>JAQMRL010000002.1:82916747-92916747 GCA_035578175.1 Catonia carolina
CAATTAGCAAGTATAAAAAAAACAGTAAAATTGATTTGATTATCCTAAATGATACACCACCACTCCACTCTTCCCAGCTAGCAATGCTTGTCAAATAACAATACACTTTTTCTTTAGTACAATAAAACTATCTTAAATCATAAATGGTAACTTAGTCGATATTGTCGAGAAGTTTAAATATCTTGGCGAGGCAATAACTTACAACAGAAATGAGAAAGCGACCTGGAAAATTAGAACCAACAAAATAGCGAAAGCCCAGAAACTTACCAAGAACACATACAACGAGGAAGAACTATCTATTCAATCTAAACTGCAGCACTGTAAAACGGTAGTACTACCCGAAGCCACTTATTGCTGCAAAACCATTTTTAATTTCAAAACTAAAACGAGAATTAGAGAAATTCTTGGGATTGAAAGAAGAATCCTTAGGACTTGCATTAACAAAAAACGGAAATTCAACGATATCTGGATCTTAATGTCTAATTCTGAATTCTACCATGAAATTGAACCAATCACTGAAATCATGGGGAAGAAACGAATTTCTTTCTTCGGGCATTTACTTAGAACACCGGACAATCGAGTAACTCAACAACTCATTTCTATAATTAACTCGTGGAAAAATCCTACAAGGTGGTTGGCCGGAGTAAAGTAAGATATGCAAGAACGTAACATTGCAGAACAAGATCTTTTAGAAAAATCTGAACAGCTTAAGTTACATAAAAATGAAGACACAAAATTCGTGGAAAACTCGAGCTCCGTTATCAATAATTTTTACAGATAAAATCAGACAGATCAGATCCCAAAATATGAAGAATTATCAGGAAAAGCGTAAGAATCCTAAAACCAAACAAAAAACGATTTCTAATTTGATTCAATTGTTCCAATGAGGCCGGAAAAGCAAAAAAATAAATAATAAAAAATAGCCGATACATGAGGATAGGATGTTACCTGATTATATTGCAATGTGTGTATCTAATACTGTACTTTCTAATAGATAGAGATGGTACTTCAAAGTCGTTTTTTCTTTAAGCTATTATTACCATGATCAGCTGCTAACCTTGACTATATTTTTTAATATGACATGAAGTAATGCATTTCTACAAGCATACAGGATTTAAGGTCAATAAATGCAGTTTTAACATTGCAATTTTCATTCCAACTAATATGTATTTCCTTTTAAAACCATGTTAATGTTTAGTGTTTTCTTTAGAAGTTTAATAATAGGTAAGTGAAGTTTTTATATTATCTTGTAGTAGTAAATTACATTGCGGCTTTATTTTCTAGAATGGTGCTGAAATTGTCATTTTCATTTGTTTTTACTTTTTTTATTCAAATGGTTACAAAGGAGTACTTCAATCGTCTTGACCCCCATCTGAGTCCACTGAATATTAATCAGTCTCCTAGAAAAGAAGTATGTGACATTAAGTTAAGAGGCTGTAGTAATAGTTGTGGTAGGCTAGAAATAATTAAAATATTTTTTTTTGCTTTTCGGCCTCATTGGTTCACTTGAATCAAATTAGAAATCATTCTTGGTTTGGTTTTAGGATTCTTACGCTTTTCCCAATAATTCTTCATATTTTGAGATCTGATCTGTCTGATTTTATCTGTCCAATTCATTGACGACGGAGCTCGAGTTTTTTCGACGAATCTTGTGTCTTAATCTTTAAGCAACTTTAAGCTGTTCAAATTTTTCTAAAAGATCGTTCTCTGCATTGTTAAGTTCTTGCATATCTTGCTTTACTTCGGCATACCACCTTGGAGGATTTTTCCACGAGTTAATTATAGAAATGAGTTTTTTAGTTACTCGGCTATTTTATTATATTAAAATATTCTTTATTACACATTATTTGCATTGTAAGCCTTTACTATTATTATTTTTATTTTTTGCAGTGGATAATTATGTTTATTTTTCATCACATACAGATGGAGAGTTAACAATTACGACTTGATCTTTTAGTTACCGAGCTATAAGAAATAGTTCTATTTTTTCATATTCACTGAAATAAGCGTAACAAGAATTAATTTTAAGCAGAAGAAGTAGAGGTTAGAATTATATTAAATTGAGTTTGGTAGTGATGTATTTCATTACACAGCCAGACTCCTTGTACATAAGTGAACGTTTCATTTACCTGATGAAAAAGTAAATGCTTTTCAGGATTCCTGGTGTATATGCTACATACTGCATACATAAATCCTGGATACGTATGTATAAGTCCCTTAAAAATGTCCTGGTGTACACGCTGCATACAGCATACATAAACCCTGGATGGATGTGTATAAGTCCCTTACAAATGCCCTGGTGTACATGCTGTATACTGCGTACATAAATCCTGGCTGCGTGTGTGTAAGTTCCTTATAAATGTCCTGGTGTACATGCTGCATACTGCGTACATAAATCCTGGATGCGTGTGTGTAAGTCCCTTACAAATGTCTTGGTGTCCATGCTGCATACTGCGACATAAATCCTGGATGCGTGTGTGTAAGTCCCTTACAAATGTCTTGGTGTGTATGCTACTCGTACATACAGTTACATGTTATAATGTCTTGAGAAATAAATTAGTAAACCTCTTCATTCCTCGTTTAATTTAATGAAACCTTTAGGGATTTGAAGGAGCTTTTAATTATAATTTGTAACAAAAGATAAAAATGGCAACGGGTGGGTATACGGAGTTTGATAAAGATGTGAGAATGTAACTAAATGTATGTACGTTTACATTATACGTAACATTATAATTTATAGTTTCTGTATTGCAAAACATCCAGCATTATAAGTATAGTCGGTGTGCTCACAAACAATGAATGTCGAGAAAATGATTACCAGCCAGAATATTACAACGAAGGCCAGTTGGTGATATGGTTCGAGGAAGGCCTGTTAGTAGATATATACCAGAACTGACTAAGCTTCGTTATCTGTGAGGTAGGGAAGAAGATTTATATTTTTACTTTCTCTTTTCCTATATAAATAATTATATAAGAAAGGAAAGTATTGTTTTCATGTCCATTTTTCGAAATCGGTTTTCACTGGAAATACACGTTTTCAAGCCCCCAGAACCCAAAAACATATCTTTAGCGATTGGTCTGTGTGTGTATGAACAAAATATCTTGATAACGGAATACAGTACGAAGTTAAAACTTGGAACTTAAGTTGGGTACCATTATGGGACCCGACGACAACATTTTCATTAAAATCGGTGTACCGAAAGTAGTTCAATTTGTAAAATTTTTCGCAATTATCTCAAAAACGGCTCCAACGATTTTTTTTATAAATCACCTCATTTACTACATTTTTTACGCTCTAAAAGATAGGGTAAGCGTCATCACGTCTGCTGAGATTCTTGAGGCTGTGCTCCTAAGGAAAAAAAATTAATTTTTTTAGGATGCGGCCATGATATGAACTGTATAGCAAATGTATGTATAAAAGTTTGTAAGAAATTAAAAGACCTACAACTTTTATTTCAATCGTTTTTTTTACAAAGTTTAGTTTACCATTAGTTAGTGGTTTTTTGGATTTTGTTTATCAAAATCGGTGAAAAAGTTTGAATGTTTTAAGACTGCGGTTTTATTACGCATTTTACGACAAAAGTCTGTACTGTATAATTGACATTGCAGTAAATAAAACAACCTGCAACTTTTATTTCATGCATTTTTGTATACATTGTTTAATTTGTTTAGCACCAATTAGTGAGTGTCCGAAATTTTAAGTGGAACAGATGTTTATCATTTTACATTGTTTACTCATGATTAAAGTTAGGTTATAATTTTCATTATTTATATTGGCAATAGAAAGTCGTGTCAGTGTTTCACGCCAGATTTTTGTTTTTGGGTACAAGAAAATTACATTAAGTAGTTATCTGTAAAAATGCTGCTATCCTGGTCAAGGTTTTTCAATAAATCCCCTAAGTCCTTTAGTTCCCTTAGGCAACTCAAGTGAATAATTTTTTTGTACCTTAGTCTCAATTTTATTCTTTGCAATTCTGTACCCATTCCTTCTCCAAAATCTGATATCACTCTTAATGTACATTATGCCTACTTAACGTGAAAATTAAAGTTCTTTTTATATGGCTTAACTTACAGTTGTTGTTGTTGTTTAGGTCTACAGGCGAAAGGCTGATTTGAACCTTTAGAGGTTTTACTAAGTAAAACGAGGAGTGAGGTGGTTTTCTATTGCCTTCCTCACTGAGTTGAAAGAGTATGCTTATCAACATGCCTGGCCCTCCAAAGAGCACCCACCTTTCCACTCTGCAAATGACTCCTTCACTTCATTCACCACAGGGTCTGGCTGTACAGTGAAATTCATTACTTCAGAGGAGGTAACTCTGACAAGTGTCTTTTACACCTCTACTTCTTCTGTTCTTAAATAGTTGAGTCATAATTGGCTGATTATGTAATAAGAAAAAGAACTATTTTTTGTTGCCCGGGAATCAACAGATCGAGTGCAATTAATTTAACACTCCACCTGCCCGTTATGGGCAAAAATGACAGTATAGCACCCCAGTTATATTGAAAAAAGTTTTACAGCAGTTCAATAACTGAGTGGATTCCTATCTCAAAATTCATTAGTTAATAGTTTTTTACTCTTCAACTGTTACTTTTAATTTTATCTCTCTTTTAATGAAAATCATAAAACGTCACAGAATTAATAATGATTTATTAAGCAATAAAAGTCATAATACTTTTAGTTATGAAATTAGAAATTTAAAGCTTAGTAAAACCGCCACAAAACATAATTACATTTGATTGACATATGTCACTGCTTTAAACTGCAAAAGTAATAATCAAGTACTGTTCATTCTGATTTGTAGTTAATTTATTTCAGTTATATCGATCATCCTATTTTCTCTTGGATATAAAATTATTTAGTTGAAATTCTGCCCTCATACGTCTGCCGTATTATTTTCATCTACATATTGGAAGTCAAGATTCACTAAATTCAGATGGTTTGCTGTTCATACCTTTCTCGCCGCGTTCTCTGCAATACTATATTTCTGTCCTAATTTTATACTCTCTGAAGATAAATAATAATAGTAGACACAAACGAACCACTTTCACTTTTACTTGTTCTTTCACACAATGTCGGATTCTTCATTTTTATGTGTCTTCAGTTTTATATCTTAATTTAAAAGACTGTCTGTTCTTCTTTAATATAAATTTTACTACAGAGTGATTTTTTAGTCCTGTTACCCAATTGTTTATGTCTGATAATTTTTTTCTAAGAATGGAACATTTTTTTATGACATGAAGTTGGTAGCCCTACTCAACCGGTATAGATACGGCAGTGTGAGTTGATTCTCTTTAAGTTGTGTAAAATTTTGTGCCGTTTCCATTCGTTTTACGAACAAAATGTATTTTACCCTAGAACAAAGGGTTTGCATTCTTGAACAATATTTTGCTACGAAATCGTACGTGGGTGTAAAAGATTAATTTCAAATTTAATTTGTTGGTGTTCCTCCACCACAAATTTAATTTGTTGGTGTTCCGCGAAGGACTTGGTACACGAGAGGCGCTGTTCGGGATTAACGTTCTTTTCAGCGCTGTCTGGATATAAACCAAGAGGTGTATGCATGTTACATCGATTTCGAGAAAGCCTTTGACAAGGTGAAACATAACAGGTTACATCAGCTGCTCATCAGCAAAAACATCGACTCCGAAGACGTTAGAATAATTAATAACCTATATTGGGGACAAAAAGCCAAAAAAATGGTAGAAAACCAACCAACAGAAGAAATGGAGATTCGTCGTGGTGTGAGACAGGGTTGCATCCTATCACCGCTTCTATTTAACCTTTATAGTGAAGCTATTTTTAGGGAAACCCTAGAAGATGAGTTGATGGGAATAGTAATAAACGGAGAAGTAATTAATAATATGAGGTATGCTAATGATACAGTCTTGTTAACGAGCAACCTTGAAGACACACAACACCTATTAGAAAAATTAAATGATCGATGTAATGAATATGGGCTAAAAATTAACTTTAAGAAGACCAAGTTAATGGTAATTACAAAATTCCCTCAAGATCTGAACCATGTGAACCTGACAGTGGCAGGCACCCTAATAGAGAATGTATCGGCATATAGATATTTGGGAACATGGATAGAACAATCGGGTGACCAAACAAGAGAAATAAGAACGAGGATTGAGATAGCCAGATCAACATTTGTAAGGATGAAGAAGTTATTTGCAAGTCGGGATATCAACATGGAACTTAAGATGAGGATGCTGCGTTGTTACGTTTTTTCCACGCTCTTGTATGGGGTTGAAGCATGGACCCTCAAGAAGAACCACATCGACAAACTACAAGCATTCGAGATGTGGTGTTACCGTAGAATGTGGCGTATTCCCTGGACGGATAAAGTTAGTAATGCCGAAGTGCTGATCCGGATGCAGAAGAAATGCGAAATCATTAACACCACAAAAAGAAGAAAGCTTCAATATCTGGGTCATATAATGAGAGGGCAGAAATACAAGCTTCTTCAACTGATAGTCCAGGGAAAGATTAGTGGAGGGCGGAGCATCGGAAGACGCCGTGTGTCCTGGCTAAAGAACCTGAGGGATTGGTTTAACTGTGGCAGTGTTCAACTGTTCAGAGCTGCAGTCGACAAGGTCCGGATTGCTGTGATGATAGCAAACCTCCGATAGGAGATGCACTATAAGAAGAAGAAGAAGGTGTTCCTCCACCAGAAAAGATGTCAATTTTTAGGCTAACAAACCGATTTCGAGAGATAGGTAGTGTTTGCGATAAAAAACGTAGTGGTCGACCAACTGTCTTGACAGATGACGTTTTAGAGAATGTGAAAACAAGATTTCTCAATTCTCTACGGAAAAGTTTCCTCGCAAGATGGTCTGTCATATTCGATTGTTCAGAAAGCTGCTAAAAAATTGAAATTGTATCCGTTTCGCTTACGATTAGTCCAAGAGCTTCAGCCTCCAGATTTAAACAAGCGAATGTTCTAGGATAAAAGACATTCTGTTTGTAACACGACCGGAAACGGCACAAAATTTTACACAACTCAAGGAGAATCAACTCACACTGCCATACCTGTACCGGTTGAATAGGGCTACCGACTTTGAGTCGCAAAACATAATTTCCCTTTCTTAGAAAAAAATTACCAGCTATTAACAATTGGGTAACATGACTAAAATATCACTCTGTATTAAGAACTTAGGTAATTCTCATTTTCATTAAATGTACCTTTTTATTGTATAATAAGTTAGTTAGGAGTTAATCAACTTGTCTCATTATATCTGAACTAGTGGCTTATACATTATGAACATGTCAGTGATTTTTTCGTCATAATTTTGAAAAGGGGAATTTTGAGGTTTTCATTTTTGCACCAAACTCTCCTAGTGATTGCAGAAATTTGTTTGTACATCCTTGATATCATGATGTTTACAATAGGAACCTAAATTTTGTAACTATTTAATTAATTCTCGTTTTTCTTTTTTTTTCAGGTATTTTACCAGTTTCTTATCCCTTTGCTTTGGTACACCATTAGTTGTAAGTAGCCTAGTAAGTTATTCATTTGTAAGTTCATAAAGCATCTTGTTGTTGTTGTTGTTTAGGTCTTCAGCCGAGAGGCTGGTTTGAACCTCTAGATGCTTTATTTACTAATTAAAATGAGGAGTGAGGTGGTTTACATTTGCCTTCCTGAGTGGAAAAGTATGCTTATCACCATGCCAGGTCCTCTGAAAAGCATCTAATTTCCACCTTGCAAATGACAACTTCATTTCATTCACCACAGGGTCTGGCTGTATAATGAAATTCTTTACTTTTCAAGAAGATAACTCATATTAGGGTCTTAATATGAACAAGTTTTTAATTTGGAATTGGTCGTTATAAACGAATTTATAAAATTGCATTACCAGTCTTAACTTTTGTTTTGGGTTATATTTTTAGCAATATGTACTTATTAAGAATACATGTCCTCATCTATTTGTAATTATATTTTTAATTATTTCAACATTAAATCCATTCTCCCTATAAGAATAGGTTTTAAACAAGGAATTTAAATAAGAATTACTAGTAAAAGTGTTACAAAAAATGCACTCATAATTATACTTACAAGGGAGGCGTGGCTTACAGTTAAACCATAAAGGGAGGGGCTATAACAAGTTTGGAAACCGCGGTGTTATAAAATCTCTACATACCTTGCACCAGTCATAGTCGTGGGAGGAGATGGACGGTTTCAGGGGAGTGCGAGGAGACCATCGTTTTATGAGGAATGACCCATAAGTATTCCAAGAAAACTCAGAATTAATGGATAGTGCCAAAGAGAGGTAGTCTAGTTAACCACGTGCACACCCGCCTATTAAATTCACAAGGACTATAATATAATTTTAATAGTGTAGTTGTATTGCTTGTACGTTCAAACTTACTTAGTTTACAAAACGCTAATTAATTTCTAGTTGAAGACTTTTGACTATAACAATCATAGTTTATCATTTCAGGAAAATACATTACCTCAATTATATCTACGTTATAAACTAACAAGGTTAAAATGAAATGTAACTTTATTAACTAATAAAATATTTTATTACAGCCAAGTAAATAATTGTAACAAATGGTACTTTTATGGAAAATCCAGTTAAAAAGTTGTTCGTTGGCTTTAAAATGTTTTTCTTTATTCCTTCCCGCCAATCTTGATCTTTTTTCTCGTTTCATTGAAAATGAACGAGTTGTTTTATAAAACTTGTATGTACATTATTTACTTACTAGCAACTGTCGTCTTTTCTATTAAATTTTATTTGATAAAACCAATTTTAACCTAATTTATGGCACAAATTAATAAATTAATTAAAGTTTATTTAGTCACAAAGTTATTTTAAATATAACAGTATTTTTTTAATTAAAAGTATAAATTTTAATTTATTTTTAAATAGTATAGTTTATTCTAGAAAGTAATACTGAACAACACAAATTTCATTTCATTATTTCAATTGTTTATTTGTTTTTAGAAAGTGTAGTTTATTTACTTCTCTGTTTTTAATTTCGAGTAATTTACTTTGTGAAGCTTACCTCCGTCAGTTTTACTCAATTTACTTAAATTGTTTGATGTACCTACTACACTAGTAATGAAATTTATTTACCGTTTTCATTATTTTAACGTTTCGTAAAAAAAAAACATTTAGCAAAAATTATTTAAAGTATATTTTTTATGTATTGCTTTTACATATATAGGCATTTTTAACGAAAGTAAAATTTTTATGGTACGATGATTTTACAAACATTATTTTCATTTTTGTGTTATATTTCTTTGCACCATACGTTTTCTTTTGAGCCGATAAAAAACCAATTCAGTGACTATTCTAGAACATGGATTTTCTATAGTTAAACGTTGCAGCAGTAGAATTCATTCCAATAAAATAACACTACATCAAACTCTGAACGACAACAAAACTGTATTCAATTTAACAGCACAAAATCTTGAAAAATACTCATCTATTCCTTAGTGCATTCCTGTTTGGATAGGTTGCTAAGCTAGCCCTCTGGAAGTTTCTGAATAGTTTATAGCTAGAAAATTTCAAAACTTTCCAAACAGTTAACACAATAAATATTAAAGTTTATATGTTCGGTTTTACATAAAATACATGACGCAGGTCAAGTTGGACAGCCCAATATCTATCTTGCACATACTAATAAAGAAAGTAAATAGTATAATTTTGTATATTAGGCCTATAGTTTAGTCTAACCCTGTATCGTAACTTGTTCTTTCTCCTCCTTCTCCTTTTCCTGGTCTTCCCTACCCCACCACAACTATTCGCAGATGGACAGATCGTCTGTTCATCCACTGTAATTTTTTTGCTTTCGCTTTCTGGTGAACCCCCAAAATTCCTTTATCTGTAATTTACACGTAATTCCAACATATTTTAACGGTTTTTCCATTTAATTTGCGATATTTCCCTCTTGACTTTAATTATTTACCAGACTTAATAGATATATAATCTAGTAAACAATTAAATAACTATGTCGTTCGTTTATATTACATTCCGTACAATGACCACAGATTTTTTTATCATATTAGGCCTATGTGTTGTGTTGTTTAGGTCATCAGCCAAAAGGCTGGTTTGAACCTGTAGAGGTTTTACTAAGTAAAACAAGGAGTGTGGTGGTTTACCATGCCTTCCTCACTGAGTGGAAAAGTACGCTTATCAGCATGCCGGGCCCTCTGAAAAGCACATATTTTCCACTCTGCAAATGACACCTTCACTATATTCACCACAGGGTCTGGCTGTATAATGAAATTCATTACTTTCAGAGGAGATAACTCTGATTAGTGTCTTTTACACCTCTACCTCTTCTGTTCTTAAATGATTCAGTCATTTAATTGGCTGACCATGTGATAAGAAACAGAACTATTTATTTTAGCCCTGCAACGAACAGAGTGAGTGTAAATAATTTGACACTTCACCTGTCCGTTATGGGCAGGATATTATGTGTAAATATGTAATATTATGTGTAAATGCAAAATCTGGTCCAATTTATTTTAAATACATACTACTTTAAATATTGTTTTTCCTAAAATACACAATTCCACCGAATAGATTTAAAAACCGGTTATATTGTTGTGGAGTACAGTTTCGGATTCTACAAAAATCCGTAAATAAAAATTGGTAATTTTCTAAACATTATTTTGCGAAGTAGTTAACAAAATAATTGAATTAAAGTTTTGATGGTGCTTCTATGTTGGTGGCAACATTGCGAAGTTCAATTTGATTTTAAGGGTTGTTATGGTGACGTAAATTGTTTATTTAAGTTCACATCAGTGTTATTTCACGAAGTAAAGGTTATTTGTGCTAATAGAAATTATGAAATTGGCTGTTAAGAAAAGATTTGTGTTATTGTGGTAGTTTAATTTTATTTTCTGACGCATAGAAATTTAGTTACAAAATTACAATAAATACAGGTTTTTTACAATGAAAAATAATTAACAAAGGTGCTTGGTAATTTTTTTTAGGGAAATAATTTGTAAAGAAAGAAGCAGTTAACAAAAACACTACATTGAATTTGTAATTTCATAAAATGTCGGATTTACAAACCAAACCCGTTAAGGCAATGTTATAATTTTATGATTGCCGTGTATTTTATATAGGCCTATTTATGTAATTTTCAGTTTTATTTGTCGTTTGTCAACATTCGCGTAACTTGATTGCTAACTACATAGAATTTGATGCGAACTTGTGAATAAATAAATAAAAATTGTATTTAACAGAAAGAGACAGTTTTTCATGATGACTAAAACTTTGAAAAAAATTGTTGTTGTTGTTTAGGTCATCAGCCTGTAGGCTGGTTTGAACCTGTAGAGGTTTTACTAAGTAAATCGAGGAATGAGGTGGTTTACCATTGCCTTCCTCACTGAATGGAAAAGTATGCTCATCAGCATACCGGGCCCTCTGAAAAGCACAAATTTTCCACTCTGCAAATGACACCTTCACTTCATTCACCACAGGGTCTGGCTGTATAGTGAAATTCATTACTTTCAGAGGAGATAACTCTGATTAGTGTCTTTTACACCTCTACCTCTTCTGTTCTTAAATGATTCAGTCATTTAATTGGCTGACCATGTGATAAGAAACAGAACTATTTATTTTAGCCCTGCAACGAACAGAGTGAGTGTAAATAATTTGACACTTCACCTGTCCGTTATGGGCAGGATATTATGTGTAAATATGTAATATTATGTGTAAATGCAAAATCTGGTCCAATTTATTTTAAATACATACTACTTTAAATATTGTTTGTCCTAAAATACACAATTCCACCGAATAGATTTAAAAACCGGTTATATTGTTGTGGAGTACAGTTTCGGATTCTACAAAAATCCGTAAATAAAAATTGGTAATTTTCTAAACATTATTTTGCGAAGTAGTTAACAAAATAATTGAATTAAAGTTTTGATGGTGCTTCTATGTTGGTGGCAACATTGCGAAGTTCAATTTGATTTTAAGGGTTGTTATGGTGACGTAAATTGTTTATTTAAGTTCACATCAGTGTTATTTCACGAAGTAAAGGTTATTTGTGCTAATAGAAATTATGAAATTGGCTGTTAAGAAAAGATTTGTGTTATTGTGGTAGTTTAATTTTATTTTCTGACGCATAGAAATTTAGTTACAAAATTACAATAAATACAGGTTTTTTACAATGAAAAATAATTAACAAAGGTGCTTGGTAATTTTTTTTAGGGAAATAATTTGTAAAGAAAGAAGCAGTTAACAAAAACACTACATTGAATTTGTAATTTCATAAAATGTCGGATTTACAAACCAAACCCGTTAAGGCAATGTTATAATTTTATGATTGCCGTGTATTTTATATAGGCCTATTTATGTAATTTTCAGTTTTATTTGTCGTTTGTCAACATTCGCGTAACTTGATTGCTAACTACATAGAATTTGATGCGAACTTGTGAATAAATAAATAAAAATTGTATTTAACAGAAAGAGACAGTTTTTCATGATGACTAAAACTTTGAAAAAAATTGTTGTTGTTGTTTAGGTCATCAGCCTGTAGGCTGGTTTGAACCTGTAGAGGTTTTACTAAGTAAATCGAGGAATGAGGTGGTTTACCATTGCCTTCCTCACTGAATGGAAAAGTATGCTCATCAGCATACCGGGCCCTCTGAAAAGCACAAATTTTCCACTCTGCAAATGACACCTTCACTTCATTCACCACAGGGTCTGGCTGTATAGTGAAATTCATTACTTTCAGAGGAGATAACTCTGATTAGTGTCTTTTACACCTCTACCTCTTCTGTTCTTAAATGATTCAGTCATTTAATTGGCTGACCATGTGATAAGAAACAGAACTATTTATTTTAGCCCTGCAACGAACAGATTGAGTGTAAATAATTTGACACTCCACCTGTCTGTTATGGGCAGTGAAAAAAAATTAACAAAAATTTAGAATTAATTTGTTTTACAATATTTTGAATTGATTCGAGTAAATTATATTTCTTGATTATATTGAGAATTACTTAATTGATCGTGTTGTAGATTTATAGTTCCTTGATACGTGATACGTTTGTAATTTTTTTTTTTTGACATTCAATACCATTTCTAAAATAATGATAATTTATTTCCCAAAAATAATTTAATTGTGAGTAAAATAAATCCATTGTCATAATCATTCACTGTCAATAATAAATCCTTTTTATTAATCAACCTTTAGATTAAAATTACTTCACAATTCCAACCCATTGATTCATGAACTATGTTTTCCACATTTACCAGGCAATCCATATAGTCGGCTCAGCAGGAGGTGGAGCAGAGACTTGGGTTAAGTTCATTTGATACAGTTCAAATTTAATAACGTTGAATAATAACACACAAAATGATTTAACTTAATATTATAAATTAAATAATCTTCATGATTAAATTGTGAAAAGGCTAACTAGCAATTAACTGCGGCAGACCTACTAATAAGTGGTGTCCTCCTTTAACGTGTAAAGTCATTTTTTAATATATATATATATATATATATATATATATATATATATATATATGCATATTTGCTGGTTGTACAAAACGGCACAGTTGTAAATAAAAACAAAGTGAAAAAAATTTAGAGTAACTTTTTTCTACATTACGTTTACATATCCATTTATCTCTATTTTAAAATTCGCGTACGAGTTGGGAAATTAACCTATCCAACTATATGGTTTCCCATGTCCTAGGTTTGGTCAATTTTTCCAAATACTAGCTCGTCAAAAATCGAAATATCAAGATGTAAGCTCACAGATTTAAAGGTATAATCATTTCCTTTGTGTTATGCCTACCGACCTAAAAGAGACATTGCTGTAATTCATCTTTTAACTTTTTAATTTTCAAAAAAGTTCTCTAAAGGCAAACGGGTTGTACAATTTGGGGGCCACGTAACAAAACTGTTTTTGGAATAAGTTTTTGGTCTATCTGTGTAAAGAATCAATTCTTGCGTCTTGTACTGTATTTGCAGATTAATTTTGAGAAGTTCGCTGCATTTTTATGCGCTTCTATAATTATTTCCCTGGAATAAAGT
Organism: Catonia carolina; assembly: GCA_035578175.1. Taxonomy (NCBI): domain Eukaryota; kingdom Metazoa; phylum Arthropoda; class Insecta; order Hemiptera; family Achilidae; genus Catonia; species Catonia carolina. Next base: position 82,930,756 of record JAQMRL010000002.1, read on the forward strand.
TGACGAACGTTTAATACCTGAAAATCCGTGAACAACGCTCATATGATAGAGCGGGTGGTGTTTTTAATTACTCTTAAAATAAGCTTTTGTACTTTCTCCTGGGGATCTAAATACGATTAGCAAGTACCGCTCTGTCTCAGTATTTCGTAACTGATTACTGACTGGATAGTGGAAAAATATAGAGTAAATGAATCAGCTGATAAGTTGTGTTTGTCCGTAGAATTTTAATAATAAATTTTTTACTATTTATAGCCATAAGAGGTACAAATTAAGGTATTTTTACTTTCTCTTGCCTATATGAATATATAGGAAGGAAAGTATTGTTTTTATGTCGATTTTTCAAAATCGAGTTTTCACCGGATCTACATGTTTTCAGACCCCCTGAACCCAAAAAACATGTTTTAGCGATTGGTCTGTCTGTGTGTGTGTGCGTGCGCGCGCGCATGTGTGTGTTAATAAAATATCTCAAAAATGGAATACCGTACGAACTTGAAACTTAAAACTTAAGTTAGATACCACTAGAGGACCTGACAGGAACATTTTCATAAAAATCGGTCAACCGGAAGTAGTAGTTTATTCAAGTAATTTTTCACTTTTTTGCGATTTTCTCAAAAACGGCTGTACGATTTTTTTTTTAAATCGCCTCATTTACTAAATTTTTTAGGCTATACAAGATAGGGTAGGCGCCATGTCTGCTGAAATTTTTGGAAAGGCTGTTTTCACGTAAAAAGTGTTTTTTAAGATTGCGGCTTTGATATGCATTTAAGCGTAAAAATGTATATAATCCAAGTTGTAGAGAATCTAAAATCCTACAACTTTTATTTCAAACATTTTTTTATATAATGCTTTGTTTAGCGGTAATTAGCGATTTTCTGTTTTTTTTCTTACGAAAACGTGTAAAAAAATTGATTTTTTTAAAGATTTTAGCCTTAGCATGCATTTTACGACAAAAATGTATGCAATAAAATTATAGAAAATTAAAAGATCTACAACTTTTATTTAAAGCAGTTTTCTCTACAGTGCCTAGTTTAGCGGTAAAGAGTGACTTTCCGTATTTTTAAGCCAAACTGAGGTTGATTTTCATTTTGCATCATTCACTCATGATTAAAATAAGGTTCTTTTAAAGTTAGTTTTTTTGTTTATTTCTAATGTTTCCTTACTAATTTTAGGTTATATATATTGTTAATTATTTGCATTGACGAGAGAAAGTCGTGTGATTGTTTCACACCAGATTTTTTTTAAATGATTTGCATTACCATTCATATTTCTTTATTAATTTTTGTATCACACATTACTCAAACACGGTTATACTAATTAGATTACTTTGCGTTTAAGTATAATTACCGATAATTTGGTTATTATTGTATTTAGGTCATACATGTATTAACTATTGAAAGGGAAGTAATTAGATAATTCTATTGTTTAACTTTTAGAAAAATAATTAAATCCATGTATTATTATGATTCATCAGTTAATATAACTATTTGTTAAAATATTAATAGCAGCCGGATTTTATGTAATTTGTTTTGTAATTTTTTTTTTTTTAGGTTTAACGTCCGACTGTTCTGCAATTACTGCTAATGCAGACGGTGAATGATGAAATTATTTTTTTGTAACGTATGAAAATATGCTGTGCCTGAATGGTATTCGAACTCAAGACCGCAATGATGAGAGGCGAGCTCGTTACCAACTACGCCAATGCGGCCGGCACTCGTTTTGTATAAATGAAAATAGAGCCGGTAATAATACCGGCCGCATAGGCGTAGTTTGTAACGTGCTCGCCTCTCATCATGCGGTCTTGGGTTCGAATCCTATTCAGGCACGGCATATTTTCATACGTTACAAAAAATTAATTTCATCCTTCACCGTCTGCATTAGAAGTAATTGCAGAACAGTCGGACGTTAAACCAAAAAAACTGAAAATAGAGCAGGTACTTGTATGTGTTATTTAGTCACATACAGGGCAGTAATTAATGATAATACGAGTATTGATCTGGTCATTTAATATTGACATAAATCGCGTTGGTTATTGTCACGGGATCACCTAGAAATTGTGTTGATAAAGGCTAATGTTACTAACTTATTTGAGATTATGTTGATAAAGGCTATTGTTACAAACTTATTTGAGATTATGTTGATAAAGACTAGTGTTACAAACTAATATGAGATTGTGTATGGTGACGAGTTAAATGGTTTGAAAAGATTGGAGTATTTATGTGAACCCTTAGTTTAACTAATTGATAGATAAACAGAAATGAAATAATACTCAACTTTCATAAGATGTCTTGATGTTATACGTATTAATTAATATATGTATATGTTACGATGTTAATAATAACAAAATTTTCAATGATAATACGATACAAATAAAATAATAGTTTGGATTTATATCCCAAGAAACTTTATTATAGTCGTTTGTACTTTCAGTTGACACAACGGAGCAGTGTAGGACCGTGTATTTCTTATGAGACTCTGAATGCTACTAGCACATACACAAACATCGGCATAACAAATTTTTATAATATAGAGTAGTCTATATGACTAGTGTTAATAATTAACACTATAAGTTTATACTCAGCTTCATATGCGGATTCCAAATGTGAAATAAATTATTCGATATCTGTACTGTGAAAGATTTTTTAAATTTAAAATAATCGATTGCATCATTTGTGTACATTTATCACGCAGTGTTTAGAAAGTTTGACGAGGGGATGTGGAGAAGATTAGTAGGTCTGCAGTAAAATAGATAAGATACTCATTTTAACCCCCCCCCTTCATAGAAGAAAATGTTTTACAGTTTTTTTTCATTTTTTACAATTCATTTAACATTCTTCATAATACTTAACTTTATCAGTTAAACAAAATTTGAATTGTAGTTCTACATTAAAAAATACGTGTTGTACAGAGGTTTAAGAAATCTATTTATTATATACGCATGCAGACACCTTTAATTGATGTTTTTAGTTGTCCTAATGGCAGTGACGATTCCCATCTATCCATTGCGTCAACTGAACGTGCAAACGACTATAGCAAAATATGTATCAACTTTTACTACTTATCACTTCCCATTATGGAATGATTTAAGAATCACCATAGCCACAGAGCCCTGATTGTAAATAATGATTACATTATTTACAATCAGGGCTTTGTTGCTGTGGTGATTCTTATTAGTTTATCAATCATATAATTCAGTACCAAAGAGGTAAAAAGTGTTAACTCCAATTTTGGCAAAATTGAGTTGAAACTCCCTTTATAATCAAAAAAATGCTCTAATGCTTCAATTTTGTAGTTGATGTACAAGATCTTTTGTAAAATCTTTATTGATCTTTTTTACTGATAGTCAAGTAAGTGTTGCTTGAATATTTGTTGAATTTGGTGTATTATTCCGTCTGTTACTAAACAGTAAACTACTGGTAAATTTCGAAATTTTTTCAAACGTTGTATGTAAAATGCTGCTTCATTCTAGAAGTAGTGTTAGCACTAGGTATTTCACTTAAGTTTTTTTCTGCTTATTGTACATTGGAGTTAATTAACACTAATGTAAAACGTAAAAAAATGACAAAACACAGAAAGCCGTTAAGGTTTTAAGTCCTGTTTGTTGCGAAGGAAAATAAAAGGTTACTAAGTTATGAAATAATAAATTTGTAGGTAAGAAGCTTTTTCTGTAGAAAATGGGTGTAAATTTCAAGTTTCTAACACCTACTGAAATTTTGTTACAATAATGAAACGATAATACTGCCACTTATTGGCTCTTCTGAAAAATCACCAAAATAGAGTTAATACCTTTTACGTCTCAGGTACAGAATTAGTCTTTCTTAATTTAAACAATAAAAGTTCTTAATATTTTAAATATTATAAAAATAAATTAAGTAAATAATTATTTAATAAAACACACCACTTACATGTTAGTCTTATCATTTGTAATAAGTACTGTTACAAACTCTCTCTCCCCCTACAAAAATTTTGCTTCAAAATTTAAATAAACGTAAGGAATAGGGCTCTGTTGCTACGGTGATTCTTAAATCATTCCATAATGGAAAAGTGATGAGTACAGATTGATACAATTTATTTTGCTAGTAAAATTTATTTGTGAAATAAATCAAAACTATTATTTATTTATCTCGTATCATCATTGCAAGTTTTGCTATGACTACCTTCATAACATATAGATTTTTTTTATTATTATTATTATTATTATTATTATTATTATTCATACACATGATTTCCAAGTTACAAATTTTACATTTGAAACAATAAAATAAATTCATTACTTATCCACTCACATTAATTTTTCTAATTAAACTAATTTTATAACAAAATAATTAACCAAACTTACAGAAACATTATTTAAATATAACATTAAGATATCGTATGAAAGTTGAGTATTATTATTTTTATTATTTTTGTTGTGTATTTATGTTTATCTAACAACTAGTTAGCCCGTGCGGGGTTACTAGTCCTCCATAGGGCGCCTTCCCAGGTGGCGGATAGGGAATGCCTCCCAGATATGGGTGGTACCGGTGAAATCAAATAGCCGGGGTGGACCAAAACTAGCAGCTCTGGCGGCCAACGGCTTTGGGCGGATGAGCTAACAGAGAGGGCACCCCTTTGCCCTGGAGTTTGGGAACAGGCTTCAAAGGCAGATGAACTACAGAAGGTAGTCAATGGCATAAGGATGAGGAAGAAATTTGGACTCAGCACCTCATTAAAGATCCTGAATATGGATATGTCCTAGTTTAATCAGCAAATATGGCAGCACTCACAGCTAAATTTAATTCCGGAGTTTCAAGTCCCCCATTCAGATCTCCGGGGGGGATAGTTTTGAGAGATGCCATCAGTACTGAGAAACATCATGTCAGAGAGAAAATTAAGATTGGAACGTGGAATGTCAAAACTATGGCACAACAAGGAAACATCCATAATGCTATTAAAGAAATGAATAGAATGAAGGTTGATATAATGGGCATCAGTGAAATGAGGTGGCCGGGAGCAGGATCAATCAAGGTTGATGATTACATGGTATACTATTCAGGCACTCAAGACAATACATATCAGAATGGGGTAGCACTGATAGTGAACAAAACAATGGCAAAGTGTGTAATCAACTTTTTACCTTTCTCAGAGCGAATTATGCTGATTCAAATCAAAGGTCGACCCGTGAACCTGAACCTTATACAGACGTATGCACCCACTGCAGACAAAGAGGACACTGAAGCAGAAGAGTTCTATGAGGATATTGCCCAATTATACAGAAAACTACCCAAACAGGATACGAATATTATAATGGGAGATTTCAATGCAAAGTTGGGAGTTGGACAAAAGACAGAACTCATTGGGGTGTATGGTCTAGGAGAAAGGAACGACAGAGGAGACATGCTTGAAAGTTTTGTTGAACAGCATGGCCTGGTGGTACTCAACACTCAGTTCAAACATCATGCACGCCGTTTGTACACCTGGAAATCCCCACAAGACAAGCCTGGCAGAATAGTAAGAAACCAGATTGACTTCATTATGATCAACAAACGTTTCAGAAATAGCTGTACAAATATGAGAACATTTCCAGGAGCAGACATGAAGTCAGATCATGTCCCAGTAATTGGGCAGTTCAGAGTGGTCCTAAAAAAGGTAAAAAGGAAAGAAACAATCAGAATTAACCTTAGACTACTGAAAGATCAACAAATCAAGAATCATGTTAAAACAAAACTGAACACAGCCATGGAACAGATAAACAACAGCTCTCCCGTTGAGGATCAAATAACAGAAATAAAGGAGATAATAGAAGGTGTAAAAAGGACTTACTTGAGGGAAGAGAAAATGGAGAGAGGGACATGGATGACGCAGGAAATATTGGATCTGATGGAGCTAAGAAGGATAAATAAGGGAAATTCTTTGGAATACAATAGAATAAACAGGGTCATCAGAGGAGAAATCAGAAAGGCAAAGGAAAATGATCACAAGGAAAAGTGTCAGGAAATAGAAGGATATCAAAGCAAATATGATGATTTTAATGTACACCGGAAGGTCAGAGAAGTAACAGAGCAGGGAAGAAGAAGAATTCATGGGAAACTTCTAAATCAGAAAGGTGAAATCATGGTGGATATTGCAGAGAAGAAAAATACTTGGATAACGTACCTTGAAAAGCTGTTTGAAGATGATAGGAGGCATTCAATGGGACAGATGAATGGAGGAAGTGGGCCAACCATCTTACTATCGGAGGTACAAGCAGCAATTAATGGAATGAAAGAAGGCAAAGCAGCGGGGCCAGACAACATTCATGTAGAGTTTGTCAAACTTTTGAATGAAAAAGGACTACAGAAGATCACAAACCTCACCAACAAGATCTACTCTTCGGGCAATATACCACATAACTGGTTGGTCTCGGAATTCATTGCTCTTCCTAAAAAGCCTGGAGCCAAACAATGCGAAGATCACCGCACCATTAGTCTCATGAGCCATCTTTTAAAAGTTTTCCTCAAAATAATTCATAGGAGAATTTACAAGAGATGTGAAGAGCAAATATCTCGGAATCAGTTTGGTTTTGTCAATGCAGTTGGAACCAGAGAAGCGTTATTTGCTGTGCAAGTCTTAGTCCAGAGATGCAGAGATGTAAACTGTGATATTTATTGCTGCTTAATTGATTACCAGAAGGCTTTCGACCGTGTACAACATGGAAAAATGGTTGATATAATGAGACAAACTGGTATTGATGAAAAGGACATGAGAATAATCACAAACTTGTACTGGGGCCAAACAGCAAAAATGAGGGTAGATGGCGAAACAACAGATGAGATAAGAATAAGAAGAGGAGTCCGACAGGGATGTGTCTTGTCGCCATTGCTGTTCAACTGCTATTCGGAACAGATTTTTAGAGAGGCATTGGATGGTGAAGAGGAGCATGGAATACCAATTCAAGGTGAGAGAATCAACAATATAAGGTATGCGGATGACACCATAGTACTTGCCGATAGTGAAGAAGGTCTACAGCATCTAGTGAGCAAAATAGCCACAGTAAGTTGCAAATATGGCCTTGATATCAACAGTAAGAAAACGAAGTTCATGTTGATCTCCAAGCACAGAAACGACAATACCAAAATTTTCGTCAATAACCAGCAATTAGAACGTGTGAAACACACAATGTACTTGGGAACAATGATAAATGAAAATTTGTATATGGCACAGGAGATTAAATATCGCATAGCAAAGGCAACAGCTGCTTTCAATAAAATGAACAGAGTTTTCAGGAGCCATGATCTTACCATTGAAACGAAAATCAGACTTTTGAGGTGCTACATCTTCTCTATTTTGCTGTATGGTGCAGAGTCATGGACATTGAACAAGAGTATGATTAAACGTATAGAAGCCTTTGAATTGTGGTTGTACCGGAGAATGCTTAAAATATCATGGACAGAGCATGTAACAAATGAAGAAGCTCTGGGACGGATGAAGAAATCCAGAGAAATATTGAACACCATCAAGATCCGTAAACTTCAGTATTTGGGACACGTCATGCGGAATGAGTCCAGATACTCTTTGATACAGCTCATTGTGCAAGGGAGGATAGATGGAAGGAGAGGACCAGGAAGAAGAAGAATATCCTGGCTACACAACCTCAGGGAATGGACCGGAAAGACATCTGCTGAACTTTTCCGTATTGCTGTCAGCAAAGTGAGAATTGCTTTGCTGGTCGCCAACATCCGAAACGGATAGCGCACTAAAAGAAGAACAACTAGTTAAATTGAGGATTTACAGAAAAACTACAAGATCAAGAGCCTGTTTATTAGTTTTTTAATGTTCATCAAAACCCTTAGTTTCTCCAGCATTTTTCTTAAAAACAATGGATGTTACCATTACAGCAAATTATCGATACGTGGGATCATCTTTGAATGGATCACATTAGGCCTAGTAGTACTACAAATGTATTAGAACTAAACTGCTGGACTGAAGTATAATAAGAGAATTACATCCCGTACTCTTGTTCGTGAGATACTGCATCTGTGCAGAAATAATAATAATAATAATTATAGAGAATTAGGGTAGCTTGCTACCCTAAGATAGAGCACTTTGACCACTAAAAAGTTTTACAAATTATGGGGATCTTTAGCGGTCATTCGGTTAAGATTATGCGTTAGAGAGAAAGAGAGTACCTCTTGCATTATCTTCGTATGCGGAATTTTTAACTGGTAGGAGATAATCTTCTGGTAACGAAATTATACAATAGGCTCTCCTAAACTGGCGTGGTAAGGAGTAGAATACACCATTTCATCCCTCCTATGAAATCGGTCAATCAAAAAATTGTTGCCTTGTTGATATATTCGAACACCAAATAATTTGCGATTGTCTTTGACTTTGTCAGTAGTTAAAAAGGTACCCATTAGTTACTGTAATCAGAAAAATTGAAAACTGCATAATTTTTTTATGTAAACTCAAAACATAGTTGCATTTGAACTATGACGTCTGTCTATAAAATAGGCGTGTTAGAGTGAATTGTTTTGCAGTTAATTTTACTACTGCTTCTTTTTTTCTTCCGTTATCATCTTTATCAATAGCCTATCAATAACAACCAATCGGGCTACCCTGCATACGGCAGCACGAAATATGTTGTGTTTCACATATATATGTGCTACCATGCCATGTACATGAATTCTTCAGTCAGGGGTCTCTTCTTTGTCCAGGGCTTCGTATATCGTGGATTGTCTCCTGCATAATGAGACGAAGTAGTGAGTACTTTTTGCCCCGCATGATATAACCGAAGTATTTCAGTTTTTTAGTTTTAATTATGTGTAGTAGTCGTGAGTCACAATTCATTCTACGGAGGACTGTCTCTGTCCGTCCAAGAAAGAAGCATCCGTTTGTACGCCTACATTTCGAAAGAAATTTATATACCATACATTACTAGTTTCCGTAAGGGTCCACGCCTCCTTCCCGTACAATAATTAACCTACTATTGAAAAAAATGTAACATTTTAATATTTTTTTTCTGCCGGTCCATTTTAAAATCTTGTTTAATTAGAAGGAATTTTATTTTTATAAATCCTTGTTGCGCTTACTCGATATTCTACTATAATACTGCTACCTACTGCTATGATTCTTGTTTAATTGTTTAACCATTTTTGTCTCGTCAGAACGATTCAATCCGTAACCTAACTGGAATTAGAATTTGGTTTAAATTTTGTTTATAAAGTAAATTAATTAATTTGTAATATTACAAGAAATATTTTACTCACAAAATTTTTGTTACAACCGGGTACAAGGTTTCTATATATCCAGTTAATTTAATTAACATTAACTAGAATTATTCTACTCAAAATAGAGTCGATATTTTGGAAGATAATATTTCCCTCGACCGGAGTTAAAGGTAAAGTAATGTACAGCAAAATAAACAGCGTCATATTTGATAGTTAACCTTTTACTTTTAATTGTTTATGCATTTACTCTTTGTTTATTGGCGAAACGAGTTAAAATATTGTTTCGATTAAATTGCGAAAACAAATATATTTTCAATAAAAGTTTTTGCTGCTGCCTTGTTTGAAAACGAGCATTAACTTTAAAAAGCATAAATACATTTTGAATACAATATTTTTGGTAAGTTATAATAAAAATAATAAACTTTGTAATGGTTGATTCAGCACATTTACCTTGTCTCACAAACCTCGTACAAGGTCTTGGCCTTGAACATTGCGCCGTGCTTACTTGCTTTATTACTAATTTCAACGGTGTCTTAAATCGACTTCAAAATTTTTAACCTTAAAAATAGAGAACAAGTTAAAATAAAGACTGAAATTACCTTCGTTGATATTTCATGTTACTTAGACACGTAATAGAACTGAATTTTAGCGATTTGTCCTTCATTGTAATTCTTTATCTTTTTTTATTACTGTTTACTGCACTTTTAAAAGCAGTAAAACTGATAAAAGAAAATATTTTATTAATTTCATGGCTTCGGTGATGTAAAAGAATTATTTTAAAAATAATTTACAGTGAACCTTTATCCCATGCAGTTTTATGTTTTGTTCAACAAGTTTACAATAAAAATTTTAAACCTTTCGTCACGGTAATGAATAAAAAAATTATGCTTTTACGAAATTAGAAATGATTATAAAAATTTACTTTAGATTTTTTTAGGATGTAAAACCTATAAGTGTAGGCCTATATTTTATGAAAACTTTGTAATTTAGTAACGTTTCTACTCCAAGTGTGATCTAACTGCAACTAAGTTTTATCGTTTCATTCCTGTCAACTAAAAGGAGATTCTGAATATGCGGTCGACGAACTGATAGAAAGTACCTTTTGAATAAATGTATATTAATTTGAATTTTCCGGTCACATACTGTACGGTAAAGGCTCCATATAGAGAATCAGTTGAAAACTGTTTTAAAATGTGCGCCAGTAACAAATTTTGACAGTCAATAATCAAACTGAATTATGGAACAAGCAAGATTATAATGAAGAAAGCTTGAGAAAGTCAAAAAGAAGCAGAAAAAGGAGCATCAGGTGGAAACATTTTCGCTTCTAAGCCTAAAATTTTGTGAAGTTTCGACTCTTCGAGTAGGTCGACGAACAGCTGCAGATTTCTAGATTTTTCAAAATGGTATAGTTTTATCCGAAGCGAAGAAAATTTTCACAAAATAGCACTGCTTAGGTTTCATGGAAACTACGTAGTGATTAAGCACGGTGAGGCAAACTTTCGGAAAACCCGGTTATAAAAAAAAACATTATTTTATTATTTTATGCATTAATCGGGAATATTAAAATATTTACGGAGAATGATGCTAGCAAATATGCACTTCATGAAAAACTTCATTAAAAAAGAAAAACAGTATTGTCGGGAATCAGCCCAGTAAGAACTGAGACTAAATTGGTCAAGAAACCCCTTAAACATTTGAATACGTATTTAGATTTTTGGCAATAATCTATCTATATAATAATAATCTATCTATCTTGTCTATAACCAGATATCATGGGAAATTATTAATTACTATTTTTCTCGTTATTTTTTTATCAGTTCCTTTTTCTTAGTTTATTTAAAGTCCGATCAACGTATTCGTTATTAGCGACTTACTTTGGGTTCAGGAACAGTGGGTTCGAACTTTTAATAATTTTCCAGATTTTGTCCAGGAATCAAACCCGAGACCTCTACTTTGGAGCCTAGTACGCTAACGCCCATGGTGGCGGTTTTACATCATTTAAAATATTTTTGTTTGTTGTGATAGCTTTAAGAAGTTTATCGTTATAAATAAAGTATATTTATTTGAAACAAAGCACAATCAAGATTTAAATAAGTTAACTAGAGAAAGAAAAGCAAGTTAAATTGCATATTTCTACGCTCGTCAAACTTGAAACAATTTATATTTACTGATTCTATATTTACTTCAAGGTCAAATATTTTATTATAAAGATGAGAATTGTATTGCATTTTATTGCAATTTATGCATTTTAAAACAAAACTTAACCTCCAGTCATTTCTTGTCAATTTTTCTACGGATATCGTAGACTACTTAAAAATAAACATTTCAGTAATGTATATGCAATAAATTTCATAAGTGTATTAAAATAATGTTTTATTTATTTATTTTATTTTATTTTAGCTTTGCTTTGTTACAAAATTATATTATAACTTTTTTGTCTTTATTTAGAAACAATAAATTATGCATTCGTAATTTATTACAACTGGCGTAATTAGTTGTAATGTACGTGTGTAATGTCCTCAAAAATATGTAATGTGTGTAATGTGTCTTGAATGAGGAAATCACCTAAACTTTGACTAGCTAAAGACTGCTGATGAAGGGGGAGCATAGTGACTTCGAACACAGCATAGAGCCAATTGACTTTCGACAACAGTAGTCTGCGTTGCCACGTTGTGTTGTCGCTGTACCGCAGTTCATGTTACTAAAAGTTTTGAATTCAGTGTTCTTGAACAGTCACATAAAATGTTTGAAATCTTTTAATCCATAAGTTAAAGAATTAAAAATCAAACCGAGGCGAAGATTTTAGTGCAAGTTTCATGCCAACCTTAAGGGAACTCCGACTTATTTCTGAAGTATGACAAAGCGAAGTGGCAACCTCTTCTGCAGTAGACCTTTGCTGTTACTGGCTAGACCTCATCTCCAGATTTTAGTTCGTAGAGGTATAGTAGCAAATCCCTCGCTGTATGTAATGAGATCCCGATTGCAGCTTCTTTTACACTCATTTGCGGACTTTGTGGTAGGTGTGAGTGTGACACTGTTTATACTTTTGGGTTTGTAAAATTAATTAATTTTGAATTAAAGTAAATTCCTAATTATTTCATTGTTCTGTATACTGTGTCTATATTGAAGTCATAATATTTGGTAGAATTCCGTACGTAGTAGGGACTTGATGTAATTAAACAGGAAAGTTTCTTTTGAAGAGGCTGTCTTGTTTTTTTGTAATTTTTCGCCAAACCGTAACCACAGTTTTTATTTCGCATATTTTGTTCGCCTATTATTGTGATCAACTAGTATTTGGCAATGTTTTTCACCTAAGGTGTTTTCAAATGAAGAATTCTAAGAGTAGGGCCTGAGTTCTCAGTATTCTTTCTTTATTTTTTTTTCATTCGTCTCAATTTCTAGCTTTTATTCTTCATGGAAGTCCAGAAATTTTTAACATGTATTATTATTCTGTCATGCATGTTTTTACTTTCTCTTTTCTGTATGAAAGTAAAATAAAGGAAAGTATTGGTTCCACGTCGAATTTGAAAAATCGAGTTTTCACCAGCTATACACGTTTTCAGACCACCTGAACCCAAAAATACATGTTTTTAGGAATTTTGATGACTCACGCGTGCGCGCGTGAGTCATTAAAATCCCGAGTGAGTGTGTATGAACAGAATATCTCAAGAACGGAACATGTAAAGTTGAAAATTGAAACTTAAGTTAGGTACCACTAGAGGACCCGACAGGAATATTTTTATCAAAATCGGTCAATCGGAAGTAGAAGTTATTCGTGTCATTCTTAACTTTTTCAAATTCTCTCAAAAACGGCTTTTACAATTTTTTTTAAAATCACTTCATTTACTAAATGTTTTATGCTCTACAATATAGGGTAGGCGCCAGGTCTGCTGAATTCTTGGGGAAGCTATTCTCTTAGAAAATATGTTTTTTTAAGATTGCATTTTAGGGAAAAAGAGTGTGTATTAAAAATTGTAGACAATTTAAAAATCTGCAAATTTATTTCAAACATTTCTTTGTATAACGCTTAGTTTAGCGCTAATCAGTGGTTTTCTGGTTTTTTCGTTAAAATATGTAAAAAATGGTATTTTAAGAATTCGGCCTAAGTATGCTTTTAACGACAAAAGCGTATATAATCAAATTTATAAAAAATTAAAAGATCTACAACTTTTTTTAAATTTTTCTCTACAGAGCCTAATTTAGCGTGAAAGAGTGATTTTCTGAATTATTAAACCAAATTAAGTCTGGTTTTCATTTTGCATCATTCACTCATGATTATAATAAAATCTTATTATAATAAGATAATATGTTACAGTTATAATAAGATGTTGTAATGAGATGTTGTTGTATGTTTGAGGTTACTTTTTTATTTATTTATAATGTATTATCATTAATGTTAGGTTATATTGTTTATTATTTGCGTTGGCAAGAGAAAGTGTGTGAATGTTCACACCAGATTTTTTTTAATAATCTTACCCGACTTAATTAAAAGATTTATTTAAAAATAATTTGATTAACGTATGCTCCATTCTGCTGTACAATTTTTTTAAACCAATGCATACCGTATGTATTAACCATTGCTGTCGTTTACAGTATTATAATTTGTAACAAATGCATTATGATTATTGTACGAGTATAATTAAAATTCATAGTCAGCACGTTTATGTATGCAGTACATAAATAATTCATAGACTTGTATTGTGAATTGAATTACTATTTCATACCAATATATAATCGGATTCGTACTGTATTGTATCTTCTGTTATAGTGTATTGACAATGTATTAAATTTAAATTTATCTCCGTATTACAAAATTGAACACTAAGAACACCTTTATCTGGTAGCAAAAGTTGTTCTGATCTAATTTCTTACCTAGATTCAAAACTGACACGAAATTTGTCAGAATATAAAATCGACTGATGACACATTGAAACTATATCCGATCTGTAATCTAAAAACTAAGTATTTATTGATATTCTCGGGAGTCTCCATTTATTTTATTCGAAATGGTCCTGCAGATTCCTGTTCATTTTTACTTTCTTCATTTTTATAAATCTATCTCTTCAGTGAAGTTGCAAAATTTCAAATCTTAATTCTTAAAAACAATGACCATTGTTTCTTATTACAGTTCAAATTTAACCCTTCACATTGATTTTTACACTCCCTTTTGAATGATGTTACCCAATCAGCGGAACATTCCATGCCGATTAAACCCTATCCGAATCTTTGAGTCCAACCGCTAAGAAGACGAAACCAACCATAATAATAAGAAGACTAAATAGAAGATGGAATCGTGGTCTACCAAATTAGCAGTAAAAGAAACAGCCTGAACTCGAAAGTGTTTATGTCAATAAATGGTTTTTTTTCAAAAATGTTCATACTATTTTTGTTTGTTCTTTATTACCCTTAGCGGTTATGTATTGTATTGATAGTTCTGAGTATCTAAAAAACTGAGAAAAACTTTTTTCAATATTTACGCTTCCACATATCTGTTTAATTTTGTATTACTCTGATTTCAGTTGTTTTCTCTGGTATCAAAATTATGTTCGTCTCTTCCAGTCGTACTAGATTCCTATAATTGTGCCTTTATAAATTGCAGTTAATTAATCTACTATAAAATATTCATAAGCGCCATATCATAAAATTTCTTGTGGTTTACATAAGAGCTTGTTAAATACGATCAAAGCAGTTAGTTTCTGTAAATTGATAATTCTGTTGGGGTGGGTCGTTGTCCAAATTCCAAGTCACACAGGATACAGTATAGTAGACCTTGTATCTCTTTACGGTAAGTTAAATTATCAATTAACAGTCTATGAATTAATACTATCTGTATTTCTTTTACATGTATTTGATTCATTTATTACACTTAAAAATTATTTCAAACCCTCCACGACGATTTCGAAATTCCGACAGTAAAAAGAGCTAACCGCGTCCTAGTATAGTAAATTTCACGAACGACTAGATGACTATCCAAACCAACTAACCCGTGATCTAACTACAAGGAACTTCCTAACTGTGCGCCGTCTAAAGCGAAAATGGAGTAGAGACTTCTTGGTCTGAATATCAGACAATACCTGTAGTTATAAACGGAGAATGTTCCACTGGGCATTTCTTCTCCTTAAAGTGAAATTCACCACCGCCACTTAAATATCATAAACGGAAATTGTGCAGCTCAATATACATACAGTATCGTAATAAAAATTAAAGATAAAAAAAAATTACGCTCAATCGATTTAGAAAAAAAATAACTTTGTGCCTACACACTCTAAATATTTTTTTGTACATTTGTAACATCATCGACAGCTAGAGTTATTAACGATGTTATTTGATATGGGCTTAAAACAATTTTAGAATACAGTACCGAAAGATTAGCTAATACTTTATCTACAGATAATGTTTCTGTAATATTTTTCAGTAAACTAGCAGCATTGGTACCAAAAACCTTTGGCATCGATGGATTTTTTTGAACAAGAAATTATGTATTACAGAAATTCTTCGCCTGTTGAATATTTATGCTAATATTAATATTGCATGTAAATGTAATTAGAGGGACTAAAATTTCTTTCAAAATTTAACGATCTATATTATCAATTAGATATTTATTAATTCGTTAAAAATTAAATTAAACAAAGTTTTTAATGGATGAGACAATGGAGAATACGCTCAGCAACCCATGACACATTGGCAGTCACCTACGGTAACAAATTCTGTAGTTCTGTACTAACTCAAGGATAAAGGAAAATGTCAACCACTAAGCATAATTTTCCTCATTTTTGATGCAGCCGACCAAATGGTGCAACCTTCTCAAAGCAAATAAAATTTTTATTCTTCTACAGTTTTCATTATATATATTTTTTTCAATAAAACCAAAATCTCTGAAATTTACTTTCCCTCAAATCCAAACGCTTCTTAATCCTGGACAGTTTTTGGGCCAGGTGAAAGAGCCAGGACGTCCTGGGAAAACCGAATGAATGATAACCCTACCTAGGAAAAAATCCGGAACTTTGCAAATGAATGCATAACCGCCTGAACTGAAATTAAATATCAACTTATTTTTGCAATCAATGCCAATTAATTTCGTTAATCTAAGCAATCAATTAATAGAGTTGTTTTTTTTAAAGTACATTGTACTGTCCTTGAGTCGCTGTGTTATAATTAAATTGTAAATATGTACGTGATCTTTACACCATAATAATATATAGGAGTATTCCTATTTACAGAACATTGTTGTTGAACTAGGTGCTACAGTTATTGATATTATTTTATATATTTATAAATAAATATATTAATGGATACTATTTATATTTTGTTTTAATAATATATTCAGTTAAAAATAGTCAGGATCGAGATCCTTTCACCAATACTGCAACAATACAATTATTAATGTAATATGTAAAAGATTGTCTAAATATAAAAATTTCATATTGTTTACGTAATAGTTACTAACGTTTTAGCTTTTAATTAATTAATAATAGTATTTTTTTTAATAAAATTAATTAATTTTCCTTTTGTATATGGATTGGATTTTCTTCAGTAAAACAGTGATTAATTAAAAAATAATTTATTACGAGATTATGTGTTGCGTCTGTTCGCAACGTGGAATTACTGAGAACTCATGAATGTGACCTAATTATAGTTAATTTTTTATAAAAATAGACTATGGTTTTGAGTTTATTATTATAACAGTTGTATTTTTTTGCTGTGATTACAAACTGCTGGAGAAACAAATGTGAAAACTTTCTTTTAATCTTTCTTTGTTAGTAGCTCCATTATGGAAAGACTTGCGTACAATCCATTCCCCTTACAAAAACCGGGTTCAATTGGTTTTACTCCTAAATTGAAGTTTGTAAAATCTAATTCGTTAGCCAGATTAACAATTTAAAGATTGTGAAATCTACAAGCCAGGAAGGTATGAAATGGATTAGGAATACATTAACAGACCATTTGTATGAACTAATTTAATTTTTTTAATCAGAAATTCATCTAGTGAGTTTCTTTAGGAATGTGTATAGTGTTGTGAATAAATGAAGTCGATATAGTTGAACAAATTTTGCTTTATTAATTTTGAATTATCTCACAATATAGGTTATTATTTTTTTAGTTTTCTTACGTTTTTTTCTTTATTACATGTGTAGTTTATCTTTTTAACAAATGTGTCCCACAAGTTTTAAAATTACTATTATTTTAAATATCATTTTAATTTATACTGTCCATTTTTTTTAAATGTATATTAATTTAAAATTTTATAGCTGGCATGTGGACCATCCATCTTACTTGACGTTTGGAACCACACTCACCCTTCTTTTACAAAATTCTTACTTCTTATTTTTTCTAGTTTCCTAGCAACGAAACTTTGTTTAAATAAATTAAATAATTTTATATTTATTTTCAACCAGCTGAGTTTGTTTATACTCTTGACTAGAGCAAACATAAACAGATTTATCTGTGACTCATTTTCGAATCGTTACAATAGTTAGCTGAATTTATAATTTGTTTTTACTGTCATAGAACTCTTGTTTAGCCAATATCTGCCACCCGTTTTTTAATAATGACTTTATGTATTCCTAAACTTCTTACACAATTCTTCTTTTTCTATATTTCAGTAAAATCTACAATGTATTGCTAAGCAGAATAATTAGGAGATGAGTTTTTTTTGTTATACCTACGTCATTTTGCCTAAAACAGGCAGGTGGAGTGTTAAATTAATTGCACTCGATCTGTTGGTTCCACGGCTACAAAAAATAGTTCTGTTTCTTATCATATAGTCAGCCAATCATGACTGAACTATTCAAGAACAGAAGAGGTAGTGGTGTAAAAGACACTAGTCAGAGTTATCTCCTCTGAGAGTAATGAATTTCACTATACAGCCAGTCCCTGTGGTGAATGAATTGAAGGTGTCATTTCCAGGGTGGAAATTGGGTGCTTTTCGGAGGGCCTGGCGTGCTGATAAGCGTATTCTTTCAACTCTTTGAGGAAGGCAATTGTAAACCATCTCACTTCTCGTTTTTACTTAGTAAAAACTCTAGAGGTTCAAATCAGCCTATCGGCTGTTAACCTAAACAACAACTACCTACATCATGATCAACCCCCTCCGATGATGGGAGAGCATCGTGTCTTCGCTTCAGCCGGCAAGTATCCTTTGAATTGCTTAAGAGTGATATGGCGAGGTGATTCAAGTCTTCGTTTGTATTTTGTACTGTTTGTGTTGATTTCTTGTTGAACTGTAGAAATGTTTAAATTTCTGTATAATACGTTGTTCATTATGTACCAAGGTGTGCTGTGATCCTTAGTAATTTAGATTGGAACATTTGCAGGATTTCAATGTTGGAATAGCTTGCTGAGTCGAATATTTGGATTCCATACCTCCAAATTGGTTTGTAAATTAAAAGTTTGTCAAACGTGTACCAAGTACCCAAATTGTTCTTTTGATAACGCTTTTTTACTTCTATCTCATGTGTTTCTCTTTAATTTTTTTCTTTAGAAGTTTTTTTGTTAGAACCGTATCTAACATAAACATCTTGGCGTTATTGTTTAAAATAACCGGAAATATTTTTTTTTGTAAATTAACATTATTTGCAATGAATAATTAATATTATTAAAAATTAAAATATTAAATAAATTAAAATCTTTTTTTTAAATAAACTATAAACAAATATTTTGGATTTAGAAATCTCAAGTTGAGGCCTCATTACCCTGAGTACCTCTCATTAAATCATTTACTCATGTGTTAAAAGAGAAAATTACTAACAAAGATATTTACATTTTACAATATGGAATACTTTTCACTATAATTTTTGTACATTTAAACTCTTTCAGACAAGTCCAAAACATGGTAACGTTTCAGGTGCCTAACTTCTTATGCATTGTTTAGAATATTTATGGCTAATTCATTTTCGTGACTTTCAAGTCTTGCCTGACATTTTCTATTAAAACGCCAGACTTCGTCCATTACATCAGGAAGGTTGCAATAATGTTGTATTTCTGCATTCCTTGCAAACCATGGCGCCCTTGTTATAGCCCGAAGAACCTTATTCTGGAACCTTAAAATTACCTCCATGTTACTTCTGCTGGTAGTTCCCCAAAGTTGAACGCCGTACAACCGAACTGGTTTAAGTAACATTTTGTAAAGCAGCAACTTATTCTCAAAAGAGAGTGAAGAGTTCCCGCAAATATATCCCGGAAATATATGTGTAATTTTATTAATAGACTACTAAACCTGTGCAAAGAAAATGTATCAGAAGGAAAGACAAAAATCCTTTACGAAGTTATAATTTATAGAAATATTTTTCAAAATTTAGGGGCTATAAAACTCTTTTCTCCTTGGTGCATTTTAAATTCTATTTTGGTTTTTTTACAAATTCTAGTGAATTGGATAGATAATGTACAGTATGTTTACTTATAATACAATGAATTGAAAAATGATGTGTTATTTACAAATTATTATTATTAATATTATTAATTATTATTATTATTATTATTATTGTTATTAATAATATTATTTTATTCCTAAATTTATTATTTTTTGATGGGTTGGTAGTTTATCAATTACTATTGAGTACCAGAATATGTGTCAGTACTTTCAGCTTTAAATGTATATTAGTATATGTATTAACGCACTATTGCAAATGCAGCGCTGTTATAGTGCATATTGAGCACTGCGTATGGATGGATAGCTTGTGAATATAGAGCTGAAGTTGCAGCCGTCCCGACGCGACACTCGGGCTCTCGCCCCCTACTGCGAATACCTACTACGAAGCAATTGCTTCTGTCACGCCATATTAATAACTTTCACATACGACTTGAGTACCATTTAGTTTACTTCTATACAAGTAACGTAACGAGTACCAAATGGAGTCACTAACTATTTTCTTGAATATACTTAATTACAATTACTTTACTTGAATATCTGAGGTAAATTTTATATAATTGTCATTGATTTTTGACATTCTGAATTAATGAATGGACAAATATGTCAAGTAATGCCACCTCTTGATCGTCTTTAGCTTGATGTTGTAAATATGTCTACAATTTCTCGTCATTAGATGATATAAGCAAAATAACTTACCTTCACTTACCTTGCTAATAACCTCCATTCAAACTTAAAAATTCTGCAGCTAATTTTACCTACATTAGTTTTTATTTCTTGTTGATATTTAAATTCAGAAATAATTTAATTATACATGTTCTCATGCTAATAAAGTAGACTCTTGCTATAAGAATCGAAAATTACTTTATTGTACCAAAATATCAAACGATTTAAAAAACTGTAATTCAACGCTGAAGGAAATGAATAAATTAAAACAAATGCAACTTACAAAAAAATATGATCAGTACGGTTTAGAGTTCTCACCGGTAATCTTAGTTGGAGGTGGCCCTGAAAAGTGGCAAACATCTATTGCTCTGACAGGATAAGCAAACTACTGTAGTCCTAAGAAGGAGAGAAGTGCGAGGCTGTGGTAATAGCGGCTGCGGTCAACTTGCTGTGACGAAAACGTAATCTTCTTTCGCGAAATCTTCAGCGAGTCTTCGTTAGAGTCCAGGAACCGTAACATTTTTCCCGCGTATTGGTTTGATCAGTGCCCCGGTTAAAAATAAAAGAGCGATGATGAAGTAAGAAATTACAGTTTATTAATACGGTTAAACCGTCATGTACATAAATAATAGGGGAAATTTTCCATTTTTTTCGCAAAAAATACCTAGGATTGAAGAGGCAGATTTCAAAAATAAAATTTTTTAGGGAATAGTTTTCTGCAACAAACAATTATTATTTCAGCGTAATTTATTACCATCTTAACAATACTTTGACTTGTAATTAATTCAAAACTTTTCAAATAATTTTACTTTACATTAGTTTTTCAAGACAACAAATAGATTCACCACCATTCCTTGCGCATGTGTTATTGGACGTAAAACGTAATCACCCTTTTTGAACAATCGTACTTGCATATGAGATGGAAGCTCTTTTTAAGAAAATTCTTCAAACATTACTTAAGGTTCAATAATTTTCAGTCCTTCCAGGAATTTGTAGGGTACCATGATTTGAGTAAATGTCATGATATTTTTTTAGTTCACCTATTTGGTACCGAGTTCTGTATTTTATTTCTGTACGACCAAACACTCTTAAAGGGAGGTAGAAAACTAAACCCCTGTTAAAGAAAGACTGTTCAACTTTTGGAAAATCTTTCTGTTGTTATTTAAATAATCAAACAATGGAACAAAGTACCTTTTTGAAAATATGTTTTGTAGACTTTTTAGTTCACCAAATGCACACAAACAAGTTTCCAGACAATCCTACCTGACGTCTAAATATGGCGTAGTACGAGACTTCTTAGGCTTTTGATACATATAGTTTGAAATCGTCCAAACAACTACCTCATAAGCCTTCAAACAAATAAAAACGTAATATTATTTTATTATCGAAAATAACACTAATGGTTGATCTGCTTCTTCAAATCACTCATGACATTTATTCACCATCAGTCGTAACATTTTTTCTTGTCTTTTGTTAAGCCTCATAGGACTACATAAGTTCTTTAAGTTTGGAAAATCTTTTATTTCATCTTATGGATCTTATCCATTTTCTTGATGTTCTTATTCTTGATTTTCGCATACGTTATTTCAGGTAAAATCACCGTGTTGTAGTGACGCAATTTTGACTCTATTGAAATACATTTTTTATTGTCGACGTTATACGATAATTTTTCAGATTTTGTGAGCTTATTGATTCTTTCTGTCTAATTCTCTTTCTCGTTGTTATTTTTGGTGATTATTTCTCCTAAATATTTAATCTTTTCCCTCCGTTCAATGCTTTGATCGCATATTTTACTTTAGAAATACAAAGTGGATCTCGTATCGGAATTTTTGTCTTTTCTTGTCTGTTATTATTCATAAAAATGAAAGTTATTAAAGTGTAAAAGACAATTTTAATAATTCATCTTAATTGAAGAGCTTAGTGGATGAAGGTGTTATGTAACAAAAATATAGTTTATTGGAAATTGCTATGAAAGTAATAAGGCAAATTTTTCAGGAAAATTTTGTCTTATGCTATCAAAAGTTCTTAAAATTGTCACTTTTTTGTTAGACATATCGAGCATCGACTACCACTGTCATATAACACCACACGACACATATTCTTACGCATACAACACTTTCATCAACTAAAAGTCTATGGTACACCGTATCATTTATAAATGGATTAAAGGTAATTTAATAACACAAAATGCTCGTAAAGATGTTTATAAGAGACATTTTTAAAGGTACACACAATGCATATTAATGATGATGATAGTTGTTCATTACTACTCGTACATTTAACTATTATTATTTTAAAAAGATGTCTATTAGGTTGTAGTGAATTCTGGTAGAAGGTGTCAAATGATTTAACATCTTATCATCTACAAACCTTCAAATTAAGCTGTACATAGTCTGTAATCCTAGTATTTCCGTAAACTGTAGATATACACCGTTTTATGTCATCTACGTAACTAAGTTTGCACTTAGTTACGCCTTCAGCAATCACAAAAAATAAATTTTTGAAAACATGTTACATAGCACCTCATCCACTTAGCTCTTTAATAGTTTTCTCAGTTTTGACGATTTTGAAGTGTGGAATGATGATGAAAATAATTTTTGTTATTAGACTATCAACCCAGTGGGTAGATCTAGTGGTAAATTAATTGCCTCGAGTCAGCTGTGTTACAGCTGATTTTCGAAGACGAAGGTTCCGTGGTATATCTCCTAGTAAATGTTACTATTATACAGATTTCAATGCTAGAAAGTTGTTACCGGTGGATGCCTACTTTGATAGCTCGGGTTTCATTACCCATACTCTCTCAGGAATGCTTGGCCTGAGTCTGTACTAGACGACACCTCATTTACTCGTCATAGATATGAGGATGATATGTATTTCATTGGGTCACAGGGTTACTAATCGTTCTAAATTGAACAGATTGCAACGTACACACAGGGATAAAAAAAATTATTTACAATAGTATATTAATTTAATATTATCGACTTATTCCTACTATAACTAAAAAATGATCAACAATTCTGGAGGTCAAAAAATATATTTTATTAATTTCGCAGTATTCATAAAAATCATCTAATAGAAATGTAATGTGAATAGAATAAACGTGCTACTACTACTACTACTACTGCTTTTCTATTTTATGATTGTTAATTTATTTATAACAGTTAATTTGTTTACAAATTGACCTTGAAATTATCTTTAGACTCTTGGTCTGGAATTGCAACTTTTTCATATAACCTTGTTATGTTATTAACTTCCCTGTCGTTCATTTTTTATTTTAAAACTTTAGATATTTCTATTTCAAAATACTAACTCATATTTTGTTTATACAGTATCGATTGTTAGCATTCTATGAAAAAGAAACAAAATTTTTAGTTATAGTTGTGCGTAAAATAATCATGATTACTGAGTGACCTTCATTGTATGCAATCACGAGATACATCTCGTGATGAAATGTTAAGGAAGTTAACTACACGATAACAAGAATGTCATGATAAATGCTATTGCATTCAACTATTACTCATTACCGCCATTTTATTCGTTTACTTCGGAAACATTTTTTAATTATTTTTACATTTACTGAGCAAATATCGTAAAATATTGGGTTTTTTCAATTTAGGTTTGTCGTTACATCTTTTTTAAAAAGATTAACTAAGACTTAATGTTGAAATTGATTTTCCAGCTTATTTGTGATTACAGTGGATTGTGGAACATCATTCTTGTGTGTATGTGAAAAATTTCTTTACCTTTTCTGGTAGTCCGTCCAGCAATAATTTTTTTGAAGTGGAGCTACACCACTGTGCCTCAGAGGCAGCCATCTACTTTTGCATCGTTTAGATAAATAAATTCTTGAAATTCTCGTGTACGTCTTGTACGCTCTGTTGTAGATAAGATATTATACAATGGAAAGCAATCGTATAGAGTGATAAAAGGAACTTAAACATTTAAATATTTGGACAATCTCAAAAAATGGAAAAACGGATTGAAAATATAAGACAAATTGGAGCAAGATAACAACTTAACTTAGTATTATGGAACAAAGATACCACAAGATATACAAAATAAGATTATGAACACATTAGAACAGAGAATTTCTTGGACTGAGAGCTGGGTGGTGAGTAAAAGAGATAGGGGTAAAATAAATGCTACCAAGATGAAATTCTAGAGTCTGTGGGCTGACAAGAATGAACCGAGTTACAAACGAGAAAATACGAAGGAGTTTGAGGGATAAAAGCGATGCTTTCAGTTACATTGAGAAAAAAAGTGGCTGATGTGGTATCGGTAAACGAAAAGGGTGGGCCAAAGCAGATGGGTAAATGATTGGAGTCCAGGTGGAAAAATGCAAAAGAGGAAGAACTCAACGGTCCTTAACAGGTGAGGTTAACAAGACCATGGAGTAAAGAGGTCTTCAGGAGGAGGATTGGATAGATCGGAATAAACTGAGATAAATGTTAAAAGAGGGAAGGCGGTAAGAACTGTAGGAAACTGTTTACGGTAGGCATAATAATTAATGAATTTGACCAGAGCTATGTCCCCACCTAGCTCTTTTGACACTCTTGTGCAGCGTAATTCTGCCCAAAAACATGTTTCAGACTGTTAGTCTAAACCTAAAACATGAATTTTTTTCCCCAATCAACCCTCGAGGTTTTGGATTAGTCATTTAGCCCAAAAATTAAGGGTATTTTACTATGATACTCCACTTTTTGAAAATGGCTCTAACGATTTTGATTTAACTTGTTTACTATTGATTTAATTGCTGTTTTTGAAATATTTATGGAATGTAAAAGTATTAAAATTTTAAGTCGTCCTTTCAAATAGGAAAAAATTATACTTCAGTTAAATTATACTACAAATAAATAAATTTCAATTTGCTATTAAAAAACCATAAATTTTCACTTTTCAATTACATTAATGTTAAAAATATTCATTAATGTAAAAAAAATATTAAATTATGAGTCGCTTCATTTACTCTATCAAACAAAAAATTACGTCATTTTCCAACTAAATGAAAAATTACCAATCGTCTGGATCCAAGAAAAGATCTTTTGTTTATGCCAATAACCAAATAAACATAAGGAAGCTACGCTGCTGATTACTGTTATCTACGAGATAATTATTAACTATTAATATATTTATTAATAGTTTTTATTAAACTCTTTGTAAATAATTTAAAAAATATAAGAACTAAATACTAAAAAAATTTCTTAACATAAAAAGCAATTTTTAAGAATGAGTTAAAACTATCAATACAGTTTTTAATGTAATATGTGAAATATATATAAATATACTTCTAATATATAGTTATTGTAAAAATGTAAATAATTTCTTATAAGAAATTCTCTTCGTACATTTTTATGTACATCCTAAACATAAATACTAGCATTGTTTTACATTCATTAGACTATCAGGTTATCATAACGGTATTCAGTGAGTTGCACTGGAATATCGAAGTGTACTTATAATGGCGAAAAATTTTCACTGTTGTAATGGTGTCAGTAAATCTGCCAACATATGAGTTACTTTATCTTCGATTATAAACAAGTATATGCAAATTTAAATATTTTGTGATAAATTGTTTATTGAATTCAAAACGTATCAAGATGTAAATCATTTTGTAGTCGGTAAATAAATCTTTATTGTCAGAAAAGATAAAATAAATTTGTACTTTCCCTTGCCTTTTATAAATATATAGGGAAGGAGAATATTGGTTTCATGTTGATATTTCAAAATGTCACCGGATATACATGTTTTCAGACCCCTGAACCCAAAAAACATGTTTTTAGCGATTGGTCTGAGTGTGTTTGTGTGTCTGTGTGCGAACAAAGTATTTCAAGAACGGAATAGTGTACGAAATTAAGTCTAGGAACTTAAGTTAGATACCACAAGGAGAACGGACACGAAATTTTTTTATTAAAACCGGTCAAACGGAAGTAGTAACTTATTCCTGCAAATTTTCAATTTTTTGTGCTCAACAAGACAGGCTAAGTGGCTTGTTTGCTGAAATTCTTTAGAGCTGTCTTCTTGTGATAAAAAAATGTTGTTTTTAAGATTACGGCCTTAATATGTACTTTAGTACAAAAGTGTATATAAATAAGAGTTCTAGAAAATTAAAAACCTATGACTGCAATTTCAAGCGGGTTTTTCTGCTACGCTTAGTTTACCGTCAATTAGTGATTTTCTGGAATTTGTTCCTTAAAATGTTAAAATAGGATTTTTTAAAATTGTGCCCTTTGTATGTGTTTTACGATAAAAGTGTATAGAAAATTAAAAAACCTACAACATTCGTGTATCGCATGTTTTTCTACAGCTGTTAACTGTTAACTACACATAATAAACGTAGATTATTATGTGCAGTCTCTATCGTTGGAGCTTTTGATATTTAGAAATCACTAAAGGTCATTTTTAACAATTTAAAATAAAATGTTCAATTTTGCTAGATTTTAAGCGCCAAAAATTAATATTTTTTTTTGTAATGGTTCAAGAAAAAAAAGCTGCTTTATGACACACCAATAAATATGTGGTAATAAAAAAATAAATATCATCACAGTATTGTGATGAAATTTGGGGGTTGTTTAAAATAAAATAATTCCTGATTACAGAATAAAAGTTGAATTTAAAATATTCGTATGTATTCAAATTTTAGGGCATTCATAATTGTTTACTAGTTGTATAAGTCATTTTTGCATTTTGTAGTAAGTTATGTATAATAAATTGTTTTGTGTATTTTTGACTGTTGAGCAGATTTACATAGATAAAATCCATTGTTACTGATTAATTTGTGTCATGAAAAGTGTAGTACAAATACCATTTGACATAAAAAATGGGTGGTTTATGTTCGGCTACTTGACATTTCATTTTAATATGCATAGATAGATTATAACAGTAAATATGTTTTGTTGAAATATACGTAGATGTTTAAATAAGAAATTAGACGTAATAAATAGTAGCAGTAACGATAACAGTGATTTTACTAAAAACATTTACAATTGAATCAATAATATGAATGATTTGCATGTCAAATGCAGTTATACATGTACGTACAGAATGCATTCATAATAGTAATACATTGGATTACAATATTGCTATTCATACACCATACGTACTATTTGTATTTTCTATAGAAATATCCTTTTCAGTAATATAGTATTTCCTGTCTAATAAAATGTTATAATGTAATCAATAATATAATATACTTTTGAGTTCATGATCCTTTTTAGCTTAGTTTTCAACCCTTAACTATTAATATATCGTTATTATAGGCTACGATAATAGATTGCTCACGATCTGTTTTTTTATATTTTTGGCTGTTATTTTTTTGGGATTTGCACACTTTTTGTATTTTTCGGAATTGTTTATATGTTTTACATAGGATAATTATATTTTGGCATAACATTTTATTGGCATTCTTTCTAATTTAATTAATATTTAATTTACTAATACAGTATGTAATATTTCAAATTAGTTTATAAAAATAAAAACACACAGAAGCTTTCAATTCATCAACCTTTGAACATAGAAAACTAAATTGGGTAAATTAATTTTCATTAATTCTCACTGGAAAAATTTAAAAAAATTATTGTTATTTAAATTATCATCATTTGGAGCCTGTCACAATACAACACTGAATATTCTTCAAAGACGCCAGTCAAAAACACTTAGAGAAATAACAAACGCACCTTTGTACGTAACCAATCATACCCTTCACAAAGACCTGAAAATACCAATGGTCCGAAACATTGTCAACGTAACATACAACTCATTACACACAAAGACAATTTATCACATAAATCTAAATGCCCAATCACTTTCAACTTACGATCTCCATGTTAACAGACTACTGAAACGAAGGTGGAATAGGAATCTTCTCCGACCACCATAAAAATAACAAAAAAAAACATTTCAATTTAACTTGTCATGCCTGTTTCATTTCATAAAAAAGAAAATCATCTCAAAAAAATCATCCATCATAGTTTATAAATCATTATCATTAAAAATTGGCACCACATTCCTTGAAACATTTCACGCCGAAATCGGTCACTGGATCGATTCACATTCCGCCATTCCCCATTCATTCCATCTCATTTACTAGTTGTGCTTAAAAAATTATACAGTTGTAAATAAAAATTAAATTGAAGCCAAAGTATGTATTGTAGATTTTTGTAAAGAAATGAAATAACACAAAAATATATATTTTTTTAACTTAGCATGTAAGTTTGTATATTCTTCTTCTTCTTCACGATGTAGGCATTTCTACGTGTTTCAGCTCCTATATTTTCTTTGGCCTGTCAATATCACTGCTTCCTTCTTGTCTGTATCTTCTAGCCAAACTAGGCAAGCGGTTTTCTGGTATTCTGTTTAAATGGTAAACCCATTCGGCGCGATGCACTTTCATTTTATAGTTAAGTGGAAAAATTACCAATTCTTGCCTTTTATCTTATTATTGATCCTTCTAGTCTTGTACAACCCTTGACAGATCTTAAAAATTTAGTTTCTGGAGTTTGGATGTTTTTCCTCCCTTCTCCTCATCACCCCTTGCTTCACAACCTTATGTCTTACTGCCATTTTAGTTATATTATTACCGTAATTTTATTTACCCAGTGATATTTGTAAAGAAAACTATAACACAACCTCTGTGGTTACCAATAATCCTAACTGCAGCAAGCGCAATTTCTAGTAAGTCATGCAATTTCTTCTTCCAGAAAACCTTATCAGTTAAGCAAAGAAATACAAGTTTTGGGCTGTTAATATTTCAGGGAAGAAATATTAGAATGAATAATAACTAATTTTTACAGCGTATAGTTTGTAAGGATTTTTTGTACGTTATACAGAATTTCAATTTAGAATATAAATAATGCGTAAATTCCTTTAATCTAACAAATTCAACCGGCTA
Source organism: Catonia carolina (assembly GCA_035578175.1). Lineage (NCBI taxonomy): Eukaryota > Metazoa > Arthropoda > Insecta > Hemiptera > Achilidae > Catonia > Catonia carolina. Next base: position 82,959,860 of record JAQMRL010000002.1, read on the forward strand.
CGGTAACTGCATGGTTATCGTTTTATTACGAAAGTCTCAGGGTTTTTTTAAGGAAGAAATGTTAATGATTCGGCTATTACAAAGCCTACGGTTTAAGGCCTGGGGGTCTGTCCTTAGTAAGTAAATATTCTGTGGCTGGTTTAAAATATGGGTATGTTTGTGAGATTTTATTGAAAATACCGTACTGAAGTTTATCAAGAATCAAAAAGAATCTTGAACCTAATCGAAAAAAATATTAAACGTTTTTCAAATACCTTGAAATAATTATTGATGAAAATCTTGTTCCACCTGCGTGATGAAATCTCTCCTTGGAATTACCAGATGTGTCACAGCATCTGTGTTAAGTTGAAAGAACTCTGAAAGCAAATTGTACCGTATAAAGTAAAAAACGAACTGGTGGATTTAAAATTAAATTAATAAATTTCAGTAAAAGGTCGTCAACGTAGAGAAAATTCAGTGTAATTTTTATAAATTTCATACAGGTTAGATGCGACGGTGGGATCAGATTGTGCTGTAGAAAGCTTTGATACTCACAGTAACCTAAACTTTAGCTGTCGTAAATTTTAGAAGAAATTGTTGTAGACCACTAACCCGGCAGGTATGTCACGTTAATACGTGATCAATAAATAATGTATTGTGTATTAACCTGTACATAATTATGATTACACTACTAATGTTGTACTCTACATACGGATACCGTTCAGTGGCGTGCAATAACCACGTATTTGCCGTATCATTAAGTCCGAAATTATAATCAAATTATACCTCGTCACGTTATGTGTGTCGGTAATACAATAAATTACAGCGCCATACTGATTTCATAGATTTATCTTTCTTATTAAATGGGTAGTAAACATTAATTTAAAAAACAAATTCAAATTTCTCACTTTATGTTACTTTACTTTCTATTTATCGTTCTACTGACATTTTAAATTGTAACATTCTCGTACTTTTTGAATGGATAATACACTAAAAGAATAAACTCACTGTATCTGATCTGAAATAAATTATTCGTTTGAACTACTCCTTACATAAACAAAACTACTTAGATGAATATCTTACCGTATAAAACACACACCAAAAGAGTATGTGTTGAAGCTAACAACACCCAAATTTGGTATTTTGACTTGTTTAGCTTCGCCAGATGGGTGAATTAGAATTTTCTAATGGCTGATATTCAGCCGCTGATTTTATATTACTGTTTTAGAGAAAGTTATTTATCCATTTAATGAATGAAGGTGTTTACTGATTACTTGCTATGTTTGTTTGTAATATTAACCAGCTATTGCGACCGCGCTACGCGCAGGCTCATTCTTGGTCTCAATGAGGTGCATTACATAAATTAGTTTATTGCTTTTCCCAGTTCCTTTCCACACTTTACTCTTTGTAATTTAACTGTAACAAAAATAAATCAAATGCTTAGACATTAGATGTTCTTTCCTGAACTATGGTATGAAGTTCTGGACACTCAATGAAACTGTCACCAAAAGAGTTGAAGCTTTCGAAATGTGGTTATATCGGAAAACATTCCGAATATCATAGAAAGACCGTACAACCAACATCCAAACCTGTTTTCAAAAAAATGGAAAAAACAAAAATATCATGAACACCATTAAAATTCGCAAGCTGCGATATTTCAGAATTATAGTGAAAAATGAAAGCAAATAATGCCTTACTCCAATTCATCATATTAGCCAATCATGGTCGAGGACGAAGAATAATATTTTGGTTACAGATTCTGAGAGCGTGGTATGGAAAAATGCGAATCCAGCGAATTGACCGAAATTGCAATCAGCAAAGTGATAATAACCATGCTGATCACTAATATCCGGAACGGATAAGCACCATTAGAAGAAAAAAAAGCTGATTTTCAAAATGACAGTTCATTTGGAACTTACGTAAATAATATTTATTGTCTTAATGTAGAAATCCTGTTTGTACCCCTTACAAACAAGAGATCGAAATTTAAGAAACATATATATATATAATATAAATATAATATAATATAATATAATATAAGGAACATATATTTTTCCCAAATGTCTTAACGGAATGCGCATGCCGATGTGTAGAACTGTAGATTATTGAGAAATTATAGAAATAATGGTCTATGTATTGTTTTAGGGCAGTCATCCCCTTGTTTGCCGGCCTTTAGTATAGTGCTCAACGCAACTGCTTGTACGTCATGGGTCCCATGTTTGGTTTCCAGTTATGGGTGGAACTTTTTCATCACCCATTTTCAACTAACACATTTTATCATCTGTTTAGGAGTAATTTTCAAAACAGTCAGACGTAAAAATATCTCTGGTTGCCCCTTAGCCTCTTATGATCGAAATGGACGTGGTGTAATTTAATGAACAATCCATGAAACAAAACAAGTGTACCGTATTTCACTTCTCTACGTTATTAAAAAGTTATAGAATTGGCGATGAGTGAGTGAGTTAGTCAGTCAGTGAAGGCTTTCAAAATTATACATTTATTTTCCCATTCTTTTTTAACAAAAATCGTTTCAATTCATAATTAATTTACTTTCCTTAATTTACAACTTAAAATCTAAATTTACTTGTACTAACTTTGTGTTGAGAAAATTAATCAACACAACAATGGTATCTCATGTTCAAGGTCATATCAATTTCGTGCTTCTGTGTTTATTTTTCTACTACTTTAACTACAAAAGTACTGTATAAGTTTGTTATTAATTAAAATAATGTGTTAGTAAATTATATAGGTTACTGATTTAACTATTAAGCTTGCTATACAATCATTGTACAATATATTTATACATAAAAAAATAATTCAAAAATATGCTAATGCAAAACAAAAACTTATCCACAAATATAGAGGAATAATAAAAAGAACTGCTATTCCCGAAGTTCGGAATCCAATTCCTAGCTTAGGACTGAAAATTTTAATATGCATTTTAGGGTAAAAATGTATATAATAAAAGTTTTTTTTTTTAATCCCTAATATGTGTACGTTGCAATCTGTTCAATTCAGAACAATAAGCAACCCAATGACCCAATGAGATGAGGATGATATGTATGACGTGTAAATGAGGTGTAGTATTGTACAGACTCAGGCCGACCATTCCTGAGAGAGTATGGTTAATTGAACCCCAACCATCAAAGTACACCGGTAACCACTGTCCAGCACTCAAATCCGTATAAAAGTAACTACCTTTACTAGGATTTGAACCCGAAACCTTCGTCTCCGAAAATCAGCTGTTAAACAGCTAATTTTGGCGACGACTTTACCTCTAGACCAACCCGGTGAGTTAATAAAAGTTATGGAGAATTAAAAAACCTTCAACTTTTACTCCTAGCATTTTTTGTACAACTCTTAGTTTATCGTCAATATTAGTGATTTTCCGTTCTACAGTGGTTGATTTTCATTTTGCGTCATTGACTCATTAATAAATTAGGTTATGTTCTTTTTTATTTTTACATTACTTAATAATGAATATATTTTCGTTATTTACATTGGCAAGAAAAAGTCGTGTGAGTGTTTCAAACCAAATTTTTATTTAGTAATCAGAAGGTTAATTAAACCTGAAATTAGAAAAAAAGTGTAGTTTGTATAACTTTTTTTAATAAAAACTATGAGGTAATGAAGCATCATTATGTCAAAAGTAATGCATAATTTGTAAATTTCTAATATTCCGTGGAACGACTACTAGCGAGTTTACGTTCTGAGTAATCATACTATTCTGTTAAGTGTTATATAGAAGGCTAACTAACAGTATAAACATGTTGACAGATTAAAAATATTGTGTTATGGTATTGTGTATTTTTGGTGCATGGAGAGTCATGGACACCATCCATCTGTTCACGCAATTAATTGCTACTACTACCACTTCTCTTACGCCAGATATTTTTAGATCAACCTCCAGGAGTGCATTCTGTAACATACTATCAAAGATTTTGTGTATTTAGTTCACATACAGTACGTACGTGAGTTTAATCTTTTCTTCTCTTAGTTAATCTGGAAATCTCTTTAAATTCTAAAAAATAAAAAATGGATACATCATTACCATGATCAATAAGGAGAGGGTCGGTCATATTTTGTGTAAATATTTTTCACTATTTTTTAAAGAAAATTATTCAAAATTACTTTTTTTTTTAAATATTACACAGGTACATTTTTTTAGGTACTTTTTTTTAAATATTTGTCTTAGGTCATTTAATAAATAAAAATGAAAGCGTGCCGGCCGCATTGGCGCAGTTGGTAACGTGCTCGCCTCTCATCATGCGGTCCTGGGTTCGAATCCCACTCAGGCACGGCATATTTACATACGTTAGAAAAAAATCATTTCATCCTCCATTGTACAATAGTTACTCGCTAATGACCGTTGTAGTTGATGCGACGTTAAATAAATGAATTTAAAAAAAAATGAAAGCATTGTCATAGCAAAATCAATCATGTTTTTGTGAAACTTTTCCCTTTGGAAATTTAATATCTCGTTCAAGAATTGAGATAGGTATACTTATTACCATTTTTCATAAACCATAACCATTGTCCTTTAGTACCGACTTCTGATTTGTTTTTTTGTTTAATTACTCAGAATATTCTGTTTTACTGTGAACTTTTGAAAAATTATTCTATTTCTTTTTTAATCAAAATTTATTCTAACATTAGACAAAATTTTTGTTAAAATTTTAATATAATAAATACTAAAACCATAAATGGTACTCTAGAATGGAATATTCACTTGAATTTGTCGTCAATTTCATGTAAACTGGTCAAAATACACAAAAGTTACGATTTTTAAAACTAATGAAGGGTTCCATTTCAACCCCCAACTTGATTTTATAGGATTAAGGTGAAATTTTGAAATAATATTTATTCAGGATTGAATAAAATAATATCTGTATTTCAGGCACTCAGAAGTTTTTCATTAATTAGCAGCACGAAAAAACCTTTTGGAGGTAGACTGGCCTTTTTAAATATTAAACAAAAATTATACGACTCTTTAACAAATTTATTGACTTGGTTTACTGTAATATAAATTTTTTTAACCGCTAAACTGCTGCTATATAACGATTTTTGTAATCGATACGTTCAGTAACCAGATCTCGGCAAAAAATCTTTGCACTACGAATTCAAAGATTGCAGTCAAAATTAACCTTAATTATTACCGCTTCATGTTGTGTAAGGAAGAATACAGGATGGTTTCAATCTCTCTTATCACCAAAAATCCACTGATTTGAAAATTAATTTCTTATCACTTGCTAGAGAATCCACAACTAAGACATTAGTGCAGGGACATTACATTGCTCTTTAATTATTTCTCCAAAATTTATCTGCGTCAAAGCAATTACTAAGAACAACTAATAAAGTAAACAAACTATCATATTACGAGATTTTATTTTGTTTAGAACACTGGTTTTGAGTGGTGTCTTAAGTAATTTAAAGTCATTTTTTGTAGTTTCTTTAACAATTTAAATAATTGTAAGCACAGTAATTTACATTTAAAAAATAATAAAAACCTTATCTTACGTCTTACATTTTTTATTTTATTTGTTACCGGGAGAATAGGTTTCGTAATTATATATTTACCAACTACCCAGTTTTCTTGCTCTTGATTGATGTTTTCATTAGCGTAGGTTTTCATAAGCCTTTTAAAGCTAGACATTTCTAAAACTAGAAATAATATAAATGTTTTATAATGTTTAAGAAAAGAAGTTTAATGAAATGTATATAATAATATCAGATACTTTGTTTATATAAATTTTCTGTTATATAAAACCGTTGGACTTTGTCCTACCTGTTTTCAATCCTCTTTTACATTTTTTGATTAAAATTATGAAAATTACATACTTGATTCCTCATCATATCCATATTAAATGACTAGCATTTTTTTTAAAGTCATATTGTAAAAGTTTTGAAGAATATCTTTTAGAATTCAACGATCTAAAAACAGAAAGAAAACAAACAACCATTTGAAAAAGAGAATTCAATTTAATTTGTGTAACTAGATAATAGGTACTTTCTTATATTTTAAAATGAGTTTTTATTTATTCATGTTATATAACAACAGTACATAGTTTCCGTTATACCAGAGAGGCGTTCGATAAAAAGAGGTCAACAACAAAAAGCAGTTTGAAGCTTTGTTGTATTCTCCTCAAGTAATTCAAGTTGATAGTGATGCTTCCACGGCGCAGCACAGCGGACAGCAACCACATTGTTTGTGGGCTACTCTATGCTTTCTGGTTGTTCGTACATTCTCTTATTCACTTTATCTCTGGCTAGTTACTTCAGTTCCGTTAGCTAATTGATTCGTTTGAATAGTTTTGTCTACAATTAACACTCACTCTTATAACCTTAATTTTATCTCTTAATTCCGTTTCATGAAATATAATTCTTGAATTTTATGCTTTTGTTAATAAACACTGTTATTTAAATTCATAAGAAAGAAAGGACTATTCATAGTTTATGAAATACTTCTTTAACTCTTTAAGATTAAAAAGTGTTTTCTTTTATGATATTGTTTAGGTCAACAAACGAAAGACTGGTATGAATTTCTAGAGGTGGAAAGTGTATGCTTATCAGCATGCCAGGCCCTCCGAAAAGTACATACTTTCCTCCCTCCAAATGACATCTTCACTTCATTCACCTCAGGGTCCGGCTGTATAGTGATATTCATTACTTTCAGAGTATATAACTGTGACTTGTGCCTGTTACAGCTCTATCTCCTCTTTTCTTGAATAGTTGTCATATAATTGGCTGACCATGTGATAAGAAAAAGAACTGTTTATTGTAGCCCTGGAACTAGCAGATCGTGTGGAATTAATTTAACACTCCACCTGCCTGTTATGGGAATTCTTTTATAATAACCTATTAAATAAATACATACATATTTTGTCACGTAAAATTATATACGTTAGGACAATTTTATGACAAGTCATAAATGTTTGAAATATTAAATGAAAATATTATACTACTGCACAGAACGAAAAAGGAGTCTGACCAGGCAGTTCCTTGGAGTGGTCAAGGAAAACTGTGCAAAACCTTTGACCTGGACAGCCACATTTTATATTAAAATTACCTAATTACTACAAATTAATTTTTAATGGCGTACATTTTCCATATTCACAATCCAACTTATTAATTTTCCATTCAACTATTTGCGTATTAATTTACAAAAAAAAAACAGCTAAAAATAATTATATGGCAGAACGATTTTTTTTGCCTTTAATTTTGATTGCGGTACTGTACAATGACCTGCCTAATTTCCGTACATGATATTTAATATTTAACGGGCGGTAGGCAATTTTACTTTCAGGAGAAGAGGTACCCAGTGGTAGCCTACATTTTTCTTTTTGAACTATGGGTGTTGTCGGTTATTGAGACCAAGAGGTCTCTACTCCATTTTCGCTTTAGACCTCGTACAGTTAGGAATTTCCTTATAGCTAAGTCACGGGCTAGTTGGTTAGGTCGGTCATCTAGTCGTTTGCGAAATTAACTGTTGAAGGACGCGGCTTCTTTCTTTGCTATCAGAAGTTTGAAATCATTGTGCAGGGTTTCTTACATAAAAAGGAGCGCCAGAAGCAAGTCTCAAAAATTCTCACTGAAAGGCATGAATCGACTTTAAGTTATTCTCTGCCATTCCTCCAAACAGCTGGACACCACAGTCCAGGTTTGTCTCAAAATGGTTATGTAAATTAACATTTTGGAACTGAGGTTCAATTTTGACCGAGGGTTTTAAGTAAGTAAATTAAGTAAAATGAAGTAAGTACAGTGAACTGTGCAAGATGATCGAACCATTAACAGGTACGATCTGGAAAAAATGAATCTTTCCTGGGCCACTTGAACAGAGTTGAAGACACAAGATTAGTAAGAAGACTGAAAGAGTTTTTCTGGAACAAAGTAAAAAACCAAAATGGATCAAGGAGGTTAGGAAGAACATGATAAAACTCAGTATCACAATAAGTGACTTAAAAACTAAATCAGGAAACTATCGCAAAATCAAAAACCCAATAACCAGATTCCAACAGAAAGCACAGGTGGCAAGAAAAACAGTGTTTTCCGAAGGAGAAAAGCTCAGAAGATCAGAAGCCTTGAAAAAATATTGGCGGAACAAGAAGGAAGCGAGAAACTACAGAAGTGCAACAAGAACAATAAAAGCAGAAAATGAGCTAACCTGGCTATGAACTGAAGTGGTCCAATGAGGCCATATAAGTGAAAAAAGTAAGCATAATCAGAATAATTTGATACATAATTGATAGGCTTTTGATATTCTTAATATATAATTAATCACTTAATATTCTAATTTAATAAGAGTTTGTTAAACTGTCGTCTTGAGAATAATGTGTACATATTTTTTTTGTTGGGAATCAATCGTCTACGGTAAATTCCGTGTGGATAGCACTCGCAGTTTTAACTCAGCTGCTTTAAATTTAAAATTGCGTTTATGATTCAATTGGTTTTGAATTTTTATGATAAAAAAGGCAAGGCTTTATCTTCATTAATTATTATTTACTTCATACTTTTGTAATTGTTTATTTGAGCGCATGAAGCATGTTTTCTAGTAGTGGGACTTTATGTGTACAATAATTGCACATTGTTACTATTCAGTGAACAGCCATTTCCTTTTTAAGTACGAAACATTTAATAATAATGTGTTTTCAAGTTAGATTTCTCCTTTTGAATAAATTTGTTTAATTAAAGGGTTACGAATGGCGTTCGGTAGAGCAAAAGTTCTAAAAGAGAAAGAAAAAATAAACACTATAGGCCTATAACCGTTGTTGAAAGCTTTGCACCATGGAAAGTTGACAGATTACTGCAAAATCTAAATCAAATTTTTCTAACTTAGAGCTTGTAAGGCGCATTAGCAAGAAAACTAATCTGGAATGGTTATGGAATAAATGATGAGACAAAATACGGGATACCGGTGATATTTCGGATAAATGCAGAAGTATCTCGTTTGGTTTGGTTACGTCAACACAATGTAGGAAGTTCATCTATCAAAGATCATACTGTAAACAGAGGACGTACAAGGCGAAGTTGAAGAGAGCAGATTTAGGAAACCGTGTCAGTTAGAGACGTGGATGTCGCTGATTTCCAGAACAGAGGAACGAACGGAAAAACAGCGTCACCTGTTGACAACTCCGCATAAAGGTAAAGATAACGGGAATTTTCCCTCTTCTTCTTCTTCTTCTTCTTCTTCTCCACCTTATCAAGTGAAAGGCACACGGCCCCTTTCACCATCCAACTTCCAAGATCCTTCAAGTTTTTCCCAAGTTTTATCTACCCCTCGATTTGTATCTCTCCATCATCTTGGGAATACGGTATTATCTTGGGGTACTCATCCTTCGAATAGGCGCCAACCACTGCCCACTCTACTTGTTGACTCAGCCCACTAACCCTCATCCGTCTCCCTCTCCCTCCCCCTCTCTCTCTCTCTCTCTCTCTCTCTCTCTCTCTCTCTCTCCCTCCCTCCCTCTCCCTCTCCCTCTCCCTCTCTCTCTCTCTCTCTCTCCCTCCATCCCCCTCTCCCTCTCTCCCCCCTCTCTCTCTCTCCCCCCTCCCCCCTCTCTCTCTCTCTCTCTCTCTCTCTCTCTCTCTCTCTCTCTCTCTCTCTCTCTCTCTCTCTGCGAACAGCTGTCAGACCGCGTCTCTCTTCCAAACTGTAAACTACGAACATACATCGCTATAAAATTTCTTGAATGTGTCTTCTCACTTTGTTCTTGAGCATTCTCTTGACTGGTTCATTTACCAAAATCTCATTTTTCATTGATAAAAGCTGTAGGTTATACTAGTTCTGAACATTCACCAATGAACTTTAATAGTTATGATTCCCGGTCAGGTCTGGGATTAATGTATCTGGGACTAATTTTCATTTATCATCCTTCACTGAGTGAATTAGACTTAATGTGAGGAACAGCTGGACGTAAAATAAAAACCGTAATGAAAAAATGCGAAGGTTCTCATTGATTGACTGACTGACTGACTCACTCACTTAATCATCACTTTTGACTTTGTTCTTGAGCGTTAACCAGAAAACTAAAATAATATTAAACATTTATTGCTCGGTAAAACTTACGTGAAAACAAAAGAACCATTACATAAATTACTGTTATTATTAATAAAAATTACTATGTACACAAATTGATGGTTACGTTGTGGGGAAATCAACCTGTACCCAATTACGGCACAACCATGTTCTACAGTAGACTTGAATGTTTTTGCATTTCGATCCGTTAAGCTTAAGAGGTATGAAGAGTGTGATTTTTTTAAAGCAATCGTCTAAATGGTATTTTCATACCTCCCTGAAGAGCTACAGTTCTAAACATTAGTAGTAATAGATTTTGAAATTTTTATTTTTATCTTTATTTAAAATCTAAACAGACGCACATAAAACGCACATTCTTAACTGCATAAAATATTAACTAATATGTAGGTTGGGAGTAACAGCTGATAAATGATTGCAGCTGATAAATGATCAGCTGTTACTCCCAACCTACATATTAGTTAATATTTTATGCAGTTAAGAATGTGCGTTTTATGTGCGTCTGTTTTGATTTTAAATAAAGCGAAATTTCAATATCTATTATTCATTTTTTCCTGAGTAATTCAAATGAATCTTTTCAGAATTGAATTTTCTACAAATTTATTTAAGAAAAAATACACCTTTAATTACCATTTATGGAAGTAATCTTACGTTAAACACAAAATATGTTATTTCTTTGCATCAATTCTTGTGTTTTATGTAAGATATCTCTGAAAGTATTGCATTTACAGCTCTGGAACCAATTTTATTCAATTTTTCAGATTAAGAAACATAAGAAACAATCGTATTTGTATCTTTGTAACTACTAACATTTTTATACGGCCTTACTTCACTGAGGGTACAGAGTTCTAGGCGAAATTTTTCGCTAGCCGTAACTCGCTAACTAAGAGTTTTCAGGCATATGTTTATATGAACTTTTTTTCTTATTTTTAGCTATAGAATGAGATCCCAAGAGATTGCCGTATAGTTTTGAATCACCCTGTGTATTACTTCTCCTTTAAAGAGCTGCGGCTCTGAAAATTGGAATAAGTTACACAAGAGGTACCTAGAAAAAATAGTGTATAGAATGAAACTGGGATAACCAGGAGAAACAATAGACAGTTTATTTTTAACAAGCCCTCGCAGAGTGCTAGCACAATTGTTTTAATTTACTTATTATTGTCCTCGAATTTTTCTTGATCAATATTTTGCTGTAGAACTATTGTTATTAGTAACAGTAGTTATAAATGGGAATATTATTGTCAGTTTTGACAATTGAAAGGGTTAATATACTTTAAAATGCTGTCCTTTGTTGTATGATTCACATAACATTTACTGTAGTTACTGTTGACAGACATGAGTAATTGGGTAAAAGACCTGCTGTATTTATAGCAACTAATAGCGTGCAATTAATATAACGATGGGAACAAACAAAGCTGTTTCTGGAATTTGACCTAGCCCTCTATAAATTTGCAAGATTTAAAATAGGTATGTCTGATGCAAGAATAACCAGGAAAGTAATCCGTTCTATCCCATCTTTTTCATGTAAATTAGCTATATTTTTTGGTCTGTGACAGTTCCTGTTTATTTTAAACAGTTAATGAAACTGGAATTATGACATTAGTTTTTACTGTCATAATTCTGTTTTGTATAAGTCTGGAGGAGACTTTTCCTCTTATTTTGCATAAAGATGACCTGCGTATAACTGAACAAACAATTACTTCCTTATTTTAATTTTTAATGGGGAGAAAAAGTTTGTGAATCTTAAATGAAAAATGTTGCTTGGAATATATATATATTTATATATATTATAAATATGAATTATTTCCTGATAGGCAAAACATTTAATTAGTAATATGCTTACATATTTATTTTATGTATTTTACTGTGTGGTTTATTTACTTCATATATTTTTGTAACTTCGTTGTTTGGATTATTTTTTTAAACAGGTTATTATGATTCATAGACAATGAGTCATAACTTTAGTCATTCACGATGAACATTAAGAAAGGTTTTGTCGTTAATAAAGTTTTTAATTCGTTAGAATTTTTGAATGTCAACTCACTTGTCACGCAAACCTAATGCGAAAAATAAAATACCTAAAATTTATAAAAACTTGTTGTTATTTCTGTGAACTGAAGACAACATTAGTTATTTGCATGAACTTAAAGGAAATTATTCACTACAGTTCAGTCAGCTTTTTGACAGAAAAAGTACCTTTTGAAAACTAGACTGTAATGAAGTTAATCTCCTATTTCTTTTTAGCAATTGGATCGCTTAAGTTCGGAGATGAAGCCAGCCAGTATCTTTTGATGTATTAACAAATTATACACATTGTATAACGTATGTATATCCGAGCTTTTCTTACACTATATTCACGAAGGAAAGCTTTGTCTAATAAACTGTAATGTAAAATACTTCATGTTAAATTTTTTGTTAACTTAAAAAATCAAAACAATTTTACGAGTGATGAATGGAATTCCGTTTAGAAGAAAACAAACTAATGTATTTTTATGATAATTAATACAATTAATTTTTTTTATCGATCTTACTAAGTTGTTGTTTTACTCAGTTTTAAGAACGGAACTGGATGTTTACAACCTGAGTGGGAAGATTGCACAATATCGTAATTGATGGGGGAGCACGTAGAGAGAAAGCCTGAGGTAAGGATCTCCCTCAGTGTTTTAAAATTCAGACCGCTGGGGAGGAGAGATGTTGGGAGGCCACGCAAAAGATGGCAATAATTCAGTAGTTTGTCCCTGTTGTGAGTCGAAACAGGCGGAAGGCTAATCCTTGATAAAGAGAAGAAGACTAATTTCTTTATCTTGATTTTTTTTTAGTCCACCCAGGTGGAATACCAGAACCATTACTATTTTTTGTGTTGGATAGATTAGGCCTACTTTTCTTCTTCACTATCGTAAGTCTATCACTTGTCACGTATTATAAAAACGTATTGTAACACTAAAGCTAAGGTTCTTTCAGGATCTGAGGATAATAAATAATAAACAAACTTGCTTTAAACCTTTTACAATTATTTATTAACAAGATTGTAAATTACAATTAATTATTAAGCTTAGACTACTAACAAATTATAATGAGATTACTTCACTTAGATTTCTTACAAAACTTAGAGCTTAAACTTACTTAACTAACAATTGAAATTATTTTACATTTAACAATTACCTCTTCTACAACTAAATAAAATTTTTACTGCACGTAGACCTTTTTCTTAAACGTACAATATATATACCCTGTATTCACCACTGGTTTAACTCTGTCTAATAGCACTCGGTCATAACCTTATGGAAACTTGAACTGACTGAACTCCCAACTAAAGAAGTTAATTCTTTTATACCCTTTTTGGCTTTGAGAAAGGAATAGAAAAGGCTAGATAGTAACTACCTAATTTCTACTTTTAAGAAGTACAAAGGCTTTCTTTCAAACTCTGGAAGAGATAATGTTGTTTAGGTCTTCAGCCGAAAGGCTGGTTTCAACTTGTAGAGGTTTTACTAAGTAAAACGAGGAGAGGGGTGGTTTACAATTGCCTTCTTCACTGAGTGGAAAAATACGCTTATTAGCATGCCGGGCCCTCTGAAAACCACATATTTTTTACTCTGCAAATGACACCTTCACTTCATTCATAGCAGGGTCTGGCTGTTTAATGAAATTCATTACTTTCAGAGGAGATAACTCTGATTAGTGTATTTTATACCTCTGCCTCTTCTGTTCTTAAATGGTTCAGTCATTTAATTGGGTGACCATGTAATAAGAAACAGAACTGTTTGTTTTAGCCCTGGAACTAACAGATTAAGTGTAAATAATTTGACACTTCGCCTGTCTGTTATGGGCATTGAAGAAATAATAAAAAGGTAAATTGTACGAGAAATGAAGGAAATATAAGGAGTTCAGAGATTTTTTAATTCAATAATCCTGAAAGGGTTTACGCAAATACAAAAATTATAAAAAACTTGGTATTGTATAAAACTTACTCCCAAAATAATATCTACAAGAAGAGCCGATTATTTTAAATTATACACAACCACTTCACCCATCCCAGGTAGCAATGCTAGTCACATAACAATTCACTTTTTCCATACAATAAAACTATTTAACTTTAACTATTTTTAGCCTACCACGGACTACTACTATTATTAATGTTACAGTATTTTAATGCAGCAATGAAAATTTACTTTATTAATATTACATCATAATCACTAAGAATGCATTACGTACTATATTTATCTACTACTTAGGCTAAAAATATTGGACTACAGAAATTAGCAGCCAGCCGTAACATCAATCACAATAATTTAATAGATTAGTTCATTCTTAAACTAGCTTGCTCTTCAAAAAGAACCTATTGTGAAAGAAATGAATCAGGCAATTACAAGGAGTAAACATCCACAAAAGAATAATCGTTGTACTTAGTAATGAATATTACGTCATGTGTTTTTAGGAAAACAACTATTCTGACTTGTACTTTACCCTAATGTCATTCCTAATTCTCACTCAAATCTTCAGATTGTTTACCAAACTTGTATGGAACGGCTACTTTTTTTACTTTCTCTTGCCTTTATAAATATATAGGAAGGAAAGTATTGTTTTCATGTCGATTTTTCGAAATCGAGTTTTCACCGGATCTACACGTTTTCAGACTTCCTGAACCCTTAAAACATGTTTTTAGCGATTGGTCTGTGTGTGTGTGCGTGTGTGAACAAAATATATCAAGAACGGAACATCGTACGAACTTGAAACTTAAGTTGGATACCATTAGAGAACCCGACAGGAACATTTTCATCAAAATCGGTCTACAGGAAGTAGTAGTTCATTCGTGTAATTTTTCACTTTTTTGCGATTTTCTCAAAAACGGCTCCTACGATTTTCTTTAAAAATCGCCTCATTTACTAAATTTTTTATTCTCTACAAGATAAGATAGACGCCATTTCTGCTAAAATTCTTGGGAAGGTTGTTTTCTCGTAAAAAAAATTGTTTTTTTAAGATTGCGGCTTTAATATGCATTTTAGCGCAAACCCGTAGCCTATTTATTAAAAGTTGTAGAGAATTTAAAATCCTACAACTTTTATTTTAAACATTTTTTGTGTACCGCTTAGTTTAGCGGTAATTAGCGATTTTCTCTTTTTGTGTCTCGAAAACGTAGTTATCAAAAATCGATTTTTTAAAAGATTTCAGCCTTAGTATGCATTTTACAACAGAAGTGTATAATCAAATTCATAGGAAATTAAAAGATCTACAACTTTTATTTAGAGCAGTTTTCTCTACAGAGCCTAGTTTAGCGAGAAAGAGTGATTTTCCTTATTTTCAAGCCAAACTGAGGTTCATTTTCATTTTCGTCTTTCACTCATGATTAAAATTAGGTTATGTTTATTGAGGTTAGTTTTTTGTTTATTTCTAATGTTTTATTACTAATGTTATGTTATATTGTTAATTATTTGCATTGGCAAGAGAAAGTTGTGTGAGTGCTGCTTGTCAAACCATGAGGTTAAAATTACATGATTATAAGATTTAATATTGGTTTATTGTGAATCTTAATCTTGAAGTTTAGGCTACTGTGTAATTTTCACGTACACACAGGCACAGAAAATTCGTAATTTAGTCTTATTAAGAAGTACGAGAAACCTACTTTATATGCTTCTTAACAGAGATTCACTGAACTTGCAAACAATTTTTGTGAGGGACGTAAATTGTTATTTAAGTCTGTTGCAACTTCAACCAAATATTTTTTTTTTTTTTACAAGTGTGCAACATTACAATCTGTTCACATGAAATAGAACAATCAGCAATTTTGAATGGTAGTTAACATGATTACAATTTCATAATATTAATGAAATTGAAAATAGTAATAAATTAATTTGAAAAAATTATAATAAATGTAACAATGTTCTTTAAAACCTATAACCTAAATCAAAACACTGTGTCTTTTTATTCTTGAAAACCCGGTATCAATGTTATTTAGCAGATACAGAGCCACGAAGTTTGGAGGATGATTGAATCTTTCTTCATATTTACGCCTGAATTTTGATATAGTTTGTTTCACTGAGTCAGTGCTATTAAGTTCGGCATTGATATAAGTGTTTTTGATGTACCACGGAATTTGCAGGGCCCGCCGCAAGAATTTTGACTGAAAACGTTCGAATATGTTTATGTTTGAAGTGCTGGATGTGTACCACAATTGAAGTCCATAGGTCCACATGAGTTTTAAAGGGGATTTATACAAAATAATTTTTGATTCGTTTGACAAAGGTGAGTATTTACCGATTAACCAGAGTAGTTTACGTACTATCAGCTCAAGTTGTTGTTTTTTTTAGTTATTATGTGATGTTTCCATGTGAGGCGACGATCTAAACGTAGTCCCAAGTATTTTATTGTTGTGTTCTGTGGTAGTGCAATGTTGTGTAACAATTGTGTTGTTACTGGTAGGCAGTCATTTTTCGTAGCGTAAATGTGATATGTGTTAATTTATATTATTAACTGCAAAATAATTACGAAATATATGAAGTTACGGAAAGGTTATGAGTCATGCAACCTGGATTGGATCCCTTATATTTTACTTTACTATAACAATAGCTAGCTGCATTAGCTATCAGATTTACACTGTTACTCTGGAAATTTTCTAACGATGACGAATTTTACCGAGTATTCAAACTAACACATATAAATAATTAATCCTACCGTTACGTCCACTAGGTCTTACTTGTTGAACATCATATTCGTAGTAGGCAGTAGACGGTCGTTTAATACCCTTTAGAATTCTTGTTGAACAACTAACTTCCTTAAACTGACAGTGAACGTTACTTTAAATTTTACAAGACAGGCTAATACTTCTCAGGAAAAGGCATGTCGTAACACGAACAGTAGAAAATCAATTCAACATTTGAACCGTTACCTACTTTCTTGTATGTGTATATACAACTGCTTTCAAGGCATTTTGGAGATTATAGTACGACATGAGACATACCTGTAATGATCTTACCACTGAATTAGTTCAATCTTGGATGAAACTGGAACTTTTAAGAATTTATTTTATAATTTTAAGATTATGTACCGGTTTTTTACATTTCAGTTAATTTTCATTCAATCTTATTAAAAGGTAAATTTTATACTTATTAGAATTGTTGTCTGTAGTATTAAACTTGTATAAACTGGATGACAAACGGGTATCAAAACAAATCTTTAACACCAAAAACATATCCCTAAGGTGTCGCATGTATGGTTTAAAGAGGCAGAAAAGATATTGAGAAAACTGGAATAACTGAGAAAATATACTTAACCGAATAAAACTCTGATAAATGATTACTAAATTCAATGGCCTCCAAGAAGAACAAAAGCAAAGAAGAACAAACGGATGGAAGAAAAGAGAAATGTGTGCGGTGAAAGAATGCTGAGAATGTGGGCTGCAAAAAGAGTTTCTGTTAATCTCTAATGTTACATTATAATAATGTCTAAAATGGCTCTACACGAAAACAAAATTCCTTTAGTTTTACATTTACAGTAGTCTATAAAAATTTATTTTCAAAAGGTACCTACAGTTACGCTTTATATTTATTTCATATTGTAACGTTTATTAAAATGCGTTTTATTTTATTTTGTTACAAAACGTACAAATTAAAAATTACAATTTAAATGTAGGCTTCATCATTTTAAAGCCTGTGAAGTTAAAAGAAAACAGTTTTCTCTTGTGTTAAAGCGAGAGCAAAGGATATTGTCATACAAACTAGAGGCATGCGAGTAAAGGATGTCTCAGTTTTCCTCCTGTTTTGTTTTAAGAATGTATTGTTAAGAACAAAATTAACGAGCAGTCGTTTCTAATGGTTGTTAATTTATAATTAATAATTATTTATTTATTTTTAATTAATTTCATTAATTATAAATTAATTATGTTATTACATAGAATACCGATTTACTAATTTTAGAATACTACTAAGATAATTCAGAATTTCATGGGACTTCATCCCACATACGAGTAGATACCTTATTTTATTTTTATGCTTTATAATATAAATGTTAAATTCAGTCATTAATGAGATTTCAAGTATTAAGAAAAGTTTAATTCAAATGCTTTACCATTTCCAAGAGAAACAGTATTTTTAATTTGGTATAACTGTGACAAGAAGCTTAAAGAAAATGTTTGTCTCTTCCAGTGATTAACTATTTAATACAATCCATTACGCTTGTTATTCGAAATTATACAGTAGGTCCTCGATTTACCTTGCTAACGTCTGGTCGAACACCGACGTTAAATCCGAACCTTCAAAAAAGGGGTATGGGGAAAGTGTATAGTCGTATATGTACTAAAGTGATCCTATTTGTATAATCGTTAAACTTCATTAGGACTCATGGCAGGAATTTATTTTCTTTTATTTGAAATTTTCAACAGTACACAAATATACGACTGCTAGAAAATGTGATATACGTTCATAACCAAGTAACATGAAAAAGAAAAACATAAAGACAAAGTTTGATACCCATTGGTACATTGTTGGGTATATAATTAAGTAATTAATTATGATAATTAGTCTATGTAATTGTTATTATTTTTACTGTATTAATATTACTATTTACTTTTTTTTATTTAGTTATAACTCAGAGAAGATCTTTATTCCATCTTCTTTTTAGGCGCCGGGCTGGATTCCCAGGAAGGTGAAAGCGATCAAGTTCTTGAATTAGAGGATTTGGATTTAGTTATAATATCGAAAATAATTTTTTATAATAGGACAGGAAATTAATCATAATTTATAAACATGTTCCATAATATAGTATTCCGTGGTCAACCGATTAGAAATGTGACACATTTAATTTAAAAAATTAGTTGGAAATATTATTAAAAATAATTTATATTTTCCGTTTTTCAGTATGACACTTCCAAGAAAATTGATTAAAATTTATTTATCAATAACTACTCACAGTTGCTTTTACTGAATCACCTTAGATGTACGGCAACATGGAGAACATGACATGCCACAGATCTCGATAAATACCGTAATATTCCGAAAACAAGCCGCACCCGATTTTAAGCCGCATCGGAAAAATTACGATCAAAACTAGGAAATAAATTTCAAGTACAGTACTTGTATGTTTTTGAAAGTATTTTATTTTTAAGATGAAAATACCGTACAAACAAATACACTTGCTACTTAATTAGCATTTAGAAGTTTTTGTTTATATTTTGTTCAATGCCGAACACAAGGATTCATCTACATTATATGTATGTGTTTTCTTCCGGCTTCTTTGGTGGATGTCTTTTCCGCGTTTTTACCCAAAAAGTAGCGCAGGACTTGCGATACCAATAATTCGAAATTGGTATCGCAAGTCCTGCGCTACTTTTTGGGTACTTGTATACACAAAGTACCCTTAACCTACATAACATCATTCATGGCGATGTATAAAATACAACAAAAAACAAATGATCGGATAAAAAACAAAATGAAATATAAGAAAACTGCTACCAAACTTTATACTGTAACACCAAACTGATCAAAATGACTGTACACTTCTCTCTCTCCCTCTCCCAAACCCCCTCTCTCTCTCTATTTTTATTAAAACGCGAATGCAAGCCGCAGGTCAAATTATGGAACCGATTTTTGGAAAAAACTGCGGCTTGTATTCGGAACAATACGGTACTTTTACTATTGACTTTCGTTTTACAAGTTTTCTGGAAATAGTTTGTCAAAAAATGACCTCGCTAATTTTAAAATAAATTGTCTTAAGTAGCTGAAATGTTATACCTCAGGCTATTTTAAAGTTATTCGTATTTGTATTAGTTATTTTTTCGTTAAGTACATTATAGTATCTACTTTTGTAATATTAAGCCGTTTCTACTTTCCTTGTACTGGTATTTCACACAATAAATTACTAGTACTATAGAAATAATTACGTCTTTCTCAAAATTTTCCATTCAGAACATCTGTTTTGTGAAAATGCCGTTTTAAGAAAACTTTCATCCAAATGTTCAGAAATTTCAAAACTCTTTTATTTTAGTATTTTTTGCACACGAGTGCGTGTGTTGGTATAACTTCTAGTTAAATTTTCACATGAGATATGGTCTAAATTAAAAATGATTAAATTTATCCTACGATTTCATTGGATTTCGTTAAGCCGTTGCTTGTGCTTCAAATATTACTATTGCTCAAAAAGTAATTACTAACTATACTCGGTAAATTTATGTGTCATTTACTATTAAATAACACCTATTTTCTAATTATCTAGATACGAATAAAATACATATGCAATCTTAATTTATTTATGCCAAAAATCCATTTCCAATTTTTAATAATCTATTACTTATTTGTAATTATAAATCGTTTGATTAAATAAACTTCTGCCAATATTTTTTGTAACAAATTTTCAGTACTCTGAGGTGGTTTTGTAAAGTTATCGCTAATCAAACAAGAAACTTAAACTTGTAAAACTGACAACGTTTTGCTTCTCGTTTTCAGAAACATTGTGCCGTCTTGTTTTATTGATTGCAATTTGTTAAGATGTTATAAAACTTTCTCTGATTCCGGAAAGTTCTAGTTCTAAGAAGATCAGATCAGATGATAGAAAGTTGCGAATCAGTCATTTGTGATGATCTGGTTTGTCGAGAGTCGTAAATAATCGTAATAATCTTTTACTACCTACTTAAAGTTACTCTGTCTTAATGAGCTAATAGGTTTCAAATAAAACAGTATTAATACATAATTTTGAATTTGTTAAGAGGGCGAGTTATAAATCGGCAGTTTTTTTTTGAGGATTTGTTGAACTATCTATAAAGTATCTTTTCTCAAGAAGCATTTACATTTTATTTTATGAGGCATTAGAGCATTAGTTGGTATTACTTTAGAATCCATTCAAGTGTTGTATTGATCGGAACTCGTCTCTTTTCATTTCTCCAATGTCGGTACTGACATTGTTACACGAAACGAAACATTATTTATATTTTTGTTTTATTTCTTCATTATTTAATAATGAAGGAGGAGAATACTTTTTTAGATTATCCAGTCTATTTGTATTGTTACCTGGACGGAAAAATTGAAATTGTACTGAATTGGACTCT
Source organism: Catonia carolina (assembly GCA_035578175.1). Taxonomy (NCBI): domain Eukaryota; kingdom Metazoa; phylum Arthropoda; class Insecta; order Hemiptera; family Achilidae; genus Catonia; species Catonia carolina. The sequence goes on from JAQMRL010000002.1 coordinate 82,980,901, forward strand.
ACCTTCCCCAATTCATTTTAATAACATTATTTGTATTGCTAGAAGTATGATTGTATTTGGACGACTTACCATTGCGATAAACATTTGAACAAAGATTTTTCAAGTTAAAATTAAATAGGTGTGTAAATATTTTGAATTCCAGTAACTTTAAGGTTTTTGCATTTGATTTTGTGATTTAATTTAATTGCTTTATCATCCGTATTTATTTTTAGAATGTAGTTTTTAAATAAATGATTTATTAGAGATGAACATTGGACGGTAGCTATTAATACATAATAAACCACAAGATGAAATTTCGTAACCCAGGAACATAAAAGTAGAATCGTAATATACCATCTCACCTATGAAGTTATCAATCTAATAAGATAACCTACAATCAACTTATAGAAGCTAGTACACCCATCATCATTTACAAAAAACTCCATCTCACCGATCTATTTTGAAAAGTGGTGTAAGCTTTTAACCTTTATTATTTTTTACACAACTTAAACTTTACAAATTTTTATTTCGTGAAACCTTTTTTTTTGTTTCGCAGAGATGTACCACTGGGTACTCTTCTAACAGTTTACTTACTTTTATAATCGTGCATTTATTGTATCTGCGTGGACAGATTGTAATCTAAGTTGATTTTTTTTGTTATCAGTTTCTCGACTGGTTTGTTGCAATTCTCCAAGCACAAGTCAAGTCGCAAGTTGTGCAAGTTGATCTTGCACAAGTCGCTTCATATCTACATACCTACCACACCCGACATCTTTTGTAATTTGCTTTAAATATTCTTATCTTCTCCTCCCCCTACAATTAACTCTCACGATATTGCCCTCCATTATTGATGGAGCAATACCTGGATGTCTTAAGATATGCCCCACTACCCTATTCCGTTTTTTGGTGGGATGTTTCCGATACTTCTTCTTTCATCCACTTCTTTAAGAACCTCTAAATTACTTATTTTGTCCACCCACGTAATCTTTAACATTTTCATATAACACCACATTTTAAAAATTTCTATCCTCTTCCTTTCTACAGCTCCTATCACCCACGTTTCACTTCCGTACAATGATACACTCCGAACATAGTGTTTTAAGAAATCTTTCCTTATATGTAAATCAATGTTTGAAGTTGAGTTTATAAAATAAAAAAATATATTTTTGTATTTACATAAATAAACTGACTAAACATCTACAACAAGAAATGTTTGTTAATCAAAAATAAATTAAGACACTACCAAACAGTGGTTCTACCAGGAATCCACTATTCCAGCGAAACGTTATTCGGGCCATATCGCTTAGGAGACACTGTTAGAATTGAGAAAATAGAATGAAAAATACTTAGGAAGTACATGAACAAAAGGCACATGGTGGAAGGACAGTGGCGGTTAATCCCTAACAAAGAAATCTACAAACTAATTCCCCCACTAACAAATAACTTTAGAAAGAAAAGAATATCATTCCTAGGACACATACGCAGAGCCAAAAAGTCCAGACTTGTGAACCGGCTGATCAACCATTTTTAGAATAAGGTGACGAGATCTAGGTTGCTGAAGGAGGTACAGTGGGATGTGGAGGAACTTGGAATCACTAAACAAGACCTGGTTATAAAATCAGCTAAGAACAACCAACTAGTCAAAACTAATATGGTAACATTCGAACCAAAAACCAAAAGAGTGTACAACAGGGTGTTTACCGACGAAGACCGGAAATAGAGATCGGAACGTTTTAAGAAAATGTGGGCCAAACGAAAGGAAGCAACGCTTTGGAGAGCGCGCTTTTCAAAGAAATCCAACACTAAAACAGACCAAATCTTGAACTAGAGTGATCCTATCTCAAAAGTAAAAAAAAACTGACTAAACACGTATTCATATTATTTATTTAAATTTAGCTTATGCTAACTTCATAAAAAAGTAAAACAATTTTCATTATCCACTAATATCAACTAGTTATTTAAAAAAAAGCTAATATAATATGTACGAGTAGACATGTATAATATAATATGTACATGAGTATACATGTAAAAAATTTAATTAAAGTTTTGTCTGAAACATTGATTCTCGTCGTATAAGATTCCAATGTAACATTAATATTATTGTCTACATCCTTTCTTTTCCGCTAAACAAAAGAAAACTATATAATCCTTGGTAGTCTTTAAAGAACTTCAGTCAAGTGCAACTTTTGACTTGTGGGCTACAGCAAGCAATCTAAATGACATCGAAAGGTAGGCCTACCAAGAGATCTCAGGAAATTGTAAGCGGTCTACCGTATGCCTGTAACAGTGACGTCCACCGTGATTTGCTAATGACTTCAGTCTCTTAAGATGCGCATAAGTGTACGAAAAAGCAGGAAAATAGCGTACGGTATTGGAACTTGGAACTTGGTAAAGACCCGGAGACTTGCGATAAAGATTTTCATTAAAATCGGTCAACCGGAAGTAGCAGTTTATTCGTGCAATTTTTCACGTTGCTGCAATTTCCTCAAAAACGGCTCCTCCGTGTATTTTTAAATCGCTTTTACTACTATTATTGTGCTCTACAAAATAGAGTAAGGGACATGTTTGATAAAATTCTTGGGAGGCTGTGCTTTCGTGGTAAAAATGACTTATTTTAACATTTTGACCTCAATATGAATTTTAGGGTAAAACTGTGTATAATAAAAGTTGAAGAAAATTAAAAGCCTACAGCTGTTATTTAAAACCTATTTGCTACAACGCTTAGTTTACCGTCAATTGTAGAGATTTTTGTATTTTTCTCATTAAAACGGTTAAATAATGTGAGTTTTAAGATTTTGACCTTAGTAGGTATTTTGCGTCAAACGTGTATTTAATAAAAATTATAGAAAATTAATAAAATTCACAACTTTATTTCAAGCATTTTTTCTACACATCTGTTTTAGCGTTAATTAAAGATTTTCCATATTTTTAAATCCTACTGATGGTGTTTTTTTGTAGTCATTCACAATTTGTTATATTTTTCATTTTAAATAGTTTACTCATGATTAAACGTGGGTATTATTTTTAATTATTTACATTGGTAAAAGAATACGGTGAGAGTGTGTCACACCAGATTTTTAAGAATAATTTATTCCGTAGAAACTACGAAAATTTTTTTTTAACCATTTATTTTCGAAGGTATACTTCCACCTTAAAGGGGACAAATTAAAAATTACACGTGAAAAGTTTTATATATTGTAGGCTATTTTGAGGAAATGTCTTGAATGACATCCGGCTCAAGTGCACTCCCTTCAATATGTACCAATAAACTATCCGGTCCCCGAGGATACATTTATTACTAATTTACATAATGCTCGTAATATACCGCCCATAACAGGGAGGTGGAGTGTTAAATTATTTGCCCTCAATCTGCTCGTTTCAGGGCAACTAAAAATTGTTTTTTTTTAGCACATGGTCAGCCAATTATATGACTGAAGCATTTAAGAACAGAAAAGGTAGGGGTGTAAAAATTGCTATTCAGAGTTATCTTCTCCGAGAGTAATGAATTTTATTATACACCCAGACCCTGTAATGAATGCAGTGAAGGTATGATTTGCAGGGTGGAAAGTAGATGCTTTTCAGGGGGCCCGGTATGCTGATAAGCATACTTTTCCATTCTGTGAGGAAGGGAATGGTAAACCATCTCACTTCTCGTTTTACTTAGTAAAGCCTTTAGAGGTTCAACTAGCCTTTCGGCTGATGACCTAAACAAACAACAACAACGTTAATGTAGCCTGCAATTCCATCAATAATATATTTCAATTAATTGATTTATAAGTATTTATTTAATAATATGTTAATCGAAAGCCGCACGATTTAATATACACATCGATACCGTTTCATAAACAAACTTGTTTTCAGAACCAAAGGAAATTGCTTTCTGAGAAATCGTTGTACTTGTATGGTTACACGTTAAACCTACGCGAACGAGAACACGTTTGTACTGATCAAGTTCACAGTTTCCTTGAAAGGAATTTATTATAAACGATATTTTAAAGACGAATTACTTCATGGTTTTTATCCATTAGATCCAGTGACTAATATTCATTCCTGTTTCTTTTTAACCCTGTTTCTAATAAATAAATAATTGGTAAATTACACAAGATTAGTTTATAGTTCATTAAATTTATTAATAATTTTAGGACCACTTTCGCCTGTTACATAGCTTTCTTCATAAATCAAAAAATTATCGCAGCCTATCATCACTGTCGGCAATTTACTGATTATTCATATTGTTAACGTGAAAAAATCTCCAGTGTTTTACTAAATTATGGGGCCAAGAAAAACCCTATCTCAGCAATCAGCAATGCCATTTCATCCTTTAAGACCCTTTTTCTAACCTCCTGATAGAGATTAAAAACCACAATGACTGTTTTTTTTGTATCTTAATCATACTATTTTTTTCTTGGAGTGTATATTAATAATATTTGTTGTGTATCGTTAACACATTTTACGCAATATCTTTTTTAAATTATGTCCATTTTTTTCAAATGAATGTTGATTTACAACAACAGTTGTGTTGTTTGTGTTTGTTGCCTTGAAAAAAGTCAAAAGTTGTATAAGTGTTTTAAATGGACTGTAAAATTTTATACAAAATGTCTGTTAGTTTTTGAAATGATAGAAAAACATATAAAAACGTTTTTCTGGAAAACTGCAAGCAAAAGTTGTGTACTACACATTCCAGTTTTTAAAATATTTTACCAACCTAAGTAGATTTTTGTCTTCTACTTCTAGCGATCAGTTTCCTTCTTTCTCCTCCTTTTTTTGACTTATCATTAAAATATTTTCGATTTAAAAAGTTGAAGAACAAATTTTTCGTCATATAATTCGATTTCAGAAGGAAAATTTATTTGAAAGATTATTTTTCAACGTATAAAAGTTTGTAATAAATCATTTTAAGAAAACAAGTAATGAATAATAAGTTGGTATAAAAAACCTGAAATAAAAAATTAGAGTTAAAAAAGTTTAACTTTCTTTGTTCCCTTAATTGACAATATTGTCTATAAGTTTTTTGAAGTGATTTTTTAAATATATTTTTTATTGTTTACTTAAGAGAAATTCAGTAGAGCGAGTATAAGATGGGTTGGAAGGTGTGCAGATGTTAAATTCGAATGCTTCTTACGACCGTCTTCCAGTAAATTATACGGACATAAAAATTTATTAGCAATCAATTTATTAGACTGTAGTTCAACTCTTAAGTTTAAGATAGAAAAGATTTTTATATTTAAACGTTTTGTGCAGATACAATATAAAAATTTAATGTAACATTCTTTTGTATTTTATTTATTAATTTATTTTAAAATAACGTTTAGGATGTTTGACTTCATTTTACTGGTATTAATACGTATTATTTGCTACACTTAATAAGAACTGTGCAATTTAGCTGTAATATTAATGTATTTCTTTTACAAATTGCATCTCCATAATACAAATTATAAAACTTTCACATTAAGATAAAACTTATTGCACATTTATGCTTATTTAAAAAGTAATGTTTAAAGAAGAGTTTATTCTGTGATTATTAGTTTTGTGTCGCAGCGATACGTCCTACTTGTTTTCGTTTCCATGACAACTCCATCACATGGCCCCTTTGCTTTACGTAACATTTTACAATGACGCACAAAAACAGATTGTGAATGGGTCCCATCAGTACGTGTGTTCATTTAACTGAAATATTGTAACAATGTTTTTTCTTTCTGTCTTTCAGCAACAGAATTAATTAATTATTTAATTAATTAATTTCTATAAATAGAGTTTTATCTGATAGAGATTAATTTACGTTGTTGGTAGAAAGAGACACGGGCCATTATTTATTATCAGCATTTGAACTTTATTGACTTTTTATTACTGCTGGATGGGCTTAATTTATTTTATTACTATCGTCTGCTTTACAACACTTCATGAGTACTTAGAGTACTCAATGTTTTTTACATTGCCTTTTAGCTAATGAACGAGATTGGAACACCTTAGAATGTCTCAGAAAAAGAATTCATGAGATTTTATTGATAATTTATCTAAGCTTATTCAGGTTGTGTTATAACTACCGCAAAATAAAGTTATTTAGAATATTACTATACCTTTATTGGTTTACTTTTTTTACAGTTTAATACTGTATAAATTGGACAATATCAAAATAATTGTTTTAAAGGAAGGCCGACTTCCTATGTAACTTATTTGTAACCTATTTCTTATTTCTCCAAACCTGTTAAAGATAAAGCTTTAATTTTTCCTTTGCATATGTGTTTTCTTTCAGTTCCTTGTATGGACATGTATTGGTTTCAATGAAATCACGTGTAAAAATCTGGTAAGAAATATTGACGTGACTTTCCCTTGCCAATGTAAATTATGAACAATATAACCTTTTTTTAATCATGCGTAAATAATGTAATATGAAAACCATCTAAATTTAATCATAAGTAAATGATGCAAGTTGAAAATTAATCTCTTTGCGACTTAAAAAATCACTATTGAAGCTAACTAAGCTCTGTCGAAAAACATTCTTGAATTATAAGTTGCGGTTTTCTTAATTTCCTGTAACTTTAATTATATACACTATCGCCCTGAAATGCGTATTAATGCAGCAGTCTTAAAACAAATTTACCACGAGAACACAGCCTCCTCGAGAATTTCTGCAGACATGGCGTTTATTCATTCCATTAAATAAACATAAAAAAAGCCTGATGCTGATTTGTTATTATTTATTGATTATCTGCTTTAGAAATACCTGAGTCTTATCGTTAATATAATGTTAATGTTAATATAATGTTCGTTGGGTCTAGTTTACAATTTAAGATAATTTTCCAAGTTTTTTGTTAAAAATATATAAACTGAAATTATAAACTGTATAATAAATGATTACAAGATTGGTATTCTTAGAATATTACTAATGAGCAAGTTTCTAATGTGAATTAATTAATATTGTATCTTAATTAGAGATAGATGTATTGTTTTATATTGACTAAAGAGCTGGAGTGACAATTCAACCTTATTTGTACCGTAATAGTAATTTAACTCATTGTTTTCATTTACTTGTGAAAACCTATTTAGCTTCAAACCAGCCATTGGCTGATGACCAAAGAGCAAAGTGATTGCTTTAAAACCGGATACCGTACTTCAGTTTTCAATGCAGTTGATTCATTGAAAATTATTACATTCAAGTCTTTTTACTTACATTACAGAATAAAGTTCTCAGTCAAGAATTCTTAGCGTTCTAGCAGTATTAAACGGAATGAGAAATATAATCAGCGGGATTCCAGACCGTAGTATGGAGATAGCGATTATTCCTGGTTAGGAAATAAATGAAACTGCTATTATATTAATAAATGGACAAACACTACGAGTTTGCTCGATTCAAAGTTTTTCAATTGTAATACAAGTATCGATTTACCTCTCCTCATTCTGTTGTCAGTTTAATCCACATTCATACATAGTACAGCTGCAATCCCTACAATAATTTAATTACATTACTCAATGTTAAATTTACATTACATTTGTAAAATGTAGCATGAATTGATAAATTAACAATTTAGTCAACCGTTCTAGATAACTTTATCACTGTGATAATTTATTTTTATACTTTATTGTCTTTATTTACAATTTGTTAATAGAATAACAAATAGAAAATTTAAAGGTTAGGTCGTAGAATTGATCACTTTTATGAATTTTCTTGGTGCAGACATCGCCGCAGCAACTACACTAATTCCTTTGAAGAAGGTCTCTTGGCCATCGGCGTTTGAGTCTTCTCCGAGAATTAATTCGTGTCGCAAGTGCAATTGTTTTATGATCAGATTTTTGTGGATTTAAAATCGGAAGTAAAATGAATTATAAAGGTCTTTTCCTAGATTCTTAGACGTATAGTAGAAATAAGTCGATGTGTAGTGTGCTGTTGGTTACGTAGTAAGAACATTATGTTGTATAATAGTATTATAGTACGTAATATTTTGTTCTCTATTGTATGAATGTTTGTTTGTGACAGTTTAGTAGACCCCCATAATTTGTACTCCGTAAGTCCAGACTGGTCTTATGACTGTTTTATAAATTAGTATTTTATCTAAAAATAATTTTGAGTGTCTGTCCAATAATCGTTTCAGTAAATAAAAGTGAATATTTAATTCGTTGTGGTTTTATATACGAGTGTGTGTAACCTACGTCAGTTGTCTGTGTGTAAAAATTCTCATGTTAATAATTGAGCCACACGTCGGTGTACCATTTTGTTACAAATTTATGATATCTTGAAATTTATGATGTCTTTAAACAGCAATATTTTTTGTATCGTTGTATACTTGGAATGAAATTATTTGACTTAAATTTGGAATACTGTATAAATAAAAAAATTGTTCTCGCATGACAGTTCGATCTGGTTGACAAAAAATTAATTAAAGCTACAGTAATTTTATATTTGTCTGTAGTCACTTTAACAGATATCGACTGTTCTTAAGTTTTACAGGAAATGGATGGTAAAACTTGCTCTATACCATGGCGCACTAAAGTTACTGATCCGGGATATGGTTTTTTCTGTACGGATGCGTGCAATGATAGAGGGTATAACTAGGAGAAAAACAGTGAGTTGTTTCCTTTAGATGGGTCTCCGTAATAAGATCAATGTTGACACGTCTATCCTGCAAGAAAATTGTCAGTTCTTGTATGTGTCGCATAAAACCAGCAAAATTCCAGAGTGAAATGAGAAGTGATCTTTGTAAATCATCCATTTCGACTGATGAATTAATAAACTTTACTATGAGTAAATTTAATGTGCTAATAGTGGTATGAGGAGTTCTTGAAAACGTGGGTAATGTGAAATATTTGCTTGAAAATTAGAATATTAAATTTTGCTTGACTTATCTCTGTGGTTAGCACAAAGCCATTCGCGCGTTGAGACAGTTTTCATTCTAATTATTCAATGTTTTAATTCTTGAAGTACTACTACTTACTAATAATTTTTTTTATCGTTAAGGGGTTGTTGACGAACACAGCAACAAACATTAAATAATTCCAAGAGATTTTCTTTCAGTTCAATCTTGACATTCTTTTAATGTAGGATTTTCTTCATTCTTCCCTCCAACAGCTATTTGTGTTTGGTTCAGTTCATTATATTTCGTTGTTGATCTTTTGAAGGTCCTGCCTGACTTCTTTCAGTTACTGTTCTTTAAGAGACAGTAAGACATTCGGTTCCTAAAATTTAAGTAATCGTTTCTGAGTCATCTGTATTAATCATATACATTTTTCCTAGAACAGTTCCCCTCTTTCTTGCTATCTATGTTGTGTCGTTTACAAATTTCCTCTTCCGCCTTCAATCACATGTGGTAACATGTTCTGAGACAATTCTCTTGATAAAATTTAAAACATCATATTATACATTAGAACTTTCTTTAAAAAAAGTTTTATGAAATTTAAGAAACTATTAAGCATTTTAATAAAAATTTCAACCTGGAAATCTACCACTGATTGTCAGTGCTTCAAAACGTCTGGCACTAAATATTTTTAGTGTAGCTACAATTTTTGATAAAAATATGTTTTCCAAATTTAGTAATTTTATTTTTGTGGTTTTGTTAATAGTGAAACTGTGTCTATGGGTTCTAGTTTTAAGTTATCAAAATCATGTTATTCGTTTTTTTTTTATTAATTGTGTTTCTCCATTGTTTCAATACTCTAATGCTTCTCCATTTATTGCTTCTTGTCCGTATGGACGCACGGACATAACATCCGAGCATCGCACATGCAGACGTCGTTGTGCATTCATCATTGTAGAGTTCAGTTAAAAATACAGGATTAAAGGTAAAACACCAATTTCATTTACTTTATTCATACAAGAACCATCATACTGCATTTAACACCTATGTATACCCGTATATAACTAACTACTGCATATAGGTATAGTAAGGTCCCGGTTATACAACCTTCGCTCATCCGACTTTCTGATTATCCGATGTAACTGACTGACTGTGAAGAATGTGAATTGATAAGCGAGGGCATAATATTTAGCCTACGTTGGAAAACAAAATACAACCCCATCTGACACAATGGTGATGCGGCACTGGCTTGATATTGCCGCCAAGAAAAGAGCAGTCTTTCGTAAACGTCACTATTAAGCAATCGTTTATAAGACAGTTTTTCCAAAAGTAGTAAATCTATTCGTAAGTACCCTTACTGCGGAACATTGTATGTTTTCATTGTGATAAATGTATGTATTATTTGTATTTTACTTATTCTATGCCCTATTTTTTTTTAAATCGTTGATATTCTTAAGGTACATTACTTTAACTTGTTATTTTCAGCTACAGTGTGTACAACTTATAATTATTTATCGTAATTTTTTGAAAAATTTATCGTATATTTTCATTAAATTAATTTTAAAAATCAAATTTAGGCTCCTATTTGTTTAAATTATCTTGTGGTGCCGAATTATCCGACATTTTGCTTACTCAACTAACTTCCGGTCCCGTTTGTGTTGAATAATCGTGACTCTCCTGTTTATATATAATTTATTATCATTTCGATGAGTATAAGAAATTAATTTTTATTAACTGTTTAATTTTAATTATTAGATTTTATTAATTTTTACCTGATTGTGTCCGTGTTGCAATGGTTAAGAGCGCTAGTTTACACTTAACTCCAAAACAAGAAGAGTCGTTTAGTAAGATAAATTCGTATTTATTAAGGCCGGCTCTGAAATAAAATAATATAAAATCGTTGAAACCCACCAAAATATTTTCGTAACCTAGAGTAGTAACCAATAACCATGCGTTAGATACAACTTTAATAACAAAAGACTCTACCATTGATTGGGTGAAATATTGTCGCAAAGCGATAGTAAGACATAAAAAACTTAATTTTTAGAAAAAGTACGTATTTATTATTAAAATTATGTTTCTCAAAATAAAAGAATAATAATATTTCAGATTCCTCGGTATTGTTTTGTAATAATTTAGTCGTACGGTTTATACAAATGTGCATTGCAACTTGGTTGATATATATAATTCAAACAGTATTGATTACTTGAATAATAATAATAACACCAACACGAGAGAATCAACTGGCATCATGTGTAAGTTTTAAAGCCTTGAGGTTTTAGTAGAGTCGTCGGAAATTTGAATTTCTTAAAAAAAATGTATACTTTTTTTGGCACTTAGACAGTATAATATAAAATTTATGTTTATTTTAATTCGTATAAAGTATAGCGGAAAATATTTGTTCAATGAACTAGTTTTCAAGAAGTTGTAAGTATTGTATTCTGTATTCGAGCGCTTTGTCAACATTCAAGTATTCTTTAACATTAGAAAATTCGGAGGGGTCAGTCAGCAGAGACTGAGTTAACAGTTCTTCTATATCTACCTAGTGAAGTAGTGTATTTTCTGGACACGTAAACATAAATTTTAGATTAAGCGTTGTTTTAAACTACAGTTCTGTATATAGTTTTACGGTTTTGTCGAATTTTATACAGTCGAACTTCGATATAGCGAACTTTGATAGGCTATGACGAAAACCTTGATTATACGAATTTTTTTCTGCACCGTGACATTATAATTAAACTATATGCAAATTTACCTCGATTTAACGAATAAGTACCTTGATGTAGTTAACGAAATAGTGTTATGCAATAATTACGAAGTGACACGCTGTATTATGATTATGATTCTGAAATGGTTTTACAATCCGCGTATTGCTCCTCTCTGCCGGAGACCGTCAAGTCATAAACTGATAGTACACTACTGAACTGAAGACGACACCTCTACGGCTTACAACAGTTCGTAAATTGGATGGAGTAATCTGTCTCACTGCCCTTACTTTGAAGTAACTTCAGCGCATGCATATGAAAATATGTCTTAATTTTAACAGCTAGATGATAACACCTTCACGGATAGGAATCCACCCTCGGTTGACGAGTCGCTCACAGGCAGTTCGATTCTGGATAGCCTGTACCAATGGATATTGATCCATAAAAGAATCGAAGCTTTCTGGAAGCTTTACAAATGTGACGTAATTGAAAACCAGATGGACGGAAAAAAATAGAAGAGCATACAGTGACAGAATACTGAGAGGTTCAGATGGAAAATTGCTTCCAAAATTGTTTAAAGTTACTTTTCGTTAACTACATGGCTTTAAACGAAAATATAAAGTAATAATAATTTTTGTATCAAAAACAGATCAAAATTGATAATTTTTTATTTTATTTTATTTTACGTCGCATCAACTGCAACGGTCATTAGCGACGACGTTGAGGTGGAGCGTTATGCAATGTAGCATGAAATGATTTTTTTTGTAACGTATGAAAATATGCCGTGCCTGAGTGGGATTCGATTCGAACCCAGGACCGCATGATGAGAGGCGAGCTCGTTACTAATTTTTGTTGTTTAAAAAGTTAAGACCATTTTTCGAAAATAAAATGAATAAAATAGTTTTTTCATTCTCTTGTAACATTAAACATTTTGAAAGGTACGTTTTTCCCCTAGTTCCCTAGATTTATAAATGCGAAAACCTTCACCGATTGACTGACTTAGAAGTTAATATGTTTTAAATAGATTTTCGTTCTCTGGATCACCCTCATTCTATTTCTACAGTGAATATTAATTGAAGCATGAAAATTAAATTAAATACATTTTCTCATTAATTAGTTATCTTAATCAGAAAATTTAAAAAAAGAATAACCGTACCTACTCAAGTTTTATTTATCTATTTTCTTTATTTAAAAAGATATAAAGCAAATTTATTTATAGAATTTAATTTAAGTTTCTCTCAAATAATTATGGTAACTGTTTTTATATTTGAATTAATATTAAGTTCTTTAATTTTCCTTTTAATTAACATAAAATAAAACCGTAATTTTTTTAATTTAACTAACACTAAGAAAATATTTTTATTCAATTTTAATTTCTCTTTTAATTAGTTAAACAAATATATGTATAAAATACATCACTAGTTTAATATATTACAGTATTTACTTAATGACTTTTTAATCGGATTTCAACATTAATTTGTGAAACGATTTAATTTCTCACATAAATTATGTTTGTTTATAAACATACATTAGATGATATCTATGTACAAAAAATATGTACTTAAAAGTTGTATTTCAATACACATCTAGTAGAATTCCTGTCCATTGTATCGTCCTACTTGTTCTAATTCTTGTTGTTATAAATCTGAATAACTGTACTATTTTAACTACTTTTTACAACTAGCGTTCTTTTTCAATTTTGGTCTCCTCAGTTTCTTTATAAACTGTTTCTTCAATGAACAGTTATTTAATGCAGAATTTGATTTTTGAATCGTTTTTTTTCATTGCGTACATTCCAAACTTTTAACTTCTTGAATTATAGTAAATCAAAGCGAAGTTTGAGCTATACCCCAACGAACTAAAGACTGCTGATGAGATCTAGCCAATAACAGCCAAGATCGGGTGTGAGGTTGCCCTTTCGCTGTGTCACACTCTGTTCCACCGAATTCCAGCTGACATTTTGTTAGGGTGTCATCCACAGCAGAACCACAACGTGACAACGCAGGATACTATTAACGAAAGTCAATTAGCTCTGTTCTGTGATCTTGGTCACTATGCTCCGCCTTCATCTGCAGCCTTTACTTCGTTAAGGTATAGTAATAAATTTCAGTTTTATTATTATAGCGGCTGTTCTTCAACACTATGCCATTTACCGCACTCCAAAATGCTATTCATTTCTAATTGAACACGTCGTCATCATTTAGAAGTTTAGGCCCTCCTCTGATAACACTATCTACCCATTCGTTTTTGGGTCTTCCTCCCTTTCATTGTCTATCACATGTGAACAACTTTTTTTAACGGTCGCCCAAATTAGTTACTGATTTTTAGAGCCGGATCGCAGGAATAAAATTTGTAGAGTTTAACAATTGGCTTTTGTCTTTTTTACTTGTTAAATTTTAAAATTCAACTTATTTATGATACGGTGAACATAGAATTACATAATAATTGTGTACTGCAACTTTGTATAGCCTACATACCTGTACCAACGCTATCCAGGGATCAACAATCCTTCATCGTTATACTGTTGGAATGTTGATACTTGTAGCCAGTATTAGTACTTCACCAGGAATCGAAGAACTTGCACCCGTGGTTTCATTTAAAAAAAATATTTATAGTTTAGTTTTAACCTACGTTAGGCAAAACTAAAATATCATTTTTCCTTGTAGACTAGAAAAAAATTCATTAACTTTCTTTTAATTTGAAAATTTCATAAAAATAAAAAAAACTGTGAACGATGTTAAAGCCCTACTTTAGTGTAAAATTTGGCACTTTTTCTTTTGATAATTGTTCAATGTCTATTTCAATGTTTGTGATTGCTATTCTCGAAGTTCACGCCAAGAGATAGCAATATTTTAGAAGGGCTAAAGGCCTCGGGTTGTGCACCCCTGTTAGCTGAAACCTGTAGCAAAATCTTTTGTAACAACTTATCCATTCTTTTCAATTGACCGTACCAGATGAGATGTTTTTCTTCTATTTTGTCAATTAATAAAATCTACTTTTCAACCTTCTTTAAAATCTTTTCATCTTTACCTCGATCTAGCATAGTCATTGACAACGTTTACTCCAGAAACTAATGCCGTACCCTTTATTCTGCTTTTAAATCTTAAGAGTCCAAACATCTCAGCCATAAAATATTTTCAATAAACTAGCGCAATATTGTTTTGTAAGTGCCACAGGGTATGTGAACACCCTCAAAACAGGATGTAACATCCTGGTGATGATTCGACCTCTGCCAACTTCTCCCAAAATATCATTTTCTGGTGTACAATGGTGACATTAAAATAGTGCCGAAGTTATACCCCAGCACCAATTCAATGACCCTCTTTTCGCCGAAATATAGCCTCCTGTCTCTCCAATGACCATATAATTTGAGTTTTATAAAGTAGAAAATTATTTCCAAATGTAGTAGCAATGTATATGAGTCGGCACTGCTCTTACAAATGAAGCAGCAGGAGCTACCAATAAATATGTAAACACATACGACTCTTGAATTGGATTATGAAATTATTTAATTTCTCACATACATTACACAGACTATTATTTGTTTTAATAATTTAATTTTAATTTTACCGGTGTGAGAAATTTCTCACTCGCGCATTCATAATTAATTCTCGAACATTTCTATCAACTAAACAGCTGAAAATTTGGAAATTTTTTTTGTTCCTTAGTTGTTGAACGGAAAAGGTGAAGCATTTAAATTTTGACCTTTTGTACATAAGGAGGGAAGGGTGTTAACAACTCTAAAGCAATACCTGTTTCTTTAATTTACTGAAGGGCCGTAGTTCTGAAAATCAGCGTCTAAATGATTTTTTTAATCCCTAATGTTAATTTTAATAACAATAAGCAACCCTATGACCCAATGAGATGAGAATGGTGTGGATGACGTGTAATTGAGGTGTAGTCTTGTACTGACTCAGGCCGACCGTTCCTGAGAGAGTATGGTTAATTAAAACCCAACCATCAAAGTACACCGTTAACCACTGTATAGTATTCAAATCCGTATAAAAATAATTACCTTTAATAAGATTTGAACCACGAACCTTCGTCTCCGAAAATTAGCTGTTAAACAGCTGACTCGCGGCGCCGACTTTGCCGCTAGACCAATCCGGTGGGTTCATTTGGAAACCAAATTTTAACACAACGCCTCTGTGAGTGCCAATAAACAAGCACGTAGCGCACGCACAATTGCTATTAAGAAGTAGCCTAACATAAATTTATATCTGACGGTGTAGTGGTCGTTTACTTACCATAATACTAAGTGGAAGGTCTCCTATATGATTCCGAGCGAAGTTCAAAATATTTTAACTCATAAAACCCACCATTATTCCCCGTAACCTGAACTAAACTCAATTGTCCTATTATATAGTCTACTGTCGATAATGATGAACCGTTAACGTGATTTTTAACACCGAAAAAAAGAAAAACTATGTCATATTTATTTGAATATGATACATTATTATATACTAATTCATATGATACTTTTTCTTACAAATGAAGATGGTTTCCCTTCGTATATTCAGCCCAAAATTTAACATACACGTTGTGTATGAACGTATATATTTTAGCTTGGAGAACAAACTTGAATGAATTATGAAATATTTTTAGATTATTTTCTACAATATGAAAGACAATTTTAGTTTTTAAATTATATTAAAGTATCTATAACTTTCTTACAAGCGTACGATTTCCTTGTTCTTGATTCTAAGAACTGAAAATAAATATTTGTCAAGAGTTTTATAATTACGTTTTGTAGTTCTTTTTGTGTAGTACTTTAGGTGTGTGTATAATTTAGGAGATATTTATCCACTTTATATTAGCCTGCTCAATATGCTCGAGTAAGTACGAGTAAAATCCCTAACCAAGTCAATCTGCAATTAAATGTAGAGAATTTATACTTTTGTGCGAACACTGAACAAGTAAATTTTTCAAATATAATACATGTATTGTAGCCTAAATAAAAACTAAAGTTTGCCGATTTGTTATGCTAAGTGTTTATATTTTTGTACGAAAATCTATTTATTTTTTTAATCTCTCCGTTGGAACATAATGTTGGTTACCTCCAACTTCACCAGAAATGAAACCCGGGACTATTAAGAAAGTAAGCCTACATTACGAATAGTACCAAAAATTTTGTATTAAAATTTAGTTAGAAGCTTTTCGCTAATTTTGTTGATAAATTTTAGAATTGTAAATAACTTGACCTAACAACCGGACCTTAGTATTTTTTAAGCCTTAAAATCGATCACTGGTGCCTAAAGTAGAGTAATTATAAAAGAACATAGCTATAGGTAACTCTTGATCAGAAGCGCTATATTTTTTATTAGCTTCACACTATGCCAAAATCAATCTGTTAAAGGTACATCATTATAATCATTTTTATAGAAAGTTGTGTTAATTTAATACAATAACAATAACACTGCTTTATTACTGCGTAATAACAAAAGTTACCACAACCAGTGTGTGTTTCACTTAACAATAAAAATAGTTAATATTATAGTAATAAGAAAAAATACAATAGTATTTACTTAATTTATTTTAGTGAAAAAACAAAGCTTTGTTTTCTTTTTAAAGGTGATAAATTCAGATAGCTTGACCTCATTCTGTTAGTAAAGACCTCAATTTTTTTACTGATAGTTATTCTTTGTTACTTTCATTTATTAGTTATAATTTAGGCGTAATTACGAAAGTACATGTCTTTGTACAACGCACCGGCGGTAACAAAGTAGGTACGCTTGTTTTTTTTTTTTTTTTTTTTTTTTTTTGGTAGTTTCGTATTTTAAATAAATTCATATTGTGATGTATTCAGAAAGAAGTAAACAGTCCAAATCATTTTCCTCTTTTCACGTAGTATCAGATTTTCAGTTGTAAAATTTATCATTATTAAAAATATTGATTGTTTTATTTAAAATCGCGCTTCATCAACATTTTTTGATGACATGCAAGATCAACATTTTTGACATAATAATTTACGGTAGATTGGATACAAACTTTTTTAAATTTACATCACCTAATCCATCGTTTCTCGACTTTTTATGCATGGTGTAACTCTTAAAGAAGTGCATCTACCTGGTGTCCCCGTGACATTTTTGGCATGCATACTGGTAAAATATTCACAAACAGAAAAAAAAATAACAAATTTTTACAAACATTATTTTTATTTAAAATTTAATTTAGAACGTTAGTTCGTTAAATTGTGGTTTTGATATTACACATTTATCTTATTCTTTCTGAATAACTCTGCATTGAAAATTTACAACAATCTACATTTCATCGTCGCCTCAACCTAGATCCTCTTCCCATACGGTACTTTGAGAACCACTAAGGTTATTAGTAGCGACTGTGAGTTATGAAACAATGACAGTGAGTTTTTGAGATATTTGTTATTTCTCGTTGTTACGATTTAACCAAGAGTCTAAATGCTGTTTTCTAGTACCTCACCTCTCCACCGTGAAGACGGTCACCAGAATGTTGTCCATGATGAGTAGAGAAGTCATTCTAATGTTTTGTTTGGGTAAAGGGTATTGGCTAAGGTAATTGAGGTACGGTGGACATAAGACCCTGATGGAGTTCTCCAATACCTCACTGTCAAAAGAGATAGGGAGACCGATAGTTTGTAGAATTACATAATGTGAAAAGTACTGGATGACGCTGCATTGAATATTGATTATTACTTGATAAGAAAAACTTATATAAAAGTACAAATTTCTGTACAAATCAAACCGTTACGATATCAGATTATATTGAACCCATTTTATAAAATACTAGCTAAAGTATCCGTTCTTCGAACGGTTTTCTTGGTGGACAGTCGGTTAGGGTACCGAGTTCGATCCCTTTCGGGTCTGATATTCTTTAACTATATATTGTTATCTACCTCCTTTCAAAGTCAGCATTATTATTTATGAAAATAGTTGAAAGTAAAATAAAAGCGAAATCGTGGTGTTTTTAAATTAAGATATGCAGCGCTTTATTATTTTCATAATAAATGAAAGGTAAATCACAATTGGAACACCACGATGGTGACCACTATTAAGACGACTGATTCATTTTTGACAATGTGGCCGAGAAAAGGTGTGTATAAGGTACTACTGGTGGAATGGGTATGGTAGGTGACTGTATGAATACCGGTTTTACCGGCAGGTAGGCCTGTGTTATTGTACTGTTAATTTTGTATGGTATTCTTCTAAAAATATTGGTTTATTTTTTTTTTTAATTAGTAATATCTCCCTTTTACATGAAAATGAAAAAATTTACGTAATCAAACTTATTCGTCTTAAACGTTTCGTAATTTCGATTGTATAATTTTTTTTGATACATTGACTTTTAACGGAGATATTCGTAGTTTTTTGTTTACCCCTCCCTCTGAACTCCCCTATCCCTTTGTGATATTAAAATAATTTATAGCCTGTTTTCATTTTGATTATGTCCAGAACCTAGATACCGAAATTCATTGAATTTGGTTCAGCGGTTCTCGCGTGATGACGTAACATACAAACAAACAGATAAAGAGACCAAAATTCAGCTGAACCTATTTTCGGTGTTTACGTGGTATATCTTGCGTAGAAACAAAATTTGGAGCATTTTGAAAAATTGTACCGACAAAATCATAATTTTATTTATATAGATAAAAAAATTACAAAATACACAGTAGATGACTCTTACCTTATTAAAAAAGTCAATAGCTAGGTTTTTTCAAATATCAGATCTTCGTCATCAGTTCCAATATAAATACATGCACCCTTTCGTCAGTTTTTTCAAAACTGATGATGGGTACATGATATCTGAAAAGACCTGGATTGACTTTTTTAATCAGGCGAGAGTCTTGTATTGTGTGTTTGGTGGTTTTTGTATATTATACAATTCTAAACAATACACAGGACAATGTTTAACTAAGTTAAACCCATTTTTTTATCTCTGAATTACAGATCTAAGAACAAGTTCACAATTCTTAAAAAAGTATTCTTTAGTTGTTATGATTGTGTTAAGTCTTCTTGTTGAAATTCAAATGGTAAGATTGAAATAATAGTTCATATATTAGTAGAGATTTTAACGATTGTCAAATTCTTTAATTTCTGTGAATTGGTAATCTGTATTTTAAAGCTATCTTAATTTAATATCTGAACTTGTTTTGCGGAAGTTTTCATTTTGGTTTATTATAACAGTAATTTAATTTTGGATCTGTGTATAATTAACTTTAATTGAAATATAGAAGAAGATAATATGCTATAATGGTAAGAGCTTTCTAAAATCGTTACATTGTAAAGACATACCTTTAATAAAATTATTAATAACATCATTGTAAAAGTCACAGTAATCCTTGCAATCTAAAATGAAGTTAATAATACTTGGTTAAATGAAAGTTTATATTCCCTTTAAATTCATTTTTAATAATATATTTTTGGATATTAAATTTAACATTTTCTTTCTCACAATTCGCGTCATTTCTTCATTGTCATTTGTTTGCAAAGTTCGACTTATGTAATGGGTTTTGTGACGCAGTAATAAATAAAAGAAGTCGAATTTATGATAGTTGATTTGCTTTTACATTTTAAGACGTTATAACTAAGTACAGTATTGTAGTTGTATCTACAAATATCATAATTTATTTTTTGGGATTGATTATGTTAACGGTTTATAATGTTGCTGTAGATAAAAACAAAAACCGATATTTTGTACTAAACTTGGGGTTTAGTTGTTGCGTAGCCGAAACCTACCGACTAAGGTGATGTAATTTTTGTTTGCAGTGTTTAATCATAGAAGCTCTATAAGGCGTTTTAAATTTACTTAAAAAAATCACCCGCGTAAAAAAAAGAAACATGCCCGCCATGTTATTTAAACAACAAACAGATACCTGAAGCGTACTTTGATAATCCTTGATTGTGAGGAGTTCTACAAAAAAGGAACAAACTATAAAACAAAATTAAAAAAAAAAATTAGTTCAAGGAAATTGATCAGCATTATGTGAAACATTAAACACTAAATTGTTATTATTATGTTAATGACAACATTCTTCAATTTTACAGACGTTTTAAAAGGAAACTTCCTAAAACTGAAAACCGACTCATACGAAACTTCTACATGCCAGATTTACCGGGTAATCCCCCACGCATGCTTCATAGAAGATGGAGTAGAGACGTCTTCTAATAAATTAAAAAACTACCCGTGGGAGTCTTACCATCGAGTACTGTTGTCTTTAAGTCATATTTTCATCTTTGATCCTTGCTCATAGTTTTAAAAAAATATAAATAAAATAAACAAGTTATGAAACGCTATTCTCGAACCAATTTTAACGTATGTGATCCAATTGTGGGTGTCGGCAACCCTCTAAAATTTAAAAATCATGCAAGGGTTTCAGTCTTAATTAATTAGATTACACAGTCTTGATTTATAACAAACAAGACACTAGAAAACGATTTTATTGTTCGTACATTTTAACACTGCCCAAAACGGGCAGGTGGAGTGTTAAATTAATTGCACTCGATTTGTTGACTCCAGGCTACAAAAAAAAGTTCTGTTTCTTGTCAAATAGTCAGCCAATTATATGACTGAACTAGTTAAGAACAGAAGAAGTAGAGGTGAAAAGACACTAGTCAGAGTTATCTCCTCTGAGAGTAATGAATTTCCTATACAGCCAGACCCTGTGGTAAATGAAGTAAAGGTGTCATTTTCAGGGTGGAAAGTGGGTACTTTCAGAGGGTCTGGCATGCTGATGAGCATATTCTTTCAACTCAGTGACAAAGGCAATGGTAAACCACCTCACTCCTCGTTTTACTTTAGCTTTAGCTTTGCGTTTAGAACAACAACACATTTTAACAAGCAATTAAACTTTCAGTAAAAAATACTAAAGAGGAATTTGAATCACTTACAAATTTTTGCTTATTTCACTTTTAGACGAATCAGGCAACACCTGGAGACTGAAACGAAGACATCGTATAGAGTTATTTTAAAATAAAATGAACAGACAACACAAAATATGGGCTAATATCTGACGAGGTTCCTCCATTGACGAGTTTCTTTCATTTTATACACAATAAATAAAACTGCTATTCCATTATATCTCTGCAATAAAAAACTTTATTTTATCGCTTAGTAATTAATAATCACTTAATAATTGATTTACTGTAGAGTTTGTTCACTTTCCGTTTTTGAACGGTTATTTAATAGACCTGACTCTTTCTAATTTTTATGTTATTTACAAAACATTCCACTACTATTGAAGTTGGTATTTTTGCAACAAAATATAAAAATCTCAAAGATATTATTTTAAGAATGAAACTTGTACTTTTACTTTATAGCTATTTTCTTTTGATTAACCGTTTTTTTGTTAGTAATTTGAACGAAAAAATATACGGTAAAGATTTTCACCTTGGAGAAGAATTTTTGTGGATTAGAACTTCTTTGCATTTGAAAACTTTTTGAAGCGAAGAAGTTAAGGCGCACTGTGATCTTTTTATCTTTACTTCTACTCCTTATCGCAATAGCTGTGACCGCAAATGAACAAGAAGCAACGTTCTCATCGAAATTCAACTATAATTCCTTATTTTTTTACATGATATTCTAGAGCAAAATTTTAAGTAGTGTACTTAAAAGTATGTAAATCGACATTTGAGTAATAAAACAGCTTATTCACTAAATTTATATTTACGTTTAGTAATAGGGCCTACACTGCTCAAATATGTTTTACGCAATTCAATGTGGATATTTAACTAGC
Organism: Catonia carolina; assembly: GCA_035578175.1. Lineage (NCBI taxonomy): Eukaryota > Metazoa > Arthropoda > Insecta > Hemiptera > Achilidae > Catonia > Catonia carolina. The sequence goes on from JAQMRL010000002.1 coordinate 83,003,082, forward strand.
ATGCCCATAACAGGCAGGTGGAGTGTAAAATTATTTGCACTCGATTTGCCAGTTACAGGGCTATAAAACATAGTTGTTTCTTATTAGGCTACATGGCCAGCCATTTACATGACTGAACCATTTAAAAACAGAAGACGTAGAGGAGTAAAAGACAATTGTCAGAGTTATATCCTCTGAGAGAACCTTCTGAACATTGCGGCAAACGCTCAACTTTCTCAGTCCACAGTAGTTACATTCGTTTTCGTACGTATCAATTTTTTACTTGGCGAGACTCTTATTCAAGAGTCTCGTTAACCTTCTTTATGAATTTTACGTCAGGCGTTCTTTTATAATCTGGTAATGAAAGGTACGTTTATGAATTAAAAAAAGTAGCTAAATTAAATAATAAACATAAGATGTTTTCCCCATAAGAGGCAGGTGGAGTGTTGAATAATTTATACTCGATCTGCTAGTGTCAGGGCTACAAAAATTAGTTGTTTTTTATCACATGGTCAGCCAATTATATGATTGAAGCAGTTAAGAACGGAAGAGGTAGTGGTGTAAAAGACACTAATAAGAGTTACCTCTTCTGAAAGTAATGAATTTCATTGAACAGCCAGACCCTGTGGTGATAGAAGTGATGGTGACATTTGCAGAGTAGAAAGTAGTTGCTTTTTCGGAGGCCCTGGCAAGCTGATAAGCGTACTTTTCCACGTTGTAAGGAAGGCAATAATTGTAAACCCTCACTCTTTGTTTTACCTAGTAAAGCCTCTAGATGTTCAAACCAACCTGTTTCGGCTGATGACCTAAACAATATTTAACTTGTAGACCTATGATTAAAATAATAATTCAATACAAGTTTTAATTTCTCAAGCATTTTTGGGGAGATATTAAAAACATTTTAGTTTATTATTTGAATAGTTGTATCGCATACGTAATAAGTAAATTCTTTGCAATAAAAAACAGCTTTTCGTGCAAGTCTGACATATTGATATATGGGTAACTAGGTCATAGCAATGGAGGGAGTATTCTTCCTCTGTTTCTTCGACCCAAATTTTGTTAATCTATTTCCTATTTTTATGTCAAGGATTGTTCCAAATTTTAAGACTAGGTCTGAACTTTATTTTCTTTTACTTGTTTTACTTAAGTGTATTTAGAAATTTAATCGAATAATGCAAATGAGTTAGTAACTTACTACAAATTAAATTTTCGTCGTTTCATTTTAAAATATGTTCCTCAAAGACCAGATTCATTATAAAACATTTAACTACATCAGAAAGTCGATTATCCAAATTAATTGGGTCGAAGGGTAGTTTGGATAATAACATTTGTTCAGATAAATTATTTGCTCTACGCTTGAAGCTAACTTTCCTTGAATTATCCGGTGATTTTTTAACTTTTGCTCTTTATTTTGGAACAGTACAACAATGAAAAAAATGTGGTGTGAAACACTCACACAACTTTCTCTTGCCAATGGAAATAATGAGCAATATTACCTAATATTAGTAATAAAACATTAGAACCAAACGAAAAACTAACCGCAAAAAACATAATCTTAAAGCATAATTTTAATCTTGAATGAATGTGAAAAATGAAAATTAACCTTAATTTGGCTTAATAATAGCCTACAGAAAATCATTCTTTCACGCTAAACTAGGCTGTGCAGAGAAACATTCTTAAAATAAAAGTTGCAGATTTTTTTATTTCTTATAAATTTGATTAGGCCTTTATACACTTTTGTCGTGAAATGCATACTAAGGCCAAAATCTTAAAAAAATCCATTTTTTTTATACATTTTCATGAAAAAAAAAACAGAAAATCACTTATTACTGCTACACTAAGCGTTATACAAAGAAATGTTTGGAATAAAAGTTGTAGATTTTTTATTGTCTACAACTTTAAATATATACACTTTTGCTCTAAAACGCATTTTAAGCCCGCAATCTTAAAAACCCATTTTTTCTGAGAGAACAGCCTCCCCAAGAATTTCAGCGGATATGGCGCCTACCCTATCTTGTAGAACATAAAAAATTTAATAAATGTGGCGATTTAAAAGAAAATCGTACGAGCCGTTTTTGAGAAAATTGCAAAAAAGTGTAAAATGACACGCATAAACTACCACTTCCGGTTGATCGACTTTGATGAAAATTTTTGTGTCGGATTATTTAGTAATACTTAAATTAAGTTTCAAATTTCAACATCGTACAATGTTCCGTTCTTGAAATATTTTGTCACACACACACAAGCGCGCGCGCACGCACACACGCACACACACAGACCAATCGTTAAAAATATGTTTTTTTTTGTTCCGGGGTCTGAAAACGTGTATGTCCGGTGAAAACTCGATTTCGAAAAATCGACAAAAACAATAAGCCTCTTTTCCTTCCTATATATTCATATAGGCAAGAAAAAGTAAAAAGCGTATCAAAATTCAATACACTTTTTTAAAATTTTATATTACATTCAAAATTTAACGAACTCTAGAACTAAATGGAATGTTACAGTAAGAGAAATTTTCATGAAACTTTGCAATAAAGAAGAGAGCAATCCAGTCATTTTTCCTCTGATATAACATACAAAAGTAATAAAAACAATAACTATGAACAATGAATTATAGAATAATAATAATAATAGCAATGAAATATAATAATATTAATAAACTAACTCCAAGAAAACAAACATCAAACTTTATTTAAAGAATACAACCAAGTTGTGATTGGTATTTATAAATAAGTTAACTTATGACTGAAATTTGGGGGTGTTCAACTTAATTTCTGGTTTGATTATATCCTTTTCTTCCTTTATCCCAAAATAACAGGCCCAACCGTTCTTTATAAAACTTCTAACCGATGCAGTCCTTTCGTAAAGGGATTTCACATGTTATCATTCTATAGATTTTTCATACTTTAAAAATATTACGTTGATCTAATTTCTACAGAAACTGAAATATTTTACATTAATAAGCTTTTTAGCTACAGTTTTTGGAGTTTTATCCAAGGTATTTTTTTTTAGGTTTTTATTTTCTCTCAATTCTTGAAGTAAGTTCTTTTCAAATACTTTATCAAAGCTCTGATTCGGTCGAATAATTTTGCTCATTTATTTTCGTTATCAATAAGGTTAAAGTCAGCCTGATATAAACAAACAAAATATGTGTTGTTATATTTATTTTACTCTGTTTCAGTTGTCGTGACGCAGACAGCTTCTTATATTTGTATGTTTGACTGGGTTATTACATTTATTCTTCTTAAATTTGGCCTAATTGAGTCCAGTCAATTACAGATTGGTTAATTTATGAACGGGTTCGCGTGGGAAAGAAAAGAATACAAAAGAAAGGAGATGAGGAAAACACAATAGCAGTGGTTTTCGAAAAACAATATGAATCACTACCAACTTTTAGTCTAAAATCAATCTTTGTTTAATTTTAATTATAAGTTTTGTACATTTGTATGATTCATTCTTTTCAGTGTTTATTTCTTATCTATTATCCAAAAATTTCGATTTCTAACTGAACGATAAACTCTCGAGTATGTGTAATAAATGTAAACATTTTTGTTTAAAAACAGTTATTTAGGTTTTAACGTACTGTTTGAGTTGTACTGTCATTCAATTCATTGTTTAGCATAACAAGTATTTTTTCCAATGATTCGTTTTTTTTTATTATTTATTTAAGGTCGCATCGACTGCGAGGTCATTAGCGACCACGTTACATTATTTATAACATTATATTATACACATGATACATTATATAAATACATAATGAAAAATTAGTTAAGTTCAATTATTAAAACAGAGAAATAATAACTAAAAAATAGAACGATACAATGGAAAAAAACGAATGTGATTTTATAACTATATCAAATCTGAAATTTTGTTAAATTTTAAAAAGTTTATTGTGTTTTGAATCGCTACTTTGTCTACTAAATTAAGTGCTAAAATGTTGTTAATTTTGAATACTGTTCGTGTGAATTGTGTGGTTTGGCAGTCTGTGATGATGTGTTTGATTGTAAGTGGCGTGTTGCAATGTGTACAAAATTGTGGTTCTTCTTTCTTCAGTAAGTGTTTGTGCGTAAGCGTAGAGTGTCCAATACCTAGTCGCGTAAGTAGAACTTGATGCCTTCGAAGCTCCAAGTGAGGCTGAGGGTTTTCAAAAATGTTTTTTCTGATGTGGTGAAGTTTCGTTGGAGGATGTCGAGACCAGATTTGGTTCCAGTGTTGTTTGATTTGGTTGTGCAAATGTCTCCTGAAATCTGTATGAGATGAGAGATGGTTATCTCTCAGTGGGGTCTTTAACGCCTCTTTGGCGGCCGTGTCCGCTGTTTCATTTCCGTTTATACCGCAATGCGACGGAACCCACACAATGCGTACATCATTCATGCTGTTGACATGTCGAAGTAGGTTGGATATACGTTCTATGATTGGCTCTGTAATTTCTTCGGCCTGCAAGCCTCTAACCACACTCATCGAATCCGTAAATATTGTAAACTTTTCGCCCGTTCTTGTGGCTAGGAGTTTTAAACTACGATAGATAGCATATGCTTCGCAAAAGAAGATAGAACAAACATCATTTAAACGGAATTGATAAGTACGGTTAGGGAAGACAACTGCACAACCAGCGCCTTCTGGTGATCGAGAGCCATCCGTGTAAATATGTACATTGTTCGTGTATTTTGATAACAATTCATTAAACAGTTGATGATACATCTTAGGGTTAGCTGAGGTTTTCGGAAGATGAGCCATGGATAAATCCAGCAAAAAAGGTTTCGACAGCCAAGGAGGTTCAACGGAAGGTTGACGATCAAAAACAGGTGTAAACTTGAATGAGGACGTTTCAAGAAGATATTTTTGAAGCAAAGGAAAAACATAACTTTCTTCTTCTAATAGCAAGAGGCGTTTCTTCAGCTTCTGCCAATATACTTAGGATTGGACTTGTCCTGTATGCACCGAGGGCTAACCTCAAACAAACATTCTGAACTGGATTTAACAAATTCAATACATTGCTTTTTGCAGAGCCATAGACAATCGATCCGTAATCAATCTTAGAACGAATCAGTGCAAAATAAGTCATCAACATTACTTTCTTATCAGCACCCCAGTTGTTAGAGGATATGCATTTTAAAATGTTAATTCTACGTTGACAATCTGCCTTGAGTGAATGTATGTGAGGAGCCCATGATAATTTTTCGAAAATGATTCTTTTAATTTGTATCGTTTATGAACTGATACCTTTGAGCCTGGAGCGAACATTTTTTATCGTGGTGTAACTACTCTTACATTTTTTTCTGATGGGATTTCGTTTTTTAGTACTTAGTTTTCAAATATGGCTTGGAACTATAGCTGAAATATTAACAAGAGTAATTTTAAATTATGTGTTTTCAGATTAAAAGAATTTAAAAAATTTTTAAAAAAATTTTTTTAAATTTATGCATGAGGAACCCTAAGAAGACATTTCCAATTCCTGTGTCACAAACACGTGACCATGCAGCTACAATATTAACTTACAAGTTCCAATAGATTTCTGATAATCCGTAAAAACTGACTTTTGAATTATTCTATTAAAATATCGAAAACAAATTGCTCTTAATTTTACACCAAATTTCGTCATCGTTAAAAACGTATTGTTATACCTATACAGAGATTTAATAATAACAATAAAAATATTATAGGCTATTTTGCTCTATAATAAGGTACATTATAAATATATAGCTTATTCCTATAACTACACATATTTATTACTAACATATTCGTTTATAACAATTTAAATAAATCTTATCCATGGAAAAATAAAATAAAATAATACAAATCAATTTATTATGAAGAAAAAAGTATTACCTTACCAATAAAAAAATAAATATTGACTGCAGGAAGAAACATTCGGCAACTAAGCTTGGCATTCTTCACTAAATAATTATACTTTATAAAAAAGAGAAAATGCAAATGAAAAATAAAGATAAAAAAATTAAAGGGAAAACATGCAGTCACACAAACCGCTCTTACACATTCCAACATTGCAGCAACAATGTAGTACTGTACCAACAATTTCCTCGGTAGAACTAAAAAAAATCATTATTATAGTTTTGAATAACGCTAATAAATAACATTATAGCCTACAAATGTCATATGATATTTTGAGATTGTCTATGAATAACAAAGAAACTGCTACACAAGGGCAGACCCTTTGGTGTAGTGGTCAGCGCAACTGCTCGTAAACAGGGGTCCCGGATTCGATTTCCGATCAGGTATGGCATTTTTAATTTATTACCGTTCCCCCGTAAACATTACCATTAATGAACATAACAGTCGGACTTTAGAAGAAAATATAGTATTACAAGGCAATGACAAATTAGGTAAAACTACTGATACTTTTAAATAATAACTTTTTGATTTAAATTTATGATAACTGTGACTCTGTGGGAAAACTTATTTATTTATTTTAGTCACTTTTACTTTAGGTTTCAGTTATCGTAATTAACGAAAATATTTAATGTTTAGCTAAAAGATATTTTTACAATAAATTATTCTGATTTATTAATACCCTATTCGTATTCCAAACCTTTCTTTTATGATCATACTGAATTAAATTGTGTGGTACATCTTCGGATTGGGCAATCCATCTCTTTCGTGGTCATTCAACCTCTCGGGAACTACCAGGAATATGATGCAACTCTCGTTTTGAGAAATTGTTTGTTGCCTCTATCGGGTGCGTCCTATTCGAATTGGGGAACTTACAAGTTCATCAAAACAGTTTAATTGGAGAAAATCGGGAAACCTACCGTAATCGGTAGGTTTCCCGAGGGAAAATCGGGTTACCTACCGTAAAACAAAAACTAACCCCTTACCTAGGATTACAGGTGAAATGAACTCGACAACCTTAATATAGGAAGAGGAAGAAATTTCAAATAGTAATAAGAGCGGAAGAACCTGAGATGTGAGTCTGTGAAGGAAATCCTGAGCAAGTTGACGTGTTGTAGGGTGACAGGTCCACAACTTGTCTCATGTCGTGCAGTTTTCACAACGTGGCCAATAAATAATCTTGCTGGAAAACTTGAAAGAAGCCTAAGACAGACTGGAATTTTAGGTACAACAATTGGAAACGTCTAAAATAAAAACATTTGGATATCAGATCACTTAAAACCTCCAGTGAGAAATGTTGGTGATCCGTCTGCAAAACAGCATAAACTTTACAAAGAAAATTAATTTGATGAACTATGAACACTTTCTTATAAATTACTAAGAACCTCCACGAAAATTTGCTGAAATCACGTTTCGTGGGCCTTTTAAATAATTTTTTACCTTTATAATAATAAATACTAGGCGTAAAAAACAAATAAAATAGTGATAAAATAAAATAATAAGTAAATTTTTTTATAAGCACCACCGTTGAAATTTTTACTTCCTCGTGTTACTTTTGTCATTGTCCTCATTTCAGTCTCATCTAGCTCATTTGTGATTGCATGATCGTTTTTTATGTGTAGGCTTACACATTGATATATAATAACATGCAAAAATCAATATGTTAAAATTACAAAAAGAGTATGTGACTGTATAGAAAAGTAACACAATTCAATTGTGTTACGTACGGTCAGTTTGCATTTGGCAGTGTTCTACATACCATCGGTTTCGCAAGAAGGTTGCACTGCGGTCCCCTGTTAAACCATGTTTAAATGTATACGGATAAATGCAGTTGAATTGAAGCGTACATCAGTTATATTATTGGTACTATGAACCAAACCCTAGTATATTCTAATTTGAACAATTTGTTTAAAGTTTGTAAGTGAGAAATATGTATTCATAAATAAGCTATATCTATTTAAATTTACTTTGTTCTTTACCATGGTAAATTTATTCTGTAGAGAGATGAAGTTAAATACCGTATATCTCGATTCTAAGACGCCCTCGAATCTAAGAAGCAGCATAATTTGGCAGTTGAAATTTTGTAAAAAAATAAAATCTAGAAAAACCATCAGAATCTAATCTCTTATATAAAGTGAAGTTTTATTATATCTGAAATGGGCGGTGAAACAGAATTAAATGTAACATGATAGTGATAGTATAATAACTTTCTTGAATTTACTTTTTTGATTGAGTATCAAATAAGAAGGAAGTTTTTTCCATCGGCTGTTATGCAGTTTCCATAACTGTTTTTCGCAGTTTCTCGTACCCATTAGTTTTCTATTGTACTTCTTTGGCACCTTTCATATCGACGGTGTAGTTTCTAGGCAGATGGAACTAGGCTGAAATTTTATCTGTATTACCTATCTGATCAAGAGTGTAGATATTTTCAGTTCTTAAGTTAATAACACGGCGCTGGAAATTCACTAGCTGCGTTTCAAAATCAAAGATTGCGTTTGTGTGCGGGTCGCGTCTATGAATTCCGATAATTATTTATAAAGTTTTTTTAGTTCTTGTTTAGCCACAATGGACCACTTTAGTCAATTTGGAAGCTTTCAGTCTCTTTTTGGCGTGATATTCTCTTATGTTCTGAGCACGCTTCTGTTTGGCTGCTTCTGAAAATTCCCTCTTCTTATTCTCATTTCTGTAACGTAGGCCGATGGTTGTGGTCCTTTATGACCTGTTTGTATTTGGATGATTTTTCCGTTAGATCTTCGTGAGTTAGTCCAAGTTCTTGTAAATCCCTTTTGATTTCTTTGTGCTCACATGTATGCGTTACCAGCGTCCGTTTTTCGTCTCATTGCGTGGTCAATTATTCTGCGCTTTGCTTTTTGAGGTATCAAATTGCGAAAAAGGTGCTTCTTAGTATCGAGGAAATACGGTACTTAGGTATGCATTTGATTCACCTGGAGGAACCTTGTATGGAGAAAAAGAAAACAACTTGAATTGAAATTATGGCGATTGTTATTACTCATAGGCAGGAGATCCAATTTTCTTTTTTGGGACAAACGTTTTATTGTGTAAAGTTATATTAAGGGGAGCACGGATCGAGAAAATTAAATAAAAAATACGATTTTTGGTTTTTGTCCTGTAATTTAGTTTGAAATTCTAGCTTCAAAATTGTGTATTATTTTTGTCTCTACGGCTAGAAATATTTTTGTTTTAATTTTATTTGTAGGACTACACAGCTGGAAAAACATGTTTATTTAATGAGTGTTCAGTTAAGATATTGACATTTTTTCTTTTTGCAATGAATTTTCTTCCCGTATTATTCCCGGGATGGTAATGATTATCAGCTGTCTTTTGTTTTTGAATAAAGTGGTAGATGTATTGAATTTTTTTGATTAGTTCTATTCTATATTATAGTGAGCTGTAAGTGATTTAACGTTGAAAAACATATTGAAAGTGTTTGTCTTATTTTAAATGCGATTTCGGTTTCTCACAAATATTAATTTTTAACACATATGACCCGTTTTCTCAGCTTCTATTTAAGCTGCAGTGCTGAATTTTTTTTATTGTTAACCGTTTACAGATGTAACGTTTAATTGTTCAGTTTTTCAAAATTTTGAAAAAGAAGAGAAAAAAATTTTTGTTAAATTTTTACGCCTAAAATGGCAATTTAAACATTCTAGAAATTAAATCTGTAGTCATTAAGCAAAATTCCTACACGTAAAAGTTGTAAAAGAGTGGAAATTTTCACATAAAACAAAAATCAAGTCTCTACCTGTGATGGTTACTGAGAAAACAGGGCAAATGTTAACATTAAGTAAGATAGGGATCCGTGCTTCCCCCTGAATCCATTCTGGAGTTACGGGTTGCAGCTAGTAAAATCGACATGATACAACGATTTCAGTCAAAATATCTGCGACTGTTTACTGGAGCACAATGTCACCAACGAAATCGTACATAAAAACTCAAACATCCCATTTCTAGAATATCAAGTTAAAAACTGGAGTACAAAGCATCTAGGAAAATTATAACAAGAAATCCGCTGTAAAATTAATCTTATTGATTATAACGACGATATTTACAGACTAAAACGCTTCAAAGTATTGAATTAACCTACTCGATTCACTTAAATTGTAAATCGTGGTAATCACTACCGTCCCTTTATCAAGATCACAATTTGATTAAATACTAAGTTTTTTTTTAATGTATATTACCGAGTCTCGTTTTTGTACGCTATGTTAAAATCATACCTTATTAGACCTATTTTTTGTGTGAAGTTTTGTGTTTTAAAATTTACCTAAAGGTACTTAACTACGTAAACCTGAAGTTAGATGTCTTGGTATACATCTTGACAAACGACTAAATTGGAAAACGTAGTAGCCTACATACAGAGAAAAAAGAAACAGCTGAACACTAAGTTCAAACAATTTCATTAGATACTACGTAGGTAAACGTTCGATACTCGTTCTTAACAACAAACCCACATTTTACAAAGACATTCTTAAATTAATTTAGACGTATTGAACCCAAATGTGGGAGCTCGGCAAGCCATTCCAACATTGAAATCGTGCTAAGGTTCTAATGGAAACAACTCAGGATAATCACTGTATCACCTTAGTACATAACGAAGAATATAAAAGGTGTGGCTATTAAATAACGAGACTGACGTTGTAAAATTCTGGTTTAATTTTAATTTTATACATAATCACTTATTGTCACCTTCAATATACACTCCTTCTCTATCCCTACAACGCTCCATGCGAATTTTCCGTTGTTGGGAACAGTTCTGGAAGTCATCTTCTGTCAGCTCCTTGAGGACACGTGCCGCTTTCTCTTTTACAGCTTCGACAAACTCAAATCTCGTCCCTTTTATTGAAGATTTTACCTTAGGGAATAGGTAGAAGATAATAACATATGATGAAACGTGGTTTTTTACTTATGATCCGGAAACGAAGCACCAATCCATGCAGGAAGAGCTGAACTTCACCAAGAGCCAAATAAGCTCGTATGAGTAAGTCAAAATTTAAAGCAATGATGATTGTTTTTTTTTTTTTGATATCCATGGGATTGTGTACCTTCACTGGGTTTCTGAAGGTCAAACAATTAATCAATATTACTACCGTGAGGTACTTTCTAAACTACGTCAAAGAGTAAGGAAAAAAGCCCCGATATGTGGAAGGACAAATTATGGGTTCTCTACAAAGACAATGCGCCAGCTCATTCCAAGTTATCTGTCAAGAGGTTCCTAGCCAAGTACAGCATCTCAGTGTTAGAACATCCACCATATTCACCAGATCTTGCGCCATGTGACTTCTACCTGTTCCCTTAGGTGAAATCTGCATTAAAAGGGACAAGATTTGAGTTTGTGGAAGCTGTAAAAGAGAAAGCGGCACGTGTCCTGAAGGAGCTGACAGAAGATGACTTCCAGCACTGTTTCCAACAATGGAAAATTCGCATGGAGCGTTTCAGGGATAGAGGAGTGTATATTGAAGGTGACAATAAGTGATTATGTATAAAATAAAAATACAATTTTTTACGTCAGTCTCGTTATTTAATAGCCACACCTCGTATTACTCAGAGATTATACATTCCTACAGTTCAACAAGAAATTAACCAAACAAAAGTTCAAAGTAGGTACCAAAGAAGATTCGAATCACACACAAATCGCCTCGCCATCTCACTCTTAGACAATTCAAACGACACTCGCCGACTAAAACTAAGTCCTACGGACTTTTCTTAAAGCGACAAGACGTAACTTAACATCAACGAAGTTCTCTAATTGCGATTTTTTCTTCGATCATGAGATACAACAAAGAAATCTCGTCTACTCATTATTCTAAGAATAGATTGTAGATTTTGGTGTATTTAAGAATAAAATATTTAACTGATTGTAGAAATACACTGCTAAAAAAATGAACCAAAACATTATTTCTGTTCAGTAGTATTTTCATCCTTCTCCGAAATAGATACTGTACATTTTAACAGCGTAATAATGGTTTCGTTTATTTCTAAAGCACGAGGAAAAAACACATCACTGCTCTCGTTGAATACACGTGTATTATTAGTAGTCCTACTGTTAACACGTGTTCTTCACATCAGTATTATATCTATTTTACATTATATTAACACATTTGTTATAAATCTTATATTCATTTTTCAAATAATATTTACTTTCTCTACAGAAAGCGATAATATTCGTATTCGAATTTGAAATTTCAACTATATAATTTATACACCTATTTAAATATGAATTTCTGATATAAACTACAAAAGCAAAATGTTCCTCAACTTTTATTTAGAATAATTTGACTTAAGTTTTGATGTAGTTTTCGATTAAATGAAGAACTATCAAAGTGTGTTGGAAAATTCTATTGTAATCGTTATCTGGATTGGTGGTTTTAGATGCGATGTTTTTCCACATAAATATTTAACTTGGAACTAAAATTTACAAGTAAATTACATCCACTAAGCAAATAAAACTAGGAAAATACAATATAACATAAAATACGCAACTATATTCACTAAAGTAGAATGTCCAGTAACATTACTATTACTTATTATTATGATTAATGTTTACAATTCTTAAATGAATTATTGATTTTCTTTTTCGAATAACCCATTTTAGAAGGCACGTTTAATCAACTCCTTAGCCCATGCTTCTTTCATATTTCTTGATTGGTGATTTCTATCCTCTTGAGTCCATTTTCTTCCTCTTTGGCTAGTGGGTTTTTTCTTCTCCTGAAACTCTAATTCTGAATTATTGTAATAATTCTAATTCTGATGGAAATTAATTTTTTTAGAATTATTGATTTATTTTTTGAAGCTTTTTTGTATTTATTTAAATGTAGGGACTTCAAACAAATAGAAAATGTGTATAAATACGTAACGAACAAAAACATAAAAGAAAAACGAAGATTGATACCCAGTGTTACATCTTATTATAGGCTATCTAATTAATGATTTTTTTAAAAATTTAATTCGAATGAAGTGAAGGTGTCGTTCTCAGAGTGGAAACTAGATGGTTTTCAGAGGGACTGGCATGCTGATAAGCATACTTTCCACTCAGTGAGGAAGGCATGGTAAACCGCATCACTCTTCGTTTTACATAGTAAAGCCTCTAGAGGTTCAAAGCAGCGTTTCGGCTGATGACTTAACCGAACAACTTAGAAAAGTTTCCATTTTTTCAGCGTTGGGCTTGATTTCCAAGCAGGTTAGGACAGAGAAGTTTTTAAATTAGTGAATTTGGATTGTTCTGTAATTTTAAAAATGGTTTGTTTTAGTAGATTTACATCTTGAATGTAAGGAATTTTGAAACAGGAAATTAGTCCTATTGTTAACGAAATACGGAGCTCCGATATCAAACCAATTTTTATGAATAATATGTTTAAATAGAAAATAGTAAGTACTATAAATAGTAGGTATAGTAGTAGTATGTTTTCTCAACTACATATTTTCCCAGACATCTTATTCGCAGGAGATTCTTCTCTTTTTATTTGATTTGTTAAAGGATTTGTGTGATTGTTAAGTCAGCCGTTATAAATCAATAAGGTGCATCGTATGTATTAATGCAGATATTAATTGAAATTCAAAAACTTTGTGCTCTTTCGAGAACTAAGAAGAAAGATTTAAACAATTTTGTTACAAACTATTTTTTCAAGCTTTCCATTTAATCAAAACAGATTGGAAAATGAATACGGTATGTTGTAGTGTTTGCCATCATACGATACGGATTAGACCTCTTGGCTTGTTCCAACTTTAAGTGTTCTGGTATTTTCTTAAGAAGTTTATCTGTCTATTTCGAGGTTATCCTATATGTAGTATAGGTTGCATTATCTGGTTGCTTAATGGTGGAACATCTGTTTGGATGTCCGATCTTCTGGTATCCACAACAAACGATCATGTCTGTACTTCCAAATGGTTGATATCACCTCTGGCAATGAGGTCATGCCTAATATTTCCATTTCTTTTATGCTGCAACAATTCGTGCCGTGTTTTTGGTCTAAACAATCTAATCTCAGCAGTCTCTATTCTTAACGTCAGCTTGAGCAGTCATCCAACACTCTGAACCGTAGCTTAAAATCGACAGAACCACGGTGTGATAAAATTTTTAAACTATCTTCTTCCGTACTTACTGACCAACGTTTTTCTCAAAGAGTATATTATAGACCTTTGAAATGTTTCCAATTTGATTTCTGTATCTCATGATTCCACATATGTTGTTGTTTAGGTCATCAGCCAAAAGGCTGGTTTGAACCTGTAGAGGTTTTATTAAGTAAATCGAGGAGTGAGGTCGTTTATCAATGCATTCCTCGCTGAGAGGAAAAGTTCGCTTATCAGCATGCTGGGGCCTCTGAAAAGCATATATTTTCCACTCTGCAAATGACACTTTCACTTCATTCACCACAGGGCTGGCTGTATAATAGAATCAATACTTTCAGAGGATATAACTCTGATTAGTATCTTTTACACCTCTACCTCTTCTGTTCTTAAATTATTCAGTCATTTAGTTGGCTGACCATGTTTTAAGAAACAGAACTATTTATTTTAACCCTGCAACTAGCAGATTGATTGTAAATAATTTGACACTCCATCTGTCTGTTATTGGCAGGATTCCACTTGTAAGAAACCACATTATTTTACTTGAGATGAATCTTCTTTGCGTTGCAATTTTTAAAATATTAAAGATATTTTTATAATTATAAAAATACAACTGTATTGTATGGTTCAATTAGCCTTTTGATTAAAACAGTATTTCAGTAAAAAATAATACCGAAGTATGTTTAAGCCATATTAAAACATAATGTCAAGGTTAGTTACTAAAATATATAATGGTCATTTAGTTAGTAAAAAACGAAGAAATTATTTAGAATTTTTAATAAATAAATTATCCTTTATTGGTATCCAAATTCCTGCATCAATTACGCACTAAAAATGTTCGTTGTAATTTCTATTTACTGTTTTAAATACATATCACTTGATGTGAATCACTTATGAAAACAACTTGGGTTAAAGACCTTATATTATGTATTGATTGAAATATTTATCATCTATTGCGCGTATTGCAGCTACAATATACCGATTAATTAATTGCAGCTACGATATACCGATTAATTAGACAATGTAGAAAACTTTATTCTCCCTCTCTCTCTATCCTTTTATATTTCCCTTCCTCTTTTCCTTAACTTTGTTTATTAAAAAAACTGCACAACCTAGCCTTCATTTATAATTTTTGTTCACAAGTTTAAATTAATACTTATTAAATTAAACTAGTACATGATTATATTTTTATAAAAGCCACTGTTGCTCAATCTGGTCTACCTTCGGGTACAGCCACTGCATTAATGCAGTATAAACTTTATTTTTATGAAATAAATAAATCATAAAAGATTAAAGCAAGTTACATCTGGGAAATCCATTTACACATATTTAATTACAAATTTTATTATAATTACTACTTGAACCAGGGAAACGGTGACAAAATTTATTTGAGGAAGGTTTTTTAAAAAAATTAATAGCTCTAAAGTTAATGGTTTAACATTTAAGGTGATAAAATAATATTAGATTTATTATTTTACCTTTTATTGTTACTATATTTACTAGTTATGTACGTTAAAAAAGTAATAAAATTTATTGTAGCTTACTAATTGTCATTTGCGTGCACTGTACTAACACTTTGTCTTCGCATGACACGGGCGTACTGCTATTATTGAGGGGTAAATTAAATAG
Organism: Catonia carolina; assembly: GCA_035578175.1. Classification (NCBI taxonomy): domain Eukaryota; kingdom Metazoa; phylum Arthropoda; class Insecta; order Hemiptera; family Achilidae; genus Catonia; species Catonia carolina. Next base: position 83,018,625 of record JAQMRL010000002.1, read on the forward strand.
GCTAATTTATTTCCTTTTCCCGGTGTTACTCCACTCTTTACTTTTTCGAGGTACCTCTTTAAAAATACTTGTGTACATTTTGAAATTAGAATTCTTCGGCAAGTACGGAAATAATATTTATTACCTAAGCGTAGTTACATCCCCAGTTTAACCAATTAGGTACAAGTTACCAAAACTTAATAGCTTCACTTTTTCCACGCATCACTTGAAAATTATGTCGATTTTCAGAGTGGTAGCTGTTTGAAAAGGTATAGGTATAAAATTAATTTCTTTTTGTAGTTACCATTTACCGTTTACCATTTTGGAGTAAGCTTTATTCTTCAACTTAGGTTAATGAAAGATATGAAATTCAGTAAATACTCGTACAACTGAGATCAGTGTACCAACAAAAAAAAACATAAGTTTAAACTTTGCAGTCCAATTTTACTAGTCATCACTTTAAGAATACTTGTGCCAACTTACACTGAAACGGTGAATAAAAAAAAACACTACACACTTTGATTAATAAAAAATTTAGAATAACTTAGAAATAAATAAACATCTGAAAGAAGGTTCTTTTTGTTTCTCTCTGCATGAAAAGTTCGGTTACTCGGAGGAACTCATGGTTTCAGCACCATTTTCTTGTTGTTGTTACGTTCGACAGTTTTGTCAATTATAATGCTTCTGATGAGAGGTGATATATAAACATGAGTGATAAAGAATGCCACAGTTGGCCGGGAATCAAACCCATGACTACTGGCATAGAAGCCAGTTGCAGTGACCACTACACCAGAAAAAAGAAGCCTTAAGATAAGAATGAATTTTCGGCACATAGATTTTTCGACATATTTAAACGCATGTTTAATAGTAAATGATTACAAAATGTACAGTAGGCCTACATTGTTATTACGACGATAATAACATGAAACATACTACTGAAAATCAGGAGTTAAAAGTGTTTTCTTTCTTTGACATTGTGAATTTTTCATCTTGAAAATAGTTTTGTATCAATAAAATCATAATTCAACATTCAATTTAGATATTGTAACAAGACGAACACATGCTGAGAAACTGTTTCATTACAATATTATCATTTAATAACCATTTTATAATATAATCAATTACAAGTATAACTATTTACAAGTGCTGTCTGTTACTTTACCATAATTTTATGTAGAGTAAAATCAAAGTTCATTAGTACGATTAAACTCTATGTCAACTTCTTTTTTTATTAATTTTTGTACTGCAATAAAAACATTTTTATGAAAAAATTTCCTTAAAAGAAGAAAATAAACATACCACATAACGTGAGAGAGCTATTGGTATAGTCAGGCGTATAGTTTAAAATGAGGATAACTTGGAAATAAATACCACCAAGGAAAAAGAAATAAATTAATAAAATTAAAAACAATATAAAAAATAATAATACTGACTCTTCCTATGTTAAGAATAATATGTTACCGGAAAGTGCAATAAACTATCAAGATTAGATTTATTGCTCAGTAAATTACTACTGCTGTAGATTTTTTTCGACTCCTGAAGATAAATATGCAGTATATTTCTATACTACTAGTTTGCTTTATTAGAGGCGGGCATTTCCACTGTTGGCTGGGTGTATTACGTGCTGAAATATTTTCAGAAACTACACAAAAAAAGGGAATAGCTTAGAATTGAATCTGTACTTACCTCTGATTAATTGCTGATAAATCTATTCTGCTCTAAAATATTACTATCACTCCGTTCCCAACAGCGATCCTGATATAAAGTTTTGCTAGTTTGATTAATTCTACTCTAGTAGAGAAAATGACTTAGACAAAAACTGTTGTACTAATGTTATTCAGCTTTCAGTTCTTTCTTATAAATGTAGGCTAAATTGTTGGTAAGTTTTTGCAATTTGGAAATAACAGTTTTACAGTAAAAAAACCTTTTGATCTGTTGATGAAGTTTGGCTTGCTCTGCTTGTACTATTTGTTGCTTCTCCCACTAATGGGCATAGATACTATTCCTTTATTGTCGATCCTGCTGTTATTCATCTCTAATCCTGCTTCCACTATCACAAAGAGGCAGTTAGGTAGGGAAACTCTTCCTCAAAGTTCTGTTGGTTCATGCTCATAGGAAATTTTTTACTATGTTTTTCTGTTATAAATACATCTGTTTCAAGTTCGTTCGATGTTTGATATCGTTTCAAGGAGAAATAATAAAAATTATGAGATTCGCCGAAAATATCTTAGTATTAGCTGAGACAAAGAAAGAACTGAAATAAAAAATAATATGAATAATCTTAAGATGTAGGGCTAATTATTATTAGGTTTTCTTAAATTGAATGGATGAGGTCATGAGAAAGGATCACTTTATGAAAATTAATAAGGAAACAATGAAAGTGTTGTGCAGTAGCGGGATTGGTTTAGAAGAGATAGAAAATTTAAAAGTAGGTAACGAAAACATACAGAAAGTTGAGGAATTTTGCTATCTCGGGAGTAAAATAACAGAGGATGGTAGAAGCACAAAGGATATCAAAAGTAGGATTGCACAAGCTAGAAGGGCCTTTGAAATGAAAAACATCTTACTGACTACAAACATTGACTTAGAGATTAGGAAAAATTTCTTTAAGCACTGTTTTTGGAATGTAACATTATACGGGAGTGAAATGTGGGTGATAGGGGCTGTAGAAGGTAAGAGGCTAGAAGCTTTTGAAATGAGATGTTGTAAGAAAATGTTAAAGATTAGGTGGGTGGACAAAATCAGTAATTATCAGGTTCTTAGACGGGTGGGTGAAAGAAGTATATTAAAAACATCTTACCATAAGAAGGGATAGGCTTGTGGGGGATATCTTAAGACATGCAGGTATTGCTCTATTAATAATGTATTGGATAGGGATTGAATTGTAGGGGGAGCCAAAGGAATATTTAAAGGAAATTACAAAAGATGTAGGGTGTTGCAGGTATATAGATATGAACCGACTTGCGCAATATAGACAACTTGAAGAACTGCATTAAACCAGTCGAGAGACTGATGACAAAAAATAGACGTCCAAGTTTAAAAAGGCCTTGGTAAAAAAAAGGAAGGTGAAATTATAAAATTAAGCACTGAAATAAGCAAATTTGAAGTCATTTCAGTTCGTATAAAATTTAATTGTTGTTATCTAGCTCTCAGTAAGGTTTCATAATTTACATTATAAGGGACGAATGGTCGTTTAAATGCAGTGTAATGTATATATGATTCTCTATATCGTTGTGAGGAACGAGCAGATTCGATTGCCATTGTGAAGGAAGTGAAATGTTGGGATTGCAGATTAGCAGTTTGATAACAAGCTGTCTAGTAATAATGATTCTGTTGAACAGATTAACAAGAGAAATAAAGATAGTTCCTTGGCTCTTTCCACCTGCCGTAAACTCGCTGTTTAAGAATATTTTCAGTAGTAATAAAATCAATTACTTGTGACGTGTTGGTTTTATAGCTTAAAGAAGAATGGACGCATGCGCGTCATTTACTGTCCTTGTCTTGCACACGCAAATGTAGTGGTGAACAGCTGATTGTTACTAGTGGGGGAAATCCCGAGGACGATTGGAAGGGGAAACTTACAGCTGACGGTTTCAAACTAGTCAGTCGCTCTCCGATTTCTGTAACGTGTGTATTCTGTGTCGTTCAAAATACTGATTTTATAGTTTCATTCCTGTTCTAAAAAGGATACAGAATTGATCGTTTTTAAAGTATATATTTATCTTCACTTTTTTATATAAGCGTATTATAGATTATAGAAAACATTTCGTAGTTTTATTTATAAATATAACTATTTTCGAGTGATTTGTGTAAGAATTGTGCGTTGTTTACAGTTACAGTGACAGTTAAAAAGTGATGTTATGATAACGTTAAGTTTTTAATGTATAAACATTGTATAAAATACAGTGTTGATATTTTTAAATTGTATATATTTTTAGACCACAGCGTAGTTTTGTGACAAACAATAAAAATCTCGACCTACATATTAGATTAAATTTTTCTTTCTTCTGTGAAATAAGTTATTTATAAATTTGTGTTTACTCGTGTACGGTATTACGGTTACTATCAGTGAGATCAGGTGCCTTAAGAAAATCGAATCAATGCTGTCAATGTAATATAGAAATTTATTCTTAATTTATAATATGGGGGTACATAAAGACGCCGAACACGAAAGTGGATATTTTGAAGAAGAAGAAGATGAAGAAGACGACGCTAAAATGCAGAACAAAATATGTCCTACTTCAAAAGGGATTAACGATAAAGAACCAGGTAATTTGTTTAATTCTAATAGACTTCAAAAATCTTTCTCTAATTTTATGAACATATAGCTACTGTTAATTTACGACACCAAACTAAATAGTACTGTTAGGACGCCACGTGAAACACATTAAAAGATTAACTAGCAATAACAGTTTAATTGCTTTTTTATTACTGTCACTCATTAGCACGGGTTTATATAGTTAATATAGTTTATAATCGATTAATAAGATAGGTAATTAAATTTATTTAGTGGATGATCGGTCAGTAACGCACTCCACTGTTAAGTGGAAGGTACCGGTTCGATTAACTTTTAGGGCCTAAAATGTTTAATTTATTTTGTTACCGTCTTAAACTTTAACATCGTCACAATGAGATGTTTTTGCGACTTAAAAAATAAGCGCATTATTTTTCACTTTCGTATAATTGACAGGAATAAGTCTTTTCAGGATAGTTTCTTTTTCGTTTATTATTTTTATTGAATGTTTAATTAAACAAGTAAAATACTAGTTATTCAATTACTTAAAATTATCAATCTTATTTCAAATAAAATAATATATAATTTAATCAATAAAGTATTTAATGTAATACCTAGTTTTACTTTTGTGGTAGGTCATAGAATTTGTGCCATACAAAAGTTTTAAAAATCTATTCGCGTAATTCAAACTATAGTGTTTAAATTCAAGGCTACTCAACAAATTTGTATTACAATGGTGGTGGGAGGTCTTTTGTTTTATTGTCAGCTAATTTACAACAATTATATTTTTTTAATGGCACTTTTAGTTCTTATCAGAAACATATTTTTGTTACTGTTTTATGAATTTTAGTATTACATATATATATATATAGGAAAATGTGATTGTGTTAAACTTTTTACTGATATATAAAAAATTATGTATTTTTTTCTCTAAGATCTTCAAACATTATCTGTTGAATGAAATTCCCAATGAAGTGAAACTTCTGACCCAAATATTTTCCTTTTTATTTTATTCATCGCTTACACTAAATTGTTTTTGTATTTATTTGAAATTTTTGTAGATATATTTTAATATAGTTTGTTATAAAATAATTTTAAATATCTGGTAGGCTGAATATTACAAATTAATTGTTGATATGTAAAGTATGAATTGTAATTAAGTATACGTTTAAAACACCCTTTCCCTTATTTTAGAAATGTTTGCGCGACTACAGTTATTTCAGTACCAATGTAAATATAGTATGCATATTATACCGGTAAACTATAATGGTTTTGCAAATTCAAGAGTATAAATAAATACTCAAATAATTAATTGGTTTGTGCAGACTAATTGTACGTAAACAAGAGGCTAAGTGTATTAAGTTAGCGTGTTACACAGACCGATTTATTAGTTTGTAGAAAGCAACCCTTAATAGGTTCCTATTTGATCGTAGTCATCAACTTATCATCAAGCGTTTCGATTCTTCCATGACATTTCGATTGTTTCATTAACTTACTCCTTTTCAATTCTCTTTTGTTTTCATTTCACACTTTACTGTTCAGCAACAGTTGATAAATTACAATTTCTTCATTTCAATTAATTTCATACAGAGTTTTTCTTATTTGAACAATGCCTTATTTTACTACTGTTCGTTATAAAATGTACATTTACAAAAATATTTGTGTTGTTTTTCGATTATATCTTATCTATAAAGAACAAAATCCATTAACGTATTTACCCAGAGTCATTAGGAAATATCTGGTGCCAAGCATGATCGTTCAAAGTCAACAAACTTTTTTCGTTTATCTATGTATGTTATTTTTAGGCATGTTGTTGTATTGTGTTTGAAGCCTAATAACTAAATTAGTAATATTCAAAGGTGAATCTGTGCCGTCATTATTTTAATCGATTGTTCTTATCTAACTTTTAGTCATTAACCTAATTCAATTGTAAAAATTTAGTTTTTGCCCTTTTGGAACGCCTAATTATATTCGATAGATGATTAGCCTCCAGGGTAGATTATGATGGCATTCTTTATTTCAGTAACTATTGTCAGGATAATTATATTGTTTCAGTTAAAGTATACTTTGTTTACATGGTGATATAAACTCTGGTGACACGGTCTTATTATTCGTTGTTTACCCTACACTCTTATGGGTTTAAAACTGTGTAGATAAGAATGATGTACAAAAATTCAATTTTAAATTCAGCTGAATTAAAATGACTTCGGCATGTCTTCGTGGAATGATAGAAAGTTGTCCATTATTCAGTAATAATACAATCATCAATTCCTTGTGTACATTTTTATAAAAAGTTTGAGAATCTATGGTTAGTCAATGTCATCTAATAAACAAAAAGTATGTAATGTTCAACAGTAAATTCTTGTCTAACTTATCTAGTTGACAATTTAAATTAAAACAAATTCTTTTCCGTCATTGGTATTGACTTATGTTACTTTTAGTATTAAAATTAGCTTGATTCACATCGGGAATGAAAATTAATTTCTAAAGCGGTTGATGGTCTTACTTTGTCCTGAAGAAGTCATTTATTACGATGGAGACAGGCGAAAAAAGAAACATTTTGAATGCCTTTAGAATCCACGTTTTTCATTATTTAATAAAAACATAATTAGGCAATACTAAGTACTATTTATAATGTACTAAATAGTTTACTGTATTGTGATTAATTAAAGTAAAAGTTGTGCAAAAAATTCTTACTTTCTCCTATTTTGTATATTAACATTTATTCACAACCTGTTTGACAAATTTTAATGAGTATATTTTGTTTCTTTGTTGATAGTCGTAATTTCTAAATATTTTTAACAGAGAAATTACAAAGTAAACCTATTACGAGTAATTTGTCTAATTATTTATGTATTTACATCAGCTAATCTCTCTCTGATTAATTTTTAATACATCTGAATGATCTATTCGGATCACCTATTACATTATTAGTCTACTTCCTAGTAATGTGTGTTCGTATAAATACCACTAGTAACTAAAGGGATTTTAGTTTTATTGTTTTGTTTCGATAGGTTACAAAGAAAATTTATCCAATTAACTGTTTTATCATGTTATTATTTTAAAAAAAAACTGTGTTTTGTATCAATATCAGTCGGCGTAAAAAAATCAAAATGAATCTTAAGTATTTTTTTTTTGACTGTAGACAAAACACACCAAACATTAGAATCCACCATAGTTGATTGATACTGACTTAATAGGCCGGCTCGTTAATGTTGTGGTCAGGTCAGCAGGTTTATATTCCTGGAATCCTGGGTTCGATTCCTGATCAGGCACGGCATTTTTTAATCTTCAGATCACCTCTTTACCGACGCACTGGAAAAGACTTATGTAGGCATCATTATCCAGTAAAATATAAATTAATAAATGATTGAAATTTTAAAATAAAATTATCTTATTGAAATTTTTATGTAATAAAAAATTGTCTAATTAATCTATTAATAAGAAGAAAAAACATCCTTCCCAAGAAAAATAATTATTTAAACAGTGGAAGTTATGATCAAACTATGAAGTATTATCTTCTTTGCCAAGTAAAATTATATCTTAACTGGAAAGATATGCACTTCTGATACTTCATTAATCCGATCAGTTATGTAATAACTGAAGTTATCTTTAAAACGAATTAAGATTATATTAATTAAATTTATTCGTTTTAATAGTTTTATTCATAGCGTGCCCTTAAAAATTAAGTTAGTAGTTCTATCATGGTTAGCTATAATAAATAGTAGCCATTGTCGAATCGATTTAATTTCTTACTCGTGCTGATATTTTTTGCGTAATGATTTACAATTTTGTGTGCGTTAAGTATGAAGTAAACATGTTTTCTTAATCGAATAAAAAAATGAATCTATCTTTATATCATACTACGTACTTAATTATGATGTTTGTTTACAAATATTATTTCGTTGTGTTATGTACTCGTAGCCCTGCGTCGTACCAGTGAAAGCAGTTTTTCTTCTTCATGTTTTCCACTCTTTCTGACATTTTTCTTTTTTTGTTGTTAGCATATTCTTCAATGTTTTTATTGCTTTGTTATGCAAGTAATGATTATATTTTCAAGGCCAAACAAGTTTTAGGTTAAAAACATTTCAAAGGAAGTCAAGGTTTTTCATCTCTTTTGACTATGTTCTATTTTAATTAAAACAAACAGAAAGATTTAGAAAAACAAAATGTTTTCGTTCATTTTACAAGACAACTTGGGAAATCCAAACGACATTCATTTTCTTTTTAGTTTCTTTTTACATTATTTGGTGTATTAGAAACTTGTTGAGTCAGTTTTGAACTAGGCCTCGGTAATTTTTCAAACTGGTACCATTTCTGTAGCTGTTAAGTTCTCTCTGTAGCTCGTGTAAAAAGAGTAAATAAAGAATAAAGGTCATAATTTCTTAGATTAATTTTTGATTTAAAATATCTATTGTAGTAGCCAAATGTTGTAATTTTCCGAAATTAATAACGGACATTGTAGGTACTTCTATTTTAAAGTCGTATCAACGGCTCTTGTTATTACCAACTACGATAGTACGGAATTTGTGGAATAATTACCTATTAATTTCTACACTCGTGCCGGAATTGAACTCGGGACCTTCACCTTTTTAATGTGCTGCGCATCCTAACACTCGTACCACTAGGCCACGAAGGCGACTGGTATTAATTATATTAGACATTTTTATCCCCATAACAGGCAGGAGGGAGTTTTAAATTATTTAGATTCGATGTGCTAGTTCCAGAGTACAAAAATTAGTTCTGTCTCTTATCACATAGTCAGCCAATTATATGACTGAAGCATTTACGAACAGAAGAGGTAAAAGTGTAAGACACACTGAATTTCATTATACAGTCAAAACCCTGTGGTGTATGAAGTGAAGGTGTCATTTGCAGGGTGGCAAGAAGATGCTTTTCAGAGAGCCTGGCTTGATCATAAGCATACTTCTCCACTCGGTGAGGAAGGCAATAGTAAACCTTTTGACTCCTCGATTTATTTAATAAAACCTCTAGAGGTTCAAATCAGCCTTTCGGCTGATTACCTAAACAAGAAGGCATTTAAAAAAAATTAATTCAATGCTTTTGGAATGTTACAGTGTCTTAACTTGCAACAGACTTATAAATACAATCGATTGCCTTAAAAGTACTTAATGCGAACTCAATGCAGCGTAACAAAATGACTGTGTGTTCAGGGTAATTCCTAAGTACGTAATTATAATAGTGCATTAGTAAATTCATCGGATATACTAGGGATCGCAAAAATACGACTGAAACCCTGATGGTCTAGACACGATAAGTTTAAAATTACAATAATACAAAAAAAAAAAATTCAAGTTTTGATTTTGAATTTTTGAATGGTGTCTTCCTCTTTGCCGTAACCCCATTTTCTAATGCATGCCATGATCAATTTATTTTGCTTGTAATTTTTGTACATTGGAAAAACTAAGTTAAAAACATAAGTAAAGCAAAAAAGTAATACCCCTGAAATTCTTAAACAGGTAAATTGTTTTCCTGGTGTACATTATTTTTATATACTAAAAATATTGCTTAATGTAATTACAATTTTTAAATAACTTAATTTATCAGGTTGTTAATTATAGAAGTCTACAGTAATTAACAACTTTTTTTTGTTACGTTAAATGTGTGTTCTAAATGATTGAATAATAATAATTGAATGTACAGTATTTATTTCTTTGGATGTTACAATAATTTATTAAAATAATTTAGGTAATGTTAATAAAAATATTAAATTTAAATAAATGTACATTTAAAAAAGATATCATTATAGGGTCTATTATAATAATTTTAAGCTCTTATGCAACACCTGCGCCGCGATTTAATGGGTTCGTAATTGCTTTTATTGATAGAATAATTAATGAATAACGTATTTAATAACTTCACAGATTAATTAATACAACATTTTGTTCATTTATAAAAACCTTTTAATAAAGACTTATATCTTCAACGATTTCAAAATTATAAATAATAAACAAACAATGCTTTATCATCTCTTATCATTCGGTTTGATATATAATTACAATAAAATAGTGATGGACTTTTAGTTTATTTAGTAACAGTTGAAATAAGGCTCTTAATATTGATCTTAATATTATTTATCTACTTCTCACTTCATGGTTTAGGCAGTTCCGGAAACCACCTTCCCCTCGGACAACCTACACCCGATCGACTATTCGTTATAATTCATTGCCTATTTAGGCAAACGGTTTCCCTTCATACGTTCCAAATTTCTACTCCAGTTGATTCTATACTCATTGATCTTCTTCTCCAGGCTAAATATTTGCAACTCTTGTCTTAAAACATCACTTCTGATCTTTTCCTCAAGAGTGCAGCCCTTCACTACTCGAAGAAATTTCACATACGCAGCTTTGACTTGGCTTCGTTCTATATTTGAAAGCACCAAAGTCTTGCTACTACACATTATCACTGGCACCGCCATAGTTATGTAGAACTTAGTTCCGTTTCCTTTCTTTTTTTTGGGTTTAGGGTTCTGTGAATTGTCCCAAATGTGCCTAAATCTATTAATTTTATTTGTCACATCATCGTACTTCATAAAAGATACTTCACATCCCAAATAGCCTAACTGAAACTAGATATCTGCTCCACAATCACTTCATGCATGACAATTGTCGATTTCACTTGGTATTTTCCTCTGAAAGCCATAATTTTCGGTTTTTAGCGAATATCTTCATGTTGTACTCATCACTTATTCTCTGCATTGTGTGTACTCCTTTCTGCAGGATGTCCTCTAAATTATTTACATAACTATAAAATAATATAATAATAATAATAATAATAATAATATAAAATTATTTATATAATACATATAGTAAAAATATAAAAATAAATAAAAATATTTAGGAATTTCTTTCGCCGAAAACTATAAAATCTCTACGTAGTTTTACTATGAACACATTATTTTTCTATTCTGCGGCTAACTGTCAAACGACCTCGATGTAGTCAAGCACTAGTTTGCCACCGATTGTGTATCTATTCGATGATACTAAGACTTCTATAAGCTTTTTTATGAATCTTAGTATACTTAGTTCAATCTCAATTGGCGTGGGCAGATATAGAGTTGTGATCATACCTCTTTTCGTCCCTCACCTTACATGTAGAAGATAACTCAAAACAACGTGACAGAAAATAAATGAATTGTTTATTTATTTTTCACAATTAGAAGGATAAAATCTTTAATCAGTGTGTGATCTTAAGAAACACCCTGTACTTGTATAGCTATCCGAGTTGATGTGCCAGTTCAGTTTGGACGTACTATACGTTGATACTCGTCATAAAATGAAGGCGGTTTTTTAATATTTCAATGCATAAATTCGATCTGTTTCAGTATTTTTCTTCTGTGAAACGATTACAGAAAATTTTCTACAATTTTTTCATAGTTTTGTTATTATATTCTTATTTTTGTAAGACGGAGATGAGATTGATGGATATTAGAAATAAAATAAATCGCCAAGTTGGATTTTTATTTGATGAGGATCACACCTAAACTTCTTGATACATTTAGCTTTTGAGTTTAACGGTGGAACATGTAACTTGCTAAGAAAATTAAAAATTGTAAAATTGATTGTATAATTTTCAATTTAGTTTGATGTATTTCATGTTTATTATATCTGAAATTGGATGTAGAAAAAAGTAAAATCACGTATGAATGTTAGTTTTTTTTGCAGTAGTGACCTAATACGAATTTTTTGTCTAGAGTACACTTTATTTGGCTTTTGCTTATTTTCTGAAACTACTTGAAATCACATTTGAAAGAGTAAAAACATAAACATTTCTAAGATATTACTTTTGGGCACAAGAAAATAAAATAAAAGAGATTATAGGATTTTTTAAAGTTTGATGTGTTACGGATAGGGTGCAACGTTGAAATCCCTTTACACTTGATATTAGATTTGGAGCTAGTATTTGTAAGTTGGTTTTGTAGTTTCTATTAAATATTGGGCGACCAGGTGTGCAGTGTATGGACTACGCTAGTAGATGCAATGAAGAAGCTTAGTCTGTAGAGAAAAATGGCAAGACGGTTATGTGGAATAAGGCAAAAATAGGCTGTTTTATATCATAAAAAATTCCTTCCTTTTCCTTTATTCCTCAGTATACATTGTTTTCAAGTTTCAGTAAAAAATAATTTTATTTACATCTAAGTGACAAGTTTAAAAGTATCGATTCAACAAACTCTTATAACTAGCTACTAGTTTACAGGTTACTTTCAAATTACAATTTGAATGTAGTTTAAGCTAAAAAATACCAATTTTGATTAATCATTTACTCGTAACCAAAAAAGAAAAATCTAGCTATTCTATCCTAAAGTCTAATCTAACATAAAATTAAAACCGTGTTTTCTGAGTGAACTTTACGAAAATTTACTGTCCTTATGGTCATGTTGTTTAGGTCACCAGCCTAGAGGCTTTACTAAGTTAAACGAGGAAAGAGGTGGTTTACTATGACCAATCACCCTTTCTCTCCAGGTTATTGTGTAATCTAGTTTTTTATGCGAAGGCTGTTTGCCTTCCTCACTGAGTGAAGCAGTATGCTTATCAGGATGCCGGGCTCACCGAAAAGCATCTACTTTCCACCTTGCAAATGACACTTTCACTTCATTCACCGCAGGGTCTGGCTGTATTATGAAAATTAAATTTTGTACTCTGTGGAGATAACTGTGACTATACCCCAACAAACTAAAGACTGCAGATGAGATCTAGCCAATAGCAGCCAAGGTCGGATGTGAGGTTGCCCCCTTTGCTAAGTGACACTCTGTTTCACCGAACTCCAGTTGACTTTTTGTTAGGCAGTTATCCACTGCGGGACTACAACGTGACGACGATTAACGATAGTCAATTGGCTCTGTGCTGTGATCTAGGTCATTACGCTACGTCTTCATCTGCAGTCTCTAGTTCGTTAAAGTATAGTGTATTTTACACTTCTACCTGTTCTGTTCTTAAATGTTTCAGTCATATATTTGGCTGACCATGTGATAAGAAATAGAAATATTTTTTTGTGGCCCTAGTACTAGCAGATCGAGTGGAAATAATTTAACACTCCACCTTCCTGTTATGGGAATATTATGATATTAACTAACATTAAATAAATATTTCTTAAAAATATATTAATAACTATATTGCTCCATTTTTCCTTTTTATAATGTAAATTTTTAGCGCGGGTAAATTCTTTAGTCTTAAATAAATGGCGTGCAAGAAAAAACTTGAATTTGACCTCTTTATGTCAGAATATTGAGTTGTCACGAAATGTAAGGTATCATAGTTTGTAACAGTACTGAATGAAGTACTGTATCTAGTTCGAATATTTACAACATTATCCAATGTATTTAATAAAAAATAAATAAAACAGGAATAACAGTTATTTTATTTGAAATGAAATGTGTAAACTTATACGACAGATGTGTTTTCGCAAACAGCTTACGCTTTATGGTAGTTTTATGAACTTTATAGGTGTACTGTTTTTGTTTTCTGAACTAATTGTACTTCGTTATTATGAATCGAAAATATATGGTTTTAGATAGGAGAAATTCTGCTTCCATTTGATAGAGACTCCAGATTTTGACGTTTGTTGATTTTGTGGACCATACAACTTTATTATAACAAGTAAATTAAATGAAAATATAATTCAGGTTTTCCCATTAACAGTATTAACATAGTTCATGGGTTTTTCTTGAAATTACTTATAATTTAACCAGCTTTGTTTCTATCCTTTAACAGAAATGTAAATTAAGTTTCCATAAAATCTATCTGATATTTTTGTTCGAGTAGAATTTACACCTGTTTACGGAAAAAATTTATTTAGGTATAATTACATGATTAGTATATAATTACATGATTAGGTATAATTACATGATTAGGTATAACGTATCGGGTCGTTCAGATCAAACTTATTAATTTCACTGCATTTTAGACAATTGTGGGTGTACAGAATTATGTTAGAAGTAAATATATTTTTAGCTTACATTTTGAGCTAAATTCCATCCTAACTTGAAAGAAACAACTTACCGTGGATGTGATTCCGTAGAGGGGATTAGCTTGTTATATTTTATATTATTGCTCAAAACAGGAAAGTGGAGTGTTAAATTATTTACACTCAATCTGCTAGTTCCAGGGCTACAAAAAATAGTTTCTTATCACATGGCCAGCTAATTATATGACTGAAACATTCAAGAACAGAAGAGGTTGAGGTATAAAAGAAACTAGTCAGAGTCATCTCCTCTAAGAGTTATAAATTTCATTATTCAGCCAGACCCTGTGGTGAATGAAGTGAATGTGTCATTTGAAGGGTGGAAAGTAGTAGATGCTTTGCAGAGGCCCTGACATGCTAATAAGCATACTTTTCCACTCGGTGAGGTATAAACCACCTCACTCCTCGTTTTACTCAGTAAAACTCTAGAGGTTCAAGCCAGCCTTTCGGCTGATGACTTAACAACATCTTGTATTACATGCCATTGGTAGGACCTTGCTCAAGTAACAAACGCAGATGTAAACAATTCATTAAATTTTTATTTTTAATAAATATTAGATTTGCAGTTATTAAAGGGATGCATTATATCAGTTATATTCGATAATAAAGTTAAAAAGGGTAGTCTGACAGGTATATCATACCTGGCACATATCCAGCAAGTTTGTCTTGTTAACAGCTAGAAACCCGCAATTAACTACATACAGTATGTGTGTGCCCGAGTAACATTTTCCTTACTGCCCGTTCCACTGAATCACAACTGATGACTCACTAAGTTATGTCAGTATCTTCCTTCGTTTCATTAGAAGGTTGATCAGGAACGAATTTTTTAAATTCCTTTGAAATGTTTTCTTCTGTTAGTGTGTCTATCGTATTTGTTTTAAAACTCTGATGCACATGATATAACTTCACATAGGTTCTTGCAGTTCTTTCATTAAAAATTAAAAATAACTATTCCTTTCATAAATGTTTTTTATTGTCTTTGTATTTTGAAAACTTTACGTAAATTTCAGTTTTTTCCGGAAAAATTACTTGTATTTTTCACCAAAAAAAAACATTCCGTGTTCATAAAATTGTAATAAATGACGGTTTTACTGAATGATTGATGGTTTAAATTATTTCAGGACGAACTTTAAATAATCAGAACCTGCTTAGAATAAGTATTCTGTAAATTATAATTTGGTAATCAATAAAGCTCTTGAATTTTGAGAACTTGGTCTAACAGGATGGATGTGAAAAGCTGTGGAAGTCAATTAGTACAATTAAAATAATAGGTACTTAAAAAAATACACAGTAAAGCCAAAAAATTAATAAACCACCCTTCTGAGACTAGCAATAAGCTTGCGGGCAGTGTGTAATAATTTTTCAAATTATTTAGTAAAACATGAATTTTTGGTGGCAGCATCAAAAATAATTATCATTTATCATTTTGTTTCGTCCGTACGGTTTTCGGATTTGTAATCTACACAGAAAGTTCGTAGGTCTGGATTGGGTTTGAAATTTCGGTTTTGACTGAAAGTGGCCCAAAACCGGAAGTCAGGAAATCAGATTCGCAATTTGGTAAGAAAAATAGTGTTATTCAGTCCTCTTAAAGAATAGATACAAACTGAAATGGTTTTTGGTATAAGTCAATTTATAAGCCTTTTTAAAAATTATCACCGCCCATGAGACCCGTCGTTTCATGAAAGGGATTATTATTGTGAACTATTATAATTAAAAACTATTATTACAAATAATTTATTACTGTTTAAGTATAGTTTTAGTTAGCAACTCTTCTTCGTATCGACACATACTCACACCCATTGATATATTTGGTGTGAATGTACTATAAATTACATTTGAAGAGCTACAAGAAAAAATTATTGATATGAAGGTACCTTATTTTTAATTTATTTTATCTATTTATTTTTGTACTCGAACGTACGTATTCAAGGTCGTACAATTAACAATTAAAAATTCCATGTATCTCAAGTACTTCGATATTAAATCTTCGTTTGTTTCAAGATAATTTTTCTGAAATTATAATATTGGTTTCTATAATTTCAGGTAGTTTTAGAAATGAAATATCTAAGGTGAATTATTTTTAATTAATTTATAAACAAGCGTTATTGAAAAAACTCGAACTATTTTTTTTTTCAAGCTTTTGTTTGATATTAGCGAAAGCTGTTCGCTACTGATTACCCAATTCGATTGCTGTTTTTATTTTCCGTATCTTTGACTGTAGGTGATGAGAATTTGTTGAGGGACCAGGAAAACCTGCAATGGAGTTAGTTCAGATGTGGCTGTCCGCTGGTCACCATATAAAGTTGTTCGCCCAATTGTTGTTGCTTAACAATGAATAACAACTTTCTACATTCAGACTGACTGGGCTGGCCAGGAGACCACTTGCACCTTTAAAACTAAACTTATATAAAGAAAGTTTTTTAAATGCTATTTCTTTATTCTTGTATAAAAGTACGAAATTACCAACCGCCTCCGTAGATTAGTTGTTAGCGGGCAAGATTACAACGATAAGATCAGGTTCGATTCCTGACTGGAGTCCGGAAATTATTACTTTTATTTCAGTCTGTCCGTCTGTGCAGTTTCGATAAACATAATATTGTAACCATGCCTTTTTGTTGTCGGATTCACTTATTCAGATTTTGTTACTTCATGATCTTGTTAGATATTTAAATTATTCACATTTATTTGTCAAATTGAGGTTTGGTCTTCATTAGGTATTTTATTTCGCATAATTCTTACGGTGAATACAACCTACAATTAACCATTATTTGAAATTTTTAATAAAAGTGTTTCTTGCACAGAATTTTTAGTGTTTTCAACTATAATCATGTAGTTGGTTTGGGTTTAAATGCATTATCAGAATAAGTCTGTAGTTATAAAATATTTATCATGTAGTAATAACAACATTTGCTTAAACTGAAATAAAAGAAAATTTTTATTTCAGTAATTATTAGTAATAAACTGCTAATAATAAAAACAGTTCCAGGGCTACAATAAAAGATTTCTGTCTTTTATTTCATGGCCAGGCAATTATTTGACTGAAAAGTTTAAAAACAGAAGAGGTAGACGTGTAAAAAAGACTAGTCAAGAGTTACCTTTTCTGAGAGTATGAACTTCATTATACAGCCAGATCTTTTGATGAATGAAGTGTAGGTGTCATTTTCAGGGTGGAAAGTAGATGCTTTTCAGGGGGCTAGACATGCTGATAAACATACTTTTCCACTCAGTGAAAGAAGGCCGTGGTAAACCACCACACTTATCGTTTTACTTGGTAAAGCCTCTAGAGGTTCAAACCAGCCTTTCGGCTGATTTCCTAAATAACACAGAATAATAACGACATAGTAAAATTTAGTGGAATGGAACGGGAAGTTTTGTTTTATCACTTTTGAACCTAACCGAAGTCTATCTGAAGCAGTTATTGTGAATGGTTAAGGAAAATAGTGTAAATCCTTAACTAGAAACGCAACATTTTGTATAAATTATTATAATATAAATGTTTTATGTATTTTTGGCTTAATTTTTATAATTTTCTACAAAATAAATTTTTCAAAATTTACTTTTATCATATTGAATCGAATATGTTAAGCCGTAACAGAAATTAACTTTTAAAATTAGTTATAATTAGGTAGCTTTATTTAAGTATTTTTTTAATTTTTAAGGGGCGTATTTTATATCCACAAGAATTATAGTAGTGACGTATGCAGAAAACTGAAACGTCATAGTGACGTAGTTAAACTGATTCAATAAGTATTAAGGTTATAGTTAGACCTTACCTGGCCTTCAGGAAAACACAACAGACATAACTAACAATGTTTTATTAATTTTCTTTTAAACCGTGCAAAATGAACAAACAATAAAAGTATAAAATCTTATAAAACTCTTCCTGATATGGAAGTTAGTTTTTTACTTTTAGTACAAAACTTAATTTTATACTAATCATTTTTCAAAGAAAAAGCCATCAATTATTTTGATATTTTTTTGTAGTTAAATACCATGATACTGATATTATTATTATTACATAGACATTTATTCTGTCTAAACTAATTAATGTTTATGTATGTCTTGCTTGTTTTAATGCAGACATAAAAATACTGTATAATATTTTCGTACCATTTCATTAAGGTGTATGTTAATAAATAAATATTGCGAAATATTTTGCAATGTTGCTAAAACAGTTTTTATTTAATTCAATATTGTATTAATATTTTATTCCGTTCCTAGCTGGCTGCTGTATCTTTTTAATTATGTAAAAACTCATAAAACCAACTACAGTGCAGAATTTTTATGTTTCATTAAATTTATTCGAATGATATAACGAAATTTAAACAAATATATTTTGGTTGTTTTGCTACTAGTCAGCCATATTTATTATTTACTAATTCTGTTAAAATTAACAGATTTTTTAATTTGTAATATCCATTCCACAGAATAACAAAACTGTGAAACTGTAAAATAACTAATCAAATAATGTATACACTACATGACATTCTACACAATGGAACAAAACTTACACTTCAAAATTTATCAAAAAATTACATTATTTTGGAGTTAACTATTCATACACTCAAATAAAAAACCACACACACGCGCGCGCACACACACACACACACACTCACACACACACACACACGCACACACACACGCGCACGCGCGCGCGCGCGCACACACACACGCGCACACACACACACACTTTCTAGCTACAATTATATGAAGTCAATTGACACGCTCAACATAAATATATCAGTTAATACAAATTTGTTCTTTCTGATTAAAAATTATTTTTGTTTTTGAAAAGTACATCAAAGAAATATTGTATTCAAATTTTATTATCTTCTTTAGAATGACTAAAATATATTTTTGGGACCTCGATATTTTTTGCAGCAAATAGTTTTTTTATGAAAATGGAAAATAAAATGTAAAGAAGAAACCGTTCTAACTATTAAATCTAATCTGATAAGACAAAGAAATGTGTAGTTTAGAAATAAAATTACGTAATATCTTTACGGTTCCTTTCGGAAGAATTGAGAAGAAAAAGGTTTATTGGGGAATTTTATTACTGATAAAACTTAAACAGAAAACTTCTATCCTTAAATCGTACGAAATGGTTTCTTTAGTTATCCAAACAAAGACCAGTGTTTTATTGCCCTAATTTCATTTTCTACTTAAAAAAATAAGTTGATGTGATCACTAGATTTAGATTATATATATACGTATATAAATTGCATGGTTCCTCAATTAATGACTTATCCAATGTTGCTTACATTTCTATACGGCTATATCCATTAAATTTCCGTTACTCGATATTAAATATTTTTCTTTATTTCATAGTTTATTATATTTTTCATTTTACTTTCTTTAGAGAATATTAATATTTACCAAACCCGACATTTGGTACAGATATTTGCTTATCTCGACGTAAGAATTACAGCTCTGGGGAACGGGAAGCCCGACAAATCTTGAGATTTAAGAAAGGTTCCAGTCAAAAGTAATAAGACAAATCTTGAACATTCCTTGGTACATCAGTAAGAAATACATAAATTATATTACTTGCATGTCAACACTGTAAAAGAAGACATATCATTGTTCAGTGAACGTTACCAACACAGGCTAAACCGTCATCCTAATTTTTTTTGGATTTTTTTCTTAATAGATTAAATGATTTACTGTAATAGACTCATTGAATAGATTTAAGATTTCGTTCTTTATTATTTTTATTTAATAATAATGTTATTTGTCAATACGTAAAGACATCTAAAGTTATCTAATAACATAACGTGCGACGTCTAAAGCGAAAATGGAGTAGAGATCTCTTGGTCTGAATAATGGACAACACCCGTAGTTTTGAACGGAGAATGTACCGCTGGATGCCTCTAATCCTTTAAGTGAAATTCGCCTCCGCTTTTACTGGATATAATATGTGATGATATTTTAAATACCATTACTCGTATACGGAAATTGTACAGCTCAATGTATAGTACCGTAATAAAAATGAAAGACAAAAAAACCATAAAAATTTAGATGGTACATTGTTCACAATTTTTTTATGTGTTGAATTTACCAAGAGCTAAATTTTTGTGTTTTTAGCGCCCTCCTTAAGGTAAATTGTGCAAATAATAATAATATATAACAAACAGTTGGCTAATTTTAAGCACACTATCTAAAAAGTCATGTAAAAAGTTATCCAAAATTACTCGTAGTTTTAGTTTTCAAAAGACAACTTTTGTATATCTTGGGGGAAATGCAAAAGCTATATGCTGAATAATTTGACAGATCACGTACAAAAAGGTTGTTGCCTGTTACAGAAATTGGTGTGTATTTTAAAGGAGCTGAGAGCAGTAGTCTAACATATTAGTCGACCGTTAAGAAATTGTATTTTTCTACTGTCGGGTCAGTAATTCCTACGGAATACTGAACTGGGATGTGGTGGAACTTAACAATCCTATTTAGCTCCATTGCCATTTTATGAATACAAAAATCTACCCGCTTTATATTTCTGAGAAATTTTAAAGATTTTCACTTAAACGTTCGCCAGTTTTATACCCGAGAACTAGTAACAGGCGCACAAAAATGATGAAAACTGCCCAAATCGAATCCATAAATGCAATACAAGATAAGCGCAATATTTGTCTGCAGAGAACTATGAAGACATTAATCCAAGTATATTTCTGTTGTATGT
Organism: Catonia carolina; assembly: GCA_035578175.1. NCBI lineage: Eukaryota > Metazoa > Arthropoda > Insecta > Hemiptera > Achilidae > Catonia > Catonia carolina. Next base: position 83,039,495 of record JAQMRL010000002.1, read on the forward strand.
CCTCCAAACTGTACTAACTGCTTCAATTAAATTGTGAAAGTTCACGGAACATCATAAAGTTAAAAGCGGGATTACAGAAATGGCTCTTTACTGTCGGTTAGCAAAATATTAAATAAGTGATTACAATTTTGAATATATAAGTTTACATGCTAATATTTTAGTTGTAAGAGACCTGGTGCTTTATAGAAGAGTCACTAAATTGACCTATCCTAGGACATGGTAAACCATAGTTTGGTTTGTTAGTTTCCCACTTCATGTTACATAAATGTAGAAGTAGATGGTACAAATATATGTGTGAATTTAATATAGTGTACATTAATGTAAATATTTTGGAAATTTAAATAATCTTTATTAAATTAACTGTAATACGTATTTTATGGTATCACTAAAGATGCAAACCCGTTCTTTTTAGAGACAATTATTATTATTACTGTTAATACACAGTTATTTTTGTTACAAACGAAAAATTCAATAATATTTAAAAAATAATTTGTGTTTGTATGCTATTTTTAACTTTAATCTGTGTATGTTTGTTATTGTTTTTTCTTATGCCGTTTTTATTGTGTGCTTTAAATTATATTCTAGTACTTTTTTACACTTAAATAGATTGACGTCAGATTTTAGTTATATTTTTTATAAGTGGTTGTTAAATATGTTGTAGATTATCAGTTGATGAAAAAATTCTTGTTACCATTGTAACTTAATTTGTACTGTTTTATATAATTTTTTTTTAAAGTTTTAACTTACCTAAGCAGTTGGAATCCTATTAATTTTTGTTCATTGTCTCCTCAGTGATGAGATGTTGGAATCGAGAATTTTATTTCATTGAAAAATTGTCAGGCGGCACTTACAGTTGTTGAGTTTTAATGGTAGGTCTAACCTTGAGAACACCGCGAATGAGTGGGTAGCAGTGCGGGGTCATTATCGTACATTTCTACAAACATCGTACAGATTACATTAATAAAATTAAATACACGTGTAAATTATCCATTTAGCTAAATAATTTTAAAAATTTAAATTTTAAATGGTAGTTTTACATACAGTTTATATCTATCTTTCATGAAATGTTATTTTCAGTTTCGAAATTACATAGCGAGTGTATATTCACCAGTGCGGACGATATTTTTAGTTAGACTAGTAGCAGGTAGACTCGGCCGCGCGAGAGACACCGTTCAACCTCACGGATTGTACTTCAGTAAAAATACTGTATAAGTTCCTTGTATTTTTGGTTTATTGTAAGTAGTACTTAAGGGTACCCGGAATGTCTATCTCCGTAATGTTAATGTAAGAAACATTTTCTCAAAACCTATTACAGTTAATCTATCCAATTTTTTTGTGGTTACTTTTCATAGTATTCTACACCCACAGAATTAATAGAATCTTTATATATTGTTAGGAAGGTAAGAATTTTTTTTGAAATTACCACTTTTGAAAATCATAAACTTTTCCCTAATTAAGTGGAAAATAAATATTCGAACTCATTGTCTTACTGTAATATTAACTCAGTACATTGGAATTAAGGTATAAAGGGCTTTGCAAAAATGCCATTGAAATCCGTTCGCAGTTGGCTGAGAAAATGTTCCTTAAGTGTCAAAAATTACCATTTACGGGAAACAAGCAGAAACTAAAAGAGAACACATTATAAATACTGCAAAACAATTACCTCTAATACATTCCAGGATGATATTCTGAAAATTCCTCAAGTGTTACATTCCCAGCTGGTCTAATGCCAACGTAAAGTTTAAAAACAAAACAAAATTTAACAATTTAAATTTAAAATTATCGTTTTTCCATTCAAAAAATAGATGTGTTTATGCAAACTGGTAACGTTTAGAAAATAACGTAGGGGTTCAACATATTTTTAATTAATTATTTTTTGGGATCAAAACTGCAAAAACCCCAACAAATTATACATCATTGGGTGCAGAAACCTCTGAATTTTAATAATGTGCAAAAACCGGATATGTGAAAATTTTCAATTTTCTCCGTTCCGGGTACCCTTAAGACAAACAGAAATTTATTTTTTTATTTAGTGGGCTGATCAAGTTATCACCGGTATAAAAGTTTGCTGTAAGTACAGTAATTCTATTACGCCGATAAGGTGAGGTTTTAATATGGTGTCCAGGTGAGCCATGAAGAAGAATCGGAACAACTTGGGTGGTTGTCAGTAATGAAAGTTTCCAAGAAAATGTATTATATAAGCCTACTTATATAATAACGTTATTTTTTATATTTTTTCAGTAGTACAGTAAAATCTAAATGTGTTCTGGTATTAGGCAAATGTATTTGCTTCTTTACGTATCTTAAGTGTAGCAATGCAGACCAAAGGTATCCAGATTTAATACGATATGTGAAACTTTACGCCGAAGCCTGAAAAGCAAAGCACGTAAGGACACACAGATTAAGTTTTATAAGTTGATGGCCATACCGACACTGATGTATGGAAGTGAAGCTTAGGTGCATAACAAGAAAGAAAAGTCAATGATCTAAGCAGCAAAAATTAGGTTCCTTAGACGCGTTAAAGGATGTACAAAACAAGACCACATCAGGAATGAGATGGTAAGAAAGGAATGTGGAACTCAACCACTAAATGAGCTCATTACGAAATATTAAGGATACTGGACAGATCATTTTTGTAGAATGTCACAGTACCGACTACCTTTGAGTGCATGGATTTATGAACCAAGGGGCACAAGAGGAGTGGGAAGACCGAGGAGAGATGGACGCCAGAACAGGATCAATTACAGCCTAATCCATGATAGACGACGATGAACTGTAGCAATCAAGAAACTTCGTATATTATCATTTCATGGCTTGTCTTATTACTTAAATAAAACTCCGTAGGACGTTTTCGTCTTTGTTGTGTGTTGTTTAAATTGTCTATAAGTGAAATGACAGCATGGTTTGGATGTGCTTCAAACCTCTTTTGGTGTTTTGTGCTGTATCTGTTAATTTCTTGTTGAACTATTAAAATGTTTAAATCTGTATAGTATGTTGTTCGTCATGTATCAAGAAAATGCTGTATATTTAAATGTAGTATTTAAGGTATTTATGAGAAATTAGCTATTATTGAAACCTTTGCAGGATTTCTATGATTGAATAGCTTTTTTAGCCACTTAATTGAAACTCATACGTCCAAATTTATTTGAAAATTGTAGAATAATTGTTATTTGTCCGCGTACAGAATTATTTGTTAAAACAAGAACCTAAAAAATGTGGACACTACAATACAAAATTAACTGTACTGTATTTTATTTTTTATAATTTATGTAAATTAGGGTTTTAAAAACCTTAATGTAATTTTGTTAAATTATTTTAAACCTATTTTACATTATTGTAATCCGTTTCTGTTATATTTTCTTACACATCCTTGTAAAATCCCTACCTTGAACACTGTACGGAGGCAGTCTCAATTACTTGACACTTGTAAAGATTGTGTTAATGATACACTAACAAAAACACTAAATTTTTAAATATTCAACGACAGTTTGAGTAGAAAATATAATTTATGTTAAATATATTTATGTAAATTAGGGTTTTAAAAACCTTAATGTAATTTTGTTAAATTATTTTAAACCTATTTTAACATTATTGTAATCCGTTTTTGTTGTATTTTCTGTAATGGGGTCGCTAAAATAAAATTGTTGATCCAAATATAATAAAACTGATAGTAAATTTTTAATTTAATTTTTTAAATAAATTAAACCTCTAAAATATCGATTGGTTTTTTATGCAGATTAAAGTGTAAAAAAACGTATTCGAACATTGTTAAACTTATTTTTATTAAAAAATGTTAACTAATCTATATAATAGTACATTTGTAATAGCTTTTAATGAAACAATTACGTCATCATAAAATCATTACATAAGTCTTATTTAAATTGTTAATTCAATCGAACACGAGCTTTTAACACAAAATTAATACAAAAAAATTAACTTTGAAAGAGACGTGCATTATTTTACACGTGCTTGTATTCCTAGTTATGAATATGTCCATACTGTTAGTGTGTTTGCCATAAATTAAAGTTTTCCTTTGTGTTTAAGTAATGAGTGTATGGTTTATGTCTGTGTTAAAAGAAGAAGAATATGGATTTTCTTAGTTTTGTAAAAAACTAAATTTTACGAAAATAATTGTGTGTATTTCCTATATAAATTTCAAATTCTGTTTGGGTAATTGTTAGAATTGATATATACTCATCAATTATTTTCTGAAATTGTGTTAATTATTTATTGATAATATAACACACACCCGCCTGTTATGAACACTACCAATATTTATATATTGGTAGTGTTCATAACAGGCCGGTGTGTGTTAAATTATATGCACTTTTTCGGCTATTTCCAGTTCTACAAAAAGTAGTTCTGTTTCTTATCACATGGTCAGCCAATTATGACTGAATCATTTAAGAACTGAAGAGGTAGAGGTGTTAAAGACACTAATCCGAGTTTACCCTCTGAGAGTAATGAATATCATTATACAGCCAGCCCCTGTGGTGAATGAAGTGAAGGTGTCATTTGCAGGGTGGAAGGTAGATGCTTTGCAGAGGGTTTGGCATGCTGATAAGCACACTTTTCCTCTCAGTGTAGAAGGCAATTGTAAAATACCTCACTGCTCGTTTTACTTAAGAGAGCCACTAGAAGTTCAAACCAGCCTTTCATCTCATGGCCTGAACAACATATATTTGTAAAAGTTGATAATTCCTTTCTCTTCCAGTAATCAAGAAAACAGTATTATCTTCAGTTTTGAAGATAATAATTTTTGTTTTGTTAATGATACTGAAATAATCCAGATAATCATAGTGAAAATTGACAATTTATAGAATTTTATTGCTGCCATAACCATATTTGGGAAAAACTTTTCAGGTTGACACATGACTCTTGAGATATTTTGTCAACTGAAAGAAATATATCTTCCGTAGTATCTTTATACTTACAAAAATCAGTACCATAAAGTAGAACCATTGGTGAATGATTTACTGTACTGGATTCTTACCGCTGCTGTTAAAGTATCACATGAAGATCTTATGTAAAAATATTAATTTACTTAAAATTTTAAAAAACCTATTTGTAACCTATATTGGTGTTGTTCGAAGTTTACTGAAATATGATTTTCAATACAGTGTAGGGTTTTTGTAGCAGAATTTCACTTATTTTAATATTTGATATTAAGTAATATATTTAACGAATGTAAAGTTTCTTATTTTTCTTATAATTATTGTCTTCTCGGAATACATTCAAGAAAATCGGGTTCTGTTTGAAACAAAATAAGATAGTGATAAAATGAAAATTTAGAGCTTAATAAGCTTTTGTTCAGCTGATAAATAATATAGTCTATACATTTTTTTTATGGAAAACAGTAATGAGATGAATGAATTTGTTGTATGATCGGTTTCATTTCATAATATTGGACTTGCATTAATAAATAAATAATATTTTTATTGTTATTAATCTAGTTTATATGTTCAAACTTCATTGACTGGTAGATTAACCTTAGCTTTTATTTGTTATCGGAAACTACATTTTATTGACATCCCAATTCTATCGTAGTTTTGCTGTAATGTTACGTGGATTAGGCCTAGATATAAATTTTAACCGAAATTCCCGGTGTAGTTTGTTCATGTGTTTATCTACTGATCACCCTAATTGCTCATCCAACTAGTGTTACTTAACAATTATTAATAGCGCCTCTTTACCGATTGACCGGGCTGTCCCGAATTCCGATCAAATAGATGACCTAATTTTTATGTATAATGTTTTACTTAATAAATGTATAGACCTAATTTATTTTTATTATAATATTGTGTAACAACGATATATTTTTTAATCTTATTCTAAGCATAAACTTTAGGACATCAATTAAAGTTAAATCTAAGATAATTAGAGAGAACTATCTGTTGAGGTATTACATTTGGTTTATTATTAAACCTTGCCAATTCTTTTACAGTATGGCACAGTTTCTATTCTATTCTTGCTCCGGAGAAAGCCAACTACTGTATAAGTTTTTTAAGCATACAATGCTTTTGTATATTAATCCTCTTTCTCCTAATAGTTGCTTGGAATCAGACGACATTATTTGCAAAATATTTCAGTTGAGTCAATGATAGTAATAATAATTATGTTCATCATAATATTGTGCAAAATAAATCATCCATTTTTTGTCAAGTTTTAAAAATGATCTCCATTTATCAGTGGTTAAAGTGTTTTAATTCGTTATTATTTTTAAATCTTATTATTAAATGTACAATTCATGATATTTAAAAAAAATCGTATATATTTGACAAAGGTTGTCAATAAGAAAAAAATAACTATCATCTTTGGGTTGTTGTTTAGGTCATCAGCCGAAAGGCTGTTTTGAACCTCTAGAGGTTTTACTAAGTAAAACGAACAGTGTGGTAGTTTAACATTGCCTTCCTTACCGTACTGTTTTGAAAAGTATGCTTATCGGGATGCCAAGTTCTTTGAAAAGCATCTTACTTTCCACCCTAAATGTGTACCTTTACTTCATCCACCGTGCACCTTTACTTCATTCACCACGTAGTCTGACTGTATAACGAAATTCATTACTTTCAGAGGAGATAACTCTGATTAGTATCTTTTATATCTCTACCTCTTCTGTTCTAAAATGATTTAGTCACTTAAATGGCTGACCATGTGATAATAAACAGAACTATTTTTTGTAGCCGTGGAACTAACAGATTGAGTGCAAATAATATAACACTTCACCTGTCTGGGCAGTTATCATCGTTACCAAAATTATATTTTGTGTTCCTTGCATTTCCGTCAATTATTTCTAAGAGTGAAAGTTAAGAGTACAGTATTCTTTTGCTTTCGTGTGAATCAGATATTTTTCACACGTGTTCTTATATGTGAAAACGTTCATCTTAATTTTTACACGTTATTCTTTTAAATTTTTTATTTATATTGGACATTTTGTGAGTAATAATTTTGTAATTCCTGTTGTTCTTACTCATAATGGTCTTTCTTGTGTGAAATTCAGTTTATCGTGTCCTGAACAATAATACGAAGATTAAAATTATAAACTATAAATTAAAAAATAATCTGGTTATTCCAGAATTTATTATATCTGCTCACTTTATTATTTCTGCTGCAGTATTCATAGTTGTGTTAACCATCTTAGGCCACATTAATTATTAACTTGAGACATTTCTGGAAAATTTTTCCGGCTCAAACTCAGCATATTTTCACTGTATGGCTTTCTCCTTTCCTCTGTCCATTTAGTGGGCTGCTTTTATTCTTTCTAAAAACCATTGAATTCAGTTTTTAGCGGCATGTACTTTCTTTGGTCCATTACGTTTTCTTTATTTACTACAATTTTCTCAGTATCCTTTCTGAGATCGTTAAAACATTTTTCCGATACCTTAGGTTTTTATTCAACATTTAAAAATTAGTTATGTTAATTCTTGTCATCAATTTATAGGCGTTCTTAGAAGTTTAGTTTTCGTTTCTAATCGTTTCATAGTTCTCTCTTCTTTTCGTTGTTATCTGTACCGTTGGTCACTATCGTGAAACAAATTACTTCTGTCTTTATTATGTTAAAAATACTGTTTGTGTAATTTAAGAACTACAATCTTGAGGTGTTTTTTTTAATAAAAAACCATTTTGAAAAAGTTATTTTTTATTAAAAACATTATTGTACACTTAAAATTTGTTTGGGTGTTAACCTGATGCAGTGATACGTTATCAATACCACAATGTTTTTTTGCGGTTAGTACAACTTTTAACTACGTATGTGGGGTTTTTTTGAAAAATACTAGGATAAAATTCAAATTAATTTTTTGTAGTTAATTTTTATCGTTTCCGGGATGATAATTTTAATTTACCGTTACAAATAACGGTAAATAAAACGGTTGTGTTTGCCCATTCCAGGCAGGTGAAGTGTTAAATTATTTACACACAATCTGCTAGTTAGTTCCAGGGGTACAAAAAATAGTTCTGTTTCTTTTTACATGGTCAGCCAATTACATGACTAAAGGATTTAAGAACAGAAGAGGTTGAGGTGTGAAAGACTTTAATCAGAGTTATGTCCTCTGAGAGTAAAAAATTTCATTATTATAAGGCCAGACTCTATGGTGAATGAAGTGAAGATGTCATTTGCAACGTGGGAAGTGGATGCTTTTCAGCAAGCCTGGCACGCTGGTACGCGTACTTTGCCACTCAGTGAGGAAGACAGTTTAAAACCATTTCAATCCTTGTTTTACGTAGTAAAGCCTCTTGAGTTTCAAACCAGCCTTTCGACTGATGACCTAATCAACTAACAGATGTGATAGATAGTACATAATCATAGGTGTAAAACATTTTTCAGTGATTTTGTACTTACCTAAGGTAAAAGTCGAGTATCTGACAGATTAGTATTTTATATAACCATGTATAATTACCAAAAACTTGTAGGCCTACGTACTGTGTTTATCTAGCCGTAAAAAATGTGACGTCAAGTAAATAATTGCTTTAAATTACTAATGTAATACTGTAAGCTACATAGAACCTTTTTGTAATATTGCGGTATTGGTACATTGTGTTTATTATAGGTTAATTATTGAAAAAGTTTTAATTGGATATGTCTAGGTATCTTAAAATTTAAAAAAAAATTTAATATGTATTCACTATCATTCTTATGAGTATACGAATTATATAAGCTAACCTTATGAAATATAGCCAGTTGTTAGTGACAAACCAGTATACAGATATCATGTAGGTATTGGTCTAGATTTTCTTTCTGTATAAGTGTTTTATTAAATTTAATAAGAGCGTTTTTCTTCATTGAATCCCCCTTTTTCAATTAGGCTTTCAGGCCAGCCCAAGATTCGTTATTAAAACATAACAAAGATATCAAACTTTAGGCAACAAAAAACCTTATTCACCTTCACACCACAAATTCTCGAATAAGACTTCTCAAAGATTGTTACCTAGTTCACACTAATTTGTAGGTTGCTAGGAGAGCCTTCTAGGAGGTTCTTAAACAAAATGTTCCAGAACATTCAAAACCGTTAATCCAATAGTGCAAACAACAGCACAAATATTAAAGTGTATGAGTAGGGTTGTACGATAAAATATTACTTACGCCAAACTGTGTGTGGTGACCAGTTGACAGCCACAAATTTAAAAAAGATACTAATGCAGATTATGTTAAAATTCACTATTTCAACCCCCCCCCCAAAAAAATACAACAAAAGTATTGATAAAATCGGTTGGTTTTCATTAATGCACTATTCCAATAACAAATAAGTTAGGAAAGAGATTGTTTTTGGTATTGACATTTGCCATCATTGCCGGTTTGGAAAAATAACTGCATTGTAATGAAAATGTGAGCGATTAAATAACCGGTAAATAATTCACGTTGCATTTTATGTAGAAATTATATAAATGAGAAGATAGCTCTGTCAAAGTCAGAAGCGTTTCAGCTATTTTTTTTGTTTTATTTTTTCGTGGTCCAATTAAATGGAATTAAAAACAAATTCGCATATGTTTTTTCACGGTTTATATAGGTATTTAATTGAAATAATTATGTAGGAACTACATTAATTATCAATCGTAGAGTGCCAACTTTATCGGTGAAGATTTTCCACAATTTTAGCAAAAAGATTTTTGTCGTTACTACCCTCAATAGCGTGCTTATCATAGTTTTCCTGCCTCCGGTCAGGTTTGTGCCTGCCCTCGATTTCCCTCAAGTATAAATCCTTAGAAGCTCATACATGTTCTCTCTAAGTATGTAACCAAGATAGGCATGATAAAAGTGTCACAACTGCCAGATAATTTAGTTCTCCCAAAAATTATTATTATTTTTCTTAAGTATCATCAACTTGAACATTCGCAACCACGGTGTAATGTTGACGCAACCACTTATGTAATGTTTAGCATATTAAACCGATACTGTTATACCTTTGCATGTAACGACCAACCACCAAGGCGTTGAGTAGTTTATTGTGTTCTAGGAAGTATACTGTTTACCGATACCCACCCTTTTAATCTACTTTTGATATACTATTTGTACATGAAACAATTATTCTACATTTTTCTAAGATTAATAGATATATTGTAGAATTACAATAGCAAGGTCTTTATGCCTACTGAATTATTGTTAAAATCAAGGTCCTTTTCTGGATAAGGTTAAAATAACTCTTCTTCCTCGGTACATAAGTACATACAACTACATTCTTTTTGCACTACTATGAACAAATATGTAATGCAGCTTACACATATATATTTTTATAAAAGAACACCTGCGATTCTTTACTTTATTTGTGTTTTTTTTATAAGAATATTAAATCTTTTGTTTGAAAAAGCATAACATATATTTTAGTATATGTATTTTATTTATTTATATTTTACATCTAAGTATATGCGATTTACTGCATTTTAATGTATCTTTTTGTTTTTCATTTAGGTATGTGGATCTGAAAAAATGAAGTAAGAAAAGGAGTGAGTAAAAATAAGTTTTAAGTACAGTTGGATATTGTAAATAAGTTCTCGTTGACATCATTCTAGTTTGAAGTATGAAACGTTGTAATAAGTAAACTAGGTCACTCTTGTTTACATGTTTCGACTTACAGGATATTATTTCGTTACGTTAGAATAGTACTTACTTTGTAGCTTATACGGTAATTAAATTTGATATACTGTAAAGGCGTTGTTAATGCATTGAAAAAATCTTTCGAAACTTGACGAGTTTTGATGTTAGTAATTTTAACATCATTAAGGTTAGAAAAAAAAATGACTGGATGTAATTATTAAATTCATTTTATATTCTAATCCGCATCTTTAGCGCAGGATACAATGAAGGATGCCAATTTGGACGGTTCGATACCCGGTTGGGATTTAGAAGTACTACATCATTTTAAGCAATATTCTCTATTTATATCGAGGGTTGATGTTAACAACAAATGTGAGACCTGGCCGAAAATTGAACCCGGAAACCAAAATTTACGTTTTTTGTTTTCTTCTGGCCCAAACATTTCTTTTGTCTAATATTGTGTTGTTAAGGTCATCACCTGAAAGGCTGGTTTGGACGTCTAGAGGCTTTACTAAGTAAAACGATGAGTGAGGTAGTTTACCAATGCCCTCCTCAGTGAGTGGAAAAGTATGTTTATGAGCATGGCAGGCCCTGTGAAAAGCATGTACTTTCCATCGTGCAAAAGACACCTCTTTTGATTCATCATAGGGTCTGGCTGTATAATGAAATTCATTACTCAGAGGAGACAACTCTGACTAGTGTCTTTTACACCTCTGCCTTTTTTGTTCCTAAATGCTTCAGTCATATAATTGGCTGACCATGTGATAAGAGAAGTATTTTTTTGTAGCCCTGGAACTAGCAGATCGAGTGCAAATAATTTAACACTCCACTTGCCTGTTATGGGCAATGCCAGCTATTACTGTTGTTTTTTAATGAAGATATGTTACTTTTTTATAGAAAATAAGAACGTAATACGACATATAATAGTTAAGAACACGAAGTAACTTTTTAATTTTTTTATTTAATGATGACAGTTTAACATTTTATTTGTCTAAACAAATATTTTTCACTTTTAAACACGAGCTATTACTTTTTCCTTACTGTTCTGTTGTATGCACTGCATTTGATTATACTAGTATACTATGGACTATGTCATTTACTGCACTGTATTGTATATTGTAGTGCACGTGTTAGTTTTTAATTATGTTTTTATGGGTTTTGTATAAAAGATAAAAATTGAATTATAGTATAGTGTTTGCAGTAAGAGAAACGATGTTAAAACATCAGTCTGTACTATCCATTCCGCAAACATTTGCATATCATCTCCGTCATAAACCGTTTTTATTGTTTAATTTTTTTTAAATTTAAAGTTGCATAAACAGCTCGGTTATGAGCGACTGTGGTGGTATTACTCTATATACATATGTATTATGGTGGTATGGTGACTATAGGGGTATAAGCCAATTATACGAGTGAAGCATAACAGTGGGTTTTAACTTGTGAAAATTTCCAGACCCTAGCCGGGAATCTTAACAGGGTGTCCTTGTGTTGTATGCTAACGCGCTATCACTACGGGTCGGAGGCGGCCATTGTTCAATTTTTAATGTTGTAAAAACATTTTAATAATAATAATTAAATATATTTTTACTATCTCTTGCCCTAGATGAAAATAAAGGTAACAAAAATTGTGTTTTCATGTCGATTTTCGAAATGGAATTTTTAAGTATGTACCCTGAACCCAAAAAAACAACATGGTTTTACAGGTTAGTTTGTGTGCGCTCGCGTATATGAACAAAATAACTCAAAATTGGTTAATCTTACAAAGTTGAAACTTGGAACTTACTTTAGGTGTCAAAACAAAACACTATACGAAGATTTTCATAAAATCGGTTATCCTGATATAATAGTTTATTCGTGAGATTTTTTCTTTGGTAATTTTATTTAAAACGTCTTTTACTATTTTGTTCAAATTCACTTCATTTCTACATTTTTTTGGCATCTATAAGCTAGAGCAAGAGACATTTCTGCTAAACTTCGTGGGGCTGTGCTCTCGTAACAATTTTTTTTTAAGATTGCGGCTTTAACAAGAATTTGGGCAAAAGTATGCAGGCAGTAAAAAAGTAATCAAAGTTACAGAAAATTAAAATAATAGTTTTATTTAAAGCGGTTTTTCGAAGGCTTTAGGTTAGTTTCAGCTAGTGATTTTCCATATTTTCCTCACCAATATTAAATTCCAGCATTGGTTGATTTTCATTTAGCGTCATTATGATTAAATTAATTAAAATTTAATTATAGTCCAATCGTCTAAATAATAACACCGCTCTGTGGGAAAAAACGGCAGGGTGTAACGGAGTGTTAGATAATTCTGACTATTGCCATCTACCTCGTCTTTCCCTAAATGTTTTAGTCAATAATTGGCCGACCGTATTGTGATATGGAACAGAACTATTTTTTAAATACTGCAAAAAATGATTTAGTCTCATTCATAATTTAAATAAGGCTGTTTTTCATTACATACATTGGTAAAGAAAGTTGTGGGAGTGTTTAACACCAATTTAAAAAAAAAAATACACCTTTGTACTAAAGTTTGTTATAATAATATATTATGTTATGACAAACGGTATCTCTATATATCCGGGTTTCACATTATCTCGCTGTTTTTATCATTAATCTAACATTAAGTTCTTAAATCTTATCAATAAATTTATTATGAATGTATCAGATCATAGATAAGGTTAAATGAACGAAATATCATTTTGGTATTAAAGTATTTTACAATATTGTAAGCAGCTTCTGTACACACTGACTGTTCCGTAATAATGCTGTGTAGAATATTCATAATTTTTGCGTCATATTTTTTAATTCAGTTTTAATCGTTGTTAGCTGTGAATATTAAATTATTATATTATACCGTTTTGACATTTGTTATTCAATATAAAATCATTACTGGATCGGTTTAGAAGTGATGGAAACACATCCAATACGAGAAATGTAATTTGTTTTCTAATACTGTACTATTTAATCTAATGTTATTGCTACTATTTTTTTAAATTAAAAAAAACGTGCACGACTAACTTACTCTGCGTGTACTGTTTTCTTCTTTCCCACTTGTGTGTAACAAAACTATTCCCCTACTATTGTCGATTCAGCTATTAATCATCGCTAACGCTGCTCCAATTATCACAAAGAGGCAGTTGGAGGGGGAACTCACCTCCAGTCTTCAGTTTAAGCATGCGCATAGGAAGTTTTTTTACTATATTGTTGTGTTGTATTTAGTATTTATATCGGTCACCTGTTTGGTGTTTGTTAACGGAGCTCATTTTGTTTTGATTGATGAGTTGTTTTTGAAGTTTGTCTATTTAATTCATGAATTAAATGATGATTAATGATTATAGTGAATGATTTATAATCATAAAATGTTACGATATTCTGTGTATATCAGTAATAGTGTAACAGTTCTGAGAAAATCATTAAAGTAGTATTTATTGTGAAAATTTTTAAATTTCTTTTTTTGTAATATTATTAGTACGTAATAACACTATGAATGCTCAGTTTTCATTCAAAAATTTTACTTACATTGAAAATGCAGCTGATTAAGTTTAATTGAGTGTTGTCTGATCTTCTGATGTAGCCCCTGGCTATTAAAATAATAAGCTACTTTAATAAGCTCTTAACTATCGTTAACGGAAAAAAAAGATAAAATATGTTCAATTAAAGAGAATGAATACATCTTACTACAGAAGTTAAAATCAGTTTAGATACACACATAAAACAATTAGTGTTGTTTAAATAATTAATGTAAATTCACCTGCGCTAAAGTAGCGAGGCTTAAGAGAAAGGCGATGCCTTTCGCCACAACTCCCGGAACAAGGAAACATAGGGATTCAAAGGATCAAACAAAACCTAAAAGGATTATCACATTTACAGTTTTCCGAAATAATGATTTTTTTAATGCAGTAAGTTATATTAAAAAAGTTTTTACAAAAAAATAATAATTAAATGAAAATATTTAATTCCAATATCCCTGTACACAACAGAAATTGTTATAGTAGTTAACAAAGTTTTGAGAAGCTATCGAAGAAAAACGGTGCAGTCCGCCAGTTGGAAATCAAAGGCTGAAATACTCCAGTTTTGATCACCTTTCCTCAACAACCTCTAAAAATATTTCTTTAAATCGAATGTACCTTGGCCTTAAATATCTAAAACGATCCATTACAATCTCGTACAAGTTTTAATCGGATGTGATTTATTTTCCCGTTGTAAAATTAGGTACAGAGTCCTAATTTCCAGATTTGTTAACCAGGTTACGCCACGGTTGTATTCAGTTACATAAACTGTTTTCATCAACTACTACTTGTGATGTACTCGTATTTCTAGTAATATAAATCCCTTAGATTCCATTGACCAATGTAGACTTATGGTGTCTAGCTCTTTGGAATAGCGGCAGAGAGTAATTTAAAGTCGATCCTCAGATATTTAATTCAAAATTCTTCAGACTTGCTTCTGGCCCTCCGTTTTATGTAAGCAATAAAACCCTCCACGACGATTTCAATATTCCTACAGTTAAGTAGCTAACCGCTTCCGTATATAATAAATTTCACGATAGACTAGATGACCATCCAAACCAACTAGCCCGTGATCTAGCTAATAGAAACTTCCCAACTGTGCGACGTTGAAAGCGAAAATGGAGTAGAGACCTCTTGGTCTGAGTAACGGACAATACCTGTAGTTTTAAACGGGGAATGTACCACTGGGTACCTCTTCTCCTTTAGTGAAATTCCCACTGCCATTTAAATATCATATACGGAAGTTATGCAGCTCAATGTATAGTACCGTAATAGAAATTAAAGACAGAAAGAACCATTCCATAGATTGTTGTATTAGGTTAGGGGTCTTTTTAAGCATAGGATCCAGGTTTTTTATGTGTCAGTTTACTTAAACATGTTGAATTCTGATTCTGGTGGTTTGAATAGCTTAAACTGATTAATTTGAGTGAAACCTAATTAACGATAATTTTTAAACATTGTTACAGTTTTTATAAATTCTGTGTTTTTATAGTGATGCAACGGTCAAGTAGTATTTTAATTTACTTGTTTAGCATTGGATGATTTCTTATCAGAATGGGTAATGGCCTGAATAATATCTGTTTACAGTATTACACAATACATTACACTACTATAATATGCAATTAATTTGTGTGCAATTATTGGACTGAACTGTTCTATCTACAGTGAATATTATTTATTCCTGTAATATAGTAATAACCTATATTATTCTATACGATTTCGTTTGGAGTACTTTGTGAAAGCTTACCCGTATTGTTTTTTGTGTCTTTCGTGACAATGTTGTTTCGAAATAATATTGATCGTAAATATTAGCTCATTATTGATTAGTTGTTTAGTCTAGATAAATATGACTAATTTATTTACGATATTTATGTTCATGTGAAACTTGTCCTATAAATTTAAATTTCGTTAACATTATTAGTTCGTTACCAAAATTATAATTCTGTTTATTTTTGATATTTAAACGAAATACTGTTCTTGAACATTTTATTGTATTACATATTCTAAATTATTTATTTACTAATTATATTATTTATTAAAGTGGGGTAAATACAGTGCATGCAGACACGCTAACTTTCAATTCCATTTAGTAAACAGCAATGTCATGGTATAAAATGAATTATAAAAAAGTGTGAAGTTATTTACTACCTCTCGGGATAATATACTTTTTGCAATATAATTTCATTAATTTAGTTAAATGACCTAAATTTGTAATGATTTTTTTTATTATTTTCAGTTTTCTTTAAATATCTGGAGCGTGCTCAGAAATATTTGACAACACATTTTCGAGATTGCCTAATAATTTTATTACCTACCACTTATTACTTTTCTTTTCGATGTATTACAGGAGTGTGACTTGAAAAAAAAATCTATTTTAACATTTGTATTCAGTTTGATTAAATACGCACTTTCCAATTGTAATAAAATAATGTTTTTTTCTCAACTACAATCTTTAGTAATTACAAAATGCTGTCATTTTGTAATTCTATTTTTTTGTGATCAAGTCCATTTAGTATTTTCTTGTTTTCCGAATATTACTTTTTTAAATGTTTTGTGCTAGATTTTCAGTGAAATTATAACGTTAAATTATAGATTTTTAAACTGTTGTCGTTTAGAACATCAGCCGAAAGGCTGGTTTGAACTCTAGAGGCTTTACTAAGTAAAACGAGAAGTGAGGTGGTTTTCCTTTCCTTCCTCACTGAATGGAAAAGTATGCTTATCAGCTTGCCAGGCTCTCTGAAAGCAACTACTTTCCATCCTACAAATGACACTGTCACCTCATTCCCTACAGGGTCTGGCTGTGTATTGAAAGCTATTACTTTCAGAAAAGATAGCTCTGACTAGTGTCTTTTAGACCTCTACCTCTCCTCTTCTTAAATGCTTTAGTCGTATAATTTTGACCATGCAATAGGAAATTGAACTATTTTTGTTGTCATATAACTAGCAGTTCCCTATAAGACGCAGGCAGAGTGCGAAATTATTGGTGCTTAATCTGCTAGTTCCTGGGCTACAAAAAATAGCTCTGTTTATTATCATTTGGTCAGGCAATTGTATGACTGAAGCATCTAAGAACAGAAGAAGCAGAGGTGTAAAAGACACTAGTCAGAGTTATCTCCTCTGAGAGTAATGAATCCGATCATTATACGACAGATCTTGTGGGGAATGAGGTGGGGCGGAAAGTAGATGCTTTTTACAGGGCCTAGCGTGCTAGTAAGTATGCTTTTCCACTCAGTGAGGAAGGCAGGGTAAACCACATAACTCATACTTAGTAAAGCCTCTAGAGATTCAAACCAACCTTTCAGCTGATGACCTAAACAACAACAAAACTAGCAGATCGAGTGCAAATAATTTAACACTCCACCTGCCTGTTATGGGCAATTTTTAAATTTTAACTTGGAAATTTAATTATACGTATTACTTTTTTTGAGAAAGAAATAATTTTTTGTGGTATTTCCAGCGGGTTTTAGCTACTTTGAAATCATTTTTAACTTGGTAACGATCTAATCAATAAGTTTCCAACTAAGGGGTTATGAAAAAGACAGGTTTACCAACAAAAGAAACAATTAAGTCCTATCTGTTTCAGGCCTTAAAAAATGTGATAAAAGTTCAATAAATTGGGTTGTATAGAAAGTCAGACTCCTTCCTTAAGTTAGTTAAACTTTGGAGTATTGATATAAATTTTTTGAAAATGTTGGGTAAAATTCATGTATCAGTACTTATTTTTTCTAAATAGACTTGTTTGAAAGAAACGAAACATTAATAAATTTGTTCCAGCTAATTTTTTAGGTTAACTAATAACAAATTCTATTAGCTTTATCTCCATTAACTTACAATGGAACGGTTAATGTTTTTATTCAGTGTAACATGAAACAACCTTAGCTGAAACTTTCTGTTTGCGTTGCGAATGAGCAGAGAAAGCGTGATGCTGATGATGGTCGCGCTGTGTATTGCCCATATGGTACGGAAGGATAGAACTAACGGTTCGTCTACTCTTCCCTTCCACTCAGTATTAACTGCTCTATCCTATGTTGCGCATCCGTGGTGTAGTCTAACCTTTAATTATTTTAGATTTACAGTTTTTCGTTTCAATGAAGGATGTTTGAAAGCACAATTTCAATTGGCTCTCACAAGAAAGTAACGAACTCATTTTGCAAATCATAAAATCCTTTTCTTTTCATATTTGTCCATTTTCGTTTTACAACGGTACTTTATTTTGGAATTTATCATTCGTTATTATTTTCATGAATCTTTTGTTATTATAATCAGTTTCTTGACAAAATTATTTCATAATTTGTTTTTTTTAAATTACAAAAATGCACAAGCCAAATATATTAATCTTAAATGTTTTAATTAATATTTCTATTCACTTTTTACCGTTGGTATTATACTCTTGTAATTAATTTCAAGTTAATAAAATTTTTTAATTGACTTAGTTTTTAGTTTATCATTATTTTTGTGATCTGGATTTACAAGTTTTAAATACAATTAGCAAATTTAAAATACTTGTTAAATTTCAATGTAAATTTGCATTCACATTTAACAACTTTCCCTTATTTTAAAATACATTTTAAAAGCCGATATAATAAATTTATTGCTTTCACTTTTCCTGCATACCTTTAAAAAAATTAAGAAAAGTAGTCCACTTATTGATTGTTCACTAAAATTGCTGTATCTGGTTGTTCGATTTTGATACCAAATTAAATGTAATTCAGTGCAATAACGCTTAATATGTATTTTTCAAAAATTATGTAAGGATTAATATTACTTGGTAATATACCCCTACTTTAATTAAAGTAGTGTTATGTAGGTATACTAATGTAGATCTTACAAATCATCTTAATTCTGTTTTTTTATGAAATTTTTTATTGATTTTTAGAATCTTTTAAATAATAACGATAAGTAAATATGAAAATGTTGTATATTGACAGGAATTTACTTGAGTGAGCTATCAGTCAGTTATGTCATTGATTCACGCGGAGAAGTTTCTTGGCAAATGGCATTTAAACTTTCTCGCGGGGTTACCCTGGATGAGTCATGAGCGCATTGTGTAAAAGAGGGTTGATATATGCGTCAAATTTTAAGTGCATTGTATTGTGCAATTATGCTACTGTCATGACAAGTGGAACGTTTAAATCATTGTGAAGTATGTTAGTTACATAACTGGAATATTGTGTTAACCGTTCGGGGAATTTTATTTTGTATTGCTTAGATACGTTTTGTGTGTGACTGCTTTGTAGATCCCATAATTAAACGCCATAGATCCAGATCGATCGTATGATCGCTTTATAAAAATAACTAATTTTTACCGTCTATCTATGTTTTAATATTTTCATATATTATTTTTAAACTCAAAACTTGTGGGGGCATTTCAAAACCACGACCCGTATGGTTATTGTGTTATATAATTTCTGAAATCAAAACAAAAATAGTTGCCAAGTAATATTATCGTAGGATTAAACGTATTATAGTAATAACTGTTCTCAAATAAAATGTGTGCGGTGAATCATAAAATATTTTGTAATATTAAAAGTAAATATTGTTTTAATAATGTTATATTCTGTAAGCTTCTTATATATACAAACTTGATACCTAAATAAATTTATATTCGTTATTCCATATTTTATTTTTATAATTTCAACGTAATGGCGGTTTTTAAACGTGTCAGTGAAGTGGATATTTTTGCAAACTTTTTTACATCAGTGTAACCTCTTTGGCTTGGCATAGAGTATTGAAGTAAGTATAAAGGACCGATCCGACTGTCAGAAAAAATTGCATTTATTTTAAATATATTTTACACTGCTTTAAATGTCAAATGGATGATTTCCTTGAACTCTTCAATTTAAACTTTAAAAGAAGTTTTTTAAAATCGTTTAATTTTAATTAATGTCGGATCAGAATACTGTATTATAAATTTGTTTATTTATGCACTTAAAATGAATTAATTTATTGAAAAAGATCTAATAATAAATTCTCATTTTTGTTTAGTTTTGTAGAATTGTTTTTGACTACATTATGGTTCATTAATGCTGTACAGAACATAAACGTTTGTTTAATCTAGGTACAATAACTCTAATGATGATGTCTAGTTATGCAATAAACTATCTTTATTAATTATTACATGTTCATTTGTAACATCATGAATATTAACTGTGAATGTGAAATTCACATGGCTTAAAATGTGAATGTTTTGCAGCAGTGATTTCGTGTCACATTTACCCTCTCTCCCCACCATATTTAGATAGTTTATGCTATTGTAAATTCATAATTTAAAAAACCAAGTAGTATTGTATTGTATTTTAGTTTCCTTTTTACTAAAACGTTTTAGTTTTACAAAAAAAAAAGTGTTACCTAACTTAATACCACTATAAATAAAACTCAAAACGTCTATTATCATTAGCAGTGTGTTTTTTAGAATTTGTATTAATATATCAACACCAGCATTTATTAATTTCAAATCTAGTATTTCAGTCAAAATTCTTACGACATCTTACAAATGTGCTCTTTTACGTTACCAATGACCTCAAAATTCCGTACGTAAACGACTTTTTTCGTAAAATTTACACAAGATTCCGTAAGAAATTATCTCATCAGCGAACTTGTACGCAACCTTTACCTACCATACCTGGCAGGAAATCCCCGCAGACGTCTACGCCGACCATGGAGTAGGGACATAATTTTGTAATAAGTAATTTCCGATAATAGCCTACTCATAATTATGTAATCCGTTTACAGAACATTTCCAGCTGGGGCTCACTGTTGAGTGGTGATCTCTAAGTCTTAAAGCGCATTTTATCTCATTTCACAATCATCTCATTCACTCGTTGTTTTTATGTACAGTTGTGAATTTTCCTAATAAAGTCAAAAAAGTGTAGTATTTCGTACTGTTGACTCGGCCTATATTTTTTTTTAAATTTTGAGTTTACATTAATGTACTTTTTATTTCTTTAAACTTACGTTAACTTGGTCACTGTAGAAGCATTTACTTAAGAATTTATTTCCTTGTAATTCTATTAAGTTCTTTAATTAACTTTATATTTTTCGCTTCGGTTTTCCTGTTATTGATACAATAATTTTTTATCTCATGGTATTTATTTATTTGGGAATTCCTTTTTTATGTGGTTATATAATTTTTCTTTTGTTTTCAAAGGTCTTCATATATTAGTTTCATTTGTTATATATCATTTTCACATTTGATTGCCGAAAGATCAATATCGGACACACTTAAGTGATTTATTTTCTTAAATTTTTTTGACAATTTGATATATACAACGTTTTAAAATTTCGATAGACAGTTGTGTGTTGTATTAAGATAAATATCTAATTGCAAGAGTTTTTTTTCTGTTTTGTGACCTAAAACTTAAGTATTTAAAAAAAAATTCTATTGAGATATCACAATAATAAAACAGTATGAATAACAAACGAACATCGTGATTTAGAAATTTTTAAGAATTTTCATATTTCAAATCTTAAAAGTAATTAAAATTTATTTGTGCGGTAGAGCAATGTCGAGGTTAAGGATACCATGTAGTAAAGGTGATAAATTAAAATTAAGACCTATAGTGTTGTCATAAATTGAAAAAAATATAATTAATGTTGTAGGGTAAGGAGGTGCTTGCTAATGTAGTAAACTATAGTTTCCAGCACATAATTATATGAAATAAAATTCTGAGTAGTTCCTTACAATGAAGTTTTATAATAGAAACTAAATTGTAGGCAGTTTACTAGATTATAATAGCAGTACGCACCACGGCAAACAAGAATTTCATCATTCAGCAGAGTGTAGAGTGTTCTACTTGAAAAAGTATGTCAACTGAATAAACCGCCGATGGTGTGTAGCAAGAGTACTAAACCAGGCCTATTTGTTGAGATTGACCCGTTCTTAAACTACAAGTTCAAAATATTATTGTTTATTTATTATAAGTAGCACAGAAAATGAAAGTCCAAAGAAAAATATATTTATTGATAATAATAAAATGAAACAAAACAATAAAGTAATAATCACTTTTACTTTCGCGGCTGGTTAGCTGTTTAGCCTATGTGTTTACTTGTGTACTCATTTGCAATAATAAAAGTGGGCCAAGCCAGTCGGTTATACAGTAAGGAGAAGGTACCGTGTTCTGCCTTCACACACTTTCACTCTCCCCACCCTTATTTATTCTACTTCCTCCTCTTCCTGCATTCTATAAAAATGTATTTCTATTTACACAATACATTTTTATGTTTCTCAATGTTACAAGAATATTTCTGTATGATAAATAATTCCTGACGAAATATGTTACTGTAGAATAACTCTCCTTAAATTAAAACGTTACCATTACTCCAAAGTAATTACGAAAAGTTGATAAAATTTACAATACTTAAATGGAAAACGGTTATAAATTTATTTATTTCTGTATTTAAGCTTATAAATGTATCAAAATTGATATTTTTTAAAGGTTTAAACATTTTCTAATGATTCCTGACTATAACAAGTCTTCATTTATTCGTGGGAAGAAAATATTAACAAACTAATGAAAATCAATGCAATTTCCCAATGATTCAAATTCCGTGGGATACCCGGTATATAAAATAGTTGTTAAATTGTTTAATAACAACTTTGGAAAATTAATAATGAAATAAGCACAATTTGGAAATGGGTTAGTAGGGAAATGTGTTAAGGTATTTTGTATCAGGGTATTTTTCATTAGTGATTACATGTTTTGATGTGTACTTATTAATACTCCATTGTGTTTCTCTGATAGATTCAGAGAATTCCTCTAATTACATTGATCGTGTATTCGCTTGTCAGTGGTTATCCAACGGTGTAGAGTTTAAAACGCCTTAATGTGTACAAGCAGTGTGTTTTTCGGAATTTGTATTCATATATCAACACCCGTGATTATTAATTTCAAGTGTAGATGTTTCCTTTTGAAGTGATAATTCTGCTGTATTTTATCATATGATAAATAAAATACCTACAGTATTTCCTTTTCACCAAAAATTTTGTTAATATTTCCCCTAACGCGTCTTGACTTCTACGAGACCATTTTCAGAGGGAAAAGTAGACACCAACCATATACCGATGATCATTTCAGCGGTTTGTCAACAAAATATCTAATTTATATATTTTCACATACTACTTATAATTTCGTCAAAATACATCCAGTATTATCTGACATTAAATATGGTGTGTACTATTAACTTAGACATAACACGTGCTCAACAATTATGAAAAATTTAAAACCACGAAAAACGTTCCAACTTCAGTAGTAACAAACTGGAATCTCGTTACGCTTCTCTGACCAGAAAATTATTACCTACTTTATAGCACTGGAAATTTATCGATTTAACCTAAAATTTGTTCAAGCTTCGGACAATCTAAACGGTTCACATAATAGCACGGGATAGTGCTATGATAGTCTTCTGAACCGTTCAGATTGTCTGAAGCTTGTACAAATTTTAGGTTGAATCGAGTAGGTCTTCAGTACAATAAAGTATAATTTCCTGGACAAAAGAGCGTTTGGGGGTTCTAGTGCTGTTACTGGTAAAGTTGGAACGTTTTTCATGGTTTAAAATTTAAGCCAAAAGGAAAATAAGTTTTTTTGTTTTGACTAACACCAACGAGATCATTACTGCATCAGTTTTTATTGTACCACAGTATTCATCTGAACGTGGTACATACACCATAATTCAAAATCGTTATTTAGGTCATCAGCCAAAAGGCTGCTTTTTATCTCTAGAGGTTTTACTAAGTAAAAACGAGGAGTGAGGTGGTTTTCTATTGCCTTCCTCACTGAATCGAAAGAGTATGCTCATTAGCCCTTCGAAAAGCACCTATTTTCCTCCCTCCAAATGATACCTCCACTTCATTCACCACAGGGTCTGGCTGTATAGTGAATTTCATTGCTCTCAGAGGAGATAACTCTGACTAGTGTCTTTTACACCTCTACCTCTTCTGTTTGTAAATAGTTCAGTCATATAATTGGCTGACTATGTGATTCGAAACAGAACTACTTTTTGTTGCTCTGAAACAAACAGATCGAGTGCAATTAATTTAACACTCCACCTGCCCGCTACGGGTGAAATCCAAAATCATTATGTATTAGGTCATAACTACATAAGTTCTTATTGTACCATAGAGTTTATCTGGAAGTTGTACATACACTAAAATCCAAAATCATGTATTTAAAATTGTAACGAAAGATTTATAAAGGAAAATGTTTGTTTAAAGTCTGTTAGTTTTTAATGTTGTTATGTTCGTGTTCTTCTGTAGTTCTTTTTAATCAAGTAATTTTCACGTGTCTACAGAACATTATTTGTGAATTTTAACGGGAAAATATTGTATTTCTGAGGGCGTATTTTACAACAAATTATTCGCATTTGTTAAACTTGACAAGTGGACCACAAATATTTTGTACGATTACTGAGAAGGTAAATTCCGGAAGTAGATATTTAAGTAAACTTAACTACACTACTGGAATAGTTAAATGCAGGAAGCTACTCGGTTTAAAGCAACGAGGTAAAATTCATGCAACAATTTTAAGGATGCTTTATTCATAATGAATTCTGTTTAAATAATTAATTAATAAATCGATTGATAACATTTATGTAAGATACAAATTGTTAATGAAAATAAACAGTCCCGTTTTACGATTAAACCATAATTAATATGTTATGACATATTAATACATTTGTGGGTTAATGAATACCAACGTTACACTTATTCCGGTAAGAACATTTGTTTCATAGTTCACGATGAAAAATGTTTATAAAAATTCAAGTACCGTTAAGTGACGTTGTTTGGTCTGTGAAAAATTTGAAAAGCAATCGTTTACTGAATGCCTAATGTAGTAACACTTTTCGCTTCAGTGACCTCATTAAAAACGATGCTGACATTTTTTCCAATACAGGTTGAATATTACCTCAGTAAAAGACAGATTTACCTCGTTGCTTTTAAAATATCGTATGAATTTATTGTTAAATTTTATAATCTTTATAACATTTTCCGATATAATGCGATTAAAATTACTATACTGTAAAGTTATTAATTAAAATTGATTTGCGTTTGATACAAAATATTATAAATTTAAAACAGAGTCCTTGTAACATTAAAATATATTGAAAATTTTTATACTGTTGCACGACCTAGTTGTTTCCTATCATCTACTGTGCAAGGGAAAATGTCAATATCTATTGTTTACTTACAGTTATTACTCATTATATTCTTTAACCTATGATAATTTTGGAACTTCACGAGGCTTTTTGGGCGTTTAAATGGATTTCCTGAATAAATATCATTTTGTGACGGGATAATAAAGTAAATCTAAGTTAAATATGTCCGGATTAACTAGGTGTTTCTGTATTTACAACTAATTATTAATAATGATTAAACTCTGTTCTGAAAGGAAGTAAAATTAATACAGTTGAGGATATTAATAAGCTGAAAACAGATCTTTCTATGTCACAGTTTACTCAGTAAAATACCTACGTTATTCTCACCACGCGTGCACAACCCGCGGGCCGCTTGCAGCCTCCGACAGGTTTTTTTGCAGCCTGCTCTAAAATGTTACTCTTAAATTTAGTGAAACGAAATACTATTTGATAGTAAAACGCATAGTACAAGATAATACTACTGTACCAAACAACAGTATGATACTGACATTGAGTATTACCTACACAATTTTATTTAATACTAAAATGTTTTAGATTTCTGCAAAAATTACTTACCGCGAGAAATATATTTGAACCTTTCGTGTTTGTTCGGTAGTACTTTTATTTGTGAGCATGCTTTTTCGTTAATGAAACCTACCAATCTAAAAATCGTACGCGGTTAGCAACCAGTCACTGGGTATCAACTTTGAGAATAGCAACTACAAATTGAAATGTGATTGAACTTATATCGTCAACGATGGAGGAGTGTTGACGCCAGGATAACGTTGGTACAGGTATGTAGGCTATATATATATATATTATATATATATATATATATATATATATATATATATACTCGTATATATAGTTGCAGTACAATATTATACAGTTCCGTCTTTCACCTTACCATAAAATAGTTGGATTTTAAAATTTTAAATTGTTAAAAACTCGTACAAAATTGTTAAATTCTAGCAATTTTATTACTTTACCCCGGCTCGAAAAATCTATAATTAATTGGCCCACCGTTACAAAAAGGTTGTCACACCTGTCTAAATGAAGGTACAAAAGTTACAGATAAATACATAACGCATGACTAATTTGGCATGACTTAATTTTTTCTGTTACCCCCCCCCCCCCAAGCACAATTTATCACATTTCTGTGGATATTTCATATGTAGGTAATCTTAACAGTTTTTTAACGACAAAAACGGGGAAAATATTTTTAAAATCCTACATAAATATTTTATAAGTTAACGTTTATGTTAAAACGTTAATATTAATGTTAGTGGACTGAAACGTGCTACAGTACTGGATCTCCCAGGGCGATTCTGATAGTGTGATATTACATTGTAAATAATATACCTAATGTTAATATTCTGTAGATGATTGGCGTGTTTGAGTGTGAATGTTGTAAATAACTGAATGACCATTTTTAATTATCTACAGTAAAGTTCGGTGTACATATATTTTGGAATTATATGCTTATTATTTATTACTTCTCATTTTCTTTTTTTCCGCTTTTAAGGAAGTTTTGATTATATTTTTATTTTTATTTATTTGTTTTTAAAAAACACTTTTTGTCTAATTTTGATTGTAAATAATAATTAAGAGCAGTATAATATATTTTAATATTATAATTTGTTAATTACACCAGTGGGTTGTAATTTGTTCATGTGTTAATTCTAATTTATAAGTTGCACTTATTGTTATACAACAGATTATGCATTAAAAAAAAGTTAGACTATATGAAAAAAAAGAAAACGTTAATGTTGGTTTTTTCTTTTTCAAGTTAACATTAAACTATTTATTGAAAGTTATTAAATTATGTAATAATATTTAATTTAATGATGTTAATTTAATTTAATTATTAAATTAATTTAATAATTTATTTATTTAATAATGTCATGTTCTCAATGCGTTTATATTTCATTATTATAGACATCCTACAGAACCGTGCAGCAGATATAAACATACTACTGGTTGAAAGTCAGTAAAAAGGATGCGTAATCATGTTTCACTCTACCAACGCCATAACGTCAAAACAACAGGCGACATACCGGATGTTTTATAAAAGGCCTACAGTATGAATTCTTTCTACTGGTACTGTCGTATTTAGTATAAATTTCGATAAATGTATAGTAAGTTTCATCTGATAAGCAAAGAACATTTTTTGTAACTCGAATGGATCGCGCTATTCAATCACAATTTTAATACATTTGTGTTAACATCTGCTGCACGGTTCCATGGGATAGATTATAGATACAGTAACAGGGTATTTAGAAAAAGCAATGTATCTAACCTTAACTTGAAGAATATTGGTGTAGGATTTTAAAAATATTTTTCCTGTTTTTATCGTTAAAAATACTGTAAGATTACGTACGAAATATCCAAAAAATGTGACAAATTTTGCGCGGGGGGATAACAGAAAAGACCCCTAATTTTTATATGGGTAAAGAAAGAAAATATTTCTGATAAGTATCAATTAACATTTTATGATTCTAATATAGGCGTACTATCATGATTTTTTTGTTGTTTAGGTCATCAGCCAAAAGGCTGGTTTGAACCTGTAGAGGTTTTACTAAGTAAATCGAGGAGTGAGGTGGTTTACCATTGCCTTCCTCACTGAGTGGAAAAGTATGCTTATCAGCATGCCGGGCCGTCTGAAAAGCACATATTTTCCACTCTGCAAATGACACCTTCACTTCATTCACCACAGGGTCTGGCTGTACAATGAAATTCATTACTTTCAGAGGAGATAACTCTGATTAGTGTCTTTTACACCTCTACCTCTTCTGTTCTTAAATGATTCAGTCATTTAATTGGCTGACCATGTGATAAGAAACAGAACTATTTATTATAGCCCTGCAACTAACAGATTGAGTGTAAATAATTTGACACTCCACCTGCCTGTTATGGGCAAATGATTTTTTTAATATTTAAAAAAATCTTTTACAGTATTTCATTAAATTGACTATCCCGTATGTAATAAATGTTAAAGAAATATTTAATAAATTAGTTAAAAATATAAAGTAATTAAATAAATATCATAGAAATAATGTTAACATATTTAAAACCTTCAGAATCAATAATTAAATTCTGAACCACAGATAATAAGTAAATAAATAATATAATTAATGCTATTTTGTATGAATTAATTACTTCTTATAAGTGTTATAATTATTCCATTACAAGACATGTAAGAGTTCATACATAAGATATACTGTCGAGTTAATTGAGTAATTAAGAACGTCCTTTGCCGATTGTATTGTTTAGCTCTAGAAGAGTGAGAAGTTATGACCCAATTGTTTTTTTTTGCTCGCAGAGAAAGCCCGGTAGAAAAAAAACTTTCGCTGAATAGAACCGTTGGTGGGGGATGTTCCTAACCAATGCTCACTTTCCCTGCGAATTCTTTTAATATAGTTATTAAGAGACTTGGCCACCATTACTAAAGGTTTTATGTAACAGATTTAAAAAAGAAAATGTTATTTAATTGTGTAGGTTTATTTTTTACTAGTCTATTTTTAAATATGTCTTAAAAATTTTATTTCAGTTGTAGTACCTTTTAAGTGAAAATATCTCGAAAAGGTAAAATTATTAAATACATGAAATTTCATAAGATAAGTCCATCATTGGATATTTAAAGAAGATATTTAATAGAAGGATGTATGGATCCTTCAATAGTTTAAAAAAAAATTTACAATCTATACTAATTTATTTGGTATTTTATATGTCCATAACAGATAGGTGAAGTGTCAAATTTGTTACACTCTCAAATTATTAAATTGAGAATTGATTTGGGTATGTTGTAATTAAGAGATGGCCGTTTACCAGTTATCCAGTAAAACTGCTTAAATTTTGTTTCATTTTTTTGTATAACCGTTGTATCATTTTGAGTTATTGGGTCGATATAAAAAGGTGGGAACATCCGATTTATTGAATAAACCTTTGTGATCAAGGCTTTTGGAGTATCCAGTCCAAAATAAAACGTAGACTGCCATTTTATGCGTGCATTAGAGTAGTAAAACGTTCTTATACACTTAACCGTAAATTTAACTTCTGATCTATTTGGAGAGACAATTTTAATTGTTATATTTTTTTAATATTAACTTGATAGTTTCTTTATTACAATTTTAGTGAACTATATTATTATTTTACTTTACACTGAACATTAATCAGTTTTTGTTATTACATTTCAGTGATATGTTTCTGTAATAACAATTTCGTTTAAAGATAGTACATTGTCACGAGAGGTGTGCGTATGAGAAGGCGGAATCGAAAGTGCGCGCGCATTTAAGATTAAGTGAAATATCTTGGCAATTGTTTTTTTTGTTTATTTTCGTTTTGATATTATAATTAGCTGACAATTTGTTTTAAAATCCTTGATCACAATTTTATCAGTTAATTTATTATTGTTATTTTTTAAATTTATTCAATATGTCACGTTCTTGTTATAATTGTTTATATATGTATTTCTAAACTTCATATTAAAAATAAAAATTGCACACGTATACAACAATCGGCTGTGACCTTTAGTTATGTTTTTTCATACGGTGGGTATATAAACCTTACTTTTCTTTTAATCTATTCTATAGAGTGCCTACTTCATACTGTTTCTTTTTTGTAGTGCGTACATATAATAATTATTGGTCTACAAATGTAGGCCTAAATTGTATATTTGCATATAATTTTTGCTTTGAATATTAATTACCTTGGATGTACCCTTTTGTGTCTGTTCAGCAATTTTGTGCAATTGTTTTTGCTTATTTTGTTTTTATGTAATTATTATTGTTTTTTAATGAATGAAATGAAAACATTCCTTATATGTATAAATAATACTGATATTTTTTGAACTGTGTTTTTTTTTTAAATTAAGGTTATTGTCTGCTGAGATAGCAAGGAAATCTGCTGAGAAATTAGTATGATTGCATTGTGGAAAATTCTCTTACGTTATTTGTCTTGAATTTATTTTGTATACTTTCACCAATAAAAAATCGTACGTGTTTAATTTCAGTAAAGATCTTTTTGAAAAACTTGTACTTAATAGCTCGTGAATAAAAATAATCATTTTTTATTGACATCTAAAGTAACGTAAAATAATGTCAAATTTTGGGAAAGGGAATGGATAGGTTATGCTGTACAGAACGCCAAAATGGGGTTGCTTAGGGATTAGCGTGGAAAGGCCAAGGGGAACTACAAGTATCTTGATCAGGAAGCCAAATATTCTTGATTAATTAATTAATTAATTTCTTGCCGATTAATTACAATTTTAAAATAACAGAAGCAATGCAAGAACAACTGATTTAAAGTTATTAACTGAAACATTAAACCATAAAAATAAGAAAATTGTAGTTGACCTATACACAAAATACAAAATAAAAACCATTAATATATCACATCTCCGACCTTAACGTTTAGAAAAAATGTAAGTTACATATATATGTAAAATATAGGATAAATGTGTAGTATAAAAAAGTTTTAAGATGCATGTCTGTATTTGTAAGATATTTATTTATAGTTAAGGAAATTTTCAAAATGTTGATTTCTAATTTATTTCACTGAAATCATTGGTAGCTGTTTTAGAGATGTTATACATAAAGAAAACCGTGAAAAAAATTGATCATGTGCAGAGAATATACTTAATTATTTAAACAAATGTATACCTTGAATTTCTGAACTGTAACAAATTTTTTATGTAATTTATGATAATGTGCTATTTATTTTACAAAATTGTGGTCAATGGAGTCAAAGTAATGACTACGTTCCGGATAAAAATCGCGCAGTGAGAGTTTTTGTATCCACTTGAATAAAATTCTTATTTGGTCATACAAATATAGAAAATGAACAAATATAAGTTTTTTGATGTATACAAACATTCTTAATTTGACTTTGGCCACTGAATAAAACAAATAGTTCGATTAATTTAAGGTTGTAGTTTAAAACCAGGTCATTTTTGGTTAGGGTCAGCATTAAAAACAACTGTTAATATCTCGTGGTACGTATAATGAATAAATTATTCAAGCATTAATAAGAAACGAAAGTACGATGGGAATTAAGCGGCATTTTAGTTCAAATAAAACATCTATTTACATTGAAAAATAAATTTTTACATGATTTATTTCAAATACCGTGAGAGTTGTATTTTTGTGTTTTTATATAGAAACAAGATTTTTGATTAGTTTCATTTTTATTTTTCATGAATTCATAAATCATGAAATACATTTCATTAATGTAATTTATTAAATGCATCACGATTTTCATGAGTTATAATTTATTTTAATTTATTGAAATTTTAACACTTGATTGGGTTTTAAATAGTATTTTATAATTTTTTGTATTATAAAAATGATGTTTCCAGAAATATTTACTTTTTGAAATGGTATTTAATAAAGGATGTAAACGACCTTCGTAGAGCTTGTTGAAAGGAACGTTGAAAAATTGTTATATTTAACATTTGAAATGGAAAACAATTAAATCACGATTTTTTTAAAACAAGATTTATTTTTCTAATTTACATAGCGTGAGAATAAAATCCATTTCCCGGTCTGTACGAAGAAACGTTTTTATGTCGTAATAGTCCTTGGGTTTTATACATTCAGAGGGAAGTACGAACATTATTGGTAGCTGGTATTTAAAATGGTTTCGGTTGTAATAGTGGTTTCTATAGAAATAAACTGTTGCAAAATGTTAGTTTTCATCAGCAAAGCATTCTACAAATTGAAAGGGGGAGGCCAGGATGTGGGCCAATGCTGGTTTCAAGGACGCTGAGTGACCTCCTTATTCTATGCGCCTTAATCCCCCCCTATTTTTGTGGTCGGTTCCTTCTACACTTTAACGTAGACTTAATACTGGAAAATTGGTGGGTACCTGTATCATATAATTTTCTACGATTGCTGTACTAGGCCTGCCTCATATACTGTACATTATTAATCTGTATTACAGGACAAGTGTTTCATAACTTGACGTGTTTATTTAGTTCTTTATTTCACAACGTCATTTTTTATACTATTTCACTTTTATTTCAGGCCGTTGAAAATATCTTGTCTATTACAAATGCAGTTACTAGACGAACCGAATCGTTATTTGTAGAAGTATAGTTATTTTGGGTTTCCTAAAAACATTTCCGTATATCATATCATATATTAATCTCCTGATCAGCCCAGTCAACTGCTTAAAAAGTAAAAGTTTGTTTAAATTTTCTAGTAACATTCCGTAAGCTTCGTGTAGTGATCTATCAGCTTATTTCCATTTAATATGAAAACACCATTGAGTTTCCCAGTTCAAATTTATATAAATAATCCAGTGGAAGGAAAGCTGCGATGAAACTGGGCAATTGTTTAAACAGGTCTTGATAACAAAAAAAAATTATTTCATTTCCGAAACCAAGACTCTTTAAGAATATTTTATATTTCTTGGGCGATATAAAGCATTGTATAAATCATTTTGTACTCGAAGTTAATTGGTTAGTTGGTTATTTAACAGAGAATAGGCTAAACACTCGAGTTTCACCGTACCTATCCTTTTGAACCTTTCTTTTCTTGATGTTATGTCTGACTGTTATGCACTCAAAGTTTGATGCAGAAGTTAAAGAATGATATATGAAAATAAGTGTTAAAAAAGTCAAACTTCTCATGGAATTGCACCCGGGACTCATTACATAGAAACCAGTTGCGCTACCACTACACCTACGCGCCATGGAACCTTTCTTGTTTTATTTCTAGGGTTGAAGATTATTTTTTAAATATTTTATTTGAAATTGTAATCGGCCAGAAAATGTGATAAATATGCAACATACAAAAAAAATAACGGGAAGTAAAGAAGATACGATTTTAACATCAAGAGTTTTTCATCTAAAATGACGTCCTTAAAGCATAATTATAATCTCATACAGTTTTCAAAAGTTTCAAAATAGAGCATATTACGTTTAGTTACATTCCAGTTAGCCAGCTGTCAGAGAAGTGCTATTAATTAATTATTAAGTAACTCGGGTTGGATAAGCGACTTTGTGTGGTGACCATCTAACAGTCAGGCATAAACTAACTCCACTGGGGTTCCTAGTTTAAATTCATGCCTAATATGCGTCAAATATAAAACAAAAGAGCTATCTTTATTGGTTGTCAATAACGAACAGTTCCTTATAGTAAATAAAAGTATTAAAAAGTTGTAAAGATACGTTTATAAATTTTATACAAAAATTGTGTGATCACCGGTATCACACAATTAGTAAGTATAATGGTTTTGTAATTACGGAACTGAAAGATTTTTCATTCCGTAGTAGGTACTGAACACAAGAACTTTGATTTAGTAGTAGAGAACACTATTATTTAAGCTACGAGGTGGTCTGTTAATCTGTTTCGTGTATTATTAATACAGTAAAATATTTTATTAAAAATAAAATCGCAGTTCGAGATTATAGGCTATTTATGATTTTTATTTATATAAAATAATTATAAGTATTTCAAAACTGATCTTATTTTTCGGTTGAAAGTAGGACAACTTAATACGTGATGAAATCGGCAAAAGCAGTACTGCGATAATAATTATTAAAACGGTTCTGTATAAATGCACTGCAGTACTGTTCAGACTAACATAATTTATTATTATTTTATTGGGATCACCCCGCCCACTGTTACTTGAATATATGCCTGGCGTATAACTAAACTAGACATTTCACACATTAGTCCACAATACAGTGTAGTAATTGTTACTTTTGTATGTCCTGTATTTAGTGGCAACCGGATTGGAATGGTGGAATGCCATTTCAGATCATTTACATACAACAGTTGCAGGTCATCCTGCTACTTTAGGCTGTTGTCATGAACTATTTAAAAATATTTCCACCTACTATGTGTCTACGTAAAAATTTAAGTCAACTAAAGAATTTAATTAAATTTTTTGTCTAAATTTTCGTAATTTCTGCATTCATTCTTCCTACTCTAATAATATACTCAGAGTTATC
Organism: Catonia carolina; assembly: GCA_035578175.1. Taxonomy (NCBI): domain Eukaryota; kingdom Metazoa; phylum Arthropoda; class Insecta; order Hemiptera; family Achilidae; genus Catonia; species Catonia carolina. The sequence goes on from JAQMRL010000002.1 coordinate 83,073,615, forward strand.
TCCTCTGAGAGTAATGAATTTCACTATACAGCCAGATCCTGTGGTAAATGAAATGAAGGTGTCATTTTCAGGGTGGAAAGTAAGTGCTTTTCGGAAGGGCCTGACATGCTGATAAGCATACTCTTTTAACTCAGTAAGGAAGGCAATAGTAAACCACCTCACTTCTCGTTTTTAATTAGCAAACCTCTAGAGGTTCAAACCAGCCTTTCGGTTGTTGACCTAAACAACACTCTAGTAATAAATCATAAACAATTAATTTTGATTTTTGAAATTTATTCAATTTGTCAAAATCATCTTTTTATAAAATATACAAAAAAAAATGTACTACTCGAACACATTTTATTTATTTTTTGTTCTTATTTGTTATCGGGAACTACATAATTGACAACTACTAAATTTGATCGTTGATTTTGCTGTATTATTGGAATTTATAGACGTTAATTTGAATAGAGACGAACCGTGGAGTTAGTTATCTGACATAACTCTAAGATGGACTCCATAAAAAGTTTATCGGTCAACCGGTGTTACTTAACAACTAGTAGCAAGTTTCTGCCAATTGACTGAATTGGCTGGCTTGAGAAATATTAACAAACTATTAAAAGAAATATTTTTGTTTAGTAGCATTTTTGAAATAATATATACGCCACTATCAATTGCGCCTGCACTGCTTGCAAGCTTATTCCTAGTCTCAGAATGGTTAATTAAAATTTAATTTTCAAATACAATGGAGCGTCAGTTATCCGAACTAATTGGGACAAAAGCGGTTCTGATAATCAAATTCTTCGGATAATTAAATACGCAATATAGTCTACAGTAATTTGATACACTGTTCCGTAACAATGTGATATAACCCAAATTTTAATAGGTTAATAAAGACTAACTTAAACTTTAGTTAAAAAAGCACTAATTATTGCTTTTTATTGCATTGTTTACAAATGTAGAGAGAAGTATGCCTACTAAAGAGGATAATAACAAACGAAGAAATACAGGATTTCGAAACTGAATATATTAAAGAAATTAATTACGGAAAATTCTTTATGGAATATTTTTTAACGCACATGTAGGATATTTTTGTCAACGATACATCAAGGACAAAGTTCTAAACAGTCTCCTTGTACAGAGGACTGAAAGGAAAGGTTCAAGGAACCTTTTGTCGTATAAATTTTTCATTGAATTGTACGTAACTTAGGTTATGTCCGTATTTTGGTAGTAAATATATTATATCCTTTTTCTATCAATAGTGGTTCGGATAATTATCCGAACCAATTGAAACCAATTATCTGAACTGCCAATTGGCAGTTCGGATGACTGACGTTCGGATAATCGACGCTAACGTGTATCATGGTATGAATAAAATTTCTACTGTTAGTACTGTATTATAATCAGTGTGCTGAGTATTAGAATTGTAACGCTATAGAAAGATTTGTAAATCGTATTTGTTGCTGTAGGGTAGTTACCCCCGTTTTATCCCTTAGCCGGAAGTGGTCATAATATTTTTTTCCTGTTTATTTATTTATTTATTAGAGAATTCGCAAGCCGATTTTCTGAGCTGTAGCTCTTCAAGAAGGTACCGTAATAATAGGAATTGCTGTACGGTTATCACCGCTTTCTTGCCTCTTAGGAACGGGTTGTCGAAATGTGAATTATTCAAGTTTTCTTTTCAAGCCTTTAGGAACGAGTTTGCTGAATTTCGGAATTCTATTTTGTTAAAGTTAGTTAATCAGGAAGGAGTTCCACATTTTTTTATAAAATTTTCCTAAAAGAAATGACTACAGTCATCAAGGAAGTGAAAGAAGGGTTAAGTTTCGAATGCATTGCTTTAAAATGGTGGTAGTAAAAATGTCAGATAGATGATTGCACGCAAGTGTTAAATGTGTTGCCTGATTAAGGTGGTAAATAATTTTTGTTAAGAAATGTAAGAAAGAATTTTTTTGTATACATGACTTATTTCATTGGCTGATTAGAACAATTGCAAGACCTTACTGCTTAAAGAGTTGTTAATTACATCGGTAGCTAAACGATAGTTTGAAGGTCTTTTCATAAGTTATGTGCTTAATTCTTTTTCGGACGGTAACTATATTCTCCATGTTTAATACAAAATTACTCAGGGAAACCGGGAGCAGTTCACGAAGTTGGAACAAGCAGGCGTGGTGACTAACAGCAGCAAGCACCCAGCCAACTGTGGTCATTAGGTCAGGCCGGGTGCCTCGAGCTATCGTCCTGTCCGATTCTCAGCCCTGACCGATAGATAGTCTTGTGTCTACGAGTAGCTGGACTTCCCCACTTCATTTATTATCAAACCAGTTCTTGATCCTTAAACTATAGTTCCGCTGCTGAGAGTGTATTGAAACAAGTATCAACTCCTCGTTACTGAATAATTTAATATAAAATTGTTAGACCTGTATTACCCATCTGTTGTTACTCATTAAATAGCCACCTTGTTACTTTATACAATATGGCACCACCTGTATTGCTTCTTTGTTTTTGGTTTCGATCGATCCCGAATCGCTTCGATTCAAAATTCAGCAAATGGGCCGTTCGTTATCCGTTGCAATTAATTTGTTTTGTTAATTAACAAACATCATGGTGTCGAGTAATAGTAATTATAATTGTTTTAATTACATTTTACCACTCCTTAACCTGCCGCATTCATATAAAATTATTCTCCAAAAGTTAACTTCATCATTATTTTTAGTTTCTTTGATGTTTTTAAGTGATTATGGCGGTGTTCTGATTTCGTTCGATGCAACTTCACCAGTTTTAAAGATTTTAAACTCAAACAAAACCGTCTAAAAAAAACATTTTGCCAATTTTCTTTCTGTTTTTAAGTACAAGAAATGAACCTTTATGTGGCTCAAATAACTATACAAGGTTACGGAGCGTTAACACACCTATACTATGCGTCTTATCATAATGAGTTTGAAGGTCGGTAGACTTAGCCAAAATATTGGCTGGTAATGTTTTCAATGTATATGTATGTGTATTTTTAGCGTAATATGTAATAATTTGGGGTTCGATGCACGTTTTTACATTTAGGCCATTTAAAGCTCTTACGGGATATAATTTTCCTATAACGGGCAGATGGAGTGTTAAATTAATTGCACTCGATGTGTTTGTTCCAGGGCTACGAAAAATATTTCTGTTTCTTATCACATAGTCAGCCAATTATATGACTGAACTATTTAAGAACTGAAGAAGTAGAGGTGTAAAAGACACTACTCAGTCTCAGTATCTCTTCTGAAAGTAATAAATTTGACTTTACAGCCAGAGCCTGTGGTGAATGAAGTAAAGGTGTCATTTTCAGGGTGGAAAGTGGGTGCTTTTCGGAGGACCTGGCATGCTGTTAAGCATACTTTTTCACTTAGTGAGGGAGGCAATTGTAAACTATCACACTCCTCGTTTTTACTTAGTAAAACCTCTAGAGGTTCAAACCAGCCTTTCGGCTGTTGACCCAAACAACTACAGGATATAATAGGTTGTTATCCTTTTCATTTTTTTCGATCACTGGTGTAATCGGTAGTTCTCATCACTTGCAGAAATTGTTTAAATGTATAATGTCTTGTATACGTTTTGCTGAATACTAATTGTTGAAATAATGTGTATTACAATACACGAATTTATTTCTATTTAATAGCGTACATGATATAATTTTGTAGACTTACGTATTCACTTAATTAGTTTTACTAGTGAGTGTTAAAATATAAAAATACCGTAATTACTTATGATCGATTAAATGTAATCATAATAGTATTAATTAACAACGCCAAAAGTACAGCAACCGTTTCCTTTAATTACTGTATTTATTGTAATGATCCAATTGCATAATTTTTTTGTGTATTTCTGTAATGTTCGTACATTAATGATAAATATTTTGTTAATCATTCCACTAAAATTTTGATTGTGTAATTTCTTAATTTACCTTCAAAAGGAATTTTTTTATTACAGATGATACTACAAGTTTGTAAATGATATGTGTTTTTTGTACAGTGTATTTAAATTTGTATTCGTTTTTTGGTTGTCTCAAGGACATATTTATCATCGTTTTAATACTCTTATGAAAAATTAGTGGTGGGTGGTATTATCATGTGGTGTTTATTGTGTTTTAAATAGAAAGTAAAATTTCTAATAAGGAATGAAGATGGAAACTTTGATTCAATTTAAACCATGAAGAATATGAGATTCTGATCGAGCGACCGAATGGCGACCAGGTGCGCTAGTAACTAGGCCAGTGTCGGGTCGGGGTCGAACGCAAGGCCGGATTGGCGTTGCGTCAAGCAGTATTTGCTCGATTGCTTACTTTCCACCGCTGCGGTACTTTACTTTCCAGCATCCCCTTATTACTTAACTTATGATTAGGTTAAACAAACAATCAAAATCTAATTTAAATATTGAAGAAATTTATATTTCATCGATTTTATTTGGTAAAAATTTAAATGTTAAAAGCGTGCTCTTCAATTTACTATACAAATAATATTATTTTTTATGATTTGCTTACGTTAGAATCGTATCTTCTTGCGAAAATGGAACGTGATTAATCTAAAATATGGTGGACATAGCGTACAAAAATCAATGGGTTTTTTCTTTTATTCCCTCTCTCCACAGCATGTGGAGATTTGTAGATATTTCATGTGTAATGTGACAGTATTTTTAACGATAAAAACGGGAAAAATATTTTAAAAAAAATTCTACTCCAACATTCTTCAAATTAAGGTTTAATATAGGTAGGGTAAATACATTGCTTTTTCCAATATTATTACTGTATGTAATATAAACTCGTTGTTAACGTCATCATCCGAAAGTTGGTTTGAACCTCTAGAGGCTTTACTAAGTAAAACGAGGAGTGATGTGGTTTACCAGCCTTCCTCACTGAGTGAAAAATATGCTTATCAGCATGCCGGGCCCTCCGTAAAGCATCTACTTTACACCCTGCAAATGACACCTTCACTTCATTCACCACAGGGTCTGGTTTTATAATGAAATTCATTGCTCTCGGAAGAGATAACTGTGACTTGTGTATTTTACACCTCTACCTCTTCTGTTGTTAAATTCTTCAGTCATATAATTGGCTGATCATATGATAAGAAACAGAACTATTTTTTGTAGCCCTGGAACTAGCAGATCGATAGTAAATAATTTAAGACTCCGCCTGCCTATTATGGGCAAAATATAAACTCACTGAGTAGGCTACTTACCTCATTTATCTTCATTTGATTTGTTACATTAATGTTCAAGAAAAATTGAAATATTTTATTTTAAATCGGCAAAAAATGAGATTTTTTGATATGAATTTAACATTGTTAAATTAAATGTTATTAAATAATTTAATAACTTTCAATAACACCGTATTTACACTATATATGCCTATGCATTTAACGTTTACTTGAAAAATATTTATCCGATTACCGTTTAAAATACTGTAAGAATATTATACAAAATATTCACAAACTGTGATAAACTATGCTTTGGGGAGAGGATAACAGAAATTTTTCTAAATAAATGCTGTGTTTTTTGACACATCAGGATTAATTTATTTTGGTCGAACTAAACATTTAATTGTCTACCTCCGGTGAAATTTCTGATATTTCATGATTTTTTTATGTATGGTACACGTAGGTCTGTGAAGCATTTCGTTTTTGTACCAAGAAAAGTTCGATATGATTTGCAGAAACCTCGACTAAATCTTAAATTTGTTTTAATTTGAACTCCAAACTGAAAGAACTATTCCGACTACTTGGAAACCGCTCTTCACTGACCCTAAAATCTAAACTATTACCTTACAAAGTTTATTTTAAACCAATATGGACCTATGGGCTACAAAGTTATGGCACAGCTAAACCGTGCAACCTACAAAAATTACAAGCCTTTCAGTCAAAATTCCTACGTTTAATTACCTGGGCACTTTTTATGCCGACAACAAAATTCTAAATGATGACTTTAATAATCCGTTTATAAGTGAAGTAGTCCAGCTACGTTTTCACAGAACGTTCATAATCACTAAACTATCGGATGCATCGCTACCAGGGAATTCGCTACGCAGGTTGAAACGGCAATGGGCCCGAGATTTTCTATAGCGTGATTTATGTTATTTTTTTAAATTTTCTTTTTCTTTGTTCATTTCTTCTAACATTGTTATTTCTCTATCAAACATTATGAACGTTATCTAATAGAACCAATGGGTATTACCAATATACCATTTTGTTTTTTTATTAGGGTTACCAATATACCAATGGGTATCAATGCTCTTTTTCATTTATTTTTCTTGTCATCCATTCTTTACTTATAACAACTTTGCCCGTTGTATATTAGTATATACTGTTGCATATAAAGTTATTAAAGACAAAAAAAAAGTCAAATATATTCTTATTGCTTTTCTGAAGTTATTCAACCCTTGCAGAATTGCATAACGACAACTCTTATGTTAATTTTTATAATAACCGTACCTAAATAAATTCAAGATAATTTTCTTGAACGTTTAGTATCAGATTGTTTGTAAATTTTGTAATGCAGTTTATGAAAAATTAGATATTCTATTTCTGTACTGCGGTATGATTTTAGTTGTGTAATCAGTTATGTCTGGCGTATAACCAAAAATAATTGTTTTGTCTACAATTGTTAAGTACGAGTTAATCTAATTAGTAAGAAATTATTAATTAATATTGTATCTTGTTTATTTTACTAAAATAATTATATTGTAAGAAACTTTATTTGTCCCCTTTTTTCTTAAATAAATAACATTGTTAGGTCTAGGTGTACAATATAAATATAATATGAATAATAAAATAATGTAATCTTTGTAATTATTATATTTTAATATGTTTAATATGTGTGGTTCAATATTTATGTTATAATTATGGTCCAATAATTTGAATTAATTACATAAGGCTCATAGGTCAGTTACTAAAAATATTTAACGTATTTGAAATCCTTTGTTAGTGATAATGATTGTATTTTATTAGGGTATAATTACGATTGTTATGCAGGCCTACTCTAAAGATTATTTTAAAAATCTGGTGTGAAACACTCACTCGGTTTTCTCTTGCCAAAACAAATAATGAACAGTATAACCTAACATTAGTAATAACACATTAGAAATAAACAAAAAAACTAACCTCAAAAAATATAACCTTATTTTAATCATGAGTGAATGATGCTTTTTTCTACGAGAGAATAGCCTCCCCAAGAATTTTAGCAGACATGGCGCCATCCTGTCTTGTAGAGGATAAAAAATGTAGCAAATGAGGCGATTTTTAAAAAAATTGTAGGAGCTGTTTATGAGAAAATCGCAAAAAGTGAAAAATGACACGAATAAACTACTACTTCCGGTTGACCGATTTTGATGAAAATTATCGTGTCGGGTCCTCTAGTGGTAGGCTACCTAACTTAAGTTTCAATTTCGTACGATATTCCGTTCTTGAGATATTTTGTTACACACACATACACACACACGCGCGCGCGCACATACTCACTCACACCAATCGCTAAAAACGTTTTTTTTGGAATCAGAATTTCGAAAAATTGACATGCAAACAATACTTTCCTTCATACATATTCATATAGGCAAGAGAAAGTAAAAATAGAAAATTCAGAAATACAATTCATCATGTATTTGTTTTATAGAAAATAATTGTAATAATTTTTAACTCCCGGTTATCCGAGATAATAGGAGCAAGCCGATTTCGGATAGATTGACTTTAAGAAATAGTAGGTTAATCCGTTAAGATCGGTCCGTTATATAGTGGTCAACGCAACTGGCTTCTGCGCCAGGAGTCCCGGGTTCGATTCCTGGTCAGGTGTGGCATTTTTCCTTACTCATTTTCATCTATCTATTCATCGCCGGTGCAAAATGTTATTGTCTTAATATGTAAAACATTTAGATGTGAAAAAAAAACATTTAGGAACTAATTTTTCCATAAAAAATATGTTCATTGACCTTATTGAAAATAATAATTTTAGTTACGTTCAAAAAAATAAATTGAAAATTTTTCGCTACTTCTTTAATGTTTAGTATCAGATTGTATGTGAATTTTGTAATACAGTTTATGAAAAATTGTATATTCACTTTCTTTAATACGGTATGATTTTATTTGTGTAATCAATAATCTTATGAAACATTATTAACAATTATTTGTACGGTGGGCATGATTGATTGCTTCTGGGAGCTGAATATTTTCAAGTCGTGTTTGGTAACAGGTGCAAAACTTCTGAATTTCCTCTTGTATTTTGGGCGTGCTCATGTTTCGATGTATGTATTATATTGTTGGATTTATGTACCAAGGTGATTCTGTGATGTTTTGATATATTTTTGACTCTGCAATTACTGCTAATGCAGACGGTGAAGGATGAAATGATTTTTTGTAACGTATGAAAATATGCCGTGCCTGAATGGGATTCGAACCCAATTATAATTATAATTATAATTATTAATTGAGTGTAATAATGGTTGTCTTTACGATATTGGGTAGAAACTTTTAATCCTTCAAGTTTTGTTTGATTATTATTTCTGAGTATCATAAGGTGGTATTGTATAGTGTTCTGTTACTTTAATCTTAAGATCTTAATGTACTAATAAAGTTATAAAATATCGAACATTATCCATTGGTGTTTTTGAATGATTTAAAAATTAAACAGAAATTATGTTAAGATTTAAAAGAAATTCGGAAGACTATTATTTAGCTTACTCTTCGGTTTAGTTAAAATGTTGTCTAGGAGATTGATAGCTTCTGGGTTCTGATTATTTTCTAGTCGTGTTTGGTAACTGATGTAAAAATTCTGAATTTCTTCTTGTACTGTGGGGCGTGTTCATGTTTCGGTGTATTATAGTGTGGAATATGTACCAAGGTGATTCTGTGATGTTTTGATGTATTTTTGAGTGAAACTTTGGATTATTTCAATGTTATTGTGAGTTGTTTTATCCAAGAGTTAATAATTTTAAAAAAACTTGTAAATAATTTGACCTTCTCATACAAATTAATTATCATGAAACATGCTATTGATTTTTTAATATTTTTTTTAACGGAAATAGTATTTTTTTATTGCAAATAAAGTAAATTAACATGTAATTATAATGTAATAAATTATATAGTTAATTAATCTGTAATAGATATTCCCATTAAAATTATACTTTTGTTGATGTAAATATATTTTTTCAGGTATTATATTTTAATCTAGGGGTAATTTGTGAGAATTTCACTTTCATAATTGATAAAATATTGATGAATATTTTATTAAAGTAATTAATGTTTAAATTTTGTAATACAAATACTATTGTAATAATTTTAAATTTTATGTTAGTTTAATTACATAAGTTAATCATTTATTTATTACTTTTCCATTTTGTAAATGAGTTTTAAAAAAATCTATAGTAGGTCTTCTGAAGACGTAACATAATAAATTTTCTTATGATATATTATTTTTGTAAATTTTTCTCATGGCTAATGTATTAATTGTTAATGTTACCATTTTTAAAATACATTGGCTTGTTAATTAATTGATTTTTGCATTTGTTTAAGTAGCACTGATAGTTAATAGGACTATCAAACTCGAGTCCCGTTATTATGTAACTTACTATCTTCTACAAATGTTTTCAGGGATTCAAAGTAAATTTTATCTGTTAATATCTTAGATGGGTTAAAAATTAAACAAGATTTATGGTAGGATTTAAAAGAAATTTGGAAGACTATGAATTAGATTTTGGTGTAATAATGGTTGTCGTCACGATATTAAGTAAAATCTTTTAATCCTTTAAGTTTTGTTTGATTATTATTTCTGACTATCGTAAGTTGGTCTTACCAACTTATCATTAGCCCTATCTTACGATACCAAGTTATCATTATCTTATAATACGATGTTCCGTTACTCTAATCCTAAGATCTGAATATATTGATAAAGTTATAAAATAATATATTTATCTTTAATTTGTTAACAAACATTACAGATAATTTAAAACCCTACCAACTGCATCAAAATGAGAAATAACAATTAAAATTAATATTTATTAAATACCAGAGGAATTTTCTTTTTTCTTAACTTCTCCCAAACTATAACAACTAACAGCAGAAAATAGAAAAGTTTTGCTCCTGAATTTGGTGCGACTGGATAATCTGAATCTTGATAGGAAAAGATCAGGCGAACTAAAAGGGAATTGACACACAATTTTACAATAAATTACCCTCGTACCTCACTATCTTGGCTTCGACTTAAAATCAGAGTTGTGATATAGAGAGAAATCCTAACAAGTTGATCACCTCGAATATCTTACTATGGGAAGTCTTTTAAGTAAAATTCCACCTTCAGGTAAAAATAGCCTGAAAAGACTGCACTCGGGTTGGTTGGGCAGTCGCTTAAAAGATAATGATATAGCGGAGCCTCTGGAAAAACTCTCAAAATTAAACATAAAAAAGTCACATATAACATGCAACCTAAGTTATAACATAAATTCACTTTTTCAAGCAGGAAAATGAAAAACGTTAGGAAAGTGGATTTACTCAGATGAGGAAAGAAAATCAAGACATGAAAATATGAAAAGATACTGGACAAAGAGAAAAACAACTTAAAAAACGAACTCCAAAGATTTTAAGTGGTCACTTTTTAACCCCATACTTTCCTGATAGTCATTACATGTTTATTTAATTTTTGGTTTCTTTAAAATTGCATTAACAGCAATCATTATTCGTTCATTATACGAATTATAATATTATAAGTTCATTATATTATAAAATCATTATATTATAATTTATAGGTAAATGGTATCCAGAAACATCCACTTTGTGTTGAAGCTAGCTAACTACTACGCCACGGAGGCAGCCTTATTTATTTTGTTTTATTTTATTGGTTTCAATGTGTACGGAAATACTTATCTAAAATTTGTTCGATTATTTTCTTTTTATTAATTAAGGGTATTGAATTATGTATTTTGTAAAATTAATTCTCTTAATATTATTCTCGTCGAAATTAAAATTACATATGTCTTACATGACTCATACGTCAACTGGCTTTAATTCTAATGATAAAAGAATCGTCATTATTTTAGGATGAGATTTATGTGAATCATAAATTTAGTAATTTGAAGATGGAAGTCAGACTGTCTAGTTAATTTAGGCCAGTAGGTCTTCAGTTTGTCGGTTGCACAATAATATTAATAATAGTTGTAATAATAACAGCAGAAATATTTTGCTTTACTGTGAAACTTGTTCAAACTTTCAACATAATAAACTGCATCGGATGAATAAAAACTTTGTGTTATTATATTAAGTAATGCGATGTACAGTATATTATAATGTAATATTCAGATGTGCATGTACTGGTACATTTTAAAATGTATGCTCTTTTAAAAAGTTTCTAAGTAAAACAGTTTGGCTTTCAAATATTAAAATGGTTCTTTATGAAAGTTTTGTTGTGCATATAATAACCGCTAGTTTCAGTTTTTAATGAAGCCTTCGTACATTATATAAGAAATAAACGGATAAGTCTTTTCCGCAGTGTATCAGAATACATTTACGAGCAAAGGAAACTAATTATTATGGAGTAAATAAATATACATGCTGTATATTGAAATAAAATGGTAGTTGAATTTTTCCGTATTAGACATCACAAAAATTTAATGCTTCTTTTGTCTTTTGGAGGATCAAAACGATATTTATAAATTCCACATTTCCTAAAATCGGTTCGGTTGTTTACATACTATAAATAAATATAACCCAACTCAAACCAAGTGGCCTCTGAGATGCGCACACCGGCGTGTGAGAAAGAGTTATGTAGAAAGAGATAGAAATACTGTGACGCGCTCGGTACAGTCTGATTAAAAATTAAAACTAAGTTTCGGAAAATATATTTTATTCGTGTTACTAAAAACTAAACTTCTCGGAAAGTAAATATTAATATTTACTAGAAATCAACGTAATATTTAAGATGATATCGAACTAGAACTTATGACACTCCAAGTTAACTACTTACGCTGAAGGATGTACTAAATAACATTGTTGCTGTTGAGATATTTGGTTTGTATTGGAGTGCGGACTATACCGGACGGCTCCACGGTCGTTCAAGGTCAGACTAGACTACTGCGCATCCACCATTGAAAGGCCATTTGGTTTGAGTTGGGTTATAATCTTTTATTGTCACGTAAAAAATGTTAAATTATATAGGACATGTCAAATTTAGGATTAGGAATTAAGAAGCTTATGCTACTGCACAGAATGTAATAAGGGAGATGACCTCGCATTCACCTGGGGTAGTTGAGGGAAACCGAAAAATCCTGGTCAAAAAACGATAGAACATCTATGTATCTATACATACAGACTGCTAAAATAACAACTCATTTTTTCGACTACTTTGCCGTTGTCGGAAAATTAGTAAACTGATATAATGGTATTTTGCAAAACATTTTCCTTTACATTGTTTTATTCTAAATATTGTTGGTCTTAACTCCTTTTTTTCCAACTACAGCACCTGTGTTGTTTCAAAAATTATTTTTGAACATAAACGTCTAAATCAACCTATTAATAAAAAGCTCATTTTTTCAGTTTCCTCATAACAGTTCGTGGAATTTTAAAAATGTTTTAAAAGAAAAATGAATCCCGCCATGGTATATTTTCATACAAAAAAATCATGCATCCTTCATTAAACACGTAAGTTACAACCCAATGTCGTCGCTAATGACCATTGTAGTTGATGCGACGTTAAATAAATAAATAAAAAAAATGTTTTTGGTGTTTTCATCTTCGAATGTTCACTATCACCAAAGTTGCACCATTTGGTGTTTTATGCAAACAAAGACAAATCAATTTTTGGAATAAATTTTGTTAGTTTCTTCTTCTTACGGGTAACTCAATTAATTTCAACCAATAATTACGGTATTTTAACCTCATGATTATAAAAAATCTATAAGGCGGATACATATAACTTTGAATAATATATTAAAATTTATTTAACGTGTTAGCATAGAATTATATTACACCTCTCGACAAACAGGTCTTGAAATACTGTATTAGTTTTTTCTTGAAAGGAAATCCATTAATTATGTTTTGATATTTTGTGGTTTTTTGGGTTGAGGATTAGATTTCCGGTCCTTTTTATACTGTACATAAATATAAATACATTATTGTTAATGATTGTTGGAGACCTGGGGAATTCCTGGTTAAACTTCCTTTTCTCTGTACTGTGTAATAAATTTGGCTGGTTTATCGACTGTTGTAATTCTTGGCATTAGATTTTAAATTATACCTTTATCTTATATATACTTTAAATTAGACTCGTAAAAAAAGACAAAGCATTTTCATGATGTTGTTTTTGGCGTAATATAAAGTACATAATATAAGTAATATTTTCTGGTTATTAATGTATGTGAAATTTTGGAACGGATACATTTATGCCATTAATACAATAAAATATATTAAACCATATATATTAGAGCCTCGATTATTCAAGGTAATGTGTGCCTCAATGCGTACCTCGGATAATCAAAAACTCGGAAAACACGGACTCTGTCAAAAATCGAGAGGGAAACGTATGGTAAAAATAAAATATATAAATAAAAATAAAAAATGAAAAAATACCGTGTTACTCGCGTACGAACGCGCACCTTTTTTCTAACAATCTAACGCAAAATTCTTAGGTGGGCGTCATATGCGCGGTTTTCTGGTAGATACAATATCGGTAGCCTATGTGGTTGGATTGTACGATAACTAAATCGCCAAAAACTGTCCGGTGGTAAGCTAATTTTTTCATGGTATTTTGGGTAGAAGTAATGCAATTTGTTTGGATTTAACAATGACTATGGCACTTTGTAAAATAACAAGTATTGGTGAGTCACATCCGATGTAAGGATTCACAACAAAAGTGTCTGTTAAGTTCGTCTTCTTCGGGGATTTCGTATGTACGGTAAACAGACCGATTACGTAAAATTCATATTTTTCAGTTGACAGCCCAGTCAAGATCAGGTGCGTATTTTACCGGACAGTTTATTAAGTGAAAATGAGTTCTGTAAAGCGTTTGCGTTCATTTAATGCTGGTGAAATTTAAAGTTCGTCTTGAAGCAGGAGAAATATTTAACCATGCAGCGGGCCGTAAATATGACATTCCGGAATCCTGTGTTAGAGATTGGAGAACGGAAAAAGAGAAGCTTCAAGATTCCAATAAAATAGAAGAGCATTTCGCGGAGGAAAACGAAAATTTCCATAAGTAGAAGAATAGCTATTGTCCTACATTGAAGACCGTCGTAAAGAAGGGTTGGCAATATCAACGGAGATGGCAACTTCAAGGCGAAAGAAATTATATACATAATTCAATAATTAAATTTGGTTGAGTAACTGGGTGGAGCTTCTAATATGAGTTTTAATTACCTAGATTTTAATTTATTTCTTTAAAACTTACTCCAATTTTTTTTTGGGGGGGGGGGCGAGTTGTACACGAACAATACAGTAGACATACAGTACCTATAGGTTTGATCGATTTGCCGTTACATCCGGATTTCGCATTGCGCTTTACTTTTTGCGATTCGGTTTGTCGGGGTTCGGATAAACGCGGCTCTGCATGTATGTATAAGTTTGTATGCGATTGTGTTTTAGATCCATGGAATTTTCTGCATTAAGTGCCTTAATTGAATCCCATTTCGTCCACATGGGTCTTAAAAATAATAAAAAAACTGCTTTAATATATTTTAAAATATTGGTGTTATTTGTGTTAATTAAATTTTCATTCGTTTGATGAAAGTAGAATATTTTCCATTTACCCAGTGTAACTCAATACAGGTACTGTAGAAATATATTTTCATATCGTGTTAATTTATAATACTGGTTTTGCAAATAATGGTTTGATATTATTTATACTTACGTTTTAAAAAATTAAAAATTCTGAGTTGATATATAATCTCAGAGTATATTTTTATTTAGATCTACTTTTCCCACGGTTATTCTATATTGTTTCAAAAACAACTTGTATGAATGGAGCTTTAAAGTTATGATTGACTGCTTTTACTAATTACCATTCAATAAACTTCAATTATAAAACATCATACATTTTTGAGCAGTTTTACAAATTATCACATAAAGTAGTTGGATTTTTCTGGTATTATTGTATTGTTTTATGTAAATATGATAATAATTTATCATTGTAATAGTATAATAAACTTTTTTGTTTGTGTTTTTATTTATACACAAATAGATTCAATATTATATTTTTATCTAAAACACTTGCGTGTGAGGTCATCAACGTAATAAATTCATTTCTGTTTATAAAAATCTAAAATATAATTTTTTGAAGAGATTTTATTATCTGAACATTTTCAATATTTTTATTACATGAAAAAGGCATGTTGTGATCAGATACTTGATAATTTTAGTTATTTAATCTGGTTTTTAAAAAATAATTATTGATACTTTCACTTTGTGATTGAATTTTTTAGCCTATTCTTAATTTTATTCATTTTTTGTTGCAGTTAATTTTACTGGTGGAGGGCCTAGGGTGGATATGTCCTCTTTCGACCTTCTCAAAGTGCTGGGCACTGGTGGTAAGTCGGATTTGAGTATTTCTTTTAAAACGAGATAATTCTATCAATTATTGGATTTAAACTTTGAATTTATGACATTTAGTTGATATTTTAATCTTGCTCTGTAACTATTTTTGTTTGAAATACTGTACATCTATTTTAATACGATATAAAAATCTGGAAATATGGCACAACTTAAGGGATCTATTAAACCTACACACATGAAACGTTTACAAGTGATACGAAACAAGATTTTGAGTTTTGATAGCTCATTGCCCCTTTTACGTCACAATCATAATGGCTCATAAAGAATTACAAATGCCATACTTAACTGACATCGTGTAAAAGCTTTACAAGATTATGTGGACAAATTTTAATTACATGCAGACCTACACGTACAAATCACGTTCACTTGGGCATTACCGGGTACTCAAAATAGATATTTAAAACGCCTCTGGCCAAGGGATCTTTGTGGGAAAGGTCAATTTGTAGTATGGAAGTGGTGACTGTAAGGTTCAGCAAGTAAATCTCGTTTTGTAACCATTAGTATCAAAATTTAATTCTTAAAATGGTTTATATTAAATATTCCAAATAATAAAAATGCTTGTTTTACAATAAAATACATTATTCAAAAAATTGTCACAAATCGGATTATCGTGTGTATTTAAATAAATTTCTGCGTGTAAATCCTTTCCCTAAGTTATTTATTCCACAAGTTGTAAGTTTTATAAGTTAATTTAAAAATAAGTTTTAAACCCATTTTTGGTATTTGTAGTGTATGTGATAGATAATTACATGAAAAAATTTGTTTATTATAGATTTATATATTTTATGTTGACGCAAGTATATTAATTAATAATCTTTTCGTATCTGGAAAACGTTGTTATTTAAAAAAATTAGTACGTCAGATAGTTAAATTGCCACTAAATTTATAAATAACCTTTACACTAAAATTTTTACTTAGCCTAGTTTTATTATGAGTGTACGTCATATCTGTATGTGCTTAAATGCAGATGTAGTAGTATTGCTACTATCTATTATGTCAGGCATCCACCATATTAATGTATATATGTATGTCGTAGATCAATATATGTCCATTAGATGTTTAACTTTAATTATGTCATTAAATTAACGGCGCTGTTAATTATTTACAGATGTCTGAAATTATTTTTAATAGTTCTCGAAAAACTTTTTGTAAACCAAAAATGTATTATTTCTATTGAAATCTATTATTTCGTTTTGTTATCCGAATAATAAAACTTAAAACATTCTACCAAATCAAAAAAACGTTTAATCTTTTAAAGAGCAATAGTATGGCCTATTTGTGAATGAGTTCAAGTAAAAAAATTAAATCGTAATGGAAATAATATAATTTTTTAGTCTTATTGTTGCTTTCGCTGGAGACCGTATAAATTTCTTTACCTCTTGTATTGTAGCATCATTTACTGTTTTTCTTTCCTCTTTCGTTTGTTTGCACTAATGAGAGAATTCTTGCTATTTAATACAACAGCTTTCTTGAATTATTCTTGCAGTTATATTACAGTATAAAATGTCTTGAATTAGTAAGAGAGAAAGTGTTGTATTATTCCTTAGGTTATTTAAGTTATTTAGCTTATTATTTTACGATGTATATTTAATGAAGATACATCAGTATTCTTTCTATTAAATTTAAAAAAGGATTTCATAAAATAATGTTTTTTAAATTAAATTTTCCTAGTTATTTTTAGAATTTTTTCTTTCTTCAGTTAAAGATGTTTGTCATTCATCAGTATTTTCTTTTTTAAACTTTAAGACGTTTTAAATAGTATTGGTCCTATTATAAAATTAGAAATCAGTGCGTTGTTAGAAAAACTAAGCTAAACTTAAGGAAACGTTTTCAAGTTTTTCCACAGTACAGAGAAGTATTCTTCGGAACAAAATTTCAGAAAATATTTACTAATTTTTGTAGTTAACGTGTAATATATAGGCCTATTTGTCGGTATTTGACTTTAATTATGAAATAGCGAGAAAACAAATTAAAATTGGACTATTGAAGCTTTTTTTCGACATTATTTTTTCATTTCTGAGTTGCATAACTCATGTAGTCGTATTAGTTAGAATTAAATATGTTGTTGTTTAAGTCATCAGTTGAAAGGCTGGTTTAAACCTCTAGAGGCTTTACTAAGTAAAACGTGGAGTAAGGAGGTTTACCATTGCCTTCTTCACTGAGTGGAAAAGTATGCTTATTAGCATCTCAGGTCCTCTGTAAAGCTTCTACTTTCCATCCTGCAAATGACACCGTCACTTCATTCACCATTGGGTCTGGGTGTATAATGAAGTTCATTACTCTCAGAGGAGATAATTCTGATTAGTGTCTTTTACACCTTTAACACTTCTGTTCTTGAATGTTTCAGTCATATAATTGGCTGGCCATATGATAAGACACAGAATTTTTTTTGTTTCCCTGCAACTAGTAGATCGATTGAAAATAATTTAACACTCCACCTGCCTGTTATGGGTATAATTAAATCTGTCCAGCCCAACTGATGAACAATAAGCTGGCACGAAGGGCATTTGAAATAAGACTGTCGTATTTATTTAATTTCTTATACAATTTTTGGAAGAAATAACGTAAGGTTCTCAATTAAAATTACTCTTAATGCTGAAAACACGGCTTTATTATATGCAGTAGTCTTAATAACACTGGTTTATTTACAAATATGATAAAAAATAACCCTAATAAGACTATCAAGGAGAGGTGCCATGAAGCTTGATAATGCTTAGCTACTGCTTAATTAATACTCGACCTTATTTATGTTAAGTACTTGAATGTTTAAGCGAAGTATTGAATGCAACCTCAGTGTAATGTTGGACTTAATAGCATCTTGAATTTCCTCACGATTAATTTATTAATGGAAGTAGAGTCGGAAACGGTTCTAATGGATCGCTGACACAATTTTGTTTAATTACTGTTATTATTAACGTAGTAATTAATCTAAGTAGTTTTAATAATACATCGTTTCGATCTTTCAGTCACTTATTTTAATTAAATTTATTATATCTGATTTCAGGATTATAATAATGGGAATTTGATATGTTATCGATAGTAATATAATCTGTTTTTCTATATTGCATGAATTTTAAAAAAAATAGTTGTTTAATTTTAGTAAAAATATAAACCATTAGTGGGAGGCGGTAAAATATTGACTTAAAAAAGAAATATTTCATCATCGTATTTCTCTATAGACTATTCACGAATGTGAAAGACATAATTGACTGACTGACTCTCATGCATTACTAATTCTTTAACTCAAATCACCCAGAGATCTGAAATCCCAAATATTTGATTCTGGGGGTTTCAACAGAAACAGTAAACCATTTTGATCTCTCTCGTCTTAAGGATAAAATGTACCTGAATTGTTATAATTACCGTACTTTTCCTAAGAGCTACATTTCTAATAGTCGGCTTTCTTTAAATGATACTTAGGAAAAGGAAAGGATCTGAACTTCTACCACTTGCTCCTACGAATAAATTGGGTAACTTACCTTAAAGAAGTGAGTATTATTTCTATACCTACCTAAGGTCTAATTCTACAAATCTATAATAGTGTTCTGAAAGCGGTATCTAGTAAAAGTAGTGTGGAGTAAAACCGGGAAAACCGAGCAAATCAGCAAACGAATTGACCTCTCTAAGATTAGCAATTGAATAATAATTTTGCTTAAAGAAGCCAGTGTCTGAGTGTTAAGTCTGAATTTTTCCTTTATTTTAAAGCACAGTAAATACATTTTAAGTAGTAAATTAAAATTTTCAAAGCTGTATAAGGTTTACTTTTTATTTAAAGTTGGTTTAGCAATTTAAAATAATTCATACGTTAATTTTATTTTACATTTGATTTAGAAATGTATTTTGATCGTATATAGATCGATATTGAATGTCTTTTGGTTCTCCGTTAACCGGTTTATGTTTAGAGTTCTTTCGTCTGTTCGTTTAATAAATATTTGGTCTAAATGATCAGGAAAAACATTGAGGGTCTTTTCGATCATGACATATAACAAAAAAACATCTACTCATTATTCTGCTTATGAAATTGTAGATTTTGCTAAAAAAATAAATAAAATAACCAAGATGTTGATGCAACTTGAAATTAAAAAACGTTTTTATAAATTTTTTCTTAAAATACCGTATAACTAAATATGAAACGAAATTATTTCATAAAACTTTTGTTTCTCAGACAGAAAAATTTTACAGATTTATTTCTTGAGAAATACTTTCTTACTTCATTTTCCGTGATTTTTCTTATTTTGTTTGTCAACTTTAAAATGTTATCGAAATTATATATTGTGTATTATTTTCTATGTATTTCGTAAAGACCTAAAAGTAGTTATTTGCAAGATAAGTAAAGTTTCCAAAATACAAGCGAAAATATCTATATTATATTTAGAGTATGTGTAATAAAAGAAATGGCTTAAACTAGAGTGCACTTGTTTGTGTAGCTTCATCAATTTACGTACTGGCGACAGCCGGCGATATCTAAACACATGTCATCGTAAAATACTCTTCCTTGGTTTACAGGTCAGGTCAAAATAAAACGTAAAGTAACTTGTATCTTAGCTACTCTAGTAACTGCACTTGTTCGCCCATTCCTGTACTTGGTGTTAACTGTCAGCTGCTTCAATAATAATGAGTGACCTTAAATGCCACAGGAAATGCCAATAAAACAAACTCTGGAACTCTACTGCGACCGAATCTATTAAATAAAAAATGTTACACATTCCTCTTTATCATAGATGTAAGGTTCACGAGCTCTATTTTTTATGGCTGGGTCACAATCACTTCTTGGTATAGTTAAATAATTTATTCACCGTGTAAATTTTTAATCAAAATAATTAATCGTAAACAAATTACAAATATCGTTTTGTAACTTTAGGTAAAAATAATTACTGTGTCCTCTGTTGATGTATTCTTTAGTTGGAAAAAATTGTTTAGAATTTTTTAAATCTTACCTACAGATTTTACGGGAAAGACATTTAATGTAAAAAACACTGTAAAAAAATACCGTATAACTAAATATGCACGAAAATATTTAATAAAACTGTTGTTTCTCGGGATTTAACATTTTATGCAGTTTTTATTCCTTGATAAAACCAGTTTTTTAAATGCAGTCTATTTCTGAACCGGTTCTATGTAGTTTTTACCTAAACTCATCATCCAAAAAACATCTGTTCACAGTTTATTAAAAATTTTAATAAAAATATCCATTTAAATTTGTTGTTGAATGTAATGTTCGATTACTATACAACCTTATGAAATCCTTTATTCTGTTTGTTTTATTATTTCATCGTCTTACTTCTTTCAAGAAAATATTGAATTCGGTGTTGATTTTAAAATGATATCGTATGTAGGTTATCATATTAAAAGTCAACTGGTTTTCCGTTCACCGGATTATGTTTAGAGTAATTTCGTTTATTCTTTAATAAATTCTTCATTAAAGTGATCCAGAAAAACTATGTTGATTTAATAATCATTTTAAAAATATATGGTAATACCCTACAAAGGATTTTTGCGCTTATATAACTTATTTTGTGTTTCAAACTTATCTTAAAGTCACATTTTCTTATTTACTTAAATAAGATTTTCTTAAACTAGTTTACCTTGTAATTGAATGTGATCTTTCTTGTAAACGTTTTCCACTGCTCATCCTTGAAAATAAATAGCGAACTATTTAATGATATCTAGATTCAAATTTTCTGTTGCATTTAAATACACCCGATTTTCATCTAGTAAATCTATTTTAAGACATGAATTTATATGAAGGTTTTGAATTTCGTTGATCTGGTTTGCATGCCTATTCCTGTTGATCAAAATTATTAGTCTCGTAGAATAAAATCAAATAACGGAATTTTATAGCAGTTATAAATGTTATATCTAACAGATGAGGTTCATTTTCACTCAAAAATCTTTCACTTCATCATATTCCGGCACCACTCTGTTAATGTATTTATACCGTGTTCCTGCCCAATATTTCCGTTCTAACAAGTATAAGTAAACAAAGCGAAATATTAAATCGGCAGATTTAAGTACTAATCGTATGTACAGGCATTATGACAGCTGCTGCTCTAGATATGTACAAATCACACCTATGTGAGTGCACGTCCATATTGTCAATAAGTTCCGAGTATACAATGAGAGTTGTATTACAAACTCTTTCTATCTCCCACACATCAAAACAGAACAGTGCTGCTAACGATTGAACACTTCGATTTATTCGGTAGTTCTTTATAAGTTTTTATTCTTCATTTAAATTTTGAGTTTTTAGGGGCACTTTCAAAATAGCAACACTTTCTCTCAGCAACACAGGTAATTTTTTTGGATCTTTCCTGTTATTCCCCCCCCCCTCATAATTGGTCACATTTTGTGGATATTTCGTATGTAATCTTACAGTATTTTTAACGATATAAATTGGAAAAATATTTAAAAAAATCTTAATCAATATTTTTCAATAAATTTAACGTTAACTTGAAAAATATTGATACATGATTTTTTTAAATATTTTTCCCGTTTTTATCGTTAAAAATACTGTAAGATTGCGTACGAAATATTCACAAAATATGACAAATTATGCTTGTGGTGGGGGATAACATAAAATACCCTTTTTTTCTAAGTTATTTCTATTTGAAAGTTTTGGAGGTATTGTTTTACAAAATTTACTACATAGACTAATTCCTGATCGTTATTGCCGTGCATTATAATATAATGTTCAAGATATACATTTTTTCGAGAAACACATTTTTTTAGATTTATTTTGTGAATTTATGTAAAATGTATTTGTGTTAGAGTATGCTATCGCACGCAATAAGAGTGAAATAACCAAATTTGTTATTCCATATTGTATCACTGTTTTAGTTATGGAACACTGATATTTTATTCATATTTTTAGTATATTTATTTATTTATTTATGTAGTCATAACGTAAAATTGATTATTTATTGATTTTACATCTTGTTTCAGTTGAATTTACACACATTTATATTGACATGAATATTTAATTGCAGATTTAACTTATCATTCCTGTTATATGTTTTGTATTTTATCTATAATATTAACTTACATCTGAAAGTAAATCGTATACAAATGCTGTGAAAATTTTAAACTGTATTCTTAAAATTGTGTCTGGAAACTATTCTTGAAATAAACAAACAGAACCGTTGAAGTTGAAGTTGTCGCAAATTCTCTTATAAATACTGACATAAAATAATCTATCTCTTCAGTTTAAGGAATTACTAGTGTATTAGGGAATATTTTCTGGTCAGTTACATGTTTTATGCTAGATTAAGGTATTAAGATCACCTGAAATGCTCTTCAACTGAAATACTAGTTATTATCTTTTAGAATAATGGTAGTTAACTATAATAATAAAAATTTGTCTTCATAATTTTTTGTTGTTATTAAGAATTTCTTTAAAGAATTTCAAATGAAAATATTTTTTATCTATTATAGATATGTACTATTCACCCTTTCTCGGAGACATACTCAAAGAGAATTTTCGTGGATAAAGTTGTTATGCGCATTAGAAAGTTATAAGAAAAGTGATATTGAAAAATTTGACGAACTCTTAATTGCGTATTGTAAATTTTCATGAAGGTATAAATTTTTCATAAGTTTTACATTACGATCTAGTTCCTTGTAAAAACATAATTTTTACAAAATGCCTGAAAATGGTAGGAATCAGACAATTAACCAATAGGAGAGCCTTAAAACTCGGATGGAAGTTTTCTTAGAACTTATTTTTGTTACATAGAATCTATATCCACTATAATCTTAAATTTTCTCCAGAGTTGAGTAATTTAAGGTTTGTTAAATAATTTTTTGTTTAAAATTCGATTAAATAAAAACTAAATGTTACAACTACCTAATTTGGCCAATGTGATTGTAATGTTCTTTGTTCTATATTCGCTGAAAAAAATAAAAAGTATACAGGATTTACAAACTTTTAAAAAAAAATACGTTTAGTCATACACATAACTATGTACGAGATTCTATTATTCGCAGTGACCTCAATACATACTGCACAACCATTGTACAATCACACAAAATTAGTTTTAGAAAATTATTTCACACAAATCCAGAAATAACATTGTCACTATAGCAGAACTATTACACAAAATCGGCAAAAGAAATTCGAGATGCTGGAATAAGGATCTAATATAGAACACCAACGAAGACATTACACTCTTGTATTATCATAAATACTGCTTGTAATAGATTACAGTGCAGTTGTTTCAAGATAAATACAAAAAAGAAATATTTGAGTGTGTTTGTAACAATATAAATTTATAATAATGTACACTTACTAGAATTATTATAAAGTTTATAGATAAACAATTAATTTAATTATCTAATATAATAAATTGATGTATTGTAATTGTTATCAATAATCAATATTGTTTAATTAACTATATTCATTATAAGGAAATGTAATGACGTAATGAACATAAAATAAAACAACATAAATATATTTGAAAGGGAATTTATTACGTATAAGTCTTTCCACATAATAATTCTGCTGTTTAAAATAAACATTTTTATTTTACAACATGGCAATAAATATTAAAATAATAAGTATACTAAATTCAAATATACATTAAAATTTCATATTAATTTAAAAAAAAATAATTCGTGAATTAAAAAAAATTTATTTAAAAAATCAGAAATGTTTACCCATAGCCGATTTATGATACATAAATAGATGATTTTTATTTTTATGATGTTATTCATGTATAATTTATAAATAATTTGTTGGAATCACCTATTAAATATGCGGTGTTCATAATCTACTAAATTTTTCAACTATAAACAGTTACACTGTTATTACGTTACTTTATCTTCATAGATAATGGAATTTTAAAGAACTGTAATTAATATTTAAATGTAGTAATAGATAATTTACTTTTACGGATTCTTGAACAAACTTTTTTGTTCCGTTATAATAATGATTTTTATCTGATTAAAATGTATACCATAATAACGCTGCATTACAATGTTATGTTATTGCTTAGTTTCTCTTCATTTTACATAATTTTTTAATTCAACTGTTTGTTGTAAACATATTTTCTCCTTTGTCTATTTCTAGTCAATTAAATTTTTACGTATATAATTATATCACTAATATTATATTTTTTTAAATTTCGTCTGAAAAATTAACTTTTGTCTGTATAATTAAAATTTTTGTATTTTTAAAAACAAAATTTATTTATTTTAAAAGGTAAAACTAAATTAGTACCTTTTTTGTTTTTGTAATGGTTGTAGTCATCTATCGAGATATAGGCCGAAGTATATAGTAGACTACTTCATTGCTGTACAGAGTATGAACTTACTATTGCTAAAGATGGACAATAATTTGTGCATGAGTAAAGATTTTAGTTCGTTGATTTCGATTCTCTATTGTTTAAGACAAATTTACAATGCGCAAATGAATTTTTACTTTGTTAAAAGCTTCTATCGAATCAGCAGTTGTTCAGAGGATTGCCATATCTTCTGCAAACATTGCCTTACTGTCTTATTACATGTGTTGATATCGCATGTAATAACCACGTAATTTACTGGACCAATGATTTTACCCTAGTGTACACCAGCTGTAACAGGATACAGTTAACCTGTCATTATCCTGTTTCTTTTTAAAATATTTATCCGGAAGGTACGATTTTCTACTCTGAACAATCCGTCAGATAGCACATTGATAGCACATATTTTAGTTTTTAAATAGTAAAAACTAAGAGAAAAAAAAACATGGCGAAATAGTTAAAACGCAGTCTTCAGTCTTCAGGAGCAAGACGGTTTCGTTTTTCAACGAATTCTCGGGTGATTGTGTATGTAAATTAATCTATTCATGGAAAATAATAACTTTAATTAATTTTTTTCCTGTTATCTAAAACAACTACAAATGAGATAGATGTTTAAAAAATTTATCATGAATGACTTGACGAAGATGATCACCCACGTAACATTTTATTTGTGTGTGTGTGTGTGTGTGTGTGTGTGTTTGTACTGTAGTTTACTTCAAAATTATGTAACTGTTATTTTCATTTCATAACGTATTTAATTAGTCTATATGTCAATCCTGAAGTAAATTTGTGCTCAATTTTCTTTATAACCTGCTCTGGAGAATTTCAAGTAGGTTTGGTGTACGTATTATTTTAATTAAGTCGTTTTTGTTTGTCAGGTTTTTTTATGAAACCCTCTGTAGTATTCTGATCGTATTAATTACGTGTAAGAGATTCGTTAGTCGTTGTGTAACGAGTAACGTTCGTTACGCTTATACCAAGAAGAGTTGGTACTATACTGCGTTGTACAATTGTTTTTCAAATTTTCAACTTGTTTACACAATATTTTCAATTTTTAGCGATTCATGTTTTTTTATATCTGTTAAATAGAAACAGTTTTCGTGGTGATATTATTAACAAAAATCCTTGAGTTCTTCGGTATAGTTCTTTTCTTTTGTATTTGAAATAGATATTCCGAAAAACCTTAAAGCTGTGAAGGGGAAATGTTAAGCTTTTACAGGCTATTTTAACAAATCCCATACAACCCGCTGTGTAAACTATGCAGGCCCATTTTACCGCAGTTCATTCTAAAGTTCTAAAATATTCAACAGTGTGAACAAGTTCCTTTTGACTACAATACTACAAATTTTTGTTGATTATTATGTGTAGTATTTGCGTTTAAATATTTTGTTCCATTAATTAGTACCTACTATAAATTTTATTCAATGTTTTGAATTTTTTCCACTCACAAAGAATTTTTACTGTTAGATTAGGTAACATTCATACAAATTATGTCTAAAAGAATAAGTACATGCTACTGACATAACATTAACCATTCTTATATCAAAAGTAAAAGACTTTTTAATGTATTATTCCAAAAACGTGAAACGTGATTCATGGTTTACTTCTTATAAAAAGTAACGTGTTTAATAAATAAACAACAAACTTATTTAAAAGTGCAATGACAAATTAAGTAGCGATTATCGTTGTTATTATTTCAGTTAATTTTACTTCCTTATGATATCTTATATAATTTTGAAGTTAAAAATCTACAAATGTTTCCGGGATGTATGAGATATATTCATAAAGTCTATATAAGTAACACTGTAATAGTGTATTTTCCATTGAAATAGCTAGAGGTTTAAGCGTCACGCTAAGCTCTAAGAAGCCATAGGAACAAGGAAGCAAACTGGAATTACTATTTGAAAATGGGTCTTTCCCTATTCTTCTTTCACGGTTACTGTTGTCTTACAACCATACATAAATAGGGATGTGCAGTAATATGAAAACTGGAAATAACATAGTTTTGACCTCATTCTTTATTATTTCTGTTCTATAATATTCATTATTGTTTGTGTATTTGGAACTAATAATATGAAGTTGTATATTTATTTTTATTGGAGCTTTAACTGGGTCAAATGTTTACAAATTTAGTTTTGTCATGGACTTTTAAACTCATAAACAGTACGTCGCCTCAATCAAATATTATGTTTATTTTACTAACAGTCAAACAAAGGAATACATAAATCTTGATATAATATGTTTATTTTTGTCACCATTTTTTTGAAAATGGAATTTATATGATCTTCTATATGTATGTATGTATAAATGTGAAAGTCCTCGTTGACTCACTTCTTACTAATTCTATAACTTCCCAATATCATTGAGATTCATTGAGCTGAAATTTAGCATATTTTTTCTTAGGGGTTGAAGAGAAAAACTAAGTCATTTGTATTTTGTTAACCTTTTTATATGACAAACAATATACTACACCGAAATCTAAATATTACTATATTTCAACATGAAATTTATTCGCTCAGTACAATACTAAACACTTAAATCACATACTAATCATCTGGCTATCTCACTGTTTGACCATTCAGGCAACACCCGGGACTGAATCCAAAACATCTTACAGAGTTATTGTAAAGTAACATGAACAAACAACCTAAGATATAATATACGACGAAGTTTCTCCAATTTTCACTCGTGATAAATAAAAACAACCAGTCTGCTAATTAATCTTTTTCACAATATATTATTGGTGTTGCTCCAGTTTTACAACAATTCTATTCTTTCCGAAGAACTGCTAAAAATTATCATGCATCCCTAAGCAATCTCAAGAAAAAGTAAATTATTAAGCTTTTGTATTTTGACCAAGGCCCTTTGTGAGACAGAAAGCGGTTATTACCCAAAATAAATATTATTTTTGCATTTCCTTACTCACGTTGGAGTAAGTACTAAGAAGAGCTGAAGAGCATTATGGCAATTGATAAAAAGAAAAGAACTGAATTGATTGGTCATATTTGAAGACGAAACAATCACAAAAATAATATAAGATTTTGTGTATGTTGTAAGCTATAAACCTTAACTTACTAGAGACTGCAGATGAAGGCGGAGCATAGTGACCTAGTCACAGCACGTAGCCAATTGACTTTCGTTAATCTTATCCTGCGTTGTCACGTTGTGGTCCCGCTGTAGACGACAGACCAAGAAAAAGTCAGCTTGAGTTCAGTGGAACAGAGTTTGGCTTAGCGAAGGGGCGACTTCACACCTGACCTTGGCTGTTATTGGCTAAATCTCGGCTGCAGTCTTTAGTTTGTTGGGGTATAGGTTCCAGTATGTACGGCAAGTTATGAAGGATGTAGAATGTGACAGTTACCGGGAATTCAATATTAAATCTAATGAAATAGCCCCTTTTTTATTTTTTTATTGAGTGATGATGCCTACATAAGCCTTGGGCTTGTGCGTAGGCAATGATATGCTGTGATTTACAGATGAAAAAATGCCAGACCTGACCGGGAATCGAACCCGGGACCCCGGCATAGTAGCTAGTTGCTATTTATTAAAGAAGAAGAAGACTTTCCATCTATCGATTTTGGTCTTCTTCTTTAATTCAATCATTAACTTACACGTAGAAAAGTAAAATGTGGAGTGAAACTAGAAAAAACCGGGAAAAGTAGTAAACAAATTGATTTAATGACCATCCTAAGCTTGCAATTGCTAGTTAATTTATAAAATTGTTTCTATGTATTGATCCTATTTTTTTATTATTTTGTTATTCTCCATTGTACTGGTAAGGAGGTTCTTTTTTGTACCATTTCAATGTTACGATTCATTTTTATCACTTTGGTTAAGTATTCTGTTGTGCAATCACATATAGTTTTCATAAAATTTGTGTACTAGTGTTAGTTTGTATAGTACTACGATAAAACTCGCTTCACTATAAGAAGAAATCTATTTTTATAACCTTTGTACATAACAAACAACATACTACAAATGTATTTAAATATTTCTTCTTTTCTACATGAAATTAACTCATTTAGTATAAAATACTAAAAACTTAAATCACATACAAATCATCCGGCTTTCTCACTGTTCAACTGTTCGGACGACACCCGAAAACTAAATCGAAGATATCCCACCGACTGTAAATAAGAAACTATATCTAGACAGTGTGTAGTACAAAGTAGGCGTCAGTTATAGTACTGACTATAATGAAGGAACGGTCATGCGTATGGGTTGCCATGCATTGGTACTACTTCTTACTTTAAACATTCTGTTAAAAAAAATGTTTAATAATAATTATTTTGTAAAATTTAATTCTAGAATTTATTTATTTTTTATTAAACCTATTTTTAAATGTATTACAAGAGAGGGTTGGGAGACGAGGATTGGCATAATAGAGGAAGTGGCATCTGAGATGTAAAAAATGGCAAAATTGACGCTCCAAACAACTTACATAAAAATGATATGTAAGAATTTCGCTACCCACCGGGTTGGTTTCTTGATAACGTCGCCAACCGTTTGACACCTGATGTACGGAGACAAAGGTTTCGTGGTTCAAGTCCAAGTAAAGGTAAATTAATACGGATTTGAATATTAGACCGTGACTATCGTGTACTTTCATGGTTAATAATGTCTTAAAACTTTCCAAAAATGTGATTCTAAAAAATTTGATTTAGGTATTAACAATAGCATTGAAAATTTTCTTTTTCATTACTTTTCGGTACATCTTGGACACTGCATGATTCACAAAACTCAGCGAAATATACGAACACCGTGAAGTGCCTTTAGTACATCATGATAATAATCTATCGTATAAGTTCAAGGTTCTAGCAAAAACTCGACGCCATGAGAATCACTTCGCGTTACAACTGCTTGATAATTCAATTAATGTTCGGCAATTGAACAGTACCCACGTTTTGGATTTATCAGCGATTATTTTAATAATTTTTAAATCGATCAACATTAATGTAAAAAAATGTAATTATTATCATTATTACAGCTGTTTTATCTTTTAAATCGTTTCAATTAAATTGTATATATTTTTTAATCATTTTTAGATTTTGTATTAAAAGTTTTTTAATGGTCCACTTTCATTTTTTTCCGATTTAGTACTAAATTTTAAATCAAGTTTTATTTTAGAAGTATCAGTGGACTCTTTATCGGAGAAGTAATGTTATTCTATATTACATTTACTTATAGTTCGATAGTTTCCTCGGTTCTCAAACTTTTTATTCCGAATCCCTTTATATGGTTTAGCTGTCAGCCACGGCCCCTTTATGTACATAAGTATGAATTTTTTTATTACACTTTTACTGGTAAATTTTATTTAAGTTTACATGTTTAAATTCTATTCCTATTGGGACAGTGGGTTCAATGTTGAAATAATAAAACCATAATTACAAATATATCGGGATATGTATTTTTTATAAGTAGTCGTAAATTTTACTATATATAAAAAAATTAAGACTAACAATGCAAATTTATAACTTCGTTTATAACGGCCTATTCCAAATTAAAAACTTGTTCCATTGTTAGATAAATAAAAAATATTTCTCTTCATTTATTTGGTCTACCCAAAACTTCATTTATATTTTAAACTAAGCTTTGCGCCCCCCGAAACCTTCCATCACGCCCCCCACTTTGAGAACCAAACTGATTGTAAATAAAATTATATTTACAATAAAAAAAAATACTCCTGTACATGTTTTTGAGAATATTGTTTACTACATTTTACAGATATGTTCATGTTGGCTAAATTATTTTCATAATTTGTAGAAAATTTTGAGCCTGAAATTTAATTTATAAAAACAATTGCCCCAAGTAAAATAAATTACAAAAATAATACTATTGTATTTTAAAGGGAATGAAATTGATGCGTTGTTGATTTTTTAGTTGTATGTTAGATTGAAGGCAGTTTTTAGTATCAGTATTAAATATACGAGTTAGGTAGGCATGTATTATTATAATATTATTGTGATAATGTAATGTATATCTACCGGTTGATTCGAGTTACAAGGATGCCTCAAACGGCGCGCGCATATCTGGCATACTTGGGCCAGGAGCACTAGGTGAATGACCCCTTCCCTATCACCTAACGGAACCAACCGGCGAAATATATGCTTCACTTGTCCCAATTAGAAAAAAAGAAGCCATGCCATAACGCTACTGTTTATAAATATATAATATATTCAATATAACAAATTAATATTCCATCATCTTACCTACCGACTTAGTCATGTTATTTATGAGTTCAATGCATTCGTCGACTATTCAGAAATTGGTTCACTTTTCGCTTCAGCAATAAGTCTATGTCTACAGTAACTGGAGAATGTTGTTTTCATTTTATTTTTAAATATTACATCATTTTGTTCTTCTTATAATTGTATCGCATTATTTAAACCGATATAAACCCTTCGTGGTCTATTGATGGATATATCAGCCAAAAAACCTTTTCACAGGTCGTTTTGGGGATATATCCGCATAGAGTTATAAATGGTTATGGTCGTTTAGCGGATATAACTGCACATTTAAAAATTAAATCAACAAAAATATGCCTTAATAGTCATCAAACGTATGCCAAAATATCTAATTATTCCAGGAAATTTTCACCTGAAGTACCTGGGTTGACAGTGTTTCCTGGCTACCACGAGGTCGGTGTTCTATATCAAGTTGCCCTTCTCTTTAATACTTACGTTAATTACGTTTGTCCAATTATTCTGTAATTAACGTACAAATATTAAATTTTAGTTAGTTCTATTTTCCAATATGTCCGCATACGTTGCGTCACTCAGGACTAAAAGACGGATATATCCTCATCCATTATTTTTGAGTAAAAGTGAAGTGAAAAATAGTCTAAATCATGAAATTTACGTGAACTCTGAGCCTTTAAAAACAGTTTTCTATCCTGGAAAACATAAGTGCTAAAAAAACATTTTTGCTTTAATCCATGTTACAGAACACGTATACAGATCAAAAGGAAACAGCTACACAAAATTTAAAGAGACAGTTTTTTGCGGTTTTTTACTTACAAAGGTTTCAAAAGCAGTATTGTCAGTATTAATACGTTAACTCAATATGCAGGTAGCCCACGGTGCCTGAATAAACTGGTATAGTAAACGAAAATATGTTTTGTTTAATTGATTTACTTTGTTCCGTAGGTGATTTTAGGTTATTACAGGTATCTTAGTTATTTAAAAGTTATAAAAAATCGTCTGAAACTGATAGGCTACCTTTCTATTTTATAAATTCCTGAGGAATGTTTTATTTTAATGGTAGATTTTTAACATTGATGTTAACGTACTTTGTGTCATTTCGTCTTTGTTTCATTCTGAACTTGATGCATGGGGCGGATATTACTATATACCCCGTACAGGATAACTCAACCCTAATACGAACATGTGGCACAAACGGGGCGTGAACAGAGACCCCCCCCCCCCAACCGCCTATCACCTTATCGCCAACGGATAAAACACAAAACAGCTCTCCAGCACTCTTTTTTAACTAACAGCTGCTTGAATTATGTTGTAAAGATTTCTTCCATTACTTGCCATAATATTTTGTTTATAAACACAACTTTACTTTTTTCATTTTTCTTTCTAAATTAATGTTTTACTATTGACACTTCCACTTGGAGTGGTTTTACTAATGTTTATCTTAACTGTATTCAGGATCTTTGTCTTATACAAATTTATCCATTGAGATAAAACAATTATTAACTTTCCAGATAATATGTTACAATACCAAATATCAGAGGACTATCGGGAAGTTGTTACATTTATTTTAAATCCTCGCCTATTATTTAATTTTTTTTTAATCTGTTTAAAACTTCATTAACAGTTTAGTCATTAGTGATTATCGGTTAAGGAACAATCGTTGAACAAATAATTATTGAATAATATTAATTATGAACATTCAATAATTCGGTTCGAATAATAATTCCAGATCTTGTCGAGCATAGAAATCGTGATCTTCTGCTGTCCAGTCTACCACCTTAACTACTGCGCCACCTAGGTGACCATATTTTTTGTATTGATAACTCAGATTATAAAAAAGAACTTCGGACGGATGGTTTGTAGATACAGTCTATATTTTACTTTTATTGAATAATTATTAAGAAGTTGTGCACAAATTTCTTATTTTTAGGTATAGGCCTATAGTATTTATAAAAACAATGCAAAAATATCGTATAGCAAAAATTAACTCAATTAATACATATAAAATGTGTTTTTGTTCTACGGTAATATTGTAGTTCTTAATCAATTGCGTTGAAAAATGGAAATAAAATATACTGTGATTGTAAAACTAGCGAAGGTATTTTCTTCAATATTTTTCAATTTTATTAGTTGCTTTGACACGCCGCTGAATTGTCGGATTCTGGATGATAATGATGAATAATACATTTTGTACATTCTCTCCTGTTAATTAATAAGTTTTTCGCTTTAGCTATCACCGTCAGATTACGGTATGTTGTAGGCAATAGATATTTAAATATTCATTATATCTGAGATATCATTGCAATTCAAAATAATTACACATAATTTTGTATAGATATATTTGCTAAATCTTCTGTGTTTGACAGCCTATGCTAAGTTGAATGACTTAAAAGTAAAACTAAACGGGTAATTATTTCAAAAATTGTGTATTAGTTAAGGTTCATTACGTTAAAACGAAATGGAAATTTTATTTCCTTGCCTGCTGTGTTCCAGAAGATTATTTAAAACCTGAACGTACATCATCATTCTTCTTGCAGAATTCTTGTTTTGTTTTCTCTTCGTATTGGTACGTCACTTATTTATAAATATTGTTTACGACAAACAACCTCTAGTAGCTGCAAGACAAACTAATTCAAGCCAGATAGAGTTACTATGTTTTAAAACTTAATAGAATGCAGCCAGTAATTCTAATGTTACTTACATTTTGCTTTCAAGTTATAAATCATGTCTCTACACCATAGGATGGTTTTATTGCGTTTTCATCTTCATCGGTATGTTAAGTACAGTATATTGCAATTACTTAGTTGTAGAGTTTCAGACAGTTTTATTTTACTACGTTTCCATTTATACTTCTTTCTTCTACGATTAATGTAATTTGAAATAAAATAATTATATCATGCATTAATAATATCGTTATTTTTGTTTGTAAATAAAGTTTATTTTTTTATCTAGACCATCGAAGTAAAATGTTTTCAAATGTACTGGTATGAGAAAAGTAAAACGTCCGGTTGGAATAGAGTGAATCCAGTCGTAAGAAATTTTAAGCCGGCTTGGAAAAACGTCTCAGAAAAAAATGAAAGCCGGTATCATGTTGTCACTGGAACTTATCTTGTGTCTTTTAAGAATAAAGCAATGCGAACCTATGGTTTCGGTAGATTGTATTGCTATTATTATCATTATTATTATTATTATTATTATTATTTTAAAGGTAAATAATTTTCTACTTTTATTTATGGTATTCAATTTTTTCATTTATTAACTATGTTTGTGTTAGTTCGGAGGTCAGTATTTATTTTTTATGAAGTTATTGTTCTTGTGACGTTAACTGTTTGTTAAGTTTTAATTTTATTAAACCTACTACCCTTTTTTAAGTGTTTGTGATTTGTTTTCTGAATACGTATGGATCGTTAAATATAATTAATATTTTGGACATTGTTAACAAACTTTATGTATGTATCTGTAATGTAAACATGAAAGAATAATTAATGACTAAACCATTGAATTGAATTATGGTAATTTAGAACCAATCATTTATGTTTAATTTTAAGACAATTAGATTTAATGAAACTTCAAGAGGACTTAATAAGCTCACTGAACTATCCGTAATTGTAATTTAAATTTACTGCTTATACAATATTGTTTCAAGGTCTCAACCTTGTTGCTTCATTACCTGCCTAAATTCATTTAGTCTGTACAGTATTTTTAAATATTTTACTCTAGTAATGGTGAAGTGTTACACATTATATGCTATTTTTATCTCTTTTTCAGATAGCAACAAGTTATAAATTTTGAATAGCTGTTACTTATCTACATTGCGGATTCAAAAATATATAGTATTATTGATAATATATTGAAAATATTTTAAAATAATAAATATGTATCGTACTAAATTTTTCCATTTAAAACATGTAATCATCCGTTTGTGTTTTAATTTGGATGCATTGATAAATAAATATTTAGTAATTAACTAATTAGTTTTGTATACATTATAATTAAATTTAACCATTGTCGGTAAAATTTATTATACAACAAAAATAACTTTTAATACATTTTCAGTATTAATTTGTAATTAATATTTATATTTAAACTGTAGTTTGTGAACTACTGTGAAATGCTCATTTAATTTTACCTTAACTTTTTTGATAGCGTTTTTGTTTATGTTATTACCCGAAAGGCTGGTTTAAACCGCTAGAGACGTTACTAAGTAAAACTAGTAATGAGGTAGTTTACAATTGCCTTCCTCACTGAGCGGAAAAGTATAGTTATCAGCATGCCGGGCCCTCTGAAAAGCATCAACTTTCCACCCTGAAAATGACACCTTCACTTCATTCACCACAGGGTCTGGCTGTATAATGAAATTCATTACTCTCAAAGGAGATAACTCTGACTAGTGTCTTTTACACTACTATCTCTTCTTTTATTAAATGCTAACATAGTCATATAATTGGCTAACCATGTGATAAGAAGCGGAAGTATTTATTGTAGCCATAGAACTGTTTGTTAGCATATTTTAAAAAATACTAAAATTTAATGCCACAGAAATCATGTATTTGTTCTTAAAATGGTCAATCCGGTATGCACCTCCAAGGCTTTGTACCCAAAAACCTTCTTCTTTCAAGGTTTAGGCCCTATGTCTATAACTCTTCTGTTACCCATTTTCTGAGAGGCCTACCAACATATCGTTTGCCACCTAGCTCAAACGGAAATGTTATCACTTGAAACCTATCAGAGTTCATTCTAACCAGATGTTTACACCTTTAATCCTGTAGTTTATAGCAGGTACTTGCAGTTCCTCTTGTATTCTGACATTTGGAATCGTGCCCATTAAACTATTATTACTTGGTAA
Source organism: Catonia carolina (assembly GCA_035578175.1). Lineage (NCBI taxonomy): Eukaryota > Metazoa > Arthropoda > Insecta > Hemiptera > Achilidae > Catonia > Catonia carolina. The sequence goes on from JAQMRL010000002.1 coordinate 83,109,466, forward strand.
AATTTCGTCTCAGCTGTCTGGATTTTGTTATCTGCTGGCTTTTAATTTATCATTGATTCGCAAACAAACCAAGTACGGCCAATAGGTTTAACAATCTTAGACGTGCATCTTTCCTCACTATGTTTTTCAGATATTCCTCCGTGGATATTCTAGAATCCGGTAAGTTCTCTTTAACGTCTAAAATATTTTTTTACGAGACGTCACATCCTAGATGTTTGTAATAACTCAACTTCTCTATATTATGATTATTATTATTATTTCCTCACCCAAAATTACAAATATTATTTCTTAGTTAAATGTTAAGGGTTAATCTTTTTTGGCTGCTCTATTGGGTTGGGGTTTAATAATTACAGTATTAGATTTTACAATAAAATATTAAGTGTTTTTTTTCTTCGGTAGTAAGTGTACAAGTAAAATAAACGTGAAATTACATTGACTTTTTTAATGCAAATAAATAAAATCCTTTATACATTGAAACCCTTCTGTGATAAATACTAACCATTTCTTAGAAAAAGTGAAAAATGATGTAAAAAGTAAATTTATTTCAAATTTAGTAACATATAATGGAGTATCACTGTTTTGTAAAATTTATTTAAGGTATACAAAGCAATGTTTGGGAATGAGAAGGTGCAATGGACGCGACGAGTGCGTCGCGATGCCACACGGTCGTCACCCTCAATGTTACTTCTCTCGGGGGCGTGCGTCCTTGTCTAACCCCACAGCAGGGTCAACTACGCTCTCTCCTGTGTACGTCGACCTCAAAAGTTGATACACTTATGAAATCAAGTGCGTATTGTAAAATGTTATTTATCAACTTGTTAACGTTTAACTAAACCGAATCCAATTTGTTTCTTTAATTTAACTGATAAATTAATGTATTTATTTTAAAAATGTCTTCAAATTTTCGTACATGCAGTATATCTAAATTTAAAAAAAATTTAAAGACAATAAAAATTTTTATTAAATTTTCTAGAATTTTAATTAGGTATTATTCATGCAATGAATGAATCACGTTTAATTAAAAGTTTTTCTATGTTTCACAAATCAATTTTATGTAAAAAAAACTCTTCAATTAATTCATATTTTATTCTATGAAAATCTATTTATTCAAAGAACTAACTGTAGGCTTAATACATTTACATATACTTAAGTAATTTATGTTTCTCAATGTTGTTTTTTGTATTTTTTGATAACTTTTACTCAAAAATTTATAATTTAATCTATTGTGATTGTAACCTATTTTGACTGATGTTTAGATCCATACAATGTATTTTTCTTCTTGACTACTTTGTCATAGTACTGTACTTTGTGAATTGTGAGAACTTAGTCTGAAAAAATCATCTGAAAAAATAATGCTCCGTTGGAAAACAACACTCTATAATTGATAACTTTCTTCTGAATTAACAGGAAAAATATTCCCTTTATAAAGTAATGAGGTGTGTTTGATTTATCGCAAAACAGTTATCATTCCGATGATAACTGATATTGACAGTTTAAACGTTCCATATCGACCCACTGGGAAACTTATTGAATTTAAAACATAGTGTTTTTTTAACAAAAAGATGTATTTTATTATCGTCATAGTAACCATATTCTCAAATAATGTTGTTTAGGTCATCTGCCGAAAGGGTGGTTTGAACCTCTAGAGGCTTTACTAAGTAAAACGAGTAGTGAAGTGGTTTACCTTGCCTTCCTCAATGAGTGAAAACATATTATGCTTATTAGCACCCCAATCCCTCTGAAAAGTATCTACTTTCCACCCTGGAAACTACACCTTCACTTCATTCACCATACGGTCTGGCTGTATAATGATGGAATTCATTACTCTCAAGAGGAGATAACTCTTGACTAGTTTCTTTTGCACCTCTACCTTTTCTGTTCTTAAATTCTTGAGTCGTATAGTTTAATTGGCTTAACACGTGATAAGATACAGAAATGTTTTTTGTAGCTCTGAAACTACCAGATCGAGTGCAAATAATTTAACACTCCACCTGCCTGACACGGGCATAATATAAATAATGTAAACACTTTTTGTCACGATTCGGAAAATTTGTCTTCTAGGGGCTATGCTGATGGACATGATTAAAAAACGGCAAGATAAAAACGGTAATATATTAGTTTATAATTTAAAAAAAATATTTATCCTTAGCAAGTATCTCTCCTATAAATGATTTGTTTGCTGTTGTCATTTCAGACATTTTATTTCTTCTGAAGCATCTACTTGACATTTTTAGATGACTTGGTTGTGCTGGTCTCGAAAAATCGAGGTCATTTCACGTTTAACTAATATAAAACAGAGATGAAAACAAGAAACCGTGACCTATTTTTTCCGATCTGTTCTTCAAAAATCAAAGAGTTTTAAACGATTGAAAGCGGATTTAATATTTTGTTGCTTTTAACTCACTTCTATAGTTTTTTAAATTTTTATTCAATAGTTTTGAGAAGAAATTTATATTTTCCAGATAAAACCCATCTTCCTTCATAAATTGGAAAGAAACATAAATATTAATGTTTTATTCCAGCAGGAAAGTTACACAAAGAAAAATACTTTTGTCATCGAGAAGTCGGGTCAAATATTGGGCAAAATGAGTAGCTTTTATTGTAGCGTCCTACTGTGCGATGGAATCTTAACTGAAGAAACTTTGAGAGAGGCCATCCGAATTAATAGTTTGTCTCTAGTGTCGACTTTCACCGTTCTAACTACTTATTATTTGACAATATTACTTTTTTTAATAAATTATAAAAATATTTCTGTTACACTTACCGTAATTTACCACTTACACTTTCAAATTCTTACCGGATATCACTTTTAATTTATTTTATCCTTTCATTTAATAACTTTGGTTAGCTATTTTTGTCCAACTTAAGTTATAATTTAACTTTCACATTTTGAAAGATTATTTTTAATCAATTTTTTATCTCAGGCCTGTTCTTCGTATATTACAGAAATATTTATGTTATGTTTTGTTTTTAAGATAGTATTTAATAAATGTTCATTGTTCAGTGTACTTAACGGACTGAAAAAGACCTTGAAAGTAATGTAATATTGTTTGGCACTAATTTATGTCATCGCCTTTTTATCACTACAGATTTATTACTTTTGGATGGCTTTTAATGTAATAAAATTTTAAGTGTTGATATTTTATAATCGTACAGTTTAAACACTTACATGCAGGAACGGCTATATTTTGTATATGATTTGACATTTTGTGAACTATTAGATCCAAATTTTGTTTACTGACTTACCGAAAACGCATTAAATCTGCATTTTTGATTAATATAATCTATTACATAAAGATGTCAGTTCAAACGGTTTGCTTAGCTCAACTTGTGTAACTTAACTTGTAAAAACTTTCCATTAATTGACTAGGATCGCTATGTGAACATGTATGTATGAATCTATGTACGAAAGTTTTTAATAATTTTTTTTTTTTACTTTTGAGACCTCATAGGATCACTCTAGTTCAAGTTTAGGTCTGTTTAGTGTTGGGTTTCTTTGAAAAGCGCGCTCTCCTAAGCGTGGCTTCCTTTCGTTTGGCCTACATTTTCTTAAAACGTTCCGATCTCTGTTTCCGACCTTCTTCGGTAAACACCCTGTTGTACACTCATTTGGTTTTTGGTTCGAATGTTATTAAATTTATTAAATGTTATTTATTTATTTTAAATTATTATTTTTATTAATTATTATATTAATTGTATACTATTTTATTATTAATTATCTATTAATTATTAATTAATAGAGTATTTATTATAATATTAATAATACAAATTATTAGTCAAATATATTAATATTATTATTAATTATTATAATTATTTATTTTATTATTTATAAAGTTCAATTTATTAAAAAAACATAGATTTGGCATATTAATGAAATTTAATTTTTATTACTTTTATCGAGTCATCACAGTTTAAGCTGTACAATGTAGAATTTCATTACCTAATATTTTTATTTATTTATTGACAGGAACTTGTAAAAACATGTTTTTAGGGTTAGGCCTACCGATTTTTTCATTTGTTAATTCTGTTATTAGATATGTTCGTAGATTATAACTATTTATCTTGCGTGAAATGTTCAGTATAAGGTTATAAATGTAGCTACGTGAAGTAAGAATTTAACTGCATTCTGATTTTAGCTCCCCTTACTTGGCATGGTATTCATTGTCGGTTTACTACGCCTCAAGCTTGTTGTTCTGTCTCAAGAGCGTTCTAATAGTTCAGTTCATTGACTGCTCAGATTCAACAGAACAATGCATACTATAGCGTCAAGTCGTAATGAAAGTTAATTGAACCATTTTTAGCAAATTGTATGTCAGGTTGTACTAAATTTATTTGTCATTTTTATTAAACTTTGTCTGATACTTAATAATTATCAAACGTTGTGTATAATTCTAATAAAGTATAGCATATTGCTATTTCTATTAGTAATTAGTGTATTATGAGAATTTAATGAATATAGTAATGTATTTTAAAATTAAAATAACTTTTGACATAACCGAGTTTATTCTTTTATAAAAACGTTTGTTTATATAATTTCAGTGAGAATTTTGGGACTTTGATTTCGTTTTTTAATACAATTTGTTTCTTACTAGTGTTCACTGTAAAGCGTATTCACAAAAAAATATCAGACATTAAGGTGATCACAGAGATTAAGGTGTCATCGAATTCAAATAATATGCGTAATTGTAGTCTCAGATTATAAGATTGTTGTTAATTTTTACTTACTTCATTGTCTTTATTGCATCATTATTGGTGGTTCTTTTTAACGTCCGACTTTTCTGCAATTACTGCTAATGCAGACGGTAAATTATTGGTGTAATAAAAATTAAAACTTAAGTATTATTATAGTTTATTTCTTATAATGGAAATTAAAAGAACTTGAAGTTGGCCTGCTACTTATAGTTTTAATTAACAATGCAATGTAAAATTTGAACTTGTCAGGTACGGCAAAATAGTAAAGATCGCATGCATTCTGTTCTGAACAGGAGATCTTAAAATAGATCATCAAAATCGGTTAACTGGAAGTAATAGTTTATTCGTGTCTTTTTTCCTTCTTTTGAGATTTTCTCAAAAACGGCTCCTACGATTTTTTTAAAATCGCCTGATTTACTAAATTTTGTATGCTTTACATAGGGTAGGCAAGTTAGGGTAGGCGCCATGTCTGCTGAAATTCTTGGAAAGGGTGTTTTTTTAAGATTGCAGCGTTAGTATGCATTTATCGGAAAAATCTATATGATAAAAGTTGTAGAGAATTTAGAATGCTACAACTTTTATTTCGAACATTTTTTTTGTATAACGCTTATTTAGTGGTAATGAGTGACTTTTTGGTTTTTTTTCTCATAAAAATCTGTTAAAAATCGATTTTTTAACATTTCAGCCTTAGTATGCATTTTACGACAAAAGTGTATAATCAAATTTATTGGAAGTTAAAAGATCTACAACTTTTATTTAGAGCATTTTTTTCTGCAGAGCCTAGTTTAGCGTGAAAGAGTGATTTTCCGTATTTTTAAGCCTAACTGAGGTTGATTTTCATTTTGCATCATTCACTCAAGATTAAAATAAGGTTATGTTTTTTTGAGGTAAGCTTTTTTGTTTATTTCTAATGTTGGGTTATATTGTTAATTATATGGAAAGAGAAAGTCGTGTAAGTGTTTCACACCAGATTTTAAAAAAGGTTTATTTAAATGTAGGCTATAGGGTAATTACTACAAAAATAGCCATACTTTTAGTTTTGTTGTTTAGGTCATCAGCCGAAAAGCTGGTTTGAACCTCTAGAGGTTTTACTAAGTAAAACAAGGAGTGAGGTGGTTTACCATTGCCTTCCTCACTGAATAGAAAAGTACGCTTATCAGCATGCCGGGCCCTCTAAAAAGCATATATTTTCCACTCTGCAAATGACACCTTCACTTCATTCACCACAGGGTCTGGCTGTATAATGAAATCCATTACTTTCAGAGGAGATAACTCTGATTAGTGTCTTTTACACCTCTACCTCTTCTGTTCTTAAATGATTCAGTCATTTAATTGGCTGACCATATGATAAGAAACAGAACTATTTATTTTAGCCCAGCAATGAATAGATTGAGAGTAAATAATTTGACTCTCTACCTGTCTGTTATGGGCAGAACTTTTAGTTTTATAATGAATGAAAACACGAAAATTTAGTGTAAAATTTTGAGATTTATTTATATATAAATTTGTTACCCTTATTTAATATTAGGTTATGAATAATGTGCACACATTATTAGCCCTTAATAACTAGCAAAAATGAGGGTTGATGGCTAGACAGCTCCAGGAAGTCAGACAATGAGGCGTGTGGTTCCCGGATGGGGTAGACGCCTCCACGTGTATTTAGCTTGCATGCGGGCTGACGTATTTTCCTACCACCCTATTTAAAAAGACCTGAGAAACGTGGCCTGCTGAACTGTGTCTCGGTTCTCTGGTACTGTCTTTTTATAAACGTTCCGATCGCTCGCCTTATTTAACCTAACTCTCGTGTCTGCCACTTAAGGCGTTCAATTTAGTTGGTTGTCACTCTTCTTTTCCTTGTTATTACGCTCTTAAAAGTATACTGCACATGTACTTTAGTTTCCCATTATATTACAAATATTTATAAATGTTGTTTAGGTCATCAGCTAAAGGGCTGGTTTGAACCTCTAGAGGCTTGACTAAGTAAAACGATAAGTGAGGTGTTTAACATTGCTTTCCTCACTAAGTTTTAGAAAAGCTCCACGTCCTCTATTTTCCATTCTACAAATGACACCTGCACTTCCTTCACCACAGGATCTGGTTCTATAAAGAAATTCATTATTATCAGAGGAGATAACTCTGAGTAGTGTCTTTAACACTTCTAAAATATATATGATGACTAACTAAAAATTTTTAATACTGTATTTTTTTACTACTGTAACAAAGAATTTAAGATATATAATAACTGATAAGAACTTTTTCAAAATGTTGTTTGAAGTAATTACGTTTTTGTATGACTCAATAAAATGTATGCATTTTACTTAATCTTAAGTGTTGAAATTAATTAAAATTTATAAATACAAAAGCTGTCATTGACCCACTCCTTATTAATTTTGTACTTTTCCAATCGACTAGAAAGCTGAAATTTGGGACACGTCTTTTTAGGGGTTGAGAAGGAAAACTAAATAACTTTTGTATTTTGATTACTTGACCTAACGGGGAAATAGGGTTACATGTTCTGAAAGCAATCCTTAGAAAAAGTTAAACATGTGAATTTTATTCACATACCCTTTAATTAGTACAAGGTGGTTTCTACTCTAAAAAATAATATTATTTCTGTACCTCTTCAAAAGTCCTGAAATTGTGAAATTCGGTATTATCTTTAAAAATTATTTTTATTAGGCCTATACGTAAAAAAAGTGCAGAGACAGGTAAAATTAATAAACCAGTTTATTAACGCACCCTTCTAGATCAATTTAAGTTTCATTTATAGACTTAGTAACCTTTCAAAACAATTTTTTCAAAATTAATTTATTTATAATTAATTTCATTTGTTTCTGAATTAAAGATACGATTTTAGATTCTGCAGTAATACGAGTATATGTATTAAAAATAAATAATAAACTATTCTGAACATTTATAGGTAATATTTTTCTGCTTACTAATTAACTTAATGAATAAGTATTTTTGAATTAAACCAGTTATAAATCATCAATTTTATTTAACATTCAATTTATTATGCTTTTAATTTCCATTTAATTTACTTATGATACATTATATTTACAAAAATTTTTGTTTTTATCCAGACCTCAATTATGATTTTTATATATTTTTCATTGGAAAATTATTATTGTACTTATTAGCATAAACAATAGCCTACATTAAAAATAAAACTGCACCGTATATATTGTTAATCTAGTAAAATTTACTTGAACATCAATGAGGTTGCCGTACAGGTTATTAAATGAGGATTATGATCACTTTCAATTTTTCAGGTCTTTGGTGGATTACAAATAGCAATAAAACTTGTAGCTGTTATTACCATGCCATCTTTATTTATTTGTAATAAAATGTTAGCTTATTGAGTATAATAAAATTGAGGTCTGGATAAAAACAAAATTTTTTGTAAATATAATGTATCATAAGTAAATTAAATGGAAATTAAAAGCATAATAAATTGAATGTTAAATAAAATTGATGATTTATAACTGGTTTAATTCAAAAATACTTATTCATTAAGTTAATTAGTAAGCAGAAAAAGATTTTGGAGTGATCGTATGGACAGAATGGATCCATAGCGTTGGTGAATTGGGCTAAATCATAAATACCTATGGGTAGACCATTAAAACGATGGAAGACAATTTGCTATTTGTGTCACAAGAGGCATAATTTAATAGATTGAACAGGAGATAGTTTTACTTTAAAGAGGAGGAGGAAGAAGAAGAAGAACACTAAATGGTAACCAAACATGTAATAAATGATGCGTGATTTAAAATTTATAATTTGTTTATTCTTGTTTAGGTGTGTAATAACATACCAAATTAAATAATTCTTAAATAATTAATTAGTGTTGATTGATCGAATTTAAATTTAATGTTACAAGGTTGAGTTAAGACCAAGCAGAGCATTAGCACACTTCGTGTAACACCATTGTTCGGTCAGTTTGCAGAAATTACATATACCGCATACTGTTATCAGATATACCGGTTATAATATAACATTGCATGTGTTCAAGTAACAGGCAGTCTGGTAAGTATACAAAAAGACATGTTGTTTTAATCCATTTTTGTAAACTCCAGCCAGGTTGAGCACCTGAAGGGACCTCGCCGGAAGCTCTACATTTACATATAACTGGTGTCAGTTTCTCCCTCGTCCTCAGTCACAACCACACATACACACATATGGTAGTGAACACTTATAATCTTTCACTATCTGTTTTTTCAAGCAAAGGTCACTGAAAGGAGTGACTCATTGGAATTATTTCCTTTATGTAATATTCAGCTGGTCATATTTATTTTTCATTACTATTCATTAGTAGAGTTATTATGGTATTCTACATGCTTTATTATAAAGACTTATGAATTATGTATGTTATTGTTTTTATTTTAAGCCTATTTATTGTATTTAGAGTGCCTGCCGATTAAAATCGGAAAATCAACGGTTATTGGTAGTGTAAATCTTGTTTAAACATACTTGTAACCTTGAACTAAATTATTCCAGAAATGGATTGCCATCGGCATTCAATGAAGTACTACTGTATGATAACAATTGAACTCTAGAATAAACCAAACAGCTGCGGTTTAGGTAAAAGTAAACAAACTTCAAAATTTTAGTATGTATGTTTAAGTAAATTTAAATTGTAAAGGGCTATGTACCAGATAATTATATTCATAACGCAGTGATCAGACTTTACTATTATTTAAGGGGACCGTAACTGGGAAAATTTTTTTTTTCATTTTATAAAAGTGCATAGTATTCTAAGTGTTTTGATTTATTATTTATGGTGGTAGTGCAGTTTTTACGAATATATAAACATTATATCATTGTGCGAAGAAGTGGGGCTGAAATTTGGAAATAACATGCTTCGTGCAATGGAACGACTGGATTCAGGACCAATAGAAGGCGCTAAAAGAAAAATGTCAGAATTTGAAAAAGAAACGGGAGAAGAGGAATTTAAAAAAAAATTGAAGATTTATATCTTCAAGCAGAGGATCTAGACCAACCATCTTCAGCGCTGGACGTTATTAAAAAAGTATAAGTTATTGTTTAAATTATGAAATAATTGTAGTTGATAAATTAACTCATTGTTTTGTTTTGTTTGTTTGGTAAAATTAGTTTTTCCAGCTATTCTATTCTATTATCTACAATGTAGTATCCAGTCAGGTATCAGAACGGTACAGTAAACCTCTATAATTTTATTAAATCATTAATTTCTCATTAATTTTTTAAAAATCTTTGAAAATATTTACAGGATAATTGTCCAAAAAATAATGTCAGGTCCTTTTTTCCATAGACAGTTATGTAAACCTTAAAAGAATCAAAGGAATCATACCATCTTTTTATGAAATATTATATTTTACCTACTTTTACTTATAACAAACACATTCAGTTATTCGCAGGTAGTTTTCTTCCCTTCCATTTGCGATTTATACTGATGTCAACAAAATCGTTATTTTCAGTACTAAATTGGTGTTGTTTGAATATTTTTTTTGATTTTGCTTTCAACAAGTAAGGTTGTGTGAGAAGTTTAACGGTTAAAGTTTAGTTAGTCAAGCGGATGGTTGCTAGTTTAAAATAAAACAATACCCAATAACGAGTAGATGATAAAACTTGTTTGACTGGTTTTATTGCTTCAATTACCTAAAATAAAATTGTTTGATGAAATATAATTATTAAAATCTTATGGTAACAATTCAATCATTAAATATATTTGATTTTTAATCAGTAAGGACAAATAAAATATTAAATTCGATATAAAGTTCAAGGAAACTGATAAATTTGTTCAAATCGTATTTAATAATTACGTAAATTAATTTTGGGGGCATCCAACTTGGTCCAGACGGTTCAGGACATTGGGACAATGGCGTGTTATGGTTATCTTCCACAAAATGGAACGATGGCTAACATTACGCGTGACGTTTTATCTATAAAAAATTAAAAATAATTTTTAAAACTCTATTAGTGTTAAATAGAGTACTGTATTGAACTATTTTGTGAAACGGATATTTAAAATTTATTTTAACGGTTTTAGCCCTCTACAATTATTGGGTTAATGATTTTTTTATGCTTGCGAAAAAGGCATTTACGCCGTTTGTATTACGTTAATTATATTTATCTAAAATGAAGCTCATTCATTTGTATATCAGTAATTTTTTCTGTTTAAACTGTATGTTGTTTTCGCAAATACCAGTGTTTGAAAGTATAAAATTTTATTAGACTGCTATTTTGTGTTCAATTTTTAGGACCATCGACTTTTGAATCGTGCACGTTGCTGACGGAAAACCAAGACAACCAAAATAATTGTTTTTCATTTTATTCATGTTTAGCGATTAATTCAATATGAATTACGTTAGCCATTATCATTTTTCTATTCTTCATTTTTATAGCGGCATTTTAATTTCTCATCATATTTGAATGCGCAGACTTTTTCTTTTTTCCTTCTTATGGGACTTGATGGTTTTCGTCTTGTTTTCTCTCTTTGACTTCTTCAATTCCTTCATTTTGTTTTAGTCTTTCTTGTATTATTTTCTGTACTTAACTCATTAGTTTTGTGCGAATTTAATTCGTGTTAATTAGTTTAATATTCATAATTTTCATTAATCAAACCTGAGATGTTATTTTTCTTTTTTATATTATTTACATAATGATCATTTTTTAAATTCATTTATACTATGCAAAAGTAATGTAAATCCTATAAAATGTTTAATTTAAAAATATTTTAAAGCTATTTTACCATTGGGTGATTACTTTTCATGATCAATTCTAACTGAATGTAATAAATGTAATAAATAAAAAATCTACTTTATAAAAATATTAAAGAAGGTCTTCCCACCTAGATCTACAGAAGATGTTCAAAAAGAAATTTAAATTAATTTGGAATGTTTAACAGCTAACCTAAAATGCTTTTCACGGTTGATGAGCTCGGCTGTTCCACGCGTGTAGACCAATCAGAACGTTTGCCAGCGTTGTCAGATTGTACGGATGTTTCAGCCTGACAAACATTGTGCGCGCATGCGTACAAGAGCCGCAGTAGATCACCGTGTCTTGCATCTCGTACTGAACACATCGATTATAGAGCGCGTTAACATGCTATACTTAAAATTTAATCAGCTTATTGTATGTTCATAGGTTATAATTTTTATTGAAAGACCGAAAAAATGGCTGACGAAATTTATAACAGAGCTACGAGAGCGAGTGTTGACAACGTTGCTGGCAAGTCATTGGATAGCTATGAAGTGGGTACAGGGCAATGCTTACGTTCAGAGCTCATCAGCCCTGAAAAGTATACATGATCGGTCTGACACTCATGACTTACAACCAGACAATTTTCGTCAACAGAGTAGACGAAGTGACATTAACACTATACTACGAATTGGTCACACTAAACACACACACAGACACCTCATGATGAAACAAGAACCTAGTAAATGTAGTCACTGCAACAAATATTAACTGTACTACACATATTTGTTGAATACCCTACACTGAACACTATACGAAGATAATTTCATTTACTATCATTGCGGTAATGACACACGACACAAAAACACTAAAATTGATAACATTTAAAAATCTTCACAGACAATTTAAACAGAAAAATAATATAGTGTAAACTAACGTAAAACAAACTTATGTAATTTATTGTAATCATCTTTGTTAAGTTACTTGCTTTTGTTTAGAATTGGGGTCGCTAAAAACTAGAAATGCTGTTATGACCGTAATAAATATGATTAAAAAAAAACAAATAAAGTTATTTACGTTTGGGAAAATTCAATGAATTTTTACTTATTGTGACAAGTTATAAATAATAGTACACCTAATCATTTTCTACCCTGATATAATATTATTATAGAAGTTAAACAATAAACAAAGGATTAATTATTATTATAGAAGTAAATATGTGATAAAATAATATCCGGTATGGAATGTACAAAACCGCAGTAGATGTTACAGATTTTTATACCGCATGTTTTTTGATTAGTACTAAAATACCATCTTGTGTAGTTAATTTAATAAAAGTTAAGGTTAAAAGTAATATAAAATGTTCTGAACTTTTATTACTGCCTGCTGTAAATGATCATTGTTTTGCGAACTGTTTATTGATTACTTTTATTTTTCACAATGGGTGTAATCGACTGATTCTGTAGTGGCTATATATTAGATATATTGTATAGAATGTGCTGGTGTAGAAGCGATCAGGTGAATAATGTGCTTGGGAACTAGTGTGAATGACCGACCAGGTTGTTGTCTGTTCTGTTAACCAAAGACTTCGCAGAATCAAACTGTTCCATACCGTGATCGGATGTCCCATTCATTATTAGCCCCAGGCCGACGTAATTATTGACGTTGTATTTAATATCAATCAAATCCGAGATGGGTTCATGAACTAAACATGTTTCTAATGGAGGTTTAATGAAATATCATTTGAGGTTATGAAATCTACTTAATGAGAAAATTATTAATAATTTTGTATTAATAAAACTATAAATAGTTTTGTTAAATATACCTATAGTAATTTTGATTTAATTAGTAATATTTTTATTTCATATTGAATAAGGTTGTTGATCTTAAATCTTCCTGTGACTTTGATTTTTATCTATCTTAAAAGTTAATATTTTACTGTACGTACTTTGTACTTTTCTAAATCAAAACTATTCTTCGTATAAACATCAGTTTACAAAAAATAATATAAACTAAGCTTAAAACTCTACTAAAAAATATTTGTGTAAGTTTTTTGAAAATTATTATCGTTACAATACTTAGCAAATTTTTTGGTAAACTGAGTAACAGTGCGGGGTAAATATTGGAGAGGGGTAGGCATTTATGTTGGCGCTTAAGAGTAAAAAATATATATACCATTTTGCAAAAATTGGCCTCTGTTACTGGAATACTAAAAACTTTGCCAATCATCCTTAATTTTTAATCGATTCATCGATCTATTCTGTGCGTAATATCAATTATGAATACTTACTATATTTTTATGATTAGACCAGTTAAAAATTATATCGATATTTATCAGATGATGTTTTTATTTCTAGTATCGAGCCGAATGTTTTAGGAAAACTAGTAGTTATTTGTGCCAACACTGATGCCACTAACAAAAACAGATCATTAAACAACCATCTCCGCAAACCATTTTGTACATTTTTGTGAATATACAATATTTTTTTCGATACTAATAATTTAATTAATAATGCATAATCCAAATAATTATGTGATAAGTAAATAATGTAACTATTGGTTTTAATTTTCTTAAAACAAAAAAATCTTTAAACACTATGTTTGGAGTGTAGCATTATATTACGTGAGTGAAACGTGGGTACTAGGGGCTGTAAAATGGAAGAGGATAGAAACTTTTGAAATGTGGTGTTATATGAAAATGTTAAAGATTAGGTGGGTGGACAAAATGAATAATTTAGAGATTCTTAGACGAATGGATGAAAGAAGTATATGAAAACATCTTACCAGAAGAAGGGATAGGCTAGTGGGGTGGATCTTACGACATTCAGTTATATTGCTCTATCAATAGTGGAGGGTAATATTGACGGAGTGAATTGTAGGGGGTGACTAAGGGTAAAATATTTAAAGCAAATTACAAAAGATTTTAGGGTGTTGCAAGTATGTAGATATGAAACGACTTGTGTAAGATAGACATCTAGGAGAACTGCATCAAACCAGACAAGAGACTGACGAGAAAAAAAATTGGTTTTAATGTTCACATAGGTAATTAACAGTTTTTTAAACAATAAAGAAAGCTGTACAATTTAAATTAATAATTAAAGTACTAGATTCTAAATAAATGAAAATGAACAAGATTTGAATCAGTCGATGGTTTTTCTATGGATACAAAAACTATATAGTTGACTGCCTTTCTAGGGACACCATCAACATGCAAGAATTTTAATTTGTAGTTTACGTGCTCTGATAATTACAGTAATATTGATAACTATTTATATAATCATTAAAATTACTCGGTTGCAAAATTTTTGATCATCTGCGTTGTCGGTCAGGTACTAATATTTAATTGACGTTTGGTCCATTGAGACTTCTTCTGTGTTTAGGTTAGGCAACTAACAAATGTAAATAATTGATTGGCTTATATGAGAGTGTAATTTTGAAATTATTGTAAATTTAAAACTTAATTTATAAATTTATTATTCAAATTTACTCCTTGTTTCTGATTTTTACAGTTGATTTAAAACATATTTTTGTGTATTAATAAATCTTTTAATGACGTGTGATATTTATAAAATTTATAAACTAGATGTTACAAAAGTAAAAAGGATTTTTAAATTTCCTGCGCTTTTAATTTATTCAATACTGCTACTACTTTTTGTACCGTGCGGGTAGTTTCCTTATAATAATCTGTTTATTATTGTTGGATAATGCTATCTTTTCCTGTTAAGTAAACACCCAGGAAACGGATAGAAAATTTATTCTATATTTAATATTCATGTATAAAACTAATAATAGTCATCCTGCTGATAACTTTGCTTCTCTTCGAATGTGTAAGTTTACATTGTGTTAATTATAACTTTTGCGGTTTTTTGAACTTTATTAACACTGTTAATTTTTACTAAATTATGTATTACTTTATTTAAAATTCACCTTAATTATACATTTTCCATTGCATCTGTCGGATTAGCAGCTTAATTATTAGCGACTATGGCGTATTATGTAAACTGGAACAAATGGTTTTGACGTGTTATCATTTTCAGACCCTAGAACCCAGGACCTGTGCGTTTTAGGTCAACTCGCCGTGGGTCAGCTGTTCAACAGTTGATTTTCGGAGCCGAATGTTCCTGGTTCAAATACTAGTAAAGGTAGTTACTTTTATACGGATTTGAAAACTAGTCAGTGATTACCGATGTACTTTGATGGTTGGGGTTCAATTAACCATACTCTCTTAAGAATGGTCGTCCTGAATCTGTACAAGATCTCATTTACTCATTGTGTAATAGGGTTGCTTATTGTTCTTAAATTGAACTGAATACAACGTACACACATCAGGGATAAAAAACTTTCTATATTTTACTAAGTTAAAATACATCCATGTTTATTTACAATTTCGTTTATGGTTTTTTATTACATGGGTTGTACATATAACATGAATTTTAGGTGTTAATTTAAATAATTAAAACTACATTTGTTTTATTTTTTTATGACGGAAGTATTTTTTCTGCTGGTACATTTGTTATAACTAGTAGTAATATATGTGTAAATTTTCATTTCATATGCAAGCAGAGGTGTATTTTAAGTCACACCAAGGTTGATTTGGTTTATGCTCATTTGATTCATAGGAAATTTAAGTTATTAAACGAGTTTTAAAGAGGTCGTTCTATGTTATTGTTAATTTATTTTGTTACATATTTTCATCTTAATGTGTTAGGATTAGTGTAAAAAAAAAAATTTAATTCTGTAGAAAAATTCCTATTGTAATCATATTTAAAATAATCGTTTTGATTATTGATATTTAATTTGAAACTTCAAACTACTACTTAAAAATTTAAAAAGGCTCTTAATGATTTATTGTAGTAAAAGAGACCGGAAAACAGTAAAAAAATAAGAAATTTGTTAAAAATTTTGTAGTCTTATAGATAAGAGTAATGTCAAAGAAAGTTTTTAGTGAAATATCATACACGGTATTTTAAAAATAAAATTTTGTTATTTCCTGATTGATTATATTACAATATTGTTTTATTTATTTCTAAAACGTTTTCATTGTTATTGCATTTTTATTGTTTATAATTTCATCATATAAGGAAGTAGGCCTAATTTATTTGAAAAATTTTTATCTAGCCTTGTCTTTGTTGAGTTGTACTGTAGTTGGGTATAATGGTGTAAGATTGTGTACATCTTCTGGCTGGGCATAACGGGTTTATTTAAATTATGTTAAAAATACTTAACTACGTAGTGTAGTTATTAGGTAATATTTATAAATTTTATAGTAATTTTATTTGAAAGATTTTGTTTAGATAGGTACCTATAAGAAACTGTGAAAGCAGATTATTTAGAAGTTTCCAATAAAGTGAATTTTCTGTCACCGAGTCATGTTGGAGAAGAGTTCTTTGCCCTGCAACGGTCCCATGGGGTAACGGCCTCAAGGACGGCGCTCGTTGTGAAGAGAAAAGAGTGAGCGCTATTTGCTTTCCGTCTTATGTATGTAAACTGGTTCACTTGCAACGTTTTACTTGCGGCATTTATTCCGCTTTGAGAATCTTTGCCTTCCGTAATATAACATATAACAATGTAATATGCATCAAGTCTATTCTGCATTGTCTTTCATTTGATGACATATCTTTCTTCTGGTTATGACAAGTCGGTTCCCTTGCTCAACAGTTCTGTGCTATTAATTTTACAGCAGAGTTGATAGAAGCTGTAATTATTTAGAAATTTAGTTTAATTTTAACGAAATATATAATTATTTTTGTAATGGTTGTTTATTCTGCAATCCCGTTTCAAATCTCTCTATTCCATTAATATTTATAATTCTATAAAATTATTTTTTTAACCTTAAAAATCTGGTTTTACAGTAAACCTTTAAACCACGATTTATTAATTTTATAATTACTTTATAACTTATTCTCGAGTATCATTGATTGATGCATTAGAAATACACTTTAATTATCGACGTCCTTAATTTAACTAACATATACTGAACCCGAGACTTCCGGATTTAATTCCTGGCAGATTTCTAATCGTAACCAACTGTAAATTTCATCGTTTCTTTCTAACAGGTGTTTTTTTATTGCGGTAAAAATACTAAAAATTTTATTGATAAAATATCATACATTAGATTTATCTTTCCGGTTGATAACCTTTTGAATTTTGGCTATTTTAAATGTTTAACATGTATATTTAAAATTTTCCAATTTAAATCCAAGTGATACATTTTCATTTGTTACCACAGTGTAGTGTTCTGCAGAAAACATAAATTTTTAACACCGAGCTACACATAGCGATAAGAAAGTAACACATTGTTCCAATAATATTTTTATTGCTAGCCCAGCACGACGTACTATCAAATTACTATACTCCAGTACTCTACTACTTCACTATAAAATATTTTCTTATAAACTAGTACTGGATTTACTTTCCTACTGAACTGCATTTCATTATATACATTTTTGTGACCAGAATTTAAATTTAATATGGACATAAATTTCTCTATTCGAATGTATCAGTTACAGAATCCGTTTACAAATACAGGCTAGTAGGTACTTATGGATAATATTTCATATTATTGTTCCAGACCCAGTTTATTTCTGTATATCTTTTACCTTATTTTATGAGGTATTATTTTATTTTTTATTTTAACACCTTAGATATGATTCGTGAATATACCTAATCCTTTACAACTGCCCTTGTTATTGGATTATTTTGTATTAAAATTTATTCTTTTAATATAATATTAATTTTAAATGAAATTTAAAAAAATGTGTTCTAAGAAAGAAAACGGTACCTACTTTGGATATGTCGGATCAAGTTGGAGTGTATCTGAAAGTAGCTTCTAAAATTGGCGAATTAAAAAATCAAAAATCTCTAGACGCCGGTTTTTAAAATTTTTTTTCTACTATCCAACTGTACGACAACCAGCTAAAAGATTACATTATGCATGAGACACCCGTATAACAGAATAAAATCACTTAATGGCGTTAGTGGCTTAAGAGAAGGACTGATAATCAAGATTTTTTCTATTTAAATTTTGATGTTATATTTTTTAATATTAATATAATGTCCATTTATCGTGTCTACTCCATCGGCGTAACTGTGGTCTTTATTAAAGTCCTGGTAAGTCAGGAGAATTTAGAATGCCCATTGAGTAGTACGAGTATTATAATTTGGTTGTCTGTCGCTGTACCTGAGGTACAATAATGATACGAGTTGAATTAAATCTTTTATCTTTCAGATTTTTGTATCTCTTTTTTTAAATAACGAATCTAACTGCTGTCACATTATAATTAAAAGTATATAATTTTTGTCCTTTAAATTCAAGTAACTTTTAGAGGATTGGTAGATACAAGATACAAGATACAAGATTAGAGGATTGGTAGATACAAGATAGGATTGTTAGATACAAGATTGGTGGATTATAATACTATTATAATGTATTTTTGGTGGTGAATTTAAAAACAACTTTAAAATCCTTCTCTTTACAACTTGATATATAGTTTTTAAAACATTAAGTTTTGGTAATATTGGCATTTAAAATAGTGTGGTATTAATTTGGTCAACCAGACTAGTGCACTTGACAAGGTAAAGTAAGCTTACTTTGTTTAAAAAGTAAAACACACTGGTTTGAAGACGTTTTTGTGTCTATAGAAATTAAAGTAGATTTGTATTAAGAATAGAATCTTCTGACATTTCTGTTCCTATTGCTTAAAGAACTTTACCTATTAAAACTATACCATTTATCTATTTTGGGTGAAAATTAACTATAGTTTATGTACAAAATTATTTGGCAAGTAGAGTTGTAAATAAAATTTACATCTTAGTATTGCAAAACAACACGCCAGTAAAAATCAAAATTTTCCTATTAAGTAATTTAAAATCTAGGCTAGTTTTCCTTAAAAAATCGGTTACATTAATTGAAAACAGTTTTAATTAAAATTTGTAATACATTATAATTTCACTTTTTATTAATTTAAACTTACTAACGCAATATTTTTATTAATAATTTACTTGTGGTAATAATTATTTTTAAATTTTTGTAGAAATTCTTCATAATGTGACCTGTGAGACTACCTGCACGAATTGTCACAACGAAACTACATATACTAGTAACAGAAAAGTCTATTACATTTAGGCAGTTCTACTTTAATAGTAGTCGAGTCAGGAAAACCACATAAAACCAATTTGGGAATTGCCATTTTGCTAACTCTCGTGTGCTGCAACGAACCAGTAACGTGTTACCTCAGTTAACGCTTTATTTAGCGACTTTTCGTGTTATTTGTCGTGCTTTTTAATTAGGCTCTTTTGATGAGAAAATTTATGAATTCGAGCCTACCATGCATTTAGTTTATTAAAAAAGGCCGCGAATTAACATATGAAATTTTTAAACGACATTTGTATTATTTTGTCTTGGGTTTCGGTTGGAATTTTGTTTTAAAATCTTTTAAAATTTAATTTAAAGTTGAAATAATGAATTTCGAATTAATTTCCATTTAGGTTTATTAAGCACTATTGATGTTAAATGGACTTTACAAATTTAGGCATTCTACTTTACAAAACTTTTTATTAGTAGCCTACTCTGAACGTCCACTGTTTAAAAATAATAATAATTTATTTTTAAGTCTGCCAAATATACTCGTATTTATTTTGTTTTAAGTAACCGTCTCATAACTAATATCGAAAAGTTACTTTCTTATTCTTGTTGATTGAATTACTTTGGAGTCTTCGTAATATTAATGGATGGGTGATCATTGTCAAACTGCTACATACGAGGCGTGGCTATTAAATAACGAGACTGACGTTGTAAAAAATTTTATTTTAATTTTATACATAATCACTTATTGTCACCTTCAATATACACTCCTTCTCTATTCCTACAACGCTCCATGCGAGTTTTCCATTGTTGGAAACAGTGCTGGAAGTTATCTTCTATCAGCTCCTTTAGGACACGTTGCCGCTTTCTCTTTTACAGCTTCCACAGACTCAAATCTTGTCCCTTTTAAAGCAGATTTCACCTTAGGGAACAGGTAATAGTTTGCAACATTTACATATTAGATATTAAAAAATAAAATAAAAAGATCTATTCTAATTGTGTTTCTTGGTGGTATTGATCGAAGTTGTCTTTAACATGTACTAACAAAATTAATAAATTAATTCTTTTTATAAAGTGTTACTTAACACATATGTATGTTTCTACATAATGTTACGTTATTAAATAAATATCGTATGTAATTGCTTTAAAATATGAATTTTACCAAATAGTTAGTATAAGAGATTGTAACGAACACCGATCACCAATTAAGAGGAATATTAAGTAACATTAGCATTTATTTTACGGCTGCGTTCAGTTTATTTTGATAAATAAAATTTAACTTTCACATTTAAATAAATAATATTTTAAGAACATATATTTTATTATGTGTGTACTTTCACACCGTCGATTTTATTTTAAGTAAGTATCCATACAATTTTGTCACTTTTCATAATATTTTTATAAAAATGCCATGAAATTCAATAAGTTACTTGTTTTTTTATTTAAGTTAAGTATTTATTTTTTCTTGCCATGTTTATTTGTTTTAATAAAACAATATAAGGGTTGTTTTACTGTTATTCACGCTTTATGTGATGTTTCCGGTCACGGATTCAACCCTTACAGTTATAAAGGGTGCAACCCTTGGATTATAAATCTCTTCGTAACCTCACCTGGTCACCGAGTACAACTGGACATATACAACTTACTGGACACTGTAGTAATTATTAGAGAAAATATTTTAGTATTTTTAAACTCTCTTTGGTGCTAAAACTCCCCCAGTAGTATTTATAAACCTTTAGTAAAAGGTTTTTCCAGTTTTGTGCAGTAGTGTCGTTGATAATCCAAACTAATTGGAGATCAATCCGTTGAGATTTTCGGAAAAAGCTAAAGTGATACATAATTAACCCTGTAACTCCTAAATAGACGTATTTAATAAGGAGGACTTTCAATGCACACTCAAGAGAATTGAACATTTTAATACTTAGTTCAACATCAATCGTTATTTACGTAAGTAGGTACAAATACAAAAAATGCAGTAAGAAACAAAATTTTCATACGTTTGTATTTACAAATTATCAAAGTCAATGATAAATTATTTTTTGAAAAAGTCTTGAACAAGCATTGTGCTTCGTTTTATAGCAGCCAAGTCTCTTGCTTGTCGTAATTGTTATTATAAAGAGGGATTGAATTATTGATGTTCCGATTGTCGGCTGTCTACGGCAAGCTACAAATTTAACACAAAATTACTAGGCTACCAATAAAATAGTTTCAAATCTCATTATACTAAAAACAGTTTTAAATAATTGTAATTTATTGTAGCTATGATTTATTTACGCAATTTGTGCATTTGTTACGGTTGTAATTTTACATTTTGCTGTACTTTAACGTATGAAACTGAGACTAACATTTTCAGCAAAGCGTTACCTATTTTTTTTTAATATAATTTTTTTTTAACTTTTTGATTAAAATTTTACTTTAATATAATACAGTACCTATTTATAAAATATAATCTGTTTTATAAATTAATTCTGATTGAACAGATACAGTGATTATTTTTGAAAACTTTTTATTACAGCCTGGTCTTTCACGTCTACTGTGGGTTATGTAAGGGTTACGGACGGTTTTGATTTCTTAAAATTTCCAGATGCTATCCGGGATCTAACCCGGAACTTTCTGTTTTATAGTCTAGAACGCTTACTACTACTCCATGAAAGACGCCGGTTTATTTATTTTTTAGAGTACGTTATGTAACTTGTTAACTTCAGTAAGTAGGCCTACAGGTTAAAGAAGACAAATTTTTCTGAATGAGTTTTTTTTACAAAAGGTGTATATTTTTGAACTACTAACAAAAGTAATTAGTTAATTTTTGTTTAGATCATCAGCCAATAGGCTGGTTTGAACTTCTAGAGGTTTTACTAAGTAAAATGAGGAGTGAGGTGGCTTACCTTTACCTTCTTCACTGAAAAGTATGCTTATCAGCATACCAGGCCCTCTAAAACACATATTTTCCACCCTCTAAATGCCACCTTCACTTCATTAACTACAGGATCTGGCTGTAAAATGTATTCTTTAATTTCAGAGGAGATAACTCTGACGAGTGTCTTTTACACCTCTACCTCATCTGTTCTTAAATACTTCAGTCGTTTAATTTGCTGACCATGTGATAAAAAACAAAACTATTTTTTGTAGCCCTAAAACTAACAGATGGAGTGTACATAATTTAACATTCCACCTATCTGTTATGGGCAGATCGACCATCACTCTTGTGATTTTGAATGAATTAACATCATACTTAATTCATTAAATAATTAAATTATCATTGAGTATTATGCTTTTAAAGATATTCTTTTGGGAAACAAAATTTCCAAAATTATGAATTGTTCTTTATGATATTTCGCTAAAAATAAATAATAATACTATAGATAAAAAATACAATTTCCAAGAATGTTATTATATGTTGATTAGAATTTCACAAATAATTTTAAATTATTAACGCGAAGAAAAAAATGATCTAAAACTTCATTATACATACAATAAATTATTTTATGATATCACACCAATTATTACCGCAATTGTAGTGATTGTCATTGATATACTATACGCTGACATTTATTATTACATCATTGAATTGTTATTGTGATAGAATAATTGTCCGTAGGTATGTTTCTACGGTATTAAGTGTGTCACGGATGCTGAATTCCGACACTGACCTATTTTCATAATATGCATTACATACACCATATTTGACATGGTATGTAAGGTTTTCATATTGATGACAATATGTGGGTTTAATAATTCAGCATAAATAAATTTAATGTCATTTATATTTCATCCCAATTTTAGTTTTCAATTTATAAAAATCTCATAAATTAAGTCAACACCACAGAAATAAATATATAGGTTGTTTAAAAAAACAAAATCATTAACATTTTAATATCAACACTACTATCTTATTCGTCATAATTTATATTTTTATTTTGATTTTTAAAATATCAGATATTTTATTTCTTATTTCGATGTTGGATTGGTGTTATTTCTTATATTAAAAAAAATAATTTTTTTCGATCTTGGTAAAATTCCTCTAAATTTTTCATTCATTTGCCACACAAATCGATGTAATATGAATAGTTTTATTTAAAAACTATCTTCGAAAACTTAATAGTTGATAACCTTGTTATTGATACGTTTTTATTGATATCTTTACTTTTTTAAAGTGTAATAAAAACACCAAAGAATGCCTACGCTTAAACGAATTAATAAGTGAGTATTTAATTAACATCGTTTGTCTCATATAGTGTTTCGTTAGTCCTTGACTGTGTACAAGAATGTAGTTCTTGTGTTCAAAAATTTGTGGAAGTTTTGTGTGTTCTACAGCCAATAATACAATCAAGTTTTTAGTTAGGCTTTAATAATATTTTCTCTCTTTTCTTACTGTTATATAAAAAGGAAAATTTTATTTTCGTATTCGCAAAGTCTGAAGAACCACTAACTAATAATCTCCAAATTTTGACTGGATCTTTATTACATTTTTCCGAGTGTAAAGGTTTTTTAAGATGAAAACTTATTTCTTGAAAAGTTTATTTATAAGTACATAATTTGATCTATATTACAATGTAAATAACCGAACATAAAAATTGTGACAAATTACGAAACACCAGTAACATTCTACGAACTGAGAATTAAATTTGAAAGATTGTCGTACTAAAGTTTGATTATTTTCATGACAGACTCAAAAACGTTAATGATTAGATAGAAATGATGAAAAACAAAGTTCACGATAAGTTTGAGTTAACGCCTTAAAATGTAAAAATAGAGATTTATCGGGAAATTCAGAGGTTACATGGTATTAGAATTGGAGATCCGATAGTTAACTGGATTGATGAATGTAAAGATAAAGATGGTATAGCTATAAAATTAGCGAGTATTGGGTAGAAAAAGACATTGAAAGTAAGGTAATTTTTCATAGTTTTTCGTTGGCCGAATTAAATAAAAAATCGTACAATATACCTCTGACTGCTGATTGTTGCTCTGAAGAAACTACATATACATGCGCTTCAAAATATACTTTTGGTTTACAAAACTAATCTTAAACTAGTGTGGACTTACAGTTTCTAGTTATGGGGTGTGTCCATTAGTAATTCATGTATCAGAATTCAGCGTTTGCAGCCAAAGGTTTTCTGAGCTCTGACAGCTGTGCCTTGGTATATGATAAACAACCATATTCACAAACATCTATGCAGTGTGTCAACAACTGAAGAAACTAAAAAATTTTAGTGTTGTATTGGCTGTAACAAATGGCGTTTGAATCTCGCGAAAATTCCTTGGCCGTGAATCTATTGGACAGCGGTGGTACTAAACGAAGGCATCCAAAAGACTTAACATTTTCTAACTTAAATTATTAACTTAATGTTTCAAAATTTTGTTTTATTTTTTATTTTATTCATTATGATTAATCTTAGGATTAATGTGTTTATTATCCTGTAGAGACAATTAATTTTATTCATAATTTTTAACAGGTTTAAACGTATGTTTGTTTATCAGTATCATTCTAAAAAAAAACCAAAAATAATTAACACTAGGCGTGTTTGTGGGGTAAAGCCCTGTGACCAGTAGGAATACAAAACCTCTATAAATTGTTAAAAGTAAAAAAAAATGAAAATTTATCGGACTTTTTTCTAAGACTTAAATTTGAACTGGTAGATCAACTTTAAAATTAGTATGTACTTTTGTAAAAAGTAATAAAATTTTTAAATTCATGTTAACGAGATTTTACGAAATATGTGTGTATATGTTTCATTTTAAAACTAAATTACGTTGCTCTAGGTTAGTTGAAGTATAGTTACATTATGTACGTATAGTACAGTATTAATAAAAATACGGTGACCTATTATTCAATATTACAACCTCTATTATAATCTAGTTCATTTTATTAGCATGCAATTGTACCGTTATTTTATACTTATATTACTTGTTAATATAAATTCAGCCGCAGTTCTTTGTCAAGAATGAAATCTTTTGGATAATTTAACATTACCATAATTTAGCTGTATTGTTTATTAAATTACCTGTGACTGGTTTAATTTATTATGATTGTTTTAATTTTATACAATTACGGTAATCAATTTTTTTTTATTAATAATGTAAATATTACTTTATTTATTTATTTTTTATTGGCCATTTATTGATAATAGTTCTGTTTCTTATCACGTAGTCTATCAATTATATGACTGAAACATTTAAAAACAGAAGAGGTAGAGGTGTAGTGAATGGCTGAGAGTAATGAATTTCATTATACAGCCAGACCCTGTGTAGAATGAAGTGAAGGTAGGATTTTCCGGGTGGAAAGTAGAAGTTTGCTTTTGAGGGCCAGGTATGCTGATAAACATACTTTTCCATTTAGTGAGAAAGGATGGTAAATCACCTCACCCTTCTTTTTACTTAATAAAACCTCTAGAGGTTCTGACCAGTCTTTCGGCTGATGACTTAAACAACAACAACAAATGTATCTTTCATAATTTTCATGAATCAACTATAAATATTAAATCTGTTATATTATTTAAAAGACAATGAACTGAATACGATAACTTTATCGTTGTACAGTTAGTTTTAACGCTGTTGAATTATTCAAAGATTAGTGTTAGTCTTATAATGGATAATGAATTGACTGCTGTAGGTACTTATTCTAAACCCAACTAAACTACTATATTTTACTTACTTATAAGCTTCATTTAAACTTAATTATTTTTTTAACGTTAGTTTCTGTTGTAAACTGTATTATCTGAAATAACTATTCTGTATAATCGCTGGTGTTGTATTTCATAGGCTAAATTTCTAAGATCGGTGTTTCCTTAGCTAAATTAAGATTTACAGCTTTATAGAGAGATTTTAGATTTATTGGAACGTATTTTCCTTTAGGTAAATGTAACCAGATCTAAAAAGAAGCGTTTTAATTGCATCATAGAAGATAATATCAGTTTAAATTGATATGTACTTAATTGAGCCAACCTTTCATTAAAAAACTAAAAAAAGTAGTAAAAATGAAAAAGTAGTTTGAAAACCTTTAAGTAAAAGTAAATGGCAGCCCTTTTATATACATTTTACCTTATTTAATGTTTTTATTCCTTATTTTTTCAGTTTAAGAAATTTTGTAGCTATATTTACAAATTTAACCTACCGGTTGGTCTAGTGGTAAAGACTTCGGTGAGGATCTACTAAGTAACAGCTGATTTTCGGAGGTGAAGGTTCCGTGGTTCAAATCATTCTAAAGGTACTTTTGTAAGGATTCGCATACTAACTAGATAGTGGTTACCGGTGTACTTTGATGGTTACGGTTCAATTAACCATACTATCTTGGGAATTATGCCCATAACAAGCAGGTGGAGTGTTAAATTATTTGAACTCGATATGCTAGTTCCCGGGCTACAAAAAATAGTTCTGTTTCTTATCACTTGGTCAGCCAATTACATGACTGAAGCGTTTAAGAAGAGATAAGGTAGAAGTGTAAAAGATAGTAGTGACAATCATCTTCTCTGGGAGTAATGAATTTCATTATACAGCCAGACCCTGTGGTGAATGAAATGAAGGTGTCATTTGCAGGGTGGAAGGTAAATGTGGTTTTGAGAGGGCCTGGCATACTGATAAGCATACTTTTCCACTCAGTGAGGAACGCAATTGTAAACTACCTTCTCCCCTTTTTACTTAGGAACTCTGTAGAGGTTCAAACCAGCCTTTCGGCTGATGACCTAAACAACAACAACGTCTTAAAATGGTCGGCTTGACTTTGCACAACACTACAGTTTTGAACTGACTACACATTTAAATGGCATACAGCTCATTTGGTCATGAGGTTGCTTATTGCTCTTAACAGATTGCAACGTACACACGTTAGGGATTTAAAAAAATTATGTATTTATTGAAACATTCAGTAACGAATGTCGATTACTAGTTTTTACAAAAGAGAAGACTTGGGTTTTGTAGTAAACATTTTGTCGCGCGGTATTGGTTTATTAATATTCTTAATACTCTAAAATTTTTGCCTCGTTACTGCATCTGTGAGTTCTTTTCACTAACCATTATTTTCATGTATACGTACTTATTTAATTTTGTATCTTTCATTAACTTTTTGAAGTTGCTGTTCCTAGGTGTACTATTTTCTTTGTGCCAAGAATCTTACCATCGAAAATATTCACAATGAAATCATAGTGTCTCCCAATGTACCCGATAAATTTTTTACTTCCTTTTGTTTTAGCTCGCAATGAGTTATTATATTTTTGCTTCCTTTTCCCAATAATACTTTATCATTTATCTTTTTATTGACCCCGCTAAACTGCATTAGCCTCCGTAGTGCCATCTCAATCGCATCCAATCGTGCTTTATTCGGGTTTTCCAACACTATCGGTTCACTTTTAGTAATAAATCATTCCAGATAAAATGTTCGCGAATTATTTCCTTTTCTCGATATGTGTATGACTGTTCGTCATCAATTACTTCTTATTATCAAATATTTATTTAGCAAAATCAATTCTTCGCTTTATTTTTTATACTAATTTAGCAATTGAATAGATAATTTATTTTGTCTTGAATTTTTATACGGTACTGTACATTGTGCTGCACAATTTCAGTATACGATATTTAAATAGTGGTGGGGAGTTTCGCTATAAGGAGAAGAGGTACCTAGTGATACATTCTCCGTTTATAACTACGGGTATTATCCGTTATTTAGACCACGAGGTCTCTACTCCATTTCCGCTTTAGACGTCGCACAGGTGGGAAGTTCCTTGTAGCTAGATCGCGGGCTAAAATTTATTATATAAGGACGCGGTTAGCTCCTTTACTGTCGGAATTTTGAAATCGTCGTGGAGGGTTTTATTGCTTACATAAAAAGGAGCGCCAGAAGCAAGTCTTAAGAATTTTGATTGAAAGACCTGGATCGACTTTAAATTACTCTCTGCCGCTACTCCAAAGAGCTGGACACCATAAGTCCAGATTGGTCTCAAAAGGGTTTTGTATATTAAAATTTTGGAACGGAGGTTCAATTTTTATCGAGGGTTAATTAAGCAAAAGAGTAGCTTCTGGCGGCGGTTAAGTTCTAAACTTGTACGCAGATGATGCTTCCAAGTTAGTCGCCTGTCAAGCCATAAGCCAAGATATCGCACCACTCTGGCTTGGGGGGATATGAATGTTATTCAGCATCACATTTGGACAAATTTGACGTAAGGTAAACGTAATATGTTGACTTAATTGGGTTCACCTTATAATGCCAGCGGGTAAGCCAGTCCTGTATTAATAAAAGTCCTGTATTGATAAAAAATAAGTTATTTTTAAACAATATGAGATGTATTTCTGGTTAGTTGAAATAAGTTTAATTATAACAAAGAAATAATTAGCAGAAACTTGCTTACTTTTTTTTAATTGTGTGACCAAAACTTGAATTATTCAAGATTCGTTTTATATCACGGTTAATAAAATTTAATGTACGTTCAACATGTGTACACTAAGCCTATTTTTGCTATTCAATCTACAGGCTTGCAAAAGCTTCAATGAATCTTTGCGTCAACACTATAACGTCTGATTTTAATTTTAATACGCATTTGCTTCCACCATTACAAGTTCATTCACAACACGGCATTATTAGACTATTATTCATTAACGTCACAATAGTTGCGTGTATTTTATTCTTCTTAAACTATCTTGGCTAGTTGTTAGCAAGAGAAGCGTAGGCAATTTGGTATTCCACAGTAGTTCATATTACACCGTATTCGACTTGTGTATATCTAAATTTTGAAATTATAATTTAAAAATCAAATTCATATTTTCTTGTTGAACAGTATCATGCTTTACTTGTATTTGATTTAGTATTCATGTATTTTTATTTATTTTTAAGTAGGCTATTTATTTACGGTTCAACATATTATGTAAAGAAGTGGTTCCTTCTTGTTTTTCTATAATATAAACTCATTTTTACTTTCTATTGCCCTATATGAAATATAAGAAAGAAAAGTAGGTATTGGTTTATGCCGATTTTTTATGAACCCAAAACACATGTTTTTAGTGATTAGTCAGTGTGTTTGTCTGTCTATATGTGTGAACGACATTATCTCAATAACGGAATATCATACAAAGTTGAAACTTGGAACTTAAGTTAAGTACAGGACCCGACAAGAACATTTTCATTAAAATCTGTCAACCAGAAGTAGTAGTTTATTCGTGTAATTTTCACGTTTTCCATTTTTTTAAAAACTGCTATATTTACTACATTTTTTATTCTCTATAAGATAGGGTAAGCGCTACGTCTGCTGAAATTCATGGGGAGGCTGTACTTTTATGGTAAAAATTGTTTTATTTTAAAATTTTGGTTTTAGTATGCATTTTACGACAAACGTATAGGCTATGTATAATCAAAGTTATTGGGAAGAAAAAATGTACAATTTTTATTTAAAGAATTTTGTCTATGGAGTTTAATTTAGCGTTAATTAGTGTTTTTTTTTGTATTTTTAAGCGAACAGAGGTTGATTTTCATTTTACGTCATTCACTCATGATTTAAACAAAGGTTATAGGCTATTGTTTATTATCTACATTGA
Organism: Catonia carolina; assembly: GCA_035578175.1. Classification (NCBI taxonomy): domain Eukaryota; kingdom Metazoa; phylum Arthropoda; class Insecta; order Hemiptera; family Achilidae; genus Catonia; species Catonia carolina. The sequence continues at coordinate 83,139,440 of JAQMRL010000002.1, forward strand.
CAAAAGAAAGTCGTGTAAGCGTTTCAAACCAGATTTTTTGTACGGCTTTTATCAGTACATTTGTTTTTTTGTTCTAGCCTTCAGAAGGGTCCATTAAGTAAACTGCCTTATTGCTTTCCTCAGTTTCACTCCACACTGCTTTTTGTAGTTAGCCCTTTAAGAATACCTTAACTGCCATGAACTGAATTTCCGATTATTTATAACAAAATAACAAGATATGATATCGAAATTCCGAATACAACAAACTTTATTAAAAAAAAATGAAAAAAATGAACTTCACTAAATATAGAACAAGACTCGTCAACAAATGGCTAGTGCACAATATGATTTTTAATATTTAAACCATTATAACACTAAAGTTTACGGTGTTTTTAGTAATATGTGCACATAAGAAAGTGTAAAATTATTGTAGTCTCATCGTTGGTACTTAACTTGTTTATTTATCAGATACATAGTAACAGGCGTACAGTTGTCATAAGTCTACCGTATCCTACTAAAAATAAATAAAACAGTTATATAATACATAAACATACTATTTAAATATCTGAAGTAAATGTGAGACATTCTTTTTAAATATTTACTTAAAACATGTTAACAAAACAGATGCTTGTAACACGGGATAATATGTGCAAAACGTCGTGAACAATTTATAATATAGGTTAATGTTTGAATATAACATTTCATTATACCATAAGATCTTATGGACCGTACATTATTTGAAAATTAAAGCGCAAAACTGTTAAATTATAATCATACGTCACCTTTAAACTAAAAAATTTAGAAGAGTAGATTTTACTTGTAAAACGAAAAATTAATATAGCAACCGACTGAAGGTCATTGTAAAATGTAGCAGTTGAGTAAATATCAAACAATTTGTTTGAAAAAAAAACATATGTAAACCCGTTTTTTGAGGCAACTTTATAAAATTTTTAGGTTAGGTAATAAAATGTATAATATACATTTGAATTTCAGTTTTATTGAATTATGAATTTGATCTATTCCTGCTGCTACAATTATTTTGGCGGCTGCTACACGTGTTCGACAGATCATATAACAACCATTTGAATGTTAATAAAATATCAAGGTCTTTATCGTACGCTGTAATTCATATTTGTATATTAATGTACATAGAATGTAGACTACCGAGTGAGTTGTAACTACAATGCTCTGAGATTTTATAGGCTAAAACTTCTTGTTTCAAATACTATCAAGAAATTACTTTAATAATTTGTATGTATCTTAACATTTACTTTGTAATATTAAATATTTTTCGTGCGCCAAATATTTTTATGTTATGATCTTTGCAATTGTTAATTTTTGTCTTCCAAATCTGTATTTATGTAAAAGCGAATTTACTGACAATGATTTACCTACTCGCAACACAATATTCTCTAATTTCTCGATCAACTATAGAATTTTCTTTTCAACCACTTACCGTTATGGTGTTAAAAGAAGATTACTTAGCTAAAGCAATACTTATTACTTTCTATACCTTCTCGACATGTTACAGATCTAAAAATGGCACGCATATTTTTTAAGGGGTATACTTGGGAAAAGTTAACCAGAGAAATTTTTATCTCTTAGTAAAAAGTTGTTATACGAAATTTAGTGTTAATACCCTAAAACAACAAATATTATTTGTCTACCTTTAACGTCACAGCAGTGCATTTTTTTAAAAATAACAAGATACAGTGAATCAGGACGATAAAGACTACATCTAAATTTCCAGTATAAGTTCTTGAACAAGACTTGTCTTTGATTGACTAGGGCAAAACTTATGTATAGTTTGCTAAACTAGCTTTTTAGAAAATTTCAAACAGAATTTTTCAGAACGTTCCAAAATAATAGTAATATATTCCAAACAACAATATCAACATTAAAGTGTGTGAGTGCGATTTTATGACAAAAGAAATTGACATATACCTTCCCCACGAGCCATAATTCTGAGAATCGAAATTAGTATTCATAAAGTCATACCTAACCTTAAAAAGTAAAGCGTGAAATGAAACAGAGGAATCTGAAAAAATTAATTATTGCATATCTAGCAATAAACCCGCGCCCAGCGCAGTTGGTACTTCGTTTAAAAAAATACTAATCTGTCTTAGTATTGTTCTGTTATAATGTGTTTTCTTGTTCCATTCCAGTAGTAATTTTTTTTGTTAGCTTTAGTCTTCTTTTATAAACTATACGCTGGTGATAATCATCTTATTTGATTACTATTTTTCGCTGTGTTTTTGGCTAGCGTATGCATGAATGAACACGGGTCTTTAAATTTTCATTCAACCCGTGTAATATAATAGGTTATTAGGAACTTAGTACCAGCTGACTCACTGTGCTGGCCCCGATGACGTGTTATAACTTAATGATATATATTTGTTAAACCTTTTTTTTATTTAATTATAGATATACTGTTATTGACATCGTTATTACGATAGTTTTAAAACGTATCGATTTTTAATGAAACATTAGTATTGGTAATATGATGCCCTTTTTATCACTTAATTTACGCTTGCGTTTGTTAATTTACAATTTGTCCGTAAAATGTGTGTTGCGCGTATTCAACTGGTATTATTACTATCTCAAGCGTCATTTATATTGCTTACTGGAAAATTGCAATTTCACAGAAGTCTTTATTTTAATATCGCACGTTTTGGTGTTAAAAATTAACTGTTATTTTAATTATATTTTATTGCATAACTTCCTATCAACAATTTATTTTCTACTTTCTTTTAAAAATTAATTCATAGGCCTACTTTTTATTGACCCTAATTTTTTGGTATTGAAATAGAGTAGGTACACTGATTTAGCTATTAGCAGTTAGTTGATAAAAATCACTGAATTAATTATGTAATAATCAGTACAAAGTGATACATTTAGCATAAGTAAACCAAACTAATTTTTTCCTCAAAGTTGCTGGATAGTTTTTATGAATTATTATGTATTGAATTGATTACGAAAAAAGTAATTTAATTGATTTATTTGTTTGTTTCAGCATACGGAAAAGTATTTCTGGTGCGAAAGAAGGGCGGAAAGGATGACGGTAGGTTGTATGCCATGAAAGTATTGAAGAAAGCAACCATAGTGCAGAAGAAGAAAACTACTGAACATACGAAGACTGAGAGGCAGGTCCTTGAAGCCGTTCGGCAGTCTCCTTTCCTTGTTACCCTGCATTACGCTTTCCAGACTGATGCCAAATTACACCTTATTCTTGGTAAGTTGAACTGCTGATTATTTAGATAAATATATAAAGGAATTTTTTTGCCGAATTCAGAATTGTCAAAATAGCACAGCCACCGTAATTATCTTTCCATAGTCTTTTAATGTTTGGAAATGCTATTAATTAAATTTTTCGACAGTTCCTTTGATGATGAACTGTACCTCACGTACTATATAGATCAATCCTTTTTTGATACATCCAATTTGTTGATTGAACAAAAACTAATTGAAGTTATCTACATCATTATAAAAGAAAACCGATAATGTAGGTGTGTTTGTAAAGAATTTCTCTTTATTATAAATAGCAATCACTTCCTCTAATCTGAGCGTTACGTTCTTTTAAGTAGTGACAAAATGTGATAGCCTAGTTTATTTTCATCCCTTTGTAATAGAAAATGAAGAGGGTGGGTATACGAGTTTCCTCCTTTATGTGTTTAAATTTAGCCGCTGTAAGTATTCCAATCAGCTTCACTTGCTTGGCTTAACATATACTGCTTAGAATGTCATGGGCATTTGAAAATACATTTAAACTGATTGCTTGTCTAGCGTCTGTGTGCTGTACCTGCATAACCTATAGTATCTATTCTATCTATTAAATCCTACTATATATTTAGCTTTAATCGCTTTTATCAAATAAAACTAAAATGTTCAAATATTTGACATTCATTATGAATTATTGTTTTGTCCCATAAAATAAATTTAACATTTAATACAGGGAATAGTAGTTCATCGAATATAGAAATACTGCAGCGCTTTCAATCAAAATACCTGAGACTGATCACTGCAGCCCCATGATAGTTATGTAACCAGTGAAATATTGCGCAACGATCTAAACCTGCCCTCCATAAAAGAAAAAATTAAACTGCGTAGCGAGAAACTTTGAAAAAAGTTAGAGGAACATCAAAATTCTTTCGCAATCAACCTCCTCGACAACAACCAAGATACTCAAAGAATGAAACGTTAGACTTACATTTACGATTTGGTTACTCATTTAACTCATTAATTTGTTTTACTTCTACTACTAATCATCATCTCATAATTGGCATTATTGACTTTTCTATCATGGTCATGGTCATCGTCAGCTTTAACTGCATTATTTTGCGATAAATTATGGCAGATCAGTGAAGTTAGGTTTAGTTTATTTTTTCTTCAGAGTTCAGTTTTTTTGAAACACTCTACTGTGTGAGTTTTATATTTTGGTTCAAAAACCGTTATTATTTAGTATTTTGTCGTCTTTGCTTAAAAACTTTATTTACGTTTAAAAAAAGTGATTGCAAAATAATTACATTTTGTTAAAAAAATTATGTTGTTGTTTAGGTCATCAGCCAAAAGGCTGGTTTGAACCTCTAGAGGTTTTACTAAGTAAAACGAGGAGTGAGGTGGTTTACCATTGCCTTCCTCACTGAGTGGAAAAGTACGCTTATCTGCATGCCGAGCCCTCTGAAAAGCACATATTTTACACTCTGCAAATGACACCTTCACCTCATTCACCACAGGGTCTGGCTGTATAATGAAATTCATTACTTTCAAATAAGATACTCTGATTAGTGTCTTTTACACCTCTACCTCTTCTGTTCTTAAATGATTCAGTCATTTAATTGGCTGACCATGTGATAAGAAACAGAACTATTTATTTTAGCCCTGCAACAAACAGATTAAGTGTAAAAAATTTGACACTCCACCTGTCTGTTATGGGCACTATCAAAAAATTATAGTGCCTAAATATATTTTTAAATAGAAAATTTGTAGGTTTCATAAAATAATTTAAATTTTATTTAAAAAAGTCAGTCATTAAGACATTTTTAAAACTTTAAATTCTGTATGTATGTGTCATTTGAATAGTAAGAGATTGTTAAGAAATAATTTTAGAAAATGATGTTGGCGATTTTACTTGTAAAGGAAGTAAATGTATACTACTGAAAAATATTTTTTTAAAGTACTCTAAGATATATTTTGGTACGAAACTTCACATACTAAGAATAAGGAAAATTAAAATCACTACAAATTCTAAATTTGCTTCAGTTCGATGCTTTTTTCAGCAGTTTACGATTTTCTTCAAAAATTGAGCTAAAATCAGTTTTTTCTCAAAAATACTGGTTTAAAGTGTATGCTGTGCAACTAAATACATAAAATAAAAATTAAAGAAGATTAATAATTCTACAACTGTCGTATTAGATGTTTTCATTAAAATATTGATGTGTTCAGCTGAAAACCACATCAAAATATGGAACTCTTCCTGTACGGATTAGACCTCCTAGCCAATTCCAACTTCAAACTTAAAAACTGCCATCTTTTCAAGAATTTGATCAAGTCAAAAATTATATTAATAAAATATCAATGCGAAGCGGAGGGAGTGGAAGTTGCTTAAATATTTCTTAAAAATACTGTGATACTTTATTAATCGTTACATTTTTTTGAACTATAATAAAATGAACTAAACTCTCAGGTTTAGAGATGTGCTGAGCAGAGTATTTTATGTATCTTGTAACTAAATAAATCCTAATTAATTTCGTATTCGCTATGTTAATTAAAGGTGATAATAAACAAAACTAACGTTGTTTATAATATTCAGAAAAGTAATTGTAATTTTATTTTTGTATTATCAAAGAGTAACATTTTCGTTTTGCTATACTACATAAATCAAAAACCTGTGGCAGATATAAAAATCAGAATACATTGTTATTGTTCTAGAATATTTTTCGTTTTAACAAATCTTAAATTGAGGTACAGTTGCGATTTGTTTGTGGTGTAATATCACAGATTGTTCATTATCATTATCGTGTTTATTAACGCGGGTATAACAATGTAAGTGGAAAAAGATAGAAGCTTTTTGATGTAAACTTTCTCTATACTTTCACTATCTGGCTGTTGGTATCATTTAGTCTCACATTTTTTCCTTCCGTTAGTTTCTTAATAATGAACGTACAAAGTATTTAATACAGTTAAACATAAGTGTCTTTAACATTTTATTAAAATTAGGTATCGTAAAAATTCCAAATATTTTCAATTTGATAAATGCTAGACATTTTTTTTCAAAAATAGGACGGTTAAAATTTCAGATTTCTCCTATGAACTTGATCGATTTAATTTGTTATGTTTTAAATTTCTTGAATAATGTACTTTATGTTCTAATTTATTTTGCTGAAGTTTTTGTTACGACAAGATTTATATATTGTTTTTAGGCCTACTAGTGTATTACTTAAAAAAGTTAGTTTTTTTGAGTCATAAGAGGAGATGAAAAACTGTAATAAGAAAATGAAAGTCTTCATTTCCTTTTTAATTATTTTAAAAATTAATTTCGTGATTATCTTTAACAATATGCTCACTAAGTTCCATTGGATATTTAGGTTTATGGATCTGTGTTTACGCTTAATGACGAAAGCAGTTCTATACATGCGCCAACTTTTTATTCAGATTTGGAATTTTTAGTGGTATAGGTGAATAGCTAAGGAAGTACGTTCAGGGTACGGATAAGAAAATTTAAAAAAAATCAAGTAAACATAGGATTCATGTAAAACTTTTAATAGTTCTACTGTATTTGAAAATGATGCTACTATTTTGTTACATACTTTTTTATCAGAAATTAGTTTTCCCTTGATCTTTTTAAATATATTTAATTTACAGTATTTAGTAACAACGCAGTTTCAGGAAAAAATTTCTGTTAATGTGCACTAAATATTTTGATATTTTTCTTCAGATGTGTGTTAGTTACATTGTCACATCTAAATGTGTTATAATGCCATTTAAAAATCTGTTCGACTCTTTTTCTATGTACTGGTTGGTCATTTAATTTATATTTGTTAAGTGCTTTAAACTCAACATAAGTTTGACATTTATAATTTCATATTTTTTATTACTGCATCTTTGTTTTGCAAATACCACATAACTAACTACTAATATTTACATATTGTTTTATCATTCGGTTTTATTTTTCGTATTTCATAGTTTATTATTTTTGTAGATAGTGTTTCCTCTGATGTGCTAAATGTTTTAATTATCTAATCAAACGTTTTATACATTTCCTCTAACCTATTTTCTAACACATTAAATAGATATGTTGAACAATAAACACTATCAGGATTTTTAAAACTAATTTATCTTTCATTTAACATGCATGTATATGTAAATTAAATTTAAATCAGCATTTATAAGGAAAAATGTGTACAAAATTATATGCAGATAATTTTTTTTAATTGCAATTTTGTCGCTACTTTTTCTAGTGTAGTATGATAGTGTATGAAAATTATAAAATTTTTAAACATTTTTGTAATAATTTTTCCAATTAATATAATTAATTAATTATTAATGAACTATAGTGTTTTTTTCATATTTGCCTTATTTTTGCTTAAGTTATGAAGTATTTTAGTTCTTTGAATTTTTTCTGTAAACCTTTTGCATTTACATAAAGAGAGATGAATGAAGTTCAGAATATGCAATTAATAGTTCATATTTATTAGATTATGGTTATTAATACTGTACACTATTAAGAATTAATTGTAATCTATTTGTTTTAGTCATAATCAAGGTTTTTGCATATTTTTCCTTGGCCACTCAAAGCGAATGACTAGTCAGTTTCATTTTGCGCTCGGTGCAGTCGTATAACCTTCATATACGCCAACTTTTTTGACTTTTCATATAATGTCCGGTCCGTTGGTGTAGTAATCAGCGCAACTGGTTTCTATACTAAGGCTCCCAGCTTTGATTCCCGATCAGATCTGGCATTTTTTCCTTTATATCATCACATATCAATGCCTACGCACTAGCTGCGGCTTATGTAGGAATCACCACCCAGTAATAATAGTAATATTAAGAGTGAAGTATACTATTTTACGTGACAGTAAAGTTTGTATATGTATTTATTTCTATTTTATCGTTTTCATGAGTTTTTATTTTTTTCAATAAACTACTGGTTTTAAAGAAAAAAAAATAAAAATTTAGTTTGGTTAGCGCCTTTATTAGAGTAATATAAGAAGATCCACGAGGATCTAAGTTCCGTTTGTTACTAAACTTGCTAAATCATTTCATAACATAATTTCATGATTAGTTGTGTTACCATCCAAATCAATTAACACAAATTTTACCGAACGTTCTTCGTCATCACCTTGCTAAAAAAATGACGTCGTAGCAAATTGCCAAGTAATTTTAAACTAATTTCTGTATGAAACTAATTTAATCATATCTTAAATATTTAACAAGAATGAAATTTTTTAAGTAGGTATTTGAGAATCACCGTAATATGATTTCCTTCTGTGTATTTACTTTATTTTTCGTTACGGAGATGTTTACTAAATGATCGTAATTTTAATTAAATACAAAAAAGTAAATAAAAATAGAACAAGTAGACGTATAATCATGATTTTGTTTTTTCGTTCTTTCAGCCTATCAGTACCAAATAATTTAGTTTTCTCAATGGCATGTCAGTTCCAGCTTGTTCACGTCTGACCCTAATTTTAGTAGTTGATCGAAGAAAAATATATAGCAGCTATTTTTATTTTAGTAAAGAGTAAATATACTTTATGAACCATTCATGAAAATTATTTACTTTCGTATTTAATATTATTTTCTAGTATATATAATAAATCGGGTAAAAATGTTATTCTTTCCTGTTGTACAGATTGTCCCACGAGTAACTTACATACTTCTGAGGTATATTCCTCTTATCAAAATAATCAAAAAAGTTCGTATAAACATAGGTCCGGAATCGCTTCGTTAGCGATCTTATTAAGCACACTTGACTGCACAAACTATCAAGGAAATAATTTTGAAGAATGACTGTAAGGTTTTGGAATTATAATAAAATTTGCATTAATTAATTTTTGTTTGTTTATTTTCTGCCTTATTCTCCCTGTGTTTTGATTTAATGAAAATCCGATTTTCTACAGTTTGTGTTTGTGTTTTTTTGGCCTAATTTTACATCATACTGTTCGGAATTAAATTCTCTACAAGTTTTGTTTAAAAATTTTACATGTTTCTTATCCTTTAATAAAGTTAATGTACTTCAAACCATGAAGAAAACAGTTTTTCGAGACCAAATTTGGAGTATTTTGTCAGGCATCTAAAAAAAATACTCTAGTTATAGATCTGGGATCTGCTTTATTGAATTTTCAGCTCATTCTACATAAATCTGTTTAGTTTCACAACTTAACGCTCTAAACATTTGTGTTGGGTTTCAATTCTGCCCGGGGAACTGAAACCCGGACGAAAATTTTCGCCAGGTGTCTCACTCGCTAACAAAGCAAGATCTATGTTTTTATTAACTATTTTAATTACTTTCATGAGAGCAATGCACCTCAGAAGTATGTCGGGTTCCTCGTGGGACACGTGTATCATCGTTGTACCAAAGTAAACTGTCCTGTTCTAAAATACCTACTTATAGACGATATTATGATTTTTTTTTAAATTATTATTATATTTGATTCCAGTTAAAAATATATCTGTTTATAATTATTTGTAAACTATTGATTTTCGGTTAAAGTAGTCTAACAACATAACCAATTTGGTGATTTTTGATTGCCTGTAATGAATTTTACTTTAAATTTAACCGTATGTTGTAAGGTTTGCTTTTAGATTCATGTGGCTTCTATCAGTTTACAGTAATTGAAACGAATGACAGTACTGTCAAGGTTGGCGCAATTATATTCGTGTCTGCACATTACTTTCTATTCCCATTGTAAATGTAATGTAATGTTAAATAATGTATGTGTAAAAATTTTATGTTGATTAATTTTAATTTCAGAACTCTCACTCTCAGGTGTTAGTTTAGTAAATACATTCTTGTGACAAAATACAAATATTTCTTTGACAGCTTTCCTTTTCGAAGCCTAAAGTTGAATAACAAAACATTTTATTTGAAATTTTTAAACAGTTGGTACTGAATACGTTGAAAACAAATTATTTACTTAACACTTTTCGAGCGTAAAAATATAGTAAGCCAAAATATTTAGTAATGGAAAATAAAAATATTAACTGATAATTGAAGCCGTTCTATAAATTTGGGGTGAAGTTGTCAAATTTTAAGGTTGAACCACTCGAGGAATGAAACGTTCAGAGAAAACGTAGGGAGGCCAAATTGAGCCTTAGATGAAATTGGGAAAATTACTCTTATGGTATGGACACTTGCGTCGGATGAAGGAAGACTGGTGGCCCAGGAAAATGTGGAACAGGTAGAGAAGAGAAAGAAGGGAAAGAGAACGACCAGTAAAGCAGTGGATAAATATGGTAATGGAGGCGATGACCAGTAAACGGGGTGTAAGAAAGATAATTGTACGGAGGGGGAGGGGTAGAGTCTGGTAAGCAAAACGGCAATAATAGGTATAAAAATCGGAAAAATACAAAAAGTGTCTTTTGTAACGTAACAGAAACAGTGTTATCTGAGTTTCTATACATCATGTAAATCTGGATTCAATTGATTTTTGTAAAGATGCTTCCATTTTTCTTTCAATTCTTCAAGTCAGTGTAATAATATAGTGGGTTTTAACCTATGAAAAATGTAGAACTATAGAACAAAGTCGTTAACCAATGAAGTGGAGTAAAATTCGACCAAAAGTTCTATGAGAACTTAATTGCTTTTTGTTTCTTTTTGGCAATGAAGTGCTTCTTTTGGAAAATGTTAGGTTGTAGAATCATACTGTTATTTTTTAAACAAAAAAGTTTGAGCTATGAGCAAATTATTCGTAATTGTGTTCATTACTGTATTTAGAAAGACTTATTTCAAATAAGTTTAAATTTATTTTTATTAGTATTACTATATTAGTTCGGATTAAAACAAATAGTTAAGGGGAGATAAGGAGAAACATTTTTTAACTATTTGAGTGACACGTTGTAGTATACAAAATTTGGTCTAGGTGGTCAAATTGTGATCATCTTTAAGGTGTAATTTTAATTGTGATAATGATTGAAGTTTTTGGTAAATACTAAAATACTATAAATGTAAGCAGACCATTGCATTGGTGTATGTAATTCGGTATTTAAATACATTTAATGTTTGCATTACGATAACTGTACACATACAAATAATTACATAGAATACATCGAATTCCTGTAGGATTTGTTATCTAAGTACTTAGAAGCAACTAGGTCGTTGTCAGTTCCGCCAGTTAGCAATTCATTTATCACGAGTGTACTGAATTGAGCAATTACATTACCCAGTTGCAACTTATTTATTAAATGAATTGAATCTACTGATTATGAAAGTTCAAATCAGTGCAGCAGATTGAATAATGAATTAATATCGTTGTTACAAACTATTGTATCCTTCCAAGAAATGTTCGTCTTAAATTTCATTTAAGAATTATTCCTGATCAATCAATTTTACAAGATCACGTATTTTATGTTTGTAATGATTAATTTATTTATATCATTGATTGATAAAACATTATTTTGAGTTCAGAATTACAAACAAAAGTTGGGTTCAACCAATTAATATTATTCTGAGAAAACAAGAATTGGAGTAGATCAATTTTTCTTTCGTTAGCCTTCTAAGTGGAAAATATAACAGCGTAGTATCAGTTGCTTTCTGAATTTCATCTACTGTTGCAACCTGCATAAAACTTCTTCATTTCATCTAACTTAGAGTCTGGCTGTATAATGAAATCCATTACAGTAGAGCCTCAAAATATTGCCGTTAACACACAATCCTAAAAGGATAGAAAATAAAAAAGTACCGTAGGCCTTCATTTAAGTTTTATTGTTATTGATTTTTATTATTGCGGAAATAGAAGTGCACTTTTGAGTCATTAAACTTAAGAAAGCAATTCAGTTACTGATAATGAATCACATGATAAAAAATTAATACCACAGCTACTGAAAATCAAAAGTAAATAACAAAGTAGAATAATTTTTTTGCGTTGTTTCATTTACTTGAAAAAGTCACTAATTTACGTTGAATTTTCTGGAAATTCTGTGTTTTGGAGTTGGATCTTTATTTTATTTTAGGAGAAGAAGTCTTAGTATTTTCTGGCTGTTTTTTAAACCATATGACAGTCTCTAGGGGAGTAAGTGCTTCAACGTCTGCAGGCCGGCTATTGTCCTCTCCTGTGTCACTCTCATCCTATCTTCATTTTCTTTCGAATGTCTTGTACAGTAACCCAGTTTACATTTTATATGTCGTTCAAAATTTCATATCCTATATTATATTTTGTCACTTTCAATCCGATATTTTCCTTACTGAGAATCCTATAGCGTCGCGATGTACTATTAATATCATTATGTATTTGAGAAAATAAGGCCGTTCGGATCTTCGACGCTCTATTGTACTTTCATAGTAGGCCTAGATGATGTAGATATTTAAATATTGTTTGGATAATTAGATGTAGAGTTAATTATGATCGTTTTCTGTAAAAGAGTATTGGACTGAGATTATAAAAATTTAATAAACCTTTTGTTCCTACTGATTAATAGTAATATCGAATACCTTGTAAATAATTTGAATTTTGAAGTTACATGTATTAAATGTTTTTGTAGTAAAAAATTGTAAAAATAATCATAGAAAAATACTAAAAAAATATTTTTAAAAACTACATTCACCTGTCCATCGCCTCTCCCACGTCACGTCGAATCCCAGTTGGATATTGATTAAACATTTTTAAAGAATGTTTTTTTGTTTAATAGTATCGTAAATATATTTTGAATAACATTTTAAAACTCTTTCTTTGATGGTTACAATTATTATACAGTGTAGTGTTGGAGAGGCAAACCGTTATTTTTACCTTTTAAATGTCAAGGGCTTATTGGACGAAGCCATATTTTAAAAAAATTGTAGTTAAATTTATATTCTGTCTACTGTGCATATTAAGAAGAAACTAAGCATAATAATATTCTTGTTATAACGTTATACTATGCCTAAATTTATTTGTAATTTTTTATGCAATTTAATTATTTTATAAAAATCTGGTGTGAAACACTCACGTGACTTTCTCTTACTAATATAAATATTGAATAGTATAACGTAATATTAGTAAAAAACTTAAAATGAAAAATGGCCGCCTCCATGATGAATGGATAGCGCATTAGCCTACTTAGTGGAGGTCCCGGGTTCGATTCCCGGCTAAGGTTTGGAAATTATTACTTGCCAAAACTCTTCATTACAGTTTCTTAACCCACCGTTGTCGTTAATGATCCAGCTGTTGGAAGTTCAGGGGGTCTGAAAACTTGTATATCCGGTGAAAACTCGATTTAGAAAATCGACGTGAAAACTATATGTACGTTCCTTTCCCATACATTCATATAGGGCAAGAAAAAGTAAAAATTTCTTTTAATACAGTAGAAATGAAATTATCAGTTACATTTATCACATTTGAGTTAAAATTAAAAAGTTTTATTGCACCATAATGTTCTAAAGTCATATTAAAACATTTTTCTTAATATGGTTAAGGATAATGAAAAGTTACACTATTTATAGTCCATTAAATAAAAGATGAAATATATCATAATATTAATAACAATATTCTGAAAGGAAACTTAAAAGAAAAATGAACAAGGCAGAAACATTTATTATTCTCTTATCTGTAAGCCGACTAGTTTCTTTAAAATAAGAAGTTAAAAAGATGAGCCTAGGGGAATTGTTATTAAGTACAGAAGACGAAGGCAGTACAGTAGAATAGTATTCAAAAGCAATGCATTTTGTAATAACAATGCTTTACTACTGCGAAGCATCCATTGCATTCATTGTACGAAGTAGATTTGCTTTGCAACCTGTATTGCTAAAAGCTATTTCATTTCATAATAGTAGCTCGTACGTTTTTAACAGAAATATGATACTACTGCACTGTTCATTGTTGTGATAATTGAAAGCGAATTGTTAAAATAATAATGTAGTTTATTACTTTTTTCATGAAGTATTCGGGCCATATTCATACTATTAATAGAGTTACATCCTGAATTTAAATAAGACAGTAAAAAGTTATTTCTAATTTAAAAGTTGGATGTTTCTATTTATTAATAAGGACTGCGTTTATTTTACTTCTGTATCAAAAATTTTAAATTTCAGATTATTTCCTAGGGTTTTATGATACAATGTTCTGATTGGTCATCAAAATTATATGTAAAAAACTTTATTATGTTTACTATTTTCCCGTAACAGAAACAGGTAGAGTGTTAAATTATTTGCACTCGATCTGCAAATTTCAGGGCTACAAAAAATAGTTCTCTCTTCTATCACGTGGTCAGCCAATTAAATGACTGAATCATTTAAGAACAAAAGAGGTAGAGGGGTAAAAGACACTAGTCAGACTTATCTCCTGTGAGAGTTATAAATTTCATTAAACAGCTAGACCCTGTGGTGAATGAAGTGACGGTGTTGTTTGCCGGGTGGAATATAGATGCTTTTCTGAGGGCTGATAAACATATTTCCCCTCAGTGAGAAAGGCACTGCTAAACCACCTCATTCCTCGTTTTACTTAGTAAAGCTTCTACAGGTTCAGACCAACCTTTCCGCTGATGACCTAAACAATAACATGTTTACTATGTTGCATCAAAAATTACAAACAAATTTAGTGTATCCCTAATATTAAAACAAGAAAATTATTACAATTGAATTTCATTAAGTAACATTACGAATTATTGGCGAAGACTTCTTTGTTTATTTGATTAGTCACTATTTATTAGATTTATTTTATTCACTTGATATTTTAAAATGCATACTTTTCTTGAAAAGTAATTTTTAGCTTTTGTTATTTTACCGGGAACTGTTTTTGTTTTCAAACAACTACCTAATTTTACCACTTTTTTTCCACATAATCCATAATTTTCACTTCAACAACCAGCGGATTTTAGTTATGTGTGCCAGTTATCCAGTCCGAGATAACAGGACTAAATGATTCTTAGTCTTTGATTTTGAATTCGAGACTATAAATTGTGCGGCACAATTTCTGTTGGTCTATGTCGTATCAAAAGTTATTTACGGGCTGTGGAGAATTTTATTACCAAGACAAAAGATTCCCAGCGTTACTTTCTCCGGTAATAATATTGGATATTATCCGCTATCCAGATCAAAAGATCTCTACTCCATTTCTGCTTTTGACGTCCGTCGTACGGTTGAGCAAGTTATAGCTGGATCATGGTTTTGAATTTTGTTTAGTTGATCGTGAAAATTATTGTAAAATAATACTAGTCTTTTTGTAATGTTGGAGTGCTGAAATCGTCGAACAGGGTTTTATTGCTTACACGAAGAGGAGTGCGGGAAGCAAACCATCATCATTTTGACTGTAAGGTTTAAATCAATTTAAAATTATCCTGTGCTGCTGCTCCGAAGAGCTGGACTCCATAAGTCCGGATTAGTAACAAAGGTGTTCGTAGATTAAAGGTTTTTGGATTTTTGATCGTAGTTTAATTAAGGATAAGAGTAGCCATTAGTGTCTGAATTAAGTCTTTTAGTTGAGGTCAAGAGTGCCATAGTGGCTGAAAAGCCATTGATTATAAATAATTGAATTGACTTTACAAGATTTCATTTATACTGTAAAGAAAATTCGGTTGTTTTTTTATAATTTTTCTGTTTATGAGCTTCTTATGTTTTGTGTTGTCTTGTGTTTATATGAAAATTTAAACCAGTCATGAACATATTTTGCAAATTTTTAACTTACCACAAGTCATTTAACAAACCTTGTAAATTCAGCGGAGAAATAAGGAAAATTATGCTGGTGGTTGATTTGTTAATGTAAATATCGTAAACAATGTAAATATTGGAGTAGGTCAGGCCATTGTTGTGATGAAATTCGTTCGTGTAAATTTCGTAAACAATGTAAATATTGGATTAGGTCAGGCAATTGTTGTGATGAATCGCACACCTTTTGTTAATCTTATTCATAACAAAAAAATGTTTATTAAACTACCGTGAGTTGAAATTCCTTTGTAACCGTAAATTTTAAGTAACGGCAATATTTAAATGGTAACTGAAATTTAATGTAGGTATGCCTAATTTTATTTTAAACTATCATTTTTGTAATGGATATGGCAAAGATTTAATTTAATAATTTTGAAAATTAATTTGCGAAACTATGTTAGATATACAGTTTTTTGAGGCCACATTGGACCACCAAACCAATAAATTTTTAGTGTTCTTCTGATAACGTCGTGGTTTAGCCTTTCAGTTTTACCATTACTTTTTGAGACGGTCCGATCTTTGTTTCCGTATTTCATCTGTAACCTCCACCATGTGTCTTTCTGCTTTTCCCCAATAAAATCTGTGTGATTAGAAACTCTATTTAGTTTTCCTTGTCAAATGCGTCTTCAATTACCAGTTCAATTTCATTGAGATCCCTCTTAATCTCTTCGATGTATCTTCCCGTAATCTTCCTGTTCTAGTTCCCAAGGATCATTTGTTTCAATATTCTATAATTCGGCATTTAAAATGTGGAAAAAGTAGGAAATCCTCCTTTTCTTCATCACGCTAATAATCGGATCAATTTCCTTATAAACAGTTTCATTATAAGGAATTCGCCACACACCAATATTTTGATAATTCTTGTGAAAGCAGGTTCTAATAATTCTGCGTTTTGTTTTAAGAAGTTGGTCAGTTTACACAGTATATAAAATGTAAATAAATTTAACTGTGAAAGATTGTTTATTAAAAAACTTAATTCGCGATTCCATGCTGACGTGCTCCAATAATCAAAATCGCATGTTAAATTTTGATATAGCATTAATACTTTTTTAATAAATTTGTTCTACTTACTCGATAACCTCATAATTTTTAACAAACTGTTTATTTTTAATAAAAATAGTTGAAACAAAAAATATAACAGTTTGTTTTAAGAAGCACTCTGGTTAAAATTAGGCCATTAGAATGTCGTAGTATTTCGTAACGTTGCCTGTTTCTTCTGAGTTTTATTAAGCGACAAATGTCGCCACAATTAATTTCATCAGCCGAAATCATTATTTAATAGAAATTCTTTAACAGTGGTTATAGAAAAAGTGATAATAAATCACGTAAATAAATTTATTTATGGTCAGAATCAATGTAACTCAACGGTTGTAAATTATTAGTAGTGTTAAAATATTTAGTACGTATGTTTCACATATTCGGCTTATATTTTTGTATTTAGTCGAGTAATAGTACAGTACTATCTACTGAAATCGATCGTCAATGGTCGAGAATACAAAAAAAGAATTGTTTTTGTAGTATAAAGCGTATGTAATGATAAACGTTGGTATAACTTTATCTAACTTGCATATTTTTATTGTTTCCTTTTATATAAAACAGCAACAAATTTGCTGATTAATTTGACCAAATATGGCATGAATAAATTGTCACAAGCAAATGATCACTCTTGTGACGCTTCATATTTTGTATCTGTACTGTAGTTTATTCCATAGTTATATGGCTACTATTTTAATAGTTATATTATTTTGGCTGATGATCTAAACAACAACAATACGTAGTTATCTTAATAAACTTATCACCATAGGTTTCTCTAGAAACTAGATGATATTTTTAATCACTGAAATTGTTAAGCGATATATTACGTCAACTGATGGCATGTTAACAGGAAATTTCGTTAGGACTAACTTCCAGCATCAAAGTGTTTCTTTTATTAACAGCAAACAGAATAAGATGGACTTTTATTTTGTTATCTTAATCGCAACTAACTATAGTGCTTATAAATTCAATAGGTGGAAGAGCGTATTGTTAACTGCTGGCTCTGTTTCATGCAATATCGCATTATTTTTTAGTTTCGTATAGTATATAATGATAAAAATTTATTATTCGTTTTGTTAATATTAAAAAATGTAACAAATATTTTGAGTAGAACCTGTTTAACGTTTCTTTATTTAAATATTGCAGTTAAATTAACACAAGCTGTAAACAAAACGATAATTAATTAAACGTACTGTTATTTTAAATTATGAGTGTATGTTAAAGTCGGGTTTGTAAACGAAGTACCAAATGTCTGTTTTAAAGCAGTTTATAAGTTACTTGTTATTTAGTAAATGACTGGAGAAAATATTTTGAAGTACTTTAGGCTTTTTGTAATACTAGTTATTATGGAAATTTGCCAAATTTCGTATCTTAACTTTAGAGATAAAAGTTCACCACAGTTCGTTTACTCTGAAGTGATTCAGTTTGTTTTAAATAGTTTAAAAGTATCTGCATAGTTTTTATTAAGATTACATCGAAGCCGTAATTTAATTGATTTAAGTAAATTAGGGTTGTGGAAGTTGTTTTCAGAAAGTAGAAGCAAACGTTTCGACAGAACTAGGGCAAATTGTGGCCCCATTGGCTCTCTCTTGATGCCCTATTTTACCACCCTCACAAATAATCGTGTCCTATTTTTACCTCCCCTCTTGTCTTTTCTCTGATAATCTTTTTTTATTCTTCGTATAAATTTCTTTTTTATTTTTTCTCATCTTATTTTTAACGAACTTCTTTGTATATTTTCTTTTTATAATAGTATATTCGTTTTATTATTGGAAAAACCTTGAATGATGACTTCAGAGTACGATATATATTTAAGTAAAACAGCGCTTCAAAAATTTAAGTAGAATTTGTGTAGTCTCTGAGCTCATTTATTGGTATAGAATTATTAGTAGTACATATCCATCATTCTTTTTTATTTTATGTAATTGACATAAATAATTTATGACATTATGCAAATTCACGAAATTCTATTAAAAGGTTATTGTTAACATGTGTAGAACATCAAATATTTAGTTGTGACTATCCATATGAAAGAATCCTCGTTAAGATTTTGAATTCACTTGGTGACTCCTATAAACGGCGAATGATAATGTACAAAAAACTGCTGGGCCTGATTGGGTTGATACCCAATCCCTAAATATACTACCTAAATATACTACCCTAAATATACTACCCTAAATATACCGGGTTTGATAACCCGGTATATTTAGGGTGAAAATTTTAAATACTAAGAAAAATTTACAAAAAAGTTACCAAGTATTTTGTGAATTTGAATAATATTGTTCGTTTTATGGTTTTCACGTCGGTTTCTTCTTTTAGAATATACTGCAGTGTAGAATTCTTTTGCAAAAGGAACATTGTTTCGGTTAGAGTAGGCCTAGTAAGCGTACTTTAATATATTTTGTTTTTTATGAAACATTGAAATTATTTGATTTAGCCTATTAATTTAAATTACGATTAATTCATCAATTCTAAGTTTTGAGCGTCTAAACATTTGGTTTAAAATATGAAAAACTACTTGAATCACATGGTAATTATTTGGCTATCAATTTACTGGTCAAAGATGGTACAATATGAAGGCTAAAGGTGGTACGGGGTCATCCTACGTATTTATTTGTTCAGTAAAGTAAAAATCCTACCTATGTTTGTTTCAAAATTTAGCTCTTTGTATTATGTAAACAGTAAAATAAGTTATTTTTTTATTTTGTAAGTACTTCGTTGGGAATTATCTTTTGATTGTAATTTTTCTTTTAAACAAACCTATTTAATATTCCTTGAAGAACATATTGTAGATAAATTTCAGTTAAAAAAAGTAGCGTCCACGGTGGGTATTGAATAGTTACTTTCAGTTTCAAAATTTTTACGTGTGAAAATTTTACTGACTTATCAGGGGCTGTAGTTAATATGTGTAAATTGAGATATTTAATTTGTGTAATCGAGATATTTTCTTATTATTGCAAAAATAATTTTTGTATTATAATTGCGCAGGTTATCAGATCCCATTGTAAAGAATTACCCTATCTGAAATTTCTATTAATTACTTTTTTGCAATTGTTATAATTACGTGACAGTTGAGTAAGAAATGAAATACAGATACAGATGTATTTAGATTACAGCTAAAAGTTATATGTATGGAAGGGTTTGAGCTATTTAGATATCGAGCGTTGAAAAGTAAATGTTCTGCATATTTTTGTCAGAACTCCAGACTGATTAATAACGGTGTATTTGAACGAATTATTGTGTTTACTTTTTTATAATTTAATATGAATATATGAAAACACTGGACTTTTATGTTATTTCTGGAATGTTGATACGCTTGTTTCATATAAGAAGTTTGTTAACTAGGACAGCCGGTGTAAAAATAGCTGAAATCATTTGACTAGCTTTAATGGTTGTATTACGATATATATATATATATATATATATATATATATATATATATATATATATATATAAGTACATGTAGTAGGGAGAACAGCACAATGGAGGTGACGGTGCTGACAGCAAAGAAAGAAGTGTGAAGGCTTATTGGTTCTTAAGAGGGGTTTGAGGAGGGAGGTGTTTGATCGTTGTCTCTCCATCGAATCACTTTTTCTTCCGGTTTATTTCTGGCATTTCTATCGTAGCTATTTTTAAACCGGCTACTAATTCAATTCATGGTATGATAGTGTATAATTATTCAACAACTAAACTTTACTATTTAAACTTGTGTATTACTTAGTGACTTCTATCCCTAGAAAAATTATATAATTTTTTAACCATTGCATTCAAGAATTAAACCTTGATTATTTATTTACCTTCCAGTTGTGACCTCCAATTATAGTATTCGCTTTTCACCTATTTTAATTACATTTATTTCAATTGTTATGTTCAGTAATTCTTTTAGATTTTCATGATCACCGTTTCTTTAACCTTCAAAATATAACGATTTAAAAATGCAAAATTTTCATAAATTATATACACTATTACTGATCTAACTACTTGTATATTTTCATAGTTCAGTATTTCAAATTCATATATTGTCCTTGAATCTTCGAAATATTTTTTCATTATTTGTTGAAAATATTTTGGATAATAATAGGTAATGTTTTTCTTATATTGCAATGTTATTTAAATCTGGCGTTAGAAATATGTTTCAAAAAGCATTAACATTTTTTATTAGGTAGTACTACAAATAATATGTTCTACAATTAAAAATAAATAACAATATTGACTGCCTCCGTGGTGTAGTGACTAGTGCGCTAGCCTTCAAAGCGAAAGGTCCCGGGTTCGATTCCCAGATAGGTTTAAGAAATTTTAACACGTTAAAACCCACCGGTACAGTATCAAAACTCACAGTAGTCGCTAATGACCAAGCTTTCAATGAGACTTTATATAAACTAAAAAAAAGAATATTGGTAAGACATTTTCTAGAAATTTGTAATTCTAGGAAATTCCCGGTTCAATAAATTGTTAAAAGATATTTTTCTTAATTCTCCTCTTTTATAAAAATTATTCTCAGTATTCTCTGATTTATTCACAATCTAAAAGGAATTTCTTTTGGTAAATTAAATTAATTTTTTTTATTTTCTTTTAAATCTTTTATTATTTGGTCATTGTAATTTTCCGTGTGTCAGGAATCTGTTCACGAAGATATTTTTCCCACATTATAGTGCAGTCATGGTGTTAATTTATCCAGAATAAATAAATAAAAAAAAAAATGGTTTCAGTTATTAATTTAACTTTTTAGGTTAAACCCCTGGGGGTTTCGGCTTCGGTTTATTGTAGTAGGCTTATTCAGGTTGGTTTCGTAAAACGACTTATTTCATTTTAATCAATAGTTTAATTTAGTCTAATTTACCTAATTCATATAATTGTGTTGTTAATTGGATCTAGGAGACTCCCAAAGGGAGTGTATTATATGCACGAACTTATAAGAACTTAATAAATAATACATAAATACATATAGGCTTATTACTTAAATTACACATTAACCAATTACGGCATGCTTACTTAGAATTACTTCAATAAGTTTGTTATCTTGTAAAGTTTACTCAGTAGTACACAGTTTTCTTTAACGATTTTTGTAATTTATTAATGTATTTTCTCCCTTCCCGAGTAGATATTTGTTCAGAGAATTTGTAGTAATTTACAAAATAGTAATCGTTTCTATTTCTTGTGTAGCAATTGTAGACATTAAGATTCTGTGTAAAGGTATTTTGGCTAACGTACTACATTATTATTTCAAAAATTGTAGACTTAAAAACTGTAAGCAGTTTAAGCTCATTAAATAGTAGTCTGCATCAGATGTGGTGCTTAGCTGTCACCTTATAGCTATGTAGCCTCTCAGTGTTCTAAATACTCAATTTCACTCTGAGTACATATCCTGAATTTGATTCTTGTAGTCTCAAAAATGTTAACTGAAAATTTCGATTAAATTAATTCGATTTTTTTTGGAGTAACAAAATTCGTGCAAGCTTTGTTGAGTAGCCCCGAAGTTAGAATATTCTAGTGGAAAGCGCTGAACGTAACGATTTTTAGTATCGAGAATAAATTCTCTTGATACAATAAAACATCTGGTGTGAAACATTCTTTCAACTTTCTCTTCCCAATGCAAATAATTAATAATATTACCTAATATTACTAATAAAACATAAGAAATAAACAAAAATCTAACTTCAAAAACATAACCTTATTTTAATCATGAGTCAAAGACGCAAAATGAAAATCAACTTTAGTTTGGCTGTAAAATACGGAAAATCATTCATTCACCCTAAACTAGGCTCTATAGAGAAAAATGCTCTAAATAAAAGTTGTAGATCTTTTAATTTCGTTTAAATTTGATTATATAAATTTTTGTCTTAAAATGCATACCAAGGCTGAAATCTTAAAAAAATCGATTTTTCACACGTTTTCGTGAGGAAAAAAACAGAAAATTGCTAATTAACGCTAAACTAAGCGTTATAAAAAAAAGTTTGAAATAAAAGTTGTAGGATTTTAAATTCTCTACATTTTTTATCATAATTATTTTTGCGCTAAAATGCATATTTAAGTAGCAATCTTAAAAAAAATTACGAGAAAACAGCCTCCCCAATAATTTCCGCAGACATGGCGCCTACGCTATCTTGTAGAGCATAAAAAATGTAGTAGGCCTAAATGAGGCGATTTTTAAAAAAAATCGTAGAGCCTTTTTCGAGAAAATCGCAAAAAAGTGAAAAATGACACGAATAAATTACTACTTCCGGTTGGCCGATTTTGATGAAAATCTTCGTTTACTCAGTTGCTTATAAATATGTAATTGTATCTTGTAATTGTGTCGGGTCCTCTAGTGGTATCGAACTTAAGTTTCACACACACACACACGCGCGCGCGCGTGCACACACACACACACACACACACCTACACATCGCTAAAAACATGTTTTTTGGGTTCAGGGGGTCTGAAAATGTGTTAAATCCGGTGAAAACTCGATTTCGAAAAATCGACATGAAAACAAAAATTTCTTTCCTATGTATTCATATAGGCAAGAGAAAGTAAAAGTGCACTTCATATAAGCGACACAAACGACTACTGCATTATATTTCTTTTTGCAATCTTATCATCATATATTTTAAATATTGCTCATGAGAATGATTCAACAATAATATTATGTCTTAATTTAATTTCTATAGCATAAACTACAGTCTATCTGGCTGATGATAATGCAACAAAATTGTAAGGTTCAAATTTTTTTTATATGTTCTCTAGTCAGTCATTTGGATTCTTGCCAGGGCTGCATTGCTCTTAGAATTCTTTTTCTTTAAGAAAATGTTGACATTTTCTGATACAAAATTTCATATTGTACTATGCTGTGTATTCTGTGTATGTTACGTAATTTAGTACAAGCCGTGATTCTAATCTTGAAAATATTATTAACCTAAATTCGAAGTTTACCCTGAAGTTTATTAGTTTATGTACATCAAAACATAAAAATCTTTTATTACTTTGCTGAAATTAAATTTGTATTCTTAAGTACTTGTAATTGCATTATATTTATTAACGACGATTAAAGTATGTTCTTTACAACTCGTCATGTTTAATTACAGGTTTTAACGAATTTTATACATTGTATTTTTTGTATATGTTTATTTTTAATACAGGATCCATCTATGGACATGTGACAAATATAATTTTCATATGCCAAGGCAAATATGACTTTTCTGATTATTTTATATCCATTTGTTCTTTTTATGTGCGTTAATATAGTGAACACATTACCCTACTTATAAATTATCATTTTTTGGTCACTCTTTTACTGATTAATTGCAGAAAATAAGTGCCTTTTTACAGTGCCCTTTTTGGATCTTCGGAACAGAAGAGTGGTGGATATTATTTATTATAATAATAATAAAGAAATATAATGATAAATAATAATAATAATAATAATAATAATAATAATAATAATATATGAATAATAAATGTATTTATATGAAAGGAAAAAATTTACAAAGTTTGGTTTTAAATGACAATCCGAAAACATTATGGTATGTTAACAATTAATATGATTTATATTTGAAAATAATTTAGTAAAAAATTATCTTCAATTAAGAAAATTGAATTTCATGAAGTTACTTTGCAGTTACCTTTTTTCTATTATAAAAACACTGCAAATGTTCTTGCGTCGTATAAATATCCTCTTAATGTAAAGTACTTTTTACTTTAGCATTTTGGTGTAATAATACGTAAATGTTTTTATGTAATAATATTGGATTGTTTTTATTAATTATTTAATGTTATAATTGTGGTTGTAGCCAAAAAATTAATTTAATACCGAATCTTTAGAGAATATATGGAAAGTGATGTATAATTTTTTTCGGACTTTGTTTTGTATGTAGTAAATGTTGTGAAAAAATTTTTTGTCTAATTCCAACCCATTGATTCGCGAACTATGTTTTCCACATTTACCAGGCAATCCATATCGTCGGGTCAGCAGGAGGTGGAGCAGAGACTTGGGTTAACTTAATTTAATATTGTCCAAATCTAATTAAACTTAATAAAAACATTAAAAAGTAATTAAAATTACTATTGTTAATTAAATAGTCTTAATGATTAAATTATCAAAAGGCTAACTTTAGTAATTAAGTGTGGGAGTCCTACCAATGAGTGGTGTCCTCCTTTAACGTCCAATGTCATGTTTAAAAAAAATACATATTATATGCATATTTACTGGTTGTGCAAAACAGCCTAGTTGTAAATAAAAACAAATAAAGTGAAAAAAGTTTTCTATGTGGATATGAGAGGTATAGCATATCATTTAACGTAATGACAGGCAGTAACACTTTACAGCCTGATGATTAAATAAACAAACTCGCACCTTATTCACTATTCAAAAAATAGATTATAGAATTAGTACGCTTAATCAATCTTTGGAAGCCCAGGTTATAACAAAAGTATAATTATTAGATTATAAGAAAATCTATTTAAATCTGAATTTATTCATACAACACATTATAGATTTAAATATTTCAGTTCTTTTAGTTATCTGTATATTGACTGGAGGTTAAAATAACTTCATCCTTAGTGTTAAAGTTTGCTTTTTCTCAGCCAAAGCATTACTTTTGACTAAATTTAACTTAAGATTCTTACAGGGTTTTGTAGATTAAGTTCATTTTGTTAGTATATTATATCGTGTAGGTTAATTTAATTTATAAATGAAAGACATTGTTGGTTTTTTTTTGTTTTCTTTCAGTATTGTATTATCATTGAATTGTATAATTTGCAGTGTTATTTGAATTAACATTTATACTATTCTTAGTAATAATAGTGTTGTTTGTTTGAGAATAGTCTGTGATTATCTGTTTATGAATGAAATTTTATGGTAGTTCTCACTCAGGCTGAATACATAATTTTGCTCTATCATTCTGTTGCGCAATTACTTAAAATTTCTCAGGAATTTACGACCGTATGTTGGCTGTTCTAAGATGTCTAGAATTATCTTTAAGAAGTCAAAAACGAGAACTTATTATGTCCATCAAAAATACCAATAATTGTAGATTATACGCAGTATTTTTATAATGGTCCTCCTCAGATTATTTTATAATAGAAAACGACATTATGAAAGTGTGTTAAACAAATACCACTTTCTGAAAATTTGTTTTAGTTGTTATACTAATATTTTTACTTGATTTCTGGCAAAATAAAAATGCTGTGAAATTTGGGAAAGATTATTTGCAATTTGTTCTTGGTGTAGAATTAAATATATTTTGCTCATATAAAACAGACATTCCTTTAATTTTTTTGTTACTTTGGCGCATTTATTTGTTCTGATACAAACTGAAAGAACAGTTGTAAGCCGCAGCAATTACCAGTTATTCTCCATATATTAATTACAGACTTAACACCACCACGAACCTCGGATCTGTTGTTTGACAACTATTACTGGAGGATAAAATAATACCTATATCAATAATATCAAGAGGCTGACACTACACGAGTGGGTGCAAAAAGGCATTCGCTGGATTTCCATTCTCCTTAGTACTCTTGTCGATCAGGTTTCTCTGGTTACGTTTGATGAGTAACCGTTGAGCCTATAACAGCACTGTTAGAGAAAGCACTGCGAGATCCTCTTCCGCACAAGTAACTTACGGAGGGTATCCATTAACACCAAAAATACTGAGTGTAGGGCAGATGCATCGGCATTTCACGGGGTACGCTGTGTGCGGTCTGGGGCGTACCCGCTGTAGCCTCCTTTCTGTAATTTTATTGATAACTTTTACAAAGATGAATGGTTTTGATTCATATTATAAAAGCAAGATCCTTCATAAATATTTCTGTTATTTTTAACCATTAAGGTCTGGTATTTAGTTATAATATAGGAAGGAGTATGATAATATCTTAAAATACCACCACAGAATTTTGCTCAAATGTGTACACATGACGTTTTAAATATATTTGAAGATTGAAACCTTATAGTAAAACCTGCTTTTCATAATTAATCAACTATGTCTACATTTTTTAAGAAACCGGACTGCACGGATTTATCATAGATCTGTCTACGTTAAATCATTCATTTGAACAACCTTACTTTTTTGTCATGAGTCTCTCGACTGGTTTGATGCAGTTTTCCGAACTTTACAATCTTGCGCAAGTCGTTTAAAATCTACATACTTGCAACACCCTACTTCTTTTGTAATTTGCTTTAAATATTCTAACCTTTGTCTACCCCTACGATTCATGCCCTCAATATTACCCACAGTTATTGATAGAACAATACCTGGATGTCTTAAGATGTCCCCCACTAGCTTTTCCGTTCTTCTGGTAAGATGTTTCCATATAATTAATTCTTCTTTCATCCACTAGTCTAAGAACCTCTAAATTTCTTATTTTGTCCACCCTCCTAATCTTTAACATTTTCCTATAATACCACATTTCCAAAACTTCCATCCTCTTCCTTTCTACAGCCCTCTATGATAATATCTTGAAATATACTTGAAATATACTTGAAATATACTTGAAATATACTTGAAATATACTTCAGTTTCTTTCCCGTATAATGCTACACTCCAAACATAGTGCTTTAAGAAATTTTTCCTAATCTGTAAATCAATGTTTAGCCTACTATAATGAATGAAATAAAGAATCTGTAAATCAGTGTTTACTATAATGAATGAAATAAGAACTTGAGCTGATTTTAGATATTGATGTTCATGTAAATTCCTAGTATTACGAGGAATTTAACTGCAGTGTATTTTTCCATATTATACATAGTAATATTTTATATTATAAAATGATTATATATTTTAATACTTTCAAATACTTTTGTTTGACCCAGTTTAAAAAATAGTACTAGTTATATATAAAATAATTATATTACAGATCTGCTTAAACGGTAGATTTATTACGGTAGTTAAAAAGTAGTTCACATAAAAATATTGCAGTTTTTAAATTTATTTCTTGGGAAGTTGAAAAAGCATCACTAAATTTTCCATAGATTAATTTTAATGAATTTTATTAAAACATATACACATTGTAATTGCTGTTAAAAACTACTTTAGCTTACTGTAAAATGCAGGAATCTAATTTATAATTCAAGATACTGCAAGTTTCATTGATATTTATTTTACTTTTAGATGCAGTACTCTATGCTATATTAGAAAACTTTTCCGTGAAACTTCAAATTATATTTACTACTCGTATTTTTGTTCGGAAATAATTTCATTAATTTATTTTTAATTCATTACTTAAAGTCTGGTTTAGTTAATTGGTAGTTAATTAGCGTCAATATAAATAAATAATTATTTGTTTTTCTTTATGAATTAACCATTCATAGCGTTATGTCCGTAACTATAAAAATATAATTTATGTAATCAGTCGCGTTTAACTAACAAATTTAAATTGCCTTAAATTTTTATTAATTAAACTATTAATAACAGAATGGTGTAGCTATATTTAAATAAACTGTTCTTTTATTACATCTATACAGACGTCAAAATTTGAAAAAAATATTAAAAAGAAACAGAAACAGCTAGACTTATGTAAAATGTAAACATTCTTTTGGCTTTTTGGACCGAACTGAAATTTATCCTTTTTGTATTTTTTTCACTTCATCTACAACTGTGCAGCTTTGCACGACCAGTAATTATTTGAAGCTTATTTTACATCACTTTACCATTTTTGAGAACAACTCTCATTAGCGGGACCCTCCATTTCTTACAATTTTGTTTGATTATGGTAAGATAGAAAAAGAAGTCTGTTGACTTGGTAAAATTTATCTCAACTCCAACTTTAGCAGAAACGAAGTTACCTGGTGGATTACCTGGTAGAGCGTTACAAGGTAAATTTAGACTATTTAGAACGCGATCAGTTTTTTGATGATTGTTTTCTAATTATAATTTAAATCGCTGGTATGTTGTTGCATTGTTTCATTCATGTGAGGAATATTAATATATGTGTGCAGTATGTGGTTGGAAACGTATTATAGAGAGTTAACAGCTGTCTGCAGCATTTTCTTTGAAAACGTTGTTTAGCCGAAACTGACCCATAAATTTGGCTTCCGTACATCTACATTGGTTTGAGTAAGGATTTGTAAAGAAGTTCTTTAGATGACTGGGTAATTTTGATATTTGGAACAGAAGATTGTTTAGCTGTTTGCGTCTACTATCTAAAGCTTTAAAATTATCCAGTATTTGAATCGGTTATTAAGAAGATTGCAACGTAGAAATCTAATTGCCTTGTATATTTGATTTAATTCGTACTTTTATTTTTCTAAATTTGTAATTTTTTTAATTTATTTAAAATCACATTAACATCTTTGTCATTCGTTACTTTGGGTGGATTTGAAAGTTTAATAATTTTCAGACTCTAGCCGGGATTTGAACCAGGACCTCCGTTTTGCAGCGTAGCGCACTAACTATTGAGCCATGAAGGCGGGCTTGTAAATTTACTTTTCATTTTATTTGTATAAAATATTAAACTGAACGGATTATTTAATTTTTAAACGGTATTTCTATTTTAAATTGACTCTTTCATGCCAAATCACATTTCACAACTCTGTCGTATTTTTTGTTCTTGAAAGAACAAATTGTGGACTAACTCTATTAATTAAAATATTTTAGATATAAAACTTGAAAATTACAACTAAAGTACACAGTATATTAAGAAATAAGAAACATATAATTAATTCATTTAGTGTTTATTTTTCTAAATAAATAATTTCTCAAATATTGTTTGATTTACATTTTAGCGATTGTAAATATTTTTCTTCTTTAATTTTTATCCAAACACACTGAAAATATATTATGTGTTGACTAAAATCGAACGGACGCTGTACAATAGTGTTTACGAGTTTATACTATTAATTCTGAAAAAATAATTTTTACTATTAACAAAATTTATCTACAGTCAATTATTTACAGAACAATAAATTAATTGGAGAAAAAGTGAATTGGCATGAAAAAGAAACTCTCAATGGAGGAGAAACCCTACATTAAAACATGTAAAAGTAAGATTTTAAGTTATTAAACAAGTGTACTAGATGCGTCCGTTTTAGCCTTTTTATTGCTCACCTTTTAGTAGATTGATAATCAATAATTTGTGTCTGATTCGGCCATTTTTGTACTGTTAATTAAAATTATTTTTGTGTATCTGATTGTTTATAATAAAATCATGGGACAATATTCAATTGAACTTATAATACATTTTCTAATTTATTTTGCCAATTTTGCCAACTCACAAAGTTGGTTGTAAAAGTATTTTATTAATTTTGTTGTACGAATCGTGTTAATTTTTTTTTTTGCTTATTCACCTGTGCTCTTAGTTCTAGAGGCAGTTAATGAAATGATTTATTATATCTCATAAATTTAAATTATGTAAATTGTTTTAACATAAATTTAAAGACGTATTACTTTACTTTTTGTTTCAGATTATGTTAGCGGTGGCGAATTGTTTACTCATCTTTACCAGAGAGATAGATTCGCTGAACATGAAGTTCGTATTTATATAGGGGAGATTATATTAGCCTTAGAACACCTACACCAGGTAAGAATTTAAATATTTATTTGTATGTTCTGTTTGTTAATGATATTTTTTTTAAGAGCTTAAGTTAATCAGGAAAAATATCGGTTAGTCAAGTGGGCATTTCCCCTTTAATTTCGCATGCAGTTTTCTAAATTTTACTGGAAAAATTCTGAATTACGTTTACAGAAATGTTTTTATTTCTTTGTTTAGATTACGTTGTATAAAATGTAAAGTTTTTGAGTTACTTTCCTGACGGTGCATTTATTTATTTTGTTTAATGGATGATCCATTAGAATTTCCAACTTTAGTTGGGAACCGAACATGGGACCTACTGCTTTGGAGTCTAGCACATTACCATTGTTCCGCGGAGGCAACTTCATGGTAAAGACCCTCACTACCTAGCTTACGCATCACTAATTCTCTAATGTCCCGATTACCTTTATAGGTGAAATTTGGCAGTCATTCTTTATGGGTTTTTTTTACTTAATTTATTCTGCGGCAAAAATGTTCACAACTAAATTTTAAACAAATTCAAAAAGTAACTGCGTTAATGGCTTTGAGGAGGTCACCACCCAGTTGTATGTACTGTGTATCTCTCCATGTAACGATAATCGTGTTAAAGTTTAATTGATATTTTGGGTTGATTTTAGAGAGATCTATTGTTTTAAGTCAAAAACTATAACCGATGTGGTGGGATGAGCAAGGCAAGGCAGTGGTTCAATAAGTAGAAATCGAAAAAGTCTAAATTTATGGTTCAGACCGTAGTTCATAAGAAATTATTAACAATTAACATTAGCAATGGCTAAAATATTATCACATTAATCTTTCCGTTTTATGCGGAGCCGTAATTTGATACATAATGCAATACAAATTATTCTGTTTTAATCCATTTAGTTCTATCGGTAAAATATATAGATAAATGCATTAATAATGTTTTGGTTGATTTTATTCTCTAGAGATGCAGATTAAAGTAGAATATTGTTTTAAAAATCAGTAATTAATTTCAAATATTGTAGATATGTGTTGTTGTTTAGGTCATCAGCCGAAAGGCCGATTTGAACCTCTAGAGGTTTTACTGAGTAAAACGAGAAGTGAGTTGGTTTACTATTGCCTTCCTCACTGAGTGGAAAAGTTTGTTTATCAGCATGCCAGGTCCTCTGAAAACCCCTGCAAATGACACCTCCACGCATAATGTCTTTTACACCTCTACCTCTTCTGTTCTGAAATAATTCTGTCATCTAATGAGTTGACATGTGATAAGAAACAGAACTATTTTTTGTAGCCCTGGAACTGACAAATTGAGTGCAAATAATTTAATACTATACCTGTTTGTTACGGGCAGAAAACATAATGGTGTAGTCATAATATTTTTGAAATATTTAAAATTAATTTTTGGAATTTATGTAGTACTGAATTTAATAGTTGTTATCATTTTTGTATATACTAGTGGACCCGTGCGAATAAATTCGCACAATAAGATGCAGATAAGGGAGACAGCAATAGTAAACCACCTCACTCCTCGATTTTACTTAGTTAAACCTCTATAGGTTCCAACCAGCCGTTCGGCTGTTGACCTAAACAACAACACAAATTTTCATAAATATTTTATTATCAAAGGCCTTATATGAAACACTTACTATTGAATTTCAATGAAATTAACCATGACTTTCCTTTTGATATTGTATTGTGTTCATATATTCATTAGTGTTCATTACGTGGGAGACCCGCTGTACGGTATTACAGAGCTATACGTTGTAAACAATATATTTTGTTCTTTTTCATTTCGTAAAATGAAGCTCGAATTTAACATGAATTTCAAGTTTAGAACTTTTTACCGAATCAGGAAAGAATACTCTTTAAAACCATGTAAAAATTATAAAAATCCGTTTGGTAGAACTCTGTATATAAGAGTTTAAAGAATTCCCATTTAAAATACATTGGAAGTGATTTTGCGTTTTAAATATATAGATTTGTTTGCTAAATTATGGAAAGATTATTTGTTTCAACCAGTTAATATTTTACATAGTTGAAAATGTTAGTTACAAAATATAAAAGTCCTGTAATTACATATCGTTTTGCAAGACAAATGATGTTAAATCAAAATGTCTGAGCTATAGCAGTAAATAAATAATTGTATTCAATGGTTAGTATTTAGAATGATTAACATGTTAGTCCTTGTTGGTGCATGCTGTACCTACCCCATTAACGAAATGAAGTTATTATCATTGGGATAGTAATTAATTAATTACGTACGATGCCGTCCGATTAATGAATGAATCACTTCAGTTTAATTCAAAGTGATTTATTTAGGGTGATCATCACATTATTAGCGTTTATCGGTTTACTTCTGTTAATCCTTATTTTATTTGAATTCCCATGAAAATATTGGATTTATAATTTTAATTGTTGATTTGAACCTCTAGTTAAAATGTATGTTTCAACTTTAAGGATGTTTGATTATCAGTGATTTTATTAATTGTTTTCGCAACTAAAAAGTATCTATTAGTATCTATCTAACTTAGTATTTTAGCATCTATCTAAGGTGATTAAAAATTAGTGTTAGTGCTTCATAATCGTTTCAACAAGTAAGAGTGAAATATTGTAGGCATGTGTATGAATATATTTTATTATTTTGTAATGAAATAAGCCGTAGAATTTACTCAAAAAATTACAATTGTAAAATTAAGGGTTGTTGTTGTTTGTTACTCAGAGTATGTATAAATTAGTAATTTTATACAAATTATTTTTTAAGACAGTGGCTGTCCCAACACTGACACATATCAGTAAGGGTTGGGTGTGGAAGAAGAAATATGAAAATTCCATTCAGTCGGCCGAGATGTGCTTCTTAAGATGCACTAGGGGCTGTAGTCGACTGGATCGGTTCAGAAATGAGGATATACGGCGAGAGTTAGATGTGTGTTCTCATAAGGAGACAACTATGGAGTACCGCTGGAAATGGACCGATTATTTTGAAAGAATGTCTCCACACAGGATTCTTAGACTTGTCAGAAGTTAGAGGTCGATTGGACGGCGCGATCCGGGGCGACCGGTGGCTAGGTGAATGCCGGAACAGGTCTTGGGACCTAATCCTTGATTGGAAGAAGAAGAAGAAGAAGAAGAAGAAAAATAATTTTTGGTATAAATTGAACTATAACGAAATTTTGTAATAAATTTTACAGTAATTTTGTGAACATATAAAATTATTGGAAGGCGTGAATGTTTCATAAAACTGTATTGGACTTAGCAATATTATGATGCAGTCTTGAGAAATTCTGTATTCATTTATAATAGTATAATATTCTAATGAGCGTTACTTCCGCACTAGTTTAAATATTGTGTTG
Source organism: Catonia carolina (assembly GCA_035578175.1). Classification (NCBI taxonomy): domain Eukaryota; kingdom Metazoa; phylum Arthropoda; class Insecta; order Hemiptera; family Achilidae; genus Catonia; species Catonia carolina. The sequence continues at coordinate 83,173,103 of JAQMRL010000002.1, forward strand.
ACGTCGCTGAGTAACAGCTGTTTATATGTAACCGGAAAAGGTTTCATCGTCCCTTCATTTTTATTTAAAGTATGAGCAGCCTTTACAAAAAGATTCCGGTGTGACAAAATTTATTGTGCATCGAGTGGTTTTATTATGATATTTGTATCTGTTATGATGCAATGCATGGTATGCGTCTTGAGTACAAAGATGTAAGGTTTGGAGGGGAATTGTTTGAATACTAACGTGTATAAGTTTTATTGGATTGGTGGATTTAAGAAAAAGGAGGGAGTTAGGGTAGGCAGAACAATCCATCCCGAACTGGGTACTTAGCCAAGCGGAACGAGCTGCTAACTGTACACGGGCCGCCACTACGCGAAATGGGGACACTGTACAACGGTTCGCTTCCGAGTCATCCTTCCTCAGCAACTTTGGAATATGACGCGAATTGCTGCAATATCATTCAAGCTGTTGCTTCATTTAATGAAATTAAAATTACATTCTTTAGAAATTAAACACGAAAACATTCTCCTTTTCTAAACATTTCATACAGCTATCATATTTATTTTAAAATAAACATTTATCTGTGTATTCACTATATAAAATCTTAATTTATCTTAACAAAATTTAATAAACCTGTACTATTAACTTTCTTTACTTGAATACTACTTACTTACTTAATATAAAACATAAATTATTATAATTACTTTCACGTAGTGTCATATTACTTAATGTGAGCAATTTTAAATTAAAAATTAAATTATTTATAACTTTCCACTTTTTAAGTCGTATTTTAAAATTAATAAAACTAAGAAAGTGAACCAAATTACTTCTTATGGTAATCACATCCCTCCTAAAACGTTTTACTAAAACAATTTTTGTTAAAATTTTTATTTTTATATTTTCAAAATAGTAATTTACCGCCTTTGTGGCGTAGTGATCTGTGTGCTGGAATATAAAGCCAAAGGTCCCGGGTTCAATTTCTAGCTAAAGTCTGGAAGTTATTACATGTTCAAACCCATTGTTCCGTAACCAAAAGTAGCTCTAGTAAGCAAGATATTGATGCGACTAAAACTAAAAAAATTAAAAATTGTTTAAAATAATTTAGTCGGGTACAAATATGATCAATTATTTAAAAATTCTAAATAGACTATAAGATTTCAAGTACACGCAGTTTTATAAGAGAACTTATTAATTCTAATGGAACGAATACGGGTTTTTTTTAATTTTATTTATTTTTTATTGGCAGAAATATCTACGATCTCTTCTTCAACAGAGAAATAAATAGATTTGACAAAAATAATTTATCATGAAAGGTATCTCCCAGTGAAGTCACTTTTAGAAAAATAACTTCTGTTATGTTTGACATTATTTATTACAAATGAAATGTAACTAAATTTTGGAAAAAAGCAAAAGTAATAATTTATTTATTAAACAAATAAGACCGTTGGGTGCCTCCGCTTTAGCTTTATTGTAAAATATAAAATTTAATGTTTTTAAGTACTAAAATGTTCATTGAATTTTAATGTTGGACTAATTAAACTAATACATTACTCAACAAAGAATTGAGTATTGGAATATACCAGATATATCACTGTACTGTAAACTTTTCGCAAAGGTTATATAGTACAATCGAAAAACTATCCATGAATCCAGCACATCTGTTGGCCAATGTCTGCCAGTTTATTAAAATTTCATAGGTTGGAATATGTACTGGATAGAATCTCGCATGAATACACCATATGTCATCATACTACAAACCAAGAAACATAATTAACTGACATACGGTACCATCCGGTTCAAATGAAACATACTAATTTGTAGATTTAATAGTTATTCAGAGTAGTAACTAATTTCTTCTGGATTGCAAATTTACATATGCAACGTCAGCGAGAAGAGGATTAGTGGTTATTACGCTTTTCTGTGAAAACGTGTTTGTTTAGGCCTGTGTAAATTACTGGCGATTTCCGTTTAATCGTACATAAATGGCGTCGTTATACCATTTTAATCGTGCATATTTGTTACCGTACTTTGTATTAGTATTTTCACAATAGCTTTTGTGAATTTTTCAAACCTTTGATGAATTTTGTTTGCTCATATACTAATCACAAAGATTACCAGTAAAAAAAAAACTGTTAATCTTTTGAAGATCTACGAAGGTTTAATTTTGTAATACACAACATGTATTATGACACTTTTCGCTAAGGTCCGTTTGGGGATCTGGATAAAATAAATAATAAACAAACTATCGTGTAAAATTTCAAGTGTTTATTACACACTATAAATTACAAATAATCGTCTTACTTAAATATGCTAATAAATTACAATTACTACAATCAAGATATTTATATGTAATAAATAATTAATTAATTATAATAAATTAATAACAATAGATGAACTTAACCTGTAACTAGATTATTTTGCACTTAATTAAACTAAATCCTACTTGCAACCATCCACACGATGCCTAGTAAACGTTAGACGATACCAGAAGACGTTAGACCTTCTCCAACGTAACTGCTGCATTTTTCACAATTCACTCACTGAATGACAGATTAAAATTAATTAACTGACTAAATCGGTCTCCGTTTATGTACCAAAGCTATGGAAATTTCGAGAAGAATAAAGATTTTTGATATCATAATAAAAATACCAAGTAATTTTGTCGGTTTCTAGATGTCTTACAAAAGGTAAATAAATTAGGATTTATTAAAGGGTTACAACAAGATTACAAAAAAGCCTAAAAAAAAATTCAAAAAAACTAAATAGATACATAGACCCTCAGGTGACTGTCACAACAATCGCCCTATAGCCTGCCCAGCATTTGTAGACAATATTTATAACAATTTCTTGGAAATAACCTGACTTAACAAATATTATTATTTACATTAACACCTTTACAAACTCTGCCCTGCTAGAGAATTCTGGAACCAACACTTTCCTTTTAGGTATTGTCTCAATATTTAGGCTATATAGTTATTAGACTGTGATAAAATATTTTATTAATTTTCTTTCCCATAATCTATAAGAGCGAAATCCGTTCACTGAATCCCCGACTTATTACGAAATCTCCAGAGCAATAGTGTCTAGATACTTAAATTTTAAGAGTAAGTTCCATTTGGATCGCAAGGGATCGTTAAAAATTTATATACAAAAAAATATTTCTTCTAAAGGAAGAAAAGTAAAAAAAAGTCTATATTACAGCTTTATTGTCAGAATTGAAATGATATTTTCAAAATAACTAGATTTAAAAAATATTAAAAATTCTGGAACTTGGATTTAATGTTTTCCTGTTCGATAGTTAGTGTACCGGCAATTTATGATAGTGCAAAAACTACGTTATAATAAAATTTTCAGAATTACCGCCCTTTAACGTAACATTTTTTAACTACGTAAAACCAAAAGTACAAGAAAGTAGTGGTGTTTGTTCACTGAAATATTTCTTCTCTGGGGAGAAATGTTTCTTCTTTTAAAACTGCATCAAGATTGGTTCATTCATTCAATCGATATTATATAGTGGTACTGTATATTTAAAAAATTGTTCGGATAATTTTTAGTTGCTCATTGAACATAAATTAAGTTTATATCGCTAAAAAAAGAAGGTTCTAAATATTTCAGTGTAGTGTTGTGTGATCGGTAAATGAAATAAAATATTTATGAATGCGAAGCGAAGCGGGAAGGGGTGCTAATAGTTTATACATTCAGAAAGTATTGATTTTTCATTTAGTAACATCTGAAATATACTGTTTAAGATTAATTATTTTTAATTGTTGCATCTCCGACTGATTTTCATGATTTCAGTCTGTATATAAATTTGTACATTTTAAACTGGAAACATTCCATATAAAATAAGATCCTGTGTTAAATTCAGGGCACCGTTGTGATTTCGACATCTAGCTTTGTTAAATTATTTAGAGTAACCAAGAACAAGGTACAATCAAACAGCTATGACAATTGTGGGAATTACTCTAATTATACTACTATACCCCTGCCGTGTGTCCTGGCTTATTGTACGACCTCCATTCATATTTGCTTGGTTGAACATTGCAACACTGTAAACAGTTAGGCTGTAATATAGTACTATATTATAGGACATAATACGTACTCTGTATACCCAGACACTAAATAAACCTAACAGAAACGGAGCAATCATCGCTGTTCACAGTATGACAACACTTTCTCCCACTTATGTGCTTCACTTCACACTGTTCTTTACTGTTGCGCAGAGTTTTAGTATTAAATAAAAAGTTTTTAAATATTTAAATTTCATCGTATCAGCGAAGCCATTGTTATCTAAATTATACGTCTCGATTTCGCTTCTGTCCTCAAAATTTTACCGACTGTTAAGTGTTCAATAAAAAACTTTTCTATCCGAGCTTTTGAGTTAACCGGGAAAAAATATCAACGAGTGAAATTTTCAACTATTTTATATCAGTAATCATTCTTTTCATGTACTAAATAAATAAATTTATTATTTTTAATTGACCATTCTATACTCTGTATTTCCTAGATCTTCTTTTATTACCAAAAATTTTGTAATCGAAAATATTAACAGAGAATTCATTATTTCTCATAACAGACTCTTTTCACCTGTTTAAAAAAAATAAATACAGACTTAGTTTTCATAAATACATAAATTTAGAAATAGAGATAAAAGTATATGTAAATTTAATGTGGGGTATGTCCTTATTGGTTCAATCACTCATCACTGAGAATTATTATTCTATGATTTCCTTATCATTTTAACGTACGAGATATTTGTGGCCCATCTAAGATTACCTTGATGGATTTGATTGTCTGTTACTGGTAATAAAAAGGAGACCCGGAAGCAAGTCTTTAGGAATTGACTGAAAGTTCTGGATCAACTTTTAAGTTACTTTCTGCCGCTGGTCCAAAGAGCTGGACATCATTAGTCGAGATTGGCTCAAAAGCGTTTCGTTATTTAACATTTTGAAACGTAGGTTCAATTTTGATCGAGGGTTTATTAAACAGAAGAGTAACTTCTGGCAGCGGTTAAGTTGTAAACATTTTGTACGAAGATAATGCTTCGAAGTTAGTCGCCTGTCAAGCCACAAACCAAGATATCGCAACACTCTTGCCTGGGGGATGTGAACGTTATTTAACACCACAGGTGGACAAGTTTGACGTCGTAAAGTGAACGTAATTTGTTTTGATTTATTTTAGTACACCTTAATACGCCAACGGGTAAGCCAGTCCTGTAACAGTAAACGATGTCGCTGCGCCAACCTGGAAGTCTTTTTCCGTACAAGATGCCGGTCTTTTTGTTTTTTTTAGGTTTAACGTCCGACTGTTCTGCAAGATGCCGTGTCGTCACCGTAGTCACGGTTACCGATGTGTCCAAATTGGGCACATCCGATGTAAACACGCTATACAGAAATGGAGATAGTATTGCACCTTGGAGTACTCCGGCGTTAATTTGTGGAGCTCAAAAGTAAGGAGTACCGTACTGAACCGTAAAAATCTATATGTTATAAAACAATTTTACAACCAGATAATAGTCACTTCAAATTTCTTTCAGTTATTGAATGTGGAAATTATTATACATTGTGGAAATATTATTGTAATTTTTTTGTAGTTAATAGAAGTGAACAGTTTTTGGTTATCGGCAAATCATTTACAGTGTTAATTGAATTCGGGTGATCGTATTATAGTGTGTAAAATTCGTTAAATTAAATAAGTGTATAATGGATGGTATAGACTACTGGCAATAAAAACCGTTCGTGTGTTGAATTGAACTTTTATTACTACAGTACAGTCACGTTGCTTGTTAATAAAAGATTTTTATTGCAAGACGATAGGTATTCAAGCTGTTATTTAAGATGTAGACCTAATTGATTTTTACTTAGATTACAACTGCTCAGGTGTAATCATATTTAATTCATTGAAAAATATATCTCATTGCAGGAATAGAAACATTAAATAAAATTGTATTTACCACGCACAGCATTTTACTTTGTCCGTAAACTGATTCTTTTCTACATGAATAAATTACAGTCCTTGTATTGATCAATAAAATGAAGTGTTAATGTTTGAATGCAACAAGTTGAATAATTTTATAACCGTCTTGTACTAGTATTATTTTCACATTTGTACAATTTTTATATATTTTATTTAACATCATTTTTTTGATAATAACAATTCCGGTGGATATTGAACAGTAGGATACTATAGTCATAACAGAAGGTAGCCAAGAATGAAAATTGGTGCTTTCAGTTTTGTAGTTGAGTAATCCTATATTTGCTATATTGTTCCAAACCGGTTTGAACTTACGGGTTAGAGCTATGGGATGCAGATTGTTCATCGAATATAGAAATACTTGAGACTGATCACTGCAGCCCCATGATAAATGTAACCGATGAAATATTGCACAACGATCTAAACCTGCCCTTTATAAAACAAGAAATTAAACTACACGTAGCGTTGTTTAGGTCATTAGCCGAAAGGCTGGTTTGAACCTCTATCTAGAGGTTTTACTAAATAAAAACAAGTAGTGAGCTGGTTTACTGTTGCCTTCCTCCTGAGTTAAAAGAGTATGCTTATCAGCATGCCAGGTCCTCTGAAAAGCACCCACTTTCCACCCTGCAAATGACACCTTCACTTCATTCACCACAGACACGTAGCTAGAAACATTTAAAAAGTTAGAACATCAAAATCTTTCAGCAATTAACTTCCTCGACAACAGCGAAGATACTCACAGACTAAAACGTTTAAAAATACTGGACTTACTTTACAATTTTGTTAACCATTTAACTCATTTAATTTTTTTCTATTTCTAATCATCATCATCTCATTATTGGCATTATCATTTCTATCATGGTTGTCGTCATCCTCAGCTTCAACTACTTCATTTTATCAATATATTAATGCACAGTTCAGTGAAGTTAAGTTTTGTTCTTTTTTATTCAGTTAAGTTATTTTGAAACACACTACTGCGTGAAATTTATATTATGATTCAAAGAACGTTGTTATTCAGTATTTTATTTTCTTTGCTTGAAGTTTATATTTACATTTAAAAAAGGGATTGCAAAATAATTACATCACATTAAAAAAATTCTGTAATATTTTAGGTAAACATTTATTCTTATTAAAAAAAAATATTAAAGTATTTTTAAACGCTTTTTTCAAGATTTTAGTATAATTTTCTACAGGGTCGTAGTTTACTGGTTCTGTGATAAATTTAATATACAAAATATATCCTCTTTTGTGAAACAAAATTAACGAAATTATTGATCTGCGCCTATCTCTTTTTATATACTTCGTAGACTGCGTTATCTCTTGGTAGGATGTTAAAGTTATGGAATTTTAATTATGTTTCCTTCTTCGTAATGCCATAAATTTGAATAACTAAACCATAATAAGCCCGCATACCTGGTATCGAGCTCTATGCATCTAAAGTTTTGTACACCTTGTGTGTTCTAACGGTAATCTTCTGAAACGTTGAGTTCATGAAAGTACTTTCCGCTTTTGTAAGCAAAAATTATTTTATTGCAAATTAATTACTTAGTGCATATGATTATTTGTTTTGTTGGTATCCTTATTTTTGTATTGTATTTTTTTTAAAGATAAAAGGCAATTACTTCTAAGATTTTTGAAATATTTTGCAAATACATGCACCGCAATCCAGTTTAATTTGGTATTTCCAGTTTCCTTGTTTTATAACTTTTAAACATTCTTTTGAGATATTTATAATTCTTTTAGTGCTAGTTAATCGGGGTATTAATTTTTTTAAATCGTTTTTAAAGTACTACTTGTTTATACAATGTTTAAAACAAGCTTTTCATGATGTTTCATATTTGAAAACCAGTCCGTAGTTTTTGTAACTGATAATTCAGAAGATTGTACTACGTATATTGGTTGTAACAACAGGACTCGCAAGTACTAAAATCTTGTTTTCGGTTTACTTTTTTATTGGACTGTAATGCGCATTCTTCAAAATTTTTGAATTTTTTATGAAAGAGGTTATTCTGTTATTAGTAGTTTGCCTTCTTGTCCTAGATTACAAATAAATTACTCATATTAGTTGATTTGAATTAGTTTAAACAATTATCTTGTAATTTATATTTACAGTATAGTCGCGGTAATCCGAACACGTAAGATGTCCTACCTGTACGGATTATCGATTTGTGCGGATTATCAATGTGTACAATCTTAGATTTCGGCAATCAAATTACAAATACGATATACTGTAGGATGAAAAATACAGATTTAACAAAATACGCGAACACAAAATTATAAATGATACCTTTATTTGAAACCTGTTACAGTATTATTTTCATGTCATTTTAACAAACAATGGTAACTTGTGATTGCCAGTGCTGTTACTCCACGGGAAAAATATTATCGATCATTTTTTAACTTTGAATCCAGCGGCAGTCTTTTGCCTTTTATGAATTAAGGTTTCTCCTGGCAACATTTTCCAGTACAATGCTGACTCATATCCATTGTAAACTTGATCTTCTGTTAAACCCCGTTTTTCTACTTCATCCTGGAGTTTTGTTGTAAAGTTCATAAAATCAGCGATATCACTAACATTTTTTTCACCGGTAACAGTTTACAGTCTAATACCGTATCGTTGTTTTAATTTGTCCAGCCAACCAATACTGGCTTGAAAATCGTCTTTCACGGTCATTTCCTTGTAGAAAAACTTCGCTTTTGGGTGTCTCCTTTGACTATAGATTGCCTTGCTCTTTTTTGCAAAAACCATGAGTATAAAGCCCACTCGGCATCAGGTTTTCCTGCTGCTTTCAATGTTTTTTTTTTTCAGTGGCCCGCACTCCATTTATTATACGTTTTTAAAGATTTTTCTAAATACTGAAAAAATAATTAAAAACATTTTAATCATGATGATCGTTCGGATTACTAGAGGTTTCGTTGTACCGGGTGTTCAGATTACCGCGACCATGCTGTACTTGTTTTTTCGATCAAAATATACTTTATGTACAATAAATTTTGTAATTCTATTTTAATTAGATAATTAAGAAAACTAACTGATGTAACTGAATGGTTACTAACTAAATTTTGTGTGAAGAAGATTCAACTAAAAAAATTGACTATTTGCAATACTGGATTTATTATTATCCTGTTGAATAAGTATGAATTGTATGAAAAATTGAAAAAATTAAAACATATACAAATTCTTTTATCAAAGACCTAAATGTTTTCTTGTGAGTGAAATTCACTATTAAAGTGCTAAATTTATTAAAGACCTATCGTGTGCAGTACACATTTAATTTATCGTTTGTAGAAAGGAAAATAATATGATTAAGAGATAAAAATAAGTACTTGCTTTGTGAAAATAAAAAGAAAGTCATTGAAACATCACGTTATAACACTAAATTGATTGAGAACTATTTGGTGGGAGTTAGGCCGGTAGGTAGATATTACAGATTACAGATAAGAAAGGCTTGTAGTCATTTGGTTGAAAGCTTCTCTTCTCTTTGGATTGTATCGGTTGATATTCTATCGTTCGTTCCGTTGGTTGTTCATTGTTACTTTCATTTGGAAGTCGGGCGGGCGGTATGTACTGTACGACTTTGTTTTTAGCCACTCCTTGATTAAGAGTTCCCTTTTACTTCCTAAAAATCCTTTGCTTCTCTACACTTGAGAGATATAAAATCTAATACGGATCATTGCATAACTGTATCAATTTTTCTTTTATTCTTTCTTCCTTTCAGACAAGGAAAGTAAAATCAATTCCGTTGAAATGTTTACGTAATTCTGTTCACTTAAAGTTAATAATGATGATAATAACACTAATAAAAGTAATACACTCTCCATTTGTTATTGGTTTCTCATGAATATTTTTCTAAAAATTTAAAATAAGAATTTTAAAACAGTTAGAGATTTGTGTCACTTGTAATTATTTTCACGAGGATAAAAATTTTTCTAATTATTTAAAATTTTTATTAAAAATCGATAATTTTTTATAACAAGTAAATATGACGTTAAATTTTGGATGTTGTTTAGGTCATCAGCTGAAAGGCTGGTTTGAACCTCTAGAGGTTTTACAAAGTAATAAAGGAGTGAGGTGGTTTACCATTGCCTTCCTCATTGAGTTAAAAAATAGGCCAACGCTAATCAGCATGCTAGGCCTTCTGAGTAGCACATATTTTCCTGGCTGTATAATGAAATTCATTACTTTCAGAGAAGATAACTCTGATTAGTGGCTTTTACTCTTCTACCTCTTCTGTTCTTAAATGATTCAGTCCTATAATTGGCTGACCTTGTGATAAGAAACAGAATATTTTTTGTAGCCCTGGAACTAACAGATTGAGTGAAAATAATTTACCATTCTACCTTTCTTTTGTGAGCAGAAATTGGATTATAAACGTATACTATGTTTTCATTTAGTGTCATTACCTCAGTTTTCTTATTGATTTTCTAAGAGAAAATTTTGTGAAGATTGGCGTTTAAGCCTCCTCACAAAATCACCCTATGCTTTTACAATTAATTAGTAAATTTTGTAATAATTTTATTGTTTACTTGACACCTTAATCCCGCAGTAATTTGTTTTGTATTTAGTTAAAACTAAACACATTTGCACAGCAGCATGTTGTTATATGAACAGTTAGCTAGGGTAAAATCACTACGGGCGAAATGGCTATTAAATTTGTCTACTCACTAATGTCATTAAATGAACAAATTTAATGAAAAATGCACCGTTATGTACACTCTGTTTACTGGTTTATTACTCGTAATATTTTCTTTTACTTAAAAAAACCATAAATTTTATCTATTCAAAATTCTTATGATGTTCATGACGCAAACACGAAGTTATTGTCGAATAAATTAATAGGAAAGATATTACAAAAAAATTACAAAAATTTAGAAAGGAATGGTTTTGAATGATTGAATTTAAATTTGATCCCTAATTTGGTTAGATATTTTGATACCTTACGGGTGTTGAATTAATCATGTCTCGACAACCTAAGTTTTTTAAAATTGTTTTTTCTTGTGAAAAACATTACAATTTTTTCATTAATGTGATCATAATTTCATCTGTTCATGAAAATTACAGTTGTCTTTTAAGACATTTTTTTTTGTTAAAATCACTTCCATTGTTATTTTCATCCTTATTGGGAATGTTTACCTTAATTCTAGTATTCTAATACACTATGTAATTTAATCTTGTAAAACCGTTATCAGTATTTTTGAGCAGATTAAATCTCTAAATTTTAGAGCCAGGAAATTTGGTTGATAAATCTCTCTTCAAATTCAGTACGTAATTTTGACATTACTTATTTGACAGAGTCGATGTTGAGATCAGCAGAGGTGTATTTGTTAAATGACCAATATTTTTAATAAACTACGGTTAGTAACTTTTCCCCTGAGGGATATTTTTGATTTTTTTAAACAATTTCACTGTTTGAAATGAAAAATTTCCCTCTACAATTTTTTAATTGATTTTATTACAAGTTTTAATTTATTTTTATTGTTGTAATTTATAGTATAATGTTACATTAAATAATTTAATAAAAGGTTTATTTATCTTGTATTAAGTATTTTACATTATTAATATTTATTTAAGAGTAAAGATTTCAGAACGATTAAAACTACATTTTACAATGGGAACTACAATTTAATATAATACGCGTTATAAATAAACCGATTACTTTGTTATGCAGCTGATATGGTAATTTACAAAATTAAAAAAAAATCCCTCTAGCGAAAACGAATGCAGTATAATAACGAAAAAATTCCCTCTTTAACCATTTTATGCGTTCCCTATATAAACAATACTATCTTAATAAATTGAACTTACTTTTTAGGTGTAACAAAGAGAGATTTAATAGTAAATAGACTAATTTTTTTTATTTTTAAGTTGTTGTTTGTTCATATGAAGAGACATAGTGTTTATAACTGTATTTTATATTGTCCCCTTGAGGTGTTATCAGGTACCCAAATGTAATTAATATTCTTAAAACGATTTTGTATCCCGTATCATATATTTTAAAAGCATTACTTCGTTAACTAGAAGCGTTGTGGTAATGATGACCGTGACTAAATCAGAGATTCAATGTTTCGATGGGACATCCATCAAGGATCTTCGTTTTAGCTGTGAGTTAAGTGCCAGGCCCGCCGCATGGCACGTTAGGTGAACCAAGGTAAGGTATGCTAAGCCTATAATTGGCATGGAAGGGATGACGAGGTGATTCACGTGTTATGGACCGCCTCACAACCTTCCTATCGAGCAGCACCTGTATCTCCTAACATTGCCCCTGCACATTAGCAAGGCGGTTTCCCGACCTACACTAATGCATAACTCCATCATAGGTATATTTCTTTGTAATATGTACATCCGAAAATTAAAACTGTAACCTAGATAATTCAACAACTTGGTTATTCTTTATGAGTTTATCTAATAAATGTATGTAAAAAACAGTATAAATATCATGGTATACATTCTTAAATGAAATATTTACAAATTTTTCTTATATAAAAATGTATTATAACAGTATGAAATACATAACAATGTAATTGTGTTTTTACACCAATTAATATTTATGTGTTTGTTTACTGAAATTAACATTAGTTATCAATTTTTTGCGAGTTACCGATAAAATTTAAATAATATCTCGTTTTAGGTATTCATTTATTATTAGTTTTGTTTTCTAAAATTGTACATTTAATTTCAATTTATTATTTCATGAATTTCAAAATATATGTCCATTCAGTTACAATTTTCTTTTGTATTCTTTTGCTTAATTGGAAATGTAGTGTTTTGTATTTATAATTTGTATTGTAGGTCCAAGGTATTTTATTTTGTTTGTTAAGTTCTTTAATAATCATTCGCTGATTTGTATTAGTTTATCAAATAGAAGAAATTGTACAATGTACAGTTTCCGTATATTTTTTAAAACACTTCAAATTTAAATATTTTTATGTATACGGGTTTGGAATGACTGTACTGATGTTTGAGTTTTTTTATATGAAATATTATTTAACCGTTACTTTTTTCTCTTAAACCAAATATATTTTTAGTAATTTCAGTATATTTTTAAGTTTGTCAGATTAAATTTTGTTTGGTATGTATTACATTTGTGTTGTAAATAATTTATCAAATTTGTAATAAAATATATTTTCTGAAAAAAAATGTAACCTTCCTGATACCAATATGCAGCGTACCAATTTGACATAAGTAACTTGGTTGTAATTATACATATTTTATGGTGTGGATGCCGGAAGTAGAATAAAAAAATATATTTTGTTGTCTCGTATTACATTTGAAGTAATTTCTTTTAATTCATCGTTTGAGGCGATGAGAAAACTATTAACTATGCATAAAATAAATAAATAAGAAAAATTGTTATACATTTGGATATCTTGTTATTTTAACTTCTTTAACTTTATTCACATAATAGTTAAACAATTTTATCAATGCACGATTCATGCTGATGAGAACAGGGTAAATAACTTCGTTGTATTAAAGAATACCCATGTTGTTAGTATTGTAGTTTATTTCTGAAGTAAAGCAACTGTTTGGATATTAGAGACGACAGTTTATTACTGAAAAATAACTTTTTAAATATTTTAGAATCTAGGTTGGAATTAAACTCGGGACCTCCATCTCATCAGTCGAACACTTTACCGACTAAACTTCAAAGATGATCTTAATAATTCTTAACATTAACGCATTGACTTCCAAGGTCAAAGGTTATTATATCTTTAACATTAAGATCTAAATTCACTATGATTTAAAATTATAATTCAAGTAAATGTGTTTAATTTGTTCATACTAATTTTAATAGCTCATTCAATTAATTGAAATATTATAATTATATCTTTCTATAAATAATTTAACATACAATTTATAAATATATATCAATCATTTATGAAATTATCCATTAAGTTGAGCTGAGATGTAGGTGTACGTTCTGTATAGGAATTTTGGTTCTATAAACCGATATTGTGGAACATAACCTAATCATTGACGCAAGGAGTGTTGCTTATTTTGTCATATATTATGTGTTCCTTCCATTGATACATTGTACTGTATCGTTTTCTGATTTAATTAATATAATATTTTAACAGCTGACTGCGAATTTTGAAATTCCGTTTAAAGGTCATGCGATTGTGAGCTACTTGTATCACGCATGGTTTTAATAATAATACAAATTGTACATTATTAGTCCTTCAATTAAAATTTATCCAAGGCATTCCAAATAAATTGTAATTTTAATGGGTAGTTTTACATTTTAACAGTTTTTAAAAGTAATAAATATGTAAACGACCATGAAGTAACCTTCTGAATTTTTACATGAGTTTTCCTGAAAATTTAACATTAACTAATTAACTTTGACCTTACTGTAATCCTTACTTTTTATAGCTTTCTTTTAATTAATTTTTATTGACAGAATATACATCATATATATATATATATATATATATATATATATATGGTCTAGACTTTTCTAAAAGGTCCCTTAAGTACAGTTAAAAATGTGTACCGAGTAAAAAATTGTTTGTATTACTCAGAAAAAATGCAAACAACACCGCCTCTGTGGTGCAGTGGTAACCGTTCAGAAATACAAAGCGGAATGTACCGGGGTTCGATTACCGGCTAGGGACTTGAAATTATTAAATGTTCAAACCCACCGTCACGTATCCTACAGAAGTCGCTAATTACAAAGATGATGATGCAACATAAACTAAAAATAAAAATTGCACTGAACATACTACAACAATTTTTAGATTTAACAAATGAAAAACACTAAAATTTTAGGGTTTTTGTTACGAATTTTTTAAATTTTTAGCAGAAAAATCATTCTGTGAAAACAAATTAAGTCAATTTAAAATAGTGAATACTATTTATTTAATTTTTTATTAAATGGAGATCACACCTGAATTACACCTGAGTTTGATTCCAGTATACAATAAATATTACGATACGAACAAAATCTGGTACTTTTTGTTTTGTTTTTCTCCAATTAAACTATTTTGGTACCTAATAATACATATGAATCCATTTTTAACCTTTGTTGAAGATAACTGTAAATAGACTTGCAGAAGTGCAGCCTGAAAGACTTGTTATGTATCATTAAAATTTCAATGACAAAAATGTACTCGTTATCAGAATAAATTTTCACAAAAATATTTTTACATGAAGGTATTTATTTTGAATATATGTTCATCTTATTAGATGAATCCGGTTTTGTTTTGTGTATATTTATTCTCCAGAAACCAGATTCGACCCAAACTAGTCTTGTGTTTACAGGTATTGAAATACGGTATTTTCTTCCATTCTGTTGGAGTACTCTACAGGATTTTTAAATTTACATACTTATTAAAGAATGTAAAAATTACTTAGGTCAATAGGAGTTCACTTGTTTTCGTTTACATTCTTATCTACAGTAAAAATTATTCAAATTATGCAACGAATTTTGTAATTTTAATGAAATTAATTACTTTTTACAATATTACGGTTTTTATTTTTAGTGTAAATATTAGATTTGTATTTGATAATTGTTTCCTATTACTTAGTTATTGCGATACATTTTACTATAATGTTACAATATCATTAAAATATCACCTGTTTACTTATTGCATCAAAATTTTAGTTATGTATCCATGTGTCAAACCTTTTATCAAGAGACTTATGGCAGAATTTCACTTTGAGCCTTCAGTAACTTTGTTTTCGGATACTACTAACAAACTGTAAACATTTTAGTAAGTAAAGGAAACTTTACACTATAATCTAAATAATTAAAAAGTTTTGAACAAATTAAAAAGGTTCTTAAAAATATAAAGGTTAAAATTGTGAAGCTTTTACAATTCTTTAAATTTTAAAAGGTAAAATATGGTTCTGAAATTAATATGAAAATTCTGTAATGTTACTTAGAACATTAAAATTTACATTTATTAAAAGTATTTTCATAGATTCTTTTAAATTCGTTACAACCATAAAATTAAAACAACTAAAATTAATTGGAAGATGTTAAGGCGTGGAACTTTATTCGTACTAAAATTCTTACAAAATAGTCCCATACTTCCCTTTTTAATATACCATGTTTTAATGAATCGGTATTTGGTTTCAGAGTTAATTAGATTTTAACCTATTTGTTTAATTGTACCATTTAAATAGTTTGTTGTTACACTGTTCATTTGTTTATTAATTTATAAAATATGTATACTTTGCGGAAATAACTTACCCTACATTAAATTTTAGTCATTCTTTAATCTATTTTTGGTATCACTATTTAATTTAATTCGCTTTAATTTCCACTGAAATGCGGAACTTTGCCAATTTAAATACTGGAATTTTGTGCATTACAGACTTATTACTTTATTGTAACATAAATTTAACTTAAATTTAACATAAACTTTGTTTAGAAATTTATTATAAAAGGAACAAAATAACTTTCCTGTAACTTTACAATTGGATTATTAAGAAAATTGTTTTTTATCAAGCTGTTTTTTAATAATAAAACTATACTACGTATTCAGTGAAATATTACTCACAGTGCTGACTCATTTCTTAATTATTTACTTTTCCATAACGTTACTCACGTCAACCATTAAGTGACAATGTTACTGAATAACTGACTTTTCACCTAGCGATAAACTTTCAAATTCTTTGCGTACAAGACAGTTTTCCTACCAATCTGGATGTACGGTAGGCAAGTTTTTGGTACAGAAAATCTATCTATCATTTTACGAATGTAGACTTTCTAGAGTAACCTCTTACGGTTTTTATTAATCCACCGAGTCACGTATACAATGAAAAATTACCCGATGCCTTACGTGTCCCTTTCTAAATTTGCAGTACATGTTGAGGTACTTCAAAGGATCATGATAATCCATGCAATCTAAATTTTCCTGATTTTCAAAAACCTTTAAAGATGAATTAGCCTAAATACCAATGGAGTAAACCTGGTCAAATTTTTACTTTATTTTTTAGTTTGCCAACAACTGTGCAATACTAATAATTAGTGAATGAGACAAATAAAATTAGTAATAATTGATGTTGTGGCTTGAACAAAAACCACCACCCAGTTGTAGGTTCCTGAAATAACTTTGAACTTTGCAAACAGACTGTTAATAAATATAATGGTTAAATAATTTAAAATTTATAGATTATTTCGGTTACCGAAAATATTGCTTATCAAGTCACCAGCTCTAGCAACCTCGCAAAGGTCGATATGGGTTAGCAGGTAGATATTAGTTAGCAATTTGTGTATTAGTTTTTTTACTTTCTCTTGCCTATATGAATATATAGGAAGGAAAGTATTGTTTTCATGTCGATTTTTCGAAATCGAGTTTTCACCGGATCTATACGTTTTCAGACCACCTGAACCCAAAAAACATGTTTTTAGCGATTGGTCTGTGTGTGTGTCTGTGTGTGTGTGTGTGTGTCTGTGTGTGAACAGAATATCTCAAGAACGGAACATCGTACGAACTTGAAACTTGAAACTTAAGTTACATACCACTACCGGACGCGACACGAACATTTTCATCAAAATCGGTCAACCGGAAGTAGTAGTTTATTCGTATAATTTTTCAGTTTTTTGCGATTTTCTCAAAAACTGGTCCTACGATTTTTTTTAAAATCGCCTATTTTACTCAATTTTTTATTCTCTACAAGATAGGGTAGGCGCCATGTTTGCTGAAATTCTCGGTGAGGCTGTTTTCACGTAAAAACGTGGTTTTTTTAAGATTACGGCTTTATTATAAATTTTAGCGCAAAAACTTATATAATAAAAGTTGTAGAGAATTTAAAAACCTACAACTTTTATTTCAAACATTTTTTTGTATAACGCTTAGTTTAGCGGTAATTTGCGATTTTCTATTTTTTTCTCACGAAAACGTGTGAAAAATCGATTTTTTTAAGATTTTGGCCTTAGAATGCATTTTACGACAAAAGTGTATATAATTAAATTTATAGAAAACTAAAAGATCTACAGCTTTTATTTAGAGCATTTTTCTCTACAGAGCCTAGTTTAGAGAGAAAGAGTGATTTTCCGTATTTCTAAGCCAAACTGAGGTTGATTTTCATTTTGCGTCTTTCACTCATGATTAAAATTAGGTTATGTTTTTGAGGTTAGTTTTTGTTTATTTCTAATATTTTATTAATAATGTTAGGTTTATTATTAATTATTTGCATTGGCAAGAGAAAGTTGTGTGAGTGTTTTCATTTAGCGCCTTCCACTCATGATTAAAATTAGGTTGTGTTTATTGAGGTTAGTTTACTTGTAATGTTTTATTACTAATGTGTTAAGTTTATTGTTAATTATTGCACTGGCAAGAGAAAGTTGTGTGAGTGTTTCACACCAGATTTTTTTAAATAACATTATTTGCAATCACTTTTTAAAAAATAAACTATAAACAAATCTTTGAGTTTTCAAATCACAAGTTGAGGCCTGATTACCCAGAGTACCTCTCTTTATATCAATTACTCATGTGTTAAAAGAGAACATTACTATGTACAAAGATATTTTACATTTTACAATATGGAATACTTTTCACTGTAATTTTTTGTACATTTAAACTCTTTCAAACAAGTCCAAAACATGGTAACCTTTCAGGCGCCTAACTTCTTCTGCAGTGTTTAGAAGATTTATGGCCAATTCATTTTCGTGACTTTCAAGTATTGCCTGATATTTTCTATTGAAACGCCTGACTTCGTTCATTACATCAAGAGGTTGCAATAATATTGTATTTCTGTATTCCTTGCAAACCATGGCGCCCTTGTTATAGCCCGAAGAACCTTATTCTTGAACCTTTGAATTATCTCTATGTTACTTCTGCTGGTAGTTCCCCAAAGTTGAACGCCGTACAACCAAACTGGATTAAGTAACATTTTGTAAAGCAGCAACTTATTTTCAAGAGAAAGTGAAGAGTTCCCGCCAATCAGCCATTACATCCTTTTGTATTTTAAATTTAATTCATTACTCTTCATTCTCACATGGGTTTTACAAGTTAACCGCCTGTCAAGATGCATACCCAGGTACTTCACAACTTCCCTTTGTGGTAAATCAACACCTCCAAGTTTTATTGGTGAACAAGTATTTCTCCGCATTGTAAATGTAACATGCTACGATTTTGCAGTATTGATCTTCATTCTTCATTTCTGAAGCAGTTGGATTTGATTTAAACATTCCTGAAGTTTGTTTGAAGCAACTATAGGATCTCCATTTTTAGCAAGCTACAATGTAGCTTGAACTATCCCTTCAGTTGTTGGTAACTCAGGAACCCTGAGGTACACCAGAGTTGTACCTCAGGGTTCATCATAGTAACATCATGTACCTGAAACATGACAGCTCATCTTGGTATTTCACTTGAAAAAACCGAACGTTCTTTTAACTTCGTATAATAAGCCGACATGCCAAATTAAATGTGTATTAGTTGATTAGGATTGTGTAATGATTACGACCAGAAAAATCCATAGATGTAGGAAAGTGGAACTTTACATAGAAAGAGATTCTACAATTTTTATTGTATTATTTTAGACTAGAATCTTTGAATTTAGTTTGTTATGTAGGACTTTGGCAATGTCTTAGACTGGCGTACATTTTGATAGGTTGGTGTAGAACATGAGTTATTAAAGTTAAATTAATATTTACATTATCCTGGAACGTGGTTTTCTAACTGTAGTTGGGTGTGTTAATTTCCACCTCCTCGGTTATTGTAATAATTGTGTTACTAGGTTTACCTACATAAAAAGTTTTTAAAATATAAATTACAATTTTATTTTTCGGGGGATTAAAGTATCACTATTATTATTTGAAGAAGCATTAAATCAATAAAAAATTTAGCACATTTTTATTAAAAATTTATTATTTGTTATTACAACATTATAACAATTTCTAAATATGACACTAAAGGTTCCAAAACTTGAATTACTTGCTGGAGCTTTCAGTCATCACTACAGTCCTACAATTGGCCAAAAATATTTCCTGGCCAGCGGCGTTTTAAACGTCTGTGCTGAGTATCCGGTATCGCTCTAGTGAACATGTTTTGTAAAAGAGGGTTATCATGTAATTTAAATTTGTCGTAAATCGTCTTGTATAGTTGTTTCCCGATAACATTTACGTATGGGATTTGTTAGTCTGTGCAATATTAAGCTTGTGACTTAAAAGGGGCATTCCGTTATCGCTCGTAGAATATTGTTTTTAATCGCTTGTATCATCATATGCGCGGTTAAGCAAATCTACAAGTTGAACTCCATATGTCCAGATTGGCCTTATAATTGTCTTGTAGATAGTTAATTTACGTGACAAAATTTAAATATAATTTTGATTTTCTGTGGCGCTATCATTCGGTAGTATCCTCCTTTAAGCTAATTACCTAATTTTTCTTTATAAGAATTATGATCCTTTTCGCCTTGTTGTTATTGGGCGGTTGAAAAGTAAAATTAGTTACACAAAATACTATGTGTATCAGCTATTCATGAATACCCGGAACTGTTTAAAAAAAACTCATTTGTGGTAGTAAAAAAAAATATTTCTGTTTATTTTCTTTTTAAATTTTTTTCAGGAATATTATAAATTTCCAGTTTATAGAGGATTCTTAGAAAATTATAGTAGTTTTGTGTATGTATAAATTTTCAGTTGGATAGCGATTCAAAACTAGTTAGCATAGTAGTTGATTCTTGAATGTTAACTGGTGGGGATAGAGTTGGCTCTGTGTTTAGCAAGTGTGTATAGTATACATTTATACACTGTAGATAGATAGTAGTGATACATCTTGGCAAGCATGCTGTGGTTACCAAGGTCGTGTAATGTTTACTGATAGCAATACTCAAGGCCATTCTTATTGTATTGCTTTTTTCCTAGATTAATTACATTAAAATGTACTACCTTATTTTATAGATAAATCTATCTGAATGAATTTTCTATTGTTACATTTTTATGATGATAATTTGTTATGATTTTCGATATCAATTACATGTTTTTTCCAACTTATTATAGTATTAATTTATTTGAATAAATAAAATATTAAAATTTACAGCATTGAAAATAAAAGAAAACTTTTCCTTGATTTTTTTTTAAATTTAATTTCTCGTTAGTTTTTTGTAAATCCATTATTTCGTTATTTAAAATGCAATTTTCTGTAATTTTAATTATTAGTTTACTTTGTGATTTGTATAGGTTGCGTTGTTGTACTATTATTAATAAATCGTTGTTTATCTAGATTGTATTTCTAGATGTTTAAACTACTTTTCATTCTTTTATTATCTTTCAGAACTTAACTGCGTAAATCTGATTTGAATAAATAAGTAATTTAAATGAATTCATGTATCACTAATGTATACCATTTTATAGTATTTTATTGGCTTGTAATTGAATTTACAATTATTACATAGTCATACTTGTATTTTTTATTTCGACAAAATAAATGATGCTCTTAATATTTCGAAATTAGATTACTACTTTTTTCCAAATTGTTACATTAAGATTGTACTGGTGGTGTTGAAGTAAAATGTTAGCCAGGTTAAACGCAGTTCCAAATTCAGTTCCCGGGTTTGTTCCAGAAGTTATCGCTTGTTATCCCACCGTAAACTCAGTATGTCTCTAACGATCTTACCAGCTTGTAAACTCTAAAATAAAGAAATCTGAATTTTTGTTTGTTTCTTTACTGTACGTACTAAGTTTCTTTGATTTATTACCCAGGTAATCTCTAATACATAAATAATATGCAGGTATTTTTTTTAAAAACGGAAGACCGAAAGCGTTATCACGTGATTTTACGAATTAGATTTTATAGGGCCCCCAACATATAAAGCTCACTATTTTGAGGTTAAGAAACTCAGAATAACCTAAAATTAACATGTAACGTAAATATAGCTATTGCGAAGTTTACAATCCAAAATTACTGGCATGAAGAAAACACCAAAAGAGAAGGTAAAATGACCTCTAAGACGAAAACAAAGAATCAACTCACAGGCTAATGACCATGATGGCTGTCGATACTCGATAAACTTAAAAAAGTAACAGGAAACTACTAATTTTACAGAAACAAAATTCAATCAAAACTGTAAAGGGTCTTTGGTTGGATAGTAAAAATAAACATACACATAAATACAAAAATCTAACCGACTTAAAATATAATGTGTAGAGCAATCACTGTTTTGTTGAAAGGGAAAGTAACTAAGCTGTATCTGAAAATTCACTTGTCCTTATTTCTGGAGAATGTTTCCAAATTTATAAAAACTGATTAAAGATATTTCAGTGCCGCTCCGGTTTTACGCGTGACTGGTAATCGCGTACATTCACTATTTTAAGACAAATAGTGAAATAATAAATTCTTTGTATAATATACTATAATTATAGATTTATCTATAAACAAATTATTATCAATAAAATGACAAGGATAGAATCATAGAAGCGGGAATCAGTTGTCTCAATGAACCAAGTTGTTAAGTGTAAAGACAAGGCACAGTATACTATGCAATGTTGCCAAACGTAATTTTCGACTAAGATTGTGTTGAACTTTTTCAGAATTTATAATTTTTTTTACAGCCCGGATTAAAAGAGTCTGGATTAAGCGGTTACTATTTTACCTTTTATACAAAACATTTTGTTTAAACTTCAGTATTAATTTATTAATAAAGACCATAGATGTCAGTAGGGCTTAACTAATGTTTTAAACACTTTTCCAATCACATAAACATTAATAAACGTTGTATATAATATTGGCCTTGTTGTAAGAACAAGACAAAAAATAGCTTACTTAGCTTTCTTTGTGATCTGGTTTTAGATTTTGCTATTCAGAATAACGCCCGTCATAAAAACCAAATTCTGGCAAGCTTACTTCTGCAATTTAAATTCTGGCACAAAACTAAGAACAATGCATTCATGTGACTATTAAATCCTCTGCATGCAATGAACGTTCAGTTATTAATTTATATCTTTTGTTTTTTGGGTAATCTATATTAATCATCTGATTAATCTATTTGTATTAATCTATGTTAATAATCATTTGCTGTGATATACATTACTGTATTATTTATAAGATTATTTTATTTACGCATCTTCTATATTCTTAACATTATATTTATAACATTTTGACGCAAAAGAGATATTCTTGTGGTTATTGTTTTCTAATTATCTTTAACATCTATTCTTAATATAGCATTATTTTAATTCGTCTGCTATGTGTGTTTAACTTTTGTTAAAACTATTGGAACGATTTTTTTATGTTAAATTCGCATTATTTTTGCTTAAAAAAATTTGATATGAATTATAATATTTGATATAAGTACGTTGTACTCACATTCATTACATTGTGAAAAACAATTTCAAATTTGTGAATAAATTAGTATTTAATATTGACTAAAATATTAAATATGAGTGATTGGTTGTTAAAATGTAATTAAAAAGTAAACAAATTATTCAAGTGATACGAAAAATAAACATTTGGGAGTGTAGTATTATGAACAGAACATTTAAAAACGTTCAATTTATAAAATAGTGCATATTTAATTTGTTAATTTGTAAAAATTAATAAAAATAAAATAACATACGTTAAAATTAACAGTGAAGTACATTTCCTAAGTTACGAATTTCGTACTATATTGTTACATACATACGAGAAAATTGCTAACAACTCATCAATTCAAACAGCTGTACTACATCTTGAATGAAATTCAAGATTAACAATTATTGATATAATCATTATTATATCAATATTACATTATATTATAATTATTATTATTGATTATTGATATAATCGTAATCATAAAACTATAATTAAATCAATCTGGTTATATGATATGTAGCTCTGGAGTACAGCAAGCATCGCAAATTTTGAAATTCTACGAAGTTTTCAATTAAAAACTTTTAGAAACATTGTCATCATGTTAAACAACCAGTAAAATTAAACTGAGAGATTTAAGAATCTCGAATATCCTAGACAAATCCAACCAAACCTTGGTTTGGTACCTTTAGTACCAAATTTCAGGGAAGACGACTATTTGACTTTTTCTGACTTTTGGTTAACTGTAACGACACTCGATGACTAAAATACAGACGCCCAATATTACTCTTTAAAGTACACAGGGAAAAAATATACAAAAATTACTCGGTCAACAAATATCATTAAACGATAACCAATAATTTAAACATAATTCGACCGTGAAGTACCTTAATTTGGTGGTTTCTTCAATCTTTCATCTACTGATTGTTCTTAGATTATAGATTTGCTGATTTCAATAATTAAAAAAGTATATTTCCTTTATTTCGATGTTGTTTCTTCTTTTTGACTTTCTATTAACCAATTTATATTTTTTTGATATTAAGAACTAAGCTTGGCCGGTTTTGTGTTTTGGAATGGTTTTTGTGTCATACCTTAGATTCATTTGGAATCAAATTGCTGATTATAATTTATTTTTATAAAATGAAACATGATAGATATTACTAGAAACAATAAAACTGAATCATCCGTAAAAAAATCAGTAAATCTATAAAATAAAAACCTTCGAACTAAATTTAATAACGCAAGTATCTTTTCCGAACTGCCAGAAGGGAAAGGATATGCAAAATTAATTTTGGGTGGAGATCTATTTTGTAAATCATCAACTGTAATAAAAAAAAGAAATAAGTTACTTTGGACCAAGGACAAATGTTATTTAACTCAGGTAAGGCTAAGCTATCTAAAAATGTCAAATATCAAATAACCAACCTACGATTATCAGGATATATATTTTAAGGTAGGTTGTTGATATAAATAAAACATACTAACAGATACACAGTTTATTCATTAATAAAAATTAAATATTTTTTAAAAATTATGTGTTTTGTAAACATAAATAGGACTACATAACACATCGTAGGCATATATTTATGTTAACCTAGGCATAATTAAGTTGTTGCAATAATCAATTGAAAGTACAATAGTGTTGACGTAGGAAGATAACATACAAACTATTATTAGAAAAGGAATTCCAAATTTTAATGTTATTTTTTATTAATAATAAACAATTTCCATTGATTTCTTATACAGTTTTCTTTGTTAAAACTATTTAATCATCTTAATTTTAATGAAAAATAGGATTAATACTGTATTTTTGGAATGTACTGTGATCGATTTCCTAAAAAAATAATAATTAGCTTAATCAGTCTTAATCGTTATAAAATATTTCAAGGAAATCAGTCATGCCCTTTTTGAGATAAGCATAGGCCTAGTCTCTCAAAAGAAAATAAAAATTAGTTAACGCTATAAGAATAATTTAATACGATTTTATTTATAAAATTAATTTAGGTTTTAAAATTTTAGTTGTGAACAGTGTGCTTGAGAAAACATAATTAAATATAAAGAAGACTATTTTGTATATATTTATTCTTTTCCCCCATTTTGTAACTTCTTTGAAATTATATATTTTTTTTATTGTATCACTTAACTGCTTACGGGTAGAATAAATTACCTCTGTATATTGTTCACATTTACTTGAATTAAATACGTATGTAATTTATTTTAAAAAGTTTGAATTAACTCTCAGATTGTTAAGCTCATAATGACTACTTAAGCACCTTTTGAAAACGTTGTAAAGTCAGTAACTTTTGTAATCTTTGCATCTATAATTTTATGTTTACGTATGTTTTTTATGCAGAATTCAACGAAGTATTTTTTTTTAAATTTATTTAATTACGTTACAAGAGATCTTTGTTGTAAAATATCATTGTATTTCCTTATTGTATAAATAATGATATTTAATATTGTATGTGTGTATGGACAACTTCATTTGTTTTATGAACAGTCGGCGGCTTTTGTACGGTACCATTTTCCATAAAATTGTTCAGTGGTGCTTAACTAAATTTTAAATATAAATTCAAAAACGTGTGGATGATTCCACTTTATTAGCGTGAAGTTGATACAGGTAACTAATTTTACTATTGTCTTTATACAGGATGATTCTAAACTGCGCAGCAATATCTCGGGATCTGGTACTAGAGCTAATAATAAAAAAAACTGTATAAATATATTCAAAAATTCTTCTTTATCAAGTTACAGCTATCCCGGAATTGGCATGGATTTCAGCTACCCCGATGAAATGAAGCCATAGCCTACTGAAATTACTATGGCCACAATTAATGGGTACTTTTTAAGGTTGTTTATGGTATTTGACCGGACAACCAATGAAATAGGAAATAGAACAGTAGGCTATGTGAGCAGATTTCGAAAATAGAGATAAAATTCACGGTACTTGAGTCGAGAAAAACACTGTTTTCAGTTTGACGTACAACGTTATTAAATTGAAAATAAACAAATAGTTTTTTATCTAATTTGTGAAGAATTTAATTCAAAGAAAATTGATCAATTTCATTAATTTATGTTGTAGCCTAAACAACATATTTACAAAAAGCCATTTGGTATAGCTTGGTTATAATAGTACAACATTTTTTGTATGTAGTACGTCACACTCAAAAAAACGTTTTGCATTTCCAATTTATTACGTTGTGCTCTTTTTTCAAAAACTACAGAAGTATAGTTCTGGGACATATTTTAGATCAAAAACCATATTAAACCACTAAATTAATTGTGACCTTAGTAATTTCAGTATTATTTTAAATGAAATCTGGACGAAACATTTCGGTAGCTGTATTTCGGTAACTTCGATAACGATGGATTTTCGGATCTTTGTTTTTATGAAATCTTTTTAAGTTTAGCTCCAGAATCAGATCCTGAGAAATTGTCCTGCAGTGTAGAGTTAGGTTTTTTGAAGTACTACTTTTTTTGGCGCGCCTGGAATGTGTATTTTGCACGGTAAAAATCGTTGGTTTCCCGTCACGTCACGGTCGGGTATAAACAATTACTATAGAAACAATTACAATTTATTAATTTACAAAAATCTTTTTTTATTTAATTTGTTAACTTAATTAATTAATTAGTTACTTCTGTCAGTTAGTCCGCGACTGCTGATTTTTTTTAAAAATTACAGATTGCAAGTAAACAAAAGAAGTTAAAAAACAAATACAGTGAGTACAGACGGTATTAAGTAGTTGGGTACTTATAGAATGCTATTGTACTGGTTAGAAATCTGTTGAATTGACTCAGTGTTGGAGCTTACCTCCAATCTACGTTTTACTTTGTAGTTATGTAGTTACATAATATTCTTGAGTCTAACTAAATGTATAATGGTATCTTTCACTGTATTAAATTTTTTAACTATATCTTTCTCCTACTGCGTTCATTTTTGTTACTTTTATTTCCTTGAATCCTTTTTGTTTATCTTGAAATTCAGAATGAAAAGGTCAAAGAGAAAATGATGACGGGAAACAGAATAGTGGAATACTGAAGTGAAGAGAGAAAAATTACATCGTTGTTTGCAAATATCAAAGGAATTTTCTCAGCAGATTGAATTTCATTCACTCTTACAGTTCTTGTTATAACTTGGCATTTTCTTTTCCTGTCATTATCTTTATTAAAATCTTCTTTATATCTCCAGAGAATCATCCAATAGAAGGTTTTTTAAAAATTTCCTTGTTAAATTTTAACTAGGTTTTCATTGGATTACATATCTCATACAATATCAGATTATTAAAATATTGTTTTTTACAGTCTTTAAAAAATAAACTTCGCTTAAGTCTTAACTTATTATGTATTAACAAAAATAACTTAATTATAATGATTTTTGGAAGGATATCATCTGTCTTTTATTATATGGCCATACATCTATTGTAGGAAAATTGACTTAATCTCAAAATTTTCAGAACCACAAGGCCTAGAAACTCAAAATTTGGTAAGTACGTTCCGTTTGGGTGCTCATTATGAAATTATTTTTTAAAAGTTCTGCTTCTGAAGAAAGACAATTCAAAACAGCGAAATTTGTTTTTCAAAATGATATCTTTAAGATATAATACTTTAGGCCAAAGATGCACTTAACAATTAACAAACATTTCTGAAGACTAAAAATTCCGAACTATTGTACTCAGTGAATTCTTATCTATCAAAAGATTAATTTTTATGCTACCTTTGCACAGTTAAATTACCGCGTATTATTAAATCATCATTGAGCAGGGCCGATCTTAAATTTATATTTATAAAACATGTTTTTGATAAACAAGCGGAAAAACATTTTGCCTAAAAACAGCAAAACTTTATTCAACAGTTACCGGTCCAATTACCATATTAATAATACTCGGCTCGTTGGTGTAGTGATTAGCGCAACATGCTTCTATTCAGGCGCCCGGTTTGATTCCCGGTCAGATCTGGCATTTTTTCATCTGTGTAGCATCTCAAATTACCTACGCACGAGCCAAGGGTTATTTACGCATCATTAGTAAAAGAAACAAAAAGAAAATTTAGTTCAGCTGAAATTTTGTATTTTCCCGAAATTACAGCGTTGAAGTGAATTTAATGTAACTAATTTTTATCGTAAAGTTTGTTATCAGTCATAAGACCTTATTTTTGAAAAAAAGTTATAAATGTTTAAATTTGTAAGGTTAAAGACTTTGCGAAACCGTAAACTACAAAGTTTGTATTGAAACTTAAAATATTTTCTTAATAATTTACCGAGAACTATTTTCTAAATAGGCCTACTGAATTTACTATAATATCTTATAAATAATTCCAGTGTATTTTATGAAAATTTTTGTACATAGATACGAATTACCTACTTTAGAATTTTTATTGATTTACGTATTTTGGATCATTTAACAAGTTATCTTAATTCAACAGTGTTCATATTGTCTGTAGTTTGTTTAAAGTATTATTAGTAAAATACTTCAGTCACTTTTAGACGCCTACAGTTAACGCCTGTTAAGCAGACGAATAAACAAATATACTAAGTAGAAAGGCCTCGCTGCGCTAAATAACATGATTATTTTTACATTCTTTACACGAAAATTGTATTATTTTTGTATTGTCTTTAAAAAAAATCTTTAGAACACGATTTGATGTGTATCATCTTGGTAGTTTACTGCAGCCTTGATTCTATTTCCAAGGTCGTTAGAAAAATGTAACATAGTTAAGAGTCACTATTATAAACAACAATAAGCATTGGTACTAGAATTACAGAACGTAAGTAATCGCTTAATAGTTAAGTAATTACGTTTAGACCTACTAATTTAGGTTCAGGGTTGTTGTCTTTTTAAAGAGCTTGGCGGTGATAACGACATTGTAAAAATATAGCCTACAATATCGTAAGATTGTTGTCACAGTTCTGATATTTCAGTAAGTGAATATATCTTAATTCCATCAATAATAAATTTCAATTTACAAAAACTAGAAGACCGTCAGAATCCATTAGCGATTAGCCTCCTTGACAACAGCGAAGATACTTACAGACTAAAACGCTTTAAACCACTGGACTTACCTCTACGATTTTGTTAGTCATTTAAATTTTTTTCATCTTTTCTACTTCAACTCCTAATCATTAGCATCTCATAATTGGCGTCGTTTTCATCTCTACCATCGTCATTGTCATCTCCAACTTCAACACTTTGTGTTTCGGGATGTCGATTCACGGTTCATCAAGTTTGATTTTGTATAGATATATTTTTTGTTTCTTCACAGTTTGATCTTTTTCAAACACACTACTGAGTGTCGTTTGTGTTTTAATTCTAAGGACATTACTCAGATTTTCTCATATTTGCTTAAAGTTATTGTATTTATTAACTGATTGCAAAAGAAAAACTATACTGTTAAAAAAAACAAGAGATTGATGTTCATACAATTAATGTGAATCGATTAACAATTAGTTAATTGTCATTAATCTCTTTTTTCAATATTAATTAATTAATTAGGAATTTTTTTTGACACATTTTTATTGAAAATTTAGTATATATTATTACTATATTATAACAATTTCTAAATATGACACTAAAGGTTCCAAAACTTGAATTACTTGCTGGAGCTTGTAGTCATCACTAAAGTCCTACAATTGGCCAAGAAGATCCCTTTGCCAGAGGCGTTTTAAATGTCTTTGCTGAGTACCCGGTATCGCTCTTGTTTACTTTTTACTTTTTCTTGCCTATATGAATATATAGGAAGGAAAGTATTGTTTTCATGTCGAGTTTTCACCGGATCTATACGCTTTCAGACCCCCTGAACCCAAAAAACATGTTTTTAGCGATTGGTCTGTGTGTGTGTGTGTGTGTGTGTGTGCGTGTGTGTGCGTGTGTGTGTGTGTGTGTGTGTGTGTGTGTGTGTGTGTATACAAAATATCTCAAGAACGGAACATTGTACGAACTTGAAACTTAAGTTACATACCACTACCGGACCTGACACGAACATTTTCATCAAAATCGGTCAACCGGAAATAGTAGTTTATTCGTATAATTTTTCACTTTTTTGCGATTTTCTCAAAAACTGGTCCTACGATTTTTTTAAAAATTGCCTGGTTTTCTCAATTTTTTATTCTCTACAAGAAAGGGTAGGCGCCATGTTTGTTGAAATTCTTGGTGAGGCTGTTTTCACGTAAAAACATTTTATTTTTAAGATTACGGCTTTAATATGCATTTTAGCGCAAAACGTTATATAATAAAAGTTGTAGAGAATGTAAAATTCTACAACTTTTATTTCAAACATTTTTTTGTATAACGCTTAGTTTAGCGGTAATTAGCAATTTTCTGTTTTTTTCTCACGAAAACGTGTGAAAAATCTATTTTTTTAAGATTTCGGCCTTAGAATGCATTTTACGACAAAAGTGTATATAATAAAATTTATAGGAAATTAAGAGATCTACAACTTTTATTTATAGCATTTTTTTTTTACAGTGCCTAGTTTAGTGTGAATGAGCGATTTTCCGTATTTTTAAGCCAAACTGAGGTCGATTTTAATTTTGTGTATTTCACTAATGTTTTTCGAGGTTAGTTTGTGTGTTTATTTCTAATGTTTTATTACTAATGTTAGGTTTATTGTTAATTATTTGCACTGGCAAGAGAAAGTTGTGTGAGTGTTTCACACCAGATTTTTTTTGTATTAGACGGTCATCGTGTAATTCAAATTTATCGTACATCTTGTATAGTTGTTTCGCGACGTCATTTACATATGGGATTTGTAAGTCTTTAGGAAAATTGTTTTTTATTAATTTTCTCAATAGTGTAAGTATATTTATTTAATTGCTTATTTAACTTATTTGTTTAAAAGTCGAATCAACTGCTAGGTAATTAAGGCCGGTTCTCACAAGGTGATTTTGATTGATAAATTACAGTAGATCAGTTTATTTGTTAATTGAAATTGAACGGTACTGTTCAATTGTAATCGCATCGTTCACATTGTTCAATTTTAGTTTTGTCGATTTCATTTTCCTGAGCTTCGTTGTCTTTTTAAAATAGACTATGAACATTTAATTAACACTCGTGATTTTGGTATTGTTGTGATAAAAATTATAGAAACGTAATAGTTTCTCACCACTTAGGGTTTTTTTGAACCCGTTGAACGTGAGGTAATTGAACAGCTGATTCATATTCGTCGATTTGCTCATTCTATTGTTTAATAATTTAACTGTTGAGTGCAAAATAGTTGACCAGATATCAACTTCAATCGATTCTGTATAGATGGAATCAAATAAATTTGATTGAACCATTCGTTGTTACAATTAAATTCTTTCCATTTAAAGTACACTAGTTAATAAAGCAATTCTCTTCGTGGGAACCCGCTTTTAACCTGACTACTGTGGGTTTTAGAAAAGCTGTGGTAAGTTTCAACTTGTTATAATTTTCAAGTACTAACTGGGAATCGAACGCACCATTTTTCGCTTTGTAATCTAGAACGCTAACCAGTGCGCTATGTGAGAGTTTATTGTTTATGTAATTTATCAAAGTTCAAATAATTTTAAACAGTTTGTAAATTTTACTATACATGGGTGCATACTGCTAAAAGCAGTATGTAAAATTCAACAGTATGTAAAATTCAACAGTATGTAAAATGTAGCGATAGTAAAATTCAAGCTGCGGAAATGAAGTTTTTACGAAGTGTGCATGGATGTACCAGAATGGATAGAATAAGGAACGTGGATATTAGAAGCGCACTATCAGTTCAGTCTTTGCATGAAAAGATAATAAAAAATAGACAACGATGGTGTAGTCACCTGGACAGAATGCCAAACGAAAGGATGCCAGTAGCAGCTTTAAATTATCAGCCAGTTGGCAGAAGAGATGTAGGGAGGCCGAGAGGGAGATGGGTACCGGAACAGGTTCATGTAACCTAATCCTTGGAAGTGAAGATGATGATGATGATGATGATTGTAAATTTTAGAAAAATATAAAATACGATGAAATTTTTGTATACTATTTATGGTTTTACATTTTAATTTGCTGTAAATTTTGTTTTTCTGGCAGTTTAAATAGTGTATTAGTTAAACTGTAATTTACGACTTTTAATTTTAACCTTGTTGTTTTTTCTTGAACGTAAGTAACGTTATTTAAGAATACTGGATGTTTATTACTTTACTTTAATAACAGCGTTGTAAATTTTAACCATAATTATTAAAAAATTGACAAACTGATATAGTTTGAAATTCTAATTTTTGTGGTCTTGAAATTACTTTTAAGTACTGACCATATGTTTGTTGTAAAGGAAGCGTTGAACTTCAATTTGTTGAAAAAGGTAATAGGCCTTTTGTTTTTTTATCGTATAGGGACAGTTTTAAAGCTTGTAAAGTGACTTTAGACTTTGGAAGTCTTCTTGAAGCCCATTTTATTAGCTTAAGCATACACTTTCACTTTTTCTTTAGCGTTACTTCTCTGTATTTTTTCCGTTCACCCGATGTTAAGTTTTTGGCCTTCGTGGAAGCCCTTACAATCAGTTGTCTGAATTTCATTCGATCCATTATTTTTTCTCGCTTTATTCCAGTTATCTCAATAGCCTTTCTGACTTTCTGAACCAGTTAGCGGACACCTTGGGTATATTTTTAAGTGTCTTAAAAATTTATTTTGTCAACCGTTTTGTCATTCATTCTGCCCAAGGTTCATTTTTATAAATACGATTTTTGCATCTGTATTTGTGTGGAAATAAATGAATGTTAAGAATCTGTTAATTATCATCTATTGAATGATAGAATTTTCTTAATTCGTTGGATACTACGTATATTATCATTCTGGAGAAATAATTTGTTAGATTTTTTTGCTAAGTAGGCTACTTACAACTGAACTTGGAATATTAACATAAAATATAAAGATAAAAACGGTTTCACAAGTGTTTACAATAAATAATTATTTTAAAATCAATTAGCCTCTTTCCCTCTACTAGTTGTCACTTTAAATTCAGTTCTGTTACATAAATAAATACATTTTATCTTTTTTAATGCAATATTATCTTATTAAAGTTTGTCATGTAATTGAATTTTAAATTGAATTCGAAGTTAGTTGAAAACCTGTTGGCAAACAAGGTTTTTTACAATTTTTTTCCAACTTTGCCTTGAGGAAATGTATTTTTCTTGTGTACTCTTCCCTCTTCCCTGATCGTGATTTATTATGTTAGTTCCTGTTCTTTAAAAAAAATACATTTTAATATTTTATTGTAAAGGCTCATTGATTTGTACTGTTTGACCGCCAATTTCCTTAACCCTTATTTTATAAAATCTTTTATCAGATATTACTTTTGGTTTCGTTTTACCGCTAACATCCCAGACAGATTATCTTCAGGTAAGTTGTAGAACCATCTGCTGTTAAGATTTGAGGCTGATGTAACGTGATCGCTTTGTGTTGTACGTGGACCACCTTCATAACAACCCCTACTGTGTGTGAGACGGTGGTAGGCAGGTGACGCGTGCCGCCACCTGCTTGTACCTTATGCTTTTGAGGGCGTCTGATAATTTAGCAGTCCTTTTCTCTTTCTTCTTTTCTTAACATTTTTACATTCACAGTCCCTTTTAAACTCCACTCGTACATATTACACCGGTATTCTGACTGTATAAAATGTGTTACCAGTTCGAAATAAGTGCAACAAACTGTTTTAAAAGTTATTTCTTCAACAGTCAACGATATGATTTTATATTTTTAAAACTAGATAAATTTTTCCAATATATTTCATTGCATTTTAGTAAATCGAAGGGTATATTTTATTCTATATAATTTTCTACTAATATAATATTTATATAATGGGTACTTTTTTTGTTTGGTAATTCTAGATTTTTTTATTCATTTGATAATAGTTTTGAATATGAAGTATCATTCATAATTGATTGTTTTTATCTTGAAATTTCTTATCATTTTCCAGTTTATTTGTAACTTTAAATCCGGTCCATCCTGATTTACGCTTTATAAATTCAAAACGGATGGATTTATTTTCAGGAATATAGATCGTTGCTGTTGTAAATTTTATATATATTTATAAATTAGTTTGATTTATATAAACTTTCTTCTAAAGAATTCTAAACTTGATTTCACATATTTTCAAAATGTTATTTTTTTACTTAATAAGTTTTCTTGTTAGACTATTTACTTACTAAGTTTTTTGTTGTTTTCTTTTTAATTAATAGAAAAGTAAGTTAATTGGTTTGTAGTAAAAATATTTGTGTAACGACCAGTCTTTTTTAGAAACTAACTTTCCGATTTAATGTACTGGTAGTGTTATACTGCAGGGCCTACATCCAACATTGTGATCTACAAATTTTCGATACAGTTTTATCATCCGATATTAAGAGGGGTCGTCATGTTTATATTACTAATGTTAACATTACAATTTTTTTAGCAGCCAGTAACAGTAGTCAAATGCCATCTAATACAACTTTATAGACTAAAGGACTTAAAAAAAATAATCAATTTAATGTAGAAAAATATTGTTTTCATCAATACCGACGTGGAGTCTTTCTCCTCCTCCTCCTCCTCCTCCTCCTCATCCTCCTCTTCCTCCTCCTCACAATTAAGAATTAGGCTCTTGCCTTTTCCGACTTAACAGCAACAAAGCTCTTTCAAATTATTGCTATCTCTCGCGTGGCCTCCCAACATTTCTCCTCCCCTCCCGTCTTTATTGCAAACGTTTAGGAGGGATCCTTTCCTCTGACATTCTCTCTACGCCACTCCAAGTTTCAACAAAATATCTTCTTCTTTTTATCGTGCCCTCTCCGACCGGAGGTTGGCAATCATGACGGCTGTTCAGATCTTGGACACCGCAGCTCTGAACAGCTCCGCTGAGGTACAAAGAAACCAGTCCCAAAATTTTTTAACCAAGAAATTTTTCTTCCCATATCTCGCTACAACAAGTAAAATTATCTGCAACTAGGGTTTAAAACAATTTACTAAATAACCCTCCCATCTTGTAGTTGTGTTATTGAGGCCTTTTTAAATTTTTCAGATCAATAGCTTCAGTGGATTCTGAGATTATGGTTAATTTATCTAAAATACCATATTTTGAGATAAACCTGATAAAAGAAGAAACTTACAAATTTCACTTGTTTTAATTTTAAAATTGGGCTCTTATCTTCCTGTATTTATTTACAAAATAGAATCCAACACTATTATGTAATACTATTATTTATCCTTTTAATACATATATTATTGCCACAAGAGTAGCAGAACATAATTTACCTGCATTTACAAAAAATAATGGGGAAAACCAAGAAGAAGAAAATCGGAAATAAACCCAAGGAGTAACAGATTCATTGTCACCATGAGGAGGATCCTCATTTTAAAACTAAAATATCTGGGTTTCTAATGGCGTGAAAAAAAATCTGAATTTTGACCAAAAATCTATTGAGTTTCCCTTAGAAAATAGGACTTACGTTAACAGTTATTATAAACAGAGTTAATTCAACCAATACACTTTATAATTTCTGTAATATTATTTAAAGGCAGTACGTGCGGTACAACACTGTTTATATTCAGTGTTGTACATTACGCCTGACACTTATACAATTCTCATGAGACAGAGGGGGAGAAGGAAATCGTGTCAGACTGCCAGGTTGGAGAATAATATAGGATCCATTACCGTAATTGGATTGTGATCCATTTTGTTTAATCACTTTACAATTACCTATCTTTCATAATCATATTAATATCTTATTATTTTTATATCATTCCATTGTTTTGTCGTTGTCTATTCATTCTATAAGGATGTGAAAAAGGTGTAAATAAACAGAAAAAGTCGTTTTAATATATAAGTTTTATTATCATTGTTTATATATATTTTTTCTGTAGTTGGTTTATACATTTGAAACCTGTTACACGTATAACCAGTTAAGAAATATACATTATACATTTTATTCTTCCGCTATTTTCTTCTACCACATTTTCTTCATTTTATTCCTACACAAATAAGTTTTGTATGGTTTTATGTACGTAGATTTCCAAGCATAAGTGATTGACCAAAGTATATAATATTTTTCAGAGGTATAAAATCTGTTTACATCCGACTTATTGATTTATTTTTAGGTAATGAGAAACCTTTAATTAACGTAGTGATGAAACTCTCACTTCGATCTACTTTGTTATTTCTAATTTATGTTTAGAATTATGAGATGTTAATTTTGGTTCTTAACTTTAGATTATTTACATAGAAATACCCCTGAAAAATAGTTCTTGTGTTTTTTCTTTTTAATTATTTTTTTACTTCCGACTTTAACGTCCAGCACATTAACCCTAACGCAGACAGTGAAGGGTGATAGACGAAAATTAGTGCTTGATAAATGCCAGGCCTGTCTAGGAATCGAACTTGGAACTCGTGACATAGAAGTCAGCGCTAACCACCATACCAACGACGCGGCCTTTACTTTCCGCGTTTAACTAAACCAAACTACGTTTATGGCTATTACTTAATTCATAATAAGTTTTGTTATTAGTATAATGTCTAATCGTCAATACGTGTTCAAACAATTTTATTCACTCTGAAGTTTTTGATGAAACCGTCTTTTTGATAATGATACGTCTGTACCAAGCGTATTGGTGAATTTTCTAGTTGTCTTTGTAATAGCTCATTCATATCTCTTGATAGTTTTTCTTATTTTTTGTGTTGTAAGTTGTCTGTCTTGACAGTTACATTTCCAACAGAACTCTTTTATATTTGTTATCGATTGCTGTGTATCTTTATTTAGTTAAATTAACTTAAAATAAATACTATTTTCCAATTGCAATACCGTAAGAAGATTAAATAGAGTTGATTTATGAACAAGATAGTGAGTGTTGTGTGAATGTCTTTCAGAATCAGCATTGATGTTTATTTAAAATTGTAGTGACTATGTAGGTTTTTTTTAATTGGATTACTTTTTTGTATACATACACGGCTTCTATCAATCTAAACATTTACAAGGTGTTAATAATTAATTAAGATAAATTTGGATTCAATAAAATTATATTTTGAAAATATATTGTGAAAAACTATTATTGTACGTATTTTCCCAGTTGGAGCATTATAGCGTGAGAGCATAATATGAACGATCAAAAATGAAATTATTGGTTAGTACTGTGTATGATTTTTATGTTAATTAAAATATGTAATTAATATCTTAATTTGTTTCTTTGTTTCAGTTGGGAATCATTTATCGTGATATCAAATTAGAAAATATTTTATTGGATTCCGCTGGTCATATTGTTTTAACTGATTTTGGTCTTAGCAAGGAATTTCCTAATAATGACACGGTAAGTTTAGCTATTTTAATTTTTATTATGTGTAAACTCTTAACAATAGGATTTAAAAATTTATTAAATATCTAGAAAAAAATGTATTAGAGGAGGTAGACGTATTTCGGCATAGAGATATGCAGGGGTATATACTTTTTGCATTTTTCGTTTTTGAGCTTATTCGCGTAATTTGGATTTTATGACAGGTGAACTAAAACCGTTACCAATATCCATCTCTCTGTACCAATTATTTCTTATTTTTGTTTTCTATTTCGGCGTATTTTTAAAATTTTTGGTGCTAGTTACTTTGTTAAAACTTACCGAGATATTTAAATTTAAGTGATAATGTTTTTAATCGGCTTAGTATTTTTTGCCGAATTTTTACTGAATGCTAGTAGTTATGCCAACATACTTGTCTACTTTGCCATGCGATTGCTAACTATTATAAATATTAAGAATAAAGTTATTTAATTATTAGTCATCGTAATTATAAATTACAAAATATTTAAAGTCATATTCTGTAGGATTCGCCTTATCGTTGCAGTCATGAATTCCATTCTAAACTCCATATCCTTATTACTTACTAAGGAATGTACATTGTGAAAACGTTGTACTCCAGTAGTTTCCCGTTGCTTTCTGGTTTCATTTATAATTCATTGTAGTGTGTTGTTATGTTGTCTGGTGGAGCTGTTAGTTGTAATGTAGCGTTATGTATATGCAAGTTCTTGTTATTGCGCTACAACCCCGGTTGTAAAGACGGTTACAGTGCAATTCCCATTTAGTCGTCTTTTATGACAAATAATGGACGACTTGTAGGATACTCGTCAAATGGTACAACTCATACTCTACGTGAAAAGTCTTTTAATCAAAGTAGTTAATTCAGATTTAATTAAGAAATCTATCTATTTTCTGCTTCTTTATCAGCCAATTATTGTCTAGTGTTGGACATAGGCCTCCCCTGTTTGCCTCCACAACCCCGTGCTATTCACCATTCTTGACCAGTTAAATCCGGCCACTGGTTTGAAGTCGTCGTTCCACCAGGTTTACTGACAACTTCTACTTCTTTTTCCCAGCTAGAGCCTCTACTGCTGAACCTCCTTGTTCCATCAATCATCCTTCTGCCTCATTGTATGTCCGGCCAACGCCATTTTAGTGATACCACGGGCTGTTTTACATTCAATAATTTAGTTTTCTGCCAAATATCCTCATTTCTTACTCGAAGTTTCACCTTAATATTCAGCATCAGTTTTTCCATAGATCTTTTGTTTTGGCCAGGCTCTCCATCATACCTTTTTTAACGGATCATATCTGCGCAGCGTATGAGAGAACAGGAAGTACACATTGATTAAAAACGTAATTATTAGTCTTAAGAGATTTTCTGATCGTCAGGATTTTACTTTGCCTTTTGAAAGCACACTATGCTAATCTTATGTGTCTCTTCATTTCAGCTAGTTGGCTTGTTTTTCCGCATTCAGTTACTTGCCCTAGATAGGGGTATTCATCGGTACGCTGTGTTGTTGTTGTTTAGGTCAACAACCAAAAGGCTGGTTTGAACCTCTAAGAGATTTTACTAAGTAAAAACGAGCAGTGCCGTGGTTTAATATTGCCTTCTTTATTGAGTTGAAAGAGTACGATTATCAGTATGCCAGGTCCTCCGAAAACCACCTACTTTCCACAAATTTCACCTTTCCTTCATTCATCACAGGATCTGGCTGTAAAGTGAAATTTATTACTCTCAGAGAAGAGAACTCTGACTAGCGTCTTTTACATCTCTACTTCTTTTATTCTTAAATAGTTCAGTCATATTATTGGCTGATTATATAGTAACAAACAGAGCTATATTTTGTAGCCCTGGAACCAGCAGTTCGAGTGCAATTAATTTAACATTCTACCTGCCCGTTTGGGCCTTGGCTCTCTCCTGTCCTTATGGGTACGCTGTATAACAGCCATTAACCATATTATATCTGTTTTCATTTTGATCGGTTATAATCTTTCGTTTGTCCCTGTTTAGTTTTAGTCCTATACTTTCGAATTTGTTCTTTAATTCAATCAACAATGACTGCAATTCTTCGAAGCTGTTAGCTATTAGGACGCATCATCAGCATATTTTAAATGGTTCAGCTTTTTCCTGTTATCATTATCCCTTTGTTTATCTATATTTATATATGTCAGATTAAATAAAAACGATTTTTATTTCTTATTGGTTGTCAATTTGACGTTCTGGTTGATAAATTTGTTAAAAATTAATCGATAACTTTTCGAACTTCTAATTAATAGATGCTTTCGTCTAATGAATTGGATAATTTGATGTAAGAAAAGATTACGTTTTAATTAACCCTATAAGATATTGTTAGCAATTGTATTGTGTCGCTTTTGCTGAAATACTGAACAGTAACTCGTGTAGTAGTAGTATTAGAAAGGAAGAAATGAATAAATGAAAAAGACAAAGAACCAAGATAAGCTTCAAGTGAACTGGAGCATAACTGTTAAGCTTTTGTTTATTTTGCCCCTAAAGCTGTATTGGATAATCTTTGTTTTTCTTTATTTTTATTTAATTTTTTATTTTAGTGCTCCGTTTTTATTTTACTGTACCAGAATTTTTATGTTCTTTGATATTACAGTACTACAATGGGTTTTATTATTTTCTAATCAAGGTACCATTTATTTTATGACATTTTACGTTAACGTTATGTTTACTAGATGTACAATTTTGTTATATCTAATTTATTTCTTTTCTTCTCTTTGAAAATCTTCTTTTAAAGTATGTCATTTTTTAATGTAAATTCATGAATCTTGTTCACCACTTTTAAGTCATCTTATAAAAAAAATTCTTTGTGTTCTATAACTTTAACGATTATTCTTTTCTGCTCTGTGGGCATCCATAAGCGACCTGTTGACATAAATCCCAGTTCTGTATAGTATGAAAAAATTATCAAAATAGAAGGAAACCGAACAGGTTTTTGTTAGTTGGTGTTCTGTCTACAAATTACAAAATAGTCGAGAGGGTATAAATTAACTATAGATCTTGTAGTGTAACGTATAATCATTACTGTGATTATAATCCTTATAAATTTAGTAGGCGAGTGAGTGTATGTTTAACAGATTCTGGACGCCTCTTTTTGGGACACTGTCCCATTACTTATAAAATTCTTTGGAGTGAAATATCTATTATTTGTCATAAACTTTGTTTCCTCAAATTATATGTAGCTAGCTAAATTATTTTATAGATTTATGTATAGCTTGTCTGATGGCTCGAATCGACTAGTGAATGATATGTCACTCAGTCCGTCATCCAGTCTGTATTTCATTAAGATGTAAACTAGTTTTTTTCTGAATTATGCCTGTACTGCTTCATGAAACTGTTGTTAATCTGTGTGGTTATTTTTTTATTTTGTAAATATCTAGACCTATACAGGTATCTGGGTCATTAAGGTGGTTCATCGTATCATTAACCATTTTTGAAAGTCATACTTGCTACAAACCAACTGCCATTCTCTAATTGATAATGTAAAAAAATTGTTGTTGTTGTTGTTAAGTCATCAGCCAAAGGCTGGTTTGAACCTGTAGAGGTTTTACTAAGTAAAACGAGGAGTGAAGTAGTTTACAAATGCCTTCCTCACTGAGTGGAAAAGTACGCTTATCAGCATGATGGGCCCTCTAAAAAGCACATATTTTTAACTCTGCAAATGACACTTTCACTTCATTCACCACAGGGTCTGACTGTATAATGAAATTCATTACTTTTGGAGGAGATAACGCTAAAAAGTATCTTATACACCTCTGTCTCTTTGTTCTTAAATGATTCAATCATTTAATTGGCTGACCATGTGTTAAGAAACAGAACTATTTATTTTAGCCCTGCAACTAACAGATTGAGTGTAAAAAAATTATAAAGTTGTTTAGTGTTTAACATATAGTATTATTTTCAGTTTTCTTTAGTCTCTATTCTGGTTATTACGGAACAAAATAATGTTCGAGTACTATTGAAATGGCATACCACCAATAGTTATTTGACAATAACATTTAAGTGATGGCAACATCTGATAATTTGGTATCGCGTTAGAATGGAACTCTAGTGTGCAACTAAATAGACTATCCGTCACAATTTGTGCAGCTGACTCGACGAGCCATCAGTCAAGCTATAGCCGTTTGGCATTGCCCTCCCACCTATTATAATATTACTAAGTCTGTAGTATCCTTGTGTATACGAGAATGTAGATTTACCTTTACAAGAATTATAGAATGTTCTGAAGATTTATGCAGAATAGAATCTATGATGTGTGGACGTGCACAAATAAATAATGTTATTCCATATTTCCTTTAAATTATTCTAATTTATGAAATATTGAAATAAAGATGAAACTAATTAAAGAGAAACGCTAACTTTTATAAAAAATGTTATGTACAATATTATTAATTTATTACTATAGCAAGAGTTCTGTTGAGTCTGTATGACTGAAATCAGGAATATTTTTTTGCGCGTTCATTTTTAAAGAAATCGTGGTATTAATAAATATATTTTTTAATAGTAATTATGCACGGATGTTTAAACCCAGGTACTATGTTAATATTCTGTGTTGAAAATAACATATATAAATATAATCTCAATGAATTTTAAGAGACAATAAATTTATTTGTATTTTCAATAAATAATTATTTTATTTTTATACTTATTTTAGTATCGAATCTTTTAAGTTAATTTATCTTTAATCAAATTAGAAAAAAAAACAACCAAGATAATAGTATACTCATTTATTCACGTTGGATGTTATTTGTGTCCGGGAAATAGTCACAAACAACGTCATTAGAGTTTTTCTTATCTTTGCAGGGCAATGACCAAAAATTCTCTTTTGGTTGATTACTTCTTCATAAATTTATGTCCGTTCGAAATTAACTATTTTCAGCTTTATTACTTATTTTTGTCTTTTACTGAAATACGATAGTAGTAAGAAAAATATGTTTTTCTAATATTATATAAATTCATATTGTTTTCTTTTTGTAAAGATTACTGTTTCATTGATCTGCTATGTTTGTCTGTTTTTAACTCGTTATAAAAAAAAATGTTTTATTGACTTGCCTTAATTCATACAATGTTAGTATCACTATAAAGCAAAGTGTATTTGGTCATAAAATTTCATAAACCATATGATAACAAAATAAATTAACAATTTAAACTTATCTGCAGTTAAAGTCCTCCATTTTTTTATTACTTAAAAAATAATCAGCATTTATGATTAAAATTTAAAAAAATTATTATTCTTTTAATTAAAAATTACAAATATTACATAGATTAATACCAATATGGATACATGGATTTCAGGTCTAAGGATCCAGCGAAAAAAATAAAAAAAATAAATAAACTTTATTGTCACGTAAAATATTATCCCCTGTTATTTATATAACAAGTCAAAATATTCTACACAAATAAATTCTTAATCATGTAGAGTGACCATATTTACAATCCAGCTTAATATTGTCTATTAAACAGTTCAAATTTTAGTTAACAAAAATAACTGATAAAAAATAAATGTATACAATACACTAGAAAATGTTTAACAAAATTAAAAAAAAAAATCCAAATTCCTTAGCATTACATATGCTATGAAACGTACCTCGAACAAGGCGATAAAAAAAAGATGGAGCCATCATCTACTAAATTAGGAGTAAAAAACCAAGCCTGATCTGAAGAAAGTTTTATGGATATTTCATTTCTCCAAAAAATTATCTTCTACTTTGGTTTGTTTATTATACTGCTTAGTAGTTACCTATATATTGTATGCCTAGTTCTTAGTTCAAATAAAATTGACCAAAATTAAAATAACAAAAAAAAAAATTCATTTCATTGATTATAATGTCAGACTACCCTGTAATGATTTTTAAGCATTACTAATGTCTACTCTTAAAAATTATCCATTTTTGTTAAATATCCTATAACATTTTTGTACGAAAACAAAAAAATAAAGTATTAGAGTCAATTTCAGTGATTTTCAGTTTTAAAAGAAATGTAGTTTGAATTGGAGACATTTATTTGGAAAAAGAAGTAAATATTAAGGCAGTACTATTCCGTAGGAAGATTAGATTTGCAAATCTCTTCATTGCGCTCTAGTGCATTATGTATTTTGTCATATGTGAATTACTTGTTTAACCTAGTTTTTCCATAACACTGTTTTCCCAATAACAGAATAATAAATTATTTTACTCAGTTAAATTTTATGTACTCTGTTGCACTATTAGATATTAATGTCAAAATTTTTTATTATATTTTTGTGTTCTAAATATAATCTTCGAAAGAATATACTCGTATTTTTCCGAATTTGTTTTACCATATACCATTTTTTTTCTGATAGGGATAGAAACCTCCTAAATCAATAAACATTTACGTCCACTTTTGAAATTAAGTTTGCTGTTCCATATTTTATTTAAAAAATTTGAAACTTTGTAGTTTCTTTGTTAAGTATTATTGTAAATTTTTCTCTTTTGTTGTAATATAAATAGATGATTTTAATCTTGATGTACTTACGACAGTTAATATATTAGTATCAGCTTATAAAATAAAGTAAATTTTCCTCAAGCTAGTTAAAAATAAATAATTAGTTCTAGTATATAAATTAACTATTTGGAAATTTACGGACTAGCAGTCAATGTTACATTATTTTCATTACTTTATAAAGTTTTTTGCAGTTTATAAAGTTTATCCTGTTGATACGGATTACAGTTGTGAGGTGCGACAAGCAAATCAAGTGTTGACTTTTTAGAAAGGTTCTAGTAAAAAGTAACAAGAAACATTGTGGCCATTCCTTGGTTTATCAGTAATAAATACATAATATGTATTAATTACTGATATATTATTAGTACGTAATACATTATTTTATGGCTTTACGTCTATACTGTTAAAGAAAGCAGTTCATTGTTCAGCGAACATTACCAACAGAGGCTGAACCTTCACCTAATTATCTGGCCCTTAATTTGCTAAATAATCAATGGTTCAAGTATCAAAGACTTGGGAGATTTAATGTTTTAGATTTACCGTATAGAGTTTAGATTTTGTTTTTTATTGATCTTATTTTATGTAAAATTCAGATGCTAAATTGTTGACAATTTTTATCAGTTAGATCAGATTGAATGGACTTCTGATTCTATTATGAGTTCCTAGCCTTTTTATTCTCATATTTTAAAGAACAGATTGTAATGTCGCAGATTTGTTAATGAAAAAAAAGTTAACGGGAAGAGCACCTTCTGTGATTGAAATCAGAAAACCTTCTGAGATTCTTTTGTTTTGGAAAAACAAAATTGTC
The DNA here is from genome assembly GCA_035578175.1 of Catonia carolina. Taxonomy (NCBI): domain Eukaryota; kingdom Metazoa; phylum Arthropoda; class Insecta; order Hemiptera; family Achilidae; genus Catonia; species Catonia carolina. The sequence goes on from JAQMRL010000002.1 coordinate 83,217,834, forward strand.
AAAAATAAGAAGAAATATGGGGAAATAGTTACAACGATGGAAATAAGTTTTAGTGTGATGTGGGTATCTGTATTTTTATGCCGGAATGGATCAGGCTGTGCACCGTACTACACCATAAGGATTAGTAATAGGAAAAAATTGATACATCATTAGATATATTTCACAGCTCTTAAACCAGTAATTCTGTTGTATTAGATAATTTCGTGTAAATAGAATTCAGATAATATAACTCATTTGCAGATTACCAGTTAGATATTGATTGTATTGGTGGAAAACGATGTTTTCAATTTGAATTTTAAGATTTTACTGGTACTGAATGAATGCTATATTAAAATTAAATTCGTGTTTATTTAAGTTTATTTGGAAACTCTTAATAAAACATATATATAGAATTACTTATAATTTTGTTTTCTTCGTTTTCATTTTTTAGTACGTACTGAATGAATAACAATTTAGTGAAAGTGTGACATGATATATGCAACACTGTATTTGTTATTTTTAAACATTCTAAAACTTGTACGTTTAAGTTCCCGGAACTACTTACTGGTACTTTTAAGTTTTAAGGTCGAGTTATTTAAAGAACTAATTATAAAGAATTTATTTGATGATAAACAGTCTACATGTTAAAAAAAATATTTTTCCAAATATTTCAATGATTTATGTCAATTTTTTTATTGTTAATGATTTTGCTTATAGGAAATCGTTTAAAAACCATTAAGTTTTTCTAACATTCAATGTACTGCTATTTTGTTTGTTTGAACATTATTACTTAAAGTAGAATTTAGTTAACTACGTCATCATATTAATTGTTATCATTCTTTCTCAAAATAAATTTACAATATTTACGTAGACCTCCGTTTAAATTATTCTAAATTTTTGTATATTTTTTAAAAAGAATGCTTGGAATAAGTATTGACGTAATTACCATAAATGATTCTCTAACATCAATTATCATTTTTGAAGTGTTATTTTCACAAAAGGAAATATCGCATAATTTATTATTTAAATTAAATCATGTATTATGTACTGTTTATTTTGTTAAATGTAATTCTTGAGTGTGTTGTTTTTTTTTTATTTTGTTGACCATCTGACAATATATTTGTATGATTTGTGTTGTTATTAGGTGACATTACGTCATCATGAGTGACACTTTAAATGTCATATTTATGAATATTTTTAATTATCTCTTTAAGTAATTTAATGATTTGAGCATTAAAATGCATTGGTAGTTTTTTCAGTGCAGCATGTTTTTGAAAATTTAATAAGAATAGCCAATGTTTCTAGAGATTGAAGCAGGTCTATTACACTGAATATTTTCCGGTGTAACTGACACTAACATAAACTTACACGGAGTATTTATTATTGCTTATTGATCGTTAATATGTTTTTAAAAGGGTGAAAATATTATTGACCAAATTTATCTTAACTTCTCGTAACAAAAAGTATTTTTTTTTTAGAAACAATTTAGTAATTTCTTTACGTGTCATCACCTAGAAGAATGTTGCCGGAGGCCATTAAATTATAGACAGACAGTGATACCTGTAAACAAATCAGTGGAGTTTCACCTGAATCAAGATCTACCACGACCTTTTTTGCCAATAATTTTTTCTAAATTATTATTACATGTAGTAAGACTATACTTTATATACTTTTCCCCTCTCATCGCTTGACCTAAGTATTGCAATTCGCCCATTTTATAGCTCTTTCAACTTCTTTCTGCTTCCCTATTTTTTTGACTGTGGTTTGTGACACGATCTCTTTAAGTCCCCCTGTCTGTGCAGGCTCAAACATTCGGCAGCGTATAGTGCTTCGGGTTGTACAACCCGAATTGAAAGCAAATATCTGATTTTCGCGTTCCTGGAGATAGACTGGAGACTTTTTATTATAAGTGTTTTTGGTCAGATTATAGACTGACCGGCGACTGACGTGGAAGAAACACATTTTGACGAAACAAAGACAACTGGACTTAAAATTCAGAAGTATGTTTTGGTTAACTGAGAGGCGCTCACAACTGTCAACTGAATCAAAACTGACGCTATACAAGACAAAATTCAAGCCGGGTGGACGTACGGGATACAACTGTGGAGGACGACAAAAAATACCTATAATATATAAAAATATTTTCTTCCTAGTGTTTCTCCTAGATTTTTTAATTTTTTAACCCTCTTTTTTCTGCCATACTTAGTATTCAGTCATTTTGGAGCGTTACTTATATTTGATGTATTCTCCGTTTTTTCAAATGAGATTTGAGCAATTTATTTATTGTAGTATTTTAATAATTAAATGCTTTTGTTAAATTTCTGATACTAAAAAAATGTTCATATTGCAGGATCAAAGGGCGTATTCATTTTGCGGCACCATCGAATATATGGCGCCGGAAGTAGTACGAGGTGGAAGTACAGGTCATGATATTGTAAGTAAATGTATTTATTTATTCATAATTCACAATTGTTTTCCCTGTACATGTTAATGTATTGATTGTAGTTAACGGTAAAATAATGTCAAAATGTAAATATTTTCAACAGCCAGGACATAAATTCACAGGTGTAGCTATAAGAAGGGCTAATGTAATTGTTCTTGTATATGAAGAATATGCCTACTGGGTGTCAAATAAAACTCCTCATTTGTCAGTTGTTTTAAACAGAATTACCTTAGTATTATATTGTAGAATATTCGGTGCAAGTGTTTTGTTTTACTTTTTTACTTTTTTTTGATGAATGCGGTTAAAGTATTAAATGATTATGTCAGAACCGTTTTGTTTTGTTAAGTGGGAGTCTACCTGGAAAAACACAAACTTTTTTTAGCAAACTTAGTTTTTTTGGCTAAAAGTACAGTACAAATTATTGTGAAGAAAATAGTATACTTTTCTCATATGGAATCTGAAAATATTTAAAAAATATATATATAATTAAACGAGTTGGCCTCATTGTAAAGTCGTCGCCGTGAGTCAGCTGTTTAACATCTGATTTTCGGAGACGAAGGTTCCGCGTCGTTCAAATCCTAGTAAAGGTAGTTACTTTCACATGGATTTGAATAGAAGACAGTGGTTACCGTTGTACTTTAATGATTGAGGTTCAATTAACCATGATCTCTCAGGAATGGTCGGCCTGAGTCTGCGTCTCATTTACATGTCACACATATCATCTTTATCTGATTGAGTAATGGGGTCGCTTATTGTTCTTAAATTGAACAGATTGTAACGTACACACATTAGGGATCTAAAAAAAGGTTGCCACGGAAACGTAGCCGCCCGTTTAAACTTTAACCAATGTTTTCCGTAAATTCACAATTTTAGGTGTATTGAAAGAAACACAAGAAAAATATACTTCAGTTTTATGATAGCTTGTATTACAATTTTTTAACGAAGTGTTTGTAATTGAATGTAGGCTACTATGATTTAAGAAGGATTAAAAATTGAGTTTAGAATAAAATTGTGGAATATTGATTTCAATAACAGTAATCAAAAATCATTAGTTGTTTTCGATCACCCGGTACTTTGGTGGGTTAATTACTTTAGATAAATTAAAATTTCAATTATTATTATTATATTTCAAATATAAATTATGTATTTATTTATTCTTATGAACTTCTAATTTAGTTGAAAATATATTTACGATATGTTGAAATTCGTTGTAATCTTTTATAAATATTTACAAAAGAGTACTTTCGATCGATTGTTACTATATTAGAGAGACTATAGCTACTTAAAAAACATAGCTTGGATTAAAAGATTTCTCTCATTGTTACGAGGTCTCATTTCAAGGAGACTTTTATTTCTATTTTCACAATTTCGTCCTTGATATTTTACTTTTCTGTCTCCTTTTTATAATATTAATTCTTTTTTCTGTGGATCATAAATGACAACGTAGTATACCAATAAAAATAAATATACAAAATAAATTTAATAACAAAACGTGAATAAAGTAATTATTGTAATTTTGTGAAATTAATCTTACTGTTATAAGGTAGGGCAATACTCTTTCAGTTATTACTATAAAAATTAAGAATTATATAAATTTTTTGATAATTTACAATATTTAATTAATACACAGGTTGAAGATCCGGTTTTACTTTATGGAACACGTTTTAAAACCATTACTGTGAAATGATGCAAAACGTTTAGCTGTGTTTTCTCCGTTATTTTTCTTGTAGTATAATCTTCTTAGATTTATTTATATTTCATTTTTTTGTACACGACTCTCAGTAATTATTTTCAAAGGGATATCAAGTTACAAAGTCGTATTTTTGTTAGGTGAAATCGATGATTATTATTGATGTAAAAAAACAATTTTTTACTCTTTATTTTTGTAACTTGTTTCTCATCCTTTCTGTTTTAATTAATTTACTTTAATAATTATTAATCATTAATTTCCAAATCTGTCTACCTCGACGGAGTTCTCTATTTTAAAGATGACCTATTAAAATTAAGAAGTTATCGGCCACTTGAAAATTTTTTCAATCATCTTTATTGTTTTTATTGCGATTAAATATTTTAAATCTTAAATATATTTATTTACAACTGTAAAATTACAAGTAAATTAAAAAAATAAATGAATCAAAAGACATGTAGGCCTATAGATCAGTGATGTATGTTCTAGTATGTGATGTTGATGTATGTTCTATATAGTTTGAAAAATGTATGTTTCATGATACCTAAATTTGTAAAAACAAACAAGCAAAAGTTATTTTACTTTTCTATTTTTTTTAAATTTAATTATTTTAAGTAATATCAGTTCTGTTTTCCATAATCTGTAGAGTCGCTTTGGTGAATTTCTAGGAATATATTAATTCATGCAATTTGTCTTAAGTCAGTATTGTCGGTTAGTCTGTTGTAGAATCATGCACAAGCCTAACTTGCGCATATTTCGTCTTTAATGAAGTGAACTTTGATGTCACCATAAAGTTCGGTTGCTCACGTAATAAGGTGCACCGGTAACTTATCGGAGAAATTTAAATAAAACGCTTGTAACTTTTGGATGTTGCTAGGTATGGGAGAGCCGAAAATTTGAACTGCTTAAGCTCAAATAGGTTTTTAATAAATTTTTTTAGAGGCTCAAGATTGTCTTGATCGTTTGCTAGTTAGTGTGGTAAGTTCTTTAAATATTGCAATAAGAATCATTCGTTGAATCGACCTGATTTTTCTCCTTAATTTCACTGTTCCAAAAGTCCCCGTATATTAATTACTTCTGTTATCTATTGCTAATAAAATTTATCTGTAAAAAGCCCTACTGACGGCTTTGCTTTTAGAAATAGTTTGGTTGATGAAATTTGGTCAATTTATGTGATCTTAATTTTGTAATTCTTATAATATTTTAATACAATAAATGAATATAAATTCATGAATAAGTCCTTGATTTTTACGATTCATTGGCTTAGATTATTGCTGTATCATTCAAAATTTATCTGTTGTTACCTTATTGAATAAAATAATTGTTGTATTGTTCTGGTAAATACTTAGAATAATTATTTTTAATGCATTTTAATGTAGCATTGTTCAGATTTTTATTGTTGCATAATCTAAAATGTTGCAAATTCAACCGTTACTGGCTGCAGATTTATGCCTGATTAAGATATCTAGTTAAGATAACTTAGATACCCAAGAGCTACAATTTCAGTTCAAGTCACCATTAATACCAGTGTAATAATAATGATGACTATTTCATATAATAATCATGTTTGATATCATATTAAAATCATATTATTATACATGACTATATTGACTGGCACCCGTTTCGATTTTTGGTTAGATTTTTGAGATTCACCCACCGTTACTGCAGTAACATAACCGAATGTTGCCCATATCAGACATGTGGAACGTTAAATTATGTACATTCAATCTGCTAGCTCCAGAGCTACAAAAAAATTCTGTTTCTTATCACATGGTCAGCCATATGTTACAGCCATATATATGATCAGTCATGTGACTGAATCATTTAAGAACAGAAGCGGTAGAGGTGTAAAAGACACTAGACTGAGTTATGTCCTCTAAGAGTAATGAATTTTATTATACAGACAGACCCTGTTGTGAATGAATGTCATTTGCACGGTTGAATACGAGACAAGTGGTTACCGGTATATTTTGATGGTTGGAGTTCAATTAACCGTCCTTATGGAGGTATTTTCGACCTGAGTCTGAACTAGACCAAACCTGGTTTACACGTCATTCTCTTCTCATTGGGTCATGGGGTTGCTTATTGTTTATTAATTGAACAGATTGAAACGTACCTGTACACATTAGGGTTAAAAAAATTCTATAAAACGTCACCATTATGTATATCCCTAAAACTAACATGAGTAACTTATTAAATTTATAATTCTTTAAATCTTCTTCGGAGGAACTTAATTTTATCCTGAAATGTTCGGGTGCTCTGAAATTAAGCAGTTGTGTATTTCTTATTCACTTATGAGTTTTATTAGTAGATTACAGATTCCATTGGTATAGTACTACATTGTTGGACGAAGGCGGTATGTCTTTTCTCATTATTACCTATTCCGTATATAAAATAGAGGTACATAGTACAGCTAGCTATACTATGCAGTCTGGAGTATGTGACCTACAAACGACCTTGTGTTGGTTGGGTAGCATAACCAACAGGCGCTCATGACCTCTTGCCGGGACTGCGTTGCTTATACGATAAACGACTTTTAATTCCTGCATCTTAAGCTCTGTACCACAATATAAATAAAAGCCTTATTATAATACAACTTTCTTATCACTAATTCATTACCTTTCTTTTATATAAATAGACGTATACCTATAAATTTAATTAAAACCGTTTCTTCTTTTCTAAATGACAAGTATAGTACTTTTTTAATTCATATGTTGTACCATTATACTAGCAGCGTCCACTCGCTTCGCTTGGCATTCGTAAATACTTTATTTTATTTGCTATACTTAAAATACTATGTTTTTAGATATTTCGGTTGTCTCTATAGCGTAGTGTTTAGCATGCTAGCTTGCAAAACGGAAGGCCCCGGGTTTGATTCCCGGCTAGAGTCCGTAAGGTTTAAACCTACTGTCATAGTATAACGGTTAAACCCACAATAGCTGCTAGTAACCGAATTGTCAATGTGACTTAAAATAAACAAATTTATATTTATCTTATATTTGAAATTTTCAACAGTACACAAATATACGACCACTAGAAAATGTGAAATAAGTACATATCAAAGTAACACAAAAAAAAGAAACACAAAGACAAAAATTGAAACCCATTGGTATATCTTTGGATATATAATTAAGTATTAAATTTAAATAAAATAATAATAGTAATAATGTTTTTGTCACAACTCAGAGCAGGTCTCTATTCCATCTTCTTTTTAGGCGCTCGGGTGGATTCCCAGGAAGTTGAAAGCGATGAAGTTGTTTAATTAGAAGATTCGAATTTAGTAGTTATAATTGTGAAAAGAATTTTTTTATAATACGATTGTGCTACCTCTACAACGGTAGGAAACCCTAAATCGGAGTGCAGAGTATCATTGTTGACGTAGTACGGAGCTCTTGATATTAAACGTAGAAATTTTGATTGGACGTGAGTAGATGATTGAGATTACTGAATTTTGCTAAGCAAAATAACTGGACTGAGTGAAATAAGTAGACTCTGTAAGTCCAAACTAAAATATAAAAATATTTCGAAGTAGCTTACATTTTTGTTATCGTATAAACTTGTAGTGTTCAGTAGCCAACTAAAAATGTTTCCCTTTAAAAGTCTTGAATAATAAAACACTTGCAGTATTACTCCAGGTAGTATTGATGTTTATGCCGTTAACGAGTTCAGTTTACATAATTAAAGTACTAAACCTTAAACATGCAAAAATTGACACAGAAACATACATAATAGTGAATTATTTCACAAAAACAAGCCAGAGTAATCATCGGGGAAGAATAAAAGTATATGAGGAACCACAGAAGATATGAACTGTTGTAGTGCATCAAAGGGTTTTTCAAACACAAAGGACTTCTTTCGTGGCACTCTATACGTAGTTAATGAAAAAGTATAATCTATAGCTCACATAACATCTTTTAAATTATTTTCCGGTAAAATAATACTGGAAATTGATATCAATATTCTACTTCTAGTGTTTATAAACTCAGAATTAAAAAGGATACGTAGATTTTTTCTAAAACACTAATGATTTTATTGTTTGCGTCAATAGAAGTGTTAGAAATAGGTATATATTTATATAATGAATCAAGTTATGTAATACAATATTCCAGTACATTACATCCATTATGTATGTGTCAATACAGTACGATATTCTTATGTTATGTTTTAATGTAATATTATGTAATGTATCAAAACCGTTCTTTATTATAATAAATTTACTAAAAAAAAAAATCTTTGTGTACATATCACAAACAGTAGGCCTAATGTATACAATTTCACCTTATTGAATATCCTTTGGCCGCCTCCGTGGCCCAGTGGTTGCTGTGCTACGCTGCAAAGCGGATGCCCCGGGTTCAATTCCCGGTCAGGGTCTGTAGAGTTATCGCTTGTTCAAACCCATTGTTTTTAAAACCAAAATAGTCGCTAATGACCAAGCTTTTGATGTGACTTTTAGTTAAAGTAGCTTTTTACAAAATTCTGTGAACAACTTTTCTCTTTACTTTCTCAACGTTATAAAGTACTACTTGTATTAATTAACCGTTTATCTAGGATTTTTGAAAACGATTTGGAAGTATGGAAGCGAAATTATTATTTTATCAAACCTTCTATCACAGCAAGAATGCAAAGATTCAATCCAAAATACTCAGGTCTACTTTCATAAAATATAACTTTTCATAAAAATTTACTTAGTCAGTTCATGAATGATGTATTTCTGAAGCTGTATCGTCGAGAATAAACTTCAATTAAATAAAACCCCATTCATACGCGGTCTAAGTACACCGAATTTATTAGGGAACCCACCAAGAAGGCTCCGAAGAAGATGGAGAAGAGACATAGTTTGATTCAACGCCGATAGATTGCAGAATGATTGAAAAGCCAACCTTAGATTAAATAAATAAATTTAAAGAAAACAAATAAATCTACAGAAAACTATAATAAACTAATATGGAAATTATTTCTTATCGAAAGGAAATCCTGTTGAAGCCATACTGACGAAGTGTATTTTCATCTAAGTTCTTAAGAAAAGTCATATTTTATGTTTTTCACCAATTGTAAGTTGTTTGTACAGCGTGAAAAAAGATCTAATGAAGTTAATTAAAAAATATCATATATTGTCTTGAGATAGGAAATCACCGCATGTTCGTTGTACAAATAATCGTTGAAAATTCGGTTATCTCTAGTATATTCATTATTTGCCTTTGTTTTTAACTTAAAGAATCACGAGTAATTTAAACAAAAATCTCAATTTATTTTTTCTGTTCAAATTTTAATCAAAACGAAATTATGAATAGTGTATTCGATTTAAGATAATTAATTTCTTTAATTAAAGGAGTATTAGTTTCTTTGATGTTCACAATTTAAAAACCATTGAATAAAACAAAAAATACTAAAGTGTTTAATTATTCAGAATAGTACAGTTCATATCGTTTCAACAGTTTTTATCTTTTCAGGAGAAACAAATGAGTTTTCATCCGGTTTTTATATTAGCTTTTGAAATCACTTGGGAAAGTAGATGGGAATGCACTCGATAGAATTCTAACAACATTAATTCCTTGATTACTATCTTTCTGACTAAAAAAGTATCTCCTCTAACAGTGATACATTCCTTTTAAATATTAGTAATTAAACTTTCTCGTAAAACATTATTTTATGATTGATGAAGTAGTAAATTATTTACCAGGTAATTTATATGATGTTAATGTTTCTAATTAAACTTTACATGTCTGTTCGTATGTAGCTAACATATTATGTATCTTAATTTCCGTTTCTTTTGATTAACCGCAGAACAAATTTTTATTTCAAATTAATTGCATTACTGAATTCGATTGAAATAATAACTTACACTCGACCCTCGATGTTCGTGGACTCCTATGTTCGAGGTTTCGACCGTTCGAGATTTTGTATTTGTACACAAAAAATTCAATTTTCGAGATTAACACTCGGTGTTCGTGATTTGTACTGGGATCTTGAACAAGAAATCCAACAGCTTTAAAAAACGTACCAAAACACACTTTGCCGGTAATTTGGAAAAGTAATGAGAAATATGGGTGACGAGACATCCTTACAAACTAAAACTTAAAGAACTTCAAACCAAAGCAAAACAAACAACGATTTTGAATTTTTTTTAAGCCGAAAAGAAATAACATCATTACCACTCATCAAGGTTTCACCATCAACATCAAGGACACAATTTGCAGCCCAGAAGGAATAAAATGTACATAAAGAAACAACTTTGAATGTTTTATAAAATTCACAAATAACAAAAAAATATAATAGGGGAATATTTTTCGATTGCAAAGAACATTTTACATTTGAATCAAGATAGTTAATAATATTTTATAGGCTATTTCTTTTTTTAAAAACTAAATTTTTCTACAACACAGTTTTTTTATTGAAAATAAGCCGAAACGCCTTGTTTATCTCTTTAAAAACCACGCATTTTTCACTCACATAGAACCGATTAGAAATTTTACACTGAAAATGGATCTCGATGTTCATGATTTCGATTTTCAAGATGGTTTTCATGGGCCCAATTAATCTCGAACATTGAGGGTGCAGTGTATTTAAAGTTTAGCTTTCTGTTCTAACTGATAATGTTGAAAACATTTAAAAGTTGTAATAAGACAAATTTAATGGACATCTGGAGTTGTTTATGTTTGAGTCTATTGAAATAAATATAAATAATTCCAGCTGATTAAGATAAAATATTTAAAAAATTATTTAATTTTCATTAACAAAATATGGTTACTAGGCAACTAAGAAGAAGAAAATAAAAATTGTAAATTATTTTAGTGTGGGGCTGAATATCAAGCCAGCTAGTAGGTCCCACATTCGTTCTAAAAAATATATTAATATCAGAAGAGAATTTACTTAAAGTTAAAAAATACATACTTATATATAAGAAGGACGTTAAATGTTAATACATATAAATTGTTGTTGTTAGATTTTTAAGATTCAAATCAAATAAAACCAGTAAGTTGATTTAACAGTACCAAGAACAGGAGCATTATTTTAGAATTGCACTTAAACAGTGAAAGTTATGATTGTAATTATGAAAATATATTAATTGAATAAAAATCACAATGTATTAATGTGAATAATGTTTTATTGAATGAAATAGGGGACAAGGTAAAATGGAAAATTAATAAAACCAAACTTGAAAGCTGATACAACACCAATAACGAATACAATATCAATTTAATTATTTATAACAAATTTGGCTAATCCCTCGTGGGGAAAATATTCATTTATTACAAAGTATTCCGAGCTTGCTTGTAGATATGCCTATAGTAGGCTGCTAAGTTCTACTAAGGTCGGCCGCGGTGTAACGGTCAGCACAACCGGCTTCTGCACCAGGAATCCCGAGTTCAATTCCCGGTCCATCACTCATTTTCATTTTTCATTTTTCATCGTTTCCATTAGTAGTAATATGCAAAACAGTCAGTATTAAAACAAAAAATAGGTTCTATTAAAATTAACGAGTTACAACTTCGTGTGGAGTGAAACCGAGAATCTATAAACCTATTTTTTATGCATCTTTCTGTGGGTAGCAATCAATTCATACGCAATCCTGGTATAATTACTTCTTTTTCTTCTCTTCATGGATTAGACAACTCGGCCTGTTCCGGAGACTATCTCCTTCTCAGGCGTCCAACACTCCTCTTACGGTTGGGTTGGTACTCGTGGGTTAAATGGAGCTAGTCGTTTGTGATACGGGTTGTTGTATCTCCCCTTACACTTTGTAACATTTATTTGGATGACACCATTCACAGGTGGCGTCAAATTTTTAAACCTGGAGTCCGCCTGAGTCATGGTGTTTTACTTAACATTATAGCATACGCAGATGACATTGCTATAATTGACGAATTTAAGGAAATGTTACAAAGAGGGGTGTTTACGCTAAAAAATACAATTTCTCAAAAGACTAAAGTAATAGCGTTTATAGGAAAATTCCTGGTAAGGTCAAAATAGAAATGAATTATACAATTACTAATAATTTATATTTTTCACAGAATCTTCGGTTTGAAAAATTACTTAAAGAATTTAAATGAATTATTTCTGTTTAAGCTTACAAACTATATATTATTGGAAGTCGAGCAATTGATTTATTAATTCAGTTTAATACTAGAAAACTTGTACGTTAAATGAAGAAACAAATATTTAATCTTGAAAATGTAATTTATGATTAAAAAGAAAAGTTGTTTTATTCGTTGAAAAGAATGTTGGCAAGAGCCAATTCACCTGGCGTGCTGCATAATGCAGTAGTGATACTGAACTAAACACGGTTTCTGTAGAAATTACACTACATAAAATACAAATAAAAACAAAATAATATAAAACCTTTACTTTGTCATTTCTATGGAAACGTATTATAATAATATTATTAATTTTATAATTTATAATTTTATTGTTCGGTGAATTCATTACTTGATTAAAGAAATAGAGTGGTTTTATTTTATTATAATTAAACTTAAACGGGCCGAGTACGTACTTGTTTTAGTAATAAACAAACTAATAAATAAATGAATATTTTAATTAATTAATAGTCTTTAGTTTTATAAGTTTATTCGAGACTGCTATTTGATAATTTGCTGTTGTAATTTCATCATACAGGATTATTCAATGAGTTTGTAGAGAAACTTAATTATTTTTCTTTTTTACAAAAAAATGATTAAATCTGTTATTTAAGCATGTTTTACAACGTCGTTCTATCAAATGGCTGAAGGATAATAAAAAGGGTTAACCGCCAATACAAAAATATTTTTAACGTTTTTGTAATTGTATTAAATTACGTTGAATTAACTTAGAAAATTGCAGTAATTTCATATTTTATATTGCGAATTAAACCGTTCATAGATAAATTTGTTAAAATAACCTAAGAAAAATATAGGCCTACTATTTACAGCTTTGAAGTTATTAAAGTAAAATATTGAAAATATATTACTTTTTAACAGATTATATTTTATATTTAGAATATGTAATTTCGTTTGCATTTCCTTGGAAATATTCTCCACCCTTGTACTAGATAATTACGTATCCAATAACTGAGACAAAATCATTTAAGTACACGAGACAAGAGACTGATATGGAACAACCATACACGTAAAAACTGAATTTCACTAAATCTAAGATTAGAGACCTTGTTATATCTACTCCGCCATTTATTCACTTATTGAACAAAAGTGAAATTGTTACAACTATTTAATTCGGCCGATGTGTTTATACAGAGCTTTGATTTGTTGATAGTTCAACAAAAAATCAAATATGAACAGGATAGAGCTTTTCAAAATAAACTTTTACTTTTAACTACAAGTACCTTTTAATATTACTACAACGCATCTTGCAAGGAAATATGAAATTAAAAATGAACTCCTGGCCCATCAATTTGAGAGCCTGGTTTGGCAAGAGCTCCGTGGAGTTGATCCGGATAGCGACCAACAAGATCAGATTTTCAATCATGATCGGTATCTTCCAAAACGGATCGAAATGATAAGAAGTCTCCTTTTGCGTACGAAATTCTGTCGAGCACTAGATAAATTTGCCTGTGTCATAGGCAAGGTGTCTACATTGACACCTCATACACGGTCCCTTAAAAAAAACATTCATTTTTATTAAAATTATTCATATTTTTTAAATTATACCTATTTTAAAAATTTATTAACTCACACAATCCAGAAGTATTGTCACAACCCTAAAATCCGCAAACAGGGTTAAAAAATTCTGGGACTGGGGATCTAACATGAAACAGGGACGAGGGTTTGCCACTAGGTGATTTATTTAATCAAGACCATAAAAAATAGGCTATTACACCTTTAAATTAACTTACATTGATGTTTGTATTAATTTACAGATGTTGATGCTTCTGAATAAGAAAAAAAAATTACTATGTCATTAAAGCACGTCGCCGAAACATTTTAATTACAGTAATTATGTAATGTCCATGAAACTTAAATTTCTTATAAACGATTAACCTCTCAATTTATTAGACACTTAATCGAATTACATTTTGTACTCTTATTTATTATTCAACGGTAATTTAATTTAGTTGTTTTCGTACTGTGGTGTATACATGAAATTTTTATTTAGCTTCATCAGGAAACGCTGACCAAGAAACTGCTATAGTACATCATGACCTAGTTTTTCGGTCTACTTTGTTTCTCTTATTCTATGTTGAATTTAAGTCTTTATTTAGAATGGATTGCGTGTTTGCAGTATTATTCAACTTAACATCACGTGTTGCACTGTATAACTAGTAAGTTGCTGTAAATTGTAAGTCATTATATTATTTTAAATTTGTTTTTGTGTACGGAGCGTATGAAATTAAGAACTCGAGGAAAAGGAAGCAAATATGGTACTTTTACAAAGTAAATTGCAGTACATTTTTAGCAAATGATCTCCGGGCTTGCTCAAGTGGAAAGTCACTACTTCAAAAGTTAAATTACAACGGTTGGGCGAGCGACTTGGTTGGGTGATCGTCAGAATGAATTTTACTCTTTAACACATTTGTCCCGTTGAAATTAAAGTCAACAAACTAAAAAACCTGGAAAAGTAGCCAACAAATGTGTATGATTATCAACACTCTACATTCATCTACAACAATTGATTTTAACTATACACGTTTTTTTAAAAGTACTGTACACCTAAACTCGTCCACTATATCAGTGAAATCGTGTAACTTTATACGGTTAGGCAATATTTATTAACCAGTAGTATATTTTACTATTTTAAAAAAGTTTTTAAATTTTAATTTAATTTAATTTAAGCTTTTAATTTTGAAAAGTTATTAGTCAACTTAACCCACTGCTTTGGTCAGAAACTCTCAGTCTAAGGACTAAAAGAATGATGAACGATGCCATCCTTAGAAGTGTTCTGATGTATGGCGCAGAAGCATGGGAGTTAACAAAAAGAAATAAAGATAGACTGAATGCAGTGGAAATGGACTTCCTGAGACGCAGCTGCAGGGTATCTAGGATAGGGCACATAAGAAATGAAGAAATAAGAAGAAGAATGAATCAACAGGAGTCAGTTGTTGAAGCAATAGAAAGTCGCCAACTGTTATGGTATGGACATGTAAAAAGAATGTCAGAAGCTAGATGGCCCAAGTTCATAATGGAATGGACACCTCAAGAAAGGAGAAAAAGGGGGCGCCCTCGTAGAAAATGGGAGCAAGACATTCAAAACGCCATGAATTTGAGGCAACTGGCTCCTGAAGATGCACTGGATAGGGGCAAATGGAGGTTGAGATGCGAGAAACGGCCTGATGATGCTGTAAGAGACCTCGCTTAAGTAAGTAAGTAGTATATTTTACTATTTTAGTATATCATTTTATTGTATTCTGTTACATGGTATGGAACGTAGACTCTGAGAATGCTGTTTGTAAATCGTTTAAAAGTGTTCGAGATATGGCTATTCAGGAAAATGTTAAGACTTTCGTGAGCCGGTCGTGTTACTAATGGTAAGGTTTTAAAACGTGCCATGTAAATCGTTAATAATCATATTCAAAAGATGGGACGATTGCCTACCTTGGTTAATTTCGTATATTAGGGTGATAAGTATGCGCTTTTCAGCCTTGTTCTCGAGGGCGAAGTTGAGCGTAGACTCAGACGTGGATGAAGGAAATGCTCATGCTTGAAAATGGTCTTCTTCTCTTCACGGGTTAGGCATCTCTACTTCCGGCATTCTCCTTTTCTTCAGCCTGCCAATATCTCTACTTCCCCACTAGTTTTTTTATCTTTAAGCTACACTAGGCAAGCGGCTTTCTGGCAATCTATTTAAATGATCAACCCATTGGGGATGATACAATTTTATTTGTTCGTTGAGTGGAAAAATTCCCAATATTTATCTTATATCTTCATTTCTGATACTGTCTAGTCTTGTAAAACCCTTGACAAACTTTAAGAATTTCATTTTTTAAGTTCGGATGTTTCTTTTCTCCCTTTTTCTCTTTACTCATGCTTCACTGCCGTATGTCAAAACTGGAACTGCCACCGTCTTATAAAACTTTAACCTTGTTTTGGGTCTTGTCTTTTGCCTCAGCGTCCTATGAATCGTCCCACATATCTGATTAAAAATATTTTTTTCTTTGTTTTATTTAACGTTGCAACAACCACTGTGGTCATTAGCGACGACGTTGGGTCGTAACTGTGAATGAGTTAATGATGAAATTGTTTTTGTAACGTATGAAAATGCCGGGCCTGAATGGGATTCGAACCCAAGACCGCATGATGAGAGGCGAGCACGTTACCAACTACGCCAATGCGTAGTTTAAATTAAATTTAGATAGCTTATTTTTTACATCGTAGTCAAAAAATTTAAAAAAATCCGTTGAAAAATGTTAATGTAGATTAACAATAAATATGTTAAAAATGAAACATGAATACACACACTCTCGTGAAGTAGGCACTATGAGAGTGATTTACCAGGTTTCCAGCCAGTCTTCATTTATGGAGTCCGGTACTCTTAAGAAGAAAACGAGTCATTTTACTATACTTAAAATTACGGGTTTTGTAATTTTAAGAACTCAAGACATGTAATAATTTTAATAAGTAATTACTGTACTGTCTTGACACATATGGACGTCACAATTGTTAATGACGTTACCAGTGTTTCACGCTGTGGTTTTTACTATTCTGAAAATTTAAAAATTTCCACTCTTGCGTACAGGTAAATATCAAAAAACAAATCTTAAATATTCGCGACGTTTGCTGACGACACAGCAATTCTTGTACGGGAAAAGAGCACGGATGAGGCTTCCAGGTTGGCGCAGCGACATCTTTTATTAATACAGGAGTCGCTTACCCGATGGCGTATTAAGGTGAACCCAATTAAATCAACACAAGTTACGTTCACCTAACGACGTCAAACTTGTCCACCTGTGATGCCGAATAACGTTCATATCCCACAGGCCAGGGTGGTGCGATATCTTGGCTTACGGCTTGACAGGCGACTAACTTGGAAGCATCATCTGCGTACAAAACGTTTAGAACTTAAACCGCCGCCAGAAGCCACTCTTCTGCTTAATTAACCCTGGATCAAGATTGAGCATCCGCTCCAAGATTTTAATATACAAATCCCTATTAAGACCAATCTGGACTTATGGTGTTCAGCTCTTTGGAATAGCGGCAGAGAGTAATTTAAAGTCGATCCAGGCCTTTCAATCAAAATTCTTAAGACTTGCTTCTGGCGCTCCTTTTTATGTAAGCAATAAAACCCTCCACGACGATTTCAAAATTCCGACAGTAAAGGAGCTAACCGCGTCCTTGTATAGTACATTTCACGAAAAACTAGATGACCATCCAAACCAACTAGTCCGTGATCTAGCTACAAGGATCTTCCCAACTGTGCGACGTTTATAGCGAAAATGGAGTAGAGACCTCTTGGTCTGAATAACGGACAATACCTAAAGTTTTAAACGGAGAATATACCACTGGGTACCTCTTCTCCTTAAAGTGAAATTCCCTACCGCCATTTAATTATCATATACGGAAGTTGTGCAGCACAATGTTCAGTACCGTAATAAAAATTAAAGCCAACAAAAGTATTCGCATCAATAAGAGTGTAGTTCATACAATTTACTGACATAATTTTTGCTACCTCTAAATATACAACATAATATAGTGGCACGTCTTCTGTAATACACAATAAACTACTAATTATGAATGCGATAGCACATGTCATATTAATTATTCTAATAAATTTGAATATGTAATAATATGTATTGAAATAATTTTTAAAACAAGTTAAATAAAATTTTATTTTCTGATTACAGTATTGAGTAAATTTTTTGAACGATTTTGAATCTCTTTTATTCAGTGTTCGGAATCTATTGTTTTACAGAATATTTTTACTAATGAAGTATAACTAATAATATTTTTAGTTAATATTTGAGTTAAATTCAGTTATGGTTTATTAATGTTTTTAGTAATGATTACTACATAAGTCTTATCTTGTGCGTGGTTGATATAATAATCATCGTTGAAAAAAAAGGTCTGGAAAAAATTCCAGACCTGGCCGGAAATCGAAACCAGTTCCGCTGACCACTATACTAACGGGCCGGCCAAATATTTTAAAATAATTCGTTTATAATTAATTTCATAACTACTATTGCTCATTTATATTTAGTTCGGTATATACCAATCGATCACGTTATTATTAGTATATATTTTTCAAAACATACAGAAATGTAGTGTTATTTTTGTAATATTAAGGCAATATTCGGAAAAAGAAAATAGATAATTTGTTTTTCAGTTTAAAAGTTTTGTTCCCTACTTAGTGATCTGTGAAGGTCTTATTTACGTGCAGTTTCATGAAAATATTCAACAAGTCTGGAATGATTTTCTCTTTTTATGTATCAGCTAAAATACTCATCGCTGTTAACGTTTTATCCTATTTATTATCTTAAAAACGAATTTGTTTTGCATTTTAAGGTATTTTTGTTAATAATGTTATAAAGCTGATTAACTAATACATTTCTAATATTATTTTAACTTGGAAATATATCTTACTTCATGATTATAAGCCGACAAAGGGGTTCGAATTCGTGTATTATTAGTAAGTGGCAATAAAACCTGTAAACTGAATGTAATTAAAGTAAGTTAATTATTTTGCTAAAGCTAGTGCATTTTTAAAAATTATATCGAGGTTATTTCCTTAGTAATTATAGTAAAGACGAAATAACTTCCTCCTTCAATTAATTTACAAGGTGAGTCAAGTTTTTTTTAAATTGTTGTTTTCCCTGGGATTCAAAAATAAGGACAAAGCTTTTTTAACAATTTTTTCCTTTAAAAAATTTGGTTGGGATATTTATTGAATAGTTACTGAATAGAACAACGCTTCAGAAAATCTTATTAAAACCTGTAATTAAAGTGGTTTGTAATAAATAAATTTAGACTGTTGTAAAGTTAAGTACAGCTGTATTTTCTTTAAAATTCACGTAGAATTTTTTACTTTATTCTTTAGTCATAAAAAATCAATCGTAGGCGTACAATTTTATAATTAGTGAACAAAATTCAATTTAACCAAATATTGAAGTTACTTAAATTTTTGTTTTCAATCCTGTCTCCAGTTCTGGAACAAGATTTCTCAAGGGTTTACAAGATTCGTTTCAATTTTGTCAACAGTATTATACGGAAATCAGGAGCGTTTTATTCCAGAAAACGGCTCTGGCAATTTCTTTGACTTTGTCAAGTTTCTGACATTTGTATGATCTACAATAATAGTTATTGCAGTAATTGTGACGAGACGTTTTTGAGTTAATTAAAATTTTCAGTTTATTTCGTTTAAATAGTAAATCTACTTCTATGTAAACATCCTTAAACACTTGTAGATTGTTTACATACGTTCAAAAACATTGATAGATGGGACATTTTAATATATTGTTAGAAACACTATTGCAACGAACTAAAAAGAGTATCTACCTATTGTTTAAAAAACATTTTTGGCTGGTTGAATCGAACAAAAAAAAATGATTTCACTGAAATGAATAGTTTTTTGATTTGTGAAATGTAAAATAAAAGGCTATTATTTGAGTACTATTAAAACGTAATTGCTTGGATATCAAATAGCTTCGATTGTAAAATACTGCAGTTTGTGATATATTTAAGATTATTCAAAGCTTATGCTTCAGAATATCATGATCGAAATAACATTCGAGAAAAATAATGATTGTTAATTTTATTATTAATTTACGTGGTTGAAACTACAAGTTGTATAAAATATTATTGAAAGTTATAAAAATCCTGTTTCCTTTAAAGAAATTTCATTCATACATCAACCATTTAAAGAAACCACACCCTTTTGATTTTGGTTAAATTCAAAATTCATATCAATCTTTTTAATTCGCTGTACAGTTTAAATGAAATTTTATGAGTACTACTGTAGAGATGCTGTACTTGAGAAGAGGGTAGTTTTTCTAAAGTACAAAAATATTTAAAAAATGCTTTAGGTAAAAGTAAATTTGAGTACAAAAACTCACATAAGGTCCACAGATCATTTTTTTGGACTTTAAGCTTAACAGAAATTTTTATTAGTTAATAATATTTATTATTATTAAATTCGCAACAGAGTTGATCAGTTCGTTTTTGAGCAAAGTTCCACGTAGTTTACTTCGTAAATAAAATCGCGTGTAAATAAGTGACGGTAGAATTTACATTTAAATAAAGAACTCTTCCTGGAAAGATTCAAAGTGAGCTACTAAAAGGATACCATATAGAATAAGATTGAAACAGTCCCTAACATTTGGAATTGTATATTAAACATTTATAAACCCATTTAAAAGTATATTAGTTTTGTATGAGTTCCGTTCTGTTGACTTAACCTCATCAGTTATAAAAAATATTAGTTTTCGGAATTTATTTATTATTATTAACCATCTATCAATTCAATTTGCATTCATTTGTATTCAGTTTTAGTTACGGATCTTATACTATCGTGAACTAAAATATTTTCGGCAAACCTACAATTTTATTTTTAATAATATTCATTAGCTACCGAAAATTTCCTCCTGTAAAGTTCTTGATTTTGTTGTTTGTACACTCACTGTTATTCCGGTTTAATAATTACCACCACGTTTGATGCTGTGTTATAAGAAAATGAAAAAATTCATGGAAAAGAAACTTTCTTTGTATCAAAAGTTGTATTTTTTAAATTTATTTTTACTTTTGGCTTATGAGATTTTTTCATTAATGCACTCAAATCTGTAATTATGGAAATTTGATCTTAATAAGGTTTGTTTAGCAGAAAATCATAAATTTCAGCTAAAACAAGCGTTGGATGAAAAAATAAGTTATTAAAGTTGTGACATTTTAAATAAATTTTCCAACATAATATTCGAAGTTTTGTTTCCTTTCTTTTAGAGAAGAATATTTCAAAATCTTTTTCTTTCGAGCAGTTATGATTAAAACGGAATCCTACATATCTAACATCAAGTTTCTAGTCAATATAGTTTTGGAAATTTTATGATGAATAAGTGACTCAGTCAGTCTATGGTATTTCGCATTTATATACTGCATATATATGTTTATCTGAGCGATAAATTACATATTGCAATAAATAAATAATTGCAATAAAAGTTGCTTTGAAATTCCATTTGAAATGTATATTCGTATACATATGTATAAACAAATATTCGAATAAAACAACTTTATTAAATTTGAAATAATAATATAGTGTATAAAATACTGACAGTTAGTCACTGATAATAAACGTTTTACCGATTGATTAATAAATGGGAGAATAGATGGGTATTGTTTTCAGTTAAGATCGTAGTAGTTTTGGGGGGACAGGGATTATTAAGTTTACAACATAGAAGAATTTATATGGTTGTGTTGTGTGTGCATGAGTGTGTTTCAGTTTGATGGGGGGCTGAGGTTAAAAGTGGGTCGACTATGTGGGTCAGCATGCTGTGATGTAGTATGGAGTGGGGAATCAATATGCTGTAACGTTCAGTTGTTACCCAACTGCACTTTAGATCCCCCCTCTCTTTTATCTTATATTTGTGTAGAATAGTGTACCAGTCCTTGATGAACACGTTTATATTGTATTACGTTTTAAAACATTCATTTTATTTATTATACAGAACATTATTGTATTTATTACGAACAGTTTTTATATATACAGTTAATCTTCTTAGTTTACTTAGTTTAGAAATTTTACTTAATGATAGCCCCATTATTTTTTTATACAAGCGGTATCAACAAGCCGTTAAGTATCTTTATAGGTTGTAAGGCAGTGCACTCCCCAAAAATACTTTTCCACTGGTTTTAAAAACACAGTAGACCTACATTGCTTCTGTATAGTTTAGTGTATTTTGTTTTCCATTGGATCTCATGATATTGTAGTTACTCTCGTATTTGTATCATGCATTTAAGCATAATGTGTTAATGTTTTAATGTATTCATGCATCAACAAGGGTACTTTTTAACTAATTTTTATCAAACTCCCAGAAAATTAATGCAAACATTGATTATTAACTTTGCTACAAATTATAATAATTTTTTAATTTATTTATCATCGCATCAACTGGATAATTAAGTTGTACTTAAATTACACTAATAGACTAAGTTTTAACGAATCAACATGTTTCAGATAATAAACGGAAATTAAACTCTGGATCTTCTACTTAGCAGTT
Source organism: Catonia carolina (assembly GCA_035578175.1). NCBI lineage: Eukaryota > Metazoa > Arthropoda > Insecta > Hemiptera > Achilidae > Catonia > Catonia carolina. The sequence continues at coordinate 83,240,070 of JAQMRL010000002.1, forward strand.
GAAAATTTTAGTCTTAACCACTGAAGTAACGTATAAAAGTTTTTTTTTCAAAAACACCGTTAAAACTTATTTGGACTATCAAACACTTTGTGATCTACTTCTGCAGATCTCAACATCAAAAATTTTGAACAATTTTATTCAAAAACTATTAAAAACATGTTAAACATACCCCTAGTATATTAGTGACAAATTAATTTTTGAATATCTAAATTTAAAGATATTGAAACAAACTTTTTTAGATTTCTCTGAAAATATCTTGATAAATTATATTAATATGGAAATTTACTTTTTATCAGTTTATTAGATAATGATCTAACTCGAAATTCAAGGTTGAAAAGATTTCACTTTTTGGATATGCCGTATAGATACTGTCATCAAAATTCGGTATTCTTCACATTCTTTAGTACAGTTTTTTTATTTTGTAAACATTACTGAAATCAAGTATACATGAATATTTGAATTACTTTAGATTTTTATTTATAATCTATTAATCAAAGAAAATGAATCGATTATAATATTTATAGCATCAGGTAAAAAGAAGAATGAGAAACAGTGTTGCTTTTTAAATATTATTTTTTGGATCCTTAAATTTTTTGAAATCTTTAAAAAAGATTCCAATTTGGCTGTTATAAAAATTTTGACCGTATAGTAATTTTTATTTAAAGTTCCATGTACATTAAATTATGTAAATTAAACATTTATGTAATTTAAATTCTATTTTAAAAACATACATTATGTATTTAATTTTGTGTAAAAGCTATTGTAATAAAGAAATATCTCTGACAAGTACATTTCATTTTCTGTATATTGTTGCTGTAGGTTCTAAAAATAGAAAGTTTAAAAATAATTACTTTGCAAGTTAAAGAAATGATAAAAAAAACATTTTTAACCTAGACCTGAAAATAGCCACCGGTATAAAAAGTAACAAACTTTTATCATAAATCACGTTATTTACTGACCATTTTTTCATTGTATTGAAAAACACATTTCTTTTAATAATAATTACTTGATTAATTACTTCATATTTTATTAAATGTTACTTGATAAATTACATAATTCGGTGTATTTTTTTTAGATATTTTTAGATCTTTATTTATGTTTTCCACCTGTAGCTGTGTAATTTTCAGCTTTTGCTTGACATGATTGCCGAGTTGCCCTACATAACTATTATCACATAAACTAGTCTTGAAACCTAGATAACACTTTAGTGTATTGTATTGCAGAAGAACGCTAGTTGTTCCTACTATTTTACACTCTACCGGCAAACAAGTTTAATTACCACATATACGCTGGATGTAAATTACTTTTATATTAAATTTATGTGTACAGTACTTGTCAAATACATTAAAACTATATTAAACGGCTACCGAACTTTAAGCTGAAAAATTACTTTTTTGGTAGATTTGAAGCTAAGTTGTCGGTTTTTATGGAATACCGCAGACGTACGGCGAAATCAAAAGAAATTTTTGGTTGTGGAATAGAAATAAATTTTTCATGAAATTTGTTGAACATTTAGTTTAGATGTTCGTACATCCGCTAATATACTGCTGTCTCGTACATTAATTGTTACACAATTAATGTAACAATTAATTGTTACACGTATATTAATGTACGTATATTGTAAACAATGTACGTATATTAAAAAACTAAAAATAAAAAAGTGTTAATAATTTTATTTTCAAGTAATACATTTTGGACTAACTATTTAACTTAGGCTACTTTAACCAAGAGCTCAGTTTCTTTAAAAAATCATGCCGTGTCACAAGTTAGTGTTTATTACTCTGGAAATTACTCAAATTTATATAATAATGGTAATTCAGATAGAAGTAATTAAAAATATGATGTGACTGCCATTTTGTTATTGGCGATATCATTCAAACCTCTAAACTATTAGAGCCTGGTGATGTAAACGTCTCTACTAAATATTATTGTGATTCCTCATTGAGAATAACATTTTATTTGGTCGCCTCCTTTGTGTAGTGGTTAGCGCGCTAGCCTACTAAGCAGAGGTCCCGGATTCGATTCCCGGCTAGGGTCTGGAAATTATATTACGTGCCAAAACCTACCGTTCCAGTTCCTTAATTTACCGTAGTCACTAATGACCAAGCTGTCGATGCGTTTAAAAAAAAACTAAAAAAATAAAATACTTGAAATCTACAAAATGGCAGATTATTGGAAAACAAAGAAATATTTTGAATTTTTCACTTAACATTTTCTGTTCATTTTTATGTGTAAATTCCAAATAATATAGGCTACTATTATAATTATTTTACAATTTTAGGAACAGTGTAAAGCGTAATGAAACAGTTTTAATTTGCATTTAATTAAAATTTAAAAGACCAAAACAATTTTTTTTAATAATTGAGTTAAATTATAAAATTCACAATATAAATCAGAAAGAACTGTTATTTTTCGTATAAAGTAATAATAAAATCAACGTTATTACTCTTAGCTAGGATCGATTTCTGGCAAGGGTCTTGAAGTAACTCAACAACGTTAATTTAATATTGAATTGTCTATTCGAAGATAAAATCCAAATAAAAAAGTACTTATTTCTTTCTTTTCAAATGATAATATTATTATTTTCTTTTAAAAAGATAATTATCATTGTGTGATTGTGTACTTTCATTGATTATACTGTAATAGTAATTTGTGGTATAATACATTCCATAATCATATTGTCATATTGCATTAGGTTATATAATTGGATGTCTTGGATTTCTTTTATTGTTATTGTATTCAATGTTATCGTAAAATTATATACTGGAGAAATACATAGTCACGTGGCTAACATGCAAATTAATATTACAGACAGAAATAATGAAAAAATTTAATTTTCAACCTAAATAATTACTCTATTCCTAGAAGAATACAGCCGTATTGGTGTGTTGTAGAAAGATTTTTATGTATTTTTATACTGCCATTCCATTAAGATATTAAATTATTTATTTAATAAAATGGTAACCTATCGTCTATTTACAAAATAGAATCACTTAGCCTACACGACTTTTTCTTTCTAATGTAAATAAAGAACAATATAACATTTGTTTAATCAATTAATTATAAACATATGAAAAACATGTGTAACATATTAACATGTAATATGAAAAACATAGGCCTTCCGTAATTTTAATCAGGAGTGAATGACGAAAAATGTTTCTGTTCAACTTAAAAATACCTAAGGAAAATCACTAATAGACGTTAAACTAGGCTTTGAAGAAAAAATGCTAGAAATAAAAGTAGTAGGTTTGTTAATGTTCTACAACTTAGATTATTTTACACTTTTTCCTTAGAATTTATATTAAGACTATAATCTTAAAAAACAAAACACAGTTTTTACTACCTACAAGAGCGCAGACCTCCCAAGAATTTCAGCAGACTTAGCGCTTACCTTATTTTGTAGTGCAAAAAAATGTAGTAAATTAGGCGATTAAAATTAAAATTGTTGAAGCCGTTTTTAAAAACGCAAAAAAGTGAAAAAATGCACAAATAAACTACTAATTCTGCGTGACCAATTTCGATGAAAATGTTTGTGCCAGGTCCTAAAGGACGTGGCACAAACATTTGGTATAAGATTTTTGGTTTAAGATTGTGGTATAAGATTTTAGTTCAAAGTTTCAACTTCGTACTGTTTTCCGTTATTGAGCTATTTTGTTCACTTCTGCGTGCATGCGCGCGCGCACACACACACACACACACACACGCACGCACACACAGAAAGAAAGGGAGGGGGAGAGAAAGAGCCATATTCATATAGAACACGAGAAAGAGTAAAAATCTATTCAGCAAATTAAAATTCATAAACAAATATTTAATGTTTATCAAAGTGTAGTTACTGTAAGTATTTACTACTTAGTTTAGTTTTCAATTTAATCTAACGTTCAGAGAGTTCCTTCCGTTAAAATACTTTACTATTATTAGTAGACTAATGAGTTGAACTGTTTTTCTGTTAAGAAATGTTGCTTAATTATTCATCTGTTACATTGCTCAATTTTTTAGCTAGTTTAATGTTTCCAAATTTTATACTATTATATTGTTGATTGTTAATAAGAAGTTATTCTACTGAGAGTATCTTCCTTCATGGCATTTATATTATCATATACATTTTTATTTTACTCTAAAAGACTGATTGTCTATAAGAAGTTCTCAATAGCAATGTTTGCTAGCTTATCCTTGGTTATCACATTTCCCTCTCGTTTTTCTTTATTTTATTTTTTGCAAGCCTGAATTTCTAGATTTTTATTATAATTTGCTAATATTCCGAGCCATTATCTTTTAACATTTTATATATTTGTTGAAAAGTATCATTTTACAGATAAATTACATGTACACAACTCTATTAAAAATATCACGTTTAGCGTTACAGTGTACATTGTTCATGTCTGGTGGACATACAGTGTAAATTTAACCGTCGATAAATTTTTTTTATCCACTTGTTTGTATTTTATTTACGTTTACAATGTAATAAAGAATTATTTAGACTTCATTTTTATAGTTTCCTTACAATTCATTCAGTCTTAATAAAGTGGGTTATGCCAATTATTATTTAATAATAGTTTTGAATTTCATTTTTAATATTAGAATTTTCTGTTTTTGAATTGCTCAGATAAGACAATACCTTTTAATATAACTATTCATAACAAATATTTTTGAAATAATTTTAATTTATTGGTAACTTTGAACCTTTTGTAATGTTCCAATGGTTACAAATAATAGAATAAAGACGAAAAACCTTTATGTTGTGGATATTGTTTTTAATACGGTACTTAGATTTTAATAATCAAATATCATATTTGTTCATCTTTTTGTGAAAATCTACAAATGTAATTATTAAAACCAGTACAATAAACGTCTCTTCGAATGCATTTGCTCTCTTTGTCATTCGATACTACTATACAGAACAAAAACATCGACCCACTCCCTGACAAGATTGTGCTGCTATTGTACGTTGTACTATATATAAAGCACAATGTTTGTATAAAAGCATGCCTAATATTCCCCGCACCGCCTCTTGCCGTGGCTTTTTTACTCTGATTAAAGTGCATTCATACAGGACTGTTATTGTACTATTTATGATAATGTACGTGGTTAATATCATAATATGTTCGTTTAGATTGAGGAAATCAACCGGAAGCAAACTCTCGTCGGTGAATTATATTAGATTCCTATTCCATTTCCTAAATCTTTCTTGCGGATTTTATGTTAGATGTGGATGTGACATAATTCTTATATCTGTATTTGTGTGATTAATTAATATTAAATAAAAATTAGTTAATATTTTTTTAATGGTCGGGTATACTATGTGTATATATATTTAGGCCAAAATGTATGATAGAATTTCGTACTCAGTAGGGATTACATGTGATTAAACGTAAAAATTTGTTTGAAAAGCTTGTAGTATCCTGTTTCTTATTTGATTCTTTACCAAACCATTGATCAAAGCTAGTTACATTTACGTTGGCCGAAATAGGTAGTTTTAACAATTTAGTTTTCATTTATTATATACGTGTCATCTTCGGTAGAGTTGAGTACAAAGTCTGTAATCTGTGATTCAGTGTAATTTATTTTTACCTTGTGTGATGGATGATCCATGTCGGTCTTCTGTATAGTGTAATACCGACTGTCTGAGATACTGGATGATTGTCATGCTTAAACGGATGGACAGATTTTCCAGTGAAGTGTAAACGTAATATGATGCGATTTGAAAATAGATAATTTGTGATATTTCAATATACGTAATTGATCAGCTTTTTAGGTGTGTAGTACCCCTCAAAATCTCAGGTTTGATTCCCGATTGGAGTCTTAAAAAATTATCCTTAGTTTCTACATAGGATATATTTATCATTAATAACCAAAAGTTAACGCTTAAAACAGTCCTTCTTTTGTTTTATTCTAAATTATTTATATATTTACCTACAATAAATAAATACTTTCGGGAGATAAGTTTGGTCTATACGTTTTACATGTTTTGATAGAATAATTTAAATAAATTTCCGATTTAACCTTTATATTTATTGTGGTTTCAACAATGTATGTTTTCAAATTTTTAATAACGATTTCTTTGTCATGTTAATTTGACCTTTAACTTTAAAGTGTTTGTCATTTACAATTCCGTTTGATTTAAACAATTAATAATATACTTTTATAAATTCAGATTTCTTTACCTTTACGAATTTTTATTTGTGACCTACTTTTTTACCAGTGTTTGCATTTTTTTAAAAAGTTAATTCTTTTTATTGTTTACATTCGATTGAGTTTATTTGTGTATTTGATTTTATTATATTTTTACAATATTTGTTAAATATTGTGTACATTTTTGCAATGAAAATTAATTCATTTATTAATGATTTATCGGATTAAATGTAGACAGTATTAATATTTTTATAATAAGGGTTCGTTTCATAATGTATTGTAGATAAAAGTAGGGGTGATTTAACGCTATTATAAAGCAGTATTAAAGAGCTTGGGACCACAACTAGGTCAAGAAGGAAATTAGTCCGCACGGGTTTGTGCCTCCGTTACTTTCACTAAAGCTCCTTTTTACAAGATGCGACTAAATTGCTAAACAGAACATCTTTTAAGTCGTGGAAAAAACATAATATCGTTTAAACTAGTTTAAGATGATGTAAACATTGCTTATTAAATTTCATCATTAGTATAAATGACAGTACCATCTTCGTTCTCATGCTCAGATAATTTCATAAAGAATTGAATAAAGTTATTACGTTATGTTGTTTTATTACTTTTAATTTCTTTTGATATTTTACTGCTGTTTTAAATAATATAGAACTATATTTTAATCATAACAGAGAAAGTTAGGTTGATATTTGATGACAACATGGTAATTTATTTGTAAAGGTCAAGTATACCGGTATGAGACGATCCAATTTACACATTACTTGATAAAGTTCATGCGCTAATCGTCAATCTTAGTTTATTGCGGCTTGATAGAAATAGGTTATGTTGAATATTACTATCATTAATTTATGTGTAACTAGCTATTGCGCCTGGTAATCGGAGAGCTCCATTAAATAAACTGGTTTATTGCTTTTCCCGATTTAATTTCACATTTTATTCTTCTAGGGATCACTTCAGTTCAGTTACTGCTTTAGTACCTTCGTTACTCTTTCTTTTCTTACAAGCAAGTGTTTGAAATTTAAGTGTTTTTCTTGTATTTCTTTCATTGATATTGGTGACAATTTTTAAAATTGTCATCTATAATTTTCCTAGGTCCTTCCGTCCGTCCGTCACACCCAGATGTCAGAAACTATAGGAGATATTAACAAACGGTTTTTCGTTTCGTAATCTACACGAAAACTTAATACGTCTGTTGAGTTTAAAGATCTGCTTTCTACCGGACGTAGCCCAAAACCGGAAGTCAAAAAATCAAAGTCAGAAACTACAAAAGATAGCAACAAGTAGTTTTTGGATTCGTAATCTACACAAACAGGTAGTGGCCTGGATTGGGTTTAAAGTTCCGGTTTTAACCGTAAGTGGCCCAAAACCGGAAAAAAGAATCGAAATAGGAATTTGTAAATAAAAATGGTTAATTCGATTCCTCTTAAAGAGTAGATACAGAAATAACTAATGGTTTTTGCTATAAGTCGAAGGTAACAACAGAATTTTTAAACAGCCATGTGACGCGTCGTTTCATGAAGGGATTTTCAGAACTGTAATTCTTCATTTAGTAAAGTAAATAATATGTATTACTTAAAAGTAGTCACCCCTTTTTATCCCTTAATAGTTTTTTTATTCAAATTAGCGACATTATAATCTGTTCAGATTAAATTAAACAATTCGTAATTATAATAAACGTTGATTATAATTTCCTCATTGATGAAATATCAATGTTAAAGTACAATAAAATATATTGTTATTGGAAGAAGATGAATTAAGAATAAAAAAACAATATTCATTAAATTAACGTGCTTAAATCTAAAACACTTCGTCTTTTCAATCGTAAAAACCGCTATCAGTATTGGTGAGCAGATTTAGAGCCAGGAATTTCGGATGATGGATGAGCCTTTTTTGATATAACTTTTTTGATAGTTTCTACATGAAGATCTGCATAATAATTATGTAGCCTTGGTGTTTTTAATATAGGCCTACCTTAGAATTTATAGGGCTCGAATTAAGAAACGAAAGTTTTTGGTGCATATAAAATTCTAAATAAGTTATACATTTTTAAGTACTGGGTGTAGACTACGTGACGTAAGTGAACTAGTATTTATTATATAGTTTTAAAGTACTCACACGATAAGTTAGTTTTTGCATCTTGTATTGCATTAATAGATAAAAATATTCCAGTAATTTGTTACAAATTCTTTCAATGGCATATTATATAGCTCCATTCGTTAGTTTTACTCTTATTAAAAGTAGGTTAGTAGTGTGAACGTACAAGGAAAAATAAGAAAAATAAAAAGTTGATTGTATTTGAAATTACTAATCTGTTAATCAATATTGGCCGAATTATTTACCTCAGTTTATTGTGTATTATTACTTCTTTTTAGTATAATTTACATCTTAATTTAATCGATCAATTAAGTTGTAATAATATGCATTTAAAAAAATTTAAAAAAATAAATAGATTTTGGTGTCACGTGTATTACCGAATTGCTATTTAGCCGGAAGTATGTACAGTATTTGTGTCAAGGTATCCAACTTTTTAATTCATTAAGTTCTTAATAGTTGGTAATAACCTCGCATTTATTTAATCTTTCGTGTAGAAAACAAAACGATTATTCAAATAAAAATATCATTTTTATCATCTATGTATGAATTGATCATATATTTCATTTCCCTTGATTATGCCGTTGCATTCTTTATTGATTATCTTGACTGACTTGCTTTCTTTTTTACTTTCCATCTCTTGTAAAATATGTAACAATGATGTATTAAATTTCTGGTTGTTTGTAATTTTTGATAATTTATGATCATAAGGCATTAGTGACTCGAATACTCTTAGATTTTTATGCAGACTTGTTGCCGAGATTTCAAAATGTCTGTTAGATAAGTTGGTCTCGAATGCTAAGTAAGAGATAAGTTTGATATAACTTATCGGTGCATAATAATAATTGGTCAGCTATTATTCTATTTCAATTAATTTTTTTCTCTCTTCACAATATCAGTCTAAGGGGATGGATCTTTACGTTACCTTTGACATATTCAGGGTGTATCTGCTTAATCCTCCAAAATTACCTTATTCGACGAGATGCAACGTCCCTAATGATCTTGTATTTGAATTACCATTTTAGTTTAGTAAAAGCACAAAAACAACAAGTCTGTATATAAATTCGTTAATAATAGGAAATTCACACAATTTTATGTAATTTTTGTTAAAAATTTTCGGACCCTAGCCGAAAATTGAAAACTAGATTTTCTGTTTTGCAATGTAATTTCAGTTTTGCACCACCATAAAATTTGTCAGTCTGTATGTACTTTATTAATGAATTAATAATGTATCAATTAGATTTATATAATCAGTTTTAATGCCCAAGATGGTTATATTACAGAGTTACGTTAGCCTTCTGTAAATATTTCCTTACAATAATTGGTCAGCTATTATTCTGTTTCAATTAATTTTTCTCTTTCTTCACAATATCAGTCTAAGGGGATGGGATGAATTAATTGCCTTGTAGATGAATATGTTTACTCTAACATTTCTGAACTATATTTTTGTTATGCTCAAGTAGATTACAAACTTAACTATTTCAGTACACGAGTTATTGCAGTTTGTTTGCGTCATAACCCGTGGGAAATTAGAATCGAAGGCTATATTATTATCGTAAAAAATGGTCACTTTTCTCTCTTTGCTTTTAACACACTACGGATCCTATGAAATCCTCGAAATAAAATACCTTTTTCAGTTCCATGTAAAGGGAAGGAAAATAGGTTTCAAATATTGATATTTATTGTGACATTGTGCAACTGCAGTGGTTATAAAATTATCGGAAAGTTACTCATTTTTCTATTGAACACGTAGCTATCCTTGCTCATCATTTTTTTGTTCAGCTGTGTTATAAAATTTTATGATTCATGATCATAAAATATGCATCGCGTTGAAAACTCTACCCAGAGCCATTTGTAGAATTTTCTTGTTTACTGTTGTTACACGTTTTACTGTTTTATCGTTTAAAATTCACAACACCTGTGTTTTTACTGCTATATACCGCATTCTGCCCCAACATTCGCATTCATTGTCTTTCAACAAAAATTAAAAAACATACTTGTTTAGTTACAGCTTTTTGTATTGGAACTCTTTACTAAAGAATGAAAGTTAAATAAACAAAAGAGAAATGATTTATTGTTATATTTTATTATGTTATTGTTTAGTCTATAGTTTCCTTGGATGTCCATTAACGTGAATTTTATTTTACACCAAAATTAAAATTCTTTGACCTACAGGTCACTTGTTTTAAACGCACTGATGCTGTCTGTGTTGGTTTAGCAGTCGTATTTTCTTGTTGAATGTGAGCTGCGGTAGGTAAATAATCTTAAAAACATTTTTATTTTTATTTTTTGTAAAAAATTCCAATATTTGTTTGTAACCTTTATTAAAAATTAATTGATAAAATTAGAACGTATCTATTTTTCTTCTTTCTGTTGAATTATTATGATTTATCAAAAAATTGTTATAGATTTGTGAATGTAAAATAAATTGTATTTTTGTATTCTTTACTTATTTCTTTTATTTAATTGAAGTTTTCAGAAAAAAATGTGTTATGAATTATTATAGTTGTGTATTTTTTCAGTACGTAATAATATACTGTAACGTCAAAGCGTTTAGAATCTTCAAGAGGTATTATTTTGGCCAACTACAGGTTGAAATCAAGAAATACCTAAAGTGCCCAAATGGCACTTTTAATGGAAAAGCTAAAATTTGATACTATTTGTGAAATGACATTTTTCAATTTTGTTTTAAAATAGTAATTGATTTTATTAAATATTAACAGTGTATTAATATTGTATTATTATTATTATTATTATTATTATTAATTTACCAACTTTTGGTATTACGACGTATCAATCTAAAACACTTCTGTCCAAAATGCTCATAATTTATTTTTTATTTGTACATATTTCTTATATCTAAATTAGGTTTAGATAATATTAAATTTTCTATTAAAAATTTTGATAATATTTAAGTCAAATTGTAGGGCCGTATTTACCTTTACCTGATTGGATAATATTATTAATTTTAAACAATAGATATTGTAATGTAGTGATAGTTAAAATAACTAACCTTTCCAAATGATCTACACCATATAAATAAAAAAAAGATTATTTCATTTTACCAATTGTGAATTTTTCCAAAAATTAAAATTATGTTTCTCAGGAAGCGTTAAGTCCAACAGTGAAAGCATTTTTGAATTTGGTTAGTAGTTTTTGAGATTACCTTGGATAAATAAACAAAAAATACTTTTTCATTATAATATTAGTTTACTTTTTCATTTAAATCTGCATTTACATTGTATGTTCTTTTTACATATTCTATGTATTATCTACTTCTATGTATACTGTTATTTTTGTCCTTATCTCATATTAAAATTTTTGATTTGGTGTCCACTGAATCCTGTAACTTACAGAAACCTGCTGATAAGACTAATGTCTTTGCAGGACCCTAAAACTGTTTTAAATTGTATAACCAATAAATAAATAATAAATAATATTGGAGAAAACAGTTGTATATATTATTAATCTCATTTTTGATACACTAATGAAAAAATAAATTTTGAATGTATTAATAACAATAAAAATAGAATATTTTTATAATATTATGTTTGAAAGTGCACGTCTGGGCACAGTCTGAGTTTATAAGAATAGTTAAATGGAAGGAGGAAAATTACCATGCAGATGAAAGTTATAAGAATGGTGAAAGGTGAAAGAATATAAAAACGGAGAGGGATGTAGTGCATGAATTGTTAAACATGATACTGTTGAAGGCATTTCAGATACAACAAATGCTCTTTTGAGCCTATTTTAATGCATAAAGCTGTGCAAGTAATAACACCGGAATGGAAATGTTAACGCAATAGACTCATATATTTTCAGAAATAAAAATTTTACCTTCGTAATAGAAATAAATTCATTTGTTAGTATGAACTTTTTATATAGTGAAAAAGAAATAAAATGAAAAGTGTTAAAAAACCGCTGTTTTAATTTTCACAAAAAAATTAATTTGATGCACAGTTGGTACAAAAGTAATAACATTACTGTTAAAAATTTAAATAGGAAAATAAAATTAGAGGTATTAGTTTTACAATTTCTAGCCCTTGAAGATTTTAAATTATTGTACTGGTTGAGAAAAGTAATCCTTCTTAATGGTCCATCACTAAAAGAAAATAGTGGCAGTTTAGCTACTGTCAAATTTTCTACCATAAGCTGGGTATTCTTTTATACAACCAGGACTGGTTAAAGGGATGTGCATTGTGTACAACTGCAGACATCAAACCACAAATAGGGGCATCAGAATAGTAACATTTTAAAGATGGGAAAACCTACTGAAAATCCTGAACTTCCTGCAGAATACCAGCATCAAAGATGCATAAGTATGCAAATTTATAAATCTGTGGATAGTTTTAAGGATCATAAACTTTACTCCAGTAGTTTCAGCAGAACAAATTTTTTAAAGTAAAAGTTTGTCAAAACATTTATCTATATCAACCATCTTGCAGGAAGGATGGAACAGTTCACCAATATTATCAATAGAAAATGACTTTCTTTAATTTTTTTTAATTGGATAATCATGCCCTTCATAAACTTTGGCTTGTGTGTTTGTAATATCAATAATTTTTGGTGTATTAGTAATAAAAATGAGATGATTAAAGTTGAAAAATTGCCAGAACGACAAGCCAGTTGCACTGATCACTACTCCTACAATATAAAAAAATCTGTGTATCCAACCAATCTGCTTTAGACTTTAATGGTCTGTTTATGCTAAATTAAATAGTAAAATATTACTTATCAAAATAACTTTTGAAAGATGAACCATTCATTATTATTTATTATTTTAGTTTTATTTATTATTTATTTGGTGCTCAACATTGATTCTTATACCAGAACTAAAATTAATATTAAAAAGAAAAACATTTGTAGTTGTCAAATTTCTGTATGTATAGATCTTTTTCGTAATTAATTAAATTGTAAGTAATATTTAAATGGTTTTACTGTTAGTAGTTTTGCACTGTTCAACTGAAATATCCTGTGTTGCTATTATTTTTATGGGGGATGCCAAAATGAACTTTGGTGTGCACAAAAATTTAGTCTCAAGCCAGCACTGAATATAACCAATCTGTTCTTTTCATCAACAGATAATTATTGGTAAGACTGAAGTGATTATAAAATTTAAAAAAAAACACCTGAACTACATACTTTTATGTTTATTACAAGTAGTTCTTTTATAAGTTATTGATTTTATAATAATTGTTTTAACACTGGTGTAAATTGATAAAATTCTGTTACTTAAAAATATCAATTTAACTTTTACCTAAACATATTAGTTCAGATGGATAATATGTTGATGAAATTTTCAATTTTTTAAAATCTTCCAAAATAGTTAATTACAAAATATTTGTTTTGGATGTAGTGTACAGTTTTCTGAAGTTATTTATCAGCAAAAATGTGTACATAAGGGTAAAATAAAAATGGTTACAAAGTTTGTAGTTTCTCTGGTTGGTGGATTGTTAGGTAATGGGTTTTCAGTTAATTCCCAGATTGTGTAAAAAATTTCACTTTGTTATCCACATCGGTACATTTTTATAACCTACCATTAATCCAAATGACAAAGCTCATGATGCAACTTAAAATTTATATACAGATTATAAAATATCAATAAAAATTTAATTAGTTAAAAAGTATTATAATATCAAATGAAAACGTAATTATATTATAACTTTTTATTAATACAGTATTATGATTACATAACCTCATTTTGCTTTCTAGCATAATAATGAGTTTAAATGATATTTTACTTTCTAAGTTCCATTAAGCTGTACACTAATATTTCCTTACATTAAAAAGTTCAAAGTGAATCTAATTAGATTTTAAGGTAACATTATTGTATGCAGTTACTTTTTCTTGTTTTAAATATCATGTAATGGTTAAATGCTATTAAGGTGTGCAATTTAGAAATGTGTACTAAATTAGGTTTAAATTTAATTTAAGGTATCTGTTAAGGGATTTTTCCTTACACTACTTTTGTATTACTAACATACTAGAGAAAGTAAATTAAAAAACAAACAATATTGTAACACACAGGAAGTAAAATGTTTTATTGTAGTAAATGAAATGGAATGTTGTTTGATACTAAAAACTGATCAGTATATCAGTAAATTATAATAATGTCTAGAATTAAAAATTATTGACTATCATTTAAAAATGTTAATATCAACAAAGTCTATTTTTTATTTTTTCCAAAATATCCTTCACATTATTTGAATTAAAACTAAATGTTCTTAAAATGTATAATTAGGTCATGATTTGTATTAATAAAATGTAAAATTTGAGTAATTTATTTATAGTATTATTTATTGGTATAATAACAGATACAGCTTTTATTAAGGTCATGTAAATTTGTTTTCAAAAATGTTTACATGAAATATTTTTCAATATGTACTACAATAATTTTATTTTTTGTAAAAATATGATCAGTTTGAAATTTCAAAGAATTTATGTAAAATCCATGCAGTGGGTTTAGTTTAGCTACCACCATATACAGTACGTGAATTGATAGTGAGTCAACCAAACCAATTACTTTCACTCCTTACCTAACCTAGGCTGAATGAAATGTAGCACACACTTTATCCATGGCCAACCCAATAGATAATCTGTTTAACTTGTAGTAAACAAGCTTGTAGTACAACAATATACTGGTATTATCTTATCAACACTAAAATTATATGTGTGTAAAGGCTGTTCTCAAATTTTCTTTATTAGTTCAAAGTTAAATTATATTATTCTATATTTAGCAGTGTAGTTTAAACAGATTTTTAAGTAGAATACATTTAGCTAAATATAAAAACATGTTTCGTTTTCAATTCTTGTTTATTTTGTTTTTATGGTTTATTTAAATTTG
Source organism: Catonia carolina (assembly GCA_035578175.1). Lineage (NCBI taxonomy): Eukaryota > Metazoa > Arthropoda > Insecta > Hemiptera > Achilidae > Catonia > Catonia carolina. Next base: position 83,255,143 of record JAQMRL010000002.1, read on the forward strand.
TGTTCCCTGAATATCTTAAAAATAACAAGTTGATCCATTGATTTCTATTTGATAAAAAATGTGTTTGTTTGTCTTGAATGTATAAAAATTACCTAAATCCTTGTATAAACGATGTCACTTTTTGAAAAATACTTTCTTAAATATTTCACTATTTTATTTTAGTGATTGAGATATGTAGTTTTAACTACCATACTGTTAAAATTACTAAAATTTATTACAACAAGAAACTTAAAAAAAACAAAAACAAATTAGTTATCTACTTGGTGTAAGGGTTAGTAGAGTAGCTACAAAGTTGAAGGTTTAATTCTTGTTAGAATCAGGAAATTTAATTTATTAAAACCATCTGATCCCTGTGCACATAATCACGAATTACCAATATGTTAAATAAACTTTTTTTTGTTTTGTAATCCCTAATTTGTGTACATTGCAATCTGTTCAATTCAGAACAATAAGCAACCCCATGACCCAATGAGATGAGGATGATTTGTATGACGTGTAAATGAGGTGTAGTCTTGTACAGACTCAGGTTGACCATTCCTGAGAGAGTATGGTTAATTGAACCCCAACCATCAAAGTACACCGGTAATCACTGTCTAGCATTCAAATCCGTATAAAAGTAACTACCTTTACTAGGATTTGAACCAGGAACCTTCGTCTCCAAAAATCAGCTGTGAAACAGCTGATTTTGGCGACGACTTTACTTCTAGACCAACCCGGTGGGTTGTTAAATAAACTTAAAAAAAATTATTGTGATTTTGTAACTAATGAACCCACCCATATTGTAGAAGCCCATATTGTAGATAATAATTAATAATCGAGTTGTGCACAAATGTACACGTTTTAGAATTTGAAATTCATTTATTTTATTGTCTCTGTAAATAATTTGGTAATATGTATTAACTTCAAATAATGTTTCCTGTATCATTGTTTTAAACCGTATATTCTTTTTTGTTTCAGGCTGTTGATTGGTGGAGTGTTGGCGTTCTTACTTATGAACTTTTAACTGGTGCTTCACCATTCACTGTTGAAGGAGAACGAAACACACAACATGAAATTTCTAGGTTTGTTTACTATCATAATAATTATCATCCTAATGATTAAATTTATAAAACATTAAAGATTGACTTTTAGTAACATTAATAAAACATTAACTTTAGTATTTAGAGATTTGTGTCTAGTTAAAGTATGAGGGTAATTTTTGTTTGTGTTTATAACTTTAGTGACTGGTACTAATTCCCAAAGTTGAATTCAGTATTGGTTGTTAAAACTTGAATATATCTAAGCACTAAACATGTACATTTTTTGTAATATTTTTCTTTAACTTTGAAAGTTTTGTCAAGGTTTTTCTATGATATCTGCTTGGTTTCAATACTGACTTAAGCAGTTGAAACATGGACAGGTTGAAGGAAAACTTAGAGTAGAATGCTGGGAGCTGAAATTAAATTGAAGAGGAGCATCTATGAACGAAAAGAAGAGATAGAGTGCAGATGTAATTAGGGACAATTGGGGATAGACAGCCTGAACAAGAGAGTTGTACAGACAAAGGTTAAATATTTGGTCTTGTGAGTAGTAGGAGAAGGGTATACTGCCTTAAAGGACTTGAAGCTGAAGGGAATAAAACCAAGGGACAAATCAAGAGTGAAGTGAAGGGTTTCAGCTGTGGATAAACTGAGAAAATCATGCAATGCCAAGAAAGCAAAAGAGGATAGATGGTTTACCAATAGAATAAGGTGGAGAGGAGTTGTGTTGGGCCCGACCCTTGGAAACTTGGAAGAGGGATAAAGAGAATGATTATCATTAATAACATTAGCATAAATGCTAAAAACATTTATGTATAGGTAGTTATAACATTGATTTGTTTGGTATATTAGAACATGTACAAAATAAACACTAATGTAAATTTGTTTTTGTTTTAGGCGGATATTAAAAGCAAATCCTCCAATACCGGAAGATTTGTCTCCTGAAGTTTCCGACTTTATAGCTCGACTTCTTGTAAAGGATCCTAGAAAAAGATTAGGCGGTGGAGAAGGAGATGCTGCAGAATTAAAGCAGCATGGATTCTTTAAAGTGAGTATGTTTTACGTAAACTTAAGTAAGTAATTAGGTAATTAAGTAAGGTACACTAGAGACGGGTTTATCCAAACTTGATTGATCAAGTCTTTTTCTGATAAATAAAATTTTGAATAGGTCAGTAACTCAATTAAAATCTTATTTATTGTCATGTGAGGATGTCACATGTCGTAGGCGTTCACACTACAGGCGCCATCGTTACTTTGCTCCATTCTCAAATACGTATTATCACGTTGGCGGAAAAGTATATTTGATTATCATTATTGTTTTACATGAGTTGAGAGACCATTAGTGAGAAAAGAAATTTTGGATCTGTTATAGTTTGGACTTTTTCATGTGTTATATTAGTTGAACACTCTAAGAGGTTAACTCAATTCAAATTGTATTCAAGAATTTTTTAAATATATGTATATATATTTTACGGACACCTGTATAGAATGAATGACAACCGGTTAACAAAATGAATTTTAAAGACACTAAACAGTAGACCTAAGGTGTCAGATAAATGGTTTAAGGAAGTCAGAAAAGATATTGAGAAATTCGGAATAAACCGAGAAGCTTAATGAACCAGACAAAATTCAGACAACTAATTACAAACTTTTAGGGCTTCCATGAAGACAAAAACAGAACACCGGGTGGACAGAAGAAAAGCTTACAGTGAACGAATGCTGAGAATGTGGGCTGAGAAAAGAGCTTCTAGAAAAATCTAAAGTCACCTCACATGGTCTAAAATTTATCCTATACGAGAAAAAAAAACTTTAATCCCTAATGTGTATTTGTTTCAATCTGTTCAAATTAGAATAATAAGCAATGCCATGCATGATTCAATGAGATGAGGATGGTATATATAACATGTAAACGAGGTGCAGTCATGTACAGACTCAGGCTGACCATTTTTGAGAAGGTGTGGTTAATTGAACCCCAACCATCAAAGTACACTGGTAACCACTGTCTAGTATTCAAATTTTTATAAAAGTAACTACCTTTACTAGGATTTGAACCATAGAACTTTCATCTCTGAAAATCAACTGTTAAATAGCCGACTTGCGGCGTTGACTTTACCACTAAATCGACCTGGTGGGTTTTTAAATATTTAAGTGGTAAAATATTTAGAGATATGTACTGACAGTTTTTCTAGTAATTACTGTACAATATATATCATGCACAAGTCTTATACTCACACAATTTGTTTGTGCTAAGTTATGTTTAAATAATTTACAATTAATTTAATTTACTTGTACCAGATCTGTTGTATTTGTTAGTCATTCTTCTTAATTGTAGATTAAGGTTTATTTACAGAATAAAATTTAATGAAATAAAACGTAGGCTAATTTGTTATCGAGTTTAAAAAATATCTTTAACTGTAGAAAAGAAGAGTTAATAAGTTATATGAATTTGTAGATATGTTTGTCACTATTTAATTAAATATTTTATTATATTTTACTGTTAATTTTTAAACGCAAAATAAAATTTATTTTATATTTTCTAATGTAATTGCTATTGATGAAGAGTAGATTGTTCAAATTAAAATTTTTGTAGTGTATTAATTATGTTTAGTATCATAATAATTTATGTTTTGGTGAGGAAGAATGTTAATGTAAGAAATAAAAAGGAATTATAAACCAGCAACTGTTGTGAAATATTAAGTTACAATAATACCTTAAGTGAAAGTTTCCAAGTACTCTACTGTACTCTATTTATTTCCTGTTTTACTTTTATGTGTAAATGTTATTACTATTCCTGTACTGTACTTTTGTTTTAAATGTATTTTTGTATTTAAGTTTGTAAGAAATTTAGAAATATTTGTAACATTTAATTGATGTTTATGAATAAATTACTTAATAGTTTTTATTAGCACTGTATAATAAAAATATATGCTGTTTGAGAACAGTTCTTTTTAGTGCATACTTACCTGGTTGCAATAACTTCATATTTTTATGTTATATCAGAAGTATTAGATGTGTTCATTAGATGTAATCCAAGATTACAATTTATTACATTTGTTGCTACTCTGCAACAAATATTCTAAAATATTTGAACAAAGATAATTCTTTTATCTTTTTTTAGAATGCATAGCATAGACATTGTCTTTCTGATTGTTTGCTTGTCCATATTCTTTCAACAAAATCATCATACTATGGTGGTGCTCTTAAAAGCTTTTTTCCATTTCTCTGCTTTAAACATATGTATGTCAGTGCTCTTTAAAAGATTCAATTGTGGTCGATTTATGTATGAAAATGCAAATTTGTATACTAAATTAATAAATTCTTTCATTATTATTTTATTGTGATCATAAAATATGAAAACTGTGTGGCTCGTCTGGTTTAAAATTCTTGTATAAAATTTCAAACAATAATAAACCACTATCAAGCAAGTAAAGAAATGTAAATATTTTGGTGAGTGGATAGAACCAAGTATCTCTGAAAAAGAAGCCATCTTGTCTTGCACTGGTAAAATTGAAATAGCTTACCAACGAACTAAAGGTTTTTACAAGAAAAAACCCATATCTTTGAATGCCAAGATCAGACACTATCGCCCTGTCATCCAACCAGAGGCCCTGTATGCAGCGGAATACCTTGCAATATATAAGAAAAGCCTTGTCAAGAAATTGGAGATCAAGGAAAGAAAGACTTTGAGGAAAATCTTGGATCTTCATAGAGGCAATGGAGTATTTAGAAGACAGCATAATCATGATGTATTCATAAATATGGAACAAAATCACAGATGTGATGCATAAAGAAGAATTACCTTTTTTAGACACATGGCATGAATGAGCTCAGGGAGATAGGCCAATCCAAATTCTGAAGTACTTTCAAGATAAGAAAATGAAGTGGGCATGGTTCAGTGAGGTGTACAGAGCTCTCTAGGAATGGGGGATTACATATCAGGATATCTTGGAATGTCATGCTTAAGAGGAAACTACAAAAGCACCAAGGACTGAGTTGAGGAAAGAGCAACTCAGGAAACACATGAGTAAGTACTGGATAAAGATCAAAGCCTGAAGAAGATACAGTTCAAATGACATGATCCTTTGTTTACTGAATTAAAAAAGAAACCATTTGGGAAACCGCCATTTTCGTATATTTGCAAACTGTACTTAAGTATTCTTTTTTTTGTGTTACAGGGAATTAACTGGGATGATTTATCAAGAAAAGCTGTGCCTGCTCCTTTTGTTCCTAAAATCAGCAATGAACTTGATGTTAGTAATTTTGCTGAAGAATTTACTAGAATGACACCTGCTGACTCACCAGCTATTGTTCCACCAAATTTTGATAAAATTTTTAAGGTAAGTATTTATGTGGTTCAAAATTTAAAGAATTAATTAAAATCGTAATTATTATACAAGTATATATTGTACTGGAGTGTATTATGCCTCTATAAGGAATGCATGTGCAGTATGCACAGTTTAGTAAGGGAAGTTACTATCCTTGGTACTGCTACAAACAAAATCATCTTTGTCATGGCCGTGGAGGTCAAAAACTGATCTTTGTAATCTACCGTACGCACTAGTCCATGTGTTGCTTGGAAAGTGGGAGTTGTTTATAATCATTTATAACCATTGCAAGATACTACCATGGAGCATCAGTTATTCGAACTAATTGTGATCAGAGTGGTTGTGATAATCAAATAAGCTTAATACTGTAATTTGATCCACTGTACTGTAACAATGTAATTTAACCTAAATGTTTAATAGGTTAACTAAGACTAACATAAATTTAGTAAAAAAACAACAATTTTTGCAAATGCAGAGTACTATAGATTATAAAAAACAAAAATGGAGAAATACAGAATTTCAAAAATGAATAAATTAACAAAATAAACTATGTAAAAGTTCTTTATGAAATATTTTTAACGCACTTGTGCACATATTATATAGTAATTTTTAAAAAAATCTTGAATTTTCTTTTGAGCCAAGACTGAACTTCTTTTTGTAGCAGCAACATCTCTCATTCTTTTTGTTAAAATGTTTCAGCAACACTAAATTCAGGCTGTTATGTACACCATAACATTGCTGTTTCTAGGGCAGAAAAGGCCTCTGCGTGAGTAAATATGTATATTTTACCATCCATGGTAGTTTGGATAATTGTCGGTTCAGATGACTGACGTTCAGATAATCGACGCTCCTGTGAAGATTTTTTATGCACTATTTATTCTACATAATGTGATAGTCAGTCAGCATCATAAGCTGACTGTAGACCCACAGCAACACAAGTGGTGGCATTATTACTCCTGCGAAATGGAAGGGGCAAGTTCTCATGCCATATGAAATGGCACGATTTTTTACTGGCAGTGAAGAAGACTATACAATCTTTTTATAAAAAACAAGCCAAACTTAATCCTTACAGGAAAAATAAGATTTATAATAGATGGCAGATAGGTGAAATAATATCCTGACATTTTGTTTTCAACTTGCAAAAAAATTATATTGTGATAAACAAGGCAATCTTGACTCAATGTCAGCTGTCCATCTTATCTAAATTGCTTGTGCAGCCAGTGAAACTTCACTTCTTAAAACAATATTCTGCTACCTGAGTGAATAAATGTTGATTAAAAGGCCATAATAGCTTTTAATTCTGTTTACTACTTTTTATTATGCGTGTCACTAATTATTGTAATTGTTTATGTTTCAGGGTTATTCATATGTCGCTCCTTCAGTTTTATTTTCCTGTAATGTTATTAGTGATGAACTTTTCCGTCCTTCACAAGATAAACGCCCAACCACTGCCAATCTTATTTCTTGCAAATTTAAGGTATGTATGTTTAATATTTTGTGTATTATATAGAAACTTAAAATGTTTCATATTGTCTAACTAACTGATTGATTATGTAACTGTTTAGTGTATTGTGATAGTTATATGAGCTAGGCAGAATTATGCTGTGAAACACACTAGCCTTTTGTATATGGCATGTGATGTCACAAGCTTATATACTGGTCCAGTAGACATTATTTGTTGTTATCTTTCTTATTGAAAGATCAGATATAGGTTTGTTTCTCTGGATTTGTTTTTATTAACTAAGTCTTTATTATGGAATTAAATTAAATTTGGGAATACTGTTGTACTGCCTAGTAAAGAAATATTGGCTTAATATCTTGGAGTTTTCTACATTTTGGACTCCCTTCATCCAGTTATTTTAGCTTTATGAATCAATGGTGTGCAGTAAGATGTATAAAAAGACCTATAATATATTTTTCATTACTTCTTATTGGACAGTAGCTAAATTAGATGAATTATAATATAAATATTGATTTGATCCTTAATTTAGTCAAATAACAATATATATTCCAGTTGAGTTTCACAAGTTTTGCTAAGTTTTAATATTATCTGAAATTATTAATCACTAAGTCACTACATAATTATATTAGATATTTTTCTACTTTACCAAAGGCATTATTAAGACTAATATCTCCATTTACGGCTCAGATGTTTGGACTCTCCAATTAAAATTTAAACGCAGAATAACAGTTACGAAAATGAATTTCTGGAAAAAAATCTTTCAGTTGATTGTGCAGGTTAAAGCAGGTTTTATTAATTGATAAAATTGAAGAAGGCAACGTATCTGGGATGGTCATCTGCGAAGAATAGAGGAGTACCGGTTGCCACAGAAGATTTACCTGTGGGTTCCAGCTCGATGGAGGAAGCGAGTATGACTCAGAAAGGAGTGGATGATTGGTGTTATAAGAGCTATGGAGAGGAGTCATCTAAGGGATGAAGACGTGTTCATTAGAAATCAATGCCATTTTGGTATGCAGTAAATGGTCTAGTGGCTGTAGAACAGCTGCTATAATAATAATAAAAATAAATCTTTATAGTAATAATAATATCTTATTAATACATAATTTTATAAGAAAGATTTTTATTTAGTAGATATATGTATATAAGGTGTGGCTATTAAATAACGTGGCTGACGTAAAAAAATTTATTTTTATGTTATATATAATCACTTTTTGTCCCTTCAATATAAACTCTTTCTCTATCCGTACATTGCTCCATATGAATTTTCTATTGTTGGAAACAGTGCTGGAAGTTATCCACTGTCAGCTCCTTCAGGACATGTGCCGCTTTCTCTTTTACAGCTTCCACAGACTCAAATCTTGTCCCTTTAAATGCAGATTTCACCTTAGGAAACGGGTAGAAGATAATAACATGAGATAAAATGTGGTTTTTTACTTATGATCCGGAAACGAAGTGCAAATCCATGCACTGGAAGAGCTGAACTTCACCGAGAGCCAAAAAAGCTCAAATGAGCAAGTCAAAATTTAAAGCAATGATGATTGTTTTTTGATATCCATGGGATTGTGTACCTTCACTGGGTTCCTGAAGGTCAAACAATTAATCAATATTACTACCTTGACGTACTTTCTAAACTATGTCAAAGAGTAAGGAAAAAACGCCCCGAAATGTGGAAGGACAAATCATGGGTTCTCCACCAAGACAATGCACCAGCTCATTCCGCATTATCTGTCAAGAGGTTCCTAGCCAAGTACAGCATCTCAATGTTGGAACATCCACCATATTCACCAGATCTTGCACCATATGATTTCTACCTGTTCCCTAAGGTGAAATCTGCATTAAAAGGGACAAGATTTGAGTTTGTGGAAGCTGTAAAAGAGAAAGCGGCACTTGTCCTGAAGGAGCTGACAGAAGATGACTTCCAGCACTGTTTCCAACAATGGGAAATTTACATGGAGCATTGTAGGGATAGAGAAGGAGTGTATATTGAAGGTGACAATAAGTGATTATGTATAAAATAAAAACAAAATTTTTTACTATGTCAATCTCGTTATTTAATACCCACACTTCATTATATACCTATTGTTTTTTAATTTAGAACTGTCATTTGTATGGGTTACGATTCAAAACTTTATTCTATATCATGTTTGAAAATATTGTGGTAATAGTAGTTAATATTTCTGTGTTACAATCTGTAGTTTTTAGAATGTATTACACAAGATTAAATTGTGTTCACAGTACAGTTTTAACTTCAAATCTTGCAGTTTGACTTTAATTTTCAGCAGAGAAATGCAAAACAAAATTTAAATACAGTGATCAAATAAATTTCAGAGGTTAACTAAGGTGTAAGCCACTTTTAAATAATGCAACTAACATTTACATTGAGTTTTTTTTTAATGTGGCTGTGTTTATCTTCTTCGACATAAAGCCATGTTAATGAATATTTCTATTAATGGAACAGTGGCACTTTTTGAACTTTTTTGTAATCAATCAAGCATTCCAAGTTGGGATGATAACAACATGACGAAATGTGTTGTTTGATAAGAAAATTTTCTGAGAATTCTGTAGTTTTCTTTCTTGGTTAGTCATAAAATACATGGATAATATTTTTTTTGTTCTTTTCTTAGGATTCGCCATTTTTTCAATTGTATGAATTAGATATGGAACGTGGTGGTATTTTGGGAGATGGAAGTTTCTCAGTTTGTCGAAGGTGCATAGAAAGATCAACTGGCAAAGCTTACGCTGTAAAAATTGTTTCAAGACAAGTTGATTGTACTCAGGAAATAAATTTATTGCGTGCTTGTAAAGGTCATCCACATATAGTAAATTTACATCAAGTTCATTATGACGAGGTAATAAAGTTATTTAATTCAATAAATTAAATTTTTATGATGCGCTAAATCTGTATATTGATGTAGCCAAAATATTAATTTATGTTGGTATCTTGTGCTAATGTAAATATAAGTACATAGTATTAATTTTACTATGGTTTTAAATCAATATTAGAATTGATTTTTATAAATGTGTATACTGATATTTATCTATCTGTGAGTGTCTTTAAGTGAATCGTAAGCACATGTTTTGTGAAAGTAACCTTGAAATGGTGACAATTAAATTGTATGAAACTTAAGTACATTTTCTGTTATTCAATACATGTGTATTGATATTAATAGTACTGTGGGCAACAAATAAAACCTTTTTCATAGTACAACCTCTGCTAAGAAAAAAATAGAATACATATCTTTAATCTCTTCTATGCTTTTGTCTATTATTGTTACATCATATAATCTTGATTACTGATCTTTAACGGGTTGGCTACTGCAATGCATAAGAAAAAGCCTTCCTAACAGGCTTCATCATATGAGAAATCAATCATCAGAAGTTGCAAGGAAGGAAAAAATACCAAATAAGTTTATATTTATACAATAGTATCTAATTTACCACACACGGATGACATGTCGTGTGTATGTTACAGATGTTATGGATTGGTGTGTAATGCTAATCTTTATATACCTACAAAAGTTATGATGATAAAATCACTGCGATATGTCAGGAACCAGCACGAATTCTTATGGCGTGTATGGAATAACCGATGAGTACTGTCGTGGATACTCAAAGGTTATATCAAATGAACATCTGAGAAATGTATGCATATCATACAGCAGCCAGCCTGTTAATACCTGATAACTTTTAGCTACATAGTTATAAAAAGTACCTTGAGTTTTATAACTTATATAGGGTGATTCAAAAAGAGCGCCGGTTTTGATATATCAAATTAAGAGATTTATTTTATTAAAAAACTGAAAATAAATACATCAACAAGTTCATCTTACCTTCCGATTTTATGTATGAAAAATGATGTCATGCATGTGTCCTCCTCTACTGCGCTGGCACGCATCAACTCTGTCCATGAAATTGGATATTACTGCACGACAAGTTTCGACTATGTGGGACAAGTTTCCGTATGTGGGGTTTTCTAAACCCCACATACGGCAGTTCTGTTTATTAACAAAACCGTTTAAGTGGAAGTGCGCCTCATCACTGAAAATGATTTTGTTTGCGAAGGTGTCATCATCCTGCCGTTTTCTCAATACCCAGTTAACAAACTGTCGTCTCTTCTGGTGGTCTGCCACTTTCAAATGTTGCGTCAACTGAATTTTATACGGGTGATATTGGAGATCGTACCGAAGAATTCTCCGTACAGAAGAACATCTTAAACCCAATTGTTGAGAACGGCGACGTATTGATTTTGCTGGGCTAACAGCCACACTGTCACGAACCAACGCAACGTTCTGCTCAGTTCGGCCAGAACGACGACGTCCAGAACTTTTAAGGTCGACTGTTGAACCCGTCTCAAAAAAACTTTTTCATGAGCCTGCGAACTGTTGATTCATTCGGTGCTTCATACGTCCTAGAGTACCGCGAAGTCGCCTGACAGTAGCCGCATAACTCTCTCCACTCTGGTAAAATGTTTTGACGATTAACACTCGTTGCGCAATAGTAAACTTCTCCATGGTTAGACAGAGACTGCGAGAGTATTACACTGCGAACAAGAGAAACTACAACTGAATCGTCAATCGGAATGTTCTCCAAAATAGAAATGAGGTCAAACAATGTTGCCAACCGATAAACAAAAATTTACCAGCCGTTTAAAAACCGGCGCTCTTTTTGAATCACCCTATATTTCATATGGATTATCTTCACAATTAAAATTAAATATTATTAAAAAAAATTATCAGCGCTCAAAAATTTATTTAAACCATTCTTCATATTTTTAGGTTTTTTATTGTGTAAATATAAAAATTATGAATTTTTTTACAGGTTCATACATATCTTGTCCTTGAGCTTCTAAGTGGTGGTGAGCTTCTAGAACGAATTAGGAGAAAAAATCGATTTACGGAAAGTGAAGCTAGTCGTATAATGCGTCAATTAGTATCGGCTGTGAATTTTATGCATTCAAGAGGTGTAGTGCATAGAGATTTGAAACCAGAGGTGTGTATTTTTAAAACATTATCAAATAAAATGCTATATTATTTGTTGTTAAAAGTTTTTGTTTATTAATAAATTTATAAAATAGCTTAAAATTTCTATTTGTCTGCCTCCATGGCTCAGTGGTTAGTTTGCTATGCTGCAAGGAGGTTTTGGGTTCGATTTCATGGTTAAGGTCTGGAAAATTATTAAATGTTCAAACCCACCATTCCTCAACCCAAACTAGTCACTGATGACCATGGTGTTACAACTTGAAGTTAACTATAAAGAATGCCCTTGGAAGAAACTATTAATTACTAACATAACACTTATCTGAAACCATTGAACTGTGGCAAAGTTCTAATTGCGAAAGAGGTTTTTTACGCCAGTGGTTAGGTTAGTTATCAGAAATATATATCTGAAAAAGGTAGGTAAGTTCTTTTGTTTGCATAATTTTGAATCCTGACTCAAGTAACAGAATAAAAAAAATCAAACTAATTCATTAATTATATAAAAAAAACTCCAGTCTGAAAAGAATAATAATTAGTGAACTTGGAATTTCACCTGTGCCGTTCAGACTTAGTGTCCTAAAAAATTTAGGAAAACCCCAATATCGTAGTACTGTATATCACAGTATAGTTGTGTCAAAAACTATAAGGATGATGTAGTGAACTTGACAATAAACCTCGTTATTATTGAAAAATCAACTGGGTTGGTCTGGTGGTAAATTCATTGCCGTGAGTCAACTGATTTTTGGAGACGAGAATCCTGGTTCAAATTCTAGTAAAGGTTACTTTTGTACGGATTTGAGTACTAGATAGTGGTTACCGGTGTACTTTGATGGTTGGGATTCAATTACCCTTACTCTCGCAGGAATGTTTGGTGTGAGTCTGTACACACCTCATTTACACGTCATACATATCAACCTCATCTCATTGGGTCATGGGGTTGCCTATTGTTCTTAAATTGAGCAGATTGCAACATACACATTTTAGGATATATATATATCCTATATATATATCCTATATTGAAAGTGTACATGGATACAGATATTTGGGGACAATACTACTGGAGAATAAAGATCAAAAGCTGCTAATAGGAGCATGTGTAGAAATGGTGAAGGCAGCCTTCATGAAGATGAATCATTTTATGTGTAAGAGGGAAGTTTAAAAGGCTGGACCAGATTCATGAAATCCTATATCTTTTCTTTTCTTTTGTATGAAATGGAGAGTTGGATGCTTAAAAAGTAAGATATAGACAAAATTCACGACTTCCGATTACTGAAATATTAATGTGTATGAAGGATATCTTGGAAAGAGAAAAGGATGGATATGGAACATCTTAAATCTGATACATAACGTTAGGGAAAATAGCAGTTTAGAGGAGCGTAGGAAGACAAAGAACCTCATGATTAAAAAAACCTGCAAGACTGGTGAAATTGCTTCTCTGTGGAAATGTTTAGGGTAGCAGTGTTAAAAGGGAGAATTGCTGTTATGATTACCAACCTCTAATAGGAGAAGGCAACCGAAGAAAAATACGTAGTATATCATTTCAACTCTTTGGTATTTCTGTCTAACCTTATTTATAACTGGATGGTGTTAGTACATTTTTCAGCTGTGTACTGATTCAATTTCTGCTCTCTGTGCTGAAATTTCTTGTTGAAAACCAGGAACCAGTTGTAGTGATGTAACTACTGATTACTACTAAGAAATCAAAATGTTTCTAAGAAATTTTAATTATTTTCATTAACTATTTAAAATAAGAGGTCACAATGCTGTGATACATTTTAAGTTTTCAGAGTTCTGGTTTTTGTCCTTAACAATATATCTGGTTCTATCTTGTGCAAGTTATTGTTGTTATGTAAATTTTTAATAATTTAAAAAATTATTAACCTAATTAACTTGACAATTACATGATCTAATGTTTCAGAATTTATTGTTTACGGATGACAGTGCTACAGCTGATATCAAGGTTGTAGATTTTGGATTTGCTCAGTTGAAGAAAGAAGGCGATTCTTTACACACTCCGTGTTTTACGCTCCATTATGCTGCACCAGAAGTTTTAAGTCAAGCAGCGAATGGTTATGATGAAAATTGTGATTTATGGAGTCTTGGTGTCATTTTGGTGAGTTCTTTCTCAAGACCTCTGGACTAATGCATTTAAATTTAGAAACATTATCAAGATCTTTTTAAATCTGTCTTTATAATGTGGATTATATGTTTACTAAATGTACGTATTTTGTACTTGATAGATAACTACAGAAAATAATAAATACATAAAGTAAATAAAGATAAGTAAATGAATATAGAAGCCTACTTAACAAATCAAGAATTACTTCAATGAAAATTTAGAATTAAAAAATGTAAAAGAATAGGCTAAGATAGATGAACTTAGTGAAGTAAATTGTTAAGTAATTGTTATGGTAAGGTCTTATTAAAGTGTAACATTTTTGTTCATCTAGTTGTATTCATTGGTGAGTAATCCAAACAGTTGAAATTAACTACTCCATACCTCATACCTAAATAACATAACACTAAGATGGTGGTGTATACATCTGGGTAGAATGAGTTCAGACAGGTTTCCTGTTAAGACATTTCGATGTTAGTCAGGTGGAACGTAAGTTGTTGGCACACCTCTCAGAAGTAAAATTCTGGAATAGGTCAAGACCTAATCTTTGAAGGAGAAAGAAGAATTATAATAGATTCCAGCTATCAATGACTGAAACTATAACCTGAAATTTTTAAGTTACACTTACAGGAAATTTGTAGTGTAAAGAGCAAAATAATTCTGCCTCATTGCGGCTCGGTTGCAGCTTTCTTTACTGAATTAAATCATTTGTCAAGCCAGTGAAACTTCACTTCTTAAAGCATACTTTTTGCTAGCAGAATGAATGTGTTGATTAAAAGGTTACACTGGTTTTAAATTTTGGTTACAACTTCTTTTTTTAACATAATCAAAGCAGCCACTTTACCTCTTTTGGTTTTAGATTATTGTCGTCACTTATATTTTGTAATAAATAAGATAAAACGCTTATAAGTTTCAGTGCAATGTTTGCTTTGTAATTAGTGAAGTCAGTTGTACAATCAGACAATTTTAGTTCTTTTACTATATACATGAAGGAACAAATCTGATAATAAAACAGTCCATATTCAACCATTTGCAAGTCATTTATAAATTAATACTGTCATATTTTTAATTGATTTTCTGTAATGCTGTAATGAATGGTTTTTAAATAATTTTGTGTTAAATTTTTATTGACAGAAAGTGTGGAATGGTTGTTGTGAAGTGTGGATGATGTAAAATAGATAATTATTTAGTCTGTAAATCTATCTAGTCACTTTTCTTGTAGATTTTTTTCTATATGTATTCTTTTTTATTTTAGTATACCATGTTGAGTGGGAAAGCTCCATTTCATGCTCAATCCCGTGATGATAGTGCTGCAGCTGTGATGGCTCGAATAAAGGGTGGTTCGTTTAGTTTTCAAGCTGATTCTTGGTTATCGGTTTCCACTGAAGCTAAACTTTTAACTAAAGGTAATTATATGAAAAAATTAATATATTCTAGCTACCCAGAAAATTTAATAGCATTCATGGACGCTTAAAAATTCTGGCTTTCATAAAACTTGACCTAACTGAATCTGTAGACGTGGAAACTTTTTTATATTTTAGTAATCCTTTAAAAGTGACAAAAATTTGATTCAGTAATAATCATGTTAGATGATTACCTTTCTAATTTGTTGTCAAATTTAAAAGTTTTTTTTGAAAGACAACTGTTAAAACTACATGTTTATTGAAGTATTTCCTTGTTACTCATTTAAAAGTAAATTAAGAGTGTTACTGTAGAATGTAACTTCATGTATTTAGTATGCCATAAAACCTTTTAACTTATGAGTAAAAGTTTTTCTTTGGTTTTTGTGGTAATTGTAATGGATGCATTTCAACAGTTGAATTACAAATATGTATATGTGTTAAAGAGTATATAAGAAATATGAAGTGCAAACTTGGTTGTATGAATATTAGTCAGCAGTTACACAGAATCCTCGGTCAGGAAAATTCATTGTTGTTGATTTCTTGTTTTCTTTCTTGTCTACATTCGATTGTTTTGCAAGTGAATGCTAATGCAGACGATGAAGGGTGTTAGATGAAAATGAGTGATGAAAAAATGCCAGACCTGACCGTAAATTTAACCTGGAGCCCTTGGTGTTTCTACACCAAGGGCTCCAGGGCTCCAAGGGCCGGTTGTGCTGACCACAACATTATAAGATGTCCATTGTCATTGATGACTCTACAAAACTTTCTATATTTTTCTTTTTAATAAGATTGTGTTTTCTCTTTAGTTTCTACATCTATTTATCCCTAATTATTTTATTTTAGGTTTGCTGACTGTGGATCCAAATCAGCGACTTAGAATGTCTGACTTACTAAATAACAACTGGTTGCAAGGAAATGATGTAGCTACAACACCCCTGATGACACCAGATGTTCTTACAACTGGGTCATCTCATCGATCTGCTGAACAAGCAGTCAAACATGCCTTTATTGCATTTCATCAGGCTCATCGAGAAGGCTTCAGACTTCAAGTAATTTATTTAAATATTTCTTTTGTTTTTTCAGTCTTTATTATTCTGGTTCTGATTGTGGTGTTTGTTATTTGAAAAAAATGTAAGCGTTATGTAAAAGCGTACAAATTTGATGTGTGCCTTATATTTCCTTGAAGTTATTTATAAAAGTTATCTAAAACTTCAATCAACCAGAGATGACGGTAATACATGACACATTAGAACAAGAGTACGGTTCACAGGCAACTGTGTTCAATGAGTAATCTATTTATAGCTTGTAATTTATGGTTTGAATGGTATCGCTAAATGCTGTGAAAGAATTCTACTTGTGAATTGGTATGCTGGCAGTCAGTCATGTGAACAGTGTTGCTGTCATTGACTAGAAAAGTTGTTTACATGAACTGCTTACTTTTCAATGAATGTAGTATGGTTAAGAAGGTTTGACCTTCCAGACATGTGAAAATTATAAAAAAGAAAACATTTGGTTAGGAATAAGAAATAGGTTGCTTGTTGTTTTATGTTATAAAATTCAAAATTTGTTTGTTGTAAAATTGTTGTTTAAGAACTTGTATATCTGTGCGGTCCTCTGATTGTTCACATGCAACTAGCTGCAGAAGTTCTACCATGATATACTGATTTAGCTTGTGGCCATGTAGTTAATGTTTTGCAGTTGTTTCTTGATTCCATCAATCTGTGTATTTAGTGAACTTCCATTATTCCGATGATTCCATCATTCTGCGTATTTAGTGAACTTGGTGTGTACTTTGGTTAGGCAAATCTTGTTGTACTTTCAAGAAGAATATCTCTTAACACTTCAAGTTGATAAAAGTCTTGTTTGATTTTATTTTTAACTAGAGACACTCACTTACTTTGCATTCATAGATATTTTATATTTTTTACGGATCGTTCAAAACTGTGTTTTGAAATATCTAGAACCTTCTTTTTTCTACTAATTTAAATATTTACAAGGTTCAATAAGAAAGTAAAAATTCTCCCAGCAAACTTCTTCAGAACTCAATACTGTATTATTGTGAATAAACTGATTTTGACACAGTTCTAAAAAAGTACATTTTTACTAAAGCATTAGTTAGAAAAATGTTAATAAAAAATCTTATCACTGTTATTTTATTTACTTATGGTTTTATGTAATCTTTACATTAAAAACCGTGATTTTGAAGAAATAGATTTTAAAACGTAGCTTTTTGCTGGTTTATTTTGTACAGGGCCATTTTAGAGCAAGTAAAGTAATGTTAAATATCTGTAAGCACTTTTTGTGACCCACATTCTCTGCATTCTTTTATGGTAGGCTTTTCTCCTTTCTTCCCTCCATCCATTGTTCTGCTTCTCCTAAAATGTTTACTCTTGATTGGGTCTATGTTAATATTTCCTTAATGACTGCCACTATTTTGACATATACTCCAAATTCTCCTGAAGTATTTAGTAATGTTTCATGGTTGACTGAATCGTAGCATTCTTAAAATCACTGACGCGCTTTAAACTTTCCTGAAACCAGGTTGATACTAACCCATTTCAAGATTGCTTTGTTCTTTTGGAAGTTCGTCATTTGTTCTACAAAAAGCCTTGTTTTTGCAAGAGTATTGTAAATTGCCTCTTAAACTAAGAATCGGAAGAGAACACATTATGTAAAAAATGTTAGTAAAAATGTCATTTTTAATTTTCTTTAACTTTTTTATTTTAATTGTGGTCTAAAATACATCCGAAAGTAATATTTTTGAAAATTTTTTTACAAATTTCTTATTTTCTTTCGTTTGAAGTACAATTTGTCAAAATCCTTCTTAGCAAGAACCTATGACTTAAATAAAAACTATATTACCCAACTTCAAGTTTCTAAGACTTGTGGTTGTGGAGATTTTATGATGAATGAGTGGATTTCGCTTTTATGTATACAATTATAGAAATAAAGAATGTTTACACTTTTTAATGTCCTATTGAGGATCTTTAGAAACTAAAATATTGAGCTTTGTTTATTATAACATACCTTTGATCTTCAGATACTTTTTAGTTGACCCATTGTTTGGTGAACTAACTGTAAGCTTGTACGACATGTTCCCAGTGATTTTGTTAAATAATAATAATATTATCCTGGTTTTTAGGATGTCGAAAATGCTAAGTTGGCTCAAAGACGGAGAATGAAGAAATCTTCAACAGACAATCGAAGTTTCTCTACTTCCAGCAGTTTTTCAAGTTCTAGTTCCTCAGGTACAGTATTAGTTGATAATTTTTTAAATAAGCTGAAGTAATTTTCTAATAACTGCACACTTAATTGGAGTTCTGGAAACTATTATTGTGTGTTTTTACAAACTTATTGTACATCCAGGCAAATGGCCAAGGGGGTTTGGAGGCTTCAGCCCCTGCCTGAATAAAAATTCAAATTTCATACCAACCTAACATACAGCAGGTCTCTGTTCGATTCTCCACACCTGACCCCTCTGAACCAAAATCCTGGTAACATGCTTGTAAAAGCCTGTTTCTTTTATGAATACATTTACATGTAGGCACGTGTAACAAATACACTTTATTGCTGAAGTAGTGAATGTTTGTAAAAATTAAGAAATCATGTGTATATGAAATATAATGATTGTTATACAATAAATAAGATGAGTTTGTGATTTCTGATATTTAATCTGTGAATACAGTAATACCTTGATGGTTTGTTCCTCACTTGTTCATCACCTTCAATTCTTCATTAAGACAGCCCTGAAAATGTTTTCATTGATTAATAGCCCCAGTACGTGCATAGACTATAGATTAATTACATAACTAAACTGTACTTATGGCACTTGAGATTACCAGTAGGAAGAAAAATAAGAGAATTTAAAAATGTTATTAATATTATACTTCACTAAAAGTAATTTTCAACTCTACTGTATTCATAAGATAATTTCATCAACTGACATGATTGATAAAATCATATAATGATAGTGTTAAACTGTGTTCGTAATTGTGTATGTTATTGTAATTACGCCATGATTACATAGGATAGTTTTGGTCATTTTGCTATATACAAATCATTATTACAATTCCCTGTCAAATCCATCATTTCAGTAATTCATCAACCCTGTGGTATCTATCGATATTGACGAACTATTGAGGTTAAACTTGAGGTTAACTATTGAGTTAACCTCAGTAAAACAAGCTAAGCCATTTTTAGTCTGCGTACCTTTAATTCTGACTAAACTCCCAGTTATAAAATTGCTACAAATATATGAATTATGCGTTTCCAAAATGTTGTAATTACTAAAAACAAAATTTTACATCAGAAAGAATAAATACATTTCTGTTACAACATTTTGACTTGCACAGATGTTTCTCGAGTTCAAATTTTTCTCACTACTGTCAGTAGTAGGAAGATCTACTGTGCCATTGTTAAACATAGCATTTACAACATTTTTGGTGTTTATTGAATATTTTTTGAACAGTTGTCCAAAAATATTACTAGTTATCACTAACCCTTGCTCTTCTGCCCTATCTTATTCTTATTCTTCCTATGTATATATTACCATTTTTTGTGGATTCACCATCATGAGAGTATAAACCTATCAAATTGAAACTTATTAATTTTATTAAAGTGTTCTAGAAGATGTTATCTCGTTGGTCACTTGTATAAATTTATTTTATTGTAAAAGCTTTAATAATTTAGTGTCAGTTTTAATGGTTTATGTACTATGATGATGCTGAATCCTCTGAAGTACATTACTATAAATATATAAGAAGACAATTCAAATAGCATACAAAGTGAAGCAGTAACAGAGGTGAAACCTAGAAGTATTTTTTCATATAGATTGATTACAAGGTGCATTATGTATTTTAAAGATTTATTCATAAATAAAGTTTAGAGCATGAAATATAATCATGTTTTTTTTTTGTAGGTATGTCATCAATTCAGACACCATCATCAGTCAGTAGTCAGAATCTGCAAAAACCAAAGGTTCCAGCAAGACCACCAAAATCGACAGAAGCTAATGTTTTCAATTTTGGAGAGGCTCGTGTACGTGAATATTTATCAAGTCTATCGTCTTCTCCATCATCTGATGAAAGTGAGGCTGGACCTTGTGTTAAAGACAGTGTAATGTTATTATCACCCGTACCAAAAAAGAAACGTGAAAGTTCAGGTGTTGTTGAATGTGATTCTTACAATAGAGATTTAGAAGACAGCTCATATGAGCAAGTTAGTGACAGATTACCAAGTGTTAGTGTTATTGTGAATAAAGACAATGTTACGGAACATTCTACTGGTCCAATGACAAGAGCTAAAAAACGAAAACTGGTTTTGGAATCTTCACCAGACTCGGACAAAAAATCTACGGCTGAAGTCCAGGTTAAACGACGGCATAAACATCATCACCACCATTCTAAACATCACCGGCACAGACAAGAAAAACGACAAAAGCGATCCGATACGATCGTTATAGAATAAACTAATTTTACTGATAATTTTTTGAAATGCTTATTAGTTGCTTTAAACTAAAGTTTATTATATGAAAAGATTGAAGTTCAAATAATTGTTTTGTAAGATTAATATAAAGGGGAACTGGGTAATGACATTTTTATTGTTAATTAAAATGTTAAATTCCACTGGGTATTATTTATGTATTACCATATTTTTAGGTAAAAAATTATACTTGTATCGTTTTTATTACATTGTTGAATTAATTCAACTTTTAATTTTTAATTGTAAACTTAAAACGAATCATAAAGTATACTAATTTCATTTCTTAAGGTTGTTCTGACGCCGGCTGATGTGAAGCCGATTCGAATGTGAGCAGCACAGTGGCTCTCCTTGAGTAGAAATTAAGAACTACATGAAATCCAGTTCTCATTTTGAGAATGAACCTGTTACTACTCCCCCACTGCTATAAAACTCCTTACTAATACGACTCCTCATTTTTGACCACCACCCTCAATTATATTGACGAGGCCTTTTATTCACTCACATCTGTGTCGTGCTATTTTTATCTACGACATTCATAAACATCAACTTTTTATATTTACGTTCACTGTCAGATGTGACTGAATATGTTAAAATTAGTAACATTTTAATAAAAAATTTACAATAATCCATGTGCGACTGATAGGTTTTAGAATATTAACTCTTTGAACACTAATTCCGAGATCGCGCCGATAGACTTCGCTTTTTTTATCCAAAAAAATTTAAAATTTTATGAGACATTAAGAAAACTTCGAGAGATGTTTAAAAAAAATAACATGAAACTCCGTTTTTTTTACGCCAGTTACAGTTATGCAAAGTCGCGCGTTATTGTCAATATTTGGCAATAATTTTTTTTTATTCTGTTTAGTATTATAGTAAAATGTCTAGCGAAAAATTTGATTCATCAAACGCCCTCGCTTACCACACTATACGACTATTCAAGCGATGTAAGAGTTAAGTGAATATGGATAGTAAAATGCAGGCGGAAAAATGTCTCTCTTTGAGCTGATGTCATTGACCCACTCCTACAGTTATTTATATGACATATGTTATTATATGAAAGCACGGACAAGTGCATTTAGAAAAAAAAATTATAAAAGATAATATTATAACCTTTAGTTTTTTTGTGAAGAATGTCTGAAAATAGACTACTATTCTGCAAATTTCGGAGCGTTTATTCCCTTTTACAGGTCATATTCAATTCAGCCGGTTTTGCTACAAAAGCAAGATTGAACAATATATACCTACCTTTATCATGCAAGCCTTCAAACGCAGTTATTACTCTATTTTTAAATGAAATACGGCCTTTACACGGGTTTCTTCAAAAAAACCGGAATCGAGTGGTAGGTATCCCACTAACATTCACAAATGAATAGAAAATTTCCCACGTACCTGATTGTGTTTCTAAATAGCTTACTTTCTTTCGCATACATTCAGCTACAATTTACTATAATGTTTACTGGTGTGCGCGTACATTGATCTTCATTATTACTCAAACTGTTGAGTACTTACACACTCCTCATCTAAAAAAAATATATTGGCTATCTGTCGGGATAAATTTGGTATTTGCGACCGCTTCCGTTGCGTAGTGACTAGAGCGCTAGCTTACAAAGCAAAAGGTGCCGGGTTCAATTCACAACTAGGGTCTGGAAATTTTAACATACAACCGTTACAGTACCGATACCCAAAGTAGTCGCTAGTGACCAAGATGTTGATGCGACTTTCAAAAAAAGGTATTCTGCTTTTCTCAAAATTCCGGGATTTTACTTAAATATTTGAAATATTGGTAACAAAATGAAAATACGGGTTTCAAAATGAAATACAAGTAAAATAAAATCGGTTATATACACAAGCTGATTTATTTACATTTTACAATAAAAATATAGATTACAATAGTGATATTTAGATTTTTTTTTACATTTAAAAACATAGTGTGTGAGCTTATGACCATTAATGAAATAAAATAATTTATTTTTATTTCTACATTCAAAGTAATATTAAATTCAAACTATATATATATTTGTGAATTAATCATTTAGTGAATTTTTGTGTTGTTTTTTGTAATTTTAGGGTTTCTCGTGCTTCCCCAGTATCTGCGAGGTAATTACAGGGTTTCCTCGTGCTTCCCCAGTAATCTTCGACCGTCTGCATTAACAGTAATTGCAGAACAGTCGGACGTTAAACCAAAAAAAAAAAAAAAAAGTTATCTTCGAGGTAATTATAGGGTTTCCTCGTGCTTCCCCAGTAATCTTCGAGGTAATTATAGGGTTTCCTCGTGCTTCCCCAGTAATCTTCGAGGTAATTATAGGGTTTCCTCGTGCTTCCCCAGTAATCTTCGAGGTAATTATAGGGTTTCCTCGTGCTTCCCCAGTATCTGCGAGGTAATTATTGGGTTTCCTCGTGCTTCCCCAGTAATCTTCGAGGTAATTATAGGGTTTCCTCGTGCTTCCCCAGTATCTGCGAGGTAATTATAGGGTTTTCTCGTGCTTCCCCAAAATTCTTTTTCCACTGTAACTGTCGCTAATTATTGGAATCAACAAAGGGCTTTAACATTTCTTTATTACACTAATATTAGTTAATTATTCTTTTGTCTCTCGCCTTGAGCTTCAATTACATATTCTGGATCTCTGGCTTTGAGACCTCGATTTATACGGCTATCAATAATTTCTGGTAGCATGCAATTCATATAAAATTTAATTAATTTTGGAACCATAATATTGTTCCACAGGGCTTCATCTCTTTCAATATTTTCAATAAATATTTCCTTTCCCGTGTATACAACTAGATCGCACCAATCTCTTTTTGCAATATTTAGTTGCCCTTGAATCTGGAAAAAATAATTGTGGTTCCTTTTTAGTTTTAATTGTTTGTTTATATCTACATGAAGCCAAGTTTTTTTATTATCTGTTACAAATTCAAGTAATGTCTGTTCAATTTTTATACACTTAACTTCTATTAAGCCTCTGTCACCAATCAGTCCATCAGGACTAGCTCCCAGGAATGGATTATCACGGTCAATAAATAATCCACACTTATCAACTTTCCTACCAGTTTGGGTTTCGTACATGCCAACTGCAACATTTTCGTTACCTCTTCCAAAACGAATTGCTTTGGTGTTCAGTTCTTTTGGAAAAAGTAAAGTTTTTACAAGACAATGACATGACGTATAAAGTCGACGTTTTATGACATTGCCAAAATTTGATGCAGTCAGCCTGTTTATACGTTTTTCCTTCCACTCAATACTAGAATGCTGGCCGATTGTTCGTCGTTCGAGTGCGTCTCTCTCTAGGCCTTCCTGCCTTATAATTTCTAAAAATTCTTTCTTTTTTCGAATCATTTCTTCTTCCTCTATGTCTGGTACTGTAGTATCTGGTCCGTATTCTTGATCGTAAGTAGCAAAACGTTTTCTCTTACGTGACTGTGGTACTGCGTTTTCTGAAAATCTTAATTTTCGTTTTGAGTGCACTACCTCCCTTCTTTCCATTACATTCTTAAAATAAGCCCCGGGACTCCTACTCTGCATCTTTTTCCAGGGACTGAGATGCCATTTTGGGCCACCAAAGTGCGCCAGCGCAGCACCGAAGCATCGTCTTCTGTATGTACCTCTTTTTGTGAAATCGATTCGCTTACCGCCACAAAATTTTGCAATTATGCCCATAAACCTTTCTGCACAATTAGTGGTTTCATTCCACGCAAGGGAACCCGCTTTATCACAAAGAGGTTGAATAAACTCACGGATTTTATCCATAAATTCTTTGTCCAATTGGTTGGCAAGATTGACTTCTGCTCTTTCTTTCCTCTTGCAGAAATAATCCCTACACTTTTCATGCTGTCCAAACACGTGGTTTACGGAGTTAAAAATGTCCTGTCTCAGTAATTTTACTGACTCATCACTTCGATCAGGACAGTGTTTAATTGCCGTTCGAATGCCACTTCACTTTACAAAATTTTGTTGGCTCAAAAAAAACAATCAGACCTACTGCTTAACAAACCTTCGCGTGAGCGTTGCAAACCCCTTTTAAAGGAATTAAAAATTATGCCAGTACCTATACAATTTACGTAAAAAGAACTTGAATACGTATCAGCTAAGGTTTGATATCCACGGGTATAAACCAGATTAAGGACAGTTCTGGACGTTCCACGTATTTAGTTGAGGGATACAAGCCATCAAGTTTTTGCGTAATGGAGTGAAAATATTTGGTTATATTTATAACTAATTGTCTTTAGCAGCAAGGACGGTGCCAACAAAAAATTCAGGACAAAAATCCGTTCTTGGTTGATGCAAAACCCGTTTTATAAGACGGAAGAATTGGCTTTTCTGTTATCCCCCCCCCAAGCTTACCATAAAGAAATAATATTTTAATTCGATTCAGATTGTTTGAGTTTCTTAAACGTTACTGTGTATTTCTGTTTTACGATTTTTTTATTTATGTATTCATCAAATCATTGCGATTTTTCGTTGTTTTGTAATAAATGGTTGAAGAAACATTTGCAACTACACAACTTTTGCTAAACAACTTCAATTTGTCAATAGACTGTATTACTCATTACCATTATCTCTTCTGAGATAACAAAGTAATGACTGAAATCGGTACTTCCAACTTCAAATAGTTTTGGGCTACAATAACAATGTAATTTCAGTTGTAAGCTTATTAAAAAAGTATTGGTATGTCGGCATACTATAAAAAGGGGCGTAAAGTTTTTATTTATATGATAGTACGAAAGTAACTTACCTCACCAATTTTTTTCATGTCGTTTGAACTTCCTGAAACTCATTAAAGGAACGTCCATTACACCGAACAATTCCTCAGCCTGGAAATGCCCGATTCCAATCGATAGTGCGCCCCATACTAATGCTTCATTTAACTCTTCTTTTTTTTCTTCTGGTTCTGAAGTAACACAGAACTCTTTCTCGCAGTTGTCACAATAATACACCCAGGTTGAATAAAAACCATTCACAATTTCTTTTTGTAATTTGAATTTCCCCATAGTGCATGTCAATCGGTGAGTGGCAACTGTTTCAATCTGTCTCAAAACGTGGTCTATATTGACAATTCGCCTACCCGTAACAATGGTTTCGGGTATTTCTTCGTGTACCTCTATCACTAATTCCGGCAAGAAATCAGAATCTGAGCTGTCTAACAAGTTACGTTGATTAGCTTCTTCATTTTCATCGTATTGTATGTCCTCTGAACTGTAAGAAAGGAAGAACATGATACAAAATGTATGAATGCAGATAAAAACATGAAGTAAAGGTCTCATTTACAGGGTTGAAAGTAGGTGATTTTCAGAGGGCCTGGCATGCTGATAAGCATACGTTTCCACTCAGTGAGGAAGGCAAGGTAAGCCACCTTGCTCCACGTTTTGCTTGGTTAAGCCTTTAGATATTCAAACCAGCCTTTCGGCTAATGACATAAACAACAATATAGCAGGCACTCGCTAATCTGAACAGAAGTACTAGTCGAAAAAGAAGTACATATTTAAACAGTTAAATAAATGACAGTTTCATATTAAATAAATACTTTTACATTTAAATAAATTCAAACAGGTACATATACGATAATTTTATATAAAATAAATAAATTTAAACAAAATTACCGATTTTTGTTCGATTTGATATGTGCGTAAATCGGAAAAACTCGTGTGATTGTGAAAAGGGCGTATCCCAGTGACCGTATATTTTTTGTTTTTGGAATACACGTCGCCTTTCTATTAGTTTCCTTTCCTTATTTCTTTCCTTACATATAATTTTTTCACTCTAAACTGAGTTCAAGGCCTCAAACTAACTAGTTTGAGGCCTGATCTATAGTGAATGAAACCCTTCAAAGCGTCAATATTTGCATGTAAAACCACATGAGTTAAAAATATGGTATGAAACACTCACACAACTTTCTCTTGCCAATGCAAATAATGACCAATTTAACCTAGCATTAGTAATAAAACATTAGAAATAAACAAAAACTAACCTCAAAAAATATAACCTTATTTTAATCATGAGTGAAAGACGCAAAATGAAAATCGACCTCAGTTCGGCTTAAAAATACGGAAAATCACTCTTTCACGGTAAACTAGGCTCTATAGAGAAAATGCTTTAAATAAAAGTTTCTTAAAAACTAAAATTAATCTTTTAATTTCCTATAAATTTTATTGTATACACTTTTATCGTAAAATGCATACTAAGGCCGAAATCATTTAAAAAATCGATTTTTCACACATTTTCGTGAGAGAAAAAAACAGAAAATCGCTAATTACCGCTAAACTAAGCGTTATACAAAAAAATGTTTGGAATAAAAGTTGTAAGATTTTAAATTCTCTACATTTTTTTATTATACTATATCTTTTTGCGCTACAATGCATATTAAAGCCGTAATATTAAAAAACCCATTTTTTTACGAGGAAAACAGCCTCACCAAGAATTTCAGCAGACATGGCGCCTACCCTATCTTGTAGAGCATACAAAATTTAGTAAATAAGGCGATTTTTAAAAATATCGTAGGACCAGTGTTTGAAAAAAACGCCAAAAAGTGAGAAATTACACAAATAAACTACTACTTCCGGTTGACCGATTTTGATGGAAATGTTCGTGTCGGGTGCTCTAGTGGTATGTAGCTGAAGTTTCAAGTTCGTGCGATGTTTCGATCTTGAGATATCCTGTTCACACACACACAGACACACAGATGCACAGACCAATCGCTAAAAACATGTTTTTTGGATTCAGGTGATCTGAAAACGTGTAGATTCGGTGAAAACTCGATTTCTTAAAATCGACACGAAAACAATACTTTCCTTCCTACATATTCATATAGGCAAGAGAAAGTAAAAATGAGTGGTTTTTATTTTACCTTCACACTTTCGAAAATTTCGCTAAACTAAAAACCTCTGTGCGTTAGGTTCGGATTAGCGAGTGCCTGCTGTACCTAATAGTAAACACAAATGGGCGGGTGACTAACATAAAATACCCAAGAATGAATAAATTTACTTCATTGCATGTAGCAAAATAATGTAATACATAAATAACAAGTTATATTTACCTGGGTTTTTGGATTAGCTGATCCCACAATTTTTCTGCGTTATCTGTCTCTACTTCTTTTGTTGTTCCTGGACAAGAATTCAACAGTTTCTCTTTCGCTAATTTTTCGCGAATCATCTTTCGTCGAGCTAGAGACATTTTATTTCTTTTACACCTATAATGTTTACGTGGCATATTTAAAATGTCACTAATATGAAACAAATAAATACAGTGTCTGTTGTGTATACAGGAATTGTTCCTATTACATAAACTACTCGTATATAGAATGTAACTATACAATAACTATAGTATATATGTACCATTATATAGCAAACACGGTGGTAGATATCGGTAACTGAAAAGAGCAGTTTGGTGGTGGGGATGGTTTGGGGAGGAAATATGAAAATACTACTACATAATAAACCATTTACTGTACAGTTACATGTGTGTGTCTGTGTGTGTGCATCTACTAGTATTGCTGGTCTGCCTAACTGCAAGGAGCAACAGGCCCTAAAAAAGTCCAAAAAATTGGTTCACAAGTTTCTGTCTTGCTGTTATCATAGGAAGTATTGCGCTACACTTATTATCAAGTACTCATTTTGAACTTAAACATAAGCTATTTTAATTTTTGTAAAAAAACCTATTACTATTTTTTCTTGCGCCCTAAAAAATTATACTGTGCTTCAATTAAAAAAATACGTTTTCAAAACTAGCTAGTGATTATCTCCTACTGCTTTTAAACCCTTATTCAAAATTTCATTGCTGTAATTAAAGTCGTTCTTAAAAAAGTTGTTTACCAATTTTAGCAAAAAATGCCCTTATAAATGCCTCTCTAGCCGACAAATTGAGAAAAAATAAAAATAAAATTATCTGAATGGTCTTATATGAAGCTAATAAAGACTTTAAGACCAAAAAAACAGAAATCTATTTTTTGACAGAACAACCTTAATTTATTTATGTAATGTTTAATTAATAAAAAAAGAATAATTATTTTAGCCACCCAAAGCATTTAAGTTATATGAATTTGGTAAAGTGCAATTATTAGATTATTTTGTAAACGATGTTAACGGAAAATGCAAATTCGATTTTGCTTTGGTAAGGTTAGTATTGATGAAAGAGAAAGGATTTTAGTCAACATTTATGTTTCTTTTAAGTGAATTATTTTGTAGTCATTAGATACATTTTATTTTGCCCTTTTTAAGTCATGGGAAATTTTAATTATAATTTATTATTGTTAATTAATATTATAAAGATTATTTTAATTTAAATCGTTGTTTATTTTTGCATTTAAGTTTAATTAATTAAAGAAATATATCAACCATTAGATTATAGAAAAATACATAAATAATTATTATAATGTAACAAGACAAAGAGTGATAATTTGCTAGAATAAGATATAAATATTTTGTTAATTTAATCTCTATTTTATATTTAACTATCGATTTTATTCATTTGTCTTTTGTAAAGATTTCCAAAAAAATTAAAATTTTTAATTTACTTATCTGTATTTTATTTATTAAATGATTTTTAAAAAAATACTCAAAAAATTTAATGTAATTCAAAACAATTTTTTAATATCATGCACAACATTAGTTTTGTTTTTATACAAATGTTTTTGGTTTTTTAAATTCTAAACAGTTGATAGAAAGTGTTCTGGTTTTCGTTTCTCAATATTTAATTGTATGCAATCTGTTCAGCAATCAGTTATTACTAAATAAAAGAAAAATATTGTAATTAATGCTTTAAAAATCAATGTTTAAAAAAAAATAAGACTTATAGTTAAATCTGAATAATTAAGTAGATAGGCCCAAAAGTCACAGAAGTATTAAATATTTGTATGAGTATTATTCATCTAGTGTAAAGATGTTTATGCTATACTGCAACGTGGAATAAAATTTTTTTTATTATTAAAGATTCAAGCACGTGATTTGTGTTTATTAAGGGAATGTAAAAGGAAATTATATCATAGAAGTATTATAGACACTTATATAACAGCTCAGATATTGATTAATAATTGTTCTTCAAAGGTATATTTAATTTACCTTAAAAGCTACTTTTTACGTTACATATACGAGATATAACATGCATCACATTAAGGTATAGTTTTTTTTATTCATGTATTCTCAGGATACATCTTGCAACTTACGTTATACCTAACCTTCACAGTAGAGATTGAAATAGATCATGAGTTAGATCAAATTGTCTTTAAGGGGACCTGTAACCGATACCTGAACATATGTTAATAAAGGATCTACTTATGATCCTTTTTCTCAAAAAGGATATAGCCAACTGAAACTTCCCAGTACTATCGATAAATATAATTTATAAATTTAGTAGTAAAAATACGCATTTTCGTTGTGTAATGGTTGAGACTTTCTAAAATTGAAAAAGTTTGTAAAATGATCTCAATTTGATCAATATTACGGTTTTAAAGCATTGGGTAATTTAAAAAAAAAATTTAATAATTTTACTATGGTTATATATAAATGTATAATGGATGCAAGTATTATTCTTTCAAAATTTCAGCTTGATACTTCCAACAATTTTTGGGATAATGGGACATTTACAGTGAAAAAATGAATTTGCGGGATCCTGCATCAAAGTTACAAGGTTCAACGAAAATCATTGTAGAACTTTGGGTTAACCTCAGTATTTAGTTATAAAGAAAACAAACACTATTGAATAAATGCAATAAAAACAAAATATCATTTCTGATATAAACTTCTCTTCAAAAAAATAACAAAAATTATAAAATGTATTGAATTTTTGGGTATTTTCTCTTATTCCCCCATCAGCATGTTTTTTTTTTACATTTTGTGGATATTTGACATATGGCCTGTTCTTATAGTATTTTTAACGATAAAAACGGGAAATATATTTTTAATAACCCTACATTAATACTTTACAAATTAATTAAGTTATTAAATCTACCCACAGCAATTATGTCTTAATTAATAGGTATCACTTGCCACTTACTGTTTCTCCTGCACATTAGTTTTCAGTGGGCACTATCCGAATTTCGTTGTGGTATTTTCTTTACACCAACAGTAAATGAACCAAATAACTTTTTTCAGGGATAATATACTACCTTCGAGCCAATTACCTACTATTAGTAGAACTATTTTTCAGATATGACAAGATACTAAAATTCATTAGTTCTACTGTGGCGAGGGAATAAGAGAAAAGACCTGAATTTTTTTGAGAGGTTATGTAATTTTCAATGGTAACTTTAAAAATGTATAAAAATACCGGGTGAGCATAAAGTCTTGCCCTGATTATAAAAATTTATTGCAGAATAACTGTTTGACATAATAATTTAAATTTGATGCTGTTACATGTGATTGTAGATATCTTGCCTAATTAGTTATTTGCTTCATGAATATTGTACACCTTTAAGAGTGGGCAGCTTACTTGTTAGCCCGCATTCGATCTACCATGACAAAATATAAACAAATAATGTAAATAAAGAAAGAATAGGTTAGAAAGAAGGGAAACAATACATGGGTAAAATCCAGTTTCTAATTAATGTTGTGGGAGTTCATGTGTATCAAGTGTTATAATATGTAGCTTATAAATGCAGTTCTTGTTAAATAAACCATGATTGTGCATTATATACACAAATTGAATTCAACTGTGACCTTTGGACTTTTCTTTATAATTAAATTCACCAAGTGCCTTTAAAAAATAATAAATGTGTTTAGTTTTTTTATTTAAATGAAAAATTTTCACTTTATTAAAATTGTTTAATTTTTTTACTTTGCTTCTTCAGTTTTTTTAATAAGTTAATCAATTTAATGGAAATCTTATGTAGAAAGTTTTGCTACATTACGTGTCTTCATAAAAATGTCAAATTCCAGATGTTTTTTATATTTAAGATGTAAACAGTTTTAAAAATGCCTTTTATCAATTTTGTCTTTAAAAGATAATTTTACAGATCAGTATATCGTTCAGTTTTATTATTTTATTTAAGTTGTCATAGACATTTAAAAAAATTGTGTTACTTGTTGAAAAATTACGAGACCAGTTTTAATATTGTATTAATAATTATATTCAATGTAAAAAAAAGAATATATAAAAATGAAATTTTTTTTCAATTTTCTAGTTTTTTGTGCAATTAAGATGTAGTAGAATAAAAAACAGAAGTATTTAATATTTTTGAAATAATGGTATTGTATAGTTAGTTCTCAATATTATTTTAAATGATATTTGATACTATCTGAAGTTAATGATAAATAAAATGGCCAACATGTGTTTAACTGATGTGTGAATTTTTTAATTTATCTTGTGAATTTATGAATGCACAGTTTTATTATTGTACTTGGAGCAGTCTCCTAACCATGACTGCGAGGTTATTTAGTACTGTCTTTTTTTTAGGATGGTAGTTTCCTAATCATGCAATTACTCTTTTAAAGATACAAAATATATTTTAAAACGTACTGGATTGAAACACTAGTTGGTTTTAATCAGTGCGTTTTAATTCATATCAGTTTTTATTTTAGAAAATGGTTTTGAACTGTACACTTTATACATTTGTTCAGTTATGCCTGTGCAATAAATAGAGTGTGTGCTTATGGAAGAATAATTGTAAATGTACAAATGAATTATGCATTTTTTAAATGTTGTAAATGCCATGTTGGGTGAAATGTGTTTTATTACAAAAAACATGTGCTATATTTTACAATGACACAGTAGATTGTCTGCCTAATACTGATCCTAGTAACACAAAGCAACAACTGTGTTGGTAAAAACAAGTAATGCAAGTGTGGTTATTCCTTCTCCTGTAAAATGTTTTACTTACAACATTTTTGGAAATGTACGATTCAAATATAGTGGCATAAATTGTACAGAAAGAGATCCAGTTTGAAATATTTTTTTGCCGATTTTTGTTATGAAATAAAATTATAATTTTAATTAAAAGATAATTAAATTTTTTAAGATCATAAAAAATTATAAAAATTGTGTTAATTCTCAAAAACAAATCAACCACTATAATATTGTAATTTTTTAAATATTGTTTTAAAAAATGCGTAATTGACTGTAAAATTAATGCGGTGCCTAAGTATAAGAAGTAAACAGTGGTGATGAAAAGGAAATTGAGTGATATTTTTCATAATAAATTAATTAATTTTTTTTAAATAGTTAATAATTCAGTATTATTAAGATAATATTTCGCAGAAGAAATTTTTTAAAAATTGGCTGAATGTATGTGTTAATAATACATACAATGGTTTGTCTATCTTTAAAGTATGTACACAAAACTTCACTTTTATAGACTGTATAATATAACTTTTTTAATTTGATTTAAAAAGCTGTTTAAAAAGTACTTATCCAAATTGAATCTTTTGGGAACTTAAACTATTAATTGACTATGTTACATTAACAAATTGCATTAGAAATATCATTTTTTGTGTGGTGAGTACTACCCTTTAATATGGGACATAGGCTTTAGATTTTTTTTCAAATAAGCCTCTGATAAAAAAATAAACATTTTTTATGGTCTCAGAAGTACTAAATAGGAGTAGAATGCTGACTGAGGTTGTTTCTTTATGAAATGTGCTGTTAAATAACACATTATTGGTACAATACAATTTTACATTAGTATATAACAAAGCTTTTTCCAATAATATAAATTGCAATTCTTGACTTTCATGTAGAAAAATGCAGGCTTTCTGAAATATCATATTCTTTGTCACCATCACCAACACTGGTTATCTCCCAAAAAGATATTTGTATAGAAACCATGCATGTTCTCAGGAATGTAGGTCTGAAGCTTCAAGAGATCATTTATTTAATTCTTCATTGAAAGAAACCTTTAGGATAAGACTTTTCTAAAAATATTGTATTAGGGAAGTAAAGTCAGACTAATGTGGTTTTTGTAGGTAACGGTATGTTTACATTCAATTAGTTCAAATAAGCACTAAAAGAAAAAGGCAGAATTTTGACTTTATGGGCTTTCTATGTAAAATGACTTATTGAATTTCAAGGAAGAAAGTGTATATGTTTAGCAAAAGAGCTGTTTATTCCATACCATATTTTTATAAATTAAAAAATATCAAATCATTCAGATTATGTTTAAAATATTTATAACATTTTCTGTGAGTAAAACGTATGAAATTTAATCTGAAATAAAAAATGAAAAGGAGTCTATAAAATTGGGGGTCTTTGTATTGTAATTATGAACTCATTATCACTTTTGGCAACTCTGAATTGGTTGTTCTTAGAATAATTGTGAATTCCTTCATATAAGTGATTTGTATTGGCTAATCACTGTACCGTATCTTTATATATTTTTGCAGGAAACTTTACTATTATTAAAATTTTCAAAAATCCACTTACATAATTTGGTGTCTATTTAGTAAAATGGAATATTATTCACAGTTTTATCAAATGAGATCAATTTTTTAAAGAAAAATTTATTAAATAGGTACAGTAATTAGATTAATAATTATTTTATTATGAAAAAACTTGTAGAACAGATCTTTTGGACAATTTAGCTGTTATAATTAATAATTTTTTTTATTGTGAACGTTATCTCTCAGGTTAATTATTTTTGTATGTACTGTATATTTAGTAATAACAATAATATAATAAATAGATAAATAGTTTGTACTACCATTTAATATTAATATAAAAAATAATAATTATATAAGTAAAAAATAATTATGTAAATGTATGAGTAGATAAATTGTATAAAATAAATTAATATATTTTTTTATTGTAATAATATTAATAAATTAAAATTTATGTACCATAGTAAAGATAAATAAATGAATTTTATGAAATTAATATAAAATTGTATGTTTCTATAAATATATTAAATTGTTTAGTAAGTGCTTTATCATTATAAATCTTGATGTGCGTTCTTAATAAAAAAATATTCATATCAGATTTTGTTGTCTTCCATAATATCATTATCATCAACAATAATCATTTCTGATAGATCAACTATTGCATAAATTATAAATGTACATTTCTGTATATCAAAACATAAAAACAAATAAATTTTATTCAAAATTCTTATTCCTTCACAAATAGATATTTTAATTATTGCACGCTTAAAGTGTTTTAACATATTGTAGAGTATTATGAGAACACTTTTTATTATAAATGTTTGTGCTCTTGTAAGTTACATTAGCCTTTATTAAACCAATGTATCTTACTGATTAATTTCTTCCACTTTACCTTAAGATTCTTTAAAAAATCAAATTTTTATAGAAAAAAATACACCCTTTAAAATTTCTATTGGCAAAAAACAATTCTATTTTTGTAGTATTCTTAAATTATTAATTTATTCATGCTTTTAAAGAATTGTTAAAAATAAACTTTAAAAACTTACAACATATAAAACAGTTTTCTAATCATATGTGAGAAGAGGTGTAGTAAAAAATATTTAGACCAGTTTCAAAATTTATAAGTGTGGTACTTGGGGATTTATAAAATTATGAGTAAAAATATTAAATTTTCTATTTATGTGAAATGGCAGAAAGAATATAAGATAAGGATGTGAGGATGTAAGGTAATAGATAACATTATAGGAAATGAGCTTACTAGGGTTATAATTCCCTTTTCTGTGACTTGTAGAGTTTAGAATTTGTTGATTATCTAACATAACCTTACATATTCCTGGTGAGGAAACCAAAATTGTATGTACAATATAACTAGCTCTTAAACATTTTATAATTATGATTATGATTATGATTTATAATCTAAAACAATGACTTCTTTTTGAAGATTTTGATAATCACTGGTCCCCAAAAAAATAATAGTATAATAATATAACATGTTTTGTTCAGAACTTAAAATAAAACAGGGCTGTAAAATCAAACATTATAATTTAAACAAAAAACAAATTAGATTATATTTTAAATTTACCAGTAGGCCTATTTAACGCAAATATGCTGGTTTAAACATTAACATTTCATAGATGTCTTTATTATGTCACAAACAAAAAATCTTTGTCACCTGAAGTAAAAAAATTGTACTTAATTTAATTTTCCAATTTCTTAAATAAAACATATATTAAAAGTAAATAAATATGTTTTCTTCATATGATATTGTATCTTCCTGAGGAAGTATCATACGACCAGAAGCTTGTTAGTGTACTTCTTCGCCATTGTATTATTTAAAAAGTTCATGTTTTAAAAGATTCTCTATTACAAATCTTCCATGTTAGTATAAGTTTTATCTTTTACATGTGTATAAGTGTTTTTGAATACTTCATTTTATAAATTCATTTTTTTAACAAAAATTTTGATTAGATCTGAGAAGTTGTTTTTATTATTTTAGAAACCTGGAAGAATTTATAAATATTGATGATTATTTTAATATCTTAATTTCAGTGAAGAATCTCAAGGATTTATTTAAATTAAGAGCATCTGCTAAACATTGAATATATAAGGAATTGCCTTCTGTACCGTGTACTTTATTGAATTTAATAAAGCTTGATAAAAAAATGAAAGCCTGGGATTTAATACTTGTAGGCCTACAATTTTTTTATTGATGATGCTTTTAAAAACAAGATTAGTATTCTTCACATTACCAAACAAGTATTTTAAAAATTAATAATTTAAAATTGATTGTTGTATTTTTTAAAAGTATTTTAATTTACTTAATTTTATATGTACGTTAATTTACGTATTGTGGTTTAAAGATGAAGTAGTGAAACTTAAAATATTGTAGGTAATAAAATTTTAATATCGGAAAATTTCTTGAAATTTATTGTCATTCAACGCATCCTTCAATGCATTTAAATCTAATTTTCATAAAAAACAATGCAATTTTACAGATACAGTCAATTGTAGGAATCTGGTTAAATAGAATAGTAATATTTCCTTTTATCTCAAGTTTTTATTTTTAAACAGTACCTATCCAATTAATATTTTTGCTTCTTTTAAAACAAAAATTGTATTTATAAGTATTATTGTAACTTTATGATTATTTAATTTAAAAATACAAATTTTGTTCCATGTACAATATTATTTATTACTATTAAATAAGGAAATAAAATGTTATTATAACACTATAATAAATTTAAAAAATCAAATTTGTTGTTTAAACCAGTATTTCTTATTAGACGTTAAAGTAATTTAAATGGTCAGTAATATTACAATTAGGTACAATTGAAAAATGTGGATTAACAACATTTTTAAGGAGCATCTTTCAAGGGTGAAGTAATTCTAAATAATTTTTTGAAAGCTACAACCTAATTTCAAAGTATGATGGAATCTGTTACCTCCAGCGGATAGAACACAGAGTTGAGCGATAAAAAAATTATCATAGTTTGTGCACTTTGGTTTGCAGTTGTAAGATATTTAACTCGGATGTTATTCAACTTTCTGTGTTACTGATATTGTTTCTCATAAATTAGCACACATATTAATAGTGTTTTGTTTAAGAGTGAAGAACATTTAAAAAATAAACATTACAATAAAATGTGTGAGATGAAACAAATCAAAACTCATTTTCCAATTTATCTTTTTAATTTTTTGGACATTTTGGCCATTACTTGTGCTCCAAAGCTCTCTCTTGCCAACAGTTCATGAATCCTAGGTTTAGAAAATTTCTGAAATTGTCAAATGATAGTAAAAGTATTTTTGGTTATAATGAAGACAGAAATTTGAAATGTGAACAGTTTAATTGTTACCTACAAATCATGAACAATATCTAATTAAAAAAAATTATGGAGCAGATCTTCCTTTCTGAGTTCAGATTGGCGTTACCATTATACAGACATACACATACCACTCATGAACAAATAAATTTATTACTGCCAAATACAAGTGTAAGGATCAAGGTAAATGCCAGTTGAACCAATGCCTTTAAAATTGACCAAACAACTGATATGCAACTTTCTTCTAAAATATTTTATCAAAATACTCGTATCATCAGAAAGTGTTGAACAACATCTGTTTTCATTTTGTACTCAAATTTCTTAAAAAACTAAAGCTGTAAATT
The DNA here is from genome assembly GCA_035578175.1 of Catonia carolina. Lineage (NCBI taxonomy): Eukaryota > Metazoa > Arthropoda > Insecta > Hemiptera > Achilidae > Catonia > Catonia carolina. Next base: position 83,292,885 of record JAQMRL010000002.1, read on the forward strand.
ATTATTATTATTATTAGAGGGATTCAAACCACAATTTTTTTAATAATTATTCAAGGTTAAATTTGCTAATTAACAATGCAGGTATCTAAAAGGAAAAATACACATATAGTGAATTTCTTTAAATGATGCTGATTCAACAGATAATAAAAATTTAACGTAAATTAAATGTTTCACTTTTTTTTGTGGGGGGGGACAATTATTGATATGCGTTTTATCTTGTGCTGACACGGATTTTTCAGTCAGACAAGTGACTGCCACAAGGTTTGAATTTTTTACTGCTTGAATTTGTAAATTTGCAAACTGCTGCTTGTTTGTGCGATCTCTCAAAAACCTTTAGTAATCACTAGTGAACTGAGAAGTGCTCATTGGCGTGACATTACCTACATTACACAATATTGTTATTTATAGGTATTTTCGTTGTAAAGTACCTAACCGTTACTTTTTCTTCATATGTTTTACGTAGGTATATATTTAAAATACCATAAATTTTGTATTTGTTTTGCTAACCAGTTTTCATTTTATTACACTTTGTTATTATTTACAAAAATAGATTTTATTTTACTTCCAATGAAAACAAGTTTTTGTATGTGGAACTATTATAATAAATTTTAATTTTTCAAATAAAATTCAGTATTATTTTTATATATTAAAATATAATCTCATATGAATAAGACTTTAAAACTGGAATTTTAGATTTAACTTATTGAAATTTTGTAGCTCTATTTTAAATTAATTTATGTAATACAGTTGCCACGTTGTATTTTCCTGAAAGTTAACTTTAACTAGGAACATTATTAAAATTTTGATAACATAATAACCAACCTAACATTTTTTTATTAATGTATAACACAAGAATAGATCTGGATAGTTTTTTTAAACTATTGTAATGTTCACTAAAAAGTATTGTGGTTTGACTTCTCTATTTACAATTCAATAATATGTTTATTAATGATAAATGGTACTATTTCTATACAAAACCAAATTGGAGTATATTTTAGTTAGTTAAATTTATTTATTATTAGTTTCATAAAATACTTATATAATTTATTATTATTGTAAATAGATAAACTAATTAATTTTGCACAAAGACTTAAGTAACACCAAATGAATTAAATAAATAATGATATATGTATATCATCAGTCTGTAAAGTACAATTACAGATATTTAGAAATACAAAAATGCAATTTTGATGCACATCTATTGGAGATGAAGCAGTCTGGGATCAGTCATAATTAAAGTAATTAAATAAGTAATTAAAATTATTATAATTTAATAGTATTTTTAGCCTTTGTATAAAGATAAAATTATATAAGTAAATCAATACACTGTGATGGTGGTGGTAAGAAATCTTGTAATTCGCTATACCTATTAGAAAGATAATGTATTTTTATAAGAATGACAATTTTTAATAAAGTACTATAAATATTACTTGTTTGATACAGGTTGAAGATTAAATAAATAGGACACAATATATTTTGGCAAATTAATTTATCAGTTTGTTGAATTTTGTGTAAAAAGATTTATAAATATATTGATAATATTAATTTTCCCTTCCATTGTACTAATTAATTAATGTTTATATTTATAAAATAAAGAAACCAAAAAGTACTTCATACTATCTCAAACTAGTAATATTTATTTTTTGTAGATATAATTTTAAGTTAAATTAGTAAAATATTTTATTTATTTCTTTAAAAATTACAAAATGAGTGATATTGATAAAATTCCTTCTTCATAGACACTGTTTTTACTATTAATAAATTTATATAAATAAATGTGTTTATTTTCGTTCTTTTTTTCTTTTAAGCATGTACATTAATGCCTGTTTTATGTAAAAAAAATAAAATATATAAATATAAATGTTGGGAATATAAATAAATTTATGATTACCAAGTTATTTTAATTTTTGTTGTATTATTGTTAACTTCCAAACTATATTTTCCATAAGTATTACGAAGAACTATAGCCTACTAATGTAGGTAGAAAATACATCTACAAATTTCCACGAACTGATGAATGTCATGTGATTTATATATCCACACTCACACTTTAATGTTTATGTTTTTGTCTGTTTGGAACCTGCTAAAAGGCTAGCTTAGCAACCTATGTAAATAGGTGTGCAGATGTCAATCTTTGATCAGTATATTTAAGAAATTGTACTGTAAAGTTAATTAAAGTTTTCTGTCATTCAGAGTTATGATACCTTGTTGTTTTATAATAGGGAATCGAACCATTGTGACATTAAAGCTCTAAAAAGTTGTGGTAATGTGTATTTTCTTAAAAATAATGTTGAAAATCTAATTTATTGATGAAACATTTTACATCATACAAGAGTTCCTTCCTTAATCGGTTTGTGTTTCAAAATGTCATAGTATTCATTACAAAGTAATCGCTCGCTGTCGTAAACAGTATGTTTTCAGAATGACCAACAAGTTCCATATGTATTAAGACACAATAAAACAATATTGTCAAATGTTTCAACAGAAAATGAGCAAGCCATAAAATAAGTATTAATCAGAATTATTAGTTCAGTTACTTTACCAGAAAACCCTCCAAAAAGGGTAAAGAATGTTTAGAGATTTGTTACTCCCTTAAAAATTCTGATGATTAAAATATAACTATAAATACAAGTGTAAAATTGAATTGGAACAAAATATACTGTAAGCTCGATCAATGGGTAGTCTCCTTCATCATGTTGTTTATGTTGGTGTCATCATCACCGTTAGCTCATTTTTTTTATTGTAAAGCAATGTAAAGGCACAGCTGCATACAAGGTATAAAAAGAGTAGATAAAAATCATAAAGTGACATGCTTATTGAAGCGAGCAAGTAGGTAAGTAGTAGTAATGAAAAGTTGTCGAGTTGTTTAGGTCATCAGCCGAAAGACTGATTTGAACCTCTAAAGGCTTTACTAAGTAAAATGAGGAGTTACCATGCCTTCCTCACTGAGTTGGAAAGTATACTTATCAACATGTCAGGCCCTCTGAAAAGCATCTACTTTCCACCCTGCAAAGATACTTTCACTTCATTCACCAAAGGGTTTGGCTGTATAATTCATTATTCTCAGAGGAGATAACTCTGACTAGTGTCTTTTACACCTCTACTTGTTATGTTCTTATATCCTTCAGTTACGTAATTAGCTGATCATGTGATAAGAAACAGAACTATTTTTTGTAGTCCTGGAACTAGGAGATCGAGTGCAAATAAATTAACATTCCACCTGCCCGTTGTGGGCAAAATGAATAGGTAATAAATTTATTTGTAGGTAATTCATTTAACGTAGTGTTAATATTTTGATTTATCTGTTTCTGTTTTATCATATAGTATACTTCTTTTTGGGAGTCTGTTGGATGCAGTTAACAACAAAAAACTTATAAAATATTTTCAGTATTTGTAGAAATACTTAGTGTAAAATTTCATATCCAGTGTTTGGCAATTTTTGGACTGTTAACAGTTTTCAACATGGTAACTCAATGTAAAACTTAAAGTTATACCTAAATACTTTGTGGGTTACAAAAAGTGGTTGCAATAAAGTCTTCCAAAATGGATAAAGTGGTTTTTCAATATTTAATATCACGAAACATTGTTTTTGGAGATTACTAAAAACAGTACATATCTAAGGTTTATAGCAAGGATTGAGAATCCTTTAATAGGCTGAAATTTTGAATAGTTAATGTGAACAAAGTTATGTTAAGAAACTGTAATGATACCAACATTCAGTAAAATTGTTCATTTAAATATCCAGTGTAAGAAAATAGCTGTGAAAAAACTAATATTAAAGAAATACAAAATTCTTAAATCTTGGAGTCTAAACCAAATGAATGTAAATTTTAGAGAATTAAAGGTGCATTTCTACCATTAGGAAGTTATTGTTTGACTTTACTGCTTTTTAATGTGAGGCAGATTTTGTGTCCTTTTATTTCAACCTAAATAGATAAACGAATTTTAGTGTATGTAAAAGTAACTTTGATTTTGCGCATCTTTGTATGAGGTGAAGTCTCAAATTCTTATGAATAAATAGAAAGAAACTGTGACAAATATGGTTTCTGACTGTAAAGAAACTGGAGACCGAATCAAAATTCTTGAACTTTTAATCAATTAAATATTGGGCTGTTGTTTAACAAACTACATTATAAACTACTTAATAAAGTGAGAACTGGAAAAATGTATTTCTGATCATTTAAGTATAGGAACGTTGTGGTTTCCCGTTTGCTGAAATGAGACACACGTGTATAGCCTGATTTTTGTAAGGAGAGCGCTGGGCAAAACGTGCGTCTGCATTAGTATAGTCTTGTATGTACTGCAATAGTGCAGCGTATATGTAATCAACAATGGAACAGCATGCCTACAAAATACAATGGTTGGTGTCAGTTTTCAACTACACTCTAACTGTACATCTTACTATAGGTTGGAGGGGTATGCGGGGTCCGAGTCAAGTATGCGCATGCGTAGTCCAGTGCTCACAGCAATTGGCTTGGCCTTTACACGCTCTTCTATTCACACATGATATGACATTTTCTGTACTTGTGGGACTGTGGTCATATTGAATTGAACTGAACATAAAATTGAGTAGGTAAATCTGAGAAGTTATTGAGGACTTGATATATTATATATTATTTGAAAAATTATATTAATTCAAAAAACTTTCTTGTCTCATCTTTTGAAATTTTATAGCAGTGCAAAATTTTACATCAGGACCCACAAATAGCTGTCATAATCATGACCTCAAGATAATCAACAAAAATTTGTAGTGAATTGATCTTAATCGATTCATGCTCAACCATAAACCATATAACCATAATAAACACAATAAACCATAATAAAACCATAATAGTATACATTCTATAAGTTAGATTATAACCAGTAAATGTTTGCATATCAGCACCTTAACATGTTAAATTATAAATATATTGTAATGGAAATGTTAACAAAGCATTGTTTTTTGATGCAATCTTTTAATAAATGTTAACCTGCTTAAATGTTGGTCAAGCAGTAAAGTCATCGCCGGAAGTCAGCTGTTTAACAAGTTATTTTTAGAAATGAAGGTTCCGTGCTTCAAATTCTAGTAAAGGTACAGTCAGATTTCCATATATTGAAATTGTAGGTTCCTTATAAAAAATTTGATATATAGAAACTTCAGTAAAGAGAAACGCTGTGTTTTTTCTCATTATGGCTGCTACTTATATTAAGTGAGATTACTCAACCCCAGCCATATTGCCTAAAAAACAGTATTTGTTACAATAAAGTTTGTTTTATTGTGAAGTCGGATTTGCAGGGCAATTGTCCCCAAAAAGAACAACTTTTCTCTTTTGCTTAGGCATGTTTTTATCTTGTAACATTTTTACCCATTCAAAATTGCTTTGTCCACATCATCGTATTTACATATATTTTTGATCGTACTTAGTATAAAAGTATCACACTACTCTTTTATGTTGACCACAGTGTTAATGTACTGTAATAATTACAGTTAATGATTAGTAGGCTTAGTAGTAGGCTTTTTGTTTTTTTTTTTGTATTCGAGGTGGCGAGAAAAACTCATGTTCACTCCATCACGATGGGGGGAAGTAGTGTTGGACTCAATTGAGGTGTCTTCTTCCAGCCCAAAGGAGGCCGCAACCACCTACCAACCAAAAATCTGCTGCCTGGCCACTTGATCCGGCATCAGCAAATAACCCTCCACCTCCCTCAGAACTGTTAATATAATACAAGGGAAATGCCGGGTTAAAAAATTTACACACTGTCATCGGGGCATGGAAGGGGGCTGTAGCCTAATTTCCTTTTGCTGTCACTGACCAACACTCACTCTCTCATTCATTTCTTTCGTCATCAGCTCAGGAACTAAGTGTGCCTACTTTATGAGTTTGGAGCAGGATTGATTTACGGTGGGAGAGGGGGATCCTGCTGATCTCCAGATGTCTCCTCCCACTCGCAGTCTCCCGATCACCCACTGCAAACTAAGCGATCAACTTCCAGCTCTTCTCATCCCACAGAATTGCTGCCTCTACTTTCTCTGGGCTCCACAGTGCAACCCCTATCTTCTCAGATGTTTCCATTCTTTCAAGGCCAAAATAGGGACATCTTTCAAAAATTAGCACAATGGACTCCTCCTCTTCACTGTCACATAATCGACATTTCGGCACTTCACTAAGTTTGAACCTCGTCAAATATGCCCCAAGCAACCATGCCCTGTTAACAACTGTGTTACTTCATGGGTGGTATCACCAAATGTCCTCCTTATCCATACCTCGACATTTGGAATGAACCTCCTTGTCCACTCCTCGACCCTAGCTTCGCTCCATCTCCTCTGCCACTGGCTGAGTAATCGATTCCAACATTTCTCTCTTTATCAACGCCAGCTCGCTGCTCTTCCCTTCCGCACGCCACTAGATCCCCGAAATCACCAGGGGTGCGTCTGTAGATACAGTTCTTTAAGCACTACAAATTTCCAGAGCGAATTTCTGCTGTGTCCTTAAAAGCTTACCTACTTGTTTCTACTCGTTTCGATTTCCAAGAATTCCTATTCAAAATATTTCATTCGTGGCAATTCATTATCCTTGTTCAATATACCCCACTTCATACAATGGTACACAATTTCTTACAATAAACAATGATTCCCATAACTATTTCTAGAATATCATTGTTATAATGTTACAATATTGATTCCTAACTTAGTTTTTCCAAGAAAATGATAGCTATCTCCAAAAGGAGCTGTTTTAAAAATAATTATTAAAAGAAAATTAATAATCAGAATACATTTTAATTATTTAAACAAATGTATACAGATCGGCCTTAGGTAAATCATTAAATTTTTAGGGAAAACTCTTTTGGGATTTTTTTTGTTTAACGTTCGACTGTTTTGTAATTACTGCTAATGCAGACGGTGAACGATGAAATGATTTTTTGTAACGTATGAAAATATGCTGTAGCTGAGTGGGATTCGAACACAAGAATTAAAGTGGGATTCAAACTCTTTGGGGAGTCGATATTGCATGGTGATCTGCTGACAGCCACAAATTAACAAAATACTAATCGCTACTGTTCAAATTCATGTCTAATTAGCCTATAGTAGGAACTGGTAAAAATAAATATTTAGTTTTGCTAACCAGTTGTCAAATTGGGTGTTAGTCAATAATTTCATTCAGAACTATAGCCTAGTTCTCAATAGCAAAAATAAAAGCTCAAAAACGTCTACTTTCTTGTTTTTCACTATCTATGTATTTTAATCTATAGCACATCTTTTAAATAGGGGTCATTATTTTAAAAATACTTTATTAAAAATTTATATTTTTTTTGAAAGATGCTGTTGTTACATTTCTTTTTTCATTTTGGGCATTGACTGAGTGGGCAAATGTGAATTTAATGGGGTAAGGAATAAAGAAATTGGTTTGTTCGTTCGTAGCAGTCGATAACGGTAATAGTTATAAAATGTAAGTTATTTGTTTTACTGATCCCTGGCCATTGCGGTTAGCTGACATAGGTGTGCTAAGGTTATTTTAAGTATGTAAGGTTTTACCGACCTCTACTTTAAGAGTGAATATTGTTCACCGATTCTTGTATGGAACTGAGTCAGCGCTTTTCATGACAGATCAAGTCGATTGGATATCCGAGAACTTTTCAATCAGATTACATTGAAAAGCTAAGTGGTCCAATTTGAAACAAAGCGCTATTTCTATAACAAGCTGTTCCGTCGTGTAAGCGAAATGTTGCGGGCGGCTGGTTTGCCTTGCCGTCTACAAGCCTAGGGGTTAAGATGACAAAGGGATTCTAGCCTAGTTTTAGAATATCTTACTAAAAAAACATATTACTAGGCTCTAAAATATGCACGATTGTAGTTTTTGTTTGTTAAATTTGTAAAATTTATCAAGTAAGAAAATTTTGTTTGTTTTAAAAATCCCTTTTCAAAAAAAATTATAAAATATTTTATGTTAAAAAAAATTGGTGTGAAACACACATACAACTTTCTCTTGCCAATGCAAATAATGAACAATATAACCTAACATTAGTAACAAAATATTAGAAATAAACAAAAAAAAAACGAACTTTAAAAAACATAGCTTTTTCTAATCATAAGTGAATTATAAAAAAGTGAAAACCAACCTTAGTTTGACTTAATAATACGGAAAATCGGTCTTTGACGCTAAACTAGGCTCTGTAGAGTAAAAAGACAATGCTTAAAATAAAAGTTGTAGATCTTTTAATTTTCTACAAATTGAATTATATACACTTTTGTCGTAAAATGCACACTGCGGCCGAAATCTCAAAAGTTTCATTTTTACAGATTTTCATGAAAAAAGAGAAAATAATTAATTACCGCTAAACTAAGCGTTATACAAAGACACATTTGGAATAAAAAGTTGTAGATTTTAAAATTTTCTATATAACTTTAATTACCTACATAAAGTTAATTTAATTTTTGCTATAAAATGCATATTAAGGCCGCAATCTTAAAAAAGCATTCTTTTCTACAAGAGCACAGCCTCCACAAGAATTTCTGCAGACATGATGTCTACTCTATTATGCAGAGCGTAAAAATTGTAGTAAATCAGGAGATTTTAAAAAAAAATCGTAGGAGCCGTTTTTGAAAAAACGCAAAAAGTGAAAAATTAAACGAATAACTTACTACTTCCGGTTGACCGATTTTGATGAAAATGTTTGTGTCGGGTACTCTAGTAGTACATAACTTAAGTTTGACCAATCGCTATAAACATGTTTTTTGGGTTCAGGGGGTCTGAAAACGTGTATATCCGGTGAAAACTCGATTTAAAAAAATCGACGTGTAGCCTAAGCTATAGATATTTTCCTTCCTATAATATTATTATAGGTAAGATAAAGTGAAAATTGTATTTTTTATTTACATTTTTACTAAGTGATGTAATTTCATTAGTAGAAAAAAATTCATGCCTTTGTTGTATTACTAAGAAAAGAAATGTGAAATTGTGGCATGTGTGCAGTATGTTACGTTACAAAATTTACTTCAATTAAATTTACTCATTTTATATAAATTGAAAATTTTTATATAACAATGTGTTGAGAGAGAAAAATGTGCATGTTATTAAAGTACACTATTTCTCATTCTGACTTTCTTGAGACTTTATAACAGTGAAAATTTATTGCAATCATGTCAAAAGTATGTTACTACTTCAATTTCATCAAATCTTTGTGTTAAAACTAGAAAATTTTATATTATATTCATGAACCTGACAAGGCAAGAAAACTGACTATTACTATCCACCGTGTGGTTTCAGCTTCACTTTCAATTCTTTGATTAAAATCGAAACGACATGTTTAAAAATGTTTACTATATAAAACGAGGCTGATTGTCATACATAATAATGATTGGACGTAATCAGATAACTAAAAACTTTGGATAAAATTGTGAATCTATCAAATATGCGTGCAAATTAAAATAAAAAAAATTCAGTTCAGTTTGAACTGTCTTGAAAACATTTCGTATTTCTAACTTAATCGGTTTTCTGATAACTAAATTTTATTATAAAAATTTTCACCACGTTTCCATTGCTGATGATCTATTCTCCTATATTAATACTTGATAAATTAAATTTATCTACAATTTTTAGAGCCTGTCACAATACAACACCGAATATTCTTCAAATACACCAGTCAAAAGCACTTAGAGCAATAACAAACGCACCTTTTTACGTAACAAATCATACCCTTCACAAAGACCTGAAGATACCAACGGTTCGAGACATTGTAAACGCAACATACAACATACAACATACAACAACCAACATTACACACAAAGACTATTGACTACATAAATCCAAATGTCCAATCTCTTTCAACTAACGATCTCCCTGTTAACAACTAAACGAAGTGGTAACTAAAACGAAGGTGGAATAGAGATCTTCTCCGAGCACCTTAAAAACATTTCAATTTAACTTGTCATGCCTGTGCCATTTCATAAAAACAAAAAATCATTTCATTAAAAAAAGGAATTCATCCATCATAGTTTATAAATCATTATTGAAAAATACTGGCACCACATTCTTTACAAAATTTCACGCCGAAATCGGTCACTGAATCGATTCTCATTCACGTCACATTCCCGCCATTCCTCATTCATTCCATCTCATTTACTAGTTGTGCTTTAAAAATTGTGCAGTTGTAAATAAAAAAAATGAAGCCAAAAAAATGTGAAATTATTCTAGTGACCTTAGTAAATTTAATAAAGAGTAATAATGATTATGAAATATTTGTAAAAAAATTTTTAAACAAACCGATTTCTTCGAAATGGTTTGCGAATTTGCTGGTCATAGACTCGAACGAAAAGCGTTCATAATGAACCAGAATTTGATGAATTTTAAAAAATACTGTGAATATTAACTTAATTAGTGTTTTCTTTGAGCATATTAATATTTGGTAGTGAGTTTTGAATCAGCAGAAAAGAGTATGTGTCTGTTACTAAAGCAACTAAGACGAGGTTTTTGAGAAGTGTACAAGATTGTAGTCTACTGGAAGAATTGGACTGCCCATATTGTACTGGGAAGAAGAGGTGCTGGTCGACCGAAAAAGAGATGGATGCCGAAACTTGTTCAAGTAATCTAAACCGTGGTGTTAAATCATGAACTTTCCTACGAATTGGTGAAAATAACAATAAAAGTGATGCAGTAGAATTTAAACTTGAGGAAAGTTTTCTTATATGAAACCTATATTTTTGAAATAGAAATAAACAAGGCAAATGAGAATTAAGAATTGTATTTTTTAACGTGAAACACTGATCTTAGATACGAAGAGACAAAAGCCGATTTACCCATAGTTTAACAAAAATTGAAAATCCAGTGGGAAACACTCATATGACTTTCTCTTGGCAATCTAAATAATGAAAATTGTAATCTATGTTTAATGATGAATAAACAGTTTAAAATAAAAAACATAACCTAATTTTAATCCTGAGTGAATGACCCAAAGTGAAAATCAACCACTGTAAAACTTCAGAGTACGGAAAATCATTAATTGACTCTAAACTAGGCTCTTTAGAAAAAATTACTTGAAATAAAAGTTGTAGATTCTTTTATTTCCTACAGCTTTAATTTTACTGTACACTTCTGTCGTGAAATGCACACTACGGCCGCAGTCTTAAAAAATCAAATTTTTTTAATGATTTTGAAGAGAAATGTACAGAAAAGAAGTAATTAATGCTAAATTAAGCGTTCTAGTAAAAAAATGTTTAAAATAAAACGTGTCAGTTATTTACTTCCTACAACTTTGATTATAAACACTTTTCCCCTAAAATACATAATAAGGCCGCAATCTTAAAAAAAAAAAACAATTTTTGTTTACCACGAGAGCACAGTCCCCAAGAATTTCAGCCCAGATTGCGCTTACTTTATCTTGTAGAGCAGAAGTGAAAAAGTGAAAAATTGCGCGAATAAACAACTACTTCCAGTTAACCGATTTTGATGGATATATTCGTGTTGTCCCCTAGTGGTACTTAACTTAAATTCCAAGTTTCAACTTCGTTCGCTATTCCGTTCTTGTGATATTTTGTTCACACACACACACACACACACACACACACACACACACACACACGCACGCACGCACGCACGCACACACGCACAAACACACAGACCAGTAGCTGAAAACATGATTTTTTTGGGTTCATAGGACCTGAAAACGTGTACTCCGGGGAAAACTCGATATCAAAAAAATAGACATGAAAATATTACTTACTTTCCCTGTATATTCATATAAGGCAAGAGAAAGTAAAACCTGACGATAACATGAGCTCGTCGTTTTTGTTTAATGTAAACCATATAAATAAATTAAGTCTCAGCAGTTACTGTTGCAGACAATGCGGACGCTTCAGTAACTAGTACTTTACCGCGTTAAACTTCTTTAAAGTGACATAACTTAATTGATAAATACATAAATGCAAATTAATGTAAACTACTGAGAAATTACTGTTTAAATCTTATTAAGTACATAAATGATTCGTCTATGTACAACCTGAATAACAAGTAATTCTATCTCTCTGTCTAAGCGATTGTACTATTGTAATAGATGATTATGATGGATTGTCTTGCTGAGAAATCAGTGAGCGAATCCATTATTCATGACGACAATCATCATAAAGTGTGATAAGTGATGATCCTTCAATGATTATTTGATAGACCAACACAAAATACATCATTGATCTTATAGGGGAGACATTTAAGAGGGGATTATTTTACCAGAAAAGGAATTTTACTATGCGGTACGCTATTATTATACACATTCTTTGCCCAGAAAAAGTTTTACAACATTAATAAACATGAAGAATATCACCATAAGAATTAAAAACTAAAATATTTATGAGATTCGTATTTCTAAACATATGTGTACTGTAGTGATGGTATCATGAATAAAATAAGATTGAGAATATATAAAAATATCGTATAATCAGACGAAAATTCTTGAGAGTGCAATGCGTTGAAAATTCGCTTTTCAGACTTACAGAAGACGGTGCATTTTGGGGGTATCAGTCACGTAATAAAAATCACTACAATAAAAATTGCTGCAATAGAAGAACAAGAACAAATAAAGGATTCAACGAAACAACCAGAAAGATAGGACTCCATAAATCCTTTGAAAAAACAAACTTTATAACAAATACAAATAAACACTAAGTAAAAATTGAAAGAAAAGAAATAGAGTTAAAATATACAAATAGGTATCTAAGAGAATGGTTTTCAAAAAATGTAAATAAGAAAGAAAATATAAAAATTATGGAGTGAAACACACACACACACACGCGTGACTTTCTCTTGCCAGTGTAAATAATGAACAATATAACCTAATTTTAATCATGAGTTAATGACGTAAAGTGAAAATCAACCACTGTAGAAATTAAAAGTACGGACAATCATTAATTGAAACTAAACTTGTCTCTGTACAATGCTTTTAATAAAAATTGTAGGTTTTTTAATTTCCTAATAAATTGATTATACAATTTTATCGTAAAATTCATACTAAGGCTGTAATCTTTAAAAATTCCAGTTTTTACCGATTTTGATGAGCAAAATACAGAAAATTATTAATAAACATTTACCTAAGCGCTAAAGCGAAGCGATTAGGGGCAAAGCACTTTAGTTTTAATTAATTTTTTGCTGGAAAAATTGGCTGTTAAATTCGGTATAAAATGTAGTTGGCCTAAATAATATCCGCTTAAACATTTACTTATTGGGCAAAAGATAAAAAATAAAAAAAGGAAGAAAGATCTGAACTAATAAAAATATTGTGTAGCAAATATGAATTTCAAAAAGACGTTTCAATTTCTTTACTATACCCTTAAAAATTATAACCGAGATTGTAATATAAATAGAGTTATATGTTATTATTTTGATAATTTGTTTTTTTACAAGTTTCTAAGTCACAAAATATTACTTCATGTAAGGTTACTACGGACTGTTCATGCTAAAATTCAGTAATAGAGTTGATTTTTATTCTATAATATATGATATAACCAGTAGCCTACCGAATATTCTCGAGGTACGTGTATTGTGACTGAAAGCGAATGAATTTGGGGTACTTTTTTTCTTCTCAGTAGAGTTTGTACATTGAATAATGACCTCATAAGCGACATTTTATACAGCTCTTTCTTTCAAAGGGTTTCTATAAAAATATATTACACTAATTTAAGATAAGGTGCCAAAAAGGTTTTTTTTAAATTCTGAAGAAAAATAAACTTTATCAGTTTTTTTATTGCAGCATAATGATATGGAGGTATTATTGTTTATTTATATTTTTGGAAATAATACCACAAAATCACAAATCTTAGATTTAAACAATTATTATAATAATGAAAGGGCCGCATTGGCGTAGTTGGTAACGTGCTCGCCTCTCATAATGCGGTCGTGGGTTCGAATCCCACTCAGGCACGGCATATTTTCATACGTTACAAAAAAAATCATTTCATCCTCCATTGTAGACAGTTACACCCCAACGTCGTCACTAATGACCATTGCAGTTGATGCGACGTTAAATAAATACATAAAAAAAATAATAATAAAAACTAACATTATAGACGTAGCAACGCAGACTGAAATAACACAGTAGGCTAAACTAAATTTAACATCGCTGGCAGTAAGTAACCAAACCTATGCACAAACAGAAACTATATACCAGTTGCAAACTACACGTAATAGATATAATAAACTACACAGAAATATCTGGCTAGACACATAAAAGCTAAGACTAAAACACGAAAACACTGTAGCAGCAGAAAACCGCCATGAGCTGTATAAGGGGCCCGTAGGGGTACAGGTTACATGCACATCAGATTGTGTTTCTACTGTAATTCCATCCAAAAGCCCATTAATAGCCATGCCTAGAACGTCTCTTGTTTTGTTACGCACCACAAAATTAACTCCGTCAGCAGTACGTGTATGAAAGAAGAAGAGTGTGTGTTGTTTAACTGAGCTGTATGTACTGTGGCCGTTTTGATAAAATTTAGTATGTTTTGTGTGAAAAGCTAGTTTATAATTGGAGGAAAGGTTGTCTAGCAGAAAGGATCCGAGTCTGTTGTATTCGTCCAATACATTTATGCAAAGTCAATCATGGTTTACAAAATAGAGACTAAAGCCAACCACCACCTGAAGAGTTAAAAATTTATAAACCAGTTTAATTAAGTACAGAGTACTGGCAAGATAATTTTATTCACACACTGCTACCAACAAAACTGTGGGTATAATTCTTTTTTTATCAGATATTATCAACCTTTTGGTAACTTTAACCTGAGTTTGGGTGAAGGGGCTTTTAAAACTCGGTTTCTAAATGTCAGAAAGGCCGCCTCCGTAGAGTAATGGTAGCGCGCTAGCCTATCACGTGGAGGTCCCGGGTTTGTTTCCCGGCCAGGGTCCGAAAATTTTGAAAAGTTAAAAACCACCATTAAAATATCCTACCGTAGTCGCTAATCACCGAGCTGTTGATGCAACTTAAATAAATAAACCAAAAAAAGTCAGAAAACATATTCATGAATTAAAAATTTACAATTTATAATATTTTATTTAAGAAAAATTATTGACATACTCACTTAGTTATTACAATTTACTTTTTTTTATCAACCTTAATTGGTACATACTGCGGAAGAGCGGAGTGTAGCTTGGATGAATAACTATTTAAATCTATACTAATATTACAAAGACAAAGGGTGTTTTTTTGTGCAGGCTAATTTCCAAATCTACTGAACGAACTTTCATGAAATTTTGACAGCATATTTGTATTTATATTCACAGCAACATTTTATTTTTAAATTTTCAAAAATGATAACCCAAAGGGCCCTAATGAAGATTTTCTTAAATATGTGTGTGTGTGTGTGTGTGTGTGTGTGTGTGTGTGTGTGTGTGTGTGTGTACATGTGAGTATGTATTGCTGTTGAAGTTGAAGTAGATTAAGGGGTTTGATGATGGCGAGAGACGTTCGCGGGGAATTTATCAAAACAACCTTGTGTGTGTGTGTGTGTGTGTGTGTGTGTGTGTGTGTGTGTGGGTGTGTGTGTGTGTGTATGTGTACATTGGGGGTATATAGTCGACTAGCAGCTACACAATTTCTGTTACATATTTATTGAAAAAAATTTATTATACATGTTTCGCGAGCGAAGCCGCGCGGGGTATGCTAGTTATAAATATAACAAAAAGATTACGAAAATTTCTATTATTTTGGATAAAAGGTTGACAGATGAAAAAGAGTGATAAAAAAATACCATACTTGACCGGAAATCGAACCTGGGTTCCCTGGTACTAGACAACTGTGGCTGTATTGATAAAGAGTTGCCCCTTTATAATACCGGGACAAAAATTTAGTTAACAATTAGAAATTTATTTACTTAGTTCACGTTATAAACTCCATAGGAATTCAGCAAATTAAAACAGTATTGCAATCTGTACTAACAGTTAGAAAGGGTAAAGAGAGTACAATGACTAAAACGGTTCATCTTTATTTATATTTCTTTTTCAAGTACCAGGTCTCACCTAATCATCTCACCTTAACCATTTATTGCCTATTGTTACAGTATTTTAATTTCCATATTTTTTAATTAGGAAATTCACATCAACATGATGGTTATTAGAAAACATGCTGATCTTAGAAATATAACTATATAAGATTAACGATGAATACATTTTCATACCTATCCGGAATTTGACCCGAGATCTTCGGCTAACAGTTGGCTACACTCACGACAATTTTAAATGTATCTGTGTTCAATTAAGTAAGTTTGTTTATACTGCTGTAGAGTCCACAGAAAGTGTTAAAATATAAACATTAATGTCTATATTAAGTTTTATGTTATAGTATAACAAAATGCATGAATATAATGTAGACTACGCAGTATATAATTTATTATTACTATTTCTGTGGGATAGTGTTAGGGTGACAGCTAACTTGGTTATTTGACATGAAACATAAAATTAGATGGATGTGTGACAAACAACTTTTAACGTCCTTGGGGTTATCACGTCGTGTATTGGTGTCGAAACCACCGCATAACCAAGTTATGAAGACATTTCGTGTAATAGCAAAATGTACTTTCATTACGATCTTCCATCTAGTGCTACTACTGCTCGACCAAATAAACGAACATTGAGTTTGTTTTCCGTCGCACGCGATAAAAAACTTTAAGGCAATAAAAACAACCCCCTCTGAAGCGACAAGGAAATCCCATCCCATCTATGAAAGCAAAACGCCTTCGGCTTGCAAATCCATTAAATTTTATATCCGGTTGTTAATTTTAACTCGGTGCTATCTGCGTTGTACTCTAAGATAGCAACTGTTGCTCTGATTTATTTCAGTGTTGGTCGAGGGAATACTACGATAATTAAGTTTTTCTTATTATTAACTATGAAGTGTAAAATTCCATTCCATTTTATGTTATTCAAACTTCTAAATTTTGTAAATATAATATTTTTATTTGTGACGATCGTCAAAGTTACAAAAGTAGCAAATAATATTTTTTGGAAAACTAATTAAATTACATATTTGATTTCTGTCAGTGAATTCTGTCTTTAAAAGCCACAATTTAACCCTCGACATAAATGAGACGCATGTAGTGTTACGTATTCTCGGTCCTATTGTATGGAGTTGAGGCCTAGACGCTGACAGGCAACAATCACAGGCAATAAATTGAAAGCGTTCGAATTTTGGCTGTATAGGAAAATGCTGCAAATATATCCTGGACGCAGAAAATTACTAATGCGTCGAATGAACAAAGCAGTGGAATTGGTTGGCATAGTGAAGGCGCAAAAGCTGCAACATCTGGGTCATATCATGCGGGATGAACGCAGGTATGAATTGTTCCAACGTATTCTGCAAGGCAAAATCGAAAGTAGATGGGGATCAGGACGCAGAAAAATTTCTTGTATGGCCAATCTGAGAGTGTGGTTTAACAACAGCTCAGAAGAACTGTTTCGGTTAGCTACCAATAAAGCCATGATGGTCGAAAACCGTCGGAACGGAGAGGCACCCTGAGAAAAAAACATAGGTGATATCATAATTTAAATCTAAACCTTATTTATGGAGAAACAACAAAATATATATAAATAAATATATAAATATTGTAAAAAGACTACACAGAATCATGAAAAAATGGGATAAATTCTAAATTGAAATTAATTATCAGTATAAATCACTGAATTTAAAAGAATATCAGATTGTAGTCGGAGTCCTAAATCTACATACATTTTAGATAATCGGAAAGCTTTGTCGATGTGTAAGTTATAAAGTGTCGGTGTTAACCTGCAGGAGGCTGGGGTAAAATATTATTATAGCATTTACGAAATGTGATGGGTAATCCATGCATAGAAAATTTCCGGGTCTTTAGTGTTAGACGCATCGCCCACTATTAGTGCGCCTACAAAAATTGCAAATGCAACGAGCAACACAACACACCATTTCGGGTTGCAGGATGTACAGGGGGTATTTATATACTTTACATGCATTGATAAATAATACATACCTTGTTTGTAACTGATGAAGTTCGACTAAAGCAGGAGACCAGAGTGCTGATGAAGTTCGACTTGAAAATATTAACACTTAACTATTTTAATACCAATATAGTCATGTAGACCTAAATTTGTTTTGTTATTTATTCATTAAATCGGAGTCAATAACAACGTTTTGTCTGGTGTTATTGTATAGTTTTCTACAGGATGTGTGTTATATATTATTGTTTATCTGATGTGGAGTTCATTGGTTTTGTAATTGTATGTGTGTGTGTGCGTGTGTGTGTGTGTTTATATGTCTGTATTGTATGAGTTACAGTACACTCTTTGCAACTGAGTCTCAGATGATATCAATCAGATAATTTTTCAAACATGTTGCAGTTTCAGTTCTTGTAGGCGCACTAACAAAGTGCAGAGTCTCTAACAGAAAAGTCCCAAATTTTCTATAACATGTCGGAGTAAATATAAAACGATTATAATAATCTTCATGAATGCAATACATGTGAAGTTCTTTCACACTCTTCTTTTTTCAATAATTTGTTTAAAGGTAAAAACTCTTATCATAAAATTTGAATATAAATTAAAACACATTATTTCAAAACTTTTTGGAAAAATTAATATTTGGGTTTAATTTCCTCAGAAACTGTATAAGCCTTATTCTCTATCTTATAACATTTCTTATAGATAATCATAAAAATAGTTTGTTTAATACTGTAATTAACAATCGTAACAAATGCAAATGGATATCAGACTATTTAATGAAATACGTTTTTCTGGTTTTAAATTGTTTTGTTTAAAAGTCTTGTGAATTCATAATATACAAAATGCGGCTTGAACTTAATTGAATTAAAATGTGTTTATTCCTGCAAATAACGCATGTATAACATTTTTACGACAGTTAGGAAGGGTGTAGTTGTCAGTACAAATTAAAACAGTAGTGTTTGTAGTCAGATAAGGATTAGTAGAAATCTAGAATTGTAGTTCAGCTTTAGTTGACTTGGATTATCAATTCACAAACGGGAAAAGAGAGGGGAAACACAGCAACAAAACACGATATCTTATGGGGGAGAGTCTGAGACGTGCTGGAGCAAGGGCTTATGTAGGGATCCAACTGATCCCCATCAGCCGGGATCACATTGGCTGCTTCTCCTTACTTTCTGCAGACGTACCCTTCTTTTCCTTGTTTGTACCCTACACGTACTCTATAAATGCTCATTCTGTGTCCATTAATACGTTTATCCCTATTCTGTAATATATGCAATAATCAATGGATTTATGAAGACCTATATTAAACACCTACTATTCGTTCGTTGAACGGAACATGTTACATTAATAACAATTTTTAGCTTAGTTTTTTATTTAATTATGTTAGTATGACCAATTATTATATTCTTGATTCAACAAAAGACTGCTACTAATTATTGTAATACAGAAATTTTCTTATTCATATAATTTAATTTAATTTCTTCTTCATATTTAATTAGTTTTTTTTAATAATTCTCTTTGAGTACTGAATTTTCATCAATGACTCTTCTAGAATTGTTCTGAGTAGACCTAAATACCACTCACACAAACCGCCTTGAAATACGTTAGGATCAATCAATTATAAAAAGTAAGGCTTGTAACAGGCTACCTTTACTACCTACATAACCATTTCTAACTATTTCTTGGAAACCCTATTTATCACTCTTATTATTTACGTTAACATTTTTAAAATCTCGGTCCTCCTCAAAAATTCTCGAACACACATTTCTTTCAGATATTGCCACAGTATTATTATATTTTAGTATAATTATTAAATTTTGATTTACCAGTTAATTATAAAAAAAATTAAGTTCAATATGGCCGTTACTCTGGTCTCCTGTGTTTTTCTTTTTCAAATTAAACTGCAACATTCAATGTCAATTTCAAGGTAATATGTTTAACCGTTTCACTTTGTCAGTCCATTTCATACCTTGTATTCCTCCACAAACACTATCAAAACAAAACTGGATTACTATTCCAAAAATTTATATACATTGATCACTTTTAAAATAGTAAACATTCCCATTTTTATTATAACCACACGGCACACATTTAAATCTCTTCACCTGTTCATTTTATATATTAAAGAGGTATGTTAAATATTTATTACAAATTAATCTTATTTCTTATTTAGTTATGTGTAGCGTTTTTGACACAATAGAGGCTCTAAAGATTATTTATTTTTTAATAGAATTAAACTGCGACCTGTTCTTTAGAAAATAATAAATTGATTTGCAGAAAATAATTATAACATTAAATGGTAACTCCCAACATACATGCCTTATTAAGAGAGGGACTGTTTAAAAAGATTTCAGTTCGTTATTTACTACAATTACAATGAGCTAAGATTTAAAAAAAATATTTGTTGCATCAACATCTTGGTCTTTAGCGACTACTCTGTTAAGGATCGGTGGGAGTGAACTAGTAATAATTTTTTAACCCTAATAGGGAATCAAACCCGGGACCTTCGCTTTGGAGCGTTCTACGCTGCAAAACGGATTGGATCAAACCATTTTATGAAAGCTAAATTTTAAATAATCACAATGACTACTACTTAAGAACAGATTCGAGCAACTCTCCTGCCTTGTAATAATCGATCACATATTCCATTACGACAAAAACTATTACTGTAATACGGGCTCTAGATATCTTAGCACAACATCAAAAAATAACAACAACAGGTAGGACTAACGTATGGTCGTTAAAAAAGGCTGAAAATACATGGGTTTCTGAAAAAATAAATAATTCTTAAAAAAATGAGAAGTTAGACTGTACAGTTAAGAATTCGCAAAGATTTATGGTAGTTACAAGGTACGCACAATACAGAAATATTATTAACAAATGATTTTAATTCATCCGTTCATTTGCAAAAGTTAGATTTTACTGTTTTATAAAATATTAAATGAACTCCTTCTTGTTCATAAAAGGTGTTCAAAGTAAGTGTAGGTTAGACAGAGAGGTGGACAACTATCCTTACCAAATGGTGAAGAAAATCATCTGTACTGTTTATTATAATATAAATTTGCGACCACTTCAGGAGGAAGGTGATGTGTACATAAGAAAACAGCTTTTAGAGAAAGTAAAAATAAGACACGAAAACGTGGTCAGAACAAAAAACAAACAAAAGTAAAACCACTTAAAAGAAAGATTCTGTTCTATGTGTACCTTAGTCTCTGAAACAAAAAATTTATTTACTTTAAGTTTTGAACAGTAATAATCCTTCCAATTTGTTCAGCGACGGATATCTTTTACAAAAATATCCTAGTAGTCGTGGTTAGGAATTCTATTTTAATATTTAAAATCGAAAAATAGTCAGTCAATAATATTACCAAACTTCGTGATCTTCGTCTACTTTGAGTTTGATTAAAGGTGGGTATACCGGTAATTATATTATAATGTTAACGAAAGGATGTATTATATTCTATTGACGAGATAGAATAGTTATCTTTGTACGGGTAAACAACCAGAACAGCGATAACAAACATCAAAACAGCCATACGAAACATTTATGTAAAAATTAATAACTTCACTTATCTTGAGGAGATAATACAGCTTAAGACCAGCAAAAAGGAATCAGAAAACAGCAGGCGAAGAGAGATGGCGACTGCTCTATGAAAAAGTCACAACCTGTTTAAGAATAAATCACTGTCGAGATAAGCCAAGATAAGACGTTATAATATTGCGATAAATCGTGCGTTTCTGTACGCGAGTGAATGCATTAGAATGACTGGAAAGGCTGCTAAAAGAGAAGCAGAGAAAGTTGAGAGAAAGATCCTCCGCAATATAATGGGTCCGAAGGTAATAGGCAGACAGTACAGGAAATGAGGAAAAGAACTGTACAAGAAAAACGCAGAATTAGTAAAAACGATTAGAAATCGAAGACTAAAGTTCTAGGGTTACCGTAATAGAGTGAATGACAAACGGTTGACAAAACAAATTTTTAAAGTCCTAAACAATAGACATTAGGTGTCAAACAATAGGTGACTAAACAATAGACATTAGGATAAGTAATGTAAACAAGTTTTGAAAAGATACTGAGATAACTGGAATAAACCAAAAAAATATGTAAGGTCAAATCAAATTCAGACAATTGTTTTCTGACTTTACGGAGTTTCTCCGAAAGCAAAAGTAGTACATCGATGGGTGGAAGATATGAGAAAAGCATACAGTAAATGAGTGCTGACATTGTGGGCTGTAAAGAGAGCTTCCAGGAATGTCTAAAGTTACTTTATGTGGGTTTAAATTGGCCATACACAAAAAAATCGGAATAGTGGTTCATAGTAATTAAAAAGCATAATAGTTTTTTGGTTTCACGAAGTTGGCTAGAATTTTTATTACCATAGGCCTATCTTCAGATAATTTAAGATTATTATTCTTAAAGAAAACCTTAACAACTTAAATCTTATTCAAAAATTTGAGCGACTCTGCGCATTTGAAACTTGGTAGCTTCGGACCTCCTTGAAGCTGACTCATTGATACACAAATAATATTCAGTATAACCTATAAGTAAAGCTATGCTGAAAAATTTGGTAATTTCTAAAATGATCAAAGTTAAATTTTATCGATAGAACAACGAGTTAATATACATTTTAAATACATTTAAAATATCGATTGCGTGGTGCTAATTTCATGCTTTACTAGAGCGACTAATTTTGCTGCAATAATAGATAGCATTATTTGTTATTATCCAAAGGTAATTGCACTTAGTTCTAACTACCTTTTTAGTACTGCGGGTCTTATAGAATTTGAAAGGAAATTATTACAATAGCTTTCTATTCTCTCTTGGATATCAGAGTTAGATTGGATACTAGTTTATATATCCGTAATTATTGGATGCGATATCGGTTTGCGTTGTGTCGTGTGACTGCAATTAGGAAAAGTCTAAGTGTACAGTCATAATGGGTGGAGTTCATGGTTCCATGTCCTTATGTATAGGCTATACAGGCTAGAATCCCTTTGTAGGGAACGGAACGCGATTGGTATGCAGGCATTATATCGGTATTACCAACCGACGATTTTAGACAAAGAGAAAGCCAGAGAGTGTGTTAGAGAACGATAAAGTGAGAGATAGAATGATTGAAAGGGTAAACGATAAAGAGAAGTGTACGAAAAAGCGCACGATAACTGATAGAGGTAGAAGGGTGAGTTCGAGAGCTTGTACAACGATCCGGCCCTTTTGTTTGAAATAACCTCCTCAGATCTTTATCATTTTCTTTGAAAGTCTAACTGAAATATACAAGAAAAGTATTTTGAGATATTATGTTATAAACTATTAAATATATCATAGGCCTATTAAAATAAAAAATAAACCAATGGTAATTTAAACCGCAAAGACAAAACAATTTGTCTTTGATTTGATCTGATTTGATCTTTGATTTGATCTGATCAGATGGTAAATGTTCACCAGATTTATATATATATATTTTATTTTAATAACTTTTGTTGCTGCATCCATTTAAAAAAAGGACAGTAGTTGCAAAAAGGATTTTTATTAATGTGTTTGAATTTTGGATTTTAATAAGACATTTTATCTGCCACTAAAATCAAAATTTTGTTGCTGTTTTTAATTAGAAACAACTACAGCCTGTAATTACAACCAGCAGTATTTATGATAAGGTACGTGTGTAATGTCCTGTTTTCATCATGATTGAGGATAAAATCACCTAATGGTAAACCCTCATCAGTGTTCAATATTAGATCCATGTTTCAGAATCTTTTTAAATTCCTTTGCGGATTTTGTCTTAGGTGAAGGTTGTAAAAATTTTTTTACTTATTTATGTGATTAATTAATTTTGAATGAGAGTGTGTGTATAATTTTAAATGGTCATATATACTGTGCCTTTATTGAGATCACGACGTATGGTAGAATTTTGAACGTGGTAGGGATTACATAAGACTAAACATAAAAATTTGTTTTGAACCGCTTGTATTCTGATTACATTTAGTTTTTACGCTGAACCGTATACCAAATCCATACAACCACATCAGCCAAATTAGGTGATTGTAAAAACTTGGTTTTTGTTCAATAATAGGCCAGTGATATCTACAGTGGAGTACAGAGAACAAAGCCTTTAAAAACAAATTATTAAATTATTAAATAGCAAATAAAAAAATAGATATAATAATAATAATAATAATAATAATAATAATAATAATAATAATAATAATAATAATAAAAAATAATAAAAATAAATTTAAATGAAATAGATTTTGAAAAGCAAAATCTTTCTTTATCGTGAGGATGGTGGTGTTCCATGTCAGTCTTCTCTCTGGTGTAAGAACTAAATAAAAAACTATGTCTGTTTGTAGTATTGAATAATTGTCGTAGTATATGGATGGAAAAGTTTTTCGTTGGAGTACTAAGTGTTTTTAAAACTAAAAAGAATTTTTAGAATTAATTTTAAGTTATGCTTGATTTCTTAAATTCCTTTGAAACCCAATATATGATGAGACCAGAACCTTCTGTACTAATTGTTTCAGGCACACAATTTGTGCCGGCTAATTTATTAACAAGAAAAATGCTGTAACAGTCGGAAATTTTATTAGTAGGCCTATAAATTGATTTTTTATTTTTCTATTATATTAAATTCTGAGATTCTGCGGCTAAATTCAAAAATAAGAAAGAAGAAAGGAAAGTTCATTTTTAATATATTGTCCCATTTGCAGAATTTTCGTAACAGTGAATAAATAATTATAAGCAAAATTTTAATCACTTTACAAATGTTAATTTGAGTTGTGTTTTGTTTGGTGCTTAATTATTATAAACTTAATTAAAATTGTAATGTTATATAACAGTTCAGTACTCGAGAGCGTACTGCTGTTGTAATTTCAGATTGATCTGACGATCAACTTTGGTATCATTATTTTATGATTTTTCCATTTTAGTATGGATATGCATGAAACAAACAGGATTTCCTCAGTTGTCGCGACAGCGACAAAAGGTTCATTAACGCACATTCGGATTCTAAGGGTGTGTGAACTTAACAAAAGGAACAAAGAGTTTAGTTAAAAATGAAAAAGGCTTGGGAAAGACGAAAAATAGCAATGAAAAAGAGAAAACATCAGGGTATTTAATGTGATTCTTATATATAAGAGTGCCTAAACAATAAGGAGAGGATAAAACAAAAAAATAAAAAACACGAATAGTATTGTAGTATATTTTGAACTACAGTAGTTTGAAAATTAGTAGATACCTCTTATAAGATCTGTAAATTATGAACTTCTACTGTATTGTAGGTTTTTCTTTATTTAGAGTCATATTAAAGCTTAGTTATAAACGACTAAGATGGGTTATGAAACTGGAACGGTTTGACTTATTATAATTTCCAGACTCTTGCCGGGAATCTAAGCCGGAACCTTCACGTTATATGTTAGCGCTCTGTCACTACCGTACAGAAGCGACCAGGGATATTTTTATCAATGAGAAATATTCCCTTGTAGCGGATGAAATTATCATGAACGTGACGTTTTAATTTTATGTTGAGGAAAAAATTGTTTTATTAAGTTACTGACATTCTAATAGATATAATTCTCTCGAATTTGAAATAATTATTTTAAAATACGCTTTTACGATCATAATTTTTTTATACAAGAATTAATTCCTAATTATGAGCAAATTTTATCAAAATTTTAATTAAATTTCGGAGTTTATCAATTCAGTGAATTTTTATTGTTATTTTCAAAAAATCCCCAGTATGTATCTATTAATTTTATAGATTTCTCCACACAGATGGATTTTCTGTTGAGAGTAGAGTTTGACAACTTTGAAGTTGTCAAAGCGCTGACGAGTCTTTAGGTCGACATCATTTAGTTATACGTCAAACCCAACAGTAGTGCAAAGTATCAGTTACAAAGACTTTCAGCGATCCAGTTAAAAAGGAAAATATGAAATACTTATCGTGTAAATTCTTTACCATCAAAGTATCGTTTCAAATTATGTCTAAACAAAAGAAATCATGTTTGGTAAAACTTACTATACCAACTGGATTCAAACATTTCTAATACTGTATTATTCCGTCATTACAATTCTGAAAATTCTAACTAATTATGAAAAGCAAATTAAAGTAACATTTCAAACAA
The DNA here is from genome assembly GCA_035578175.1 of Catonia carolina. Lineage (NCBI taxonomy): Eukaryota > Metazoa > Arthropoda > Insecta > Hemiptera > Achilidae > Catonia > Catonia carolina. The sequence goes on from JAQMRL010000002.1 coordinate 83,318,930, forward strand.
TAATTAAGCAGTTTTTCTTGTGGTTTGAATGGACTTACTGAAATATCTCTTTTATGTGGTTTTTTTAATTGAAAATGTCAAAGCAATCTCCCCAGTTTGATTAGAATTAAAAGATCAGAGAGATTTGAAGGAGTCAGATGATTACCTGGGACAATGGAGCTTATATTTTTCAAGAGAGTTGGGGGAAAATAATAATCAGAAATAAAAGAGGAATGCTTTATGTACGGAAATAATGGATTCTGCTACAAAAGCAGGCAATGGTCAAGGGGAAATTCTAACTAAATTAAATATTACTTGCTGCCTAGTCTTTCACGACGGCGGATTAAAAACGTAGACAACACCTCAGTGTATCATAGTGGGCGGTATTTTTCTTTCCTTTTTTTGTGTACCTTTTAGACTCCGTTTTTGTTTTTTTTCTATTCGGTAATCTCTTTACGCTCTCTCTCTTTATTTTATGTTATTTTATTCCGTATTCAATCTTCTGAATCAAATCAAAATGCTAAATTTAAACAATGTGCTACTTCTAACGTCACAGATTTTATTTCGTTAATTGAATTTCATTATTGTCTTTTTGGGTCATCGCAGCTACTTTGTTTCTTATGAAAATGTTACTTTTTAATTCATCAACCAGATATTATTATAAAATAATTTTAGAATAGACTGAAACCAGGAGCACAGCTTCAGGTCAAATATAAAACACATTTACGAGTATATTGTTAAGTTCTTATCAGAATTGTCTAATAGTTAATTTAATCAAATTTAAACAAAGTTGGTGAGAAATTGTGAGCGAACATTTTAATCCTATTTATTTATTTTGAATTTACTTAAAATAATCTAACTAATGCAGCTCGACTTCGTTGGTATTGACCAAAACAAAAACAAACTTACTACCCTGTTTCCAATGATTTTATCAATTAACGTTAACACGTTCCGGCTTCTCCAAGACCCTCCCTTCAGAGGGAGAAATATACACTAAGATTATTCTAGAAGTATCATATCTTCATTTATAAAACATGTATTTTCTATCAGTTTACCAATAGAAAATATGACTCGTAAATTAAGACATTTATCTTTCTAGGTAAGTTGTAATGTACATATCTCTCTTTCTGAAGATAGTCTTGTAGAAGCAGAAACGCATTAATGTTAATTTTATAAAATTGTTGATGGAAGGGCAGTAAGCTTCTGTTTTCTACTTAAAACAAGGAAGTATGTAGAATTTTTGAAATTTAAAAAAAATGAAACGGCCGCCTCGAAGGTATTACTAAGCTAAGGTCGGTCAGATTCCGATGAATTCTAAAAATCTGCGTCGAGTTAAAAAACACTACTGTTTAGTTCCAGTTTAACATAAATCTACGAAGATGGATAACAAAAAAAATACTATATTTTTTAATCTCTAATGCGTGTATTTTATAATCTGTTCAATTCAAAACAATAAGCAACCCCATGACCACATGAGATGAGAATGACGTATGTAAATGAGGCGTTGTCTTGTACAGACCCAGGCTGACTATTCCTAAGAGAGTATGGTTAATAAAAACCAACCATCAAAGTATACCACTATCAAGTATTCAAATTTGTACAAAAGTAATATTCGTTACTAGGATTTGAACTACGAACCTTCGTTTCTGAATTATACTATTAACAAACATAAATATTAGTAAAATAAAAACCATCCTCCTTTCTCAGTATCTACAGATTTCCTAAACATTAAGTACTTCAATAAAAAATTAATAAATTAAATCATTTACAATTTTTGAACAGTAGGAACAAATAAACAAATTTATATTTTATTACGATTCCTTCGTTTCTTTTACAAATGTTTAATTATTCTATATGTATCCTTCATTACAGGATTACTCTGTTCCTGTTAATAGTTTCTAAACATTTGTAATAAGTCGTACTAAAATAAATGCATCTCCTGTTTGTTACAATTTACCTGAATTCTCATTTTGCGTAAAATCTTCCAATTTCTTTTTTTGTTTTGTTTTATGGTGTGTAGAAATTCCATTTAATTTACGAACTGTAAATGTGGTTCGCCTGAGGGAGTAGAATACGGTATTAGATGGGCTGAGACAATCTGAAGCTAAAGGAGGGTGAAAACAGGGAGTATTCCTGTTTGATTAGCCGGCCTGTGAGTGAACAGTCCTGTGTCTTACATTCTACTATTAGAGTTCTACTCACTGAGTGCTTCAGGTTGTCCGACAGGATATTGAGCTAGTGGCTATATCCAGGGCCTCTTGACTAACAATTCAATTTGGAACATGCAATTTAGCGGCGATTGTGACCACACTTCCACAGCTAGCTCTCTGGCACTGCCATCTTATATACGGTTCATTTGTCCTTACTCAATACCAGCTGTAGTACAACCGTCTATTTCCTTCCTCGGTCTAAATCCTCTTAACAGAATTGAAAGTTCCCATCTTGAATAAACTTGAACTAAATCTTGTAAACTTAAATGCACTCATTTTGATTGGAAATTGTTTGATTAAATCTCTGATGTATTTTTGCATGATGCATTTAATACTTTTTTTATGTAATGACGTAGTATTTTTTCATAATACGGTCTGTTGTAGCATAGAGAGTAAATCGTTTATTCCTTTGTTGTCGTTTGGTGGAAATGGGATTTTTATTAACGTGCAATAAGCCTAATCATTATTTTTTAAATATTTAGATTATTCTTCCTTAAATATTTTTTTTTGAGTGATGATGCCTACATAAGCCTTGGGCTTGTGCGTAGGTAATGATATGTGGTGATTTACAGATGAAAAAAAATGCCAGACCTGACTGGGAATCGAACCCGGGACCCCGGCATAGTAGCCAGTTGCGCTGACCACTACAATATTCCGATACACTTCATACAGTTTCTTAATATGTAGGCTAAATATAAATGCGAAAGTATTTACTGATTGATCAACTGATTCAGTCACTTACTAATTACTATTTCTCAAACTTCTCGATCACCTAGCGAGATACAAATTTGAAAAATTTATTTATTTGGGATGAAGCAGGAGAACTAAAGCTTTTAAATTTTGATCTCTTGCCTCTAAGGGGTTAAAGTAGGAGAGAACTCTTTTTTTTCTAATATCTAAGAATATTTACAATCAGTTTAAAAAACAAAAACTATAAGTAAATAGCATGAACGGGTTCACATGACGAAGACAATACCCTATGGTATTGCTTCGGAAACAAAAAGCAAATTAAGTATAATTTTTAAAAATATTAACAAGATAAAAGATGAATAACATTAATAGAAAAGGTAACCAAATTAATAACGGTGATAGTAGAATGCGTAGAGGAAGAAGATGATATCAATAGAGATGATGTTGATGTTGATATGGACTTCAATTATTTAAAATGTAGGTTAGTTGGTAAATCTAAACGGAAGGTCAAGCAATTTTATTCGTTTCAGTTGTCCACGTCTTCACTATTATCAAGTAATTTAAGCGCCAAAGAATTCGGGTGATCTGCTAATTTATCTTGATATTTTGAACTTAGCTGCGTGATTTCCTCTTTCGCGGTGTTGACACGTAAGTCCTTATGCAATGTATCATTTGTCACATACCATGGAGCATTTGTATCCGTAAGACTTTCGACTTGAATCGTTGGATGATAGCAAGATTCGATTTCGCAGCTGATCCTCAAAGTGGTAACTCATAAGTCCACAGCGGTTTCAGTATGGCTTTGTACAGTAGAAGCTTGCTCTCTAATGACAGTAGTGAACTTGTTTGTTCATCATCCAATACAAATCTCTCAGCTTCAATCCTAGTCTTTTGCTTGTATTCCAAATATGTTTGGACCAGGTAAGGCGTTGATCTAAGTGCGGTCCCAAGTATTTTACATCATCGGACTGAGGAACTGGTCTTTCATTTAGTCGTATCGGCGGAGATTGTCTTTCCTCAAAGTAAACGTAATATTTCTCGATTTGTCGTCAATTATTTTAATTTTCCATTTCTTACACCAGTTCTCAACTACACTTAGATGGTCTTGTAGTATTTTATTAGCCCCAAAGGTAGAGTCATCTGTTGCTAATAGAGCTGTGTCATCAGCAAAAGTGGCAATGGTTGTGTTAGGAGACAACTCTAAAATAAATATTAGTTTCATACCTTCCCGAAGGTAGTGCTTTCCTTAAAATTAATGTAACGTGCACAGATTTGGTTTTAGTGATCTGATTTTCTAAATCTCTAACCGTTTTTCAAGTTTATTTAAATACTTTTAAAACAAATCTGATGCACCTGCAAGTTTATTGAACAATAAAAGTAATTAAATTATTTAAGAATTAAGAATACACTTTTAATACGCAGCTTTTCTCGATAAATATTAGTAATGAAAAAATATTTTTATTTTAAAAATTATCGTCAAATTAAATCAGACATTTAAAAAAATTTAAATCGTGGAAGAAAAGTTGACATTTTTAGTGAAAGAATCATTTGTATGACGCTGTACATACTACAGAAACAAGAGGCGGGTGTACAGTTTATCTGCATATTCGGTTTGTCACTATCCGTACTTTTATCTTCTTTTTTTAAAAAAAAACCAACCTCTGGAATAGGGTTTTCCCGGGTAAATTTGTTTGCTAATTTCATTGGTGATTCTGATAACTAAAAAAACCAATTAAAATTTCATTTTTAAAATAAAAACTCCCGTTTTGTTCACTCTACTTTAATACCTTTATAAAACCAAAATTCTGGAAGGATTCTTCACGGGTTTTTGTACAAAATATAAATGAATAAATGGATTATCGGTCGATCGAGTGCAGAGGTTTCAATAAAATGAAAGTTCATTAAAAAGTTGCTAACTTTGCATCCACAGCTGTTGTGTGTCCCAATCATATAAGGTAGACTGCGTTGTAAATCTACTAAACTACTTGAAAAATAAAATGTACGTGTTCGGTCGTTTGCAGAACTTCATTTACAGTGCCGTCTATACAGTTTTCACTGTTTTTATACTGGTTGGTTTACAAAATATGATCCTTAATTCAGGTTCATGTTTACAATTCAAAATTTTTTAAATATTTTATTTTATTGAATAATTACTATACACAGTCAGTAAGAAGCTGCTATAAGTGAATTTATAAAAATATAAGTACTAATTATATTATTTATATTTTTAACTAATTTTTTACTAACTATTATTTATATTTATACTAATATAAATAATAAAATACAAAACAATTTAAAATACTGAAAAAGTTATTACTAGACTACTTACTCGTGTAATAAGACATTGGCCGTTTATTCCGGTTTTTAGGATCTAGATAATTATAATAATAAAACTTTCTTCCCAATTTACAACAAGTAATAAATACCTCTATTAATTATTACTGTAAAATTACAAGTAAATTACAATAAACTACTTAATCTAATAATAGAGTAAATTGATTAAAAATGGTTCTGCTTAATTAAACTAGACTAAAAAGAAGATATGGCCTTTTACTATCAAAATAAATAAGTAATTTCTTACGTATAGTTGTATATACAAATAGCAATAGTACAAAAGTTTATCTGTCACGAACAACATGTTTCAATGAGTGACAAACGTGTTCTCAAGTAACACCGATGACACAATACTCCAATAACCAGTGTAATTCACTTCACAAACTCTTTGCTACTGGTTGCCTGATAAAAGAGTTGACTACTTTATATTAAATAAAATATTAATTTAAATATATTTGGGTTTAGATCAATAGTTTTTTAGCTGGCTTTAGTTTAAGTCTTGTTTAAGTTTTAAAAACAGTTTGTAATAAATTTAGTCTGTTATGTTAAGTAACCGACCGGGTTGGTCTAGAGGCAAGGTCGTCGTCGGGAGTCAGCTGTTTAACAACTGATTTTCGGATATGAAGGTTCCTGGTTCGAATCCTAGTAAAGGTAGTTGCTTATACGGATTTGAATACTAGACAGAGGTTACCGGTGTACTTTGATGATTGGAGTTCAATTAACTATACTCTCCCAGAAATGTTCGGCCTGGGTCTGTACAAGACTACACCTCATTAACACGTCATACCCAACATCCTCATCTCATTGGGTCATGGGGTTGCTTATTGTTCTGAATTGAACAGATTGCAACGTACACACATTAGGGATAAAAAAAAGTTAATTAGTTTATTGGAATTTTCCTAATTTTATTGTTGTACTAGTTGTAATAATTAGTATAAGCAGTTAATTTTTCAAGAAATATTTGGTATAAATTTAAAAAGAAGTTTTATTATTTAGATATAATCAAATTCTGGAAAGAATCCGAAATAAACATCACAATACTGTTAATGTAATAAATTTTGTTAATTTTTATGATAAAAATAAAAAAAACCTGAACGAATTTACGGAAATATATTTGAAAATTTATATACATACTCAAATAGTACACATATTCAAGAGCATTGCAGTACAAATAAGATTGGAACAAATTGTGAGATGTAAAGTTTTTACTCGTTCCATGACTGTAAATGTAGAGATAAACCTCATTACAGTAATGAGATTCAACGGCCTGTACACAGTCGTAATGGTACAGCGCCACAAAAACGAACTTACATAATGACTTTATTTTATGCTTCTATTTATTTTTGTAGTACTGGGATAAAGAAGTGCGTACTTTTGTTATAATACTGTAAAATTTCAAGGATGTGAGTAAATGTTAGTTTTTGGCACCAAATATCATTGTTGCATTGGAAATGACAATTCGGCAATTCTTGTAAATATTTTATAACTAGAATATTGTAACAAGATCCAAGAAACGACACGAATGTTCCAGAATTCCATTCATAAAAATAATTAAGGAAGAATAAAAATAACAACACAATAGCAGCAATAGTGAATGACAGTTTTACAATGATGACCATAAAGGTGTGTCTATTCACAAAAGTTGTAAAAACTACCGTGTAGTACGCCTATTATAAAAGTTCAGGTATTGTGTACAGCTATTTTTATGAAGTTGTTTATGAGGTTGTTTACGCTTTCTATTTACAATAGTTGACTTGTTAACAAAGGGATTTTTCTAGCATTCATTAATAAAGAGTTATTTTTGTACTTGAGTAGATTTCACTACTTTATTCTGGAACAATCTTTATGAATAAGTAGGTATAAAAAGAGACCCCCGAGTGCGGTCAGTCAGTATTCGTGTGATCTTTGCCGAGAGATTATTGGGGTGTGTATTTACAGGTTACACATCCGAGTATTGTAGTGATTCAAGATTGTTATACTGCCTTTGTTGTGTGCGTATTATGTAAAGTCTTTTTGTGAGTGTAATGTGTAGTTAATGTGAATTCAATTTCTATGTTTTGTATGTCTGTGTAAGCTATAAAAGTGATTGTAAGTCATTTATTGTGTTATTTAATTATAATTAGTTTAATCATTTATTTTTTAATCTTTTAGTCTAATAAATATTTGTAATTTGTAAACTTTAGCGTATTAATTATTTAATAACCTAGATCCCGAAACGGACCTTAGCAATAAGTGTCACAATGTAATACAAACAGCTTAATGTCTAAAACCAAACTACTTCTTCAATACTTTTAACAATTTCATAATAAATAAAATTATTATTGGTATTTGGTTAAATTAAAATTTCATACTAAATTATTTTTAAATGTTCAAAATTTACGTAAATTAATTCATATCAAAATAAAAATTGGTTACTTAGTCACAAACACGTTATGATATAGGATCAATCGAATAAAATTTTGGTCAACATAAAGACAAAACTTATGTAACTAATTACCGTGAGACTTTGTAGAAAAAGAGTTGGCCTGGGACCTTTCCGCAATGTAAATGTAACGTGGACAGATTGGTTTTGGTATTTAAAAAAATCTACAATCTATTCTGAAGTAAAATAATGAGTAGATGAATTTTCTTTGTTATATGTCATGATCGAAAAAAACCCCCAATGGATTTAATTATATTTTACCTTGTTGCTGTAAAATAAGTCCGTGGAAGTCTTGGTTTCAGTCGGTGAGTGTCGTTCGAATATTGTCTAAGATTAAGATGATTCGTGTGAGATTTCAGTCTCTTCGGTATTTTGTACTGTATATGCTGATTTCTTGTTGAGCCATTGGAATTTATAGATGTCTGTATAATATGTTGTTCGTTATGTACCCAGGTGATTCTGTGATTCTTTAGATTGGAATCTCTGCAGGATTTCAATGTTAAAACGCCTTGCTGAGCACCATTTGGATTCCATACGTCCAAATTGGTTTAAGAATTGCTTTGTAAATTGTAAATTTTTTTATATATCCGAGGCGGTGAGGAAAACTCATGTTCGCTCCCTCACGATGGGGGAAGTAGTGTTGGACTCAATTGAGACGTACTCGATCAGCCCCAAGGAGGCTGCAACAGCCTACCAACCAAAAACCCGCCGCCTGGCCACTTGATCCGACATCAGCAAACAACCCTTCATCTCCCTCGGAACTGTTTATGTAATACTACAAGGGAAATGTCGGGTTAAAAAAAATTTACATACTGTCAGCAAGGCGTGGAAGGGAACTGAAGCCTAATTCCCCTCTCGCTGCCACTGACCAACACTCACTCTCTCATTTTCATTCATCTCTTTCATCACCAGCTCAGGAAATTAGCGTGCCTACCTTACCTTTTGAGATCGGGACAGGATTGATTCACTGTGGGAGAGGGTAACCCCGCTGATCTCAATATGTCTCAATATGTAAGTTTGTTGTTAAGATTAAGTACTGAACGTTTACCCAGTATCCAATAAAACTGTTTCAACTTTGTGTTGAAATGTTTATTTTTTTTCTGTTTGTGTGTTTTCGAATTTAGTCGTTTGTCAAGATGTATACCAAGGTGTCTAGCGGGTCTGCTTTAGGTATCTGTTTGTTATTTATGTAAACTGGTGGGAAAATTTTATAAAATTTATTTTCATTTTCCATTTCTCTATCTAGACTTCCATTTCATTGAGGTAATGCAAATTAAAAATGGTTTCATCCAGGTTTTCAGACGAGGATTAAATATTTATATTAATTCAAATCTAAATGAAACAACAAAACTAAAAATTGTCATTAGGGTGCGAAATAATTTTGTATATAGTTTTTTCGGTATTAAATCAACGGTATTAGAAGAATTCAATATACATTGCTCTGGTTCGATTTGTTCAGGTGTTATGTAATATATCAACGTACGAAGGAAACATTGTGGAACTACACTATGTAAGCAATTTGTCTTTCAATATAGTAGTAAGATTAGTAGTTGAGATTGCACACATCGCTGAGAAGGAATGCATCCTAGATATGATATGCACAAACCCAGAGGAAATAGCATTGATTAAATACCTAACATTTATTAGATACTTTGTTCATTAGATCCTAAGCTCCTTATATTAAAAAAACTCAAATTTAATAATGGAAGAGTCCACATTGATAAACACAGAACTTGTTTTAAAAAATTTAGTTTTTTGTCATAATATGTAGTTCAAATTTTTCTCTGAATGAAATGGTATAACTACTTTGTTCTTATGCCACTGAAAATATTAAAAAAAATCTGGTGTGAAACACGCACAAGACTTTCTCTTGCTAATGCCAATAATGAACAATATAACCTAACATTATTACTAATAATACATTAAAAATAAACAAAAAAGTAATCTCGAAAACTTAGCCTAATTTTATTTTAATCATGAGTGAATGATACAAAATGAAAATCAACCTTAGTTTGGCTAAATAATACGGAAAATCACTCGATCACGCTAAACTAGGCTCTGTACAGAAAAAGTTTGAAATAAAAGTTGTAGAGCTTTTAATTTCCTGTACATTTGATACCCTACACTTTTGTCGTAAAATGCATACTAGGGCCGAAATATTAAAAAATCCACTTTTTACAGATTTTCAGGAAAAAATAACAGAAAATCACATTTTACCGCTAAACTAAGCGTTATACAAAGAAATGTTTGAAATAAAAGTTGTAGGTTTTTACATTTTCTACAACGTTGTGTGTCCACTTTTGCGGTAAAATGCATTTTAAGGCCGCAATCTTAAAAAAACCAATCTTTTCTACGGGAGAACAGCCTTCTCAAGAATTTCAGCAGACATGGCGCCTACCTTATCTTGTAGAGCATAAAAATATAGTAAATAAGGCGGTTTTAAAAAAAAAATCGTAGGAACCGTTTTTGAGAAAATCGCAAAAAAGTGAAAAATTACACGAATAAACTACTACTTCGGGTTAACCGATTTTGATGAAAATGTTTGTGTCGGGTCGGTAGTAGTATCTACCTTATGTTTCAGGTTTCAACTTCGTACAATGTTCCGTTCTTGAGGTATTTTGTTCGCCCACACAAAGACCAATCGCTAAAAACATGTTTTTTTTTGGGTTCAGGGGGTCTGAAAACGAGTAATTATATCGAGTGAAAACTCGATTTCGAATAATCGACACAAAACATTTACGTTCCTTCCTATACATTCATATAGGCAAGTGAAAGTAAAAATAATTTCTTCATTTTAACGTTGTACCTTCTTCTCTAAAATTCTCTAAATTTTCTTCTCTAAAATCTGCCGCATACCTTCTTTTGAAGATATTTTGACGTGGTTGTTTCAAGCCCATTTTGTTAATTTAATATTGATGGCAGTGCTACGAATATGTAAGTCAGGTGTTGAGGTCAGGTTTGTGTTCTTGATTTAACATTCCAGAGCCTCCTGCTGGGTCTTCTTTAATTACCTTATTTCCGAATATTGTAATTTCGTTGTTTAGTAAACACTAAAATAATCATAACTTGAGTTTTAGTTGGTATAAATACATAATTCATTTTTTTACTGAATCAGCATACTTTTCTCTAGTAACTGGTGCATCAATTATAGAATAACTCTCAGCAAAGAAATGTTTATACAGTTTAGAAATTTAAAAAGAAAAAACAATTTCTCAATAAAATAATTAAAAAACAATAAAAATGTTCTTAGTAAGTGTATGTTATGGTCAATTTAATTGCTACTTAATATCTTTTTTCTCGTTTTACTTTCTCTTGCCCTGTATAAATATATAGGGAAGAAAAGTATTGTTTGCATGTCGATTTTTCGAAATCGAGTTTTCACTCGATATACACGTTTTAAGGCCCCCTGAACACAGAAAAAAATTTTTGTGTATGCGTGCGTGTGTCCTACTACAGGACCCGGCACAACAATTTTCATCAAAGTCGGTCAACCAAAAGTAGTAGTTTATTCGTACAATTTTCACTTCAATTGTTTTTTTCAATTTTCACTTTTTTACGATTTTCTTAAAAAGGGCTCCGAAAATTTTTCTTAGAATTGCTTCAGAATTTACTACATTTTTATGCTCTATAGATTGAGTAAGCGCCGTGTCTGCTAACATTCTTGGGGGTCCTGTGCTATTGGGGTAAAAAATGTTTTCTTTTTTTAAGATTACAGCCTTAATATGCATTCTAGAGCAAAAGTGTAGGCCTATATATTGTTAAAGTTGTAAAGTTGTTAAAGGTGTATATATAAAGTAAGAATTTATTGTCAATTACTGTTTTTCAATACTTTTTTCATCAAAACTCGGTAAAAAATAGGATTTTTTAATATTGCGGTCTTAGTATGCATTTAACAAAAAATTGTATTTTTTTAAGGAAAGTTATAGGAAACAATGAAATCTAAAACTTTTATTTCAAGCACTTTCTTTTACAGGCCCTAATTTATTTAAATTAGTGATTTCTCGTATTATTAAGTTGAACAGAGGTTGATTTTCATTTTGTATCATTCACTCGTGATTAAAATTAGGTAATGTTTTTCATTTTACATTGTTTACATATGATTAAACAGGTTACAATTTTCATTATTTACATTGGAAAGAGAAAGTCGTGTGAGTGTTTCACACCAGAATTTTTCACGGTTTTTTTACAATTGAGGAACTGTAAACAGATATGGTTGTTTTCATGAAGCATTGCATTTTCCCCCTCCGCCTATTAAACGGGTTGTGGTGTTGATAACATTATGTAAATCTAATACAGAATTCTCCTTTGTGTTCCTGATAAATTGATAGAATAGATAATATATGTAATGTAAGTAGTACTATTCCTTAAAAAAAAGTTTGTAATTATGGTCAGGCTCTCCCCTTGGCACTCGATTTACGAAATAATCAAATTTACGAAACACCTACCAAGGGTGACAACAATATTACAATACAGCTGCAACAATATTAATAATTTTCTTTCTATTTTCATTTATTATTTCTGAGTTTTTTCTAATTAGCAATTAAACGATAATAAATTTTCCTTTAGCAGGGTAAAAAAAAAAAGTATTAATATATTTTAATACAAGAATATTGCTAATTTTTAGATCATTAAAAGCTAACAAATTTCATTAAAGTTCCTTTCTCTCAGACAAAAAAATATATTGTAAAGGTTTCTTTGAAATAATTAGGTGATTACGGATACATACAGTTGTGTTTTGATTTCCGTTACAGGAGAAAAATAAACGTTTAAAAGAGATCCAAGAATTTTTTGGCCTAATGATGTACAGAAATAACGCAGGAACGGAAGGCAGCGCTACCGAACTTGAAGAGGATCTTATGTAATCACAGTAATTAAGAATAATTAGTGCAGCCCGAGTTGATAACGCTGCGTAATTTCCAGCTAAGCTCGCTCTAATTCTATAAGCCGTCCGGGAGGCTCTTAATTACACAGCGAACCAGTACAATCATTAATTAATATTTTACTCTAATCTATGCTACACACAGTTTTAACTTTATCCCACTATTTTCCTTCTTTTATCAGTCGGCAGATTGTGCCAGGTGCGGTAACTAGTTTTAAATTCAACCCTATTTCACTTCTTTCCTTTCCTGTTTTTCCAACTTACCGTTTCGTTTATCTAATCCCTCTCACAGAAAAACACAAAATTCATCTGTTTAAAAAAATGCGATCACAAAATATTTTTATCATTTTCATATTGCTGTTATGAAGTTATAAGATTTTTTAATTAAATAAATTACTCAAGTGAATCACTCTTTAAATTAATCACTGTACTGACTGGAAATAAGTGTACAGAGAATTTTTTAACTGGAGTATGTAACCACTCGTTTGTGGAGATTACCTCTTCACTACGGTGGAATAATATATTGTGTACGAAGATTTTACACACATCCGTTAATTTGAGCAATTGTGTACAGCTAATTTTTATGAGAAATTTTGTAGAAGTGTAGGAAAAGTTTGTTATCAAAACCATTTAAATTTAGAATCTGCGTAGGAGCAACACTAAAATACTAGAATATAACTTGATGAGTTTAATGTATAAAACTCTTTTGAGATAAATCAGGACTTATAGCTGACTTACAGTTGTTTGGAATAGCGGCAAAGAGTTATTTAAAGTCGATCCAGGCCTTTTAATCAAAATAAAAAACTAACCTCAGAAAACTAATATTAATCCTGAGTGAATGATGCAAAATGAAAACCAACCTTAAGTTTGGCTTAATAATAGTTTTTGACGTAAACTAGGCTCTGTAGAGAAAAATGCTTAGAATAATAGTTGTAGATCGTTTAATTCCCTATAAATTAAATTTATACACTTTTATCGTTAAATGCAGATCTTAAAAAAATTATTTTTTTATAGATTTTTATAAAAAAAAAAACAACAGAAAATCACTAATCACCGCTAAACTAAGCGTTATGCAAAAAATGTTTGCAATAAAAGTTGTAGGTTTTTAAATTTTCTACAACTTTGATTTTATACGGTTTTACCCTAAAACGCCTATTAAGGCCGCAATCTTAAAAGAACCATTTTTTTCTACGAGCACAGTCTCACCAAGAATTTCAGCACACATGATGTCTACCCTATCATGTAGAGAAAAAGTAAAAAATTACACGAATAAACTACTACGTCCGGTTGACCAATTTTGATGAAAATGTTCTTGTCGGATCTTTTAGTGGTACCTAACTTAAGTTTTAAGTTTCAACTTCTTACGGTGTTCCGTTCTTGAGATATTTTGTCACACACACACACACACACACACACACACACACACACACGCTGACCAATTGCTTAAAACATGTTTTTCTTGGGTTCAGGGGTCTCAAAACGTGTATATCCGGTAAAAACTCGATTAGAAAAATCGACATGAAACAATATTTTCTTTCCTATATATTCATAATATATTCATACAGGCAAGAGAAAGTAAAAACAGAAAAACATAGTTTAAAAAAATAAAAATAGAGTCCACTGTCCACTGACAGTTCACCTAATTAGAAAAAAATTAATAACGTTAGTTTTTTTAAAGCACAGTTTTTGCAAAATTATTCATAAAAAAAGTTCAACATGAACTTTAGATTAAAACGCTCTCTTCATCTTGTTTATAATCTTCGGTGCATTAATTTTCTCTGAATATAATTACCTCCTGCATACTTAAGTCAATTCAAAATTCTATAAAAGTCACACTTTTATTTTCAAGTATTTATATTATCGCTGTCAGTTTTTCTATCTTTCTTCTCTTAACTTCAACTTTATTGCTAAACATTGGCACATCCGTATACTTCCAGTCCTACCAATCCGTATACTTGCGCTAGTGTTATAAATTTTTTTATTTACTTTATTTATGAAAAAATTAAAATTGTGCCAGAATGCAACTAGCAATACGTACATATGTTTTAGTGTTTAATAGCTTGAACTGTCGTGTGTAAAGAAGTTACCGCTGACAAACCTCACGTATGCTTCCATAAAAAATACCCATTCCAACGTCACTTCAGCCTTCTACGATGATTGTATGATAAATTTGGAAGTAAAAGAGTAAGAATTATGCGTTGAGTGTGCTATATTAACTTGGATTTCTTATTTGTTTAGTCAACTGTCTCGAAAAGTAAATCTCTGCGGCGGCACTCATGTTTTGGGGGGAACTTTTTCATCAGTCGTAAGGTTTATTTTGAAAAATTTGTATACGCTTAATGTTTGAGAGTTTTGCTGAACCGTATGTATAAACCGTATATCCAAATAGGTCACAGTAAAAAATTTGTTACGCTAACCAAGGTCTATACCTTGAAGTAAAATCTGTTTCTGAAATGAATGAGATATCAACTTATTTGTCTGTAGGCAAATATCAAGTCTGTCTCGTTGTTGTATTTCACAGAACAATTGACTGGAAACTAGAAGTTAAGAGATTAATGGTCATAACGGTGAAAAATTAATAATTGATTAAACTGTGTGATTCGTGCTTAATGACTAAAAGGAGATTGGATAAGTTTATTAAGATCTGTTATAAACTTAACATTTCGGGAAGAGCTGAACTAGAACTGGAAGTAGCCTAAGTGTCATAAATAAGGAAAACCACTAAAAGCATAATTATTAATAAATAAGTAAGTGTCACAAATAAGGAAAAAACACCAAGAGCATTCGTCTTCAGGTATGAAAAACAATTACAATAAAGACAACAAAAACAGATTTATTTTAAAAATAAAAATCTAAACAAATATGATAGTAATGCTGAGATTTAATGCAAAATATTCTAACGAGGTCACAGTGTAAGTAAATTGTATTTAGTACGTAAAATGAATTTATTTTTCAATTTAAAAACCAATAATAGAGAATTTAATAATTTCATACTGGTTTAGTGGAGTTGTATATTAATAATCTTGTCAGTAACAATCTGATAGACAGGACAAATTGTAAATTAAAACTAACTGCTCCTTTTTTCAATTACCGATGGTATTTTTTCATATTTAATAACGGCCGTTATAAATGTTATAAAGCGACAGAATTAATTAAAACGTCACCGATTCAGAACAAAATTTACAACAACGAACGTGAAATTTCATAAACTTTTTTACCTCGTGCAATTTCTTACCAAATTACTACAATCGTGAAAGTTATTTTCTTTAGCTGCGTTATTAAATAACAGAAAAAAATTTGTTTAAATGCCATACAACATTTTTTTCCTAACATCTGAGAATATTTACAATCAGTTTTAAAAAACAAAACTATAAGTAAATAGCATGTATGGGTTCACATGACGAAGACAATACCCAATGGTATTGCTTCGGAAACGAAAATAATTAAGTATAATTTTTAAAATATTAACAAGATAAAAGATGAAGAACATTAATAGAAAAGGTAACCAAATTAATAATGGTGATAGTAGAACATTTTTAAGAGCATTATTTATGTTCAAAACAACATAAAAAATACGTTGAATATTTGGTTTTCTCGTACAGGCCATGTACAGTGACTCAGACATTTCTTTTTTTTTAGGAAATTCACAATCTGTTGGAAACAATCAGTGAATGTGATAACACAAAATTTGGAAAAAATTAACATGGTAAATAAACGTGAGTGGAGACACAGTACAGTGACGGAACTCCGACGTGAATAGATAAGTGTAACATTTAGAATACTGTAATGGATAGCACTGTAATGGGTAGGATGTGGGCAGAATAGAGTTCGTGACAAAATTATCTATTACTCAGGAAGTAATGATAGTCAACATCGTCATGGCGTTGCAGTTATACTTGACAAGACTCTTTGGAGATCTGTGAGGAACTTTGTACCCCTCTCTACCCGAGTTTTACTTTTACAGCTAGAGGCATACTGTGGAACACTCAACCTTGTCCAGGTGTATGCGCCAACAGCAGATAAAGAGAATGAAGAAGTGGAAGCTTTCTATAGAGATATTGATGAGATTATGAAGCTGACTAAGAACAAGGATGTCACTTTTATCTTGGGTGACATGAATGCAAAGATTGGGCAAGGCTCATGTGAATGGGTTGGGCTGTATGGGCTGGGGGATCGTAATGAGCGAGGTGATCGGCTTTTACAATTCTGCCAGGAAAACTCCATGGTAATTACTAACACATTTTTCAAGCTGCCAAAACGCCATCTGTACACATGGAAATCTCCACGGGATAACAAAGAACATATTGTCAGAAATCAAATTGACTATATTCTTGTTAATCAGAGGTACAGGAATGCAGTGAGAAGTGCTAAAACATATCCAGGAGCAGATGTGGGATCAGACCATAGTCTTCTTGTTGCAGAGATTTTGGTGAGGCTCAAGAAGTTGGAAATTTCGTCAAACCAAAGAATAATTGATACCAGCTTACTAAGAAATGGCAATGTGAAAAAGAGAGTGTGCCAAGAGATAAATGAAAATTTAAAAAGTATTAGCTCAGCAACTCTCAGTCAGCCGGAACACATGTGGCAGAATTTTAAGTCAGCTATTATGGAACCTTGCAGAGAGATTCTGAAACCTAACAGGAGGAAACATCAGAGTGACTGGATGACAAATGAAATATTGGTGCTAATGGAAGAGAGAAGACTCTTGAAAAGTACAAACAGACAGAGATATAAAGAAGTGCGGAAGGACATCACGTAAGATAAGTGTCGCCAAGCCAGGGAGGAGCGGTTGAAGGGTAAGTGTGCTGAGATAGAGAATTTGCAGAGGCTGCATGACTCTCATAGTGTCCATAAAAAAATAAAAGAGTTTACTGGAGTTGGGCGGAAGCATAAATCATACATCTTAATGGATGAAAAAGGAAACATTGTGTTGGACATTAAAGATCAACTGATTCTGTGGGAGGAATATATTAAGAATTTGTTCAATGATGAGAGGGGTGAAGTTTATATTGAGTCTGAAGATGAAATTGGACCACCTATTCTAAAAGAAGAAGTACAAGCAGCGGTAAAGTCTGCCAAAGACGGGAAAGCCCCTGGCCCTGATGAACTACCTGCAGAAGTGCTTAAGTTGATTGAGGAGAAACATTTGAGTGCCTTAACTTCTCTGTTCAATAAGATATATGACACAGGTATAATACCCACAGAATGGCTTCAGTCAATATTTGTCACACTTCCTAAGAAACGGAATGCCAAAAAATGTGATGAATATTGTATAGGGTGATTCAAAAAGAGCGCCGGTTTTGATATATCAAATTAAGAGATTTATTTTATTGAAAAACTGAAAATAAATACAACAAGTTCATCTTACCTTCTGATTTCATGTATGAAAAATGATGTCATGCATGTGTCCTCCTCTACTGCGCTGGCACGCATCAACTCTGTCCATGAAATTGGATATCACTGCACGACAGGTTTCGACTTCCATTTGCCCGATAACCCGTCGAATTTCCTCCTTCAAGTCATTGATGTTTCGGGGTTTATTGGCATACACCAATGACTTCAGATGACCCCAAAGATGAAAATCACAAGGCGTCAAGTCAAACGACCTTGGTGGCCATTGATGGTCGGAATTACGAGAAATGATGCGATCCTGGAACCGTTCACGGAGCAACAACATTGTTTCTCGTGCAGCAACTGAATTTTATACGGGTGATATTGGAGATCGTACCGAAGAATTCTCCGTACAGAAGAACATCGTAAACCCAATTGTTGAGAACGGCGACGTATTGATTTTGCTGGGCTAACAGCCACACTGTCACGAACCAACGCAACGTTCTGCTCAGTTCGGCCAGAAAAACGACGTCCAGAACTTTTAAGGTCGACTGTTGAACCCGTCTCAAAAAACTTTTTCATGAGCCTGCGAACTGTTGATTCATTCGGTGCTTCATTACGTCCTAGAGTACCGCGAAGTCGCCTGACAGTAGCCGCATAACTCTCTCCACTCTGGTAAAATGTTTTGACGATTAACACTCGTTGTGCAATAGTGTTAGACACAGACTGCGAGAGTACTACACTGCGAACAAGAGAAACTACAACTGAATCGTCAATCGGAATGTTCTCCGAAATAGAAATGAGGTCTAACAATGTTGCCAACCGATAAACAAAAATTTACCAGCCGTTTAAAAACCGGCGCTCTTTTTGAATCACCCGTTAACAATTAGTCTAATGAGCCACACCCTAAAGATCTTCCTCAAAGTCATCCACCGTAGTATATATAAGAAGCTGGAGGCTGGCATAGCGGATACTCAGTTTGGCTTTAGGAATGGATGTGGTACAAGGGAGGCTCTTTTTGCCTACAATGTTTTGGTGCAGCGATGTCTTGATGTTAATCAAAATGTATACGTCTGTTTTATTGATTTCAATAAGGCATTTGATAAAGTGAGACACAATCAACTTATAGAAGCACTACAACGGAAGAACTTGACACAAAATATATACAAATAATTTGTAAGATTATTTCTGAATCAAAGTGCAGCTGTCCGCATCCAATCTGAGCTGACAAAGGCAGTGGAAATTAGGCGGGGTGTCAGACAGGGGTGTGTTCTTTCACCTCTCCTCTTCAACCTCTACTTTTAGGAAATTTTTGCCAATGCCCTTGAAAATGAGGTGGGTGGATAAGAGTTAATGGCATTCCTCTGAATAATTTGCGCTATGCTGATGATACAGTACTTCTTGCTGAAAACATGCAAAGCCTACAGAATATGTTGGATAAGGTTATCACAGCTAGTCAGGAATATGGTCTGACACTCAATGTTAAGAAGACCAAATATATGATTATCACCAAAACTGAAGTGCCCAATGAACATCTCTATGTGGAGGGCAGAAGGCTGAAAAGAGTGGAGAGATATGATTATTTGGGTACAAGTGTCAGTTGTTCTGTGGAGTTCTGTTCGGAGGTAAAGAGTCGTATTGAGAAAGCACGCACATCTTTTGTGAAAATCAAGAAGCTGCTCTGTAGCCGTGATTTGAGTTTAGACCTCCGAATTCGAATGCTCAAATGCTATGTGTTCCCAGTTCTCTTATATGGTGTAGAGACTTGGACCCTCAATGTACAGTGTGAGCGGAAATTGGAGGCCTTTGAGATGTGGACTTACCGCAGGATATTGAGAATTTCATGGACAGAACATGTGACAAATGTGGAGGTTTTGAGGAGAATGAACAAAGGTTTGGAGGTTCTACGTGAGGTGAAGAGCAGGAAACTGCAATATCTCGGCCACATCATGAGAGGTCCAAGATACAGGATTCTACAGCTCATAATCCAGGGAAAAGTTGTAGGGAGAAGATCTGTTGGAAGGAGGAGAATATCTTGGCTTAGGAACTTGAGAGAGTGGTTTAATGTCGGGTCATCTGATCTCTTCAGGGCTGTGGCTTCCAAAGTTAAAATAGCAATGATGATAGCCAACCTCCGACATGGAGATGGTACATGAAGAAGAAGAAGAATAGATAGCCAATTACAGTACTACGTTAATAGATGAGGTCCCGGCTCCATCGACGTTTTAGACGTCTTATTGGATTGTTTGGGAGAGTCTGCGTAGCCAGATTTGAGATCAATAGGTTATGGTGGTTCACGAGTTTCTTCCTAAATTTTGAATAGAGTTTTAAAAAAACGTCATTTATGTAGGGTACGTTTAGGTCAGAGTGTAGCGTTTTATTGGTAACATAATAGGGGGCGTTAACTATCCTCCGCAAAAGCTCTGATTGTAACCGCTTAATTTTTGCTAATACCGATGGTTTTTCACAGCAGTAAAGGTGACTGGCATAGCTCCATATCGGTCGAAGGTAGGAGTTGTAAATGGTTAATTTGGATGTAGTTGGTAACTTGGATTTGCGTGAAAGAAGTCGGTACAACTGTTTGAACCTGTTCTGGAGTGCCTTTCTCGTTTTATTCACGTGTACATTCCATGTGAGCCTCTTATCTAGATATAAAACTAGATAACGGATAGATTCAGAAGTATGAAGTTGAGTGTCATAAAGATACAAAGGACAGACTCGTTTACGCAGGGTAAATATAATGTGACACGTTTTTGTAGTGTTAACTTTGATCCGCCATTTCGTAAGCCGTGATTCTAAGCGAGAAATATGCTGTTGAAGGACATACGATGCTTGAGCGGGGTTTTCGGCAGAGTACAATATTACAGTATCATCCGTGTACGAAGCAAGGAGTGTATGTGGGTGGGACGGTACATCGGAAGTATAAATAGAATAAAACAGTGGTGCCAAAATAGATCCCTGAGGTACACCAGCTAGTAGTGGGCAGTAATGAGAATCAGCGTTTTTTTTCAGACCTAGAAGACATTTCTAAAATATATTTTTGCAGGCAAAATTCTCAGCATTCATTCACCATAGAGTTTTCTGTTTTCTTCCGTTCATACCGTGTTTTGTTTTTGCTCTTCATGGAAGCTCCGTAAGTCAGTAATTAGTTGTATGGATTTAGTTCGATCCATTATGTTATACCCGGCTTATTGCCGTTTTTCCAATATCCTTTTTGACTTCTTTAATCCTTATCCAACAGTTTAGGTCTGTTGTTCAGTGTTTTGAAAATTTCTTTTGTCATCCACTTTATACAGGTGCCGTAAAATTTTATCATCTTTTCTAATAGTATTAATAACTCGTTCGTTTTTCTTTTACAGTTCTTTTCTTCTTCGAAACATGTAGGTCTACTATCCGTGTACTATATTCGGACTCATTATCTTGCGGAGGTTTCTTCTCTTAAATTCTCTATTATTCTTCAACAGGCTTTCCCAGTTATTATTAGGGGAGTACCTACTCGCGTACAGAATCATAGGGTTTTTTCTTCTTCTTTCTCTCTTTACAGCATAGGCCACTTAACCTGTTATGGCGTCAAAATGTTAAAAAAATGTAAATAAAATAAGTTATTCCCAACTTTGTAAGGGCCTTCCCAAGCTTTTCTTTCCCTTACGCCTTTATTCCAGACTCATTTTGGAATTCTATCCCCTTTCGTTCTTTGAAGGTGTACCATCCATTTATTGCGATAATAGCAGATTCTTTAATTTACACTTACTGTCTTGAAATCTTTTCTTATCACTGCAGGTTTCCTCAGCAACACGGGTTTTACCACAATATTATAATTTCTGATCTTGTTTTATCATGATATTGTTTTCTTTTTATGCATGGTGTTCCTAGGAGGGTACGGTGATCTTTCCTCCTCTGCTGTGGTTTGTTTACCTCTAACTGGCACTCGTTGGTATTTTCACCTCACGGTAGTTAGAGCTATTCACTTTTTAAATTTTTCCTTAATGTCTCTGCAATTGACGCGGGGATTTTTATGATGTTCGTTATTTATTTATATTCTTTTCAAAAATTATCGGTATTTAAGTTGTTTGTACCATAGTTGTAACCATGGTATATGCATACTAAATTAGATCTACTCATCTTCCAACTATCCATTACACCAAGAAAAAGTAAGAAACTCTCCACTTTACTACCAGCTAAACATAAAAATTAAATATTAAAAAAAATGTCATTTAGATAATTTCATACATCAGAAGAATATATCGACTGTTGTTTTCTGTAGAATACATCAACCCACAGGAATTAATAAATTGATTCATCACGAAATCTTCAAAACCTACTAGAAACTCCAAATATGATGCGCAAGTTTTTTTATTGGGTCGTAGGTGTTCCAACGTCAAGGAAGACAATGGGACTAAAGGAAGAAAATTGTAAATAATTTTTTTTAAATTGCAGCTTTTAGGCCAAAAATTAATATAACAGCTTAAATCAATTAAAAATGGGACAACTTTTGTTTTTAATGTTTTGTCATCAGAAATTTTATTTTGCAGTAATTTTCGTTTATTCTGCAGAAACCATAAGTTACATAAGTTAGCATAAGTTCTTACCTTGTACAACAACTAATTGAAATCATTGTCAGGGTACACAATCCTGATTTGGCGCTGCTGCACGAACAAATTTAAATAGGATCCAGGTGTTCCAATCTACATCTTAAGGCACACCACTGGAAGACCTCGTTTGTATGTCAAAAATGACACCTTTTATTCGGACCTTCGCATTCCGTACGTAACAATGCATCAAAATCGATTCATTTTAGACTAATATAATATCACGGAGCTGTAAGGACAAATATCTCGAGACAATTTTTCGTTGACTACTGAAAATTGTAAAAGTTTAAATTACTAAAAAAAGAGAGCTACCAGATATTTTAATGCACAGATTTGTACGATCTGTGAATGAAGCAAAATATTTATGAAAGTGAAGCAAGTAATAGTTTCTAGTAGTATTTAATAATATCATAATAATCTAATTGAATTTTGTATAAAATTATGAACTTTACTTATGATGAAGGAATGAATGGCCATTGAAAGTTACTGGTGTCTTTTTCATACCAATCAAGACTTGGTTAATTTACGGTGAAATTACATATTTGAAGAGCTCTTAAGTAGGCAATATAATTAAGTGCAATTGAGATCTCGGATCGTTACACACAAGTTTATAATATTTAAGATTTGATACCAACTAGATAGCTGTTACGTACTTGTAGTTACTAAGCTATTGTGTCTACGAGCAAGGTATTTAATATAATACGAATTGCTATTCTGAATGCCGTAGCACTTATAAATTAATTGAATATGATTAGGTAATTATAACAGGTCTGATATTACATAAGCAATTAAAGCCAAGTATATTTAATAAAATAACCTAAATTTAGTAATCCAATTTATGGATTATTATCACAGAGTTACTACGGTGGGTGCTTCGATGGCATATTATGAAAGAGTTCTTACAGAATAAATTTTGCTTACCTCTACTGTAGCCTATAGCTTTTAATACAGTTACTTTTATATGTTGTAACATAAGGCTAGAAATGGTTAACGTGAGATAATTAGGTACGACGTGACAATGTATGAAAAGGATTGTACGACGAAAGTGCCCAACGAAATGTGTCCATGCTGAAATTTGTGACATAAGCACCAAAACTATTTTCCTTGAGCAGATCAGCATAGAACTATGGAACTGTAAAAGAGATGTGTCCCGACCACAAACGCAGTTGAAGGATGGAACAATAAACTGAACAGCATGTTTCAAAAGTCACGTCCTAGAGTTAAAAATTTAGTTCAAAGTTTGAAAATGGAGGTCAAAACTCAGCTGTGATGTACATAAGAATGCAATTGAACCTGGATGGAAAGCGAAGAAAACTGAAATATAAGAAATTGGACAAGAGCATCGAAAAACAATCGAACCGTACGAAGAAACTGGCAATATAAGGTAAGTCTTCGCACGCTTTCTTACCTTCAAAAGTTGGGAGATTTAAATTAAAATGTTAAGTAGAACTAAAGTAAAAATAGATAAAATAAAAAGCTTCAAGATGATTTTAAAAACGCCTAAGTGAAAGAAATCATAATAGATTGGTTTCTCCCATTTAGCCAGTCCAAAGCATTGAACTGCATTGGCATTGGCATAAAGCACTGGTTTTTTGTAAAGTATGATGGAAATCAGTAATCAATATTAAAATACTATAAGTTGGGCGCTTATGTTGCTGGGCGCTTTTGTCCGGACATCATGAAAAAAGTGTAGCCTATTGTATTGTTATATGACTGATATTACAGTAGAGTACCGATTTTCCGTGGATCGTTTAACCGGGGTTTGGATTAACCGTGCGATCACTAGAATTTTTTTTTTTTTTTGGTTTAACGTCCGACTGTTTTGCAAATTGCTGCTAATGCAGACGGTGAAGGATGAAATTAATTTTTTGTAACGTATGAAAAAATTCCATGCCCGAGTTAGATTCGAACCCACGACCGCGTGATGAGAGGCGAGCACGTTACCAACAACGCCAACGCGGCCGGCTAGAAAAATTAATTATGTATGTACTGTATAACTTTTACAAATTAAAACTTTTCAACTCCCGACATTTTCGTCATTGTAATTATTACAATTATTGTGATTTACTACGATAATATTGTTCGATTACGACAACAATGAGCAGGTACATTAATGTAGACATAAACTAATTTCGTATCGTAGTCTTTGTTTCGTATCGAAACAAAGTTAAATAACAGATTTTTGTGATTTTTTTTTGTTACGTAGTTTAAGGTAAGATTTATATAAATTTATGTAGTAAATATTTTTATTTCAATACCATTTGTTTATATATTTCCGATATCCGATAGTATTAACATCTATTAATCAGTAGAATAAAACATACGCGTAACTGGTGGTTATGTTTGTGACGTAGGTGGTCTCGACCGATTGGGTTGTATTATCCGTGTTTTCCGGTTATCCGGTATAGTTATCCCCCCAATTACCACGGATAATCGGTATTATACTGTACTACCTGAAAAAGGGTACAGTGGTGATATCGACTCTCATTGTCATTTCTTTTATTCTTTTGTAGTTACGTTTTATTCGATTTCTAGTGTTTTCTAATTTTTGTATACATGCATCCTCTTTATGATTTAATTACAAAATTTCTGATAATCATTTAATGTTTTTTTCTGGTACAATCTACCACCTGTTTATTATTGCTTCCAGAATTCGGAAGAAAGCTTTTGTACTTGTTTTGTGTGTTTCCTAGTCCTTTCTAGTCCTTTCTAAAACCTAATAAGTCTAAAAGGGTCAGCTCCTTTTTTCGGTCAGTTACTTGAATTCAGTCATTTCAAGTTATCATATGGAGTGCTATTAGTGTGAAAACATTTTGAATTAAAAAAAGATCTGCGTGATGCACCCATTGGTTGTAGGTAAGAGGTAACTGCTAAATATAAAATTAATATTGATATTGTTAGTTAAGTTAGTTTAAGCTTTACGTTTTTGTAATTTAATTTAATGTAAGTAACTCGATTCCATTTGCTAGTAGTCTTAAGTTTAATAATTATTTGTGTCGATAAATAATTGTTAAAATTTAAAGAAATGTCGTTTGTTATTTTTTGTACCCAGATCCCGAACGAATTTAAGATTAGGTTATAATATTTTATCTAACTTTAGTTTTATCGACTTCATTTATTTAAAGGAAGAATGTTCATTTAAAAAAATATTTCTTATGTTGCATAGGTTTTAAAAAATGGAGCTGGTTTTAAAAAATACACTAGTTAGAGAACTCGTAACTAAGGTGTACTTTGGCCAATTCAAATGAAATTGAAGTTGAATTAATGGAAAATCTCATTATAGTTGATATCGAACTACGACATATGTTTTGTTGTGATTTATTTGTCGTAATAAATGTTAAGCAAAAAAATATTATACAATTTTTTTCACAATAGTTTTCTTTAAAAAGGTAGCGGTAAATCTATAACGAAAAAATTTGGTGTAAAACACTCATACGACTTTCTCTTGTAGTGTAATGAAAACTACTGTTGACAAAACTCAACACAAAAGCTATTGTCAAAATACAGTTGTACGTAATAGGCACAATATATTTTTGTTTCTCAGCTCAAGAGAGTTCGGAAATATCATGAGCCGTTGAACTGGTACAAGTAAATAATGAAACACCTTATCGTTAATTTAATGTATACAACAGGGTTTTCACTTTATAATGTACTTATGTTGATACTTATTTTTATGTACTTATTTTTATGTTGAGATGGAAAAAATTAACTAAATATTTTGCATTACATGATTAAGAAAAAGTGGGTTTTTGATGAACAAAAATTATGGCTTAGTGTCGTTGTGTAAAAATATGGTTATGTAATCAATTGTCCCGAAGTAAGCAATTTTAATTATTGTATTAATTATAAAGTAATAAAATAATCCATTAAATATTTCTTACTGGAAATAGATCGTTTTATCAAATTCATTCTAAGGTAATGAAAATAGACGGAGAAACAAATGTTTTAAATGGGTAACGTAAACAATACCTCTTACAATTAAAATGTTAGATGCACAATTGAATGAAGCGTTTTTTGTTGTGAAGAAGAAGGGGTTAAATGGGGTAGAACGGACTAAAGACCGGGAGGAAATTTGGAGGCTCGTCACGAACTAAATTGTTCTTCCTGGCTGAGTATCAGTCCCCGTGTTATTTAAAGATAAAGTCTTAGCTCTAATATAGATGTTCCTCTGGGGAACGGATCTGTGAGTGCTCCTAAACAGTTTTTCTCCATGAGAAGGAAGATGAAAGTAAAGTGGATCCAATCAGAGTGCTTACACGCCCGGTGCGTACACAGATTGCGAGACCAATACCTTACTAGGCGCTAAGCCGCTTTCCTTCCGCAAAGGCCAAGCCGAACCATTCCCTTGCATCCCCTTGCTCTTTATTAATCTTCACTCGACTGAAATGTTGAGAAATGGTCATTTCACAACTGTAATTTCCCAGAGTAGTCTATATGACAAATGATCCAAGTTAACAACTCTTGGGATTTCCTTTGGTTTTGGTTAATAAAACCCTTCACTGCTTTGGCTTCCGGCCAGACCGCTAAAATAAAAAAAATGTAAATAACATAACTCTACAAAAATATATTATAAAATTTTTGCGATAGATTTTAAAATACTACAAATATAGGGTTATAATATATATAACTTAAACATTTTTAACAATTCCACGAGAATCGTTAAATTTTAATAGAAGTGTAGGGAATGGCCTAATTACTTTTATAATAATAATAATTTAATTTATTTAGTTTCATAAATTCCAATATAAACTATTTCGAATAATGTACTTCTAACGTTTATTATTTTATTTTGCAACATATTTTAAATAAAATTTAATGTTGCAGTCTTATATTCTTATTTGCAACCAAACCTAAAACCTACCAGGAGAAATTAAAATTGAGTTAACTTCAAATGACTAAACGTAGGAGAAACCTTAGAGTATTAGTGCTACTTGCACTAATTATGAGGACATAATTAACAATCTGCTATCAACGGAATGTTTTTATACTGTACTGCAACAGAAAGGAAAAGAGAGTTGTCCGTTTCGGGATTTATACTGTTATAATACCTGAGTTATACTATAGCTTCATTTCGAATACTAATAAATGCGCCATTATATAAAAAAATGTATTTTCAATATGACAAATAATGTAGACTACACAGAAACTAATTTTTAGATATATTTAGTCAAAATTTGTTAAAGAAGATTGGTGCGTACAATACGAACGACAAAAAGGAAACCAGGTTTGCCAAACAAAATTTTAACGTTACAGAAAAATAAAATTTCCTGTTAAAAATAAATTTGTATTGTGTTCATAAAAAATAGAAATTGTTTTAACACTAAAAATATTCAAAATAATTTTTTTTAGTTTATTTAAAGTCGCATCGAGAGCTTAGTCATTAGCGACTACTGTGAGTTTTGGTACCTTCACGGTGGTTTTAAAGTGTTAAAATTTCCAGACCTTTGCTGGGAATCGAACCCGGGACCTTTCGCTTTGTAGGCTAGCCCGCTCGTCATACGCTACAGAGGCGGTCTCAAAATACATTATTCCATTAATTTTTATTTCAAAGTTTTTTTGTAAACATTCGGTTATCCGGACGTTGGCACTTTACGCATAACTTACGGACGTCCGGTAAACCGGTTTTTGTCACTACGTAAAATATATCGACGCCCCGTTTTCTGGACGTGGTTACTGAAAGGTTTAATATTATTTGCATTGTCATTTAATGTTGTCAAGTATTTTCTCCCATTCATATCTCTAGTCACTTTCTTACTCTTTCTTCAGGTGTATTAGTACTAAAATTATAGCATAATTTTAACTTCTTTTAAGAAACTCCTAAAATGCAACAGCTAAGATTTAAATTTTAGATACATAAAAGATAAAAGCAAACAGAAAAGCAAATATCATAAACTAATAAAAT
This sequence comes from Catonia carolina, assembly GCA_035578175.1. NCBI lineage: Eukaryota > Metazoa > Arthropoda > Insecta > Hemiptera > Achilidae > Catonia > Catonia carolina. Next base: position 83,347,266 of record JAQMRL010000002.1, read on the forward strand.
TCGTTATATCATTCTGTATATGGACAGAAGGCGTACGTGGAATGAATATACAAAAATAAATCGTAAAGCTTTGGATATAGTCGACGCAAACAGCTGAACAGTCTTTTGTTCTGATGATCAAAATGATTATTTTATAATTATTATATAGCTGTATATTATAAATTTTTATATTATATATTGTAATATATTATTATAATATATAATATTAAAAATATATTATTATATTACGCCAAGAAAGTGGGATCCAAGCAGCTGAAATGAGGTTTTCATGAAATTAGAAATCAATAACAACTTAATAACCCGCATTCTAAACAGTCCATATTACCAGGTAACCCAAGATTCGGCTCTGTAGAAAATGGAGCAGAGATTTGGGATAAATTTACTGGTCATCTGATTTGCTTTCGGTAAACATTAAGGGGAGTCGGGAGTCCAAAAATTTTATTTTTGAACTTTTTTGATTTTTACATTTTATAATATTTCAAAATCTTGTGATTAATTTGATATATTTACTGTTGTTTTACGGCGCAACTTTCTATTTTTAATATTTAAAAAAAAATTGTGCAGCAAATAGACTTTATTCCTGTGTTTGTGATATTAATTTATTTTTAATATTTGTTTTTGCTGTAACTTCTGTTAGAACTAAGCTAACGTGATGATTTTTGTTTTAAATTGTTTAGAACTTTCCTTTAGTAGTTTAGTGCCCCAGTAGTTAACAAGACGGTCACAGAATTTTGTGAGTATGGCTACATCTAGGATCTTGCTTGTATCAATCACTAGTGGCTGATGACCTCTTTTTTGTTAGGTTCAGATGAAACCTGCAGATAAATTTCTAGTTCCGTTGTCAGAATTCATGCTATTTTCAAGCACAGCCTCCTCAACAGCTTACTTCATACTGCATGAAGCAAGTTTGCTAATACAATCTAAAGACTACAAGCTGGGATGCACTAAGTTAAATTTTTCAGTTTTTTGTAATTTCTGGAAAATTCATTTTTTAGCATAAAAGGAACATTTCCTCAGCCACCACTAAACCAATTTTGATGAAAACTTCAGGTTAGTTAACCATCATAAGGATGCATAGTTTTTATGATTAACTTGTGTCAAAACGTTTTCTGAAATATTGTACAGCTAAAAAATGTTTAAAAATTTCATAGGTCTGAAAGTTAAGCCGAATTTTATTTTTTATTTTTGTTAAAAATCAAAATATTATAAAACTGTTACAAAATGTGTCAAAATGTATCTGTATATAAGCATAATACTGTGAAAAATGCAAAATGTTCTAAGCAGTACAAGGTGAGAAAAAGTTCCTTAAGTAAATATGGTGAAGTATAAGATTCCTGTGTCCCCTTAATTGTTAAACTAATTCAATCTCGTAATATTTGAACGTTGTCATTATACTCGTATGTATCTAATATCTTATTAAATTTAAACGCCCAGTCATAATTTTTACGCAACAATCACTGTTATAACATTTAAAGACGGGGTTCCTACTAACGGTTGGTGTTCTCATAAGTGTTAACTTTATATAAAATGAGTTTTAAAATATGCACTGCTTGTGCAGAGATGCACAGCTGTAAATTTAAAGAAATGAATAAATAAAGGAGAAAAACATAAAATTTAGAATGACTCATGTTTATGGTTGTAACAAGGTGTTTTTCATTATTTTTCATGTGTTTTCTACGACCCATTTTTATTTACAATGAATAAACTCTTGAAAATTTAACTATGAAAACAATAGATAAAGTGCAGTTTAAGTTCAATTCTTCAACGATTGTGTTATAATATGGTAAAAGAAATTGAGAAAATCAAGTTAAAATGGTTATCAGCACCTACTGTAAGTGGTGTTGAATTGTGATAAATCCTTTTTAATATTTAACTCAGTTTTTTCATACTTATATACGGTATATACATTTTAAAACTTCCCAATATTTTATACATATTGAAAATTGATTAAGAGTGTGCTTCAATAAAGTGATTTCGTTATTAATTTAAAGATATTTCCATAAAAGGAAGATTTTCTATTGAAGTTAAGTTATTGTATCCGAGTGTGTGATAAAGATTATTTCGCATCAGACAGATAACTACCATCATAAAGGTTTTTGCAATGAAGTCAGATAATTTTCCTCAAGCGAGTGGTTTGGAAAGAAGAGAATCGGGGTCTGATAATGAATAACTCAGTTGGCGCTGATGCAATAACACCTCAGCTCATGGTTCGATTTCTCCTCAATAAAAATTCCCTCGTGCTATTAGCCAGTTCTTTCGTTGAAAGAGTGAGCTTTTTCGCCTTCAAGAGGGAGCACGGGAAATGTTGGCTTAAGAAATGGGGGTAATTTTCCGCCTGGTTGAAGGTTTTGTACCTGTAATACCCTCTTACAATCACCTAACCCTTCTCTATAAGCTTTGATCTTATTGATTCTACTGCTGAGTACATTTCTATATTACTATTCTATTTTTGATTGCCTTTTTAAGTTCTACGGTCGGGTTTGTGGTTGGAAAGAGCTTTTACTTGACGTTTCTCTGTAAAAATATATGAATGTAATTTTCTGTAACAGTTCGGTAAAAATATTGGCAATTTATTTCCTTGTATATTCGCAGTGTATTTATATTAAGTTTATGTCAATATAAATTCATACATATTTTCTTTTTTCAATTTCAAATTAATTTATTTAATGGGAAATATTAGACTCAACATTCTTTATGACAAATGTGTTGTTGCAAGATTATTTCCTGTGTTCATCCAACTGAGTGCTATTCCCGTAAGTTTACTAGCTGTGTAAAATTTCTGATTTGTGATTCAGTTAACGTAAATATTTTCTGACGAATATATGTTCACGAAGGACAATCCAAACGATTCTTTCTAATTAAATGTAGATTAACGAGATTTAAATCATGCTTTTCTTTTGAATTCAGGGAATAAAAACTCGCAGTCATCTTTGGTAGTTATTCCGAACAATTTTAAAACTGGAAAACAACATACTGAGTTTTCCATCCGTGTTTACGTTAAAGGATGTTTTCTATTTATTAAAAAAAAATTATCTACGAAAAGATTCAAATCATATAAGTAAAAATTAATAAAATAGTATAAGATTGATTTTTACTTTTATTTAAAAGTGGTAGACATTTATTTGCTTTAGTCGCTTAAATTTTAAAACAATTTTAGAAAAATAACAATTAAAGAGAAATACAATTTTGACTTTTACTCAAGATAAGGTCGTAAGAAAATCAATTTATTATTTCATACTTTTCTTTGCTTATTTATTTTGTCGCCAGCAGCTCCCACCATTATCAGCGATATGCATACGGTTCCAGAACCGGCCGTGAAAAGCGCTGCCGACACGCAGTAAGGAGTGTTTCCCCTCCACCTGGAAGGGGACTCGCTTGGAAGGTATTTAAACAACGGCATCGGTCCGCGGAGCTCTGGGGGGACACTGCGGGGCTCTGGGGGCCACCACTGTCACGCTGCAGTGGGGACCCAACTGCCGCTGAGGGAAGGGTAGGCTTGAACCCGGTAGCCGAGCCGTCACCCTTCGGACACCGCACTGCACACGCCAGCTCGCCGCGTCCAGCCACCTTCAACGGCCCTTTTCAGGGCCAACAACGAAGCACACCCGGCCCTTTTCAGGGCCACCAAACTATAAACTACAATGGTCCTTTTCAGGACCCCCAACCAATCAAACGGCCCTTTTCAGGGCCACCAAATTCACAAGGTTCTGCCACGTGTCGTCGGGCCCGGTCGGCGACAATTTATTAAGGACTATTCTTCATGCTATGTTTTTCAAAATTTCTTTTGTTTTATTTATAATCAAACTGTATTTGTTTTATTTTAAATCATTTTAAAACCATTGGCCAATAATAAAACATAAAGGTAAAATTATTTACTTGTTGGTGCTGACATCGCTGTCGGATCCACGTTATTTCTTGGGACGTAGGTTTCTTTGAGTCATCTTCATTTACGTGGCACTGTATATTGATGAACGCCATGGTTATTTTTTTGTTATAATATAATTGCACTTACACAAAATTTAATGTTTAGGTTAATATTTATTTTGTTGTTTGTATTGTATTAACTGTTAGGAACTTTCTAGAAAGCTGGAATCGCAAACTATAAATAGGTGTGTACTAGCCAATCATGAGCAGTCTTGTTTTAGATCTTGTGCCGTAAAATTGAATAAAGTCTTTTGTTATTTAGCGTTTGTAATCTTGTTATATTTTAATAATGAATCATACTTCTGTGACGTTAATATGTTTCAAATAAATTTGCTGTTCGAGCGGATTTGTATGAGTTTGAGAGTCTATGTAAATAAAATTATAGAAATTATTGGTAGGTTGATTCGTTGGTAGAAGTAATTCAGTGTGAAGCGAGCTGTTGGTGATGTAGTAAATTCATCGGGGAGTTATAAAAAAAGATAATTTATTTTGTTCTGTAATTTCTAAGTATCTAGGCATGCATCCTAATAAACAAAATTATTAGGCACTTCGATGCTCTGGAAATGTGCTGTCAATACTAATGTTCTGAGTCTCCTGGTCAAATGATGTTACAAATGTAAATATATGGCGAGAACAAAAGAAGCGACAGAGAGACATTCTGAGTACCGTCGAGAGAAAAATAAATCATACTGTGAATATGTCATGAGAGGGAGAGAAAAATATATATTTTATAAAAAATATAAATTATTGAGGGTAATGATGCAAGGGAAAATCGAAGGTTCTGGCCAAAAATGAACATCCTAGTTAAAAAAAACTGAGAAAATGGATTGGTCTTGTTTCAATAGACCTTTTTCGATCTGTACTGGATAGGATTAGAAGAGTCATGATGATCACCAGTGACCACTGAAGATGCATTTTGTTTATGACGGTTTAGCAAGACCCCACTGGTCGTACGAATGAGTTGTATTATTCTTATTTCATTATCTATAGATATTTGTAATTTTGAGCAATCCTTTAGTAGTCGTTTCAGTAAATAAAGCGAGTGTTAAATTTCTGTTGTATTTTTTAATACGTACTCCACATCCATTGTCAGTCAAAAAGGAAGCCTAAGTATCATTGTTACTCTGGAGAAATTGAAAATTACTTATATTATGGCAGGGTGAAAAATGTCCAAGAGTGAATATCACTCGTGAAAATTTTTATCGGTTAATTTTGATTTTCTGTGTTTAAACCTATCCTCTGTAAGGTACTTACATATAAATTAAAATTTTGCCAGAAGCTTTTTTTTTGGTTTAACGTCCGACTGTTCTGCAATTACTGCTAATGCAGACGGTGAAGGATGAAATGATTTTTTTTGTAACGTATGAAAATATGCCGTGCCTGAATGGGATTCGAACCCAAGACCGCATGATGAGAGGCGAGCACCTTACCAACTACGCCAGAAGCTTCTACCCAATTATAGAGTTATAAACAATATTTTGACTTTCTACTTACTACTGTATCGAATACACTGTATAAAACCGCTTTGAATCCGTTTCTATACGTAATAATCGAATATAAAAATGTGATAGTAAAAATTTTTCGATTTAAAAAATGGTAACTCCAGTCTTCTGTAAAGAATGAATGAGTGTCAATAAAATTAATGTAAACCTGATTTAAAAGTAGGGTAAGACATGAAGTTTTGGACTTTTGTCAACGGGCAGATATCCAAATAAGACATTTCACTATCATTGTTCTGTAATAGGTTGTAATAATACATTGTTACAAGGTTTTGAAAGCTCTGTGTATTTTATTCATTTTTTTCTACAAAAAATGAAACTTTTTAAATTTACGTATTAACTTACTATTACTGTATTTGGTAAAAATTTTCATCAATAGGTGACTGCATATTATTTTTAAATTGTTTATTCTTTAATAAAATCCACGTGTAATATTTACTTCTGCTCTTCGAGTGCAATATAAAAAACTTGTAATCTATAATAATTATAGATAATTTTTATTTTTTAAGTTTTATAGAAGTTCTTTTTTGTTTAATAATAAAACGTATGAAAATACACAGTTTTCTTATTTCTATGTATACCTGCTCAATGTATTCTTAGAAATTAGTAAGTTACAAACATTTAACCTCCTTTTCGTGGGTTAATTCCTTTTATTTTTTATATCTTTCAGAGATATTGTAATTACCAAAAAGCATTCAACCCTTTTTAAACATATTTTTTGATGGCTTAAATGTATACAATCATTTCCAAAATTATGTTAATTATTAGTTACAGAATTTTTATTGAATAACCTTGAAACTGTTAAAAATTTTGAATGGTTTATTTTTAATAATGACTAAAAAATTTGAAGTAGTTTTCCTGAAAAAGAATATGCGTGGGTTAAGTCAGTATTGTATAGCAGCATCCAACTAATGTACTTATTACCGGGCATGCTACCTTCTAAAGCACCTACTTTCCACCCTGCTTTCCACACCTTCACTTCATTCACCACAGGGTCTGGCTGTATAATGAAGTACCATTCATTATTCTCAGAGGAGATAACTCTGGCTAGAGTCTTTTATGCCTCTACCTCTTCTGTTCTTAAATGCTTCAGTTATATAATTGGCTTACCATGAGATAAGAAACATAAATATTTTTTGTAGCACTGGAACTAGCAGATGAAGTGTAAATAATTTAACATTCAATTTGCCTGTTATAGGCAAAAAATTAATCTAGTCTAAGTAATTTAATTGTAATTTATTAATATTCTAAACGTAATACATTATTATTTTGTTAATTAATAATTTTGTTAAATAATGTTATAAATTTGAAAGAAGTTCGTCCATAATTTATTAAACCGGATCCGTAAAAAACCTGGAATAAGTGTTACAATATTATTACTTTAGAGCTAATATCTTTTCATACACTTTAGCTGCCAGTTTTCGTAATGTAAAAGCTTTAATTTCTTTGTTTAAAGATTTAGTGAGTGATGAATGAATGAGTGAGTAAACATTAGTAAGTGAGTAAGTGAGTAGTATTAGTGAGTGTGTGAGTGAGTGACTCAGTGAGTCAATGAACTATAAATCTAGACCAATAAAATGAAAAACTGGGCTTATTTTGTGAACTAATACCACGTGGTTTTTATTATTTCATGAACGGTACGGTTCTCTTCATACGTTATCAGTTTGAAAAGACTTAAATAGAAATGTATTCAAAATTGATTCCAATGGATTTCAGTGATTCAACTAAACCAATAATTCAGTATGACGTCTGCGTTGAGTAACAGTCAGCGCGAGAGCTACCTGTCTGATAATCAATCCATACATTAAATCTGGTGAACGACATGCAGACAAGCACTATAACAAATTTTCCACTTCAACTTCTTTACCAGGCATGTCACAATGCTCGTTTTCAAAATTACTTCAATTATTATAAATGAATGGTGATGAATGACACGAACGAATCATCAAATATATAGGAGTCTCATTTTATGATCACCTTAATAAATGAATATGTAATATTGTGGTTTATAAATTAACTATACCATTCAATATTAATACAAATACAATAGAATTAAATTATTTTCATTAATATCAATATAAGTAAAATGTTTGAAATAATTATTGTTGATAATATCCTTGTATTACATCGCAATTCTGTCATTATTTTGTTAATATTTTTTTAAAAATATAATTTCTATGCGCTAGAGGTAGGGTGTTAACTCCAATTTTGGCAAAATTAAGTTTGAAAATCAGCAAGAAATGCTCTATCTAATGGTTTACATTATATTTCGTATCTGTCTTACTTCCATTTTTTAAAAACTGCCGTGAGCACATTAACTCCACTTTTGTACTCGTATATGATGCGGAAGATTTTTAAAAACACTGCTATTTTCACCTCTTAATTGAATGTATATTCGTAATTGACAATAAGTTATTTCATTTTGAATTATTTCGTTTTAATTGTCTTACTGATAGGTCTCAGAATTTGTCTGAATATTGTAATTTTTGCAAATAATGTTGTGAATAAAATATTGTTTCTTTATCAGAATAGAGTCAGCACATTATGTTTTGTCTAAGTTTTGTTTTCGTTTGATTAACTCAAGGTCTGTGGGTGGTCAGAGAAGTGTAGAAGTTAAGAAAATTGTTATTTAAATCTCTGTATCAGAAGCTATATTTGGTGCAAATTTAAAAAATATTCAAACACCTTCAGACATTTTTTAAAAAAGAAAGAACTTGTTTTTGGTTCTTCTGAAAAAATTACAAAAATGGAGTTAACTTCCTTTACTTCTTAGGTATAGAGTATTGTCCGTCTATTTACTGTAGATACATTTTATAACATTAAAAACCTATAAAAAGGAGTCACTCATAAGTGACAAACCATTAATTGTTTGATGTAGGTATTCTCCTAAACTATTTTCTTTTAGATTAATCTGATTAGATTTAATATATATATATATATTCACTGTAATTTACATTTTTACAACTTTTTAACGATGAATAGATAGAATGTCTAACGTATTTTTTACTTTAATTTGAATTTATACAGTATAAAATACTGTATTTATACAGTATAATTTGCATTTTATATTTTGTCAGGTATGCCAAAATCTGGAAAGTGATTGCGTGTTTAAAAATAAGAAAAGTATTTAAAATAATATAGGTACGGAAACCAGAAGATTGTACAATTATTGAAATCTATCAATTGTAGATCTTTTTTATTATTTTAACTTCTATACATACAGCCAAGCATTCTTCAAACTTTCTGTGTAACTGTGAATAATTCTATTTTATATAATAAATTCACTAACTTTTTTTTAAGCTGCCTTTATTTTTTACTTATCACTTACACGGGTTTCGGTGGATCCACCATCATCATAGCATATTATATCGTTTGAAACTAATTTTTTAAAAATTCTATAGAAGATGTTACATCTGCAGTTATCTGTATAAAAGGTGACTGATTTATGATAAATGATACATGATTTATGATAAATTTTATACAGATGACTGAAGATGTAAGATTTTCTATAGATTTTAATTTTGTTTTTGTTTCAAACGATATAATATACTATGAAGATGGTGGATCCACCGAAACACGTGTAAGTGATAAATAAAACATAAAGGCAGCTTAACAAAAGGTTAGTGAATTTATAAAAAAAAAAAAAATAGAATCAATTTCAAGCTGCAGGATGCATTAGAAGGATTTATTTTTGAACTGTGAATACGTAACCTAAACAAAAATTAAATAATAATAATAATAATAATAATAATAATAATAATAATAATAATAATAATAATAATAATAATAATATAATAATAATAATAATAATAATAATAATAATAATAATAATAATAATAATAATAATAATAATAATAATAATAATAATAATAATAATAACAACAATAATAACAATAATAATAATAATAATAATAATAATAATAATAATAATAATAATAATAGATGTTAATAATAATATGTAACATGATAATAATAATTATATGTAATAATAGGCTAATAATAATAATATGTAATATAATATGTATAATAATAATGATAGGTGTTTTGAAATCTTTAACCAACAACCACTGAAACTGATTTTTTCAAAGTTATTTTGTATCTTATTTTAGAGTTTTGATCGAATGGGTGGGTTTGCATAAACTTTATCGATGTAGCAACTGCTGTTTTACTTATAAACCTTAAACTAGGATAAATATTCAGACAGAACAAAATAGAATTTCAATCGTCCGTAAAACAAGAATTAAAAAACACTACATCAAAGATTTTTCTAGGTAAGAAAATAATGTTAATGAGATAATTGACGCCCGGATGAATTCACGAGTTCTTGCTAAATGTCTCGTAGTATAATAAAATTATAATAATAAAATTATGTTGCTTATGTGTTCATAAAACTTCTAACCACACTTTGTAAATTTCCTTGACTATTTTTTTTCAATCAGTTTATACTCTTGTATAACCTTTAATGAAATTTCCTGATCAATGAAATCATAAATTAGTAATTTGTAATTTACTATATGTTAATTATTTGGATTACAATTTATGTATTTACATTAATAATACTATTACAGTCACCTTGCTGTACTATTTGTACCTTAAAGTAACTTCATAATCAAATTTAAATCACTCCATTTTAACTAATGACTATTTCATGTAATCATTCTATATACACTACCACACATACGTCTCATACGTTTCTCTGCAAACGATGTATAGGTCTACATCAATTATTGATTTTCTGTGGTGGCTTTCGTGGATGCATTATATTGATTAAGAAAGTTTTAGGAAAGTTATTTTAGTGGTTAAAATTTTATCACGGTTCCAAGGTGTGATGCGTTTACAAAAATGTACTTTCTAAAGGAAAATAAATCCGTAATGAATTAATACTAACGACAGAAATTTACTCGCTAATTTTAATGGAATAAGTTTCAGTTTCCATTACAAATACATTATGTTGTTGTGAAGAGAGCAACATCTAGCAATATACAAGTACTCGCCAATGCAGCGGCGCTTCGCTCCGCTTCCGTGTCACGCATTAGTGGGTTAGGTGGATCAAATTTCATAAGTGGATCAAAACCATGAACGTGCGTGCGCTGCGCGCCCGCACTTTGCCATGAGGTGAAAGTTCGGCCGCCGATGGGTTAAGTGGATAAGAATAATTAAATTTCAAGGTTTAAGGTAGTAGTCTACGAGCAAAATGATACGAGAAAAATCTTGGGACTGAGCACCCCTGTTTAAGTTTGCCATTGTTTGTAGTTAAATTTCTGAAAATTTCTGCCTGAAAAAATTGGTTCCCAATAAGTTTTTTCAGCGAACCAATGGGTTGAGGGCAACTTTAGCTACATGTTCTTGAAGTACTTTTGGTGGGGCACAAAAGAAGTTCTATACACTTTCTCGCTACAATGCACCGTTTTGGAAGATAAAAAATACTACTTCCTACCTTTGGAAAGGAGGTGCGACCCGAAAATTTTCGGGTTACCAAATTTTTATGTAATTTTGAACGCCATACAACATGCCGTTAAATGATATTTTGTATTCTGAAAATTTAAAACGTTTGGATGGGGGTAGCAACCCCCACAGGACTCTGACCTAAAATTTAAATATTATTCGTAATGCCGAGGGAAATGTAACTTTTAAAAAATGAAAATTTTTGAAATAAACCGTTCTGAAGCTGTAAAATAAAGAAACAAAACCGGCATATCAAACTATATGTACGAGTATTTTAGTTAATAAAGTATACGACCGATACCGGATAGCGCGTATGTCGCTTTACCCACGAATTGCATTGTTTTTGATTAGTTGGTAGCAGCATGTATAACATTCTTTACTATATCAGTAGACTACTGGTTTTTAAGGTTTTTCCGTAGTTAATTTCTACGACATAATGTCTTTTAGTGTCTTAAAATGTTTACGTATGAGCAATGAGTTGATATGCTGCAGTTTTGGTGGAAGTATTACAGAAGTATATTGTATACACATTTTGCTGAAGTTCATTATGCATTTATCTCTAAGTTTTCAGATGTGCCGTTTTTTATTTATTTTTTAATTCCTAATGTGTGTACGTTGCAATCTGTTCAATTCAGAACAATAAGCAACCCCATGACCCAATGAGATGAGGATGATATGTATGACGTAAAAATGAGATGTAGTCTTGTACAGACTCAGGCCGACCATTCCTGAGAGAGTATGGTTAATTGAACCCCAACCATCAAAGTACACCGGTAACCACTGTTTAGCACTCAAATCCGTATAAAAGTAACTACCTTTGCTAGGATTTGAACCAGGAACCTTCGTCTCCGAAAATCAGCTGGTAAACAGCTGATTTTGGCGACGACTTTACCTCTAGACCAACCCGGTGGGTTGAGATGTGCCGTTACCAACTCAAAAACATTTTCGGAACTAAAGTACGAAATTTGTAATAACAGGAAGTGTTGCGCAAATTGGTAATTAAGAAACCCTACGAAAGGTTGCTGGAGCTTTTTTAGTCAGCCCTGGTAAATCGAATTCGGAAAGGTTCTTCTGAACTAAGCATGTACAAAGAAGCTAAAAATGAGTTATTCAAGGTTAACATTTTTAAAATGTAACCTCCAGCTTTATTTTACGCTCTTCATGTAGCCACAGCCCACTTTGAAATAGAAGTAAGAAATTTTTTAAATTTCAAGTTAAATCCAGATCTTCTAAACACCCACTTCATCTAAAACTACTAGTTTATAAGTGTTACCTTAGACCCGTTTGGATGTATAGCAGCCAAATTTACTTTTATACCAAATCGTCGGTCATTTTGAAAATACAATGCTTTCAGTTCAAACTGTTAAGGCAGATATCTAGTGCTCCCTTTCACGTAACGAACGATATACTATACACAGACTTAAACGTCCCATACATCAACGTTGTGTTCCTGTGCACATACACACGATTTAAAAAGAAATTACACAATAATCCAATCCAGTTCATCATTGACCTAGACACACCAGATTTATCAACTGCCCCTATACGAAGACTGAAACGACTCTGAAGTAGGGATATCACGAGACGATTAAAGAAAAACAAAAAAAGTTAAATAATTAAAAATAATGAACTAACTTAATGATTACCGTTGGAGTATTGTCAATAGGCAGCGTCTCCTCAATGTTGTATAATTTTTAATATTTGTATCCTTTTTTATTAAACTTGCTTGTTGTTAATTTTATACAATTGCAAATAAAAATATCTTGTATAATCAAAAAAATTAATAGTCGTTACGGCACAAACGACTTAACCAAGACTCGCCAAGACTTAACTCCGTGAAATTTCACTATGGGGGGGGGGGTTTATTAAAAAAATTAATGTGCTCTTCAAAATCGCAAACTTGAATTAAAAACGTCAGTTGAAAATGCATTTGTCTTTGTTATTGAAGACAAACTGCTACTTTTAAATATTTGTGAATCAGTTAAGTCGTTACGTGATGTGTATAGAAAGTAATGATGAACATTTTTACAAATATCGGTAAAACTACAGTAAAGGTCTTTGGTTGTTGACCTAATTTTTTAATTTGGTATATTATCACGATTTCTATTTACCTAAGGGAAAGTGGCACGTGCGCTACTCTGTGTTAAGAAAATCAAAAGAAATCGTGCATTCAAATGATTAAACTCTGTGAAGTACTCTAATACATTTTATAGGATTTTAACAAACATTAATTTAAAGATTAAAAAAAATTTATTAAAACACTATATCTTGGAGTGTAGTATTATGCGGGAGGGAAAGGTGGGTGATAGGGGCTGTAGAAAGGAAGAGGCTAGAAGCTTTTGAAATATGGTGTTTTAGGAAAATATTAAGGATTTGGTGGGTGGACAAAATAAGGAATTTAGAGGTTCTTAGATAAGTGAATCAAAGAAGTATGGAAACATCTTACCATAATAAGGGATAGGCTAGTGAGGCATATCTTAAGATATCCAGGTATTGGTCTATTAAAAATGGAGGATAATATTAAAGTAGTGAATTGTAGGGAGAGGCAAAGGTTAGAATATTTAAAATAAATAACAAAAGATGTAGGGTATTGCAGGTATGTAAATATGAAACAACTTGTGCAAGATAGAGCAGCTTGGAGAACTAGATCAAACCAGTCGAGAGGCTGACGAAAAAAAAGGAATTTTAAAATTTTGTTTTTTAGATGAAAAGGGATGTGAAATTTTTTTTAAATGCACTATTTTTTGATATCTAAAGAAATGTGAATTTAAAATATTGAACTCTATGTAGTACACTAATAAATTTCAATGGAATTTTAAAATTTTGGTTGTTAGATTAAAAGGGATGTGAAAATTAAAAAAATGCACTATTTCTTCATATCAAAAGAAATTGTGAATTTAAGAGTAAATGACTGAATTCTGTGAAGTACACTGATACATTGGTAAGAATTTTAAAATTTTGTTTGTTAGATCAAAAGGGATGTGAAAATTTAAAAAATTCACTATTTCTTGATTACTACTTTTACAGAACTAGATTGTGCAAGCGGGTGAGAAAATTATTACTGTCGCCGATTTGCAAAAGGGGATATGACCAAAAAAACATTTTTCTTAGATATTTGGCCATTTTATTCTACATTTACAGCTGTGTCGTAAAATATATTTAAAAGGTTGCTAAACCTAGTAAAATGTATTTAAATTTACTTTCAAAAACTGTGTAAGGTTGCAAAACGGTGTATGTCCTCAGTTAGTTAGTTTGCAATAAGGGATAAGTCCATTGTATTTTATAGAGTTGCAAAATGGGATATATCCTCATAGTAGAACATAGATACTTCATAATACTTTTCCAAAAAAGGACAAGTCCATTATTCATTTATTAATATTATTGTTTTCGTTTGCATAAAATCTTCAGTAATATTAACATTGAAAAAGAAAATTTGAATAAGTTGAAAATTTCAATATTTTTATTAGAATTATTTATTATAATAAATCAATTTTTTCAACCACAATGTTGGCTGTTCTCCCCTCAGCTATAGCTGAATAGTTGTATTAGAAGCACATGTTTTTGTAATTGAGAAAGTCAAGTTGAGTTAAAATTTAATGGATATTCAGAGAACAGGCCATATTACTCCGGTAATAAAAGGAAAAGGCAGAAAAAAAATACGTCAAGAGACAAACTGGAAGAGAAATAAAGCAAAGAGAAACAGGTAACTATTGTTTCATTTTTTCTAACCTATAATTTGTATCTTGTAGACATAATTTAAAATTTTCCATTCTGTAATAGTTTTACTTGAAGTATAATACAAATTAGTTTACATTGTCCAGAGTTATCTGTCTAATATGTTTTCTTCTTATTTTTGCTACAGGCACTGTGCAAAAGGATTTCCGATTCGTCCTAACTGCAATCATCCACCAAGTTCATCTTTCAAATGTTCCACTTTAACCATGCAAGATATACGTAGGGCTCATCAGAGATTTTATGATGTTCCAGAAAAGCTTAAACAAGATGAAGTTATTCTACGATTTACTCAGGTTTCATCCACTGCAAGGTCTAGGTCACGTAATGATGTATTTAATAAAGAGGTAACAGTGAAATATTTTTTACCTACTTTTATTAACAACAGAAGTGAAATGGTAAAAGTCTGCAAATCATCATTCTGTACAGTGTTGCAAATATCTAAACGAAGGGTTGAGATGGTGGCAAAAAAATATTTTTTAAATGGTATAATTTTTTTATATGATAATATATATTGTGTTGTATTAAAAATGGAATAGCGGTTAAATGTCGGGTAACTTAATTATCGATTCGTCTGTTCTTGGAAAAGGAATTTAATATTTCCCGTTAAACTAATGATCAGATTTCAATATAACACTATCAACAGTATACTTCTTCCGGTATTGTTTAATCATTTTCAAGTATAATCAGTTGGTAGATACTTTGAAATAATGTCCGTTATTTATGTAAACTAAGACACTTATCATCTATCTTGGTGGTTAAGTTTTGAACTTAATAATGAACGATACGTGATACTTTTTACCCTTTTGTAATATGGTGTAAAATAATGGCCAAGGGAAAGGGTTCATTATTTTGCTAACATAACTACTAACATTTTTACACGTCTTCATTTTATATAAATAACAAAATACTGTAACCTCTGTTCATTTGCCCTACTGAGCCAGGCCGTTAACAATGAAATATCACACCATTAACGGCCTATATCTTATGAACACTTTCATATTTTTCTCATTTTTTATATTAATGAAATTGGTGTAATTATATTTTTCTTCAATATAATAATCTAGTTTTCTCTTTTATTTATGATTCTCCAGATTCTTTATTATGAGAAAACTAGTTGTTATTTATTTACTTACATCAAGAAACAAATAAAGTAGATTTTTTAAAAAACATTATTTTAAATGCAGTACTATACTCCATCCCATGGAACCGTGCAGCACATCAAAACGTAATTGTATTAAAATTGTGATTGAACTTACCGCGATCCATTCGCGTTAAAAACAAAAATCTTTGCTTATCAGATGAAACTTGCTATATACTAATTGAAACATATACTAAATATAAAATACGACAATACCAGTAGAAAGAATTCATAGAGTAGGCCTATTATAAAATATCCGGTCGGTCGCCGGTTGTTTTGACTGAAGGCGTTGGTAGAGTGAAACATGATTACGCATCATTTTTACTGACTTTCAACCCGTAGTCTATTTATATCTGCTGCACGGTTCTGTGGGAAGTACTATAGTGATGTGCTCTGATCACTGAACAATCAACTAATACAACTTAGTAGTCCTCTACTTCGACAATCTCATCTTCCCTCCAACAGAAACTGCAGTTCCATAAATATTTACTAAGACCTCTTTGAACATACCGTCTACAAACATACAGTTCAGTAAAGTCCTTAAACATTAAACTTAATTAAACGGTTTTTTAACTATATGATGATGACTAATACCAATTAATATGCACACTAGTATTCTAATAAAAACACGTTTCAGCCGAACTGGATTCTATCCTGGGGTCTTCGGTTCGATTACCAATTAGGTTTGGCATTTTTTATCTGTGTCACCTCATATCATTATCTACGCACATCCCAAGCTGTACGTAGTCATTATCACTAAAAATTAATACATTTTCCTTCCAATCCACGTAGAAGATCCACAATCCACGTAGAAGACTAGAGAGACTTGGAAGTAGGGGTCCATTAAAAAGGTTTTATCTGAGGGTTGCCACTCTGTGCCTTTTTTACACATGCTGAACAAAAAGCAAATTAACACTTATTGCAAAATATATTTTTACTTTCTCTTGCCCTATATGAATATATATGGAAGGAGTATTGTTTATTCATGTCGATTTTTCAACGGAAAGACAAGTTTTCAGGCCCTTGACCTCCCAAAACACGCTTTTTAGCGATTGGTCTGTGTGTGTGTGTGTGAGTGTGCGCGCGTGTGCGTGCGCGCGCGTGCGCGTATGTGTATGTGTATGTGAAGAAAATATCTCAATAACGAAATATCGTACGAAGTTGAAATTTAAAACTCAAGTTAGGTACCACAAGGGAACCAGACTTAAATATTTTTTAAAAAATCGGTCAACCGGAAGTAGTTGTTTATTTTTGCGATTTTTAACTTTCTTGCGATTGTTTTTATAAATTACCTCATTTACTACATTTTATATGCTTTACAAGGTAGCGTAAGCACCATGTCTGCTGAAATTCTTGGGGCTATGTTCTCGTGGTAAAAAATGGCTTCTTAAGATTGCGGCGTTAATGCGCATTTTATGGCAAAAGTCTAGCCTACCTAAATAATTAAAAAGGAAATTACTAGTAAAAGGCCTACAACTTTTACTTAAAACATTTGGTTTCTACAAAGTCAAAATATAAGTTCGTTTATTTATTTTGTTTGTCTATGGTCAGTTTTTTCTCATTAAAATCAGTAAAAAATGAGATTTTCAAGATTGCGGCCTTAGTTTGGTTTACGACAAAAGTATACGTAACTAAAGTCATAGAAAATTAATAGATCAACAACTTTTATTTTGAACATTTTGGTTCTACAGAGCTTATTTTAGCGCCAATTAGTGATTTATGATTGTATTTCGAAGTGGAACAAAGAATGATATTCATTTACCGTCATTCACTCAAGATTAAAATTAGGTTATGCTTTTCATTTTAAATTGTTTACTGATGACTAAAAATATGGGTGATATTTTTCATTATTTACATTTGCAAGATTAAGTCAGGTTAGTGTTTCACAACAGATTTTTCTGGCCGTACTCCGGAGTAATTATAATATTTTCACAAATAAAGTAAAAGTAATACTAATAATCAACAATGTTTCTTATTGAATTAAGAAAAGTGATTGAATATTTAATTAATATAATACGTTGGATAAAATTTAACCCAATCGTATCAAATTTAGTATAAAAAATACTCAATGAAAACGTGACATGCACATAAAAATACAGATTATATGTAACAGAAAGGGCTTAAGACCTACCGGATACATTTTCTCTCATCTATGAAGAAGTGCTTTTCAGTTATTTACTAAGTTATTCTTTAAGTGTGTTTTCAAGATTTACTTATCTTTGTTTTTAAGCGTGTACTAATTATACAGACGTCTGGTTTGAAACACCTCCCTTTAACATAAATAATTGAAGAACATAGTTAAACAAATCTACCGATTTACTTTAAGGCGATCTTAAATGAACATTAGATTATAAAATTGTAACTCTTTTTATGTCAGAGTAAAATCTTTTATATTAAACAAAGTCAAACACTAACTTTAAAAATGACGTACAAATTAAACAAACACTCCAAAAAGGATCTTGTAATTTTACTTGTTTTACATATAAACACGGTAAAATTAAGTTTAGACATGTGGGAACCGTGTTTTAGATTTTGCTTATCTAAAGGTAAACAGTAAGTTTCATAAAATTTCATTTGAAACTTTTAATATGTTGAACGTCTGGTAAAATAAGTTACTAAAACTTATTTTAAGCATGTTCTTAAAAGTTTGTTTAATCGTTGACTAATTTCTCTCATTATAGCTTATTTAATTATCAGATTCATGCAGTTGTAAAAATGTTCTTGTCATTTTTTCTGGTGTTATAATTTAAAATTATACATTCATGTTTATTCAAAATTAATCTTCTTCTTCTTCTGCCTTTCAAGGATTAGGCATCTCTGCCTTTACCGAACCTCTCAAATCTGCCCGTCTCTTTCTCAGGTGTCCTTGTTATCTCTTTCATTCTGGTTTATAGCCTAGTGTTTGCTCAGGTATCCTATCCTCCCTCATTCTTTTCACATGCTCCAACCGCTGCATTTTGTTCTGAGATACCCTGTCGTTTATAGAGAAGATGCTGAGTTATTTCTTTATCTCGGTATTCCTGTAACGATTTTCTCCACTACACCCATACGTATATCGAAGAAATTTCATTTCAGATGCTTGCAATCTACTCTTCTCTCGCATTGATAAATTAGTTAATTACACAAATCCAGAAATAATAACATTGTCACAACCACATTAAAATCCGCAAAGGAGATAAAAGAGATGCTGGAATAGGTCTTTATCGTGTACAAAAAAACTGAGGGCTAGCCACTAGATAAAATCCTTAAACAAGATGAAACAGACACATTACACACTTACATTTACATAAATACTACATTAACACTTACGGTAGTTATAAAAATTTATTGTATTAACTTAAAGTTGTAGTGGCTACTGAATAAAAACAAAAAAAAAACAGGTAGTTTTTCTATGCAAATTTTCATTCATGATTAAAATTAGGTTATGTTTATTGGAGTTAGTTTTTTTGTTTATTTCTAATGTTTTATTACTAATGTTAGGTTATATTGTTAATTATTTGCATTGGAAAGAGAAAGTTGTGTAAGTGTTTCACACCAGATTTTTTTGTTAATGTATTTATTTTTAAATACGTAATTCGAGTGACCTTTTTTAGTATGCGCATATATTTTCATTATTAAAAAATATATTCTTTTTAGTGTGTGTGTATGTTTTACATCTAAGCAACTTGAAACGCTATGAATATTTTCTACATCGCAACGCACATATTGTGATGAGACGGTAATTCTTAAAAGTAACTTATATATAAGCAAATGCGGAGAAGAAAACATTCTACAACTTTTCTTGGCGGAATTCCTATTTAAAAATTTATAGCATTGGTATTCCTGTTTTTCTAAAAAACACGCACTCGGTAATGCGATTTTCATCATTTAACAGGTTGTTTAGACTGGTGGAAAAGGCCAAGTGATGGACGCTGTCATTTCGTTGCTTCTGCATCGATTGAAAGGCGTTACACAGAAAACGTTTTACCAGTTGGGCGTTACTTCTAATTGCTCTATAGTGCCACCCAAGCTTAACATCCATTTTGAGAGTGAGTTGGTTGTACTTAACTCGGAATTATTCCTAAAGTAGCCTACTATGTTTAAGAATTTATTTTAACATTCTTACAGTGGTAACGGAAAACTGATTTTGTCTTTTGTGTTCAGTAATTGTTTTCTCATAAGAGATTAACTTTTAATTTACTCTGAAAGAAAACAGGATTGTTTACTTTAAATTGTCTACTTACTCACTAGTTTTCACAAAAATAAAATAAAAAATCTGGCTTGAAACACTCACACGACTTTCTCTTACCAATGCATAAAATGGATCAATAGGCCTATAACCTAATATTAGTAATAAAACATTAAAAATAAAGAAAAAACTAACCTCAATTAACATAACGTAATTATTTTAATCATGAGTAAAAGACGCAAAATGAAACCCTCAATGTAAACTCTCAAGATTAAATTTAAAATTAAATATTAAAAACATATGTAACAAAAAAATGACAACTGAACCTTATAAAAGTTGGTCCTGTGCTATTTACCTTAATAACACAAAAAATCACTCTTTGATGCTAAAGTAGGCTCTTTAGAGAAAAATGCTTAAAATAAAAGTTGTAGATCCTTTAATTTCCTATAAATTTTATTATTAGTCTTTTGTCGTAAAATTCATACTAAGGCCGTAATCTTAAAAAATCCATTTTTGACAGATTTTCGTGAAAAAAAAACAGAAAATCACTTATTACTGCTAAACTAAGCATTATACAAAAAAATCTTTAAAAAAACGTTGTATATTTTTAAATTATCTACAACTTTTATAATGTACACTTATGCCCTAAAATGCATTTTAAGGCCGCAATCTTAAAAAACATTTTTTCTACGAGAGAACAGCCTTCCCAACAATTTCAGCAGACATGAATATACAATTAATTGATCCTAACAAAAAGGTTTTGGGTATTCTCGTAGTCTATACTACTACATAATAAAGAAGAAACGTCTGTTTGTTTGTTTGTATGAGGTAATCTCAGAAACTACTGAACTGATTTTAAAATATCTTTTATTGTTGCATAGCTTAGAGCTTCCTGATCAATATAGGATATTTTGCAACTTTAAGTAACTTTAATTAAGTGAGTTAAGCAACTTAAACTATGATGATGCTGCATGTTTTAGTTTATCGGGTGCATAGCACTTTTATAATTTCTAAGTCCTCTGGATGGCGTATTTTTTGGGCTAGAAACACGATTCAACTTTTATATTTCATGGAAATACGTAAAGTATAACATTCGATTCCAAAAACATTAAAAATTCGGAAATATTCAAAATTTTTATTTTTTTACTGTATTTCATATACGTATTTGTTTTCATTCGACAGGTAGTGAATTAGTTATACATTTCCAATTACTCTGCGTACCGCACCCACGTATTACTGTCTCTTATACCCAACTGTCTCTTTCTTTTCCATCGGTATTAACAATTAATACCAACTGTCCTAAGCTGTTCTATGCACTCTATTCAACTCTGTTAAATTGCAGGGACAAACAATTAAAACGATGGGCATCGATTTGAGACAAGAGTGCTTCCTTCACTCATGGACAACTTTATGTCGGACTCTCTAAAGCTGGAAGTGCAGAAAAACAATTTATTTTGCTGCCACTGGGCAACAAAACCACAAATATTGTATATAGAGAGGTTTTAAAATAATGTAATGAGGCCTACATTAGCTGCTGTGAAGCGAAGCGGGGGTTGCTAGTGTCTCAATAAACTGGGTTATAAAATTCAACTTCGTATTTTATTACGAGTCAACTGCTCAAATTTAGATAAATATTTCTTAGTAAAATTATTATTTTTTAATATAATTATAATTATGTAAACACAAAACTACGTTTCTCTTGAAATCTTTTCATTTGGTTAAATACATTTAGGAGACTCCCAAAGGAAGTGTAAGACAACATGTTAAGATAAAAACTGATAAATTTAAATATTAATTCTATGCTAGTATTGGCTATTTTGTAATTATATATGTATTTGGAATATTCTTTTGGTCGGGTATGGTTACATCTTAGATTATAATGCTTAAATTCCTAAAATTTGTAGTTAAAATCTGGTTTTCTACAAATTTTTGCCATGGGTAAAGTAAGTCCTGTAAACATATGGTATTCCTTCTGCATTTATTGACCGTGTTATAAATACAGGAGTAATCTTTCAGATTAAAATTTATTGTCTTTTTTAAATGTAGTATTGATTTTATAATACTGTATCAGTAGAGTTTATTTTGTAATTTTTTTATCAGTTTTGACGTTTTGAAATTAACTGTGTTAGGTACTAAATAAAAAATAACAATTGAAATAATTTCCAGTACCATAAAATATCATTGCTGTGGATTTGATGTATTATGGGATGGATTTTATGAACAACTTCCTGGAACAGTTATGCACATGTTAGAATATGTGACAGCTGCATTTTAGTCGAAAGTAAACGCAAACAGTTTGTTGACAGTTATTTATTTGATTTAGTATTACGGTGAAATAAAAATTGTGTGTGAAACTAAATAAAAAATGTTGGCATTTTATTATTGCACTACATTTTACAGTCACAGTTTAAAAATAAAATTAAAAAAATAATAATAGATCATTTTGAAGTTAATTATTTCTGAATTCCAATGAAGAGAAGTGTTCATTAATAATTAGTAAATTCTACTACTGACGTAGTTTTATATTAAATTCCTACTTTTAATATCAGTTATATAAAATTAATTTAAATAATATAATATATTCAAATCGGTTACGTATGTTTATAAAATACACAAAATAAAACATTAACACACACATAAGTTAAATAAAAATCAAATTTATAATTTAAAAAACCCCGACACAAAAAATTGTAAAATGTTAAAAAATGTCTGCTGTTGTTTAGGTCAACAGCCGAAAGGCTGGTTTGAACCTCTAGAGGTTTTACTAAGTAAAAACGAGGAGTAAGATGGTTTACCATGCCTTCCTCACTGAGTTGAAAGAGTATGCTTATCAGCATGCCAGGCCCTCCGAAAAGCACTCACTTTCCACCCTGCAAATGACACCTTCACTTCATTCACCACAGGGTCTGGCTGCATAGTGAAATTCATAACTCTCAGAGGAGATAACTCTGACTAGTGTCTATTACACCTCTACCTCTCTGTTCTTAAATAGTTCAGTCATATAAGTGGCTGTCTATGTGATAAGAAACAGAACTATTTTTTTAGCCCTGGACCAAACAAATAGAGTGCAATTAAAATAACACTCCACCTGCCCGTTTTGGGCATAAAAAATGTCTAAAAAGTAAAAACTAATATAATAGGTCCTATACTATTCTTGGCTCTTTTATGTTTAATATAAGTAGTAATATTTTATCCAAAAGTTGTTGCGTCGAGGAACCTCTACAATCGGTCCCCCGATGGGGGAACCGTTTTATGTGTCTGGGATTTTAAATTTAATTTTTATTTCATAAAATTTTTATTTTAGCCGTGTAACCGTTTTAGCCATTTTTGTAAAAATCGCAAAAAGTGAAAAATTGCACGAATAAACTAACTACTTTCGGTTGGCCGATTTTGATGAATCATAGCTAAGAACGTTCTCGATCAAGTCACCTTTCAAACAGTAAAAAATAAACCGAAATCAGTTCATCCGTTTGAGATCTAAGATGCCATAAAAAGATACACACTTTAAACTTAGAACACTCTCTTTTTTTGTCGGTGAATAAAAAAATGATATAATAACCCTCGGAAATGTTCAGGTTCACTCGACTTTTAGCTCCTGCAAGGCTGACTTGGCGCCAGAGACCAGCGACTCACAACAGCACTACAAGTTATGACTCACAACAGCACTACAAATGCGTAGGAGACAGCTATCTCGAGTCCTCGGACCCTCGAGGGCTCCCTTGGGGGGCACCCCCTCCACTTTGGGAACATTTGGTATGAACGCGGTTTTTTTAAATTTAATGCTCACTCAATATTTTGCTAGTTGTTTTAGCACATTTTAAAAATCTAATTAAATTAGTAAAAAATATTTTTTTATCAGTTAAGAATAATTTACAAACAGAAATCATTTAAATCACAAAAACTTTCAATAAATGTTTTAACAATTTTGAAATCTTGAAGAAGAGGGCATTCAGCAGCGTTGCTTCCGTGTGATAGTTTGGTAATAAGTGGTGAAGGGTTTCTTTTTGGGTCCTGGCAATGTACATCTATTCATTGTACGGAGAAAGACGTAGTTGTCGTTTTAAAATTAATGGACAAGTTGAATGAAGGTGTAAAAAGGAGAGAATGAAGATGTAATACTGATGGTCTGTTTAACTGATATGATTAAGTTTATTGAGAAATATGAGTTGACCATTCGTAATATAATTTTATGTTTTAATCTTTAAAACATGGTGAAACATTTTTGATCAGGTGAACCAGAATGGAAGATCTAATTTTCTCGCCTTTTTAAGTCTTTGATTTTCAGTATTGTCGTCGAGAAAATTTATAGTTAAATGATTAGAATGAATGTCTAACTTGTTTAATACTTTTTACTCCGACTGCTAATTTCTTCTCTCACCGTTGGTATGCCCAGGTCAGACGCACACAAAAACATTCATGAAAAAATATGTAGTGCAGAATTCGTGTAAAAATAAATATATTCATTTTTTTAGATTGTGAAATTTATTGTGACTAGTCTAAGACTGACTTAACAATTTTGTTCTAACTTAATTGATCTAAGTACTTAATCTAAGAACTTATCAACTAGTAGTTCTTAGATTATGTTCGATATTCTAATACACTATTTATAAAATTTACTAATCATTGATATTTACCAAACACTTCAAAATATTATACAAGTAACTATTAACTAACAAATTAATAACTTTATATTGTTCATTACACCAGTTCAAATGGTTTTGCACGAGAAAGTCTCCTAATCAGATCTGCGATGTCGAGGAGCTGTAAAGCTTCGGCATTCACATGGTGAAGAAGTCTATCTTCATGACTCCTGGGAAATTTCCGAATTACTTCGTTTATGGAATCCACTCTTAAATACCAGTGCAGGCAGTTGTTCCTAATATACCAGGGAGCGTTGACAATGCTTTTACGAACTTTGTTCTGGAATCTTTGAATGATTAATTGGTTTGATGCTTTTTTACATCCCCAGAGTTATATTTTGTAGGTCCATACGGGTTTCAATATTTTGCTTGTTTATTAGAAGTTTGTTATAAGTAGATAATGATGATTTCCTACCTAATAACCAGTAAAGTTTCTTGAATTTGAGATCGAGTTCTTTACTTTTCTTTTTTACATGTTCTTTCCAGCGAAGTTTTACATCGAGGGTCATGCCAAGATGCTCCCTTGGCTGTGTTTGAATATGGGACTTTTTTTGTTGATATAAATAGGTAGTTTACGGATATTTTTATTTGTAAAATTTATACAAACAGACTTTAAATATTTTGTTAAAAATAATTTTTGTAACTATTATTTAAATATTTATACGTAAGTTATATACCAACTTATTTGACGTACCAACTTTTTATCAAGTGTTACTCGCTCAAGTAATGATTACATTGTTTGAAACAGCTTGGATGAGGCTAGGGGGTGATGGTAATAAATAGGAGGTTGGTACGCTGATAAGACGTACGGGATGGGTGGTGAGAAGGAGGCATTAGTAAAAGTTTCAATTACTCTCTGGAAATTTTCTGTCTCTTCACCGACACCACCGCCGCTACTTCTAACCACCCACCTTATTCATAATTTATAGTCTATCTTAATGCATCCCATAATATCCTTCTCACTTTCAATCTCTTTAATATTCACCTCTTACTTCCGCTTTCATATTCAATCCGCCCTCAGATTTAGGGGTTGATAAAATATTCTAGTCGTGATCATTGGTAAATTAGTTCCTGTCTCTTTAAACTGAACTCTATAGGACAGAATATTCTCTGTTTTTTAACTTAAATGGATTCAAATAAAATCTCTTTCTAAGTTTATTGGAAAACTGATAATGTGCATTTTAAATAATATATATTTATCTCATTTAATAATGTATATATATCTCGTACTAAAGAATATTTATTTAAAAGTATTATTTCCTAATAAGTACTTTCAAAATTTATTATTTTTCTTCATCTATTTATAAAATATACAGATTAAGTTTTATTAAAAAAGTAAATTAATTTTCAATTAAAATTCTTTAACGTTAAAATTTTAAAAAGTCTTAGACTCGTCAATTGTTTTAACGCTTTGTAACTACATGAGAACTGAATCAGTTCTCTTAAAAATATTCTTACTTTTCCTAGAATTAGACACCAATTCTTGAATGAACTGTTTCAAGGGTTCACGACAAGCACATTCATTTTGGTTAATTAAATTCAGCATATGCCTATAACGAGCAGGTGGAGTGTTAAATTAATTGCACTCAATCTGTTGGTTCCAGGGCTACTAAAAATAGTTCTGTTTCTTATCATGTAGTCAGCCAATTATATGACTGAACAATTAAGAATAGAAGGGATAGAGGTGTAAAATACACTAGTCAGAGTTATCACCTCTGAGAGTTATGAATTTCACTATACAGCCAGACCCTGCGGTGAATGAAGGAAGGCATCATTTGCAGGGTGGAAAGTAGATGCTTTTCGGAGGGCCTGACACGCTGATAAGCATACTCTTTGAACTTGTGAGGAAGGTAATAGTAAACCACCTTACTCCTCCTTTTTACTTTGTAAAACCTCTAGAGGTACAAACCAGCCTTTCAGCTGTTGACCTTAACAGCAACAACAAACTCAGCATGAGCCTGATTGGATAATATAACCAATTAGTAAAACGGGTGTGAAATACTCACACAACTTTCTCTCGCCAATGTAAATAATGAAAAATATAACTTATGTTTAATCGATGGTAAATAATGTAAATTGAAATACACAACCCAATGTTAATAACTTGTGTGAATGACGCTAAATGAAAACCAACCTCTGTTGCGTTAAAAAATACAGAAAATCACTATTTAACGCTGAATTACGAAAAGCCCCAAAAACGTCTGTTGACAAAAATTCTGTTGTAGGTTTTTAATTTTATGTAACTTTAGTTAAATATACTTACGCCGTAAAATACATACAAAGGCAGCAATCTTAAAAATTCCCATTTTTTACCGATTTGTATGAGAATAATTCAGAAAATCTCTAATTGATGCTAAATTAAGCATTGGAAAAAAACATGTTTGGAATAAAAGATGTGGTTTTTTTAAATTTTTTACATCTTTAATTATTTAGCTTACGCTTATTCCTTAAAATTCATATTAACGCTACTTTCTTGAAAAAAAAAAAACAATTCTTTAGTACGGGAAAATATTTTTTGTAAAAACATAGCTCCCAGAATTTCAGCAGACATGGCTTTTATCTTATCTTGTAGAGTATACAAAATATAGGAATTGAAGTGATTTAAAAACAACGTAAAAGCCGTTTTTGAGAAAATAGAAAAAAGTGAAAATTTCACGCGTAAACTACTACTTCCCGTACATCGATTTTGATAAAAATGATCGTATCGGGTCCCTTTGTGGTACTACCTTAAATTCCAAATTTCAACTTCGTACGCTTTTCCGTTTTTGAGATATTTCGTTCACACACAGATAGAAAGGTACACGCATACACATACACACGCGCGCGCACGCACGCGCGTAGACTAATCGGTAAAAACATGTTTTTTAGGTTCAGAGAGTCTGGAAATATATTTCCGGTTAAAACTCGATTTTGAAAAATAGACATGAAAACAGGAAGTAAAAGAGTGTTTGATTAATATATTTATTTCCCATTGCTTACAAAAAATAAATATAACTACAAAATAAATGTTAATATCCTTAATTATACTTTGATAATCTGAAAACTATTTTATTTTAATTCGCGGTGGGGAAATTATTCCACCCAACTATGGTTTCCCATGTTTAATGGTAGATCAATTTAGTGCTTCTTTGTCCATTATACTACTACGGTACTACGGTAATCTATTAGTGTGTTAGTAATTACAACTACATGTTAGTTACTTAAATACTAATTAAACTACTAAGACATTTTTATTAAAAAAATAATATGCTGTTATATAATTACATGTACAAACGAAAACAAAATAAACAATATAATATGCAAGACAAAAGAATATATTTAAAAATAAAATACTAAAATTGAAATTGAAACCGGTAGACGAGCTCACAAAACTATATGTTTCCTGGAGTAACCATTTTTTCTATAGCGTCTCTCCCTACTTCCAATAGCCAAATGGTTACTGCTTTTTTGTACCTTATGATGTCCGGCATAATTTTAATTTGTAGGGGGAGCAGATTGAGCAGTTTGGGCGCTAAATAGCAGAAATGCCTTTGGTATAAAGTTTTTGAGGCCTTATGTAAAAGTAAGAGATCCTTGTTCCTGGTATTATAATGGTGTGCTCTTGTAGTAAAATCGTTTATACTTTTATACGCGAAAATGAGAGCTTCTCTTGCAAATATTTGGCGGATGGCAAGTACGTTGTCATATATTATATTTAATTAGTTGTTATTAGTTGTTATTTATTATATTTATTTATTTTTGAGTTATATATTTTTTTTAAATTATCCGATGGATACCTTGGTTTTATTGATTAGTCTTTTATTGATTATTCGTAAGATCAACTTCTGCACCTTCTGTACGGAGTCCAAAGAAGACAAATTGGTACCACCTCACCCAATTATACCGTACGTTAGTACCGACTGCACAATAGCTAAGTAAGCAATTTTTAATGTATCCCCATTCAGTACTCCTCTAAGTTTCTTGAATGTAAATATCAATTTTCTTACACGCTGACAAAGACCTTGAATATGCTCAGTCCATTTAAAATGGCAGTCAAATTTTATACCCAAGTACTTTATTAATTGCTGACGAAGAACAGCTTTGCAAGAACAGTTCACTTCGCCTGAACATGCGTGAACCTTTAAATTACCAAACGTGGGTAGTCCCTGGACTGACGCAGAAAAGGGCAGAAAATATGTTTTTTGGCAATTTAATGTTAACAAATTTGAATCACGCCATTTCTTAACAATTCTGAGCCCCGTTTCAGCCTTATATTATATGATTAATATACTTAACTTTTGATACTTGATTATATGGTAATAATGTTTTTTACCTTTTGCCTTTTGACTTATGTAACTTTTTTTTCTGCATCGATTGGTGTCATTTAATGTAGACTTAAAAAATATTTGGTCGGTTTTGGAGTTGCGTGACCTTATCCATGGATCGGTTGGTTTAGGTTTGCCTTGTTAATTTATAGTTAATTAATAACTAATGTAGTCATTCATTTTATAATGAAAAATGTGTTATATAATAATTAAGAATATTGTATTTGGTGATCAGTTTGTTAATTCATAAGCTATTGATAATATTTATAAGTAATAACTTATTATTGTTATTTCATCACTGTCCTTACATGAACCCAGACTTTGCCTTATTCAAGAAGTAATTTTTGTTAAGTTAGCTAAAAAAGTGTACCTTTTGTAATTAATATAATGGAAATAAATAAATAAAACAATACTTTTCTTCCCTATGTATCCATGTAAGGCAAGAGAGTTTAAAATAAAGGTGAATTATATAAATTATTCTTTAGTTAGTTGAATTGAACACTACAGAGATAAATCTATCGATATACATATCGATTAATTAAGGTATTCGTAGCTCGATAATTTTATTGAATGAAAAATAATTATTAATTTAGAATAAAATGTACTTCACCTTTAACATCAGACTGTTTTATGATTTTAATTTATTTAATTTAACGGTAGTTTAGAATTCGCAGTTGTTGCTTTTTAGATGATAATGTTATAAAGAAGAATAAAATGACATTTCCAGCGATACTGTTTATTTTTTTTAGATTGAATAAACTTAACTTGACAAACTCGCTAACGGTACTTAGTACTAGATCAATATAAAATAGATGTGCATCAACTATTTTAAAAACAACATTGTCACCTGTCATATCCCTCACTTTCCAGACGCTTAAAGCTCAGAACTGAAAATAATACAAATACAATAAATTTCTGTCATTCTATACCAACTAAATATACTCCCATTGTAATTTAAAATGACAAAAGACATAGATATGATGGAAATAAATTAATATAATGAATAAATGTTGTTTTTAGAATTTATAATATATATTAGAAAAACATAATATTCTAATAGGATTAAAGTTTATTTTATTGTGTACTAAAACTTTGTTTTGTAGCTTTATTTCATTTGAATGGAATCATTGCATTAAAGATGTAGGAAATTCAGCAAAACTGACTTTAATTTATCACTACCTTTAAAATTATAGAACAAAATAAATAAATGTTAATTACAGATAAATCAGGGATTCTCTTGGAAATTCCAGTAGGCCTATAACTTAAATCCGTAAAATATTGAATCGATTATTCAACTTTCTTTCACGATCTGAACGAACGGTTAGTTATAAATAATAAAACTTCATTTTAAACTTGCAAAAAAATATTTACAAATTAATTACTTGCATTAATTATAACAACTAGAAATTTAAATTAACTACTTATCTAAATTTAATACAAAATTATTAAAAACTTAATCAAGGCTTAATATACACTTACCTAAGTTGTAAATATAACCATTTTTTACAGTTGAGCAAATTTATGGATGAATCCTTATTTATAAACCAAACAATTATACACTGACTGGTCGTTACGAGGAACCACTAAAACGCAACGTATTATGCACAAAACTGTACAACGTGTTTAGTACAAATAACATACTCTAATAACAGTGGCTTTACAACAGATTTGCTGCTGATTCGGGACTTAAGAATCGGCTGCTTTTACAGTAGCCAATATTGATATACCTACAAGTAAATATATTTTGACAATATCGAAACGAATATGGTTCAAGAAATTTCTAGTTCTTCATTCATAAAATGGTAAAGAGTAGATAATAATGTGAAAAAGTAACAATAGGGTTAGCTATAAAAGGGATAGCTATTCATAAAGGTTATTTAAAAGGACTGCGCTATTTTGTATGATAAGGTAGGGTCTTTTGTTGTACAACTATTTATGAAAGAGTCGGTTGATTACCTGTAACACCTTTTTATACAATTATAACCTGTTTACATTTAATAAGACTTCTTCAGAAAGGACTTTTGTATCGAATTTCGGTGTCTTTCAAGAGGATTCTTTGATCCGCCTTTATAAATAGAGCCTCGAGTGCGGTCAGTGAGTAAGTATTTGTTTGATCTTTGACGAGTGTTTACTACATGTGAAGGTAACTCCGTTAGAACAGGTCAACGGGTTTCTGAGGCATTGTTATTCAGTCTTATTGTATATGTGCATTGTGTATTCAGTTTCATTGTGTATGTGTATTCTATATAATTGTTTGTAAGTAGTACTAAGTAAATTATTAAGTTATTTATTGTACTACTTCATTATTTAGTTTATTATTTATTTTGTAAATCTTTTTGTAATAAATATTTGTAATTTGTAAACTTTAGTGTATTAATTACTTAATTACCTAGATCCCGAAACGGACCTTAGTGACAAGTGTGACAATTTTATTTCAGATAAATATTTACACAAAAAGAATACTTTTTAGAGAATAAATGTAACAGAAGAAACCTAAAGGAATAAAAGGGACCTCACTGAAACCTACTTTGTATTGTAGGAAAACGACAATTGAATAAAGGCTAGTGTGCCCGGCAGGTAATCAATTAAACCTGTTTGAACTTAATACAATTACTGTTACTGTCAAAACACAATTATACCCATTATATTATTGCTGAGCTTATAAATTGTCCGTACGTCACAATATTCTACATGAATTTGCATAAAAAATTCATCATACAAATACAAATCCACTTACACAAGCAATGCACACTAAACAAACCAGTTGATTCAGTGAGAAGGCTGACGAATGGCTACGAGACCTCGCAGAAAATCATTAAGGACGCAGAAATAATGACTGTTTAAAAATTGATATTTCTGATTTAAAAATTGATATTTTTTCGTTCGTCTTTGTCAAAACTCATCAAAGTTAATGCTGCTGTCAGCTAAACAGAATATCATTTATAAGGTTGTTTGTAACACAAAATTATACAATAAAAATGTTTTCATTAATGTCTGACTTCCTAAACATAAACTTAGGCTTAAAAATAAAACTTTTTTCTCATTATCAAACCGATTATTTGAAACTATTTAAATTATCAAACTCTTTGAAAGATTGTAACTCAAATTTGCTGAATCCCAGGCAGGAATCGAATGTGTTTCGTTTAATAAATTTCTTTGAAAAAATCTCTTCACAAATTCAACATTTCATATTCGTCATTGCATATTTTCAGGGTTTTTAATGTGCAAAAAGAAACCTACAAACGAAAACCTTCAAGTTCCCAAAACGGGATTCATTATAATTCCATGTTTTTTTTAATAAGTGATTTAAAGATTTAAAATATTTACCTGTTACATTTGATAGGCAATTCAAAACATTTTAATAAAACACTTACATTTTGTAAATGTAGCATATATTATTTTACTGATTTCATCTTTACTTGTTATCTAGTTTTACTATAAATTACTTACTGTTAATAAGAAATATGTATGCTAAAAGTATGTAACTGTAAACATAAGAAGAAATGTCACTTCTGTATGTTTTTATGCATATTACATGTTGAGAAAGTCTATTTCCGACCGAAAGAGTTATCGAAAAAAGATTTATTATTTATCTCTTTGGCATAGTAGTTGAAGCACGCTTTTAACTGAGTGACGAACACAATTATGTAACGAGTAAAATATCTTAATTTATTTATCCTATTTGATCAATTTAAAAATTTAGTTTATTGAATTTTCTTTGTGTAAATTTTGACGTAATGTATGAGTTATTTCGTGATATCGGTATAAGCCTCAAGAGTGTGGTGTGCAAAAATTTATTCTCTACTGATGTGACTTAATGGAAATATGTATTCTAAATTATTCACAAAATTATTAAGTGATTTATATTAATTACCTTAAATTGTTTAGAACTTAACAAATTTTTGTAATATAAAATCTAATAAAATTAATTTGAAATTTAAGCCGTAAATATTAAAAGCATGGATGATGAAACGTCAAATTGTCACTTCCATATGTTATTTAATTTTACATCCATTTAAGAAAAAATATACTACAATTTCATGAATTTCTAGTTTTCAATTAAATAGAAATTTTAAAAGTGTACGATATAATGTTTAATTCATTTTTATCTGTTAAATATTAGCTGGGAAAATAAATTGCTTCATACACATCTACATGAGGGAGTAGTACTGTTTAATAAAGCAGCAATGGGAACAACATAACAAACTTTGTACACTAATGGAAGTCTGTCAAAAGCCTGCATCAATAATTCATGCATTAATAAGTGACAAAATCAAAATTCGTTCGATGGTAGTTTAAGCTTTTTAGACAATTTCATACATGACGTGTTAATCAAGTGTATGAATTTGTATTAGTGTAGTAGAAGATAAAAGATCAATGCAGAATTACCACACCGCAATTTAAATCATCTTTAGTGCTCTTTTATTAGTATAAAGAAGATTATAACGTTCAAATTTACTCAGAGTTTATAAGTTAAAAGCAAATTCGACCGCATACGGCATAGCATTAAGTACGGGTGAAATTTATATTCCAGTTACGATTGTCGAGAATGTATATATAGGTAACAGTTATGACCATTCGCGATTTTGCGGTAAAAATAATAAATTTAAAATTACAACCTTATACTTTCAGTAAAATATGAATATTTCTTAACACATTCAGTGCTAGAGACTCGCCTAGCATGTCATAGGTAGGTGTTACCGCCAGGCTGCTGTCTCACCTAGCGCGTTCTGTTTTGTTATCATTTTAAGTAATTCTGGAGGGACGCTGCCTGTCGGAT
Organism: Catonia carolina; assembly: GCA_035578175.1. NCBI lineage: Eukaryota > Metazoa > Arthropoda > Insecta > Hemiptera > Achilidae > Catonia > Catonia carolina. The sequence goes on from JAQMRL010000002.1 coordinate 83,380,899, forward strand.
ATCAGTTTCTTGCAATTATATAGCCCTCGGAAAGGGTTTTTCTTTGTAACCATGCACTTTGTTTTTGAATTTTTGTTATATGGTCTTCTACCCTCGTACAGTATACTCGTTCCGTATTTTTAACGGGTTTTCAGGCTACAGTTGAAGCCGTGAATTTAGTATCTGTGCAGGGGTATCGATTCAAATTAGCTTACACTTTTAGATTTACTTTAAAAGTAAATTATTTGCAGTTTAAAATTACATAGTAAATTACGGAAAATTGTAATGGTAAATGGAAAAATTTAAACAAGAAGTACATTTATTATAACAGGCAAAAATAAACCTAAAAAACTTCGAATTGTTTACTTTTAATTTATTAGCAAACATAAATCCGTGCATAGGTAGAAAATAAAATTAATCTATAATAACGTTAGTAAAATAAGTTGTAGGCCCTACATAAAGCAAGCGGAGAACACGCGGCACAAGTTATCAGCCCAAAATGGAGAGATATCTCATAGTTGCTCAGCATTGAAAGTGTTAAACAATATACAGTATAAAATTATAATTTAAAATGTAAACGCACTCCCATACACAAATAAAACCGCTGTACTGAACAGTCGACTAAAGTAACTTTACAGAGTTGTTTACATCGACTTCCCCATCTTCCGCTCCGACAGAAACTCTATTTTTACAAATATTTACTGAGACCTGTTTGAAAATACGGTCAACAAATATACGGTTCAGGAAAGCCCTCAAATATTAAACCTACACAGATTGTTTAAAATTTACGACTGATAACAAACTGTCCTTAATAAGTTAAAAATTCCATAATTCACAGAGACTTAACATCGAGACAGTTGACGAAATTATTTAAAAAATTATTTACGCGCTACCGATTTATATTATTAGGGCACACTAATCCTTTTATTCATACTTTATCCCTTTCACACAATCCATGTAGAAGATTGAGTCGGAGGAACTTAGACCTGTTATGAAAGCATGACTGACGGTTGTCTGTGACTTCACATAAAACGGTATTAGCAATCTTTTTTTATCGAACTGTTAAATTACAATCTATTCAATAATTAAATATGAATAATAAGTAATAATGAAAACAATCAGTAGAATGAATGAATCATTGATTATTAAAACTGTATCATCTCAGTCTTTTTTCACATAAGAAAATATTTTTTTAATTTATCGTGTAGTCTTATCAACACCAAAAGTTATTAGTGACTGCAAAATTTAGACTAAGCAATTTTTACAAAAAATTATTGATACATATTTATAGAACGACATAATATTACAGAATAAAACAGAAAAAACGCAATTTGTAAAGTTCATGATCACAGTTTAGTTTAGAGCATTATAGCTTTAAAAGTTCAAAAAAACATTAAAATACAAAAAGTGTACTAATGAAGTTATTAAAATTTCTTAGAAATAACTATTTTATATTCCGACAAAATTACAATTATTTGTGGCTAACTTTTAGTAAATTGTTATGGTATAACTTTATATCAATGAAATGAGTAAAGTGTCCAGCGACGCTTGCCTTCAGATTAAACATAAAAAGAAAATTGATACACAATTGCTACCTGCAGTAGTTATAAAATTAAATAAAACAAAATTATTATTTACACAAAAATATAAACAAACATTAAATGGCATTAGGAAACGAAAAAAATGCTTAATAACTAAAAACAAAGATATCATCTACATTTTTACGGTAACTAAAAAAAAACAAAAATTATTATCATTTCACAAAGTAACAAAATACTAAGATTATAATAAGTTACGTTAATAAAACAAAGGGTTGAAATTTTTATGAATTTATTTTCTTGAGTATCCAAAACGTTAATGGCAAGGAAATTAAAAAAATGGATGTCTATCTAATCGTGTTTTGTATCGCTCTTTAATTAAAATTAATTTATATTGTAGTGTGGTATATTCAACATTGTTTGTAGCGTTTTAGTCTGGAAACTTTTAAGGATTCCCAGATTGGATTCTTGGTCTCCCCTACAATTGGATGACGTACATCCAGATAGGTGTTAAAATAGTTTTGTATACTAAAATCTTATTTCCTTAAATCTCATCCCTGAAGAAAATCTGACCAAGAAACGGAACAGAGAGGAAAAACTATTCTTAAAAACAAGGAAACAATATTAAAAATTAAAACTGTAACACAAAGTACATCATAACAGAGGATCCGAGATTTTAGATATCTAAAAGAATGAACGAGTATTGGGAAAAGTTTTCAGAAACAGTTTTCCCATTCTTGACTAGATTTGCTCCAAAGAGGGTGTTGTGAATAAATTAAATCATAAGTCAATATCGTTGAATAAATTTTACTTTATTAATTTCAAAATTTTTCACAACCTAGGTCATTAATATGTAACTTTTCCTTTATGTTTCGTATTAAATTTCTTGTTTATCTTTTAGAACAAAATTCATCTTACAATTTTTAAATTACCATTATCTCAATTATTAGTTTAATTTATATCGTATAATCTTTTTTAAAATGTGTATGTGTATTTTAAACTTTAGAATTGGTGTGTGGACCTTCTATCTTGCTTGACGTTCGGTACCACACTCCCCTAATTCCTTTACAAATCTTACTTCTTATTTCCCGGTTTCCTAGCAACGAAACTTTGTTTAAATAAATTAAATAATTTTATATTTATTTTAAACCAGCTGAGTTTGTTTATACTCTTGACTAGAGCAAACATAAACAGATTTATCTGTGACTCATTTTCGAATCGTTACAAATACCCCCCTATTTAAATTTTGAAACCAAAGAAAAATTTAGCCCTTAATTAAAATTATATTTCAAATTTTGAATTTGTTTGATAAATTTAAATGTAATTATAATGGCCAAAATGTTTCAAATTCACACTGCTAGGTAACCTTACAATATTACTATCCAAATAAACTATAAACTATAAACATAATGTAATTGAACATAACCCTATCAAACATTAGAGTGTATAAACATTACTAATAAACATTATGTTTATCGCTTCTCAACTAATAAAACCATTAACAATAAACATAACCAACATATATACATAATTTTTACATTTATTATGATTAGTGTATCTAGCATCGATATTTATCACAGGCACATTACCTTTAACAAAACTCATTAGCAATTCACTAAGTCTACCAAGGTTGTTAATTCCTTTGGTTTGGAAATTCCTAATAATATTAACTTTATTAATTACATTGTTTTTAACAACATTTTTCAAAGATGTTTTAGGCTTAAATTCATTACACTGTCCGCTATTATTATTATTATTATTATTATATGTTATCCTATCATATGCTTTTATTTCATATTCTTTTAGAATTTTCTCAATTATTTCATTACCATTATTGTCCACATCTTTACTGTTGTCAATTGAAATTCGTTTTACTTTCATCTGGGTATAATCATTATTATTTACAACACTTTTTATTGTATTATCAAAAGTTACTTCATTGTCTTTTACAGTATTAGTAGTTCTACCTATGTTTTCAGTACTATTTTTACTCTTATCATTATCCTTTTCAAAATAATTAGCAATTCCTTTTTCTTTACTTTTATTTCTATCCTCTAAATCTTTCCTAATTTCTGACCTAAGTTTATCAATTATTTTAAAATTATCTTGTTTCATCTCCTTCCTAAGCTCATTAATATCTCTCTCTTGTCTATCTAACCTACAGTCTAAATTATTTATTTTTTCAACTAATTCTTTTCTATGCAGAGCTATAGCATGTGCCTGTTCATCTATTTTATGCCCTAATTCATTTTTTTGTTTATCCATTTTATGTGCCTGTTCATCCATTTTATGCCCTAATTCATTTAACTCACTGTTTTGTTTATCTATTTTACTCATAAGTTGTTGAAGCATGTTTGTAATCATAATGTTCTGACTATTATTATTATCATTATTATTATTACTCATACCCGCTGCGTCACATGATGTCTGCATCGAACCTGCTACCTGGTTAAGATGAACTGGTCCTGGCAATCCTGTCTCGTCTGGCTCCTTTTCCCTTGATTCATCGTCCTAATTTGCTCGATCCTCGTCTTCGTCCTCCGATGACTCATCTTCTTCACCCTGTTCATCTTTCCTTTTCTCTTCACATGGAGTTGGATTCCTTTCTGCTACTGGAGAAACAATCTTGAATAGATATGAGTCTGGATCATGACCTTCATCAACTAAAATCCTATGTAGTCGTTCCATAAGTATTGCTTTTACACCTTTTTCTTGTATATTTCGTTTTCTAAGTTCCAGTTTCAAGTCTGCGACACGGAGATCTACCAGTTTCTTATAGTCAGCGTCCGACATGTCTTTTCTTTTGAAATTTTAAATGTGTTACATGTATTTCTTATATATTCCGTTTTTATTTATTTTATAAATTCTTCTATAAATTGTTACTTAGATTCTTCCCCACAATCGGGTTGCCAAATTTGTAGAAACTAAATTATCCCCGCCAGGGATGCCAAATTTGTTGTGAATAAATGAAATCATAAGTCAATATCGTTGAATAAATTTTACTTTATTAATTTCAAAATTTTTCACAACCTAGGTCATTAATATGTAACTTTTCCTTTATGTTTCTTATTAAATTTCTTGTTTATCTTTTAGAACAAAATTCATCTTACAACTTTTAAATTACCATTATCTCAATTATTAGTTTAATTTATATCGTATAATCTTTTTTAAAATGTGTATGTGTATTTTAAACTTTAGAATTGGTGTGTGGACCTTCCATCTTGCTTGACGTTCGGTACCACACTCCCCTTATTCCTTTACAAATCTTACTTCTTATTTCCCGGTTTCCTAGCAACGAAACTTTGTTTAAATAAATTAAATAATTTTATATTTATTTTAAACCAGCTGAGTTTGTTTATACTCTTGACTAGAGTAAACATAAACAGATTTATCTGTGACTCATTTTCGAATCGTTACAAGGGCCAAACAAAAACAAAATCTTACTGGAAAGATTTTTTTTTCTTTTTGTGAATCGACTATTTACTCCTGTTGAACAATAATTAAAAATAATTAAAGTAGTATTTTGAGTGCGAGTCATGAGTGAATAATAACCCCGTGTATCATTAATTAAAAATTTTTTGTGTTCTTCTTGACGTGAAAGTGTTAGAATAAATTTGTAGGCTGCAGTTCCTACACCCTACAAATAGTCACATCAACATCAAATGTTAATGGTGACTACGAAATTGAGACTAAAACAATTTTTACACTATATTTTTTAACATTCAATATTTGCATTTTGTGCACTTAAAGCATTTTGTACAGTCATTTGTGAGTTTCAGTGTTGTCTAGGAGATTGATGGCTTCTCGATTTTGATAGTTTTTAAGTCGTGTTTGGTAACTGGTGCAGGACTTCTGAATTTCTACTGGCACTGTGAGAGTGTTAGTGTCTGTGTGTTGTCGCCGACTACCCCACAATCATCAGCGCCTGCAGACGGTCCCAGAACCGCCGCGGGGAGCGCTACAAGCGCAGCAAGTAGTGCTTCCCCTTCTCCATGAAGTGGACTCACCGGAGGAGGATTTAAGCGGCCGCACTGGACCGCGAGGTACATTCGCCATCCAACTTCCGAAAGGAGAGAAGAAAAGAGCTAGCTAGAAAGAAGAAGAGCCTATCCGAGATCAGACGTTTGCCAAAAGAAGAACCTTACTAGTTCTTCTTTTGACTTGGGTTAACTTCATTTAATACAGTAAAAATTAAATTACGCTTAATAAAAACATAGAAAATTATTAAATTAAACTTACTAGTATTAATTAAATAATTTTAATGATTAAATTGTGAAAAGGGTAACTGTAGTAATTAACTGCGGGAATTCTACTAATGAGTGGTGCCCTCCTTTAATGTGTAACATCTTTTTTAAATATTTATATAAAATGCATATTTTCTAATGGTGCATAACTGCACAGTTATGTGTGAAAAAATTACTGTAACTTATACGAATTTTTTGTCTTTTCGTCTTAAGTCACTTTTAAAAAGAAAACATTAAAATTCATTTATGAAATAGAAACATTATTGACAACTACACCGAAAAAAATGTAGTTTATATACACCACATAATTTAAAAAAAATCAGCGTAACTGCATCATTAAAATGACATTTGAGAACAATGTTAAAAATAAAATGAGAAATCTGAGAAAATATCATGTTTATTTGGTGTTATGTAATAAAAGCACAACGAAGAACATGTTTCACATAAAAATAAACAAAATGAAACTATGTAGAAGCAGAGATGAGCTGTGAGTGAGATAGGTGCTAACAATAAGAAAAATATATCAACGTAATGACACGGAAAGACAATTCTACCGTTGGTACTTGAAATCTTAAAAAAGTATTCAACAAAATGTTCTGCTTTCTATCGTAAATGGGGCACGTTTCTTCGTGTAACATCATATGTACTGCCAACATTAGTTCTGAGAATTTATCATTTTCATACAGTAGTTTCTCTCATAGTTCAGAAAATTGTTTTCCTACTAAGAGAAAAGGCTGTCGCAAGTTATACATTAAATAATTAAATAGACATTCATTTACTCGAGTACAAATCATTAAGTAATATAGTTAGAATTAAATTTATATTTCAAATTTCAAAATATTTTTAGTTTTTGTTTAAATTTGAAACTATTCATACAATTTGCACACCAATCAGAGTGATCACCTTCCTGCAGATAAGGCGCGAAATTCAATAAAAAGGTCAAACAGATGCTTTAATAAGTTAGTACTAATGAGACTGCCCCCGAAACCTAGTGGTCAACGTGCTAAACTACAAAGCGGAGGGTCCCGGGTTTGGATAGGGACCAAGACTTGGAGTGATTGGTGCGTGTGGAATAAACATTGCTTATGTTTCTTAATTAATTAAAAAATACTAACTTTTTCCTAATTAACTGGAATAACAAACCGATTCGGCATAAATTTTCTTGTTGATTTAGTCGTGCTGATAACTTGCAAATTTTAAAAATTATGGTGTATTTAAGAACGTTTACGAATATTGATCACAAACAGGTTTTGACGGAAACATACAGAATTTTTTTTAATTTTTTTATTTAACGTCGCATCAACTACAAGGTCATTAGCGACGACGTTGGGGTGTAACTGTGTGTAATGAGGATGAAATGATTTTTTTGTAATGTATGAAAATATGCCATGCCTGAGTGGGATTCAAACCCAGGACCGCATGATGAGAGGCGAGCACGTTACCAACTGCGCCAATGCGGCAGAATTTATTGTTATGAGTTTAACCTCGAAACATTCTAAAAACGTATCAGATACAGTGTTTGTTTTTCTTTTTTAAAGTAAAAGGTGACTTACAACGTAATCGAAGAAGGTTTTTGGACACAAATTTCCAATTACATGAGTACTAAAAAAAGTCTTAATGTAGTCTCTCCGCACATATGTATTACCTACATTATATTCAACACTAATCCTGCAATTTATTAGGGTTTTGTGGCCTCTTTATTCGATTCGTGGCCTCTTGTATCGGCTATCTATCTTTATCTGTCACTGGATCCCTCCTCAGCAATATTTTAAACTTCTACTCCTTATCTTTCCATCTTAGTTAAGGTCTAGCAAGCGATCTTCTTTCCGCTGATTTTTTTAAAAAATACCCTGCACTGGACCAAGAAGCTTTCTTTTTTCAATATCTGACCAAATCACTGTAATTTCTTATTATATCAACTATAAACAACCCCTGAATCATTCGTTCTAGTTCTCCACTGACAATTTCCAGCACGGTCCATATATCGTTCTAATTATTCCACTAAATATAGCGCAGCCGATTTAAGAAATTTAAAGAAAATTTTATGGCGATATTATTTATTTATGTTATTGTTCTCCTACGTTTTCCGACATTACCTTTTTACAGATAATGAAGGTTTTCTATATTTCGATAGTATTTTAGAACTCGTATAAATTCAGAAAATTTTATAGATTCCAACATTGGTTCCATTGAATTTTAAAATCAAATATTCTACTTAAATATCTGAAACTTTTTTTAAAAAGAATCCAAATTTTGGAATTTGATAAAGAGTTGTTAATTTCAAAATGTATGATAATAAAAATTCGTTTCAGTTATTGTTTTTGAAGCGGTAACATTCAGACAAAAATGTATCTTTTATGTCGTTTTCATATCACTCAAAATAAAGTAGTCTATTCTAAAATAAAGTAGTATTAAATTTTGAATAGGCTATTTTAATTTAAAATTCAAGAAATGAAGAAAATCAAAATTTCAAAGAAATTTATTTTGTTGTGCGGATAATCTTGACTAATGTATAATAATAGTACATAATTTAAACGCAGACAACAGGACTTGTTGTTTTTAAACACAAAAGTAATACAAAGTTTAAAATTAATTCTCTTTAACTGTCTCACATTTACAATTCCACCGTTAAATTAAAAGTAGCATTTGAAATAATATAAAGTTTAGCTGACACATTAATTAGTACAGTATCTTATTCGTTAATTTAAAACTTTATAATGACGAACTACAAACTACAAAATAGTAAAACTATTTACAAGTACTTGAACTGAGTTTAGTAATTCGTAATTTGTGATAAATGTTAACATGGATGGATCAAGCTAAGAAATGTACATTTCTTAGCTAGTTAGTTTAGAATATTTCATAACCGCTTAAAAAATTATTTACTTGAAATAGTGTAGAAATATTCACAATAATATCTATAATTTTTTAACTATTTTAAATTCAACCATTCTTTTGTTAAATTGGGTTGAATATACCAATTCATACAAATATTTTTTTTACTTCATTATAGATTTTACAAAAAAAATATAAGATAGCAGCGAGTCGGCTTTAACAGGTAATTTTCGGAGAGAATATTTCCGTGGTTCGAATCTTAGTAAAGGTTACTTATATACGGATCTGAATAGCAGATAGGTTGTTACCCGTGTACTTTGATTGTTGGAGTCAACTAACCACCCCCTTTGTCAAGGAATGGTTGGCCTGAGTTTGTACAAGACTACACCTCATTTACACGTCACACATATCATCCTCCTCTCATTAGATCACGGGGTATTTTATTGATCTAAATAGAAACGATTGTAACGTACACGCACTAGTGATAATATACTGGTGTCCCAAAAGTTCGTACGGCAAAATATTTCGATATTTTGTCAAGATATTTATGCAAATGTGAACCTCACTCGAAAACAAAATACTATTTTATAATAAATCAAATATTTGTACGCCATCTTGAATGTAACTTAATTTGTTCAAATGGGAAGGTGGTCATATGACACATGATTTCAATGCGAAATTTCAAGACAATTATTTGTTATCTTATGACATTCAATACGATGTTGCCGAAATGTAAAGAAAGGCAAATGTCTTCCAAACCGTATGAGACATCGATGTGCGGCTTTCGCCATTCAAATTGTCTCAAAATGCATTAAAATCTTATGTCGCATGACCACTTTCCCATTTAAAAAATAAAGTTACATTCAAGATAGCGGATCCAAGATGGCGGACAAATGTTTTTGATTCATAAAATAGTATTTTGTAATCGAGTGAAATAAAAATAAAAATAAAAATTTTCCTTACATCGAAATACTTTACCGTATTCAGACTTATGAGATACGCAGTATTTACTATACAATACCGTATAATATATAATATAAATAATAATAATAATAATATATAATTTCAAGACAATTATTTGTTATCTCAAGGCATTCAATATGATTTTGCTGAAATGTAAAGAAAGGCAAATGTCTTCCAAACCGTATGAGATATCGATGTGCGGCTTTCGCCATTCAAATTGTCTCAAAATGCATTAAAATCGTAAACTAAAAACTATCTTACAGAAGAAAGAATAACGAAAAAACTGGAATAAAATGAGAAAACATAATAGATAAACCAAATTCAGAAAACTGATTATTGATATCAAGGGTTTCCACGAAGAGCAAAAGCTAAAAACACGGTGTACAGAAGAAAGAAGAAACGCAACAGTATAAAAAAAATCAAATTCCAAAATTTAAGCTTCTTTGTTTTTTTTTGCTTTTAATATAGGATGAGTCACCAAGTGAGTAATGTATGGGTTTTGTTTAAATATCTTTCAGATGTACCTAATTTGGCCGTTACTTTTAAAATCGAGCTTAATGCTATTGTTATTATCAAATAAATTAAAATAAAAAGCAATATTTCTTTCAAATAATTTGAATGGCCATAAAAATCAATTTTAAATCCTAGCTAGATAAATATTTTTCTACGTGACAAAAGAATATTTGAAATAAACGTAATCAGAGCAGTCGATAATACGAGATGTCAGATGGAAAGACAAATCCATTAGTAAGAATCTGGAAATCACCCCCTTCCAACCCTATGAAGAATCCGTGTCGTAAGCTGTGCAATACCGATTTTGCCAAAGGCATTATAGGGAAGTAACTCTCTTCGATTTTCAATAAGTCCTTCCACTTCTATAGCCAACCAACTTTTGCCAAAAGGATAAAGAGCTTAGCACACCACTTCCGATACCGGTGCTTACAGGAACATACTGCTTACTTTTTACAAGACTAATTCTATGCTTCAACAAATACGGTACCTTTGTTTCTTTTATAAATTATATTTGAAGTATATTCTGATCTTTTATCAAACGATTTTATTATTTACTTATTGTATGATTACATAGGAAAATAGTTTATTTATATACCTGTAATTTTAATACCAAGATGGTTGATATAAAATTATCGAATGACAAAATAATTTTATAATTTACACAAATTTTCGTTATGCACGCATAAAATAAATAGATGATCATTAACTTTCACAAATTGTAACCGTTTACATATTCTGCCCTTCAAAATTAATAATAATGTGTCTTGTGTATGATTAATCAACGCTTAGTAATAATAATAAGTATTTCTAACAAAACTGTGCGTCATATCATTATGAATTTAAAGGTCGGTGGAGTTAGTCACGACATTTCCGAATCGCCTTTTCCATGTGCTACTTGTACGATTACATCAATCACACATGAACACGAACGCATAAAAGCTATGGTATAAATTATATCTATACGAGTATTACAAATATGATACTGATATTATTATAGTTTTGTTTTGATTTTCAGCTCATTGCATGTTTTACTTTACCAATTTACTGTATGACAACCTTACTTTGCTTTTACTTATCTGTAGACACAATCCACTAATCTAAACTCATTGGGATCTGGACCTGTTTGGATTATCCGAAAAATGTGTAAAATGGTTAAATGTGCCTGCAAAATAATGTTACTATGTGCGTTAATTGAAAATCAAGAAACATCTTTTTCAAGACCTGAAAAAAATCACAGTCAAAGGTGACATTCAATGGGTAGCGGAGATAAGAGAGAGTTATACCGGGAAACTACTCAGAAAGTGGGAAAATATTATGGCCAAATCTTCTGTTTGTCGATAACACAGATTGAGCGGATGAGAGTGGTGATGTGTTGCAACTTATCCAATCAGTTATAGGCTGTAAAAATTTAGACGAAGCAGCTGATGATTAAAGTTTTTTTACAGATAAAGAAATATTTTCCGTAGTAATACCAGATTCCTGTCATGGTCTAGAAGAACCTCATGATATATGTAACACGAAGCGGCTTGTTTCACTTTGGAAAGCAGCAAAAACACTGAAAATTGCCCTGCAGTACGTAGTGCAGCACCACACGCTACACCCGCAAACATCATTTTTATGACGTGCTATCCAAATATTGCGCCATCATCAAGATTTTTGGGATTACAACTGCAAACATGATTTTTTGCAGCCAAGCATTAAGCAAATGTATTATTTTCTGTAAGTCTAATTGGTAATGAACTAGAAGAAATAACTTACCAATGTATTAAGAACAGTAGACTAGTTTTAATTATTTAGCAATATTTTGTCATTTTCTTTTTTTTCTGTTAATTGTTTCATCAATATTGTTATTCGACAACATTCTTTCTTTTTGACATTGTTTATTCGGTTGTTCAGCATTCTACTTTTACAATTACAAATAGATAATTAAAGTCAAAAATTAATTCTCCATGGATAACTAAATAAAACAATAAAAATATCAAGTTACGTAACAAAAGGAAAGAAAATATAAATGAATAAAATATTATTATTTTTACTATTATTATTGCGAATTAACAAACACACAAATAGAAGGTCTAATAAAATATTAAAAGTTTTGAAATTCAAAAGATCGAAATAAAATATTTAATTTTATACGTCCATTTAATGTAGAGCAACATGGATTGAGCTCAACTTCCATTTCGTAGATAGAATAAAATTTCAATAAATTTTAACAAATCCACGTTCAGTTCACATGTTGTTGTTACTTTCATGAATTACAAATTCACATAAAAAAAAGAATATTCGTAAAACATCCTTAAATCATTAATTTTTTTGTAATAATGTTTTTCAACTGATTCACACAGTAATAGTTTACATGTTAATTGGGGGGTGGGGGAAATAAGGGACTTTCTATAGTTAACGTTCGTAGGATACGGTGATCTTATTAACTTTATTTACTACGTTTAATTTAAATTATTGCAGTAAAATTTTATATACTGTAAAACATTTATACAGTTATTAGGTAAATTTTGAAAATTCTCCGAACTTAATGTTCACCTTGCGTCGCCAATCTTTCCCATTTATTTGTCTACAATGCTACCTTTTGTAGAATAGGAATCTATTATACATAATATCGTTGATCAAATGACAAGAGTAAAAGTTAATTGTTGGATTTTCAAAGAAATATTTAAATAATAGTAAATCACTGAACATCAAGATAACTAATTTTCATTTATTATCTTAATATTTTATGGCAAGAATTAAATATATGAAACTAAAATTTAATAAGAAATATTTAATGTAAATAATAATTCCAGAAGCCAGATAGTTCAACTTAATGAAAGTGAAGCTACTCAAAAACAAATGAATATATAAATTTTAATAAATAATTTCAATTAAATGAATTTTATAAAAGGAAACTAAGATAACATCAAGATATAAATAAATTAAGAAACTTAATTCAATATAACAACGATTTTGAAACCAACAAATGGAATTTTTGAAAGAATCTATTAAAAGTATAAAACCAATTGTAACAATGGTCCAGTCCCCTATTCGATCCAGGTCAATGGTACACGGCACATCTCCAAGAACTTTGCAAGATTCGTAAATACGAGTATATATAAGTTATTTAAAATTTTCATTAAACTTGAGCTCATTTTGTTAATCATAAATTCATTTAAAATACATTATTATTTCAATTTAAATTCATTAAAACTTAATATTATAATTTAAAGTGTCATCAATAAATAAATAAAATTCAAAGATCAGTAACTAATAATTTTTGTAAATCAATTCTTGTCAATTTAATTTTTTTTATCAAATCTCAATCATTCATTAAATATCATATAATTTAATCAAATTCAATTGTGTATTCATTTATTTATTTCGTTCTTTATTTATTTCAATTTTAAAATCCCTTTACACTTTCCACAACCAATTAAGTTAGATACCTCGGATGAGGCTACACATTGACAGACGGCTGAATTGGTTTTCACAGGTAGATATAGACCGTAGAACTTTAGACCAACGTCGTAAACAACACCTTTCTACACTTTCTTGCTATATATTGAACTTAATTTAAAATAACCGCTCAGCGAACATTTTTGGAATTAATTTGACTGTACGGAGACAAAATATTATTATCCCGTCTAACTGTTTACATCAAAACTAGTGATTTCAAACCAAAGTACTTATGACGATTTCTCTGAGCCCCCTTTTTAATATCAAATTGAACTGAGACAAGATTCAAGCCTTCAAATTAAGGATAAATCGACGTATTTTAAGACTATCATGAACGACGAATGAGTAAATATTACGTCAGATACATAAGAAAATGTTAATTGATTAACTTGATAAATAGACGAAAACTGAAGTATTTCGGACACTGTATGCGTGCAGAGACATCTTGTTCAGGGGTCACGTACCCTATACTTCCCAATGCTAACGTTTGTACCTTTTCCTCAGGAACTACATAAGGAAGGCACTCAATTGTTTTTGTCTCTTAAATCATGCCTTTGTGCACATTTTGTGGATAAGAATTTGTTTTTTAGAAAGACCTTTTGGTGATAATTTTAAAATTTAATAAAAAAATTAATTTTTAACAAATTAAAATTTTTAAAAGCTCATAATAAGCAAAACGAATGAATCTTTCATACAAACAAAAATTAGTATGTTCTGAGAAAAATGTACAAATGTGGTAAAAAAACTAAATATTCGGAAACAGCCATTTTTTCGTTTCGGTGTTAGAAGTTGTACCAGCTGTAGAGGTTAACGAAAAAAAATTATAACTACTGTAAAAATGTAATATCCACAAAATTTTTTAAGGGGTAATTCCAAAATACACTGTGCATTAAAAAACAAAACCCTCGTAATTTTTTGATAAGTAACCCCCTTAAGTTGTTTATACAAGGGAAACAGCAGGAGAAAGGAGCGTAGGAAAACTAAGAAAGTCTTAGTTCAACAGTTAAACACTTACAAGACTGTTAATCCTGGAACTATTCAGGGCTGCAATGCCAAAAGTAAGAATTCCTCTTATGGTAGCCAAAGTCTTATAGAAAATAAACACCAACAAAGACGAAGATAGAGTAGAAATACCGTAAACTAAATTTAAAAAAAGTCAAGTCGCATTTACTGCTTGGTTATTAGGGACTAAAGTGGATTATGTAACAAAAACGGTGGGTTTTGCCTAGTGATAATTTCCAGACGTTAGCTAGGAATCGAAGCCGGGACCTCCGTATTGTAGGCTAACGCTTTAACCACTACACTACGAGCTAAATTTATGTTATAATTCTATCTGGTCTAGACAATTATTTAATAATACGGTATAAGGCCTCTGCTGAGCGTTTTTCTGCAAGCCTTTACGTAATATAATGTTTTATTACTTTTTATTGTACTGACTATAGTCCGATTCTCCAAAGAAAACACCTGTCTTTAAACAGCAATATCTTTTGAACCGTTGTATGTAAAAACAATTACAATACATCAAATTAAAGATTGTTTAGTTGTTGTTTACAAAATTACACTAGCATAATTCTTTGTAGCCCTATACTTTTTAAAGTACGCGTGAACAAATTAATAGTATCTTGAAGTTGGGTATACTGGAAAAGTGGTTAAAACAGGATTTTTTTTTTGTGTAATTCGTTATATTTAATATACTATTAATTTCCAAAAATGTTAATGTACATCCTGTAACCAACAATACTACAAGCATTAATTTTATGTATCGCAATTGTTTTTACATACGACGGTTCAAAAGATATTGCTGTTTAAATACAGGTGTTTTCTTTCGTGAATCAGACTATAGTGTTGTAAGTTGTACAGTCGTACAATTAAATAGATATGAAAAGATACAAAAAATATCAGTTCATCCTCCATCGTTGTAGCGACATAAAAATATTGTTTCTTTTAAAGTAATAAATTAATACATCATGTCAAGAAATAAAAAATAGTGTGACGGATAAATTGTTAAATTAATGGATATAATTAGAAGTTGTCAAGTCAGGCGTTTATCGGGAAAAGATCGACATCGTAACAATAAACTTTAAAGTAAATTTATGGATTATTGAAAATAAACTTTTACAATAATTGAAACACGTGCGAGGTTACTGACTTTATCAAAGTACTTGGACCGATGAAGTCGGTTAAGATATAGTTGAATGTGATTGGTTGAAAATTTTGAATCCTGAGATGTGATTGGATATTATAGATTTTATAAATAATTTCAAGGTGAAATTAAAAACGACGCTTCTTAAAAATTATAAACGGAAGGAGAGTTCAACTTTGGCAGTCCTACGGAGAGGATGTGTGCTCCGTACGCGTAAAAGTAACAATGTGCTTCAATAATAGGCTACATTAGTGTAACATCTATAAGTTAAATAATTAGTTTGAAATTAGAACATCTTGTTTAAAAATACATATAATGCTCAACGAATAATTTAAACTTAACCAAAGCGAATGATTTTAATTACATCGTATGAACTTCACTGGACAACCACGGAACTTCGAAAAGCCCGTGGCAGGTATTTCTAAAGTAATTAATATTCTGTACAGAAATTATTTAAAACAAAAACATTAATAATTAAAACTAAAAGCGCTATTTTATTTTATCTTGTAATGAAACACAATTTAAAAATTGTTATTTTGTAGATCCTGTGTGTAAAATAATAAATATTTCGTATATCATTAAACTTATATTTTTATGTATAAATGTGTTTTGTTTCATTATTCAACTTTTTCTATACAACGAAAATAGTCGTGGTCACGAACCCACAAATAACATATCTTTTGGTAAATATTAAAATTTATTTAAAAACTCTACAAGTATTTAACATACACTTGAACGTCGTCGTTAATGACCGTTGTAGTTGATGCGACGTTAAATAAATGAATAAAAAAAATACATTTTTTTAAGTTTATACAAATGATAGGCCTACATATCATTAGATACTTTGCTTTTTCATAAATAAATGAATTTTTTAAGGAAATTTTTAAATTTCGAACAGCCTGTATTTTTGATCTAAAAATTTACTTACAATAAATTACGAATCTATTTATAATAAAATACGGCTGACATGAATCAAGGAGATCGTATACAAGTAGGGTAATTTACAAAATGAAATTTTAGAGTTCTTTATATAATAAATCTCTTAAAACCCAATACAAATATAAGTGCAAATAAACTTAACAGATACGAAAAATAATAAAAGTCCTTATAAAAGGATGATATAGAGAACATAGAAAAACAGAAATAAATAAAAAGAAACAGAAGATGAATAAAAACCGGAAAGGATTGAGATCCAAGGAAAAGGCTGTTGCGAAAAACTGAAGCGGCAGTTTGGATTACATGGTTGGTATTGGTTTTGTTCTAACGAAAGAGCTGGTATTATATTTCTGATTCTAAACAGCAAAAAAGAGATGCTATAAAGATGATAAATCGTATTACTCGGTTACATTGCAAGCACTTTAGAAAGATTGGAAAACCATAATAAATATGAATCATCAGCATTTATTAAAAATTAAATTTGTGATTTCCATTACGCAAAGAAATGTCAACATATACTTATTACTCTGAAATTTGATGGCACGTTTGCATTTCTTTCGGTGAAGCCAGAAGCGTTTTCGGAACTAAATAGTTCTTTCAATAAATTAATTACTGTCATCAGAATGATTTGTTGAAACAAGTCCCTGGTCGTCACCAAGTACCCACTCATATGACCACACAAAGACAGTCTGCTCTTTGAAACAACATCTCAATGACAACAATGGCTCTGGTGACGACCCATGGTAAAGGAAAGGGCTTTCAAGAATTCTTGAGAAGGACCGAGATTTAAAAGGTGTTAATAAAAATAATAATAGTTAGTAGTAAATAATAAATAAGGTTTCTAAGTAATAGAAATGTTACGCACAAAGGGTTACGTATAGTATAGGTCAGCCTATTAAAACTCGAACAAAAAATTTGTTGAGCTGTGGTTCTTCATTACACACTAACATTGTTATTTGCAGATACTGAGTCACAGGAAAAATTATACTCTAGACCCTGTCAGGAATTCCTACGCAGTATTTACCGATGAAAATCGAACAAATTGTAATCGTAAAATTAGCTCAGGCAAATTGTAATTGTAATCGTATTTGTCTGAAATTTTAATTAAGGTCTTGCTGAGTCTTTGGCTCAAAAGTTATAAGATTAAGAAATGTATCTGCAAAAATGCACTAGTTTTGAGAACTGTGTAAAATAAATAATAATTTTTAGTTTCAGAGAGGTTGCATTTAAAATGAGTTCGCAAATACCACTAGGTGATGTAATGCTATCGGTACTAAAAAAAACCCGCTTTGAATTGACTATTTTTGAAGATATAGAACTGATTTGGCCTTCGGGCCAGCCCATTCAGTCAGCTGGTAGAAAGTCGCTATTTTTGTTAAGTAACACTAGTTGGGCAAGCGACTTTGATGGTGACCAGCTGACAGCCGTTCCTGAACAAACTATACTGGGGGTCCCTGTTCAAAAATTCATGCCGAATTACGTCAAAAAATACAGTGAAAAGCAGCGATCAAATTGGGTGGTTTTTATTTTGTCCGAGGCGGCGAGAAAAACTCATGTTCACTCCATCACGATGGGGGAAGTAGTGTTGGACTCAATTGAGGCGTTCTCGTGCAGCCCCAAGGAGGCCGTAACCGCCTACCAACCAAAAACCCGCCGCCTGGCCACTTGATCCGAAATCAGCAAAGAACCCTCCATTTCCTACGGAACTGTTTATATAATACTACAATAGAAATGTCGGGTTAAAAAATTTACATACTGTCAGCGAGGCGTGGAAGGGAACCGTAGCGTAATTTTTCCTCGCTGTCACTGACCAACACTCACTCTCTCACTTTCATTCATCTCTTTCATCACTAGCTCAGGCAATTAGTGTGCCTAATTTTCCTTCTGAGATCAAACAGGATTGATTTACTGTAGAGTATAAGTAGGTAACTCTTTCTAGGCCCTCGCGCAAGTATTCGTATGTAATTAAAATTGTTTATTTTTCTTAGGTAACAACTTAAGGAATGCGTCTACTGATTTTCAGAACTGTAGCTCTTTGGGAAAGCGTAGAAATAATTATATACTTCATTAGTGTTGTCATCGAAATGAAAATGATTTACTTTTCTGCTTAACCCCTAAAAAACATATTGTCTGATTTTCGGCTTTCTAGGTGATTGGGAAGTTACAGTATTAGGGATGAGTGATTGAGTCAATCAGCCAGTGAGAACTTGTTAGTTTATGCACGTGTCATTTGATGTCTAAGGCCGCTTCCATAGAAAATTGATTAGCATGGTAGACTGCAGATCGGGTGGTTCTGGGTTAAATTCCCGGCTAGGGTCTGAAAATTATACCATTTAAACCCATCGTTTCATAAACTCGCAATAATTGCTAAAAACCAAGTTTCTGATAGCCATTAAACATGCTAACAAAAGTCTCAATTATCACAATTACTATTGAAAATAGGCCACAATGACCATACGCCTTAATACAACTTTCTCTTTTTCTCCCTATTAGCCAATAGGCCTTCTTCCTCTGCCTTCTTCCTTGACGTTTTTCCAGAGATTCCTCATTTTTTCAGTTCTACTTTTTGTGTCTATTCTTTCTATAGAAGCTGATGTTTGATCACTTCTTAATTTAAATTTTTTAAGTCTTCATTACAATTTAATATTATGTTGATAATTAAAAATTATAAAATAATTTTAAAATGTTCAATGAAAATTATTTTTTCCAATTCTATTATGAGATTATACGCTAAATCCTTTGCTAAACTTATTCGTAAGTATGATAGGTTTCTTTCCACAAACCTTTTAACTTCTTTCTATATTACTGCTTTTGTGTTAGTACAATAAGACTCTTAGACTTCATTTTTACTACTTAAGAGTAAAAATTTTTATTGTACAGCAAATGAATTCATAAATGAAAGTTATTAATTCTTTTTCCAGGTCCTTTTGATGCAATATTAATTTTAAGAACTTTATGTTGTATCACGTGGGTTAATAACAGCTTACTTTAAAGGAAAATCTGCTTCAAATTTATAATAAAAGGGGCAAGTAGTACATAATAACGGGTGGAGGATGAATATTATTGCTTTACATGTAGACATTTGCGATTTATATTAAATGACGTTAACAAGTTCTAAAACAAAACTTTTAAGTTGGATTTAATAGAAAATCATTCAAGGATAAAGGATTAGGTATTTCTAGTTGAATGCTAAACAAGCATCGTCAGTAGAAGAGACTTAGAGATATGAATTGAAGAGAGGCAGGAAGGATGGATAACTGTTGAAGTGAACATGGTCAGAACGGGCTAGTTAGTGGGATTTGTGGCCAGCCTGATTACCACAAGTCTACAAACCGCCAGTAGTCGCCTTCCACGATATACAAATTAATGCGGACTTTAATCAAAGCGGATATTAATTCATACCTTTACCATTTACAACCGCACCACTTAAGTTCCTCTCAGACTGTTCAAGTCGTTGGTACTTGCAAAATAGTTTAACAATAGCAAGAAGTAGGGATTTCAATCTGTTCCTATAAGAAAAACTGCAATTAATTTTCATCATCACCAGTAAAACCAGAAAGCTACTAATTGAATATTAAAAGAACAAGATTAAATGTGTTCTTGTTTTTCATAGTTAAAAACTTAATAAAGATTTAAGAGTTATTTTATATCCATTCATCATCAAATATATCATCTGAACGTACATATGATCATTTAATATTTGCTAATACAGCCGCCACTCGAGTTAATAAGAGTAAAACGTACATAAAATTAAATGAAACAATATGCATAATTTTAAATACCTACTGTAATATACCAAAATACTGGTACAATTAAACATATCTATATTTTGGTCTGTCAAAACATAATACTGTAAACACAGCTGATCCAAGCAATGTGTTAAAAAAAATAAAATATTATTTTAAAAGTAGTAAAGAAGTTTAAGCAAATTTGCGTTACTAGGTAACTCAAGTAACAAGAAAAGAAGAAAACCATATAATTTTTCTGAAGTTGTGTTCTGGGTTCCAAGATGAGAGAACGGACACAAACTCATCATATTTAATCTTGTATAATTAATATTTATATTAAAATATATAAACATGTAATAATATACAATATGCAGATAATAATAATAATATGACGACACAAGATCTTGATTTTGGAGATAATGATAAAAATTAACAAAATACATTCTAAATAATAAACCATATATAATTTGTTTACATTGCTAAAACTGGTTAAAAGAAAATGTACTACAAATTGTTAAATATATAAAAATAAGAATAATAAAGAAGATAAAATATCATATATGAAAAAGAATAAAAATTAATGCAAGAATGATGATAAATTGTGTATAACTTATTTATAATGTTACAAACCGGCGATCTCTTGTGTGGATGATAATTCTACTACTCCACACTACATAAAAACGTACTTGATATCAAGAACGTTCTAATATATTCACTTAAAATTAACGTACTTTGTCAACGTAACGTTGTCCCTTTTGAACAGGGCAAGAAAGGTTTTTATGACGATGATTTTTTTCTCTATTTTGTTTTATTTTATTTATTTATTCTATTACGTCTCTTGCTATTTGTTTTTGGATCTTAGGAGAATGTTTTGTGTATTTATTTATCTGTCATATTCTTTATTGTTCTCAAAACTTTGTCCGGTTATTATAAGTAGATCCGCTTTCTTTGTTGGGCCAGTGGGAAACTGGTTCGTGTGAAGTAAAAAGGCAGTACATAGAATGACATGTTTACTGATTCAAAATTGGTGGTGGTGTGTGTGTGTGTGTGTGTGTGTGTGTGTGCGTGTGTGTCAACTGCAGTAACCAGTTTCACGTGTTTAGGAAAAGGTTCGTTGGTGACGGCTAAAAGTTTTCCAGTTCAACTTTTAAGATTTTAGCAAGAGGCTAGCCTATTGTTACGACCTGTAAGTGAAGAATTAATGGTCTATTTCATTGTAAATTACATCTTTTCTTTTTTTATTATTTATTTATCTAACGTTGCATCAACTGCAATGGTTATTGGTGACGACGTTGGGGTGTAACTGATTACAATTGAGGATGAAATGATTTTTACTAACGAATGAATGGCCGTGTCTGAGTGGGATTCGAACCCATGACCGCATGATGAGAGGCGAGCACGTTACAATATTTTCTCTTTAGTTAGATAGTTTAAGCATTTAATAAAATTTAGTAATACATTTCATATGCTATTAAGTTAAGTAATTCAATTGTAATTTATTTACTAGTAGTTTAACAGCAACCCATTGTAATTCAATAATAAATAGTTGTATAAGTTTATAAGAAAATTTTATCATTTATTGATAACCAGCTCCTTAAAAGAACCCAAAGAAAATCTTAAAATATAATAGAAAAATAGTGTACTTAAACGTATTTATCTATTGTTCCTAATATTATTTATTTACTTAAAATAAACGACACGAAATTAACAGAAAGGAATAACGTTACAAATTAATTTACTAGAGGGAAAAGAAGGCAGTTTATCAAAGGAACTAAACTTCATCTTGAAAATCCCATGGTAAGCCCATTATCATTCAAATCAGTTGCGGATCGAGTGACATTGACTGATAGAAGCACGACAGAATCACAGCCATATTGCTTTATTCAAATTGAGACGAATCAAAGGTTTGGACGTGTCTGGAGTTGTCAAATCCCTTTTTTACTCTCCATTGATTCCTTGCTTTCGTTAACAGATTGTCTTTTACGTAAAGTGCTTTTCTATGTTGTAATGAACACAATTTTTAATACAGACTTACCAGTTACTTAATTTGTGTGATGTAATGAATTTTATTAGCCTTTATGAAAGTGTTTTAAAAATTTTTATTGACGTTTTCTTTTAAAGTTATCTTGGTGGTTCTTATTTCTAAGAAAGATATAATATGATGACTTTTCTTGTTGGCTCAACTATTGTAACTAATGACAAAAAACTTCTTGTTTTTTGTCTTTAATTTTTATTACGGTACTGTACATTGAGCTGCACAACTTCCGTATTTGATTTTTAAATGGCGGAGGGGAATTTCACTTTAAGGAGAAGAGGTAGCCAGTGATACATTTTCCGTTCAAAACTTCAGGTATTGTCCGTTATTCAGACCAAGAAATCTCTATTCCATTTTCGCTTTAAACGACGAATAGTTGGAAAGTTCCTTGTAGCTAGATCACGGGCTAGTTGGTTTGGATGGTCATCTAGTCTTTCTTGAAATGTACTATACAAGGACGCGGTTAGCTCCTTTACTGTCGGAATTTTAAAATAGTCGTGGAGGGTTTTATTGCTTACATAAAAAGGAGCGCCAGATGCAAGTCTTAAGAATTTTGATTGAAAGGCCTATATCGGCTTTAAAAAAGTAGATTAAATTTCCTTATAATAAACGAGAAATAATCCAATGTAAACGCTGCCAGAGATATGGTCATTCAAGATCCTATTGCTCGCGGCCATTTCGATGTGTTAAATGTGGCGATGACCACGAAACATCCGCATGCAGAAAACGTAACGACACACCAGCAAAATGCGCGTTATGCCAAGGAGTCCACCCTGCTAATTATAAGGGATGTGAGATCTACAGAGATATAAAGAAACGACGATTTCCACCCTTACGGGAACGAAACATTACGTCTTTGCAGACTAAACCTTCTGAAAATGAACGAACCACTGGGCCTACTAAAGGCCAGGATACGCACGCTCCTGTTCATGAGACTTATGCGGATGCACTCCGAGGTACAACTCGCCGACCAACAACTTTCGCGATGCAAGAAGATCATATGAAGTTTTTTCAGAACTCTTTTGAGGAGTTGAGAAAAGTTATTGAGAAACAAGCAGAGCAAATGGCCACACTACTAAATCTTCTCACCATCATCGCTTCAAAATTAAACTAAATGCCGGATTTTATGTACAAAATCTCTCTATGGAACGCTAATGGTTTGGTTCAGCATTATCATGAATTCATCACTTTCATTAAATTAAATAAATTTGATATAGTTTTAATTTCAGAGACCCATTTTACAGACAAGAGTTTCTTTAGTTGTCCAGGCTATTCTTTGTATCACACAAATCACCCCGACGGAAGAGCACATGGCGGAACAGCCGTAATTATAAGGAATAATATTACTCATTATGCGCTTCAGAAGTCTGAAAGTGCTTCGTTGCAAGCTACTAGTGTTGCAGTGAAAGACGTATACGGTTTTCTCACACTGTCAGCAGTGTATTGTCCTCCCAGGCATAGAATAACCGAAGCTGAATTTACGAATTTCTTTGATTCTTTAGGGAATAGGTTTATTGCCGGTGGTGACTTCAATGCCAAGCACCAACTGTGGGGATCCAGACTCGCTAATCCTAGAGGCCGATCACTTTATAACGTAGTACGACAAAATAACTTGAACACATTGTCAACAGGAGAACCTACGTACTGGCCATCTGATCCTAACCGGCGGCCTGACCTCCTCGACTTTTTCATCGCAAAAAATGTTCCTCAAAATTCAGTGCAACTTGAAGCTAGTCTTGAGTTATCATCAGATCATACACCTGTCATAGCAATAATTAATTCAAGGCTCATTATTAAAGAACCACCTCCGACGTTACATAACAAACATACTGACTGGCAATATTTCCGACTGCTAATAGAAAACAAAATTACATTGAATGTCTCGTTGAAAACGGTAAGTGAAATTGAAGATGCGATTGAACATTTCAATAAAATAATACAAGAGTCAGCCTGGGAATCTACACCAGTTAAGGACAACCCTACGAGACAGCATTTTTATCCTGAAAATGTCCGGGAAAGAATTGCTGAAAAAAGACGACTGAGACGCATTTGGCATAACACTAAACATCCAGACGATAAAAGACGATTTAATAGAGCCTCGAGAAGACTAAAAGAGTTGCTTTCCGAAATTAAGAACGCCTCCTTCCAAGAGAAACTATCTAATCTTTCTCCGTCCAGTGCATCGGATTACTCTCTCTGGAAGGCTACAAAATTTTTGAAACAACAAAAGATGATGGTTCCACCACTAAATACCGGAGACGGAAACTGGGCAAGAACTCCAGCAGAAAAGGCTGATATATTTGCTAGGCATCTTGTAGAAGTCTTCAAGCCGAACGAACTTCATGATCAAAATTTTACTGACGAAATTACGGAATATCTAGAGGCGCCCTTCCAGATGTCTCCGCCCATCAAACCATTCAGCCCTGCAGAAATTGAGAGGACTATCAAAAATAATCTTAACCGGAAGAAAGCACCAGGATACGACTTAATAACAGGCGAAATCTTGAAACAACTGCCTAAAAAAGCGTTCTTGTTACTTACAGCGATTTTTAATGCTATTATACGCATCGGATGCTTTCCTGCTCAATGGAAATATGCCCAGGTGATTATGATCCTTAAACCAGGCAAGGATCCTTTACGACCGAGCTCCTATAGACCAATCAGCCTGCTTCCAATTACCTCTAAAGTATTTGAGAAAATGTTGTTAAATCGTTTAAAACCTTTTATAGAAGAGTATAAACTTATTCCAGATCATCAATTCGGGTTTCGTGAACAACACTCGGCTGTAGAACAAGTCCACAGACTAGTCAAACTTATTCAGAAGAGCTTAGAATTAAAGAAGTTTACTTCAGCTGTGTTCTTGGATATTCAACAGGCGTTCGATAAAGTTTGGCATCTAGGTCTGTTATACAAAATTAAAATGGAACTAGAATATCCTTACTTCTTGATTTTTAAAAACTACCTTTTAAATCGTTTCTTCCAAGTTAAATATGATAATGTCTTTTCCAATTTCTACTTATTAAATTCCGGCGTTCCTCAAGGCAGCATTTTGAGCCCATTCTTATACACGCTTTATACAGCCGACTTTCCAGAACATGAATCTGTAATGACGGCAACGTTCGCAGATGACACAGCGATTTTGGCGGCGGACGCTTCTCCGACATGTGCCTCGGAGAAGTTACAAACCCATCTTGACAACATTCACGAATGGTGTAAGAAATGGAGAGTGAAGATTAATGAGGATAAGTCAACGCACGTAACATTTACATTAAAGAAACCAACATGTCCAGTGGTCAGCTTGAACGGTACTGTAATCCCACAGAAGGATGAAGTTAAATATCTGGGTTTACATCTAGATCGAAGACTCACGTGGAGAAGTCATATATGGGCGAAACGAAAGCAACTTGGGCTGAAGTTACGTCAATTATTCTGGCTCTTAGGCAGTAGGTCTCAACTCTCCCTTGAAAATAAAGTACTCGTATACAAAGTAATACTCAAACCAATTTGGACGTATGGGTTAGAGCTATGGGGTACAGCTAGTTCATCAAATATAGAAATACTGCAGCGCTTTCAATCAAAATGCCTGAGACTGATCACTGCATGATACGTAACCCCATGGTACGTAACAAATGAAATACTACACAATGACCTAAACCGGCCCTTCATAAAAGAAGAAATTAAACAACGTAGCGAAAAACATTTACAAAAACTAGAAGACCATCAGAATCCATTAGCGATTAGCCTCCTTGACAACAGCGAGGATACTTACAGACTGAAACGCTTTAAACCATTGGACTTACCTCTACGATTTTGTTAGTCATTTAATTGTTTTTTCATCTTTTCTACTTCAATTCCTAATCATCAGCATCTCATAATTGGCGTCGTTTTCATCTCTACCATCGTCATTGTCATCTCTAACTTTAACACTTTGTGTTTCGGGATGTTGATTCACGGTTCATCAAGTTTGATTTTGTATAGATATATTTTTTGTTTCTTCACAGTTCGGTCTTTTTCAAACACACTACTGAGTGTCGTTTGTGTTTTAATTCTAAGGACATTACTCAGATTTTCTCATATTTGCTTAAAGTTATTGTATTTATTAACTGATTGCAAAAGAAAAACTATACTGTTAAAAAAAAAAAAAAAAAATTTCCTTTCAGAAAATTTTCACCATATTTTTGCATAATAGTGTTTAACTGAATTATTTACGTTATATGATAAACGATTTATTTCAGTGCCAACAACCAACTCTAGCTAGTCGTAATATACTTAGCTTAAATACCTCTCTGAAGTTTACTTATTTATTTATGGAATAAATAAGAAAAAGTAAGTAAAATGTAGGATTTTCTTTTACAGTAAAACTACGATAACAACGTTTAGTGTATTTTCGTTTAGAAAATCTCAATCGTACTTACAAAATAACAACTTAAAGACTGTTTATTTGAAATGTAAAGGTTCTTTTTGTGTTATACTGTAATTTTGAATTACACAAAATTGTGTGTAATCTATGGGGTAATAGATTTAAAAGTAAGTTACCAAATAATATGATCAGAATTTATAAATTAAATTAATTAAAGTTGACATCAATTCTGGTAATTAAAGTAAGTTCAAGTAATTATTTTGATTAATTATATTTCCTCTTTGTATAGTTTGTGAAATTACATTTACCAATAAAGACTAAAAGTTCATTTAATCTGCTTTCGTTTTTGAATAAGTCTTAATTTAACAACCCTTAAAATCACATTGCAACTCAGTAATCAGCAGCCGAGCTACTGCTTTTACTTCTAATGCATCTAGATATTAATAAAGTTTCACTGTTACTCTAATTAAAGTGTAGGTAAAGTCATAGTGACTTTGCAAAGTGTTTATAATATTGGAGGGTTAGGGAAGTATCCCACACAAATATCAAGCTTTTGAAGTTACCGTCTTTATGCAGGCTACCTAATACCTAACGACCCTAAATGGTTGTGGGTCTGTCGATCGATGTCGGTTGTTTGTCTCAATGCAAATTCAGGTAAAGATTTTCGCTTATGGAAAGTACCTTTCATCACATCATCGTATTCTATCTAAAAGCAATTTATTCAAATAATTAAACAAATCGTTTTGTACATGATGGTAAGTTGCAAGCTAAATAGAATTGTATAAGGAAAGTCGAAAATGCACACCGAGGTAATTAATTTGGAAGAAAAGGTGTTAATATAATAAGTACCTTGCCAATCTAATTGCCAATTTGATGCTTTTCTATTTGGAATTTTTTTTTGGATTCAATTATTCGTTCATTAACTTTCCTATTATTCACGTATGAGCTTTTCGGTTGATTAATTTGTTTCTGTGTATTAAAAAGACAAGTATAACAAACGGACTGAAGGTCCTTGTGGATGAGGAATCTCAACAGAGAATGGACTGATGAAAGGAGAGTGAAACAGTCGGAGAGGATGAAGAACTTCTGGAGGAGAAAGAAGGATTATACTACATGAAATGATATTGACGTAGTCCTCGAAGGCCTGTCTTCTATGAAAGAAAAAAATAGGACAAGAGTGTGATAACAAATGATGGTGAACAAATGACTATAAGAAATAGATCACCCATTAGTGTTACTTTTATGCTATAGCCTAACAACTGAATTAAATTCGGTTTCTTTCTTCGAATTCTTATCAATTAGTGATTAGATGATATATCTTTTTACTGAGTTATGATTCCTCTACATAAGTTTTGGCTTGTGCATCGGTAAAAAATATGAGGTGATATACAGATGAAAAAATTCCGGATTTGACAGGGAATCAAACCCGGAATATCGGCATAGAAGCCAGTTGCTCTGACCACTACACCACGGGCCGGTCAAAAATTGACAAAAATATTAATTAAAGGCTCTTTATTCCCCGTTATTTTTATTCGTCGGAGAGGATTGTAGTTGGTAGTCTGACTGTACACCTTTGTCATACAAAAACATTTTGTCTGCCTTATTTTCGGTATAATTTCTGATATACATGTTTCAGAGTGTCTCGTATGTTTGATACATTTAGATCGTTGTAAAGTGTTTTGTCTTTACGTTTTAAGGAGATTATTCATTGGTAATTAATATGAAATTAAACAGAGTAAAGAGAATTATTGTTGAAAAATTATTAGGTTAACATTTGCTAATCGATTTTGTATTGAAATTAATCTAAGTTAAAATTTATTTAGGTAATGTTATTTTACCTGTCGATCAAACAAATTCTGTTAATTTTTCAGAAAATCAGATTACACTATTGACCTACAAGTAAATCTGTTTTTACAGTTAGTAGTAATGTCTGTATGATATTTAGACAGAGATAAGAGAATGAAATAAGTGTATCATAAAAATTAGAAAATTACCGAAACCAGTAATAACTTTAACACGGTGAAAGAAGGGATTTTACAGGAAGGGGGTTGCAGAAATGCCACAAATTGCTTGCATCCAGAGGACCGCTCAAATTGAATTTCCACAATTGAAGCATTTATTCATTCTGCCCGTGATTAAATTCCCCATTGACTGTCCAATGGAACAACCTCCCTTCTACCAACCTTTCACCCCTCAACTAAGTTTCCCATGGGCTGCTTCATTCACTATGTTAAAGACGAAACGTTCGTACAGTTAGTTCATCTTTCCTATACATTGGAATCCAATTCCAACCAACAAAATTGAATGCTGAACCCCTTTTACCAATCACCAGGCTATACTGAAAGCAAAAAGGTTACTCTCGTTTAAGAAAGCGATATTAAATTCTTTTGTTGTGCTGTGTATTAAAATTTAATCATAAATAAAAAGGCTAAGTTACTCAAGAAGTTATTTCTTCTAACAAAAATTGAACGCAATTGGTTATTCTGACATAATACTAGACTGGATAATTAAACTATATTAACATATACTAATGCCATTAAATGCAAGAGGATTAACAAAACTAGTAACCATGAAATTGTGAGCTTGAATCTAGTTAGACAGTAATGCAGTGTTACCTTATTTGGCTAAGGTGGAACGAAATATTTATCTTTTATTATTAACTTATTATCATAAATAGTATAAGAATACAAAATTATTCAGGGCGTGTGGACTTGGCAACACTGTAAGGCAGAACGGGTGGCGGTACACGACTGCTTGGTTTATTAGGAAGCTCGCAATTTCTTAGTTATTAATTAGTATAATAAAATATTACCTGAGAAGAAAATAATTTACATGATTACTACAAATAAAATGAAATTATATACCTAATATAAATAATTAAAGAATTGCCCATTAGAAGACGATCATATCGAGGAATTTTTTTCAAAACTTAGTTAATTTCTACAACAGTAACCAATAGAAACATATCCTTTTTATGCTAGTAATTTATAAAGGCTGATTACTACAATACAATGCTACATTACTAAAAATATTTTAATCTCGTAGACAAAATCAATTTACGCGAAACGACATGATTTCACAATGTAAATTCATTTCATTTGTGTATTTAATATTTCAATTTTCAAAGAAGTTAATTAACAAAGATGGTAATTCCCAGATTAGGTTTTTTTGGGAATAGCTAGTATTTTTTCCGAAATACAATTTTCATTTTTCTTCTAGAAAATGTAGAAAATGAGACTGAAGTAGACACCTTAATTTTTAAGATGGGAAGCACTGATTTTTACAATCAGGTATTTGATTGTAATATAAAGAAGAAATCTGTTCGTTGCAGGGCTAAAATAAATAGTTCTGTTTCTTATCACATGGTCAGCCAATTAAATAACTGAATCATTTAAGAACAGAAGAGGTAGAGGTGTAAAAGACACTAAATAGAGTTATCTCCTCTGAAAGTAATGAATTTTATTACACAGCCAGACCCTGTGGTGAATGAAGTGAAGGTGTCATTTGCAGAGTGGAAAATATGTGCTTTTTTGAGGGCCCGGCATGCTAATAAGCGTATTTTTTCACTCAGTGAGGAAGGCATGTAAACCACCTTACTCCTTGTTTTACTTAGTAAAACCTCTACAGGTTCAAACCAGCCTTTCGGCTGATGACCTAAACAACATAAAGAAGAAAATGTAAATATTATATTGTAAACGATATTAAATTTGAAAATTATTTCATAAAACTTAAAAGAAATATTACAAGTATACCTATATGTATTTATTTTGTTTGTTTGTCTGTTGTTTAAACGCATGTAACTTTTTTACAGTGAATATAATTATTATTATTATTATTGTTAGTATATGATCATGGAAAGTTGGGAAAAATAAAATTATTATGATTACTAAAAATATATAAGGTAAGATTTACAAAAATATTATTATTTTATATACAAATAATAATTAAACGCCCACAAGTACGACAGACAACATTTTTTTGGCTTCAACTTTATTTTTACTTGCTCTTTTACATTTTTTTTAAAGCACAACTAGTAAATGAGATGGAATGAATGATCAATGGCGGGAATGTGACGTGAATGTGAATCGATCCAGTGACCGTGTGTGTATCGGAGTATACAGTAATCTAGCGCTAGACACTTTTTATTACATATTTATTTAAAAAAATTTATTAGACATGTTTCGCGTGCATGCTAGTACGTAAATATAAGTATTTGCCTTGCGTATTAGTCGTCTTACCTTCAATATATTTATTTATATAGTTTACTTAAAGACGCATTAACATAAGAGACTACATTTGGCTATAAAACTGGAACCGACAGATTTTGACTTGTATTAATTTTCAGATACCAGCCGGGTATCGAACACGAAACTGTCCACTTCGTACGCTAGTGCAATAACCATTATGCTACTGAGGAGGCCATTTGGAAAATTTATGTAGATATTGTTGCATGAAAATATACGATGAATACATGTTACATTACATTAAATATAGGACATATTATCTTCTGGAATTATTGATACGTTGTTCTCTGTTCAACAGATAAAATATTTTGTGTTTATTTTCAATATCGTTAAATAACAGTTTTGCCTTTACAATTAATGCAGGGCTATCCTACGGATAGGTGCATAGGGTTACTGAATTGTATTTGACAAGTGTGATTATTCTACAATTCTTGCTTTGCGTTGTATAACCACTATTGATTGTTTCCAAAAGCTAATACAGAATGTTTCACTGTATTTGAATTCAAATATTGTGTGCTCTGTTGACATTCAATTTACTGAAATTGATCTCCAGTATTTCTAACAATTACTAAGAGCAACAGTATATCGTTTTACATAATTTCAAATTACATTCATCGAAATGTTTATATTTCCATCATATATTCGAAAAATAATTTTGTTTTTTAAATATTTGATTGAAAAAAATTAAATACATTTACATAACATTACGTTTTAAAATCTATTTATATATAAATAGATTTGACTACTTTACTGGAATTTACACTTAGTTTTAAAAATGATACGACAGATTTCATGATTAAGAAATTTTTTAACGCATGTAGTGACACAAAATTCGTATTATTCCAAATTAATTTGTTATTTGGTTTGTTAAATAGTTAATTTTTTCATTGAAAAATCAGACAAGGGAATTTTTTTTTCGTTTATCTTAATTCGCATATACTGTTTTGGTTATTAGCTAGGACTTTAAATTTTTCGTACGGACTCGGTGGGTATAGGTTTGATAATTTCCAGATCCTAGCCAGGAATCGAACCTGGAATCTTCCGCTTTTTAGTGTGCAGAAAAAATCTAGTGCTCCAACCACTGAGCCACGGAGGTGGCCCAAAATTTTCTTTTACTCGTGATTGTTAATTCGGGGGTAAATTAAAAAACCGCAAATAAAAGGTTTCACGCTAAATCACCAAAGGAATGTAAATTTTCAGTAAACAGTTAAACAGTTTCCTCCTAAACTAACAAAAATTTATAATTTTTTAAACGTTAAGATTTTACGCTAATTTGTCAAACCGTCAGTAGTGTCTCCAGACATGATATTTAAACCAAAACTATATAATAATAAAATACGTAGATAAACATGGTCTGTATGTCATTAAACTTAAAAAGTTAAAAACTGCTTCTATTAGAATAACAGATTAATCTGTGGAACGACTAATATTTAACATCAGAGTTGAATAAGTGATTCCAAAGGATAATCTTTGGAACCTTGAAAAACATTCAGTTCGTACCAAGTCTCTTAAAGTTATTTTGATTGGTTTAGCTTACCTACAGGTTTGAGACAAACTGACAGTAATTCGTCACATATTTGAACAAAACAACGAAAAATTTAAATTGTACTGCAAGTTCTCCTACGTTAGTGTGTTACGAAATTATTTAACATATAAATTATGTTTATGAATTAACATTTTGTAATACATAAGCCTAGTTCATTCGGGATCTGGGTGTAATAAATAACAATCAGACTTTCTTTAAACTTATAACAAATATTTATTGACACAATCAATTATTTAACTTAAACTACTAACAAATACAATTTTATTACTTACATTAAATAAATTACAAAACTTGATTTTAATTGATACACTGTCACTTAGTCTAACCGTCAAAATAATTGATCTACCTGTCCACGACCACTTGCTACCACCCGTATGCGCACACACTATTAACGTAATTAAGAACCGGTCCCGTGACGACACTATTTTGAACGGCCAGACAACACATTCCATTCATAATTCAACTACTGACTAACTCACCACAAAGGCGCTAACTGTTTTTGTACCTGCAGTCTGATAGTCCCATAAACAATTGAGAATTCTCTAAGAATTCCTTCTAAGAATTTCTTTCTAACACTACCCAATTTATTCAAACAACAATCTATTCCCTTAACTTTTTCTAAAATATCATTGTACAATGTTACAATATTTATTAATTTTATATTATTAATTATTCATTCACACTCTGTGAAAGATATTATGTTACAAAGTTTTTTCGAAGTCTTCTAATTTTAAGCATTCTTTAACTGAATTGACGGGGATTCTAAACCTGAAATAATTATTTCAGTTATTAACAAAATTGAATTACGAATTACTTTGGCTTCTTGAATTTTTTTTAAGATTTATAAAAAGAATAATATTTTGAAACGCAAAATAAAATTCCTCCTCGGTAGATACGTAATCTGACTTAGTGTATAGTACGGATATGTAACAAGATCTTTTAATTTGATCACTCACTGAACACTGATAAGCCCATCTGGGGTTACTACATAAACCATTAAATTCCGCATCGAATGTAGTGTGACCAGTTAGTTTGATATATGATTCCCTGTCATGAATTTCAATTTGTGGGAATGTTGCATTTTCATTATTTGGTAAATGAGTGATATAAAAAACAAAAGTACAGAAAGACAAGTAATTTATAAGAATTTTAATCAGATAACAAAAATTATTGAGAAAAATGTATTTAATGCAATAAAATATTTATGGTTACGGTAAAAAATTTGGAATAGTGGAATAGTGACATTTAAAATACATTGAAACTGGTCAATTTTCTTGTACATTAACAGTGGCCAAGGTCTTTGAAAAATTGTTTTTAAAGAGGCTTCAGGGGATTCTAATACAACAGAATATTGTTCCAGACCATCAATTTGGATTCAGAAGCGGTCACTCTACTGCGGAGCAAATACATCGCGTAGTGAATATGATATCTGACACATTAGAAAATAGAGGTATCTACTGTGTTTTTTTTCTAGACATATTATGACTACTCTTTGACACAATGTGGCATATTGGTCTTTTATACAAATAAAAAACAATTTTACCATATCCGTTTTATTTTGTTCTTAAATCTTATCAATGCAGGCCGCCTTGGCGTAGTTGGTAACGTGCTCGCCTCTCATCATGCGATATTGGGTTTGAATCCCTTTCAGGTATGAAATATTTTCATACGTTACAAATAATCATTTCATCCTTCCGTCTGCATTAGCAGTAATTGCACAAGAGTCGGACGTTAAACAAAAAAAAAAATTAAATCTATTCTGGAAGGTAAGATTTTTCAAATTAAATGCAGAGGTGCACACTCAAAATTTGGAGAAATAAATTCCGGGGTTCCTCAAGGATCCATACTTGCTCCAATACTGTACGTAATATTCACCGCTGACATACCTCTCAATCAATCAGTACTTACCGCTGCATAAGCTGATGATACAGCAATTCTTTCATCTGACAATAATGCTGCGGAAGCATCAAATAAAGCTCAAATTAACTTAGACGAAGTGCTGCTATGGTTGAACAAATGGAGACTAAAAGCAAACGCAAATAAATCCGTCCAAGTTACATTTACTACGAGAAGAGAGGAATGCCCATCAGTACTCCTAGGTAATGATGTACTCCCACAACAAGATCACGTGAAGTACCTTGGCTTGCATCTTGACAGGAGACTAACTTGGCGACATCAGATAGTATGTAAACGGAACGAGCTTCATTTAAAATACATGAAGCTTAACTGGTTATTAGGAAGAAGATCACAACAATTATCTGTTCAAAATAGGGTCTTGATTTTAATACATTTTTCAAGCCTGTTTGGAAGTATGGCGCTCAGCTTTGGGGTACATCCCGTCGCATCTGTCAAATATTTTTCTATAAAAATTATAATGTCCTGTATAAAATTCATGATGGAATGAGTTCATTCCTCTCATTGAAAATATAATAAAATTCTCATGATTTAAATGGCAAAATGTTTCAGTTACTGGCCAATTGAAAACGAATATCTATGTGCAATGTTCAATGTAGTAAAATGTTTTAATGGAAACATTTGTTATCTGAGTTTCTGTACAGGGGTAGTAAAGGAATAATAGGATAAATTTTTCCGAGGTGTAACGATAAAGGACTGGGAGAAGAGATTGTTATAATGGGAATTTTGTCTAACGATTTCCCTCCGGATGAGACAAGGAGACTGCTCTTGTCAATGAAAAGAGGAAGTGTACAATTCCGAGCAATTCTGTTGGTTTAGAACTTCAATGGAGTTGCACTAAACCTCTTTACTCGTTAACTCTACAACTACCGGAACTCAGTCCGGAGTTCAGAGTTACAGATCTAGTCATCCATACAAGTATAGTAACCCGTGAAATCCAGGTGCGATTCGTACGGTCAGTTAAGCCCTACTTTTACTGCTTCTAATTTTCACTGACTCAACTTGAAAGTAAGTTACGTTGACTTAAAGTGACCAATGAAGTAATGATTGGAACTCGGATTACGTTTCCGTTTTTGTTACATTGCAAAATCACTCGGGTTCTTTTTCAAACTTTACCCTAATCAATAAGTGAAATACTGTAATTCTTAAGTAATAAAATTTTAATTTACTCTTGCTAAAGAAGATGGTTTCCTGTGTATTGTGCGATCAAACTGCAAAAAATTCTCATGAGCATTAAATACTGATAATTAATAAAAAAATATTACATTTAATGATACTCTTTTTATTTATTTTTTAAATAAAATTTTAAATAAACTATCGTTTAAAATTACAATTATTTATTAGGTATAAACTATAAAATGCAAAATAATAGTCGTATTTAAATCTGCTAATAAGTTACAATTACTACAATCAAGATATTTATAATAAATAATAAACTAAATGTAATAAATTAATGACAATACAAATGAACTTAACCAGTAACTAGATTATCTCACTCTTAATTAAAATAAATCCTACTTTCAACCAATTATACGCTATTCAATAAACGTTAAACAATACAAAGTAGATACTAGACCATCACCGCAAATAAACTTGTAACGCGTTGTCTGGAACTCAACCACTAATTGAGATTATCACGAAATATAAAGGAAAACGGATAGATAAGTTTTTTAGAATATCACAGGACCGACTATTTTCGAACGTATGACTTGATGAACCAAGAGGTACCTTGGCGAACAAGTGGGGAGACCGAGGAAGAGACGAACGCAGGAACAGGCTCAATTACAGCCCAATCCATGATGGACAATGACGACGACGTACAAAGACGGCTTGAATAGCACGAAAATTATTTGGCCAATAATCTATTGGACAAGGTGGTATAAAATGAAGGTTACAAAAGAGGCATCCAACAGACTATTTGTTTACCTAGTAATTTAAATGTCTAGGCCTTTTTGTATAAAGGTATATTAATCAGTCTACCTTTATTTTTTAAAATTTAGATTCATTTTATTTTTAATAGTAAATTTCAAACTGTGAAATAGTACTTTTATTGATTGTATCTTCACTGGCAGATACCTTTCATGATAACATTTTACCAAATCTCTTTGTTGCTCTGTAAAGAACAGATTATGGATAAATCTGTTAATACATAAGTAAATAAGAATTTGTAATTTGGTGAAAACTGTTTGTAAATATTGTATAATTAAATACAAACATTTTAATGCGAAACACAAGAGCGTCTATGAGACATAGCAGTAGGTTGGGTGTTAAACAACCTAATTTAATCTGTAACAAGCAACATTATTTCTTTAAGACAATAACATCACATAAACTCAGTAGTAAATTTAATACGAAATGAGAATGATTTAATTAGTTTTGACTGTACCAAATCCTTCGCAAAATAATCCAAGGTTTCCAACCCAAGAACATATGTTGCTTTTATATCTAATTAATTATCTATCTAATTATCGCTTCTGCTTCCACGTGGATATTTGAAGTGTTTGATCCACGTACTATTTACTTCCAAAAATAGAAGTTAATTCGATTACTGCAAACTATATCTAAATTAACCATTTACAACCTTCGATCAATATGGAGCTATGTTAGTCAGCTTTACTGCTGTGCAAAACCATCGGTATTAGCAAAAGTTCAGCGTTTCCAATCAAAGCTTTTGCGGAGGATAGTTAACGCCCCCTATTATGTAACCAATAAAACGCTACACTCAAACCTACACGTACCCTACATAAATGACGTTTTTTAAAACTCTATTCAAAATTTAGGAAGAAACTTGTGAACCACCATAACCTATTGATCTCAAATCTGGCTACGCAGACTCTCCCAAACAATCCAATAAGACGACTAAAACTTCGATGGAGCCGGGATCTCATTAATTAACGTAGTTCTGTAATTGACTATCCATTACAGTGTTCTAACTGCTGCACTTAATTCTACACTTATCTATTCACGTAGGAGTTCTGTCACTGGACTTTGTCTCCAGTCACGTTTATTTACCAAGTTAATTTTTTCCAAATTTTGTGTTATCACATTCACTGATTGTTGCCAACAGATTGTGAATTTCTTAAATAAAGAGAAAAAGAATCGATTACTTATTTAAATATTACTAGCCTATTATCCAGTTTAATTTTTAAGAATAATTTTGACATTTGGTTTCATTTATGTCTAAATATCCACGTACAGTAACACGTCGCTGCACAAATAGAAACTTTATATGCAAAATGTGAAAGTCCTCAGTGATTGACTGACTGATACATAATCGACTCTCCTAGTCATCAGTAATCTAAACTTACCGATCACCTAAAGAGATAAAATTCTGCATATTTTTTTCATAGTAACTCCTGGAAATCGGGTTCTTGCTCCCAATACAAAAACGGAGAAAAACGACGTGGTAAACATAAAGTAATACAAATTAATTTCATACCTTTCCGAACGGAAAAAATTCTTAAATCTGTGTGCGCATTATATAAGTATTAGCCCTAGGCAAAATTTTAATTACGATCAATTGGGCTTAAGGGGTTAAATGGCGTACCTACAAAAATAAATAGTTTTTCTATATCTCCAAGTATAGAAATAATTACTAAACATAGGGCGGCCCGTTGGTGTAGTGGTTTGCGCAACTGCCCTCTACGCCGAGGTCTCGGGTTTGATTCCCGGTCGGGTTTGGCATTTTTTCATCTCTCATTTTCATTATCATAATTATCCACCGTGTCCTTCATCACAAATTGCAAAACAGTCAGATGTTATACACATATATATATATGTATATATATGTATGTGCGTGCGTGCGTGTGTGTGTGTGTGTGTATGATATATAATTAACAGCCAAAACAATACTAATTAAATATAACACTCACCTCAGAGTATTACATTCATTCGAGATCTTTCGTCTCTCTCTCGGATACATCCTCAGGAATTATTATACTTCACACTAAACACATATAACATTTAAAACAAATATGGTTGAAGACCACGTCAATTACTAAACTATTACAACAACCATGCCGCGCGTGGTTATTCGGCCGAATATCATAAATATATGATACATATCATTTATACATATCATATATGTAGTGGTGCAAACATAGGAAAAATAATGTTTAATAATATATAAATAAATATATATATATATATATATATATAGAGAGAGAGAGAGAGAGAGAGAGAGAGAGAGAGAGAGAGAGAGTTTTAAAACTCGGCATGTGTTGGTACTAATACAGTAGTGATTTTTAATTTACTCAATGATGCCTATAAACCTAATTTTAACGCAACTCCTCGCTAGCAGTAAGCACGCGCACAGCGCTGGTGCAATTTCTTGTAATTTATAAAGATCATGAAATATTTTTTTTAATAAATTATTTATCCTGTCATTTAATTACAGTATATTCATTTTATCAATGAAAAGAATATTTTATAACGTATGTGATTGAAATTATTGTGAATGTTTGTAAAATTGTACATCTAAACTGGTGATTTATACAAATTGGCGACGATAATGACCACGGGTTATGCTATTGCGTAGACATTGTAATAATTTATTGAATTACTGAACTGATTTTGATTTGTTTTCCTGAAGAAGCAGATTTGTTAAAAAGACAAAACTTATTACAAAGTCAATAAATGAATTAACTTCAGAAACTAATTAGGAAACTGAATATTTAATTTTTCCCCGATTTTTTTTGTGTTGAACATTGGTATAAAGGTTTTGTTCCAAAGCTGAGCAGTTATGTCGGTTGGTACCCTTGTTCTGATATATAATTCTCACGTACAACGTTTTCTTCTCTCATAAATAATTGTAACAGCCTTCTACCCACTCAACAATTTATTTCTCCCCATCTTCACGTGTTCATTAAAAAAGTTTTATGGAGGGAACTACAAAATTTATCTTTAAAATGGGAAAAATGAATGAGAGCCTCCAAAGAGTACGTTGTAGTACACAAATATAAAATGTAACAATATACGATTATATATTTATGCAGAGAAATACTTCATATTTGTGTATTTATACGTATAATAAGCTATGTAAATGTTGAATGCGTTTTGAGTTTTAAAAAACTAGTTATACAATCAGTGTACGGGAACGACGTAGAAAGAAAGTAAAGAGAAAATAGCTTATGCACTTTGTAAAAATTGTGTTTCAACTTTAAATTTACATACTCCTTTTCAGAATAGCCTTCCTGGAGAACAACTATCTCTCGAAAGCGTTTCGCATATTGTTGAGATTCTCTAACTCTTCCCAGTTATGGTAAGCAGTTCTTTCTAACGGAATTAAAATAGGTAGAAGAAACTACTTAAATACACTTTTTTTTAGACGATGAGGTCCTAATAGTAGAGTCTGAACAAGATATACCGAAACAGATTTCTAATTTGAGTAAAATATTTCAAGATAATACATTTGAAATTTCCGCTTCAAAGAGAAACTACAATCGCTTTCTGGGGGAAATCTCGTACGAACAAAAATTGTTGTCAATGGGTGCCTGATAGAACAGATACAGCACTTTCGACACCTAAGATGAGACTTAACCTATGGTGAGTATGCAGATATGAAAAATAATTATAATAGTTTTCAGTACGTCTGCGAACAAGATTACTGAGTAAAAGAAAGAAACCTAGATGACATTTTACAAGATTTAGGCTTTTCCAGTACTGCTGTGCGATAATGAGTCCTAGATATTGAGGAGGAAAGATGAAAGCCAGATCCAGGCGCCTGAAATATAGTTTTTGAGCCAAGTTAAGAAGTGCAGTTTGATAGAACACATTAAGAATGAAAAAATCTGTACCTTTGTAAATGTCTTCTCTCTTGTAGCAAAAAAAAGTAGGTAGTAAAAATAGTAAATAGAAATAGGACGACCATTTTTGAGTAACGATCGATGGGTAACGAGCATTGAACTACATTTCTGATGAACGAAGGAATGTGAGTTGACCGCAAGAAAGACGGGCAGTGAATTCGGGGTAGGTCGGAAGATCTAACCTGTGACAGGAAGAAAAATAAGGGTTCTATTAGCTATCTTCTTTACCTGTGGGAACACCCAGAAATTTCAATGAGTTAAGCAATACAGAAAGTTAACATCTAAGCAGTACAGTGTTTAAGGAATCGTTTTAGATTTTTTTTCAAAAATTCTCAGATCATATGTATGACATGCGAGCACTTATTATCATGAAGTAACGAAAGATTTTCAACTTTCAGTTGTTTCTGAAATGAGTTAGCATTATTTTCACTGCATTAGTATGCCAGAGAAACTCTAAGTCCCCATACTGGAATAGAGTTTTGGTAAATGAATTCTTCCTGATCAAAATGCGAGCATCATGATTCTACGCACAGCGTTCGTTTTTTTGGAGGTGGTGAAAAACGCGATTTTTATTGGGAGATTTGGAAATAATATATACTCTAATAATAATAATAATAATTTCAATTCATTCAATTTCAATTCATTTATTTCTTTCGTTTTCTACAAAGATAATTTCCGTCAGACCTGGGTCTGTCGACAGAAATATACAAAAGTAAATCCACAAAACAAACAATAAAATTAAAAATACAAAAATTCAATAACACAGATTGTTAGCAATAAAATTAAAAGTAGAAGTTACAATAAAAAAAAGCCTGCTTACCTTATAACAATATTAATGAAGTGCAAAAATAATATATCTAATACATATAATATCATAGTTTTTAAATATAATTGAGTTATTAAAGAATAGGTAAAAAAATAATACAAACTGAAAATAAAATAGCATCAAAATATTACCATGAATTACAAAAGCGGTATTAAAAAAATGGAGTATAACAAACAGCAAATAGATTATAATAAAAATAATAATAATTAAAAAAAAATTCTAAATAATAATAATAATAATAATAATAATAATAATAAAAACCTGGGGGAGTTGCTTAGTCTCCTACCAGGCGCCTCCCCAGGTGGCGGATAGGGGAATGCTCGCCAGATATGGCGGGTACTGGGGAAATAAAATACCCAGGGCGGACCAAAATTAGCAACTAGGGCACGGCGGTTCCACATGTCAGTGGCGGTACCCCGACAGCGTCTGGTTCACCTGTTAGTGGCGGCTGATTCACGTTACAAGGCTCAATAACCTTGTTCCTATACCCTGGCTAAGGCCAGAAAAGGAAATTAAGACTGAAATCATGGATCGTGTAAGTAATGACAATATTAACCCAGGTGGTAAAATTCACCCGCCCAGCAAAAAGGTGGCAACCAGTCGTTCGGATTCTGGGGAGACTGGACCTACACGTTGTAAGAGTGAATCGGAGCACTCTGGAAAATTTCCCAAAAACAACATCAAAAATTATATTGGAACGTTAAACGTACAGACACTATTTCAACAGGGAAAGCTTTACACATTGACAGAGGAACTGAAGAAACAAAAAATACAAATCTTAGCTGTACAAGAGACAAGATTTCCAGATAATGAAATCACTGACTATAATGGCTTTAGAATTTTTAAAAGTGGAACTGATAGAAAAATTGGGAGAGGAGCATGTATGCTTGGAATGGCTTTTATTGTTAAGAAATCTTCTATTAATTCTGTAAAAAGCATAAAATCCATTAATAACAGACTTATGATGCTTAGAATGAAATATAAGAATAAAAACTACACTCTCATCAATGTCCATGGGCCGTGCAATATTGACAATAAAAAACACCGTGAAAATGTAGATAATTTTTGGGAGCGATTAGAACTTGAAATGTCAAAAATACCAACTGATGTAAAACCAGTGAGTTTATGCCAGTGAGACCCTGAACCTCAACAGGAAAGCCGATTTAGAAAATTTGAAAAAGGAGGAAAGGAAAATAATAAGGAAAGTTCTCGGTCCAAGATTAACTGAAACGGTTATAGATTACAAAAAAATAACACAGTTGAGCAACATTCAAATATTGTAACAGACATGAGGAAAAGACGTCTTAAAGTTTTTGGTCATATCATGAGGCTTCCTGATCATAGAGTTACAAAAACTCTATGATCAAAAACTCTATGAAAAAACTCTAGATGGTAAAATATGTAGCTTCGCTTGTCAATGGAGGGGAATGGATTCGACACGTTAAGAAAGATCTAGTTCTGGCAAACATTACTGATAATGAAGTTACCAATCGAAATAGTTTTAGAACAAAAATTAATGAATGGGAGATTATTCCAGAGGTTAAAATTCCAAGAGTTGGAACAAGATGGAGTGAGGAAAGAAAAGCTGATTTTTCTCAGAAAATGAAAGGCTGGTGGGCAAACAAGAAGATTACCAAGTCCAATAATCAATGATCGTGAATAATGCTCAGCGTCTTCCGCTTCGGGAGCTCTACGGCTAATAATAATAAAAAGGGAATGATGAAATTCTTAATCTTAAGTCCAACAATTAAAGCTCCGTTCATTGACTGCTGGCACTCGTGCATATCATGTTACATTTCCAGTCCATGTTAGTAATTTTATTTTTAATTCCTTGTATTTGCCTAAAAATAAAAATAAAATAAAAATAAAAATAAAATTTTTTATTTTATTTATTATATTATTATTATTATTATTATTATTAATAATAATAATAATAATAATAATAATAATAATATGGCGCTAATGATGGCGATGATGATTCTAACAACATTTAAATTAATTATAATACATTTAAAATAATAACTGTAAGCCAGTAAAGCTCAGTATATTCTTAGCGGCTTAAAGAAACATCAATAATAATTGATATTAAAATGTTTAATTGCGTACTATATAAAAGAAAAATATTTATTATAATTAAGAACCATTTATTTTAAGACTTTTGGCTGTATATACATCATCCCCACTCACTACTAGCCGTGTCTGAATTATCTACCTCTGCTAGACGTGTACATTGTATACACACGAGTACCATCACCACATGCTCACGCGCCTGTACACACAAATGAGAAGTCGCGGTCTACAACTACTGATATGGTGAAATGAGCAAGTCTGGAAAGCGGTACAATAAGTTTTACTATCTATTGACTTGGTTTCTACTATAGTAGGCCTAATGGCTGCAATTTTAACAACAAACTGGTAGGCTACGTTATAATTGTATAAAATTTATCATGAATATTTTGTTCATTACATAACAAAGCTAAATTCGCGAAACAAAAGTTATTTATTATTTATTGGAAATGACAATGTAATTTAAAACGAAACCTCTAGGGGTAAAGATATTTGGCTAAAATAAAAATGGCTT
This sequence comes from Catonia carolina, assembly GCA_035578175.1. NCBI lineage: Eukaryota > Metazoa > Arthropoda > Insecta > Hemiptera > Achilidae > Catonia > Catonia carolina. Next base: position 83,424,532 of record JAQMRL010000002.1, read on the forward strand.
AAATAAAATAAATCAATGAAAATAAATTAAGCCTCTGAAATCCAGCTTACTAACCATCTGTGTATTCTTGTATCGCAATTCTCTTTAAAAGTAATTCTTTAAATTAATATATTAGCATCATTTAGTCTGCGCCAATTAATAAGATTGTTAAATGTAGGCCACTGTTGCAGAATCCATTAAGGAGGAACGAAAACGGATTAAAAGGGATTTTATTTAAAAAGGGATTAGTCGAGAAGAACGATTTTGATTAATGGCTAGTAATGAATTCCTTCAATTTATTCACGAACCGTATATTTTTTAAATCACAAACACATGGAAATCTCCGAGGTTGTGCAGAGTACTTCTAGAGTTTTATAAAGAGGTCTTAGTTACGATAATAATTATGCCTATAACTTAGGTAATAGAGTAATTACAACTAACTAGCAAATGCGCCAGCGCTGCATGTGGGCTTATAACTGATCTCAGGGAGATTTAATATTGGTTGACTTTTCCGGTTTTACTTCATACAATATTTATTTTCGGCGTTCCTTTAAGATTACAAGCTGATTTGCAGAATTTTAATTAATTGGGAAGTTGTCAAATTCATGTGTTTATTCTTTTAAGATTTTTATCCCCACTTTCTGTTTTGTAAGAACAAATGGTCGAAATTAAAATGCTATACTCGTATTCCTGGGTATTAGTTGCCGATCTACATTAATTATCAATACTGTAGCTCTTTAAGAAGGTATAGCAGTACTTTTATAAGGAAAAGCCGAAGCAAACGCTACAAACAACAAAGAAAATACAATTTACAATTATAATGATTTTAAGTTAAGTATTCAAGAAGATGATCATGTTAATTTATTTAAAATTTTTATTGAAACGTATGCTTCTGTGAATAAGTCGTCAGGTTTGTCAAAAGTAATTAATGTCTGTGCTACGTTTTATTGTCTAATTACAAAAATGAAAAATTATGAACTCGTTGAAAATAAAAAAAAAACAAGGAAGTTAAAAAAAGTTCCCGTAATAAATACTGTCGTTTGTTGAACAAACAGAAAATTAGCAACACTGCAATAGACTGAGAGAAAATGAAGTATAGTCCAATATTTATTTTTTTGTAGGTATTAATTTGTTTTTAACAGTTAAGAATTATTTACAAACAGTTTAACAAAATCTTTCAGTAAATGTGTTGAAAATGTTGGAAATATCTTGATGAAGACAGTGTTAATTCCTTGTAATCGTTCGGTTATAAGTGAAAAAGGGTTTCTTCTTGGGTCCTGACAAGGTACAACTTTTCATTAATGGGGAGAAAGACGTAGTTTTTGTTTTAAAATTAATAGATGAGGTGAATGAAGGTGTAAAAAGTAGAGAATGAAGATGTGATACGTAGAAAAAAATGAAGGTGGTTTAACTGACGATAGAATATTAATTACATTGAAGATAAAAAACACAAAATTGTATTACGTATAATAAAAAATTTAGCATTTCAAATAACATTAATCATTAAAACAGCAAAGAATGAGGCCGCCTTCGTAGCGTAGTGGTAGCGCGCTACCCTGCCACGCGTCCCGGGTTCGATTCCTGGCTAGGGTCTGAAAGTTTTCTCAAGTTAAAAACCACCGTTACAACTTATCCCACCACAGACGCTAACGACCGAGCTGTTAAAGCGACTTTAAAAATATTCTAAAAAAAAGAACAAGATCTAAAATCTATACCGTAAATCTAATACATTAAATCTTTTAAGTCTTTGATTTCAGTATCTTTAATAATACTTTCCTTTTATTATTATTGGTTTTTATTCAATTTGAATAATTTGTTATAGTTATGCAGCCAATGCAAATAATTATAAATTTTTTTTTATGTAACCGGTAATAACCACGTTGTTAATGTAACTTTATAAATAAACGTATTATGAAAAATTTAATAGCCAGGCCACCTACTCCATTTAAATAATTGGAATAAAAAATTTTAATTTTCTATTCGATTTAATTCTGTTAAAAAATCCAAAACACGATATTTATTTTATTTAATCAGTTGATACATTTCATATCGAATGTTTGTTATGGTCATAAAACAATCTCGATTTTTACAATCGAAGGGCTCCCTCTAAAAAGGTTGCAACTGACAATTTTTCAGTAAGTAATATTATAGTGTAAAAAGGTTCTTTATGATAGTGAACATCCAGTAGTGCAGTCTATTGGTTGATTTTGTAACTAAATTCATGTATTTTACTTCATTGAAATTTGAGGTTAGTGTAGAAAGGTTACAAATGTGAGCAATATGGCCGACACAGCTTCTTCTTCTTCAATTTCATGTGTTATTAAAAAGGCAAATAAAGGTAAAAAAAGAAAAATAAATTATGACCAATGGCAGCAAGTAGTAAATAAAAGATTAAAGGACAGTGGAAAAAGTTATTTGGGCCACGGGAATGTTGTCAAGCCTGAGAAAAAGTCTCCAAATGAGGTGAGTGTAAAAACGTTACATATGCATAGGCTAACCTTAAAAATAATCTTACATTGTATTGTTTTTTTGTTACGTATTGTAGCCAAAGTATGTTTGTTTTATTATTATTTATTTATTTATAAGTAGTAGTACATGGCTAATAAATATTTAAAAAATCAAGCAACACAGCAGTCAACTGGTTAATAAAATAATTTTTACAGTTTAACAGTATTATTTAATTCTAACAAAACATGCATTGTGATATAGTTTAAATATTTATAACAATTATATTAAATATCATTAAAATAGGTTATTCTTTGTAATGCCTAATAATGATTTTCAAAAAAATAACAAGAGTGATAACCAAAAATGAGATCACTACGTACTCTGAATAAAACTAAATTTCTGTTTTTATTTCTGTTGTAGGATTCAACTTGTTCTGTGAATTGCACTTATGATGGCTGTTCAGTGCTGTACCAAAACTGGGAGATGAAATTAGTATATTTAATCGTTTTTATAAGGACACATACAACGAGCAGCAGCGGTTCCTTGCAGAATGTATGGAATTAAGAGAACCTAAGCGAAGGATTGTGCCTGAAGATGTATCAAAACGTCAATGTACCGTTAAGTATTCACTTCCAGTTGATATCAGTTTTTCATCTCGACAACAAGTATGTCAAAAACAAATTTTATCTGTTTTAAACTTAACTCGGCGTAGATTGCAGCTTCTTGCAAACAAGCTGAAAAAGGGCCACAGTGTTGATGATGATCGTGGCAAACATGAAAATAGACCACGGAATATTCCTGATGCCGATCAAGAGCTTGTTATTCAACATATTTCTTCGTACATACAGCAACAATGTGCATTTGGCACGAAAGTGTAGGAAAACGGGGTTCAGGAGAAATTTCTTCTTCGATATTCCGCTACATTGAAAATAATTTTGTAATTCTGGGCCCACATCAAGAGCGGAAACTTATAATATGGTCTGACAGGTGTATAGGCCAGAAAAATAACTGGCGAATGATTGCTTTGTGCCATTACCTAATGTCATTACGGTACTTCACTGAAGTCAATCAAAACTTTTTGGTCACAGGACACAGCTTCCTGCCCTGTGACCGTGATTTTGCTCTAATAGAGAAATGCAAGAAATCAGCATCCCTTCATGATCCAAGTGATGTAATAAAAATGATACAAACGACAAAAACATCAAACCCATTCAATATTTTGGAAATGAAAGGACAGTTTTTTGACATGTCACCGATTGAGCGACAGATGTTGTCATGTAATTATTAAGGAAAAGTATGGTGTTTAAAAATACAATAGTAAATGAACAGAACACTTCGTAGGTAAATGGTTAACGAAAATTGTCCCTGTAATATTAACCAAATTAAGAAAAATTATTAGTTCAAATGTACCGTGCTTAAAACACGTGAATTAGTGCATCCTTTGAACAGGATTTAATAAAAAAAATTACTTTAAATTAAAGTGTGAATTTGTTGTTTGTGAGGTAGTGTGAGTGTTTATAATATACATCAAGTAGACGTCTCCATTCTGCTACACCACACAGCGGTAATAACCTGAAAATTTCACTCAACCACTTACCTGTTTTTACTAGATAAAAATAATCTATATTAAAGGTTGCCTCCACCAGGACGTCGTAGAACAACGTCCAAGACCCTGAAATTTCCTACGAAGGAATAAAAAAAAAAATGTTTTGGGGCAAGTTTTGATCGGAGAGTCAAAACCATGTTTCCAGTTTATTAGTGTGAAACATCAGCTCAGATTTCACTTAAGAGCCACTGTTCTCGCTTTGTGGTTTGCGAGAAAATACGACTGGTTTCGGATTACGGAACCCTTTTAGACAGTGAAAAAAAACTTTGTAGCCAAACACATCGTAAATTTATCAAAATCACCATACAAAGCCATTGGTGAATTAATCTTGGAGAAACATGTAATTTTAGTAAATTCGCCAAGACATACACTCATTTTTTTTGTTCAAAAAAATAAGCAAACACGGTGCAGTGTTTAATATGGAGATTCACAAAATATTTTTGTAGGTACAGAATCTTTATAACTGTACCCAGAACCTTTATAACTGTACTGCGTAACGTTCATTCAAGTATCTCCCATTGTGAATATAATTAATTGCAGTCCATCTATCTGTAAACTTATTTCTAGATCTAGTCTAAACGAAATAGGTAGATATATTTTTAAATAAAATACAAAAGGCGAATTCCAGTTTAACAACGTGTTTAATTTAAATAATATTTTTTTTTTTTATATTTGAACAGCTTTAAATGATTTTTGTTAATTATTTTTATATATTTATTTTTTTAACGTATTTAAACTATTTATTTTAAAGTTTTTTTAACATTTTATAATTAAATTTTGTATAACCTCTTGTTTCAGTAACCTTAAGAGATTGCACAGTCAGAGATTTCAAAAATTAGTTCCTACAAAGAGACATTGTGAGGAGTATTTCTAAAGCCCCTATTGCTTAAAATAAATTCTACATAGCCTATTATGTAATGTACACACAATTTTAAGGAAATTATTTTGTACAACATTAAAGGTTTTCGTACTATATATCCACTGTTTTAATCACAGTAAGAATAGGAAGAAAATTCTTAAAAAAAACTATTTTAAAGGTCAAAGTTTTACAATTAAAAATGAAGTGTAATTTTCTTACAATTGCCCTCCATGAACCAAAAGTGGCATTGATCGTAATTTGTATAAAATCTACGATAGAAAACTACTTAATTTCTTTGAAACAAAATACACATAAGGTGATCATTAATTTTAATATGGTATTAAGCTGTCTGCTACTTGTCACATTTACACGTAAAATTTATTATGGAATACCCTCTTTTAAATATATGGTCACCAAGAAAGATTGCATTCATTAAAAAAAAAAAAAATACAGTTCAAAAACTACTGGAGACAAAGTCATAATTTTTCTTTTTTTGTTAACATTTTTTTATATATTAAAATTATATTTTAGAAGTATTTAACATTTTATAAATAAAATTTTGTTCTTATTATTATTATTATTATTATTTTTAATATTATTATTTAATCAAAAAAAAAAAACTAAATGATTTCCCTGATTCTACATGAAAATTTATTTATTTACTTTTATTTATTTATTATTTTATATATTTACCATTTAAATGGTTCTAAAAAATTATTTTTTTCCTTTTCTTCATTTTTTTTTAAAGAGTAAGACAAAAAGAAAATTAAAAAAATTACCTTTTAATAAGTATCCAGTCTCAGCACAGCACCTTAGGAAAACGTCTTTACGTGCACACAATAAAAAAACACTCAGGCGATTTTCTGGACCCACACGGTTGACCGGGACGCTAATTACAGGCGTACGGAAGGTGGAAAACCAATCAAACTAGCCGTTATGAAAGACGTTGGCAAACCGGCGTAAAACAAACGCGTTAATTGGCCGCAAAAAGTGCTGAAGTAACTGTAGGCCCCTCTACAAAAAGTACGTAGAGATGGAACTGAAAAACTGTTCCCAGGCTCCGGAATTGCAAAGTAAGGGTTTTAAACAGTGAGAACTGAAAATAGGCCTTTAGGCTTTCTTATTTCCCACGAGAAAACGCGATGTAAAAACATCTGAAATATAACCAACTAGAATAAACAAAGAAAACGTGATTTCTTTATGAAATAATAAAAATTATTGAAAAGAAATATGTTATGTAAAATTACAAACTTTTATTTATAATAAAATAATTTTTTTTCTTCCTTAACGAATAAAGAAAAAAACACCATTTTAATTATTTTAAAAAGACAAAATTTGATCAACTCCAAGGGTCAAGGGAGATTAGGAAACAACGATTTTCAACAAAGGTCGAAAATTTGGAATTGTAAAGTCAAAAACTTTACAGATGTATAAACATCCTGAAGTTAAGATCACTGAAGCAAGATGGATCCAGTTAAATTATGAGGAACCAAGTGCAATTCGTATAAGAACGTGTCACAACACAATACAAAACTGGATGGTGTACAACATAATAAAGAAACCTAGAGGAAAGAGGCCGCAAAATATATCATCGCCGGTGTACAACTTGGTTAATTCTGCTGATCTGCCAAACCTTTATACTGGAAAGCTGCCTATTAATGCCACAAAAATGACTGATCTTTTAAAACTGGTGGATTATTTACCTCATGAAAAAAGAGCCTTTTATCAATCTTTAGTGTGTGTGTGAGAGTAGAAGTTGTGCAGTGACAGAAATAGACTGTTTTGAAAAAAGTTGACTTATTTTTATAATTTTTTGTATTAGGTCTGTATCAATAAACCATATTTTGTAATTTTATAGTATACATTACATTATTTTTCATTACTTACTTTAAATAATTCCCTAGAGAAAAATCCCTAGGATTCTGCTATAAAACGTTTCAAATGCATAATATGTATTTTCCTGAACTAGTATAAAAAGGTTACTTATGAACATTATTTGAACATTTGTAACGTTTTTAGACCGAACATGGTATTAAATACCTAATATTATTAAAATGTGAGTTAAAAATTAAGAAAAAAACATAACAATTGAAAATAATGTGCTTAAGCATGATAAAAATCTATTAAAATTATATTTATTCATTCAGGGAAGGCCTCAAAGTAATTTTTTCACTTCCTGTAAAAAAGCAATTTTGTTGTTTGCAACCTTTTTAGAGGGAGCCCTTCTTTCATGGAAGGTATATCCAACTACATACTAAAATATATGTATTTTACAAAAATAATCTTGAATTACCATTCAAATGTTACATCGTTGAAAAAAAAATTAATTACACATTATATTTCTGTTGTAATTTGATATTAAATATCTAAAACATAACTACGCCATTCCTGTTAAATAGAATGGCTGAAATAGTGGTATTTAAGTGCATTTTGGTTTAAAGTACAAATCAATGCATACCAAAATCCCGCTGTTTAATCTACTCTACACAGATTTTGCGCTGTAATCTATACAAACCGAGGTCTATTTATCCTATTGACTATTGAGTGATATTTAAAACCCTATAAAACGAATCATGAATAATTGTCATATTTATTCAAAGCTTCAAAATATATTTGAATAAAAACGTTATTAATAACACATAAACCATCTGTACAGTTTTTTATGTAGCCTACTCTGTTTTCAAATATATTATAAGCTTTACTTTATTTTTAATTGAAATATCTTCCCATTGGTTTCATGTATTGATCAAAATTTTTGATTTGCTATGAAAAATACTCTAAGTTCAATTGAATATTTTTAAATGAAAATATTTTTTATTTTTCCAAAACATCTATAGTGTACACATAAATGTTATGAATACAATATTTTAAGGTGAACGTGATAAATACATTTGGGTTGAATGTGACTTAATCATTTTAAGTAGGCCTACATTACAACTAAAAGTGTAAGGTACTACTATCTTAGGTAAGTTATGTTAACAACCTCCCTAAGGTAATCAGAAAAAAATAACACAAGAGTGGGTGTATTTATGACAGATAAATCTCAACAATTTCAAACTAGAGAGTGTTATGTTTCTTACCTGATTTAAAGTCACATCAACAGCTTGATTATAAGTGAATACTTTGGTTTATGGATCAGTGGAAATGAGTACGAATGATTTCCAGACCCTAGCTCGGAATCAAACACGGAAACTTCCGCTTTTTAGCTTAGCACGCTGACCACAATGCCACGTAGGTTGCCAAGTAATTTTATCACTCTCATAAGAAGAAAACGTTGAGTAGTTCAACATAAATCTCTGATATATTAAAAAAAACACGATTTACGTCATCTAAAACAACCACTTTCTTAACTTCTTAAGTCATCTGGAATTGCAGAATTATTACAGACAACTAATTAACTATTAATTATGTAGTTGTTCATGAAAGTAATTTTTTCCTTCAGAAGGAATAACCTTGCTCATAACAGGCAGGCGGAGTGTTAAATTATTTGCACTCGATCTGCTAGTTTCAGGGACACAAAAATAGTTTCTTATCACATGGTCAGCCAATAATGTGACTGAAGCATTTAAGAACAGAAGAGGTAGAGGTGTAAAATACACTAATCACAGTTATCTCCTCTGAGAGTATTGAATTTCATTATACAGCCAGACCCTTTGGTGAATGAAGTGAAGGTGGAAGTTTTAATGCTCACTCTTGGCGTATTCTATTTTCTTGGAGCACGATACAAGCTATCGTAATTTTCGGTACACCAGTTAATTCCGATAGTTTATATTGGCTTAAGTTAGGTGGATACGTTTTTATTTTGTCGATAAGCTTTATTCGTTCACACAGTCATATCGTTACGTGGCATTTAACTCACGAAGACGTTGATATTAGCTACTGTACTGTAAGCTTACGCATAAAAATATCAACAAAATGTGTGAAACGAATGGGAATTAAAAAAAGTATAAAAGTATGCCTGCAGATAACAAAACAACCAGACTCGAAAAACAGTGTGTTACAGCACACTCATGAAATCACAAAAACTTATGAGAAGCATGGAATTACGAACGTTCTATGTACGTATGACAAATGACAACTAACCATAAGTTGCAAGGAGGCTTCACAGCTTGTAAGGTTGGGCAAAACTAGTGGATATGACTCACTGAAATTTGTGCAATGACGATTACGTAGCCTACACATTGTACTGAAATAACATATTTATTATGACTGATGTGTGGTTACTGTTTTTTATCGGTCGAAATGTTTACTACCTCTATCCTGCCCATTATATTATCTTGCCGCTTAGAACCACGTGTTGTTCGTCACTGGCCTGTAATGGTTTTAATAAAAAATATATGTACATACATCAGATTGGACTGAATAAGCGGCTTTATAGACCGAATAAACGAAGTAATTATCAATATAAAATCCCGTTCTGTTTTTGTTCATTGAAGAACGATCGCAAAAAACCGGCTGCCTCAATTAACCAGTGAACCAATTATCCGGAATAGACTGTATATAGTAAACCACCTCACTCCTTGTTTTGCTTAGTAAAGCCACTAGAGGTTCAAATTATTTTTTCGGCTAATGACCTAAACATCAAGGATAACCAGTTGAAAACTCTTAGCATGCTTCCTTTAATATTATTTTTAATTAACTTTAAGCTTTTTAGTTTTGTGATACCAATAATTTTGCTCGCGCCGCGCTAGACGTAGGGGTCTGAGTGTAAATACGAGTCTGTGTTTGTTTAAGTAAACTGATTTATTTTATTCTTTCGGTTTCCGGGTTCATGTTGCGGCGTACTCTTTTCAATTAACACTTCACTGATACCGATTTTCAGAACTACAGCTTTTTGGAAAGGCACAGAAATTATATTTATCTATTGCTTCAATATTTAACATTTGGTTAGTGGTTCCCTTTCCAGCTCTTCGGAGCATTAATCGTTGGTGTGGTCAGTGCAACTGGCGTCTATGTATTGTGTGGTTTGATTTTAGTGCGATCATTGATATTGGCTTAGGGTAGTTACCTCTTTCTACCCCATAAGTGCAAGTCGTCACAAAATTTCAGTTATTCTGTTAAACCCCTAAGAAGAAATATGCCGAATTTCAACTATTTTTGTTATCGGGAAGTTAGAGTACTAACGATGAGTGAGTGAGTCACTGAGGACGTCTTTATTAATGTGTACTGATCAGTTATTTAGTAACTCAGTTGTTAAGTAACTGGTTTCATAATTTATCTGAGTTTGTAATTTTGAGAAAAAATCGGTTAAATAATGTGTTTGGAAATCGAGTTAACTAAATCATGTGCTGACAAAACTATTAGTACGTATATTTTAAACATATAATAGAAATTTATTTTCCGTTGTATTCTATTTATGTTTCATTGTTTCACCAAATACGGGTGTCGCAATGAAGAAAATTTGAATATATTACATTATTGTTAAGCGTTTGTCTTTTGCAGGTACGTCTTCCTTAATCAATCCGCACTTAGTTTGGTTATTTCTCTCTCAACGCCTTCTGTATACATTATTCTCCGTCTAAATGTCTATCGATCTCATTCTATTTCTCTTTCAACTCAATGCGCAGTTTGAGTTTAATTATTATTAAGATACAGAACTTAATCCGTCTAGTAAAATGTTGATATACCGGTACAGGACTGAATCCTGTACATTCACACACAACGTTTGGGTCTTAAGAGGTCGTCATTTCAGTATAATAATCGGATAACGTTAGTGGCAATCAGCTTCGATGTAGGTTATTCTACCGAAGCCTAATTATCCAGCCTTATTCGCCTAACCACATCATGTTTATCCTATATAATTATATCACTAAAATTGGTTAGGAACCCAATTGATATGCATGACAGCAATATCTATCGGATTACAGAAACAATAAATATTACGCACAACTACACAATACACCTAGTATGTTCGTTTAATTAATTTGTATGTAATTAAATAATTATTATTAAATTATAATCGTACCAGATTAGGAAAATTTAAACTGTAATTAATTCGTTATGTTAATAATTAATCTTGTTAGGAATCGCTGTTGGATTTGTATTTACCCATAACCTTCAATTACCAACCCTAATATTTTTACCATCATTCATTTTATCTCTGTTTTGTTACAATGTAGGCCATAATAATAATAATTTAAGACGGCCTGTAATCGAGAATGTGAACATAAAATATTTTTTTAGCAAAAAATAAACTATATAGAACAGCTAAACAAAACAAAATTATGAATAATACTCACTTCAGAGTATTACATGATCGAGATATCTTTCGTCTCTCTCGGAGGCATCATCAGGACGAAAATTACAAAAGTCACACAAAATACATAATACACATACGGTCATAGACCACGTCAATTAATTTAATTTAATTGTTTGTAACTCTATCATGCGCGACTATTCGGCCGAATCAATGGTCTTCAAACGTATGTGTTTTGTGTGATTTGTGTAATTTTCTTCCTGATGATATCTCCACGAGAGACGAAGATATCACTATAGTAATACCCTAAGGTCAGTTTTATGTATTATATATAATTTTGTTTTGTTTGGCTGTTCATTATATTATTTAGTGTATGCTAATAAAGAAATAATGTTTAATAAAATAAATTGTATTTTATACTTCGTAAAATGTTGTATTTTTATTACAGAGCGATTGCTTTTATAGATTTTTAAAGTAAAGACGGTTAATTAAGCAATTCCTCAAAAATGCAAGAAAAATTAGTTTTTACAATAAATCTTTTGTTGTTTGTAAAGTGAATTTTTTCTACTTATATCTTTTCTTATTAAGTTTTATTTCAGTGTTTTGATTATAAGTATGTAATCATTTAAACAACAAAATATTCTCTTGCATGTTTTCTTGAATGAAAAATTTGTAAAGATATACCTGTACTTCAAGTTTGCCGTTAAAAAAATATTACAAATTTATCGGTTTTAATTAGATTATTATTAATTAAAAAAACACATGAAAAAAGTTTTGGTACAATTTTAGGTTTGGAAACGATAGCTATTTTTCCAAGCCATTCACTAAAACAGAGCGGTCTCGCAGTTGGAATTTTTAAAAAAATGTTTTAAACTAAAACGTTAAAAGAAACATTAAAAATACACCCATAGACCATCCGATTGGTTTTTATTTAAAGATAATCGTACAAGAAACTTGGAAACAGTAGCTGATATTTCCAAAAATTTAACTAATACCTACCGATCTGGCACTAATTACCTCATTTATTACAATAAATGAATTATTAACTAATAAAGTGCGTGAAGAATTTAATTTAAAAAAATCTTTATGATATTCTTAATTAATCAAAAATTCTATTTTGTCAAAAGTTTTTCTAAAATGTTTGACTTATTTTTATTCGTTTACGCTATTTACATTTACATTTTATTTTTATTAGAAATAAAAAGTACTTAATAGGTGAAAATGTCACAACATCGCAAAAATGCATGTGTCAAGTTATTAGAAGACACGCTGTCCAATTCATCGCATCATAAAACAAAAACTGTCAACGTATATAAGCCTTATCTAAGAGATAAGAACGTGTCGTCACTCGCTATGAAATTACGTGTAGCCCAATCAGAATGTAGCATTCTAACCAATAACGTTACTCATAATAAGACCATTTGATTGCTTGATATCGCGACCAATCACAGTTGTGTATTATAAGCACCCTGATTGGTTAAATAAGAGGCTCATGATTGACCGTGATTCTTGGTTCCTAACTAATCGGTTTATCTGTCTGGGGTTGACGTCACACGCCCTACGTCTTCAACGTCCATTTTACACACCCCGATTGAGCACACGTTATCCTAATAATTTGTTCAGTAAATATCATTTATGTGTTTTCAATTTTCAATATTTTGCAGGCAAAATGTGCAGCAATACAAAGGTTATTTATTAACAAATAAAATGACGCACAGAAAATTAGTCACAATTCATTTAGTAACACAAATCTTACGGTACGGTACAGGAAGAGACCATAAACACGAACTCTACTGAGTCATTTCTGTTTTCTGCGTCCACAAATCTATAACAACACCGATTCTACAAACGGGTCATGGAACAGCTTTTCTTTTGGCAAGCTGATATAGTTATTAAGCAAGAAATGGGTGGCTTAAATATTTAAATGAATTATATTTAAATGATTATTAAAAGGAAAACATTTATTGTCCTCTGATTAACGGTATTTTGAGAATATTAAGGAAGATTGATGATAAATCTATAAGAGGATAGATTTGTTTGGAAAACTGATAATTATAATCAGTTCAGTACGAGTTAAAAGAAACATGGAAGAAGGTGTTTATACTTAATATATACAAGATGATATTTAAGTATGGAAACGGCGTTATATTGCATATTGCATAGATTCTGAGTCACAAAGAAATATGGTTCTACATAGTTATCATAGTTGGACGTTAAAGAAGATGAATATCAGGAGAATAGATGCGTTTGAGCTTTAGTTGTAAAGGCGCATGCTTAAGTACAGGACGGATAAAGTACCCAACAAGACAGTCTTACAGAGAAGAGGAACAGAAAAGAAGCTTGTTCACACCATCCAAAAAAGGAAAATGGAATATCTGGGTCACATTATGCGTGGACCAAGACGTGAACTTGCTTCTCTTGATAATACAAGACAAGATTCTTGGGAAGAGAGATGTGGGAAGAAGAAGAATTTTTGGTTGAAGAATCTTCGCGACTGGTTTGGTTGTACCTCAACGGAGCTGTTCAGAGCTGCGGGGTCTAAGGTCTGATTAATTGTCATGATTGCCAACCTCCGGTAGTAGAGGGTACGATAGGAAAAAGTTAGCTATCAAAAATTTGCATTATGGGTGATTTTTACATTTTTTTTCATCTTGGATCCGCCATATTTTGATTCGAACTTAATTTTTTATTTAGGAAGGTAAAACTTCATAAATAACCGCTTATATTATCCATTCGTCACAACATATTCTTCGTTTGTGTCTATTATCGTTAACTAGTCCTTTAAGTATGCAAGTTGATGTGGTCAAGGCCTACTTTTGCGTTTTATTAAAACGTTTGCCTCAATTAATTTTTTTTAATAACAATTTAATTGAATTTCAGTGGGGTTTCTCTTTAAACTCTTCTAAGGGAAAAAGAGTTTGGTGTTGTGACCTAAAAATATCAATTTCTGTCAAAAGACTTTAAATGATGAATGTTGAAATTAAAGTTTATTTCATTAAAGATTCAAAGACTTACATTGTATTTTAGCTGAACTTAATGTCAATAATAACAATATAACTTACAATGCTTGAAATTTTGTATTAATTTTAAAATATAGGCCTATCTATGCTAACGTTCTAAAATATTTTGTTGTTCTTCTACACAAGTAAAGCATTTTCTGATAAAAAACCTTTCTTTATTAAAATCTATTATTTCACGCTCGTACAAGGGTGTTCCAATTACTGCTAATCATTATGCCTCATTCTTCATTTTAATGAAAATTTATTGAAACCAAAACGACATTATAATACCAGGACCGTTCTGACCCTTATTGTCTTTATTGACAGTGAAATATTTATGCAAATTTTTTCTCTTAAAGTAGGAAAAGTAAACTGATCAATATTTATATTCTTCATATAAACAATAATAGTACTATTTTTATTTTCTTTTATTAGTAAGCAATTTATATTCTAAGCATAATACGAAAATGTAGTTGAAGGACTGAAAATTTGTATTCATTAAGATTTATTTATTATAGTTAAAAAATAAATTAAAGTATATACTTCAGCACACCAAAAAAAACGGCTTGAATTTCATAAAACTTTCTGTCCATAAAATTACTTGACGACGGTGGTAAAATAAGGAAAAAATGGATACATCCAACATACTCGTACTTATTTGTCTACTAACGTAAATTCTGAAGTTCTTAAAATGAAAGTTCTTTTAAATGAAAGTAAAGCTTAGTTTGGGGTCAAGAACGTAGAGGTATGTTTAGGAGATTGGGATATGGTGTAGCCGTTAGTTTGTTCAGCATTTATCATTTTGTAATCAGTATTCATTTTGTAATGCATAGTAATGAAAATCAGCTGGTTTAGTTGATTCAAATTTTAATTTTACATAGGCTACAAAATTATTAGTTTTTTATTAATATGAAATTCAAGTAATGAAACTTTAATTTGTTCCATTCATGAAAACGTTTAGGCTATCAGGAATTTAAAAAATTCAATGAAGTTTATAATTTTTGTTCTTTTTGAATTCTAGTTTAAGTTGCTGTTGTTGCTGTGACGTGAAATGGTATAGAGTAGAATACAGGCGTCGGAAATAAAGTTCAAGAGAAATGAACTGGTTCAGTCAAGAAAAGTACAGTGACAATAATGTGATTTATTTATTTATATTACACATAGAATATACTCTTATTTACAATCACATGAAAACAACCCATTATATGTTAATTTAAGTCTAATAATTCCGTTTCACAGCAAAGGAAAATCTTTCTCCGCTGGGGGTTTCTTAATTAGGAAACAATTTGGGATAAACAACCTGAGTTGGACAGACAAAGATTGTTTGGTCATGTCAGTAGGATAGAGGCGGTAGACTGGCTAAAGGAAAGCCGTACTTGGATATTGAGGGATAAGACCAAACGGCAGACTCAGAGTGAAGTGGATAGGTTCAGTTATGTATGGACAGAGAAAAGCAATGAGAGAAAATATGGTTTAGCTAGAGAGAGAGGTGGAAAGTTGTGCTGGGCCCGACCTGAGGAATTTTGGACAAAGGTTAAGGAGGATGATTTTGATGTTTTCAAAAATGAACAAAAAATTCTAATGTAACTCAATTTTCTGCACTTATTGTTTACTTCACTCATGTGAAATTAGTAGAATTGAAGTTAATTACACAAACGTTATCACTCAGTAATATTGATACCATGGACATTTTTTCATAGATTATTTGAACTGAAAGATGTACTCGTTACCGCTTTTAACACTGCATTTACGGGAAGAAGTGGAGGGGCAAGTTATTTCCATGCGATCATAATTGTCGATTAGGTTAGTACGTTAGGTTGTTGTAGTAACCATGAGTACTACTATTAATTATAAAGAAAATTGGTTATTCAGCTGCTCTGCCGGTATATTGCAGTGGTATGCTTAAATACCGTGTGTTTTGACAAGATGATGCGGTAATATTACTGGCGGCGTAATAATCCCCTGGCCATCCTATGGAGACAGCATCCGCATTTTTTCATTACTTTCAGAGGCAAAAAATGTGCCGTGTGCAATGATATTATTATAAAACATTTAAAAAATAATAATTTTTGAAATTTAAATAGATCAATTCTATTAATAGTGAATAGATTTAAATCAGTATACTCTTAATTAAACACGAGTTTATTAGTTTAAAATAAATTTTTATAATAATGGACAGATAACTTGCATTGAATCGTAATCTTAAAGAACAGCATATACAAACAAGTTATTTTTCAGTTTAATGATAATAAATAATCGTCTACTCTAAAAAATATGCAGATTTCATCTCATTAAAGGAAATCGTTTTGCAAAACGCTGTTTTCGAAAAAGCCAGAAGGATTTGCACGTTTCCCAAGAAGGCAAGCGATCCATCATAGACTCCCTAGTAGTGGGCGGGAGGGGTTTTCTTTGGAAAATCAGTTACAAATGGTTCTCCGCCGCTACATACATTTTCCATTTGTCTTGTTTATCCATCCGTTAGTGAATCCAACGTTTTATAACCTTTTTCTCACGTTCACTCTATTGTAAATGTATATACACACACTTATAGGCAATATTTTAAACAAATACCCTCTTTTCTACATAAAATTAATAACTGTTTTTGACATTTAAATTTATTTCAAATGAAATATTTGATCATTTTCATATCTTGTAAATGTTTTCGATTAAAGGTTTTATCAAAATTTCATATATAAAAGGATATTTTATAGTTTTGTACCCTGTTATAACTGTTGATTGTCCGCCGATTAAAAACTAAATATAGTTATTTTTACGTTTTTTCACAAGGCCTTTAGGCAAGTTTAGTCAATCAGCTTTGTTGTAAGTCGCTATAACTGTTAAATATCACCGCTTGGACAACTTTGAATACTGACCAGTTGATAGCAATACATGAACAAACTCCCCCGGAGGTCCCTGTTCAAATTCACATTTATTTCAAATCAAAAATGCAGCAAAAATAACAGAATTGGCCTGTGCAAAAACATGACAAGTGACAATTTTTTCCAAAAGCTGTTCCTAATGAAAAATGATTAGTTAGATAGATACACATGTACTGTGCATAAACTTGTCATCTGTCATTATTTAATACATTGTTGTATATCTACACCCAATTTTTCCTGTGCTGTGTATAAACAAGTCAAGCGGATCAGGTGACATGTTTTTTGTGATTCCTGAGGAATTGTGATTTTGCTACTTGACATGTTTTTGCACAGACCGATTCCGAATGAAATAAGGGTGGTTATCATTTCTGTACAAATTAGTTTACAACACAATTAAGAATTAAAGAATAACTTCTTTCAGGTAAAAGAAGTTTCTTATACAAGGAAATACAATTAATAAAAATCGTTGTTTTAATATATAAAATGTCCTGATGTGATGATAAACACGTGATGTGATCATGATCTGATCTATAAAATAACCTGAAAAGTTAGACGTAAGAAACTGGATTCATTTGAGAAGAATTTAAGGGCTACTTCATTTAACTGTTGGATCGGAAATCAGACCAGGCGAAAATTTTATTAAATAATTTAAAACAATTAATTAGTATCAAAAAGATTGGAAGGGAAGCATTGACATGTTGATTTTTGTTTTGTTTATTTCTAATGTTTTATTACTAATGTTAGCTTACATTGTTAGTTATTTGCATTGGCAAGAGAAAGTTATGTGAGTGTTTCACACCAGATTTTTAGTACTATTCGTTTCTGATATTTCCGAATTGCATTTTATATCACTTAGGTGTGTTTTGAATTAATAAGGCCTACGCGTTCGGTTATTACATTAGAAAAATTTATAGTTCCTTTTTTTGTAATTATTATGGTTCTCAGAAACGCTCCTGAACGGTCTGTTGGTTTACCTAATGTAATTTTTATCGCAGTCATTACAGTTTATTTTATAAATTTCGGGTAGGTCGAAAATTTATTGAACGTTGTATTTAATCTCTTATAATGTTTTTTGGCGATTTGCAGTTTGTATGAAACGTATTTTTTGTGCATATAAAATATTAATGTTATGTATGTTTTTTGGCGATTAATGTTTGTGTTTTTTGGCGATTTGCAGTTTGTATGAAACGTGTTTTTTGTGCATATAAAATATTAATGTTATGTATGTTAACCCACCGGGTTGGTCTAGAGGTAAACTCGTCGCCAAAATCAGCTGTTTAACAGCTGATTTTCGGAGACGAAGGTTCCTGGTTCAAATCTTAGTAAAGGTAGTTACTTTTATACGGATTTGAATGCTAGACAGTGGCTACCGGTGTACTTTGATGGTTGGGCTTCAATTAACCATACTCTCTCAGGAATGGTCGACCTGAGTCTGTACAAGATTTCACCTCATTTACACGTCATACACATCATCCTCATCTCATTGGGTCATGGGGTTGCTTATTGTTCTGAATTGAACAGATTGCAACGTACACACATTAGGGATTACAAAAAAAAAAAAAAAATGTATGTTGTTATGATAATTGTATGTAATAAATCTTAAATTTATATTTTCTAATAATTTTTTGTTTATTAAATTTAAATCTGTTTTCTGTTTTAATTTCCTTTCGTCTCTGTAATTTTGTTGTATAATTTATTTATAAATGTGCACTTAAAGCGTATACAAATTAAAAAAATAAAATCGAAAAAACGAGCCAACTTATATTAAAAATATTACTTTTTTTAATGGTTACGAAAACACGTTAGTGTGAATTTTACGACGAAATTGTATACGATTAAATTTATGAGAAATTAAAAAAAAATACCAACTTTTATTTCAAGAATTTTCTTCTACAGATTCTATAGCCCGATTCACGAAAGATAACACCTGTCTTTAAACAGGAATATCTTTTGAACCGTTGTATGTAAAAACAATTACGATACATCAAAGCTTGTTTTATTGTTGGTTACAGGTATACATTAACAGTTTTGAAATTAATAGTGTATTAAATATAAAAAACTACGCAGAAAAAGTACCCTATTTTTAACCAATTTTCACTGGAAAAGTGGTTAAAATTAATACCCAACTTCAAGGTACTATTACTTTGTACACGCGTACTTTAAAATTTATTGGGCTACAAAGTATTATATGGTAGTGTATTCCTGTAACAACAATAAAACAAGCTTTAATTTGATGTATCGTGTTGTTGTTTTTACTTACAGTGGTTCAAAAGATATTGCTGCTTAAAGACCGGTGTTTTCTTTCGTGAATTGGACTATAGTTTAGCGTCAATCAATGATTCCCCGTATTTTTAAGTCGGAACAGAGGTTAATTTTTATTTAGCTTTATTCACTCATGATTAAAATTAGGTAATGTTTTTAATTTTACATTGTTTAATTTTACATTCTTAACCGATCGTTTTTTCCAAGTGAAATTTGATGATGAGTTATCGAACTTGCACCTAATTCGTTCAGGTGTACCTCAAGGTAGCATTTTAAGTCCTTTTCTATACACGCTATTTACAGCAGATATTCCTGTAAATGAACATGTAACAACAGCAACTTTTGCCGATGACACTGCTATTATTGCATCTGATGCCTCCCCAGTCCACGCTTCTGAAAAACTACAGCAACATCTAAATGACATTCAAGACTGGTGCCAAAAATGGAGGATCAAAGTAAATAAATAGAAGTCTGCACACGTAACCTTTACGATGAAACGAGAATCATGTTCACCAGTAACGTTTCGCAACAACGTAATTCCACATTCAGATGATGTGAGATACTTGGGCATCTATCTAGACAGGCGATTGACGTGGAGAAAACATATATGGACCAAACGGAAACAACTTGGACTCAAATTACGACAACTATATTGGCCTGTTGGGAGGCGATCACAGTTGTCTTTGGAAAATAAATTGACACTGTACAAGGTGATGATAAAACCAGTTTGGAGTTATGGAATTGAACTCTGGGGCACAGCAAGTACATCTAATGTAGAAATATTACAGAGATTCCAATCGAAGTTTCTTCGACTTATATGCTGTGCACCTTGGTATGTGCCTAATGAAGTACTCCATCATGACCTGGGCATTCCTACGGTGGGAGAAGAAATTAGCAGTCGGAGTGAAAAGTATTTAACCAAGTTGGACACTCATTCCAATCATTTGGCTATAAATCTTCTCGATGACAATATTGAACATCAAAGACTCAAGAAGGCAAGAATAGTAGATCTTCCATTCCGTTTCACCTGATCAAAAATGTTTAACCATCCTTTTAAGATAAAAAACACAAAATTATATTGCGGTTGTCAACTCTTATTTATTAATAAACTAAATCTTGCTAACTCTCATTAATCTAAAATTAATCATCTAATAAATTTTCTATCATCAGTTACACAGATCATCAGTATCACGTCTTCATTCGCTCCTTTTCACACCTTCATTCACTTCATCCGTATAAAAAAAAAATTGTATGTCACCAGGACCAAGAAGAAACTCTTCATCAATTATAACCAAACGATGACATGGAAGCAACGCTGCTGAGTGCTGTCTTCTTCAAGTTTTATTCATCATCAACACATTTACTGAAAGTTTTTGTTAAACTGTTTGTAAATAATTCTTACTGTTAAAAAAAAAAAACATTGTTTACTAATGATTAAACGTAAGTTATATTTTTGTACGTATATTTACATTGGAAAGAGAAAGTCGTGTGAATATTTCACACCAGGTTTTTTAGTAGGTAATTATAATATATTGGTGAGTTCAATAATACTTTACATGTTTGATATTTAAAAAAAAAGTGGGCGAGATTATTTCTAATGTGTGCGAATTCCAAGAATACCGATCTATAATCACAGTAGGCCTAATGTTTTAGGATTGTATTTATATTTCATGAGATTTGCCCAAAAAAAATTAAACGCCAAGTTTACTTCAGATTTTAACATTTAATATTCAAAGTCTTTCCTCGGGCTTCACAAATAAGCATTTCTTTTGCTAAACCTGTTCATGTTTCAAAGTTTCAACACAACTAATTATGTTGACCTTTATTGACTTACAAATCCTGTTCTAAAATTAGTTTCCTTGTTTGACATTATCAGAAATTCGTTTTACATAGTTGTGTAGGGGTTGTTTATGTGGTTGACAGTAGCTCATCAAAGTATGTTACGTGTTTTGTTTTACTTGGAAATGAGGAAATGCTATTATCAATATCAACCAATTGATCTGTAACCTACGCGTTTACGTTAAAACCCTAAATGGTTACTGATATTTAGACATTAGTTTGCCACCTTCATGGATAACTTAGTATGACAGGAATTAATCAGGTTACATGCAGAACAATCTACACACCAGGAAAGCGAGTTATCATGATTACTTACTTTGCAACATATTGGAAAAGAAGATTCAGTAAACTACTGGCCAGTTCCTATCATAATGTTTCATGGAATACAGATAAAAGGGAAGGAATTTTAATCTTGTTGGCAGAACAGGATTACAAAACACTTTTTTAAGTTGTTCAAAGACTTTTCATTGAGAACGGAAACTAATTCCATGGCATACGTGAGATGATAATTCAGAAGATAACAACAGATACAAATGATCGAAAATGAAATTGTTACTGGTAGTAATAAAAAAAGTAGAAAATATTCGCAATTCTCAAAGTATCAATTATTCTTCAAAATTCACTTTAAAATCATTTTTGTAGTGATTTTCCTGTTGTTTGTTTTACATCATCTCAAAAATATGAATTTTGAAGAGTTATATTTCAGTTTCCATATGATCTCTTTTATTTAGGGACACTGAACGACAATAGAAAATATTGAGAAAAACGTGTGAAATTGTTAGGTCACACACAAAGGATGGAGATGAAAAACTAGCCACAAAAAAATTAATATGTATCTACTAGAATCCAGAAGACATGGTAGGCCGCCGGAATCATGGTGTGGTCAAGTGTGGCGTGACATTTCCGCCAGGAGTTTGATTGAAAATGATTGGATGGATAAAAAGCGGCGGCATATAAAATCGAGAGACTCCCAGAGCTGTAGCGGATTGGTAAAAAACTAATTAATTGTTTAATTTCCTTGTGATGTGAGAAGTTAGACTCTTTCGCGAGTCCGGATTTTAATAAAATTAGTTTTCATGAGTTTTTTTTTAATACAACTCTTAAGTAGTTTAAGGTTTAATAAGTTTTTTTTAATAGATATGAAATAAGGACAAGAAGGCTTCGTGTCTTTAAACAAAAAGATGGAAGTTATAAATGTTGCTAAACGTCGAAAGCTGGAGTACATTGGTCATGTAATGACTGTGGACATCAAGATGGAGTGTAATCGTGATCTAGGTGGACGAAAGACATGATGGTTGCACCACCTTTATCTATATTGGTGGGAAAATACTTTAATATGAACTAAAAAAAATTAAAATAATTGGGCATGAGCCCAATTAAATCAGCAAAGCATGAGAAAATAAATAAATAAGACTATATCTTCTTGCTTTAAACTAAATATTTAATGGATTATAAACTAATGAATACTAATATGACACTACTAACAAAATAATCCTTAACCTATTTAAAAATATAGCCAACCTTCTTCTGCCGCGCCGTTAATACAAAAACAAAACTTAACAAACCCTTAATAAATATACGAATGAATTTACCTCCAATTAAATATGTTTCCCTTTTCTTCTTCTTCTTCTCCTCGTTCTCCTAGTCACTTTTTTAAATACTGCTTCTTCTTACCTAACCACTCTGTTCCAATCTTAATTTGCAAGGGAACTGATTTTAATTTCCTGGATCATAACCAGGAAACCTCTGGTTGACAGACCTCCCTCTCCCACCAACCGTTTAACCAACCTGGAGGGCCAACGGGAAGGAGAACCACCCCAATGATTGGCTGTAAGTTGGTAGGTGGAAGAAAGACCCACAAAACACAGAGGGGGAAATACACCCGCTTAAAGAATATCAGATGATTGATAACGGGTGATCGTAAAGTCGCGCAACCAAATGTTTGAAGCCGTGTAGGAATTGAAGGTAAATTTGTAAAGTATAATTAGAATATGGGAATTTTTCGTTTAGTAGTACAGTATGTGGCAGCACTGGTAGATCACGCCACCGGGCGACAGTTAGCCAGAAACCAGTTGGTTTGTTCAGTTCGAGTGGCAATGTCTTTTACGCAAGAACAACGCGTCTCTATCGTTTTGAGTTACTGTGAATCGAAATCCTACGCGAAGTGTCAAGAACATTTCTCCAATGCCTTTCCAGATGCTAAAGTGCCAAACAAATCGACCATATTTCGTTTGTTTCATCGATTTCGGGATACAGGTAGCGTGAATGACCGTAATCGTACCGGCCGACCAAGTATTTTATCTGACGACAGTCTGCAGACGATAAGTGAAACGTTTATTCGTTCTCAAAAAAAGTCTCTTCGAAAACTTTCTACTCAGACTGGACTGTCTTATGGAAGTGTTCATAAAGCCACTAAGTTATTAAAATTACATCCGTACCGGATTAACGTAACTCATCAGCTCGAAGAGCCAGATAAGGAGAAGCGATTGCAGTATTGTCATTGGTTTAAAAATTTCATTCGAAATGACATATCTGTTCTGGACAAAGTTTTTTTCAGCGATGAAGCTTGGTTTCATCTAAGTAGATATGTTAATAGTCAAAATTGTAGAGTATGGTCTGCAGTGAATCCACATGAATTCCATGAACAGCCATTACATTCTCAAAAAATTGGGGTGTGGTGTGGTGTATCTCGTCGGAGAATTGTCGGGCCTATCTTTTTTTCGGATACAATCACAGCAGAACGTTATCAAGAAATAATCATGCAGTTCGTAGCACTGCTACATGTTGACGAACGTTATTGCTGGCTGCAACAAGACGGAGCAACTTCACATACGGCAAACAGTACTATCCAATTTCTCCACGATTTCTTTGATGACTTATGATTATTTGAAACATAATGTGTACAAAAACAACCCGCATACAGTAAATGAACTTAGAAAAAACATTGAAGACTGTATATCAAATATTGCTACTGCTACACTCAAAAAGGTTGCGTGCAATGTAAGCAAATGCGTTGATGCATGCATTGCAAACCACGGTGGACATTTTCAGCACTTGTTGTGAACTTGTAAGTAAGTAAGTTGTAATTATAACTTGTATCGTAAACTTTGAAAGAAAAATAAAAAATACATTACAGCTTTCTAAGACTGTTATCATTTTGGGTTGCGCGACTTAACGATCACCCGTTATTTGGCTATATTTACGAATTATTTTCTAATTACTATTCTGATGTAACTAATTTTAACGGTGGGGGATTTCCCTTACATTATTTATTGGGTTTTTACCTTAATATTGGAAGTTACGGTAGTTAGGAATTACCATAACTTCCATTGTTTGTACAATTGTACTTTTACAACGGTACATGGTTGAGAAATCTTGGCACTGATACAGGTTTGAGTTCAGTTACCAAATTTTTTCAGGCAATCGACAAATCTTATGTGGCTTTGATGGTATTTAAGGTAAGTGGAAGAATTCTCCGTCTATGACCTACAATATTTGTAATAGGATTTGCAGTTAGGACACTGTTATAGTTCCAAAATAAGGAGCACGTTAGCGATGCAACTTTAAATCAAATGACCAAAGATGGGGAAAGTATAAGCATATATTTGAAGAAAGCGGGTAATTTATAAATGCCTGTGCGTGTGCGTAAACGTGTTTTAAGCTGGTTAAATTGAAAAAGTCGGTAAGTAATAAATACAGTAATTTTATTGTTTTAATAAGAAAAATATATTTCACTGTTGCTGATGTGTTTGCAAAAGTGATTTCTTATGCTCCTGTGCAATGAATTATATATTATGAACTTACCAGACAAATAATGCAGATTAAGTCAAAGTGTTGCGCTGAGGAATACGAAGCATGTTAAAACATCTTGAATATAGCTCAGGGCACAAAAGTGCCATGTGACTTTGCTCTCACGGCGATTCCTCCCTAACCATTAGCTACTTGTTCTGCGTCAGTGCATTTCCGGGTTTTTTTATGCATTTATTGAGTACATTAAAGCTTAAGTATTTTCTAAAAGATTTTATTGTCAGAAAATATCATAGTAAAAAATTTACATTTTGTGAAAGGTTTAATAGAAAATGGTGGATATCCTACCTATTGTGGTAAAAGGGAATATAAAAAAGTTGAAATACTAACGTTTACTTACATTGTGCAGTTCTTTTGACAATATTGTTCCAATAAATAATCCTATGTGTGGTTTTTATATGAAATTCTAAGATAGCTACTAGCTATGAGAAAAGCTAACAAAATCAATTCTAATGGTCTTTATTTATTAATTAAAATTCTAACGAATTTGTGCATAGATTTAACACACAGTGATTAGTAAACAACTAAGAAATTCTATTGAATTTCGGCAGTAAGATTTTACAGGATTATAGGTTCTCGAATTTACAATGGGAAGTTATGTAATTATTCTAGCTGGAATATGAGTTAGAGAAAATCATAGAATAGAAATTGTTCGTTTGTTTCCTTAGTGTGCGGGTATTGTTTTGCAATAACAATTTGAACCTGAATTTATGGGGAAAAATGATAAAATACTTCATTTGATAATTTGTCATATCGAAGGACTTAAATCTTGGAACTTGGAACCTTAAATCTGCAAGCAGTAACCGCATTAAAAAGTATTTGAGGCTTCTCAAAAGAATAATTCGTGTCTTGGTCATTACGAAGAAGGAACGAGTAGGGCTCAGAAGTGTTCAATTAATGAGGGAGCTTTTTAGTATTGTTGTGTGAAGAAAGTTGGTGTACTTAAGATATATATTCTTTGAGGTAACAGTTTGTATCGTTTATTTGTTGCCGTATTACGTATGGTTACGTTGAATGAAAATTGAAAAAAAAATAGCTGACAATATTTTTAATTGGAAATTAAAAACTTTTTTCTCGATTATTTAAAGTCACATCAGCAGCTTTGTCGTTAGCGATTACTGTAGGTTTCGGTACTGTAACGGTGGGTATTAACATGTCAAAATTTCCAGACCCTAGTCGGGCATTAAACTAGAGACTTTCCGCTTTGGGCTAGCGCACAAGTCACTGCACCACGAAGGCGGCCAAAATTTTAAATTTATTTTAAATAAATTATTATAAATCAGAGTGATTAAAAATGTATTAATGTCTGAGTATTTTTTTAAAAGATATTGATATTTTGAAATGTTAAAGCATTTAAAACTTTTATAAATGAAAACAATTAATTGTATGTACAAATATTTAATCTCAGACTGTTTTGTCATATTTAATTTTAAAGTTTTATTTAAAAAAACGTCTAGAAACCTTGAGTGGTTTAAAATTTTATGTAGGCCTATTATTTGTTACATTTAAAAAAATTGTAGTCAGATTGATTCTTCTTTAGAAGAACAAGCATTGTTTAAAATGTTCTTGGTGTCTAGAATTTGACGAGGAATGGTAACTGGTACCATCTTTTGATAACGAATTATCATTACTTATTATATAAATAAACATATTAAAATAATAATTTAGCATTAAAAAAAATGATGTATGAACTAAGGGAAGTAAAATAGAAATATTTGTCAAAAATTGTATAAATTTAAAGCAAGAAGAAGAATTTTCAATAAAATGAACTATGCAAATATTTTTAAAAGAATATAACACCTAATATATGTTGAGTAAAGTAAAATTTTAAAGTAAAAGAATCAAAAAAATTGAAGTTTCGAAAATTTTTTACATGTGTAATTTCAATTGTGGTAGGGAGGTATTTGTGAATGAACGGCTACTGCATGTTTGAGCTTATAATTTAAAGATAATTGTATATACAAGAAGAAATATTTTATTCCTTGTTTAATACCGAGGGTTGTTCCTAGGTATTTTATATTCATTTAAAACATATAAAAATACACCTCTTACTTTCTTGTTCATATTTTTCCGTTATAGATTTTAAAGAGCCTTAAACATTTGGTCTGCCAACACAAAACAGATCTGATATGAATTTGAGGTTTATGTTAGTTGTAAACGAATGCTTAAACTGACCGTAATCTGAATTACACGACATTAAATGTTAATTTTATGGAATTTAGAAAAGCAACTTTCAAAAGTTATTTGTTCTTAACCAAAATTGAAATAGAAAACAATCATTTGGAGTGGACTGAAAATGAGAATTACGCTTTAAATCTATTTGAATTAAACAAATCTTCTTAAATTTTTCATTTTACATAAAACTGTTTTACGTTTAAAGTAACCGCTGTTTTACATTTCTTAGTGGAAGTTCTTAGTGGATATATCTACACGTATCAAACTGGTCAAATCATATTACTAATACACTACAATAATTTATTTTTTATATTTTAGTTTTATATTTTTTATTTATTTTTTATAGGTCGGTTACTGTTAGGTGTAACATAAAATGATATTCGCCCATCTGTAAATATGAAAAATAAGATATAGCAAATAAACTTATTTATTAGTAATAATTACATAGATGTTTACTCAGAATGGTCATTTCACGAATGTAGCCGGACGCATTTCATTTCACTATGACGCAATCATCTAATGAACCCATCTTCACAGCCCACTGATGCGAACAATACGATTGATCGTATGCAAATTTGTATGTATTTTGCATACATATGTAACTGGTCTTGAAGTGGTGAACGTAAGCAAGACCTGTATAAATGTTGTGTTTTTATATCCCCGGTTTTATGTTTGGAAGGGTTTTCTGGAAGGAATGACAATAATCTTTTACGTTTTACATTTTTTTAACATTTCTACTAGAGCCATTATACAGACAATATTATTAATGGTTACCGGCTTGAAAATTATTATTGAATTAGGATTTGCGTCTTGTCTAATCTGTTGATTATCTATAATAAGTTAAGTAAATTCTTATAGTTTTAAAATGTCTAAATTTTAACACTGGAATTAAGTTTAGGTTAATACAAACTAATAACTTGAAAGACATTAAGAAATACATTAAAGCATTAGAAATTATTCCTTTCTAAATAGTTTTTGGTTGAAAAAAAAATATATAACTTCTAATTAAATGTTGAGACAAGTATTGTGTATTATTTGATATAAGTATCATTGTCATCTCCAACTTCAACACTTTGTGTTTCGGGATGTTGATTCACGGTTCATCAAGTTTGATTTTGTATAGATATATTTTTTGTTTCTTCACAGTTCGGTCTTTTTCAAACACACTACTGAGTGTCGTTTGTGTTTTAATTCTAAGGACATTACTCAGATTTTCTCATATTTGCTTAAAGTTATTGTATTTATTAACTGATTGCAAAAGAAGAACTATACTGTTAAAAAAAAAGAAAAAAAAGAAATTATTAGCCAGTTTAAAAAATTTAACCATAAATTTATCAATTATTAACATTTTGGGAGATGTTTTTTTTTACTTTATTTTCAGTCGTATTAACAGCTAGGTTGGTTACTTTGCCTACTTTGATTTAAGAAACGGTTTGTTTGAACATGTAAATAATTTTTAGACCATGACCGGTTATCAAACTTGGCACTTTCCGTTTTGCAGCGTAGCACGTAATAACCATAAACACTACAACTAGAGGTTGTTATTCATGATGTATTACACGAATTTTTTTCATATAACTTTTTTAGTGCAAAATCTGTTGCTTAACAATTTATGCAACTTATCAATTAGAATTAACGTATGAACAAATTACAACCCACTGGTGTAATTAACATATTATAACATTAAAATATGTTATACTGCTCCTAATTATTATTTACAATCAAAATTAGATAGTGTTTTAAAAAATAAAATTACAAAACCACCTTTAAAACGAAAAAGAACAGAATGAAAAGTAATAAATAATAAGCATATGATTCCAAAATATAATTATGTACACCGAACTTTACTGGAGATAATAATACATTTTTTAGGTATTTACAACATTCACACTCAAACAACCAATCATCTACAGAATATTTACATTATATTATTTACAATGTAAAATCACACTATCAGAATCGCCTTGGGAGATCCAGTACTGTAGCACGTTTTAGTCTATGAACATCATTGCTGTTGTCTAAGAGATTCAGTGCTAAGTGATTTACGTGGTTGTTTAGACGTTTGATGTATTTACAACTGAAACTTCGTATTTCTTCTCGTACCGTCTGCACATCCATATCACGATGTATATCGGCGTTGGTAATATACCACGGTGCATTTAGTATGGTCCGCAGAGCTTTTGATTGAAACCGTTGCAGAATCTCAATGTTTGAAGCCGATGCTGTGCCGCATAACTGAATCCCGTAGATCCAAACCAGCTTTAGCATGGATTTGTACAATCCAAAGCTGGGAACGCCTACCAACGAGCCAATACATCTTCCTAAATGTTAAATCCAGCTGTTTCCTTTTCATCTGAATGTGTTTGCGCCAAGTCAGACCTCTATCTAAGTACATTCTTAAATATTTTACATTTCTGTCCTGTGGAATATTCTTGCCATTCAGCTGGACAGGAGGACAAGTTGCCCTTCTGGTAGTAAACGTTACATGCGTACCCATGTCCTCGTTACAAGCATTACACGAATAGCGAATTTTATTTGAATATAAATTAATTCTTTCTTAAAATAATCTCTAATTGGAAGAAAACAAATTAGCGGACAGACAGAAAGGTTCTGATTATTTTGATATCTTGAATGAGTTTCTTGAGTTCGGCTGACTAACTGTGGAACATTCTTTCACACATGCAAACGTCTTGGATATATTTTTTCGGTGTACGTAAAAAGAATTCTAGAAATTCAATTTAGAAACAAATCATAAAATAATATGGTAATTGTGATTTCTTAATTGCAATAATACTCATAATTTTTGACATCGAAATTTCAATAATTTCACTAATATACGTACACAAATTGCCTTTGAAAATTTCTTATAGGTTTTGCAAGAATTCAATCAAAATATTAATATTTATAATTTTTTTATTTTCTATTATTTAGGTAGCTAATTTTTTTGTTAATTATTACTCGGAAAAGAATACTTCTTATCCATCAATTTTCCAAAATCATTTGCTTTATTGGTTTTTCTTTTTCCCCAAACTTTTTTAATCGCCTCAGATCTTATGAGACTTATTTGTTTATTATTGTTATTGACTTTTATTTCTGCAGGAATGTTCAAATCAAATATCTGCTCTCAAATTTTAAATTTATCAAAATAAGTTTATCTTTTTCTTTGAATCTCAATTTTTCCATTACTTTTTATCATTAAAATTTTGATTACTGTTCTAATTAAAAATATCAAATTTTTTTCGTTCTTTTTACTGTTAACAGTAAAAACATTCTAACAGTCAAACTATAGATAACTATAGTTTGATTCACGAAAGAAAACACCTGTCTTTAAACAGCAATATCTTTTGAACCGTTGTATGTAAAAACAATTATTATGATACATAAAATTAAAGCTTTTAATATTGTTGGTTACAGGATGTACATTAACATTTTTGGAAATTATTAGTGTATTAAATATAGAAAATTACGCTTAAATGAAACCTGTTTTTAGCCTTTTTTCCAGTATGCCCAGCTTCAAGGTACAGTTAATTTATTCACGCGTACTTTAAAATGTATAGGACTACAATATATTATATGTTAATGTAATCCTGTTCCCTACAATAAAATAAGCTTTAATTTGATGTATCGTAATTGTTTTTATATATTACGGTTCAAAAAATATTGCTGTTTAAAGACAGGTGTTTTCTTTCGTGAATCGGACTAATAATCTTTTGATATGTCAAAAAACTATGCCGTTTTTATTACTGATCGAAAATATTCGTAAACGTCTTTAATCGATTTTAATTTAAGTTTTCCGTATTCGAAATTATTTCCTAACATCTTCCTTGATTTTTTCTTTCTGCAATTAAACTCTCCTACATTCCTGCTTTTGCAGTCTTCTGTTTTAAATACACACAATAATAGGATACTAGTTTGTAATGTGGAATTTAAGATTTCATCGTAATTTTTTTGTTTTACGTCTGACTGTTTTGCAAACGCTGCTAATGCAGGTGGTAATTTCATCGTAAGACTTTTCTCGTTATAAATATCTTTACCGGCAAAGTGTAATATTTTCTTTTTTCAAAATTGTTCTTTGACTATTTCTCTGCTGTTATTTCTTTAGCCAATAATTTCTCAATTAAAATTTTCCCAATTTCGTTCATAAATATATTGAAAAATAACTTTTTCTGATGAATTATTTGTTTTTTTATCAATAGACATGTGTGAACCTACTTTGTAATATTGTATTAAAAAATAAAGGTAAATGTTTTTTTTCATAAGACAGTTACGTTTTATTCTGTTATTTTTTTTTCAACAATAAATAACTAATCTGGTAGCAAAGTGAAAAAAGTAAAGGAAATGAAATACCCTCCGATTTGATCTCTGTGATATTTATAAATATTTAAAGTAATTATAGTAATAAAAAGTAAATAAATAAATAAATAAAATACAAAATAAAACTCTAATTTTGATAACAATATACCCTTGATAAGACAAGTCTAAAAATCATATCTCATTCACCTTAAATTTAGATTTAGGCTACACTAATTCTAATAAATTGATTACTAATAAGGTTTTTGATTTTAAGTCTATCACAAAATTAAAATAAATTATAATAGTAAATAAGAATTTAAATAATTATACAATGAATTAAAACTGAATTTGCAAGTTTCTTGTTTCACTGGAATTTCTCTAAGATCTCGATGTTTGAATTTGTAGCTGTACCCCAAAGTTGTATTCCATATGTCCAAATGGGTTTCAATAATAATCTTTAGAGGTTTTGTCAGATATTATAATAATTTTGATGAATTTGGTCAGGAGTTAGAAAAATAGTAAAAATACAAATTCTTTTTATAATATTTTAATGAAAGAGCCTTAAATAATTATTAAAAAAAGATTTGAGAAAAAGTTGTTTGATAATGGTCTAAACTTCCTGATTGTTCTAATTTTTATTCAATGGAAAACAAAATTAATTATAGTTTCTATAGCTGTTTTAACTAACTACACAGGAATATTCTTAATGAATTTTCCAAGACATTAATTCGAGTGTATGCATTCAATATTCCCTATATTTTAAACCAATGAAGATATAAAGGTAGTAAAACAATGGTTATTTAAAGTAGAAGTTTAGCAAAAGTTGTCTTCTCAAGCCAGGTACTTAGAGTGAACTTGGATCTACACTGTATGTCAATATTGATCATGGAAATTGATGGTTGCTTGAACGACATGCACAATAGACCAAGTCATTATCATAGTCAAACATCGCTCCCTCTTGCCGACGGCCAATGCCACACAAAGCCAATATTCACTGTTGCCATATCCATCCACCCCTTTATTCTCCTTCTGCCATTCACTAAACTCTAAACTCTATGTCAGTCAGTTCATTTCACCCAACTTAACTTACTAAAACATCAAATACTACCTAACCTACCTAGCCTTTGTATAGTTCTGATAAAGGTACATACTCTCAGATCGTTAAATTATTAAAAATAACTTCACCAGAAAGTTTTCATTATTTCTGTTTAGGTATTCTTTTCACATTAGAGTTAACAAAGAAAACCGACCGTAATTAAAGTTAATTGTAAGAACTGTTATTTAATTACACTTCAATATTTAAAATAGTATAACTGACTTAATGCTTCATGAAAATAATTTTGTATATAGGAATTATTTAAGAAATTTTCTTATTATAAAAATTATATCAAAATATTTCTTTTCAAAGTTTCAAATCCATACTGTTAAACGCATTTTATACAGTTTTCAATGAAAAACTTAAAAAAAAGTTACGGACTTTAAGGGCTTCATTGAACAGCAAAAACAGAACACTGGGTGGACAGAAAAAAAGAGAAAGCCTGTAGTGAGCGAATGCTGAGTATGTGGGCTGAAAAAAGAACTTCCAGAAATGACTTAAGTCACTTTAGGTAGTCTAAAATTTACGCAAACAAGGGAGGAGAAAGTGCAATATTTTATTTCTTCCTATTATCCTTATCCTACTTGTACTGCTCTGCAGTCTGATCGTATCAATTCAGTATTTCTGTTTTATTTAAACTTATATGAAAAAACTGTACATTGCATAACACCTATATATAATCGCTTTCATTTTGACATGGTGTGGGAAGATGCTTCATCAAAGTAATTCCTAGGTACACAAAAGTTTCAACTTATATTAATGGAAATGAAAATTTAGTTTTTATGAGATCCGGAGATTCCGCAAGAGTGAAAGCAGTAGGTGAAACTGAAACTACTATCATGTAAGGTCTTTACTCAATGACTTTCGAAGTCGTGGTTAATTAAACTGTTTTACTGATTTATTTTAAATTAATTAGATTGACTATCTATGAATTTATTCCGTAATTCTTGACACAAATTTTCGATGTTGAAATGAGTACTTTATAATACTTTTACACAATCATTCCCAAATAACTTATTTTTATATTTGTCATACAAAACCTTCTTACAACTGAAAATTTAATTTCAATTGTATTTGTGTAATTTAATAATATTTGTACTCTTAATAATTGAGTTTCGAAAAACTTTCCCTTATTAAATTTATCCATGATTTTTCGTAATGATAACTTCGAGTCGAAGACCTCAGTTCTTAAAATAAATTTTTCAATTTATTATTGAAAGAATAACCGTCATGCCTATTATCTTGCTCTTAATTTGTTAAACAATCAATACTCCAATTTTCGAAGATTTAACGTATTAGATTTTAGATTTCGTTCTTTATTATTTTTATTTAAGATTATTTTATTTAAAATTTAATTGCTAATTATTCACAAATTTTATCAGTTTAATAAGATTCAGTGGACTTCTGATTCTATTAATGTAAATTCCTGTTGTTAGCAAAATTATTTATTGTTCTCATATTTCAAAGAAAAGATTGTAATGTCGCAGATTTGTTAAAAAAATTATTATTAAGTTATTTAAAACTGCTAGTTCATTCAAATTGGTCACCGTCTTGATATACAGATTTCTTTTATTTATTGAGTTAGCTACCTTAGTTCTAATTTGAACAAAATTACAAAAACCTTCATTCTGGTGTAAAATTATGATTATTGCAATTTCTTTTAGAAGGCACCAAGATAATGAGAAACGTGGAAGCTGGACGAAATAGGTACCTCTAGGGCTTACTATTACAATACGTCATTCTGTTAATTATACGAGAATTAGAGAAAAAGAAATTCAGTTGGCCCTGAGTTCGCCGTTATATGATGTCTTAATTGGACTGCTACCAAACTGCCTTCTTTATATTACAATGACTACAGAATTTTTGTAGATGGTGTAAACTACCCCAGCCACTGTAATGACGATATACATCACTGCAGCTTGCAATAACTATTCTAGCGCTTTCCAGACGACTCAATTATACAATAATAGTTGTACTGTCGTTAACTCACTGGGTAATTTTAAAAGAGGTCACAATTCCCGAGGTATTTACCGACATTTCTTCTGATTACATTACTTTTATTCATTTTTGTATTTCATCTTTTTAATTAGAATTCCTTTCCTTAATTACTTGGTGACGATTTTTTTAAACATAACTTTATAATTGCATTAAATATTTTTCCTAAGGTTTCGGCTGAACTTAATTTACTAAATAAAACTTCAGTTTTTTATTGCAGTGAAATTTACGATTCATTCTATAACAAAATATTAAGTAAACATTATTACACATTTTTTTCTTGTTGTGTTAAAATACGTCAGTAAGCTGTCTTCGTTTTTGTCGTAGTGTCATTTGAACTGACTAAAAAGACGATTTAAATTAGCCAGGTTATTTGAATGCGATTCATCTTTACTGTTTTATATTGAACGCCAAAATTCACAGCTAAATTTTATTTGTTATGGACTAAAGTGATACTGTAATTTTTTTCGTAGTTTTGAAACTTTACAGAATTTACGTTTTTCGAATAGGTTGCCGAGTCCTAAAATTGGACACCATATGTTTTAATTCTGCCTATAACAGACAGGTGGAGTGTCAAATTATTTGCACTTAATCTGTTAGTTGCAAGACTAAAAAAATAGCTCTGCTTCTTGTCACATGGTCAGCCAATTAAATGACTGAATCATTTAAGAACAGAACAGGTAGAGGTGTAAAAAACACATCAGATTTATCTCCTCTGAAAGTAATGAATTTTATAATACAACCAGACCCTGTGGTGAATGAAATGAAGATATCATTTGCAGAGTGGAAAGTATGTGCTTTTCAGACGGCCTGGCACGCTGATAAGCATACTTTTAAAATCAGTGAGGAAGGCATGGTAAACCTCTTTACTACTCGTTTTTCTTAGTAAAACTTCTACAAGTTCAAATTAGTTTTTCAGCTGATGGCCTAACAACAACAACAACATGTTTTAATCACTCTAGTTTTCTTCAGGTAGAGGAAGTTTAAATGATAATTATTGACGACGAAAAATGTAATTCAGCTCATTCTTCAACTACGTCTCCAAAGAAATTTTTTTAGAAATTCAGGAAACAGTTATTTTACTGCCTTTCGGATGCGGCTCCACAAAAATGAAAACAGATGCCTAAAAAAAAAACAATAAATTGCTTATAATGAAATGTAGTAAATCAAATGCGTTGCTGCTTCTCCACCTGGGTAAACTGCTAAACTGGTTTGGGAAGCTAACCTGTGCAGTTCTTTTTAAATATTCAGTTATTTTGGTTTAGAAATAAATAAAAGTAATTTTATTTGAAAATACCACCACTTATTTTGCGGAGTGCAGTAACTATTTGGGTGTTCCTTTTCCGTAGCCAACGGTTGCGTAAACATCAGGGGCGGGTATGATTACAAAAAAGGAGTATTATGAGATACAATAACACGAGAAAACGTGGTAAAGAAACTAAATGGTGGTAGTTAAACAGTAAAAATCCTGCCTGTGGAGACAGTGAAATGCAACTAAAAACTGTTTGAACGATAGAATCGGGATTATAATTGAGCAACCAAAGACCTTAAAAATCCGTCGACGTCGTCTGTTTTTCTACGAGGGTAGGCTGATAACTAATGCACACATGCTTGTAGAACTCGAACAAAATGAACTTCAGAAGCGCGCCTGGTGGCATTTGGAAGTACTATTTCTCCTCTACGCGCTTGCGCAGTTTGAAAACGTTACATTCATCCAGTTTGTTTTGACTAGTGAAAGTATGGCGTCGTGTTCCGTGCTTTCTTTTATCTGAGGCGGCGAGAAAACTCATGTTCACTCCCTCACGATGGGAGGAAGTAGTGTCGGATTCAGTTGAGGCGTCCTCGTCCAGCCCAAAGAAGGCTGCAACCGCCTATCAACCAAAAACCCGCCGCCTGGCCACTTGATCCGACATCAGTAAAAAACCCTCCAACTCCCTCGGAACGGTTAACATAATACGTACTACAAGGGAAATGTCGGGTTAAAAAATTTACACACTGTCAGTGGGGCGTGGAAGGAAACCGTAGCCTAATTCCTCTCTTGCTGTCACTGACCAACAATCGATCTCTCACTTCCATTCATCTCTTTCATCACCAGCTCAGGAAATAAGTGTGCCTACTTTATGAGATTGGTACAGGATGGATTTACAGTGGGAGAGGGCTGATCCAGCTGATCTCCAGATGTCTCCTCCCTCCACAGTCTCCTGTTCACCCTCTCCGCAAACTGAGCGACCAACTTCCAGCCATCCTCATCCCTAAGCATCGCTACCCCTAATATCTTTGAGCCCCACAGTGTCTCTTCTCAGATGTCTCCATTCTTTCGAGACCAAAATAGGGACATCTTTCAAAAATATGCGCAATGGACTCCTCCTCTTTACTGTTTCGTAGTCGATATTTCTGCACTTCACTAAGTTTGAATCTCATTAAATATGCCCCAAAGCAACCATACCTTGTAATGTGACTAATTACCCGGAATGCGGGGCAACGGTAAATTCTACTCAGTACATACAAACTCTAAAACACCTCCTATGTCGAGTTTTTCGTGTTAGAGGCAGCCTGGCGCCAATATTTGTGCAACATGACAATGCTTGTCCACACACTTTGCGTGCAACTAAAGAGGTTCTGAGAAACCTAAATTGAACTGATTTCACACCCTCCTTATTCCTCTACCTCGCACCTTGTGATTTTTATTATTTCCTCTACTCAAGAGAGACTTAAATGGTAACCATTACAGCTCAGACAATGAGGTGAAGGCAGCTATTGCGTCTTGGGTTCGAGAAAAGTCGGAAGAATTTTTAAGTGACGGAATGAAAAAACTTGTTTTACGTTGGGAGAACGTGTAATGGAGTGTGTGTCTTAAAGGTGACTATGTTGAAAAATAAATATATGATTTTGAAGGTTAGGAACTTTACTTTAATTTGTTTCTACCCGATCTTGTTAATTATTTTTGTTCGCTACAAGCATGTGTGCATTAGTAGTTATCTGCCAACCCTCGTAACATAATGGAGGAAAGGACAGTTGAGTGTGTTATATAACGATTAAAACCTGCACGTGGACGGCAGTAAATAGCAGACTGTGAGACTATAACGTTAGTAGTAAACAAATCGGTTGTTTGAACTTCTTAACGTTTAGTTATTTTCCAAAGCCCATTCAGTGACATCAGTTAGGGTAAGTATACGATACACATTCATAGATGACTTAATTTTTTAATTTGTATAATGCTGGATTCAGGCTTTGTATAGTACGTATTATTTAAATTTCGGTTGCCTAACGGACATTTTGTGCTGTGCTGTGGTCGTTGCAAGATGAAAAGTTGGTGTTTATGTAAATTTTCTGTAATTATAATCGCTGAATGATCGGAGGAGAAGTCTGAGGAAAATTCAATATTTGAGCAACAGGCCTTCCTTTAGCCTTTCGAAAGGAATCAAGAATGACTGGTAATCGATTTAAATTCATCTGATAGCATGTTAGCTTAAATGCAGATACAGGTGGTATTTTTCTCATATTTACTAGTTATTATGTAAAACAATGAAATAAGAATTTGGGCACTTACATCGTTTTAGAATTCCGTGAAGTTTTTCTCTAATAGCTACATACTTAAATCACACACGAAACGACTACAAGCGAATTACTAAAACAAAACTACCATGGTGTCAGTCTCAACAGTGGCACTATCATCATTCTCCAAGTAAGTTAGTTGGTTGTTACATCACTAGCAAAATCTGTAGTACAGTTTTATTACGGAACTATATTGTTCTGGCACTTACAACTTACACCATGTTATAAATCATGGCGCATTCATGTTATGAATATAAAGTAATTTTGAATTTTTTGTCCCATTAATTAATTAATTGATACTATTTATGGTACTTCCCAAGTCTCGCCTGTTAGATCCATTGCCTAATAATCAGAACCCGTTAAAAATAATTACTACAATAATAGTTTAATACTGGGAGCTTCACTAATTTTAATAAACGCAGAAATTTTACTGTTGCACTAGTAGGCCTATTTTATAATGAAATTAAAAAGAAGATATATATTAAATTTTTAACAAAAACCGCTTGAAGTTTGGATGTTTTTGTATTTCATTTTATGGTTTTTGAAGTTCAATGGAGTATCTTAGTAATTAAAAAATCGCTGAAGGCTAGAAAAACTTGTCAGTTAAAGAGAAAGTCCCAACATAATAAAAAAAGAATACTGGAAATGCAAATGTAAAACCTAGGGGGTGTTTGTCCAAATTAACACCCGACTTTGTTTAGTACAGCCCCTTTACTATCTCGCATGACTACCCTTCTGTTCCTTTTCCATTAACATTTGAAACAGTACTTTTTTATTGATATCTTGTGTAATGGTGTATGTGTATATACATTTTTCTTTCTGCATCAGTGTGTATATGTGCGTACAGCGCATGTGTCTTTATTTTTATAGGGATAAGTTCTCACGATTCAATGTATAAGTTATATAATTCGATTTAGAAGTTATGAACATAGTGTTTAATTTAATAAATAGCAATTTAAAAAGAAATTGATTATTTTCTTTAATTAAAAAATTGTTAAATGTCCTTACTGTGTGTTTGTATTTGATTGTAAATAGCCATATTTATTTATTTATCTATTTAAGGTCGCATCGACTACAAGGTTATTAGCGACCACGTTACACATAGTACATTATATGTAGTACAAAATTTCCAAAAAAGACACAAACAAACACAATAAGGTCATCAAAAACAGAATGAAAAATTAGTTAGGTTCAATGAAAATTTAGACAACATAAAAAAAGATGGCACTATGAAAAATAACATTTGTGATTTTACAATTATAATATCAAATCTGAAATTTTGTGAAGTAGTCCTTCTAGTAGTGAGACCATTATTTGTTACTCTAATAGTGAGAGCGGTACCGCATACCGCGCTATAAACAGACTACGCAAATGGGTAAAAAAGATCGAACGTTTTAATTGTTTTTACTTGGTTTAATAAAACAAAGCATTTTTTGAACTATTTATAAAGATACCTTAATGATATTAACTGTTTTTAATTATTTTTCGTAAAGTTAAATTGACCGAACACATTTTTAGTTAATTTGTTTTTAGATTTGTTTTAAAAGTAATATTACTATTGATACACAAAAAACATATATAATTGAAATGATACACAAAAAACATCTATAATTGAAATGATACACAAAAAACATATATAATTGAAATGATATTAAAATTTATTGAAATAATTGTTTTTCATTTACACAGGAAAGGCAAATTTTCTTACTACACTGAAGGCAAATCGCGTCTTTACAAGCACAACAAACATAGAAAGTCTTTCTTTTTAGGCTCGGAGGACATCGTCGGCAAGTTATTTTTTTATCAAGGCGATCTTCAACGATTACAGGTTCTTGAGTTATGCACTTTTGTCCCATTTTTGCAATTAGT
This sequence comes from Catonia carolina, assembly GCA_035578175.1. Taxonomy (NCBI): domain Eukaryota; kingdom Metazoa; phylum Arthropoda; class Insecta; order Hemiptera; family Achilidae; genus Catonia; species Catonia carolina. Next base: position 83,464,389 of record JAQMRL010000002.1, read on the forward strand.
ATACGTCCGATTGTCGTTCTTAGTTCGTATGAAAGGTTTAAAATAGTATCACGTCTTCGTTGAATTTGAGGTATTACCAAGGAGTCTGCTAGGTTTTTTATAAAGTCTAATCTGCTAATGGGCTTTACATCCTTGTACGCGTGAAACACTATATAAGAATTTACGGCACTTATGTTCAACATTTGAAAAAACACAACCATTGGCCATCTTCTGGTTCGTCGATTTCCCGAGTAAATAGAACATTTTTTATCTAAAGAATCGACTCCACCTTTCGTTAAATTATAAGTCGCCACCATTTCAGGTTTGTTTGTTGTTGGATCGGTTGCTGCAGCATGATGCATGGTTGAAATGAGGATTACAGCTTTTGCCTTTTTTGGTACATAAGACATTATTGTCATCTCTTCAGTAAATCCGTAATTGCTACTTCCAACTTCTCTTTTTCGATCAGGTTTAAACTGAGGGGGAATCTCTCTTTTATTTTGTTTCACGGTACCCAGAAACGTCAAACCTCTTTTTTTCAATTCACCTGCTAGTTCAACAGATGAAAACCAGTTGTCACAAGTGACATTTCGGTTTGAACCTTCTATCGGTTTTACCAGCCGAAGTACAGATTGTGTCGGAATCAAAAATTTTCTTTCTTCTTCTGTGAGAGTTTCACCATCAGAATCTTTACCGGAATATATGTAAGCATTGTACATATAATTGTTCCTAGCATCCGTTAAACAGAGTATTTTTATTCCGTACTTGGCGGGTTTTTTTGGCAAATACATTCGAAATGCACAACGGCCTCTGAAGGGAACCAACATCTCATCGACGCACGTGTATTCACCCAGACTGTAAATTTCTTGGCAGTTGACAACAAATTTAGAAAACATATCAATAATAGGTGCTAGACGATTATTGATTATCCTAACTTCTCGATCGTCAATGTCATCAAATCTCAAGACACTCAATAAAAACAAGAATCTTTGTTTTGACATTGTAGCTCGAAAAATGTCTCTCCCACTGCCATCGACTGCAAACAAGGAATGTACACTTTCATTTCCAGATTTGAATATGGCTGTGTATAATATCAGTCCTAAGAATGACCGAATTTCCATTTCGTCCGTATCTCTAATATCGGATCGATTTTCATCACTGAAATTTTTACGCGCACTTAAAATTTTTTTATTTGTAAAAATGACAAGCTGATTGATTATATCTGCGTCAAAAATCAAATTCCAAACACTTTGGGGTTCTGATTTATTGCCCAGTTGTCTTGCTCGAGGACGCAGTTGTGGGACCTTCATAATAATATTATGCTGGCGAGTACGCACGTTAGTTGGTGGTTGATTTTTTCTCCACTTGAAACACTTGTTTTTACCGTAATAAAATCGTCCTTCAGAGTCCGTAATTTCTGTGTCACTGTCCGAGTTATCACACTCACTCTCCTCTGTTTCAGTATCATGTTCCGATTCGATTATACAGTCTTCTTCATTATCACTGTCTTCAATAAATTCCTCATTATCGTCAATGTCTTCATCGAGAGCACTTTCAACAAAATCACCGAACTCATCATGAGTAACTGATACACTCCACTTACTTGTAGATGGTTGCTCCATTTTAAAAAATATGATAGTTTGACTAAATTAAAAAATATATAACGAATTAAACACTGAAAAACTAATAATAACTTTAAAAATAGAAGTGAAAAACTAGTAAGAATAAAAAGTGTTAAATAGCACTGAGTAAAACTCTGGAGCGCTAACAGTGATATCGGTATGTGATACCGCTGACTTCCGATATTAACCGACGTGAACGCAAAAAAGTTTAAACACCCACTAAAAACAATAGATTCCAACTAGTTAGGAAGGTACTAGAAATACCAACCCCTGCATACAAAATGTCCCGTCTGTAGGGACTGCAACAAAAAGTCGCGCGGTATGTGATACCGCTGTCACTACTAGAAGGTAAAAAAGTATTGTATTTTGAACCGCTACTTTGTCTACCAAATTGAGTGCTAACTTGTTGTTAATTTTAAATAGTGTTCGTGTGGAATGCGTAGTTAGGCAGTAGTGGTACTTGATGGCGTCGAAGCTCCAAGTGAGGCTGTGGGTTTTCAAAAATATGTTTTTTGATGTGGTGAAGTTCTTTTGGAGGATGTCGAGACCAGATTTGGTTCCAGTGTTGTTTAATTTGGTTGTGCAGATGTCTCCTTTTATCTGTATGAGACAAGAGTTGTTTTTCTATCAGTGGGATCTTTAACGCCTCTTTGGCGGCTGTGTCGGCTGTCTCATTTCCGTTTATACTACAATGCGATGGAGTAATAATAAACGGATAATACCCGTAACTACAGTAATAACTACGGATAATACCCATAGTTATAAACGGAGAATGTACTACTGGGTACCTCTTCTCCCTAAAGCGAAACTCCCCACCACCATTTAAAATATCATATACGGAAATTGTACAGCTCCGTAAATGCGTAGTAAATGTACAGTACCGTAATAAAAATAATAATAAAAAATAAATAAAATAATAATAATAATAATAATAAAATTCCGTAATAAAAATTCAAGACAAAAAAAATGCGACGGAACCCACACAATGGGTATTTCATTTCTGTTGTTAATATGTTGAAGTAGGTTTATTTATTTATTTATGTAGCCATATTTATTTATGTAGCCATATTTATTTATGTAGCCATATTTATTTATGTTTAATTTGTCTTGACTTAGTTTAAACACATTTTGTAATCAATTTAGTTTTTTTTTTGGTTAAGTAGTTTATCGTAATTATCTAGTTGTGTTAACTGTAGGATAATAGCTATAGTAAATACGTACTTAATTAGAAAATAAATAATTTTTATAAATTTTAAAGAAAGTCTTGTTGTTTAGAAACAGATATTTAAGGCTAGCCCTGGAACACCTTCACGACACTCAATCACGACTCTTCATTCTGAACTACGTATTCCCTATGTAAAAGACGTTGCAAAACAACTTCATAAAAGATTCTTTGACAAATTGCAAATCATCCAGACGATCTCGCTCGACAAAATGCCATTCAAAATTTTCAAAATTTTTGACGTCTTCGTCATCTTTGGTGTAGGGATCTTCTTCAATAAAATTCTGTTACCATACTATCATTAGCTTCATCATCATCAAATCTTCTTAATTTCTTCACTATTGGTGCTGTCATTTTCATTTTCATCAAGATCATCTCTCTATCATAGTATTAATATGTCATCCTGGAGAATACACTGCAGGCTGTGATCCCTCCTTCCACACCAAACAAAAACTTTCATCAATTCTAATGGTTTTGCTTTAGTATAAAAAACACAAGTTTATTGTTGTTTGGTTTGTTTTTAGGTTTATTGTTGTTAGTGAAAGTATAGTTCTAGATATAACATTAGAGACAAAAAAATTAGAAACAACTAGATCTTGAAAAACCTAGAATAAACGTTAGCATGTCATCATAGAACAAATATATCCGTAAGAAACCAGGTAATACAATTTTTTTTTAACGTCCGACGTTTTTCTGCAATTACTGCTAATGCAGATGGTGAAGCGTGAAATGATTTTTTGTAACGTATGAAAATATGCCATGCCTGAATGGGATTCGAACCCAAGAAACTATAAAATTTTTATCTAAGATGTACAAATATTTCGATATTATAAGCCGGCCGCATTGGCGTTGTTGGTATCGTGCTCGCCTCTCATCATACGGTCTTGGTTTCGAATCCCATTCAGGCACGGCATATTTTCATACGTTACAAAAATCATTTCATCCTTCACCGTCTGCATTAGCAGTAATTGCAGAACAGTCGGACGTTATACAAAGAAAAAAGAAAAAAATTATCCAGTGGTGAAACTGGAAGCAGACTTCATGTATATTTTTTATTATGTAAATTTAGTGTTATGAATCATTATAATACATTCAGTGATCGGTTTAAGTTATGCAATAGCCTATATTTTCTGTGGTTAAGTGAGGAGAATAATCATAAAGTAGTTCAAATCATTAAAAAACACATTACTTTGTGTTTAATTCCGCGTAGAGAATGTGACTTATTTCAAGAGCGATAGTCATTAAAAAGGATTAAACTTTAAAAATGATGGGATTAGTGAAAAACTCCTTAAAACAGCACGATTCAAGATAGTTTAAAATGATAAGGTAGACAAAACTATTCTGTATTCAAGACTGAATGTAAGCGAGAACCAATCTGTGAAGCATCGGTCCAACTACTGAATTTTAGACATTACAACTGCTCGACTGAGGATTGTAAAAGGCTGAAGAGACGTGCTTGCTGGTTGAAGATATTTTGTACGTGTCGACATGCTTTAGTAACCTCATTTTGTTTTCCTTCACAGTAAGGAAAATTCCGTAAATTTCTTTTTAAAAATAACTTACCTAACAAAAATCAAATTTATTTTTACCTACATTTTTTACTCATGACATAGTTAGGAATACGCAATATTCTTCTTTTAACATAAATTTTTAAATAATTAAACGTTCATTTACGCAAAATAAGTACTATAAAATAAGTTTTTCCCATTTCAACCAAACATCACTATAAATTACAGAAATATTTTAGTAAATTACATCGAATTCTTATAATTTAGAATTACATGAAATGACATTTTACAGATGCACTTATAAAAAGTATCTTTTTGACCTTACTCTATTAAATAAAATCGTTAAGGAAAATAAAATTTCCTTCTGACAAAATAATTTATGTAATTTATTAATCCTAAGTTTTGTTTACCTTCTAATATTGTGACACTTATTGCTAGGTCCGTTTCGGGATCTGGGTAAAATAAATAATTAACAAACTATCGTTAGAATTACAAATATTTATTAAACACTATAAATGACAAATGAATCAATCATTTCAGAAAGCCCATATGTCACAATTGCACATATTTTTTCTTTAGTTCATTTTAGAACTAACTGAATGTAAACACACCATCCCTACAAAAGTCACTAAAGTCTGGCTTTCCTTAAGTAATATATAACACTAAGAAAAGGCTTATCCTTAAAGATATAAAGTGTTTCCTTCTAATTAAAAATGAAAGTGGATGTTCTTTTGAAGCTTAAACTCTACTTTCTAGGAAGAGGCCATACAAAGATGCTATGCAAAAATCATTTTAAGGTATATAACCACTGTTTATGACAACAATGTAAAACGTGAATAACCCTAAAAATCACCTTTTTTCTTTCTTAAAGTTAAGAATTTTTATTTTTATTAATGCACAAAGCTATTTTAAGTCATAAAGTAAACTACTGAAATAAATAAATGAATACAACACAATTTTCTTCTGGTCTAACAACGTATTTTACAGAAAACAACGTTAAGTTAACAACTTACTCCAATTTATTCCAGAAACACCTTAAGTCTAAATTTTAATTTATTTTAAACAAGTGGCTTGTCTTTAAAAATACAAAAGTATATTTTATATTAAAGGAGACAGGCTTTTGAGCAATTTATATATTTTTTAATTGAAACATAAAATTTTTTTACAAAAGTTAGTTTTTTTGACTTATGGGCTTCCTGAAATTACCGATTCTAATATTAATAATCTTACTTTAGTATACAAATAAATTACAATTACTACTATCAAGATAATTTAAAAAAAACTAATTATAATTAGTCAATGACATGAAATTAACTTAACCAATCCCTAGATTATTTTTCACTAAATTTAACTAAATAATGTCACAATATAGTATACAGATGTTTTCAGCACGATGGACCTTCTCGAATTGTTCCACAGTATCTAATCGGCTTCAACTACACAAATCACTCACTGAATGACGGATCAAGACTAACTCCGTAACGAAACCGGCCGTGCTTATATTCCAAAACTAATGGAAATTACGAAAACAAAGATTTTTACGTAATAGTAAAGAAATACAAAGTTTGATTCTGAAAGTCTTTATAAAAGGTAAATTGAATAAAGAACACATTAAAACATTATACATAAAAAAGAGCTAATTATTATCTAAATAGATACACCGAGCTATCAGGTATCCGTCACAACAATAGGCCTATACTAACCATTTGTACACGGTATTTCTAACTATTTATTGGAACTAAACCGATTTGATAAATTATTATTATTTACATTAACACTTCTACAAACTCGGCCCTGCTAAAGAATCCTGTAACAAATATTTACTTTTTAATATTGCCACAATATATTTGTGTTACAGTTACGAATAAGCTGATAGTGACGATGATACAGATAACAACATGAACGGCATGAGGAAGAAGACCACCTTTGATAGTTGGTTCTATATTTTTATTTTTCTAATTTCATTTTGCCTAAGAGTAAATAGTTATGTATTAATGTTACGACCTTTTAACGTAGCAACAAATCTCTGTCCCAAGCTCTCTTAAACTATCTGGCAGGGTTGTAAAGTAAAGTAATAAACAAATCGTTCTGTCTAGTTAATTTTACGTCGTGGTAATATTATATAGAATTGTTGTAATATTGTATTAAGAGAAAATATCATTGTTACGAACGTTATCCCAACCATATCTACCACACGATCCAAAAAGGAGATTAAGAAGATTCTGGGTAGGGATCTCGAACAAAATACTGACAAGAATTTGCTACTGATTGACTTTTTGAATAAGACAAAACTGAATAATGCATATTATTTTGCAATTAAAAATACCGCTATTTATACTGTTACATTTGTAAACCCTTCTAAATTTAGTCTGTCTAAAATACGGTTATTAATCCCATCTAATGAGAATTATTCATTAATTTTAATTTATATTTTTTAGGTATAGGCAAATACATAGTTACATAATAACTGAATTACTTTTATAGCCTGCTAAGAAAGTAGTAATAAAAATAGTGATAAATATCAACATTAGGATACTGATAAATTCTATATTCCTCTAGTTATTTGCAGCAAAATGATGCTCAAATTAAACATAGCCTGAAAAATGTCAAAAATTAGTCTAGTAGTATCAATTATTTTGAAATTATTTCTAAATAAAAGTCAGCACTAGAATTTGCATTTGTTTATTGCAGTATAATTAAAGTAAGAAATTGTTTTGCTAACTTCTTGCAATTTTTTTAAACTACGAATAGAAAAATACTATTTTTCAGGGCTGATGAGCTTTGGCACTTTGCCCCCTACCCACTTCATAGCCAATGACCTGCCTGCAACGTTGCCAACACTTGCTCTCTTAGCATTAGTATTAAATTTCTCTGTTATATATTCGGTGAGCTATTTTTTGATCTCAATAACAATTGTAACCTATGAGCATACAATCTACTGATTATATTATAAAGTACTGAATGTTAGCGCGCTCTATAATCGATGTGTTTAGTTCAAGATGCAAGACACAGGTGAACTACTGCGGCTCTTATACTCTGCGCGTGTAATGTTGGTCACGCTGAAACATTCGTACAATCTGTCAACACTGGCAAACGTTCTGATTGGTCTTAACGCGTAGAATAGCAGAGCTCATCAACCGTGTAAAGCATTATAGCAAAAATGTTCATAGTGTGTATTAATAAAAAAAAAACACGTTTATGACTTTAAGGACACCCGGTAATAGTGTTCCAGATAATTAAAAATAAAATAATTACGTAAGGAATTTGTAAATTAAAAAGTAAACTTTTAAATTACACTAGAATGGTGTAGCTACATAGTTTTTAATACAATGAAGGAGAAAAATTGTATTTAATCAAAGCTTTTTGAAAATCTCTTGTCAAGTTTTTTACTTTGTTTAAAAGTATTTTTTTAAATAATTATTATGGTCGAGATCAAATTTTTTATGAAATTTCAATGCAGTTTCAATAATGACAGAGAAATGACAACGGACCTTTTAATTAAACAAATTATCTAAATAGTAGTTCCTTTGTCAAACTGAATAGTGGAGTAAAACAAAGGTGAATATTAAATTTGTAATGTGTTGACTCATCTGTAGGGATTGCAGAATATGTGATGTAAGTGCATACACAAGTGGAATAATTAAAACAAAGCATGTCCAATATTACTTGTACAGTATAACTGAACATATTAACAGTAAATAGGAACTAACCAACAATTTTCCTTTTAAGCCTGCGGCATATATGCTATTGTTATCATTTTAATCAAGTTAACAAGTGCAGGTAATTACACGAATTGATTGTAACGAGAGTTATTGTCGACTATTGCTTTCGTCATTGATTGTAAAGATTTAATTTATTGTGTTCCGTAGAGTGAATGCAACAGTAACCCTATCGCTAATTGTCTATTTGGGTATTAATTAGTTAGTAGTAATTTAAACACTGAAAATCATTTATTAAATAACGCATTAGTTTTGATCATATTAAAGTTTATTGATTTAATTCTTTTTCAATTATCTTAAAAGCTGATTTTCGATTACAATATTATGTATCTACAATCTTTTAAATACAGTTAATATTTAAATAAATGAAATTTATTTTATACGAAAAAACCTGCTGTGAAACACACACAACTTTCTCTTGCCAATAATATAATATGTTATGCATGGTATAATACTGTTTAACCTATTTTAATCATGAGTAAACAATATAAAATCAAAAACATCACCTAATTTTAATCATGAAGGAATGACGCAAAATTAAAATCAATCTCTGTAGGCTAGAACTTAAAAATACGGAAAACCAGTAATTGCAGCTAAATTAGGCTCTGTAGAGAAAATACTTAAACTAAAAGTTGCAGGTTTTATTGAATTTCCTACAGGGTTAACTTTTAATTACGGTTTAGTCGTAAAATGCGTAATAAGGCCACAATCTTCAAATATCCTATTTTTTACCGATTTTAATGAAAAAAAGAAAACAACAGAAAATCACCAATTAGACTACCGCTAAAATAAGCGTTCAAAAAATGTAGGTTTTTAAATTTTCTATAACTTTGATTATACCTATACACTTTTGCGCTAGAATACATATTAAGGCCGATATCTTAAAAAAGGCATTTTTTTCTTCGAGAGCACAGGCCTCCCAAGAATTTCAGCAGCGTTTACCCCGTCTTGTGAAGTATAAATTATGCAGTAATAAGGCGATTAAAAAAATAATCGTAAGATCTATTTATTTCAAAAAAAAAATAGCAAAAAAGAGGAAAATTGCACTAACATAGTATTACTTCCAGTTGATCGATTTCGATGAAAATTTTTATGTCAGGTCTTCTAGTGGTACTTAACTTAAGTTCTAAGTTGCAGCTTTGTACAATACTTCATTCTCATTCTTTAGATATTTTGTTCTCTCTCTCTCTCTCTCTCTCTCTCTCTCTCACACACACACACACACACACACACACACACGCCCGCACGCACACACACACACCAATCGGTAAAAACATTTTTTGGGGGTTTCAGAGTCTGAAAACGTGTATATACGGTGAAAACTCGATTTAAAAAAATTGACATGAAGAGAATACTTTCTTTTCCTATATTAATATAGGGCAAGAGAAAGTACAGTAAGCGCGCCAGCTCGTGATCCGTGTGAGGAATTTCTATTACGGCATGCACTGTAAGATACTATTCATTTAAAAAAATATTTACCATAATCTTCCCGTCATCATAAAGTAAACTTTTCGTTTTTTATTTAAATTTATTCTACAATGTAGTTATTATTTACTTTTCTTTAATTTTTTAACGCGATGCAGGTATGCTCCTTTACACAATTCTTCGTCACAGTTTTTTATAACTGATGCAATAATTTGTGTTGCCCTTCCGAATGCATTACTGTTTTATTTTTCTGAGAAGATATATTACATTAAAACAAACATATGCTAAATACATGTTGAAATTTACTCAACACACGAAACAAATAACGTTTGGCAAATTAACACACTTTCATTATATTAAAACAAAAATCACTTCTGTTTGACACATTTGTGTCGCACTAGCAAAAATGTACAACTGTATATAGTGCAACATGTATCCTTGGTGAAAAGCAATAATACGTAGGCCTATAATAAATAAATACATAGACATAATAAATGTTTACATTACGACTAAATGTTTTTGTACTGCACGATAAGACAAAGTAATACTTACATTCGACTATTCCACCCGTCCCACTACATCCAGGCGACAGAGATCATGAGCTGGCGCGCGTACAGTAGAAACCAGTAATCCAGTATATATAATTTTGTTACTCGTACCCAAACAGAAGTACTCTAATGCACTTTAGAACTAGAACTTAATTAGTTTTTTTGTAAAATAGTTTTTATATACAACAGGCATAAAGCAGAGAAATTCAAAAGAAAGATCCTATGACAGAAATCGTTTTGAAAATAGTGGACCATATTTGAATCATTATGTATAATTACTGTATAGTTACTTTAAAAACCGCTTTCAATTAAGTAACAAACAAATTAAATATCGTAGTAGTACTAATAATTTTTTTCTATTTTTATTATTTTTTTAAATAACAGATTATAATAAAACTACAACACATATTTCACGTTTTTCTTGTATAGGGTATTTACTATTCTTTTCTGTATTTTCTTTATTTAAAATTGTATACTATATTGTCAAGAATACATCTTTTGGTCAATAGAGGGCCTTAGAGAAAGCATTATCGATTTTATATAAGGTTGTAAGGTTGTTGTACTTGGAATGCATTGTAGTGCCTTTATCATTCTGCCCAGGCTTTGCTTTCTTGGCTATTTATTGGTTATAGATGTTGAAAAAATATTAGACGGAGAAAGGAAAATTGTATTGAATACAGTTTTTGAAGTAAGGATAACTGTATATTGAGCTACAACCCCTTAAAGGAATGTCTTCTTTAATTTCAGAAAGTATTTTGACGTTTTCGTAAAAATACCTCTGCAGTATTTAATATATTGCATCATATGATCTTCTTTAACTGAAATTTACTCAACATTATTAATAATATTAGTTTACAAGCAATAACAAACTGGTACAATCATAACAGATAAGATTAAAATATTAACTTCTTCTTTACGTACCATGTTCATTTAGAACGTTAGTAACCATCACAGCAATTTGGAGCTTGCTGGCAGGCAGTCTAAAAACCGAATTCGTACGTAGGACATTATACCAATTGCGTAGGTTCTTTAACTAAGATCGGTTTCTTCGACCTGGACCAGATTTACTCAATATTTTCCCTTGCATAAAATTCTACAGTAATCTGCATTTCTGACCTCTCATCACGAGTCCAGAGTACAGTATTTCAATTTTGTTTTTAACGGTGCCTATAATTTTAATATTCTCATCCAACTGATGGAGTATCTCGGAGTTGCACACATTTTTCATCCAAGAAACTTTCAACATCCTTCTGTAGCTGACATCTCAAACGCTTTCATCCGATTCCTGTCATTTCTGTTCAATCTCCAAGCTTCAACACTATACAGCAAAAAACACGTAGCATTGAATAAGCAAACTCGTAACGAAACTTTGAAGTCTCTACAGCACAAAATTATTAAGAATAATAAAATTAGTAATCAACTAATTTTAGTTAAATTAATAAAAAAAATTAGTAATGTTGTTAATTTTAGTTTGGTTGTCCTGGTTAAGGCCGGCCCGTTGGCGTAGTGGTTAGCGCAACTGGCTTCTACTCCGGAGTCCCGAGTTCGATTCCCGGTCAAGTGTGGAATTTTTTCATCACACATCTTCATCTACCATCATTCTCATGGTCTGCATTAGCAGTAACTGCAAAACAGTCAGACGCAAAACATAAAAAAGTCCTGGTTAAGGTTTTCGTACTTTTTCTGAGCACTTCATTAAATGCCTGGTCAATCTTCTATTGTGTTCTTTATATGACAGCAGCAGTAACATCCGATAAATTACGAAGATTTCTTTCTGCCATCAGAAACTGGATTAAGTAAATACGAGTAAATAAAATTGATTGTTTAGAGAAATATAGGTATATATATTATTTTGTATGACAAGTCAGTAAAACTTCAGGTTACAAATAGGAAGGTTATAAAAGTGTAAACTGGAAACAAAAAAATGTTCTATATAGGGCTATAACTTTAAAATTCTTCTATTTACACTGATAGATGAATTGTTTCTTACTGCTTTCGCCCTCCAAATGAATTCCTGATTAATCTCCCAATTACGTTCTGTTTTATAGCATAACCTTCCAATTTCCTATTCCAAATTTTTTTATTCATTTATTTTCTGTCATATAAAAAGTAGCCTATGTTGTTTCAGTGGAAATACATTTAATATATTTTTTATTTCAGCTGTATTACAAAAAAATGTGTTAACGTTAACAGGAGTGTTAGCATACGTATGAGAGTTATATGAATTTACTTTTATGAAAGCCACTATAAACTGTAATTTTAGCTAATATTAGTAACACTGTCAGATTTACTTCCTGGTTTCTGGGCTTCGTATTTTTAGCCCAAACTAGTACATGGAGTAAATTGCACATCGGTGATAATGACAATCGAAAATATGTGCCTACGTTAGTGTTTAATTAAATCGTGTGGGAGCTATCGGGAGATGGGAAAGGGGTTAGCTCTGATGCGAGATATATGTTTCCTGTATTGCGTGGTGAGCAACACCTGATGCAGATGCAAGGGTGGCTTGTTAACTTGTTATAGGGTGGTTACGGCTTGCCATCTGCCCTCTGTATTATTACCACTGCCACTACCTCATCGCCATCACCACCACCACCTCTTTACTACTGTACCGAGTTGGGTCAAACAACAAATGAATTCTATGGAATTATTACTTAAACCTGGCAATTGCCACCCACAAACCAGGTTTTACCATTAAACTTTCCCTTGCAATATGGTTCACTATCTATTCATTTTACCAATAAATTTTCTGTTCTCTATTTTCATTATATGGAGACCGTATACAAACTTAAATTATCTTTTATCATATTTTACTTATTTTCTTTATTCGAAGTGATACATTTTATCTGTCCAATATATTTATTCTCTTATCATTACTTATTTCATTTAGTTATTCATTATTAACGGTAACAGGTTGCAGATGAATCGTGTGATTTCTTGTGTACAGACTATATGAAGAAATTATATAAGTTTTTTTAAATACACCAGAATCTACGATATATTCTTAAGTAGAATAATAAGTAGATGAGTTTTCTCTGTTGTACAGGGTGGGGCAGCATAACTACCTTTTTCAAAATTTAATAAAACGCATTGTATGAGTCAGAAAAATTTTATTTGGTTTTTACAATGTAGGTACATACATAAAGTTTTGTTTTACGTAGTTTTGAAGAGTAAATCATGTAGGTGACGTCCACCATTCCTGATACATTGAGTATACCGATTTCTAATGTTTGTCATTACCCTTTCAAGCATAGCAGGCGTTATGTTGGCAATTTCTTCCTGGATGTTGTTTTTTGAATCTTGAGTGGTCCTCGGACGGTTCAAATGAACACGGGATTTCAAAAACCTCATAGAAAAAAATCACAAGGGGACAAATCGGGAGATCTAGCAGGCCATTGCAAATCGCCCCTGATTGAGAAAGGCGTCCTGGGAAGTGTTCCCTCAAAACAGCCATCGATGCTCTTGCAGTGTGTGCCGTTGCACCATCTTGCTGGAACGAAATGTCCCCCAAATCCAACTCATCTAGCCGTGGGAAAAAAAATTCTGTAACATGTTTACATACCGGACAAAATTCACTGTCACTGCGACTTAATTTTTCTCAAAGAACCAGAAACCAATAATTGCAGACGAGGAAATTGCACACCACACTGTCACTTTAGGTGAATGCAAAGGCCTTCGTACAATTCTCGAGGATTGGTGTCTGCCCAGTAGCGCATGTTTTGTTTATTCACGGACCCACACAAATGAAAATGGGCTTAATCACTAAAAAACACAATAGCGTCCTCAGGAACGACATCCAAAAGCACCTCACACGCGTTCCTCCGATTATTGTTGTCACGTTCTGACAGCTCCTCCACAATCGCCATCTTGTGTGGATGGTAATGTAAGTCTTCATGGAGAATACTCCTAACAGAACGATTGGAAGGTCCAAGGGCAGACACATGTTTGCGCTCTGACGCCGTGGTGATTGCAACACTGAAGCTCTCACTGCCTCAATGTCCTCAGGTAATCTAATGGGCTGTCGGACACCAGTTCTTCGTTTTGTCACACTTACAGTTTGTCTAAACGTAGTGACCCACATAGCAATTGATTTCCGGTCCGGAACAGGGGTCAACGGGGCTAAAATAAAGCGATTCCAAAAGGCGCGCTGGGTTGCGATCACTGAACACCCACTCGAAAATTAGGCCTCAACGGCAAACGCACGCTCCTCACTGTTCCAACACAGGATGGCGACTGAACTATGCCTGTGCCAGAACAAAACTTTATAGCCCAGCCTCTTGAACGAGACCGCTAGCGCTCCGCTAGCGCTCCGCTATGACATCAACTAATTGAATAACGCGCATTTTAAAAAAGGTAGTTATGCTGCCCCACTCTGTATGTCATGAATGATAAAGCCCACAATGGGAGTACTTTTTTAAATACTTTTGAGTACTTTTTTTGAGTGCTTTTAAAAAATCATATGATGTTTTATCGCTTTAAGATAAGTCCGTAGAATGTCTTCGTTTCTGTCGATGACTATCGTTCGAATTGTCAAAGATCGAGATGGCTAGATGGTTTATGTGTGATTCGAATCTTCATTATTATTTTGTACTGTATGTGTTAATTTCTTGTTGAACTGTAGAATGTATAGATCTGTGTGGAATATGTTGTTAGTTATGTACGAAGGGGATTCTGTGATTGTCCTAAATAAATTAAATTGGAACCTTTGCAGAATTTCAGTATTGGAATGGCTCTCCGAGCCACATAGTTGGATTCCATATGTCCAAATTGGTATAAGAATTACTTTGTAAATTGTAAGTTTTTTTTGTTAAGATTGATAGTCGAACGTTTACCTAGTATTGAATAAAACTGTTCAAATTTTGTTTTCAGCTCTTTCCTTTTGTTCTGCAAGTCTATTTTCCAATTTAGTCGTTTTTCAAGGTGTTTGCCAAGGTATCTAGCGGGGTCTACATTAGGTATCTACTTTAGGTTATTCATGTAAAATGGTGGGCATGTGTATTTTGGTACCGTAAATGTTACTTGTGTGTTTTTGTTTCATTTGTTTTCATACACCATTTATAAGTTAGTGAAGAAATTAACTGACAAATTTGTTTTTCCCAGAATGCGAGCTAATGTAGATTACACGAAAATAAGCAGGATTTTTTTTGTCTTTTTTGATGTTGTCTCCTTCTTTCTTCCCAGTATTTCAACATATTCTTAGACATCGCCCTTCGTCTTTACTGTGTGAAATTGTGGTTAATTTTTTTAACCTTTTCTGTTTTGAGTTCTGCATAAATTTTCAATCCAAAAACTTTACTTCTAAACCCCGTTCTATCACAATAATCATTTTTCTGCAAACCCTAGATTTCCATTTTCAGCTCTTGTATATAGTTAAAGTTCATTCTGTTCTTATCAAATGTTGAATATTGTTTATTTAAACTATCCATTTAAGTATCTTCTCAGTTTCGTTCAATACACATTTTTGCCTAACGAATCAATTCTTTCCATGTGCGAACCATGGGAGATTATTCTTAATATTTTCTGTAGGTTTTAGGCCTATTGTTTGATTCCTTAGAAAGTTTTGAGAGTTAATTTATTTTTAATAAAAAATTTGACTTCATCCAACTAACCTAACTAACCTTGAGCCTCCACTACATTACGTTGTAATTATTATTAAATAGTTAATAGCCTTCACAACCTAGAACATCAAGAAAACAGTAAGTAACCTAACCAAATTTTATAGATGTCAAAAATTTCACGTTCACTTTTAAAATAAGGTAAAAAATAAATCAAATGGGAAAATTAAATCTTTACCTGTGTAGATTGAACTGACAAACGTTTTTCTCTAGAAGGTTCAATATACTCGAACATAATATGTAGAAGTAACTAAGGTATTCAATTAATATATTCAACCATCATT
Source organism: Catonia carolina (assembly GCA_035578175.1). NCBI lineage: Eukaryota > Metazoa > Arthropoda > Insecta > Hemiptera > Achilidae > Catonia > Catonia carolina. The sequence goes on from JAQMRL010000002.1 coordinate 83,480,311, forward strand.
TCTGAAAAAACCAGAACTTGAGAAAACAATAAAAATTGATGATGAATAATGTATGTCAAAGAATTGAAGCAATATATTATTTGCATATACAGTAGTATATTTATGTATACTTATACATTTTTAATGATTCACCTACATTACAAGAATAATATCGTTTTATAAGTAGACGACATAACTTTAAATATTTGCCAAAAGTTTTTGCAATTTATCACAAAGAAAAGTGATTTCAAAACTTTTGTTAAGCTCACACAGTCATATGAAAACTACGGTATGAACAGAAAACTGTAAACGTGTTTGTTATGTAATGTGACAAAGGATAAAACTAGCATCTATTTATCATCACTGTAAAACATTCTACTTCTAAATTTAACAACGCCCTTTTTACACCAGAAATGTATCTAATATCATTTTATGAGTACCCTCATTTGAAATAAAACTTAGGTTTTGTTACTGAACATGAATCATATATTGAAGTAAACTTTTCATAGTGTTATTTATATTGAAATCATCAATAGGTATTGCTTTTGTACACCTTATCAATATTTATGGTCCAGACTTTATAGAAAAACATAAATATTCATCTAGGTTTGGTCAGATGATTTCTGTCGATAATACTTCCAATAATTGCTACCGTCAGATAAAACATGAATTTTTAAAATACCTCACTTTACAATTTCCTTGTAAATTTTCTTTGTCTCTTTGTGGATATTTTTATGGATTATTATAAAATCATTTCATACAACAACTGTCACATATTAGAAAAAGTTACTGTTAGTATTTTTTTAAATATTTATAAAATGATATCAAAAGGATACTATTTTATGATGTGCTTTACAAGGATACTTTTTTTTATAAAAAGTAACTAACATTTTTATATATCGTCTCTTTTATGGAATTTTTAAATTGCATCAACTGCCAAGGTTTTACATTCAATTGAAAAACTATTGCGGTTGAAATTTTAATTCTCCCAGACTGCAGCAGGAAATCGAACCTTGAACTTTGGGCTTGATAATCAAGTATGTAACGTTGTTTATTTTCTTTAATAAAGGGACTATCTTGATAGTTTTTATAATTCATTCTACGATAAATATAATTGGTTCGATTCTGGCTAGAGTCTAAAATTTCATAATCTCCCATTTGTAACAATGTTTATTTTCTTTAATTTCATAATGTATGTCAGATATTAATCACTAACAACAGAAGTAGGGGCCACTTTAATACAACAAAAATAGAATAAAGTTCTGTATAGAATGAAAATGACTTCTATAACATTATACAACACCGGAATGTCCCAAACAATTATAATAATATTCGTTATAAAAAATAATACATAGTCATTCAATCATTAGGAATCCCATTATAATGTTCTCGTATGTTAACTTCATTTTTTAAATAATCAACTGAGTTAAATTTTTATTAATTAATGTAAAAACAACTATTACTTATAAAATGTATATACAAATTTAGATATTTATTTAACTCGACGAAATAAAATGTTTATAACCAACTCATTTAATTAATTTATGTAGCATTTATAACATGCTTTAAGTACGCTAACTTTGGTGTCTCAGTGGAGAACAATTATTAATTAATTTATTTATACAAATCAGACATTATGAAATATACTGGAATGCTTATATTAAAAAAAACTTTTCAGAAACGTTTTAAGAAATACCTATAAGTTTACAAATTACAATGTCTTAAGTTGATTTTAAAATTATTAGACGTGTGTCCAAACAAACTTTAAATAATTTTACAGATGAATCAACATAAAAACTGCAGAATCTACATTTATTTTTTCTTAATATTGACGACAAAAAGGAAATTTTAATTTTTGTAATTAAGAATTAAAAAAAGAAAGTGAAATTACAATCTTAAACACTTAAGAGGTTTTTTTATTGATGATATTTATTTTCCTGTATTTTTTGTAGGTAATGCTGTATGAGGTGAAAAACAGTTCTATAGAAAAAATTCTATACCTAACCGGGAGTAGAGCCCGGGACTCTTGGTATACAAGCCAGTTGCACTGACCAGTTGCACCAAAGGGTCTGTCAAACTACGCACAAGAAATTTTTAAGAGGTTTCGTAGTTAAAACTTTTAATATAGAAACGCCCAGATTCAATGCGATGGACGGCATTCAATCAGAAGTTTTGCAAAACATGAACAATGAATCCGATTTGCAATGAAACTGCACAATTGCACTAGTAAGCGCATTAACGACTTACTGAACGCTACTTCTGCATCTACATTAAGAGTACTTAGGGTTTACAGTACTCTACATTTTGTAAATGTTATTGTGTACTTGTACTACTACTTATTTCCTTACTAAAAGCTTCTATACTTGTCCCCAATTAATAATTTTTTACTAAACCAAGATACAAGTAATTCTTGGACGAAGTAATACCAAAGCATTGAATTTTTCTGTTGATATAGCCTACATTAACGATGTGAAACTATTATGAGCGAAATATTACTAACTTAATGAGAGATAGGAAATTTATTCAAATTTTCTCTTATTTCACGCAAAAATTGGTTTTCATTATAAAGAAATATAAAAAAGTCACAAAAATGTATAAAGTAATTCTAAATGAAATGAAGTACTTAACTTCATCGTAAAGAGAAAGTTAAAAATCAAGGACTTAATTTTATCAACATATGTTACTAAAATTAATAAAACAGTAGGTAATGAAATAATTGATAATAAAATTCTTCCTGTATTTATAAAATTATTATGAGTAAATATTGCAGGTTTATGCATTTTTAAAGAATAAACTGTGTTGAAAATTCAAGTTTTTAATACTGAATGTAACATTTTGAATATAATAGAGAAACCTGAAGTAAACAACTATACTAAGAACGAAAGATTTAGGCGGGTCGAGTTCTCGTTCGTGTATCCCTTCCACAACCTCCTATGTACTCTTTTAGACTCCCCCCTTACGCTCTTAACACTGTTGCAAGAAGTAGGCCTACACTGTTTTTACGTGTTATATTACATAAAATTAGTTTATTGATTGTACTTTTTCATTTACTGTATTTATTTACAGCAGTTGAATAATATATTAATATTAATAAAGTAGGCCTATAAATAGAAATAACAGGTATTCCGATAAGATAATTATGATTTACATAAAAATTAATGAGGCACTAGGAAATAATTACAACCGAACCGAATAATTCTTAAGGATATATTAACCGAACTGAACTTTACGTCCAATAATCTTTTCAAGACTAAACGCCAACTGACCAAGCAGCAGGCCCACTTGTTGGCTACAATCTTATTGTTGTGTTCTCTATTATAATATTTTTGACTATCTATAATACTGTAAATTTATAAAATCATTTTTGTGTGCGGCTATAAGCGAACATAGTAAAGAAATTGTATTGTTATAACAGCACGGAACCCAATAAATTATTAATATTGACACAACTTCCATGTCTGGGCGACTCACAAATAATAAACAGCCATCCGTAATTTTTTTCATTGTGATCATGGAGTCATAGCAAAGTCATAGCGAGTCGTATTACATTACATTATAATAATGTTTATACCAAACTTTGTTTTTTCGTAATTTTGAATCCACACAATTGAATTATTTATTTTGAAAAGTTATATCATCTACATTAATCGTAGGATGTGAAACAAAATGTAATGTACATCTTGTTTTAATTTTCGTACGAAATAATAAACTTTACAGGTAATAACATACGTGCAGTAGTCCTGTACTAGATATTATAGGCGGAGTACATTTATTGAGCGTAAAGGGTGAAGTAAACTTTAAAATAAGGTATTAAGTTTAAAGTCAACAGGAGCAGTAAGAGAGAAGAAATTGCTCGACTGGTGGGATCGGGGAGGTAAGGAAGTGGTGAAGTATATAGCAAACATTGACCCGCCTAAATTTATCGTGGTTATTATAGTAGTGATTACTAGACTAAAAATGAATAAATGTTTAAGAAAAACACTCAGAATCATTCCACGTTTACATGAAAACTAAAAGTTTTGGTGTTCTGTGCACTTAAAAAACTTTCTGGGTCCCTACGCCAAATGGTAATAGGCGTACAGTACGTAACGTATATGATTTAACAGAAAAGAAAAACGAACCTACCGCCAACCCGGCCCCTGAGTGTAACTTAGGCATCGCATCTTCTCGCGCACTGGGTAGCGTATTACTTACTAACCAGTAAGAGTGTACTTCTAATCCGTCGTGAAGATATTCAGCCATCTGCACAAGAGAAGGGATTGTCCAGCGGAAACCGCGTAAAAGGCCTTCTTAAGAGTGTAACGTACCTGATAAAATTCTCCAAAAGCCATCTTGGCAGCATTGATTATAGTCGTCAACGGGAATTCGAAGAATTTCGCGCATTGCTCTCCTGACTGTCAAATTGTTCAATCATTTCTAATTTAGATTTCAATAAACAACCAATCAAAAAATTATTAGATTAAATACTCGAATACCTTATTAAAGGAAGTTCAAAATAAATTATTCTTGACTTGTCTAACAGATTTCAGGTCTAAAGTGTACATTAGTGTTTTAAAATATTCTTAATGTGTCATTTCAGTTCTCTATTTTAAAGTTTCTTTTCGTTTCTATTTATTTTGTTTACTTTCATTGCCATTGTTATTTAACGTTTTTCATGCATTTGTGATAGTTATAGATTTTTCATTGGCAGTTAATTTTCAAATTTTATTTAATAAATCTTTGGACTCCATCATCATCATCTGTCAAGGATTAGGCTCAATGGCCTGTTCCAGCATCCATATTTTTTAGGTCTTCCCAAGCCTCGCTTCCCTCGAGGTTTATATTTCCATGCTTGCAGAGGAAGTCTGTGAGCTGACAAGTTCTGTCTTTGGAGTTATTTCGTATAAGTATTCAAATAATTTTCTTTTTTAATTAATTTTTAAAATCAATTTTTCATCTTTTAATTAAAATAATTCTACTTGTATAGTCTATTGAAAATCACTTTTAGTGTTATTACCAGAAATCGATGGATGACTGATCATCATCAGGCTACTAAAAATTTATTATTAGCTACTCATTTTAACCTCCTAGAAGGTTCCAAACAGATAAAACAAAAAACACATTATAAGCAATTAGTGTGAGTGCGGTTATAAAATATATGACAAACGTTAATGTTAAAAATTAGGTGGGTGGACAAAATAAGTAATTTAGAGATTCTTAAACGAGTGGATGAAAGAAGAAGTGTATAGAAACATCATACCAGAAGGAGGGATATGATAGTGGAGCATATCGTAAGACATCCAGGTATTACTCTATCAGTAATGGAGGGTAATATTGAGGAGTGAATTGTTGTAAGGGGAGGCAAAGGTTAGAATATTAAAAAAAATATACAAAAGATGTAGGTGTTACAGGTTTGTAGATATTAAACGACTTGGGCAAGGTAGAACAGCTTGGAGAACTGCAACAAACCTGTCGAAAGGGTGATGACAAAAATAATGTGAAGAAACCTTTTTAGAATACTAGCTAAAGTACTCGTTCTTCGAACGGTTTTCTAGGTGCTGTGGACGGTCTATTGGTGTACCGAGTTCGATCCCTGTCAGGTCTGATATTCTTTAATCATTCAGTGTTATCTACTCGTACCTCCTTTCAACGTCACCATAATTATTAATAAAAAAAAATAGTTGGACGTAAAATAAAAGCGAGATCTTGGTTTATTTTTAAATTAAGGTATGCAGAGCTTTACTATTTTCATAATAAATGAAAGGCAAATCACAGTAAGAACACAACGATGGTTAATTAACGAACTTTTAAGAATACGGATTCATTTTTGATAATGTGAGAGAGAATAGGTGTACAGGGTACTGGTGGAATGGGTAGGTAGGTAACACTGAATGAATACGGGTTTTACCGGCGCGTAGGCCTATTTTTTTTATTGTTCTGTTTATTCTGTATGTTAATATTTTAAAAGTATTGATGTATTTTTTTCTTAATCGGTAATATCTCCGTTATTATGCATGAAAATAAAAAACTTTACTAAATCTAACTTATTTGTCTTTAAACGTTTCGTAATTTCGATTATATAACATTTTTTTTATACATTGACTTTTATCGTAGATATTCGTAGTTTTTTGTTTACCCTCCCCCTCTGAACTCTCCCTTCCCTTTGTGATATTAAAAACGTTTATAGCCTATTTTCATTTCGATTAGGTCCAGAACCTAAATACCGAAATTCATTGAATTTGGTTCAGCGGTTCTTGCGTGATGCCATAACATACAAACAGATAAACAGACGAACACATAAAATTTCAGCTGAACTTTTTTTCATGGTTAACTTGATGGATCTGACATAAAAAAACAAAATTTGGGGCATTTTTAAAAAATGTACTGACAAAATCACAATTTTATTTATATAGATGTGGAATTAAGGAACTGTATATATGAAACAACTCGCCTACATTTTATATTTGTAGCTTAAAATGTATTATTAACAACTTTTAATTGTGTAACAATGTTCTTTTTATCATATATTATGAAGTAAAATGGTTTTTATGTGTACGTGAATATTTGTGGTGTGGTTACTGAATTTGTTAATTCTTGTCCGCCGGATTCGAAGAGATTTTTGAGTGTAGTGTTCATGGAGAAAACGTGAGGAAAGGGTATAGCGAGTGTGAGAAAGGGTGTTAGAAAGGGTTTTGTGATCATGTTGTGGGCAAGGGCGCGGCGGGTCAGCAGATCCATGAATAATCAAGTGGTTTACTGGATTGCACAGTACGTGTCACTTCCCATTCATTTGTATACCCGCGCCAAGTAATGCGCTTACAAATGCATCTTCTCAGCTTCCCACTGATTACTTTGAAGCCAGGGACCCTTCACTACTGTTTCCCCACAACACTAACAACTAATTTACTTCAACCCTATATGTACTGAAATACTAACTTTCCATCCCATATTCCCTACAGGTATAAGCTGGCCATTGTTTATTACCGAGAATACTTGCAAAGGAAATTATTATACATCGGTGTAAAAGGACATCTAGATGATGACTTAGTTTAAAGAAACTACGGAAATGTAATTGTTAATTTTACAAAATCCCTTTAACAAAAGTTATTTTTGAGTTCTATATTTTAAGTTAAAGCGTGAAATCCCTATGATTTGCATTAGATTATATAAAAACGCTTAAATAATGTAAGAAAGAATTACTATAAAAAAAAAATTGTAATACCTAAACCTATTAACTTAGTCTTATTAACGTACAAGAAAGTAATTGTAATTTTAATATAGATTACTGCATCAGTTAAATGAAATGAAATTATAGAGATTATAAAATTTTAGATTTTTAACTCGGCCACTTCCTTAAAATTATTAAATTCACGGTTCTGAACCCCTAGAATATGAAACCACAATCGTTTAAATACCTCGTTGTTGTTGTTAAGGTCATCAGCTGAAATGCAGTTTTGAACCTCTGGAGGCTTTAAATACCTTTTAAATTTGTAACAGATCAATTCTTATTAAAATTACTAAATTGTTTAATGTCATCAATATATTCTATTCCAGTCACCAAAATCATTATATCAATCTCATAAAAATATGAATGTAACTTCTTTTATTTTATGACGCGTAAGCAAAATATAACAAATATGATAATCTAACTGGATGAAAGATTTGAGAAATGAGGTAGGTGTTCTTGGAATATTTTCCGAGGAAATGTCAACATCACTTTCTTTATTTGCACCTTGTTTCAACAAACGAGCCTCTGACAACAGAATGGAATTTTCTACTTGACAAAAGAATCGTGCTATCTCAGAAGCTGAAGTGATGAATAGCTGTTTCCTTAAGGTAAGAAAACATCAGATCTTTATTTTTTAACTTTAATTTCGGTTATTCAAAAAAAAAACATACAAAAAACATGGGCTGCAACTATTGTAATTAGATATATGTTATCTTTAGTAAATCAACTCCTTCATCTGAAGCAATTTAGAAAATATTAAAATAGTCTTAGAAAGTATTTAAAAATCATCTTGATTATTCAATTTTTAATTCACTAAACTGCTTTTCCTAGTGTTCCAGTATCAAATTTCTTTCTAGAAAGTGGTTCTGACTCGACAATTAACTCAAAAATCTGGTGTGAACACTCATACGACTTTTTCTTTCCAATGCAAATATAGACCAATATAACCTAACATTAGTAATAATACATTAGAAATAAACAAAAAACCGATCTCAAAAAACATAACCTTACTTTTGTTGTGAGTGAGTGATGCAAAATGAAAATAAAGCTTAAATTGCCTTAATAATACAGAAAATAAAAAACTCTCATTGACGGTAAATAGGCTCTGTGAAGCAAAATGCTTAAAATAAAAATTGTAGATTTTTAAATTTCCTATAAATTAGCTTGTATACACGTTCGTCGTAAAATGCAATACTAAGGCCGAAATCTTAAAAAAAAATATTTTTTACTGATTTTCATGTAAAAAACAACAGAAAATCACTAATTACCGCTAAACTAAGAAAAGAAACGTTTGAACTAAAAGTGGTAGATTTTTAAATATTCTACAACTCTTATTATAAAGAAGCGCTAAAATGTATATTAAGGCTGAATTCTTATAAAAACCGCTTTTTTTCTACGAGAGAACACCTCCCCAAAAATTTCAGTAGACACGGCGCCTACCCTATAATTACTCACAGAACTGGGGGTCTCTTGTAGAGCACAAAAAATTTAGTAAATGACACGATTTTTTAAAATATCGTACGAGCCGTTTTTGAGAAAATCGCAAAAAGTGAAAAGTGACACGAATAAACTACTACTTCCGTCCGACCGATTTTGATGAAAATGTTCGTGTCAGGTCCTCTAGTAGGTTCTAACGTAAGTTTTAAGTTTCAACTTTGTACGATGTTCTGTTCTTGAGATATTTTGTTTACACACAGACAAATTGCTAAAAGTATGTTTTTTGGGTTCATGGGGTCTGCAAACGTGTATATCCGGTGAAACTCGATTTTAAAAAATCGACATGAAAACAATACTTGTCTTTCTATGTATTCATAAAGGGCAAGAGAAAGTAAAAATATAGAATACAATGTTGTTGGTAACTATACGATGCGACCTTTAAAAATAAGCTCAAAGAGGTAAAACGCAACTCTATTTTAACAATCAGCTTATTTCGTAGTTGATTTCACCTTGTGTTTATGATGAGTAATTTAGCTGAAATGTCCTAAACTAAAAACTCATTTTTGGTTATTAAGATTGGTCATGTAGATTGTGGGTAAGCACTTTTAGATAATAAAAGAAAGAAAATTTATATTTTAGCACTTTTTCTTTAATTTCTAAAGTGTCTTCTTAAGATACTGTTGGTTTAAGAGTATTCTAAGCCAATTTAGTGTTATCTTGGCAGTCTCGTTACTTAAGGGGTGAACAGAAATCCTCCTTCCATTATAATACAGAACAAGGGATTAAACAAAATTCGATCACAACAATTTCTAGGTTAGATTTTCCCAAGCGGTTTACTTCGATATTTTAAATTTGCATATCAAATTGTTCAATTGAAAGTTTTGTTCTGATATTACATACAAGAAGTCTTAAGATATATTGTCATCGACTTTATCTGTTTAAGATGTATGAAAGTTTATATTATTGATCACAAAAACTTTGTGGTTTATGTCACAAGGTCAAATAATATTTAAAATATACAGAAATATTTTACAGGTTATAAAGAATGAGCGAAGGGTATAAGGTTAAGCTCAGAATAATGAGTACTTACGTATACGAAGTCCTGAAATGCGCTTAATGCTTCCAATCTGTAATTCCTTTCCTGATCAGAGGCATCGTATTCAGGAAAGTAATTTCCCGTAGGAATAAATACTTGAGTAATTATTGTCCCAAACGGTGAGGTAATATTTATTTTGTGATAACAAAATAAATTTGTAATTAAACTGTAAACACGGAAGTAAATAAAAATTATAAATATTAATTAACACTCTAATTTACTCAAAAATTGTGTTAAGTGAAATGTTTTTTAAAATAAAATAACTCTGATTATTTATATGATTTGCAACTTTATCATTTCTCTTCAGTAAATTTTGAATGGGCAGTAGAAAACAAAATATAACAATATCGTAACGTTGGTTGCAGGTTCTTTCAGGATCTGATTATTTATAAATAACGAAATATTCTTTCTAAATTTACAAAACAAATGTATAAATAAATCACATACATTACTACAGTTATAACTACTAGTAAATTTCTATGAACTTTGTAAAAACAAACTAGATTGATTTCAAAATGTTTTACAAATGTTAGACTTGAATAAAACTTAACCAAAAAGACAAATGACCATTTACAATTAATTAATAAACTCTTACTTAAAAATCAAAGAAACACTAACTACCCAGAAACTGTTTCAATACAGTAAGTTCAAATACAGTAGCCTACTGCTTATATTTTGTAAACTCATTATTCAATTTGTAGGCCTGCTGTATTTATACCATTTAAGAATATCGTTTAAAAAATTACAATAGCTTTTTCCATAAATTAATTTATTTTTAAAAAAGTTGTGAGTATTTCCTTTTTATTTAATAGATAGCATGTTTAAATTAGTAAAGTTACTGGTTTATAGCCCATTTTTTTATTACTTGACATCCATCCTTGATACTCTATATTCGTGACTTGGTCCAAGTCTACAAACGGTCGAATTTCTTAGACTCTACTTTAGAACCAATATTCCAGATAAAACAATAATAAAGTTTGTACCCTATTGTAACCTGTTGTAAAATCACATTGCCAAATAAAAGCGGTAAACACAATTTTCCCTATTCCAAAACTGTTAAGCCGATGTATGTTATGTAACAATGTTCTTTGCTGTGACACTAATAGACCAAGAAAAATTTGTCTATTACCCCAGTGGTTCTCAACTTTTCAGACAGCATGACCTCCGTTTTAGGTTGAGTATTTTTTCGACCATTTCTGAATAATGTTAAAAAATTAAAAAATCTGCAATAGTTGTAATTTTTACTTAAGGATATGAGTAGGTTCTGAGAGTCAACCCGTTTAATGAGCAAGCTGTATAAAATGGTGAGCTAAGTATTCATCTTCCTGATAAACTTACACGATAGAGTTATCAAGTGATCAGGCAATGAAATTAACTTTCAACAACTCTTGTGCCAACAAATTTTGGATTAACTATTAAAAAGGAATACCCAGAACTGTCCAGAGTAGTTTTGAAAATTTTGAAACCATTCGCCAAATTTTACAATTTATGAACAAGGATTTTCCATAATGGTGAATTTGAAACCCAAATTAAGAAATCGTTTGGCACTGGAAAATGACATCGTTTTGTGTGTTACAAAAACCAAACGTTCAAAAATTAATTAATTCCAAACAAGCCCAAGTTTCGCGTTAATTGAATGGGAAAAAGTTGTAAAAGTAATGTATAATTTTTATGCATCTTTTTTAAATAAGTAACTACGTGTAACAATAACTATTTTAAATTTTTACCCCGTAATTCGCGACCCCTCAGGTACAACCTGTGACCTTCCCCCCCAGGGGTTTCCGACCCACAGGTTGAAAAACACCTACTCTAACAGTACTAAAGTAAAAGTTCAGAATTATTTAGATGCGGTATTTAAATGTCAGATATGAACTGCTTTGAAAAAGATAATGGTTACTTTTTAACTTATTTCCAGTAGTATGAATATCATAAATTTCAAACAACACTAACCGGAGTCGTGTTCACGTTTATTGTCTGATCGTAAGATCTATCGATATCCATTGTATCGATAATGAAAGAGATGATTATATAATCCGAGAATTGATATCTTTCAGCTAAGTCCACGACAGTTTTATACACTCTCAGCTGTTATCTTCAACTTAATTTGTTGAGAAATAACTATCTGCTTCTACACGAACAATAGTAATGAGGCTAATTTAGAGTTGTATTCGTGAAAAATTATGAAGTACTTTTTACATTCAATAAGCTTTGATTACATACATGTTCAATAGACAAATTTTTAATCGTTTGATAAAAAAAGTAACTCACGATTTCGTAATCATTACATTCATTTTAACACCGTTAACATTGACTATTGCTTGGAAGAATGTGATTTAAATTGAATTGTCTGAAAAGAAGTATTAGCTGAATAATATAACAACTTTATTTAAATCGGTGTTAAAAAACATTACTAATCGAAAATTTCTTTGTGACTGCCTGAACAAACATTTTACGGCTTTCTGTGCAGTAAAGTACCTTTTTTATTTCGTTCGTCAAATAAAAATTTGTCGTACAACCTGTCTGCTATATAGTCGTGGTAATTAACTTGGTTATTAAATAAAATTTTAAATTTTCAAAAGTTTTGTTCTTGTTTGTCCACCTCGGGTAGTTTATTCTGATCAGCACCGACCAGACATCTGACATCTTCTTTACCCTATTTCCGTCAGTCTCCACCTTAGTGCTTTGAGGGAGATTCTTAAGTCAAGGAGAAAACTAAGTACTAAGTTTTTGATATGACGGTAAACTACATCTCGTTTTAATCGGAATGGTTCCATCTGGGATATCGCAGCAAGTAGCAGACACACATTAATAATGGCTGAAGTATGGTAAAACGTAGCACTGATTCTGAGTTCACGTGTGCCTAGAGAGAATCCAAGTAATGTTTATACGACATTTTATCTTGCTTGGCTTCGGCAAATTTTTCCGGGGGATAGATGAGTGACAGCAAGTATCCGATGCCTTAATAATGGATTCTCTCGGTTAATGTACAGCGACCTTAACAGAAGAGTTTCATGGTCCTTCCGGCTAGGGTTTGAACGGCATTTTGGTATCTCACCTGTTGTAAAAAAAGTATGACTTATAATCCACAACATAGCTTCGGAAATAATATTAATTGAAATTGGAAATCCAAAATTTTAACCCTCTAAAAACGATTGGTTTAATTCCAACAACAGACCTGAAGTCAAATATAGTGTTGAGTTTTACTAAGCATTTTACCTGATATTCCACCAAGGAAGACAGTAAAAATTTGTTTATTAAAAGTATATTTAAAAATGGATAAAATTATCAATACATAAGTATTCAATTTATTTTGAAAATAAAGTTTTACATGTAAATTCAAGAAACTAACACGGAAAGTTTCTTTCAAATTATAAGGCAAGTTACAACCACTGAAATAATAAAAATGCAAATAATTTGTAACAGGCAAACCAGACCACAACAAGTAAGTGAATGTATCTTGCTTGGGTCTTCCAAATTCCAAGCCAAAACAAAGGACAGGGCAAAGGGACGAGGGACGACGAGCGTGTATACTTTGACGTAGCCGGCTGAGCCCTACTTGAACTTACGTGTTAGAGGGAGTCTTCGAATATTCATGCTATGCAAAATGAGGGTAATGTTCTAGTAGTTGGATCATGAATACCGAACGCCCTAGCAGCTCAGTTCTCCTCATTATTAATACACTATTACACACCCCTTCAAGCACACAACCTTTTAGTTCTAGACACAAACATACTCAGATTAAAACCGCACAAGTACAACCTGTTCGTAAAAGCTTACTAAATTTATTCGTTTGAAACAAAGGAAAACGTATAATATAGTATCACTACATGTAGTTTTCTCCAAGTATTTTGTCCAAACATTTCTGGTAGAAAGAAACAATGAAATACTTATATGGTGTAGAACGAACATTTGTATATCAGATTATGCTTTTAAAGTACGTCTGGTTTTGTTTATATACTTTTGGATACTCAAGTAAATTGTACTACTAATATTTACAATTGTAACTGCTTGACCTTTTCTTGCAACGATCATGATTTCAACATTAAAACCTCTATCAAATGTAATTCTTTAAGTAATTACCGTGAAAAACGCAAACCTCCTATATCAATAAGTTTAAGATATATTTTAGTGGAATAATTCCTACTAAGTAAATAATTTTATTTTTAAATTTCAGCAAAATTGTTAAAATTATTACTACTACTAATACATGACAATAAGAGAATGTATGAATGACAATAATGAGAAATATGTGTTGCTAAATTGAACTTTGCTAAGAACATGGGTTAGACCAATTTTTACTTTTTCTGAGAAACTTGGTTTATTACCATAGAAGGTTTTTTTCACCATCACTATATTTTAAAATGAAATTTTTCGAAACTGAAGAATTACACGTGCCCGTGAATCCATTTTAATTTCTTTAGGGATTATAAACGTTTACAGGATTTGATAATATCTCTTAAAGACGCATTGTAGAGAAGTTTAGATTAATAACAGTGGGCTAAAGAAACATATTAAATAAATTACTGTTATAAATAATACTAATATTAAATATAATGGAATACCATACACATTTATGCCCAATTCATATGCGTGAATAGGAGTCGTATATTATATTACGTAAACTAAATATAAAGATCAAAAATATAATCAATAATCACTCTAAATACACTTAATACGCTACATAATTATACCTAATTAAAATGGTATAATAATATTGTCTATTATTAAATTAAGTAGTTCAATGTAATTTACTAGTACTTATAACCGTAATAATTCAATGTAATTAATTAATTTGTTAATAATTACAATACAATTTTTACTTTCTATTGCACTGTATATATGAATATATAGGAAGGAAATTATTGCTTTCATGTCGATTTTTCGAAATTAAGTTTTCACCGGATATAGCCTACACGTTTTCGGACCCCCTGAACCCAAAAAAACATGTTTGTAGCGATTGGTCTATGTGTGTGTGTGTGTGTGTGTGTGCGTTTGAACAGAATATCTTCAGAACGGAACATACGAAGTACGAAGTTGAAACGTAAAACTTAAGTTAGGACCTTCTAGAGGACTTGACACGAACATTTTCATCAAAATTGGTCAACCGGAAGTAGTAGTTTATTCGTGTCATTTTTCACTTTTTTGCGATTTTCTCAAAAACGGCTCCTACAATTTTTTTATAATTTGCCTCATTTACTACATTTTTTATGCTCTAAGAGATAGGGTAGGCGCCATGTCTGCTGAAATTCTTGGGAACGCTGTTCTCTCGTAGAAAAAAACGGGTTTTTTAAGATTGCAGCCTTAATATGCATTTAAGCTCAAAAATGTACTTATATAATAAAGTCGCCGACAATTTACAAATCTACAACGTTCATTTCAAACATTATTTTGTATAACGCTTAGTTTAGAGGTAATTAGAGATTTTCTGTTTTTCTTCATGAAAATCTGTAAAAAAGTGATTTTTTAAGATTTGACGACAAAAATGCATATAATACAATTTAAAGGAAATTAAAAGATCTACAATTTTAATTTTAACCATTTTTCTCTACAGAGCCTATTTGAGTGTAAAAGAGTGATTTTCCGTATTATTAAGCCAAACTAAGATTGTTTTCATTTTGCATCATTCACTCATGATTAAAATTAGGTTACGTTTTTTGAGGTTAGTTTTTTGTTTATTTCTAATGTACTGTAGTAATGTTAGGTTATATTCGTCATTTTTTGCATTGGAAAGAGGAAGTCATGTGATTGTTTCACAACAGATTTCTTTAATTTAGGATAAATAATTTTTTATGTTATTGCTCACTGATTTCAGTAGTCTTGTCTGGAAAAAATTTTCTACGTTTATTTCATCATGTTACTTAAATATGTAAGGAATTCGTATAGTTATAAATATTGAATTCGTTTAACTGGGGTACCTCAATATAAAGTTTTCATAAAATGAAGTGAAGGTAATGATAAATTTACAGTTTCATGGTGTGTTCTCATCCTATTTTCATGATGAGAAGTAAAACAGGTTAACAAAAAATCGTTTAAGCTTACGATATAGATGGCATTGGGTGAGGGCTTCAAAGCTAGCTCCGCGCTTTATCAATCTAAAGTCAATTTGCTGTACGTGAAGCCGTGATTTGCATTTTTATTTGAGTTCCTCTGTCTTCCTTTGCATCCCGCTACACTCTCACGCTTTAACGCCTCTACCTCCTCAAAATATATTCCTCCTCTTTTTCTTTTAACTTCTACTACCCGCATAGAAATTTTCCTTTTTTGGCAAAGCATCTCTGAGATATTGTTTACATCTTTTTCAGCGGGAACAAATTTTATGCGTTTGAAAGTTTACTAGAATTGGGCCAAATAGTCGGAAATATTTAAAAAAATATTATGTATGATAATAATTATGTAGTACTCATAAAATATTTTCGTTGCATCCACTTTGGCTGTTCATAAACAAACGGCTATTGAAGCATATAATGGTTGTTCTGTTTTATGGGTTATGTTTTAATGGTTTCAACATAATGTGTTGTTCTGTTTTCTAAGATTTGCGTCAGTTGTGGTATGTTTTTTATCAGCAGCCACACTGACCTTTGTTGAATTGTTGATATTTCTAGTACATAATAAGAACTACTAATCGATCCTATTTTTATTTTATTCTGGGTTATTCTATTGAGCTGTTGTGTATGTATTTATTCCGTTGTTTCTCTGTCCTTCTGGAATCTAAGGTAGCGTATATTAGTGCGACCCCATTTTCCTTAGTAGTAAGAGTTTGTAAAGGCAATCAATGGTATTATGCTGTCGTGAACAGAGTCAAGCGAAAAGTGCAAACCAGTTTTGTGTCGCCGGTCCGCTGGTGTAGTGGTTAGCACACCTGGCTTCTACGCCGGAGTCCCGGGTTCGATTCCGGGTCAGGTCTGGCATTTTTTCATCACTAATTGTTCATATATCATCATTCTCCACCATCTCCATCAGCAGAAATTGTAAAACAGTCAGACGTGAAAAAGTGTGTCACTAATGAACCTACCGTAAGTCAGGAATTCATTAGTGTATTTTAAATGGCCGTTTATATTAAAGGGAATGCTATTTACTTACCTGCAGGAAGATCAGCGGGGCATATTTTTTTTATTTTTCTTATTTATCCGAGGCGGCGAGAAAAACTCATATTCACTCCCTCACGATGGGGGAAGTAGCGTTGGACTCAATTGAGGCGTCAATTGAGCCCCAAGGAGGCCGCAACCGCCTACCAACCAAAAACCCGCCGCCTGGCTACTTGATCCGACATCAATAAAGAACCCTCCACCTCCTTCGGAACAATTTTTTTTTGCATTCAGGAGACTCCAAAGGGAGTATAGGACATGTCAAGATAAAACTGATAAACAAAAAATGTATCACAATGATAAATTCATCACTTACCAATAATTTTTTCCTGCTACTGCTTAACTCAGTAGGCTTGTCACGAACCCCTTTGTATCAAATAGTACACAATATTTGTTTAATTATAAGTTAAAAATACTTTTCAACCAAAAACTATTTAGAAAGGAATTCGTGCACACTGTAAAATGTTTCATCAATTAAATACTGTTTCAGCTTTTTTTTAAAATTACTTAAATTGTCACAACGTTTTACACTTTGTGGCAATTTATTGATGTATTTTCTACCTGCATAAGTTGGTGTTTGTTCAAACAATTTAGTGTTGTGATTAGCAACATAATAATCGATTCTTTTTATATAATACTACAAGGGAAATGTCGGGTTTAAAAATTTACATAAATATTGTCAGCGGGGCGTGTAAGCGAACCGTAGTCTAATTTTCTCCTCTCGCTGTCACTGACCAACACTCACTCTATCACATTCATTCATCTCGTTCATCACCAGATCATCTTACCTTTTGAGATGTGAGATTGTGCCTATCTTACCTTTTGAGATCGGGACAGGATTGATTTACTGTGGAAGAGTAAAGAAGCCAAGGTCGTCAAGAGTTATTATGCCAATAAACGTATGGACATGTTCGTTACCTCTAAAGAGAGATTTGTTGAATCTAACATGTGTGACTAAAACTTGAATTAATTTAAATCGTATTAAGTTCAAAATGTACTTGCTTTGTAGCATTCTGAGTTTCACAGACGTTAAAGACAGTTTCAACAGGAATCTTTAATAAACTAATGTTACTTCTCCCGGTTAAAAGTTTGTCGAATGCTCTGAATTTATAATAATACTTTACTGTTCTTATTTGTAGCTTAGATAGGCTTAAAATCCTACTTTATAATCTAAATCTAGTTTTGGAAAAGTACATTTAATTAAGTGTATTAATTGAAAATAATCACTATTATCATTTAAATACTTCTTTACAAAAGTTTTGTATTGTTTCTTCTTTTTTAAGTGTTTTAAAGACTATCTCCTTGGTATAGATCGTCAGGTCAATTTTTAGTTAGGTTCAGAGAGTTTTTCCCGTTAAACCCTATGTAGTTCCCAGTTACCGAAACCCTTCATACAACAAAGTAAGTAAGTTTTGATAGGTATACGCAAATTATAGATGTTATTGCATCAAATTTATATAGTTGCAGAGTTGATTAGAATATTTAGGAATGAGTAGGATATGATAAAAGGTAAGTAGTTATTTGCATAATGAGTGTATGAATGTTTAAGAACCTCAGACATGAATTTTTGGTTAGTAATTAGTGGGGTACTATTCTATTATTCCATTAAAATTGGTAGGAAAGTTAAGTGGGAGTATTATGAAAGTCTGTATTATGTACACAATTTTTAGTACAGGAATGGATATTATTAAACGAGCCTGAATTCAATAGGTAGATTAATTGTTAGCTTTACGAAGGTAAGATATGGGATATGGGGAATGAACAGGCATTATTCTGCTAAGGAAAGATCAATGATTAATAGGAGAATAAGAGCAGAGTAGACGCAAGTCGAGGTCTTAATATTATCTGAACTTATAGTAGTGAGGAGGGAGGGATATTAGGGTATGTGTAGAGGAACTGAATGAGGGAGTGGAGATGGCGTATTGGCTACCTAACCTATCTACAAACTACGTTATACTACCTGCACATAACAATTGCTATTGTATTGAGAAGTATGAGGAAACTCTGATCTTTCCGTTGACTCGCTCTATGTCTCGTATTTCTCCTATTCGGAATACATATATATTGTTTTTCAGGCTCAATACAGACGGATAATTCTTGTTGCCTACAAACACAGTACTATAAGTAAGGTTATCTAAAGATTTCTCAATGGTACTTTTGAAATGAATTCGGTGTATTCATTTTACTCCTACCAAAACTCCAGCCTAGCAGTTATAATACACAGTTCCACATCAGCTGAAGTTATATGAATATTTTAAAGTGTAACATGTGACGATTGACAATATCTGTATTTTAGTGGCGGAGGATGAATCAAAATAATGAATAATCTCTCATTAAATACCCATTGAAACTCCCTATTACCTTGGTGAACTTCAATCAAAAGCCATAACTGAGGTAAAATGTTAAATACTAAATAATTATTGAAATGAAATAAATAAGATATATTAATTGTCAAGTTGTTAATAATAAGGAGAAAATTTACATGTAACCGTGTTGAAACATATACATTGGCTTCTGGTTTGGTCTTTTTTTATCAGAGGCGGCGAGAAAAACTCATGTTCACTCCCTCACAATGGGGGAAGCAGTGTTGGACTCAATTGAGGCGTCCTCGTCCAGCGCCAAGGACGCCGCAACCGCCTACCAGCCAAAAACCCGCCGCCTGACCACTTGATCCGACATCAATAAAGAACCCACCACCTCCCTCGGAACTGTTTATATGATACTACAAGGGAAATGTCGGGTTAAAAAATTTACATACTGTCAGCGGGGCGCGGAAGGGAACCGTAGCCTAATTCCCCTCTCGCTGTCACTGACCAACACTCACTCTCTCACTTTCATTCATCTCTCTCATTACCAGCTCAGGAAATTAGTGCGCCTACCTTCTGAGATCGGGACAAGATTGATTTACTGTGGCAGAGAGCGATTACATAGTAGGAGACTGTGGGAGATTACATAGATTTCCTTCAAAATCCGCCTCTACATTTTAATAATACGAAAGAAATTTAAATTTCACACTTTGTACATCATTTCTAAAACCCGCAGTAAATAAATAAATATCAGAAATACTAATAATTTAAACATTACGTAACCGCTCTCTGTATTATGTAAATAACGCAGTCCTGGAAATACTGTGCTGAATATAAGAAGAAATCATTACACAATCATAACCTACTGATACATGATACTTTCATTATCTAACAACCTATCTGGTAATCCACCTTAACCTATATTCGCAGAGTTTCTGGATCAGGGACTTCGCGAAGCAATAGTTAGGCTATAACTAAATGTAAAACTTAATATTTTTTAAATCACCGTCAATTTCAACTAACAGTTTGTTTGTAAAGACCCCTCTTTACGTTGAGTGGTAATCTTTTTGAAGCCATAATGTAAATTGTTTTTCATTTTCATCCTGCTGTTACTATCATGCAGATAGATTATAATAATTAAAAGTGAAAAACAAAATTATCCAAGGTTGTTACGCGAGAGAGATAAGGTAGTTCAGCTTGACTTCATGCATGACAGTACTGAATACCTCAAAATAAAATAATAAACTTAAGTGATATGTTGACCAATAACTATCATGATAAGACGCTAGAATTTTTACGAAAATATCTACATGTTTAAACGGGATCTTATGGCCTCCCAAAATATCTAAGTACCATATTTATATAACTAAAATATTTTTTTTTCTGTAGTGTGATTGTGGGAAACTATCAAGATGAAGAAACGTTTGATTCAAGTTGAAGTGGTCGTTATGAATATATTACAAGAGACTGCTCGTGTGAGCTTTACCTTTGCCTTTATATTATAACTCACCAGTGCATGGTTTCTCTTTACAACTGTTATGAAACCAGTTCAATATTTAATATATTTCTGTTGCATTCAAGCATCGTTCATTTCTCCCTTTATCTTAGAGTACCTAATTAAATTGCGATCAAGGCACCTACCGCTATTCACCACCGGTACCTTACCCTCCTTCGACATCACTACGCACCAATCTTCCTATGAGTTGTTAACACAACTTCTACCCCTCTTCTACGAGTAATAACTTGTACAACGCATTGTTTCGTATGACATTAATCCACTATAAAGATACATCGTTACCACTTTACAAACCTATACTAATTTCGAATGTTTACAGAATAACTTAATTAAGTTTCTAAAATTTCATTTATTACACTTTTGGTCTGTAGCCTATTTATATTACAATTCTATGTAATAAAAGGGCGTACAAAATAACAAATTAAATAATTTAACCGACATTTACAATAACAATTTTTTTTAATAAAAATTATCTAACTTTTTTTGATGATGCGTTGTGTTTTTTTGTATTTATTTAACGTCGCATCAACATCAAGGTCATTAGCGACGACGTTAGGGTGTAACTGTCTGTAATGAGGATGAAATGATTTTTTGCAACGTACGAAAATATGCCGTGTCTGAGTGGGATTCGAACTCAGGACCGCATGATGCGAGGCGAGCACGTTACCAATTGCGCCAATGCGGCCGGCGCGTTGTGTTTTTGTTATACCTGAACTGTTTACATTCTCAAATATTTTATTCTAAGAAATTACTTTGAAATTGTATTGAGATTGTTGTACTATCGTTAAATTATAGACTGTAACTCTTCAAGTTTCAAACATCAACTGAATTTGAAGCATTTTAGATGTGGATTCACTAAAAAAACTTTCTTCGTCAACGTACAGAGAAATAAAGAATATGGAGTTATTACAGAGAGCTCTTCTATTAAAGGAGTTTTTTTTAAATTCAAGCACAAAAAGTTGGCGTATTTATGATATATTATTTGACGCAACCTTAATTAACAATTCCAGTTGATACTGAAAGGCTTTATTCATAAGAGGCAGGTGGAGTGTTAAATTATTGGCACCGATCTGCTAGTTCGGGCTAGAAAAAATAGTTCTGTTTCTTATCATATGGTCAGCCAATTATATGACTTTATCATTTAAAAAAAGAAGAGATTTGAAAGACACTAGTCAGAGTTATCATCTCTGAGAGTCATGAATTTCATTTTACAGCCAGACCCTGTGGTGAATGTAGTGAAAGTGTCATTTGTAGGGTGGAAAGTGTATGCTTTTCATACCTTTCTACTTAGTGAGGAAAACATGATAAACCACCTTACTCCTCATTTTACTTAGTAAAGCCTCTAGAGGTTCAAACCAGCCTTTCAGCTGATGACCTAAACAACAGCGAAGGGTAAAAACGAAGGACAGTATTAGCAGATGCTAGTATACTGGAAGAACATTATGGATTGGTGGACCGAAATAGTCAGTATTAAGGAGTTATTCTGTCTGGCAAATGATATTGTATAATATAACTTGGTTACAACCAATGTTCAGATCCTCAAGTGTTAGTCTAAAATTCCATGAGGACAAGATATGTTGATCAGAATTTATAGGTATTAGATACTTGATATAATGGGTAAATATCCAAAATACAAGTAGTTATTACAAAATAACTATCAAAACTCATCAAGAATACATATAAAACAAAAAATAATATTTTGATATTTTTTGCATAAATTAAAAATGCCTTCAATTTTACAGAATAAATTTTCAATAACAAGGATATTCCCAAAAGTAGCACCCAAAAGTCTTTCTACTACAAAAACGTTTTTTTAATTTAGAGATTATTTTGAAATCGTTATTTTTGAGTTGGTTGACGTAGCACCACTGTCCTATATAAAAGCAAGGGAAAATGAATTAGGTCGGATAATATTTTAACCCTTCTCTATCTAGCTGTTCTATTATGCTTGTTCAATACTCTGTGATTCACAGGCTGACAAATCCGTTCTCATAAAACTTTACGAGCAGTGGTTATTGTGTATTTTGATTTACGCTTACAGCAGACGGACATCATAATAATTCTTGTGTTTTATCGCAATATTCCTATTTTGGATACTAACTTACTTTTCGCCCAGTCAGCAGTTCTACTACTACCAACGATGCAAGCTACTTTTTTGTCCATTGCTGTGGCTGCTCAACCGTAATCTTTTCTACTCTCGAGTTTAATTTTATTTTTCATATCTCGTTATTTTTAAGGTAAAGAAATAATTCATTGGAGAAGATTAGAAGTATGAATGGATTCACCAATAATATTCATTACCTTTTCTCCTAGAACTATTTTTTATTGTTTGTTGTATCCAAATTGTTCACACAAATTTAAAAAAGTAATTTAACTTTTATTTAAATTCATGCAGTTTAAGATCATGCCACCAAATATGTAGGTCATTCCAGTTTTTTCCTTATTATATTCCATAATAATTCACAAAATTCAAAAACATTTGATAAAATACAAACTCTTTTTTGCAGAAATTGTTTATAAAAGTGGAATAATCTTACAGCTCGTTCTTGTTTCTAATATAAATATCAGTTTATAACATTGTATCAAATAATGTGCTGATTGAATTTAGGTTCAGTGTAAGTTTTTTAAAAATTAGGTTTTGTAATATGAGTAATAACAATGTAAACAAAGCAAAATAAAATAAATTAAAAACAGGAAATTTTTAAGTTTTTGTAAAATCTGTAAAATAAAAAATAATTTAGCCTCCATATTTTTTTTTGTTTAATTTCTACGCTGCTTCTTGTTCTATCTATGCTATGTTATTTTGTATGTATGCATATTTACAGTATTTTCCAATTTTTCCTATGTTTCTTCTCTAACTTTACTAATTTTCTTTTTCTCTTTAATTGTGGGGTGTACTCTATTTTTGTCAATTTTGCTTACGGTACTGTACAATGTGAGCAGCACAATTTCCGTAGCTCTATTTAATATAACGGCCGGTGAGGAAATAACTTTCAAGAGAAGAGTTATCCAGTGGTACAGTCCCCATTTAGAATTATGGATGTTGTCCGTTATTCAGACCAATAGGTTTTAACTCCATTGCTGCTTTAGACTTGTATAGCTGGGAAGTTCTTTACATCTAGGTAATGGGCTAATCGGTTGCAGTGGTTTTTAGTCGTTCGTAAAACTTACTATAGAAGAATGCGGTTGGTTTCCTTACTGTAGAAAGTTTGAAATAGTCGTGGAGGGCTTTATTGCTTACATAAAAAGGAGCATTAGAAGCAAGTCTTAAAAATTTTGACCGAAAGGCCTGGATTGACTTTCAGTTACTCTCTACCACCGCTCCAAAAAGCTGAACACAACACGTCTCAAAAGGGTTTGTAAATTAATTTTGGAACGGAAGTTCAATTTTGATAGCGAGTTAATAAAGCGGAAGAGTAGCTTTTGGCGGCGTTTAAGTAAAAATTAAAATTTTAACACAGATAAAGCTTCCAAATTAGCCGCCTGTCAAGCTACAATCCAAAATATCGCACTACTCTCGCGTGGGTTATGTGAACGTTATTCAGCACTACAGATGGGAAAGTTTGACGAAATAAGGTGAATGTAACTTATTTAAATTTATTTGGGTTCACCTTAATGCACAAATGGGTTAAGCAGTCCTCTAATAGTAAAAGATGCTGCTGCGCCAACCAGGAAGCTTTATCTACGGCCTTTTCCCTTACATGAATTGCCGTGTCGTCAACGTATGTCGCGGTTACCGATGTGTCCAGAATAGGCACATCAGATGTAAATACGCTGTACAGAAATGGGGATATTATTGCCCCGTGAGGTACTCCAGGGTTAATTTTGTGTAGCTCACCGAACTGAACTTTAAAAAATCTATATTCTTAACGATTTTACAAGTAAACAGGACGAGTAACTTCAAATGTATTCTTAAAGAAATTTTTCTGTTTTTCACGTCATTTGTTTATAAAAAAAACAAAATAGCTGAACTTTTGGTTGGTTATACTAGATTGTATAGTTTCTGAATAAAGATTTTAAATCCATATTACGATAGATTTACGAGTGCACAATAGACATTTTTAATGGATGAAACTTTTATATGCAGAAGAACTCTATAGGACAAATAATAATAAAGATTTAACTTTAAACTAAATTCAGTTGCATGATATACAAGTATATTTTATAGAAAGGATAATTTATAGGTAGCTAAATGAAAATATTAGAGGATATTTTATTAGGTACAAAAATATGGAAGCATTAAAACTTTAATCCATTTTTTAAACTATATTTTGTTAGATAGCCCCTTTATCCACTATATACTTCATATACGTAACTAAACAATGTACACTTCTTTATGGCTAGAACTAAAATAAACATATTTAAGGTATGGGAATCCACAAAATTTAATAATTAATAATATTATATGCACATTTATTTTTAATGAATGATTTGCAGAGTCAAAAATTTATGTTTGAATTTTCTTTCAGTTAGTTCACACCTTTCCTTTAAGAATTTATCGTTATCGTACCAATTTTTCAGTTAAAGGCTTTTGAAATATAAAGACATTTAAGATTAATATAAATAAGAAAACATATTATTTAAATTCAGAACGCATTTCGTAATAAATATTTGTGTAAATATAGAAAAAAAATCTGAATTCGTAGTGTAATGTATCGCATAGAACAGGGGAGAATCTGGGAGTAACGTGGAATAACACCGACTGCTTGAGGCTTAGCACGTGACAAGACTTGCATACTGCTTCTAGCCCACCGCCAAACCGTATCTACTTTACAGAACTGTTGGTAAAAGACTGTAACTGCTGTTTCTAAAAGCGTGGTGTGTAAAATGTTACACTTTACATTTAATATAAAATTTTTCTTCTATTTTTGCAATCACGCACGGCCAATTTCATTTTCGCACTTTCATACATACGTGTTTAACGTTAATGTATCATCAATTTAACCAGTAGAACGCTTCATAAAGTTTGACATTTGTACGTACTATTTTTTCTCTATCAAAATTTCTGCAATACAGTTACCCCGCTTAACCAAAATATAGAAGCATAACCAATTTTGGATATGCGAAATCCCGGATAACAAGCACTCATATAGAATTTAGTAAAAATTATGAAAATAGTCAAAATGATAGTACAGTATTTTTGACTGTCTATTTGTGTGTTTAAACTAAAATACAGAAATTTTAAGAGAAGAAAATGTAATATTGTTAAGTAATTAATATTTAGAACGTCGGATTATTAGAAAATTCCTGAACAAATGATGTTTCTCTGGCGGGATCTGGAAACCCGTCCCGAACGAAGAAGTCTACATAAATTCGGAACCTTTAGCAGACCAGGTGAGGAAAAAAAGATTTTTTTCTTTAAACATCTCTTGAGATTGACTTCACGAGAATCTCCACACAAATCATCAACTTTTTCCTAAACAGAAAATCTAAGCCACTGGATCAAAAAATTGAACAAGACATGAACGAAATCCAACTCTCGCTTGAAGACCTGAAAAAAATCCGGAAAATACCACAAACTGAACAACACAAGACTTAAACAGAAGAGACCAGCCAAACGACAAAAAATCGTGTATTCCGACGAAGAACGCCAACAGAGATCAGAAAGATTAAAGGAATACTGTAGAAGGAACATCAGGGAAAGTACACCAAAAAATCGAAATAAAATTTATCTTCTTTAACGAACTTATGTAGTCCTGTGTGGTTTTTTAAAAAATATATATATGTATATTTACTGTATCTTTTTATATTATTTACAGTCTTTTTAAAAAAGTGTAAAATTTTTGATGAAAACCGTTTTCTGCGATATCACGACATCGTTTTAATAGAAACACGCTCTGGAGGTGAAGAACAAGTAAATGAATTCCCAGAATAGTAAAACTTTATATTTGTAATTTATTACATTGGACACTTATTTCTTTTTGTACTTTAACGACGCTCCGTATTTATAATTATATTTGTATTTATAAATGCTTTAGTACTGAACATACACACGATATTGAAACTGAGAAATCACCAAATTAAAAATGAACTTTTTCGGATCCGTTACGGTTAAGTGGGGTTCGGTTAATCGGGGTTTTACTGTAATATAAAAACCAAATTTATTAATTTTGTTTCTGTAAATTTGATTTAAAGCAACATAACCAATATTACCAGTTAAATAAGAATCACTATTTTGTATATTTTAGATAATACATATTTGGGTTATAAAAACACTTGAATTCTGTTATTTTTTTATAATTGGTTTGTTATGGTCGCATCAACATTCTAAGTTTTTAGCGACCCCATTACATAAAAAACACAAATTACATAACATAAGATTATAACAGTACACTTTAGGTTTACAATGATGTTTTTCAATTAAATAAAATTTACACTTAACAATTGAATCTTAAACTTTAAAATTATAATATGATTATAAACTGAATATACATTATTTTGTATGAATTGCATTTCTATTTGCACTATTTCTATTTCTGTTATTTTTATTTTATCATTTAACTATTGTTTTTAAATTACAAAATAATAATTATCATCTTTAATTTATTCCCGAACTACTTTGTTCTTGTTATTTTTTTATTTTGTTTTTAGCGCCTACATTTGCTTAAAATTTCGTTAGGTAGGATGATCTACAGATCAGCATGTTCAGATATGCCCACCTCTCACTGGACGTGATTCTTTCAGTACGGAAGGTGGAAAATTCCAGAATAGTGCAAGAGCTAACATTGTATTCAACTGTTAAGTTAAAATAGCATAGGATTTTCACATAACCTATATGGAAGATCCCAGAAATCGTGGATCCAAGAACAAGCTGGAAGCAATTGCACGTGTTTTAATATGTTTACTTTTTTTGGTTTTATAATTAGGTAACAGGTGATTCAAAAAGAGCGCCGGTTTTTAAACGGCTGGTAAATTTTTGTTTATCTGTTGGCAACATTGTTAGACTTCATTTCTATTTCGGAGAACATTCCGATTGACGATTCAGTTGTAGTTTCTCTTGTTCGCAGTGTAGTACTCTCGCAGTCTGTGTCTAACCATGGAGAAGTTTACTATTGCACAACGAGTGTTAATCGTCAAAACATTTTACCAGAGTGGAGAGAGTTATGCGGCTACTGTCAGGCGACTTCGCGGTACTCTAGGACGTAATGAAGCACCGAATGAATCAACAGTTCGCAGGCTCATGAAAAAGTTTTTTGAGACGGGTTCAACAATCGACCTTAAAAGCTCTGGACGTCGTCGTTCTGGCCGAACTGAGCAGAACGTTGCGTTGGTTCGTGTCAGTGTGGCTGTTAGCCCAGCAAAATCAATACGTCGCCGTTCTCAACAATTGGGTATACGATGTTCTTCTGTACGGAGAATTCTTTGGTACGATCTCCAATATCACCCGTATAAAATTCAGTTGCTGCACGAGAAACAATGTTGTTGCTCCGTGAACGGTTCCAGGATCGCATCATTTCTCGTAATTCCGACCATCAATGGCCACCAAGGTTGTGTGACTTGACGCCTTGTGACTTTCATCTTTGGGGTCATCTGAAGTCATTGGTGTATGCCAATAAACCCCGAAACATCAATGACTTGAAGGAGGAAATTCGACGGGTTATCGGGCAAATGGAAGTCGAAACTTGTCGTGCAGTAATATCCAATTTCATGGACAGAGTTGATGCGTGCCAGCGCAGTAGAGGAGGACACATGCATGACATCATTTTTCATACATGAAATCGGAAGGTAAGATGAACTTGTTGATGTATTTATTTTCAGTTTTTCAATAAAATAAATCTCTTAATTTGATATATCAAAACCGGCGCTCTTTTTGAATCACCCTATACATATTTTACTGATTTGTTGATAGTATTATTTTAAATTTTACTTAGTTAATTTTAATAAATATTTACTATATGAAATTTCACACAGCCCTTTATGTAGCGAACCGGGCCTATTACCCATGAATTAAGTTCGTAAAAAAAATGGGCGGGATTATTTTACGAGGGATTACCTATGAGAATCGACCCTCCACCACTAAATACTACAAGTATAACATTTCAAAATATCAACTCATACCAGTGTGTATCACTACAGACTTGGAGTAATAAATTTTAGCGGAACAGCATGCGGGCTGTTCACTTTTCAAAAGTTCTCACGTTTTCGTGGTAAACGATTAAAAACATTTTTCATAGTTTTCAATAATGTATCTACATTTTAATGTAGAAAAACCAATATTGATAAAAATTGAATAAAGTGCTTTGATAAAATTCAATTTTTAAATAAATTATAAGAGAAATCTTTTAAGTAGTATAACAAATATTATTTTAGGTATTTTACATACAAATTGTATATTACATAGATGTATGTAGATTAATCTACATATATCGTGGCTTGTTGGATAATAAGTTATACGATTTTATGTGTTCAATTGAGAGAATTTGGTACAAGGTGCAGTTAGTGAGATTGTGAAGGGGAATAGAGCTAAGCTTATATGTCATTCCATATTTTCATTAACGTACTATACTCTTCTGATTTGTTTTGATAATTCATGCAATTTCTAATGAATAAAATTTGAATTTTCCATCTCTTACTCATTACACATTCATCCGCGCAATTTAATAGACCCATCTGCGAAATCAAATCACTTTTCCTTCTCAATCCGTTTTCAAATAGACTTGTTAGTTGAAAAGATATTATAGGATTATTGTTACTGGAAATAATAAAATATTCAACTTTTATTTTTTTTGTTTTATAATGGTTTAATGAAAATTCATTTTTCTTCACCGATATTAGGCCTAATAATTTACATTTCATTATTCAAATTGTTTGTTAAAATTACATATTTTATCAATCCAATTTTAAATTTTATTGTAATTTTTTTTTTTGTTTGAAACCATTCAGTACCAATGTCCGGAAAACAGGACGTCGATATATTTTACGTAATGACAACATCCGGTTTACCGGACGCCCGAAGTTTGTGCTTAAAGTGCCAACGTCCGGATATCCGAACATTTACAAAAAAAAACTTTTAAACAAAAATTAATGGAATAATGTATTTTGAAACCGCCTCCGTGGCGAAGTGACTAGCGCGCTAGCCTGCAAAGCGAAAAGTCCCGGCTAGGGTCTGGAAATTTTAACACGTTAAAACCACCGTTAAGGTACCAAAACCCACAGTAGTTGCCAATAACCAAGCTGTCGATGCGACTTTAAATAAAACTAAAAAAAATATTTTGCATAGTTTTAGTGCTAGACCGATAGAACGATTTCTTTTTTTATGAACTCAATAAAAATTATTTTTTAACAGGAAATTTTATTTTTCTGTAACGTTGAAACTTTGGTCGGCAATGGCAGATTTACGTCTGCAAATTTTCGAAATAAGGGTAGAATTTTTTTGTATACCTTTGTACAAAGTAAATGGCACTTCATGTTCAAACTTTAAATATTGTTTCGGCACTGAAAGGGTTAAATATACATAATATAATGTAGCATAACTAGAATAAACTAAGTGACGCTTTTTAGCCAGTTTATATTTTATTGTTATAATAAGCAACAACAA
Organism: Catonia carolina; assembly: GCA_035578175.1. NCBI lineage: Eukaryota > Metazoa > Arthropoda > Insecta > Hemiptera > Achilidae > Catonia > Catonia carolina. The sequence goes on from JAQMRL010000002.1 coordinate 83,510,475, forward strand.
AAAGACGTAACTAAGATAGGTCTGCCGGTTTGTTACTGATGAAAATTATCAAAAAATAATTTTGTATCGAAGGAACCACTGGGATGACACACACCTCTTTGCCAGTTCACGGACATTTTGTGTCAATTCAATTTTAATTTTTTTAATAATTTTATTGTTCTTTGCTTTCTTCTGATTTGTTTGTTTTAAAATATATATAATATTACTGTAGCATAACCAGAATAAACTGACAAAACACAATGAATTGAATAGAATTCAGAAAACTATCACTGGCTTTAAGTGCTTCCATGAAGAGCAAAAACAGATCACCGGGTGGTAAAAAGAAAGGAGCAACGCCTACAGTGAACAAATACTGAGAATTTGGGCTGCATAAAGAGCTTCTAGAAACGTTTAAAGTCTTCTACGTAGTATAAAATTAGCCCTGTCCTGTTGTTGTAGTTTAGGTCATCAGCCAAAAGGCTGGTCGAACCTAAGTTCAAGGATGGTCTTTACTAAGTAAAACAAGGAGTGAGGTGGTTTACCATTGCTTTCCTCATTGAGTGTAAAAATATGATTTATCAGTACGCCAGGTCCTCTGAAAAGCAACTACTTTCCACCACTAAATTATAACACGATCGGTCACTTATATTTCTATAATGTGTTAAAGTAAACATTGGATTTTCTTATAGCCTTATTATTACTTTACTTTTCAGCATTTGCAATAACACACAAAATAGTTGGAAGTGATAAAAAATTAGAAAAAAGTATTCTACCATTTGAATTATCTACTATAGTACACAGAAAATAAATGTGCTTAGTGAATTGTAATCAATTGTACAATCATTAGATTCAAGTTTTTAAAGCACGTTTTTAAATCATTGAGACTGGAAATAATAAACAAAATTGTTTTGTTTAGCTAACAACTTGTTAAATTTAGTATTTCTTTAAAACGAATTATAGAATTTAGAACTCCAATAAATAAAAAAGATCAGCTTATTTCATCACCATTTTTATAAAAAAATTACAAAACAGTAATGGGGGCAGTGGCTTATTATTTCCTTACATAAAAAGTTTTAATAATGCGTTTCATTTAAATCATCCTTTAAAAAAACATTACAAAAGTTTTCTTTTATAATATTCAAACATAATTTTAAGTAAAGTAAATGTTATGTAGGCTTAATATAAACGTTTAATATTGTATGTGGGAGTTATAAGACTGCACTAAATTAAAATTAATGATTTCTGAGTAATTTATTATTTTAAACTTGCGGTAACTTTAACCGACTGTCGATACTTCTCATCCTTATTTTTCTTGCACCCTTCTACCTCTTTCCCTGATTCCACAATCTTCTTTACCTCTTCCTTCTTCCGTTAGAAAAGAGAAAGTAATTGGAGAGTTGAGTCGTGTGCTCCTGCTGCTGCCGGCCTCCTAAAACTTTCACCCTCAGCTTCAACTTCCTCCTAAACTAGGCTGCTGAAAAATTAATAACAGTAAACGAAGAATTCCTGCTTGGAATGCATTCCAAGCTCCAAAATATTCCTTCCGTTTGAATATATATCTACTTCATCTCAAGAAAACCCTTAATGAATTAAATTTAAGTATTACCGTCTCTTTATTCAGAATTCATGTATTTAACTTTACTGGGTTTTCGACACTTTATTTCATTTTACAGAGGTAGTATATACAATAAATTTGACTGAACAGGAAAATTAAAATTTTAATCTAGTATAATTTGTTACTGTCACCCCCTACTCAAATTTTTTAAAATATAACTCAGATAATTTACAGTTGTACGTAGTTATTGTACTCACAAAGTTTTCTTTATTTCTCTTTACATAAAACATTCCTTTACACAAATTAATGAGTTTTCTTCTGTTCTTTAGAAAATAAAATATAGACTTTTTGACACCATATTTCTTGCCATTTTTTATATCCAGTGTTGACTTGCGTGTCCACATTGTTAAAGAGGATATTTTATTTTTAGCAAACGTTACAACAGAGGCTAAAAAATGTTTATCCTAATTATCTGGCTTTTAATTTGATAAAATAATCAATACTCCAATCATAAAGGACTTAAAGGATTTGATGTGTTAGATTTACTGTATCGATTTTAGATTTCGTTCTTTATTGTTTTTACACAAGATTTATGTTATTTAAAATTTAGATGTTATTAAAAATTTCCACTCAGCTTTACTGCTGTACAAAACCATCGGTATTAGCAAAAATTCAGCGTTTTCAATCAAAGCTTTTATGGAGGATAGTTATGTAACTAATAAAACGCTGCACTTGACCTAAACGTACCCTACATAAATGAAGTTTTCTTAAATCTATACAAAATTTAGGAAGAAACTTGCGAACCACCATAACCCATTGATCTCAAATCTGGCTACGCAGACTCTCCCAAACAAACCAAAAAGATGACTAAAATGTCGATGGAGCCGGTACCTCATCAATTAACGTAGTACTGTAATTGACTATTCATTACAGTAATCTAAATGCTGCGCTTATCTATTCACGTAGGAGTTCTGTCATTGGACTGTGTCTCCACTCACATTTATTTATCAAGTTGATTTTTTCATATTTTGTGTTTACTGATTGTCAACACATTTACTGATTGTATCTAACAGATTGTGAATTTCTTGTATAAAAAGAAAAAAAATATTATTCACAATTTTTATCAGTTGGATCAGATCCAGTGGACTTCTGATTCTATTAATGTGAGTTGCTATTGTTAGATAAATTAATTTTTGTTCTTATTTAAAGAACAGATTGTAAAGTCACATATTTGTTTAGAAGAAAAAAAATCAAAAATTAGGCCTATATTGGCTTCTGAGCAATCAATCTCTCCTGTCAAACGCTAACGAAATTTATCTACACAAAATTAATGTTAAAACTCATTAAAACATAAGAAATAAAGATTTGCTGTGCATCTGTAAATTTCAACATGTGTATATTAATTAACATTCTACACATAATAATACATACAAATTATTAATAATTGCAAGTATGTGGAATTTGATAAATTAAAATAAACTAAAATTAATCAAAAGTATTAAAAAATATGTTCCGTTTAAATTTTGTGTGCCTTATTCCATGGGGAAATTTTTAAAACTAACGTTGAAAGTTAAAGATTCATTAGGTTTGCGCCAACGTATATATCGTAGTAAAGTTTCAAGATGAATTAGTATTCGAGAAAACAGTTTTTCTTTAAAGTGACAGTAAAATTAAATATAATATTTTATATTTATGTGGTTAAAAAGATTTTTATTAGCGTGTGGAGATGTCTGCACCAGAACTTCAAATAATATCCGACCTCTTGTTGTGCCTTACGTAAAATAAATCTCTCCCTATCTGCCCGACAAATTGCAATTTGTAGCTCCGGACACTATCAATTCAGGAAAATGAAAGTTGTTTGTTAACAACAAGACAAAAAGAACTCTCATCCAGAAACTTTATTTCGTTGGAAATTCTTTAAATAGACCTCTTTTATGGTGTTCTCATTTTTTAACGGAAGTTTTCAACAAGATATAGACCTAAGTGTAGGCTAGCTTTTATTCACTAAGTAAATGTAATATATTTTGCTGTATGGCTAAGATAGGCCTACTGAAAACTTTTTTAATATGTCAATTTTGCAGCTTTTGCTAAAGTAAAATATTATTAGTTTCTTATTTTATCTTCAGAATCATTTATTAAATAAAATTATTACTTACTGTATTAGCAGAATGATGAAACTTTAATAAAATTTATAAAGTATATGATTGTACTCCAACGATTCCAATTCATACTCTAGTTTAAAATTAAAATAAAAACCAAAAGTTATAAGTTCAAGAGTATTCAATGACCAACCAGAAATAAAGATATCATACATTATTTAATAAAAAATGATCACGCACAATTCTTTTTTTGACATCTTTAGTAAAATTCGATTGGTACTATTGTAACATTGATACTATTTGAAAAAGTTCCTAAGATAGTAACAGATGAAAACAATAAATGAAAACTTTTTGGAGACTTTCTCGCTGTGGAAATCAATACTCAGTTACTTCAACTTATGTTATTTTAGTCAAATTGTGGGATGCAATTGTAATAGTAGAAAAAATATTTTTAGCTTTAAATGTTTCATTGAGCTCGTTAAATTAGAATTAGAGATTCATTGACAATAATAAAGCCATGAATTTCATAAAAAGGTTTTAATGTTTTATAGTATTGGTAAAAAAAGTTTAGTATCAGCACAACGTGGAATGATCATTACACTTAACATTTTTCCTAATTTTTGGAAAATTGGGGTCAGTGTAGAAAAAACATGATGGATAAGAAGTTCAAAATTTTTTTCATATTCCCCGGTTTTTCCTATGCATCTGTTGTACTTAATAATTAATAACACGTGTTTTTTTTTAGTTCAAATTAGTGAAAAATGGACCAGAAAAAAATCGGTTGATAGATAAATTTTGTTTATGCTTAATCCATTCAAATAGAAAGAATATAATACGTCTATTGTAGATTAATAAAGATTTGCTTTCGGATGCACTCGGAAATATACCTAATGCAAACCAACTATTGCCACGAACGCACAACTTAAAATATTTAATCTACTAATTCTGGTTAAAATTACACTGTTTTCATGAGTTTTTATTTCTTTAACGTTAAAATAATGAAACGTATAATAACACTAAGTTACGATTGGATCAAAAACTGTGCACGTTACACAACAATTTTCTTTTAATGTAAATCATGAATATAGCAAAATATAATTATATTTTTGAAATTACACCCACACAAAATTTCAAATAAACGAAAATCGTCACATTCATTCACAACACCGGAAAATTCACAGAGAAGATTCAAAGGCCCGTGAGCAAGAGACTTTCTTCAGGAGAATTATTCTGGATGCTACCGCGATGAAGCAAGTATCTGATTTTACATTCCTTAATAATTTTTTTCATTTTTCTAAAACAGCTCTTTAACAAGCAAATTTTGAAGATTTTTTTTAAAGATTTTGAAGATTTTGGTCGTCTAAAGAAAACAATACTTGGCGATAGTTTCACAAAATTTATCTAAAACATTTACTGCCCGGTGTATATTCATTAGGGTGGTCCACTTTCATTCAGTTGTAGTCATATTTAACTTAAAATAATTTAAAACTTTTATTTTATACGTACGTCTGTTTGCAGAGCGACTTAAGTATTAAATTTTTGTTTTCATTAGACTTTGTTCTATATTTTAATATGGTATGCTAGATTGTATTTAGTGAAATATTTTAGGGTTCTGCTGCACAGTGTTATTGCGAAAAGTTTCTTCACTTTTACCTCAACCGTTTATCCAAAGTTTAAAGTAGTTTTTCCAAACTTTCCCACTTAAGTTGTAATTAATCATGTTTCATAGTTTTTGAGTGGGTTTCTCTGCAGTATCCAAACTCGTGGTATGTTTTAAAGTAACGTAAGCATACTTATTTATTATTTGTTGTCTTTGCGTTCTTACTGAAGTAATGAATTCTAACTACTGAACGAAATACGTTACCTGAAAATATATTTTCTCGTAAATATTAGCTAACAAAATTCATGTCCTGAAGCCTTTTGCATGTAATTTTAATTATTAGGATAAATGTGTAATGAACTAACTTCGTAATTTAACTTTTTCTAACTATTTTATTTTATTCTTGCGACTGTGACTACAACCTGCGAAACAGACAGTAAAATTACAAAAAGATGAATCTAAATTAATTAACGAACATCACTAAGTATTCCATAAACACAAAAATAATATATAAAAATGATAAAAAAATAATAATAATTAATTAGTATAAACAATTAATTTCATCAACAATATTTATTATTTATTTAAATAATTTTTTCATTTGTTTTTGCTACGAATAGTAATGTTTCAAAAAAAATACATTTAATTTAGTTTATTTTAAAGTCACGAATACAGCTTGGTTATTAGTGACGGCGGGTGGCAATGTCACTGAAACTTATTATAACTTTCAGACCCTAAATGGGAATTGAACCCGGGAGCTCTGAGTTTAAAGTAGCTGCGTTTAACATACTAATACGCTACGAAGGCGGATAAATACAGTTTATCAATTTTAATTTTTAAATAATTGATATTTTAAATGGACGATTTCATCACTATATCTTGTCCCCACTCCTGTGTCTTTTCAGTCTTCAATGTGGATTTCCTGGCAAGTCATTAGAATTTAGGTCTCGAATCAGTGAATTTTTTTTTTGAGTTTAATTTATTTTTAAATCGCCAATAGACCGTTAAAAAGTTTTCATTGATATAAGGGACTTCGTGGTGGTATTGTAAAGTTTTATTCGATACGTATAGAGGTGCGTCAGTAATTAACTTTAGTATTTTGGATTGGAATTTTGAATTAATATTGTAACGCATTTTTTTATAACATTAATATTCTTTAATGGGAGATAAGTTGTTATCTATTGCTATTGCTAAGTTATTAACCTATGTACTAATTGTCATTTCCTTTTAAAAATATATGGTTTGTAGGTTATTTGTATGGTTGTAGAAAAATATCAAAATTTAAAATTTAAAAAGATGTATCGTTCTTTAGAAAAAATATGGGTGTAATAAATCCCTGAGATTTAATGGTTTGTTCGAATTTAGCCCCTGCAGCCTGTATAATGTACATAACCACACCCATGTATGTCAAAATGTAAGCTGCAACTAACTGCATACATACTTAGTAATATTAAATTCTTTGATGTATGTGAAAATATGAGAGATGAATGACTTTAATTCTCAAAAATAATAGATTGTTTAAAAAAATTAATTTCATCAGCAATTGTATTCAAGTTAAATAATTTTAATTTGTTCCTGTTCCAAGTAACAGTTACGAATTTGCTGAATAATATAATGAAATATGAGATGAATGGCATGAGATAGTTAAACACTTGCGTAACGCTTTATTTTAAAAAGTGTGAACCCTAATGTTTTTATTAATAACGTTCCCATACCTCAGAAGTGTGAAATTCGATACTTAGGGCTTATCTTGAACAAAAGACTTACGTGGCAGTCGCACATAAAAAAGAAAAGACTTCAATTAAATATAAAATTACTGTACCGATTTCTTTGTAGAACCTCTCCTTTGCCAATTTCTTCAAAATTACTGCTGTACAAATTTTTATTTAAACCAGTTTGAACTTACGGAGTCCAGTTATTTGGCTCAGCAAAATCCAGTAATCTTAATCATCTACAGACGTTCCAATCAAAATTTCTCCGTCTAATATCTAAAGCTCCGTACTACGTAAGTAACGACGCTTTACACTCCGATTTCGGGATACCTACAGTTGAAGTAGCACAGTCCTGTTATAAAAAATTCTTTTCGAAATTACTAATAAATCCGAATCCTCTAATTCAAGAACTTCATCGCTTTAACCTTCCTCCGAATCCAGCCCGGTACCTAAAAAGAAGATGGAATAGAGATTTTCTCTGAGTTCTAACTAAAATAATAATAATAATAGTATAATAAAAATAATGACAATTAAACGAACTAATTATTATATTTAATACTTGCTTATACACCCAGAGAAATACCAATGGGTATCAATCTTTGTTTTATGATTCCTTTCATGTTACTTGGTTATGTACGTACAACACATTTTCTAGTAGTCATACGTATATTTGTGTACCGTTGAAAATTTCAAATAACCGGTAAATAAAAGGAAGTGTGAGTGTGTGTCTGTGTTTTAATGTATAGATATATAAAGTGTTTACTTCAAAGTAATGTAATAATTGAAGAAAATAATAATGCCTTTACTATATCAATCTTGAATTAAGTTAAAATACTCGTATCTGCTACATTTTTCATTTAGCTCCTCTGATGAATGGAGATGTAGTGTATGTGTTTTGTTGATTACTTTCATATTTGTCACTTTTTCTATCGAATTGTTTGTAGTGTTTTTGAATTATAATTACATTAAAAGCCATTTAAATAAGTTTTAAGGTAGTTAATATCGTTTTTGACGTACGAAAAAGACTCGGTGATAATATCTCAGCCTGAGCTGCTTGCAGGAAAATTGCTCCGAGCTGCGGATCCGTAAATTAGACAGACATGTGACTAAATAGGGTTTAGGAATTATTTTCAGACAGAAAGTCTTTGTTTTAATGATAAAGGAGAATATTTTCAACAAGTTAGTAAAGAATTTTCTTCTGATTCTTATTCTTTGTCACTTCAACAACTTTAAGCCAAATTTCTACTAACAATACGATTTTCCTTGATGTATTAAGAAATCAGTCTAGTGTTCTGCTAATCACTTAATTATTTTAATACATGAAATGCAATTGAACTTATCAAAAAATGTAAGTTTATATTAAACATTCATGTACCGGTCAATCGTAGGCCTATTATGCTAATGAAATTCTTTTTTCTATTACTTTCTAAGATTTTCTTAGTTTGCAAACTACTTTTTTTATTTAAAAGAAATCTCTACAATATCTGAGTAATTAGCTCCTAATGTGGATCATAGAACGAACGGTGGGTTTAATCATTTTCTGATCAAAGCTGGGAGTCGAATCCAGGACCTTCTGCTTTGTTGCCTAGCATGCTAACCCCTACACTATAGAGGTGGTGAAAATAAAGTCTAGCTGGATTTATGTTTCAGTTAAGTTTCACTTAAAAAGAAGAACGGTGGGTTTAATAATTTTTAGATCATAGTTGGGAGTCGAATCCAGGACCTTCTGGTTTGTAACCAAGCATCCTAAACCCTACGCTACAAGAGGCGTTCAAAATCAAGTCTTGCCGGATTTATATTTCAGTTAAGTTCCACATAAAAAGTTTTCATTTAATGTAAAAATTATATAAGTAACCTGCATTCAACTGTTAAACAATTACGTCCATATGGTATACAGTAGGCGAAGAAGTAAAATAAATTATTTCTGTCTGTTTCTATAATTTAGTGTATCGCTGGGTTTTTACAACGGAAAAGTTTTCTGACTTAAAAAAATGTTTTTTTTTTGAACGTAGTAAAGATGGTTACATAATCATTGTTGTATTTGAGATTTTGTAGGAATAATAAATATTATTCAGCCCTTGAAAATTGTAAAATCGGATAATGGTTTAATAAAATGTGGTTAAACAACAATGATTGACATAAATTTGTGCACTGAAATCCTTTAATGTTTTAATATTAAGAAAGGAAGAAAGGTAAATGCTGGTAAAGGAAAATAAAACAGCCAATATATTTTGGAAGCCATCCCTCACAAGAACAAATAACGCGGGCTGCCAGAGCGATGTGCCGTAAACGAAATACGGCAAGATGAAGGGAGATGCAAGGAGACATTGTTCGCACTACTTTGTATTCTTTGCCGTAGGAGGGTTGTCTTTATGAGCCTCCCTACCGAACTCATATCCCTTCTATATCGTAATGCAATTAAATTTAATGACTGCCTGTAGGATACAGATAAAGGCTCCAATCGATTGCCGCAAGAAAATTAAAAATTCTTAAATAAAATAAATTACTTGCCATGAAATATTTACATATTTATCGTTATTTTTCATTTATTAATTTTTGCAAAAAAATTCTGAAAACTGTTATTCATTTTTCATTTAAAAATATTACTTAACTTGAACTTATTTTTACTTAATGACTTTTGTACAACTTGAACTACAAATTTTTATTATGCAAATAAAATTTTAAAATGTTTTATTAGCCTACAAGTAATTAGCATTGACAAATTCAATATTCAAAGCACTCAAAACGAAGTTAAATAAAAATTTTTATTTACATTAAAGTCAAATATGAGTTATTCACAAATAGTATTAATTGGGTGACGATTAACTCAGAGAAACATCAATACAATTGGATCACGGTTTTATTCTTCACGAATAAAATTCAGTTTTCTAAATTGTCTGGTTCTGCATTCCCGCAACAGTTTAGACCTATGTCGGAAATGGTAAATTAGTCATAAAAGGTATAATATTGTATTGTTTTTGTAAATAAATAAATATTAAGTTGTCCTAATTCATTTTGTAACTACAAAATTGTATGAAATTTAAAAATATGTACTTAGGGCGCCGTTTGTTACTCCGTTTGCGGTTGTACTGCTGCCTAGTGTAGGGACTCGAATTCATGTAACTCAGATCAAAAAAAGTAAGAATTTGGAATAAGTTTTCCCTAATAAGGCTCCGAGTGAATAGATAAAAGAAGAAACAATTAGTTTGATCTCTTAAGTAAAAATTATATTACTAATTTCTTTTAAGCATTTTATTATGACTATCAGTGTTACTTTCCTTTACTGATTCACTCAAAAAATCCATTTTGGTAATCTTATTAATGAGATTTTTACAATATCGGTAGTTCCATTTTGATTTTATTGAAGTGCCACCAGATTAAATGTTTAAGTGAAACTAAACTTAGTAATTCCACATCAAAGTTTTATTTTTAAATTTGGGTGTCTAAAATTTGTTTTAAAACTCGGGGTCAAACAATTTATGTCATCAACTTTTTTTTATTAATTCACACATCCTTGATAAAATTAGTGGGGAACAACACATTATAACATTTCAGGTGGTTATCTTAATACTTTGGTTTTTAAAGTTTACGCTCGAAATTTGCGTATTTGAGAAGTAGCTTATTCATTAACTTATGATATTAATCCATTTTAGTTCAATAATAATATTAGTGTTTAAAATGTGTATCGTTTATAATATTCTGAATTTCATTCTTAACTTTCTGAATTTCTTTATATAAATAAATTAGAAATAAAATGTAATAATAAAATCATATTGTGATAAATTAAAATGTAAGAAAAAAGCTAACGTAAAAAATACTACCGAAAAAATGTAACGGTATGCTTTTTAAAAATAAACTGAAAGATATTTTTAAGAGTTTCTCTTGAATTCCAAGGATGCCGAAACTGATCAGAAAGATTACTTAAAAGTTTGAGAAGAGAAGCCAGAAGTTTTTCAGAATGGACAAAAGAAGTTTTATCAAACTTATGACAAGCGTGAAACAGAAAATTGTGGACTCAGGAAAAAATACTGTCTCATATCATTCCAACCAATACTATCATAGAAGATTACTCATATTTTGTTCTTCGTTTTGTTATTTATTATTTCAATTTTACTTTACAAAAAAATAACAAAAATATTATATACTTTTCAATGACAAGAATATTTTTCTACGCATTGGAGAAAATTATTGTTTTAAAGGAATACGATACGAATTAAAGTTCATGAGAATTGAGTTTCTAATCATTAACTCATTATGCTTGATAGACACAGTAGCTAAAATATTTTTTTCTTGTAAAATATAACACATAAATCTATTTAATAATTTTATTTAAAAGGAGTTACCTGCTTTTTAAATGTTTAGTATTACCCAACATTAAGAATACTGATGTTCTGAAGTTCTGATGTTACTGACTTGATGATGTTACTTGATTGGTACATCTATTTCAATGATTTTATATTTTTAATGTTGCTCTGAAAGAAAAAACACTCCGACACAAAATATTGTATAGGCGCAATTTCTAATTGTTAAAGTAAACAACACACATCAGACCAAAATATGTAATAACAAAAATTGTTACTAAATTTTCACAGAAAAAATTTAAGTCGTCTTTGGTGCAGGGCTCTCCTTTAAATAATATTCTGTTGCTATTTCTTTCATCATAACTATCAGTACTATCAGTCTTACCAACTGTTTTTCGTCAACACTGCTGCTGTTTTCCATTTAGTTCATCTCCATCGTAGTGTGGCTACCTCATCTTGACCCATTTGGAAATTTTAAAGATTTATAGGCGTACAAAACGAAAATGTTCTTACCGAATCCTTGTTTTGATTACGTGAAATAAAGAATGCGACTAAGATATTGAAAACCGCTATATTTATCTAGGTATACATTTCATCCGTCTGGCGATTTCCTGTTCAGAATCTCCGTCAAAAATTAGGACAAAAATAGTTTCCATATAGACCTATACACTTTTTATTGAGTTTCAGAATTTTAAAATAATCATCGTGCCTTTTGGAATATGTATTAACATGTTAATTTTCTAATTTTTGTTTTTGTTAATGGTTTCATCATTGACATTTGATTTTCTATATCACGTTCTTTTGTCCACACGAACCCACCCGCCTTTAAATTTATTACAGGGTCTTGGTTATTTATGGTAGTTTGGTTAATTATTTTGATGATTAGGTCTATTATTATCTTATTTATAATACTTTTTTATTAGTAAAGTGTAATCAACTGCTGTAATAATGCTGACCCCTCTGAAATATAATAGCGCGAGCGCGATTTCTAGGTAATAATAAATAAGAGTACAGTGAAGCGTTAGTTATCAGAACTAATTGGGGCCAGAGCGGTTCTGATAATCAAATAGTTCGGATAATCAAATAAGCTAAATACTGTTATTTGATACACTGTACCGTAACAATATAATATAACCTAAAATGTTTAATATGTTAATAAAGGCTATCATAAACTTTACTTTATAAAAGAATAGTTAATTTCATTTTATTGAATTTATTGCAAATGAAGAGTACCTTATAGTACTAAAGATTATACTAACATTATACTAACGGAAAAAAATTCGAAACTGAATAAATTAATGAAATAAACTACGGTAAAATCCTTTATGAAATACTTGTTCACAAGTTAAACACGGAAACTAAAACTTAAACAAGGTAAAATAACTTTTTCATTAAATTTTATGTCCGTATTTTGGTAGGTAATATGTATTTTCTTCTATCGATAGTGGTTCGGATAATTGACGTTTCGATAACTGACGCTCCTGTGTAATATTTATTATAATTTCTTACATTATCGTATTGTAAACCAAGTTATTTTATAAATGTGTACTTAAAACACTTAGTTTTTATTTTGACTTCAAATTATGCTCTCAGTTTTTCAAAGATACGTTTTTGTAAAACGGCAGTCAATTACGCTTTCAAGTCGTTAAAAATGTGCTTCAGATTATGTAATAATCTGAAAGTGTTTGAGTTTTTATACATCCTCTCGACGTTATATGAACATGTGAATGTATAAAATATGTAGCAGATTTATACAACTCACAGTCATCTCACGTACCACTTGTTTATCTTCTTCCGAATCATAAGTTCCTAAAAAGTGCAAACAAATTAAACGAAAGAAAAATTTACTTTCATTCCTAAGAGCGAGTGGTCGAGATGTAACAAACTAGGGACTGAAAAGAGGGTTGAATATTTCAACACCATTCTTGGTTTTCACATAATTAGGACCTGCGAATTAAACACGAAGGGTTGTGACAGAATGGTGAATGTTTTTGTTTCATTAGCGTACAAACAGGTCCATGGGGTACTATGAGCTTTGTCTGATTTCAATGGCAACCATTGACATTATCGCTTGAATGCTGCCCTAACCTAACCTTTAGCCGAGAAGGAAATCTCTCTTGGCAGTAATTAATTTGGAAATTGGAAAGGGAGAAGAAAACGTCTTCCTTAGGGCTCGGCAACCATAATTATTTCTGAAACTACCGAACACCCTTTAGGCTTACTACTACTTCGTTCATATACGTACGAGTGCAAAGCTAACAATCTTCCCCTATTATTTTAAACGTGTTCTTAGATATCTTCATAAACGACAGAAGCACAACTTTGTTAGCTTTCCTTTGAAAGGAATAAATTCAATTTTGTAATTTGAAACGAAATTAATAAACTTTTTAACTCCTACTTTCGTCTTCTTATCACTGCAATTCAGACCAAGTTATAGAAGGTAATGGAGTTATTTATTTTTTCATTTTTTACTTTTGTCATACCTACGTTGAAAAACTATACATTAAAAGATTTAATTCATATTTTATTTTTTATAGTTCGTTTTGTACAGAAATGTTTGTCTAAACCAATATACAGTAGTCTACAATGTCTTTACCGAGATTAGATACTTGTACCTATATAACAGGTTTTGATTAACTTCACATGTGAACTGGTGAACTCGATAAGAGAACCCCATAAAATAACTCATTATAATTTAATATAATTTGGCGTACACTCTTTAATTTATCTACCGGGATATTCTTTAAAGGAAGTTTTGTTATTTGTTTTACACCACTTATTTAATTCTTCAGATATTTAGTGGTGGTATTTTTTGGTGGTACCTTGTTCAAATTTTTACGTGTTAAATTTAGTTATTTTCATAGTTCAAATATTTTATTTTTGTCTACTGTAGCGTTTTGTTTAAATTTAAAATTACTGTATTTAAAAAAAAAATTAATTTTTATTAATAATGTAAATGTAGGCCTAATCCTGTATTTTATTAATTTTCTTTTTTGTTCAATCTTTTGAGTTATCCACTTTTACATGGTTATATTTTATTGTAGATCTACATTTTAAAAATAAAGAATCAAAGGGGAAAAAATTTGTTTTTAACATACCCCTTGTTAATAATAGATGTAACATGTTTTTGTTAAATAAACACTAAGCAAGTGAAATGTCATTAAAAATCTCCCATGTAAACTAATTGCAGCTTGGATAGATTTATGTAAGAAAGGTTGCTTTATATTAAACAAAGACCGAGTTTGATTTGAGTTATTATTATAAGTATTTATGCTTTCCCTTCTGTATTAACATAAACTATTATTTTAATGATAAATAAAATATAAAACAGTACAAAGTTCTAAGAAATCACTGAGTTCATTTTCAAATTCCGAACAAAGAGGTTTGTTTTAAAAATTTCCGCATTGGACTCCGAAAATTTAGAAATGAGTATGAACTAATTTTATTAGAACGAGGTAGCTTTATTCAACTTACGGGAAATTTAAATTTGACGCGAAGTTTTAAGTATAAGTGCAATTTACTCAGAAAAATTGAAAATAGAATTTACTCCAAAACACTTAATTATAAATATGTATTTGATGATATCGTTATATGTATTTCAGTCAGTTAATTTGGCAGGACAAATTGCAACGCTTCGAATCAAACTACCTATGACTGATCACTGGAGGCCCATGGTATGTAATCAATGAAATATTGTTAACGATTTAAACTTGTCTTTCATATAAGAAGAAATTAGTATCGTGGCGTAAAATATTTGATACAGTTAGAAAAATATCATAATACCTTAGCAATCAACTTCCTTGATAACAGCTAAGACATTCTGAAGTTTAAATAAAATTAAAATAATTTAAAAAAATTAAAATTACATAATTATTTTTTAAGTTTAGAAGTTAAAGTTATAAAATATTTGCTTTACTTACACGATTTTGTAATTAACTATATTTACTTACACTTCGCATTACACTTACTTGTAACATTAAATTTGACACAACAATCATTATAATAAACATTTCAAAAAATATATAATTCAACAACAATTCAAAATGTAATAAAATTATAACATATTATAAAAATTTAAGAAGTTTCTCCATAGGGGGATTACTTCATTCAAGAGATAATATAGAATGTTTCATCTACTGAATGTTTTAATTTTAAGTACTTGTATAGATTGACTTTCTAAATAAAAAAAAACTTTTGCTTCTACTATCGGTTTCATAATCATACTTACCCGAGTTTGAACCCTTGCCTCTCCAAAGCTGTGAGTCGGATTTTAACATACTTTACGTCAGAATCGAGCTGATTTTATTTTGCGTTGAACCTTAATAGTCCTATATTTTTAATGTTGTTTAAAAATTGCATTGAATCTGACTGTCTACCTGAATTGACAATGCAGTCTGTAAATTCAGGTAGACAGTCTGACAGGATGTCACGTACACAAACTGGCAACATGGATAGTAGCGCCCCCCGGATTACCAAGTCTATTTTTAAAATTTTTAAAATTCTACCACAAATTGGCCAGTCAATATTTCATGTTATTAACATATCTGTATTAAGATTTTAACGCTGACTTAAACGATAGTTTGAGCGGGTATTTTTGTCTTCCAACCTCGATGTGGCAATTTTTTAAACAACATTAAAATTATAGGATTATTATGGGTCAACGCAGAATAAAATTAGCTAATATTTCGTGTAAAGTATGTTGAAATCAGATTCATCGTTTTGAAGATGCAAGGGTTCAAACTCGGGTGTCTATGATTATGAAACCGATAGTAGTCATCTTTGTTTTATAATCAGCAACATCATCATCCCCATCGTTGAACTTAGTATTTAGTGTCCCCAGGGTTCTTCCTCAACAAGAAATCCGATCAATACTCACAATAATTTACAAATGAATGTAAATTTTTCGTTAACAAATCTTAAGTTCTTTCAATACATTCGTTTGTAGTTGCTCGAAAAATCAAAACAGTCACCCAAAAGAGACTCAGGTATCTTAAGGATAACATTGATCCCTCCGTATAACTCGTGGTTTGAGATATACCCGAGTGACCTACTAACTGTTTACTGAGAGGAAGTGACACTCCACTGGGAAATGTGACCCAGTTGTGGTTCTCCTTATCTGTACAACCTGTCATCGTATAATGCTGAACTATTGCGGTTAGTGTTTGACTTTCTTAATTCCTTTACTAACTAAATTTTTATTTGATTCAACTGATTTCAATTATTATTACTTTTTAAATACAAAATTGAAATTGCATATCATGTTACAACTTTTAGTATACAAAAAACTGAGGCATAAAGTAACACACATATTTTGAAACATACAAAAAACTGTATAATTTACATCTTAGCATCTTACAACTTTTCGATTACAGAAAATAATTTTGCATTTTCAGAAAGAACATAAATTCTTTATTGAACTCACTACGAATTTTTCGTTTCAATTTTATGTGTACTCTATTCAATATTATTATTTTAGAGTTTCCATTTTACTGTTTTTCAAATTGAATACAATTTTTTTATAACATAATAAATTTTTAACAAACTTTTTTATCGTAATTCAGTTCTGCTTTAAAATTCTTAGCAAAGTGTTAAACAAGTAAATAAAATGTATTCTTTGACGTTATCGGCCGACCTAAAATTCTACCCCATTAAGGTTGTTGTACATAAAATCTCCCATAAAATTATGTCCATAAATCTCATCTTGTTCTCAAAGATAAGTAAGTGTTAAAACCATAAAAACTTATTAAAAATTTTATAAAATGTAATAACTTTGCACACGTATTTTTCAGTAAATCTACCTTATCTTTTATAATTATATTGTAATAGTAGAACTGATTATAATTTGTTTTCTTTTGTCATAGTAACAACCGAATATAATATTTCAACGATTTACATCGTTCCTTTATTTCATTTTTAATTTATTTTCTATAAATGTATTTATCGTTCTATATCCATAACATTATGTAACCTAATTTCCTGAAAATTTTATTTTATTTTCTGGTATTGATCACAAATTATCTATTCTTTTGACTTTGTTACTTTTCACAAACAATTTATTTTCGTTTCAATTATTTTGTTTCTTTTCCATTGTTTTGTTTTAAATCTTCCATTTCCTGCAATACCATATCACTAACCCACTACTTTAATTTATCTAAATTGTATTTTCCTGCATAAGTTTGAATAAATTTGTTTTCGTGGGATGTGCTTAGATATATTTTACAAATTTAAAGTCTTCCTCTGTACTTTGTTTCAAGGTGTTTTGTTGGATGCTATCTGTGAATGGTTGGGTATTAGTTATGAAATATAAGCTATTTTATCTGATATGAATTCATGTTTATATAAGTAAAGGAAAATGTATTTATTAAGATAACAACTTCTTGAGAACTGATGAAAATCAAAATAACTTCTTCACCGTCCGTGGTCCAGTGGTTACCGCGCTAAGCAAAGTGGAAGGTCTTTGGTTCGATTCCATTAGGGTCTGTAAAAATAATTATTACACGTTTAAACCCACCGTTTCTTAACCCAAACTAGTCGCTGTTAACTAAAATGTTGATGCAATTATTGTAATTAAATAAATAACTTCTCTATGTAATAGCGCTTTTTAACATTTCTAGATGGTAGTTTTCTTCGGCTGACGACTAGGCACAGTGTTAGGTATATATTTTTTTTGGAATTTAAATAGCTTTAGACTTGTTTCTTGGGCCCCACCATATACGCACGTGAGTAAAATTAAATTTATGAACGATTTTTCTGTGCTTCAGTTGTTTCAGAAATGTATTACTTACTTTTTCTTCTTCTTCACTCTGATTTGCCTTACGTCGTCGGTCCTCTCTCTCTCTCTCTCTCTCAGGGTGCCTCTCCGTTCCGAAGGTTGGCGACCACCATGGCGATGCTTATTTCATTGGTAGCTATCCGAAACAGTTCTTCTGAGCTTTTGTTAAACCATACTCTCAGGTTGGCCATTCATGAAATTCTTCTGCATCTTGGTCCCCTTTTTAGCGTCGGTGTAGTCAGCCAAATACGACTTTTTCCTAACCAAAGCCGTTCTTTTCACTTGGAGCTTTTTATATCTTTTCGCATGTTTTTTAATGAGCCTATTACTATTCACTTTTTTGTTTTCCGTGTATAGAGGTAAATTGTTATTTTCAAAAATCATCATATTTTACGTTTTCGAAATTACTCCGATAATCCTGCTTATAATGTTTTACTCAGAGCAGTTTCATAATTTCTCCGGGTAGGATATAACCCTTCGGCAAGATTAGTCATGTAAAGGAACTGCTTTCTCAGCGCATTATGACCTACCGATAACTGAATCAATAAAGTGATCCAGTCCAAGACAAATCTGTTGACCAACCTACCATTATGCTGGGATTTCCATCCATCCTCTCATTGGGTTGTTCGGCATATCTGGGGTAATATATTAAGTGCTGAAGTTAAGTGAGATAGGTTAAGGTAATTCTCTTGATAAAGTCCTTTATTATATTTATATGTCACTGATGAAAATACCTAACGCTTCATCATTCCCATTCGCCAGATACGAAGCCCTCACCAGGTCAATTTTTGGAGTTCCTTTGCGTTAACAAAAAGACAAATTTCTTCTTCTCCTTCTGCCTTTTAAGAATTAGGCATCTCTTCCTGTTCCGAACCTCTCAAATCTGCCCACCTCTTTCTCGGGCGTCCTCGTTCTCTCCTGCCCTCCGGCTTATAGCCCAGTGTTTGCTTAGGTATCCTATCATCCTTCATTCTGTTCACATGCTTTAACCACTGAATTCTGTTCTGAGATACATTGTCGTTTATAGAGACATATATTTATAGAGACAATAGCCCGTGGCTGTTGCTGGGTCTGCTATCGGGGGCCGCCCCTGGCGGTGGGGGGACACTCGTCAACTCTGTTGGAGAGTGCTAAGGAAATAAAATACTCAGGGTGGACAAAGACCAGTGAAGATGGTCAACGGCTCCAAAGGTGGATATGGAAGACATTTCTAACGGCAGAGGAGACGGATGAGCCTAGAGCATTATCTTGAAGGAACTGTCCTGCAAGCTCATATGCAGTGATGTGGTAATCCTACTAATGAGCTTAATCTGCGCAGAGCTCGTAACGCGGCCAGAGGATTTCCTTAACTACTGGCAAACCTCATGATGCCTCGGATGATGACTGGGATTTACGGATAATTAAATCAGGATACAAATTGCTAAATTTACATAATATTTTAGGTTTAATAAAATACTAAGAGAAGAATATATTTTAAAAAATACAAAGGAAATTCATCAATAACTACGGAATGCTGTAACCAAGAGTGTCGAATGAGATTTTGGTTATCAAAATTTTACTGCTTGTAATTGGTATTACAATTTGGTATTGTAATTGGTATCGAGGTATTTACTTAGTAAGAAAGAACTGTTTAGTAATATAATTCAACTTGATCTTTATAGTACTGTAATATTTAACAACATTAGATTTTTTTATAAAAATTTCCTCGTTGATGTTGAAGTAGGCTTATAATGATTTCTTGAAGTGGCGCAATTATAATACGAGTAATATAGATTCGCCCCTTAGAAATTCCTAGTCTATTACACATTCTTAAAGTAAAATGTAAATAAGGCACGGCATCTGTACTTATCGGTCACCGAATTGTGTTCATAATACCTCGCATGATTTCTATTTAGTTTCAAAATATACCTCATATTTTATTACAGTATCATTGATTAAAAATTTTATATTTTATGAGTAGGTTATCTTTATTTTAAGCTAATTCTATTTGCTAAGATTTTGATGATTATTAATATCAAGTAAAAACTACTATTACTATATTTAGTAGTCTGCTTAAAAACCCAATATGTACATACGTAATTCGTAACTTTTCTACCCTTTATTTATTATTTACTTGGGAGTGGATTCCATAAACGACATAATTCGAAAATTTGCAAGGACTCTTGAAGACAGACTTATTCACCATAAGAATTTTGAAGCTATGTAACTACTCGACAACGTAGATCTGAATAAAACACTTTGTCGTGTGAAACCATTTGAACTCTTGCAATAAACATTACCAAGTCGTCAAATCGTTAGTTAATAGTTACTTAAATATATTGTCGCCACCGGTTTGTAGTAGTCCAATCGGTAAAGTCATCTTAGGACCGGCCGGAGCGGCAGGGCATCCGGCGGAGTAGTTCAAAAGGAATAAAAGAATGGTTGGGGAAGCTTTCGCTGCTACTTCAAGAGGAGCAGCCGCTGGCAAGCGAAAAGAGGGTTGTCTGTACCGCTACATAAACAAATAGGAGCAGTCGCCGACGCAGCGAGCACCTTTTACCGCTGCCTGCAAGAGGAGCGGTCGCCGGTGAAGCGAAAGGGACGGGAAGGGAAAGGAGCGTGTGGAGCAAGAAATACTCAATGATGAATGTTACATCTTCCTCCGTATCGACCTTCTCAAACGATCGGATCGATACTGACTGTTCACCTTCAACTATCGCTTTCATTGGTCCCTCAGGTATATCGTACCACTGGCACACGCACTGCGAGAGGTTTGACCGCTGCGCTATGTAAAAATACGAACGACGGACCGGCGTAAAAATAGTACAGTATCAATATTTTTAAGTGTTGTAAAGATAAAAATCTGGTGTGAAACACTCACACAACTTTCTCTTGCCAATGCAAATAATTAATAATAAACCTAACATTATTAATAAAATATTAGAAATAAACAAAAACTAACCTCAAAAACATAACCTTATTTTAATCATGAGTGAATGACGCAAAATGAAAATCGAACTCAATTTGGCTTAAAAAAAACGGAAAATCACACTTTCACGCTAAACTAGGCTCTGTAGAGAAAAATGCTTTAAATAAAAGTTGTAGATCTTTTAATTTCCTATAAATTTTATTATATACACTTGTGTCATAAAATGAATACTAAGGCCGAAATCTTTAAAAAAACAATTTTTCACACGTTTTTGTGAGAAAAAAACAGAAAATTGCTAATTACCGCTAAACTAAGCGTTAGACAAAAAAATGTTTGAAATAAAAGTTGTAGATTTTTACATTCTCTACAACTTTTATTATATAATGTTTTGCGCTAAAATGCATATTAAAGCCGCAATCTTAAAAAGAAAAATATGTTTTTACGTATAAACAGCCTCACGCAGAATTTCAGCAAACATGGCGCCTACCCTATCTTGTAGAGAATAAAAAATTGAGTAAACCAGGCGATTTAAAAAAAAATCGTAGCACCAGTTTTTAAAAAAATTGCAAAAAAGTGAAAAATTATAGGAATAAACTAAGTTACTACTGTAACCCCTTTTTGCTCGAGCGATACAACAAAAGGATCGCTACAAAACAAAATTGGCACGGGGAACAAAAAAACTCCAACAGGAGAGACTGCTGTGATGTGATGGTAAAATAAACCAAAAAAATATAAATTAGTAAAAGAATATAATAAAATATTAAATTTATAGAGAAAATACTTAATAGATACGGTTACATTGATTTTAAGTTAACGCAGAAAAGTTACGTAGGTAAGTAAATGTTAATAAGCATAGATAGCCAAAATTTATAAAAAAAGACAAAAAATGAGCTCAATTTGAATCTGCATGCTTTTTACTGGATCCAGTTAAAAAATTTAATGATAAGAAAGAAGATTAATAATTAGTAATAATAATCATTATTATTTAAAATGAAACAATAGAATTAATATTCAATCATAATAGGCCATTTGAATAACAGATAATATTTTTAAAAAAATTTAATTTTATAAGAGAGCGTAATTAGTTTAGCTTTAAGATTTAATTACAGTTAATTTCAATAAATTTTTATAAGAAAACAATTTGAAAACGTTTAACCAAAGCAAGTTAAACAAAAAGCAAAGTTCACAACTTTCTTAAAAAAAAAACAATTATAGAGCTTTGTTTTAACAAATTATGTTTTACAAAAATAAAAAAATATGGAAAGTTATCGATATTATGCAATAGTAAGTAAGGTGCATGGATGCCAGTCAAGTCCTGACCAAAATAGGCTTAGCAGCATAATTTAACAAAATTAAATTTTGAAATCGTTACATTACAAATTACAAAAATAATAATGGATTGTTATGTATATATAAATGTATATAAATAGCGGATGCTTCAAAAGTAGATTTTTTTATTTTAAAAGAAATGTAGAATCATTTCGTCCAGAAATAGAGTTATCGGGTGACATATGAAAATTTAAACATGTTAACATTCGCCCAAACTTGTTTAAATCCATCCCAAACTGGGTCTTAAATCCATCCTAAACTGGGTCCCTGCAAAGAGCAGAAAAACCAGGACTTAGAAAAATGAGGGCAACCGCAAAATACAAAAATAAAAAGGTAGCCAAAGCCCACCGGCACAACAAGAGAAAAATAAAAAAAAATTAACAGTGCGCTTTAAGGAAAGCTTAGAATTCAAATTTAAAAATTTTAAGTTACCCAAAGGGTTTACAAAATGTACAAAATTTTAAAATAAATCATTTTCGGCTTCAATGGGTTTTAACTACAAAATAAAAAGAGAAGAACTTACCGATACACGGGAAAGCAAAATGGTCAAGCAAGAAAAAGGCGACATAACGCACCCCGAAAAACTCAAAATTAATTACGGCACAAGATACCAGAAAACACGTCCGGCGACATGACCATTTGCAGCAAGAAGAAAGAGCGAAACAAAAATCACTCAAAAGGAAAACTCGGATCTGACGTCACGGGACCCCTCCAACAAGCTAACCAAGTACGTAAAAACGTGCAAGAAGGAGTAAGGGAACCGCGACGGCAGATAAAAACAGATAGCAGCGGAAGGTATTACAAAGCCAAAGAAGTGCAAGCGATTACGAGATAACTAATTAACTTCGACAGAGCAGATAACGAAATTAAATCAAACAGAACAAAACCAGGAAAAGAAATAAATAAATTGTAACATTGAAAATAAAAATGTTACACTACTACTTCCGGTTGACCGATTTTGATGAAAATGTTCGTGTCGGGTCCGGTAGTGGTATGTAACTTAAGTTTTAAGTTTCAAGTTCGTACGATGTTCCGTTCTTGAGATATTCTGTTCACACACACACACACACGCACACACACACACACACACACACACACACACACACACACACACAGACCAATCGCTAAAAACATGTTTTTTGGGTTCAGGGGGTCTGAAAACGTATAGATCCGGTGAAAACTCGATTTCGAAAAATCGACATGAAAACAATACCTTCCTTCCTATATATTCATATAGGCAAGAGAAAGTAAAAATATAAGTACTTAATTAGATCAATTAAATTATGACAAAATTATTAGTTAGTTTTAGACTAGTCAAAATAAATCACAAAAAAATTAATTTTTCAATCATAATCTACTAATGCTAAATGAAAATTGTGTACTTAGACTTTATTATCGAAACTGATAAATGTAATTTTATAATTTCCGTCTGTTAAATTATTATAGCCAGGATTTGATCTGTAATTTTTCTACCTGAAACGGCAACACAGTATTTTCCCATTTTCATTTATAGAATGACAGATGTCCACGGTTCAATATATATATATTTTTATTTCAATTTAGAGACTGCAACTCAATTTTCAGCCACGCCCGTTTCTCCTTGCTCGAGGCTACATAATAAATTAGTTTCTGTTCAGAACCAATTGAGCAATAATTGAAATTACAAGTTGTTTTCTATTCCTTTTAAATACAAAATATATTACATCTACAAATAAATGATTAAATAAATATGTTAATGCATAAACAAATAGATATTGGTTTGTTAATTAATATAAATAATAGAACTTCATATTTCGTGTAATTAAAAAAAAGTTAGTTACATTGTCTATTTTATTGCGAACTAGTCTAAAATTATTGGTTCTAAATTTTATTTCTACCTTAAAATTAAAGAAGAAATATCTACTTATCTGTTTTTGATTATATCAGGCCCACACGTTGGTCTAACATTATAACGATGCTTACTTTGTTTGATTTTACCCGAAAGACTTGCACTGACCTCATTATCTGTTTATATCTGTACGGAAGGAGGTGAGAAAATATTTCAAAACGGCTTCATTAGTAGCACAGCCGATATCATACTTCTCATATACCTGGCTTTGACTTTCGGCTAGGATCTGGACAATATCCAAAGTTATAATTTTTCAAGAATTCTTAAATAATATTCTTTATTATTCTGACAAGATCAATATGAAATAACTTAGAAATTATTTAAAGTATGTATATTTTTATTGCCGATATTCAACGATCCCAAATGTAATTGACGCTTATTGAAGAAAATGCAATATTTTGTTTTGAAGCGTAGATCCACCAAATTGACTGAAAAATTCTTTTGCAATATCTTAGTTTATTTAAAAAATATTTTATTGTCAAAAAACCATAAAAATATTCAAGAGTTTTCAATTAATTTTTGTCTTCGCTAGCGTCGTAGGAACGAACAACTGGTTTACTTAATTCGCTAGTATTCACAGTTCGCTAGTGACTTTTATCATGTTTAATTTCACTAGCGCTAGTAGGGGATAAAAGGTCACGTGATAACTAGCGCTAGTAGGGAAAAAATATCACGTGATTGACTAATGGTAGTAAAATAGCTCGGTTTGAACGTTTGGAAACGTTGCTAGTTGCTAGTAAGCTGTACTTTGTACAAGTAATACACAACACAACTCACATATATTTTCAGAGCACTGGTAACAATTAGCTAGCTCCGTGGAAACTGTCACCGACGCGCTAGTAGCTCCTGCTAGTACTAGTAGCTATTAAACTAGCGTCGTGGGAATAGGCCTTGAGCGGCACGCTTTCTTAACTCTGATATTAACGGGTGGTGAAGAATGTTATTGTCAGAATGGTATTCAGCGGTAATTTCTCCGGTAGAAGCTAGAGCAAATATTTGCTATTCAGATCATCTGACTGATTTAATTTACTCCACTTAAAAGTTGTGCAGCTGTGTAGTTTCATATGGTTTTATCACCGGCTAATTGCTTTACGTGAAAAGTCAGTCAATGGTAAAATTTTCAGTAGAATGACACGGCTAATTCTTTTATATCTGCATTTTGAAATCGTCGTTGGGGGTTATAATGCTCAAGTAAAAGTGTAAAATCTAAAAATATTTTTCACTGAAAGGCCTAGAACATTAGTTGTCAACATTTTTTTGGTCACGGCACACTATCCTATGTAGATAGTTCCTGTGGCACACTAACGGACGAGTTGGAAAGAAAGTGTGCTCAATAATACCATTAAAAGAAGATAATAGGTACCCAATTACATTTTTCAACCACCTACTTGTGCAAGCTGGGCTTTTCAACACAAACATAAAAAACAAGATGCACGAGAGGCTTTTTCAGTTGAGCAAGAAATGCCTGAGTGTTTGTCTTCAATTCTCCTACGAATTGAACTTCTATTTAAGAAGCGACAAGCTCAAGTTTTTCGTTAATAACAATTTAATAACTATTTTTATTACTATTTATTTATTTAACGTCGCATCAACTGCAAAGGTCATTAGCGACGACGTTGGGGAGGAACTTTATGTGATGTAGGATGAAATGATTTTTTGTAACGTATGAAAATATGCCATGCCTGAGTGGGATTCGAACCCAGGACCGCATGATGAAAGGCGAGCACGTTACCAACTGCGCCAATGCGGCCGGCATAACTATTTTTGTTGTAAGGCGTAAGCCAATAAATTCGCTATAACACAAGTTTGTTCTTGAACATTATTCTCTTGTTCTTTTTTTAAAAATAAATATTGAGTAAAATTATTTTTACTTTTTTATCACAATATCACAAAGTCTCAGAAATTAAGCGGCACATTAGTATGCTACGTAAAAAGTAGATCCCATATGTTGGTCGCAAAAGAGTTTTATAAGTATTTTGAAACATAGGTTCGATTTCGATCGAGGGTTAAGTAAGCAGAAAATTAACTTTTATTACTTTAATTATTTTCCCATAACGGGCAGGTGGAGTGTTAAATTAATTGCACTTGATCTGTTGGTTCCAGGGCTACAAAAGAGTTCTATTTCTTATCACATGGTCAGCCAATTATATGACTGAACTATTTAAGAATAGAAGAGGTAGAGGTGTAAAAAAAGACACTAGTCAGAGTTATCTCCTCTGAGAGTAATGAATTTCACTATACAGCCAGACACTATGGTGAATGAAGTGAAGGTGTCATTTGCAGGGTGGAAAGTGGGTGCTTTTCGGAGAGCCTGGCATGCTGATAAGCATACTCTTTCAACTCGGTGATGAAGGCAATAGTAAACCACCTAAATTTTTACTTAGTAAAACCTCTAAAGGTTCAAACCAGCCTTTCAGCTGTTGACCTGAACAACAACAATTTTAATTATAAGTACAATAACAATGAATGTAGGCTAATTTATGTCTACAAAAAAATAATGATCTTTTAAATGTGTCAATAAAATTAAACTTTGTATTTTTGACAAATTAGACTCTACTGTTTTAAATTAAATACTTGTAAATGAACACATCTTTCTTGGTTGACTATTTTATATTCATGTATATATGCATATGAACAACTATTCACATAAACGAAACTTAACATCGTATAAGCACAAGCTGTGTAGAAACCGAGCAATGAAGTTAGTAGTGTACTTGATGACAAATCTCTAAATAGGAATGTTAGGGAGAAGTTTAGAGAAACAACAGTACCACCACCACTTGTGCAGCTGAGTGTAGATTAATGGGAAAATAAGATTTCTTCCCCTAAATGTAGAAGCAAACTAAGTTGTGTCGTTCTACAGATTCATGGGATATTTTGTTGAATATATATCTAATAATGTAACTTTCTCCCTCATTCATGTTTATTGATATTGTAACATCTAAATTTGGTGTTCATTCTATTATCTTTTTGTTTATATTGGTATAATATGAAAGAGATGTTTCAAGTACTGAATTATTTCCTTCTTTCTATGATTAAATCATATTTATGCAAATGTTTTTTCGAAGTGACTACTTCTTTTGGCGCGCCTGGACTATGTTTTTTGCACGGGAAAATCTTTCGTTTGCCGTCACGTCACGCTCGGCTATCAACAATTACCAATAATTAATTTACAAAAATATTTTTTATTTAATTTTTAGTATAAATTAATTAATTAATTTATTATTTGTAGTATTTTTTATTGTAATATTTTGTTAATTTTTAACGTAATTAATTAAGTAGTCATTTCTGTCGGTCAATGGCACAACTGCTGATTTTTATCCATTCTTTTGTTAGTCTTAATAATATCATAGCACCTTACCTCTTCCCCTCCCTCACAGTCTTATTCCATATTTTAGTAAGCACTATAAAATCAAATTTTCCTCTTATATCGCTTACATAAACTATTTATTCATTAATTTTATTTTAAATTATATCTAGTTACCAAATAATGTTTTATTTCCTATAACCATATAATATTATCGCTGCAATCTGCTAATTTCATTTTCTCGGTATAGGTAATTTTGACCACGTTATCAGCTGATTACAATATTAAATCGTTTGCCAAATCTTAATAAATCGGAAAGGTTTTCTATCAGTTGACTTACTGAGATGTCTCAAAATCTAAGAGAGTTAGAGAAAATAAATATTTCTAGGTTTGGACAAAAAATCAGTTAGTTAACGTTTGGGCTTACTCTGGTGGGAAACAATCATACGACTCTCTTTGCCAAAGAAAATAATGAACAATGTAACCTGACATTAGAAATAAAACAAAACAAAAATAACAAAAACTAACCTCAAAAAAGAAAACCTTATTTTAATCCTGAGTAAATGATGCAAAATGAAAATCAACCTTAGTTTGGCTTAATATTACGGAAAATCACTCTTTCACGCTAAACTAGGCTCTGTAGAGAAAAATACTGAAATCAAAAGTTGTAGATCTTTTAATTTTCTATAAATTTTATTTTATATATTTTGTCGTAAATGTTTCTTTTCCATGTAAGAAACACTTAGTCAGATAGTAAGGCCGAAATCTTAAAAAGTCAATTTTTTACAGTTTTCATGGAAAAAATACAGAAATCACTAATTACGCTAAAGTAAGCTTTATACAAACGTTTGGAACAGTAATCTAAAATATTTATTGCATTGAGTTTAACAAAACATTTTTGTTTATTTACAATAAAGAAGAGAAGAAAAAAATGTTTTGCTGGCTTAACAGTGAGTTGTAGGAGTTTTATGAAATTAATCATACAATGACAACGCATAGTTTAAAAGAAAGAACGATCATGAAACTGAAATCATAAATTTCACAGAATCTAATCATAGAAATAAATTAGTATTTGTTTATTTACACTACAAATGTTATTTAAAACTGTATTTTTTGCAAAACAAAATAACTGATGAAATTTCTTCATTAACGCTATAAAATGTTGATTTCTTTTTACTGAAATAAAATACTTTCAGATGTAAACAAATAAGCCATGTAACCCTATATAGTTTTGGTTTTAAAAAATGAGTAGATATGATCAAATTGTATAATCAAGTGGTGGTTATTATTTGCTCCATTTTTGTTTGGGTAAATTTTTATTATGCAAGAAACCCGTGGAAAAAATGTGCAATACTTAAGTATTTTTTCGGTATCCAGTTTTTAGTAATGATCAATATATTTGTGAGGCTCCAGCCAGACAGAAAAGACATGTAGATGCACAGACAGACGAAAATAAAGACAGGAAGAATACAGAGTTTGGTTCCAGACGTACAAATAACTAAAACAATCATCGTTGCTTCGGGCAGAGTTTGTCTCGATTATTATAGAGGGTGTCTTGCAAAGAGTAGAAGAAGAGGGATGATAAAGTGTGCGAGGCAAATCACTGTTTTATGTGGTTCGTTTGTCCCTTTTCCCTTTAGAGCAAAGCTTTCCCTGCTCTCTCTCTCTTTTCCATTCACTCTATCTCTTTCTTTCTCTTTCTCTCTCTCACTCACTCTCTCTCTCTCTCTCTCTCTCTCTCTCTCGTAAATTCTCTCTTGTTACTTCATTCTTCCTACTATTTTCTATTCTTCCACTCATTTTAAGTATACAGTACTTATATTTTATTTTGTTTACTTTATAGATTGGATACATTGTTATCTTACCAAAAGGAAATTATTTTTTTCTTTATCCTTTGTATTAAAATAAATGAGTAACTCAGATTTTATTTACACATCCTTTCGTGTGTATATTATTTTTTCTCCATTGTTTTCATTTCGAATTTGTATTTATTTATATATTATTCTACCACGCCCTTGTCACAATCACTACATAAAAAGAAATTGTTTTTTAAAAATTATACTGCTTTAATGCTACCAAATTATTAAAAATATATTATATTAACAGTATAAAAAATATTGTACAAAGGTTTGATGAAGCTTGTTTGGATGTACGGAGTTCAAATGTGGGGAACTGGAAGTAAAGATGACATCATGGTCATCCAACAGTTTTAGAACAAAGTATTAAAGCCTAACTTCAATTCTACATGGTTTTCCCGAAATTGCAAAATTCATTAACATCTTTCTGCACCTACATTGAGTAAGAAATAAAGGATCACTCATAAGTACATGTCCCATAAGAATACCCTAAATTCTTACAACAAACATATTCAAATTCAAGCAAAATTCATTAAATAGAAAAAAATTATTCTACACTTCAAAATTAACATGAAACATAAATTTTAAGCTCTCAGGGAGTAGGTTGCAACTTTCTTTGGAAAATAGAGTTCCATTATATTAAGTTATATTAACGCAAGTCTGGAGTTACGGAGTTCAGCTAGACCAGCCAATGTAGACAAGAAACAGGAATTTCAGTTAAATGTCTGTGAATGATTACAGAAGCACTACCCACGAAAACGAACATAAAGATCTCATCCAATCTCTAAAAAAAGACAATAAAAACCCATAATACAAAGTATGTAAAAAAAACGATTTAAGCCATTGTTCCTAAAAGTAGGGGTCGAGACCCCCAAGGAGGGGGGCGATGAAGGGTTTGGAGGGGTGCAAAGCTTAGTTTAAAAAAATTAAAGGACGTTTTGTGTAAACCAAATAAATGAAGTGAATTATTCTTTATTTTTCTAATATTGGAACAAGTTTATTATTTGGAATTGGTAGTTATAAGCGAAGTTATAAAATTACATTACTATTCTTAGATTTTGTTTTAAGTTATATTTACCAATATGTACTTAAAATACATGTCTTAATCTATTTGTAATTATTTTTTAAATTATTTCAACATTAAACCCATTGTCCCAATATGAATAGGCATTAAATACGTAACTTAAATAAGTGTCCAGTAAAAGTTTTATAAAAAAATGCAGACATATCCATACATATAAGTGGGTCGTGGCTTACACTTAAACCAAGCAGGGAGAGAGGTCGTATTAAAAAGTTTGAGAACCGCGGCCTTAAGTAATTAATAATACTCTTGACAATAGTGACGACATTGCCAGGATAAAGCTAATAAACATATTGAACTGGATATTATTTGCTAGTTTTCTTTGCATAGTAGAAAAATTAAATATTATAAAAAAAATAATTTTGTAGATAGTAGTTTGTTTATTAGGAAAGATATTACGCATTTACTAAAATACGTTACGTAGTAAGCAATAACATTGAAAGAAAACAAATTTTATCCAGTTTGTAGAACGCGTTTAAGTAAGCAGAAAGGTAGCAATAAAAAGAAAGACACAGGGATTTGTTCCAAGTAAATGTCCAGACCCACGTGGCTTGCCTTCTATTCTAAACTAAATCCTGTGGCTCCCACGGGGTCGTAAAGTTGTATTAGCATCCTGGTAGTGTTAATCAATAGGGAGATCTGCTGGGACACGCATATACTATACAGTCCTTTCAGGATATTCATTGTACCCTCCTTTAACCTATTTGGATGTTAAACAGAGAAATACAAGAGAAAGACCACCTGATCCTGACTTCCTTTTTTTAACAGAAACGCCTGGATAGTATTCATTATTTTCTTTTTTTACATTATTTACTGCATTTACTTTTATACCGCTTTAAAAACTCAGAACTTTCCCTTTATTTTAATCCGCCTTCAATAACAAATTATTTCCTATCGCTTCTTACAGTTAAATGATTTTTATGGTAATAGAATCATAAATATTACATATTACTGTACAAAAATATATTTTGATAATAAACACCGTTCGTTTGTTCGACACACTGAGAAACTTTGTAAATAACCAGACAAAATACACATTGGATTTTTAACTAAATATATCTCTTGTAAATATAACCAAAGGTATACTAGATTATTTAACGAGTTTTACGAACAACAAAATGAAATCGATAAAAATTTATCAGTGGGACAATTTCCAAATTCACAACTTCGATCGTGAAATTGTAGAGTAAAGACGTTAACAAATTCATCATTATCTAATACCCTCATTTCTTAGGTATCTTCCTTCTTATCAAAACAAAAATTCAATATTTTCTTCACCTGAATTTAAACTTTTGTTAATCTAGGAATTCTTCAATGAAATCCTCTTCCCGCACTATGTCAAATATAGTGATAAAATCTATAAAGGTTGTGCAAGTATGCAGATAAATATAAAATTAAAGCTATGTTTTTACATAATATTATAAAAATTTTGTTTTCTTAAATGATTAATTTACAACAGCTGTAAAAATGTTAAAAGAAATGTGATGATTGTGTTGATATGATATAGGCATGAGAGGAGTAGGGCCCCTATTGATGCCTCCACAAGAATTATGATTTAAAAATCTTTCGAATAGTTTCTAATTAGTTGTATTTCATTGAAAGTCAACGTAAAAGTGGTTATCGTGTTCTTGTGACTTGCGAAAGAGTTTGTACAGATGTTCGATGGAGTTTTGGATGAACGTTATTTGCAAATCTGTGTGTAAGATTTTGTTACTAACGTAAAGGGGTACTTGTACTAAAAAAGGCATTATATTTGATTGGAATATCTAATGCGTTGTAAATTAGAGTCTTTGGTTGAAGCGTAAACTTGGGAGCTGTAAACCCATACAGATTGCAAAAGAGAACAAAGCATGCGTAATTTTTGCGTACAATTGAAAGAAAAAACGATAACGCAATTTTCCTTAATCGAAACAAAGTTTACGGGTTTATTAATTGAGAAAAACAAAAAAATTCGAAAAACTTATTTAATTACATTTTTTAACTATGCAAAGACAACTAAAAACAAAATTTTTGGCATATATAATTCAATTTTAAAAAAGTACCATTCAGTGACATAGCTCCAGAAAATTAAAATTTTGAATTAAATATTTATTACTATAATGCTTTTCGCGGTTGATGAGCTATGCTGTTCCACGCGTTTAGACCAATCAAAACGTTTACCAGCATTGTCAGATTGTACGAATGTTGCCTGACAAACATTACGCGCGCATGCGCATAAGAGCCGCGGTAGTTCATTACTCGGGTCTTGCATCTTGTACTTACCACATCGATTATAGAGCGCGTTAACATGCAATACTTTATAATATAATCAGCTGGTTGTATGTTCATAGGTTATAAATTGTTATTGAAAGACAAAAAAATGGCTGACGAAATATATAACAGAGCTATGAGAGCAAGTATTGGCAACGTTGCTGACAAGTCATTGGCTAGCTATGAAGTGGGTAGGGGACAATGCGTAGGCTACGTTCAGAGCTCATCAGCCCTGAAAAATAGTATAGTGTTATGTTAATGTTTCATATATCATACTCCGTTTCAGGAGTTTCAGTAGCGTTTTGAACGGGAGAATTTATTTCCGTATTAAACGATTATTATGATTCCAAAGCCTGACTCTAAACCTAAAGTAATTTACTAATGCATTGTTGACACATGGCACGTGCAAGTCATCGTGTAATGTTTTATTCAATTCATAACTTTGGGAATTATTAATAAATTTTATAAAATGAGTTTGGAAACACTGTATTCGTGAAATGACTGACGGCTTTTATGTAATATAAATCTTACCATACAAAGTGATCGGTTGACAAATTTCATTATACTTTGTTCTGAAGTATGGGTAATTTGGATTGCATGGCGGAAAGCCTGTAAAAAATTTTCAGTCCGTCATTTATATTGATTGATGATCGCTTAAATCTATAAAAAAAGGTTATATTTTAAATAAATATAATTAAAACGTACTGTTCAGAAAGTAAACTTTACTTTGAAAAAAATCAATTTTTTTTAATGTATGTATTTAGTTCTACATTAGTTAAGCTAATTTATTAGAGTAATAAGAAATTAAGTAGATGAAACATTTTGTACGATTACAACGGAAATCGAAAATACCGCTTTGCAGATAAGAGTACAGCACGCCCAACGGGAGCATGAAAAAATTGTACTTTGTAAAAAATGTTTACATAAATGGATTTTACGATTTTTTCACTTTATTTAAAACAAAGAGCACTAGAAATTCATATACGTACAATCAACGTTATTACTAAGAATAATAATGTGATAATAGTAACCGTATACGTGCGCAGCATATCTAAACAGATTTTTGTCAATATTTCTGGCATTAGATTTTTGTACAGATGATGTACAAATGTAATAATTATCTAAATTAATAACGATTTCCTAGCCGGGAATGAAATCCCATACCGTCCAATTTATAGTCTAGCACACTACCAGTACGCACTGAGGCGACGTACGGGTCGTACAGTTTATTTTCTAATAAAAGTTACATCAACTTAGATCATTAGCATTTAGATTCTGGTTCTGTTTAACAAGAATTACTGTTCAAATTTCCATAACCAACCTACGAGTCAAAATCGGAACGTGTTAATTAGTTTCAGTTCTTTTCTTATTATTTCATGTGATTTCATACACAGTTTCTCAGTGGGTAGAAGAAAGAAAGGCTCATCCAAACAAGTCTGAAATGTTCTGTAGTTACGAGTAGTAAGAAAAATACTTGTGGATTAAGAGGTAGGTTTTATGTCCACAATTTTCCGGCACGACTCCTATAAAGCGGAAAATACGTCGAGACACCTTTCGAGATAGTATAAAAAGTGTTGTTACTACAGTATAAGATTGTAAAATGTTTTTTGGAAAATATTTACTTTAGAATAATGACTAATATAGTTCTGTGGCTATTTAATTCACACGTTTTGATAACTTTCTTCTATGCAAATGTAAATTATGTATGACGTCAACCATTTTAAAATAATTTTGATAATAATTATTCATTTGTATAGGCCTACCTCACTGTTCAGTTAATAATTTCAATTTAAGAGAAGTGAGTCTCATTAACGAATTATAATATTATAATATATTATATAATATTATAATTATAAAATGTTTTGGAATCACATGGAAACACAATTTCAATGCTTTCTGAAAGGAACCATCGGTTGTCTGAGACGGAGAATAAAATTTTTTACATATGTTTTTGTGGAACGAAAAATATATAAAATAACGAAACTAAGACTATTAATATTCATTAAAACTTCCTTCTGCTAATATTGTATTGAGTAATTTATTTTTATACTACATAAATGAATGAGAAATTTAAAGAATGATAAAAACTAACCTTAATGACTCAAATTATAAAATTTATATTCCCTTTAGACAACTTAAATGAAGAACAAACATTCAGAAGAAACTGACACGGCTAGACATAATCAAGGTTTAAATGCTATTAAGAGTAACAAAAAAGAATTAATTCTAGAAAAATTCGAGGATTATGTTTGATAGTGATTTATATATTTTCGGTATTATAAAAATTTTAACCTTTGTGGGACCAAGTCGTAAACTGTAAAATTTTGAAATATTAATTTTAATTAATTAACAATTGTATTATCAATGATTAGTGATTGTTTAACTTTTATACGTTTTATCTATCAACAGTACTTTTAGCGTTTCAGATCAAAAGATTGAAACTGCTAGAAATAGTGGTTAAAGGACCCGAGAACTGTAGTTATATATTTGGTCGGAAAGTCTTCTTGGTAATTGAGCACGATCGGAACAAATTTAAGTGGGGAATCTTCAATTTGGGCACGTACAAAATTCACCCATCTCTTTGGAAACACTCCTTCTTCAGTTGGCCACGTAGTTTTTGATCGTTAAATGTAGTTATTATTATCAATTAAAACAATATTTGGTCGTAATTACTAGTATTAATTAATAATTAATTCGGTTTTATTACAACTACAGTCAATTAAAATCTTATCCAATAACTTTAATTCTCTTTCCTCAATAGTATCAAAATTTCGTATTTCTGAAAATTTTTAAATAATAAGTAGTAGATCAAGATAATATATTTTGAAGACCTTTTGCAATTTGTTTTTTTCCTAGCTCGACCAGAATGTAATCTCTACATTTCTCGACTACTTTTTATATTATTTTTAACTTGTTTTGTAAAGCAATGTAAGTTCTTTCTTATACATTCTGTTATATTAATATACAATCATTTCCTGTTCATCTAGACTGATAAATTAGAGATTGTTAAATAGTTTTGTAATTATGATGGAAATTATTACTTTTTACTGTAATTAGTTCATGCAGGTAAATAGTGTAAGTATATAAGGATAGATTGTAGTGTTTTCTTTGTTCACGGGTTCTGTTCACATACCAAATCGCCTTCGTATTGGTAAGAATCACATCCAGTAGTAGGTGCCTCGAATCTGGAGACCAGATCATCCTACCCAGGAAAATTCTACGAGGATAAAAATTATTACAAAACACCTATTATAATATTCGTAAATTAAAAACATAATGAAACACAATCAATGTACGGGCTTGGCAATGATGTAATAGGAACAATTAAGATTCACAACAATAACACTTTAGTATGAGTTTTTACAGGTGTAGTTTATTGTCCTTTAAAATCTGTATGACTTTTATTATTGATTCCCGATTATTTTATTCATTGTGTTTTTTATTAAATATTTATCCTTCTAGAAATACGGTCGGTTTTATAAAGCGGCCGTTATTTTAATTCGAAGTCAGTTATCTTGTCTTGAACATTTTCGAGTGAAACATTTGAAACCGATTTTGTGTCGTAATGTAATAGGCAAGTAGATAATACTGTTGTTGTGATTGTGTAATAAAACTGTAAAAAATTATTCATTTATTTGATAGCAAATAGCCATAAGCCTATTTTATTTTTAGTTAACTTTAGTCTAAATGTTAAGTGCCCAATAACATTTTGTAATAGATTTAGTGAACTCTTTAGTTAAGTAGCTTAATTGTAATTTGCTGATAGTTATGACGGGAACAACTTATTGTAATTGATAAATTTGTTAATTAATCATTTTTATAAGTTTAAAATAAATTTTTATCATTTATAAATAACCAGATTCCGAAAAACCTGGAATAAACGTTACAATTATTAATATATTTACAAGATACGAGTTCATTTACTTATAT
Source organism: Catonia carolina (assembly GCA_035578175.1). Lineage (NCBI taxonomy): Eukaryota > Metazoa > Arthropoda > Insecta > Hemiptera > Achilidae > Catonia > Catonia carolina. The sequence goes on from JAQMRL010000002.1 coordinate 83,547,042, forward strand.
TCTAGTTGAATGTTTTAAAAAATAATTTAGGTGTACAGTAAACTCTAGAAATAACGGCATCGCTGGAGCAAATAGTACGTTAATGATACAATTATTTAAAATTTTCTGTTTAAATATCTTATGCATCCCTTTGGAGAGTATCTGTTAAAAAAAGTTTTTCTTAAATTTGTATAGAACATACGATGTTGAGGTATTATAATTTGTATGATAATTCTATGCAGTACAAAATTATAATACATTATTTCAAGTAAGTTTTTTGACTTTATTTATGCAAAAATTACAACTTTGCAAAATAACAACCAGATATACCGTGTTTCTCAACAAATCTGACGTATAGGGAAATTAACATTTGCCAATGTACTTAACATTAATCTAATTATAAGGGTATAATCTTACTTTTATTGCTCCAGTCATTTGGAAACAGAATAAAAATGAGTCTACAAAAGATTTAGCAACTAATAATTTAAATATTAATAAAAAAAGGCAAAATGTTTTTTAATTTCGATATTGCCCAGTACTTAGCCTACACAAGAAAATAAATCGCTTCCATTGTTGTCTGAACGTTAGCCGGGCGTGCAAAGTGGTAAGTTTATTTTAATTTTATGATATTACAGTACGAGAGGCTATGAGTTTGAATCCCACATACTATTTAATTTTTTTTAAAACTTGTTTTGCTAAATAACTTTATTAAAATTATTATTAAATGATTTGCTAACTTTAAATAAAAAATCTTTTTCAAGTTAGTTGAATAAAAAAATGGCAATTATGATTTATAATGTTTTTACTTATTTAATTAATAATAATCAATGACCTATTAACAAAAAAACAAACAAACAAAATAAAAAAAAATTAATATGTAAGGACTCGAACTCACAGCCTCTCGTACTGTAATATCAAAAATGTAATTAACTGACTACTTTACACGCTTTGCTAACGTTATAATAACTTTGCTAAGGACAATATAAGTGTAATATTTTATTATTTAAGTACCGCGCTATATCGAAATTGAATAACATTTTTTCCTTTATTAATAATTAAATTATTAGCTACTAAAATCTTTTCTAGACTCATTTTTATTGTGTTTCCTAACGAATGGAATGATAAGAGTAAGATTTCACCCTTGTAATTAGATTAATTTTGACAGTACGTTGTCTAATGTTAATTTCCCTATACGTCAGATTTGTTAAGGAGCACGGTGTTAAAGCGTTAATGGCTTGAACTGGGTAAAGTCTGTAAATGTCAACCCTGAAGTCTTGCTTTAATAATTATTTAGATAAGTAGATTCATCCATTTTATAGAAATTCGTGCTGTTTATAAGAAGTAGTACAAATACAAATTTTTATTGTTTAAGAAACGGAACCTAGCGGCCTACAAATAATTTGAGTACGTTATACAGTGAATTTGTATTCCTTTTGACGTCTCTATAAAAGTTTTCTATCGCACTTCTTTCATGTATTATCCAAGAAACACTTAAAGAATCAGCTGAATTTGTAATGCGACGAATATATATTTTTTAACAAAAAGGGAACTTTGAACAAACAGAGAAATATACTACAAAATGACATACATACAGTTCCTAAACATGCTTTCATGCAATGTAATTCACGACTGATTTGCAAGTCATATTCGTTGTGTTCGTATTGCAAAATGCAGATTTTCGCAACAGACGATTGAAGTAAAGTTATCCGATGTAAAGCGGAAGTCTGTTTCTATTGTAGGAGGGCGAGAGGGGGTTGAATGTCTTCAGCTCTGACCACTTATTCCTATTATTTATGGATGAATGAAAGAACCGAATGCAACTTTTGGATGTCTATTGAAGTGGAAAGTTCCAATCAATATTTCTCTTCTTTTTATCTCTAAGGAACGCTACGTGGTCAAAGAAAATTCATCTTCTATACAGTTATGTACCTTGGAAAGTCTCAGATGACTGTACATCTAACCGAAACCAACTTCGTTTATTAAAACACACGTTTATATATCTTAAAAGTTACATCGTCCAGTAACGATAACTTCATCATATAAATCTTTTTTGCTGACCAAAGGACTTTATATTTTTAGATCATGTAACCTGATCAGTTTTTTTTTACCTTCTATAAATAAGTTTTTGAAGTATGATTAGATCGTAAAATAGTTCAGTGTATTAAGTTTGTTCCTGTTCTATCTGCTACTATTTTTATAAACTTTTAAATGAGGAAATTACAAAGAACATTAATCGCATTAATTATAATTTAATTAAATGCCGATTAAGGACAAAACATAGAGCCTATTTTTTTACTCATATATTCAAGCGAGTATTTACAGCCCCAGCCGTATCTCGCATCCTAAGCACCACCTCTCTATGTCTCGCCAGACGCAATCGGAGAGCCGCCGCTAAGGCATTGCCTCCTGCACTCCATCCAACCATGTCACTTCCGGTCTAGCCCTCCTTTTACCGGCTGGCCACCACTTCCATACCCTCTTTGGCCACCTACCATCCTCCATCCTCTGAAAATGACATGAAAATGGCCAAACTATTTTAACTGCTTCCGTGATATGGTATCCATGATATTTCCTTGAACGCCGATTCTTCTCTTAATTTTAGAATTCGCAATTCGATCGATCCGCGACACACCAAAGCTCCGCCTCCAGAAATCCATCTCCACCGCTTTTAGGCGATCCTTCTGTCTTTTTGTCAATACCCACACTTCCGCAGCATAAGTATACACACTCTCCAGGATAGCAAGATAAATATTTATCTTTGTCTCATTCCATATTTTATCATTCCAAAGGACAGAATTTAACTGCCCTATAACCCTTCACCCTTGCAAAACCTTGCACTTTACTTCCGCTGCACTTCTTTCGCTCCTATCAAAGATGACTCCCAGGTACTTAAAACTGTCACAGCTTTTCACTACACCCGTACCCAGCTGAATATCATTTCCTGGCTCACCTCATGTCATTTTTGACTCATATTCATTTTTATTTACAACTGTACAGATTTGTTTAAAGCCCAGCAAGTAAATGAGATGATAGATGTTCAGGAATGGCATGAATGTGAATCGGTCCAATGATCGATTTCGGTGTGAAATTGTACAAGAAATTTGATGCCAGTATTTTATAATGATAATGATTTATGAGCTATGATGATGAATAATTATTATTTATGAAATTATTTTAAACAATCATGCTAAGTTAATTGGAAATTTGTTTCATGGTGGCCGGAGAAGATCTCTATTCCACGTTCGTTTCAGTCGCCTGTTAACAGGGAGATCGTTAGTTGCAATAGATTGGACATTTGGATTTACATGGTTACTATTTTGTTTGTGCGTAATGAGTTGTATGTTGCGTTTACAATGTCCCAAACTGTTGATATTTCAAATCTTCGTGAAGAGTATGATTGTTTAAGTAAAAAGGTGCATTTGGTATTGCTCAAAGTGGCTTTTCTGGTAATGAATTTCAGAATTTTCTTATCATATACATGTTTTTTTAAGGCTATATACAATACTTCTTGACTACTTAATTCTTTATTAGTAAAAGACAATCATTTATACGACGAGATTAGGGAAAGATTTGTAAAACAGATCGAGGGTGTGGCTAATACAGGTGAACTGGGATAAAGATATAATAATGAAGTACTACTCGGAATATGATGCAATATGAACTCAAACTAGCTTGAACAAAAGAAAGAAAAAATGTATCGGGCAGATTACGACGCATTGAAAATATTTTCAATAAAATGCTGCTTACGAGAGGAAAGGGAAGTCTGAGGAATCACAAGGTAGAAGGATTAATGAAAGTTATGAAATTCAATAACTACATTACCATTAAAAGAACTTATAGTAAAGGGCGAAGCCTTAAGAATGTAAATGAATTTCCATTCTTTGCCTTGAAGAAATTAGTTGAGAAATATTATTTATTTTCAAAAAAGTTGGTTTTCCAATTCATTTGGATAGAGTGATTTTTTATGATAGTTTAAATCTGCGGTTTATAATTTGAGAAGTAATGAGCAAAACAAGAATTCCCACACAAAGGTGGAAGTATATTCTTCATTTCTTTATTTTTACATACATTATCTAGCACTCTTTACACCGTGCTCAATACTGACCAGAAAGTTGATTGAAAAATTTTGAAATCGACTTGGCGTACCAAATAGGTAAATAAACAAGTACTTTGTCTAAAAATTTTCGTAAAAATAATATCTTACTAACTAGTACCTATTCTAGGGCAATTTATAATGAATAATGTTTGATGTAAAGCTAATTTATCTTCAAACATGCTTCTGCTAGTCACAGTGTCTGATTGTGAATACTTATCTATCTTTAGTGCAGGTAGTAATTTTCATAATTGGCCACCTCCGTAGGCTAGAGTTTAGATCTATAAACAGCATTGCAAATATACAGTCCCGGGTTCGATTCCCTGTCAAGTCTAAAAATTATTACACCTTAAGACTCACCGATTCCGTACTGTAATCTATCGGCAATATTACTAAACAAGTTGATACTATTTTAAATAAAACTAAAAAAGTAATCATTCATAATTACACTTCAAACTAAAACAATCCTATTTCGTATTATTTATATAAACTACTTGAATTGTTAAAATATATGGTGTAACTGTTAAAGTGAGTATTTACGAACAATTTTACAACAAAAAAAGAAACGTTACATTCTGTAAAATAAATGACACCTTTGTGCGTATTTACAGCGTTATAGAGCTCTCTAGAGTGTCCAGTACAACGGTTGTTAATTCAAATTGAAACATTAACGTAACGTTCTACGAGTCGTATACTGTTTGTCACAATTCCCTGTTTAAATTGTTAAATTCCTTGAAATTGAAGTAGAGTTCAACAGTTATTAACATGCTGTTAACAATTTTTATAACTATTATAATATTAAGCATATATTTAATTTAGTATTTTATTAATGTTAGTTTTTAATGGTTCGTGCTTATTGATTAACTGTTTTAACTTCACCTATCTTTTAAGTTTTTTTTAAATTTATATTTCATTTACAATCTGTTAGCAATATTATAATTTTAATAAATATAAAATGACATACATTTAATTCAATTTATTTTTTAGAACTTTCTGTGAAAAACAGCTGATTTTTGTTAATCGACTAACAGTGCGCGAACTTACGTTCTGATTTGTTATTTAATTTATAGTTTATTCTTTATAGATACCGGTGGTAATTTTTGTTTGTGACATTCATTATTTAATATAGTTTCGTTTGATATGTGACAATATGTGTGATATTTATTTTAAATAAGACTTTTTTATTTCATTTAAATTACCACAACAATCAACGTCGGTTGCCATGGCAACGGAGAACACTAACCTAGATGTTGAACCAAATGGCAGCGATTCAATGTGGGAAACCGTGGTCGGGAAAAAAAGACCACTCTCAAATAGTGATCAAGATTCACGCCTAAAGAAGAGACAAGAAATTGACAATACAGTGCGTCTTTCTAACTCATTTTCACCTCTGTCAAACACTATGGATGCAACAGAACTACGAGAGGACAAAGTTCCTCCAATATATTTAAAGGGAGTAGCAGATGCCAACTGTCTTATAAAAATCCTGAGAGACGTTGGAGGACAGGACTCATTTACTTTAAAAAGCAGCGTCTCTAACGTTATCGTTTACCCGAATTCGCCTGCAACTTACAGGATATTTGTGCGGTGTCTTGAACAACACAACGCAAATTTTCATACATATCAACTGCCTTCGGAGAAACTTCCAAAGGTTGTTATACGCGGATTACATCCTTCTGCAAGAACAGAAGATATCCAAGAAGCTTTTAGTCAGTTAGGATACACTGCTGTTACAGTGACAAATGTTCTATCTCGCCGAAAAGTAATTGTGAATGACAAACAAGAAGAAGAAATCATCCGAACACCTTTACCACTCTTTTTTGTAGAAATAAGCAGCGACACATATGACGAGAAGGTTTTTGATCTGAAATCTCTTCTTAGCTACAGAATTGTTATTGAAGAACCACGAAAGAAACGCAGTATACCACAGTGTACTAGATGCCAGTCGTTCGCTCACACCAAAACCTACTGTCGCCACCCATTTCGATGCGTACGTTGTGGTGAAGCGCATGATTCAAAAATCTGCACAAAAACACGCACGACACCTGCAAGATGCGCTAATTGCCGGGGCACGCACCCTGCCAACTATAAAGGTTGTCAGGTGTACCAAACATTGCGCAATCAACGACAGCAAAGGACAGCGTCTTCTGCTCCAGCACAACCAGCAGCAACCACATCATTCAACCAGACAGACTTCCCTCCGCTACCAAACAACACAACAATCAACAACACAGCTTGGCAAAAATCTTCACAACCAGCTACAGCACGACAAAGAACATACAGCAACACTGAAGACATCAACACTAACCAGTCGTCCCAGTGGCCTCCTGTCGAGTCGCATTCACAGACATCAACTGATTTAGTAAGTTTAATCACAAATTTAAATAAACTCATCCAACCCCTTTTCAGTCTTCTTTCACAATTAACTAATCTTACACAGTCGCTCGCTCACACATATGCCAAATAACTTACTGACTTGTGGGTCCCTGTCAGTTCTTCTATGGAACGCAAATGGTCTCGCCCAGCACAGAAACGAACTAGAATTTACATTGCATGACAAACGTATTGACATAGCTTTAATTACGGAAACACACTTTACTTCACGAACTAGGTTCTTCATTCGAGATTACACAACATACAGAACGGATCATCCAGACAACACAGCTCACGGTGGTGTTGCAGTAATTATTAAATCATCTTTAACTCATTATCCCTGTCAAAACATTTCCACCCCTTGCATTCAATTCTCCTGCATCGTAGTAAAAACTCTTCATAAAAATATTACAATCGGTTCTGTTTATTGTCCTCCACGATTTGTTATCTCTCGAGCTATGTTTTCTGACTTCTTTACTAAACTTGGTTCGTGCTTCCTAGTCGGTGGTGACTTTAATGCCAAACATGTTCATTGGGGCTCTCGATTGAGCACTTCTCGAGGAAGAAATCTTTTTAGTAGTATAACTGTGAATAATGTACGTGCAATTTCTCCGAATTCTCCCACTTATTGGCCAACTTCCCCTAGAAAAATTCCGGACCTTCTTGACCTGTTCTTCCAAAAAGGCCTAACGAACGTTCCATACGACATTTCGTCTACACCGGACTTATCATCTGACCATTCTCCTGTGTATCTGTCGCTGTGGGCAGAACCCAGTTCCCAAACCAACCCAACCTTAGTCGCTGGAGAGACGAATTGGAATAACTTTCGTGAAATTTTAAACGCTTCGTTAAATATACCTATTTTACTGAAAACCGGAGAGGAAATAGAAAAGGCAATAGAATTCTTTAACGAAACTGTACAGCAGGCTGTATGGACCTCTTCAATCTGTAAACCTCCGAAATTGTACCCAATTTACCCACAATACATTAAAAATCTTATCACTGACAAACGGCGAGCCAGGAAAAGATGGCAAAACACTCGATTGCTTGCTGACAAACGTATATTTACTAAATTAACTAATTTACTTAAGACTCAACTAAAACTTTTTCGGGATGATATACGTGATGAACAAATCAGTCAACTTTCCAGTCGGGATGGTAGCTTGTGGAGGAAAACACGAGCTATGCTCCGACAGTCGCAAGTGCGTGTTCCAATACGTAACGAGGGGGAGCCGTGGAGAATCACAGACGAAGAGCAAGTAGAACTCTTTGCTGACCATTTAGAGCAGATATTCCAACCACATCAGGACTTAGCAGACGTCACACATGATGGTTATGTCCTACAATCCCTAGACACACCTTTGCCGGTTTCGCTTCCCCATGATCCGATTAAACCTTCTGAGATCAAACGCGAAATAGCCGGTTTAAAAACTGGAAAAGCCCCTGGATATGATCTTATATGCTCCGAAGTACTCAAAGAATTGCCTCGAAAGGGTATTGTATTTCTAACATGTTTATTTAATTCTATCTTTCGTACAGCAACCTTCCCTATACAGTGGAAGCATTCGCAAATTCGTATGATTTAAAGCCTAATAAACCTCCCTCTGTTCCTTCATCGTACCGCCCAATTAGTCTCCTTCCACTGTGCTCCAAAATATTTGAAAAGATTTTACACAAACGGCTTTTAACTATTCTTCCACAACATGCCATCCCTGATCATCAATTTGGCTTTCGGTCAAACCATTCTACTATTCACCAATTACACCGTATTGTCGATATTTTAGCGTCATCATTAGAACGGAAATTGTATTCGGCTGGAATTTTTCTTGATGTCAGTCAGGCTTTCGACAAGGTCTAGCATAACGGTCTTTTATTTAAATTGAAATCTATTTTACCGTCTACGTACTATCTTGTAATCAAGTCGTTTCTTTCACATCGCTTCTTTTCTGTAAAACAAGGTTCTGCTGTATCTTCGTGTCGTCCAATAAATGCAGGAGTTCCCCAAGGAGCAGTTTTATCACCCCTTTTGTACTCCATCTACGTATCCGATTTTCCTACCACACAACAAACTATAACTGCAACATTTGCCGATGACACAGCAATATTAGCCAGCGAAGCCAGGTGTGAAGACGTAACGCTTAATCTTCAACATCACATAAACACTGTACAACATTGGTGTAATACTTGGAAAATTAAACTTAATGCTGAAAAATCACAACACATTACATTTACTCTCAGACGACAAACTTGTCCCCCAGTTTATTTACACAATACACCGATCCCGCAAAAAACCTCAGTGAAATACTTAGGACTGACACTAGACAGAAGACTGACATGGAATCCACATACTAGACTCAAAAGGCAATCTCTTAACGCGCGGTTAAAACTTCTCTACAGTCTTATTCACCATAAATCTCCTCTTCCAATTACTCAGAAACTTAACTGTTACAAGGTACTTCTTCGTCCTATTTGGACCTATGGTTCTGTGATCTACGGATCAGCTAAAGTATCTAACATAAAACGTATTCAGACATTCCAGAACAAAACTTTACGCATCATCACAGGCTGTCCAACATACGTTAGTAACAAAACATTACATAGAGACCTTAACATTGAAACGGTGGACGAAACAATAAAGAAACTATACAGACGTTTTCATAGCAAACTACACTATCACACAAATCCACAAATTCAGTCATTGTCCGCTCCTCACCTACCACACAACCCACTTAGAAGACTGAAAAGGCAATGGAATAGAGACCTTTTGTGAATCGTCCTGAGGGGTTGCCGCTGGGCGACTACCTCACACAAGTGACATCAAGACATTTATATAAAACTATTGACATTATAACTGCTGGTTGTGTTAACTTCTTACACAGTTGTAGTTTATTTTCTTAAATAAAGTCAAAAAAAAAAAAGAAAAAAAAAGAACTTTCTGTCACCGCTATAGCTCAATTGGTGCAGCGGTCAGCGTAACTGGTTTCTATGCCTTGGGTTTCAGGTTCGATTCCCATTCCAATTTGGCATTGTTCCGCGTCCATATTTATTTATAACTCTTTATAGTTTGCATTATAACTAATAAAAAACAGATCATGCGATTAATTGAATAAAAATAATAGAACGAGGAGTTTTACCTGTAAAGTACATATATTACTTGTTTTACTGTTACAGGAATAGAGAATTAAAATTCGGCTTCTTATTTGTTCACTGACCGGACATGAATTAAGTTCAATTATTCAAAATTTTCCAAACAAGAACTAAAAGTAAATATTTTTTAAATTAACGTTTATTTAAATACATAATCTGTTGAAAAACCATAAATGCAAAATATCACTTAAAATAGCCCGTAAGATATTGCAACCCAATGGTTGTAATTAACAAATCATAAAATATTGTGCAGTTCATAAATGGTTTACAATAATTTTTTTCACTTTATTAATTTTTACTTACAACGGTGCGGTTTTTCACAACCAGCAAATATGCATATTACATATATTGTGACAATATCGAAGATGAATATGGTTCAAGAAATTTCTAGTACTTCATTCATAAAATGGTAAAGAGTAGATAATAGAGTGAAAAAGTAACAGTAGAGAAATAGTAACAATAAAAGTACAGGTATACCTATTTATAAAAGGTCGGCTGATTACCTGTAACAACTTTTTACAATAGATATATTTACTTGTTTACAATAGTTAAGACTTTTCCAGTAAAAAGGGTTTTTGTACTTTATTATTTTCATGGAATTTTTCTGCCACTCTGGAATTATCTTTTTGATTGAATTTCTGTGTCTTTTGAGAAACCTCTTTCATCTAACCTATATAAAGGGAGCCCCGGGTGCGGTCGAGAGTTAGTATTCGTTTGATCTTTGACGGGTGTTTACTACGTGTGTTAGAAGGTAACTCCGTTAGAACAGGTCAACGGGTTTCCGAAGCATTGTTATTCAGTCATATTGTACTTGTGCATATTGTATTCAGTTTCATTGCGAATGTGCATTCTATAGAATTTTGTTTGTAAGTAGTATTAAGTAATTTATTGTGAGTTATTTATTGTATTACTTCATTATAATTAGTTTATTATTTATTCTGTAAATCTTCTAGTGTAATAAATACTTGTAATTGTAAACTTTGGTGTATTAATTATTTACATACCTAGATCCCGAAATGGACCTTAGCGATAAATGTCACAATAGATTATATATATATATTAAAATGACGTTACACATTAAAGGAGGACACCACTTATTAGTAGGACTCCCGCAGTTAATTGCTAGTTACCCTTTCCTCAATTTAATCACTAAGAGTGTTTAGTTTATAATAGTAAATTTAATTATTATTTTGTATGTTTTTATTCAATTTAAACTGTATGGAATGATGTTAACCCAAGTCTCTGCTCCACCTCCTGCTGAGCCGACGATATGGATTGTCTGGTATATATGGAGAACTTAGTTCACGAATCAGTGGGTTGGAGTTGTTCAGTAATTTTAATCTTAAGCGTTGATACATTTCGTGTATGGTGTCAAAATGGGATTTTTAGGTCCGAGTGAAGTGTGTGATTTGACACAAAAAATGGAGCGTTAACTAGCGTACGAAGCAATTTCGACTGAAACCGTTGGAGTTTAGTTATGACTGATGGTTTCGATGAACCATAGATCTGACAACCATATTGGCTTAGGTAAAGTCTTATATATCAGCAATTTTAGAGAAATCGGCAATTTTGATCGACGAGATAGAAGGTTGTACAGCTGTTTTCGCCTACATACCTAATGCTTTACGTTTAGTGGTTACATGTTCATTCCATGTAAGCCGTCTGTCTATATGTAGCCGAGGTACCGAATTTTTTCGGCTTGAGGTTGAAGAGTTATCCAAGAACACTCTCGGACAGGTCTGCCGTCTAAAAATAAAAGTAACGTGTTTTGTTTTGTCCGAATTAATTTTGATTACAATAAATTAAATAAAAAACATTATGCTCTCTTAAAAAAAGATAAATATATTTATATATAAAATATAAACAATGATAAATTACCATTAAATATTTGTATATTACACCAATTTTTCCTCAAAACAAATAAAAATTGTTCATTCATTTTTTTTTAAATATTTACACTCTAACATGCCATTATCTAATAAATATGAGTATACTACATTATTTACAAATAAAAATTGCACTATCAGAATCGCCCTGGTAGATCAAGTAGTTGTAGTAGATCAAGTAGCAGCACTTTTTAGTTATTTATTACTATTGTCCAACAGATTTAACGCTAGATGATTAACGTGATTATTTAGGCGGTTGATATATTTACAACTGTAACTGCTGATAACTTTACGAACCGTTTGCACATCCAAATCTCAATGTATTTTAGCATTTGCGTAATATACCACGGTGCATTTAGTATGCTCCGCAGGGCTTTCGATTGAAACCGTAGCTAAATCTCGATGTTGGTATTGGAAAACGAATAATAAAAAACAATTTTACTATTACTACACAACGAAAATAATTTTTAATAGATTATAGTTGTAAATAAATGTGCAGAAGTGACAAAAAACTTTGTAATTTTACTAATAAGCCAAAGTATGTAGATTTAAATTCTAACTTGTTAAAGCCCGATTGAGGTTCACTTATTAATTAGCCAGCTTTTATTCACTACGATTTTAGTACTAATAATATCATATCTCTTTAAATTTTTTGACCGAATTGAATTTAGTTAATCTGTTTGCATAAAGCTACATTAATAAAGTCTGATTGGTCAAAAATTAAAATATGCAAATTCGATGAGGATTGGAAACTCCTTTGATACGATTAATTCATTAGTATAATAAATCTAATGATCAAATTAATTTTCAAACTCAAATAATCAAAAATTGTTTTTATATTTATGTAAATATAGTAACGAACATCCAAGGTTTAATGAAAAAGAAACAGTACTCATATTAATCGGTCTTCAAAATTGTTTCTCATCTGTAACAACAGTGTAATGCACTTTGTCTGGCATTTATGTTCGTATGCATCAATACATTCAATATGATGGTAACCATGTAGCTACATTTAGCAACCTAATTGGTACAAATATCCATTTTGTAATTACTGAGTTTGGACTTCAAACGTTTACATATTGATAGGTGATTACAACTATCTACTAGATTTATCGATTTTCATTATACTCTTAATCGAATCTTAATTGATTGTTAATCGGCCGATATCTTATTACCTGAAGAACATTGTATTCATTTGTCTTACCTTGTGATTATAAAACAGTTTTTAACGATTGATTGTACTCTGTTTTTAATTATTTCATTTCAGCCATACTATTTATTTATTTTTGGAGTTTGTAATTTCTACAATTTTGTATTACAAAATCTGGTGTGAAATACTTACACTACCTTTTCTAGCCAATGCAAGTAATAATAAGCGACGGGTCTTATAGCTGGTGGCAATTTTTAAAAAGACTTACCTTTGACTTATGTCAAAAACTGTTAGTAATTTCTGTATCTACTTTTTAAGAAGAATTGAATGATACAGTTTTATCTCCAAATTCCGACTTTGAATTTTCCGGTTTTGGGACACTTCCGATTCAAACCGGAACTTCAAATCCAATTTAGGAGCACTAACTTTTTATGTAGATTATAAATCCAGAAACTGTTTGTTGCTATCTCTTGTAGTTTCTGAAATCTGGGTGTGACGAACGGACAAAGGAAATGATACCATGACAATTTTAAAAACGGCCTCCAAAAACATTACCTAATATTAATCATGAGTGAATGACGCTAGGTGAAAATCAATATATGTTAGACTACGATTTTTACGAGAAAAATATGGATAACAACTAATTGACAGTAAACTAACCACTGTAGAAAAAAATTCGTGAAATAAAACTTTTTCGGTTTCTATAATTTTCTATAACTCTGATTAAGTACCATTTCCCCCTAAAATGCGTGTTACGGCGGCAATCTTAAAAATACTAATTTTTTAACGATTTCAATAGCAAAATATGAAAAATTACTGATTGGGACTTAACTAATCACTGTAGAAAAACCGCTTGAAGTAAAAGTTGTAGGTTGTTTTACTTTTTATAACGTTAACAATACCGTTTTTATCACAAGAGCACCACATCCCACAAATTTCAGCAGAAATGGCACTTACAATACTAAGTAGAACCCAAAAATTTAGCAAATGAGGCGATTTTAAACAAACTCACAGAAGGAATTTTTAAGAAAATTACAAAATCGTGAAAATTCGCACGAATAAACTAACTACTACGTCTGGTTGACCGGTTTTTTTTAAAATATTCGTGTCAGGTTCTCTTATGATATGTAACTTAAGTTGTTCCGTGTTTAAGATCCATTGTTCACATAAACCCGTGCGCGCGCACGCACACTCACAATAATCGGCATAAATGTGTTTTTTGGTTCAGTGGTTCTGTACACTTGTATTTTCGGTGAAAACCCAGTTTCAAAAATTGACGAAACATAACTTTCCATACCTATTTCGAACCAATTCATTGGGCAAAATAAAGTAAAAAGAAGTTATTGACAATTAATTTAATCCTCCTTACTTTTTAAATTATTACAGCATTTCAAACGTATTCGCGGTTTTAGGCTATTTTTGTTTATAATATCGCATTAATATCAATAAATTTTGTATAAAAAAATTGAATTTATCTAACGAATTTTTTGCCAGACAACAAGAGATAAAATCTTAAAAACTGCTTCTCATGTTTCAGTTGAAGCAATTTACAATAAAAACATCATAAATTGTATAACCCGGAAGTAGGCCTAAACATCCGTAATAATTCAAAGAAAGTAATCCAAAATTCGTAGTTAAATAGATTCAGTGTATTTGTTAGTTCACTAATAGGAATAGGTCGAATATTATTGATGATACGTTGGTAATAAGTTTTTCTTATAAATTTTGTTTCGTTCTTTTACTTTAAAAGCACCAATATTGGAAAAGTTTTCAACATAAATATCTTTTTACGAAAGAGTTTTTTAAGAAAATTGAAATCCAATAATTTTATTTTCTAAAAGAAATATTACATTAAACTGTGTACAATAAAAGAACTGAATCACGCTGTTAATGACATTCATAGCGTTTTATTTATTACACGGAAACGGAAGACAGGATAGGCGGTACAGCGTTCTTTTGGGACACAATAGTCGTATTGAAGGGGACAGAACAGGAAATTAAGCAGCGAAACCAAACATCTGAGGACATATCGCAAGGCATAAGTCACCGAAACAGTCATTAGGGAATGTCCGAATAGGCCCTATATTGGTAGGGGAATAGTCTGGTATTTGTAGCATTCATTCTACTAGATAGGGGTACGTATACAAACATACCCAGGTTGATAGGGGTAAACAACCCTTAAGGCAATATTTAATTGAGACAACTGGAGTGGCACTTATACAAGAAAGACCAAAACACTAATCTATAATACCTAATCGCTTTTTGTTTTCTTCCGCTTTCTGCAATCTTGTTTCACATTATTTACAATAAACGTTTATAAAATGTATTTTGTTTATTATTTAAGTTAAGGTTTTATTATTTCTTTTCTTATGCAAAAATAATTATATCTCCTAAATAGATAATTGTGTGTTTTCTTCCGTAGCTTAGTGCTTAGAGTTCTAAGCTGCACAACAGAAGGTTCGTAGTTCGATTCCCGACTAGGGTGTGGAAAATTATTACATGCTCAAACCCACCGTTCTTTAACTCAAAGTAATAGCTGTTTATGTGACTAAATAAACTGAAAATATGTAATGTTAATCAGTTATAAAAATATAAAAATTTATGCCTGGTAAAAGTTTCATTTAATTTCTGCCCTGATTTTCATTACTTTTTTTTATTTTCGAAACTGTTTGTATTTGGTTACGTACATTTAACTTTCGTGTATTTTGAGCAGACTCTGAAAATATATTTAAAAATGTTTCTTACTGAGAATGAAGCCGAGGACCAGTGAAATAAAATAAGTAAAAATATTACTCTATTAATTGCTTTTACCAGGTATAATTCCTGTAATTGTCATGACACACAGATGAGGTAAATGTCTCTGTTAAAATATATAATGTTGCGGATTGACGACTTTGATATAGGCTATAATTAATTTGATGACTGAAGAGATGGGCGTTACAACTTTTGAAATTGGAACAAGCCAGGAGATCTAACCCGTATAGATAATGATAATGTTAGTACAAAAGAAAGAAAACTTTGCAAATTTTTAATCCATCAGAAGGTTTTACTTTTGTTCCCTTCAAATCTTTTCTTAATAATGAAAAATAGACATGATCTATATTTTAATCATGAGTGGACAACGTATAATGGAAAAGTAACGTGACCTATGTTTAACCGTAAGTGGACGAATTAACATTGCCAGTTTATTCATAAATTGAAGGAAAACAAAAATTTTAAATGGGGGAAAATAAAAAACCAGATATGAACAGGAATACAACCGCACGTACTGATATAGAAGCCATTGTGCTAGCCAATAACTTAGAGAATAAAATATCTATATTTACTTTGTAACTCAACCATTAATTTTTTTAACTGGATTTTCAAATAGGTGCTTCAATCAATAGTTTATTTTAACAATTGAATACATATAAATAATTAAATTTTCATAAAAGAAGCAGGGATTTTGTATAAATATCTCATTATAATCATTTATAATTAAAGCGACATTATGTGTAACGTACCACGTATAAAATACGGACAAACTGGAATTAGAAACAGAATTAATCTACGAAATAGGACCAGAACTTGAATCATTTGTAAATTGAGCTGGAAATATAATCAGAAATGATTTAAATAACAAAGGGGAAGCGACAATATTGTTCAGCTACAGTAATTTGCTATTGTAACAGTTAACGTATTTTGTTGAATGTTAGCTTCTCTCCCACATTGTAGGTTACAATGTATTTGTAACCCGTAACTAATTTGTGGATTCTAACATTTGCAGTATTACAAAAGTGTAATGTTACGTCTGATTAGGCATTTTATTTATCATTTTGAGTTTAGGAATCGATCGTACTTAATCGACTTCATTGATTAACTGCTAATGTTATTTCACACTCAGGTCTGTGGAACAATATTCAACTAAATATATCTGCTCTACAAACACTTGTAATTATTTCAATTGAATTTTAACAGTTGCTCATTTAATTTTTTTATCACATTGAAATCACTTTATGTTTATATTATTTCCAAATAATATAAAGTGTAATAACAAAATATATGATTTTTAAAATAGTTAAAATCCATGTACGTTAGTGGTGTGCCCAAAACGATAAGCACTAATTTCATTATCAACACAAAAAAAGTTGTCTAACTGAACAAAGCTTTTGTTCTTTTCAGTTGATATAAATTATAATTAATCCTATAATATTATACAACTTGGTGTATGTATATTTTTATGTTTAACTGTTCTCGAAAACGGCTCTAATGATTTTCCTGAAAATTCGTTTATTAAAGGGGGTTTTAGGGTCTACAAATCAATTGCGCTAGGTCCAAAATTTGCAAAAAATCGTTAATTCGCTGAATTAAGTAATTTATGGTGCGGAATGGAAACTTGCTGATTTGTATTTCACGCCAAGCGGCGAGCTGATGTAGGGAAAGGGTCGGGAGGATTTCATACGAAAGGCAAGTCATGAACTTTTGTAACCAGCCTAATCAGTTGTCGCCATGCGTAGTAACAACGAGCAACGTGCGTTTGCCGTCGAGGCGTACTTTTCTAATAGTGTGCGGTGACAAGAGTGGGCATAATTGGTCCTTATTTATATGAGGAAAATGAACGCGCTGTCACGATGACTGCGGCTCGGTACACGGAATTGATTGAGGCCTTTTTCCTGCCTAACCTGGCAGAAATGGATGTCGGAGATGACTCGTTCCAACAGGATGAAGCCACGGCACACACAGCGCGATGTTCAATGAATTGTTTGAGACAACACTTCGCAGAGCGCCTAATCTCCTTGAGAGTTGACTCTCTTTGGCCGGCCCGTTCCCCCGATTAGGCTCCGTGTGATTTTCTTGGGATCATCAGAAATCAGTTGTTTACAATGACCGTCCAAGGACCTTACCTCACCTGAAAATCAACATGCGTTGAGCCATCGCTAACATACCCGACAATATGCTTGAACGAGTTGAACAGAATTTCAGAAATCGGGTAACTCAGTGTATTGACAATGAGAGCCGTATTTGACGATAATGAAACTATATAATGAAAAAATTCAAGTGACGTATTTTACAAATAAATTATATTAACTACATATTTTTATTGACCTTTCAAATCACCAAGTTTCCACGCCGCACTCTGTATAATTAGAACAATAGGCTGGCTACAAATGTAATAAACAGTGTTGTTGTTTAGGTCAACAGCCGAAAGGCTGGTTTGAACCTCTAGAGGTTTTACTAAGTAAAACGAGGAGTGAGGTGATTTACCATTGCCTTCCTCACTGAGTGGAAAAGTACGCTTATCAGCATGCCGGGCCCTCTGAAAAGCACATTTTTTCCACTCTGTAAATGACACCTTCACTTCATTCACCACAGGGTCTGGCTGTACAATGAAATTCATTACTTTTAGAGGAGATAACTCTGATTAGTGTCATTTACACCTCTACCTCTTCTGTTCTTAAATGATTCAGTCATTTAATTGGGTGACCATGTGATAAGAAACAGAACTATTTATTTTAGCCCTGCGACGAACAGATTGAGTGTAAATAATTTGACGCTCCACCTGTCTCTAATAATATAAATAATAATAATAATATAAATATAAATAATAATATAATAATAAACAGTAACAGATAATATAAAAAATACACGGTATTTTAAAGTAATAACAAACG
This sequence comes from Catonia carolina, assembly GCA_035578175.1. NCBI lineage: Eukaryota > Metazoa > Arthropoda > Insecta > Hemiptera > Achilidae > Catonia > Catonia carolina. Next base: position 83,565,321 of record JAQMRL010000002.1, read on the forward strand.
AATGGCGCATTGACGCGCAGTTACTGCGCAGCCAACGTTGAGCGGTATTGCACACAAACGACGGTGTGCAGTAACAACTGTTAAAAACCGCAACGTCGGCCGACGTCGCGTCAACGGCACATTACCGTTTTATCATCTGTCCTTCAACATCTGACTTATGTATGTAACTCACCGCCCAGTGATAACGCCGGTGTAACGCGACACCCATCTGTGTACCAGGCGTTAAATGTAAAGACTACGTCAGACCTCCTTCAATGGATTATCTATTATCAATCCATTGTATTATCACTCTTTTTGGAAATCGATTATATAAACTGCAATCGAGCAAAGCTCGGTAACCTGGTACTTTCTCTCTTAACTGCTGAAATTTATTCATAAAAACTAAGAATTATCATTATTTAGTCATAAAAATGAATGCATACTTTCTTAAATGTTGCCAAAGTTATTTTTGTCAAATGGAGTTAAGATTCCAAAAACATTGAACAGTAAGTATTGCTCCTTCTTATATTATCAGACTTTTAATTTGTGCTTCCTTTGGATAGATATTGTGACACTTATCGCTTAGCTCCGTTTCAAGATCTAGATAATTAAATAATTAATACACATAAGTTTAAAATTACAAGTATTTATTACAACTAAAAGATTTCCAAAATAAATAATAAACTAATTACAATAAAGTAATACAATAAATAACTTAAATAATTTACTTAGTACTACTTACAAAAAATTAAACAAAATGCACTTACACGAAAATTATACACAATGCACATACACAATAAACCTGAATAACAATAGTTGACCAATATAATGCCTCGGAACCGTTGACCTGTACTAATGCACCGATAGCACCCTCAAGAAACACTCGTCAAAAATCAAACGAATACTAACTCTCTGACCGCACTCGGGGTTCTCTTTATATGGGTAAATCAAAGAGATATTTCTAGAAAAACAGAGAGTTTCGATGCAACTATCCTTTTTATTGGTTGTCCAGAATTCTTAACTAGTGTACGTAAACAAGTCACAATAGAAAAAAGGTGTTACAGGTAACCAACCGACTCTTTCACAAATAGTTGTACAACAAAGACCCTACCTTTTTATACACGGCCTTTTTTAAATATCCTTTTATAACTAACCCTATTTTTACTTTGTCACTCTATTATTTACTATTTAACATTCTCTGAATTACTAGAAATTTCTCGCACCACTCCCCTCTTCGATATCGTCACAATATTGACTGAGGAAGAAGTAAATTATTTTTCGCCTGATTTTCATTGAAGAGATCTATAAAGTAAGTTCCTGGTTTCTTTCACAACTTTATGGTTTGGGCAAGTAACTCTGTACGGTAACCATTGATAACTACCAAAAAATAAACTCTAGTGAATAATATTGTTCAAATTCAAGTCTACCCCAAGTCAAAAATACAGCAGACGTAGAAATCAATTTGTGTGTAGGTATGTCGTAATAACAAAAGGTTAGAGGTTCAGAATTGTAATACAAATTACTGCGCTATAAATTTTTGATATAATTATGTATTTTATAACAAATGTGCTAAATAAACATACCGTATAATAATTCGCATGTTAAGGTTACTTGTAATGTAATGATAAAAATAATATATGACTATAATAATAAGTTAATTTCGTGCAAATATTTATTATAAAAAATATGTGATTTATTTTTACATATTACTGTATTCCACTTTTGTTTTGTTTATTTTAAAAATTTTATTGCTTCTGTTTATTACAATACCTGTGATTCAAAGCTGAATTAATTATTCGTGTCTACAATATCCTGGAAGTTGGGTTTTTTTATATTTGTTCGCGATAAAAATATACGTAACAGAAATAGAAGTAGTTTTATTAATTCCATGAATAAAAATGGTAACTGTTTTAAAATTGCTGACAAAGACTAAGATTATTATTTATAACTATGTAACATAAACATGAAATCTTGTGCAATTTGCATGTGTGTTAATTAAAACTTTTAAGTTTGCGTGTTATGTAAAAGGTTAGTTATAAAGGTGTTATTATTGTTATTAATGCCTATGCACGTATTTTATTTAAAGATTACAGATTTAAAGTTTTAAAATTGCGACAAAAACATTAACCTTAATGTTTGTTGTATCGTTTCAGAAAATGTTAGCTACCACATTTGAGTTTTAAACATTAAAAAAAATTTATGTATATTTTATTATTAAATAAATATTTTTGAACGCAACATAAACAGATTAAAACACGTGAAATTATTATTTTTTAAATTATGAAACATCAATATTACAATTTTTTCTAAAATTCAGGAAAATAATGAAGTTTACTACAAGTTAAAAATCTCACGTTCAACTATGCTTGATTTATAGAGATTCGACAGTGTACGTACACAAATCTGTTCGGCAAATCAAGTATGTTAATTCGCTTGAGTCTACCGACATCAATGTTATTGTTATCTAAAAGATTCAGAGCCATGCAATTTGGATGGTCATGAAGCCTTCTTTGATATCGTTGGTTGTAAATTGTTATTTCCTGTTTCACTGTTTACACGGGTATGTCAGCATAGTCATATCTATTACTGACGTGCCAAGGAACTTAAAAATTTTTCTGATAGTTTTCATTGCCCATGACAGGTAGGTGAAGTGTTAAAATGACTTGCACTAAATCTGCTAGTTCCAGGCCTACAAAAAAAATAGTTCCTGTTTCTTATGATATGTTTTTATCTCCCCTGAGAGTAATAAATTTAATTACTTAGCCAGACCCTATGGTGAATGAAGTAAAGGTGTCATTGACTGGGTGGAAAGAAGATGCTCTCCGGAGGGCCTGGTATGCTGATAAGCATAGGCCTACTCTTCCACTCAGTGAGGAAGGCGATTGTAAACCACCTCACTCCTCGTTTTACTTAGTAAAGCCTCTACAAGTTAAAACCAGCTTTTTGGCTGATGACCTAAACAACAACGATAGTTTTCGTCTGGAAATGCTCAAGTATTTCTATGTTTGAACTGTTAACAACCTAACAACAAGTATACATTCCTTACTTTGAGGTTCAACAATTTGCGACACTTGGCTTTTGTATGCCTTTCCCATGTTAGCCTACAGTCTAGATGTTTACCAAGATATCTAACAATTTTAGACAGTGGAATCAGTTTCCGGTCGAAGGACACTCTAGCCCAGTCTTGATGTTGCAGCGTGAACGTTACATGAACCACCTTCTCTTCATTGACGTCTATCCTCCATTTGACTAACCATGTCTACAATTCTTTAAGAAAATCCTGCAAGCATTCGATAGAAACTAATCGACCTCCATTCTTATAGAGAGCTGCAGTAACATCTAAAAATGTAACTACAATTACGTCATTTGAAGTTGGCAGATCTGAGGTGTACAGCATATAAGACCGATTCAAGAACACTACTCTCAGGAAGTTCAGAATTTATGGGATATATTTCAGTAATCAATGCTTCATATTTACTTGAAAACATCACTGTTCTCCAAATAATATCTTATTACCTCATAAAATGTGCATGGGGTCAATTTTCTAGTTTATCTAAAAGACCAACAATCCCCACTGTACCTAAATATTAAAATACGGTGTACCAGTTAATACATATAAATGTACGGCTTGAAAAACAAGTAGGAAACGGGAAAAGAAGAACTTAACTATATTTTCCCAGGCAGTAAAAATTTAGTTTAAGATGTAACGTATTTTATTCAAAATTCAGAAGATTTTTGATGAAAATTCTTGGGGAGGTAGGCCTACTAAAAGGGGCCCTCACCTCTTATGCTTATCATGTCATTTTAACACAATTATTATTATAATCACCATCGCATTTACTAATATAATTCTATGTTTTTTACAGTCGTAAGTAAATCACTAAAGAGAAAAAGATGTAACGTATAGATACGCACAAGCAATATTTATTTTTTCACCTGTTATCAACAGTTGGTTTTGTAGTAAAACATTCAAAATGTCGAGTCTTGTTTTAATTTTCAGAAAATATGTTTCTGTTCTATGTAAACAAGTCGTTTTAACGACAGACTATATATCGATCGATTCATTATTGTTCATATATTTGCTGACATCTATTACAACTGGACAGAATTTTTTTTTATTTCTATGCCTTTGTTTTGGTTTATTGTCCTTCTGAAACAATAGGGCGTTTGCAATTCCCGTGTGTTTGACTTTATTCCTTTTTTGTACAGAACCTGTGGTTCTCTTTTTGTAATTTCTGTAATTATTATAATAGCTTATGAACATTGCCATTAAACTTTAAATTCCATGTAAAAACAATAATTAATCCAAAGTTGTATTAACCTTATGTCAACTGAAATATACTTAACTTTTTGTTTCTACTTAAATGTTTAATGCAGATCTTTTAGTACGAAATTTACCACAAACACCTTACAATTAAATCTTAACCATTCAAAAGCTATCTGCTTTCACGCCTACCGATCTATTTGGTCTGCTTGTAAGCTTATCTAGCCGTCTAAGCATTTAGTAGAAAGTTAGACAAAAGTTTTGTATTTAAGTTTAAAGTCCAGTACGAATTAAGACAAAAATATTATCAACAACCCATTGTCCATTGTTAATTAATTTAAATTATACTTTGTAGAATTACCACTTTTTTGTTAATTCCCAAACAAAAGAATAGACCTACAACACTTTTATAACTAGTTATATTTATTTAGAAATTAGACGTTCCAGAAATTTCCAAACAAACTCACAAGAAAGAACTTTTTTCTCAGATTAGTGACGTTAAATTCGAGCAACAGTAAATGCAAGACCGGTAAATCGAGAACCTACTGTATAAATAGGCCTATTAAATTCAATAATTAATCTTCTTCTTATCGAGTGCCGACTCTATCACTTAAGACTGGCTACAACTCTAATAAATCGTTCTTCACTATGAACCATTTCAAAAGAGTGTACGTATGTACCTTTGTCCTTTCTCTAATATTCCTTAACCATAAACATTTGTTTCGCCGAGGTCTGCGCCTGCCGACAACTTTACCATCGAGAACTTCTCTGAGACACTCATCGTATTGCTCCTGTATAAATGATCAAGGTAGGCAGTCCTTCTGTTTTACATAATGCTCATCAGCTCTCAGTCCACATTCACACGTTTTATGACATCGACATTGGTATGATTTTCCACAAAATCGGGAGCATTCATCCGAATATCCACATCTCGGAAGCTTCAATAATATATTTAATAGTTATAAAAAGTTATTTGGCAAAAATATTTAACAAATGAAATTGGTATTAGCTTTAACAGAAGCTGAGATTTTATCACCACCACAAAAATATGTCTTTTAATCAAATAATTTCCACTGCTGTGTAAGAATGCTCTTCTGTGCGGCAGAAGAAGCTCTATTTAGGGCAAAAGTGTCAAAAATAAGAATTGCTGTTATAATCTCCAAAATTCGGAAAGGCAACATTCGAAAGAAGAAAAAACTAATTAATCAGTTTTGAAATGTTTTAAAATTACATCCTAAAAACTACTACATAATCTTTAAAAAATGAGTTAATTAAGGCATTTTCCTATCTCGAATTTTTTACTCCACAGGAAATTCTGTGACACTCGTAAAAGGAGATTATGTCTGATAAATACTACTAAGAATAAATTTCCTATTGGATAAAATCTCTATCCAGTTTTTTATTGCAATTTTTTCTTTAAATTCCATTTTCTTTTTACACGAATGTTATGATAACGGTACCAGACAAACGTATTCAGTTGGATGTAGTACATACTTTCCAAAAGGTTATCATATGAAGTAGTAGTACAACATTTTCCTTATCGTCGGCATGGTAAGCAGTGCTACGCCCGATTCAAACATTGCTATTTCTCGGTGGGGTGAAAGAATTTCCCAAGGGTATTTTTCCATTTGCGATGTCACCAGAAAGGCTGAATGTGACGTCCATTGTAGTTGAGAATAATGATGGTATTGTAATATGAAATCTCTTGAAATCATCTTCTTTCATCCCTTTCAATATGGATTCTTATAGAAAATATCTCTGTTTTGGTTAAAATCAACAATTGAATTTTTTTCTAAATAATTTTTCTAAAGAGAACATGAATAGATTCTATTCGATACAGATTTTCAATAAGAAAACTATATAAGTTTTGCACTGTGATACTACTTTCCTGCATATGAAAAGTTTGAAATAAATTATCTTATGTTAAAATTGTGACTACTAAGTATTATTTACGTGTGTGGATAGTATAATAAAATTATGAATTAAAAAAACTTTTTGCACTCAAACAATACACACCCACTAACAGATAAATTGAGCATATTCTAGTATATGTAAATACCCGCACTGTACAGCACGCGATCACTGCTAAATACCTTGGTATTAGGCCTACACTCGACGCGAAGCTTTGCTGGAAAGCCCACGTTAAAAAGAAGAGAGAGGAACTCAGGCTAATGTCTCAGAAATTGTGCTGGCTACTAGGGAAAAGATCCTCATTATCACTGTATAACAAACTTCTGCTCTATAAACAGATGAAAAAGCCTGTCTAGATGCATGGTATGCAACTTTGGGGATGTACCAAACAAAATAATATAAACATCAATTAACGTTTCCAAAACAGGGTGCTAAGAACCAATTTTAATAAAATTTGAAAACGACTTTCTCTTGCAAATTATTACAAGTATTTACTAATACTTATAATAATAAGTAATTATTATAAGTATTGCGACAATATCGAAAAGGAAAGAGTATTCGAGAGTTTTCTAGGGGGACCGAAAATTTTTAAATGTAAACGTAAATAAATAAATAGTTATAAAAAGGAGTAATAAATAAGTTTCCAAGGAACAGCTGTTAAAAAGGGTCTTGTATAGTCAGGTAGGTTTGTCTTTTGTTGAACAGGATTTTAAAAGAGTGGTTACCTATTAGATAATTAGCTTTTTTGTAACACCTTTTATTCAATCCTAATTTGTTTACAGTTGTTAAGATTTATCCAGAAGCCGTCAGAAGGATTTTGTATTTTATTATTTTATTAAAAATCTCTGTCTTTTCTCGAACTATCAATTAGCCCACGTATATAAGCGCCGGTTTGTTACGGTTCAGTTTTAGTTTTACGTGTTGTCTGTGATCGACTGAGCGAATTCCATAGTGCAAACCAGTACGTTAGAAAAGGTCGACGTTACTGTAAATTTTTTAAATGTTATTTCTGAATCTTTTGTAAGTAGTATATAGTAAATTGGTTAGTTATTGTAATAAGTAATAAGTTATTTATTGTATTAGTTAATTATAATTAATTGTTTTACTTATTAAGGAATTTAATTGTAGATTTTATTAACTTCACTAATTTTAATTTTTTGTTGTTGTAATAAACACTTGTAATTTCAAACTTTAGCGCGTTAATTATTTAAGAAAAGTAATCGAAAAACCGAACAAATGGCTACTTTGCTAAATCTTCTTACAACCATTGCGTCAAAACTAAAAACTAAATGCCAAAATCAAAATTCAAACTTGCACTATGGAGTGCGAACGGTTTAGTACAACACTATCACGAATTTATCATACTCATATTTATACGAAATTGATATAATTTTTGGAGACCCATTGTACCATTGTACCATTGAGACCATTGTAGAGTTACTTCAGATTTTCAGGTTATTGCGTATATCACACAAACCATTCGGATGGAAGAGCCCACGGTTGAACGGTCGTTATATTAAGAAATAATATTGAACATTATGAGCTTACGAAATCTGAAACTGCTTTTTTTCTTGCAAGTTACCAGTGTAGCAGTTAAGGACATCTACGATGTTCTCACATTGTCAGCAGTATATTGTTCTCCACAACATCAGATAAATGTAGCTGACTTTACTACTTATTTTTAATTCTTTAGGAAACAGGTACATGATTGGAGGTGATTTTAACGCAAATCACCAAATTTGGGTTCCAGACGTTCTAATTCCATAGGTCGGACGCTTTATAATGTTGAACAGCAGAAGAATTAGGGTACATTGTCAGGGGAACAGAGGAGCCAACGTATGGTCCGAGTGATCGAAACAGGCTACCAGACCTTCTCGATATTTTTGTCACACAACAAATACCTTTAAATTTTCTCCAAATTGAATCTAGTCTAGAATTGTCGTCAGACCATACGCACGACATGACGGTAATAATTACTTTTAGAATTATTGCTAAAGAATTGCCTCCGACACTACATAATGAACATACTGATTGGGAGCACTTCCGATGTTTGGTAGAAACTAAAATCATACTGAATGCGTCACTCTCATCAGAAATTGAAATTGGGGATGCTGTCGAACATTATAACAATGCAATTTAAGAGTCAGCCTGGAAATCAATGCGCTTTAGAAGCTACTTGAACCTACTAGTATTCAAACCGTTTGAATCTAGTGACGACAATTTTACTGATAAAATTACTGACTATCTGGAAGCACCATTTCAAATGTCTCTAGCCATTAAATATCGAATTAATATCTATTAATTAATATCTAGCCATTAATATCTAGCCCTGCGGATATCGAAAAGCTATTTAAAAAGATATTAACCGGAAATTGAACCAGGGTACGACTTAATCACCAGTGAAATTCTCAAACATTTACCCAGAAGAGGTTTGATTTTTATTTTTAACGCTGTTTTAGGTAGTGGATGGTTCCCTGCCCAATGGAAATTTGCCGAAGTTGTTATGATCCTTATACCTGGCAAATATCCGTCAGAACCAAGACGCTTCATCGACACTGGGTTCTGAGAAAACGCAAAACCATCTCAGTACTGATCATGATAGGTGCACAAAATGGAGGGTGAAAATATATCTACATACGTAACATCTTCTTTAAACAATAAACAAACATGTTTAATGGTCTTAAAATGTAAATTGATTCCTAAAAACCATGACCTTAAATACTTAGGTATGCATTTGAACAGAAGGGTCACCTGGCCAAATCATATTTGGACATATTTGGAAACTTTCTTTTTCATAAATATAAGGTTCTATTATATAAAGGTATTAAAGCCTGTCTGGAGTTACGGCGTGCAACTATGGGGTACACCTAGTACAACCAACCTCGACATGATACAAAGATTTCAGTCGAAATGTCTGCGCTTGATCACTGGAGCTCCATAGTAGTACTAACGAATTCGACTTAAACATCCTTTTACTAAAAGACCAAATTAAAACTCGTTATAGAAAACATCTGGAAAGACATAATAATCCATCTGCAATTAAAATTATTGACAATAGTGATGACCATTACACACTAAAACATTTTGAAATTTTGGATTTAGGCCCTAGATACTTGATTCACTCAACCGACAACTATCAGTCATAATCGTCGTATTCTCCATCTCTATTTCCTTTTACAAGATCAAAATTTAATTAAATACTAAGTCTTTTTATCTTTTTAATGCACAGTTATTGTGCGTTGTATGTGTACTTTCTATGTTAAATTCACATAGCGCTTAAAGTATTGTGTTTAACATTTAACTGATTAGAAAATTAATACACTGTTACAAAAACTTATCATCTCATGATCGGAATCATTATCATCTCCATCATGGTCATCTTCACATTTAACAATTTCATGTTTCAAGACATTAATGCACAATTAATTTAAGTTTAGTTTTATTTTTTTCTTCACAGTTTAGTCTTTTTTGAAACACACTTCTAAGTGTGTTTTATATTATCATTCTAAGATTTATCTCTCATTACACGGATTTGTATCATTTTTCCTTTAAATTTACAGTTACATTGAACAAATCTGATTGCAAAAGATTACACTGTTTCAAAATTGTCTAGAAGCCTATATTAACAATATTTTCTTTCTTATAAAATTACATAATTTTTATTTATAAAACATTTGCATCAAAAAAAGTATAATATTTAAAAAAATTGAATTAATTTGGATCATTAAATATTTGGTTTTTTTAATTTTTATTTTAAACAGATAAAATTCATGTAACAAATATTTAAAAAGATATATTTACCGGAAAACAAAGCAATAAAGATGGCTATCTCAAGGACAAATGAAAGGGCCTAAGCAAAATATAATTTTTAATTTTATTCTTGTTTCTACTCTTAACGTGAAAATCCGACAAGATTTAAAAATAACATCATTAAAAGTTTTGGTATAATCAACAAAAAATGAAGATTACAAAGTTTTTCGGTTTTATAGTACTAATTTATAGTATTATTACACTTGATAAGTCGTTTTGCCTTTGGGAGGAATTCGCTGTAAGTATTTGCTTTTATTTTATACAGTAATTTAAAAATATTTTTAAAATTTGGAAAATTCTTACCCTAAATGAAATAATTAGGGATATTTATTATTATTTATTAATTTATTTATTATTATATTTATATTATATTTATTATTTTATTTAGTTGGTAAGGGAATTTATGTTTTCATGACGGATTTTCAAAATCGAATTTTCGACCGAACACATACTATGAGGGATAGGCCTATATCTTGCCGGGAATTTGATTCTGAAGACAATAATTGATGTAAAATGGGCCAATAAAAGCAAATGTAAACTTACGAAAAAAAGGTTTTTATTACACCGAAACAAAACAGAACTGTAAAAAAAATTCAAACCACACAGAGAGTCTTTGAAATACTTGGTAACACACGAACAATGAAGAAAATACAAAACTTTAATTAGAGAAGACGGTAATACAGTACAAAAATTACTTCTGTATTACAAAAACTGTTCAAAATACCCTACACCGCAGTTTAGGTACACCATTGTGCTCTAATTAAAATTTCTTCAAAAACATTTTGTATTTCATCACGTTTGTTTCGATAAGTTCAGCAGCGTTATGAATTCTAATCACTAACTCTTCCCTTGTATTAAATTTTTCAGCGTATTCTGAAGCTTTCATACGACACTACAGGTAATTATCAAGGGGTGTCAAGTTATGTGACGTAGTAGGCCAATTTATTGGTTCACCATGTAGATTAGCAGTCTATGTTCCAGTGGATCGTTGATGTGAAGACTAAATAAATTCATTGCATTGTTGTTGCATTGTCAGTTATAAAATAATCCATCAAAATTAATAATTTAAAATATATTTCCAAATATTTCATGATATTTCTAATCAATATAAATAATATAAATCAAAAAGTTTAAAAGACAATCTAATTCTAAATAATTTTACCGGAGAATATATTAAAATTATGGGATCACAAAATTAAAGAAGTTATGATTCCGAATAAATATTTACAAGTAATTAAAAATATATTAAAAAGATAAGAACAGCATGCAGACAGATTAAATTTTTAAATATGATGGATCAACAGAAAGATTTACAAAGAAGAAAATTAAGAACAAAACAAAACTTTTAAAACCAGATGCATCAATTAAATGACTCTCAGCCCCATTTCAAGGATGAAAAGGATCATGAAACAAACGTACAACGTGTATATAATGACAGTTTTAGGAAGTTAAAAACCCTACAATCTTTTTTATTGGTATTTTTTTCTATAGAGCCTCGTTTAGTGTCAAAGAGTGATTTTCCGTATATTTAAGCCAAACTGAGGTTGTTTTACATTTTGCATCACTCATGATTAAAATTAGGTTGTGTTTTCTTTTTTGTTCATTTTTGGTCCCATCAACAGCTTGGTCATTATCAACTAAATGGGTTTTTCTTATATCCGAGGCGGCGAGGAAAACTCATGTTCACTCCCTCACGATGGGGGAAGAAGTGTTGGACTCGATTGAGGCGTCCTCGTCCAGCCCCAAGGAGGCCGCAACCGCCTTACCAACCGAAAACCCGCCGCCTGGCCACTTGATCCGACATCAGCAAACAACCCTCCACCTTCCTCGGAAATGTTTGTATAATACTACAAGGGAAATGTCGGATTAAACAAAAAAATTGCATACTGTCAGCGGGGCGTGGAAGGGAACCGTAGCCTAATCCCCTTCTCCTTGTCACTGACTCACTCTCTCACTTTCATTCATCTAACTAAGTGGGTTAGAATACAGTAACGATGGGTTTTTGCACGTAATAGTTTCCAGATTCTGGCCAGAAATCGAACTCGTGATCTCTGCTTATAGGCTAGCGCGCTAATCACTATCCCAGGGAGACGGCCAACTTTCATCGTTTACTAATGATTGAACATAGGGTTCATTGCTCATTGTTTACAATTCTTAAGAGATATCTGGTGTGAAATATTAATACCAGATTTTTTTCTGTTGATAACTCACAAAAAGGATTTAATTTATACGTGATAATTGCTCTCTTCTTAGGGTCCATATTACGTAAAATATCACTCAGTTTTCGACTGCAGTTTGGGTGAAAACTCAATGAAATTTCAATTAAAATTGCCAAGATACAACCGAACTTTTAAGGAACTTATGGGTCAGATAACTGTCCCATATGATGCAGGTGACAATTTATTCGTAAGTAATAAATATTTTTATAATTTAATCGTTTAATTATTTTTATAATTAATTAAAATTAATGTAACAAAAGGAAATATTTGGGGAAGGAGAAGCATTTCTTTGTAAAGGGTTTTACAGGTGCCATTCATAAAAGTGGGTCTTATTTTGTATCCATTGCATAAACATTACCCTACTACTACATGATTACTTAGTTACTCACTAGCAATAAGTATGTCATCCTCTGAATACAGCGGTTCCTAACATCTTTTGTGATGGGGCCCACTTTGAAGTAGTTATTTATTACCCGACTCCCACAAACTACGCTAGGCATTGTAAAAACGAAGAACACTTTCTATCATTTACCACTTACATTTTTTTGACGTGTAATGGAGTAGCTGTGCAGCATGGATTGTACTATAATGAGTACAATTAGGGTGTTATTAAAAGAAGAATTCTTAAACATATTGCTAATTCTTTTATTGATGAGCACATTTTTTAACAAGCCTTTTAACATCTTTTTAAGTGGTTAAGCACGGAGATTCACTAAGTCAGTGAGATTTTTTTCATTGTTTTGAGTTAACAATAGTGCCTGTATCAGGGTTAAAACTTATTTTTTAGTTGAAGATCCTTGTAATTGCTTTGGAATCAACTAGTTGGAAAAATATAAATATTGAGATTATATGCACATGAAGAATATAAAAATTTAAAGAAGCATGTTCCGGAAGGTTTTTTTGGAAATTTATCCAAATCCAGTTAAGTTGTGAATTAGATAACTTACTTTTACTTTGCTTAAAATCTTGTGAACCTTAATTTCTAACAACGAAATCAATTTTTCTTGTTATATAAAAAGATTTCTTTTGCCCGTTATTAAGTCTGATATTTTTTTCGAAACTTAAGCCTTAACCAAACATCTTTATTAACAGAAAAGTCTGAACGCCTCCACGTGGTACGGGTGGATAGCGATGTCTCTTAAGGCGGGACTAAAGTTAACTAAAACAGAATTGCTCATTATTTTATTCTATTATTATCTCACCTATCATAAGCGGGTCTCTAGATAACATCTGGAGTTGTAATTCGGAACTTCTGTTCTACACAGGTTGATTACCTTCTACGATCAAAAATGGAAAGTCTTCTTAGGAATATTCCACCTTCCGTCAATGATACGAAAAAAGACTGCACTCGTATTAGTTGAGCAGTCACTAAAAAGTCAAGACGAATCGGAGCGTCTGAAAAATACTAAATTACACCACGAAACCACGTGCTTTGGGACACTAAACATAAATTAATTATTGAAACTAGGAAAACTAAAAACCCTGACTGACGTTCTAGACGTACAAGAAAATCGCAATTTTGGGATTACAAGAAGTGAGAAATACTTCACAAGAACCTTTCGAATCACAAAATTATAGAATTATACAATGCACTACCAGGAAACAAAGCCATGATAGATGTGCAGAAACATAGATTCGATACTAGATTTAAAAGCTATTTTCCTAGGAATTGGCTCACTTACATTCAGAACAAATAAAAAAATTTGCACGATAGTTATTGGACATGCACCTACAAACCTTAAAAACAAAAGAGCCATCGAAAAAGCAGAAGAATTCTCGGAACAGCTAGAACTGCTTCGGACATCCAAAACATTATGTAATAATTCTCTTGTAGATTTCAACGCCCAATTGGCGCGAGAAAGAAAACTCCGCAACATAATTAAAAATACACACCACATAAATTTACAAAGAAAAATGGCCAAGTATTAACTGATTTTTGCAAAAAAATATTTTAATAAGTAAATCCACATATTTTGCTAGAAACCCAAACAAACTAAACACTTGGAAACACCCAGACTGGACAAAAGGCGAATACCAGCTCGATCATCTCTGCATGGACAAAAATTTACATAAAGAGATCCAAAACGTAAAAGTACTTCGCGGTACTGACGTAAACTCAGATCACTATCTAGTCACAAGAAAGATAAAATTAACACCACTAAAAAATAAATCCACCTGAAAAAATACGACCAAACCATTTTAAGGACTAATTAAAAATTCATATAATCAACAGAAGAGTTTGGTGATTCTATCAGCCTTAATTCGCTGACGGCAATACTTGTTGCATTGCAAATCAAACAGCCCCCTTTCTCGACGGATGAAGCACGCGTGATGGAATGAGAGATGCAATGAAGCAATTGATGCTAAACACGAAGCATGGATCAATCACCAGACCAAAAAGACTGACGAGTAATTTAACGAATTTTCGGAACAAAAAAAAATAGCCCAAAGAATATTAAGAGCAGTAAATACCACGTGGATTTAATTTCTCAAATCGAAGAAAACTTTCAAAAAACTAACACTAGACACTATTATAAAATGTTTAAAAAATATATCAAGAGATTAGATGCACCTACATTAATCAAAATGGAAAAAAGTTAAAAATGGTAAAATGACCCAATATAATAAAGGCAACGCGGAAACAATGGCAAAAGTCTTTAAAAATCTCTTTAGTTGCAAAGAACCCAAAGAACTTTTAGACATTCCAGTAAATACCCCAATAAAAACGTCATTAGATAAAATCGACCGGCCAACTTGCCATGAAATGATTAACGCCATAAAAGAAATAAAGAACAATAAAGCCAGTAACGAAGATTATATAACTACAGATAATTGGTAATATTCCTCTACAAACTACAAGGAAACCCCTACACAAAGAACTAGAAAAAATTTGGGAAAATGAAAAAATCCCCAAAATATTGGACATGTGCAATCATAACTCCAATTTATAAAAAAGGAAACAAGACCAACCCAGATAATTACAGAGGAATCTTCCTATTGGATGTAACCTACAAAACTTCTCCAAAATAATCCTTAATCGACTAAAACATCAACTAGATCAAGAGCTCGGCGAATACCAAGGCCAATTCCGCCCATACCGAAGCCGTCTCGACTAGGTCTCACATTAAATTAATAATCTACATGTACAAAAACAGACATGGGAAACAACTCATAATGTCTTGATAAATGATAAATTTAACCCTGGAGAATACAATCTGCAAAACAAGATTTAAAGGTGAACTTTTGGAACCCTTCCAAATCAAAACCGATCTAAGATAAGGACCATGCGAGAATGGGTACTCTTAAACCTAGGAACCGTTAAAATAGGAGACCAAAAATATAACATCAAAATAAACTGCCTAGAATTTGCAGACGATCTAGCATTTCTTGCTGAAAAAGTTGCCGAAGCACTCCAACAAATAACAACCCCGTGAAACCATTGCCAACAAATCGGCTTAAAAATCTCATACGAAAAGACCAAAATCATGGTTTTTGACAAGCTTTGCACAAACAAAATAAAAATTAATTATCATTATATCGACGTTGTTCCCGAATTTTAATACCTCGGAGAAGTCATCACCCATAAAAATTGCGAAAAGACCTCCTAGGTCAATCGCACAAATAAAAACAATTATCGAACGTGAACATTAAAGTTGAGAAATTATAAATAGCATTATGTGTTACAGAATGACTGAACGTACAAGGATAATTTCGAATGTACAAGGCTTATAATAGGTTGTAATGATTTATAACAGCTATAAATAATGTTATACAAGATGATATACATGAATGAATGGTATTCAAAAAAACTATAACTGCAGTGTGTTGTGAGTCAAACGGTTTTTCTCATGTACCACACACAGACAGACCTTCCGGTTTTACGCACATCTGTAAACGCATTTGCAGTATAGCTCTTTAAATGAATAGAGCATAAGATACTTATTAGATACCTGTACAAGATGGACTTTCATTCGTTCTGTTGATTTAATTTTTTCAGATAAGATTTCTTTTGTCAACGTTATCAACGAATGGGCATACATACACAAGTTTACTGGACACGTCCGGCAAATTCTGTGAGACCTTAAATAAATATAAATTTTATTACTTCTGCTATCATTTTTTCCATAAAAATTTCAGTTGTCCTTTAAAAAAGGTAAGTCATTGATTCAGCTAAAAAATAGTACAATTAAAATAGCATACCTGACCCAGTGTTAGCCCAGTGGTGGACAAATGTTATAGGATAGGTTTATCTTCTGGTTAGAGGAAAAGGTAAACTATCTAGGTGAGTCAGCAAAAGTCAATAATTGAAATTGTGATTCTTTCTAAGAGTCTCAACATTTAGTTGTAACCGACAGACGCTCAGTCATAAAAGTGCACTTCCTAAATTGTCCGGTAGGCAAATGCTTAACTTTTGATGTAATAATCAGAAACAGAAAAATCAGAGGAACAGAGGTTTTCTTTCTAAAATTAAAAAAATTTAGGCGCGGCCTCTAGCAGTAGAGAACAAGAATATTAAAAATAAAACTATGTTTCTTTGAATTTAAATAAAACCATTTAATAACTGAGTAATTTACAATGATATTAATGTGATTTATCTTAACTTAATTTAAAAATGAAGTATGTAGCCAACCTTTTTCTCTCGCGACTTTAATTAAAAAGAAAACTTTAAAACCCTTAACACAAAAGAAATGAATTTTTTTCGGGGAAACCTCTAACTGGTTCTTTCTTGTCTTCTGTTCGTTCTCCTGGTCTCCTCGTTCACTAATGATTATTTTCTTCTTTCTAAACCTTTTTCCTGCTGAATAAAAATTAAACTGATTCTATCTCTTGCTTCTTCTATAACCTCCAACGTAAATCCGTTTCAAAACTATGAGGACTCGAAAGTGAAAGCAAGTTGTCGGAAAACGGCTTATCGGATATTATTGTACTTTACATCAAAACTTAGCTTGTTTAATCTGTGTTGATTCGATGAAAGCCAGTTTTTTGTGAAATGGTTTTGAGTTGTGTAATTGCGGTTTGAACATACAAGTGCCCGTTTGTTTATCCTAATTAACCGTAGCCCTACTTTGAAATCGTATAAAATCAGAACGATCCCGATTCTTGTCAAATTATTAGAGAATGTTTAACAGTTCTTTTCCAAAATCTCTTCGAAATCCCAAATTTGCTACTCAATTTTTTAAGAAGCTGTGTAATGTAACTGCTTTGCTTATGTAACTATTCTAACAATTGGTTTTTCTCATACACAAGCTTATTGCGTATTACCATGTTTCTGGAAGTTACAGAAATGAAAAATTACTATATTACTTTCACTGTTAGGCCATTTGTACTTTACAGCGAGATACCAAAGTGAATGTAAAGAGCCATCAGTCTCGTACTGAGACTACTTTGTTGAAATTTCATGGCAGAAAATATTTGTTCACAGACATAAATAATGCAAACAAATCATTTATCTTCTGGGCATGAGATATTAAATTTGGGAAAATTTATTTCGATAACTATTTGAAAAACTACTTTTGGGACCCTATAAAACAACTGCCTAAGCACAGTGGTAAGCTAATTCTGTTCTTGCTATTTCAGAGTCCAGATTAAATGTCAGTGGACGGGGCATTGTAGATTTAAAATAAAACTAGTCGCATGTTTAACCATTTGAGTTAAATAACTTGAGACATGTCTGTCTTTCTTTCGTTGTGAATACTACGATGTTATTCGTTACCATTATTTTGTGTAGTACTGTAGACACAATGTGTTAATATTTATATTTGACTAACATAGCTGAACACTGTTTCATTGTGGAAACGGTAATTTACCATAAACCTTGTGTCATAAAACACTTTATATAAATAAGGACCGGTTTATATTTAAATATTCTGTTTGTGTTTTGCATTTCATGGAACCCTTTAAAGTCTGTAATTAATTGTCTGAATTTGGTTCGGTTCATAGTGCTTTAGAATAATTCCGGGTTCTCAATTTCCTTTCTTACTTTGAACCATTTATCCAATAGCTTAGGTCGATTTTTTAGTGCCTTAAAGATTTGTTTTGTCACTGGTTGTCATACGTTCTGTATAAGTCTCCGTAACATTGTCTTCTTTATAATATTAAATATTTTAAATCGTTAAATGAAACGTGTATTTTACTTTTGCATTTCTTCTTAGTCTCGTAACCTATATTGTCCACCTACTACTATCTTCGAACCCATTATCATACGGGAGAGTCTTTCTTTCGAATTTCTGTGTCAGGCTTCCCAGCGAATCTAAAGCTTTCACTTGCGAACAGTAGACTTTTATTACAGTATTGTAGATTGTCTAATCTAGGCTGGTCTTGAAAGTGGATTCTTTTTATACAAGTGGTGAATTTGTCGAATTCCACCGGCCATCGTTCTTCGTCTGCTTTTGCCCGCTTCCTTTACACTGTTCTTCGGTTGTATTATCCCCCGAGGTATTAGAAGCTATCAACTTGTGTCTTCAATTGACACGGGGCTGTTTTTTGATGTTCGTTGTGTATTTGTTAATTTTATTAATATTAGAATGCAATTTTATATGTCGCGGAGCCCTGTCATACGATTTTAACTTATTTCTTTTTTTTCAGGGTGTCTACAATGTATCGTTTCCGATTGGTAACAGTGAGATAAGCATGAGCCCACAGGTACCTGCTCTTCCCTATGGTGAATATAAGGGCGAAGTATCTTTCCTAAAAAAGCACGAGCAAAACAACACAATGTACAAAGTTGGTTGCTTCTATGGATTCGCTGCAGTCAGACCGTTATATGAATTGAAAGGCGGTTCTAATACAAATAAAAGTATTGCAATGGAATTCAAGGAGCCTAGTCGTGCAGACAAAAACGACTATGTGGTTTGACAAACAAAGAAATTTATATTATTTGTCTGGAATAAATAAATAAATGGATACCTAATAATATGTTTTTATTTTATAATTAAAAAAGAAACTTACAGACGAGATATGCTCAGATAGTGTTTTTTGCTCTTCTCCTACTTCTCTGCTTTTATAATAGTATTCCCTGTCAATCCAGTTTATCATTGCTAACACCACTCTCATATACCAACACTCATAAACTTTTGAATCCGATTTTGGGTGTGAATTAAAAATAAAATTAATATCTATCACAAAATAGAGCTTTTAATATTGTTCTTAAATTTCTTTTAAATGACCACAGCATTTATTCCATTATTTGACAGTGTCAAGAATCAGTCCTTTCCAGTCAGGTCTTCTAGCTTTTACTTGTGATTCCTTTTTAAGATTTTAGAAGTTTGTGATATCAAGTTGTATAGTGTATAGAATTCCCTGTAGTGTAAATTTTTATGGCTTTTTTCACTGAACAAGATATTTTTATTTGCAATTGTATAGCATTAAAAACAAGCGAATGCGATAAAAATTAATATAAAATATTGACAATGATTTTAGGACATTGAAAAGATCGCTGCCCATTGATAGTACTCCAACCGTAATCATTGTTAGTTTTTTATTTATTTATTTATTTATTTTATTTTTCTTTAATTTTGACGTCTCATGATATCCCTACTCCGGAGTCGATTCATTTTCTTATGGGGTATTTAGTAAATCTGGTGTGTCTAGGTCAACAATGAGCTGATCGGATATTGTGTAGGCCTAATGTCTTTTTGAACTGTGTGTATATACGTAGGAACACATCGTTGGTTGAAGTATGGGACGTTTAAATCTGTGTTTAGTGTATCGTTTTTTACGTAAAAAGGGAGGACTAGTTTTATCTGTCTTAAAAAAATGACTGACAGCTTGGCACAACAGTAAATGTATCGCTGTACATTCAAATGGGTCTAAGGTAAGAATTATAAACTAGTATTTTTAGATGAAGTGGGAGTTAAAAAAGATCTGGAAATCAATGAATAGGCTACTGTTTACGTCTAGCATCCAAAGGCTTTCGCATTTCGTTAAAATGTTGGTTTTACGTTAGTCTTTTAGTAATAATTATTTCTTTCTTTCAATTTTTACAAATCTTATAGCCTCTTTTATGACAATACACAATATTTTTATTTTCAACTGTATAACATTATCAACACGCAAATTTGATTAAAATTAATACGAATATTGGCAATTTTAAAGCATATTTTGTCAATGTAGAGACCACGATACTTTATTCTTTCATTTTCAGAAAGTGGCACACCATCCAAATAGACTGGAGGAGAGCTGCGCGTGGCTGCAGCTCTCGCAGCCGCAGCCACGCGCTGCCTACGCTGGTCTCCTTCGAACCCAGCACAACGGTCCTTCTCAGGACCAATTTAATAAGGTTTTAACCGGCCCTCCTCAGGGCCATCAACCTAAGCCACGGCTCTCGTCTCAGCCACGCACTGCCTACACCGGTCTCCTTCGAGACCGGCACAACGGTCCTTCTCAGGACCAATTCATTAAGGTTTACACCGGCTCTTTTCAGAGCCATCAAATACCCTTGTCCGCCTCGGCGGACACACACATAAACGGCCCTTTTCAGGGCAACCAAACTGATAAGGTTAGCCACTTAACGTCGCCATCCGGTGAAAAGTGGCGCCCGAACGTGGGGCAAGGATATAAAAAGGTTTTTCATACCGGACCAGCACCTGAGAAAATAGAAAAAATG
The DNA here is from genome assembly GCA_035578175.1 of Catonia carolina. Classification (NCBI taxonomy): domain Eukaryota; kingdom Metazoa; phylum Arthropoda; class Insecta; order Hemiptera; family Achilidae; genus Catonia; species Catonia carolina. The sequence goes on from JAQMRL010000002.1 coordinate 83,586,109, forward strand.
GCGCCCAACACAACAAATCCGTTTCTACAGGACGACTGCAGCTCTAACGCTCTAGACAGCTTTGCAAACGCTCTAATATTTTTAATAATTTTCTAATAATTTAATATTTTGAAAAAATAACCAAAGTAAAAGTTGTAGGTTATTCAATTTACTATTGAATCCACTACTTACATGATATAATACTGCAACGTGTGATGGAACAGTCTCACTTGAAGTATCAGCGGCAGAGAATCTTACACGCTGTTCTCAAGTAGCTCTTTACATAACGTCGCATTAACCGTCATGTTGGTCTTTGGTCTTCTTTACTTGCTCTGTTTTATTTTTTTATTTATTAGACTTTTAAGTATATTTTGTTGTAAAATGGTAGTTTTCAAGTTTTTCCTCAGAATTACGAATTTTTTTTCAGTCCAGTTTACGGATAATGGATGTCCTGAAAGTCCAAACACGGCAAAATATTTCGCAATAAAATGACGTTATTTTTCAAAACACAATATAATCTTATGAATGCAAATAGAATGTATTAAAATTGATCTTTTTACATATTTTTCCGCCATCTTGGATCCGCCATCATGAATTTAACTTTTTTTTTAAATGAGAAAATGACACATCTTTTGCATGTAGAATTTTACGAAAAATCTACTGGTGAAAACCGTTTATAAATATCTCTTTCCGTTTTGAAATTACAGCCTGTAAAACTCGGTAACACAGTGAAATTGGCCTGTTTTGGTTGTTAGTTTCATCTTTTTTAACTGTCTCTAGAATTGAGTTTACTGATTAATTTAAGTTTGATTTGAACGAGTCAGTGAACATATACGTTAGCCCTTGCTTTTTAACGCGTGTATGTACGAGGGTTATCCAGAAAATAACCTCCGTTTTGAAATAAAAAGTAAACGAGTGAAGATACAAAAACTTTATTATATACATATTAAAACTACAGTTTTTGTCTATTTTTCGACACAGTCGCTAAACAGATTCGCCACTCCAGCGGCGCTTCGCGCCGCTGGAGTGGCGAGGGGTGTGCAGGGGGCGAAGCCCCCTGCCTCGCCACTGAAGCGGCGCGAAGCGCCGCTGGGGTGGCGAGTCTATCTATCCCTTTTCTAAGGCTTCCACGCTACGGAGAAGGGGAAAATTTTCAAATTAAAAAAACGAAAAATTCACAGCCATCTGGGCGCTTTGCACGGCTAAACTAGTTATTGTACCGTGACCGCCTTGCGCCAAAACCCCCAGGAAAAATGCGAAACGGTAAACTTTTTACTTAATTTATGGCGTTTGGAGGAGGGCAAAAATAAGAGAAATTTAAAAATTCAATTTTTACAAAATATTTTAAATGCAACGTTTTCGGCTACTTTAATTACATAGGTTTTTGTGTAACAGAAAATTTCACGGGTACTCGTCACTCCATAAATTTGAATAAACTAATTTTCTACCTATTAGGGATTTTGGTGAAATTTTTATTATATATTCTCATTAGTTCTACATTAAAGCTGCACGATTAGCTCGGATTAAACGTCGTGCTTTTTTATTTAGAGTGGCGGTGGAGGAGGCTATTTCTTTGGACGCGTTATAGAAGCTTCCCAGCGAAAAAGTCACCGAAAACTTTTTTGTCGGGAATGAGCCAAAACGTAACGTCCAATTTTCGGATTTCAAAAATATTTAACCGTTTTCTGGAAAACCGGGATAAAAACAAAGAATTTTGGGATATTCGAAATTGTTTTTTAAAAATTCATCGTAAATCGCGGTTACTATATAGACACTCTTTTATTTTCTTATATTAAGTAGTTTTTAGCGTAGAATTTGATTAAGTTGTCTAAAATACGGTAAAACGTGACCCTGATTTTATAAATGGATTTGAAATTTCGAAACGCCATTTTAGACCCCAAGCACTTCAGCAATCAACTTGGCTATGCGTTTTTTCAATTTTTGAGCTTAAGAAATACGACTATACCGAAATTCAAAATTCTACTACTTACCTAAGGTCTTCCAGACCCGTAAACAGGTTTTTTTACTCCAACTTGAAAACCATTCGATTGTAAAGAAAACGTTCTCCGAGACATTTGTTTTTTTTACAAGAGGTATTTTACAAATGAGTTTAAAAAAAATCGGTCGTTAAACACTAGGAGTTAAAATGTTTACAATGTCCTCCTGGAGTGTAGAAGGACTTTATTGGAATACATTATGTTTGGCCAGTTTAAGGAGGTGCTTATCGATAGCCTTAGCATGTTTTTAGCTTTATACAAGCCATAGAAATTACAGGGGAGTGAAAAGTTTAAAAATTGTAATTTTGACGTTACCAATATTATATTTCGGGATGTAACACGGTTTGCACACGGATATTTTGCTGATGGTTCGTTGTGCTTAATTGTAATTCTTTAGTATATTTCTAAATTAATAATAATCAATTCAGAAATACGCGAAAAACGCATATTTGCATCGGTCATTGTTTTCAAATTTCTCCGTGGGGCGGCGCTTTCTATATTTTTAAAAGCGGGAAAAATATTTTGTGTTTATAATTCAATCGACAAAAATGCCTTAAAACGTAGTCCGGAGCCATTTTGTTATTAACTAATATTAAGGTTTTTTAACGGAGATTCTGAAAATAAAGTCGCCGAACCGATACAGAGTACTCCCAAAAAATTACGGTGTTTTGAATTATTTGCATAAAGGTTTTACTTAAAATTATATTTAAAAACTCATGATAAACCGCGGTTAATATGTAGATACGTTTATTTTTTTTATATTAAGTAGTTTTTTGCGTAGAAATCGATTTTTTTTTGTCCCGGATACGGTCAAAAGTTACCGTGGTTTTATAAATGGGTTTAAATTACTTAAATTACCCCAAGCACTTCAGCAATTGACGTGGCTATGCGTTTTTCTGATTACTTAGGTAAAGAAGTGCTATTTTAATGAATTAAAAAATTGTACTAATTACCTATGACTATCTAGACTCAAAAATATGTTACACTTTCATTTCAAAATGTTTGATTTTGAGAAAAAATTTGTCTGAAACATTTGTTTCATTTACAAGAGGTATTTTTCAAATGAGTTTAAAAATAATTGGTCATTAAACACTATGATCTGAAATTTTTAAAATGTCCTTACGGAGTTTAAGTGCTCTGTATTGCTAAACATTATGTATGGGTAATTTTAAGTGTAGCTTACGATTGTTCCAGTACGTTTTCAGCTCATTACATTAACAGAAATTACTGCGCAGTGAAAAATTTAAAAAATGTAATTTTGGGGTTACCACTTAAAAATTCCTAATTTAACACATTTGTACAGAGAAATTTAGCTCATTTCTAAATTCTTTTGACCAGTTCAGTAATGGGCAAAACAACGCTGTTTTTAACGAGACCAGATAAATTTTTATTTTTCATAGTTTCAAATTTTCTCTCTTTGAGTTACAAAGGCGGGAAAAAGAGTTGAGTTTTAATACACACATGATAAATAGATTGTTTCAGTAAATAATCGATACAGAATTTATTATCCGAAAAATACAGTATATTTTTACGCAGATTCTGAAAATTTAGTTGCTGAACTTATACGGGAAATTATTTATAAAAAAATTGTTTTTATTGATTTTTTATAATAATATTTAAACTAAAATCTCATCGTTTTTTTAGTACATATACAAAAGTAATTTATCTTACATTTTAATTATCATAAATAATAAAAACTTGAAACAGCTGATTCATTGTTCGGTGCATTTAAAAAATTCACAATATTGATTTTATGTGTTATTAAATTGTGGTATTGCAGGTTAATCTGTTATGGTTGATATTAAATGTTTAATATCAATAGGCTGTGTTTGAGGATATCGGTACCAAAGACAAGGGTAATGATTTTTTCTACAAGGGATAAAAGTCTTTCCTACGAAGCGTTAAATAACAAAATTAAAATATATGGAGAACAAATTCAATTCGTTGAATCAATTAGATACTTAGGGTTTATGCTAAAATATAATTTATCATGGGATATACATATCAAAAAAATTTGTAGTATTGCCAATAAATTAACGGGCGTGATTAAAGCCGTGGCTGGTATTAAATGGGGGGGGGGGGGTCACCCACAAACTTTGCTAAACATTTATAAAGGACTTATCAGGTCCAGGTTAGATTGGGGTTCGCAATTATTCAATCGTACAAGCAAAAAGAATTTAAAAATGTTAGACGTGGTACAATACGCGGCGCTCCGTACCGCAATGGGCTTAATGAAAACCACACCAATAATCGTTCTCCTTGACATGGCTCGTGAACCGCCTTTGTCAGCACGGAGAAAGTACCTAACAAATAAGTACGTTGCAAAAATTTTTTCCTTTAAAAGTAACTCTCTCAAATCCGCGATATCAAGATTGTGTGATAACATGAATTATTATTCGAGACGTAGTATAAAATCGAATTTAGTGGAAGCAAGAATAAACTTGAGTAATATTATAGATGAGATAATTGTAATGGACAAACCAGGAATATTACACTACAATTAATATTTTGACAGATTCATTGATTTGAAAAGGAATATTAACTGTGTTGCTGGCCATGAAATAACGAAGGCTGTAAATGAAATGATAACGAAAAAGAAAAAGAAACATGTAATTAATAATAGTTTTGATAAATATATTAGGGAGAATAATCCTAACCACACGTTAATTTACACAGACGGCTCCAAAGATCCCGAGTCAGGCAAGGTCGGTTTTGCCACATGGTGCCCGACACTGAAAATTGCCCTGAAATTGAGAATTCACGATATGTATTCGATTTATCATGCAGAAGCGTTCGCAATAAGTAGAGCTATTAACTTAATTTTAGAGAGAAATATTAGAAAACCTGTGATAGTTACTGACTCGAAAAGCGTGCTGTCAGCGCTGGCCAGCGAAGACGATCGGTGCAAGCAAGACAATTGCATTTACAATATTAAGCTATTGTTCTCGATGGCTGTGGAAAAAGATCTCGAGATAAAATTCCTATGGGTTCCGAGCCACTGCGGGATACAGGGAAATGAAACGGTTGATAAGTTGGCCGGGGAAGCCAAAGACCTAGAAGTCATTAGCATTAAAAAATATCATTATTATAATACAACGGGTAAATTAAAAGTTAACTTAATTAAGGATTCAATAGACTATATAAAACAACGAAGTAATATAAAAGGAATTATTTATTTTAAACACAAAAAAAAGTACTTTAACAAACCTTGGTTTGCCTCGACGAACCAAAAAAGAGATATGATTTGTTTAATATCTAGGATAAGATCGAATCGTACGTGTTGTTCATCTCATTTACATAATAAGGATATAAAAAAAGACAGCAGCTGCGAATGTGGTTGTCCTGTCCAGGACCTGAATCACATGTTCTTCGATTGTGGGTTGTATTCTGACCGGTCAGATAAACTCTGGATGGATATTTATTCAATATTTCCGGAATGTACAAGAGACATCGTTTCTTTGGCCTTTTCGGGCAGGTGGAGGGTTTACAGACTACTTTACGATTTTGTTGCTGATAATAAACTAACAGTGTGACCCTCGCGGAGATCGCCTGGGGTGCCTCCCTGGGTGGGGGGATTTGGTTGTGAACTATTTTAACAGCTAGTGGATCTATAGAAGGTTGGATATCAATCTTTGTTAGATCACTGGTAGGAGACAAGCTTAGCCTACGCCTACGCGTCACTCTGGTGCGGCCCTCTCTCTCTCGGGACGGGAGAGCGATTGCGTTAGTAAAATTTCGAGAGCACAATTGTGGAGCATAAAGTTCAATATTTAACAGTCAAGTGGGAGTGCATCTTAGTAATTGGAATGTGGAGAGTCTGAAAAATCTTTCCGCAGCCATATCGAAAAAAAAAAAAATTAAATGTTTATGTTTTTCATTTTGATGAAAAATTTTGCAAAATTATTTATTTAAAAATATTTGAATCACAAAATATCTGAGTATTACGAAGAATTCTCGTGTTGTTTATCTGTTACAAATATTATTTAGTTACACATTTTCATTTCATTAATTTTTAATAATTTAATGTGTGTTTATACTGTTCTTTTTTTGTTTAACGGGTAACCACCTAATTCCTAACACTTTTGTCATGGTTTCTTTCTCAAACCCTATTTCCTTTTGTATGAAATTATAAAAAAAAAGTTTCAAGAATTAAAATCTTGTGTGCAAATTCACATAACTTTCTCTTGCCCATGCAAATAATGTGCAATAGAACCTAAAATAGTAATAATAATTTGGAAAAAACAAAATAACATGAAATTATTTTAAATATGTCTGAATAATGCAAAATTAAATCAACCTTAGTTTGGTTTAATAATAACGAAAATCACTTTTTTATGCTTTAACTTGGCTCTCGAGAAAAAATTGCTTATGATAAAAGTTGTATATCTTTTAATTTATGACAAATTTTATTATTTATAGACTTTTGTCGTAAAATGCATACTAAGGCTGAAAACTTAAAAAATAGTTTTTCTTTTATTTATATTCTTGAAAAGATAACAGAAAATCAGTAATTACCGCTAAACTAAGCCTTATACAAACTTATAACCAAATAATCTTATCCGCTTAATCCTTTGGCCGAACCTTCCCCTATCCACTTATAAAATCAGATCCACCAAACCCCTTTGGCGGCCGAACTTCACCCTATGACAAAATGCGGGCGCGCAGCGCCCGTACTTTTATGGTTCTGATCCGCTTATGTATTCTGATCCACCTACCCCTGTGATGCGAGACACGGAAGCGGCGCGTAGCGCCACTGGAGTGGCGAGTCTATATACTCTATAGCCCTGCGGGTCACTCACTGACTGACTGACTCACTCATTCACTGACATAAATTCTAACCCGTAAGGAGGCCTCGGAGCGCGAAAACGATAAGGACCTTTTTTCTTCGCCTGTCGCTGAAACCGAAGGGAAAATTATGACCCTTATCTAAAAATAATTAAAATTAAAAATTTTTAGAATACAAAAAATCTGTTAACGGCATGTTGTTTGGCGTTAAAAATTACACAAAAATTTGATAACCCGAAAATTCTCAATTGGCACCCTCTAGCCTGCATTAGGGGTTGTATTTTTTATCTCCTAAACGGTGCATCGTGGAGAAAAATTGTATAGAATATTTTTTGTACCCCTTGCAAAGTACTTTAAAACCATATAGCTATCGTACCCTTCACTTGCCGGTTTGGTGAGAAAACTCAAAAAACAAAATTTCGGCTTTTTGGGGTTTGCCGTTTTTATATTGTTCTTTCTTTACACCTTCAAAATGGGTTATTTCGTAAAATGTATATTTATAAACAGTTACACGCACCTGTAGGATTACGGGTAATGTTTCAAATTTTAAATCGGTGTCCTACGGGGGTCACTACCCTTATCCAAAAGATATGAAATTTTTCAAATTTTAGAATACAAAAAGTCTTTTAACGGCATGGTTTTTGGCGTTAAAGTTACAAAAAAATTTGGTAACCCGAAAATGTTCAGGTCGCACCCTCTTCCCTGGGGTTGGGGTTGTATTTCTTTATCTCTTAAACGGTGAATAAAGGGAAAAAATGATGCATCAACCTGTTTTGTGCCCTACAAAAAGTAATTCAAGATTACATCACCAAAGTTGCCCTTAACACACTGGTTCGCTGAGTAAACCAGAAAAACCAAATTCGGTTTTTTGGGGCTTGCCGTTTTCAGGTTTTCCTATCTTTACACCTTCAAAACGGTGTTTTATGGCAAATTTTTATTAGCAAAACGTACAGGTACTTATAGAATCACGGGTATTTTTTTAATTTTCAGATCGGGGTCCTGGAGGGGTTACTACCCCTATACAAAAATTATGAAATTTCTAAATTTTTAGAATACAAAATATATGTTAATGGCATGTTTTTTACGTTCAAATTAAATAAAAATTTTGTAACGTGAAAACTTTGAGGTTCAACCCCCTTACGTCTGGTAGGGGGTAGTAATTTTTACCTCCTGAACGGTGCTTCGTAGAGAAAAAAAGTATAGAATCTTTTTTGTGCCTCTCCCAAAGTACTTCAAGGCCATGTAGCTAAAGTTTCTCTTAACCTACCTCTTCGCTGAGATAACTCAAAACACCAGCATTCCGGCTTTTAGGGCTTGCCGTTTTCACGTTTTTCTTTTTTTACACCTTCCAACGGTTTTTTCACAAACGTTTATTAACAAAACGTTACACATACCCCTAGAGTCACGAAGAATTTAGGTCGGGGTCCTATGGTGATTCATATCTTGAAATTTCTAAATATTGTGAACCACCCAGCCCCACTGGAGGCCGAACTTCATCTTGTGGCAAATGATTCTGATCCAATTATGAATTCTGATCCACCTACCCCTCTGAGGTCGAGACACGGAAGCGGCGCGAAGCGCCGCTGGAGTGGCGAGTTTGGTGTGTATAAAAAGCCTGCACAGTAATTAGAACGGAAGATATAATCAAATAAACGAATTATTGCAGGATCGCTTGACGGCCATCTTTAATCGCCATTTTGCTCGATTTCACCGGAGTTTTTTTTTTGGGAACATTGGATATTCCTGATCAGTAGGTTGAAACGAACACGTCGATGTATGACAAGTTGGGATGTGGGGTGGGGTTGCACGGTAACCCTAGTTGGCCCACGGACTATAAGTGCAGCAATCAAGTCGGCTTCGGCCCCAGCACCGGCAGTAACAACAGTTTTTTCGGGGATGCCACACGAGATGCTGGAAGAATTCTTAAGCAGAATAACCAGCCATCTCCAAGCCAGCCGTGCTACCTACGAAGAGTGGACCGGCATTTTACGTCGGCAGCTACGGGGAGAAGGAGAAAAGTGGGCCTCCTGTCGCCTCACCGAAAATCTGCAATACACAGAGATCTGCAGCTTGTTAGAAAAAAGGTTTGACAATACGACGGTGAAGAATAGCCTGCTCGCCGATTTTTATGGCAGAAAACAGAGAAATGAACCAGCCGATATTTTCATCCTCGGCAATTAATGTTATAATAATCTGACCCCTGACGTATTATTTCAAAGAAATAAAACGTTAAATAAATTAAAAATTACGTTAAGAACATTAAATGAAATCAAACTAAATTAAATTAAATTATTGTTCACAGGGTGAACCAAAAAATCAAACATTTAATTAAATAAAACAAAAATTTTACAAAACTTAAATCGGAATTTGGAGATATTTTAAAAGGAACTTTTGAAATATCTCACAGAAGTAATCAGCCGTTATTCAAGTTCTTATAATATAAATATTCAGATACAATAATTAATTTTCAAAATTATCAGTTAAGTAAATAAAATTGTTAGTAAGTTAAACTAATTAAATTATATATATATATAAAATTCTACATTTTTTTAATATTATTATTATGTGTGCGTATGGACCCTGATGAATCACGCAAAGCATTCCGACATTTCTCTGCACTGATTTTTAGAAATTCTTTCTCATTTCCCATACTTTTCTAATTTTTCCCCATATGTTTGCTTCCTCTCTTCTGTCCACTTTGTCCCTGTCTTCCTAAAGACCTCATTCTCTGATATCACTGAATGAATGTATTTCTGTCTCCAATACCTGTTGGGTCTATTTGCACCTTATGTAAGTCTATGTTCACTTGTGTAATGCATGGTGTTGTTGATTTAACTTTTTGTATGTAAGTAAGAATCTTGTTAGTGAGTCGTGTTGGGGGGCGTCTACTGGTGTGTCCATAGAATTTTAGCTTTCTTTTTCGTATGTCTGCCGCTAGGTTAGACATCTTCTTGGTTGTTTTTCTGGAGTGTAGCCTGTAGCCTTCTTCTGTTAATTTTGGACCTAGAATTTTCCTCATGATTTTCCGTTCTTTTTTCTGTATGTTTTCAGTATCACCTTTGTTGTGGAATGTAAGGGTCTCACTTGCATATAATGCTGCTGGTTGAATGACTGAGCTGTAGTGCTTAATCTTCATCTTAATGGACATACATTTCTTATTGTAAATGTCATGCCATATGCCCCCTTCATTTTCTGTAGTCGAGTTTTCAGTGCAATCTTCTCTCCACCTGTGGGTTCGAGGATCTCGCCTAAGTATTTAAAATGTTTGACTTTCATTTTTCCATACTTTGTGTTAAGGTTTTGAACATCTAATTGTGAGCAGAATAATTTTGTCTTTTCGAAGGAGATTTGTAAACCTAATTTCTCTGCACATTCCTTAAGGACCTCTATCTGTTTGATTGCTGTTTCTTCATCATCAGCAAGTATGGCAAGGTCATCAGCAAAAGCAAGGGATGAAATTTCTGTATCATCTTTACGCCGCCTGAGTCTCATCGGTATCCAGTGTCCTTGGATTTCCAGTGCTTTTTCCCATCCATCGTAACTTTGTCCAAGACTAGGTTGAAGAGCAGTGGGGATAGCCCATCACCCTGACGCATCCTGTTTTGATCAAGAAAGGTTCAGATATTTCCCCCATGAACTTCACTTTTAATATTGTGTCAGTTAGCGTCTCTTTTATTAGTCGTAGTGTTTTGTGGTCAAGTCCTTGTTCTTCTAGGATGTTAAAAAGGGATTGTTGGTCAATAGAGTCATATGCTTTTCTGAAATCCACGAATGTGCAAATGATTGGAGCGTCCCTATTGGCTTTGATTTTCAGAATTGATTTGAGATTGAAGATTTGTTCCGCACATGAACGTCCGGGCCGAAAGCCTGCGTGTTATTCGCTAATTTTTTGTTCTAACTGTTCTTGTGTTCTTTGAAGTAAGCATGCTGAGAGAACTTTGTAAGTAACTTGTAGCAAGGAAATTCCTCTGTAGTTGTTTACATTAGTATTATCTCCCTTCTTGTGTAGGGGGTGTATGAGTGCACACTTCCAGTCTTCTGGTAGAACTTCTGTTTGCCAGATGTTTTTTGATGATTTCCGTGATTTGCTGTAATGATTTTGGTCCGAGGTTATATATATATATATATACATATGTGTGTGTGTGTGTGTGTGTGTGTGTGTGTGTGTGTGTGTGTGTGTGTGTGTGTGTGTGTGTGTGTGTGTGTGTGTGTGTGTGTATGTGTGTGTGTGTGTGTGTGTGTGTGTGTGTGTGTGTGTGTGTGTGTGTGTGTGTGTGTGTGTGTGTGTGTGCTTATATTGATACAGAAAATATATAATACCTATGGTTTTACATTTGCTATCAAAATTTCTGTTACACCTTGAAATATAGAACAACAGACAGTCAGTTAGGGGAGAGAGTTTTCAGTATACGAGTATTTTATCCTGTACATAATGAACTTGAAAACTGATTTACTTATTATATAATATGTGTCATACAACAGTAAATGTTTATGAAAGTTGCTCTATTCAAACATATTTTTAATGAATAAAACCTGATATTTTTAACCAATAGAAGTATTTCCAGTAATCACTATATTACATAACTACCTACTAAAAAGAATTTTAAAGCATTTTATGTTATGGATTAACTAATTAAATTGATTTTCTAAAAAAATTCAGTAACATTTTTTATTGGTAAGTTTCGAAGCAAAAATAAATCCATAGCGTCTCTGTTGGAAGGGAACATTAAAAGAATTCACTTAATGTTGAAACGTACATATGATGTCATAAGTAAAGATTATTCTGTTTGATATGCGAGTTTTCCTAAAGATTATTTTGCGAAAAGTGGATTGAAGAAATTGTATTTTCTACGCAGCTCAGCAGTCCAACCAAACGTTGAAGCAATCCTTTTACGAAGAAGAGATTGTATTGATTCGAACCAACTTGTTTATAAATCGGACTCTGTTCAATAAAGTGGTTTGGCGAGAAGGTTCAATTTTGTTGCGCAAGAAAAAGACCTGAGCCTAAAGAGATATGAGACTGCCCCATTACAATCCTTTTCTATGAGAGAACAACAGCGAAGACACCCTTGCCTTTTAAGAAATATCTCCATCCCCTGTAATTCTAACCCCCGACAATCGCCCCTGTGTAGGTGGTTCATTACTAACACCACTTCCGGATGGTTATGTGTTTGTTTGTCATATAAGCAGTGGGTGTACAGTGGTTATAGTGTTGTGGGTGAATTATTTGGAAAAGAGGGAGTCGCGTAGACGCATCATTGCCTTTGGACAGTGCATTAGATTCATGTAAAAAGTTTTTTTATTACAACATCTACCCCCACCGATCCTATTTATTTATATCTTCACTTGATTGCCATCTTCAGTCTCTTACAAATGTGTCCTTTCTTTTATGATTTATTTGACATATATTACTCTATCCTTTATTACCCATGTCTAAAGTGGCTCTACTTTATCCATTCTATCATACAATGCTTATTTTTTGGCCTCTCTTAAATATACAAAATTTATTATACAAAGATAAAATGTATTATATACAGATAAATCAAATAAAATGAGAATAGTGTATCTCTTAAATAGAAAATATTTTCCTCTCTCATAAGATATGGAAGAAAGTTTGTTTTGTTTTTCTCTACGATAAAAATGTTTAAATGTCTAAAGTAATGGGAGATATTAATTTTAATGTTTTATAGTACAACAGCTTACAGAGTTTTTAATGTTCAACTTTATACAGATTTTAATCAACTGTGGATTTTTAGTGTAGGCTACTCTTTCTATTGCAAGGCCTTCTTAATCCGTACAAATAGTTTTATTTGTCAACCCACAATTAAACACATACTTCTTGAACTTGAACTTAATAGATTTTCACCGTCGAGTGTCTTCTTTACTAGTTGAGCCAAACATCATACGCCTCATTTAAAAATCACCCATGATGTAGGTCCTAGACGAACTTTATTTCTAAATTATCAAACGGACAATTTTTATCCTTAAAAATCTTATCACTTACTAATTTACTAATTAATAATAATTATACATTGACATTAGAGTTGTGTATAACTACCTTATAAACATTAATGAAATAGAATGAGAAAGAAAAGATACTACGTGTTCACCCAAATTACTACACAAATTAAAAAAATTGGACTAAAAAATTTTAACGATTGTGGGATTCTTTTAAACATCACAAGCAAAACGTAATAAGGTCATACAAAACAAAGTGCTTCGTACAATAAGACAATGCTCTCCTACCTCACCAACAACACTCTTCACTACGACTTACTTTTACTATAATTTATGTCAAAAATATAGCAAAACATCTTTATATTTTTGTTATATTCAGTTTAATTTGCAAAGACCCACAAATATGTACATACATACAATGAATTCACAACAATAACCAAGTAATCCGCTGTGAAGGCTCAAATGCCAATTGCCGAGAGACCTTCTCCAATGCAACCAGCATGCACCGGATGCGTGCTGAATGCAACAGAACCAACTTGGCACAAGTAAATAATATTTCACTTTTGTTTTCATTATTTTCTAACTATTTTAAATTAACGAATCGTAAATAATCAAAAGTAAACCTGTTTGTGAATCTGCTTTATAATTAATCAGTATGTTTTCATTCGTTTCAATAAGGTTTTAAAAGATGAGAAAAAAATTATCACATAGAGATAAATTCGTTAATAACGGGTGTTTTATTAAGGATGCAACCCTGATTATAAGAAGATAGAAGTAATACATGGGTAAATTTTCTGTCCCCCAATCGGTATGTTGGCAACAGTGCACTCCAGGCCAACTACCTAAGAAAGTTAAAATGTTCCAGCCAAGCATTAGTGTGGTGACAGCAGTCGTTTCGTTATATTGTGTCAGCAATGGTTTTTTCCAAGGAAGAACGCGTGTTTATTGTAGAGACTTACATAGCGAGTAAATCTTACAAATGTGTCCAAAATAAGTTTCAGCTGAAATTTCCCCGTTCTGCCGTTCCGAATAAATCGTCAATTTTGCGTTTGATAAATAAATTCCGTACAACTGGGAGTGTACTCAATGAGAAACCACCTCGCCAGCCAACAAAGTTAACCGCGGAAGTTCTCGAAGATTTGAAAAATCGTTTGATTCAATCACCTAAAAAATCGCTTAGAAGATTATCATCGCAAGCTAGGCTAACATTAACTACTGTTTTCAGAGCTACGAAAAAGTTACATTTGCATCCTTATCGCTTTGGCGTAACTCATGAACTGTAAGCTACAGACCATTAGAAACTATTACAATATTGTCGGTGGTTTCGATCTTTGGTTGAAGAAAATGGTAATTCAATTGTTGGATCATTTTTATTTTAGTTATGAGGCATGGTTTCATTTAGATGGCTATGTGAATAGACTATGGAGTGCAACAAATCCTCATGCTTTCCAGGAAAAAGCATTGCACTTATGTAAAATCGGTGTTCGGTGTGCAATTTCCCGCCGCCGTATAATAGGGCCGTAATTTTTTGACAGTACTGTAGACAGTGTAGTTTATAGTTATTTAATCCAACAGTTCATTTCATTGTTGAATTTGGACGACCGAAATTGTTGGTTTAAACAGGACAACGCCACATGTCATACTGCAAATAAAACGCTAGCAATGCTACGGGAATTTTTTAATCACCGCTTAGTATCGAAAGATTTGTGGCCTCCGAGATCCCCAGATCGTACACCAGCAGACGTTTTCCTTTGGGGTTCTTTAAAAGGTAAAGTTTACAAAAACAACCCTCATACGATCGATGAATTAAAAACTCACATTACAAGTGCGATTTCAAGCATTAGCGAACAGACTTTAAGAAAAGTTGCTGCAAATGTCATTAAACGAATTCGTATCTGTATTGAAGTGGTAAGAAATCACTTCGAACATCTATTGTAAACATAAAAGGTTAAATTCTTTGCAATTTGCTATTCATTTGTAAAATAATAATTTAGATTAATTAATAATTTGTAAAGTACGGAAAATAAAAATATGCCGTAGATTGTGGCTTTTAACATAGGGTTGCGTTCTTAATAAAACACTCTATACTTATAATTTGCATTGTTATTTTCTTAATTTAAGCTGAAAAAGATTATTCAATTAATTACATTGATGCTAACCACTTAAAAAGTTTTCATATAAAAATAATTTTGATGCATATGAAGAAAGAACTTAACGAAAAATATTATGTTTTAACTTATAAGTGGAAGTCAAAACTGTTACAAATAAAACAACCAGTGAATATTATGATTAAGGCTGAAGAAATTAATGACTTGCTTGGAGAGCACTATCCACTGCCAGGTCTCCGACATGTTATTTATTTATTTCTTACTAATTCATTATTTATCTATTGATTTATTAACGACATAATTGTTCTCAAACAGCATATACCTGCTTCTCTTTCTCCTTAATCGCCTTCGAACGTTGTTTGGTAATCAAGGGGAATAAATTTTATGTATCCTTTGGTTAGGATGAACAAGAAAAGTCTGTTGAGGAAGTTTCGAAAAGTTGAATGAAAACACCGTTACCAGAGGAAACTAATAACTTTTTTTATTACAGCAAAATTTATAATTTATTCTTAAGCAGAATAATGAGTAAATCAGTTCTCCGTTACGTCATGTTCGAAGAAAACCCCAGTGAGGGAACTTCGCACATGTAATTCATGTGTTACCTGTCGCTTTAAAATAAGTCCATAGGATGTCTTCTTTTCCGTCGGCACCTGTCATATAAATTGTCTAAGAGTGAGATGACCAGATGATTTCTGAGTTCTTAGATATATTGTAGGCATACTGTATGTGTTGATTTCTTGTTGAACTGTAGAAATGTGTAAATCTCTGTGTGTAATATATTGTTCATTGTGTATTACGGTCATGGTGTGAACAATTTAAAAACTTTTTTTTTCTTTTTTTTTCTCTTTAATTCTTAATTTACAACTGTAAAATGTTACAACAAGCAAATGTGATGATTATCGTGATTATGTAAATGACATGATAGACATGAGAGGGGTAGGGCCCCCATTGGTGCCTCCCCAAGAATGAAATGTGTATATCAAATTAGCATGTCTCTACTCCAGCGTCTTTTAAGGCGTCTAGGAGGATTGTCAGGTAAATGGACGGAGGAAAGTGAACGCACCAGGGGGTTCTCGTGATCGTGTGACTTGTCGTGAAAGCGTTTGTATAGGTATTCAATGGAATTTTGTACAAGTGGTATTTTCAAATCTGTATGTAAGGTTTTGTTGCTAACGTAAAGAGGTGCTTTTGCTATAAGGCGTAATGTTTTTGACTGGAATGCTTGAATTCGTTGCAAGTTAGAGGGTTTGGTTGAACCGTAAATTTGGGATCCGTAGGTCCAAATAGGTTTCAAAAGAGAACAATATATGCGTAATTTTTGAGCCATTGGTAATTTTGATCGTTTGTGAAGTAGGGAATATAGAAGCTTAAGTCGGGAATTCAGTAATAAACGTTTCCGTTTGATATGTGTGCTCCAAGTTAGTCGTTTATCAAAAGTCAGACCGAGATACTTGACCGTATCTGTTTTTGTGAGAGGTTCATTGTCTATGTATACTGGTGGGCAATCACCATGACGGAGTGTGAAAGTTACGTGAAGGGATTTTGTCGTATTAAGTTTTATTTTCCATGTTTTACACCATTCGTGTATAAGATTGAGATGATGTTGGAGTGTTAGTGAAGCGTGTATAGAGTTTTGGTCTCGGGCTAATATCGCTGTGTCGTCAGCGTAGGTAGCAGTGAGGGTCTGGGGTAGGGTCGGTAGGTCTGAAGTGTATACAGAATAGAGAAGTGGGGCTAAAATTGAGACCTGAGGCACGCCGGCTAAGACAATAAAGAAATTTGAGTAAGATGATCCTAAACGAATTCTAAAGAATCTGTCAGATAGGAAGGAATTTATGATAAGGTAGTAGGTAAATGGTAGTATTTCTTTTAGTTTGTGTAAGAGACCTGTATGCCAAACTCTGTCAAAAGCTTGAGCGACATCTAGGAAACCTGCGGACACATACATCTTTTGTTCCATAGACGAAGCTATGTAATCAGTCACCCTGTGCAGTTGTTGTGTAGTGGAGTGTTGAGTGCGGAATCCGAATTGATGTGGAGGTAGTATATCATGAACCAGCGGAAGAATGCGCTTGTAAAGGAGTTTTTCGAAAATTTTTGAAGGTACTGACAGGAGGCTTATTGGTTGGTAGGTGGAAGGTAAGTGAAAAGGTTTGTTCGGTTTTTGTATCATTGCTATTTCTGCATACTTCCACTGAGTGGGGAAATCTGTCGTGCGCAATATACTTATGAAGATTATAGTAAGGAGAACGAGCGCTTTCCGCGGTAAGTGTTTAAGTATGTCAGCTGTTATTAAATCATATCCCGGTGACTTATTACGTGGTAATCTCGAAATTTTAGATTTTACTTCGGAGGGGTGAAAGTATTTCGGCGGGAGGGATAATTAAAGCGGTTCATCAAGTGACTGAGTAACGCGTTGGTGATGTACAGATTGGATGTCGTTATGGGGAGTGAATGTTTCAGAAAGATGTCTACCAAAGCATTCAGCTTTGTCGTCATCAGTTATTAGCCAGGGTCCGTCACCCACCCTAAGGGGCATCGATGTCGTGTGATGCCGTAGTAGGCGTTTTGTGCTGCGCCAGAGACTACCATCCTTCTCGTTCATAGTTCCAGTATAATTTTCGTATAAGCGGGTGTTGTGTGTTTGAATTCGCTGTTTCAGCTCGTTTGTCAGCCGGTTTAAGCGACGTTTATCAGATGGTAGGCGAGTTCTCTGCCAAGTGTTACGGGCGCGGCGTTTTTCACGAATAAGTTCTCTGATATGAGTGGGATAGTGTGGGGCGTCTGGGACATTTGGACGGTATGGCAGTGATGCCTTCCATGCACACTGTTGAACAGAGGTAGTAAATAAATCAACTGCATCATCTACCTCCGTGTCCGTTTTAATTGATAATGGGATATCTAAGGCGTGTTCTAAATTGAACTGGAAGAGATCCCAATCCATAGGCCCGGGAGTAAGACTCGGTCTGTGTTCTGTAGAGACTGGTTGGTCTGAAACCGTTAAAAGTATGGGGGAATGATCTAATGAGAGGTAATTTACTGTGGTTATTTCAATAGGAAGGTGTGATAGATTCTTACAAACAAAAAAGTCAAGGAGGTCTGGTAATTTGGTACGCGCGGAGGGCCAGTATGTTGGACTATCTGGAGAAATATAATGTAGATGATTTTCTGTTATAGCTTTTAGTAAATTTCTGCCCCTGGGAGAACATACACGGGATCCCCACTGTATGTGCTTACCGTTCCAGTCTCCTCCAATAAGAAACCGATTACCTAGACTATTAAAGAAATCTCTAAACATTTGGGAATTTATGATGTGTCTAGGAGGACAATACACTGATCCTATGGTAAAACTTATGCTCTTGCATTGCAAATTTATCAGGGTCGCTTGGACATGAGGAGTGGAAAAAGGTGTTAAAACATTGTGTGTGATTGAGGATTTGACTAGTATGGCCGTACCCCCATGGCTTGTACCATCGGGATGATCGGTCCGATAGATCCTATAGTCGCGAATATAAAATCGAGACCTAGCTGTAAGATGTGTCTCTGAGATTAGGGCTACGTCAATACGGTGAGAATGTAAATATATGTCTAACTCAGTTTTGCGTTTCGTCAGACTTTTTGCATTCCAAAGGAGAACTGTCAGTGAATTTGCAGTGAGTAAATTAATGGCCATAACTGTTACTTAAAGACTGTGTAATGTGGGATATGTGTGTAGCGAGCGAGAAAAGAGGCTGGAGGAGTTGATTTAGTTGAACCAATAAATTTAAAATCTGATCAACATTAGGTATCTGGGGAGAAGATTGAGGCCCTACCTGTGAATTATGAGGGCGAAGATGACGATGATTGTGTGTACATGCATGATGTTTGTTTCTCTCCTGTGAGGTGGGTGGTTGTGGTGTTGAAGTCACTGAAACCGGCGATTCAGACGGTGGTAACTGATGAGTTGAATGTTGGCGTGATGATGGAGTTAGGGTAGGTGTTTTTGTTGGTTGTTGCGGCAGAGGTGGAAAATCTTCCGGTTTCGGTGTGGCTGGTTGGTTGGAAGTATGTTTTGGTTGTGGTTGTGTGAAACGGTTTCGACTAGCTCGCAGGTGTTTATGAACTTCGCAGCCTCTGTAATTTGCTGGGTGATCTTTTCCACAGTTTGCGCAGGTGGCCGGTGACTGTCTCGTTTTACAACAACTGCCAGATTCGTGGCCGCCACCACACCTAACACAGCGGTGAGGGTGACGGCAGTAAGATTTTGTGTGTCCAAAATTTTGACAGCGCGTACACTGTACAATTTCCCTCCGTTTATGTGGTTCCTCAACTGTAATCCTGGTATATAATAAAGTTTTTATGTCGTATATTTTGCCATTGTACGTCTCCGGCTCTATATCGACGAAAAACATCGGCAAAGGTGTACGATCTCGGTTCGAAATTGCAAACACCGCATTTCGAACTACGTAACCCTTATCTTTGAGAGCCTCCGCTATTAGCTCTTTTGGCGTGGTATGATGTAGTCCTTTAATGACAATACGTTGTGCTCGTTGTTCCTGTAATTGGTATGTGTGAAACCGGGCGTTTCGGTCTTCCAAGTGATGGATGAATTGTCTGTATGTCGACGGTGAGGTTGGGTAGATGGTAACACCTTTGATACTTGACCGGAGTGAGAATGATTGCGGACCGCCTACTTCTTCCAACGATTTTACTAGTTGGGCGTAGTGTTGAACGTCCGTTAGGAAGATTGGTGGCGGTTTCTTGTCACGTTCAATGGATGGGTTTGCAGGTGTGTCAGGATCATTCAGGACAGAAAATCGATTTTCTGTCGTCACGGATGGCTCTTCCAATGAAACCGAATCTGGCCGAGGTAGCTTCCTAGGGTCACTCCTAGAAACACCAGGGGCTGGCTGTTTCCTAGCAGGAACTGAATCCCATTCTTGTAATGGGGTATGATGGCTGCCATTAGTGCAGTCTTGGTTAGGTTTAGAGTCCATAGTAAATACACTAAATACACAGTCCAAATATATTTACCTAAGAAATAAATAAACAACCTGCACAAGCACAGTTCTAAATTAAATAATTAGCACACATGAAAAAGCTCCTACATTATAAAAATTATAAAATAACACGAGCACAATGCTAAACACGGTTTGTTTACGTTTTGATCCAGCTGATCAATTTAAAAACTATTTAATTTTTTTTTTAAATCAAACTGTTTACAAATCAGAATAGTACGTATGGTAAACGATAAGCCAACGTTGGTTTGCATGGATTAATAAGTGTATCTTAGATATAAATTTAACTTTTAAAAGCCTTTTAACTTACTGTAAAAACAACAAAAGAAAAACTTTTGATGTTCATGAGCTATTGTTCATTAACTTCAGCGAGTGATTTTACATAATTCTTCGGGAATCTTCAGAGAATCTAGCACAGACTTCTTAGGTCAGCACTTCTAATAAGCTCGCGTGGAGAATTCCCGTCCTTATTCTCGTGTTTTAGAGTAGCTGTAAATACAAGCTATGAAACTTCTGAACCAAAGGTAGGCTTTCAACCTCTATTCAGGTATTGAAGTTCAGTATTAATTAAAAATTTTAATATTTTCGTCATTGTTCTCTTCTTCTTCTTTACAACCAAGGCGTTCAGGCTTCTGCAGCCCCTCCTCACCGCGACCTAAAAGATCTTTTGTGATTGCCCCTATTCCTTATTTATGCAAGACCCACACTTTCGATAAAGCGCAGGATCTGCCTAGGATCTAGTGCACTTACCTGAGAAGGTGTTAACACGTCCTTACCCATCAGCGCTCTTCTTTTGCAGCCCACCACTTTGCAACTGCATAAAATATGCTCAGCCTTCTCTTCTGCCTCATGACAGAATCTACACAGGCTCTCTTCAGCAACTCCTATCTTGGATAAATGATACCCAAGATTACAATAACCAGTCATCAGGCCCACTACCCTCCTCAAGTCCTGTCTTCCTAGTCTATTATATATCCCAGCCTTTCTGCTGGAATAGGCAATGAATTTCTTTGCCTGTTCACAGCCTGGCACCTTCTCCCAATAGGAGGTTTTAGCCTCCTCTTCCCAGGCCCTAACTATACCTCTATAATAGCCTTCACCAATTCCACAGAATGGCTCTGGGCCTATGAAGTGAGAGGCTGCACCTTTCTTTGCTAAGGCATCCGCTCTCTCATTTCCAGGCACTCCCTGGTGCCCCGGCACCCAACGCAGCGTCACCACGTTACGCTTGGCCACGGCATTCAAAACTTCCCGACAATCATAGGCCAATCGCGACTCAAAAGTACAAGAGCTCAAAGCCTTGATGGCCGCCTGACTATCGGACAAAATATAAATGTGCGACCCACTGAGGCGCCTCTCAATACACCTCTCCGCACAGACCTTAATGGCCAATATTTCAGCTTGGAAGATGGTTATGTTACACCCAAGGGGCAGGGAAATCTTTCCCCCGGCCCTCCAGGTCCCCAATCCCGCTCTTCCGCTCATCACTGAGCCGTCAGTATACCAAACGGTAGCCCCTTCCGGTATCACTGGCTGTCCCTCCGCCCACTCCTGACGATCAAAAATTTCCACCCTCAGTGTGTCGGAGAAGTCGTATGCTCTGTTTAATTTTTTATTTAATTTCTTCTTTAATTTAATTTCGTCATTGTTACTTGAACTTTAAACATTAAAGTACTTTGTATTAAGGAAATAAAACAAAGATTAAATGTATAAACTCTAACAGTAGCGCAATTATTAAAATTTATTTTTCATTAATGAAACCTAAAATCATTGAGAGGAATTGATTTGGTGGTGCATGGTGGTACAGTAGTATAATGATTAGTGTAAGGGTATGGCACAGTTAAGTGAGTAATTATTGTGGTCGAGATTAAAACCGTGGGACATATTTTGCTATTTTCACAAAGGCGTTATTTTAATGACTCGGTAGTAGGATATTATAACTTATAAGAGGTAAAAGGATGAAGAGAAGGAGTAGGTGAAAGGTAACAGGAAGAAGAGAGTACAGTGAGGGGTGCATGACAAAAGGGGTGGGCAGTCTCTCATTAAGAAACAAGCGAGGAGTGAGCTATCAACCAAGGCAACATTGCTACAGCCGACTAACTTGGGCACAATTAGAACCGACAAAAGCAACTGGTCGAGAATGGGGTTGAAAGGGGTAGAAGACGCGGTGACAACTAAAACAATTTGCAGTTTGTACAGGACAGCAAACAATGACCGTGGTTGATGCTGTTTAACTAACCACCGACTCAACTTCCTATAGGCTACGCTCCGCACTCACCCTTCGTATATTTTGCGTCTGGTCCATATGGATCATAAATCAACATCACATTATTCAATTTGTAAATAAACAGACAGTATGGTTTTTATGATAATAATTTATGCAATCGAGACTGAATAATCCAAAAATTCTTAGGGATTTTTTGTAGTTTTCACATAGTATTTTAGCATTATATTCCCTTATCAGTATGTTGATGATCACAACCAAAAGGCTGGTTTGAACCTCTAGAGGGTTTACTAAGTTAAACCAGAAGTGACGTAGTTTACCGATGCCTTT
Organism: Catonia carolina; assembly: GCA_035578175.1. NCBI lineage: Eukaryota > Metazoa > Arthropoda > Insecta > Hemiptera > Achilidae > Catonia > Catonia carolina. Next base: position 83,608,487 of record JAQMRL010000002.1, read on the forward strand.
CTCACAGATTAGAAAAAGAGCCTACGCTTATCAGCATGCCAGGCTCTCCGAAAAGAACCTTCTTTCCACCCTGCAAATGATACCTTTACCTTACTCACCACAGGATCTGGCTGTATAATGAAATTCATTACTCTCAGAAGAGAAAACTCTGATTAATAACTTTTACACTTCTACCTCTTATGTTCTTTAATGCTTCCGTCATATAATTGGCTGATTATGTGATAAGAAACACAACTATTTTTTGTCGCCCTGGAAGATCGAGTAAAAATAATTTAACACTGCACCTGCCTGTTATGGGCAATTTATCAGTATATAGTGTAAAATGTGCTTTAGAAACCTGCAATACTAGGGCTACCATTTCATTTTCATTAGCGAAAACATTGGCAATATGTTGCTAAAAATTGTTTGTTATTTTAATGAAATTAACTGTTCGTTACAATTTTGTTTTGTCTGTTTTTAAGCTACTATTTTTCTTGACGAAAGTCAGTATGTAACTTTAATTTGATGTGTAAAATGTTTTGTTTCAACAAAGTTGTATGGTACTAAATTGTTGGCTAATTGATATCCGAACTGTGACAGAATAAATTTAAATTTGTTCCGCCATTGGAATATTATTCCAATCGTTGTAACTAAATATTGAATATTATACTATTTATGAGATTTCAGAATAATACATTTTTTATTAGCTTGTAAAAATCAATGTGTTAATACCTTAATTATGTACTCAAAAAAAAATATATATATATATATATGATTATGAACAGCCAAAACAAAATAAAATAAAATATAAAACTCACCTCAGAGTATTATATCATATCAAGATCTTTCGTCTCCCTCGGAGACATCATCAGGACTTTAAAAAACATAAACACAATAAAACATAAAACACAAACACAATAGTGGTCGTAGACCACGTCAATTGTTCAAAACAATAGCTATCCTAAAGCACCATTCCGCGCGCGGTTTATTCGGCCGAATGACGGTATAATCATTTTGTACCTAGTTTTATTCCTTATCTCGATTAAGTACAATTTGAAATAATTTATCATTATCAAATTCTGTCTGGCTGTTCATTAAATTTATCTTTTTATTTTTAAATTTATAAATATAATATTTCTCCAACTGCCATAATTTGTTACTATCGAAACATATTTCTAAAATTTCCAAATTATTTTCATGACTGCTTATTTTATGCCCTTTCGTCAGCAGATGTTCTGCCACATTAGAATTTTTACATTCCTTTTTTAAATAAGCAGCATAATGCTCAGAAAATCGTTTTTTAAATGATCTATTCGTTTTTCCGATGTAACAAAAATTGCAGTCACTACAATTGATTTTATATATGCCCTGGCAATTATATTTGTCATATGCTTTGTTATTGTGTAATGTTGGTAGATACCTGGCTATTTTATTAAAAGGCTTATAAGCAATTTGGACATCTGTATTACGGAAAGCGTTGGACATTATATCGGTCATGTTATTCATATATTTTTGTGAACCAAACGACCTTTTTCTGGCGGAGTTTATGCTAGTTAACTGGGTCAGCTGTTTACGGGTGTTTTTATTTTTGTATTTTTTAAAAACTCTTCTGAATATTTCTTCGTTATAATCATTATTTACTGCCATGGTTTTTAAATGTTCAATTTCAATATGAAATTTTTTTTCATTACTACTATACACGAATGCTCTGTGTATTAAGTTATAGAATATTCCTATTTTATGTTCCCATGGATGGTTAGAATAACGATTGATTATAGTATCATTTGCTATAGTCTTCCTATAAACAGCTGTTTCCACACGGCCTCCTTCGGTAATGATTATACCGTCATTCGGCCGAATAAACCGCGCGCGGAATGGTGCTTTAGGATAGCTATTGTTTTGAACAATTGACGTGGTCTACGACCACTATTGTGTTTGTGTTTTATGTTTTATTGTGTTTATGTTTTTTAAAGTCCTGATGATGTCTCCGAGGGAGACGAAAGATCTTGATATGATATAATACTCTGAGGTGAGTTTTATATTTTATTTTATTTTGTTTTGGCTGTTCATAATCATATATGTAGTGGTGCAAACAAAGGAAAATAATGTTTAATAAAATAATATATATATATATATATATATATATATACTCAAAAATAAATATATTTCTCTGATAAACCGGTTTTTTAGTAATACTTTTCTTATGATAAGCTATCAAATCGTTTAACAACATTCTTAAAAAAATACCTGTGTTTTCTTTAATTAACAACTTTAAAAATGTTACAAGTAAATATCATGATTGCGTTGAAATGACATTATAGTTATGAAAGGGGTAGGGTACCATTGATGCCTCCAACAGAAATGTGATTAAAAAAAATAAATTATTTTTAATAAGTTTTATTTTAATAAATTAATAGGTTCTTATTCTTCTTTTCATAGGTCCTACTTCAGCAACTTTTAGTTATCCACTGTGATATATCTTTAAAGAAGTTTTACTATTTGGTCTACTCAGATTTATTTCCAGTATTAGCTAGCATCAGAGGGGCAATATTAGTTCCACTTGCAGTATCTATTCTTTGTAATTAAAGATAATTTAGACTTGCCAATTCTACCTCAGATCCTCAATGCTACTTACATAAGCTAAAGACACAGTATTATTAGTTCAGATCTATCTCAATCTCATATACAAACGATGTGAAACATGGAAAATAAAACTTAATACTTCCAAATATCTTCACGTAACTTCTTTTAATTTCTGTTATAGTGAGTGCCCACAGACACATAGACAATATAATATAGACACATAGACTACATAGACAATTCTCACTAAGACAAATACTGTCAAGTATCTCGGCCTGACTGTTGATAAAAGACTGATTTGGAGCACACATATCAAACAAAATTATTTATTAAGGTACTAAATTCCCGACTTTTGTATTCCCTACTTCATAAACAATCAAAATCTACTTCAATGGCACAAAAATTACGCATACGTTATCCTCTTTTGAAACTTATATGTATTTACGTTACGGCTCCTAATTTATGGTTCAAGTAAACATTATAATTTACAGCGGATTAAGGCATTCCAGTCAAAAAAGATACGCCTTACAGGAGGCTTACAGTCACCCTTTTTTGCTAGTAACTCAATAAAACCTTACATACAGATTTACAGATATCTTTTCTCCGCAATTTTATTCAAAAACTATACAAACGCTTTCACAAGTCACTAGAACACGATAAGCCATTTGTACGTCCACTTTCAATCTTACATCCACCTGGAAATCCAGCAAGACACTTGCTGTATGATAACATTTTTCTTGCAAAAACCGTATGATAGATAAAAAATCAAATAATAAAATTAATAACAAGAATTAACATGTGAAAATTTGAACAAAATATTAAAAAATCTAAGCTTCTGAAAATAAAGTATACACCGTACTTTCCTCGGATAAAACTGTCGACAATGTTTCACTAAATTTACAAAATCATTTGTTTAAATTAGATACGTGGTTTACGAAGTGGAGATTCAAAATTAATCCGGACAAAACAAAACACATTATCTTTACCTTGAGACGGCAGACCTGTCCGAGAATTTTCTTTTATAACTTTCTTCTACCTCAAGTCGACAAAATTCAGTACCTCGGTCTACATATAGACAGACGGCTTACATGGAATGAATATGTAACCATTAAACGTAAAGCATTGAAGGTAGGTGAAACAGTTATACAGCCTTCTATCTCATCGATTAAAATAACCGATTCCTCTAAAATTTCTGATATATAAGACTTTACTTTAGCCAATTTGGATGTACAGTTGTCAGATCTATGGTTCATCAAAACCATCAGTCATAGCTAAACTTCAACGGTTTCAGTCAAAATTGCTTCGTACGCTAGTTAACGCTCCATTTTTTGCCTCAAATCACTTATGGGTCCGAGTGAGGACCTATAAATCGCATTTATTAATGATACCACACACGAAATGTATCAACGATTTAGATTAAAATTACTGAAAAACTCCAACCCATTGATTCGTGAACTTAGTTCTCCACATTTACCAGGCAGTCCATATCGTCGGCTCAGTAGGAGGTGGAGCAGAGACTTGGGTTAACTTCATTCAATACAGTTCAATTTTAATAACGTCTAATAGCAACTTTTATAAATTAAATAATCTTAATACTTAAATTGTGAAAAGTCTAACTGAAGCAATTAACTGCGGCAGTCCTACTAATAAGTGGTGTTCTCCTTCATTGTGTAACGTTATTTTAAAATATATGCTGTATATATTATATGCATATTTTCTGGTTGTGAAACCGCACAGTTGTAAATCAAAATAATTAACGTGAAAAAAGCTTCTGAAAAACAAATAATTGATGTAAAAATTTGTAAATTATTTAGAGGAAATACCCGAGTGGATAAGTCAAAGAGTTAACTGAAAAACTTAAAATCAATTCATGCAAATACTTAGTAAAACACGCTTATGAAGTTATTGTACGATGAAGAACTTATAAAATAATAAGTTTGGTTAGAAAAGTATTTGAAGTTCTATTTTATTAGTGTACTGTAGATAAAGGAGCTTTAATAATAACGAATAATTAATTTTTCTTAATTACTATGTCTTTACGCTAATAACGGAAATAGAATTTCGGAAATTAAAAATTAATAGCAGTTAATGCGGATCTGAAATAATCTGTTATAATCTATTATTAAAGTTAGTTATACCTTAATCTTTCCTCGAGTCTTTCTCTCCCATGCGCGTGTGCTCACCCACACAAACAAAACAACAAATAACTACTAATATAGATACATTACTTAAATTAAACTTATTAAATTTACTAATATGATGTAATACAATAATGCAATAAAGATAGTACAAAAGTATAATAATGCATCAGGAAATTAATAAGTCTAGCCATTGAGGATGAATTACATTTCATTGTAGAGATAAAGTTACTTTGGCGTGGAAGAGAAGAAGGAAGAGGAGGTTGGAAATAGGAAGAGAGAATCGGTTAGAGGGTATGGATATAGCAGTCGGAGTATGACGGTAGAAATGTGGAACAGCTAGCAACGAGAAGCGAAGGGTAGAACTGTTTGATCAAGTAAGTCGGCAACGGTAAATCAATCCGAGAGGAACCAATCTCGACTAAAAGCTGAAGGAACCGCAAAATTGTTCAACTTCCATCTTTCTCTCTCATTTCTCGGTATAAGCTATACGTCGTCTTCCTCTGGAAATATTAATAAACTTTTCAAATGAGTGGCGAACACATTTCTCTTCTTGTTTATCTTGTCTGCTGATTTTTTACCAGTCTTTTATTCACCTGAACAAAATGAAGAATATACTTTTTAATCCACAAGAAAATGTTTTACTTTTATAGAACATTACAATAATCAATCGGTTGAATGAAAAAGAAATAAAAGAAAGACTGAAACAAAAAAGTAATTATTGAATCACACTTGTAATTTGTAATATGTATTAGTAAATACAGAACTAAAATAAATAAGATATTGTATCCAATAGTTTAGTATAATTTAATTTATTTACTATACCTAACTATTTTGTTTTAATAAATAAATTACTAGTAGTGTAGATTGGTTTCAACATGTACGCTTTACCGAAATAGAAACAGATTGTGCGTGGTAACTGCATTTAAAAAAATAGAAGTATATTTTGTGTTTATAGTGCATTCAATTTATATATTTATAGTCTAATTACAATATAATGTATTTATACTACAGAAGATAAAGAGGAAGCGCACGATGTAGGGGAAGAAGAAGTAGAAGTGGAAGAGAATGTTAAAGAGGAAAAGGAAGAGGAAAGGTAATGGTTTCCTGGCATTTCCCCCGCTCTCTTTCGATTGATCACCAGAAAGCATAAACCCAGAGGCCGTTTCGAAGAACTGTATGAAAACTCTTGACTGGCGACTGTCACTTACCTAAGGTTATTGAACATATAAAAGTTAAGAAAACGAGAAAGATCCAGGTCGGCAACTTAGGGGATGCATTTCTGACTCGCTCTCTCGTCCAGGAAAGCCTTTTGACGCACAAGGAGCCCGTGATAAGAAATTAAACAGAGTAGTGGTTCTGAATGGGTCAGAAAATAAACTATAAGTGTATTAAACCTAGTTAGGACTTGTAAATGTCGCCGCAACCATCAAGTGCGTCACCACTATTTGCTCCCAGCAGAAGAAATAATATTGAATTCGGCACCGCTGTCTTAAACCCCGAGATAAAACCCTTAAGGTTTATTCCCACGACGCTATTTCACTAGCTGCTAGTAGACTAACAAATATTACTAGCGTCGTTAGTCTAGCGCGCTAGCGACTTTGAACATGTTTGATTTTACTAGAGCTAGTAGAGAAGATGAGGTCACGTTATTGACTAGCGCTAGTAAATTAGCTCGATGCGAATGTCTGGAAACGTTTCTAGTTACTAATAAGTTACTAGTACTAGCAGCTAATAAATTAGCATCATGGGAATCGTCACTGATGCGCTAGCAGGTCCTGCTAGTACTAGCAGCTAGTAAACTAGCGTCATGGGAATAGTTCTTTAGTAATCTACATGACGAAAGAAGCAACCTCGTCAAGAACTCCCACACCGCAGAGCTATAGACCTCTCGGTACAAATTCTCACAAGAGGAAGAGGAAGAGAACGTTGGAGAAGGAGAGAGAGCAAGTATGGTAGAAGGAGGAGGAAAAGGACAGGAGGAGCAAGGAAAGTTTTCATGTCGATTTTTTTGAAATCGAGTTTTCACCGGATCTACACGTTTTCAGACCCCCTGAACCCAAAAAAAAATGTTTTTAGTGATTGTTGTGTGTGTGTGTGTGCGCGCGCGCGCGTGTGTATGTGTTGACAGAATATCTCAAGAACGGAACATCGTACGAACTGGAAACTTGAAACTTAAGTTACATACTACTACCGGACCCGACACGAACATTTTCATCAAAATCGGTCAACCGGAAGTAGTGGTTTATTCGTGTAATTTTTTACGTTTTTGCGATTTCCTCAAAAACGGGTCCTACGATTTTTTTAAAATCGCCTGGTATAATAAATTTTTTATGCTCTACAAGATAGGGTAGGCGCCATGTTTGCTAAAATTCTTCGTGAGGCTGTTTTCACGTAAAAACAAAGTTTTTTTAAGATTGCGGCTTTAATATGTATTTAAGCGCCAAAATTTCTTTAATAAAAGTTATAGAAAATTTAAAATCCTATAACTTTGATTTCAAACATTTTTTTGTGCAACGCTTAGTTTAGCGGTAATTAGCAATTTTCTGTTTTGTTTCTCACGAAAACGTGTGAAAAATCGATTTTTTTAAAGATTTCGACCTTAGTGTGCATTTAAGGACAAAAGTTTATAATCAAATTTATAGAAAATTATAAGCTCTACAACTTTTATTTAGAGCATTTTTCTCTACAGAGCCTAGTTTAGCGTGAAAGAGTGATTTTCCGTATTTTTAAGCCAAACTGAGGTTGATTTTCATTTTGTGTCTTTCACTCATGATTAAAATTAGGTTATGTTTCTTGAGGTTAGTTTTTTGTTAATTTCTAATGTTTTATTACTAATGTTAGGTTTATTGTTAATTATTTGCATTGGCAAGAGAAAGTTGTGTGAGTGTTTCACACCAGATTTTTATAGTAAACATACACCCTGCTATTTTGTTCATGAATATTATAAAAATTATTTTCTATTGATGTCATAAAACAATTATTCAAAATCATAATATATTTTTAAATAGTTTCGAAACATTTTTGATGTTTTTAATTTGAATTATTAAATTTAAAATTAAATTCTTGATGACTATAATATTGTCCCTGTAAATCCAATTGTTTTAAAAAAGTAAAAAAATTAAATAACTGATTATAGTACGTACGTTGCGATATGAATTTTTAATACATTTGTTGTAAAGTTAATTTCCTTTCTGTTTCAATAAATACGCTTACTACCTCAACTTTCACAATTTGTAAATGTAATAATCCCGTTATTTAATATTACTATTTCCTGCAAGGTAAGGAAATTGAAGTGGATGTAAATATTTTTGTAAAATTCATAAATTTAATAAAATAGATAATCGGTGAAAAAATTTAAAACATTAGATGAAATTTTTCAGTTAATACCAATTGAAAATAATTTCATGTATTAAAAATATAATAATGTTATCAGGAATTTTTCATCCTCTATTATTAAGTTATTGAAAAGCTTGAAGTGTACTATACATTTTTAAAATGAGATTAACCAATCACCTCTTTTTAACAGATCAAGTTGATGCGGATCAAATTGGATATATGCAAGTTAATATAATCTGCTATAAGCACCTTAACAGATAAAAATATTTGTAGTTTATCACTTGCACATTTTTACGTAGAAATTTATGGCACGTAGATATAATTCTTTCTAAAGTATTTCTGAGTAACAATAATCAAATATAATTGAACAAAATATACTATAGCTTTATTTTTGTTATTCTTTCAAATCATAGTAAATGTAGTTACTTCTATTACTTCTATACGGATTTGAATGCTAGACAGTGGTTACCAGTGTACTTTGATGGTTGGGGTTCAATTAACAATACTCTTTCAGGAATTATCGACCTGAGTCTGTACAAGACTGCGCCACATTTATACGCCAAGCACAACATTCTCAACTCATTGGGTTGCGTATTGTTTTGAATAGAACAAATTGCAACGTACACACTAGGGATAAAATTTGTTATTCCTACACAAAAGTTTTTTGACATTCTTACATATTTGTAAGTATTTTACTTTTTACAGTAAACCCCGATTATGAAACCCGCTTAACCGTAATTCACCTTTTACCGAAACGGATCCAAAAAACTTGTTTTTTTTTAATTTGAGGATTACTCAATTTCAATATTTTATTTACGCACGGTACAATATTTTTAAATACGTAGCTTCATTAAACAGTGTCCAATAAAATAATTTGCGAATGCTAAGTTTTACTATTCTGGGAATTCGTTTTCTCGTTCTTTAAATCAAGGACGTGTTTCTAATACAACGATGACGTGGTTGCTACAAAATAACGGGAAGCTATAGTCTATAAATTTAGTTCGGAAACAGCTTGAAATATTTACTTATATACTGTAACACCTAAGCCTAGGTCCGTTTGGGATCTGGGTAAAATAATAAACAGACTTCCTTAAACTTATTACAATTATTTTTTTACAGCATTATGCCTAAGACTACTTACAAATAATTAAATTAATTTAATAACAAAAAGCTTAAACTAACTTACGTACTGCGTGCACGTAGTACAAAGATTAGATTGTAATTTTGCTGTCTGGATAAAAAAAAACTCTTTCTTCTATTTGGATCTCATGCATACCATTAAACAGGTAACGCGTTAAAATATCAGGGAACGTGGTAGATACAATTCTGATCATGTCGGTAGGATATCAATATGTCAAACGTTTATAGAATTATCTACAGTAGCATACCTCTCGGAAATTCCATACATTCATGAAATAGGTTTATAACTGATTAAGGTTTTACAATTAAATTCCTTATTAATACGTTATTATATTACAAACCTGTACCAACCACTGTTCTGGTATATTTAATGATTTACTTTTTTTAGTTAGCTATCCAAAGCATTCAAATGAAATAAAACTCTGTATATTTGTGTACAAATTAATTATATTCTCTGTTGTAATTAAATAAATAGAACGTGCGGTATAGATGCCAATAGAGATTAAAGAAAAAAAGTTAAAATGTAAAAACATCTCCATCATAATATATTGAAATTTTTTTTAAATAATTACTATTTCGATTTGAGCGTTATGCCTTATGGATCTCAAAATTTGAAATAGATCGAGTTTTGCTTCTCCTTTTTTAACAACAGTTTGCCAAGATACATTGTTAACTTGATAACAAACTTGATCGATACTGATACTACGTACTTTGTGTTTGTACTTGAAGAAAATAATAACAATAATCTTTATTCCACATGTTATAATACAACATATAGGCAAAATACACAAATATAACTTAAATTAAAAATAATAAAATTAAATTAAAGAAAATGGAAATTTATATAAAGTGTGGAACTAGGTATCTCCTGTAGCAAAACCTACGATGGAGGATACCATCCATAAAAACATAATGTCAAAGATGTAACAACATGTAGACAATATTAACAAAAATATATATTATACATAAAAATACAACAAAGAGATAAACTAAGAATTAATATGAATTACGCCAAACTTTGACCGAACTAAATCTAAAAGAACTACAATTAACAGAATGATATCAGCGACAGCTGACTGATTCGTGCCGGTTTGTATGAAATCCAGTTGAATTGATATATTTAGGTTAGTTAAGAGTTATTTGTTTAATTAAAATAGCCTTTACAAAAAACAATGCCACCGTTACCCCTTCTAATAAATCATTTACTGTGTTGCCGGCTTCAATACTTCTTCCGGCCTTTGTCGGCGCGGTAGGCCCTTTGACGACATACCGACCAACGTTTCGGCTACGCACCGCAGAGGCCTTTGTCATCAAGGCCAAGCTAGTAGCCGCTCTCTACCACAGCGCTCTCGGCGACTATGTAAAGAGCGCTGCACTGAGCAGCGATTTCAATTCCGATCAAGACTCCGAGGGATTCACTTCGAACCAAACGGCAGACAAGACGTCCACCACGGCACACGGATGCCGGACTCCAGCAAAGACTAATCGACGACCCCGCAAGAGAGATGCTTCCCCCCCGCAAGATGAGGCTTCCGCTCGCCGACCCGTCACCGTAAGCCGTCGACCGGACCATCATCGCCCGCTGACGCCAATGATGCCCACAGCGGTCCCTCGACCGAGCCTTACGCCCACCGGACCCGGCGAAGCAGCCATCGACGCACTACTGCGAGGGAAGAAGATGACGTCTCCGCTGGACGACGACACGCGTGTCACCCAGCTTCTCGACCGCTCACATTCACATAAAAAACCGTGGAATATTCATTACATTTTTTTTTAAAGACAAATTCCATCTTATGGAAATCACAATAAGATTTGCTGAACGAATAAAATAGGTGTAACTATTTCAACAACAGAAAATATAATCCATTGATATTTTCAAATAATTAATGAATAATTCTTACTTACAACCTATTACAATTTTACATTATTTTCCCGTAAAAAAGGGAACTACTTCAATACGGGAAGCACGAACTGATTTTTATAAACTCTGTTCACACTGTTCGAAGTAACTGTGAAGTGACTGGCAAAAGGGCGGCTGCTATTTACAAACAATTATAAAACTATTTTGAAGGTTAGAAAAAACAATTAAGTAATCAAAATAAATATAAGAATAGAATAACATTCTACCCTGTACTAGAAATACAACAAGACTGGTTGCGCCAGTGAAGATTACACACACAAGAGCCGCATAGACAATATACCACGAATAGCCGACGTATGTTTACTATTTATACAATAAAATACGTATTTTTTTGACGTAATTAAATTGGATTAGGACAAAGTAAATCAAACCGAATATAATTAATGTTTAGAGATGTGTTTTTATTTAACTCAAATATGCTTATAATATGACAATTTATTTAAACATTAGTCCTATCGACTAACCCAGTTAAACACAATAGTAGTATTAACAGTCATGAATCGGAATATTATATCAGAAGTTACATATTAAACATTCAGTAGTACTAATTGATTTTTTCATGTTATATAAAATTATAACTTTGCATTAACGATAGATTTTAATGGCATTTATAAAATAATATAATTTTTAACGATAATGTTTAGTTTCGTTATTTTAATATGTAAAACATCCACGGTGTAATGAGACATAAATAATATTGTATTTATTTAACTATTGGGTTCAGACAAATTTGTTAAAAAAAAATTTTTAAATATCATGTATATCCATTAGATTGAAGGAATAAGTTCAAACAAATCGCTTACAAAATTGATAATTAGCTTTTCCATTTTATGGATATATTTGGGATTATAAAGTTCAGTAACTTATCTGGTAATCAAGGGGTAGGTACAAGCTAGTTATTTTTACCGGACTCCTGACAACTCCCGCAACTTAGTTTTGGATCCACTTTATACTTTACTTTTCTCTTTATCAAACTGACGTAAAAGGCATTTCTCATACTAAGTGAAACGAAACTTCTGCTATTAATGCTTTTAATAAATAATGATTTTTTTGTATAAAAATATGGGCGAAATGCGTGTTTTCTAGCTGCTATTAGACTAGCAACTAGTACTAGCGTCGTGGGAAAGAACGACTGGCAGTTGTTGAGTTAAAGCGCTAGTGACTTTGAACATGTTTGATTTTACTAGCGCTAGTATGGGAGAAAACGTCAGGTGATTGACTAGTGTTAGTAAACTAGCTCCGTGTGAACGTTGTTTACTAGCGCTAGTAGAGAAGAAAATGTCACATGATTGACTAGCGCTAGTAAACTAGCGTCGTGGGAACCGTCACCGACGCGCTAGTAAGTCCTGCTAGTAAACTAGTGTCGTGGCAATAGGCCCGTAAGTATCATGTTTCTAAGGTATATACAAATTAATTCTGAATTATTGTTTTCCACCCAGAATTTTATTTTTTTTATAACACTGTTGATTTTAAATGAATTTTTTAGTTGTTCATTTCCGACACCATAAAAAAACCATTTCAATTTAACTTGCCATACCTGTGTAATTTCAAAAAAAGAAAAACATCATTTCATATAGTTAATATCATCCATATATAAAATCATCCATCATAGTTAATAAATTAGTATCATTGAAAAATATTGGCACCACATTCCTAGCAAAATTTCGCGCCGAAATCGGTTACTGGATCGATTCTCATTCATGTCACATTCCCGCCATTCCTCATTCATTCCATCTCATTTACTAGTTGTGCTTTAAAAATAATTGTACAGTTGTAAATAAAAATAAATTGAAGCCAAAAAAAGTTGTTCATTAAACCAAACTCGTTTACATCTTGCTTGTTTGCCTTCTCTTAATAACGTAGGTACATAAGTAATTTTCTCTTTTATTCTCGTAACTCAAAAATATTCAATTGTGAATTATAATTGTGTGAATTGATGCCACACAGTTATGTAGATTTCGCTTTTTGTAATTTTAATGTTAATTTCTTTTTAAATTATTTTAGTAGTTCACGGTATGCACCAATGGAAACCCGGCGTTAAACTGTATACGTTATTACTTACAAAATATAAGCTGTGCCTGCAAAGACTCGTATATGCAGTTTGCGTGACTTGGCTGTTCGCTAGAATCTCTTGCGCCCGTTTCTAGTTACTGAACTAGAAAATAAAATTATAATGTCAAGTATAGTACTCAGCCACAACTTCGTACCATATAATTAATAAAAGTGATAAAATATACTAGCAATTTTAACTATTTTTAAAGAAAATTGCTTTATTGATAATGCACTTTGATATGGTTTTAATAATGTCACGTCAACAGAAATTATTTTATTATGAAAATCGTTTAATACATAAATTTAATCTTGTAATGAGATAATAATAATGTTAGCGAAAAAAATTGAAATTTATTTATAAACCATTCATTTGAATAGATCAAGTCAACCAGCTCTGATATTTTTTAATATTTTATTAATTAATTCACGATTTTTTAAGGGAACGAGCGAGTAAAAAAAAAAATATTGCATAAATACTTTTATCCCTCAAACTGCATTTCTTTTACCAAGGTCCTTCATATAGGAATGAAAAATTTATTAAATTTTTAATGTTACACGTAATCGTAGTCTAAAAATAAAAATATACAAATTTTTGCCGGTCACTGATTTTTTTTTAAATCGATTAATATAAGAAATACTTATTATTTTTGAGAAGAGTTCATTAAACATTTTTATTTAAAAACTGACATTATACGTTAATTACAACTTTGACTTTAATTATGATAATTTGTGCCTGTGCAGGCCAATACAATAACAAATTAGCTGATGGTAACGATAGTACAAATTTTAATAGAACAACATGTGGAAGTAGATCACCCATCGAAAGGGCTTCTATGTTTTTATTTTTATAAATAAATTTTGCATTAGTGTTAATAATATACTATTTTAAGAAACTAATAAAAAATAAAAATTATTTTTAGCCCTTCCATAAAAAAAACCAACTAAAAATACATTTTATGTTATTTAACTATTTTTTTTTCATTCATAATTGTTGTTAAAACGAGCCGTCTTAACGTCTAGTGGTTTGACTGTTATCAAACCATTTGTAAATTTAGAGCCAAATGATTTATATGTGTTGATAATTTAACGTGATATTTTTCGCTGAGCTTTCTTATATCTTCTTTAACAAATGGAAGGTTTCTTGCATACATGCAGTGTTTCTTGCATACCAAGGAGCATTTATAAAATTTTTTAATACTTTATTCTGAAACCTTTGAATAATATTTATATTACTGTTACTAGCAGTCCCCCCATAGTTGAAGGCCGTACTTCCAGACTGGGCTGAGGATAGCTTTGTACACTACTATTTTTACTTTCTCTTGCCTATATGAATATATAGGAAGGAAAGTATTGTTTTCATGTCGATTTTTCGAAATCGAGTTTTCACCGGATCTATACGTTTTCAGACCCCCTGAACCCAAAAAACATGTTTTTAGCGATTGGTCTGTGTGTGTGTGTGTGTGTGTGTGTGTGTGTATGTGTGTGTGTGTGTGCGTGCGTGCGTGCGTGCGTGCGTGTGTGTGTGTGTGTGTGTGTGAACAGAATATCTCGAGAACGAAACATCGTATGAACTTGAAACTTGAAACCTAAGTTACATACTACTACCGAACCCGACACGAACATTTTCATCAAAATCGGTCAACCGGAAGTAGTAGTTTATTCGTGTCATTTTTCACTTTTTTGCGATTTTCTCAAACACTGGTCCTACGATTGTTTTTAAAATCGCCTGGTTTACTCAATTTTTTATTCTCTACAAGATAGGGTAGGCGCCATGTTTGCTGAAATTCTTGGTGAGGGTGTTTTCTCGTAAAAACGTTCTTTTTTTAAGATTGCGGCTTTAATATGCATTTTAGCGCAACAATTTACATAATAAAAATTGTAGAAAATTAAAATCCTACAACTTTTATTTCAAACAATTTTTTGTATAACGCTTAGTTTAGCGGTAATTTGCAATTTTCTGTTTTTTTCTCACGAAAATGTGTGAAAAATTGATTTTTTTAAGATTTCGGCCTTAGTATGCATTTTACGACAAAAGTATATATAATTAAATTTATAGAAAATTAAAAGATCTACAACTTTTATTTAAAGCATTTTTCTGCACGGAGCCTAGTTTAGTGAGAAAGCGTGATTTTCCGTATTTTTATGTCAAACTGAGGTCGATTTTCATTTTGCGTCTTTCACTTATGATTATAATAAGGTTATGTTTTTGAGGTTAGTTTTTTGTTTATTTCTAATGTTTTATTACTAATGTTAGGATTATTGTTTATTATTTGCATAGGCAAGAGAAAGTTGTGTGAGTGTTTCACACCAGATTTTTTGTTTTCCAATGATAGTGATGACTTTCTCCGTAGTGACCAATACATTTTATTAAATTTTACGTCTAATTCTTTGCGTTTTGAACAAAAATATAAATTAAAATAAAACACAATTATCGTTATCTGGAGAGCTAAAAATGGGTAGTATCCTCATAGCCATTATAAATCCATTTTAATTTTTTTTAAATTTAGTTGTAAACATTTTTGCTGGTGGTGTTTATACAGTTGCAAAATAAATGAAGTAAAAAAAATATTGGTTCTATAATGTAAAAAATTACCTTATGATAGTTGTACATGATAAAAGATAGGGATTTCACGTTACCTTAATATTCAACTCTCTTATACTATAAAATCAATAAAAACTAATTTTTCAAGTTTTGGTGAAGTATTTAAGAAAAACTCCCGTCAAATTTTAACTTTATTGGCCTTACCGCTTTGTTATATAACGAGCAGAAGCTGGGTTATAACAATCCTATCACTCTTCTCTTAAATTTCTGACCAGAGAAGTTATACACTACGATCACAAACTCTATCGCAGTCCTAGTATTCATACACCATGTTTATGTCAGTTTTAACGGAAAATATTTATTCTTAAACCAAAGTTTATAATTATTGTTAACCTCTTTGGTGGGTCAGTGGTAAGTATTTTGACCTTATGGCATATTTGTGGCTGTATTACTATAACAAATTATCTGGTGCAGACGATGATACAAATGATAACATGAACGACATGAGGAAGCAGATCACCCATTCAAGTTTTTGTTTTTTCTTTTATAATTTATTATTGCATTTATGTTTATTTCTGCATTTTTCAAACAATTCCCAACGCTCTTTAGGTTTCTAGAAGAGTTGTCTCGTAAAGGAACTGAGCTAATCGTCCTTATTAGTTCATTTCTATGTATATATAATATTATTATATATTTATTTTCGTTGAAAGTATTTTTGTTCTATATAAAATACGTAAAAAACTTGTAGGTTAATATCTGGAAACAATATTTGAAATTCATTAACACCACCTGTTTGACATATAAATAGCGTGCTAGAATACAAAAAGGAAGGTCCTAATTTGATTTATTTTTAGTGTTTTTATATTTTAACTCGATCAAATAATTAATTATTATACAACTGTTATGTTATTAACTGATAGATGGTAATAACCAAACTTTTGAAGAGGTTTATTTAAACGAATAACATATTTTGAACTTCAAAGAGAGACTACATAGAGTTGAAAGCCTTTTTATTATTATTTATTTAAAATTACTTTCATGATATCAATACTGATAGGCTGTTATTTATAGCATTTTATTTGGAAGTGGTTTACAAAGTTCCTACTAAATGGGGAGAATATTTACATGGTATCTATCTATAAAGGGCATGTCATTAACAACTTTGAACAAAATAATTCAATTGTCACTTGCTTTTCTACCTTTATAATTAACTGAAGCTAATAAAACTCAATCGTAACGTTATATGTTAATTAAGGAACACTGTTTGCTAATTTTCTTGTTTAATATTTGTTTCACCGTTTGGTTTTCACTTTATTCGTTAGTACATAACTTTCCTGTTGAATAGAGGCTGCTAAAAGTTTCATTGTTTACTCTTTGATTGGTATTTGTGATATTGAAAAGATGTAGCCTAACCTTTGTAAAGCCCAATTTACATTTCGGCTATTTGCAATGTATTGATTCATTTTTTAACCAAAATTCAGAATTATTTACAAATAGTTAAATAAGTAGTAAATCCAAATATTCGGAGGGTGGAAAGGAGGTACTTTCCGGAGGATCTGGCATGCTAATAAACGTACCTTTCCACTCAGTGAGGAAGGCAAGGTAAACCACCTCACTCCTCATTTTACTTAGTAAAGCCTCTAGAGGTTCAAATCAGCCTTTCGGCTGATGATCTAAACAAAAACAAAATCTTAACTAAAATAAGTTTAGACTATATACACACACTTCCTTTTAAGTAATATACAAAAATAATAAATCAGTAAACTACAAACAGACATCAATGTAAACAAGTCTAAAATATTTTAAGGCGTCTAGTCTCTTAGCTGTTATTTAATACGTTAACTAGAAGTACGTTTTGATGGCAATTCAGACATTTTTGTATGAAAGGCTAAAATTAAATGCTAAATAAAATTATGCTGTGCATTATTAAAAAACCGAAGAAGTAATGAAAAAATGTAATAGTATAGTGAAAATATGTCTGGTAATAAGCTAATAAATTTGAATGGTATTTGATTTTAAATGATTAAAAAATTTGCTTTCCTCAAAACTTTACAATCCTAATTGAAATAAGTTGAAAAAATTATTGAATAATAATTATCATTATAGTATTTTATTTTATTTTTGGATCCCTAGTATCACAAATTACTCGTATAACGTGGTATGTGCATGTACCGTAAAGGCAAACAAACAAAAAATCTACACCTAAAAACCGAGGTTGCGTATCATTAACTAAAAACAAGTAAGTAATAGTGACGTAACATGATAACTAAAAGGCTGAAAAGCAGTTCAAAGAAATTAAGAAAATAAAGTGAGAAGCAAGTATCCCACTTGACACCTACCTTTACTAGTTAAGCGAGTTTAAAATTATGGGTAATTTTACTCTCAAGAGGGGCAAATTTTAATTACGGACCACTTTCTTTGTGTTTTGTTAACTAAGTTCAGCAACATTATTTAAACTGTTTCGATATTTCAGAAGAATTTGAAATTACTTTTTGTTTGTGTAGACAGTATATGCTACATAGTAAAGTTTAAAATATTTCAACCTATTGATAAATTAAAATTAAATTTTGAAAAATGAGAAAAACGTTATATTTTTTTATTTCAGGGATATAATAGATCTGTTTTTTTTAAACAGAAAACAAACGGATTATTATTATTAATATTGTTAAGTTTTTGCATAATAGTACAGAAAATTTAGTAATTCACTTGTTTCAATAATATAAAGTTGATCCTAAATTCACCCTGAAATGAAATATATTTATTTAAATTGCATTTTACTAATGAGTACTGTTCTCCCTATGTCATTCACGTCATATTTTTCCCACAATTGCAAAAAGCATTCTCAAATTTACAAGACTTGTAAATTTGAGAATGCTTTTTCAAAGGTTCTACTATTTTACTTAATTAATTTCATTTATTTACATGCTCTATGTACTATAACTTAGTTATAGTACATTAGTTATGTAAATAGTTATTTACATAAATGAAATTAATTAAGTAAAAAAGTAGAACCTTCCCGGGCGTCGTCAAAAATTAAATTCGATTTCTTTTTTAGTATAATTTATCGTGTTACTTTTTATTGAAAATAAATAACTCCAAACGCACAAATATTAGGTAATTTGTCAAACGTGTTTTATGTTGAAAAATTTATAAAAATTTTTGAAGTTTATGCTTTCATTTGAATTATTTTACAAACGGTCGGGTTGAGTATCAAAAATATTAAGTTGAACGTATGAAGTGGATAGCTACTGGACTTTATCAATGAGTTTCAAATATGATTTAATAGCATTGAAAAGGACGTCACATTTAATATATTAATCACTTCTTACATCTCGAAGAGAGGTTACGTACGAATATTTATTGGACTCGTGGGTAAAGTTGTCAGCACAGTCTGTTCCCATGTCAAGGGTACTAGATTCGATTCCCAGTCAAGTCGTCTATTGTGCATAACAGTCAAATGTAAAACGATCATTTACATTGAAATTCTGGTATCATATTTCAAAGAGATAATTTTAATTAATATGATTTATACTCCTGTTTTGTTTTATTCGTAAAGGCCTTACTTGATGTTCTAACGAAGCTCAACAGAAGAAAACAACAAATTTTCTTGTACAAAAGGTTACTAAATTGTTTAATTATCTAACTGAGTGAATCTGAATGTACGTAGGTGTGATCTGTGTTAAACAATCAAACCAAAATGGAGTAGGCTACTAACTATTGAAAAGCATCTTTTACGTTTAATCGCATATATATCTCTTTACATGAGAGAGAATTCTGTCATACATAGACAAGAGTGTACAATATCATTTTTCCTTTTAATGTACTGCTACATTATAATCTGTTCATTTCCTTTGAACAATAAATAACTAATCTGACAAATAAAAAGAAAAACTAAATGAAGTAAAACATCCATCGATGTTTGAATCCTGCGATATTTATCTTCAAATAATAATAAAAGTAGATAAACAAAATAAGATAAAAAAATAAATTAATAAAATACAGAAGAATATTACGCTTATTTTGATTACAATATCTATAAGGTAATATTTATAAGGCAAGTCCAAAAAATAAATTCGTTCTAACCGTGTATATTAAGATTTACACTATTATCTAAAATATCGGTAGCTAATAAATTTTATGTTCGTAAAGTCTGTCAAAATAATTTTTTTTTGCATTTAACAGAAAAATCTACGAACTCTTTAGCACAAGGAACAGTTAGCCGATGTGAATAGAAGATGATTCACTATGGAATCGCCTAATAGCTTAGTTGGAATAAACGTTGTATGATGTTCTCCTTGGAGTTACTACTCGCTCCCCAAACCTGTATACCGCCCATTGGTTTAATAATACGAGTACTCTTGTAAATCAATCATTTATTGTATAACGTGAGTATGATATGTCTTTCTAATAGCCAATTTTAGGTAATGAATAGGCTACAACATTTTTTTGTTTAACTGAGTTGGAGTTATAATAACTATAAATAAATTTGTCGATTTTATACCAGGATATATTAAACATGTTTAACCATTATAAATTCACAAAAATCAGAGGTAAAAACATCATATTCACACAACTACATTACCACAAAATCTACAAAGAAAATCAAAGAGTGACCTGATTAGAGGTTTGGTGTAAAATATCGACTAATAATTGTAACAGGGTGATTTACTTTAAGACAAAAGAACCTTAAGCACTTAAACTAACGTAGATACTGCTGTTTATATTAATTTTAAATTGTAATTAGTTTTAAATAAACCTAAATAAAGAATATAGTGAGCCAAATGAATTTTACACTCAAATTGAACGTAATAGACTAAGAAATAGTGTAATGTACGTGTATATCTGGAATTGCATCAAATAAAAAATTTGAGATAAAAAATACAAAATTCTTTTGTTTTGTAGACAGAAACCGTAAACTGATTGAGTAATCATTATACTGGTTGTAATATTTCACACGAGACTATAATAAAGATAATGTCACGGCTAAACGACTCTCAGTCGTTTTATTTTTTTTATTTTAATTTTACGGTAATATGGGAAGGTAATTCAAAACGAAATTTTTGAAAGCGTCTGGTTGATAGTGAGTTTAGGTGTCTATAGTCCAGCTTTTGAAAGAAAAGACTACCGGAACAAATAGAGACAAAGGGTATGATATAGCTATAATACCAAGAGAGGAAACAAAAGACGAAAAGACAGCGAAACAAATCGCCAGGAGAGCGGCAGACAATGAGGAAGAAATGATAAATCATGTAGAGGGCCCTGCGGAAGTTACACACCAACTCTCTGACAACATCATCATCGACTCCACCGCTGCTGTAGCAGCTCTTTATCCTCCTATATGCTGCTGTTGCTACCTTCTATAAAGTCTTATACTACTACAAAACCATTTACCCTACAGCGCTCTATTTAACTGTTGTACAAGATTCTAAAGTTGTATTACTATTATTATAGTTATACACGCAGTAAATAATATAGTTAAAACTACAAATGTATATCATTATTTAAATAGTTCTTTACTAATAACTAATTACATAAATTAAAGTAAGTTTACCTACTACAGAAGATAATTTTCAAAGTTGCAATTATTTTAAGTAAATATTTAAAATACAGAGTAATTTTTTATTCCTGTTACCCAATTGTTAATGTCCGGTGATTTTTTTTCTAAGAAACGGAAATTTTGTTTTGTGACGCGAAGTTGGTAGCCCAATTAAAAAGGTATAGATACGGCAATGTGAGTTGATTCTCCTTGAGCTGTGTAAAATTTTGGGCCGTTTTCGGTCGTGTTACGAACAGAATATCTTTTACCCTAGAACAACGGGTTTTCATTCTTGAACAATGTTTTGCTACGAAATCGTACGCAAGTGTAAAAGGATCATTTCAAATTAAATTTGTTGGTGTTCCTACACCAGAGAAAATATTAATAATAAAACATAAGAAAAAATATCTAGGCTAACAAACCGATTTCGAGAGACAGGTAGCGCTTGCGACAGAAAACGTAGTGGTCGACCAACTCTCTTGACAGATGACGGTTTAGAGAATGTGAAAACAAGGTTGCTCAATTCTACACGGAGAATTTTACGAAAATTTTCCTCGCAAGTTGGTTTGCAATAATCGAGTGTACAGAAAGCTGCTAAAAAATTGCAATTGTATCCTTACCACGTACGATTAGTCCAAGAGCTTCTGTCTCCAGATTTAAACAAGCGATTGTTCTAGGGTAAAAGACATTCTGTTCGTAACATGACTGGAAACGGCACAAAAGTTTACAAACCTCAAGGAGAATCAACTTGAACTGCCGTATCTATACCAGTAAAGTATGGCTACCAACTTCGTGTCACAAAACAAAATTTACCTTTCTTAGAAAAAATTGCCAGGCATTAACTATTGGGTAACAGGACTAACAAATCACTCTGTACATTTTAAATTAAATAATCTAACATTTTTAAGGTAATGCACATTTTATTTTATAATAAACAGCTTTTTGACAATATGGTTATATAAGAAAAATCGTGAGAATGTATTGTTAGATGCAGTTTCGTTTTTAGGGATTGTTTGGAAACAGCGATTGGTACTAAAAAAATTGAAATAATAATTAAGGAAGAAAGGAAAATGTTTATTGATCTTGAAATTGTTGTAATAGATAAAAGTAAATATTACATAATATTTCAGGCTCGTTGAAGAGAGTTGAAAACCATAGCATTTGTAATATAAAGATTTAAGTATAACTTCGTTTTCTTATATTTTCCCTCGGAACAGCTTAAGATGTTTTTTTTTATTTCAGTAAAGGTAAAACTGTTATGGCATGGTGACAGCTTTAGGCGGTCGTACACTGCAGACATGTTTCATGAACCACCGCCAGTAAGAATTCAGAACTTCTATTCCGTATTACAAGTCCTACGGCTAGTATTGTAAAAAGAGGGACAAAATGTGAATAATATTCAATGAAATGTACCCATCAAAGGTACAGTTCATAAAATAAATTTTCCTACAGTTATACGGAAAATGTTGGATATTTGTGCGGAATGTTCATAATATATGTGGATAACTGTGCGTTCTCTGAACAACGCATTTTCTACGTATGAGGGGTTGTTATACGCTTGCAAGGGGTGGAGATCATAATGTTCCTCAATCATTTAAACCGAAGAAGATATTATTTTTCAAATCTACATATTCTGCATATTTTTTAGTTAGGCATTTTTACTTATTTCTTTAAATTCTCATCAGTCGCATAATCGTGAGCAACTACACGGAATTATGGATTATGCTGTTAAAATACCCAATGGTAAAGATTTTTCTAGAGGGTATCGTTAATAAAAAATTTTACCTTTTCAAATAGTGCTTTTTCAATTTCGTCATAAAGCAGTCAGTTTTATTAATACTGTCACACTTAAGCTACGGTCTGTTCCAGATCTGAGATAAATAATAAACAAACTTTATTTAAGCTTTTTTTTCTCTTTAATTCTTTATTTACAACTGTAAAACGTTACAACAAGCAAATATGATGATTATCATAATAATGTAAATGACATGATAGGCATGAGAGGGGTAGGGCCCCCATTGGTGCCTCCCCAAGAATGAAATTTGTATATCAAATTAGCAGGTCTCTACTCCAGCGTCTTTTAAGGCGTCTAGGGGGATTATCAGGTAAATGGACGGAGGAAAGTGAACGCACCAGGGGGTTCTCGTGTTCGTGTGACTTGTCGTGAAAGCGTTTGTATAGGTATTCAATGGAATTTTGTACAAGTGGTGTTTTCAAATCTGTATGTAAGGTTTTATTGCTAACGTAAAGAGGTGCATTTGCTACAAGGCGTAATGTTTTTGACTGGAATGCTTGAATTCGTTGCAAGTTAGAGGGTTTGGTTGAACCGTAGATTTGGGATCCGTAGATCCAAATAGCTTTCAAAAGAGAACAATATATGCGTAATTTTTGTGCCATTGGTAATTTTGATCGTTTGTGAAGTAGGGAATATAGAAGTTTAAGTCGGGAATTCAGTAATAAACGTTTCCGTTTGATATGTGTGCTCCAAGTTAGTCGTTTATCAAAAGTCAGACCGAGATACTTGACCGTATCTGTCTTTGTGAGAGGTTCATTGTCTATGTATACTGGTGGGCAATCACCATGACGGAGTGTGAAAGTTACGTGAAGGGATTTTGTCGTATTAAGTTTTATTTTCCATGTTTTACACCATTCGTGTATAAGATTAAGATGATGTTGGAGTGTTAGTGAAGCGTGTATAGAGTTTTGGTCTCGGGCTAATATCGCTGTGTCGTCAGCGTAGGTAGCAGTTAGGGTCTGGGGTAGGGTCGGTAGGTCTGAAGTGTATACAGAATAGAGAAGTGGGGCTAAAATTGAGCCCTGAGGCACGCCGGCTAAGACAAGAAAGAAATTTGAGTAGGACGATCCTAAACGGATTCTAAAGAATCTGTCAGATAGGAAGGAATTTATGATAAGGTAGTAGGTAAATGGTAGTATTTCTTTCAGTTTGTGTAAGAGACCTGTATGCCAAACTCTGTCAAAAGCTTGAGCGACATCCAGGAAACCTGCGGACACATACATCTTTTGTTCCATAGACGAAGCTATGTAATCAGTCACCCTGTGCAGTTGTTGTGTGGTGGAGTGTTGAATTTAAGCTTTTAATATTTTTATTTATTAGAACGATAAATAATTACAATTAATAATCAAGCCTTTCTAAAAAAATTACAATAAGATTACTTCAGTTAAATTTATAACAAACTTAAAGCGTAAACTAAACTCAAAAATTTATAAGATACTTCATTTTAACAGTTATAACAATGATTTACCAGTCCAAAACCAATTGGTACCACTCGTACGCAACGCACTATTAATTCAATTCAGAACCGACCCAACTCCAAAACGGCCCGACAATACTAACTCCAATCATAGTCCAAATACTAACTATCTAACTACAAAAACGCTAATTATTTTTATACCTGCGATCTGATAGTTCTCAAACAATTGAGACCTTAACAACATTTTCTTTACCACAGCATGGTAGAAGTAACCAAAATAAAAACATACGTTTCTGCTGGTTTTGATTTCTGAGAATTCCTATGAAAAATATTTTATTTATCGCAATCCATTATCCTTGTTCAATACACACCACTTTATATACACAATTTCTTACAATAAACAAATTATTTCCTTTTTTAGAATATCACTGTTATAATGTTAATAGTGCCCATAACAGACAGGTGGAGTGTCAAATTATTTACACTCAATCTGTTTGTTGCAGGGCTAAAATAAATAGTTCTGTTTCTTATCACATGGTCAGCCAATTGAATGACTGAATCATTTAAGAGCAGAAGAGGTAGAGGTGTAAAAGACACTAATCAGAGTTATCTCCTCTGAAAGTAATGAATTTCATTATACAGCCAGACCCTGTGGTGAATGAAGTGAAGGTGTCATTTGCAGAGTGGAAAATATGTGCTTTTCAGAGGGCCCGGCATGCTGATAAGCGTACTTTTCCACTCAGTGAGGAAGACAATGGTAAACCACCTCACTCGTCGTTTTACTTAGTAAAACCTCTACAGGTTCAAACCAGCCTTTTGGCTGATGACCTAAACAACACAATGTTAATAGCTCTAAATGTTCCATAATTCTACAGCTCTTGGTCTAATTTTTTCCCTTTGTTTACTTTGTTCATACTTAAATGTTATTACTTTGTTACTCGTTATCGTGGTTGTGTGCTTCTAACTATCTAACTATTAGTTAAATTTAGTATGTTTACCTTCATAGATTATTGTATTAATATTTAGATTCGTTGTTATTATACTGCAAATTTAGACATTAGAAAGTATAGTATTGCATGTTCTTAGACAGCTGGTTTTGGTGTTAAATATTACTCTCACTTATACTATTTTGATGAATAAATAAATATGTGTTTGGTTGTTTACGAGAAAGGCTTGATAAATTTTAACAACAATAAGTTCGATCCCGTTAAACTAAAAGGACAAATACTATTAAACAGTGCAAAATTATAACAACATTTTCTGTACATAAAAATTCTTAGTAAGGCTTACTTGGATACATACTTGTCATAAATACAGTTCACAGCACACAGAAATTCGGCTTAGAAATAAGACTCAGAAGACTTAGAAATAGAAATTAGACTGGGTGACGACTACCTCCTTAGTGCAGTCCTGCATGCTGATGACATGCTTATGATACAGAAAAGTGAGGATGATCTACAACAAGCACTCTTTAACTAACCAAAGAGATAGAAGAATATGATAATATGAAATTATCAATAAATAAGACAAAAGTCATGGCATTCATTGGAATGACCCCAGTAAGATCCAAAATAGTCATTAATGGACACATACTAGAGCAACTGAGCCACTATAAATACCTTTGAACTGATGTCTCATATGTAGATGACTGTAATGTAATAAATAAACTATCTAAATTTAATTAGATATGTGGGACGATTCATAGGACACTAAGGCAATAGACAGGACCCGAAACAACGTTAAAGTTTTATAAGACGGTAGCTGTTCCAGCCTTGACATACGGCAGTGAAGCATGGGTGATAAGGAAAAGGGAGGAAATAAATATCCAAACTGCAGAAATGAAATTCTTAAGGTCTGTCTAGGGTGTACAAGATTAGAAAGGATCAGAAATGAAGATATAAGGCGAGAATTGGGAATTGTTCCACTCAATGATAAAATAAAATTTTCTCTTGCCTAATGGGTCGATCACTAAAGTCAGGAAGCCGCTAGCCTAATGTAGCGATAAGATACAAACCAGTGGGAAGTGGAGATTATGGCAGGCCGAAGAAAATATGGGTGCCGGAACAGGTAGAAATGCCTAACCCGTGAAGAGAACAAGCAGAAGAAATTTGGCTTGTTTGCAAGCAGCTCAATTTAAGATACTTAGGATTACCACTAACTTCTTTTGAATCGTATCAAATGACAATTTGTACAACGAACTTCAAATTCCTTATGTTATTAATATAATTTTATGAAACAATATATAATTAAAGAGCACTATTATTTAAGAAAAAAAAGATACCGAGAAATAGTCCGACGTTTAAAAAAAATTAATGATTGATTAGTATACTGGAATTAAAAAGTTCATTCGATTTTGATGGAAGACAAATTAAATGTCAGAAATTAAACGTTTAACTAAAATTAAGTTCTGTTTCATACTAAACTGACGCTTCAATCCGTTCATGTTCATATATGTCCAACTATCTACCATATAGAGGTCATCTACGTCACCCGAAGCATAGACGATTACGAGAAGGGTTGTTTGACATATTTCATTATTGCTAAACGTATGTATTGATGGATGAAATTAACACTAAATCATAAGTTAATGTAGTAAATGACAAATACGTTCATACATTGAGTTTGAAATACGTTCAAAACGTTACTGGAACTTTTCTTAGTGCTCTCAATATCTTTGTACTGTCGACCCTCAGACCCCAGCTTGCTTACATGTGGTCGTACTAGTTTAGTACACTTTATCAAATACCGTATTTACTCGTGTACGACGCGCCCTTGCGTAAGACACGCACACCAAAAACGGAAGTAAGTTTTCAAGAAAAAATAAAATCTAGGTTATTAAAACTTATATTAGAAGCACCATTCAATTACTCAACCAAATTTAATTACTGGATTATGAATGCAATTTATTTTACCTTTAAGGTTGCCATCTCCGTTGGCATTGCCAACTCTTCTTGACGACGGTTTTCAATTTAAGATAATGAAAATTTTCGTTTTCCTCTGTGAAATGCCTTCTGTTTTTATTGGAATCTTGAAGCTTCTCTTTTTTCCTCCTCCAATCTCTTTCACAGGATTCCAGAATGTCATACTTACGGCTCGCTGCACGGTTACCAATCTCTTCTGCTTCAAGACGAACTTTTAATTTTTCACCAGCTGTAAATAAACAAACGCTTTACAGAACTCATTTCACTCACTGAACAGAACCAAACACGCACTTTGATCATGACTGGGCTATGAACTACAATGTATGATTTGTACTTAAAAGAACAATTACCGTTTATACCGAAAGCCCCGAAGAAGACAAACTGAGCAGACATTTGTTTTGCGATGCCTTACACCGGATGTGACTCACCATTACTTGTTGTTTAACAAAGAACCATAGTTGTTGTTAAACCCAAACATAAATTACTTCTACTGAAAATGCCATACACAAATTAGCTTACTACCGGACAGTATTTGGCGAGTTAGGTTATCGTACAATCCAACCTCATACCGTTATTGTATCTACCAGAAAACCCCGCATATAACGCGCACCTACGAATTTTGCGTTAGGTTGTTAGAAAAACGCTTCGTATCGTACGCGAGCAAATACGGTATTTTCGTTGAGTAAAATCTTATTGAAACATGTATCGGTTTTTCATGTCATTTAAAACATTTTTCAGTGGATAATGATGTAAATCTTGGCTCTTTTTATTCAGTACAACTGTCAAATTAATATCGCCTAACTGACCATAGGTTCTGGATTAATATTTTCCAACCAAAGTACCATATTGTCGGGTTAAAATGAAAATTCGTGGTAAAGGGGATTTGATTTACCCATCTTAATCGGATATATTTTTGTGCGATTTTTGTTTGTAAATCTATGATATACTTTAACTGAAGACTGTTCCCATGTCGTGCCAAAGTGAGAAATATCACATCGAGAGGTTGTAGAAGTTTATTCTCATTACTGCTCACTACTAGCTTCAGGGATCTATCTTAGCACCATTTTTATATTCTATTTACACTTCTGATGTACCGTCCAATCCACATACACTCCTTGCTTCGTACACGGATGATACTGTAATACTGTACTCCGCCGATAATCCCGTTTAAGTATCGTATATATTTCAACAGCATTTGTCTCGCCTAGAATCATGGTTTACCAGATGGCGGATCAAAGTTAATACTACAAAAACGTCTTACGTTATATTTACCCGGCGTAAACGAGTTTGTCCTTCTTTGTATCTTTCTGACACTCAACTTCACACTTCTGAATCTATCCGTTATTTAAGTTTATATTTAGGTAAGAGACTCACGTAGAATGTACATGTAAATAAAATAAGAAAGGCACCCCAAGACAAGTTCAAACAGTACTGACTTCTTTCACGCAAATCAAAATTATCAACTACATCTAAATTAACCGTTTACAACTTCTACCTTCGACCAATGTGGAGCTATGCCAGTCAGCTGTACGGCTGTTCAAAACCGTCAGTATTAGCAAAAATTCAGCGGTTTCAATCAAAGTTTTTACAAATAATAGTAAACGCTCCCTATTATGTAACCAATAAAACGCTACACTCAGACGTAAACATACCTTACATAAATGACGTTTTCTTTAAACTCTATACAAAATTTAGGAAGAAACTCAGGAACCTACATAGCCCTTTGATCTCAAATCTGACTACATAGACTTCCCCAAATAAAACGATTAAAACGTCGATGGAGCCGAGATTTTGTCAACTTAGAACTGTAATTGACTAACCGTTACAGTGATCTAAATGCTGCACTTATCTATACATGTTGGAGTTCTGTCACTGGACTGTCTCCACTCACGTTTTTTTATCATGCTAATTGTTTTATATTTTGTGTTATCATATCACTGATTGTATCTAACAAATTATGAATTTCTTGAATAACAGTTAAAAAAAGGTTGTAGAGGTGAACAAAGGATTAAAGACAAAATAGTTTTTTAATTGTAATTTTAAAACCCTTATGTTTTAACGAATAAATTCCTTTTTTAAATGAGGATTGGAAAAGTTGAGGATGAGGTGTGGATGGATTAAGATGAACAGAGGCAGAGGTTAAAAGAAAGGAGGTGGCGACAACAGTACAAACCCTTTAAAAATTATGAGTTTTTTTGGAAATTATGTATTACGTTTAATGAAACGTAATGTGAAAATAAGTTTTTGCTCTGATGATAGAATTTGGGTATTTGTAAAATGAATAAATACGCCGACTTGGAATTTAAAATCCATTAAAAATGACAATGTGACACTACCTTGTAATTTATTTCCAAATAAACCACTTTGATAGTTTAGCGTTAAGAATAATTCATTTTAAATATATCAAGTCATTGGTCACCTGAAATTGATTACAATAAATGAAATGTGTAAAATTTTAATTCAGTTAAAATTTCCGTTTTTTCTTTGTTTATTTAACGTCGCATCAACTACCGTGGTCATTAGCGACGACGTTAGGTTGTGACTGTGAATGATGAAATTATTTTCTTGTAACGTATGAAAATGCCGTACCTGAGTGGGATTCAAACCCAAGATCAAATTTCTTTTGTTCTTCGCAGACCGATGTTAAATGTTTTGCATCGTGTATCTTTCATTGAGCGTATACTATTTATGTAGACGTTCGTTGGCTAAAGTTACATTAGCAGTATATTTTAAGGAAATATGATGCATTTTAAACATAAATAAATAAGACAACAACGTGGCCTGTTAAAGAAACAAACAACAGAATTTTTCTATCTCTTGTAGACTATGTACCTGACAAAATATATGTCTTCAAACGTTGTTTACCGTGTATTTGTACACGAGACCCATTTAAGTAGGTAAACTTTTATGTATTACTGTTCCAAAATACAAATGTGATGAGAAAGGTAGAAGTTTTGTTTATTTGTCGTAGAGAATAGAAGTTGACGTGAAGAATGTCATCTTATGTAGAAACAAGATGTAGCCTACATTATTGATCGCTGTACGAAAGAGCAAACAGAAATATTTTATCCAGCAAGAACGCACACAACTCAGGAGTTCATTGAATTTTTATTGCTGTAGAAACTTATATGGAGCAAGGAAGAAGCTATAAAATAATTGAAAAGGGAGAAGGGAACAAAGCTTCAAAGTGTGCTTAGTGCTGCGAGAGGGAGGAAAAATGGTTCAAAAAAGTAAGACAGAAATGGGTAATGATGTCTTTCCTGAAAGAGCGAAAGTTTGTTTACTGCCAGGGAGTGCCGGATGAAACATACTGAACAAGGACATCGAATCTAAAATGGCTCCCTATATCATGCTGGCAACCATACAAGCGCGGACCGCCATCCTTTTTAGCGGCACAACTTCTCTGTAAAACTACAAAATGGGCCGCCGGCACAATACACTGTTCATACTGCTGAGTTTGTTGTATGATTTCTCCTACATAGAATGTACTTCATAAATTACTTGGAAAACATAACCTTCTTCAAGTAAAAATTTTCAAAACTTTCTAATGGTGTATTAAACCCTTTTAAATTATCCATGAAAACTATCAGTGTTTATTTTTTGTTACTTGCTTTTTCTAAGTAAACACAAAACCAAAAGTAGCATTTAAAATGTTAGATTATTAAAGTAATACAACTGCCTCAATTTATTTTTAATGACTCATAAATTAAATGCCTCATATATATCTTTTGATGATCTGGGACCACCAATCACTTTTTCAGAAATGGAAAGGGCCTTACATGATCTGAAGTCAAAGAAATCATATGGTTTAGATAATATATCGGCAGAACTCTTGCAGGCACTGGACAACGATATTAAGTACAAACTATTTGTTCTTATGAATACTATCTACATCACTGGGAAAGTACCAGATGATTTCAAAGAAAGCCTTATGGTGCTTTTGCCAAAGAAGAACAAGGCAACAAGGTGCGAGGAGTATAGAACACTGAGTATCCTATCACATGCTTCTAAGATACTTACGGGTATAATATTGAGAAGAATTGAGGGTAAGGTTGATGCAAATCTCGCTGAGGATCAATTCGGCTTCAGGAAAAATAAGGGCACAAGGGAAGCAATAGTGTGTCTCAGAAATATTGTGGAGAAAAGCTTTCTGGTGAACAAACAGGTTTACGTTGCATTTGTGGATCTCCTCAAAGCATTTGATAGGGTGAATTGGAATGTTCTTATGAAGGTACTGAAAGATATCAAAATAGACTATAGAGATATAAGGATTATAAGAGAGTTGTACAAAAATCAAATAGCATCATTAAAGATAGGTGAAGAGCAAAGGAAGGCTAATATAAAGAGAGGAGTAAGACAGGGCTGTTGTTTGTCACCATTATTGTTCAACATTTACATAGAGCAAGCTATCAATGAATGCAAAGAGTATTGCACTGGCATCAAGATAAATGGGGTAAGGATCCAGATGCTTCGTTTTGCAGATGATATAGCAGTAGTGGCAGATGATAAACCAAGTATAGAAAGAGCACTAAACACCTTGCATGAAATACTGAGAAATAAATATGATATGGAGATCAATAAGGTAAAGACAGAAGTTATGGTCTGCTCAAAAGTTCCAGAGAATGTGTCCATTAAATTAGATAACACCGCCCTAAAGCAAGTTAAAATGTATAAATATCTTGGAAGCATAATATCGGAAGATGGGAAGGATAAAATGGATATTAAAAGGCGTATTAGAGAAGCTAAAGCTATGTTTATTAGTAAACGGCAGCTGCTTTCCTCAAATAGTCTAAAGTTGGAAATAAGAAAGCGACTAATAAAGAGTTGCATTTGGAGTATAGCACTCTATGGGTCAGAAACGTGGACTATTGGGAAGGTCGAGGAAAAGGCTTTGAATGCATTTGAGGTGTGGTGCTGGAGGAGAATGCTCAAGATAAAATGGACTGACAGGATCACGAATGTAGAGGTTTTACAAAGGGCAGAGGAAAGTAGATCTCTTTTGAAGCTTCTCGGGGGCAGACGACATTCTTATATTGGACACATAATAAGACACAACGAATTTACGTTAAGCATTCTTGAAGGTACAGTTAATGGACAAAGGGGTCGTGGAAGGCCCCGGCTACAGTATCTAAACCAAATTACAAAAGATCTGGGTGCTGAGAGCTATGCGCAATGGAAGAGGGTGGCAATGGACAGAGCTAGATGGAGGGCTGCCAACCAATCTTACGATTGAGGTAGAAGAAGAAGATATATCTAAAACTAGAAAGCCAAGAAAAATACATTAAAGTAATTCAAAAAATATAATAATGCAGTTCCCAAAACACTTTTGAAACTGGAAATAAATCTGCAAAATCTCAGAAAATCGTTTGAATTTCTGTGGTTACGTCAATTCCTGATACTATGCCAACAAGCGCCAAATTAAGAAAAAGTAGAAGTCGCATGAATTGTGACTAATATATTGTTTTTTTTTGTGTGTTATTATAACTACAGAGAACTTAATTTACAAACTGTTTGAAGGCAACACGTA
This sequence comes from Catonia carolina, assembly GCA_035578175.1. Lineage (NCBI taxonomy): Eukaryota > Metazoa > Arthropoda > Insecta > Hemiptera > Achilidae > Catonia > Catonia carolina. The sequence continues at coordinate 83,641,374 of JAQMRL010000002.1, forward strand.
AATGACCCGAAAAAAATAATTTCTTGTCAAAAGAGTACCCAATCTTGAATCTAATTTATAAAATAGATAAGTGCTTAAAAAATTGAAAATATTGAAAAGTTTTATTAAATTGTATGTAAACAAAAAATTGCATAATTAATAATAAAAGTCATGCTTTTCTATTAGCCTAAGTATAGGTGGGTGGTATCGATTTTTTTACAAACGTCGTAGAGTAGTATTCTGTATAATAAGTGGTATTTTGTGATAAATATTACGTTGGTTTCCGGATTCCAATATTGAGACCTCCATGGAAACCCTCTGTTTGATTCAGGAAATAAAGCTAATTTAGAAACCGAGACCCCAAGAATTTTTAAGATGAATTTATATATTCCTGAAATTTCTTATTTTGTATCGGGTTGCTGTTCATTTCTTTTTGTTGCCAGAAAGAATCCTGAGAAAGTGGATATTCCATGAAGATACACACGATGACTTATATGTAAACTCTTAACAGAAGAAAACATAAAAATATCTGGAACTTAATAGGATAATTGTACACAATGTAATAACGATAACCTGAATATCACAACACCAAGATTGCTACCATTGAATGTTTACTTCTATTATGCCATTAATTAATCGATAGCACATGTTGTGACGACTATAAAAATTATACTTAATTTTTTTCCTTTCCAAAGGAATACCATTGGGTATTGTCTTCATCATCTGAACCCGTTTATGCTATTTACTTATTGTTTTTGTTTTTAAACTGATTGTAAATAATCTCAGATGTTGGAAAAAAAGAAAAAAGAGGTTGTAGATTTGCTGATTACAATAAACAAATTCAATGTTATCATATTATTAACTGTGGTGAAAGTAGAACCATTACTTTTACTACTAAAGGTGTGTATTAATTAGTGTCTCAAATTATTGCGGCAATAATATAACTCAAAAGCCTTTAAAGCATGAAAAATTAAATCTTGTGAAAGTTTTTTATAATAATTAATGTGTTGAAAAGAAGACTTTCTTCTGAGAAATAATTATTGAAAAATGTGACTGAAAAAGTAGTATTTCATTACATATAGTACTATACTAAGTATATACTAAGTAGTATATAGTACATTACATATAGTATTACATATAGTAGTATTTTTAATTATAACAGTGTTGTTGTTTTCAGTCGTTGTTCTTAAATAATGGAACTACCCTGAAAAATTCTGCTGTTCGCTATCTTAGACTTCATTTCGATAACACCTGACCTGGAAACATCACATTAAGACAAAATGGCTTCAACTACATTTGAAACAACTACAACGGTTTTTTCACTCTAAATCACCCTTACGTCTCAAACAAAAATTATTATTTTACAATTTTCCCCTTAAACCCTATGTGGATGTACGATATTCAAATTTTTGGTCAAAAAAGCAATTTTAAATTCTATTCAAAACTACAAGTTCATAAAAATTCGCTTATCAGTGACATGCCAAATCCACTAGTAGGCTTCATTAGAAGATTACAAAAAAGTTAATGCAGAGATATTTTTAATTCTTACTGCATTGTTTATGTATACCTAGTTGAAAAAGATAAATGTGAAAAATTATTAGATGCAATTTTCGATTTCTGTTTTTAAAATACTTTATTACTATTGGAAATAACTTTTCTTCAACAATAAGATTTTGCTATTGTTTTAATTTTTTCATACTTTGTTATATTTTCTCGATAATTTGTTATTCCAAATTTAACATTGCTGAATGTTGTATTTTATATTCGTGCATGTTTGCGTTAATGTTAATGTAGTATCAATGCACTCTCATCTTTTGGTTGTTCTGTATCGTACAGTTAAAGATTAAAAATTAAAGTAAAAAAAAATTGATAACAATACTGCCTATTGTAGATTCTAAAGAAAATATAATTTTAACTCTTTCCAGAATAGTAAGGTACTGTAAAATTTAAGATACTTGAAAACTTTCAGGACATTTGACAACTGTTAAATCTAACACAGCTATAATGAATTGAACGGAAAAAATTCCTTATAAACTTTTCCATATTATGGATCTTTTTTAGGACAAAAGATGGATAGAGAAGTACATGCAGTTACAATTTACCTACTGTTTTGGTGTTTTGTGTAAACATAAACATGTTTAAAACAATTCATTACTAAACTTATATGATTATTGTTATGAGTAACTCACAATCGTATACTGCCGTGAACTATTAAGAAAAATACTAATTTCATTTCAATTTTACAATGAAGCAAAATTAAAGTAAAAACAGTTCACAATCAGACCAATACATTTTAAATGAAAAACTGTTAATAGTGTATTTATAAAGTAAACAACGTATGCAATAAATATTAAAGTAGTCTAATAGAAAATTGTTATCAAAATCTGGCGTCTTGGGTGCAATGTCTCGAAAGAGCTTTTACCAAGAATCACAATTCTCTCTATAGATCTGCAGCAGTTAAACGTAATTTACGTTGCCATTACGAACACACTTTGCAGCCGTACAACTTCAAGACTTTGACATAAATTTCTCTGAATATTCTTTAGAACGTTTCTTCGATGTCCAAATGGAAATTCTAAAGTGAAAAATATACAATTCAACGATCTACATTAAAAGTAAATTAAGCATTTAAATAATCGATTACTACATTCATAAAAAGTTAAAATAGCTGACAAAAGTTTATTGTATTTAATTGCTCAGAAAGTTTTGAAAAATAGTATTTCATTCATTCATGATATATTTGAGAAGTTCTTAGTAACTTTAAGCAAACCAGTAGTTCCTTCATATTTATTATTTAAAGAAGTGTCCATTATGCACAGTAGACATTTCTTTAAGTTATTTTAAAGTTTTAAAGTATAAATTCATTCTAATATTGTATGTTCAAATAGCAAAAGTGTTCAAATTTCTTCGCCTCACCAATGGCTGTCAAGTCTCCAACATATTTGTTTACAATTGGTTAGTTTGGCGATTTACAATCAGTTAAGACGTTAACAATAATAAGTTAATGGTTTAACATTTTTTTTTATATTTTATTTTTAATCTTTAACTGTTCTACAGAAAACATCCAAAAGATGATACAGCATCGATATTAGACGTACATTAAATTAACAATTAGGTATAGCCTACATAGACATGTAGAGTGAGTTAAAGAAGATCTCTTTGTAATCTTATGAAGCCTGGTGAATTTGTCATATCACTGATAAGCGGATTTTTATGAATTTTTAATTTCAAATAGAATTTAAAAAATTATTTTTGATGATGTCGCAAATGAATGGTGTTTTTAAATCGGTGTGTAATTTGAGACATAGTAAGGTGATCGGTAATTATATGGAGAAATTTAGACTGTAATGCTTGAATAGTTTTTAAATTACTTTGTTTTGCGCAACCAAAAAATGAAGAATACGTCTATTAAGAACTCGAAGTAACAATTCGAAGAATTTTAGATTGCAGACCCTGCAAGATTATAAATTCAGACGAACTTTCTGATCTCCACATTTAAATTCCATACGTTTATACTGATTCATTACCTTTTGTTTAATAAAGTTAAACATTAAACAAAGAGTGCAAATATAATTTACATTATGCTTCGTTCATACAACCACTGTCGTAGTGACAACGGATATCAGACTGGTGGAGTATTGATTAGCTAATAATATTTTCTGTTTCCTTCCACATAATTAAAGTAAATTTAATGACAGAAGCATTTTTAACACCAAAGTATTCAGTAGATCACCAGTGTATGTAGATGCGCTGCTGATATCACAATATATTTTCTAAAAGTAATGAATTTCATCATACAGGAAGATGGTAAGTAGAATAAATGTTTCATGAGGCTGGAAATAAGGTTTTACTAGGATTGGGAGGATGCAGATATATTTCAACTTACTGAGGAAGTAAAAATAAAGGAAAGGAAGGTAAATCTTCTCACTTTTGTTTAAACTTAGTCAAATCTTCATAAGCTGAAACCAATCATTAGGCTACTGTCTTAAGCAACGATTGCCATCGATAGAAAAATAAAGATCAGTAGGCTATATTAAAGAGTTTTGTTTTGTGGGTTTCCTAATACATTTCTAAATAATTCTCCAAATTTTGAGTAAATTAAATTAAAATATGGCTCTTAATATGACTTTTTTTAATTAATTAAATGTTGACTGTTGTTAAACATCAATCATTTGCTGTCCTCCCTTTCTGGTTTTAGATCTGTAGTTGTAAAACTTCAGTGGACAAAATAAATTCATTTGCCCCTTCATTTCCCCGGGTATGTAATTTGCACTACTAATTCGTATGGCTGTTCACAAACATCTTTATTTAAGGGGAATCATTACCCTGCATTACGTTAATACGATTTAATTGTAAGTTACACATTTTTTTATGCCCTTGCAATAATGCGTGATAATAAAAGAAAGTTTTTTTTGAGGCCACATTTGAACATTAAGCTAATCAATTTATAGAGTTCTTCGGTGGAACACCAGAACTCATCAACGGTAAAAAGCATTATAGATTCAATCTTTTTTTGTCTTAATATTTATTACGGTACTGTAAATTGAGCAGCACAATTTCCGTATATGATATTTAAATGGCGGTGGCGAATTTCATTTTAAGAAGAAAAGGTACCTAATTGTACATTCTCCGTTTATAACTACGGGTGTTGTCCGTTATTAAGACTAAGAGGTCTCTACTCCATTTACCCTTCAAAATACAATTTATATGGTATTATTTTGTTTTTTTGATTAAACATGTAAAAAAGTTTTATTCCATAATTTTTTTATTTATTTCTACTGTAAAGATATTGATAATTGTAAGAAAAATACAATATTTATGTTTGAAATAACGTAATAAAACTACGTTACTTATTTTTCTTCTTATTTATGTATATAATTATGCACCTTGTTTTTAACAATAAAAATAACGTTCACATTGAGAACTTATATTATGTACACATGAAAATGAAACGGTAGCAATTTAGTACAGCAGATTTTTCAATAATAAAATTTTTTATTTAAAAATTTAATGCTTGTATAACTTACGAACTGAATAAATTTTGCTAAAGCACCAAAATTAAAATTGTAGAAGGATAATGATAATATTAAATTGCGTTTCTTTTATCTACGCGGGTTTCTGGAATTATTTACTCTTGCATTTGCATAAAGAATGGTCATAGTTAAAGTATTAGGCAACATAAAGAAAAGACTTAATTAAAGATTTTACAATTAAATGAAATAAGTCGGTTATTGATAAAACGGGGCGCCAATATTATTTCTGTTGGAATTAAATAATGAGAAGAGCCTGGTCGGTTGGGTATATACTGGCTAAGCCGCTTAGAGCTTCCTCCCAGGTTCTGTCGTAATGAAACTTTCAACTTTTTTTGTTCTGAACCATCAGTATAATAGAAGGAAAATTCCTGTCTGAAGACTTGAAAATTCCAATATTGTTCTCCTGTTGAATGGGGGAGGTGAGGAGGTATCATAGTCTCATTAGATTCTCCCATTAGCGTCTTTATTAGTACTACCTCTGCATAGTTATTGAAATGACGTCTCTTTCTTAACAAATCTTTCTTGTCATCCAATGAAATTTATAATAAAATGACAGACCGACTTTTTAAAGTTATATTTCTTACTTTATCGAACATTATTCTAGCTTTTTATTTTCATTTGATAAATGTTTTTAATTTAAATAGCTCGTCTTGTAAACGAAAACGGATTTGATCTTCTGCGAATACATTTTGTTTAAATGAATTACTACATTTAATATTTTTATTGTAGAGAACACAAATAAAAATGTTTGATTATGTGTTTCAGCAAAAAATAATTCTAAACTACTCAAATAAAAATTCATATAGCACAGTAAAAACTTTTAGCATTTAAAATAGTGTGTTAAAAATTACATGCATTTGTCAGTCTCCTCTAAACATTTATTTTCCTCCCAATTTTCATTTGAGCCAGTTTTTAATTTCTTCAAACAGATATTTTTAAAAATAATTTTTTTTACAACTGTAAAAAAAACAACCAGCAAAAATGTTTACAACTAAAATAAAAACTAAAAAAAACTAACCACATTAATGTCTTTGAGAAGGACACCACCCAGTAATAGCTCTCCAGATAACGATAATTGTGTGAAATTTTAATTTATACTTTTGTACACGAATAAATGTTAGAGTTGCGTTAATATGGCATGTCTCTATTCCATCGGCGTTTCAGTTGTCTTAGTGTAAGAATAAATTATTTTATTTATGGCAATAATAAATTATTAATAATAATAATAAATTATCAGTATCTACACTCTAGAATCTCCTTTTGTAACTTCAAAACTTAGTAGCCTATATTTAATTCAATTAAGTATAGTAATTAAAAACACGATCAGTACGTTAAATAAAAAAAAACATTAAAGAATGTAATGTATTTTGAGGTTATACGTCTTTCAGAAAAATTACATTTTGTGCATGAAATTTTCATGTAAGGCTTTACTGTATAAAAAATAGTCTTACGTATTCTATGTCCTGTTAAGACTTGCTGCACCCAGTGTTTTCCGCATCACAATGGATTTCCGTTTTTAGTAGCCTACCTTCAGAGGTGTGCATTAAATAACCTGTCTTACTGCTTTTCCGCTTCACTCCATACTTTCGTTTTAGGCATCATCTTAAGAATGCTCATAGAAATTTTTAGAACTCTGGAGAAAAATTCTGAGAAACCTTTGGAGAATTCAGGAGCTCTATTACTGTGCTAAGGAATCAATCTTTAGTCATTTCTTTACGAAATTGTTTATTAATATCACATTAGGAATATAGTTAGCGCATTTACACTTTAGAAGACACATTTATTGCACTAAGTAATTGGGTAAAAAACCAAGTTAACGAATAGGCCAAATTAAAGTAATCGTTAATATTCTGGCATTATATTTATGGTAAGGTAACCCATAAGTTCTTAATTGCCCAAAACAGGCAGGTAGAGTTTTAAATTATTCTTACTCGATCTGCTACTTCCAGGGCTACAAAAAATAGTTCTGTTTCTTATCACATGGTCGGCCAATTACATGACTGAACCGTTTAAGAACAGAAGAGGTAGAGGTGTAAAAGACACTAGCCAAAGTTATCTCCTCTGAGAGTAATGACTTTCATTATGCAGCCAGACCCTGTGGTGAATGAAATGAAAGTGTCATTTGCAGGTTGGAAGGTAGATGATTTTTAGAGGACCTGGGATGCTGATAAGCATGCTTTTATACTCAGTAAGAAAGGCAAATGTTAACCACTTCACTCATCATTTTCTTAGTAAAACCTCTAGAGATTCAAACCTGCCTTTCCGCTGATGACCTGAACAACAAATTTTTAAGTTCTTGACATGTCTTATAATTTTTTGGGAGTTCCCTGGACAAAAGAAAAACAGAAGGAACTTGGTTGCTAAGTCATTCTTTTGAGAGAAACAAAAAAATGTATTTTGAGAAAATATTAAACATATAAACCAAAAATATAGGTATTCTAACTCATTTTTTATTGTATAAATAAAGTAATCAAGAAGAAAGAGGGTTTTTCTCTGAAGAAAAAGCTACATTAAACTTTTAGATTATTCTAAAATGAACACGTGAACGGAGTTTAAGCAACTTTAAATGAAGATATTTAAATGAATCTAGACACAAATTGATCGATTACTAATAAAAATGAAGTAAACCAACAGCGATTAACATACCTCATTTAAATTGTTCTGACACTTATTAGTTAAAAGGTTTTAACTCGTAAATCATATTTGTCAGTCTTAACTTTTTCTAAAACAATTTATAAAAAAATTGTGTATTCTAAAGCCATCAAATTCATCGTCAGTAATATAACCTGTGACATTTTCAGTAATGTGTCCTTAACTTTCAGAGTGCGCTGAGCATTTAGGTCTGTTATTTTGGCCAGCTAATTTAGTCACTTTTAACTAACTCACTTATTTTTACAGCAAACTGATTTAAATTTATCAGCTAATTTTTTTTTTTTTTTAACTTTAATAACTTAATTTGCAACTATATACGAAGATACAACGAGCAAATTAGATGACAGTAAACAAAGGATGACAAGGAAAAAAATATAAAAAAAATAAAATAAAAATAAATAAATGAAAAAGAACAGTGATACCCATTGGTATATGTTCTATGAAATAAAGTTCATGATACATGAATGATAAATAACAACATAAGAAAAAAAAGAAGAAAGAAAAATAAAATAAATCACTTTATAGAAGATCTCTGGCCCATTGACGTTTCAACCTGCGCTGCGGATTTCCTGGTAGTGATGCATCCGATAGTTTGGTGATTAATTCGTTGGGGTGATCATGCAATTTTCTGTGAAAAACACTGTAGCTGGACTTAACTACTTCACTTATGAACGGAATATTAAGGTCGTCATATAGAATTTTGTTGTTGACATAAAAAGGTGCGCAGGTGATTAAACGTAGGCATTTTGACTGAAAGGCTTGTAATTTTTGTAGATTGCTCGGTTTAGCTGTGCCATAAATTTGTAGTCCATAGGTCCATATTGGTTTGAGATAAACTTTGTATAGTAATAGTTTAGATTTTAGAGTCAGTGAAGAGCGGCGTCCAAGTAGTCGAAATAGTTCTTTCAATTTGGAGTTCAAAGTCAGTCTTTTGGTTTTTATATGAGTCGCCCAGGTGAGTCTCTTGTCAAGGTGAAGTCCAAGGTATTTAACTTTTTGTCGTTGTGGTATCGGTTTATTGTCGAGGAATAGTTGAGGACATTCGCCTTTCCGGAGAGAAAAGGTGACATGCACTGATTTTGAAGCGTTGAATTGGATCCTCAGCTAATTTAACAATTTTTTTATATCTATTTATTTTTTTTATGTTAACTAGTCAGCAATACGTTTTAACTTTGTTTTATTGAATTTACAACTGGGTAGCTTTGCACAACCAGTAAATATATTTATACTTTATTTTTTATTGTTTTACCACTTTTGAGGAGAACAACTCTCATTAACAGGACCTTCACATTTAAATGCCATGACAGTGATAAAATTGGTGTTTAAAAATTACAGATTAAATATTTAATAATTTTTTGAATATTTTTTTTAAGATGAAGAAAAAGAGACTTGTAGAAATGTCCCAAATCTCTACTCCGCATCCTGCGGTATCGACGATTGGATTACCTGATAAAAATTATCAAATTATTAAATTTTTATACAAGATTATAATACCTTAATAGGTAGGACTTAATATAAAGTTTCTAACATGTTTCAAGTTGTAATACCAACCTATTCGTTTTAAGTCTTCTTATAAACCCCAATTACCAAAGTTTTGGTAAACATTACCTCAATTCTACAAAAAGATGTATGGCTAAAAATATCCTGTTATTGTATGAAAATTACTTAATTCCACGTAGATACTTATTTGGTAATCTCATAACTGGAGGCATCTGAAGAATTAGTTGGTTATTTAAAGCATAATTTTTAAAGCGTACACATATTATATTTTTTCATTAATTATTCCAATTTAGTATATTAATTTTGTTTGCCGATTAGCAATTGATATTACGCACTACCGAGGACGGCCTAGATAACTCTATTTTATCTGTATAAAATAAGTAGAAAGTTTAATCTTTGTAAATCGACTCCGAAAACAAAGGTAATGACTGCCAAATTTATTAAAATAAATGAAGTGAAAAAGTGTATATTTTTAAAAAAGTTTTTTTACATAAATTTAAAAAACCTAAATACTACAGATCATGCAATGAAATTTCTCTTTCATTAAAAAAACAAATCGGGTTAATATGTCTAAAACTGGTCAACAGCATTAAAGTAAAATTGAAAACAAAGGTAATGACAGCCAAATTCATTAAAAATAAAAAATTAAAAATTGTATACAATTTTTAATTTTGTTTTTAAATTAAAATTTAAAAACTAAATAATACAGACCATGCTATAATCATTTCTCTTTTATTAAAAACAAAATCAGATTGATATCTCTAGAACTGGTCAAAATATTTACGTACTTTCTCATGAATCCCTAATTTTTCACTTCAAACCTGCTTTTAGGGGTTGTTTATAACATGCTGTATTTTTTTAAAAAAAAGTTACTTATTTTGAGCTTAGTTTATCTGTAATAAAACATTAGCTGTAACTACTTTTTAATATCTTTGAGGGAATATCCCCTTAAAGCGCGATGGTAGTTAGATCCAAGATAGTCGGGAAAGATTCGGTGTTAGTGCAAGTAGAGCGGTTATTTGAGACATCCCTTGATCTACAAATAAGTCATAGATACCCAGTATCAGGATGAACAGATTTGAGGTAATATGTAGACCGTACACTGTAAACCGACCAAAAAGTAAGCAAAGATACAAAAAAGCATTGGATGTTTCCATATTGACTTATGGAGTGAAATAGGACTGTGGGTTCAAAAGAGGAAAACAGAATTCAGACAGCAGATAAGTTATAGCTATTTCTTCGGACTGTCAAAGGTTATTTATGATTAAACATGCTTCAGAATGAAAATATTCGACCAGATCTGGGAGTCCAAGCATTGAATACTACATTAAGTTAGTACAGAAGAAGATAGATGGATCATGATCATTGAATGCTCCTACAGAGAATCCCCCTCAAAGCACTGAAATACGGATCTGAGGGAAGTAGTGGCGTGGAAAGGTTTTAGAGGAAATGGTGACAGTCTGTTTTGTTATCGGTGTTGACCAGACCATAAATGTTTGTCTGTCCGTGGTGGAAGAAGAAGAAGAAGTAACTGACAACGTTAAGAAAATTTAAACTTAAATCTTTTTGGAGTCTATATTCTGAGAGTCCTTATACTATTTCTTCTTAGCACTTCTGTTCAATGTCTGACTGCTTTTACTTTTTATAGAAGCCCTTAAAGGTTGTAATCGTAATCTGTCCTTGATTTTATGCAATATTTTTTTAAATTTATTTAAAATTTTCCAGACAGTTCATTAATTAACAATACTAACAGGTTTCATTAGTACAAACAACCAAACCACTATTGTTTCTTCGAAGCTGTTAATTTTCTCCTATAAAATCACTGAACAATTCTAACGAAGATGATGAGGATTGTATATATATAGTACATACCCGAGTTAATTCTCATGATGTATATTAAAATACAATAACGTACCAAAACTGTACCTTTTTTAATTATTTAAAATGCATATTTATTGTTACTTCGGATAAAAAATCTACTAATGCTTACTTCAAACATTAAAACAATTATATTTTTTTACTTTCACTAAATTTTTAATATTTTAATTTTAAATAAAAATTTTTTGAAGTTCTTTTTTAATAACAACCACAAATTTTAGTCAACTGTAATTTATGAATAATAACCTACATTAACTTTCATTACCAATTTACAACGAATTATTGTAACGTTTTCCATGAGTTATGTCAAATCTCTGTTACCCATTCACTTTTATGATTACAATAAATTTAGTACTTTTTAAAATTGTGTAGACGTGATTAAGAAATTTAATACTTATTTTAAGAAAATAAGGAACCAGAAAGCTTAAAATTAAATTCACTCATTTCCCTCAAAAATATTTATTTTAACATAAATTTCTTAATTAATAAAATTTGTATTTTTATTAAGTAAACATGTTTATTTTCTTGTGAAAGTGAGTATTTATTATACCTACCGTTGAATTATAAAAGACAGGCATAAACAGTATTAAGATTACAACTACCGGCTTGTAATTCTAATTTGAGACTCGGATTTTTTGTATTTTTATAATAAACGTGAAGCTTATTCCAAAAATAATAGTGTAAATAAATTTTTCAAGAAATATTGAAAGGTAATAAAATACATGATTTCTTTCGTGAAGTCTTTATTGAGTGAAATACCAATCTATGAATTAGTCAAATGATAAATGTATATTGTGCAGGAAAGGCAGAATTATTTTAAATTAATTTTCATCTGTACAGTTGTACGATTTGTTATTATAAATTAACAAGACATTGAAATCTGAACAACAGACTTAATTCAACCTTTCTGCACAAGCTCTCACATCAGACTCATCATGGATTTTGACTAGTGCGCACCTATGGTAGATTGCTACGTTTCTTTTAAGAAAGTTCCAAACAGAATGTTTCAGAACGTTCCAAACAGTTAACACAATATAAACTAAAACAGAAACATTAAGGTGTGTAATTGAGGTTATATGAAAACAGCATGAAATACGTAATCGTTACACAAATATTTGAATACCTATCTATTCTAATAATAAATTCCTAACTGAAAATTTTGATAAAATTATTTTGAACTACTTACTCGGTAGAATTTTTGTTTTTATGAAACCCGTTTTTAAAATATAATTATGGAACACTTCCTTACATCAAGGTTTAATTAATACTTATCACATAAATTACAGGTTTAAGGATTTAATCCTTGGCTAAAGATGCTGCGTGAATTTCTGTACGTAATCTAACGAAGTACCTCTTTACCACAAGTGGTTGGAATCTCTTGAGTTGTGGGTTGGCGAGAAGACAGAGAAGGTTAAAACAACGCTCAAGGTGACACCGACGGGCAACTCGATTACAGAGCAATTTCTCTGGAATTGGGTCTCGCTTCCCTAATTGACTATTTTCTTGGTGACTATTCACAACGGTGTTAACGAAGTTATTACTCCAACGTACGTAAATAAGCATGCTGTGATTCCGTACTTCTCTTCTCAAAATATTACCTTATATACTCCGCTCAATTCGTCGTAACCAACCAGCTTACAAACCATGTTCGTCTATATGGTATATTGGATTTATGTTATAACTGCTTATTTCATAGATTAAACTAACAATCGCCTATTTAATAACTTCACCCAGACAACTGAGCGATATTCTAAACGAGGCAATTTACTACGGATTGAAATGATAGAACAACAACCTACTTAGCATTTTCGTTTACACTGTATCAACATTGAATTATTATTAATATTACACTGAATCATTGAAGAACAGAAGATGTAGAAGTGTAAAAGACACTCACAGTTGTCTCCTCTGAGAGTAATGAATTTCAACATTATACAGCCAGACCGTTTGGTGAATGAAGTGAAGGTTTCATTCGCAGGGTGAAAAGTAGATGCTTTTTGGAGGGCCTGGTAGGCTGATAAGCATACTTTCTTACTCAGTGAGGAAGGCAATTGTAAACCACCTTACTCCTCGTTTTACTTAGTAAAGCCTTTAGAGGTTTAAACCAGCTTTTCCTCGTATGTTAATTTAGTAATTTCTGATACCATTTTCCAAGTTACTACTTGTCGCCGGCTACCCTACCAACATTAGCACCTGCAGACGGTCCCAGTACCTGCCGCGAGTAGCGCTACAGACATACAGAGCCTACAGCGCCTCCCCACCCCTTTAAGTGGACTCGCCGGAAAGGGATTTAGGCGACAGCCCTGGCCCACAAGAGTCACTCTTCAAACAACTATCAACCGGACAAGCCCAAGAAAGAAGACATCCAGACAGAAGAAGAAGAGTCCAGCCGAGACCGGACGCACCACCACTGGTCTACGCTACAGGTGGCGGACGCTACATTCCCGCACCGGTTAGCCTTCGCCGACCCGGAGAGCACCGCCTCGGCCGCGCTATCGGCAGACGGCCTACGCCGACCCAACACTGCGGGGATCTGGGGACCACCACTACCACGCTGCAGTAGGGACCCAACTGCCGCTGAGGAAACGCTAGGCCTGAACCTGGTAGCCGAGCCGTCACTCTTCGGGCTCCGCTTCTACCACGCCCGCTCGCCGCTTTCGACCGCCAACAACGGCCCTTTTCAGGGCCACCAATTTTCCGAACAAGGTTTTGTCACGTGTCGTCGGACCCCGGTCGGCGACATACTACATATAGAGATTTAAAAAAAGCCATTTTATCAATTGAATTGTGCTTTATAAAGCATACCAATAATAATTTGTTTTTTATTTAATTCTGGATATTTTAAACAACATTTTTTCGATTTTATCTGAAATTAGCCAAATTTTGAAGTCTTTACTCATCTAGCTCATACAATTTAAAACGTAATGGCAAATTATTTGGTATACCAGATAAAAAACGTTATGAAGATACTCTGGCCAAAAATTGAAGGAGATATCTTAATTAGTCTCTGAGTGAGTCGAACTGTAGTGGAAACAAATAATTTCTGAAAAACCGCCGTTTTTCAAAAGACTGCAATGCAACACGTATAAGTACTAAGCAATCTTCTTCTTAAGGTGCCCCATCCCTAAGGACATTGGCGATCATCATGCCCCACTTTACTCTATCTACTGCTGTCCTGAAAAGCTCTATTGATGTTTTTCCACACCATTGTCGTAAATTTTTCAACCAGGATGTGCGTCGTCTTCCCGATCCCCTTTTGCCCTCCACCTTCCCTTGTATGACCAGCCGCATCAATTCATACTTTTCGTTCCTTAGAATATGACCGAAATATCCCATTTTCCTTTTCTTTATGGTGTTGAGCAGTTCCTTACCCTTCTTCATTCTTCTTAGCACTTCCATATTTGTTATGTGCTCTGTCCAGAATATTCTCCACATTCTTCGGTAACACCACATTTCAAAGCTACTGAGTCTTTTCTCCACCGTCTCTGTGATTGTCCAGGCTTCAACTCCATACAATAGGACAGAAAATACATAGCATCTCAGTACTCTTGTTCTAATATCTATGCTCAGTTTCCCGTTACATAGTATTGCCTTCATCTTATTGAAAGTATTTCTGGCTATCTCAATGCGTCGTTTTATTTCCCTACTACGATCCCATTCTTCATTTAGTTCACAACCCAGGTACTGATAGCTATGTACTCTGGCCAGAGGTGTTCCCTTGACATAAACTTTAACCTCGTCAATCTTGTTCTTGCTAACCACCATGATCTTTGTTTTCTTTTTATTCAGTGCCATTCCATTGTTGTTATATACTAAGCAATACTAAACCCTAAACAGTGAACGCAAACAGTAGCACAAATTCTAGGTTTTTTCCCACAAAAAAAGCATTCACAACATGACAGCTAATTCTTGTACACGATTCCATCTGTAATAGAAAGGAATGTAATACTCATAGAATTCAAACGAAACAAAAAGTAAGCAACAAACAAGTCAAAATTCTGAAAAGTTGGTGGGCACGATTATTTCCTTTATTAATTTTCAAGGGTTTACAATTACAATACAGCTATAAGTTGTATACCAAACTAATCAGAAAATTACAGAGAATAATAAAATAAAAATAAATTCAATTTTATTTTTTATTTTTTAAACGTCTGTACCCCTTAACATTATTTCTGATATTCTAGGGAATCTTTAAAGTCACATCAGTTAGTCAACCCACTTTACTCTATCTACTGCTTACAATATATAAATTGTTTTTATGTAACTTCAGCAAACCATATGAAAGACATTCATAAAAACAATTAAGTTAGAAATATTAGGCCTATACACTTTAATACGTGCTTAGTATTGACACATTTTATAGCAGTTTCACTTCTCATAAGATTCTGACAAGGAATTAGGCTCTAATACAAACTGTGACACTTATTTCTAAGGTCAGTTTCAGGATCTGGGTAAAATATATATAATTAACAAACTATCGTTATAATTGCAAACAATTATTTATTACACACCATAAATTACAATTATTAATAATGTTACTTAAAACTACAAATAAATTACAATTAAGAAACTTACAATAAATAATAAACTAATTATGATAAATTAATGACATTAAATGGACTTAACTAGTAACTAGATTTTCTTGCACTTAATTTAACTTAATCCTACTTACGAGTAAAACCAATTATACACAGTAGAGGTTAGACCTTATCCAAACGTATCTGTTAACTTACACGGTACGCGATTCACTAGCCGATGAGAGATCAAAACTAACTTCCTAACCAAACTGACCGTGCTTGTATACCGAAGCTATGGAAATTACGAGATTAGCAAAGAATTTCGATATGATAATAAAAATACAAAGTATTTCTGTCGGTTTCTAGAAAGTAAACACATTCCGATTAAATGAAGGGTTACAACACCATTACAAAACAGTTATTATCTAATTAGATACACCGACCCTTCTCAGGTAGCCGTCATAACAATAGGCCTATACTATACCTAACCATTTATACACTTTATTTCTAATAATTTCTAGGAAATAACTCAATTTGTCACCTATGATTACTTACATTAACACTTCTAAAACTCAGCCCTACTAGAAAAATTCTGGAACCAACAATTTCCTTCTAGATATTGTCATAATACAGTATACTAACAATAAAAATGTATATAAAAATATAATTTTGTAAATACTAACATTTAAAAATGCAGGAAAAAGGAAATACAACCTAAAAATTAAAAAAACTAAGATGACATATTTAAAAAAAACAGAATCATCTAAAAGAAATAAAAATTACCAACGAGAATACGGGTATTACGGATTCACAATCAAGCTCACAAAATTTGAAGTTTTGCAAATGGATGTCGCTTTCCTAATTGACAATTTTTAAGGCAATAAAATCTTCCAATACAATCAGAGGTACTCTCACAAACACCTTTTTAAGAGTAAGATTCATGGGGGAATTTCCAAAAAACAATTAAATTAATACAGGATTGATACAAGGTGATGGTCCATCACCACTGTTTTTCAACGTAGCCTTAGAAACGGTAATCAGGGAGTGGGAAAAAATGGACACTAAGGGGGAATAAAGAGAGGTGGAAGAAAAGATTGTATGTTGACTGTTTAGCGTTTGTTGACGACAATTGCCCTGTTTATCTCACCTGATCACTCAGTTCAACCTCAAAATCCTTCAATAATACCACATTTCGAACGCATCCAATTTGTCAGTAATGCTCTTCTTCATGTTTCAGGTCTCCATCCTGTGAAATAACAGTGAGATCACATCTGAGCAATCGAAGCCTTAACTTCAATGTAAGGTCTTTACTCCACAATACCTTCCTTTTTATTGAAAACAGTTCTTGCTTGCCCAATCTTCAGTGTTGTCATTATTCTAATTAATAATTTTTTCCAAATATTTGTATTTTTGGATTTTCATCACCCCTTTCTTTGTGAACTTTCAAGACGTACAGCAGCCGTTTTTGGGATCTTAAAATTTCCATGAATGTAGTTCTTTTAACGTTCAACGTTAACCCATTCTCTTTACTAAGCTCCAGCCCTCGTTCCTACATTGACTGTAGATCCTGTGGTATTCTAATAGCATTGTATTAGTCAGTTACGTTTATGTATTAATTTCTTCCTCTAAATAACTTTGGGAAAAGTAACTTACATTTGCTACTCGTTCATCGTCGTGCAGGACAGTGTTAATTACATAAAAGGGAACGTTTACAATTTGTCTTAATATTTGATGCTTGAATCTTTGAATTTTATGGATTTTATATAAAAAATAATTTATAGATTATTACAGATTAATGCAGACGTTGCGGACTCGGTAATAATAATTACGTTTACACGCTCGTAACATATTGTAATCGATTTTAATGATTTACTAAGCTAGGCCCATATCGTAAGGAGTTATGTAGGTTATGTTGTTTAATGATAGTGTACCATATAATGCTGATAATGCCATGCATCATATAATGCTGTTTTGTTATTATGGGTTTTAATACCTAAGCCTAAAACAGTATAGATAGGAAACTAAAGGCTTGTAAATAATAATGAAGTCATAAAAAGGGCTGGTGTAACCGGAACAGTAAATCAGCGTACAAACATGTGTTGAATACTAACATAAACTTTATCGCAATCGCATTAACCATGCATATAATAATTTAGGACTTCGTAAACTTTAATGAATAAATTAATCAGGCTAAAAATGAAAATTATTCAGGTTTATTTTAAATAAATAAGTAAAATTTTATTGCCACGTAAAGTCATATGATGTCAGAAATGGGGTAAAATTTATAAGATTTGCTGCTAGATTTTCTATACTATATCCAACAATCACTTGAGACTGTGGAAAAGATAGGCGATTCCAATTTAACATCGGTTGTATAGAGCAATACGCTCTCCGCTACTATCTGTCCTACACACATACATAGTATTTAATTATAAACTAAAAGTTTTACTTGTAATTTTAATTTATACTAAACACTTTTCTTTGTCTTCCTTGTTCCATTTTATTGATAATAACAACAAACACGTATTATTAAAGAAATTCAGCACTGAACCAATAAATACTAACAAACAATACTCATTAAATTACTACATGCGCAACAACACTACTTCATACGACAAATGGTATCGCAACAATAAATAATTGGAAGCTAATGCGGATATGAAAAAGAGTGCACATGTACATATACGTATTCAGTACATAATACTGTAGTATTTTTAATGTTTATAAATGGATGGGTGCCTATAGGCCTATGGCGATTAAATTGGTAAATATAGATTTTGAAAGAATAAAAAATATGTTTAATTTAATTGCATCTTTTCATAACATTTTATAGTTTTACAAACAAAATGCTGTACATTACACTTTAAATAGTTATATTCAATTACAAATGTAATAACAATTCTGTCACATAATATATATTTCAGATAATCACGTAAACGTTTTTTATCGTAAACGTAATTTGTTTCAATATCATAAGTATAATATAGCCTTAAATAAGATAAACTTTTATTTTCATAGCGTGAGCCAATTTTTTTAACACAGACGTAACAGAGCTCCGGCCATATAAGCAATGGTATCTTCCGACTGATGGACAACGTATAGGTACTCATTCAATTGGAGTCAAGATAAGATCTATCAATTCACCAATCGACGAGAAAATTTACGACTAATTAAAAATAATTTATTGTTGTAAATCAATATTTGTATTTACTTTTTTCTGATCCCTATTTCTCATCCCTAGGTTATGACGTAACATTTAGCATAAATGATATCAGCATAAAGTTGAATAAATTTCAGGCTATTTGCGGTGGAAAGAAAATATCTCCTTTCCGAGGAAAACACGCTCGGAAACAAAGATGAAATTTTAAAATGTGTTGAAAAAGTAAATTAAAAATTTAATATTATGAATACGAAACATGGCTTCCATCGGAAAGGACAGTAGTAGCATACAAACAGCGAAAATGAGGTTTCTATGTTATGTGAAAGGCTGCAGCAGAGAAAATAAAATTTGTATTATAAATAATATTACACAAGGATTTAACGTGAAAGCCATTTAGGACCGAATATGATAATATATTGAAAACTGGAGACTGTATGTCGAAAGAATGAAATCATGATAGACATTCAACCCCAGCTATTAAGTATAGACCAAAAGGAAGACATGTGCAAAGGAATATGTGCAATGAATATTTGACCCCAGTAGAAAATCGCTATCAGTTTTTAAGCAATATGCCTATGGATCGGACGAGGGATTTCTGGCAAATACCTGACAACCATACATGAACAAATACCATTGGGTGGCTCTGTTTAAATTCACTCCAAATTATAAATCAGCAAAAGGCAGGTATCAAATTGGGTAGTTGTTTAATAAAACTATTTTTGATTTTAACAATTTTTAACTTAGTTCATGTAATAAGTGAATCTGATGATGTTTACTTTCAATGAAAATAGTGTTGTGGCATTAAGGTGACCGTCATTCAATAGTGCAATACGAACGGTGGATTATTTTCACGTTGGTTGGTAACTAATTACAAAATTAATAAAATCTAGAATTGCACTGATATATCTATTCCATCGTTATTTCAGTCTTTGTTGTGAATTTTCGGTAAGTTGAGGTATGATAGTGTTTTAATGAGATAATCTTCAGGATGTTCAAGTTTGTATCTGAACCGTAAAATCCGTGAAGAAATGTGTCGTTAATGTACGAAATACATAATTAATTGTATAGTGAGTGATTGGTAACGTAGAAAAGTGTATCAGTTATTTATCAAAGTAAGTTGGATTGAAATCGCTGGCTTCATTGCACTGGAAAATATTTGACTGCACCGTAAATTTGGCTAATAAAGGTTCAGACAGGTTTCCGGGAAGATATAATGAGTAATTTTAGGCAAAGTGAGAGTTTTAATTGTCGCTGTATCAAAGAAAATAATTCGTTTCGTTAGTTATCTTGAGTTTGTAATTAAATTTTAATAGAAATGCCTATTTGAGTTGAAAGTTTTGTTCATATAAACGCCGAGGTATCGTTTTAAACAGAACATTTAAGTTGTTTTCATGAGAGGAAACGTATCATGCACTATTTTTGTAGCATTCACCTTAATAAGCCAATTTTTAACTACAACTACAATAATAAAATGTTTAGGAAAAATTACAAATAAATAATTTACAAAATTTAAAAAAATAGAAGGACTGGGTAAACAAATTTATGGTATTTTAATACAACACTGCTGACAGAATATGTGTAAATAAATTTGATAACTGCAAAATTAATGGTTGTAGTTGTTAATCAGTACAACGTATATTCTTCAAAAGAGCTTCATTCAGAAGAAATGGAGTGTATTTTAATATAATTTTAAAAAGCAAAATCAAAATTAATTATTTAACCATGCATATCAGTGATTATGTGCGAACAGTAACTTTGGTGAATACATGAAAAAAAAAATGCAATGATATTTTTCATTGCATCATTATATTATAAATGTATGTGTAGGCGCTAACAGATCTATTGTAATTTAATTCGGGCAAGGGTCTGGAAGTAACATTTAGGAATATGTAAAGTAATATTAGGACTACTAAAAATTTCCAATTATTCGCTCGGATTCTTTATTCCCACGAGATTGAAGTTTTCTTCTTTTTACTCAGCTCCACTGTAAAGATGTATTAGATGCAGAAGCAAGTAGAATGCAAAATGAACTGATCAGTTCATGGAGAAACTTAATACAGAATTGACTGTATGCGAAGAAGAGTCTTCTTCTTCTTCTTCTTTTCTTCATCTTCCTCTTCTTCTTCTTCGACTATCAGACTGTCCTTTTTGTTATTAACGAATGATTTGGTCTGTATAAAGAGAGAAAAAGACGAAAGAAAAAGAGAAAGGCTAAAACCACCTCCGTTCAGGAAATATATCCTTCCTCAAAGAAAAAGAAAAGAAATCATCTGAAGGGATGAATAAAAATGGGATTCTCTCTCTCCTCTACTTTCCAATTCCGCCTTGCCAGAATATTAAGGAATGCCTGTGCAGTATAATACGATAGATATAGATGCTCCCCCTTTGATCATCTTACGTTCGGTTGAGTATGCACAGGCAGAGCCCCCCTTTAAATACACGGATTATCCCTTGCTACCATCAACCTGATAGTGAAATACTGTTTATTCAGCGGTTACTTTCATTTCCCTAACAAACTTGCGATAGCTTTATATCCATAAACTTAATTTAAAAATTCATGTTGTGAATTATTTTATTATTGAATATTTTTATCCCGAGTTAAAATGGAACGTAAACAATATTTTCCTTAAGACTTTATAGACTATTTTAGCTTACCTTACTGGAAAAACACATTATTTAGTTTCCTTTGTATTATAAATACAAGATATTTCAGTATTCCGTAAGAAGATAAATATAAAAATTTGCTAGTAAGTACTTCAATAAGCACAATAATCGATTTATAAATCATCCAACTTACGTTTCATTATTACTATTGTATTTACACGAATTCAATTCAAGGATATCTTCTTTTCGTTTTCCTAATCTTATCTTCAACTGTGTAGACCCTAATACTAACGACCAGTAATGAAGAAATCGAGTAATAATTGACATTATGGCTTGGAGAAGACCTCTTAATAGTAAGACTCCAAAGAGACTATACAAATAGATTGGAATAGGATCTTCTCTACGGTGTGGAGTCCTGGACACTCAATGAAGCTATTGTTAATAACTAAAAACATTTGAAATGTGATTACATCAGAGAATGTTGTAGATATCATAGAAAGAACGTACAACACGAAAATCCCCCCAAAAATTGAAAAAGCCATGACCACCATTAAAATCCGCAAACTTCAACACTTCGGACATATAATGAAGAATGAAAACAAATATGGTTTACTCCAATCCATCGTACAGAACAAGGCACTGGGAAAACAACGTCCAGGTCGAAGAAGAATATTATTGTTACATAACCTGAGAGCTTAGTATGGGAAAACATCTGGAGGTTTGTTCAGTATTACAACCAGCAATGGAGAATAGCCATGCTGATCGGTAACATCCAGAACGGATATGTACCATAATTATGAAGAAGAAAATTAAAAAGATTGCCTATTAAGGAACTTACTCTGGAAATATCGCAAACATCAAGGTGATTTACCATGCAGATTAATGGGTAAGTTTTAAGTTGGTTAGGACTGTGTAATAATTTCTTCCTGCAAAGTCTACACAGTCGTAGGAAAATGTCATTACGTTTGATATTTGAAGATCATTATGCAGTACGGCAGTCGTTACATGCAAAGAAAACTTCTATAATTTGACTTAATGTTTCAGAATAAAATCTTTGAATTTTGTTTATTTCTCAGACTTTTTAAACAGCCGTATACTTGGCTGGCTTACATCTTGCTGTGTTTTAGAAATTACTTTAAACTGGTAACTTCATGTCAACAGGTAATTAAACGTAGTGCTTAAGTTACCTTCATCTGTCTTCCATTTTTTCCTTTAGCAATCGGAATCACAGATATTCTTTTAATATGCGAATGAAATAAAATTAACAAAAAATTCTGATATTCGAGTAAAACAAACAAAAAAAAATATTGGAGAATTGAACTTGAAACCATCAGCTAATCCATCGAATCTGCTACCTCCTTTTTCACTTTAATTTTTTAAATGTTCAGCTGTGGAGTTTTGTAAAACCAGTAAATATTCTTAAAATTTAGTATATATTATTTCAATACTTTTAAGAACATCACCTATTTAGTAGGCCCTTGCGTTTAAATATTATAACATTGATTGTTTCCTGAAAACTTTAGCTTTGCCTGTTAATGTAAGAAGATAAATATATTAAATGAATAAAAGATAAAAATATTTATATAATGAAAATATTTATAAAATACAAGATTAAATTAGTTTAATAATTTTTTTGTCATTAAAAAAAAGTGTATTATCAAAAGATTGATAAATCTGTCCTAAATCTCTGTTCCACCTTCTCCAAAGCCCACGATTTGTGTTACCTAGTGCTACCTACTTTTTTTTATTTTTTAGTTGAAATTTTCAACAGTACACAAATATATGTCTACTAGAAAATGTGTTGTACGTACACAACCAAGTAACATGAAAGGAAAGATAAAGACAAAGATTGATACCCATTGGTATTTCTCTGGGTGTAGTCTATACGTAAGTATTAAACATGATAAGTTCGTTTAATTGTTATTATTTTTATTATTTTAATTAGAACTCAGAGAAGATATCTATTCCATCTTTTTTTAGGCGCCGGGCTGGATTCCCAGGAAGGTGAAAGCGATGAAGTTCTTGTATTAGAGGATTCGGATTTATTAGTAATTTCGAAAAGAATTTTTTATAATAGGACTGCGCTACTTCTTCAACTGTAGGAATCCCGAAATCGGAGTGTAAAGTGTCGTTACTTACGTAGTACGGAGATCTAAATATTAAACGGAGAAATTTTGATTCGAACGTCTGTAGATAATCAAGATTTAAATAATGATTAAAACGTCTGGTTTAAATAATGATTTGTACAGCAGTAATTTTGAAGAAATTGGCAAAGGAGAGGTTTTACGAAGAAATCGGTATAGTTTTAATTTTGTATTTAATTGAAGTCTTTTCTGTTTTATGCGCGACTGCCACGTGAATCTTTTGTCTAAGATAAGCCCTAAGTTTCGAGTTTCACACTTCTGAGGTTTGGAAACATTATTAAGAAAGACATTGGGGCATATTCATTTTTGAAGAGAAAAAGGAATATGAATATATTTGGTTGGATTAATTTGTATTCTCAATTTTTCTAACCAGTCTTGTGGAATATCCTACTTAAAATTAATTTTTATGGTTGTGTTTTGAAAATACAGAATTATGTTCTATTTAATAAGGTATCGATTTGTATTTTATCAATGAAGATTTTCCTCGTCAAGTCAAATATCCCTCTAATTTGCAACGAATTCAAGCATTCCAGTCAAAAACATTACGCCTTATAGCAAATGCACCTCTTTACGTTAGCAACAAAACCTTACATACAGATTTGAAAACACCACTTGTACAAAATTCCATTGAATACCTATACAAACGCTTTCACGACAAGTCACACGAACACGAGAACCCCCTGGTGCGTTCACTTTCCTCCGCCCATTTACCTGATAATCCCCCTAGACGCCTTAAAAGACGCTGGAGTAGAGACCTGCTAATTTGATATACAAATTTCATTCTTGGGGAGGCACCAATGGGGGCCCTACCCCTCTCATGCCTATCATGTCATTTACATTATTATCATAATCATCACATTTGCTTGTTGTAACGTTTTACAGTTGTAAATAAAGAATTAAAGAGAAAAAAAAGTCAAATATCAGCGAATATTAAACAGTATTGCATATTAATACTTTTTACACTACTACTAAAACGAATGTATTCAAATGCTCTTCAAAGTTTTATCATGATGACTTTAGTAATGCTGTAGCAATGCGTCGCAGTAAAATCTTCATGGGAGATTCAAATGAATGGTGAATTTTTTATTTAACTTCAGACTATCAAATTATTCTTTGCTATCTGAATCTGTAAATACAAAGTACATGATCTACTGTAAGCTAATGATTTCTTGTTTCTAAGAAAACAATTTTCTAAGTTTCTTAAAATTAAAATTCGATATTAAGGATTAATTACTGGTAATTGAAAAAATCCGTTTTACGATTATCCAATTTATTCATTTTTATATTTTTTACCGTAAATTTTTATTCATGTTTTAAAAGAGATATCATTCTTAACAAATCAACGAACGTGACCTAGTTTGAATTGGATTATCAATTTAAAACTTGTAAATTTATTCCTTAGTCAATAAAATCTGAAATAAATTCTCTAGACTTATTCCCAGAGGCACATTACGGAGGAGTGTTTCAACTTGAGCCATTTTAACAATTAAGGAACAGTGTCAGTTATTTTCCATTTTCTTTCTTTTTTATTTCTTTTAACCACAAAATACGAGTTGCACCTACAAGTCTTTGATAGAAAAAATAAACAGCAATAATTTTGGATTGTTAAAATAACAATGTTTTTTCCTTATGTTATTAACTTGCAAAACTTTTTAAACAAATTTTATAAAATATCACAATTTGTTATAATGTGTTTGAAATAAAATAATAAACTCTTTGCTTATTATTATTATAAATGAAATCATAATAATTTGAGGCGTTGAAGAGAATGGTTGTTTCTAACAAAACTGCGTAGTATATTAAGACAATTTTGTACAACAAAACTGTTTAACTTTCAGATAACAAAGGAAGAATATAATGACACATAAACTTAGCAACTAAACTAGGTATATTATGTTTCAGGGAATAGATAGTTTTAATAATATCTCTTGTCTGTCATACAACATTATTATCAAACAAAACTTAACTCTAGGCCTAAACAAATCAAGTGATGGTGTTCCTCTCAACATCAAGAAGTAAGTAATTTTCTGAAAGTTTTAGTTTATTTAAAATTGTATTAATTACTTTGTTTATTAGCTACTACGGTTACGTTACGGAAACTTTGGGTTTCAACGTATAACAATTTCCAGACCCTATCTACTAATCGAAACTAGGACCTTCCGCTTTTTTGTGAAATACAAACCACTGAACCATAAATGAGGCCTTTTCTAGATTATTCTTAATTTATAACAACATTTTATCTAGAGTTGCTGCGATGATACACGATAATTCTATAAAAACTGGCGGGAACTTAATTCGAGCTGTAGAATATGTTCAGGGGTGATTCATCTAACCTTCTTAGTCTCTACATTAAGTTTGTTGTTGTTGTCTAGGTCAACAGCCGAAGGACTGGTTTGAATCTCTAGAGGTTTTACTAAATATAACCAAGGTGTGAGGTGGTTTACTATTGCCTTCATCACTGAGTTGAAAGAGTATGCTTATCAGCACGCCAGGCCCTGCGAAACGCGTCCACTTTCCACCCTGCACATGACACCTTCACTTCATTACCACAGGGTCTGGCTGTATAGCGAAATTCATTACTCTCAGAGGAAATTACTCTGACAAGTGTCTTTTACACCTCTACCTCTTCTGTTCTTAAATAGCTGTCATGTATTTGGCTGACTCTATGATGAGAAACAGAACTATTTTTTGTAGCCCTGGAACCAACAGATCGAGTGCAATTAATTTAACACTCCACCTGCCCGTTATGGGCAACATTGAGTTTATAGTACCTATTTAAAAACTATTGGCAAAACCACATTTTAGGAATAATCAGTTAAAAATTCGTTTACGTTTTACACTTTTATTGGCGTGCAACTTAACAATGCTATTGCCAATTTTATCTTTCAAGCACTTCAGTTGAAAATTGTTGTTGTTTAGACTATCAGCCGAAAGGCAGATTTAAACCTCTAAAAGCTTTACTAAGTAAAAAGAAGAGTGAGCTGGTTTACAATTGCTTCCTCGCTGAATGGAAAAGTATGGTTATCAGCATATCAGGCCCTCTAAAAAGCATCTACTTTCCTCCCTGCAAATGACACCTTCACTTCATTTACCTTAGGGTCTGGCTGTATAATGAAATTAATTACTCTCAGAGAAGAGAACTCTAATTAATGTCTTTTACACCTCTATCGCTTCTGTTCTTCAATGCTTCAGTCATATAACTGGTTGAGCGTGAAATAAAAAACAGAACTATGTTTTATATCCCTGGAATTAGCAGATCGAGTAAAATCAATTTAACGATTCACCTTTCTGTTATGGGCAAATGTGGAAAAGTGGAAAATTTCATATTCCTATGGTATATTGAGGGGTTCGTAAAAAAGGTCTGGTAAATATCATTTTCAGAAGAGATTTCAAATGAATTATTGCACCACCATCTTGTTTTTCATTGTTTTATTTAAATAGTTAGCACTTTTATTGATAAATTTATTGAGTGGCTAAATACTTTGGTGTTATTCACGTACCGGAATGCTGTCCCGATGATACTTATTTCGATTTCATGCTATAGCTTGAAACTTTTCACACAGATCTTTTCTATGATGATTTTTTTTCAAAATCTACCGAAGTCATTAATGACCTAAGATGTGTTAGTCCTACATAATTTATAAAATAAAAAATAAACAGTTTATTGACTTCATATCTAATATACGATTAACGTAACAGCCAATGACCGAAGCTCGCCAGGTGTTAAGATGAGCACCTGTAAGTTATCCATGGCTATAGTAGTTTGCTTGCCACATGTTTTTAAACCTCTTTAATTCCTTCGATCACTCAAATCATGTACCCACCATATCATTATTTTGATTAAAACAGATAAGTATTATATGGCTGATCTTTAAAAAATCAGTCGCACGGAACGTTTTTATCGTTAACAAAGATTACAGAAAATTTTATATTAATCGAAGGTTGTTATATATTTTAACTGTAATACGTTTAATACTTTCCTTTATAGTTCTTACTTATATGAAAACTATTTTTATAATTAACTTAAGAAATTTTTATAGTTCTTTTGTATGTTGTGAGGATGTTATAACTGTTTTAATTGTGTGCATGATACAATTCAATATTTATTTAAAAATGTACAAAATATCATTTCATACATTTTTTTAAATTTCTTACAAACTAAAACTTTGGAAATAAGACATTTATATTATTAAGTAGGTATTTAATTGGAGAGAAAAATAAACTTCTGGTAATTTCTAGTTCTCATTTAGTTATTTTCGGTTAATTCAAATAATTTAATATAGTTATTAGAATAAGATCATGATTTTTAATTGCAATTTGTTCAAAAGTTACAGTTTTTTGTTTGAAATAGAATTGTTAACTTTCTTTATTTTTCAATAACACTTCCATACGTTAGTAATAGTATAGAGCTTTACGCCATTTACCTGCAGAAAATATCGTTCAGTGAAAAATTTTACTTTTTATGATCTGTTCTTTATAGGCCCATTTTTCATTAAAGACCAAAACACGGGGTCCATTGTGAAAAACATGTTCCTCTTTCGTTTTTGCTAGGATTCTACTGATTTCTCAGCTTCCCGCACCATGCAGCCCATTCTATTCTGTCTTCATAGTCACCTTTTAGATTTCTCGCTACCAAAGCTTCTTCAACATTCTATGTCCATGTTTTCTGAGGGCGAACTCTTCTCCTTATATCTTCTGAATGGAAAAAACGCTCTTTAGGACCATTTTGTCTGCTGCCATTCTTTGCACATCCTCACACCGAAAAAACCGCCTGGTTTTTATTCTGTCTAACGGTATCCTGAAAACCTGTCTTCACTTCTCACATGCTCCACTATGTAGACTCAGCGGGACCTTCGTAACTAGTTCATCTTTAAGGCCGCCAGGCTTTATTTATTCCTGGAAGTAATTTATTAACTGTCAATAATTTATGCAGTTATACGCTTTAATACAAATGTAACCTTTAACTTCTATGTTCTCATCTGTATTTTACTAGACTAGAACGTAGTCCCTCAAGAGCAGCTTTCTTCTGAATTATGCAGTTCCTGAAATCCCGCTCAATCGTTCCTTTAGGAACAATAAATTATTCTTCTTTATGTTCCTATCCGTTCCGGATGTTTGCCGCCATAATCATAATCTGAACTTTATCTAGTACTGCTAGTAATACTTGTACGTACCCTACTGTTGTTTTTGAGTACCACATTCTGAGATTTTTTAACCAGAAAATACTTCCCACACTATCTAGTCCAGCTATTCTTCCTTGTAATAAAGATTGGAGCAATCCATATCGTTTTTCTTTGTGCGTTATATATACCAATTACTAGAGCTTCCTAATCGTTATCGTGCGCATGACTTCTTTTGATTTCTGCATACTTCTCAGTACCTCCTCATTAGTGACACGATCCACCCACGAGACTCTCAGCATTTCTATGTAACTACATCTCACATTTCAGATGTGGTTATACAAGAAATTAACTCGAGATATTTGTACTAGTAACAGCAGGGAACTTTTTAAAAATGACTTGAATGTAAGGTAGATGAAAATTTCAGTTTGTTTAAAACTATACAGTCCCTGACTACAAGTTTAGAGATTTATTAAGAAAATTTTCAATAGTTGTTGATTAATGAAGTGATTTTTCATGAAATTATTTTTATTGGTTTACCGAACAACTACTTAATAGATTGTGGTCGACTTGAAATGCATGAAACCTTTTTTTATTTGGCTATTTTCTTTTCGAAGGTGGACCAGTGACAGAACTTTTATTATTTTCGTGTCTTTTATGAATGACAGTGCTTACTGAGGGAATGATTTTTACGTATTTAATTTAATTAAAAAAAACTAGTGGGCCTTTACAAACATCAGAAAATCTTTTACGAATTGTAAAATTCATAGCTGTTTTGGGCGAGATCTTTATGATAGTTTACCCATTCCTTACGGGTAACTACACAACCTATTTTTTATATGACGTTCAGTAGTATTGACTTTTCTTTATAATCACAAATATCCATTTGTTTTATGTAATTATATTACACAAAATGGTAGAAATCGATAGGATATTTGACTGTACTGGATAAAGTTTATAAACATTTTAAAACTATTTTATCTTCAAAAATTGATTTTAACACTGATCGTAAATCAATGTAATTCGCTTTCTTTTACTTCAAACTTTTATAAGTTGGTACAGTATTTTAAGGGATGGTTTAAAGTTTTAAGTTGTTTCGACCGCAGTCGAATTAACTAAAAATCAATGAATCATTTACGGTGCTTGAATCAGAGTTAGGGACGATTCAACTAAGACCGTAGTGTTAGTGGGTTTTAATTGGCTCATCAGTTTGAATGAGTGACCTGTCTACCGCTCATTAGTTTACCAACTAAAGTAATCGGTGTAATTTTCTCTCTTGATCAAATCTACAGTTTAAATTGTAGAAATTCTGTAACTTCGTTAGAATGGTGTTCAATTTGAGACCAACAACTGTAGAATTTGCCAATTATTAATTTAATCTAAATAATTAAACTCATTTAGGTTTGCAAAGTAATTAATGAAGCTATTTGAAACGTAAACATTCTTTGTAACAATGAGTACCTAGGTTTTGGTTCTAAACACTTGGAAAATTATAAAAGAATGTTGTTTTTTGACTATACTTTTTTGGTTTTTAATTAACGTAAATTTACTTTTTTGAAAAAGTAACCTTTCTCGTCCTTAACCCTTATATGTCCAAAAGCTCGTTTTCGACCCAGTTCACTTTTTATTTTTTCTGACGAATATCGAGTGTAAATCTGTTATGCAATACTGTTTATGACATCTCTCCTTGTCTATAAAAAAATTTAGTTTCTAATAATTCCTGTATTTTATGTAACTGCAAGTCAAAATGTCAACTAGTGTCAAGAAATAATGATCACAGCTCCCTTGTACAGCTCCGATATAAAAAGTATATATAATTAAAATGATTTTAATTACTTTTAGAAAGTTTTTTAGTGGTTAAAAGGTGAAATTTTCCATGTATTCAATAATTTAACACAAAAAATCGTATTGATATTTTTGTAAACTGTGGGTAAATTATTGTTGGGTCGGTTTCAGCCCTTTGGGAAAATACTGAAATTTAAGCTCATACGACCTGTTAGATTACCATAATTTTAGTTATACTCCTCACTTTACTATAAATTCAGATCCAGAAAAATAGAATTCACACATTTTTAATAATATGTATATATTTTTTGCTTATACCTTCTTGCAATAATCCAAATTATTTTAAACCAATTTTACGATGTATTACTTAATAATTACGAGGTGTGGCTATTAAATAACGAGACTGACGTTGTAAAAAATTTAATTTTAATTGTATACATAATCACTTAGTGTCACCTTTAATATACACTCCTTCTCTATCCCTGCAATGCTCCATGCAAATTTTTCATTGTTGGAAATAGTGCTGGAAGTCATCTTCTGTCAGCTCCTTCAGGTGCCGCTTTCTCTTTTACAGCTTCCACAGACTCAAATCTTGTCCATTTTAATGCAGATTTCACCGTAGGGAACCGGTAGAAGATAATAACATGTGATGAAACGTGGTGTTTTACTTATGATCCGGAACCGAAGCGCCAATCCATGAACTGGAAGAGCCGAACTTCACCGAGAGCCAAAAAAGCTCGAATGAGCAAGTCAAAATTTAAAGCTATGATGATTGTTTTTTTTATATCCATGGAATTGTGTACCTTCACTAGGTTCCTGAAGGTCAAACAATTAATCAATATTACTACCTTCAGGTACTCTAAACTACGTCAAAGAGCAAGGACAAAACGCCCCGAAATGTGAAGGGACAAATCATGGGTTCTCCACCAAAACATTGCGCCAGCTCATTCCGCGTTATCTGTCAAGAGGTTCCTAGCCAAGTACAGCATCTCAGTGTTACAACATCCACCTTATTCACCAGATCTTTCATCATGTGACTTCTACCTGTTCCCTAAGGGGAATCTGCATTAAAAGGGAGAAGATTTGAGTCTGTGGAAGCTGTAAAAGAGAAAGCGGCACGTGTCCTGAAGGAGCTGACAGAAGATGACTTCCAGCACTGTTTCCAACAATGGACAATTCGTATGGAGCGTTGTAGTGTTAGAGAAGGAGTGTATATTGAAGGAGACAATTAGTGATTATGTATAAAATTAAAATTAAATTTTTACAACGTCAGTCTCGTTATTTAATAGCCACATTTCATATATAATAATCTTGTTGTAACTACAGCTACTCGATTTTATTGTTTTTGGAGAATTTCAATGCTTGGAGGCTCTCGCCGTTTTCTCGAGGAAGAGTTTGTAAGATAGATTGATGTATTTTCCTCACCAAACGATGACTGAAATGCAACCGACTGAGATTCTAGCGAAAACGATTTTTACCATGAAAAGTTCAAAATAAATATTGCTTAAATTTGTAGGCTTTTTAAAAAGTAACGAACGATCTCAAGACTTAGGGCTAAGTAATATTTCAAGAAACATTACAATAAATTTTTGCCGTTTATTAAAAAATCAAAATTTCAGCAGTGTTGATTACTTTGGAAATCCTTACCTGGTTACTAAGTTTTAGGCTAAATGAAAGCAGTGATTGATGAAAAATGTATGTCGCTAGATTGACTATATGGAGTCATATATTATTTGACTATATGGGTCATTCTTTTCCATTTTATAAAAGCTACTAGAGAAAAGATTTTTGTAGATTTAAAATTTTTATATTTTACGATAACTGGTTATTTTTGTTACGCTGACACAATTAAAGAAAAATATCCGCCTACAAAACTCTGATAAATACTGTAGGTATATAGATTGTAATCTACGTTATTTATTAGTACAATATTTTTACCGTGAAACTCTTAAAACTGTTGCGTGATGGGATAAGCAGTTTTTATGCCTGAAATTTAGATGTATTTTCTATATTGTAAGGTCAAACAAATTCTTTTCAGACATCTCCGGAAATTTCTATTAAAGTGTTTTGGGGCACCAATGAAACTTTCAGAAAGGCAATTCTTAAAGCAATGAATAGTTACGAACAAGAATGTAACACAATATAAGCTAAAGGTTTATACTATTTTAAGAACACCGTTTACAAAATTTTTTTTTTTTTTTTTTTTTTTTTTTTTTTTTAACTTTAATAACTTTATTTGCAACTATATATGAAGATACAACGAGCAAATTAGATGACAGTAAACAAAGGATGACAAGGAAAAAAAAATAAATAAATGAAAAAGAACAGTGATACCCATTGGTATATGTTCTATGAAATAAAGTTCATGATACATGAATGATAAATAACAACATAAGAAAAAAAGAAGAAAGAAAAATAAAATAAATCACTTTATAGAAGATCTCTGGCCCATTGACGTTTCAACCTGCGCTGCGGATTTCCTGGTAGTGATGCATCCGATAGCTTGGTGATTAATTCGTTGGGGTGATCATGCAATTTTCTGTGAAAAACACTGTAGCTGGACTTAACTACTTCACTTATGAACGGAATATTAAGGTCGTCATGTAGAATTTTGTTGTTGACATAAAAAGGTGCGCAGGTGATTAAAGAAAGGATGACTGTATCGTCAGCATAAGTCGCTAAGGTGGTGTTAGCAGATGCAGGTAGATCTGATGTATAGATGCTGTAAAGCAGTGGCGACAAGATTGATCCTTGTGGAACACCAGCGACGATTTGTTTGTAGTCAGACAGAGCCGTGTTATGTTTAACTTGAAAAAATCTGTCCGTTAAAAAGGAGCTGATGATTAAGAAATAGGCATCTGGCAAGAATTTTCTTAATTTATATCGCAGACCTTGATGCCAAACTTTATCAAACGCTGCGCAAACATCAAAGAAGACGGCACTTACATATTTTTTTTGTTCAAAGCCAGAAGCAATTTGATCAACAATTCTGTGTAGTTGATGAATTGTGCTGTGCCGTCGACGGAACCCAAATTGATGATTAGGGATTATACCTTGGTCTTCTACAAATATAAGCAGTCTTGGGAGTAAAAGTTTTTCGAATAATTTTGAAACTGTTGAAAGTAAACTGATGGGCCTGTAAGAAGATGGTTCGTGGATTGGTTTATTTTCTTTATGAAACATGATAACTTGTGAAAATTTCCACTGTATAGGAAAGTGGGTGGTCCGCAAAATAGCATTAAAAATTTGCGTAGTTAGAGTTACTCCTGCTTGTGGCAGTTCACGCAGTACTTCAGCCGTTATCAAATCATATCCAGGAGATTTTTTTAGTGGCAATTGAGTAATTGCAGTCTTTATTTCTTGGTCAGTAAAATTGAGTGGAGGTAGACACAACTGTAAAGGTGAAGATACTTTATCTTCAAAATTAAAATTTACATTACAAAATTTAAATTAATTGTTGAAATCATGATTAAATATATAATTTTCTTGTTGATGCATTAAAACTGACACTCGTTTTTTAAAATAAATACTTAACTTTACAAGAAGAAAAAATTGGGTCTAATTATAATAGCGCGGAGATTTTTGAGAGTTATACGAAAAAAGGGCGAAGGAAATAAGTGTAACCATATGTGACAGATAAATTGAATAGTATGTTGAAAGATTTAAATCTGCTTCGTAAAAATCATTCTGTATTATTAAATTTTACCACATGTTAACACACATGACATCCGCTTTTATTTTAAATTACAAGGAGTGAAGAAATTGAGAAATTATCTTGTTTGCCGTTTACAAAATCAAATTAAATTAGTCATAGTTAAATGTTATTGTTCCAATTCATTTATAAATTCTTTTAAAAAATCTTGTGTATCAGTAATTGAATTTACTGTATCTTGTTTTTATGAAGAAACGTTTTTCTTATGTTGAATTCCTTTTTATAAGTAACTATTACATGTTTTATTGACCATTTAATTTCCGATAACTTTTTATCTGTCTTTTAGATTATTTAAAATAACATCGACATCTCTGATAATAGCGATTACTGGGGGTTATATTTTAAGGTAGGTAGAAACGTGCAGTAATTTCCAGATCTTAGCCGGAAATCGAACCTGGGAACAGAATATATTTATATTTATATATTTTCGGTGGATTACTCCACGGAGTCATCCATCTTTACTTTTAGCATCAACTTGTTTTCTTCCTTCAGACAAAACAAAAGATTAACGTAGTTTAAATGTGCTGATCATCCATCAATCAAGAAAATAAAAAATTCTTGTTTACAACGAAAGAGTGAATAACTCATTTATTTATTAAGATTTAATATCTGAATTTCTTATCGCGGAATGCAGCACAATGAAGAAACCTTATACAGAAACGGCGAGAAAAAAGAACACTGATTGGAAATGTACAAAGGGTTCTTTTACGTTTGACAATTAAATCCTTCAAGGTCTTTCCGCAAAACGTCGAAAGGGACGTCCTCAAATAGCCCTTCCCAATTTTCGGTTTATTGCTTAGGCCAAGTTCTGGACTGTCTACGCTCTACGTGGACCTTATTTCTACTGAGCTGTTGCAATCGGTATTGTGTAATGGATGAAAATGAATGAAAAAATATTAC
The DNA here is from genome assembly GCA_035578175.1 of Catonia carolina. NCBI lineage: Eukaryota > Metazoa > Arthropoda > Insecta > Hemiptera > Achilidae > Catonia > Catonia carolina. The sequence continues at coordinate 83,676,358 of JAQMRL010000002.1, forward strand.
CAGAATATTGACTGGGAATCTAATGAGGGACGCCTGGCATAGAAATAAGTTGCGCTGACCACTACAACAGTTTATACACAACAGGAGGAGTTGTTTTAATTTTTTATATTTTTCTCAAGCTACCGGTTTAAAATTATGATTCTGAATGATAACTACTAAATACTGATATTTAGTAGATGTTATTAATGGGGTTGGCCGAAAATATATTACAAAAACCATTAAGGAGAAAACAATAATTGTAAAATGTAAGTCTAAGGAGACATTCAACACGCAGTAAATTGTTATTATTGTGGTATTATAACCGATGCCATCTGATACCATTACTGCCATCCATACCATTGCCCGGCTCGTTGGCATAGTGGTTAGCGCAAATGGTTTCTACGCCGGGGTCGCTGGTTCGATTCCTGTTCAGGTCTAGCATTTTTTTCGCTCACTTTAAGCAAAAAAAAAAAAAAAAACAATTCTACCATCAGCACACAAGTTGTACTTTTGGTAACGGAGTCATATAAATCTGTAAACAAAAAATGTATGATTATTATAAAGTAAGAAGTAGATTTATTATACTCTTTTGTTTACATATCAATTAGTTATTGAAAATTTGTAATTTAGGCTTTGGTAAATATAAACTTTTACATTGGCGGTAGGAACCAAAATTGTTTCCCTGTAAACTTCTCGAATTTACCGTAAATGCTGTGTCATAAATAGGTCCAATTAATTAAAATATCTAAAATAGGCCTACAAAAAACTTTTGCCAATTTAAGAGTCACATAGAAAACTTTTGGCACATAAAGTGTCGGATGAGAAAGCATGACTGGTAAAGGTTCCAATATTTTAACGGTTTTTTAAATTTAATTTTGTGAATTTTTAAACCCAAGTACGTGTCATAAAACTATATGATTTATCATAATGATCATCAATGAACTGATTCTAAGGTGAGTTTTACAAAACAAAATCATAAAATATAAAATACCAGTAAAGTAAGCGGCGCCGGTCATAATAAAAGCTATAACACCCATCAGTTTTACTGTTAAATATTGTTTAACGCTTCTTTTAACTTTTCTTTCGTCAAAAGTAGATTTTGTACAATATCCTTCCTTAATAAGCACCTACTATCCAAATGGAACTTACTTACAAAATTTCAAGTCTCTTTAAAGGTCTTTAGGCTCTGGAGATTTCAGGATGAGTGAGTGTATTTCGGTTATAGATTACTGTTTATTCACGGTGGCCCACAAGCTGCTATGAACAATGTGAGGAATTCTCTGATTAATTACTACATTGTTTGATCCTGGATAGAAACTGAGAGATAACTCAGATATGAATAAAATAAGAGAGACGTACACATTGTGGAATAACTGCACACAAAGCAGAGCACATCAAATAGAACTTAAAAAATATTATCCGATATACGAAATATTAATACGATATTGTGAACTACGTATTTAAAATTAAGATTTTTCTTAATATAAAAAGTTGAATTTAACTTTACTTAAAAAAAACTTTGTGTTGCTTCTAAAATTGACGCGCTAAGCCTGGAAGCAAGTTTAAGTGGCAAGACTTCGAACACAGAAGCCGTGATGAGAAAATTACAGCTGTGTCCCCTATTCTCCGGAAATTAATTTCTGGCTTTACCTGAAGTTTAAAGTATTTATATTTTATTTTATCGTTATAAGTTTGCAAGAGAAAGAATATAGGTGTCTTTGTGAAGCACACAAGGAAATATCGCCGGCATTTTCTTTTTTCTTTATTATTACTGAGAGACCTCCAAGGTACTTTGAAATGATTTGTAGCTTTCATTATGCGGAAAGAATCATTTTACACAGGCTTACTAAAACTTTGTATATTTTTGTAGTTTGATTGAAATCTCTTTTTGAATTCAAATTATTTTGAATATATCTCTGAAATTTCATAAATGAATATGTTTTACTCATCGCTAAAAAAACCATTATTCTAATCTAAATTAATACGATTATTACTTATTTTTATATATTCAGTTATTAAAATCTTGTTTTAGACATTTTTCATGACCGTGTCAATTTCATTCAATTTTCAGTTTAGTTCCGTAATTACCATAACCAATATTCCAGTTGTTTAGAAAATTCAAACTTTTGTTTTTTTTTCAAGATTTTATAAATTAAAGAATTATTTTATTTTATTCAGATTTCTTATTGTAAAATTGCCAAACTATAGATTAAGCAGAGACAAATGTGAATGACAAACATTTTGCAATATTTTTAAATCAAGTGAACTCGTTTTCAATAAGCTATAAATTTAACAGATACTAAGGTGAACATATGTCTTTACAGAATGATCTATATGTACAAAAGGAGATTTGTTCACCGACAGACTCACCCACTCAACACAAAACTTCCAGAACTGCTGTACAAAGTCAGAAATTTATAATATGTATTTTAGGTTCCATTTGAATTGAAGGCGACCGCTAAGTAATTATTTTGAAATATTCTACCTCTATAGCAAGAACATAAAAGAAACTAAAAAATAGTTTTTACTAAAACTACAGATTCAAGGTGTTTTTATGGCCTAAATGTGTACTTAATAAGAGTGCTAAAACGGCACTAAATCGGTTTTTTTAAAATTCCAACATTAAAGTGTAATTCAGGTAAAAAATACACTTAAATGAATTTTAGTGGTTACTGTTTACAATATTTAAATTTAAGTTCTGAATGTTTTTTTTACCCAACGCCTAATTAGTATATTACATTTTCTATACGAAACAAAAAAGGGAATTGTATCCTTTATGGCAAAGGTTCTTAAGAGTAGAAGTGGTCTGTCGCACTTTTTGAAAGATATGTTTTAAATGAACTGAAAGATGCAATAATTTTTATATACATTTCCAATACCACAATGAATATAACCCCTTATAATGACCACAGTTATAGTCAGTAGTACGTAAAAACTTTGTAACTTAATAAGAATTTTGTTTATAATTACCCAAGGCTTTCTTATTGTATTTTTACCAAGGCGGAAAGAATAAATGAATAAATTAAAAATTCACTCAAAATGTATTAAACGTCTCTTATGCGCAAAATTAAGAGATGCAGATATTAAGTTGGAATAGTTTCAAAGACATAAATACACACTTAAAAAGAAGACGCTAATCGGTAAAGCGCAGGAGACTGTTTTAAAGTTTTGCCACACCTTGGTTCTTGTTAGAACCAAGTTCTTGTTATACACCTTTATTTTATTTCACCTTGACCAGTTTTAATGTATAGTTCAGAGTGTTACTAGATTCAGACTCATCAGTAGAAATCAAGAGCAGAGGTTGCTAAGCTGAGATTATTAATAACTTTAGCACCGGGAGCGAGTGCTTAATGATTGAACACTCGAACAGATATTTACCTGCAAGTTAACTGTAAGACTTAATATTGGACGTCTTGGAAGAAATAAGAATACTAACTTACATACTAAGAAATAACAGATCCTAAGTTTGAAATTGAAATAGAAGGCTAAGTAAAGTCGTATCGTTTATGATGATGATGATGATGATGAATAATTTAATAAGTAACCACTGATGGTACGAATTAATTCGCACACTTAATTAATTAATCTCAATCAGCTAATTAATCTCAATCACCATAACTACCCTTCAAAAGTAACTGAACTTTGTAATGTCACCACCAAAATAGTAGCATCCTAGAAACTTTTTTGTCTTAAATTTTTATTTCGGTACTGTACATTCAGCTGCACAATTTCCGGATATGATATTAAAATGGCGGTGAGGAATTTTCCTTTAAGGAGAAGAGGTACCTAGTGGTACATTCTTCGTTTATAACCACGGATGTTGTCCGTTATTCAAACCAAGAGTTCTCTACTCCATATCCGCTTTAGACGTCGCACGGGTTGAAAAGTTTCCTTGTAGCTAGATTACGGGCTAGTTAGTTTAGATTGTCATCTAATCGTTCGTGAAATTTACTTTAGAAAGACGCGGTTAGCTCCTTCACTGTAGGAATTTTGAACTCGTCGTGGAGGGTTTTATTGGTTACACAAAAAAAAGCCAGATGTAAGTATTAAGAGTTTTGATTTAAAGGCTCGGATCGAGTTTAAGTTACTCTCAGCCGCTACTCCAAAGAGCTGGACACCAAAAGTCCAGATTGGCCTCAAAAGGGTTATGTATATTAAAATTTTGGAACGGAGGTTCAATTTTGATCGAGGATAATTTAAGCAGAAGATTAACTTCTGGCGGCTTTATTAAAACTCAAGTTCAATTTTTTTGTTATTCACTTCACAATATCTCGTAATGATTATCGCCAATCTTCATTTTCGGATTTATTTACAGAATGCCAAAAGTCTCTTTACAAACATGATTTTTTTAATCCATTGGGTAGAACTCTCTGTATTTAATAACAAACAGAATTTTCATCAGAAATATATTAGATCAAATTTTTTATTTTAAAAATATAATAATGATGGTTGACTTAGAGCTCAGAATTTTGTTCATGGCTAAGTAAAATTTGGAAGCAGTTCTTTAAGTAAATCAAACAATTTACTAAGTTTGGTGTATACTATTAGTTCCTCAGCCTATCATTCATTGAGTTTGTATGAGCAATTTTGTCTTTCTTTCTAACATTGACTATTCTCTCAAGATATTTGACATTAGCTGTTAGTTGTTGTCAACCATCCACATCATACTTGTATTATCTCTGAATAAGCTAATGCATTTCTACGGGGAATAGTTTATTTGTTTCTTATTACCGTACAATCATTTTATGTTACATGTTCAAAAAGTTTATTATTATAACTGGCTTATTTAACTTCATTAACAGTTTGAAACATTAGTGAAGATTTAGTAATTATAAAATATGAACGAGGATTCTAAAAATTCTATCATCATTTATATTAAAAATAAAATTTACTATCTTTAGTCGAGATTACAATGGTGATTTTTTTTAATTTACAGTTTCATTGTCCTGTTAGAAATAAAATGTGTACTTTATTATACCGAAAGGAAAACTTTCGTTCTGTATATTTAAAGAATTTTTTTACCATTAACGTTTCAAATAACAAAATAATTTATTTCTTTTTTAGCTTATTAAAGATAATCATCTCAATCATTATTTCTGTGTAATTCCACTTTTGTTTGCAACAATACAAAACTAAGCACAAAATTGGTTCTGTTGTTTGTGCACACCTTTTTCGTTTTGTTTGTTATTTCGGATCTGTTTTTCATTCTCATATTTCACGGCGTCAAAATCTTATTAATATTTAAAGCTTACAGGAAAATTATCGTAATAGTCTTCACGCATGAGCGAAAATTATTAAAAATCTTTCGTCATTTATTTTGTTTACGTAAAGCGATACTTGTTTAATTATTACTACCTATTCCTTCTTGAAATAAAGGAGCAGTTATTTCCCTAACAAATATTTCAAAAATAATTATAAGAAAATCATATAAGAACTTTTAAACTATAAATTATTAATAATTGAAATTAAATAATTGAAATAAAAGTATTACAGCTTTTATTTGATGAACGTGAATAAACGAAAATTGTTAATCGTAGCAGAAAAAATATTATTTTATTATCTATTACAAATTAAATAAATTATTATCTAGTATTCAGTAAACATAAATGTAGAGAAAAAATTCTTAAAACATCATGTTTGAAGTGTAGCATTATACGGAAGTGAAACGTGGGTGATAGGGGCTGTAGAAAAAAAGAGAATAGAAGATTTTGAAATGTGGTGTTATAGGAAAATGTTAAAGATTAGGTGGGTGGACAAAATAAGTAATTTGGAAGTTCTTAGGCGAGTGGATGAAAAAAGAAGTATATGGAAGCATCTTACCAGAAGAAAGGATAGGCTAGTGGGGCATATCTTAAGACATCGAGGTATTGGGCTATCAATAATGGAGGGTAATATTGAGAGAGTCAATTGTAGGGGAGGCAAAGTTAGAATATATAATGCAAATTACAAAAGATGTAGGGTGTTACAGGTATGTAGATATGAAACGACTTGCGAAAGATAGAACAGCTTGGATAACTGCATCAAACCAGTCGAGAGACTGATGAAAAAATAATGTAGAAAAATAAAAGAAGTAATGGCGCATAAAACTCAATGAACAAAAAAAACAGACCTTAGATCCAAATTTTTAAAAAACATGTAGGCTTATCCCCACCAGTTTTTTTAAAAACAACATACAAATTCTCCCATTTGACTCAGTGTTTACTGTACTTTGAAAAAAAATTAAAGTGGAAGATTCATATATAAGCTAAACGGGGCCGCCTCTGTAGCGCTAGCTTATAACGTGGAGGTCCCGGGTTCCATTCCCGGCTACGGTCTGAAAATTTTCATAAAAATCCACCGTTACAGAACCCACCATAGTCGCTAATGACCAAGCTCTTGAACCGATCTTAAATAAAATAAAAAAAGCTAAACATAAAAATCCTTTTCATGATCCATTCCCGGCTAGGGTCTGGAAATTTTCACAAAAACCCACCGTTACAGAACCAACCGTAGTCACTAATGACCAAGCTCTTCAACCAATCTTAAATAAAATAAAAAAAGGTCAACGTAAATTCATTTTCGTGAGACGACGCGTCTCATGGCTGATGGCAATTTTTTAAAACGCTTACCTTTGACTAATGGCAAAACTAATAGTGATTTCTGTATCTACTCTTTAAGAGCAATAGAATGACACTATTTTTGATTCCAAATTTCGAATTTGATCTCTTGATTTCCAGTTTTGGGCCACTTTCGGTCGAAACCGGAACTTCAAATCCAATCCACGCCCCTTAACTTTTAATGTAGATCACGAATCCGAAAACTATTTTGTTGTGCTATCTGTTTTTGGTTTTTTGACTTTCAGTTTTGGGCCGCTTCTGGTTGAAACCAGTACTTCGAACCCAATCTAGACCCACTACCTTTTTGTGTCAATTAGGTATCCGAAAACAGTTTGTTGCTAACACTTGTAATTTCTGAAATCTGGGTGTGATGGATGGGCGGACAAAGGAAAATGATAGATAAAACATTTTTAAATTTTCAGGAACAAGTCAACCAAAAACATAAACAAACTGTAGGCCTACTTGATTTTTGAACTAAATTCATAATAACACATATTTTGATTTATAAAACGATACTGATACTTATGTGAATGTGTGGTATGCAGCACTGGGTACAGCAAGAAACTGGAAAATTATTCATCTTCTTCTGCTTCTTGGGTCAGTTGATTCAGAACGTTGGTGGCTATTACAGCAATTCCTCTTCTTGGCTACTAGTCTAAAAAGTGCAATCGTATCTACTACAAAATATTCGCCTTGGTTCTTTAGCCACGACATTTTTTGACCAGGACCACATTTATCCATTATTTTCCATTGTTGATATTCTGAAATACTCCACATATCTGACCTCTCATCACAAGTTCTACGTACTCCTATTTCATTTTCTAGTGGTGCCTGTCAATTCAATGCTCTTATCTAAACTATGGAGTATTTCGGGTATGCAAACAGTTTCCATGCAAGAATTCCAACGTCCTTCTATAGTACCATATCTTGAACGCTTCAAGTCGTTAACTCAACTCGAACATTAAAATTTTAAAAATATTTCTGTCAAAACTACTAAGAACTACAGTCGTGTGGTATGTTACCAATAGCATACATACAGAGATGTAATATTAATGAATATTCAGACAGATATTAATGGATTAATTCTGGTTCAGGAAAAAACATTTAAGACATAATCAAGACCCAAATTAAGAGACCAAATACTGTCTTAAATTTACCAACACTCAGTTACATTTTAAAGCACCAAATTAAAAATGATTGCAATCCCATATCAAACAATATTACTGCTTCACTATTGGATAACAGTAACGGCACACTAAGGGCGCAACAAACCTCTCAAGAAACCTATTTTAAACACTACATGAAAACCACATGAGATTATCAAATCAGTCCCTTGGTACTAACAAAACCAATGACTCAGCTGGGACGTTATGCCAATTGTACATTAATACAAAATACATTATTTTTAGATTAAAACATACTGAAGATCTGCTGATTCTAAACAAAAATATATGTTTTTGTATACAATAAGACAGAAATCAACGATATGTATCAAATATGAAACGAAATTGGCATATTTTAGGCCTTTAAGTGTATTAAAGCATTCACATAAAAAAATAACGAATCTTTAAATATTTGCTTGGTACCATGCACAATCTTTTGGCTTCTAAACCAGGGATCCAGGGTTTGATTCCCGGTCAGGTTTGGTATTATTTTATCATTCACTTTAATCTATCACCCTTCTCACCTTCTACATTAGCAGTAATTGCAAAGCAGTCGGACGTAAAAACAAAACAAAGACAGTGGTTTCAATCAATGTCCTTCAAATATTTATCAGATACGTAAGCAACATTATTATAAGCATGAAAATAATGTGTCGCCAACATACAGTCAATTCGAAATAGCATGATAGTAAGTCTCTGAATGGTGGTAACGTTTAAAAATAAAAAGTCCCTTTTCGAATGTAAAATTTTCCTTTTATTATTCTTGCAAAGTATATTATAAATATTTATGTAATTTTGAAAATCTCGAGAATTTATTATTTTACTGGCAATTTAAAAACCGATGCATTCAATACACAAGACGTGATTAATTAATACATTATTATTTAATAATTAATTTTTTGTTAATAATAATATAATAAATAACAATTAATTAATAAATTTGATTTCCATTTTCCGTGTGTTATTGGAAAAATCATTATTTCTTATCTTTTCCATTGTTAATTCATCTTTTAAAACGCTTTCATTCACTAAAAGGGAAAGTTAACTCAAAGAAAAATCTCTTGAGTGATAGCACTGATGCATGGCCACATTAAAACATTCCCTCTATTCTTTATTCCATTTAAGTAATACAATCATACTATTTCGAATGGAGTATACTAAATGTCAAATAAAAAACTTCATAAATGAATATAAAAATTAAGATGAAATTTAAATAACTAGGTAATTTTTGGAGATTTAAAGACAACTGTTGAATCGACAGAATGATTTCAACAATTTTAACTATTTGCAAGTTGTAAAGTGTAACAAAAAAAATAATGCCATTAAAAAATCTTTGATAATTTTACAATTAGATTGTTAGATTAATGTTAACATACATCATTTTCCCCCATAACAGGCAGATGGAGTGTTAAATTATATGCACTCGATCTGCTAGTTCCAGGACTACAAAAAATATTTCTGTTTCTTATCACATGGTCAGCATATTATATGGATGAACTATGTAAGAACAGAAGAGATAGAGGTATAAAAGACACTAGTCAGAGTTATCTCCTCTTAGAGTAATGAATCACTATGTACAGCCAGACCCTGTGGTGAATGAAGTGAAGCCGTCATCTGTAAGGTGAAAAGTAGGTACTTTTTCGGAGGGCCTGGGATGCTGATAAGCATACTTTTCAACTCAGTAAGAAAGGCAATGATAAACCACTTCACTTCTTGTTTTTACTTAGTAAAACCTCTAGAGTTTTAAACCAGCTTCGGCTGTTGACCTAAACAACAACAACAAACATCATTTATTTATAATTAGTTTAATACTTTTAAAACGATATACATTTAGGACAGTATAAAAACACTTTTCTTAATAAAAGAAATGAGCTTTCCAGATTTATTAAAAAAAGAATTGATCTCAAGTCACACATTAGAGTACAGTGGCAAAAGGTCTATTAGTAATTTTGTAAATATATCAGATTTCTTTTGTGAAAAATAGTTGCTCTTTTGTGTTGAAAATAGTTTTGAACCTAAATGACTATTACTAAAGGTAATTGCTAACCTCCTTAACGAAATTACATCATAAAAGTCGGTAGAACGATGTTCCTGTGAACTGATAAATTATAACTGACGTGACTGATAGAAACAGATGGATGTAGCAGACGAATCGAAAGTGCCTTAGAGTCACTTCTTTGTACGTTGAAACTTGTATGTAACTGATCATCCCATACAAGAAAATCTTCCTTCCTGGTCATATATTAAAACAGAGTATTTTCTGAAAAACCGGGTGTGTCGGCAAAAAGAACTTCCAATTCAAAAAATAGCGATAAAGCAAATTGTTCCATTTAAAGAGTTCAGTTCTGTATTTGTAACACAATTTATTGTTTGTTTCCATCGAAATTATTCAGACTTTTATAATTAAAGTTTTAAATTTTGTGGTTAAAAACAAATTATTAGAAACTTTGGACAAACCACTAACTGCTGATGAAGCACCCACGTTTTTTTGTCAGATCTGCCTTTTTGTACAGTAAATTTTTACTTCACTTTGACCATATTATAAAAGTTGATAACCATTTTACACTGAAGAAAATATTTAACACCCTTCATGATTAAAAGCCTATAGAAATAAAATTTCTCTACTGATTTTTCCAGTAATGGAATGAGTAAACGACAAAATTGTATAAAATGAATGTGATACAAAATTATAAAACTGACAACTTTTATTTAAGTTTTTTTTCTAGAGAGTTTAGTTTAGCGTCAATTAGCGATTTTCCAAATTTTTCTCATTCAAGTTTAAGTCCGACAGAGGTTGATTTTTTTTTTTAATTCATTTATTTAACGTCGCATCAACTACAACGGTCATTAGCGACGACGTTGGGGTGTAACTATATTCAATGGAGGATGAAATGATTTTTTGTAACGTACGAAAGTATGCCATGCCTGAGTGGGATTCGAACCCAGGACCGCATGATGAGAGGCGAGCACGTCACCAACTGCGCCAATGCGGCCGGCCAGGTTGATTTTTATTAGCGCCATCCACTTGCGATTAATATTAGGTTATGTTTTACATTTTAAATTTTTTACTTATGATTAAACAGGCTATTTTTCATGCTTTTCATTGGCAAGAGAAAGTCGTTGAGTGATTCACGTGAAATTGTTTTATTTTAAAATATACAAATAACTTATAGAAGTCCTCAGATTTTTTTAAAAGTAAATTCCTGTTAAATAAGAAGTTTTTACTTACAAATTCAAATTAATACTTTCTTAAGCATCCTTTAGGCTTAAATCAGAAATGGTATTTCCGTACAACATACTGAAGACATTTTTTGTTGTTTATTTAACGTCGTATCAACTACTGTGGTCATTAGCGACGACGTTGGGTTGCAACTGTGAATGAGCGAATGATGAAATGATTTTTTGTAACGTATGAAAATGCCGTGTCTAAGTGGGATTTGAACCCAAGACCGCATAATGATGAAGACTTTTGTACAGATACAAAAAGAGCACTATCTACTACTATTAAAACTATTGAAAGAAATGTTTTCCAAATAATTTTGCTAATTTAACTTGCTGTAAATGTTAATAGTTTAATCTGTACTATATGGTGTTATAGTAATTTTTATGGTTCATATAATTTGTAAATATTGGTGAAAATTTAAAGGAAATTTTTTAAAATTTCATCGAATTTTTATCACAGAATGAAATGATTTACAATTGGAACAACTAAATACATTATAAATAGGACGCAGTTCTTTTTGAATGTCTTGGTAGAGGAATGGTATTTCACAAATAAACACGCAATAAATAACGATTATTAAATTTTGAAAAATACCATGGAAGAAATATTTTAAGTAGTAAAATGGTAGATAGTATAATAGTAGCAGTAGTAGTTCTAATATTTAAGTTATTTACTTTTTGGGAAACCCAGTAAGTCAACTTGTAAAAACTTTCTATTAATTTTTAAGTAACACCGGTGAACAACAACTTTATATTTTGTAGTTTGACCTGCTGACAAATATTTATAAAGAAATTTTACGGAAGATTCTCTTCAAATTGTGTACTTCAGATCAGACATACAGCGATTAAATTAGTTGTTATTCAATAGTGCACAATTTCAAAAAAAAACACAATTTCTTTAGTCTTTCCGCTTACAATGATTTTCCAATTTCCTCTACGACTCTCTGACTCGTACTGTTCTCATCCACCCGTTCCCAGCAGTCCCTCTGACATCATCCATCAATCTCATCTGAGGTCTTCCATGGTTCCACGAGGTCTCAATATTGGATCACTCCTTGTGCTTTTCGTCCCTGCCCTCCCTCGCAACATATCCAACCCATTTCCACTTGAGACCCGTGGTAAATTCCATTATATTAGTTACCATTATTTTTTCTCGGATTACATCATTTCTCATTCTGTCTATTAAAGAAATCTTTAACATGATTCTTTCTTTTAATTGATCTTTGTGCAACGTTTAGTTGGTTTTGTTTCCTCGTTGTCAAGGCCATGGTCTTTAACTCATAGGTAAATAATGAATGTATGCCATTCTCATTTACTTCACGTTTTTGACTCACGGAAATATTTTTATCTATCCGTATAAAACAGAGTGGACCTAAGACAACTCATCTCATTTGAATATTCTACGTTCTACTTCAGATGTTTTATTTTGATATTTAAAAGCTAAAAGAAAGACATTAGAATAGGGAATAGAATTTTGCTGTAATCTTCGGGTTTCGTCACTATTGTTCAATGATCGATTATCAAAACAATTGAATGGTGCTGAATGTTTATTTTGACACTTTCAATTGAAATTTAGTATCTGTCTAATACATTATCTAATACAACAGTTATTAATATCTATTTATAATATCTACTATTAATATCTAATACAACAATTTCCAAATGTGAAGCTAATGTTCCAAAACTTGATTTACTTGAAGGAGCGTGCAGTCATCACCACAGTCGTTCAGTTGGCCGAGAAGATCCCTTGGCCAGAGGCGTTTTAAACGTCTGTGCTGAGTACCCGGTATCGCTCTAGTGTATATGTTTTGTATGAGAGGGTTGTCATGTAAATTCAAATATGTCATGAATCGTCTTGTATAGTTGTTTTGTGACATCAATTACGTATGGGATTTGTAAGTCTTGTGCAACATTGAATGTTTTTAAATAATTTTACTTAGTTATTTATTTTAATAAGTTATTACAAATGAGAGCAACAGGTAAAACCCAATATTGCTCTCTTAAAACATATATTACAACAAATGTGCTTCTTAATCTATAATACAATGATATGCTAATATAACAATTATAACAACTTGTAATACAGTGGCAATCAATAAATTTATTAAAGTATAAGCTACAAACAAAAGAATACATTTTTAATTAAATGAAGGACGTACTGTGTTATACATTTACAAATAATTACATTGATTCAAAAAAATATATTTAACGGACTCTTTAAATTTCTTCATAAAATTTATGAATGTTTAGATCTCGATATTGTAATGTTCGATAATCGATATTATGCCCATAACATACCGGTAGAGTGTCAAATTATTTACACTCAATCTGTTCTTTGCAGGGCTAAAATAAATAGTTCTGTTTCTTATCACATGGTCAGCCAATTAAATGACTGAATCATTAAAGAATAGAAGAGGTAAAGGTGTAAAAACACTAATCAGAATTATCTTCTCTAAAAGTAATGAATTTCATTATACAGCCAGACCCTGTGGTGAATGAAGTGAAGGTGTCATTTACAGAGTGGAAAATATGTGTTTTTCAGAGAAACTGGCATGCTGATAAGCATACTTTTTCACTCAGTGAGGAAAGCAATGGTAACCCACCTCACTCTTCGTTTTACTTAGTAAAACCTCTACAAGTTCAAACCAGCCTTTTGGCTGACGACCTAAACAAAATATAATGTTATTGGTTATGAACCAATAGGAATCGGTAACACATTATAAGGAATTCGATTAGATCCTTCGTATAATGTTGATGTTAGATTCAGTGGGAGTATTCTATTTTTCGCCCAATTTTATGTCCAGTTAGAAATAAAATAAAAATATTTTCAGGTACTGTAGCCAATATATAATTCTGTTATCATCTCAAACAAATAAATTTTACACTAAAAAGAGAGAGAGATAATTTTTGATTAATGACTTTAAAAACGTTTAAAGGAAAATTAATTTACAAACCAGTTTAACGTGTCTATGTTTTACTATAGACATTACTAGAGATGATAGACCATGAGGAGTTGTATTGAGAGGACGGTGGGACTGAAGAAAGCGGAGAGAAGGGAGTTATCGGTAATTGGGGAGCAATACGGAGACTAGGCAGTAGCGTATCGTGCGTGCTACAAGAGACCAGAAAGAGGTACAAACTAGTGGTTAAAGCCGCTACTCAATCTGTTGTGTTGAATTAAGTGAAACCAATTCACGAGTCACGAGTTGTAGCCGCTCTGAGCGTGACTCGTCCTCAATCAACGTCTCTCTTCTCAGCCACCCATCGCTGTAATGTAGACTTGCATCACTAACTTAAATTCTGTTTTTTTACAGTCCATTCTTCCTCTCTCTCATTTACACACACTAAAACATAGACACTAACTTACATTTCGGGGTCGTGACCGGAACGACTGAAAAAACCAATTTATTTTGCTGGAATGCAAAGAGTTCCATCGGTATTATGTTTTATAAAATGACCGCAACTGTGACCCACACCTGAACCTGACTGCATAATATAAAAAACAAACACTACAACGTGATTCATTCTTTGTAATAAAACCGGTTATGTGTGTGCTGTACTTTTATTACCTCACTGCTATCTGTGTATCAGTCTAGCTTAGATAATTCACCAATATCGGATATAAATCTTAAAGACATCTGTATTTCCGATACAATATTTTTGCTCCAATCATTTATTTTAGCACTACCCTCACATTCGAGCAAATAAATACACATTTATGTATAACTTATGATTGTAAAATAAATTTAATAATACACTATTAACTAATTTCAGGACTAGTTTAAAATACATAAAGCCAAAGGCTAAAATTTTACTGATTTCTTTTTGTAAAATATTATATCCTTTATATTAGGGTGGTTAGTTAATAATCAAGTAGTAAAAATGAAACAAGTTAGCAGCGCAATTATGCAATTTTTAAGACATCTACAGTAGAATTTAATAAATCTTTCAAAATTTAAAACTAGTTTGCTAGAGGTGATGTCTTAATTGACAGTCAAGCTCAGCAGAAAGCTAGGCAAACATTTCATAGGTTTTTCTTTCTTATTGTATACCGTACTACACAATTAATAAACGACCTTATGATGTTCCTGAAAGAAAACAACCTCCTTACTCCATCCATACATTTATGGATTTGAAAACCAAATTATCTTTTATATTTTCATATCATTGATGGACACTTTTACTTCTAAGCCTTCCTTTGAAAGTTAAAAAATTAACAAAATTTATTTATTTAAACTAGCAATCACGCCCGAAAATAGCGCGAGCTTATTGTTAGCCTCAGAGAATTCCAATAAACAAAGAGGTTTACCTAGTTAAGCTGATTTCATTCACAACCTTACGTACTGTCAAGACATTTGCAGAATGCACATGCTAAAGCTAAATTTCAAATTCGTAAGTCTTTTTTTGTCTTTTATGATCACAATGGACCACTTTAGTCAAATTTAGAAAGCTTCTTCCTTTTTATATTCTTTAGCTTGATGTTTTGCCAGTATGCCTTCATTTGGGCTGATCTTGCTTGCCGAACTTCCTCTGAAACGACCGGTTTCTTCCTGCTTGGGTTTGTTATTTCGTCTGATTTTGTTTCAAATTTACTTTCCTTATTTCTTAAGATTTTTAATTGTTCTGTTTGTTTTCTAAACCATCGAAAGTTAATCCGAGTTCGTTCATGTCTTCTTTGACCTTTCGCATCCATGCTCCTGATGTTACCATTGGAAAGTTTTTTAATCATCTTTTTTAAAATTCTGTCTTTCGGTGTTAAGATAAGATGTTTAAGAAAAAATATCCTGTTCTTCCTTATTGTATCTGTTAAGGGTTCGTTTTATTTATAGACTTGTTCGTTTATTAGAATTCTCCATTGCCCATCTACTTTGGTTTTTTTCCTATGTAGGTTCTTAGGATTTGTCTTTCGAGTTTTAGGACATTATCTATTGTTTTTGTATTTGTCACTTTTGCTAATGTTTCGCTGCCATATGTAACTTGTGGTTGTATGACTTTTGTAATGTTTCATTTTTGTTTTTATAGATAAGCATTTTTTGTTGTATACGTTTTTGGTTGTTTGTTATGATTTAGATAATTTTTCTAGTCTCTTTTCCCACACTATGTATTCTTTATTGTTGCGTTTTATGTGTTCGCCTAGATATTATTTTTAAACGATTTAACTAGTTCCACTTGGTTTCCGTTTATGTTTACTGAATTTATGCAGAGTGTCTCTTTAGCCTCTTTAGTGTCTCTTTAGTTCGTAACTCTATATTATTACTTAAGGATAATTTTTTTAACTACCCTTAGCCAAAGGGCCATTGGATCAACCAGTGTATCACTATAAGCCATTGTTTCCTTTAGAGCAATAAGGTATCACAAAGAATAAAATATAATCACGTTTCACTACGTATACAAGTATTACGTTATTTATCTGAAGTATTGCACAATTTGAGTAGTCTAATTTGTTCTATGTATTATAACGTTTGAATTTCTAGTCGTTTACCTCTTTGTATTATGCGTTATAAAAACCTCGTTAAATTAAAAAGCAAAGAAAATTATGGACCTTTCACGGAAAACTATGTACGATGTACATGTGGTTTTATTTATTACATTCATATGAAAGATAGTACTAAAAATAACATTATACAGTTTCATATTTACAGGCGTATTGAGTAAGATTTGAAAATAATTTGTAATCACAGGATACTATAAAATTAAACTAAATTCTTTCAGTATATTATATCTCTGAATAAATCGGTTATAAACTCAAAATTAAGAGTAGGTAATTAATATACGTAGTTATCACAGGATTTTGATGGTATTGCATTATTTGAGTTTACGTAATTCATTAAAGGTTGATTAATCGGTTAAACAGACCATCTGCTTATCCTTTTCGACTCTACCGTGGCCGGTTAAGAGAGCTTATTTTTTGTATAGTGCCACGTTAGGCGACGTAAAGTAGGAGTACGTGATCGAAGTTCAATTACTTTGTTTTCCCTACGTATATTTGTTAGGACAGTAGTAAAATTAATGCGACCGAGATAAAATTTTAAGGCGAAGTTGTGGGTTGACAAGAATGACCGATTAACCTAAGAAGAAATACAAAGGACAATGGAGTTTGAAAGCGATGTCTTGATATAAATCGAAGAAAAGATGCTTATTTGGTGTGGGCATGTGAAGTAAGCAGATGAATGGCGCGAGTAACGGGAAAGAATCCAGAGGGAGAGTGCGAGAGTGGAAGACCACGAAAGTACTTAACGGATAAGGTGAATGACGCCATGGAGAGAAGGAGGATGGATCAAAGTAAATGTAGGCATAAATTAAAGAGAGGGGAGGCGACAATAAATTTAGAAAATTCAAATATTACTTAGGGAACATACGTACCGATTTTCAAATCTGTAGCTCTTCAGGAAAGTAGATTTTTTACTTTTTTGCATGTGGGCTGAAATACAAATAATATAATCTTTCTATTAATTAATGAAGGAAATTTTGTAAATGGAAAATTTCAAAACATGATCTGTTAGTGCAAACTTTCACGTATTTATATGTAGACTCGTTAGCAACTTATTTTGGAGTTAATATCTGTACGATATCGATTAATGTAACTATAACATTATATTAAACCGATGACCAAAGTTTTTTGTTACTTAACAATAAAACTAGCATCAGCTTTAAGCCGTACTACCTTTGTACTTCATATTTACTGCACAGTACTATAAGCTTTGTGTTTACGCATGGCTTGCGTACATCGATTAGTGTATGTGCTCAGAGTACAGAAGTTGACTGTGCCGCAAACTCTGTGTAAATTTCATATTAATATTATAGTTAAGTTTATTCAATCATGCTACCGTATTTGTCTGGTGCGTTGTGAGTAATAATGCACACGGGAAAGTTGGAACCTTTGATAGATACAAAGACAGTAACTGTTGTGTAAACTACCGATTAAATACTGCGAGCAAAACAATTTTGCTCACAGTAATGCTAGATTTATATACACACTGTATATTTTTGTGTATAAAATGCCGTAATTACTACAAGGTGATTTATTTGTCAAAATTTAAAAAAAAATACTGAACGTCGTATTTTAATATTTAAATCTAAAATATTTTGATAAATAAAGGAAAACTGCAAAACTATATCAAAAAATAATGTTTAAATTAATACATAAAATCAATTATATTTAAACCAAATGAAATCGATGAATAATGCTAGCAAAAATAAAATATTAAACTTATTTTGAAATTTATAAATGGTACAATTTCGTTTGGCTTGTGAACCTGCCCTCCACGATTCGGCGGGAATAATACTGCTACTATCCGTCTCACAATTAGTGTACAGTCTGTTTACTGACCAAACATTTTGGTACGTTTTATTTATACAAACTAGTCTCATAACTCCAACATCGTTTATCACAAACCTGTAGGCCTACTACTCACATTTAATACTATTCTTTGTATATCAGCTCACTGAATTAATTTTTTTTTAAACTTTTATGGCCAGCATGGGACCTTTTTAGTGAACCATAAGAAAGATCATTCAATCTCCTGTTTTTCCAATATTTCTTCATCCTTTCAGATCTTGCTTTCCTACTTACCTAGTTCCACCCTTCCTACTTAGTTTGTTTCTTTTTCAATTTCTTGATTTTGTCTGTTTTTTCTTGTAGATCTTTTACTGTTATTCCAAGTTCTTTGAAATCTTCCTTAATTTCTGTGATCCACTTTATATTACTTTTACTCTCCCAGAGTTTTTTTATAATTCAACTTGATAATCTGTTTCGAAGTGTTCTAATTAAATGTCCTAAAAAGTAAATTCGTTTTTCCCTGATTGTGCTGGTTACAGGTTCTACCTCTTTATTCACTGTTTCATTGGGAAAAATTCTTCAGCGGCCATCTATCTGATATTTTTGTTAATGCAAGTTCTTACTATCCTTCTCTTGATTTTCAAGATTTGTCTGTGGCCTTGGAGTTAGTTGTTTTAAAAAGAGTTTTGCTTCCGTATGTTATTTCCGGTCAAATCACAATTTTGTAGTGTTTCAGTTTAATTAATTACTTACTTTAAACAAAAATATTTTTAAACGTAATTATATTTTTGAACCTGTTTCTATAATTTATCGCATTGTTTAACGTGTGTAAAAGACAAATGAATCGACACGTACAAATTTTAGAATTAATTACTATTTGTAGTCTATTGTTATATAGTAAGTTGTAATGACCGTAGACAGCTCCCACTCTTCTCAAGCCACATGAAATGGCACTCTTGGGTTCGAATTCCATTTAGGCACGGCATATTTTCATACGTTACAAAAAAATCCTTTCATCCCTCACCGTCTGCATTAGCAGTAATTGCAGAACAGTCGGACGTTAAACCAACAAAAAAAAAGAAAAAACGAGAAATGGCACTATGTATACCACTCAACTAAAACATTTGACTAAAATTTTTATAAAATTTCCCGGAAAGACTAATAAAATATCATACATTTTCCGGAAAATTATAGACAATTATTTAAAAATGTACCTGAAAGTCTCTATCATGAAGAAGAAATAAAAAGTTTTCGTTTCTTAAAATGTGGATCCGTATTTAGGAATAAATGAACTTAAAATTTTATGAAATACTGGGTTTCTTTTCAAGAAAGTGGAGAAATATACTTAAACCTAAATTATTGTTAGTTTATCGGATAATTTTTATTCTTCTTATACAATGGTTCCTGTATTTTATAAATTTTATGTAGTAATTCTTGTATACCAAATAAAGAAATATTGTATTTCCACTAATAAAGCTGATGTAGAGGAAAAAAATTAGCGTGCATACTCTTTCATAGCCTTACGATTTTCCCTTGTTACTGTACCCAAGAGTTCCTTTCTGTAACCATTATTTTCCAGTCTGATTGTTCCATAACACCTCGATTGTATTAGGGGTCCAACCTGTAATAATTGGGGTTGTGAAGTAGGGAAATTGCTCAACGGCTGCCTTAGGGTAGTCAACTTGGTCAAGTATATTGTATTTTATATACTTACTTTATACGTTAAATTTTTTTATTTGTTATTGGAAACCGTACATCTTTGATAACCGCCCAATATAATTGCTACTTTTCGCTACATTTGCTCAAATTGATTAGACATGTATTTGTACACGAACCCCCAGTGGAATTTGTCATGGGTGGCTGCCAGTTGGTCACCATTCAAAGTCGCTTGCTGAACCTTTGTTACTTAATAAAATAGCGGTTCTCTACTAACTGACTGACTGGGCTGACCCGAAGGCCTTGCGCAAAGTTGATATGAAAAAACTACGATATAAATTTCCAAATTATAGTTTAACAATATTTTTGATACTCTATTATTACGTAAAAACAAAGTAGTCATAGAATACATTAAATTTTATTTTATAAGTTAATTTTCATCTAGTTTAAATTAGATAATGACTAGTTCAAGAATCTTTGACTACATCATATTAACTAGACCGATTACACTGAGCAACCAAATAAAAAGAGAATCAGATGTTTAGTATTTGGATGTGTTGGAGTACGCTTGTACGTTCATGTATTTTAGAAAACGTGTGTGTCTGAGAGACTAGATTCCTTCTCTACTCTTTCGTTGTATACATGTGTTTCCTAATAGTCGATGGAAAGCATCTGCTTATTAAAACCATTTGGTCTTCGGCTACTTAATTGACCTTCTCTTATTCTAGTTCATTTTAAATTGTAATTTTTATAAATTCATTGTTTAAGTTTCACTTTCTTGAATGAGTTGTAAATTAATACGTTCTCTAATATTTTTAACTATTATGTTTCTAGTAAATGACCAGTTAGTATAAATTTACAGACATGTCTCCTGAACTTTATCGTCATATTTGAAATGTTCTTGTGTAGGCTTATATTAAAATAATGTTTTGTTTTAATAGCATATTATTTTGAACTGTATGTTAATTTTATGTTCAATTGAGAGTCATTTTTCAGTTGATACGTAATCAGCTTAACGTTTTATACACATCGACCCATTCAACTAATAATATCAAGCTTATTAATCTACAATATATTAACAAATTTCATTAAAAACAAACGAGAATTTTATAAATATACAATATTTTCTTCCATCTATAATCACTCTACTTTAACTATTGTGTAGGGAAATCAATTGAAACGGTCATTTCAGAAAGCTCATAAGTCAAAAGCTAACTTTTGTAAAAATAAAACAAATGGTAATTTACTACTTTTCAATAAAAAACAATATTAAAAATATAATTTGTTCAGAGGGCTGTCAACTTTAATATAAAATGTATAGTCTACTTTTTTGTCTTTTTAAAGATTAACCACATGTTAAAAGAAAATTTGAAAATTTAGACTTAAGTAAGGTGTTTCTGAAATAAATTGGAGTAAAATGCTAACTTATATTGTTTTCTGTAAAATACGTTGTTAGAACAGAAAAAAATTATGTTGTATTCATTTATGTATTTCACTAGTTTACATTAGTGACATGTAATAGCTTTTGCTGTAATAAAAATTGAAATTCTTGACTTTAAGAAAAAAAATGTTGGTTTTCATGACTATTCAAATTCTTCGTCGTCGTCACAGACAATAGTAATCTCCCTTAAAAAGATTTTTGCTTAGAAACTTTGTTTAGCCTTTTCCACTAGAAAGTAGAGATTAACCCTCAAAAAATCATCCGCTTTCATTTTTTAATTAGAAGGGAGCACTTTGTTCTCCATTAGGAAAAGCCTTTTCTTAGTGTTATATACTTAAGGAAAGCCAGACTTGTGATTTTTTTTTACAGATGGTGTGTTTACATTCAGTTAGTCATAAAATGCACTAAAGAAAAAAATGTAAAATGTTGACTTATGGGCTTTCTGAAATGACTGATTCAATTATTTATCTCCGAACTTACGCCTAACAATTATTTCAAAGTTTTTACAATTTTTTTCACTAATTTTGCTGTTTTATATGATTCGGTTGTTTGTGATAGTCATGACAATGTATATCTTGTCATCTGCTGCTTGAATGAGTTCCATCGAGGTAACATCAAAACACTTTCACTGATTTTTTTTTTCTTGGTTTAACGTCAGGCTGTTTTACATATTAGCGAACCAAGATCTTCCTTTCATACCAACTCGTCAACTGCCCTTCTTCCTAATTCTGCATAACCATCTGAAGGATGTTACTTCTTGTTAAGACAAAATTTTGAAGATATGACAAAAGATTTGAAGGAAGACAAGCTTCTTGTTAAAAATAATTAAAAATTTAGACGTAAGGTGTTTCTGATGCCGGCCGCATTGGCGTAGTTGGTAACGTGCTCGTCTCTCATCATGCGGTCTTGGATTCGAATCCCATTCAGACACGGCGTATTTTCATACGTTACAAAAAATCATTTCAGCCGTAACAGTTTGCATTAGCAATAATTGCAGAACAGTCGGACGTAAAAAAACAAAAAAAAGTGTTTCTGAAATAAGTTGGAGTAAAATGTTAACTTCTGTTGTTTTCTGTCAAATATGATGTTAGACAAGAAGAAAATTGTGCTGCACAATAGTATTCATTTATTTATTTCAGTAGTTTATATTATGACTATATATTTTTTTATATTTATATTATTCTGCAATAATAAAAACTGAAATTCTCAACTTTAAGATTTTCTAAAATGTTGATTTTCTAAAATGTTTTTAAATTTAAATTTAAAAAATTTAAACAACATTTTTCTAAAATGTTGATTTTCAGGGCTATTCACGTTCTTCATCATTTTTAGATACAGTAGTTATACACCTTAAAAAGATTTTAACCTAGAAACTTTGTTATGGCCTCTTCCACTTGAAAGTAGAGCTTTAGCTTCAAAAGAACATCCGATTTCATTTTTTAATTAGAAGGATTGGCTACACTTCATATCCTCAAGGATAAGCTTTTACTGAGTGTTACATATTACTTAAGGAAAGCCAGACATAAGTGATTTTGTACGGATGGTTTGTTTATATTCAGTTAGTTCTAAATTGCACAAAAGAAAAAATGTAAAATTTTGACATATGGGCTTTTTGAAATGACTGACTCAATTATACCTACTGTACGTAATAATATTAATACTGTGTCCTATTTTTTTGTAATGTACTGAAGAAATATTGTATGATTGTAAAACAACAATAAATGTTAAGATCAATATGACTTTTACTTTGTAAACAATCAATGCTTTACTAAAAATTAGGAGATTAGTAATAAGTTATAAAGAATAAAACCGAAAGCAACTGTCAGTTAGATATTGTTATTATGCACGAAATGAATAAAGGAAAGTGTTTTTTAAATCGCAAATAAAATATTATTGTTTCTTTTACTTTTATTACTACCGTTAAAATGTTTGCTTTTATCTTTTGACATGTTAATTAACACTGCGTGGTAACCCTTGGGTAGTTTTTACTTTTTAATGTTATCGAGATTTGTTTGTCCATAAACTAATGCAAATAAGGCGCAGTAGCTGGCCAGCTACTCTACATACATTTGCCTGCTAGCTTCTTATAATAAGAAACGTTCTACAAAAACCGGTCGGTTAACAGAAGGCATGGTATTGTATAGGTATTAATTACAAACACAGGTATACTACATTTTCAAATGCTCTGTTTTGGCTTTTGAACAATAAATTTAGGGTGTGGCATACATCGTAAGAAAACCAACAAGAAATCTTCAAATTAAAATTCGTTACCGATTCTAGCCAAGTTGCTTTTAATGCACAAAATCGGAAACTAAAATAAAATTAATTTAAAAAAAAAGTTAATCGTTACTAACGTCAATTAAGAGATATATTTATTTTAAAACTAATTTACATTTTCAATTCAATTTATATTTTAATTAATTATTGTACATTTATTTAAAACAAAAATTCTAAACCTTTAACATATTATGTAATGGGGCCACGATTATCTATTCTAACATTCATTAGATTACTATATTGAGACATCACTGTATTAAATTTCTCGAATTCTCCATTTAATTATCTACAATTTTTCAAAAACCAATTTTAATTTAAAAAAAACTTATTCAAATAAGGTCGTTTTATCCTTTCTTTTAAGGCTAATATGTTTTCCCTCGAATCCCTAATGAATTTTTTATGCCAAATTTTTCAAATATTTAACAATTTTAATTACAAAGTTTTAATTCATTAACTAATATTGTAAAGATATTGTTGAGTTTTTCTCACTGTCATTTCTAAAAGTAAGACTGACAATCGTGTGTTACTGGAGTTTACGAGCAAATCGAAAGAGTGAGTAAAATAACAAATAATAGTCAAAAAAAAATTATCTATACTAATAAAATATTGAAGCAAATTGATGGATTGAAAACTTTTACCAAAGAAAAATAGAAATACGTACAAAAAAATCGCCTTATGAAGGCCAAAATAAAATACTATTAAGCCCATCATAATGTAAACAAGCGTGGTTTTATAACAATTAGTACCTCAGAAATCAACAAACTAATCTTAAATCAAAAAAAAAAGATCAATTAGAACTTGCTGGACGAAAAATACCTTAAAGAAATGCACATGAAAATAGCCACAAACGAACAAGTTTCCCAAGTAATTGCACTACTAGTTTTTACTAGTGTAGCCTAATTAAAAAGATCAGAATATTTTTCCTCAGTTATTTGGTAAGAACGCCAAAGAGTAGAGTTATTAGTCAAATCTGGAACCAAAAATCGCTAATCTGCTGAATAAGAGAAATTAAAGAGAATATGAAATAATTTTTAAGCAAAACACTGGATGACCTAATGAACGAATCCCAAACATAACAAAAAAATATGACCGAGTAAAAATCAAATGAATCCCTGAGATCAAAAGGCTGTATTCAGACGAAGAGAAAAAGAAAATATTATTTTAGAATCAGATAATGCTGGACAATAAAACAAAGTTTCAAACATAAATGATTAAATGGTCATGATTATGCTGGAAAAAATTAATAACATTAATTTGTTTGTATGAAGTAATCTCAGGAAGTTCCCTGCCAATTACAATTTTTTTCATTCTTTGAAAGCGTGAAGCTTACTAGGTAACACAGATCATGTGGCAATACGTAATTTTTAAATTTTGGAAAAGTTATTGGTAAAATGAAATCATCTATTATTTAGTTTGTTATCGTGAAGATCAGCTCTTCCTCTTATTCAGTAGATAAATTCTATTCAAATATATTTTACTTGATGTATTCTAAAATACAATCGGGTATCAGGTACCGTAAAAAACTACAGTACTCGTATGGTCAGTACGAATCCTCAATCAGTTTGTTTTTGGGTTTTACGTTCGACTGTTATGCACATTAAGACTAATACAGACGGTAAAATGCATTGGAATTAGAAGAAAATCAATGATGAAAAATTGCCAGACATAACCGGGATTTGAATCCGGGACTCTTGACATAGAAGCATGGTGAGCTGACAGTAGCCTACACAAAAGGGCTAGCCAAATAAACTTTAAATATATCTTAACGTCATTTAAATATTTATATGTATCGCTAATTATTTTTTTTAATGATAAAATAAATCAAACTTTCAGTTTCATAACGTCATTAGTCCAATTTATAATTAATAATAATATTTTAGTTAATTGACATAGTGACAAACTGAATTAAATACCTAAACCTGTAATGAATAAATTTCAGTTTACTATTCTGAATACATTTTTTTTGTATTTTACTTCTTTCTCCAAAAGCTAATTATTACAGATATTCTTCCTTACTCCAATTTATCGGCGTTATCCCGGCTTTCTCTGCACAAATTCCTAAAATTAAAACAAAATATCTAATAAAAGTAGGCTACACAAATATTAATACTTTCTTATTTAACAGTTTAAAGTTTTATTTTGAATTAAGTTTTGGTTTCATTAAACAACTGTTACATTCCAAAGATGGTCGGGTAATAACATATTGTTAAAAGTGCAAATGTAATATTTTTTTCGTAAAGAGCCAATTTTAAAACAAGTGAGTTGACTTAACACGTCTTTTGGAGGACGTTGTGGACATTTTTGCAGCACACTTTCTCAGCATTCGTTCACTGTATGCTTTTTTCTTCTTCGGTCTACCCGATGTTCTGTTTTATCTCTTCATGGAAGTCCTTAAAATCCGTAACTACTTGTCTGAATTTGGTTCGGTCCATTAAGTTTTCTCGGTTTATTCCGATTATCTCATTTCTCTGATTATTTGAACCATTTTGTACACCATTGGTATATTTAAAAAAACATAATAATTAAATTTACATAAAGAATTAGCTTTAATTTCAGAAGATACCATTCTAGTGAATGAGGCACATGGTATTCTAATCTCAAGTAATAGGGTAAGTGAGTTTATAAATCTGTTCTCTTATTACAGATTCAGATTAAAGATTTTGTCCATGCACTTTCATAGAAGCGTAGAAACCTACGCTTCTATGTAAGTACGAATTTGCTAAGAGCCTTTTCACATGGCATAAATCTGGCCACGTCACCACGTTCTCCAGTAATTAGAATGAGTAACTTCAGACGGAAGTGGCAGCCACGTCGCGTCGCAGCAGGGTGGCCACAAGAGACTGGGGTTCGGTCCGTAGCTGCTGCGTCTGCTGCTTCTGTCGACAAGTGGCCTCGTTTTACATTACTGTGAATATGTCTGTTCATTCGAGTCGTAACAATTGCCGCGGCTGGTGAAGTTACAGTCTTGTGGCAATTAGTGTGAACAATAATATAATTTCAAATACAATAAAATTTGTTACTTACAAGCAACGTACAGTGGTTTTACTTTTTTCAGGGATTTTTTAGTATTCAATATGTCCCACTCGCTTTTTAATAACCATTTCAACTCTTGAAGCATTAAATCTATTAAATTTTTTCATAGCCTATTTCTTTAATTTCTTGATCGTAAAACCACGCCTTATTCACAGCACTAATAATCTTTTCTTTGGTAGTGCAGTATATTTTTCTTAATCTTTTCTCCACAAATACCCACAAATTTTCAATTGGGTTCAAGCCTGGTAAATTTCCAGCCCGGTCCAATACTTAAAAGTGGTCTTACCCAAATTGTTCTTTGCCTCCGCCGTTTCTTACGATACCATCACCACGGAACAGCTTCTTCAACGTCCATTCCGTTCAAAATCAACAAAAAAAACTGGCCTGGCCAGGTAGCTGCCACGCGACTATAATCTATCCCATGAAACCGTGCAGCATGTCAAAACATATATGTATTATAATATGTATTAAAATTGTGATTGAACTTAGCGCGATCCATTCGAGTTTCAAAAAATGTTCTTTGCTTGTCAGATAAAACATACTGTTTAATAATTAAAACATATACTATATATTATAACATACGTCAGTACCAATAAAAAAAATTCATACAGTAGGCCTTTTATAAAACATCCGGTCTGCCGCCGGTTGTTTTGACTAAAGGCGTTGTTAGAGTGAAACATGATTACGCATCCATTTTACTGACTTTCAACCCGAAGTCTGTTTATATCTGCTGCACGGTTCTGTGGGATATACTATAGTCACTTCTTCTTTTGGCGTCGTGGCCACTGGCAGCGTGACAAAGGCCACACCGTGTGAAAAGGTTAAGTGTTTAAGGGGAATACCTTTAATACCTTTAAGGTATACCTTAAAGGTATACCTTTAATAAAAGTATTTTCATGTTGCAAATTAATACAAAATTTTTTGTGTGCATAAAAAGTAGCTGGTTTTTTTATTAATTTCTTAAACATTTGTTTCAACAATTTATCCTAATCCGCTGTAAACAAGGTGGGATAAAAAAATAGGTAGGGCCTACTCCTTTTAGAAATATAAAGTTGGGTGTATTTAAACCAATTTACATGACATTTCTGTTGTTTGGCAGGAGTAGTCTCATTCTAGAGCATCGTACGGTTGCACTATTTCTTCCCTTTATACATTTTTTGAAAGATTTCTCTAACAGTAGCAAACATCAATAAAAAAATAATAACTTTAATAAAGGTTAATACATGAAATCACCTTTTGTAAAAAGCCCTACAAAATAAAATTGTGAATTATGTAAAAAAACAAATGTTGGAAATCAGTTAAGTAAATCAAAAATTATTTTCTTAAAAAAGCCCGTGTATCTGAATTCTTAAATGAGCTATAAAAGTTTAAAATTTGAAATTTCATAAAAGAAATTATTGATTTGGTATGAAATTGATTTTTTCGTTATTTATTTATTGTTTCAAAACAAATAATTTTATAAAAATATCAAAAATGAATTGTAATTTTTTCAAAAACCATTTGAAGGTAGATTCTTTCCTAAATTAAAAAAATAAATACCTACTCAAATAATATTGTTAAACAAAATTTTTGAAAAGTTTACTTTGAAGGAGAAAGACTTACATTAGTCACATAATATAGATATGAATGTATGAGCTTATCAGAGTGGTTTTCGAGAAAAAAATGAAGGTCTTGGATGAATGAAAATGCTTGTGGTTGTTTAATATTAGAAAATAGACGATTGTGAGTGTGCACACTCTTCTTTAGGGTAATTAATGACAAAGAGCAGTTTAACAGAATTTTGTCCAAACGATATTGACGAAGTCAGCACTTATCAAAAGGAAAAAACAGCTTCATACATTTCTCTTAAATATTTTGTTTTCCAAAACGTCAAAATTGGTTTAACCTGAATAAATATGTTTTAATTAGATCTAAAAATTATTTGATTTTCATCCTGTCGTGTGTGATAATTAAATAAGTTTTTGTTATTTTATAGTTTACCTGTGATGTAGATACCTTCAGAGAAATTTCTGATGGGTGTATTATAAGAGGCATCATACAATTTATGAACTACATCAATGGACATAATGTAAGCTGACTCTGATAAATAATGCAGTCGTCTTGAAGCACAGTAAATTATGAACTCTAAAGCATACCTGAAATAAAATGATTTAATTAATATAATTACAGTAAGAAAAACCGCGTTGGTGCAGGCATTAAATTAAACGAGAAGAATTATTTGAATGCACTTTTATTTGCGAATTAATTATGGATTGTTCAAGAAACAGAGAGGACATTCAGCGAGATGTCTATGAGTTTTATAAATATGTAGGCTCAATGATTTTGAATTTCCGTAAAGACAACAAAAGTAATGACATTTAAGGATATTAATTGGATGGTAGATAATACCATCCAAGAAAGAATGCCTTACTTTCATTACTTAGGATGCAATATTGATTGATTTCGATGATGAGTAAAAGTTGAACAAGTTTCAATGGAAATGTTGGGCCATAAGCAGAACTTGGAGAGTAGAACTGAGAGAGAATCAACACTAAAGTATTA
Organism: Catonia carolina; assembly: GCA_035578175.1. Classification (NCBI taxonomy): domain Eukaryota; kingdom Metazoa; phylum Arthropoda; class Insecta; order Hemiptera; family Achilidae; genus Catonia; species Catonia carolina. The sequence goes on from JAQMRL010000002.1 coordinate 83,705,545, forward strand.
TTAAATTAAATTAAATTATTAAATTAATGGCAACTCTAGTTATTATGTATTGAAGTGAAGCATGGACAACTACGAAGTTACTCGAGCGGAAAATCTAGTCAGCAGAAATGAGGTTTTCCGAAGTACGAAAGAGTGCAAACGATCGGATAAAACAAGAAACAAAGATGTAAGGTTGTACTTGGATATCTTCATCTTGAATGAGAAAAATTATGTCAAGAAGGTTGAGACAGCTCATGAAACGGATGTCAGTTTAAAGGACACCTCTTAAAATCCGATGGTAATTTTCCGCAGGGAAGGGAGACGTTGGAAGATCTAGGAATAGATAAATGTAAATATACAGAGTGATTTACACTGATTTATACGCTTTAAGCTGTCACCATGCCATAACAGTTTTACCTTTACTGAAATAAAAAAAACATCTTAAGCTGTTCCGAGGGAAAATATAAGGAAACAAAGAATTTGTAATATAAATCTTCATATTACACATGCTATGGTTTTCAACTCTCTTCAACGAGCCTGAAATAATTTGTAATATTTACTTTTGTCTATTTCACCAATTTTAAGACAATTAAAAATTTCCTTTATTTGTTAATTATTATTCAATTTTTTTAGTACCAATCGCTGTTTTTGAACAATCCCTAAAAACAAAATTGTATCTAAAAATAGATTCTTACAATTGTTCTTTTAAAAGAAAATTGTAAAAGAGCTGTTGATTATAAAGTAAAATGTGCATTACCTTAAACATTTTAGATTATTTAATTTAAACGTACAGAGCGATCTTTAGTCCCGTTATCCAATTCTTAATGTCTGGTAATTTTTTCTAAGAACGGAAAATTCTGTTTTGTGAAACGAAGTTGGTCACCCTACTCAACCGGTATAAATACGGCTGTATGAGTTGATTCTCCTTGAGCTGTGTATTTTGTGCCGTTTCCGGTCGTGTTGTGAACAGAATTTCTTTTACCCGAGAACAACAGGTTTTCATTCTTGAACAATATTTTGCTACGAAATCGTGCGCGAGTGTGAAATAATCATTTCAAATTATATGTGCTGGTGTTCCTCCACGAGAAAAAATGTCAATTTCTAGGCTAACAAACCGATTTCGAGAGACAGTAGTGTTTGCGGCAGAAAACGTAGTGACAGACCAACTCTCTTGACAGATGACGTTTAGAGAATGTGAAAACAAGATTGCTCAATTCTCCGCGGAAAAGTTTACGAAAACCTTCCTCACAAGTTGGTTTGTCATATTCGAATGTTCAGAAAGCTGCTAAAAAATTGAAATTGTATCCGTATCGCGTACGATTAGCCCAAGAGCTTCAGCCTCCACATTTAAACAAGTGATTGCAACATTGCCGTTGGTTTAGGACTTTCACTGTATTTAACTGTATTGTACCAACTTAATTCTTCACCGGTGAGAAAATACTTTAATATGAATTTCAAAAGATAATAAAAAAAATATTGGGCGCCAGCTCTAGCAGTAGAGCATGAGAAAATTAAATAAGTAAAACTATGTTTATTTGCATTCAACTAAAACATTTCATTAACTACTAAAAACCTTATTTTTAAATTATCATAACCTATGTTAAACATAGCCAACCTTTTTCTGCCGCGAATGTAATAAAAAACAAAACGTACAAAACCCTTAGTAAATACGAAATGAATTTACCTTCAACTAAATATCTCTCCTCTTTCTTCTTCCTCTCCTTGTTCTCCTGGTCACCTCTTCAAATACTTTCTCCTTAATTAACAACTGTTTCAAGCAGAATTCCCAATGGGACTGGATTTTTCTAGAACTAAATCAGGTAACGTCTGGTCGACAAGCCTCCCTCTCCCATCAACTGTTCAACCGACCTGGAGGGCCAAAGGGAAGTAGAACCACCCCAATGATTTGCTGTAAGTTGGAAGGTGGAAGAAAGGTTCAAAAACACACAGAGGAAACACACCGCCTAATGAACACTACCCCGTATCATATGATTGACGGTTTGCTATATCTTAATCTCTAAATACTACTTTAATGCAACTACTTCTAACAATGGGGGTTTTTGCCATACACTAGTTAATGGATTTTTACCTGGAAGTACGGAAGTTGTCCTGGAAGTTACGGTAATTTGGAATTACCATAACTTCCATTGTTTGTACACTTGTACTTTACAACGGAACAATGTCGTGCAGCCAAAGGACGGCGCTGCCAACGAAGAAAACAACATAACTCAAAACATGAATGTATTTAATAATAAGAATTTATTGACGGAGTATGTATGTGTGTATGTATGTAGAGAGAGTGTATCCGGGTGTATGTGTATGCGCTTCTTGTAAGCTTACGTACGACGCATACACAGATATTGACTCCAGATCTACAAGTAAGTAAAAATTTCGGACGAGAAATGTAGAGAAAAATAAATTCTAACAGTAGAAAATTTTAACCATTGCCCAAATATTGTAATAACTACATAGATTTTATGCCATATGAATATTATTAAAATAATATTATATTTTATCGCAGTTACTTAAAACTTTTCAAGATAAAATATTGTAACATTAGGCTAGAAATAGTTATGGTGAGATAATTAAATAAGACCAGTTATTGTATCAAAGAGTGTATATTGCTCTGTGATTATCATTACTACCTGGAAAGGGTGCAGTAGGGATATTATCTCTCATTGTTATTTTTTTGTATTATGTTATAATTAATTTTACAAAATTTCTAGGTTTTCTATTTTTTGTATTTGTATACACCCTTTTATGATTATTCACAATTTTTTCCGAATTTCTTTATTTCGTTCTTTCTCGTACAATCTAACTTTAAATTATTACTTCCAGAATTCGGAAGAAAGTCTTTGTGTATCAATTATACCTCGTCTTTTTTTTAGAAAATCTAAAAAGGTATATATAACAGTTGCTTCCTTTTTTCGGTGAGTTGTCCTATGAAGGATTATTAGTGTGAATATATTGTACGTTAAGAAAAAGGTCTGCGTGGTGTACACTTTGTTTATGGTTAAGTAAGAGGTAATTGTTAAATGTAAAATTATTGCTATTGTTATTTAAGTTAGTTTAAGAGCTTAACGTTTTTTTGTAATTAATTTAATTTAAGCAACTTGTTTGTAATTTGTTATTAACTTAAGTTAGGCATAATAATGAATTTGGTTTATTAATTGTGTCAATAAATAATTGTTACAAGTTTAAAGTAAATCTGTTTCTATTCTAACCAGATCCTAAACGAACCTAGGCTTAGGTGTTACAATATGTTACCAAGAAAATTTTTCACAATCTGAGTAGTGTCTAATATTCGAACGGTTACTAAAAATTAAAAAAAATTAAAAATTTACCATTCACATCCGTTACTCGGTCGTAGCTTGTAATTTGAGACCATAAGAAATCCCATTAGCAAAGAATTGCCCTCTGTCTTATCCTTAAGTATGTGAAGAAGACGACGTACATTAACAAAGTAGTCATCATTTGTTTTTAAGAGATACTTAACATTTTGACAGTTCAACTGTACCCATTTCAACATCAAAAGACTTTTATAAGTTCTATTACGAAAAGACTCGACAATATCTTCTTGTATCATGTCATTATTTAGGAAACTTTCCGATTGAATCCGGTTCTAAAGAAATAACAGTAACTTGTATTATTATTTAGTTTTTATAGAATAGCAACTACTGTAGTTACCGGATACAGTGGCGTTCAAGGGAGCGGGTAGTTCCGGCTAATGTACGCGATAGTCACTGTAACCGACGGCCTTTTTTTGTAGCAGGTCCAGTTATGGTCAAGTTGTCTGTAGTAAACCACTTTAACAGAGCTTCCTCTACGTTTCTATTATTTTACGAAGTCGAAGTCTCCTCGATTTCTCTTTACCTTCATCAAAACTATTCTGACTTTTTTCTCTGGTTTCCTAATTGCGGATAATATATGGTGTGTCCAACGTTGAAATCCGTTGCAATATCCCCGTTCGTTTCACCGTTTTCCAAACACCAAATGATTTGCACTTTTTTCATCATTGTAAAATGTCTACGCGATGTCGCCATATTTAGATTTGTATGAAACACAAAAATAACGGGCGGGTTTACACAAAAGATATGAACTAAACTTGAGTAAACAGGGCAATAAAAATTATAGAACAGCGCTGCATTTAAAACGCAAAGAAAGGATAGGCCTACTAGTAATCAAACTTCCGACACGAACAATAATGTAAATGCATGTTGAGACTAACGCTATTAAGAAGAAAAACACGTTAAACTAGACAAAACTGAGTAACTCGCTGACTCATACCGTTGAGAGATAACCACCATAATGGAAAATTCGTTCAGTTGTCACTGAAACCGATATGTGATTTCACCGATGTCACTGTAGACGATATTATTTTATATTGCACGTAATAGCGGACCAACCTTTTTATCGATTATTGGTCACACTATTGTGTGGCAAAGATTTGATTTCCCCTTGCGGAGAGGAGCAGAATCGGTCCGCTACTAAACTTTTCAATAACATTTCATTACGTACCAAGTCTATAGTGTACTATTTAGTAGTGGTTATGTGTTCTATTAATAATTGTTAAAAACCGTTAAGACATAAAACAATATACTATATATTATATCTTAATACGTATTACTATATTTATTTGTAATATTTTAGTATACATATTTCATTTATATACATATCTACTAACTGTGAATATACTAATCTACAATCAGTAACATTTTCAAAGGCTAATATTTAGAAGTCCTTAACTTTTGAAGGAATCATCATAATTGCGTGATTCTTTCACTAAAAATAAGGTTACTCTTTAAACTACATTTTGTACGCTGCATATATGTAGGAATAATCATAAGACAAACACTTTCTCACTACAAGACGTTTTTAAGTAAGGGTGTACTTCAAACTTTTTTACAAAATGAGTGACTACAGTATTGAAATCATTAACAAATATACATTTCCATTTGATCTGTACGTATTCTCGGTATATCCTGATCTCGTAATATGAATTTTTTTTAATGTCAACTTTCCAGTTAATATGTAATCATCGTGGAAACGAAAAATCATCCTATTTATCGGCCGTTATTTTATTTCTTAAAATCACTTATAATTTTTTAACAGTTTAATTTATCGTAAAAGTTAATAGAACAAAAAAGATGCGTCACATGATTTACATAAGACTAGAGCATTTTAGAAATATACAAAAATATTTTTAAAAAAAGAAATTTTATTGAGAAGGCTAGTAGCGGTCCAACTATGCTCCTCTCCGCAAGGGGCAATCAAATCTTTACCACACAAAAATTGATAGGTCATTGTATCTTCTATCACTGTATGCGATAACTACTGTAGGCCTAATTCATAAATATAGTTGCAGTTCAAAACTTAAATGAACCGATAAGAAAAGTATATCCACCAAAACGGACTTTAAACAAATTATTCATGGTTTAAAATGAAAATTGTAAAAACAATCCTAAGGTTCTTCAGGTAATGAGCCTGGTGAATAAAAAATAGAACACTCGTGAGTGATCACTTACATCAGTATTCACTTCTGAGCATTGTGTTTGCTTTTAAGAAAACACTTGATTTAGATTGAACAAACGTTTAAAGTAAGTTTAGTGTTCACTTGGAAAAGCGTGATAAACATTTAAGCGTTCACGAAAGTAAATTACTCAATATATGAAGTGTTACCTTCATTTGTTTTAATTTTATTATGATGACTACAGAATGATTTAATCTTAATTTAATCTTAATTAGGCGTTATAGTCTTGCATGTGCGTAATATGAACATTCTTCACACTATAAAGTTTACAATATAAACTTTTTAATTCTCCTAGCCGTATCAGTTCGCTGTCGTTTTCTGTGATAAACAGTCATCATAGTTCATGAGGAAAGCTAAGTGTTCACCACTAGTTTCACCAGTTTCTGGTAAAAAATTTTCATATAAGATATCTTCACTGCCAGATTCAAATCCTAATATAATTTGTTTTTATTTTGATGAACGTACATTCGGTTAACCTCGCGAATTTTCATTAAAGCAACCATCACAAATTTGTATCAGTTTATCTGAATAATGGAGAAATATAAATTACAAAATCAAATAAGGAAGTAAGTAATCAGTTGGAGCAATCTAAAACCCTAGCTTAAAGATTTTTGACTGATTACTCAAAATAAAAAGTGTTCGTCTTAACTACATTCATATCAAATTAAGTGAAGACTGGAATTAAATTAATGAAATTTAAATTCATTGTTTTTAAAGTGTTTACTCGACGTAAAAGTAATCTCTTTAAGTATTGCCTTTTAATTTTTATTATCCCCAATGTGATTACTTTAAATTTAGAAGGTAAGACTCTTTACTTATTTTTATTCACTAAACCCAATGTAGATTATCATGTAGTGTTGTACGATGAACTTTTCTATTTTCGCTGTATTTAGTAGCTTTTCCTTGTTCGCTTTAATACGGTTACGGAATTTTACTAAATAACCTTTTGCAAGGTAAGGAAATTATTAATAAAGAAATAACTATTCTTACTGGGTGTCCCAAAAGTCCGTAAACAACTTAATATTTAGAATTTAAGGAAGTTTCAAAATATATTCAAATGTCAACCTCACTCGAATAAAAAATAATATTTTATGATGAATCAAAAACTTTATCCGCCATCTTGAAAATAACTGATTTTTTTAAAATCGAAAGGTGGTCATCCGACTCATGATTTCAATGCGAAATTTATAGACAATTTGAATGGCGAAAACTGCACGTCGATAGGCTTTTCTCACATTCTTAAGACTTTTTTATAAGATAAGATATTCTTAAGATAAGGTTTCAAAGATATTCTTTCAACGCCTTTCTTTACATTTCAGCAGCACCTAATTGAATGTCATATTTAATTACTTATTATGGTTTAATTTTTAATTTAAAGTTATTAATATGTATTTTTAATTTTCACATTTACATATATATCTTGAAAATTTCCTTACATTCGAAATATTAAGCCGTTCTCGGACTTTTGGGACACCCAGTATATTTATTTTAACCATAGTGAGTGTTACAATCTGTTCAATTTAGAATAATAAGCAACCCCTCGATCCAATGAGAGCGATGATATATAGGGTGTGTAAGTGTATTCTTTTACAGAGTCAGGCTAAACATTTCTAAGAATGTATCATTAATTAAACTACAGCCATCAAAGTACACCGTCTAGTTATACAAATTTGTATCAAGTTAACCTATAATAGGAATTTAATCATGTAACCTTAAGTCTCCGTATCTCACCTGTCAAACAGCTGACTCGCAGAGACTAATTTACAAATAGAACAACCCGGTGGTTGAAGAAAATATTAACAATAAAATTTTACAAACAGAATTATTTTTTATATTCCTTAAAAATGAATTTCATCAACTCTTCAGTCAGAAAGAATGATAATTTCTATCGATAGTGGTACCTTCGTATTACTGGAAAACGTTTTTGAAGTCAACTGTGTAATAAATCTTTGATCATACAGTCTATTAAACCAGATAATTGTGGATTTCTGAACCTAGTATACAATTGTATGGGTTCCTATACAAATTTTTACCTGTCCCGTATTTATTGTAAAAATATACCTACAATATTATATTGTACTTCTATGCATTAAATTTCAGTCACATCTTTAAGTGAGCTTGTTTTGAAAATTTTTTTTCAAAGAGAGATATTTATTACTAATAGGTTACAAATATTATTATTACCTGTAATGTATCATTATCACTTGTACCGACCATAAATGCTACTTTAACTTCAGGACTTAGATATGATGCCCAAAGAAGTCGAATAAGATTTCTTCTGTAAAAATTGCCTATATCTGAATGAACAATAATAAGTAGGACTGGAGGTTTTCCACTGATATAACATATGTAATTACTACGTATGATTGATATCCCTTGGGATCGAACATACCGTCTTATTTCTGATATTCCTTCCGTATTAGATATCTTCAATAAATAGGTACAAAAATATAACGAAACAAAAAGCCCAAAAATTGCAAAAATATACCATCGGCGGTTTAAAAGTCTCGTTGGTAATATCCACATTTCTTCTCCTTCTCCACGTTCCTCAGTTTTATCTTTGATTATCTAAACAAATATTTAGAAGGTTTTAATAGAAGATTAATTATTAATATAAACATCATTTATATTTATAAAATGTCAAAGGTATTTTCAAATGCATGAACAAAACGAGTCACTTTGAGCACTTTTAGTAGGTAACTAATAACCCAATTTTACGTTGTTTTCAAACAGAAATTTACTAATATTATGTAAATCTACAGTATTGAATGAACAATCAGCTGTTATTTCCAACCTGTGTACAAAATTAGTATTTCATGCACTTAATACTTTTTTTAATATTACGTTAGTTTTGTTTTCGAATAAAGTAAAATTGTAATATCTAATATTCAATTTTTTCTTAAGTAATTTACATGAATCTTTTTAGAATTATATTTTCTACAAATCTAATTAATAAAAAAATAACCTTAAATAACGATTTACTAAAGTAATTTCACGGTAGAGATAAAAATGTATTTTTTAAACACAATTCTAGTGTTTTACGTAAAATATCTTTTAAACTGACGAACGTACACTACTGGGACCAATTTCACTCAATTTATCAGGTAAAAGTGCATACGAAAGCATCAGGTTTGTCTCTTTATTGCAGCCTTTAAAATGTCTATATGGTCTAATTTCACAGAGGGTGCTGAATTCTCGGAAAAATCTTCTAATCTGTATAACTCGCTAACGAAGCGTTTTTAGACTTATTTTTACATGGACTTTTTTCTTATTTTTAGCTACAGAACGAGCTACCGAGAGATTGCCGCATAAATCTGAATCACTCGGTATAGAATCAGGACCCGTCACGGATTGAAACATTTTTTTTAATACTTTTTTGTGTGGTGAATCCGAATATGACCTTATTTTCCCTGCAAATCACCATGAAATTAGTTATAAGCCCTTTTTTATTGTGTGCCGACATAGCCTCACATTCTCATACACATTTCAATTTGTCGCTTTATTAATTTAAATTAATTTACATTTTAAATGTACACTAAAATGTTAAAATGTCGCTATTTTAACTGATTTACCTGTTGGTCAAATATGCATATTTACATATTTATATACGTATTTAAGAAATTACTAACAGACTAACATGTAACCTGTTAAAATATTGTGACGTCATTACAAGCTGTATCAAAATATTAAATGCGTATACTAACCAATAACCTTTCATTTACACCTGCAAATAACAAGCAATAATCTTTAGGTATGATTTTTATAAAATATTTAGCATTTAAAACTCCATATAGTAACTAATAACCTTATTATGAGTAGGTTATCACGATAACCTACTAACTATTTAAGTTTGATTAACAATGCACAATAACCATGTGTACCAATAACCTTTAATTTAAAACTGCATAGAGTAACCAATACTTTATTATGGATAGGTTATCGGTTGTTAAGTGCATTTATAACTGAGTATTGTCGCCGACCGAGGCCGACGACACGTGGCAAAACTTTGCTTGCGAAATTGGTGGCCCTGAACGGCCCATTTAATTGGTTGGGGGTCCTGAGAAGGACCGTTTAGGTTTTTGTGGTGGCCCTGAAAAGGGCCGTTGTTGGTGGTCGGAGCAGCGAGCCGGCGTGTTGAGAGTAGAGCCAAAAGAGTGACGGCTCGGCTACCGGGTTCAGGCCTAGCTCTCAGTGGCCGTTGGGTCCCCATTACAGCGTAACAGTGGTGGCCGCCAGAGCCCCGCAGTGTCGGGTAGGCCGATAGCGCGGCCGAGGCGGTTCTTTCCGGTCCCGCTCTGAACTCTATCTTCACCGTGGTGCCGTCAGGCACGCACGGGTTTCTTTCGGCGGCCGAGTAGGAGAAGGCTAACCAGTTGCTTCGATCAGGAATGATACGTCTGGTCTCGGCTGGGCTTTTCGTCTTTCTTGCTAGCTCTCTTCTTTTTTCTTCTTCGTTCGGGAGTTAGATAGTAAGTGCCTCTTACAGGCCAGTGCGGCCGCTTAAATCCCCCTCCAGCGAGTTCAATTCATGGTGGAGGGGAGGCACTGCTGGCTGCGCTTCGGTGGCGCTTTTGCGGCAGGCAGGTTCTAGGACTATCTGCAGGCGCTGATAGTGATGGGGCAGTCGGCGACAGTAAATTTTCAGTGTACAATTACCTTTAATTTAAAACTACATATTGTAACCAAAAACCTAATTATGAATAGGTTACCGGTTGTTATGAGCATTTATTACTGCTTATAACAACCGATAACCAACTCACCATTTACTAACTCATCAAGGCTAATTTTCAGTGTACAACCATTAGGCTTATGTTTTTTTTTTTGGTTTAACGTCCGACTGTTTTGCAAATTGCTGCTAATGCAGACGGTGAAGGATGAAATGAATTTTTTGTAACGTATGAAAAAATGCCATGCCCGAGTGGGATTCGAACCCAAGACCGCGTGAATTAGGCTTATGTGGCAGAGAGAGATAACGTCATAGTACTACGTCGTAGGTTACGATTAGTTTGAAATTTTGTAAATAGTTAATCAATATATTTTTAAGATTAATAAGTAAAATTCATAAATATATCGACATAATTAATTGGTTGTGAGCATTTATACGGTAAATGAAGGGAAATAAAACAGCGAAATTTAAATTTATACGAGAAAGTGAGGTCATATTGGTAGATGATAAAAAAAGACAATTTTATTTCATGGTGATGTACGGGCAAAAATAAGTTTATACTCGAATTCAGCACACAAAACAGTATCGATTTAAAAAAAAATTCTAACAATCGGTGACAAGCCCTGATTTTATGTAATTACATTTTCCTTTAATTCAGTGATTCCCAAACTTTTTTTATCACGGCCCCTTCTGTCTAGGAGAAAACGTCCCACGTCCGCTTACAAAACTTTGTGGTAATGGCAAATAAAACAGTAGTACGCTTATATTGAAACACCATACATTTATGTTTTATTGTTTTTTATGACATTACAAGTTGCAATTTAAATTAAACACGTAAGAAACAAAATAAATCAGTGAAAATGACCTTGCAGTGTTTTTACAAGATTCCCTATTCTTGGTTGATTATTTTACGTCCACTACGTTGATTATTTTAGATTACGTCCACAACGTAAATCATTAACAACATCAAGTTTACCTCAATGCTTTGTCTTTATTGCAAAAAATGTTGAAAATACCTTTTAGCACAAATAGGCGCATGAAAAAGTTAAATCCGATCGCAGCGCTTGCTGTGATAAACTGGAGTACACTGTAATATAGATGCTTAAACTCGAATCGTGAATCGCAACAGCTCTGGACGTGGGACAGCAAAGGTATCTCGAGGTCCTGCGCCCCACTTGACTTGGCTTTACGTCTCCCTTGGGAGGCGCATCCCCCAGTTTGGGAACCATTGCTTTAATAAATACCTTAATTTTTATAAAATATGTGAAAGTAACGTAAGTCCAACAATGTAAATTTATAGTAATTGAGACTTTACTTACTTCCTTAGTCTGGCAAAGCTGTACGAGTAAATCCTTGCACACAAATTAATAAACATAAGTATAGAATTAAATTAATTAAGTATTTTTTGTTATACATTTGTTATACTCTTTAGTAGGCTTATTCAAATACTTACCTTGATTAAATAATAATACTGCCCGTCTTTTCCTATCACATATGTTCATGGATGAAGAATTTCGTTTTCAAACAGCTCATACGTAGACTAACAGAACAATTTTAGCAAAGTTTTTAACAATCAATTTAATCTTACAGGCAGTGGAACGTAACTTCAGAAGCCCCGTGATATTTTCTTTATAATATACATTACTGTAGCTTAATGTTTTCTAAAAGTGAATATTCTGTTTTTTCACACATTTTTAAGCGATCGATATTGGTTCAATTTGTAAGCAGTTTGTTTACAAGTTTTTAAACAGCTGTCATTGTTTAATATAAATTGTATTACCGCGTCCGTGGCGAAGTGGTTAACATGCCGGACTACAAACCGGAAGATCCAACATTCGGTTCTTGGATCGAGTCTGGATATTTTAATACACCAAAACTCACCTTTCCATAAATCTCGCAAAAAAAATGAAATGAAAGCCATAATTCAGTAAAATTATGTGAAATTCGTTGAAAAACTATTTTTATAGAACATTTAAAAACCGACAACTTTTACTACAAACATTTATTTGTATAACGCTTAGTTCAGCGGTAATTACTGATGTTCTGTTTTGTCTCATAAAAACCTGTAAAAAATTGAATTTTTAAGATTTCGGCTTCAGCACGCCTTTTACTACAAAAGTGTGTAACAAATCGATAGGAAATTATAAAACCTATAACTTTTATTTTAGAAATTTTTCTCGTACAGAACCTAGTTTAGCGTCAAAGAATGATTTTCCTATTATTAAGCCAAACTAAGGTTGGTTTTCATTTTGCATTATTCACTCATGATTAAAATTAGGTTATGTTTATCTTTTTTTTTTTTGTTAATTAAAAGTCGCATCAACAGCTTGATTATTAGTGACTATGGTGGGTTTGGAAACTGTAATGATGGGTTTTGGCACGTATTAGTAATTTCCAGATCCTAGCTGGGAATCGAAGCCAGGACCTCCGCTTAGTAAGCTAGCGTGCTATCCAATACGTCACGGAGGCGGCCATTTTTTATTTTATGTTGTTCGCTATTGTTAGGTTACATCGTTCAATATTTACATTGGCAAGAGAAAGTAGTATGAGAGTTTCACACCAGATTTTTATCTATCTTTTACTTCAGATCTTCATTCTTCATGTCCCCCTGTGCTAAAAAGAGGTATTTGAAAATAATCAAAGAAGAGCTGTATGAAGAGAAGAGATAATAATAACAATGCAAAGTAAGAGAAACCTGTAACTTACTTCACTTTATTGGAAGTCATTTTTTTCAAATCGTGTGGTAATAACCTAATTTTGTTAAAGACTAGGCTGATTTTTAGTAAAAATTATTTATTTTTTTTAAAGAATAGAGGTAAAATAAACTACTGATCGTGAAGGTAGCCAAAACGGCAAAGCACTCGACTTAACATAATAATCAGAGAAGAGCTGTATGTATACATACATATTAATTTAATTTAATTCTGAGAAAATTTAAATTTCATTGCTTTAATTTAAATTTTAATTTAATTGCTTTCTCTTCTAATGTAGGAAAAATAATTAATATACAGTGCTCTCTGAGCCTAACAGCTATTTGAAAGTCACAAATATTAAGCAGTTAAGTCGAGTGCTTTGCCGCTTTGGCTACCTTCACGATCAGTAGTTTATTTTACCTCTATTCTTAAAAAAAAAAAATAATTTTTACTAAAAATCAGCCTAGTCTCTAACAAAATTAGGTTATTACCACACGATTTGAAATAAAAATGACTTCCAATAAAGTGAAGTAAGTTACAGGTTTCTCTTACTTTGCATTGTATACTTAGCAAGTTAATGTCATAAAAATTTTAGAAGTAGGCCCTACATTATGGAAGGGATATCTTAACAAGTAAAAGCTGCTTATCAATTGGTTTAGTATCAACTTTAATGTAAGGTCTAACAACATGAGTTTCTAAGCACGCTTACGCATAAACTTACTAAGTAGACTTACAAGTAGCCTTAATATGATTTAGTAAACAACAATACATTAATTTGATCACAAACTATAATATTAACTACCTATAGGAAATGAGTTTGTTAATACACACCATGTAGAATAGCAATCTATTATACATAATATCGTTGATCAAATGACAAGAGTAAAAATTAATTGTTGGATTTTCAAAGAAATATTTAAAATAATAATAAATAACTAAACATCAAGATAAATGATTTCCATTTATGATCTTAATATTTTATAGGAAGAATTATATATATGAAACTAAAATTTAATAAGAAATATTTAATGTAAATAATAATTCCAGAAGTCAGATCAACTTAATGAAAGTGAAGATACCCAAAAAACAAATGAATGCTCTAATTTTAATAAATAATTTCACTTAAATGAATTTTATAAAAAGAAACTAAGATAACATCAAGATATAAATGAATTAAGAAACTGAATTGAATATAACAACGATTTTGAAACCAACAAATGGAATTTTTGAAAGAATCAATTAAAACTGTAAAACCGATTGTAACAATGGTCCAGTCCCCCATTCGATCCAGGTCAATGGTACACGGCACATCTCCAAGAACTTCACAAGCTACGTAAATATATATTTAAAAATTGTCATTACATTTGAGCTCATTTTATTAATCATAAATTCATTTAAAATACATTATTATTTCAGTTTAAATTCATTAAAACTTAGTAATTTAAAAGTGTCATCTTAATCAATCAATAAATTAAAATTAAACCAACGATCAATAATCTTTGTGATCCAAATTTGTCAATTTTTTTAAGTATAAGTAATTTCATAACGTTCATTAAATATCATTTAACTTAAACCAAATTCAATTGTGTATTATTTATTTATTCATTTAATAATTTCATTCTTTTAAACCACTTTACAACCAGTGGATAAACGATAACATAATACTTCAGTATGAGGTTAAAGGTTTCTTGTTATATTGAATTTCAGTTAATCAGAGAAGGATTTGCTGTAATATAAAGTATTAATTGTTTCATATTTACTACAAATAATTGAGGCATTAGGTGCAAGAAGGGCGTGAGTGATGAAATTGAGTTTTGAGATAAACAGTTGTAAAAGTTTGCACATTAATTGCAATAGAACTTTTATTATTAAATTACCACGTTATATTTTATAAGCAAAATTTTGTTATTTAACTTTGATGTTACAGTTACAGAATAAAATTATGATTGTCACAATACGCATCAAGAAAATAAATTATTGAAAAGTAAACGTTTAGAACAGCTGTTGTGTGTAGAACCGAGTCTGATAACCATGTCTTTAAAAAGTTAGACCTCAGCTAATTTTATAGATATCAATATGACATATTTAGGACATAAAGAAAACAACGTGGAGATTTCAATAAACCGATTTACGCAGAAAGGGCGTGAGGTAAGCTCAAGCCATTATTGCACTTTATTTCTCAATTCATCTGTATGTAGTGTTATTCATGATTAAGTTATAGGAGCCAACGGAAAAATCTGCAGTAACTTCGTTCAGTGCCTACGGCAACTGGGGAGACCTTTATTTTAATTCAACGAAAGAGTCGACAAAGGTTAAACAGTGATAAAGAGGTACTACCTACATAATATTTCTTGATTTCGATGTTTTAAATGTAAGCAGTTCACATGAATAGTTGTTTCAACAAATGACTATAGCACTGTTCATATGACCGACTGACTACTTATAACGAAATCATTCAACTTATTTATTTATTTATTTTATTTTATTGTTTGCAAGAGGCCGACTACGGCCCAATTATTCAGTATGTGCTAAAAATACATGGTTTGTAAACACAGCCGCCTGTAAATAATGGCGTATAGTGAGTAAAGGACAAAAGAGAGACAGACTACGTACGCGCCTCACTTCGTTTCTCCTTCAATCTTATTGAACAGTTTACTCTTTGGCAGGGTAGCACAACGCAAATTGAATGACTTAACCTCAAGTAGACCTGATTGCACTGAATAAAATCAACTGGAGCAGTGATGGAAGTAAAAAACTAGCGCGATGATTGTACTCTCAACGAAATGCTTTCGCCACTCTATTTTTAAGCAATTAGATATTTTGAGAGACCGGAAAATGATCCTAGTTGAACACGAAGGACGCTTGTCTATTAAACAGTAATTGTAAGATTTTTTGAATTGGAGAAGTATATTTTGAATTTTAAAGATGTCCGGTTGCCAAGATTGTTCAGATTTATTAAAGGATATCAATGAATATTGTTGTTATTGTTTTTATCCTTATCCAGTCAATATAGAAAGCAATAACATTTAGTTTTTATTTTTGTCCTTTGATTTATAAAAGTTTTACTGTTACTATCAAGTATTCTACATTGTTGAGTTAGTAGCTATAGTTAAAAATCCCTTTAAATGTCCTGAATAGTGAATTTAAGTCAGTTCTACGTAGGGTATGTCATAAATATTTCCAAAAAGAACAGTAAAACATTAATAATTTCAGATGTGGAAATCATATAGTGTAATTTAACATTGTACAGTGATATTTGAAAAACTAAGGGAATAAACCTGATCATTGTAAGAAATCGTGTATTGTATGAAGTGGTGTGTAAAATCAAAAAAATAGAGAATTTTTTTAAATGTATTTTATTCCTTCTAAATGTTCTCGAATATTTGGAGAAACTATCAGACTTCAGGTATAAATTAGTTACCGCCTTTGTAGTGAGTTAGTGAATAATTAAATTGCGAATAGAAAGTGTTGTCGGGCCATTCGCAATAGTACCGTTACGGACCCGTTCTTAATTTCGTTATCAGTGCTTACGGATGACAGCAGGTGGTTGCGAACAGATTATCTGTGGTGTCAATAAATATTATTTGTTATAAGTTTAAAAGAAGTTTGTTTATAATTTATTATACCCAGATAACGAACAAACCTTGTCTTGGTGTTACACCAAGACATTGTTTAAGTGTTGTCGGGCCGTTGCGAAATAGTGTCGTTACGGGACCAGTTTGAACTACGTTAATAGTGCATGTTTGTACGGGTAGTTTAAAGTGGTTGCGAGAGGAAAACCGATTGTTTTGATTCTTCAGGACAGTTTTCTATATTTAGTCAAGTTTAAACCCACATTTATTAATTTTATAATTCCTCGTGTTTTAATTAACGTAATCCATTGTACTAAGCTAATTTAATAAGCTAATTTAATTTTATAAACTAATTTAATAATTAATTGTGCCAATAAATAATTAATTGTTATACGTTAAAATAAAGTCTGTTTGTTATTTTCTACACCCAGATACCGAACGAACCTAGGCTTACTCGTTACAATATTGAGATTTTTAACTTATAGACCTATTATTTTGTAATCATTAGCATGTCATTCTACAAAAATGTTTGAAGTGAAACCTAACAACAACAAAAATTTTCATAAAATTTCCTCGGGTAATTAATTATTCCGTTTTTAATTAAAAATAAATGTAATATTTACAATTTAATAAGGATCGTGGAAAAGAATTTTATCCCTTTTTTTAATAGCAAATTACAATACACGAGTATGTAATTTAATGTAAAGAATGTTTTATTTGGTCTGACGTTTTAATGCTTTAATTTCATTCAATTACAATTCATTCAGTAAATTGCTGACATTACAAAATGCTGACATAGCTTTAAATTATTTTTAGTCGCATGAGTAAATTACTTTTTTTGTGTATTTTGTATGTTATACGTGAGTATCTATGTACGAGTTAGGTATACAATTTTGGAAAATATAATGTAATTTTTACTTATTATTTCAGGATTATTTATGTTTTTATCCGTTGGATGTATTCGTGTTTTCGGTTTTTGTGTAAAAAAACCATAGGCTTACATGTAAAAATTCTACATTATAATTAATAAAATGTTGTAGACCGCATAATATACACTTACATTATTTTTTATAATGTATCTAAGGCAGTTTTTAAATTATTAACATTGAGCTAAAAATAGATTAATGAAACATAAAATATTGTAACATCAAGTCTAGGTTCGTTCGGTATCTCGATATAATAAATAATAAACATTTTTTAAACTCATAATAAATATTTATTGACACGAGTGATAAATACTTATTTCGACATGAACTTCAACGTAGTAAACAAAGAAATTTAAAAAATATATAAATAGCAAGAAATACAAAACTAAATTGGATTAGCGTCTTAACCATAAAGTCATTAATCTACTAATAAACTTAAATCATTAATAGTTATATTCCACGACGTTTATAAAAACGTTCTAAACAAGACGTTAAAAACAATAAACAACTGAACCAATTTACTAAATACTACTTACAAAAGACACAGAAATAACGATTAAAAACACACAGTAATTCACAGTAACGCTGAACTTTTCTAACGTATAGGTATGCACTATGGAATTTTCTCACTCAATCACAGACAAAACGTAAACTAACTGGACCGTAAACAAACCGCCGCTTAAATAGGTGGGGTAATGGAGAGTTCGAGAAAAGACAGAAATTTTTGATATAATAATAAAATACAAAATCCTTCTGACGGCTTCTGAATAAATTTTAACTTTTAAAAAAAAATTAGGATTTAATAGAAGGTGTTATAAAATGGCCAAATATCTAAAAATGTACCGTGCTTTCACAATACTGGTACAACAATAAACCTGTACTACCTGTACTAAAAAGGACCATTTATATTACACATAATATTTATAACTATTTCTCGGAAAAACCTATTTTTTACTCTTTCTATTTACGTTAACATTTTCAAACGCTCAGTCATTTTCGAATACTCTTTCTTTTCGATATTGTCACATTATGTTAAGTTTATAAATTTAATAATATAAAAATGATTGCTTATTTATTTTTTTTTGTTAAATTTCATTAGGTTTTTTATTGTTAATTCTGACATGGAATTTTACTAGTATAGAGGAATTTGTTTTAACATAATAGATGTAACAATGTTAATTTAACTTAACAACGGTGTTTTAATGCAATTAAATAAATACCTGCGTACTAAATGTACCATTTGTACACAGACAAGTACAGGTAGTTAAACGAATTAAATATTTACTATAAAAATTATGTTTTATACAAGTGTGTGACTAACGAGGTAGTAAATTTATTTAACTGCTTTAAAATAGCATGATATTTAGGTTAAATTATATGTTCTGAAAGTTAAATAATATAGATATTTACAAAGTAAATTCATTATATTCACTTAAAGCATTAGAATTAAAACAGTTATTAATTATAACGGACAAAAAAATACTATAAAAATAATGAAATTTAAAATAAACACAATTTATTGTACGTTTATACAATCCGTTTAGTACAAAATGAACAGTAATTACTTCATTAACTAACTAATCTACCCATATTTTACATTATCGTGGTAAAAAAACCTGAATTCCAGCCTCTTACTAATGCCGTATTAAAATGAATACTCAACGGCTCTGTGCCCAGTACTGGAGTGATTTTTTTTTTTTGTAAACTGCATCCAGGAGACTCCGAACATGAAAAATAGGGGAATGCAAAATAAAAACTAATTCTAAATATCTCGTTTCGACAAATATTACTCGTATGTTAAAAATTTACTGACGTTTTTACTATCAGCTAAACTTCAATAAACTTGGCATTCAATAATTTTTACCTAGTAATACACAATTTATCTGAGCACTTACTAAGAAATTTATTTTTAAGAGAAAAATTAAAATGTTATAGACTCACATGACTTTCTCTTGGCAATGTAAATAATGAACAAAGTACCTTAAGTTTCATCATAGTAAACCATGCAAAAAGAAAAATATGACCCAATTTTAATTATGAGTGAATTACGGTAAATGAAAATAAACCTCCAATCGACTTAAAAATACGGAAAATCACGCTCTGTAAAAGCAGTGCTTGAATAAAAGTTATAGATTTTTTATTTTCTATAACTTAAATTACATACACTTTAGTGGTAAAATGAATACGTTCACTGCAATCTTAAAAAGTCCAATTTACTTACCGATTTTGACGAGAAAACTACAGAAAATCATAATTAACTACAAAACGCTCTAAAAATAATGTTTGAAATAAAAGTTGTAGGTTTGTTAATTTTCTATGAATTTTATTATTATATTTTTGTTCTAAAATGCACATTAAGGACGGCATTTAAAAAAATAAGTTTTTTACCAAACAAGCAGAGCCCTCCCCCAAGAATTTCAGAGCACACGACACGTACCCTATCTTGTGAACCACATAAAATGTAGTAAATGAGGCGATATATAAAAATATCGTAGAAGCAGTTTCAAGAAAATACCAAAAAAATGAAAATTTGCACAAATAAACTGCTACTTCTGGTGGACCAAAATTTTGGTGAAAATTTTTGCGTTGGGTTCCCTAGTGGTACCTAACTTAAGTTTTAAGATTCAACTGCGCACAACACACACACACACACACACACACGCGCGCGCGCGCGCACGCACACATACACACACACACACTCACACACATACACACACACACACCCACACACACAAATTGCTAAAAACATGATTTTTGAGTTCAAGAAGCCCGAAAAAGTGTATTTTGGCAAAAAAATAGATTTCGAAAAATCAACTTGAAAACAATACTATCCTTTCCGTATTCAAGTAAGGCGAGAGAAAGTAAAAAAATAATTGGGAAGGAAATCATGTTTAGCGTAAAATGTTTGATTAATCATTTTTGTTTAGCTTTTCTTAAACAAAGATTACCAAATTTTGTAAAGTTTGTGGTCAATTTTTATGAACTTTCTACCTGCATAAGTACTGTTCAAAACAATTTTGTTGCTGTGATTATTAACAGGTATTCAATTCTGTTTCTCGTTTTGTGGTTGTGGATTTATATTCTGTAAAAAGGTATTTTGCTTTAGACATATTATCACTTCAAAAATTATCACAGAAGGAACTGGAAGCAATTTCCATTCCTTAAATAATGGTCTTTGTGAGGTTAAATGATTTACTTCCAATATACACCTAATTGCTTTTTTCTGATTTTTACAAACTCTTTCTTATTACCTCGTGAAGAATTACCCCATACTAATATAACATACCAGATACAAGATACTTAGATTATGATAAGGTACTGAAAGCAATTTTTAATGCTAAACTGTAAAGTAAAAGTTATTTTGTTCGATTCTCAGTTATATTTTGTATTAGTAAGAACCCGTTATTGTTTTAGAGCTTATAAAATGTAGTAAATGACGGCAATCTCAAATTTGTAAATTTAAACAGTCGCTTGAAGAATTGAGATCGTCTTTATTGTCTAAAATTTATAAATTTCAACATCTTTCCTTGACGAAAACTGAAGGATCATGACAGAAAAAATTGTGGAAACGACTTTCCAAGTAATTATGATCGTAACTTTCAAACCTGCAAAAAATATTGAAATATTAATGATGGCGTAAAAAGTTGTTGTTGTTTAGGTCAACAGCCGAAAGGCTGGTCTGGAGCTTTAGAGGTTTTACTAAGTAAAAAAAACGAAAAGTGAGGTGGTTTACTATTGCCTTACTCACTGAGTTGAAAGAGTATGCTTATCAGCATGCCAGATCCTCCGAAAAGCACCCACTTTTCACCCTGCAAATGACGACTTCACTTCATTCACCACAGGGTCTAGCTGTATAGTTACATTCATTACTCTCAGAGGAGATAACTCTGACTAGTGTCTGTTACACTTCTACCTCTTCTGTTCTTAAATAGTTCAGTCATATAAATACATTTATATGTGATAAGAAACAGAACTATTTTTTGTAGCCCTGGAACCAACAGATCGAGTACAATTAATTTAACACTCCACCTGCCCGTTATGGGCAAAGTATAAAGTTAGGTACGTATGTTAATGACCTGAATTTTATTAATATTAATCTTTGCCATATGTTACAAATGTTACTATGTAGTATTTGAATCTGAAACTAAAAGTACTTGAAATATTTACGATTTAGTACATTTTTTAGAATATATTTTTATCTGTACGCATTTAACTATGCAATTTGTTAAGTAAGTACTTCTCCATTTAATTTTAGTTCGCTAAATGTTTTGTATTGATTTTCCTTGCAAATTTAAAAAATATTTATAATTTAAAATTATATTTTCATCTAACACATTATTATTGGAAAAATCCTATTAAATAATAAAATGAGCGACCAAACCGGCAGGAAACATTTGCATGTAATAACAAAATGATACAACGATAAGTTTATGGTTTCCCTTAAAATTGTTTACAAAATTATGCATAATTCCGCCTTGTATTTTGCCTAGTAAAAAATTGTACTGCCCAGCGTTATGGATATTTAAATTCTATCCTTAAAAAAATGTTAAAATGTCTGCGTGTGTGAATTTGGTGTTATAACAATTTAAAAGTTCCTTAATACACGTTAACAGATTTTAATGGTATTATTATTTTTAAAAAAATTAAGTGAATTTTTTGCTTGATATGAATATATTGTACGTTTAGTTTTTAAAGTGTTATTTAAGTATGCACGATTTGCTTATAAAAGTTTGTAATTTTATTACCCGTATAATAAAATTATTATCGTTTTATGATAAGTGTTAACGATAAATGATATTGTTCGAGATTTTATGTTATTAAATTAGTTTTATATCGGAAGCACAATAACGTTTTATAACACTAAGTTTAATTTTTGCATTTAAATATATTACATACATGGGAAGTTATCAATATTATCTTCTCAAAATAAGAAAAATATTTTGTTTTTAATGCTTTCATTCGTTTGTTCTCTTGTTCCGTTTTTTATATTTTTTTATTACCTTATTTTAGTTTTGTTTTTGTACATTGCTTTACAATAACAAATGAGCTGATGGTGAAGATGATAAAAATAATAACATGCATGACATGAGGAAGCAGACCATGGAGTTTCTATTTTTTCTAGCTCAATTTTCATAAGTGTCTACAGTTGTATTAGAATCAACTGAGTTTTTATTGAAGAACAAATCTCTATTGCAAGCTCTTTTTAGATTTCTTGGAGGATTATCCGATTAAGTAACTTAGCTAATCGTCCGAATAAGTTCGTTTTTATGTGTTGTTAATTTTCAGGAGAAATGTTTTTTTTCGTTTAATTGTGACAATACGTAAGAAATTTGTAGGTCACTGTAAATAAATAGTCTCATTCCGTACGTACCAAGGGAGGGTTCTTTATAATTTAAACTAATTTGTATTGGGCGGGCTGAAATCGACCTGTAATAGTTGATTTGGTGTATCCATAAATGTGGGAACTATTGCATCTAGATCCAGTTTTCTAAGTGATTAATTACATCGTTAATTTATTTGATATATCGTTACTTTCTGATACCTGGGCACATAGTTCCCATACTTACAGATTTTAATACTGGTTAAAATGTCTGAAGGGTATAATAATTGTTGTTATTAAAATTTAAATAAATAAAGATAAAAACTAAGAACTTTGGATTTCGTCATGGGCTGTTAATATGTTCTCCTGGGTAGACTGAAAAGTGAAAGGTTATGTGTTCGATTTCTGGCCCAAAAGTTTATATTTGTCTAAACTATTGTTTATAAGTATCATACTTTTTCTGATTATGCTTTCAACATTCGGTCTAACCTAGTTTTTCATCAACTTTACCTTAAAAACTCCATTTAGGCTTCTCAGTTTTACAGTAGTAAATATCCTGTATTTTCACTCTATACATTACTTCGTTTTCAACAATCATTGTGCTTAGCCTCTTCTTGTTCATCTTCAAATACTTCTTCTATACAGAACGCCATTCATCGTACCATTGGTAATCATCCCGCCATTGTTTATTTTTTTATGTAACTGAAACAACAATAATTTTTTTATAAATGTTTACATTTTTTTCAATTAAGTATTTAACATCCTGATTGACAGATAATATAAAATAACGATTAGTAGTTTCATCCTAAGAGTAATTATATAGCATAATAACAGCCAACAGTACAAAGATAATGAAATATTTTATTAGAATTATCGGGACACCTGCCTGTAAAATGACGAGTGTAATAATTATGATAAGTAAATAAAATAATAATAGACTATTAATTGAAATGTGTACATAACAATTAAACCTGTTGTTGTTTAAGTCATCAGCTGAAAGGTTGATTTGAACCTCTAGGATTTTACTAAGTAAGCGAGGAGTGAGGTGGTTTACTATTGCTTTCCTCACTGAGTTAAAAAGTATGCTTATCAGCATGCCAGCCCCTCTGAAAAGCACGTATTTTCTAGTATGCAAATGACACGTTCACTTTATTTACCGTAGGGTCTGGCTGTATAATGAAATTCATTACTTTCAGAGGAGATAACTCTGATTAGTATCTTTGACACCTCTACCTCTTCTGTTCTTAAATGATTCAGTCATTTAATTGGCTGACCTTGTGATAAGAAACAGAACTATTGTTTTTAGCCTTTCAACTAAATAAACTTATGGCCAAGAAAACTTGTAATATAATTGTAAAAAAGCAAAGAACTTTTACTTTTTCTTGAAGAGCAAATGTGTCAAACTATTCTCCAATTGTTCGGAAACTTAGATAGTTAATACAACACAGATTATAACTTTAATTTATTACTTAACTAAACCACGTAGTTAATTGAATATATAATTAACTGACTAATCCTTCTAATTAACCCGACTAATTAAACTTAGACCAACAATCAAGCTTGCTTATGTTAGTGATGACCAATACAGGAACGGATTACTGCATGGTAATTAAAATATGTAAAAAATAAAATTAATTTGAGTTATTTTTTTATTTGTATTGCATTAAATGTATTAGTATATTTGTTGTAAATCACAAGAAAATTTTAAGAATATATATACTTTTTATTTTCTTTAAAGTTATAGGAATGTAATACCTTTGGGAAATAAATAGTAGGGCCTATTACATTAGTTTTGAATGTATTACACAGTATTGCAGTAACATCAGTAATAAAAACTGCTTTTAGCAAAACTTCTTTTTAATTAGTAATAATTTTTTACGGTAAGATTTTAAGTAGACAATTCATCAACGTTAGAGACAGAACAATATACTTATGTCATCGTGTTATTTTATTAAAACAAAAATTTATAGTTTAGAAGTCATTATATCCAAGATCTTCCCAAAAATCAAAATACTATACTATCTCAAATTTAAGATTTCTAAAATTTGACTAAACTGTGATGTAACAAGTTACATTTAACATAAAAATGCTTTGGTTAAAAATATTTTTGTAAAATGTTTTACCGAAAAAATCCCATTTTGGTTTAATTTTTATAATGCACTTAAAAAGTATCTTATTCTGAATATCGATGTACTATAATCGAACCCAAATTTATTTATGAGATTTTTCTCAAAAAAAATAACTGTTTAAGAAAAATGGTATAGGCTATACTTTAACGTCAGCAGAAATTTGATTCGTTATCAAAAACAAGATATAAAACTTGAAACAAGCACTAATGTACAATTCGATAATCCAATCTTGACCCAATCAGATTTTTTTTATCATCCTTAAACTTATGTAAGGAAAAAACGGTGTCAGACACCATATAAAGTAAGGTGTAAGTAATAGGTGAACCAAAGCGACCTACACCAAATTCAAAAAAGAGAAAAACTGTTCCAGCTAAGACGTATATTACACCAGCCAGGAGAAATGAAAAACCGTATATGCCGCTTAATACGATTTTCATGGGTACGACGCAAAAAGCGTCTTAGGCAGAAAATCATCTTAGCCGAGAAGCGGCCAAGATAATCTTAAGAGTATACTTTTAAAGAATTTATTGTTGAAGACAGAAAAGTGTTAATGTCTAAACATTCTGCGTTATGTGAGAAAATATAAATAACAGTAATTATTACTTATAGGTTGTATATGTTGTTGTTTAGGTCATCAGCCGAAAAGCTGGTTTGAACCTCTAGAGGCTTCACTAAGTAAAACGAGGAGTAAGGTGATTTACAATTGCCTTCCTCACTGAGTGAAAAAGTACGCTTATCAGCATGCCGGGCCCTCTGAAAAGCACAAATTTTCCACTCTGCAAATGATACCTTCACTTCATTCATCACAGGGTCTGGCTGTATAATGAAATTCATTACTTTCAGAGGAGATAACTCTGATTAGTTTCTTTTACACCTCTACCTCTTCTGTTCTTGAATGATTCAGTCATTTAATTGGCTGACCATGCAATAAGAAACAGAACTATTTATTTTAGCCCTGCAACTAACATATTGGGTGTAAATAATTTGACACTCCACCTGTCTGTTATGGGCAGAGGTTATACGAGTATATAAATAAATATACCTATAGGTTATTTATGTACTATATAAATAAACGTTAAGATATATAGGCCTATACATATACCATTTTTAAACGCCACGTTTAATTTAAAAAAAAATAAACACCACTAATACAAACATATGTACATAAATACTATAACTAATAACGAAATTTTCATTACTTATTTTTAAAATAGTCCTTATTTTTGAGCGCGTATTAGGTGGGATTAAATGCGTATTAAGCGGAAACATATACACGTGTTTTACCTTATTAATCAAGAAACTTCATGAAAACCGCGTTTTAAACAGAAAATCGTTTTATCCGTGAGCGTATTGAACGGATACTACTGCTTCAAAAATTATATATACGGTGGCTGTAGCACAAAGTACAAACAATTCTCCGTCACCATGGTCTGAAGACGAGGCGTGGTACGATCAGGAGAAACCATACAAAAAAACTAAAATTTACAGTGTGTGTTTTGTAATATGTTACCAAGCTACAGCTGATTTAAAATAGGATGAGAGTAAACCTGCACAATGATCTGCAATGGAAAATTTTTGACGTCATATTTTCCTGCAGTGTTTCACCGGCAGGGATTTTTTTCTTTTATAATGAAACAGCTGATTTATTCTAAACATTTACTTTTATTGTTAAACAATTTGTTTGAATATTACTTTCCAAAATGTAGAAAAAATAAATTCTTTTTCAAAAAAGGGAAATTTAAAAATTACAACAAAAAAAATTCCCTCATGAATTGTTTTTGTACTCTCATCCCATTTTAATCTAAACAAACGGTTAGTCAGACCTTCAGACAGAACCTTCAAACAGTTAACAGAACCTACCAGATAATTAACATAATACAACCAACAATATAAATATTAAAGTGTGTGAGAATAGTACTTAGGCCTAGCCGGTACATTGACTAACATACAATATACGTAAAATGACAGGACATACGTAAATTTTTTTTAAAATTTTTAGGTTTCCTTTCATTTTTACACAGTTTAATCATAACATCATGATAAATAATTGGTAGTGAATATATTTCTCTAATTACAGTATATATCTTCTTTTGTGAAAGTGAATTTTTCTTATTATTATCAGGTCGGATATTAGAACTGAGTTTAGAACAATGAGTGTTTATTGCATTTAAAGTATAATACTCAAATAGGAGTACGAATAAACCAACAGGTTACGAAGTAAAGTCTCACTGTTTGTTCTGTAAATTGCTGATGATTAATGTACTTTGAATAACATAAATCATCAGCAATTTTCACACTCAGAATATATACTCGTATACGTATAGTTGAAACTTTGCACTCGGAGTTTATTATCAGAAAGCATCCATAACGATCTGCTTAAATAACTCCCGAATACTATTCCATTTTCATACCCCTGTTCTGCTCTGTAATATATTGCATACGTTTCTCGTTCACTTATTATAACACACGAATTGAATCGGTGTTATTAATAGCACTAAGATGAATTATTGTAAATTTATTTTACTAAATATTATAGACTTGTCTTATTGTTACATATATTTACATTAAATTTAGACGATTTTTTTCTTTTATTTGACTCAGAAATCTTATAGCTCAAGAGAGCGATGAATTATATGGCTTCCAAAGGAGTTATTAGAAAAAGAATAAGTACACAATTAATAATTTATGTCAAAGAGGGCGTGTGCTTTATTCTCAAAATATTTAGGAGTGCAGTCGAAGCCGATTTCAAAGAGCTTTTCAATAGAAATATTTCCATATTATAAATTAACTCTTTAAAATAGCGGTCGGATTGTGTGTGGTCGGACAGTGGTTACCGGTGTACTTTCATGGTTGGGGTTCAATTAACCATACTCTTCAGGAATAGTCAGCCTGGGTCTGTACAAGACTACACCTTATTTACACGTCATAACTTCATCCTCATCTCATTGGATCATGAGGTTGCTTATTGTAACGTACATTAGGAATAATAATAATAAAATCAATATTAGTGGATTACAAGCCATTAATATCTTCAACAATTGACATGTCAGCTGTTGATAGTAATTGAATTAGTGTGCAAAATATCGATTGTTTCAACGATATCGACTCGATAACGAATCGGGTATTGATGAAATGGAGAGATGTTTTATCGAAACGTAAACGAAACATTCCGTCGGGAAACAAAGTTTAATATGTTTGTAATAATTATGCTTAAGACCGGTGGCTCTCAAATAATAGAATTTTAAATAAAAATAAATTTAATATTTTGGCTACTTTGCCGGAATGCGCTAGTAGGGATGATTCATTATCACCGGCAGATATTAAAATAGTACGACCACCTCCTATTTATCTCCAGTCTGAAATTGAATTTATACAATTATGTGAGTTATCAAATCAAATTGTCGGTACCGATTTCTACGAATTTTCGTCAACCTCACGGGGTGTCACCATTTTTCTGTCAACTTCGAAAGATTACTGATAAAATAATAAAATACATTTTTTTTCTCTGTAATTATTTACCATCGTAAAATATTACAAGTAAACGTGATGATTATGATAATGTGTAAATAACATGATAGACATGAGAGGGGTCCCTATTGGTGCCTCCCCCCCAAGATTAAAATTTGTATATTAAGTTAGCAGATCTCTACTCCAGTGTCTTTAAAGGCGTTTAACGGGATTACCATGTATATATAAGATGGAAAGTGAACGTACAAGTGGGTTTTCGTGTTCTTGTTACTTGTCATGAAACCGTTTGTATAGGTATTCGATGAAATTTTGTACAAATTGTATTTTCAAGTCTGTATGTAAGGTTTTGTGAAAAAATTGCGCATTATTATAAATACCAACACAAACAGAAAAAGACCTACTGAGTTGTTATCCGAGATCTCCATCATTGAATCGGAGAAAAATAAATTTTGGAGAAGTTGGAATCAATGAATTTAGTGGCCGTAATATGATAAATATTATTTTTCGGTAAAAGACTACACAACCGCTGTTTAGTTGTTCTTGAACCCGACAAAAATAATAGAATATTGGTTAAATTTTATTTCCTGTTTTACACTAAAATTATTGTGGATGAACCTAAGCAAAACAGACAGATTTCTTAATGTAGGCTATGCGATGTCAGCCAGCGTCTAACGCATCACTATTGTAATTCACCTCCATGATGCATCCGTTGTGTTGGGCAACATTTTTATTGTCTAATTATACCAGGTTGAGATACATCTTCCTCTTCTATATTGTGCAATAATACACTCTTTCATACTATAGAGCCTTTTTGGTTCACCGAGAATTTCAGAATCGCCGTTCTTCTGCTGAAAACACATATAATTTGGAAAAATCAAAAAATTCTTCTCATTCAACGAATCTTTTTCGCTTGATCGTCCAGTCAGAACTCGGATCATAAACTCAATACTTCAGTATCAACAGCCTCGTCCTCAAATTCATCACAGTTTTTTCCAACTCGTTTCTTCGATAATCTCACAGAACTACTCCTTCCACTTCACCACCGGCTTTAACTACTCAATCATTATTTCCTGAACTTTTAGCACAAGAGCGCTTGAAAGATTTTCAAATTAACTTTAACTCGCATTTCAACCCGTCAGTATTATACAGCCGAATAATTACTTCAAACTCCACTGCCAACTCAAAATTATTCTCAAGACACCACAATTTTCTCTTTTAGCGGACGTGAGCATTATTCAGTACCTCAGGTACTAAAGACTGAAACTACTAAGACTAAGGTTAAAACTAAAAATTATATTATAGTTCAGGTGATTAAGATACCGTTTGGAGTGATAGGCTTACTATGTAAAAAATTGAATGAATATAAAACGAAATAATTTTTTTACTACACATTTCTAAAAATTCATCAGTTTAGTAAATATAATTATAACTTAATAAAAACTGAGGAAAGATTGTTGTATATAAACCAAATTTTAATATTTATATTTATGCACAAGTTTTGTAATTTAACTGAAATATTTACTAGTAAAAAAACGACGATGGAAGTGATTATTAATAACAACGGAAATTAAATTTTAAAAGATGGTTTTTACTTCAAGTAATGAATTTTAATGAACTAAAATTTGTTTTAGTTATATTCACCATTTATAAATAATTTATAAAGTAACTTTTCTGTTTTCATGGTGCTTCGTAGTTGTCAAGTTATTTATTGGCTGTGAATCAAAAAGGTACATAAAAATTTAGATATTTCGTATGGTATATCTACTAAAATATTATGATATTAATTAATTATTTACAAACATGAATCAGTCTTTCCAAGTTATTTTATTATAAAATATTGCTGAATAACTAAAATCTTTCATTAAAGCTGTCTTCGGAATACAAACTGTTATTATCATTATTATTGCTACATATCAATTGATAATGTAACAAACTCAGTTGGTGTAGTGATAAAGTCGTCGCCATGAGTCGCTTGTTTGACAGCTGATGCTCGGAGAAGAAGATTACGTGGTTCAAATCCTAGTAAACGTAGTTACTTTTGTACGAATTTGCATAATAGACAGTGGTTACCGGTTTACTTTGATTATTGCGGTTCTATAATAAGTACACTTTCTCAGAAATGATCGCCCTGAGTTTGTACCAGACTATACTCATACATAAATATGAGTGTAAATGAGGTGTAGTCTAGTATCATCCTTGTCTCACTCCGTCGCGGGGTTTCTTATTGGTTTTAAATTGAGCAGGTTATGAAAAAGCTGGTGTGAAACACTTAGGCCCCTACATGACTTTCTCTTGCCAATGCAAATAATGACCTTTACAACCTAACATTAGTGATAAAACATTAGAAATAAACAAAAATTTTAATCTTAGAAAACATAACCTCTTTTTAATCATGAGTGAATGATTTATATTGCAAAATGAAAATCAACTTCAGTTTGGCTTAATAATACGAAAAGTCACTCTTTCACAATAAACTAGGCTCTGCAGAGAATAATGCTTTAAAGAAAATTTGTAGATCTTTTTATTTTTTATAAATTTTATTATTAATGAACATACATTTTTGTCGTAAAATGCATACTAAGTACGAAATCTTTAAAAATCCATTTTTTACACATTTTCATGGAAAAAACAGTAAATCACAGATTACCGGGAAACTAAGCGTTACTATGCAAAAATATTGGAAATAAAAGTTGTAAATTTTTAAATTGTCTGCAACTTTTATTGTAGCCTATACTCTTTTGCCCTAAAATGCATTTTAAGGCCGCAATCTTAAAAAACATTTTTTTTCTAGGAAAGCGCAACCTCCCGAAGAATTTCAGCAGACATGGCGCCTATCCTATCTTGTAGAGCATAAAAAATATAGCAAATGAAGTGATTTAAAAAAATCGTAGGAACCGTTTTTGAGAAAATCGCAAAAAGTTAAAATGACACGAATAAACTACTACTTCCGGTTGACCAATTTTGATGAAAATTTTCGTGTCCGGTCCTTTAGTAGGTCCTAACTTAAGTTTTAAGTTTCAAATTTGTACGATGTTCCGTTCTTGAGATATTTTGTTTACACACACACAGACCAATCGCTAAAAACATGTTTTTTTTTGTTCAGTGGGTCTGAAAACGCGTATATCCGGTGAAAACTTAATTTCAAAAAATCTGGATGAAAACAATACTTTCCTTCCTATGTATTCATATAGACAAGAGAAAGTAAAAAGGGACGATTATGTTTCGGCAATAGTATTTTTATATCTTTTGCATGGGTTGATTTCATAATAGCCGTACACAAGCTTTACGTCTATAATAATATTTTCTAAATGGAATCGTTTTGTTTTACGTCCGACTGTAATTCTCATTAAGGGTAATGCAGACGGTGAAAGTGAACACGAAAATCAATGATGAAAAAATATCAGAACTAACCGGAAATTGAACCCGTAACCTCTAGCACAGAAGTAAATAGCGCTGACAACTACACCAACTGGTCGGCCAAGAATAAATTGTTTTTGTCAATTACACAATTTTCGGTGGAACGAATGTCAAAGTTAATTTTTTAAAATTTTGTTCCTTTGTAAAACATCGTGAACTAAGTTAAAAAACCATTAATTTATAAAATAATCTTTTGTATCCTAATTCTCTTATTTTTCACCGTTGACCCTATTAAGTCAACTAAATTAAGTTTAAGTTTTATAACCAGTTAGATCTAATACAATATTTTGGTTTATGAAATTATTTTAAATTTAGAGAAAATCTACTGTCATGACATGACAAAGCGTACAATGTACGTTCTCGATTAGATTACATCTTCCATTACGTCAAAAACTAATAATATAGGAATCAATGCTGCTACCATTTGTTCATTCGACCTCCAGTATTTTATTCGTAATAACAATAAAAAGTAACATCTTCAAAGCAGACCTTCTAATCAAAATTTCGAAGAATTGTAAATGAAGCTCCATTCTATCCGTCAAATGAAACATTAAAACATGATTTAAAAATGTTTCTTTTGAACGATGCAGTTAGAGATAATTACGTAAGTTTGACTACTTGAAAAATTTCAT
Organism: Catonia carolina; assembly: GCA_035578175.1. NCBI lineage: Eukaryota > Metazoa > Arthropoda > Insecta > Hemiptera > Achilidae > Catonia > Catonia carolina. The sequence goes on from JAQMRL010000002.1 coordinate 83,737,877, forward strand.
AGGCACCGAAACGAACTGGTTCAAAATGTATCAGTGAAACACTTTAAAAATCTATGACGACTGTAGACATCTATCATGGAGTAGATATTTTTATCGTTAAAGCTTCAACACCATTTACTACATTTATTTCTTAAATGTCTTGTAATCTCACCAGGATTTAAATTATTTTCGGCATATGAATTGGAATCTATATGAATTTAGTGTATGCTTAAATTAAAGCCTCTTCCCGCACCCTGTCAAGAAAAATAAAATTTATCTTAAAGTTGTGCAAGTATAGATAAAAAATAAAACGTTACTGATAAAATAACATTTAGGAAAATAGCAAACCAATGACATATGAAATAAAATGAAAGAGAAACTGACAGCTCCGTCCTCAAAAATTTAGAAACATAAAACTGTTTAAAAGGGACAGGAATAAGAAAAATCAACTAGAGAAAACCTGAGAAGAGTTTGTGAGTTCTGCTGTTATGGGAATAACTTCACAAAGTAAGGACATACTACGTAAAATTTAAAAATAAGCTTTTAGGTGAAATGTACGTTACATCATGTAGTTCGTATTATATAGGTTTCCGCCTCTTACCAATATTTCCGGGAAAAGGTTTAGGTTCTTCTTATAAATATTTATTTTAAAATTACTTTTACAAATCCCAATATGAATTGACGTATTATGGAAACATTTGAGTCGTAAGATTGTATCTCAGTGTAAAATAAGTACATAGCGATCGCCTCTGTAGCATAGTGGTTAACGTGGTAGCTTACAAAGCGGAAGGTCCCGAGTTCGATTGCCCGCTAGCGGGTAAAAACTATCACAAGTCAAACCCACCGTTCTATAACTTATAGAAATAGGTAATGGCGAAGATGTTGACACGACTCAAACAAAAATGAACAAAGTACGAGTGTAAAAGAAAGTAGAAAAAATGATATGAAATTGGTTATAAAAATTTTGTACATTCATTGTATGAACTGATTTTTTTTTTTTTTTTTTGATCTAATAAATTTAATATAATATTAGAAGGATGGAATACATTACATTAAGTAATTCTGACAACACAATAATCCAGGATATCATCAAAACAATTTTATGTGATGAAAGGTTTGATTAGCGGAAAAATGTTAGATAGAAAATGGTCGTACTCAGATGAGTTTTTGTAGTATTTGGAAAATACTACGAGAGACTTAAGTTAAAATATTGAGAACTAGTAATAATACAATCAAAGCAGGATAAAATGACGATAATGTTTGTTAGGACTGGATGATTGTTAGTCCGTTTATTTTTGTTGGAAATATTAGTTATCGCGCAAGAATACTACTGAGCAAGATGAAATTTCGCCGTAAAAAATTCTAAGTATTGTGTACAGGCCTAAACCGTAGTTATACTCTTGATGGGAAGCCACAGTTTCGTTGGTTGATAAGTTAACAGGTTGAGGAAAGCGGTGAGTGTACTGCGCAAGCGTAGTGCGCAGCTGGAATTGTGGAGTATTGTTGAAGAACTCAGCCTCTCAGCTATCTCGCTCGTTCTATCAGTTCGCACCGCACCGTCGTTGTGAGTAGTGTCACCGAGTGACCGGGTCTCATACCGCAAGCACGCGATTTAGTATAACGACTACTCGTTCGTTATCTGAATATCTATCTCTTTAAAATCGAAAATTTTTTTTCTGAGTTACATCAAATGAAGTGAAGAATCAAATTTCTGGACAAGACTAATAAATAAATTAGTATAAATTCCTGTGTGTTATTAACATTCGATAGATAAATAATATCTAGGGAAAAACGTTTATTTTATTTTATTGAAATTTTGTGTTGAAATAATCGAAAATGGGGACAATGACGCCTGCCATACCACATCTTTTGATTTTAATGCTGGTTGCCCTTCTGGAATATCATCATGTCTCAGGTAAAAATACTACTCCGTATATCGTACAAATAAAATATTTGTTTACTATTTTAGGAAATTTATTAAGAAAACTACTTGGGTACATAGATTTTTAATGTAGATTTTGCGACCTCTTTGGTTTTTAAAAATCAAACATTAGTTTTTATAACTATTATTAAAGTATTTATAATAAACGACTCTTGTTAACGAGTATAATAAAATAGTAAATTAAAACAAACCGAAAAACAAACGTATGAAGTGAATATAAATAAACACAATATAAATTTTCAATTTCCTGCGCTTTGTTTAAGTAGTAAACAATTCTATGTAAACGAATCTTCCGTATGCATTTTTGTTAAAATTTTTTCGTTAAAATTATTCCATGACTATTGTGTTTGTGTAATATGCCTAGTATTTGATACTGTATCTAGAATCTCTTTTTAAATAATAATATTTTGATTGGATTTTTAATTAAGTCTTAAAAAATTGAATGTGTAAATATTTTTATTAATATAGTTTTTACCGGTATCGTTAAATACCGTATCATATTATTGTAAACCCAGCTAAAAAAAATTGTATGAATGAATCACTCACAATATTTTATAGAATTGTTCATTCGGTTTGTTTTTTATTGGAACAGTTTACTAATCCTTTATCCTGAACGCGGTTAGGTGTAAAGTTTTTGATATTGTTTAACTTGTTCAGCAGTGAAATCTAGTGAGAGATAACTTTTTTGTTTGTTTTAGTGGTTTCCCCACAATTTTCAACACGTTTTCTTTTTTTTTTAATCGATACGGTAGACTTTGTAACTTAACGTTTTTGAGTGTGGTGTAATTAATTCTCTCTTCATCTTTGTGCCATCGTTGTATTCCTTTACACGCATTACTTTGTTGACCACACAAAATGAAAATATGTAGGCTACTATAATTAGCAACATGTATTTATTTAACAAAGATATAAAATATATTATTTATTCCTGACGGGGGATCTATTAAGACATTTTCTAGTGAAGCTTAATTGCGGTGTTGCATGCAGTTGCAAAAGAAAGCAGTAATATACAGGAAAGTGATTGGTACCTCTTTCGTTAAACTTTGAATCTACCATTGTATTTTATTAATTACGTAAATACGTTTAGTTATAGGCCTACTGTTGAATTAGTTATGTATTCACAATTCAAATATTGATATTTTAAGCTACATTTACAATATTATCTTTAGTATGACTTTTTTAACACTATTTTTATTACATCTGTACCTGTACAGTGTATTACAATTATAATATTGACCGTTAAGATGAATCAAATAATAAGATGACGACGTAAAAAAACATAGGCGTACCACCTAACGATGGAGCTTCTATGGTTCTGTTTTCGAATTTTGTTGTTTATAAGTGTTTATAGTTACTATATTTTAATTATATAAATTTTTAAGGCAGCAAAAAAATCTGTTCCATGTTCTTCCTGGGAGGGTTGTCCGAAAAAGTAACTAAGCTAATCGATCTGAACAGTTCGTTTTTATGTCTTGCTAATTTTTTTGTGAAAACGTTGATAGTATGCCTATCGTTTTATTGGGTTGAAAAAGGACGGTACTATGTAGATCATTATATATAGTATCGTTTTATTCTAACTAAAAGGTTTCAGTTGTAATAAGAAGTGCTCTGGACACTTCCAGCAGGTCTGTTTAGCGGATCCGTAGATATATAAAATAATAAACTTTATTGTTATGTACAAAACATGCATTATATGACAAATCAAAATATTTGGGATTGGGAAATAGGAAGGTTATACTACTGAACAGAAATTAAATAGGAGACTGAACAGGCATTCGTGTGGTGTGGCCAAAGAAAACTGAGCGAAAACCTTAACCAGAACAGGTAAACACTATACTAAGCCTGACTTGATTATAAATAATTCGTAATAGTGTATTGTTCCTATTCACAATAGAATACAGAATATAAAATGAGGGGGAACGTATGTCCAGATCGGTTTTTGAAAGTAAAGATACCCAATACCTGCAAGTATTAATTGATATGCTTTTTGAAGCTTAAAATCGATTTAATGTATTGTTCTATTTTTCTTTAACAATTAATGTGCAGGCTAATGCATTTAAATATTTAAAAAATTGCTAGCCATTTTTTTTAAAAAGTAACTAAGGAATTTTCGTGATGACGTTGGATCAGCGAAATTTCATTAAATTTATCCTTAGTTTCTCTTGAAAAAATAAAAAATCTAGAAAATTTTAATTTTGGTCATTTATTTTTTCATTTTTCTAATTTCTAGTCAGGTTGAACTATATTTCATTACATTCGGCCTCAAATCGATAAATTTTGTAATTTTCATATTTTTCAGGAATATTTTCTAACGAGTAAATCGTTTCCTATGGCTATAGTAACCGTTTCATTATAGTTTTGTTGTTAGGAATAACAGAATGTTACGATCAATTACCGGAAAATAATGTTTTGTAAATAAATGTTTAAATATGTTTACTGTTATTACTTGAATACAATGCATTTGTACAATATGAATGTTTATTTAAATTTAATGATCTCTATACTGCTTTTGTAGATGCGTTTATAGAATAAACAAATTTATTGAATGGAGTCACGCAAATTGTTAAACGAGGGAATTATTCCCATAAGTTCGTTTTACATTTTTGGGGGAATTTAATGAGTTAATATTGATGCTTGTTTTCAGTTAATTTTGTCTACAATTCGGTTTACAATGTTTCTCGTTTTGTAAATAAATAAATTTCCATGAACGCAGTTTTATTTGCACCAATTATACTTGCGTTCATCGGGTAATGAGATAGTACCTACAAAACCGATTATAAAAATGTTAGGCGTCTATAATGTAGTTCCGTGTTTTTAATACTCTTCCTTTACTTATTAAATAAACCAAACAAAATTAAAAATAATATTGATAAATTGGTTGTTAAAGGTAGACATTCTGAGGTATTTATTCAACATTAAGTTAGTCCTGCAGCAATATTAGGTTTAAATAATTAATAAAAATAATAATCTTACACAACACCAGTAAAGGTTGATAAGGCAACGCCATAATTATTATTATGTATTTTTATTAATTAAGGTAAGGTATTTACAATCAGTAAATTATTTCATTGCCCAACTGGCAGCAGGAGTGTTTAATTAATTTCACTCGATCCGCTAGTTCCAGGGCTACAAAATTAGTTCTGTTTCTTATCACACTGTCAGCCAATTGTATGACCGAAGCATTTAAGAACAGAAGAGGTAGAGGTATAAAAGACACTAGTCAGAGTTATCTCCTCTGAGAGTAATGAATTTCATTATACATACAGACCCTGTGGTGAATGATGTAAAGGTGTCATTTACAGGATGGAAGATAGATGCTTTTCAGAGCACCTGGGATACTGATAAGCATGCTTTTCCACTCAGTGAGGAAGGCTCGGTAAAGCACCTCACTACTCGTTTTACTTAGCAAAGCCTTTAGAGGTTCAAACCAGCCTTTTGGCTCATGGCCTAAACAACAACAACAAATTATTTCACTATAAGTAAATGTTTTATCAATAGAAAATAAATATTGATGGATATTTTTGGAATCAAGAGAATTATTTCGTCCCCTGGCGTAACTCTATTTATAAAATATTCATTTTAAGTACAAGAATAACATTGGCTCATCTTATGAAATATGAAATGGTGTTTGACCTGAAAAAGAGAATAAAACAGGTCCCAGAATCATATTTCGAGTAGTTTTTTTTTAAGAAATCTGGAGTAAAACAGAAATAAATAGGGGTAAAAACCTATGAAATCGAGGCTATTGTCTTTAATGTTTGTAGTACAATAACATTGTTGCATGGGCAATAAACACAATGGTTTTATATAAAACTTGTAGAAAATTTAATTCTGAGAAAATTTATTTAAATAGCCAACTACAAAAAAAGTAAATTGCAAAAAATAAATTTAATTAATAAATAGCTTTTAATAAAATCCATCAGAAACCACCATTTTTGACTCAAATTTATTACGAACTTATTTCGGGATGAAGCGAAATCCGAGCGAAATCTTTCGCGAGTTGTATCACGTTAAGGAATCATTTCCGAACCTATTTGTACATGATCTGTTTTCTTATTTTTCGATGTTGATTCATCTCTGGAAGTTATTTTATTTATTCGCGAATCATTCTGTATTTGTAATTTATTCATCTCATTAGAGGGATTTTTATAGTACTAATGATAAATACATTATTTATTCTTATTTGAGACTCATTGGACGATTCTTCTGCTGTTAAAGAGATTACTATAATAGATAAAAATGTTCGTTTCATCTGTTTCTGATTTATTTAAGTTTGTGTTAATAAAGGTACTTTAGAACCAATAAGAAGCACAATTATTTAGAAGAAGAGAATCTTCTTTTTAGGACATAAAATCAGAACACCGGAAAATAGAGTACTTACAAAAATCAGAGAGGGAATTTTTTGGAATGAGAAATGTGAAATAAATGGATCAAGGAAGTTAAAAGGATGTGAAGGAAATGCAGATTACACTGGAAGATTTAAAACGTTAATCAGAAAAAACTAAAATACTAAGACAAACACGCCATATTATAAAACACACGGAATAGGTGTTTTCAGACGAAGAAAGAAAACCAAGGTCCGTTGCAATAAAAAAATACTGGGAACAAAAACTTCAAAATAGATCCAAGAAGTAATTGACTAAAGTGATCCAATGCGATCAAACAAGAATAAAAAAGTTACTTTCATACTTATCAGAATGTGCATAGGTAACTAGGAAATATAATACTGTTTTCTAAGTCAGGAACATACGAATTCACAACCGGGTACACTATCAACTCTGTAACCTAGGCACTTGAATATTTAATTGATAATTTTTGATTGTTGATATTTATAATATTTAATTGATAATATCGTTTTAAGTACATCAGGCATATTACGGATTAACAAAAATCTCCTGTCAATGCTTTAAAAAATTAACTGAAAATTACAATATACGAGGTGTGGCTATTAAATAACGACACTGACGGTATAATTTTTTTTTTAAATTTTATACATAATCACTTATTGTCACTTTCAATATACACTCCTTCTCTTTCCCTACAACGCTCCATGCGAATTTTCCATTTTTGGAAACAGTGCTGGAAGTCATCTTCTGTTAGCTCCTTCAGGACACGTGCCGTTTTCTCTTTTACAGCTTTCACAGACTCAAATCTTGTTTCTTGCAGATTTCACGTTAGAGAACAGGTAGAAGTCACATGGTGCAAGATCTGGTAAGTAAGGTGGATGTTCTAACACTGAGATGCTGTACTTGACTAGAAACCTCTTGATAAATAACGCGGAATGAGCTGGCGTATTGTCTTGGTGGAGAACCCATGATTTGTCCTTCCACATTTCGGGGCGTTTTTCCTTACTCTTTGACGTAGTTTAGAAAGTACCTCAATAAAGTAATATTAATTATTTGACCTTCAGGAACACAGTGAAGGTAGCCCTACACAATCCCATGGATATCAAAAAAAAAAAAAAAACAATCATCATTGCTTTAAATTTTGACTTGCTCATTCGAGCTTTTTTGGCTCTCGGTGAAGTTCGGCTCTTCCAGTGTATGGATTGGCGCATTGTTTCCGGATAATAAGTAAAAAGACCACGTTTCATCACTTATTTTTATCTTCTACCTGTTCTCTAAGGTGAAATCTGTATTAAAAAAGGGACAAGTTTTGAGTCTGCTGTAAAAGAGAAAACGGCACGTGTCCTGAAGGAGCTGACAGAAAATGACTTCCAGCACTGTTTCCAACAATGAAAATTCTCATGGAGCGTTGTAGGGATAGAGAAGGAGTGTATATTGAAAGTGACAATACAGTGATTATGTATAAAATAAAAATACAATTTTTTACAACGTCAGTCTCGTTAGTTTATAGCCATGCCTCGTATTACGGATTAACAAAAATCGGCAGTCAATGCTTTAAAAAATTAACTGAAAATTACAAAATATAAATGGCGATTTATAAATTACCGATAAATTTTATTAAAGGATGTTAATTTTTATTGTAACAAAAATGTATATGCATATTAAGTTGTGAAACTTCAATTAAATCGGATACGGTTGTCAAAATTTATTGAAAGATCACTACAATTTAACCACTAAAGATACAAATGAGAATTGAAAGAAATTCCTTCTTTACTTGGTGAGTATTACTGATACCAATAAAGAAAGAGCTTGTTGCAACCTTTATAAAGCTTGTACAGCACAATTTACTTTACACAAACATTCTACTTTAAAGCACACACAACCTTTTTTAACTTAATTTATTCGCTCCTGTACTTGACAACAAATAGAAATGATAACATGTAATAATGTACAAAAAATGTTTTGTTTAAATATACTAAGCCTTGCGGTATTTTTTTAAATTGTGTTTATTTTACCAGAACTGAATTTGTGTTTAGTTTGTATGAATACAACTACGTATTAAATTTATACGGATCTCCATCTCGTCGTTAATTTCAGTCCTGTAAATGTTAGGCTACGTCAGACTGCTGCCGTTGCGTCTGTAAAACATGATTTCTCTCTCTTTATTCGTTCATTTTAGGCATTAACACCTACCGAAGATGCATTGTTAAAAATTTAGCTCCCCTTTTAGATGTAAACATATTACAATTTTATATTTTATATTAATTTTAATTATTTTAATTTTATATTTTTTTCACTTTAGGTACGGCGTAATCTAATAATTTTTAGTTTAATATTACTATTCTTTAGTCGATTATTTTCTTCTTTTCCGTAGTATTGAGTTCAACCTTCAAAATATTTCTTTATGAAAAAAGTTTTTGTACTATTTTGTTCGAAAAAATGATTCTTAACAAAATGATATATTTATTTTATTAATAACATTTGTTTTACCTACGTCAAAAAATAATTTTTTTTGTTACTCCTAATCTGTGTACGTTGCAATCTGTTCAATTCAGAACAATAAGCAACCCCATGACCCAATGAGATGAGGATTATGTGTATGACGTGTAAATGAGGTGTAGTCTTGTACAGACCCAGGCCGACCATTCCTGAGAGAGTATGGTAATGGTTAATTGAACCCCAACCATTAAAGTACACCGGTAACCACTGTCTAGTATTCAAATCCGCTTAAAAGTAAGTACCTTTACTATGATTTGAACCAGGAACCTTCGTCTACGAAAATCAGTTGTTGAACAGTTGACTCGCGGCTACGACTTTACCTCTAGACCACCGGATTGGGTTCAAAAAATAATTAAAATCCAAAATTTAAAAAATATATCAATTTTTGCGAAATTTTTTACTTTTTAAATTTTTATTATCTCGTTTACCCGCCGAATTGGTCTAATTGTAAAGTCGCCGCGATTCAGTTTTTTTCGGAGACGAAGGTTCGGTAGTTTCCTAGTAATACTTGTAAAGGTATTGTTACTTTTATAGAATACTAGATGGCTCGATTTTGTACAAGACTATTATAATTTTATATACATTTGCAGTTAGTACATTTATCATCCTCATTTTTTATTGGGTCATCGGTTTGCTTATTGTTTTTAAATGGAACGGATTGCAACACTAAGTATTTAAAATTAATTATCTCGTTTAGTAGTTCAAATATATTGATGTGATTTATTAAATTGAAAATCCCTCAATATCTTTGACAAGTTCTGTAAGTTATGCAGAAATAACAGAAATATTTAGGGTACAACGCTATATTAAATAAGAAAAGTTTAATCCTTATTGTACTTAAACTGTCTTTTCCTGAAAATTAATTTTCTACAATTGACCATTTTTCAGAAATCATAATTTATGACCATTGATTTCCAAGACGCTTTTTTAAATTATTTAGAATTTTGATCTCTAGTATCACATGTGAAATGTAAGTACATAGAATTTCCTTCAATGACCCTAGTTTATGCGTAAATTTATCAAAAATCACCCAATTTATAATTTTTGAAACGAGTGGCTGATTTTTAACCCTATTCTTAATTTTATGGAATAAGAGTAAAATTTTGAAATAGTTTTTATTCAGGATTTAAATTACAAAGGTTTTTTACTAATTTGTAATAGAAAAAAAATAATAGTAGCACTCCTTTTATATTTTGACCAATAAAAGTTTTTATAAACTGCGCAATTTAATATTTTATTGAATGTTTTCTCTCTTTTTTGTAAAAAATGTAGGAATATTTTAAATAGTAGACCTGATTTTAACATCCGAATAGTATTTATTCAGTTTAAATGGAGGAAAGTCTTAATCTGAAACGCTTATTTGTTTTTGTTTTTTTAGGATTGTGTCATCATTTAATTTATTGTGGTTGATAGTAAAAATAAAGACATATTTAATAAATATTTCATGCGATTTTTCTATACTTCATTAATGTTATTTGTAAATTTTTATTATTTTCTGTATTCTTTAAAATTCTTTTCCAGCCAAAGATATATTAAAAATCCAATCAAAATAGTTGGGTCTTATCTGTTAGGCGCCCCGCGCTCAGTTAGCGCGCCTACAAGAACTGCAAATGCAACATATTTGAAAATTATCAGAAAAAATACTCGGTTGAGAAAAGTGTATTGTAACATTGTAATACGTACAAACACACACACACACACACACACGCCCACTCATTCAAATACAAAACTAATAAATTCCACTTCTCTTAAACAATAATAAATACACACATCCTGTCAGAAAACTTTACAACAACACTAGACAAAACATCGGGATTATTGGCTCCAGATTTTTAAAATAACATAACAAGAAACACTAATAGTGTTAGTAACATAACAAAATTACTATTGGATGTATATAAAGCGCTTATAAAAATTACATTTTATGCATTTATCAAATATGTACCAATAAGGACTACACTACATTTTTATCCAAATATTTAGGAAGTTATTGTGAAGGAAACCAAATCTAAACCTAAAAAAATCGTAATTTTTGGCTAATACTTTCGGTAATTATAAAAAGAAAATGGTTTTTGAATACCTATTTCAATAAATACATCTTACAATTTTTTCTCAAACGTTTACATAAATAAATATATTAAATTTACAGAATTTGTACAATGCAATTTACAAATTGCATTTTACAAACATGTTGCATTTGCTGTGTTTGTAGACGCGCTTACAGACAGCGGGGCGTCTTAACAGGTAAGACCCAAATCGTTTACCGTACTGGTCTGTCAACGAGTTTAATAAACAATTTCCCGGATGTATCACATTTGGCCAAATATTAATATAAACATTTGCAAAAATACTCGAAGTTTACATAGTTTATTACTATTGATTTAATAAAATAGTATATGATTTTTATTGTGGGATTAATCGCGGACCTGTTGCTATACTGTACAGATTGAGTAAAAATACCTTTTTCAGAATATTCAAATATCGGTTACATGATTGATCGATGCGACTGTAGTACATGTTTAAACTCTTTTATACAGTATTATAATATATTTAGTATCAGTTAATTTATTTTTAACTGATAAATGTTAATGTAATAAATGTTTTATTCTGTCAGTTATCAGTAACATATTCCTGGGAAATATTTTATAATTTCGTAAGACTCTGTAAAAACTAAGAATTTTAATACAGAAATATTTGTTATTTTTAATTTTATCTCTTTTATAATTTATGTTAATAAAATTTAAAATACAGATTTATGTAAATATCTTGACCATTGTAATGTTATAAAGTAGTTTTTTCTTGTTTGTTTTATTCCTTTTAGTTATACTGAACTTAATGGTATTAGTAAGAAACAGTGTGTAAAGATTAGCGTCCGTGAAATACAACGTGGCGCTCGTTGTTAATGCTTTTAAATTCCGGAATTTAAATGCTGCAATATTTTACTTTCCTTTATAATGGCATAATAACTCATTTGAACAATTTCTTCCTTATAATATCTAAATGGAAATTCGCTCTTCAAATATTCTTATGAGGGTTTTATTAATCAAAATGAATGCTTAAATTTTGTAAAATCTTTCTGTATAAGAATATTTCGACAATTATTTTGAGTGGATATCTACACTTCTAAACTGATTATTTTTTCCCCAGAAAACTGTTATTTTTTAAACGGGGTTATTTGAATAACTTTTCCCAGTTTTTAAAGCAACAAACCATACATTTTACGCAAGAATTAAACAAACTAAAGCTGAATTAATAAATATTTTTTTGTTTATATAATTTTTATTTATGTTTATTTACGGTAGAAATAGCCATAACTGTAAATTTATACAACCAGAAGTATGTATGACGAAGGCCTACGTGTATAATGTCTTGTTTTTTTCTTAATTAAGGAAATAACCTGGTGGCAGACCCTCGTCGGTGTTTTGTATGACTATTCCAGCGTCTTTTTAATCTCATTTGTGGATTTTGCTGTTGGTATATATGTGAAAATTTTTGCATACCTTGATTCGCGTGATTAATTAACTTTGTATGAAAAGGAGTGAATAATTTGTTAATGTTGTATAAAATTGTGTCTATGTAGAGATATCGTGATTAATAAATTTCGTACATTGTAGTGACTACGTGTACTTGTGATATTAAACATAAAGATATTTGATTTGAAAAGCTTTTATCTTGTTTACATTTAATTTTTTCACTAAACTTTAGATCAAAGTTCCGTACATCCTCATCAGACGAATTAAGTATTTCTATCAATTTAGTTTTTGTTTGATAGATAACTGTGATCTACAGTGAAGTAGATCATCATTCTTTAAATCTGTAATTCAGCGAAATTTGTTTATCGTGTGTGTAGTTCCTTGTCGATCTCCTGCCAAGTGTAAAGCATACAGACTTAACTGTGTCTGGCTAAGATATTGAATTATTGTCATAAATACAGTGGACAAGCATTCTTATAAAGGCTAAACTTTGTAAAAGTTTTATTTTTGTTCTTTTAGTAAAATTTTCCATAGTTTACGCCTGTGAAAAATTAAATTAAATTTTTAAATAATTAATTTAATTTAGTTAAAAAAAATATACTGCAATCATTATTTTTGGTCAAGAAATAATTTAGCATAAGGTTTTTTAATAAAAAAAGACTCATAAGATTAATTATTTAAATAGCTCTACTATTAAATGATTGTATGACTGTAAATTTACGTTGTTGGAACATCCCTTATATTTTCTATAAGTTTCTAGGGCACTGAAAATAATATAAAATTGTATTATCACGTATTACCGTGACCACAACCTATCCCATTCTTCATCGGCTGTCACTGTATTGAAGTTAACGTATCAGTTAGCACCTCCTTTTTGCTTTCCGTAACTAAGTCTCCTTTTTGTGCTGTTGAGTACCGTAACCTTCCCATTCTCTAATCCAAAATTTTTGACTTGTCATAAATACAATTTATGTTATTATATGTGACTATAAAAGTGTATTTGAAAGATTTTACAGTCATCTAGACACTTATATAAAATAGCTAAACCTACGGCAGTTAAAAATTACAATCTACATACTACATTAAGGCATATTTAAATTAATTTTATTCGGGCTAGATTTAGTTATATAATTCCTTTTGAAAAAGCTGAAATTTTGAAATGCTGTGTTTGACACAACGGCTTAAGGTTATCCAATTAGCCTTCATCAACTTTAAACGCTTAAGCTTATAAAAAATGAAATGAATTGCTGTCGTGTATTTTTGTACAACCAAGAAGAGTTTTTATTGATTTAGAATTAGAATTTCAAATGCATATATTATATCTATATATTTATCTATATCTATATGCATATTATAATCTATATTTTATATCTATATTAGATATATATATTTATATCTTTCAATACCACTTGAAATTATATGGGCTTAATTTTATTCTTTTAATTTTTTCTATTATCAACTAATTTCAACGCATGCATTTTTAATTTTTACCTGTAGGAGCACAGACGAGTTTATTATTATTATTATTATTTCTTCTAGATCCTACTAGGGATGCATTTCTCTTAGTTCCAGCCAGTTTCCGGATGGCCCATGCTGCCTTCATTTTTTCTGCGTGTGATCTTTTTCGCTCCTCCGTCCAGGCTGTTCCCGTTCTCCTCGGCCCTCCCAAGCACCTCAGATTCTCAATCTTCCGCTTCATTTCTGTTCTATTGAGAAGTGTTTCGCCCGTAATGTCATTCACCAGCATCGTCTCGTGGATCTCCTTGAGTTTATTATTATTATTAGCGAGTTTGTTTTACAGCTGTCGCCGTCTCTCGTATCCTAATAACCTCCACATTTGTCTGTCCAAGCAGTCACTGTCTGTCAGTCCTCTCGCCTGCATCGCCACCTCCATGCCATACTGCCAGGAGTGCTTCGGCCTTCCTCTTTTCCGGCTTGACTCAGGGACCCAGTCCAATAATATCTTTGGCCATCTCTCAGGAGGCATTCTCTTCACATGCCCATACCACTTCAAACTCTTTGCCTCTATCCAATCGGCAATATTCTCAGTAAGACCCATCTTCCTTCGAATATCATCATTTCTCACTCTGTCCATTCTTGTATATCCACAACATCGCCTCCAATAATCCATTTCCAAAGCCTTGACCTTAGCTTTCTACCTTTTATTCACCTCCCAAGTTTCTGCACCGTATGTTCCAATGGTTTCAATGACTGTTCTGTAAATGCGAATCTTATTTTTCTTTGTTATTTTTCCATTCCATAGGACACTGTTCAACTGCCTTATTGCTGACCGCGCTTGACCAATTATTGCATTTATTTCCTCATTGCTTCCCCCATTTGACGATAGCACAACTCCGAGGTATTTGAATCTTCTTGTTGCCTTTATGATTTCACCTCCAAGACTCAAATCCTTAGCATTTCCTTCAACAACCATATACTCTGTTTTCATTCTGCTTATTGATAGACCCCAGTTTGTGTACTCCTCATCCAGTTTCCGTAGCATGTAGTCAATGTCTTGTTCATCTTCAGCTATAATAACCTGATCATCAGCAAAGTGCAATGAGTACAACCTTTTATCTCCAACAAGGATACCCATGTTGCAACATTTCCTTCTCCAGACTTTCAATGCTTCATTCAAATATATTTTGAACAGTGTAGGAGCAATGCAACATCCTTGACTTAATCCTTTACTAATGGGAATTTCATCTGTGATTTTTCCACGCACTTTGATATTTGATGTCATATTCTTATATAGCTGCTGGACAGCATGAATGTATTTCACACTTATGCCCTGATTCTTCATAGCCATCCATAACTTTGAGAGAGGGACACTATCATAAGCCTTAGTAAGATCCACAAAAACAATATGAGTAGCTTGATTATGAGCTATCCTCTTGTCTGTTAACTGTTTCAAAGAGAAAATGCTGTCTACACACGATCTTCCCGCTCTGAAGCCATTCTGCTCCTCCACATCCATGACTTCCTTCTCCATTCTGTTCTTCAGGACTTTCCCATACACTCGAGACAATGAATTTGTTACACTTAAACCCTGATAATTATTGCAGTCTCGACGGTCACCTTTTTTATAAAGATTACTGATATAAGACTTTGTCCACTCAGGTGGTAGGTCTTGACCTCGAAAGAATACGGTGAATACATAGGCTAGCAATCTCAACAGAGTCTCTGAACCATGCTTTAAGAGTTCATTTGGCACACCATGAGGACCAGCCGCTCTTCCATCTTTCAAATTAGCAATCACTGCTTTTACCTCATCGACAGATATTTCATCATCCTCATCATACTCTATGTCACCCGCTGTTGTATCAGCCTCCAAGAACTGAGGCCTGGTCTCACTGAGCAGCTCAGAATAGTGCTTTTTCCATGCATTTTCATCTATAGTCTTCAAACTACTCTTTTCCTGCTTGTTTGTTCTTAGTTGCTTTACTGTTTTCCATGCCTCTCTTGACTTTGTTGATCCCATATATCTGTCGACCTCTGCACATTTCAGCTCCCACTGCTGATTTTTAGCTTGGATTACCAACTTTTTTACCTCTCTGTTCATTCTTGCATACTACGAGTAACTTTGGTCCTCAGCATACCTCGTTGTAAGCCACTTATGGTATGCTTGCTTCTTCTCCTTCCCCGCCTGGTGACAACAAACGAGTTTAAAGTATGGAATATTTTGAATTTAGCTGAATAGAAAAACAATAATGTTGATTGTTTTGGAACGATACAATAAAGTGGGTTTCAGCCGCTTCCATGACACAGTGGTTAGCATGCCACGGTGCAAAGCGGAGGTCGTGAATTTGATTCCCGCCCAGGGTATGGAAAATTATTCCATGTTCAAACCCACCGTTTCTTTTAAGGAAGAAGCCAATATGTCAATACGACTTGAAATACACTAAAAAAAAAACAGACAAAAATGGTTTACCTTTTTCACAGTTTTAAATTGTAGCTTATGTATTTATCGATGAATTTTAAGATTCTCAAGTTACTGTATACGACGTCATCACAGGATTAGCCTGCATTGAAAATTAAGTACATTATTATTAATTATTTAATCAGTATCAAATGAATTTCCGTCAATGGCGTTAGATTGAAATTGTTAAACGTTTTAATTAGTTTTACACTAACTAGCTAAACAATAAATTGTAAAAGAGGTCTTAAAAATAACTATGTTAGTAGGAAGAATTGCATAATGATAAATTTAATTTCGCACTCATGAAATAAAGTATTAACCTTAATTTCACGATACAAAAGAACTAAATTGTGTTACATTGTAAAAATACTTTTTATTCTGACAACTGCAGCATTTATTTTTACGTAAAAAAGTAGATTAACTCTAAAAGGATTCCCGTCGATAAAAGCATTTCTGATATTTTGAGTGGCTTTTATTGTTTGTTTTCATTTCCAACTGCAGTTCAAAATATAGGCTGTTTTGATACATTGTGCAAACGACGAAAAAATACATCGCGATAGAGACATCATGAAGTTAGGGCCGAGCTATGATATAGGTAGCCTAAATATAATTTCCATTTCCCCTTCTCAAAAAAAAAATCTTCATATTTATTTCTGCTGGAAGCTCTAAATATTTTAGATATCTATACATTTTTATTTCATTAAATTTTGTGTAGTAATTCAGTTGTATATGTTCATAATAATATTACACTAAGCGTATTAAATTTACTATAATAAGAACATGTAGAAAATTAAATAACATAATATTATTGAAACAAATTCACCAAAGCAAAATTTATTTTAAATTTTAATACTGTCAGTTCCAACTAATAAGTAGTTTAACTTGCTGAAAGTTACTTATATAAACAACAACGTTCATATATAATTGAGTTCTTAAAATAAATCTAATGATAGAATAAAATGATAAATTTTTCACAATATGTCATGGCAATTATACAGCTTGATTTAATTATAGCTACTCTTATATAACCAGAAGTTTAAAACACCTGTTACTATTGACATTAGTATTAGTAACGATATACAAACGTGCATAATAACAAACGTAAACATAATAAAACGTGCATATATAACGTGCATATGTTAATGTAACTAACTGCTGAACCAAAAGTCTTGGGTTGATTTCCGGCCAGGTTGGCTAAATTTATTTTTAACGTATTCACTAATTACCAGAGAACTGAAATGTGTTTTAAAAAGTACACAATTCAAGCAGTTACAATCAAAATCATTAAAGTATAATTATTATGTTACTTTATGCAAAACAATTTATTATTGTGTTGTAGTGAGAGGGTACTTATGGTTGCATTAGCATTTATTTAAAGAATAGTTTTGCAAAATTCATTTTAAGATAGATAAAATTGACAATTCATATGTAAACATTTACAATAAATTTATACATAAGTCTGTTCAAATATATTCAAGTAGCCCACGTAATAAATTACACATTTTCGCAGTTTCCTTAGCATATTGGCATATTACTGGAATTAACTGGAAACAGATTGTTCCCTGATAAGATTCTTGTTTAGGATATAAAAAGTTCTTGTAACATTAAAACTTGTAGTTTTGCCTAAGAATAAATTACCCATTTTTTGTATGTATTTTCAATGTACTTTTTCCATTACCCATTGTTTTGCCTATAACAGGCTGGTGGAGTGTTAAATTATTTGCACTCGATCTGCTACTACTTCCAGGGCTACAAAAAACGTTCTGTTTCTTATTACATGGTCAGCCAATTATATGACTGAAGCATATAAGAACAGAAGAGGTTGAGATGACTCTCTTCATGAGTTATGTCCTCTGAGATTAATGAATTTCATTATTTCGTTGAACAGCCAGACCCTGTGGTGAATGAAGTGAAGGTGTCATTTGCAGGGTGGAAAGTAGATAGTTTTCGGAGGGCCTGGCGTGGTGATAAGCGCAGGCTACTTTTCCACACATTGAGGAAGGCATGGTAAACCACCTTATTCCTCATTTTACATTGTAAAGCCTCTAAAGGTTTAAATCAGCCTTTCGGCTGATGCCCTAAACAACAAACATTACCAAGTAGTTCACATAATAATAAATAACCTACTTGGCCGCCTGTGTAGCGTAATGGTAGAGCGCTAGCCTACCACACGGAGGTCCCGGGATCGATTCCCGGCCAGAGTCTGGAAATTTTCACAAAGGTAAAACCCACCATTAAACTATCCACTTCACCGTAGTCGCTAATGACCGAGCTGTTGATGCGACTTTAAATAAATAAACGAAAAAAATAACCTACTTAATAACATAGTATAAAAATTCTTTAGATTTTTTATAAATTAGAAATCCACGTGTACTAGAAACATATCTGTTTCTACGCTCACAGTCGGTTAGGTTTATTAAATTAATCATCATCATTATAATCTGTCAAGGATTAGGCTCAATGGCCTGTTCCGGCATCCATCTCTTTTTAGGTCTTCCCAAGCCTTGCTTCCCTCTTGGTTTATATTTCCATGCTCACAGAGGAAGTCTGTGAACTGGCATGCGAAGTAAATGGTATTAAATTAATAGCCTACTTAAAAAAGTTCTTACATCACCTTCGTATTGGAACAACTTTTTCTTTAATTTTAAACAGTTTGTTAGATGTGTTTATGCATTGCCTTATTTTTCCGATTAAGAAACTCGTCTGATCTTGTGTAGGAATTAAAGTAGGAGTATATATTACGTCGGAATGGGATGAGAAGTATTTATAACGTCCCCTTATTAATGAGGAGACGGTATATTGGAAAGGAGGCATACATCTTGGTTAAGGACGTTTATTTACATTCATTATTTTATTCAAATAATAAAATTATTATTTAAGTTACCAAAAATTGGCTACAACAGACTATTGGCTACACCCGCTGAAACTTATTGATGAAGAATTTGAGAGGAAATTTCGGCGTATTGGCTTTTTCAGGACAAGGGACCTAGCAATACCAAAATTGTGTTGCACGGGCTAATCCTAGAACAGGTATAGTGTTTTAGGTACTAAAGATGTGATGTATGTGCCGTTTGATAGGGCACTGAAACTGTTCAGCTCTTTTTAGGTCTTCCCAAGCCTTGCTTCCCTCTTGGTTTATATTTCCATGCTCACAGAGGAAGTCTGTGAACTGGCATGCGAAGTAAATGGTATTAAATTAATAGCCTACTTAAAAAAGTTCTTACATCACCTTCGTATTGGAACAACTTTTTCTTTAATTTTAAACAGTTTGTTAGATGTGTTTATGCATTGCCTTATTTTTCCGATTAAGAAACTCGTCTGATCTTGTGTAGGAATTAAAGTAGGAGTATATATTACGTCGGAATGGGATGAGAAGTATTTATAACGTCCCCTTATTAATGAGGAGACGGTATATTGGAAAGGAGGCATACATCTTGGTTAAGGACGTTTATTTACATTCATTATTTTATTCAAATAATAAAATTATTATTTAAGTTACCAAAAATTGGCTACAACAGACTATTGGCTACACCCGCTGAAACTTATTGATGAAGAATTTGAGAGGAAATTTCGGCGTATTGGCTTTTTCAGGACAAGGGACCTAGCAATACCAAAATTGTGTTGCACGGGCTAATCCTAGAACAGGTATAGTGTTTTAGGTACTAAAGATGTGATGTATGTGCCGTTTGATAGGGCACTGAAACTGTTCAATGTTACCTATGGCTGAGGTGCCATTTTTATATTGTTCTTTAAAAACATTACAATATAAAGACACTCAATTGAGATTTTATCAAGTATCAACCAAACCTGTATTAACATACGGTAATGAAGTATAAATCAGTACCCAAAAGCAGTTGTCTCAAATTCAACCAGCTGAGATGATTTTTTTCAGGAGTAGAGTTGTACCGGAGAGATCACTGAATGAACGATGATGTAGGAACAGAGCTTAAAGTAGAAACGTTTGAAAAGCAGTACAGGGAAAATTGAACAGCCCATCTGTTCCGTATGTATGGGAATCGTTTGCTGTTGCATGGCGATGTAAACTAATGGGAAGAAGAGAGTTGATCGAGAAAGATATGGATGCTAGAACAGGCTTACGTGGCCTAAACAATCAAAGATGATGATAATAATATTCAGAAATGATAACATATTCGTTATTTTTTTCAGAAACAATACATTAGTATACTATCAAAGAAAACAAAGAGTGGATTGAAGGATTAAAAGTTAGTCATAGTATACCATTGTACTACACTACATTTTGTTGACACGAAAGCTTTTTACCAGATAGAGTTCCATTTGCCGGTAGAAACATGTGTCCGGTAATTACGAACAAGGGGTGGATCACATTTACTGTAGGTTCGATTTTATCTACCCTAACAACCAACGTACTGTTGGTTAACTCCTACACAGTGGACACATGCATACACTCACATGCTCACATTAGAATGTAAATTTTTACTTTCGACGAAATTATATTTTGATGGTCTAAACGCTTTAATTATTTCCTTTTTGATAGCTACAACAATTCAGCGTTTTGAATTAGTTTACGCTTCTGTGTAATCTGTAGAGAAGCAGTTTAATTGTTACATTATTGCTAAAATGTAACATATGCTTCTGGTGACGGTAAATCTAATGGTAATCTGTCATAATTTTTTTATTAGCTAGATGCACACTAATTTCGGTTTGATCATAGCCGAACACATTATTATTTCATAAATTTTAACTTTATAAAAATCTTCACAGATGGTTTATGTTCATTAATTTTAAAGCCGAAATATAAATGTTACGGATTAGATAGGCCTATTAGCTTTTTTTAAATAAAACGTTTTTATTCGAAATGCTTATTCGTTTTCTTTCTTTCTTATACAGACTGGCAAAATTTTTGTTTTTTAAGATAGCGATAAGTATTTGAAGTTGTGCAGGAGAATATTATATGAATTTTATTTAACGTTATAAGTAGGTTTTTCAATTCATTTTAATAATAAATAAAATTGTCAACATTTAAAAATTATAGACTTGTAAATATCTCTTCGCAGAATTTCATATTTTTTTGCTGGCTTCATTGTGAATTTTAAATGTTTCAAAATTCGTAAAAATAAACTCCAATTTGTTTATTAAAGTTATTTTTAAATAACTTTACTAGTATTACTATACGCAAAAATTTCAGTGACTTTTGAATCGAGAATTACAAAATTTCTTAGTTGTTACAAGGAATGACGTATTACTTTATTATTTCCTTTCATTTTTAAAATAAATTACCAAATTATCTAAAATTCTTACCTGTTAATTTTTTAATTAGGAAGTTAAAATCTTTTAACAAAACACGTATTCAAAGATTTTTCAAGAGTTTTCAGATTATCGTAGTGACTAGATTTTAAAAACAATGTGTATTAATTTTGCCGATCCAGTATTATTTATTTATTGGCAATATTTAAATTAAATTGGTATTAATTTTATAGTATCCTATAAAATACCTTTAAAATAGTCTAACCTTAAATTATATTTTAAAATATATTCCTTAGTGTTAAGTTTTGTTTGTGTATTAATTCTGCATGCATGTAAAATAAGTATAGTATTTTGACGAGAAGGAAGGATTCGCTGACTAAAATCGGTTAATTAATTTAATGCTTTTCTGTTCTGGGAAAATATTCAGGTCAATAAAATAATCAAATTATTTTTGATAATAAGGAATCTAAGGTATGTTATACATAATTTTAGGAAGGGGTAAGATAGTTTCTCTGTAAAACATCAAGTTAGCTAAAATGTTATTATTTTTATACATAGGTAACTTCTCGATAATGACTCACGACATCATAGCTCACTATAACATTGTTTTTGTTGGAAAATGAATTGACTTTATGTAATAAATTGATGAAATGTTCCAATTTTTCCCACACTGGACTACAGTGGGTTTTGTGTAAATATTTATAAAATGTAATTATTAAGTGATGGTATATTGTTAAATATTTTTGTTAACCACTTACTACATATTCATGCAGAATTCCTGACAAAATGGAATGCATATGGGGACTAAGTTACAAACGTCAATAAATACTACACCTCTCTTTTAGTATTATTTTAACATGTTCTCGGTCAATGTTGTCATAACCAAAACATTTTGTAAATGATGAAATAAATTTTACAGAATAATTAATTTTCGTTCAGTTTGACTAATGATTTTCTCGTTAAATAGATATGGAGTTAACAAAACCCTCCTCCGTGGTGTTTTTGTGTGTTTTTCTTTTGTTAATTTTACATTAGAGTACAAGTATATCGATTTAATTAAAATTGATTACATATCACAAATTTTTCAATGAAGGTCACCATTGAAGGTTTGTTTAAAACTATACGATTTTTTTTATAAAAATACTACGTAGCCTACTATTATACATTCAACACCTTACCGGCAAACTAGGACCTTTTAATTTCCTGTCGTGTTCTACCTGTATTTGTTTCTTTATTTGTCCAAATTCAGTTAAATGTCGCTTTTCTTGGACAGGCACATTTGGTATTCAATCCAAAAGACTAACTCAGAGGACACTTGTGACCAAAACAGTTACATTAAATTGGTTTGGAACAATTTTCATCAAACATCTCTTCTACTGACCCAAGTCGTTTCGTGTTCACATACCTCCTTAATCTCTAACTTTTTTTTCAAAATTTCACTATCCGTTATTTCTCTGACAATTCGTTAATGCTAAGAATTAATTTATTTGTTCTGCTAAAAGAAATTTTCATGCATTCGTTGAAATCCATCACTATAAACATTTTTAACTTATTAAACTGAAGTACTATTTATTTGTCATACTGTTGTTTTAGGTTTTACTATTAATTTTATTTGTATTAACTACTTCAATTTCTCACTTCCTTACTTTAAATACCAGGTTTTAGAAAGGTATTGCTAATTTACTTGTTAACATGTGTGACTAAAAACAATTTACTTTTTCACGAGTTACGTTTTGTCTGTTTGTCTTATTTATATCATTCTCACTACATACTTCCATACGAATTTATAAACTTCTTAATTTCAGTTCTTATTACACAGTTTACATTTTTTTTTAACTTATCCTGTTAGTAAAAATTAACTTAATATCTGTTTTTATTAATCTTAGTAATTTACTCCTTCCTTGATTTTGTTCTGTTTTTTTATTTTTTAATGTATGTCACGTGTATTTATAATGGGCGTGTGATAATTCTATTGTATTTCTAATAGATTAATTGTAGGTATTATTTGGGTAAGAACTAGTAAGGTATTCAATCAAGCTTATGTTTTGTAATAGAAGATTCATTGAGGAATTTTTTTTTACAAAGGTACTCATCTGCTGTTAATCATTTGTGTGTAGATAAACATAGGCCTACATACTTGCTGTTTTTTCAGTCACTACATACTCATTATCTAAAACCATTACCGTCTTTCATTTTCTTTCATTGCTTTGCCCGTGGTACCTGGATATTAAATATTTTATCTTATAATATCCATTTTTTTCTTAAATGTTTATTAATGTTATAAATAGCCTAGGGACAACCCAGCCAATCAGCTGGTAAGAGTATGCACTGAATTGTTAAGTAACGTTGATTAAGCGATACATGTTTTATGCTGATCAGCTTACAGCTTCACCTGAACAAACTTTACTTGGAGATTCCTATTCAGATTTATATATACTCCAAGTCATAAATAATACTACTAATTGTACCGCAAAAGCAGCGAGGAAGCTGGGTAGTTGTCCATAGAGTACAGTTCTTGATAGTAAAAGCTAAAAAAGAGTTTTTAAATTTCCATGTATGAATAACTATATAAACTGGTTAGTCTACGGTGTTAAATTATTTAATATTACTTTAAACTTAAAAATTCTAAAGTTTTTCTGTTAAATTTAATTTGTTCTTTGTAAATGTTAACTCTCTTGCAAAACGAAAGACAAGGTGCTGAAGAGTAGAATTGAATGATTACCATTTTACGTTTAAACTAAAAAGAGTTTTGAATTATTTTAGGATACTAGAGTTTCTTGTAACATTTGTATTTTCTAGATACTGAAGTTATAGTTATAAAAATTTAACATTTATAGCTAAATAGTTAAAATTCATATAACCGTTATTGCAATAGTTTGAAGAAAACGAGAAAACTTATCAAAGTTACGTCAGTGTTTTCTTACTGTTGCAAATTATTTTCTTTTTAAAGAAAGATTGAAAATCATTGGTATGAATCTTGTCATGGTATAAATGTTTAACTTGTTTAAATAGTAATTTATATGTGTTCTCGGTACAGGATCTTGTTCTTAAAATAAAAGTTTAGGGTTGCAGGATAGGCCTATACTTTTACTTATTCGCTTACGATTGCTGTCTACATTTTTAATTATTTTAGAAAAAATTGTATTAAATAAAATAAACGAAACCATAATGAATAAATAAAAAAAATGCTTACGTTACACATCTATCTGATAGTTCACAGAGGAGGTCGAAGAGAAAATGGAGCAGACATTTTACTTGAGAATTGACTTTAAAATTCATGATTATTATTGAACATCATTACATTACATTGAATTAAATATTTCATGTAAATACAAGTTAAAAAAACACATTTTCTAGCAACACGTATTTTTATTAAAATTTAAAATTTCGTTCAGATAGGTTTTGTCGCTCTACCATGTTCCAGTAAAAAACAGATTGGTGAAGTGCTACAAATTAATCTAATTTGTAAATTATAAATTTATCCAATTGCAACAGATTCGTCTGGTCTATCAAGGCTGGTGAAAATACAAAATACTTGGTAAAAACTAGAATAATATAATATATTTAATTCAACACTAAAATAAAGAAATAAATCAATACAGGTTACGTTCACCTTACGTCAAACTTGTCCACCTGTGATGCTAAATTTCCCCCTGGCCAGAGTGATGGGGTATCTTGGCTTATGGTTTGACAGGCGACTAACTTGGAAGCATCATCTGCGTACAAAACGTTTAGAACTTAACCCCCGCCAGAAGCTACTCTTCTGGTTAATTAACCCTCCATCAAAATTGAACCTCCGTTTCAAAATTTTAATATACAAAACTCTTTTGAGACGAATATGCACCTATGGTGTCCAGTTCTTTGAAGTAACGACAGAGCGTAACTTAAAGTCGATCCAGGCCTTTCAATCAAAATTCTTAAAACTTGTTTCTGTCGTTCTTTTTTATGTAAGCAATAAAACCCTCCATGTCAATTCAAAATTCAGACATTAAAGAAGCTGACCGCGTCCTTCTATAATAAATTTCACGAACGACTAGATGACCATCCAAATCAACTAGCCCGTGATGTAGCTATAAGGAACTTCCCAACTGTGCGACATCCAAAACGAAACTGGAGTAGAGACCTCTTGATCTGAATAACGGACAATACCCGTAGTTATAAGGGAGAATGTACCACTGGCTACCTCTTCTCCTTTAAGTAACATTCCCCACCGCCATATCGTATATCATATATACGGAAGTTGTACAGCTTAATGTATAGTACTGTAATAAAAATTAAACAAAAAAAATTAACACTTTAGCACATTACTAGAATACTGAGTTCCGGTTAGGGACTAGAAAAATGTCATTCCATTCAAACCCGCTGTTTCTGTTAAATACCTTTTGTAGTCATTAATAACCAAGTAGTTGTTAACAATTGTTGTTTAGGTCAACAGCCGAAAGGCTGGTTTGAACCTCTAGAGGTTTTACTAAGTAAAAACGAAGAGTAAGGTGGTTTACCATTGCCTTCCTTACTGAGTTGAAAGAGTATGCTTATCAGCATGCCAGGCCCTCCGAAAAGCACTCACTTTCCACCCTGCAAATGACACCTTCACTTCATTCACCACAGGGTCTGGCTGCATAGTGAAATTCATTACTCTCAGAGGAGATAACTCTGACTAGTGTCTTTTACACCTCTACTTCATCTGTTCTTAAATAGTTCAGTCATATAAGTGGCTGACTATGTGATAAGAAACAGAACTATTTTTTTTTAGCCCAGGACCAAACAGATAGAGTGCAATTAAAATAACACTCCACTTCCCCGTTTTGGGCATAAAAGAAATTTAAAAGTAGGCAACGAAAACATACAGGAAGTTGGGGAGTTGTGCTATCTAGGGAGTAAAATAACAAAGGATGGTAGAAGCACAAGTGATATCAAGAGTAGAATTGCTGAAGCTAGAAAAGCCTTTGAAATGAAAAACAGCTTACTGACTACAAACATTGATTTACAGATTAGGAAAAACTTTTTAAAACATTATGTTTGGAGTGTAGCATTATACGGAAGTGAAACGTGGGTGATAGGGGCTGTAGAAAAGAAGAGGATAGAAGCTTTTGAAATGTGGTGTTATAGGAAAATGTTAAAGATTAGGTAGGTGGACAAAATAAGTAATTTAGAGGTTCTTAGGCAAGTGGATGAAAAAAGAAGTATATGGAAGCATCTTACCAAAAGAAGGGATAGGCTAGTGGGACATATCCTAAGACATCCAGGTATTGGGCTATTAATAATGGAGGGTAATATTGAGGGAGTAAATTGTAGAGGGAGGCAAAGATTAGAATATATAAAGCAAATTACAAAAGATGTAGGGTGTTACAGGTATGTAGATATGAAACGACTTGCGCAAGATAGAACAGGGTGGAGAACTGCATCAAACCAGTTGAGAGACTGATGACAAAAAAAAAGTAGTTTACAAGGTATTTAATGAATCAAATCAATAATTGATATTGGTGAAAAAAGAACTTGTCTTGATATTTATATTTTACTAAATTAAACTTCTTGTTTATTAATTGAACATAAATTAGAAAAAAAATTTAAATTCATAAAATTTTAAAAGTTCATAAATATAAAAGTTATGATTATTTAGTTAATCCGAATATTAGTTGCAAAGCGTTTTCCACGCAAATGATATAAAGTAAAATTCAATTATGCTTAATAAAGATTTTCTGGCTTCTGATAATTTGCAACCTTATTGGATGTTTCAGTTCGTACAGATTGCAAAGCAAATGTAATCATTCTATAATTGAGAAACCCTAGTTGGTCTCTGAGCAACAGCAGTAGCAGATGCGAATTAAATTCTCACCAGGTTGAAACGTTGCACGGAGGAAAATTTACTAACTTCTGTCTCTAAGGAATTGCAATTTATTTAGACAAAAGTAACATTGAATCATAACATTTTTGAAAATATTGGTTACGCAAAATACTTCCTTTTAACTTAATGTTCAGAGTTTTTTCTTGTAACATATTTTATAAATTAAGTAGTTCATTTACTAAAACAAGGGTGTCTACTTCCTTTCCTTAGACACTTCACTCAGAGTAAAAACTATTATATAGTTACTAGGTCCAAAGATTCTGTGATATAATAAATTTCATGAAGTACTATGCCGTTATTTAAGTAGTTACACGTTCATGTCCAGTTTTGGTAATTTTGATTTACGGTATTTTCTTTAAATTATTGATTTTCCAGCTCAACGATTTAAACACATTAATTTCCAAAGATGATCAATTTACAGTAGTGGTCAGACAGATTCTATGATATTTCGGTGATTTTATTTTGTATTGTTCCGCTGTATTTTATACTATTATTGATAAAAATATTAAACGTTAGGATAACAGTTATTTCTTTTTCCTTTACTAGAAATGATTACGTAGTACTTCTCGGAGGTCTTATTGTTATAAATTTTTTAAATTAATTTTTAAAATTTGTCGTGCGGATTTGTAAATACATGACAAATAAATACATAAAATAAATTTGAATTTACGTGACAACCCTCTCCTACAAAACATGTACACAAGGACGATACTGGGTACTCAGCACAGACGTTTAAAACGCCTCTTGTCTAGTTATCTTCTTGGCCAATTGTATGACTGTAGTGATGATTGTAAGTTCTAGCATGTAATTCAAGTTTTGGAAACTTAATCGTCATATTTAGCAATTGCTATAATATTGTAATAACATACTAAATTTTCAATAAAAGAGTGTCTAAAAAAATATTAATTAAACTTGGTGCCTTGTATTACATATTGTCAGACGACTTTGAATTCATATTTAGCTATAACCGTACCTAAATCTTTATACCAACAATTTTAGTAACCCATACCTGTATTTTTATGACTCTAAATTACCAATTAATCTAGAATAAATTAAATCGATCATTTTTGTACCCAATTTGGATAAATAGGAGTCGAATTTGTGGTTATGCCGAACCACTTAATCAAAATTTATCAAATATACAAAGAATTCAATTTATAGTACTCAGGGTGTTAACTCAAATTACTACTCCTTATTATATCGAACTTTGCATATACATTTACACGCACACACGCACACACGCGCGCGCGCGCGCGCGCACACACACACACACACACACACACATATACACACTCAGTACGTAAACCTTCATTACGCATTACGATGTACATTAAACCCTTTCCGACCGCGAAGGTTCCGTTCCCGGATATGTTCGCGGTTGCCGAGTATGCGGTAGACATACAATTATGCTTATGAAACATGTTAGAACGGAAGATGAATCCAAACATATACAAATTTTTAAAATTTAAGCAAGAGACATTCTTACCTTATTATTACTTTTAATTAAAAATTTTGCAAGTGGCCTAATTATAATATAGAACTTATCAAACATTGGTATAATTCACTTGCGAGACAAAGAAGCCATTGTCAAACCATTCATTTTTGTAGCAATGAAAAACAAAATTAGATTCTATATAGATATTTAATTAAATATGAAATTAGAAAATAATTTAAAGGATGTATAGTCGGTTTTCTTTAATTTAATGATATTAACATAACATAATTAAATCGCAAAAAGCATTAACTTACGTGTGATACTTATTTTTTATACGCCTATATAGCATGTGATGGATCGCTTTTTTCATATACTCAATTAATGCGGTTGTGTATGACGAATCTATGTACTAAATATTCGCGTACATCCGAATTCCCGAATGATAAACTAGGTTGTAAAGGGTTTACCGTATTATAAAATTGTACTACCGTTTTGAAAAAGCCGTATAGTCGCTTTAATTTAATGGAAACCTACTTAACGTGAACTAGATTCATCGAATTTACGTGGCAGAAGAACAACTTTTGTCGACTTAACAATTTAGATATTTGTGGTGATTTATTTAGATTCATCTTAATACACTAGCGGGTAAGCCAGTCCTGTATTAGAAAAAGATGTTACGTCAACCTGGAAGCTCCAACTACAGTGCTCTAACCTTTACAAGAGTTTTTGTACAGTCAGCATAAGTTTTAGTTACATTGTTAAAAACTGGCAACCGTTGGGAAAACGCTATAAAAATGAGGATAATATTTCCCCCCTTGCTCCACCTTCGATTTTGTGCAGTTTAGAGTAAATAGTACCGTACTCTACATAAGAAACCTACATTTTTAAAACGTTACTTATTAACGAAAAAAAAGATTCTTGACCGGCCCATGTAGATATAAAATTATTTAAGTTTTGCAAACTTAGTAAAATACACTATGAGGTTTATTAGATCATTGCTTGGAATATTATAACCGGTTTAGATGAAAAACAATGTTTGCCAAAAACGACGTGGTTTTACGATGCTACTCATTTTTTTAAAAATTTGAACGCTAAAATAAATAAATTCGCTGCGAAATGAACGTCGTTTGATTCATATGAAAGAAAAAATTCTTCAGAAATTCATGTCTGGTAGGTAAAATATTATTATTACTATTGCAAGGTTTTTATTTTAACTTAAAACATTTTTCGTATAAAAAAGAAACTGCGTTATTAAATTTTTCAATAAAGCTAAAGAAAACTGAAATGAAAAAAGAGGGCCGTATAACAAAAGGCACATATTTCATCAAAAATATTTTTAAGGTAGGAAAAATACTTAACGTGAATAAATTTCAGAGTATGCTGGATTACCTACGTATTCTCTCACATGAAATTTTAATCATTCGATATTTTTTAGCGCACATGCTTCAAATGTAATCCCTGTAACTTTATTGGTTCATGAAATGTAAAATCGAATTTTAAATTTTTTCTATGGTTTTCTAGGAATCGACTGCCAAGATAATAAGTTTGATTTACGTTTTTATAACATTCTTTTTCTCTTCACGGAAAAGGCCATGTAACCTGTTTAGGCAACAAAATGTTTTATTTTTCTAGATGTAAAATAAATAAAATACAGTGCTGTGCAAATTAATTGGAACAAAGATTAAAAACGAGTAATTTTAAACACTATTAGCCTATATTTACATGATAAAACATTGACTTACTTTATTTTAATAAGAAATAAGTTCTCTTATGCAGTTAATAGTGCACTTATACTACTTGGCATGTATTCTACACATTTTAAGCACAAAGGTTTCACGTTATTGTCATAGAACCACACTTTTATAATGTTCTCCACCAGGAGTTGTTCTGTTGTACAGCTCATTTTTCGAAGTCGGTTTTTAGTTATACTTCAAAGGTATTCTATCAGATCCAGTGAATTACATGGCTAATCAAGCACATGATGATGTTTTCTTGAAAGTATTTTTTGGCAGCGCGTGATGTATAACATGGACCAAGATCGTGTTGAAAAATGTTGAATCCGTTTTTTGGGTTTTGCACAAATGGACGAATTCGGTGGTGTAAAGTATCTATGTGAATAGCTAATAAAGTTCATTATCCCGTTGGTACGAATTAGTGTTCCTGGTCCATTTGAAGTATAAAACCCCTAAATTTTTTTTTTTTTTTTTGAGAAAAAGCATATTTAGATGACTACAAATTGACAACACGTACATACATATTTCTTAAAGAAAAGGTTTTTCTGTCTCAATTAATTATAACAGAGAACTGTAGATTTCTTTCAGTGTTGCAGAGGTCTTCGAAATTTCATCTGTCAAGGTTGTGTCCCAGAACTTTTTGTGGAATTCTATCTTCTTTTAATCTCTGAAGATGTAACATCTATTTATTGCGATAAAAATTGACACTCTCATTGACACTTATTGTCCGCAATCCTTTCCTCACATTGGAAATTACAAATTCTGTGTTCTTTCTTGTACAACTCTGTATTCATAGTAAAAAACTGATCTCCACAGCTACTTTTGGTTCCCTCTTTCTATAAGAGCCCAAGTTTCGCTGCCACACAAATGTTGGAACTGATATTATGTAGTAAAATCTCATCAAAGTATGTTTTGAACCCGGTTTCTCAATTTAGTTACAATCGTTCCACATGTACTCTAAAAATTATTTACTTTTTTACCATCGTCAAGTTCTGGCCGATCTGGCAGCATAACCATTGATTGCTCTGATTTTCTCAATGATACATCTAGTAATCACAATCTTTATCTTAGATGATTTCTTCCTTTCAACATTTTTCAAGAACTTAATCATTGTCACATGATTTTTTAATTTAAACAATAAAATTTGTAAAATATGTGCTGTAGGCTGTATATCAAATAATTCTTCTAAAGAAACAAATTTTCCTTTGTTCAATTCAGTAAAGCCTGTGATCAATTTAATTTCCTAATTAAAAAAAGGATTCCAGGAATTTAATTGTCCTTTTTTGTAATTGAATTATATTATTCCACTCTTAAAATTTTAATATACATATTTTTATACAAAAGAATAATAATAATACTAGAATTGTAATTTTTCTTTTTTTTGGTAAACATTTACATCTCAAAATCAGTATAAGCCTAATATTTTAGAATTAATAACTTTTTAAAAAGCTCTTCTCGTTAAATAAAAAGACTAACAAACTAGATTACTTTTATTAAAATACTTTCCTTTTCTCTACCCAGAAAGCTTGTAATTAAAAACTCATATTTCAAAAGTTGTGATAAATATAATAATCTTTTCAAAAAATTACAGCAAATATTCAACTTAAGCTTACCATATTCTTTTGGATTTATTAATGAAATTTTATTGGTTTCGGAATTATAATTATTTTGTTTTGTTTTGTGTCGGAATAAAGGGACGTGAAAATGATAATTAAATATTTATTTTAAGAGCTTGATCGATTATTCTTTTGATTCAATACTTAGCTCCCCCCACAATAAAAACTTCTTGAAAGCACTTCGAAAAAATCAGAACTGAATTTTTAGTTGTGTATAACTCCCTCTATACTATGCTGTTAACTTTGTACACTGAAATTTTTATATTCTTAGTACATAGTGTCCATAAAAAAATTCTTCTGAGAAAATATGGATGTGTTTTTCATAAGTTTTTTTGCATTTATTTTGTTAGCTTGAAGTTGCATCAACTGCGAGGTAATTAGTGATTATGGCGGATGTAACTGAAACGTATGGTTATGAGTTGTTTTAATTTTCAAGCGCTAGCGGAGAATCGTATCCGGGACTTCCCTTGTTGTAGGCTAGCGCACGACCACTGTACGTTGGAGGTGGCCACGAATCTTTTTCATTGAATTATAGGCCCTATAAGTAATATTGGCCTGTTACTTAATTCTTATCCATTACAATGGGCAATAGTACAGTATGAAAGTGTTTAAACGAGTTAACATTTTCCAAATCTTCGCTAGGTTACTCCAAAATTGATCACCTGACTAGTAGTAATCTACATTCATTGTTATCTTTATATTGAATGCTTTTGCTGGTTTTACCAGTTTTAGGAAATGTTCTACTTTTCTAGTTTTTTTGTAGTTTTACTTGTAACTGTTTTACACATTATTGCTAATGCAGACGACGAAGAGTAGTAGATGAAAATGAGTAATGAAAAATGCCAGACCTGACCAAGAATTGAGGCCGGTACCCCTGGTCAAGAAGCCAGTTGCGGTTATCATTGGTCGGGTTTTTCCAGGTACCACTTCTTGCACAATGCACCTGTATAACTATATCTCTTCATAAAGGTATGTAAATAATATATTACTTTTGGTCAGTTACATTTTAGGAGCAAATGATCGAAATTCGAATGTTTTACTTTACCTTTCTATGACTATGTATAGTGGAGCGTCAGATATCCGAACTGATTGGGACCAGAGCGGTTCTGATAGTCATAGTTCGGTTAATCAAACGCGTTAATCACTGTAATTTGAGAAACACTGCACCGTACCAATGTAGTATAACCTTAACGGTAATAGGCTAATGTAAACTAAATGTTTAATAGGTTAAAAAAGTCTAACATAAACTTTTGTTTAAAAAAACTCTCATTTATTGCATTTTTGCAAATGTAGAGTACTCCTACAGATTATAAAAACAAACGGAAAATGAGAATTTCACAACTAAATAAATTAACTAAATAAACTGCGGTAAAATCCTTTATGAAATATTTTTTAACCCACTTGTATGCATACTATACAGTAATTTAATATTAATCTTGAATTTTCTTTGAAACTAAGATTGAATTTTTTTTTGTAGCAGCAACATCTCTCATCTTTTTAGTAACAATGCTTCAGCAAAACTAAATTCAGGTTGTTGTTCGCACCATAGCATTCCAGTTTCTAGGGCAGGAAAGGCTTCTGCTTGAGTTGGTCCTTTTTCTTCCTCGTCTTCTTCTTATTCATTATTTGAAGGGCGATCAATCAATCAATCAATCAATCTTCATGTTGAATTGACGAAACATTTTCTTTATTAGATAAAATTTGATAACCTGGGTCACCATCGTTGGTGTACAGCTATTCTTAAGCATCATTTTGGTTACACTCTACATTTTTCATTGTTAATACGTCCGTATTTTGGTAGTAAATATGTATTTTTATCTATTGATGGTGGTTCGGAAGAGTGACGTTCGGATAATCGACGCTCCTGTGTATTTCTATTTCTAGAACTGTAACTCATCGGGTAGGCATGAAGTAGTATGCATTTTTTTTGGAGTAGTCAACCTTGTTCTACTCCTTAGAAGCAAGGTATTGAGATGAAAATACTGTAGGTTTTTTCGTTAACCCCGATGGATTCGTAATTATGTATACAGATATTTATTCGCTAAATATATATAATAATACACGAAAGTCACTAAAAAGTTAAGGGTGCGCTCTACCTCTGCCGCGCCGCTCAATGTAAGGGTTTAGATGATTACAACCAACTCGGTTGTTATGAAAGTCATAATTAAAGTTTGACATGCATTTTAAAGATTAAAATATGCTCTATTTACCAGTTAAAATTTTTTGTATGAGCATTAAATTTAAGCTTTAAAAGATTAAAGTAAAACTCTTAAAGTTGTAAAGTTTTCTAAAATTATTTGTTAAGATAGGAAGGTATTTGTCGCAAATTAATCTGTATCAGTAAAAAGAATATCTCTTTTATATTCTAAATATACAAACTTTAACGTGTTTACTTATTTATCAGCGGCGATGTATTGCAATCTAAAAAACCTTTACAAGCACAAATTTTTCAGCCGTTCAATAGCGTTCCGAGTTGACAGTTACGGAACTACTTACGCATAATGCTTTCTGTCACCAAGGTCATTTCCCCTTAACGTGTTTTCATTTCTAGATCATACAGAGTTGCCGGGTCGTGTAATAGTCTCATGTAGAGTGTTTGTTAGTATGTTTTGACAGAATTAAAATTAATCACTCTCCCAACCCAAACAAAGATTAATTTCAATTCATTATGAAAACGATAATATTGTTCGTATAGAAAAAATATACGGTTGGCCTACAAATTGTTATTTCTGTGTTAAGTTGTTATTGTTCGGATAGCAAAATTCTTTAATTTTTAAATACTACTCTGTGCTCTTTTTTACGCTCCTTTTTACTCTCTTGCCCTGTATGAATATATAGGGAAGGAGAGTATCGTTATGTCAATTTTCCGAAAATATATTTAACCGAATGTATAAGTTTTCAAGCCCCCTGAACCCAAAAATCAGTTTTCAGCGATTGGTCTGTGTGTGTGTGTGTATTTGTGTGGGCGCGCGTGTATGAACAAAATATTGCAAGAACGGAATAACTTACCAAGTTGAAACTTGGAACTTAAATTAGGTACCACTAGAGGATCCAACGCAAGAATTTTCATGAAAATCGGTCAACCGGAAGTAGTAGTTTATTTGTGAAATTTTTCACTATTTTGCAATTTTCTGAACAACTGTTCCTACGAAATTTTTGAAGTGAAAACTTCTCTGTAGGCACGTTGGGTGAATAAAGTTTTGGATGGGTAAAATCTTACAGCTATCTGAAGCTTTATGTCCAGTTTGTAATCACATGTAGAGTATAAGCAAGGTTAGCTCAATGGTACACTGCTCGCCTACCACGCGGGCGGCATGAGATCGATTCCTGGTCGGTGTATTTAATTTTTTTAACATATGTAACTGAGATATTCGTACCTTTTTTTGTTGAGATTAATATTATATTTATTTTACAAAACGCTTAAGTTTTGAACAAAATTACGTGAAGAGACTGAACACTTGCTCCGTTCAAGCTATCACTACATAAAATATAATATTGTATCAAGTTTATTTCTATTCTGATAAAGTTATAAATTACAAATAAAGTTAGTTACAATTTTGCTCTGATTGGACTTCTTCATTGTCCGTATTCCATGAATGAAACAATGGATTTATGAAAACTGAAATATCTTGTTATATAAAATAATATCAATGAACTTCAGAATCGAATTTATTTAAATATCTAGAAAAAGCTCCGTCAAGCATTGTTCCGCATTTCGTTGTGATTTAATTTGAATCATTTACATAATTAACCTGATGTTTTATTTCAAAAAATTTATTAAAGCCTTTGATTTTTTTTTTTTTGAAAAATCCATATTCTCCACTCAAAATATTGTTATGTATTAGGTACCTACGTAGTTAGATAACGAAAGTTCGACAATACCTGTTGAACATTTGTCTTAATCCTTTCTCTTGTTATGGGTTATAAAGTAACAAATTCGGGTTTCCCCATTAAGGAGTTGAATAAAAAAAATGAGAGACAAGATAGGCAAAAACCTTCACTTAGATACGATTAGACAACATAAACCTACCACGACGGCTGAGGTCGCGTGTTAAAACTATAAACTCATATAAGTTTTCACTTCTATCGGGTGGTCATAAGCACATGGATTTTTTTTAATCGCCTCATTTACTACATTTTATATAGGTACTCTACAAAGAAGTGTAAGCCCCATGTTTGCTAAAATTCTTGGGTAGGCTACCCATACGTGAGGTGTGGGTAGCGCGTTAGCCTACTAAGCAGAGGTCCCGGGTTCGATTCCCGGCTAGGGTCTGAAGATTATTTCGTGCCAAAACCCATCATAACAGTTTTTTTAACCCACCGTAGTCCCTAATGATCAAGCTGTTGATGTGACTTTAAACTAACAAAAACTGAAAACATAACCAAATTTTAATCATGAATGAATAATGCAAATGAAAACCAACCTCAGTTTGGCTTAATACTACGGAAAAATTACTGTTTCACGCTAAACTAGGCTCTGTACAGAAAAATGCTTGAAATAAAAGTTGTAAAATAAAGTTGTAAAGTCAATTTGTAGGTTTGTGGTTTTGTAGTTTTTTAATTTTCTACAAATTTGATTATAGCCACTTTTGTTGTAAATTTTTGTCATACTAAGGCTAAAATCGTAAAATATTCAATTTTTTACAGATCTTGATAGGAAAAAAAACAGAAAATCACTAATTACCACTAAACTAGGGATTATACAAAAAACAATTCAAATAAAAGTTGTAGGTTTTTAAATGTTCTACACCTTTGATTATATACACTTTTGCCATAGTATGTAGGTACATTAAGTTCTCAATCTTAAATTTTAGTTTAGCGGCAATTACTGATTTTCTGGTTTTTTCATCAAAATTGATTGCGGCCTTATTATGCATTTTATAAGAAAAAAGTATGTAATAAAAGTTACAGGAAATTAAAAACCTACAACTTTAATTATACGCATTTTACTCTACAGAAGTCGATTTTCATTTTGCGTCATTCCCTCATTAAAATTAGGTTGTTTTTCATTTTACTTTGTTCAGTCATGATTAAACAAAGGTTATATTGTTCCTTATTTACATTGACAGGAAAAGTCGTGTGAGTGTTTCACACCAAATTTTTTATTTAATTTTGTAATATATGCCGCTGGCTTTAGAAATAGATTAGATCAGTAGATAGATTAGATCTCATTATATAGATTTAAACAACCTGCATTACGGATTGAAAAAAATTCTTGTTACGTTTCTCGATATATCCTACAACGTCGAATTAGGCTAATTCTCGAAATAAACACAAATAAGAGGATGTTACTACTTTATTAATCTCAGATCTGTAACAAAATCTTTACATAGGTAACATAAAAACATTTATTTTGCAGAATACTTTTCCCAGTAAATTATATACTGATCTTTGTTTGGTTTATTGGAACAGTGCTGGCACCGTTTGCTACGGGCTCGCCTTTATGATAGATACCTCTCATTGTAGATTTTTTTAGCACTAGCCATTAGCTAGTGTTCATCGCGTGGCAATTACTTGCTATTTTGACAGGTGCAAATTGCCGTGTTGGGTGGTTGTTGTTGAATTTGTTTGTATTTGAACTAATATGCCGGGTGATCAAAGGAAAAGGAACTAACAGTATAGGCATATCAGCTAATCGAAATAGTTGCAAACGACAATTTAAAAAATTATTTTATCAGGTACAAGGCAACTACACGTGACCAGAAGAAAGTATTGCCTCTTTTTTGGATGGACCCCAATTGATATTTCGATTAAGAAGATAAATCGAGATGACCTATTCTGGGAGAAGAAAATGATTCAGCCTCTGAAATCCTTTTGTATAAAATATGTTCTTCCAGAGCTGATCGACCCTTGAATCCCACGACGATTTCCTGTAAGAGAGAGCGAGCGAGCGAGAGAGTGTGAGAGAGTGAGAGTCTCTTTCATATATTCACTTTTCCCGGTACAGAAATCAAATTTCCAGTAAATCGCTGTTCATATAATTTAATATTACATAGGTATTATTACGTGCAATAAGATTGTTAACGAACTATAATTATTTAAGTATTAGGTAGCATCGTAGAAGCCGAATCTAGAATAGAGTTAGCTTTCAAAAATTATATTATCACCTTTTTAATGCTTGTATTTTTTTATATTTACAAGTACTTTTGCGGTGCGCACCGCTTAATCAGGTAAAAATCTGGTGTGAAACACTCACACAACTTTCTCTTGCCAATGCAAATAACAATAAACATAACCTAATTTTAATCTTGAGTGAAAGACGCAAAATGAAAATCAACCTCAGTTTGTCTTAAAAATACGGAAAATCACTCTTTCACGCTAAACTAGGCTCTGTAGAGAAAAATGCTTTAATTTAAAGTTGTAGATCTTTTAATTTCCTATAAATTTAATTATATACACTTTTGTCTTAAAGTGCACACTAAGGCCAAAATCTTAGAAGAATCGATTTTTCACACGTTTTCGTGAAAAAATAACAGAAAATCGCTAATTACCGCTAAAATAAGCGTTATTTAAAAAAAAATAATTGAAATAAAAGTTGTAAGATTTTAAATTTTCTACAACTTAAAAAATTAGTAAACCAGGCGATTTAAAAAAAATCGTAGGACCAGTTTTTCAGAAAATCGCAAAGAAGTGAAAAATTACACGAATAAACTACTACTTCCGGTTGACCGATTTTGATGAAAATGTTCGTGTCGGGTCCGGTAGTGGTATGTAACTTAAGTTTCAAGTTTCAAGTTCGTACGATGTTCCGTTTTTGAGATATTCTGTTCACACACTCACAGACCAATCGCTAAAAACATGTTTTTTGGGTTCAGGGGGTATGAAAACGTGTAGATCCGGTAAAAACTCAATTTTTAAAATCGACATGAAAACAATACTTTCCTTCCTACATATTCATACTGGCAAGAGAAAGTAAAAATATGTTTTATTAAACAAAACCTACCGGATTGGTCCAGAAGTAAAGTCGCCACCGCGAGTCAGCTGTTTAACTACTGATTTTCGGAGACGATGGTTCTAGGTTCATATCCTAGTAAAGGTAGTTTCTTTTACATGGATAAATGAATACTAGACAGTGGTTATCGGTGTAATTTGATGGTTGGAGTTTAATTAACTAAAATCTCTCAGGAATCGGCTTGGGTCTGTACCAGATGTTCTACATCTTACTTACACGTCATATATGATTTTAATCTCATTGAGTGATGGGGTTGCTTATTGGAAAAAACACAGTCTTCTACGTTTGAGCCCAATAACATTGTTAAATGACCAATAATCAAATTATTTTTCCCAAGAAAATTGTAGAGAATTTAATTCTGAAAACAATTATGTAAGCAATGTAAACTAAATGTAAATAAAAGTTAAATAAAATGGACTCTTATTTAGACGATGTAAAACATATCTCGGCATGGCCGCAGCCATCTGCAGGACATTGTAAATGTACGTGTAATAAATACAGATTACGCTGTACACTTGGCAACATCGACGCTACGCATCGTTGTTGCGTGCGGAAGTGAATAGCACACTAGCACGGCATGATTACTCCCACCTTTAGATTTACTAATCAAGGTTATGAAGATCGCACCTAGCGGACGCAACCGAAATCGCTCTGTCGAATTGTTCTACTGATGAGGCGCACCCTTAACACTTTTACGTAAAATTAGTAGAATTATTAATTAATATTTTTACTTAAATTAAGAAATAAAAACCATTGTAAAATATATATTATACAGGAGCGCTTAAGAATCCAAGGCAAATATATGATATACGAATATTGTTATCAATTACGTTTTATTACTAAGCTAATGTTATTGAAATATAGTAGCTTCTTACGTGCGTGTTGAGTAAAGTAGTAATTCAGTGAGTCAAACTACATATGAAGCGAGCAGTGAAAGTTTTTAAGGTTTTGGTTTCAAAGTTACTATTGTCAAAGAGAATGTAGTCTACAAGAATATGTAGTGGACAAAAGAGACAGTAATTTATCTTGGAAACAAGTCAGAAAAGAAAAATTATCTATTTACTGTAGAAGGAGGCAATAATCTGAAAGTTTACTGAAGCATTTGTTTGAACGTCTGTATAGTTTTTATTTATTATTTAGTTGTAAAACGGTATTGTCAAAGTAAATTTTGTTTGGTTTTATTTGAATGCAATTCATTTAGAAAATGCATTTATTTAACTATGGTTAATGGATAACCATACTATTCTTTACGTGTAACCTTTTTATATTAGGTAAAGAAAGTTATTGTACTTAATGGACATGGCAATTACTTTGAAAGGTAATAGAAAGAAATGTAAATAGTTTACTTGCTGTTTATGTTGTGGGTTTACATTTTTTACTACATGATTTTTATCTAAATATATAATTAATAGATAATATTATTGTTGTTATTTTCTTCTAAGGAAATAATTGGCTCACATTATATACGTATTATAGTCCCCTCCACGAAAAAATTCCGTTGTGTTTGAAAAAATCAGAAACTACTGAACGGAAAAATTTAAATGATACACCAAAAAAAACTTTATCCTTTTTTCCTGCATTGGTTCATTTGACCAAAATTTTTATTGAAAAATTAGCAACAGATACGGAAATCTACTCTTACAAATTACTAAATTTTTAGCCAGTTTTCGGTAATGAATTTTTGAGACGTATGTTACTGAGTCCAGGCTGAATATAAAAAATGGACGTTCTCGTATTTTAAAGGTCATAGTTTTCTCTATATTGTGAATATTTTGAATGTAAAATTATTGGTTTGTTTTTAATGTGGCAGTCGCTTTAAAAATTTGCTGGTTTAGCTCCACGTAAAGATTGGGAGAAATTACTTTTGGACAAAGTCCTGCTTTATAGTTAATGATATATTTTAGGCCTGAATTATTGCTACTTAAATTCAAACAAACATTATTCTTTTTTTTCGTTATAAGTTTAAACAACTGAATTGCTGAGTGTTTAAAATGACAGGCTACTTAAAGGGAAACTCTTATTATAACAGTTTTCAATTTACCGCAAAACAATTTTTTGTTTTCATTATAACTGCATCCGATTCGGTGTTAAATAATTAATTGGAAAACAAATTAAAGTCTTCAATTATTTACATTCCAAAGCTCTGGTCTCATTGCTGCTAGCATGAGTTAACACTTCTGAGTTCTTGTTCGTCAATGTTCTTTTTCCTCTCCTACCTAGTATTTTATTATCGAAAATATTTACAATGAAATGACTGTGTCTGATACATTTCGGATACATTTTAAGTTCCTTTTGTTCACGTTTTTGCAATGAGTTCTCATATGTGAATTATTCCCAGTAATATTTCATTCTTCGGTCTACCTGACTCAAATTCGCCTCCATCGCTTCTAACCTTGTATTTTCATAATCTCCTAACCTATGTTTCATTTCTGTATAGTAAAACATTCCAGATACATGTTTCCGCTAATTGTTACCTCATCTAAACCTTTTAAGAATGTCACTACCAACTTCCTTTTACTGTTAAATGCTTGTTTCGCTGAACCTATTATCCGCTTTTATTTGCTATTTTTTCCATTAATTATAATAAAAAAATGTTAAATTATTAACATTAATATTAATTTGATAGTTAATCGTTTTATTTAATAGTTATTAAATTAATTTATCAAATTAATTGTACGATATTACCTGTTTTTTTGTATCCTACATCGAAGTAGTAGTTTTGCCTATAACAGGCAGATTAAGTGTTTAATTATTTACACTAGATCTACTAGTTTCAGGCTACAAAAAAATAGTTCTGTTTCTTATCACACAGTCAGCTAATTATATGAATAAAGAATAAAAAAACGGAAGAGGTAAAGGCGTAAAAGACACTAGTCGGGGTTATCTCCTGTAAAAGTAATGAATTTCATTATACAGTCCGACCCTGTGGTGAATGAAGTGCAGGTGTCGCATGCAGAGTGGAAAGTAGATGCTTTTCGGAGGGCCCGGTATGCTGATGTACATTAAGTTTCCACTTCTCGATTTACTGAGTAAAACCTCTAGAGGTTCAAACCTGCCTTTCCGGCTGATGACGTAAACAACAACATCGAAGTATTTTTTAAAATTTTTGTGGAAAGTGATAAAAATTAATTATTTTTTACCTACGTAAATATGGTTCCTATGTTTAAATGGTTTTACTACATTATAAAATTATTATTTTAACAAACTACTTTCTAAAAGAATTAACTGTCTATCAACCAAACAGTTATGAATTCTTAGCACCAAAATTATTTTTAAGATTACAAATTATTCTGTACCCAATTAACTTATAAATATAAAGTTTAAAACACAATGTTTTGAAGTTATATTGAATCAGATAGTGTGCCTGTAAAATGTCGGATTATAGTAAGGTTTTTAATTGCTAATGAAAACATAGAAGAGCGAACACATTATTAAGAGAAAAGGTTTGACTTCTTAATTCCGAATCTAGAAATGTTTTGAAATAACTAAATTAGTTGCTTCAGTTAGCCGCAACTTTGGAGTATTTAAGATAGTGGTCTATAATCGAACCACGGATCGCTGCCTGGTTCGATTGCACGAATTAGCTACGGATTAAGCTGTTTCTATTATTACACCCACTTTGTTTTGATATTAATTAATTTAAAATCATGTGCAATCACCAAATAATTTTAAAAGCAGGATACATGTAAATTTATTTTATAAATTTTTTGTAAATTTATTTTTATAGAAAATAACGTTTTTCGCGGATTTATTGCTATAAATGAAATTATTGCACGCCTACTTCTAATGGACACGGTATTATTTAAATCAAGTCACGTGAGCGTCCACATATTTTCAATTCCTGTTGCTTGAACATAAATAATTTATTGTTCTGTTTGGGGCATTTCATTGTTGTTTATTTCGGGTGTGGTTACCTAAAACTAAGAAATATGTTTCTTTTTCCAATTACTATAGTATCAGTAGGCCTGCAGTAAATATTGTAATCCCTCTGTCGGCATAATATTGATTGTTGGTTCAGATATAACCTACTGTTTGGCCTCTATACTATTTAAAGGGGTTAAAATTTTTACACTTTATGTTACCAGTGGTATTGTTATAATAAATACTATAAATTATGATATGATAATAATATCAAGAATACATCAATTAAGTAAGCTATGTTCATGAGTTTTATTATTATAGTATTATTTGTTTTTCAGTTTTTGTTTTCGATAATAAATATTATAAAAATTTGTTTTGTTTTCGAAGATAAAAGAAGTAAGAAAAATTTTAATACCGGATTTCTTTTTTGTTTTGCACGTTTATAAATTAGTACAATACGATTACCTTTAAGGCATAGTGTACATCGGTATAGTAATCGGTAGAATAAACAAGTAGAGTAATGCTCTACTATTTGCTGTTTTCATCTCATGTGTGTAGTTGAGGTAATCAACAGTAAAGTACCTAATAAACATAAAAATTATAGAGAATTTGTGGAGAACCAAAATCACTATTGGAGGCGTTTAAATACAATATAATCCGCTTAATACGATTTTCATGGGTTCGACACAAATTAGCGTCTTGGGCGGAAAATCGTCTTAGCCGAGATGCAGCCAAGACAATATTAAGAGTGTGCTTTTTACAGAAATTATTATTGAAGGCAGAAAAGTGTTATTGTTTTATCATTCTGCTATATGTCAGAAAATATTAATAACAGTAATTACATATAGGTTATATATGAATAAATATATGCCCATAACGGGCAAGTGGAGTGTTAAATTATTTGCACTCGATCTGCTGACTTAAGGACTACAAAAACGTTCTGTTTCTTATCACATAGTCAGCCAACTATTTAAGAACAGAAGAGGTAGAATAAACAAGTAGAGTAATGCTCTACCATTTAAAGTTGTAAAAGACACTACTCAGAGTAGTCTTCTCTGAGAGTAAAGAATTTCACCATACATCCAGACCCTGTGGTGAACGAAGTGTAGGTGTCATTTGCAGGGTGGGAGTAAATGCTTTTTGGAAGGCCTGGCATACTGATAAGCATATTCTTTCAACTCAGTAAGGAAGGTAATAGTAAACCACCTCACTCCTCGTTTTTTACTCAGTAAACCTCTAGAGGTTCAAAACCAGCCTATCAGCTGTTGAACTTAACAACACATAAATAAATATATAGGTTATATTGTACTTCTTAAATAAACGTAATAATACATACCTCTTTTAAACGTCACGTTTAATTAAAAAAAAACAAAAAAAAACAACACCACTAATACATGCATATGTACATAAATACAGTAACTAATAACGAAATTTTCATTATTTATTTTTAAAATAGTCACCAATTTTGAGCGCGTGATAGGCGGGATTGAAT
Organism: Catonia carolina; assembly: GCA_035578175.1. NCBI lineage: Eukaryota > Metazoa > Arthropoda > Insecta > Hemiptera > Achilidae > Catonia > Catonia carolina. Next base: position 83,782,195 of record JAQMRL010000002.1, read on the forward strand.
GCATATTAAGCGGAGTTCATGAAAACTGCGTTTTAAGCAGAAAATCGTTTTAGCCTTGAGCGTATTAAATGGATACTACTGTAGAAAGAAGCTAACTATTTTTCACAAATAGCTAATTGATTTTATCTCAAATACAGATGATTATTCATGAAGAAATGGAAATACTTCGGGAGAGGAATCTTCATAGAAAAATATGAAAAAGTTCATATAAGTGTAGGTCGGAAATTCTTCGTTAGCGTGTAACGGCTGGCGGAAAGTCTTCCCAGATTTCGGCTCATCCTATGAAATAAATTCGTAATAAAATTTTTAGGACGTTAATTAAAAGTCAAAAATATTGGTTTCTTATGGTTTTCGACCCGAGAGAGCGAATAAAATATTTCCTTTTATGTAGATGTAGATTCATTTACCAAAATACTTTCGTTTTTCGTGAATCACCCGTATTTGAGATAAAATCAATAAATATTTGTGAAATAGTTCGCTTCTATTTATTTAAATGTTTGCTGTAGTGATATTGGTTCCTTAGACGGGTTTTAGAAAGTTATGGATACTTAAAAATTTTTTTCTTGTGTAGGGCCAATGTAAGACCTCGTGTGGTGACTTTAGACGTTGTTGGAAGCTCCTTATGTAGCCTACATTCTTAGTATTCGCTCACTGTAGATTTTTCTCCTTTCTTCTGTCAACACGGTGTTCTGTTTTTGCTCTTTATGGAAGACCTTAAAGTCCTTATTTATTTGGCTGAATTTGGTTCGGTTCATTAAGTTTTCTCGGTTTATTCCAGTTTTGTCAATATCCTTCCTGACTTCTTTAAACCATTTATTCGACACCTTAGTTCTATTGCATATTTACAATATCCTATACAAATTAGCAATAATTAATATATCTTGTAATTTACATGAATTTAACTGGTAAGCCAAAATTACTAGCACCATGGTCAATCCAAGTGGAAGATCCTTTGCTAGTGGCGTTTGTGCCTTGTCCTGGGGTTACCCGGAATGCACTTCTATTATATTCTGCATACACAGGTGGGTTGTAATGAACGTGTTTTTTAAATTTTGAGTGCATTTTTTGTTTACAATATTTGTTTTCTTCCTATTTCTGTGTAAATAGTTTGTTAAAATGTTTTATGAGAAAAAACAAATGGTAAATTTAAATATCAAATAACTTATTATTTATCTATTTTTTTTACAATAAACAACCGATGTCCGGTAGGAAATAATGACAGTATGTTTTTCTTTTAGTTCCCTTTGTATCAGTCAATCTTAATTCTTCCTTTTATTATACAAAATTATTATTTATTTCTAGTGATTTGGATGAGGTTTCTTCTTGTACGTCTATTAATTGTATTTATTATAGTCTGTTTTTTTTACTTCCCATGCTGTTGATGTTTATTTGAATGTTATTTTAATAAAAAGAGAGATAATAGTTTTCATTATACACACGCAATAGTAAACTGCATGATTTCTACCTTGTTGGAATGCATGCGACATCAGCCGTTCTGTTCCCTTATTTATATTGTATGATAACGCATAGGCCCGAGTGAAATTACTTCTGTTTGATATTTCCAATTTGTTTTTTTATTTGTTACCTTTGCGTCAGTGACATGGTTTGTTTGTTGTTTTTCTTTTTATATTAATATAAATTAATTATATTTAAAATACACCCAGAAGACTTCTCAGCATATTCCCTACGTATTTATTTCATTACATTATTTTATTTATTCTACATTCATGTCAAGAACAAAATAATAAAATTTTAAAATATAGAGGGGTACCGGTATTACTCATTTATGATTAATACTCACTACACATCTACTTATTACTCTATGAGAGCAAATCGTAGATTTACGAGAACACAAAAAGAAAAACATAATATTTTTCCTTTCTAAAACACCGTAATTTCATCTTTTTCACAGGAGGCACAACTCGTGTACTATTACTGTGTGTTTTCTCAATGTTGTTTTAAATTAAAGTTCGTGGTTTTACTTTGTAGTGGCTTTTTATGGGAACACAATCTTTTGATAATTAAATATTTGTTTAATAAAACTTCTAGTACAGTTTATTTTAAAACAACATTTTTGTGAAATCATTTTTAATTATTTTGTTTTGTTGCTTCTAGAATATTTCAGTTGATTGGATCGTTTGTGGTGATTACATTTCCTGAACAAAATTGTTGTTTTGATAAAACTTAATTATTTCTATAAAAAGTTACTGAGATGTGGGTAAACCTACAAATTTTTGTCGTATTTAAATAATATTGCAAAAGGTTTTACTGATGAATAAAATTTTCCCTAATGAACAATTTCTTGTATTCTTAACAAAATACCTAAGGCCCTTTACAACTGACTAAAATACGTCAGTTTATCAGTCTTTTCCCATGTGTCCTATTTACGTTTCAAAATATTTTTTAAAAATTGTTCAGTAGACTACTTTCTGTTGTGATACATCTTATCTAATATCTGAAGAGATTCACGCATTAATATTGTGACGATATCGAGGAGGAGAGTGGTACGAGAAATTTCTAGTAATTCATAAAATGTTAAATAGTAAATAATAGAGTGACAAAATAACAATAGGGTTAGTTATAAAAGGATATTTAAAAAATGCCGTGTATAATAAGGTAAGGTCTTTGTTGTACAACTGTTTGTGAAAGGTCGGTTGGTTACCTGTAACAACTTTTATTCTATTGTGACTTGTTTATACTTAATTATGATTTTTCGAGAACAAAAAAAAGAAGATTATTGATCGAATCTCTGTGTCTTTCTAGAATATTTCTTTGATATACCTATATAAAAGGAGCCCAAGTGCAGTCAGGAGTTAGTATTCGTTTGATCTTAGACGAGTGTTTATTGCGTGCTATCGGTGCGTTAGATCAGGTCAACGGTTCCGACGCATTGTGTTGTAAACTATTGTTGTATTGTTGTGTTCTATTGTTGTGTGTGTGCGTTGCGAATAGTTTTTGTGTATGTGCATTCTGTTTAATTGTTTGTAAGTAATACTTAGTAAATTATTTAAGTTATTTATTGTATTACTTCATTGTAATTAGTTTATTATTCATTTTGTGAATCTTTTAGTTGTAATAAATACTTGTAATTTGAAACTTAAGTATATTAATTATTTAATCACCTAGATTCCGAAACAGACCTTAGCAAAAAGTGTCACAATATTTTTCAGCCAAAGAAGACATGAAATAAAATTGTATTTGTTTTCGTTTCACTTTATTTTTCTGAAGGTACAATAGCTATTAACTGCCAGTGAATGAATTGAAGAAATCAGTGATAATTGACGTTTTTTTAAGTTTTGGCTTTGTTAGGACTGCGTTGAACTTTTTGCATGATGTTCTGTTCCCTCTGCCTTTCATCCCAGAACCAATACTTCCACTAATCATCTTCTTTCTTTCGCTTGACAACTTATATGCTCCTGATTTCTTAGAACCAGTGTTTGTGCTTTTAAAAACTTCATAATTTCATATCGCCTACGGCGTTTCCAAATGTTTCTGTCCTGGATAGCGTTTTCGGTATTCCCATTTACTCTAGGTCTTTCTCCACTTCTTTAAACCATCCAGTTGTTGTCTTAATCCCAATAATTATAATTGACTTAATTAAATACAATTTAAAACTATTTATATTTTTTTAAATAAATAATTTTTTAGTATAACAAGCTAAAATAATAAAATAATTACTGACTTCAAGGGCTTCTCCCAAGAAGAAAAACAGAAAGTTGATACCGAAGCCTACAGTGAAAAAAATGCGGACAATGTATAGACTACAAAAGATACTTAATAAATGGTTCAAAACGGCCCTAAATGACAAACCCTATTAAAAAGTTCTTATGTGTGTACGATTATAAACACATCGTTTTTATTTTTTCTTGTATCTTCTTTATTACTAACAGATTATACAACAAGATTTTAAATTTCAATTTATATGAGCAAACGCCTTTAGTTTTCAACTATAAATTTGTGATATTATTACATTTTGAAATTGAAGGTTAATTGATGTTTTTCCAAAATATATGTTAATATAATACTTATTCAAGAAATAAATTACTATATTATAAAGTGAGCAATTGAATACACTGGAAATAAAATGTGAAGATATTTGAGAGAAAAGAATCTTTGTGAGATTGATAAGCCATCATTCGATATGTAGGTTGTAGACCGGTGATAGAAGAGTCGGGCCTACATGCATTATAGATGGGAGGCCTGCATGTGTCAGTAGATTGATTGACTGACTGACTGGTCTTAAGAGGAGTCTGAAGGAGTCAGAAGGAATAAGGGAAAGGAACAAGGAATAGGAAGGAAGGAAAGGAGTTGGTGGAAGTTTGTGCAAAGCTTAGCCTTGACGTCCTCTTACCCATATCATCATTTGCAGTTCAATGCTATTAGACATTAGCCATCTTCAATCTGCTTTCTGCTATTACGTTGACTATACAGTGTTACACTCCTCATCAATCACTTCCAGAATAATTTATATCTATAAACTTTTAATATTTTTAACGAAATGATCAATTGAATTGTGATTCTGATGTCGTTGATCTGACTTTTCTATATGTTAAATCGGTGACAAATATGACAAATTAGTTAAACAAGGAATGCAAAGTGTAATTGTAATTATTACGAGGCTTAAATTTTTATTCAATACCTGCATTTAATTAAAGTATATAATAGTTCTGCCCATAACAGGCAGCTGGAGTGTTAAATTATTTGCACTCGATCTGCTACTTCCAGGGCTACAAAAAATAGTTCTTATCACGTAATAAACCACTTATTTAAAAACAGAAGCGTTCAGGAGAGTAATGAATTCCATTATACAGCCAAACTCTGTGGTGAATGAAGTGAAGTGTCATTTGCAGGGTGCAAAGTAGATGATTTTTGGAGGGCGTGGCTTGCTGATAAGCTTACTACGCAATAACAGTGAGGAAGGCAACTGTAAAGCACCTCACTTCTCGTTTTACTTATAAAAGTCTCTAGAGGTTCGAAACCAGTCATTCGGCTGATGACCTAAACAACAACAACATATAATAGTTAATTATATTGTAATAATTTAGTTTTTTCTTTTACTTTGGCTCAACCAGTGCGATCTTAAATACGAAGGTTCCGAATTGTATTCCCAGTTACAATCTAAAACTACTCTATATTTATCAATAAAAGAGAAATTCTAAATCCTAGATAACTGCTCATGTGACTCGTTACGATGTTTAGGTCATGAATCAAAAGCCTGGTTTGAACCCATGGAGTTTTAAGCGAATTGATGAATGTGGTAATTAGGATGATGGTTTATCATTGTTTACCTCCCTGTAATAATTGCTACCGTCAGGCTTCGTAAAAAGATTACTTTTGTACTCAACAAGTAATTACCTTCACTTCATTCATGACAGAGTCTGGCTGTAAAATGAATTTTATTACCTTGAGAGGAGATATATGTTATTAGTTTTAATTAAATCTCTAACTTTTCTTTTCCGAAAACCTTTATTATTTGTAGTTATGAGAACGAAAGAATGAACAACACTGATTTTCTGGGAGTAGAGTTAGCCGGTAAAATGTACAGTAAACTTTTTAAAATATTTTTCTAACTTTGTAATTCATTTAATGTTTGTCGCATGTACTTATCTACAAGTCTACAAGTTATAAAAATTTTGATTTACAATGAATTATAAATAGTTAAGAACTTTGATGAACTAATTTCCATTTCTAAGTAGGCCTACAAGTCCGAAAGCCCTCTCTAATTCATTGACTCACAGTTATAACTCTAATTTCATACTTATCAATCATCTAGCGAGCTGATATTTGGCATATTTTTGATTCACCACAAGCACTTATGGAGTAGAGAAACCATATTATTCTTTTCTCTTTCCAAAGACCTAAAGTTTTAAACAACGACATGTTTATTCTCTAAATGATACCGACGAACTGTGAGCCATTTGAATCTAACATTACATGCCCCTGAGGATAAAAAGGGAGTAACTACCCAAAAGCAATAAATCTGAACTTTCCCGGAGAATTGTAAATCTAAGAATCAGCATTAGTATTCTTAAAGTGATTCCTTAGAATGATAAACTGTGCAGTAAAATTAGTTTATTTAATGCACCCTTTATGAGGCAAACAATTACGCGGCACAGTTGCTAAAAATGTTCATAAATATTTAACAAAAATAAGAAAACTGAAATTTTATAAACTATATTAAATTTAACAATTAAAATTTAGTTATTGTTGGAAAATATTAGATGAAAGATTTATGTAATCTTTATTGCGTGCAACCGATTGTAATGAATGCTTGAAGGTAAGTCCTAAAAAAAAAATTTTTTTGTACATAAAACCTTCAAATATTTATGTTTCTTTTTTAAATTTGAATTTTATTTTTTAAACATAGCTCAAAAGGATGATTGATTGTGTTATTATTATTTTTTGTAAATTAATAATAAAGTATTTACAATTTAAATGAATAATGTATTATAAAATTTAACTTTACGTCAATTGAATGTTTTAAATTTATTTGATTTAATTAAATATAAAATTGATTTGAATAATCCGTAAAATATTTTTTGTATATTTGTGCCGAACAAAATAAACTGGAATATGTATTATTCCTCATTCAGATATTATTTATGTATAAAAGTAAAATGCGTTAGCAGTGGACGTTCGGTGTAGATATACTGTTGTATTGTAGAAACAGAACAAGAAGTGTCAAGAGCATTTGGTTCCTAATATTTCTCCGCTTCGCCGCAGGTGACTACAGAAACTTTCCTGTACAAGAGTCAACACGCCTAACCATTTGCATTTTAAGCTTATCCTTAATTACGACTACTTCCATTCGTTTTCCTTTAGAGTTTTGGGCCACGAATTAATAATCCGATCAACAATCCTTGTTTATCATTTCATATAATTTAAAATACATAAAGAATCTTTTTATCAGAAGCTTATAATTTGTATGGCTAAAGGATTATTTATGTAAGCAAAGAAATATTCGCCCACACTTGCCCGTAGGTGTTTTTTATTCGGTTCCATTTTTATCACGCAGGCATTTTATAAGAAATTAAATTATATTTATGTGACGGTTATGTAAAAATATTTAAATCGTTTATTCTTATTAGTTACATATATTTTTTTAATGACGGACTTGTGTTAATTTACGTATCTCTCCTTATTAAAATTTAAAAATAGTTTTTTTTAAATTTTTTAGGTGCGGTTTTGCGTTAATTTATAAATGTATATTCAATTGATAAGGAAAGTGAATTTCAAAAAGCAGTAGTGCATAATTTTTATTTTGGAGGTATTTCATAATATGTGTTGTAACAAAAATAAATTATATTATATCCGTAGGGTGAAACTAATTAATTTTTGTTTAATTAATTACAGATTAATAAATACTTTTATAGCTTGGTCATTAGTGAGTATAGTGAATTAACAAACAGTTTAAGTGTGGGTTTTCACCCATTGAAATTTCCTGATCCAAGCCAGATAGTGATAGAACTACGGTCCTTTCCTTTTACAGTTCAGCCTGCTGCTATTATTACGTGGAGTCCATTTTTTATTTTAGTATCATATTATTTAAAAGTTACTTTTTAAATGACAAATTCAATTGAGTTTAATTTTTTTGAGTAGAGACAAGAATAGATTTGGGGCTGTAAAGATGGATTTTTTACGAGTAGTAGAATCACCAGATTAGAGAGAGTGAGGAATATGGACAAAAAGATAAGATTGAAAAATTTGGATAGTGCGGTGGATGAAATTGAGAAGAGGCGTCAGGCGTGGTTTGAGCATGCGCAGAGGATGGGAAAGGATAGGTGGCCAAGAAGGATTGTGAACTGGATACCCCAAGGAAAGTAACGGGTGATTCAAAAAGAGCGCCGGTTTTTAAACGGCTGGTAAATTTTTGTTTATCGGTTGGCAACATTGTTAGACCTCATTTCTATTTCGGAGAACATTCCGATTGACGATTCAGTTGTAGTTTCTCTTGTTCGCAGTGTAGTACTCTCGCAGTCTGTGTCTAACCATGGAGAAGTTTACTATTGCACAACGAGTGTTAATCGTCAAAACATTTTACCAGAGTGGAGAGAGTTATGCGGCTACTGTCAGGCGACTTCGCGGTACTCTAGGACGTAATGAAGCACCGAATGAATCAACAGTTCGCAGGCTCATGAAAAAGTCTTTTGAGACGGGATCAACAGTCGACCTTAAAAGTTCTGGACGTCGTCATTCTGGCCGAACTGAGCAGAACGTTGCGTTGGTTTGTGACAGTGTGGCTGTTAGCCCAGCAAAATCAATACGTCGCCGTTCTCAACAATTAGGTTTACGATGTTCTTCTGTACGGAGAATTCTTCGGTACGATCTCCAATATCACCCGTATAAAATTCAGTTTCTGCACGAGAAACAATGTTGTTGCTCCGTGAACGGTTCCAGGATCGCATCATTTCTCGTAATTCTGACCATCAATGGCCACCAAGGTCGTGTGACTTGACGCCTTGTGACTTTCATCTTTGGGGTCATCTGAAGTCATTGGTGTATGCCAATAAACCCCGAAACATCAATGACTTGAAGGAGGAAATTCGACGGGTTATCGGGCAGATGGAAGTCGAAACTTGTCGTGCAGTAATATCCAATTTCATGGACAGAGTTGATGCGTGCCAGCGCAGTAGAGGAGGACACATGCATGACATCATTTTTCATACATGAAATCGGAAGGTAAGATGAACTTGTTGATGTATTTATTTTCAGTTTTTCAATAAAATAAATCTCTTAATTTGATATATCAAAACCGGCGCTCTTTTTGAATCACCCTATAGAAGCGTGGGCGACCAACTGAAACATGGGATAGACAAGTTTGGGAGGATATGCTCTCTAGGAATCTGGTGGATGGAGACTGACAGTATAGAGATCGGTGACTGTGTTGGGATGCAAGAGACGGCTAAGGCTGTAAGAAAACTCGCTTAAAAAATATATAATAATTTTTTCCTGTTTAGAAAATTGTTCATCGTTTTGATTATTATCGACTAGGTTATAGTATAGAAACATTGGGTTTTAATGTGTTACAATTTCAGACCCAAGCTGGTAATCTAACCCAGGACCTTTCGCTTTGCTGTTTGCAGAGCAGTATAACATTCTCACCACTGAGCCACCGAGGCAACCATTATTAATATTTAATAAACAAAAAAGTGTGATTTCAGGTTGTTTAATTTGCACTTGAATATAAAATTTGACAATGTGTTAGACTTTTGTCTCAATCTGCCTCTGGTATACCTTATTTAAAAAAAAACAATTCAATGTAGGCTGCAATTGCTATTTTACTTTTTGTTTTTTCTGACTATTGAGTGATTCGTAAGTACCTAATTGTATTTATTTATAGATAATTAAAAATTGCACGCAGGCTTACTGCTTGCTTCAGACAATTGCTTTTAATACATTGGTTTATTGCTTCTTTGTTTTCCAGATTTCACACCATAATACTTTTCTTATTCTAACTAGGCTATAGCAGTAAAAATACTAATTCATATTTTTATAATTTACGTCTTATTGGATGCAATAAAGTAATAGGCTATTTATTTTTCTTTTTTTTAAGAAGTTACGCTTTTTTGTCTTTAAGGAAAAATGATCGAAATTTTAAAATAATTCGATTTTAAGTATCACGTATAGAGTATGCGTGCCAGTTTTAAAAACTAGCTCGTCGGGAAGGTAGAAATACTATGTATTACTTTAGAATACTCACTCCATTTTACCTCTTACGGACAAGTAATCGAAGTGCAAATGCTTCAGTTTATTTCCTTTATCCGTAAGAACAAGTGGACTGAATTTCATCTCCTAGTTAATCAGGTAGTTAAAAAATTAGTAATGAGTGCATGAGTCACTCAGCAAGAGCTTGCCTATTCATACATATGGATGAATACAAATTCATATAAATTTATTTATTTTATTATTTGGTACGATAAATGTGTATTTTTTATTTTGATATTTGTTTTAGTTTGTTTGAAGTCGCATCGACAGCTTGGTTATTAGTGACTACGGTGGGGAAATTAACAATAACAGTGGATTTTGAATTGTAATAAACTCCAAATCTAGCCGGGAATCAAACCGGGGACCTCAGCTTTGTAGTTTAGTGCAATACCACTACGCTACAGAGGCAGCTAACAATTTTTAAAGAATTATATAATGCTCAATCTGTTTTTGATTTTTAACCACTGTTTAAAATACGCTTCCTTTTACAAGTACGGATCGACATCAATAGATCGGTTGTGGTAGGTTATACATTGTTAAGGATATACGAAAATGGTTCCGAAAATTTGAGAGAAATATTTAATTTCTTATATCTCATAGAGAAGTTGAAATTAAATTTACAGATAAACCTACGATGTAACTTAGTTGAATTCTACGTGGAGAATGAAAGTTTGTGAAGTAAGTTATCTTATGTTCTCGGATAATATTTGTAATTCTGTCATAACAAACGTATCACACATCCGAAGAGTAAGATCAGATATTTAATTAAATACCATATTACAATAAGTAAAAGCGGTTTGAGGAAAATCAATTTATACGGCTTTAATTTTATTAATGGATGATTTTATTGACGCGCAATTCGTTACACGTTTAAAAATGAAGTCGTGGTCTATATATTAGTAAATCTTTTATACGGAACATTATTGTTAATAATATTTCACTATTTCTCGTTCCCTAGACATATAAGGCAATTACTTTAACGTTACTTATTAAATTATTAGTAAACATTTTACTACACCGCCATTTTGTAAATTTGTTACCTATTAACCACCCCAAAATTACTTGTATGTAATTGTTATCTATTATTATCAATTGCCTATGTTTTTCAAAGTGATTTATTACTACGTCTATGGATATAACTGTATTTACCTACTATATTATTTTTAGCAATTTGTATTCAGCTCTACATATTATTGCATTTGTTATGTAATACATTATATAATAATATAGTTTCACTTACAACATGTGCGAACCAATATCAGTATTTCAGAAAAATACTTAGTCGAACAAGAAATGCATACAAATCACTATAATTTTTGATATATTTTGCATGTCAGAATATGTAATGTATTTTATGACGGTAAAAATACTTATCATTAAATTATAAATTGCATTTTAACATGCCATTTGCTTAACAAGACACGTTTGTATTTTTGCAACTTAACAATTGTATTATTATGTAACATTTCCTGTTGATTTTCATGTTACATATAGTTATGTAATTTTTATAAATCGATTTTTTTTGGGCTGTTAAAAAATTTTTTTTTTACTAAATACAAGTCCAAAAATATATTTTGCGTGACGATTGTTTGTTAATGTTGTATGTAATCCTTAATATTCATGTAAAGGTTTTAGGTTACCCGTTTTTCCCTTGTGTTTTTTTTTGTATTTAATCTGATAAAAGGAAACTATGTAAATTTTAGTATTACTTTTATTTTACTAATCTGTTCTGCAATAAGAAGGGTTTAATAAAAAAATTCAACAAATCTATTTATGTAATACTACATTCGTTTGTTTTCCGAAATTTAGCTTAATTACAGTAGAGAGTCAAAAATCCGAACCAATTAGAACCATAGGTAGTTCGGATTACAGATTTGTTCGGATTTTTGAACAATACCGGGAAATACCGCTTAGGCCCATGGGCAAGCATTTTAAACAGGTTGAAACAAATAAAAAACATTTCTCTGTACTTACGTATAGGCTATTTAGTTACTTTTAATAAACAAATTTGTAGGCTTAGTATGTATAAATAGGCCACAGTGTATACTGCTTTACTTTTGGCGTTGTTGCATAAATTAAAATATCGAAAAATTTTTCGGATGGCGTTCGGAAATAATGTTTTTACGGTACAAGAAATAGACCGATTTTCATTTATGTTAAAAATAAAATTTTGAAATTTTTACTAATATATGCGACGCTCAGAAACATTTAAAAAAAGTCATGGGCTAGTATATTTTATTTTGTTAAGTTTGTTACACACATTTCTTTATATTTCTTGGATTTAAAGGCTGTAATTTTGGAAACGTTTATTTTATTGTGATTTTGTAAAATTTCTTTAATTACCACTAAACTAAGAGTCGCGTGTAATCAAAAGTCTAAATAATAAGTCGCGTGTAATCAAAAGTAAACTAAGAGTCGCTAATACAAAAGTTGTAGCAATTTTTTTTCTTTAAGTATTTTTATTTTTATATTGGCCTAAAATATACGTAAGCTATAGTTTGAAAAACCTAATTTTCATGAACTTGCCATTGCTACCTTTAAAAGTAGAACATTTTGAAATCTAGACAACCACCTACAACGCAAATGAAATTTACTTATAAAATTTGATTATGAATTGTCTGTTCACATCAATATTTACAAAAATCGGTTTATTGTTCTGCAACAGATTGCAGAAGTACTTTCTTAATATATAAAATGTTTATTCAAAATATTTTGAATTTCAAAATTTTTTAATCAATGCTACAGATTTGTATTTTTGTAACTAAACAAAATTTGCAACTTAGTGTATTTTAAGTCGATAATTAATAAGTGCAAATATAATTGGTATTCGATCGTGGTTTGAACTGTGTAAAAATTCCCAAATTATCTGGGAATCTAACTCATAACTGTTGGCTAGCCGGGACTTGAGCTACCAATATACCAAACTGTACCAATTTAATTGCGGTATGATACCAAGGGTGAAGTTGATTAAATATTGTGTTTATATGTTAAATTAATTTCCCGGTTCGGTTTCATGACTTTGTTTATGAAAGTTCTGTGATTTTTTTTAATAGGCCTAACATTTGTAGTTAAATAATAAATTGATCGTTAATAATCTTAAATTAAGCGGTATTAAGAAAAATAATATGTGAAGTTTATGGTTTGAAAGATTTTGTTTTAGTAAATAGTTAATTTCTTTACAAGTTAAAAATTCTTAATCAATGCTTCATAAGTCTAATATTTTGGTAGAGAAATATTTACTACTAAAGTAACGAACCGGCCTTGATTGGTGACTAGTGTATGAAATTTTTTACACCTTTCTATTCACAATTAAGTCAATGTTGTCAATAGTCTTGTCATAAATTCATATAAAAAAGGAAATTGATGAATAAATTTGTCGAAGTTTTTGTTGTTGTTTTAAGAGATATAAATTGTGGTAGGTAAGCTAATTCTATAACTGAAACCAGACTCGAATTCTCACGTTTTCTGATAATATATGTATGAAACTAAACACATTACAGGATGACTTGATAATATAATAAAGGCCTTTGCGTCTATATCTGTGTAAAAGTCTGAGGTTGTTTGTTGGCTTTGCAAAATTATTTGCACTAATCGGTTTATGGAGATTTTGTAGGCAACAGAATTGCCGCTGCCAAAGGGATTTGACGACGATCATGCAAATACCACACTAATACATAACGTTATTTAAATAAGGGTACAGTATTCGGAACAGTTTGAAATACAACTGCTGTTTATATAGCCGTATATTATATGCGATGATTCTAATTCGGACCCATGTCATGGGAAGCATTATTCTATAATACTGTATATTAATTTATACATACATTTCTGAGGTAATTAAAACAAAATTGAATGCAATAAACTGTAGGCGTACATTTGAATCAAAGTTTATTCGTTTTATTTGATTGAAATATTTTTCATGAAGGGTTATCTCTCATTCCTAATAATGTTTGTTTCGGTTGATCTCATTAATAAAGAAAGGTCCAAGATAAAAAAATGAGTACCGTTAATTTGGACTTAATTTATATCATTTGTTGGAAAATCTTCGCAGTAAATATTTTAAATCTTAATATCAATAAAACAAGAAAAATGATTTTTACTTTCTCTTGCCTATATGAATATATAGGAAGGAAAGTATTGTTTTCATGTCGATTTTTCAAAATCGAGTTTTCACCGGATCTATACGTTTTCAGACCCCCTGAACCCAAAAAACATGTTTTTAGCGATTGATCTGTGTGTGTGTCTGTGTGTGTGTGTGTGTGTGTGTGTGTGTGTGTGTGTGTCTGTGTGTGAACAGAATATCTCAAGAACGGAACATTGTTCGAACTTGAAACTTGAAACTTAAGTTACATACCACTACCGGACCCGACACGAACATTTTCATCAAAATCGGTCAACCGGAAGTAGTAGTTTATTCGTATAATTTTTCACTTTTTTACAATTTTCTCAAAAACTGGTCCTACGATTTTTTTAAAAATCGCCTGGATTACTCAATTTTTTATTCTCTACAAGATAGGATAGGCGTCATGTTTACTGAAATTCTGGGTGAGGCTGTTTTCACGTAAAAACATAGTTTTTTTAAGATTATGGCTTTAATATGCAATTTAGCGCAAAACGTTATATAATAAAAGTTGTAGAGAATTTAAAAACCTACAACTTTTATTTAAAACATTTTTTTGTATACCGCTTAGTTTAGCGGTAATTAGCTATTTTCTGTTTTTTTCTCACGAAAACGTGTGAAAAATCGATTTTTTTAAGATTTCGGCCTTAGAATGCATTTTACGACAAAAATGTATTTAATAAAATTTATAGAAAATTAAAAGATCTACAACTTTTATTTCAAGCATTTTTCTCTACAGAGCCTAGTTGAGCGTGAAAGATTGATTTCTCGTATTTTTAGGCCAAACTGAGGTTGATTTTTATTTTGCGTGTTTCTCTCATGATTAAATTAAGGTTATGATTTTGAGGTTAGTTTTTTATTTATTTCTAATGTTTTATTACTAATGTTAGGTTATTTGGTTAATTATTTGCATTGGCAAGAGAAAGTTGTGTGAGTGTTTCACACCAGATTTTTTTTGTTTCTAATAACCCTACGTTTTACAACTATTTTCATTTTTAGATGATTGTTTAAAGATTCATATAATATTGTTAAACCTTTTTTTTATTTATTTGTTTAAGGTTACATCAACAATAAAGTCATTAGCGACCACAATTACATAACAATCTTAAATTAACAAAATTTACATAACAAAATTTGAATTAAAATGTCTTGAGTGAACGAAATTTGAACTAAAAATGTATTGTGTAAACAAATTTTGGATTAAAATATTTTGTGTAACTGTAAGGCTGTAACTGTTTAACCTTTTGATACATAATATATTGTTAACTTTTAATGTCTTTTTGATCATATATTATGTTTTTGATTAGTTTTAAAGAAGTTGATTTATTTTTTATTCATAATTTTGTCACTAATAACTAAATTGTTGATGGGACCTAAAATATAAAAAATATATTTTTAAAATTGCCCATAACAGGCGGGTGGAGTATTACAGGTTTTTTTAACTCGATTGGCTAATTTCAGGGCAACAAAAATAGTTATGTTTCTTATCACATGATCAGCTGACTGAACCATTTAAGAACAGAAGAGGTATTGGTGTAAAATACACTAGTCAGAGTTATCCCTTCTGAGAGCAATGAATTTCATCATACAGCTATACCCTATGGTGAGAGAAATGGTGTAATTTTCAGTGTAGAAAGTAGATGTTTTTCAGAAGGCCTGGCATGCTGATACGCATACATTTCCACTTAGTGATGAAGGCAATGATAAACCATTTTACTCCTCATTTTACTTAGTAAATTCTCTAGAAGTTCAAACCAGGCTTTCGGCTCATGACCTAACCAACAACAACAACAACAACAGTTTTGATAAATTATTGATATGTAACTAAAATGATTATCTTCTTTAGTCCTTAACTATTTTGACATAAGAATGACATTGATTTAAATCTAGACACCCAGGAATTGAAAAGCCACGGAATCAGTTCTGAAGGTCAGTTCAAACTCCAAGTTTATAGCAACAAAATATCTGTTTATGAGCTCAAAAATTTAAAGGTTTATAATTTCTTCCCTATTTTACCTGGCGATGCTAATTAGTTGTTTCTGTAATATTTCACTTTAACGTTTATGATATGCTGTATGCTTTTATAATTTTGGAGAATCAGGTTGTGCAGTTAGGAGCACGAGTAACAGAAATATCTTTGGAATAACGTTTTTGTAGCTCTTTTGTTTATTTTTTCTTGTACTGCTTGTGTGAATTTGTTTTTCGAAGTTTCTTAATTCTTTTAATTTGTAGTTATTGGATAATAAAATTTTAATGAAATTCGGGTGTTTAATAATAGCAAAATTGTGTTGTAAAACATACGTCTTGAGTCTTAGGTGGGCGGAATATTGCATGCGAAATGGCTAAATTTTATCAAATCAGCAGCTAATTATTTTTTTTGTTGAAAAATACTTCATTCTCGCTTCCTTTCTGGATTTTATTTCTTCATAAACTAATAGGATATCATTTGTTGTGTATTTAATCATTAAATTTTAAAATAAAAAAGAATTAAAAGCGTTTGTCGGAATGTAACGTCTTAAGTTTGGCATTGAATAAATCACGTTGAAAATATTGATAATGGTTTAAGTATCGTAGGCGTTATTACTGATATAATTAATCATTGGGTTGAATATTTTATAACAACATGTAGAAAATACTTAACGTTTTACGAATCTGTTACAAAAGCGTGGGTAAAACAACGAGAGATGAGTGTATGCGAATATGGGCAGTGAAGTAGGCGATTAGCAATGGGGTGGTCTCAACTGACCTCTAATTCAATTGTGACATTTTGACAGATTATCTCCGCTAATGGGAATTTATCTCAACAAGCAGATAATTAACATAGAACAGTACGGTATTTCTAGCTCATAATTGTCGCATCGTACATCGTTACTACCTCATACCAATTTTCTCCCGTGGACCTGACTACATCTACTACTCTTTAACTCATCTGTAAATGGGTAAAACATAGCTAAATGAAGTTTAATTTATTCCGTTCAAGTGTTTTTGTAATTGACCGTTAGCCGTATACAGTTGAAGGATATCTGTTATTCAAACCTTTGCTTTTTATGCTTTAAAAGCTGTTGTATGTAGCCTATTTTAATGCAAATAATATGGTTATTTACATTCTAAGGCATGCTAAATTTAATTTGTCTTTTAACCGTTTACACCAACGCTTTCTTAAAATAAAATCTTCTTGCTGAAACGTTTTCTTACAATATTCATTTAGAAAATACCATGAATTAACATTTTATGTATAATTATGTAATTCAACTCCTGATTGGTAGACTACAAAATTTTTAATATGTAAATTGTGTTGCAAGTTTATTGTACAATTCGTTTGTATTGTAATTTTTATAGTCATTCTTAGAACTTATATAAATTAATTACTCTGTTATTTATTTTTAATCATTTACATATTCATTATTTTTCTTGGAACAACTATTAGATAAATTGTAATTTAATTACTTAAATGTGTGTACTAAAATACAATTAACATTAAAAACTGATAAATAATTTTATAAGAAAAAGTTCAAAAATAAATTTTAAATATTGTAATATCGTGAAGAACTAATCTGATAATAAGAATTTTAATTATAAAAATTTATTAAAATTTTGAAATTTCTGGTTTGAATGATTGGTTTATATAAATCATAACTTGTTTTATTCTATTTTAATATCAAGCCGATTCGAATGTATTCAATTCAATAGTTGAATCCCATAATTGAACTTTATTTCATAAAAAAAATTTCTACTACGTTTAGTTTGTTCATTACCAGTAAAAAAATGGAATCTTTTTAAAAGCTTGCAGCCTTACTATTTTACAACAAAATTGTATATGTCTACTTCTAATTCCGTTGTGACATTTTGGGTACAGGCATCATAGAAAATATTTTTTATGCCATTTCTCTTGTTTTAGATAGACCGTTAAATTGACGTATCACATAATGGGTGTTCCCATTTAAAGTATTCTTGTTACAACTTCTGCCCCCCCCCCCACACTCAAGAAGGCATTGAAATTCAGAAGTACGTCAAAAGGTAGTTGACAAATTCGTTACCTTGAAAGTTACAGTGTCCTATCTAAAACAGTTTCCAATTTGTTTAGGGGTTCCCATACAAAAGGTACTTACAAAAGTAACGGTTCACCCTTGCGGTCAAAGTTATAGAAAATTTAAAAAACCTACAACTTCAATTTTAAGCAGTTTTTTTATAGAGCCTAGTTTAGCGTCATTTAGTCATTTTAGTTAATAATTTTAATCATAGAGATTGATTTTCATGTAGCGTCATTCATTCTTGATTAAAATTAGTTTATGTTTTCCATTGTACGAGTACAATTTTTTAGTCGAAAATATTACAAAGATTATAGCACAGTAACTAAAAACCATGTGTTTTAGTTACTTTGGGTTGTAGGTTTCATTATTCTAATCGACAAGATAAAGTCGTGTGAGTATTTGACACCAAATTTTTAAAGTGTATGAATACAATGTACTATATTAACAAGTATATTTAAAATAATCTAAAAGATATTATTGCCGGCCGCATTGGCGCAGTTGGTAACGTGCTCGCCTCTCATCATGCGGTCCTGGGTTCGAATCCCACTCAGGCATGGCATATTTTCATACGTTACAAAAAAAAAAATCATTTCATCCTCCATTGTAAACAGTTACACCCCAACGTCGTCGCTAATGACCGTTGTAGTTGATGCGACGTTAAATAAAAAAAAATAAAAAAAGATATTATTGTTTTCATAAATAAATTACAATTCTTTTTAGGGAAGTACAATAAATTGGTTAGGAGTTTCATTAATTAATTTTAATACTACTTAAGTAGAAACGAACGGTTATGATAGATTGTCTAATTTATAGGAAGTTGAATTTGGGTGAAAAATATTGCCAGACAAGTGAATTGAATCAAAAATGGTTACCTGACAAATCTATTGTGTCAAGATAGTAAATCGAAGATTTATTTGAAGTAAATTGAAATGCAGGAAGATTTAACTGACACTTTCTTCGTGATACCAGTGAAGCTTTATAATATTCCATAATTATACACATTTATTTTTTATATTAATGTAATTATAATTATACACATTCTGTTGTATACACATTTAATATGAACAACATTATTCTAATTATTTCATCAATTTAAATATTAATAATCAAATTATCTATCTTCCTTTAATAAATTAGTACACCTTCTATACGATTCAAAAATTGATGATAAAATATGGTATTATAATTCAACCTAAATTAATCTTTTGTAAGCATTGTATAATTTCTCTCATGATCCCTGAAGACGTAGGATTAAGTTCTCTACACGCACAGTGCTGTTGTGATTACGTTAAAGAAGTTTGGGTCATGAAACTGAAGTGGTGAGGGAGAAATTTTGTCTTAGGTGAAAATAATTTAATTGATTAGAAGAGTATATAAAAGGTGTCGGTATTTTCTCAATTAATCTTTGTTAAATAAAATTCTGATAAATATTTATTAGAATTAATTATAAAATATTTCCCAGTACTTGAATAAACGGTGTAAAATATTTTCCCATTACATATTTAAATTATGTATTTATCTGATTAAAAAACTATTTTTTTCATATAACGTTTATTTAAATGAATAATATGTTATTTAACAATAAATGCAACATATCACTTTGAAGAATCTTTACACGCATGTAAAGATTTCAGCTCAGTGGTTTAATTATTAAAATATAACACAAATATTATCCTGTTCATAAATTACTTACAATGAATTAAATAAACACAAAAAATAAATATATAGTACTAATATTATGCTTAAAAAAAATACATACTCAATAAATATATGTGCACCTGACCTTTCTTAAGGTAGTACCTAATGAAAATGTTAATTAATTAAGGGGACACGGGAGTCCTATACTTCATCACTTACTTAAGGAACATTTTCTCAGCTTTTACGGCTAAAAACATTATGCTTTTTTTCTTACAAGGTTATTAGGCTTTTATATACATTTTGAATATAACAGTTTTGTAATATTTTAATTTTTAACAAAGATAAAAATTTAAATTCGGCTCACCTTTTTCAGACCTGTGAAATTTTGAAACATTTATAATTAGCTGTAAAATAATTTAGAAGAAATTTTTTATACATGTTATTCGTAGAAACTGGGCATCCTAATGAAGGTTAACTACACTGAAATATTCAACAAAATTGGTTGAGTGGTTGCTGAGAAAATGTTCCTTTTGTGCTAAAAAATTATTTTTTCGGAAATGACAAAAAACTGAAAAATTTAACTTACATTAGTGCATTTCAGTTTCATAGTCACTAAGATTGTACGTATTAGCAAACTTGCTTCATACAGTATGAAGCGACCAGTTGAATAGGATGTGCTTGAAAAAGATTAATTGTGACAACGGAAATAGAAATTTATCCGAAGGAATCGACGGGACTGGTAAAAGGGGGTATCAGTCACTAAATAGAGTAGTTTCAGCCACTAGTATTAAAAAAGGCAAAGTCCTAGATGTGCCCATACTCACAAAATTCTGTGACTGTTTTGGTAACTGCTGGGACACTATAGGGAAGTTTTTAACAATTCAAAACAAAAATCATCACGCTAGCTTAGTTCCAACAAAAATTACAGCAAAAAATTCCACTTAATGCCAGGCATTTAGGTTGTTAAATTAATTGTACTCGATCTGCTAGTTCCAGGGCTAAAAAAATAGTTCTGTTTCTTATCACATGATCAGCCAATTATATGACTAAACTATTTAAGAACAGAAGAGGTAGAGGTGTAAAATACACTAGTCAGAGTTAGGTATTTCCTCTGAAAGTAATGAATTTATACAGCACGACCCTGTGGTGAATGAAGTGAAGGTGTTATTTGCAAGGTGGAAAGTTAGGTGCTTTTCGGTAGGCCTGGCATGCTGATAAGCATACTCATTCTACTCGGTGAGGAAGGCAGGGGTAAACCACCTCACTCCTCGTTTTACTTAGTAAAACCTCTAGAGGTTCAAACCAGCCTTTCGGCTGTTGACCTAAACAACAACAATAACAACAACTAATTCTAGGAAGTGCGTACTTTGATAGTTGGGGTTCAATTAGCTGTACTATTTCAGGAATGGTGGGCCTGAATCTGTACAAGACTACAACTCGTTTACATGTCTTACGTAAAATATCATCTTCATTATTAAATTATATTATTAAATTGAACAGATTTCAGAGTATATTCATTAGAGATTAAAAAAAATGTTTTTAACATTTTTATTCAATTTATTATTTGCAAAATTTTATTACCCTAACGTATATACAAATTAAAGTCACATAATCAAAGCCGTCTTGGTAGATCTAGTACGTTAGAACGTACTAGATCTAGTATGTTTTAGTTTAATCAATCACATTGGTTTTATTTTCCAACAGATTTAACGCTAGATGTTTACGTGTTTATTAATCGGTTGATGTATTGTAACTACTTATAACTTTAAAAATTTTTACTATCAAATATCAAAAAAGTTAAATACAAAATTCAAAATTTTAAAATGGTAGTCATTCAAGTTACGTAAATAAAAATTATAAGGACTTGTTTTAAAAAAATAATATGGTAGATTTAGATAGATAAAATAAATCAATTTTTAGTATAAATATTTTTCTGAGAGAGGAATACCTACCTTGAAAATGTGGTAAACAACGGAGTTTGATATTTTAAGTTCCGGTGAATAATTTGAATATCGAATAAAATTTACTATATTTAATGCATAATTTATTAACCCTTACTGTTTAGTACAAAAGTACACATTTTTGTATTTTTACATTTTCTGACGATATTAAAATAAAAACTCGTGTTTTAAAAAATAAAATATAAAAATAAATTTAACACCAACGCAGCGTAGTGGTGAGCGCAGTAGCTTATAAAATAAGTAGCTAACTCGGGGGTTCCGGGTTCGATTTCTGGCTAGAGTCTGGAATTTTTCGAAAATTGAAATTGACTGTTTTAGCTAAATAACTCACTGTAGTCGTGAATAACCAAGCTGTTGATACGGCTTTAAACTAAATAAAACTAAAATAAAGTATCGCATTTCTGTTAAAATAATTACTATTTATTATTCATATTAATTTGTTGTTCGTTACATTATGTTTTGAATAATAGCTATGCTTTATGTGAAGTTTTCACACTTTTTATTAATAAGGTTATTTTTTTCGTTTCCACCTCTGATTTATATTTCGTGAAGGATTTTTTAATGAGTAAAATGTGAATTTATCAATTTTAAGCCTCGTGTTAAAACACTGTTCTTTAAATTGAAAGATGACAACTTTTTAAAATTTAAAATTAATTTTTTCAACAATAATTAAATATCGATTCCTTAATTACTTAGTTGACAGGGTGCACTCGCTTTTGAGCCGAGGTCATAGCTTGAATTATCGGCCGTTTTTAAAAAAAAATTGAACAAGAAATGGTAAAACTTCATAACATTTTTCCGTAACGTTAATTTATTTTCTATTGAAAATTAAATTGCTGACAAGCTAGTAAATAAAATATTAATTTTTCAGTTTTCAGTTTTTAGTAGCTTATCAGATCATTAAACAGAAGGTCTCCAGCTGGTAGTACATGATTCTGCTTTCAATGAAACTTAAAACATTATTCGTCTTTTACAAATTGTAAATATCTTTTAAAACTTTAAGAATAATTTTTTATTTTGTGCAATATTTAATTTAACTTACCTTATTAATTAACTGGTTAAATTCTGTGGATTGCAAAAGCTACCAATCGGTTACACATTTTTGTTACCCCTTCAAGGCATATAGAAAGGAAGCAACAAGATGTTTGTTATTCACTGTAGAGCCAAAACAACCATTCTAGTCGGTTTGAGATCTGAAAAATGACGAAAACAACACCATTTGGAATTACCCATGCAGCCCCAAAATTAAAGGTACGAGTAATTTACTTCGTTTCAAAAATAGTTCTAATGTTTTTGTTTAAAGTCTCCTAATTTTTAATCCCCATATTAGATGAGGATAAGAAATATTTCAGAAAAGATCTTTAGTAGGGCTTTTCATTGTTCAGAAAAACAGGTTTCCCAAAGTTACAGCTTATGGTGCGTGTCAACACAATTCATCAACTACTACTTTTGGCAGTCTTATGTATCTTATGTGAAAAATCATATCAAAATCTATTTTTTCAAAATTACTTTCTTAACGTGAATTTTTCAGATAAATCCAATGAAATTAATTAATAATAGCCTATTATTCTCAACTAGAAACACCCCGTCGACTTCCTGTTCTTCACTGAAAACTGAAATCAAAGCGCTTAACTTGCACACAACTTACATGTTTAAAACCAAATCATGACTGTTCACATAAAATCAGTTGATTCTGGAAACGAGAATATTGTTGACATCATCTTGAATCACCACTGAAAGGGGGAAAATACGACCTTAGAGTAACTAAATATGCATTGCAAGAAGAAGTAGGTAAAATTTATTTCTTAAAAAATGGCGAAATCTTTGATTATCAAAAGATTCGCATAAATTTCTATGCAGAAATCGGAAGGGACATTATTTTTTGGATATCTGTTCTGTAAATAATTTTCAAAAATGTCGCTAAAGGAAAGAGTATAGGATGATTTATTGCAAGCAGTGGTGTATAAAAACACCTGATTTCTACATCAGACGATGAACTGTATGGAATTATGTACACAATAAAATAACTAGATACAAGTACTAACCTTGACTAACAAATTGATAACTTCATTTTAAAAATCAAAAATGTATTGTTATTCAAAAGCTCTAAGCTTCCAACAGTAAAAGAATTTTTGAAATCAGTTAGCTAGTTTCTGAGATTGCGTAATACATACAAACAAATAAACAAATGTTAAATTCTTTCTAAAGTTATTATAGAAATAGTATAAATAATAAAACATGATTGCATAAAATATTAGATTATTTAATAATGTGAAACAATAATAATTTTATGACAATGAATGTCCGTTTTTGTTTTGCACAAAATGAAGCCGGTGCAGAAAAGTATACAGGAGCAGAAACAGTATCAAAATTTTATGATCGATCCGTCTGAATGGCGGCGTCGCGGTTGTTTTAAAAACGTTTAATTCCTTGTCGGATTGAAATGACGTTTAATCAGAGAAGTTAAAGCTAAAATTTGATATCTGTTTAACTTTCATCAAAATTTAATTTAGCTAACCGTAAAGTTTTCTGTTTATAATTAATATTTAGAATAATATTCAGAGGTTAAACTTTGGAAATTTGTTTTAGTTAGGCCTTGATATTTTATCTCTATATCAGAATTCGGTTTGTTGCTTCACCGGCGATCACTTTCAACGCCCTAACATTATCATCCCTCCAGTAAAGTACCCTACTTTATTTGAAAAAAAAGAGAAGTGTATATATCGAAGCCAATATGGTAAAGAATGAATTATTAAAAGCTTGTATCCCTGCTGGAGATGGAACCCTACCATTTCTGTTGAACAGAGTTTCCACCTCCTGCTGTGTTAACGTTGCTCATAAACCAAGGGAGATGTAACTGCATTTTCTTTCTATACGTGCATCAGGAATCATTTAATTTCGTATTTATTATTGATCTGTTAAATATTTTATATCTGCCCTTCTAAAAGATGCAATGGTCTTGTATTAAACAAAATCAAGACTACATAAATTGAACAGCGATTATTAATATTAGAAAACAGTCTGAAAATATGTTATTTATGTAGTTGTTACCATTCTTGTTTTCTTTCTCACAGAATTGTCCATTGAAACCTTTTGTTCAAAAATGTGTGATATGATTAAATGAAATAAAATATATTCCCACATTGGAACGCAACAATCTGCAATAAACTTTTAATAAAATAATTGAATTTAATTGAAAGTCAACCTGTATGCTGAACAGATCTGTTATTTTTATTATTATTTTATATCCAAAGTTTTATTCTGGAATTCTTTTAGAATGATGGCCCCCTGTAAAATGTGTAGGATGAACAAATAATTATCAAAGATATTCATCAGATTATACAAATTTTAATGAAATGAAACTTAAGTTACTAATACATCAATTTAACAAATAAATTTATATTCATCATTTTCTATTTTACATTTAAACACAATACCATAACTGTTGTATATCATGAATTTTAATTAATAAAACAGAAGTTAATGTTCATCGCAATTATTTAAAAAAAAGACATAACATATGTTGATTATTATAATAAAATACCTGTGACCATTTGAAGTTCGTTAACACTGATTAACACGTTACTTTAAATTTAATACTTCATTAGTTTAGCTAATAAAATGCACTACATTATGTTATATTAATCCTTAATTTGATTATTTCTTTCAATAACAAAGCAATACAAATTTAATTACATGATTTCTATTAACTAACTGAAAATTACATATTCAAGTAAAGTACGTCAATACACCTCGATATCTGGATGCTGAGTGTTCGCTTACCCACGCTTGTCTTTCTTCCAACATCCCAAATCTCTAACATTAATCGGACATTTTAATCGTAAGAGCCAATCAGAAAATCTGATTGCTCTCCCACTTAAATTAATTCAAATTTTATACGTTACTCTTTTAAATATCCCAAGTAACGATATTTATCCCTCTTTCTTTCTTACAACATACTGTCTCTCTTCTTTGTCAGTTACTCATTATTATTGTTACTACTATTATTATTACTACATCCTGTTATTGACTTTATTACTGATTTATTACTTCCCTTTTCTAACTAAATTAATTTTAACTTATTTACTAACTTAATATTTATTTTACTGAATCTGATATAAAAAGTCACACTACAAATGTTTTGACCTCACGTTCGTTTTTTATATATATGCTGTCTTTTGTAAAATTTATTTTTATTTTTTAAGTTTCACTATAACATCATTCTATACTGTGAAACTTTCAAATATCTAGGTATATAGAAGGATCTTTCCCTTACATGGAAACAGCTTATATCTAACAAAAGAAAAAAATTAGGTCTGAATTTTGATTAAATTTATTTGATCAGTAAATCTTTTCTATCAAAATTCAAACTAAATAAGTATGTAAAAATAATGCCAAAACACATTTGGATATTCAGGATACAAGTGTACACAATTACCTTTATAAAGACACAAAGTTTCTGCGAAAGTGGGGAACAAGTAAGTTCACAACAACTTAAGATATTGGAGTAGGCCTAGGCTTACTCTAGCAACAAATTCATTTGTAGAGACCTAAACCTAAAGATAGAAAAACAGGGATATTTTTAGATTTCACGGTAAAATAAGTTATTTTGGTAAGTTGTACGAACATCCAAACTAATACGTTTTTCGGTATACCGTAATATATTAAAAAAATTATTTACGAAATTTAAAATATTTTTCTTTTAAAACTGTTTTGACTGTTTTGCCTTTCAAAAAATGTTTTCCAACGAAAAAATAAAATTATTTGAACTATTTTGAGCTTGATTAGATATTTAGTTTGTCTTAAATAAGATTGGTTGAATACTAGATTATTTTTCTGT
Source organism: Catonia carolina (assembly GCA_035578175.1). Lineage (NCBI taxonomy): Eukaryota > Metazoa > Arthropoda > Insecta > Hemiptera > Achilidae > Catonia > Catonia carolina. The sequence goes on from JAQMRL010000002.1 coordinate 83,808,490, forward strand.
GCACTGAATTTCTGAGCAAAGTAAATCGTGCCATTTAAGCTTTTTGGTTTTTGTTTATTCTTTCCATATTTCTCTTATGATTAACATTTTGGCGCATTAGTGTATATTTTACCACTCTTTTTCAGCAAAATTTAACTTTCGACTTCTGTATAACTCAATTTAATTGTGTAAATCTAATTAAGCAAACATCTGTTTGTACAGAGATATAAAAACATCAGTTCAATTAACATCCGTAAAATAAAATCGGTTTATAATTTGTCTTTTTGCCAAGCGTAAAGGTGCGGTTTCGTTGTGCGATCGTCGCATGCGATTACTGTATGCAATAATCGCATGCGACTGACGCATAGGTCAGGAAGTTTCGTTTGTGCAGTGAAACGTGCGATCCAACTGGACGTCCGGGTTAACCGAAACGTCAAAAAATATTCAGTATTTTAAATGTAATTTTTCTACAGATAACTGTAATAAAAACAATAAATAACAAATACCGTAAAATGTATTTCTGTACCAAAATACTGTTTAAGCAAACTGAACTGTAAATTATAGCACGTAAAGTATGCCTACATGACATTCACCACTGCATACAGGATTTTTACCGATAACATGAGTATTTTCCGTGGAGCGGTAGCCTACTGTTTATTTTGGCTACATCCTCTTTGCTGCAAACAGTCAATTAGTACTGTATTGTGTTTGAATGGGTACGGTAGTGTCTTGGCTTTAATGTAGTTTTCATTTCGTTTTGTGGCTAATTAGTGTTACGTACTGGTAGTGGAAGTGAAATGATATTTAACAATGTCGTATAAACGTAAACGCGTGGTCAAAACCATCGAAGCGACGCCCACTGATGTACTTTTAGTTAAACGTTGGGGGGACATTTCGGTAAGAAAACGAATGAATAAAACAAAAAAAATTTTTGACTTTTCAAAACAAGAATTAAAATGTACGGAAAATATTTGACAATTAAATCGTAGGAATAAATGTTTTAGGACACAGTAATATTTTTTTTACAATAAAGCACCATTTTGTTATTTAAAAAACCCGGCTTATCCGAAATCGGCTCACCCTAATTATTTCGGATAAGCGGGAGTTTACTGTATCTATTAGGCGATGAAAGCAAGTTTGAAGGATCAAATAGTTGTAGTTTTTCTGCAGCTAACTCAATGAATTTTGTTGCGACATCGTCTTTGGAAAAACTCATTTTCAACTTCCATAGGCATGTGACTGCTGCAGGTGACTTGTTCCCAAAGCAGTCGATGCAGCCGACGCATGCGATCTCTTGCGTCGGACGCATATACGGAACCACTTCGTAAAAAATCCATTTGATGAGTAAATGGCAGTGACGCATGCAGCGGCTGCATGCAGTAATCGCATGCGACGATCGCACAAACGAAACCGCACCTTCAGGCACAGTTAACATTAGCATATTCATGTAGATTAATTGTACAGTAAAGCACAACTTGTTAAACAAATATTTTTTCAATTTTAAGTAGACGCCTTTTGAGTTTCCAAGAAGTTTCCTTTATGTTAAGAGTTTGTGTGTTATTTAAAGTAAAATGTTTTGCACAAAAATCTCAAGAGAAAATACAATACGGTAGTTTAAATTCAAAGCATGATTTTGTCAATATTCAATATGACTTCTCATAGTTGTTTGCCAATCGTTAGGATAAAGTCAGACTGTTCTATAAGATTTACTGCTTAACTTGTCACGTATAGCTTTGCCACCCGCAATACATACACACACAAACTACACACAAAAAGTTGTTACTGATTGTCTTACTCCCATTGTTGTCGAATTTCAACCCCCTTTTATAGACTCACCCTTACACGTCTCTGCAAAATATATTGCTGAACATTTTCTGTTATCGTAATATATTTTACGAATGTCTGTGAATACTGTCACGGTGACGTAGAGTACTTTAATAGACAAATAAAGTAAAAGTTAAAAACCGTAAGTTCTTATAGTTAATGTATTGAGGTATTGGGAAATATTTTATGGTAATTAGTGTATTACCTAATAAACTTGTTTTGTTTCAACCGTCCAAATAATTGGATTGAAACGGATTTGAATCGAACGTAGCATTTTCATGATCTACAATACATCTTTTCAGTTTTAATGTAAAAATATTTATGCTAATATGAAATCAAGCAGAAAAGTAGTTTTAACACGAGGCAAAATAAAAGATTTTGTTGTTTTATGTCTTAGCATAAATATTTTCTTGGAGAAAAGAAATTTGAGTTTTAATGAATGAACTTTAGGTAGCGAGTAGTTACCAACGTTAACATGATCATCTGTTATAAACTATTGCGACATAACTGAAGTTCCTTAGCGGGGTTTATAAATAACAAAGAAAATCATCACTCTACCGCAATACAGGTACAAGTCTATACCTCATCTCACTGTACGTTTACGAAGATATAAACATTCGTTTTTCTAAAAAAATAATATCTTTAAACACCTTGACTATCACAACATAAATGTCCTAGACAGCATAAACACAATAAGGCGACTGAAACGCAAAAACCCTAGCGACGTATTGTAAGTGCATTTTAAAGTGTAATATTTTGATGTGCCGTGGAAATTCAAAATAATAAGTAAAGTACACATCTGTGATTTTAGTGTTAAGTTAAATATGTTATATTTATACCACAACGAACTAAAGACTGCAGATAAAATCTAGCCAATAACAGCCAAGGTTGGATGTGAGGTTGCCCCTTCGCTAAGCCACACTCTGTTCCACCGAAGCCAGCTAACTTTTTGTTAGGCTGTCATCCATAGCGGGACCACTACGTGACAACCCAGGATACGATTAACGAAAGTCAATTGGCTCTGTGCTGTGATCTAGGTCACAATGCTTCGCCTTCATCTGCAGTCTCTAGTTCGTTAAGCTACAACTAGTTTACTTCTTTTTAGAGGCGATTCAATATAACAGCCTCTCCGTGTATTTTCTAGTAATTTTCGTATTTTCTTATTTTCATTTGTTGAATAGATCTTAGATTTTGCAGTTTCTCAAATGAATATTATTAGTAAGAGACAAATTTATGTCATAATTTGTGTGCATAAATGCTAAAGCCTTTACTGACCGACCAATTTACTTATTACTGATTCTCTACCTCCCTGATTACATTTAAATATAAAAAATTGGCTATGTTTCTTAGGATTTCAGAAAAACTAAAGCATTTACAATTCAACCACTAGCGATTTAGGAATAAAAAATAACCTAGGGGTGAAAAATGTATTAATTTTGTAACACCTCAACTTAGGTTCGTTCGGGACCTGGGTTTAATAAATTTTATAACAATTAATTATTTATGTACACCATTAATGATTGCACTTAGTCTACACTAACAAATACAAACAAAGTTGAATATATTTAAGATACAATAACTAAAAACAATCAAAACTATCGATTTGCCTGTCCAAAATCACTTGCTACTACCCGTAGGCCCACGATAACTATTCATTCACAATTCAACTGTTGACTGACTTTACTACAAATGTACCTGTTTTTGTAGCTGTGTTCTGATAGTTAGTTTGTATCCTTCGAACAATTACGAGATTTTTCTAGTAAAATACATATTTGTAATTGTTGAACAAATCTAACGTTTGTACTACTTTCAATTTCCTACAAAAAACAATTCATTCGTTGCAATTCACTATCCCTGCTCAACACAGTCCACTCCATATAATACACAATTGTTACAATAAACAATCTATTTTATCAACCGTTTCTGGAATAATGAAACAATATATTTATTTATGTACCTACTTGAAAAAATAGAGTTCTGAGAATTGGTAAGTGTATTCTTACCTCGGAAAAATGAATCATTTCATTGCGTCTAAGGAGTAAAAAGGGTTACTACCCCAGAGTCATAAATTTATTATTACTATACAATAGTTATCAAATAGATGCAGTTCAAAACTCAGCATGTATATTCTTATATCTATTTTAATTTCTGTTCAACTACCGTATAGTTATACCGCTAAGATGTTACAGTCCCAGTGTACATGCGTCAGTTAGTTGGGGTAAATCCCTGCTACAGAATAGCCCAACTAAGTTAACATCAAACATTCTGCTGCCGAGTCTCACTGCGAAATACTACAATGGTGGAGGTAATGCTTCCCGGCCAAGGTTGAGGCTAGAAACGCTCGAACTGCAATTTCCGTAGAGTCTGTCTACGCTAAGATTACTCCGACGTATGCAACCAGCAATAAAGTGAGAATGCTTATTAATTATAAATACGCACAGCATGATCAAAAAAAAAAAAATATTCCATAAAAACTGATTCGTTTTAGCTTAGTATAATAAAAACACGTTTGCTAGAAAACTTTTTATAAATCGAACATTAGTTTACCATTAATTACTGAAATTTTACTATTGTTACTCGTACATCGTTATTTTTCGTTACATTATTTACTATTATTACATTATTATTTCTAATAAGTAGGTTTTTCTTATACTCAGTTTTATTTTATTTTTGGTCACACGTAATATAAGACTAATGCGCTTGAATTATAACAGGAGAGTAAACAATTCCAGTGATTCGTTGTTTATCATTTCAGATTGTTTATTTCATATCATTAAAATAATTAATGTCTGTGATTAGTTTAATACAAGTGTTTGCACTTACCCGTGTTTAACTCATTTTTAGTTTCATCAGTTATCTTTTGGAATTGTATCGGATCGTTTCGATTTTCTTTGTGGACTGAAGTTGAAAAGTTTTGTAAGCTGTATATTGTTAACATGCGTGATAGTGAATGTGTTAAGTTTTTGAAACATGAAAGCGGTAAACATTACAACGTAGAAAAAAATTGTTTTCTTAAATGTAATGGTTAAAATCATTAATTAAGGAGTTTTTATAAAACTACAATAATTACAAGTAATCAGAACGGTATAATTGAAAACGCTTAATGGATAATGTTTATTTTAGCTGGATGTAGATATTTTTATGATGGAACATAGTGCAAGATAATATTGTCCGCCGGAGAGGTAGATACGCGCCAACTAGTGTAAAACTTCCGTTTACAACCTATTGTCGCTTGCCTCGCGCAGAGTACTCTTACAGTAGATGGACTAATACAGTATGCTTGTAGTGATTTTCGCACTCAGTTTTAACGCAATCCCTCTAAGACTAGCTGTAAGCTCGCGCACAGCGTGTTTGTAATTCTTCTTTTTTAGTTTATTACCCGTTCCGGATGTTGGCCACTGCAGCTCGAAACAGCTGTGTGTGTTGTCGTTGTCGGGTTCCACACTCGCAAATTTTTCAACCAGGAAATACATCTTCTACCCACGCTACGTTGTTTAGCTATTCTTTCTTGCAATATTGATTGGAGCGACCTATATGTTTTCTCGTTGCCCATTATATTTCCCAAAAACTCGAGCTTCCTAATCATTATCGTGTTTATGATTTCTTTTGATTTCTGCATGCGTCTCAATACCTCCTCATTAGAGACGCTGTCCACCCAGGAGACTCTTGGAATCCTTCTGTAGAGCAACATCTCAGATGCTTTTACTCATGAAATTATTAAGCGTCCAAGAGTCCATGCCGTAAAACAGAAGCGAGAAAGCATAGCATCGCAATAGTCGCATTTCTGTTTTAATATTAAGATCGTGTGTTTTGAATACTTTATTCATTCTATTAAATATCCAACGAGCTGTTTCAATGCGTATTCTAATCTCTTGAGAATGATCCCATCTATCATTCAATGTCGTTCCCAAATACTAGTACATATGCTACCACGTTCAATATTGTGATTATTTATCGTTAACCTGCTTTGGTCGATAAAGTTTGCTAATAACCATCAGTTTGGTCTTATTTATACTAATATTGAGACCGTATTCCTCATTGCATTATGTAACGCTGTCCATGAGGAGTTACAATGTATGTAGGCCTAATTACTAGTTGTGAAATAAATCGATGCTGATAAGGGGAAGAATTGCTTTATTTTAATTTTACCATTGCGTTTTAGTATTAACTTAAATTTTAAATGAATTTTATTTAAATATAAATTAAACATGCGAATGGTAAGTGTGAACACTTGTATATTAAATGACGACTATTTATATTTTACCGGTTATATTTTAGCACCAGTATATTCAATGTATTATATTACTATGGTAAATGTTTTGAAAATTCATCGCATGTATGAAATTTTTTATTAAAGTCAGCAAACATCCATGTAATATAAGTAAGTGCATTTTAAATTTCATGTCTACTATTTGTATAGGTAAACGGATGTATCCTCTTATCCGAGATAAACATACACAAACTAAAACCTCTTTATTCAATTTTCTGATATTGTGGAAAAATTGTCCTTGTGCACAAGATTACGTTTTTCTTTGCCTCTTTCTCAGAATCTTTTCAATGATACTTTACTACTGCCGTATACTTTTTACAAGAGGAAAAGAGATTTATTGAAATATAACATAATTCTTTCGGTGTACATAGCATTACAATATCACGAATTGAAATGCTCGTAATACAGCTTTCTGCTGCACGTCATAAAGTAAGCAGTATGTATTCAAATTTATTGAATATTAAGTATGAAAAGATCGTATATAAAATAAAAAATCCAATAGAATAATTGCACTGGCTTTATGTAGTTTGATTAGTAAACTATGAAATTATTTTAGGTCTCATTTACAAGTTTTTTTATAAAAAATCTTTTGATTAGGCCACTTGATTATTTATGTTACAACGTTTTTAGGCATGTCTTGTTAAACTCTTGAATAAAAACTGCAATTTTGTCTAACTGGAAGTGTGATAATTGGAGTAGTCAGTAGGGCTACAAAGTCTTTAATCTGTAGCAAAAATTAACTCAAAAATTCAATCCTTTGGTAATTAGGTTGGTTAATTGAATGAGTGGTTAAATAAATGCAAAACATAAATGATTCAATGTATGAATTTTGAACAATGTTTTATTGAACGCACACGAACACAAGCGGACTGTATCACCGTTCAGCACACACTCACTCTCACCTGCGCACTGGTCCACGCACTCGAACTAGCTCCGCGCATGGCAGTAGCCAGCGCCCATTCACACACACGCATTTTCACAACTAAACACATTCACACACAAATAAAACATTAATTAAATATTAACCATGCCCCCGGCCTTGAAGGGCATTCAAGAGTTACAATAATTAAATTATGAATACTTAAGTTTTTTTTAAAAAAGATACTTTTCCACATATAGAGTCTTTACACTAAAACACACAAATAGCGCAATGTAACATTTAGCTGGAATGACACCCTTCTTCTTTGACATCTTCACATAGAAAGGTCCACAATAATCTACTCCGGTATAGTAGAATACTCGAGGTGGCACAAGAACTCTAGTTTTGGGCAATTCACCCATCATCTGTGTCCGAATCTTAGGTCTTGCTCTGAAGCAGGAAATACATTCGTGGAATACCTTCTTGACTAATGAACGACCGTTGATTGGCCAGTATTTCTGACGAACGATGTTTAATAACAGTTGGGGTCCTGCATGAAGATTTTTTATGTGCATATGTTTCGCAATTAAATATGTGATGATGTGACCCTTAGGCAATATGATTGGGTGTTTCTGGTCAAGACTTAAATCTGATTGTTGTAGACGTCCACCAACACGTATCACTTGATTTTTGTCCATGAATGGATTCAATGCCTTAAGTTTACTGTTTCTTGACACACATTGCCCTGATTGTAAATTACAATATTCATGAAGAAATGATTCTTTTTGCACAAGTCTAATAACAGCATTTTCTGCTAATTGAAGTTCTGTGACAGAAAGATTGCTGTCAAAACGAAGATCACGTGTTCTCTGACAGTTATGCGTAAATCGAAGACAGTATGCAGTAACACGTACAAATTTAGTGAAACTAGAAAAATTATTAAAATTAATAACATTATTTGTTGAGACTGCACATGAAATATTATTCTTCCGTCGTTCTGGAATATCATTATGATCTGTATCTGGTTCTTCCGAAATTAAATCTACTGATGAGTAGAGAAATGATGGTCCTTTCCAATATAAGCTGGCGTTTAAAATTTCTGAAGGAAGTAACCCTCTTGATAAGAAATCAGCAGGATTGTCTTCGCTTCTGACATGTTTCCAAGAATTGGTCTCAGTATTGTCTTGTATTTTGGACACTCGATTTGCGACGAATGTTGACCAATGAGATGAAGGTGCTCTTATCCACGCTAATGTAATAGTTGAATCAGAGTAGTAGGTGATTGAATCTATCTGAATCTGTAAAGCAGTCACAATTTTCTTGCACAATTCCGACAATAGCAAAGCTCCACACAATTCGAGTCTTGGCAAAGATATCTTCTTCAGCGGTGCAACGCGTGATTTGGAACTAACTAAATTTACTGAGATATTACTGTCAGTATCAACTGACTTGATGTAAATACAGGCACCATATGCAGATTCTGATGCATTTGAAAATCCATGAATCTCGATTCTTGTAACGTGTGTTTCTTTGGGTAAGATATTTCGTTGAATATCTATTTGCGATATAGATTGTAAAGATTCTTGAAAGCTAATCCACTGTTTTAGCAATTCTTCAGGAACCTCTTCATCCCAACCAATCTTACAACTCCACAGTTGTTGCATGATTATCTTAGCCCTCACTATGACTGGTCCAATAAGCCCCAATGGATCAAATATTTTTCCTATAGCTGATAAAATTGTGCGTTTTGAATGTTTTACACTCGTCTTGTTGTAATCGCCTAATAAAAATTGAAATGTGTCTTGCCTTGGGTTCCAAATAAGACCAAGAGTACTCACAGTTGCATCGTTATTGATCATGAAACAATCGTCACTTACATCTTGATTTAGTAAATTTGATAAAATATCAGGATGGTTTGCACTCCACTTTCGTAAATTAAAACCTCCTCTATGTGCTATGGTCATCATATCCTTTTGAAGCTGTTTAGCATCCTCCAAGGTTTTTGTGCCAGTCATAAGGTCATCAACGTAAAAATCTTCTATGAAAACCTTTGATGCTTCTGGGAAATCATGTTTTTCATCTACCGCAAGTTGTTTCAATGCTCTCGTAGCTAAGTACGGAGCACTTGCTGTACCATATGTCACTGTTGTTAATTCAAATGTTTTGATTGGCTCATGTTGCTGTTCTCTCCACAAAATTCGCTGTAATTTCCACTGTGATAGATGCACTGTAACTTGCCGATACATTTTCTCAATATCTGCAGTCATGACGTAGGAATGTGTTCTAAATCTTGTTACTATACTAAACAGGTCTGACTGGATTGTAGGTCCAACAACTAAAATGTCGTTTAGCGAAAGACCTGAAGTGGTTTTTGAAGACGCATCAAATACTACTCGTAGCTTTGTTGTCTTAGATTGTTCCCTTACAACCCCATGATGTGGAATGTAATAACACTGGGTGGATTGCGATTCATCCAATGGAACCTCTCGCATGTGACCAAAGTCTAAATACTCCTTCATAAACTGCACATACTGTGATTTCAATGCTGGGTTGATTGAAAAACGTCTTTCAAGTGTAAATAATCTTCGCGATGCGTTCTTCTTAGATTCGCCGAGATCACTTATATTACCTTTTAAGGGTATTTTCACACAATATCTTCCATTTACATCTCTGGTTGTAGTGTTCACGAATAAATCTTCACAAAATTTGTCGTTTCCGGTATGATGTTTTTCACCTTTGCACTCTTCTAATTCCCAAAATCTCTGTATATTTCTGTTAATTTCGTCTAGTGTAGATAAAAAACACGTAGTTGCTAGATTTGATGTAGTGTTTACATTCATTTTGCCAGAAATTATCCATCCAAACACCGTATTTTGTAATGTATAAGATGAATTCGAAAACTTCAATTTACCTTCATGTAATAAGTCAAAAAATAATTCTGCACCAATAAGCATGTCAATGTCATTGGGCTGATTAAATTGAGGGTCTGCTAATTGAATGGTTTGCGGAATGTTTAAGTGAGCTGTTTCTATTGTGACCGTAGGTAATTGTTGAGTGATGTTTTTGAGAATTATACAATCAGTAGTAGTCGAATATGAAGTTAATCTAGATTTAATGATACACTGAACCATATTTGAAGTTTGAGTGGATGATTGGCCTATGCCATTGACTTCAAACACACTATTCTTGATAGAGAGATTTAAAGTACGCGCTAATCTTTCAGTTATGAAATTTGATTGAGAAGCACTATCAAGCAACACACGGCAAAGATGAGGACAACCTCTATGATCTAGCACTGAAATTACTGCTGTTGAAAGCAAAACAATAGATTTTTGTTGATCAGATGCTACGTTTGAAGTAGAAACAATGGTTTGTTCTACAATTGGTTTAGAAGGTTTGTCACCTTGAGTAGAAATTTCCTTTTCTGAATCCCTTGAGTCAGATTTATTATGATGTAATAATGTATTGTGTCTCTTGCCACAAAGTTTGCACGAGCCTGACTTACAATTAGTAGATTTGTGAGAGCTCTGAAGACAATTAAAACATAAATTGCGTTTCTTCACTTCTTTTTCACGGTCTGAGCTTGGAAGTCCCTTGAAGACCTTACACATATAAAGTGGATGTTCTTGTTTACTGCACAAAGAACAATCTTTTGTAGACACATGACAGTTCGTGGAAAATGTATGATTTTTAAATGTATGCTTGAATTTCTGAGACTGGATGTGGTTCACAAAATGTGGATTAACCGGTGTATGTTTTTGCAATTTGTTGTATTCAATTGATTCTAATACCTGACACTTGTGTTGTAAAAATACTTCCAAATCGGACATTGCAGGTAACGCATCCTTTGTTAGTGTGTTTTCCCACTCACGTAATGTTACTGGATCTAATTTGGTAGTAATTAAATAAATTAAAAGCGTGTCCCAGTGATTTGTGGGTTGCCCTAAACCAGAAAGAGCACGAATGTGTTTTAAGGCACTATCTAGAAGTTTGCGTAAAGAAATTGAATTTTCTTTATCATTTTTAGCAAGACTGAACAAAGTATTTACATGTTTGTTGATTAAATAACGCTTGTTGCCAAATCTGTCATTTAACAATTGCCAAGCAATGTGATAATTTTGTGCGGAACTTTCTAAAGCTTGAATGACTTCAAAAGCTGCACCCTTTAAGGAAGCCTTTAAGTAATGAAACTTATGAATATCCGGTATTTCCCTTAAGTGAATGAGTGATGTAAATGTGTCACGAAATGAGAGCCATTCACCATAGCTGCCATTGAATGTAGGAAGTTGGATATCTGGGAGTTTCACTGATATTGGTTGCGTAATTACTGGCTTGTTTTTAATATTGTTGTGACAGTTTCTAAGCTCATGATCAGAAATGAAATCTTGAGCCGCTGACATTAGTGCAAAATATTCTGCCTCAAAATTGTTTCTTTGATCTGACTGAACATCAGATTCGTCAAGTAATTCAATTTGTAATTGTACTTTATCGAATTCACACCAGCACTCCTCTAATTTTGATAATCGCAGTTTTAATTGACTAATATCTGCTGCACAAGAAATTCCACTAAAATATGTTTTAAATCTAGTTAATTTTGCTTTAACTAAGCCACGTTCCTTCACTAATAGTTTTAAATCACTCATGATTGTTGATATACTAGGTGTAAAATATGTAGCATTAAATGAATGTTAATAACACATGAATTGGGTGAGTATAAGAAAATATGTAAATAGTAGCAACAATGTAAAATAAATCAATTAAATACTTATCTATTAATTTCAGCAAATGATGAGCTAGGCCTTGAATGTTTTACGATTTGGTAATGCTGAATTTGTGAATTTATGAATAATTACCTAGCTATATTGTTTTTTAAATGTTATTGTGCATCAGTATATTAATTATGAAATGTGTTGATGTTGTAAAAATCAGCTGATTAACAATGCTTTAAAAGTTGTTGTTGTTTTGCACAAAAATAACAAATTTATTACAAAAATATGTTATTTACCACAGTTTGGATCCGGTCGGAGTAACCAAAAAATGGTTAATTGAATGAGTGGTTAAATAAATGCAAAACATAAATGATTCAATGTATGAATTTTGAACAATGTTTTATTGAACGCACACGAACACAAGCGGACTGTATCACCGTTCAGCACACACTCACTCTCACCTGCGCACTGGTCCACGCACTCGAACTAGCTCCGCGCATGGCAGTAGCCAGCGCCCATTCACACACACGCATTTTCACAACTAAACACATTCACACACAAATAAAACATTAATTAAATATTAACCATAGGTAATTTAAAAAAAATTGAATTCGTTTCAGGTTTGATTTTTGTGTTTCTAGCTTTTGTATTGAACTAAGTGTAAAGTTTAACATTAAAAATATTTATAATACGACATATTCTTGCCTAGAGATAAATCTTGAAAGATATATGAATTAATATTTTTGTTCGTTTGTATTTTTAACAAATCAGGAAATGGAACCGTGATGAAATTATATTAGTGTTATTATTCGGATGTCGGCGAGGTGTTGTTATACCTATATATAAAAAAGTCATCTTACGGTTGTCGCCCTCTTATCTTTATATAAGCCGTCTGATTGGCGCCGCCCTACAGTGTCAACGTAAGTCCGCATAAATTCCCTCGATTGTGACAAGAACGATTCTCCCTTCTGATAGGAACGCTTTACTTAATCCTGTTCAAATTGTTCCGCTCGTCCCCTATACACTTCTGTTCTGATATCGTATACTGTATTTCCTACCCTACGTCATCACAATAATAGTAGTTATCATTACCTATCTACTTCGACTAAAAGAAGTAATTGCGTTTAGTTAATCGAATTGGAGGGTGCTCGCCTCTAATCGATTGTTAATACAACAACATAACAAGTAACTTCTCCGATTACCTTGTACCGAAATTCAATGAATTACTGAACCGTTTCATTACTTTGTTATTCTGTAGATAATTGTAACTTTGTAGAAATTACCTTCCCGTTTATTTATCCCATCTTGACGGTAAATTAACTACTTGTAGACCTACAGTATTAGTTATATCAATATGATGATTCAACAGAATTCGTACTGAACTGGCTTCATAAATTTACTTGACTGTTTTTCTTTTTTCTAAAATCGTATAGCGCCATCTGTCACTGTAGGCCATCGTTTTTTACTTTTGTTTGTTCGCTCATCAGGTTGGTTATTCGTGAAACATTGAAATTCCTTAATTTGAATCTTTCCTAATGTCTTAAAACTACAAAAGATACATTAGTTGTTTGCTTAGCCTCCTAAAAATTTGTTTTGTAAATAAATAAATAAATCTTTATTATCTCTTCAAATAAATTAAATTTGTTATAATATTATTTTAAGGCAAGGGAGGCAATATTATTTTAAGGCCTTGTAAACAGAATGCATTTTTCCTCCATTAGGCTATATAAGGGACCAAGAAAAACCACGGTAAGTATTACAAACTTAACATACATGTTTCTCCCCATCGTGAGGGAGTGAACATGAGTTTTTCTCGCCGCCTTGGATAAAAAAAAAGCAATGAACTATTGTCCGTAGAAGATATCTAAATTCTTTTTAATTTTAGTTGAACTTCCAACATTCACGTACCGTAACTTCTCATTTATAATTTTCTGGAATTTAACAAATGTGCCTAATGTGCTAATAGTTTTTTCTCTTCCCATTCAAGTTTTTTAGACCTCTTTTCTAACTCGCAACTAAGGTTTTCTGCCCTCTTCTTCAAACCTATACTACAGTTAAGGGTCTTTCCTTAACTGAAATTTTCTTCTGAACATCTCGTCTAGTCTTATTTGACCACAGCCTTTCCAGTCATTTCGAGGCTATTACTTCTAATCAAAGCGTGTGTAATATTTTCTTATTTCTATCCAACGAGTAGTTTTTGTACTAAAAATTTATAAACATTTTCCTGTGGTAAAACGTTGTTAAGAATTGAATGCACGATTTTAGTGTATGGGTTCTTATAGATTTCTTCCCTGCCCTTATCATGTAGCCGATCACATCATGTCTTACCAGTCACCCCCTCTGTATTCACGTTTTTTGAAGGAGATCTCTTCTTGTATTTTCTGATGGGAAATGAACGCTTGCTGGGGCCATATATGTACTGGCATTTTTTCAACTTGCTCTTACCATACTAGCTGTCTGGTATCTATTCCGTGTACTATGGTGTATTGAAAACTGGTCCGTTACCTTCTGTCTTCATTTCGTACGTGTTTTACTCTGGAAACCCTGTGCAATCTTTAAAACCATAAACAGACGTTTATCTGTAGAATTTCAATGTATTATAGCGTAAAAATTCATTAACGTTATAAGCGAATGGTGTATTGTAAAATATGCTCATTTGTACCTGTTACAAAATATAATAGTTAATTTATTACGTAGACATAAATTTAAAAAGCACTACTTGTTAATTGAACCAAATTCAAAAGTATCGTTGAACAAATTTCTCTATAAAGGTGTAGTAAAATCAACATGGGTAACTTGAATACAGTTTGGTGGGCAACCAAAAATTCTAACATCGACATAGTTGAACAGTTTAAAACAAGTTTTTACGCTTCTTTTCAATTATTTTGTAATAACAGGTCCACCTTTGTACAAACCAAACAGAACATTACATAGGGACACAAACATTGCAAAAATTAAAGAAGAAATTTTCAGATAGACAACTCAATATCAGAGAAGATTGGAATCGCACGAGTACATTAATCGAACTTAATCAAGTTCTCAATACATTATTATTAAATTGTCAACTATTCACAATAAAATTAATTTTTTTTTTTTTTGGTTTAACGTCTGACTGTTCTGTAATACTGCTAATGCAGACGGTGAAGGATGAAATGATTTTTTTGTAACGTATGAAAGTATGCCGTGCCTGAATGGGATTCGAACCCAAATTAAAATTAAAATTAAATTTTAGCAAAATAAAAATTTAAAAGAAGTATCTTCGCACAAGGATTAATGAATTCAAGAGATAGTACAAAATAAGTATGTCTAATAAGTGCTTTAAATTCAAGTTCAGCTTGTAAATTAATGCAATTTTTTTTAAATACCCAAAGGGCTTACAATTTTAATCGTTTAAAAGTTTAAAAAAGTTATTGAAGGGATTACCTCTTTTCAGTAACCCTTAAATTTAGTGTGTATTTGCTTTTGATTAAAAAATTAATAATTACATACAAACATTACTTACGAACAGTTCAATTTAAAATCCTGTTCACAAAATTATTTATGTTTCACGATATCTTTATTTGAGAAAGTAACTTTTAATTATTATCCGTATTTGACGACTTTATATTTGTAAAAGTAACTTTTGCTTATAGAAATTTTAGTTAGACATTTGTAAATATTATACTTTGTAACAGTATACGCAAGTATTCAGTGATATATGTACATATATACATAGAGAGAGAGCTAGATTGTTAGTTATTCATTGTGTTTACAGTCGGGACCGCGCTGACGTAGAATCTGCGTACTCTGTTACAGAAGCGAGTTATTGTAATTAGCAAGTTATACTAGCTACCGTACTGGCTGTGTGTGTAGTAGTACTATTATATATATAATTATAACAGACTGAATCTCTGTTGATGCGTATGTCATGAGTTCAAACATGAACCAGCTTCCCTAATGTCCTTTGGGAACATCATAGCTGGGAAAATTAGGGGGCATTATAGTTGCGAACGTATTATATATAATATCGTATTACCAAATGCCTTTGATAAACAATATTCTGGTCTACCTGAAAGCGATAAACGAACTTTGAATGATATATTCACTACTGGCTACCTTAGTTTTTCTTTTATGCATTAACTACCGTTGAATTGAAATATATGTTAATTCCTCTTCTCTTCCTTTGTAGTTCAAAATCAGTTTAGATTATCAACACAATAAAAAAAGCTATTAAATATTTTCTGTAAAATATCATTCGATTGAAACCATTACAAATATATCCGATGTTTGAAGTTAATAAGTGTCTATTAAACGTATCAAAATAAATGTAAGTTGATCGTGGTATATTACCAATTTTGACAAACATCGCGATTTGGGTGTCCAAACGGTTCGTAAAGTTCAGTTGTAAATCTTACGCCTAAATTAACGTAATGTCTAAATAATTACGTTAATCATCTAGCGTTAAATCTGTAAGAAAACAGCAACAAAATTCGTTGACTAAATCTTGCAACTGTACTTGATTTGTCAGCGGGACTCTGAAATTTTATTTTCAGTTTAAAAGAATGTAGTTTGTTAATATTTTGTACATGATTGGGGTGTTTGAGTGTGAATGTTGAAAAAAATAGAATAAACTTGTCTAATTATCTTCATGAAAGTTTGGTGTACATATATTTCAAAATAATGTATTATTTATTATTATTATTATTATTATTTGTCTTGTTTTATTTATTTTTATTTAAGGAAGGTTTTTGTTTTATACTAATTTAATTCATTGTAAACAACTTTTTTTTTTTTTTTTTTTTTTTTTAACAGTTAGAATTATTTACAAACAGTTTAACAAAAACTTTCAGTAAATGTGTTGATGATGAATAAAACTTGAAGAAGACAGCACTCAGCAGCGTTGCTTCCATGTCATCGTTTGGTTATAGTTGATGAAGGGTTTCTTCTTGGTCTTGGTGACGTAAAATTTTTTTTTTTTCTTTTTATACGGATGAAGTGAATGAAGGTGTGAAAAGGAGCGAATGAAAACGTGATACTGATGATCTGTGTAACTGATGATAGAAAACTTATTAGATGATTAATTTTAGAGTAATGAGAGTTAGCAAGATTTAGTTTATTAATAAAGAAGAGTTGACAACCGCAGTATAATTTTGTGTTTTTGATCTTAAAAGGATGGTTAAACATTTTTGATCAGGTGAAACGGAATGGAAGATCTAATATTCTCGCCTTCTTGAGTCTTTGGTGTTCAATATTGTCATCGAGAAGATTTATAGCCAAATGATTGGAATGAGTGTCCAACTTGGTTAAATACTTTTCACTCCGACTGCTAATTTCTTCTCCCACCGTAGGTATGCCCAGGTCATGATGGAGTACTTCATTAGGCACATACCAAGGTGCACAGCATATAAGTCGAAGAAACTTCGATTGGAATCTTTGTAATATTTCTACATTAGATGTACTTGCTGTGCCCCAGAGTTCAATTCCATAACTCCAAACTGGTTTTATCATCACCTTGTACAGTGTCAATTTATTTTCCAAAGACAACTGTGATCGCCTCCCAACAAGCCAATATAGTTGTCGTAATTTGAGTCCAAGTTGTTTCCGTTTGGTCCATATATGTTTTCTCCACGTCAATCGCCTGTCTAGATAGATGCCCAAGTATCTCACATCATCTGAATGTGGTATTACGTTGTTGCGAAACGTTACTGGTGAACATGATTCTCGTTTCATCGTAAAGGTTACGTGTGCAGACTTCTGTTCATTTACTTTGATCCTCCATTTTTGGCACCAGTCTTGAATGTCATTTAGATGTTGCTGTAGTTTTTCAGAAGCGTGGACTGGGGAGGCATCAGATGCAATAATAGCAGTGTCATCGGCAAAAGTTGCTGTTGTTACATGTTCATTTACAGGAATATCTGCTGTAAATAGCGTATATAGAAAAGGACTTAAAATGCTACCTTGAGGTACACCTGAACGAATTAGGTGCAAGGTCGATAACTCATCATCAAATTTCACTTGGAAAAAACGATCGGTTAAGAATGATTTTAGAATAGGAAAATAATTATGATCCAGGTTTAATTTAATTTTGTGTAGAAGAGCTAAATGCCATACCTTGTCAAAGGCCTGAGCTACGTCTAAGAAGACGGCTGAGCAAAATTCCTTTTTTTCTAAGGTATATCGAATTTAATTAACTATCCGATGTACCTGTTCTATCGTAGAATGTTTTTCACGAAAACCGAATTGATGATCCGGGTAAACACTTTCTTCCAAAAAAGGTTTTAGACGATCAAGTAGTAATTTTTCAAAAACTTTTGATGTCACGGATAGAAGACTGATCGGTCTATATGACGTAATTTCGGTAGGTTCCTTGCCAGGTTTGAGAATCATGACTATTTGGGCAACTTTCCATTGAGATGGAAAGCAACCCGTCCTTAGAATTGCGTTGAAAATGAATGTCAGGAGTAAAAATCCCTTCCTTGGGAGTTGCTTTAACACCTCACCGGTAATTAGGTCATAGCCAGGGGCTTTTTTGGAACTCAGGCGCGTTTGGATTGTAGTTATCACTTCAGCCGGAGTGAAAGATTTGATAGGAGGTGATAGCTGAAATGGGGCTTCAAGATGTTCTAAAATGTCTTCTTCTAATTTTCGATCGATATCATCGTCGTGTGGACGGAAGACAGTGGACAGATATTCCGCAAACGCTTCCACTTTTTCTTTTGTGGTCCTAGCCCAATTTCCATCCGTTCGACGAAGAGGTGGAATTTGTTTCTTTGATCGTTTTATGTATCTTGTAGCTTTCCATAATGAATAGTCAGTAGCTGCCGTTGGAGATAATTGAACCAACCTGTCTTGGAAATAATAATTACGCAGTTCTAGAAGCGTGTACTTTAGATGTTGTGCTGCACGATTGAATCTTGTTTTGTCATCTGGGTGTCTGCTATGCTGCCAAATTCGACGTAATCTTCGTTTGTAGTTTATCAATTCTCGAATGGTAGCAGGACAACTGTTGCCATGAGTGTTTTTGTTGGCGTCTGTAGTTGATTTCCATGCGGCATTTTGCACTACCGTATTAAAATGCTCAACCGCTTCCTCAATCTCGTCTTGGGATTTTAATGATACATTTAGAACAACTTAAAACAGTATTTACATGTTTTTATGTTATAATTTGTTAATTACACCACTGAGCTGTATTTTTGTTCATGTGTTATTTCTAAGTAATAATATTTTGTTTTTATTGTTGTTAAACGGATCATGCGTTAATAAAAGTTGAAACTCCCTGGAAATGACAGCTGACTGTGTTGATAGTGAATGAACAACTATTACTGTTTTAGTTATTTTAGTCTTGTAGAAATACAGTCTCAGTAAGTTTATAGCGAAATAATTCGGATGTTCATTTAGTTTTTGTTTGTGTGTTCTGAATAGTAATCAGGTAAATTAATGATTTTTGTATTGTAAATATTTTAAATTAAAACATTATATTTTACATTAACCTATACGAGGTTTGGTGTTAGTTGCCATGGCTACCAATTTCAGTAGTCAGTGTACTGGAAACGGTAACGCAACTACGCCTCGTTCTAGCGATCTAGCAGGCTCTGGTAGTACAGATGTCGGAACAACAGCTGTTTTAGAATATTTAAAGGTATTAGACGACTTGGAGCATAGACAGTCAACTAATGGAATTACTTCTTCTTCTTTGACGAAGAAGAAACGTATCAAAGAATCTAAACGTGCTTATAATCATGTCGATACCAACGATGTGGATAAAAATGTTCTTCCTGATAATTCAAAAAAATTTAAAAGAACTTTAAAACCTAACTTCAATAAAAACCAGACTAAGATAAACTCTAAACAATTTGTAACGATTACAAATAAGTTTGACTGCTTATCTTCTAGTGACGAAGAAGTCATGGAAGATAAAGATATAGAAGATACCGAAGAAACCCAAATTGAAAACGTTTTAGAAAAACCGAAACCTCTTTTTATAAATTTTGTGAACATAAATGATATTTTAGGAATTGTAGACAAGGTTGCTAAAGGACAATATTATTACAAATTAGAAAATACAAATCAAATTAAATTAACTCCTAAAACTACTAAATTATATTCAGTTATAGCTAAACTATTGGAATCCCGTAATATAAGCTTTCACACGTACCAATTGACACAAAACAGGTGTTTCCGAGTTGTACTCAAAGGGATGCACCACACAGCATGTCTTGATGACGTGAAAACCGAATTAGAGGAAAAGGACCATGTAGTTTTACGAATTCATAACATAAAACACAGGATCTCAAAAGAGCCACTAAATATGTTTTTTGTTGATATACAGCGAAAAGATAATAACAAAGATATATATCAGATTCAATATTTGCTAAATGCTAAAATTTCTTTTGAAGTCCCCCACACTAAGAAAGATGTGGTACAATGCCTAAGATGCCAGCGGTATGGTCACTCTCAGGCGTATTGCAGACACCCCTTCCGTTGTGTTAAGTGTACTGAAGAACATCCAACGATTGAATGTAAAAAAACAGATCGCAAAACACCAGCAAAATGTGTTTTGTGCGGAGGATCCCATCCGGCAAACTATAAAGGGTGCTCTGTATATAAGGATATGCAGAAAAGAAAATATCCTCAGGTTCGGCCAAAAATAAGTCCTTCTCAACAGCAAATTAATCAACCTCATCTTAAAACTCCTACGGCAATACCGACTGCTTCACCGCGTGATCCGCGCATTATAAACGGCTCACTACAAACGTACGCACAGGTGGCTTCTAAAGTGCATACAACTCAGCACTATGTAGATAATAGCGTCACTAATAATCGTGTACTGAATCCTCATCCGTACTCAGAAGGAAATCGTATAACATATTCAACACAGTCACCTCCAGTACTAATGCATACAATTCCTGGAAATGAAACAAGCGTAGGCAGTCAAACCCTCACCAGATTGGAACAGCTGATCTCGAGGCAGCTAGAATGTCAGGCTAAATTGTATGACGACATTAAGATCATACTAAATATGATGTCTACCCTTATAGCAAAATTGTCATAATGGTAAGACTTCTTAGAATAGCTCTATGGAATGCTAACGGCTTGGCCCAACATAGCCAAGAAATCAAGTCTTTTATCGTTTTTCAGAAACTGGACATTTTACTTATATCAGAAACTCACTTCAAAGATACAAATACGTTCAGAATGACAGGATACACGACATACCAAACAAACAGCCCTGATGGTAGAGCTCATGGGGGCTCCGGATTAATAATAAAAAATACCATCGCCCATTATCAATTACCAGCGTACCAAACTGAACGCATTCAAGCCACAAGTGTGTCAATAACAGATAATTTTGGACCATTAAACGTATCAGCAGCATACTTTCCTCCAAGGTACACGCTAAGGAAAGAGGACTTCACACAATTTTTCAAATCACTGGGAAGGCGTTTTATAATAGGTGCCGATTTTAACGCAAAACATCAGCGTTGGGGGTCTCGAATAACTTCCCCGAGAGGTCGTCTGTTAATGCAAGTCATCGATCAAACACAATTATCTTATATTTCTTCAAATGAACCTACATAATGGCCTACTGATACTAGACGACTTCCAGACGTCATAGATTTCTTTATTAAAAAGGGAGTTCCTGACGCACACGTAAAAATAGAGTCTTGCTTTGACTTGTCGTCAGACCACTCACCTGTAATATTATCAATTGCATCCATTTTTAATAAATCACAGTTGCCTAAACATTTGACAAATTCATATACAAACTGGGACTATTTTAGGCAAAGATTAGACTACAAAATTACCTGTGATATTCCTTTAAAGAATGAAAATGATATAGACAAGGCTGTTCATTACCTAACCGAAACAATCCAGGAAGCAGCCAAATTGTCAACTCCGGACAAGACAACTAATTACGACAATACGGACGTCTATCAACCTTTGAACATTAAAATTTCTATTAACGAAAAAAGGAGACTAAGGCGAGTATGGCAAACTACAAGAAACCCAGTAGATAAAAGGAATTACAATAATGCAGCCAGGAATCTGAAGCGTTTGTTGCAAGAATATAGTAATGAATCATTACAAGATTATTTAAAGCAATTAGGTCCTAATTATAATACAAATTTTTCCCTTTGGAAACCTTTGCGACGGATTAAAAGACCCAATCACACCATTCCACCGTTTCGACTACCGAACGGCAACTGGGTAAAGAGCAACAAAGAAAAAGCAGAAGCTTTTGCTAATCATCTTGAAAGTGTTTTCACTCCTTTTCCCTCAGATTCAATGGATGAAGAGGAAATTAACGAATTTTTAGAATCTCCATTTCAAATGGCAATGCCTCTTAAATTATTCTCCATAAATGAAGTCAAGGAAATTATACAAAAAAATATTTGTTCAAGAAAGTCGCCGGGGCACGACTCAATCACAGGAGAAATTCTGAAAGAATTGCCACAAAAAACTCTGAGACTAATAACAATCATTTTTAATGCTATGCTTCGTATTGAATACTATCCTAAACAGTGGAAAATAGCAGAAATTGTGCTCATCCCTAAACCAGGTAAACCACCTAACGAAATAAAGTCATACAGGCCAATAAGTTTGTTGCCAGTGTTGTCCAAAGTGTTTGAAAAACTTATTTTAAAAAGATTGATACCTGTACTCGAACAAAGTGTTGTAATACCAGATTACCAGTTCGGTTTTCGAGCGGGGCATAGTACGATCGAGCAAATCCACAGAGTAGCTGCTAAAATTCAAAAGGCTTTCGAAGAAAAAGAATTTTGCTCAGTAGTCTTTATTGATGTCTGTCAAGCTTATGACAAGGTTTGGCACCTTGGTCTGCTTTTCAAGCTCAAAAAGCACCTACCTCATCAAATTTTCAATTTATTTAAATCCTTTTTAGAAGACAGGTATTTCAAGGTTAAATTACAAGCAGACTCATCACAATTATTTCCTATCCATGCGGGAGTTCCTCAAGGTAGTGTGTTGTCACCTTTCCTGTATTGTATATATACTTCTGACATGCCTGTTTCGGAAAACACCACATTAGCAGCTTTTGCTGACGATGTTGCAATCCAAGCTGTACATAGCAAACCACATACTACTTCAAAATATCTGCAAGAACATCTACACAACATAGAGAGCTGGCAAAAAAAGTGGCGGATAAAGTCTAACGAAGAGAAAAGTGTTCAAGTGACATTCACACTAAAAAAAGACACGTGTCCACCTGTTAAACTAAACAATAAAACACTACCACAATCAGATACAGCAAGATACCTCGGAATGCATCTAGATCGTCGACTAACTTGGAAAACACACATCTGGAATAAGAGGAAACAACTAAATTACAAATTTTATAAACTTTATTGGATGTTACACAAAAATTCTAAATTATCGTTAACGAACAAACTAACAATTTACAAGACTATTCTGAAACCAATTTGGACTTACGGGATTCAACTTTGGGGAACGGCGACAAAGTCAAGCGTTGCCATAATTCAACGTTTTCAAACGAAATTTCTCCGGACTATCACAGACTCTCCGTGGTATGTCACCAACAGGATCATTCAACGAGACTTGAACATACCAACCATCACGGATGAAATCTCAAGATTTTCTTCGAGGTATCATACAAGACTTAATAGCCACACAAATTATTTAGCGGTGAACCTCCTCGACAACAGTGAAGAAATTCGACGTTTACAAAGACTTCACACGACAGACTTGTTTTAAAACACAACCAACGTAACTATATTCATTGTAAAAAAAAAAAAAAAAAAAAAAACTTTTTTTTTTTTTTAAAGTGATTATATATTTTATTTTGTAAAATGGAGAAGAACTAATGAGTTTTTCTTCAACAAGCCAGTTAATAGACTCTACCACTCATCTATTCATTGTTCCTTGCGAACAGATTGTAGATTAAGCAGTGTTTGAAAAAAAAAAAAAAAAAAAAAAAAAAAAAAAAAAATAAAAGTTATACGTACTTTAATAAAAGTTATGCCAAGTCTCACCAAACTATAAAATTTTCACAGCATAATCATTTTAAGAATGCCATCAATCTTATTTCGCACACATTATGTTAAGGTTAAAATTATACGATAAATAATACATACATGGTTAAAGTGAATATCAGAACATATTTTTAGGACACTAGTTGATAAAGGTACCGGAGATTGTTAAATGAAATCAAAAATGAGGATGAAAAGGTTGGGACAACACGAAAAAATAACGTTATAGATTACAGATTAAGAGCTTCTACAAAAAGTAAAGATGAAAATGTGGTTGGATGAATGAAAAAGAAAATATATTAAAATAATCTAGAACGGCCCTAAATTAAGTGAAAAATTTAATTATTATTTATCTCACTAACTAATTATAATTATGCGAATACAACAGAATATATTAAAACCAAATTTTAAATTATTTTATGCTTATATAATATGTAAAATTTACTGAAATTTTACAGTAAACTGAACGCTATTTGTTACTTTAAAATGATCCATTTTTGAATTGTCCCTTGCAAATATTTGTTTCAATTTTATGATTTAAGCAAATGCAGGGTTTCTGTTGTTTATTAAACTCACCCCTACGTTATATTATACAATTTATTAGAGCCTAAGGATTAAAAGTAAAAAACGCGCTTTGTTTTATATTTATTGTTGTGTACGTTTAATTTTGCTTAAAGGGCAATTCAAGCAAAATATTAATGAATAATTTTACAATGTAGTACTGCTGATGAAATCACTGGTGGGAAAACCGTTTATTTATTCGAATAGGCAGTTTACGGACCATCTGTTGTTTAGTTTACATTATGAAATGTAAACAAAACCGAGTACTCAAGAGAAGAATTAGCTATTATAGTGAAATTGCGAATATTGTTACTAGTCGCGTGCGGTATATTCTTTTCTATGATCTATGTGGTGGAGGCCTTTACCACCCTGCTTCGAAAACACTTTCTCATTGTCACCCATGAAGAATCTCCCCCAAAAGTATCAGAACAGGGGTGCTTCTGTCTGGTTCGATAGAGATTAATTACACCACGATTTGTGGGCTGAACTTCCTCTCTCTGTATATCCCTGTCTATAGCAATACAACTGTAGCTTTGTTGTATTGCTATTGCTGATTCAGTGCTTACAACTGAGTTTATTCTTTCATTTTCCGAAATAGCGCTTTATCTTTTTTTCTGTAGTACATAAAAACCGAACATTCTGGTTGCAATGTTTACACAGATTATCTCGTTCATGTGAGTTCTTTCTTTCAATATTTTCTTCTCAACAAAGGTAAAAAGAATTAATCATTCACTACAATATTTGAGAGCATAAAAATAAACTGAATAAATTTTAAAAGTATTTTATTCTGCAATTCGTTGAGAAAATAGATATTCTTCAACTAAATTTTTGTAGTAGTACTTAAATATTATCGTTAAATGATTTACTTTCTAATTTACAATTAAATTATATTACATTTTATTAATTAATAGTACGTTCATTATTATTTTTATATTATTTTATTATTTGTTCCATTTATAATTGTTTAATTTAATATAGATTTACAAACTAAAATGTTGTTCTTATAATTTTTTTTAATAAGAAGAATAATTTTTTATATCTGATTTATGTCCTAAAACTCGAACTATCAAGTTGTGTTTGATTAACAAGAACGGCTTAAGACCTAATCTAGTACAATTTTATAATATACAAAGTGTAATAAAATACACAATTTATAAATCTTCAATCAAAATGATTATTATTTTATTTTATCATACGTACTCTTTTAGATCAAAAACCCAACTCATCATTTTTTTACAATAATTTCTTCTCCTTTCTTCTTCTTAGTTGCCTAGCAGCGAGATTTTGTTTGTATTAAATTTTTTTATTAATGTTAAATAATTTTGAATATTTAATTTAAATCAGCTGGATTTATTTATATTCAAACTTAATAAACCAAAATAAACAGAGCCAGCTGTCGTTGATTTATTTGTATCTTTACAATTAGTTTTTTTTATTTCCTTTAACCAAAATTATAATTTAAATTTTTAATGTGTTTTATAAATTTAGATGTCATAAAATGTGGCCAAAATATTTTAAATATGTCCTGCTAAGCAACTTTACAATTTTTACTACTCAAACAAATATTAATAAAACACAACTTAACAGATTATATTAACAGATAAGTAACAGAATAATTAAGTAATAAACAAACAGGAACACAACGTAATACAATCAAACATATATACATAAATTTTTATATGTACATAGACTGCTATGCTACATTTTTCCCTTCTTCCGGATAAAATAAAATTTAATCTTTTAAATTTTATTTTGGAAATTTTAAAGTTCAAAATAAGGAAATTTTAATCAGATCCGAAACTTTGCTTTCACATCAAATAAGTTAACTATTATTCTACATAAATAACAAAATAAATAACAAAATAATAAATATCATACATTGATTTCAACTAAACAAACTGTATTATTAACAAAATAATTATCTTTCTGACTACCTGACTGAATATACCTTATTACTATTCTGATTCCTTCTTCAGACTTAAAATAACAAAATTAAACATCATAACCTAACATAAATAACATCTCTCAAAACTACTGACTGTCAGTATCAATTTGTAGTGTTATAACTTGGTTTGGTTATTTAATTGATTATTATCTAAATATATACCTATTTACATTAATATCACCAATTTTATATCATTTTCAACTCTAATAAACCTATAATCTTTTAATTTATCTGTTCACTTTTGGATCTAAGTCTCTTCTGTTTCTAAAATTTTGATCTCTATTCTGGTTATCAACTCTATGCATGTTTGACCTATCATTTGTTCTTTCATTATACCTATTAAATGGTCTATTAGATCTTCTGTCTATAAACTTGTTAGCTTGATTATTATTCTTAAATCTATCATTCCTATTCTCATACTGTCTATTATTATTATATTGACTAAACCTATTCATGTTATTATTTCTGTTATAGTATGGTAAATTTTTATTATTACCATTATCTAATCTATCTGTGTTCTCACATTCCTGAGATTTCTTGAAACTATCGTTCCTATAACTACCATTATTATCATTATTCTTAAATCTAAACATATTCTCTTGATTATAACTTATCTGGTTGTTATGACTTGTACTCCTGAAATCATCAAATTGCTGTAGAATTAATAACATACTGCTGTACGTATCAATTCTTTGTACCAAAACCGCTGCATGAATTTTATCATTGAAATGTTTAGATAATACAACAATTCTCTCACTCTCACTCAAATTATCTAGTGTGTACTTAGCTAAGTTATATTTGTTCTGGAAGTACTGCACCATATTTAATTTTCCATTCGGATTATACTGTCCTGTTTGTAAATCTAACCTAATCCTACGTTTCACAAATTCATTCCAGAAAACAGTCTTAAACTCTGCTTCAAACATGTCCCATGATTCTAAATCTTCAAATACAGTTCGATACCATGTTTGTACATGTCCTATGAAACACATACTAAGTATATTTTTAATTGTCCTCCAAGATCCTGTTTTATAATATTGTTCACCATACAAATTTAGATATCCCTTTATTTTATCAAGTTCCATTAATGGATTGTTTGAGTTTCCATTAAATTTTGGAATTTCTTGCTTTCTAAACATATTGCTAAATTGGTTCACATCACTATTTTGTCCAATAACTTTATCATTAACACTATTATGTACTGTTGTTTTTAACTGATCTACTTCTTTGTTTAAGGTTCTGTTTAGGTTACTAACCTTCCTATCTATATCGTCCTTAAAATCAATCATTCGACTTTCATGTTTGCAATCGAGTAACTCTAATTTATTCTCGATATTCCCTATCTGTTCATTAATATTTGTTTTAATATGACCAAACTGATCTTCTATTCTATCGTCTATGCTTCTATTCATATTTTCCAATTGTTCATCTAAACTACACTTAAATTCTAACCTCATACTATCTAGTTTAACGTTCTGCAATTCAATATTCTCCTTAACCTGCTCTTTAAATTCTTCTATCTGTTTATTCTGATCTATTATCCTCTGTTCCTGACTATCCATCTTAGCCACTAAATTCATTTCCATATTCCTAATTTGTTTAGTTTGTTCATCCATATTTTGTTTTTGTTCATTTATATTTTGCTTTTGTTCGTCTATATCAACTTTTAAACCTCTTATTTCCTGTTTTTGTTCATTCATTTTTAAACTTAAATCACTAACCATTTCCAATAACTTCTCCATGTCAGTCTTCTCTTTAGGCTTAATAACCTTTTCTACCTCACTATCAGGTTCGCCTTCTGATTTACTTTTTTTATTCCTTAACTCATAGGTCGCCATTTTTGATCTCTTTTAAAATATGTTATTTAATTCCGCGATATTAATAAAAAAAACACTTTGATATGGTCCTAACAATACTCGTCGTTCACTTTGACCTGATTGTCAGCCGCTACGTTGGGCGCCAAAAATGTAATAAAATACACAATTTATAAATCTTCAATCAAAATGATTATTATTTTATTTTATCATACGTACTCTTTTAGATCAAAAACCCAACTCATCATTTTTTTACAATAATTTCTTCTCCTTTCTTCTTCTTAGTTGCCTAGCAGCGAGATTTTGTTTGTATTAAATTTTTTTATTAATGTTAAATAATTTTGAATATTTAATTTAAATCAGCTGGATTTATTTATATTCAAACTTAATAAACCAAAATAAACAGAGCCAGCTGTCGTTGATTTATTTGTATCTTTACAATTAGTTTTTTTTATTTCCTTTAACCAAAATTATAATTTAAATTTTTAATGTGTTTTATAAATTTAGATGTCATAAAATGTGGCCAAAATATTTTAAATATGTCCTGCTAAGCAACTTTACAATTTTTACTACTCAAACAAATATTAATAAAACACAACTTAACAGATTATATTAACAGATAAGTAACAGAATAATTAAGTAATAAACAAACAGGAACACAACGTAATACAATCAAACATATATACATAAATTTTTATATGTACATAGACTGCTATGCTACAAAAGTATAACAATTAATTACTTTTATTTATCTGTCTGAAATTAAAAGAGTTAAGTAACATAAAAGCTAATTTATTTATTAATCAATTATACTTTATTTTTTATAAGTTTCAGACGTGTATTTATATTTTATGTGATGCTAATAACCACCAAAAGTGGAATATCTCATATTTAATGAAACAAATAATAAAATAATAATGAACGAACTATCAATTATAATGAAATATAATGTGGTTAAATTATAAATTTTAATTAGAAAGTAAATCATTTATCGATCACATGTGTATCACATTTATGTACTACTGCACATTTCGATTCCTATAATTTATATTTTACCCACTTATTACGATACTTATATTTGCCAACAGTTCACGGTAGAATATTGCGTGCAAAATCATGTAATTCATGAAATTTACAATTACGTACCTATACATTTCATTGGTTTTAGAAAAATCCACATCTTTAGTTTTAGCTACAAAGAATTGTTATAACTTGCTTTAATTCTGTTAGAAAAATTAAAATATATTCCACAGTATAATAGAAATTTTGTTGCAATATTCAAAAGCGATCACATCAAAATACAATAGTATTAAACTATAACCCAAATAAATAATTTAACGAGTATTAATGTTTTGTCTCTTACTTAACAATCTGTATACTGTTTTGATTTTACTTCATAATGATTTTCATTGTTAGGTCTACATCATTTATGTTAGATGAAGTATTTGGAGAGTTTTTAATGAATCAATGCATAAATTTTTACAGATCGAATAGGCTTAAATTTTAAAATTAATTATTTTACAGCAATTTCTACAGAAAAGGGAATTTAAAATAATTTTACTTACTAAATTTACTCTACTAAATTTAATCAATTCGACGTTCCTCGTGTTTTATTTTATGAAATGAACCTACTGCACAACCCATGTCTTTAGCTATATTTTAAAAAAGTAATTTTGTAATTATGTAACGCTAATGTATTTTTAATTTGGCCACTAGTAACAAATTTGTTAAGCAACTGATATGAATAAATATATGAAAAAGTAATGAAATTTTATGGCATTATACAGTACTTTTTGACATTACGTGAGTATTACATTTTATACAGTGAAACATATACGTTTGTTTTCTAGTAAACGTACGTACCCTTTCTTTCTTTCGCTTACCTAATTCAATTTGCAATGATTAATGTACCTTGTTTTGTAAAGAATGGTTTATCTTACACGTCTACTTTTTCTATTTTTGTTAGAGTACGGATAAGTTTTTAAAAACAAAAAATAGTCTGGATAAACTGTAAAACGTAATGTTTTACTGCATTTGTCTTAAAAAATATTTAAAACATTTATTTTTTGTATTTTAATTGTGGTTAATAATATTTTAAAATACGTCATACTTAAAATTCTTTTTTTTAGCCACATTGAGACCATATTCACCATTCAGACCATTTTTCATATTCAGTTAATTCACCATATTTTTTTGTTTCTTTTTTATTTATTCAGGAAATTCAAAATCTGTTAGACACAATCTGTGAATGTGATAAGCCAAGATATGAAAAAAATTAACATGACAAATAAACGTAAGTGGAGACACAGTCTAGTGACAGAACTCCGACGTGAATAAGTGTAGCAGTACGTGCAGGATTTAGATCACTGAAATGGATAGTCAATTACAGTACTATGTTAAATTGATGATATTCCGGCTCCATCGACGTTTTACTCAATTCCCAGTAAGATAACATCGAGTATTTCAAATATTCTACTCTTACTAGAAGCAAACCCACCGGGTTTGTGTAACGGCAGAGTCGACACCAAAATCAGCTGTTTAATAGCTGATTTTTGGAGGCCGTGGTTCAAATCCTAGTCAGGGCCTGATGAGTGGATGTTAGTAAAGGTAGTTACGTTTATATGGATTTTAATAATATAAAGACAGTAGTTCCCAGTGTACTTTGATGGCTGGTCTGAGTCTGTCAAATACTACACTCCATTTACACATCATACACATCATCCTCATCTCATCGGGTCATGGGGTTGCGTAGTGTTCCTAAATTGGACAGTTTCCAACGTACACACATTAGAGTTTAAAAAAAACTAGAAGCAAAGAAATAACCATGGAAGGAAAAAACAAAGAAAATAAAAAAAAAATTATTAAGTTCAGCTATTTAAATTTGACAAAAATTAAATAATTTAACGTCTAAATCAGTCTAGCTCATTTAAAATAATTCATGAACGATAATTCAGTTTAGGGATGTAGCCCTATTTCTACAATATTTAGCCTGCAGGTCTGTACAAACATGTAATAAAAATGTCAAAAACAAGGTTTTTGGGGGTTTTTAATTCTCTGATATTCGTTTCGAAATTAGTTATGTTACAGTAGTGTTTACTTAAATACAGTATTGAAATAATTCAAGCTCAAATTATAAATAAAAGGATAAAAGGTATGGGGTACCACGTACTGAATCATTTACGTACCATGGTTTGCGTTGCTCTGTGTTGTCTACGTACGTACCCAAAATAAACAAGCATTTTCCGTTCAACCCTGCAATGAACATTGTCGGTCGTGACCAACAAGCGAACACGTGATCTCTTGTAGGAATTCTGGCGTTCTAGTTACTTCATTACAGTTAGAAAAACTTACTTTTGTGGTTAAATCGAATCAGTATTAAAATTATGATTTCGCAGACATCCGAAAGGTTATTTTATTTTCTTTGGTAATTTTAATTACTATTCAAAATCATAGATTAAGTAAAGACTTAATTTAATATATTATTTTACTGCAATGCTTTATTCGGAACTGTTGCATAATATGTGTAATTCAACCACTAAATTGGTTTATAACTTATTAAAAAGGTAACATGAGTAGCATAAATGTAAATATAAAAACAAATGTTCAGTAACATGTTTTTCACAATTACTTTGTATAAGTGGAATTTATTTTCAAAGAAAGTTAAGGACTTATTGCCGTGCGACCTATTTCCACTAGCAGCTAGTAAACTAGTGTCATGGTAATAGGCCTTAAGAGCCAGAATAATTGATAAAATTTATTTTCGGTTGTAAATTATAAATTATGTTTTTACTTTTTATTTTTTAATGTTTTTATTAGTTCAACTTCAGCTTAAACAATTTGGGGTGAATTTGAATTTACAACATTAATAATGTTAAAATGTAAAAGAAAAACCATGCAATTGTAATTTAAACTGGAAAAATTTTTGTAATTGAACTTTGAAGTAAAATTGTTATTTTGGTACTTTAGTCTATTAGATTCATCATCTACGAAGTCGTACAAAATTGTCATCTGGATTATAGATGTGCTGCACAAAAATGTGTGCAACAGTAGTTTTAAGGTTTTTTTTTTGAACGATTTAATTTGCTACGTACGGTGGTGAACTTTTGCTCAAGCGTAAAAATTTTTATTTAAAAGTTTGAGTTTTGCTGTCATGAAATTTACTGAAGAAGTTTGCTGTTTTTGCGCAGTCAAATATTTCCAATCGGAACCAAAATTGGCATAATTTAATATCGAATGAGGCTTGTTTTAAATATTTATGTGTAACTATTTATTGTACTTGTATTTTTATTAAAGTAGTGTGAAATATTTTAAAATTACTCTCGGCTCCCTCGTACTTTTTGTGGTAACAAAATACTGTTATGTTTTTATAAAAAACTTTGTAATAAATTGTTATATCATACCCTTTTTAACGGGTGTTCGCCCACAATGTAGAAGCTACATAGGTATAGCTGACAAGCGAGATTTGTCAAAAATAATTGAAATGTAGCTTCATAACATATCAAGCTGCCGCTGTATGGAAACATTGACTGCATTATTCAGTATATTCTTTACCAAATAACAATACATGCTGAAAATCATATAGTAGTGAATAAATTTATTCTGTTATTCTCTCTGGTATAATAAAAAGAATATTAAAAGAAGTTAGTTAATGAAAGTATTAAAACTATAAAAAATCTACTAAAAAATATGAAAATTTGGATTCTTTTTTATTATTTTAAGTAGCAGTCTAAAACTTCGCGTATTCCCTTAGTTGTATATTAGTATTATATTTGCATGTGTTTTTATGTTATGAATTAATAACTAGTACTTCCTTTTGATTTTTTGCGCTTTACAGTGTTTGTTATCTTTTAGCTGTCTCTGAAATAAAACTTGAATTGAAAATTTGAGGGCGGTTTTATAAAGCCTTTGAATGAACGAATTCTTTTACTAAATTACTAAAATTTGGTTTGTTTATCAACATGATCTTATTTTGTCTCGAGATATTTCGCCGTGCGGTTTTAAAAATGTTTCAACTTTTCTAAAACATACGATTTTAGCAGCAAAGACTTACAAAATGATCGTCGTTAGAACGCCGTAAAAAATATTTCTATTCGATGTTTATACTTGAAACTTTGTATGTGTTCTATGATGGTAAATATCAAAAATTAAAATGTGACAGCGATTTGAGCTTCATCTCTTTTAAAAGTCATAAACTTACCAAACTTATTCCGTAACGGGCATCGATCCAGTCATCATTTTGTTCTGATACCAAACTTATGGAAAAAAAAGCTAATATTTTTATTTATTCTTACTTCTTATAGATGATATGCTTTTCCAACATCAGAAAATTTGATTGGAAAGACCCACTCAAAATCTTTAAGAAAATCTTTTCTGATTTTAGTGTTTTCAATCGTCAACATGTTGTGTTTTATTTCTGAATAAAGTTACTAAATGTTTGAATAAAGTAATTTGAATAAAATGCACTTAAAATAAGTTAAACATCTACTATATACCCAAATGAAAACAACCGAGCTGAAAGTGCTAAATGTGATATCCGGGCTTATGACTACATACATCTGTAAATATGATAAAAATTTTTGATACAAAGATACAGTGATTGATAATTCATGGAGAAAACTCCACAGAAAATCAAAGAACCAGAAAACTCCAACGAATCCTTCCACGATGTCAACACCCACAAGAAGGTATAAGTCTATAATTTTACTTTTTTACTTTTTTTGCCTATATGAATATAAAGGAAGGAAAGTATTGTTTTCATGTTGATTTTTCGAAATCGAGTTTTCATAGGGTCTACAGGTTTTCAGACCCCCTGAACCCAATCTATGTCTTGGTGTGTGTGTGAACAGAATATCTCAAGAACGGAAAATCGTACGAACTTGAAACTTGAAACTTAAGTTACATACTACTACCGGACTCGACATGAACATTTTCATCAAAATCGTTCAACCGGAAGTAGTAGTTTAATCGTGTAATTTTTCACTTTTTGCGATTTTCTCGAAAACGGGTCCTACGATTTTTTTTTAAATCGCCAGGTTTACTAAATTTTAAATGGTCTACAAGTTAGGGTAGGCGCCATGTTTGCTGAATTTCTTGGAGAGGCTGTTTTCAGGTAAAAGAAATTGTTCTTTGAAGATTGCGGCTTTAATATGCATTTTAGCGCATAAATTTATATAATAAAAGTTGTAGACAATTTTAAATCCTACAACTTTGATTTTGAACATTTTTTTTGTATAATGCTTAGTTTAGCGGTAATTTGCGATTTTCTGTTTTTTCTCACGAAAACATGTAAAAAGTAGTTGTTTTTTAAAGATGTCGGCCTGAGTCTGCGACAAAAGGCCTAGTATTTTACGACAAACGTGTATATAGGCCTAATCAAATTTATAGGAAATTAAAAGATCTACAACTTTTATTCAGAGCATTTTTCTCTACAGAGCCTAGTTTAGCGGGAAAGAGTAATTTTAGCTTTAAGCCAAACTTAGGTTAATTTTCATTTTGCATCTTCTACTCATGATTAAAATTACGTTATGTTTTTTGAGGTTAGTTTTTGTTTTTTTTTTAATGTTTTACTACTAATATTAGGTTATATTGTTTATTATTTGCATTGGCAAGAGAAAGTCGTGTAAGTGTTTCACACCAGATTTTTATATTTAGGCATACTAATTGTTTCATAATTACAGTTTAAAAATTGAAGAAAATTAATTGAAACAAAGTCTTACATGTAATTGTTTAGTAATACTCATGATTATTTTAAATATTCTATTATGGTATTTTAATGAAGTAATTTTTAATAAACTTCTTGTATGGTAGTACAATGAGATATGAAATTTATAACAACTGAAAAAGTAATAGTTGTAACTTAATGAAATTTCTGCAGCATTGTTCCAAATCAAAAGAATCCTAGTTTATAAATGTGAGATCCTTACTTTTATACTTTTATGCTATATGATTTTCGTTTATGTTTTTGCTTTGACGGAAAAGTTGGAAAGGCGTAGAGAGACAAAGAAAGAAAATACAGTCGTATTATTTATGGTGATCTCGAAACACATACAAAGTATAGAATATGAAGTCGTGTCTAGAGTTACTGAGTTATACTGGTTTTCTGCCAACTATCAAACTTTGTTTGTTTTTATCAGGGTATGTTTGTTTTAATATCTGTTATTCGAGATGGCTGTATGTGCGTCATCTGAGAAATATTGGAATCGAGGCAATTTCTCCGATTCTATTTTTCCTTTAATCTTTTAGTGAATTCTCCGCAAACCGACCGCTCGAGTGTTTTATGTATAAACCTATTCCTTCTAAAAAAAGAAGTAAAAAATGGGAAAATATTAGGGGGGATGGTAAGAAGTACATCACTATAATACAATTAAGGGGTCATCTTGGGGATAGTCTTATATTTTTGTTGGGGTGTGATAAAATAACAAGTATATGAATGGCCAGCACTCAGAAAATGATGTACTGTAGTTTGATTTTACCGCTGTTTGTTTTCACTTATCCTGAAGCCTTAGCCCTGCGGGCACCACGCCTACAGAAGCGTGAATCATCCGCACCCATGACTTGCACGGCTGTCATTTCCTTACCACCCTCTTTGTCAGTGTATGGACTAGTGCACCGACCCTCTAGCTATCCGATCTAATCGACACAACTACCTCGTGTTTATTTTATCTAAAGTCAGAGCCCCAAACTAATTCGGAATTGTCTTACGACAAGAACATTTGTCTTGATCCCAGTCATTCAACCCGCCTTATCATGAAACTCATTTACCAGTATTGTAAGAAATCACCCTTTCCAGTAAACTAATGATGTTTTCGAATCTGTTCCGTAACTTTCAATCCGATACACTTAGCTTTAATTAATTTCTTGGTATAAAGTAATCGCGGAGGGATTACCATGATATAATGACTAAGCTATAAGTTACTCGTTGAACTGATCAAGTTAGAAACCACAATAAATATTGGTATCGAGTGAGAAGAAGGGAGGATTCACTTTTCAATACTTCCGGTGGATTATCTAGTTTATAAATTCACATATTTAAAAGTAAACAATGTACTTGTATAATTTATTACTTTCTCTTGTTCTACTCGTATATGAATGTATAGGGGAAGGTAGGCCTAAGTATTGTTTTCATGTCGATTTTTGAAATCGAAATCAACATTTTTAGGCCCTCTAAACCTTAAAAACATATTTTTATCATTTAGTTTGTGTGTCTGTCTGTATGTAAAAAAAATATCTTAAGAACTGAATATCGTACGATATTGAAACTTAAATTTAAGTTACGTCCCACAAGGAGATACGATACGAATATTTTCTTCAAAATCGGCCAAAAGGAAGTAGTAGTTAAATTGTATGATTTTTCACTTTTTTACAATTTTCTCAAAAACTGATTTTTTTAAAAAATCGCCTCATTTACTACATTTTGTGTGCTCTACAAGATAAGGCAAGCGCTATGTCTGCTAAAATTCTTTCAGATTGTGCTCACGTGGTAAGAATTTTTTTACGAATGCTGCCTTAATATTAATTTTAGGGTAAAAGTGTATTCTGATAAAGTAAAAATTGCGGAAAATTGAAAACTAGAACGTTTATTTCAAACATTTTTTCGATAACGCTTTTTTTAGCGTAGGCAGTTAGTAATTTTCTGTATTTCGCTATTAAAAATCGGCAAAAAATGGAAATTTAGGATTTTGGCCTGAGTATAAATTTTACCTCAAAAATTTATAATTACAGTTATAGAAAATTAAAAAACCTACGTGTTTTATTTCTATTATTTTTTTCTACAGAGTTTAGCGTCAATTAGTAATTTTCTGTATTTTTAAGTCCCGCAGAAGTTAATTTTCACTTAGCGGCATTCACTTATGAATTAAATTAGGTTGTCTTTTTCATTTTATATTGTTTACTAATGATTAAACTTAGGTAATAAGCCATTGTTCATTATTAACGTTGGCAAGAGAAAGTCATGTGAGAGTTTCAAACGAGATCTTTGTTATATTCAAATAGAATCTAATGTGACTAAAAATAGGTCTATCTTATCGAAAAAAATGTTCTTCGGTTATTGTTAATGAGCCTTAGATGTAGTAGGTCTATAGTATACTATAGTATTAATGAGTCTTAGATGTAATAGGTCTATAGTATACTATAGACCTACTACATCTAAGACTCATTAACAATAACCGAAGAACATTTTTTTGATAAGATAGACCTATTTTTAGTCACATTAGATTCTATTTGAATATAACAAAGATCTCGTTTGAAACTCTCACATGACTTTCTCTTTTTATATTTAATTTTTATATTAAAAAATATTTTGTAATGTATTTACAGTTCCAGTGAAACTTAAACTTAGAAACGGTGAAACAAAAATTTCAAATTTCAGTGCATATTTAGATAATGTTTACGAAAATCACAATTTGCTAGCAACCACAATTCGTTACATGATTGTTTAACTTAAAATTCTAGGTTGAAAAAAATTGATTTTATTTCGACATGCTATAATATAGGAACGATAATAAAGTTTAAAAATTTGATAAATAAAACTCAGATATGTACAGGAAACAGATACCTACTACCATTTTAAAGCAAATTTGTGATGTTAAGGTGTTTTTTTTTTTAGTAAAAAAGTTCGTAATTGAAATAGTTAGAACTTGGAAAAAAATTTGGGGGGGAAATAACTATGGAACAGTGGGCGGGTAGAAGAGCGAAGAATTTTGAAATGTGGTGCACAAGTGACAAAAATGGGAAAAAGTGTTTTGAAAATTTAAGTTTTTAGTGCCTAATTTATATGGCCTTCGGGCCAGCCCAATCATGTCAGCTGGTAGAAAGTCGATATTATTTGTTAAGTAACAACGGTTGGACAAACGACTTTGGATGTGACCAGTTGACAGCTATTCGTGAACAACTCTACTGGGGGTCCCCATCTTAGTGGTCACCACGCTGGCGTACTAAATGGAGGTCCTGGTTTCGATTCTTGGCTACGGTCTGGAAATTATTAAGTGCCAAAACCCACCGTACTAGTTGCCTGAACCACCGTAGTCGCTAATAACCAAGCTGTTAATGTGACTTTACATAAACTAAAAATAAAAAAATATATTTTAGTAGCAAAGATTGATTGATCCCCCTTTATCATATCAGTTATTATGCAAACGGCAAACTATTGATGTATAATAACGAAGTTATTAATTAATTAAATTTTGTAAATTAATTAGTTCATGAATATTTATTGCTATTGATAACTGTAGTTGTTGAAAAGGAATTATGTTGGTAACCGGAACAGTTATGTTCTTAGCACCGTAAACTTTAAAGTTTTAATTTAAATTAGGTTAATATGTTATTAAACAATATTTATGATGATTAGGGAAACAAAAACTTTAATTCGAAACCATTTAATGTAACGTAAAACCGAGCAGTGGCCTTTGATAAATAATTTGTGGATTGGATAAAATTTTCAAGTTTATAAAGGAAAAAAACGGTGATTCGATTATACAGTATCGTGATAAATTGTATTTTCGTTCTCCCATTTTGTTTTGCTGCCAATGATGTCCCGATCTAAATTTTTTCAGTAAGAAGAGCTATTCAATATCAGGCCAATGGCTTTCAGCCAACAAATTCTGATATTATTTTTAATAATGCAAGCAAGCGTTGTGGAGGTGAAATTAGATTTTTTCGTTAAAATATGGTTCCAATATTTTTTATAACTATTCTTGACATTATATGATCTCTTCTATTATGTTACTTGGGCAAGAAAGGATAAATTTTGAAAATTTATCGGAAACCTTTAAAAATACATTACTTATTACAAGCACTTAGAAAATACGAATGAAATACTGCTTAGTACAATGTACTGCGATCAATAGTCGTAAAATTGTTCATGGAGTTGCTTGTTGTCAAATCCCCATTTATTTTCTATTTTCTTTCCCGCAAAATTAAATATCGTACAATTCACATTTATTTTTATAATTTAAAAAAATTAAAGTTGTAGATATTATTTTATTTATTGGTTTAAAAAATAGTAGTGTTTTGCTAGCAGCCGCTATCTAGAATACAGCGCAATTTGTTAGTAGTGGTTATCAAACGTATATAATATTTTATAGATTGTAATATGTTTTCTTAGTGCGGATATTTGTTAACAATTTTTACTTGGTCTTAGTTTAATCACCCTGTAACTTGATTTTATTGGTTACGTAACTATAAAGCCGAGAAAAAGAAAGAACTGGAGGATATCTTTAATGGAATGGATGAGAACATGAGAAAGGATTACTTTATGAAAATTAATAAGAACAAGATGAAAGTGTTGTACAGCAGCAAAAGTGGTTTAGAGGA
This sequence comes from Catonia carolina, assembly GCA_035578175.1. Taxonomy (NCBI): domain Eukaryota; kingdom Metazoa; phylum Arthropoda; class Insecta; order Hemiptera; family Achilidae; genus Catonia; species Catonia carolina. The sequence goes on from JAQMRL010000002.1 coordinate 83,847,748, forward strand.
GATGTTAAATTAAAAGTAAACAACAAAAACATATAGGAAGTTAGGGAATTCTGCTATCTAGAGAGTAAAATAACAAAGAAAGGTAGAAGCAAAGTAATATCAAAAGTATGATTGCTCAAGCTAGAAGGGTCGTTGAAATAAAAACCGCTTACTGACTACAAACATTAGTTCACAGTGTAGGAAAAATTTCTTAAAACACTTGCTTGGAGTGTAGCATTATATGGGAGTGAAACAGGGGTGACAGGGGCTGCAGAAAGGAAGAGGACAGAAACTTCTAAAATGAGGTGCTGTACGAAAATGGTAAATATTACGTGGGTGGACAAAATAAGTAATTTAGAGGTTCTTAGACGAGTAAATGAAAGAAGAAGTTTACGGAAACATCTTACCAAAAGACGGAATAGGTTAGTGGGGTATATCTTAAGATATCCAGGTATTGCTGTGTCAATAACGGAGGGTAATACTGAGGAGTGAATTGTAGGGGGAGGCAAAGGTTAGAATATTTAAAGCAAATTACAAAAGATGTAGGGTATATAATTCCAAGGATGTACATAAAACGACTTGCGCAAGATAGAACAGTTTCGAGAACTGCATCAAACCAGTCGAGAGATTGATGACAAAAAACGTAGTTCATTTAGGTTATTACTAGTAATAGTTATTCTGTTACTTTTTAATTGATTTATACTACCAATAAAATCAATGTATAATTTACATGTCACGGTTAATTTTTTTAACTGAGTTAAGATTATTATAAACTAGACTTGTATACATGTCATATACATTATTTTTAAATTTTTTATACATTATTTTAAAAAAGTTTATAAAATGGTATTTAAAAACTTGTAAAACCATTTCTCCATGCTAGGCCTTTTATCAATTTTATTAGTTCCTTTGTTTTTAGCTTACTATATTTCTTGAAACACATTCTCTGCTTACCTAAACCTTACCATAATTGTCTGCAGGAAGGTTTATTTTGTGTAGTTGTATCTACTGCTTGAACAAGAAACCGCAAAATTTATTACACAAAAATATTAGTTATACAAATTTTTAGTGATTTTCAATCACATTTATTATGTAGCTAATTTTTTATGTTTTTTTACGTTTTGAAAAGTTATTTTACGAAGAAAACTTACCAGAAAAACTTTTTACGTTTCCGTATTATCGTTCAGTCTATAAATTCGACACGAGAGTGCAGACAGATTTTTTCATTGTCTTACAAATTAGTCAATCTTCTTACAGCCGGGGTTTTCTTTAAAATTGAATTATACGTTTTTATTGTTACTCAAAATATGTTAATATATTTTATTATTAACTACATTTCAGAGAATACTTTTATTTTAATGGTAAAAATATATGCAGATCAGAAATAAAATAAAATTTTAAAACGATTTTAAATAAGTAATTCTGGAATAGCCACACAATTTGACATCTACTAGAAGTTAGGTGTATTGGTATGTTAAGAATTATTCATTGCTCTGTCAATCCCTAGTAAGGGATAACGGAAAAACCCTTGGGAAAACGTTGTAGTTTTCATACTTGCTTGTCTGCCAGTTGTAGGGCTACTGTTTCCTTCTGCATTTGTTTCACGTCCAACATAATGTACTACTGTTTTGGCAGAGTATAACCAGAGTTGGTTTTAAGAATAAAAATACTTATTTCAAACGTTGTTTGACTTGATTGGAGCTTACACACAGATTTAAAATTACTGTCAAGAATTTTTGTTTCAATTCACAGTTAAGTTTAAAATTTTCATGGAATTTGATTGCAGTCATTATTGAAAATTATTCGTCAACCTGTCCCCGCGTTGTTCATTTAAATTTAACTTCCATTCATTAAATAATATTCAAATTAACTCAATAGTTCAGTGATCTACGGATCAGCTAAAGTATCTAACATAAAACGTATTCAGACATTCCAGAACAAAAATTTACCCATCATCAAAGGCTGTCCAACATACGTTAGTTAACAAAACATTACATAGAGATCTTAACATCGAAATGGTATACGAAACAATTAAGAAACTATACAGACGTTTTCATAGCAAACTACACTATCACAAAAAATTAGTCATTGTCCGCTACTCACCTACCACACAACCCACCTAGAAGGCTGAAAAGGCAAAGGAGTAGAGACATTTTGTGAATCGTCTTGAGGGGTCTCTCGAGGGAGCCTATAACCCCTAGAGGGCGCGTCCTCAGGTGGCGGATAGGGGGATGCCTCCCAATATTGGGTGGTAGGAGGGAAATGAAATACCTCCCGCGGACCAACAGGTAACCGGGGCGTTTGTACCCAGATTGGGCGGCCCCAAACAGCGTCTGATCCCAGAATGGGCGGCTGAAATGGAAAGGAATAAACCTCAAATTCTGGTCCTCCTAGTAAGGGGGTTGTGCGATAGGCTAGTACCCTATCCACGGAAAAATTATTTTACTTGCAGTACCCAAGATAGCCTCGGACAGGACAGGAACATTGGAAATATAAATAGGAAACGAAATAAATCACGGAATTGGATTGCGGAAAGGTTAAAAATAGCAACGTGGAATGTTAGAGGAATCAACAATAAAGAAACCGAATTATACTACAGAAGATTCTCTTTCTATTCTATTCTATTCTCTTTCTGTGTACTTAATTTACACCGGTTTGTTCAGAATAAAATTTTCTACATGTTTTATTCAAAAATTTTAACTGTTTCTTGGTGAAATAACAAAGTTATTCTTGCCCAAAGATGAAAAAATGTGTTTTTCACTCCATTTTTTGCATTTGACACTGGTTTTCTTAAAAACTATTTAACTTACAGTTCTGGGACCTGTTTTATTCAATTTATCAGATCAAAACCCATAAGAAATGATTGAATTCGCCGCTCAATCTACCTTACCAGAATTCCAGGAAGACCTCATTTCAGCTGGTGAGCTGAAATCCCGGCGAAACTTTCGCTAGCCGTAACTCGGAAACGAAGCATTTCCGGACCCATGTTTATATAAACTTTTTTCATTATTTTTACATGTACAATGGGCTCCCAAAGTTTGCATATCTTCGTGAATCACCCTGTATAATACCAAAAATTACAATAATTTTACTGTAGTTAAGTTTTTCTTCAACGGATTGTATATAATAAGAATTATAAAACTATATAAATTTAATAATGGTATACTGAATATATTTTAATTTATTGAAATTGCATTTGTGTAAAATTTATTTTTAATAAAGTATCAATTTTTATCGTCGAATCAGAAAAATTACAATCCTTTCTTTTTTACAGAATAAAAATATGTAATTCGTGTTTGTTTCCCTGTTTATGTAACTGTTAAATGGAATATAAATGTATTTATGGTTGCAATTTTTAAAATTGTCATCTTTCATTTTCTTTGTCAGTCCGTTCGTCACACCTAGTTATCAGAAACTACAAGAGATTGCAACAAACGGTTTTTGGATTCGTAATCTGCACAAAAATTTAGTGAGCCTGAATTGAGTTTAAATTTCGGGTTTTGACCGTAAAGGGCCAAAAACATTAAAGAAATCAAAGTTGGAATTGTAAACAAAAATATGATCATTCGATTCCTCTTAAAGAGTTGAAACAGAAATCACTTACGGTTTTAGCCATAAGTCAAAGCCTTTTTATTTCTTAAGAAATCTAAGTGGGCTTGATCTCTTATAATTCTTTAGAAAAATTTGACACCTGCCATGAGACGCGTCGTCTCATGAAAGAGATTTCACTATTACTATTATTATTATTATCTATTATAAGAAGAAAGTAGTTGAGGAACTGGAGCAACCAAAAGAGGTGTATAATTTTATTGCTATCGAAGACATAAATCAACTCCTGCATGATTACTGTTCTTTAACTTTATTTGTTAAGTTGTTAACTGAGTAGCTCCTACTGAATAGTATTACTGTCAAAATAAGATTTTTTCAATTAAAAATTAATACAGGACTGGCTTACTCGTTGGCGTATTAAGGTGAACCCAGTTAAATCAACACAGGTTACGTTCACCTTACGACGTCAAACTTGTCCACCTGTGATGCTAAATAACATTCACATTCCACAGGCAAGAATGGTGCGATATCTTAGCTTAGGGTTTGACAGGCGATTAACTTAGAAGCATCATCTGCGTACGAAATGTTTAGAACTTAACCGCCGCCAGAAGTTACTCTTCTGGTTAATTAACCCTCGATTAAGATTGAACCTCCGCTTCAAGATTTTAATATAAACATTCGTATTAAGACCAATCTGGACTTATGGTGTCCAGCTTTTTGGAATAGCGGCAGAGAGTAATTTAAAGTCGATCCAAGCCTTCCAATTGAAATTCTTAAGACTTTCTTTTGGCGCTCCTTTTTATGTAAGCAATAAAACATTTCACGAAAAACTAACGGGTGATTCAAAAAGAGCGCCGGTTTTTAAACGGCTGGTAAATTTTTGTTTATCGGTTGGCAACATTGTTAGACCTCATTTCTATTTCGGAGAACATTCCGATTGACGATTCAGTTGTAGTTTCTCTTGTTCGCAGTGTAGTACTCTCGCAGTCTGTGTCTAACCATGGAGAAGTTTACTATTGCACAACGAGTGTTAATCGTCAAAACATTTTACGAGAGTGGAGAGAGTTATGCGGCTACTGTCAGGCGACTTCGCGGTACTCTAGGACGTAATGAAGCACCGAATGAATCAACAGTTCGCAGGCTCATGAAAAAGTTTTTTGAGACGGGTTCAACAGTCGACCTTAAAAGTTCTGGACGTCGTCGTTCTGGCCGAACTGAGCAGAACGTTGCGTTGGTTCGTGACAGTGTGGCTGTTACCGATACCGTACGATGATTAGGGAGGTTTTGTGGCGTCATTTGGATGGAATGGACATTGAAGAGTTGTGGTTTCAGCAGGATGGTGCCACCTGTCACGCTGCACGAGAAACAATGTTGTTGCTCCGTGAACGGTTCCAGGATCGCATCATTTCTCGTAATTCCGACCATCGATGGCCACCAAGGTCGTGTGACTTGACGCCTTGTGACTTTCATCTTTGGGGTCATCTGAAGTTATTGGTGTATGCCAATAAACTCCGAAACATCAATGACTTGAAGGAGGAAATTCGACGGGTTATCGGGCAAATGGAAGTCGAAACTTGTCGTGCAGTTATATCCAATTTCATGGACAGAGTTGATGCGTGCCAGCGCAGTAGAGGAGGACACATGCATGACATCATTTTTCATACATGAAATCGGAAGGTAAGATGAACTTGTTGATGTATTTATTTTCAGTTTTTCAATAAAATAAATCTCTTAATTTGATATATCAAAACCGGCGCTCTTTTTGAATCACCCTATAGATGACCATCCAAACCAACTAGCCCGTGATCTAGCTACAAGGAACTTTCCAACTATTCGTCGTTTAAAGCGAAAATGGAGTAGAGACCTCTTGGTCTGAATAACGGACAATACCTGAAGTTTTGAACGGAGAATGTATCACTGGGTATCTCTTCTCCTTAAAGTAAAATTCCCCTCCGCCATTTAAAAATCAAATACGGAAGTTGTGCAGCTCAATGTACAGTACCGTAAAAAAAATTAATAACAAAAAAAAATTAGTTGGGAATCCTTGTTTGAAATGAATCTACATGTATTATCTATTCTGCATGTTTGTATTTTGAGTATCAAAGTAGAGGGTATTATTGTTATTTGAATATTTTGAAAATAAACTTCTTCAATTAAGATAATAATCCTTGCATGTCAAATTTTGTATAGCATAATAAGAGTTCAAAACCTGGGTTCACTTCGAAAATAATTTATTATTATACTCTTAATACCTTTGAAAACAGCGTTGTAGGTCTATGCAAAGGTACTGGAACAAGAGGGGTGGGGTGTATCAGCTTTTGTTCATATTTAACGTGCCTTTTAATTACAAATTGTAGCTACACCGGGGCAGATGCGGCAGATCCATGTTACCGGTTACCATAGCAACAACTTGTATATAGTGCAATGTTCTAACACTATGGCGATTTGTAAAACGCTCACTAGAATTTATTAGCTGCTATTGTGTCGCCGTTGGAGTTCATTTCGTCCTAGGCGGGCATTTATTGCATCTCACCGTCTCTACCCGATCTGCCCTTCTGTGTCTGAGAAAACTACGCCATTCGTTTCTTGGACAGCGAGAAGGAAATAAATCAGTAGCACGTCTCGGTATTAAAGGGGAACTCCTTTTATTTCATATATTATCTTTCTTATAAGACACTAAATCTGATATCGTATGCATCGTCAACCTAAGGTCACTTTATTTAATTGTATTCAAGACATTTATTACGCTGTCGTACTTCTGAATTATCTCATCTCAATTTTCAAATTGATTTGTAGTCCATAAATATATTTTCTGTAATTTATTAACTCTCTACGATTCATCGTTATAAAATTATTACGGAACCAATATTCAGCTCTTGGGTATGGAATGTAGACCTTTATATATCCAATCCAAACTACCTACTATTACATTACCACACCACAAGTCATGAAAATTTCAAACAAAGTCTTTCTTTATCTATTGTGATTTAATCAATCACTAGAGTATAAAAAACATTTATTTTATTCACAGATCTCACACACTGTAGAGCTTCTATCGAATTACAAGAATTAAAATTATAAGAATGAAGATTCTAATGAATACACCGCATTTATAAAGTCTTATACCTATTACTTTTAAATTTAATTCTGAAAAAACTTAAAAATTTTATATTCACAACAAAAAGTAAATTGAACTTGTTATTAACAACTTGTTATTTAACATTAAAGAGCCCCGCGTCACTTGAAGAGACGATACAGAATAATTGAATAAGTTGAAAGCTTCATGTACCTTGGGGACATAATACAACCGAAAACCAATGAAAAGAAAGCGAACAACAGTAGACGAATAAAGATGCACTGTCTACTCCGAGGAACTCCCCACTTGTATACGAAGATTACTTTCAAGATAAGAAAAATTAGACATTATGATACTGTGATAAAATTTGTGTATCCGTGCACGAAACAGTGCTTTAGGATGACCGGAATGGCTGGTGTAAGAGAAGCAGAGAAATTTGAAAGAAAGATCCTCCGCGAAATAATGGGTTCAAAGACCCATTAAGACGAGGATAAAACGAGGTCGTGAAGAAGCGTACAAGAAAAACGAACGATTAATTGAAACAAATAGGAAAAGAAAACTAAAATTATCGGACGCCTGTACGGAATGGATGTCAAATCAATTTTTGAAGACACTAAACAATAGGCCTATGATGTCGGATAAATGGTTTAGAGAAATCGAAAAGGATCTTGAGAAAACCGGAATAAACCAAGAAAACTTAATGAACCGAACCTAATTCAGAATACGGAGTTTAAGGGTCATGAAGTACAAAAACACTCATTTACTCGTGTGTTTTTCTTCCATGAAGAACAAACACAGAATACCGGGTGGACAGAAGACAGGAGAAAAGTGTAACGTGACCGAATGCTGAGAACATGAGCTGCAAAAAGAGCTTCCTTAACGTTTTAAGTAATCTTAGTTGTCTAAAATTTGGCTGTATGAGAAAAAACAAAAAAAATTATTTAAGATTGAAATATTGAATATTTTACGACTCACCGGGTTGTTCAACAGGTAAAGTCTTCGCCGCGAGTCGGCTGTTTCACAGCTGATTTTCGGAGATGAAGGTTACTGGTTCGAATCTTAATAAAGGTTGTTACTTTTGTACATACACTCTCAGGAATGGTCGGCCTAGGTCTGTACTAGAGTACACCTCATTTGCATGTCATACGTATCATCCACAACTTATTGGGTCATAGGGTTGCGTATTGTTGGGGTTCAATTTACCATACACTCTCAGAAATGGTCGGCCTGGGTCTGTACTAGAGTACACCTCATTTGCATGTCATACGTATTTTCCTCAACTTATTGGGTCATAGGGTTGCTTATTGTTTTAAATTGAACAGATTGAAACATACCCACATTAGGGATAAAAATTATTTCACGACTTCAGCACATTAAGGTTTTTTGCTGTCTTCTGATTTAATAAATAAATAAATAAATAAATACGTAACAATAATTAGGCCTATATGAACATTTGAATCCAATACAAATCGAAATGGACTTAATTTGTACTTTTTATTACATTTAAAAATTTTCAATATTCTATAAAATATAATCGTAAACTTTGGTATGATACAAATTGTGTACTCATGTAAACAAAAATCAACAAAAACATTTTATAAAACGATTCTATCAGAAAAATATAATTACAATTATGCTTTTGTACGGTATATAAAATTTTTATTTAACTTTCATCTTTTCCTGTCAAAAACATTCCGTTTTAACAGTTTCAGTAGTACAGCTTACACCGAATGTCAATTCTTTCTCTTCGTTCCATTTCCATCTCGAAACTTCTATATTACTGCAGCCTATATAAACAAAAACGAAAATTGCGTAAACTTTATTTTAAAATTAAATTACATTTATTGCAAAACTTTTAAAAAAGTTTACTAATTTTCTGAAAATTAATTTATTATAAATTACTTATTATTTTTAATAGACTTTAATAGAATTTTGTGGAAAGCGGTAATGTTTTAGAAATTTATGGTAATCATTAGAGGTGTACAAAAAATTTTATTCGTGAAACTTTCTTTACGGTATTATTGTATTTATTATTCATTCGCAATGTTCTTTATTGTGGTTTTATAATTCCTTCATTGCAATGTTTGTTTTTTCCGGTTAAATTAATTTACGTTCTTTTTTTAACGTGCAACGTGCTGGTTTACAACAACTAACTTTTCATTTAAAATCCACGTGATTAAATAAAATCTCCTTTTATTGTCTACCATACCCTTGAGACTAACTGTACTTTTAAACCAGTCTAGTCTATTCTATTTGTTTTGAAACCCGAAGTGATTAACATTGTTAATTTAATGATTATGTATTTAAATTATTCAGAAATCAATTATGATTAGATCAATTACTCCTTGTTTGTAGCTCCAGAGTATTCAGAGTTACTTCATTCTTTTATTTAACCAGAAATTATCTTTTTGGCATTTTAAACGATTTATTGCAACTGACTAACATTGAAATTAGGAATTAAATTTTAACTTAGATTCTTTTTGCGATTCCCGATGCGAAAAAATTGAACTAGTTCGAACTAACTTTTACTGGCTATTATACTTACGGTGTTAATTAAAGAAAAATAAGTTCGTAGGATGCCTTCTTTTCAGTAGGTGAGAGTATTTTAAATTGTAGGAATATTATAATCTTTGTGTTGTAACGTTTTTTGTTTATTATATCTGTATCTAAGAAGTGAAGGAATTTAACTCAATTTTTGTATTTTTTAGAAGATCCAAAAACATAAAGTTTTTATTTTTTTTTAAGTTTCTGAAGGTGTTAAAATTTTTAAAAATTTGTACCAAATATAGCTTCTCATACAGATATTTAAATTACTAAACAACTTTCTTAACTTCTACACCTCCCTAACTATCCACAGAACTTGAGTTATTCAAAAGAAAACAAAACTCAGGCAAACAACTCACTTAAACAATTTAGCATCTGAATTTTGGGTAACTTAAATTTTTAAATAAAATCAAAATAATAAAATTTTCAAAGAGAATTTTAAAAATGTTACTACATTCAGTTTATTGAATCGTTTAAGTTTTGCAAATTAGAACTTTGATTATTTACTACATTGAGTGCCAGGTAATTAGAATGGCGGTTTAGTCTCTGTTGGTAGCTTTTGTTTATGAATCAAATATCTGTTTTCACAGTGTTTATGTGTGAGTCGTAATATACGCTATGTGTTATGGATGTACCAAGAAATAGTAATGAATTATTTTAATTATTATTAGAATCTTTCTAAAGTATCTTAATTGCCGTTGCCGCTAATACAAAAAATAATTAAAATAAATACAGTTTTGTGTTAATGTTTGTAAAGGATTTATTATTTAGTGGAAAGGATTTTAGTAACTTACGCTGTTTTACTTTATCATTAAGTAGAAGTTGTTTCTTTTCAGAATTATAGCTACGATTTTTTTCAACATTAGTACGTTGATATATTAGCCAAAGAAAATCGATTAATGAGTTGTGTCGGTTGAATTGAGTGTACCTTCACCCCAATTAAAAAAATTGGCCGTATTATTTTCGGTACTAATCAGCTATTCAATTTATATCAGGATGGTTTTACCAGTAAATTGTTTCATCATTTGTTCAGTATAAAATTAGTTTTTTTATATCTCTTCTTTATGTAGGTTGAATATTTTAAACAAAATCCCCAACAAACACTTCTCTAATAAATACTTTAGAATAATTTTGTACAATCCCTTAGTGCAACTCAAATCCCATTAACTGGAGAACTGAGAGTGGTTTGTGAATAGGCAATGAATTGGATTCAGAGTTGACTGAGCAACTTCTTAAGCCTAATGGTTGGCCATTAGAAAGGCATCCATATAATCCTTCTTAGCTCAGCTACCATTCGACTGAAACATTTATTGAAACGAGTTTAATACATTGTCCCATATCTGCTAATAATACTATAACTAAACTCGTGTCTTCAGTCCTGAAACAAATTAACATAACCTAATAAAAGCGCAATAATTGTTTCATTAAGTTACGAAAGTTTCCGTCTCGGTACTGTTCAGTTCGTTACTGCATTTATTAGTAGTTTATACTATAGATATGGTAAACTACGTCCTGGGATAATTTTGCGCAGGAACATGAACGTTATTATAAGTTGAACTCAGACTTTGCGTCATAAATTGATGGTTTCTCCTATACAATTGTTCATATTTTTGCCTAATTTATCTTCAGGTAGATGCAATAATACAGTTTATTTGTTTAATATATTAAACACGTTTTAAGTTTCGCCTGTTATTAAATATTTGTTATAATACAGTATTCTGCAAAACTATAAGACGAAAACTATAAAGCGAATAATATTCTCCTTTTACAGGATTTTTAATATTATATTTTTAAAACTACCAAACGTGTTCAGAGGAATGTTTCATTTATTTTTCCTGTAAATTTAAATGAAGCTTGCAGTTTTACATTAGGAACACCTAACAATTACTTTATGAGACCACATACAAAAAAAAGTATATATTTTTTTGTTTTTACTTAATATATTTTGAAACTGTATCAAAACAACCAGCAAAGTATTTACAACTAAATTAAAAACAAACTAACCTCATCAGTGGCTTTGAGGAGGACTCCATTCAGTGATAGCTCTCTAGTAACTGATAATAGTGTGTAATTTAAATTAAAATTTTTGTACACGTAATAACTGTTAAAGTTGCGTCAATGTATCATGTCAATTTCTTTGCAATGCGCACCATTTTTCCTTAGCACAGTTCTGTTTACTGCCCTTCACAGTTTTTAATTACATCTGCAAAATTTACCGAATTTTTTCTCTGCTTTAGGACCAAAGCTTATTGCTGGTGGTGACTACAACGCTAAGAATAAGAATCACCAGTGGGGCTCACAAATTGAACAACCCAATAAGCAGAAACGTACTTCGTGTTTATCTATTTAATAACTATAATTTTATTTCTCCTCTAAAAATTATATTTAAAAAGGAAAACAACCTACCGTCTTAAATGAGAATTGGGATTACACTCAAAAACCCAAGTGCAGAATTAAAGACGAGCAACCTTCACTATCTTGAGCAATATAATAAAAAACAATAATCTACACCTTAATACGTCCATGAGTACAGAACTTTTTATACTTAGATGTTATCTTCTCCATCCTGATCTATGGTGTGGAGTCCTGGACACTAGAAGAAGCTATCACCAAAAATATATAAGCTTTTAAGAAGTGGTTATGCTGGAGAATGTTACGGATATCATGTAAGGACCGTATAAGCAACACCAAAGCTTTCCAAACAATAAAAAAGCAAAGAGCTCATGAAGAACATTAAAATCCACAAATTCCAAGATTTCGGGCAATATAATTACAATGAGGAATGAAAACAAATGTGCTTGACTACAATCTATTATACAAAGCAAGATACAGGACTACCGTGGTTCGAAACGAAGAAGAATATCTGATTAAAAAACCTGAGGGCGTGGCACAGAAACTTATCAAAGTAATAATCAGAATCGCAATTAGCAAGATGAGATAAGCTTTACTGATCGCAAACATCTGGAACGGATAAGCTCCATAAGAAGAATAACATTTAACTTTATTAAAATAAGGCGAAGAAAACTTTATATTTCTCTATTGAATAATTTCAACAATAATGAATGTAAAATAAATACAGCAATGTGTTTAATTTATTGATGTATATTAAAACCGAGGGGCAAATACATGGAAAAAATAGCTTGAAGCTTGTCTCAGGACGGAATAACTGTTAACGATAATGATAATAATTAAACGTTATTAGCTTATTTAATATTGATAAATTGTATATTTTTGTTGGAAAATATTGGTTGTATATTAACATTTTATTTATTCGTGTATTTTTGCGAAATTTCATAATACTTGAGGGATTTTTTTAAATCCGAGAAAAGATAGTAATTTTCCTGAAGCGTTCTATATTTGTGAACCTCTTTACAACATAATATTTTAATTAATTATTAAAAGTATTTTTAAACACATGTTTTGGGATGTGGTACCTACATATAGCCTTTTTCTTTTCATTACAAATACAAACAGCATCCACGGTAAATTAATTTTATTTGCAGCCATACGAAAATTCCAGGAATTATGTTTAAATTATATGTAACTAAATATAACTCGTCAGAGAATTGCTTTGAGAACGGCAGTAATCTAAATTGAGGCAAACCTAAAGTGAATTTGGTAAAGGCTACAACCAGAGGGGGACTGATCTAATCTGCGTGCAGCGGTTACAATGCGTGTCGCTTTGCGTGAGTCCTTATGAGATTAGGAACAGCATGCACGGAGACCACTAACACAGATTAATCGCACTGACCGTGTGTTTCTCAGACAACTACATTGTTAAGGAATATTCCATAAATGGAAAAATTACAGCCAGTTACTTCTGCTGAATATATATTGCATTATTATTTTTAAAAATCTCATTTTTCTTTAAAAGTGAATTGAATTTTTGGAGTGGAAAATTATTTGTATTTTGAATAAACTGTAAGGGAAATTAATGTCGTTCTGGGTTTCTAAAACTGCTGCAAACGTCGTTCAGTTCTAGTTTTTTTATGATAAAATAATTCAATTACGTAATACACCAAATCCTATTCTGATAACATAAAAATAGCATTTTCGTGTGGTCTATATACAATAATGTATGTTTCAGCTACAGATGACAAGATCTCATCGTAGGAAACTTGAGGACTCGTCTGAGATTTTCTATTCTTTATGTCTATTTATGTTTTTATCTTATTTACATGTTTATTAATTTATTTAATTAAAAAGAAATCTAAATGTTTAAAATTAAATTTGAACTTTAAGTAAATAACGTATGAGATGAGGAAGCCCAGCGACACCCCTTCTTTATCTGTATTATTTATAATAATTATTATTTTGTGCTATAAATTTTTCGCTGAAGTTGTTCACATCGTTACAATTATTTAAAAGATTTACCTCCTGTCAAAAATTTGTGTAATTATAAAAATTTTCCAAGGAATAAAATAATAAAACTTTTTCGCGGGAAGATGGCCGGTTCGCTGAAAACTTACTTGGCAACCGAACTATAGAACAAGTTTGAGATTTTAAGTATTTAGGATGCAAGATTTCCTATGACAAACATGATGATGTGAGTGAAAAACTGGAAAAATTCAGCGCTGTATGCGGTTCAATTCGCAGGACAATAGGAAAGAAAACGAGAAAGGACACCCAAATTAAATTTTATAGACCAATGGCTGTACCACTCATAACATATGGGAATGAGAAATGGGTGACATTACTAAAGAATGAATCTTGTATCCAGGCTGCTGAAATTAGATTTTTGCGTGGAGTCAAAGGTTGTATTTGGTTAGAGTACTTAACGAAGCTATCCGTACCGAATTAAATGTTCAGTCACTGTTAGAAAAGTTAAGAATATATAAGAGAAACTGGTCCAACCATTTACTTCGCATGCCAGCTTACAGACTTCTTCTGCGAGCATGGACATATAAACCTGGAGGGAAGCAAGGCTTGGGAAGACCTAACAAGAGATGGATGCCGGAACAGGCCATTAAGCGTAATTCTTGACAGATGATATAATTTTTTTTGTTAAGACTATTTTTCACTAAAGTTTTGAATTTAATTTTTACTTTCTCTTGCCTATATAAATATATAGGAAGGAAAGTATTGTTTTCATGTCGACTTTTTGAAATCGAGTTTTTACCGGATCAACACTATTTCAGACCCCCTGAACCGAAAAAACATGTTTTAGCGATTGGTCTGTGTGTGTGAACTGAATATCTGAAGAACGGAACATCGTATGAACTTGAAACTTAAGTTAGACACTATCGGACCCGACACGAACATTTTCAGCAAAGTCGGTCAATCGGAAGTAGTAGTATATTCGTGTAATTTCTCACTTTTTTGCAATTTTCTCAAAAACGGCTCCTACGATTTTTTTAAAAATCACCTCATCTACTACACTTTTTATGTTCTACAAGATAGGGTAGGTGCCATGTCTGCTGAAATTCTTGGTGAGGCTGTTTTCACGAGAAAAAATAGTTTTTTTAAGATTTCGGCTTTAATATGCACTTCAGCCCAAAAATGTAAACAATAAAAGTTGTTGAAAATTTAAAATTCTACAACCTTTATTACAAACATTTCTTTGTAGAGCGCTTAGTTTAGCGGTAATTAGCAATTTTTTGTTTTTTTCACGAAAACGTGTGAAAATCTTTTTTTTTTAGATTTCGGCCTCAGTATGCATTTTACGACAAAAGTATAATCAAGTTTATAGAAAATTAAAAGATCTAGAACTTTTATTCAGAGCATTTTTCTCTACCCAGCCTAGTTTAGCGTGAAAGAGCGATTTTCCGTATTTTTATACTGATGTTGAATTTCACTTTGTCTATTACTCATGATTAAAATAATATTACGTTTTTTTAAGGTTAGTTTTTTTTTGTTTATTTCTAATTTTTTATTACTAATGTTAGGTTATATTGTTAATTATTTGCATTGGCAAGAGAAAGTTGCGTGAGTGTTTCACACCAGATTTTTTTACTGATGGAACGAGCAGTTGTTCGATGATTTCATAGTTTCTAGAGAACCAAGCGGTGTTGACAACTCAATTCTGAAATTGTTGTAATACTTCAATATTGCTATTGCATGTCGTATACACAGCTGAATCCTGTAGATCCGGACAGTTTACAAAATTGTTTAATTTACCAGCAATTTATTCTCTGCCAATAATGACGAATTCCTTACCTATCAGACAGTACATTCTTTGAAACCTGATGTTAATTCTTTCTTCGTGTTTATTGAGCAAAACCTTTAGTAAAATCGTATGCTTAGGTCAATATACCTAAATATATTTAATTTTCTTTATAGCTTTCAAGTTTGGACGAATTACGGTTTATTGAATTGCAGTTTTAATGTTTTTTTTTGGTCGTTTAACATTACTACCTCGTAGCCATAATTAGTCCTTTTTATTATCCCCTTTTTCCTCTTTTCATTTTTCCTTTTTATAATTTCTCTTTTTAATTTTTCGACTGTATGATTTTTTGATCTGTTTACACAAACAATTTGTTGTACTCACAAAAGTTAAGAATAAAATCTAACGTAAGCAAAGGTAGACGAGTACGAATTTTATTTCACAGTAATTTGACATTTTTTATTTAACCTCAATGTAATGTGTCAGGTAATAATGAACACTTAAAAAAGCAAAGAAACAAATTATCAGAACGTTTTAAATAAGAAAAAAATTATAATAAAACCTGTACTTAAAATAACTCATTAATTTTATTTTTGGGAATTTATCTGAGCTGTGGAAATCACATAAATAACTATTTTTATCGTGAACATTTACTAGGTGATGACAACAAAATGGAACGTTTGGAAAAATAACTTATATTTAGAACTATAGTAAGACTTCTAGACTTTATTTGTAAAGGAAATTTAAGCTTTGATAAATAGAATTATTTCCAGCAACAACCAAAGATGTATTATTATCTTATTTTGTTAAAGTTTCTTTTGCTATCGTTAACTGTTTACTCTAAAACAAATATTTCATACGATATTTTTAACTGGTTTTACTTTGGCTGTTATTTTCGATGTGCAAGAAAATAAGTTTGAAAAGATGTCCAATACGTTTCTTTATGAAGTGTTCATTTTGTCATGTTGGTATTTTCCAAAGTTTTTAAGAATAGTCGTAAGGAATCGATTTTATTAATACGGTAATAGTAAATGTATTTGTAAGTTAAGTATCTGTGCTTTCTGACATAGAAATGCTGGGATCCTAAATTCGATGCTCGGTCGGTTCGGCCATTTTTTCATCACACAATTTTATTGATCATCCTTCGAATTCTACTTTACATTAAATGTGAAAACCGGTCACACGTATGAAAAATTCGTTATAGTATACTAAAAGGTATAGGTAGTCTAAGTTTGTGTGTTTACTCAGTACGTTCAGTAATTAAAATTATAATCAGGAAAATCTAGTCGTGTAAAACAATCACACAACTTGATCTTCCTAATATAAATAACGAAAAACATAAACTTTGTTCAATTATGAGTAAACAATTTTAAATGATTGCCTAAATATAACCGAATTTTATTGTAAGAGGTTGATTTATTTGGATTTTGGTCTTTGATAAGTAAATACCGAAAATCACCAAAATTAATGCTAACCTAAGCTATTTATAAAACACGGAAAATTGATTGAATTAAAAGTTGTCGATTTTATTAGAACTTTAATTATAGAGACTTTTGGCTTGAAATGCACATTAAAAACGCAATCTTAAAAAAATTACAATGAGAGCACAGCCTCCATGAATTCGGAAGACATGTCGCTTACCCTTTCTTGTGTAGAACACAAAAAAGTTGTTGGTCTAATTGAAACGATTTTTTTTTAAAAAAGTAGAAGCCGTTTTTTGAGAAATTGTGTAAAGGGAAATTTGCACGAATAAACTACTACTTCCGGTTGACTAATTGTGATGAATTTGTTTGTGTTGGGTCTCCTTTTAGTTCTTACCTTAACTTCCAAGTTTCAACCTAATACGATACTACATTTTTGAGATATTTTGTTCACACACACACACACAAATCGGCAAAAACATATTTAAACGTGTATTTTCTGGTGAAAACTGGATTTAAAAAACTCGACATGAGGCTATTACTTTCTTTTCATATTTCATTTAGGGTAGATAATAATTTCTATCTATAGAATTGAACGTCTATATGAAATGAGTAATTCTATAGCTACCAAAAACGTATAATTTGTTTTTATCATGTAAAATTTTAATTACCTACCTATATTTAAATAAAAACAAAAACAATTCTTTCTTCAATTTTTTTGTTTTTACATTGTTAAACAAACTGGTTAATACGTTTTATATAATAAATAGTTGACATTAGAAGTACGTTACATGTCTAAACTTAACGAAAGGAAATAATTAAACAATATGTTCGAAATTTTGTTAAGAAATTCCATTGATTTTGATTTAAAATAATCTGTTTTCTTTTGAATTAATTATTTACCATCGAATATTTACTGTTTTGAGAAATTTTACTATTTTTTTTATTCCACATGTTTTGTTGAGAATTTTATTGGACTTTCTTTCGTTGAACTTGTTTTATAGTATCAAAATAAAGAATAAAAGTAAAAAACTTTGAAATCTCGTTTTGAAATAAATTCTTTTGAAAAATTATTATTTCATTTATTACTGCCATCTTTTTTTAGTTAACATTAATAATAAGGTGAAAATTTACAGTGTTTTTTTTCTTTTGGAGATTAGCATTTTACAGTTACAGTGTACTTTTACAGTTTACAATTATTGTAAGCTTAATTTTAAAGTTACAGTTTGTACTTTTACAGTTTGTTATTGATTAGTCTATAAAGAGGACTGGAAGTGGTATGCAAAGAGACAGACAGCAGCTGTATTTTCTAAAACTGTACTGTCGACAGTTAAGACACAAATTGCAACACTTTCCTTTTATCAGCTTACTAATAAAAACAGTGTAATGCTTTTAAACAAACCTTTCAAAAAATGAAAACTTTAAGCAAGTCTACCACCAGTTCTTAACAATAAATTTAGGCCGCATGAAACCATAACTTTCTGTATAGGGGGCTTTGTCGTACTGTCTGTGTGAGTAAAAATATAATGTCATTATATCCCATTAGATTTGTTCCTATTTTATACTGTTCTTGGAAATCTGTAGCTTTTGTATTACAGAATGAGCTTCTAATGAATTCAATTGACTTGGAATTTTCACTGGTTATCAAAGCTTCATGTTTTTGTGGTTTCCTTCATCCGTACCCACGTATCGTACCCATCTTTTGTAAGGTATAGGTTTGTAAATGTAAATATTTTCTGGAAGCACCGACGATGGGAGTTTCAAAAGCCTGCTACACTGTATTATAATCGCATGAAATGAATGGTCTTTTAGCCCAAAATAATTTTGTTCTCGAAAATGTTGATGATACACTATCTCTTCCAATAAAGTGAATTACCATTTACAAAACAATCACTACGTTATTTAACTATTCATTATTGTTACAATTTAATTATTTATAACTTCATAGTTGTTGTATCTAAAAAGCCCAATGATTATTGTCCATTGATTTAAAAAAATTCCTATTGGAAATTTATATATATTAATCATAATTATAGTATAACAGTGCTTTATTTACATATATTTTACAATATAATTATAATTTTTACACAGTATCTTTTTTAAAGCTATGATACATTTATAAAAATCGACATTGAATGAGATGGAGGTAATTGCCGTACCGAGTATTGTTGAATGTCATTTTCTGACGTCAGTATTTTATTTTATTTAGTATTACTGTAAAATATTTGAATTAAACGGGAATCTAAAAATACAATAAATATAATTGAATCTAATCAGCATACTTAAATAAGTTTTTCTTAAAATTCCTGATATGTGTACGTTGCAATCTGTTCAGTTACGAACAATGAACAACCCTATGACTTAATGAGATGAGTATGATGTGTATGACGTGTAAATGAGGTTTAAGTCTTGTACAGACTCAGAGAGTATGGTTAATTGAACCCACTGTCTATTACTCAAATCCAAGTATGCGTAAGTGAACTAATATTCATTTGTTTAGTAAGCATAATTTTATAAGTCCTCTACTTAGATTTATTATAAATTTCTGGACACTAATTGTTAACTGCTTATTGTTTAAGTTTTCATATGTAAAGAAATAATATTATAAATTTTTGGTGCAAAATAGCCGTGGTGACTCTTGTAAAGAGGTTTTTTGCTACTCCATGATGTATTAAGTTTCTTTCTAGTGTTAAAGGATAATGTAGGTACAATCTACTTTTATGCCTACTAATTAGTTTCTTTCACATTCTTTAACATCTGCTAGGAAATCCTCAAGTTGTTTTACAACATCAAGAAATTAATTACTGAAATTCATCAAAACATACTCAGGTTTGTTAATCAATCTCAAAGGTTTGTTGTTTGTTAATTTGAAAATTAATTTTTGTACTTTTACTAAGGAGTCTATGCAGTCATGAGACGAATGATTGTTTTCATTATCGAATAACTTTTTTGTATGACCATATAGGATCACTTCAGTCATTTTGGATGGTTCTTCCTCAATTTTTTCTTCATACTGTTCCAAAACTTCTTCATATTTTCAGATCTTATTTTCTTTAGTTGTCCTCCAATCTTCTTTAGTTCATCGAATAATTTTATTCAAAAAACACCATTTTATTCGAATGAATTATTTGATTAAAATTTTCAAATAAAGTTCCTAGCGGCTACACGCTGCATGAATCGTTAAATAATGAATAAATGCAGTGTACTCGTATTATGAACATATCGTAAAACTATATGCTGTCGGCATTGTTCAGTCTCTCACCCGTTCACCTAAATCCCGCCCGTACTTAGTACTTTTCTCTCTACTCGCGACTGCGGGATTTGGTCCGGGCCCATCCTCAGGCATAACAAACCATGAAATATAACTTATTAAATTCATTCTTATTTCAGAGTCCTCAATCATATTGTTTATTATTAGTTTTATGATATGATTAGTTATGATGATATGATACGATTAGTTATTTATTAGTTTTATGATATTTTTCTTTATTCGACCACTGAATTATTCGGAGTCCGTTAATTGCGGTTTGTGAATAGCTTGTTTGTTCAACTTTATTCGAATATTTTTCAAAAGATTCGAGTAAGCGAATAAAAGAGAATTATTAGAATATTTAAATAATTCGAATAGATCTCACCCGACCTATGATTCCGTAGGTAACGAGTGACGACTATGTAATAATTTTTCAATGAAGAAAGATCTGTCAGTTAGAATTAACAACTAAATTAATTCTTTATGTATTATTCTTTATTTCATATAATCTTCATAAATTTATTAATGTTTGATGTTTTTCTACTGTGAAAATATATCAACTTCTTACAGTGGATCATATTTCAAAATTGAGGTGAAACATGTCAGAAAACATCCATTTGCGTGTTCTGCAAGGCATGACGCATTGATTCAAAGTAGGGAAGATGACAATGAATCGGCATGAACCGTTACGAATGATCGCGCCTAATCGAGCGAACCGTGTGTTCAGTTAACGCAATTCGACGCGATATGTCTCTATATTCAATAATCTTCACTTCTCCCTACACTACTTTCTGTATCGTTTTTTATGTATACGATCGGTAATTTAATCAAGTTCTTGTATGTTTATTCGCGTATAGTCTTTGGAATTCCCCTCCTCTATTACTATTATCAGAGGTTTCTTTCCGTTTGCTTTTGCCAATCTATGAACGATATTTACTGCCGGAAGTTATACGCCGTTTGTTACTTCCGATGGAGCGTCGTGACGACTAGGTGGGGAAATTTGCTTCATCCCTAAAAAGGAATCCTTGCTTACATCATATAACACCCTCAAACATCCCCTATATTATTGTCAATGTCAAATTCTTTTCGTACACTGCCTATATAAATCCAACGACTGTGACATCAATTTTATTTTATTTCATTTTGAATTGTGAATGTAGAATTTCTTAACAGACCAAGATAAGTATTTATATATGAAGCTGTATAAATACTAAAGTTTCTCGTAAATTAATTTAAATGTGTTCTTATTTAGTCATACCAAATAATATATTATTTATGACTTATTCAAATTGTAAGTCTTCTGCTTCTTAATTAATTTGTAAATTTATATATAATTTATAATAAGTAATAAAACTTGATTAATTTTCAGCTTATTAGTAATTTCATATTGCTGTTTTCTACTTCGTATTACTTATTTTAATATAGACCTAATTACTAGTAATAGGCCTACTATAAAATATTTCTGAAATTTTCTTTGTACAGAGCTGATGAACATTTTTTTCATCATTTCAGGCTTTCAGAATGTTGATCCGAATTCGAATTGTGATTAGAATTGTAGGCCTATAACGTAGGGTAGTACTGTAGTTGTTGTTTTTTTTTTTACTTTCTATTGCTCTATGTGAATATAATCTGTACAATAAGGAATGTATTGTTTTATGGCGATTTTTCGAAAACAAATTTTAACCGGAAATACACGTTTTCAAGCCCCGTAAACACCCCCACCCCATAAAACATGTTTTTAGCAGTTGGGGTGTGTTTTTATGTGCGGGAACAAAATATTTCAAGAACGAAATAGTGTACGATGCTGAAACTTTGAACTTAATTTAGGTATGTATCACTAGTGGACCGGACGTAAACTTTTCATTGAAATCAGTCTATCGGAAGTTGTTTCTTATTCGTGTAATTTTCACTTTTTTATGATTTTCTTAAAAACGGCTAGTACGATTTTTTTTGAATCGGCTCATTCACTACATTGTCTATGCTTTACAAGACTGAGTAAACACCATGGCTGCTGAAACTTTTGGGGAGCTGTGATCTTGTAGGTAAAAATTGTATATGAAGACCTTATTATGCATTTTAGGGAAAAGTGCATAAATAGGTACTAAAGCTGTTGTAAACCCTACAGCATTTTTAAACATTGTTTTTCTACAAAACTTAGTTAAGCATCGATTAATGATTTTCTGTATTTTTCTCATTAAAATCGGTAACATTTTGTTTTTAAAGATTGTGGACTTAGTATGTATTTTGCGCCAAAAAACAGGCCTATGTAAATAAAGCTATAGGAAGTTATTATAATCTGCAACTTTATTTCCATAACATTTTTCTACAGAGCCTGATTTAGAATCAATTAGTGATTTCCCGTATTGTAAGTCCTACATAAATTGATTTTCATTTTGTGTCGTTCACTCATGATTATATTTAGCTTATAAAATAAAGGTTTATTTTTTAATGTTCATTGTTAACTTATGGTTAAATATCGGTTATATCGTTTATGATTAATATTATTGAGAGAAAGTCGTGTGAATGTCACATACCAAATTTTTAATTTAAATTTGTTACTACTTGTTTGTAAAAATGAAAATTAATACTGACATTAACACTTCGGTCATCTGATAGGTTAAAGTTTTGTTTCTTGTCTACCCTAAAAAAGTCGGCATAAAGGAGTACTCTAAATATTGCTGTGACCTCACTACAATTAGTGGTTGTAAATGTAATAATTAAAGATTGTAATAGCTTAGTATTAGACTGACCAAACCAGAAATCTACTACTAGATACTGAACAATTTGATCGATTCGTTTTTTAAATGTAGAACCAATGTAACTGTCTCTCATTACGGTCTGTCGTAAAGGATTTACCCTACCATAATTATCGTTTGGGGTTTCCCACCGATGTCACTAATTGAAAATGTAGTCGTGTGACAGTAAAACGGATTCAATGTCAGTAACGTGGAACAACCCATTTTATTAATTTTAGACACTACAATAGGTATCTGCTTTACACATTTTTATTGATATATTGCAATTGCATTGACATCTAATTGTAACTTATTGACGTTTGAAATTAAATTTTTTCAGAATTCAGTTATAGTAGTTACAGTGCAGATACATACTGAATTTATACAAAGGAAAATAAATAAAACTGAGAAAAAAGAAATCCTCATTGTTGTATCCTGTTACAAAATATTCTTGTTAAAATGTATTTTCTGATTACAGCTTACTAGCTGATCAGAATATATAAGTAAAATGCTATTTACTATAAACTTTGTACTAGAAAATCTATTCCTCTGATTATATGGAGTCGTTACCGATGTAATGAAATATATTTTTCTTTACAAAGAAAATATGTCAACGAAACAATGAATAAATAAAAAATTCCTTTCATGAGACGACGCGTCTAATGGCTGGTGGCAATTTTTAAACAGGCTTATCTTTGAATCATGGCAAAAAGTATTCGGGATTTCTGTATATACTTTTTAAGAGGAATCAAATGACACTATTTTGGTTTCCAAATTCCGACTTTAATTTCTTGACTTCCAATTTTGGGCTACTTCCGGTCCATACCGGGAATTTCAAACCCAAGATTTCTGTATCTAACGATTAACAGGAATCGAATAACGCCATTTTTGTTTTGACATTGCGACTTTGATTTCTTGACTTCCAGTTTTCGGCCACTTCCAGTCGATGCTTTAAATCCAATGATTTCTGTATCTACTCTTGAAGAGAAATCGAATGACACTATTTTGTTCCAAATTACGACTTTGATTTCTTGACTTCCGGTTTTAAGCCTTTTATGGTCGAACCGGAACTTCAGACCTAATCCAGGCCAACTAATTTTTTTTGTAGATTACCAATCCAAAAACCGTTTGTTGCTATTTCTTATAGTTTCTGACTTTTTGATTTTTCTTCCAGTTTTGGGCCATTTCCGGTCAAAACCGGAACTTCAAAATAGAATACGGATTCGAAAACCGTTTGTTGTTATCTCTTCTAGTTTCTGTCATCTGGATGGATCGACGAACAAAACAAAATGATGATGACATTTAAAACAATGTTTGCCTAAGCCGTTCACCGTAATAAAATTACTAAATATTCCATCAAAATAATATTACGGATTATTGCAAATACTTCATGATTCATATCCAGTAAAAATTCTTATAATAATTAAAACGCTTGCTAAGTAAATGAGGTTTTCTATCATTTGTAAAGACGTTCCATCAGAAACTCCCAGTTAAAACCATACATCTTCTTATATTTGTAAAACTACCTGCATATATAAAACTTAATAGGCAATCTTCAACATTGTATAGCATGACCATGAATTGGAGACCTGATTTATAACTGAACTAAACGAAGTGTTCAGTCGTTAACAACACTTTTGTGTTCTGATATGGGTGATTGAAAAAAATGGAAATATGAGTAGCCTACCCAGTATGATTTCGTTTGTTTTATTTTTTAAAGTCACATCAATAGCTTGGCCATTAACGACTCCTGTGGGTTATTGAAACTTGATGATGACATTTAGGTGGGTTTAGCGTGTAATAATTTACAAATTTTAGCCGGGAATCGAAACCGGGACCTTCTGCTTTTTAGACTAGAAAGCCAACCACTAACCCTAGGATACTGCTAATAATAGATGTTTTATTTGTTATTCTATACTTTATCCTACATTTTAATCATTGAGTTTTTATTTTTTCCCCCAATTTGTTTTATTAGGCTAATATAAATTAATGAAAATATGTTATAAAGTACTGTTTGATAAATTAAACTATAATTTATTTTACTTAAATGAAACGGTAGTTTTTATTTTTGTAATCCCTAATGTGTGTACATTGCAATCTGTTCAATTCAGAACAATAAGCAACCCCATGACCCAATGAGATGAGGATGAGGTGTATGACGTGTAAATGAGGTGTAGTCTTGTACAGACCCTGGCCGATCATTCCTGAGAGAGTATGGTTAATTGAACCCCAACCATTTAAGTACACCGGTAACCACTGTCTAGTATTCAAATCGGTAGATATAAAATATATATTTTGTGATAATAAATTTGGTCAGTTCGTAATTCAATAAATTTCTTTTGAAGTGGTAAGTATATTGGTTATATATTATCTTCTTCTAAATGTTAAATGAAATATAATTCTCATAATTGTTCTATTTTAAGTTGAAAATAAAAAGTAAAACAAATCGAATGAAATTGTGTTCGTGTGAAATTTATTTTAGTAAAATTTTCATTTTCTTTCTGTTTTCTTTTAGTTCGTAAAGAAAATACGGTAAAATTATAACTTTTGTAGCGAGTCTACATGAAGGCAGTTATTGGTAACTGAAGTTAACTTATTGCAAGGTCAGCGTTAAATAAAACGTACGGTGAGGGTAGATTGGAGCCAGGTGTGCTTTGTTGAAGCTGCCTGTGCGTTAGCGTTGGAAAAATTCGTCGTGATTATGAAAACTGCTTCGGTACGTAATGTGGAAAGGGTGGTCGGGAGGAATGGAACGGTGGCGGGTTGCACTTCTTCGGCTCCATTTCGTGAAGGTAATTCAATAAGGTGAAGAGAGCTTCAGCCATTGTACCTAATGCAGAAGGCGTTGCTTGCACCATTCTATTCGCATCGTAGTGAGGATACAGTACTGGAAACTGTTCTTTCTTCTTTTTTAAGCTTACTTCTAGCTTAATACTTACTCACTCGGGAATTCCCAATATCTTACGAATTTTCTTTACAACTACAATAAAGTATACAAGGATTACAATGAAAGTGCTGTATTACTTATCCAACAAATGTAACGAACTTGGAAATTTTAAATTAGTCGTTAGTATATCAATGTCGTAGAGCGCGCAAGCTGAAGGGAAAAGAAAAATGTTCACGTTCGGTGCAATATTTACGATTGATTTTGCCTTATCTAAAATACCAAAGATACGGATATTAATTAGAAAAAATACTTATTTACGTATAAATATTTTTTTATTTATTGTAGCCAATTATTTTTATCTCTGATTTATAGACAGTAGCGTACTGGACACTTGAAGACCACAATTTCCGTACGTGATGGAAGGTAGTGCAATGGGCGTTCGTTACTTTTACAATCAGGAGTAGAGACAACACTACCTACTTTCTCAAGTAGAAACTACGGATGTTATTCCGCTATTCAAATCAAGAGATCTTTATTCCATTCCCATCCCCGACGTTATGAGGTTGGATAGTTCTTTACAAGAGCTGAGGGGGGTGATTCACTATTTAATGGATTAAGAAGCTCTCTGTACCATGACGCAAATATTTTTTTACTGTCGAAACATCGACTAGTCGTGGATGATTTAATTGTTTGTAGAAAAAGGGAGCGCCAAAAGAAAGTCTTATGAATTCTTACTAAACGACCTGGATGGAAATTACTCTGTGCTGCTGTTCCAATTCCAGATTGGTTGCAAAAGGGTTTGTAAAACAATTTTGGAATAGTGGTTTAATTTACGCTGAGGATTTAAGTAGACGAGTTACCGCCTTCGTGATATAGTGTTAAGCGCGCTGGACTACAAACAGACCAATCGCTAAAAACATGTTTTTGGGCTCAGAGGGCCTAAAAACTTGTATATCCGGTGAAAACTCAATTTCAAAAAATCGACATGAAAACAATACTTTCCTTCCTATAGCCTATATTTATATAGGTAAGAGAAAGTAAAAATTAAGACTATTTCAGAAAATAATGGATAAATCAGCTTTGTTCAAAAAATATAATGGGCTTTGTCTGAATACAGCAATTTCAAACCATCAATAAACTTATTAAATTATTCCACAGTAGATAACCTATTTACACAGTGTAGAGCTTGGCTACTTTTAATTATGTTTATTTTAATAAAAACACATTTTCATAACCTTTGTTATTTCCGTACGTTTGCAGTTGTAAGCATGAGTTAGAAATTGTTAGAGAGAAAAATGTTTCCAAGGAACCGTGATGATTTTCTTCATTTTGTGTTTTAATATTGAGTTGAAATTGGATTTACTTTATGAACAAGGTGGAAAACTTCCTACTGTTAATTTACCGCACTCTGCGGTCTTTGCCGGTATAGTTCTTTTATTTCAGTTCCTTCTACAGACACACTACTTGTGTCCAGCAATAACAGCCAGTAGGTTGTTGATAGGATTTCGTCCAATCTGCACCACCTGCCAAGTTCCTTTACTCGATTGGATTATCCTGCACAGGTGGTTCATTTCCTAGTGATTTTACGGACTTCAAATTTCCGTTTTATTCTCCTCTACAAGTTTCAAGCAAGGATAAAATTTAGTTGTGGATTCAATAGTAAAATTTTAATATCAAACTGAATATTACTTTTTTGATAAGTTATAACAAATTGTTTACAATTTCCTTATATTTCTATTTTTATTTATGTAATATTTATAATATTTAAGAAAGGTTGTTTCCTATCGTGTATACATAATTGAGTTTATGCTTTAAACCCATTTAAAATATTTCTGAGATTATCGATGAATTACCGGGTATCAAAATTCTTTTGAAAAAAACATCTGCAAGGCTTTTGTCGTCTGAAACTTTTCTTGGAAGAGGAGATTGTTTACCTACGTTTTATGTATTAGAAACATTAACTCCTTAGGCTAAGATGTGTCATTATCCTGCCAGGATTAGATTACGTAAAGAACCCCAATTAGGTCTGACTCAACGAAACAATCAGTTTTTTTACGAATGTAAGTAACAAATTAATTATTTATTTTTGTATTAAAAACTGGAATCGGTTCATTGCGGTGGCATCGATTGAAAGTTATTTTTAATTAATATTAATCAAATTTCATATTGTTTATATTTTTATAAAGTTGAATGTGTAAATGTGACTTTTTATTATTTTATTTGTGTTTTTTTGTTTTTACCTGCGGTTTAAATTTACATGGCATTAGACGGTTGTTATTTTACCGTGTATATTGTGTAATAAAACTAGATTAATAATTCAACAGTGTGGAATTATTAAAATTCATTGCTTACACGTCATACATATCGAAGATAATGATTGGGTTTGTTATTTTTAATTGAATTTTTGTTAAATTTTGTACATATTTGGGTATAATATTGTCTTTTTTGCTGTTTCAGGTAATGCGACTCTATTCATTATCGGTGTTAATTAATTTAACAGAGCAGGTAAATAAATTAATATTATCGTTATATTTTACTGTAGAATATATTGTAACGTTTATTCCAGGATCTGGTTACGTATTTCTAAATCGTAAAACCTCCTTTGAAATTTTTAACAAGGAGGCATCTTTATTTACAAATTAATTAATTACTAACACTAATTAACAATATTACAATTATCACAACCAGAAAATTACAATAAACTACTAAAATTAATGACAGCCTGAGTTTATTACAAAATGTTTTAAAACTGAACCACGACTAAACTTAATAAGAAGATTTAAAAGCCGATCCAGACGCTACAATTTGTATACTTCTTCACTGTGCAGTGAAGACGTTATAAAAAGTCGTGTCCACATCATTACGTTTTATTATATGTTTTACCTGCTGTATTTTCATATTCTGTGTTTAGTTCATCATCAACCATGGAAGAATCACTATTTCTTGCGACTTTTGTTTTATGTCTGGAGAAAAATAAAAGGAGTGTAAATTGTACACGTTAATTGTTGTTTCATGTTAATTGTTTTCTACTGAACCTTTAAGTAACAAAAAAATTGTCTTACCTCAACAATTTCTAAGTCGTCATCTACATTTCTGGAAGACTTCTGTGGCAATTCGTGGTCGTTCAAGAAATATAGTCTATCAAAGTACCACAGTGACGGCAAATACGCATGTTCTCCGCCTGCACTGCATTGTGCATTTATAACATTCTGTAATTCTTTTCGATACCTAGATCGTAATTTTTTTTTTTACGACAGTTTCCTTTGTGGCTTTAGGATCAAATTCCGTATACTGGTATTTTGTAACGAGAATGTCATATGCCTTTATTGTAACGATCGATAGGCCTATATTATTTGGACTTTACTTTCCAAAGACAAGTATAAATTTGGTAGAGTTCGATTAGTTCATTAGAAATTCATGGGTACACTGGTGTAGGTCTGACACATTAAACTAGTAGTTACTAGTAGTAGTTAAACTAGTGGTAACTCGATACATTAAGTGCTATGCACTCGACAATATATTACTGAATACTACAATGAAAGAAGGCGGACAAAACGTAACAGGTGTCGACATGTTACTACTTGTTCAACGATAAGAAAAAATGTACGATAAGACGATAGAAGTGTATAGGTTTTCATCTTTCGTTTTGTAAACGACTCTCCGTTTTCATTACGTTCGCGCAAAACGTTCGTTTTGTTGTCCAAACGCTACCTCTTCTCTGCAACGTTTTGACTGCACATTTAAAACCGTAGGACAAAATGTAGCGCCTGGATCGGGCTTAAGACGTTATTAAAAATATATTTGGCCATTTGCTACTAAATAATTTATTGATTTTAACTTATACTTGTACACTATTTGTCCGACACGAACAATCTCTTTCAAATACGCTACCCGAAAAGCGGGTTTTAACAACTTCACTTACTTCATATTGTCCGAACACAGACTTCACAGAATGGCTTAACCAACAACACTGACTCACTCACTAAAATGTACAGGCTCTTATACAGGCCAACAGATGAAATGTACTTTCTGGAAAGATAAATAACTTAATACAAAAAAGTACCAACAGAATAGTCTAGGTAAGTGGTTACCTAATATTTTTTTTTGCACAAGTATCATTCGTGTTTGATTGAGATGAGAAACTTTTAATAAAGATTTGATTAAAATGTGAAACATTTAGAAACTCAAGGGTTTCTATCAAAAAACAACGTGATCAGAAAAAAAGATTTGGATTTCTTAGACTTTACTTGGGCTTTTGTTGCCAATGTCCGAGATTTGTTAAAAAAATATGGTAACCCAATTCCTAACAGTATTTTATTTCTTAGATCTGCTTGTAACTACATTATCTCCTTTAAATTTAATGGTTTAATTATACGTCTATTCTACGTAGTAAAGGAATTAAAGTAGGTTGGAAACATATTTGCCATTCTGTGTGACTGCATTTTGTGAGAAACAATGTTAATTTTTAACTCAGTCAAGAAAGCCTCTTTAGTCAAGTAAACAACTTTAGTTTGTTTTTTTAACTGGGTAAAACAACTAGGAGTTTTATCCGGCCTCAGAGAGTTGACCCAAAAACTCTATTTATAAATTTATTTTATATTTACGTTAGTCTGACGACTAAAAAGATTTTTATTTAATATTTAAATCAGTAACAATTACAAATTAAATTATGAATTTAGTTTTTACGGGAATTTTACATGGATTTTGAAATTGTACGTGAAGATTGTACATGAATGAAATGCAGTTATACTAGCAAGTAATTTAACACGCATCACCTTCTTTAATAGTGCTTCACTACTACCAACTTGCTAAGCCATAATAATTATGTTACGTTGAAAGATTAATAAACTTCAGTTAATTGCACTGCATCATCTTATCTACGTTCTCTCTCAATCATCCACATCTCAATATTACCTTTTCTTTCTCTTATTGCTCATTCTACCTATAACTACGGCGTTAAAGTTTTATTACATGAATTTTAGTCTACTTTCTGCTAATAAGTTTTGAATATTAATACTGCAATTTAAGTTAACGTGGATTTTATTTTTTATTATATAACAATGATACAAGAAACCTTGTAGTTAGACATTATTTAATTTGAAAATAAATAGACTTCCTTGTTAATTAAAATGTGATTCAATTCTGTTTGTTAATTCTAATATACGTTTATGAATTTTAATAACGCTTAATAGTTTTATTGTTTAAAATATTGAAAGAAAGTATTAGCCCTTCAAGTTCTTTTCTTCAGTGAATTTTAAAAGTGTGATAGATAATTTAATTAACAATGAACAACCTCCCAACTTATTTATCTTACTCAAGATAAACATGTTTTAGGATTATGAATAAATGATGAACGATGTGTTTTTTTTTTATGTTCTGTTTGGTTATGATATTAGGCTCTTCGGAATACAATTTTTTATTATGATATTTCACGTATCTCACATCTAAGATTATTGCCATCGATAAAATGTCTGGCTGTAACGTGAAGAACATTGCTGTCTAACAGAAATACTTTATGTCATTCGAAACTTCCTCAATCCCTATTCATTATCGTTTATCGTTTTCCTCTAACACTATTAATCACATACAGAAACATTAACTTTGTAATTTAACATTGAAAGAAAAACACAAATTAAAACTCTACTTGATAACAAATTTTTACTTTCTCTTGCCTGTATTAATATATAGGAAGGAAAGTATTGTTTTCATGTCGATTTTCGAAATCGAGTTTTCACCGGATCTACACGTTTTTAGACCCTCTGAAACCCAAAAAACATGATTTTAACGATTGGTCTGTGTGTTTGTGTGTATGTGTGTGTGTGTGTGTGTGTGTGTGTGTGTGTGTGCGCGCGCGAACAAAATATCTCAAGAACGAACATCGTACGAACTTAAAACTTAAGTTAGATACCACCAGAGGACCCGACACAAACATTTTCATCAAAATCGGTCAACCGGAAGTGGTAGTTTATTCGTGTCATTTTTCACTTTTTTACGACTTTCTCAAAAATATGTCCTACAATTTTTTTTTATCCCTCGTTTACTAAATTGTGTATGCTTTACAAGATAGGGTAGGCGTCATGTCTGCTAAAATGAAATGATGGAAAGAATGATGAAAAGTATGATGTCTGCTGATATGATAGAAAGGCTGTTTTCTCTTAAATTTTTTTTTTTTTTAAGATTGCGGCTCTAATATGCATTTTAGCGCAAAAATGTATGTAATAAAAGTTGTAGACAATTTAAAATTCTACAACTTTTATTTCAAACATTTTTTTATAACGCCTAGTTTAGCGGTAATTAGCAATTTTCTGTTTTTTTCTCACGAAAACGTAAAAAATAGAGATTTTTTACGATTTCAGCCTTAGTATGCATTTTAGGAAAAAAGTGTATACAATCAAATTTATAAGAAATAAAAGATCTACAACTTTTATTTAAAGAATTTTTCTCAACAGTCTAGTTTAGCGTGAAAGAGTGATTTTCCATATTTTTAAGCCAAACTGAGGTTGATTTTCATTTAGCGTTGAAATATAACAACTATATCTCATTAAACTGATTGTCATTTTATTTTAAAAACAACAGTATTCTTTATATTTACAATCATATTGATTCATTTTCTGTTCCAATTATTAAAATATTTCCTATTTAATTACGCGTACAAGATTACGTACCGTCCCTTTAAGATCTCCAACCTCCACTTTAGGTATGCCAAATTTGAAGCGTAGAAATAATAAATATATAAATATCAAACAAACAATTATTACTTTATTTCAATGTTCATAATTCATATTACTACTTGTATATATATTAAATATATAATTTGAACAATTACACATGAATGTGATGACCTCCTCCTCCTTTAGATCTCCGGGTCACACTTTATTCCTACAATTCTTTAGCAACTTACTAAGCGCCTAGCAACCCGATTTTGTTTATACATTTTTAAAATTAAATTATTTTTTAATATTTTATTTCCACCAGCTGGGTTTATTTACATTTACTTCAATAAGCCAAAATATAAACAGAACCAGCTGTAAAGTCAATTTCGTATCGCTACAAATATTCCCTCATTAAATTTTGAAAACAAATGAAAAATTAACCAAAATTATAATTTGAATTTTGAATTTGTTTGATAAATTTATATGTAATAAAACTTGGTCGAAATGTTTGAAATATAAGTTGCTAAACAGCCTTACAATATTTAGACCTAACCAAAACATTAATAGAACACAACATTTGCATGAGATTGTTCATTTGTTTCTCCTGCAAGCTGAACAAGATTTAATTTACTTAAATCTGCATTAAAATCAAATTATTATTATTATTATTATTATTATTATTATTATTATTATTATTATTATTATACCTCATTATTCACATCATCACTAAAATATTTATTAGCGGTATCTGAAGCCCAATTTACTGGTTGCGAATCATCATTATAATCATGACACACCCTCCACCTGTGTCGCGACTGTCACCTTCTACATCATAGAGTACATTTTGTAATACAATTTCAGATTCTATTTCTTCTATTGATCCAGGTATTTGTTTAACTCTTATGCTACTACTTTTCTCCTTGTTTTGTACATCACTTTTGGTTGAATGGCTGCTTCCTTTCCTTGTCTCATCAGAATTATAAGCTGAACTGCTGCTAGTGCTAACTTGTGTTGGTATTTTTTTATCATCCTCTGTTTCATTTAAGATTGATACCCTTCGATTTACACTACTTCACTTTCCTTCTGGCGATTTTAAACCGTTTTGCCTGGCACTGGCATAACTACTTGTTTCTACTTCAACATTATCTTCATCTGGTTTAATATTTTTAGTCAATATTTTATCATCTTTACTACTTACTGATCCATTTTTTAATATACTTTCCCTTGTATCTACTGCAAGATTATCTACCACGACTATTGTTAATTTATCCACTTTATTTATTAAATTTTTCATTAAATTTTTATTCTCTTCAGCCTGTTGTTTTCCCTTTTTATCTAGTTTAGTAACCAACAACATGAGTTGTTGTAACATGTTTGTCGATATAGTATTATTATTATCATCATTTATATAATTACTATAACTATTGCCACCTACATCTGTTACTCCAGTATTCCTTGTCTCCTGATTCATATTCATGTCGTCAACATCAGCTCCGTCATTAAGATTCTTTTACATAAATTCTTTTACATATTCTCGTACATATTCTTTTTCAGATTCTTTTACATAGATTCTTTTACATATTCTTTTACAGATTCTTTTACATAGATTCTATAAAGAACTAAATAATCCCCAGAAGGGATTGGCCAATTTGTAAAGAAACTAAATTACTCCTCTCAGTTCCTCCACGAGTGTATGCCAAATTGTAAAAAAAATACTTTTGTTAACACCAACAGCAATCAACTAAATCTCAATCAAGTTATGAATCTATTCAACGTATTATCAATCAATTAATAAATCTGAAATAACTTTCTCAAAATATACACATAAAATAAGAATAAAACAATTTAGTTGAGTATATCATTTTAGAAAAACCATTTTTAATGAACGAATGAGGGACCCGCCCGTTCGGTTTGGCCTCTTGTCCCCCATTAAAATAATTTTACAAAATCTTTTCTTCTTCTTAGTTGCCTAGTAACCATATAAATAACTCTTTTAAAATATTTTTGTTAATGTAAATTAAATAATTTTTAAAGTATTCATTTTAATCAGCTGGAGATGTTTATTTTTATTTCAATAGACCCAAAATAAACAACTCCAGGTGTCCAGTAAATTTGTCATATTACAATTCTTTTACAGATTCTGTTACAGATTCTGTTCCCCACAAGTTGGATGCCAAATGTGAAATATAACAAATATATCTCATTAAACTAATTGTAATTTTATTTTAAAAACAACAGTATTCTTTATATTTACAATCATATTGATTCATTTTCTGTCCCAATTATTAAAATATTTCCTATTTAATTACGCGTACAAGATTACGTACCGTCCCTTTAAGATCTCCAACCTCCACTTTAGGTATGCCAAATTTGAAGCATAGAAATAATAAATATATAAATATCAAACAAACAATTATTACTTTATTTCAATGTTCATAATTCATATTACTACTTGTATTTATATTAAATATATAATTTGAACAATTACACATGAATGTGATGACCTCCTCCTCCTTTAGATCTCCGGGTCACACTTTATTGCTACAATTCTTTAACAACTTACTAGGCGCTTAGCAACCCGATTTTGTTTATACCTTTTTAAAATTAAATTATTTTTTAATATTTTATTTCCACCAGCTGGGTTTATTTACATTTACTTCAATAAGCCAAAATATAAACAGAACCAGCTGTAAAGTCAATTTCGTATCGCTACAGCGTCTTTCACTCATGATTAAAATTAGGTTTTGTTTATTGAGGTTAGTATTTTTGTTTATTTCTAATGTTTTATTCCTAATGTTAGATTATAATGTCCATTATTTGCATTGTCAAGAGAAAGTGTGTCTGTGTTTCACACTAGATTTTTAGTTTATCACTTACAGCAACATTTAGAAAGCATACACAGTTGGCAAAAGAAGTGGCGTACGAAAACAAAAGTGTCTTCACATCAAACGGACTTACACTAAAATGCGAAACATGTCCAGTATTTTCAAACAACTGCATTATTACAATCCAATACGAAAAACGTATCTGGGCCTCCACCGAAACAGGCATCTTACGTGGACGACCCCAACTATAGAGCAAAGGAAATCAGCTGAATCTAAAAAAAAGACATTCAGCTAAAGCTCTCTTGAATGCTACGCGGAAAATCTAAATTTTCGGCACAAAATAAACTATTAATTATAAAAATGTACTCAAACCTGCGTGGACATAGGGAATATAATTTTCGGGTACAGCAAGTCACAATAACATTAAAATAATTTAAAGGTTCAGTAAAAAATACTTCGAAACATTACAAACTCACCTCTGTACATATTCAACATTATAATACACAGACACTCGGAAACTCCGACAGTACAAAAATAAATACAGAAGTTTTGAGCCAGTTACCAAACACGACTTGAAAACCATCAGAATTTAGAAGCCATCTATCTCCTAAACAATAGTGAAACACACACAAGACTGCATAGACTACATCATACAGATTTATTTTAACAGTTTCACGTCTAGACGAAACAACAAATGATAGAATGATACCAGTGGGTATAACTCACTCAAAATTCACACTCACGACACATCTTATTTTTCTATAGTTCGTAGGTTAACATTAACAAGAAAAAATTGGTGTGAAACGCTCAGACGACTTTTTCTCGCCAATGCAAATAAAATGAACAATATAACCTAATATTAGTAATAAAACATTAGAAATAAACAAAAAACTAACCTGTAAAAACAACCTAATTTTAATCATGAGTGAAAGACGCAAATTCAACCTTAGTATGGCTTAATAACAAATAAAATTGACTCTTTCACGCTAAAGTAGGCTCTGTGGAAAAATAGTATAAATAATTTCTTGGAAATAACCCGTTTTATTAACTATTATTATTTACATTAACACTTTACAATTTACAGTCCTATTAAAGAATTCCGGAAGACACTTTCCCCTTAGGTATTGTTACAATATTGTTGTTTTTATGAAAGTAATTGTGTTGTTTATGAAAATATGACTGATAAAGTAAATTTTAAAAAAACAATCAAAAAGCTTCAATTCAGAACAACATGCTTTGATTAAGTTT
Source organism: Catonia carolina (assembly GCA_035578175.1). Lineage (NCBI taxonomy): Eukaryota > Metazoa > Arthropoda > Insecta > Hemiptera > Achilidae > Catonia > Catonia carolina. The sequence goes on from JAQMRL010000002.1 coordinate 83,884,018, forward strand.
GCACGTGTACTTTTAGCTGGAACAGTTGCTTTGAAAAATATTTTTGCTGCTTTAAATTTAACATCGGGATCAAAATTATTATAGGAAATCGAACGATCAAGTAACTAAACAAATTTAGGAATTCACTCAACACAAAGTGGAATTATATACTTCTACCCTACTACGGCGAATTGTTTGGTATTAACTTTTTCGATTTTAATTTTCCAGCATTTGTTCTTCTTTTATTTATTCTCTTTTACGTTAATCGATTTTAATTGGTATTTTACAATCGATAAAATAAGGTTAAATTTTATGTTTTAAGGATATAAATTTAAGTAAATAAAGCGCAAGATAATATTGATGTAGTTTTATAACCTATATTTACACGATGATCAACATATATAAACTCCAGCTTACAGCAAAAAGACTTGTAAGCAAAATATTTCCATCATAATATTGTAACATATTGTCAGAATTTTCAGATATATCTACTTGAATTCGTTCTTTCAAAGTTGCCTAGACAGCGTAAAAAAATGGATATTTTTAACGTATAAAACTTTTCTTCTGCTCTAATTCAATGCTTGTAAAATTTGAAAATGGATTTACTGATAACTAGAAATCACTACGCGTGTAAATCTTTATTGAAAGTTATCGTTACAAGTTATCAGTTCTAAAAAGCGGAAAATATTCGGCAAATTGCATAATAAATATATTCGCAATAATCCTATTTAGTGCCTACTTTTTCATCTTATGTCTAATAATGTTGCGGCGGAAAAATAACACGTACTATGTTTGTATTCAGAATGCATTTAGTTATTTATTTATTTAAAACGTTGTTTTGAACGATTTTTGGTGCTTAATGAAGAGAACATAATACAATATTAATTCTGTTAAACGTTATAACTTCCAAATCTGTATACTATAATTAAAGATATTATTGATGCAACCATTGAAGAGTTTATTGGATAAAGGTGCTTTGTAACAAAAATATGATTTTTTAGAGAAATGCGATCAGAGTTCTAAGGCTCTCATTTTTTGTGAATTTTATAATTTCACTATCCACAGAAACGATATGGGTTGGACGTCCTGGTCTATTTAAACTTCAAACTTAATAATCTATTACTTTTTAAAGAAAATGCCATGGTGATATTTTCTGAGGCCGTCCAATCCGTTTGTTTATAAGTACTAAATATCTTTTTGGGTGTTCGATGTACTAATGACTATACCACTCTTACCTGTATTTCCGAATGCTTGATAATAATAGCCCTAGAACATCAAGTTCATGCCTTATATCGTCATTTCTTTTATGGTTCAGCAAACGATACCTCCCTGAAGATCTGAACTATCTCAGCGGACTATATTCTTGACATCTGCTGAGCAGCCAGGTTTCAACACTCTTTACCTTAAAATCATTAATTAGTCTTCTTTTGGACTTTATTGTCCAGCATTTTCGTCCAAGTGTATATATTTCTTTCATAAACATGTGTATTATGAAATTAAAAATTATTTAACGTTATGCTTAATATCTTCATGTTCTAGAAAATTATTGTACACTGTAGCCTTTGAAAGAAGATAAAAAATATTTCAGTTATACTAGACAAACTTTACAAGAATAATAAAATTTATTGAAAAAACTCTTACGACTTTTTTCTAATGAAGTTAAATGTCCTCTATTTGAAGAATTACTATTGCCATCTCTTACTATTCTAAAAAGGAAATGAAAACTTTGTGGTGGAAGGTGTCAAATATTTTAATACCTTTATTCACTAAAAAATATAAAATTAGGAGTACACAGCCCTGTTATTCACAAGCATATATTGCTAAATTGCAGAAGTAAAGCATTCTATGTCATCTACATAACTAAATTTGCTCATAACTTTACCAATCCAAAAAAAAAAAAATTATGTAGCACCTACCAGGAATCGCACAAAGATAACTGAAACGCCGATGGGTTAGAAACATGATACATTAACAAAACTCTAAAAGTCATTAAAAATATAAATTTAAAATTTAATACATTTTTAATTATCTGGAGAACTATAACATTGTTAGTGTCTCCTTAAAGCTATTAACGCGGTTTTTTTTAATATTACACACTCTGAACATTTTTACTGGTTGATTTGTACTTTTGCAAAGTAAAATAAAATGGCTAAAGAAGCTACTTATTTTAAGTTCGTAAAAAAATACAATTTGGAATAAACGTTATTATTAATTTTGGAATGAGTTATCAGCAGCAATAAAGACAAGCATTACCTAAATTAGAAAACCTAATGCTTATAATTATCTCACTGTATACCCTAAATTAATATTATCAACTCAAAAAGTTACGAAAGCGGTCTATCGAATATTGAGAGCTTTTAAAAAACTGATTATATACGTAGTACTGAATATTTAATAACGAATTCAACTGTTGTGGAATTGTACCGCTTTACATTTCCTGACAAAAGCTTGTTTACAAATAGGTTTTGAAGTCTTTGTATTAAGTTTAAATCGAGATCTTTGCGTTATACGAACGAACTAAAGGAGAAACAATATAGTTTTGTATACCGTTCTACACAATATAGTAACAAAATCTTACTGCATAAGAGAAATTGCTTTGTTCATACAGCCTAACCCTTTTCCCTTGTCACTTTGCCATGATACACACTGACTATAAGCGAGCGACATTCTCTCTACTGCTTCTACTGGCTCCGCACTGATTTAAACTTCACTCATTAGGTTAATTTATGTAGTCGGCTCCTAACTACATCGAAATGTTTAAATAATTTACGCACTCGTTTGTATTTATCAATCCTTTGCTAAAAGACACCATACTTGCTCTAAAATATTTACTCGTAAATCATACTTGGGTTAATTTTATAAAGTCTGTTTGTCTTTTCGTCTTATGCAAGTTTAAATGTAAATTGTCACTTGAGTACTTAATTTACTGCAAATTAAGGTAACTCGAATGTATTATTTATGTTAACAAATAACCCTTCAAAGTAAGCTTTGTTTAAATTTATGTGTTGTTTTAACTCAAAATATTAAATCTTAAATGCTATTACTTTTTTTGTTAGTTAATATTACGTTATTGAATATTTATTAGATTGAAATTGAATGTACAATATTTTTAAACAATAAAAGTTTAAATAACTCATTTCATATTTGTGTTTTTTTGTTTGCCTGTTTTCTTTAAAATGGATATTACCATAAATAAAACGTACAAAAAACAAAGTTTACCATTCAAATAATGGGACTTTTATAAAGTCAAACATTTTACGCGGTAATTTTAGAAAGTACTGGATTGTTTCATATTGCGTTAATTCTGAATATAAAAGTGAACCTAATTTCTCATCTTCATAAATCTCAGATTTTTTTATGTATTCGATATCCTAATATAACCATGAGTATCTACAAACATATGTATCAAATAAGAACATAATATAATTTTAAACAATATTTTTTCTTTAAACAGTTAGGATATAAATTGTTTATTGTAAGAAATTAAGTGTTAACCAACAAGGATAATAAACTGCCGATGAATTAAACGTTTTTAAGGAGTTCTTGAAAGTGTGGTCGAAACTAGTGTGAAATACTGGAGTGGGTCTTCATTAAGCTTATTATTGAACATTTCTACTATGTTTGGATTATTCTGGTAAAGCAGTATCTTTTATCAACCCATTGTATTACCATTCTTTTCGGAACTCGATCATATAATCTGCAACCGAACAAAGCTCGGTAACCCGGTTGTAATTATAAAACACAGTATTCTATTTTGTACAATTGAAAGCTTCATTTATTGATATATATTTTTAGATATGAGATATTTAAGGTCCATCTCAAATTACCTAAATCTCCTTGAATATCCGCCACTGTAATATTTTTATATACTCATCAATAGTAAATTTTGCATTTAATAATATTTAGTAATTTTGAAATAATACCGCCTTCAAATGGATGACCAAGTGTAAAAGTTTGCAAGAATATCCGTAGAAAAATTAATAAAATAAAATTATCGCTTTTAAGTTCTACATTATTTTCTTACTTTTTTGGACTGTTAATTGTTGGAACGTATGACCCAGCGTGTTGTGAAACTATTTTACGTGCTAAAACTGTTCAGTACTTGACATTTACGGGATTATTGAAATAAAAAAGAGAAATTGTTAGGAATATTAATCAGATTGTTATTTAGATATATTTTTGTATCTGCGTTGCAGTTTTACATGTTTTCATTGTTTGCTGTATGAAAAATTTATCTATCAGGAACATTTTCATTAAAGTGTAGCTAATACACCATATTTAACCCTTTATGTGTATTAAATTCTGTTGTCAGCACTGATATGTGTTATGATCATAACACAATACTGTTATTCTTTAGCAGCTTTGTGTTAATGACATACAACCACTCACTCTCTTTTGGCTTGAGTAATTGCAAAAATACTGTTACGTAGTAATATAAAAAGAAGCCATCAGTACATTTAATAAAATGCAAGTTTCAATGTACACGATAGGGTATTCGTAATACAATTTAAAGACATGTTGTCATTTTAATGGTAATATTTATTAAAAAACACGTTAATAATTATATTTTCCTGTATTATATTCGGTTTTTATAATTATTACTCAGAATTTATTAATGAAATTATTAATTATTTAAGGCTAAATATTTTTTGTAAAACTAAAAAATACAAGTTTTAATTAAATGGATCCACGTTTAAAGTCTCATCCGTCAAATTGGTATATTAAATGGCAATCTAACGAATCCATGGTAAATAACTGGAACTTTTGTTTGGAAGATAACATGTCGAATATGTATTCCAAACAGTAGCAGATATTTAAGGGAACTGGGAAATATGAGATAGATTATAAGTATCTCACACGCAATAAAATATAACATAATAATTACAGTATTTATTCGTACCTACCCAACAATGTTCTTTTTAGTTATTTACTCCCAAAGAATATAGTTAGGTAAGATGATCTAGTCTACAGATACGAGCCACCTCTTACTGAATGTGATTCTATCCAGTACGAAAGACGATGTAGGGCTTACGTTGAGCAGTAGGATTTGGCTTTCATAGCTTTGGCCATAACTGACTTGCCCTTAACAGGCAGGTGCAGTGTTAAATTATTTGCACTCGATTTGCTAGTTCCAGAGCTACAAAACGTAGTTCTGTTTCTTATTTCATGATCAGCTAATTATATGACTGAAGCATTTAAGTTCAGAAGAGGTAGTGTTGTAAAATATACTAGTCAGAGTTTCTCCTCAGAGTAATGCATTTCATTACACAGCCAGGCCCTGAAGTGAAGTGAAGTGAAAGTGTCACTTGAAAAGTCGAAAGTAAATACTTTTCATAGGGGCTGGCATACTGATAAGCATACTTTTCCACTCAATTAGGAAGGTAATTACAAACCAATTCACTTCTCATTTTACTTAGTAAAGCCTTTAGAGATTCAAATCAGCCTTTCGTCTCATGACCTAAACAACAATTATTTAGTATTAATAATATTAATATTTATGTATATACCGGCATATTTTTGTTTTTTACCGGAATCTACGTGTTTAAAAATGTTATATATTTTTCTGTTAAGAGCATAACTCGTAATAACAATAACATTAAAATTTTACTTGTTTAGTTACGGCAATGATTAAGTTCTTAACATTTTACATTTTTACGTAGCAAACTGGGTGGCTTATGGCTTAATTTCGTGTAATTAGTAGGTAGTCATTTATAAGAGATTACCCATTATGTGAATACACACACCGCTACTGATTTCTATAAACAAATATGATACAGCTGTCGATTGAGATTTCGAGAAAAATACGATCATCATATCTTATCTAAAAGATAACATTCTAAATTTTATTTAATGCTAATTTATAAAGATTTGAAGAGTTTACGCGTAGGCCTATACAAGGAGATAGGATTCAAAGATATTCCAATAAAGTAATTTCCAATACGGCAGAAGAAAAATAACTAAGTATCTGAACGAACCGTATTCAAATGTTGATTATTAACGAAGACTTGAAGTTAGAAAAAAAATTATAGATTCTTAGAATTTTATTGAATTTATGTTTTTTATTCGAGTAAAAAAGTTTTAGTACATCAATTTAATATTTCTTAATACCTTATATTATTAGATTTATTTTCTGATTGCCAGAATTTTTTCCAAACGAAAATATTAGAATATTTGCATTAATTATTGTGGGTGTATAAATAGATGTTTTTGTATGTTACATTAAACTCGGTGAAAATGAAATTGAGATTCTATGTTTTGGGTGGCGTATTAACTTTGCCATTTAAATGAAATGATTTATGATGTAAGAATAGTCGTCCATTTGAAATTTATTGCGAAAATACCAATATATTATGTAGGTTTATACAGTAGGCCACCAATAAATTTTAAATTAAATAGGCTCGAAGATACTTATTATTTGTAAAGTAAGTTTGTAATAGTAAGCAAAGTTGGGTTTACTGACTTGCAAACGGTCTAAAGACTTATCAGAGACGTAGGTTGGAAGTTTAATCAAGCTTACCCTGGATTTATAGTCGTCAGTGCTGTAGTACTGCAGATGTGTAATTTCACCCGCTTTTGTTAATGCCCTTTGCTATAAACACTACGTAATTCTTCATTTCAAACACTCACCTAAGTACATTTACCTGTCTTCATAAACTAGGCTTAAAACATCATAATTACATTACTAACTAATATGCCTGTAGGCATTTTATTTATTAACCATTGCATCTAAATTTCTTAATCGTAATTGAAAATACAGTTTGGAATATTTTACAAAAATTTGTTACATAAAATTTTATTCATTTAAAATCTACTTCATTTAGATCTGCTCTTTTTATTAGACGTATTATTTAATTTTATACATTAGCTATTTACAAACGTAAAATGGGAAAGTAAATTTTATATTTTAAAAACTCTATATGCTGCTGGAAAAACGTGCGAAGTACAAAAGTGTCCAACTGAACAAACTAACTATTGTATGATTGAATAAAATATCAGCTAAACTTTAGCTATTTTAACTAAAAACTTAAACAGTCATATCAATGTCATCTAGAATATACTGTGATTGAAATTGCAAATCAAGTAATTAAAAATAATCGTTGAGGAATAAAATGTATAATAAATAAATTTAAAGAAAAAGAGAAGCACTGATCATCTCAGAAGAAAAATAGCTTTGAATGACATTGCCGTAAAATAGATGGGTGGAATCGTTTATTTACTCAGTATGTGAGTGCAATTACGTTATGTGCAATTACGAAATGCAGAAATTGAATTGGAGAAGTTTTAAGTATACACTTAGAGGAAACGCTAGTCAGTAAAGTGCGGAAGGAAACAGTTTTAGAGTTTTATCACACCTTGCGTGATAAAACTGAATACCGGAAGTGAAAATACCTTTAAAAGTGAAGAAAGACAGACCACATGGACATTGAGGCATTGAAAGGTCATGGAGAAGATGATCTAAATTATAGAAAGTGTGATAAATCTTTAAGAATTGAATTAATCAAAATAAGTAGATAGATATTCACTGAAAATAGTGAAATACGGTCGTGGAAAAATTAACGCATCATTTTATAAGATGCTGTAAGAATGTTTTCACAGTATCGTGATGAAGTAGATATTAACCATAAAATTTGGCCAGCCGAAAGCCCAGACTTAAATTCTATTGAGCACGTTTGGGTTGTGCTTAAAAATAGAGATCGTCAATGTGACAGTTTTAATGTATCGTAGACTACAGCTTGTTGGACCAGGACTGGTCAGCAGATATCAACAATGAAGACTATTGATATGGGATTGTTTAGCGAATTATCGTTTGGTGTATCATAAAAGAAGTGAATATGAGGCATAAATTCGATATGTCCAGGGTTGATATCAACTATTCGGAAATTCCAACTCTTACAGATGTTATCTTATAAGTCAACCGAACAACGTGCTATTGGATGACCTCCGAAGAGATGGAATCCCAGCTTTTTTTATGAAATAGCAGACAACTAAAAGTTGTAGTTGGATGAAGTCAGGAGACTTTATCCGTATTCTTTATGATGATGATTTTATGATTTTTCTTGACCTTGTAAAATATTTTTCTAGTTCAGAACTTTAAATTTTTTTCTAAACTATGAATATTTTGGTTTGTTTAACGGTAAAAATGTTGTGTGGTTGATTGATAATCGTTCTCGATTGAATTATTGAACTATTATTTGATGTGTTTTTTCACAATTTACCTACAAAAAAGGGATGGTGTTTTTCCTATTTGAATGCACGCGAGCATCAAATGCATTGGGCCAGTTGAATTATCCGAGTAAAGTAATCGTGTGCTTTCTGTTACAGCTGTTCGGTTCCGTTCCGAATCGAAATATCTCCCTTTCACTACATGCTTACATGGTACTATAGGAGTGAATGAGTGAGTGAGTGAGAGATACGCCTCAATTTCGAGATAGAAGTTGAAGGAGATGAAATGAAGTGAAGGTTGTTCCAACTCTCCCAAATCCGAAAAACCAACAAACGGCGTATCACGCCTGGCCAAGCATGTCTGGCCTTGGCGGCGGGGTGGTTTCACCCCAATGAACTATACTTCTATCTCTGGGGTAAAATGAACCGAGTACAACAAAATTGTATACCAGATAAAGATCTTTTAACGTAAAAGTAATCAGATACTTGCTCGTTTCCCTATTTTATTTCAATAATTTATTTTATCATACCAACAATCATTACAAAATTACGTTTTTGTTAATTTCTGTGTTCAATTGAATGAGATAATCAGGAACGTTGATAATAACCAATTTAATGTCTGGGTTATATGGGAACGATTTTACCATTGGCCATTGTTTAATTCTTGGTTAGCTAAACACAACTTATATGCTTCAGAACTGATATTTATGAGAACTAAATTATTTCCTCACTAACTTGATATGATCTATGTTATTTTTGTACATTATTAGTCTACTTATCTAAGTAGTTTTACGAATGTAATTCGAATAAAATTCTCTGAATGAAAAACTTGGGCTGCCCTTTGCACTGAGTATAAAACAGCAACCGCTTTCATATGAACATTTATTAAGAGAAACCAAATCATTTTACGATAAAACATTATTTCGGGCAAAATGCTCCATCAAAGATTCTTGTTTGAGTTGATGCGTAGATACATTAATTTATTAACTTGTTATCAATGCTTGGTATCTAACGAATAATTAGGTTTCCAGTTTATTAATATTTTTGTTTAACTTTTTTTTAAGCGGTGATGCCTACGTAAGCCTTTTCTTGTGCGTTCGTAATGATATGAAGTGATATAATGTTAGAATTTGTTAGTGATAAATACCAGTCCTGACCGAAAATCGAACCCGGTACCTCTGGAATAAAAGTCAGCTTACCATTAGACCAACTTTTGTAGGTTGAACATTTGGGCAATGTTTTTGAGATCTGAAACTGAAATATTTTAAATGGCGGTAACTTCTAGGTCACTTTCAGTGTATGCTTTGGGGTAATGCTGTCTATTATTATAGTTTCTAACCCAGTCGGCTTTGCAGTCTTCTCAGGGAAGGGAGATGTAACTATTAGTATTTTTCGTAAATTTAAAAAAATGCATCAAGAAACGTAATATTAGCTTTTAACTTTTTTAAAGATCGTCTTTGATTGTACGTTAAAGCTTAACATTTGTGTGTGGCACTGAATTTATTGAGACAGCTTGTAGAAACGAGCTTTTTTAAGTTACAAGAAAGAGTTATTACACGATTCTTTCGTTTACTGACTTCTTCATTATTACATGAGTTATCCCGAAAAGCAGGTAAATATGACTACGTTAAAGTACGGTGAAGTATTTGTATATCAAAATACATGTTTTTTTATTAGATTAATAAAAAAATGATTGCAGCTTCCCTCCATTACAGAAAGTTACGGCTAGTGGTATTTTGTATTTTGAGTAGTTAAATTGGTTCGATATACATAAATCACTTTCAATAATTCACTCCAATTGGGGCGTAAATATATATATTTTTTAAAAACCTCAGTTAAAAAAGAAAACGTAAAACGCCTGCTTTGGACAAATTTGATGATGTCAAATTTGAGTCAAATGATGTCTAGTTGAGTCCTAGTGTAAACAAGCCACCGAGTGAGTGGAAGAAACAGAACAGTGTTCAAAAAATTTTGCTTACACTACGTTCGCTCGTATTTTTGAGGCCGTTATATACTATTACATGAAAAACTATTGAGTCTACTATTGAATTTAAACCCTATAGATAGAATTAGTTTATGAAGAGTGGACCGACTAATGTTGGGTATATATCAAGACCATTAATGACAACCGACAAAATCTTATTAAAAGTAGGTAACTCATTTCTAAAGGAAAATTGATGAATAATAAGTCTTAAAGCATTTTTGTTGACATCATCAAATATATATATTAAAAAAAATCACTTTCAATTCCTTTTTTGTAGTCTGGAGAAAATAACTTCTTTTAAAGATAGGTTTAAAGTACTGAGGGCTGGTAAACTTTCCAAAGGCTCTCTCTCCATGTGCCATGTCAGGTCCCATTACCGTTGCTTATTACCACGGCGTACTCTTTCATATTCCTTGCTAGAAAACCAACTTAACCTTGGAAATTCCGTTCCATTTCGTTTTGTTCCTCAATCAGGACACCTGTCGCCTACCAGTACCACGCCGAAATTTTAGTGTTCCTTTCGATACTGCTACAAGATATAAGCTCACAAGTTTATATTATTATACCTCGTTTATCCAAACTAATTGGGACTGGGAGCGAACCGGAAAATTGATATACGGATAAACTGGAAGTAATATAAAATATTACAAAAAGTACTGGGAAAACTTATCTATACTTTTCTGGACAGAAACAAACTACAATATGTTCGTATGCAATCATAAATACAAGTAATTAGTTCTTTACAACGATAGCATGTAGTTTTCTAAGCTACATTTTTGTAAAGAGTTTAAAAGCAGCACGTTCGCGCAATAGTTTCACCATCATATGTTTAGCCGGTTTGGTGTCGGGCGGCTGCTCCAAGTACTCAATGATATCCATCGATGATTCACTTAGTAAATATGTAACGTGTGTACATTGTTTGTCTTAGAGCACTAATCCTTTAACATTATAGTACATACTGTAATTCCAAAATTTGAATTCTTATTTAAACTTTCATATGTGTACAATATTGTACGGATTATACAGTAGTATATGATATATGTATGTATACTGCTGTGTTGTTTAAATACCGTGTATGGGATATCGCTATTTCATTGAAAAAATTTCTTCCCGATCCAGATTGAGCCGAATATTTTGGACATACAGATAAACGATGAAGTAGCCTACTATATAAGTTTTAAAGGCTACGAAAAAGAAATTTATGACAACAAATCCTGTCTTACCTCATTTAAACTTTAGTTTGATATAAAACACGGGTATAAAGGATAAAAAAACCTTTTTTGATAGTTCCTTACTACAACTTGTAATTAGAAACCTCCAGCTTAGAAATCGCCTACATAATCGACTGAGCCGCCGAGATGTTCAATTAGGTTTCTTCAGTTAGGCCTACAGATTATAACAGGCTCATGTTTATAACGACCGATTATTTGTTTTTATTTTTACCTTGAGATGTCACAAAAAATGGATTATCGCAGTCTGTCGTAAATTTGAAGTTTTGAAATAAAAATTACGTAGAAACAATGACAAATATCACTGTTTTGTAAATTTAATTACTTATCAACGATAGCAGACGTGATATTTCTCGGTTCGCTGCCTTTTATCGAATTAGGTCATAAAGGCGACACATTTCTAGAACGATATTCAGAGAAAATATCTAACGAACGTAACCGGTACTTTGTATTGTCGCTTTTAACAGAGAAGGTCGAAGTAATAATATTATTTTATAACGAAATATGGAAATTTTGTATTCCGTGAAACAAATTACTATACAGTTAAAAATTATCAACTGCTTTCACGATTTAATTATTAATTTTAATAAGAATTGTCACTTGAAATCAATTTCATCATATTAATTGTATACATACCCTATTTAGTAATATCATCTTACTTTCCTTTAAACCAGATTAACGTAAAAAAATAATGTCTTTAATGTTTATTAAAGTAAATACACCGTAAAGTATCATGGTTATTTTTCATTTTTATGTTATTTAAATTTACATTTATTCAGCTCTGCACCAACAGTAAATATTTTTGCAAAATTTGAAGTAAACTTAACCCAATAATTTTATTTTTATTTTTAGTTTATTTAGTTTACGGGTAAAAAAGGCATCAGATGACCGGTAAACCTATCACAAATCACTGTTCCACCTTCTGCAGAGGTGACGATCGTGATTACTTGGTAAATGTGGACTGTTCAGAACAAGTATAAGTGGATTGTTTAATCTTTTTTGTTTATCCATCTGTTATTTAGTTTAAAACTGCAAAGCTTAATTTGGAAACTTTTGTATTTTTAGTTTTTAATTTATTTTAGATTGCTAAAGAAGGGTAGAATATTCGGTGAACATTCTGAACTTTTGTTACTTCTAAGGAAATCTTTATTCAAGGGGAACTAATACATGACACCGTATTGTTAATGACGTCTCACAAATAATAAATTTTAGTAAAGAAACAACAGGTCAAAGAGGCCATTGTAGTTAATTATTGTGACTGATTAATATTACCCAGTCACTTGGGTTCAATATTTACGTAAAGTAGGACATCTTATATTTTTAATAAGTTTCCTTTTTTTGTCTTAATTTTTATTACGGTACTGTACCTTGACCTGCAAAAATTCCGTAGTGTATGAGTAATGATATTTAAATGTCGGTGAAGAAATTTATTGTAAGGAGAACAGGTATGTAGTCGTACATAACTACAGGTGTTGTCCGTTATTCAGACAAAGAGGTTTCTACTCCATGTTTTCTTTAGACGTCGCACAATTGGGAAGTTCCTTGTAGCTAGGTCTCGGGCTAGTTGGCTTGGATTGTCATGTAGTCGTTCGTGAAATTTACTATAGAAAAACGTGGTTAATCGCTTTATTGTTTGGAATTTTGAAATCGTCGTGGATACTTTTATTGTTTACATACCAAGGAGCGCCAGAAACAAATCTTAAGAATTTGATTAAAAGGCCTGGAACGACTTTAAGTTACTATCTGCCGCTACTTCAAACAGCTGGATACCGTAAGTCCAGATTGGTCTCAAGATGGTTTTGTATAGTAAAGTTTTGGAACAAAGGTTCAATTTTGATCGAGAGTTAATTAAGTAAAAGTGTAGCTTCTGAAAAAAATTAAAAAAATTGAAGGAAAAACACCGGTCAATTTGTCCACCTGCGATTTTCCTTCAATTTTTTTAAAAATTTTGTGGTTAATATGGAACGTTATGTTTATGATAGCGTTCATCTCTTTAAAGTATTTTGATTATCTAAGCCATTTTTTAAACTATGAATAAAACTTCAATAACTTCCGTTTGATTTAAATTAAGTAACGTTGATTTGTATTTTTCTCTTATTTCAAAAGTATGATTCGTTTTTCATCAGATGTAAATTTAATTTATTTGTTCTAAGCAACAGAACATCCGATTCCGTTGCTGACGATGTGTAATATAAATTAACTGTAACGTAAATTCCAATTTCAGTGGATTAAAAAAAGTAATTACGTTATTTTAAATGACGTTATAAAATAATCGGATTACGTTAATTTGAAATTGTACGTTAGATGTGATTTTGTAAATTAGTTAGGCATAATTGAATTAATTACAAATCAACTCCAATAATTTCTAGCGCTTCTTAAATAACCATTTCAAAGAGAAGTAAAATAAAATGCTGGGAATCATAAAAATTGAGTTTTATTTTGCAAGATTAACATATTAAATTACCATTTTAGTTGAATATTTTCTTGGTGAATCAAGTTTTCTTTTGTAAATTAAAGATAATGATGAAATATTTATTTATGGTCGTGTTAAATCGATAAAACGGGGACAAATGATAGGACTGAAACTTTAATTAATCAGTTTGTTTTAATGTATTGGGTGAGTTAACTGTTATAGGCATGTAACGTACATAAGGGGTAGATATTCGGTTGAACTCCAGAAAGGGGGTTAGCGGAATCTTTTAATGCAATGATCATTTAAGCATTTCGATCATAATGTTTTAGTCTAATTACGGGTGATTCTAAGTAGTAAGTACGCCAATAATAAAAATCTTTCATTCAGATCTTCAAATTTTATTCTTTTGTCCAAGATGTCATCTACAAAATTCAAAGGTTTCAGTCTAAAACATAACGAAAAATTGTAGACTTTACATTGTATGTAACTATCAGAATCCTACAAAACGTTTTTATTTACAAAACGTTTTTTGTCACTGTGAATTTTTAATCTGCTCTTGTAGAATCCTTGATATCAATCAATAAATTAAAAATTTATTGTGATGTTGTTGAAGAGAAAGTGTTAAAATGTCTGTGCAGTCTAGGAGATGCCTGATGGTTTTCAAGTCGTGTTTGGTAACTGACGCAAAACTTCTTAATTTATTCTTATACTGTAGGAGTGTTCGTCTCTCTGTGCATTATAGTGTTACACATGTACCAAAGTGAGTCTGTGATGTCTCGAAGTATATTTAACTGAAATTTTTAATTATTTCAATGGTACTGTGATTTGTTTTATCCCAGATTTGTATACCGTTTGTCATATAGGTTTGAGTACCTTAATTAATTAATACTTAATATTAATTATAATTAGTAATAATAATAATAATAATAATAATAATAATAATAATAATAATAATAATATTAATAATTAATAGTAATAATATTAATTATAATTAGTACTTAATTAATTAATACTTAAATAATTAATTTATTAGTTTTTTCAGGTCGACAATTTATGTCGTTAAGCATAATTGTTAATGTTAACATAATGCATAACCAACGAAAAACATATATAAATGACACTTTGCTACGACTTTACAGATTGTTCAGGGATAAACTGCTTTACAACCTAAACCGACTGATACATAGCTTGTCATCCTGTCATCTACACGTTAACCCGCCTCGACGTTTGTGACGTTCCTCGAGCAGGGACCTCAATTGTCAATACTGTTTTTTTATTTTTTAATAAACAATTGGTATTATTGTAATCATTACGTTAATTTAACAATATAATGTTAAAATAACTTTGGAGTCCTTACTATTGAGTGATGTTCTCATCCAAGCCAAGTTGTTTGTTATTCTTTTTTGTTTCCATCCCATACATTAGGTTTCAGTATTATACAATTAGAAATATAATAAGATAACCGCGAAAAATGTAAACTCAACTATCATTAAACATTCTTTGTGAACCTTGAAAATCGTGTTAATCCTCTTACCTAAAGGCTGTCTGTTCGACAATTCCCGGATACAAGAATGTTTTATCGCTCTTGGAACAAATATCAAATAGATATACCATTGATATTAGAATTTCTTAATTTTTTTTTCTTATCATTAATTGTCACCATCATAACCAAAACATCATCGTCGTCGTCATCACCATCCATGCAATTATTATAGTCATCAATTTCTTTTTAAAATGTATTGATTTCAAGTCATATTTACTTAGATGGAAAGTTAAAGAACGGCAAGTTTATCTCTGCGTTATCTAGATAATTATTTAAAATTGACGAAATGTTTGATTACAATTTTTTGCATATTATAAAAAGAGAGTTAATTTTCTTTGTTCAGCTTATTTTGTAGGTCTATCAGTATTTCTAGTTTTATTATATTTTGATGGTTGTATTCAACCAGTTCTATGCAGTTCTGATTAAACTAGTAATGACAAACATGCTAGATTTCATAATCCGTAACTTGTTCTACCTTTTAATAAATTGTAGTAAAATATTTGACCTGTTTTAGACAATTAAGATTTAGTTGTCTTCTACATCTAAGAGGTACATAGTATTGTCCAACAACAGAACAAACTTCTTATTGAATGAACATTTTGTTGTTTATCAACAATTTGTCTTCTTTAGCAAGTAGGAATTATCAATGTCTACGAAATCTAGTAAATCGTTTGATTAAAAACTAGTATTCTAACCTCCTTTGAAGCTTGTTCCTGCAGCTGTGTACTTCATTATGGGGGATGGATATTTTTCTTTAGGACCGTAGTGCTTGAATTCTTAATTATCATTTAGACATTCTATGAGAATAATATTTGTTTTTGTTGTCGTATTTTGAATGGAAATACCGAATAGAAAACTAGTACTAGAAAAATAGAGGAAGTTGACAGGAAGGGGTTGAAGCCCCACCTCTTAGGTTTTTTTATATAAAGAATAGAAATGGCGGTTCATGTTATTTCAACATCTGCCAGTCGTTAATACAATACTTAGACCTTGTGTTTCTATTAGTTTATCCTAGTTCCATTATATTATTAAGTTTTTATGATTTAGTTTTTTGTTTAAAACTTATTTTGTCCCCCTCTCCTAAGTTTTAAACTATACGTTTGAACTATTTATACTTTTGTGAATGGTTATTCGAGAAGTTTGCAAACATAATGGCGAACAGTGTGTATTATCGACCGCCATTTTATAGTATGTGTAAAAGAGAAGGTTACACCTTCTAACCGTGGGTGGCGCTCAAACTTAGCGTCGTTAGGAATTCTCGGTAACGGAATATCCTACTTCATTCGTTGTAAACTATGTAGAAATCGCCGACGCTTTAACGTAAATACTTGGCAAATTCCACCTGGTTAATATTGTTTGTAAAACTTTTCATAAATTAGGCTAATGTTGTTAGTATTTATGACCTAACTTATTATAACTCTCTTGTGTTGTTGTACGTAAGTTTAACATTTTCTTGTGAAATGCTGATCAGGTAAAGACTAATGAGCTTATTAACATTTTGGTAAGGAATGTGAATATTGTTAATCAGACATAACAAGTTTTGCAGGACATTCCAAAAATTTTGTTTTAATAGCTGCTTCAATTTTTACTTTCTCTTGCCTTTATGAATATTAGGAAGGAAAGTATTGTTTTCAAGTCAATTTTTCGAAATCGAGTTTTTACTGGATATACAAGTTTTCAGATCCCTTGAACCCAAGAAAACTGTTTTTAGCGATTGTTCTGTCTGTGAGTGTGAACTAATTATTTTAAGAACGGAACATCTTACGAAGTTGAAACTTAAAACTTAAGTTAGGTACTACTAGTGATCCCCGACACAAACATTTCCATAAAAATCGGTCAACTGGAAGAAGTAGTTTATTCGTGCCATTATTTACTTTTTTGCGATTTTCTCAAAAACGGCTTCTACGATTTTTTAAAAATCGCCTATTTATTTACATTCTTTATGCTCTACAAGATAGGGTAGGCGTCATTTCTGCTGAAAGTTTTGGGGAGGCTGTTTTCTCGTAGAAAAAGTAGATTTGTAATGTTTTGGCGTTGATATGAATTTTAGGGCAAAAGAGCTTATAACAAAAGTTGTAGACAATTAAAAAATTTAGAACTTTTATTTCAAATATTTCTTTGTGTAACGCTTAGTTTAGCGGTGATTAGTGATTTTCTGTTTTTTTTTTCATGAAAATCTGTAAAAAATGGATTTTTTTTTATAGGAAATTAAAAGATCTACAACTTTTATTAATAGCATTTTTCTCTACAGAGCGTAGTTTAGCGTGAAAGAGTGGTTTTCCGTATTTTTAAGCCAAACCGAGGTTGATTTTCAGTTTGCGTTTCATTCAAGATTAAAATAAATGGTTATGTTTTTTGTGGTTAATTTTCTGTTTATTTCTAATGTTTTATTACTAATGTTAGGTTTATTGTTAATTATTTACATTAACAAGAGAAAGTCGTCTGAGTGTTTCACACCAGATTTTTTTATACGTGTGATATTTTATATTATTTCAATTCCTAATTATCAGTTAAACGTTCTATTAGAATATTTGTATTAGTTGTATTTTTGAATGGAAATGCTGAATAGAAAACTAGTACTAGAAAAATAGAGGAAGTTGACAGGAAAGGGTTGAAGCCCCACAATATTATTTTTTTATCGTACGTTTATTACTAATTAAAGTGAATTATTAATAATGTAATGCTAATTGGTCATTTACCTCAAAAAGAACAAAGATCACTGTTTTCTGTATTTGTCAATGATTTAGTCCTTAGGCTTACCTCATTTATACTCATTAAATATTTTTTACATAAGTATTTCAATACCTATATTATTAATTGAATAATGACACTGTCAATATTGACAAAAAATAAAATTTTTTATTGTAACACAAATATAAGTGACCAGTTTATGTAAGTTGAATGAAATGATTAAACTTAAAAATATAATATGTAAAAACAATTTTATAATAATTATAAAATTTTATTAATAAAAATTTTAGCATTTATATTTACGATTATTTAAGCGGGAGAAATGTTGCGGTAGCAATACTTTTTTTCTTATTCAAAAAACTTAACAAAAGCGATGGAGTGGGTGTGCAATCATTTTCATTGTAAAATTTCAGATAACATCATAAAGTTTTGTAATTTTTGATACACTGTCGGTAAATATGTAAGCTAATTTTTTTAGTGAAATTCCATCCTTACAATATAATATATTGGAAAGACTCGAGGATTTACGACAATATAATTTTTATCCTTGATAATATTTGGTACAATATAATAATATAGTATCAGTCTTACAGCTAATCTACGCTCGTTTGCAAATAATAATTAACAATCCTTTTTGCCAACTTAGTCTATAGTCCAATTCACGAAAGAATACACCTGTCTTTAAACAGCAATATCTTTTGAACCGTTGTATGTAAAACAATTACGGTACATCAAATTAAAGCCTGTTTTATTGTTGGTTACAGGATATACGAGTACATTAACATTTTCGGAAATTAAATAAATATAGTAAATAAATAGTAAATATAACAAATTACGCATAAAAAATACCCTGTTTTTAACCACTTTTACAATTTAACCAATTTCAAGGTAGGCTTCGTTCACGCGTACTTTAAAATGTATATGGCTACAAAGTATTATTTGCTAATCTAATCCTATAATTAACAATAAAATAAGCTTTAATTTGATGTATTGTAATTGTTTTTACATACAGCGGTTCAAAAGATTTTTCGGTTTAAAGACAGGTGTTTACTTTCGTGAATCGAACTTAACTATAAAGTATACATTTGACAAGCTACTAACTACAATCTCAAAATTAAAATAAGCGTAAGTTTGTGAAAGTGTTTGTTCTAAACGCACTAATATTATCACATTGTCTTTTTTCATAAGTAATGGAAATTATTGAATTTCATAATTCTAATGTAAATAAATTTGCAATAAATTATATAGATAATTTATGTTCATAAGTTAATAGGTGTTTTCAACCATTATAAAATCATGTAAACTAGAAATGGGTACAAACAGACGCCGCGCCGTCGTTTTCGTTTCTCTTTATTCTGTCAACATTTTATAAACAATTAATTAGCTTAAAATTACTACATCCTACAACTCTGTCGTTCGCCAATAATTAAGAATAATTATAGCCTTTCTGTCCTGAGCAAAATACACAAATGTGTCCTTTGAATTAATAAACAACCTAGTTAATGGTAAATTTATAATAATATTTTGTGCCTTGTTTCACTCCTTCTAGGTCAATGTTATTTGTATGTTTTTATTTATTGAATTAGCAAGTTTTTAATGTGTCATGACACTAATAATATAAAAATAAAGCAATACTTCACACCCTCTCGTGGCGCATTGGGTTACTTTTTCTAATATTGATAGGAAAGGTCATTAGTTCGATTCACGGCTAGGGTGTAGAAATGTAGAAAAGTTAAAACCGTTCTATAATTCCAGTATTTGCGAAAGAAAAAATATTTTTTATAAAGATTAAATAAAACAGCAAATGTTTTATTATTATTTTTGTTTCTTGTTCATTAGCATCTACTTGTACTAATTTTATCTTTCTGTAACTTGAAAATGCCATCAGATAGGAAAAATTAAATGTTATATCAGATAAAGCTGCCCATAACAGACAGGTGGAGTGTCAAATTATTTACACCCCATCTGTTAGTTGCAGGGCTAAAATAAATAGTTCTGTTTCTTATCACATGATCAGCCAATTAAATGACTGAATTATTTAAGAACAGAAGAGGTAGAGGTGTAAAAGACACTAATCAGAGTTATCTCCTCTGAAAGTAATGAATTTCATTATACAGCCAGACCCTGTGGTGAATGAAGTGAATGTGTCATTTGCAGAGTGGAAAATATGTGCTTTTCAGAGGGCCTGGCATGCTGATAAGTGTACTTTTCCAATCAGTGAGGAAGGCATGGTAAACCACCTCACTCCTCGTTTTACTTAGTAAAACCTCTAGAGGTTCAAACCAGCTTGTCGGCTGATGACCTAAACAACAACACATCAGATAAAGATTGACTTTTTAAAACATTTTTGCTTTTCATGTTAGCACTGTACATTAGCACAACCTCTAGCAATCTATCGCGTTTTGCTTGACGTAATTTAGGAAGAAGCTTCCATTGAAGCATTTCGTCGATTCACGTAGTTTTAATTTTGATGCTCAAAATTTTGAATTTAGTTTTTATGTTAACAGATTATAAAAGTAGATGAGTTCTAAAACTAACTATTTAGATTCTAAACTAAAACTATATAACTTCTTTCCTTCAAGAAAAAAAATACTATGGGAACTTTTCACTTATTTATTCCAAATTTAAATGTAAGTCACCATTAGTAAAATACCATTTATTCTCATAATCATATTTTGTTCTTGTAGTTGGCGATGGTCAAAACGTTCAAGTCGCTACTTGTTCTGTTGCACTAAGGTTATACGGTTGAACATAAACAATTTTCAAAAAATTATAAATTTGAATGCAAAATTACTAAGAAAACTTATAAAAAGACTAGGAAGGATATTTTTCAGGATATTTTTTAAGGATATTTTTTTAATTTGAAAAATTATATTCAGCAACTACACCTACATAGTTTTTCTCAACACGACTATACAGTATAGAAGTGTTATCAAATACAACTTGAGTGGTAGGTCAAATGGTATGTTGTTAATTTGATTTTTATAAAAAAAAGCTTTGAAATTATTTCAATAAATTATAATTTTTTTAATAAAAAAATAAAAACAGAGTTTAATACTTCTAAGCCGACTTTATGTTTCTTGTGTCAAAATTAATAGAAAATTGAAATGCAGGAATTTATGAAGTTTTAATTATAAATTCGTTACTGTTAACAATACGAGAGAATTGATTTATCCGCTAATATTAGTTTAGGCTACGAGACCTATGTACATAATTGTCTAACGACATGACATGGTCTACAAGTGTACATAATTTTGTTATTCATTATTTTATCAGACAGCACTATTTTGAGGGAACACCGTGTTGTTAGGTACTGCCCACTTTTGTTGTTTGTGCTAATAGATCTATTGTTATGTTCTAGCGATATGATTAATTCTAATGGATTATACGGTTCGGCATGATTATAACTTATGCTAGCATTATTATAGCAGGTGTCCGAACATAATTTACGAACAAAACAATCGATTCAATGCATTATTATTACTCGCTTGTTCTACAAGAAAAAATTGTAGTATAAACAAGAATAAATGCATCACATTGTATTTTTCTGATACTAATTTTCTAATATATATTATTTTTTTCAAAAATTACTGCAATGATTGTCATTTATCTGTCATGTAACTGGATTGACGAAGCCCTTTAACCTTATTAGTACTTTTTCTTACTTTATTTTTTATTAATTTACAATTTTTATTTTCTTAAACATGTTTTAAAATATTACATATGTTGTTATATTGAATGTGAGCCTCCTCAGAATTTCTTCACCTTTTTCCTGCTTCTTGCATACTAAATCAGTTTAATCTCATTATTCTTTTGATCTGTGGTCATTTTCGTCTCCTTCCTCCAGACCATTATTTCAATTTTTCTAAACAAAACTTTTCCGTCTTTCATTTACATTATGAACAATTATATATCCATTATGTAATGGAAATAGTTGTCTATGAAAATTATAAGTTGTTAAAAATAACTTTTGACAAGAAGAATAACTTTTTTACAATTCATTGTAAAAATTCCTTTACCATCTTGTTAAATTTAAATTATCCGTATTACTGAGAGTATTTATCACAAAAATTTCATTTTTATAATAAAATAATAATCTATTAATATCAATAGATAAATAATCAAAGATTATTATTTATTATCTTTTAAACTAAGAACAATAAAGTCCTAAAATTATTTTGGAAAATCTAATTGTCTCGTAAACTTTATAGGATTACTTTAAATTAAATCTATTCAATTACTTAGACCTATTTCAAGTTAGGTTTGTAATAATGCTCATTTGAAATTTACCCTTTTGATATTATAAAAGTTGCAATATAATTTACATATATCTATGTAAGTATTCTGTGCGCTGTACTGTACAAATGTATATGTTTTGTACTTTACTTCAAGTATATATTTCTTTCCTTTGAACAACTCTAAACAGCATTACAAATTTCAAGTAGAAACGTTCAAAGTTAAAGTCAAAATGTAAAACTTTGCTCTAGAAACTTCGTTTAAGTTTCTTCATTAATCTACTTGGTGATTCTTGTAGTTTTGTTCGAACCTTTTTGCGTAATGGTTTTTAAAAACGGTAATTAAATTTAATTATATTTTTCGTTTCTTCAACTCGGTTCAGTCAGAATAAAGTGTTCTAAAACATTTATAGTATTGTGTACCCGAACATAATTAGTTTTACATCTTATAAAATTTGTCTGCATTTTATGTACAATATTTTTCTTTAAAGTTCCACTGTTTATTCTGTATTTAATTTTAGCACTTTTGTTTTAAACACATGACTATAGTTGAAGCATTTATATTTCATAGTGTAAAATTTATTTTAGAGTAAGAACTTTTATTCACACAACATTAAATTAATTTATTATAGAAGTGGAAGATTTATTTACAACACAGTAAAGAGGAAACTGAATTATGAAACGACATTGTTTTCTTATATTTTTTCAACATGATAAACAATACAGATACGTCTTCCAGACCTGTTCCAACTTCAGACTTAATTGTCTGCTATTTCATGATAAAGTTGGGATGCTCGTTTCTGCCGCGCTTTTAAAACACCGGTTTCTGTGTCCGGTTATCAGGCGTTCGCAACAAATGACTACTACACTCTTTCTTGTATTTTTGAATAGTTGATATCTTCCGGGGACATAAAGTTCACTCGTAATATTTTCATTTCTTACATGGCCCAGCAAACAGTACCCTGCTAAAGCTCTTAACAATTTCATCTTAGCACCATCGATTCTTGATATTTGCTGAGAAGACGAGGTTTCAAACCTCTGAACGATTTATAGTAAAACTGGCCGAACCAAGCAAGTTACGATAAAATATAAAACTGTCACCTTCCGCACTTGCACACGGACTAGCATTTTCTTCGAATTGTATATTAATCATTGAAGTTTCCTCAGTTTCATTTCCACATCTTAGATTTTTTATTGTCTAAATTATATATCAATGCTGGTACAGTTATATTCTATTTATCAACTTATTGTCATTTTATGGACAAACTTAATATGGTCAAATATTGTTTTCCGTACATTTCGTAAATATTTTAATGGTGTTTTACTTGCTGATCCAGATTTTACTTGCACGACAATTTTTGTAGAGTTTGAAAGGGTTCAGCTTATGATTTTATGGAAGTTTCCTCGGGAATCCTACAAGGGTTCATTATTGCACCAATATTGTTCATCCGTTACGTAGCCGACCTTCCAGAAACACTTAAGACAACAACCGCCTCTTTTGCTGATGACTTGGTCATATTGTCTTCAAGTGAGAAACGCATGTAATAGGTACAATATTGTACAAGTGTTTATCAAATACGTAGCTTACCTGAATTGTTTATATACATTGAGATTTTCATAATCTCCGTCGCATGTGGTTCAGAATTATTGATATATTGTAAAATATATTGATATATTGTAAAATATATCAATAATTCTGAACCACATGCGACGGAGATTATGAAAATCTCAATGTATATAAACAATTCAGGTAAGCTACGTATTTGATAAACACTTGTACAATATTGTACCTATTACATGCGTTTCTCACTTGAAGGCAATATGACCAAGTCATCAGCAAAAGAGGCGGTTGTTGTCTTAAGTGTTTCTGGAAGGTCGGCTACGTAACGGATGAACAATATTGGTGCAATAATGAACCCTTGTAGGATTCCCGAGGAAACTTCCATAAAATCATAAGCTGAACCCTTTCAAACTCTACAAAAATTATCGTGCAAGTGTAATTTTGTGACATGTTTTATTTCTCTTCTATATCATGTAATGGTGTAACTTCGTATTTTACATGTGTATTCGCTAACGATCCAGCTGTTGAAGCGACCATTATAAATAAATAAATAAAAAAAAAGTTCAACTGTGCATGTTAACCACCAATAAGGGTCACAACTTGTTTATAACAAAATTTCTTTCAAGGCTTGGAGGAGAACACAATTCAGTAAAAGTGTTCTAAAACAAATATTATGTTTAATTTTTGAATTAAACTTTTGTAGTGAATGTAGTGTTAATGACTTCTAATCCAATCCAGTGGTTAGCGTGTTAAGCTGGAAAGCAGACGGTCCAAGATGCGATTCCCGAATGGGATCTGGAAAATTATTACATGTTAATACCTGCTGGTAATGTCACACAACCCAATGTAATCGCTATTAACCAAGCAGCCAATGCGACATTAGATGATAATCTACTATTCACATGGTGTTAATTTACAATGTTTTTACTCCATCGGCGTTACAATCGTCTTTGTGAAACTGTTAATATATAAGGAAAATTAAGATTGTCTACTTAGAGATCATTAGGATTTTAAAGTCTGTTTCGAAACTACGTTAAAAATTGAAAACTCAATTTTTTGCCTCAAGAATTTACTCTGGGAAAATTATATTTGTGAGAAATCTAATGCCATTGCTGCAAATCTAGTTACCATATATCCTGATCGTATAGAGTAGGCTACTTCTTTGTTTCATAAAGTAATATTAAAACTTTCAATTTTTTCCTTCTCAATTCCCTTGATTGCTTTAAAACTCTTTGATCTATTATCGGAGCTATTGATGTTATTACAAAAATTTTGTATATACAACCAAAAGGATAATTCTTGAAGTAGAATCTTATTTTATTGAGTAATTTATATCTAGGTTTGCGTAGTATAACTCCCAAACAGTTATTCGTTCTCTACCATTGATTTACAGTTACAAAGAAATCATACTCTACGTTTCCGATGGGTACAAAAATTGACCTCTTCGGTTACTAAACAAAGAGACCGGAGAATGACATTTTAAACCATTTTTTGGTGAAAAGAGTGTGATGTACAAATTTCCGTATTAATTTTAAACTATAAAATTTTAATAAAACTTATGAAACAAACAAAAAATAATAGAGCGTCCGGAGAAGATCTCTAATCTACCCGTTGTTTTTTTTTGTGGGTATATCTAGTTCATTGCTATTTAAGGGCTACTCGTGGTATTTTTTGTACTGAAATATTTTTTAATTACTTATTACAGCTGATTATATAGAAATATCTCCAAAATTTTCTTTTTCATTTCAATCTGTTATAGTTAATTTTATTATAAGGTTGTTTATAACATCCGTACGGACCAAAATAGTCCCATACTGTGAAATGTCGGTTGAGAAATCGAAGTTGTACTTTGTTTTTATCAAACACATCTACCATTCCATTTCTCCTTTTCAGTTAGAAATAAGTTTTCAACATGTAATCCTACCCACTTTATTTTCTACAGCAGGGGAAAACAACAGAAAACTTTATTAACTTGAAATTGAGTAATAATTCCACCGCAACCATTACAAACAAAAATACACTTCACGTTTTAGGGGACCGTTGGAACCGTAACGCTCTCATTTTCTGGCCAACTAGATTTCACTGTACGTACCCTATTCCATTTTGTGATCACACAAATGCCATATCTTGAATTCAGCTTTCATATGTACCTACACTTTTTTGTATAAGTAAATGTTGTACGCGATGTGTTTGTGTGTATATATTTGGTGGGGGGAAATACGCTACTTTGTACGTGCCTTAACTGTAGATGTAACGCCTTGTATAAAGAAAATATTACAAAATCTGCCCCGCCAATATCTGAATTCCACCCTGTAAATCACTCAACTATAAAATTGCAGCGCACAACGTTTTCATCCTTTAGCAAATTATCGAAGAAAAAGAAAATTGATCGGATGAAACATGTTGATGTATATTTTCATGATAAGAATACTTAACAAGAAATCTTTGTGTGTTTATTTATGTTTACTTATTTAAGTTCTCTTTAATAATACCTACGTAAAAATATATTAACTATTCTCTATACTATTATGATTTTAATAAGTATTTACTACGCAATTTACTGGAATAGTCTTAAATTACATGCTTATTATCGGTCCAATTATATTAAAGTATACATTTTTTAAAATCTGACAGTTTTAAATATTTGTTTTACTTTCCCTTCTTGTTGTGCTTTTGTTTTACTATATCACATTCCGTAAAAATTAATTTTTACGTCGATATCCTTATAATTCTATATATTTCTTTCACTTAATTGATACAAAGTTACACTGTATTGTTCTACACAACCCATACATAGTTTTACAGCTTACTTTATATTACTTTAACATTTTTTTAGGACGACCCTTGCGTTATGTTAAGTAAATAAAATTATAATGAAAATATTTAATTTAAGTATTACACGATTAAATTAGTTTAGTTAATTATAGTTTAGTTTATTAATATTTTTACCGAGAACAAATCATATCACCAGTAAATTCATCCCAAATTTCTGTGAGTTACCTGGACAACACAGATCGTATAAATAATCTGTCGTTTACGTAATTGGTGTTAATATCTTTGTAAAGTATGAAAACGTACGAAGAAAAGTTAACAACTGTTCTAATACTTTGCTGTTCGAGTAGAATGTTTTTAGTAATTTCAAGTAGCTCTGGATCAGTAGTTTACTGTGAACATTGTAGATATAGTAAGGTTTTTATACTCAAACTATTTTTTTTAAAATGACAATTTTTACGTTAAAACATTTTGTGGATTAGGTTTATAATAAAATATCGTGTCACCACTGTTCAGTCATACAGATATCATATTTTACTGACTTGTTTATTGATGTAAATATAACAGAATTTGTCCCGAAATCAATTTATTGAAAAATATATGAAATAAAATGAATTGAAAGATTAAAAAAAATCATTTTTACGTATTACTCATGATGATTACCGTGAGATTTATTCAACAAGATAATTACTACTTTTAATCTTTTATATACACTTCTATATATTACGACTTCATCTGACTGATGAAATTATCATTAACGTACGGAATATATCGCCTGGTCTGTTCCAACTTGTTACATAATTTTACCAGTTTCTTAATAATAATTTTTTAAAGAAGTTAGGATGCCCATCTCTCCCTAGGTCGTCAAATACCACGTTGTCCGGTTAGCTTGAATGTACACACTTGTTTAGGTGTTTATCGTTTGGCATTCAAAACAAATGACTATACTATTCTTCCTAGTACTTCTGAATGGTTAACATTACCTCGCACATTATTTTATGCCCAGTCTCTTTATTTCTTTTGTGGTTCAATAATCGATACTAAAGGTCCTAACATTCTCGTCTCAGTAGCCTCTATTCTTGACATCTTCTAAGCAGTCTGGGTCAAACACTCTGAACCATATACACTAAAATTTGCTGAACCAAGGAGTAAGAAAAGTGTTTGCTCCCGCACTTTACCGACCAGGGATTTCCTCAGAGTAGGCCTATATTAGTTTCAAAAGTTTTAATACGTTTCAAATTAAATTTATGCATCTTGTCATTGGACATAAACGACATTACATTTTATTATGATGAAATTATAATTTATGTTTAAGTTAACACTCTTAGTAGAAATAATGTATATCATGTAAATACATTAGATGTGAAAATCTGGAGCGTCTATTTATAAAGTATTTGAAGTATCTCTGTTACTGTTAATAGTAGGCTATTTAATTAAAATACTAAATTATTAAATTTCCAGCTGCTAACTGTAGCTGTTTAATTAATATAACAAATTACCTGTGTTACGAGTTGATTCAAATAATTAGAAACTTTAAATTAATTTAATTTCTGAGCTCAGAAAATGTAATTTGAATATTATTTTAATAAAAAAAGTTTAAAACTATAAAATCATGTTATTTAATTAGGTAAATGAAAAGTTTTCCTTTTTAAAAGTTGCTTTTAATTTTAACTGAACAGAAAAAGAACGTGAACTAAATTAATTATTGATCAGGTTATGATTGTTCAGGTTTTGTTGACAATTTGTTTTATATTATGTTAGAGTAGTTCTGTAAATCTGTTATAAAACTTATATGTTTCTTTAGTGCGTAAAAATTCACACAGTTAATATTATTCTTTTTAAATTATTAAGCTTTTTTCCACCCACAAGGTTGGTTTAGTGGTAAATTCGTCACCGCGAGTCAGCCGTATAACAGCTAATTTTCGGAAACGAAGTTTCCGTGGTTCGAATTCTAGTAAAGGTAGTTATTTTAGTACAAACTTGAATACTAGATAGTGGTTACTTGTTTATTATGATGGATGGGCTATTTTTAAGGAAAGTGAAATATATTGATATATATAACTATATTACTATACTACTATACTACTATACACCATCATATGTACTATACTACTATAGAATATAACTATATGCTTATGTATTTAACATATTTTGTGTATTTATTGTTTAAAATGTTTTAGTAAAGAAACAACTTACCGTTTATTTTTAAATTAGATCTTCTCACATACATTGTGCTAGATATCTAAATATTATAAAATTGTTTCTTTATTTTCTATTTTTATTTTGTTTGAGGTGTCTTTTTCAAGTTTTATAAACGTTGTTTTTTCAAAGAATGTGTGGAGTCATATTTTTTTCGATTGTATTTTTGTAATTTTTTTATATACTCTCGTGTTTCCGTTATTATATTTCATCTGTTAGAGACATATCATCTGCAAATGCAAGATAGTTAGTAATCGGTACGTCTTAATATTGCACGTTTATTTTATTTTTATTTTTTTTAGATAGAAAGTAAATCCTGTGAATTATCGTAGGTATTAGATTTTATTTGAGTGTAATGAAACATTTTAACGTATATAATTTCATTAACTTTTATTATAGCTTCCTCATTTCATGAAGGCACCCTTCTGTTGTGTTTTAACAAAAGATAAGTTATACAAGCCGTAATAATTTTTTACGTTTACTTCCCCTCTCACAGATTTGATGAATCGTACAGTACATGTACGCCGAAATATTCCAGCCCAATGACGATGACGTTTCTACGACAGGATAATCTAGGAGGCGGTAGGATGCGTTTTAACGCGAAGGAAAGACGGTCATAAACCGCTCTTATGGCCTGTGAATAACAACTGACAACTTCAGAATATTTAAACAACGCATCTTCTTGTTGCATGAAGTCCTGTCGCATAAAACTTCTTTATTGCTGTGTATAAGTCCGTAAACTAGTGTGAAACCCTTTTTATTACTACATTATTGGGTATCCTAAGGCGAAATTGCTCAGGATCCGTTACACTGACGATTCTTGCTCCAATAGCTATTATGGCAAATTGTTCCGATATACAATTTTACTACTTTTCTTCACTTACAATTTCATATTTTATCTCCGTTATTTTCTTACGCTGTACTTGTAACTGAATATTGTTAGTACGGTTATTTATTATAGAAATATTACTTCTAACCTCTGGAAACATAATCGGTACGATACCGTGGTGTATTCCTCTTACTAGGTACTTATTAGACGCTATCAGAAAAAATCAAAAATAACCTGTCGTCGCGTTCCTTCTTGAATATTTAATGAAAAAATTTTAATACATTATCTCTTGGCACGTCGGTTGTTTATTCCTTATTATATCGTATCTGGAACATTATTTTTTAAACCCGTTTGTGCATGTCCGTTCTCAATAGCTTATTCTAGAATTTTCTCTGTACATAAAAACTTCTTTAAGAATCGTAAAAAGTATTTTCCTTAGAATATAAAGTGGGAAATAAAAATATGAATTTATTAGTTATAATAGGTCAACTGTAACGATATTCTATTCTATATAATAATGATCCATTGACAATTTTATTTTAAAACTTACGTTATTTCTTAGATAAATTTAATGAGTTTGTTATAAACCCTAGTTATTTGACAGTAATTAATAATTGCTATAGTGTACTGTTTCAGCTTTAAAATTTCAACATTTTTATCATGGTTTGCAATACTGTACTAAAATCGATAACATATTTTTTTTATAAAAAAACAACTACGTTGCAATATGTTCTGCAGAAAACAAAACATTAAGTAACTTCGTTAACAGTATGCGAGTTCCTATTCACATTACTACAATCAATAGTTCACTGAATATGATTCTGCTGATAAAAAATTGCGTTTATTGTTGTCAGCAATTTATCCATAATCCTGTTTTCTACTAAACAATGAACATATTGGTCAAAAATTAATTATCTTGAAAAGGTTACTACAAAATTGGAGATAAATTTAAAAAAAAATAATGTTTGTAGTTTGATATTTGTTACAAATATAACGAAGCTAAATTTTAAAAATAAAATGTAATTTTAAATTACTATACAGTTGTCTATTGAGTGCCTCCATTTGGGCCCTTTTACTGCGTACCACAGTTGTCCAATGAAGGCAAAAAATTTTCGTACGATTTAAAAATTTTTTTGTAAGTTAGTCTACAATTTGAAATTTCCTCTGTAACTATTAATGTACTAAATAAATTTTTGTGGAAGCGTAGGTTTGTCATGTACCTGGCGCAGTTGTTATCTATACTATTTTTCAGGGCTGATGAGCTTTAAACTTACGCTTTGCCCTTACCCTCTTCATAGCTAGCCAATGACTTGTCAGCAACGTTGCCAATACTTGCTCTCGTAGCTTAGTTATATATTTCGTCAGCCATATTTTTGGTCTTTCTATTATTATTTGACAGGCTGGAACATTCATACAATCTGACAACACTGGCAACCATTCTGATTGATCTTAACGTGTTGAACAGCAGAGCTCATTAACAGTGAACAGTATTATAAGTACCTTTGATTGAAAACCCTTAAACATTCAGATAATTTTTTTCCTACAGGATGCACCCAACTACCACTGAAAACTGAATACTATAGGTTCAAACTGGTTTGAGAATAGTTTTTTTATAACAAAGCTGGTTTTTAAGCGATAACTTCTAATTAAAAATTTAATACTAAAAAAAGAACAAAAAATAAATTGTAAAATCTAGATATTGAATCATTCAAGTTTTTTGAAAAATAAAACTTTAATTATTTAATAAATTCAGTGGTATATGATTAGGATGACTATAATAATATATATTATATTGGTAACTATTGTTTATCAATATTTTATTTAATTATATATGCTTTTGTGTAAGTCATAATTTTTTTATTCGTTACTAATGTGTCAAAGAACGCTCATACGTTAGGCCTACGTATATTATTTTTGATTTCTTTAGAACATCGACTTTGAACTTGGTTACTGTTCATCAAAACTGTTATTCATACGTCTAGTGAAACTAAATAATAAATTTAAAATCAACCATCTTACTTTGAGGGCTTTGATCATCATCAAATGCATTCTTGTTTAGTTAAACGTTGAATTCAGCTGTTTTCTCATAACCACAATGTTTCCTGCTGATGAAGTCCCTCTGCAGAACCAATGTATTACAATATATTTTATTGTACAAAATAATTTATTTTAATGATCCTAGACTTCTTGTGGTGCCTATCCCGTTTGGATGTTGGCGATCATCATGGCTATTTTGACCTTATCAGTCGCAATCCGGAACAATTCCGTGGAACTCTTACCGAACCAGGTCCTCAAATTGGCGAGCCAGCAAATTCTTCTTCTACCAGGATTCCTCTTTCCATCTATCTTCCTCTGCAGAATGCGCTGCAGTAGATCATATATTTTTTGATTTCTCATAATATGCTCGGGGTAGACTAAATCAATAGAAGAGGTATCCTAGACTTAATAATAAAAATTATCGTATTCGAATATAGAACAAATAATTATGTTTCAAGAAAATACTTATTGCGCGTAATCAATTTAAAAACAATTGTCTCGTTTTTAAATACGAGACATCTGCTTGTGGCAGAAAACGATTATACAGATACTTTAGTTTGTATTGAGTGGATTTATAGAATGATTTGATGTATTCTAAATTAAATGTCGTATTTGACAATACCATTATTTTCTAACTCGCTAAAGTAATGATAGTTTACTTGACAGTATAATTTTCGATGTATAATAAGCATCATCCTTAATATATTATTGTACTAGTAATAACTTAATAATATTTTAAAGAATAATATTATATGTTTATCTAAAATAAAAATATATATTTTGTTTAGCCAATTGGAGATGATGGACATTATACATATATAACTAATATAAAGCTCGTATGGGTTTGTTTTTAAACTCAGATTGATTTTGACTTGGTACAGAAATTAAAAAATTGGTTTAAATTCTTGAAAAAAATCTGGTTTTATCTTAAAATAAAGTGGTTGTCAACAGATTTTTAATTTGTTTGTTTTTCTTGCCAATATGCACTCTGATCTTTAGATTTAAATTGAAGTTTAATGTATTAAATTCTGAGCGCTAGGAAAGATTGTATGAAGGTTTAATATTATTCATTGACATGCTGATAATGAGTATTAAACCTATGTTTTATTCACAATTCTTTTCTTCATGGTTTTTTATATTATATTTTATAAATTTTGTTTCTAGTACCTTTGTAGAAACACTGTTTATTACAAGCATAAAGGTAATAAACAATTACTGGTCACACCTTACAGCGTATCTTCCAGGATGATGTAATCATAAATTATACTGGAGAGAGATGACCTTGATGAAAATTTTAATGGTAGCACCAACGATGAAGAAATTAAGGAGAGGGGTGATGATGATGATTATGATGGACGGCAGAAGAATGTTGTTGAAGGTAATCCTTTTACCAAAGACGGTGAAGACGTCTAATATTTGGAAAAATTTTAATGGCCATATGTCGAGCAAAATCGTTGGGATGATTTAGAAGTTTGTCAAAAAATATTTTATAAAGCTGTCTTGCGACGTGTTTTACGTAGAAAATGCGAAGGTTGGAATGAATTGTATCGTTTCTGATGTATCAAGGCTCTCCAGTAAAAAGTCTTAATTGTCTAGATTGGAAAACCTGTATCTTTTTTAAATTGTTTCTAAGAAGCAACACCAAATATCTGGATTCAATATATGCACAATGGTTTTTTCAGGAAAGCATTGTACATGTTCATTTTTTGCTTCTGTGGCGTGGTAGATATAAACGAGATTTAACTAGATTTATGTTGTAGATTTTAATTGTTTTTACGAAACCGAATTTACCGGTACCCAGCTAGGTCTTTACCTGGGGTATGCGGAGCTCTGCCGAAGGTAACTATCGGTTCCTTTCTATCCTATCCCGACTTGCCGCGGGATCACCGTTAGGCATAACTTCACAACAAGCCGGAGGTTTTTTTTAGCTGGATAATGTTATCTCAGCAATTTCTCTTCTTAACGCTCATTTATCCCCTTTTGAGTGATTTCTTTTGGGGATAACGAAGCTGGACCTTTCTGCTCTTCATCCCTTTCTGGATGAGCTCCTCAGTGGCCTTTCAGCTTTCTTCTTCTGCAATCATAAAATCACAGAAATTTTCCAGAGAAATCGGCGACCCAAGGTTGAACCCTAGAACCTCACTCTCTTGTATCATTTTCTGCAGTTGAAAATCGCATGTACTCCGGGCAACAGTAGTTTCATCAGCGGATGAAACTATAAACACGTAATTAATGAACATTTATCATAATTAATCTTCTTTTTCTTCCATACAAGGACTAGGCCGCAGCCTGTTCCAAACTCACACTCTATATCGTCTACCTCCATCTTTTCCTAGGTCTACCGACATCCATTTTTCCTTATGAAGCATACTAGCGCCTGCTTAGGTATCTGTGATCTGATACTTTTTCAATGTGCTATCTCCAGCTTTGGCGATTATCCTTTGTCTTTTCGTTCAATTTGTAAATACCCAATTCTAATCTCATCATAATTAATAATTAATCAAATTATGATTAATTTAAACTAATCATAATTATTAATTCTTTAATTTAATGTAAAGAATTTTTATTTTCTGGGTTGAAAAAACCTATTTAACCCACCAATACTACACAACGTTAATTATTGTTGTCTAAAATCAAAACCTTTTGTTGAAACCAAAGATTGAACTCGCCTGTACAATGTTTAAATTAATGGATCAGAGTGCAAATCCTTAAACAAGGTGTAGGCCTACACCTATTACATAGCGTATATATTTTAACGGATATATTTTCAAGCGCACTAAAATCGCGGTGAAGAGGGCAGATGTTATTTATATGCCGGGGGCGGCAAACTAACACGAAGCCAAAACGCAAACTCTCTTAGGCTATCTCCATTATAGGGTTTCTAATGGCTTTATCAACACCGTCGCACAATAATACGACAGTATTATGATCCAAATAATTCCAGTAAAGTGTTGTATTCTATATAAAGTACCCCGCTTTTGTAATCGGTAACAAAGCCTGTCAGGTTTGGCAGACTTTGTTGGCTTAATGCCTGATCAGTTGTGTATTTCTCCTTTTCCACTTAAAATGCATAATATTAATATTCAAATTGAGAATATTATATTGCGTTGTTAATAATGTTTGTTACCAAACAGTTGAGCTAGACTTAATCTGCTAAATTATTCCCTTATTAATCGTAACAAATATTGTTCAATACCATCTTTCAGTTTACAAGTGCTGTTACAGTTCCCAACTATACTGTTTTGTTGTCAATGTCCAGTTATTGAATCATGTTAATTATCCAATTTTTTTTCATTTTCATTTAAAATTGAAATAAATACGATAAAGATGACTGAAATATGTTTATTCTTTCATACTCTTCTTATTGCACAATTGCAGATCTAAATAAATTTAATTAAATAAAAGTCCTTTAAAAAGATTTCAGTTATAAAAAACCGCTTTAGTTTCTCATTTGAAATGCTTCTGGCTGTAATGTAAAGGTTCTGGGTTTAATTCTCTTGATAATTTTGTTGTTTAGGTCATCAGCCTAAAAGCTGATTTTAACAACTAGAGGCTTCACTAAGTAAAATGAGGAGTAAGGTGGTTTACAATTTTATTCCTCACTGAGTGGAAAAACATGTTTATCAGCATGCCAGGCACTCCGTAAAGCATTTACTTTTCACCCTGCAAATAACAACTGTGCTTCATTCACCACAAACATGGTCTGGCTGTATTATGAAATTCATTAATCTCGGAGAAGATTTGACTAGTTTCTTTTACACCTCTACCTCTTCTGTTCTTAAATGCTTCAGCTATATAAATGGCTGATCATGTGGTAAGAAACAGAACTATTTTTGTAGCTCTGGAACTAGCATATTTAGTGCAACAAAAATTTTAAAACCACCTGCCTGTTATGGGTACTTGATAATTTTAACACGTTTAAATCTACTGTTCTTTAACGTCTTGTTAATAATAAGCTCCTAATTCTTTAATAAATTAATAAACTAAACAAAATTTCTTAAAAAAAGAGAACAGAAGATAATTTTTTACTGTGATTTTGCATAAAATAACATTTGCAAAACTGTAGTACTACAGTTTTGTGAAATCACAGTAAAAATGTCTTCTCTCGTTTTTTAAGAAATTTTGTTTAAGTTTATTACTTTAATGAAGAATTAGGAGCTTATTATTAACAAGACGTTAAGGAACAGTAGATTTAAACGTGTTAAAATTATCAAATACCCATAACAGGCAGATGGTTTTAAACTTTTTTTGCACTAAATATGGAAGTTCCAGGGCTACAAAAATAGTTCTGTTTCTTATCTTCTGATCAGCCAACCTATAAAATGACTGAAATATTATTTATAAACAGAAGAGGTAGAGGTAATGTGTGTAACTACGTATTTTTGAGAAGAGCTAACGAGTTAAATAAAAGAACATTACGTCAAATGTTGATACCCTTTCGTAAGCTCTGTAACGGTTATTATGATTATCATCGGATCAGTACTTCATTATATTGTACGAAATTTAACCACATAAAAGGAACAGCAAATAAAATTTTGGTCAATTTTGAAATAGTAATGGTTTATAATACTGAACTGAGTAGGGTACGGCTTCTAATTTCTCTCATCTATTTGATAAACAAATGAAGACTTTTACACCCAAACGTACTTAATACCAAGTTGAATTTTATTAATTCACCGATATTGGTGAAAATCCACTCACTATGAACTTGGCCAATTTTTAATGTTACTATTGTTTTTGTTTGGTAAAGTAGAATGTTACTATGGTTTTTGTTCGGTAAAGTAGATATATTAAGAATTTACAGAATTGTTTATAAATAAATTGATTTAATTTGTGTCGATGAATGTAAATCTAGACTACATGATTTCGCATCAGCTATATGCTAATTTAGAAAGCTAAAGATCTGGCATCCGAATCCCGGTTCTGTAAAAACTTAGCGCATTTAAAACCATAAACCTTATGACCAATTTTGGATAAATTATTTTAAATGGGTTTATTAGGATATTATCTAGCTAATAACATTTAAACATAATTTTTATTAAAAAAGAAACTGATTATATTCCTCTGAGATATCGCTGTATTAAATTGGCGCATAGCTTAAAGGGAATTTTAAATTCGATTGAATAAATAATTAATTAAATTTGTTTTGCTAACATTAAATTGTGTTCTAAAACTACTGAAAGTACTGCACTACAGTTTCGAAATGGTAGTTATTTTGTAACTATGTTTATTTGTCGTTAATTTTTTTTTTTTTGTTATGTAATGAACTACACAAAACTGTGTCCGTCGCGTCGTGTAGTATTTATTTATATAATTACTTTTGTTCTAAACAAATATAATTATTTCAAATAGTTTAGTAATCAATTAAAAATTAGGGGTTACATTGGATTCGTTTTTTTATATAGATGATTAATTTGAATATGCATACCGTATTTATAGCTTTAAATGTTAATTACATTATTTATTGTATGAATAAATTTTCTGAATAACAAATAAAAATGAGTATTTGTATTCGTGTATTAGTTGTTTTACTTTTATTGCATACATTATTGTGAAATATATTGAATATCGGTAGCGTATGCGATCGTTTAAATACATTTTCAGCTTTTCAACGTATGAAAAAATGTAATATGATTGACAATTGTAATATGACAATTCTGGCTCTGGTTGTTATGCGGCTGTACAAAAAGTGCTATATTTTAGAATTCTAAGTTGTTCAGAAAAAATACTCGTATGTTGAAATCTGATTAGATATTAAGGGAGTAATTCCTGCACAAGCAATTACATTCCATTGGCGTACATAAAATTTCTTATTAGGTGTTACCAGGAATTTTGTTCGGGAGGAACACCTTTTGTGTTATTAGGTTGACTTTTTCTAGAAAATGTTTCAATGGCCCTTAAAACGGCATTTTAAACCATTTTAAAATTATATGAGTGAATATCAATAGTTAAATGTAACAAACTATCTTTTAAGTTAAAAGACTAAATGTTTATGTTATTTTTCCGTAAAACTAAAACACGTGTAGTATACTTGATTCAATTTAGTTATGCATTTTAATTTTAATAATTACAATAATTATAATTGGTAAATTTTTGGGTCGTTTAGTAATGCCGTGGAACATCAGCACTAACCGTACGCACGCAATTTTCTTGCGCCAAGTATGAGAAGGAAGTAATGTCTCTTAGCTGGTAACTAAACCCCGATTCTGTAGCTTTAGAAGCCACCATCATTTAAATCGGTTAACTGATTTCGTGAATTGTTGTCTTTTAACGAGTTATACGTTAAGATATCTGAAATTTCTTCTTCTTTTTCTTATTCATTGTGTTTTATGTTCCCGTAGTGCTGAATTAAGTTTACTAATGTGTATACACAACTTACAGAGTAGCCTACTTTATTACCATTACACTATCTGAGAAGTACTTAATGAAGTTAACACGACTATTGCCACAATTCTCATCATTTCAGAAATGCTATACCTTTTTAGCTTTGAACGAATGAGTTGGAGAAGGTTCAGCTAAAATGAAGTTCAGGTTTCATTTGATCAACGGAGCGCGGAGCATTCTCCTTCACTCCCTACTCCTCCTCCTCCGTCCTCCTCCTCCACCTCTCGGAGTGTACGAGATGTCTCCGCTGTACCCATCAGTACAAATTACCATTGCAAATGATAGCACACCACCTGGTCCGCAGAGCAAAATTAATGCGCTCTCCTTCCTTTACTCTGTTTCGTTTATTACGTACTTTCACACAGTTCCAGAAGGAGAAACAACGATACCGCTACCTCATCTTCTCCACTGTCGTTGAAACTCAACAGTTTTCTAAACTTAAAACATCATCGCTCTCCCTGTCTCTCTCGTATAATGCATTTAGAATATTAAATAACTTGAAAACAATTAGTTATGAGTGGCAAGTTTGAAATAAGATTTATCTTTTAAAATCTTATTTACAATATTATTTTAAAGTATCTTATTTATCAAACTAACCGCGTAATAAGAATAAATTTGAAAGTTTTAATTGCGTTATTATACGTTTCGTAAATAAACCGCCGGTATAAGGATTTAAAGAAAATTAATACCATAATTTAAATATATTATAAAGTACCAACTTAAATTCGTTATACCTTGATAATTTGCTTGATCTTACTTTTCAAATAGTTAGGGTACACAAAATTTATAAAACTGTATTATATAAATTTAATTTGTCTAGATGATATTTATACTTTACTTAATCGTTGTTGTTATTGAAAATACTCTTTTTATTATTTATATTTTGTTAATTAAATACACGTCACTTTATCTGTATAAGAATACTTTTAAACAAGTTTTATTACTCTCAGACTCAGATTTAATGCATATAATAATCATAACATCAATGAGCTTATCATTTTTGTAGTTAAGATCGAAAATCTATTACAATAGGACACAATTTTTTATACTCGGACTTCACATGTTACGACCTTCTGAAGCAAAATGTGAAAACTGTTTGTGGACCGTTTGTTCTTAAATTTTAAAAACAACGTTTACTTAAGCTACTCTTGAAAAACCGTTTGGGAAATTAGCTATAAGTGATATAGTATAAAAATAAGGAATATTCTAGTATGCAAAGTTATGACAAAATTTTCTCATAAATGGTTTTAACGATTTTGGTTAAACTTTCCTCGGTTAGGCCTATATCTTAGATGAACTCATTAAGATGGCGTAACTGGTATGTCTGGAAAGAATTCTGAGAGTTCTGCTTATGTTTAGAGCATATTATTTCGAAATTACAGCCGCAAGGTGCATATTAAAAGAAAAAGTACATCGCTAAAGTTAAAGATATTAACAAAATAGAACATTTTTTATGATCACAGCTTACATTACAATGTGTTGATTTTATGTGAATAATAAGTTAATTTGTATTATACGGCATATACATTGAAAACTGATAGAAACTCATCCAACGATCTTTGACCTCTGTGTTATTTAGAAAATAAGTTCGATTAAATAGAAAATAATAAAACACAACGTATGTTATACTTATTTTGATTAAAGTATCTATAAGGCAAGTTAGACGAATTAACTCATCTAAACATTGAATTGTGATACCTAATAAATTGATTCCTTGTAACTATATTATCATTTCATTTTTCTTTCTTCTCTTCATTGATCATCCAGCCTGTCTCGGAATGAAAATGTTTTATTTGTTATTAAAAATGTGTAATTAAATTATATTATTTTCAGCGTTGTAGAGGTTTTTCCAAGTTTCTTCTTTCCTCATATCTCTGTGGCAGAACCTGATTTTGAATTATATCTCCATCATTCGTTATTATGCTTTCATTTATTAATTATTGCAATAATAACTAATTATTTCGTTGCTGTTATTGTCTGAAACCACCCTACATCGCAATTAGGAATCTCGTGTACCATCGTATAACCCTAGAACCTTTGTAGAAAACGCATGTCCGCAGCCAATTTTTATTTTCTTCTTCCTGAAAGAGTCCAAGTTTTGATGTCGTACAAAAGAGTCAGAACTGCCATTACGTTATAGTATGTCATCAGTGTATGTTTGTGAACACTGTTCGTCAGTTTAGTTGTAATCGTTTCGTATATTCCCTGAAGACGATCTGTTTTTGTCAACATCAATCCTTTCTTTAAACCATATGGCACTCTTAAGTAATTAAATGTTCTGACCTCTTCGATATCAGAGTAATTAATTTTGTGTATCCTACAGGGCTTCTTCCTAAAATAGGAAGAAGCTAATTTTTTGTATTACACGCGCACAGGTTGGATGAATTGTATAGACTCTAGAAAAGAATAATGGCTTTTTGGAGCTTTTCTTGAGAATCGACTAAAAAAATTTGTCGTCAGCAAATAAAATGGTAATTAGAAAGAAATCAAACTTATATCAATAGAAAATCGATAAAATAATTTCCATTCCGTTGAAAGAGTATTACTCTAAAATTTCTGAGTATTATTAAAGTGAAAATACTTAAAACATAAATAAAAATTTACACTTTTACTACCTTCAGAAATTTCTATCCTTATTCTGAGATCAAAATTTGTTTTACAATAATGATGTTGTTTAAATAGTATTTGAAAGAAAACTTTTAAAACATAAAAACCAATAATCATTTTCATCATAAAAAGATAAAATGTTATACTAAAGGACTTTTATAACTGTTATTCGATTTGCAGTAAACTATAAATATTCCTTGATAAAAGTTCATTGCGTGAATATGTATTTATAGACTATGAACTGTACAATTAAATATTTTTTGCGATCATTTTAACACCGTAATATTATTATAAAAATTTTTGAAGCAGAAAATTTACTGAATTTGTAATTGGGTAAAAAATGCTGTAAACAAACTCTCTGTAGGTTAGACTTTTATTAAAATTGAACTTTTCGACATCCAAAAACACATAGGCCTAATCCACTGATGGACGCGTAATTTTATTTAATCTCTCTTTATCGTATAAACGGTTTTTAATTCATATTTGATTGATGAGGAAATTAAAAATGCCCATTATTTTATTTTGTCTTCTGTTTTTTTTTTCAGTTCATGGATGCTTTGTTTTTTTAACACATTGTAAGCTTCCCGCTGTAAATTTTTTACGAAGTAAATTTTTTATAAAAAAGTCCATTTAAATAAAAGAAGTAATTTCTAGTAATGAATGTAAAACGCTTTAGTAGATGATTTCAAAAGTTGTAACTCTAAAAAACTTTAAATGAATTTTCGTGCCTGGTTTGCATTTCACTCCAGGCGTAATAAAGTTGTTTTTACAGTACTAAAATTTTCTATTATATTTAACTGAAAAAAATAATTTCCGTAGTTTTAATTTTCTGTTGTAATACTGTATAGTTCTAAACTAGTTGTATGTTCAGTTAAAATCTTTCACGTAATGAAATTTCATTGAATATTTAAGTCATTATTAAAAACATTATCATTTCTTCCTGGATTATTTACATCATCTTTGCTAAATATGTTTAAACAGTTAAAATTATGAATTTTATCAGTCTTCGTCAATACTACTGTATTGTTTATTTATCTACAGTACTACTGTATTGTTTATTTATCTACTATTAAAGTTTAGGTTTCATGAAGTCAATCTACTATTTATAATTATTTATTTGTTTTTATTAAACACTTTAAACGGTGAATAAATATTAATTTAACGTTAAATATTATTAATATTGTTATTAAACTCCTTAAACGGTGACAAAACTACTCAAAACAATCACGGCTTGGTATGTAACAAACAACATATTGCACATTCGTACAGTTCAACTATAAAGCAACACATACAATAGAAAATACCAAAGACGATTTGAATTGCATTATAAATCACCTCGCCATCACACTCTACGATCGGCTACGACAAGGTCGGTGTATAGTTCTGTATGTGTGAATCATCATGAACCGTTTCTGTACATTTTTAATGGACCAGGACCGTTTTCCGATTCCTCTCGAAACGACACAGTCAGTGCACTGTCCTCTCTATGTGTGAATCAAGCTTTAGACAATTTAAACGACACTCAGCGACTGAAACGAAGACATCTTATGGACTTATTTTAAAACAAAACACATTACTTACACCCACGAAGTTCCCCATCGGGGTGATTTCTTCAATCATGACGTAAAACAAAGAAAGCTCATCTACTTAATATTCCATTAAAGAATTTATTGTAGATTTGATTGTACTTAAAAAAATGGTGATTAAAATTTTTTAACTTTGTTTTCTTGTAGATTTTACTTTGTTATCGGATTTTTAAAAGAACCACTTAATTTGATCTCTGGATTTTGGTGTACTTTTTGGCTTTAGTAGGATTGAATTTTGAATAGGGACCCCCAGTAATGTTTAGTCATTATGATTATCACTTTGTAACAATACAATACTATCCTACCGATGTAACTTAACAATTTAAAGCGCGCTTCTACCAGTGACTCACTTGACAGCCCTAGAATTAATTTTCAAACTTAGACAATAATAATATTAATTAACATTTAAAATGTTAATTATAAGTGAAACGCACAGAAAATAGCAGAATTTTAACATTGATGAAAATGTATAGAACGATCAGAATAATTCTTTTTAGGACAGCCGAAAAATGTTTGAGAAATATTTAAGACTATCACCAAAAGGATATATTTTTATACTAAACCGCAATACCTATTCTTTCAAAGTGATAATATTTTAAAACGTTGTTTTTCGCTGACATGTGGCTTATAATAGTTGAGAAAAACCCCGAAATAATACAAAATAATTTTCCACACCGTTCCAGAAATTCTATTTTAAATAATTGTATTTTTACTGCAGTTCATTATGATGAAGTACAAGTAATAAATATAGGTTTGTTCGCAAAATATTTATTGTTTTTAACTAACAATTACAAATTCGTGTCCACCATCCGAGGCGTCATGAGGTTTGTCAGTAGTTGAGAAAAACCTCTGGCTTTTGTCGATCTTCAAAAAGCTTTCGATACAGTGGATAGAATAAAATTATGGGAAATATTGCGAGATACTTGATATCCTTCTCATCTTATAAAAGCAGTCCAAAGCCTGTATAAAGATACCAGAGGTATAATAGCAGTGGAGAACTCCAATTCTGAAGAAGTAATTATTAATAGTCGAATAAGACAAGGATGTGGTGTATCACCCACTTTGTTTAATATTTATTTTGATGACCGAATCAGAAGGTGGAAGTCTCAAACACACACTGGTATTATCATAGGAGAAGATAGGGTAGTAAACTGCCTATTTTTTCCGATGACCTGAAAGTGCTACAGGAGAATGAGAATGACCTGCAGAGAGTACTTTTCATGCTGAACAAATTCTGCAAAGAATATAAGTTGACAGTTTCGACGAAGAAGACAAATGTAATGGCATTCAGGGGGAAGGAGCCAGTCAGAAGCGAAATTGTTATAGATAATTAATATTTTGGAACAGATATCCTACTTTCAGTATCTAGGTTGCAACATTACATACCAACAGGATAAAGATGCTTGAAATAAGATGCACCGATTTCAGTAAATATGCGGAACTATCCACCCCACTTTAAAAAATAGCACCAGAAAAACACGAGGGTGAGATTTTATAAAACATTAGGAGTGCCGAACCTACTCAATGGCAGTGAAACTTGGGTGCTATCAAAGCGAGAGGAGAGTAAATTTCAAGCATCTGAAATGAAATTTCTTTGACATACGAATGGGTGTAGTAGAGAAGATCGTTACAGGAATACCGAGATAAGGAAAGAACTCAACACCTTCTGTATAAATGACAAGGTATCTCAGTACATAATGCAGTGGTTAGAGCATGTAAACTGAATGAGGGAGGATAGAATACCTAAGCAAATACTGGGCTATAAGCCGGAGGGCAGAAGAGAACGAGGACGGCTGAGAAAGAAATGGGCAGATTTGAGAGTTTCGGAACAGGCAGAGATGCCTAATACTTGTAAGGCAGAAGAAAAAGAAAAACTAACATTTACCTTTGTTCCATGATGCTAGATCATATCGCGCAGAAAACTGCAATAAGTTTATGATAGAGAGGAATAAAACGCAAATGGATTGAATTTAATTTAATTTCGGAAAATACAATTTATTTATTGAATCATACCAAATGCACAATTTTGTTTTGC
Source organism: Catonia carolina (assembly GCA_035578175.1). NCBI lineage: Eukaryota > Metazoa > Arthropoda > Insecta > Hemiptera > Achilidae > Catonia > Catonia carolina. The sequence goes on from JAQMRL010000002.1 coordinate 83,928,265, forward strand.
AAACGTGGTACTACGAGATAAAATATTATGAGAAATTCTGTCTGGAATATTTATTTTTGTTAGGAAGTTGTGCTAATAATTCTGAGAAGAAATTATTAATCTGGATTATCTTCTACTATTTATCCAAGAATCCTGCCGCCTGACACCTTGCGTTATATATGCTACCAATATAACTGGTAAATTTTTCTTTATAAACTGACCTACATTCTTCAATAAAGTAAATTTTTCTAGTATAGAATCGATGGTACATAAATCTAGTGTTTGTTTTTTTGTTGTAAATATAGTATTTCTATAAAAATAATTACGGTATCTATGTATGAAAAGATTTATGTGGTTTAATTCAACAGTTCTTTTTAGATTGATAAAATGATTTATTGCTGCGGCATGCAATTTCATTCGTTATTTGTAGTTATTTTTTGTTTTAAATATTGCAAAAACGATTTTTATAAAAACAAAATATAATTTCTCCAGTTACTGGATTAAAAAGAAAGTGGTTGTAATTGGTTTAAAAACGAATATCCAACGATAAAGTGCGTTGTGAAGGCTAAAACTTTTTCATGGTATTCCCTGTGCATTTACTCTACTGTGTAGATGATGGATAAAACGTTTTTGCTGTAAATTTTAGATCAATTTGCGTGTTTCTTTCAAAAGTATCTTCAGCTTATTTTATTCAAAATAAAAATAAATAATGTAAAATCTTTTCTGCGCCATCTAGATTATTTATTTAGCTATTCTGATTTAACTAAAAATTTATTTTAGAGAGTAAATTCATTTTAAAGGTAAGAATATATTTTATTTATGTAAATTATGGTTAAGCTTGTATTAAGTTGTGGAATCTTATTCCCTAGGGGGTTCTTTGTGCTAACACAAACATTTGATTTTTCTTTATGGCTTATACTGTTTTTTCTTAAATTTCATTCGCAGGCGTTTAAAATTTTCAATAACTATTAGATGTCTCAACGGTATTTATAAATGTTGTAACAATATATATCTTGGATATATTTAAATATGAGAGGATATTAAAAATCATTCAGTTTAATGGTTCAGTATTTCTCATTAGCTACTATAATAAAATTATCTTCTGAACACGCAAAAAACTTCTATGTTCAGAAAAATGTAACTCTACTAACTCAGGATAATGTAAAAGTATCAAAATCAATCAAATATTCGATGAAATAATTCTCTTAAGTCACATTGAGAAACTCATGAAGTCCAGGTACGAAATACATAGATTTTTCTAGATCTTAGGAACTATTTTTATTATGTACAAATCTGTGACGTTACAATGTGTTCTTTAAAGTATGAGAACATTAGTAATTTTGCTAACAACAGGAACTTAGTAGAATCAGAAGTCCACTGAATATGCAATTCAAGTAATAAAATTTGTGAAGAATTAAGATGTAAAAATTTTAAAAAACTTGTAAGTACATTTAATAGCAGCTATTTTTTTTTTTACTACGAATTAAATTTCCTTAAATTACCATTTTCGGTGGATTCACCACCATTGGAGTACACAAAATATAAAAATTTAAACTATTGTTATATCCTTTCAGATTTTCGGTGGATTCCCCTTTCCATGTAGGTTAAGAAAATTAAATTCATAGAAACAAATTTACATCAGCTATAAAATGCCAGTGAAAATAAAATAATTTTTAAATTACGATAAATATTAAGTAACCTCATCAGTTGCTGTACTTCCATAACATTGCAGTTTGTGGTAGAACCTAAATTAAATTAAAACTCTAAGAAAATATTTACGCTTACTGCGATCATAAATCAGTTGATACGAAAGAGATTTAATTCAGACTTCCGGAAAGATCATTGTTTGATGGAGGAAATATTTAGATTGATTGCGTGAGAGGCTAATAGTGGCATTGAATGAAGTTTCAATTTCCTTTTTAAGTGGCGTTCTCAGAAAGAAGACGATTCAATTTGAGCGAGCGGTCCCGGAGTGAAGCATGACGATGCAGTCGACGCACCCGGCCCGGCCCAACTATTATTATCTTTCTTTTGATTGAGAAATCTGGGAAAAAATGCTCTCTACAACCGTGACCAATAAGCGTTTGATAAAGAAAAAACTGAGCTCTTTATTCTGACAGTCGTAGTACCTTGAGACTACCCTAAAATTGTCAATTGCCTTCCCTTCCTCCGCCTGAGCGAACTACAAAGGCACCCCACCCTCCTTTCTACACTATTAAATCTCTTTTTTGTTTATCTCTGACGATCTACAGAAATGTCATCCCTCAGTACTTGTGTTAATTCAGATTTTTGTCAATCGAAATGTGAATGAGCTTTGTATTTCAATCCGGATTCACAATCCAAACAGTTTATTGTAAAACTATTCCGTTTTTGTCCCCATTCTTCACGAAAATCTTTTGTACTATTTATTTTCTAATATGCTTTCTTCATGTACTACTATTCTTTCCCTACGCATTTACCATTCAGTAATATTGTTAAGTAAATACAGAGGGACCGTGTTTTGATGGCTTACAGCAAATTGTTGAAAAAATAATCATTTTCGGATAATACCCTGTTTCTCTATCTTATGTATAAATATGTTTTACTCTTGATCGATTGTCATTATTACTCGTACAGACTATTGTACTCGAATACGAGATACTAATATAAGAATTTTAATATTACCTACATATAAATGTCTTTGCGGCGGCTCTCAGATGGGGACTGGTGAGACTGATAGAGGTGGTGCTTAGGGAGATACGGCGGGGGCTGTAAAATTTCGCATGAATCTATATATGTGTACTTACTAAATATAACGGGTGATTCAAAAAGAGCGCCGGTTTTTAAACGGCTGTAAATTTTTGTTTATCGGTTGGCAACATTGTTAGACCTCATTTCTATTTCGGAAAACATTCCGATTGACGATTCAGTTGTAGTTTCTCTTGTTCGCAGTGTAGTACTCTCGCAGTCTGTGTCTAACCATGGAGAAGTTTACTATTGCACAACGAGTGTTAATCGTCAAAACATTTTACCAGAGTGGAGAAAGTTATGCGGCTACTGTCAGGCGACTTCGCGGTACTCTAGGACACGTAATGAAGCACCGAATGAATCAACAGTTCGCAGGCTCATGAAAAAGTTTTTTGAGACGGGTTCAACAGTCGACCTTAAAAGTTCTGGACGTCGTCGTTCTGGCCGGACTGAGCAGAACGTTGCGTTGGTTCGTGACAGTGTGACTGTTAGCCCAGCAAAATCAATACGTCGCCGTTCTCAACAATTGGGTTTACGATGTTCTTCTGTACGGAGAATTCTTCGGTACGATCTCCAATATCACCCGTATAAAATTCAGTTGACGCAACATTTGAAAGTGGCAGACCACCAGAAGAGACGACAGTTTGTTGACTGAGTATTGAGAAAACGGCAGGACGATGACACCTTCGCAAACAAAATCATTTTCAGTGATGAGGCGCACTTCCACTTAAACGGTTTTGTTAATAAACAGAACTGCCGTATGTGGGGTTTAGAAAACCCTCGCGTGGTTAATGAAAGGGAAATGTATGCACAGCGAGTGACAGTTTGGTGTGGCTTTTGGTCGGGCGGTGTCATCGGCCCTTACTTTTTTGAAAATCAAGAAGGACAAGCCGTGACAGTAAATGGAGACCGATACCGTACGATGATTAGGGAGTTTTTGTGGCGTCATTTGGATGGAATGGACATTGACGAGTTGTGGTTTCAGCAGGATGGTGCCATCTGTCACGCTGCACGAGAAACAATGTTGTTGCTCCGTGAACGGTTCCAGGATCGCATCATTTCTCGTAATTCCGACCATCAATGGCCACCAAGGTCGTGTGACTTGACGCCTTGCGACTTTCATCTTTGGGGTCATCTGAAGTCATTGGTGTATGCCAATAAACCCAGAAACATCAATGACTTGAAGGAGGAAATTCGACGGGTTATCGGGCAAATGGAAGTCGAAACTTGTCGTGCAGTAATATCCAATTTCATGGACAGAGTTGATGCGTGCCAGCGCAGTAGAGGAGGACACATGCATGACATCATTTTGCATACATGAAATCGGAAGGTAAGATGAACTTGTTGATGTATTTACTTTCAGTTTTTCAATAAAATAAATCTCTTAATTTGATATATCAAAACCGGCGCTCTTTTTGAATCACCCTATATTATGAAGTGCCAAACAAACCAAAATTATATATTATACTCACCTCAAAGTATTTCATAAGTGAGACGAAAGATATCTCGAATACTTAATACTCTGACGTGAGTATTATAAATAATTTTGTTTTGTTTGGCTGTTCATTATATATTTAGTGTATGCAAATAAAGGAAATAATATATAATTTATGATTAACGAAATCAGCTCTTCTTTTTTAAGTTTTATTACTTTTTATTGGGAATTGTTATAGGCCTACTAGTATTTTAAACCATACTGATTTTGACCGCTTTATTATGCCGGAACATTTTTGTTGCTTGTAGTTGTACAGATACAATCAATGTTTTTCATGTGTGACTATCAGTTAATCACCGTACAAAATATCTCGCTCAATTATTGTTGCTTAGCAATTTAAAGATAACAATTTAAAATGACAGAATAGTCATGTAACAGACTGAGCTGGTCTGGAGGTTTTTGCGGTTCTGTACAAATTCCAAGGAATTAGCTTTCTAAGTGAGCTGGAATAATAATAAAACAACAATGTGATTAAACAAAATTTTTATTGTCCGATGCCAAATACTATTGGCATATAATATGGCTCACAGTTTTGGCAATAGCTTGGTTGGCCTACCACTTTACAGTCAGAGATAAGCAGACCGCTATGATCTGAATAATAAAGTATTACAAATAAATAATTATTATTTATTTGTAGTAATATAGTTATAAAAAAAATAATGTATTTTACCATTACAACTACGGTTGTTTCTTAAATTGGGTCATTACCAAACACATCACTTTCTCGTGGATTTTGGTATCGGCGGGTTGTAACATTTTCTGGACGTTATTGATAATAGAATGCGGCTCTTTTACTATGCAGCCCATCTAAATCTGTAAATCATAGCGTCACGGAAGTTACCAAAGTTCATTGTTGTTCTGCGTTCTTCTTCAGAGTTTTCTTTAATCATGCGGAGCATAAATTTGTATTGAACCAAGAGAATTCGGTAGCTTTTTTGTCTTTAAATTTTATTACGGTACTGCACCAATATAGCTACATAATTTCTGTATACGAGTAATGATGCATAAATGGTGGTGGGAAATTTTACTTTATGGAGAAGAGGTACCCACTTGGGTACCTTCTCTGGTGGTACATTCTGATGTTACATTCTCCGTTTATAACTATGCGTGTTGTCCGTTATTCAGACCAATAGGTCTCTGCTCCATTTTCTGTTTAGACGTCGCACAGTTGAGAAGTTCTTGTTGCTAGATCACAAGCTAATTGGTTTGGATGATCATTTAGTTGTTCGTGAAATTTACTATATAAGGACATGGTTAGTTTCTTTACTGTTTGAATTTTGAAATCGTCGTGGAAATCGTTTTGTTGCTTTCATAAAAAGGAGCCCCAGAAGAAAATCTTAAAAAGTTTGATTAAAGGACTGAATCGACTTTAATTTACTCTTTTCCGCTAGACACTTCAAGTTCACATTGGTCTCAAAAGGGTTTTGTATGTTAAAATTTTGGGACGGAGGTTTAATTTTGGTCGTGGGTTAATTAAGCAGAAGAGTAGCTTCTGGCGGCGGCGGCGGTGGTAAACATTTTGTACATACGTATATGATGCTTCCAAGTTAGTCGCCTGTCAAGCCATAAGTCAAGATATCGCACAACTCTTATTCATATTATTAAAACATAATAATTTCAGTATTAGCCCAAAAACAGGTAAGAATAGACACTATTAGATGTTTTCGTTAGTTTGATAGATTTTCATCCGTACTCATTTCAAATTTACGGTGATTTTGTAATTAATTTTAAGAATTCCTAATTAATTATTATGGATCAGAAACACTTTGTTAAGCATTATATTTACTTTCTATCAGTGAACTATACATTAATCAAAGTTTGATAAAATTTGGGCTATATTCTACTAAAAATTACTATTATAATAATGTGGTGTTGAAGCTAATAAATTAAGAAACATGATTGCAATTATTATTTTAAATTATTTATTATTTTTAATATCATAAAGGATAGTCCAGTTTCTTCCGGTTATTGCTTGAAATCGTTTTGTATGTTTTAACGGTCAGAAGGAAAATAAAGAAAAAACAATAGATTGACCTGTGTATTATTGAACCGTACCGTACCGTATTAGTAAAAGATGTGGAGCGGCAGGAAGTGGGTTTCATTGGGTATCGCTGGCCACGAAGTTCTTCGTTCCCGGTGGAACGGGTCACTTCGTGTCTCTTCTTGTTACCAATTTTCCTCTCCTCTCTTTACCTATCCACCTATCTTCCACTTCTCTGAATTTAACTTTCTGCCTGCTCAACCTGCCTCTTACTTGTTAATTGAGTTCTTTTCCGATCTCTCTTACTCTCCTTGCCGCAAACTTCATTACCTCGTGTTCTCTACTGCTAACTTAACTTACCTACACATACGACCCTTATAACGTTTCAAATTATGTGGTCCCATTCTGCAGTTTTAAACTTAAATAACGTGTTCGATAAAACAATTAAAAATTGTAATTGAATTTGATGTATACAAACTTGAACTTATATCAGTTTCTACAAATCCTTAAAATTATTCCGTCAGCGACTTAAATTAATTATATTTTTTTTTAGTTTTCTTGGTAAATTATTTTTAATCAAGTACCTACTTACTTTTACTTACTTTTCAGACTTCATTGAATTATTATTATTATTATTATTATAATTATCAATACTATCATTTATAATAATAATTCGTTTACTTATATTATTTAAAATAATCTTACAGATTCTAAGCCTATTTTATCTCACTTTGTTATTGCTGCAATAGCTAAAATCTATTCTGGAAGAGAGTAATAAGTATATTTGTTGATTTTAGCTGTATCTCTCATGTGTCAAGATAACACCCAACCAAAGAAGGAATCAAATAGGAAGAACTTCATCCTACATTATATTTTGTGTTGTCTGTACATGTTACTTTTAAAATAAGTCTGTGTGATGTCATCTTTTAATCTGCGGGTGTCGTTTGAATTTTACTAAAATTAGATAATTCATGTGTAATTGCAGTCTGTATTGGGACAATGGAGCGTCTATTATCCAAACTAATTGGCACCAGAACGGTTCTGATATTTAAATAGTTTGGATAATCAAACACGCTAAATACTGTAATTTATTACACGATACCGTAACTATGTAATGTAGCCTAATCTATGTTTCATAGGTTAATAATTTATCTACTATAATAATAACTAATAGACTGACTAAACTTTATTTAAAAAAACACTTGTTTATTGCTACTGTAGAGTACTAAAGATTACAGAAACAAACAGAAAAATATATAATTTCAGAACTGAATAAATTAACGAAACAAACTACGGTAAAACCTTGTAATGAGACGAATTTAATGGACATCTGGATTTGTTTATATTTAAGTATATTGAAATAAATATAAATAATTCCAGCTGATTAAGATAAAATATTTAAAAATTATTTAATTTTCATTAACAAAATATGGTTACTAAGCAACTAAGAAGAAGAAATAAAAATTGTAAATTATTTTAGTGTGGGGCTGAATATCAAGCAAGCTAGTAGGTCCCACATTCGTTCTAGAAAAATATATTAAAATTTATACATTAGAAGAGAATTTATCAGTTCAATTAATTAGTTACTGTATAACCTAAGGTGTTGGGGTAGGAAAATAATATCTTGGTGAATAAATACAAGGAGACTATAAATATAATATCGGAAGGTTGTGTTTGTTGTTCAAAATGTGAATATGCTTAAATGCATAAAGATTTGTTAAGATGGTAAACATAAAAGATAAGACAGATGATAATAAAGATAAGAATAGTGTTGAAAAAATAATAATTGTTTATTACAACCTTTACGTTAAAAACCTTTATGAAATATTTTTTAACGCACTAGTACATACTATAGGGCATTTTTTTTAAATCTTGAATTTTATTATGAACTAAATATGACTTTTGGTAACAGCAACATCTCGCACTCTTTTTTGGTAACAATTCTTCAGCAGCACTAAATCTAGGCTATTGTTCCCACCGAAACATTGCAGTTTCTAAGGCAGAAAAGGTCTCTGCGTGAATAAATGTGTAAAATGTTTTCCATCGATGGTCGTTTGGATGCCTGACGTTCGGATAATCGACGCTTTTGTGTATTTTGTATGTAAAGTATTTATTTCGTTTTAATTTATAATATTTTCTTAACAAAAAAATGTTATAGGGAAAAAATATGGAGGGAAAAGAAGTACTTACTTAGTACGTAGTATACGTAGGCCTACAGTAGATATTAGTAATTTAATTAATGGATTAATTACCGTTACTGAAGTATATGTGGGTTGTTCGTACGTATTTTTAGGTTCTTTTAATCCAAAAAATTATTTTTAAAAAGCCAGGTTTAATTTTGTTGTCCAATATACTTTTAACATATCGAAATGAAATATGCTGGATTATCTCTCTGGTAAATTCAGGATTAAGATTTTAATGATTAATTAAATTTTTTTGCGGTATTTTTATTTGACTTCTAATTTTTCTCGGTAATTTCCAATTTAAATTTTGCGTAATTAATATACTACAAAAACATTCTTGTAGTTATTATATTATTTATTATTATTATTATTATTATTTATTTGTGTAGATTTTTTTGTTAATATACGCGCTGATATTTTATATATTAATACAAACAATCCCACTTATAAGAACCAATTGGGATCGCGGACCTGTTCGGATTATCCAAAATGTATGGTCATGAATGGTAAGCCTGAGTCTGTACAAAACTGCACCTTGTTTACTCGTCATACATATTTTCATCTCTTTTGGTCACATGATTGCTTTATGTTCTTAAATTGAAGAGATTGGAATGTACACATTAGGAATTTAAAAATGTACATAAAATTACTTAATCCCAAATAAAATTAAAAAGTAGCTAAATTTAATACTACGCAGCATCGAAATGGGATTGGCTGTAAAAATTCTAACAAGGTTGACGTGAACGAGTGTCTTGACTGCTAACGATAAAGGTCGTCAGTTTACGACGGAGAAATAGTTTTCGTAATCATGCCAGACTCCGCCGAAGGACTAGAAAAAACTGACGAACTATGTAACACAGAACAGCTTATTCCAATTCAGAAGCAGCGAAAGTACTGAAAGTAGCAATGGAGTACTTAGAGCAGCAAAACAAAGCAACACACACAGACGTCATGTTTATGAGGTGCTGACGAATTTTGCGGTTTTAACATTACAATAAGCAATTAGTGATCTTATGCAGCCGGATAGTATTGATAATCTATAATTTCTTGTAATCGTTAACGAACTAGAAGAAAAGTTTTACCAGTAAGCGATTAATATTTTAAATGTATCTTATATTAACTAACTTAATTATGATAGTTTTTGTTCTCAACTAGGCTACATTTAAATATAATTTTTATGTTTAAAATTTTATGTATTAAGAATATTGTTTGCGATATAAGAAAATTGCTAAAAAGTCACACGAATAAACTATTACTTCCGATTGACAAATTTTGATGAATCATAACTAAGAATACTTGATCAAGGCACCTTTTACACAAAAACACTTAATCAAAATCGGTTAATCCGTTTGGGATCTACGATGCCACTGATACAAATTAGTGATTTTATTTTTTTTAAGATTGCGGCTTTAATACGAATTTTAGAGTAAAAGTGTATTGTAGGCCTAATCAAAGCTGTAGAACCTTTATAAAGCTAGACTGCAATTTTTATTTCAAACATTCTTTTTCTCAATGCTTAGTTTAGCTGCAATTAGTGATTTTCTTTTTTCCTTATTTTTTTTCTTTTTACAATTATTTTATAGCTAAGACCACTCTCGATCAAGTCACCTTTCAAACAAAAAATAATTTAAATCAAAATCGGTTCATCCATTTGGAAGCTACGGTGCCACAGGCAGACAAATACACACGTTAAATTTATAACGCCCCTCTCGTTCCCTCGGACGTTAAAAATTAAACCCACAGTGTTTGTAAAGTCGTCGATGCGAATCAGCTGTTAAACAGCTGATTTTCGCAGACGAAGGTACTGTGGTTCGAATCCTAGTAAAGGTAGATATTTTTATACAAATTTGAATATTAGACACGTGGTTGTCGGTGTACATTGATGGTTGGGGTTCAACCTTACTGAAAAATTGTGTTGTTTCCAAAGTACGTATAAAATAGTGTTGTTTCATATTGTTGTTTCCATAGATACGATAGTTCACGATGGAAACGATTGTCTTAATACAGTTGTTCGATTTTTCTTGGATCAGCTGAAGTTAAATAAGCAGCAAGATTACTCTGGCAGTTTGCTAAAGCGCCAACAAGGTATGGTCGGCCTAAAATTGTACAAAACTACACCTCGTTACTTTACACGTCATACATATTAATTTTCATTTCATTGGGTCACGGGGGTTGCTCAGTTTTTAAATTGAAAAGATTGCAACGTTCTACACAGTAGGGATTAAATAATATATAAAACTACTTAGTTTTAATTTTAAAACACGTTTTATACGTACACAAAATGTTAAAATATATTAGAAATCTGTTTGGATTATCCAAAATTTTGGATTGTCACCCTGTTGTGTAATTTGAAACCAAGAACGTAAAGCTCTTGTTTCATAACCATGTTAGTATCAAAATAATAATCTACTAAATAAGAAATTTATGTTTTTGTATAACATTATTTTTACATAACATTATTGTCGTATAGATAAAAAAATATTTACATCCACAATATGTCATATCATTATGTTGCTTAGTACTGGTTTTTGAAAGTGTTTTTTAAGTTTAAAAACCTTTAAAAAGAAAGTCTCGTAGTTAAAATTTGTAATTTAAATTACAAGTTCAAAGCGATAGAGAATTTGTTTGCTTTAAAGTACAGCTAAGTGAATATACATAGATGAGTATTTTAGATCCCGCGTGACCAAAATACTCGACGTAAATTTTCAAGTTTTATCTTGACAAGCTATGGTCTCAAGTCTCTTCCGCTGTGGAAACATTTTAAGATATACGATTTGAAATAGTATTATCATTTACAAAACTTAGATATTACTTTTCTTGTATCTTCAAAGTGCCGCTTCTTGTCACGATCTTATCTTTAACAATTATGTTCTTACCAAATGAAATATTTACTTAAGTTATTTAATAGTTCAAAAATTCTAAATAAATTTATATATCTTTATGTAAAAACTTTTGTTATAACGATCTAAATAATATCCGATGAAGTTGTAACATTTTATTAATATTATTATTAATACTTCTTTGTTGTATTATATCTCTATCGCATATTTAGTAGTTTAAGTTTCTCCAGAAAAATACAAAAATGTTATGTAGTCTATAAAAAATAACAAGATATCATGACTTAGCAAATCTCATTCAAAATATATTTCATCATGATTTGTTTTTGTGTTCTAACGGTTATATAAAGATGTTTTTATTCACCATATTCAATCTAAATTTCGTGTACAACTTTGTTAGAAGTAGGCTCCTTCATATTTTCAGCTGTATTTCACGAGTATAACTAAATTTAAATCTTTTTAAATATATTTAGATAGATATTTGGATAAAAATATATTTATTGGAGAAAGGATTAGAAGTTTCTATAAATTGACTGATTCATTGTTAAATAATATGTTGTATGTACAAACGTATAGTAGAAAGGGTATGTCAATTTCCTTAAGGATTCTAAATCAAGAAGCTTGTTCGCCTTGAGGTTGTATATAATATTGTTAAATTGTAATATTTTTTTTTTACATGTAAGACTTTCTTTTTTACATATTCGATTAATTAAGTATTTTCTTGCTTATTATCAGGACACATTGAGGGATATGACAAGTAATTTATGTACAACGTACACGAACTATATTTTTCCAAAATTGCAGAAAATGTATATCTAAAACGCAGAATCTGGTTTAATGTACTTAAAAAAACCAAAAATGAACATTTGTGGAAGCCATAACGTGTTTTTACAAAGTAACATAATAATCGAATAAAAGTTTCGACGGTGCTACTATCCTGGCGGCGACACGACGTTGCAAAAGTCGAACAACAAAGTTTTGTTGAAAAAATTCGTTGGTATAGCGTTAGCGTGTTGTTATGGAGTATGAAAAATCTACTACTTAAGCTGTAATGTTAGAACTGATAAACCGATATAGTGTTAATGTAATTGTGAAATTGGTCGTTAGAATAAGTTTAGTAAATCCGAAGTAAAAGCAATTCAAAATTAATTTTTTTTGCAAATTATTCGCATCGACTAGCTCGTTAATTTTATAGGATGTAATTTTTTTAGTCAAAAAAGGAATAACTTGATTTATTTATTAGACTACTGTTTCAATAAAACTAAAAAGTAATTTCTTAGAAATAGTAAATTATAGTATTATATCCTCGTATTTGCTTTAATGTATAATTCAAAGATTTTTGTAGAAAGAAAAATGATTATTTTAAATACCAGAGAATTCCTCTGGTACGGTTAAAAGGATTTAAAATTTGAATGATAACAGAATTTATGGAATAAATATTCTATCTTATATTTTGTATTATTTATTCTGTTGGAAAGTACGCATCAACATACATGTATGTTAGAGGACGTTACCGATTGGACAACAGCATCAAAGAAAAATGATTCATTTTACAGATGGAAACGGAATAAATGCATTCAACTGGTGAGTTGAATATATAACGTGTTTTTCCCTATTTTAAAACACGATATTATGTCTTCATCCATTGAATTTCTCGATAGAGTTTTACTTTATTCCCTATTATTTTATTCATACTGAAACGAATTCTCGTAAGGATAGGACTTAAGAAATTTCATATGTATTTTACGGTTTAAGCGAAATGCTGTCCGTTATATAACAGTCCAGGTGGTCGATTGAATTACATTGCAAATCGTCTTCATGTTAGTGATACAGGCTTATCTTTGAAAATAGAATAATATTCACTGCTATTTTCATTCTCAAAATTTAATAAAATTCATAAAATTTTCAGGGTTACATAATGTATTTTTGAATAATCTTTAAAAATTGTGTAATCATTTTATAAGGTTGGTTCTCTAATATTTTATGATTAAAATTTACACACTTAATATGATATAGTATTGGACAATTTAATACGATAACGGTTCATAGTTCAACTTTTATACATGGTTATGAAGAATATTTACAATTATTTTAAACTACCCAATACTGATTTTATTTTATTTACTGCAAAAATTTCACGATCTGTTTACCTGGAACAATGAATAGATCAGTTAACATAAAAATTTGACAAACATAATGTCTTGAAAATAAATTTTCTTAAAAATGTACATAATAATATCGTTGTGCGATTATGTGTATTATTTACAAGTGAAATTTTTTGTCTAATATTGTTGGATGAAGTCGTAGTAGACGTCGGATTTCGTCGCTGTTGTGTAATAAGTTGATACATAAAATGTTTGGATGTTGTTCGAGTCTTGGTTTGTACTTAATGGCGTATCATGATATTTCTTCCTTAAGTGTTGGTCCGTGTAGGTCATAGTGAATAGTAGCCCTACTCTTTTTTCATGTACGAGCGAGAGTTTGTGATGATACGTAGAAATTTAGATTAGAACCGTTGTATATTGTTGATATTGGAGATTACCCGTGCTCCCCATAGCTGGATTAAGGATTTTAAATAACACTTAAGATAAGGTCTGTTTGTGATCTGGGAATAATAAATAACAAACTTCCTTCTAATTTTAACAATTATTTATTTATTACAAATTAATTATTAAATTTAGCCTATTAAAAAATACAATTCGATTAATTTAACTAAATTAATGACAAAAATTGAGCTCAAACTATCTTGACTATAACTAAGATACTGTCGCTTAATAAATAAAAACTAATGATTTACCTGTCCACAACCACTTACTACCATCTGTATGGACACGCGCTAGTAACGTTATTCTGAATGGGTCCTGTAAAGACACTACACTATTTCCAAACGGCCAGGCAACACTAACTCCATTCACAGTCCAAATACTAACTAACTGACTACAAAAGTGCTAACTGTTTTTATACCTGTCTTTTAGTTTCTCAAGAAATCGAGACCCTTCTAACACTTTCTCCGATTGACTGGAACATAATAGAAGGAATCAAAAATAAAAGCAAACGTTTCTATAAGTTTCGATTTTCGAGAATTCCTATTCAAAACATTTCATTCATCACAATTATCGTTGTTCAATACACACCACTTCATACAGTATATAATTTCTTACAATAAACAATTTCTAGAATATCAGTTATATTACAATATTATTTTGATTATGACAATAAGTTTTTGAAAAAAATCTACAAAATTCTTAACTTTTTGAAAAGGCGTAAACTGTACAAGTTATTTATTATACAGCTTTCTTTCAAAATTCTTTGAGATAATTGTAGATTAAATCCCTTCAAAGTTATAACTTGATCATTATATAATCATAATATTATTTTTGTTATAATATTAAAAATTTGAGACTACTGTTCTAATCTTCTACGATACTATAGTCTTAAAGTTTCTTATAGGAACTGTCATTTTCCTTTTGGTTTGCATTCCTCCATTAAATCCGTCCTTTATTAAAACGTAACCTATGTTATATGAAATAGATGAGAGATATAATATTGCTATGGTAGTTGAACTGGAAGGGAAGGCCTGTACTACGAGATCCTGGCTGAGGTAGCTGCTGTAGGAGAGGCAGAAGCAGATGTGGTTAAGTGTACTACCAAGAGCAGCTAGATATGAAGATGAAGAGGCGAAATTGAGGCTTGCTTACTCTTGTTGATGATAACATCTTCACGGACCAGTGGGAAGGATGGGGATCCTTTCCTTTCCATCCTAATTACCCTACATCAAACATAACCAATCACCCTTGGGTATACGTATATACATATATATCTAAACTATATTGCTATAGTGTGTTTAGCTTATATGTTCAACTCTTCAACATGTTTACGTCTTATATTACTACTGTATATTCATCTTCAGTTATACTAATTTACAGATGAAGTTTTATTAAGTTCATGAATTAAACAGAATACTAGAATAGAATACATTGTAAGTTATAGACATTTATCTTCAGTACTATTAAAATTAACACATTCTGTTGATTTATTTAAATTTATCTAGAAAATTAAAACGGTTTTCCTTTTCATACAAATGCTGATAAAAAAAAATGTATGAGGTTTAAGAATATTGTGGTTGTTTAACTAAAATATCTGTCGGTAGAAAATATGTAAATTCAGATTGCATTAATTACAATGTCTCAAATTTTTGTAAAAATTTGTTTAAAAAATTAAAAAAAATAAAAATATCGTACTGGAATAAAATTAGATCTAAAACCTAAAAAAGATGGATGCCGTTTTAGATCTTTCAAAGCAAAAATAAATGTAACGAGCTACGCTGGTAATCCAAGCTTCCTAAAATTATTGAACGATAATTAAGCCCTCTCCCTTTTGGAAACAATGAGCACCTGCTGCTTTTATATTGGGATAAAACTTTCTCGTAAAGGATTTATATTAATTAAAAAAACCCTAAGAATATTTCGAACGTTTATTTATACGGATGGGAAATTTTTTTCTGATTTGCAGTTTATCATTCCGTTTAGGTGAATTACCTATAGTATCGATAAATTCCCCGATAAACCCTTATTTGTGATTTTGCTATAACGTTACCGCTAAACAGTATGTATTTTTAGGTGTATCTCTTAGACATAATACAGTATTAAGTGTTACAAATATCATATGTAGATAATGTTCCCGCATAAGATCTAATTTGGAATACAAAGCTTAATGTAATATTAATTACGAAGACGTTAATTAACAAGATTAATTAATGTCTCTCGATCTAGCAATAATCTTCTTAGTTACTTTATGTTTGTAGATTGTAATAATTGTATCTTAAATAATATATGCTTAATATTAAGTGGTTTTAATTTAATTTGTATAAAATGTATTATCGTCAATTAATTGCTTTAGTTTGCCAGTAATATTATATTTCAAAGTTATGTAAAAACTTTGTTGTGAAACACTTGCACGACTTTATCTTGCCAACATAAATGATGAACATTATAAACTATGTTTAATCATAGTAATTTAATTATTTACACTTTTCTCATAAAATGCATACTAAGGCCGGAATCTTAAAAAAAATTCCTTTTTTAACAGATTTTCATGAAGAAAAATAACAGAAAATCGCTAAATAAGCGTTTTACAAAAAATGTTTTAAATAAAATTTGTGGGTTTTTAAATGTTCTATAACTTTAATTGTACACAAGTTTGCTCTAGAATGCATATTTAGGCCGTAATCTTAAAAAAAATTTCTACTTGAGCCTCTCCAAGAATTTCAGCAGACATTGCGCTTATTCCATCTAGCAGAACATAAAAAATGTAGTGATTTAAAAAAAATCGTGGAACCGTTTTTGAGAAAATCGCAAAAAGTGAAAAATCGCACGAATAAACTACTACTTCCGGTCGACCGATTTTGATGAAAATGTTCGTGTCGGGTCCTCTAGTAGTACCTACGTTTAGTTTCAAGTTTCAACTTCGTACGATGTTCCGTTTTTTTTTAGATAATTTTGTTAACACATACTAATCGCTAAAAATATGTTTTATGGGTTCAGGGGGCTTGAAAACGTGTATATCCGGTGAAAACTCGACTTGTAAATATCGATATGAAAACAATACTTTCCTTCCTATATATTCATATACGGCAAAAGAAAGTAAAAAACTGTTGAAAATATTAAAACTTAATACGAATTTATTTTCTTTTTTTTTAATCAGGGAATTAACTTATTAGATTCTTATCTAAAAAACTTTATTATAAAAAAGTGCTTCCCGTCATTTGAAAATTAACCATACAATGACAAATTTTGCAACTTGTACAACTTTTTTATGGAAAACACTCCCACCGTAGAATATTGGTCGTTGTTTACATTTAAAACGGTGGATGGAACCAAGTAGTATTGCCCTTGTTGTGTTCACTAGTAACCACCATACGTGTCAGTTTTAAAGTTCACGCCTTTGACAAAAAGCTGTGTCCGGTCGTTTGTTCGTATATAAAAGGGGAGCGTTTCAGGATTTGGGGTACGAGGGTTTTTACGGCATAGCTAACTATCTGCTGCTGTATGGCTGCCAAATGTTCCAACGCATTTACTACCACCAGACCTGTCACAGTTTTTGGATCGGATGAGATTGATGTTCAAATAACAAACAGGATCTGCCGCCCATTCCTATTTTTGCGTAACTAATAGAAGCGATGACCGGTTCCCATGTTATGTTATTACGATACAACATCGGCTTACATAAATTTATGTCCGAGCTATAAAGTAAATTCAACCGTAATTATCTTAAAAACGTACAGTGATTAAAAAATTTTCAATTGTAAACAGAAAATCAATACATTAAAATAATAATTATTTCCAAATGATAAATGCTCCGGTGTTTCTCTTTAGTTTATTACTGGAATCACTTACCAGCTCATGATCCGAAGGATCATTTCTTCCAATATTTTTAAAATTTAAAATAATACTTTTACACGAGTTTTAAACAATTTTTTTATATTGTTCACCGCTCGACTTATTTTTGTGAAGGCCGAGTAATATTCATAAATGGTTAGCTGTCAACGAATCCCTCATCAAATCGGTTCTCATCACCTTCAATCAGAACACTTTTAAATGATTTTCATGATTAAAGATTATTTTAGATCGTAAGGTTCATATCACATTTATTCTAATGGACTTTGTCGCTGCAACCATGCGTTTCTTTTCCTAACAATTGTTTTCATTTTCTGAATTTAATATCTTTCGTTAACTCTTCTAATTTTTTGTTCTTTGGTCTTTCATTCCACTCTAACCTAGAAGTTTAACATCTAAAATATTCACAAAAACGAAGTGTCTCATAATGTGCCTGATACATTTCGCCTTCCTTTTTTTGAAGTTTGAAATGAGTTCTTTTTTGCCTCCAATTCTCTAGAGCCCTTAGACTCCTTACAACAGACCGGCATGCCGGGGCAGTCTAATAGTTCATTATTCTATTGTTCATTAGTCATTGTATTTTTCATTAGTTAGTTCATTAGTCTAATAGTTCATTATTCATCTTTTTTTCGGTCCAAATGAACTTCATTTTCCTCCGTGTATAAAAGCCACATCTTAATCGCTTCTTTTCCTGGTTTATCATGTCTCGGGAAGTAGTAGGCTACAACTAGAACGATGTAACAAAATAGGAAGAAATAAATTTAAAAGAAAAACTCTTGCAAATAACGTAGAAAACTTTATTTCTTAACATTCACGTTGGCCTACATGGTTCGTTGTTAGCATCGACGAGTTAAAAATTACGCAAATTATTGAAATCTTTTCAGTGTGTTTTAGTTCTCGTAAACAGGCACTTACTATTTGAATCCTTAACATACAATTAAAACATATACGTTGAAAAATAAAATGAAAAATGGGATACGAATGGGAAATGGGAAAAGTTCGATGGGCGAAACGAGCATTCAATTACATTTCTGATGGACGTAAAAGATGCGGGTAGGTTGCGAGAAAGATGGGCAGTGAAGTCAGAACGGTTTGGAAACTCTAATCGGTGACAGGAGAAAGGAAGAAGAAAGATCTTGAAAAAGAATAATAGTAAAGTATTACTCGGTATAGGATGCAAAAGAAATTATATTGTAAGCTTGAACAGCATAACTGCAAAATATATCACACAAATTTAAATACAGTATTTCTTTGTGGGTATTTGTAATGGCAAGAGTTTTGGTAGGTGTGCTTTTGTGATACCTTATTTCTGGATAAGTGTGATAAATAAATATCATTCTTAATGTATATACGTTGCAATCTGTTTAGTTTAGAACAATAAGCAACCCTATATTCAAAGAGACGAAGATGATGTGTATAACGTGTAAATGAGATGTTGTCTTGTACAGACCCAGTCCGACCATTCCTGAGAGAGTATGGTCAATTGAACACCAACCATCATAGAACACCGGTAACCACTGTGGAGTAGTAAAACCCGTGTAAAAGTAACTATAATATCTTTACTAGGATATGAACCAGGAACCTTGATCCGAAAATTAGCTGTTAAACAGATGTTTCGCGGCGACGACTGTACGTCTAGATCAACCCTGTGAACATTTTTGAATAAAAATGAGTGTATATTTTTTAATGATTTTGCTTTTGTTGAGATTATAGAGTAATGACAGAACTTCGTACGTTGTAGGAATTATAAATGTAATTAAACGTAAGAGTTGTAAATCTTGTATCCTTATTCTGTTTGCAATTGATTTTTTTGCGAACCATAAACATTGACAGAATTAGGTATTTAAAGCAATTTGGTTGTAACTAAAATAATAATTATCTCCTTAACTCAGTTAATAATTTTTGACGTGAATATCAAATTAATTTTTTACATAATCTTGACTAGTGTGAGCTTAATTTGTTCATTTTTTATGTGTAGACAACCGTTTTTAAGAATTTATTCAGATTCTATTTATATTGATGCCAAAGATTTTCTATAGTTTCTAACTGAATGAAATTTCATATTTCCTTTTTGCCAGAATTACGAAACTTTTAAAACTTTTGTTACAAATAAACGCAATATTTTTACTAGTTTATGAATTCTAAACAAAGTATTGCTCATTAAATTTTAATACAACAAAAGCAGCAGTTCTCCTTAGCTGTTTCTTGCTCCTGTTATTGTCTACTTTACTATGGTAAACCTCTCGGCGCCAAAAGCTATACCTGGTATCCTATATAATTCACCAGCCAACCTCCGCGAGGGTGTACTACGTCCCTACGGCATCCACCATGCAAACTATTGTCTTCATTATTAATAATGTTGTCATATAATTTAGGTTCTTGATTCAATTCACTATGTGTACATTCAAGGTAGTAAATTAAAACTGACTTCAATGTTCGTACTTAAAATAAAACACTTCAATTGTTTAAATTAGGCTACTAGTGTCTTAAACAATATACAGGATAACAAATTATAAAAGCCTTTCTCTCTTTCAGTCTTATAATAGGATTATGAGATAGATTCAATGTTTAGATTGTTCATGAAATTGCTACAAACATTTTTTCTTTTATAGTTTACTAGATATAATAAAATACAACAAAATTTATTCATATTATATTCTATTATATTATTATATTATATTATTTATTCTTATTATATTTGACTGACAAATTAAATTTTTTAAGTATAAGTATTTTTTGGGCAGTGCAACTGTTTTAAGTTAAAGTTTTAACATTTCGTTTAAACGTTTATTTACTTTTTAGTAAAGTGCTCTAAAAATTATTTAGATAATTTACTCAACGTTATGTTTTTTGGCTTGATATTTAAATTTTGTAATAGAATATTTAGAAGTTGTTTCGGCTTACTACGCAAGTATTGTTTCACTTTTCTTCGTAGTTTTCCGTATAAGTGATTAATATTTCGTTTTTTATTTAATTAATTGTCTACTTTCTTGAAATCGTTTACTCGTATACAACTTTAAAAGGTTTTCTTATTTACACGGTATTTTAAAGTAAGCTAGTAACGTTTAATTCAATTTGTAACTTGGAATTACCACACTTGTTAAAATTTTTTATGGGTTTCTGTAATTTGTATTTAGTGTTAAAAATATTTTTTCAATATTTTGTGAAGCGATCACATTCAAACATCTGAAACTAAAAAATCGCTATAAAATTTTATAATTATATCTCTTAATATAGCAAAATTTTACGATTGTATGCAACTGAAAATTCAAACTTATAAAATTAACGTATTTTTAATTTAACTCTTAATATTGCCCGTACCACATTTCAAATTCCACTCTTCACAACGATCGATATAAACATGCCGTTTGTGACTGTAAATTACTCCATAGCCGGCCGCATTGGCGTAGTTGGTAACGTGCTCGCCTCTCTTCATGTGGTCATGGGTTCGAATCCCATTCAGGCACGGCATATTTTCATACGTTACAAAAATTCATTTTATCCTTCACCGTCTGCATTAGCAGTAATTGCAGAACAGTCGGACGTAAAATAAAAATACTCCATAGACTTATTTAACATTTCATAGCTAGCTAAACCTTCATCCAAATCCCTTAGTACAAGAGTTAATAAGAATACTTAACATACTACAAACAAGAAGGCTGTTCAGAAGATGGAGCCGTTATCTACTAAAGTATGATGAAAATAATAGTCTGAACTGAAATTGTTAATGTCAATGGAAATTTCACTTCTTCAAAAATTATCATGGTACGTTTCATGTTCTTTATCCTATTTTTTACCTATACATTGTATCGATAGTGTGTGTCAAATTAGGTTGAAAATTTATTCATTTTTTTCTGTATATAATCTACATAACAAACATTATAAAACCGGATTTCCATTCAACGAACCAGATTACTTCGTCAAAGAAAAATATAAAATTGTATCAGCTTGTATTAAATGAATAGATTGTTATTGTTTAAAAGTAATGTTAATAAGTATGGTTTAGCGGCAATTAAAAAGATATCTTCTAAATAGATTTAAATACCCTTACAGTTTTTAGTTAAATTAAAAAGGATAGCCGATTAGCGTAATGAAGGAGAGTGGCTTGAAAAGCTAATTTGTCTGATCATTTAATGCTTGCCGCGCCTAAGTAGGTTTAGGCGCAAGTGGCTGAAGATTATTTCAATGTTATGAGAAGGGATGTTGGAGATTTGAATAACGTCTTATAAATTTTCAGTGCTATTCTAGGCTCGTTAACGTTTCATCTAAAGGGATGCTAATGACATAGGTTTACGATTGTCTCAACTTTTCCCTTAAGTCACGACCGCTAGTCACTTTTATAATAAAAGCGTTGGAATCTAATGCTTTATTCTCCCCGCTACTGTTTTCATTGTACTAGAATTGCACTTAGCTTTTACATTAGTTCAAGTTAGACCAACTGCTTGAATTCTAGTCAGCTTCTAGGGTTACTAACTAGTGTAACTGCTAATGAATCTAGATGATCAACTTGTGTTCACTGATTAAAAACTCAATTAAACTTCTACTATTGTATTTTCCATATATTTTTATTTTTGAATTTGTCCAATAAATTGATGTGTTCTTTACGTTCTGAAAATTATCAGCTGTTCTTTTATCTAAAAAGTTTAAAATAAGTTCGCAGAATAACTTCGATTTTTTTATTAAGAATTGAACATTGTTTTCTCCGATCCGTGCTTCGATTAGACTTAAAATATGTAGTAGACCTACACTAGTTGAAATATATATATTTTAAACTGTTAAATGGAATATTGTACGAAACAAAAGAAATTTTTAAGTTTGACTTATGTCAATGACTTAGCAGAGAAAGCAAAACAGTGTCATCTGCATACTTCAGGTTGTTTATTACCTCTCCATTACCGTAAGAGTGATGCCTTCTTCAAGTTCTATAAGAGCTTCACTGAATATTTATATTCTCCGAATACACGTTACAGAAAACCGTTGGCAAGATGTAGCTCTGTCTGACAACACACTTGATATCAGTTTGTTGGAAAACTTTGTTACCTATTTTATTGTAGCTTTCTGATGCCAATACAGATTTGATTTAAGCCAATACGTATATCCCTGCCATTAATTTTTCATGTCCTACTGTGTCGAATGCCTGTGATTTTATGATAATTTCTTTATGAATTCCCCTGTACCTCGTTAAGTTTTTGTTTTTGCACGTTTTTCTATTATCCGTCTATTCCAATATCTCTGTCTTCATATAAGATTTTACAGGTTCGTTGACTTTCCCACTGTAGCCTATTGTGTTCTTTGCATATTTCATATATGGTTGCTTTGTTAATCTTCCATGTATTCTGTTAACAGGTATTACCTTTTTCATTTGAGTCTTGACACACAATAACTTCATTTAACTTTGTGCTAAATACTTCTTTTGCCTGTGCATCATCCAATTGTGACACGTTAAGTTTATGTTTGTTTGATTTCTTAATTAATTTCTACTATACTTTCTTTAATTTTGTTATTCTTCTGAGAGTTAATTAAATTACGAGATTAGAGATGTTACGAGATTAGAAGAATCTGATCTAAACTAAATTCTAGATATTTCACAGATTGAGTAGGAATGCTAAATAGACCATGTTTCTTTTCAAACTTATGTTCTGAATGGTTTCTGTTGTGTTAATAAACAATGAATTTCTGTCATTTAGTAAATTAACTCTTTTTGAACAATACAATAAAATAAGTATGCTGTTGTTTAGGTCATCAGGCGAAGGCTGGTTTGAACCTCAAGAGGCTTTACAGTAAAACGAGGAGTAAAGTCGTTTACAATTGCCTTCCTCGCCGAGTGGAAACGTATTCTTATCAACATGCCAGGGCCTCCGAAAAGCACTTACTTTCCACCCTGCAAATGACACGTTCACTTCATTCACCACAGGGTCTTGCTGTATAATGGAATTCATTACTCTCAGAGAAGATAACTCTGACTAGTTTATTTTACATCTTTACCTCTTCTGTTCTTAAATGCTGCAGTCATATAATTGGCTGACCACGTGATAAAAAACAGAACCTATTTTTGTAGCCCTGGAACTAGCAGATCGAGTGCAAAAACTTTAACACTCCACCTGCCTGGCAAATAAGCATATCAAACAAAATTAATTGAGTTTTTTTTTTGGAAAATTAATGGTAGGTAATACTTTTGTGAAGAATGTAGCTATGCTTTAGTATCTTTATTCATTTACTTTAAAACACTTAAAATTTTATACTACATTTGTTTAAACTTGTTCTATGATGCATTACTGGAATGGGCACTCACCTTTAGAATTTTTAGTAGGCAACTTATCAAAATACGCTTCGTAAAAGTTTAAATAGTTTTTATTTTGCTTTGTGAAAAAGTTTATGCAGACGTTTAAATTTAATGAATACTATAATGAAATTTCTGTTACCGAGTGAAATAACGAAGAGTTTTTAAGTTGACATTTTGTCGATATCTTGTTATTTTCTTTATCGTATAGAAATCAGATGATGTTCAGTATGCATTATTATAGCTTCCTGGAATTCTTTACGTTTGTAATTTGAAATGACATTTAAATTTTTATCATAGTATGTATATATACTAAATATATTTCCTCTATTTTCTAGAAAATGTGACTTTTTCAGAAGTTTATCGTTTTGTTAAAAATTATTTCATAAGAGATCTTTGTTAGATAAATCTAACATAACTTTAATTGATATGTTAAAAAATTTCTTCATTCATTTCACTATGTACTTTAAAATTTATATTTATTATTTAATAATTGGAAAAAAAACGAAGAATCCATATAATGTTTACTTATATTTTTACTGATTTTTTTGATTTGGTAAGAGATGTGTGATAATTGTTTCAAGTTACTTAGATGTTATTTTCTTCCTCGTTTTACATACTTTTTTCTTTGAAAATAAAAAAAGAAAAGGTACTTTATAGTTGTGCAATCGTCTGGTTATCGTTAGTAAATCATTAGAGGAATGATCTACAGGCATTCTTTAGAAATACGCGTTTTGATTTCCACGATTTTGAAGTTACGGGGTCGTCATTTTAGTAGCACCCTTTCTTAAATATACGTGGCTCCGGTTTCAAAGTTACACGTTAGACGTAACTGAAGATATAAACGGAAGAAAAACACATCGAAGAAGTTATTGAAAGTGATGAACAACCACCGAATAAAAAAGATCGCATAGCGATGGAGGCAGAAGTTGATTTCTCACCATACGATATCGGCAGAGCGGGAATTTGTGAAATACAGACAGGAAGTGGTTCAATACCTTAACTCTTGTTCTACGCCCATGTTGCCACCAGCCCGGGTGTGAAAAGTGTACGTGAAGCTTTCGAACATTTATAAAAGTTCTGCGAATACATAAAAGAAAATGATCCCGGAACAGGGAAGTGATAAAGTGGTCAACGGTATTAAAATTGAGGTTAATTTTTACCGAATGGCGTTTAACAAACTTAAGTTGTCTATTGGATGACTTCTTAAGACAACGTAAGACAAAACTGGATGATTTCTTCAAGAAACTAAGACTAGAATAAGGGTATGCTATGAAACTTTTTTTTAAATTAGTGATACAAAAACTGTCCGGTACGTGATCTTCGTAGCTGTTATTGGGAACTGTACTTTTATTATAATTTGCGCTTGATTTGTAATATTTTTGTCATTTTAGTTTAAATTAGACCATGTTAAAACCAAAACTACAACTACGTTTTAAAATGTTATTTTTTTTCTTGCTGGGAAACGATTCACTACTTATTAGTACTACAATGTAATATTAAGGGATACGTGGTCTTGATTTACGTGCCGATTTTTCGAAACGAATTAACCGCGTAAATCAGAGGATGCTTGTATGAATTGTTAGATCTGTTTTTTTTGCATACACACGCAACGTCTGCATCATGTAAGTAGCTGAAGATGTTCGAGAGAAGAATTTTATCATTAATGTTGCCTGTCAAAGCGTTGACAAATATTAAATCATCCGTCTTATACACACTTGAAATATGAATATAATGTCTGTAGGATTTAAAATGAGATTGGTTTGTCAACTGTGTATAAGAAAAGCTTGATATTTTTTCAATTGAATTTTATATTTTATACGATTTTAATGTAGCATATTACAGCGCTTACATTTTAACTGTTATAAAAAAATAGGTGGGATCTATTAACCCAATTACATTTTTCTTTTCAAAAATAGTTTTCGTTTTATTATTTAATCCTGTTCTTAGTCAAATCAATAATTAATTTTTTTCAGTCAGGAAAAGTTATACGCAATATCATTTATAATTACTTATAATTGTATGTATTGTATTATATTATAATTGTACTTATAATTAGTTTGATAATTACACAGTAATTGTGTATGTTTATTGAAACTTGTATAATTCATTCAACCAGAGTTGACAGTAATGTATGCGACGTTCTAATTGGAATACCGCCTCATAGTTAGCTGGGTTTAACAAAGACACAATCTGTAATACATACTTATGAGTTGCATGATATCACTAAAAGCTTTGAATGAATATTACAATGTGAACCGGTATGCTGGCATTCGATCATGTGAACAGCTTCATTGTCATTGACTCAAACAGTTCACGTAAACAGATTACTTTCAACACTAAATGAATGAATGCTTTTAATAATATTATGAATTTTGGTATATTACATTATCACTGCGTTTTATTATAGTAACTACATCATTTGGTGCGCTTGGACTGTATCTTTTGCACGCGAAAAATCTTTGGTTTCCCTTCACGTCATGGCACACTACTATCAACAATTAGACTACCATTATTCAATTGACAAAAATCTTTTTTATTAAACTTTTTATCTTAATTAATTAAGTAGTCGCTTCTTTCGGTCAGTTCCGCGACTTTTGATTTTATTTTATTTTTACTTTATCTATTAAATTGCGATTTGTTTAAAAATGTTTTATGTTGTAATTTTTGAACCAACTACCTACAACAATGTTTTTCTCTGAGTGTTAGCTACTGTTTTATTTTATTAGATATAGTAGGCCTACGTCTGATCGCATTGTTCACAACAGGATAGCCTAAGGAGATACCTAATTTCCATTTTAATCAGTTTAGTAATAGCTATACAATGTATTTTAATAAATCAAATGTAATGTTAGTTTTCAACAATGAATATCATAATAACTGCAGTGAGTTTATTTTCGTTCTAAGTATAGTAAAAAATTTATTTTTGTTACCTATTTTAAGATTATCTGTATAACATTTTCCATTTGTGTAATGGAAATAAAATATGTTATATTATTATATATTACAATGAAGTAAAGAGTATAGTGTTGTTGTTTAGGTCACCAGCCGAAAAACTGGTTTGAACCTCTAGAGGCTTTACTAAGTAAAACGAGGAGTGAGATGGTTTACAATTGCCTTTTTCACTGAGTGGAAAAGTATCCTTGTCAGCATGCCAGGCCCTCCGGAAAGCATTTACTTTCCACCTTGCAAATGACACCTTCACTTCATTCACCATGGGTTTGTAGCTATATAATGAAATTTATTACTCTCAGAGGATAACTGTGATTAGTGTCTTTTACACCTCTACTTTCTGAAATACTCCAGTCATATAATTGGTTGACCATGTGATAAGAAACAGAACTATATTTTAAAGCCCTGGAACTAGCAGATTGAGTGCAAATAATTCAATACTCCACCTGCCTGTTATAGGCAATAGAATGTAGGTATGTATCAGTAGTAATGTGGAAATGTTAAGAGTTTCTAAGGATTGATAAGAATACTTTTAATCCATTATGAAAAATGATGTTGAATTTATATAATTCAATATAAATTGAATTATATCATAATTCAATTTATTTTATTTTATAATCAAGCTTGTAATTCACATTTTTATGAATAAACTCTTGTGGTCAGCGTTTTTGTTTGGCCCAAAAAATTATTATTACTGAGAATCGGTTGTAAAAGAGATTATTTTGTAATATTCAGCAAAAGGAAGGGGAAATGTATCAGGTTTGTTTGAGAATGTTAATATTTTATTGTCCATATTTTATACCTTAAAAAGCTGGGTAAAAAAGAAAACGGAAGGCCAAGGAACCAGGACTCAAAAGGTTAATGAACGAAATGATGTTCAATGAGTACAATAATGCGTAGGCATGTAATGATACTGAAATAAACTCGTGATTGCATGTATATGACTGAAAGATTAGTTTTAGAATTTGAATGAATAGTTAACAATACTTTTTTCCTTATTAAAAAAATCCCCACTATAATAATATTCGTTTAGTAAATACTTCATTAATTTTTAATTCTAATAGAAAAACTTTATACATATAATATTTATGAAATGCTTTCTATCTATTATTCAGCGACGGACAATTCTTAGTATCTTAAGAAAACTTCTATGATTACACAGAAAAAAACTATTACTTAATAATACTTTTACTAAGTTTATAAGTGAATGAAAAAAGCAAAGTATAATGTTAAAAGGAAAAGATAAAATTAGTAAAGAGATTACTTAACCCCTCTTACTAAGATTGATCTCCTGCAGCATTTAAGTTTGCATTTTTCCTTCGGTCCGTTACCTCTGCTTTCCGTCACCAAGAAAGCGCATTAGTGAATTGCATTTACATTTTAGATTTTCCAAATTATAATCGTGACTAACAGCCGAAAAACTCTTCCGGATAAAATTATTCAGAGTTGATATATAATACTATAAGTACTATCCGCATATACTATCTGTCGTAGTCCATTAACTTTGTAAACTCTATTTGCTTTGTTAATGTTATACTATCATTGTACACTCGCATAACCCTTACCTCTATAATATAAAACGGATTTACATAATTATTGCATAAATTAAATGTGATGTATTGTAATGTAGTATTCATAAATTTTCATAGTACTACTTCAAAGGATTCTACTGTATTCATAGTAACGTGGTTTCTTTCAAATGCATAAAATAGTTGTACGGTTAATAGCATCTTTGAAGATTTAGTCCACAGTTTCCTTTTAGTATATAGTTTAAATAAATTTAATGTTATGCACAGTATTTTAATGCCATGTATATAGTTTACGTTAGGAAGATTTTATCTACATTCTAAAGAGGTAAAATACCAATTTTCCCTGTAATCTTTCATTGGTACGTGCTACAAATACATGTATTTAATTATACTTTATTAGTCTTAAAAGCTTTTATTTAAAAATTGTTATTAGACTATGTACTTTTTTAATGGCATTAAAGGTTAAATATCCGTTTCATTCATCGATACCTGTAGATAATATCACCATGGAAGGAGTTTTTTACTTTAATACTTGTGATATGATGTTTGATTTGAATCTGAATTAGATGTATAGTACAAAAGACGAACAAGTTACAAAGGATATGTGAGGTCATAAGCAGAACTTTGGGGATAAAGCTAGGAATAAACAAAACTAAAGTTCTATTAAGTTATACCAACCCTAGTGTTATTATGTATGGAATTAAGGCATGGACGACTACGAAGTTACAAGAACGTAAAATCCAGACAGCAGAGATGCGATTTTTGTGAAGGACGATATGGTGTACTCAGTTCGATAGAATAAGAAATGAAAATGTGTGGTTGGAATTGGAAATATTAATCTTAAATGAAAAGATAAGAGAATATTGTGAAGGTTTGAAAACTGCATCAGAAAATTTGTCAGCTCAAAGGATACTTCCACAATTCTTATCTGTTATGCTCTGAAGCATACTAGAAGAGATTTTGGTAGTTATAAAAAGATGGATATAAATATGGTATATAAGTTCGGATCAGGTTAATTCTTAGCCGTCGTTAGAAGTAGAAGATAAATATGTTTTTTAACAATTAAATCTTCGGATCTGAACTTATATTTTAAGAATCTGTCAAATAATAATGTATTTAGCCCTGTATTCGGATGTAATAAGTACAAAGCCCTCACTGAATAATTGGCTTACAAATTCTTTCCAGTAGTGTAGTTATCAATGCAATTGACTTTTGTGGAACGGGTCCTGGGTTTCATTTTTGATGAAATTTGGCATTTTTAATCTACATTTACATCTATTACTTTTTATAACGATAAGCATTAATGTGCTAACGAGTTTGAAGTAAAACCAAAAACACTTATCTTGTCACTACCTCTGTAACTTTCCTACCACCAAGACTCTCGGTAAAATGGCTAGGTGGAAGAAACTTTGTAGAATTTTAGCTCTCTAGAACTTCAGAGATTTAAAATTCAACGAAGTTTTTTCTAAGGATAAATAGAAAAACTAAAGCATTTGCATTCGACTACTTGTGTCCAACGGCTGGAAAGAGTATTAGAGGTCTACTACCCAGAAGTAACAAATTATTGTAGCTATTTCTCCGTATTCTAATAAAGCTTTAGTTCTTAAAATTGTTAAAAACGTTAATTTATGAAAAAGCTATAATAAATCTAATTAACTGAATAATGTAACCTAAGAAACTTAACAATATAAATATATAACGCGATATTTATATATTTCGTGAGCATTATTTCTATAGTACCTCTTCCAAAATTCGCTATTCATTCATGATAGAACAATTACAAACTGCCAATCAATTAAATTATGAGTGTGTAAAGGAGCGAATTATATGTTTTTGTGCAAAATAGCTTTGTTGAAGCTGTTAAAGATCGTCTTTGTCAATGTGGAAGTATGAAGTTTATTCGAGTATTGTAGTAGTCTTGTAGTAGTCATGGTCTGAGCTTTGTAGTAAATAATAAAACAATGTGACATGTTAGAGTAATCAAATGCAATAAAAGCAATTCTTTAGATTTTATTAAGGAAGTACGAGACCTCTATCAATTATTGTGTAACGATTTTAATATTCAATATTCGGTCCATTAATTCATTAAAGCGGTAAGTTGTGTTAAGACAACATTCGCTTTGGTTGAATGTTCCGTTTCGTGGATGGCAAAGTTTACCACCTCCGATTGTGAGTGAGGAAGGAAGAGAGCTGTTTGCATAACGATACGAAACTCCCGTCTGATGATTGTTGCTAAGTGTAAAGTGTGAGTGTAACACGGTTGAAAGGATGCTCACCACCCTGAAACTGAAAAGGGGTTGGTTTATTAGTAGGAATGTTCATTATTATTCATTTGCTGTACGTACATTCGTTTATTTCAACCCTCATCTGAACCGACGGATGTGTTCATACGTTATAAAAGATTGAAATTTTATTTTACTGTTAGATTGTTGTTGAATATTTATTTAAAGAGGGCGTTTGTTCGACCGATAAATCATACGATTCAATTATGTATAAACCATCGCGTGTGGTAGAATGATGATGACGGTCTTGTATATGTTTCTGATGAAAACTATAATAATTGCCTTCTAGAATTGAGTTTCATTAATCAGTATAATATAGAGGTGAGGTGTGATAGGGACAAAGGATCGCTCATGGTACCGCTGAAAACTTCAATTAATCTGATTAAAAAGCAATATTGTGTACCGTTGGTTGAATTCAATAAACATTTCTTTTTTTGGATAGGGCTGTGACAAATTACACTCGCATTAATTCATTATAAACACGATAGATTCACCCCTTGCCTATGGCCACCTAACATAACCTCGTGTAATGTTTACGGTTCACAAGATAGAAATAAATCGATGATTGGACATTGTGACAAACGAGGGATTAAATAATTAATTTTTTTATTGGTTTAAAATAAAAATTAATTACTATTTAATTTAGTGTGTATTACGTTCAATAACACACTAACACTACATTAAATGCAGTTTTCATAAATGCAGATTTTTATAACAATACTTACATTTTTTCTTCTAAGGAATTGTAATAATTCAGCAAAAATACTATTCAAACTTTTTTTTTATTTAAGGTCGCATCAACAATAAAGTCATTAGCGACCACAATGACATAACAATCTTAAATTAGCAAAATTAGAATTAAAATGTCTTGAGTGAATAAAATTTGAACTAAAAATGTCTTGTGTAAACAAAATTTTGATTAAAATAATTGTGTAACTGAAAGTCTGTTAGGTACAAAACCACGTTCTGTATACTCTTGATGTCCGTCAGCAAGCTTTTCGTATTTTTATCAACAGCGTTCTTCTACAATATGCCGTTTAAAGACCAATAAAGTAGATTTCTTATAAGAGAATAATTTATGTTTCCCAGTGGAGACATTTATCTTTACAAAAAACAAAACATCCAATGTCCACTTATCATTATGAAGCTAAATTTTGAAAAGCAAACGTAGGAATTTCTTTTGCTGAAGATATAAGTTTGCTGAGCCTCTCAGTTTTAGCCGTTGTCCGGTAAATTTATACCCAAATTACTACCGTGTAATTCATGCCATTTTTCATACTCTTAACTAAGTTTTGAAATTTCTCCTCTAACTCTTGAAAAAATAAATCGTTTTGAATGTGTTTTTTTGTAATGCACTAAAGTGTAGTTGTTAGAGGTCGGAGGTCTTCGAATGAAAACGTTGAATCATTTGAATGTTCGAGTTATGTCACAGATATGATAAATTTGTTATAATTGCAAAAAATTTTAATTTGAACCGCCGAGTCAGAATTATTATTATGTATTCCTTAAACACAATGTGTTTGTAATTTTTTGGTCAAGTGAATAGGATTTTAAAATAAAACATGGTAGATGTTTTTTATATGGGTAGATCATTAGATTCCTGATAAAAAAAACCTTGATTTCATTAAAAAAATTTCGAATAATTATTTTCCCTTTTAAAATAATTAATGTGGTCACTTTTTTGTGAACCTGGATATAACAACGAGAAAAATTTGCTTGGAATATTATGTCCAATCTATTCTGAAAATGACAGAAACTTGCACCGGTTTTGTACTTTCTTTGCCAAATTTTGATCAAATTACTATATTTTTGTAAAATTTTGAATAAAATTTTAAATTACTAACGTAAATAAAGTTATAAGTTTTTAAAAATTAAGTTCATTGATTAATGTCGTAGTTACCAGACGGGCGTTATATTGATTTTCTGTATTGGATTTACCAATGGATCCGAAGTATGTAGCCTATATGCATACATTTATATGTATGTATATGCATTTGGGAAGCAAATAATTTTTCGAAATTTTTAATTCGTAACATAAAAAACTTTCAAAATTATAATATATGTTATTTGAAATTATTTTTTTATCTAAATACAGTATGTGAATTTGGGTTACCACAACGTAATATAATTATTACCGATAAATGTGTTAGTGTATGAAAAATATTTCAGTTGCAGTTTTTTATAATTGTAAGAATGAATACCGCATTGGAAAGATATAATATATTTTTTAATTACTGGACGATTTTCATTTATTTTCCCGGAGGATTTTTTGCATGTCACATTGCCACTAATATGCACATAAATAATTCAACGACATAAATGACATTCTTAAAGTAGTATGGTAATTATTCTCCAATTGTACAATGACAATTATGTAAATTCAGACGGTAATAAAAAAATTTAATAACTGGCACATTTATGTTTGTTTAAAACGTCATTGGCATAAAAACTATTATTTACTGAAATATAATAGATTACTAAGTTATTTAAGATGTTCAACCATTATCTCTATAAAGAACATATATTATCTTCAAGTTGACATTTTATGGTTTCTCATTAAGTAATTAAATTACACTGTACTTATTTAACTGCTGTGAACTTAACACACGCAATTTCGCAAAGAGGTAGTACCTAGACAATTCATTTTTTACTTTGCCTTTATAATGCATTTTTTTGCCTAAATGTGTTAATATTGATTTTGCTACAGCTCTCCCATTTCATAGGGGAAGATCATCGCGTGTTCTTTCGGAGGAATAAAACAGAATTGCTCTATTTATTTTCTTTCAGGAGATATACCTATTTGTAATAAAGTGTAATATTTCCCTTTTAAATGGAGTTATTAAATTAAAAGTTAAACTATTCCTAGATATTCCTAACTATTTATTAGAATTTCATAAAATATTACAGTAATAAAATAAAACGAATGTATTCCATTTAAGTATTCCACTCTATTATTAAGGCACTAAATAATCCATTAATGTTTCAGAGTATCTTAACTTTTTTTTAATCCCTAATGTGTGTTCGAGTGTACGTTGCATCTGTTCATTTTTGAACAATTAACAACCCCATGACCCAATGAAATGAGATGAGGACGAAGAGTACGTTCAAATAAGGTGCAGTCTTATACAGATCCAGGCCGACTATTCCTGAGAGAGTATGGT
This sequence comes from Catonia carolina, assembly GCA_035578175.1. Classification (NCBI taxonomy): domain Eukaryota; kingdom Metazoa; phylum Arthropoda; class Insecta; order Hemiptera; family Achilidae; genus Catonia; species Catonia carolina. The sequence continues at coordinate 83,962,066 of JAQMRL010000002.1, forward strand.
TAATTGAACCTCAACCATCAAAGTACACCAGTAACCACTGACTAGTATTCAAAAGCAATTACCTTTACTAGGATTTGGAACCAGGAACCTTTGTCTCCAAAAATCAGCTGTTGAACAGCTAACTCGCGGCGACGACTTTACCTTTAGACCAACTCGGTGGGTAGAGTATCGTAATTAGGATTGAATTTGATAAAAACTATTAATTAACAATTTTTCAAATGATGTTGTCTCGAACTAACATATTAAAATATTGCCCTTATTACGTCTAAATCCTTAATCCTATCCCGTTATTAAGAAAAGTTTAGTAATATTATCTATCTGGAATATTTATATAATATATAGTATAATATATGATAAATAACTTACAATTTTTACGTGGTAACTGTGGTGGCAGTTCCAACCTTGATATGCGGCGGTGGTGATGAGAAATAAGGAGGAAAGTAACATTCAAACTGCAGATATGAAATTCTTAAGGTCTGTCAAAGGTTTGTACAAGATTAGATAGGATCAGAAATAAAGATCTAAGGCAAAAATTGGGAATTTTTCCACTCAACGATAAATTCAAATTGCATCGTGCGCAATGGGTCGATCAATTAAATAGAATGGCAGAAAGCCGCTTGCCTAGTGTAGCGAGAAGATAGAAACCAGTGGGAAGTATAGATATGGCAGGCCGAAGAAAAAATGGGTGCCGGAACAGGTAGAAATACCTAACCCACAAAGACAAAAATAAGACAAATTTTTAAGTGTCACTAATATCTCTTTTATTTTTTAAATTCAATTGAATTATTTAAACAATTAATTGTGATTTTCTTCTCAAAGTAAGGTTTTATAAGCTAAAGTTAGCAAAGAACGGGAACAGTTATAACTGGAATATTAACGTAGTGTTCAAATTTTTTTCATAAGTGGAGAATAATTAAAAAACTGAATTTATTGTCGCTAGTGCTACATGGAATATTTTTATTAATGAAATTTCTTAATTAGTTATTACCCTGCTCCATCATTAATATTAATATCCCTTTTTATTGCTGTATTACAAAGTATTAAACCCTTGTCTATTCGTTATGAAACAACGGTCACAATGGTAATAACTAGATTTGATTGATGATCAGTAAGGGTGATTTGCATCTCCCTACGGGGTGGCGTAGAACGTTTATGTCCCCTTCCTGCTGTCCCAGACCATTCTAATGAAAAGCACTACTGCCCAGTATGATAATTCTTCATTAAGTTCGTCTGTCCGCCCTATTTTACCCCTTACCCATAAGATACAACAACAAAATTTAAACATTTTATTGGACCGAATTTTTCACGCTTTAAATAATTATGTGTACCACCCTGTACGGTTATTGATGTTATCATGTTGTAAATACGTGATACAATAATTTATTGTCATTAAATGTATGTTGTATAAATGAATAAGAATTATTGTATCGTGATATGAAGTCATAAATAACTGGAGAAATAAATAAATTTAATTTAATAACAGGCAAACTGGACAATTTCCATTAGTTTTCTTATCTGGTTTTTACTTAGTTAATATTTATCTTACGCACTCCACGTGTCATTTATTACTACTAAGTATTATTTATAAATTAATTATGGCATTTAAATAATAATCAGTGACTAAATTAAATTACTTATTTAAATTTTTTAACGGCTACTATAGTGCGGGCATTCAATATACTATTGATCGTTAAAAGAATTATTACATTATTTTTTCAGTTGCAACCAACAAAATATTTCTATTCCTTATTTTTTTATTTTTACGTTCTACACGGTACCATTTTTTATTCAAGCCCCTTGATAAGGTTTTCAAATTTTTTTATTCCTTCACCCTTTCCAACCGTTTTTTCTTTCTTCCTTTGAAAACACTTGTTTAGTTTTCTTGGTTTTAGTTTTACAGCTGAGCGAAATAAGCTCCTAATTTCTTTGGAAGTGACAAAGTGGGTGGGTTCAGGAGTATTGATCATCTCTGAAGAAAATAGCTTTTGTGACAAGATCTTACAACAGGTGAATTAATTTCTTTACTTGGGATGTAATGTATTTAATAGACAATCACAAGATACAAAAATCAAAATCTAGAAATTTCAACACTTATAAAATACTATCGAAAACGTACGGAAGTTGATCGTTTTAAAATTTTATGACATCCTGGTTGTTCCTGTTTTACTGTATAATTCAGAATGTTGGCACCTGAATACTAAGCAAAATGTCAAGAATACAGGCTGCTAAGATGAGATTTTTCATGCCTTTAGCAGGGTATTACCGCTAAACCATAAACAAATTAAAGATATTAGTCATGAACTTGATGTACCAAGGGTTGTATTAACTATTCAAAAATTCAGGGAAAAGTGGTATAGTCATAAATGTTGCGGATGTCAGACGATAGAAAACTCAAACAGGCGTTTACTTAAAAGCCAGTCGAACAAAGTGGTATTGGATGACCTCGGATGTGATGAATATCCGAATTTCTTCATGAAATAGTAAACTGAAGCTGAAACATGACAGGAAGCCTAATAAGTATTATTTATGAAGATGTTGAATTTCCGTGGTTTGTTTAACAGCAAGGTTTGTGTTTTTGATTTTAAGAATTTCCAGGACCGTTTTATTTTGTTGAATCATTTAGTGTTATATTGCAGTTTTTTCATGTCTTCTTTAATTTCTTATACACATTGGTTAAGCATTTTCTGGTCCCAAATTTTGGGTAAGATTTTCCTTACTTTTCTATGTTCTGGAATTCTTAACGAATGCCCTAAAAATATTATTCTTTTTGTTTAGTAGGACTGGTCACTGGTTCTATTTTTTGTTGACATACTCATTTGAAACAATCCTAAGATTACCGTCTTTTGTAATTACTCGAGGTTCATTATGCAAGAATAATAAATTCCATTTTATATTTTATTTCAGAATTTATTTTATGTTTTGCTTTCATCTTTATTTTCTTCCTGTCATAGCATATGGAAGGAATTTATTTAAATTTTCATTTACGTAGGTAGTGGTAAAACGCTAAATTTCCATTTCGTGTAAATTTTCTATGAATGGAGAAACCTTGAATAAAACATAAAAATAAAATGGTTCAAACTAAATGCAAACAACTAGTTACTAACTTTACAGGCTTTCACAAAGAACGAAAACCTAACCCCGGATGGATGGAAGAAAGTAGAAAAACCTTTAGTTAACAAAATATGCTTTGAGTGTGGATTGCAAAAGAGCTTCCAGAAATCTCTAAAGTTACCTTAAGTGGCCTAGATTGACCCTACGCTAAAAATATTTTCTTAATTTTTCATAAGTTACACAATATTTACATAGAGATTAAGTCAGGATGAAATAAACTGAAACTTACACGTAAGATTATAATTAATTATGTTCATGTAGGTATAAACGTAATAGACTAAGCTGGATTTTATTTTTTCGGTTGATCTCCTTTGATATTTTTTTATGTATAAATTTTAAATTCTTGCATCAATACAAATTGTTTGTTATCAGAAATAATTCTGTAAAGGTATGTTGGCCAAACATTTCGATTTGACCGGGATAGTCCCGGTACCCCGCCCCTGTTATCGAAATGTACCGTTCTGAGCTGTCGGATTCCAGAAACAATATTTAAGTCCAGTAATATCGCCTAGTAGGAGGAACAGTTTTACTTTTAATACTGATTATGGTGAGCACAGTTAAAATATGATAAGGAAGAGTATACTTCGTTCTTTGGGTTAATAAAGTAGAAGACTTTTTTAGACTAGAATAAAAACTATGCTTAAGATACCGGACGTGTAGTTTGAAGAAGTCAAAAAACGTTGAATGAAGTAGGACTGAACTGGAAAAAATACTCGATCGAACAAATACAAACTACTAACTTTTAAGGGTTTCCATGAAGAGCAAAAGTACAGAAATGATGGATGAAAGGAAGAAGAAAAGTAAAGGAATCTTGAGGATGTGAGCTGCAAAGAGAGTTTAAAAATGTTTTTGAAGTTACTCCTTTTAACAGGTACGTAACGACAACAAATGTATTAGCTCAGTAATGTTATTGTAATTTCATATATCCGCCAATATGGTGCCTCGATTGTTCAATACTTTGATTTTAAAGGTTACTTAAAATATTAGCTTACCGTCCAACAACAGATGAATTTGTTGACGATAAACTGTTCTTTAATAACTATTAAAAAAGTTATATTTTGCGGTAAACTTCTTGGAAACAGTACTGAAATTAAATGAGTTAAATTAAGATATATTACAAATGTTCAAACACAGGTTTCTTATTCCTTTAACGTTCCAGCGACCGGTATTAGTGTACCAATAAGAACTAAGAGCAATTACAAGAGATCACGAGATAATGATTGCAGTCGCCATTGCTACATCAAACTAGAGTTTCTACATCTAAAGGAAGCATAAAACTCTCTGGGAGAGGGTGCGATTTTAGTCGATTTTCGTGCACCGTCACGTACACAGGGGATCACTCGCCCTCATTTAACAATAGAGTAATTTGCGTTTTATTGTTGGCTTCTATCCAGAACACCAGCGGAGGACAAATCTTATTCTTTTCTTCTCTTTTTTATATTTTCCTTCGATATATCACTCACGATTTGTCAAGTTTGTTTGCTCTTTCTAAAATTAGTATTTCTTTCGTACGAAAAGTAAACTTTACTGTTAAAACTTACTTTTTTATACGTATTTGCTTATTCGTATTTTTATTGATATAGCAATGAAAGAAACTATACTCCTTATCGTTTTCAAAACCGTATGACAAATACAGCATTTTCGTATTTTTTATGGTTTTTGTTTAGTTAATAATAACAGTATTTGCCCGTAACGGGCAGGTGGAGTGTTAAATTATTTTTACTCGATCTGCTAGTTCCACGGCTACAAAAAATTGTTCTGTTTCTTATCACATGGTCAGCCAATTATGTGACCGATGCATTTAAGAACAGACGAGGTAGAGGTGTAAAATACACTGGCCAGAGTTTTCTTTTCTGACAGTAATAAATTTCATTATACAGCCAGACCCTGTGATGAATGGAGTGAAGTTGTCATTTGCAGGGTGTAGGAAGGTAGGTGCTTTTCGGAGGTGCTAACATGCTGATAAGCATGTTTCTACTCAGTGCAGAAGGCAAGGTAAACCACCTCACTCCTCACTTTATTTAGTAAAGCCTTTAGAGGTTCAAATCAGCCTTTCGGCTGATGACCTAAACAACAATAACAGTATAGTTCTTTTTGTTCATCAGATTGTCATCATCTAGTGCTAAATATAGGCATCACAAAATTCCCTGTTCTGTGCCTTTTGTGCTCAGTTAAATCCTGTCACAAGTTTTAAGTCATCTGTCCGCCATGTCTGTGGATGACAACTACCTTTCTTTTCCAGCCAGGGCCTTCGATACCAAATCTCCTTACATCGATCATCTGAACCTACTATTTTTGTTTTCTGTCAAATGAACTTATATTTTACAAGTTCGTTCAATTTAATGTTCAGCATGTTTTTCCATGGATTTAAGTCTTGGCCAGGCTCTCCATCTGGTTTTTGTAAATAACAATTTGTAAAAATATATGTGCAGCAAATGAGTCGATAGGTCTACACACACTAATTAAAAATCTGGTGTAAAACACTGCCAGAGCTTTCTTTTACCAATGCAAAGAATGAACAATACAACCTAACATTAGTAATAAAACATTAGAAATAAATACAAAACCAAACCTCAAAAACATAATTTAATTTTAATCATGACTGAATAAGGCAAAATGATAACCAACCTTAGTTTGGGTTAATAATACGGAAAATCACAATTTCACGCTAAACTAGGTTCTGTAGAGAAAAATTGTTAAAATAAAAGTTGTAGATATTTTAATTGCCAATAAATTTGATTATATACACTTTTTTTGTAAAACGTATACTGAGCTTAAATCTTAAAAACTACATTTTTTACAGATTTTTATGGAAAAAGCAGAAAATTAATAATTACCGCTAAAATAAGTGTTATACTAAGAAATGTTTGAAATAACCGTTGTAAGTTTTTAAATTTTCTACAACTTTTTTATTATATACTTTCCCCCCTAAAATGCTTATTAAAGTTGCAATCTTAAAAAAAACATTTTTTTCTACGAGAGCACAGCCTCCCCAAGAAGTTTCATTAATTACCTAATTATATATTTTATTTATTTATTTCTTGTTTACAAATAAGCAGACATGGCGCTTATCTTATCTTGTAGAGCATTAAAAATGTAGTAAATGAGGCGATTTAATAAAAAAATCGTTGGAGCCGTTTTTTGAGAAAATCGCAAAAAAGTGAAAGATGACACAAATAAACTACTACTTCTCGTTGACCGCTTTTGATGAAAATGTTCGTGTCGGGTCCTCTAGTGGTACGTAACGTAATTTCCATTTTCAGCTTCGTACGATGTTACGTTCTTGAGATATTTTGTTCACACACACACTCACACACAGACCAATCGCTAAGAACATGTTTTTTGGGTTCAGGGGTCCGAAAATGTGTATATCCAGTGAAAATCGACATGAAAAAAATAGTTTCTGTGTATTCATATAGGCAAGAGTAAGTAACAATGGAAGAAGTTCTTAATGGTAAAGTAATTTTCTGATTCGCCTGTTGAAAAGAAAATACAAGTTTTTGTCGATGGATATTTTTATTGGACTTCACAGTAACTGCAATAGTGTAAACATTATTGATTACATGTCAATATTCTATACGGTTCTATTTAGGAAGTTAATTTATTAGCGGCTTACTGTAATGTTTAGATGGTTAACCTAGCAGCCCGCATGCGGACAATAGAGATTGAAATGCTAGTGGCAACTAGTATTTACTTTTTCACCGCGTGCTTTTTGGCATTACAGTCAAACCCGGACGTCCTGCGGATTCAATAATTATTTTGTGGTAAAAACTGGTCTAGCCAATATACCAGTGTATATATAACAGTGTATCAATGGTGCTATCGTGTTTTTATTAAGTCCTTCAGTTAAATAAGTATAAGAATAATTTCCATTTTTTACTTTCTCTTGCCTATATGAATATATAGGAAGGAAAGAATTGTTTTCATTTTAATTGTCCAAATCGACATTTCACCGGATATATAAGTTTTCACACCCCCTGAACCCAAAAAACATGTTTTTAGCGATTGGTGTATGTGTGTGAACAAAATATTTCTAGAACGGAACATTGTACGAAGTTGAAACTTGAAACTTTAGTTAACTACTAATAGAGGATCCGAAACAAACATTTTCATCAAAATCGGTCAACCGAAGCAGTAGTTTATTCGTGTAATTTTTTACTTTTTTACGATTTTCTCAAAAGCTCTTCCTACGAGTATTTTTTTTTTAAATCGCGTCGTTTACTACATTTTTTATGCTCTACAAGATAGGTGTAATGTCTACTGAAAATCTTGGGAAGGCTGCGCTTTTGTAGAAAAAAAATGGTATTTTTAAGATTTCGGCCATAAAATCCATTTTAGCACAAGAGTGTATGTGCTACTTAGTTTAGGGGTAATTAATTTCACCCTTAGTATGCATTTTACGACATAAGTTTGTATAATAAACTTTATAGGAAATTTAGTGATTTACAACTTTTATTTTAAACATTTTTCTCTACAGAGCCTACTATACGCGCGCCAGCTCATGATCTCTGTCGCCTGGGGAAGTGGGGCGGGTGGCGTAATAGAATGTGAGTAATATATTTGTCTTATCGGGCAGTACAAAAACATTTAGTCATCATGTAAATATTATTATTATGTCTATGTATTTATTTATTATAGGCCTACGTATTATTGCTTTTCACAACGGATACACGTGTCACAATATACAGTTGTACATTTGTGCTAATGCGTCTCGGATGTGTTAATCATTATTCATGATTTTTGAACACTAATGTGATTTTTATTTTGAAATTAAAGTGTGTTAACATGCCAAAAGTTATTTGTTTTGTGTTAGGTAAATTTCAACGTGTATTTTTCATATCTTTTGTTTTATTTTAATATGTCTTCCCGGAAAAATAAAGCGGTAATTCATTCGACAAATTATTACATCAGTTATAAAAAACTGTGATGAAGAATCGCGTAAAGGACTCGGAATTGGCTTGACCACTTGACTGAGGTAAAAAAAAATCATAATCATAATTTGCTACTAATTATTTAGGCCTATAAATTAATGTTATGAAATATATATTTTTTAATTCCCTTATTTTCTATGCTACGTGCATATTTTAATTCCTGAGGACTGCCTGACTCAAACTGTAAATAATTACTAAATATTAATAAATACAATGAAAAAAAAGTAAAAGAGTTACTATATTATAGAATAAATTGAAATAATAAAACAAAAGGTTGTCATGACAAGAATATTATGATAAATGTTTTTTTTATGAATAGTATAATGTTTTACTGCATGCCGTAACAGAAATTCCTCACACGGATCACGAGCTGACGCGCTTATAGTAGTTTAGCGATAAAGTGTGATTTTCGTATTATTAAGCCAAAATAAGGTTGGTTTTTATTTTACATCATTCACTTATGATTAAAATCAGGGCCTTTGAATAAGGGAAATCTGTTATTCAACGGCCCTGGATTAAAATAAGGTTATGTTTTTGAGGTTAGTTTTTTGTTTATTACTAATGTTAGATTATCTTGTTCATTATTTGCATTGAAAGAGAAAGTCGTGTGAGTGTTTCATACCAGATTTTTTTAATGAAAATTATAATTTTTTTTTAAAGGAATATTTAAGGTGGCTTTTGAAAGGGAGCTATCGGTTAAAGTTTGTAATTGTAAAATACAATCTCTTTTTCCTCATTTTCTTGATTTTTTCTCTACGCAGTAGTATAGTGTTTTAGTTAACGTTAAATACAAATATTTATATATTTCTTTAACTTTTTTCACAAAATTAGGCTACTAATATTTAATTTCAACGCTTATACTTTTTTCAGAATTATAAGTGTTTTAATGTCGGTTGTAGCTTTGTCGGTATGCGATTCGGAGAATGAATAGGAAAACAATATAGCCACGTTAACGTCAATTTTAAACAGTAGCGAGGGTTCGACCGCAGATTGATTACAACACAGGAGAACGGCTATAAAACCGCCGCTAGAGACTACTGTCCCTTAAGGATGATCTCATGTCCGTATTAGGTTACGAAAAGCGATTTTATGAAAATCCTTATTCAATACCTAACTGCCGTATTAAGACCTGCTGCCATATTAATTTACAAATGCTTTTTGAATTTTTATCCTTCAGATTTATTAAAAATAATTGTAATATTTTAATGTATTATTCAACGATATTTCCGTTCGTGAAGTAATACTGTAAATGATACAGTAATTGTATAACGCAATGATATAGTTTACTTCTCAATTGAAATGTTTTACTATTCTGAAGTAACATTCTATCCGTGTGTTCGCCGGAACTCTGTAGTAGATATTTTAACTTCTTCTTTAACGTGCCCAACTCTGTTTACTTTGCTAAACAACTGAAGACAAGGCCGATTGTGGGATTTGACGTTTTGTCATTATAATGGTGACAACCAACTTCGAGATATTTTATGTTCGTTGTACTACACCATATTACTCAAAATACGTTTGTACGAATTTTAATAATAATTTATTTGAAATATTTCTATACTACATGGAATTTATGATACAAAAACTTTTAAAATGTACTATATTGTTAATAGATATTTTTTATTTAGGTTGTAAAAAATTGTCCGTAACAGCTAGGTGGAGTGGTAAATTATTTGCACTCGATCTGATAGTTCCAGGACTGCAAAATATAGTTCTGTTTCTTATCACATGATCAGTTAATTATAAAACTGAAACATTTAAGAACAGAAGAGCTAGTGGTGTAAAAAACACTAGTCATATCTCCTCTAAGAGTACTGAATTTCATTATACAGCCAGCCCTTGTGGTGAGTGAAGTAAAGATGTCATTTCAGGGAGGAAAGTAGATGCCTTTCAGAGGGCCGGGCAAGCTGATAAGCATACTTTTTCACTCAGTAGGGATGGCATGGTAAACTAGCTCACTCTTCGTTTTACTCAGTACAGCCTCTAGAGATTCAAACCAGCCTTTTTTGGTTAGTGACCTAAACAACATTGTAAAAGAAATATTATTTGCTTTGTTTTCATAATAATTTCAAATTGCTGTTTTTTAACTCAACAGACGTACCTGTATTAATATATTATTGGTAAAAAAACTTAAACTATTTGTAAAAACAATACATTATATCTTTCTAAACATTTCTTATCTATATTATCTGGTACCGTGCACATATGTAAAGTACTTACCTTCCTATTTCTGTATGCGTACAGGGTAGATAATATTTTATTTAATTATGATACTATATTATGTGTGTGTGTGTGTTTGTGTGAAGGATTATTCAAAAATTAATGTAGGCTCATAAATACTTTAGACTTTACATAAATCTGTTAAGCATTCACAACAATAAATATAATTAATTGTTAACATAAAGTTAAATATTTGTTGTTAAACTGGTCATACCATGAACTGCGAAGATAAATTTCATTAATCAAAATTGGAGTTTTGTCCTAAAATGATTTGCGAACGCCATTGTAGCTTTTAAACGGTAAATTGTGTCCCAGACCAAAATTTTTTTTAAATGCGGAAAGAATGTGCAAACGTAGACCAGGTGACCTTAATCGGTTTCTCCTTGTGTTTTTGTACTGCTTAATAAAAATTTCGAGATCATGTCAAAGATTTCAGTGAAAGTATCATAGAAATTGATTTTCGTCGTAAAAATTATCAAAAAAGTTTTTGGATGAGTTTTATTAAATTATAAAAATGTATATTGATTAATTTTAACTAAATATGTTAAGCTTGGAAATAGGTTTCGGGTAATTATAAATTAATTCACATATCTGTGGAAGATTTATTGATATTGATATGACGCAATATTGATTTCATCACGTATCTGAACCATTACCGATTTGAACATATTTGTTTTATCAGTGATCCGCTTTTAAATTTGAAGTTTAAAAACACTTGTGGATTTCCAGGTCAGTGGGGAATTGCAACGATCGTTGTTGTATGAGCATCGGTTACTATGGTTTCGGTCGGGTTTCCAACTTGACAGACAGCGAGAAGCAATGATTAATGATATATACCTTCTGTCATCAACCTACCACAGAGGACTTCCTACAGTGGCGACGAATAAACGTTCGCTGCGTTCAACTGTAACTATGTCTTCCTCCTTTTTGATTAATAACTTATCATCTCGTTCAGTCCATATTAATGGATTACTCCATCTCGGATTCCACTTATCGTTTCTCCCTTCCTTTTCCATTATTCCTTCTTCTTAACCGACTGCGCTTAACATTTTGCAACATTATTCATTTGCTCATTGTTTCATTCCTTTGCTTAAGTTAATTTCTGTCTTCATTACGTTTCAGTTACAAATGATGTATTTTGCCTCACTCTTAATAAATACGTGACAACAATGAACATTATTTCGTTGATGTCATCAATAATATTGTATTATTAATCTTGATGATTTAAATTATAATTGTTGTTCTCTAAGTGATGAATGTTTGAAGTTGAAAAATGTATTTAAAAAAAATATAAAAATTAAACCTTTTTTTTGAAAAACGTTTCATTGTTTTTTTTCTGATGTACACCTGTAAATAACAGCAAGAAGAAGTATTTTAATATAAATCACTTCAAAGGTGAGACTTACTCTTTAATTAAATTTAGTTTGAAATTTTTAGTTATTTTGTATTAATTTGTATACACTAAATGTAATGGATTGATTGATGATAATTATTTTATTAAACAAATAAAAGTTATAAAATATTATAGGTTTACTATGAGAATTGTAGAATATGTACACACAATAATTTAAATTATTGTACTAAGTAAACGTGCTTTTGTTTTAATTTAAACAATTATGGATTAATATAATTTATTTATTGTAAAATATGTACTGATTTGTTCAATTGAATAATCAGAAAACCATCATATCTTCTAAACTTTGTAAATATATTTTACTAACTTTTTGTAAGTATACTTTTGCAGATCACACATTTTGCTTGGACACATGAATTTTACTTTTGCTTTGTCTGTATGAAATTAAGGTAAGAAACTGTTATAAATTTTGTAGATTTTAAATTCGAGTTTACAGCCGATTAGATGTTTACAGGTCCACTGGACGCAAAGAAAATGTTATTACTAAATGGTGAGTGTGTGTGTGTGTTTGTGTGCAAAATAACTCAAAAAAAAATCTGGTGTGAAACACTCACACAACTTTCTCTTGCCAATATAAATAATTAACAATAAACCTAATATTAGTAATGAAACATTAGAAATAAACAAAACACTAACCTCAATAAACATAACCTAATTTTAATCATGAGTGAAAGACGCAAAATGAAAATCAACCTCAGTTTGGCTTAAAAATACAGAAAATCACTCTTTCACGCTAAACTAGGCTCTGTAGAGAAAAATGTTTTAAATAAAAGTTGTAGATCTTTTAATTTTCTATAAATTTAAATATATACACTTTAATTTTAAAACGCATACTAAGGCCGAAATCTTTAAAAAATCGATTTTTCTCACGTTTTCGTGAGAAAAAAACAGAAAATTGCTAATTACTGCTAAACTAAGCTTTATACAAAAAAATGTTTGAAATAAACGTTGTAGGTTTTTAAATTCTCTACAACTTTTATTATATAAAGTTTTTCGCTAAATTGCATATTAAAGCCGTAATCTTAAAAAACTTTGTTTTTACGTGAAAACAGCCTCACCCAGAATTTCAGCAAACATGACACCTACCCTATCTTGTAGAGAATAAAAAATTGAGTAAATCAAGCGATTTTTAAAAAAATCGTAGGACCAGTTTTTGAGAAAATCGCCAAAAAGTTAAAAATTACACGAATAAATACTACTTCCGGTTGACCGATTTTGATGAAAATGTTCGTGTCGGGTTCGGTAGTTGTATGTAACTTAAGTTTCAAGTTTCAAGTTCGTACGATGTTCCGTTCTTGAGATATTCTGTTCACACACACACACACACACACACACACACACACACGCACACGCACGCACGCACGCACACGCACGCACGCACACACAGATACACACACAGACCAATCGCTAAAAACACGTTCTTTGGGTTCGGGGGGTCTGAAAACGTATAGATCCGGTGAAAACTCGATTTCGAAAAATCGACATGAAAACAATACTTTCCTTCCTATGTATTCTTATAGGCAAGAGAAAAAGGATAGCTAATTGTACGAAGTTAAAATTTCGTTAAATTAGGTACCTACCATGAGGAAACTCGCCGAGAACGTTTTAATAAAATCCCGTCAATTGGAAGTAGTAGTTTATTCGTGCGATTTAAAAAAAACTGGCTACTAAAATTTTTTTGAAGTCGTCTCATTTAATATATATTTTTTGATCTACAAGGTATGTTAAGTGATATGTCTACTAAAATTCGTGAGAGGCCAGTGCGCTTATAGAAAGAAATGGATTTTTATATTAATATTGTGGCTTTAATACACAATCTAGAGCACATGTATGTAATCAAAGATACATCAAATTTAAATTCCTAAAACTTCCATTTCAAGATTTTTCTATAGAGTACAGTTTAGTGTGAATTAGTGATTTTCCATATTCCTTTCATCAAATTTAAATTTCAACAGAGGGTGTTTTTATTAACCTCATTTACTCATGATTAAAATTAGGCTATATTTTTTATTATTCACGTTGACAAGAGAAAGTTATGTGAGTGTTTCACATAATTCTTTTAAGATGTTATTGTTAAAAGAGTAAATCTTTTCAGTCCTCTGGATATCATTTAACTAAATAAATTGAAATTCATTGATTCCAGCGATTCAGTAAATTACGTATTTTTCTGTAGATTATTATTATTATTATAAATAATCAGATTATTTTCTTAGATTAATCTGTTTTCATAATAAGCTTCCTGTGGTTTTTCTGAAAATTTTCTTTTAATGTCGTTTTATAAACTTACATGTACCTGATTAGATGTAAAATTGTGCATAACTTACTAAAAATTATTAAAAAAGATTGACGTTTCCCTATTTAAAATAATTGAATTGCCACACGCTCATCGTTATCGATTTCACGTTTAATTTATGTACTTTTTCTTATGAGAAGCTATAACTTTTTACAGCACTATTTTCTTATCTCAAGATGAAAATTTCTAGTTCCACTTTAATAATATGTTCATGCAGATACGTATACTGAAATGTGTCGTTCCGCTTGGTAAAATTCTGAAGGAAAGAAGTATAGTTCTTTGTTACCTTCCTCCGTCTGGAGGAATCTCATTTCGTTGGTCGGTAGTGTATGTAGACTACGCTTCGTTGTCGTCATCGTCATGACGCGGTGAATTATTAAGCTGGCAGTGGCAGCCGAGCAGCAAGTTGAAGGAGTTGATAGTTTAATCTACATGATAGGAGCCGTGACTGCCCTAGTCACGAGGAGGTTATCTTGACCTGTTCCCGCTGTGCCCATGAATAATAGTTTAATCAAAATTCTTGCAAGAACAATGCCAAACAGAACAATCGTATACTTTCTTCAATGTTATAAAGTTAAATCTTTAAATTTTCTTGGACTTTGCTCGTGTCTAAAAACGTTATGTAGCATTATAAATCTCTATTGTTTTACTTTAAACTACTGCTTTTCAATTACCTGAAATCTTTTTCTAATCAAAAAAACCATCTTTTAATGTAAAGTAATTCCTCAAATATTTTACTCATTTTCAAAGATACATTGATATATTTGTTATAAAATCGACTTACTATATCGAACAAGAAATTATACAGTGAAATCCGACTAATACACTCAGAGTTATACGATTTCTTTTTTAATTCACACTTTTATAAAGCACTTAAAGTAAGAACCGGGATCCGTTATTTTGATAAGTTTCTTTTCAATCAATAAACATTCGAATAAATAATATTGCTACACTGTAGTTTAATTTTATTTTCTGTAAAACATCCCAGGATTACATCATTTATCTTTATATTAAAAGAAAGCCTACTGCGAAGCAAGGACATGGACTCCATCATCAAGATCAATCAACTCTTACAGTAGTGTAATAGTTTTGACAATTCAGTTGTGAGTTTGTTTACAGAAAAAGCACTTGAAATTGAAAAATAATTCCCTATTATTACTGACTTCAATGGTGGGATCGATCTATTTAAAATATCTCACGGATTGGTCAGATATGTGGAAAAGCAGCGTCATTTAATGAAGATAGCCTAACGCTAAATCGTAGAAAGAAATTGTTTTAACTCCGCTGCTAACGGATTACCGAGGAACGGTTTTAAGATAAGTTTGATATCCTCTTTTAATTGGTGCCAAATAAAACACTGATTTGTAAAAATGAAATACTGTGGTCCCCGGTTATAACGCAGTCAGTTATACCGCGCTTTCAGATATAACGCGTGTTAAATTATGTCTCTGCATAATTTTTTTCCATTTTCTACAGATTTTAAAAATGCAGAACTGTAGCCTATATTTAGTTAGATATAATCGATAAAGTTAAACACGGGGTTTTGAAATCGCAGTTCAGGCGAGAACTCTGAATTCCAGAAGGTACAATACGGGAGTGGATGGCGGGTTTTTTTATACAGTTAGCGCTAATTAAAAGTATGCTTCTTTTACAAAAAAAAAAAAAATAAATAAATGAAATAAAAATGTGGACGCTGAAGGAATAAAAAAGCCACTGACTTTTTAAAAAATTAGTGTGCTTTTGTGTTGCGTATTCGTTCCAAACAGATGATTTTCTAATCTGATTCATTATTAGTATGTACTGTAATAAGTAATGAAAAAAATACGTAAAAGTTCAGTATTTAGTACAGTATTTTGTTTAGCTATATACGTTGAAATTTTCACCTAAATTTTCCTTAGTTTTTAAGTCGTACGGATTACGTAGTTTCAAGGTCCTCTGATTATATTTAATGATATTGGCTGCTGTACCACTAATAAACGCAAAGTACGTTTTGTAGTAAGTACGAAATTTCCTGACTTCGTATATCCCGCGGTAGGTGATATAACGCGGGTCAGCAAATGACTTCCTACACCTGCGTTATAACCGGGGACGACTTTATTTCATAAAAATAACTCACAATGGGCCTTTTAAAACTGTGTACTTATACGATTACAGTACATAAAATGAAAGATGAAGCCTGTGCTTAAAACTGCGTATCTCACCAAGTAAATACCATAAAAAATTAGGTACGGCTCGTTTTAAAGCGTGATAGTATTTTGTTATTTTATTTGTACAAATTACGAAACACGAGAGTGTATTACGAATTTTCTGGTGATCTGGACACAAAATATGTACTCGGTTTTTTAGAGTATTTTGCACTTATTCCATGTTTCAGAACATGTAGCTCGAACAATTTTAAGAGGAAAAATATGGAATTTCAGAGGAGTGTTCCTGAATGTTTTCTAATTAATGTCAGCTAAAATTTAGCCTTTTAGTAGAAAGGATAAAAGGATTAGAGCGTTTTAAAAAAATCGTTCACGATGGATTAAAATAGATGGCTAAAAAACGGGTAAGTACATAATTATTTTGTTTCCAAATCGTTAGAAATGGCTAATACACACTCTATTTGGTAATTAATACGAATGAAATACCAAAACACTAAGCTTTAAAACGAGCCGTACCTGAAATTTCTATGGTTTTTACTTGGTGAGATACGCGGTTCCAAACACAGGTTTCACCTTTCATTTTACGTATGGTTGTTCTGTAAAGGTCACTTTCATTAGAGATTGGCTTATTCTACTTGTATCCCGGCTAGCACGCTTTTTCGTCTAATACACTAACATGGGGCTGTCCATTAAAAACTGTAGGCTATTAAACGGATTTTACTATATTTTAAAAATGTATTGTTTCAGGGTTATATTTACTTAACAATTATATTACTATTGTAGTCTTTCCTGTTCTACAATTTTTGTTGTCTGTTGCTCTCGAGGCTTCTAATAATGTTCTACAATATCTATTAACGATATACTATATTTATAAATTTTTATAAAACTAATGAATTACTTAATGGTTTGTTACAGGTATGTCACTGGCAGAACTTCGTATTAAAACAGAATACCTATTACTAATTGCAACGTTAAAAGGTAATTATGTATTATTTTTCAAGCATTCAGCTTTCTAGCAATGTGTTTATTTGGAAACAATACTATAATTATTCAATATCCGTCAAATATAGTATTGACAAGTGGGCGACTACTGGCAATGTACTTTGTCTACTTCTTCTTCTTCTTACTATCAAAGATTAGGTACAAGCCTGTTTCAAACTCACAAACCATCGTATACTTCTACACAAACACGAGATATTCCCCGTACATCTCGACTACTGCCATCTTCTTCGAGGTCTTCTCACCTCCCTTCTTCCAAATGGAACATATTCTGTCTCTTTTAAGGGTATTCTATCCTCTGACATCCGTTGTAAATGTTTCCTCTATTGATTACGGTTCTCCTCCACTTTTTTATTCAGGTTAAATGCACCAAACTCAGGTCTAATTTCCTCGTTATGTATTAAATCCAGCCTCGAGCAGCCCTTCACCCTTCCTAAAAACCTCATTTCAGCTGGATCCTTCTTTCTTTGGGCGTTTCGTGGTAACCCATGACTCCCTTCCATAAAGAAGGACTGAGGCTGCCATTACCTTGTATAACTTCACTACTGTCTCTGTTCCAGCTCTGTTACCAGAGCCTATTAACGATACCACAAAAAGCTTGAAGTTTATTTATTTTATTTTCTTCATCCAAGTCCCTATCAAAGAACACATCGCAGCCCAGATAGTTATAGCGAGAATCTTGATCTAATACTACATTGTCTAAAAGATTCTTTGAACGAGTAGGATATTTCCTTATAAAAGCCATAAACTTAGATTTAGCAACCGAAACTCGTAAATTATATCTTTTACATAAATCATTTAAAACATGAACTTCTCTTTGAAGCTCATCTTCACTCTCCTGCATAATCCACATGTCATCCGCAAATAGCAATGCATTGAGATAATCGTCATTACTTATTCTAACCCCTGGACTAACCTCACCTTTCCACTTTTTAAAAACACACACACACACACATATATATATATATATATATATATATATATATTAAATAAAGTAGGTAACAGACTACACCCTTGTCTCAACCCTTGATTACGACAAGTGCGCGACTACTGGGAACTTGCTTCATAAGCTTATAAAATAAATAAACTAAAATATTATAAACTGGTTCGTGACTTACGATATGTGAAAAATATTATTTTTGAAAAATGACTAATAAGAAGTCCAACAAACTAAAAATGATGAGATTGTGTGCCTAATAGAATCAGCCATTCAGATGACTAAATGATCACCTGCTTAATAAACGTTCTAGAATTGTGGTGCCTACCTAGTAGTAAAAAATGTACTTGTTGTAGTTATTATTTAAAGTTATTGTTATAAAATCTTTTTAATATATCTGTCCAATAATTCTCACGGAAATAAAACTTAAAACAAGGTGACAGAGCCTTTTGTAATCGAACGGGCATGCGTTGAGCCTTTGGGGTATTTTTGTTAATTAAGATTCATTTATAAAAAGAAATGGGAAACCTTTTTCTTCTCTTCTCGTTTTCCTCTCATTAACTTTTAATTCCGTTTTTTCCTCGTTCAAGTACGAAGAAAAATGATAACTGTTCCTTCATTTATTTTATAACTAATTATTTTTCTTAAAATATTAAAATTACTTCTACAAGGGAGAGGACGAGTACAACAGTTTACCCGGAGGAAGTTCTATACCTTTGGTAGTAAAATTAGCTGAAATTATCTATTTTTATTGCAGTTTATATTAAACGAAGGATAAAAAATATTGGAAATTAAATCACTTTTCACCCAGATAAATTAAATTCTATGAAATGGGCTTACTAACTAGTGGGCAAATATATTTTAAATTTACTAACAGCGCATCGCTTTCTGCGTTTTTATGTAAAATGCAAAATTCTTTTAAAGTAATAATTGAATTTTTTATTTTTCCATTTGATTCAGCAGTTGTATTGTCTAAATAATTTACATTCCTTGTAATAACATTTTATCCTGCAGCAAAATAAAACGTTTAATTAAAATTAAAAAAGACTTTCGTCATTATTTCTTTTTTTTGTATTTCGGACGATCGATCTACCATTAATACTGGATTTTAAAAGTATCCCGAGTGTTTTTTTATGAATAAATATTAGCTGGCCCGTGCGAATAAATTTGCTTATTAATTTTTATTGGATCTCTGTAACAACCAATCTCGCATTAACACTTGAAATGTTTTAATCAAAATATTTGAATATAACTTGTGTACATATGATCCACGGAATGATCTAAAGGTAACGTTATCGTCGTGAGTCAGCAGTCTAAAATCTAATTTTTGGAAACGAAGGTTCCTGGTTCAAATCCTAAATAAGATTGTTATTTTTATGAAGTATTTGGATACTAGACAGTGGTTACCGGTGAACTTTGATGTTTGGGGTTCAGTTAACTATACTCTCAGGAATGGTTGGACTGGTTCAGTACAAGGCCACACATCATACACATCATTCTCATCTCATTGGGCCATAGGGCTGCTTATTGTTCTGAATTGAACAGATTGCAACGTACACATTAGGGATTAAAAAAAGCTTGCATTTACACCCTGTTCTGTAATAACACGCTAAGGTAATGACACTTCAAAACAAACTGTATTGTTGATTGTAACTTCGCAACGTCGCTGCCAGAATAGTAGATCCACCAAAATTATTTGGTTATTTACTTCGTAAAATCTTGTCATCGATTTTACAAATTTTAATTTTCGGAATGTTTGCAAAATTCGGAAAGTGTCTACTACACAATATACCTAGAATAACATTGTTAGATCCGTTCGGCAAAACTCTATATTTATGTACAAACTGAATCGCCACTTAAAATTCATTGGACCAGATTTTTACGTTCTAAATATATTTATGATAACTGTTAAAATTTGTCGTGCATATAATAGTGATAAGACTGTTTGTAATAAACTACTTTACATAATACAATTTTAGATCACAATTTTTGATTATAATGATTGTATATGGATGCAGCCGAAGAGATAGGCTACGAAATGAAGAAATTAGAAAAACACTGAATGCTTTACCGTTGCTAGACAAAATCAAGCAGAACAGGAGCAGATGGTGCAGCCATTTGAGTCGCATGCCAGGCGAGAGAATACCAAAAGCCGCCAGAAACTACAAACCTACAGGAAGAAGAGATATAGGACGACCGAGGAACAGATGGGTACCGGAACAGGTTCAAGAAACCTAATCCTTGGAAGTGAAGAAGAAGAAAAAAAAGTTTTAATTAGATCTTTGCACGATAGAAAAGTGTTAACATAACGTCAGTTCGCTTTCATCTATTTTACTGTGTAAAAATAAAAAGAAATTTAACCCGGCATTTCAAATTTATAAAAATTCAATGTCGCTAGTATTTAGGAAGAATATTAACATAATATTTAAGTAAGCTCGTTAAATTAGAATTTGAGAGAAATTTGAAGTGTGTAGCCTACTTGTACTTTTTTTCTTTACAATTTCATATTTGAGGTGTATTGTACCACATTTGTTGGTCTCGTCACTTGTGTGTGTGCATCGTTGTGCGAACGTTACTGGAATCTTTTAAACTAACTGATCCACGAATAACAATAATTATAATACCTTTATTGATTGATTCTGTTTTATTAAAGATTTCTCATGCTATGCGAACATGACATTCATTATAGTAATAATGAAACGCTATACTTCAGAACCATGATAATCCTTTCCTAAGCAGTTTAAGTTTCACCGGTTTATCGAGAATTCCACTTTGGTGGTTGAATAACGGTAATGAAGTAGAAACGTTATTAAATAAAATTACGTTGGTATTAAGAATTTTGACTATCTGGAGAACTGTCACTAGTGATGTTCTCCTTTGGACCAGTAACGCCATTTTATAAGTACATATTGTAAATCTTTTTTCCATTTCTGATAGTACAATTACAAAATTAAATTATATAAAATAAAAGAAAAGTCTCATTTCATTTGATAGATTTGTGAAATTTTTTTTAATCAATTATTGATATACCTATTTTTTTAAACGACACTTAAATTTTCAACTTTGAGTTTTAAAGTAACTTTTAAAATAGATTAATTACTTTTGGATATGATTTTGTAGTTTTTCTAATTAAATCTATCACATCTTTATTTTGGTTATTGAATTTTTTTTCTAAAAGTTATGAATCATTTACTAGAATAAGTCTGTTGATAACGACATAATCGTTTAAGTACCCTTAAATTTGATTTGTTGTACAACATTAGACTTACTGTTAAATTCATGTGATTATAATTTTTGGAATATTTTTATTAATTTAAAAAAACACTTTCTCTCAAGGTAATCACTTTCTCCGTAATGTAGTTGTTAACGTGGTAGCCAACTAAGTGGAAGTCCTGGGTTTGAATTCCAGCTAGGGTCTAAAAATTATTATATATGGCGAAACGCTACGTTTCTTCTTCCTTAATCCACCGTAGTCGTTAATGACCAAGTTGTCTGCAGACTTTATATAAACTAATAAAATAAAAAGGAAAAACTTTCTCTTAAAGTTTTGTTAATTTAATTTAACCAGTAGGCCTACGTTAACTGGAAGGGACTTTTTACAATAGCCTAATTTGAATCTTGTTTTTGTAAAAGTTTTCTTCTTAAATATTATATTAGATACGTAGTTAGCTTTCTACTGCATGATTATGAATGATCTAATATTTTTTACACATCTTATTTATAGTTTTAAAATTATATAGGCCTAATATGTAGCATTTGTATAGGGAGAGATAATTTGGACTTTACTAAATTCTGTTTGGTTAATAATCTTTTTTTTAATAAACGGGTGCCTAGTTAAGAAAGTGACGGCCTATAGCTATTGTTTTTTTTCTGGAAGTCCATTTAAGGATTTCATTCAGTCTATTTCTTTTCTCTGGCAGCTTTCTATCGTTTATTTCTCATGAGGCATCGGCTATTTTTCCTTTGTAACATGAAGACAAGAAGTCTTCTTTTAAAGCGAGTTGATGATGGGCCAGTGAAGCAGAATCGTTTGTTTTATCAATAATGAAAAATGTCTGCAGTAGGAGGCCGCGGTTAATGAAGCAGAAGTCGGCGTAATGGGCCGATAACCACACAATGTTGAAGAACAATGGCTGCCAGCTGTCCAGTGTTTTCTATATACTCAAAGTCAGATAGTGAATTATATCAAATATATAAGCAACACAAATGCTCACGAATATTTTTAATCGAATTCCTCTTTGTTAAAACTTAAACTTTTAAACTTAACCCAACCCAAGTTAAAATAATTCGCATGAAATTTATAACATAAATCTCTTATAGTACAATCTGGTTTTTCTTTTTAATTTAGACGGTTGTAAATTTTCTTAAATTAATTCTATTTTTAGTTGTACAAAATACATAACAATGAAAGTTTTTAATTCAGTTCAAATTAAAGGTGACTACAAATTACTACCTTGAAAAATACTTCAATGTATTTATTGTTTAATCTCTAATTAAAACAAAGGCATCATTTTACTACTGATGTAATGAATACCTACACGCAGTAGGCGTTACCGTCACTCCGGGCAATTTCTCCTTTCATTCTATTAAATTAACTCTTTTCTATTATAGTTAACAACTACGACCATTGTGTAGAACTCATTCATGATGGTTATAGTTTGTGTATCAACCAAATCGTCGAATGCTTTTTTTTAACGTGCTTAAGTAATTGTTTACAATTAAGTGAATTCAACGTTTGTATTGCTTTTTTCTGGAACTTATTATTTTTAAAAAAATAATTTTATTTCAGTATAACTCACTTCATTTTACGCTGTATTTTAAATTACTTGTGAAGAATTAGGTAAAGTAGATTATTTACTCCGCTTGTGACAAAAAGTTTACATAACGTATATATTTAACTTTTTTATTATTTTTTTAACAAGTTGTAATTATCTTACAGTATGTTTTATTAAATGTTAAAATATAAACTTCAAGCAAACATGTTAAACATCTGAATAATATCGTTGTTACAATAAAAAAACATACTCAGTAGTGTGTTTAAAAAATAATAGACTAAACTGTGAATAAAAATTAAAACTAAACTTGACTGAACTGTGCATTTATATCTTGAAACACTTTCAGTTAAATATTTTATGAATCATACATGTCATGTTAAAATTATTTCTCTATTACATTTACACAGAAATAGGTTTAGTAAATCAACAATTTAGAACGGTTAACTATGCGTGTCTATTGTAATGCTACTCAGAAATTATTTCGTAAATAAAAAATGTACAGTCTTCTATTGTGGTAGATAGTTTCATTGATTTTATCTTTCTAGAAATCTACAATTTATTTACTTTTTATTAATTTTTTACTCGAATTAATAGATTGGTTACGTGCCACTACAGTAAGTGTAGGAACTGTTGGTTTTAACGTATTGACATTTACATACGTTAACTGGGACTAAAATTTGGAATTTTCCCTTGGGTTCTGTTACGCTAATCATTAAGCTACAAAGGTGTTAAAAATGTATTTATTGGTTTTATATTCATCTAAATCTGTATTATTTTTAATTTATTAAAGTTGTATTAACAACTTGACTACGGTGGGTTACGGTGGGTACAACTGGAACAGTGGGTTTTTACTTGAGAAACTTTAGCCGGGAATCGAAGCCGGACCTCCGCGTTACAGGCTAGAGTGCTAAACGCTAAGCTACAGAGGCGGCCCTATTTATGGAAGCAGTATTTTTACTTTTGAATTTAAAACGTGGATAATTTATTCATTATAAAAATTGTTTTCTACTAAACTATCTGTGATTTCTTTCTTAAAACTAAGAAACTATAAATTATTAGAATTTCTCTGTTTAGCTTACCGTTGGATTACTGGTTGATACAGATAAACTAAACAGTGCAGTTTCTTGATACATTATGAAGGTTATTTTTCTTTAAACATAAAGTTCTATTAGAACTTTATGTTCTAATAGAACCATTAGATTAATTAAAATCCATTACACAATGGATTTACATCCATTGCGTAATAACCCATGGATTCTTACAGTCAACTCTTTAAAAAGTTATAGATTACATTTTTGGTCAGATCCTTAAGGCCTGTTTCCACAACGTTTTTACTAGCTGCTAGTAGACTAGCAGCTAGTAAAATAGCGTAATGGGAACGAACAACTAGCAGCTAGTTTAGTTAAGGCGCTAGTATTCACTAGCACGCTAGTGACTTTGAACATGTTTGATTTTATTAGCGCTAGCAGGAGAGAAAACCCACGAGATTGACTAGCGCTAGGAAACTAGCTCGGTGTGAATGTTACTTACTAGCGCTAGTAAGGGAAAAAAGATCACGTGATTGACTAGCGCTAATAAACTAGTTCGGTGTGAACGTTCGGAAACGTTGCTAGTTACTATAAGCTGCTATTACTAGCAGCTAGTAAACTAGTCTCCTGAGAATAGGCCTTTTCAGAAAATTTATTGACATAAATTTAAATAAAGGTACTTATATGGCCGCTTCCGTAGCGCAGTGGTTAGTGTGGTACGCTCACGTCCCGGGTTCGATTCCCGGCCAGGGTCTGGAACATTATCACAAGTTCAAACCTACCGTTTCTCGCTTTAACGTAGTTGCTAATAACCAAGATGTCGATGCGAGTTAAACTAAAAAAAGGTACTTATATTAGATTTTATTTTGTATTTGAAACATTTTGATTTTATTTTGATTTTAATTTTGGGAAAGAGCTGACCTATTGTTACTTTTTCTTGCCTATATGAATATATACGAAGGAAAGTCCACAATTTTTGTTTCATTTATATATTCAAAAACTATTTTTCTATGCTTTAGAAATTTCATTTGTGTGGTTTATAATATGATCTGATGAATTCAAACGTAAAGCCTTTATAGCTTAGCGTTTCATTGTAGTATGCCCAACGCTGAAAAGCCAGAGTGTTATTTTAGCCTATCAAAACAATACTGTATGCTGATGTGAGTCGACGAAATGAACTGAATTGGAGGAATGACGAGAAGAGAAGGGCGGAAGGAGATTAATCAGATGAATGTTGATCCTCTCCAGAGTTACGGAGTAAGAGTAACAAAAGGAAGTGATGCAGCAGACTCTGACGTCATCTTAGTAATCAAACTTAATTGTTGCTATGAAGAAGGTATTGTTTGGTCTGCCGCTAATGATAGTGTTGATGAACCTTCATTCTTTGGTATAAGTAAGAGTGAAACCCTGACCCCTGCTGGGTCTCTAGACCTGTTCACCTCATCTACATTAAATTCCTTATACTTATTTAATCCACTCGTGTAATATCTTCTACTAAAAGATTCACTTATAAGTCATTCATACTTTATTAAAGTATCTTACACTTAACATCTTTCAATTAAAAATTTACTTGTAATCAACTTTGAATATTACCGTGTTTTTAGACACTCAATACTTTAAAATATTATAGAACTTTTACCAATATTAAGTTATATTACTTGAAATCAATAGTAAATATCTCACGTTTATTTTTCACTTTTTTATTTTTTTTTATATATTGACTAGCTCATTGAAGAGCGCACTAGTTACGAAGTCAATTTCTTCGCTTTTAAGTTGAATTCCTGAGCTGCTTTCTTTGGCATAATTCTTCATTTTAACACTAAAAGCCTGTTTTCCTTCTTCAGTCCAGGCCTGCCCCACTCTCTGCACCTACGTAACCGGAAAGTGTACAAAAGATTTTAATTTGTCTCCATAAAAGTCTTTACACATAATGCTTTCTCTTGAAATATTCATAGTTTTTAGGTCTGCTTCGAATTCTTTGATCCATTTATATCTTGTTTTGAGTTGCTCTTGGTATTTAATGAACTTATAAGTCTCATTCTATTTGTCACGCAATCTCATCTGATGATCACAATACTCTAACCTCCTTTTCTTTAATTTGGTTAAAACGGTTTCACCCAATAGTTTGTCAGTTACCTCATTCGACCTCTTTTTATGGATTTTGCTTATTAGATCAAAGACAGATCCCAGGATGACTTGACCAAATCTTCTGTATATTTTACTTAACATTTCTAAGTCTTCCTTCCTGTACAGGGTCAGCGTCTCCGCTGCATACAGGGCTTGTGGCAGAACAACCGTATTTAAGTGCTTTACTTTAGTGTTTATAGATAGGTACGCATTTTTTGTTATAAAAATTCTTCGTCTGTATACAAGCCATCTCCAATTTTCCGAGTTTTTCTTGAGGCCATAGTATCAGAACTATTCTGTTGGATAATCTCTCCCAGATAATTAAGGTAGCTAACTCTATCCAGTTTTCCATATTTTGTAATTAGAGTTTGCGGCTTGTTTTATCGGTTGTCATAAATAGGTACAGATTTTTCAAAGGAAATGTAAGGCCTTTCACTATTTTTATTTAAACAAATTTTTTATGTTTCTTTCAATAAATTTGTATAGATACAATTTTTGTAATGCGTCCAGGAGACTCCCGGGGTAGTATAGGACATGTCAAGAAGTTGTAACACCTGAAATACATATTACTCACACATTGTTGTACTACTAATATTTAGAAACAGATTCTTGTACGCTATAAAAAGTTTCACCAATCAAGTAATTTTTCAAATTTTTTTAAAGCAATGCAAATTACCACATTTTAAAAATTAGAGTTATTTATTGATGTATTTTCTCCTCGCATTAGTAGGTTTCTGTTTAAGCAATTTTGTGGTGTGGTTAGCCATATAATAATCGTTTCTGTGTCTTTTATTATGATAATGGACATTGAAATTTTAGATAAAAGTATTTTGCCTAACATACATTATCAACTCAAAAATTTAGAGTGAAGAAACCGTAAGCAATTTAAGCTCCATATATAGTGGACTGCATCAGCTGAGCTGGTTAGCTCCCACCGTACATTTCTTTTGAATTTTAAAACCCTATTCATATTACCCATACTAGAATTACTCCATAAAAAAAATACCATTACGGATGTGAGGGAGAATTGGCCATGATAAGCTGCCATTAGTATTTTTTTATCAATTAATCTGGCAATTAGTTTTAATACAAATACCCCAATGAAATATTTAACCCAATGTTCTTCTTCTTCTTCTTCTTAGAGTGCAGACTCCTTCAATGAAGATTGGCCACAGCTCTGGTTAATCGTTCTTCGTCGTTAACCACCCTCAAAAGAGCGTGCTTACTCATGTTTGTCCAGTTTCTAATATTTTTTAACCATGAACATTTCCTTCGTCCAGGTCTGCGCCTTCTCTCAACTTTTTCATCACGTCTGAAAAGTTCATACTTATCACCCCATTATAAATTAAAAAGGTTTGAGTATTCAAGCTTTTATTGATTTTGCTCATCAATACGCGATCTACACTCATACGTCGGAAACACGACCTGTCTTCAAATTTCTAATTTTTTTGTGAATACCTATATCTCGAAAGTTCGTAAACAATTCGTGGACTTCATAACCCAAGTCTGGTTCCACATAATACAGCTGGATGAAGTAAATAAATGTTTTGACAATCGTCGAATGTTCTTAGTTTCATTTTTAATTCTTGATAAAAGTTTTACCAATGAAACATGTCGCATGATAACAAACTTAAAAGGAAAGGCGGGAATTTTCCCAGCATTTGAACGTAACGGTTACAATTATAATCGTTATGATAATAAGATTTAATTGTTAGTAATGAAATTATTTTTATAACGAAAAAGCAAACGTTGGAAACAGCAAACGGCGTATTGTTCCGCTTTAATAATTCCCAATAAATTGATAGGTTTATACAATTTAAATGGCTTTGTAATGTAATGCCTATAAGAATAATTATAGTAATCGATAACGTCAAACATATCTAGAAAAGGAGAGTCTGGTAACTCAATAAATTAACTATGCAAAGTGGCTACGTGTACCGTATAATTTATTAATTAAAATGTCTAACATTTAGACCTACCTGTAAAATATTCATTAATTTTTTATTAGGCTATTGAAGGTTTTTCGTCTTGCAAAAATTATCGTCATTAACGTTATATTTTCTTCAATTATTATTGAAAAGTTGCTTGTGTACTGGTTTACACAAGTAAATGAATCGATTCTAATAAAGAGATTTCAGAGAAAATATTTTTTAACGAGTAGTCAGGTTAATAATACTAGTGCGAAGTTATTGTAAATATTTAAAATTTTAATTAAAATTAAAATAAATCGTGGATAATGCCTTTAAAATATTTATTTAGATTTATTTTTTGATTAAATTTAACTCCAGGATCGAGTTTATATTTTCTGTTTGTAGAACCGCTCTTAACATTTTACAGTACCAATAATACTAACTGAACTACATTAAGAAGAAACTTGTTGGTTTCCTTTAAGTTTCTCCATAAAAAGTACCAATCTATAAACGTTTCTTTAATCTACGATAATTCATTAATTAAAGTGAAATCTGAGGAACGATTACAAAATATTTTCATTATATTTCGTAAAACTCAACTTTAACATTAAACTTAAAACCTATAGTGTAGTAATATTTTCGAAAAATCTTACCTTTGTAATTCCTGGTGAATTATCAAATTGACTAAAATTTGTAAGTCTTTAATTGTATACATTGGCTTTTATAAATTTTGTTGGACTAATGGAATCCTAATGTTTGATAAAGCTTGAAAAAAATAAATAAATAAAAAGATCCAGGGCGCTCCACCTGAAGAATCCTTTTTTACCTATTAAAGAAAACCAAGTGGTTATTTTCTAACTTATTTTTATCATATTTTGCTGAAAATTTGTTCCAATTATCTGCCTGCTTGTCAGTAAGGAATATGTTTGTTTCATACGTCATTATAAATTTTGTAAATCAAATCTTAATATAGCTCTAAAATCAGAGTTAATATAGAAAAAACCGCGAAACGTTTACAAATATACCAAAAAATGCAGCTTGGAATAGTAGTCTGCATCAACTACCCTTACACCTCCGACAACGGATTCAGAAGAAGCGACGCTGTTGAAGCAGATTGCATCAATACAGGCTTTCTTATCATAAAATAAAATACAATCAGTTAAAAAATAAACTGAAACCAACCAATACTTAGTATAATAGAGGAAATTACATATTTTTCTCAGAGACCTTGTCTGAGAGGGATGGTGGTAGGCCTACGCTGTGATAAACCACCGATGAATCCTGAGCCACCATACTGTAAAACTTCTTTTACTTAAAAATGGATCTTGGGCTTGAACGGACATTGATCAAGCCAAAGTGTTCTCTAAAAATTTCATCTCGGTCTTTCAACCGCATCCTGACATAAAAATAACGACGAAAATGGAAATATAGTTACTTAATTATTAACATGCTATCTTCTGCTAACTTTTCCGCCAAATCTTTTTCATCTACCGAATTCAAAACTGTCATTCACAACTTACCAAATAAGAAAATCCCAGGTTATTATTTTAATAAGGGGAACATAGGGAACATTTTTCGATGTTGCCCACGCAATAGACCGGCACCAAAGTCTTCTGTTAAAACTCAAAAATATTCTCCCTTTTACTTTCTAATAATGAAATCTTTATTGCACGATAGTTTTTTCTGTTCGAGAAAATAACGCATTGACTGCAACCTACCCTGTAAAAACTAGAGTGCCTCAAAGAGCAATTCCTTCCCCTCTATTCTACATACTTCTCACGGCAGACATCTCAGTTCTTCGTATTATGTTGACAACTTTTGCTGATGACACTCCCATTTTCTTTATTGGTCGATAACTAATCATGATGCTTCTCTGACCCTTCAACATTACAACCAAATTTCGATATGGCGTAACAAACGGAACATTATAGTAAACCATAATAAATGTTACATTTCTCCCCGTCCTGGTACGTGTCCGCTTATTTTTCATAAACAATGCAGATATTCCATAATCAAATCTACTTAAATATTTAGGAGTTACATTTGACTAACGCTTAATCTGGTCTAGCCAATCAAATTACAACAGCATTTATTGACTAGCAGAAAAACTTATACATGTTCCTATTGGAAAACCATCTTACTTACCATTAAAATTGAGACTTTCTGTCCATAAATATCTTGTAAAACCTCTTCAGTCATATGCTTGTCAAATACATGGTTTCACTGCTAATGACAATTTTTCTCGTATACAAGAGCTCAATCTAATGTACTCAGGCTTATCACCAACTCTCCTTGGTACGTGCGTAACAAAACTTACTTATGGACTTAAAAATCCCTTACGTTATTAATAATATCAGAGTAGGCCTACTACAGACGGTGTCATCGGAAAAGTGATGTTACAAAAACGACGTAATAAAATACACCACACCTACCTAACGTTCCATAGAGGAGGTTAAAGAGCAAATGGAGCAAAAATTTACTACAGGATTAACATGTTATTTCACATCGTGAAAATAACAGTCACATAATTTTGGCATAAACTACAGAACATATATACAAATATAAGTGTTACGTTTGCGATCATCTTCTTCATGTCATCCGTGCCACATTTTGTCCTTTAATCGTCTCATTTGTAGTTGTTCTAACAGGGAAAAATGAAAACTCAACGAGAGATAAATGTGTTAAAATACATATGGTGTTTTTTTATTCGTTTAGTTCATGTTCTGTTTTTATCATGTATATTTTTTTACAAAAGCTAAAAAAACACAAAGTTTAAAAAATGCTTCATAAAGTCCATATAAGAACCCTTTTCCAGATACGTTTCCAATCCAAATGCATAAATTTCAAGGTAAATTACCTTTAATTTTGTGAAAATTGGTAGATAACACACTTTTTGGAATGAGCATGCAAATAGGTAGGTTAAAAAAAAGAAGAATTATTAGTTATAAAAAATCCCTTTCATGAGACTACGCGTCTCATCGCTGGTGGCAATTTTTAAAAAGGCTTATCTTTGACTTATGACAAAAACCATAAATAGTAATTATTGCATCTACTCTTTAAGAGGAATCGATTGATACTATTTGTTTCCAAATTCAGGGTTTGATTTCTTGATATCCGGTTTTAGTCTACTAGCGATCAAAATCGGAACTTCAAACCCAATCCAGGGCCTCTAACATTTTGTGTAGATTACGAATCCGGAAACTGTTTGGTGCTATCTCGTGTAGTTTCTGGCTTCGATTCTTGACTACCGGTTTTGGGCCACTTCAAACCGGAAGCCAATCAAAACCGGAACTTCAAACCTAATAATTTTTGTATCTACTTTTTAAGAGAAATCGAGTGACACTATTTTTGTTTCCAAATTCCGACTGTTATTTAATTAATTCCGGTTTTGGTCCACTTCCGGTCAAAACCGGAATTTCAAACTTAATCCAGGCTTACTAACGTTTTGTTTAAATTACGAATCAGTAAACCATTTTTCGCTATGTCTTGTAGTTTTTGACATCTGGGTGTGACGAACAAACCAAGGAAAATAATGATAGATGAAAACTTTAAAAATTGCCGCCAATACGTAAACAAGTTGTTAAGGAGGGATAAAGCTAATATTTAGGTTTATTAGTTTTATCTTGATATCTCCTGTACTCCTTGGAACCTGCTGAATTCAGTTAATGAAAAATTACTGAATGTCAATCCTACCACTTTTTAAACGTAGTTAACGACCAAGGTTTAAGAATGTTAAGATTGCAGTAGTAAGTATAAAATCAAATAAAGCATTTATGTATGTAATATTGAATATATCTAGTCTTCAGTTTTATGGACTTTAAAATTTATGAATAACATAAAATAGTTTATGAATAATGTTTACATGAAATAAAATAATATTGTGTGGTTAAAGTTAGTAGTCACTCAAAACGAGTACTATCTAAGTGGTTATTAAACCATTATCTATATCCAGACAATGACAGAAATAGAAGAGGAAGCAGACAATTACTATTTTATTCATCCATTTAATTTCTAATGTAAAGTTATGTAGACACATATCCCATTCGGCTTACATCAACACCATTTAAACCGGTTAATATAAGTTCCAAACAACCATATATAATTTTTTAAATATTCAGATATGTATAGTCTAATTCTTAATTAACTAAATGGTTTTAATTTCTTTGAATTTCTCTCATCCTACCGTCAGTACTAAAGTATAAATAACTTTATATTAGCCTATATAGAAATATAAATTCTGATACGTATATGGAGAAGATTAAAAGGCTGTTTTAAGTTTTGTTTTATTTTCTTGTGTACTTACAAGTTGTTACAAGTATGTTGGAAAACCAATTAAATATGATGAAAATGGAAGTATATTTAAACTGAATAATGAACATAATAATTACGGTTGTGCAGGTTTGTAAAGTAATCACTATTCGGAAACGTGTACTCACGTTTGGCAATTTCATAAAATAATTTAAACGTTATCCGATTATTTTTGTCTCGGCTTCCATTTTTATCATTATCATCTTTTCTTTTGGTTTTACGTCCAGCGGTTTTGCAATTACTGCTAATGCAGACGATGGAAAAGGTGATCGATTAAAATAAAATATAAAAAATGTCAAACTTAACCGGTAATCGAACCCGGGACTCAGGCGTAGATGCCAGTTCTGTTGACCACCATGTTTAAAATATTAAATTCTTTACTAGGTATTTATGTAGGTACAGCTCAGAGTCAACTTTAGTTTAGTTTTTTGGTCAGGCTTTAACACTTCTTGGTGTTTTCTATTTCTCATTCAAAGAACGTTATAATTCCAACTTTTATCGTCTTTTCCTTAAAGTTCAAATATGTTTCTTTAAAATGTATCAAACTTAAAGATAAACAGACATTGAAGATATATTTATTTAAATTCATTGCGTCAACCTGTTGAAAACACGGAAAAGTTATCACGTTTGCTTCAATTTACTTAACCTTTCATTTTTATTAAATAACCTAAAAACTGGGTAAATATTACCCAGTTATATAAATTAGTCCTTGTTTCAATATGCTAAGCCAGAAGATAGAGTATTATCATCAAAAATTGTTTGTTATAGTCTTTTTAAAGGGTTTTCCAGTCTACGGGCTTTAAAAATCTATGAAATTTTTTCGAAATTTTGATTTCTATACCACTTTCCCACCGCAAAGTAAAAGTAAAAAGTCACTTAACTGTTAGACTAAATATTTTTGTGTAATAACAGATGTTACTCTTAAAAAGTGTATAAAATTAACGTGTATCATTTTATTTTTAATGTTTTACAAATGCTACATCATTCCATAAATTACTGACATCTCAAAAATCATTCTTAAAAATATTCATTCCATTTGTACTATATATTTTTTATTTTTTTATGCTTTGAAGGTCATTAATTCAAAATATATGTTAACTAAAATAAAACTAAATTATATTTAACGTGAATATTACTATTGTTTAAACAACGCATATATATGACGTGAAGAAAACTAAATTAAAATGAACGACTGGAAAAATTGTTAAGTCATGATCACTATTTTGATACGGGTAATCTTTTCGTTTGTTTGTTTGATTAGTTATGAATTAAATACAAAAATGCATTGTTTTTGTGACATTCAAATTATAAGAGTTTCGTTTGTATTTTGATCTGTGTGTATTTTTAATTTGGGAGTCATGTCAAAGAATGGCAGTGCCATTGACGTGCGTATACAATTACTGGTTACCATCATGTATATTTTATTAATTGTTAATTTCAGACACGTCCAGTACAGTTCGAATCAACATTATGAACGTCCGTAACATTTCTTTAACATGAACATAAGCTTGTCATTTTCATTTGTGTTCAAATGATGAATCTGTTCGGCGTTCTTTAGGATTTCAGACCGCCTATAGCGCGATGCTGTAGTACAAGTAACCTCTTCAATGTAATCTGCCTTTCAGTTTAACTCATTGAAATGAAGGGTTATTCAAGAGCCATCTATCCTTCTACGCACCACAACTCAGAAATGACTTTACAGGTCCACGCTTATTCTTTGTTAACTAACTTCAAATACGGTTACAAATATACAGCTAATTTAACTGAAGAATATTTTACTATTCCTTTATGTTCAAAATATTTTTCAACATAGTAAAGTTTCGCTAATTAATGCATAACTATTATGAAATTCTTTTTAATTCTAACTAAAATTCAAACTTTACGTTTTGAGAACAATAATAATTAACGAAAGGTTTTATATGTAGTAGATATGTGAAAAAATGATTATACAAGACTTACTTTCGTTTAAATTAAAATTAAATATTCATTTACTTAAGATTATTATTTTGAGTAAAGACTATTTTAATTAATTAACTGATATTTTAATTGATAACCTGGTGCAGTCACTTGAACAGAATACTACATGAGAGGATGCCAAACGAGGCTCAAAATTATAGACCAATTGTTACGAGAGATGTGGGAACTGAGGAAGAAATGGGTACAGGAACAGTTTCACTAAACCTAGACTTTGAAGTGAAGAAGAACAAGACTATTTTAATTGTACTCATTTGTACTTCTTTATTGTACTAATAACTCTTCACTAACTTAAATTTACAACTTGAACTTGGATTCCAGTCAAACCGGCACGATTCAATTACCTGGTACTGGTAGTCATTCCGTTCACGTAGACTTTAGCTCTTCTTCTTCACTAATCTAGCCCGTTGGCGTTGTGGTTAGCGCAACTGGCTTTTACACCGAGGTCCCGGGTTTGATTCCCGGTCAGGTCTGGCATTTATTCATCAATCATCGTCATCAATCATCCTCCTCACTGTCTGGATTTGCAGTACAGTAGAGCCTTGATTATCCGAGGTAATGTGAACGTGGGTATCTCAGATATACGAAAACTCGGATAACACGGACTCTTGTCAAAAATTTAGAGGGAAACGTCTGGTAGACTGGTGAAATGAATGAAAACGGGGTCAAAGATATGAAAAAGGGCATCTACTGTATTATCCAATGAAAACATGACGTACAAATAAAAATACAACGTGGGAAAAGACAAACAGTAGCTACACACACTTCATGATCGATTTGCTGTAACATGCGGATTTCGCATGTTGTCGCAAGTGCGGTACATTTTGGGACTACCTCGGTTTACCTGGAACGCGGTTAGTCGGGGCTTGGATAACCGCGGCCACTGTAATTGCATACAGTCAGACGTAAAAAAAGAAAGAAATACAGAATAACAAAGCTTTAGAATTTTGATCAATTTTTAAAGATAATGGTAAACATTTAAAAAATAATTCTGTTTTAATGGCATCTAACAAAAATGTTCTGCATTGTAACTTTTGATTAGGAGAAGTAATATTGATTTTTATTCTAGATTTATTATACATACTTATTTTTGGTTGACTTTTTTAAATAATTGTATAACTTAAAGTTATACTGAAAACTAGTTAATCCGTCAGGTTTTTTTTAGAGTTATAATAAATGTTACATTCAAAGTTTTTTTTATATTGTATAACTTGGAACTATATTAAAACTTGTTTTAAATTATATAACGTTGAATATTTGCATAAATTTTAAGCCATATGTTGTTTAGCCCTACTAATTAGATTTAATAAACTTTTAAAGTGTAGTTTTGTTTTTTAGATATGGTATATATTAATTAAATGTCTTTGTTATGAGCCCTAGAGTATTTTTTAAATATCTTTTGTACTGTTAAATAAAAGAAGAGAACACCTATCCTTGGACATGGCTTTTAGTCATAGTCGGGTAGGTAAGTTCCTCCACCTCGGACATTGTAAATTGTTGTATATGAATTTATAGCTTTTGGAAAGAATGTGTATGGAAATGATTGTAAAAAAAATATGGAAATAAAGTTAATTATTATTATTATTATTATTATTTTTGATTGCTTGTAATTGTTGCAATCTTTGCTAGAAACTGAGGCACTTTCATCACAGATAAACTTTTGAACGATTCCATAACGAATTTTAATTTTTTCAAGTTGTCTATTGCGGGCTTTAATTTGGTATGACCATGTTGCATCGCTAATTGATCTGATTTTTCTCAGAGCTTTACTCCCTATATGGGAAAGGTTTTCCAGTGTACTTCGTGAAGCCAATTTAATACGCCTTATATTTCAGGCTACGAAAACATTCTCATACACATATTTGCGTTAAAAACATAAAGAATTTGGATGTAAAAACATCTCAAACAAGAATTTCGAGTTATGTACGCCAATTTTAAAGTACATTAACAAGTGAATCTTAGGGAAACAAAATTTAATTCGGTTTACAGACGTTCGAATTATGGAAGTTCAACTCTTTTAAAAATAAATAAATAAAACGGAAAAAATTTTTACATTTAAATTAAGATATTTTTATTTAAAGTCATACTAACTGCCTTAGTAACATAAAAATAGAGTAACCGTGGTTTTTGTAACGAATTGCAATTTCCAGATCCTGACCAGGAATTGATCTAGGCTGAGAACTTTTACTTTACAGTCTAATGTGCAACTACTGGACAGGAGTGCCTGAGTAAAATATTTTACTTTCCTGTAATACATTGGTTTACAAATTTTATTAGTAGGCCTATGTTGTTCTTTTTATACGTTGGCCTAAAGTAAAACCTCCTTGTAGGAAGTTTGAAATAGAATACCCGCATCAATGTGAATACAAAGCATCGTAAAATTATAAAGATATAAAAAGCAGTTAACGTTAATGAATTGAGTTTCAAAATTCTATTAGAATTTAACATTTAAGTGAAACATAAAAATACATTAAGATTTATTGCAGCTATAATGAATAATAAAAATTTAAGGGGTTATGGTAACCTCTTAAAATATGACCATCTCACAGTATCATGAAATGAAATGTAAAATAGGTCATTTTATAATTACTATTACACTATTAATATAATTTCTATTATATTATTTTTAAACAAATTTTATACAACCAGATAATCAAAGACCGCACCATTCGACTTAACCACAATTGTTCCTAAAAGACCCGTACGGGTTTATTCAGAGGAAGTTCGCCAAAAGCGTTCTGAATGCTTAAAGGAGTACCATCGGAAGCTAAAGGCTTCTAAACTGACTAAAGTGGTCCATTGAGACCAAACAAATAAAAAAAAACAAATTTTATTGTGAGTTAATTGAAATGTATATGAACATGGTTGATATATAATTTGAGGTGATAAAAAAAATATATACGTTGCTGAAAAATCAAACGCATCAGTTCTTCACTCTTAATGAAATGTTAACTAAATCAAATACTGTACTAATAAAAAAAGAACCGGTCTGACTGTACGTGTAAAAAATACAAAGAAGCTTCTCTCCTGGCTAGGGGATCTACGTTTACTTTTTTACAGTTTTTATTTTATCAAATGTACAATTGTGCAGGTTTACAACCAGTAGATATATTTTGTAGATTTTTACATTCTTTTATCACTTCTGAAGAGAACATCACTCTTCATAATAGTTTAATAAAACTTTCGTTTCGTTTAGTTTAATAATTTCGTTCGATTCTTGCTTTCCGTTTTACAGAATCCGGCGTGTATATAAATATTTTATTTTAAATTATGATTTTACAATGTAGATAACCTAATCTAATGTTCAACCCTTTAGGCGGGGTAAATGCGTTCAACAAAAAAATATAATAGGCTTGGAGGAATGGGAAATTAATATTTTCACCACACAATAGTAAGATATCTCGGAAGTTATTTATTTATTTTTTTATGAAAGGAAAATATAATACAGGGCCGCAAAATTAGACTTCTAAGAATGAGTGAGTTTTATAATAGTGTTATTAATTATGAATGATGCCTACCAAACAGGTACTGATTTCATTTTCAACCCCAAAGCGGTCGGTTGCCTTGCACTTTTCCCTACCGACTTAAAAATAATAACTTTTCTTTAATAACATACAATAATACCTTTTCTTCTTATTCAATTTATTTCGTATTACTTATTTTTAATTACTTATTTGAAAGTATAGCTTTACTTTGCTTTGAAAAAGTTAAAAATTCATTTATTAACCAATTAAAAATTGAATTAAAAGGTAATATCAGATAAATTACGTATTGCTCTTAACGTGGAAAGTTTTTAAAGAAAGCAAAGGGAAGATAAATAGGACAATATTATTAGAATTTTATGTTATTTTTTATATCTTAGAGGTTCCTCGGAAAATAAATTTACTTCAACTAGAATCTAGCAGTTTTTAAATACATTTCACGGATCAACTATTTGAAATGTGATAAAATTTCAACATATTTGACTAGCTGTTGAAAGAAAAGAGCGGAATTTTTGTATTTTTCTTTCAGTTAATTAAAGTCGCATGAATTGCTTGATAACTGGTGACTACGCTTGGTTTTTATTTGTTAAAGTTTTAGAACTTAACCGTCATTTGAACCCGGGATCTTCCGCTTTATAGGCTAGCGTGCTGACAACTATACCACCGAAGCGGCCAAAAAGCCCTATTAAAATTCCTCGTAATAAGAGATCGCAGATTACTGTGGTTTTCAAGACCCGCGGAAGTTCATTAGTTTAAAGTTAATGAGATTTCTTTGAAATAAACCCATAAAATTTTCCTGACGAATACTCTGCAAGATTGACTGAACCATTTCCTTCGAAATTCTGCATATCAACACAATTTAGTAGAAATACCACCCTGCTGTTTATCAGGACGAACTTCCATCGGGTTATAAAGCCTCTTCGATAGCAAATTATTTACTTAACTCAATTCTACAATAAAACTTTATTTATCACGTTTTTTTCTGATTTAATTTGAGTAGAAATTTTTGACGCGACAGTACAGAACACTATGTCGTATTACACTGTCAGTATAAAAGTTTTAATATATTTATGTAAATAAACCGTAACAAGAACAGTAATGAATAACTCTTAAAAGCACTTTAAAAAATGGTTCCGTATTTTTAGAAACTGAAAATGATGGTTTTCGGTCTTGATTTACCGCGAAATGCAGTACACTTTTACTCATTTTAGTAGACCATCCTTCTAACTGAACGCTATTAATAAATATTTATTAGAATAATAATTATTGATGCATACTAATACTTTAAAATAAAATATTGAGGTTACATATTATATCACTCTATAAAACAATTTTAAATTTCTCGTAGATCTAAAGTTAATGCACCATTGAAAATAAATTCATCTTAAAACTAAATTTAGGTACCAACAGAATGTATAAAGCAAAGAATTAGGGTACGTGTTCTAGGAAACACGTACACAAGTTTTATGATAACAATGTCCTATGTAATTTTTTAATTGGCCCATTAGTTTTGTTTTTTAGTGTTCTAAACCAAGAACTAAAATAACAAATGATTCTTATCTATGATTTCTTACATTCGTACGAATTATTTTTTAAAAAATTTGAAATTATATTATGATTCTAATTAAAACTAATGTTTTATAACTAAGCATTAATTTGTACTGTAATTCGTAACGACTAACATAAGAGGTAATTAATTATATAAACGTAATATCATATTTCTGTTAATAACTAATAAATTAAGTAGTATTTTTATCTAAATTAGAAGCAAAGTTTTTCAGGTTTAGGCCAAATAAACCATAAAATCCTCCCAGTTCTTGGTTCTGAGTTTTGAAAAACCAGCGACAAAAGTCCAGACTGGACTTGGTGAAGGTATCATAATAATATGGGTATTCAAATTTAATTTTTCTCTCTGTATTCTAAAATTCTTTTTTAGACTAAATTGACACACGTTTGTTTTGTTAGTTAGGAAAAATATTTTCATGGATTTGTATAGAATGTGGCAATTTGTGCGTGCGAAACTTGGACATTTGACACTAAGGAAGAAAGAAGCGTTAGTCTTTCAAAATGTGGTGATATTAAAAAATCTTTGTCACAAAAATTGAAAAATTTATTTTTAAGATATTGTTGAAAAAACCTGGAGAAAAAAGAAGATTGCGAAAACTTGTAAAAAAACGAATTTAATTTATAAGTTTAATATTAAGTCAAGAGAAAATCACCAAGAAAATAATAGAAAATTATGCCTGGGTGTAAGGGCCGGCCATAACAACACATAGTTTGCAGTATTTTTTGTAGTTAGCTGTAATTTTGAAGATTTAGAATTTAACATTAAAGAAAATTGAAGAATACAGACTCTAATGAAAGAGTTATAGCAAACTGCTGCCATCTAATCCTAGCAGTGAAGAAATATCATATTACTACATTTTATTTTGTTAAGCGTCTGCAATTAAAGATTTTTAGTAGTATTACTGACTCCCCTTGGTTAACAATCAGTGACATAATTCACCATGACTTCACGTTTAAACACTTACAGATGAAATGTTGTACAGGGTCTATAAGTATGAGCTTTGACTAATCCGCGAGGTACAGTTGAAAGAGAGGAGAAGTAAATGTTCATAGCTTTGAAAAATACTAAAAACTGGACAAAGATGAGTATCCGCACTCTTTTGAGGGTCGTTCATGATAGAGACATTTTACTAAATCATTTAATAAATTTTTTATGCTCTACAAGGTAGGGTAGGCGCCATGTCTGCTTAAATTTTTAGGGAGGCTGTTTTCTCGTAAAAAATTGTTTTTTTACAGATTGCGGCTTTAACATGCATTTTAGCGCAAAAATATACATAATAAAAGTTGTAGAGAATTTAAAATTCTACAACTTTTATTTCAAATATGTTTTTGTATTACGCTTAGTTTAGCGATAATTTGCGATTTTCTGATTTTTTTTCACGAAAATGAGTAAAAAAATCGATTGTTTAAAGATTTCAGCGTTAGTATGTATTTTGCGATAAAAGTGTATATATATACACTTTTATATACAAACGTATAGGAAATTAAAAGATCTACAACTTTTATTTAGAGCATTTTTCTCTACAGAGCCTAGTTTAGCATGAAAGAGTGATTTTCCTTATTTTTAAGCCAAACAGGTTGATTTTCATTTTGCGTCTTTCTTTCATGATTAAAATTAGGTTATGTTTATTGAGGTTAGTTTTTTGGTTATTTCTAATGTTTTATTACTAATGTTAGGTTATTTTGTTAATTATTTGCATTGACAAAAGAAAGTTGTGTGAGTGTTTTACACCAGATTTTTTTTAGTTAAATTAATACCATTTGTTTTCAAATTTTACACCTGTCATAAGGGCAAAATTAAAAGATCAGAAACGAAATCCCATTTTTATTGTGGAGTTATGTCAGTGGGTATAATTTCCAACAAGATTTACTTTCAAATGTTAAACCGTGTAGTTAAATTTGTTAACTAATTTAAGTGATTGTAAATTTACTGTAACGAAAAATTATATTGTTTAGTCTATTAATCAAATTTGTATTGGAAGCCAGTAGTACGGTAATGCAACTCTATTAACGTGATGTGTTTTAGAAATCCAGTAACAATTAAGTACTTTCTAGAATACATAATAATAGTTACTAAGTTTAAATATTGAATTCAGAATAAAAAACTAATTTTAACCTTTTCAGTATTAATTCTTGGAGATGCGAACATAAAAATTCAGGTGAATGAAAAAATATTTTATATTTAACATGTTATTCGTATAAAAACGAAAACATTTCTAAAGTTTTAAGTTAAATGAAAGTTAGAAACTTTACTTAAGAGTCTTATTAAGTTTTTAAATAGTCTCAACTTCTTTTTAAAGAAATAAATGGTGTGTAGAACTTTCAAATAAAAATAAACCTTCTGATATTATACTACTGTTGCATTCTGTACTTAAAAACTTAATAATACTTTTTCTTACTTACACTTATAAGTATAACTTACACTTATTGTTGATAGATTGTTAAGTACTTAAATTTTCTATTAAGTATTAGTGAAATGTTTAAATATTAGTACATTAACGGACTTTTCTATTTAAGAACAATAAAATTGTTAATAAAATATCTCCTGCAATCACAGATTTATGTAGTAACTCAGTACAAACTAGTTTCTATATTAAGAATTAGATAATTAAGCGTCATTATTTTATTGTTTATTATTACAGCGGCTGGTGTGCAAGAATACACAAATTGCAGCAACCAAACAAACCAATCATTCCTATTGAATACATCGTTGTTTTACACTTCTGCATACCGTAACTCACAACATTACCAGTTTACTCTTTTCTTGATCGTCCTCGCTTTACCGTCGCGTCGTTTATTTAGCTAAAACTCAAAGCCCAACTTTAGCCCCTCTATAGCGGCAACCTGTTCTCCTTTCTTTGCAGATATCTGTACCATACGATGGTCTTTTCTTCTACTTAAGGACACCTTTATCCGCCTAGCTTGCCAATGTTACATTTAATAAATTTGTGACCCATTATCTCAGCAACAATTATAGATACATGGCTGAAATTTAACCAGTATGTTACGCAGGCTGTGCTCTTACTTTAAAACAGGAATTATGGCGTTTTGTTATTTAATTAACTTTTTATCTCTTTTTAAAAATTTGTTTGTCAAAGATTTTTATAAAAATTGAATAAATAATTTTTAACTGCGTCATTTTTAATAAAACCAGATAATTCTAGTAGTGCTATTTTTTTTTTTAGATTATTATTAGATAGTGCTATTAGATTATTATTTATGTTCAATATGTTCAAAATAAATTCACCAACATGTCTCTAATGGTTTCTCAGATAATGGGTCATTTTAATAATAAAAAAAAAATATTTCCGGAAATACTCATTTAAAATTTTCATTAAAAAGTTATTTAGTTTGCCTAATTTTAAAATAGTCTAGCTCCATATCCAGGGTCATCATCTTCATCCATTTAATCTTGCTCTCTTCTATTAACATTTTTGATTGATTGCCTAGCCTTTTTAATTTACATTTATTATGCTACAGAATTTTGATATTATTTAAGATATACATTGTAGAATAAAGGAATATTGGTTGATAAATTCTACAAAACCTTTCATATACAAAAAATTTTTAAAAATATCATTAAAAAATAACTAAAAAGAGTGCAACTTCGTTTTGGTCGTAAATTGTTCAGAAAATGTCAATTATTGGTTGATGCGAAAAAATTTAAAATCAGTATTTTGAAAAATTCATTAGTTACACGTGCCCTTAAACAATAAATAACAATTTTGTGTAGATTTTCTTTAATTTTTTTCATTCTCAACTGGATCTAGCAGTCAACTGAAAATTTCTTCTTTAGAAAACGGTTTTCATAGCTGTTGTCTACTTTTAAATCTTGTTTGGAAAGTTTAGACTATCTGAGCCATAGATAAATGAGCATTCAACAAAAGAATGTAAAATTTCTAGTGCCACAAGACGTGTGATTACTCCTCAAAGTAGCATATAATATTCTGATGATGACCCTATTCCTGAACACCTTTTCCAAAATATCATTGTCTAGTATGTATACCATCTGACGTTAAACGTGTGCCACGAAAATGAAGGTTCACAAATTCAATGAATTGATTACTGACTGAATAAAGAAATTAAGTAATCAGCTTACTCCTGAATGTACTGCAGGAAAGCTAAACACAAATTAAAAATTTTATTTGGATTTATAAAAGTGGGGCCATA
The DNA here is from genome assembly GCA_035578175.1 of Catonia carolina. Taxonomy (NCBI): domain Eukaryota; kingdom Metazoa; phylum Arthropoda; class Insecta; order Hemiptera; family Achilidae; genus Catonia; species Catonia carolina. The sequence goes on from JAQMRL010000002.1 coordinate 84,005,455, forward strand.
CTGATGACGCCTTATTCTTTTCAGGTTTACAATTAAAAAAAAATGGAATAAAAATCTAATTGAGTATTAAAACATACCGTTAAAATAATCGGTTTTTTGGGTTTTTTCTTTGTTTAACGTCCGACTGTTCTGCAAGTACTGGTAATGCAGACGGTAAAGGATGAAATGATTTTTTTGTAACGTATGAAAATATGCCGTGCTTGAATGGGATTCGAACCCAAGACTGCATATGAGAGGCGAGCACGTTACCAACTACGTCAATGCGGCCGGCTAATCGGTGTTCCTTACTAAATTGTTACTTATCGGTGTTACTTACTTAGGTGTTACTTTTTAGTTTTACAATGCCGGTTATTCAGATTATGTCCATATTAAAAAATAACTACTGACCATTATCGAGAAATATTTAAAAAATTAAATTTTAACTAGCGTGTATTTAAATATTATGTATTATTCGTAAAAATTTGTGGTTTTGTTGGTGCAAACTTCAGTCAAAATTTTATTGTCGGTAATTGTACAAGATTCTCCATTCTAAAATAATAATAATTAACTAGAAAATTCGTTGGATTTTTAAAAAACTACACGAATAGGCCTACATAAAATTTACTAATTTATGCTTCTCACTGACTAGCGGATTATAAACTATTCTTTTTCTGAAGAATTAACTAGTTTGACATAGGCATAGTATTATAAATAACAAAATTTTGTGTTATTAAACAAGCAATTTGTCTCGTTTCAAGGCACTCCCTCAAGAAGACAAATACCTGAATATTATTTTCTTGGACTTACAGCTATCCAGATTTTATGTACTCATTTCATAATCTGGCTTCCTGTCTGTTGTTGTTACTTGAAACAGGAAAATGGGGAAAGCTACGAAAAGGGTTTACCCTAGAACGGTAAAGGATGAAATAAATCATAACTGGATGTCGTATTTTGCGGTTTATGTTGCCAAATAAGCTTTGAAAATACAGTACCCGTTGGTTCATGTTTAAAATGATTGTAACAATTTTTTTATAAAAAAACACGTAGTAATAAAGCTTAATGAAAATGTTTTATATAGAAACCACGAAGAATTTGAAAATAATAAACTATAATGTAGTCAGTGTTTACAGATTATAATCTCCCGTTACTTATACCATATTTCACAGCTTTATTCATTTAACAATGAAAACCTCAATCAAGGAGTAAGACATATACTTTAAAATTAAGTTAACATTGCTATTACAGACTGTATAATAATAATAATAATAATAATAATAATAATAAATTTATTTGTTTGTTTTTGCGGATTTGCCCTATACAAATAAGTGCGTTGCTACATTTTTTGTAATAGATAATACATAGAATAGATAATTGGTACTTACAATAACACACAAACAAACACATGTTAAATAACAAACTAAAAACAGAAACGTTGATTAGCAGGTAGATTTTAACAAAGCATGTAGATCAGAAATTTTAAAAACAATTTTACTAAGAGATTCATACTTTTCTAAAAACAAACAAATTAAGAAAATTTATGTTATTATAAGTGTAGGTTTTAATATTAAAAATAATATGGTAAACATTGACAGAAAAAATTTATTACAATTTCCTTAAACTCTATTTCATTAAAATTAGTATGAGATAAACAAATAAATCGTAGTGATAGTGATATGAATGCCCCAAATTACTAAAAATAAGAATACAACAAATTACAACTAATCGGAGTCGATTTACATTATTAATAAAGTAATTAATATTTTATTGTTGTTGTTGTTTTAATATTTATTGTTAAATATAATATTATAATTGTTATGTATATTTTATTATTACAATACAACTTTATTTACATAGAAATAATAGTCCTACCAGTACTACTGTATCTTAATCCCATCAACAGCAGGTACACAAATAATCAATTTTGGTTTTTGTTACACTAATAACCAACTTTGGTTTTTGGTGTACCTGCTGCATTAATGCACATTTTTTGTCTCTAAAATATTTACGTGTAAATCTTTATTTGGAACTGAAATACACAATGCAACTATCGAATGGGGTGATAACGTACTATGTATAAAATAATATGAAAATACGGGGTTCGCAAAACTCCGAGAACGGATTAACATTTCAAATGTAAAGCTGAACTATCTTATACAGTTTAGAAGGTATTCTTTGGACGCCTTTCTTTACAATTCAGCAACACCTTATTAAATGTTATGTGTAATTCCTTATACTTATGATTCATAATTTAATTTAAAATTATTTACATGAATGTTTTAACTTTCAAATTTACAAGTACAGTATTTTGAAACCTTGAATATCTTTCAGAAAAAAATATAAAATAATTTCAACCAGGAATGAAAGGATTAATTTTTATTATTTTCAGTTATAATTAATATATTAGAATTAATCTTAAATATAATATAATTGTGTTTCAAAATAACTGAGAGATAAAAATCGGCCGTTATGTAACATTTTGACAACTGTAGGTCTACGTAAACGCCAAGTGTTGGTCTTAACATTTGTTATAAATGTGCGTGTTGGACCATCGGTCGTGTCTTTAAACCATTAATTATAACTCAAGTCAAAACACAACTTGAAACTTCATTAGTTAACACATTTTCTGCTATTTATCTAAAATAATTCTGTTATGTACTGCTACTTATAAGTGTTTAATTTTTAAAACTTCGTTTTCAGTTTTTTGTTAGGTATTTTCTTTCAAAATTATTTTTTCTATTTTTCACCTTTATATTTTTGTCTTCACCATTTTTGTATCATTGAAAATGTTACATTTCTTTGGATAAATGTCTCAAAAAAACTTGTCAACAAATCAATTTACGGGTTTCTTTTAATAACTCTCGTTTATTTTATATAGTTGTTTTTAGGTAGTGTTAGTTGATGAACATGGAATCTTGAATCATTAACTTTCCTTCTTGACGGTTTAAGTATTTAAATAAAGTGTTTTATAAACATATGACGTACCACATTGTTTCATTCCTCAAAAAAAAAAAAAACAGATATATTGAATGCTTTGCATTGTTTTCTGGAAATAGAATGTTAGTTACTAATGAATTTACTAAATATGTAAAATATAATAAATAACAAATTTTAATAATAAAATACTGTAATCGTTAAGTTATAAATAAATATTTAATTGCATTATTTTACTCGTATTAAAATTCACATCAATAGCTTCATTATTTACTACTTTATGGTTATTAAACGGTGGCTTTGAATTTTTTAAGCTTTCAATTTTTTCCAGGCCATTTCAACCAATCGAATCCGAGTCCACCCACTTTAATTCCAGCACGTTACCAGTCCCTAAAACATAAAATGATTTTTACCAAATATTAAAACACTTATGTTTCTTTTTTAACTTTTAATTAGGCATATAATTAAAGAAAAAATTATAATAATACGTATCGATGCATCTGCGTAAGGCAACATTTAAAAAATTCAAGATTTTCAATGAATTTTGTACTACATTTCGTATAACCTTTCACAGTAACCTAAACAGACTCATTTGAATGGATTCACTCAATTTACATACTCAAGATTTCATAGCTGACTAAATCTCCATCCGGAGTACCTTAATACAACAACTAAGAGGAAGAAGAAACATAGCCTTTCTCAAATGAAAAGATTAAAAAAGAGATATAGTCGTGATCTTCAAAATTAGTAGTAAAAAACACAGCCTAAACTAAAAGTCTTAATGTTGAAGGATGTTTCTCTTTTTCTAAAAATTATCATGCTATCTTGTTTGTTCCTTACCCTACTTAGTCGTTACATTAGTGTGCTTATACTGTCATTTTCTACAGCGGAAAATCTTTAAAAAATGTACAATCTCTTCGCCCCCTTTAATATAGTTTATTATTTATGAAGTATAAATAAATGATGTTATAATAGATTTTATGAATGAATAAGTAATAACTGGTGTATGTTGCCTTGAACGGAGGATTAACCCTTCGATGCTACTCCTTTGGATGATCTGTTAATATTAATATGTTTTCTATTTTTTAAAAAAAGGTCTGTTGGGTTGCTTCGTCGTAGTTTTCTCAGTGTTTGTGTATAATCTAGGAGATTAACTGCTAAAAAGTTAGGATGATTTTGTAATTTCATGTAATATTTTGAGAATTATTTCAATATTTCGTGTTTTATTGATGGTGTATACTTAACTCTGTGTGTACCATTTTGTTTAAGATGTACCTTGGTGATTGTGTAAATGTTTTGAAAATTTTAGATTGGTATTCTACGTTAGAATTACTGACTTTTCCCCAAAGTTGAATTCCGTAAGTCCATATGAGCTTCAGAATCGCCTTTTATACAATAATTTAATTCGAAAGGGAAACCTTCGACCTCTTTCCTAGATCCAGTAAAGTTGTTTAAATTGTATGTCCATTTGTTTTTGTTGTTGTTGTTTAGGTCATCAGCCGAAAGGCTGGTTTGAACCTGTAGAGGTTTTACCAAGTAAAACGAGGAGTGAGGTGGTTTAACATTGCCTTCCTCACTGAGTGGAAAAGTACGCTTATCAGCATGCCGGGCCCTCTGAAAAGCACATATTTTCCACTCTGCAAACGACACCTTCACTTCATTCTCCACAGGGTCGGGTTGTATAATAAAATGCATTACTTTCAGAGGAGAAAACTCTGGTTAGTGTCTTTTACACCTCTACCTCTTCTGTTGTTAAATGATTCAGTCATTTAATTGGCTGACCATGTGACAGAACTTTTTATTTTAGCCCTGGAATGGACAGATTGAGTGTAAATAATTTGACACTCTACCTGTCTGTCATGGGCAGTTGTTTTTGTATTAATTGTCAAATAAATATGAAATATTAAGCAAATGATAAAGAATGTGCTGAAATTTTGTAAAAATTTAAATATTTAGGAATGGTTGATAAATAAAAGTAAATAATGATACATAAAAAACATATAAATATCAGGATAACATACTATGACAAGGGGTTAATTTTTTTATATCCGGAAAATACTGTTTGTATATTATTAGAAAAGTACTTTGCCGTCCGTTTGTTTATGAAAAAACTTTTACATGTTTTATATCTTTGTTGTATATATTTTGCTTTGATCTATATTCAAATTTTCATTTAATCAAAACTGGTGTTTGAAATTTGTTTATAAATTTGTGTCTATGTATTGCTATTTTGTATAAAATATGTAAATTTCATGCATGGAATAAAAATTAAAGATGTAACATTTTTTGTTAGTAAAGACAGTGTTGATAGAACACGTGAGTGACAGTAGGGGTGTGCAGGGATCTAGACTTCCATAGTGTCATGTCTTGTTGTCGACAGGAGGTTCCCTCCTGCCCATCGCGTTGAGTGAAGAGGTGTGTACTACCCATTTCACCATACTCGTCCGTATATAGATGTGTCGCCACTAGGGATGCAAAGCTTCTAAATAATGTATGGTAAGGTGACGTTCGCATCTTGCCTTTATCAATAATTTTTGCATCTTGCTAGCTACTTGCTTCTCGGATTACTTTACATAACTAGGAAAAATTCATTTCTCAAAAAAAAACCATGAATTTCTCTATTATTATGCTATATTTTCAATAATAAATATGTATATTTCTTTACTGCTTCTACGTGAACAAGTTTGTTTTTACTTAATAGATCCCTTACCATTCAAGAATCTTAGTAAATTACAAATCTGACATATCCACTAGTAGGCCTACTACTTTTCTAGAACGATGCAAGTCAACTCTCAGGGTTAAACAATAATAATAGCTACTAATAACTAAATCATTTTTCTGACCAAATAAATGCATTCACATGAGGATTCATAAAAATATAGAAACATAGCTTTTCACAAAACAAAATTTAGCCTACTTAAAACAAAATATTGATCCAATTAAATACAATGGTATCCCACCATAGAATTATGTATCAAGGGTAAATTAGTATTAGTTAATACGATTAAATAAATTATATTTATAGTGAAGATTAGAAACATACTGGAAGCCTCAGAGTACTTAAAATAGTTCAGAAGAATCTTTTAACGCTCATCCAACAATTTTAATTTATGTGAAGACGTAACAATATATTAATCTACTTTTCAATGAATACTTTTCTAAAATATATATAGTAGCGCGGCCACCGTACATCGATTAGTACGATAATTTTTATAGCAGTTTTATATTATGTCCTACAATTGTTTCACTGAACGTTTACCACAAGGCTACTAATATGGCAATAATGTCAAGGATCGAGTAATTATGATGTACGTAAAACTCAACCATTTTAATTTTGTTATAGTTCAACTAAATGCTATACCAGACAATTTTGAACCCGGTCTGGACGTACGGGATGCAACTCTGGGGGAAAACAAAAAAATCCAATATTAACTTTACAGAACGTTTCCGGACAATTTTTTTACGAACAGCTCTTATGATACCATGGTATATACAAAACATATACGTACATCTAAAACGACTTAGGACTTATCTCAGTAAAACAGGAAATTGCACGATTCAGTAGAACATACAAATAAAGACTGATGGACAGCCAAATTATTTCGCGTTAAACTTACTGGACTATTACTTTTACAAGACTTAACAGTTGGGATGTATTGAACTTAAGTAGTAGATTTGGTAATATAAATTGCTGTTTAAAATTTATTACAGAATTCTTATTTTATTCAAAATCGTTCAAACTATTTTCTTTTCATTTGACCTGTGCTATTTAGTATTAATGGATGATATTGTTTTATATTTTTTCTGCGTTAAATATATACTTAACGTTAACTGCCTATTACTTATTGTTCTTGTTTTTGAAAGTAAGAACAGAATTTAATTTTACTGTATCTATATAATAATAGCGAGCAGGTTTCTTTCAACACGATTTTAACCACCTAAACCGTCCCCGATTTTCCTCGAAGTGGCTCAGATGAATCGTCTTATTGAGTAGATTTTCAGAAAACTAACCAAAATTATATATTTTTATTTATGATCGTAAATAAGTCTAAAATAATACGTGAAGTTAGTAAGAACGAGAATACGGTAAGTGATGCGCCTGTATACCTAATGCAGTACTACACTACGCATATATATATGTATATATATGTATTATATATATATATATATATATATATATATATATATATATATATCTTTCTTCTATCTACCCCTCCGACATCTCGCTCAGCTATTTCAGGTTGGAGAGGGCAAGTTCAACAAACTAGTATACCAACACATTGGCAGTGACACATCGCTTTGGCCTATCCAACGTGGTTGTTGTTACTTTGAGTAGTGTACAGTGAGTTCTGCTATATTTTGCTTTTTCAAATAATGCCACACAACTACACAACAAAAAATTTTGTTTACAGAGAAGTTCTATAAAAACAAATTTACACTTTTTTGCGGGTTTTCCCGCAGAGCGTCACGTAGTCGATAATAAAATCTGCCCATAACGGGCAGGTGGAGTGTTAAATTATTTTCCCTCGATCTGCTATTTCCAAGGTTACAAAAAAATAGTTTCTTATCACATGGTCAGCCATTATATGGCTGAAGCATTAAAGAGCAGAAGAGGTAGAGGTGTAAAAGACATTAGTTAGCGTTAGTATCTACTCTGAGAGTAATGAATTTCATAATTATACAGCCAGACTCTGTGGTGAATAAAGTGAAGATGTCATCTACAGGGTGGAACGTAGGTGTTTTTTTGAGGCCTGGCATGCTGATAAGCACAATTTTCAAATAAGTGAGGAAGGCAATAGTAAACTACCTCACTCCTCATTTATATGTGGTAAAACCTCTAGAGGTTCAAACCAGCCTTTCGCCTGTTACAACAAAACAATAATACAACATTAATATAACAATACAACAAACGGTAAACAGTAACAGTAAACAACAGTAATATAACAATACAACCAAACAGATAATAAAAAGCTACTGTAAATTTTTGAAATAAATTACAGAAGTATAAATACGAGGTTTGTTCAAAAAATAACGGGAATTTTCGTTTTTTGAAAAAAATATTTATTTATTCATCTACATTAATATTGTCGCCTTCAAAGTAGTCCTCTTCGCATGCAATACACTTGTGCCAACGCTTTTTCCAATCCTCGAAACACTTCTGAAACTCGATCTTTGTGATAGCTTTTGGCTCTTTCACCGATTCGCTTTTAATGTCTTCTATGCTTGTAAAACAACGGCCTTTTAAAGTTCTCTTTATTTTTGGAAATAGAAAAAAGTCACATGGAGCCATGTCTGGCGAATATGGAGGATGGGGCATCGTTACAGTTTTGTTTTTGGCCAAAAATTCACGAACAAGCAATGAAGTGTGAGCAGGTGCATTATCGTGGTGCAAAAGCCATGAATTGTTTTGCCACAAATCCGGGCGCTTTTTTCGGATTGCTTCACGCAAACGGCGTTGAACTTGTAGGTAGTACTCCTTATTGATTGTTTGATCTTGTGGCAAGAATTCATGATGCACTATGCCATTAAAATCGAAGAACACAGTGAGCATAACCTTCACATTCGACCGCACTTGTCGAACCTTTTTCGATCTTGGCGATCCAGAATGCCTCCACTGGGACGATTGAGCCTTAGTTTCGATATCGTATCCGTAAACCCATGTTTCGTCACCTGTTATAACACGTTTGAATAGATCCGCATCGTTGTCGACTTCATTTAAAGACTCCTGAGCAACTTCCATTCGCCGCTGTTTTTGTTCGAAATTCAACAATTTTGGAACAAATTTTGCTGCCACACGTTTCATACCCAAAAAATCCGAAAAAATGTCATGGCATGAGCCAATCGATATGCCAACATCATCACTGACTTCTCTGATTGTGATTCGGCGATCGTTCATAACCATTTCTTTCACTTTTTTCACGTTTTCATCGGTTGTTGATGTGCTTGGACGTCCGGAACGTTCGTCATCTTCAACGTTTTCGCGGCCATCTTGGGAACGCTTATACCACTCGTAAATCCTTGTTTTACTCATAGCAGACTCACCATATGCCTTTGTTAACATTTCACACACTTTATTACACTTTATTTCATTTTTCACGCAAAATTTAATACAAATTCTTTGATCCATTTTTTTTTAACAAACAAAAATAGCCGTGCTCGAGAAACACGTCTAACCTTACGGCTTCCACTTAAGAACTAAGCAATGAATATTGTTGAAAATTTTATCGTACGTCAGGGGCATGTGTACCAACATAATAAAAAAAAATTTTTGCAATCGGACTATCCAAACCCGCGAAATTTAAAAATTCCCGTTACTTTTTGAACACACCTCGTATATGAACTATGATTATTATTTAAGTGTAATAACACAAAGCTGTCAACAATACCCAAATTTTCTTGTGAATAATAAAATTATACACATACAAAATAACTTCTTTATATAATATTATCCACTTTTTGTCTAATAAACAGTTACTATCAGTAGTTGCCAAACATTTTAGTTAATGGGTAGCCTTGTACAGGAATTTACGACTCAAAAGTGATTTTAAACTATCGAATACTTATCCCACAAGAATTTTTATTGTCTTCTTATCGATTTGACAATATAACTCTTTCCCGTTGTATTTGTTTTATTGACATCATATTCCTTTGTAACTTTACCTTGTGATGCTACTACAAAGTTATGATATACAATAAATATGTTATTGCTTATATACAAACATAGAACATTTCGATATCTCAGTTCGGCGAATAACCAGCATCCGTCTTGGTGCAAATTCATTTTCAAATATGACCTAGATCTGCTACGTCTATCAGTTTGTCTAGATTATTTTTATGAAATATTTATTTCTTTTTACAATTGAACCCTTCAGAACTTTAGTTCTGTTTCTGAAAAATATCATGTATTTATATCTGTTCAGTTTCTATAAGTTTCTATATTATTCTTAATAGACCATAGAAGTACGTGTAGGCTATTTCAAAGGTTATAAGTAATTATCGACAATCTTCAAAGAATTGCTAACATATTTTTTATTATTTGATTTTCTTTAAATTATATTAGATTTCAAAATAAGTCACATGAACACTTGCACAGTTTTAATGATGTAATATGACAAATTTACTGGACATCTGGAGTTGTTTATTTTTTGAGTCTATTAAAATAATAAACATCTCCAGCTGATTGAAAAATTAATACTTTAAAATTATTTAATTCACATTGACAAAATTATTTAAAAGAATTATTTATTTTAGTTACTAGGCAACTAAAGAAGAAGCAAAGATTTTATATAAATTATTTTAATGGGGGACGAGAGCCTAAACCGAACGGGCGGGTCCCTCATTCGTTCATCAAAAATATATTAATATTAGAAGTGAATTTACTTAAAGTTAAAAAATATATAGTTATATAAGAAGGACGTTAAATGTTAATACGTATATACATAATAGACAAAGACTTGTTGTTTTCGTATAAATAATAATTAGGTTACTGTGAAAATAAAATAATTTACTGATCATATGTTTATTCAAATAAACAAATTTATTGATGATATATTAATGTGATAGCATAGAAATTGAATAATAAACAATTAATACACTGATTACTATTATTTATGATAATTAATAATTAAAACGAGATTCAATAATTAGGCTGCAAACATAACATAGTAATGTTCAAGGATTTTAATTACATAACAGAAAGGATGATGATGGTAAATGTTTTAACTATGCAATATAATTTAACTATCTCTTAAAAATTGGCATACCCTCGTGGAGAACTATGAGCAGATATTTAATTAATGTTACAAATTTTAGTTCATCCTATGAGAAAATATTTAAATTGTCCATCCCTCGTAGGGAATATTTTATTATATTTCAATGAATTTGAAAGGCCTCACTGATTGACTCATCTCTAATTTATCTAGCTTCCCGTCGATCGAGCAACTTGAAACTCGTCATATTTGTTTATTAAGATCGGGACTGAAAAAAAAATTATTTTGACCTTTGTATTTAAGAAGTGAAAATAAAAGTGACGACCTAAGACAATAAATACTGATTTTGTACGTTTCCAAAATGTTATAATTTTGAAAACCGGAGTGTGTATTTTATAGCTAATACTAAAAAATTGTTAAAAACGGGAATAACTTTCCTAAAATAAAAAATATTTTGTACCTTTCCAAAAATTGTTAAAAATCGGCTCGTATATTCATAAAATTGTTTCTAGAAAAAGTAAGAAGTAAAACCTGGAAATGAAATATTATTCCTAGAATTAGTCGGTAATAAATACCTTTTACATTTTCACTAATTTCTAATTTGGTTGGGGTTCAATTAACTATAACCTATCAGGAACGGTTGGCCTGTGTATATACAAGACTACACCTCATTTACTCGTCATCCATATCATGCTCATCTCATTGCGTCACGGGGTTGCTTATTGTTCTCAAATTGAACAGATTGCAACGTATAAATAGATTAGTAAATATTAGTACTTAATAACTTGTATTAGAAATTTAAAATTATTATTAGTTAATCTACTATTAAAATATAACCGATACATTGTAATAATTTAAGTAAAACAAATTTAAAAAAATGTTATTATCCATCCTCTTGATCAAATATTTGTAAGTCCTGTTAATTTATAATATTTATCAGACAATCCAAAACTAAAATGTATTTTAAAAATACACTAGATTTGCTAAATCAAAATATCAATAATGAATCGGTTTTTAAAATTGTAAAATTCTTGGAATTAAAAAGTCTGTTAAAATCAAATAAATAACGTGATTTATTTAGTTATGTATAATCTGAAAACAAACTTTATTTATTAATTTAATCATTCATCATTTTTCATTCATATCTCTGTTTTTTTTATATTGATTTAACTTGAAATACAATAATTGCATTATTCATGGATGTATTTATTTATACATATAATAAATATTGGTCAATATTCCGTAGCATTTGTTTTGTTTTAATAAGCGGTAAAAGCTTTCCTTTGTTTTGTAAATACTTTTATCAAATAGTAGAATTCGTTGCTCACTTGCAATAATAAATTGTTTTTTATTATATATATATTTTCCTATAAAACTTGTTATTTACGTATTTTATAATGGCGTGGTATATTTGCAATATGTTTGTATCCAGTTTTTTCACTGAACAAAGTAAAATATTCCTTGATATATATTTATTACCGTAAAGCATATTTATTAATACCACGTTTAATTTCTTCTTGCGGAACTACGTGCAACGCAAAGAACGGGTCTTTTACAGTAAAACAGGTGAAGTTGAGCGAGAGGGAAAATACGATATGCGAGTTGTGGCGTGGCTTGTTTTATTATCAAGAATCTACCCGAGACCTACCCATGATGTATGGAGCAACTTGGGCACAACTTTGTAGAGCATCTATCTTAAGTAATAATAAGTCACATGTCAAAGTTACGTGAAGAATGCAGAGAGGTCGCAGCAACTTATTCCATGTACATAAGCTCCCCCCCTTTCGACACCGCGGTCTCCTCTTTTCCTTAAACACTTTCCTTTCCCCTTCGCATTTGCTCTATAACTTTCTGGTTATCTTTATTTAAAGTGGTCGGCCTGTAAAGTACACCGTGAAATGCACTGTCTTTACAATTTTATTTTTTACAACTGTAAGACTACTTCGCATTCAAATTTCTTGTTACCCTACTGTAACATAATATTGTACCGCAGTTCAACTTCAGAAATAATATCATACACGTAAACTTAAAAATAGAGAAATAGAATAACAATAAACTATTCCATAATAAATACATAACTAGTAGGAAAATCAAGACTACATGGATGAAGCCTTAGAATGAAGATGTGTAATTACTGTACTACTTCAGAAATTTCATAAACATGTAAATTGTTATGAAAATAATTGCAGCAGTTTGTCTTAACAAAATAAGGTACATCAGTGGTTTTTTTACAGTTGTTTCTAAAATAACGTACCGCAAAATATTGATGTAAACCCATGTTTCCGACTAACAATTACGAAACCATAAATATTTGAGGCTATTCCAGTGAACGCTGTCATCTTATCAGTGTGAATTCATGTGATACAAACGACGTCCAGAAAAAACGAATCCGTTTTAAGCGATACTGCAGGGCATTGTTGCTTTTTGGCCGGCCCAACAGTCGTGATGTATTTTGTATATTTATCTGAGTGAAGTTTAGATGTTATAATATTAAAAACATTTTGTAAACTATCAGGTTATATTTAATTTTTCACCTACAGTTTTTACTCCTTTACTGTACAAGTGAATAGAAAAGATTTAGTCGTTAGGGGGATATAATGAAATTTGGCCACCGAAAACTTACCGGGAAATGAAGCAGGAACGTTCCGCTTTACAATCAACTACGTTAACTACTGCACCACGGAAGTAGCTTTGTAACATTTCGTTTCATAAATATTTAGTCAAACATGCCCAGAAAATCAATTGAAAGGATACAATAAAAATTATGTCATTACTAGTATTTTTCCAATAAAATTCATTTGTACAAAATTTTAAGGAGAAAATATTACAGACGTTTGCGTTGACTAGATGAATTATTAAATTTTAGAATATATTCATCGAATAAAGAGTCCGTTACTAAAAATTTAATATGTACTAAATTTGATCACCTGAAAAGTACTTGTTTTTTATCTAATTAACTCAAAAAAAAAATAGAATCTATTATGGTTCAAGCCGTTTTTAGTATGTTATACTAAAGTTGGAAATTTCTATTTAAACGATTGAAATAAAAAAATCTTTATGACGATAAAATAAAAATGTGTAGATAAAAGAAAAAACTTCTAATATAACTTATAATTCAACAGAACAACAACGCTAATAGCTACAAATTTCGAATAATCTCAACTGATTTTTAATTTTTTTACCATGCTTTTAAACTAGAAACTAAGAAATTTTACTATAAAAAAAATATTTTTAATACGCTTCTAAACAAAAAAATGAATTTTAAAAAATTATTTAATGTCGGTTCTCATTGCACATAAAAAAGACCATAACCCAATGTCTTAATAGAAAATATACTTGCAATATAATTCGATTATTGGTAAAACATTTCTTCTCGTTCTTTAAAATACGTACCATTTATCATGAAACACATGTCAACACTGTTAAGAAGACATTTTACCGTTCATTGAACGTTACCAACAGAGATTAAACCGTCGTCTTAATTATCTGCCTTTTAATTTTTTAAATAATCAAGACTACAATTAATTATCAAAAATGTATGAGATTTCGTTCGCTAATGTTTTTATTTAAGATTGATGTTATTTAAAATATAGATGTTAGGTTGTTCACAAATTTTTGTCCGTTGAATCAAGGATCAATGGACTTCTGATTATATTGATACGAGTTCATGTCGTTAGCGAAATTACTTATTGCTCTCATAATTTACCAAATTGTAATGTCGCAGATTTGTTAATAAAAAAAGTAATTGCAACTATTACAAAAAACGACACATTTTCACTACTACCAGGATGCATAAAATCAGTAATTTTTGGCTGCCTCAATGCTGAATATCTTCATTATTATCCAATAATTCGCTAGTGCGTCATAAACACGTATGTTCGGATAACATTGTTTTGTTGTTCTATGAACGGCAGTGCTATTTCCAGTGCTCTAAAACGCTTCTGAGTGCGAAATAAGCCACACTGTGTTACATTATGTCTTCAGTTTTTAAATTGTACAAGTTTTAGTTTTTTGCACGTCTTTTCGGATAATTTGAACAATAGTTCGAGGTCCGAACTGGTCCCGGTCCCAATTAGTTCGGATTAGCGGGTTTATTTACTACAATCAATGTAAAGTAACAAAAATTATGTTCTGAAACTTATTAACATTTTTACAAACGTAAGCAGGAAACTATTTCTTTCATTTATTCGGGAGATTCCTTTGAAATTACTCTTTGCATAAATCTGCTTCGTGGAATTTGAATAAAACAAAAACCTATGGATTCTACAGGATATATTTTTAAATAATTTAACTGAAAAAGATGCTATTAACATATTTAAACATGATAAATGGACAAGTTTAAATTTATACCTACCTTATAATGTCTGTTGAACATACTTACCCTACATCATTTTTAATTTGCTAACAAATTATCGCGAGTAAATTAACCGACTAAAAATGTTGTAGGCCCTATATATTGTATTTTATAAATCCAAATATATCTGGTCTCATTAAAGTTATTTATTTCAACAATCTTTTTAAATTGAAAGAACGACTTAAGGACTTACATAATTATCTAAGTTATTACAAGAACATCCAAACATCTGTTTCTTATTTCAAATATAAGTGCCGGAGTGTAACAGTTCAGATTTTTTATGTTTAACCTTGTTAAATAAACATCAATATTGTATACGTTATTTTGTTGTATTACAATCCGGTACGCATAAATATATTTCTAAAACATATAAATTTTATAAATAATGTGACGTTATTTTAAAATTCTTGTTAAGTAGGATTTTATTATAAATTAGATTTGTAATCAATGTTAAAAATGGGCCGAGCCTGAGAAATATATTAAGCCGGTTGTAAAATGTAGTATTGTGAAACAAAATTACTGAGCTAGTTTTTACTATGGCATCACAAATTTATAATTTTATTGCTGTTTACGAAGCTCTTTAAACATTCATAACGTATTAAAATTTAATTTTAAATTTACACAATAAAGTACTTTGTACCGTACCCAAACGGTTAAATGTAATGAATACAGTTCTTGCTTCAGGCTAAGATCTTGTTAAAGTAGGCTGTTAGAAATAATGTCAGTTTAGAAGCGCCATAAACCATATCCATGTACATAATAATATGAACTTTTTCTGTGGACAGAAGTTTTGAATAACTAAATATTACAAACCTCTCAACGAAACGCTGTGTTTATTCCAAAACTCCATAGAACCTAATTTTACCGTGAAATGATTTATCGTGTAGTTAATTTTTACATTACAATTTAGTCTACTAGATTTGTTGGCCCCATATAAAATTGCAAAATTGTTGCTGATAGTCTTTTAATGTGTCAAATTACTATATTAAAAAGTATATAATAATTAATTATATTATAATGATAATATTATAATACATTTCGAAGATGTTCACTCAATATAAATTCTTAGGATTTTTATTATCATAACATTAATAAAAATTATTCAGAGTAAAATTCTGAATAGAATTCATAATAAGAATAGTTTTTCAGTAACCGACCATGGACTAAGTTTTTCCATATCAATAAGATAGGTGTATTTTAAAAACTAAAGTTATTGGTTATTTTACAATAATTTTGTGTTAGTTTTTTTATGTCTTTTATATATTCCCCGAGAACTAGGTTTACAGGGAAATTATGTTTTACTGGAGTTTTATTTGATTTATTTTTTAATTATACAGACAGCAAAATTACAGCCTGTTCTTACATTCAAAAACAAGAACAGTAAGTTTTACAGTTAATGCAGAACACATAATATAAAACATTATTCACAATGGCATATAATATAATATAGTATAAAAATAAAATAAATTTTATATAATATAAAATATAATGATATAGAACATTATTAACTGACATCCATTAATAATAAATGTTACAGATCAAATGAAAAAAAAATTGAAAGGATTTTAAATAAAATAAAATTTCTGTTATAAATTTTAAAGGTTATTATATCATCAAATCTGCTACCATCATTATAACATACATAGTATCAACTAAATCTTGTAAAAGTATAATTTTTACTGTTGTGTAGTAATTTTACCGCGAAATAATTCGGGTGTCCATCCAGTCTTTTTTCGTGTGTTCTGCTGAATAGTGTGATTTCCAGTATTACTAAATTAAATCCTAAGTTATCTTTTTTATCGTATAGGGCCAATTTTGGACAACGTGAGGTAACTTTTGATGTTTCTGGAAGCTGTTTTTGCAGCCTTTCTTCACAGCATTCGCTCACTGTAAGCTTTACCCTTTCTTCTGTCCACCCACTGTTCTGTTTTTGCTCTTCATGAAAGCCTTTAAAGTCCGCTATAAGTTGTCTGAATTGGTTCGGTTTATCCGGTTTTGTTGGTATTTTTTTTGACTTCTTTAAACCATTTATCCGATATTAGGTCGTAATAAAGGTCGTTACTGTAGGTGTTTAATGTTTTGTGTATACCATGTGTAAAGTTTTTGACTTTACTATTCCAAATTTTCGACTTTTGTTGGAAACCTCCCTAGACCCTTGGAGTTGATCAAATTTTGTCTTTTTAAAATAATTAAAATGGTGTTTTTTTTTCTTTATTCGTTAAAGAAGAAAAATATTATTTTATTATGAATAAAAGTTTGTAATTTTACATAACGTATTTCTTTTCAATAATTTTTATTATTTCATAAAGAAATCACGTTTTATTAGTTTATTCTAGTTGGTTTTATTACACTTGTTTTTACATCGCGTTTTCTCGTGGGAAATAAGAAAGCCTAAAGGCCTATTTTCAGTTCTCACTGTTTAAAACCCTTACTTGGCAATTCTGGATCCTGGGAACAATTTTTCAGTTCCATCTCTACGTACTTTTTGTAGAGGGGCCTACCGTTACTTCAGCACTTTTTGCAGCCAATTAACGTGTTTGTTTTAAGTCGGTTTGCCAACGCCTTTCATAACGGCTAGTTTGATTGGTTTCCCCCCCCCCGTACGCCGGTAATTAGCGCCCCGGTCAACCGTGTGTGTGCAGAAGATCGTCAGAGTGTTTTTCCTATTGTGTACGCGTAAAAGTTCGTACTTCTAAGGTGCTGTGATTGGATACTCACTAAAAAAAGGTAATTTTCTTTTAATTTTCTTTTGTACAACTAAATAAAAAAAAAATGAAGAAAAGAAAAAAATAACCTTTTTTTTAGAACCATTTTAAATGGAAAATATAAAACAAAAATATAGTTAAATAATAGTAAATAAAAAAAAAAAATTCATGTAGAATTAGTGAAATCATTTAGTTTTTTTGATTAAATAATAATAATAATAATAATAATAATAATAATAATATTAAAAATAATAATAATGGGCTAATAATAAAAACACAATTTTAATTATAAAATGTTAAAACTTTAAATTAAATACCTACTTTAAATACGTTAAAAATATATAAAAATAAAAATAATTAACAAAAATAATTTAATTCTGTTCAAATTTAAAAAAAGAAGAAATATTATTTAAAATTTTAATTATAAAATGTTAAAAACTTTAAATTAAATACCAAAAAAAAACGTTTAAAAAAATATAAATTTATAAAAATAAATCTAAAATGTTAAACTGAAATTCGTCTCTTGTTTTTTATTTTAAAAGAATATCTTCCTGTTTTGTTAGTCTAGTCTTAGAAATAAGTTTTTCAGATGGATGTACTCCAACATTGAATTGTATTCATAATGGGTGATACTTGAATGAACGTTATTCAGTACAGTTATAACGCTTCTGGGTACTGTTTTAGAGATACTGTACCTACAAATTTATTTTTGAACCTCCATATTAAACACTGCACCGTGTTTGATTTTTTATAAACACAAAAAGGTATATGTCTTGGCGAATTTACTGAAATTTCTTGTTTCTCCAAGATTTATTCACCAATGGCCTTGTATGGTGATTTTTATTAAGTTGCAATATGTTTTGGTTACAAAATTTATGTTCACTGTCTGAAAGGATTCCGTAATCTGAAAACAGCCGTACTTTCTCGCAAACCACAAAGCGAGAACAGTGGCTCTCTAGAGAAATCTGAGCTGATATTTCACAGTATCAACTGGAAACATGGTTTTGATTCTCCTATCAAAACTTCCCCCAAACTTTCCTTTTTTTTAATTCCTTCATAGGAAATTTCAGGGTCTTGGACGTTGGGCCGTTCTACGACGTCCTGGTGGAGGCAACCTTTAATATAGATTATTTTAAAACAGGTAAGTGGTTGAGTGAAATTTACAGGTTATTATTGCTGAATGGAGTAGAAGAATGGAGACATCTACTTGGAATACGTTTTAATCACTCACACTACCTCACGAACAACAAAATCATACCTTAAATAAAATTAAAGAATTTTTTTTTTAAATTGATTCCTGTTCAAAGGATACACTAAATCACGTGTTTTAAAACACGGTACATTTTAATAATAATCTTCCCTACTTTTATTACAGGCACAATACAAGTTTCAAATTATTACATATGAGATGTACAATGTTATAGTATATATGACATGGTGAAGCGCCTAGGTTGATTTTAGACAGTGATCTTTTTTTCTTTTTAAATAAATTTATTTTCCAGAAATTTTTGAGTTATATTTTATGTTAATGTAGTTTTTTTTCAAGGTCTTGGACATTTTATTCAGGGTTATGTACAAGATATGCAGCATTGGAATGTGGATAGTTGTATTTTTTTTTTAGTTTAACTTCTTTACGAGATGAAAACACTGTGGATTCATATTACCGTTATAAGATCTTAGTGAATAATTCTGTTTTCTTTCAGCAGTTACATTACATTTATAATTATTCAATGTAAATAAGTTTTATCTTGTTAATTTTTTTTTTACACATGACAACATTGTGGAATTGCCAGCCAGTGGAGTTTTATTTCTGATGTACCTAACGTACAATATCAGAGATGCATGTGTGAATTCATAATTTTTTTTATTGTGTGTGTTTAACAATACATAGTATTTAATACATGGTATATAACAACATTGCGTATACTACATTGAAAGATAATATCCTTTATCGAACTACGTGACATAATTAACCATCACGTTGAATTTAAAATCAGCTGTTATTCTGACTTATTTTATATGAATGATTTATGCAATATTTTGATTGCAATTTGTTTATTTGGACATGGAGTTTTGGGCAAAATAAAGTTTCCATAATTTTCACTGTTTTCTTGTGAGTAAAATGAGTATAGACATGGCAATGACTAATTTTTTTTTGATATAATAGTCATGTTATGCAGTTCGAGGTTCGAAGTGAACTATTTTTATCATTTATACACGGAATGCAAATAATACGCTATTCTTACAATTATTTAACTTAAAAAATGAAAAGTTTTGAAATTTTATGTTTTAAAATTATACGTTATTTTATACTTAATAATGAAATAGCAATAATTCGAAGTTATACTAATAGTTGTTTTTTTGTGTGTGGTTTTTTTAGTATTATATAAGTTCGAGAATGATCATTTTAATTTAATGGCCGAGAATCTAATGAAGTCTTACTAAAGTTCGCATATCAGATGAGCTTAACACGCAACTACACCTGTAATCAGCATAGTTTAACATCTCTGGAAAACCCAGCATTTCCTGCCATAAGGATTCTGCTTTTTCGATCTTCCTGGTATGTAAAGATATATTTAATCCTTAGCATAAGTCGTAGTCCTCGACTACGGTGCACTGCCGTCCTCATTCTCAATTTTGGAACTCAAGCACCTTCAAGGATTCGTCTTCAGTAAAGGTCAACAGAGATCAAATTTTTTTTTTTTTCTTTCTTCAATTTTTATTGTATAGTAAAATTGCGCTCGTCGTCATAGTCACTCACCCAATAGTTCAAGAAGAAATTTTTCGTAGTCTTTTTGTTTCAGCTTGTACCTACTTCTATTTATTTTATCTTATATTTCTATAATGTTTTGTTACATTTTGTGCTTCGTATCTTTTTTTCTCCATTAAAAGTTTTACCCCGTAATGTTTTCAATAAAAATTTCGTTGGAATTTTCATGTTATGGCTTAATCAAATGAACTACAATGAGATTTTCAACTAGGTCATCCCAGTTTCTGGCCAATTAACGTCCAATCTATAGTAGGGGTTTCGTTTGATTTAGGTTCTGGTTCCCTAAGATCCAAAGCAATTAATTTTTAATTCTCGTTCGTCACAATGCGTCAAATTTTCCAGACCCTTAGCCACTTTGATATCAGCGGCAAGTTATTCGCAGTTTTATTTACGCTTCTGTTTAGTTATGGTTTTTTTCGATTCAGTCCCTTGAAATGTATTTTTAATTTAATATTTGTACACTTACACTTTCAATTTTTTTTGTGTGTTTACTGTCTTAAATATCTTTTCCGTTTTCTGAATATTTTATTTTGGGTGTTGTGTGGTATTACATTTTGGCTTTACAACTTTATCATTTACAATCTGTATTGATAGCGTAAGTATTCAGTTTATCTTTCAAAACAGGTGCCGATGGTGGTTTTTTACCACCAAAATTTTTAATTTTATAGTGTTTACGCCGATGGATTCTGTTTCTTCATCATCGACTAACTGTAATTTATTTTCAAGTTAGGGACAACACACTCAAGTCTCTTTCTGCTCTTATTCTAATAAGTCTCTTTCTGCTTAATATTTCATTTGGTATTAACACGACTTTTCACAATATCAGGGTTCTATTTTGTTCTATTTAGCTAAAAGCGATTTCCTTAATTCTGTAATTAGTGTTTTTAAATTTTTCCGTAGTTTTTCTTAACTGTGTTTCATCTATTCAAGCTATTTTTCCAATCAAATTCTTCACATCTGTTTACAGTCTCTTTGTATTTCGGTGATACTTTAGATGTTTTTTAGGCGTGTCATTTTTTTTTTAACAGCCAAACTTTTTGTTTTTTTTTATTTTCTATTACTTCAGGGCAATTTTTCTTTTTTCCATTTTAGTCCTAGTGTTTGTTTGAATTGTGTTTTTCGTTTCTTTATCTGCTATATTTCCTGTTAAATTCCTTTTTTTTAACAAAATTTTGTTACCACTCTTAATCATATTTCTGTTTACTTACCTTTTTTGACCAATTTTGGATTCCAGTTTTGCTAACAGTCTTTCTTCCCACCTGCGCTGTTTTTAAGAAGCTTTTCTAATGCTTGTAACATTTGACTATTGGCCTATTTTAGTCACATTCTCGTTGATTTTTTTTTACAGCTTTGTCTCTGCAATTATTTTTTTTAATTTATAATAGCATTTTGTGTAACACGTTTTTTTTTGTGAACATATCCATGTCAAATTGCAGGTCCTCTGCTGAGTTTGTTAACAAAACGTTGTTTTTAACTATAGTATTGGTTTTATTTTTAATTTTTAAATATTTTAAACTAACGCCATAGAACGATATTTGGTTCCCATCCTCGATATTTTAAATTTGTTTATTTTGGGACTTATAACAATTTTTTTTTATAAAGGAATTAACGTCTTCAATAGGGATAATGTCCGTGTATTGGATCACATTACGTGATTTGATGGATGGGTTTTGGTTTAAATATATTGTACTAGAAACATTTGGTTGTATTTTGCGTTTGGACTGTCAGAATCACGAAAGTCATTGCTTAATTCTTTTATAGTCAATTTTTTTTCTTTACGTCTCATAACAATTATATAAATGTTTCAAGGCCCGTATTAGGTACAAGGATGTTTTATTCACTGTTTATTTTTTGCCTCGTATCTTAACGTAGGCCTACTGCATGTTGTATTGTGGACTGTCGAATACATTTTTTTTTGGGGTAAGCTTGCTTTCAGTTAGCTACAAGTTGTTCACATTTTATTTTCTCTTAGCCGTCAGTATGATTTTTTAATTTTTTTATATTTATATATAGCCTTGCCAATTAATAAGTAATGAAAATCGATGTTTTGGAATGTTTTAAGTTGTTGTTTTACAGAGGTTTAAGTACTGGAGTGTTTTCGTGATTGCTAGAGTTAGGATATAGGGTATTTTTTTTTTATTGTCAATTTTCTTACAGGAGTGTCTTAGCCGGTCAGTGCAATACAGTGTGACTCACAATAAAGTTCTTTCACACCAATTACTCACGTGTGCGAAGTTTTTTTTTATTTTTGAGTTAATACAGGATTAATTTTAGGGTTGCGCTAGATATAACGTGCTGCCCTACACTTTGGAGTTAAGGAGGTTGGTTAGCTAGTTTCTTTGAGTAGCGCTATAGATAACGTGCTGCTTTCTGAACTTTATGGAATACGATTTTTTTTCTCTTTTTTTGTTTGCAAACTTTATTGTGAGGTTCTGAAGATTATATGATTATTATAATGAGGTTTTTTTTTGCGATGATATTGAAGTGAATGGAGTTTTATTGATGATTATTAAAGTTGATGAAGAGTTATTGATGTTTAATGGAGTTATATGATGATTAATGATGTTGTTGAGTTGTTTTGAAGTTGATGGAGATTATTTGATGATTATTGGAGTTTATGATGAGTTTTTGATGTTGATTTTTAGAGTTATTGAGGTTTTTATGAGAGAAGAGTTACATTTCGTCCGCCCAATCCGTCTTTCAGTTACTAAATTTCACTACTGGTTGTTAGCTTAACCGGCCTCATTTTTCTTTACCACTTTGACTGGTTATCGGAGTTTGCGGTGGTGTATGGTGGTACCCTTCGTACAGTTCCGGTAACTCAGTCACAGTTTTGTTTTGGTTGTGATCCGTTAGAGGGACCCGTTATCTTTTCTGGACCAGATTTTTGGTAAGAATGGGCTCGAATGGTTTGAATGAATGTAGTGAGTGAATGGAGCCTTTGAATGTTGGTTGAGAGTGGAAAGATCGATGTCTTGATAAGTGATCGTGGACAACCATCGACGAATTTCAACCATCTCAGAATCTCAAAATTTCGTTTCCCCCTTGATTTTCGTACGGGGCTGATCTGCGGTTTGTTGCGTACAGCTAGCAGGCAGTCACTGTTTTAGTCGGATAGTACCTGGCCGGTATGCATGGTCGCTTTCCAGGAAAAGTTCGACAGAAAATCTCCCGTTAGGTCGACGGCTGGATAGTGGAATATTTTTGTTTGTGGCCCTGTGTTTTTGTTTTATTCATTAACTACACTTTTTTTTCTTTCATTGTTTCACTTATTACTAGGACGACCCCCCCCCCAATTCGTTTTTTGGTTATCACACAAAGGGTTTTTTCCGCTCTAACCCTTTGTCATGTTTTGATTTTTTTTTGTTTATCACTGTTTCCTTGCTAAGACATCCCATTTGATTTTTTTTGTTTACTGTATTTAACCCTACAATGGAAATGGATTTTGGATTGTGAAGGATTTTGTTTTCAAAGAGCTGGTTTTTGTATGTTGTAAATTTGTTTGTGTTGGATTTCAAGTACAGGAGTTTTAGTTTTGCAGCAAGTTTTAGATTGAGCTTTCTTCAGCAGGTTTTGAACTGGACAGTATGTTAAATTTTAGATGGTTTCGCATCGATAGGTTTGAGCAAAAGGTTACATTTTGTTCAATTATAAAATTATCTTGAGCATACGTTTTAAGATTATTTTGGTTTCATACTTTAATATTACGTTGAAGTATTGCTTAATTAATCACTACTGATATTTCGTTGTGAACAATTTAGTAGAGATGTACAGCGATTTGCTGAGTAGAAAGTTTGTTTGTGTTTCTTACTCAGGTCATCTGGTATTTCGTAATTTCATATTTCATAATTTGCTACACTGTAACAAATATATTTTTCTTAATCTACTAAGGATATTGAAGTTTTGTAGCGGTAGGAATTTGACCGTTTTAATATTTGCAGTATTGCATGAACAGTAGGCTTATATTTGAGTCATATACCGTACAACAGTAAGTTTGGTAGTTATTGCTAATGAAAAGTAGGCTAGGCTACCCCGTTTTGGTTGGTGACTTGCCTTTTTCGAGTGGTGGTAGTTTTCTAGTTTCGGTTATTCAACTTTTTTTTTCTCGTATTTTGACAGTACCACAATGCAACCAAAGGTTTAATTGAAATATGAATTAATGATTTTTTTTATAATTCTAACAGACAGACAAATAACAATTTAGAGTTGTATCCGGAGATTGTTATGAAAGAGTGCTATGACAACTCATTTAAACTTAGAATTATAATTTCAGTATACTACTATACGCCACATTCTGTTTGTCTCCCGTTCTCCGCATAAACGACATGAAGGACGATTCTGTGTTTCAACACCCCCATTTAAAATTACTTTAGTTTAAGAGTAAAACTCACTATTGTTCATTTCCTCTGTTTATAGATTTAAATAAAACTTTGTTTATGTACGCATCATATAATATTGTCCATATCCCGGTGGCTAAGCGATTGATAAACCAGTGAGATAGAGAATCAAATCAGCACTTCGTTTAAGACAAGATAAGGCTTCATCCACTTAACATCTAAGTTAACCGTATGAAGATAAGGCCAACGAAGTCTCAGTAATAAACAAGATAATATAATATACAAATAAGCTAATTAGTTTTATTACATAGTAATTGTATCTTGAACACGCTTTAACTAATTTAAATTGTATTCTCTTCCACGTTTTAAAATTTTATCAATCTATAACAACTACCGAAGTAAATTCTTTCACTGTGTGAGATCCAAGAATAATGTCCCCCGTGCTAAAGCAATTGTTGATCTTGTCCGCGTTTCTATTTCTCTTCGAGAAAAATGTAGCTTGCGCAAATAATGTTATTAAACTGTTCTCTGGTTTCCATATCAGAAATATTTCCGATGTGTACCTTTACGACTCTTCTATTCCGATAACCTACCTTATCCCATTTAACTCACAGCCTGATTTACCGAAAACCTCAAATCTATTCCAAAATTTATCCTGCCCATTTCCAGATTTAACACTATTCATTAATATCTCACAATCCCAAAACACCGACTACTCTAAACTAGATTCCTTTCCTAGTAAAACCTCAAAAACCCCGCTGGATTTCAAACAACACTTCGCTACTGCAATTAAGGACAACAACAACTCGTCTCCAGCATGTCAACTTTTCCAACGTATAACTACACTATCAAAGGAAACCTTCAATATTCTCCTCACGACAGGACTGCCAATTTCAAATTTGAATCCTTCACGCACACGCAGAGCCCTAGACTTTGTGGGCGAATTTTTAAACTTTTGCTGTGGAACTGCGACACAACATCAACTACAAGAAACGTTCCATAACGAAAAATATCTAATGCAACATTATAACCACCTCACCCAAACAGTACACTCCGACCACCAAAATTTAGTAAAATCTACACAAAACATAGACATGGTAACACACCGAGTTCAATCCATCCTTCAAGAAACGGAAGAAGAATTAAATCTATACGCTAAAATGATTCAAGACACTGAAAACACCGAACTAATACAATTATATCATCTACTGACTATTTTGCATAGTGTACATTGGCAATCGTTCCTAAACACGTATTATTCGCACATGACTTCAGTGCAAATGTCTTGCAAACAGAAGACGCTACCTAGAGAACTAGTAACACCTGATATGCTACAGGCTGATCTACGAAATTTGTCTTTACAACTTCACAAAGGCAATCAACAATTAGTATTGCCTATACAAGAAGCTCACCTCTATTATGAAAAGCCAATAACAACTTGCGTTTTTTCAAAAACGAAAATTCTATTAAAACTACAAGTACCCATCATTACCACATCGGTATATCATACACTGTTTCAAGTTGCTCCAATACCACTACTATGGGAAAACCAGATCTGTTCACTGGAAACACCACATATTTACGTAATCAGGAGTGGACCACGAGTGCGAACTCTATCACCATCATCTTCTTGCGACTTGAACAATAATGGCTTATGTTTCATTCCAAGGTTCCAACAGCATTCCAGCATTAATACAGATTGCATCAAGCAAATGTTAACAGACAGTTCACTGCAACAATTAATGCATAAATGCCATTTCGTCTGCCATAAGCGAACGACAGAAGTTTACATAACGGAAGTGCAAATATCAAGGTACTACATCACCAATCCACAACACAATACTCGTCTAGCTTGTCCTACAACAACAGTCGAACTTCCAGTCAATGTTGCCGGTGCTTTGGAAATTCAAGTGCCCTGCGAATGTGAAGTCATGGAAGGAGAGTTACCGATCATCAACAAGGTTGTGCCGTGTGATTCCAGGACTCCGAAGTTGCCGGGGGTAACTCATTTGCTACCCGTTTCCTGGTCAACCTTCGACCATTATAAGTTTTCCTTTCACACAGATTTCCATCCTTCCATCTCGTCACTCCCTGACCTTGTGAACCACAAGTGGAACTTATCATTCCCTCAAATTTCCATTCATGATGAAACCCCTGATTATGTTTTCCAAGAGAGCAGCCTACCTAAATCATGGAAAGACATTATTCTTGCTGATCATGTATCTAAATTTGTAGTATACACAGCCTTAATTATCATTTTTATCATACAATTATACTTATATATCAAAATTAAAATACTAACCGCAAAGGTAAACAAGCCAACACATATTGAATTGCGTAGGTTAGATTGAGTTTAAGAAACTACTAAATTTCTACCTTTATCATCTAAATTCAGAGAAATGGGCATAAGAGATTTGAATAGTAATTGGGAAATAGTAAATATTAATAAGAATAGTAATAAGCAATAATAATAAGGAAAACATAATTTCCTTCATTATTCATACTTTTACGTCTCGGAAAGCTAGTTGTTTTAAATTCCGAATTTATTAATTAATTACTTAATTCAAAAAAAAAACATACAGCACAATACAATGTACAATCTGCAATGCAAATCTACAATAAACAGACCTTTGAATTAGCTAACAGTAATTTTTTTTTTCTCAGTCGTTTAACCCTAAAAATGGGAATTGCTCTTTATTATTTTTGTCTTACTTTTTTTGTCTTATTAACTTAAGATTCAAGGATAGTAGTTGGACCTATTTGTCTTTCAATAGCGGTCTGTTTGTCTCGATGGATATTGCAGGTTCCAGCAGTTTAAAGTTTACTAATGTTAGGCAACTTCTCAGCACACACACTGCCAAACAATTCGTTTATCTTTCAGTTTTTTACACACCCCCCTCCAAGGGAGATGATTGCATAGAAATCTTTGTTTCTACACAATCCAATTAGTGTTCCCGAATTCCCGTAAATTTTTTTTTTCTAGTTTTCCCCCTTTCAGCCTATCTTTGGGTTTTCCATATACCGGAGTAGGGGAATGTAAAGTTTTTGACTTTACTATTCCAAATTTTCGACTTTTGTTGGAAACCTCCCTAGACCCTTGGAGTTGATCAAATTTTGTCTTTTTAAAATAATTAAAATGGTGTTTTTTTTTCTTTATTCGTTAAAGAAGAAAAATATTATTTTATTATGAATAAAAGTTTGTAATTTTACATAACGTATTTCTTTTCAATAATTTTTATTATTTCATAAAGAAATCACGTTTTATTAGTTTATTCTAGTTGGTTTTATTACACTTGTTTTTACATCGCGTTTTCTCGTGGGAAATAAGAAAGCCTAAAGGCCTATTTTCAGTTCTCACTGTTTAAAACCCTTACTTGGCAATTCTGGATCCTGGGAACAATTTTTCAGTTCCATCTCTACGTACTTTTTGTAGAGGGGCCTACCGTTACTTCAGCACTTTTTGCAGCCAATTAACGTGTTTGTTTTAAGTCGGTTTGCCAACGCCTTTCATAACGGCTAGTTTGATTGGTTTCCCCCCCCCCGTACGCCGGTAATTAGCGCCCCGGTCAGCCGTGTGTGTGCAGAAGATCGTCAGAGTGTTTTTCCTATTGTGTACGCGTAAAAGTTCGTACTTCTAAGGTGCTGTGATTGGATACTCACTAAAAAAAGGTAATTTTCTTTTAATTTTCTTTTGTACAACTAAATAAAAAAAAAAATGAAGAAAAGAAAAAAATAACCTTTTTTTTAGAACCATTTTAAATGGAAAATATAAAACAAAAATATAGTTAAATAATAGTAAATAAAAAAAAAAAATTCATGTAGAATTAGTGAAATCATTTAGTTTTTTTGATTAAATAATAATAATAATAATAATAATAATAATAATAATATTAAAAATAATAATAATGGGCTAATAATAAAAACATAATTTTAATTATAAAATGTTAAAACTTTAAATTAAATACCTACTTTAAATACGTTAAAAATATATAAAAATAAAAATAATTAACAAAAATAATTTAATTCTGTTCAAATTTAAAAAAAAGAAGAAATATTATTTAAAATTTTAATTATAAAATGTTAAAAACTTTAAATTAAATACCAAAAAAAAACGTTTAAAAAAATATAAATTTATAAAAATAAATCTAAAATGTTAAACTGAAATTCGTCTCTTGTTTTTTATTTTAAAAGAATATCTTCCTGTTTTGTTAGTCTAGTCTTAGAAATAAGTTTTTCAGATGGATGTACTCCAACATTGAATTGTATTCATAATGGGTGATACTTGAATGAACGTTATTCAGTACAGTTATAACGCTTCTGGGTACTGTTTTAGAGATACTGTACCTACAAATTTATTTTTGAACCTCCATATTAAACACTGCACCGTGTTTGATTTTTTATAAACACAAAAAGGTATATGTCTTGGCGAATTTACTGAAATTTCTTGTTTCTCCAAGATTTATTCACCAATGGCCTTGTATGGTGATTTTTATTAAGTTGCAATATGTTTTGGTTACAAAATTTATGTTCACTGTCTGAAAGGATTCCGTAATCTGAAAACAGCCGTACTTTCTCGCAAACCACAAAGCGAGAACAGTGGCTCTCTAGAGAAATCTGAGCTGATATTTCACAGTATCAACTGGAAACATGGTTTTGATTCTCCTATCAAAACTTCCCCCAAACTTTCCTTTTTTTAATTCCTTCATAGGAAATTTCAGGGTCTTGGACGTTGGGCCGTTCTACGACGTCCTGGTGGAGGCAACCTTTAATATAGATTATTTTAAAACAGGTAAGTGGTTGAGTGAAATTTACAGGTTATTATTGCTGAATGGAGTAGAAGAATGGAGACATCTACTTGGAATACGTTTTAATCACTCACACTACCTCACGAACAACAAAATCATACCTTAAATAAAATTAAAGAATTTTTTTTTTAAATTGATTCCTGTTCAAAGGATACACTAAATCACGTGTTTTAAAACACGGTACATTTTAATAATAATCTTCCCTACTTTTATTACAGGCACAATACAAGTTTCAAATTATTACATATGAGATGTACAATGTTATAGTATATATGACACCATGGCATCATAAGAGCTGTTTGTAAAAGTTTTGTCGGGAACCGTTCTAGAAAGTTAATATCGGAATTTTTTGTTGTCTTCCAGACTTGTAGTCTGTACGTCCAGACAGAGTTCAGAATTTTCTTGTACAGCGTCAGTTTATATACGTAAGCGGTGAGCGTCTTCCAATTAATCAAAACATATTTCTCAGATTTATGTTTAACTGTCTTCGTTTTGACAAAATTTATGGTTCTTCCACGTCAATCGGCAGTCGAAATGAAGGTCCTTCCAGGTACTTCATATATTCTGTTTGTCGCAACGCAATATTATATTTTCGTATTACTGATGGACATGTTCATCTATTTCAATTAAATTATTGGATCATTTGATTGATTTTTCTGAAAAACAGTCTTTAGTTTTTGTGCCAAATTTATTGACTTATTACAGACTTGAGTTTTTTACCTTCAGTCTGGAAATTCCGCAGTATAAAAATATAAAATAATACACTTCCTTTTGGTTCCACTGCAATGTAGACAACTACTTTCCATCAACTGTTTCATTTACAGGTTTCTTTTATAGCAAAGACAGTATGTTATAATTTCTAAAAGTGTGCTCAGATCAATTTTGGGGTTATAAACTTCCAATAAGGGGTTTCATTGTTTGATGATGTCAAAAAATACGATGTTTGATTTTTATTACGAGTATAAAGTACAGACATATTTACTGTTTTAAATCACTTTTCTTGTGGTTCTATCTAGAAAATGCCAAAACTTAAAAATATTTTTATCAACTTGTGATTCAATATTTCTTTTATTTGTTGACAGGTAACATTGATACGTTTTATATTTTACCTGAAAGCGTAAAATTTGTTTTGATCTAAGTTTACATAAAATTTTAAAATATTTCAGTACAAAATTTAAAATTTTTATATATTTTTTATTTTCTTAGTACCGTTGGCTGAACCACAAGAGTTACTGTGTTTTATTTGATTTATGTGGAAGTTACAAAAACATTGAACTGTAATTTTTTCAAATGACTGAAATTCATCAAAAGAGATCAGAAAAGTCGTATATTTTATTTGGCTTCCTGTATATTTTTTAAATAGTTCATTTATAAAAATAACTCAGAAGTTGTTCTTTCCTAAATAAATGTGGAAGTGTTGTAATAAATCAGAAGCACATCTGCGGCTTTACTCT
This sequence comes from Catonia carolina, assembly GCA_035578175.1. Classification (NCBI taxonomy): domain Eukaryota; kingdom Metazoa; phylum Arthropoda; class Insecta; order Hemiptera; family Achilidae; genus Catonia; species Catonia carolina. The sequence continues at coordinate 84,036,499 of JAQMRL010000002.1, forward strand.
GTTCAGACACTACTCTTGGGCCCCCCCAAGGAGTGAGTACATCCTCATGGCAGGATGTGAGGGCGCGGGAATTGCCTCAGCTATAACAGTTAACTTATTTACTCAAGTGGACTTTCCGCTGTATTTTAACTCCGACTGTGACGAAGCACATTGTCTTGTTGCTTTTTGCCTTGTTGATGGAATTAGACGTAGAGCAATTATTTAAAAAGAGAAAAGAAAATATATACGACTCTAAATTTAATGTGGCATATTTCACTTTAAAGTTATTTCCTCGTATTTTTTTATCTTCTGCTGTAATGCATCCATTTACGAAACATTCAATGCATTCTGCACTGTAATTTCTGTTATAGCTCAGTGACCCCTATGCCATAAGCATTCTTAAGATTTTGTTGCCATCGATAAATACACATTGCACATAATGTTGAATAATTGGTACTACATTTCATTCATGCTAATCTTGAATCAGTCTAGCATTTTACTAACTTTATCTCCCATTTAAATGTTATAAACCAATTATTATTAACGTATGCGGTCAAAAACTAGTTTAATATAAAATTCCCATTACAGGCAGGTGGAATATTAAATTATTTGTGCTTAATCTGCTGATTCCAAAGTGCACAATATAAATGTAGTGTATCTAACGTGTTATATTAAATTAAGTACCGAGGTTCTGTTGAGCATCTCTGTAGTAATATTGTCAATAGTAGTTTAAGTTAGAATAAAATTACTCATTAGTCTTACTAGATCGTAATATACATTTATACAAAAAAAATCTGCTAATTCTAGGGCTACAAAAATATAGTAGCCCTGCTGTTTTTTATCACATGGTCAGTTAATTATGCGCTGAAGCATTTAAGAAAAGTAGAGGTAGAGGTAAAATACACTTGTTAGCGTTATCTCCTCTGATAGTAATTAATTTTATTATACAGCCAAACCTTGCAGTAAATGAAGTGGAGGTGTCATTTACAAGGGTGGAATGTCGATGCTTTTCGGAGGGCTTGGTAAGTTGATAAGCTTACTTTTCCACTCAGTGAGGAAGGCAATGGTAAACCACCTCACTCCTTGTTTTACTTAGTAAAGTCTCTAGAGGTTCAAACCAGTCTTTCGACTGATGACCTAAACAACACAAAAGTTTGCAATATTCATGCGGTAGGTTTTGCGTTCACTAGCGATGAATTTCATGTGTATCTTAAAAAATTCTAAAAATATTGAAAAATTTAATAAATTTTTGAGTTTGTAATGTTTGTCGACGCAATTTTAACATTGTGTATGTCTGGTGAGTCAAATTGTATCTATATTTTGTTCAGTGTTGGATTGTTTGGGTGTTGGGAGCCAAGGTGTTCAATTAATTTCGTGCTGCAGTAATTAAATTTATATCAAATTTATATCAAAAAGACGAGAGTTTAACCTTGAAACTCATCTAGCATTTATACTTTATGAAGGCGTTCGACTCTGTCAATCGTCATCTCTTATGGTCTATACTTGAATCTAAAGGATACCCAAAGCATATTATTCAAGTTATGAAGGGATTAATGAGGGGACAACAATCCGTCTGCAAGTAAATGATAAGGTAACAGAAGCCATCTTGGTAAATAAGGGAGTTCGCAGGGCTGCAGTATGTCGCCGACTTTATTTAACATATATATAGACGACATATTGAAAACATGGAAAATAGGCATTAATTCAGGAATACAGCTTTCAGAACAGATGAAGCTCAATCACATGATCTATGCAGATGACTTGGTATTAATACAACAAAGCGAAGACAAGTTACAGAAAGCGGTTTTTATGTTAGACAAAATGTCTGAGAAATATAATTTGAAAATGTCGCAGACAAAAACTAAAACTATGGAATTTAGAGGAAAATACACCGTAAGAACTAAAATAGAATTAGGAGGAAGAGTGCTTGAACAAGTCTCTCATTTCAAATATCTTGGTAATGATGTTTCGTATGACTTTGACAAAGATGTGCTTTACAAACTATCTTAATTTCAAAGCATTTGTGGCAATATACATAAACATCTGAAACGGAAAACAAGAAAAGATACGAGACTTAAGTTTTACGATACAATTGCTGTCCCTACTTTGATGTATGGCAGTGAGTCCTGGATACATACAAGAAAGGTAGACAGCAAAATCCAGGCTGCAGAAATGAGATTCTTACGAAGTGTATATGGATGCAGCCGAAAAGATAGGCTACGAAATGAAGAAATTAGAAAAACACTGAATGCTTTACCGTTGCTAGACAAAATCAAGCAGAACAAGAGCAGATGGTGCAGCCATTTGAATTGCATGCCAGGCGAGAGAATACCAAAAGCCGCCAGAAACTACAAACCTACAGGAAGAAGAGATATAGGACGACCGAGGAACAGATGGGTACCGGAACAGGTTCAAGAAACCTAATCCTTGGAAGTTAAGAAGAAGAAGAAGTAATTAAATTTATTAGATTTGCGTTTTGTCAAAATGTGCATCTGTTTAATCTAAACTATTCGCATTATTGTAAATGTTTTTTGAACCAGACCAGTTATCAAAATATTTTTGACTGTAAGTCATGGGTATGATGTAAAGTCAAACTATCAGAAACTGAGGGTTTTTTTACTCAAACCATTTGTGTTGTTCTATTTTCCTGGGAATTCACATCTCTAGCTAATTTTATTTTTTTTAATAACTCTGTAGAAAGTCATTCCTTTTTTTTATCGTGGTCAAGGTGTTCTAAAACTTGTTATATTGTTGGTTTGATCCCAAAAATAGTACATGAGCTTATTAGCCGACACTATTTTGGCTCCCAGGATCTCCCATCCCTTTGTTTTCTATTTTTAGGAGTTAACTTTTGTTCCTTGAATTTTTTTTTTTTTTTTAGTAGGAACACCTCCTCTTGAATTTACCTGGGAATGCCATCTATATCATCTAAATGAATCCAGAAAATGTAGTAAATTAGGAGAGTTTAATTAAAATCATTATAGCTTTTCTGAAAAAATAAAGTTAAATATTTTTGCACAGGAGTGAAGAATCTTAATTTTGAAGCTACAGAGCTAATTAGCAAAACTCCTTTGGGGGTTGGTGTTGAGGAAACAATAGTTCTAAATTACAGCTCAAGCGGTCTTATAGTTTTTCCAGAATGTATTAAACTCACATGCACGTACTCGGATAATATTTCCGATATTTTTCTGAAAACTGTTTTCTTTAACCAGTGTCTTTTTTCTGATAATTTTGTTTAAGTTCTTTGATTTCGGAATGTAACTAGAAAAATATATTTATTATTGAACAACAAAGAATTAGGATATAATTTATTACGATAATAATTTTTATAAAACTTGTTCTTGTCAGATTTATTTCCATCGATGTGTCTTTAATTAAAGCAGTGTTAAAATTTAGATAACTAATTGTCGTTTTCCCTTCAAACTACTTACTTTTGTACTTGTATATAAAACACAAAGAATCGTATGAAACAAAATTATGGTAACCAGATTTTAATAAGCCAGTTATAAATTAACTTTGTTTGATAAGAAATTTTCCTTCGTAGAAATTCGTGAGATATCTTAAAACCTAAAAACAGTTTAAATCAACAAGGTGTGCAATGAATTTGCGTGTGTTTATTTAACATGATAAAACCAAATTGCTTGCGTGTATCTATTGCGAATCTAAACGTGAAATATGCTCTCTGCGGGTGGTGAGGCTACTATTTTTAAATATTGCGTGCTCATTTGTTTTGCTTTAGATTAAAACAAGTAGACTTCAGTTAGTCATTGCTTAGAAAATAATTATTAACCGCGGCCTTCTTTTGTGCTTTAAAATTTTCTTAGATGCTTTAAAGAGATTGTAAAATTTTTGTGAAAATTCACTTTGAAATAGTTGTAGTAATTTGATTTAGTTGTTATATAATATAATTCCTTTGAGTTACAATATACTTTGATTTAACAAGTTAGGTATAGGGTACTTAAATCTGGAGAAAAAAAAAATTTGGTGTGACATATTCACACGACTTTGTTGTGGCAATGTGATTATTAAAACGTATGATCTATGTTTAATCAGCAGTAACCAATGTAAAATGACAAACATTATGTAATTTTTATCATGAGTGATTGACGCAAAATAAAAATCAACCTCTGTTTGACTTAAAAATACGGAAAATCACTAATTGACGCTAACCTAGCTCTGTTATAACTCGAGAATAACTACCTGATGTAAAGCAATACATAATATTTCTGTAATTTCTGTATTATTCTGAAGAGCTACAGTAAGGTTAAATTGTAGACACTAAAGATCTAAATCCGCTGACGGTTTTATAAACACAAAATATTTGGATGTTGGAAGATTTGGTATACATGATACGGCATATGTTGGTATATTTATTCAAAATATGGTAATTCTTCTTCTACAATATATTACATTAGAACGTATTTTATAAACTTTCTGTGAGTGACATTAAAATAGGTAGAATACAGTCCTAAAGAAAAACTTGACATAATACAGCTACTGTTTCTGCTTTGAAAAAATATATATACATTCGGTTCAGCACTTTTAAAAAAAGTTCATAACGGTTGGTTAAGTCTGAATACAATTCTACGTTTTATTTTAAAACATCCTTTTCGAAACGTTAAAAAATAAAATTAAAAAGAGAGAAAAAAACATTGAATAACCTTAATAGATTTTTGTATTAAAAACATTTAAACTAATTTTTAAGATCTCTTAAATGTTATCTCCCAATTTACAACGTAGGTTTATGTAATGTTAAATTAACGTTAAAGTTAGATATTCTGCTTTTTGTGTGTGCGTCACTTAAAAGCTCGTACGAACACAGTCAAAACAACCATTAAGTGAAGTGAGTGGATTATAATTTGGGAATGTATAAATATTGTTTTACTTGTTTCTAGAAAATAAATTGAGCACAGTATATACTAGTATTTTATGAGTTTACCGGAACAATAATAATTTATTCGTGGCCTAGTGGTTAGCGTACTACGCTGCAAAGTAAAATCTCGGGTTCGATTCTCGGCGAGGATCTGGAAAATTATTACAAGTTTAAACCAGCCGTTCCTCAGACGAACATGTAGATGCGACTTTAGATTATAAAAGTTTTGTTCTATTTCTGCAAGTATTTTTAATATATTGTATTTTTTTAATAAGGTAAAAGTACATCGTTTCCATTGTACATTGTTAAGGCCGGCCTGTGGTATAGCACAATTGCCTTCTACGCCGGGGTTTGGGGTTCAATTCCCGATCCGGTCTGGCATTTTTTCATTTGTATATCACCTCATATCATTACCCACGCACCAGCTAAGGCTTATGTAAATATCATTACGCAATAAAAAAATCTGGTGTTAAACACTCATAACTTTCTCTTGCCAATGCAAAAATTAACAATATAACCTAACCACTAATAGTAAAACATTAGAAATAAAAAAAACTAACCTCAAAAAACATAACTTTATTTTATTCAGGATTGAATGATGCAAAATGAAAATCAACCTCAGTTTGGTTTAAAAATCAGGAAAATCGCTCTTTCACGCTAAACTAGGCCCTGTAGAGAAAAATGCTCTATTTAAAAGTTGTAGTGCTTTTATTTCCTAAAAATTTGATTATAAAAACTTTTGTCGTAAATTGCATACTAAGGCTGAAATCTTAAAAAATCAAATTTTTCTACAAATTTTCATGAAAAAAACCAGAAAATCATTAATTACCGCCAATCTAAGCGTTATACAAAAAATGTTTGAATTAAGGTTATAGTATTTTAAATTTTGAAAATATCTCTAATAGTGAACAAAATATCCAAAAACGGAACATTGTACGACGTTGAAACTTGAAACTTAAGTTAGGTACTTCTACTAGACCCGACACGAACATTTTTATCAAAATCGGTCAACCCGCAGTAGTAGTTTATTCGTGTCATTTTTCATTTTTTTGCGATTTTCTCAGAAACAGCTCTTACGATTTTTGTTGAAATCGCCTCATTTACTAAATTTTTATGCTCTACAAGATCGGGTAGGCGCCATATTTCCTGAAATTCTTGGGGAGGCTTTTCTCTCGTAGAAATAAATGGTTTTTTGTAAGATTGCAGCCTTAATATGCATTTTAATGCAAAAGTGAATAATAAAAGTTGTAGACAATTTAGAAATCTATAACTTTTATTTCAAAATTTTTTTGTGTAACGCTTAGTTTAGCAGTAATTAGTGGTTTTTTGTTTTCTTCCTAAAAATCTGTAAAAAACTATTTTTTTAAGATTTCGGCCTTAGTATGCATTTTACGACATAAGTATATATAAATTAAATTTATAGGAAGTTCAACGATCTACAACTTATAATATAAGCATTCGTCTCTACAGAGCCGAGTTTAGCGTCAAAAAGTGATTTTCCGTAATATTAAGCCAAACTAAGGTTGGTTTTCATTTTGCATCATTCACTCATGATGAAATCAAGGTTATGTTTTTGAGGTTAGTTTTTTGTTGATTTCTCATGTTTTATTATTAACGTTAGGTTACACGGTTCATTATTTACATTGTCAAGAGAAAGTTATGTGAGTGTTTCACACCAGATTTTTTTATATTAGTTTTATAGAGGTCAGAAAGGATATTGAGAAAATTGGCGCCTGGAGATTCAGTTGAAAATGTTATAACTGATTTAGCTCTTTGCATGGACGCACCCAAATCTTAAGTTTCCAGATTCTTGAAAGGGGTCACTAAAGAAACTTGAAAATTGATGTTGATCATATCCTTGTAGGAGAATAAAATGACAAACTGTTAATTTATAATCTTATTTACCGTCGTATGAAGATAATTTTAAACTGTAACAAAATATATTATCCAAAACCTAAACATATAAATGTTTTCGTTTGCACGAATTGTACATAAATAAGAATAAGGGTTAGGCGGGGTTAGATCTTCTATGATGTAAGGGTTGTTGTCTTTTACTGGATGGCGGCGGCATCGGGTAGACTCACAGACACACATGTGTTGTCAAAATACATCTCAGCCGCTGTCACAATTTCACGGGTAATCTCTGAGGCAATGATGTATGGCGCCCCTCTCTCTCTCACACAATCTACTTCTCTTTCTCCATCATCTTCAAGCTAACCGCACTTCATCTCATCCTCTACACCAGAAAAACCCACACACACAGACGACACACTCCAGTTTAGACAGTGATAAATATACTATGAAATATAAACCATACGTTAACTATTATATAAGTTGTATATATGTTGCATTTAATTTTATTTGTAATAACTTATATTAAATGTCTTCCTTATTAAAGTTTATGTATTAACTGTCAAAATATTGAAAGGAGGATGGGTTAGTTGCTAATCTTTATTCTCATAATGCCGATGGACCATCATTACATTCTTACATGTGCTTTAATTTTTTGTATTACGCAAATAGTATTACAGTTTAAATCAAACATTCATGTAAAATCTTAATCGTAAGGCTTATTTAAAATTGATCTATTAGAATTTTATATTATTATTATTATTATTATAATTATACAGGGGTTAATGAACCTCGTGCTAAAGAATTCGTGTTTAAGGATATGCTTAAAAGTAAACGGTGATTAATGTAGAAAAGTGAAGTAGGTTAAAAGGAAACGAAAACCGTCAATAAATAAAACATGTTATAAAAAATATTTTACAAAACGCCCTTCTTTACCTCACGAATGTGACTCGTATGTAAATGTCCCTATTTTGGCCTCGACAGAATGGAGACATCTGAGAAGATAGGCGTTGCACAGTGGATCCCAGAGAGAGTAGGGGCAGCGATGCTGAGGGAGAGGAGAGCTGGAAGATGGTCGCCCAGTTTGCGGGTGGGGGTGGTCGGGAGAAGACATCTGGAGATCAGCGAGATCGCCCTCTCCCACAGTAACTCAATCCTCTCCCGATCTCAGAAGATAAGCACACTAATTTCCTGACCTGGTGATGAAAGAGGGGATTAGGCTACGGTTCCCTTCCACGCCCCCTGACAGTATGTAAATTGTTTTTAACCCGACATTTCCCTTGTAGTATTACCGGTATATAAACAGTTCCGAGGAAGGTGGAGGGTTCTTTGCTGATGTCGGATCAAGTGGCCAGGCGGCGGGTATTTGGTTGGTAGGCGGTTGCGGCCTCCTTGGGGCTGAACGAGGACGCCTCAATTCAGTTCAACACTACTTCCCTCACCGTTAGAGAGAGAACATGAGTTTTTTTCGCCGCCTCGGATTAAAAATAATATGCTATATTTCGCACCTATTTGGTTGTTTCTTAAGAATTTTTCCAAATTAAAAAAAATAGAAAAAGATCACCAGCGGCAACAGGGTTTACACCTCACGTTATTTACCTGTAATTTTTTTATTATATTTTTTTATTTTAATAATGAAAATTTACTTAATATTTTTGTGACTCAAGAGAAAATGGAGTAAAAGTTCAATCTAGAATGTCATACAGATATACTTTTTTCTTAAATTTATTTAAAAGTGCCATCAACAGCATGGTCATTAGACACTACTGTGGGTTATGGAGCTGAAAGAGTGGATTTTGGAGTATTTGTATCTAGACTTTACCCGGGAAGTGAAACTTGGGACCTCTGATTTAAAGCTGGTCCGCTAAGCATTACGTCACACAGGCGATTCGCTCTATTAATCAAATTTCGTAATTTTGATTTTAATAATAGTTTTTTATTTTCTTTTAATTCAAGGAGATTCAATGTGTACTCTGATTATTTAAACAAAATGTGCGAAACTGTTTTTTTAACTTTTACGGCCACATGAGACCACTTAAAATCAATGATTTGAGTTCATTTTCCGAGGTGTTTTTATCTTGTCCAGTATCTTTTCATATTTTCAGACCTTACTTTTCTTTCTTCTTCTGAATAAACCCTCTTCCTCTTGTTTCCTCTTTAAATTTACATCTTTTATTTTATCGTCAAGCATTTTGATTTTTCCTGTTATACGTATTTCTGAGATCTTCATCTATTATTTCTAATTCCTGCATATCTTCTTTTATTTCTTTTATTCAACTTGGTAGGGTTGCTAGTGTGCTTTACTTTTCAATTACTTGTCTTAAAATTCATGTTTTCGGTGTTCTTAGTAAATGACCATAGTACAAAATACTCTTTTTTCTCATCACATCTGTTATTGTGTCAATATCTTTATAAACTTGGTTATTAGGTGTTGTTTAGGTCAACAGCCGAAAGGCTGGTTTGAACCTCTAGAGATTTTACTAAGTAAAAACGAGGAGTGAGGTGGTTTACTATTGCCTTTCTCACTGAGTTGAAAGAGTATGCTTATCAGCATGCCAGGCCCTCCGAAATCCACCCACTTTCCACCCTGCAAATGACACCTTCACTTCATTCACCACAGGGTCTGGCTGTGTAGTGAAATTCATTACTATCAGAGGAGATAACTCTGACTAGTGTCTTTTACACCTATAACTCTTCTGTTCTTAAATAGTTCAGTCATATAATTGGCTATGTGATAAGAAACAGAACTAGTTTTGTAGGCCTGGAACAACAGATCGAGTGCAATTAATTTAACACTCCATCTACTCGATATGGGCAAGGTTATTAGGTAATAGTACAAAAATATAACTTTTTTTCTGATGCTTTTTACCTAAGCATGTCCTTAAAATTTTTCTTTCCATTTTTACGACCCTTTCTGTTAAATTTTTCTGTTTTACTTTTGAGAGAGTTTCACTACAGATGTTACGGTTGTACGAAACTGTTTTTATTGATAAAAGAAATGTAATATATAAAATTACGTGAATTGCAATCATGTTGCCGTAATTATTAATATTATTTTGTAGGCGTGTTTGTGTACGTTTGGAATAAAAGTAACTATTTGATGTTTGGGGTAGAACAAGCGAAGGTCTGTAATAGATGAACGAGTGTTGATTATATGGGAAGCAGCTGTTTCTTTATGGTTTAATTGAAAGCATAACGAAGGGGTCGAGCGAGTTGGAATGGCAGAAGAAGAGCGGATAGCTAGCATAACGTGGCAGGCATCGTATGAATCAACGGCCGGTTAATTAGCGTGCTGTGGGTGGCTCATCGAGACCGAGTAATCGAAACTCTGTTTAACTTCTTTCTTTACTTTTCTTTAACAAATAACCGTAACGAATCTTACTTTGTCGTCTGAATAACATATTAATCTAAAATGAACCCTATGATATTTTTTCTTTCAATAAAAAGTCGAGTAAACTACGTTTCTTATTTAGCTGAATTACTAATTTTACAAAACGTATTTTACATATGGTCACAAAACTGTACTGTTTTTCGTTAACGTCTAGGCTTACGTCATTCAAAATTTATTTGAAACGAAGAACTTTAGGCTGTATATTTTCTTCTTAATTACAAAAATTGTGCATAATTTATGTGATTATTTAAAATAAAGATGGCCATAACAGGCAGGTGGAGTGTTAAATTAATTGCACTCAATCTGCAGGTTCCAGGGCTACAAAAAATATTTCTGTTTCTTAACACATGGTCAGCCAATTCAATGACTGAGTCATTTAAGAACAGAAGAGGTAGAGGTGTAAAAAAGTCACTAGTCAGAGTTATCTTCTCTGAAAGTAATGAATTTTACTATACAGCCAGACCCTGTGGTGAATGAAGTGAAGGTATCATTTGCAAGGTGGAAAGCATGTGCTTTTCGGAGGGCCTGGCATGCTGATAAGCATACTCTTTCAACTCAGTAAGGAAGGCAACTGTAAACCACCTCACTCCTCGTTTTTACTCAGTAAAACCTCTAAAGGTTCAAACCAGGCTTTCGGCTGTTGACCTAAACAACATAAAATAAAGAATTATTATTATATTTTTGTTAAATTTTATTATATTTATTATATAAAATTACTTTATACAGAAAATTAATTATTGTAAAATTGTTAAGTAACATTTTATATTATAGAATATTTTATTTTATCCTATTACTTTTTATCGCATTTCTAAAATGTAATTTTTTCACTTTGTTCACAAGATAGGCTATTTTATTTTGTGCCCACCGGGTCGGTCTAGAGGTAAAGTCGTCGCCAAAATCAGCTGTTTAACAGCTGATTTTCGGAGACGAAGGTTCCTGGTTCAAATCCTAGTAAAGGTAGTTACTTTTATACGGATTTGAGTGCTAGACAGTGGTTACCGGTGTACTTTGATGGTTGGGGTTCAATTAACCATACTCTCTCAGGAATGGTCGGCCTGAGTCTGTACAAGACTACACCTCATTTACACGTCATACATATCATCCTCATCTCATTGGGTCATGGGGTTGCTTATTGTTCTGAATTGAACAGATTGCAACGTACACACATTAGGAATTAAAAAAAAAAAAATTATTTTGTAAGAATTGTAAGATTTTCCTTACAATTATGTTAATGTTAAATTAAATATTGAATTTGTTAAATTATGGTAGATTATAATAAAATATATTTTATTGTTTCTGTCAACAGGTTTTGGCCTGACAGAATAATCATGTACTTTTTATTAAATAAATAAATATAGTTTAAATAACAGAATTCATATTTTTAACTCGTAAGAAATACGTTGTTTTATAGTTTTTTTTAAGTTGTATCAACATTTTGGTTATTAGCGACTACTTAGGGGTAGAAAACAGGAAGTTTTAACATTTAATATTAATTTTCCAGACCCTAGCCGGGAATCGAAAACGAAACCACCGTTTTGGAGCATATTATGCTAACCACTAGGCCACGGAGGTGGCCAGAAAAATATCAATAACATGTTAAATTTTTTACAAAATAATTACAAGTAGACTAAACTAATTTTTTCACTTCAAAAAAAATTGATGAAAATCATGCAAAGGTTGAGAGCTAAGAGACGCAATAATGAGTAGAGAATTTTTAATTAACACTATATTAGGATGATTGGTAGTAGGGAAAATGAAGAGAGGACGTCCGTGAATAAAATTTATTGACGATTCAAAATGGGGTATGAGTTGTCAAGAAATTAGGATGCCGACGAAAAACATAATAAGTTCAAGACAAACATAGTGTAACGGATCTACCTCAGATCAGATAACATCGTAATGATAAAATTAAGTCAAAGACGTTAAATTTTTAAGGTGTTTTAACTACAGGCTTCATACGTTAATGTGAGTTAATGTGGACCTACAAATGCGATATCAAAGCGCTGTGATATTCTGGTAATTTTCTTAACAGATTTTGTTTATAGTATTCTTTTAAATAATTAACATAAATATAATACAATCTAATAGTCTATTGACTAATATTTTCAAACATTAGTAAAAATTAACAATCAAATCACGGTAATAATTGATTAAGGAAAATCATAAAAATGTGTTCTTATAAAAACAATTAGGCCTATTAAAATTACTACGGGATAAAAATTGCGCATAAATTGTTCTCTTTTGAAACTAATATACATTTACGAATCCCAAATTTACGATTCAAGCATTTACAATCTAATTTACTACGCCTTCAGTTATTCTAGTGAAAAACATTACGCCTTATAGTACAAGGATCCCGTTAAGTTAGTATCAAAACCTTACAGAACGATTTTCAAATACCTTTTCGTCAAAGATTCCATCGAACACTTGTGCAAACGCTTTCCAGCTTAATATCTACCCGACAATCTTGCAAGACGTTTAAAATGACGCTGGAGTAGAGCCGTACTAATTTAATTAAATAAATTTTATCCAAAATTCAGAAAATTTTTATTATCAATTCTTGGGAAGGCACCAATGGATCCACTTAAGAGGGCTCTACCCCTTCATATCTATTATGTCATTTTAACACAAGTATCACCACATTTAGGATACTAGTTGTTTAATTTTTACAGTCGTAAATAAAGAATTAAAGAGAAAAAATAGACAAATTTTAGTATAAAAATTTAGACCTTGTCTCATTGGTATACAGTGGTAGAGTGGTAATGAACTTCAAAGCAGAAAGTTCTGGGTAAGATTCTGTGCTAGGATCTGACCGGTTTTGACAGAAAAATCCTGATACTGTTTATAACTCAGTGTTTTGCTTACGGCCTAGTCATTTGTGTTTCTTTAAATAAACTAATAAGTGAAGCACCAAATTCTCTGTAAGGTTTATACCTGTAATTTGAACAGTAAACAGCTACAATAAATTCACTGATGGCGTTCAATTAAGTAAACGCTTGCAAACAATTCTGGAGATATTTAATTTAAAGCACAAGATTTATAGTAGTCCTTTACACAGAAAATTTGCTCATGTGGAATTATTTCAACTTTCTCTGTGCTATGAGCATTGAAAATAGTTATAAAAGTAATTTTAAAATAAATAAGTTCGTTCTTCTTTTAAAGGTAAGAGTAAATAATTATAAATAAAATAAAAATGATATATTTAAGGAAGAATTATGTAAATACATTAACTCCATTTAATCCGAGTAAAGATAAACTTCTTTACAATCTGTGTGAAAAGTACTTTTTATTAAATATTTAATTTACTTGAACGGATTGTAAAGAATTGCCCGCCTGATTTATGAAATAAATACCGTGAAAGACACAGTTTCTTTTAAATGCTTGAATCTCAGAAGAAAAAAATCTATCGTTTTTGATATAAGAAGATATAATTTAATGGTATTCAGTTTTGCTTAATTTAAAATATGAAAGGAAGGCATTCAAGATGAAAAATAGCTTAGAAGTGTTTCACATAAAGCCTGCAGACCAACAACCGTTTTATTAAAAAACCTTCATGAGTTGAATATTTAACGAAGCCAAGTTGAAGAACGGTGCAAGTTTCATTGCTGGATAGCTCTCAAGAGATGGGCCCTGAGACTTGAACCAAAATAAATGATCCCGCTGGTCTTAACAACCCTAAAAGACTCTCAACAGTTCTGTAAACTCTTTTATACTTCTTTTTCTTTTATAGTTTAGTTGAACGGAATGTTTTCCGCGTTTAACAATAAAGAAAAACATAAACAATATTTTACTAGAAATTTATTTAGTGTACTTTATTGTGTTATCAATAACCACCGCAGATTTCACATTGCAGAAAAAGGTTATAAATAATATTAGCTAATAAATTTTATATTATTTTTAAAAAATTTAACAAAACGAATTGGAATTCAGCGTTACCTTTATACTGTATTTATTAACTTGTGGAAAACAATTAATGTGTATGATTCCACTGTTTTGTGACTTACGTTTTTATTTTAGTAATTTTCGAAATTTTAAATTTACTCTACTCCGTGGCCCGGTTGTTCTGAGTTATATTGCTGAAGCAAAGGTTCCGGATTCATTTCTTGACTAAGATTTCAGACATTATTCTGAAAAACAGTAGAACCCAACGGGTAGAAACTGCAGATTTCTTTATCTACAGTTGGCGATAAATATCGTAAAACAAGTCTTCATATGCGACTTCTAAAATAGTGAATAAATTTACAAAATAAAGAAATTAAAAACTTTTTTTAAAATCAGTCATTGTAATGTAAACTGTGAAATCATCTTGGTTGCACTCACCTTTTCCTGTAAATATATTTTAATTTCAGTTCATGTGTTGCAAAATTGTAGAATAACATGTCGAGGGGCGGGGGGTTCGTGTATAACTTAAATTAAAAATTTAAGTTAGTTTATAATAATTCTAAAAAAATTTTAAATTATTTTTCATTTAAATTATTTTATTTTCATCTTTTTCTGTTTACCGGGATATAGAATTCGCACTATCAGATACGAGATACGTTGCCAACCTGGCAGTCAAACTGTCTGCCAGGTTGGCAACGCATCTCTCCACAGCACTCGTGCTATGATACATCCATATAAATATACACTTGTAGATAGCCTGCATTTATTTATTTACCATAATTTCCAAACAAATACATTTTAAAAACGGAAAAGTGTAACAAAATGTCACTTATTTCTTCCCTCCGCAAGTTCAACGTTTCCGAGAAGTACTCAAACGCTAATAATTTCGTTGAATTTATTTTAAAACATTTTAAAATGAACAGAAAATGATTGTGCAGATATTTGTGTTTGTTTTAATTGTAAGCAATTCGTGTTAAATTAAAAACAATTTTTAAGATCGATGAGCTAGAAATTAAAAATAAATTATTATATATTGTAGGCGTACCCTACGCACTGATATTAACAGCGTTGAAATGATTTGACTACATTAATGAACCTAAGAGAAACGAGCCGCATTCTAAAATATAAATTATAGGCCAGTTTATATCAAGCTTTTAACTAACTTAACGTGTAAAGAAATCTATTAATTATATTTTTAATTATATTCTACTTTTAATTAGTTTTGTTATTTTGTTCACTCGACTCCACACAATATCTAATTAAAGTTGAAGTTTAAGCAAATAATTTGATACGGCGGCGTTAGCAGCTGTTGGATAAGAAATCCAAGGTGGAAATGAAGGAATTACTAAATAAGAGTATTCATGTCTAGTAAGAGTTGAACGAAGAAGTAACCCAGCAAGGAACAACATGCCAAAGCATGGAGGAATATTACCCTTCTTAGCCTGAGCTTAGGCTGTATCACATCTACTGCCTGATTATTTCAGACTTCAACAAAGGGAATGTTTAGTCCTGCCTGCCTACTACTGGAATTAAACTGACTCCGGTTAATATTCTGTTGGCGTCACTCTCTGTGAAGAAGACATTACTAGTCTTATTAAAGGAGTTTGTCTTCTCTCAAGTAGATCTAAATTACTTCGTCATGTACGCCTGTGTAGTAATATATTCTTCTTCCAAGCTTCAATTACAAAAATTATACCTCTAATTATAAAGTAAAAATATGTTTGTCACCTTAACGCATAAAAATACAAATTGTGGTTTTTATTTACACAAAAAGAACAACTATTATCTGGAAAAAACTCCTTACGGTTTTTATTTTAATTAAATTTACATAACGGGTATTAGTCGAGGAAAATTAACCAAATGTTATAAGTTTTTGGAAGTACAAATATCAAAATGCAGGTTTTTGGAATCACTTCCTTAATATACGTAAGAAAAAAATATGGCCATTATAGAATTAATCTAAAAAAACGCTGACAAATTGCACAAAACGAATTTTTTTTGTGCGAGCTTATGTAGAAATTCGAATTTTTTATTAAATGTCTCAAAAACCTCTTTTAAGGCGTTTTTAGGATCGGCAATTACGAATATGACCATTAGAAGTTACGCAACCTTTTTCAGAAATGCATATTCTTATAGCGTTTTATATTTACATAATATTCCGCGACCGGTTACCAAATTTAGGACCGGGTTGTTGACATTTAAATAACATAAAAGTTCACATGGAGATACGTTCGTTTCCCCTCTGACAGTCATTGTGTGTTTTTCAAGAATCATTTGAAGAAATCATTTTAAACAAATTACAAGATAATTCTTAATCAGCAAAATAGTTTTTTTTAATAAGGAGTAGCCCTGTTGCTAAGGTAACAAAAAATATTTAATTAAAATTTTGTATATCGACTGATAAACATTAACGTAAAAATGTATTTGCAATATTTTTTTAATAAACTTTTTCAGTGATATTTTACAATTTATTGAAAAATCCGACTGAATTTTAATGGTTAAATAGAATCTTGTTATAAGGATGACATTATTTCACTGGCCTGGTTTAGGGCCCAAGTGCCAGCCATCTGCCATCCATTCTCAAGAATATTTAGTACAAGATGGGCTACAAAAATTGGAATCATCAATTCAAATCTGTTACATCTCCAGGAAGACGAAACGGAACCAACGGACGAACCGACAACAATGATAAAAGATGGTAACTAAAGGATGGAGCGGACATGGCATTGGTGAGAAGTATACGATGTCATGAGAAGAGGGTGGAAATAATGGTACTAGGACTGGTAATTCAATCCAGTGGTCTTATTCCAGGAGGGGAATAATGTTTCTTTCTGGCAAGATTCTAACAAAAACAATTAGCTAAATTATAAATAAATTGAAATAAACATGAAATAAAGGAAATACAAATAGGCTTTACTTTAAACTCATAACATCTACCTACTATTAAATCCGTTGCTTGTGTACCCGAAGTATTTAATTATTTTCCACAATTTAGCCACAGTCTTGTTGTTTTGGTCTCCAGCTGAACGGCTGATTTGAACCTCTACAGTATTTACTAAGTAAAACGAGGAGTGAGGTGGTTTACACGTTGTCTTCCTCACTGAGTGGGAAAAGTATGCTTATCAGCATGCCAGGCCCTCTGAAAAACATATACTTTCCACGCTACAAACGACATCTTCACTTTATTCATCACAGGGGCTGGATTTATAATGCAATTCGTTACTCTCAGAAGAGATAACTCTGACTAGTGTCTTTTACAACTTTTCCTCTTCTGTTCTAAAATGCTTCAGTCATATAATTTTCTGGCGTTGTGATAAAAACAGAATTACTTTTTGTAGCTCTGGAACTAGCAGATCGATTGTAATTAATTTACCTCTCCACCTGCCTGTTAAGGGATCCTAATCGTCTATGTATTATAAAAATAATAGGGTTTTCTTTCCCAGTTTGTTTTAGTTCCAAGCTTTCTTCTAGATTAGCGATCTCGAAGATCACAATGGCTATTACCCATTGCTGCTATTTCTTAATTTCCTATGAACGCGACAAAAAGAACTAAACTTTCGCTAATAACCCGGTTTTTGGAAAATTTGCAGCATCGCCACTGTAGTGGATATCTTTGTTTCTTATCTGGAAATCAAAAATCTGTATCTAAAAATCAAAATATTTAAAACAAACAATAAGCGTAACAAAAATAATTATAGAAAATAAGCATTATGAAGGTCTTCAAAAAGAAAGTTGGCGTATTACGAAATAGATGAAAATGAATAAACTTATACTAATCTTGTACCTTTTTTACAATTGTTTATTAATAATCTATTTGTATCGTACATGTTTCAATATTTTCTTAAAATTTATTTAAAGTGGCATCAACTGCTTAGTTATTAGTGACTACGATGAATTATGCAACTGTGACTGGGGGTTTTGATTTTTGAAGATTTCTAGACTCTGGCCGGGAATCGAACCCGGTACCCCCGCATTGTAGGGTCACGCGCAAACCATTTAATAACTAACGGCGGCCATTTAATAATAGTAAGTTTTTAAAAAATAAGTTAAATAATTTAAAATTTTATCTGACTTTTACATAAATAATCGAATAATTAGTGTAACTTTTAGACCTATATTATTTTTAAAGGGAACGATAAATTTTACATTTTAAAGGGAATCAATGTGAATTGCTGAACATTGCTAAGGATTCTTAGCGTGTGATGTGCAAAATTGTGTGCTTATATTGAGAATGAAAAAAGATTTGTTACCTCCTCGTAAATAAAGAAGTGGATAAGAGAGATATTTTGTACTAAACCACATGAGAACTATTAGTATAGAATTCTTACTATGTTTTATTTATAGTATTCACGTTCTTATTGAATGAATTAATTGACAATCCGTTCGCTAATTATGGCACATAAACCTATTTGAATGTTTACATCACTTAAAATATTATTGCAAAATAAACCATTTAATTTCAGTTTAGGATTACATGCATTTTAAATTACTGGTTTTTTAACTACACCTAAGTGAATAGATGTTTGTTAGAGCTAGATTTAGAGCAAAAGTCGTGATCAATGCCCTGCGGGTCATGAACACTGCTTCAGGCGTGAGAGCGCACGAGCAACCCGGACCGATGGAATAGAACGTACAAAAAAACAGTACGAATAAGAAGATATGGTTATGGGAGGTGTTAACGCAGACCTCCAGAGCGAACTCTGATGAGCGGGCGTGCCTCGTACAATACGTCTATAAAGCGCTTTATTATACCTGTAAAAGCACGATTCAAGACCGGATAATTATGGTCTTTGTTAATTAAATTCACGAATCTTACGCCCACTTGTTTTCTTCTCCTTAACATTCTTTCTTTTCGGGTTTTCTTCTACCATGTAGAAAATTCAGATGAAGATGAAGCCAGAGTAAGAACCGTGACTCTTGTGACGCCCAGGACTAGAATTAGTGAGATTTGTCTTCATTACGTTAGAATAATCTTCCGTTATTAGTATTATTGTTTCTATTGCTTGTTGTACTTTATTTCCTATAATAAAATATGATTTAACCTTACTGATCGATAATGGGCTTTGGTTGTTGGTTATTGTAGTTTACAGTATTTGAACCGTATAGATCCTTATATTATATCCCGTTTCATCTCTTTAAAAATCCCTTTGTCTATTATTCTAATACAATAACTTAGTGCAAACTTATCAGACTAACAGGCCTATCATTTTGTAAAATCTTAGTAATTTACTATTCTCCACATTCGTCTTAACGACTGAAATTTTCTTACGACCGAAAACTACTAAAACTTAACCCTAAAACTAGTGAAAGTAATCAAATATTTTGCGCCCTTTTAAATTTCTTGCTTTCATGGTTTTAATTATACTAAATATATGCTTAAACAGATAGTGTACCAATTTGATAAGTTAGAAGGTATAAAAATCAATCTTATATTTTTGGATTAGCTAATTTCGTTATGAAAAGACTTATCTGTTTTATTTTTTCATAATTCTGAGAAGGTTGGAACAGTAATCGATTTGATGTTAGACTTTTTAAATGCTATGAATGATTGTTTTACTCTTTTAGCAGTCTAAATGGGTCCAATTATCGGAAATATACTTTCAGCAGGTGCTGATGAGCCAGACAGACACATGCCAATATTTGCTATTTTTTAAATGTTTATATCGCTAATTTTCTGTTCACTTTTGTTACTAAATCCTAATATTTTAAAGTTCTGGGCACCAAATCTAGAATAAAACTAAATCTGAATAAATTTGGTAACCTTTCGTACACTATTTCTTACGGAAAAATACACATCGTTTATTTTTGTAAAGATTCTTTACTGAACTTTCGTGGTGATGTTTCATTGCATAATTTACTAGATTAGGCAGTCACTTAGTTATTTAGTAATTATTGTGAACTGTGGTTAACTGTGAGTAAGTGAAGGCGAGTGAGTGAAAAACTTTAAGAGTAAACATTTATACACTGTTCAATTTATTTTTTAGATTCATAAGTTGATTTTTATTTTTTCTTGCCCTTTGTGAAATATAGGTAAGATGATTTCCTATGTTTTCATGTAGATTTTCCTAAACAAGTTCTTAGGTTCCCTGAGCCCAAAACACATGTTTTACCGATTGGTCTGTGTGTGTGTGTGTGTCAGATAGATATAACTGTCTGTCTATCTTGGTCTGTCTGTGTTAACAAAAGTAACTCAAAAACAGGAAATCGTAAGAAATTAAAACTTGGAACTGAAATTAAATTATCATGAGAGGAACTGACACGAATATTTTCATCAGTCATTCAACTAGAAGTACTGGTTTCGTGGTGTGTTTTATTTTTGCAAATTTCTGAAAAAAACCGCTAACACGATTTTGTTTAATTTGTCTCATTCATTTCATTTTTGCGCTTAAGGGAACCGGTATGTCAGCTGAAATTCGTGGCAGGCTTCGTGATAGGAAATTTTCTTTTTAAGATTGGGACTTTAATTTGTATTTTAAGAAAAACAACTGTGTAATCAAACTTATAGAAAATTAAAAACGCAACCGTCTACCAACCAAAAACCCACCGCCTGGCCACTTGATCCAATATCAGCAAAGAACCCTCCACCTCCCTCAGAATTGTTTATATAATACTACAAGGGGGAAATGTCGGGTTATAAACAAATTACATACTGTCAGCGGGGCGTGGAAAGGAACCGTAGCCTAATTCCCCTCTCGCTGTCACTGACCGACACTCACTCTCTTACTTTTACTCATCTCTTTCATCACCAGCTTAGGAAATTAAGGTGACTACCTTCTGAGATCGGGAAAGGATTGATTCACTGTGGGACAGGGCGATCCCGCTGATCTCCAGATGTCTCCTCCCAACCACCCTCTCCGCAAACTGAGCGACCAACATCCAGCTCTCCTCATCCGCAGCATCGCTGCCCCTACTCTCTCTGGGATCCACTGTTCAACGCCTATCTTCTCAGATGTCTCCGTTCTGTCGAAGCCAAAATACGGATATCCAGCTGAGGTTGATTCTCATTTAGCGTAATCCACTCATCGAAATAAGTTATGTTTTTCATTATTTACATTAACAAAAGAAAATAGTGTCAGTGTTTCACTAAAGTTTTTTTTATTTAAAGATATATTTAAAATTAGTCTTCTTCTTCTTCTTCAAGTGCCGTCTTCGCGTCGGAGGTTGGCGATCATCATTGCTATTCTAACTTTCGAAACAGCTGCTCGGAACAGTGACGTGGAGTTGAGACCAAACCAATCTCTCAAATTCTTCAGCCAGGACGCTTTCCTTCTGCCCGGCCGGCGCTTTCCTGCTATCTTTCCTTCCATTATCAGCTGAAGAAGTCGGTATTTCCCGTTTCGAAGAACATGGCCGAAGTACTGCAGTTTTCGTCGCTTGATGTCGTATAGCAGTTCCATCTCCTTGCCCATTCGAGTCAGAACGTCCGTGGTTCGTACTCTGTCGGTCCACGATATACGGAGCATGCGACGGTATAGCCACATCTCAAACGCCTCCAGCCTCCTTTCTAGAAGTTTCGTTAGTGTCCATCCTTCCTGCCCGTAAAGAAGTACAGGAAGTACGTAGCACCTCAGAATTCGGAGCCTCGTGTTGAGACTAAGATCACGTTGGCACAATAGGTGTTTTAGTTTCGTGAACACTGCTCTGGCTTGCTCGATACGCGCTTTAACTTCCTGACCGTAGTCCCATTTGTCATTTAGGCAGCACCCAAGGTATTTGTACGTGTGCACCCATTCAATGGCGGAGCCAGCGAGTGTGATTCCTGCGTTGACCGCCTCTTCACCGATCACCATGAACTTGGTTTTACGTATATTCATCCGTAGTCCGTATGCATTGCTAATTGCGTTGACGCGTTCCAGCAACACTTGGAGATCTTCCTCGCTATCTGCAATCAGCGCTGTATCGTCGGCATATCTCAGGTTGTTGATGCCCTCTCCATTCACTATAATGCCTTCTCTGCATCCATCCAAAGCTTCCGACAAAATGACCTCCGAATATAAGTTGATGAGCATCGGTGAGAGCACGCATCCCTGTCTAACCCCACGGCGGATTTGCACTTCCTCCGACAGCTCCTCTGCCACTCGCACCTTGGCACATTGGTTCCAATATAGGTTGGCGATAATTCTTATGTCGCGATCGTCGAGGCCCATTCGTTGCAAAATTTCTAGCATCCTGTCGTGTCGTACTTTGTTTAAAATTAGTCTAAATAACATAAATAATTATTAGGTTAGTATTCTTGTCAGTTATAGCCGCTAAAAAGTGACAAACCAGTGCAAATCCTAACATGCTCTAGCCTAGTTTGTTCATCCATATTGATTTGTATTTTAGATAATTTAATTTTGATGTGAAGAATAATTTGAATTATTATTTAACCAGATTAATAACGACGAAAGTTAATGTTTATAAGTAATATAAAATTTTTTAGTTTGTTAAATTTATTAATAAAAAATACAGCATACTTAACCGTACATAACCCAAATACAAAAATTGGGGAAAACTGAGGGACCTCTCAATTGTGTCTATCATGTCTGGAAAGTAATTACTATTAAATTTCTGGTTACAATGTCTCTTTAACAAGATAATATTTCATAGTTATGAGTAACGAAAATAAAAGAAACAGTGTTTTTAGATAGATTCGATTCTGTATCATATTCGCCACGTTTAGTAGTTTTTTTGGGAGATTAGTTTTACAAAGTTGAACTAATAACTGATATCAGTATTTATATCATACCAACATCATAGTATTTTCATTTGAAAAAATAACGGAATTTAAACCCATTGATTGAGTCGAAATAAAAATAAAACTTTAAATCGGAACTGTAGTTCGTTCTAAAACTGAAAAGTTTTATATTGTCAGTCACGATATTTTTAGATTTGTTTTAAAGTAGTGGGGATATATTATTAGCCAGTTAAGAATCATGTAAAATGATTTTGATAAAATTAATAGTGCAATATGTAATTGTCATTAAAGGGATCGGTGTTATAAAATTACTTAGACTTGCTTTTTGAAAGGTCGTAATGTCCATTTAAGTTTAAAGTCACGTTGTAAAGATTATCAGTTGAAATTGGAAGTTGTAATGCGAGTCGAATTCCAAAACGACCGCATTACAGTCTTAGATGATCCGTAAATTATACAGAACAAATCTCTATTCTTTTCACCGTTAACGACAAATTTTAAAAGAAAATAAAATTTTATTTTAAGTTTTTAAATTGCAATAGTTTTATGGCATAAATTAAACTACTCGTACTTTATTTTTATTAAGATTCTTTTGAAAAAACTAACAAATGAATTCTTCGTAGTTGTTGTATGTTATGTATGAAAATGATGCTGTAATTATTTGGAATAATGATTCTGGGTACATAATATAAACCTTTGGTGGATTTAGTTTTTAATGGCTTGCTGAAACCGGTAATTGGATCATATACGTTGACATTTGTTTGAGGTTTGATTTTTTTTATAAAGTTGTATTAACAATTTGGTTATTAGCAACTACGGTGGGTTATGTAACTGGAACAGTGGATTTTAACTTGCTTTAATTTTAAGATCCTAACTGGGAATCGAAACTGGGACGTTCGCGTTGTAGACTTGCGCGCTACCACCACGTTACGGAGGCGGCTAGGATTGATTTTTATTTATTAGAGGCTTATTAATAAACTTTTAATCTATTTATAAATTTAAAAATTTTATTAAAAAATTCGTGTTTTTGTTTGGTCATTAGCTAAAGGCTGGTTTGTTTGAACCTCTAGAGGCTTTATTAAGTAAAACGAGGGAGTGATGTGGTTTACAATTGCCTTCCTCCCTGAGTGGAAAAGTGTATTTATCATGCCAGGCTCTCCGAAAAGTTCTACTTTCCACCTTGCAAATGATACTTTTACTTCATTCACCACAGGATCTGGCTGTATAATAAAATTCTTTACTTTCAAAAGAGATAAATCCGACTGTGTATTTTACACCTCTAACTCTTCTGGCTTAAATGCTTCAGTCATATAATTGGCTGACGATGTGATAAGAAACAGAACTATTTGTTGTAGCCCTGAAACTAGCAGATCGTATACAAATAAATTTGCATGGAATCTAACTTTGAGGTTTAGCAAGCCATTACAAAATTGAAATCCTGTAAAAGGTTTCAATCGAAATTTTTCAAGACAGTCACAGAATCACTTAGTGAACAACATATTATTACCTACACAAAAATCTACGCATTCCTACAGTTCAACAAGAAATCAACAAATACACTTCAAAATACAAAAGAAGACTAGAATCATACACGAATCACCTCACCGTCTTACTGTTAGACAATTCAAAGGATACTCCCCGGCTGAAACGAAGACATCCTTCATATTTATTTTAAAGAGACGAGACGACTCGTAAATTAAATCCACGAAGTTCGCCTATTAGGGTTTTTTCGATCATGACATAAAGTAGAAAACTCATCTACTCATTATTCTGCTTGAGAATAGATTGTAGATTTTGCTGTAAAAACACTTTATTGTTTAAATTGTGTGTTACATGGCTAGTTAAACTAACAATACTGATAATATTATTGCTGTTTTGTACTGACATAAATCTGTACTTGGTACTCGGAATACAATCGCAGTCTTGGTACAGAGAACTTCATGCTGTGTGTGTAATTTCCTTTAATTTCAGTTGATTAATACCAACTAAACAAATATTGACTAGCAAAAGCAAAAGTAAAACAAAAAATACATAAAGTGTTCTGTTATAGTATTCTAGGTATAATTCATTACAAGGTATAAGTCATTATTTTATTAAAAATAATTCCCGCCAAAGATCGGTAAAAAATAGGTAAAAATATCATTTACATTTTACAGTAATGTGAACCACATAGAAAAAATATTTATTCTTCTTGGAACCCGTCCTTTCAATATCTCTCACAACAAATTTTTTATCAGTGGAGTTATAAGCCAAGTTTATAGTTATAAAAAAGTAAGATTCTTTATGTGAAGTGCCTACGCCCACGTGAGCTCTATAATTATGTTTGTATTGTACGATCTCATCTAGGGGGTGGATCTATATAACCCGCCACGTCTACAAGTATATGTCCCACCCTTCCTTGCAGCTGTCTTTTTCAGCTACTCTGTTCATTCTTTCAGGTTACATTTTCTGACAGTTTTTTTTATCTTATTCTTTTCACGTACGTAATATTATGGTCTATACACTCAATTCGTCATATTTAAATTTATCTAACACCTTTGCATAACCAAATCGGATGAATCGGATACAAACACAGGTAAAATAATAATTTTGTACTATGAGTTTGTTATTCGATCTTTAACTGGACTTAAGTTCCTGATTAATAATTATTAGGTACTTTCTTATAGTGCACGCCACAATAGAAGTCCGCTGAGAAGACCAGTTGTCAATAAATAGAAACTCAACCATTTAATAGAATTTTGTATTTACATCACAAGTCCATTTCTGTTTTATTTGTTAAAATGTGTCTACTATACTTGGCACAATACTGCCGTAAAAATGCATAGTTCAGTCGAAAAATCATTTCGCAATCTTCACGTGGAACCAAAATAGCTTTTTTTTAAATGACCGCCATATTAAAAAGAAACATTGGCTTTTACTTTTTAA
This sequence comes from Catonia carolina, assembly GCA_035578175.1. NCBI lineage: Eukaryota > Metazoa > Arthropoda > Insecta > Hemiptera > Achilidae > Catonia > Catonia carolina. The sequence goes on from JAQMRL010000002.1 coordinate 84,062,074, forward strand.
ATATTTACATTGTTGAAAAAACTACGATCTTTAAAATAATTAAACCGTGATTTTTGTCTTAACGCCTGGATGAAGTAACAAACATTTAAAAAGAACAATAACTGAAAAAACGGCTAATAACTGGATACTTCGTATGCGTAAGTTGCTGTGTTTCCGAAAAAATCTTTTAGTTAAATGAATAAACGGAGGAAAGACAGCCTTTAATTTACTACAGCGTTTAAAATTTTCCGTTTGGCCGTTCTTTAAACAAAGCACTTTTGAATCATAACGGACTTCTTTCGTGACGGGCTCTATAACGTATCGTAACTTTGATGTAAAGGTAAAGATTCGTAAGCACATATTTAAGAGTTAAATGAATTTTGAGAATAATTTTGTACGATTATTTAGTGTCAAACGTTTTGTTTTGATATGATACCAAAAAGAAATTTTATATGTGTTATTGACATAATTGTTATAAATTTAACGATTGTTATAATGCGTTTTTGTTGTAAAAAGAGGTTTACCTTTGGGTTGTTTAGGTCATCAGCCGAAAGGTTGGTTTGAACCTCTAAAGGCTTTACTAGAAAAACGAGGAGTGAGGTGGTTTACAATTGCGTTCCTCACTGAGTGGGAAATCGATGCTTATCAGCATGCCATGCCCTATGAATATCATCTACTTTCCACCCTGCAAATGACACCTTCACTTCATTCACAACAGTGTCTGGCTGTATAATGAAATTCATTACTCTTACATGAGATAACTCGGACTAGTGTATTTTACACCTCTACCTCTTCTGTTCTTAAATGCTTCAGTCATATAATTGGCTGACCCTGTCATAAGAAACAGAACTATTTTTCGTAGCCGTGGAACTAGCATATCGAGAGCCAATAGTTTAACTCTCCACCTGCCTGTTATGGGCAATCCCGTATAGCCATCTACATTTTTAGTATTTCATGTCTTCATTTCTAGTTTTGCCATAATATCTTGTGGTCGTATAGTCCACTTTCTATAAACTACAATACCAAATGAAAAATTAGTGTTAAAAATTAAAAAAAAAACCATACAAATATGAAAAACACGAGTGCACATAAGTTTAAAAACAAGAAATGGGATAGATTTATTACGTTATTACTAATTTAAATTATATCTTGAAGCTGGTAAAATTCAAATTTAGAAGTTACGGACTAAATTTTTATCAGTTCCTGTTTCTGTCAATCGGAGACCGGTGAATGATGTAACTCGTGGAAGTAGGAAGGGTCTCAGCAGTTTTGCAAAGGCTACATTGTTTAGTATAAAGAAAAAATAAAGCTAGTACGTGCATTAAGATTCTACTACCATTATTTTTGAGATTTTATCTGATAATTTGCATTGAAGTTGGATGTGATCAGTAAAATACAGAAAAATATTCAAGCCATAAAGTGGTTTGTATCATATTTTATAATAGAAAGTGGAAGAACAGGCAGTGCGTACACGAAAGAGTAAAGGATAAACGAACGGAATAGCCAATACAGACCAGTGTTTATGTTTAAACGATCTCAGGTTATCGATAGAAACAATGCCAGCCCTGCCCCGGTCCCTGATCGATATCTTAGATAGTATGTTATGTTTGTCGGGTCAAGCTCGGTCGCGAGATGGCAGATACTCCAAACAATGTTAACGCCAATTACTAGCCGTAACGACTCCTCCTGGATAATTACCCATCCTTATCTTATCATGCCAGACATATCAAAATTGCTGCGGCATTCATATTTTCCAATAAACCACATAATAGTCCGGTTTCAGTCCATTGGGGCTAGGAGTCCCTCCGATTTTTTAATATTTTTTTTTTGTTTTTACTCAAAGATTGCGTTTATACTTTTGTTCTCTATGTTATCCAATAATCGGATAAATGTAAATAAAATGATTATATTTCCTAACGGAAATTGTATTTTTAATTAAAATTATTGTTGTGGGCTTAGTTTTGACTGGTGATAATCTTGTTATAGCTTACAATGACTTTGTTTTGTTTATTATTATTATTATTATTATTATTATTATTACTAACCATATAGATTTGTTTTTTTGTAATGTAATATAATACTAAATTTATAACAAATCTTTTTTGTTTTTATAACTTAATTTAAAAAATAAAATATAGTAACAATTTGTGAAACTTTGCATGTTACATTTTATTATATATATATTTTCGTCACGGCACTTGTGGATGCCAGAAATTCTTACTGTGACACGACGGCTGTGTTGCTTGATTTTCGGGCTGCATTTGACCGCGTCTGGCATATGGGCCTCCTTTACAAACTGGCACAATTTTTTCCCCCCTCAACTGTCCGATTACTCCATTCCTATCTTACTGGAAGACAATTCCAAGTCTCTGTCACTATTCCTCAGTTCCACATGGCCATGTCCCCACTCACCCCTTCGTCCGCGGGTGTACCTCAGGGCTCGGTCCTTGGGCCCATCCTCTATCTTATGTACACCTTCGATTTTCCTGTCCGTGATTCAATCCAATTCGGACTGTTTGCCGATGATGCTATTCTGTACCGTCACGGCAGATGCCTCCGCCTCAATTGCCGCGCGCTTCAAACTCAGCTTCTAGACATCACTAGCTGGTGTCGTGTCTGGAGACTATCACTTAACCCCACAAAATGCGAAGCAATCCACTTTACACTAAAACGCAATGTTCCTCCGCCTCTACGATTGGAAGGGGAACTCCTCCCATGGCAGAACAGCGTGAGATATCTAGGGGTTGACCTAGATAAACGACTGACACTTCGACAGCACATTGACAGCAAGCTTAGCAAGGGTAGGGCCTTGTTCGCTTTACTCATCCCTTTGTTCCTCTCTCCTGCATACTCCTCAAAACTGAAACTTCTGATGTACTCCTCTATCCTACGTCCTTTCCTTTTGTACGGGTCACCGGTATGGTGGCCCTTTCTCTCCAAGTCCAACAAAAGACGTACTTCAGCGTACCAGAACAAAGTCCTCCGGTGCATCACACAGTTCCACTATCTTATATCCAATCGCATCGTACACGAACACCTTCTCTTCCCTTCTATGGAGGACTTTATTTACAATACCTCGAAACGGCTACACGACGCTGGGAAAACTGGCGGACCCCAGGTCATTCAGGACTTGTATCGACGCCCACATCCACCTGAAGTCTCTATGCCATTACCGTTCCACGACTTTATCTAAATTCCAGTATGACCCACTTAACAAAATTTAGAGTTGCCACGTTTTTATTTCGCCCTGTATCCCTCTTATTTGCCCATGCCCCTTCTACTTGTAATACACTCCCCCCAGTTGGTAGTTGTCCCCATGTTCCTATGCATAATCACTCCACTACGGTGAAAAGAGCCGCCATTTTACATTAGTAAACACTCAGAAAATAAAAAGGCCTGTGATTATGCCAAACTCTACCCTTTCCGTCTCCCCTGAAATCATAAACTAACCCCTACCTTAAATTATACCTTTAGTCCACGTTCAGTACAATGCATGCCTTCCCCTCCCCAATATAATAGGACCCCCACAAAACTGAAAAAGGCCACTGAAATATAAAAAAAAAAAAAAAAAAAAGAGCCGCTCTTAAACCCGCTTGTCCCTTACTTTAAATTTTCCACAGATAACTTCTAAAAATGAATTACCTCCTTTCAAGTCCCAGTTCCAATGTCCCACGAACCAGAATCCTATTTCCTATTTAAACTATAAAATTCCCCCTAAATTTCTTGAGGTTGCAATTATTCTGTTGTATTGTTCCCCGAGCGACCAGGTGTTCCTTAACACGATGTCGCCATCATAGGGCTTCTTGGCCCTCTCAACCAGGATTCAGGATTCAGGATTCAGAACATGTATGTCTAGTGTTTACGATTCTTTCACCAACATTTAAATTCATCAACACACTTTGATTATGTTATAAAAATACTGTATTAATAACATGTAATTCTGATTTTACTTTATTTGTGTTGTTTCTAATATCATCAGCCGAAACGCTGGTTTGAACCACTATTGGGTTAACTAAGTAAAACGAGGTATGAGGAAGGTTCACAGTTGCTTTCCTCACTAAGTGGAAAGGTATGCCTATCAGCATGCCTGGCCCTTCGAAAAGTACCTACTTTTTACCCTGCGAATGCCACCTTCACTTAATTCACCACAAGTTCTGGCTGTATAATGAAATTCATTATTTTCAGGAGAGGTAACTCTGGTTAGTGTCTTTTGCACCTCTACTTCTTCTGTTCTTAAATTATTCAGTCATTTAACTGGCTAACCATGTGATAACAGCTATATTTTTGTAGCCCTGGAATAAACCGATTGAGTGCAAATAATTTAAAACTCCGCTTCTCTGTTATGGGCAGAAATATTCTGTTATCAAAACTAAATTAAACAAATTTGGTCATCTAAATTGAAACTATGTGAATCGAAGGAATACGTAAATTGAAGTTTTTTCCAAAATTACGTCAAGCGAAACGTGATTGAATCTAGAGGTTGTGCTAGCGCATAGTGCTAGATAAAAGATTAAAACAAAAAAAAGACGGCTTGAATCGCACGAACTTAATTTCTCCATTTATTTACTAGAGTTAATCAATGACAAAAATTTGTAAATCCAACGGACTTGTTTAGTTATACTTAGTTTTACTTTTATTTATTTTAATTTACAAGAATTTAATTTATGTATTTGTAAGAAATACCAGCCTGTACGGATTTTGTGAACAGATTTTTTTTAATAAGTATCACCACATTCTTTATTAATTACGGTTTATCATATGACATTTTACTTTTCATAAAACAGTTAATTTCCTGTAAAAAAATAGATAAATTCTGTTGGTAAAAATGTTTTCGAGAGCGTGTAATGATTGTTACCTTAAAAAGTGCCGTGGTTTTCAAGCGGTAAATGTTTGTTTTAATTAAAATAGAATCCAAGTGTTTGCCTTATTGAAAAACCAGCAATGTAATAATTTTCAAAATTTGTCGCTTTTTTTTACAAAAATATTTAATTTACTGATAAATACTATTCGTTATTTTTAAAATTACTTTTAAACAAATGCAAACTGTACGGGAAGTTAATTCCTTTGTATAAATAATTTAATTTGCTCTTCTCTTAAACAAAGGTTTCATAAACAATTTAAAATTAAATGTGGTATATATTGTTAAATTCTGAGATTCCATGTTGTAATCTTAAACGCAGGATTGTGGTTAGCATTGGTCAAAATCCAAAAGCATCGGATTTGTGTACTATTTGAGCCTAGTTTGGTACTATAAATCTATGTACAAATATTTTGTTACTCTTATGTCAATTAGTAATAAATCTGGGAATACTTTTTGAAAATAATTACACGAGATTTATTTATATGAACTTTTGTAATGTTTTGATTTTATGAATAAACTTTACTTGATTCCCCTAATTTATCGTGTGAGAAACTGTTAAGTGCAGTTTTGTTGTTAAATTGTTTAAGTTTTCGACTACATAAATAGAATTTAATGTAAACTTCCTGAAAAGGAAATTGTATAAAGGAGTGTTGATGAAGCCTATCTTAGCCGCAAGATGGCGAACACTTTTGTTAGAATTCGGGAAGTCGATAACAAATATCGACCTCACTAAAACTCTGGATTAAAGTTCTTTACAAAGCGTTGAAGTCAACTCAGCTTCTCCTCATTTCATTGCTGCCTTACAATTTCTGAGCTTACACGTACATGTATCAATTTAAACAACTTCTTGTAAGCTCTACAGAAATGGGATGAACTCTGGTTCAAAGGATATGGTTGTAATTTGTAGTTGTTGGTTGAAGATTCAACTGTAATTTAGAATTTCAATGAAGCGTAAACGTAATAATATTTATTACACTAACGACGGATTGACAAACATTATATTAATTTACATAACTTTAATGAAAAAGTTTGACACCGTGACTCAGTCATCCGTTTTCAGTAGCTGGTTTAAACAATAACGTCAATCTGTTGAATTGATTAAGATACTTTGGAAATTAAATCAGGAAGTAATACTAGAAACATTCCAACTCAATTCTAAACTCAACTTTTCTAACTTTTGAAGTACAGTTCTTGCCACTGCAAGTTGCGGTCGGCCATTTACTTTTGACCGTGTTCAAAATAATCTTGTATGGGAAAGTTTCTTAAGATTGTAAAATATGTTTTGTTTTCTTCTATCGGCTGGATAAAAGCACAAAACCGTGGGTTTATTTGTTGGTGTTGGAACTGTTAAATGGCTACAAATATCTCTATTTTGCCTTCTTTAGATCTTATACTTTGTTCAGTTTATTTTTTGAAATATATCTGACCGATAGTCCCCAGTTATTTCCATTATTTTTTGTTGATAATAAATATTTTGGGTTATTTTATTGTCTATTTCATTTTAATGTTAATTAAAATAATAAGCTAATCTAAAATTAATTTTCAATGATTTCTGGTTAAGGAATGAAGTGGTTTGAGTCAAGTGAACCGTCTAAAAAAGTAACGAATGTTACCAAGTACATTTTCCGGTTGTTTAGCATTTTAGAATCAGCTATTGAAATTTCTGTTCCATTAGTTATCTAGTAACACTAATGGAGATCTGTAAATAATTTGTCGCTTATTTTTTTGAGTGTAAACCATATTTTTCGTACTTAAGATGTTTTATGTTTTTACTAGACCTATATCATACGGTTTAGGACAATTATTCCCTTAGAAGTTATGTTAAATTTTAAATGCTTATGAATATTGCTTCTCTAAATTTAAAAAGTAAAGGTGCGCTGTTTTGAGCTACCACGTCAAAGGTGTGGGGTTATATACGTATAATGTACTTTCACCTCTGAAATCCTCCAAAAGACACATATTTAAATAAAGGACGTTCAGTCTATACTGTTTATTGACTGCATTCATCTACAATCCGTTTTTCTAAAGAAAATTAAACAGACTTGTAAAAGATTGATTAGCATGGTAACTCCAAATACGGACAATTTCTTAAAAGTGAAAGAAACAAGTGTTTAAAAACTTGTAGCTCGATATTTTTTTGTTAGAAATACGAACCAATTGACAAAAATGTTAAATTTGAGTCAGCAATTCAGAAAGCTTATTAGTCAAAATTTTACATGTTTTCTTTAGTGCGTTTTAGGACTAACAGAATGTAAACACACCATCCCTACAAAAATTCCATAAGTCTGGCTTTTCTTAAGTAATAACACTAAGAAAATGCTTATCCTTTAGGATATAAAGTGCTTCCTTTTGGTTAAAAAATAAAAGAGGATGATTTTTTAAGTTTAAGCTCTAAAGTTTCCAGTTTCCAGTGGAAGAAGCTATACAAATTTTCTGAGCAAACATATTTTTAAGGGAGAACCGACTGTTCGTGAATAGTGTGTGTAGAACGTGAATAGTCCCAAAACCAACATTTTTAATATTGTTTTTTTTTTGGAAACGTAGTAAATTACTAGTTTTAAAATTTTCTAAAAGTTAGTTTTTGGATTTATGGGCTTTTTGAAATGACCGATTTATCTGTTTTATACGCAAGTTTTAACTTGATAAAAATACTTCTTGTTCAGTCCTTGCAAATAAATATGTGAAGAATTGTATTAATTATATCGTTGGTGATGAGTGGTATCCCGCTTAATTCATTTTTAGGTGAAAATCTAATTTGGGTACCACTGGAAAAAGAAAGTTTTAAGCATTTAACTTTCTACTAGAAAACCTACCTTTGCTGTGACAAATGTGACAATATTTTTTGCCATTTCCGTTGAAACTATAAGATTTTCATTTGATTATTCAGTTCTTTTCCAGGGAATGGAACACTCCTAAACCGACGGTATACTTTCTAATCCTAATTGAGATTCATAACGCACACATTTGAAATTAATTTCCATAGAGCAATGATATAAAATAAAAGTTTACACTTATGTAAATTAATGCATCCATTGTCTTAAACTAACAACAATGGGGAGATCGTAAAATGAAATGTAATGTCATACTTTTAATACGTATGTAAAAGTTACATCGCTAAATTAATTTATTTTAAAAATAAATAATACTAGATTAATTATTTATTTTTTAGGAGTTCATTCGATATTTCGATATTGAATTGGTAAAATAATGTAATTTAGATGAAATATGAACGAAACTTAAATTTAAATTATAACTCTGTACATAATTTTAATTAGAGATGTTCAGTAATAGTATATCGTACTAAAGTTATAATACCGATGTTCTGAATAACAATGATTGTTTTGTAATTGAATACTTGTATTAGTTTGCATAGTAATTGGATTTTTTTATTAGTTCATGTTGTATGATCTATTTTATATTTTATGCATAGTAGAACATTATATTCTAAACCTCTTAAATATCTACAATCAATTTATTATATGTTTTGATAATTCAGTACATAAAAATGATGATTGTGAACTAATTCTATACGATTCTTTAAAAGATTACTTATGCTTTATAGCACCATAAGGTCAAGGTAGCTTAGAGATTAAAGGGTGTAATTAAAGAGAGAGCGTGCAATCATCTGACCTTGAACTCACTCCAGCAGCTGAAACAACCTGTACTATGGTAATAGTTATCTTGTTAATAATAGAGGAGAATATAATGTACTATATAGAAACATATATGTACATGTATCATCGTGGAACTACGAAAGCTTTTGTAATCTATTCCTGATTAATCTTTAACAGCTAATCAACATTCGTATTCTTAAGCTAGTGCTATAAAAAACCAATATACTATATGAAAGTAAATATAAAGTATATTTTAATTTTATTTACTGATCGCTATCAGTTTGTAGTTATTAAATAGTTTCTCTAAGGGGTATTTGTAACGCGATCTTGCACTCATAGCAATATAATACGTTACAAATATTTCTTTCCAACTATTCGATTTAAAATAAAATGTGCATGAATTATCCGTCAGTGTCGGGACCGTGACCCTGACGGATAACAGAAAATTGACAATTCACATACATACAGTATGTAGCCTAATTTCATTGGTGGTCAGAAGGAAACTGAAAAGAAATTGTTTACAAGTGGATGATACACGTTTATATTTTGTAGAACTGAACTACAAAAACTTTGTTTAGAACTAAAACTTGGGTTTTAATAGAAACTTACTTTAAAAATTTAAAGTATGCACTTAAGATGTTCTAGGTTTAAACTTTAAATGATCTGTTATCTTTCTGGTTCTCTGAGGCTCGACCTTTGTGTGCGGCAATGTTCCGTATTTATAATGAATTTAAAATGCAATGTTCTATATTTACGATGTTCTTGATATTTGGGCGCTACAAAATAAGTTCTATACTGTAACTTAATAAACTTATTTCTTGGGGATTGCGGACAGATAACAGAAAGTGACGGTTGATCTAGGCTTTATGGTACATTAATATAAAAAAGATTAGGTACTATTTGTAACAGAAGTTTTTTAAACGATGTGGTTAGTACTTTACAGTAGTTCATCATGGAAAGTTGAAAATTTCGTTATTTCTAACTGACTGCTATTTTTGGCTTAAATAATAATAATATTTTTTTGCAAGTAACAATACAGTTGACTTGCATGAGTTCTGTATATATGGGACAGCCCTATTCCTGGGTTATCGAAAATGACGGATTAATGAAGATGCACTGAAAATATTGAAATTATTATTGGTTACGTATATTTTTCAAGTAAGAAAACGAAAATTGTAAATTTCTGTTATAAACTTCACTTTTAATTAAAAAATAATTTAAAATTAAATAATATTATTCAGGCCTAAATTTTAAAGTTCAAAACTGATAAAACCATTTGAATATATTTTTAATTACACTATAATACGAGTATCTGATAATATCTGATCCCATTGGTGAATGAAGTAAAGGTGTCATTTGCAAGGTGGAAGGTAGATGCATTTCGGAGGGCCTGGCATGCTGATAAGCCTAATTTATTACTCAGCTCAGTGAGGAAGGCATTTGTAAACCATCTTACTCCTCATTTTACTTAGTAAAACCTTTAGTAGTTCAAACCAGCCTTTCGGCTTTCGGCTGATGACCTAAACAACAACACCTGATCCCACTAATTAACTTTACGAAAATATCTATCAATGGTTTTCTGTTTTTTAGCAACAAACATTTTAAAACTTTTTCTTGAACATTTTTAATAACCATCTAGTGATATACCGTATGAATCAATACTATCAAATTTAGTTCGTCGGTCCTCCCGTACTCTTTCCGTTTATTGTTGTGCAATCGCAACTTCGTCTGGAGGTTCCGGATTAAAAAACGATTGATCACCGCGAGTTTTTTGTATAAATTGCATCATAAACGTCATTAATTATTACAATAATACAGATAGTTAGAGCTATATTAGTCAAGACTAACAAAAAAGATAAATATGTCCACCGGTAACCTTTCGTAATAACAACATTCCACATTCTGAAGACAGTGAGATATTTTGACATATGGTTGACGTGTAAGAAACATATACGGAACATAAGGAAAAAAATTTGAACTTTAAATATTAAAGCTATTTTTACTTATCGATTACTGGTATAGAAAAATAAAATGATACATTATAAGGTGATGATAAAACCAGTTTGAAGCTATGGAATCGAATTCTGGGGCAAGTAAATCACTTATAGAAATGATGGAGATTACAATCGAAGTGTTTTCATTTAACATGCAGTGCACCTTGGTACGTGTTTAATGGGAAGCTTCATCATGGCTTTGGCATGACCGCGGTGAAGGATAAAATTAAAAGACGAATATATAAGTAATTACATATTTTTTAGATTTATGCCCATCATTTGGCTACAAATATTTTCAACGATTATGTAAAAAAGATCAAATACTTAATAGGGCCAGGTTATTAGATTTCCCGTACCGGTTTACCTGAACTAAAACTTTTAGCCATTCTTTCAAAATTGAAGAAGTATATCGTATTAAAAATTATAAAACTCAACTATTAAAATTACCGTTAAATTAACTCTTATCTTAAATTAAATTAAGCTTTATTTATCAATCTAAAAAGAAAACTGATTGTCGTATGCACTCAATTTATTCATTGTCAAATGAAAAGTTGCGTATCGTTTGTACCCAAGAAGGAACCCTATATAATCTGCAATAACCACAAGATCATACAGAAGCTTCTGAGTAAGCTTCTGGTTCAAGATTTATATTATAGTTTATAACATACGTACTGATTTATTTTAATGAACTATTTGTAAATAATTCTTAACAGTTTTAATATATTTTATATTGAAATTCCGTTTTAGTGAAATTATTTTCTTCATCCAATTAATTAATGGAAAGGAATTAACAAAGAACGAGGCACGTGTCCAATAATAAATTCATTTGACATAAAATAAGGCTCATAATGGGATAATAATAAGGCCCACAAGGGATAAGAGAGACTCTGCTATATTTTCTTTTACTAATGAAATAGTACAAAACTTGTTACGAATTAATATTAGTACAATGTGTAACAGTAGTAAGTACCGAGTTATAATCACTTTGTTTTAAAAGTAAGAACTTTTGTATTATTAATACGTTGTACCGCAGTAGATTATTTCAACTCCAGTTGTTTATTTTCTCGTTTTACAAAAAACGCGCTCAAAACACTCTGATATATTTTAAACAACATATTTGTTAAACTTAGAACAACTATCGTTGTTTCCGGAAGGAAAGAATTTCAAGCTACATAAAAAACAAATAAAATATTTTATTATACCCGAAATTTCTGTAAATATATCAGATAAACAATAGTACATAAATTTATGAATGTAATCTTATATAAAAGCTCGTTGGACGTCTATTTGTGTCTCACTGTAATTCCTCTCTATTCAAAGAACGAGATGGTGAAAAGAATAAATCCCTTGGTTTACACTAGAGCTGAGCTGATATTTTGCACCCGGTCCAGTTATAGCTAAAAATGTAATATTTCAGCTGAATTCCTGATCCTGTATTGCTTCATAAAATTCTACTGAATAATAAATAACACAATACACTCGCGTGTCTTACGTGCTTTATGATATACAAACACTAACTTTTCATATGTTATTGCAGAGGTGTACGTTATGCATGCTATACCTTTTCTTTGAAACAAATTTTAGTTTAACAAAATTTTCTTTTATTCTAACTTTGAATAATTCAGCGGTATTTTTAGCCATTTAAACTACTTTGTTTCCCATATTTTTCAAGCAATTTTATTAAATTCCTACTCATTTAGTCGAATCATCAAATTTGATTTTTTATTTCATAGTTTTAATAAAACGAAAAAGTAGGTTACTAAAGTTTATTGCAGTGCAAGCAGTGCAACATAATCAAGGTTATGTTTAGATTGTTCTAAAATTACTTAAACATTTTTCACTTATACTAATACATAAATTTCTTTACGTTTGTTACAAATCTTGTAAATCGTTTTTCTTCTCTTTGTTGTTAATCTTTTCTCTTCATGGTACAATCCAGTTCCAGTATCAAACGATTTTATCCCATTTCATTAAAACAAACCTTAATCAAAATGAACTGTTTCTAGCGCTGTAAACATCTTCACAATCTTCTTCCTTCAGACCCATACCCAGAACTTGTTTTTAAATTGTATTTTTCTCCATTCTTTGGAGATGTTTACATAAATTACATATCCATTTATTCCGATAATAATTGATTTCCTCCTTTACAATATTGTCTGCAACTCTTATCTTATACAGCAATTTCAAATGTTGTCCTCTCTCATACAACCTCTGACCCACCGTCATAAAACGCAGTTCCGCAACTTCCAATTTCTGTTTCGTCCTTCCTGTAACAGCAATAGTTTTGCTGTTGTACAAAAAAGTCATAACTGGCGTTAAAAACTTATCATTGTGCTGAATTTATTTGCTTCAATTCATTTTAATAAACGTAAACAGAAACTGTATTGTGAAAAATGTAATTTATGTAGAAATATGTAGTTTTTATTCGTAGGTTTTTACATTATCATGAAAAAATCTTATTTTGATTTTGTGAAAATTTTACTGGGCCTTAGGGTATTATATCCAAGAATTTTTTAAACTTTTACTCTATTCGTAACTTTACTGTGTTGTTATCCATTGCAATTATAAATCACTTCTATTTAACTATGTTTTTTCTTGTTGCAGGTGAGAATCGAGCTCTGTTTATTTGTGCAACTAATAATTTTACCCTGATTAGGTAAGTTTTGGAATAAATTAGAGTATAAAAAATGTTTTTTAGTTATTCGTACAAACTACACTCTTATAAACATAAATGTAAGTTTGAATTATCAAAATTTGAGGTAATAATATAATTATGTATTGTAGTCTGTTAGTTTGCAGGCAAAATAAAAATTGTTAATTCTGAAATCCAACCTTATTAATATTTTGAAAATTTATTTTTTACTACAATTAAATAAGTTAGCTATGTATTATTTATTTTCTAATTCTAATTTTGGTTTACTATGTTGTAAATCAATTCACTTTAATTTAATCGCAATATCGATTGCAAATAGAAGTTATTTTAATAAGAAATAATTTTCTTTTTTTTTGCTTTTCTAACCCAGAACTTTGCATTTAAACTACTTTAAATAAATAAATAAATTTAGGTTTATTTATTATGTGGCCTCATTGAACCACTTGAATCAAATTAGAAACCCTTCTTGGTTTTGTTTTAGGATTCTTACGTTTTTATAATAATTCTTAATATTTTGAGATCTGATCTGTCCGATTTCATCTGTACAAATCATTTACGATGGGGCTCAAGGTTTTTCGACGATTCTTGTGTCTTTATCTTTAAGCAACTGGAGCTGTTCAGATTTTTCTGAAAGATGATGTTCTGCAATGTTAAGTTCTTATATATCTTGCTTTATTTCGACCAACCACCTTGGAGGATTTTTCCACGAGTTAATTATAAAAATTAGTTGTTTATTTACTCGATTTTCCGGTATTCTACGTAAATGCCTGAAGAAAGAAATTCGTTTCTTCCGCATGATGTCAGTAATTGACTCTGTTTCATGATAGGGTTCAGAATTAGACGTTAAGCTCCAGGTATATCGCCGATTTTCCGTTTGTTATTAATGCAAGTTCTAAGAAATCATTTTATTGGAAATATTTTTTCTTTTTTATATACGATATTTATACCAAATTTAAATAATCCGCTAGGGTATGTTCTATGAAAAAGTATTGCTATTTGTTTTGTTAAGAATTTTTTTGGACTTTTTAATGGTGTTTTAATGTTATATAGCGTTAGAATACATTTCAAAGTAAATAAAAAATAAAACTATGCTACTTAAGTTAAAATTAAGTCATTGTTTTCACTTACTATATGACCGCTAAGACTTATATTGTAAAAAATTGTAAGTTAATACAAAATTAATTGTAACTTACCCAACTTTTTATCTTTGTACAAAAAGTTTTAAAAATGTACAATTATAATTCTGCACTTGACATTACACATATTTTACTTGATGGAAAATTTTATGCTGTAGTCTTTTACGCCGCGGTATTACTATAATATTAATTACAATGTATTAAATCTGTTATTCTGTATTAATATAATAGCAGAATAGCAATTTAATGTTTTCTTGGTTTTAATTTATTTTACAACTATTTTAACAATTAAAACTAAATGGGTTAAAAGAAACGCTTATTATACGGAAGATAATGATACAGTAATTTAAAAGAAATTATTTCAATTTACGAAGAATAAAGAAATTTAAAATAAGTGTTATAAAGCAATTATTTTTTTAGAGATATAACTGTAAAATTCACCGCTCAAGCATGTTCTTTTTGTAAATAACGTTACGTAAAAAATAGTCTTATCTAAAAAAATCATACAATATATTGTACGCTACATTTTATAAAAATGCCTGTAAATTTATTAGTCGTAAAAAAATACCTAAGTTACAATCTGAAATTTTATGATAATGGACAATAAACCCATATTTTAAAATAAAATTTTTAATGAATTCTCATTTTTATTATGTTTTTTATTACATGATTAAGTAAGGAATATAATATAATTATATACCTGATATTAAATTATAAAAATATAATATAATACATGTTAGAGATATTAAGGTTTTATTATTCATTTTAAACAAAATCTGTTGTCAACTTGTATTACAAATTTTTAGAGGTTTAATTTGGTAATTACTAATTATAGGCCCTACTAAGCAAATTTTTGAAGATTTTTATGAACATTTTCTACCTCAGTTACAATCAAACATAGCGAATAGGTTTTGCGACAGAATTTTTTTTATTATTAATAGATCTGCGACTTTTCAGTCTGTTCTCTAAAATATGAGAACAATAAATAATTTTTCTAACATTATGAACTCATATTTATAGATCAGACGTCCACTGAAAATGATCCAAATAAAATTGTGAAGAATTTAGCCTCTAAATTTTAAATAACATTTATCTTTAATAAACAAAATTCTAAAATTTATACGGTAAATCTAATACATAAAATTTTTTAAGTCTGATATCGGAGTCCCCGGTGGATTTTGTAAAATTAAGGATGCCGGTTTAGTTTTTGTTGGTAACGTTGGGTGAACATTTAGATTTTAGTAAAATTCCAGTCAAAAGTAATAATTGGGTCATTCTTCGGTACATCAGTAACAAATATACTTACATCATAAAGCATGAATTACGTATTAGTGCTGTTAACGTTATATAATATTTACAAATATCATGATGACTTAAGTAAATTTTATTACCTATTCGTTTGTGACAAACAGTAATGATTTTCATGTATGCCTTATCCCGACTTATCTTTTAGATTCTTTTAATTTTAGATTTATTACTTCTATACTCCTATTCCGTATACAATTTTCACTTACAGACATTTTAATCTTTTTGTAAAATTATGAAATGGAAAACTATAAAATAGTATTGTTGATGAACAAATGTAAGGAAAGACCAAAATGTTAGTGTAAAAAATTTATATTAACTGGCAGTTTAGGAAACATACTAATATTCTTAATATTCCTTTTCATTTTGCATGTATGAAAATTTCATTTAAGTTTAATTATTTAGTATAAGTAGAAAATCTTATATTGAAGTTAAGAAATTAATAAAAATAATATTTAATGCTGATATAAGCTGGTTTTATTGCACTATCATATACTTCGCAAAGTTTTGTTATTATTTAATATTTGTTTGTTCAAGCACAAATGTTAGTTATCACAAGAGTTTTAATGTGTGTTTTTGGAAGTGCACACGTGCGGAAGTTATTCTGTATCGATGATTAAAATTTGAATCGTGTTTACTGTAGTATCATCATTCATATATGGTACTGTATACGTTATTTAATCAATGTCGTATGAGATTAACTTCGGAGAATTTAACTAAGCTGATGGGGATTTTGGCTGAATAGGTTTGAATTCTGCAAGTCATAGTAGTCTACGGATATTCTCGAGGGTGGTTTTCGAATATTAATAGGTAATTGGAATATTACATAGATCTGATATTCTAAGGTACATTACAAGTATTTAGTATTGAAAATGAATACCTTCACATAGAAATTATCGTCGTGTGTCGTATTGGGCTGTCTACAGGGAATAATTACAATTATTGAAGTTTATTTTCACATAGATAAAGTAGAATTCTATGGTAAAGTAATTTTAAAAGTTGTAAACATTTTAATGGATAAATTTGTTGGGTGTAGATAATACTCAAAAATCAAAGTATTATTTTGATTTTCACTAAAACCGTGAAATACCAAAAATTACTTCTGGTACACAGGAAGTACTGTACTAATTTTTTAAATTTTAATATTGAAAGGACATTGTACGGAACGTTACGGCTTTTAATTTTCACATCTTTGAAAATGTTTATAAAATATTTTTAAAGGTTAAAATGTTAAGAATTTGTTTTCTTGTTAAATTTTCTACTTAATGTAAAAATAATCGAATAGTTCGCAAAAACCTTTTTTTCAAAACAAGACGAAACATTATATTAATTCGTTAGCAAAATCAATCTTATTTTATGATTTTTTGACACTTTTTTACTGGAAATCTGGTATTACAAATTGTTATAACAGATATATTAAATATGACGCTAAAGGTTCCAAAACTTGAAATACTTGCTGGAGCTTGCAGTCATCACTTCTTCTTCTTAAAGTTCCATCTCCTATCGGAGGTTGGATATCATAATGGCTATGGTCACTTTGCTGGCTGCTGCTCTGAATAGTTGCAATGAACTACAGTTGAACCATTCTCTAAGATTCCTCAGCCAGGAGATGCGTCTTCTTCCTACGCCTCTTCTTCCTCGGATCCTTCCCTGCATAATAATTCTCAGCAACTCATATTTTTCTCCTGTGGTTATGTGACCCAAATATTCTAGTTTTCTTGTTTTTATACTCTTCATAACTTCCAACTCCTTATTTAAACGTCGTAGCACCTCAACATTGGTAACCTTTTGGACCCACTGAATTTTCAACATTCTCCTGTAACACCACATTTCGAACGCTTCTATCTTCTTTATGTGTTGTTTCTTCAATGTCCAAGCTTCCATTCCATTAAGTACGATGGAAAATACGTAACATCTTAGAGCCCTCAATCTGAGAGGCATGTGAAGGTCTTTGTTTGTTAGCATTGTCTTCAATTTTATGAATGCTTGCCTTGCAGTTTCAATTCTTACTTTAATTTCTTTGCTTTGGTCATTCTTGTCATCAACCCAGGTTCCCAGATATTTGTATGCCTCTACTTTTTCTATTTGGGTTTGCTCTATTGTTAATGTTTCATTTCCATGTTCTGCTCTCGATACAATCATAAATTTAGTTTTTTTCTCATTTATTCTAAGTCCATATCCAATGCAATGATCGTTAATTCTATTCACCAATTCTTGCAGCGATTCCAGGGTGTCTGCCATCACAACGGTGTCATCAGCGAATCTTATGTTATTTATTATATATTCTATTTATTTATTATTATTTAGTTATTTATTATATATGTTATTTATCTTATATTCTTATAGTCATCACTACAGTCCTACAATTGTCCAAAAAGATCCCTTGGCCAGAGGCGTTGTAAACGTCTGTGCGGAGTATCCGGTATCGCCCTGGTGTACATGTTTTGTATGAGATGGTTGTCATCTAATTCAAAAGTTTTTGCGCATCATCTTTAACTTGAACTTTAATTTAAAATTAAAATTTTTTAATATTCTGAATATGGTAAAAATTAAATAATTTTGAATGTACACGTTTAACTGTGTCATAGATGTTCTAATAACTGACTTAAATGCAAGGAAATCGATGAAATATGTTATTTAATGATACAGAAAAAATTTAATTTGAAGAACATTTTTCTTTTTAGGCCGTTCACTCAATATTACCCACAAGCTCCAAATTTCTCCACGTTTTCTTGTTCCTTTTGCTTGCTTGTTCAGTGGAATTCTACCACTTTCTTCATATCGTCTCCCCCATTGCATCAATGCTTGCGATACCTTGTTTCTGTCAATGGTTTCCATTTTTGGATAACACTATTCAATTTCCCTTCCATTACATTTTACAATAGGTCCACCCATATATCTCCAAATGCTGCTATACCCAAACATTTTCTGCTATCGACTTCTGCCGTTTCGTTACTTTTTCCAGGATTAATTAGTTATCCTGAATATATGTATTCAGTTCCCCATTCTGGGTTTTAGTTATCTACAAAAATTTATTTCATAATTCCGTTTTTTTTTCATATCTTTTGTTTTTCCTAAATTTACTTTTAAACTTCTTTTTGTAATGCATAATTAAAATTTTGTGTCATAGAAGAGTATTGCGTCATGGATATATTATATTTCTTACCAAATATTCAGTTTGCCATAAATTCTAGTACAATGGCATTTTTAGTTACTTGATTAATTACGAAGTTTAAAGTTAGACACATGTATAGTTGAGTAGTTTTTATTGTTTAGTCACTTATCTTCATTTAGTTGAAAAGAAGAGTAACAATTTAAATTATCTATCTTGCATAAGTAACTTGGAGTGACGTAGCTTTACTTTAAAGTTGTCTAAAATGGAAAATATACGATGCTGAAACTGTTTGTTCGAAATAAAATATTTGAATAAAGTTACTTACCTTTACTGAAAAGTTATTTGTTTAAAAAACAATTAGTACTGTTTAAATATTTATAAATTTCCTTCAACTTTGTTTCTACAATCATAAGATATTTAGTGAGTGCTACTATTTGAAGAGAAATGAAACTTCGCAAAAGATAATTCGCAACAACTTACAATTTCACAATTCTTAGGCCCCGCATTTCATTAGACTGCTGTGTACTTATAACTCATTTCTAGTGAGGTGCAATTAATCAAGCGTAAACTGTTGTTAATTGCTTTTTGTCGACTCGAGGGCAAGACGGGGATTAATTAATGGGAGGTTTTGTAACACCGTTGTAAGATTTGTCACTACTACATCCACTCCCGCGTTGTGCTGTGCTCCCTATTGCTGGCCTATTTGTGCTTTGATTAATGGTGCATACCTTACAAGATAAATAACCCATTTTTAATGCAGTCTACTCTCTTCTGAATGTCCATCCACCTGCCAACTTCTGAATATAGAATCAATTAATGACACTATTTTTTATTAGAATGTACACCTGTCTGAAAATACGAGTGACAACGTAGCTTTTCATTTTATCTAGTACAATTGTTTGAAGATACTTTTCTATTCATTAATAATCGTAGCTATTTCCATAATATTTCTTTGTAAAAAATGTTTTCTGAAATAAAATATTCTATTTTTAATGTGATATAAAAGTTTTATCTAACAGAAACGATCACAACCATATTTATCGAACTGTTTTGATGAAGAGTTCGGAATGGAAAAATATGAAATTTTTAAATTCCTAAAAGGTATTTAATACATTCATTTCATCCGAGTTTTTAATAAATTTCGAAATAGCGGAAAAAATGGAATCATTAACATATTGATTCACTGGGTCGGTCAAGAGGTTAAAGTTGTTGATCAACTGTTCAACAGCTGATTTTCGGAATTGAAGGTTCCTGGTTCAAATCCTAGTAAAGGTACTTTACTTTTATACAGATTTTAATACTAGACAGTGGTTACCGGTGTACCTTGATGGTTGGGGTTCAATCGAGCATACTTTCTCAAGAATGGTCGACCTGGATCTACACAGACTACACCTCATTTACACGTCATACACATCATCCTCATCTCAATGGGTCATGTGCTTGCTTATTGTTCTGAATTTAACAGATTGCAACGTACACACATTAGGGATAAAAAATTGACCGTGAAGTAAAAGTAAATGAAATGAAATCAACCTCTTATGTTGTCTTACATTATATTCAACAATAATAATTACAGACATTCTTCCCTATACTGTATTCATCGGATGTTGAAAGTAAGCAGTTGACATGAAAAACTATTTCAGCCAATGACTGTAGTATTATTCACGTTATTGACTGACTCTCGACGTACCAGTTTACGTGCAGAATTCATTCACAGTTTTTAATTGATGTAGTGTGTACTATATAAAGTACGTGATGAAAGTAATTACATATTTTATTAAATACAGCTGTCTGTAACCGGTACTCTCGTTCCTACACCATGTGCATACTGTTATCTCCAGATAAATGAATTTTATAGTCATATTTTGAGGTCATCTTAGTTTACATTTTTTTGTTTCGTATTCAAGACTTTCTTATTAGTATAGCTACCATAGGAAAATATATATAATAATAATTAGTTTATTATACAAATGTATTATTTTTTTTTTTTTTTTTTTTGGTTTTACGTCTGACTGTTTTGCAATCAGACGGAAAACAAAAAAAAATTAATAATTAGGAAGACCTTTATAACTTTGCTTTAAAAAGAAAGAGCTTAGGAAGACCTCTAAAACTCTGAAAATAGCTTAATGAATTCTTAGATCAATTAAGCTAAAACAATGAGTAACTCATGAGCATTTTCAACTGCGTATTGATACTGCCATTAAATTTATTCTACTGCAATTTTAATTTTTACAATAATAAGCCTGCTTTGTTAATTGTTTGGAAAAATAACGTAGTATGAAAGGAAACGCAGTATGTAAAATTTAAATTTCGAGTCCATATAGATCTCATTCATTTTCACTAAATCCCAGTTATATGTCTGCGTAATTTAAATAAGGTTTTATCTTTATTTTTTATGCCTTCTCTTATCGGAGATTGACGTTCATAACAGCAATTCGTATTTTTCACATTGTTGCTCAGTTCCATGGAGAAGCAATTATCCCAATTTCACACATTCTTCAACCAAGATGTTTTCCGTCTTTCTACGCTCTTCGTTCGTGCTTTTTTTCTGTATATTTAACTGAAGCTGGAAGTATTTCTCATCACGCTTAACATGTCTGAAATACTCCAGCTTTCTTCTTTTTTGTTGTGTTAATCATGTGATGTAAGACTTCTTAATTTGTCCTTTGCTCTGTCCATGATATTCTTAACACAGTTCGGTTTATCCATAATTCGAAGGCTTGGATGTTATGTATTTCTCGTTTCTTAAGAGCCCAAGCCACCAATGTATACAAAATAACAGAATAGATGTAGCATCTTATAAATCTGATACGGATTTTTACACGTAGTTCTCTGTTACTTAAACAAAATTAATGATTTAACTTTATAAAAGCTGTCTTTGGAATTCTTAAACGTATTCATATATTATTTATATCTGTTCAATTACAGATATAAAATATAATATAGCAACAAACAAAATTATGTAAAGGCCTCCACCGTAGCGTAGTGGTAGCACCCTGGCTGGCCTCGGAGGTCTCGGGTTCAATTTCCGGCTAGGGTCTGGAAATTTTCACAAGTTAAAAACTCACCGTAGTTGCTAATAACCCAGCTGACGGTGCGACTTTCAATAAACTAAAAAAAAAAAAAAAAAAACAAATTATGTAAAACAATTCGTTATAGTCTTTGCTATGTTTAAGTTATTTAACTTTACGTAGTGACTAATTGCATTATCACTTAGTGGCATATTTTTCCTTCTTCTTGGTGAATTATTTCGAATAGCCTTAAATGTATTTTTAATAAACTCGATTCAATCTGAACTGAGCTAATTAAATAGAATGATTTTTCTAAGTGAAGGTTGGTAGGCCTACCCCTTATCTGTGAAAATTCGTTTTATATAAAAATGAAAATATCGGTATAAGCAGATGTGAACGAATAGAAAATAATAGTGTTATATCGTACTTTATTGAGTAAAGGTAGTTGAGATGTGAGGGAGCAAAATGCTTCTATAACTTTGTGTCAAAGGGCGACAGTTTTTTTGTGCTTTTACCCCTATTTACTCTCATATTTTGGGTATTTTAGTGCAAACACTATGAGAGGGTGTGGGGAATTCACAATGGACTCTTTCTCCCTCAACGCTAACGTTGGTGTCAATAAGGAACCAAGTGGAAAATTTGCCGACGTAACGAAACGATCATGATATATGAGGTGCGTGGCTGAAGCTTTGTTTGTGATAATACTCCCCTCAACATCTGGCATATTATATGATAATAGTTTCCACTTTTTAATTATGATGGATTGATCTATGAATTACTATTGGGAGAATCATTTACTCGTCCTCTTTGAGAGTATATAATGACCTGCATTTTCACTTCGATTCTACTAACCTCATTCAAAAACATTAACTCACAGTTTTTACCGGCTATATTTTATCAGTATTATAAGTATCAGTACCCATATTGGTAAGGTGGTGTGTTAAATTAATTTCACTCGATCTGTTGGATCCAGGGCTACAAAAAATAGTTCTGTTTCTTATCGCATAGTCAGCCAATTATATGACTGAACTATTGATGAACAGAAGAGGTATAGGTGTACTAGTCAGAGTTATTTCCTCTGAGAGTAATGAATTTCACTATACAGCCAGACTCTGTGGTAAATGAAGTGAAGGTGTCGTTTGCAGGGGGGAAAGTGGGTTCTTTTCGGAGCGCCTGGCATGCTGATAAGCATTCTCTTTCAAGTCCGTGAGGAAGGCAACAGTAATCCACCTCACTCCTTGTTTTTACTTAGTAATACCTCTAGAGGTTCAAACCAGACTTTCGGCTGTTGACCTAAGCAACAAGTGATAACAGTCCTGAATAATAGCCTAGTCTTGAAACTTAATTTGGTGAAGTTTGAATTATTTCATTTAAATTCTAAGTTCACTACAACTGTTATTTTCTTTCTTGTTCTTATATATATTATCTCTTCTTATATCTCTTCTATCTCAATCTTATATAATTACTATCTTGTTCATATTATATTACCACTTGAAATTTATTAAAAAAACATGTTTGTTCTACTTTTGTACGAAAGACCGGAAACCGAATCAAATATCATGATTAACAAATTACACAAATTTTCTTTCCATGTAGTTCTTTAGAATGTTTCATCGGACATCGTTTTTTTTTTACTTCCGCGCTTTGAACAGATAAATGCATATTAATTACAGTATTCCTGTGCCCATTGTTTTGTTATCAGTCTCTAGACTGGTTTGATGCAGTAATCCAAGCTGTTCTATCTTGCGAAAGTCGTTTCATATATACATATCTGGAGCATCCTACATGTTTTGTAATTCGCTTTATATATTCTGACCTTTGCCTCCCCTTACAATTCAATTCACTCCCTCAATATTACCCTCCATTATCGATAGACCAATATCTGGATGTCTTAAGATGTGCCACACTAGCCTATCACTTCTTCTGGTAAGATGCTTCCATATACTTATATTTTCATCCACTCGCCTAAGAACCTCAGAATTACTTATTTTGTCCACCCACCTTATATTTAATATTTTTCTATTTCAAAAGCTTCTATCCTCTTCCTTTCTACTACCCCTATCACCCACGTTTCACTTCGGTATAATGCTACACTCCAAACATAGTGTTTTAATAAATTTTTCCTAATCTGTAACCTGTGCCTATAGATTTTTATAAATCCATCAAACGTATAAATTCTAGTTCCCTTGTTGTGTAGTTCTACAGCCGTAAGTCTGGTTTTAACCTCTAAGGCTATGGCCGCAGTGAAAGAGGCAAGCGTAGAAGCAAGTGTTGATAAAAAGTAGGTAAGAGACTAGTGGCAAGATTCACTATGGCCGGACTGCAAGAAGAAGGTAGCACATTGCAACTAGCTTAGTCGAGGTAAGAAACAGTATGGCCACCAGGGGTATGACACTAGCCTCGACACCTACCGAACCGACAAGTTGGTTTAGCTAGGATGCACGCCTGGTTTCAAAAAGTGCTATACTCTGTCCAGCAGTCGGAAGATACTATTGCTTGTATGGCCAGAGCGCTGTTACCAACTGTGTCAAAAACATGACT
Source organism: Catonia carolina (assembly GCA_035578175.1). Classification (NCBI taxonomy): domain Eukaryota; kingdom Metazoa; phylum Arthropoda; class Insecta; order Hemiptera; family Achilidae; genus Catonia; species Catonia carolina. The sequence continues at coordinate 84,086,283 of JAQMRL010000002.1, forward strand.
CATGCTATGAAAATAAAAGTTGATCTTATTGTAGGCTATATTATTCTTATGATATTGAAACAAATTACGTTTGCGATTAAAAATGTTTACGTTATTATCTGAAAAATATATTTATGTGACAGAATTGTTATTACATTTTGTAATTGAATATAACTATTTATAGGGTATTGTACGACATTTTGTTTGTAAAACCATTAAATGTTATGAAAAGATAAAATTAATTAAACATTTTTTTATTCTTTCAAAATCTATATGTATCCATTTCATCGCCACAGACCTATAAATTCTATGAATGTAACTATTTACATTTATTTGAAAGTATTTCATTTATTTTTAATTTTAAATATTACGTCTTTTAATCGAATATTAGGACCTAACATTATTCTTTAAATAATAGTTACTTATCATTTTAACTTTAGTTTAAATTACAATTACAACTAAAACTTATACATTATTAATTAAATACTACGCATGTTTTTGGGACAGATAGTAGCGGAGAGTGTATTGCTCTATACAACCAATGTTAAATTGGAATCACCTATCTTTTCAACAGTCTTTAGTGACTTTTGGATGTAGTTGTGGTGGTTTCAGTGCAGTCACCACCATAAAATTTCACGTTTTGGTTTTTGGTGGAAGAAGCATCCAAAGGCCATTTCCATTTTGCCTCGACACTTGCCTCCTGCAGTACAGCCGTAGCTTAAAGGTTTTACTAAGTAAAACGAGGAGTGGAGATGGTTTACCATTGCCTTCCTTCCTTGAGTTAAAAGTGTGCTTATCAGCATGCCAGATCCTCTGAAAAGCAACTACTTTCCACCCTGAAAATGACGCCATCACTTCGTTCACCACAGGGTGTGGCTGTGCGATGAACTTCATTACTCTTAGAGGAGCTGACTGTGACTAGTGTCTGTTTCAGCTGTACCTCTTCTGTTCTTAAATGCTTCAGTGCTGCAATGCTGATCATGTGATTGGAAACAGAACTATTTTTTGTAGCCCTTGAACTAGCAGATCGATTACAGATAATTTAACACTTCACCTGCCTGTAATAGACAATTAATAAGCTTAATAACTAATAATTTAAAAATAAAATTGATCTTTAGCTTAAAATTCAAAGTGTTAAAAGATAAGCCCTCCTAAATGTAAATTACTCTGAATAAAATATTTGGCGTGAAGTTTAGCTGGTAATTTTCACTTTTGGTTCCTTGAAGTCATTTAATTGCTGGAAAATTTCATTAAGCGGTATTTTAAACCATGATGATGTATTGGTAATTTGATATTGAAAACATCCTCAGTTTCTTGTATAACTTGTGTTTTAGAACGTAATCTTAAATACCTTGTTACATTACTGACATAATTTGTCGGTTCAATGTCCTACCTCAAAAATTTTAATATGAAAACCTGAATAGTTTTTACGGTGCTCTTTTGATATTTTACTGTTATCCAGATCTTGTGAATTCACATCCTAAAAGAGTTTTACTAATCGTTTTTAGAACGAACCTAGGTAATAATATTTTTCGTAAATTAGGCGTACCACAAACATTTAAAGGTTTTTGAGTCATAACACTAAAATCACTAAAGTCTAATTAAACTATAACAAATTTATTTTATATTATAAATAAAATTTAAAAAATACTCATGAATTCTATAGTGTTAAATTAATTAATTCTATATACTTGACAAAATTCTAAAGGTCTTGAAAACGTTCAGCTGGCAAAGATACATTTTTTTAAAATCTGCAATTATATAAATTTTCGTGTTTTTTTTGGTTTAACGTCCGACTCTTCTGCAATTACTGCTAATGCAGACGGTGAAAGATGAAATGATTTTTTGTAACGTATGAAAATATGCCATGCCTGATTTTTCTTTTGTATTTCACCATGAACTAGTATAATTTCACCACAAGTAATCTTTTTTTTGTAAATTAAAGTAGGTGATGTGCTTAAAAATAATTTTTATACCAGCAAAATTAGTAACCTTGAATAGATTGACTCTCGTGTCTAAATTTACACCATAGAAACTTTCGTAAAGGTTTAGAAACTGAAACAGTCAGATGACTAATCGTTTTAAATTTATTAAAAGGTACAGTCATTCAATCGCCACCCTCTTCTAACCAAATTATTAACAGACTCATGTTTTCTCGCGTGCGGTCTGACCTTATCAAAACTGAAACATACAGCCCCTTTACAATAAAGTACCCTCTTTTGCTATTGTGAGGTTAAAACCCCTGTTATACTAATATGTGAAAAGCATGTGACAAATGATTTTAGTTAATGAATGACGTATTATTTTTTTACTGGGGGTAATTTTGAGAAAATATTATAACTTTCCTTTTTGTTATTATGTGGTAAATATGATTTTCACTCGTGAGTGTAGTTATGAATAAATAATTGGCCTGTTTGATTATTGCTTTTGTACAAAAGTTTTTCGTGTAATTTATTTCGTTTTGACGTTAAAAATTGGTAGAAAGTTTGGATATTTTCAGTTAGGTAGGAACTAGTCGGTTAAAGTCACTTAATATTATCTGATACGTAACATAGACTAAATAATTGAGCTCATTGTTAACAAAAATTCAAGTATCAAGGTAATCAAATCTGAAGTAATATGTAGAACTTTGCGCCGTAATCTGACACAAACGGTAAAAACGGGTACAAAATTAAGATTTTATAAGACAAAAGCTTTAGAAATTGCCTTATGGAAGTAACATATGGACTGTATGCCCAAGAAAGCAAAAGAAATAACATGTGCAGCACATTTCTTCGGGATGTCAAATGTTGTTACAGATTAGACAGGCTTTAAAATCAGGATACCTAAGCAGTGGTGGGAGTTCAAACAATAAATGCTAAAATGAGTGAGTACAGAAGGAGATGGAGGTGTTCATCGGATATTTCAGAAATAATCCTCCTTAAAGCACTGAAATACAGACTTGAGGGAAGTAAGGGATTGGAGGTTATGGTTAGATTTGGTTTTGTGATCGGTGTAGACTGGAACAGGCAGGTTTACTCTTCCGTGGTGGAAGAAGATAAAGTTTCTCCAATACCTAAACTAAACCACTTAAGTCAATTTACTTATTAAACTTGCTATCATATTTTTCAGTCTTACAGGTTAAAATTAAATTAAGCTTATACGTTAATTTTAACTGATTAGTCTCTAAGCCATACCATTAATTTGGCCTGTAAAAGGTACTTTAAGAGTTTAATTGACACTGCATGGCCGAAGAACTTGGAAATATGACCGTATGAGAGCGTCCTACATCGACATGCCACTATAATAGTTAGGCCTATAGTTTTGTCTGTTTAATATCTATTGTTCATTCAAGACGCAAGCTGAAAAATTGAGTGAGTTCGGGGGTTATTATAAAAGAAATTATTCTCGATTAGAAAATAATAAAAGTTATTGCGATCGTCTTTGTGGTTCATTGGTTAGCTTCATGTACTGCAAAGTGGAAGGTACTAGATTGGATTACCGGTTAGGGTGTGGAAAGTTATTACTCTTTAAGCCCAAAGTAGTCGCTAATGAAGAAGCTACTGATGCATCTTTAAATAAAAAGTAGCTACTTCCTCTTTTACGTTCTGAAAAAATTGAACTAAATACAAAAAACTGAACTAAAACAACTCGCTGCGGTTACTCTGGACGGGTTAAGTTAGCACAAAAATTTTGTCTAAATGTTAACATTTTAAAATAATACTAAAAGAGAAAAAATTGTATAGTAAAAATAAAAAGTATTTTTATCCTGTTCATTTGATTTTAATTTTTTCAACAAGAAAACAAAACTTTAATATTGATACAACGATCGTAGGTCGTATTTAAGACTTTCACTCTTTCGTATACTCTCCTCTTGCCACTCTCTGACAAGCCACTTCACCGCATGTTTCCAAAATTCTTCATCACAAATCTGCGTAGCAGTCTTTCTTTAACCCTCCTAAGCTGTCTTCAGCTGCTGATAACATAGTTAAAAACATGAGATGATTTTTGGGTTTCAGTATATTAACCATTTTAAATCATTGTGCCCTTTTACCCTTGAGTTTAATAGCTTACGTTTAGTAAGAATCTCAATTTTAAAGTAAAATTTTGTTCTAAATAATTAGTTTTCAGAATATGTGTAGTACCCACCTGCGGCAAAGAAAAAGTTCGATAGGATAAACAATCCACAGAGTTGATAATTATACAGAAAAAATCTAACTGAAGATCATACTGAAACGAAAAATGGACAAAAATTAATTTTCTATTAAGTTAATTTAAAAAATTTTATAAGTTTGGTACATGATTTCAGTACGTGATTACTTTTTCCTTCATCGTCATTATTCAAAACTACTTCTTAATCAGGGGATCAATTCTTACTATATGTATTCTGCTATCTAGGTTCGATACTATCGTTTGCAATGTCATATTGCATTTTGTTAAGTATCTTGAGGAAGATAAAATTTTAATTAATTAAAAGAATGGACATAATTATTTAAAATAAATAATTTGAATTTACTGAAGTTACATGCATAAGCGTTTTTTGGTGTTCTAATTTACCAGTAAAAAAAGTAAATAGTAAAATGTATCTCATGTTTACTAATGTATTTTATTAATTTTGTTTGCCGTTTTACTTTTATCTTCAACAAAATATATTTTATTTTTAGTAAAACATAGTTTATAAAACTGTTGTAACATATGTACTAAGTATTCCTTGTGCGAGACCCAATATTCTGAACGGTTTATGCAGTATCTTTTGTTTTGCACAATGCAACTACGTAATTTTATAATAGCAGCTGTTGCTTTGTGAACAGAAATGTGACGTTTGTTGCTTTTGTGAAATAAAATTGCTTGAAAGAGCGGGTACTCCGTTTGGATTTTTTTTTTGTTTTGTTTTTCGGTTAATTAGTCAAACGTTTCGCCAACATACTGTACCATGAGACAAGCGGGCGCATTTGTAAACTTTTCCTTTTTGTTGTTCTACTTTTTCTGTTTCATATTTTTTAAAGTTTGTGTTTTGTTTTCAAAACTAAAAAATTGGTTTTATATTTTATATTTTTTAGTACTAATTTATTGCTTTTACATGGTGCTTTTGTTATTCGATTTCCTTTGAATTTTTCAACTACTAACTACTAAGTAGATTAAAATTATTTGTGAATAATAACATCCTTTATATTCTTTTTCAGGAAATGATTGTTACTTTTTGTCGTCATTTCTAATTGTATCATGTTTTGTTTTGAAGCACTGGTTTTAAAAATGTTTATCATCGCTTCTGCTAGAGTAAGTACCTAGAGTCGTTTATAACTAATGTATTACATACACATAATACGGATGGGCACCTGCAAGTCGAAAATATTTGATAACAGATTAGAAAAAGTAGAACATACAATAATATAAATTGGTCACATTGAACTGACCACATTTACATTTTTACAAAAACCTAATAAATGCAATCAATGGAACACCAAATTAACTGTACTTCTCCATCCTTTTGGAATGTCTGTAGAACTTACCAGATACGAAAACAGTTTTGCTTACCAAACCCTTTAAATCCGCCAAAATATATTAAAATATTCATCTTAAAAATTATTCCTTAAAAAATTTTTAAATCTTCAAGAACCGCTTTGAAAGGCAAATCGACATTTACATGCGATAGCATGTTCCTTACACATTACAAACCTAATCCTACAAAATGAGTTCCGAATACCAAGCGTAACTGACATCGATGACCGCTATACATAACGATAGATAGAACATTTAAATCACATATACGTCTTTTCATACAGAATGCTTATCAGGGAAATTTCGGAACAACGTGGAGATGCTTAACACGCCTCTGGTCAAGGTATCTTCTTGAGGAAGACCAATTATAGGGCTGCAGGCATGACTTTAACGAATAAATTAACTTTTGGAATAAACTGACAATTTTTTGACTTTATTTAATAAGACAAAAATATACCGGTACGACGTTTTAACACAATAATAGTTACAAAGTCAATAGTTTTATTAAATTTTCTTGTTGTCACTTGTGTGAGGAATTCGCTCAGTGAAAGACTAAAGACAATTTTACAAAAGATCACTATTCTGTTGCCTTTCTTTTTTTAAATTGATAATTTGTTTTGTCGTATCAACATCTTGGTTATTAGCGACTACTTTGGGTTAAGGATGGTAGGATTGAACGTGTAACAATTTTCTATACTCCAGCCGGGAATCGAACTCGGGACCTCTACTGTCCAGTGTAGCATGCTGGATCACGGAGGCTTTCTTTGTTACCTAATTGTTAATATAATATTAATATATTATAATAATATAATATAATATTAATATTGTTAATATTAATATTATATTAGATTTTAAATATTTATTTAAGTATCACAACAAAGGAAAATATAGCCTAATTGATTAAAACTAGTGTGTAACGGAACCTATTGTATATCGTTACTTTCCTCTTGTATTACATTTATTTTATCTTACTTTTGTTGCAAAGTGAGGCGACTAAAGACCAAAAATATTGATGCGATCACGAAAAAACTGATTGAGGAAAAATATTTATGGTTATTCATTATATTGCATTAAAATAATTCCGAAACAATCCAATATTTTCAGCGATTACAAAATTCTTAATGCATATTTTGATGTAGGTTATTTGAAAAATTAATGAACACTGCGATTTGGGAAAAAATAAAACGTAGGGATAGAATACACTTAATAATGGTTCCAGTTGCTTCAGCAATCAATTGTTGAAAGCAGCTTCGTCACTGAAGAGTAATAGTTTAGCCAAGTAAGCAATCACTTTGGTGGTTTGAAGTAAAACAAAAAACAAAAAAACACACAAATGGTCTAAGGAAACAGTACAAAAAGAGAAAACAAAAGCATTTGTGTTCTAGATCTTTTTTTAAATTGGTCTTTCTTGATTCAGCTCTCTGCTCAACCTGTTTTAATTACTTTTATTTTTAAATGATTGTGATAACAATTTACACCAAAAATTTAAGTAATGGTATTCAAATTAAAATGTTAAATTGCCGTTTCATCATTCATGAATTTGTCAATTAATTTTTCACCATTTAATGCAATCGGCTTCCATTACAAAAAAAACTGTGTAAGTTATTAATTTAACTACTCTATAACTTGTTACAACAAAGAGGGTTTTTAATTATCTCACAAGCGCTTTTCATTTATCCAACAACATTTGACATTTTCCTATTGTGTTTGTTTAAAAGTAACGTTCGACCTACTACACGTAAATAATAAATGAAAGCCCAAGCCCCGTTTTTGTAAAGCTTATAAAATGCAACTAAGCCAGCTTGATAAAAAATATTTCATACACGCTACACAAAAATATTCATTTATTGTATCAGCAGCAACAACACAACAGAAGAGAGATAATGGAGTCGCCGAAGTATTCTTTGATCTGAATTGCATATACATAAAACGCCCTCTATAGCATGATTGGCTAAATGGGTTTTGTATTAGGATGACTAGCGTTTTACGGCCCGAAGCGCTTGAATGTGGGTTGGTGTGGGATGGGTGGGTGTCTGGCTGGCTTGGTTTTCCGGTACCATTGTCAACAATCATGAGGGTGGTTCTAATGGAATACCCTCCAGCTAGTCACTAGCGAAGCATATACTACGCCACATTTGTTGCACCGTACAATAACTCTGTATTATATTACTAGATTACTTGAATCATAGCGATTTGTGTGTTCAAATCTGTATAATACTTCAGTATAAGTGTATTTGTAAACAATCTAAGAAAACACTCTGAGGAAATCTCATGAATTATCATCTATGCAATTTGAATATAATATTTATTAACAATTAATTGTTAATCCCTTTCCATAGGAAAAGCTTTTACTTTTCTCTAAACAAACTGCCCTTGTGTAAATTTTTGTTGTTGTTCTTCCTCTTCTGTATGCACTAGAAATAAAATACTATAATTTCCGTAAACTGTTAAAACTATTTTCGTTTCAAATCAAAACTAATGTCCTTTTAATTAACAAAAAGACATTAAATTATACCCTACAATATGTTTTAAGAGAAGATAGGAATCTCTATGTCGCTAATGTTAAACTTGTTAACTTTGTGACCCATTATCCCTGAAACGACTAAAGATAGAATGTCGTAATTTTTACCAGTTATTTATTTATGGCTGACGAAGCCATTAATCCTCTGCTGCCCTTTTACAATAATTTTGAAAATGTTATGATTTTTTTATTGCTGAACTAATTTTTTCTCTATTTTCAACAGAAAATAATTTTCATCTTAAAAATATCTCATATACATTACTGAGAAAAGATCCATAATATAATGATAGCATATCGTTGACACAGAAAAAATTTAGCATTATATGTTCAGTAGTTTTTGATAAAATGGGTCACTCGTCATAAGAAACATGATTTTTCAAAAACCGCAAAATAAAAGTGTTTTAGTACAAGCACGAAAAACTTCTCGACGCAATACTCTTCAAAATTACTTCAATCATCACAAAATGAATTTGGTAGAACCAACATAACCTACACACAATTCTGTTCAAAATTATGTATACCACAGCCTTCAACGTTAGATAGTTCTTAAAATATTACCAATTTATTGAAATGATTATCTAAAAAATTAAAATATGTAAATTTGCATAATAGTTGTCAAAAATTTATTTAAAATATTTTAAAAATTAATATAAACATAAATTTTACATCAAGTTAAAGAAAAAATTCTAAATTTGAATGTAAGATAAAAACCAAAAACACATTATTTGGGGGAATCCTATCTCTCCTTAAAGTAAATATTACTTTCTTCAGTACGTCTCATGTACTTTTCTCCCAATATTTTATAAATTTCCACCAAGTCTATTTAAAATTATTAGTTTTTGTTCAGTTAAATTACTTTAATATCCTCGTTAAAATAACTTACCACTACATCGGTCTATTTAGTTTTTATGTATTTCTCTAAATGCCATAAAGTTTAGTTCCTCATAAACTTGTAGTGTAAGATAGATATAGAAAATTATCTGCCATAAAAGTTACTAGTTAAATTCTCGATTAGAATGTTTTAAAATGGGTTATGCTTTTAAAAAATATAATGTTATTTGCTTTGTTTATAATAATCATTTATTTCAATTATTATTTAATTATATTAATTCAAAGTAAACATTCCTGCGTATGGTTTTTCTTTAGAACATCTATTATTTATGAACCTCGTAGCTGTACAATTCGTTGTTATAAAGTCATAAGATATTGCAATTTTAAACGACAAAAAACTTTATCCAATTTTCCAATACAAGCTCTTGCACAGGACTATTCTTGAACACACTAGTACAATATCTATCTATAGGTTATTATGCTGTCCTTCTTGAAAGTTTTAAACATAATATTACAGATACTTAACACAACAATTGACATATCTACGTCAGGTTTTCAATATTTTTTGTTTTATTAAATATTAATATTATATTATTAGAAGCGGCGGACGCTTCTCCGACATGTGCCTCGGAGAAGTTACAAACTCATCTTGACCACATTCACGAATGGCGTAAGAAATGGAGAGTGAAGATTAATGAGAATAAGTCAAAGCACGTAACGTTTACATTAAAGAAACCAACATGTCCAGTGGTGAGCTTGAACGGTGCAGTAATCCCACCGAAGAGGAAGTTTAATATTTGGGTTTGCATCTAGATCGAAGACTCACGTGGAGAAGTCATATATGGATGAAACAAAAGCAGCTTGGGCTGAAGTTACGTCAATTGTTCTGGCTCTTAGGCAGTAATTCTCAACTGTCCCTTAAAAATAAAGTACTCGTATACTAGGAAATACTAAAACCAGTTTAGACTTATGGATTAGAGCTATGGGGTACAGCTAGTTCATCAAATATAGAAATACTGCAGCGCTTCCAATCAAAATGCCTGAGACTAATCACTGCAGCACCATGGTACGTAACCAATGAAATACTTCACAATGATCTAAACCTGACCTTCATAAAAAAAGAAATTAAAAAACATAGCGAAAAACATTTACAAAAACTAGAAGACCATCAGAATCCATTAGCGATTAACTTCCTCAACAATAGCGAAGATAGTCACAGACTGAAACGTTTGAAAACAAAAATCTAAATTAAAAATAGTAGAGGAGACTTACCTCTACGATTTTGTCAATCATTAAAACATTTTTTCTTTTCTACTTCAGCTATTAATCATCGTCATCTCAAAAAAGGCATCATTATCATCTCTATCATCGTCATCATCTCCAGCTTCAACAACTTCGTGTTTCAAGATGTTGATTCACAGTTCATCAAGTTTAGTTTTGTACATATATGCATAAATATTTTTCTTCACGTTTAGTCTTGAGGAAACACACGACTGGAAAAACACTTCCGGTTTTTATTTTAATTCTGAGAACATTACTCAGATTTTCGCGTCTTTGCTTAAAGTTTTTGTATTTATAAACTAAAAAAAAAATATTTTTTTAAAATTTTATCTTCACTCTCATTCTGCTAACAAGTATTGATTTCTTGGTTCAATAAATAACGTTCATTCAATGTTCATGTTGGGCAAAAAAAAATATGACCAGGCTAATTTATAAGGTGTCCGAAAAGTATTCGTAAGTATTTTACAAATTTTCCGTCTATCGTTTTCTGATATTTTACCAAATATAGATTAGCTACTTTTACTTTTTTCTTCTACATTATGAATACAATACTTTACGATTCGTGAAATCTATAAAATAGATACAAACTTATGTAGCAAAAGAAATTTACGATATGAATGTACCGGATTCTGTAACAATTTATTATTTACGTCCTATTCAGAATGCGTCCTCAAAAAGGTTAATTTTGTATTCTGTTTCACTTAAGCGTTCAATGTTCTTTTATAAATAGTCAAAAATTTGAATAAAATATAAGGTATTCGTTTTATTATTTGGATTTTATTTTAATTAATGGAATATTTTTCATGGAATTTGATTTCTTTCCATTTTTGACAGAGGTCTGAAAAGTTTTCTACACAGTTCTGTCGTTACAAAAGGGTGATTGTTTGTTTTGACTTCCTTCAGAACATGCCTTTTCATTTTTTACTGTTTATGATGCATATTAGTTCTTTGCAAATTCTAACCAATGCCTTTACTTAAAAATATAATTACACATAATCTTGCTTAATACTTAAAATATTTTCTACTATTGAAAATTATGTAATCCCACACCCACTCATTTTCATAACTGATGGGCTATTTTGTAGTATCAAAGAGCACATGCAAAACATTGTTTAATAAATTTTATTTTATTTTAATCTTAAGATCAATGTCACTGGTTTCTGTTGAACGCTTGTAGAAATTAAAAAAAGGCTATTCAATTTAATAAAAAAATAAGAAATTGGCATTATATTAATGATTGGTGTGTTGATAACAATGCAATGGTTTTTTTACTTTAATTTTTATTACGGTTCTGTATATTGAGCTGCACAATTTACGTATACGTGTAATGATATTTAAATGACGGTGGGGAATTTTACTTTAGGGCGAAGAGGTACCCATTGGTACCTCCGTTTATAACGACGGGTGTTATCCGTTTTTCAGACCAAGAGGTCTCTACTCCATTGATGCTTTAGACGTTGTTCCTTGTAGCTACATCACGAGCTAGTTGGTTTGAATGGTCATCTAACTTAGTAGCCGTTATATTTACTATAGAGGACGCGGTTAGTTTCTTTTCTGTCGGAATTTATAAATCGCCGTGTAGGGTATTATTATTTACATACAAAAGCTCCAGAAGCACGTCTTAAGAATTTTGATTGAAAGGCCTGCAACAACTTTAGGTTACTCTCTGCCGCTACTTTAAAGAGCTGGACACCATAAGTCCAGATTGGTCTCAAAAGTGTTTTGAATATTGAAATTTTGGAACCGAGTTTCAATTTTGATCGTGGGTTAATGAACTTAAAAATAAATTCTAAAAATATTGGCTGATTTTTTTTGGCAGTGTTTGGCAGTTAACTTTTACAGTCATTTTTACAAATATTGAAGTTATTGTTTTGTTTTTTTGCCCATTTTAATGACGTAATATGTTTTATCTTTGTTTAAAGCTGTAAACCTTTAGGCTAAAGAAAGCTCTTTTGTTAATTAAGTAATTAATGATCTGTTTACTATTTTTTGTTTTACCTTATAATTGAATAGTCTATCGATTCATCCCAGATTTTTATATTAACTGAATCAAAAGTTTACCTAACTTAGTTTAATTTTACTCTTGTTATTTTAAAATCTAAAAAGCATAAATCATAACACTTCTCTTGTTAGAGTATGTGAGTATTTAATTTTGGTTTTGGAGTTTTGTTGGATTAAAGAAAATGACAAAATAAAACTTGAAACAATATTTACAGATACCTCTGTTGAAAAACATTTAAATGTTCAAACTTTGCTAGGTAAGGAACAAACAAGAGCTTGATAATAACTCAAAGAAGTAGCTTGATCATTTTTTGGAACATTAACACTTTCCCTTCAGAATTGTGTTTGCTGATAACTAAGTAAATCATGATTCCATTTACTTTTTATCTTTTTGTTTATGATTTGTTCTTCTTCTTACTTGTTAGCTGAGAAATTCGGATAGAGGTTTAGTTGGCCACGAAATATTGAATACGTAGATTTAGCAACTTCATTCACAAATGGTTAAAACGTTGTGAAGGGTTGATTTTTAATCTAGGTTAGAGGCACTTGTAAATTATTCTTAAGAGTTTTGATTAAAAATTTTAATATTATTAATATTAATTTTTGCAGCTGCACCGAAGAGTGGGATTCCGTATAGCCATATAGATTTCAATATGTTATATATTAGGTTGTACATATTTTTCTCGCCCATAACAGGCTGGTGGAGTGTTAAATTATTTGCACTCGATCTGCTAGTTACAAGGCTACAAAAAATAGTTCTGTTTCTTATTACGTGGTCAGCCAATTATATGAGTGAACTATTTAAGAACAGAAGAGATAAAGGTGTAAAAGACACCAGTCATAGTTATCTCCACTGAAATTAATGAATTTCATTATACAGCCAGACTCTGTGGTGAATGAATTATCTGGTGTCATTTGCAGGGTGCAAAGTAGATGCTTTTCGGAAGGCCTGGCATACTGATAAGCATAGGCTACTTCGTACTCAGTTAGGAAGCCATGGTAAACCACCTCACTCCTCGTTTTACTTAGTAAAACCTCTAGAGGTTCAAATCAGCCTTTCGGTTGTTGACCTAAACAACACATATTTTTCATATTTAAAATATTACTTAAAAATCTGGAATTTTTATTTACATTTAGAAAAATCCCTTTCATGAAATAACGCATCTCATGGCTGGCGGAAATTTTTAAAAGGGCTTACCTTTGACTTAAGGCAAAAGCCATTAGTGATTTCTGTATCTACGCGTTAAGAGGCACTATCTTTGTTTCAAAATTCCGACGTTGATTTCTTGATTTACAGTTTTGGGCCACATCTGGTCGCAACCGTAACTTCAAACCGAATCCAGGCCCACTATCTTTTTGTGTAGATTACGAATTTGAATAACGTGTGTTGCTATCCCTAATAATTTCTGACTTTGATTGTTTGACTTCCGGTTTTGGGCCAATTTCAGTCAAAACCGTAACTCCATACCTAATTTAAGCCCACGATTTTTTTGTGTAGATGACGAGTTCGAAAACCGTTTGTTGCTATCTTTTGCAGTTCCTGAAATCTGGGTGTGACGGACGGACAAAACGAAATGATAGATGACAAAAATTGCCACCAAAAACGTTTCTACTGAAGTCGTTTGGTTCATGTTAAGTCTTTTGTTTAATTTAAATTTACTGTATTATATAGACACATTGAATTATTCAATTCGGTCAAAGTATGATTATAATATTGTAGATTCAGTAACTATTTAAAAAATATTTGTTTCAGATTTAAAAAATTGAATTATGTGGTTATTTTTGGATTGTATACTTGACCTTTTGATTTTTTTTGAGCAATTCCATTTGTGTATAAATTGTGTTTCGCTGTATAACACTACCGCTAATGTTTGAAAGTTAACGTTCGTTAATTTTATAATAATCCGGACGATGTTTCACTTCTTCATTATTTTAATATTCTAAGTAAGATAGACGCGATATTATCATACTAAAATTGTTCTTAAATTACCTTTGACTAGCAACGCTCGTTTATGGGTGTACTTCTAAGTGCAGAGTAATGTTATATGAAGTGAATCACTTATGAATTATTAAAGGCATGAAAACTTCAAAGTGAATGTTATTAGTGATAAAATCTGGCATTTTTCCCTTAATCACTTGAAATATTAATGGTGTTCTTTCCCCCGTTTCATTTTAGTATATACGTGTAATATTTTCAATATTTTACATTCCTCTAATCCTTAAACCAAACAATTTTTAGTTTACAAAAATATTAGCTTTTTACAAAGGATTCTTTTTAAAATCCGTGAAAATATTGGTTGAATTTTTAATTACTCAATAATTGATGCGTAACCTACCAGATCAATACACATGCATGTGAATGTATTACTCTTTTAATTTAAGTAAAAAGCCTGATATTTTTTTATTAAATTGTTTTAACGTGTTGTAAAAAATTAAATACCTGCAAACGTTACGTATGTTTTTCAATGCTTGATCGAAATACAAAAACTGAATGTTTACAAATACTAAATAGCCGATCTGATACATAAGAAAAACTAAAACTTATTCAAACAAACTGTTATGTGATTAATTTAATTTTCCTCTTCCTCAATCACAAAAAGTACGCTATCTAAACTTACACATGGATAAGCGACTTTCTTGGAACGCTCATGTAGATATAAAACGGAAAAATTTAGACGAGGAACCAAAACGATATTACTTTTTGCTGTCTAAACCGTCTAAATTACCACTGCATCCTTAACTTCTTATTTAAAAAGCTTATCTCCGGTCTGTTTGGATGTATGCTTGCCAAATCTATGAAACTGCTAAGACACTGGTAGTTTCAAAAATCCAACGATATTAATCAAAATTATTACAACAAATTACAAATACTCCCTTTTGCGTTAACAATAAATTTTGCACATTGACCTCAAAATTCCGTACGTAAACGATTTATTTCGTAAAATTTACACAAGAATGTGTAAGAAATTATCTCATCGTAGCAACGAACTTGTACGCAACCTATACCTACCAACCTTCCCGGAAATTCCCGCAGACGTCTACGCCGATGATGAAGTAAGGATATTATTTTGTAATAAGTAATTTCTGATAGTACACAAAATTATGTAAACTGTTTACAGACAATTTACAGGTGGAGCACACTGTTGAGTGTTGTTCTCTTCTAAGTCCTAAAGCACGTTTTATCCCATTTCATAACCATCTCATTCACTTATTGCTTTTATAAACATTTGTGAATTTTCCTAATAAAGTCAAAAAATATGTATAATATTTTTTCGAGTTATACATTTGTTCCTCGGTTTTTGAATGAAGATATTATGTATTAACTAACCATATTTAAAAACTGTCCCATCATCAACTACCCAGTTTGATTGCTGTTTTAGCTGTGTTGTGAAAATAACATTGTGAATGGGGCATGGAGTAAATTTGTGTATGTATGGTTGTTTCCTAGTTACTTTCCATTTGGTGATTTTTTTAGTTCTGTTACCCAATTTGTAATGTAATATATGAAAGGGAAATGTAGGTGTAATAATATAACGTATTTGTTACGTACAAAATAAATTAAAAAAAGCTATTGATCCTTACGTAATTGTTAAAGAATATGCTAAAAAAGCCCACCCCTTGCGTTTATACCCGCTCAGACTCTTTTTACCAAATTATCAGAAAACTTTTTAAGTGTTACATTGGATACATTCGTGATTAAGTCTGTAAAATTGACTTTAAGTTCAACAATAGTGTGAGGATTATTTTTGAACGCCTCGGACTTAATGTAGCCCCAAAAAAAGTAGTCAGGAGACGTGAGGTCTGGGGACCTTCGAGGCCATAAGCCCTTGCCTATTATTCAACCACCAAAGAACTCTTGCAGAAAATCCACGGTTTCTCGAGACATGGCATGTAGCGCCGTTCTGCTAAAACCAGCCATACTTTCTTGAAGTTCCAGGACACAAATTGGCGCAAAATATTCCTGTATACTTCACCATTTACTGTTTGTTCGAAAAATATGGATCCGACTATATGATTAAGAGATATCGCACACAACACACCAATTTTACAGGATGAAAATAGCGTTAAGATTCTTGCAAAGCGTTGGGATTTTCAGTCGCCCAAATTAGAGTGTTTTGACTGTTTACATAACCGACGTGATGGATTCAAGCTTCATTACTAAAGAATATTGTGTTTAAAACTTCGATTCCGTTATCATTTACGAAAGACCAAAACCAACGGCAATATTGCAATCGCTTGTTTAAATCTGGAGGCTGATGCTCTTGGGCTAATCGTACGCGATACGGATGCAATTTCAATTTTTAGCAGCTTTCTGAATACTCAAATATGACAAACCAACTTGGAGGAAAGTTTTCGTAAATTTTTCCGTGAAGAATTGAGCAATATTGTTTTCACATTATTTTTCTTAAACGTCATCTGTCAAGAGAGTTGGTCGACCACTACGTTTTTTGTTGCAAACACCAACTGTCTCTCAAAATCGGTTTGTTAGCCTAGAAATTGATATTTTGTCTGGTAGAGGAACACCAGCAAATTTAATTTAAAATGATTCATTTACACTTGCGTACGATTTCGTAGAAAATATTGTTCAAGAATGAAAACCCGTTGTTCTAGAGTAAAAGACATTCTGTTCGTAACACGACTGGGACCGGCACCAAATTTTACACAGCTAAGGAGAATTAACTCAACATACTGCCGTTTTTATACCGGTTGAGTAGGGCTACCAACTTCGTGTCACCAAACAAAATTTCCCTTTCTTAGAAAAAATTACCAGATATTAACAATTGGGAAACAGGACTAAAAATTCACTAAGTATCTGATAATTCTTGAGCTATCCCGAAGGAAAAACAGTTAAGTTTAAAATACTAAAAATAAATTTACAAAATATCAAGCGAAAATGAATAAAAAATAATTTATTTTAGATAATAGTTTTTTTGTATTCCTATATCAGCCTATTGCCTAAAGTACGTATGTAACTTATTTAATTGAAGAAAATGGATTCTGATATAGACAAATTGACATGAGATGAACAATAAAGCGATTGTACCATAAATGTTGGTATTTTATTTCATTTTTATATTAAAAGTATTTCACGATACAATGAAATTGAAGAAACATTCAAATTCAGATAAATATTTTTTATACAAATATCTATTTAAGAGAACTCCATCAATCAAATGTCAATAAAATGAAAATTTTCAGACTACCGTTGTGAGTGACAATATGCATTATGATAATGGTTTTTTTAGAAATATTAGATGTGAAATATTTACTAAAACAGTTATAGCTATTCTTAAAATTAGATATTAATTATTTTTGTTAACGTAAATTACATGTTTCTAATACTTATTTAATATTAATTGGTTTTTTATTAATTTAATGTAACTTTTATTATTCGTTAATTAATGTCCTTAATTAACTTAATTAGAATAGCGGAAGAATCTCTTTCATGAGTAAATTAATCCAGGAGTGCATGACGCTTCTACTGATGCATCATATGTTGCACTATTTACTTAATTATGTAACGTGATCGACATAAATTAACTTCAACTATTATAATCATTTTAGCTAGTAGCAGATTTAATTTCCTTAATTACTTAAAATATTGAATATTTTAATTAACAAAATAAAGTGTGTATAAAATAGTTTTATTAGTATTTTATCAGAATTTAAATTACGATATCAATAATGAATTATAAGTAACTTAATTATTTACATGCAACGGTCTTAACTGATTCACTCGCTCATTAATTTTTAAACCTACAGAGCTATAATCCACAGACCTGAAATTTGACTGATATTGTTCCTGAATGATTGGACAGAAAAACTAAAACATTTCTATTTCGACCACGTGCACATTTTTGGGTTTTACGTCAGACTCTTTTGCAGTTGCTGCTAATGCAAACGATGAAGGGTTATAGATGTAATGGGTTATGAGTAATAAAAAATTGTCATACCTTACCTGGAATCGGACCTGATACTTCTGGCACAGAAGCCAATTGCATTGATCATTACATCATGGGCCGCCAGTTACTTGCACCTAATGATATTTACTTTGCGCACTATTAAATATTGCTATACATTCCAGTTCTTTAATCGGCATTCGTTTTCTGTAAATGATAACTAGGAAAGGTAAATTAAATTAAACATTATATCACTTATAAAGAAGTATAAAGGGGATAACTTTTCTCTCGCTCTATGTGCCTTCAGAGGTCCTTCTAACGTTGGCTGTCACCACAACATACTTTTCCCTATTCCTTGCTTGACAGAAAAGCTCCTCAAGTCTTGATATACCGGTCCAATGCCATGTTTCCTTCGATCAGCATACCTATCACCTACCAATACCACGCCGACCTTCAGTTTTTCATTTCAGTGAAATTTGAACCAGTTTTTCATGGCCATTTCGAAAAACATGTATCAAGTATAAATCTTTTATGTAAGGTTTGCCCATGGTAACTCTATTATCTAAGGCCTAGTCGTTTAAATAACATCCGTTCGTTAACTACTTGACGTGCGACCACTCAGGTTCAATACTTTTGCGCTATTCTCATTAATTTTGTTACACTATATAATATGGAATTTTGTTATAGGCTTCAGTAGCACAAATATTATTTTTGACTCCACGCTCTTCGTCTTTCCTAATCCACCTGTCCATTCAGTCCGCAACAGAAAAGACAGAGCGTCAACAAAGTTTCTACACTTAACATTTTGTTTCGGTTTAACGTTCCACTGTTTTGCACGTTATAGCCGAAACAGACGGTAAATGGGGTAGATTTAAAGATGTCAGGCCTGACCGGGAATCTAACAAGGGACCCGTGGCGTAGAAGCCAATGAGATAACAAATGACATTTTTTAAGATTGCGGTCTGAGTATAATGCATTTTACGATAAAAATTTATTCTATTAATCAAAGTAATAGGAAATACAAAAATCTAAAACTTTTATTTCAAAAATGTTTTCCACGGAACCTAGTTTAGCGTCAATTAATTTTACTTTTCGTATTCTTATGTTTTATATGAGTTAATTTTCATTTTGCGTCATTCACTCATGATTAAAATGTGGTAATTATTTTAATCTTACATTTTTAATATTATGATTAAATATAAGTAATGTGTTTATTATTTACATTGGTCAAATATTTTTTTTGTATTTTTAAAATTGTTTACCATAGATATTGTTCTTTTGGCGTAGATAGATTATTGCCAATAATTATAAACTTATTTAAAATAATTTTTGACGATTTATTTGTCGATAAAATATGTGCAACACTAATTGAACTATGCGTTAATTTTCTAGTAGCCTACTATTGTATAAATTGTAGTTTTAACCGTTAGATCTTCGCGTACTGAATAACAGGTGCAGTGTCATGATGGATTACGGTCGGTTGTGGTAACCATGAAACCATTAGCCTGTAGTTTGTTGAGTACTACTCGTACATTGTGATTTAGCTATGTTGTTCTGGTTTTCCTAGCAAAGTGGACAATGCTGCCGCAACCGTTACCATTGGTGGTGCATTATTTCAACTCGTTCTACTGTTTCCCTTCCAACAACCGTCAATTTATTATTTCCTGACGAAATTTCATCCCATTTATTAATCTTTCTATTTAACTCATTGTTTCTGTTAAATATTATCATTACTGTTTCGTAGTTTTTCGGTTATATTTTTACTTTCTCTTGCCTATATGAATATAGTACGGAGGAAAGTATTGTTTTCATGTCGATCTTTTTGAAATCGAGTTTTCGCCGGTTATACACGTTTTCTGACCCTCTGAACCGAAAAACATGTTTTTAGCGATTGGTGTGTGTGTGTGTGTGTGTGTGTGTGTGTGTGTGTGGGTGTGGGTGTGTGGGTGTGTGAACAGATATTTCAAGAACGGAACCTCTTACGAAGTTTAAACTTAAAACTTAAGTTAGATACTACTACAGGACCCGGCACGAACATCAAAATCGGTCAACCGGAAGTAGTAGTTTATTCGTGTCATATTTCACTTTTTTTGCGATTTTCTCAAAACGGCTCAGATTCTCTTCAATTCACTTCAATTTCTCTTCAATTAACTATTCATAGACTATGTTAATAAAAATTGACTTGCTGCAAAACTTACTAGCGATAGTAATGTAATTTTTTATGAGATTGTGGAATAAAGTCATTGTATGAAATGCGGTATACCACAGTCTTATATTTTAGTGACGTAAAAAATGAATAGATAATTACTTCCTTTTCGAATTTTTATGTAGACGCATTCATTGTGTCTTAAATAAACAAGGTATAATAGGCCTATTGTCAATCAAACACAGATTGGTGAAAATGTTTATGAGAAGGCAGTACGCTAGGTAACTAGGCTAGGCATCTGGCACAAATAACTGGCAACGTGTAGCAAGATTTACCAACCCCTTCGTGGTCTACAATTTAAAAAATTAATTCCAAAAGACTCAGCTGTTGCTGAATTAAATGAATGCTGACACAAGCGATGCCCTCAGCGGTCCCTAGACCGAGCCTTACGCCCACCGGACCCGACGAAGCAGCCATCGACGCACTACTGTGATGGAAGAAGATGACGTCTCCGCTGGACGATGACACGGCGTGTCGTCCAGCTCATCAACCGCCACGACGACTACGACCGCTGCTTCCCATCAAGACGACCACCGCTTAAACGGCCCTTTTCAGGGCCACCAAAAATAAGGGTTTAAGTTGCCACTTAATGTCGCCATCCGGTGACAGTAATATTGCTGAATTTTATTAGACATTTTCACAATACTATTTTTTCGCTTTATACGCTAGCGTAATAGTTACTACGCCTCAGAGGTGGCCATTTTTTTAAATTTATGTTTGAAACTATATCCTAAACAAACTTGTTACAAACATGAATTTTTACATTTCCTAATTTTTAAAATAATGTAGTTTATTTTAGAGACATTCATTTCAGGTAACGCTATGGATAGGTAGTACAGTATTATAACATGAGTATTAAATAAATTTTCCGTTGATAAGAGCGGGCTTTTATAAAATGCTAGAATTACTGTAATTGAAAAAGGGTCCAAAAATTATTACAAAAAGTAAAATACTATTGTTTCAGATAAAACTCTATTACTTGATATAGTGATTCAGCCGTTTTATTCCCTCTCGGCCAGTTTTGATTGCGTACATACAGTGGAACTGTTTGTAGTTTTAAAAATGTTTTACCCTTTACTCTGTAAAATAAAACAGATCAAAGAGTCCACGAGAATTGCAAAAATGGATATAAATATATTCAACGTATTACATTCACCAGAATATCGAGTTCATATTTTTGTGAATAAATGCCAAAAAATTGGAGATAAAAATAAACTTAACTAACCAATATATTTTCATTGAAATATTTAGTTTATGAAATATATTAAATAAATTTGAATTCATTGATGCTTTTCATTTATTAATCTTATCGAGGAACTTCACTCAAGATCGATAATTCCTGCCAAAATTCAATAAAATTATGTCTTAGTATTGTTACCTATGAATAAACAAGAAGTTTATTCATAGTTTGTTTTGCCGACACGTAAGCAATAATTAATAAAAAAAAACTTTTATTGATCAGATAAGTGTTACGAACACAGGCTAATGGCAGTAATCTGGAATTTAATTTACAAAGTAATCAAAATTCCATTTTCCAAAGAATTAAATGATTCAATGTATTGAATATATCATTCAGATTTTAGTTATGGTTCTTAATATATGTTATTTCGTAATTTCATTTCAAATTTTATGTTATTTAAAATTTGTATTTTAAATTTATTCAAAAATTTCGTCAGTAGAATAAGATTCAATATATTTTTTTGATTCTATTGACGTGAGTTGAGATGGTTGATAAAATTTACTTATTTTTCTGGTATTCTAAACAACTTATTGTAGTATTAGAAATAAGTTAAAATAACTTAAATTTAGTCTAGACAAGAAGGGAATTGTTAAATCGATTTCTACTAATAACTAGGAAGCAACTATCTACGTAATTTTTTAGTCAACGTTTCAATCGTTTTATTAAGGTACCATTTTTTAATTCTCATAATTGTTTTCTGCTTACCTCTACCTGTATTTCAAGCTTAGGCTTGTTGCAATTTTAAATTTGTGAGCTCATCTCTGTTTGTAGTTGTCCAAGCTCTCGAGCGCCTCAAAGAACTTATATTGTTCTCCTGAACAGTCGATTTTCTTCTTTTCTAGGGCCTTGGTCAAACCAATTCTGACGATGTATGTGTTATTTTTGAAGTTAAACTAGACACACTGAACCTGTTTCTTATGTTTCTCATGGTCCCTTTTGAAACACCGAGAATCCTACGTAAACATTGCAACTCTGCTACTTCCACTTGGTAAATATCTTAGATTTTAATCTAATTTTTGCTATATTGTAGATCAACAGAGACAGCCATTGATGTGATGAATGTCATTACAGTTTTTTCTTTTGAAGTTATGGTTTTAGAGGTTCTAGACATCCATATTTACGATTGAATGTTACCTATTTCTGGTTTACATACAACCTACCAGTGCATTTCCCCAGCAAACATCCAAGGATTTTGAATTCTCTGACCTGTTTTATTCGTTGATTGCATTAACTTAAAAAAATATATAAATATTTCTTCCATGTATTTTTTATGGAGGTATTTTTAAAGATATTGTCATCTCAGTTGAGTACACCTACCAGAAGAAAACGGATTTTCTTAAATGTACGGTTGTGAAATACCTGTTAATGTATAAAGAAAAAAGTGAAGTAAATTAAAGTGAAATTTAAAATTTTTACCTAAAATTTTGTTTTCTTATTGAATGTTATAATATTATAATGTGCATAAATTTCTTGCATGATAGATTAGTATAAGTTAATAAAATATTATTGTTAATATTATGAAACAAAACACGATTCTACTAAATTTAATTTTAAGTTACATTATCCGGATAATTTAATAAGAGGATTTACTATATATTACTACCGTATTAATTCTAATAAATTTAACCTGAAATCTATGAACGTGTACATGTTAAAACATAGTTCAATTAATAGTAAAACACAGTAATTCAATAATAATTTAACTGTAGGTGTACTAACACCACTTCCTCATCTGTTACGTAGCCGTTATCGATAGATGGGATGGAAGGGTTGAACAAGGTCATCCCCTAATGTACGCATATATGTTTATTAGTGTATTATCGTATTCATGAACATAATTTCATCTTACCCGAATAGTAGTAGTGAATATATTTGTTATATCAAAATAGTGTAATGCGGCTTACATCCTACAATATTACAATTCGGTTGTATAACATGGATAAATTATGCAAATGGATATACGTTTTGCTTTAGGGATATTATGTTATAAATAATGGAATCAAAACATCGTAAATACTGTTTCTGTATTGGTTAGTACATTATACCGGGTGTCCCACGGAATTTGAACCATAAGGAAATAGCAATGATTTTCATTAGTTTGTTAATGTTTTCTTCCCATGAATAAATGAAGACTTCTTATAATAGGGATCATTAGAAAATTATAAGACCTTTTCAAAATATCACTACTGATAGCTATTTTAAGCTGAAATACAGCTTTAAATCATTTACAAAATATTTAAATACGTAAATGCAACGGTGTCTGTTTTAAATATCTTAAGTTTTACATCGTATTTCTGTGTCCACTGTAGAGTGATGGTTAGCCTACTGGTCCATTGTTGGGAGAAATCAGCTTCAAATGTGAAGTGTAATGTTTTTTGTATTGCATATTTTTTTAAATTTATACTACAGTAATATAAATAAATTTTTTATTTATACAAAAAGTAAATTATAATATTATTTATTATTGTAATTTATTTCCGATATGTTTTTAACAATAAAATTTTTTTACTACAGATAGATTCTCTCCAACATTTTTTACAGATTCCTGACTATAACAAGTCTTCATTTATTCGTGGGATGAAAACATTAACAAACTAATGAAAATCAATGTTATTTCCTTATGGTTCAAATTTGAAATTCTTCGAATACCCGGTATACCTAATACTGTATATTTACACACCGTAATTTTAACATAAAACTTGTTAACTTTGCTAAAAAAAAATCATTGTCATTTTGGTTCTGGATGCCACTGTGTTTGACCGAAGTAGAAAAAACGTTGTAATGGCTTTGGAAAAAATATGTGGGATGTTCAAAGAGTCGCATCTTTTTTATTTAAAATATTTATTTGGTATGAAACGAAAAATGAATGAATTAAATGAAATCTACATACATTTTCTTTCCTATTTAAAATTAAAAAAAAAGCATTTACCTCAGTGGTACATATGCTTTTTTAATGCCTCTTTGTAAAAATTTTCGACCAAATTATGTAAAAAAATATTGTGACAGTTTTCTGGATTTTTTCGTCATCATCGACCAAACTCATTCCTCAAAAATATCCCGGATAAATTATTTAGTGTCTTTCTTCGTTATCTTTGTTATTTATATTTTGATTGTAATTTTGCTGTCTAGATAATAAAATACATCCTAAACTAATTAAAAGGAGAATGGGTCAAGGTCGTTGAACGGTACAACTTTAAAGTAAGAGTGTTTTGTTTTTGCATCGGACGTTTATCACCTTGTTGGAAACTGATGCCGCACGGAAGTTTTTCTGGGCGCTTATTCTTGGGTGTACGAGGGGGTTATTTAAGAATTACGAAGGAGTAATCAATATTGTAAACTGCTTATATGAACTAACTCTGGATTAAGTAATCCTACTGACGCCTTTGGCGGTATTTTTGATGCAGAATAAACACGTTTTTCTTCACGATTTGACGAATAACATTAGAGCTACTAATCGTGGGAATCATGTGATAGAAAACAGCAAACAGAGGTTATATTTTTAACATATCTCTTATAGGCTATAGCGTGGCCCTTTGCGCTACTCTACTATGTAAACCGGGAAAAACCCACTTTAAATTGTCAAGTCACACCAGACGGGTGAATTAAGAGTATGCCGATCAGCTGAAACCTTACATGAATAATTACTATTGGATACACCTCTCTTCGTTACTACAATCCATTCTGCAGAAGAAAATATTTGGAAAAAGAGAACCTGGCAAAAGGAGAACATCGTGGCTTCGAAATTTGAAAAATTCGTTGGGAGACAAGCTCAGAAGAGCTATTCCGTATTGCAATGAATTAAGTGAAAATTGCTATGATGGTCGCGAACATTCGGAACGGATAGGCACCTGAAGAAAAAAGTCCCTCTGTTGTCGAATTTATGCTTAAGTAAAATTTAGCAAAAATAGTTAACGAAAGCAGAATAAAAGCGAAAATATTAAGTTCTGCATATAGTTACATTTGTTTTACCTTTTTTATTATTTTAACTGTCAAATTTTAGGATAAGAAAATTGCTGCATCTTCATGGCATTACTCTAATAATATCATTGAAACGTTTCTAATTGTCTCAAGACTGATAGCCATTCAAACGAACAAAATATTAAATTTAAGAGAAAAAATTTGACACAAAAATAAACAGAAATTTAAAACTTGATTGATTTAAAAAAAGTGCTGGAATATGCACTTCTTACACTTTATAATATTCAAAAATTATTTTTCTTTCATCAAATTGTATACTGAATGATAGCGATTTCGTGTTGCATATTTCTAATAGTCGTACTTGATGTACTTGATGTTCCGTACTTGAATAATAAGTACGGGCTTATAATCAAAAATGTATGTTTTACTGCAATAAATAATAATATGTCCCTTGTACTATTTAATGTCATTTTATCCTAATTATTGTAGACTAGCTTTCGAGTAAAGGAAGGTTTCTTTTCTTAAGATACTAAATGAAATTGGATGGTAAATGAGGGTTGAAAGCTTTTAAGGATAACAGGAGAAGACATAATGAGAGTAGCTCCGATCGGTCCGAGAGTTACCGTGGAAAAAACTGCGGTCCTTCAGAAACGCTCCTGTCAAGAACTCATTTATAAAATTTGTTGGGGAAGGGTGACCATTAAGAGCTTTTAAAGCAGTCAGAAGTAGTTTGATAATAGCACTTACAACTGCAATAAGAATCGTACCCTCAGAAATAAAAAAAAACGTATTAACGAAATTCCAAAGCTTATATAAAATGAAACATTCCATTTTATCCTTTTTTTCTTTTTTATAATTAAAAGTTAAAATCTGGTACGAGATGTGAATAAAATGTTCTCTTTTTATGTACGCCTTTTAACAGATTTAAACCTTTATTAAGATATTAATTAAGCATTCTAATGCGTAGGTGTTCCTAATTTATTCTTTATAAAATTTTTTAATAATTTAACAAATTGTATAATGTTTTTTTATTCTGCGTATCAAAGTATGCTAGCTTTATTGTTGGTAAAGTTAATACTAACATTGATTCAGTATGGCCTGAAGGATTCTTTAATTAAATTTGCAACTGATACTTTTTATCAGACGTTGTAAAATAATGTCACCGTGAACATGTCTAAGCGCTATGGAACTGGAGTAAAAATACAAGAATTAATTTATCTTGTTATCAAAAAATCTTTTAAACTTCAAACCTATTAAATTACTGTGAATAAAAAGCCCCCAAACACTTACAAAAAACTGACTGTTCTTGATATTTTTTCTATGATGTGCTCATTAATTTCTATAAATAGACTGTATTTTATAAAACTACTCGTACTCATGGATTCTACAAACCAGAAGAAAAAGACGAATAATGAAGTATACTCGGAATAAGTTGCAAAAGAGAATCTACTGCAAGCTTCAAAAAAGGAAAGCTAAATGTATCACGTACAGTGTGAGAGAATGACTTCATTGTGAATATACTAATTTATAGAAGTATGCTTGGTAAGAGATTTACTAGAATTAAAAAGGGTTATTGAAATTATATGAAATTCATTAAGTTAGCATAAATGTGAAAAATTATCCTGGAATGAACTCATTGTGGCTGCGACCACGAAAAGTATTTAAAATATGAATGAAATGAAGTGAACTATAAATTCAAATGGTTAATTCCCTGAGTTAATAACAGAACTTTTGCTCACATTATTTTTCTTTTATCTCACATCCGAGTGCTTGATTCTCTAGTGAAGAACCATTTTATTCTTTGTTGATTTATATCAACATACCGGTTCATATCTAGTCAGGTTGAGAGTAGAGTTATATTCGTATACGTTCAGAGGTATTACAGTGTTTATTTAGGACCATGATGTACGCAAGATGTAGCTTAACATTTATGAAAATATATATGTGTAAATAAGGAGGTAGGTAAAGGTTTGAACAAGTCTGTAAATAGAAACGACAGTTTTGTAACCAATATTACCTATGAAATTATTTCTATTAAAAATATTTCAAGGAACCAAACAGACAGGTATCACAAATTATTGAAATATGATAGTATAAATTTCCGATATTACTAACTATTGATTTTCTGTAAGTGTATATACGTATTTTGGTAAATTGATAAAACCATTTTGATGAACTTTTATCATTAACTAAGCATGAAACACATATTTTCTAACTTGTTGTATTTTGTATTAGCGTATAAAGCGCTTGAGAATTTGTCAATTTTTATTTAATTTTCCAACGATTTGACTGTTTTGTTCGAACAAAATACGTTCAGAAATAGAATACATTATTACACAAAGGTTTATAGTTTGGGTAATTAAGTATATTAATTGTTCGAACAAAACAGTCAAATCCTCTTCATCATCTTGAATCCTCTTGAATTTAAAAAAAAATGTTTACTAATAAGCAATATTGCAATATTATGAAGCTATATTATCACACTCATTTCCAAAATTATTCAACAGAACACGACGTGATTCAATCCTCAAAACTTATACCTTTTCTACCTGGTAGACAAATTCTATTGATATTTTTAAAAATTCAGAAAATTTTCACGGTTGTTATTATTAGATGGTATTCAGAGTTTATTTGCTTTAGACTCACAGTATTATATACTTTTTTAATTTTCCAGTCTGAGTTTAATTTTCGTACTGACGATCTATTATGTATTAAATTAACACATTGAAATTTCGGTAATTAGATACTTTGACATAAGAGTTTTATTAACTATAAAAACAGACAATTATTATCGGAATGTAGACAAAAGAAAAATTTATCGGTATTAAAATAACTTATTTTTAACTGTTTGAAAAATGTGTTTGTATCATTAGATGCGATCTTAAAATATAGTGAATCACCTTACAACGTGGTCTGTTAATTTGAAAATTTTAAGTTCTATGTATATACATACCAAAGGCCTAACTTACTGAATCATTAATAACTAATTAGAAAATTCTTCGAGTCCGTGATCACAAAGAGCTGAAATTCGGCACATTTTTTCTTTGACCGGAATCGAAAAAACTAAATCATTTATATTTCAATCACTAATAGAAACAAAGGTTCACAACCATGTATAAATACATATTATTTCTAAACCTTTCCCACAGGTTACATGTTCACAAATTGGCATTCATTTATCTTCTAACCGATACCTAGAAAATGTGAAGCATGGAGGGAAACCGGGAAAATCAATGAATAAGTTTGTTTAATGCATTGCTATAAATTTATTAATTACAAAAATTAACCCAGTTTATTCTACAATTAAATAAGTAATTCCAAAGAGCTCGACACCATAAGTCCAGATTGGTCTTAAATAGGATTTGTGTATTAAAAAATATGGTGTCCAGCTCTGTGGAGTAGCGGCAGAGAGTAATTTCAAGTCGATCCAGGCCTTTCAATCAAAATTCTTTCTTTCAGACTTGATTCTGTCGCTCATTTTTATGAAAGCAATAAAACCCTCCACAACGATTTCAACATTTCGACTGTAAAGGAGCTGACCGCGTCCTTGTATAGTACATTTCCCGAAAGACTAGATGACCATCCAAACCAGCTAGCCCGTGATCTAGCTAAAAGGAACTTCTCAACTGTGCTACCTCTAAAGCGATAATAGAGTAGAGACCTCTTGGTCTGAATAACGGACAATACCCGTAGTTTTAAACGGGGGATGTACTACCAGTTACCTCTTCTCCGTAAAGTGAAATTCCCACCACCATTTAAATATCATATACGGAAGTTTTGCAGTTCAATGTACAGTACCGTAATACAAATAAAAGACAAAAAAGTAATTCATGTTGTCTGGAAATTGTTGTAAATTAATAACAGAATTTTTTTAACTAAAAATTAGTAAATAAATTGAATTTAAGTCTAAAGAGAAGATATTATTTTATATAAGAAAAATCTATCGTTAGATTATCTGAGTGGTTTGATAAAAAAACATTGTATGCGGAAAATATATGAAAGTAAAATAATGAAAGACATTTTGAATGAAATATTAGGAATTGAGAACAGATGAGTGCTTTTGAAGAACTAAGATTCCATCGCAGATTTTTTTGTAGCAGACAAACAGGGGAAAATACAAATATATTTTTTTGCTTTGATCATGAGATGAGATAAAAGTAAAATAAAATAAAGGTGGCCCCCGCGTTTTCTCTAAAATTTATTCTACTTTGTTTGAATTCATGTTATCAAAAATAACTCATGTTTTTTTTTGAACAACCAAGCCCTTTCAGTTTAACTGTAATCTAGATCCTAAAATATGTAGACCGACATCTGTTTTATCTTATCTCCGTATACGTTTAATCTTGTATCGTATGTGCAATAATAAGTAGGCTTACAAATGTAAACAGCTACATTGTTATAAAAATGAAACAAATCTTCTTCATCACATAATTTCAATTATAAAAATACTATTCAGTGCTACTTTCACTCTTAACTTTTGATAAAATAGGAATAGGAAATATAAGGATCTTTCTCGAAAATTTCTCTGCTTCTCTTAGACCAGCCTTCCAGGTCATTTTAATGCACTCGCTCGCGTACAGACACACAGGTTTTATCATAATATTGTAATGTCTAATCTTGGTTTGTCTTGAGAGTGTTTTCTTCTTACACAAGTAAGTGGTGAGTTATTCAAAGTGCACCAGCCATTAATCCTTGTCTATTGTTTTTCGCTGGTCTTTGGTTGTATTATTTCCCCGAGGTACTTGAAGCTATCAACTTTCCTTTGATTTACTTTGATTTAACTTGCCTGAATTAAAATTGAATGCAGAGTGACAACGTTTCTTATTTAAACGTAGGCTTTTCGTAGTACCTAGGTTTTTTTTTAAAAAAAGTAGGTGTAGTGTTCTCTAGTATAATTAAAAAATATTTTTTTTAAATTTTGACTAAGAAATTCATAGTCTAAACCTCCATTCCGTACATAAAGCAGAAACTTTTCTTCATTTTTTTATTATTTATTTAAAGTAAATAGATAGTAATGCAGCAGTAAAAAAAGAAATTTTCAAAAATGTTTTTTTTTTCAATTTATATCTATACCTACCATTTATGTCATAAATATATTCCTACCTGAGCGGAAATCCCCTCAGATATCTACGCGAACAATGGAGTAGGGAAATCATTTCGTAATAAGTAATTTTCGATAGTACACAAAATTATGGTAACCATTTATGGAAAAATTTCATCTAGGCCCCACTGTTTTAAGTCTAAAAGCGTCTTTTATTTCATTTCATAATCATCTTATTCACTCGTTTTATAAACAATTGTGAATTATACTAATAAAATCAAAAGATAAATATAACCAGTATGTTAATAACCTTGCAATCCATCGTTTTGATTCAGCTAAGTATCTTGGCGTGCATTTACATTAACTTCTCACGTGGAGAACACAAATATACCTAAAATGAAAACAAATGAATGTAAAATTTAAATAATATTACTGGATTCTGCGGAAGAGTTCGAAGCTTTCCTTTTCGAAAAAATTCTTGTATATGAGATCTGAAACCCATATGGACTTATGGAATTCAGCTTTCGGGAACAGCCAATAATTCTAATGTAAAAATAATTATTCAAAGATACCAATATCAAATTCTTAGAACACTTACACAGTCACCTTAGTACATCTCAAACTAAATTTTACACATTGATTTAAACTTACCAACAGTAAAGTATTAAAATTCTTTTCAACATGTCGCATGAAATCAGAAAATCATTGCAACCTTTTAGCAGTAAACGTCTTAGTAGGTAATACGCAAACACTGAGATGACAACGACGAAAACATCCTACAATTTTTTTTTGAGATACAAATTTTTTTAAGATGGGAATCCTTCTTTCAAGGCACACACACCAGTTATTATTTATTAATTCTTCATTCATACTACGGTATCTATTTATTGTTTCTCGGCAAAGATATTATAGGTTTTTTGTAGTAAAAAAATATATTTAAATGAATAAACATAGGCTAGTTATACCGTTTCAGAATTTTGTTCCTTACTTACTTTCAAAAAAACAGGTTACTTCAGATTAGAGTTTAGATTTATATGATCATATCAACATATTACATAGAAATATTACGAGTACGAAAGTAAACTTCACAATTATTGAAAATTGAATTTTCAAATTGTATTTTAAATGATTTAATTTTATGAATACAAATATGTTTAAAATTGTAAAATGATAATGCATAGCTAGTGTGTTTAACTCGTTCATGATTTTAGCATTCAGAGTTGGATAAATGCCAAGTGCACCTACAGAATAATAGTGTAAACCAGTGGCAATCCCGAGCAAGAAAATTATTCTCCCCTGTTTGCATTCATCTTCATTCCTTCTGCATTTCATAGCATCGAGGGGAAATGAGAGATCTGAATGATTGAAGTTCAAACAATGTGCAAGACCTTTTGAATTTTGATAGATTCAAAGATTCTTGGAATTGTTTAAATGAAAGTCGTTGCAGCGTGTTCGTGTTTGTAAAATGTAATCAAAGCCATGGATTCCGCTATCTTTACCTTTAGATTTCTTATACATGTTACAAATTAAAATATAATTTTCTTTCTTCTACTTACTAATTTTATAAAAAATAAATGAAATAATTTACATACATTCATTCGTTTCGTATTAAATTATTCGTTTTGTCACTTTAAAAGGTGGCGTTCACTTCATATATTTTTCGTTTATTTTTGTGGTTTTATATACATACACTAGACTGTATGGTGAAAGTGTATTTTGAAAACAGAAAGAAGATATATGCATAGCCATTTCGGCGTCCCTTTAGAGTTCACTTCATTCTGAATAAAATACGGTTCAAAGAAATGCCGGTTCTTTTTTCTTTTTGTTAACAAAGAAAGTCTTCCATACTGTGTCTTTTACGTCGTATTTTCTTTTTGGAAAAATTCACAAAACCTTTAGTATAGTTAAGTTTTTTTAAAAAATAGTGAGTTTTGTTTTCTTTTTGCTCCTATTTAGATATTTTGGAGTTTATGTTCTGTATGCAGTTTTTATGTAGTACTAATAAAGCTAGTATTTCATAACATATCAGATAACGAGGTTTTTAATAATATGGTCGACGTATTTAAAATTTCTGTAGTTGTTTTACGATAAAGCGGCACTGTACCGTATGTTCTTAAACATTTTACAACTTCAGTTGTTTGCTTAAAAAATGAAGGAAAAGTAGTTAAACACAAAATTAAATAAACATAATAATAGATAAGTTTTGTTTTTCAAAAAAACATTAAGCTCCCTTGTAATAACATTTTAAAAAAATACCTTGTGTGCATAAATACGAGTAATAAAATAATGAAGAACAGAAAAAATCTCACTTTTAAATTTATAATTAGTACATTAAAACGAAGTAATATTATTGTTCGTTAGTATGAGGTGATCTCAGGGGAACTACCCAACCGATTTCAAAAATTCATTATTACATAGTTGGAAAACTTAGAGCTTCCTGAATAATTTAGGCTTACTTCGACTTACAAATGATTAAACGACTTCTACAGTATACGCTGGACCTTTTTGAACAAACTTATCTGTTGCAAGGTGTAACCCACTCACTGAATGACAATTCAAGATTTACTGCTTCAAGACCGCCTAGTCCTTTAAATACCTAACTCATCGGGGTTCTAGATTAACATAGACTTTTTTTATGTAATAATAAAAATACAAGGCTTTTCTGTCGGGTTCTTGAAGTCTCTAAAAAAGGTAAACAACCACATTAGGCCTATAACGTAAAAAAATTACAAAAGAGCAAAATTTTGAAAATTTCAAAATTAATATATCTAAATATATACACCGACCCTCTCAAGTACCTAGCCATTACAACAATAGGCCTATACTAACATTTGCACACTATATTTCTCAGCATTTCTTGGAACTAACCCGATTTATCAACTATTAATTTACACAAAGGGTGTTCTCCCACCAGTGATACTCGATTACGACACGACCTCGACTCGAGGTCCTATACGAGTCCTAGCCTGTATATTTATATGTTCGCTCTCCGACCAGTGCGACCTCAACAAAACCTCAATCAGGCCGGTTGCATCCGACTCAGTTTGTTAAACACCCACTTAGCCAGTCGTATAATCATGACAGACAAAACAGCCAAATTAGCTTTTTTGATGGAAGTTGAAAAGCAGTTGCTCTGCAGGAGACAAACTACTCCTGTAGTTTGGGTATTTTTTATAATTCCAGGACCAACAAGCTCACGTAATAGTTAGAAACTTTCTTTTGACATCCGATAAAAAGACTTAAATTTGTATTCACCACTGGAGACTTCCTGGGCACACACATACGCTCATATATTACGATTTTTACTCATACGTATAATGTTATATACAACAGCTGCGTTGTTTTTTCTTCTTAGATAATAATAAGCAACGACAACGTCTTTTTAATCACTTGACATTTTTCAAACTGCAGGTGAATTCGAAGAAAAACTTGAACAGTTGCGTCGAGCTCGTATCCTCGATGTGTAAACATGTACGACGTGACTCGTTTTTCGGTGTTGTCGAGGTCTCGTGATTTTAATCGCGTCGAGGTCGTGTTTTACCGGTGTGAGACCAGCCTTACAATTCTAAAATTTCAGTCTTGGTAGAGAATTTTGGAACAACACTTTCCTCTCAGATATTGACACAGTATTATTGTACGTCCCAAATTTCATTTGTGAAGACATCTCTAAATTAAATTTTATACTTTGATAGTGAACGATAAGTAATTAAATTATTCTTGACGGTTGTACTTGAAGTTTTACTGTTTTATTAATAATAACGTTAAATTTATACACTCTTTCGAATAAACTTTTGAACCAAAACGGTACACAAAAATGTTTGTCAAAATTATAAAAATTTCCCGCAGAAATTCTTGTCATTGTGAGAATATTATTGTTGAAGATAAGTGTGACGATCACAGCAAGAATCTGTAAAATGAAGTTGGTGTGGATATGAGTGACTATTTGTCATTTCAGCTGGTCTGTTATTTCGTTGAATGGAACGATGTAACTCTATGAAAAATGACTTAGGAAAGGATACCGAAGAGAATTCATCCACATTCATCTCCAGTTATTCCTACAAACCGTTTTGTTATTGTCGTTATTCCGTGAAAAATACTTTACACGTATTTAATTTAAATTCAAAGAAAAATTATATTCCCTATTTAAAAATTTTGTAGCCGCTTATAAATTCAACGCAGTTGATT
Organism: Catonia carolina; assembly: GCA_035578175.1. Taxonomy (NCBI): domain Eukaryota; kingdom Metazoa; phylum Arthropoda; class Insecta; order Hemiptera; family Achilidae; genus Catonia; species Catonia carolina. The sequence goes on from JAQMRL010000002.1 coordinate 84,120,864, forward strand.
TTTTTTCAAGATAAACACTCAGTTACAAACGTGATAATACTATATTCACAATGAGCAAAAATTTGTTATTCATAAGGCGTATAGTGAATCGGAGAGATAGGTTTCCAATCGAACCCCTCGGTGCGACAAAACCTATGTTTAATGAAATTTGAAGAAGCATGTATCGAAAATACTGTTTATTTTTTAAATTATTTTAAAACCTTGTATTATTTACTTAATTACAAATTCAAATACTGCTATTTAAATCTTTGATGAACTATTAAATAAATATATATTATTTGTTTTAACTTATTCTGTTTCCATAATATTAAGTAGCTTATACACAGTGAAACCGATTAAAAGACTCCATTAAAATAACTCTAAATGACTTACAGGAGAGGAAAAATGACAGCGTTCCTAACTAAAATATAATTTAATGAATAGTATAATTTATTTATTTTTGCCTATTAAATTTCTTGGTTATATATACTTATTATTATTTTAAAATGTAACAATTAAAACGTTCAGTGATCAATAATCGTAGACGGCTTATCATTTTATAAAATGATCTATTTGCCACTTTAGCGGTGCTTCCTGCTGCTTCCGTGTCTCGTATTAGTAAGGTGTAGTCGGATTAGAAATCGTAAGTGGATCAGAATCATAGAGTTCTGATCCACTCAGTGCATGAGCGTGAGCTGCGTGCTCACGCTCATGTGTGAGCTGCGTGCTCGCAATTTGCTATAAAGTGAAGTTCGGCCGCAAAATGGGTTTGATTGGTGGATAACAATAATTTGAAGTTTGAAGATTTGAAAATTTAAAGATGATGGATGTTTGAAGTATGTTTGAAGAAGGATCTTTGAAGTGATAAGGTTTAAAGTTTGAAGTTAATGTTTAAGGTACGAAGGTTTGAAGTTTCAAAATTTAAAGTTTGAATGTTTGAAGTTTAAAGGTACGTCGTTTGAGTTTTTTTTCAGTTTTCTCAGCGACCTGGTGGGTTAAGGGCAACTTTAGCTACATGTTCTTGAAGTACTTAGGAAGAGGCACAAAAAATTTCTTTACAATTTTTCGCTACGATGCCCCGTTTAGGAAATAAAAGAACTTCCCCTCACCATTTGGGAGTGGGTGCAACTCGAAATTTTTGGGTTACCACATTTTTATCTAATTTTTAACGCTTAATAACGTGCCGTTAAAAGATTTTTTTTGTAGTCTGAAAATTTAAAAATTTTAAAAATTTGGATTGGGTAGCACCCCCAATAAGAAAATCCCCCAACTTGAAATTCTGAAAATTATCCTTTATACTGGAGGTAAGTTTAATTTGTTTCAAATGAAAATGTGCCGAATAAAACCGTTATGAAGATGTAAAAACAGAAAAATATGAAAACGAAAAAGCTGAAATTTGGTTTTTGTAGATTTCTCAGCGAATTGGTAGGTTAAGGACAACTACATGGTCTTGAAGTATTTTTGAAAAGTCACAAAAACATTCCATACACTTTTCTTCTACGATGCACCGTTAACGAGATACAGAAGACTTCCCCCACCTTTGGGGAGTGCATGCAACCCGAAATTTTCGGGTTATCACATTTTTATCTAATTTTGAACCCTGAATAACATGTCGTTAAAATATCTTTTTTGTTATGTAAAAACTTTTTAAATGTTTGATGGCGATAGCACCCCATCCACACACAAACCTAACCGACTACTTCATAAATATCTTCTAAGAATCTATCTACCTGATCTACCTCAATATTTGCTATGTTGCTGGAGCAGTGACCTCAACGGACGATAGTTTATGGTAAACGTTCAAATTTATATACCTTTAATCATCACGAGTTTAAATTATTAGTTTATTTGTAAAGTCCTCTCAAAATCCCACTATTAATTATGTACTTTCCAAAATTAATTGTCAATGCTTCATGTCTTTCATCTCTTGTTGTTAATAAGTATTCAAAAGTTACGAATAAAATCATAAAGAAACCAAACTGATTTTTACCTTCTCCAGAGGAGATACTGGACTACTTCTGAGAATCTATTCCACCAACGATTATCTCAGTTTTAATTGAATCTCTGCAAGTTAAACACGACAAACGTCTCTGATTAAGAAAAACTATAAAATAAATATAGCATAAACGACCTCTGTCAATTGATTTAGAAAGGATTAGTGAAGTAGTTGTTCGAACATGATTTTACTAAAAGATGTTTCTTATCATTTATAAGACTTTTAATGAATTGAATCAGGTATAGTTTGTGTAATGATTTCTACGTTTTACAATATTTTTACGTTCATTATCAAATGGTAAATTAATATAATTTTTTTTATTAAGATAAGAATAATAAACAGTATTTTTTGCATTGGGATTTTGAATGCGGTAACAAAAAATTAACTACTCTGAGACTAAGTGTTTAGGAATTATTTGAAATAATTTATTCCATCATAAACGTTAGAAATTTTTATTCCGTTATTAAATTTTTGTTGAATTCTTTATTAGACTTCCTCCTGCCAGTCACATTTTATCAGTCCATGAAATACAAGGAAAGGAAAAAAGAAGTGGAAAAATTTATGGTGTGGGTAAAGTTACGAGAGAGAGTTTATTGTGCTATTAAAAACCAGTAGGGTTAAGTAGTAGATGATGTTGAAGGGTGTAAAAGGGAAAGTATTCTTAGATAAGGGCCACGAAAGGAAGGAATAAGATGTGAAGTGTAGAGGGGAAGTTTGGTCCGCTGCATCAACTATTGATGTTAATGGATACACGTCATAGGACGCACTGGCGGGCTGAATAATATATAACTTGGAATTAATTAAAGGCGTAAGACTACGAATGCCCCAGAGGGAAACCGCTTCTGCCTTCTCTTTGTCTTAGCCTGTGGTCATCTCCATTAGACACCTCGCCACCTAATTTACCCATTCTGCTCTTTAGAGTAAATCTGTCCCATCATTCTACCTTCACATCTCTCTTGTTTAATAAAACAGTTACGGCTCTTAAAATTCAACTAAAACAATTGTACCGAGCACAAAATGTTCTCACTACTTAATAAATATACAATGCCAAGTAATGGCATTTCTCACAAAGAAATGTCCGACATAATTACGGAAAATTTTATTTATTTAATTCGACATTTTATTAAAAATATACAGGTAATATTCTGCTAAATTCTAGTGTATAAAAACTTTTTTACAATAAGCATGGGAAATTTTACGTATACGGACACAAATTTTACTAACTTTTTTACTTGGTTACAATATTGTAATCGTATTATACAGTCTACTAACGTATTGACGCAAACATCAAACGAGAAACCGGCAAAATTGGACAATAGAAAGAAAACGAGACAGGATACCCAAGTGAAATTTTATAAAGTAATGGCTGTGCCACTCATAACATATGGGTGGGAAACATGGGTGGTATTATAGAGGAATGAATCTCGTATCCAAGCTGCTGAAATGGTTTTTTTTCTGGGAGTCAAAGGTTGTACCCGGTTAGATAGAATAAGTAACGAAGCTATATGCGCTGAGTTATGTTCAGTCACTGTGTGAAACGATAAAAATAAATAAGAGAAACTGGTCCACCTATTTACTTCGCATACCAGCACACAGACTTCCTTTACGAGTATGGAAATATAAACCTAGAGGGAAGCGAGGCTTGGGAAGACCTAAAATGAGATGGATGCCGGAACAGGCCAGTGAGCCTAATCGTTGACAGATGATGATGATGATGATGATGATGTCTAATGTATTGACTATTGTAGTTTATTGGAAAAATAAAAAAAACATTTATATCACACCGGTGTAAATAAGCCGCGTTTTATATTTTATTAGCAAAAACTCCTTCTCGACGTTTTTAAAAACTCCGACAGTATAGGAACTAACTGCGTCCTTCTATATTAAATTTCATGAACGGCTAGACGAACATACAAACCAATTAGCCCGTGACGCAGTTACCGGAAACTTCCCAATTGTACGACGTCTAAAGCGAAAATGGAGTAGAGACCTCTTGATCTGAACAACGGACAAAACCCGTAGTTATAAACAGAGGTACAACCGGGTACCGTTTTTCGTTAAAGTGAAATTCCCAACCGCCATTTCAATATCATTACTCGTATACGGAAATTGTGCAGCTCAATGTACAGTACCGTAATAAAAATTAAAAACAAAGATTTTCATAGCCAATGGCCGATTTTCCTCATCTCCATTTTATTCACTTAGTAATTTTCTGTACTTTGCTCATCGGTATCGGCATAAAAAAGAGATTTTTTAAGATTGCAGCCTTAGTATGCATTATATGACAAAAATATATAGGCTATAATTAAAATTCGGTTATGTAAAATGAAATGCCCTACAGTTCAATAATTCAATAATTTTTTTATTTAGAGTTTACTTAGTTTAGCATCAATTAGTGATTTTTCGTATTTTTTAAGTCGAACAGAATTTCATTTCATGTGAAATGATTACTCGTGATTAAAATTAGGTTATGTTTTTCATATTACATTATTTACTGCTGATTAAACATAGGTTATGTTCATAATTTCTTTGGCAAGAGGAAGTCGTGTGAATAATTCCAGATTTTTAAAAAGTTATTAAACATTTATTTTCGTAATAAAGATGTCAATTATATTGCCTTTTTTAGAGCATAATAAACAGGCAATATTTTAGTAGTATATTTTGGAAAAGAGAGGAATCTAATTTTTTATTTTCCCTTTGATGGAGACCTCCTTGTACTTGGGTTACATATAATTTTAATAAGCTACTAAACATCAAGTTGTTTTGTCGTAAAAAAGATAATATAATTTATATTTTATTATAGTTTTCATTATATTATAAAATTCTGTGAATTTTTAAGTTGACATAATTTATATCTATGTGCTTGTAAAATAATTGAAAATGCATTAAATAAAATAATTAAAAGTTTTGAGGTTTATAATAATATACAGTATTATAATAAAGGGTAGGCTTACATTTCTTTGTACCATACAGATCTGATTTAGTATCTCCTCGCCCTCATAGGTTTTTTTTTCTTATTGAGTTTCTTAAAAGTTGTAGTCTTCTGCCGAATAAATAATATTTTTATGATCGTCAAGAAAAAACATTCCTATAACAATTGTAGTGTCTTGTGGGCAATAATTCATTCATTTTATTGGCTTTTCGCTTCAAGTCTATTCCATTTTAATAGTCGGCTATTGTTGTGTAACCATATTATATATTTTTTAATGTTGTATTATGTTATATAAATTATGACGTTTTTTCATATTGGTATTTCAAATAACATATTTCATATTATAATCCTTTCCATTTTTATTAATGTTACATTCAAGTATATTCTTGTATTTTGACAGAACAAAATTTTCATTTACTAAATCAACAATAACTTTTTCTATTAGCTCGAAAAATGTTTATATATATAAATTATGTTTTGATAATTTTTTTAGAGAACTATACATACGTTAAATATATAAAAATATTTTCGTACTTCCTAATGACCTATTTATCCTTTTATGTCTTTGAAAATACTGGCAACATCTGAACCTAGGCTCGTTCGGGATCTGGATTTAATAAATAATAAAATAACTTGTAAAAACTTATTAAAATATTATTTATTGACAGAATTAATAATTGAAGAGCTGAGTGGATGAAAGTGCTATGTGACATTTTTTTTAAATAGTTTTTATGATTGATGAATATTACATGCATATTTAGTTACTTACTGTCGATTTCTTTATTATAGATATCCGAGTTTGAAGCCTTGTTTCTTCAAAATCGCTGGTTCAATTTTAACGTACTGTACACCAAAATTTAGCTAATTTAAATCTGCGTTGTTACATGTAAATTTCGTATTTTTAGCGTTTTTTAATATTGCGATATCTGGATAAGAAGGAAAAAGAGCCGGTTTTTTGTTGCTGCAACAGATCGGATACAGTTAGAGGCTTATAACTCAAACACCGCTCGACCGATTTATTTGAGATTTCGCCGGAATATAAACTTGTGTGTTGTTATTGTACGTACGAAATTTAAGATTTGTAGCAAATTGAAATTTTTAGTTATTAGTAAAATTCTGAACCACTGTTAACTCCGTAACTGCTCATTAATTCGGGAATTTCAAACTTTTCACTTGTTAAAGTTGCCTTCCGACGTTAACATACAACTATAAGTATTTTACTACTATTAGTACTATTTTACTATTTTAGTAGTAGTTAACTATTGAAGTAAATGATGAATGGGTATAAACATTGCAATGTCATGTTTGTTATGCGTTAGCTAGAAGGTCAGGTCCCAGGCATGTTAATAAAAATAGGTAGTAGGCCTACCAAGTTACAACGCGGCAACACGGTTAAGCTTCTTCTGCCCCCCCCCCCCAGTAACAACCATTATTTAAATATTTAAAAAATCTTCCGAATAACTGGTCAATCGCTGTTCCATAATATTAATGAATTTGTATTCATTTTTTTATACTGAATAAAATCATTTTTCGAAATTGCCGAATTAATTAGCGGTTACGTAGTTAACAGTGGTTCAGAATTTTGCTAATAACTCAAAATTTCAATCGGTACAAATCTGAAATTTTGTATGTACAATAACAACATACAAGTTTATATTCCGGCGAAATCTCAAATAAATCGGTCGAGCGTTGTTTGAGTTATAAGCCTCTAAATGTATCCAATCTGTTACAGCAACAAAGAAACCCGCTCTTTTTTCCTTCTTATCCAGATATCGCAATATTAAAAAACGCTAAAAATATGAAACTGACATGTAACAACGCAGATTGAAATTAGCTAAATTTTGGTGTACAGTACGTTAAAATTGAACAAACGGTTTTGAAGAAACAAGGCTCCAAACTCGGGTATCTATAATAAAGAAATCGACAGTAGGTGGGATAGAATGCTCTACTTTAACAGTTTAAGGAAATACTAGAGGATGAAGGAGGCATGTACCATATAATTTTGTGTTTTGTATTGAAAAAAGGGGTTAAGTTCTCCTTGTTCCTCTAGAATAGAAGACATTATCATTTTAGCGTAGCAGTTAACTCTAGTAATAAACATTAAACGTCATCGATGAAATCTGTTATTAAGAAGTTCTTTAAAAGATTCTTTAAAGAAGATTTTGTCTTGTACTATTGAAATAGCTTACTGATCATCCGTTCTCAAGGGAAACAGAATTTTTGTGTATAAAGGAATTATTTATGTAGAGGAAAGTTTTGAAAACCTCTTATGGAAGAATAATGTTGAAAAGCAAAATTTGAAGAATTTTTAAATTCATATACGATTTTTCCTGAAGGGATAAGTAGGTACCAAAATAAAATCAATCAGTTTTTTAACAAACTCACAAAAGTTGGAAGCCTTAGATTTTTGATCGCATTTTCCTCAAAACTATAATTTTGTAACATAACACATTCATCCACTTATGTCTTTAATTACAATCAATGATATAAAATTTACCGTACTAACAAATGTACTATTTTAGATTACATAAAATAAACCAATTTACAAAATTTAAGCTTAAACGAACTGGACTAACAATAGATCATTGTTCTTAAGAAACAAAAATGATTACCTGGTCACAAACAATATTGCTATCATCCGGATGTAGGCCTACAATTATTGTAACTTAGAACTGGTCCCATAACGACACTATTGTAATGTTTGTAATTGTTTTAATTCCTTGCAAAATGTTTTAAAAGGTTGTAATGCTCATAACAGGCAGGTAGAGTGTTAATTTATTTGCACTCGTTATGCTAATTCCAGAGCTACAAAAAAAAAACAGTTCTGTTTCTTATCACATGGTCAGCCAATTATATGATTGAAGAATTCAAGAACAGAAGAGGTAGAGGTGTACAATATACTAACTAGTCACCGTCTCCATCAAACATCTCCACATGATGAAATTTTGGTTCACTGCTAGGAATATGCTTAATGAGAGTTATCTCTTCTAAGAGTAATGACTTTCATAATTATATACAGCTAAAACCTGTGGTGAATGTACTGAAGGTGTCAATTTTAAGGCGGAAAGTAGATGCTTTTCAGAGAGCCAGGCATGCTGATAAGCATACTTTTCTACTCAGTGAGGAAAGCATGGTCAAACACCTCACTCCTCGTTTTACTTAGTATATCCGCTAGAGGTTCAAGCCAGTTTTCTGCGGATGACTTAAACAACAATGCTTGTTGACACTTGTTGTTGATGCTTGTTGTTGTTGACACTTGTCGCTCATGTAAAGTAGAACTAAATCATTGTCATACATTTTTAGAACGACTGTTTCCGGAATAGTTGTATTAGGAATATAAAATTGTTTATGACTTATATAAATGAACTCAGTTGATTTTAATATTATTATTATTATTATAAACTTTATATTATTGTTATTATTAAAATTACTGTCCTTGTTACATAAGGTAGGAATACTGAGAAGTATGACATGATTTGGCTGACTGTGATAGCGTGTTGATACGTGTTTCTATGTTCAAATCTTTTGTACCGTGTTATATAATATATCTACGACCACTTTCTTCGTATCTTCAAAATATGTTCTTTGTGTATTGTGTATGTGGATATATGGTTTGGTAATTTGAAAATTATAATAATAAATAAAACATTGTAAAATATGAGATATAAAATGAAGGATACAATAATCCAATGTAGCAAGTATATTAAGACTGTTTGCCGTTCTACTTTACTGACGGACTTCCATACGGCTGCAAAATGCTCCGTGGGCAGAGACTATAATAATGGCAGGGTGTAGAAGCTATCTATATATAAAAATTAATATAAATATTTAATGTTATTTCAACATAGAATTACAATAATTATATTTGCGTGTATTTTGTTGTGTGTGATTGATTCAATCGAAAATAATTTTTCCATTCTGATTTAGCCTATTCACTAATATTTTAAGCACACGCTTTTCGCAGTTAAGTTTAGAAAGGCAAAGTCGAAGTAATAAAGTTCAGACAGGCATTGCATCATATTGAAAGAAAAGTTGTGAAGTGATTGTGAGTTGGAAGCGAAAAACAAACAGGTAGCGTTTGCATATGACAGACGTTCAGCTGACACAGAGGAAGAGAAAGAAGGCCGTTACATCTACGTATGTTGGTTGAAATAAAAGTGAAACTTCTATTGTTTCAAACTCAAGAGTCTGTAAATACCGCGCTTCTGTTCTAAACGCAATTTATCGGCATAAGTTACCGTACAATACTGTATTTCACATACGCAATATTAACATAGCTGTATATTTCATTTCGAATCTATCTAAATCTATTTTTCTCACATTTTATATGTAATTTTATAGTTTTACAACTGCGTACTAAAAATGTAAAAAAGGAGTGCGGCGCCTTATAAAGAAAATATTTTAGAATACTAGGCTATTTTGTACTTTCATATAATTCCAGTGAAAATTAAGAGTAGAACCCTCAGTTTTAATTTAAGAATGTTTCAATACATAAATTTATAAAATGTTATTTTGGACTTAATATTCTTCTAGCACATTTTTTCTTACCTTAAAAAATTATTCAATTACACACTTCAGGCGGCCAGGTCACTTAACTGGTACAAAGTCGCGTTGAGTCGATAAGTTGGATGAGATAGAACTGTTAAAAACCATTCGAGCACAAATACCACGGTTCAAATTTATATAAATTGATAATTTAGTGTGATTCTGAAGTCAAATTTATGTGTTGATCAAAATGAAACATTTTCAATCATAAAACCTTGAAGCTTTAACATATAGGCATATACCACAATGATAGAAATGAGCGCTGAATCTGTCTGCAACACGTTAATATGCATAACAGACGGATGTAAAACAAATATAAAATCAACCTTACTTACCAGTAGAATGTATTCATTGACGTAAAGCGGTAAATTAAGTTCCTAAGGACACATATTATTGTATTGAATTTTTTTTTGTCTTTGATTTGGAAAACGGTACTTTACACTGAACTGCACAGTTTCCATAATATGATATTTTATATTTAACAGACGGTGGGGTTTTACTGTCAGAGGAAGAAGTACCCAGTGGTAGGTACATTTTCCGTTTGGAAATATGGGTGTTATCCGTTATTCAGACCAAGTTCTGCCCCATCTGCCCCAATTCCGCTTGAGAAGTTGTACATTTAAGGAATTCCTTATATAAGGTCACAAGCTAGTCGGTTGAGATTTATCTAGTCGATCGCGAAATTTAGCTACTATAGAAGGACGCGGTTAGTTTCTTTACAGTCGGAAGTTTAAAATTATTATTTTCACGGCAGAAGCTAAAGAAACAAATATATGTTAATGCCATAAAGATACTCTGTGAACCCAAGTTATACAAAAACAAAAAATCTGGTGTGAAACACTCACACAACTTTCTCTTGCCAATCCAAATAATGAATAATAAATAATCTGACATTAAAAACAAAACATTACAAATATACAAAAAACTAACCTCAATAAACATAACCTAATTTTTATCATAAGTGAAAAACGCAAAATGAAAATAAATTTGTTTGGCTTAAAATTACGGTAAATCACTCTTGCATGCAAAACTAAGCTCTATAGAAAAAAGTGCTCAAAATAAAAATTGTAGATCTTTTAATTTCCTATAAATTTGATTATAGTTTGTCGTAAAATTCATACTAAAGCTGGAATCGCAAAAGAATCGATTTTTTACACGTTTTCGTGAGAAAAAAATAGAAAATCGCTAATAACCGCTGAACTAAGCGTTATACAAAAGAATGTTTAATATAAAAGTTGTAGGATTTTAAATTCTCTACAACTTTTATTAAACGTATACATTTTTGCGCTAAAATGCATATAAAAGCCGCAATCTTTAAAAATCCATTTTTTTTACGTGAAAACAGCTTTTCCAAGAATTTCAGCAGACATGGCGCCTACCCTATCTTGTAGAGTATAAAAAGTTAGTAAATGAGTTTAAAAATATTCGTAGGAGCCGTTTTTGAGAAAATCGTAAAAAAGTTAAAAATTACACGAATAAACTACTACTACTTCCGGTTGACCGATTTTGATGAAAATCTTCGAGTCGAGTCCGGTAGTGGTACCTAACGTATGTTTTAAGTTTCAAGTTTGTACAATGTTCCGTTCTTGAGATATTCTGTTCAAACACACACACACACACACACACACACAGAGCAAACTCTAAAAACATGTTTCTTTCGTTCAGGGGTGTCTGAAAACCTGCAGACCCGGTGAAAACTCGATTTTGAAAAATATTATAGAAATGATATTTTTGGATATTATATTTTACAAAAATTCCTACCAAATAATTTTGGAAAAAATTTTGAAAAAAATTGCTGCGTTAAATCTGGCTGTAAATTATTAAAAATATTTTACTGAATTGAACAACCAATAGGACTCAGTAAGTGACTCAATTGTCAGATAAGATACTAGTCCTTTCTTTTGGTAAAGACATAGTTAAAAATATTTTTTAAGTTTTAATTAATCGATCAGTATGAGTTTCTCAGACTGATTCTCGAGGGTAAAGTTGAAGGCAAGCACAGACTTGGGCGAAGGAAATGCTCATGGTTGAAGAACATTAGTTATCGGACAAATTGAGTACACACACTCTTTTGAGGGAGCCCCATAATAAAGAGCGATTAGCGAGTTTTGTGGCCAAACCTTCGTAATGGAATCGGCACTTTAAGGACTAGAATCCATTGATAGTAAATTATCGTTATATATGTATATTCTAGGCTTTATGACGTAATTCAGTCGTTCCATTTTTCCGGGTATTTGATAATGGAATAGGTTTACTGGAAAGCTGAAAATTCCCGGTTCAAGTTCCGACTAACCCTCTGTTATTTGTACGGCAATGAACTGTGGTTACTTAAAATCAAATATTTGTTAAAATATTAAATAAAATAATTTAAAAATGAATGAATATTTAAATATATAATAAACTTTGTTAGAAATAATAGCGATGATGGTTGGTATTTATTCAATAGTTCATAACTTACAGAGAGCCTAAACTCACTTCCAAAGTATTGTAAACCCTACATATTTCAGAGAAGGGGAAAAAAGGTTTCGAGGTGGCTGATGATAAAAAAATGAAGGAAATTCAAGTAAATTTGCAGTGTATCAAGTTAGTTTTGAGATCGGTATGATCTTGTACACGCAGTTGGGAAGTAAAACAGAGGGATGTTTGTTGACTGTCCCCAAAGAGCGATAGTACGTGAGAGGCAGTTCAAATAGACGGAGTACTTTAAGAACAGAAACACAGGAACAAGGTGTACGATGTGAAGTGTGGGGGCGAGTCAACTTATTTTATTACAAACTTGATTTGCTTTAAGGAACTTCGCCACTTTTTTGTATAAAGTTAGCTCTTCCTTTTATGATAAATTTATGACAAAAGTAACTTTAATATTACCATGTTAAATATTTCTAAATACAAGTTATATATGTATAATGTTATTAATAACTCTCTTATAAATCGGTGTTGAGTTTTTAACCGACTACAAAAAATTGTTAAACAATTGCTTTGTGCTCCCTTAGTATTGTCAGTTTCTACATCAAATGTACTGGTTTCGATTTACAGTTAATACTCAAATTTTATTCTAGTCTGTTAATATGACGATCACTTTTTTTAAACTATTTAATAAACGGAAGTTTTAACATTTTTTATTAATTTGTAGTATTATCAACCACTGTTATATTAGTCAATTCGACAGTTTAAATTCTTGTTTAAATTTTATTGGGTTTGTAAAAATCTTTTTTAAGTTATTTTAATTTTTTTAGTACTATTTATTGAATCAGCCACGAAACTGTACCATACGAGCAGAGTCTCGTAACTTTCATGAGGAAAATAATACTTTTATTCAATGAACACATACTATAATGCGTGGACAAACAAAAAAATTTCCTTAAAATGAATTCTACTGCGCAGAGAGAGAGTGAGAGAGAGATAGAGAGAGAGAGAGAGAATGATGATGACTTACAATCTTTCTCGCTCGCACAGCCTGCCAGTGGAGGGAATCAGTTGAGAACAGCTCGTCTAGGTGTGGTCTGCTGACAGCGAGCGTGTTGCGTAAAAAATATATTTTACAAAATTCAGAATGAAAGTATCTATGCGTGATCAATTTTATTGTGAGAGAAAATTTCCAAGTATTTCCGGAAATTTCTTAAAATTAAATTCATAGACGACAATCGCTTACATGACTTATCTATTAGCCTATGTCATTTCCAATTAAGGTTTCTGTTTATTGTTAAGCCTAAGAATTTTGAACAAAATACTTTTTCTTGGGTAGTTTTCACAACTGTATAACTGTCAACAAAATTTTCTAAAATTGATTTTAAATTTTTAAAACGTTTTAAGATTAATTTTTTGTAGTCAAGAGCTCGTACAGTTAATTAAAAGTTATGTAAATTGTTAGGACTTAGAATTTATAATTTTTCTAATATGTGTGAAACACTTCAATAGTTTCCTTTCAGTTTCAAATCCACATCAACACTTCAATAGTTTCCGGTGGTGGATTTCAGGTGGTGGAACGAAGCGAAGTACAGAAGACTATGATATGGACTGATCCCCACCACTACAATACGTACATCAGAAAGATGCAGACATCTCTCAATAATATCGATGTCGGCGCATCTATACACCTCATTTCACACGGTATTGGGGTGACATCTTCATCACACATGCGTAAAGGTTCTTTAGATTGTTTTCTATCTTTTTTATGAAATGATTGCCAGAAGATTCATCAAAAGTGTGTCCAACAGTATTTAAACAAAAGAAGAGACTTAGCAGAGTGTCGAGAGAGGAAAAAATTAGAATAGACAAAAGTTTTAAAGTAAATTAGAGCGTATAGAGGTATTTCAGATAACAAGATATCCAAGATAACAAGATATCTGGTATACTAAGGACACAAGTGACATATATAGATATTGTGGGCTAGGCCTATAAAAAGAAAGAAAGAAGGAACACTGTGAAAGAATGGTTACTGATAAAGGATTGGAACATACAATGTGAAATAAAATTGTGTTTGATTTAAAGATTCATAGCAAATTTTGAGAAAATAAAAATTGAAAAATTTGACGTGGGTACAAAAAATTATGGATTTTCTTTATGATTGATTGTCAGTTGTTTTACAGAGCACTTTCTCCGGCTGTTTGACTTAAATTTTTGAAGCGGTCTTCTACAAAATGCCTGAATACTGTTAAAAATTAATTTTATTTGCGTATACCTACATTTGTATATTATTACACTTGAAATTCGTGTCTGTTATTTTTTCCTTGCCTGTAGTTTACTTACTCAACAAGGATATTTTTGAAATTTAATTATTAGTTTAATAATGTAATCGTAGTTTTATAATGAAGTTTTGGATTTTTTTTACTTATTGAAATTAAGTCTGTAAAAGATGATTTAGATTGCGTAATCTTCAAAGGCGTTTTACATTTGCTTTTTAAGCTTTATTGAATTGTTTTGTAAAGTAATTTTAAGTACTTATATATTGATTTAATACTAATTTGTTTTTGTCGTGGTATGTAATAGAAAAGGGTTGTCATAACTCAATTTGCTATTCTGTCGCAATTACGTACTTCCATTTACTTTGTAGATAAGATATTGTGGGTATTACAATTAAGTGTATCTACAAAGAACATAAAGGTTGAGAGTTGAGTTCATATCATCCGGTCAGTTCTTTATTGGCGTTGTGTGCTCTCTTTGCCCCAGGACCCCACTATCAAAACCAGTAGTTCGCATTTCAATCTTCCCCGCCACACTCTGCCTATATCGGCACCCACTCGGTAGTCACCCCAAGGGCTTATCAACGATTTATTACGCCAAGGTCTCGAGGGTTTTCTAAATAAAGGGGAACAGAGCACGGAATCATATCCTATAATGAGCTGGGGCGGGGCCACTTTCGAAATGCATTTTTAAATAAATTGTCGGAGGCTTAGCCTACAAAGAGAAGTGATCAAATCATCAAACGAAAGTGAGTAATGATACTTTTGTACACTAACTTCCATTCTTTTAATGAATAAACCTAAGAGCCCGGATCAATATTTCTGCCTTGCCGTTTTTTTAATGGTTAATTTTATGGTAGTAATATTTTTAACCAATAGTCGCATTATGTAAATTGAACTAATTTCTTTTAAACCTTAAAATTTATTGTTGTGTCTTATCCGCAATAATTTTTACATGTCAAAATTTTACGGCTTTTCCTATAACTTATGAGGTTCATGTTTCTCCGTCTTAAGTATTTTTGTTGTACAATTTTTTGCTATTTGCAATTTATACAAAAACTTACTTAAGCGAAAACGAATTAAAGTCGCATGAACCGCTTTGGTGAAACACATTTACTGCTATAAGTTGCGGTACGAAATCGATAGAGATTAAAATGTAATAATTTCCAAACCCTAACCGGGAATTGAATTTGGAACTATCCATATTGTATTGTAGAGCGTAGTCACGCGCTCTAACTAAAACGATACGGAAGCCACTACGTTGTAATTTTTATTTTCTTATAACTTGATGATTCTTTGAACAAAATATTTTTATGCATTTTTACCGGAATTTTTGTGTAGACAGTAGATTACTGCAAAGGAAATAATAACTACAATATCACAATATACCTACAAATGTATAAATAATAAATATCACAGCTGTGTCTTTCGAAAGTATCGTGTATTTTTTTCTGACGAGGTCAGAAATTTGTACAAAATTGTTTTCACTTTAATTCAGATGATTTGAGTGTAGTTTTTGCCAATATGTCTTCTTTTGACTTTATTTGATATTCTAAAAGAATTATCTATTGTTACCTAATATTAGGTTACTTAAGAAAAGTATTTAAGACTAAATTAAAAATGAAAGTTTTTAATTATTTTTATTATTTTTCTTTTTAATAACTAGAAAAATTTAGCTATGGGATCAGTTTGGTTTTACTGTGAATTTCGTGTGACTGCATGTCAAAATATTTTTATTTCCTTCATATTTAAAACAAACTTTTAACTTCTTAAAAGTAGCTATCAAATTTGGGCTATCGTTTTGAATGTTTATCTTCAATTTTAGTACATACGAACAAAAAAATTATGAAACTGGTTACCTCGTGGAAGAAATATAAAAGTCATCATCATCTCATCATCTTCACTTCCAAGGATTAGGTTACATGAACCTGTTCCGGTACCCATCTCCCTCTCGGCCTCCCTACATCTCTTCTGCCAACTGGCTGATAATTTAAAGCTGCCACTGGCATCCTTTCGTTTGGCATTCTGTCCAGGTGACTACACCATCGTAAATATAAAAGTATTAGACTATATTTATTTTAAAATAAAATTTAAATATAAAAGTTGAAGAAAAAAGGAAAATGCAAAGTACCTAACACTAATTTACAAGATTATATTTTTGATTATTAAATAAATTATTTTGTGTAATCTGTATACACACGATTGATAAATTAAAAAAAATTGTTACCCTATTGTATTTTTGGTTGTAAGATATTGCATTTTAATAAATATTTCAGTAAATCGTCAGAAAATTTCAGTACACAGTGTGTAACTAACATATTTTTTAATACAAAATAAAGGTTTTATGTCCTGGTTATTTTAAATTTGCATAATCCACGCAGGCGTTGAAGAGTCAATCAGTTTTTTAAAGCTGTATGAAAAATGTAAATTTATTTTATTAAAAATTATAATATGCATTATTAAATCATCACATCAAAACTGTACGTAATCGTCCATAACAATGTTTTGTAAGTTTTAAAGCTATATAATGGTGGTAAAAGTATTCGCATTTGTAAATGAAACTGCCGGACAACAGTTTATTCTTTAATGAGACCTCAACTTGTTATTTGTAAATTCAAAAGATATGTTTATAGTATATTTTTAAAACTGATTGCAAATATAATGTCAAAAAATTGTAAAACAAAGAATTTCCTTGGAGTAACTCATGTAACCCTTAGTTTAGTTTTTCATCTAAATCTTTCTGTTTTCAATTTTTTGTTTGGACTGTACTTTTATTTGTTTTACAGTATTTTGTTTAGTTTTCAATTTGATTATTTTTAAAACAAAAGTAAAATAAATGAGTATGTGTTTTGTACGAATTTATGTAATGTATTTTTTTTAAATAAAATTTGATGTCGAAACGTTTGGCAAAGTTTACGTCTACGCAAAGTCTACGTTTGGCAAAGTCTAAAAACTACGAATAAGACCTTCAGGTGCTATGTAAGTAAATTTATGTATGAAACCTAGTATAGTATTTTTAGTATCAACTGAAGAATTTTAATAATTCTTGAATAGTTTTATCACTGCCAAGTCGTAATATATAATAAGTGTCCCATTGTGTTGGTCTAGTGGTAAAGTCATCGCTGCGAGTCAGCTCTTTAATAGCTGAATTTCGGAGACGAAGGTTTCATTTCAAATCGTAGTAAAGGTAATTATTTTTATATGGATGTGAACACTAGACAGTAGTTACTGGTGTACTTTGACGGTTGGGGTTCAATGAACTATACTCTCACTGGAATAGTAGGCCTTAGTCTGTGCAAGACTACACCTAATTACACGTCATACACATCATCCTCATTTCTTTGGGTAATGGGGTTGCTTATTGTTCTTAATTTGAACAGCTTGCAACGTAGATCTATAATCATCAGATATTTAAAACACACACACACATATATATATATATATATATATATATATATATATATATATAATTATACCGAGTTTACTAGGCTGGCAAAATGGAAGAAATTCTACTCCACAAAGTTGGAAGATGATTGGACTGAATATAAAGTACAAAGATCTAACACAGCTAAAATTCTAAGAGGCGAAAAAAGGAAATATGAGAAGTCTCTCCTCTTGCAAATAGAAGAAGATTTCAGAAGAAATGAAACTCGAAACTATTACAAAACATTTAAAAGGAAAATCGCTGGTTATAAACCGCCATCATTAGCATTCCAAAGGCTGGATGGAACACTGGCTACCTCAAACGAAGAAAATTGTAAAATCCTCGCAGAATACTTTAAAAACTTACTGAACTGTGAAAAATCCCAAAACCCCCTTAAAACAGAACCTCTAGAGAGTCTGAGGAGTGAATCTTTACCACCAGATTTAAATGAAATTGAAAGACACATTAAGCGACTGAAAAATAACAAAGCTCCAGGAGAAGACTCAGTAATTGCAGAGCTCTGGAAATATGCCCCTGAAGAAGCCTTGATAAATCTACAACAACAAGTAGAGGAAATATGGGAAAAAGAGGAGCTGCCTGAAGACTGGAAAATGGCTCTTATACATCCTCTTCACAAAAAGGGTGACACAAAGAATGTGAACAATTATAGAGGAATTTCCCTGCTTCCTGTGACATATAAAATTCTTTCACTTGCAATTTCAGAAAGACTAGAGGATCAGGTAGAAAATCAATTGGGAGAGTATCAAGGAGGTTTTAGAAAGGGTAGATCAACAGTAGAACAAATACAGAACCTTAAAACAATTATAAAGTACTATGCCATTAGGTCAAAGAAATATGTTGCCACGTTCGTAGACTTCAGGAAAGCGTATGACAGTATAGATAGAGAAGTTTTAATTAAGATCTTAGAAGAATTTGGAGTAGATAGAAAACTTAGAGCCATGATCAAAGCAACTTTGACAGAAACTAAATCTAAAATTAAATTTTTAGGACATCTCTCAGAGCCCTTTGAAGTTAAAACAGGAGTGAGACAAGGAGACGGCCTATCACCTCTGCTTTTTAATTGTGTGGTGGAGAAGATAATAAGAAATTGGAGAGAAGAGTTACAGTCTAGGGAGTTATATAGACCTTTGAAAATTGGAAGAGGAACTGAAATAGACTGTCTGGCGTTTGCTGACGATATAGCTTTGCTCACAGATAATATAGAAACAGCTAAGGCTCAACTAGACCTACTGAAGGAAGTTGCAGAACAGGCAGGACTACAAATTTCGTATGAAAAAACAGAACTGATGACAACAATAAAAGGTATAACGGATAAGGCATTGAAAACAAAATATGGGAAGATTAACATTGTGGATAAGTTCAAATATCTGGGCGAAATAATCATGAAGAATGGAAGTGACAAAGAGGCGTTAAAAGCCAGGATTAAGAAATTGGATCTGGCATATTTAGCTACTAAAAATATTTACAACAAAAAATGTTTCTCAAGAACTGCAAAGTTAAGACATTACGAAACAGTAGTAAAGCCTGTGCCTTTATATGCATCGGAGACATTGACCTCAGAAAATAAAGGACTTATAGAAGATGTCGAGAAGAGAGAAAGAAGGATTCTGAGAAAGATCTATGGGCCACGATATGATGAAGAACACAATACCTATAAAAACGTTTCAAACACCAAATTGTATGAACATGTAGAGAAGATGTCAGAGACGTTCAGAAGAAGGAGAACACGATTTTACGGGCACATAAAGAGGATGAGCGATGACAGACTGACAAAGAAAATTTTGAATAACTTTGATAATGCTAAGACTACTTTGAAGTGGTTTATCAATACTAAAGATGATCTAAAAAAACTTCGAGTTGAAGAAGAGGACATTTACGATAGAGACAAATTTAGGCAGAAGACAAATGACAAAAGGATAAGTCTGCCTGTGCAATCTGCAAGAAGAGAGGGTACTGGTGGGAGGTGGACGGATGAGAGAAGAAAGGAGCATTCCGAACGAATGAAGGCTTTTTGGGCAGATAAGAGGAATGACATCCTGAGAAGAAGAGACCAAAATGCATAGTGCTTAACGTGATCCTTAGTCGGTCGATCAACGAATTAATTAATTATTATACCGAGTGTCCCACGGAATTTGAACCATGAAGAAATAGCATTGATTTGCATTAGTTTGTTAATATTTTCTTCTCACGAATAAATGAAGACTTTTTATAGTCAGGAATCACTAGAAAATGTTTAGACCTTTTAAAAAATATCAATTTTGATACATTTAAGCTGTGTTTTAGCTTAAATTCAGAAATACATAAATTTTTCCCTGTTTTTCTTTTAAGTAGGTATTGTAAATTTTATCGATTGGTTACAATGTTATGTTTGTAGTAATGGAAACGGTCTGGCCATGAGATGTTAGGATAAGTGGGTCGAATCCATTAGTAGGCTAGTATAATTTTTTTTATTGTTTAAAAAAATTTTGAAATATTACAAAAAAATTAATTATTTATTTTTTTTAATGTTGACATTTTGTTTTATCATCAAAATTATTGAAACAATCATCAGCTGCCTCTGAAAATTTAATGTTGCCGAAGGAAATATTTAGGTGTTTAAAATAATATTAAAATTGCTTCCAAAAAAAAAATAATAAATAATTTTAGATTTTAGAAACAATTTGTCAAAATTAAAAAGTTAAAAAATAATCAATTATTTTAAAATTTCCAATATTTTATGAACAATAAAAATTTTTTACCGCTGATGGGTTCAACCCATATATCTTTACATCTCCGGACCAGAACGTTAGCATTACTCCAAGCATGAAAATTCAAAAAGTTGATAAAATTTACAATACCTAAATGAAAAAAGGTTGCAAATTCATGTATTTCTGTATTTAAGCTAAAATACAGCTTTAAATGTATCAAAGTTAATATTTTTAAAAAGGTTTAAACATTTTCTAATGATTTCTGACAAGTGGGAAGAAAATATTAACAAGCTAATGAAAATCAATGCTATCTCCCTGTGGTTCAAATTCTTAGGGACACCCTGTATATTAAGTAAATATAGTCGTCTATGCAGGGTTTGTTAAACAGTAACTTAAGCATTAATTTTACAGAAAATTGACAATAAATTAGTTTATAGAGCTGATTTAAGTTTACTTAAGTTGAGGGTTCAAGAGAATCGTTTACTGATGATTCCAAGTCAATGTTTGGTTAAGATGGGCAAATAACGAACCTTATTACTTTGAAGCATAGCCGTGTTTTTTAAAAAGTGGACTAAATATAAAACATTTTTTAATTAATTTTCTGAAAGATACAAGTCAATTAAACATGATAAAGCTATGACTTAAATTGTAAAAAGTAAAAACCTAATTAAAATAAGTGACAAAGCAAATGACACTCATTCTTAGAATGCCCGACGTTTACTTTAATAATAATCAGCTGCCACACACAACTCAAACAAAGTGATAAATACATACGTCACTAACACTCACCAAAATTTCAAAACAGCTTTTTAGAATTGAAACGCCACTTTAAATGTCTTGAAGAAATAATAAGTAAAAATGGAACAGGTAAACTGGTGATTGAGACAAAAAAAAATTGGAATAACTGAACGTCTGCACAAGGAATATTTACAACAAAACGAACCTTTCAGTAAATGCAGAGATATAGCATAAAAGCACAGTGGTAAAACCAGTCATCTTGTACGGCATGGAAACTGCGAGCATAACTGTAATGGAAAATTTACTCAAGATAAAGAGAAGAAAATTTTAAGAAGGATTTATGCTCAGAGAAAAACACAGAAGGGTTATAGACTGAGATCAAATGAAGTATTAACAAACAGTAAAATTGAAAACATGGAAGTAACAATAAGAAAATGACGAGTGAATTTTTTTGGACGTATGGTCCGAATGAATCAATCTAGATAAATCGAACAAATTTTTAATAAACTCTAGAACTACAAGGGTCAGGGTGGCTATGATAAACATATGATGGGAGAACTCAAGAAGTTCAATTTCACAGAAAAAATTACTGCTAGATTGAGAAGAATACAGAATTTTTCTTTTGGAACTGATGGTTCTTGTGGATGCAGGGAGGAATCTTAACACGGGAGAATGGACTGATGAAAAGAGAGCCAAACAGTCGGAGAGGATGAAGGACTTTAGGAAGAGAAAGAAGGAGGCTGCATGAGGTAATATATTTGCGTGGTCCTCGAAGGCCTTTCCGCGATTAAAAAAAACTGAAACGCTTACTCAATAGACGTTCTATATTGAATAAATTATATTTTCTTGGACAGTTATAAGACCAGTCTGTGGACACATGGAGTCCAACTTTGGGAATATGCTAAACCTTCACTCATAAAACATTTATACAAACGATATAAACATGATTTTACGTTTGATAACGGAGTACCAGTTAAATATCAAAAACCATATCCTACATAAAGACTTACAAATAAAATAGGTAGCTGATGTGAAACAACCATACAAGATTACGAACGACAAATCTTAATTACATCGAAACCCTTTCGTACAAAACTTGTTCATTAGAGTGATACTCGATGTACCAGTTTAAAACGCCTTGCGTCTAGAGATCAACTTGAGGATGACTAATTATAGGACTGAAGTGAGGACTGCAAGCTCCAACGAGTAATCACGTTTTGGAACCATTTAATTTTGAACATTTTCAAAACTGAACATCAAATTTAGTTAATATTTTGTTTTCAGGTTCTCAATGTTTAGTAAATATAATAAAACTATGTTCAATGAAAGTGGTAAGTTGTATGATACGTATGAACATTCAGATATTTTAAAAAGTACGTAAGTTCTTTTCCAACACTTTTAAAATTTGTAGAAGTTACAAGTTTGTAATGTTTTCCTACAGATTCTTAAATTCGGGTTTTTATTTGAAATTCAGTTTAGCTGTATCATTGTTATTATGCGAGACACATTGAATGTCCATCGTTGTAATTTAAACGAAGTAACTGTTTCATATTACAATTGGTTGTCGAGTACTTTGTTCAGAAACGCAATATAATAGACTGTTTGGTAGTGTTGCAACATTGTATATTGCCGGCAAAGATTATATTCGGATTGCAGACCACTACGTTATTCGGTGCACGTACCATATTAGTAGAAGCTACCACTAGCTTGTGGATCCTCCAGCTACGACCAACCCTCTAAATACCAAGTTATGTTTTTTAATATAGTTTAAATCCTAGGAATATTCTCACTCCGTTTTACAAGGTACGTTTCTTATCTCAGAACTATTTTTTTTTTTTTTTTTTTTTAGGAAACATGTGTTTCAAACTACCTGTGTTAAAACCCATTCAGGGTTTCAGCCTTCTTTATAAAAATTGAGTCGTAAACTAACATGAATTTCACCGTTGTTTACAAATTTGTTGTAAAATAAATTGATGATAGGCCCGTATGAAGAGTAAATTACAATTTGTGTAAATTAATTCAAAGAAATAATTAGAAATATAATAGATATTATCTTATGTAAAAAAATATAACTGATTTTAACATTATTTAGTTTTTTACTGTCTCTTACACTATATGAATATAAAGGAAAAAGTATTGTCTTCATGTCGATTTTTCGAAGTCGAGTTTTCACCGGAAATACATGTTTCATTTCCCATGAACCTTAAAATACATGTATTTACCGAATAGTCTGTGTGTGTCCGCGCGCACGTGTGTACAAAGTATCTCAAGAACGGAATATCGCACAAAATTGAAACTTGAAAAAAGGTACAACGAGAAACCTCACAAGAACGCTTTTATCAAAATTGGTCAAGTATTAGTTTATTCATGCGATTTTCTCAAACACGACTCGTACGATATTTTTCAAAATCTCTTATTTACTACATTTTTATGCTCTACAAGATATGATAAGCGCCATGTCTGCTTCTTTGTGGGGCTCATGATAAAAAAATGATTTGTTTTAGATTGCTACTTTGTATTTTAGGGCAAAATTGTAGTATAATCAAAGTTCGAAGAACATTAAAAACCTACAACTTTTATTTCAAGCGCTTTTTTCCTAAAACCCCTAGTTTACCGTCAATTGGTGATTTTCTGTATTTTTTATTGAAATGGGATATTTTGAGATTGTGGCCTGAGTGTGCATCTTTAGGTAAAAGTATGCACAATCAAAGTTATAGGAAATTAAAAATCGACATCTGTTATTTCAAAAACATTTTCTACTGAGCCTAGTTTAGTGTTAATCAGCGATTTTTCGTGTTTTTGAGTCCTATAGAAGTGGATTCTCATTTTGCGTCATTCACTCAAGATTAATATTAGGTTTGTTTTTAATTTTACATCTTTTACTCTTGCCCATAACAGGCAGGTGGAATATTAAATTTTTTTCGCTCGATCTGCTAGTTCCAAGGCAACAAAAAATAATTCTCTTTCTTATCACATGGTCACCCAATTATAAATGACTGAAGCATTTAAGAACAGATGGGGAAGAGGTGTTGAAAACCCGTGTCAGAGTTATCTTCTCTGAGAGTAATGAATGCCTGGCATGCTAGTGAGCACACTTTTCCATTCAGTGAAGAAAGGATGGTAAAACTCCTCACTCCTCATTTTACTTAGTAAAGCCTCTAGAGGTTCAAACCAACCTTTTGGCTGATGATCTAAACATTGTTTACTCATGATGAAACAGGTTATTACTTATAATTTCACTTATAAGTTTCATTAATTATAATGGCAAGACAAAGATATCTAAAAACTTCACACCAGATTTTTTGATAATGATTTCTTTATATTACAAGAACATAGTATTTTACCTCAAAATAATTTGCAGGACATAATCTCATGTTTATACAGTTTTTTTATTTTTCATAACTAAGTTCATTAAAACTCTTATTACTAAATTTATATTGATAGAAAGCTATAGTTAAAACCAATTTAGTAAAGAAGACTTTTACAATAACTATTATAGCACCGCTTCCATACCTTGCTTATTCCACTTCATCAGTTTGTAGCTGTTGACTCCGACATCTTATTTACGTGTACGGGCCCGCGAACATGTGTGTGGTGTATATATGTCTATAAAACGTATACGTTCGTTTTAGCGAAGGAAACTATTCAGACACGGCTAATATAGAGAGGGTATGTACGTACACTTAAAAATTCTTTGTAGAAATGGCTCTTTTTACACCAGTAAAAATAGTTTATATTCTATTATTATTCTTATAGAATTCGTAAAATAATTGAATAGTCGCGTTATTTTCACATCACTTTCATCAATATTGTACAATATACATTTACAATCGTTACTCGACTTATGAAATATTTACAACGCAAATAAATCTATTAGGACATGCAGAACATATTTTGTTGGTTTGTATTTTAGATGCTTCGCTAATGTATTTTATCTTTTACTAAATTAATAGTAGGATAATGTGTATTATTATTAAAATTTTGTGATTAATGTAACTAAAGTAACAATGCGGTAAATAGCGATTTTTTTTTTCCTGAAATTATAAAAGGTAGAGTACTTTTCATAGCTGTATATCGATTGGTCCTGAGGCGACACGTTTCACGAGTTCACAGCTTTGATTGATATTGCTGTAATTAGTTACTGTTTAATGAGTTGTTTTATTAACGAGCATTCCGTGTAGACAGATTGTTCATTAAATTCTTTAAATGAATTTGTTTAAAAATACAGCCCTTTTGTAAGTAAAACTATTTTATAGTTCCAACATTCATAAGTTTTTTTTATAAAACAAAATAAGTAACTAACTATAACACTAGTTCTGTTAGTTATTTAAATTTTTTTTAGTTATTGTACTATGTGCATCGAAATGTGTACCTTCTGAAATAGTAGCATTACAAATTGTTTATTGTTTATAGCTGTGTTAAGAAGACTTAAGTATGTTCTCCGAAGAAACTTCCGACAAATGTTTACAAAGCTTAAATCTCGTATTTCAGGATTTTCGAATGACCCTCAAAAGAGTGGGCGGGTCTTTTTAGAAAATTTATGTGAAACGTGCCAGACTTTAAGATTTACGCATAGTGCCTCCTACGAACACAATCCCTCCTGTAGAGCAGCTTTAAGTCGCGAAGCCATCTGTCACTTACCGCGAATAAGATGGTTGTATACTATCGTTCATTTATTAAGAAAATATTTTATTATTTTTGTAATCCTGTACTTTAACTGTTGTTACTGAATTGTTATGAGAAAATTGTACAGTCTTCTCGTATGATGTTTATTTAGTATTTAAAATACTTTTTACAATTTTAATTAAAACATTTTTATTTCTATTTTGTCTTGATATTATCAAAGAAATATAAAACGAATCTTTTTTTTTTTTTTTACTTTAATAACTTTATTTGCAACTATATACTACGATACAACGAGCAAATTAGATGACAGTAAACAAAGGATGACAAGGAAAAAAAAATAAAAAAATAAAAATAAATAAATGAAAAAGAACAGTGATACCCATTGGTATATGTTCTATGAAATAAAGTTCATGATACATGAATGATAAATAACAACATAAGAAAAAAAAGAAGAAAGAAAAATAAAATAAATCACTTTATACAAGATCTCTGGCCCATTGACGTTTCAACCTGCGCTGCGGATTTCCTGGTAGTGATGCATCCGATAGTTTGGTGATTAATTCGTTGGGGTGATCATGCAATTTTCTGTGAAAAACACTGTAGCTGGACTTAACTACTTCACTTATGAACGGAATATTAAGGTCGTCATGTAGAATTTTGTTGTTGACATAAAAAGGTGCGCAGGTGATGAAACGTAGGCATTTTGACTGAAAGGCTTGTAATTTTTGTAGATTGCTCGGTTTAGCTGTGCCATAAATTTGTAGTCCATAGGTCCATATTGGTTTGAGATAAACTTTGTACAGTAATAGTTTAGATTTTAGAGTCAGTGAAGAGCGGCGTCCAAGTAGTCGAAATAGTTCTTTCAATTTGGAGTTCAAAGTCAGTCTTTTGGTTTTTATATGAGTCGTCAGGTGAGTCTCTTGTCAAGGTGAAGTCCAAGGTATTTAACTGTTTGTCGTTGTGGTATCGGTTTATTGTCGAGGAATAGTTGAGGACATTCGCCTTTCCGGAGAGAAAAGGTGACATGCACTGATTTTGAAGCGTTGAATTGGATCCTCCAGATTTTTAACCAATAATTTAAAAAGTTAATGTGACTTTGTAAATTATTACTTGCTGCTTCTGGCTTTACATCAGAAGAAAGGATGACTGTATCGTCAGCATAAGTCGCTAAGGTGGTGTTAGCAGATGCAGGTAGATCTGATGTATAGATGCTGTAAAGCAGTGGCGACAAGATTGATCCTTGTGGAACACCAGCGACGATTTGTTTGTAGTCAGACAGAGCCGTGTTATGTTTTACTTGAAAAAATCTGTCCGTTAAAAAGGAGCTGATGATTAAGAAATAGGCATCTGGCAAGAATTTTCTTAATTTATATCGCAGACCTTGATGCCAAACTTTATCAAACGCAGCGCAAACATCAAAGAAGACGGCACTCACATATTTTTTTTGTTCAAAGCCAGAGGCAATTTGATCAACGATTCTGTGTAGTTGATGAATTGTGCTGTGCCGTCGACGGAACCCAAATTGATGATTAGGGATTATACCTTGGTCTTCTACAAATATAAGCAGTCTTGGGAGTAAAAGTTTTTCGAATAATTTTGAAACTGTTGAAAGTAAACTGATGGGCCTGTAAGAAGATGGTTCGTGGATTGGTTTATTTTCTTTATGAAACATGATAACTTGTGAAAATTTCCACTGTATAGGAAAGTGGGTGGTCCGCAAAATAGCATTAAAAATTTGCGTAATTAGAGTTATTCCTGCTTGTGGCAGTTCACGTAGTACTTCAGCCGTTATCAAATCATATCCAGGAGATTTTTTTAGTGGCAATTGAGTAATTGCAGTCTTTATTTCTTGGTCAGTAAAATTGAGTGGAGGTAGAGACAACTGTAAAGGTGAAGATACTTTATCTTCTATTAATTTTGTAAAAGCGGGTACAGTACCACTATGAGGTTGGAACGTCTTTTCCAAGTGTTCAGCAAATAGGATGGCTTTTTCATTGTCAGATTTTGCCCATGTGTTGTCCAGTTTCCGAAGAGGAGGGCAGTGAGGAGTATAGCGTAGGAGTTTACCGGTTTCTTTCCACAGACTTCCATCTTTCGTATTGAGGTTCCTAACACGATGTTCTAGATCAACCAGATTTAAAACCAGATTTCAACTAAATATTAATATATTGTATAAAAATGGTCGAAAATTGAAAAACATTCTAATTGTCTCGTTACTTCTTCTGAATATCAATGTATTTCTTTAATATTTGTGCTTATGTTAAATCCGTATTTTTGTAAGTCTACCTTTTGGTACAGCTACAAAAAGTAACACTACCAAAATTCAAGCTTTATAATCAAAATTTTTTAGAACAATTATCAGTGCTTCTTACTACATTTTAAATTTAAACCTTTCAAATTTAACTATCTTAACATGCATTTTTTTGAATGAAGTTGCTCAATCGAATTATCCACTTCTAAATTTTTATAGTACAACAGCTAAGAACCTAAAAGTGTTAATGTCAACGGATATTTTACTTTTATAAATTATCACGCTAATTTTTATGTTTCTTATTCCACTTGGTAATACATTGCATGAATATTTTTAAGTGCAAAATAAATTGAAATGAAAGCTACAAGTAGGTATGAAAAGCGAAATCCAGTGACGGATTAATCACGAAATATCCAGAACCACAAAGCACAAAAGCTTGAAATTGTATACGTATGATCCGTTTGGGTTGTAGACACCCAGTAAGTGACGAAAAATCTACTTGTAATGAAAGAAAATTAAGTACAGAAAAAACTGTTTATTGAATTTACAACTTCACAATGTACTTTGACAAAATATTTGTATAACAAGAACTGAAAGAAATTAAATGTGCTAAAACTTTTGTGTCTTAATCCGTCGATTAGCTTCGAGCTCTTACTGCGTTTACAGTAAACCTCTTACTGCGTTTAAAGTAAAAATGACTTGAATCCAAAAGCAAAAAAGAGAAAGGTACGATTTCTTTATAAAATGTTTGTAATAAAAAATTTATGAATGTGAAGCCAAGCAAGCGGGGGTACTAAACTACAAGCTTTACAATAAAATGCTTATAATCAATACTAAACTATTAACTGAAAGGTATTTCTTAAATAATTTGTTGTACCTAATTATGTTCACGTCAATTAATATTATGCGGGATTTTCGTTTACAATAAATTATTTAAAATAATAAAGGCTAATTAAACATAATCTATCAAATCTAACAAATATCGAGTTATTAACAATTGACAAATTAATGGCCCACCATTTTTATATTTAATAATTAAAATTAAATAATTTTGGTTCAATAATGTTCAAAATTTAACTGATTCTTACTGGTCGTAAGGGATCCATCCACATGCGAACATCCAACCCGAAATATTGGACGCTTTCGATCGACCCACCAAACCTTGCATCAGTTGCACTATGGATATTCAATTAGCAATTGCTAAGTGTAGTGGTGCTGTGTTAACAGAAGACGAAAAAAGGAGATCTTTACGCGTGTGGGTTATGAAATGGCTGTTAGAACGAAGTAAATTTAGCCATATGTCTGCTAGCAGAACGTTTCGAGATTTTGCTCTAAATATTTTTGAAATTGTAATTAAATTTTTTTTTAATTCTGCGTTTTGAGTACCGGAATAGTGTTTAGCAGGTCATTAAATTTGTTCGCGATGTGAATAGAAATATGATTCCTCAACTACAAGACCGTGTTGGGCCAACCGCTCGACGGTTCTAGATCCACATCCCAACATGCTCGACTAACGGCTCGAGTTGGGTCTTGCTATCGAACCAAGCATCTAACCCAAGAAAATGTTGGAAGAGACATTACAAAATTACGAAATTTAAAAAAAAATAGTTATGTGCTGAAATAAAATTAATATTTAGCAGTAAAATAGTTTTTGACAAAACCGTTCCTGTTTGTCATATTATAAAAATAAATAAAGAGCAACGACATGGAGAATAATTTTAAAGTTAATTTTATTCGTAGTATAGAATTGAGTACAAAGGATTTATAATAATAGAAATTATAATTGCTGTTAATAAAACAAATAAAGTGTTTTGTAAGAGAATCGTAAACCTGTTTTATGTAGAGAATTTGTAAAATATTGCAATAGCACTATTGAATATTTTAAAATATAAGTGACCAGGGATTTGACAACTTTCAAACCATTCGTAATCTACAATGAAACTCTGAACTATTGTCTCTAGAGAATTTAATCAAATTGTATGTAGTAAAATGAATACAATGCCACAGAGTTAACTTCATTTACTAAACCTTAATATTAGTATTTTTAATGTTATCTTGAAGAATGTGTTATGTCGCTTTCAAATTTAAACTTCTGTCATTTATGATTTATGTTTTGATAATTGAACCTTATTGTTGCTCAGATCATCAGCCGAAAGGCTGGTTTGAACCTCTAGAGGCTTTACTACGTAAAACAAAGAGTGTGGTGTTTTATCATGCCTCCCTCACTGAGTGAAAAAATTTGCTTATCAGTATTCCCGGCCCTATGAAAATCATCTCTTTCTTTGCAAATGACACCTTCACTTCACTTACCACAAATATTTTTCTTAGGGGAGATAACTCTGATTAGAGTCTTTTACACCTCTACATCTTTTGTTTTTAAATGCTTTAGTCATATAGTTGGTTGACCATGAGATAAGAAACAGAACTATTTTTTTATTGCCCTGGAACTGACAGAACGATTGCAAATAATTTAACACTCCATCTGCCTGTTATGGGTAAATTAATTTACTCATTTGAATGTTTTGTTTTTACGGAAGAGGCTAGGTTAATTCGAACTGTAGTACATACTTTCTAGTTTACCTTACTGATTAAAATGTGCTGTTTGTTTATGATTTGTGGTCACATGGCTACTTGAGTCCATTATTTATTAAGTTTTATTAAATAAACATGATAAATTATTAAGTTTGGTAAACTTAGAAATCGACTATAGATTATATAATTATATTGAAGGGAGTTCTGTTTGCAAACTGATCAATGATGATCATATGACATAAGAAGTACACTCAAAAACTAACCGTTTGATGTCGTAGAGATCAGTTATATAAAACTGATCACCAACATTGGGCGACCCTTTATTTTATATACTAATCAAATTACACCATCTGTTTGCACTAATTGAAAAAAAAATATATACATTCGGGAAAGGATTCTATAATAATGTTTTTATTTTTCTACATTGCAGAATGTACTTCATTTATTGCAGAATTAAAGTATTATTGACCGCATGCATAAAATGGAGCAAATGTTTCTATTTATGAGCTTGAAGCAAAAGGTTAAGCTTCAAAGCAGAAATAAAAATTAATAGCATTTGATTTTGCCATATGTTATTTCTATTGTTCTACATGAAAGCTTTTCTTTACTTCATTTTTTTATCATTTAATTTTTTCTAATGAGCGTTTGTTGCAATTTGTTCAATTAAAAACAATAAATAACCCCATGATCCAATGAGATAAGGGTGACATGTATGACGTGTAAATGAGGTGTAGTCTTGTACAGACTCAGCCCAACCATTCCTGTGACAATATGGTTAATTGAAGTCCAACGATCGAAAAGCACCAGTTACCGCAGTTTTTTGATCAAATACGTATAAAAGTTATACGTAATTTTTACTAGGATTTGAACACGGATCTTTCGTCTACGAAAATCAGCTGTATAACAGCTGACTGGTGGTGATTACCTTACCGCTAGACCATCCCGTTTGGTTGACTTCTAATTTAATTCAAAATTAGATGTTGGTCACCTACGTGGCGTAGTGGTTAGTGATCTAGGCTATCAAGCGGAAGGTCCCGGTCTCGATTTCCGATTAGAGTCTAGAAATTATTACGCACCAAAACCCATTGTTTCATACTCCGAAGTAGTCGCTAATGCCGTAGACCGTAAGGCGTCTTAAAATGAACTGAAAAACAAATCAGCTGTTACGTAACATAATTTTGTCTATAGCAATATGTTCTAAACGATTCTAAGATGTATACACTAATAAAAATTAATTTGGACAAAGAGATAACGATGAGATTAAAAATAATGAATCGCCAAAAAATACGACGGGGTTTTATGTAATGTATCATGTGCGCTATGTTTTAATATACTACGTCAGACATATTACATTAACATGAATGCTCTGAGCTGTTCCTTCTGGACGTTACTATGATTTTAATTTTCTATTTTTTAATCATTCGAGAACGTTTTGAAGTACTTGCTACAAATAAGTAGAGTAAAATTATTTTCTTCGTTTTAATAGTTTTTCTAGGAAGACTTCGTAAAAATGATTGCAATGCTATACCCGTTTATATGACATTGTTTCAATATTGTCACTACCTGTAATTTCCAGTAATTAGTTTTTAATATTTTAGTTAACCAAAATATTGAATCAGATCATTAAATGATTGTCATTTTAGGGAACAGTGTGTGAGGAATTATAATACCTGTACCTTTTACAATATTTTAAGTAATGCTCATACAATCACATCAAATCTTGTAAAAATGAATAGTAATAATATAAAAATTATTAGAAGTAAATTATTTATTGGTTTTTTTTAGTTTCAAATAATGTAATAATGATCATAAACTATTGATCAAATTTAAGGGGCTAGGTTTTCTGGTTAAATCTCCATAGAATTCCTTACCTTTTGTAAAATGAGCCATTTATTTTCAACCGTTCTACGATGAAAAGGTTTTAAAGGGGTTTAACTTACACAATTTGCATAAAAAGCACTCAACTTATCAAAAAGTTGAATGAAAACTTCTTGGTAGAAACATAAAGTTAGTCGCATATTGAGAAGCCTTTCCATTTTACCTTTCACCTTAAAATTAACCATACGTAACACATATGGTCATTTATATTTTTAGTTTGATATCAACCGTTTTCAGCGGATTATCATCGTGAATTATATTCCACAACACATTATTGGCTTTATTTTAAATTATTCGGCCATGTAATGGGATTCATATAATTTATATTTACATCCAAATTTTAAAAACATTCTTTTGAGTGAAATTTTTATTTTTTGTCATATTTTTCCGTTAATTCCAATTGAAATTATTTTTAAATTTGTATTTATCTTTAAAATAAGACTATGGCCTTTCTAATCTGTCAAATTATGCCTCTTCTGACATTGATGAACAACTTAAAGTGCTTTAAGTTTTAATTTGTACGTTTCAACATTATCCGTAAATTTACGTGCGTTTAGTTGTCCAAACGTATCAACACGTGGAGAAATAAACTTAAATCAAAGCATTTTTGTAAGAACAGAGAAAATTTTGCAAAATTAATACTAAAATAGTAATATATATTTTTTATTGCATATATATATAAAAAATGTCTGGGTAAGTCCTAAAAATATAGAACTTTTTGGTCTACTCTATTGTAAACGTACATTCTACAAATGAATATGTTTTCGCATTAATTTTTCGTGGATCGTCTTTAATTACATACAAAAACCAGAACAAACGAATCTGAAACCTTTTTATTCCTCTATGAAAAGATGCGTGAATGAGAATCGTCAGAAATTCTTATATCTAAAAAACGTACGCGTACATATTTTTGACGCGAGGAACATTGTAAAATCTCTGTACATTATGTTTCGTTAATTCGTAATAATATTGATTTATTGATTTGAAAATCAAGTATTAATAATGATTTAATGAAATTTACAATAAAACTCTCACTAAATATTTAAGTATAAAATAAGAAACAATTTAATTTAGCACTCTTTGTTGGCTGTTATTAATAAAATAGTAATAGGCTGACAGCCAAAATATTCAAATTGAATGTAATCCATAGGACAGGCTAAAATATCCCCCAAAAGTGTTCCTTTGTTCGTTCCGATAATTCCATTTGTTTGAAACAGCCTTACATAATTACCCTTTTTCGTTTGTACACATTTTTTTCCTATTATTAAACGAAATACCCAGCTGACTATACCTTTTGAGATATTTAAAGACTGATTATTTTTTTGTTAATATTATTTATTTATGTAATTCTTTTTTGTTTTAGTAAAGGGATAAACTAAAATATAAAAGGGAACTGATGATCTGTTTATACGGTATGCACTGACTGACAGTGGGTGGTTGCGTGTTCGGCGCCCCCTTCTGTGCAGTGACTATTTTTGAAAAATTGTTAGAACTGATATAATCAACTTTTTACAACGTCTAATTTGAATATTAGGCTTGTATTTATTTATTTTTTCTTACTATTTTAACTACAACAACCTTTGTGTCTACATGTGAATTAAGATTAATGATTTTTATATTTGAAATTGATGAAGCTAATAATATATTAACAACGTATTTAAAAGTGTATATGTTTTAAAAATATTTTTGTTTTAATGCTTCATTTTATTAGCGGAAATGATGGAAACCTCGAATCTTTTAAGAATATTCTTTTTTATTTGAATTATATAGTAAGTTACGCTTAATAAATGACAAATCCGATGACATTATCTTTAAGAAATGACTTTCTTTATGCATTTATTCATGTCTTGATATACTGTGATGGTCATAAAATCTTTCATTTACTATCTGCGAATAACATTTTTATTATCATATTCGGTCGTTATTATTCTTTTAAATATTTTGCATTATTATGTTTAATTTTTTCTCTTGGCAGAAGAATTATGAAATACAATTATATTTTTTTAAATAATAATTTTAAAGAACTTCCTTGGGTCCTATCCTTTTTTTTATAAAAGACACAGCTTTGTTCTATCAGCTTTTTCCCTTTCATCTTGGTTGGGATTTGTGTAGGATTTAAAATGTTTCATTAAGCTACTTTTTATATTATTTAGAGGGTTTTCTCGCACCACGCGTCAGAAATATTTTGTATATCTCGGTTCTTTTATTGTATTTGTCTTACCTTTCATGCTATAAAATGTAGAAATTATAAATTTAAAATTAAAATATACACTATTTAGTTATATTTACATATTTTTCTTTCTATCTCACCAGTAAAAAAGATAAATTTATTAAAAAAATATGCTTATTAAAACTTGCAATCGTCAATGAAATAAAAATAAAACCAAGATAGACTTGCTTGTCATTAACACATTCAGTGCTAGAGACTCGCCTAGCTGGTCATGGGTACGTATTACCTCCAGGCTGCCGTCTCACCTAGCGAGTTCTGTTCTGTTATCATTTTAAGTAATTCCGGAGGGACACCGTCTGTCGGATATGAGTTTGTTGCAATTACATGGCCCTTAGGTTTTTCTGTGCAACCGTACAGTTTGTTTTTGAATTTTCGTCGTATGATCTTCTACCTTCGTATAGTATACACGTTCAGTATTTTTAACTGGTTTTCAGGGTACAATAATTGAAGCCGTGAATTTAGCATCTTTGCAGGTATCGATTCAAAGTAGCTTACACTTTTAGATTTACTTTAAAAGTATATTTTTGCGGTTCAAAATTATTTAGGAAATTACGCTTAAGTCGTAAAGGTAAATTAAAAACTTCAAACAAGAAGTACCTTTTATTATAACAGGCGAAAAACCCCTAAAACCATTGAATTGTTTACTTTTATGTTATTAGCAAACATAAATCTATGTATAAGTTGCAAATAAAATAAATCTATAAAAACGTCAGTAACATAACTTAAAGGCCTTACATAAAGCAAGCGGAGAACACGCTGCACAAGTAATCAGCCCAACGGGAGAGATACCTCATAATTGCTCAGCGTGTTAAAATGTGTTAAAATCCTTTGGCTTGGGAATAGTTAGACTACAATCACAGACTTAAAATTTTAAAATATTTAGACTACCGTACTGACAAAATATAGAATTAATGACTATTACGTAGAATGTTGTTAACGTTTTTGCGTATTATGTTGAAAAAAATGAAAATTTACCTAACCAACAACAAAAACCGATTTTTATTTTGAAGTTACGCTGCTGAATATAATCTCATAACATTTTATTTCTTTTGACAAACTTATTCTACGAAACCATATTTGGACCGGTCTGGACCGAAAGTATAGAGACCCAGGAACTCATGTACCCAAATTAGGAATTTCAGTCGAATTCCTCTGAGATCTAACTTCAACGCCCTGATACATGACAAAAACTGCATACAAACCGATCATTTTTTTCTTTACTTTTGAAACGTCTTTTCTAATTGTTTGAACTGTTAAGAGAAAACATTTCAAAAGGGTATGTGGTGTCCTCCTATAAGCCTGAAACGCCATTGTTTTTGAACACATATTATAACAATTTTTAGTGGTTTTGATTGTTGTTGCAAAATTTAATAAAGTTAGTTTAAAACACAGCCAAGATGATAATGAACTATACTGCGATTGCTTAGCTAAGTAAAAAGCGGAACATTTGATAAAAAAATGGAGTTTTAGCAGTACCATGTGCTAATGATTAAGCCATAAAAGCGATCTATTTTTTTTAATGTAAATCCAACTAACAAATCGTCATTTATTTTGATCCATGTTCTACAATTTATTTGGATTAAATTATTTAAAAGTCCACCACTATACTCAGCAGTTATAGTGCTACATTCCGCTGCACTGCAAGGTGGAAGATACTGGTTCCGATTTCCGGTTACAATGTAAAAATTACAAGTTACAACCCACAGATTTTTTATAGGAACCCACAGTAGTCGCTAGTAACCGGAAAATTTGATGAAATTTTAAAGACTTATAAGATTCATCTCAGAGGCACAAGTACTTATTATTAGTAATTATTGACGTTCTATGTGTAAATTTATTTGATAGATTTTGAATTAAGTTTCGCTAACACAATCATTGTAATTGTTAAGTTAATCAAACACAAGTTGATGATATGTTGTCATTCTTCTTTAAAATTTGTTGTGGAATTATAATTAAGTGTTCATTTTTTATGAATTTCAGCCTATCATTACAATTAATTTATAAAATGCTTTTACATTAAAAAAATAAGTTTCTATTATGCGTTCTGAAAGACTAGACGTACAAATTATTTTTCCATTTTCAAATAATATTATTGTGCCATAAATAATATGACATTAGAGCTGGACTTTAAAAAAAATGACTGGAATGAATTTTTAAAATTTGATTTATGATACACAAGGGAATTTAATAGGTTGGTTTTTATACTTTTTATTTTGGTATTTTTTGTGATGTAAACGGACAACGATTCATCTCTATGTAAGAAGAGGTAGATATTTATTTGGTTTTCATAGATTTGCCTTCAACAGGTCTCAGCGGGACTCTTCCCCCTTCACAGGTGACGACGAGAATACTTGCTTTCTTAACAACTCCCAATCGGTCGGTTATCGTTAACTTTGCTTTTCGTTTTTCTACGTTGCATCTCGTAATTTTAAACCCTGGTTCATATTGCACGGTCGGTTAGTATTTTTATTCATAAATTTATTTTATCTTGATCGGAGATAAACATTATTTTAATTTCATAACATATTTTTTTTATTTTGAATTTACTTCAAAATATATTACGCAAGAAGAAATACCGTACTGTATTTATGAAAATAATATAAAAAGGTTTTTTGTTAAAAAAACACACCTACGTCATGTAGGTACATAAAAACTTTCCAAAAATTGGCCTATTTTGGCAGGTTTCTTTCAATTATTATTAAACTGTATTTTGCCGCATCGTGGGTTGATAGACCATTAAAATGTCTTGAATTAATCATTTTTTTAAATTCTAGGTTTTAACATTTTTATTGTTTAAAAAATGATTATAGGGAAGGAAAATATTGTTTTCATGTTGATGTTTTGAAAGCGAGCTTTCATCGCAAACAGGCGCCATAAACTCAAAAAAAGATGTTTTAACGATTTATCTGCGTGCCTGTAGTGTATAAAATATCTCAAGAACGGAATAGCGTACAAAGTTAAAACACGGAACTTAAGTGAGGTATCGCAAGTGTACTTAACATGAACATGTTCATTAAGTTCGGCCAACCGGATGTAGTAGTTTATTCGTGCGATTTTCTCAAAAACTTCTCCTACGATTTTCTCTTAAATCGTTTTATTTACTTCATTTTTGGTGATCTACAAGATATGGTTAGCGACAAGCATAAATCTCCTAAATTATTCTACTGGAATTCGTGGGGCTGAGCTCTCATAGTAAAAACCTTTTTAAGGTGGAGCCTTAATATGCATATTGGGCAAAAATGTACATGATTAAAGTTATTGAAAATTACAAAAAACCTATAAATTTTATTAAGCAGTTTTTTTTCTACAATGATTACTTTAGCGTCAAAAATTATTTTTTGTATTTTGCTCATTAAAATCGGTAGAAATGTACTTAATATTTTGCGGCCTAAGTATACATTTTACGACATAATTGTACATAATGCAAGTTACAAACGTAAAACATTGACTT
Organism: Catonia carolina; assembly: GCA_035578175.1. Lineage (NCBI taxonomy): Eukaryota > Metazoa > Arthropoda > Insecta > Hemiptera > Achilidae > Catonia > Catonia carolina. The sequence goes on from JAQMRL010000002.1 coordinate 84,158,836, forward strand.
CAAGTATTTTTTGTACAGAGCCTAGTTTAGCGTCAATTAGTGATTTCCCGCTTATTGTCATCCTTTCATCCGATACAGTCATCCTTTCTTCTGATGTAAAGCCAGAAGCAGCAAGTAATAATTTACAAAGTCACATTAACTTTTTAAATTATTGGTTAAAAATCTGGAGGATCCAATTCAACGCTTCAAAATCAGTGCATGTCACCTTTTCTCTCCGGAAAGGCGAATGTCCTCAACTATTCCTCGACAATAAACCGATACCACAACGACAAAAAGTTAAATACCTTGGACTTCACTTTGACAAGAGACTCACCTGGGCGACTCATATAAAAACCAAAAGACTGACTTTGAACTCCAAATTGAAAGAACTATTTCGACTACTTGGACGCCGCTCTTCACTGACTCTAAAATCTAAACTATTACTATACAAAGTTTATCTCAAACCAATATGGACCTATGGACTACAAATTTATGGCACAGCTAAACCGAGCAATCTACAAAAATTACAAGCCTTTCAGTCAAAATGCTTACGTTTAATCACCTGCGCACCTTTTTATGTCAACAACAAAATTCTACATGACGACCTTAATATTCCGTTCATAAGTGAAGTAGTTAAGTCCAGCTACAGTGTTTTTCACAGAAAATTGCATGATCACCCCAACGAATTAATCACCAAACTATCGGATGCATCACTACTAGGAAATCCGCAGCGCAGGTTGAAACGTCAATGGGCCAGAGATCTTGTATAAAGTGATTTATTTTATTTTTCTTTCTTCTTTTGTTTCTTATGTTGTTATTTATCATTCATGTATCATGATCTTTATTTCATAGAACATATACCAATGGGTATCACTGTTCTTTTTCATTTATTTATTTTTATTTATTTATTTATTTTTTTTCCTTGTCATCCTTTGTTTACTGTCATCTAATTTGCTCGTTGTATCGTAGTATATAGTTGCAAATAAAGTTATTAATGTAAAAAAATTTACTTGCTTAACTTTTTGACGGGCATATAAAAAATTAGCCTATACTTTTACGTGTATATATTCTTTACTTGTCTGTACATACTGTATTGCACACAATTTAGTTCGTTTGTGAAGTCAGCCATTTTATTATAATATAGACTATATTATGCACTTCCTATAAAATTTTGCGTTGATTGACTAAAATTTCAACAATATAAGTTTTTTAAGTGTTTGTATAAAACAATTTAACTTCTTTGAAATATATTTAAAAATCTTAAATAAACACTTTGTAAGAGATTATATTATCCCCACGAGGGATTAGCCAAATTTGCTATGAAATAACTAAATTAATATTGTATTCATTATTGGTGTTGTATCAGCTTTCAAGTTTGATTTTATTATTTTTCCATTTTACCTTGTCCCTGGCGCCCAACGTGGGGCCTCGACTTCGTAGCGACCTACGAGGGATCCACGACCAGCTAGCCGCCTTCAACACTTTCTGGAAAGTATAAACCAGTGGCGCCCATCATCCATCATCATGGTTATGCTCACTAGGGGACAGCTATGTAATTGCGCAACCTGTTTAGAACCAGAAGACGACATCAGTTCCATTGATTGCCGTCTCTGCGCCAAACCGCACCACAACGTCTGCCTAAAAAGGGAAGCTGGCGACACCACTGCTTTCCTGTGCCAGCCCTGTATCCTCGCCCTTCCGATCTCAGAGGGAAGCACGTCATCCATCACCGCCCCGGTTTCACCTTCACCGCCTCAAATCATTCAGTACCTAATGCCTCCACCAGCTCAAATCCTAGTACTCCCTGAATTCCGTGGCCAGTTACACGAAGACCCGGAAGCTTTTACAAAGAAATGCTCAACCGCCTTTGCCGGCCACAATACGCCTGAACACGCCTGGGTTCTACTAGCGTCAAAACAGCTATTTGACGACGCCGCGAGATGGTGGACGGACTACGGCGAATTCATATCAACCTGGGGCCAATTCAAGGCGAGAATCGCCGCAAAATTTGCGAGTTCCGCCCGAATCACAGCGGCCAACAAAGAACTATACGGCACGGAACAGCGGACCGGGGAACAAATAGAGAAATTCATACGACGAAAGGTCCAGCTTTTCTATAAGTTAAACCCGAACGGAGAAGAACATTCCCTGGTCCCACTACTAATCGACCAGCTCCTACCGAAAATAAAATCTCTAGTCCGTGCTGCGAGGCCCGATAATGTAGAAGAACTCATAATGTATGCCACAGAATTTGAAAGTGACCAGACGAAACATAGCGGCAACAATATGACCCCAGCACAAACAAATACCACCCGTACGACGCAACCTGCTGCTACTCGCCCGACGCCGCAAAACACAACACGCCCGACGCCGCAGAGCCAAAACATACCGAAGTGTCACTATTGCCCGGAGCGGCACTGGCACCGTGATTGCCCGGTCTACCAGGCGAAAAGAGAGCAGGGAAACGAAGGAGCTGTGAGAAATTCTGCCCCGATCCACAGCCAGCCTCAGGGGCGACCGAAGTAAAAACAGAAACGACTCCAAAGATTGCTACAACACCCACTACGATCGGTATTGCACACATCACGGCCGAATCTAACACTCCCTTGCCAAGGATTACGATCCACATCGGGAAGAAACCAGTCCACGCACTTTTAGATTCCGCCGCAACACATAATTTCATGAACACACGACACCTGCCGCCAGAAGCTGTTCCAACCCCACTGGATGCGGCCATCCACCTCGCTACTACTGATGCAGTGTGCGAAATTCGGGGAGACGCAGCAATAGAAATAAAAATAAACCGAGAACCTACAATTGTTAACTTCTACATCGTGGACAACCTAAGAGAAGATGTGATCTTGGGGCAGCCCTGGCTTCGGAACCAACATGCCTGTTTGGATTTCGAGGCTAGTCGGTTGCTCTACGGAGAGAAGAAAAGGCAAGCAGTATTTTGGCAACCAAAATCACGGGCCCAGGAAACAACACTGGACACGGAGAATATTCAACACTCCGCGCCCCAGTCACACGTGGGTCCGCTGATCGAGCTTCTCGAAACCTACAGCTCTGTATTTCACGAAGTCTCGCCTCCCCAACCGACAAATGCTGCGACCCACAAAATAACTCTCACAAACACACGGCCCATTTATACCAGACCCTACAGATACTCAACAGAGAAATTACAAAGTATCAAAGAAGAGGTTAAAATTATGAAGGAGAAGGGCTACGTAGAACCGGCCGATACACCATTCAATTCCCCGATCGTGGTGGTAAAGAAGAAATCAGGCGCCAATAGACTGTGCATCGACTACCGACGTTTAAACGAGGTGACCGAGAACGAGACGCCGCCGCAAGTAAATATTCACGATGCCCTGAAGGCCATCGGAAAAGCTAAGGTGTTCACAACTCTCGATCTCAAAACCGGGTACTGGCAAGTACCGCTCGAGCCTGAATCACGACCGTATACGGCTTTCACGACACCGCAGGGAGAGAAGCTCCAATTCACCGTTATGCCTTTCGGTCTAAAGAATGCTCCCAGTACTTTTCAGAAAATGATGAACTCAGTCCTCAGCGGTCTAGAGGATTTCTGTTCGGCCTACCTCGACGATGTCATCGTTTTTAGCAACGACTGGGAAGAACACATACTGCATCTCTCTAGAATACTTGAACGACTCGATGCATATCATCTAACTTGCGCACTGGAAAAATGCCATTTCGGTAAAGACAGTACAAACTACCTTGGGCACTCTGTCACCCCGGAAGGCAATCAACCGCTCCCCGAGAATGTCATGGCTGTGGAAGAGGCCCAACCTCCTACAAATAAGAAACAATTGAGACAATTCCTCGGAGTAGTAAACTGGCTGCGTGAATTCATTCCAAGAATGGCAGAACTAAGCGCACCACTAACCAACCTACTGGCCAAAAACTCTAGATGGCGATGGGACGAATCAGCCGCGCTCACTTTCCAGAAGATAAAAGACGCAGTTAAGGAAATTACAACCTTACACCGCCCCGACCCAACAAGGCAATTAATTCTTCAAACAGACGCCAGCAAGTTGGGCCTCGGGGCCGTACTCTACCAAGAAGACGAAGAAAAGCAGAGACAAGTTATTTCCTATGCGAGCGCTAAGCTAAGTCCCACCGAGCAGAGATATCATGCGAACGAGCAGGAGTGTCTAGCAATAATCTGGGCAGTGAAAAGATACAGGCCCTATCTCGAGGACCGGGAATTTCTTCTCCGAACGGACAGTCAAGCCCTAACATGGCTGTCGACGTTAAAAGATTCCCGGGCCAAGCTAACAAGGTGGGCCTTGTTACTTCAAGAATTTAAATTCCGAATAGAACACTGCCCAGGGAAAAAGAACGAGCTGCCCGATGCTCTCTCACGCCAGCCTACAGGACAGACGATAGACCCCGACGAATTTGACCTCGCTGACCGAGCCACACCACCGGAGCAGCCTCAAACGTCGCCAGAACCCCCGTCAATCCAACAAATAGACGTAGAACCAAACACTCTCGTGGAAGAGATCAAGCAAATCCAAGCACAAGACCCGGCGATCGAAGAGAAGAAACAGCAGATCGATCGGCTTTCCCAGTTACCTGCGGCGAGCCGATCTAGGATCGAGAAGAGATTCCTGGAACGCCACAGAGTGTCAGAAGACTTATTACAATTCCGACATAGCGACCAGTCTGAAGACTGGAAAATTGTAGTACCGGCAAGCTACCGTGATAGAATTTTGTATCACTACCACGACGAAGATCTTGCCGGTCACCCAGGCTCTGATGAGACGGGGGATAAAATTATGAAACATTTTACATGGCCCAACCTGAGGAACGAGGTCAATAAATACGTCGGAAATTGCTACATATGTACAACGTTCAAGGCAAATACACATCCAAGGACCGCCGGACAACGCCCAAGACAACCAACTCGCCCATGGGAAACAGTTGCCGTGGACTTAATGGGACCATACCCACTAACACCGAACAGAAAACGCGTCTTACTGGTGGCTACCGATTTATTCTCTCGATGGACCGAGGCATTCGCACTACCGAACTCTCACGCACCCACAGTAATCAAGAAAATGGAAGACGAAGTATTCTCTCGATGGGGCTACCCGGCCAAAATATTAACTGACCTCGGCACCCAATTCACCAGCCATTCCTGGAAGAATGCCTGTAGCCGATGGAAAGCTAAACACTGGACGACGCCAGCATATCACCCCAGAGCAAACCCCACGGAACGCCGAAACCAGGAAATAAAGAAAGGCCTCCGAGTAAGATTAGACGGCCAACATAGAAACTGGGAAAAACATTTACCGTCAGTCCTCTTCTCCTTACGAAACCGGCGAAATATCGCTACAGGCTACGCCCCGAGTGAATTGTTATTCGGTCAAACCTTGCACCGACCAGGAGACTGGGGCCTCAAGGCACACGAAAGCAACGAAGACGCTGCGTTAACACGGCAAGCTGGCGCCCTTCAACGGCAACAAGCAGCTAGGGACCAACACAAACGGTACCAAGCTAAACGGAGTGACCCTCCCACCGACAATCCAGCCTTCGAGGTAGGGCAAAAGGTGTACATTCGACATCACCCCCTTTCCAAGAAAATAGCTGGGTTCCACGCCGGTTTTGCTCCCCGCTGGAAGGGACCATACCAAATTGTGCATCGCGCTGGACCCGTATACTGGGTGAACATCAACAACGAAAAGACTAAAGTGCATCAAGACGACGTTCGCCCTTACATCGAACCTCTGGACCTTTAGTGCAGTGCATAATATACACATACCTGTAAATAGGAATCTCATGTTTATAGTTTTAAGTAGTCGTAAAATCATAAAATGTAAAGCCCGGGGCCTGCGAGCTCTACACCTTTTGTTTGCTCTGTTCATTTTCCAGGGCCTGCGCGCCCTGCTGTCTCTATTAGTCCGTAAATTAGTTGTAAGGATTCTCATAAAATGTAAAGCCCGGGGCCTGCGAGCTCTACACCTTTTGTTTGCTCTGTTCATTTTCCAGGGCCTGCGCGCCCTGCTGTCTCTATTAGTCCGTAAATTAGTTGTAAGGATTCTCATAAAATCTAAAGCCCGGGGCCTGCGAGCTCTACACCTTTTGTTTGCTCTGTTCATTTTCCAGGGCCTGCGCGCCCTGCTGTCTCTATTAGTCCGTAAATTAGTTGTAAGGATTCTCATAAAATCTAAAGCCCGGGGCCTGCGAGCTCTTTACCTTTTTGTTTGCTCTGTTCATTTTCCAGGGCCTACGCGCCCTGCTTTCTCTGTTAGACCGTAAGTTAGCTGTTAAGAATTCTCATCCAACTATGTATCTTATAAATCAATAAGTCCTTGTAAATCTAGACCTAAGAGCCAAACATTGTAACACACTTTTAAAGATTCAATAAACTTTCTTCGGCTGTCGCTGCTCTCACTCAGGGGGGAGTTGATACAACACAGTCAAGCCTAACCAGTATACGCACTAACACACACACAACACACATGCAATTTACAGAAACAAGTTGTCCAGACTCGGACCAATCAGGAGCCGGCTGGCCATGCTGCTCTCTGATTGGTTACAGGTTGGACAACCTAACAGTATATAAGCAGGTAGTTTTCACACACAGAGCAGTCTTACACCAGCAGTCACGAGGGACACAACTAGACAACACAGCTCCAGCCGAAGAAACTCTATAAGGAAAACCAAGTCTTCTCGCTTTATTTCTGATGTCTCCTGCTTGCCCACGACGGGCCGTCCGCTGTTCCAGCGGCAATTAGTCGCTTCGCCGGGTTCGCCCCAGGCGGTGCTTCGCTGTTTCTCTCGGGAATAGCGGAGGTTCGCACCCATGCGAACAGTCCTCCACGACCTAAGCTTTCTACATAAACGACCCTTTTCAGGGCCGTCATCCTTAAGGTTAATTTATTTTATAATTTTTTCCCGATTCCAACCTGCTTATGTCAAGACGCCGGGGAGGTAAAAAGGAGCAACACCGCCGAGCCCGACAACAATGACTCGCCGAACGGACGACCCCGTCACTGCAGCAGAGATCTCCTCGCCCCGTCGCATCACTTAGTTTAACCGTCGCGCCAGGGCCGGCTCCGTCATCTACCGTCACTGCACCACCTAACCATCCCCCTCCTTCTCCTACTCGTTATTTTACTCACCTCCCGTTGATCGCATTGCCAACCACATTAGTCACCCCTCTCCCTCCAACACCCCGTAAATTCCGCCCTAAAACCTTTTTCGTCGCTCTTGACAATATTCCTAAACCCTACTGTAACCTTCCCCGCAATACCATAATTCAATCGAACGATCCCCGACTCCCACTTATTCAGTATCCTCTCGAAGTCTCTTCCATAGAAAACACCATGACCGAACGCCGAAAAGCCTGCCGTGCCTTGACGTACAGCGACCGCCGTTAGAAGCACAATCTAACCATCATAAAACGGCCCTTTTCAGGGCCACCAATTTATTGCCCACCAAGGTTGCAAACCGCTACCCAGCACTGACTCAGGCCGGCGAACGACTCTTTGAGAGCCTCCTCGCTCCCTCCGCCGCCCGCCTGGTGTCATCCCCTATTTCATTCAATAAAACATTATTCACATTTATACATTATGGTTTTTATTTAATTAATATATTTTCATAATTACAATCACAAGTTTCATTGTTTACGTGCAATTCTAAAATAATAATACTGTTCTTAATACTGTTAAATCAAGTCACTGGTTTCATTTGATTTGAATGTTAAAAAATCTAGTGACATCAATTTTTATATATTATTTACTTTGAATGTACATATATTTATAATTATTAACAAACGAATAAATTGAGTTTAATGTATGAATGGGACGGACGTTTTAATAAAGCATGTTGTTAGGTTGAGCCTCTTCGTCCCATTAAAATAATTTACAATACTATTTCTTCTTCTTAGTTGCTTAGTAACCATATTTTGTTTATGAAATTAAATAATTTTTAAATATTTTATTTTAATCAGCTGGAGTTATTTATATTTATTTCAATACTCAAATATAAACAAGTCCAGATGTCCATTAAATTTGTCTTATTACAACTTAATAAAAATATTCCAGGATATGTAATAACAAAAATTGCCCTGTACGCGTCCTGTGTGGTTATAATTATTGTACGAAAATTGTTAAATTCTGATATAATATTGAATTAACTTAGACAATTGCCTGAATATAATATTTATTTTGTTTGCTAAGTTAGTCATAATAGAAAAGGGGAAATTTTGAAGAAGAGAGAAAGATATAGGCCTTTGTTACACTTTCATTTTGCGGTATTTCGTCTGTTTTAAGGGATGGAAAGGAGGAGACATGGTAAGGGTGGTTTGGAATGAAGAGCTCCGAGAATTAGTTCTGTAGATTGAAAATGGAAAACTCCTTTGCCTCGTGTACTCCTTTTCGTCTTACCCTCTCATTTCTCGTTTTTCTCATTCCTGCTGGTACGCACTCATTCTTTCCTTCTCAAACATACAAACACATTTTTATTCTTTCTGACTTCACTTTTCTCATTCGCACTCTTTATCTCGGTATCTTTTTTCCGTTTTTCTCTCCCGGAAGAATATAATCTAATCAGTGTTATTTGTTAAGCTAGAACTGTTTTGACCGCGTTTATTTTATAACTGATGTTATTCTTTTTATAACGTATCCAGACAATATTATAATATGTTTTGTTTACAAACAAAATTAAATTGAAATTATGTGATTCGTTTGTTTTGTTTCTGTCAGATGAAATTATATCTTGAAAATTTTATTTTCTAAAAACAAGATAAAATTATTTGATGAAAGTTCAGTTTACGACACAGTTGTTATTTTCATCGGTTGTTAGTTCTATTAACTTAAATATATTTTTCAAAATATCATTGAAATTAATGACCATCGCATATTCATTTCATGAAGATGTCCATTTGTATACTAACTGTGAAACACAGTAAATTTACAGATATTTAATTCGTAGGCTTAATTTAATTAAGACTTTTTAATTTGTCACAATTTTATTATGAATTCTTTTATGTTGGTTCTTGAATAAAGTAATCCCATTGCGAAAACAAATTTTAAATTTTACTAAGGGGAGACTGATGATGGTTTTGACTTAAAGTTTTTATTTTTATTTTTATTGTTTTTTAGTAGTTGAAACCTAGATAACCAAAAAAAATCATTAAATACGCTAAAAATAATATTTTAATGGAAAAATTTTAGTTTATATCAGGTTATCCCAGAAAAATCGTGCCACCAAGAATAGTTTTCATAATTTTGTACTGCTTGTTTTACCAACTGCTTTTAGGAAATTTACTTGTACTACATTTTGTTTTTGATATGTGTCCTTTTGTTTATTGTCTTTTCCCGTAAATTTAGGTTTTTGTGTCAACTTTTTCTAAAAAATCAATAAACCTACAAGGCTGAAATTTTTACTAGTTATGTATCTTGTACATGCACATATAACAGCATTTTTGTGCCTTCCTCAAGTGCTTCTAAAATTTTTAATACGTAAGAAACGTATAAAAACCTTTTTAAAGATTTTATATTGTTAGTTATTTTTTAAATTTATGGTCCAACAGATTATTTTGAAGAAATGTCAGTAGCTAGAGAAACCCGACAACTATACGTTTGTAAATTTTAATTTCCCTATCTTTTACCAACGCTACGAAAATTTGTACTTAAAAATAGCAAATTTAGCATTAGGGGGATACAAAGTAAATTCGGAGTGTATGACATGAAAAATTAACATTTTTAATGTGATAAATTTAGAAAATAAATAGAAAGAGTATGATTTAAAAAAAAAAACAAAAAAAAATCAAAGACAATCAACGATGAACTCCATTTTATTAAGAAAATAAGAAAATTTAATTATAAAATAAATAGCTATAAGGCTAATATTGTAACTTCCTTTTATCAGTTTCGCATCAATTTTATCAAATTTTTAGTGATATGTGTACGTCATCAGTAAAAGTAATTATAGCACTATAACTAATTAGTGTATTTAATATTAGAAAAATAGGAGTAACAATAGTAAGACACATATCTTAAAATTAAGTTCATCCTTTAGGTCACATTTCTGATAATAATTATAGCTTTTAGAAAATAAGAGTATCCGTAAGGTTTTTTCTTATGTTTCCGATAAGGTAACTCAAGAAACAATATTATTAGGTAGTTTACGATTGAAAAAGTTGTTTTTTTAGTCTACGACTAGTTACCGAAAAAATTTAAATATATTTTTTCTAAGAGTGAGATGGTTAGGTGATTTGTGTGTGGTTAGCTTCTTTGGTATTTCATAATGTATATTTGATTTTTAGTTCTATGGTAGGAATCTGTGTTCTTGTTAATCTCTGTGTAAGTTGTTCATTATGTACGTAGGTGATGCTCTGATTGTCCTGAGCAGCTTCGTTCTCACTCTTAGACATTTCAAACAACACTTGTCGACTGAAGCTGAGAAATATTTAAACTTATTTTAAAGCAACAAGACAACACATGAATCAAATCTACGAATTAACCCATTTGAGAAGTTTTCTTCTATCATTAAATATAACAAAGAAAACTCAACTAACCATTAGTCTACTTAAGAATAGATTGTAGATTTTGCCGTATTTAAAAAAATATTTATTTTTACATTTTGTAAATTAAATGAAGTATTTCTAAGTCAACGTCTTATAAATAATTATAGTGATGTCAATATTTATTTCGGATATAATTATTTTATTCGACAATAATGAAACATTATTAGTAATGCAATTCACTGGAGAAGTTAGATTAGGAAATCACTGTATAATAGTAACACAAAAATAGTTATATTTGCTTAATTTGTTTTAAATAGAAATATTGGTTTGTACCTGGTAATACAATACAACATTGTTTCAATTCAGCGCTTCGTCATCTGCTTGTAGTCTTTGTTTCATTGAGGATTCTAACTGAACTTGATGAGAATGAAATATAGTACATTAATCTCTTGAGTCCCAGACAGACTCTTTTATCTTATCATTTTCTTTGATTGACCCATATTTTTGAATAGATCGAGGGTTTGTGTCCAGTTCCATGCCAAATTCACCAATCTTCAACAAGGACGTTATCACTATTATTTTGTTATTTAAACCACAGGAAACAAGTTTTGCGAACATTGTAGAACCAATTGTTCGTTTTGTTAATTTACAACCAAGAGATTGGAATAGTTTAGGTAAAATAAAATAAAATTTTATTAAATATAAAAACTAGCCTTCAAGCTGTGGTCATGATGCACATTATTTGAAAAGAAAGCTGCGTGTATAAAACAATAGAATCGATTAATTCGGTAACCCTCGTTAAGACAGTTTCCAATTATACAAATTCAGTTAAAGTATTGAACAAAATGTCTTTCTAATTATTTACATAATTTAAATTTATCAAAATTGATTATTGTTGTTAAGGTCATCAGCCGGAAGGCTGGTTTGAACCTTTCGAGGTTTTACTAAGTAAAATGAGGAGTGAGGTAGTTAACCTTCCTCGCTGCTTTGAACAGCTTGCTTATCAGCTTGCCAGGCCCTCTGTAAAACACCTATTTTCCGCTTGGCAAATGACACTTTCACTTCATTCACCACTTGGTCTGACTGTGTAGCGAAATTCATTACTTTTAGAGGAAATAACTCTACTGTCTTCTACACGTCTATTTCTTCTATTCTTAAATGCTTCAGAAATTTTTTGGCTGATCATGTGATAAGAAATAGAAATAATTTTTGTAGTCCTGGAACTAGCTCATCGAGTGCAAATAATTTAACACTCCACCTGCCTGTTACGGGCATCCAAATTAATTATCTTTATAAATTTACATTGTGGATGAAAAGAAAAGCCGATAGGTTCATTCCTTTTTGCATTTCATCACATATTTTTTACTATTTGTTGTTGTTAAAGCATTTAGTCATAGTTAAACTTTCTGTATTATTATAAATTAAAGACATTAAACGCCATTAAAAGTCATGTTTATGTATATATAACCTGTACTTTTAGAGGCTCTTACTATGTTATGTATGATTTTTTTTAACATTAAAATATGGTTTAGCACTCGTTACGAGGTTTAACAATTTTCTTAAACAAGTATGTTAACTAACAATTAAGTTATTCGAACATAAATTTTATAACGTTTTCATGCGTTTTTTGTCTTCCGATGTAATGTCTAACTAAAAAAAGTGAATTATTAAGGCTAAATGACCCCCTGATGTTGTACAAGGCTAACTCGTATTTCTGTTTCATTTCTCTTTCTGCGATAAATCTAACAAATTTACGTCGGCCAGGAAGGTTCTTTTTGGTTGGACAGAGGTTTTTTTTAGTAAGGGTTTCAACATGTGCGTGATGAAGCACTGGACTTATCTGAGTGCCTTCACTAATCTTTGACGTAATTAATCTAGCCGCATATCGGGTACCACCATTAGCGTGCATAAATCCCCCTCCTCCGTTGTTCATACACTTATAACACCCATCTCCCAAACGAAACCTTTATGTAAATCTGCTTGTTACTAATCTCGCACTGTATGTAAAGTAGTTAGTACTTTGTTTTCCCCATTTACAATTCTTTCTCGCTCTAAAAAAAGAAAAATCAATTATAAAATTATTCCCTTATTGCTCTACTGGGAAATAAAATTCAAAATATTCATCGTAGTTGCTGTTTTTTCTAAATAACTTCTTTTAAAGTTAAGGAGTTTTATTATTTATGCGTCCAGTACTTTATAATTAAAATAAATTTATTTCTTATCGGTGTAGCCTTTACTGCATTAAAATAAAGGAGGTTATTCGTATAGGACTGGTTTTAGACCACGTGAGGTAATTTTAGACGTTTTTGGAAGCTCTCTTTGCAGCTCACATTCTCAGCAATCGTTCATTGTAGGTTTTTCTCCTTTCTTCCGTCCACCCAATGCTCCAATTTGTTCTTCATAAGCTCTTATAGTTCCTAATTAGTTGTCTGAATTTGGTTCGGTTCATTAAGTTTTCTCGGTTTTTTCCGGTTTTCTTGATATATTTTTTGACTTCTTCGAACGATTTATCCGACACCTTAGGCCTATTGTTTAGTGTCTTCAAAATTTATTTTCAACCGTTTTTCTACATTCTATACAGGTGTTCGTAAGATTTTAGTCTTTCATTCATTTTGCTTATACACAGTTCTTCTCGTCCTCGTAACCTATATTGTCCGTCTACTATCTTCGGACCCATTACCCTGCGGAGGATTTTTTTTTAAATTGTCCTATTTTGCTTAGAACAATCTTCCTGGTTATTCTCAGGCACTCACTAGTGTACAGACACACAGGTTTGTAGAGTTTTTTTTACATTAGTTTATATTTCACCTTTTCCTTATATTATCTGGAACTGCACAATCGTAAAAACTACTTAATTATGTTAAAAAATTGACATTAAAACGTTTTTGGTAGAGAACAATACTCTGTAGTAGGTAAGACTCTGACGGCAATATACTGTTCATTAGCAGCCATAATTTACGTTTCGCGTATTATTAACAATTTTTTCAAAGCATTTAAATTTTTTGGAGTGTAATGTATTGATAAAAAGATTCCTGTGATGATTTAGTTGTTAGACACATACCCTTAAAATCTTTTAGGGAATCCCCCTTTTTTTGTTAATAGGCTACTGTCAATGAAAATGAAAGATATTCAAAAATATCGATTTTTCAATTCACCAAAACGTATTTTGTATAACGGAATTCATATAAGAGCGTGTAAGATAAATATAAATACACGATGAAAAGAAAAATTAATTAGTTCTATGGATATGAATATTTTCAATATGTATCAAATTTAGGACATCTTTGTGGTTAATCATTTAATTTATTTCTTGTAAGCTTCCTCAGTAACTATTAAATTACTGTGTAAAATTTCACAAACAACTAACAGGAGAAATATTGGTTATAGCGACTACTGTGGGTTATGGAACGATGGCGATTGGTCGTTAAAATTTTCAGACCCTAACAGATAGTTGAAACCGGGACCTTTTGCTTTGTCGTCTTGCACGTGAAATGACGGCCTCACAAGTGATTTGACTTTTTAGTTTCTCTTTCTAAACCGTTTTCCTTTGCAGTAATCTGTGGTCATGACACAATACAGGCATTTTGGTTCATTTACAGACTGGCTCTACCCGGTGTAATAAAAGATTTGTTATTTACAATATGTACATCAACAAATGTTTTTAAGTTTAATTGCCCTTAAAGCTTAACAAATATAATGCTTGCAAATGCTTTAGTTCGATTATTGAGTATATAGAAATATAGAACACAACCCGGCAATTATTTTAGCATATCTTATTTATCAGGAAATAAGAAAAAAATAGAACACTTACAAAATAAAATAGAAATGTATTTTTCTCAAATAATACAAAAAATAAATTGTAACAACTTTGAAGATCGGGTTACTTTTTATAAAAATAAAAAAATACAGTTTAAAGAGAATGAATAAATAGGTCGTAACATAACTCGTAACTAGTTTTTGGTTTGAAATCGAACCATTTTCAGGGACGAATAGAAAGCATCTAAGCTAAGTTGATGGGAAATGAAACGGTAGATGGAATTGGGTTTAGCACGGAAAAGCATGATAGCGGGTGGGTAAGTAGGGCGGGAATTTAGTAGGGAATTGAGGCTGCTGCGGTATTGGCAGTCAAGATTGTAGATAAGAGATAAAGAACTAACAGTCTGCTGAGATGTTCTATTTCGCCTAGAGCCCCTAACATTCATACAATCCTTGGGTGTTCAGGATTCTAAGGTTCAAGGCCTTGAATTCAAAGAGACACAACCGTTATTTCTATCTTACGTTTAATGCCAAATACGTTATCAAGCTAATTGTAATAAGTTTAACCGTTACGTGGTTCTTAGTCCAAATACGATTCAAGTGAATGTAACGAGATATTGTTTGTATGAAACATTTATTTGTTTATAGGTTTTCTTTGTTGTTGTTGTTTCATGTCATTCGATTATTTTAATTTTTTTTTAAATTTTTTGTTTGAATTTTTCATTTAAACAATCTATTAGACAAATTGTAAATACACAAATTGAAATGAAGTCCTGTGAATCTATTTCCATAATTTATTTTATTATTAAATGTTTACTCTATTTTCTATAACTCAAATTTTATTTTAAGACCAAGTTATTGACTACATCATTTTACATTCAAAATGTACAAAAAAAGATCACATAAATTTTTTAACGACATTAAACAAATAAGAGACTAATAGCTTTAACTATATCGGATAGAATATTTTATTTCGATTTCAATCGATAAGTATGCCAATAATGATGGATATTAAAAACACCTGACTCCTAATTTGCAGCTAAATATTTGATAGACTATGGTAGTTGTTTATAAATTTGAAAGTGTATTGATTTCTTTTGTGTTTTGATACTCCTTTAAATAAAACTCCAGAAAGCGTTTTCGTATTCGTAAACATTTTAAAATTATTGTTACAAAAAATTGCTTTATTTTTTAATACAGATCAATTCATGCAAAATGTGTATGTTATATTTCCGTGTTTTATTTCTATCAGAGCTTAGGTGTTGGATGAAGTAAATCTTAAGTAGAAGTTAATTTCGAATTGATAAAAGGTTCTAATCGAGAACTCTTGATGATAAATTTTAACAAATTCGATACAAAATACCTTTTCAAACTTTAAAGTATAGCATTGTTAATCCAAACTTGTGAGTAAAACGGTAAATTGATTGTATCGAGCATTTAACATTTTCGGAACAAAGGCAAAATTAGCCAATGATATATAAGTTATCTTTGGAGAACTTTTACCGAAGCCTTTCGCTCAACGAGAACCATTTGATTACCCCTTGGTACGTTTCCAAGCGAGCTTAATTTACAAAATTTATTTGTTTCAAAGTAATTGTTACAAATTTTTAAACATTATTTAGCAATTGTCAATTCCAAAATCTATGTGAAAAATTGATTGTTGTTTGTTGTTTAGGTCAACAGCTGAAAGGCTGTTTTGTACCTCTAAAGGTTTTACAAAGTAAAACGAAGAGTAATGTGGTTAACCAATGCTTTCCTCTCTAAATCGATAGCATATGCTTATCAGCACGCCAGGCCTTCCGAAAAGCACCTACTTTCTACCCTTAAAATGACACTGTCAGTTCATTTACCACAGGGTTTGGCTGTATAGTGAAATTCATTACTTTCAGTGGAGATAACTATGGCAAGTGTCTTTTCCACCTTTACTTCTTCTCTTCTTAAATAGTTTAGTCATATAATTGCTGGCCATCTGATTACATGGCTGACCATGTGGTAAGAAACAGAACTATTTTTGTAGCCCTGGAACTACCGGATCGAGTGCAATTAATTTAACACTCCACCTGCCTGTTCTGGGCCTCGAAAAATTAAAGAAGACCTAAAATATATATTGCTTCATTAACTAAAAAATTCATTTACTATATTACCTATTTGTGAATAATAAGTATTATTAATTTCTTTCTTGGTTTTCAGGTCAGGCCAATCAGTCAGCTAGTAGAAAACCACTATTGATTAACAATACTTAACAAGTAACGCTGGTAAGGCGAGAGACTTTATTTGGTGAGTAGGTAACAACTACACATGAACAAATTCCACTGAGAGTCTCTGTTAAAATTTATTCCTAATTCATATCAAAAATATAATAAAAGCTAGCGCATAATTGCGCAAAAGTGGCTGACAATTTACGTAGACCTACAGTTCCCGATAAGAAATAAAGTTACTCTTAAAGCTAGAATATAGCTTTTATTGCAAAAAATATAATTACAAAATATAATTTGAGCAGCAGCTTTTATTGTTTAGTTTTTTGAATGTCCATAAACACTAATAAATGCTATAATTCTCAGCACTGAAACTAAACCTGCAGAGTGATTTTTTAGTCCTGTTACCCAATCGTTAATGTCTGGTATTTTTTTTCTAAGGAAGGGAAATTTGTTTTATGACATGAAGTTAGTAGCCTTACTCAACCGGTATAGATACAGCAGTGTGAGTTGATTCTCCTTGAGCTGTGTAAAATTCTGTACTGTTTCCGGCCGTGTTACGAACAGAATATCTTTTACCCTAGAACAACGGGTTTTCATTCTTGAACAATATTTTGCTATGAAATCGTACGCGAGTAAAAGAATTATTTCAAATAAAATTTTTTGGTGTACTTTCACCAGAAAACAGTCAATTTCTACGCTAACAAACCTACTTTGAAAGACAGATAGTGTTTGCGACAGAAAACGTAGTGGTCGACCAATTCTCTTGAGAGACGACATTTTAGAGAATTTAAAAACAAGATTTCGCAATTCTCCACGGAAAAGTTTACGAAAACTTACCTCGCAAGTTGGTTTGTCATATTCGAGTGTTCAAAATGCTGCTAAAAATTTGAAATTGTATCCGTATTGTGTGCGATTAGTCCAAGAGCTTCAGCATCCAGATTGAAACAAGACTTTTTTCCAGGGTAAAAGACACTCTGTTCGTAACACGACCTGAAACGGCACAAAATTTTACACAGCTCAAGGAGAATCAACTCACACTTCTGTATCTGTAACGGTTGGGCTTCCAACTTCGTGTCGCAAAACAAAATTTCCTTTTCTTAGAAAAAAATTACCAGACTTTAACAATTGGGTAACAGGACTAAAAAATCACTCTGTATAATAATGTTCGATTAGTAGATACGTAATTGTACTAAAGGTTATCTTTGTTTGGTATTGAAAATATTATAAAAGCTCAATTTGAAACTTTACTGGTACTTTTGAATTCTTAACTATGTTTCTGATACGTTTAAAGCACATAGAATTTGTTGAACGTGAAAATCATGCTATTGGAAAAAATAACCGACACAAAATATAAAATTATGCACAAATTCGACAGTAATAGCAATATTATACTGCTGTTTGCAAAATGTTCATCGAGAGAAGCGCAAGTAATTGCTAGTTGTTTGATAAAGCGTTGCTTTAAACGAAGAATTTGTAAAGTTGTGAGGCAAGCCAGGTGCAGTTAGATTCCACACAGAAGAGAAATGAGTGGTAATGCTTCTTAATGATCTTCAGTAGCACTAAATATAAAATGAGGTGGTATACGCGAACATGAACCGGAGTTCCTTTTCCATCTTTCTCGCTTTATCTTTTCATTTCTACCAAAACGATGGATTCTCTTTCGGTCGGTACGATTCTACCTACTCTTCGTTTGCATTATTAATTCACTTTTTCGTTATAGCTATTCTCCTGATTCTTTTTCTATTGTCATTAGCTCATTCGTAACGGAAATTTTGTAACTTGAATTTTCTTCAATTATAGTGTATAACTGAACTTTAGGTTCACTAGAAATTCAAACTACTCTTATTAGAGATGTAATTCGATTCTCACATAAATAATTTAATGTAGGTACTAAATATATGAGTTTTAATTATGTTTTTGAAATAATGAGAAATAATGGAGTATGCTATATTTTTAGTAGTTTGTTGATTTTTTTCATTAGGCTACAAAGGATATTTTATTATAGGCCTAATGTATAATCTCTTAAAACGTTTTCTCAAAATTTTACATGCAGTCTTTATTACTGAAATCCGTGCTCATTTAAATATCTTCTCGGTTTTGGAAAAAGTTGGTGCATTGATAGACAAGTGGGAGTAGTGTTTAATACAAATGAGGGAGTATGGATGGGCGAAACGAGTATTGAATTACATTCTGGTGGACTAAGAAATGCGGGTAGACCGGAAAAAGATGAACAGTGAAGTTGAAATAGGTCGGAAGGCTTTACCTGTGTCAGGAAAAGAATAAAATAACAGTATACATTTTTATGATTACATAATTATTAAATTCGTAATTTTTTTCTTCTAAAAGCAATAGAGAAATAATGATACTTTGTCAGTAAATTGATCCGTGTTGGGGTTTAATATCAGTGGTGGTTTATGACAAATTCCTTTTAAAATTTATGTTTGAAACAGATAACAGTATCGTAAATCCTTATGGAAATTTCTATAAGTAATAATATTTATAGTGAACCATCGATATGGGTTAGTCTTGTATAATCTCTTTAAATACACTATATTATTAGTATAATTTAATATTCTTGTGAAATTTTAATAACCAAAGTACTATCATCAAGTACGAACTTGATAATTTGCAATAACATTTTTATTATCCCAACGAGTGGTGGTTACTGGAAATATGCATATTTGTAATCTAATCGAAAGTTATTGCTCAACAATAAAATTTATGTCTTTATTTATTGCTCCGATAGATTTTCAGTAATAAAATTTTAATTTATGATAAAGATTTTAATTTATTATTAATAAAATTTAATTAATCGGTGAATAAATGTTTTGTAAAATTTATTCTACTGCTGTAATAATAATGATTTTAATAATGTTTGAAATCATTTTTATTGTTATTGCAGTAACTTATTACAGAGTTCATTCAGTTACTTACGGAGAAACTAAAGTTTGTTTCTTTGATTGGGTAAAAGTTTTAGAATCAATGAAAGTAATGGAGCACAGTAGAAAAGTGGCTTTTCACTCACAACTCTTCTCCCTGATAAGGCGATCATTTTCACCCGAGGCAAGCTATTAACGCAACCCCTAATCCAAGTTTTATTTCTTTCTGCAAAAAAGCATCTCTTATGAATATGAAGATAACATTCTAAATAATAAAATCCATCCTAGTATCAACAAGAAAAACTTTTAAATTTATTCCATTTTCCTTTCTGTGTGGCATTGAAAAGCGTTTTTCTTGGATATGGAAGTTTTCGCTGATGATGAGTCTTTCTTGAAACTCTACTGTCTGGAGTTTTACTAACTTTGTCACTTCTTAGAATAAAAATATTTTGTGGCTTATTTTAGTCCGTGATTGAAATACTTCCGGACGGTTGAATGCTTCTCAACGACGAGACCCTAACAGTTCACAGTTAGTATGTTTCTACATTATCAATTCTAATAGAACTTTATTTGAACGAATAAAATTTTACTTCTGAATCCTACAAAATTTTCTTCTTAAACGAAATAATTCTCTTTCAGAAAGAAACGTTGTTCTATAAATATTTTTATAAGAAAACCCTTTTAAAGTTCAATTTATCTTAGTAAACTGTTAGTTGATAAAGGAAAGTTTCCCGTAGAAAATTATTTTTTTAAATCAATATTTACCTTTCATTCCGTTGGCATTCTATATTAAATTATACATTTTTCTTCTTCTTTTTTTTATGAATCGAAAGTTACTTGTTTTTAGTAATTTTCATTTTAAGTTTACCTTTCGATTTACTCGTACCTAGTCTTAGTAAATTAGATTAATCTATAATAAATTGGCCGTAAGGTTATTGAAATTATTTTATAATTACCTGAATTAAACACTGAAATATTAAATCTTTCTTAAACCTGATTGTTTTAATATAGTTAATTTTTTTTTTTTAATTTTTATTTATTTTTTTTTTACTTACAAACAATATCGATACAATATAAATGTTAATTTCCTTAATAATTATACTTTGAAAATCTAAAACTATTTACATTAATTCGTGGTGGAAAAATTAATCCACACAACTATGGTTTGCCATGTTCAAGGGTATTTAAGACGTTCTTTAGCCACTATAATAAATTTTATATTAATGAACTTTAAAAACATAATCTATCTAAAGATGCATCAACATCTTAATCATTAGTGACTACTTTTGGGTTAAGATATGGTGGGAGGATTTGAAGTGTAATATTTCTTGCAGATAATTCCTGGAAATCAAACCGGAACCTCCGCTTTGCAGCGGAGCTCACTGTATGTGCTTTTTTGGGTGTGTGTGTTTGTGTGTGGGCGTTTGTTCTTTTAGTAAAATGTGAGATTTTAGTATCTTTTGACAAGAATTGCTCCTAAATATCTTACTGTGTCGTTTGGGGGACGGGTGAATTATTTAAAAATATATTAAATAATGTTGATAGAATATTTAATACTTAGATGTTCGGTTCAATTATACACATAATTATACGAGTGAACTTCATTCTTCGGCGTTTTTCTTATTCCAACGTCAATTCAATCATATACATCCAGTGATCCTCCCACAGTAATTTAAGCTATATTGTAAACCCTTAAATTAAGAACTTTCTTGTTTTAAGACAACCTGGTTCACCTGAGAAACTAACCCACACTGTACATGACCTACAGTAGATCATGGAATTAAACCATTTTGTTGAGATATTAACTATTTTTGCCCATAACAGGTAAAAATATGTTAAATTATTTCCACTCGATCAGTGTGTGAGTAGACATCGAGTAGAAAATATATACTTTTCAGAGAGCCTGGCATGCTGTATAGCTTACTTTCCTCTCAATGAGGAAGACAATCGTAAATAAAATATAGAAATAATAAATAAATCTTTATTTGTTAGCGACCAAAAAAAGGAATAGACATCGTCAAAATAGTATATACATACGTTTAAATCTATTTTAACAAACAATTTTTGTTTACAATTTACTGTAAGTATTCACTTAAAGAAAATAACTTGTACATTAAATTACTACTTGAATTTTACTAAAATTGTACATTGGAATTCTAGGTTTGTCATTTACACTACACAATACATAAGTCTAAATTCTACGCAGATTACATTGAAAGAGCATTCCGTGTAAGATCATTTAAGAACTGATCAGAATGAAATGCATGATTTTTAAAAAACCTTCTACTTCCCGATCAAAGTTTTTTAAATTACTGAGTGTTATTTTAGATGGTAATTTGTTGAAAAACCGAACGAAATTGTAGTGAATTTTTTTAGAGAATTCTGAAGATCTATATTTTTCAATTCGGAAGTCATCGTTTTGCCGAGTTTCATTCATAATTATGATTGTACTAATTTTTTGTAAATAATACAGTGGTTCTTTCCGCGAATTTAAAATTTTGTATATGTAAAGAGACGGTAAGGGGAGAATATTGTATTTAACAAACAATCCTTTGCAAGAATAATGCTTTGGAATGTTTGTAATAATCGTAAACCACCTCACTCCTCGTTTTACGTAGTAAAGCCTCTGAAAACTCAAACTGACCTTTCGGCTGACGACCTAAACAACAACACAACATAAACTATTTATTTAACTTTCGTTTTTTTGGAAAATGAAGATTCTATACTTTTATTGTAGTAGATTTTTGCATGATTTAATGGAACAAATTTTTCGGTTGTATTGCAATAATTTGTTTTTGCTTCAGCTTTATTTTTATTTGCAACTATAGGTTTTTTTAAAGCACAACTAGTAAATGAGATGGAATGAATGAGGAATGGTAGGAATGTGACGTGAATGTGAATCAATCCAGTGACCGATTTCGGCGTGAAGTTTTGCAAGGAATGTGGTGCCAATATTTTTCAATGATAATGATTTATAAACTATGATGGATGATTTTTTTATATGAAATAATTTTTTGTTTTATGAAATGACACGGCATGAAAAGTTGAATTGATTTTTTTTATGGTGGTCGGATAAGATCCCACCACCTCCACCTCGTTTTCCACCTTCGTTTTAGTCGTCTGTTAACAGGGAGATCGTTAGTTGAAAAAGATTGGACATTTGGATTTATGTGGTCAATTGTCTTTGTGTGTAATGAGATGTATGTCGCGTTGACATTGTCTCGAACCGTTGGTATTTTCAGGTCTTTGTGAAGGGTACGATTGGTTACGTAAAAAGGTGTATTTTATGCGTTTGCTGCAACAATTTATGAAATATTGTATTAAATTTAGATGGATGAATGCGTTCCTATAAATACATTTTTATGGAACGAACCGCAAGCTGAACCTAATAACATGATAATTGATATAAATCCTATCCTATTCTGTTGACACATGACTGTATAATTTCAAGAAAATTATTAGTTGTCTAATGCTACACGTTGTTCTGTCGTCGTTGTCCTTGTCGGTGGGCTTTAAAATATCCAGCTGAGCCAAGGTAGGTTCAAACACTCACTGATTCATTAGTATTTACAGTAAACTTAATATATGTGATGTTAGATTGAATCGAGAATGTGTAGTCCATTACGATTTTGGATTATGTTTTTTTTTATATAACTTCACGTACTAACTCTTGGCTATCAGTAAAAACCAGAAAAGAAAAATGGGTATAAGAATATTTATTGCTTAATAGGATTATGGATATTACAATGGAAATCCGATTAATACAATGTAAAGAGCGAAACAAATAATGTGTAGGCTTCATTGAAAAAGGGTGAATGAGGGAGATGGAAACCGTGACGAAGAGAATTCGGTGGATCTGAACCTCCTGCCAAGTAACCAAGTAATATATGGTAATTCTGTACAAACCAGTATTTATTGCTTTTTATTCTTAATACACTGCTGATTATTATTACTACTATTAAGGTTCTTTACTGAACCTAATTGAATTGGGATTTAAAACCTTGCTTAACTATTTTAAAATTTATTTTCGACGTATCTATATTCTCAAGTCAGATATTAAATACTAATAAATAATAAATTAATTGTCTTTTTTTATTAACAAAACATAATAGTTTTGCTATTATATTATGTTTCTAACTTCATAAATATTGAGTAAGGATATTGTAAGTATTTATTTACCCTATTTGTTAAGTTTTTAACTACCTCAATAATTCATCTAAAAAAAGTCGGTCAGCCCTATTTTAGTGAAGGAAACATAATATTTTTCTTATATTAGTCAGAATATAATATTTTTATATTAGTCAACAATGTAACTGATAACATTAGGTTACTCTTGACGTACAATGCGATGCTTCAACCGATCTGGATGTATGGTAGTCAGATTTATGGTGCAGCAAAGCCATCGGTCATTTCACGCATACAACGTTTCCAAAGTAAATTCTTGCGACTCATTTACTAACTGCCCGAGTTACGTATCCAACAGAACACTGCACGATGACCTACGCGTCCCTTACGTTAACGACACATTTTAAAATTATACCGCAGGTTCAGAGAAAAACTTCAAGATCATAATAATCCCTTAATATGCAACATGAATTCTCCAGGCCTACCAGGAGTACCACAAAGACGACTGAAACGCCGATGGAGTAGAGACATGACACACTAACACGACTCTAATAGTGATTACGTGTACAAAAATATGAAATTAAAATATTTAACACATTTTTCATTATCTGGAGAGCTACCACTGGGTGGTGTCCTCCTCAAAGCCATTAATGCGATTTTTTTTTTGTAATTGACACAAGATGTAAACCTTTTTGCTGGTTGTATGTTTACAGTTGCAAAATAAAACAAAGTGAAAAAAAAAATTTATTAATTTGCGACTAACCACCTGCTCTGCTTTACGGCTAACGAAACTTAAATCATTTGACTTCTCATACAATCTTTCACGTTAAACGCCAATTCATGACTGTACTATTACATTTTATTTATATAATGGGTAATCCAAAAGTCCGAGTATGGCAAATTATTTCGCAAACAACTGATGTTATTCTTCAAAAGACATATAATCTTATGAATGCTAACAGAATCTATTGAAATTCATGTTTTTAGCCTACATTTTTCACCATAATTAAATACCAAATTTTTTTTTTAATTACAAAGGTGGTCATGTGGCATATCATTTATTTGTAGAATTTTGCGAAACGTTTACTGGTTAAAATCGTTTGGAAATATCTCATTCTGTTCTGAAGTTACAGCTTGTCAAACTCGGGAGCAGAGTGTATTGGATGTTAGTATCATAATTCAATGAAGAATAACATCACTTGTTTGCGAAATATTTTACCGTACTCGGACTTTTAGGACACCCAGAATATAAATATAGGCCTATAATATTAAATTGTAAGAACTAAAAACTAAAATTTTGTTAACAGTTTGAATAACTAGTAGAAGTAGAAGGAAAGTAAGTAATATGACTTAAGAATAACTGTACAAATGCATTATAAGACGGAATAGCCTACAGGTCTTAAAAATGGTACATAACGTGTCTCCGCGGTCCAGTGGTTAGCGTGGTACGCTGCAAAGCGGAGGTCCCAGGTTCGATTCTCGTTTAGGGTCTAGAAAATTTTGACACGTTAAAACCTATCGTTCCTTAACCCAAAATAGTCGCTAATGACTAAGATGTAAATAAACTAAATAACGGAAAAGAAAATTGGTAAACATATTTCTAAGCATCCTAGATTACGTTATCTTTACGTTTAAATGATTGTAGCTTTGTCTTATGACAAAAAAATATATATAAGAGACGAAAACTAATTTGATTAATAAGTTCTATTTATTATTCAATTAAGGAAAATTCAGGCATCTGAAATGAATTTTTTAAAGTCAGTAAAGGGCTGTACAAGAGTTGATAGATTATATAATGAAGATGTGCGTAAGGAATTGAACATCTTCAAGTTGGAAGACCGAATAATAGAAAACAGGCAGAGATGGCTGGCACATTTGGAAAGAATGCCTGATGGGCGTATACCTAAGGAAGTGTGGAGTTATAGGCCGGTTGGCCGAAGAGATATTGGAAGACCCAGGAAAAGATGGTAGCTGTCCTTAAGAAAATTTCAAAAAAAAACTTTGAGACCGGAACAGGCGATTTGCCTAAACCCTGTAGTGAAGAAGAAGAAGAAGAAGATTTATTAATTATTTGTTCGGTTCATTCCAGAAAAATATCTAAAATAACAGTATTGGTGGTAGCAGCATACCAACTACAGATTTGCCTGGGAAAGAAGTGAGATATCAAAGAGACTGAAAGCTGGAGAGGATAGAATGGCTCAGATAGGGAGGCTAGAGATAGACTTCTCAGGAGCTGGCAGGAGAGATGGGATGAAGAGGTGTCCGGTCAATGGACACAGATTGATTCCTGATTTAAATAAATGGCTGAGTAGGGGGTACGGCGAGGTTGCTTATTACCTTACGCAGGCATTGACGGGGCATGATTGCTTTCGAGCGTATCTCCACCGGTTTAGACGATCAGATGAAGCAAGCTGTCTGGATTGTGAGGTGGAGGAGGACAACGCAGTACATGCGATTTTTGACTGCAGAAGATGGATACCAGAGAGGAGTGTTCTAAGGACCAAGGTTGGGTCGCCGATTTCTCCAAAACATTTTTGTGATTTTGTGATTGCAGAAGAAGAAAGCTGGAAGGACATTGAGGAGTTCATTCAGAAAGTGATGAGGAGCAGAGAAGCCCAGCTGTGTTAGTCCCAAAAGAAATCACCCAAAAAGGTGATAAATGGGTGATAAGAAGAGAAATCGCTGAGGTAACGTTATCCAGCTAATAAAGAACTTCGGGCTTGTGAATTTATGCCTAACGGTGATCCTGCGGTAAGTCGGGATGGAATAGAAAGGAACTGAGAGATTTTGGCGGATAGTTGCCTTCGGCAGAGCTCCGCATACGAAGCAGGACCTACCTGGGTACCGGTAAATTTGTTTCCCTCTCGTAATAAAAAAAAAACATTAAACATAACATACTGTATATTTACTTGAGCATTTTGTATTTAAATCCTTTACTGTTTCAGACAAATAAATATGGAAATGATTTTTGTTTTAGTGTCTTTTTTGAAACTAAATTAACAGATCAAATAATTGGAAAAATATTTTCAAAAATATAATACACTTTTGAACACACAGTTTTATGTTTATGAGTTTTTTTAATATACGAAGTAAATATTGTAACTTGGATGTTTAATTTTATAAAGTGATAGCAGAAAACAAAGTCGGAATATTTGTATGAATTAGTTGGATGTTATCATCGTTTTAAATATATCGGTATATGTAAAAACTTTTCTTGGAAAGATAACTATATTTATTTAGTATGGCGCGCCGCGGTAGTGGCAACGATCGAATCGTGGGGCTGATCATATTTAAGTGGAATGGGTTTGGGTTGAGTAACGCGAAGGAGTTATTCGCCTATAGTATAGGTAGGAGATGCGGTTGGTTTTTGAAGGGCTGGTTTGTGTTGTGTACAGCAGGAGAGGGAGTTTGGCGGGAAGGCAAGTCGGTCGGACGGAGAGTGGCTTTTGGAACTGATATGGCACTAGCGGCTAATGCCATTCCACATTTCCAGCGTTTTTATATAGGGAGGAAAAGGAAATTATATCAATAAATTAAATGAATGGGACAAGCAGTTCGGTCTCTATCCCCGTTTCAACTTTTTATTAAAACAGACTTACGATCATTTGCCTCGGTGTTTTCGTTTTAAAAATCGTTGTTAATAAAAATGATAACTTACCGTTTGTTCTTACATTATACAGACGGAAAATGAAGCTAACGGATAAGCATTAACAAATTCGTTCGTTTGTATTTGTAATGGTAAAGTCGTTCTTTTGTTCCTGACAAGCAGTTATTCACAGTGCTATCCTTCTTTAGCTTAATTTACCGAATAAGGAACGGGTGATAAATTAATTCCGAGTGAATAAATTCTATTAAAAAGGTTCTATTTTGCTGTTAAATTAAATCATAAGAAATATTTTATGTTGTAATTTTTGTTTAACAAAATTTATTATGTTCTAGTTAATTACTGATCTTTTTATTCAGAAAGAAAGTGCTAATTTGAAATTACACGAAATGTTACACCATATTAAAAAATCGTTTATTTTGCAATATTAAAGTTTAAAAATATTTCGAAAACACCTAATTACTGTTGTTTATTCCACTTCGTAATAAATTGTTCAAACAACTAATATTAAATGTTTATTTAAGGAAATTATTTCAAAACCTTATTACCACTATTTTTTTGTGAATATCGCTTCAAACCATTACACGTCTATAACTTTCTTGGTCGTTTGTTGAATTGTTTTGCCAGTAACATAAAAAAAACATACTATAATTTAAACAATAATATTTAATTAGAAATTAAGTCTCTTTAATTTTTTTACTAAATTCTAAAATTTAGGTTTTACATTACTCTACCAAACTCTACCTTGGTGTTAAACAAAAGGAATGCTGTCCGTAAAGTAACAATCATTACCTCAGCATCCGAGATATATCTAGTAAAATATAAATAAAATGCCAAATAAAACTCGTCTTGGAGTAAAAATGTGATAGTAAGAGAAAGTTAGATTTTTACTAACTGTTAATGTATGCGACTTTTTGTACGTTATTCACGGGTAATCATGAAATAGTATTACTTGTTACAACAGTTGTTATAAATGTACAATTGTTATGAACATCAGAATCTACTTAACAATGTAATGGATGCTAAAATAGAGTTCAGTCAACAGGTTGGTATAATGCAACAGTAGCTACAGTCTGTTTTATGTATTTAAATTACTAAATCACAAAGCAAAATTCATTTTTTATATAAAATAGAAACATTAGTAAAAAATTGAATAATTACCTGTGAGTGTCTTACTACTGAGTAGGCCTACTGCTATCCCTTAAGTCATTCACAACATGTTTTCACCCACCATCACAATATTCATATATATACACAATATTCATTGTGGTTATATCATATAACCACAATGAATATGTTATATGAATTATTTAAATTTGAAAGAAATATATATTGTTGTTGTTTAGGTCATCATCAGCCGAAGGGCTGGTTTGAACCTTTAGAGGCTTTACCTTGTAAAACAACAAGTTAGGTGGTTTACCATGCCTTCCTCATTAAGTGGAAAAGTATGCTTACTACCATTCCAGGCCCTTTGGAAAGCATTTACTTTCCACCTTGCAAATGACTTCTTTTACGAAGTAAAGGTGTAATTTGCGAGGTGGAAAGTAGATGCTTTTTGACCCTGTGGTGAATCACAGTGTCTCACTGTATAATGAAGTTCGTTACTCTTAGGAGTTAACTCTGACTAGTGTCTTTTACACTTCAACCTTTTCTGTTATTAAATTCTTCTGTCATATAATTAGCCGACTATGTGATACGAACAAAACTATTTTTCGTAGTCCTGGAACTACCATATCGAGTGCACATAATTAACACTCCACCTGCCTGTTATGGGCAAGTTATAAATATATCTAGTGAAATTTTTGTTTGCGTGACAAATAATTATTGTAAAATCTGTATCAGTATTTTTATGCTGTACGGCATTTCCGCTAAATAAATTATTATTATTATTGTAGACTATTAGGCAGGCCTAACAGCGGTTGTACGAGGAACTTATTGTGGGGGATTAACTGACAGTCATTACCGAATAAACCCAGTGGCTCTATTCAAATTTACGTAAAAAATAAATGGCGAAAAATGGTTCGAAAGCAAAACTAACACTCGCCAGACATTACAAGTCGAAAAAATATTATAAGATTATGAATATTAATTTTTTATCGAAATATACTGTTTTTAGTTAATAGCTCCTACTAATAATAGGTTATGCATGTTGCTATACATTATTTTGTTAGCATAAAATTTTTATGCTGATATAAAAATTGCAAAAAAGCATTATTATGCTTTTATAATAATTTAATTATTATTAATTACTTGTTTGTTCCCGCAATTAATGTTGAATTACGGCTAGTTTTGTATTCTGTGATAACCTGGGAAATTTGTGTTAAGTAAGTCACGATTGTTTAATTGTTAATTTCATTATAAATCCAGGTTGATTGTTTTTATGTTTGAAGAGTGCGTATTACTTAAAAATCCTTGTAACTTTAGTTTGATTCCTGTGGGATGAATCCCATGAGTCGACTTTTAGATATGTACGGTTGTTGAAGGTAGCACTGGGAACTTATTGATCAGCGTTGTGATAAAGCTCTCGGTGTGAGCGTTGAGGGCTGAAAGCGGGCGCATTTTATGAACTAGGCCGCGCGCGCTGTTTAGAAACAAACCCCTCGAAATAAGTAATGAACAGCACTCATGCTCTTATTTTTTCTTTTCCTATTACAAGCCTCTAAACTCTTCATTGTTTTATTTAATATCACATAAGCTTTCTTTACATTAACTAAATTGGATGTATTTTACTGACCTTAATTTCTATATTAATGTACTTTCTTGTCTGTTGTAAACGTAAAATATAAAAAATACATAAAAGGTACTCTTAAACGGTGAAATTTAACATATTTTATTTAATTTGTCATTGACTGAAAATAAACAATGGTAAAATACCTATTTGGTATTGCTTTTATATCCAGATGTGTTAACAGAACGCTCATGAAACCACCGGTTTTATATATAATTTTTAGTTAATCCTCAATCAAAAATAACGTTCCAAAATTTTAATTCACAAAACTCTTTTGAGACCAATTGTACCATAGTGTTCAGCTCTTTGGAGCAGCGGGAGAAAGTAATTTAAAGTCCATTTAGACCTTTCAGTCAAAATTCTTTAGAATTTATCATGGCACTCCTTTTTATTTAAGCAATAAAACCCACCACGATGACTTAACATTTTTGACAGTAAATAAAGTAACCCCGTCCTTAAATTTGGCTAATGACTAGATAACTAACCAAACCAACTAGCCTTAGATCTTGCTATAAGGAACTTCCTAACTGTACACTTCTAAAGTGAAAATGGAGTAGAGACCTCTTAGTCGTTCTAAACGGAAGTATACCTCTGGGTACCTCTTCTCGCGAAAGTTGAATTCTACACTGCCTGTTATATAGTATTAAATAATATGTACGGAAATTGTACAGTACTATAATAAAAATTAGAGACAAAACAATTTCAATGTAGAACTATACACTATAGTGTAGCACTAGAATATTTTAAAGTATTAGGCGTGGAAGGAAGATCACAACCAGCAACCTTTTCTTCAGCATGATGTAGTCACACCATGATGACGAACTTAACGAAAAACAATTGCAGCATCGATGATGAAGAAATTGGGGAGATATGAAGGTGATGATTATGAAAATGACAAAAAAGTAACAACAGGATTTTATCGAAATATATCCCTGCATTAAAGACGACGAAAACGTCTAAAAATTTGAAATTATAAATTTTGGATTCTGGAATTTTTCCTAACATTTACTCTATTTTAAATGAGCCAAAAGTAGCTATAAGTTAGTACCTTTGCAAATAAATTGACGTTAAGAATGAGTACTCATTAGTATTAGTATTAGCTACTTTATAAAAACTACAAAAATTACAATTAATGACTATTATTTACATTGTAAACTCCGAAGACAAAATAATTTATATGTTTTATAAAAATATATTTTTTACGTTCTCACCTTTTGGTCCAGCACATGAAATCGTTTAAACGTCTAATGTCATCATTGCTGCCAAAATGTGCAAGAGGCAAAATTTGATTGTGGTTGTGTAATTTTAAAAGATTATTTAATTTAATTGTTTTATTCAGTCTGAATTGCAGGAAAACGTACGTAATCTTATTTTTTATTCTTCCTAATAAATCAAGGAGCATTACTCATAATTCTCAGAACCTTAATTTTGAAGCGCTGTAAAATATTTGTATTTCTCTTACTTGTATCATTACTTACTTAGTGTTAACTACTTACTTGTCCTCAAAGCTGGATGTCGTAGGGACACAATGGTTCTAAACACTTCTACATTAATTTAAAATAAACCTTTGAAAGGACACAATGGTTTACCTATACGATGACTGAAAATGATATAACACAGGCGCTATCTATAGACTTTTCTCTTTGTGTTTTAATAAAAAAAGTTTATTACAATTTTATTTACTTACACATCTCAGAATAATTAAGCACTCAATAATAGTTCAATTTCTGTACGTTTAATGCAATCAATCTGTTATTTTTAATCAACAAGTGTTATAGAGTTAAATACTTTAGTAATCTAAGCATTGATAGTAACTTGATGCAACAAAAAAAAGAGAAAACAATAACGTAGCAGAAAAACTACTGAATAAATTTCGTTGCGGTTTTTATTTAATAAAGCAAAATAACAAAGTCCGTTGAATTGCATTTTGTTCATTCTAATTTTTCATGTAGGCTTAACTGACCATTAAAGTAGTGGAAGAATTTCTCATTTGTTCCATAAATTTAATAAATTTGGCTTCAATTTTCAATAGCCAAATAATTATGTTATTAGTGTTACTGAAAGTCAAAAATCTCCCACCCATATTTAAGAATGCTTGTATTACAGATACCACAGTCTTTTTATACAAAAGTGTACCGCAGATCTAGTAGGCTATATTATAACCTTTGAGTCTACCAAAATCGATGTTAATGTTATATAAAAGATTTAGGGTCAAGTAATTTGGATGGTAATGAAGCCACTGTGATATCGTTCTTTGAAAATACGTATACTTTGATGGTTAACGTTCAATTAACGGTACTTGTCAGGAATGGTCAATCTGAGTCTGTGAAAGACTACACCTCATTTATATCATGCATATCATCATCATCTCCTCATTGGGTCATTGGGTCCTCATTGGGGGTTGCTCATTGTTCTAAATTGAACAGATTGCAACGTACACACGTTATGGATAAAAAAATTACAGGCTGTTAATACATGTTTATCAATTACCTATTAAATTAGTAATTTGTTTTTAAAACTTAATTTTACTTGGCGGATTTTTCCACCAAAAAAGGGCTTGCTTTGTAAATATTTATTCAGTTATAAACAGTGTACAATATACAAGTGTAATACATCACTAGTGTTAAGTCCAACGCGCCGGTGAAGAATACTTAACAACTAGAAAGAAGAAACTTTGATCTACAATATGGATAAAATGTATTCAAGGTAACACTATTCAGGTCGTTGTAATTTATCTATAAAATTAGCTAAAAACGTCGAGGATCTGTATGTTAATCCATGTTCAAAGTTTCAGGGCTGAAAGTGTTAAGATCACTGTACTTTGATAATTGGTCTTCCGCAGATCTCATGGTAAGCTGAGTATCCTCTATCACCCTAGAGGACATATTGTCTTCTTCGAAAAAATGTTTATTTGTTCATAATGTTACCCGTTATATGATGTTTTTTTATAAATTGTTATTAATTTTTTTATATTGTAAAACTTTGTAACATCATCTGCGTACAAAACTTTTAGAACTTAGCCGCCGCCAGAAGCTACAGTTCTGCATAAAATTAAACATAATTCTTCTGTAACACATGACTGAAATACGCTACTTAAGCTTACGTTTAGTTTGAAAATTCTGATGGAACTCATTCTTTAGAATAACTCAGCACAAAGTCAAATAACTCAGCACTAAGTCAAATACATTTCTATCAACTAAAACGCTTACTTAACATAGCATACGTTCTGAAATAAATAAATTCATATTAAGTAAATGTTTCTACACAACAAATAAATACGTAATTGCTCTTAATCAAAGTTGAAAAAAAAGTTATCTGGTATACACTTGTTCAGTTTTCACTACTGTTTTTCCTAATAATGTATTTAATGTGTGGGAAGGATATTCCTAACCATTAACGCTAAATTTTATTGTCTACCAAAATATTGTAATATTCTACTTTATATTTCACCCTATTTTCTTTCGCGTTATAAAGTAAAAAATGAATTTTGAATAACTTTTGCCTTTTTTTTACCCAATTGCATTTCATAGCCTTCTTTTTCTGAGATAAAAAGGGGACGTGTAATTCACTTTCAGATGAAAAGAGTATGAAGTAATAGTTTTCTCAGAGGAGGTCTTCTTGTGTTTTGTGATGGGCGTGATGTTATGATGTACAAACAAGCGAGGATAATAGGGTTATACGGACAAAGAGAAGCGAGAATAGCACGTGCTCTATAAGATACAAGCTACAACGAAAAGAGCAGTCTTATTCTATCATTTTCGAGTACGATTGATTTCCCTCTTTCTCCGTCCTGTCTGTCGATTCACTTGAAATCTGTGTTCGCTCTACATTTCTTTATTCTACTGTGTGAAACAATTGTTATAGCCTACCTACCGCAGCTTTTATTTGTTCAGAATACGAATACTGTGTTCAAACGTGGTTTGTATTTCACTGATTGAATGTCTTTATTACCTACGTTTATAATTTGTTGTCACAGCTTCTATTATCTATTACTCTCGAACTGAATCACAACTAAAATATTCTAGTATTCTTTCCTTTATTGTCTGGGAGATCATAAAAACATCATAATTTTTAACAATGCTAATTTTTTATTAATGTAAACACAGAAACTACATATCTACGGGAAAACAACGAAATTCTTCTTCACTACCTATTTGTTTTAAAAGCTATATAGATATCAATTTATACAGCAAGTCCCATATTATTCGTGTATTGAATTGAAATGAAATCCATAATTAAATTATATATATTTTTCTTGTTCTCCCCGAAAATTTTTTCACCTATTATTAGTGTGACAGTCGATAGAATCCGAAAACAGTAGAATAAATTTTTTAGAATATTTATGTTTCAGAAACTTGAGATAATTAAATTTATTTTAGTGTATCCTTTGAGCTGAATGATTTCTCGTGTTTTTTTACAAGTTAGTTAACAGAAGAATAATAATTTTATACGTATCTCTTCCGAACCGTTTTATCCGAATTTATAAAGGATGCGTATCGATAGGACATCGTCTTTATTTTATTTCTCTTCACGAGTTAGGCATTTCTACCTGTTCCGACACCCGTCTTTTCTTTGACCTGCCAATATCTCTACTTCTTACTGATTTGTATCTTCTTCTACAGTAGCATTTTATTTAAGTTATCGACCCATTGGGCACGAGACAATTTTATTTTTTTGTTGAGTGGAAAAATTCCCAATTCTTGCCTTTGATCTTATATTTATATTCATGCATTATAATTTATTTTTGTAATTCTGGTAAAATCTCTACATTTCTGATTATGGTACGGTATTTTAAAGTATCGTAGGATCAATTTTATTTATTTACATTTTGATATATTTGTTCTTAACCCAAAAAAGTTTGCTATATTTGATTACATCTAGATAGACGACTGACCTGGGATGTTCTACCAACAGAAAAAAATCAGAAGACCGTCTGTCTTCTGATATTACAAGTTAGTAATATCAGAAGAGTTAGTATTGTAAATTTTTACGTTAGTTACGTGAGTAAAGAGTTATTAATGATACGAACTAAGTTCCCGACTTTCAGAATAATTTACATTATCTAACAACCTAACGTTAACTAAAATCCTAAAATTTAATGGCATATGTCCAGCCAACTATAAGGCTATACAAATCTTTCTATAATAAATAATTTTTACGATCCCAGTCTAAAACATTAAATTAAATCGTAGAAGATCCATTTATGTAAGTAAAGACGTACTGGATATTGATCTACAAATGTTCGCCTAATGTAAACGGCTCTTTTCTTTTGGTGAATGCGTAAACGTAATCTTGTCAACATTAGTTTTATTTGACCGGAAAATTGTGAAGTTTTTGGTATTTATGTTATAGAGCGATGCTTTTTACTAGCGAAAATATCATTTATTCTTTTAAATATCATCGGCTACTTATAAGTATTGCACTACTATTGTGAAAATTTTTGAATGATTTAAATATTTTTTAAATAATTTTATTAAACATATAAGCTACAAGATACATGTTTTTATTTTTAATTTCCGGGGTATATCTTTTGCGTATCTGGATCATGTTCGGTTCCTCGTAGTCCGAATAAGAGGAACTGTAGTTATTCCAAAACTACTTAGATTCTTACAAAATCAATGGTTCTGATACGGTCATGAGCAATTTTTTTTATAGGTAGTATGTTTTGGTTTAAATTAAAATTGCTTGCCTACTTTTAAGTTATTTTAGTAACTAGTTCCGACTACAGTAATTACAATTTTATATATCCAAATTATTTGCTAATAATGTCGCTAGGGTCCATAATAAATTTTAGCTCCTTTTCTTGTTTATTTTTAAATTCGGTACAATTATATCCTTGCTTGTTTTTTATTAAACTTTTTTTAGAATAATTCAATTTACCGTTTCTTTATTATTCTAGCGTTCAAATGAATGTAATATTAGAGTGGAGAGCACGAGGGGAAACAAAATATACAAAGCTTTAATTTAAGAAGAAAAAGAAGCTTTAACGCGCAGGTCATTTCATTCGAAATGATTTAGTCTAAGAGGGGTGGAAGGTAACTAAATATCTTCTTAAGAAAAGTGAAATTTTTCCGCTAGAAAAAACAATGAATGACATTAAAAAAGGTGCTATTGAGTGTAACGAATAAACAAAGGAAGAAAAGCGCCTTCTTGAAATGTTAGTTTATTTTTTCCTTTTTTCTCTACGGCTAAGAGAATAGAATAAAGGAGAGAAGATGATAACGACGGTGGTTCTGTATTCTTGCAAGAAATAAAAGAGTGTTACGTAGTACTGTTGAAATTGGGTAAGGGGAAAAAGGGAAAAACACCTTTTACTTGTTTCTTTAGCGAAAAAATTGTCGCACTGTTCTGTTATTAGAGGTAATGGTAAATGTAAACCTCGTTACTACAGGATGCACTGGAATGCTTTAATTACTACGAAAAAACTTTATCGTATATATAAACTTTATCCCTCCAGAGTTCTCCCGATGACTATATCAATTAAAGTGTATTTATTCAGCGTGCACAAAACTCTGTCCGTGCTGTACTAGTAATTATCAGAGAATATTTTTCGTTTTTTTCAATTTTTTTAACAAAAAACTACGACAAAATTGAATTCATTTCAATACAGAATTTCATTAAATAAATAAATATTTTTACTCTGAAGTTATTTTACCGTTAACAAAAACATTATTTAATTGAGTGCAAGATTGATGAAAATGAACTAAAAATATGCACGATAAAAATTCTCTTGAACATTTTATTTCAGACCGTAAATAGCTGATTGAACATCTCTACCATGTAACTTTGTACTATTTAGTTTCTTATGTATCCATTTGTTTTGTTTTTTTTCATTTTTAATAGACGTTTTATTTTATTATGTTGTAAAAATTGTTCGTGTGTTAATAAAATTTAAATTTTACACTTGAAACATCAATGGTTGTTGATACATTAAGGTTTACTTTCATAGACTGTACAGACAATTTAAGTTCGCTATCAGAATGTAATTTATTTTTATTTTTAACAGAATTTATTCCTGACAGAACAATAAAGAGTGAATTTGCATTGAAAGGAAACTTTTATGGAAATACCAATTGAAATTTATTTTTATGAAGATGAGAATATTATTATTCATCAGCGTTTTTAGATATAAGAAGGTAATGGTTTTGAGAAGATTATGGTTAATGTTTTGTCTGCAATCTGATAGCACTGTACTATATAGCACAGTCTTTAGATTTCATCATGTTTAGCTTGACGTGGTGCACCAAAAGATATTCATACATTAGTTCCTTAGATTCCCATAGATTCAATTTAGATGTTCAAATTTACTTCATTTCGTTTTGATAACAGAGTAGTTATGTAGTGAAGGTAGATGTAAGTGTGAATGAAGTTTTTACAAGTTTCATAAAAGATTTCTACAGGTGACTTTTAAGTCGTAAATTTGGAAACGATCTTATTGATAAATCTTGAGCAAGTTCGTTCGGATGTCTGTAAAACTTGTCAAGTAGTTGAACGTATTTTTGGCTACATCTTGTGCAAGTGACATCTAAAGATCGTAATGTAAGGCTGTATTTGAGGCCTAAATTGGAAGTACAGTGAAAATTCTTATCAAATTTTATTGGAAGGCCTTAATTGATTTGATGTTACTCTTTGATGCTGTTCCAAAAAACTGGAGTCCGTATACCCAATTCGGTCGCAGTATTGATTTGTACAGTAATAGTTTTTGTCATAATGGTAGATTTAATGGAGAACTGACAAGGCAGTAGAGTTATTTCAATCTGTTTTTAAGCTGTAGACGTTTGTTTTTGATGTGAGTGCTTCGTGTTAGTATTTGATTGCGAAGCAAAGGAAGCGAGGTCGCATTTAGTAAGTGTTATATCAACGAAGAAAATAAAACTGTCAAATAACTCGAACAACTAAATACATTTCCATTACTCAAAAAACTACGAAGGTAAAACTCTGTCTGTATCAGCCTATAATCGATGTAGGTCTACAATAATAGAAAACTACCACTTGACTCTGGATCAGCACTATACTGATCGTTATAAAGATCTGGATATGATTCAAGTTGTTTAGCACAGTTTGGCATTTTGCCCAATAAAATAGATAGTTTTATGATCAATACATGTTCTGTATTGTAATGTTTATCCATTTAATCGAGTCAGGAAAACCAACTGCTTAAAAATAATCTACTAAATGTCTTTAATTATTTTGTGTTACTCCATATTTATACAGCATTATATTGTGACACTTATCTCAAAGGTCTGTTTCGGGATCTGGGTAAATTAAATAATTAACACATTAAAGTTTAAAATTACAAGTGTTTATTATAATTAAAATAAATTACAAAATAAAGTGAATATAATCTACGAGTGAATTACAATAAAATTACTTATTATGATTAACAAACTAATTATAATAACTAATAAAAATAAACAACCAATTTACTAAACACTACTTACAAAATATACTGAACTAACGTTTAACAATACACAGTAACGTCAACCTTTTCAAACGCACTGTCACAATTCTCTCACTAGTTTACTGAGAAAAATGGAACTGACTGACTGAATAACTCACGTCGCTTATAATGGTGAATCAATGGAGATTTTGAGAAAGACAAAGAGTTCGATTATAATAATAAAATCAAATATCCTTCTGACGCCTTCTGGATAAATCTTAACAACAGTAAACCAATTAGGATTTAATAGACGGTGTTACAAAAAGGCCAATTATCTAAATAGGTACTCTCTCTCTCACAATACCTGTACAACAATAGCCAGGCCTACGTTTACTATACAAACCGTTTATAACTATTTCGCGGACACCTATTATTACTCGTATTATTTACGTTAACACTTTAAAGTCTTGGTCCTTCCGGAAATTCTCGAACACTCTTTCCTTTTCGGTATTGCCACAATCTTCTACGTATCATATCATTGTGAGCTTGTAGAATTTCTAACAGCTCCACCTCGAAAAAATATTTCAGTGTTGCGGGGTCTACAGATATATAAAAGTATTATAAGGCGATGTCATACAATGAATGACAATCTTTTATAAAAACCGAAAATCAAATCATAACACTGTAATACATTAGCAATGTATCGTATTTCTAGACACGAACTGTTGTTTTAATGTGCTCGTGTGAGTAATGTAATCGTACAAGTCGCATTTGTGAAAGTTGCGATCTGGCAATACTGTGGCTAACTGTGATGATCTTCAAGCTCAGAATAATATGACACATACTATAACAATTACATTCGCAGTTTCTCCTAGTCTCTTAAACTTATCTGTGAACGTTTTACTTATTAAAATTTTGCTCTCTACCGATTCGAAAGTTATTTTAGTTGTAAATTTTAATGTTGTGGACTAATTTTTGTGCTATTCACTTAACACATAATGTATTTTCAGGTGATCCTGGAAGTGCTTCTTCGGGTTCAATACAGAACAACGGACCCGAGTACAGTATTAGTCCAACAGAAAGTCCTAGTTTTTCTACAATTGGTCGAACATTTCGAATTGTGACCAAAGACACTGTAGTGCTACCATGTGAAGTCCAAAATTCAGGTATGTGTGGTATTTCATATATTATAATTATTTTTATAATAAAAATAAATAAATATTGTGCCTTCAGTCTTGGCATACACAAGACTGTTAACCCGGTCTATGGGGCTCAGATATGATTTCTGAGTCTACATAGATAACTCTCAGTGGGCGCGTCCAAGTCGCGGGGGTGGACACTGCCTGTTGTGGAACAGGGGTGACTAAGTTCTACTGAGGACCCAGTACTGCGGGGTATAGCGCAGTCCCCTGCCCAGGGATACGGGTGAAGACCTCAACAGCAGTGAAAGTGGAGGGACGACCTCAGGATACGGTGGATCTGGTGGAGGAGGCAGGCCCTTGTTTTAGGCTTTATTTAAAACAAATAAATCCATTAGCATCTGTACTGGCATCTAGCGGCTAATGGTCAGCGTCTGTTCACCAAGAGGTGCGGCTGTAAACATGCTCCAGGAACTCACAATCCCTGGTTCTACGCCCCTAGCGAAAGTTAGAACGCTGATTACAAGCAAACATGACTCGTACAAATAACTACAAAATTACCCCAGGTGGTAACCAATCCACCCGTAGGCAAACGGCAACCAGGCGTCCGGATTCTGGGGAGCCTGGGCTTATACGAGAGAGCAAATCGGATAGCTCTGACAAACCTTCACGGAAAAAACATAGCTACATTGGCACTTTTAACATTCAAACATTAATTCAAACAGGAAAGTTACACAATCTCACGATAGAACTTAACAAACAGGAAATACGAATTCTTGCATTACAAGAAACACGCTTTACGGATTCAGAAACAATGGACAATAATAACTACAGAATCTTCAAAAGTGGTACCACTAAGAAGATTTGCAAGGGAGCAGCACTGTTTGGCATGGCATTTGCTGTAGACAAGAAAATTCTGGATTCAATAAAAGATGTGAGACCCATTAACAACCGATTAATGACTATGAGAATCAAACATGCAAACAAAAACTACACGTTCATCAATGTGCATGCACCAACAAATGGTGACAATAAAAAAGAGCCTGAAAAAACAGAGATTTTGGGAAAGACTGGAAACAGAGATGGCTGGAGTTCCAAAAGATGATGTAAAGGTTTTACTTGGTGACTTCAATGCCCAAATTGGCAAGGAACGCAAGTACAGGAAGACAGTTGGACATTATCCAGCACACAAGTTCACCAATAAGAATGGTTCACGGTTGATTGAACTGTGTCAACAGAATAACCTCAAAATTATGTCAACCTCTCTTCGGAAAAATCCAAAAAAGCAAAAAACTTGGCGATCACCAATTCATCATTTAGGGGAATTCCAGATAGATCATGTTGCAATATCATACAATTATCAAAAAGAAATCCATGATGTACAAGTTCGAAAAGGTGCAAATATAGATTCAGATCACTATTTAACAAGAATAAAAATGAAATTCACACCTAAGAGAAGATATAACCAACAACCACTAGTGATCCCAAAATTCAATATACAAAAAATCAAAGAATCAAAATTACCGGAGAAATGGGACGAACAGCCTGCAAAAGATTGGGAGGAATTCAAGACAAAAATAATCAGAACAGCCAAAGAATTGATTCCCTCCACAAAAAACCAAAACATCCTTGGTGGAATCAAGAATGTGAAATTGCACTGGAGGAGAGGAAACAAGCGTTTCAAAACTATAATTGTAACAAAACAGAAGAAACACAAAACAAATTTTTTGAAGTTCGCAAACAAACATCCAAGATCCTGAGACAAAACAAACGGCGATATGTCAATGAACAGCTACAATCAATTGAAGAAAACTTCAAGAATTATAATGCACATGATTTTTACAAAATATTTGCAAATAAAATCAGAGGTTACTCACCACAAAATCTTTGTTTCATAAAACAAGATAGTAAAGTAGCATTGACAAATAAGGAAAATTGTCAGGAACTAGCCTCTTATTTTTCAAGTCTACTGAATTGTCCAGAACCCAATAAAAAATTTCCAAAAATTCCACCAGAAATAATAGAGAATAACTGCGTACTACCCTCACAAGAAGAAATTTATTCACATATTAAGAAACTGAAGAATAACAAAGCATCGGGGGAGGATGGAATTGTAGCTAAACTTTTGAAAAATCTAGGCCCGAACTCTCTTAAGGAATTTACAAAAATAATTCAAAACATTTGGCAAACCGAAATAATCCCATATGACTGGAAGATTGCACTTATTCACCCACTACGTAAAAAAGGCAACAAATTTGATGTCAATAACTATAGAGGGATTTCTCTTTTACCGGTCTGTTACAAAGTCCTGTCATCTATACTGTCAAGCAGAGCACAACAACAATTAGAACCCAAACTAGCTGAATATCAAGCGGGATTTAGACCAAATAGGTCATGCCCAGAACAAATAATGAACCTCAAAATTATAGTCAAAATGCGAGCCCTCAGACAAAAACCTTTGATATGCACATTTGTGGATTTTAGAAAGGCGTACGACTCAATGGATAGTTCCTCCCTATTTGACGTTTTGAAGGAAAGGGGACTTGATACTAAAACACGAAGACTCATTGAACAAACGCTGACTAACACAAAATCTAAGGTAAAATTCATGGGAGAAATCTCAGAACCCTTTGAAATTCGAACAGGTGTAAGGCAGGGTGATGGACTCTCTCCGCTTCTGTTCAACGTCGTTCTGGACAAAGTCATGGAAGAATGAGAGAAAGAGCTGAAGAGATGTGGACAGTGGAAGCCAGTACAACTTGGTTTTCCCAGAAACAACCTTTCCATACCATACCTCGCCTTTGCTGACGATCTAGCTATATTAATGGATGACGAGAAGACCGCCATCAAGCAGCTTGAGACATTAAAGGAATGTGCTGAAAAAGTAGGACTACAAATCTCATTTGAGAAAACGGAATTCATATCCTCAAAAGTAGATATCATAAGCTTGAACACAAAATATGGTAGAATAAACAAAGTTCCATATTTCAAATATTTGGGGGAATTCATTGAACCAACAGGTCTTGAAAGAATTTCCCAACAAAATCGTCTCCAAAAAATGAAAAAAGCTCTAGGATTAGTTCAAAATCTCTACAACAAAAAATCCATGTCAAGACAAACTAAAATTCGGCACTACAACACAGTTATTAAACCAATGGTCCTCTACGCAAGCGAAACACTAGTACTTAACAGAAATCACGAAATCGAAGAAATCAAAAAGGAGGAAAGAAAAATTATTAGAAAATTTCTAGGGGCTCGACTTACAGAAGATGGGTATAGGCTGCAATCCAACAAAACAACAGAGAGCTGTTCAAACATTGAAATTGACATGCGTAAAAGGCGGTTGAAGTTCTTTGGACATCTTAACAGATTGCAGGAGGATAGGCTAACAAAAAGAATAATTGAATATATAACAACACTTAAAATTTCAACACCTTGGCTGGACGAAATTCGTAAGGACCTAAAAAGCGCAAATGTACATCAAACTGAAATTTTTAATAAAAACTTATTCCGTCACAGGGTAGACAAGTGGAAAGTTTCAGAGCCCTCAAGAGAGAAGCAGTTTAGACCAAAGTGGTCTGAAAACCGCAAAAAAGCTTTCTCGGAAACAATGAAGGCCTACTGGACCAATAAGAAAAAACAAATGACGAAACTGAGTCATGATGCTTAACGTCTTCTATCCAAGGAGAATTCGCCAATAATAATAATAATAATAAATATTGTTAACAATTTTTAATACATCTGTAAAATTACTTTCACGTTTCATTTAATTTTAACTGTTTTAAATGAAATACAGCTTCTATGACTGAAATATCACTTTATTTATCTAATATTGCTTGTAGCATATTTAACATTGCTTGACTTTCGATTTGTTTAATTATTATAAAAAAGTTTTTTAAATGTAAAACCTAAGAAAGTTATTCTGATTTTATATATCTGTTTGATCATCAGTCATGCTGAACTGCAAATTATTGTGTACTGTAATACTATAATAGACTACACATTTTTACTTTCTCTTGCCTATATGAATAAATAGGAAAGAAGTATTGTTTTCATGTCGATTTTTCGAAATCGAGTTTTCACCGAATCTACACGTTTTCAGACCACCTGACCCCATAAAAATGTTTTTTAGTGATTGATGTGTGTGTGTGTGTGTGTGCGTGCGAGTGCGCGCGCGCGTGTTTGTGAACAGAATATCTCAAGAACGGAACATTGTACAATATTGAAACTTGGAACTTAAGTTAGGTACCACTAGAGGACCCGAGATGAACATTTTCATTATAATTGGTCAACTGGAAGTAGTAGTTTATTCGTGCAATTTTTCACTTTTTTGCGATTTTTAAAAAATCGCCTTATTTACTACATTTTTTTATACTTTACAATGTAGGGTAGACGCCGAGTCTGCTGAAATTTTTGGGATGGCTGTCCTCTTGCAGAAAAAAATGGTTTTTTAAGACTCC
Organism: Catonia carolina; assembly: GCA_035578175.1. Taxonomy (NCBI): domain Eukaryota; kingdom Metazoa; phylum Arthropoda; class Insecta; order Hemiptera; family Achilidae; genus Catonia; species Catonia carolina. The sequence goes on from JAQMRL010000002.1 coordinate 84,202,585, forward strand.
GATTTTAATATGCATTTTAGCACAAAATTGTGTGTAATAAAAGTTGTAGAAAATTTAAAAAACTACATTTTTTATTTCAAACATATTTTTGTATAACGCTTAGTTTAGCGGTAATTAGAATTTTATGTTTTTTTCATCAAAATCTGTAAAAATGGTTTTTTTAAAGATATCGGCCTAATATATCTTGCATTTTACAACAAAAGTGTATAATCAAATTTAAAGGAAATTAAAAGATAATACAACTTTTATTTAGGGCATTTTTCTCTACAGAGCCTAATTTAGCGTGAAAGAGTGATTTTTCGTATAAGCCACACTGAGGTTGATTTTCATTTTGGATCATTTACTCATGATTAAACTTAGGATATGTTTTGAGGTTAGTTTTTTGTTTATTTTTATTGTTTTATTACTAATGTTAGGTTACAGTGTTCATTATTTGCATTGGCAAAAGAAAGTCGTGTGAGTGTTTTACACCAGATTTTTAAATTTTAGAATACGAGTATATTGGCTTAGCACAATTTAACAAATTGTTTCACAATGAATCAAAGTAAAGATGTAAATAATTATTACCTTGGAGATCTGTTATTTTATTTGTTATCTAGGTTTTTTAAATTAATCCTCATGCAATGTTATGACTTGTAAAAGAATCTTTAGTTTCGTTCCAGTTTTTCTTTTATAAGTAAATAGAATCGTCTAGTTTCAAAAGCAGATATATCCAAAAGGGTAAATTTTTCAGGAGAGCAGATAAACGTTTCATTTAAAAACATGAAATGATACAACATTGTAACTTACTTCAGAAATAGCATTAGGGTAGAGGATTTTACATACTGAATTTTCATTTTCTAATGACTGTAGCTTAAAAACATTTCATATAGTATATGTGCAGGTATCTGGTTTGGAACCAAATTCGGATTAATCTGGTTTTGAAATAAACTTAAAACCGAAAATATATAAAACCCGTGATTATATTATTTTCTAGTACAAGTTATCACAAATTTGTGTTCTTTAGTAATAAAATTACAAAAATTAAGTTAGATAATTAATTAATAGTTAGATAAAAAAATGTTGAAACGTTTTTGTAAGTACAAATTTTTTTTAAATTAGAAAAGAATATTATTTTAGCAAAAAAGTCTGATAAAATAAAATTAAAATAGAACAAAATTTAAATTTAAAAATTGTTTAAGATAATAAATTGAAAGAAAGAAGGAAGATAGTATATTAGCAAAAAAAAAACGATACAATAAAACTTTATACTAGTAAATTTTGAACTTCCTCTACTTTTCCACAAGGTTTACAGATCGGTGGATCATTTTCTACAGTCGTTTCTTCCATAGCAACGATTTATTCCCTATAAAATTTTAAACTACTTAAATCTCTCCAAGTTTCCCCGAAATGTTTTTATAGTAATTTTTTTACATCATTAATTTTGTTTTCGGATACTAACACCTTCCCTTTTTCGATCAAACTTGGTTGAGTAACATCTTTAATAACTTTCCCTGAATCGCAAATATTTTTACTTAACACAACACAATACAATAGAAAAACTTGCACTAAAATACATTTTGTAACATCCTGCCATTATACAACAAATGTTCACAAATGTTCAAGCAAATGTTCAAACAAATGTTCGAGCCATATCCTGTAAACATATGTTTTCAATGATAATACCAGGACGAATGGATGTATCTGGTTTTGGAACAAACGGGCAACTTTATGCATGTTTTTATTAAGGATGTAGATCGTTTTGAAACATATGCTTTTTACAGTGCATATAGAAGGTTGTAAGCTGTTAGAAAATGCAAAAATATAAAATTTGAAATTTTTCGATGTATCTGGTTTTGAAACTAGACGATTCTGTGGATTTAATACATACAATACAAATAATTATGTTAAATATTATATATGGCCATTTTTAATAATTTTCTGATAAATTCATGAAGGTGCTTCTTTTCGTAGTTTGCTAAATTAATTTTAAAATTTTATCTGAAACTAAAATATTTTTGATTCACAAAACAACCTTGCTTATTAGGTACTTTTGGGTTATCATTGTTCTTTGCAGGTTTCATGTTTTACGTATTGTTATTGAGTGTATTCGAGAGAAAAATCGAATAAATAAAATTGAGATATCGATAAGAATAAGAACTGTGTACATCACAGTGTGTGCAATTAGCTGCGGAGCTGGCCCCTGGAGCCACTGTAGATTTATGCTCTGCGTTCTCATGAAATATTCACGCGGGACCCCGTCACGACCAACTTTCTGTCTCGATAAATCAACTCTAAAAAATAAAACCAGGAACGCCAATGTCCTGCTTTCAAACGCTTGATTGACAGATCGAGCCCAAGAGTGCAGTTGCCAAGTTCTCCTCGTCACAGTTTGTTCTGTTTATCCTCATGTACCATTTAGAAAAAATGTATCTTTTTATACCTGTTCAATTTGGTAACTCAATCAAAACTATATTACCTACTGTATTAAAGTGGAGTTTTTTTTGACTTAACACAAATTATTGTAGAACTATAAAAGTTTTATTTTAAGTCAAACCATTTTTTTAGGTTACTTCAATTGTCATTTGAGTTCGAAAATGTTTATAATTAATTTTTCTTGGGCAATTTTTTCGAATTATTGAGGGTTACGTGCTGTCACTACATGTAATGTTATTCTTAATATGTGATGCTGTTAATTAAAAAATGCAAGACTTGTTAATTTATAACAATAAAAATGTGTAATTCTCGCTGGTATAATGGTTAGTGTAATAGACTTCAACGCAGAAATTTCCTCGGTTCGCCTCGCAGATAGGGGTTTAAAATTTAAAAAAAATTACAATTCACCCTTAGCCTACATTATCCGCAAGTAGTCAAAAATTACCGAATTGTTGATTCAGCATCAAATAAACTGAAAATGGGTATGTACGTTAGTAGCCTACGTTGACTTAACATGTGACTAACTGTTTGAGTATTCGTACTAAACAAATTAAAACAATTTACCGTTAAATATAACAAACTGGAGAGTAAAAGTGAAGACGAATGTTTTGTTAGTTTACATGAAATGATACCAGTAGTTTGGTTTCTAGCAAACATTTTCGTTTAAGCTGCTAGTAGACTAGGGTCGTGGGAACGAAAAACTAGCAACTATTTTAGTTAAAGTGCTAGTGACTTTGAAAGTGTTTAATTTAACCAGCTGTAGTAGGAGAGAATAGGTCATGATCGACTAGTGCTAGTAAACTAACTCGGTGTAAATATTGCTTGCTAGCGCTAGTAGTGTAGAAAAGGTCTCGTGATTGGCTAGCCCTAGTAAACTAGCTCGGTGTGGAAGTTTAGAGACCTTGCTAGTTACCAATAAACTGCTAGTACTGGCAGCTTTTAAACTAGCGTCGTGGGTACCGTCACCAACGCGCTAGTAGGTCCAGCTAGTACTAGCAACTAGTAAACTAGTGTCATGGGAATAAGCCTTTAAGGAACGGTGAGGTGGAACACGTATTGTAAGTTCAATCGGAAATCTCGCCCGGAATCTCCTGCTTTGTTATTTATAGTGCTCGAGATAAAGAATCAACGCATTGCTGAACTCTCAGTTATCTTTAATAGATGCCGGTATGATTATTTAACCTCCGTCCACTACATCAGTTTCTATTTATCAAACGAACTAGCTTTTTCAGTATGAATGGGTCATCAGTCGGGCGTTCAAATATGTACTCTGGGACAACAGATTTCGGGTTTGGAGGTTGTGTTCTGGTTTTAGTTTTACCCACATGCCTGCTGTGCCTACAACTGGTTTACTATACGTATAAAAAAACGGGAAAAGAGTTGGATGAGAAATAAGCTCATTTCCGTGCTACTAGAAATCAACACGTTCTTCTTCTTCTTACTCACAAGGATTAGGTTGTTTCTACTCACAACCTTTATTATTGTTTTTTCCTTTAATTTGTCAGCACTATTGCCATCTCTTGCGTGGTCTGCCAACATCTATCCTTCCGTGAGGTTGATATTTTAAAATCTCCAATGCTATTCTTCCCGCTGGCATTCTCTGAATATGTTCCCTCCATTGTCGACGGTATTCTGCAACCTTTTCATTTAAATTGTAGACATTTAATTCTGAACGTATGTCTTCATTTCTTATTTGATCTCTACGCTCGCATCCCTTAATTTTGCAAAGGAATCTCATTTCTGCTGCCTTTACTCTACTCTCCAGTGGTTTTGTTGTGACCCACGACTCACTTCCGTATAAGAGCACTGAGGTAGCCATCACTTTATAAAATTTCATTTGTGTTGTCCTTCCTCACTTTCTTGCTTAAGGTCCTGCTTATAGTCCCACATATTGATTGGAACTTTCCTACTTTCTTTTCAATGTCTATATGTTCCTTAAAACTAATGTCACACCCCAGGTAGTTATTATGTGACACCTTTTCCAGTATTGTATCATCAACCATTACTTTAGATCTGGTAGGGAACTTGCCAGTGAATGCCATTACTTTAGATTTGGTTAGAGAGATTTTTAAATTGTATAACTTGCATAAATGATTTAAGACGTGTATTGATTTCTGAAGCTCATCCTCATTTTCTTGTACTACCTACAACACGTTGGTTCGTCAATATCGTATAATATATTACACTAACGATAAACCGCCACTGCATAATATTGTGACAAAACTATGTTAATAAAGAAAAATAATGAGTAGGCCTAAACACTCTTTAAACCTTTCTAACAACAAAGTCTACAAAATCTGGTCATTCCAGATTCACATTTCCTCTTCAGTGTTGTAGTAAAGCTTAGATAGTATTGGGTAGTAAATAAAATTGCGATTTTAAAACTCACAACGAGTATTTCTGACAACCTCTAGCTTAAAAGTTAAAATTTATTGGTTATGTCTTATAACCAACCTATTTGTTATTTTCATATATTTTAACGTAATTTTGAACTTGCATCCTTTATATTTCATTATCAGAGTTTAAACGATGTACCGCCCAATAAAAACAACGAAATAAATTAGGCGGAAAAGCGCATTTTAGTATGATTTATTACTTAACATTCAAGAAAGCGTGGATTTTGTTGAATTTTTCTTCTAGAATAATGGATGGTAACGTACTTTTCTTTGTTTTAATTAATTGCTTATGCTAGGTACATGTTTTTGTCATTTATATTTTCGCAAACTAAATATTTATAATGATAATTTATTTTTAAACTTTATTTAAAGCTGTAAAGAAAAAAATTATAACTTATAGTTTAATTTTTAACTTTTCTTACGAAAGTTTTCAACAAAGAAGAGTTAATATTACTCTTTCTCAAAGGATAAAAACGAAATAGAGATATAAGTTATATTTGTGTAGAGTTCATAACGGTGTTATTAAGAGGAAAGTTATAATGAACATTTTAGTGAATATTGTTTCACAGAAGTTCGGTGTTCTAAAACAATGATGTAAGCCTTACATTACCGATACAGTAAATTTGTACATTGTTCTCAGAGAATTTTTAAAAAAAAAGTGCACTTTTACAATAAAGAAAGTTATAAATCCTAGCTTAGTTCAAAAATATTCTACGATATTCTCTTCTACATACAATTTCTCATCAGAACTAATAAATATATAATAGTGTATTATAATACTAAAAAGACACTAAAAGAAATTTTATATTTTCCACTTTTCAACATAGATTATTTTTTAATTTAAATAAAGTTTTAAATACCTTCTTAACCCCCGGGAAGGCGGTTCTTGTACCCCTCTATTAAATCCTCTAAAACTAAATAACATAATTTTCTGTTTAAAAACATATTATGATATTTAATCCTGTTTTTTAAGGAGCTGGTAATATCTAATTAACAAAATTTATGTATCTAGTTATGCCATAACGCGACGTGCTATGTACAAACGTTTTTACACTCAGTTCACAACTGTTCCCACAACACTGACTTACTATGAATAGGATAGCCGTTATTTATAAAAAAACAATAATCTTACATTCTCGATAGATAACGAACATAGTAGAAATAAATCTAGGGAAATAAATAACAATAAAAAATTCAACTCTATACTAGAGAAATAACACGCAAGGGTAATAATTAGTCAAAACGCAAAGATGACTCTGAGCGTCATACAGTCAAAACAAACACCAATTCGGCTTAGGTCACAATATTTCATAAGGTCTACAAGCTATTAACCATTAAGGTTCAAATATGAAAATAATTTATAATTGTTATAATCTCTTTGTCAAGAAAAAATTTATGAAAATACAGAACGAAACAAAATATTAGCGAATAACTGCAGAAAAAAAAATAAATGTTTAATGCGGTTTTACTTACTTTTCCGTGCCTTAACAATTTCAGAAGTTAAAGTAAAAGTTTTAGGTTTGATTTTTCGCTTTATATGGAAGTTCTGTGCGATGTTATTATGTTTTTTAAATGTTATACATCCTGTGTAGCTGATGTTAACAATAACATTTTAGGCGAATTCAAAATACAAGTTTCTAATAAAGAAATTTTTTTCAATTTACACCGTCTGAATTTAATATTTAGGAAGATGTATTGGCTCGTTGGTAGGCGTTCCCAGCTTTCGATTGACAACAAACTGCTTTTGTACAAATCCATGCTGAAGCCGATTTGAACCTACGGAATTCAGTTTTGGGGCACAGCATTGACTTCAAACATCGAGATTCTGCAACGGTTTCAATCAAAAGCTCTGCGGACCATACTAAATGCACCGTAGTATATTACCAATGCCGATATACATCGTGATATGGATGTGCAGACGGTACGAGAAGAAATACGAAGTTTCAGTTGTAAATACATCAAACGTCTAAACAACCACGTAAATCACTTAGCACTGAATCTCTTAGGCAACTGTAATGATGTCAATAGCCTAAAACGTGCTACAGTACTGGATCTCCCAGGGCGATTCTGATAGTTTGATTTTAAAAATGTAAATAATATAATGTTAATATTCTGTAGATGAATGTCGTGTTTGAGTGTGAATGTTGTAAATAACTGAATGAACATTTTTAATTATCTCTGGAGATAATTGAAAATGTTCATTCAGTTATTAACTAACTAACTAACTAACTTTACTGCTAATTAAATACTGCTAATTAATTAATACTGCTAATTAATTAGCTAACTTTACTGGTAAAGTTAGGTGTACATATATTTTGGAATCTTGTGCTTATTTATTACTTCTCATTTTGTTTTTGTTTTTTTTTTAAGGAGGTTTCGGTTATTTTTTTTTTTTTATTTATTTAAGAAAGAACTCTCTTATTTTGATTGTAAATAATAATTAAGAACAGTGTAATATGTTTTAATGTAATAATTTGTTAATTACACCAGTGGGTTGTAATTTTTTCATGAGTTAAATCTAAATGATACATTGCATTTATTGTTATAAAACAGATTATGCATTAAAAAAATTTATATGAAAAAAATATTACACCGTCTATAATGATCATGTTAAGAAAATTTTAGTAGCTTATTTGATTTTAAATTTTGGTTGTTGTGAGGTTGGTATATTAATATTTTTTCTTTACACATTGCAATAACATTTTTATATTTGTTTACACGTTTAATTTTTTAATAATTATCTAAATATAAAACATATTTTTGTAGTTTTTAAACTATAATTTTATTCTCAAATAAAATTTAACTCTTGCTAGCTCATAGAATCAAGTGTGTATGTATTTCCTGTTGGATGATCAGGCCTGGAATTGTGTCGGGAGGCAAAGTTTAGTCCGTAAAACAACAGTATTTATCTGAAATCTAGATTGTACTGTCACTGCGCTATGGAGACCCAATTAAAAGATAAAAGTTAAAACAATTTTCCATGTATGATACTCAACGAGCCGTGCAAAAGTGAGATAAAATAAAAACTAACTGAACAATTATAAGATGAAGGTAGGTACTTAGTAAACTGGAACACAAAGTTATTTAACTTTTTTGTCATCCATTCTTCTGCTGAGTTCATATCACATTAACTGGATTTTAACTTATAATATTTAAAGTATAGTTATTAATTTTAACTTAACTCTTTATTGAATTTTTTTCTTACTTTTATCTTACCGAATAGCTACTAACGACTTTAAAATGACAAATAAGAAGATATTAAAGCATTAATTTATTTCTTATTCGCTCATTATTATCCGGCATTCCATCAAATTAGCGTAGGAGCGGAGTGGCACAGTAATTCACAAATTTTTCGACCGGTAGCATGCGAATCCTTGTAACTATACTGAAACAAATAAAGTACAATTCACCAGAGTGACTCACCGAGACGCACACCACTTCCTTGCTACTTGTCAAAAAAGTCACTCGTTCAGGAATAACGCGTGTTCTATTTTTGCCACTCGTGTTGCTTGTGCGACTGGTGTTTCTGTTTGTAGTTGGGCATTTTAGTTTTGTTTTTTTTTCAATATTTATTTTATATTATATTCAATATGAGGGATACCAATTGTAATTTTTAATTTTACTGGAATTAATTAAATTTATCCAATGCAACGAAACAATATCCTCTACATAAATCCCCAATACTAATGCCCTAAATTACTATGATGTTACTATAATTTTGCTATTAGTTTGTAGTCTACAAGTAAATTTGCGCAGAAGTGTAAATAATAAAAAAACTGATGAATTAGGTTCCCGTCAGAATAATACAAACCGTTTGGTGAAGCACTACTATAACATGATGTTATAATAATATTTGCCACTCCAGTTGTTGATCCTTATGTTTGTTACTAGTCACACGTATTAGCCAGTAATATTTTCGAGAACGGTTTCCACAATACTCTGGTGTAATACCTGCCTAAAGTCGTCTACACTGTCTGAACTTTCATTAGAGCCATTTGTTTTGACCTGTAAAGTAAAAAGGTATCAGTCAAAACATGTCATACAGGAGTTATGTGTTTCATGAATCATTGATATCTTGTTTTCAGAAAGTGTTAATAAGTACCTTTTGAAGCTTCTCTCCGCATTGTAAGGGCTGGTTTTACCTGCCTCTATTCTTCTTCAGGCGTCTTGTTTTCTAAAAACGTTGGTTACCAACAAAACCATTTGAGTTTTTCGACTGTTCGATGAGAAAGGATAATCGAACTCACATGCTATTAGTCCCGATGATTCCTTAATCATTATAAATCCTACTTCGACTTGGACTTCGCTAACCCTCTATCCTTCGTTGCATTATTTTCTGCAGTGTTCGGTATTTCTAATCGTTCATCTCATACCAAATTCCGTTAGTGTTCAATATTTTTGAGTATTTATAACCCCTATTTTTAATGTAATTTTACTAAGACTTTGTTGTTCCTTATTCTATCTACCAATGATATACATGGACTACCTTTGTTTTAAAAATTATAATAACGGTAAAAATTATTAGATTTTTGTAGCAAAACCTTAAAAGGATTTTTTTTTTAGTTTGCATTATTAATTTTTTTTACCGTTTCATATCTCCTAAAAAGTGTATCCTTTCTGTATATTTTTATTGACGTTACAGTTGTATAATTCGTAATTAATATGATATCGAAACCCTGTACGAAAAAAGACGTTATTCAACTTTCCTGTACAAGTTCTCGAACAAGGCTCATTATGGTTGATTACTCACACCTTGTAGCGTGAACTTGACCCATATTTTAAGTAGTGGACAAGGTCACATAGACAGGTTATACACCACATTTTTTTTAATTAAAAATAACAACTCCAGTAATACTAGGTGTATATTATTATTATAATTTTTAAACAGTATAAATAAATTTATAAAATATAAATACTGGCATAATATAAATAGTTATTTGTTAATTAATATTCAATATCAGTTAATCTTCCATAGTTTTAAAAATGTATAATAATCTACGAATAACAACGAGATTAAAATGAAGTACTACGTGATTCAAAAGTGCAACTAAACTATAATTAATTAAAAGTGAATTAAAAATCGAAATGAAGATAAACAATTAAAATAAATACATGAATAACTGAAATAATATATATAATATCTTTTAAAACAGTGATTTGAATTTTACGAACATTTTTTAAATATGAAATCAAAATTTAATATGCCAACTTGAACCATCGATTCGTGGAGCTTGAGGCCAGAAACACGCTTGATGTGAACATCGTCTATGAAAGTGCTCCAATTAAATATTCAAATTAATCAGAAAAAACGGATGGAAATATAACAAAATATGTATCAGTAAGAAGATAAACACGTAAGCAACATTTACCAAATAATTAACAAACATTAATATTCAATATATCGATCAAATTCATATTTAAAATTCAAGATCACAAGGCTATTGATAGACGCCATTCTAATGAACAAAGCTTCGCTTCAGTAATTCATAATTTCATTAAATTCAACCGGTAAATAAAAATAACGTTTCAAGTACATAATTAACTGATATTTTCTTAAATTTATTCAATTACTTAAGTTATTCAAAATTATCTAAATAATATTCCAAATTTAATTTGAAAGACCAGTATTACGATTACCATTAAAAAATTCCGATTGTCATTTGTTTAAATTAAAATTTTTCATTGTTGTATAATTTAAGATTTATTAATAAAGAACAATAAACAATTATAGTATTTAAAAACCCTGAGAGTATTTAAAATTAGAGTCATCATTTTGTAAAATCATTAATTATCTATTTATTTAATAAATTAAAAATATTAAAATTTAAATCGTGTGTTATATTTATTTGCGTGACGCTAAAACCTATTTTGAAAGGTTTCTAAGCTAGCCTTTCTGCAAGGAAATATAAAAGGGAATATGAGTCCTGGGAAAAGATAAACTAAAGTATGTTATATTTAGTTTATAAATTATGAAATTATTAATTTAGTCTAGAGTTTTCTTCTTACAAAACTTAAATAAATTAATATAAGCTGAATAGTATTTTATTAGAACTACCTAATATAATAATGGTACTATTATTATTACTGACTCTGCCGGTAATATTTGATAAAAGTTAATACAGAATTCCATGTTACCTAGAACTAAATTATTTGGTTGGCATAATTCAGTAGAAATGTTTAGTTCTCAGATCCAAGATTTAAGACGTAAATCCAGTCCCGAAAAGCAGAATCCCGACCAACAGAAAATTTAAATCTGAATCGTGGTCCAGTATTTCAGTTTTTATTTAGTTTAATGATATTACAAGAAAATGAAATTAATAAATGAACAATTATGTAATTAAATTTGTTTGAAACCGTATTTTATTTTTTTATTGTAATTGTTATATTACAATGTATGTGTTTCCTTATTTTATTATTTGTGTTGTTTTTTCTAGGTGGTTATCTCCTAGCGTGGAAACGTGGTATCGCCATTCTCACTGCAAGTAATATTAAAGTAACACCAGATGATAGATTTAGGCTTGTCGATGGATATAATCTAGAAATAAGAGATGTACAAACTCAAGATGCCGGAGATTATGTTTGTCAGATTGCAACGCTTCATCCTATGGAGATAACACACACCCTTGAAATACTTGGTAAGTACATCGGAATCGTATATATTAATAGACTATGAATTTTTTCGTTGGCAAGTAGGCTGCTTTGTGTCGAACTGATGCAGGAAATTTACCCGCATCCGTAGATTGCTTTCAGAATAGAGAAAGCGAATAGTTTAGTCTTCCCGCGGTTTACCGTAATGTTGAAATAAGGTAACAATAATTCTTCTACTAAATACCTCTGATACATTAGCGCATTTCTTAAAAAACGTTTACGTTTAGCAGTGTAAAAGTATAAATAGTCCTAATTAATAAAAAATTACGTGTTCGGTACTGTTTTATTTTTCTGCAAAATAGATTGGTTATGAATAATAAGTTTGTCTCAAATTATATTTTTCTAGTTTTGAAAATTAAAGTGTTGAATATTTTCAGCTGCTCTGAATTTATCCTCTTATTTATTATTTTCAAAACGACATTAAGTATTCCGTTCTCTAAAATTTCCTAAAACCTCTTACACATAATGTTTTGCAGAATATAAACGATGCATTTGTCAAAAATAGTAAAAAATTAAAAAATTTAAACCTTATGATTTAAAAATTCTACGTAGGCTACTTACTGCTGTTCAAACTTCCCTGTCAGGTCTGCAATTTTTTCGTATGTCATCATTCTCTTGTTTCAGCAGATATTGCTAAACAGTCAGACGTAAAACAAAAAAACTTTTCTAGTATCAATGATAAATATTTGAACTTTGTATTTATCTGTCACTCTTTGTTTACATAAATTTATTGGTAAAATTTGCGGCGATATATTTATTTATGTAGTTCATTCATTAAAGTAGCTTTTATTTTATGTTCTTTTTTAGTACTTCGTTCTAATTGTAAATTATCTTACTATAAATAATTACGATTGCTGAAGAATGTGAAGATTTCGTGAAGATAAGTTAATTAGTGATAAAAATCAATAATTAAAAAATATATATTTATGTATTATTAGTACTGAAAATTTTACTCTCCTGGACAATGTTTTACGCAATTTTGTTGGCATCTCCAAGTGAAAGCCTGGGCAAGCCAATTTTGCATTTGTGCAGCAGCATAATTTTCCCATTACTTATCCTAAAACTTGCTTTTCATGTTTAATGTGATATCATTATTGTAAAGTTTATCATGTAAGCATTTGCCTCCGTGGCGTAGTGGTTGGCGTGCTAAGCTACAAAACGGACGGCGCCAGATTCGATTACCAGCTAGGGACTGGAAATTATAACAAGTGACAACCCACTACTCCGATTCATGGTGCAATAGTGATTCTCAGTCTGATTTGTCATTTTTCATCATTCATTTTCATCTATCATCCTTCATCGTCTGCATTAGCAGTATTTTTGTCATCAGTCTCTCGACTGATCTGATGCAGTTCTCCAAGCTGTTCTATCTTGCGCAAGTTGTTTCATATCTACATAGCTGTAACAGCGTACATCTTTTGTAATTTTCTTTAAATATTCTAACCTTTGCCGCCCCTACAATTTACTCCCTTACTATACTCTCCACTTTTGATAGAAAAATCCCTGGATGTCTTAAGATATGCACCACTAGCCTACCCCTTCTTTTGGTAACATGTTTTCATACACTTCTTCTTTCTCGTCTAAGAACCTATATTATATATTACTTATATTGTCCACCCACCTAATTTTTAATATTTTCCTATAACACCACATTCCAAAAATGTCTGTCCTCTTTCTTTCTACAAAACTACTTCTACTTCGTTTGTAAGGTGTTACAAAAAAGCCAATTTTCTAAATAGGTACCCGACTCTTTCACAATAGCGGTACAACAATAGGCAGGCCTACCTGTTCTATACATAACCATTTATAGTACATAATATTCTAACTGTTTCGTGGAAACCTTATTTTATCACTCTTATTATTTACGTTAACATTTTTATAATTCCGGTCTTCCTCGAAAATTCTCGAACACACATTCCCACGTTTTACTCCCGTATAACGCTATACTCCAAACATAGTGCTTTAAGAAATTTTTCCTAATCTGTAATTACCGTGATAAATAGTCGGACTTAAAAAAACAGTAATCACTGATCAAGCTGTTAATGCACTTTAAAATAAGTTTATTTATTGTACACGTGAAATTCCAGTTTCATTATTTTTGTTGTAGCCGTTAAGGGAATGCGGAAATAAATTTAAAATTCAGTAAATTTGAGTTTGTAACCGTACAGATATTCCACGTACTAAGTAACATAGTACTAATGTTTAGTTTAAGCATGACAAATTACTGAGAATATTGTTATTTTGAGTAGTTCACTTCTGACTTTACTTGATAACAGCAATATTTATTAATGTTCTCTGTGTATTCGCTAGTTGCAATATTTTTGACATAACAGTGATGTTGTAGTAACCTGGAGATGACTGTTATATTAATTTCTGTTATTTTATTGTAACGTAAGTTTAAAAGAGCCTTCTAACCAAAATTCAACAAATAAATAAATACACGATGAAAATAATACATGTAGCCTGCTTTATAAACAATACACATATTGTACCTATAAATATTTACATTAAATATACACCGAAAATACAGGAATGTATTTGAAATAAAAATAATAAACAATAGCAGAGTAAAAGTAAATTATTTATTAAATTTTAACATACAGTAGATATACATTGTAGCCGTATTCAAACGGATTATACAGGCATATGCTATTTGACTGTTTATTTACCTCTGGACTGTATATTCAGAACAAAACCTACCCTTCAGATAGAAACACTATCAATATTTATCATGAGCATAAAACTGAACAACGTATTTTAATTAACGAGTTCATACGAATGTGCTTTTATAAACACCAAAATCTAGTTAGAGTACATTAACTATAAAATTAAATTCAATAATTTATTTGACCTAACTAAATAAAGTTACTAAAAGAATTATATGTGTAATAAAAGTAGAATTATATTCAAAAAGTACGCAATTTTTTTTTGTCCTATTTTTTTTAATAATAATAATAGCAATTACAATTACAACCTTTACTTCATATTCTTACTAATAATAACAGACTTAAATTTTTTTAAACACAAAAATCGCTATTTGAACAAGTCAGCTTGAAAAGTATTTTTACAATCATTCATTGTTAACATAACTAATACCATAGAAATTATTAATATTTCCTTATATAAACACACAATATTACTTAAAATAAAATATTTTACAATCTAAAAATATACTTAAGTAGCCTACAATTTTTTTTAAATATTGTTTACAAGTAGGCCTATTTAATTGTTAATTACAAATTACATGCAATTTTAATAACAATTAAAAACTATGCTATTTAAATAACCGTACGTAGTGAAAACTAAAATATAAACTGACTGCATCCGTAGTCCAGTGGTTAGTATGCAATGCAAAAATGTGAGAGTCCTGGATTCGATTCTCGGTTTGTCTGAATAATTAATAGGGTATAATGGTTCGAACCAACCGTTTCACAACCAAGAGTAGTCGCTAATGACCAAGATGTTGATGTGATTTTAAAAGACATGAAAAAAACTATTTCTTTCACTGAAATAATTATTAAAGGAATAGAATTATTATTGTAGATAGTTTTATAATTCATAAAATTATTTTTAATATTAGTTCTGTATAAACATCAATTCCTTTTATTGATTAGATTTTTTAATTAAGAAGTATAATATGGATATCGAAAACAAAAGTTATGACATGCTGTGGTAAAAATTTATTGCGTTCAATAATAGATATTGATAATTTGGTTTTAAACAGGTTAAGAGCTTAATTACCTGGGTTATATAGTCAGGTTATATGTAGTCAGGACGATAAAAACATTAGAGTCAAACTTAACAAGTTCCAATCAATGTGTAACAAGATCTATCGTATTTTGAATGGTAAACCTTCAAAAGTCGCAAAAATTAAACTGCATGAGATTAGAGTATAGCAATGCTAATCATTCTACATAGCTTGGAAAGTTGGTCAATGCAAAAGAGTAGAAGTATTTGATTAGAATTTTGAGAGATGTAAAAAAATATCGTTTAAAAAATAAACTTAGAAGCACCGAGATAAAAACTGACCTAACTGTACTTTTTTTTGCCCATTTCGTTGAACAAGAGATCAAAGTTGTTCCCTTGCATGAAGCATGTGGCGAACTGCTGTCTCCCAAGGATTGCCGGAGTGTATCAACCTGTAGGATGTTGACGGTCGGAACAGCCTTGGAGAAAAAGAAGGGATTTCTTTACAGCGGAACAGTCTGTTACCTACTTCTCGCTTGATGATAAAGATTATTTTTGTAAAAATCGTATAGAAAAAAAAATAAAACAAGGAAATGCATTTCTATATGTTTACATTTTATGCCTATAAAAAATAATACTGAAGGTTTAGTAATTTGTATAAATAAAACTAATTTGGTAGATACATGGATGAGGCGTATGCTTAAAAGTTCATTGCCCGTAGTTGTAGATAAATCCTGCATTTAAATTAAGGAATGAATAGTTGTATGTAGGCTAATTTCAATACCCGACCGTGCGAGAAATCACGATGGTCCGGGAATTTGTTTAAATAGTTCAACAAAATAAATAATTAGCCGTTCTTGAATTACATCAAGAATGTTTTTTTTATTCGTAACTTGTATACAAATTCCAAAATAAAATAAAGTAACCTACTCACCCGATAACTGACTGAGAAGTTCAAAATAATAAGTTTAACTGCGTTTTCAGTTTTACAAAATATACGGCAAAAGTTGCTTTTACTACTTCGTTAATTACAGTTTTGAGTTCGTAATATCAAGGTAACATTATACAGCTGTTTTATTAAAAAAATAAAATTCAGCAAGAACAGTGTACATCAGAGCTTCTCGTTAAACAGAGATTCGTTTTACGAAGGTTTGACTGCATAATATTTATTATCGAAGGACATTTATGGTAAATTTACCTGAACATAACATAATATTATTATTAACGTCATGGCAAGTATTATAGAAAGTATTAGGTTCGTGCACGGAATAAAATCCCGGATTTATTAAAGTTTTTTTTTTTTTTATTTAGCGATCCAATTGATTTACATTTAAGTCTTCGTTGTTTTTGAACAAATTCAATCGCAAAGTAAAGTAATTTTTAATGAAAACCGCATTCTACTCCAAAAGAAAATTCTGAATTTTTCTTGTGTAATATTTGTTTACAATAACAATTTAGATAAATTTTCCTTAGTTAATGCCATAGTAGATTGTTATAGCAGTAGCCATACAGTTACTCTGCTATCTAACGGAAAATCCCGGAGTCAGGCTAGGCTGCTCAGATTCTGATGTCGTCATATAATTCTACCGTCAAGTAATACTTGACGGTAGATACAAATGTATTGCGTATTGTACTCCTTAGCTATAATAGAACCAACTTCTTTAATTTAAAATTGAAACTGAAACGATAGAACTTGTAAATGTAGGTGTGTTTCTTATTTTCAATTTGTCATTGTCTTTACTAGGGGAATATCTTCTACACCATCAATTTCATTGTAATGCGATAGTCACGTTCAATAATTCTCTCGTACTATATTAAAATGTTTTACAAGGAAACTATATCCGACGAAACAAGGGAGAGAAATGATTGGGTGGTGTTACGATAGCCTCAGGTCACAGGATATCTTTGAGGGAAGTAAAGTACGTCAAGAGATGAAAAGGGTGTTACGACTCTTAGATGCTGCTATATAAACTCTCTTGGCTCCTCCGTTACAACCCTGAATCATTGCCAGAAAAATAAAACACTATAAAATATGTACATAATGTAAGCTATAGATATTTTTTTTTATAAAGGGATTCCAATTCATATTCCCTTTGTTACAATAAAGGATTATTACTTTCATTGTGCAAAATAATTTTCGGAGGCTTTTTGAACATTTGGCTGTAATCAGTGAGTTTACAGTAAGCGTACTGTAATAATTTCATGCGAATCTTCTTAGATGAATGTAAAATAATGCCTCGAGGTAATTGCTTTGGCCAGGAATAGAAAACTGATTGTATGATATTCTGTATGTAACCATAATAATATTTATATAAACAAAATCCAATCCCATCTTAATTTTAATTTACATGCCAAATAATATTTCACGTTTTAGGAAAATTTGTAAACTAATTAGCAAAATGTTTTAGCAAAATGCCGGCCGCATTGGCGTAGTTGGTAACGTGCTCGTCTCTCATCATGCGGTCGTGAGTTCGAATCCCACTCAGGTACCAAGGCCGTTGAGTAAGAGTCTCTTATTTAACGGTCCTGCTCAGGTACTGAATATTTTCATACGTTACAAACAATTATTTCGTCCTTCATTGTACAGTTACACCCCAACGTCGTCGCTAATGACCGTTGTAGTTGATGCGACGTTAAATAAATAAATAAATAACAAAATTAAATCAATTCAGTTATGTCTTATAGTGTAGTTTTAAGTAAAATATAATTTTTTTAAATTTATTTTAAAGTCGCACCAACTGCTTAGTTATAAGCGACTACGGTGAATTATATGACTGTAACTGTGGGATTTGATTTGTGAAAATTTCCTGATCTTGGCCGGAAATCAAACCCGGGACCTTCACGTGGTAGGCTAACGCGCTAACCACTATGCTACGAAGGCGGCCAAAATAATTTTTTTAGTTATGTACTGGAAGCTTCGTTTTATAATGCACTTGCACCCCTTGCACTCGTTGCTCGTTGCGCTTCACGGCAACGTAAACTTTTAACTTTTAACTTAAGCGTCATTCCGAAATATATGTAAGCCTCCACCTAACTTTTCTGGAGATAATTTAATTTTACTTCTTATTTGTTTTTTCGTTTTAAAGGAGGTTTTTGTTATTTTTTATTTGTTTTTCTATTTTTCTTGTTTTTTTTTTTTATTTATTTTAAAAATCACTATATAATTTTGATTGTTAATATTAATTAAGAACAGTATAATATGTTTTCATGTTATAATTTGTTAATTACACCAGTGGGTTGTAATTTTTTCATGAGTTGTATCTATTTGATAAGTTGCATTTATTGTTATTTATAACAGATTATGCATTTAAAAAAAAGTTATATGAAAAAAAAAAACTTAAGCGTTTAACTTTTTCATACAATCTTACACATTGAAAGCAAGATCATGATTATAAAAATAAAACCATTTGGTACTGGAGACAGAAATTTTGTCAATATTACTATGAATCACTAGTGAAAGGAGAGATGTACGACCTGAGAATAACTGTATACAAAGTGTTATGAGAAAACGTTGGTCAAATTCAATTTAAAAAAAAATTGGTACGATCTCATTGAATTTTTGAAGGCTTACACATCCTTTTATGCTAAATTGGTTGTGGTATTGTTGTTTAGATTTATCTGTCCCGTAAATAATTTTCAAAGATTTCGAAAAAAGTGTAAAGGAGTGGCTACAG
Organism: Catonia carolina; assembly: GCA_035578175.1. Lineage (NCBI taxonomy): Eukaryota > Metazoa > Arthropoda > Insecta > Hemiptera > Achilidae > Catonia > Catonia carolina. Next base: position 84,221,405 of record JAQMRL010000002.1, read on the forward strand.
ATTACAGAGTGGTACCGTATTGTACCTAACACCTGACTGTATTAACGTTCCTGAATATTACAGTAGCTGGTAGAATAAAATAGAAAAAATGAAAAATCAACCTTTCCAACCGACATTAATAATAACATAAAATATGATTTCATTTTATCAATCACAATTTTTTTCAAAATTTCAAAATTATGTTAGTTTCATTAGCATAATTTACTCAGGGAGCTGTAACCTTTCCAATAATAAATTAATTGTTTTATTTGGTTGGGTAGTTTCTGAGGTTCTTCGTACAGACGAACAAATAAAGAATCTTGCGTCTTTATAATATCAGTATAGAAGTATAGATTTCTGCTAAGAAGAGTTTTAGCTTCGGTCGAATTAGTTACGCCTTTTATAAACTTTTTCAGTGACGAAATAACGTAGATGTATGATATCATACTACGATGAACGATGTTTTTGGTGATTTTTAGCCTAATCTCGCTCAACCTCAATCGTTTTGAAAAACCCCGTTAGCTGTTGGACTGAATATTTTGTTCCATTTAATAAAACAAAACATAATACATATTTATGTTGCTGTCAATCTTGTGAAAATATCAACGTATAATCTGGCCTAAGAAGTGTAAGTTACACCTTCATTATTCAAATATTGGACGTATATTTTACGGAAAAGAGAAATAAGCAGGTGTAAAGAATCTTTAGAATTTGTTGTAAGGAAACTCTTTAATTTTATTTTTATCCATTATTAATTTCATAAATAAAATATAAAAAGAATTTCCTCTAATATTTTGAAATATAATTGTGGATTTAAAATGAATCTACCTCGGAGATTTTAAAAAATTGTCGTTTAGAAGTTTTTTTTCTTATAAGAATTATTCGTTTAGAAAATCCACGCCACGCGGGAAATACATTGTCTCACTCAGTTGGTAAGAAATTAGGTTTCCGATGAAAGTCGGGTATCCTGTATATCGATTTATAAGTGATTCCATTAGTGATTCTCAAGAAGTGTCTCTCTCGGGCCTTAACCATCTTCCCACGGGATATATCCTTAGATAGCTGGATGTGAGGCAAATATACTTTACCAAGATATTCTCTCTCTTTTTAATCGGTTTACTCCTTCTACTGCAATATTGGTCTGTATTAAAACAGCACACTATCGACTAGCACATTTATCTTCAGTCAATCCTTTACTAGGATTACTAGCTAGGATTCTTACAGGATTAAATAGATTTTAATTACTTTTAATTGTTTAATTAAGTCAAGCATCCAAGTAAATATTTGTAAATAGGTTTTCATTTTTTTATTTTAATCCCCGCAACAACTTTCTCAATATCTACTAATAAGGGTTATGGTAGACAGCAAGCGAGTTACGGGAGCAGAACCCAAGACCTTCCACATTGTATTCAAGCACACAAATCACTGAGTCACAGAGACTCTATTTAGTTTATTTAGTTAGGCCCTACGCATTTTTAATTTATTTTAAGAGTGAGTAGAGCAAAATATTTCGTTATTTATTATTAATCTGGATTTTGTGTATTGATAAATTACATAAAAATAGAAAACGAGCTCATTTCATGAAATTGATAGTGCCTAGTTTAAATGATATGTAGGCTAATCGAGGTATTCTCTGTGGTGTAGTGGTTAGCGCGCTAGCCTCCAAAGTGAAGGTCCTAGATAGGTTGTGGAATTATTACACGTTAAACTCGTCGATTCTGAACCGTATCCCGTAGTGAAGTCGCTAATGATCAGATTAATTGATCCACCTATAAATAAACTAATAAAGTATAAGTACGAACCGACTCCGTGGCAGAGTGGTGAGTATGCTATGCTGCAAAGCCTAAGGTCCCTGGTTTAATTACTGGTTAGGGTCTGGAAAATTGCACATTCAAACCGATCGTTTTTTAATCCAAAGTAGTCACTGATGACTACTCTGTTGACGCGATTTTTAATTAAATAGAAGAATAAAAAATAAGTATGCCTCCTTCATAGCGTAGTAGTTGCAATTGTGACTCGACTGTAAATCGAAGTTTTGGCATAGATTTACTGCTAGGATATGGGAAAGATGGGTTTACCCATCTTTCCGTGACCACTCACCTACTATCATCTGTTGATGCATTTTTAAAAATCCTAAAAAACGTAATGTGAACAATCTCTGCCTCAGTTCTGAAAATATGAATTTAGATATAAATAAAAGTATGTATATTCTCATCCGTTTTACAAAATTTCCGTATTTTTTTTTAACCAAACAGTCGTAGCGTCTTCATCCTCATTTTTTTTTATTTCGTATGTTATTTTACAACAAAATAATAATGGGTTTATATTTATATATGTAAGTAGTTTAAAGTTACTTTATCACGTGTTTTCAAAATTCAATGAGTTTTACTTCAGGGAATTATCGGTTGAATAAATATTTTATTTATGTATGGATATATTAGACCCATGTGTCCCGTACATTCTCCATGACCTTCCATTAAATGTAACAAACCTGGGATTAAGGAAACATATTCAGTTACTTTACTAATTATAACTTAAATTTCTAATCTGGTTATAAGTAAACTACATTAATGAAACTTCTTAATTAATCCCCATTTCAGTGTAACTATAATAAGCTAATGCAAGACGAATGCAATTAAGAAAATACGCAGTACTGAGAAATATCATATCTGCAAGAATTAGCAGATGCCTGTGTGAACTACAAATGTGTATAAGAGGCCTAACTAAAGTTGGTGGTTTAAATAAACTGCTTAATTTGATAGGGTGATATTAAGAAGCGTTGAGACAATAGAGTACTTCATATCTGGTGTCTTCAGGAGCTGCTATTGTATATTATTACTTCCACTTGCTTATCTTTACCTCACACCTTGTTCGTTTCCATTCTCACATGAAACTTAAGTTTCTCTTGTTACTATGGGTGTTGTGATTGTAAAACGTGTTTTTATTGTTATCATTATAATCATTCATATTTGTTCAATACTGACTTTTGGATTAATGATTTCAATTTGGAGTTAGAAAGATCTTCTCTATGGGTTACTACCAACAGTTCTTTCTTTATGATTTATTTCCATCAGGAATTCTTAAAAATATAAAAATACAGAAAAATTGTCGCTTAACAATTGTTACTTATGTTATGTTCTTATATTACTACTAATTAACGTCATCTCACAATCGGCATCATCCCTATCGTGGTCGTCGTCTTCATCTTCAGCTTCATCTACAAAATAATTTTAGCTTCATATCTCAAAATATTTATACACTTACAGTTTAAATTTAGTTTACAGTGTTAAATTTTTTCCAAGGTCAAGTTTTAAAAGGTTCTTTTTTATAGCGTGGAATCTTGAACGCTTAATGATTTAATGAGTAAAATACGTGAAACGTTTGAAATGTGGCTGTACAGAAAGATGCCGAGAGTCTTCTGGGTGGATCGCGTCTCTATCAGAAGGTATTGAGATGGTTGCAGAAATGAAAATCTGGTGTGAAACACTCACACAACTTTCTCTTGCCAATGCAAATAATTTACAATATAACCTAACATTAGTAATAAAACATTAGAAATAAACAAAAAACTAACCTCTAAAAATATAACCCTATTTTAATCATGACTGAAAGACGCAAAATGAAAATCGAACTCAGTTCGGCTTAAAAATACGGAAAATCACTCTTTCACACTAAACTAAGCTCTGTAGAGAAAAATGCTTTAAACAAAAGATGTAGAACTTTTTATTTTCTATAAAATTAATTATATACACTTTTGTCGTAAAATGCATACTAAGGCCGAAATCTTAAAAAAAAATTGATTTTTCACACGTTTTCGTGAGAAAAAAACAGAAAATTTCTAATTACAGCTAAACTAAGCGTTATACAAAAAAATGTTTGAAATAAAAGTTGTAGGTTTTTAAATTCTCTACAACTTTTATTATAAAGATTTTTGCGCTAAAATTTATATTTAAGCCGTAATCTTAAAAAAAACAATTTCTTTACGTGAAAACAGCCTCACCAGGAATTTCAGCAAACATGACGCCTACCCTATCTTGTAGAGAATAAAAAATTGAATAAACCAGGCGATTTAAAAACAAATCGTAGGACCAGTTTTTGAAAAAATCACAAAAAAGTGAAAAATTACACGAATAAACTACTACTTTCGGTTGACCGATTTTGAAGAAAATGTTCGTGTCGGGTTCGGTAGTGGTATGTAGCTTAAGTTCTAAGTTTCAAGTTTGTACGATGTTCCGTTCTTGAGATATTCTGTTCACACACACAGACACATAGACCAATCGCTAAGAACATGTTTTTGGGTTCACGAGGTCTGAAAACGTGTAGATCCGGTGAAAACTCGATTTCGAAAAATCGACATGAAAACAATACTTTCCTTCCTATATATTCATATAGGCAAGAGAAAGTAAAAATAAGTCATAAATACGATAAAGATTAGGAAGCTCGAGTATTTGGGACATATAACGCTCAACTAGAAAATTATGGGTTGCTGCAATCTATATTGCAAGGAAGAATAGATGGACAACATAGCGAGGGGAGATAACGTATTTCTTGCTTGAAAAATCTGAGAATCTGGTACTCGAAAACAACAACATAGCTGTTTCGAGTAGTAACGAATAAAGTTTATATTGGTAATATGGTGGCCAATATCCGAAACGGATAAAAATCTAAAGAAGAAGAAGAAATTTTAAAACACTCTATTGAGTGTTGTTTTTTATTCAAAAACTCTGGTATGAAACACCCAAACAAATTTCTCTTGCCAGTGTAAATAATGAATAGTATACTTACTATGTTTAATCATGATTAAATAAAACTTTTATAAAATTTCAATTTTGAGTAAATTTACACTTATTTTTATAAAATATTCTATGACCGCAATCGTTAAAAAATCTTATTTTTTACCGATTTTAATGACCAAAATACAGAAACTAACGATAAACTAAGCGCTGTAAAAAAAGTTTTAAATAGTAGTGTTAGGTTTTGTTAGTTTTATTATAACGTTGGATATAAAATACGTTTCCGCGAAAATGCATATTAGGGCCGCAAAATTTAAAAAGACGTTTTTACTACAGAGCACAGTCCCCCTCATAAATTAATTTCAGCAGTCATGTCGCTCACCCTTTTCTTGTAGAGCACAACAAATTTAGTACATAAGGCGATTTAAAAGAAAAAAAATAGAGGGAGCCGTTTTGGAAATCACAAAGAACTGAAAAATTGCACTAATAATTTATTATTGCACTACTTCCGATTGACCAATTTTGATAAAAATATTCTTGTCGGGACCTGTTACCTTACACTAACCGTTTACCTAAAACTTAACCGTTTTTTACCTTAACCTGACGTGTTTAAAGGATGGTAAACCGATTTATTATCTTCCAGTTAATCGATTTTATTATTGCATTCAAGATAGAATGATAGAATTATTACTGTTGGTCTTGTAGGTACATTTTTCTTGACAAGAAATATTTTGGGATTGAAGATTACATCGTGCGATTGTATGTCAATCGTAAGATTGATTGTTTTGGTGTACTATTATTTTGGTGTATTGTATTGTATTGTCTGTACTCTATACTATTACTATAGAAAACGGTAAAATATTTTGTTGGGGTAGCTATATCTGAATTTGTACCGACCCGATTTTAAGGAATTTCGAATCGTTTGAAAGTTATTGGTATATAGATTTCCTAAGAATTTCAAAATTTTGGTTTTCTTGGAAAATCGTACCGGAAAATAAAAAACATTAGGTATCTCCATTACCGTTAAAATTATCGAGTTACAACCCTCACCAGCTAATTTCTAGACCCAAGAAACTAGAGAATTTCAGTTTCAAACCGTACGTCAGCGCATACTTTTCAAGTTGAAAAATAATTTTTATTATAATAACTGAACGAAGAGATACTGCCATTATGGCGTTGTGTTCGTCTCCAGGACTATACCCTTTCCATTTAAAGGAGTTCAGTTACCTATTAAGCAATCCTTTGCTATAACAATTAATAAATCTAAAGAGCAAACATATAAATTCGTCGGGATCGATTTGCGCATAAAATGTTTTTTGCATAGACATGCTGGTCTGTTAAGAACTGGTTGTTCTCGCGATTTTAATAACGACTGGAAACAAAACGAAGAATGTTGTGTATGAGGAAGTATTAATAAACATTGTTGCTATTTCTAACGATAAAAATGTTATGGGGTTTTAAATTGGGGAAAATACTGTTTTTAGCAGAAACAAAGTTTCTTAATGAAAAATATTTATAGCTAATTACCTGTGCGGAGTCGAGAGGAAGGTCCACTGTTAATTTAGTTCCGCTTTTATTGTAGTTACAACATGTTTCGTTGACAAAGCGAAACAAGTACAGTTCCGCTGTAATTAATATGACTGAGCGATTTGAAGAACTATTAATATAAACGGCCAACTTTCATTTGGCTAAGCCGATTCAATAAATTGTAGACGTGGGTTGTAGTTTCTGTAACGTAATGAAACTTAACGCTCCTTCCTTTCTTTGTGTATTCTTGAAAGATGTCTGTCTTATGATAGGGTATCTTCAAAGTGGAAAAAATTTTATTTGTTTTCATTCCAGGCGAATTATGCCAGACAAGTGCACATCAAAGTGCAGACCTGAACGTACCAACAGCCATGTCTTTATGTTTGGTTTCCTGCACAGGAATTCCACTTTATCATCTGGCTAGAAACTGACGGAGGATTTTCTCTCGACTTGAAGGGCTTTTTACTCTTTTATAGACGGCTCAGTAATGTTCTCTCATATTGCTTCTAGCATACCTTTCCTTTCCAAAGTTTGTTTTTCTTGACATTCATTGAAGTGTACCTTAGATCATTGTTTTTGCTCAAAAAAATTATATACTTATTGCTTTTGATTTTTTCTGCAAACTTTGTCTTTTATGTAGGTTATCCAATTAAATTTTAAATTTCTATCCTTCTATAACAATAAAAAATAACATAAAGATTTACAATAAAATTATATATTTATTTTCGTAGTTAACTCATTACAATTTTTTTAAAATTTGAAATGTACAAAATTTAATTATATAACTAAATTATTGACATGTAAAATTAATTAATTAAGGTCAGAATAATGTTTGTTATACCATTAGATCATTTGAAATTTGAAACTCATTCTAATTATGAGTTTATTTTTGATTAAAATTTTAATTAATTTTGTCATTTTAAAATTAACACAAACCTTTCTACTGTGTGTACTGATATATTATCAAACTTTCATCATTTTCCAGTTTTTATTACAATTACTACAATTATTATTCGTTCGATTGAATAGTACACATCTATTAAATAAATGAATCCCAATAAATGTGTTTGTCTTTTGAAAATTTTGCGTATATTTACATTGAATAAATTTAAAACAATCCCTTTCTTACTTGACAAGTTTATTTTTGTAAAAATATGGAGTAATTCTATTTAGCACAAAGAAAACATGATCATACGAGTAATAGGCTTAAACTAGGCTTATTACTTGTAGTAATACTAAGTTTGCAATGTCAGCAGAAAAGGAATTTTGGACTACATCGACAAAATATTAACATATATTTGAAGAGGTTATCTTACTTTAATGATTATGTATTTGTTGTTAATTATTTTGTTAATTTCAGCCTTTTTAACAGATGTACTTCACTTTTAATTTTTTTGAAAAAGAAGTCAAAGGTTTAGCTTCATGTAAGTCTTGAATGTATGATAGTCAGATTGATGGTAAAGAAAATCTGTTAGTCATTGAATCAATGCAAAATTTTTAAGTAATTCTTGCAATTCATTGCTAATTCCCTAAGTTACGTATAAAATAAAACACAACAAGATAAATTATGCGTCCCTTACGTCAACCACACATTTTAAAAATTTTACCGTAGGTTTCGAGACAGACTTCAGAATCGTAAGAATCCATTATTATATAACAAAGTTCTCCCGATCTACCAGTTATTACCAAAGACACTAAAACTCCGTCGGAGTACAGATATGATACATTAACACAACTGTAGTGGTGCTTACAATTTTTTTTCTTTAGTTTAAAGTCGCATTAACAGCTTGGTCATTAGCGACTACAGTGGGTTATGGAACGTTGGGTTGTGACTTGTTATAATTTCCAGACCCTAGCCGGAAATCGAACCCGAGACCTCTGCGTAGTAGGCCATTGCACTACCATTACGCTAGCCTACAATTTTAATTTAAGGGAAGACTGTACTTTGCACCCTGCCAATGTTAAATTTGCTAATTTTAGGTACGTTTTTCACAGGATTGATAAACGATGGGGAAATGAAATTTTACTTGCTTATAGATGTCGGGTTTCTCTAGCTATTGACATTTTTTCAATTTAATCTGTTGAACCATAAAGTTAAAAAAAGAATAAAGAATAATATAAAATTTTAACAAATTGTTTTTCTACGGTATTTTACATACCTATTAATAACTTTTCAGAATTTGAGAAAGTCATAAAAAGGCCAGAATATGTTTATATGCAAGATAAAAAACTGGTAAAAATTTCAGCTTGGTAGGTTTAATGGTTTCCGAGAAAAATGTACCTAAATGTTAAAAATTTAAATTTACGGGAACAGGCGAAAAAAAGACAAATCAAAAACAAAATGTATAACACAAGTGAATTTTCCATCAACAGTTGGCTAGAAAGATGAACCAATGGCTGAGAGTATTAAAAAAATAATGTAGATATTTTTTAAGTACTAAAATTCCCTTTGCTCTAAAACGATCCGTATAAAATTATGAAAAATATTCGTTTTTGGTGACACGATAATTTTTCTGGGTAAATCTCCTAAAACTTTTTTTTCATTAAAATAGGCCTACTATTTTTTCACATAATATGAAGTTTTGTGGTTGAACTAGGTCTAAACAATTGAAAAACATAAAAAAACGAAAATGTAAATTTTCAGTTAAAACCATCATACAGTGTCACGTTAACATTTTTTGTTAGGTTTTAAGTTTGACTGTTTTGCAATATCTGCTAATGCAGACGGTGGAAAATAATAACGTATGAAAAGATGAGTGATGAAAAAATGCTAGACCTGACCGGGAATCGAACCCGGGGCCCCGGCGTAGAAGCCAGTTGCGCTATCCACTACGCCAACAGGCTGGCCTAGAAAACGTACCTATGACTTAAAGCAAAAACCATTACTGATTTCTTTATTTCCTCTTTCAGAGGAGTCGAATGACACTATTTTTGTTTTCCAACTTTCATTTCTTGACTTCCGGTTTTGGCCACTTCCTGTCAAAACTAGAGATTTAAACTCAATCCAGGCCCACTAACTTTTTCTGTAGATTACAAATACGAAAACGGTTTGTTTCTATCTCTTGTAGTTTCTGACAACTGGGTGTGACGGACGGACAAAGGAAAATGATAGATGACAATTTTAAAAATTGCCACCAATTATATGGAGCACTATCACTTGTTAGTGTTCTCCTCTAAGCTACGCTGACGCGGTTTTTTATTTCATATACACTCTAAACATTTTTGGTAATTACCTCAGAACAGGTTGCAAAATTAACTAAGTTAAAAAATTTTGGTCATGTTTTTTACACCGATTAAACATAATTTAATCCCTCTTAACTCGGACTACTTTTATGTCACAGGTTGTGACATTAAGTGGCGAGTTGAAACCTTTAATTTTTGCTGGCCCTGTAAAGGGCCGTTTAAGCGGTGGTCGTCTTGATGGGAAGCGTCGGTCGTAGTCGCTGTAGCGGCCGAGGAGCTGGGCGACACAGCGTGTCGTCATCCAGCGGAGATATCATCTTCTTTCCTCGCAGTAGTGCGTCGACGGCTGCTTCGTGGGTGCGGTAGGCGTAAAGCTCAGTCGAGGGACCGCTGTGGGCATCGCTTGCGTCAGCGGGCGATGACGGTCCGGTCGACGGCTTACGTAACTGGTCGATGAACGGAAGCATCATCTTCTCTCTTGCGAGGTCGTCGATTAGTCTTTGCTGGAGTCCGGTAGCTGTGTTGCCGATGGTGGACGTCGTGTCTGCTGTCTAGATCGGAATTAAATCCCTTGTGTGGATTGGAATTGAATCTCCCTGTTGAGTGTAGCGCTCTTTATAAAGTTACCGAGAGTGCTGTGGTAGAGGGCGGTTACTGGCTCGGCCTTGATGAAAAAGGCCTCGGTCGGTACGCACACAAGCCTACCGCCCATCTCGGAAGTATTGGCGGCTCCCTCTGTCGCTACGTTGGAAGTTTTGTAGCCGGCAGCACAGTACTTAATCAAAGGGGACGACGGTGACATTTATTTTTCAGTTCTGACTTAAACTGATTATTAGCGACTACTATGTGTTATGGTACGCAATCAACTATAACATTTAATAGGTTTCAACGTGTAATTATTTTCCAGATCCTAGCCGGGAATCGAACCCTTATTCTACGTATCGTGTAGCACAGTCTAGCGCTTTAACCCTCGGGACTATTGAGCCGGCTGTTTTTAATTGTTTAAAATATGTTTTTATTTAAAATATTGCTTCAATTTCAATTAAAAAGAATAATATAGCCTATTAAAAAAATTGTTCTCAGGTTTAATAAAAAATTGTAAATGCCAGAAAAGAATTGAAATGATCAATTGTTAACGATGTGTGAGAGGTTATATTTATGATGAATTTTGTATTCCTGGTAGTGGGAAATTTTTACTTTATTCTCAAATGTAGTGAGGGGTCACTAAAAGATTTTAACCTTATTCGCTTATCGTGTTTGATTATTACCTCAAACTTTTTAAGCTAAAAGCAGTCTTTGCGATATTTAATCTACTTATTACAGTATTAAATTTTCTATTCGTACTTAACTCATCACTTGTGATTTTAATTCTTGAACGCTTAGAACGCTAAGCAGGCTATTTGCTAACAAAATTAATCGATATTACAATATTGAAAGTGTGAAAATTATCTCCTCTTAAATGATTTTAATCTAAAAAATACTTAAGTATTTTTTAAAAATCTAATTAAATTAATTTTAAGACAAGTTCATGCAGCATTTTATGAAATGAAATTTCAAACGTAGTATGCATTTTGAAGGGTATTTTCAATTGTTTTTTGATTGATCGTGACTCTAAACCTTATATTACAAACAATGGCATGGTAGGAAAAGGATATAACACGAAGGGAGCTGGGTTCTAGTGCGTTGACAAATAATTTAATTGTTTCGTTTGAAATTACTTAGAAAATAACATTGTGTATCAGGATGTCTGTGAAATTAATATGTTCTGCCGGATTGGGTCAAAAAGAGAACAATATTTTTAAATTTTTCAGGAGATAATGCAAATAAAAGTACTGCGCAGTCTAAATGGTTCCTCTTATTTGTAGATAAACTTATGTTTATTTATTGTATCGATAAACGTTTCAGTTCATTTAATGAACTGTAAAATGGATCTTAGAAGATTATAGGAACTATGTGCCAATATCAGTTGAGCTACAAAGTGTTAGGGAATGAAAAATGTTTGTTGATAGCTGAATTTTATCCTGGATATTTAAAAAAAAACTTAAAGATTTTTGTGGAGTCAGTATTCTGTCTGTCTGAATGGTGAACACTATGTTTTAGAGCTGCGGTGTCACACAGATCGAATTGTTACAGTCGGCTGACTGAATACACTTGTCGATGGAAATAAAGATCAGACAGACACAGTAGAAGATTTAACGCAATTAGTTTTTCTGGAGTAATAAATCTGCGATGAACCCCAGGTGGCACACTTGAATAGCTTCCAGGTGGGACCTCAGAGGAATCCCTCACCATGAAGAAAACGCAAGAATTTATTAGACAAGTTGAGGGTTCCCGGGAGAATGCGCCACCCGCCATATTTAATAGCGGCGGCTTCTGCTGCCTAGGCATTCCTTTGCATACCTCCCCAATAGGCAGCATTTTTCACTCTCCCTTCGCACCGTCCTATTGATGTGTTTTTCCTATATGAGAACTACGTGCTTTCTATCCTCTTTCATTCGTTTTCACTTTCAATTATAAGGATTTTCCATAGGTTGTTCTTCTCTAGTTTCATTCTTCTTTATTGAATTTAACTGAATGAAAAATTGAATGCGTTTTAAACGTAAGTACGTGCGTCTTCTTAAATTATTTTAATTCCATATTACTTATGAATGACTGTATAACGTGGTACCGGATAAATTCTGTAATTATTTTCTTTAAGGTTCTACTACTGGTCGTTCTTATGAAATTTGTATTTAAATTCATATACCAAGTAAAGCCGATAAGAAATATTCGGTAGATAATGTAACAATATCCGATTCTCAAAAACAAGCTTAGGGATTATCTTTGCTTAGAGATTCGGAAACATTGCTGAAAGCAAAATATAAATTTTCACTGGACGTTGGTTAGATTTTTTTTATTTTCACACATTAACTAATTTGGTTGTGTTCTGGATAGAGCTAATATTTTGCGTACCTACACTTTCTGTCACTCATTACGATGATTACATTCCATACTTATAAGGAAAATACCTTTTTTAAATTCGCTAGTTAAAAGAATTGTTATGTTTCGGTTCAAATTAGTTAGCTAACTTATAGAATTTAATTTGGTTTTTTTTCTTACGTCTGAGTGTTTTGCACGTAAATTCCAATCCAGATGTTAAAAGGTGATAGATTTAAGTGAATGATGAAAAAACCGCTAGAACTCACCGGGAATCGCCACCAAGATCCCAGGTGTAGAAGGCAGTTGCCCTGACCACGACACCATTGGTCGGACTTTTACAGCATAATGATGAGACATCCTAATGCATGGTACCACAACACTTAATGACAAGTTGTTTATTAGAATTGATTTCCATTTACGAAATTTTACTTCATAAAATTCGAGTTCTTGAATTTTACTTTCATAATCTCAATTTTTTAGTATGTTTACCATTGTAATAGAGAATATCTAAATCCCTCAGCCATTTGCAATTAGTTTTTACCTGAGTAGATATGTCTAAAACATGGAAGTTATTTGTTTTGTTTAAAAAAAATGTTTACTCTGGAATTGTTATTAAAAACTATGGTGAAATAAAATAATATTGAAGCTGTCAAAACCTTGCGCATTTGTAAAAATAAAAGTTTATTCGAAGGTCTAGTGTCTGTTGTTATTGGTAATATGTCTATTGCATCTGTGCATTGAAATGAGATTTGTTATGAAATCAAATACTGCTGCCTAAAACTTTCCTTCAAGTAGCCAATACAAACAATATTATATGAAATCCAAAAACAATTTTTAGTATACAAGGGAGTTATTTTGTTTGTGTTCGAAAACAGCAATATCAAATTTAAATTAGTAAACTACACTTTTCTATAACTGTATAGATTTTGAAAGATGAAGTTATTACACAGCCCTAACCGACTTATACATACCTTGTTGCAACTCATTGGAGTAGTGTTCAGCACCACTGGTTTCTGTACTAGGGACCCCGGATTCGATTCCCTCAGTCTGGTCTGGCATTTTTCCGTCATTAGTTTCATCTATCACCCTTCCCGGTCTGCATTAACCTTAATGTGCATGACAATCTAACGTGAAACTGTATCGACGTTTACAAGGTTCATAAATCAAATACCTAAAAAGAAAAACCTTTTGGTAGATGTAAAATATTGATATTATTGTAAACGTTACTTTTATGAACAGTCCATTTGTAATAAAGTCTGTTAAGAATCCTATTATTGGGAGTTTAAAATCCCAAAATTTCGGATATTTTTACTTATCGTGAAACCAAAATCATGTATGATTTTACTTTGTATGTAGTAAAATTTAGCTACTATGTATAGATATAACCTATCAGTTTACAAAACTACTTAAATATTCCATTTTGACCAATTTTCAGCCTGTATTATTTATCACTTTTAAAATTACGATAGCCATATATAAAAATTAAGCTGAATTAAAAACTAAGTTTAAAACTGTTTTCATTTGGAGCACTGCTGTAACGCACATGCTCAAGCTTTGCTCCTGCCTGTGAGAACTAAATGGTCAGGTTACTAAGATATATGAGGCACGCGGAGTCACAAATAATACTTGTACTGCTGTAGCCGATAACATCATTTCAGTCTCTATTGTATAACTAATTATGAGAATGATACAAACGTAGTGGATCATTATTATTCTATTGACTAGTACGCTGGACCATACAACAGAGACAAACCTTCGACAAAACAGTTATATTTGGTGACGTCGTCTTCTAAGACAGTCATTCTATTGTTTTCATACTGTAACACCTAAGCCTAGGTTCGTTCGGGATCTGGGTGTAATAAATAACAAACAGATTTTCTGTATACTTAAAACAATTATTTATTCACGCAATTAGTACGCCTAATTATAATTATTTACTAAACGTAAGCTACCAACAAATACAGTTAAATTACTTCAATTTAATTAATCAAAACAAAATGCTGGAATAAGAAAATAATATTAAAAATGATAGGGACTACTGTTGATACCTCTGAAATTTTTCAAAAACGCTTATGACTGATTTTTGTTTCGTTGCTATCAGTACATAGCTATTGATGGACATCAATTCGAATAAAGGTTAAGGAAATTGTGTTCATTAATAATTTATCACTTTCATATTTCTTTCATTTTATTATTTAAGTAACATTATAACAAATCATCAATTTGAAATGGTTATGCAAATAAAATTACTTTTCACCATTTTGTTTTGATTAATCATAGGCAAAAATGTAACCCGAGGGTACTTTATTTACAAATCTATTTATTACAAGCTGTAAAGTTTCCAGTCTGTAGAGTGTGAAATACATCCGGCATATTAATTCAAAAATAGTAACCTCTTTGCGGGACACCCGGTACATCCTATCGTACCAGTATTACAAAGATTTTTTGTCGAGTCTTGGAAGATAAGAAATTTACTTTTTAAAATCCTACATTAATTTGTGATGTTTTAAATAACAATTTAATTCTCTAAATTCAGTATTAGTTTCTCTAATACCACTATTGTTAACTGAGTATATTATACTACAGTTTCATTATTAATTATTATGCGTAGACTTTGTTTATTTTAGAACCAGTAAATAAATAGATTAATGTGTTATATACACAGTTGGTTTGTTATTGTTTGGTTAATCCTGGTATGAAGGCACAACAGATATGTTGTGTAGGTCTTTGCTAATTCTAATCAGAATTTGCAGCAGGCATGCAGTGGAATGGTACATTTAAGTAGTACGGTGGTAACACTGGTACGTGACAGGTTAGGCAACTGCTTAATATGCCTCTACTGAATCCCAACCCCCTTCCTATTCTAATCAAAATACTCGCCTCCCTTCCATCCTGACCTTATAATTATGCTCTCTAATAATTATACAAATATTGACTGATAAAATGAAGCGACTTCAGTGGCACTAATTTTCATCTTTACTTCTTAGTTTTTGTCCGTGAATATTCTTTAGTGCGAAGAAATACAATTAATGTAATTTTCTAAGATGTTATTTACTCTAAAGCTGTTAGCGCCAGTCTTACCCGGGTCAATTCAAACTGTTTTCCCCGCTAATAACAATGTGTTCCTGCATCTGCTTCCGAGTGACATCATTAAGTCACGTCATCCGTATCCCCTCTTCCTCTCAAATATCCGGCTTCTCCCTTACACACTTTTGTCTTAGCTGCTGTGATGTACGGTTGTGTTCTTATCTAGTGCGATTAGCGCGTGGCTTGGGTTAGCGATGCCCTGCCAATTTCTTCGTTTTCAATCAGTTCGTTTCGTCTCTCGTTGGGTTATCACAAACCTAAACTGTTCATTATTCTATGCTTATGTGAATTATATTCAATGCTCATGTGCTTTTTATTGTAAACTGTCTTAGTGTATTCATTGCAATGTTACCAGTACGCTTCCACGTGATTTTCTACAAGTTTCAAGTTGTTAATGGACTCCAGGTAAGAGCATTTTTCCGTTGTTACAGTTAGTTATTTCAAATGTGTGTATCCCCTTGTTTTTCCCTATAAATTTTGTCCGTTACCGTTCTTTGTTTTATTCCTCCTGTTTCTAAGCCTTTTGTTTATTCTTTAAATCGTTTTAGCTGTGGTCGGCAGCCGCTTAAAACTGACCTGGTCCTCCGAAATAAGTTAATTAATCGTTTACTAAGTTCTATAAAATTATTCAGTTTAAATTCGTTTCACTGTCTTTTATTCCGGCGTCTTACAAGCGCCAACATAATTGGTCCTCCGGGCCGGATATATATCAGTGATCTTTGGATACAGTCAATTACATATACTGTTTTATTATTTCTTTAAATTCGTTAATTACATATTGTGTAATCATCTGCGGTTATTGCGTTAACGGTAGATGTATTTTCTTGTTGCTAGTATCTACTTGTTAGAATGTACTGCGCGTCTCGTGACGTCACACGCAATGCTTAACTCGCTTGTTAGCTGTTGTTCAAGAATTTGTAACAGCAGCCATTTTCTCGTCTTCATCAAGTTACAAAGTTCTAGTGCGCAGACTCGCTCTTCGTACGCTCTCTTCCACAGTCAACCAGTTTTCATTCACAGACTGATGCTCACGCCGTACACTTCATAATAACCTTCAATGCTAGATTGTTACATTAACCTAGTTATTGACAGTCAATGTTTGTTTATCTTTCTCAATTTGTGTTTGTTTATTAATTCACTTATATTTATTCGTTTATCTCGTCAACATGGACGATTATAATTCATTAATTAAAAAACGTGACGTTATTACTAACCATTTACATCGTTTCGATTTATTTCTCAAATCTAATGCAGAAATAACTCAAATAAAATTGCGGTTAGAAAAATTCATTGATTTATGGTCTGACTTTGAATTGATTCAAACCAAACTTGAATTACTTAAACCTGATAATAACTTCGAAATCGAGCGCACCAATTTTGAAAACAAATATTTTCAATTAATCGGTTCAGCTCAAAAACTAATTCAATCGCTAGATAACACTGTAATTATTTCAAATCAACACAAAATCAATAATTCGCCATTGGTCCAGCTACCTAATATTCGCTTACCATCCTTTGATGGCGACATAACGAAGTTCCAGAACTTCATAAGTCTGTTCAATGACTTAATCCATCATAATTCTGATTTGTCTCACGTGCAAAAATTACACTACCTGCGATGTTCGTTAAATAACGAACCTCTTCGCTTAATCGAGCATTTACCACTGTCGGCTGATAATTACTTATTGGCATATAACTTAATACTCGACCGTTATTCGAATCCACGTAGAATTGCAAATGTACATTTAAATCAAGTTTTTAATTTCGTCAAATCTGATTCTCCAAGTTATCAATCGTTAAAACATTTCTTAAATGTTCACGAAGCCGCTGTAGGTGCCTTGCGAATACTCAATATTGACCTTCTCGAGTATCTTTTATTTGAAATCGCTTATTCAAACTTAGATTCTGTTACTAAACTCAGCTTTGAAGATCATAACCCTGCGTCTAATGTTCCTTCGTACGAATCTTTAATCTCGTTTGTTACTGCTAAAATGCATTCTTGTGAGTTAGTTAATCCTTCTCAATCTATTGATAATGTTCGTTCTCCGTATTCAAGTAGTTCTAACCTCGATAAACCGGACTCATCATATCCGGCCTCCGCTGATAGCCGTACTGTACAAAATAATCGTAATTCAACATCGCCGCCTACTTGTTCTGACAACATACCTTCGTTTTTCGTTAATTCAAACTCAATCAAATGTCTTTCGTGCGAATCTAACCTTCACTCGCTTCACAACTGCAGTGAATTTCTGTCGCAAACTGTCGATAATCGTTACAAAATTATTTCTCGTCTCAAACTCTGTTTCGCCTGCTTTGGACACCATGACCGTCGCCACTGCAACTCAACTAAACATTGTCGTATCTGTCATTCTAAATCTCATAATACGCTGTTACATTCTGACCGTAACATTCAACCGTCGAATTCATCTGCCTCATCCGTTGTTAAATCGCATAATTCGCTAATCGTTAATTCGCCTCAACTCATCGAACACCCAGTCAACGATTCTCAATCTCCCGGGTGCCTACTTTCTAATTCTTCGCCGTCGATTCATGCTACTGCTATCGCAACTCCGCCAATTAATTCCTGCGCTACCTGCTCTGCTAATAAGCCGGTAACTACTGTAAATTCGCCTTCGTCAGTCGTCGCTGAAAAATCTACCGATTATTCGCTTTCTTGTCGCCTTGACGGCCAAACCGCGCTGCTAGGCACTGCTATTGTTCACGCTATAAATTCATCCGGTAAAATTGTTCCGCTTCGCGCTGTCATTGACAATGGCTCTCAATCAAGTCTTTTAACCTATAGCGCCGCTCGTTCGCTTCAACTCGACATAGCGCCTACTACTAAACGCCTACAAGGTATTTCATCGCAAGTTACCTCCGTTAAGGGCACTACAAACCTTACCATTCAGTCGCCGCAAAATTCTAATTTTCGCCTACCGCTTCAGGCTACTGTTATTCAAAAAATATCAGACCGCCTACCTGCTTCTCGAATTCACAAGTCCGTCGGTGAACAGTTTTCTAACCATCTGCTAGCCGACTTTCGCTTTCGCAGCCCAAATCCAGTAGATTTACTGCTTGGCGCTGACTACTTTTCCGAAATACTCGATTTTAGTAAAACGCCTTTAATAAAGGGCGCTCCATCCGCTTTATCAACCGTATTTGGTTATGTTGTGTTTGGCAAATTGCCCGACACCCAGCCACCTAGTTCTGTCACAAATAACGATTCGCTTTTATCATATGTTTTCCCTGATAACGCTGAATTCTCGTCGCCTGCTACTGCTGTTGAGCTCGCACCGTCTACTGTTAATTCGCCTAATTGCCTTCTTGTTTCGCCTGCATCTGACAACGATTCTTTTCGCCCTACTGTTCTAACAAATCGTCTTCGTAAAACTTCAGTCTCTTCGCCTTCAAATCGATTCGCCGCTTCATCCGAGATCATCGCTGTTGATTCTCGTCTCGCTTCGCCTACTGACTCCGCCAGTATCTCGACCGATCTTGCTGCTGGTACTTCGTCCATTTGTCGCTTCAAGTCTACGCCTCGCTTCAAGTCTACGCTGAAGGCTCCCTCCGAGTTGTCTTCAACTAATTCCTCGTCAAATCGCTTCTCGTCGCCTCTCGCACACTCTGTTAACAAACCGCTGCAAATCGCTTCGCTAAAGGGCAATCGGCCCTCCTCAGTCGCTTCATGTTCTGCTAACGCTCTTCGCGCGCCTTGTGCCCCTCTTGGCGGGCGGGGCCCCAATCGTCGTACACAATATTCACAACCGGTGAATAATTGTAATTTCAATTCTCGTCCTTCGTTCAACGCCTGGTGTAATCTTCGTCAATCTCGCACGTCGCCTCAACCTCAATCACGGATTCACTCCCAAGTTAGTGAAGTTCGCCGTACCGCAGTTCAGAATTCTTGTCGCTTTTGTTCGCCTACTCGCCAGTTCGTCTCGCAACCCGCTTACCAGTTAGCTCTGCCTTTGGGCAACTAACTTTTCTCCGTCGTTTCACTTCGTTTTCCGCTTAACTTCATCTACCTTCGTTTTCGCCTCTTCGTTTGTTTTCCTCGTTTGTCGTTTTCTTCGTCTCTTCGTCGCTTCTGGTTGTCAACCCTTGTTGGCAATCACCTCAAGATCGTTCCGCTACTCGTTGGCTTCCGCGCAAGCCGTGGAAGATGCTCCGTTCGTCGTTGGCCGGGCAAACCCGTGCGTTTGTCACGCCACATCAAGATGTGTCCGTTCTTCACTTCTCTCGTTCTACGTCTTCAGTCGTCGTCGATGCTTCGCTCATCGTTTTGCTACGTTTTCCGCTCCCTGTTGCTTCAGGGCGGGCGGCTTCGTTCTTCGTCTTCTTCCTGCGTTTTCCGCTCCCTGTTACTTCAGGGCGGGCGGCTTCGTTCTTCGACCAGTTCTTGTAAATCGCTTGCTTCGATTTAGGCGGGCGGTATGTTAGCGCCAGTCTTACCCGGGTCAATTCAAACTGTTTTCCCCGCTAATAACAATGTGTTCCTGCATCTGCTTCCGAGTGACATCATTAAGTCACGTCATCCGTATCCCCTCTTCCTCTCAAATATCCGGCTTCTCCCTTACACACTTTTGTCTTAGCTGCTGTGATGTACGGTTGTGTTCTTATCTAGTGCGATTAGCGCGTGGCTTGGGTTAGCGATGCCCTGCCAATTTCTTCGTTTTCAATCAGTTCGTTTCGTCTCTCGTTGGGTTATCACAAACCTAAACTGTTCATTATTCTATGCTTATGTGAATTATATTCAATGCTCATGTGCTTTTTATTGTAAACTGTCTTAGTGTATTCATTGCAATGTTACCAGTACGCTTCCACGTGATTTTCTACAAGTTTCAAGTTGTTAATGGACTCCAGGTAAGAGCATTTTTCCGTTGTTACAGTTAGTTATTTCAAATGTGTGTATCCCCTTGTTTTTCCCTATAAATTTTGTCCGTTACCGTTCTTTGTTTTATTCCTCCTGTTTCTAAGCCTTTTGTTTATTCTTTAAATCGTTTTAGCTGTGGTCGGCAGCCGCTTAAAACTGACCTGGTCCTCCGAAATAAGTTAATTAATCGTTTACTAAGTTCTATAAAATTATTCAGTTTAAATTCGTTTCACTGTCTTTTATTCCGGCGTCTTACAAGCGCCAACAAAAGCTATACATTATATTTTCACAACAATACGGATAAACGAATTAAAACTATATAGTAGAACTTATTGCACAAATTTGTAGATTTTTTTCAACATCAAACTCAAATAAAATACCGGATGTCAGTTAAAAGAAGATTCAATTGGTTAAATCATTCAACTGATGAATGATTTCAGAAACAACGGTGAATTAAATAAAATATTATTTTATAAAAATTACGGAAACTGTTCTTAATTAATTTATTTAGTAACTCCATATATTTATAAAAAAGTAAAGTCATATTTTTATATATCTCATAACATTCACTGGTTAAGTGCTCGTAAATATTGTGAATGGACTTGTTTAAAAATAAAAAAACTGACCAAATGATTGTCAGGTGAGAAACAAAACTTCACCGTTTAGAGTTAACTTAAATTAATATTCAGTAATTCAATTGTTTTTTGGTTTTTTGTTTACGTCCGCTTGTTATGGACTTTAAAGCGAATTTAGACGTTGAAAGTTGGTTAAGATGAGAATGAGTGATAACAAAATGGTAGACCTGACCGGGAATTGAACCTAGGACCCCTGGCATAGAAGCCAGTTGCGCTGACCAGTACATTAACAACTGGGTAATAACTCAATCAAAAGTACTTGGACTTGTACGTAGTTCGTTTTAGCATACCAATTTCTGTAGTTCTTTCTAATCATTTGAATCATTTAAAAGAGAGGACTTTTTTCTTAGAATGTTTACGAAAAATTTTCGTAAAATATACTAACAACTAACTGATGCACCTATTATTATGTAAGAGAAACATGGTAAAACTATTCGAAATAATTAACTGCAATTAAATGTTGATAATTATTTAATAATTATACTTCATAAGTATCAAATAGCAATTCTCATAATCATCTTTATTTTCAAAACTTTTAAACATCCTTTAGAAAAGAAGAAATGAAATTATAACTAGCTGACTGCGAATTTGTTCGCACAGTAATTTTAATTTATTCATAACAATAGATTTCATAATGTTCTGTATCAGTGTTGTTTATGAAATAAGATAATCGCTTTAAAAAACTGGTCATATAACCGTAACGACCCTCAAAACAAATAAATTTTGCACCGCTACCGCCAGAATAGTAGCAACATTGAAATTTTTCTTTAATTATTTGCTTCGCAGTATCTCGTTATAGGCCTAACTTTTGTCAATTTCCATTTTCAGATGTTTTGCAGAATCCTCTTTACAACCTTGTAAAATGTTTAAATCATTTCAATAGAACTCTATTTTTTGTAAACCCTAATGTGTGTAAGCTGCAATCTGTTCAACTTAAGAAAAATGAGCAACCAATGACCCAACGAGATGTGTGTGACGTGTTAAACAGGTGTAGTCGTGTACAGACTTGTTAAGATAGTATAGTTAATTAAACCCCAACCAAAGTACACTGGTAACTACTGACTAGTGTTCAAATCCGTATAAAATTAACTACTTTTACAAAGAGTTGAACCACGGATACTCTGTCACCAAAAATCAGCTTAATAACCAGTAGTGTTTTTGAGAATATTGTATAACGTCCATGATAAATCAGTTACAAAAATTGGGACGGATTGAAAATGTAAAGTATAGATGAAATCGTTTTTAAAAACACTAATTGACTGTGAAATCATCTGATAGATAATATTGGTGTTGATCACGGTAAAGAGTAAATGCAAATAAAAAGCTCAATATTGATTTTACCAATTTTTTTGAAATTGTTTAAAATATTTCTGATGTTTTACAGAATTTTTTTAACATAACAATTTTTACTTTTTTTGCAGTGCCTCCACGTATACACAGCGTTACATCGGACGGTCAAGTAGAAGTCAAAAAAGGATCTACTGTTACACTCGAATGTCGAGCTTCAGGGAATCCAGTTCCTTCAATTACATGGACAAGAAAGGTAATTTTATTTTATTAACTATTGATATTTTATATAAATCATTATTGCACAGAAATATTATATTATAATATAGGTAATTATTTAAGAAGTCTAAAATTTGGGAAGATTTTCGTACTATGCTTTTATAATTTATTAAGCAAATATAAGGTAATTTATTTTTAGAATCATTCTTAACTAATTAATAATTTTATTAGTGAAACAACTTACCTCTCTGTTGTTATTGGATTCCGTTTATTGTAAGATAATTCTAAAATTGTTTTCATACTTTTAGACAGCTCTAAGTAGTAGTATATGTGTAAAATTGAGTAAACTGTTAAATCTTCCACCGCTTTTATAGAGGAAAATTATTCAACTTGATTTTATGACAAATTTATAACACACGAATATAATAATGTTGGTATGTATAAAATTTAAAGCAATGAAAAGATGCCCGTGTACTAGGTTTATGTAGGTGTATGTGGTGACAGAATGATCAAAGACTGGGACAGGGAGGAGCCTGGCAGTAGACGCCTCTATCTTCTTACGTATAAGGCTTTTCCTAACCGTGAATCAACAACTGCTTAAGCCGTCTGTAACTATACTTTAAACCAACACTCCCTCTTTCCAAACTTACCCGGTGCTTTCCGAAACCTTTACTACCCTTCTTGTAAAAAGACCCTCATACCATTACTCACTGTCGTACCTTTTCTGAACTGGTAAGTTATTAAATAAATATGATTGAACTATCCAATTGTAAATCTAACATTGAGCGTTAAAAAATGTTTTTTTTTACGGTAATTGAAAAAATAACGTTATCTTAATTTGTCTTTTTCTTTATTAATTTGTTTTTTTTCTGTATAATGAAGTATAAAGATATTTTCGGTGATGAATGATGAATTAACAAGTGACATAAATGACTTGAAGCATCTTCTTCTTCTTCTTCACACAAACAAGGATTAAGCTTCCACCTGTTCTGGCTCACAACAGTGGCAAACAATTAAATTATTACCATTTTTTGTGTGGCCTCCCAAAATCTCTCCTCCCCACGGGTCTGTATTGCAAATTATTGAGAGGGTTCTTCCTTCAGGCATTGTCTCTACGAGCTCTTTCCATCGATTCAGGTTAAAAATATCCAGGTCCGTATCTCTGCCGCCTGTACTCTATTCTTCTGGTACTAACCCACGACTATACGATACTATACGATATTAAACGAATTCGAAACTGCAATATAAGAAACAAGCTGCAGTGTAAATGAGAGAATCTTGTATTAACGCAATAAGTTTTCACATTAATTGGAACATTTGTAATAAATGGAGGGAGTTAGAATTCCAAAATGAATTCTGCAGTACAGGCGTGAGGAAAAGAGAATCTTAGGAAAACCTCTACAACGTTGAGAATAATTTATTTTATTTGCAGCTTTCTAACAAAACCAGATTTTGATGCCGAAACCAGTTAAGTGGCCTATTCCATGAAAAAGAAGCGAACAGAAAGAAGGAGGAGGAGGAGGAGGAGAAGGAGGAGGAAGAAAAAAGAGAATATTGACCAAAAAAGATCGAGATAAAAAATTCAATGCTTGCGTGAATTTTACTATATCACATTAACTGTTTTCAATTAAACTAATTATCCTATTAGAGAGATTGGGAAAATAAATTTTTAAAACAGCTGTGATAAAATTCATCGAAAAATTGATGTTGAATCGCCAATTAAATTGTGGTATAAAGGGCGTATACATGCGGTTTGACGTTATTTAATAAATTGACTGGCTCGGGCGCAGTCGGGAACGTTGGTTTACTAAGTACATAATGACTTTTCGTCGTGGCCATTAGATGAAAGCGTAGGAACGGAATAGGTAATATGCATAGGTAAACACAAAGGAAATGTTGCTGCAATTAATTTAAAAATATTAATGAGACACTTGCTTGTACAACCCAAATGCGAACACTTGTTGCGTTGATACAACACCTTCGAATGCACCTTCAGAGTCCAGTAACCGTACAATTCGTTGAGAAACACAATTCACTGTCTGTGAACAGATCACAGCGTAGAACAATAAACACGAAGCAGACGTAATACAAAACACTTTAATATACGTTGATGCATAAGGGTTACACACAATGATGAGATTAATGCAGCGTGTTGCGACGTAGCAAGGAACGTTGGAGTGCGGAATGACATAGACAAGGAATCACGGATATTGCTCGTTAAAATTGGCACAAATTTACGATGAACACGCTGAATACAATGTCGTTAATGCACAAATTTTGATTACAAACGCATAAGAAATACAATGGAATAATAGCCACAAACAAATGCAAAATTGATCTGATTGTCACAAGACACAATGCAAAACAACCGGCGGGCACAAGATTTCGAGCAACACAAAAAATGAAGCCAAGCCAAGCGGTGGCTGGTGGGCGCACACAAGCGTGAGTTATGATCGAGAAGAACGCCTAATTGCCATGCGCGGGGATCCATTAATTGATTTTAATTGGGCGGTCGATAACCACGTGATTAGATTGATTTACATCTGAGAGGACGGAAACTGAACAAGACTGAAAAGGCACACCAAAGTTTCATCAACCTATTCAGAACGGCGGGAAAATATTCCTTCTAGAAAGATCTACGTAAGTTACGAAAAGAGCGTAAAATTCAAAATGCCGTTGTAGTACTAAACAATTGATGTTGTTTGTTTTGATCCTACGCAACCCACTTATTTTTCCTTTACTTCACAAATTTTAGTGTAGGGCTACTAATTTTTTACAAAAATAAAAGTTTACTTACCAGAATGTGAATAAGTCGTATTGAAATGAATTCGTAATTTCTCTGTGCCATTCGATACCTGTCACCATATATGGTCGTGCCTGTTCTTGTGAAAATCATGAATATTTCGTTGAATTTCTTGGATGGTAAATTCTACAAAACGTGTATTTTAGACTAAAAATGCGTATGTTTAAAAGATACCAAATAAACAATTTGAATTATTATTTTTGAGATCATTTATAAATTTCTTTAAAAAATTCAAAATTTTGCACTAAATTCATTTTAACAAAATATTACACAATTTTTATGTTATATTTCATTTTAAAGTAAATAAGATACGGCAGTAGAATAAAATAAAGAATTCTGATGAATTTGTCGGGAAAAAGAAACATATCGTGAAAATAATCTCTTTTGTTGAAATACACTAAAGGACAGTTTTTGGAAAACTCCCAAAAAAGTAGATATGTGTTGTATATAAAAGAAACCATTTCTTTGAAATGGGAAACGCTGAGTAGAAAAAGTACAAAGACAAATCAATTTCATAAAAAATATAAGAATTTTATGCTTCCAAATTTCATATTATTTGTAAATAAATGAATTTCTTTTGAAGTACTGTTGTGTTAGTCTAGTAAAAGGAGTCGTCAGATTTTCAGTTAAATAAAAACAAAGTACAATATAATAGTTACTGAAAAACACTTTAATTATTTATATATTCTGTAAATTGAATATTAAATTGGAAATGTGGAGTTAAAACTGTACGGTTGAACTTAATATGGAGGTGAAATTTAAATTTTATAAATCTAATAAAATTAATTAAGATTATGACAAATAGGATGTGAGATTTTTATGTTCCTGTAATGCAACGCTGGTTAGACTTCTTATTATTATTATTATTCTTGTTATTAAGAATTAGGTTCTTACCTATTCCAAACTGATTTTTATATATTTTACTATTTTCAGAGAAAAGCTATTTTATTTTTTCTATAGTTTAGCTATAGTTTATCTTCTCCGTGACCTACCAATGTCTTATCGTCCATTTCGTCTATAGATTTTTACTTGCAAGGGTATTCTCTCTTCCGGAATTCTCTGCAGATGCAGTCTCCACTTACCACTATTAACTCTTATACTTATGCTGTATATCCCTACTTTAGCTCTTATTATGATATTTAATTTTAACGGGCGGTGGGGAACTTTTTTTCAGGAGAAGAGAAACTCAGTGGTACATTTTCCGTTTAAAACTACAATTGTTGACCTTTTTGACACATAATACACTTGTTATGTTCCTTATAGCTAGACCACGGGCTAGGCTAATTGGTTGGGATGGTCATCGAGTAGATGGTCTAGTAGCCAATACTGCGATGGTCTAGTCGCGAAATTTACTATAGAAGAACGCGGTTAATTCTATTATTGTCGGAATTTTAAAATCTTCGTGGAGGGTTTTATTGCTTACGTAAAAAGGAGTGCCAGAAGCAAGAACATAATTAAAAATTATGATAAAAGTTACAGATAAAAGGTTTCTTTATATCACTGAAGAGGGAAAAGTATCAACGAATGGGAATTTATAAAATTTGACTTCTTGTACGCATGATTAAAACTTAAGAAGCAGCTACGATGGTCGAGCAGTGTTAAAATTCAGCTCAAGTAAACCTTGACCTTGACTATTGTAATAAATCAAGTTAAGTGACAAATCTAACCTGCTCGCATTTGCTGGAAAACTAACACAATTGTGATTCCGAAAATAGTGCAGTTTTCTGAATCAATTATTCTGTTAGCTGTTTTGGTGTTGAAATATTAAGTTTTCAATAGCTGCTTGTACATAAATGAAAACACTAATTAAAACATTACATTGATTCTATCGTAATAATTTTTCATTTACCTCAACAATGTAAACGCTTAATATGAAATGTAAATAAGGGAAAACTTATTAAATAATAATTGAATTACTCAAATCTACGTAAAATAATGTTGAAAACACAGACTATTTGATAAATAATTGCATTTTGTCGTTCCAGATTACATTTTAGAGCTATAAAGGTGGAGCTCAGTAATGAATGAATGTACAGGGAGAAACTATATAATGCATCTGTTTAAACTATACATTCTAGTGCACACAGGGTTTATCTGTAGTCGTAATGTTAAAACTAGTTTATCATGGAGTCGTTAATGTAGCAATAGAAGTCTAATATCATGATTTATCCATTAAACATTTTGATACATTTGCATTACAATATTTGCATATGAAATTACATTAAATACCACCTACTCTTCTATTCAGTGCATATTGTACTGTAATATTTTGGTACTTACATCGCTATTATTTATTAATAAACTAATATAAACTATTATTTATTATGATTGCGAAAACTTGTGATAAATACGTTATTAAATAATCTTAATTTTAATATCGTTATTTATTAGTAATATTTTTTTGTGGGATAATATATTGAAGACTTTTTATATATCTCATGATCCCCTGTTATTTTTAAGCAATGATGGAGCTACTTGTGTAGCTTTGGCTAAGTCTGTAGAACTATTCCTAATAAATTAATGACGACAGTCAGTAGGAAAAGATTTCAGTATTTACAGTTCAAAAACAAACATGATCTAAGGGAAAATATAAAATTGTATGTCTTTATTCATAATACAATTCTAGAATATGTACAAACAGTGAAATTTCTAGGAGTCTTAAAAGATCTTTGTCTTAGAATTATTATACCGATCAATTCTATACAAAATATCATGTGCGGTAAATCCATTAGTCAAATTGTTAGACTAAGGGGACCCTGGATCCCTTTCTAATGTAATGTTAACGTTTGTACCTTTTTCTCATGAACTACTGGAGATAAAAAGCTGTTTTATATCTCAAGTTAAAATTCATATTTTTTCTGCACCTTTTGAGTATTTTGCTTTTAATTTTCATGAAAAACTGAATTTTCTATGAATTTTCAAATAAAAGTTCATTTTTAACTACAATTTTACCATAAATTATTCATCCTCGTGTATTAGAAATTTTGCAAAAGTACGCACTCAAAATGAAGAACTGGGTTCGATAAACATACCCGAAAATTTCATTTTTTTTTATCTTCAGTAGTTTTTGAGAAAAATAGGCCTATACATGAAGCTGAAAAAATGGCAAAATGAGAAAAACACATGAAAACGATAAGAAAATTTATATACTGTAAAAAAAACTTGATGTGCTAGGAGTTGACCTCAACAGATGTTTGCTTCTTGCAAAGCTACATTCCCTTTTTTTAAATAGCCTACTTTTCGCGAACTTCCTTTGTTAAAAAAACTGTCAGGTAATCAGCTGACCTATTACCAACAAAATTTAGAAAAAATAATAGGCCTAATTGAAAACAAATTAAACGAAAAGAGCTAAAAAAAAATACTTGACTCATTAACCATTTCACAGCGTGCAAGAGTAACGTTTAAAATAAATGTTGTTTTCAAAATACATTTTAAATAAACCCTCTGATAAATTGTGTATAATTTGGTAACATTTATTGGATGATACATTTACGAAAGCAAGTAAACAGTAATAAATGAATTGGTAAGTAGTGAATTTACCATAATATTAATATTTCGACTTGTTAGTTTTTATCTTGACATGTCCTAAACTCCCTGTTGAGAGTCTTTAAAGACTCCTAAAAGTCTTGTGTGCAGGTAACAAAAAATGAAAAAAATAAACAGAATTGCTTTCGGTGCAACGTTTTTAATGACGTGTAAATTATAGGGGTGGGTTCTTGCGGGAAAATAGTTTTTGTTATTTCATGCGAAAATAAAAGTTTCTTTTGCAAATATTTGACGAGTTTTATGTATAAACACAATTCTTCACAAAGCTGCTCAAATGATACCTCGGTTTTTTACTATTTAAACTTAAAATCAGTTCTTGAACTCTTAGTAGAACATTGAAATACGAAAAGTAAATACCTCCCCACTCTATTATACATTATAAGTTTAATAGCAAATGATTTACTTTGGATTAATTAATAAGGAGTCTTTAGATTAATGTTTTAATTAATAAAAAAATATTAGTCTAAATTAAAAGATTAACTTACTAAGAAACTAACCCGGTTTAGTAGTCGAATACATTTCCCTTTGATCCAGGAAGGTCGTGAATGCATTTTTTATTTATACTTTATCGTAAACCATTGTGGTTGCAGTACTAAAATTTATAAAACAAGTTGGGATTAAGATTCGATGAGAGATAATATTCATGAAAACTTGACAACGAAAAATACACAGAATGACGGCGTATGCGGAAGAAATAAAAGTGTAGTCGGTTATTAACGGGATGTTATCGGGACGTGCGGCCATCCCCTTTTATGTGCTCTTTTATTGGCTTAATAAATGCCTTGCTTCTATGCAATCGGCACGTATAAACGGGTGTTAAATTTCATGCGGTTTTACGACCTGATGTGACTTTTATTAACTGGTATTCTGTTGTACTCTATTTCCTATAAAATATTTATTTCTATAAACAAATATTTACAAAAATAACAAAATTAAACTTCGTAACGACCTCTAAAATTTATCATGGTTATAGAAAAAATTATATATAAAAGATTTGGACTTCGATTCTTGAATGAATCTGGAAGATTTATAAAACGCGCTTCAGTTTCTTGTAGTACTATATTTTAATTCCCCACAAGGGTATGACAAATTTGAAGTACAATAATTTTATTAAAAGATTTGTTATAGGTGTAGGACCGTTACCCCGACTATTTTCATTGTATAGAAAGATGTTGACTAATAAAACGAAACACATTTATACATGAAATACAAGTTTAATTATATCTAAAATAATAATGATTTTTACACACACAGGAGTTACAAATAATACATTTAGAATTATGTTTTTACAAAATGAAAAGTAAATAGCGCTTTAAATTGAATTCAGTCTTTTAGTTAAATTCTGTACAGAATATTATTCATGTTGAAATACCTGGCTATAGCTTTGAAATTTCGTAGATCCCATTAAAGTTGGTAATATGTAGTTAAATCATTTGTTGGTTGTTAATATTTCATTATTCGTTGTATTTGTAAGTATCTTTTGACACAAGACGTTCTAGTTTCACTGATTAATTAACTGAAAGTCATTTCATTACTGTATTATACTATTAAGCACATTGTTAAATCTATCTGTCCTGAGCACACACACATCCTCCTTACAGGATTGCTGAAGTGAGACTGTCCTCCCGCTTTTATTCTTAAAGAAGCGTCGTTTTAAACTTCGCCTTGAAACTATTTTTAAATTTACAATATCCAATCATCTTTCAGAATTCAAATTTCTTGACCAATCATATTCTTCTGTTATTTCAACCGTTTCCTCGGCACAAGTACTTTGATACAGTCACTGTTTCTGCACGTGTTCAATTATATTAAAAGTTTACTTTCAACAATCAATAAATTTACTTGAGAATTGACGGTTACGATGTCGGTTTATTCCCGACAAACGCCCAACTTGACAAATACTAATTACATCCGTTACATTAGTTTTTATTTTTTGACATTATAAATTAATTTATTACTTTAAATACAGCCATATATTTTTATCTCGCTACAAATTACCCCCTATAAAAATATAAAAAAACTTTTTTTTTTAAATTTAAAACTAAATTTGAAAAAATTTTGAATATTTTTATACAGAAAAATTAAAATCGTTAACAATTTAATGTACACCCTGTGGTTTTTAGCTTTATGAGCACCCTATACTTCACTTACACATATATATATCTAATTACAAACAAAATTACATATTTTATTACGCACTACAAGATACAGAATGATTATATTTTTATTGTCAATTATTGGTAATGATATCCAAATTAATAATATTTATTTCTAATTTACTGATACTTAATTGATTCTTTTTTCTAAATAAGATTTAAAATACAAATGAAAACAATTTCTAAGAAAATTTAAAATATTTTTAAAACCATCATAAATCTCTACAATCCAATGCGTCTAAATATAATGTAATAAACTTTGACATGTAAAACCCATAAATTTATTCTTAAATGTGTTATTTCGTCGTCTCACGATCAAAACAAAATTAATATTTCTATTCTTCTACCATAACCTTTTTTCTAAGAAATCCTTGACTTTATTTTTAGCTTTCACACAATTCAATTTTACCATACGATTTTATTTCCTTTCAAATGTTATTGACCTAATCGTTCGTTTGTTACATTTTGACAATTCACTCTTAATTTTTTAAACAATACTTTTTTGATATATCAATTACTTAGCAGTTCTATTCTCGATATAATTATAACTATTTCCTACTAAACTATTTGTTTTATTTATTATTTTACTTTACTAAATTAATCTAATTTCTAAATACAATTTATACTACATGATTTTACTTATAATATTTTTTACACATTAAACGATTCACATAGAACAAATTATTTTTATTGTTTTTTAACAATAGTATATTTTTATTTTCCACTACTTTTACAACATCAAATGGACCTCTGAACCTGTGGGTACACTTTCTGCTATATTTCTTACTTTTATTGGATAATTCAAAATTTTTAAGTAAAACTTGATCACCTACATTAAATTTTATTTTTCCTACTTTATTTTCGCTATATTTTCGTCTTTTAATCGCCACTTCTTCTAATTTCTGTAAAACATTCTTATTTATTAGGTCCAAATCTAAATTTACAATTTTATTTATTATACCAGGAAAATGTATTTTCTGACATGCGACATCAATTACTTTTTTACCAAACATTACCTCAACTGGTCTCTGATTAATGGTAATGTTTACATTATAATTAATTAGATTTTCAATAAACTTAACATACTTGTACCACTCAACGTGGCGTTTACCAGTTAAAAAGATTCTAAGCAAAGTTCCAAGCTGTTGAAGATATCTCTCCGAAATGTTACCTCGTGGGCAAAAAATTGATACCATCCCACACTTAACCCCTAAATCTGATAATCCTTTTTGCCAAACTGCACCTGCAAACTGTTTACCATGATCACTGATAATACACTCAGGTTTCCCAACTTCCTTGATAAAACATTTAGCTTTATTTAACACAGTACGTGCATTCCCCTTCCTGATAGGGTATAATTTAACAAATTTAGTAAACCCACATACCATTATAAAAACATATTCCAATCCCAAGTAACTCCTCGGCATTGGACCGAACAAATCACAGTATACTTTTTGTAGTTTTTTATTCGGTATATCGGTTACGCATAAGCCTCTCATATTACAATTATTTATCTATACACGCTGACATAGATCACATTTTTTAATTATTTGTTTGACTAATTTTCTTAAACTTTTAACACTACAATTTTCTGAAATATTATAAATAGTTTTCAATACTCCAGTATGTCCCATTTCTTCATGGTACAATTTAATTACTTCTACACGCTTACTAATTGGTATTACAATTTTAAATTTTTGATCGCATGCTTTGCGATGAAATAAGATTTTATTATAAACTACATAATTTTTTACAAATTCGACTCTACCTGACTCTAAGCTGTTTATTATTTTATTACAATATTCACAATTGTCTTGTTCTTTTTTCAAATTATTAAAAACTTTACTAAGCGGTTTACTTTCTACTTTAAATAAAAATATTTTATATCCTACATTCTCATTTTCAATAAACTCCTTCTCATTAATTCGTGATAAAAAATCTGGTACAATGTTTTCCTTTCCTTTAACAAACTCCCATTTTAAATTATACTCTTGCAGATATAATATCCACCTTAAAATCCTTCCATTATTTATCTTACACGATGACATAAAAATTAAAGCTTCATGGTCAGTTCTAACAACAACTGAATTTCCCAACAAATACGTTCTCAATTTTCTACAAGCAAATAAAATTCCCAGGAGCTCTTTTTCAGTAGTAGAATATCTTAATTCATGGGAATTAAGTTTACGGCTAACAAAACATATGACTCGCTGATCTCCAAACTCATCAACCTGGTACAACACAGCTCCCAAACTGAATTTATTAGCATCACAACCTAAATAGAATTTTTTACTGAAATCAGGATGTTTAAGCATTACACAGTTCAAAAATCTACATTTAATCTCATTAAAAGCCTTCTCATGTTTTTCACTCCAAATAAACTTATTCTTCTTACTTAAAATATCTGCAAACACACTTGTTAATTCAGAATAATTGTGGTGGAATTTACGGAAAAAATTTACACATCCCAAAAATGCTTGCAATTCCTTTAAACTTCTCGGTGCCTTGTATTCCTGAATGGTTTTGATACGTTCTGGATCTATACTAATCCCTTCTGTGCTAACTACATACCCTAAATACTTGATTTTTTCAGCCAAAAATTCGCTCTTTTTTAATTTTAATGATACATTAAATTTACGCAACCTTTCAAAAAATAAACTTAACCTTTTAACATGTGTTTTTAAATCATTTGAACAAATTATAACATCATCAATGTAAATCAGAACAAAATCTAATACTTCAGGTCCTAAAACAAAATTGAGTGCTTTAATAAATTCACCCACAGAACATTTTAATCCAAATGGTAGTCGTTTGTAACAGTAATTTCGACCATTAAACAAAAAAGAAACATGCTTTCTACTCTCAGGATGCAACAAAACCTGCAGAAAACCACTCGTCAGATCAAACGAACTTATGTACCTAACGCCATATAAACGCATTAATATGTTTTCCATTGGTTCAGGCTGAGTACAGTCTGATATTATAGATTTATTTAAATTCCTTGCATCCAAACAAATTCTTAATTCACCAGATGGTTTTTTAACAATAACAAGTGGGTTAGTGAACTCAGAATCACTATATTCTAAGATGTCTTCTGACATTAATTTATTTATTTCAATTTGAGCTGCATTCCGATATGCAAACGGAACTGGATATGATTTTTTATTTACTATAATCTTCTGATCAATATTCAACTTACAATAATAATTTTTTATAAGGCCAGGTTTATCAGAAAAAATATCCTGGTTGTTAGTAAACACTTTTATCATTTCAATTTCACCCTCACCGCTATCCATGCCTTTTCTTAAAATGTTTTTGACACATTGTATTTGTTTACTCCATAAGTCATCCCTTATCCGACCTTCATCTACTGTCTGTAAACTACAACTTTTTAAAATAGTGTTCTTATTTTCAGAAAATTTTACGCTTATATTTTTTATTGAAAATAGGTTATTTTTAAAATCTAATTTGACCTGGTTTTTACACAAAAAATCGCAACCTAACAAAATAAAAGTATTAAGATTTTTAATAATGAAAAATGTGTGATAAAATTCAGTATCCCCAATCTTAAATGTAATAATAACTTGCTTATTTATACCTGACTTCCTTCTACCCGCGGCTGTGATTATCGTAATATCTTTAACTGGCAATTTAGAAAATTTTTCATTAACTTTATTTTCTAACTCTACTAAAAATTCTTGGTTTATTGCACTGATTTGACTTCCTGTGTCACATAATACATTAGCAATTTCACCCTTTATTTCTACCTTAATTTCAACTAATTGAATACTTTTTCTACCTTCTTCTTCCCTTTCACTAACCAGTTTTTCTTCCTCCAATAATTCTTCAGCCAAATTGTTATTAAATATAAAATTAACAAGTTTATCATCTTCTCCCTCACTTTCTATCACCATTATTTCATTTTCACTTAAATTTACACTTTCAAATTCAATATTACGTTTTTTGTTTATATTTTTATTCTCAAATTTAATAATATTATTTTTATTTCCGTTAAACCCTTCACTTTTTTTAGATGTACAGGATAAATTCTCAACTACAGCCTCCATTTTTCGCACACCCTTACTTAGTTTAAATTCCCTTGTTCATTATGTACCTCTGCTTCAACTAATATAGAATTTACTTTATTCTCTGGTTTTTTATCAAATTTTCTGTCATTATCGAATCTACCTCTGAAATTATCGCTTTCATTCCTATTATTCTCCCTATTATAATTAAATCTATTATTTTCCTGTCCCCTGCCGAAATTATCCCGATTACTGTTATAATTAGTAAAATTATCTCTACCCTGGTTTTGAAATCTACTTCTGTAATTATTGTTGGTACCTCTGTAGTTATTATTGTTCACATTTCTAAGATTATTATTATTATTACTATTGTTATAATTACCCATACCAAATTCTTGTTTTCTACTGAAATTTCCCTGTTCACTATCTCTAAAACGATTATTTCCACCTACTTCATTCTCCTGTTCTCTCCCAATCCCAGAACCTTCCATTTCATCCAATAATTTAACAAAATTTTCTACATCTGAAATACATCCAATGGTTTTTGCCCTAACAACACTATTATTAAAATGTCTACACACTAGTTTGATTAATTCACCTTCCGACAATTTAGGTTCTAAATATTTTGCTTTGTTAATTTTATTCATTAAGTAAATTGACATTTTAATGTTTTTATTAGGATTAAATTTCCCAAATTGCAAATTCTGCCTTACTTCTGCCTGCACACTGTCACTCCAAAATTTCTCCTTAAATTTACCAATAAATTCCTCCAAGTTATCAATTGTATCCCTAACATACATCCACCAAGTTGAACCCCATAAATCACACATCAAACTCTCATTTATTACACTTTTAATTGTTTTCCATTTCTTTATTTCGTTATTTTTAATCTCGTACTTTAGTGAACTAATGAATTCCATTGGGTTTCTGTTAGAAAATTTTATTTTTATATTACAGTTATTATTATTATTATTATTATTTTGACCATCATAAACTCCGTGCTCTACATACTCGCTAAAATCTGATTTTAACTTTTCAACATTGTCATTCACCTCTCCAATAAGCTTATTCTGTTCTAACAACCTATTTTTTACATCGGACAATCCTTTCTTGTTTGTATTTACATCACAAATTACTTTATCTACTTTCAAATTAACTTTATTAACTTTAACTTCATTTGTTTTAAAACCTTCGTTTATTCTAATATTCTGACTTTCAACAACACCTTTTAATAAATCAACCTCATTTTCGTTACCTTTAATTTTACAATCAACATCTTTTATCATTTCTGATTTAAATTTCTCAATTAATTTTAAAGTATCATGTTTCACCTCTTCCCTAATAGCCCTAATCTCTTTTCTTAAACTTTTTGCTTGCTCGTCCATTTTATTTTCTAAACTGCTAACTAATTCTTTCTTTAAATTTTTATTCTGTTCTTTTATTTCCTTCGACTGTTCTAACATTTTGCTATCTAATTTATCAAATTTTTTACCAAAATCATTTCTGAAATCTTTACTTTCTTTCTGTGTTTCTTGGATTACATTAGTTAAATTTAAAATAAGTTGTTGCATTACTTCTACCCCTACTACATTTGGATTATTTATATTGTTATTAATACTAACATTACTACCACCTAACCCCCTATTTTCTCTATATATATCATTAACCTCATCTACTTCACTATCTGAATCAAATATTCCCCTTATATTTTCTATATTATCATTATTATTATCAATGTTTTCTGTAGGTATCAATTCTTCATCCACACTACTATTATTCAAAATTTCATTTTCCTGGTTTACATTTATTTCACTACTATTACTTGCATCTACGGTTAAAGTGTTATCACTACCTCCAACTAACCCAGTTTGTAATTCTCCAACATGACCCATTTTATTTCTATTCGATCTTAACATTCGCGGCATTTCTAATTATTTTAGTTATTTTTACAATTTAAATTTATATTTACTCAACCCTTTCTATACAATTACTAGTCACCACAAGCGGATGCCAAATTTGTAGTACTATATTTTAATTCCCCACAAGGGTATGACAAATTTGAAGTACAATAATTTTATTAAAAGATTTGTTATAGGTGTAGGACCGTTACCCCGACTATTTTCATTGTATAGAAAGATGTTGACTAATAAAACGAAACACATTTATACATGAAATACAAGTTTAATTATATCTAAAATAATAATGATTTTTACACACACAGGAGTTACAAATAATACATTTAGAATTATGTTTTTACAAAATGAAAAGTAAATAGCGCTTTAAATTGAATTCAGTCTTTTAGTTAAATTCTGTACAGAATATTATTCATGTTGAAATACCTGGCTATAGCTTTGAAATTTCGTAGATCCCATTAAAGTTGGTAATATGTAGTTAAATCATTTGTTGGTTGTTAATATTTCATTATTCGTTGTATTTGTAAGTATCTTTTGACACAAGACGTTCTAGTTTCACTGATTAATTAACTGAAAGTCATTTCATTACTGTATTATACTATTAAGCACATTGTTAAATCTATCTGTCCTGAGCACACACACATCCTCCTTACAGGATTGCTGAAGTGAGACTGTCCTCCCGCTTTTATTCTTAAAGAAGCGTCGTTTTAAACTTCGCCTTGAAACTATTTTTAAATTTACAATATCCAATCATCTTTCAGAATTCAAATTTCTTGACCAATCATATTCTTCTGTTATTTCAACCGTTTCCTCGGCACAAGTACTTTGATACAGTCACTGTTTCTGCACGTGTTCAATTATATTAAAAGTTTACTTTCAACAATCAATAAATTTACTTGAGAATTGACGGTTACGATGTCGGTTTATTCCCGACAAACGCCCAACTTGACAAATACTAATTACATCCGTTACATTAGTTTTTATTTTTTGACATTATAAATTAATTTATTACTTTAAATACAGCCATATATTTTTATCTCGCTACATTCTTATCAGGTATTTGTTAAAAACAACTGCGGTTATCTATACTATTATAATAAAGAAGAAACATCTGTTTGTTTGTTGTATGAGGTAATCTCAGAAACTACTGAACTGATTTCAAAAAATCTTTCATTGTTGCATAGCTTTGAGCTTCCTGATCAATATAGGTTATTTTGCAAGTTTAAGTTTAATTAAGTGAGTTAAGCAACTTAAACTGTAACGATGTCGCATGTTTTAGTTTATCGGGTACATAGCACTTTTATTTTTTCAAAGTCCTCTGGGTGGTGTATTTTTTTGGGCTAGAAGCACGATTCAACTTTTATATTTTATAGAAAAACGTGAAGAATAACATTTGTTTCCAAAAACATTAAAAATTCGGATGTATTCAAAATTTTTAATTTTGTACCGTATTTCATAGATTTGTTTTCATTCGACAGGTAGTGAATGAATCATACATTTCCAATTACTCTGCGTACCGCACCCACGTATTACTGTCCTTATCTCAGTCTTATATCAACCGTCTCACTCTTTTCCATATTTATTCTTCTAGCACTCTATTCAATTCTGTTAAATCGCAGGGACAAACATTTAAAACGGTGGGCATCGATTTGAGACAAGAGTGCTTCCTTCACTCATGGACAACTTTATGTCGGAATTTCTAGAGCTGGAAGTCCAGAAAACAATTTATTTTGCTGCCACTGGGCAACAAAACCACAAATATTGTTTATAGAGAGGTTTTAAAATAATTTAATGAGGCCTACATTAGCTGCTGTGAAGCGAAGCGAGCGGGGGTTGCTAGTTGTAAATAAAGATTCATACTTTACCATTTACTTTACCGATAATGTAGTTTGTATTGTCTCTTTAAACGCAATTGGTTAAAATTTAAAAACGCTAGTTTTTACATTTAACATCAAAGGAATAAACTTGCTGAATTTCAATTCTCGACTTGATCGAAAATTTTGAGAATAAGTATCGAGGAAGGGAGTAAGCGAACCGGTCGGTCAGTGATATGAGGGCTTTCACACTTATATGTACAGACATATTTTTTTTTCTGTTAGAAATATCAATATGTTAACAAGTTCACACAAACAATTTTTTTATTTTCATATTATTTGCTTCTAAAAATAGGATTTGTCATGAAAGAGGTTTCTTCTAATAAATTTCTTTTGTTTCTTTATTTAACTCTTCTATTTCCAATAGTTATTGTAAAAAAAAAGTATTTTTATGTTATTTTTATCAAGATTTTCTAAATTTAGTTTGGGTCATTGTGTTTGTACTTTACTTTCTGTCAGTAATCGACGAATTTGTAGGTTAAATAGTTACCCCTTTTAACATAACTATTTTAAGAGTCTAAATAAATGCCTTTTATAAAAATTTATCTATTTTGTCTTCCAGACAAACTTTTTAATTATTCATTGTTTACTACAAAGTTACTTCATTTATTACTCTGTACTTGATTTTTTACTGTAGTCTGTAAGCGATGCTTTTTTTAATCTAGTTCATTGCCATGGCATATATATTTAAATACAAAATTGGTATTCACTTAATTTAAGGAAAAAAACGAAATGAATTAACCAAAATTTTTGGATAAAATTGTTAAAAACTGTAGCTAAGGACTAGAGAGTTGTACCAGGAAATGTCAAAAGCATAAAGCTAAACACATTTTAGAATACCTTTCTCACATACTAAGAACTCGAAAAAAGCGACTTTCGTAGCGGACTGATCATAGCAGCCGATTGATTTGAGAACGGGAGCACTTTTTATAATGTGCTCTACACGCCGCGTTGGATCCCGACCACAGTACATATTGTACCCCGCACAGACTACGTTAAAGTAATTTATTGAGTTAAAATTTGATACTACATAAACCATGTTTTATATTTTTTCGCGGCTAAACTAAACCAATATAGGTGCATTGTATGTAACGACGGAAATTTGAGATAATCTAAAAAAAACACAAGGCTTGAAAATCTCGATGGTAACGAAGAAAATAGTTAAGTCAAAAATTTGACTGCCATATGACAGCGAATTCGAAAGAATCAAAATTTCTGTGTATCATTTACGATTGTTCATTTTGTGGATGATAGGCTAGGTTCACCTCATTTTTATTTGGTAATTAAAAGTTTTCAAGTTATTGTTGACAGCATTTAATTCTCCGTAATACTAATAGAGAAATGCTTAAAGTTATTCTAATGTAAACCTTTTTGATTCCCGAAATTATTCAAATTTATACAAATAATAAGTACAATCAATAATAAAACATGATTCAGGATAGGTTATACGATTTTTATTTTTTACCGAATGAATTTTCATTTTTAGACGGCTACAGAAAAGGTTTAAGATATAAAAAAGAACAATAAAATATGTTTTTCTTGTAAATATTCTTTTTATGAACCTACGTACTTTTAAAAATTTATTCCAGCCTAATGAAATTTGTTTTTCAGTTTCTGTAGATTTTCTCTACACATTTATTACATTGACTCGATTTATTTTCGTTGTTTGTTAGATACATTTTATTGGATACATAAAAAATGGAAGATACTTTGCGCTGTACAACAGAAATTCGCTGTTTCAAAGTTTCAGAGGTAGTTGCGTAAATTTCAGTAAAGTTTTATTGAAACAGACATGAATTTTATATAGTAGAAACTCTCGGTGTATAGGAATCAGAAAATCAGATCTTGATTTTAAGCAGAATGCAACTCATTTGCATATTAAAAGAAAATGGAAAAGTAATGTGACGGAAACTAAGCTTCCTTTTGAGTCATATATATTGTACCAAGCTGGCTGAAACATTGTTTATTCGGAAGAGGTTCTCTTCCTCACCCTATCTCTATTTTCCTTTTGAATAATAAATATATTTTCCTTATATAAATACTTATGTACAATTTTTGCTTGTCTCTTTTTGGAATGCAAGTAAAATATTATATGAAGTGCCTACATAGGTAGGCTGTAAAACAATATTATTCATGATTTATACGATGATACTGGGAATGAATACAATTACTGTTCAGATATGAAAATTTTTCATCTTCAGTTTTGTTTACACTCTACTAAAGTTGTTTAATCTTCATTATTTAATAACTTTTTAATTTATTTTTCTATCTTGCTACATATATTTCACATTAGGTCAAAATTAGTGCGTTTTTTTAATTAACGCTATAACATTTGTAATATTTATAATTTATCATTGCAACACTTGAAACAATTATTAAGAAAACATTTTAATTAACACGGTTTTTGTAATAACGTAACAATGTGTTGGTTTATTGTGTTCATAAAGTGATTAATGTGTAATGTTTAACAACTAACGAGATATATTAATCCAGAGGAAAAACTATTTATTCAATGACAATGAAACTTTCACTATTTTTCTGCATAACTGCACTCAAAATTTACACAGTTGTCCTCTTGTTCTGTGAGCTTTCTGATTTTTTCAATGTAAAATTCTTTACCTTGTTCTTTGAACCATTCGTTTACAATTTTGACCGCTTCGTCATTAAATTTCTTACCGTGTAAGAAGTCTTTAACAGGCCGGAAAAAGTAAAACCGGGCGGGTCGAAAACTAGGCTGTATGGATAATGTGGTAAGACCTCTCACCTCAACTTCTGAAGCGTTTCTCTCGTTCTTGGAGTGGTGTGGGGCGCGGGTTGTTATGCAAGGTAATCAGTTCTTTCGAGAGGACGCCCTCACGTTTTTGCCTTATTGCGGGTCTCACTTACTGTTGGTTTCTTAAAAATAGTAATCATTGTTCACGGAACATTATTCTTCTAAATAATTAAAAGAAATTGGACCTTACGATTCCCTGCAGACGGTCTAAATCACTTTACCGGCTGAGATTTTGAATATTTTTGCCTTTTTTGAATCAGTGACAATAGTTCTGCCCATACTTAACTGTTTCACCTAATACGCACGTTACTGCGGTTTAAACACTTTTTACCATACTGTTTAAACATTTATGAGTAAATTCCTGCCGTTTTCGGATAGAAGAAACATTATCATGAACGATGCTTTTCCGGCGTACACGTTTTCAAGCGGTAGTGATACTGTAAACTGAACAAAAGAGGTTATGTTTATTTATATTTTAATGGAAAACTGATTAACAGTGTTTCCAAGATTGCTAACTTGACCTTTGCTAACTTGACTTTCAAAAAGTTTAATAGTATTTGAATCATTTTTTTTAAATCAATTTATCTCGTTTATAATTGAACATCCCTCGTACAACGCAACTGCACTGCATTAGTATTTTTAATAAATTTATAAAATTCAATAATCATAATTTTTGTAAAGAAATTCGTGACAGTTGTTTTGCACTCGGAGTTTTCTTACAATACACTCTTGTTTGTAGCGGTTTCGTTTGTTTCTGAGTTTTCATAGTTAAGCTGTCTCTGGTAACACAAAAAAAGAAAATAAGACTGCCTCTGTAGACC
This sequence comes from Catonia carolina, assembly GCA_035578175.1. Lineage (NCBI taxonomy): Eukaryota > Metazoa > Arthropoda > Insecta > Hemiptera > Achilidae > Catonia > Catonia carolina. Next base: position 84,263,758 of record JAQMRL010000002.1, read on the forward strand.
AGGAACTAGATTGGGCTGTGCCCACTAAAAAAAGGGAAAGTCCCAGGTTCGATTACTGGTTAGGATCTGGGATCATTACACGTTATAATTCACTGATTCTGCACCGTAACTCATAGTAGTCTTCCATAACCAAAAAAAAGCTTATACGATTTTAAATAATTATAGATAAGATAATAAAATAGTATCTCATTTAATAAGCCCGACGCTTTACCAACAATTTCCATTGAGACTGTTACATGGAATTTTTATTTTTTATAAAGATTTTGATAAAAATTTCTATCTAAACCTAGTATACTCAATCACTGACCTTCTGGACTCTTCAATATTAGTTTGATACTAAAATATTATTTACTCAAAAAATTCATATTAGTTATGTACGAGAAACTGCAAAATTCAGTGATATTTCAGTAATATTTGACAGGTTCATTAGAAAAAAATTAAATTGCAGTTTAAGTGAAAAATATCAAGGAATGTTGAACAAGTGTGTAACACTTTTAATTAACTGTGACGATGTGATTATGCGATTTAAGCCCCTTCATATTCTAGATTTAAATTCGAGAAATTAAATTATAGGAAAAATACTTATTTTAATTAATATAGAATTGTATATAGAATATAGGTGTCGCTGGCCACCTCTTCGTAATAAATCGTTTACTTAAAATTTGAAACCAACGGCATAGATGAGGAAGGTCCAGGGCGTCCAGATCTCCCCCCGGAATGTAAAAAAAAGTTATAAAGATTAGTAAATTTTACCAAAATCAAAAACCTACCAAGTTAAATATTAAATAACTAACTAAAATAATTTATCTTGCGTTGCTTAACGAACTTCTTTAATATTAGTTATTTATTTAGATCATTGTAAAATCACCCCTTGTTTTCAGGTCGTTTGGGTTCGGCTGCGTTTGGATTTTTAGCTCATGTATAAAATACTCACATTGTATACTGGGTGGAAGGGGCTCGTTCTCCTGCACCTAAAAGAGTTTGGAACGATCAAAACCGGTAAACGCTTCTACCGAGGTTGGTAAGTAAGGTCCGACAGGGTATGGATGACAACCGGTACACAAAATACATTTTTAAGACGCTAAACAGTAGACTAAAGAGGTCTTATAAATGCTTTAAAAAAAGTCAGGAAGGATTTTGGAAAAACGGGAATAAGCTGAGAAAACTTAATGAACCGAAAATCTAGACAACTAATTACGGGACTTTAAGGGCTTTCATGACAAGGAAAAATGGAACACCAGGTTGACAGAAAAAAGCAGAAAAACCTATACTGAGCGATGCCGAAAATGTGAGCTACAAACCGAGCTACTCGAAACGTCAAAATCACCTCACGTGTACTAAAATTAGCTTTATACGAGGGAAAAAATACTCGGTGGAAATTATAAACTGAAATTTCCCTTGAAAAAACGAAGGTTTTTAATTTTTTTAACCACTTTGAGGAAATAGAGGTATTAGTAGGCAATTACGTCAAAACCGAGAACCCCGAACAATCTTGTTAACTACGCCACTGTTTGAAACTGATAGTAAATAGTCATAAATAGTTGAAAAAATTATATACTTTCACGCATTAATTAATATGTATACTGATAAGATAATAAAAAAATTCTTAATTCACTTTATTGTATAAAACAAAGTTAGAGCATTTAAAATAATAATAGTTGGGTTTTATGTTGAAAAAAAAAACACTTGAGGTGCTGTAATGCTGAATGATGATATTGTATTTAATGGAGACAATTTTAGCATCGCTGCCGGTTGGATGCGGTCAACAGGTGTTTGTCCCACACCGTGCGACTGCACTCTCCTACTTTGTGGTTCAATGTATCTTTCTTCATCGTTCAAGAGCTCTTTATGTATGCTTAACCTACACACCTATTTCACATATATCTCAGTTACGAACCTTTTTAAGTTATATAAAGTAGATATTTCGATATATTTTGAACCTTTCTTCACCTTTTTAAGTATTTTGAATCTGGAATATTGTTTTGTAAAGGCCACCATACAATTTTAATCAAATATTCGTCTTATTTACTTACTTAGCAAACTTATGCTATCTTCCCTTTATATTCATAGATTTTGATTGATTTATTTCGTTACGAATCATTCAACACTGCATCTAAATGCTAAGAAGTTTTTTTTAGTAATATAAATTGCAACAAAATTCACTGGGCAACTAAAAATTTTCCCAGAAAATTTTTTGAGTGTACGATATCGCAATATGATATAAATAACCAAACCGATTTTGGTGCAGTTCTGAAAGAAAAAGATAATCTTCTGCTAAACTTAAAATAATGTACTATTTTTATTTTTTTTTTACTTTTGGTTTATTGAATATTTTTACGTGAAAGGCTCTAATTTTGGAAACATCTGATTCACCGCAGATTTTTGTAGAAGATTGAAAATTACTGTTGAATTAAGCGTCGGTCGACAAAAATAAAATACCAAAGTTTTGGCAGTTTTAATCTTCTTTAGATCTTGCTTTGTTATAATTTTGGCTTCAATACACTTACGAGCTGTAATTTGGAAAACACTTTATTTTCAAGAAATTAAAACTTTATTTCTTTAATCACGTAATGTTTCTAAATTCCCTGAACTTAAATAGTGTTTACAATAAAATTTCAAGTTTTTAGGTCCCGTGGTTTTGTGAATTTCGTGATACAGTCAACGGATTTCGCTTTTATACGTTAGACTAGAACAAAGTTCTTTAAATTAAATAAATCTGAAAGCTAAATTTTGTAATCCCATTTTCTTACAAAAATACTCATTGTTTAAAAAATTCGCATGAATATTTCCAACGATATTGACAACTTAATGAAATTTTTGCGATTGGTGTTGATGGTCTATATCACAATAAATAATTTACTAGACATACCTAATGAATTTTTAATTATAAATTATACTTTTTTACTAAAAACGTTTTTAAACTAGTTCAAGATAATAATTTACGACTTAGCATTTGATTCTGCATTTTCTCTTCTGTATTTGATTCTTTGGGGGGGGGGGGTGATTATTTGTGTTGAAACTTTCAGTAAGAGTTTTCCTGATGTTAATGTAAAATTTTCTAACAATAAGGTATTAAATGTACTTTATAAAACATTTTCGTGGAATAAAATATTATACTGTTTCTTTGTATATTCCGTCTAACTTATTGTAGTTTTTATTCATTATTAAGGTAAATCGATCTGTTTGTGTTTCAGAACAACTTACTTCCATCTGGAGAGAAATCTGTCGAAGGATTTTCAATTACAATAGAACAAGCAAATAGACATCATGCCGGTCAATATCAATGCACTGCAAACAACGATGTCGGTGATCCAGCTACAGCTCAAATCAACGTTCATGTTTTGTGTAAGTTTTCTTTTGTTTTCTTTTTAATCTGTATGTTATAATAAGTTGAGTAAAATTAAATTAAATCTTCTTAATTTATTAAGAAACTATTATTCTCTATTAGACAGAAAAAAATTATGTATTACTAAAAACATGTTTCCAATTAAATTAAAAATAAAAACACCTTAGCTCACTATTGTGTTTCTTTTAATTATTCGAACTTGCTGTCACTCGTTCTGTCTCACAGATAGTAGTGTTAAACAAACTATTAAACATATAAGAATACGCTCAACAATTTACAAAATCTTTTTAAATAATTAGTTATTTTGATACTGTTTTTAATTGTACGCCGGTCCGTAGTTCATATTTTGTCCACTATGCGCTGTGATGGGGGTTGCTGCTGCCGATAGAATGCGCCAGCGGTCATACCTCTCACAGCGCATGTACCAAGTGGCATCATATAGTATCTGCGACTGGCGAGGCAAGAGTTGAGGTGACAGTATCGATACTCTCTGTGTTACGAGAAATCGATACGGGGAAGTCGACAGCTCAACATTGAGTTTCATTTCAGTCATCTCTACCTCCATCCCCTTACCCTAGCTTCACCGGCGACTGCTCCCCTTCGGGGGCAGCGGTAAAAGGTGCACGCTGCGTCGGCGACGCGCTCCTATTGGATTAGGCAGCGGTACAGACGACCCCGATTCACTTAACCGGTGACTGCTCCTCCTCGGAGGCAGCGGTGAAGGGTGATCGCTGTGTCGGCGGCTGCTCCTAATCTTTTAGGCAGCGGCGAAGACGACTTCCCGTCCTCCCCTTGGATGTTATCTTTTACTTTTGAACTACGCCGCCGGAGGCCCGGCCGGTCCTATGTGCTCAAACGACTGCGCTACTAGAAGCCGGTGGCGACAATTTTTTTACTTAAAACTCTTACATTGGGTTATATTTCTAAAATAATGAGTAAACTGCATTTGACCTCAATGAAAATTATGTTTTTGGAATTCTTTAATTTTTTTCAATTACTAAACTACAAAACAACAATCACTTCTTAAATTCAGAACGATTAGTAATTATGTTATTAGTTTTTATTGAAAGTTAAAATCTTACATCTACATTCAAGAGTGCCTGATTTACAAATATTCCACAGTCTTCTTACAAAAATCCGCACGGCAGATCGAGTAGGCTATGTTATGTCGGTTGAGTCTACCAAAACCGATGTTATTGATATCTAAAATATTTAGAGTCAAGTAATTTAGATGGTCATGAATATGTGATATCGTTCATTAAAAATTCTTAATTCCTTCTTCATTATTTTCACTGGTATGTAAGTGTAGACATACCTATTACTAATATACCAAGAACTTTAAAATTTTCTGTGAAGGTTTTCATCTGGAAACGCCAGAAGGTCTGGAACGTCAGAAACGTCATTTCTATTTCCAAATTTCTGGCAGTTCCTAGAGTTGAATTCTGTGGATGTCCACACTGATTTTATTACGGATTTACAAAGCGTCAACTTGGACAAAAAAAGATATGATTGATTTTTGGCCTAACAACTAGTACATAATTATCCTTTTATTTTGAGATTTAAATTGATGACGCTTGGCTTGAATATGCTTTTTTCACGTTAGCCTGCGGTCCTAGATGTGATCGCAAAAATTGTTTTATAACTCTATTGCACCGTTTTACTTAACATTTTTATATACGTATCCCCAGTTTTTTCCATTTATTTTATTGGCTGGCTCATCCAACTACAATCTACTCCCATTGAATTTCTACTGTCTTCTCAATACCATCTTCCATCTTGCTGTTGGTATTCCTGGACGTTTCCCTGGATTCTGTGCTACTATTCTGTAGTTATTCTTTTATTGCAAAAATTGTTCTTATCTTGTAATATTATTATACGACGACTTGGCGTAGAAGCCTATGTATGTTTATATATGTCCAACTGTTCTCGAAGACGGCCCTAACGATTTTCCTGAAAATTCGTGTATAGGGGTTTTCAGGGTCTACAAATCGATGCGTTAGGTCTTATATTTCAACCTTCCTAAATCCTTCCTGTTGGCTACAGCTGTTATAAACAATAACAGATGAAATAGTAAAGAAGTACAATAAACTAGAGAAGATGATGTAGTTAACAAATATACGGTATTTTATAAGTAAACTCTACGTCAGAACTCTCTCAGTGGCTTATATATCACTCATTGTATGGCCATTCCTTTCGAAAATCGATCACATAATCTGCACCCGAGAGAAACTCGGTAACCCGGCACTATAGTGCCCGCGCCACGAAAGAAGTCCGTTTTGTTTGAAGAGCTCTATTTTAAAAACGACCAAACGGAAAAATTTTAACGCTACATCATATTAAAGCCTGTTCTTTCCTGTATTTATTAATTTAATAAATTTTTTATTTAATAATTTGTCGGAGATACAGCAATTTGCGTACAAAAAGTACTCAGTTCTTATCCGATTTTCTGTTAGTGTGTTCTTTAAACGGTTGTTACTTTATCCAGGCTTTACATAAAAAATCGGGTTTAAGTACGTTAAAGTTCACAGTTTTTTCTTCAATGTGAATGTTTAAAAAGTTAAATCTCGTTTTCCGTTTTAATATGGGGGCCATTTAAAAAAGTGCTATTTTGGCTCCAGGTAAAGATTGGGAAATGATTTTTCAAATAAACTATCAATTTTTCCAACATTATTGTGCTAAGTATAGTAGACTCTCGCAAGTATAATTACAAGTAAAACAGAATTGTACTTAAAATGTAAATAAAAAATTATACTAAATTGGTTGAGGAGAAACTGGTCTTCACAGCGGACTTCTTTTGTGGCTAGCACTATAATTATTATAAAAACAATAAAAAACTAAAGGTGGTTGTACTAATACGAACGAGGCAAATATTCAGTGATAGGGAATTATAAAACTGGACTTCTCGTTCACATGGATTGACAACATAATTAAGCAACAACGAGAGAGAGTTGCAATTCAACCCGGGTAAACTAACTTGACTAATAGGCCTATAATAAATCCCCTAAAGTGACAAATCTAAGTCAAGTTGCTGGAAGCTCCCAATTCTGTGATTCCGACTATAGCAGAAACATTAGAATTAGTATTAAAGACGGGATACATTCGACCATATGGTTTTATGATTAATTATACTTCGCTCTCAAGACAGTTTATTATATAGTATATTAATTTTAATGTTCTTATATTTTTTTTAATAGTATTTGTACTAATATAATTAAAGTCTCCTTTAAATTTAATTTTAATTATAGTTTAGCCAGCTTAATAACTATATTGATGATAAAAAGTTATTAAGGATGTGGAATCCATTAATATTTAATTTATCGGCAGGAAAACGAATCTTCTATATACAGAGATGAATATTATTGTACTGCTTCGCTTATGATGTAATGCGAAACATAATGTGCCATTGAATTTTACATTAAGTTAATCAAACATCTCTACAGAAGTTAATGTACTCGTATTTCACTTTTTGTTTTTTTAATTTTTTTTAAGTTTATTATTTTCTAATTTTTTTTCCATCATTATTGATTAAAAAGAAGGACCTAGTTACAATATTGTGTAATATAATTCTAAGTTAGCGAAATGTATTATTTATTATTATTTTTATTTCATTTATAAATTTGTATATTATTACATGTCTTTAAAGCTCTTTGATGATATAATTTCTTTACCGAAGACAATTTATTTGCATCTGTTAATGCCCCCGTTGAAATATGTCAAATAATTTTTTTTTTGGTTTAACGTCCGAGTGTTCTGCAATATTACTGCTAATGTAGACGGTGATGATTTTTTGGAACGTATAAAAATATGCCTTGTCTGAATGGGATTCGAACCCAAGACCGCATGATGAGAGGCAAGCACGTTACCAACTACGCCAATGCCGCCGGCAAATAATAGCACAAGCGTATAGTAAATTGGTAATAACTCTTATGAAGATTTACTGTATTTAAAACATTTTATAACTACTGCTGATATAGAAACACCTGGTTGAATTATGATGTAAATGAAATGGTACGTATTCAATTAATTTGTAAATCAAAAACTTGTGCCAGTAAAATAATAAATAAATTATGATTAGTAAAATATTTTTTTGTTCAATTATTCCTCATAAATAAGGTGGTAACTAGTAATTGTACTACGAAAAAGCAGCATTGGATTTTAATTTTTAAGTCTTTTAGACCTTAACCCCAGAGCGAGCCTGGGATCTTCCGCGTTGTAGTTGATCAGCATATTACTACGCCGCTTAATAGTGAATTTTTTGGGATTTCTATCTGGAAAATACTAAAAAATTGATTATTTTAATTTTTAAAACCGTTAGTTTTTTAAATTTATTCTTACGGACGTTACTTAAGTTATCAAATATAAAAATCAGTCTGTTTTAAATTTGTAAAAGGATGGATGTAGAGCGAATGTGCTTTGTAGTACATGATCTTAAATTCTTTTTATATTTGCAGGTCAGCATTTCAACAACTATGTTAATTATCCAGATAGGAACTTATGCTGTAGTTCTAAGTAAAGATTAAAGATATTTATTCTCATTTTACTAATCTGTAGACTAATCTGTAATTTGGATAAAATTCGTGTGTTCAAGTATTAATTTTTTGCGATGATTAATTAGGTAATTAATTAATTTACTGAGATTAATTTAGCACACTACTAAATATTTTCATTTTAAAAAAGTCTTACCTAACAGGCCAAAACAAAATGCAAACAAGTCATCAATATTTTTTCAGTGGTCTAATGAACCTTAAAAAATTAAAGGTTTCATTTTCTGTTAGCTCTGGAATTGTAAGGCCCTAAATAATTCAATAGAAACCTGTCTCTATTAAGGTATATTTAGCAAGAAATATTTAATAACTTCGTTTAGTTATAAAAGAAAATAGACTGTATTAGTACAGAGTGTAGATGGAGTTACAATGAAACAAGTGGGGCGTAAAGTTCCCCTTCTGCTCGCTGTTTCATCTACCATTTTTATGTGTACACAAAAAATTCTAGTTTTGATACTGAGGTAGGGAGGATTTTTAATGAAACACATTTCTGCAGAACGAAGGGCGTTAGTTTAAACAGAAAAGTAACAATTGCAATAAAAAAAGTTTAGTTTATAACTGCATTGTGTATAACTGTGTTATTAAAATAAACTTTTAAGTATTTTTTTGATTGAATATAAGCATATTTATGATGAATTTAAGCTGACCTTAAAAATATACAAGTAAAATGTTACGGATTTTATAATTTTTCTATAGATTCGGAGTACAGAAGATTGTTTGTGTGTAAGGTGAGTGACTCTGGTGGTTTTGTCTAGACATTTTTATTAGATAATTGAAAAAGGGAATTTTCAGAAGCCTGTTGTAAAAGAAACGGAGCTCGTAGAGAAAATCGGTCAACGGGGGTCTATGCCGATTCACTGAGGCTCTACGACTGCTTAGTACCATTAAGGGGTTTTAAAATTTTGAGTAATCCAAATTTTTATGTGTGTGCCGATATAAATACAACAGTATTAAGTAAGCTCAAATTTTATCGGATCCTGTGTATCTCGACCCGAAATGGGCTCAATGCTTTTCATGAAAATATCACAGTCGGTTTACAAATTATAGGTAAAAACACATTTTATTGCTGTCACTTAAAATATGCTTAATATTTCAAATGTCTTGTATCCAACATACTTGTAGACTGAGATAAAATTGCCAATAAAGAATTATTTCAGGATGAATTTTTAAACATATCTGTTGGAAATTTAATCGTTACATAATGATAAAGTAATATAAAATATTCTACGTTTAACATTTGGTGATGTTATTTTTGATGCAGTCATGTTTCATTCTTTCCAAAATATCTTACTGTAGAAGTTAGTTGACTTGATTACGATAAAACTTCATTAAAGTAATGCTCAAAGGTGTTACATTGTCTTCTATTCCTATATTATCATTTCTCAACATGATAGACATACAAAGCAGACTAGTTAAAGAATGCAGTTATTATTTTGTTTCGTTCATTAGACTACAGTATTTCACCAGAGAAAAGGGACAGATGATGATATATTATATTGTGATTAAAATAAAGGAAAATAATCTTTTTTGCAAAGCACACCGACCCTTTTAACAGTCATTTGACTCGACGGTATTGTATTATATATACAGTATCTTTGATATTGTATTAGTTACTAAATTATAAATTATAATCTATAACTGAAATGCTATAGCAGTGGTTGGATTAGATAGAATGTTAATTGTTGGGAAGATCAGCATGTTTTTAATAATACATAACTCAGTTGCACTTTAAACTTTATGATACGAACATGAAAATTATAACAAAAACATTAAAATGGTAAATCGGTGGTTCTGTTCTTTCACCTTTGTAAAGGATCAGCTCATTCATTTCATCTACCTCACTATTACTATCCTTGTGAATTCAGTTTTGGCATTCTACTGACCAAAGGAGCGCAGCTTAATCCCACGGGATCCTCATTAGGTAGCTGGTTCCGTGATTTACACAGCACTTTGAGAAAATCGAATCGCTACGTAACAAGTAACAAGTGGCTCTCTGCCTACATTATAGGGCTATTGCACTAGTCTCTCATTCACAAAAGCTGACTTCACATTCTACTTCACTGAACAAAAGACATAATTTCTCAAATTTTCAAATTTATGCTCTCGTATATTTATGTTTATCGTTTTTAATAAACAAATTTATTTATTTTTATGACGGTATGTTGTTTGATGTTATTAGACATTTACGGCGTCAAAATTAAAATAAATTTTTATATATTTACTCCATATAGGGTGCGTAAGTTTGTACGTTTTTATCTGTACTATACAATAAATGAGCTATACGTAGTGACAATAATTATACTTGACATGTAAACCAGGTGATGGGTGATATGAAGAGGAAAATGATGTTCCACAAAAAGGTCAGAGATTTAATAGGATTTGTGGTTCATCGAAATTTGAAGGGAAGGGCCCGAACTGGGACATTAATGAAGTTTTGAAAGACAGTGGCTGTTCCACCACTGACATACGGCAGTAAGGCTTGGGTATGGAAGAAGAATTATTAACAATCCCATTCAATCTGCAGAGTTGCACTTCTTGTGATGCATTAGGGACTGTAGTCGACTGGATCGGTTCAGATATTAGGACATACGGCGAGAATCAGATGCGTGTCCTCTTAAGAACGTTTGACGTAGGACTTAAGGAAGAAGAAGAAGATGTAAACCAGGTCACCAACCTACGGAGCTTCTATGATTATGGTTTAACTTAGTTAATTGTTATTGTCTATGTCTAACTTTATACCTTTTCATTCTAAATATTTAAAGGAGCAACAAATCTCAGTTCTACTATCTTAACCTTTCATTGATGGTGTAAGTCGGTCAATCAATGGAACAACCAGTTTTCTTGGATATAAATTTTAATTCAAATTGGTTTGGTCATATTTTCTTGTTTTTATATTGGTTGGCTCACAGGTATATCTACATTGTGTAGGTATCAAAGTAACTTATAAATTAAGTGTTTTTGAATTTCGGTTACCGTACCAGGTTTATTCATCAATCAACATTTTTAATATTAAAAGTTTTAAAAGCACTGTATTGTCTTTTGATCTGTCCGCATTAACGTACGTTAGATTGTCAGTTTCCTGTTTAGTTTCAGCTGTTTCTAATTTGAATTGGATAACTTAGTTACGTAAACAATTTTCGCGATTTTGAATTAGAACAGTTTGAATATGGAGTAATAATTAAGTAGATGAATGCCTGGTACCTGTTTTGTACTTCATTTCACTATTAGCCTCCAAGTGGTGGGTAAGGCTGTCTTCTTCAGAGATGTTTGCAGTTGACAGTGCAATTAATAATCTGTGTTACTAACCCAACCTGTAGAGCTGTTAACAATATCAGACGCTCCTTAACTCTTCTCATCTTGAAAATGTTGACTGTGTTGAAGAGAGATACAACAAAATTTATACATTCAAAATGTTTTCCTCGTACGAAAATGAATTTGTTTATTTATCTGCTAAATGTTAATAACTCAATTACAACACGAAGAACAGTAAAATGTAAATTCAATTTGTTGTAGCAATGTTTTGCTTGTATGGTACTCTTACGCATAATAACATTTGAAACTTCTTTGATGTATACAGACTTCCACATTTCGTTTAAACAATCAAGTTACTGTTTTAATATACAATTCTCTTATTCACATCAATTTAGAAAAAAACCTTTTAGGTATTATTTCAGCTTTGAAAATTTCAGGGTGTGTGTTTATATGTTAAATACAGACATGACATAGTTTAATTAATTCTTCTTAAAAACATAAAGAGAAAAATTTATTTCAGTACCTCGTAACACATCAGAACTACGTACAAATATTAGTCTCCACGTGCTAACAAAATTACTGCCCTAAGTACTGAGGTAAAACTGAAAGCACTACAAACGTTATATTATATTTCCTACGGTATTACGTAAATATGAATTTTTTTCTCAATACGAAAAAGACGATTTTTAATTCGCTGTCTATTTTCACAAATGCTTCAGTTTATTAAAAGGTTTTCTGACGTTAAGTGTATTTTTCGATCCTTTTAATGCTTTTCGGACGTCCTATGGAGTAGTTCACGAATTGTTTCCTTGGTTTTAGAGAAAGATGAATTAAGAGTGTTTTTTATAGAGAAAATGCTGTCTGCGTTTAAGTAATTACCAAGTACGAAGATTTTGATATTACAGAAATATTACACTTCTGTTTCTACACTGAACAAAAACAACTTCCCCAATTTTTATTGTTACTAGTAAACGTATCAGACCGAAATCTATTTTACCGTAAAGTTACACGAAATTTTGTCATAATATTAGTCTTGATAAACAATGTTTTTGGTTTTCAAACCCCTATCGTTTGAAACCCTTTTTTCTTAACCGAAAGTAGTGGCTAAAAACTACGATGTTATTTCGACTTAAACTAAAAATTAAAAATTTTGGTTTCGTATTCGATTTATTTACCATAGGTATGTCAAAAAACGTTTGACGAGAGTGTTATCAAAAGTATTAACTGTAAGTTTTATAGCCAGCTACATATTCCTATTTCTTATAAAATAAAACGAACAAGTAAACTCCGTGCACTCTGGTTCACTTTGTAGATGAATCCAATTTCCTACGGAGGGAACACAAAAACCAGCATCGGTTCCCAGCAGGTGTTCAAAGATCCTTCGTAACTAAATAGGATTAGTTTGATGCATTATGATATCGTTAAGTGGAGTTAGTTTACGTCGCTGGTATCATGCAGAGAACTGAATTGGATCAGCACGATGCTGAGTAAGTGTGTTGAGTGAGAACGGCTAATTTATTGTGGGGGACTTGTGACTAGTTGACTGACTGCTTTGTTAACCCCCTAACTTCCCTATCGTATACGTATATGAACTGATATATACATTGTATTCGGATTAGAGTGTTACAGTAATCACCACCTACAGTCTAACTTTAATAACTCTTCAACAGTATCTCTCTTTCTCAGTGTTAATTAATTTACTGTATGAATCAATCTTTGTCATCTTCTCTAAAATTCTTCAAATTAGTAGTAGGTGTCAGAGAAGGAGAATTAAATGTGTAGATTCAGCTTTAATCTGATTTTATGATAATAAGAACATTTAACTTGTTTAATTAATAAGTTATATATTCCATTATTGCATTGTTTTAATAGTTAATATTGAAATTTAAGCCCCCCAAAAAGTAAAAAATCAATTATTTTTATTGAGTTAAAAACTCATAAAAAATTATAATTCTGTAATTCTACAATAATATCTGATAATTGGAAAAGTATGAGTAATAATAGTATTAATTAAACTGGCAGTAAAGCATGAAAAAAGGGAAAAAAGAAACATCCAAACTGCCGAAATGAAATTCTTAAGGTCGGTTAAGGGTTGCACAAGACTAGACAGGATCAGATATGAAGATATAAGGCAAGAATTGGGTATTTTTCCACTCAACGAGAAAATAAAATGGTGTCTTGCCCAACAGATTGATCATTTAAATAGAATGCCAGAAAGCCGTTTGCCTAGTGTAGTGAGAAGATATAAACCACTGGGAAGTAGAGATATTGGCAGGCCGAAGAAAACACGGATGCCGGAACAGGTAGAAATGCCTAACCGGTGAAATGAAGAAAAAGAAGACTAAATTAAGAAATTTTTGGAAACAGTTATGTGTAGTAAGTTGTTCTGTTTGTACAATTGAGCTGTAATTTAAACTATTACTGAATTCAGTGGGAATAATAAAATCCTGAACAAAATAAAAATAAAATTGTCTGCATTAACTTTTACGATCAAATTATAAAATTTAAGTGTTTCACTTCAATGGCGTATCATTTATAGATTACACACGCTACGTTTTTGAACCATTGCTCTTCATAAAGGTATGAAAATCATGTCTTTTTTCTTCTTCTTCTTCCAATCAATAATTAGGTCCCAAGATCTGTTCCGGCATGCACCTAGCCACTGGTCGCTTCGGATTGCGCCGTCCAATCGACCTGTAACTTGTGACCAGTCTAGTAATTCTGTATGGGGACGTTTTTTCAAGATGATCGGTCCATTTCCGGCGGTACTCAATAATTTTCTCCTTAAGTACACGTCCAACTCTCGCCGTATATCCTCATTTCTGAAGAACCGATCCAGTGGACTACAGTCCCAAATGCATCTCAAGAAGCGCATCTCTGCCGACTGAATAGGATTTTCATATTTCTTCTTCCACAACTAGGCCTTACTGTCGTATTTCAGTGTTAGGACAGCCACTGTCTGATAAAACTTCATTAATGTGCCAGTTCGGATTTAAATTTCAATGTGTTGTACCACAAATCCTATTAAATCTCTGAACTTTTTGTGCTACATCATTGTCCTCTTCATATGACATAATCAGATCCCAAAATAATGTATTGTAGGCTATCACAAATAATTTTAACGTACTACTAAACTTCTCACAACGGATTGAAAATATATTACAAATTTTGCTCCAAAGTCATGGATACGAAAGAATAATGAGAAGGGATAGAAAAGTTTCATCCAATGTAGAATAATGAAAAAAAATATTAATGTTTATTCTAATGATATTTAATTGAAAGAAAATTTAAATTTATCAAAGAATAAAAAATGATTCAAAATACATTTACATAAAAAATATAAAATATTTTAATTTATTTAAGTTATCCATAAAAACCTGATTAAAATAGATGAAAAATCAATAAATAGATTAAAATAATAAATAAACTATAGAGACATTTTCTCAGAAAACTTCATTATCATACAAATCAGTCATTGTCCGCTCCTCACCTACCACACAACCCACCTAGAAGACTGAAAAGACAATGGAATACAGACCTTTTGTGAATCGTCTTGAAGGCTTACTGCTGGGCGACTACCTCACATAAGTGACATCAAGACTATTAGGCCTATATAAAACTATTGACATTTTAACTGCTGGTTGTGTTAAACTGTTACACAGTTGTATTTCATTTTTCTTAAATTAAGCCAAAAATGAAATAAAATAAAATAAAAAAGATGTTGTTCTTTGTGTAAACGTAGGTTAAAAAATATTCCGAACGTAAAAACGATTGATATCGCAGAAATTATTATTAATTATATTTTCATATCGGAAATTGACTTAAACTGATCCCGAAGTCAAATTAATTGAGCCGCCACTGAACTTGATCTGAACTCGGCTGAAACCCTTTGGTCAAAATGTCCTGTATTTATAATAATTGGTAGGCCTACATCAAACTGGTATTTGTGTGGACCAACAGAGGCCCTTATTCTAATTCTTTGAATGACACGTCTAAAAATACGTTACTAACAGTTAACCAACGGTTTGTGTGTATTTCTTTGACTTAAAATCACTGCTAACACACATAAAATTTTTTTGACCTCCTTCGGCTTAATTAATTTTAATTGTTGTTTTAACGATTAAATTTAACTAATACTATTGCAATTATTTTGACGGTTTAATTTAAAATATGCTATTTTCTTCGTCTATTTAAAATACATTACATTTTTTAAGCTACATAATTAGGAACACTAATTATGCCTGCCACAATCCATTGTTTCGGGAGTCCCCCTTTTACTTCTTGTGCGCAAGTGATTATATTACTATTACTAATGTTTTATTTATTTTGTTTAACCCCTGAAGAAGCATATAAGCTGAATTTTAGCTCTCCAATGTATCGAAAAATGGAGTACACGCACTCTTTTAACCGTGGTTCATCAGGGAGAGCAATTTTTGTGTGTTGTGACCAATCTTCAATAGTGGAGTCGGCACTATAAGAAGAAGAAGACAAAGAAGGAATCGGGAAATTAAATAATTATTTTTTTAAATTTTATTTCCTTTTTTGATTTTACGTTCAATCAATTAGAATATTAACGTGACGATATTGATGAAGTATGACAGAAGAAAATGCGTGATGACAATACCGGACATGACTGGGATTCGAACCTAGGATCGCTAGTACAGAATCTAGTTACGCTGATCACTACGCCGAGTTAAAGAATTAGTTTTGAATCATATTCGCGAGTTACACACATTATTATAGTTAAATGAATAGTTATTATTTAAATGTTTAGATATTTATTATTCGAGAAGTTCAGGTCAGATAAGCAATTAGTTTCACATTCTGCAGTGTACACAATTTAATTGAAAATGTAGATCTATCGTAGTTTATAATAATGCAACTAACATTTTGCAATATTAGTTTCTGTAAATGGCTTTTAATTATAAAGTATCTTATTGATAATTAATTTTGATATATTAATTTAAAATATAACTGTTCCATAAATGTCTGACATATCGTAAAAGTATAAATAGTGCGTCATATCAATGTGAGCTTCAGTATCAGAATTACTTTCAGCTCCACTTCGCCCCTCATCTTCCTGCCTTGCCGCTTATAAAGAAAATTAAAATAAGGTTAATTAAAGCAAGGTTACTTAACACAATAAATAGGCGCAGTAAACTTTAAAATAAACTGGAAGTCAAAAAAGAACTATTACATCAGTAACTTGTCGTTTTTTTTTGTCGTTTTTTGTGTTTTTACTCGTATAAAGTTGTTTTAACGTGCTTATATAATTGTGTGAGTGTTAGAGGTATAATATAGCTCATGGAAAATGCGATCAGGTAATGCTGTAGCTAACTCCTTCGACCTTCATGCTCATAATGATAGGACGCGTACTCTAGTAATGTAGTAATAATAAACTGTTTAATTTTCTAGCAATTATAATGAGTATTGGAAATAATTATTCTGTCCGTACAATGGAAATGTAATTTAAACCATATAATGACGTCAATATAAATAGCAAACGAAAATCAAATTCTGAGAAACAATAAAAAAAAATCTGGTGTGATACACTCACACGACTTTCTCTTGCTATTACAAATAATGAACAATATTACCTAACATTAGTAATAAAACATTAGAAATAAACAAAGAAACTAAGTAATAAAATTATCTACATTAACATTATAAAAATCAAATTATAATACAAATTTTTACAACGGTGATTTTGTGTTTCATCTTATAGTTTAATTTTTTCTTGCCTATATGAATATAAAGGAAGGCAAGTATTGTTTTCATTTCGATCTTAAGATATCAAGTTTTCACCAGATATAAGTTACACGTTTTCGGACACCTTGTACCCAAAAAACATACTTTTAACGATTGGTCTGTGTATGAACAGAATATCTCAAGAACGGAACTTCGTACAAAGTTGAAACTTAAAATTTAAGTTGGATATCACTAGAAGACCCGACACGAACATTTTCAAGAAATTCAGTCAACCGGAAGTAGTAGTTCATTCCTGTAATTTTTTACTTTTTTGCGATTTCTCATAAACGGCTCCTACAATTTTTTAAAAATCGCCTCAATTAATATAGCTATTTTTTATACTCTACAAGATAGAGTAGGCGTCATGTCTTCTAAAATTCTTGGGAAGGCTGGTCTCTCGTAGAAAAAAAACGACTTTTTTAAGATTGTGGCCTTAATATGCATTTTAGGGCAATAGTGTATAACAAAAGTTGTAGGCAATGTAAAAACCTACAACTTTTATTTTAAACATTTTTTTGTTTAACGATTATTTTAAAAGTGGATATAATCACTTTTATATTATTTTATATCTATATAAAACAGTATAATTGGAAGTGAGATTCCTTTAACCTTGCTGCTTTAGTACTTTTAAAAAAATAAATATGCCATAAATTATTTATTATTGTTTACAATATAAATTCTTTTCTCATTACAGATCTCTTACAATATGAATTTTTCACTTTTATTTCCATTCGGTATCTGCTCTGATTTACAGTGAAATTCAATAGAGTTTTATTATATTTTATTTAAATAAGCATCAATAGAGTCATTAGTGATTACTGTGCGTTCATACTGTGGTTTCATAGATCTAGAACAATAGGTTTTAACGTGTAATAATTTTCAGACCCTTGACAGAATACGGGACCTTCCATTTTTTAGGCTAGCGCATTAGTCACTACACCAGAGAACCGGCTACAAAAGGTATTGTTTGAAATGAAGATTGTGATGAAATTTTTCTATATCTTTACAATTTTTTTCTAAGTTTTATCTTATTTTTTGTTTGCAGATCCTCCAGAAATAGAAGTTGAAAGAAGTTGGGTGCATTCAGGAGAAGGATATGAAGCACAACTTGTTTGTATTGTACATGCAGAACCACAAGCTGAGGTTTGTAATTACCAAAGTTTTTAGTATTTTTAAGTAATTAAGTAGAAGAAACTAATGAACTAATGTAAATAGTTGCATTGATGTTTGTAACTTGCTGCTACATGGATCAACTTGATTGAATTTTCTGTAGTAATTATACTTTTACAATAACGTACAAAATTAGCCTATGATTGAGTATGAAATACAATTGAGTATGAAATACGTTGAAAAAAATTAAGTGTTCAAGTTTTAAAACTACCAAAACATATTTTATAATATCTGTATAAAACTTAAAAAGTGCTTATAGAAACCAAGTATGCCCTATTAATATCAAAAAGTACTTATCTTTAAAATATTTTAAAGTAGGCCAAATATTCTTAAAAGCTTACTTATCACATTGTTTTCATTTACGGTACCAAAATATATAAACATTGTGCGTCTTTTTATTTTATTTTGATAATTTTTTTAACGCAGGGCGTAAGGAGTCGTGTTACCTATTGTTTACACATGTCTTAATTTAAGCGTTGTACCCTAAAGTACCCAGGAACTGCTACCTATAGTTTTAATCTGATATCTTTTTCAATATTATATAGGCCTATTGTTGTGCTTGTCCAACATGTAACCAATAATGCATTACGTCCTAACATAATTTGTATGTTTTTACTGGATATTTAGTACCGGTAGATGATTATTTGTGACTCACTCTTATGTAGAACTAAAAAGATTCTGATTTAGTCATCGTTTACAATGCTATCCAAGATTAGACAACATTGAAAGATTGGTAACAACATCAATGACTTCGGAAAAGTTTATATTAGTAAACAAATTACGTATCTGATCTGGTTAAAATACTATACACTTACTTTTTATATTATAATTTTATACCTAGTACCTGTACACTAGCATTAATTCTAGATTCTATCACGTTTTGGTTGACGTGGTTTTGGAAGAGGCTTCCATTGAAGTATCCCTTCGATTCACATAGTTCTATTGGATGCTCAAATTTTTTAAATGAAGTTTTATGGTAACAGAATATTTTTATGAAGTGAAAGTAATAATTGTAGTGAATATTTTTATCGTAAAAGGTTTCTACTACGTGATTTTTTGAACTAGCGTAGATTTGGAAACTGTTCACTAATAAATTTTGAATAAATTCGTTTAGGTACATGAGAAATTTGTCAAACAGTGGAAAGTACATATTTTTTATATCTTGTACCAAAGGCATCTTTAAATTATTACATAACGTTGTATTTAAAACATGAAATGGAGCTCCAGTTGCGGTTCTCAGAAATTTTGATTGGAATACCTGAATTGTTTGATACCCTTTGCTGCTGTTCCAAAATTCTGGGGTTCGTATGCTCAAATTAGTCGTAGTATTGATTTCTGTAGTAATCGTTTTCATCGCAATGGAAGATGTGTTTGTTATAAAGCAGTAGTCGTTTGTTTTTTGATGTTGGTGTTACGTATAAGTTTTCAATGAAGCCATAATATGGGGTTTTTTTCAAACGTTTCTTGAGGGATTACCCATCCATAGACTGTGGTCGGCAACCATATTCCTGGTCGGAGACTAAAAGTTACATGAATTGATTTCTGTGGATTCACTTTAGTCCGCTATTGTCTTAATCATGTTTCTAGATTGTTTCTGAACTCGTATTGATTAAAATGCTTTCTGATGAGATTTTGACCAGATAGTACTTTATCGTTTACTGAAATGTCGGAGGTAAGTATATTGTGTAGGAGAGAAGAAAGTACAAAACCTATCGGACCACCCGCTCTAATATCTTGTAATTTGCGACACCATTTGACACGTATACAAATTCGCTAGTGCAGGTTATAAGCACAATATTCATACCAGATATTTCTGTGAGGAGGTTTTTGACCATTAGACCCTCTCACGAAAATTAAAGGGGAAGCTGAGGTACCTACTGCCTTCGTGTGAAAATGTCTGTTTGTTATTAAAAATTAAGTACATATTTTATTTATTTATATATTATAACAATTTTAACATGTTGAGTGTTTTTAATAAATACGTACAATAAATAATATACTATATATACTACGGCACATGGTAAATGAAAATGTTATTATGGAAGAAAAAATGTCTTATAATTTTATCTTCTTTTCTGCAAGCCTAGTGGCTGCATAATCTAATAAAATTACCCGTAAGGGATGCATACATTTCACGAGGTATTACAAGGTTCTAGAAAAAACCGTTTCCTTCTTTCAGAGAATAATGTTAAGGAGATATGAATGAGTTTCTTTGTTAAAACGCAAACAATAGAATTTTAAAACGACGTAGGGAGGCTTGACATTCATTCTATTCATTTTCATTATCCAATATTGTTTACTTTGTCAACTTTATTTTATAGTGTACACACTGAGACTATAGAGATGGGTAACATAAAGTACCTACTGTAGCGTACACGCTTAAATTTTTCATTTGAGAATACACGAAAAAGACTTACTACTTTTTTAATTTATCGTTTTCTTTTCAAAATTGGCAGATTTTCTCGGATTAGAATGTATAAACATGAATGTTTATAGGCCTAATTAGAATTAATATATAATAAAGTTTACATTCAAAAATTTATAATCGCTAGACAGCTTAAGGTTTTAGCAGGCACATCTCTTTTATGAAGCAATTTCTTGTAACTTTTGCTACTTTTTGTTTGTTCAAAACTTAATCCAGAACCTTCGACATGTTAGTTTAAACTCAAATATTCTACTATACAGGTAACCATGAAGTTGTGAACCTGGATCTAGTTAGACAGTAATGCAGTGTTGCCGTTTTTGGCGCTGTGGGAACCAACTTTTTATCTTATTATCATAAAACTGTATAAAATTACAGACTTACTAACATTCACCTAATAGCACATTTCATGTCAAAATAAACACGGAGCTTGGGATATAGTTTTAAAACCACAAAGCGTTTCATTTCAATTATTTGTGAACAATTAAACTAATCTGCAAAAGTTTAGACATGAAGAAAATATAATTAGGGCTACAAAGAAAAAATCGAAAAGTGTTGTAAAACCATAAACCTTTTTCTTATTTCAACTACTTAATTTATATAGATCTCGTAACTAAGCAATAATAGCCTATGTGATGGTGATTTTATAAGATTTAATATTTCTCCAAAATGGGATGCAAAATATTTGTAATGAAAGAAACGTGTTATTTTTGTAACATGAATTAGTATAATAAAATGTGTAATTGACTTTAAATAAAATATGAGAATTTGTGTATGTAGTTTTACTGATTCTAATAAGTACTTACTTGATAAGTTCATAGGTTTGTGACCACGATGTAATCGTTGTATGGAAAAATTGAATTGGAATAAAAACATAAAACAAATTTACACACACAAAGAATTAAATTTAATTAAATAAAAAATAAATGAATTATTGATAAACACAGAACATACGAAATTTAACAATTTTAAATTATAATCAATTAGAAAATTAGCGCTTTTAATTATCAATGTTTTAAATATTCTGTACAGAAAATTAATTACGTTACAAATACCTGCCATGGCCTTTTCGACGATTCGTGGTTGGTTCAGTGAAATCCATAAGAAGTCAGTTAAGCATCATTCTCTCCGGTTGTTGAATTCAAATCACTTGTTGAAAATATTATTTACTTAATAAACAAGAAATTCTTATTTCACATAACTATTCAGATACGTAACTTATAGATTTTACACTATTGTATTATTGAGCCACATTGTTACTTTTTATGCAGACGGGGAACACGTCCTACTCACATCACTGCAGATTTGATTTTGAACTCACTAAAATTGGTTTCACATTCTAAGCGTTGCTTCTTAATTTCACCTTTAAAATAATTTACAAAACTATAGCATCCAATCACAGCTTAGGATTCAAATTTTCCAACCAATCTTATTCAACTGTATTTTTTACTGACTTTAGCGGGCTAAGTTCTTTTATCCAGTGACGTAGCCCCACATGTGTTAAATTATTTGCAAAAGTTTATTTTAAATAATCCCTAAATTCACTCAAAAGTTTATTATTATGACATCGGCCTTTTCCCGACAATGGACTGACTGACAACTACAAATTATAATCATTAATTTAAATATTTATCTGTCACATTATTTTTATTTCTGACACAATCAATTAATTTATTTATTTAAAAATGACAGTCTATTTTTCATTCGCTACATCTATGCTTCAGACACTAATAAAAACAATAAGTGTGTTTGAACTATTACAAAAATATGCAATTTTTAAAACGGAAATGACTTTTAAAAACAGCCCGAAAACGTTGTGTATGTCACGCTTGCATTGAACTGACTGAGTATAGCAATTTCAATACCACGGGGAGGACGGATGGAATTGGCAACACTGTATGGCAGCACTGTATGGTTTCCTAGGAAGCTAGCAATTTTGTGGTTAATAGTATAATAAAATTACTCATTCAAAAATGAACTAGAATTGCCAAATTGCATTCAAATTATTTTAAAATATCCTCCAACGAATATTAGAGGCAGCATTATTTCCTCATTGTACGAGGTTTGGCTATTAAATAACGAGACTGACGTTGTTAAAAAATTAATTTTAATTTTATACATAATCACTTATTGTCACCTTAAGGCCGAAAACACACTGCATTTGTCAATTTGGTTGAAGCAAACCGAAACAAAATGTTTGTTTGCGACTGAACGTGACTCGAACAGCTCCAACTCACACTGCAGCCAAACAGTCAGTCAGTTGTGAACAGTGATAATTAATAGACGCGCGTGTACTTTATTAAGATACTTCACTTTCTTTTTATTAAGTTACTTCTTCAGATGAAGAAGTGGAAAATTGTGTACCGGTTTTATGGCAGTGCTTATTGCTACAATCAAAATCATCAAGGCCGAAGTATTGGGTTCACCCTTATAATCAATGTAGAAATTACAATAATAATGATACTAGTTCACTTTTAAGTGAATTAAAACAGTACCGTAACAAGTATTGTAATTTTACTAGCATGAGTCCAACAAGTTTTGATTTTAGTAAGTGTCATTCAGCAGAGGATTACAAAAGTAGATTCTAATTTTCGGAATAGTATTAAACTAGATGAGAAGCTGCTTGTGACATTAAGGTATGTGGAACCAATAAAAATAATGTTAAATGTTGATTTTATAATTTGTTTTTATTTTATGCATAAAATTGCAACGTTATCATGCAGCACCCATATTGCGCGAAATTGTATCCCACAATTTATCAATTCTATTTATCAATTTATCTATTTTATTTTATTTTATAAACTACTCGGTACTCGGTAGCAGTAGTCTTTCATTTTAAAATTGTAGATCGGTGGACGTTGTTTAGCTAAAGCCAGTAGGTAGCTTCTCTGCATCGCATCCCATCTAAAAATTCAAAAAAATATGTAATACAATTTCAAATAAAATTATTAAATAAAAATATAAACAAATATTATACTATATAATCCTTAGTAATGTAAATTCCTAATATAATGTACAGGTGCTTTAACGATCAGACTTCTGCAACTCAAACAATTTTGTTTTTGAAAAAATAAAATACTTTAATAAACTGTATAGACCTAACCTCGGTGTACTACAAATTTTTTGTGTTTTAATATTTGCTAAATTTTGAGAATTATATGTCCATGAAAAATTATTGTATTATTATATTGTTGGCAATAAATTCAAGTTTTTGAGTGATGATTCGTACATCCTAGCTTATGTAGCTTATATTTTCGTACATACATGTGTATACAAATCATCTGATTGATATTAGACTATATAATTCTCTATTGTGTATTTTTTTTAAATAAAAATATTAAAATAAATAAAAGATAAAATAAAGTAATAAAATTATTAATTGTTGGTCTTAATAAAATTGACAGAAAATAAAAGCGTTGATGTACGTACCTTTGCTTGAAAATGTTTGCAGCAACCGCAATTCAACAAACAACACCAGGCAATGACTGGGTGTGACTGGAACAGAATGAAGCAAACAAAACGTTTGCATTCCCAGTGTGTTTGCTCCCCGCTTGACTCTATACTAAACCGGTTACTTAGGTTTGCTTCGAACAGCTCCAGGCAGTTCCGAACGTACCCAGGCTGTTTTGACTGATGCAATGTGTTTTCGGCCTAAATATACACTCCTTCTCTATCCCTACAACGCTCCATGCGAGTTTCCTATAGTTGTAAACAGTGCTGGAAGTCATCTTCTGTCAGCTCCTTCAGGACACGTGCTGCTTTCTCTTTTACAGCTTCCACAGACTCAAATCTTGTCCCTTTTAATGCAGATTTCACCTTATGGAACAGGTAGAAGTCACATGGTGCAAGATCTGGTAAATAAGGTGGATATTCTAACACTGAGATGCTGTACTTGGCTAGGAACCTCTTAACAGATAACGCGGAATGAGCTGGCGCATTGTCTTGGTGGAGAATCCATGATTTGTCCTTCCAAATTTCGTGGCGTTTTTCCCTTGCTCTTTGACGTAGTTTAGAAGTACGTCAAGGTAGTAAAATTGATTAATTATTTGACCTTCAGGAACCTAGTGAATATACACAATCCCATGGATATAAAAAAATTACAATCATTATTGCTTTAAATTTTCACTTGCTCATTCGAGCTTTTTTGGCTCTCTGTGAAGTTCTGCTCTTCTAGTGCATGGATTGGCTTCGTTTCCGGATCAAAAGTAAAAAACCACGTTTAATCACATGTTATTATCTTTCACCTGTTTCCTAAGGTGAAATCTGCATTAAAAGGGACAAGATTTGAGTCTGTGGAAGCTGTAAAGGAGAAAGCTGCACGTGTCCTGAAGGAACTGACAGAAGATGACTTCCAGCACTGTTTCCAACAATGGAAAGTTCGCATGGAGCGTTGTAGGGATAGGAAAGAAGTGTATATTGAAGGTGACAATAAGTGATTATGTATAAAATAAAAATACAATTTTTTACAACGTCAGTCTCGTTATTTAATAGGCACACCTCGTATTTTATAATATAAACTTTCCACTATTTTGGTTAATGGTTCCGAAAGTTGAAAAACACGTTTTTCTTCTGTACTTAGTTCTTTGAAGAGTAATGATGGGCTCCCAGTAAAACGTATCGATTGAATGAGTTGACGGTGTCAGGTTTTTCAATTTTAATCGGTTTTATTCTTTATAACACTGTCAGTCTTTATTAAGTGCAGAAACTTTACAAGAATCTATATATTCAATTTTTCAGTCACTTTTTCAACTCTTTTTTAATATTTTTAGACAGCGGTGTGTTAAAAACAGAATAGTAAATAAAATTAACTGAAGTTATAAAAACTTAATCCTTAACCTGCTATAAATGAAACGTTTAATATAGGGGTTTTGCTGTTTATGTTTTTCTTTATTCGGGTTCTTAGTTTTCTTAAAAATTATATTTTTTTAGTGTGTTACATGTATAGGCCTAAATGCAAAAGCACTTATTAATTCACTCCTTAAATCGTCATACCTTCTCAGTAGTCAGGTCAACTGCATTCTCCGCCAAAGGCCCGGGGTTCAATACCCAGACAGATCTTGCATTTATCACTTATTCTCAACTGCTATTTATCGTACACGTTAGCAATAATGTGCTAAAAATTGGACGAAAAGGAAGAAAATTTACCAATTCCCTATTTTCCTGATCATGTAGAGAGCTGAAATTCAGGACATTTGTTATTTAAAAATGGAATAGAGAAACAAATCATTTCTGTTTCGATATCTTGTCCCTTAACGATAAGAAAGCCATGACTAATTTAAAGCAATCCATTTTATTTCTCCACCTTACCCATTAGCTACAATTCTAAATATAGGAATACCCTAACCCTATGCATTCTCAAAGAGTGAGAACT
This sequence comes from Catonia carolina, assembly GCA_035578175.1. NCBI lineage: Eukaryota > Metazoa > Arthropoda > Insecta > Hemiptera > Achilidae > Catonia > Catonia carolina. The sequence goes on from JAQMRL010000002.1 coordinate 84,289,611, forward strand.
TCAGAAAGTAAGTATTTAAGTTTCGACCATGCACATGAAAGGTAGAAAGGGGTAACTTCCGTTTCTTCTTCTTCATGTATCCGTCGCTGCAGAAAGTTGGTAACTGTCACAACAATTTTCGCTTTATTGGCAGGTAGTCTAAAAAGCGCGCTCATGTTGCTGTAAAACAGTGAATCTTATTTCTGAACTTCCTCAAAGATTTGTAATTATTATAATCGAAATTAGTGTATATGATAAAAACTAAAGTATGGAGTGAAACGCCGAAAAGCGATGAACCAGTTGAATTAATTAATTGTCCCTGATGAGGCTAGCAATAATCTAACGCGCAGAGTGGATAGGAGAAAAATTAAAATAACTTATTAAATTAGTTTTTAAAAATTTTCTTTGTTAGTTACAAACGTACTTTAATCAAACTTACGTTTCAGATCATTGTCCAATTATCGTTTAATGGTGTTTTTTAATGTTTCGGTAAATGTAAACAAAACTGTTAACAATTCTTGAAACAAAATAAACGGATTACACTGAAGTAGAATTGCCTACTGAGCTTCAATATTGCAACGTTAAAATCATAGTTTCTATTGGAAAATTAATGTAGCATTGTTACGGGTAAATAAACTGTTTCATAAAAGAAGAAAATGCTGCCCCATTTACTAGGAATCGCAGGATTGCAAATATTTAATAGTCTGTTTTATAGTATTCACTACTAAAAATTTTAACTTTTTACGCTTCATATTTCAGTTTTGTGCAGTCTACCAGACGAACTGGCACTTGTGAACTGTGCTTAACTGTAGTATTATGAGTGTAATAATATCAAAGTATGAATGGCACTTTTGTATTTGAAATGTATGATTGTATTCACTTCGAATTACAACGTTACAATGGCAAACTTAAAATCTATTCTGTTGGCGTGTGTATGTACTGTGTTTACTTATCTTATTTATGTGAAAAATTTAAATTTTTATCGCTTTAACTCGATTTCTCTGTATTTCATTGCATTTTTCTGTTAGAAAATTTGGAATAAGTTTATCCCCACACTTTTTTTTGTATCCGAGGCGGCGAGAAAAACTTATGTTCACTCAATTGATTTTATGCAGGTGTTAATGAAAAAGTATAATTTCTTGTGATTACTAATGAACTAGAAGAAATGTTTTACCAGTAAGCGTTTTATAATATACGTCTTGTATTAAGAACTTAATGCTCGTTTTCTATTCTGAATAGGTACTGTTTACAATTTTTTAATTTTATTTTTGTCTGAAAGCCTAATAAAAATATTTAGTCATTAAAAATTAGTTAGTTTTTATTCTGAAACACGTTTTATACATAGGCCTAAAAATCATTTAGAAAAAAACAAGTAGACTAGTGAAATTATTAATTAAATCAGTTTAATCAGAGGTTGTTGGTGTTTACTTGAAAATATTACTATGCATAAGACTTAAAAACAAGCTGAAAAATTGGTTTCTGTTTATTTCTTCAATTAAAGTAAATATACATCTTTAAAATGTATGAGAGAAACTGTAAAATTAGTGTAGCTACTGTAATATTAAAAATATTATGTTGGTAGTAGGCCCACAGGCCTACTAAAGATTAAATATTAGAAAATATGTAGAAAATATTCATTAATGTAACGATTTACCGTTAAATAAAACAGGATAAAAACATGTAAATTTTAATTATTAAAATTAACTTTATTTGTAAAACCATTTTATTAATTGAGTTAATTTACTTCTTGAACACGGTTTATTCATATTGTACTTTTGCATTATTTGTTTCCTTCTCTAATAAAGTTGCTTAAATTAATTGAAAGACTGAAACTTATAAACATGCTAAAGTTGATATTAATCATACGTTTGTCTTTAACAAGATACTTCAGAAATAGGTACTGTTTTAGGCACTTAATACCTTAGGGTAGAAGTGTCCAACAAATCACAACTAAGTTTGGATAATATTCTAGACATTAAAACACAAGTTTATATTCCGTTAAATACTGTTACTCCCGTCTCATATTCCGCCGTATCGCTTTAAGGGGCCTGAAATTAAATTAAATTATATTTTCTAAAAGTATTACTTATTTCGAAATGAAATTAAATCGATAAGAATGCTACGGTAGAATATGAACTTTTTATAAGATAATTTACACCTCGTTTCATCCACTTGAAATTATTAACGTATTGAAGTATTTAATTTCTGTATTTCGAAACTTTTCTGACACTTCAAATTCAACTTGATGTTACATATCTGTTTGTTTTTGAGTAATAAGAAATTCGTACATCTTTAGAGTAATATAATACAGACATCGGACAAATTTTTATCAAAACACCTGAATAGAAAACTAATTTTCCTTTATAACTTTTGGAATATAAGTAGGCTACTAGAGAACATTTTTTTTGATGACGATAAAGATTCAGGATACTGAGGACATTTTCATAAGGGTCTTTTTCATTTTTATCATGTTTTTTATCAGTTTAATTTGAAAATTTGTAAAAGAAAACCAAAAAGTATTGCTTTTTAGAGCGAATCATTTTAAGTTTTTGAGTAATAAGAAATTCGTACATCTTTAGAGTAATATAATACAGACATCGGACAAATTTTTATCAAAACACCTGAATAGAAAACTAATTTTCCTTTATAACTTTTGGAATATAAGTAGGCTACTAGAGAAAAATTTTTTTGATGACGATAAAGATTCAGGATACTGAGGACATTTTCATAAGGGTCTTTTTCATTTTTATCATGTTTTTTATCAGTTTAATTTGAAAATTTGTAAAAGAAAACCAAAAAGTATTGCTTTTTAGAGCGAATCATTTTACCTATTTGTGATGTCACGTGGCATATGAAGAAGACATTGTGTACGAGGTGTTGTAGTCTTATACAGATCCAGGCCGCCCATTCCTGGGAGAATATGCGCTGTAGCTGCCGCTACAATTTGAACTGTCATTTGTAGTGGATGACAACATTGATTCGTAATTCATTTGTAAACTTATTCTTATGTATTTTGTTTTTTATTTATATAGGGTGATTCATGAAGTTCTCCCCCCACTTCTACAGCACATTGTACTAGTAAAAATAATGAAAAAATGTTATATAAACATAGGTCCGAAAACGCTTCGTTAGCGAGTTACAGCTAGCGAAAGTTTCGCCTGGATTTCAGTTCACCAGGTGAAATGAGGTCTTCCTGGAATTGTGGTAAGGTAGATTAAGGGGCGAATTCAATCATTTCTTATGGTTTTTGATCTGATAAATTGAATAAAACAGGTCCCAGAACTGTAAGTTAAATAGTTTTTGAGAAAACCAGTGTCAAATGCAAAAAATGGAGTGAAAATCACATTTTTTCATCTTTGGGCAAGAATAACTTTGTTATTTCACCAAGAAACAGTTAAAAATTTTCAATAAAAAATGTAGAAAATTTTATTCTGAACAAACCGGTGTAAATAAAGTACACAGAAAGCGAATAGTTTTTGAGAAAACCAGTGTCAAATGCAAAAAAATGGAGTGAAAAAAACACATTTTTTCATTTTAGTTTTTCCGGTTAATTTTACTTTGTACTCTTATGAATAAAAACTCATTTAATCAAACATCTATTCGCTTTCTGTGTACTTAATTTACACCGGTTTGTTCAGAATAAAATTTTCTACATGTTTTATTGAAAAATTTTAACTGTTTCTTGGTGAAATAACACAGTTATCCTTGCCCAAAGATGAAAAAATAAGTTTTTCACTCCATTTTTTGCATTTGACACTGGTTTTCTTAAAAACTATTTAACTTACAGATCTGGGACCTGTTTTATTCAATTTATCAGATCAAAAACCATAAGAAATGATTGAATTTGCCCCTTAATCTACCTTACCACAATTCCAGGAAGACCTCATTTCACCTGGTGAACTGAAATCCAGGCGAAACTTTCGCTAGCTGTAACTCGCTAACGAAGCGTTTTCGGACCTATGTTTATATAACATTTTTTCATTATTTTTACTAGTACAATGTGCTGTAGAAGTGGGGGGAGAACTTCATGAATCACCCTGTATAACCACCGTTTACTTGAGTTGGTGGTTATTTATTCGTAGTAGATAAGATATAATTTTGTATTTGTATAAAGTTGAATAATTAAATATTATTATTATTATTATATAGTTAATAAAATTAATATAGTTAACCTCAACCATCAAAGTGCACCGGTAACCACTGTCTAGTATTCAAAATCTTATAAAAGTAACTACCTTTACTAGGATTTGAACCACGGAACAGTCGTCTCCAAAAATCAACTGTTAAACAGCTGATTCGCGGTGACGACTTTACTTCTAGACCAACTCGTTGGATTATATTATTTTAACAGAATACTATTTCCAAAAATGCAGCCTACAGTCTATGTACACACATATTTTTAACGAGGATATTCTTAATTAATTTTTTATCTCTCAGGACCATTAGAGAACACGTCAAGTAACTTTATACATCTCTTTATAGCTTTCTTTACGGCTTACATTCTCAACATTCTTTCTTTGTAGGTTTTTAATTAATCTCTTTACTTAATATCGTATCAACTGCTTGGTTATTAGCAACCATAGTGGGTAATAGAAAAGTTACTAGATTTTTACGTGTTAAAAGTTGCTAGATTTTAGTCGGTAATCTACCCTGGGACTTTTGGGCTTTGAATTTTAGCACATTTTTGTGTGGAATACTTAAATATCTATTTTAAAAATTATTTTCGCTTTATGTGAAATGATGTTTATTAACCGAACATTTATTTTTTTGTAATAATAATTATTAAAACCAAATTCTTATGTTTGTTATTTGAAATATTTAATCTTCTTTAAATTTCGTTAGTAGGTCTTCATGTTTTTCATACTTTGTGTAATTTATTTAATTGCAACAAAATGGTTGTTTCTAAGAAGGAGAGGGGAACCAGAGGTTCTCTCTGCTACAAAATTAAAGCATTATTTTTTGAACGTGCTTGATACAACTGGAACATTTATAATTCAGAAAAGCTTTTGTTAGAAGTACATTATATAAGTGACGTATTAAATTTTATTAAGTTACATGAAACGGAATTGTGTATTTTGTTAAATTTCCATACATGTATTTAATACATTAATTTTAATAGTTCATAATGTTATGGCTGTTCTTGTTAATTAGAACAATAATACATACAAGTTTCTTAAGTTCAAATTTATAATCTTAATCTTAGTCTTCAATTTCGTTCTTGTCACGCCTCAAGAAAAATCTATACACAGTTTAAAATTATGTCAGAAGACACATACAACATTTTTATTTAATGCTTTTTATTTTATGTTTAAAACCATTGTTTTTGTATGATATATGTTTAAAATTTAGTGAATTATATCTAAACTAAGTGAAAAAATAGTATCATGTCTAATCTACTATTAGATTATAATGCTGTTTTACTTTTTTGGTTGTTAAATTTATCAGTTTTTTAAGGTATGTGTTTTAATATTAATAATAGTAACAATAATATATAGCTACATTTTATTTCCCGCTAAAAGTTACATGAAAACGAGAAACACTCAACATAAATTACCGCACTGTCATTAACACAAATTTGTAATTCTCCATGACTTGGATATCGTTAGGACCCGAGAATCACCTTCATCATCTGCGATAACCAGAAGATTACTCGGAAGTAACTCTGACAAGTGCTGTCTTTTTAAAGATGCAGGAGGCCCTGAAAATTCCGATTTAATAAAATCCGTGGCTTTTCGGATTACGAAAAATTCAGCTTATCAAGGTTTCAATTTAAAGGAACAGCATATAGTATCAAGAAGAGTTTTGAAAACCTAAATAAGTCTCGTAACTCTTTACTTTGCTGTAAACAACGCTTTTATTGCGGTATTTGTAAAAACATTTTAAAAATTAATTTTATTATGGTTTCTTCTAAAAATTAGTGATTTTTTTCTGTTTCTTTGTAATTAGTGATTTTTCTACTGCGTCTTTTCGTATTTAAGCCAATACAAGTAGTTTGTGCGGTGGAATGTCATTCTCTAAATACAACTATCAAAGCATTTTATTGCGCCTTCATGTTTTACGCTCTTCGCACCTAATTCAATTTCATCTTCATCAAGATTATTTTCAACGAACCCTTTTCGTACTGTTTCAATAATGTCATCGTCGATTTTCAGTTGGAAACAATCTTTTCCGTCTACATAAATTGCATTGGTGTATTTATTCTATTATTTATTGATGTTTTAAGTAAAATTGATTATATTATTAATTTTTAAGTTAAAATTAATTGATGCAGTACTCGTTACTCTGTAACACGGGTGTATCTAGGATCAAAAATATAGGGGAGCCATGGTCGTTCAGGTTGTAACATTTTATTGGGCCCTCCAGTAATACTTCTCGATTTTTACACCATTTAAGTGTGGTGAATAACTGATTATTCGCCGTCGCCCTACCTAATTTTGTTTCGTATAATTCTTATTTTTTTAATTTTGCTTCTAGGGGGGGCAGCTGTCCCCTGCCCCTCGCTGAGTACGCCCATGCTCTATAGTTCTTAAAATACCAATTTACTGAAGAGCAATGTGATAGACATGGAAACTTATTGCAATCTTTTTGGTGGAGTTTGGACTACCCGATGTTGCGGATTAGCTCAAAAGGATAAGTTCGAATTATCCAGGTTATCCTGTATAGTAGAAACTTAAAAATTTTACTTAAAAGTTTACTAAAAGTTTTTTATTAGACTGATTGTAACTAGGTATGTTTTAACAGATAAAAATCACAATTAATAACTAGCAATACCCTCTCGCTGCGCTTCAAAAGAAACTTAAAACCTTTAAATTTTAAGACAACCTAACAAATTGAAAGGAAAGTAACGCTATACAAATAAAACCATTTAGTACTGGAAACATTAATAATGTTATCATCAGTATGACTCATCGGTAGAAGGGAAAAAATACCACCTGAGAATAACTAAATAAGAAAAAGTAAGAAAAAGTAAGTAAAATCATACTGAAAGTAGAATCATACTGTATTACTAACGCTTTGATTTTTGGAAGGATTATTTTTTTATGTGTGCCCGTAAATAGTTTTCAAAAATTTTCAAAAAATGAAAGAGTGTAGTATGATATATTATAGGGAAGCTCTAAGCTTTCCAACAGTGAAATAATTAGTTTTGTCGGTTGGGTTGATTCTGAAATTACCTCGTATTTACAAACAAATAAACAAACGTTACTTTTGTATAATAATACGTATTAGTAAGTATAGATGAAGCTTAAGAATTTTTTTAGAATTATGATGAACATTCTGTAATATCTGTAATTTTTATACAATAATTAGTTGTTTATAGTAATATAAATTACTTGCAAAAGAAATTCGCACTAAGGTAAAGGCGTGGTTTTTTAAAAAATGTTACTTATTCTGCGTTAATGCTACCGCTGTTACGTCACCATTAGTGTTAGCACGCTTTTAAAGTAGGCGGAGCTACACTTAAAAGAGGGTATGTATTTCTAATAACGACCACATTTCTCTTCTTTAAGGAGATACTACACTTAAATGTTCGTTATTTACACTCTAAAACAGTGTACTTCTTAAAACAAAGTACTTTATATTATTTGTTTTGTGTTTTACTAAAGTGCATAATAAATTGTTTAAATAGTTTCCTTTCTTACAAAATTAAAGGATTATTTTTTGAACGTGCTTGATACAAATAGAACATTTTATTTATTGTAGAATGCTTAGATTTGTTGTTTCATTACTATTCTATGAAGGGATTAGTTTTGTGCTCGTTTCTCCAATAATAACGTCTGTTTTCTGGTAGTTAACTGACACAAAATCGAAAGCACCAAAGGTACTATTTTTTTAAATAATTTACACGTTTTATTCTTACTTAGAATTTTTTCTTTGTTGAACAATTTACATTGCTTCCGAATTTAAAGTTAGGAAAGCATGATAAAGCAAGATTAGAAGCGATGTAGATGTGGCTATGAAGGCGAATGCAGCATATCAGTTGCACCGAGAAAAACTTTAACAGTGAATTATTACTGGGAGTACCATGAAAAAGAGAACTTACTACAAGCTAAAATAAAAGGAAGGCAAAACGTATCAGGCGCCGATAGGAACCAGACAGAAATTAAAGGAATTAATAAAAACGTAAAATTCAATAAATATAGCAACTTTTTCAGCTTCTTTTCGTATCTGCTTATTTATAAATAACAAAACTTCCTTTTAAATTTATAACAAATATTTGTTTACAAATTAATTATTATTTACAATAATTAACCTCTGACAATTATAGCTACTAGAAATTACAACAAACAACCTAACTTTGTTACAGACTTAGTTTTCTACAAAATCGTTTAGAAAATGTAAAACTTTAACTAAAAGTAAATATAATCATTTTCAATCAAATATTAATTAATTCTTACTTACAATCTTAGAACAATTTGTACCCTATTTTCTCATCATCTAGAACCTGTTTCAATACGCGACGTACAAACTGATTTTTAACCAACTCACTTCACTTACAGAATAACACTGACTGACTGAAACCAGAATGGCGCTCTTTATAATATATCCCTGTAGAATTTTTAGACGGATAAGGAACATAAAGAACACACTTGAATAAGCTAAAGAAATTTTTTTTGTTCAACGTCTGACTGTTTTGAGATTACTACTAATGCTGACGGCTAGAGAAGTAAATAACAATAGAATACAATAGACATAATAGAGTAAACAACTGTGTACTAGAAGGTCAACAAATTAGGGTAGACTAGCCGCTAGTCCAGAAACAATAAATTATTTTACTTGTCATAACTCACACAAAAGCCGCTACAATTGTTCCACTATTGTTCATGATGGTGCAGTATGTAGACGTAAGAAGAATATTTGTCGAAAGTAACTTATGATTACAACGACAAGGGGAAGCTCTTAGAGTGAATACAAATCTTACTTAATTAGATTGAACATTATACCCTACTTATAAAAAATGTAGCCGTAGTATTTATAAGTTTTGAAAGTAGAACCTTCAGTATTTTTATGTTTTTATCGAATAAAATTTTGATTTAAAAAGTTTTGGGATCAGAGAAATTGCTTATTTTACAATTGTATTTAACGATTAACTTCAGTCAATCAGGTAATTTATGCAATAATAATTGAGGCTATCACAGATTTATTCTCATGAAAAGTTTTACTTTGTAGGCAACTTTTAACAATTTTGTTTTCTCATCTTGTAAGTTAATTCTGTTGGCTTTTCCGGTGAACCTTACATAAATGATGCACATAGTAGTTACTATAATCTTTCTTTTAGTCTTACAAGTCTTGCTATTTATTATTAAAGTTCGCGTGACCAGTCAGAGGTCAGGTACAAATTCTACCCGGTGGATCTTCAAGCATTTCATTAGAAATTTACTATACTGTACTTTAAAATCATGGGACTAATAAAATCATTTTATTATCCTCCCAGGCTAACCCCGTAGTTGTAAAACGAATAACAAGATGGGTTCGTGTATCGGAAACATTCCTCTTCATATGTTTATATCGTTCAATAAATCTAAATTAAATTTTGTTAAATGTATCGGCATAACAAGTCTTACTTTGTCAAAATGAATTACATTCACGTTATTTTATTTTCTTATTTGATTTTAGGATGTTATTTATATTTTGATTCATCTCTATTTGAACTAGTATTAAAAAACTAATTATGGTAAATCTGCATGAATGTTTTCAGTTTTAAAGTAAGATTCGGTAGTAAGCATACTACCGTGGAATTATAAGTTCTTAATATAAATTAATCCATTATGTATTTATCGATCAAGTTTAAAAATATTTGAAGAGGGGTTTTTAAATTTTAAGATATTTTCTCAATCGGTGACCACAGCGGAATACCTTAATCCGTTATTTTTCACCGAAAAATATTTTTTTAACTAAAAAAAAATCTATTTTAAAAAGCAGGAAAATTAAAAACGTGAGTACTTTCATTTTTACATTTAAAGGCAGTGCCCAGCTGACATTTTTTTCTATTAATTCAAGTAAAGATAATTTTTTGGCTTGGCATCACCTTCAAAATTAATACTGTTAAAAATTTTAATTTAGTAATGAAAATACCTAATTTTTTTACTTTTTGTACTCGTAGACCTTTGATTCTTCGGTTTTGAAATATTCAAAGAATTAAAATATGTAAAAAAATAAAAATTTAAAATACTTTTTTCTTCTCCTTTTAGTAGGTTAAGTGTTATTGATATTTTCATTTTCAGAACCTAGTCGGGATCGAACCCGAGACTTTTTACTTTCTAGTCCAGCACGATAACCATTACGCTGAGAAAGTGGTCTATACACACTATTAACATCTGTTAGGTACATATATATGTTTTTAATTCCTAATGTGTGCACGTGCAATCTGTTAAATTTAAGAACAATAATCAACTAAATCACCCATGGAGATGAAAATGCATGATGTTTAAACGAGGCGTATTCTTGTACAGACTCAGACCATTCCTGAGAGAGTATTGTTAATTGTAACCCAACCATCAAAGTAAACCGGTTACCGCTATATAGTGTTCAAATCCGGATATAAGTAACTACCTTTATGGGATTTGAATCACGAAACGTTCACCACCGAAAATAAGCTCTTAATAGGTATGTCCACACTCGTGCGCTTTCTTTTTCGACTTGCGATGTAACATGCTACATCGCAAGCGCTTGGAAGGATACCGCTTTCCCGCACTCGTTTGAAGAGCTGTATCTCAAAAAAAAACATAACGAACGTTTTTGAACAATACACTAAATTAAAGCCTTGCCTACGTTGATTGGTTTGATTTAGATTGTTTTATTTAGAAATTAATCGGAGATAACTCCAGCAATATATGCAAAAAAAGTACTCAGTTTTTAGCCGGTTTTCCGTTAATGTGGTTTTTAAACGTCCGTTACTCCGTTCAGGCTTTTCATAAAAATCGACGTTTAAGTACGTTGAAGGTCAGAGTTTTTTCTTTAATATTAATATTTTAAAAGTTAAAACTCATGTTCTATTTTAATATGCTGGTCACTTTTTAAAAAAAGTGCTTTTCTGGCTCCACGTAAAGGTAGGGAAATTAATTTTGGACTGAATCATGCATTTTCACCACAGTATTATGTCAAGCAAAGCGTTTATTTTTTTTAATTAAAATATCGTTAAATAATTCAAAATGAACTACGGAATGGTTGCAGCAGGAAGACACAGAAGTTTGTATTTATAAACGACTATACTTGGAGCGAATACCGCTATAGAGCTCAGTTTCCTCTCAAGAAGTTTAGAGGCTAATATAATTTTCTATTAACACCACATATCTATTTCTAATTACAAATGCAAAATACGATACATGGCACAATACTGCTGTAAAAATGCATGGTTCTGTCCAAAAATCATTTCCCTATCTATACGTGAAGCCAAAATATACTTAAAAAAAAATGGCCGGCATTTTTAAATGGAACATCAGACTTCTATTTTAAAATTTTCATATAGAAAAAACTCTGATCTTCAACGTACTTAAACGCCGTTCTTTTATGAAAAGGCTGAACGGAAGTAACGAACGTTTAAAAACCACATTAGCGGAAAACCGGCTAAAATCTGAGTACTCTTTATGCGTAAAATGCTGCATCTCCAACTAGTTTCAAAATAAAATAATCTAAGTCAAACCAACCAACATAGGAAAGAACAGGCTGTAATTTAGTGTAGTTTTTTAAAATATTCATTATGTTTTTTTGAGATAAAGCTCTTCAAACGAGTGCGGACAGGTGAAATGGCATGCCTGCTATATCGCACGAGTGTGGAGGTAGCTATTCAGCAGGCTCGCGACGACTACTTAATCACTTGACCAACGCTGTAGATTGGTACATGTACTGTAATAGATAATATTATAGATGATGTTGTCTCTTGTCTCAGTAGATAATAGATAGTGGTATCTCTTGTATTGCGTCTCACTGAATTGCATAATAATAATACAGATGACGAAGTGTGTTAGAGGAATACGAGTGATGCGAAATGCCAGACCCAACCGGGACCCGAACCCGGTAACTCTGGCATAAATGATTTATGACGATAAAATTTTATTAATTTATGTTAATATATTTTGTAAGATTTGTTTGCTTTTCAATTTATTGAATTTAGTTTGTTCAAATTTTTAAAAAATCCCGTTAAAACCCTACTACATGTTCTTATGTTCTTGCTGTAGGTTATGTTATTAATATTGTCCAATTCTTCTTACGAGTGTTGTATTTTTTAAGTTTCTTTTGTTTTTTTCAATATTTGAATTATTTATATCCATTGTAATATATTCTTTGTAAAAGTTTTGCTATTTTTTTCATGTCGTTTGTTTTATTTTTCGAGAATATTGTTAGACATTTTTGTGGTCGTTCTATTATTATCTATCATTCTATTATTTGTTCTATTATTATTATTAGTGGTAGATTTAAAAGTAATTGGTTTACACATGATAAAAAACATACATACGTCACGAACTCAAAATCTTGTTTTTTTTAAATCAGTTGAAAATCAAAGTAATTGCGTAATAAATGACTCGTAAAAAATTTAAATTTCAGTCTAATTTAAAATTATTGTAGAGAATTGATGTACTTCTTATTAGTATGTTAATAGAGTTGATTAAATTGTTGAATTCAAAACTGTTCAAAAAATTTAAATATTCTCGCCCTTTCTTAATTGAGGCCCCTTTTCTAATTTAAAGAGTTTTCTTTTTAGTAATTCGATGCTCATATAAATTCTCTTTTTTTACTTTATTTTGAAAGAAACAAACTTTATGAAGCATTTCTTATAATTATTACTGTCATAATTCGCAGTTCTTAATATATGAAGTTTGACAACAAAGTATAAATTTATATTGTTTTATGTCTTTCATCTTTCTTGAGTTTCAGTTCTTTTCCTTTCAGCAGTTTCTTTTCTATACAAAGCTTAATTTTGGTCTTTTCTGGTGTCCTTTGTTATTAAAATGTATTTTTCTTCACTGTTCTTTTGATTTGTGTGGATTTTTGTATGAAAATATATAATTTAATTTTCAATAAAAAGAACAGGAATTAGTATACATTTTTCTACAAACTTTATGAATTATTCATAATATATTTTTATTAGCAAGGAAGGCGGTGTATTTATTAAAATTTGGTTGCGTATTGTTAAACATCTGCGAGCCTTTTTGTGTCACATTCTTCATTTTCCTTTGCTTGCTTTCAAAGGACTAATTTTTAATTAAATACAGTTTGCACTCGACAAAGTTGAGCTGAATGATGATTAAAAACAGTCACTAAAATGTCGGACTGCTTAAGCTAAATTTATAATAACTTTCTTATATTTTTGTGAAATTGTTTGTGATAAAGAAAATTATACCAATTTCGTTTAAAAATTATCATGGTGATTCATTCTTTAAGAAAAATACTTTCTTTGTGTAATATTATTTATATTTTTTTGTATATTTTTAGTTCCTTTTAAAAATTTACAAATTTCCTTCACCCTTCGTTGATAAACTTGTCCACAATTATTTTTGTTCAACCTACCTCTTCCACCAACAATGTTCGGTATTGATACAGTATTTTGAAAGGCGGTTGACGTGGAACAATCACGTCAGTAATAACTGACAACTACTAAATGACAGACATTTATACAGACGATTAGCCAAGCGATCAAAACTACTCGTGACTTCGAAATTCTTGACGTACAAGATAATGCTCAGATCTAGATGTATGGTCGTCAGATTTATGATGCTGCAAAACTGTCAGTCATTTCACAAATTCAAAGTTTCTAAAGTAAATTCTTGCAACTATTACGAAATCCCCAAGCTACCTATCCAATTGAGCAATATACGATAACTTACGCGTCCCTTACATCAACGACACATATCTAAAATTGTACCGCGGGTTCAGAGACAGGCTTCAAAATTATAATAATCAATTAATACGCAACATAAATTTTCTAATTACCACAAATCGCACCAAGATGACTGAAAAATCGATGAAGTAGAGACATAATACATTAACACAACTCTAACAATAATTATAATTAAAAAAAAAAAACAATTTAACACTCTTTTAACTGGGTGATTTTTCTGGGTGATTATCAGGTTTTTTTTAAATTTCTGGGTGATATCTTCCTCAAAGACATTAACGCGGGTTTCTTTTAAAATAGTAATACACACTGTGAACATTTTTGCTGGTTGTATTTGTACATTTGTAAAATAAAATAGAATAAAATAGGTTAACAAAAATGTTCTGTGACAATTTCTAAGGGTAAAGTGATTGTTCCAAAATTTTCTAGCAGGACTGATATTTAAGAAGTATTAATGGAAATAATAATAATAATAGTAGTTGGATTATTTCCAGGAAAGGTTGGAAATAAAAATGTTTAGGTGTAGTATAGGCCTATTGTTGTGACAGCTACCTTCAGGTAGCTCTCACAACTCTCTTCAACTCTTTTCAAAAAGTCGAGGTATCTATCTAGATAATTAGCGCTTTTGTTGTGGCGTTATAATGTGTCCTTTATTCAAATAAAATACCTTTTGTTAATATTCATCCAGAACCGGCAGAAAGACTTTGTATTTCTATTATTTTACAGAAAAATCTCTGTTGATGTAGAATGTCGATTAGCTTATGTATAAAAGCGCGGCCGGTTTAGTTAGGGCCAGTTACTCTTGATCTGTCATTCAGTGAGTGAATTGTGTACCGCGTCAAAGCAGTTTAAATTTTGTGAAAACGTCCGAATCGTAATTGTGTGACGTATAATTGGTACTTGTAAGTAGGATTTAGTTTAAGCATGAGAAAATCTAGTTACTGGTTGTCATTCATTTGTTATAATTAGTTTATTACTTATTGTAATTATCAATTTAATCGTAGTAATTGTAATTTGTAATGTATAATAATTACTTGTAATTTTAAACGATAGTTTGTATGTTATTTATTTTACCCAGATACCGAAACGGACCGTAGCAATAAGTGTCACAGCACTTATCTTATCTGTGAGAATATAAAACAAGCAAGCACTATTATTAGTTAATAATTAAGTTATTTTATTGATATTATTATACCAGCTGTTCTACAGCAGTCGGCCATTTACCGCAATTTAAAACGCCATTCAGTTCTGTAAAAAGATACTCCAAAATTATTAAACTTGACAAAGGTACGTAAATTTTTTTTGCCATCGTGCTTCCATCAAATTGATTTGGACTTAAACTTTTTGTTACTTTTGTTAATGAGGAACATTTTAAAATATAATTCTCAGTTACATTTTCTTAAGAAATTTTCGGTGAAAATTTTTTTAAAAATTGCCGAAAGTTTGAACTGATAACTGTACACTGTTTACAAACCAAAAGTTTCAAATTTTCTGTTTCTATTTCTCTAACCAGGTCCCTAGTCCACTTGAAACCTAAGTGTTTTGATAGAATCAAAACCTTTTCAAAAATAATAAATTAGCCAATTTTGTTAAAAATGTCGATTAAGACTTTTTTTAACGTGTAAACAGAAGATTTTATTACAAAAATGGCATTGTTTATAAGTATTTTGTTCGTTGTTGTTTTTTTCAAACATTCACCAAAAGTTTCTTTATTTTCGAATCTATTCTATCCGTCGCATAAGTACAATCGTAGCTCGTTTGTTGATAAGACTGGAATTGAAACACGTTGTTTGTTAAATTTATTGGAGAGATTGTTAATTTTCTGGAGTGGACTGTGTTTGCTAAGAACAGGTTAGAAAACGCTCGTGCAGGTCTATTGTACTGAGTATTGGTTACATTGCAAACCCCTGCCAGTCTTTTTCTCCAATAATAAAAATTGCTTGACATCCAATCCCCCGAACTTCTTTCTCCATTCAAACGTTTCCCTTCTCTGTTACGTTTTCACTGTATTACTTGATCAATAACGTTCCGATCAAATGGCTAAGCGTGTTAACAACTACCAATCCATTCATTTGATGAATCTGAACCAACTGTATTTTATATATTTTTATTACTGTTTTTATTTTTTAAATTGTCAAAAATAATTTCTTCTTTAGTAAAATAAATTGTTTGAAAGAACAAGCTAAACTGATTTTTTGTTAGTTTTATATTTGCAATTACTTAATACCGAAAAATATTAAAGAAGATCTTCATTTTTCCTTAAATTTCAACTAATTGTATTACGTAGGTTACTCTAGTTTTGTCAGTTACCTCCAACGATCTTATTTTATTTCAAATTTTACAATTAGATTACGTTTTAAGTGTATTTTGTATATGATAATTTAGAAACTCATGTTCAGAAGAGAATCGGTGTTTCATTTAAAGCCTCTTCCTACTGTTCGAAGGTGTGTGTACCATGGAGTTAGAACGGAATGGTAATGATTTCCTTTTTAGAAATTAATAGTTCTGTATTTTTCAACTCTGTTGTCGTTGTTGCGAGTTTCATAATTTATGTATTTGTTTTTTCCGTTTATCTTTGAACATTTTAAAATTTCAAAGTTGTAAAGAGACGGTAACGGAAGAAAATTATTTTAACAAACAATCTCACGAAGGTAATGATTTGGAATGTTTGAAATAATTCTAATTGATTTTTTGTCATTATGGAATGTTCATTAATGGATTTATACAAAAAAACTAGATATTTTTGTTTTCGTCGTGTGCGTAAACCACTAATACGGCCTGATTCGAACATTCAAAGTAATCTTTTGTTTTTTATTGTCTAAATGACACAGGAGCAGGAGCACAATAAACAATTATTTGACCATCGTATTTTGAATTTAAGGGTAAAAAATATTTTAATCAAAACGCTTCAATTAAAGGTGTGATAATTTTATTCTGTTTTTTCTGTACTATTTTTCCTAATTATCAAACCTAGCGCTGTAATGTATAGCCTATTTATTCTGCCTTCTGACCACTAGGATCACTTTTATTAGTATACTCGTAGTTCAAATGTCTTTCTTTTTCAATACTCCTTCATTTTTCTTCTTTCTTCTGCTCGATTGTGCGTTACATAGTTCATTTTATTTGTATGTGAAAAAATATTTTACTCATCAGTATTATCCTAAATTTTTCCTATCTTTCATTACTCCTTTTTAAATAATCAATATTTTAAAGTCGTTTCAATTTTCTTAAACCAATTTGTTTTTAGTATTGTATTTTCATAAAAATTAAATATCTTCATTGTAATCTGTTTTCATTAGTCTATAAATATGTCTGTAAAATTTTTATCTTATTTTCTAAATTATTTTTCTCAATTTTATAAATTTCGTAATTTTTACTCTCCGTTTTCGTAATTCTGTCAATGCATTTTTCTTAATTTTTTCTTGTCTGCTTTACCTTACTCTCGTCTGTGAAGGCACTGCTCATGAAAATTCTGCACCATAAAGAGCTTCTGGGATTTATTATAAAAATATATTGTAAAGGTTATATAAATTTTCAATTTTCTGTACTCGTCTTTCATATAAAAATATTATAGGTAGTAATAAATTTTTTGTTGTTATTTCTTGTAAAAAATGTAAATTTTAGTACTCTCATTATTTCTCCATTGTCTATTTTATATAGCTATTATTCTATTAAAAAAATAAAGTGAACCTTTGAAGTAAATAAAAGCGTTTTTTGCTCAATTTGTTATATCTAGAAATGTAGGCTGATTGCTGTATGGAATAGAAGCAAAACTGATAATTAAAAGTTCTCCAGAGTATAATTACTTTGTTTAATAAAAAGAGTCGTTTTAATACAAGGTGTAGCAATACTTTTAACAGACTGAAAGATAAATCGATTCAGTGATTGATGTGGAATTTTATTTCCATTTGCGATATTTACTGCATGCAATCTCCACCAATTCTAGACTTATTGAAGCATATACTTTTCAATTTGCTTCATTTACGTTTTCTTGTAAACCTTAGCATTTTTTTTCTCTGCCATTAAAATTAAAACATACTTCCTTGTCATTACTACTTTATGTATTTTTTGACTGATTGTTTAAAACCCGCCACTTTTATTTTATTTTAACTTTAACGCAGAGCATTCTTTGTGGTTCATGTACATCGGTCAGTACGATCTTTATTTGTGTTCCTCTTTTTATACCAATCAACATAACTATATTTGGTTCTGTTTAATTTTTTTTTTAAATTTTATGTACCTATATATATTATTTCTAACCACCAAAATACCGTAACAATAAACACTTACCAATGTTTATAGCGCTTTTGTGTATCTTGTACACATCTTCAGTAAATTAAATATTTGTTTCACATCACAATTTAAAACCTCCCACATCTACCATGGCAGAGAAAGAATACTATAAGGAATAACATCATTTATATATATTCATATAAATTAAATATTTTTTTCACATTACAATTTAAAACTTCCACTCCTACCATAGCAGATAAGGAATACTAAGGCATACTATAAGGAAAATTTTTTAAATATATATATATATATTTTATTAAAGCGTGTAGTATCAAAATGACCAATCTCTACCTTTTGGTGAAATTTAGTTAGCGCTCGTAAGTGTTGTCTTAAAGAAAATTCATTGCTCTGTTTAAAGGTAAAATCGTTTTCGATGAGAATAGTCAAAAAAATTGTCTTTCTTCTTTTTAAAATCTAAGTTATCAAAACAACCTTTCGTTCCATTATAGGGTTGGGATCAAAATTGCCAATCTCCAAACTCACTAATCAGAAGAAAGTATTTATTTCCGCTCATTTATTGCAATAATTTTTGAGGATAAACGTAGTTAGATACGGAACAGACTGAGTTGGTTGACACTTAACTATTTTACAGCTTTCAAATACTTTTATCAATTTTTAACTAAGTAATTTTAATTAATTTTCATTAATCGTATAATTTTGTTGTACTTATTTTTACTCAAAAAATATTCTAAATTCACTTTTCATGGACTGCAACTTAACGGTCTTGTTTTCTAAGTAAATGAGGTAGGATTAAAATGACCAATAGTTCAATACTTGAGAAAAAAACCAACAATTTCATGTGTAATTTTCTAATTAATTAAAAGAGTAAACAACTTGAAACTTTACTGACGCATTACTCTTTGACGTAACAAAAATTAAACATTTATTTCAAGCCTTCCAAATCTTTCATATTAACTTTAGCGTATCGTTTTTTTACCGTTTTCGGAAAATTGTACTAAGTGGAAATTGGTCATTTATATAATACAGGCCTCATACATGAAGTTTTTTGTTTTTAGTTGTTTTTTGTGGTACATCTGTTTGAAATTAAATCAGTTTTCTATTTTGGTATTTTAAAATAAATAAGAAATAATTTTGTGATTTTTTTTCTTAAAACATCACCCTCAAAAAAATTTCCATATCGAATCTACTGAAATCCAAAATTTAAAATTTTCACTGTAAATTTTATAAGTAAAAAATTGAAGAGCTTAGAGGATGAAGGTGCTGTGTAACATTTTTTCAATAACTTGAAAAACTTAGTTTTTGTGATTGATGAAGATATAAACTCTGTCTCTACAGTTTAAGGAAATACTAGTGGATAAGTGGTGGTGGTGGTATACGATTGCAACCTGCTGCTTAATTTTATGTTCTGTAGTGCATTAAAGTGGCAAGATTACCTTGAAGCCTTCCTTCAGAATGAATTGCAATCTTAGAGACACCTTTTTGGAAGAATAACAGTCAACAGTGGTGTATACTTATCTTCACCTGTAATAGCTGTTATTTGGTGTTTCTCAACAAAATTTTGTTTCGAAACATTTTGTCTTCTATTTTAGAAATACTATTTATCCATCCTCAGAGAATATAGTGTACGATGCAGTTTTTTAGAGGACGAAGGTGTCAGTTGCATAAGAAAAAATACGCAAAAAGTGGTACTGAAGTAATGTTCAAACAAATTTTAATTGCAAAGAGGTACGTAATATGTAGTTACCAAAATGAAAGAAATTAGGCTATTCCATAAAAAGATGGGAGGTTTAGAATTTTTATTTAATTTTTCTCAAAACTATATTTTTGTTACATAGCACCTTCTTCCATTAAGTTCTGCAATTATCTTGAAATGTTAACAGCCGAAATCTCTTCTGGAACAAGTTTTTAACCTGCTTTCCCGTAGTCTCTTAATAGATAAGCTATGTTTTCTTAACACCAAAATATTTTCTAGTAATTGGTCTGTTGTTTTGTCTGGTTTTCGAACTGGCATATTTACTCTAACGTATTTGAATCTACTTGGAATTCAATCGTGGCTGCGTTATCAGTAGCACCACAGAAAGCAGTCGTTCAAACTAACTCGATTAGTCTATTTCTTAGTCGGAATTTTTTGACAAATATGAAAGTGAAACACTATAATGATTTCTAATGATGGCTTATTAGAACTAAGTTGAAATCTTTCTCTAAATTTTTTTAAATATTTTCTAAGATACCGTAAATTTCTTTTATTTCGAAAAATAAATTGTGCGTTTAAATTCAGAAACGTACTGTATTTAGTGTAAAACCATTTGATTAATTCTGTCGATTCAGAAATCACACATACCAACTAAATACCAACGCAGTTAGTAACTATCGATCGTTAGAGGTAGGGAAACTAAATTTAATATTTAGAAGGTAAGTCAACAGCGGTCCACCATTTCGTTATGCAATTACGCAAAATTTCCAATCAGAGTTACCAATTCACCGTGCAAATATCCCATTTCCATTTAAATATGCATCTGTTCACAATTTACGTGCATTTTTCTTCTTTTTTAAGGTACTTCTGTGTTAGAACGGTTTTAATAATTGTTGATGTTATCGCACTCAGTTAATGTTTTCTTTTAATAAAACAATTAACAAGAATTTTTCAGAAAAAGAGAATTTATATTATTTTACAAAATTATAACCAATTCCACTACCATTCAAACAACTGTAATTACACTTTTTAACCAATTTAACAAACTTATTACTCAAAAAAAAATCTAAGAAATACAGCTATTTTTGTTTTAGGTCTCAATCGCTGTTTAAAAATATTTTGTTTTAACTCTAATGTGTGTGCATTGCAATCTGTTCAATTTAAAGACAATAAGCAACCTTATAGTCATCATTGATAGCCAATCATTTCTGAGAGATGGTTAATTAAACCCTAACTGACAAAGTACACCGGTAACCACTATCTAGAATTCAAACCCGTATCCAAGTAGTTACTATACCTTTACTAAGATTTGAACTAGGAACCCTCGTCTCCGAAAATCAGTTTTTTAACAGCTGACTCGCGGTGACGACTTTACCACTAGACCAACTCGGTGTGTTGTTTTAAAATATAGTAATTTACATAAAAATTAAAAAATAAACACATATAAATTATTATTTTAACTAGCGGTGTTTGGGATAATTTATCTAAACTCTTTCATATATGCTTGTAACAATGAAAATTTCGTTTTTGTTTATGTTTCAATTTTACCATTATGTGATTTTTCGAATAATTAACTGGACCGTCTGTAATCTTTACAATCTAGAGAAAAAACTATTACTTATGATTATTCTATATTTTTTTGTAAAATTTTTGCACCAAATTCAATGCCATTAAACTGTTACTAAAAGTAGGAAAATAACAGTCCCTGAGGAATTTCTGGTTTTCGGCTAGTGGACCAATGAATACTATTTTCAGAAGCTATAACTTTTATGCCATAAATCTGATAGCTATAACTTTTAGTAGCTCTAGCCTGATAGCTACTTGACTAATCGATTTTAAGTTAAGAATTCTGGAATAAAGTTCATAAAATTGTGTTCAAATTGTGGTTTTTAAAGATTAATCAATACGAGTATTTAGAACGGATTTACGTTGTGATAAAACTAACGTAAAAATATTATGACCGATTTACATATAACTATATGATTTATGATTTTTGCAGGTATTTTGGTACCGAAACACGTTAAAATAAGATATAATTATGTTGAGATGAAACAAACGCAGAAATTTTTTGACTGATTTACACATAATTTATGATTTTTTTCAGGTATTGTGGTATCGAGACACATTAAGATTAGATACAACTGAAAGACGGATTATGGAAGTACGAGGAAGTCGGCATACATTAGTCATTAGTAGGGTTCAAGCTTCCGATTTTGGCAACTATAGCTGTGTAGCTGATAATTCCGTAGGAAAAGCTCGTCAGTACCTTGAACTTTCCGGTAAGTTAATTTTTTCTAAAAACTACATTTTAAGAACGTACCTAATGTTTTGTTCAAAACAGACGGCACATTGTTGCCTGTGATTCAGAAATTTTGTCTGGAGGCCTACGTTTTATTTTTCCCTGAGAAATAAAAAGATGACAGTTATTTTTTCCTTTTAAGTTAAAAATGTTCACAATAACGTTTGCACCGTAGCATATTGATAGCGAGGTATATGTATTGATACGCATTTTTTTTACCGTATTATGTAGGGCCTAATTTATATACGTACGAGTATAACACCAAATATTAAAAATAAAATTTTATCTGAAATTTCAAAATTCAGAATCTTGCTCTTTTTAGTTTTTTTATTATAGTATAATTAATATTCCTTTACAGAAAACCCTAAAAATTCTGAAAAAATCTTTGATAAATAATTAAGAATTCTTGCTTTATTACTGGGCTTATATTTTTATATGAGTAACAAATTTTGTAATGGTAGACAGAATTTTTATTACAACAAAACGTGGTATCAATATATTTTATTTACTGGTTTTTATTAGGGCTTCCGGTATGACTTGTATTTCATTTAATGAAGAACAAATTACATAAATATTTGTATTTATTAGAAGGTTAATCAGTGTAAAATGTCCCGTAGGAAAATCAAAGAAATAATTAATAAAAAGAAACAGAATAAGACAGAAAGATCTTATTGGGAGTTCTGAAATTTCAAGGCTATGCATACGCAAACGATTCTGTTCTTGGATGGTAATATTAAGGCTTAAATTCATAAAAAAATATTTAATTAGAGTGTAAGTTAATATTTTACTAAACAAGTACGGGGGATCTAATTATTTCAAGAAAGAAAATGCTTTATATAAGAAAGGGAGAACGGACAACCGTATTGTTTTTCGCTGATTAAAAATCCAGAAGATCCTTACAATTCGCCATTTAATTATTTGTAAAATTGGTTTAAAATATTACAACCCCTCTGGCTGGCTATAATGAGATAAATTTTGAATGTTGTGTCGAACAACAATGTGGTAGAATATTGCAGTTAGTACTATAGTATTTACATTCCAGGTCCTGTGTAAATACTCGTTCTCTAATGAAATATGTTAACAGTGTGTTTTAATAAACACAGTCTTTGAAATGATAATTAACTATTTTAAACAGAGATTAATATAACTTAGTACCTTTAGGCAATCGTGTTAGGTCAACCGGTTTTAATTGGTCCAGTTAATACGCTTAAATCTAATGTTAACGACGGATTCGTGGATTTTCAGCTACAATTTACCATTATGAAATGCATTGTTTACTTATTTGAAATTTCTATTTTTTTCAAAAGTGTAATACTTGTAATGAATGCTTTATAATTTTCCAACACTAACGATTGGTCCAAAAAATACTAAAACTTGTAATCACTCGGTCGTGAACTGCTCTACTTCTAAAAGAATTTGTGTCTTCATATTTTTCCATTTGTTAATGTATATATACGAGCCATTAGATTTTCACTATGTATAGAACTATCGTTACTATTTATTGATTGTGAAATTCTTCTCCAGTAAATATTGTAAAACTACATTCAGATTCTTCCAAGATCTGTTTATAATAAATGATAAACAAATCTCTTTTAACTTATTACCAGTTATTTATTACAATAAATTATTACGCGTGTAACTGCTACTTAATTACAATACTACTATAACTAAATTTATTGGAACATTTTTTATTAAAATTGAAAACCTTAAACTTATCTAAAAGATAATATGGCTATTTACTATTAAAAATTTAATTGACTCTTCCAATCAATGTATAGTACAATGTTTCTCATACGTAGAACAGTTTTTTCAACTACGATGTATAAACTGGTTTTAATAAAAGTGTAACACTTCATAAATTGCACTGGTTTCACTCACATCCGATTTATTACTAAACTGAATCACCGGAGGGTTCGGTTCATTTATAAAATTTTTCAATCCAATTTCCAAAATAATTTAGTTGTATTGAGAAGAAAAAACCAAAAACCGAAATTTTAACTCTTCCACGTTTCCGGAACTATCTAAAGAATAATAGAAATAACAGTAATAAATACAAAAATATACATAAAAATCTAATGGAAAACACTTACACCACTTTCTCTTGCCAGTGTGAAATGAAAATTACCTAATTTTAATCATGAGTGAATAAAAATCGACCTCTGGAGGACTTACGAATACCAAAAATCTCTAATTTTAACTCTAAACTAGACTTCTGCCCGTAACAGACAGCTGAAGTGTCAAATTATTTACACTAAATCTGTTAATTGCAGGGCTAAAATAAATATTTTTGTTTCTTATCACATGGCTAGCCAATTAAATTACTAAATCGTTTAAGAACAGAAGAGGCAGAAGTGTAAAAGACACTAGTCAGAATTATCTCCTATGAGAGTAATGAATTTCATTATACAGCCATACCCTGTGGTGAACGTAGTGAAGGTGTCATTTGTAGAGCGGAAAACATGTGATTTTCAGAGGGCCCGGCATGCTGATAAGCGTACTTTTCCACTCAGTGAGAAAGACAATGGTAAACCACCTCACTCCTCGTTTTACTTAGCAAAACCTCTACAGGTTCAAATCAGCTATTCCGCTTATGACCTAAACAACAACAAACTAGGCTATGTAGAAAAAAATTGTTTAAATTAAAGTTGGAGGTGTTTTGAGTTTCTACAACTTTACGTATTTACTTTTGTAGTAAATTGCACACTACGGCTGCAATCTTACTAATTGCCATCTTTACCCATTTTAATAGCAAAATACAGAAAGTCTTTAGTTGATACTAAACTAAGCGTTCTAAAAAACGTTCAAATGAAAGTTACGGGATTTTTGATGTTCTATAATTTAAATTATTTATAATTTTTAATTTAAATTAAATTATTTAATATTTTTTTAATTTTTCCCTAAAATGTACCTATATTAAGGCCACAGTCTCAAAAATCCATTTTTTTACACGAAAGCACACTCTCTAAGGTGTGCAGTAAACAATCACGAGCAATCTTTTTGCAAACAATCGCTTTCATTACCTTGAAAAGTAAAAAAAGTTTAGTGATGTAGCAAAAATGCTACTTTCAACATAGCAAAATGTAGCGAAAGAGGCGATTTTTAAAAAAATCTTAGGACCCGTCTTTGAAAAAATTGTAAAAGAGTGAAAAATTGCACGAATAAACTACAACCTACTTCCAGTTGACCAATTTTGATAAAAAGGTTCGTGTCGGGCTTCCTAGTAGTACCAGATTTAAGTTCCAAGTTTCAACTTCATACGATGTTTCGTTCTTGAGATATTGTAATTTTTTATACACTCACACTCTAATCGATAAAAACCTGTTTTTTGGGTTCAGGGGGTATGAAAATGCATATTCCGGTGAAAACTCGGTTTCGAAAAATCAACATATACCTTCTTCCCTGTATATAGGCCTACAGGACAAGGTAAAGTAAAAATGAATAACAGTAAAAAGAATTATTATTATTTTTTGACAGTATTTCAGGCCTCTTTTTCTTCCACCACGGATAGGCAAACATAGACTACGAATTAAAATCGCTATTTCTAGTGTTTATTAAGTTGTATTATATGAAACTAGAGGTGTTTCATCCAATAAAATAATTATAAGTTGATAAATCCGTAGAGAGTGGTTTAATTGGTTATTAACCACTTACACTCTATTCTGATTGATCAAATAAAACAAACCTCATTGGTCAACGCTAAGCTTCGTTTGGTTTAGTATCCGATTATTCGGTGTTAACCAATCGTTTTGTTGTATCAAATTGTCCATCTGCTGCGGTTGTCAGTTGGTTTTATTTGTGACTATTGAATTAGATTAATTTAATATAACAGTACACAACAAACCTATTAATCTGACCCTGGTAGTCCAAAATTTCCGAATAATTCGAAATGATTTATAATTTTTAACTTAATTTTTTCTTATTAAATTTGTTTTAAAATAAAACTAAATAATTTTATAATAACATATTTTACTAGGCTTCTAAACACAAAAATTAAATTTAAAAAATAATAAACACTGTGTAGTTGAGAATAAAAATGGATATAACTAAATTATTCCTAATGTTAAATTTGCTTATAGGCTACAAGTACAATACAATTGCAATAAAAATCGCTTACTGGAAAAACATTTATTTTTTTTAGTTCATAAGCCATTTGTGTTGTTTAGGTTTTTAGCCGAAAGGCTGGTTTGAATCTCTAGAGGCTTTACTAAATAAAACAAGGAATGAGGTGTTTTACCATGCCTTCCTCACTGAGTGTAAAAGTTTGTTTATCAGTGTGCCAGGCCCTACCAGAAGCACCTACTTTCCAACCTGCAAATGACATCTTCGCTTCATTCACTACAGGGTCTGGCTGTATAATAAAATTCATTACTCTTGGAGAAGCTACTCTGACAAAGTGTCTTTTACACCTCTACCTCTTCTGTTCTTAAATGCTTCAGTCATATTATTGGCTGACCATATGATAAGAAACCGAAATATTTTTTTAGCTTAGGAACTAACAGATCGAGTGCAAATAATTTAATACTCCACCTGCCTGTTATTGGCACATAGGCCATTATAAGAAATTACACATTTTCAATTCTAGTTGGCTGCACAAAATAACTGAAAGTTTTCTCTTGTAATGCCGAAAACTTGATAATGACGCAATATTTTGCTATGCCTCAAAACATGACATCTGTGTGCACAATGTTATTGTACCGCTCTACGTACAGCAATGCTTTTGCCTGTTTTTTAATGTGAATAAACAACAACTTGTTACATATTTTATTAGCTTTAGGAGTTCTTTGTCTTTACTTACATTTTTTGATAAATTATGAATTTTGAATTATTATTACGTTCCGAAAATTATGAAATGCAAACAGGTCCCGGATCCCAATTAGTTTGGATTAAAGGGATTAGTGTAGTCTTTCTTTTTTGTCTTTGTTTTACGTCCGACTGTTTTCCAATTGCTAGTAAGTGTATTGTACTAATACAGACGATTATACTGTACTTGTAAACTAAACTAAGATTTATTTCAATTGTTTGTATTTTTATTGTTGTTTACCAGGTAAACCAAACCCAGCGATATTCAGAAGTCATCCAATGAGTCGATTCAAAGATAGCTACAATCTTACATGGTCTGTCAATAGTTACACACCGATAGAAGAATTTAAATTATATTTTCGACGTATGCCAACTCCCTCTATTCCTGGACAAATGGCACATTCACAAAGCCATTCAGTTAAACGTCCGATACTTAGACGAGTAAGTGCTTTTAGTGATTAACTATAATTAAAATTAATCGTTAATTTATTTTGGTATGTTAATTAATGTCAGTGAAATTATTTGTGTGATTCTTTTGTACGATGTAGACCGACATAAAGGAAATTTATAACAGGAAAGATTATTTTGTAATAAATTTAATACAGTTAATTAAATTAGAGAGAAATGTCACAGTTAAAAAGTAACTGTTACCCAATACACGGACAGTGTGGTGTACTACATGAATAACCCTTTGTAGTACATTAAATTTTGTCAAAGGTACCAAGTTAAATTTTCAGATTTAATTGTTTCAAATGAAGCTTGTTGTTTGAAATGAACTTTTTCATTAGAGTAAGTGTATTGTACAAATAGGTATGTTGTTTTATTTTTAAAAACGATAAGCTTTTAAACGACTTTTTAATTTAAATTAAATTTGAAAGTTTGCTGGACACGCTAAGCCTCTGTAGATCACGGTATTATTTTTGTCCGGTCTGATGTTATGAGAGTTTAGCTTATAAAAACAACTACTTGTAATTTAGGTATTAATTGTTTACATACCGTGTTACTTTTCATGCAACAGAAACTTTATTATATAAAAATTAGCAATGTTTAAG
Source organism: Catonia carolina (assembly GCA_035578175.1). Lineage (NCBI taxonomy): Eukaryota > Metazoa > Arthropoda > Insecta > Hemiptera > Achilidae > Catonia > Catonia carolina. The sequence continues at coordinate 84,317,522 of JAQMRL010000002.1, forward strand.
CATCCAAAATTAAAAGTATACTACCTGTTGAAAAAGTCACTAATAATATTATTTTTAAATTAATTTTTAACCGTTTATTTCTGCATTAATCGTAATTATTTTTCAAATAAGAGTTGAAATTAATTTTTATGTTTGTTTTAAATTATACATAATAAGAGTCACAGATATTTATCTTACGCATAATTACACTACTAAGTCGGGAATATAAATTTTTGGAAATTTCAGCCAGGTGCACGTTCATTATTTGCAAACAGAACTTTTCGTTTTCTCTTTAATTAATGTGCTATTTCTGTTCATTACTAGTTCCCATTTCACCACGTTTTCCGAGGATTTTAGCCGTTTATTATTTGGCATTTCTATATGTGCTTTACTTTTTTCAAAATCTCCCGAATTGATATAGAAATTAATATTTATACTAAATACAACAGTAAATTACACTGCTACATTTATTTTGTTAGCAATAACTTACTAAATTTGAATTTTGCCTTTGAATTGTTACACCTAGTGAAAGTTATGAACATAAAACAGCAGCAAGATCAAATTCATGGTCATTTTGAAAGAAAATATTGCCAATGTTAATCTGTACGTCCACGATAAGGTGATAAAAAGGGAGATAAAAATATTTGGGCACCATCGTGAATGAGAATTGAGATAACATGTGTAGAATCTTTAAAGCACAAGCCGCCTTCACCAGCATAAGCGATATATTCAAAAGCTATGATTAAGGCCGCGGCCAGGCAGCAGGCAGGTTAGAGCAGGCTAACAGTTTAAGCAGGGAGCAGCATTGAGCTGAGCTGGTACCTTGGCCACACAGAAAGCAATCAGTTGCTAAGAACACTTTTTATCTGCGTGTTATTTGGTTCAGTCATGCCTCCTGTTTTGTCTTGATTTGTGAAATTACCACTTTTGAGTAAAAGTTTCCCTATGTTAATGAATTTTTTAAATTATTTTGCCAGACTTAACTATTTTTAAATGCGTAACTTACTAAAAGTTATTGAATTATTTTTTAGTTATTTTAGTTAATTTTTTGTTATTAGATACTCGCAGTCATTGGTTTGCAACTCTTTGCAGACTTCATTCAAAAAAACAGTTGATAATTTTCTATCCTTGAAATGCATATTCGACACGTTCTACAAAATGGCAAGTTTATATACAGCCGATATTAGCGATCGAGTGTCAAAATCCATGATTAAAAAATTAATGTATATAATATTAGAACGGAAACTGAACTGAGCTGTGAGCTTTTAAGATGGTAAAATCAAACTAGTTGGTTTTTGAGCTGGTTAGAGCAGTAAGCAGTAGACTAGTACTACAGCAGGTCCTGATAGTGGTGTAGCCGCGCCTATTATTTAACATTAGTTTGTTCCATCCTGCTTACACGCTCAATGCTCTGCTACAACCAGCTTACTGCTCTAATCTGCTAGCTGTCTAGCCGCGGCCTTAGGCCGTGCCCACACAGCTAGCAGGTTAGAGCAGGCTAGCAGTTCAAGCAGGTTCAAGTAGTGGAGCAGCATTGAGCTGAGCTGGTACCGTGGCCATACAAAAAGCTGTCATACAGTCAGCTGCTAACACATTTTTCATCTGCGTGTCTCTTGGTTCAGTCATGCCTCCTGTTTTGTTTCGGTTTGTGAAGTTATTTAACTGAAATTTCCCCTGTGTTAATGGAAATTGGATGTCAACGAATGCGGATGCATCAAATAAATCTACGAAGTCATGAACTTCAATCATTATGTGAATTCCATCATTAATGTATGGCGAATTAAGAAATGACGGAATATAGTTTTTTGAATACGAGCCCTTGCCTATCGGGACTTTTGATATAGGTACTTTTGAAAAAATTGTAACAAAAAATTCAAAAAATGGATGTAAATTATAGAGAAAGCATTCATACAGTGGAAAGACTTTTAGTTACTTTAATGTTTGTGCGCAATTCATTTATATGTTTTTTTAGGTTTGATTAATAAGATCAATTATTATGGATCTAATTTCTCATCTACTTCCCACGCTATTTTAGTGTTTACTACTGCATTGTACGTATTATTAGTTTTTATTCACAAAAAGATTAGGCTTATAGAATGGCATCCTGTAACTTAATAATTAAAAATTGTATTTGCTCACCTTATTTTTTATACAGAGTGATTCACGAAGATATGAAGAAACTTTAGGAGCTCATTGTACATGTAAAAATAATAAAAAAAGTTTATATAAACATGGGTCCGGAAATGCTTCGTTTTCGAGTTACGGCTAGGGAAAGTTTCGCCCGGATTTCAGCTCACCAGGTGAAATGACGTCTTCCTGGAATTCTGGTAAGGTAGATTAAGGGGCGAATTCAATCATTATGGTTTTTGATCTGATAAATTGAATAAAACAGGTCCTAGAATTGTAAGTTTTTAAGAAAACCAGTGTCAAATGAAAAAAAAAATGGAGTGAAAAACACATTTTTTCATCTTTGGGCAAGAATAATTTTGTTATTTCACCAAGAAACAGTTAAAATTTTTTGAATAAAACATGTAGAAAATTTTATTCTGAACAAACCGGTGTAAATTAAGTACACAGAAAGCGAATAGATGTTTGATTAAATGAATTTTTTAAGAGTACAAAGTCAAATTAACCGGAAAAACTAAAATGAAAATATGTGTTATTTTATTCACTCCATTTTTTGCATTTGACACTGGTTTTCTCAAAAACTATTTAACTTACAGTTCTGGGAAAAACCATAAGAAATGATTGAATTCGCCCCTTAATCTACCTTACCAGAATTTCAGGAAGGTTACCATTTCACTTGGTGAGCTGAAATTCGGGCGAAATCTTTCGCTAGCCGTAACTCGGTAACGAAGCATTTCCAGACCCATGTTTATATAAACTTTTTTCATTATTTTTACATGTACAATGTAGTAGTTTCTGCATATCTTCGTGAATCACCCTGCATAAGTTGCTATCAGTTTTGTTTAATTAAACCGAAAGCATTAAGGTAATTTTAATTAAATAAAAGTGATAGCAGCTTATATAAAAAATAAGGTAAGAAAATAGAATTTTAATTTTGAAATTCTAAATTATTAGTTAGAAATTCTTATCCGAGAGATCCCACAAAATGGCACGTTTATATACAGCTGATATTAGTGATTGTGTGCCGAAATTCATGATTGAAAAATTAAAGTACGCAATAACAGAACGGAAACTAAATTGAGATGTGAGCTTGTAAGCTGGTAAAATCAAACTAGTTTGTTTTTGAGCAGGTTAGAGCAGTAAGCAGCAGCGCAGTAGTAAGCAGTAGAGCAGTCCTGCTAATGGTGTGGCCACGCGTATTAACTAAGATTAGTTTGTTCCAACCTGCTCATTCGCTCAATGCTGCTACAACCTGCTTACTGCTCTAACTTGCTTGCTGTCTGGCCGCGGCTCTATGGTGTTGAGTCATGGACAATCAATAAAGCAACCACGAAAAAACTAAACGTTTTTCAAATGTGGTTATATCGGAGAATGTTAGATATATCATGGAAGAACGGTATAACCAACATTGAAGTTCTGCAAATGATCAAAAACGCAAACATATCAAGAACACCATTTAAATTCGCAAGCTCCATTATTCCAAATATATAGTGACGAATGAAAGCAAATATGCCCTACTTTAATCCATCATATAGGATAACGTGGTCCAGGAGGAAGAACAATATCTTGGTTGCAGAACCTAAGAGCGTAATATGGAAAAGCATCCAACGTATTGTTCAGAATAGCATCTAGGAATGTGAAAACAGCCATGCTGATTGCTAACATTCAGATTGGATAACCACTACTAGAAGAACATTCGAATAAACTTATTCGATACAGCTAAATTCTTTTGTTGGTTTACTTCAACAAACTTTTAGGGTTACTGTAAATTCTGATTTACTATAGATTTTAACATTATTAATGTATTTTATACACATTTTAATAATTCATGGAATTTATAGAATACCAATCTTCATTGTATTTGTACTGAAAATATCAAATTAACTAAAATGCTCAAAGGTATGTCAGTGCATTTACTTTCTAAAATTCCCTTTACTCAATTTAATCAATTGTAGTTGCTGTTATTACTGTTCGTATTTATTACTACAATTACACATTCAATTTCGATTCTCATCTGTAATGATTTTGTAATAATCTTATGGTTTTGTGTTTATTGTTGCACTATTTCAATAGTTTATGTTATTCCTTCGAAATACCGAACTTCTACAATTGCAAGTAATTCAGTGGCTATAACTATTACGTAGATCAACATGAAAATGTTTGGTTTCACTTGTATTGTTTTAGTACTATATAACTATATTCATTAAAGGGGTGGTGGCGTGTTTCCTTCGCGTGACTAACAAATAACTTCATTCCTCTCAACTTTTCTTCTTCGAATCGTTTCCTCTTCCGGTCCAGCTCCTTTTCAGATCCATTAGAACCATAGTCCTTCTGCAATCGTCTTTCCCACTCTGTGCTTGCAATTATGTACTTATAACACGATATTTTTCGAAGCTTATTTAACTGTTTTGAATTTATTACCGGATAATATGTATTTCATAACAGTATCGATTATCGTGTAAAAATAGTTTGTAATAAGCCTAAAATTTTGTTACGCCTGTTGTTAGAATATTAAAGTACTAATCAGACGAACAGGTTGCTTTTATTTTTTAAATGATAATGATGTAAGTAATTATGTTTATTGTATTTTCTAATCTCTACTTGGTTGCGGCACAATAAATAAATTTACAGTAAATAAATTAATATATTAAAATATAAATAATAAATAAATAGGTCCAAATCTTAAGGATATCTTAATAATTATGTAAAGCTATTCTTTTCAAATTTTTGAAAGCAATAAAATTATTTAAATCTAACAACAAAATTTTTGTCTTATTTTGATGGTAGGCCTAAATCTAAGGCAATAAAATGCGTTTCTGTCTCTTTTTTGGTCTATAAGTTCATATAGGCCTATATATTGTCAAGTCTTTAAGAAGCAATTGTTTCCATATAGGATTTGTTTCACTTACTCGTATGGCCTACGCCATCGAAAACACATCACATCTACAATAAAGTAATGGATGAGTTCTTAAGATGCAATGATTACTAGTGCTTCGCGTTTTGTAGTTGAAGAAAATTAATGAAATTAGTAAACCTGTTGGCTGCTGAAAATTTGTCTATACCACTGCTAGAAACTCTAGAAGACCGAAATAATATTAAAAAGTATTAGGCGCACCAAAAAGAAATTCCTAGTTAATATAGACGTCTCTGTGAATATTTAAAAAGCTTTGAGGCACACTGAGAAGAATATGAGCTTAGCTTTTAGGGAAGAATAAACAAAAGACCTTCAGGTGTACCTCACATTTCTAAGAAGGACAAATCAAAAAAAATTGTTCAGATAACAGAACAGGATTTAAAGAAAGGAATTTACAGACGAAATTGAAGTCAAAAATAGGTTAATTAAGTTTTCGAGTTGAACATCTTTAATAAGAAGTCCGAAGAACGGAAAAACAAATATTGAAAGATGATCGTCTTTTACTCGGGTAATTAACCCGAGTAAAAGACAATCCAAGACAATCAAAAGAAAATACAATCGGAAGAAGATAAATTGAATTCTTGAATGTGATCCATCGTTGGCCTGAATTACACAACAATAGCAAACGAGCTAGGAAAATGAAGACAATTTTAAATGTATTTGTAACCATTACAAAATTTTGAAAATGGATTTCAGTAAAAATGTGATTTCAGTAAGTTCTGTTCCGAACCATATTTTTGGTATTTGGTTTTTTAAATGTTGGTATCCAGTTGCCACATTTCGTAGTCGTCGATTACCTTTCAAGTCAGATATTTCTACATTATGTTTACTTTAAGTCAACACGGCTTTATCATCAGCAAACAAAAATAAAAACGAAAATGATTGTAGAAATTTTAATTTTCAATTCGAACTCCCATCGTAGCAAGTCTTCTGGTCCAGTTCTTAAGAACATCATCATCATCATCACCTGTCAAGGATTATGCTCAATGGCCTGTTCCGGCATCCATATCTTTTTAGGTCTTCCCAAGCCTTGCTTGCCTCTAGGTTTATATTTCCTCGTAGAGGAAGTCTGTGTGCTGGCATGCGAAGTAAATAGTTGGACCAGTTTCTCTTGTATGTTCTTAATGTTTCACACAGTGACTGAACATTTAACTCGTCGCGTAAAGCTTCGTTACGTACTTCATCTAACCGGGTACAACCTTTGACGCCCCGCAAAAATCTCATTTTTGCAGCCTGTTAAAGAGATTCGTTCCTCTGTAATAATACCCATGTTTCATTCCCATATGTTATGAGTGGTACTGCCATTGCTGTATAATATTCATTTGGATGTTCTATCTCGTTTTCTTTTCTATTGCTTTCCGAATAGAACCGCATCCAGCGCTGAATTTTTCCAGTTTTTCACTCACTCTTTTTTGTCATCCTGCATCCTAAATATTTAAAAATCTCGAACTTGTTTTTTAGGTCGGTCTTAAAAACAAAATTAATAAATACCTAAAAAAGGACTAGCAGCAATGTCTGCCTTCCTTGTTTACAATAAAATATTCTGAGTTCGTATCTAAGTTGTTATTATTCGTTGTTGTTTAGGTCGATAGCCGAAAGGCTGGTTTGAACCTCTAGAAGTTTTACTGAGTAAAAACGAGAACTGAGTTGGTTTACTACTGCCTTCCTCACTGAGTTTAAAGAGTATGCTTACTAACATTCCAGGCCCTCCGAAAAGATCCCACTTTTCACCCTGCAAATGACACCTTCACTTCATTCACCACAAGGTCTGGCTATACAGTGAAATTCATTACGCTCACAGGAGATAACTTTGAATAGTGTCTTTTACACCTCTACCTCTTCTGTTCTTAAATAGTTCAGTCATATAATTGGCTGACTATGTGATAAACTGAACTAATTTCTGTAGCCCTTGAACCAACAGATCGAGTGCAGTTAATTTAACACTCCATCTGCCTGTTATGGGTATATAATTTGATATTTTTTTACTTTCTCTTGCCTATATGACTATATAAGAAGGAAAGTATTGTTTTCATGTCGATTTTTTTAAATCGAGTTTTCACCGGATCTACATGTATTCAGACCCCCTGAACCCAAAAAAACATGCTTTTAGCGATTGATCTGTGTGTTTGTGAACAAAATATCACAAGAACGAAACATCGTACGAACTTGAAACTTGAAACTTAAGTTAGATACCACTAGAGGACCTGATCACTAGGGGAAGAATGATTTCCCGCATTTTTAAGCTAACTTTAACTGAGGTTGATTTTCAAAAATTAACAAACAGATTTTTACCTATCTAGACCTACTTCAGAATATGAAAGTACTAGACGCCTACACAAGTTGGTCACTTAATTTAAAAATCTGGTGTGAAACACTCACACAACTTTCTCTTGCCAATGCAAATAATGAACAATATAACCTAAAATTAGTAATAAAACATTAAAAATAAACAAAAACTAACCTCAAACAACATAACCTTATTTTAATCATGAGTGAAAGATGCAATTCACTCATGATTAAAATAAGGTTCTGTTGTTTGAGGTTAGTTTTTGTTTATTTTTAATGTTTTATTACTAATTTTAGGTTATATTGTTCATTATTTGCATTGGCAAGAGAAAGTTGTGTGAGTGTTTCACACCAGATTTTTAAATTAAGTGACCAACTTGTGTAGGCGTCTAGTACTTTCATATTCTGAAGTAGGTCTAGATAGGTAAAAATCTGTTTGTTAATTTTTGAAACCAATCACGTTAGTAACGTAATGAGTTATGTGCACTGACGTGCTGGAAAATTTATCGCTATTGAGTATGTTTTAACATTGTTATTCAAAAGGTGCTTTGTAACTATGCCAGTCAAATTGTACTTGAGCTACATTGGAATGAAGAAGGTTCATGATATATTTACAGACTCCGTGTTGGTATTACATATTAAAAGTAGTAGTAATACTCTCAACCCTCAATTCGCTATAAATTTTTTCTTCCGTTCGCAATAAAACGGATCACCGTGAAATTGCTTTTTGTTTTACGTGTGTTTTTGTAGAACATGGTAAATGTTAGCAAGGTATTAAATATCAATTTACTCCACGGGTTGTTATTAATGAAGTATACTTTCAGTCGGAGAACGGGGTTACTCTGCACCGTGTGTGTCTAATGTTAGTTACCCTTCCGGCTCTCATATATCTGGACAAAGCCAACTAGATCGAGTGGAGGGGGAGTACCGAGAAAGAGAGCCCAATAATGTTTCATCTCATTTAAAACAGTGCAAAAAACAACGTCGACAATTATAATTTTAATCTAGGAAACTTATTAAACATAATTAAGAATCGCGTGTTAAAATACTGACTTAGGTAAACCGTTCTTCTGTATAGATGTAATTAGCACTTTTGACTTGCTTATCGGACGTGGTGTTCGCATGTCTGACGTTCATGTTAATGTTGACCCTTCTCTTGTTACTCTTTATTTGGACATTCCCCCTCCTCATTACATTTTATTTTAAAACGAAAAACTAGCAGGGTTAGAAAAATCTACCCGTAATTATTAATAGTAAAGCCACCGTGAACAACATTTTTTATAGCTACAACACACGTCACTGTAGGGGTATGGGCGTTAGTTAATTTGGAAATAAATGTTATTTACGTCGAAAGTAATTAGTGTTATACAATAATTATCTGATTTCTTTTATATTTAAAAATACCTTACACTACTCTATTATGTACAAACTTCAGTTTTTAAAAATGAGAAGTTAACCCTAATCGTTATTATATATTTCATAATCGTTAAGTTTCTATAAGTCTAAAATGAATATTGTATTACGTATTCAAATGAATTAGGCTACATAGATAAAAGTACTCCGAAGTATTGATGGAATTCTTAAAAACCTCTTGCAAGAGAATGGTGAGGTCAGTTATTGTGATCAGTAAAAATACCTCTCGTCAATGTGTTTTTGTCTGAAATGGGATATCACGGATTACAAGAATCAGGGTAGAGCTGATGCAGGAACAAACGAAGGCTCAGGCCTTAGAGATGGATTGCAAAAGTGGTGCAGGTTCTTCAGAATGGAGCAAATGAAAAATGAAAACATTAGACAATAGACAAGTTTTCATGATACTATAGTAGACAGAAAGATACCGTACTAAACTAGGAGATACTATAGACTAGAATATTTAAGTAGACAGTATAGAGACCAGAGAATTGGTTTGGTATGAGCATATTCAAAGATGGCAGCGGACAGATGACTAAAAAAAGAAGTAGTCGCTCTTAGAAAATATGGATACAACGAATCGAAGATTCTATGGTAGCAAGGAATCTCAAAAAGGATGACTAGAAAGACAGAAGCCGATTGGTTGTAGGAAGCGAAAATTAGAGAATTCCGTAGGAACCCCAAAAAACGTAAAAAAAATAATAATAGGCCTACGGTAAATAGAATAATCAAACTGCACTCACAGACATAATTACTGCATAAACCTACTAGTGGGAAAGCAAAAATGTTTTTGAAAGAAACAGGCATCATTTATTTTCCAAAAGAATTACGGGTTGCATACATTCAAAATTCGATGTATGTTAATCTCGATAAAATTTAAAATATTTTTTTAAATTAATAGTTTATCGAGCATCGACTGCCATGGTCATTAGCCCGTGTTTAAATGCTAAAAAACTTAATGCGACCGGAAAAACCGGTGTTGTCAATTGTATTCAAATTATGTCCGTTTACGCTTCATCAGTTAGAATGTAAACAATGACCTAATTGCCAAGGATGTACGGGGCTTACGGCAATTTTTGGAGCTTGCAGTCATCACTACAGTCCTACAATTGGCCAAGAGGTTTTACTAAGTAAAACAAAGAGTGAGGTGGTTTACCCCGGCCTTCCCCACTAAGTGGCAAAATAAGCTTATCATGCAGAGCCCTCTGTAAAGCTCATAGTTTCCACTCTGAAAATGACACGTTCACTTCATTCACTGCAGGGTTGGCTGAATAATGAAATTCATTACTTTCAGAGGAGATAACTCTGATTATTGTCTATTACACCTCTGCCTCTTATGTTCTTAAACGATTTAGTCAGTTAATTGGCTGACCATGTGATAAGAAACAGAACTATTTATTTTACCAGATTGAGTGTAAATAATTTGACACTCCACCTGTTTGTTGTGGGCTTATTATTGTTTACTTGAGTAATATAGTATTAACATTATTTTACTCATAATTTGATCAACAATATTTAAAATTTTATGATAATGTACACTTACAACCTCATTTCCTTTCCATATTTTCCGCTCAATTCAGGTAAAAGACTAAAGAAATGTTGGATACCTGCTAACAGAGCATGTCCTGAGGGTTGACTTCTTCACAAACAGTTGGCCGACAAGCTGTTAATTATAATTAAAACATCTGTTACTGGTTGTGCTGTGGAACAGTTCTAAGTTTTGTATAAACGAAGTTAAACAATATTATTATGTAACTTAATTAAAAAAACAAAATTATCGGAAACAAATAGAAATTTTCTTATATTGTTGTTACAAACTTATTTAATAATTATAATTAGCAATTATTGTGTTATTTATTATTCTTGTATACCTGAATAAATTACGAGTATAATTCACAAAATATTTCTTCCTAGAACGGTTTTATCAGGTACTTGATTGAGATCGCTTAATGAAGTCATTAATATTTCATATAATATAAAACGTAATTACATATCTATTAATATACACTTTATAAATTAATGAAAGTCAATTAATTGTTTTATTAAGTTTCTTTACTTAATTACAAATTAACTTATTTACCTAACAGTGACTGAAACTTAGTAAAAATTTCAAATTCATCGTCTTATCAATTTTACACATGACTAAAACAGTTTTAAATGTATGCATTTAAACCGCTAAACCCATTTTTAAATTTAGGATAATTATATTTATTGTTTGAATTATTAAAATCGTGTGACTCATCAAAATAAATCATTATTGATACGATGGGTGATGTAAATAAAATTAAGACAATTCTTAATAAGGTTACCTTACCAGAATTAGCATTTCCTTATTATCGAGCGAATAACCTTTTGCTACTCTTATAAGACATTCCTTAAATGACAATTTTGAAAATTTCAATCGCTTAAGAATTGTTTTGCGGCATAAGAATTTTCTTACAAGGATTTTATTACTAACTAGTACCTTGAACATTGATGGAAGCATATCCCTTTCTGTTTACGTAGCAATCTCCATAATTCTTGGGTTTTTGAATTCCAATTTGCGTACAATCGATTGCCCCTATTACAGTTGGAATTTTAAAACGGGTGCTTCATTTTTCCTTAGCTGCTTTCGTCTCTACGGATTTTCCGAAACATGTATCCAATCAAATGCTTTTACAACTATATTGTGAAGAACGAAGCCAAACGTTTTACTACACTCGTTCGGTGAATGCCGGCATCTTCCGTGACAGCTCTCTGAAAACCAAGATCACTAACGTAGGTACCTTAAAAATATTTCCATTTTTCTAATATTCAGGAGAGCACCACCTCTCATTTCTTCTTCTTCGTCTGGGAGTAAAGTTTTACTTAAGAATTCAACAGATTTATTTCGGAACCTAAAAAGTTCTTTGTAGTGATCGTATTGAATAACTTTACGTTTTCTGTAATGCTTTTTTCACGTACGTGCATAAACATAGAAATTTTTAAACAAGTTGTTTAGTAAGAAAATGAGTTAAGCAAACTAAAACCTGCCTTGATAATTTATAAGATCTTCCTTATGTATCATTAGGAAATCAAGTAATTCCTTATAAAAATTTCAATTTCCAAGCCAATTTCTTAATGAAGTAAGACTTTGCTTATTAAATAAGACAAGTCTTTATGCAATACAACGGAAGAATTGTCTGATAATGTAGCAAGGAAAATGTCGTCCTTAGTTTTTTCACATCACCCATTGATATATCACACTTACATCTTTAAAAAAGGTAATAAATGTTATTGCCAGTTATTTAAGTAATGGCTACAAAAATTTAAAAAAAATTGAAGCAAAATTTTATAGTATGTAATAATGTTTTATTTATTTACAGCAAAATGACACATGGCCAAACGGTGGAAACAACCCTCGGCTTGTAGATGAATGGAGTGACGTCATATTACCTGCTGCACCTAGTGAACAATTTACCCAACAGATGTCGTATGTGATACGTGGTCTGGAACCCGCTTACCATTACGAAGCTCGTGTTCAAGCCAAAAACCGATTTGGATGGAATCATATATCTGATACTTTTCATTTTTCAACTAGAGGTGAAGGTAATCATATTTAAAAATATAAAGTATTAAACTGCAAACCAGTTTAAACGAAAAATAAATATAGGTTACTCTTTAGATTTTATGAAATAATTGAAAGAGTTTTTGAATCTATGTATACAATAATATATTTTCTTTCTTTCATAGAGTTTATTCGATGAAATTACTGACCAGTAATGTACATTTTGATAAAAACAATAATTTACTAAAAATCGTAAAAACATGTCGCAAATTTTTTTGAGGTTTATGAAATTGATTGTTAATTTACTCCATACATCTCTTGTTTGGCTGCACCAAAACAGTATTTGTTGTAAACATCATCATTATGAACAATACAGAGTATGCCTTTTGTCCTGTTCCAACTTCAAACTTATTAATCTGCTTTTTCATAAAGAATTGGGGCGTTCATCTCTTCCGAGAACACCACATTGTTGTTTTTTAGTTGGCTTGTAAGTAAACACCTGTTTCGGGGTTGATATCAACCCTGGTACATTAAATCGATGCCTGTTATCTTCATTTCTTTTATGGTTTAATAATTTATACTTTGCTAAAGATATTAACAAAATAAGAGTTAGTTATAAGGCCCAATGTTAATGATAGATTCAAGAAGACATCTTTTTAAAGTTTTTAATGAATGTTGTTCATTAAATGCAATGCCTATTACAAACCTATGAACCAGTAAATGGATCATTTAGATTCTTGATGATAGAATACTTAAAATGTAATACTTTTGTATTTTTTTAATTACTGTAATAATTTTATTAGCACTTTATGAAATATCTAGAAGTATTTAGGAATATTTTAGGAGTGCTCCATGGAAAAAGGGCAATCTTATTCTCCAAAGTAACTCCAAAGAACTCCAAAGTAACTAGTTTTACTCCAAAAATAAGTTCAATTTCTGGGTTAGTCTGCAAAATTTATCCAATGTTTTTTCTGTTAATATTCTACACAAAACACCAGTACCCAATGCAGTCAATGATACTAAACAATTAAAAATATTTTGTGTGCTAATTCTTAAAATTAGTTAAAAAACCTTAAACAAAATATACTGTACTTACAATTTGGTAAGGTTCTTGAGGTAAATTTGTAGAGTTTGTAGAAACAAAAATTTGGTAGGCTTGTCTTAATAGACAAAAAATGTTATATATATTTATATATAAACTTCTTACATTTATATGAATAAATTATTTTTATAACTGATAATTCAAACAAGACATGACAAAATAGTTAATTATTGATCAATTGCTTATACGATGAGTATGAAAATAAATAGTGATGGTTGGAAAAAACAAGAAAAAGATTGTGAATGAATTTATTAAAAATAAATACCTAATTCAAGAAATGTAATTTTAAAAAATATGTTCTGAACCCCTACAAGTTAGTAAGGCTTCCCCACACTCAGGCTTGGGGAAGTTATTTCAATTTGCACTTCCCCTTTGTGGGGAAGGTCCTGGGCGCATAGACTTGGTCACAAATCAAGATGGTACCCCTCTTCTTTAATAGCAATGTCAAAACAGTTAACATTGGGTTCTGCAACATAATTCTACAACAGTATATGAAATATATGTACAGTAATTATTTAGACCCCACATTAAGAAGAATTTAATAAAATACCAAATTCATTAGAATAGTTTTATAGACTCAAATTTAAAATGTAGACTCTTGGAATCTAACTTTAGATAGAACTACAGTAACGTAATTCTAAATTTAGAGTTTGTTTTGTGTATGATTGTATTTGATTGTTTATTAATGGTATTAATTTATCTCTTCTACACTTACAGATTCAAATTTTGTTGAACCCTCTCCAGAGCCAGCAGTATTTTCAGGTATGCTTTCATTTGATTTAATTAGTTTTTAATTAAATAAATAATTAACTTTGGGATCTAATATGTTCAGAATTCAAAGCAATACCTTTCATTATTAGCATTTAATTAAATCTCTATAATAATAATAATAATAATAATAATACTGTTTGATTATCTGTAAATGGAAATATTTGAGTTCTCAAAGTTTTTACTGTTAGACAACATATTAACAAAAATTGTTTTCATGTAGTGTTATGTTCGCTGTTGATAAATTAAAACAATGATGTAACATCAGAATTTACTCTCATCACTTTTTTATACATATGAAATATTTATTTCTCGTTCTCTGTCAGCTGAACGTATATCAACAAAAATGAAATATAGTTTAGTTAATTAAGTAAATCATCACAAATTTCCTAATTTAAGATGATTAGAATTCATTTCTATGAAGTTATGAATTAATTGGTTAAAATTTTAATCAAGAAAGTTACCTATGTATATTAAAAAGAAACACAAATTGAATTTGTGTGAAGAATTAGTATAGGTAGCTTTAACAAGCATGTAAACTAAAATACTACAATACACCATATTGTATGTTTTATACTTATATTGTGTTTTCTGTGGTATACTGTATACTGTGTTTTGATTTTTACTTATACTCATACTGTGTTTTATACTTGGGAGCATTTAATAAAATTTCTTGAGTTTTACTACAATGGCTAATTAAAAAAAAAACTGGTGTGAAACACTCATTCGACTTTCTCTTGCCAGTATAAACAATGAAAAACATAACGTAATTTTAATCATGAGTGATAGACACAATATAAAAAATTAACCTCTATAGAAAATCACTAATTGACGCTTAAGTAGGCTCCAAAGAAAAAAATGTTTGAAATAAAAGTTGTAGATTTTTTATTTTCTATAATTTTAATTATAAACTTTTGTCGTTAAATGCTTACCAAGTTCACAATCTTACCGAATACAAAAAATATCAGATTGACGCTAAAGTAAATGTAGAAAAAAAAATTGAGAACAGTTGTTGGTTTTTTAATTTCCTACAATTTTAATTAATGTACACATTACGATTGCAATGTTAAGAGAAAATATTTTTTACTGTGAGAGCACAGCCCTGCAAGAATTTCAGCTGACATGGTGCTTACTCTACCTTGTAGAGCATTAAAAAATGTATTAAATAAGGCAATTTTTAAAAAAAGCCCTATGAGCCATTTTTGAGGTAATCACAAATAAGTAAAGAATTGCGCAAATAAACTTTTTTCGGTAGACCGATTACGATAAAAATGTACGTGCCGGGTCCCCTAGTGGTATTTAACTTAAGTTCTAAGTTTCAACTTGGTATGATATTTTGTTCAAACACATACACTTACACACAGAGACCAATTGCTGAAACATGTTTTTTGGGTTCAAGGGACCTGAAAACATGTACTTCTGTGAAAACTAGATTCAAAAAAATTGACATGAAACATAACTTTCCTTACCTAGGCCTACATTTATATTTCAATCAGAGGAAGATAAAAGAAAAACTTGTACTGTTTAAAGTATAAATTCTGATAATTTTTCAGATTGATGCCGTGCATGGCTTTAGGTTCAACTGCAAAGTTGATTTAATTTTATTAGCAACTGTTGCATATAAAAACATATAATATGGTTCTATGTAGCCTATCTCATATTTACATCAATATTATCATATTGTACAAAATTATTTTTTTAATAGACATTTACTGAAAACCATCCACAATCATACAACAGATTTTGCAAAATAAACAGTTTGCCATTTTACAATATTCATTAACAGAAAATGAAAACAGATGATTCTCTGAAATGATAACAGTGTTGTTGATGACATTGAATATTATTGTTATGATGGTTTCTATATTATTGTAGGGACATCTGTCATTTGTGTGATTCATAAAAATTCTACAGAGTGCTTCAAAAAGAACACAACTCGTTTTTAGATGACTTGAATGTAGTACGAAACTATTAAATTAATATAATATGTATTATAATTTTATGCAAAAATATTTAAATTAACCCAACTCATTGGTCTTGTGGTAAAGTCGTCACTGCTAATCAGCTGTTTGACAATTGGTGTACGGAGACAAAGGTTCTGTGGTTCAAATCCTAGTATTAGAAGTTAAATTTATATGGATTTGAATACTAGAGAATGTTTATCTTTGTATTTTGATGGTTGTGGTTCAATTAACCATACTCTCTCGGGAATGGTTGGCCTGAGTATATTCAAGATTGTACCTCATTTACACGTCATACCCTCATCTCATTAGGTCCATTGGGTGTCTTATTGTTCTAATTTGAACAGATTGCAATGTACACACATTAATTAAAAAAGAAATTTATTACTTACAATAAAACTTATCATTAATAACTTTACAACACATGTTGGGAAAGATTCCCTGTGACCTGAATGCACATTCGTCATGTTTCGTAAAATTTGTAAGCACTTTTCATACTGTGTGCTCATTCATCAGTGTTAGAAATCTCATGTTCAATATTAGCCTTTAATTCGTCAAGTGTATGAGGATTGTTTTAAAAAAGGTCGCTAATTAAATATCCCCTCAAGAAAAAGTCTGCTGGTGTAAGATCTGCGGATCTTGTAGACCTTTTGATAACAGGCGACCAAATTCAGCTCTCTAGATGCTTGAGAAATTGAAGAATTAGTAAAGAGTGATTGTGAGAATCAGTGAGTATTTTTGCATGTAAATATGAACAGATGTGTTGTAAATTATTCTGTATATAAATATTTTTGTTCTCAGATCCAGAAATGAGAGATATGGGTGTGCGTGCCTTGGGCAGAGGAGCTGTGTTATCAACACCTGTTAGTTGTCGGTTTATATTTGTTACAGTTTGTTTGGTCATGGCCTTCTCATAAATTTAGGTAAATAAATTTTTTCTATATTTATGTGAATTAATTAAACTTATTGAGCCAACAAGATGTCAGCTTGTGGGACTGAAATAAAAGGTTTACAAATGCCATTAAAAAAGGTACAAAAAAATAAACTGTCCTAATAATTTTTTCCAAAGGTTTACAGTGCTAAAACATTCACTGTAACACAGTTATTTGAATGTATGATCTATCTAGAGGCGTTGAATTTAGGGGCAATGGGTGAATTCCTTATAAAATCTCTCCCCATTGTAATTTTTCATAAAATAACCCCTCCATTCCTTTTATAAACTTCAGTCATGAGCCATAACCCCTGTTCATAAAATAAAATAAATGTGAAATATTAAATTATTGGAATTAAATAAGTAAAATATTAAAGATAATGTAACCATTTTAAAACACATGCTCTGAGATTTAGCTTGGTCTTGGATCTGTGATTTCAGAGATGATCTTCAGCATCAGTCATGCACAAATGCTAAGCTATTCTAACTTAACGACTAATTACAGTGTTATGTCTGGACTGTTCTATAGATATCCCTCACCACTTTTCACCCTGAAAAGATTCAATCCCAGTTAGTGGTGGCTCACATCTGTAGACCAGATCATCCCACCTAACAAAATTCTGTTGAGTTAATAGTTATAAAAAGAGTGTCTTTCTTTACATTATTTATTAAATTACATTATTTATTTATTTATTTAAATGCTATATTTGGTATGATCCATTTTCAGGTATGAGATTTATGGTCCATCTCAGATTACATAGATCCTTTGAATATCTTCTTGTGATTGAATTTATTATTATATATCAAGCATCTTAGTATTATAAAAGTTCCTTTATCTGAAAATTCCTTTAAACTCCTCATGAATTTTGTTACTCTAATCAGACAGCATACCAATATGAATACTGAAGAAAACAACATTAAAATTCCCTGAGTTCCAGAAAATTTCCCTCTTGTTGAAATATAGTAAGGCTACAGTGTACAATGGTTTATTAGGTAACTGGGAATCAATTCCCTGTAGCAGTAATACTGATTTTGCAAGACTTCTTCTCGTTTTCACACAGCCTTAATGTAGTGTATCTGTATTTAGACTATAATAACTTCTCTGAAATTTATTAATAAATTCTAAGTTTGCCAAAAATTGATTTATATTTCTTCATTATTAATAAAAAAAATTAATTGTATAAAATATAATAATTATATAATAATTTGCCAAAAGAAATTTTCAAAAAATTAACACTATAATGAATCTCTGCATTTAAAAAAAAAAAATTTTTTAAGCGCATCATTAAAATTATTTATTACTTTATCAGCTGACAAAAGTGTATTATGCTAGTGAAGTATTAGAGATCTTACTTAAATAATTTTAATTATTGGAATAAATATGAAAATAAAATTAATTGTAGAATAATTTTGAAAAAATAAAAATTTTACCAAAAATCGTCAGTATTAGTAGTATGGGCGTACCCAGCGAGGGGCAGGGGTAGCTGCCCTTATCCCCTTGAAGCAAAAAAAAAATAATTAAATGGTTATAAAGTGATGTATGAAACAAAATTAGGTAAAGCGATGGTGAATAATCAGTTATTTACCACACTGCAATGATGTATAAAAATCGAGAAGTATCTAGAGCCACCTAGCAACTGGTAAAGAATCTATGAGACCATGACTTACCTCCCCCCCCTTGTAGTTTTTATCCTGGGTACGCCCACGGATTTATGGTTTAATAAATGATTTAATAATGTTCCCATGGTTTAATAAACTATCTGGGAAAAACTAAAAAAATGACTTTGGTTTTAGTATAGAGTAAATGAATCTAGACATTATAATATATAATTAACATCCATACTTAGTAACAACTCATTTTAAGTCTTGGTATAATGTATCATGATAAATTTTGCCAGACATAACAATTTTATTTGAATTTTTATTTTTATTCTTTATTAAGTCATTTACAAATGATACTATATATCATTTCTCATAATTAAACTTTAGATCACATATTTTTATTATTAGAAGAAGAGACAAGCTAAATTTATAAGCCAGACTATGACTAATAAGCATACAAAATTAACTGTCCGATCTTTTTTATTAATATTGTCATACATTACTTAAAACAATTGCTTAAATTACTACTATCCATTATATTTTAACTACATATAATTTATAGTCATTGAACTGGGTGTTCTTTTTAACATACATAATGGTAAAAAATAAACTTAAAAGAATTTTTTGTTAAACGTGTTAATGAGAATTATAGAAGGGATTATACTAAAAGACTAAAAAATGATAAGCCAAAATAAATATTAACCCTATATTAAATTTGTTACTTACCAAGTTGTTTAAATTTTACCTACATTTTTATTGCTATATTTATTTTAACCCATGGGTTGGTCTAGTGGTAAAATCACTGCAAGTCAACTGTTTAACACCTGATTCTGGAGATGAAGGTTTCGTATTTCATATCCTAGTGAAGGTAATTACTTTTATACAGATTTGAATACTATTTAGACAGTGGTTTCTGGTATACTTTGATGGCTGGGGTTGAACTAAACATAATCACTCAGGAATGGTTGACCTGAATTTGCACAAGACTTATCATTTTGGCCTCATTTATATGTCATACATATCATCCTCACCTTTGAGTCATGGGGTTAATTATTGTTCTTAAATTGAACAGATTGCAATGCACACACATTAAGGATGTATTCACATATTCATGCAAGGATTTACAGCCTTAGCAGTATCTTCTCGCTTCCTGATCACCACCTGTCTTTACCTTGCCAGTCACCATCAGAAAGCTGCTGCAAAGACATTGCCTCCTGCACACCATCCAACCACATCACCTCCGATCTACCCCTCGTTCTTCTACCGGCTGACGCCCTCTCCCATATCCTCTTTGGCTACTTATCATCCTACATCCTCTGCAGTTGATGAAATTGCTTCCGATATATTATAGTATCCATGATATGTCCTTGACTTCTTCTTCTAATTTTGGAATTCAATCAATCCGCGACACCCCAGCTCCGTCTCCAGAAATCCATCTCCCCAACTTATAGGTGATCATTAAGGATTAAAAGAAAAAGAAAATTAATTTTACTTTTTTGTGTTGTGTATTTACATACCTAGCTATCAACTTATTTATTCCTCTGTGCATGTTATCAAATAAATTTTACCAAGTAAAATATATTATATTTTAAATTTATTTTAAATGATTCCACGTACAAAAAAATCATTTTCCAGATGCTGGCCAATAGGAATTGAACTTTGCACCTTTTGATTTGCTGCATAACACACTAACCACTGTTCCACGAATGTGGTCATTACCATTTTAATTAATAAATAAAAATTATGTATTTATTTAATATATAAAATTATTAAATTATTAATATTTGTATTTATGTTATTTTCATTTGTTTACAGGTGAGATTGATTAATGATACAAGCACACTGGATATTATTGAACAATGGTGCTTGAATAGTAAGACTGCTTTCATTGTTTTGTATATATAAACTCAGGTGAAATTTATTAATGACTGAAGAATAATGGATATTATTAAAAAAAAATTGTGCATTCGATTGTGAGTGTTTACAAGTGCCATGTGTTGCGAATAACTTAAGTGACAAATACATTTTGTTTTAGAAATACAACTAAACTAAATAATTAATTAATTTAAACAACAAACCTGTTAAAAACAAATAGGTTATAAACATGAACTTATTACCCAATGTTGTGTATTTGAGTAAGAATGGTGTTATTTGTTCGTTTTGGTTCATTTTTGTACATGTTTCGTGTTATATATAGGCTATATTACACTATAAATAAAAATAATCAATTATAATTATTTTATTATTCATGAATTATAAATGTGACCTTTAATGTTATAATATATTTATAATAATTATATTATTATTATTCGTATTAATTATAAGAGTACAAGGACTATTTTATATAACATTATATAAATATTAAAAAAAATATATTAAAAATATAATGTAAATATGTAATTGAATTTTGTCACATTAATGTATAATGTTAAATGCAAATGCTTCGATGTCTTAATAATTTGTAGTAGATTAGTAAACGTGTTTGGTTTTTTATATATATTAATCCTTTGATCAAGCAACCTTATGAATCCTATTTAATTTATTAAAAAATTGACTAATGTATGTGATATTTTTAAGTAACCATACTGTACCATAATAATTCCATAGAAAATAAAATATTTTTATGATATATTAATATAATATTTTTGGTTTTGTTGAAATCATTTTAATTTGTCTGTAGAATTAAATTAGTGGAGGCAGTTTTTACTATAATTTAATTTTAATTATAGCACTACATAATTTTAATTATTTTAAAATTTATAAGAATTTTAAGAATGTAAATTTATTAAAACAGAATATTTTCTATCATAAATTATGAACTTTTATCTGAATTAATATTAAATAATTTTAATGTAATTAAATTATCAGTGCAAAAGGGTTGCCTTTGAATGCTATTAGTATATAGCATTGTCTTTATAGTTTTTTTATGTTGTATATGAAAAAGAATATCCCAAAAGTCATTGTACTTTCTTTTATGAAATCATACAGAATTCTTTATACCATCCTTTTTTAATTTTAGATATATTTTTAAACCTCTTTAACATTCTATTTTTCTGAGATTTTCTTTAGTTTAGTGAAAACATACATTTTTAATTCATCCAATGAAATAAATCGAACAAAAATGTATTTAGTAATTCTTTAACTTGCATATCAATTAATTTTTTTATTAACTTCATTAATGCAGAAAAACTAAAAATGAAAATGATAAAGATACAGAAAAACTGATGTAATGGGATGTTCCATCATACTGAAAATATATGAATTTCCATTAAATGTAAAAAAAATACTTAATTTGGGTTTCAAAAGATTATACATTCTAAGTTGTTATATAATGCATGAGTTTGAGAAGTCCTTACCACATAATTATATGACCCCTATCATAAAAGATTTAGAAACTTCACAGTACTAAACCCAGTAATGTGATGGATGGATGAACCTTGGTTTCTAGATTGCTTTGGTTCTTGTGTTAAGTGGAGTGGTGGGGGTTTAACAGTCACAAATTTGGTATCATAAGCCAGTCAGTAAACACTGTGTGCTATTGTAATTCATGAAAAAATTATTCAGTTAAAGTTTATAAGTTTCTAATAGTTATCTGTGAACATTATACATTTTAGTATTTTTTATTTATAGTTCTAGTTATTAATGCAGTTTTTACTACCAGATCCTTCAAACTTATAAATCAACATTATTTCTTAACTAGAATAGTAATTGTGAATTGGACATAATAGCAACAGACAGGCCGGGTGCCTTCACTCCCCTTCCCCCGTGTACTAGAAGTTTTCCTCCTCATAGTAATCAGTGTAATCCATAACTCTGGTTCCAAATTACATAATTTATATGTTTTTTTTTAAGTTGATCCAGTATAGCACACAAAAGAACTATAAGATTGTCTACCTACTAAAGCCGCCATTGTATTGAACACATTTTAATAAAAGGAATGCAATGACTTATGGGAAATTGGATGTGTAATATTATTATTTTGACTATCTTACAAAGTTACATATATTATATTTTTCCTATTGACTGAATTGGTTATTTAAAAAAAAATATCTGTTCTAGAGTGAACACAACCAGATGATCTATAACTTTGATCTCCTTATTAAGTGATTAATAAAATGTCACTGAGTATTTTTTAATGTAAATTTTTTTGATTAAAAAAGTTAAGTTACATGTCTAGGGATTTAATCGAGTGAAGATTTGTAAAATTATCTTATCAATTAACATTATGTAATTAATTTTAAATTATTAATGATTATGTGTCTATTTAGGCTATCTATTAAATGTACATGTATAGTTTAAATTTAGTAATTGTTTTTTCTTAATGAAAATGAAAAAAGAATGTGAGTTACTCGTATATCATGTAATTTACAATTAATTTTAGTATATTGCAATCTTAATCATTTGAAATGATTTTTACAGAAACTATTAAAATTTCAATAATTATACTTATTTTGTATTTATAAACTTTAATATGATAGTTGAGATTCATATTCATAAATTTATTTGTGCGATTAAAAATTTAAAGTGATACATTTGAAGAGGTTAGCAAATCAACAACAATTTCTGTTTGTTTTGAACAAATTGTTACTAATGTCGTTTTGTGGAATACCAGGATATGTAATGTTGTAACGTAATAATATTTGATTGTTATTAGGTCCCTCTTCACAATTATGCATGCAACAATCCTACAACATAGGCATTACATACACCTGTTGATTTTATATGATCACAATCTGTGTTTGCTTATTCAAAACAACATGGAAGTAAACAGAACATATTACGATTGCTAAATTGATGGTCAACTACATAATTATTTTTCAAGTTCGCAGCTTAGTTATAAATTTATAACTTGATTTATCAAGTTAACAGAAAGAATATTACTAATAACTTGGTGAAAGACATTCCGTTCTGTTTACTAGTAAAATATTGTACAAAATTATCATTCTAGATCTTTTAATTTTTTTCTTGTTTAATCAATTGATACTTTTAATATCAAACTTAGTTTCTTGATCAAATTAAAATTTTTGATTACAATTAATACATAATTTTGTATAATTTAAAACTTTTTAAAGTTTCCATAGATGTACAAAAAAAGTTATTGCACCGAAACCCTGATGTCAGTGGATAACTCAGTTTTTGTGACCAAAAAGTTCATCCTGACTCAAGAATTTTTGATTTGAATAGGTTATTGATAATATTCTTTAAGTATTGGTAGTATACTTATTCTTTAAAAAAAATTCAAATACAGGTGAACATTGAGCACATAAACAAGAAATAGTGAACCTGAGGTTTGAAAAATTTTCTTCTGACTGCTGTAACTAATGACGTTTATTTGTACTTTCTATATATTTTTATTTAAGCACGTTACAGTATTGATAAGTCACTGAACTTGTTCTGATTCAGGTAGTCACTTAAAATCTTCATTTAATGTCAGTTACACAAAGCAGGTTGTCTGCTTTATCCTTAGTAATGGAATTAGCGAGTGGAACTTTGCCAATAGTTCATAACTGGAATGTATAGATACAACATTGAATATTTCATTATTTCATTCAGTTACATCAGATGTTACAAATGTTGGATACATTGATGCGTTAATCTTGTAAGTTTAGATTGGATTTTTAAAAAAAGTTAAACTTATTATAGGTACTTGTTTAATGGTAATTCACTAAAGATGGTAATTAATGGGAGTTGTAAACAGTCATCATTGACATGGTCAAAGCACTTTAAGAAAAAGAATTTTGTTTTAACACAAGATTAACGGATTAATTTTTTTTAAATGTCTATTTACAATAAATGTAAAAATAACTGGCTATTTTTAAAAAGGACAGTGTAGTAAAATTATAAATATCAAAAATCAGATGCTCAGATGAATAAGATTGCACTACTTATAAAAATTCACATTATGTATTGTTTAATAAAAAAAAAAAAAATATATGATTTACCATTTCTATTATGTTTTCATATCATAATTATGTAATTATCTATAAGAAATATTGTAAGATAAGAATGGTATGACAGGGGCCAAAGTGTTTGAATTTTTAATTTACTTTGAAAGTTTAAAATTTTTAATTTCACATTTTATTGTAAATTATTGTAACCAATGAAACAAAAATTGTTTCCATTTCAGGAGCTTACTTGAAAAAAGTTAATTTGTCCAAAAAAATATCTTTTGTAACTTTTTTCTGCAATCTTAACTTTATTACTGTAATTGATTAAGTTTTATTTGTTATATTTTAATATTATGTAATTTTTTATTAGTTTTAAGTTTTTGTTTTGATCTAATCTTTTTATAATATTGTAAATAAGTTATATTTGTAACAAAAATTATTGTCAATCTTTGTTACAAGTTAATCGATTGAGTATCTTGTAATGTTTATAGTTTTAATTGAATTATATTGATTTACTAAAGGTATAAACCTATTTTAATGTGCAGTATGCTACAATATTAAAAGAAGAAAATATAAAATATTGTTCTTTCTTCCATTAACAAAAACTGTCAGTTTTGTAATAGTTTGTTTTAATGAAAAAGAGGAAAACTATATTCTACATTACTATACTTTTATTTTATATTTACTGTTGTATTTTTGATCTTCAATCTTTTTATTTACTAAAACCTATTATTTTGAAGGAAACGTGATTTGATGTTATCTGATTCAGTGTAATGTAGATTTTTTATCAGAAAAGAATTTTTGGAGTCTGCTGGCTGATCTCAATTATATTCATTGCCCAACTGAATAAACTTTCCTGTTAGTGTAGTAAATTTGTACCAGCTAACCAATTTTTTTGGCTACATGTTTTTGTCTTTTTCTCCTAAAGTTTCTGTTAAGCCTCGATGATTATATTTCTTCAGTTTCTTATTATTGAATATTGTCCATACTGTAACTATTCTATTATACTGTAAGAGAAGTTCAAAAATTTTAATGTAATTATACATTTTCCCTGTAAGTTTAACACTAACATTTATCTCAAAATTGAAATGCAATTTTTAATTTAGCTACCTTGATGGCACACAGTGGGTGCATGTTAGACTACAAAACGGAAGGTTTCGATTTTGATTCCTGACTAGGACTTGGAAATTTGACAAGTTGACACCCGTGAAACCATTCCATAACCCATAGTGAGCATGACATTGATGCAACATAATAAAGCAAAACGAAATAATTTTTTCAAAACATTTTTCTTAAAATTTTAATGACAAAATGATTATTAAACATTTTGTTTTGTAAATAGGTGTCATAAACACCTCGGAAAAAGATAGTAAAATTGTATTTACCTTATAAGCTATAATGAATTCAAACAATTAATTATCGATTCATAGAAAATATTCTAGGAATAAACCATAAAAGTTTTCAAAAGTGTTAATTATTGATTTTAATTAAAAATTCTTTCAATATTACTTTTTTATTATCGTAACACAATTTTAATTTAGAAATTTTTATAATAAACATGAATAAATAATTAAAAACTATAATATCCTGTAACTGAAATTTAATTTACTTATAACTTGTTAGAAATATTTTTATAGCTTTAGTATGTTAACCGAATCATTTTTCTTAAAACAAAAACCATTATTCTTTTTTTAATTTTTATTGTAAAATTCTTTTTAGGTATTATAAATATTTAATAATGATTATTATTACATTTATTAAATATTTATAAATTTATTCTTGGATGATTAAATTGTTACCAAACACAAGGTTTAAAAGCAAGAATAGTATACGATGTTATCTACAGTAGTATAAAAAACCGTGATACTCAGTATTACAGTATTTTCTTATCAATACTTTATGAAGAAGTAACCTACTTCAAGAAATGAACATGATGTAGTTTTGATGTATTTGAGTTCAGTAATATTAATGAAATTCACCATTGGTGATTTTAAGTTTGAATTATATTAATTATTAAAACCTATTTACTCGATATTTAAGGATAAAAGTTCTGTTCATTTATCGTGAGTTAATTATTAGTTAAAATTATTCATTTAACTATAAATGATTTAAAGTTTTTTTTATTATATTTTTTATGACTCTAATATTAATCTAAAATAATTAATAATTCCAAGCTAAAACATTAAAATTGTCAAGTTAATCATAACCAAATGTCCTTTTATAATAATATAATTGCCATATTTATTGGTGTAGATTTTCAATAGAAAACATGGTCAAGAATAATAGTAATCATTATTTGAGATTCTTCTTGTAGTTTCTCCTCATGATGGAGGTTGGCTATCATAATGACAATTTTGACCTTGAACGCTGCTGCTTGGAAAGATCTACAGAGGAGCAATGTAGAATTTTTTTAAGTTCTAAAACAATGAGACTGAGGCTCAATGTCTTCCCAAATTTCTCTTTCTCAAAATTTTACCCAGTGTAATCAATTGAAACAGGCTGTACCGTTCTCCTCATATAATATGGTCAAGATATTGCAGTTTCGATTTTTATAATCTCAATAAATTCTCTTTCATTATTTGTGATATCCAGGACTTCTGTACCAGTTAGTTTTTGAGTTCCAATACTTTAACTGACAGATCAAAGTATAAAAGAGAATTCCCAATGAGTTATGAATGTAATCAGAAAAAAAGCTGAATTAATTTATAATTAATTATTTAGTGGTTGGAAGGTGTTCAATTAAATAGATCTTTAGAACAGCTGCAAGTAAACTAATAAACAAGCAAAGTAATTCTGATTTAAGAACAATTTTGATTTCACAAATTTTTGTTCAGTTATAGTTTTTTCTATTTATAAATATTAAAAAAAAATTGATTTTAAGTCACATCAGCTACTATAGGTTACCATGGGTGTAATAATTCCATACTGTAGCATGCAATCGAACTCGGAACTTTCCACTTTGCTATGTGCAGCATAGTGTAGCGCTCTAACCATCGGGTCATGTCAGCCATTATTATTATTATTTGATATTTTTTCCAATACTTTTAAGTTTCACTGAAACAGATCCAAATTAAAGATCAAATTAAATTTTATACAAGAATGTCTGAAAGTCTTTGAAGAATTTGTACAGGAGGCTCCCACTCATTGATCAGAAAAATTTAAAAGTAGTTTACAATATTTAATCTGTTTCTGAGAAACATGTAATTTTTTATAAAAGTTTTGTATGAAAATACTATATTTATCCTCTTTTGTATAAGTATTACTTATGTTCCGATTTTACAAAGGTTTAGAAAGTTGCCGTGGGTGTAATAATTCCAGATTCTGGTTGGGAATTTAATTACTGGGCCCTGGAGGCCCAGTAATTAAAATTAACTAAAAGTAATCATTATTATTTTATATTTTCGATTTACTTATCTTTAAAAAAACAGATTATTAGTGGTAATGGTATTTTAAGAACATTAGTGGTAATAAAATGCCCTAAGAAATCAAAGATTTTCAATTAATGATTATCTTTAAAAGAAAAAACAGTCCGAACACCATACTTTTTTTTAAAATGTTTCATAACTGATTTAGTAATTATTTTCGAGTTTATATTTTAAACAAAATAAGATATGTACGTACGTTTTAATGGAGAATAATTTTAATGCATATGGAGTTTTCCTTTAATGGATGAGGACAATTTTTCTGTACCCAGGGTATAGTGGAACATTAAATTATTATAACGTAATCTAAGATTCATATTTTAATAATCTAATTAAATAAGATTTTATTTGTTCAAATTAACAGGAGTCTGCTGTACCTGCTTTTAATTTATAAATTGGTAATTTAAAAATATACTTATGACAGTTTATGAAAATGATCTTTGTTATTATTACTTTAGTACAGAAATTAAACAGCAATAACATTCACATATAGAATACATGAATAATCTGTTTTCATTTTTTTTTAAATATATGTATAAATATTGTATATTAGTTTTTAGGGTAGTAATAGTTTAAGTTTTTATGTTTTGTGTTAATGATGCTTGTGATTTAAGAAATGTACCATAGTAAAATAATATGGTACGCAAATAAAACTATTAATAATTATGTATGAGTTACCACAAATAAAATGCCCTAAGGAAGTACAGATTTTTGATTTACTATTATCTTTTAAAAAAAAACAGTTGGAACACCATATATTTTTCAAATGTTCATTATTGTTTTAGTAAATATTTTCAAGTCTATATTTTAAATAAAATAAGATGTGTATGTACGTTTTAATGGAGAAATAATTTTGTATAAAGCCTTATATTTTAAGAATTTATAAAAAGAAAGAAAAATAATAACTTGTTATTATTACATTCACTTTTTATATTCCAAAGATTTTTTTGTTCAAATTTTTATTTTGTTTTATCATGTGAGTTTGTTTAGCTTTGTACAATGCATAAATATTCTAGTATGGTAAGAAAAAAAAACCCAATTTTTGCGTGTAAAAATAAGTTCACAAAAATGAATATTATAAATAAATATAATATTCATTTATCAATGTTGTTGTATAAAACACTTAAGTGTACGTACAGAGTTATTTGCTGTATGTAATTTATTTCTATATAATATTGGCTGCTACTAATCGTCCTGTATAAAACTAAAAAAAAAACTAAATAAGTGTGTTACTTCTTTAACAGAATTCGGTAATAGTGGTTATATACCGCAACTGTGATTCATTTTTTATAAAATGTATTTATTAGTCGAAGTAGAATTAACTAGAATTTCTTGTGTGATTGAATGATTTGTAGCCATTAAATGTATGTAAAATATGGTATGATAATTATGACAAGCTTTTCTTTAGTGTGCTATATATATTGTATACAGAATAAACTACATACTTTATATATATATAAAATTATATTATAAAAATAATTTGATTTAATTTCACTCATTTGAAAGAAGAACAATAAAAATAATTTAACTGAATATTAGAAAAGAAATGACAAGAAATTTATGTACACATAAACTAATTTTATTTCATTATTATTACTTTATTTTTTTACCTTTAAAAATTCTTATTATAAATTTCAAACAGGGTAAAAATTACATAATTTTTTAACATTTGGAATAAATACATTTTATTCTAATATTCAGAATAATATTTTATTTATATAAACTTAAATTTCACTGTTAATTTTTGTTTGTTCTATTTTTCTTTTAATGTGCATGTATTATGGATGAGACAATCAGAGTAACGTAAATAATAAATTTTTATTTTCATTTTGTTAATTAAAATAATTAATGCCCAATATTTGCAAATAACTTAAAATCTTTATTTTTTTGTTTTATTTTATATTTTTTTTATTATTATTAATTTTATTAATATTATAAAATATTTGAGTGAATAATTTAATCAATTATAGTAATTTCACAATGTTGTTACAGACTAATATACCATAAAATTTAGATTTTGTAAGACGGAATAAAAATTATTATTTGAGAATAAATAATTTTTCTATCTTACTCACTTTTTAATTTATTTAACATTTTTATGCCTTCCTAACAAACAGAATTAATTCAGTAGTGTTATCAGTAAGTTACCTATTTGGACAAAGGTAGTACTGGAGAATAGATTGTTGGAGCAGGTTTCACATTTTACGTAATTGGGTTGTGATATGACATATGAAGGGGACTTTGATGTATTGAGGAAAGTTTTTAGGTTTCAATGTGTTTGCGGTTATATAAATAGAACATTTAATGCAAGAGCCCGGAAAGAAACACAGTTTAGGCTATATGAAATAATAAAATAATAAATAATGAAATGGCACTGCCTCTTTTATTGTACGGTAGTGAAACATGGGTCCTAAGGAAATCTAACCTAAGAAAGTTGGTAGCAGCTGAAATGCATTTTTTGATGCCGTATGTCAGAGGATTGGTATCCATTATTGCCTTACAATAATGTCTTCAAGGAGTGCAGTCGTTGGGTAGACAACAAAGAAGATGGATAGAAATTGAAACAAGCAATGTGCCTAATCTGTAAATGAGAAAGAAGAAGAAGAAGAAGAAGAAGAAGAAGTGTTATCTGATATTTTAAAATGGTAAGTTTTTGTTACAGTACCAGTGGTCAAGGATAGATTCACATAAAAGGTAATCTCTCATAAAAAAATCCCCCTACAATTACATTTTACAACCTTAAATTATGAGCCATACAGGTTGTGTTACACATATCCATAACAACTTTTAAGACTTGTGTTTGAGCATGCAAGCAAGCCTAAGACTAAGTGTTGTAGAGGAATGTGCATACTGCATCCATATGTCATATATAGCAGTAGTTAGAATTCTATTGATTAAGATAATTTTTTTGGGGGGTTTAACATCCGACTGTTCTGCAATTACTGCTAATGCAGACGGTGAAGGATGAAATGATTTTTGTAACGTATGAAAATATGCCTAAATGGGATTTGAACCCAAGACCGCATGATGAGAGGCAAGTACATTACCAACTACGCCAATGCGGCCACCAATATGATAAGAACAGATGTGTGTGTTTCATATTGTTTTATTTTATTTCAGCCATTAATAACCAGTTTTATTTATAAATTCTGAAGTGACACTATTTTAAGGAATTTAACTTATTATTTAAGGAAATTTGACATATTACATAATGTATCTAGTTTTCTAGCTAGTAAAGAGAAAACAAACAGCTTGAAAGAGATGCAATGGTTGAAGTAGCTGGATGAGTAGTGGGTGATCCTACCCTCCCCGACTCATCACATGATGACTACAGACTCACTTTCAACCTATTCAGCCAGCTGCATTGGCGTAGTTACTTGCCTCTCATCATGCGGTCTTGGGTTCGAATCCGATTCAGGCACGGCATATTTTCATACGTTACAAAAAATCATTTCATCTTTCACCATCTGCATTAGCAGTAATTGCAAAACAGTCGGACGTTAAACAAAAAAAAAAACAAAAAAATTCAACCTATTCATTTACTTGATACAAAGTTGTTATGAAAGTGCACTACCTGTAAACCCTGTTTACTACAGTCATATAAGTGTGAAATGTTAAATACTAAATCATTATATTGTAATTAGATAAGTAAAATAACAAAGTTAATATTATTAAAAAACAGCAAAATATTTAATTTTACACATGTTAAAAACATGCACTGACCCCAAGCTTTTTCTTGGATCTATGACTTTAGAGAGGTCATCGACATCGTCATGCTTGAAACTTGTATTACTGTAACTCTATTGCGTGCAATGTTGACTCTGTACATGGCTCTACTCCCATCACCTTTTGTACTGGAAAATCACATTCAATGTGATGTGGCTTACACATGATGTGTAGGTCCAGTTAGATGTGGATAATCTGTAGACCAGATTATCCTACCTAACAAAATTCTACATGACTAAATAATTATAAGACACAATGTTATGTTATGTACTAATATATGATACATCTTTAGGTATAAGATTATTAATGGTTTATCTCAGATTACCTAGATTCACTTGAACATTCACCCCACTGGTGGGTACTGAAAATGATTTAGGAAAATATTATAAACTATTTTTACCCAAAACTTTTGGTGTAGCAATCAAATATTGTATCATAAATATTCAATATTGAATAATTAATGGGATCTATATTTTTGCTGTTGCTTAGATCAACAACAAAAAGTTTGAACCCTTCAAAGTTTTATTAAGTTATAAAAAGACTGAGGTGGTGTACCAATTAGTGATGAAGTGAATTGTAGGGGAATGATGTTTTGAACCAAGTACAAGCCAGTACTAGGAACAGATACTGAGTATGCAGAACAACTACCAGGTACATTCTGTATCAGTTACAAGTTACAAATTATTCATGCACTTCATTGTGGGGAGTAACTGAAATAATTTAACAAGGCAGTGGGTGACACTCGGATGCTTCAGAGTGTTACTGACAAATGCTCTTAAGTTCTTGAACACACCATGTAACAAACTAAAAAATGTTTGAGGGAATGAAGAAAAAAAAATTCTAAGCACTGTCAAAAGAAGAAAAATTTATTAGTGTAATCATAATGAGATGATGAAAAAAATTCATGTTGCTGAGGCTGGGACTGCCGAGAAAAATAGAATGGTGAAGGGGTCTTAGCTAAAGATGATTATACCTGGCCTAAAAACCTGACAGTAGACTGGTCTCACTTCAATGGACATTTTCCAATCTGCAGTGGATCGGCTCAAATGAAACATAATGATTGCGGCGAATCTTCACTAAGAATATGACACTCAAAGAAGTGAGCAACAAGGGTAAAAATATTTATTTATTACATTATGGAAGGAATTATATACATAAATCAGCTTTTAATATTTTAGAGTAGAAAAAATAAAGAAAAATAAAGTGTCAAGCCAAATAAAGCTGGGGTCTCGGGTTTGATTCCCGTTCAGGTCTGATATTTTTACATACATCTACATATATATCACTATGCTATCTACATACATCACATATTATTACCTATGCCTAAGCCCAAAGCTTATCTAGGCATCATCACTCAATTAAAAAAAAAGTAACTAGTGTTTTTGATATTGTTAATATTATAATTGATTTTAGTAATTGGTTACAAAATGCCAAGTTAAGATGAATAGTGCAGTCAATCAGGTATGAGATTACACCAAAGACTGCAGTAGAAACAGCTGTAGTAGTAGCAGTTCTGTTCCTAGTGTTAGCTTTTATCAGGCTCAAAGTATCATTTCCCTACAACTCTCTTTGTCACTAGTTTCGATAAAATTGAGTACAGCAACAATTATAACATTTCTTTGGTGAGTTGGTATTTCTCAATTGGTAATAGGTACTAAGGTATCAATAACATACAGTACTCAAACCGAAGATGTACTGGGAAGGAATAGAAAGAATCCTGTTCCAAACCACTGCTTGTACCAATGCCTTCCTCAATGAGTTGAAAGTATGATTGCTTATCAGTATGCCTCACCTCCTGAAAAGGAGTTTTATTGTAATTCTTGGAATGATGTTTGTACTTGAATCTATAGCAATGGACTGAGTAACAATGTCAGGTAAATATTGCGCTGTCCTAGAAACATTGTTTTAAGGGTCACATGCATGTAGCCTACATTAGTTGTAATTGATAAACTTATCAATTCAAAAAAATTTTTGTTGATGACAGCAACTAATATAATAGATTCTAACAAAATTAAAGTGAAGAACTTTGATTCAGTCAGATTATGTTCAATTCAGATGAGAATAGAAATTGTCTGCTAACATTCTAGAAACACGATTAATACGCAAAGTTTGTACTCATATGTCCCACATACTTCACATGACTTTAATCCTTCAATATCTTCACTTCCTTCACCTCAGAGTCTGACAGTAAATGACAAGACTCAATATTTCAGAGGAGATGACTCCGGTTAGTGCAACTTACACCTGTATTATTTATGCTCTTCAACACGTCAGTCATTTAATTAAGTAACTGTGATTAATTGATCACTCCACCTACCCTTAACTGTGTATATTTATTACAAAAAATAATAAATATTACTATATCATGAATCAGATTTGATTTTGTCAGTCCCTCATTCAAAACCAGTTCTATAGTCTTGAACCTAATAGTTATGTTTGTCTTTTAGACACATCTGTTCACTAAACACACTGTTTATCGAGAGAGGCTTAGATAACTCATGATATCTTCTTGTATTATACGACACTGATGGCAGGTGCCTTACACTTTATGACACTCATTCACCAGAGCTTAGCTCTTCCCAACTCCCAAGACAATACTTAACGATTAAATAATGTTAAAATTTAAAAGACAAAACTGATTCAAATTAGTAAATTTTTAAAAACTCATTTATTAAAAATAAAATTACATAACATTTGATTTTAAAACAGGTCCTGAACTTTTCTGTGCTAAAGCTATTGCTTCCTCATAAGGAGGGGAAATTGGTGATTGAATTGGATTTTTGAATTCATACTTTCCTTCAGCATCCACCTTAAAAACAAAATAGAAAAAGATTAATACAATAAGAAATGGTTAAAAACCTTTCTAACTTTAAATTGTTTTAACTGCTTGTTTCTATAAAAATATAACTCATCAAAAAATAAGAGCAGACACAAATACATCAGTTATCACAAAATTATATTGTTATTTCTCAATATTTTTGTATTAATTAATATGCACAATATAAATAATGCAAAATCGAAACAATTGCTACACATTGAGAATGACAACGTCAAATAACCTACTTCCGCAGAAAGAACTAACATTATTAACAACTTTTAAGGATTGTACTAAAAGCTAATACATAAATTATCAAACATCCTATACAGATATTTTCAACCGCCATATTATATTAATAGTAGAAATATTCTTTAAAACCACCAATAATACTGTATACACTTATCAATGATAGTGCTTTGGTGTATAAAATACACATCTTCAGTAAATGTTCTTACTCTACAATTTGTTTAAATTTAAATTTTAAAATGTATCTGCCATGGTGGAAGTACAAATTTTTAAATATTAAGTACATAAAAAAAGAAAAATTACTGAAGATGTGTATTTTATGCACGAAAGCACTATATTGGTAAGTGTTTATTGTCTTACCGTATTACTGGTAGTTTTAACGAATATTTTAATATATATATAGAGGAATGAAGGAAGTAGAGAGACAATTTAGATAGATTTAAATATTATTTTATTATTTGATCAAACATCCTATGTAGGATTATCAACAGCCATATTATTTAAAATTGAAATTATTTCTAACCACCCGAATACTGTAACAGAAAACACAAACCAATGTTTACAGCGCTTTCGTGTGTCTTGTACACATTCCTACCCTGGTAGATAACTCTACCATGGTAGGAGTAGGAAGTTTTAAATTTTGATGTGGAAAATATTTTAAAAAAATTCAATTTACTGAAGATGAGTACAAGATACACGAAAGTGCTGTAAACATTGGTAAGTGTTTTCTGTTACCGTATTCTGGTGGTTAGAAATATATATTTCAATATTTCAATTTCAGATTTAAATATATATACAGAGATTT
Source organism: Catonia carolina (assembly GCA_035578175.1). NCBI lineage: Eukaryota > Metazoa > Arthropoda > Insecta > Hemiptera > Achilidae > Catonia > Catonia carolina. Next base: position 84,353,033 of record JAQMRL010000002.1, read on the forward strand.
AAAATAAAATATTTATTGCCCGATACAGATATAAAGATTTTAGTTAGTAAATGATTTTAAGGTATTTGTTTTTAGAAGCACAGTTACTGTTGTAGCTTGGATACAGAGTTTAGAAGTGGGGAAACTTAACTAGAATTGATTTTGTAGTATGAGGGACAAATGCTGTAGGATATATTCCACCCTTTTTCTAAGCCTTAGCAAGCTACTGTATACAGCTTCTTCTGTTATTACTCACTATATACAATCTTTGTAATTACAGTGTAATAACATTGTCCAATACAAAGACAAACAGCTTAAGGCGTTCAACTTATTGTACTATACTTGTCGATTAATGCAAAGTCTTCAGGCAGTCTTGTTACGCAAGATCTCAACCATAAACATCACAGAAAGCAGGAGAATTTTTTTTAATTAGAGAACAATATGAAAACTCTAAAATAATAAATTTTAAATTAAATATAAAATTGCAATTTTACTCGATTTGCTTTTTTAATATTGCTATTAAAAATTGTCTGCTTTTCTACTTGTTTCATGATATTATCTTTCTTAAAATAATCAGTTTAATTGTATAAATTTTTTCTTCCAAAATGAAAAGAAATTATAAAATTTATGAATACATTCAGCTACTAAAATAAAATTATTTTTCAATAAAAAACACTACAAAGAATACTTAAAAAAATTAATCTACTAAAAAATTTACTAGGCCACCTCTGTAGTGTAGTGGTTAACATGCTAGCCTACAACGCGGAGGTCCCGGTTTCGATTCCCAGCTAGGATCTCAAAATTTTCACTAGTTAAAACCCACAGTTCTAGATACATAACCCACCATAGTCACTAATAAACACGCAGCTGATGTAACTTTAAATAAACTAACCTAACAAATCCCTTTCATGAAACGACACGTCTCATGGCTGGTGACAATTTTTAAAAAAGTTTACCTTTGACTTGCAAAAACTTTGATGGCAAAAAGCAATAGTGATTTCGGTATCTAGTACTCTTTAAAAGAAATTGAATGTACTATATTTTTACTAACTCCAAATTCCGACTTTTATTTTTTTGACTTCCAGTTTTTGGTCATGTGTGGTTGAAACCGGAGCTTCAAACCCAATTTAGGCCCACTAACTTTTTGTGTAGACTACAAATCCAAAAACCATTTGTTGCTATCTTTTGTAGTTTCTGACATCTGGGAGTCACGGATGGACAGACAGATAAAACAAAATGATAATGACAATTTTAAAAATTTCCACCAAAAAAAATTTATTAAATCTTTGCACAAACAAAAAATTGAGTATATGAACCTACAAAAACAGTTTTTCTTTATAACCTTCCTAGTTCATACAATGTGTTTAATTGTAACTATACAAAGTTTATAGTAAGAAAATAAAACATTATTATTATAATGACCTTCCTATCCACTGCACAGACTTACTACCAACCTCAGAGGAGTAAATTAAATATTATTTGTTTATTGTTCTTTCCAGTTTCACTCCACTTTTTTTCTAGGTGTCACTTTAGAATACTAATGCTAATTATCAGAATTGCAACTCTTAAATAAAAGTAACAGAAATAACAGTTATTGCTTTAAGGTAATAAAACTCTCTCTAAGACTTAAACGCCAGTATTACAAATAGAAAAGCTTTTTACTTTTCTGATGTATCACTTACAGAATATGGACACCAATTTTTAGAAATATAACTTTTCAAGATGGGAAACAACGGGAAATAAATAGCACACAATTACACACAGCTGAGAAGAATTCATGAAGCACTATCTACACAAAAAAATAGCCTCTTTGAAACTAAAATAGTTAAAACAAAGCTACAAGATCGCTCCAAGGCATAGTGTGCCAGACAACAAAGCAAAAGGGGAATTCGATTCCTTGATAGGATTTGAAATTATTTTTTGAAGAAATCCGTAGTTCTATAACCCCAAGTAGTTGCTGATAACCAAGAAGCTGAAGAAACTTAAAATAAAACTAAAAAAGAAATAAATAAAGAAATAGTTAATTAACTTTATTTGCATTAAATTCATATAGCTAAAAAAAACTTAATTTAAAACTAAAACTGTATTAGCATAAGTTAGTTGAAATACTATATGAAAAAAGAGTAAATGGTAATCCTAACGTATCACATACGGCTGAAAGAAATTCATGCTATTAGCAAAATGTGCCTATCTGTTACTAGTACACTAACTCATGCATATGAATTTAAGCCATTTATCATTTTAGGAAGGTGATTGGGTATAAAATAACATGTAATGAGATGATTATAGAATTAATACAAACCGGTAAAGGATAAGTCATATCAGAATCATACGCACTCAAATCACCACAAGCTAGAAATGGAACAATACAGCGATTAACTCCATTAAGTGTTGACCAATCACAAGTTGTGTTATCAAGTAATGGGTTTGTCATAGATGGTATAAATCCTTCAGGTGGAGTATAGTCTTGACACACAACAAACGCTTCTATAATAAAAAAGAAAAAAATAATTTAAAAAATATAAACAAAAATAATAGTAATTATTAATCTGGAAATCAAATTAAATTTATTATGAAATGTCCCTAACCATGAAAACAAATATATCCCCACAAAAAATTAGCTCAATTTTTAATTTTATAAACATTAATATCTTACATGATACTTATACATAATTTATTAATAGAACCGTGTTGTTTTTTCTTAACTGAGCAATTTCTGCAATTCATTACAAGATAAAGTAAGTGTATAGAATTGAATAATAAATAAGAGGTTCTTTTGTATGGCTAACTTCCACAATTTTAACGACTTATTTCAAAAATACTTAAAACAAGGAATGATGACTTAATAACTTAAGTGCAAAGAAGTACACGGGCCACCCTTCATCAGCATTCAACCGAGCTACACATCAAAAAGAATTTTCCACCATGGTTGTTTTTACATGAGAAACCCTAAGTGATGACTTGTTATTATTATTAAAGAATATTTTATGATCATTACAGTGATTCATAACCATTATGCCATGGTCTTCAATATTTAATTCTGTTTAATATCAAACATTCAGGTAATTACCTAAATAAACATGTGCAAGTAAAACACTGCTATACCATATAAAATCTTAAAAGCCAAAGTAATGAAGTAGACACATACATGTTCTCTTTCGGTTATACACGAAAGGTTAGAAAACAAGTTATGGTAAATTAAACAATAAATAAAAACAAATACAAGAGGATAAGAAATAAAAACAACTGGAACAGCAAACTCGCATAAATTTCAATTGTTTATGACTGGCTGATTTTGATGATTTCCTCATCATCTTGCAGCTCTACAAGCCCTTGGTGGGCTTTGATTTACTCAACAATCCTCTAGGCTAGTTTTTAGCACTCTCCATCCTCTTACACCTATCAGAATCATTTCATTTGTGTCATTTGTGACATTATATATCCACCTCTTCCTAGGCCCTTCTTTCTGTTTTTTGTAGTCATTCCTCCCATTTCATTTAATCATCCTCATTGACTCCACTCTATCATGGGCCCCAACCACTGTAGCTTATTGGCCTTTCTTCTTTTCCAGCCAAAGATTAGGCTGCAGCCAGTTCCGAACTGACAAACTATATCATCTATCTCCATCTTCTCCTAGGTCTACCGTTTTCCCTTCTGGAGCATACCAGTGTGCCTGCTTAGGTATCCATTGACTCCACTCTCTCATGTGCCCCAACCACTGTAGCTTATTGGCCTTTAAGAAATAAATATGTCTCTAGTTTCAATGAGTGTATCAGTTCCACATTGATGATTTACTGTTCAGGTCATCAGACTGGTTTGCACCTCTAGAGGCTTTACTAAGTAAAATAAGGAGTGAGGTGGTTTACCAATGCCTTCCTCACTGAGTATAAAAGTATGGTTATCAGCATGCCAGGCCCACTGAAAAGCATCTACTTTCCACCCTGCAAATGACACCTTCACTTCACTCATCACAGGATTGCGCTGTATAGTAAAATTTATTACTCTCAGAGGAGACAACTGTAACTATTGTCTTTTGCACCTCTACATCTTCTATTCTTAAATGCTTCAGTCATATAATTGGCTGACCATGTAATAAGAAACAGAACTATATTTTGTAGCCCTAGAACTAGCAGATCGAGTGCAAATATTTTAACACTCCACCTGTCTGTAATGGGCAAATGAAAATTGATGATTTATTTACCAATAAGAAAATTTTAAAGCAAATCTGAATGAGTACTGTACAATTATTTAACTACATTACTACGCATATGTAAAACAGTTGTAATTTTATGTCATTAATTAAAATAATGAATAACAAGTGTAATGGGCAATCTTCAGTAATAAAGTCGGCTCTATAAGTAGAGAATTACATGAAAATTTGAACCACTACTTGGTGTTCATGCGGGTTAATTCAGAAATTTATGAAAAATTGCTATTAACTACACATTTTATGTTATGTGTGATTTTGACTTACAATAATTCACTTTGGGTAGTAATTACTATACTCATTATAATCTGCACCAAATTAAAGGTGAACAATACTGGGTACAATAAGAGACATAATTTTACTGTGAATGTTTTCAATGGGTAAGAAAGCAAAGGGAAGACCAAGAAACAAGAACTTAGAAATGTTAATGGAAGATATGACATTCAATAATTACAATACACTTGAACAGAATGATTACTGAAAGGAACTACAAGACAAAGGCTTTAGGACATGAAGGAATGAAGCACTTATTTTTAAATGAAACCTATTTTTATCATTGGAGTGGAGACCTGCCTTGAGTTTCCCAAAGATATTCGTTTCACTTTTTGAGAAAAATCTTCTCAAGTCCCTATCTAATACATTTCAAGATTCTGGACTGACAGACAAATAGGCCTATATAAACTTTTTTAGCTCAGTTTATGTCCTATAATTTAAAAAACTATGTGAATTTTTATCCTAACGAGCACTTTAAAATTGTAATTTTGCAAAACTATTTCCGTCAATACATCAGAAACCCACAAAAATATTAATTTTTTCTGTAACGTGCATGGTGATACATGAAAATCACTGCTAAAGAAATGCAAAATCTGATGGAGAATAGAGCATAAGATCTGTGGTATAATAGCCAGTTGTGCTGGCCACTACACTAAGGGCTGGATATAAACATTTAAAAAAATTAAATACACCATGTAAATAAAAATTAATAAATTAGTTATAAATTAAAATAATTGTACAAGAGCAGGCTAAAAATTTACAAATAAATAAAATATTTTAAATTACTAAATAAAAAACAAACAAAATTTATATAAATTACTTCAAGATAAAAATCATACAAATAAAGAGATAACATTAGATAACAATGGTATTACTGATTACAAGAAGAATATTTCACAACTTTTTGTTATCTACAATATTAATTCTTACAACTATGATTAAAACTGTCTAACATGAGAAAAATCTAAAGTGAAGAAGACTTTTTGAACAATAATTTGAAACTAAATTACTTTTTAGTTTGAAATGTTGAAAGTTTCATAGAAAATTTTATCGTAGAAATTTTTTCTATAAAAACATTATAGAATGAATTTTCGTAAACTGTGAACCTATATATTGTATTGAAAACTAACATGAGATAACACAAAAACTTTGTTAGATTTTTATACTGAAGTTTTCAAAAACAATGATCATATAGGAATTTTTTCTATACTGTGTACTTGATGTATGTTACTTTACAAAACAAAATTTTTACTCGTTTACAAGATTTTATAAAATTTTTCTTACAGCTTCACTTTGAAATAAACCCAGTATATTTTTTTCTTTTAACCCTAATGTTTGTATGTTGCAATCTACTCAATTAAAAACTATAAGAAACCCTATGACCCAATGAGATGAGGATGATATGTATGACGTGTAGTTTTGTACAAAATCAGGCTGACTATTCCTGAGAATATGGATAATTGAACCCCAAGCATCAGTGTACACGGGAAACCACTGTCTAGTATTCAAACCTGTATAAAACTAAAATTTTTATAATATTCTTAATTTACTATGATAGCAGTTGTTCTACAACTTTGATTACATAATAAAAATGATAAAAATCAAGTGATAAAGCAGCTGTAACAGATCAGTAAAAAATTTCAATTATTTTTCAATAGGAATGACTATAGCCTGCAGGATGAATTATACAGATTTACTTATGTAAATATTTATAAAATTTTTGCTACATTAAGTAAAAATTTTAATATTGTAAATGTTTTCAAATTTCATTAACACCTACATAAGCAATAATAATCATTGGTAAGATAATGGAAAAGTCTCTTGTTAAGTTTGCTAAAAACAAACTTTTCCAGTATGGGTAGCCATGGTTAGGAGACTGTTAACTAGTTTAACTCATAGAATGGTAATCAAAACCACTGTGCAGCAGTATCTAACTGATTCTGTAGCTCTGATCTACAAACGCATTAAAGTCTGTGGAAATTCATTTGCAACGATGTATTAAATTTTATTCACAGAAGCTATTGTGTAAAACTGATAAGCACTATTCATGTAAAACTATCCACTACACCATAAAGGTTTACAACAATAACTCTGTGGTTTTATTACAGAACAAAGCTATTTATGCCAACAACTATTTAGTCTTCAAGTACACAGATATGCACTGCTACATTTATGACTATCAAAAATATTAAGTTTAAAAACTTCCAAGAAAACAATTTAGGGAATTTCATGAGTTTTATCTATATTCAATTTTATAATTAAAAATACAAAGTGAAATTTACAAATAATTTTCTTTTGCCAAGGTAAAAAAAAACATGACCTAATTATAATTATGAGTGAATAACACTAAATGAAAACCAATCTCCATTGGGCTTAAAAATACGGGAAATCACTAATTGATGCTAAACTAAGTTCTGTAGAAAAAATAAAAGTTGTGAATAGCTGTGAAATAGAAGTTGTAATTTTTAAAGAAAATTTACAACTTTGACTGTATATATATTTGGCCTAAAATGGGCATTAAAGTCGCAATATAAAAAAATATCTTTTTTATCTATTTCAAAGAGCAAAATATAAAAAAACCACTGATGGGATGCTAAACTAAGCTCTGTAGAAAAAAACGCATAAAATAAAAGTTGCAGGTCTTTAGTTTTCTATAACTTTTGCTCTAAAATTTATATTAGCTGCAATCTTTAAAAAAATACCACCAGAACCGAGCCTTCCCCGATTTCAGCAGATATATCATTTACCCAACCTTGTAAAGCAAAAAAAATGTAGTATATGAGGGGATTTTAACAAAACTTTGGAGCCATTTTTGAGAAATTTGTAAAAAAAATCAAAAAATCACACAAATAAACTACTATTTCTGGTATACTAATTTTTATTAAAATATTCATGTCGGGTTTGTGTTTTAACTTCAATGGTTTTCTGTTGTAGAGGTATTTTGTTCATACACACACAGACCAATTGGTTAAAAACATGTAATTTTTTTGCTTTAAGAGTCCTGAAAACATGATTGTATTTCCAGTGAAACTCAATGTCAAAAATCAACATGTACATAAATTTTCTTCCAATATTTCATATCATTTTACTTAAATATGATCCACTTGAATATACTGTTCCACCTAACCCTTCTGTCATCCGAACTTCTCTAGAAGTGCGTGCACACAGCGCATGCACTTCTAGAGTTCTGATCCACCTAACCACACTAAGCAAGGCACAGAACCAGTGCAAAGTGCTGGTGGAGTGGCGTGTTTCATAAAAGGCAAGAAAAGGTAATAAAATTTATAATTCTAAAATTTTCTTTTAATACTTACCAATACTTGAGTTTCTTGAACTTCGTGGTTTTGATATAGTCACTCTAGGGAATAATATTCTAAGTTGAGCATATAATAATGATACATCTCTACCCCGAAATATTTTTGCTATGAATGTTCCACCACGTTTAAGTACATGTGTTGTAATATTTAAAGCAGCAAGTAGTAATTGAGCTTGTATATATTCATCAATGTCATGCAATCCAGTTACTGTAAATAAGTATCACATACTAGTTCATTAAATTTTAGAAAATAAAACAATATATTTTATCAAAAGGTTTGTTTTTAAAAAACCTAGAGTACAGTAATGTAAACTAGTTCACTGGTTACCAAATACCACCAGTCATGGACCCTACAAGAGTCTCTCTAATATCACTTTGTTTTTTTTGTAATTTTTAAATGTAAGTGTAGTTAAAAAGTACCAACCCACTCATATTATATAGAAAATAAATATTAGAAACTGGAGGTTTTACTCAATAAAAGTAAGTCCAATACATACTATATAGTAAATTCAAATTTCTCTTGGTTTTATGTAAATGATACTCACAAGTTTTTGTGGAATTTTCTTAACATGTTTGGTTCCCATAAACCCCTTAGGATTAGTCTACGAACCCTGAAGGGTCAACCGATCGCTATTTTGGAACTAACGTACTAGAGTAGGTACTCTAGTAATCTCATTAGTAAGTAGTAGATACTAATATAAAATGTTAAGCGGTAAATTAGAAATATAGAAGACAAATTTACAAAATGAAAATAACGAAACATAGTTCTAAAGTAAAACAGAAACAACTTACATTAAAACTAAGCTACCATACAAAAATTTAAACTTAAAATATATCATCAAACTCTCAAGTTCCAGATAAGTAAAAAAACATATTTACATACATTTCCTTCGAGATCACCTTGATTCTCCTTAAAATTTATTCAAACTCCTGAAAAATATTATCTATGATTCCACTTTTAGTGAAAATAACGTGATGAAAGTTCAACTAAAATAATGACCATAATGATCTTTCAAAGATTACTAACAGATTGACTGAATTATTTCAGTGATAACATACCAGCATGATTAGGCCTAAATGAGAAATTTCTTTTACAGTAAGAATGTGAAAAAAAAACAACCAATAAAGGAAAACTTTAAATTGTTGCATGATGCGTATCGCTGATTTTTGATTTCTTGACACTTCAATTTTGGATTTCCTTAAAATTTAGCTCCTGATTATGAACTAACATACAAAATCTACTCGTCAAATGTTATCCCTGCTAATATGTTTTACCGATTATTATAAGCATTCACTTACAATCCATCTGTAAATAAATCTTACTAGATTGCTGTCATAAACAAGTTTACATAACATGAATAAACAAGAAAATGTGCAGGCTAGCACATGCCACCATCATACCTTGAACATACTAGAGCAAGTAACTAACATTATAGAAATTAATGGCACTTTACGCAAAATTGAAGTTTAATTTAACTTGAATTGAACAGCAAAAAAACTCACCATCAGGAGCTCCATCACAGACTACAAGATCAGCATTTTCGCCATGAAAATGATTGATTATTTCTTCAGCTGTACTAACTTTTGTTATATCTCCCTGTATTTGAATAACACCAGGTAAAGGAGCCATTGCCTGAAGGTCAACCGCAACTATTTTCACATCTTTGTCACTCACTCTACCATAAAAAATACATATTTAAACTTAAGTGACATCAATTTTGTATTTATTCTTACATTAAAACCGCTTGATATAAAGCAGATAACAAATATAATGGATTCTTTAAATTTTTTAACCGACTTCCAAAATATTTTAATTTAGAAGTCACTGCACTTAAAAAAATATGAAAATCCGAGTCCAGTGCTTTACCAGATAAATAATATAACTTGTTTAACCTCTTGAGGTACAAGAAAATTAACCATAACCTCGCAATTACTTATGTTGTTGTTTAGGTCATCAGCTGAAAGGCTGGTTTGCCCCTTTGGAGGCTTTACTAAGAAAAACGAGGAGTGAGGTGGTTTACCACGCCTTTGTCACTAAATTGAAAAGTATGCTTATCAGCATGCCAGGCCCTCCGAGAAGCATGTACTTTCCACCCTGCAAATGACACTTTCACTTAATTCACCACAGAATTTGGCTGTATAATAAAATTCATTCCTATCAGAGTAGATTACTCTGACTTGTGTATTTTACATCTCCACCTCTTCTGTTCTTAAATGCTTCAGTCATATAATTGGCTGACCATGTGATAACAAATATAACTATTTTTTATACTCTGAAACTAGCAGATTGAGTGGAAATAATTTAGTTACCAGTCCACCTGACTGTTGTGGGCAGTACGTATGATAACAGCTGATAATGCAACAAGAGAGCAGTGCAACCAACAAAGGTTTCTGGCAGCATATGTGGCAATTGGGGGTCAAAGTAGTTAAATGATATCTAGCTGTGGTGTTAATGGATACATATATGTCACTGTCAGTTAAGAGGTTAAATACAAACAGAACCAACAACACAAAACAATAAATAGAGTAACTTGGAATTTTAAAGCATCATTCTACCAATCCAAAATATTTTGACCTGTCCCAACTTTGAACGATGGGCAGTAAATTTTTCTACCAGAGAATGGATATTGCTGTTATGGCTAAAAGTCAAAAAAGTTCATGTTATATAATGAGCTTGATCATCCTAGATCCTCCTTTTTTTCCTCCTTTGTTAACACTAATTATGAAAGTAATTCATACATTTTTTGAACTTTTTATGTCTGACTGTCGTTCACAAAAAAAGGCTAATGCAGACAGGAAGGGTGACAGATGAAAATGAGTATTGAAAAAGGCTGGACCATACTAGGAATCGAACCCAGGAACTATGGCTATTAATTTCCCATTAGTTAAAATATAAATATATATTATTTTAATCTGTAATGTGTGTACATGGCAATCAGTTCAATTTAAGAATGATACCCAACCCCATGATCCAATGAAATGAGGATGATGTGTAAATGACAGTGTAGTCTTGCAAAGACTCAGGCTGATCAATCCTGTATGGTATGGGTATGAGTATGGTTAATTGAATCCCAACCATCAAAGTACACCAGTATTCAAATCCGTATAAAAGTAACATTTACTAGGATTTGAACCAAGAACCTTTGTCTCTGAAATCAACTGTTAAACAGCTGATTCAAGGCGATGACTTTACCACAAGACCAACCCCAGTGGGTTCCATATAATATTCTTCCTTTATTTTATAAAATTAATTAAATAGGAGGTATTGCCTAAATAGACCAGACCATTTGTGATTGATAGTGGTAATATTTAAGTAAATAATGATTTATGCAACCACTTTCAAACAAAAAAAAATGTGATTTTATAATGGGACCAAAATAAAAATGATTGTACTATTTTTCAAAGCTGATGAGCTCTGAACGTATGCATTGTTCCCTACCCACTTCATAGCTAGCCAAAGACTTGCCAGAAAAATACCCAATATTTGCTCTCATAGCTCTGTTATATATTTCGTCAGCCATTTTGTTGTTCTTACAATAACAATAACCTATGAACATACAACCAGCTGATTATACTATAAAGTACTGCATGTTAATGCGCTCTATAGTCGATTCAGAACGAGATGTAATATATGAGTGAACTGCTGCAGCTCTCACACCCATGCGCCCGTAATTTTTGCCAGGTTGAAACATTCATACAATCTGACAATGCTTCTGATTGGTCTAAATGCGTGGAACAGCAGAGCTCATCAACCATGAAAAGTATGCTTTTTAATATATTTTTCAAAGTATATTTGAATATATTTTATAATATTATGATCTTCAGTCCATCAGGTTAAGTAAAAAATGAGTAGTGTTTAACGTTATGTCTACTTGAATGATAAACAAACATTAGAAAAAATGTAATACAGATGAGTGAATGAAATATCAAAATATCTCTTCTAATAACAATTTTATCTACAATCAGAAACCAAAAGTTTCATGACAAAATATTACTGCAAATTTTTAGAAAGTACCTACACCTTTTTTGTCGTCAGTCTCTCGACTGGTTTAATCCAGTCAAAAGTAGGCTAAAGTATATATTTAGATACCAAACTGATGAAACACACATCATTCATATCGAATATTCTATTATAAATCCATTCAAGGTTTTCACAAAGTTTCCCTTTACCACTCAAAGCGAAAACTTTATCAAACTCTTGCAATCTTTACAGTAGCATAACCGTCTCATTACGTATCCCAAAAATGGACATGCCGTATTATATAACGTTCATTATTTTATGTATTCGCTACAAAATGGTTACTCAAAATTAATAAATTACTTTATTACATCTATTGAAGGCAGCAAAAGCGTTATAGCCTCATGACAAAAATGGGATCAAAACTTCTGCAGAGCTGACTAGTTATATAAACACAAACTGTTAGTTAAAAGTGAAAAGTAGGCAAAGTTATAATACAAGATCAGTTATCCTTTACTTAATTAAATGTGATTCCCCTATCATTATTATTATTCTTATTATTATAACAAGTACCTACCGTAACTTTTTTGACAGTACTTGACTCCAACTTCCTGGAGCAGCACACAAATCTACAGCTTTCAATACACCTGAGAAAAAAATAATATTTGGGCTTTTGTACACTACTTTTATAACTCACTTCCTCAAAACCTGTCATTAACATAACATGGTGAATATTAAAATGAACAATAACCTACAAGCAGTAACAATAAGTTATGCCATATTTGTTATATAATAAAGTGACAAACTTTTTTATCAATTAGCAAAGAATGCTTTTAAAACCGTGATTAATTATTTTTGGAGATTTGTGGTATTGGTTTGCAAATGAGCAATGACTGAGTTAGCCCTTTGCACTAGAAGCATAATTTATTCTAATCTAAGAACCCAATTATCAGTAACCAAACTAATGGTAAAGAGGAGTCTCAAATCTCATTATATTTAAATGGAAGGTACACTCCCAGGATAGTTATGTATAATCATAAACTCCTGCTAGGATATCAAGCACTTCAAATCATGATTTCAATTGAAAAAATCACTTCCAATCTATCTTGGAAATATTAACAAGAGATGAAATATGTTATTTATTTAGACAGATTATCCAAGTGAAGTAGGTTTAACCACATAAATTTCTTCCACTGTAAGTAAGAAATAACTGCCACTATCTTTACAATAAAATAAAAAATGTAAACAATGTGGTGAAAGGCAATGTTTTTATGAATTTTTTTGTTAATCATTTAGAAAATTCCAGTTATGAACTAAGTCCAGTTCCATTGGTATTAAACTACAGGCTAAGCTTACCATTCACACTAAAATGTCAAATATCAATGCATAACTTGTAAAGACTAAACTGTTAACTCAGTACAGCTAAGTTTAACATTCTGATGTGAGACTAAAACATGGAAAACAAAATCCATCAACACTTACATTACTAATGACAACAGATAAACATTTTAACCAGGACACATAAATTTAATTTTATATTTTCACTTCTAAACGTCAACTAACTATAAAATAACAAATAATGGTACCAGACTGTATTCACAATAATTACAGTAATCTCAATTGGTCGAACAACATAACCTCACATATTAACAAAAAATTATGGTTAAGTAAGGTTTAAAACCCACAGTTTATATGAAAATTTGTATTTAAATTCCGAAAAGTCTTACCTTCGAAAATATTGAATTCTTCATCAATCTGCAGCAATTTAAACGCACTTCTAGCACGCCAACCTTCCTCCTTTGCCAATCGATAATAAACATCTCGTTTGTCTTTTGAAGTCTTTCCCATAATAAATTACCTTCGTATAATAAAACACTACAGAAATAATATCAGAGATTTTTCTAATATCAGTCACGGATTAACACTGTTTTACATCGACTTCACAAATAATACCGAACTGAGTAAATAATAACATAACCTCTCAACTAAAATCACGTGAACTCGCTAGGAGCGCTAAACATCATTGAGCTGCTATCTGTAGGCATTTCGTGTAACCAGCTCATTGCTTGTGCAGGATTGCATGTGGAACATTTTACATAGGGAAGGTTTCACGAAATTTCTCTTCTGAACGTGAATCGGCAGTATTTCGATTTCGCATTAGATAATTATATGTTACGTTGCTAATGCAATGACGTACCTAATTAATTTAAAAGTTCTCTTTTTGTTTCTCAATCGACTATTTTAGTTTGTAAATCTAGAAAGTTACCAAGTTCTGCAGATGATTATTATTAGCCTATACCAATAAAAATAGCCATCCTACTTTTCCGGTATTACTCTCTTTCGTTACCGTATTATTAGTCTACTCAATTGGGGAAAATATTTTTTTCTTAATCGAAAAGTTTTTGACGTAGGTATAAAAAATATGCTAATATAACCAAAAAATATATACATATATAAAAAATATGCACCATTTGAAAGAAAAATATAGGCTGTTGGCGCCTAAGGTCATTTCACTAAGAAAGCTATGTAGAAAAAAAAGCTTTTTTAAACTAGCAACTAAAAATCTAGTTGCAAATAAAAACACTGAAATAAGAAACAGAAGACAAGCGTTTAATAGAACAAAAGACTACCTAATCAATTTAAAATTTACAAAAAACAGTAAGAAAATTTGAATTAATTTAATTATAAAATACTCTATTTGTGACACATAAATTATAAATAGAATTAAATAAACTGAATTTAATCGTTCCATCAGCTAATCATGTTATTCAATTCGTTTTGTTTCTGTATGTATCATCACATTTGGTGGTTACATGCTTTTGTAGTATAGTTTCCAATTGAGAAACAAAGTTAAAAAACCCAAAGGCAACATACAGTATTCACTCGACCACATGTTATTAGCAACTACGGAGTAAATAAAATTAAAAATCTGGTGTGAAACACTCACACAACTCTCTCTTGCCAATGCAAATAATTAATAATAAACCTAACATTATTAATAAAATATTAAAAATAAACAACAACTAACCTCAAAAACATAACCTTATTTTAATCATGAGTGGAAGACGCAAAATGAAAATCGAACTCAATTTGGCTTAAAAAAAACGGAAAATCACACTTTCACGCTAAACTAGGCTCTGTAGAGAAAAATTCTCTAAACAAAAGTTGTAGATCTTTTAATTTTCTATAACTTTTATTATATACACTTTTGTCGTAAAATGCATACTAAGACCGAAATGTTAAAAAAATCGATTTTTCTCACGTTTTCGTGAGAAAAAAAACAGAAAATCGCAAATTACCGCTAAACTAAGCGTTATACAAAAAAATATTTGAAATAAAAGTTGTAGGTTTTTAAATTCTCTACAACTTTTATTATATAAGTTTTTGCGCTAAAATTTATATTAAAGCCGTAATCTTAAAAAAACAACGTTTTTACGTAAAAACAGCCTCACCGAGAATTTCAGCAGACATGGCGCCTACCCTATCTTGTAGAGAATAAAAAATTGAGTAAAATAGGCGATTTTAAAAAAAATCGTAGGACCAGTTTTTGAGAAAATCGCAAAAAACTGAAAAATTATACGAATAAACTACTACTTCCGGTTGACCGATTTTGATGAAAATGTTCGTGTCGCGTCCGGTAGTGGTATGTAACTTAAGTTTCAAGTTTCAAGTTCGTACGATGTTCCGTTCTTGAGATATTCTGTTCACACACACACACACAGACACACACACACAGACACACAGACACACACACAGACCAATCGCTAAAAACATATTTTTTGGATTCAGGGGGTCTGAAAACGTATAGATCCGGTGAAAACTCGATTTCGAAAAATCGACATGAAAACAATACTTTCCTTCCTATAAATTCATATAGGCAAGAGAAAGTAAAAATTGAAAACGTAGGTTTAGGACGTCGTTTTCGATCTAGTTGGTCCGTATATCGAGTATTAATAATCGATACAAGCAATGTTTTCTGAAAACGTCGCTCGAGTGGAGCCAAATAAGCTTGCCGGTGTAGCTGCGCGAACAGTTCGGATTCAGTCGGTAGTTTTCGTGACAACTGCCTATTAAATCACATGTTCTTAACGATGTCAATTATTATCTGTTAGCAACGTTTGAACCAGGAACTAAGGTTCCTGGTTCAAACGTTGCTAGTAAATCCTAGTAAAGGTAGTTACTTTTATACGGATTTGAATGATAGACAGTGGCTACCGGTGTACTTTGATGGTTGGGGTTCAATTGACCATATTCTCTCAGGAATGGTCGACCTGAGTCTGTACAAGACTACACCTCATTTACACATCATCCTCATCTCATTGGGTCATGGGGTTGTTTATTTTTCTGAATTGAACAGATTGCAACGTACACACATTATAGATTACAAAGAAAAAATTAGCAACGTTTAAAACATTCAATTAATATATTGTAAACATTGTATACAATAATTAACGCCTACCACATACAACACATTACAGACTAATGTTTTCAGTTCAGCTGATATTATTATGTTGCGACAGCGACGTGACTCTGATCACAGCTAGTACAGCACTGATCCCCACCACCCGCTGAGGCAATCGAGCGCGCCATTACCAAAATAGACCTTCTGCGGACTTTAGAAAACCGGAAAGCTTATTTGGCATCCGCTCTACCCGATGTGAAATGGACTTTAGATCTGTAAAAGGTCTATCTATGCATGTATGAAGTAATCATGATCGTATAGAAATTTTACCCTTGATAATTACTGCCAGTTAACGATTTTATGTGTGCTGTACCTAGATTTAACTAAAAAATGACATTTTGTCACTCATTAAGATTTCTTCTGCTTATGATCCATGATAAAATAATAAAAACAAGGAATGTCCTAAGAATTAGCCTATCATTTTTAGAAACAGTGACAGTAAAATGAAAGTAATGTTTCAGAAAATACGTATATAAAAAAATCACCGGTAATTTATGATTACAATTTTAAATATTTAATAATTATTTTAATTATTTAGCAGTAGTCTATATTATAATTATTTGGTAATATAATTAGGTTTACAGTAAGGTTTTGGTCGCAGCCTATAAAGATGTAGTTTCGCTTGGAAAAAGTTTAGCTTGAAAATATCTTTTCACGATATTATATAGATGAATTAGGAAGGCCTGATTAAGCTGTTTGATGAGATTGTCATCTCCAGTAAAAAATAATTGATATTATAGCTAAATTTATACTAAAAAGTAACTTAAAGGAAAATAAAATTAGAAATACATCAGAGTATAAAAAATTAAATAAAAACATTGTTACATAAAGTTTTAAACATCAGTGCGTCATTTTGAATCACCCATGTTGAATTTAATTAGTTAAACCAATATTATAATATTATTTATTACGCCAGACTGAACTGTTGTTCTACTTAAGAAAATTTGATAAACCAGCCAAAATCAATGACTTTTCATGTTCAATCCAGTAAAGTTAATAAAAATAGAAAGAGACTACTTATTTTTGGATTTGTTGAAGGTATGTTTACAATCGGCTGATTATAAAAAACTAAATAAATTTTAAGTTAAAGAAATGTGTTGCTTAGTCATTCAATAGTGAATGACCGTATTATTTTGTAGAATGGGAATTTCTTTTTTATGTATTGTGTAATATTATGGGAATAAATAAATAATAATTATAATTAAATTGCCGTACCCTAACCTAATTTTTTCTTTAGATCGACTGGATATTTAATTAGATTTAATTTTAAGAATAATTTGACCCACCGGGTTGATCCAGTGGCAAAGTCACCTCCCGACTTAGCTATTTGACAGCTGATGTATGGAGATGAAGGTTCCTTGGTTCAAATCCTAGTAAGGTAGATACTTTAATGAGGATTTGAATTGTAAAGAGTGGTCACCGGTTTACTTTGATGGTTATGGTTCAAATAACCCTACTTCTCAGAAATATCGACCTAAGTCTACAAGATTAAATCTTCTTCCTTTCTACAGCCCCTGTCACCCACGTTTCACTCCCGTATAATGCTACACTCCAAACATAGTGTTTAAAGAAATTTTTCCTAATCTGTAAGTCAATTTTTGTAGTCAGTAAGCTGTTTTTCATTTCAAACGCTTTTCTAGCTTGAGCCATCCTACTTTTGATATCACTTGTGCTTCCACCAACCGTTGTTATTTTACTCCCTAGATAGCAGAATTCCCCCAACATCCTGTATGTTTTCGTCGCCTACTTTTAAATTTGCCATCTCTTCTAAACCACTCTTGCTGCTGCACAACACTTTCGTTTTTTTCTTATTAATTTTCATGAAGTAATCCTTTCTCATAATCTCATCCATTCCATTTAAGATATTGTGACGCTTATCGCTAAGGTCCATTTCTGGATCTAGGTAATTAAATAATTAATATACTAAAGTTTAAAATTACAAGTATTTATTACAACTAAAAGATTTACAAAATAAATAATAAACTAATTATAATGAAGTCATACAATAAAAATAACTTGAAGAATTTACTTAGTACTACTTACAAACTATTATACAGAATGCACATACACAAAAAGATAGTATAACAATAGTTGACCAATGCCCGGGACACCTTGACCTGATCTAACGTACCGATAGTACACGCCATAAACACTCGTCAAAGATCAAACAGATACTAACTCACTGACCGCACTCGGGGTCTCTTTATATAGGTAAAGAGATAATTCTAGAAAAGCAGAGATAGGCCTATTCGATACAAAAATCATTTTTATTTGTTCTCGAAAAATCATAACTAATATAAACAAGTCACAATAGAATAAAAATTGTTACAGGTAACCAACCGACTCTTTCACAAATAGTTTTACAACAAAAAACCCTACCTTATTATACACAGCCCTTTTTAAATATCCTTTTATAACTAAACCTATTGTTACTTCGTCACTCTATTATTTACTATTTAACATTCTATGAACTACTAGAAATTTCTCGTACCACTCTCCTCCTCGATATCGTCACAATATCCTCTAGTTCTTTCTTTGTCTCGGCTAATACTACTACTATGTCATCGGCGAATCTCAGCAGTTTTATTGTTTCTTCTTGAATGTTTGTTCCTGCGTCAAATTTTTCCTTCACTTTATTTATAGCCTCTTCTATTTACAAGTTAAAAGTAGCGGTGGCAATGAATTCGGGTTACTTATTGTCCTTAAATTGAACAGATTTCAATTTAGGTCTACATACATCAGTGTTTAAGGAAGATTAATGTAATTTGTTTCATAACTAATTTTACTTTAACATGATTTAATTTAAATATTAGTAGACAACTAATTTATAGAGAAAAGTAATTAAATTCTATTAGCCTACCTATATTGAATTTTACTAACACAAATGTAAGTAATTAATACAGAATTTTAAATAATGTTCAGTTCATATACGAAATGAATAATTAACAATGACTTAAAATTGGTAATAGGGCTAACTATCAACACGTATAAGTTAATAAAATATTAATAAGAATTTTTTATTTAACAAGATAATTTTTCTTTGATGTTTAACATTTGAAAGCAATCGAAATAATCGATGTTGAAAATTATAAATGCGAACAAGCTCGTCCACGACGAGACAACAGATGGTACCAGTATTCGACGTCAAGAGAAAAGTGTAAATAAATATTTCATTTCTGAATAGAAAATTACTGTCAGCTTTCCGTAGGAGTTTATAGTACTATCAGTTTTTTCCGTAAAATTATTACCTACCTTATACCGGTTTATAATGATGCTAATATTTTATGCTAATATACACCTGTACTATAAAAATATCATTTTCAGATACGATCGAAGCATTTTCGATTATAATGTATTTATCAAAATATTTTACAACCGCAGTGGAAAATTTTGATTATGACTACGAGTAGAAGTTTCCTAAGCGAAAATTTCATGAAGTGATACATTAAATTATTTTTATATAAATTAGTAGATAACTGAATTATTTTTTAAATTTTTCTTACTGCTACCTTACTAATTCTTTATTTTATTTCAAGCCAGTAATTATCAGCTGTAACAAAAAACGAAACGAAAACAAAATTCATCGATCTTTGACTTATTTACGTGACATTTTCGAGAGAGAAATCAAATTGGGTATAATAAAATGTTACGCTAAATTTTGAAAACAGTGTAAGTCCAAAAAATTGTAAGTTTCAATCTTGAATTTTGAGTTAAACTATTGTCTAATAAATTGGCTGCTAGCAAATTTTTGTGTTCGAGTAGTCTGTTCAAGTATTTAACGGTTAATTCTTAAATTTCCTCTCTTATTGTGTAGTTATGATATAGAAGATGAATTTACTGTCTATTTACAAGTATCATTTCCGCATGTTTCTGATCGTTTTTGATTGAAATCATTGTAAAAATGTTATGTTCTTATTATTATTATTATTATTATTATTATTATTATTATTATTATTTATGTTCTTATTGTTATTTCAAGTTGGTAGAAATACCTCAAATTGTATTCCATTCATTTTATCCAAATTGGTTTAAAAATTAATTTATAGAAAGTTATCGGCTCCAAAGCCTAAAGTCTTAGATTTCCGGAAAAATCCAAATAATTTTTATATGGTATTAATTTTGTAATAGGGCCTACTTTCCAGAATCCGTTTCAGTGCGTATTAAACAAACAGTTTGTTTCAAAATAATGAAATATTTTTTTTTTAACTTTAATAACTTTATTTGCAACTATATATTAAGATACAACGAGCAAATTAGATGACAGTAAACAAAGGATGACAAGGAAAAAATAATAAAAATAAATAAATGAAAAAGAACAGTGATACCCATTGGTATATGTTCTATGAAATAAAGTTCATGATACATGAATGATAAATAGCAACATAAGAAAAAAAGAAGAAAGAAAAATAAAATAAATCACTTTATAGAAGATCTCTGGCCCATTGACGTTTCAACCTGCGTTGCGGATTTCCTGGTAGTGGTGCATCCGATAGTTTGGTGATCAATTCGTTGGGGTGATCATGCAATTTTTTATGAAAAACACTGTAGCTGAACTTAACTACTTCACTTATGAATGGAATATTAAGGTCGTCATGTAGAATTTTGTTGTTGACATAAAAAGGTGCGCAGGTGATTAAACGTAGGAATTTTGACTGAAAGGCTTGTAATTTTTGTAGATTGCTCGGTTTAGCTGTGCCATAAATTTGTAGTCCATCTGTCCATATTGGTTTGAGATAAACTTTGTATAGTAATAGTTTAGATTTTAGAGTCAGTGAAGAGCGGCGTCCAAGTAGTCGAAATAGTTCTTTCAATTTGGAGTTCAAAGTCAGTCTTTTGGTTTTTATATGAGTCACCCAGGTGAGTCTCTTGTCAAGGTGAAGTCCAAGGTATTTAACTGTTTGTCGTTGTGGTATCGGTTTATTGTCGAGGAATAGTTGAGGACATTCACCTTTCCGGAGAGAAAAGGTGACGTGTACTGATTTTGAAGCGTTGAATTGGATCCTCTAGATTTTTAACCAATAATTTAAAAGTTAATGTGACTTTGTAAATTATTACTTGCTGCTTCTGGCTTTACATCAGAAGAAAGGATGACTGTATCGTCAGCATAAGTAGCTAAGGTGGTGTTAGCAGATGCAGGTAGATCTGATGTATAGATGCTGTAAAGCAGTGGCGACAAGATTGATCCTTGTGGAACACCAGCGACGATTTGTTTGTAGTCAGACAGAGCCGTGTTATGTTTTACTTGAAAAAATCTGTCCGTTAAAAAGGAGCTGATGATTAAGAAATAGGGATCTGGCAAGAATTTTCTTAATTTATATCGCAGACCTTGATACCACACTTTATCAAATGCTGCGCAAACATCAACGAAGACGGCACTTACATATTTTTTTTGTTCAAAGCTAGAGGCAATTTGATCAACGATTCTGTGTAGTTGATGAATTGTGCTGTGCCGTCGACGGAATCCAAACTGATGATTAGCGATTATACCTTGGTCTTCTATAAATATAAGCAGTCTTGGGAGTAAAAGTTTTTCGAATAATTTTGATACTGTTGAAAGTAAACTGATTGGCCTGTAAGAAGATGGTTCGTGGATTGGTTTATTTTCTTTATGACACATGATAACTTGTGAAAATTTCCACTGTATAGGAAAGTGGGTGGTCCGCAAAATAGCATTAAAAATTTGCGTAATTAGAGTTATTCCTGCTTGTGGCAGTTCACGTAGTACTTCAGCCGTTATCAAATCATATCCAGGAGATCTTTTTAGTGGCAATTGAGTAATTGCAGTCTTTATTTCTTGGTCAGTAAAATTGAGTGGAGGTAGACACAACTGTAAAGGTGAAGATACTTTATCTTCTATTAATTTTGTAAAAGCGGGTACAGTATCACTATGAGGTTGGAACGTCTTTTCCAAGTGTTCAGCAAAGAGGATGGCTTTTTCATTGTCAGATTTTGCCCATGTGTTGTCCAGTTTCCGAAGAGGAGGGCAGTGAGGAGTATAGCGTAGGAGTTTACCGGTTTCTTTCCACAGACTTCCATCTTTTGTATTCAGGTTCCTAACACGATTTTCTAGATTTTCATTTTTCACTGTACGTATGATAGATTTCAAGGTATTCGTAAGTTGATTGAGTCGTGTTTTGTCAGAAGGTAGTCTTGAGTTTTGCCATTGTCTTCTAGCTTGCCTCTTCTCAGCAATTAATTTTCGCATGTAATGTGGATAGCAATGTTTTCTCTCCACCGTATGTTGAAGGGGAGTCGAGGAGTTCCATGCTGCAACTTGTATCATCGTCGTTAAGTGCTCAACCGCAGATTCTACGTCAACTGAATTTTTTAACGGGAGATGTAAGTTGAGTGAAGGTTGAAGTGAGTCTCGAAACATATCCCAGTTCATAACTCCAGCTGTTAAAGAAGGTTTAATGGGAATTTCCGTAGGTTGGTCAGAAAGAACAAGTAAAACCGGTGAGTGATCGGACGACAAATCATCTAAGGGCGAATTTGAAGAGTGGAGATGAGAAACGCCTTTTGAAATAAAGAAGTCGAGAAGGTCAGGTAATTTACTAGTTGCTGAAGGCCGGTATGTAGGTGTTCCAGTGGAATGAATATCAAGGTGGCTCTCTAGGATAGCCTTAAGTAGTGCTCGGCCTCGTGGATTGATAATCCTTGATCCCCACTGTACATGCTTTGAGTTGTAATCTCCACCAGACAAGAAACGTTGACCGAGGGAAGAGAAGAATTCAGTGAAGTTTTCACATTTCAAAGAGAATCGTGGAGGACAATACACTGCCGCTAGGTTTATGTCAAATTGTTTTAACTTTAAAGTGACAGCTACAGCCTGAAACGATTCCGTAGGATGTTGAAGAGGATATTCATTGTATTGAATAGAAGACCGAATTAAAACAGCAGCATCTCCATATCCTCTATAATCTGGTCTACCTGCCCTGTAAATTTTGTAACCTTTAATATAAAATTTAGATCTTGAAGTGAGATGCGTTTCCGAAACAAGCAATACGTCTATTCTATTGCTATGTAAAATGATTTCAAGCTCATTAAAATGATTTAATATGCCGTTAGCGTTCCATAATAGGATAGTTAGAGAACCGGATGTATATTTATTTGCCATTTTGTTGTAGAAGGGCTTGAATTAGTTGTGACATCAATGTTATCATTGGAGTAAATTGGACTTCATTTCTGCAATAAAAGACGTAATTTGCTCGGAGACGTTAAGAGAGGATGACGTAGAGTCGTCGGCCACTGCTCGACTGTACGAAACAGAAGGGCGTCGGTGTGGATTTAAGTTAGTGGTGGATATTTCTTCTGTTTTTGAAGGGGATGTCGAATCAACAGATGTATTGGTGTAGCAGAATTGTCGGCTGCTGTTCCGACTTGGTAGATGCGGGAAAGCTGTTATAGATGCAGTTGATGGAGGTTGAGGTGGACAAGAAATTTTTGATTTTGTTGCGAGAGCAGGGGAGCGTCGGTTTTGTAGATCTTTGTGAACGGTGCAACCGCGATAGTTCGCCGGATGTTTACCATTGCATAGAGCACATACGGCTTCAGTGGTTCTTGGTTTAGTGCATGTTTTAGAATCATGCTGGCCCGAAAAGCGGACACATCTATGTGGTAAATTACAATAGGATTTTGTATACCCATATCTTTGGCAACGGGTGCATTGTATAATTTTTCTTTTGTGGCGAGGTTCTTCAACTTGTATTTTAGAATTAAGTAGGAATTTAAGGTCAAAGATAGAATTAGTTGTTCCATTTTGTTCCAAATCTATGAAATACAACGGTAATTTAATTTTTTCTTTGGAGACAACGTTAGTTACATTTCTAACTGGAAAACCTTTATTTTTCAGTTCAGTAGATATTACGTCTTCACCAACTGATGGGTGAAGTCCTCGAATAACGACCCGAAATGCTTTGTCATCAGCAAGCTGATAGGTGTAAAATTCAGCACCGTTGTCCCGTAGTGTTTTTACAATAGTACGGTATGCTAATGGTGTGGTCGGGTAAATTGTTAAGCCATTTATAGTAGAGACACATTTAAAGGCATCAGGTCCAGTTACATTTTCAAGCATTTTATAAAAAGGAATAAATTTAACATCAGATTTTAGGTAGATAGGAGGTGGACGAGTTAGTTTCGCTTCATTTGAAGATGATTCGTTTGACGCTGATTCGCTATTTACAGATAATAGCACGCCGAACTTGTTGGCGGAAGTATATGAAGCTGTTTCTTTTCGTGGGTCTCTAGGAGATCTTTTACTACTGGTCGATGTAGATTCTAAAGAACTTTCGTCATTTTGCCGTTTTCTGTTATTAATGACGTCTTTCCAGCCTGCATGTAAATTAGCATAAGAATCGGACATGATTGCATCATTAGAAGTAACTGATCTAATTGAGTCGTTCACTAACGAACCGGCAATCGCCATGTCAGACGGTTTGTTTACAATAACCTTAGATGTTGTCTAAGGTATTCAATGGACAAAAATAATAAATTAAAAGGTATAAAAAAAGTCTCCCTTACTCGATAAATCTAACAGTATGTCTGGAGTTTGTTAAACACACAAATAAACACTAATTAACAAATCACACCATTATTATTGGTCAAAAACATTGGAACAAAAAAAATGCTTCCAACCTAGTTTATCAGCTGATCAACAATCCATGAAATATTCAAAAAATATAATTAAATTGGAGTAGAATAAAATTCACCTTAGCTATACGAGTAGAAAAATGTTTATTGAAATACCCGGCATTTCTAGTTCCGTTCTTATGTTATCAGCTGATTTCATTAGAGTTCTTAGGATTTTGAATACGGTGACATACACCATCTAGAAAATTGCGTTTTTACTATGCGGTGCTTGTGTGTAAATGATCTTCACGTTTTGACACTAATTAATTGCCTTCCTGACGCCAGTAAATGCTCTCGTTTGTTGTTTTACGAGCATTGAGTATAATGTTCTATTATTTATTATATTCTTGAGATTGCTCTGTAACGTTCTTTATTTTTGGAGAAAGTTCATTAATTTGTATTTTTTTAATATAAAAGTAGCTGTAGTTTTTTAGAGTTAGTGTTGTTTTAACAGCGGTGAAGTGAGTTATTAAAACCGTTTGTACGTATAGCCTATCACGTTGCGTATCGAAGTAGTTCCTTTGTGACGGACAGAGTTAGCGTACAATTGTTATCGGATTGTAAGTAGGAACCAATTATTTGAATATAAATAGACACACATTTCTTTTTAGTTAAGTTTCTATTATGTATTGGTTAAGCTTAAATCAATTTGTATTAAATTTAGTATGTTATTAAGTAAAGAAATGTAATTATGTTAAGTGTAATTAATTAATTAATCAAGTTCAGTGTGAATTCTAACTGTAATAATTTGTAAATAAATATTTTTCGTATTAATTTTTGTTACAAATAATCAGATCCTGACAGAACCCGTAATAAACCTTACAATATATTTTTGAGGTGTAAGAACCTTCGGTTGCAACGGGATCCTAGAAAAGATTTTTTTTTTATTATTAATTTATTTCTTACATTTGTTTAAGTTTCAATGTGTGTATCCTAAAGGTAGCTAATTTATGCAGTGATAATAAACAATTAATTAAAAAAGAGATTTGTATAAACACATCAGTATATTTTTTAAGAATCATGATTGATTACAGCATAAAGGTTTTTAAAATACTTTTTTTGTAATGTCATTCAGTTACTTAAGAATCTTAAACGATTGTATATTTTCTAAAGTTTTATATTATTACATAACAGTTCATTTCTTTTCTAATGTGAAATTAGGGTCGCATTTTTCAAAATTTCATTGGAAAAAGAGAAAGGAAATTACTCCTATAAATTTAGTAATGTGACAGTCAGTTTGGTTCGCTTTAGATTTTTATTTTTACTTTTTTATCTTAACTGAAATACGATCATTAGCTTAACTGCGTTTTTCGGTAAACGGTGGGTATCACATTATTTCTTGCTACTGTGTTCTTGCAACACGAATTAATGGCAAGGAAACCGCCTCATGCTTGGCTTCCCTCCAGTTTACCAAAACAAATGCTAATTTATTCTCCTCTATTAGGATATTCAACCTCACTTTTCGTTTCAAATTATATGAAAACTCTTTCATTAACAGCTGCAAGTATCGTAAACTGAGGTTTTGATTGTGCAAATTTCATTTTCTAACGAAGTTTTTTTTTAACTCTACTGAATAAATCTGTTCTTACGTAACTTTACAAAAAGTTCTTTTGGATTTTAAATCAAATAAATCGATGTTTCACTCCGTATAAGCTATAAGAATTACAAATATTAGGCCTATCGATAGCGTAGACCTCCTATAAAAAGAACACTATTATTAATACGGTTAGTTTGTCCAGGTTTATTATGTTGCAGTAATTTGCATAAGTAATGCATAGAGAGATGAAAATCGGTTGGTTTAATTTAATCCAAAATTTTTATTTAATGTATAAAATTAATTTATTCTATTACAATAATTTAAAAAGTTCAGCAAAGCCATATTGAAACCGCTGTGGATTTATGGGTGGCCTTTGGGATCAGCTGCGAAATCGAATCTTGCTATCATCAAACGATTCCAGCCAAAGGTTTTACGGATAATAACAAATGCTTCATGGTATGTGACCAATGGTTCGTTGCATAAGGACTTACGTGTCAACACCGTGAAAGAAGAAATTACACAGCTAAGTTCTAAATATCAAGAAAAATTAGCAGATCACCCAAAATCTTTGACGCTTATTTACTTGATAATAGCGAAGGCGTAACACGCTAAAACGAATAAAATTGCTTGACTTTCCGTTTAGATGTACCGACTAACCTAGACTAAGTTACATTGTAAATAATTGAAGTCTATATCAACATCAACATCATCTCTATTAACGTCATCTTCTTCCTCTACGTATTCTACTGTCACCGCTATAAATTTTGTTAACTTTTTTTATTACTGTTGTTCATATTTTATCTAGTTAACGTTTTAAAAAATTATATATAATTTTTTTTCGAAGCAATACCATTGAGTATTGCCTTCGTCATGTGAACACTTTTCATGTTATTTACTTATAGTTCTTGTTTTTAAATTGATTGCAAATAATCTCAGATGTTAGAAAAAAATTTTCAGATTATTTTTCATTTAAATTAAATTTTAAAATGATGAAGTAAATTAAAAGAGGTTCAATTAATTTTATTTTTGTACTTTTTAAACCGTTGTTCAAGTTCTTGTTGGTGCTTTGATGTAGAATGGAGTAAGTTACTTAAACCAATATTTATGTTAAGTTTTTTATACAGTGTAACATAGTTTGTGATTAGTCTAGAAATGGTTAATGAAATTGTTTGTTTTTACAGTTTGCCTTAATTTCTAAGGAATTTTGTATTATATGGGGTTGAGTGTGTTGAACAAGGATAGTGAACTGCAATGAATGAGATGTTTTGAAAAAGAATTCTAAGATACCGCATGTAGTAGAAATGTTTGTTTTTATTTTGATTCCTTCTACGGGGTTCGAGAAAACGGAACTTTTGTTAGAATATCTCGTAATTAATTGAGACCGCAGGTATAAAACAGTAAGCCCCCTTGTAGTGGGCTAGTCAACAGTTGAACTAGTTAATGAAAGGTGCTAACAGGTTCTTTGAAGTAGTTTCTGTTACGGCACCGATTTTGAGTTACGTTTGTGCTTGCGGGCGGTAGCAAGTGTTTGTGGACAACTAATCGTTTTGGTTTTTAAGAACAGTAATCTATTGTTAGTCAAGTTTGTTTAAACGTAATTTGTTATAAGTTTTGTCACCGCCACCCCTTCTAATTAATCATTATAGTATTAAAATTTTTTTACGGAACAGATATTTAAACATACCATCCGATTTATGCATAGAAAGTATGCAAATCTTCCAAAAATCAAAGAGATCGTACCAATTTTTTACGAAATAAATTTTACCTACTTTTTGATGACATTAGACTATTTATTTATTCGCACGTCGTATTCGTTCCCTTTCTGTTGAAAATTAATACTAATAATGTCAACGATATTCATGTTTCTAGTAGCCTACTAATTGGGTTTATATGTTCAATCGTAATTTTGTTTACAACGTGTAAGGTTGTTTAAGAACTTAGGTGCACCTTGCCGTGAGGCGCAATGATAAGAAAGGGGTTGCTAAAAATTTATAAAACGCATAGCCTTTATGTTTGTAAGTCTTTAAAACATAACTTTTCGTATTTTTAGATTTTTTTTTCACCAGTGGAAGGGGGATATTTTCTTCTTCCACTGGCGATTCGTATTGGTCTTGTAGTTTTATCGGTCCTCAAATTAAAAATAATAATGTATACATTTAATATTTTATTTGGTTCAAAAACCGAATGTTTTGGTTTTATTGGCAACAGATTTCAGGACTAAAATTTTTAGTAAGATACATAGGCTAACTGTTAAGATTTTAAGTTATACTATGATTATTTTTATATATCATTTTAATTCTTCATTTTTAATTTTATTTATCTTGTTTATATTCATTGCTATTGTTATTAAAGTTACTATATCTTTAGAATATTAATAATACGTTAGAATAGGTATTGAGTACATAAAGAATATAAGAATAGGTTTTTCATTCACAGTTAGTTTTCAGGCAAGACATGCAAATCATGAAAACGAATTGCTCATAAATCTTTTAAACAATGCGGAAGAAGTTGACGTCTGAAACGTTATCATGTTTCGGACTTGTGTGATAGAGTTTAAATGAACATAAATATTATAGTGAAAAGTATTCCACATTATAAAATGTAAACATTTTGTACCTACATAGTAATTTTCTCTTTTAAAAATGAATAATTGACATAATAAGAGATACTCGGCTAATGAGACTTCAACTTGTCATTTTTTAATTCAAAAGATTTGTTTATACTTCATTTTTAAAACTGATTGCAAATAATATTATTACAAAAAAAAATTAATTTTCAAAATTTATCTTATAAGATTTTGGACTTATTTATTATAGCTACGAAATATTTTTTAAATTAATTTTAAAATTAAAATTTTTGTCTGTTGATAACAATACTTATCTTGTTAAGTCTGTTGAAAACCACTTTCTTTAATTATGATAAGACATCAATGGATGGCTAAACATCAGATTGTTGAACATTTCTTATAGAGTTCCTCAATGTTTCTTTTCATTTTCATCAACACGCTGAACAGATTGTAACGTTACTATCTGGTTAAAATATTAAAAAAATAAATAAAAATTATGGTAACTTTTTAGTAATTTCTATCATTTGGTGTACGGCAGAAAACTTTTTACATTGAATTGTCTAATAGATACAAAAATATGATCATAATACTCGTATTACTTTATTGTACACTGATAAATATTCATTTATTCATCTTAATTAATGTAGAGATAGGTTTAGTTTAGTGGAAAAATTTAAGTTCGTTTTGTAAGTGTTCTCGTTGCGTTTTGAGTTAGGATGAATCCCACATTTCACCCAAGATATATGTACAATCTAGATAATATTTTAACCACGGATTCAGTTCCTGTTAAAAAACCAATTAAAAGATAAAAAAGTAAAACAATTTTACTGTTGGATCCCAGATTGGGTTTCTGATAAGCTAGCTAGACAATTTAACTTGCAATTCTTGATCGGATTATTTAATGACTGCCTAATATAAGAGAAATATTTTATATTTTTAGGGTAGCAGTTCTGTTATCTGGATGGTAATTTGTCTTTTCATTTGTTAAAATGCAGCAACAACATTCCCCATTAAGTAATTTAAAACGTTTTTAGTCTCTTTCTAATAAATTTTAAACTACACTCTTGCTTATTTAAATCCCGCATTTAACGGTTCAATTGGCGCAGTAGTAGAGTAGGTTACTATTCCCTGATTTGATTACCGGCTAGAGTTTTAAGCAATCCATCGAAAATTAAATAAAAATATGAGGTGAAGAAAAGATTTTATCGGCGGGTTAGCTACCAAATCGTTGAAAAAATTTATTGTTCGATATCTGATATTGATAACATAACGTACAATATTTATTCATCAACTTGTAGAGGTTTGTTTAGAAGGCATAGGCCGCGTACATACAGAGAGCAACTATAATAGTGATAACAAAGCAACGCAAACTGGAGTTGCTCTTCCTCAGTATTCAGAATTGAATATAATATTCGTAGTGGAGTAATAGCAACGCAACTGGTGAGTGACGCAGCAGCTGAATTTTCTCTAGTCACGACATGATGTAAACTCGTCGCTCAGTTGCTTAGTTGTCGGCAGTCTTGTTGAAAAGGATTGTAGAGCGGAGAGTACACCATGTATTTTGATAGTATTTTTTTTATTACTTACATTGTTTGGTTTTGTGTATTTTTATTGTTGTATTAGTTGTACTATTTATAATTAAAGTTATGTTAGAAAACAAAATATTCAGTTTGCATTGTTGATGGAACAGAACCCGTGCTTGAACGATCATACCTCCAAATCATATTCAAATACGATAACAACTACAATTCTTGGAGTAAGGTAGCGTTACATTATAGAGATGTAAACTGAATTATCTTTTTTATAATTATTTTTGCAGCTTCTTTCTGAAAACGTATGCAAGAACAACATCTTCCTGTGATGATGACATACCGACATTAAGTTGATATACTGAACTTGATATGTACGATCTTGTAAACCAGTCACCAGTGACTAGCAACTTTCTTCATAGCAACTCCAGTTTCCGTTGCTTTGCTGTCACTATCCTCTGTTTTACGTTCAGAATGTAGTACAGCTCTTTGTGTTATCAGGCTTACGGAAAACATCAGGCACAGCCAATACAATAACTCTCTCTACCGCCACCATCCGAATTTCTCGGGTAAAAATATTTAAACTTTTGTTTCGCTACCACGTTCTAACAAGCTCATTTTTAATCAAAAACTTCTGAAAAAATACTTTCGTTTCCCAATGAATTGTATTTTATTACGCTGTAAATATTATTATTTTACTCCGATATTTATATAATAGACCGTAGGTATGTATAAAAGAAAGGGGTATGACGTCTCTCTCTTCGTCTCCCTCACTGTCGGACTAGGGGAGTTTTATTACCATTTTTAGAACGTTCCGAGATTTAATTTCTAAAGATTATTATTCAAACAAGATTTAAACAATAAGTATTCTTTACTTTAAAATAATATAAAAGAGACAATAAAATTGATAAACAACTCCATTACTATAATAATATCAGTACCTGATCTTTCAAACGATACAAATATTAAAAATGTTTTCGTATTACGTTATTTAATAGGAGTTTGTAAATGAAAACGTGTTGTGGCGCGAAGTCGATATTTTTACTTAGTGTAGTAGCGCTCAAACTCCCATACGAAATACATTGCTTATGGACTTTCCATACTGTATTCTGAACATTAAATCAACTATAGTTGACCTCTGTGTAGCCTATATGCGGCGTAAGATATCCTAGTCTGTTAAATAGAAGAATATAATTATATCTAATAGAAGAAGAATAACATATCCTAGATTGAACAGATAGTTATAAAAAGTTCAATTTAAAATCTTAATAGAATAAATACGGAATCTACTGCGTCTATCCCGTGTGCCTCATGTGCGTATTAGAAACTACATCTAACAGGACAAAATGTGGGAGCAGATTAATTAAGATTTTATTAACATGCTATTATTATAACGTTTACGATCTACATTAGGTAATTAATTAAAAAGTAGGCTAGTGGAAGAATGGAAAATTCATGACGTACGAAGAGATAATTTAAATTTCCAAAATAAAATAAATATGATAGGCCTACATTATTTCATAAATAGACATTAAGTTATCAATCCACAGTGATGCGTAATAAATGAAACATGTAAAAAAGACTTTGCACGGGGACACTCAAACGTTGCCAGTATTTAGAAAAGGGTTCAAAAACATGCGTGATTAGCCCAGTTCGAACTAAAACCTACAATCTGTTAAGCTTGTGTACTTTTCCTAAATTAATTTACCGGGAAACATATTTAGCACACATGCAATGACGTATACGAGAGTTCAAACATCGGTACCTGTAAAGGCAAACAATTAACTGTACAGAAGGGTAGAATAGGGTTCCATTCGATTGGACATAAGTTAATGAATTTCAGTGTCGTTCTGACTGGATGGATAGATTACTTCACAGTGGGCAACAAGTAAATTACAATCTGTTTTATTCAATTTCTACCTTATCAGTCAATGCCAGCGTAAAGAAACTAGGGATCTGATGTTCTGTAACGAAGAAAATTTAATTTAATGTTAATAAAATTTAATTCTAGCGTCGTTATAAGCTATTTGCAGAATTCTGTGCAACATTAAATAATCTCTATACAATATTAAAAAATAGAGTTATTAACTTTTCTTTCTATGAAAGAGTTTTATTAAGTTTATCCCTTTAATAACATTAAGTCAAAGAATAAAAATATGACGCAAGTACAAAAACATTACTATTATTATTATGGCATGCAGTAGCCCACTTGCAAAATGCGTTATTATAAGCTATGTTATTATAGCCTATATTAATATTAATTGATACCAAAATGAGTATAATCAAAACGGTTTCAGGAAAGAAAGATCCTTTGCGGAACGGATTTGAAACCTAAAACGAGTAGCCTACTGGAAAGTTACATTTTGAAAGGTCTAGTGGTAGTGTTTTGTTTGTTGATTCCAAGAAAGAATTATTATATAATTATCGGATTAATCTGGACATATCCAGCTCTTTGAAACAGTAACAGAAGTAATTAAAGTCGATCCAGGACTTTAAGTTTAAATTCTAAATACCTGCTTCCAGCACTTTCTTTTATGCAAGCAATAAAATCCTTCAAGACGATTTAATAATTTTGAAAGGAAAAGAACTAGCGGCATCAATTTACAGTCAATTTCACGACCGACTGGTTAACCAACCTAATCAATTAACCATTATCTAGATACAAGGGACTACCAAACTGTACAACGTCTTCAGCAGAATTGGAGCAAAGATCTCTTGATCTGAGTGGTAAATAACTTCCATAGTTCCTACCGGAGAATGTGCCATTGAGTATTTCTTCTTTGGCAATAAATTCCCACTAATCTTTAAACAAATTTTATTCATTATTGTTAATACTATGTTATGTTAGAAAATAGGAAATTTGTATCCTATTTAGCAAATAAGATAACTAATACTGTTGTTTCATAATTATTTTTGAGAATTTCTTATGAATTTTATGGTAATCAAATTTATGGTACAAATCAGTGTACTCAATGG
Source organism: Catonia carolina (assembly GCA_035578175.1). NCBI lineage: Eukaryota > Metazoa > Arthropoda > Insecta > Hemiptera > Achilidae > Catonia > Catonia carolina. The sequence continues at coordinate 84,386,464 of JAQMRL010000002.1, forward strand.
TACAAATTTTGTTAGTTTAAAGTGATTGTGTGAATGTATAATAAGTGCGAGTAGCTATTAAGCTCACTTAGGTATTTTTTTGGTCTTTAATTTTTATTATGGTACTGTAAATTGAGCTGCACAACTTCCGTAGATTATCTTTAAATGATGGTGCAGAATTTCGCTTAAATGAAAAGAGGTACCTAGTGATAAATTCTCCTTTTAAAACTGCAGGTATTGTCCGGTATTCAGACCAAGAGGTCTTTACTCCATTTCCGCTATAGACATCAAGCAGTTCGGAAGTTCCTTGTAGCTAGGTCACGGACTAGTTGGTTTAGATGGTCATCTAGTCTTTCGTAAAATGTACTATACAAGGACGTGTTTAGCTTCTTCACTGTCGGAATTTTGAAGTCGTCGTGGAGGGTTTTATTGCTTACATAAAAAAGAGCGCCAGAACAAGTCTTAAGAATTTTGATTGAAAGGCCTGAATCGACTTTAAATTACTCCAAAGAGCTGGCACCATAAGTCCAGATTGGTCTTAAAAGGGATTTGTATATTAAAATTTTTGAACCGAGGTTCAATTTTGATCAAGGGTTAATTAAGCAGAAGAGTAGCTTTTGGCGGCGGGTAAGTTCTAAACGTTTACGTAAATTTAACATATAAAATAAGAAAAGCATAGGAAATACTAATCTTTTAAAGTAAGCGTAGCATTACAGTTGTATCTTAAAATATTAATTTTGTTATCGTTAGAAATAAGAGTAGCTATTGGGTTTTATTTATCTTAAAATAATGTAATCCTTAGGTAGTTTTAGATTGAATAAAATTTTTTAGCAGTCTAAGGCTAGTTACAATAAATATTAATAAATTTAAAAAAATATTATTAATGTTATCACGGAAATCGTGCAGCTAAATGTACAGAACCACAATAAAAACCAAAGACAAAAAAGATATTGACATTTTCTCTCATTGTTTACGGGTTTAAAGGCTGTGGTTATTAATGATCTGTTTTTTTTCCTGAAAAACATTGGAATTTCCAGACCGAAGGCTGAATCCGTATTGGAGATTTCTTTTAAAAGCTGAGTAAGTTACCGAATGGCCCCCCAAAGTCACATAATTTACTTTCTTATGTAAAATGATCAAATAGAAAAAATATAGCGTTTATATTATCACCTAGTAATTCAAGTTAAAAAATTCTTATAAAAATTCAGAATTCAGATATTCTTTTATGGTTAAATGGAACATCATTTATTTTAAAAAGGCGGTAGGAAAAAAGTTAAGTTTTTATAAACTCTTAAGTAGCACAGATCTCTTTCCGTTTGAATGTTGAATAACATATTTTTCTTGATTTTTTCAAAGATTAATACGTTCTGATAAAACAATAATGATGTACAATATCAAGAAATAAAAAGTTGAAGATTGTGAAAGAAATTTAGGTTAAGAGCGAGGAACATTTGTGCAAAGTCGATAAAACTCTCGCTTCTTCCAGCTTCTTTCGAAGTGTATCTAGCCCGTCGGCTAGTCGGTTCGAGGTCGGAATTGTAGATAGCAAAAGAGACATTACATTAGTAATTTCAACATTGCTTTCACAATAGTATCTCTCCCTGATGTACTACACTAACATGCTATACGGTCACTTTGGGGTTCCGATTCTATTCTACGGTTTTTTATGAAACAAGATTATACAAGTTCCATGGATGATATTCTTGTTTTGTTGCGTTGTTTTATATTTTTCGTCTGACTCAATTATTAAAAAAATACTTGGAATCAATTCGATCGCATTGAATTTTGCCAAGGATTGTGTTACAAAATAAAATACATCTATGGTACAGGATTGTGCTTAGTTAAATATTGAACTACTGGTCAACTATTCTCTCCTCTTTCTGTTAAAAAAGTAATACTGATTTATCTGCTTATGTAGAGACCAAAAATTGACCAATTGTAACCACTCTTTAACATTGAAGCTTCTGAAACTCAAGCACATGATTCTAATTTTTGATTATCAATATAAAATCTATAAATGAAAACCCCCTTTTTGTTCATAAACATGTGTTCAAGTACTTTCGCGAATTATACAATTAGGCCTACCAGTTTTAACAAAAACACCTTACAAATTGTGTCAAAATTTATACGTGCTTATATATTGCCACCAGCGTTTAAATTTCAAATAAAATAGTAATTTTTTAACATAAGTTAAATAAATTACTAGCATTAATTTTCATACAATTATGATAAATATAAATTTTATCCTTCTTTTAACAAGTTAAATGCAGATGCAGATGAGGAATCTTTTAATTACTATTTTTTTATTAATAAGTTAGTATATTTTATTAATACACAAAAAACCAATGAATTGTCTCTGTTTCCTTACTCTTCAGTTCATTTATTAGAACAGACTTTTATTATATATATATACGATATAGAACAGACTTTTGTTGCAAAACAAAAGAAAGTGAAACATCCATCGATGTTTGACCTCTGTGATGGTAATAATATATTTAAACAAATTATGATAATGAAAAGTACTGAGCTAGTTAAATACAAAAGATAGTACGTTGAATTTTGATTACAATATCGAAAAGGGAAGTCCAAAAATCAAATTTCATTAATCTTAAATTTAGATTGACACTGTTTTCTAATAAACTGATTGCTAATAAGTTGATATGTTTGTAAATTCTATCCCAACAATTAATACTGAAATTTAAAATTTCGTCTTTCACTCTATTGAAATTAAGATATCTATAAATAAACTTTTTGTTAATATACCAAGGTAGGTTTGACATGTGTCTGATGGTCTTTGACTGGAATCGCTCTTAGTTCTCGATGTTTCAATTTGCAGATGTACCCGAAAGTTGTATTCCATAAATGTTCAAATGGATTTCAATATTGTATTTATATTTTGTAGAGATTAATTTTGTTAGATTTTGTCAGGAGTGATTTTCGAATATTTAGGTCTAGCTGTTACCCAGAGAGTATAGGGACAGCGATGCTGTGGGATGAGGAGAGCTGGAAGTTGGTCGCTCAGAGAGGGTGGTCGGAAGACATCTGGAGATCAGCGGGATTGCTCTCTTCCACGGTAAATCAATCCTGTCCCGATCTCAAAATATAGGCACACTAATTTCCTGAGCTGGTGATGAAATAGAGAATGAGAGTGAGAGAGTAAGTGTTGGTCAGTGACAGTGAGAGGGAAATTAGGCTACGGTTCCCTTCCACGCCCCGCTGACAGTATGTAAATTTTTAACCCGACATTTCCCTTGTAGTATTATACAAACAGTTCCGAGGGAGGTGAAGGGTTGTTTGCTGATGTCGGATCAAGTGGCCAGGCGGCGAGTTTTTGGTTGGTAGGCGGTTGCGGCCTCCTTGGGGCTGGGCGAGGACGCCTCAATTGAATCCAACGCTACTCGATCGTGAGGGAGTGAACATGAGTTTTTCTCGCCGCCTCGGATAAAAGAAGTCTATTGTTTTTTTCTTTCTTTATTTAACGTCGCATCAATTACTGTCGTCATTAACGACGACAAGGAGTTGTAACTGTAACTGTAAAGGATGAAATGATTTTTTTGTAACGTATGAAAACATGCCGTGCCTTAGTGGGTTTCGAACCAAACACCGCTATAGTTGTTTGTTTTACAATTATTTATGTTGTTTTAATGTAAATTTTAGTGAGTTTATTATAAACATGCTTTTAGTATGTTATTACAACATATGATCGCATAAAATACGAGTTATTAAAGTAAGCAGTCCACGTGAACAATCGTTTCAGCCAATGACTATAGCACTGTTCACGAAATCAACTGACCATCATGGTAGTACATACATGTGATATCATTTTATGCACGATACTAGGTATAGTGATTATAATTCTACCCACATACAATTTCTTGGGCGGCCAAATTGGTTTTGATGGACAGCTTGTTGTTGACAAAAAATAAATCGTTTCCAGACAATATGCAAAACAATTTAAACTACTATAATGAGGGACAGAACTCACAAACATATTTTGAAAACATTTTGTAATGTGATGGTTGTTCCAACACTTTTGTGTAGCAGCGAAGCTGTTACGGGGAAAAAGAAACAAACATTGGAAGCTGCAGATATGTGTTTTCTTCTAAGGGTTGTATGAGGGAGGACAGAAATTCCTATTATAAGGAAAGATTTGCAAACAGTAAGTGTAAAGGAGAGAATCAGTTATTAAAACAATTAATGGATAGAGCATCTTCGAAGAATTAAAGGAAATAAAATTCCAAAACGGATCTGGGATTCAAGCCTGAGAGAAAAAGAAGCTTGGCAAGAACTTTACGACGCTGGTAGTAATTTATTTTATTTAGTATTTTCTAATAAGATATGAAACAGTTTTATGCCGTAACTGGTTAGATAGAAGAAGACTTGGCAAATAAATTGTTTAACACACCGGGTTGGTCTAGTGTAAAGTCATCGCTGCGAGTCAGCTGTTTAAGAGCTGATTTTGGAGACAAAGGTTTTGTGATCAAATCCTAACATTGGTAGTTAATTTTATGCGGATTTGAATACTAGACAGTGGTTAACGATGTACTTCAATGGTTGGGGTTCAATTAATCATACTCTCTCAGAAATAGTCTGCCTGAGTCTGTACGAGACTAAACCTCATTTGTACGTCAAATATATTATCTTCATCTCACTGGGTCATGGGGTTCCTTACTGTTCTTAAATTGAACAGATTGCAACGTAGGCCTTTACACGTAAGGGATAAACAAATAAATTGTTAAATTATCATATCACTTCTGGTGGATTGGTGTGTTGTGAAGTGCACTGCTGTATTTGTCCACTGTTTTTTCATTAAAACATTATTAATTTAACAGTTATTATTGTGTGATTGTGTGTGAATGTTACATCAATATGTAAGTTGGTAATTTTTTTATTTTATTTGTTGCTGAAAGACTTTTTAAATTTATATTTTTTGTTTGTTATTAAAATAGAACATTATTAGGTTAAATTTTTAAAATGTCGACACAGGGTTCTTCTTCTTCAACCCAATCATATGATATTGATTGTTCTAGTGGCATGTCTGTAAATAACAACTTATCGGTCGCCAAATTTTCAACCTCTTCCGATCAAGAAGGCACTGCTAAACCATGTGTTGATAGATTTGTAAATCACACATCGGAAAAACGATTCATTCGGGATCCAAGACTCGTTAATGAATCACGTAATTTATCGGTTGACAAAAACATACCGACATTATCATCAAAACCTCAAGACGAGTTTACTGTTGTAAGAGCGAGAAATAATAAAAGAAAAGCAGAAAAGTCATCGAATGATTTGCGTGCAGGGAAGCGACTCGATAGTACAGCCACAGCGTTTTCACTTAGCAACGCTTACGATGTGTTGTCAGACAATTCCGACATGGAAGATGATTCATCTACGACTGAACCAAAGCCGCCCCCTGTCTTTATTCCCAGCGTTAGCAACCTGCAACTGCTTTTAAATATAATCACCAGCAATGGTGTAAACAAAACAGATTATGTGTACAAAATTATCTCTCGAAGTCAAATGAAATTGAACGCCAGCAACAGCCGTGCATATTCGACGATAATAAAAAATCTGAAGTCTTCTAAAATCGACTTCCAAACCTACCAGCTAAAACAGTGCCGTGCATTCAGGGTTGTTCTACGTCACGTCCACTACTCAGTTGACGTCTACGACGTGATACAAGAACTGGCTACGTATAACCATGCCGTACGGAACATCTCGAACATACGGCACAGAATTACGAAGGAACCTCTTTCGCTTTTTTTTGTGGATTTAGAACCGGCGTCTAATAACAGAGATATTTATAAAATAGAATTGTTGCAAAACGCCAAAATAAAATTTGAGCCACCCTACCAAAAAAACGATATTATTCAATGTAAACGATGTCAACGGTACGGGCATTCAAGAGCGTACTGCAACAGACCATTTCGTTGTGTGAAGTGCGGTGATAATCATGACACTACTATTTGTGGTAAACAGAAATACGCCCCACCATGATGCGCTTTGTGTGGAGGAGACCATCCCTCTAACTACAAAGGTTGCGGAATATACAAACAGATTAAACAACGAAAATTTCCACCTTTACGCGAAAGAACAGTTACACCACCGGAAACTCAGACGGTCAGCTCGAAATTTATCACCCAAGTTGTTGCAAAAAACAGCGTCCAGGAAACATTACATCAGACACCTAACGGTAACAGTATTTTAGACTATGCGAGAGCCGTAAAGGGCAATTCTATGCAACCAATCCCAACCAATCCGTTGCAAACTGATCCGATTTCAAATCTACAACAATCATTTCTAGAACTACGAAACGTAATACAAAAACAAACAGAACAAATTGCGACACTATTAAATTTACTTACAATCGTTGTTTCGAAATTGAATTAAAATGGAGCAAGTATTATATAAAATTGCACTCTGGAACGCCAATGGCTTAAGTCAACATATTCAAGAACTAATCACATTTTTAAACATATACAACATCGATGTCATGCTTTTATCAGAAACTCATTTCACTAACAGGAGTTACATCAGGTGCAACGGTTATTGTCTATACTTTACTAATCATCCTGATGGTACGGCGCATGGAGGCTCCGCTATATTAATAAAAAATAATATTAAACATTACGAACTTCAAAAATTCGAAACACCTTATCTACAAGCAACAAACATTGTCATTGAGGACGTGCGCGGACAAGTAACAATTTCAGCGCTATACTCTCCCCCGCGGCATCACATTACGGCCGCTCAATTTGAAACGTTTTTTGAAAGTTTAGGTAACAAATTTATTGCGGGAGGTGATTACAATGCGAAAAATCAGGCATGAGGTTCTCGTTTATGTAATCCAAGGGGTAGAACTCTGTTTAATGTTGTACAAAAACATAATTTAGGCTTGTTATCGACGGGTGAACCAACGTACTGGCCAACCGATCGACGCAGAATTCCGGATCTCCTCGACTTTTTTGTTACCAAAAATATAAGTCAAAATTCTATTCGAGTAAAATCGGTCCTGGATCTGTCCTCAGATCACACTCCTATAATCGCCAGCGTTGGTTGTAAACTACAAAAAAAGAAGAAACTCCCTATTTTGTGTAACAAAAACACAGATTGGGTCTCCTTTAAGCGTCTGGTTACCGAAAATATAATTCTAAATGTATCATTAAAATCGCAAGACGAGATTGAGGAAGCGGTTGAGCATTTTAATAAGGTAGTGCAAAATGCCGCATGGAAATCAACTACAGACGCCAACAAAAACACTCATGGCAACAGTTGTCCTGCTACCATTCGAGAATTGATAAACTACAAACGAAGATTACGTCGAATTTGGCAGCATAGCAGACACCCAGATGACAAAACAAGATTCAATCGTGCAGCACAACATCTAAAGTACACGCTTCAAGAACTGCGTAATCATTATTTCCAAGACAGGTTGGTTCAATTATCTCCAACAGCAGCTACTGACTATTCATTATGGAAAGCTACAAGATACATAAAACGATCAAAGAAACAAATTCCACCTCTTCGTCTAACGGATGGAAATTGGGCTAGGACCACAAAAGAAAAAGTGGAAGCGTTTGCAAAATATCTATCCACTGTCTTCCGTCCACACGACGATGATATCGATCGAAAATTAGAAGAAGACATTTTAGAACATCTTGAAGCCCCATTTCAGCTATCAGCTCCTATCAAATCTTTCACTCCGGCTGAACTGATAACTACAATCCAAACGCGCCTGAGTTCCAAAAAAGCCCCTGGCTATGACCTAATTACCGGTGAGGTGTTAAAGCAACTCCCAAGGAAGGGAATTTTACTCCTGACATTCATTTTCAACGCAATTCTAAGGACGGGTTGCTTTCCATCTCAATGGAAAGTTGCCCAAATAGTCATGATTCTCAAACCTGGCAAGGAACCTACCAAAATTACGTCATATAGACCGATCAGTCTTCTATCCGTGACATCAAAAGTTTTTGAAAAATTACTACTTGATCGTCTAAAACCTGTTTTTGAAGAAAGTGTTTATCCGGATCATCAATTCGGTTTCCGTGAAAGACATTCTACGATAAAACAGGTACATCGGATAGTTAACCAAATTCGATATACCTTAGAAAAAAAGGAATTTTGCTCAGCCGTCTTCTTAGACGTAGCTCAGGCCTTTGACAAGGTATGGCATTTAGCTCTTCTACACAAAATTAAATTAAACCTGGATCATAATTATTTTCCTATTCTAAAATCATTCTTAACCGATCGTTTTTTCCAAGTGAAATTTGGTGATGAGTTATCGACCTTGCACCTAATTCGTTCAGGTGTACCTCAAGGTAGCATTTTAAGTCCTTTTCTATACACGCTATTTACAGCAGATATTCCTGTAAATGAACATGTAACAACAGCAACTTTTGCCGATGACACTGCTATTATTGCATCTGATGCCTCCCCAGTCCACGCTTCTGAAAAACTACAGCAACATCTAAATGACATTCAAGACTGGTGCCAAAAATGGAGGATCAAAGTAAATGAACAGAAGTCTGCACACGTAACCTTTACGATGAAACGAGAATCATGTTCACCAGTAACGTTTCGCAACAACGTAATTCCACATTCAGATGATGTGAGATACTTGGGCATCTATCTAGACAGGCGATTGACGTGGAGAAAACATATATGGACCAAACGGAAACAACTTGGACTCAAATTACGACAACTTTATTGGCTTGTTGGGAGGCGATCACAGTTTTCTTTGGAAAATAAATTGACACTGTACAAGGTGATGATAAAACCAGTTTGGAGTTATGGAATTGAACTCTGGGGCACAGCAAGTACATCTAATGTAGAAATATTACAGAGATTCCAATCGAAGTTTCTTCGACTTATATGCTGTGCACCTTGGTATGTGCCTAATGAAGTACTCCATCGTGACCTGGGCATACCTACGGTGGGAGAAGAAATTAGCAGTCGGAGTGAAAAGTATTTAACCAAGTTGGACACTCATTCCAATCATTTGGCTATAAATCTTCTCGATGACAATATTGAACATCAAAGACTCAAGAAGGCGAGAATATTAGATCTTCCATTCCGTTTCACCTGATCAAAAATGTTTAACCTTCCTTTGAAGATCAAAAACACAAAATTATATTGCGGTTGTCAACTCTTATTTATTAATAAACTAAATCTTGCTAACTCTCATTAATCTAAAATTAATCATCTAATAATCTTTCTATCATCAGTTACACAGATCATCAGTATTACGTCTTCATTCGCTCCTTTTCACACCTTCATTCACTTCATCCGTATAAAAAAAAAAAAAAAAATTGTACGTCACCAGGACCAAGAAGAAACCCTTCATCAACTATAACCAAACGATGACATGGAAGCAACGCTGCTGAGTGCTGTCTTCTTCAAGTTTCATTCATCATCAACACATTTACTGAAAGTTTTTGTTAAACTGTTTGTAAATAATTCTTACTGTTAAAAAAAAAAAAAAAAAATTATCATATACCCCGGTGACCTGGTACTCCTTTTATAACATCATGTTCACTAATTACCATCGTCTGTAGTTAAATGAGCTACATAAAAGCTGTTGTTTTTTAATATTTTATTGTAAATGATTATGTACGTTGGCGGGGGTTTCAGAAATTCTTTAGGTCTTACTGTTGAACGCCTTGCATTCTGTTAGCGCCTACATAACCTGCAAATGCAATATGCAACAAAAAACACCATTGCGCGTTGCAGGGTGTACAGGAGATATTTATAAACCTCTCGTGCATTGATAACATGATACATACCTTGTTTGTAATTGATGAAGTTCTACTTTATAATACTAACACTTAATTATTATAACACTAATATAAATAGTGTTAAAAAGTTAAATTAAAACATTCACCCGTGTTGTTGTTATAACTACAACTTTGAAATGAAACAATTTTTCTACAACGCTTAGTTTAACGTCAGTTAGTGATTTTTGTATTTTTATTATCAAAATCAGTGAAAAACCGGGATTTTTTTAAAAATGCGACTTTAGTATGCATTTGACAACAGTGTAGGCCTATTTAGTTTTTACTTTTTTTATTTTAACATAAGTGAAAAATTGCAATCTCTTCATGTATGAACGATGAGGAATACAGCTAAATATTGAAAATTTATCGGTGGATAAGTTACTAGTCCACTGATTAGCAACTTAAATGCTAACAAGGAACGAACAACACATTCACACACGCACGAGGACACACACACACACATCCTTACTCAATCACAAAATAACAATTTATTACATAACATAGTTAAACATAGTGAATACCTTATACAAGTTGATATAAATTGAAATTTATAATTAATAACATATTTTAAAATCTCTTACTTAAATTTAGAAAATCAGTTCGTTTCAATCTTAAATTGACACGTGAGCTAGCGTCAATTAGTGATTTTCCGAAGTTTTAAATCGAACAGAGGTTAATTTTCATTTAGTGTCATTCACTTATAATTAAAATTGTTATATTTTATGTCATTTCATATTGTCCACTGATGATTAAAAATAACAGGTTATATTGTTAATTATTTATGTTGCCAAGAGAAAGTCGTGTGAGTGTTTCACATCAGATATTACAAATTATAATTTACTATTTTTAATAATGGGTTGTGTTGCATGTTGCATTTGCAGTTTTTGTAGGCGCGCGTTAACAGCGTGTGGGGCGTCTAACAATAAGACCCATTTTTTAAATATTTTTAGAATGGATTATCGCAGATCAGAACAATTTTGTTAGCCTTAACAGATAAACGTAAATATTTTTTTACAAATTCCTTGAAATGTCAGTGATGTACTCGTACACGTTGAACCTTTTGTATAAAATGCGCCAAAAACTTTGATGCACGAACTGATTATCTCAGTATATATAATAAATTATTGAAGGTTAACGTATACATAAATTTCATATTTTGTTTATATATTTGAAAATTATTTGTAAAAATACACAAGGAATATATATTCAGGTACATTGTTTTTCTTGTAGATAAGTTTCACGATGAAGTATAATATTTTTAGAATTTTTCTTTCAAATCAGAATAATGCGATGTCACTTGTCACTCGGTGCTGAGTGCACCGCGTGCTGACTGTCTCATCTGATGTTACTATATTCCCGCTAGACTTGCAAAGAGATCAGCAGTATCACGGAGGGTGATGGAAGCTGATTCTGGTTGCTTCTGAATTATAGATTTGTGCCGGAAAAACGCACTTTAACCCTTTCCTCGCCTTCCGACAGATTCCATTTATCTTAGGAAAGCTTCTGGGTGGATGCAAGTTAACGCCGAACAATCTCGAATCATTTTTTACATTCTACACTCAAACAGTGGAGTGGAGACTCAATGATAAAATACTATTTAACGCAATGCTATATTTCAGAATCCGAAACCTGCTGCTGTAAAAGAAAGAAAGCTATTGCATTATTTTTACGTTTACCTCTACAACATGCTTGTTTAACATACAATACTGAAAACCGCTGTAGTGAATTCGATTCCACTTTACCCCACTCTCTTGCCATTTTTCACAAACCCTTCTTTTCTCTTCTTACCTTTTCTTTTGAAATAAATAAATAAATGCAAGTAGTTGCACTTCCTTCTTTTACTAAAAAGAAAACAAAAATAAAATGTGTCAGTACTCTCTGTGTATACACGCCCTTTAATATCAATAAAATAGTAAACAGGTTTAGTTACTTCGTATTGAATTTCATTTTCAGATTATATATGGTTTTTTGTTTTCTATTAAAAAATAAATTTCATTCATTTTTAATGAACAAAGGAGGATATTGCGATTGGACCCTTTGTAATAATTTGAGCAAAGAGTAATCTACAAAACTGAAAGAAACTTATTCAACGAATTCGCATTATATTTCAATGATCAAGTGGTACTTTATCTTCAAATCAGAAAATAAAATAAAGATTACCTACAGAAAAAGTAAAAACACCAACACAATAAATTTTGTAAAATATAAAATTGCATACCGATCTGAATGGGTATAACTCCTGACCGACGGAAATAACATTGAAACTTAATTTACATACGAGAAAAAATCGTATACAATAAAGACTCGAGCACCCTTGAGACTTATTTTTTAAAATAAACATCAGAATTTCCATCTGTTAAATCATCCGTTTCATCAAGTCTTATTGTATAGGTCTAACATAAGTGAAAGATTAGGAGAAAAAGAATAAAATGTATAAAAGCCATTCATTCTCTTTAGACGCAGTTAAATTTTGACGGATCACAATAAAAATTTCTTTACACCAATAATTACAATTATTCTTAACAGTTTAGCTATTTATTACCTCTACCCTTCGCCCATAACAGGCAGGTGGAGTGTTAAATTATTTGCACTCAATCTACTAGTTCCAGGGCTACAAAAAATAGTTGTGTTTCTTATCACATGGTCAGCCAATTATATGACTGAAGCATTTAAGAAAAGAAGAGGTAGAGGTGTAAAAGACATTAATCAGATTTTTCTCCTCTGACAGTAATGAATTTCATTATACAGCCAGACCCTGTGGTGAACGTGAGTAGAAACCGGTTTGACGTGTTAGGAAAAGGGTTCTACGAGACATCAATTAGTTTTATTATAGTTAAAACTGTACAGCCTACTACTATTGGATAAGCATAAGGTCTAATTATCTAATTTATCATAAATTATGTAATTCCTTATCGTTTGTTATATTTTTTAAGTCGTAAATTTTTAATAATAATTCGTAATAATTTGAGTTTGCTGGTCATTTAAGTAGTTTAATTTTTTGTAATTTAGATCTACTAGTAGCCTTAAATAATTTTTTATATTTCAGACAAATTTACAATCTATTCTTAAGAAGAATAATGAGCAGATGAGACTATCAATGAAGTGAAGGGCTACAAAAAATAGTCCTGAATAGTTCTGTAATTTTTTATAAAACAAAACCAGTTTTCTTGTTATACATCATGATCGAAGCAAATCAATAATGGAAAAGGAAAACTTTGTGGATTTATTTATTGTCTTGTCGCTTAAAAATAAATCCGTATAATATGGTGTAAATAAAAATTTTGTTCGGAGGGAGTTGGTTTTGATGTAACGTACTAATACCTATATTTTATCAAAGTGCTTAAAAAATTAAAACGCTTCGTTTTTTAAATGCAATTTCAACTTATAACTTCCACCCAGAATTTTTTCGCTCGTATAGGGCTGATTTTACACCACGTGATGTGGCGTAACTACACGTGATGTAGGCTTTTCTCCTTACTTCTGTCCACCCAGTGTTTCGTTTGTACTGTTCATCTTCTTCTGCTTAACGTGTTGCCCTCTCCGACCGGAGGTAGGCAATCATGATAGCTATTCGGACTTTGGACACCGCAGCTCTGAACAGCCACGCTGAGGTACAACGAAAGCAGTCGCAAACGTTCTTCAACAAAGAAATTCTTCTTCTTCCCACATCACTTTTCTTGTTCATGGAAGCCCTTTTAAAGTTCGTAATTAGTTATCTAAATTTGGTTCGTTTCATTACATTTTCTCGGGTTTTTTCAATATTTTCTCTGACTTCTTTTAACCATTTAACTGACATTATTCGACACCTTAGGTCTACTGTTTAGTGTCTTAAAAATTTGTTTTGTGAACCAGTTGTCTTCCATTTCCTGTCGGACCTCACCGACCATCCGTGGCAAAAACATTTGTCGGGTTAGATCGTTCTAAACTCTTTTTAATGCAGGAGACAAGCCCCTTCCACCCAGTATACAGTGGTGAGTGTTTACAAAGCCGATCGCAGCCGAAACCAGACGACCTTATAACAAGGGGTGATTTTACAATGATCTGAATAAATATATAATATTAAAGAATTTCGTTAAGCGACGCTAGTTTAAATTACTTTAGTTACCTATTTAATTTAACTTGGTAGGTTTCCTGCTATTGGTAAAATTTACTAGTCTTTTTTTTTTACTTTTAAGACCACACTGGATCACTTTAAGTTAGTTAAACATTTATTTAGACTACGTTGTTTTCTCTTCTCCCAGTAGGCCTTCATTCTAAGCGATCGGGCCAGTCTCACGTCATCTGATACGACACTCGTTTTATATTGTTTAATTGGAGGAGGTGCAAATTTAAAGCTTTTAATGATGTTTAATTTTTCGGATTTATTTTGTAGGTCTTCAATTTTTAATACCATCTCCTCCAGATCTTCATTTATTTATCTCATCCATACCGGTTTGAGAGCGAGTCCACAACAGAAATTCAATATCTGTTTGACATATCTATTTTCTGGATATCTCAATGTGTGACCGAGGTATGATATTCTCTTTTTCCTCATCGTCTCAGTTACTGGATCAATAGTTTTGTAAACTTCACTATTGGGCAAAAGTCTCCAGTGTCCTTCCACTTTGTTTCTCTTGCCTATGCAGGTTCTCACTATTTCTCTTTCCTTTTTGACAACTCTGTCAGTGTTAATCTTGGATTTTATTTTAAACAGGGTCTCACTGCAATAGGTAATTTTGGGTTGGACAACTGTTTTATAGTGTTTTAATTTAGATTGAATTGAGAGGCATTTTTTCTTATATGTGTTTTTCACCATCTTATAGGTGCTGTTTATCTTGGCTGATCTTTCAGTCCAATTTATTGCCTCATTATTATTTTTTGTGATTACTTCCCCCAGATAATTAAATTTCTCAACTAATCCCACTTTGTTGTCATTTATCATTATCTGTTTAAATTTGTCCTCTCCTAAATTCATCATTTTAGTTTTTTCATACGATATTTTGAGTCCTATCTTTCCTGCTATATCATCTAAAGATTTAATTTGGGAAATGGCTCCCTCTGCATTTGTTGCTAGTAGCGCTAGATCATCTGCAAATCCCAGACAACTAAATCTCAATCCTTTGTTCTTTCTTCCTAATACCACTGTGGGAGGATTGATTCTCTGCCACTCTCTCATTATATACCCTAGTGCACAGTTCTGCCCATAACAGACAGGTGGAGTGTCAAATTATTTACACTCAATCTGTTAGTTGCAGGGCTAAAATAAATAGTTCTGTTTCTTATCGCATGGTCAGCCAATTAAATGACTGAATCAATTAAGAACAGAAGAGGTAGAGGTGTAAAAGACACTAATCAGAGTTATCTCCTCTGAAAGTAATGAATTTCATTATACAGCCAGACCCTGTGGTGAATGAAGTGAAGGTGTCATTTGCAGAGTGGAAAATATGTGCTTTTCAGAAGGCCCGGCATGCTGATAAGTGTACTTTTCCATTCAGTGAGGAAGGCAATGGTAAACCACCACACTCCTCTTTTTACTTAGTAAAACCTCTACAGGTTCAAACCAGCCTTTCGGCTGATGACCTAAACAACAACAACAGTTCACAGTTAAATAGTAATGGAGACAGTCCATCTCCCTGTCTTAATCCTGTTGTGATGTTAAATTCTGTTCTCCTCTAAATCGTATTTTGGATTTGGTATCTTTTAGTATCAACTGGATTAGTTTGATCAATTTCGGGTGTAATCCCAAATTTCTTAATATTTTCAGCATGGAATTCCTGTGTATACAATCGTAAGCCTTTTTAAAGTCGATGAATGAAATCACCATATTCTTCGATTGTTTCATTTTCTTGCGGTAGTCTATTAGTAGTTTTAAAGTTAAAACTTGATCAGCTCCACATCTCCAAGGTCTGAACCCTGCTTGATAATCTCCCAATTGTTGGTCTAATTGGTCTTTAATTCGATTGTATATTATCCTTGAGAATATCTTGTACGTACAATCTAACAAGGAAATTCCTCTATAATTATCCGGGTTGGTCTTATCTCCTTTCTTGAACAGAGGGCAAATAATTGCTGATGTCCAATGTTCTGGTAATATTTCTGAGTTCCAGATTACACATAAGTTCCGATGTAGTTGGACTTGTGTTTCCTTGGACGCATATTTCCATAGTTCGGTTGTGATTGGATCTTCTCCGCAACTCTTATTGTTCTTCATCTCCGTGATTGCATTTTGTACTTCCATTAGTGTTGGTTCTTGGATGTTTCGCTGTTCCGTCAAAATTGGGATATTTTCATCAATTTCAAAAAGTTCTGTAGGATCTTCGCAGTTCAACAGTTTATCAAATGAATCTGCCAAGATTTCTGCGTTTTCTTGGTTGTTATGAGCAGTTTTCCCTTGTCTATTTTTTCAGTATTAGGGTTGGTGGGGCATATTTAGCTGTTTGTTGTTTGAATCCTCTATAATATAATCTGGTGTTATTTTTCTGATTGTTAGCATCCGTTTCCTCCAAGGATGTTTTCAGGTATAATCTTTTTTCACTACAAATTATACCATGGGATAATTTACTTTGTTTCCTATAGTCCTCCTGGGATTCGTTGGTGTTTTCGGCTTGATGTCTAAGCCATTTCTTGTGACGATTATCCAATGCTAAGTCACATTTCTCGTTCCACCAGGGATGTTTTTTACGTTTAGTTAACGGGGATATTTCTTTAGCAATTTTTTGTAAGTTTTCAGATAATTGGGTTAAATTTAAATTATCTGGGATGTTTGTGGTCTTGTCTAAATAACTCCGATTTTCAATGATTTTAGTTGCATCATACTCCTTCCCTCTGTTCTTTACTATCCTATTCTTTCTTCCAGTGGGTGTTGCTACCATCTTAATTTTCACCAGGTAATGGTCTGAGCCCGTATCTTGTCCTTTACAAACTTTCACATTGTACATTTCTTTGTGGAAGTTTCTATCCATGCACACGTGATCCAATTGCCATTCTCCCTTTGTGCTATCTGGGTGTTTCCAAGTTCTCATCTTTTTGTAGGCTCTTTTGAAATAAGTCGATTTTGAGATAAGGTCGTGTTTTCTGCAAAGTTCGACCAATTTCATTCCATTCCTGTTATTTTTCAGATGTGCTGTGAATTTTCCTATTAGCCTATATCTCTGTATTTTCTCTCTTTGCCCAATTGAGCATTGAGATCTCCTAATAGGATTTTCACGTGATTTTTAGGGATGTTTTCCATTATTTGATCCAGAGTTTCCCAAAATTCTCTTACTGTCTCTTTGTATTCTTTTTTCCTGTTTTTATCCTCCGTTGGGGCATGGACATTTATCATAGTGTAGAACTTTCTAGGTGTTTTGAATGTTAAATATGATATTCTGGGCGTTACTGCCTCAAAATTTGTTACTGATTCGATCACCTTCAGACTCACCAAGAACCCTGTTCCCGCCTTCTGCCCCTTGTCCTCTGGTATTCCATTATATATTCTATAACCCTGCGATTCAAACGGTTCTGCATCTGTGTTTCTCATTTCCTGCAATGCCAAAATCTGTATCTTTTGCCTTTCCGATATACCTATTAAGTTTTTCAATTTACCCACTTTAATCAGGAAATTTATATTGTGTGTTCCGAAATAAATGGGTTTCTTGAATTTAATTTTGTGTCGTGTCAAATGCTCCGACTCATTTGAATCTCTTAAGTCGCTACCCACCGATCCCGAGTGTAGCGATTTCTTGTGATCTATGATGTTAATGTCACAAGCGGTGGAATTTTTCTTAAAAGACCTTTCCATTTTGCTTCTAACTTTTCTGACTATCGTGAAATAGTCGGTGGGAATCAGATCCCAAGTTTACAACTATAGCGATTAACTATAGAGGTGATTTGCGAGGTATGATTTTGATGATTATGAATTTGTGATGCAATTCCCTTTTAGTTCACTCAGAGTCCTAGAACCTGGAATTTCTGAGCTATCCAGCCGAACCACGTGGAGGCTCGCGATTTAAACAGATTTCCGCTAGTGGGATTTCCACAAGCGGAAAAATTTTAGTTGGTTCTAAAAGTATTAAATCGCCGGAATTAATATCGGCCTTACTAGTCTTTATAATAATGTTTTCTTTTTTCATTTTGGGGTGTCTGGACACCCTGAAACCCCCTTTATCTACGCTACTGAGTCCGTAGGTTGTTTTCGTTTCAACCGGCGGGTGTTGTTTGAACGGTCTAAGAGTGAGATGGCGAGATGATTCGAGTCTTCTTTAGTATGTTGTATTGTATTTGTTGATTTCTTATTAAATTGTAAGAATGGCAAATCTCTGAGCATTGTGTTATTCGTTATGTACCAAGATGATTCTGTGATTGCCCTCAATGATTTGGATTGAAACCTTTGCAGGATTCCAATGTTGGAATGACTTTATTACATACCTGTAATTGTAACCTTAATTTATTACAGTTATTATTTTTGTTAAAAAATACTTTTTATTAGTCTAAAAAGAAGTTTTGTCATTTATTAATAATAACCAGAACCTAATAACCTAGAATAGACGTTACGACGTATTGAATATGCGATAATCATAAAAATAATCTAATGACATACATTACTGTTTCATGAACCAAAGAATTTTATTATGAAATGGAAGATGATAAAGCGGAACTATATTTTATACTTTACACACTACACTCTAGTGTCAATATAAGAAGGTTATTTTAATAAAAATGATAATAACATAATGAAGAAGATTTATACGTTAAAATGTCACCGCTTCGCATTAGCATATTGCTGACAATATGACGATGTGATGGGTAGGAAGATGGTGGAGTAGCAGAGAGCTTATATTCTTGAGAAAAACTTATGAAATCTCCAAGAGAAACAAAGTTGCCAAAGTCCCACATAGAGATTGGAAGTTCACGACTCAAACATCACCCCTTTACCGTTCGTTCATACTATTACAAAACATTTTACATAGACTCGCTGAATTTTTCCCATTATCTAAAAACAATTTCATACAATCTCATTGCATTTTATAAAACAAAACAAAACAAAAATGAAACGAAAACAACAAACAAAACATTCACATAGAAAAATATAAAGTCATTCTCTTCTTCCGTTAGTAATTCTAAAAACATGTGATTTATACAGTAATTCATTCGGTTTTTGTTTTAAAATTATTTTATTCAAAACGGTCTACCAAGAATTTTGAAAAATTCTGTGTCGTCAGCTAAACTGATTCAAATTTTACATTTATGTATAGGCCTATATACCTATGGATTTTAATGAAATTTTGCATTAATTAACAAAACATTATTTAAGATTACTATTAAAAATACCTATCAGTAAAAATTGGCTGGCTTATAGCGCTTTCCATTTCATGATCAAGTACTGCACTTCACAAAAATATCTTCTAAAAACATAAAAATGTTTTGGTTTCAATATCTGAGCCTGAATTTTATCGATGTGGATACAGTATAAATAACGAGTATAACAGCGATATTGAAGTCAAAAGTAAAAAAAAATTCGATCAGTACGTGGGACCATCTATCGTAAGGTAAAGCTTCAAAAGATGTACAAACAATACTATATTATATAAAAACTAAGCAAATGACAGTGCAAACTATTTTATAAGGCTCAGAAATTTGATGAATAAGGAAAAGATATTGCGAGTGTTCAGAGCACAGAGTTGTGATTTTTGGAAGCTGTAAGCGGGTTTCTTTCAAAGGATAAATTATGAAGCACTGAGATAAGAACTGACTTTAATGTATCTTCTATGGTGTATCTGGTTAAAGGAAGAAGAATAAAATTATTTCCATATATTATGAATGCGATTGTCAATCGTTTCCACAAATTCTTGAAGAGTACAACTTATGGGAAAGAGGCAATTAGGACGTTACGGAGAAAATAGATTTCTTGAGGTTGGAACAGGCTGTTGCCTAATCCTTATTGGAAGGATGAGTAGAAAAAACTGGCTGAAACATTAGAATGAGAAAAAGAACGGGGCGAGAAATCCGTTTTGTAGAACTCCGTGTTGTTGTCTAGGTCATCAGCCAAAAGGGTGGTTTGAATCTCTAGATTTTGTTTCTTAGTAAAACGAGGAGTAAGTTGGTTTACCTATGCCTTCCTCACTGAGTAGAAAAGTATGCCTATCAGCATGCCAGGCCCTCTAAAAGTATCTACTTTCCATCCTGAAAATGACACCTTCACATCATTCACAACAGGGTCTGACTGTACAATGAAACTCATTACTCTCAGAGGAGATAACTCTAACTAGAGACTTTGAAACCTCTGCCTCATCTGTTCTTGCTTAAGGCATTTAATTAACTGACCATGCGGTAAGAAACAGAACTATTTTTTGTAGTCCTGAAACTAGGAAAGCGATTGGAAATAATTTTACACTCCACTTGCTTGTTATGGGCAGATAACTCCGTATCAAGGCACAAACGGAATCTTTAAAATACAATTTTAGTATTTTGTGGTTTAAATATTATATAATAGAATATATTTATTATTTATTTTTTTCTACAATTTATAAATTTGTATATTTTACATAAAGAACTTAATATTTTTGAAAACATTATTTTTAATTTTAGTCAATAATTCTATTTCCCGGCAAAGGAAAGACACCCTTGTCCGCCAGACGAGAGCGGCAGTCATAGCTTCTAATACTAACTAAATGATGTGTTATAATACTATGTACGTATTACACAAAAATATTTTCCAACATTTAGTAATAATTAATTATTCTCTGCACTTCCGGTTTGGTGTTTGTAAACAAATGTTGTGCTGTTTGTGTTATGGACAAAAATACTAGTATTTTTCTATTTAAAACTATTAATTACTTGTCTGCGAGTATACCGATTACACTTAAGTGATAGGTAATTATTTTATTTCATTTTGTTTTATGTCGGCATTGTTGTCATTGTTGGTAACCTAACCTAAGCTAGCCTAGGTTACGGAAAATATTTAAAATGGCTTCTGAGTACAGAGGTTCATTGTTAAATAATAGTAGTAATTCAATGGAAAAAAACAGTAAATTAAACAGTCAACAAGCTTCTTACGCAAATAGCGTAAAAACGAATAATTTTCCAACGAAGGCCCAGGCCATAATTTTAGATGCAATCGACGGAATACCAGTAAAGGAGTACATCCAGGCAGTCGGTTTATTGGTGAAACCCGAGAACATTAGGTTTGTTTCTCGAATCTCGATGAACAGAATTTGTATGTATCTTGCTTCGTCAGATATAGTAAACAGTCTTGTAGCAGACCATACAGTAATTTCACTGAATAACAACAAATTGCTTATTCGGCCGTTAATTACAACGTACAAAAGGATTATTTTATCAAATGTGTGTCCAGTAATTCCTCATAATATACTGGAAGATAAACTTTCTAGACTAAATATAAGACTAGCGTCTAAAATTTCTTTCCTGAAAGCGGGGATATCTGAACCCGGCTATAGCCATATCATGAGCTTCAGACGTCAGGTGTATATCCACCCGGAAGATTTCGGAAAATTACCTGACTCTATGAAGATTATATATGATGATACATCCTATTGGATTTATCTATCATCTGACTCTATTTCCTGTTTTCTCTGTAAACAACCGGGGCATCAGGCTAAAGATTGTACTTCAATCATAAATGACAAAGTCAGTGACCTCAATCGTGAAGATGAGAATTTAGTAAGCGATAGGGATGTTGGTCATGTTAAAAATGTTAGTAGTTTAAATGAAGTTGAGGACAATGAGGTTCCTACTGTTAACGGAAATCATAAATCCACTAACAATTTTCAATCCGATGGTAATTTTGATACCAGTGTTACCGGTACACAAAAATCAAACGACACTAGTAATCAACACACTAAGTTTGATATTGAATTTCCTGGGCTTCCTGCTCCTGGTAAATCTAGTATGACTGAAACCAAAATACATAAAAGGCCGTTGTCGTCTGAGGGCTCTACTGCCATTAATAATGACGAGTGTTTAGATAACTCGTCGAATATCGATTCATCGACAGAAGAAGGGTATACACCAACTAGACCGATGAAAAAGAAGATTAAAAAGGAGAAGGGTGACCACTTTTCTAAAGTAATAGAAGACCAGTTAAGTCCTCTGAAGGACACTCTCAGTAGCAATGACAACCCCTATGTTCTTGACTACATGCAATTAAAGAGCCTCCTTGAAAGGACTTACGGTTCCTCCAATCCTGTAGGCATTATAAAGGAATATACCTCTGACCTATCTAAAGTTTTGGTTCTTCTTAATGATACTTATCCTTCTTTAAACGGAAGATCCCTTAAAACTAAATTTACTAAATTACAAAAGGCACTAAAATCAGCGATAGATGGATCTAATAACTCAAGTATGGAAATTCCAGTAAAAAGTGCCAACTTAGAAGGTGACAGTAATCTACTATCTTTGCTAGACTGTGATTCGTCGTAATTATTGGAATATATATTTCTCGATTTTCAAAATTGTTTTTATTTAATCATTTAAGTTTTTATGTTCTAAAATGACAGGAAGTTATAATTCTACATATTCCATCCTTCAATGGAATATCAATGGTTTTTACCAGCAAAAAGAGTTTCTCCAACTACTTATTAATAAACATAATCCGATTGCAATCTGTCTGCAAGAGACAAATTTTAAAGATGATCTATTTGCACCTATTTCTAATAATTATTCTATCTTTTATAGAAATAGAGTAAATGTTTTACACGCTAGTGGAGGTGTGGCCATGTATATTCATAAAAAATTTAAAACTTCTGAAATTAAATTAAATTCTAACATCGAAGCCATCGCTGTATCTGTTCTTCTTCCAATAGGTTCCATTACAATTTGTAACATCTACTTACCTAACCAGTACAAGCTCTCATCCACGGAGTTGTATAATCTAATCCACCAACTACCAAAACCGTTTTTAATCGCCGGAGATTTTAACTCTCACAACTATGCTTGGGGTTCTCATAAAAACGACGCCAGAGGTAATATTATTGAACAATTATTGGAAGACACTGATGTGGTTCTTTTAAATAAGAAGAAACCTACTCATTTCAACAGCAGTTATAGAGTCTTTAGTGCAATAGATCTTACCCTTTGCAGTGCGTCAGTTGCTCATCAGCTTGAATGGAGAACTGAGTCCGAGTTGTATGGTAGTGACCACTTTCCGATCATTATTGACATTGGATCTAGAGATACATTTGATACGATAAATCAGAAATGGATTTTTGGTAAGGCCGACTGGGAAAAATTCCGACATGACATATCATTAAAAATTGAGGAAATATTCAAGCCCACCTCTCATACACAAGAAGAAAGAACAATAGATGATGAAATTAGTTGTTTTACTAGTATAATCTTAGAAGCAGCAGTTAAAAATATACCGAAAACTTCAGGAAAAATCCGTAAAAGGCAAGTCCCATGGTGGGATGATGAATGCAAGGAGTCTCTACAAAAATTCAAGAAATCATTCAATAAATATAAACGCCACCCAACTCAGATAAATTTTACTGAGTATAAAAAATGTAGGTCGTATACGAGAACATTGTTTAAATTAAAGAAACGTAAGTCATGGAGTGATTTCATCTCCTCAATGACCAGTTCAAACTCCGTTGAATCGTGGAATAAAATAAAACAAATAAGAGGTATTAAATGTTCTACTAATATTTCATGTCTTGTAAATACTAACCGTAAAATAATCACACATCCAGATGAGATTGCCAATTTATTAGCCGACACCTTTGCTCAAAGTTCAAGTGACGCTAAATATAATGCGAAATTTTTAGAAATTAAAAGTAATACTGAACTCAATATTAACGAAGTCACTGACGATGGAGCCAACATCTTAAATCATCCTCTTAATTCTACTATTCTTTACAACGAGATCCAAAATGTCATTTCAAAATTACGTAATTCAAGTCCTGGACCTGACGGTATTTTTAATATATTTTTAAATAATTTACCTGATAATGCCATACTATTTCTATTAGACATTTATAACAGAATCTTATTACACGGTCTCTTTCCGGCCATTTGGAGGGAAGCTATTGTAGTTCCAGTTCCTAAACCAAATAAAGATCACAGTAAAGCAGAGAGTTACCGACCGATTGCATTAACTTCGACATTATGTAAACTTCTAGAAAGGATATTAAATAATCGTCTAGTTTGGTACTTAGACAACATTAGCTTTCTATCTAAATTTCAAAGTGGATTCAGAAAAAATAGATCTACTTTAGATCATCTTGTTAATCTACAAACCGACATATGTAATGCTTTTGAATCTGGTGAACACCTAATTGCAGTTGCATTGGATATGGAGAATGCATACGGTATGGTTTGGAAGTACAGAATTGTAAAGATATTAAGTGAAATTGGTGTTAACGGACCAATCCTAAACTTCATTTCAAATTTTTTACAAAACAGGGTCATAATGGTCAAGGCTAATGGAAGTCTGTCGAGAAAATTTGTTGTAGAAAATGGTGTTCCTCAAGGATCCGTTTTGAGTGTAACTTTATTTCTTGTTGCTATAAATGATATAACTAAATTAATATCACCGCCAGTAAAATGCTACATATTTGCAGATGATGTGACTGTTACTATTAGAGGCAAAATCGTCCAAACAACTCAACACTGTCTACAGAAAACGCTGAGTGATATACAGAAATGGGCGTTGAATAACGGATTCAATATTTCACTGACTAAATCAGATTATATTATTTTCTCCCGAAAACACTCATCGGATGAACATACGCAGCTTTTTATAGGTAACCATGAAATTAAACAGAAAAATGAAATTAGAATACTAGGTATGGTATTTGACGAGAAACTTACGTGGGTTTCTCACATTAAGAAACTTAAAGCCGACTGTTTACAACGAATGAATATAATTAAATTACTTTCGTCATGCAGTTGGGGAGCTGATAAACGTATAATTTTAAATACTTACAGGGCTTTAATTAGAAACAAATTAGAATATGGTTCGATTGTTTATGACTCTGCACAAAAATCAGTTAAAAATTCTTTAAACTCTATTCACACAACAAGTTTGCGTATGGCTCTGGGTGCGTTCAGGACCAGCCCGGTGGAAAGTATCATTGCCGAAAGCAATGACATACCGTTGTCATATCGCAGAAAATACTTATGTATCAAATTTGCAGTTAAAATATCTACAACACCGATGAACCCAGTATATAGTGCAATATCCATAGGAAACCAAACATCTACCAGAAAAAGAGCAAGATTCCCGAAAGCTTTAGGTGATCGCGTGGACACCTACCTCAAGGAGTTAAATATACGTCTTCCAAATGTTTTTGAAGTTTGTCAACCTGATGAACCACCATGGCTTCTAAAACTTCCAATACCTGATTTAAGTCTTAGTGTTCTTGGAAAACAAAACCACCATTCTGCTGTCTTCAGGCCTCTGTTTCAAAAAATAACTGCTAGATTCAAAGACTACTTGAGTGTTTACACAGACGGTTCACTTACAACTGAAGGTTGTGGCTGTGGAATCGTGTTTCCTGATTCAGAGATTCTTTACAAAATTAATAACGTTTCTTCTATATTCTTTTGTGAAGCTTATGCTATTTATAAAACTCTGGAAATTGTATCTCAATCTCGAAATTCCAAATTCGTAATTTTTACCGATTCTAAAAGTGTTCTAGAAAGCATTTCTAATTTAAATACTAAAGAACCGATAATTCAAGAAATAGTTAGGCTTTTAGTATCAAATACAAAAATTAATAACACAATTGAATTTGTATGGACTCCAGCACACGTTAGTATATCAGGAAACGAGAAGGCAGACAATGCCGCCAAACAAGCCATAAAAGAAGTGTTTCATGATCATGCTGTCTCACATGTTGATTTGTCAAAATTTGTTCTCAAGACGACACAAGGAGTGTGGAACGATGAATGGAAAGGACATCGCAGTAAACTACACGACTTCAGGGAAAACACATGTGACGTATTAATACCACAAAGTAGCAGACAAAATCAAGTACTTATAACACGCCTACGAATTGGACATTCTAGTCTCACACACAAATACCTTCTTCAAAAGACTGAAGCACCGACCTGTTATTTTTGCAACGATACTACATTGACGATAATACACTTACTGATAAAATGTCCAGGATTACGTGATCTACGAGAAAAGTATAACTTAACACAAAATACGAAAATCATGCTGACGGACATCAAGAGTATACAGAATGTGGTTTTATACCTTACGGACTTACAGTTACACAATGTATTTTAATACAAATTTTGTTTACACAAGTCATTCTTCAAATTTTGTTCACTCAAGACATTTTAATTCAAATTTTGTTATGTAAATTTTGTTAATTTAAGATTATTATGTAATTGTGGTCGCTAATGACTTTATTGTTGATGCGACCTTAAACAAATAAATAAAAAAAAAAAAAAAAAAAAAAAAAAAAAAATTATTCTCTGCATTATAAATCCATTACCACTAAAACTATTACAACTGCTACTATTACTATTACTATTATTACGTCACTATTATTTTTAATATTATTATTATTATCAGGTAGTGTTATAAAACCCATTTCAGATAAAAGAACTAACCATATCCCAAAAGTTCTTATTTTTGTCATCAGTCTCGCCACTGGTTTGATGCAGTTCTCCAAGCTGTTCTACCTTGCGCAAGTCTTTTCAATCTTTATATTCTAACCTTTGCCTCCCCCTGCAATTCACTCCCTCAATATTACCCTCCATTATTGATAGACCTATACCTGGATGTCTTAAGATATGCCCCACTAGCCTATCCCTTCTTCTGGTAAGAAGTTTCCAAATACTTCTTTTTCATTCACTCGCCTATTACTTATTTTGTCCATCCACCTAATCTTTAACATTTTTTTATAACAACACATTTCAAAAGCTTCTATCTTCTTCCTTTTTACAGCCCCTATCACCCACGTTTCACTCCCGTATAATGCTACACTCTAAACATAGTGTTTTAAGAATTTTTTTCTAATCTGTAAATCAATGTTTTTAGTCACTAAGATGTTTTTCATTTCAAAGGCTTTTCTAGCAAAAGACCTTACACAAAATAAATAAAATAGGACCTAAAAAATGACATTTTACTAATCACAATTTTTTCAAAATTTAAAATTTGGGTTATACCATGTGTATGTATAGCCTTACTCAGGTTAACATTGGTAGTTTCTGAGATTACCTCGTACAAACAAACAAACATTATATTTTTAATAATATTAGTAGGTCTATAGATTAAAAAACATTTAATAATTCAGATATGAAAAATTTGTTAAACAAATGAATGCATATTAAACAAATCTGTAGACAATAGATAATAGAAAAACATATCTTATTTTTATTGCATAATATATAAAAATAAGTAAACCAGAAAAAGAAATAACATATTTGGTTTTATTTTATGTATCTACTATTTGCAAAAGGTAAACAAATTATACTTTGTTAATATTGAAACATAAAATAAAATTTATAAATATTTGTCGTTACATTATTTGTATTTCAATGTAGGCCTAGACATATTTATTCATCGGATTGTTGAAGTGTAGCGTAGACGCGATACAACTGAGATAACTCAACAGCGTAGTGTATTCGCTGTTTGAGGAGATAGTAACTGGTACCCACGGGGACCATCTTAATCCACAGAGCTAGGCTACTACTTCCACAAACTACAAGCATTTGTAATATTTGTATCATCTGCACATTCTGTTTACTTTATCTCATATTCAGTTTAATAATCTATACATCCGTATGTTATTTACACAACCTATTCAATTCAGAGATTATGAATAGGCATTCTGATAATACGGTAGTTCTATACAAACTTTATCATCTCGCTAGTAGTAGAATGTTTGAATTGTTTTCTTCACAGTCACTTTTTGGAGTTTCACAAAAAAAAATATTTTTTGCAAAAGATGTTTCAAAATAAATTTTTTTTTTAAATACAGCAAAATCTACAATTTATTTTTAAGTAGAATAAATTAGTAGATGAGTTAAAATAATTATGAGATAGAATTATTATTAGTATTATTACTTTAGTAAGTAGTATTAGTATTATTAGTGAGTTATTATTCCCAAAACGGGCAGGTGGAGTGTTATTTTAATTGCACTCTATCTGTTGGTTCCAGGGCTAAAAAAAATAGTTCTGTTTCTTATCACATAGTCAGCCACTTATATGACTGAACTATTTAAGAACAGAAGAGGTAGAGGTGTAAAAGACACTAGTCAGAGTTATCTCCTCGGAGAGTAATGAATTTCACTATGCAGCCAGACCCTGTGGTGAATGAAGTGAAGGTGTAATTTGCAGGGTGGAAAGTGAGTGCTTTTTGGAGGGCCTGGAATGCTGATAAGCATACTCTTTGTACTCAGTGAGGAAGGCAATGGTGAACCTCCTTACTCCTCGTTTTTACTTAGTAAAACCTCTCGAGGTTCAAACCAGCCTTTCGGCTGTTGACCTAAACAACAACAGTGAGTTATTATTATTATTAGCCGTATAGCTCCCGAAGTGGAAGACGCTGAGCATTATTCACGATCATTGATTATTGGACTTGGTGTTTTTCTTGTTTGCCCACCAGCCTTTCATTTTCTGAGAAAAATCAGCTTTTCTTTCCTCACTCCATCTTGTTCCAACTCTTGGAATTTTAACCTCTGGAATAATCTCCCATTCATTAATTTTTGTTCTAAAACTATTTCGATTGGTAACTTCTTTATCAGTAATGTTTGCCAGAACTAGATCTTTCTTAACGTGTCGAATCCATTCCCCTCCATTGACAAGCGAAGCCTCATATTTTACCATCTTTTTTTGTAACTCTATGATCAGGGAGCCTCATGATATGACCAAAATATTTAAGACGTCTTTTCCTCATGTATTTGAATGTTGCTCAACTGTGTTATTTTTTTGTAATCTATAACCGTTTTCAGTTAATCTTGGACCGAGAATTTTCCGTATTATTTTCCTTTCCTCCTTTTTCAAACTTTCTAAATCGGCTTTCCTGTTGAGGTTCAGGGTCTCACTGGCATAAAGCATTGATGGCTTGATCACTGTGTTGTAGTGTCTAATTTTTGTGTGAAGAGACAAGCATTTTTTATTATAAATAAATTGCACCAGCCCTAGGCCTTTACGAGCTTTCTTTATTCTCTCCTGCTGTAAAAATTTCTCCGAAATAACTTCTCCTAAATATTTAAAAAAAAACACCCTGTTGATTGTTCCATATTTGGTTTGTAGTCTGGTAACTTCTAGGTTTGTAGTTGTGAACACTGTTTTTTCAAAGGATACCTGTAAACCAACTTTTCCTGCACATTCTTTCAGAGTCTCTATCTGCTTTATTGCAACTTCGCCCGAGTCTGCCATTATTGCAAGATCATCTGCAAAAGCCAAGTAAGGTATTTGCAGATTATTTTTCTTAGTCCCAAGCGAGATTGGCTTCCAGAGGTTTCCTTCTTTGAATTTCCTCTCCCACTCTTCCATTACTCTATCCAGAACTATGTTGAATAGCAACGGAGACAAACCATCACCTTGCCTGACGCCAGTCCTTATCTCAAACGGCTTTGAAAGTTTCCCCATGAATTTTACTTTGGATATTGTATTTGTTAATGTTTGTTCAATTATTCTCCGAGTTTTCCGATCCAGTCCCCTTTCTTCCAGAATTTTAAAAAGTGTGGGTCTGTGGATTGAGTCGTAGGCTTTCTTGAAATCAACAAAACAATAAACTGTTGGTTTTCCACGCATTTTTCTCAACTTTGTTATCAATTTCAAGTTCAGTATTTGTTCTGAGCACGATCTGTTAGACCTGAAGCCAGCTTGGAAATCAGAGATTTTGGGTTCCAATTGTTTTTGCGTTCGTTCAAGAATACAAGCTGAGAGAATCTTATATGCTACAGGAAGTAGGGAAATACCTCTAAAATTATTTACATTGGTTTTGTCCCCTTTTTTATGTAATGGATGAATTAGGGCGCATTTCCAATCATCTGGCACTTCTTCAATGGCCCATACATTCTGTATAATTTCGACTAGCTCTTTTCTTGACTTGGGCCCTAGGTGTTTCAGAAACTCAGCTACAATACCATCTTCGCCTGATGCTTTGTTATTTTTCAAATTTTTAATGTGTTTCACAACTTCTTCCTCAGATGGTGGTGTAGAATCCTCTTGTTCTGGGGCTAAGATGTTGGATACTGTGAGAGCTTCTAATGGCTCTGGGCAGTTCAAGAGATTTTCAAAATATTTGGCCAATTCTTCACAGTTTTCTTCATCATTTAATGCTAGATTCCCATCCGGTTTACGAAAACATACATTTTGAGGGGTATAACCTTTGATATGGTTTGAAAAAATCTTGTAAAATCCCTGTGTGTTGTAGTTTCTGAAAGCTGTTTCTATTGATTCTAACTGTTGAGCTATGTATTTTCTTTTCACTTGTCTAATTACTTTATTTGCACTTTTACGTATTTTTAAGAAGTTTTGATGAGTTTCTTCGCTCTTATTTGAACTGTATTTCCGGAAAGCTTTACTGCGTGATTCAATTGCCTCCTCACATTCCCTATTCCACCATGGATGTTTTTGTTTCTTCTGCAATGGTATTCTCCTTTGGCTATTTCTGTTATCTTCTCCCTGAATTCCTCCCAGTTAGATGCAGGAATTGTTTCCCATTTGACTATTGTTTCTGATTCTTTTAGATTTTTTAGGTTGAATTTTTGGACTGCTGGTGGTATTCTTGGCGTTTTTCTTCTTGGGGTGAATTGGACTCGAACTCTAGTTAGATAGTGATCAGAATCAATGTTTGCATCTCGTCTAACCTGTACATCTCTAATCTCTTTTTGGAAATCATATGGTATGGCCACATGATCTATTTGGAATTCTCCCAATTGACTTATAGGGGATCTCCAGGTTTTCTGTTTCCTTGAGTGAGTTATTATTATTAATATTATTATTATTTTGAGAATTATTGTGAGTTAGGTATTATGGGTTAGAATAATTAATAGATGAGTTTCTTTGTATTATGCCATGATTAAAGTAAACCGCCCAATGGAAGAACTTCATAGATGTAAGTCATATGTTGTCTTGTAGCTGTAAAATACGTCCGCAGGATGTCTTCGTTTCAGTCGTGTTGTTTAAATTGTCTAAGAGTGAAATAACGAGGTTATTTTTGTGCAATTTGAGTTTTTTGTTTGCTGTGTTTATTGCATGTGTTGATTTCTGTGTAACCTCTGTGTAATATGTTGTTCGTTGTGTACTAATGTGATGCGGTGATTGTTCTGAGTAGTTTCGATTGAAACCTTTGCTGGATTTTAATGTTGGAAGAGTTTGCCGGGCCCAATAATTGGATTTCCATGCGCCGAAACTGATTTAAAAATTGCTTAAAAATGGAAAGTTAGCATTTTTTTACCTTTTTAATGTTTGTTTAGAATTCGTTAAAAATAAACAACAAGTAAATTGTTAATTATTCGCCTATATAAGTGTTCGTTATTTTACTTGTTTGAGCTATTATTAGTCATAACCATAGCTAAGTTATTACATTCATTAAATAATACTGAAGTACCCTACTTGGGCCAACACGTAGAAAGTTGAATTACTTAGATAACGCATGTAACAAAAACTCGCATAAAACTTAAATCTCGATTTTACCAAATAAAACGTTTACTTGATAGATACTCAAAATTACGCTTGAAACACAAACTACTAATTTACAAAGCGATCAAACGCTTAATCTGGACCCATGGAGTTCAGCTATGACGGTCTGGAAAACTGTTACACACAAAACGTATCCAAGCAATACAAAATAAAATTCTCTGAACGATGACACAACCCTTTTTACCTAACTAATGAAACTCTTCATAACGATTTAAGCGATGCACTTCAACATAATTTTAAAATAAATATTTATTGGTCTAATTACAATAGTTTTTGAAAAGAAATTATAATATCGTTGTACTTTTTAAAAATGATGTTACAACTTATCCAATTTATAAGTTACAAGTTATGGTTCTGCATGGGTTTTTTACAAGAAAAACGAATACAAATGAAGATTATAGTTTCCAGATTGAATGCAGATCTAGAAGCTGTAATCTTCTTTTAAAAATATTATTAAATTAAATAGTTTTTGTCTTTGTTTAGTAACAACTACAACTGTATAATCATACAGTAATATTTATGATCTACATGCTTAATGTTCTGATTTCGTCTTGACTGAGGACTAATTTAATTCCTATTCATATTTAATAGAACTTTTTAAAAGTAAGACTGTCATCAAAAAATTAAATAAAAGACTAGTTTAAACTAAAATATAATGTTGAATTGTATAAAATATTTTTGTTTTGTTTTCATGACAACCAATTTTTTTAAATATGCAAATTTATGTTCCTGTTGCTATGCTCTTCTTTACATTTTTCCATATTATTTAGACAGATGATATGTACTATAAATTTTTTTTAAACTAGTTAAATGATTTAAAATCTGGAATAAAGCTTGAAGGATTGATATCCGTTGGTGAAACTAATATTTTTTTGTTGATCAGGTTTCCATTACAGTCTCAATTTACTATTTTTTTTTATTTAAAAACTAAATATTTATGTACATTATTTTAAATTATTATTTTATAAACACTGTAGTGTGCCGAATTGACTGAACATCTGGAATTGTTTATTTTTTCTATTTATTAAAATGATAAACATCTCCAGCTGATTACTATTTAAGAATTATTTAAAATTATTTCATATTGACAAAATTATTTTAATAAAAGTTATTTATTTCAGTTGCTAGGCGACTAGAGAAGAATAAAATAAAAATTTGTATAAAATATATTCCAGTGAGGGGCAAGATGGCGGAGGAGTAGGCGGGTCCCTCATTCGCTCATTAAAAATAGTTAATATCGAGAGGAATATTTAGTTTTTTGTTATAAATTGTCCATCCCTCGTGGGGAATAATTTATTTATGCTTCAAATTGTCACCCTGATGTGGGGAAACGTCCACGACCTTGGATTAGAAAAAAGGGAAGTAAATATGCATAATAATAATAATATGGATAATAATAATAGTCAGAACATTATGATTGCAAATATGTTTCAGGAACTTATGAAACAAAACAGTGAACTAGGGAATAAAATTGATAAGCAAAACAGTAAAATGGATGAGCATAAAAATGAACTAGGCCGTAAAATAGATGAACAGGCACATACTATAGATCTACATAGAAAAGAGTTAGTTGAAAAAATAAATAATTTGGATTGTAGGTTAGACAAGCAGGAGAAAAACATAAAAGAAATGAAAGAAGAGATTAAACAGCGTAATATAAAGATAATAAAAAATATAAGGAAAACTCAACAAGATGTTAGTAAAAATATTAAACCAGATGAAGATAATAATGTAGTAAAAACAAAGAAAAGTATATTAAAAAGTGGATCAGTAAGTAGTAAAGATGATAAAATATTAACTGAAAATATTAAACCAGATGAAGATAATGTTGTAGTAGAAACGGGTAGTTGTGCCAGTGCCAGTCAGAATGTTTTAAGATTGCCGGAAGGAGAGAGAAGTGGTGTAAATCGAAGGGTGTCAACTTTGGATGAAGCAGAGGATGATGAAGAAAAATCAGCACAGGATGGTACCAGCAGCGGTTCAAATTATGATTCTGATGTGACGGGGAAGGGAAGCAGCCATTCAGCCAGGAGTGATGTACAAAACAAGGAAAAAAGAAGTACCGTAAAAGTTAAACAGATACCTGGACTAATAGAGGAAATAGAATATGAAATTATATTAAAAAATGTGCTTTGTAATATAAAAAGTGACGGTCGTGATGAAGGTGGAGGTTTGTTATGTATATATGAGGTTTGTTGTGTGTATACAATGTTTATTTGAACTTTTATTTATTTTATGTATATGTATATTTGGTAGTCCACAGTTCCTATTTATTAGTTTGTTTATAGTTGGTTATAGTTTGTTTATAGTTGGTTATAGTTTGTTTATAGGTTATAGTTTGTTTATAGGTTATAGTTTAGGTGTTATAGGTTATATTATGTTTATAGTTTATAGTTTATTTGATCAATGGAATTGTAAGGTCGCTTAGTAACAATTTTTAAAACATTTTGGAATTAAATTTATCAAACAAATTCAAAATTTAGATTATCATAAAAATTTCTTTTTGTTTTCAAAATTGAATTGTGGGGATATTTGTAGTGTGCCGAATTGACGGAACATCTGGAATTGTTTATTTTTTCTATTTATTAAAATGATAAACATCTCCAGCTGATTACTATTTAAGAATTATTTAAAATTATTTCATATTGACAAAATTATTTTAATAAAAGTTATTTATTTCAGTTGCTAGGCGACTAGAGAAGAATAAAATAAAAATTTGTATAAAATATATTCCAGTGAGGGGCAAGATGGCGGAGGAGTAGGCGGGTCCCTCATTCGCTCATTAAAAATAGTTAATATCGAGAGGAATATTTAGTTTTTTGTTATAAATTGTCCATCCCTCGTGGGGAATAATTTATTTATGCTTCAACACAAATCATCTACATTCTGTTCTTTAAATAACAATAAAAACAGTAAGCCTATTTACTCGAATATACCGCCCAACTTTTCAAACGAAATCAATCCGATAAAATGGTTTGCGCGTTATATTCGAAAAAATAAAACTAAATTGCCTTTTAGCAGTAAAGTACCGGATGTTTAAAGTTGGTAAATTTTGCAGATAAGATAAACAATTGTGATTGTGTAACGACTTATTTCATTGTACAGCGCGGGGCAAAAAGAGACATGCTGGACTTCGACAGTTTTTGAAAACATATGAATGATGATGTGAAAAAATCTTTATGCAGCGCTGGAAAACGGAATTAGCTTTATTACCGGGAGGGTTAACACCTGTACTACAACATTTGGACGTTTGCATGAGTAAGCCATTCAAGGTTGCAACTAAAGACCTGTATACTCAGTGGACGGCAAATACGGAGCGTACACACAAACCTTCGGGAAAAATAAAAAGGCCAGTTTCATATGGAGCATTGATGAAACTATCAATTGCGAGTAAATGAAACAATCTGCGAGTAGATTAAAACTATGGGCGTAGATTTCACCAGAGTTAGTTTTAAAAAGCTTTTTTTTGAATTGCGGTATTTCTAATGCGCTCGATGGCTTAGAAGACGACACACTTCGGGACAGAAATCCAGATGTGGGTTCTGAAAGTGACGGTAATGACAAAGAAAGCGACGACGATACCGACGACAGAGAGTAACTTTTTATAGTTCAGCAGTTGTTTTAGTTTACTGTGATACGTACAATGAGAATGTGCCTTTTCTAGTTAGTGAATTATGCAAAGTTACGAAGATTTTTCAATGTGTACAAATAAATTGGTAAGTTTCCATTTTCATTTTATTTTTGACAGTTTTCATTTTTTCTGAAAGTGGTATTGCCATTAGAGGTAACTCTTTGTGGAGATACTTAAACAAAATAAAATCAATTAATTTTCACTTAGGCTAATAGTGTGCAAATAAATTTTGTGAGAAAGTTAGGAATTAAGTTTACTAAAGAAATAAGTCGATTGGATACCTTCGTTTTAGCCTTCGTATCATACCACCGTTGTTCAGAAAATTTAAAGTGCGATTTAAGTCGTTTGTCATACGTTAAATTTAATTTCGAAATTTTCTAAAATTTTCTCTCTAAAAATTAAAATAAATACGTATTTTTGAATGGGACTGTTAGAACTTGAGGACTTTTGACGGCTGATTAATTTGGGTGTCTGAATTACTGTATAAATGTGTGTGTGTGTATATATATACTATATATTTGGGAGTAATACTTAGTTAAATTGAGTGTAAAAATAATCTTGTAATTGGCTAAGTTGGTTAATTGCTTAATGTTATTAATTTATTGTAATAATTAGTTAGTATTTAATTATAGAAATTGTAATTTATTCGTAGATTTAAATGTCATAAGTAATTGTAATTTATAGGGTGTAATAAATATATACTTTTGTAATTTTAAACTATAGTTTGCTAATTATTAATTTTACCCAGATCCCGAAACGGACCTTAGCGATAAGTGCTACAATATTTTTTTTCTAAAATATCATTAAAACAACTTAGATACCGACGTATATTCTAGGTAGGCTAAATACATATAGAATCCGGTAGCATATGGCATTATCTCATAAAAGTAATAAAATTAAACAAAAAAGAATTGCCTTATATGTAATAAAAATATATTAATAAATTGAGTGAATATTTTTAATTCAGATTATATGATGAAAAACCTTAACGTATTTAAGGAGAACTTATTTTTTAGTTTCAATTTCTTTCTCTTTTCAAGAGCAAACACATGAAAGAAAAAACTCGTCCTCTTAAGTTTGCTTTTAATCCTGAGACCGCTGGGGAAATCTGTCCAAGTGTATCCGCAATGTACACTGTTGGTTTACATATTGCTTCAGTTCTCACCATTTTGTGTATTCCATTACATAAAAATGTATTTATTCGTTCATGTCGTTACCAACTCAAATATAAAACACAATATTTTAAATTGATTTACTCTTACCTATAACTTATAACGCTCAATATTTATTTATATACAAGAGAAGTATAACATTTCAAACAATGAACAAAGTGATCTTTGGTAAATGTATTCACTGGTAAAATAAAATTAGTATTTAGTACATTTAAATAGATTACTATTATATTATATGTACTGTATATTTTACATTGTTGGTTAATATTATAGCATAAAAATGTAGTAAATGAGGCGATTTTTAAAAACATCGTATGAACCTTTATTGAGAAAATCGCAAAAAGTGAAAAATTGCACGAATAAACTAGATACTCCTTTTGATTGACCGATTTGAATAAAAATTTTCGTGTAACATCCTTTTATGGTACCTAATTGAAGTTCCAAGTTTCAACTTCGTACGCTATTCCGTTCTTGAGATATTATTTTGTTCACACAAAGACACACACAGTTAAATCGCTAAAACATATTTTTTTTGGGTTTACACAAGGGCTTGAAAACATGTATTTCCGGTTAAAATTCGATTTCGAAAAATCAACTACAAATAATGTTAATCCTTCCCTATATATTCATATTGGGGAAGAAAAAGTAAAAATAATAATCATAGCCTAATCTTTTTACGTAAACTAAAATAATTCAGAGAACTCGTATAATTTAAAAATTCCAATTTTAAAACTGAAATGCAGTTTGAATACAAAAAGCAGAGAAGTACTTTTTACATTGAATTTTTTATTATAGCACAAATGTGTGAAATTGTGAAATATATCTTGGTACGCTGAAGAAATTCTGTAAAACTTTTTAACTAAATATTCCAGCAGCCGACGCCTCAAAGATATATTACTTGCTTTACTAAATCTGCAACCAGATGAATAGTATACTTACTGTATGCTAAAAAATATCTGTGCGTCTGACTTAAATAAATTAATTTAATTCATGTTTATATTAACACAATATAATCTTCCTTTTCAAAAAATAACTTTCACCCCAAAGAAATTTCTTTTAATTAATTTTCAGAACTGAAACTGAAACTGAAAGATAATGCTGTCAGCATCGTGGGGATAACCATCTGGTCGAACGGGTTCTTCAATGAGAACATTTCCGAGGGGTAGTTGAAGAAATATCCAGTTTCAGGATCAGGAAAATGCACGGGGAATTAGCGCCCAATATATATATATATATATATATATATATATATATATATCAACATATATATTATAGAATGGTTACCTGGTTTTCCGCGATATCAATAAAAATCAATACCACGAAAAAAACCAGGCTGGGCGGGTAGAAAAAGGCGTCGATATATGTATATATATATATATATATATATATATAACATATAGAATGCAAGTAGAAAGACGCGTTTCTACAGATAGTCATGGAAAGGCAGGTTCCGGAAAGTTTCCGGTGATTGTACTCCATAAATGTTTCTGATGATGTCGATGTAGAGGTCCTTCCGCCCTCGTGAAGTTGT
Source organism: Catonia carolina (assembly GCA_035578175.1). Classification (NCBI taxonomy): domain Eukaryota; kingdom Metazoa; phylum Arthropoda; class Insecta; order Hemiptera; family Achilidae; genus Catonia; species Catonia carolina. Next base: position 84,424,142 of record JAQMRL010000002.1, read on the forward strand.
CTGGACGTGTTGCGAATATAATCTTGAAGCGAAGGGGTCAAAAAATGTTCGTATACAATGGAGTTTGGAATTCTGTAGTGGAAGCCTGAGATGACGCGAAGGATAGGATTTTCAGAACTTATCAATACAAGCCTAATATAGGCCCTACTGTAGATGTAGGTCCTGTTTCTTTGATACTTCAGTATTATGGTTTACTAATAAAATTACAATTTTACTAATTGATAACATATAACTGAAATATTGTAGTCGATAATGTTGTAACATTATTCTAGAAATGGAATATCTGGGTCACATTGTACGTGGATTATATGGGATGTTTCGACTTGATATAATAAGGGAAGTCCAGGGAAAGAGAGATGTGGGAAAAAGACGAATTTCCTGGTTGAAGAATCTGCGCGGCTGGTTTCGTTGTACCTCAGCAAAGCTGTTCAGAGCTGCGGTGTTCAAGGCCCAAATAGCCGTCATGATTGCCAACCTCCGGTACGATAAGAAGAAGAAGATTCTAGAAATGATTAATCAAATAGTTTGTTTATATAGTAAGAATTAGAATTGTATGAAATGGAGTGTGTTGAACAAGGATAGTGTACAGCGATAAATGAAATAGTTTGAATTGGAGTTCTTGAAATTTGAAACTAGTAGAAACGTTTGTTTTAATTTTTATTCCTTTTATTATGTTCCCGAATAGCGGGTGTTATAAAGATCCAGTTTGTTTGGGAAGACCTCAGGTATAAAAACAATAAGCACCTTTATAGTAAGTCAGTCAAAACTTGAATCGTGAATGGATAATGGTTATTTGGTCGTTTTTAAATAATGTTGTTACGGGACTAGTTCTGAACTACGTTAATAGCACGTATGCATACGGGTAGTAGCTAGTGGTTACGGAGAGGTAAAAAATTTTATGTAAGAAAACAAAATGGGGTAAACCGTGAAACTAAGTGTTTCTGGACACATATGAATATAAAGTTTATTTTATTTTTTTGAGTGCAATCACCTCATTGAATACTGTTGAACATTAAACATTGAAACTGTTTGTGACCACCCTGTATTTTAGTTACAGTTTATTTATTCACTGTACCGGTTTACACAATGAGTAGACCTAACCGAAGAAATGAAAAATATGAATTGATGATGAAAAATAAAAAGTAAATAATTACTCTAAAATTCTAAGAAATATTTTGTTATTATTAAAGAATTTTATGCCTGTTATAACATTTTTATGGACTCATATACGAGCACGAAAACATAAATAAGAGACCTGAATAGAGCCAAGACAGCGATGTTTTACAATGGAATAGGTCCATACAAAGATGTTACTTGAAAATGTAAGAGACACTGAATCATTATATTCTTATTACAGAGGGTTACTCTCCCTAAATCATAGACACCCTGCATTGTATTCCCCCCTATATAACTTTCAAAGTACTGCAGAAGGGGATAACCTCAATAATAATACTTCGAGTATTTCATTCTTTTAAAAGAAAATATACTCATTTTTTTGAACAAAGAGAACCAACGTAAGGCTTTGAATCGAGAAAGAAAGTTGAAATATTAAATATCATAAATTAATTTTATTTTCCTTCTAGAAATGCGCATTGTAAGCATGTGTACATAAGGGAACGTGTACATGTATAATATTTACTTCTACTCAACAAAATCACTCGTATGTATTAAAAATACACATATATCTATATAATTTTGCTTTTATCAAAAGTAAAAAGAGGGCGAAAAGTAGTTTTAACCTACCACTACCCTTAAATTTAAGAAATTTATGGCATATATTTACTTAAATGTTGTACTTACTCTCATTTTCCATCACATTTGTCAAAGAGTATTAAATTATTTTTTGTATCTTTACAATACATAAGGGATTTATATAAATATTAATATATATAAATTCTAAACAAAACAAGGGAGTTATGCAGATATGTGGTTGATGTACTATGCAGTAAAACGCTTTTTAGAAATTAGTTTTAAAAATTTTAATAAGATTTTTATAGTGACTTTCACAAATTTCATATTCTATAAATATAAATATGAATTGAAACATGTTACAACATTTATTTCAAGATTGTATAGGGATCTGGTTATAATAAATAATAAGAAAACTTCTAAAAATTATTTATTAACAAACTAATAGGGTCTATATTACAAAAAAATTATTATCCTTAGGCAAATAAAATTTAAAAAATTAGCCTGAAATTAAATTAAATTAATTACAAAACTTAAAGTTTAACTAAACTTAATTATGAATTAACATTACACTTAAAATAAATTTACAATGAACCCTTACCTATACCTTACAGAAGATAACAAGCAAAACAATACCGCTCTGTTTCTAGTCACGAGCGAAACCTGTTATCCACACGTGAACAATTGACCGTACTATGAGTCATTCGCAACTACACTGATCCCCTCGTTAGGCAGACGGCTCATTAAATACTTACAAAAATGCATTATTCCAGAGAAATTAACACAAAAAGAAATATCGAAAGGTCGATAATGACAGTTTCTATCATATTCTTCAAAAGTCCAAGCGATGGATACAATAAACACAAAACATTACTAGGACCGTATATTCAAGTTTTTAAGGAGCTCTCATCGTGTACTAGAAGGGCAAAAGTTAGTAATATTAATAACATAACGTCTACTGACAAAACAACGCAAAACTATTGTATTCAAAACATAATTAACATAATTATTAACACCCAAAACAAAATAATGTATTACAATACATGTACATACGTTGCATGTAATATTATTATTAATTTATTTATTGCCAATAACAAATCATACATGTAATAAAAAATTAATAGAACATAAATTATGTTAGTAAAACAAATAGAATAATACAGGAATTAAAAACCTTATGAGTAAAAATAGTAGGCTACAGTTTTAATCAATAATCAAAACGTTTTTTCACTAAGCCACAACCAACTAAAAGTACGTTGGCTGCGTCGACATCAGAAAATCTTAAATTAAAAATTATTTTATTATTATCAATAAATAATGAAATCAAGATAAAAGAAATATACGTATATATAATTTACATTAATTTCAATATTTTTTACAAATCGTTTTGTCTCTTTCTTCAGGTATAACCTATCCAGTTATTATGTATTTACTAGATTTAGAAAGAACTGTTTATTTATTTTTCTGGCAAATTTTCTCTCCTTTTATGGAAAAACACCTGCCTGTTAACGAGTTAGTTAGTTTAGGATAAGGTAAACCGAATACGATTAGAGCGGGTTATTTATTAAACCAGTTAAGCAATTGAAGTTTTACGTGTAAGCATTTCTTCGTAATTCAAAAGAGAAAAAGTTACAATATTTGGTTTTTTAAGAAGTAGTTAATCATTTTTTTTAGTAAAAAATATATATTATGTAATATTTCATTCTGTATCTGTATTAATATATTATTATATATTGTATGCAACCTATATTTGTGTGTGTGTGTGTGTGTGTGTGTGTGTGTGTGTGTGTGTGTATACATATACACACCAGAAAACTTCAGTAGGTTTGCTCTGTTCAAAGCAACTAGTTTAATTAAGTTTGTTTTAGAAAAATCAGAAAAGATTACCTATGTAAAATATCTTAGAGCATTAAGATGTAAAATACAGACGCAGTGTAAAATATCCTGGTTCTAACTTTACAAGATTTGAAATTAGAATCTGCAATGAAGTTTCGTTATTAAATTATAGTTCATAGCAAATAATATCGATTCTTACCACAATAAATGAACTTTGCCTATATAATCTATCTACTTGATCATAAATCGGAGATTTGAATGAAAACAAGGTGAATTATTTTCACTAATTTTCAGGATGATAGAAGATGATACAGTTAAGCTTATTCACATGAGCAGCAATGAAAGGATCGTTACTATGTACCAGGCCTGTATTTCAAAGGAGAACACAAGCGTCTTAGTTCCGGAAGGAACGATGTAGGCTTCAGTATCACGCTTCGTTGAGCAAAGCAGCTTGCTCAGTTCTGACTGTAAGTCCTCTAAGAAATAGTTTTAGGTGTATTATATATATTAATATGAAATTTTTTACACTGATGAATGTTCAAGAAAATAAATTTTGAAAATATGAAATCTATTAAAATTACTGGGTTTAAAATTTAAAAAATCAGTTATAATTTTACATATTTCAGATCTTATTACTAGGATTCGGCATTAATTCTTATCAAAATTATATCTGGAGTTATTTACATAAAATATCAATAGCTCTACATTATTTTTTTTTAAATTTTGATTTTTGTAATGTTTTCTTGAAAGTACTGCTCAATACTGTGGTGCTCAATGTAATTAAATGAAATTTTGTAGATTTAAATACCTATTTGGATAACGTGCTGTCTGAATGATACGGTAGTTATTTTCAGCTAAATTAACATAGGCTATTTCTATGATCATAATTTCCATGGCACTACTAAGCTACCTTTTTATAATAATTACTATTACAATATAACACTTTCAGTCAGAATTGTCCAAAAGGGAGACAACCGGGGTAAGTTAATCCAGGCGCCATGTCTGCTGGAGTTGAAAAAATATGGAAAAAATACAGTAATTTTCCGTTCAACACATGACCCCGTTCATCTAGACTTCCACATTATGAGGACTGATCTGTAAGATTTCTTAATTACTTTTTTTTAATGTCATGACGGAAACGCACCGGGTTGGTCTAGTGGTAAAATTGTCACCGCGAGTTAGCTGTTTAAAAGCTGTTTTTCGAAATCGAAAATTCCATGGTTCAAATCCTAATAAAGGTAAGTAATTTTATACGGATTTGGATACTAGACAGTGGTTACCGGTGTTCTTCGATGATTGGGGTTCAATTAACCAAATTCTTTCAAGAATGCGGCCTGACTCTGTACTAGACATCATCTCATTTACACGTCATATATATCATATTCATCTCATTGGGTCTTTTTTTTATCCGAGGCTGTGAGAAAAACTCATGTTCACTCTCCACTCCCTCATGATGGGGGAAGTAGTGTTGGACTCAATTGAGGCGTCCTCGCCCAGCCCCAAGAAGGCCGCAACCGCCTACCAACCAAAAACCCGCCGCCTGGCCATTTTATCCCACATCAGCAAAGAAGCCTCCACCTCTTTCGGAACTGTTTATAAAATACTACAAGGGAAATGTTGGGTTAAAAAATGTATATACTCTCAGTGGGGCGTGGAAGGGAACCGAACCCTAATTCCCCTCTCCCTATCACTGACCAATACTCACTCTCTCACTTTCATTCATCTCTTTCATCACCAGCTCAGGAAATTAGTGTGCCTACCTTACCTTCAGAGACCGGGACAGGATTGATTTACTGTGGGAGGGGGCGATCCCGCTGATCTCCAGATGTCTTCTCCCCTCGCAGTCTCCCGACCACCCTCTTCGCAAACTGAGCGAACTAGCTCTCTTCATCCCGCAGCATCGCTTCCCTTACTCTCTCTGGGATCCACTGTGCAACGCCTATCTTCTCATATGTCTCCATTCTGTCGAGGCCAAAAAAGGGACATCTTTCAAAAATATGCGCAATGGACTCCTCCTCTTTACTATCGCACAGTCGATATTTCGGTACTTTATGAAGTTTGAATCTCGTCAAATATGCCCCAAAGCAACCATGCCTTGTTAGCAACATTGTCAGTTCGTGGGTGTATCACCAAATGTCCTTATCCACACCTCGACATTTGGAATGAACCTCCTTGTTCACTCCCCAACCCTAGTTTCGCTCCATCTCCTCTACCACCTGCTGAGTAATCGACTCCAACATTCCTCTTTATCAACACCAGCTCGCTGCTCTTCCATCCCGCACAGTAGGACTAGGTCCCATGGAGGCATCCCCGAAATTACCAGGGCTGCCTCCGTAGATAGTCTATAAGCACTACATATTTTCAGAGCCAGTTTCCGCTGCGTCCTTTGAAGCCTACCACTGTAACTTTTAAATCTTAGGGCTCTTCTTCACACAGATACACTATACAATACCACTGATGTTGCCACTGCCGCCAACATCAATCTCTTCGCTTGCCTTGGGCCCCAATATTAGGCATTAATCTATTTAAGATCCTGCAGATTCTTTTGGTTTTAGCCAACGCCTCTATAGTATGCAACCGAAGTTTCTTCCATAGCCCAACCACACTCCGAGGTACTTCAATCTCTTTCCAGGCACCACCTCGACATCACCCACTATAGTATAGTATTGAACTTAATAGCGCTAAGCCTCCGTCTTCCAGCCATTATCACCGCTTCCGTCTTTTTAGGGGCTAGTTGTAACTTCCTCCTAAGCCACTGACTTATATCCTCCTTTGCAGAGTTAACTTTACCAATAAGTCCTTTCTCTATCTTAGACGTAGCTACCAGCGCTAGATCATCTGCGTATTCCACCAAACGTAGACCCTCTGGTGACCTGAGCTCAATACCACGTCGTACTGCAGTTAAACGTCATTACTGCAGTACTGCACTAGTTTCTCTGTAGAAGGTTTCTCGGGTATCGGATTTTGAGTTTTCTCCGGAGGTTACCTGGCATTTCTCGAGTTCATTCATGTGCATCTGTTTTATGTATACGAATTTGTATGTGCTGGAAATTGGATATATAATAAATTATACAGGTTATTTGCTAGGTCTGTTAGATAGCCTGTGGTTAGTAAATCATCGTGCAGTGGTCTATTGGTGACACATAAGGGAAAGTGTATTTATTAAACGTAGTTTTTTTGTAGTAGCTGAATGCGTTTTGTTTGCGGCGGTTTAGCAGAACCCCTTAACTGTACTTTGTAAATTCAGACAGGTGAAGACAGGTGAGGTATTGTACGTCATTGCTGTAGGGAATCTTATTTCGTTATTGGATATAACATTATAAAAAATACCGTCAGCTTATACGGATGAATCGGAAAACCTAAAGTTTTACTTGATTGTTTTAAAAGGCGTTGTTCATCAAAGTTTTGTGTGCATTTTCATGTGTGTAGGAGTTAGTTAAATTGATACTTCAGAGTAGGCCTTATAGTATTTGTATGTAGCTTGTTTATTGAAGTTTTTTTTGTTGTACAATACAGTTATCCTTCATTACAAAATGTTTAATAGTTAATTTTTCAGTGCAAAACAATAAATTCCGAATTATAAGTCTACATAGAGCACTTAAATCTCGTTATCCGGATAGTTGTTTATGTGGACTGTGCCCGGATTTATCTATATTTTTATTTAAAATATTAAAGGTTTTTGGTTGAATCCGGTCTCAGCTCCCACTGGACTAATTCCATTCAACCGGTTTTTAAAAAGTACAGCCTTCCGCGAGCAGATCTTTCATCACCCGTCGTTATTTTTCCAAATTTCCAATTACTTCAGAAAAGTTTTTGTATAACACGGTTCTTTAAAAATACAACAAACAGATGGCTTGTCTTACTTAATCAATTTGCAGTCTCCAAAAACAATAAATTGGAGCAGTCTTACGTATGTCTCCTTAGTTTTCGATGACATTATGCAATTCTGGAAAATCTATAAACCATCAGTTGTTTGCCAATTATTTTGGAGATCTAGGGTTTTTGGGCGTAGAATGCAAAAATGTCGTCTGTATTTTGAATCACCGGTAAAAATAAAAGCCGAAAATGTATAATTGTCTTATTAATTTAGTGGTGCCTGTTTCAGTCGGGTGACCTCATTTTCGAAATCAGCGTCAAAGTGAAATAATTTTATTCGTTTTATAACTTTCAGTTCGTTTAATTAATTTTTTTCTAACTTGTGTTTGGAAATTTTATTAACATGAAATTTTTGTGAGTTACATTTTGGCCCATTGGTTATGGCTTTTGGTATTTTTATTTTATTTTTAATTATTTTTTAATTATGTTCTTATCCACGGTTTGGGTTAGTGACTTGCGTCCTTTTGAATACATTTAAATAGTCCTGATTATTTATTCCTGGATTCGCTTTTCTGTTGCCATATTCTTAAAATTTGTTTAACTACAGTGGTTTTGTCTGACCAACCCATTTTGTTCTTTTAACTCCAAACTTACGCAACTCGAAACGTATAAAACTAAAAATTTAGTACATCGTCTTTGACTCTGGCAATAAGTCCGCGCGTAGTGCGGGCGCAATTGAAAAAAAATTGGTAAAACGGGAAATGGTTAATGTCTATTCATTGTATTGAATTACTTTTCAAAAATTTTTGAAACGTCTATTGTATTATTAATAATCATAGTTACCGTTAAAGGTGAAGAAAAAGAAGAAAGTGGAAAAGGCGAAAGAGAGGTTGGTGATGAGGAAGAGACGAGGAGGAAAGATGATGAAAATGAGGGCAGACGGACTTTGATGGTGGTTTTTCAAATTCATAGATTTACTTGATGCAATAAATTAATTCAAAATAGAATCAAAAGTTTTGATACCTCATTAAAATTAAAGGAAAATAAAGTTGACCTACAATGTCATCCAAACTAAATCAGGTTATTATTAAACGTTGATTAGTGTGCATAAATAATATTATATAAATGTAAGTCATACCTGTAAAATTACGGTTTGTCGTCAATGGTGGGCGTTACAAATAACTTTTTAATTGAATTTGCATTTAGTTAACTTCATTTAACTTTACAATGTTATAATTAACAAACTGTCCTCTAAACTACTGTAAATATTTAATTTCTAAACAACATAATTTTGTAACTTTGCAACTTACTGGTGCAAATGGTACGAAGAACATACACATATGTTAGCATGTTAATGATAAAACCATGGTGTTTTTCTTACTCACAAATTATAGTACAATGTTTAGTTTTATTTAGGTTTTCAAAATGAAAATATGGCAAACATGTTGTGGACATTTTGTAAATGTTTGAAAATTTTGTAAACTCAGGTGGGTAATAATAATAATGCAATATACGTGGTTGTTATTGCACGAATACAAAAATAAATTTGTGTGTTAAAATTTTAATTATTTGATCTTTTTAATTAAAATAACAATTTTCGTAAACGAATCTAATTTAACACAAATATTTTTATTAGTAGCTAATGAAATTATTATTAATATGAAATTTTAAGTAGGTCTACTTGTCGACTTAGTTCGTATACAAATATCATGTTTATTTTTTCATTAATTTAGCCCCAGTGGGAGGCATTTAAAAAATAAGTTTACGGTTTACCCGAATTTACTTTACATTGTTTTTTTCTAGTTGTCACTTTAAGGATATTATAGTTTTTTTGGAAAACACGGAAATAAATTATAAATATTTATTTATTTATTAAAATTAGCATAACTGTAAAAACCCTTAACATGCTGAAATAATTATTACTTAAATCTGAATAAATAACAACATAATAACTTACTAATAATAATTAAATCTAGACTAATAATAGCTAATTATATTTGAATTACGTACTATTTAAATTCAAGTAGGTACTGAATCCGATAAAGTTTTACAAGGTGGTGTCTACCCCAGTCCTACTTTATGGAAGTGAGTCATGGATTAATACCATACCACTGGAGAGTAGAGTACAGGCAGCAGAGATACGATTCCTGCGAAGAACAAAGGGTTGAAGTCTTATTGACAACTAAGAAATGAGGACATAAGAACGGAAATGGATGTTTACAACCTGATTAAGAAGATTGCAGAATATTGAAATGAATCGGCGGAGCACGCAGAGTGAATGCGTAAATGTAGGATCCCCCTAAAAAGAGAGATGTTGGGAGACCACGCAAAAGATGGCAATAAATCCTATGGTTTGTCGCTGTTGTGAGTCGGAACAGGTGGAAGCCTAACCCTTCATTGCGAGAAGAAAAAGATATCAAGTTTTGCGAGATTGTTAGGTAGATGTAAGATGGAAAGATCCCGCAAGACAATTTAACAGACGCTGGAGTAAAGACCTGCTAATTTAATTACATAAATTTTATTCAAAATTCAGAAATTTTTCAATAATTTTTGGCAGGCAGCAATAGGGCCCTATCCCTCTCATGCCAATCATGTCATTTTAACATATCTCTATTATTGCATTTAATACTTGTAATTTTATACCCGTAAATATAGCATCAAAGAGAAAAAAATAATATAAATCAAGTATAATCTGTTAATAAAGAGGAAAACTTGGCTTTATTTTCCTGTTTCAATTGAACAATTAAAAAAATAGCTAAGAACAATAATGACGAAACTGTGCGGTTTATGACAGAGAGATCCCTTAATTGTTTTTATATTTTTAATTCTTTGTACCCATATTGATCATAATCAATTTTGTCTTGAATATTAACTGCAGCTCCCGTATATCTGAAAACTGGAGCAAATTCACATTTGCGAGTGGTAACAAAATTGTTATATTTACGTAACTTTCTTCAAGGTACTCGAAATTTGATGGACGCTGATCGACCATTAATACTGTGCAGACGGCTACAGAAAAATAATAACTTGTTTGCAGTAGAATACAAAATCTAGATGACATCGATGGATGACCCAAACAAGATCTTTCCGTATTTTGGCTACACTAAGCTGAGCAAAGTTCAGCTCAGTCGAAATTCTATTAGTTTATTTTCCTTAGCATATACTTACACAATGCACATGGTAGTTTTTAGAACTGAAGCTCTTTGGGAATGTATAAAAACAATTTTTTTAGTTGTTTTATTTATTTTATTTTTTATTTTTAGTCGCATTAACTGCTTTGGTTATTATTTAGATCAGTTATCTACTATGGGTTACGATACAGAAACGGTGGCCGGCCGCGGTAGCAGGCAGCGCAATAAGATTCTAAGCAAGGATCCCTGTTTTGATTCCAAGTCAGGTCTGACATTTTTTTTCATTACTCATTACCATATGTCACACTTCATCTTCTGCAGTAGCATTAATATGGAAAAAACCGGTCGTAAAACAAAAAAGCTAAGCTAACATAATCAGTGGGTCAAAGAACCCCTCTCAAGACCAGAGGGTCCATTTGGAAAATTAAATTTAAACGTAAACAATAACATGTAATAACTTAAAATTCTAGCCGGGAATCAAACCCAGGACCTTCATTTTTGTAGTGGGCAGTAGAGGCTGTCGTTTTACCCATTGGGCAATGGAGGTGGCCATAATATTTATTCCTTTAGAGTTCTCATCTCTTTTAAACTTCTCAGAAGCAAGTGGATAGCATGCAAATGATTTATTGTTTCTTTCTATCCCTAAGGAACAAACGTGCCGAGTTGCAGCAGCCTATATGATTGGGAATTAGTAATGTCAGTCAGTCAGTCAGAATTAGTTATGGGAAATGAGTCAGTCAGTCAGTCAGACTATGAGGGTTTCCACATGTATATAAAACAACCCCCAAAAAAATAGCTAAGATCATGAAAGCCCAATGCAAGCTAGGATTGCATTGGTAGAGTGACTAGCTTACTTTTTAGCTGAATAGTAGGCGGTAGAATTGACTTAGGCTACATCTTCCCACGGTTAGTACCTTATCATATGTTCACACATAACATTATAGTAAATAGGGTTTTTTTTGTAATACGTAGATTAGTATTATATTATATATGTAGCAAGTAAACGCATAAAGACTTATTTTTCATTTTAACGGTAGCCTACATATGTAAATCTATAGACTTTTATTACATAGTTTGTTCACTAATTGTTGAGACTCAAGAATAAATAACTACAAAACGGTTCTACTTTCATTTATTTATTAAACTGCTTGCAAAATAAGTGTTAAAAAAGAAGAAGTAACACATGACAATTTTAACTTGTGCAACGAAATTTATTCAGCCAATATATTACTTACAACTCATACATATTAATTACCTGCTGATATTCCTCTTGGAAGACTTATGGTATTAAATGAGCGAGGAAGGAAGGAAGGAAGGCCAGTGAGGCATCTAGTCAGCAGCGCATTGAGGAAGTAGTATTCATAAGGCGGTAATCCGGAGCCACTGCGGAAATTCCAGACATGAAACAGTGACTTACATAAACGTAGGAATGAGATTTGCACGACGAGGTAGTAATAACTGTTAGCAGGACGGGGTGTTATACCGACGCAGACCTAATGCCATATTCTTCATCATGGAGTATAGTAATTTTCCGCTATGCGTTTCCTCGCTTTTAATTAAATTACAACTCCTGTTAAAATTCACTCCACTCAAAACAGAGTACACTAACGAATTTCTCGCATCGAATATTTTAATCAAAATTTCGATTTTATTTAAAACCCTTCGTTACGTTATTGCACGTCAGAAATATGTATGAATCATTATTTAATTTACAGTATCCTCTTACTTTAGTAATTTCTTCGAAACGTTATTTATTTAATAACTTATGTGTTTATAGAAACGAACATATTTCAGTGTTAATTGAAATTGAAAAAGCCTAAATTATTTTGCATACCAGTTATAACACTATTTCACAGATACAATTAAATCACTACTGTATTTATAAATTTTTGATTTTTTTAAAATTTACCAATATTTTGTAATTATTTTTTAACAGAAGTCAGTTAATTAATTACTTAATTATTTATTTATACTTTTGAATTATTTACAACTCAACGTAAAACAACCAATTTTTTACAGATGATTCCTTTCAAATAATAATTTCATTTTTCAGCTCTGGGAAAGCTTATCCGCTGGGGGAGAGCCGTAGTTGTTAGATTCCAATACTAGGCCTTAAATATTATACGTTTTTATTTCAACATATCTAGTAACAATACTAATATTAATTACTACTATCGGTTTCATAATTATAACACCCGAGTTTGAACCCTTCCATCTCCAAAAAGATGAGTCTGATTTCAACATACTTTACATCACCATTTAGCTCATTTTATTCTGCGTTCACCTATAATATTGTTCAAAATTTATAATTTATCACTCAATATTAATAATACAGGTTTAATATAAAATATAGGTTTAATATAATATCGATCAGAATAAAATGAGCTAAATGTTGATGTAAAGTATGTTGAAATCCGACTCATCGTTTTGGAGATGCAAAGGTTCAAACTCGGGTGTACACAGCCTAATTATTAAATCGATAGTAATTAGTTATTAGCTACTACTACCAAGCTAGGATTGCATTGGTAGAGTGACTAGCTTACTTTTTAGCTGAATAGTAGGCGGTAGAATTGACTTACATCTTCCCACGGTTAGTACCTTATCATATGTTCACACATAACATTATAGTAAATAGAATAATTTGTCACGATGAGTTGTGGTGGTTCTTTGTTTAAAAACAGTTTTAAAATGTGTCTTGAGTTGTTATTCAAAGAATGAGAGGAAGTGATCAATGATTTACAAGAAAAGAGAGTTTGCAGCCGACCACGGATTAATAAAACAAGGAATATTTTTGAGCATCTGCTCAAATTATAAAAGAACTTCCTGCAGAATATTCACAAGATTACAGAATGTGTGTGTCAAATTTTGACCACTTTATCATTTATAATGGCTCGGTAAACAAAATATCACAGGAGCAACGAAAAACGCGAAAACGATGGTCTAGTACTGTAGTTCACTATAAACAAAATCACTAACAAAAATGAGTAAATCACAAAAAAAATGAACAGATTTTAATTTCGTTCACTTGTCAAAACAAAACAGCAACCCCCAAATCCGATTTCCACTGCTACAGTACCAGCAACATGAGTCGTTTTAAGTGAGTAGCATGGGAAAGCAGAGGTTAAGTCACTATTATTATTATAAGAATAAGAAAATTTATTTCACATGTAGCAAAACAGATACATAACACATAAAAATATAACATAGAACATAAAAATAGTAAAGATATTCTTTCAGTAAACAATAAAACGATAAAATTTAATTCTAAATAAAAATTGACTACAAACTAATTCCACAACAAAGAAAAATAGGGCTTCTAAGGCAATAACTGTTCAGAGGTTCCATCAGTAATATTATTAGCCTGCGGCTAACAAAAGAACAATCATACATATAAATACAAATAATACAAAAATATATAGAACAAAATACAACAATACATAAATAAATAAGGTATAATATCAAAATATAAATAAATGCAGTGCTATTTTTAGATAAGTCTAACTATACATTTAAATAATATAAATTGTAACTTAATATACCTATTATTATAATAATAATTTACTACTTTTATAAAAGTATAGGTAGGCCTATTAATTTTCTATTATTATACATTTTTTCTAGGTCTAAACAAACTTTTTAATACAGTACAGTAAAATCAAATATCATTGTTCTGTTTGTTCTTCCGACTGTTTTGCCCACTACTGCTACTGCAGATGGTGATTGATGATAGACGAAAATGAGTTATGAACGAATGTCAGACTTGACCGTGAATCAAACCCGGTCAAACAAAACTATAGCCTAATTAAAAAATACATATATTACTATTACGTCAGTAATTCAAAAAAATATTTTGCTTTCTCTACTTTATAAATCGTTTAATTTAACAATCAGTCCTATCTTCTAGAAGATGGTTATGTAGGCCCTACTAGAAAAAAATTACAAATAATTTTAATAACTCTGAAGAATTTAAAATACTTAGTCTAAGTATAATTTTAAACGTTCTAATATAATTATAGGATTATAATAAATCTAAAAAAATATTGTTGACAATAACAGAGGTTCTTAACTCACACTTTCCAGGTTAGAGGTTATAGATCAAGATGTAGATTAAATTCCATTCATTTTTGAAGGAAAATACTATTACAATACTTGATTTGTTTCACACATGTGTGCACTATAATTCTACTTATACAGTACAAAAAGTGTTATGGTCTTTGTAAATGCAATAGGCACATGAATGTATGACTGACTACTTCCTGTTTGTCGTATTATTCCATTCATAATTTTTTGGTTTGCTTATATTGTTTATAAGTGAATTTTTAAAACATAATGCTTACTGCATATTAAGGGGACCCAGTCCTCGTATCTTGCTCCATAAAGAATAAGGAACATTTTCTCAGTCTGTGGTAGAGAAAATTGGCTGAATGTTTTTACACAGATTTATCGGACCTTGATACACATTTTAACATGACGGTTTGTTAAATTAACTTTTAGTTCATCAGAAAATTTTTTTTCTTTGGCAGTGTCAATAATTTCCAAAAATTAACCTATTTATAACTATAAAATCTGTTTGAGCAAGTGTTTTGTTAAATATTTTTTTTTTGGTTTTTTATCTACAATGTCAAAATGTGTATTCCTTTGCAATGAATGTACCCTGAAAATCTCAAGTCAATATATCATTTTTGAGAAAATGTTTCTTTTATATGAAAAACCTTAATTTTCGGAAAACGAAGTAATGAAGGAACAAACTATAATTTCACTCATAAGAAAAAAATCAGCTGTCAAATAATTAAGAAAGCATGACAAACAACAGGACTGCCAACAATATGTATAAAATGATACCTTTCTATTAAAAAAATAAAACAAATTTCTAAACAAAAATGATCAAAAGTTATCCAACTTAAATTTTAGTTCGGTCCCAGAAAAACAGTAATGGTGTTAATTTAAAAAATATAAAACCTAATTACCAAGAAAATCCAGTAGAATTAAATGAACAAACAAAAACAAATGGTGAATTCTTTTCTTTTTTTGAGAACCGGGTTCCCTTAATGTGGCTTGTTTTTATATTAGCTTACATGTTAGAGTTTAGCTATAGCCACCCGCCTACTGATATCACATAGACTATAGGCTAATATTAAAGTCGTATTATCATAATTGCATTAAATTACTTGTTAAATAATTGATTTGAACGAAACAAAACTAGGACAAATGTAAATTCAAAAGTTGAAATATCGTTACGATTTCAAGTCAATGTAACAAGAAATCAATTTGTATAAAATTCTATAGACCGAAACTTTTTGGTATTATAATGAGTACATTTCGAATATTTCACTTATAACAGCGGTGAAGAAAAATAAGATTTTAAATAATTTTGTGTGTATTTTAGAAAAAGAGGGATAAAAATACAAGAAGAGAGTCAATTAGAATGGAAGGGTCGGTCAAAGAAATCTTGGTTTGAGTATTGGGAAGGGGGTTGTAAAGAGTGGAGATGTTAGTAATGATGGGCTGAAGGAGTAGAATAGAGAAGAGGGTTAGTGAGAAAGAGAAAGAAAATGAGAGAGATGGATGACAATACAAGACGGTGTAGCTAGGGACAATCTGCATCCCAATGGACACCCTCACATTTGCATAAGCAACACGGGGATGGCGAGAATGAAGGCGGGACCTCTTTCTAGCTCCATGAATATTCCTGCCCCTTGTTATTATTCCCCCCCATATTTCATTAAACTCAAACAACATTTGACGTATTCTAGAAATAATTGCTTCATCTGCCTGGGATTGTTAGAAAGGTGACAATCGAATACTCAACAGAAGAATCTTTCATTCATTGTAGCTATGCAGATCTAGACCTTTCCACAGATTTAAATACGAAATCGAGGCGAGATAAAACTCACTGTATACCGAAGAACTGAATAATAATTCACTAAAATGATTGTATCTTGAATCTGAATGTAATATTCTTGCACTATAATTATAATAATTAATAGGTTTCAATTTTAATTTATTAAAGCACTCCTAAACTTTTATTACTTTAATCTTTAAACAACCCAAATTATCTCTGTAAACTAAAAAATTCCAACGACTTTACATTAATACATCATTTCTAGGAATAATAATACTTTTCAGGTAAACATATTTGTACAAAAAGACAAAAAATTGTACAGTTGTTGTACTAAATAAAAATAAAGTTGAAGCAAAAAAAGAATTGTAAACCCTAACCTGGTAAACAAAATTATTAATAATCACTACACTAAAACACCATTACACTAATTTTTTTAGACAAAAACCTATACTTAAGCAAGGAAAAATACATCAATAAATTACAACAATATTTAAAAAGTTGTGCTAATTTTCATGTGTTTAAACACATTTTGAAAAATTGCTCAATCGATGAGATATTTTATCAGTAGACAAGAAACTATATAAGTTTTAGCTCTTTAAGTAATGTTTTATGAATTTGAAAAAAAAAATTCAAGCAAATGCTGAAGAGAGCTGTGTACTATTGGGTAAATATTAGTAGATGACATATTTAAATAAGTAAGTAAACATGTAGTAGTTGGTTAAAGTAATATGTATAAATTATTAGGTAATATGTATTAACTTCAGAAGTTTTTAACGCCGGCCGCATTGGCGTAGTTGGTAACGTGCTCGACTCTTATCATGCAGTCTTGGGTTCGAATCCCATTCAAGAACGGCATATTTTCATACGTTACAAAAAATCATTTCATCCTTCACCGTCTGCATTAGCAGTAATTGCAGAATAGTCGGGCGTAAAACCAAAAAAAAAGGATTTTTCGACAGGTCCTGTATTTCCTTAAGGAGTATTTCCTTAAGCAATTAACATAAGACAAATTGAACACACATTTCTTTTATATGCCCGCAGTTTTAAAACCTGCTTTAAACTGTTACAATAAAAAGCAAGATAAGTTCATTGTTCTGTAAAGATAAATAATATTTTTACAGACTTTTTTCAGATCTATTCCGTCTTGCTAAAAAGAAAGTTGCGGGTTTGTCTAACTTCTCGATTAAAGGCGTTTCATACAAAAGTGTTCTGTTAGAAGATAACGTATACCTACTGTTAAATACAAAACAAGCTCGCTAATCCAAACCCTCCAGTAATCCGAGCTATAAAAAAGTTTGCTTTTATGTAGCGATGATGATTGCCTTTGGTACGATTACTTTTTTAATGTCATAGTACATTAATTAGACGCCGAAATCATAAACATGACTGCAGAATGATGATGACGACGACGATGACGAAAAACTACCGGTAAATAAAATAAACCATGAAGTTGCAGTTGCAAGTTTTAATAAGTGTATGGAATGGGCTAAGGAAACCAATAAGCCGGTTTATAAAATATTATTGCTTATACAGCTTCGAGACGAAGCATTCGAACAAAGTTTGGCTTCCAAGAAACATAAATAAATAAGTGACTATTTTGTGAAAAAGTAAAGGTTAATGAAAATTACAAATTTATTATCGAATTAGGTTATTGCCACATAAACAACTGTATGTATTTTAATTACTGTTTGTACTGTATTTACAAATTTATTTTATTGTTAATTTATTTCTTTTAATGTGAATTTCTTGTGGGAAAGTCAAGTAAGGTCAGTTTATTGTAAATATATATTATTATTAAATTAATTTATTCTAACAAAAACAATTGCATTTTACTCATTTTAAACACGAATATTGGGGTTTAAACAAAAATTCCCTTAGCCGAACAGTCGCAGTTTTTATTTGTTCGGATTAGCGAGCTTGTACTATAAATCTATATACTAGCTTGGACTATATTTATTTATTATTTATAAAATTTTTTTATATTAAATTATCTTTACGTTATTTTTAACGGATTATCTTTTATTATTTACTTAGTTAACCCTTACTTGGTATTACTTCAGTCAGTATTCCCTTAGTTATATTACTGACTTATAACAACAACGAAGAAATCATGATACTAATGCAGCGATAGGAATTGACCTGGATGTGTTGCTTGCAATGTCTAATGTCCAACGTAATCACTAATGGGGTGACTCAATTTTGACCAAAAAATATGTTTGTATTTTAGTTATGTTATTGGTTGTAGTTCATAATAAGCAATCACTAGAAATAAGTATGTTGATTAACGAAATAAAATAATTTTTACAGTTAATAATATTTCCATTCCCTTTTTATGTGTTAATAAATTCCGGGTCTTTCCTGTTATTCCCCCCCTAGCATAATTTTTCACATTTTGTGGATATCTCATATGCAATCTTATAGTATTTTTAACGATAATCACGTGAAAAATATTAAAACAAAATCCTACATCACTATCTTCAAATTAAGATTATATATAGGTACGGTAAATGCATTGCTATTTTCAATATTGTACTGTATGTAATAATGAAATATAAACCATTGAGTACTTACATACCTAATTTATCTTCATTGGAGATGTTATATTAATATTCAGTACACAGTAATATTCAAAAATGTACTAAAATGTAAGTTCAATAAACAGCAGATAACAGAATAGCAAACAAATGCATGACATCATAAATAAATTAACCATTTAATTATATTAACATAATTAAATTAAATTAACAGTATTAAATTACATATTATTAAATAATTTAATTAGTTTCAATAAAATAATTTAACGTTAATTTGAAAAAGAAAAAAATACTTTAACTTTAAATTGACAAATATTGATAAAATATTTTTTAAATATTTTCCCGTTTTTATCGTTAAAAATACTGTAAGATTACATAATAAGTGTCCCCAGAATGTGAGAAATAATTAAATAATAATCAAATGAATAATATTTATAATTAAAAAATATTATTATAATAATAATTATTAAAAAAATATTTTCGATTTATTTAACAGTAGGCCTACGTTATATACCGATAGCACACTTTTTTGTGAAACGCCTTTAATCGAGAAGTTTTATGGGCATACCTCAACTTTCTTGACAACGAAATAGATCCCTTTTTTCTTCTTTCTAATACATACATTCTTAATTGGCCACTTCCCATTGCCAGAGGACAGAGATTTAAACTAGACTGCTCACTGGGAAGCGAAAAGTCCGTGGTTTGATTCCCTGTTAGGATATAGGATTATTACACGTCAAAATCTATCTCTCCGTACCTTAACCCATAGGTGTCGTTAATAACCAAACCACATGAAAATTTAAATAAAGTAAAAAAGTCATATTAAAATGAAATCAATGTCCTATTGTGTTCTTACAAAAAGTAGGCTATTATGAAAATGTTATGTAACTTAGTAGCAATATTTTTACGGGCTTCATCTTCTGTTCAATGCTCATTCAGGACAAACTCTTGTAGAGGCAGTCAAGGACGCATGTTCTGAACTGAAAATTAAATAATGTGACATTTAAAATATTCACAAATTGAGCGCTTCTTCCAATTTCATCGTATACTTTAGTAATGTAGAATAGAATCATATATAGGTCTACATATACAAGGAAAACAGGATTTCAAATCCCGAAGAACGAACGCAGACATGGCAATTCAATCAGATATCTGTATTTTTGTAAGACTGTAAATTAATTGATAATTCGTGTTATATAACCTTTTTAGCCACGCAAGACAATAAATTTACCTGTAAATTTTTTAACTTTAAAAAAAACATGATTCTGATTTATTAAAAATAGAATTTGTTGACACAGTTTTCTTATTAAAAAAATAAGTAAAATTGTTGTTCAGTTCACCAGCTGAAAGACTGGTTTGAACCTCTAGAGACGTTTTTTTTAAGTAAAACAAGGAGTGAGGTGGTTTACCATTGCCTTTTTCACTGAGTGGAAAGTATGCTTATCAACATGCCAGGCCCTCCAAAAAGCACCTACTTTCCACCCTGCAAATGACATCTTCACTTCATTCACCACAGGGTCTGGCTGTATATTGAAATTCATGACTCTTAGAGGAGATAACCCTGGCTAGTGTTTTTTAAATATCTACCTCTTCTGTTCTTAAATGCTTCAGTCATATAATATGCTAACCTTTTGATAAGAAACAGAACTATTTTATTGTAGCTCTGAAACTAGCAGATTAAGTGCAAACAATTTAACACTTCACCTGCCTGTTATCGGCAAGTAAATTATTATTAAAACCAAATTTTAAAAGAAAATTGTGAGGCTACATAAAAATAAGTTTAATTAAAATTAAAAATACATTGAAATTATAAATTTTGAAAATCACATTAATAGGTATCTACTCATCTTAATTTACTGTACCTTATATTTCTGATAGGCTATACGTAGGCCTATATAGGTTTCTCTGCTTTTTTTGTCAAATTACATCATATTTCTACCGTATCAGTTTAACTAAAGGACTTAGGTAATGTCATTCTTTATAGATTTCTTTTGTATAAAGGTTTACACGAGTACACAAGTGTATACACTTAATTAAAAAAAAATCATTTCTTATTTTTGTTGAAGGACTTTCTATGTTTTTAACATAAATCCTTCATTTGTTTTCGTTTTAACTATTTGCTTATGACAGTGTTGAAATATGATATATGAATAGCGTAAGAAAGATGATTGCGTATAGCCGCTTATTATTAATAATTATGTCTAGGGAATGTGTGTTTTAATTTGTAGTTAAATGAATTGTTGAATCCGAGGCAATTTGTGAGTTTGTCAGTAAGTTAATAAATCCCCTGGCCGCGTTACGAACAGGTTGAGCTTTATAGTAGAGTTACTACTTTACTGCCTTCAAGCATGAAGGACCTTTTATTTGAGGTGTCTCTCTTCCGCCCTTCCTGCCATTGGGAATTTCTTTCTCTTCGGCTTTCAAGGCCGTTGACAATTTTAGCCTAGTGTCTCTAGGTAAGGGCCCTAATAAAAAGCCATCTACCATCCGGAGTCAGGTGACTCCTGGCTTTTTAACAAGCTTATTACACTTCCTGCTCTCGTTCTTCATCGCTAGCAAGATGAGGCCCTCGGCATCCAACCGGCGGTATTGAAAAACATTGCTCGTTGAGAGAATGCCTGAAAAAACAATCCCACTTAATGTTTTGCAATACAGACCAGAAGGGTCGAGAGATTTTGGTAACCCACGCAAGAAATGGCAATAATTCAATAGTTTAGTAGCAGTTGTGAGTCAAAACATTAGGCTCCCTAATCCTTGATTGTGAGAAGAAGAAGAAGAATATATATTGTTGAATTCGAAATAAAGTAATAATTGTGGTCATTAATAGTGTATTGTTTTTAATTTCTCTTGCCTGTATGAGTATATAGGAAGGAAAGTATTGTTTTCATGTCAATTTTTTGAAATCGAGTTTTCACCGGATTTACACGTTTTCAGAACCCCTGAACCAAAAAATACATATTTTTAGCGATTGGTGTGTGTGCGTGCGTGCGTGCGTGCATGCGTGCATGTGCGCGCGCGCGCGCGCGCGTGTCTGTGTGTACAGAATATCTCAAGAACGGAACATCGTACGCACTTGAAACTTTAAACTTGAGTTATATACCACTACCGGACCCAACACTAACATTTTCATCAAAATCGGTCAACCGGACGTAGTAGTTTATTCGTGTAGTTTTTAACTTTTTTGCGATTTTCTCAAAAACTGGTCCTACGATTTTTTTTTTAAATCGCCTGGTTTACTAAATTTTTTTATGCTTTATAAGATAGGGTATTTGCCCAAAATGGGCAGGTGGAGTGTTATTTTAATTGGACTCTATCTGTTTGGTCCAGGGCTAAAAAAAATAGTTCTGTTTCTTATCACAGTCAGCCACTTATATGGCTGAACTATTTAAGAACAAAAGAGGTAGAGGTGTAAAAGACACTAGTCAGAGGTATCTCCTCTGAGAGTAATGAATTTCACTATACAGCCAGACCCTATGGTGAATGAAGTGAAGGTGTCATTTGCAGGGTGGAAAGTGAGTGCTTTTCGGAGGGCCTGGCATGCTGATAAGCATACTCTTTCAACTCAGTGAGGAAGGCACTGGTAAACCACCTCACTCCTCGTTTTTACTTAGTAAAACCTCTAGAGGTTCAAACCAGCCTTTTGGCTGTTGAGCTAAACAACAAGATAGGGTAGGCACCGTGTTTGCTGAAATTCTTGCTGAGGCTGTTTTCACGTAAAAAAAATTGTGGTTTTGAGATTTAATGAATTGTGTTTTTAATATGCATTCACCGCAAAAATTTATATAAATAAAGGTTGTAGAGAATTTAAAATCCTACAACTTTTATTTGAAATATTTTTTGGATAGGCCTAACGCTTAGTTTAACGGTAATTAGCTATTTTCTGTTTTTTTCTCACGAAAACGTGTGAAAAATCTAAGTTTTTAAGATTTCGGCCTTAGTATGCATTTTACGACAAAAGTTTATAATAAAATTAATAGGAAATTAAAAGATCTACAACTTTTATTTAAAGCATTTTTCTCTGCAGAGCCTAGTTTAGCGTGAAAGAGTGATTTTCTGTCTTATCTTTAAACAAATTTTTTAATTATTTTTAAACCAAACTGAGGACTCATGATTACTCATGATTAAAATTAGGTTATGTTTATTGAGGTTAGTTTTTTGTTTATTTCTAATGTTAGGTTTATTGTTAATTATTTCCATTGGCAAGATAAAGTTGTATGAGTGTTTCACACCAAATTTTCATTAATCCTGAAGTGTCTGTTCCATTTTAATGTTTCTGAGTTTCTCTGTAAAATCGTTTGTAGTATTCTTTAATGTTTTATCAACAACATTAAAAATTTGAAGGTCCTTGTGTATGGGGTCGTTTCTTATGTACTAAAGGTACATAAGGTAAAGCTAGTCACAGTTTTAATTATCTTAAGACTGAACTTTACACAGTCGAGCCGAACTGCTGAGAATTGTATAACAATATATTTAGCAGGCATATTTCCAATTAGATCTCAGCAGGTATTTTCAGACACAGAGGTTTCATTTTATTTATAAGTGAGAATGTTTTTCAATAAGCCTACAGAGAAATCTCTAATAGAGTGTATCTCTTTAGTTTATTTGATTTGACCACGTTCATCAATTCTAACTCCGAGGTAAATATTTAACCTGAAATTAAAATTGAAATACAAAATTCACACTTGGAAAAATAAGGTAGTAGAATAGGATTTTATATGAAAAAAACATTCCTGTACAAATTATTATTAGATAACAACCGCAGTTTACTTTTAATTATAGGCAATGGAAAAGGTATAATACAATGTTTTTGCTTTTTGTTATTTTCAATTAGTTTTTCCAACCTTTTAATAATTAAAACCAGCGTGATAATACGTTGAATTAAGTGTCAGAATACTATCCAATAATCTTCCGTTCTTTACCTGAATGCTTCCAGCTTCCACAATATTTTAATTAAAAGTGTTAAAGGAACAATAGATTTTTTTATCTCGCTCCGAAACGTGAGATATTCAATAGCGGGAATGAGTTAGAACAAAGACACTGAGTTTTCACGTACGCTGTCGTAGAGAGGAGGGAGTTTTCACGTAGGTTCACCACTAAACACCCACAGCTAGTCACAGAATGGAATTTCTTCCAACATCTCTCACTTTTATAGAATCTTCATTTATTGGTTACCTCTAACCTAATTTATTTTGCTTTTCGTAATTACTTTTTTGTAAATTTAATTATAACATAAAATTGATTGCGTATCATGAAACAAGGTGTGTTATACAATATTACACTCCGGGACATAAACAATATTTGAGTTTCGATGAATAAGAAATACTGTTCATAAAATATTATTGTTAACAATAATTTTATCCTTTTTCTTAAACTGCGTAACTATAAGTAAATCTTAAAAACGAAAAATGTCATTAAAGAGAAAGAGTCTGTTGAGACTCCGCAAATAAAACTTATATCCTAATTAAAAATCTGAAAAATTGAAAGTCTAAAGTTAAAATGTTTTGTACTTAGTCTAGAAATAGATTACAAGAAAAATACATTTATTTGAAACGATTTAAAAAATAAAATTTAACAAGATTGTGGTCAAAACATTTAATTAATTGGGCGGCCAAATTAGTTTCGACCAGAGAACTGTATGTTGAAAAACATTACATCGTTTTCAAAAAAGTATGCGGAAAGATTGCAAATACACGAAAAAAGAGCTCACAAACATACTTTGAAGATATTTTTTAACGTAATAGTAGTTCTGACATTTGTATGGTAACAAATCTTGGGCTTTCACAGGGAAAAAAACAGAAATTGGAAGCTGCAGAGATGCGTTTCTACGAAGGTCACGTGTTATACGAGGGAGGATAGAATTCGAAATTGCGATTTAAGGAAAGAGCTTCAGTGAGTATGTGTAAATGAGAGAATCTGCTGATATCATGATAAATAGATGAATCATCTTCAAAGAATGAAGGGATATAAAAATTAATTTTGAAACGCAGTTTTGGAATACAAGCCAGAGGGAAATTTTTTTGGTTTTATGTCTGACTGTTCTGCAATTTCTGCTAATCCAGATTGTGGATAAGATGATAATTAAAATTAGTGATGAAAAATGCCAGACCTTACTGGGAATCGAACCCGGGACCCAGGCGTAAAAGCCAGTTGCGCTAACCAGCGCACCAGAAGGAAAGAGAAACATGGAAAGACCTCTACAACGGTGGAAATAATTAATTTTTTTCCAACTCTCTAACAAAAAAAATAAGATAATTTTATGACGGAACAAGGTAGGGGGCTTATACCATACTAACGGGGATTTCTTTTGTGAAGAAGAAGAGGAAGAGGAGGAGAAGAAAAGTAATGATAACAATATTACAACTTTCAAATTTATGTTGATCGAGTATGAAATATAAATTTATTAAAATAATACTTATAAATTAAAACGAAGATACGATTTTATCGCCGAACATCTGAAGAATTATCAAACAGTTGTAACGCAAAGTGGTTCTCGTGACGTTCGCGTCGTTGCTGGTACCTTGAACGTATACGATGTATTATATTGTGTAGCAAAGACACTTCAAGGTATTCATGAATTT
The DNA here is from genome assembly GCA_035578175.1 of Catonia carolina. Taxonomy (NCBI): domain Eukaryota; kingdom Metazoa; phylum Arthropoda; class Insecta; order Hemiptera; family Achilidae; genus Catonia; species Catonia carolina. The sequence goes on from JAQMRL010000002.1 coordinate 84,449,568, forward strand.
CTCCGTAATTTGTGGGCCACGCGGCGTTTGAGATGTTTCAAGGATATTTATTTTGGAACTGCTGTTACATCTCGATATTGCTCTTGTAGTTAAGAACCCTACGTCCAAATAAATTTTAAAATTACTTAATTTAACAATAAAATTTTCTATAATGATAGTTGTGACCAAGTAGAGCCAGCACATACGTTTTACTTTGATATTATTTGATTTATTCTTTTTTTTAATGTGACGTGTCCAAGTTAAATGGCAATAAAATATAGCCTATATACCATAATGAAAATATAATAAAATGCATACCAATAAATGGAAAAAATATAGAATAAATTACTTTATCGATTAGGAATTTTTAATTTTAGTTTAATTGCAGACGGGAAAAACATACTAATATTAAATTTAATGTAATGCTTCGATAAACCTTTTCAAACTACGTAACCTGCTTACAGTTTATATGAATGTCGAAATTACTATTACATTTGTTACATAATAACCATATTTGTCTATCACTGATTACGGTATATGCATTTGTAAAATTCCGTTAGTTTTCTAAACTGGATGAAATGTAAATTTCCAATTTACACAAAGTTAACTAGTACAATAAGCAATTTAAATTAAACTTGCTAGTAAATATACGAGTGGTAATAATGATACATTTAGAACAGTTATTGTTACAGTTGTAGATTCAATTTATTTACTCATAAAATTTAATTATTATGACAATTTTAATAACGGACAAAACGGATATTAAACTTACTGTTGGTTTAGGCTATAATACAGTAAATTTATTTTTAGTAATGTGATACCTAGATAATATTTTCGCGAAATGAAATGTTTGTCGGTATAGTTAAGGGGGTTGGAGTAAAATTCAGAACAACGACAATGATTACTGTCACCAAAACTTCTAAACAAAGTACTACATAAATAATGTGATATGTTTATCCGTTTACTCGGATATATGTTAACAATTAGTTAAAACTCTAATATATAAAAATAATATTATCTTATGATGAAATACAGCATAATAATTTTTTTATTTGTTCATAAATATTTCCGAGTTATCGTTACTCTCAGTATTAGGTGTTACTTATTACTACCTTAGATTTTTAAGGTTATTAACAAATTTATTTTCAAAAATGACATTACATCGTCTAATTTGCAACATTATCTAAATTAAATGTTTCACTAGGGTAAAATATGGTGAATTGAATTAAATGAACAAAAATTACACCACCTTACGTTAACAATTCATCATAAAACTTGTCTACCTAAATAATAGTTATGAGCTAACCACTCAAAGCTTCAGAGAGATACAGTTACGCTAAGTACTTACAGGTGACTGTCATGGATTTATCGCACAATGAAACAAATTCGTTGAATCACAGATTAAAGATTTGAGTAGCCTAGTTAAAAAGATGGTCATTTCGGATTTTATTTTTTTCAGAAGGGAAAAATTATTTAAAAAATTTCTCGTGTATCTACAAGTCTGTTTTTCTCTTGTAAGATATCGGCATCCGTCAGTTAATATTACAGCAATATTGTCATTTTATTTTTCACCGTCATATAGAAATTCACAATTAAAATATGGAATTAACTGTATTTGTAACTAAATTGCTTAATAACTATTCTTCTGGTTTGGGTTCTTTTACTGCTGTTATATGCAGGTGTTTCTTTTACATTTATCTATCTTTCAAATTAAATATTTTTTTAAATAAGCAACACAATATTCTATCAGAACAACATTAAGATAACACCGCACATAAGAAAAACCATTAATAGTTGTTCCCATGAGCACTTTCAACAGTCACATGTTGGAATTCAGAATTGTGATTGGTTCTCTTTGGGGTTAACGAATTTTGTCACCAAGCTATTTCGGAATTTGTCAGTTTTGTAATTAGCAAAACAGTCAGACGTAAAACAAAACAAAATAGAAGTTTTATAACTAAGGTCACTTTTCAAACGATAATTTTACACTGATTGGGTCATTTTGACAGAAAGTAACCTCATATTTGAATTTTTTGGTGAGTTTCCTATAACAATCAATCAAAATTTTCATTTTGACAAAATGGAGTTGACCATCTTTGGAACTAGGCTACTCATTTCTACTCTCTACTACACGGTAGGTTACATTTACCTATCAAACGAACAGTAGACTACATTGTTACTACCTATTCGGCCAATGTGGATGATGTACAGAACTTAAGCAAAGTTTGGAAGATTGGGGAAAAATCACAAGATACAAGTTTTTTGTTATGGTGCCTGCACGAAACTAGGTGTGTGAGTAGGTAATGATATGAGGCGGTACACAGATGAGAAAATGCTAAACCTGATCGGAAATCAAACCCCAGGACTCCTGGTATAGAAACCAGTTACGCTAATCACTCTACCATTGGGCCGGTCAAAACAAACGGGTCACTGGAACAAACAAATTTCAAACAAATTTTTATGTTTAGTTATATGTTGACAATCTTGCGTTTATTAAATAAATTTCTTGAGACTGTGAGCGTACATGATCCCAAAAGCATCAGTGATAACCGTGGAAGTTTTGGAGGCTGTAGAAGACCGTTTGACTTGCTCTCCTAGAAAATCACTCTGAAAATCATCGTCACTGGCCGGGAAGATTATACTTACACGAACAAAAATGTTGGTTTCAGCATAATAACGCAAATTTTCATACTTTTTTTGACATGCTAGAGATGTTACGGAATTTTTTTTGACCATCGTTTGATATCGAAAGTGTTTTGGCCTCCAAGATCTCCAGATCTACAAAACCGGAAGAACTTTTCCCGCGGGATTATTTATAAAGTATTATTTTTAAAAATAGTTTTCATATAACTTACTTGACAAATTCAAGGTAAACATTGACGTAAGATTTCTGACATGGATGTAAGTAAACATTACGAAAAGTGGCTACAAATGTTACAAAATGTGTACGACTGCATTCGGGTCAAAGGGAGTAATTTTTAACATCTATTGCAATTGTTTTTATAATTTAGGTCAATTTTAAGACGCCTCCACTGCTTGGCCATTAGTGACTACTGTCGGTTTTATAGTAACGATGGTCTTAACGTGTTAAAATTTCCCGACCTTAGCCGGGAATCGAACCTGGGATCTCAGATGAGAAATGTCAGGTAAGGCGATATTCGGATTTTATATGAATAATCTCTTTTGACTTATATTTGAAAATTTAATTTTGATTCCATAATTTATTTGATTTTTGGAAGTAGTGGTAATTGTAACCCCTTCTGTTATTTACACCTTATTATGCTTTAACATGAAAGAAAAAGAACTGCACTATGTTTAGATCGTTTTCCAAAGGGTCGTTGTATACATCATTAATTTGATAGGAAAATTAAATAAACTCGTTTTCTAGTCAAATTTTTTATTTATTGTGGTTTCTTTGAGTTTCTTTTTCGATTGAAGTAATGGGTTAATATAACGTAGTTAGAAAAATAATTAATTTAGCTGCTGCTTCACGTTGACAGCACGGTGTAATAATACGCATGAATGAAAAGAAACGCAATATTTTAATTTAAGCAGAAATATACTTTAAATAATTCTCATTTAATTAATATGTTGTGTTACTTTACTCAATTGTTAACAATGTATTTGATTTTACCTTTATGAATTTCTTATTCAAAAATCCTTTCATGACACGCGCGTCTCATGGCTGGTGGCAATTTTTAAAAAGACCCTTTGACTTTGAGAAATAGAATGACACTATTTTTGTTTCCAAATTCCGACGGTGATTTCTTGACTTCCAGTTTTTGGCCACTTCCGGACTATACCGGAACTTCAAACCTAATGATTTCTGTATCTAGTCATTAAGAGGAATCAAATGACACAATTTTTGTTTCCAAATTTCGACGGCAAGAGAAAGAAAAAAAATTGTACACTGCTTGATGTTTTTTCGTAATTTATTTTAGAATAAAAGAAAAATAAATTTATGAATTTCACAATTGGAAAATATGAAAAATGACTAAAAATATCTCAAGTTACGGGGGAATCACGTTATACTGTTCCGGACGATTCGAAATCGACGACTGTTAGATTGATTACCATGATGGTTGTGAATGGGTATTCCCGAACTGAATAACATTTTGTTTTCTACCTGACTTCGAGTGTTTGAAAATAATGAAATTGCACCAACCCTAATCTGGAATTTCAGGAACAGTGGACTACTGTATCGATAAAAATAATTCTGAGAAGTTCAGCTAGTTAACGGTTCGTTTGTATTTTAATCTGATAGGTTTATTTCTGTTACCATCTATGTCTCCGTTAGTATTAATTTGAAACAACTGATGGTCCGTCATTTATTCCATTTATACAAGCCAGTGATACCCAGAATTTGATTTAAGAGAACGAAAATATTATTCCAATAACAGTAGAATTTTTAACTCAGTGACGTATAAATTAATTGGTGTTTTAAAAATGTATTCAATAAAGCAGTAATTAATTCAATTATCCATTGATTCGAAAAAATGAAACTTTCTTCCAGACAGGCCAAAATCAAATATTATAACACTGTAGTTATAATACAAACCTGCTTGTTTGTACGCAATGAATGCATAAAAATAATTTGGACGACTTGTGTAAGAGAAACAGAGAAATTCGAGACACCGATCAACTCCAAGATAATCCGAAGATAGTAGACGGAGAGTAAAGGTTATGAGGAACAGAAGAACTGTACAAGGAAAACGACCGATTGATGGAAACGTCCAAAAATGAAGACTAAAATTCCACTAACACCTGTAAATTGTAATCCATACAAAAAGGTTGAAAAAATAAATTTTTAAGCCACTAAACAGTAAACCTGAAGTGCTGGATATGTGTTTTAAAGAAATCAGCAATGGTATTGTGACAATATCTAAAATGAAAAGAGTTGGTCAACAATCCTCTAGCAGGACTGAGATTTTAAAAGCCTTATTATAAATAAAAATAGTTGTTAAACGGTTTAGTTCTAAGAAATGGTTAAAAATATTGGGTACAAATAGTTAGTATAGGCCTATTTCTATTGTTGGGTCGGCTACCTGAAAAGTGTCGGGGTATTTATTTAGATAATTAGCTCTTTTGTTATGGCGTTATAATGCGTCCTTTTTCAAATACAATATTTTTACCCTTTGTTAAGATTCATCCAGAAATATTAGAAGGATTTTGAAATTTTATACAGCTTTGTTAAAGTACTAGTTCGGTAGGCCTATATAAAGAGCGACAGCCTTGAAGTTAGTTAGTCTTGATCTGTCATTCAGTTAGTCTTGATCTGTCATTCAGTTAGTGAATTGTATAGTTGAAATCAATTGGTTACTATGTATCAGTTACGTTTTGGGAGAAGGTCCCCGGTAGCCTACTGTAAACATCGACTCCGTACTATAATTGGTTGAGTTTAATTAAATGCGAGATTATCTTCTTACGTTAATTTATTGTCATTAATAAAATTTATTGTAATTAGATTTTTACTTATTTTAAGCGTCTTGATTGTAGTAATTGTAGTTTATTTGTATATTTAAGTAAGATTATTATTTGTAATTTATAATGTTTAATAAATATTGGTTTGTAATTCGAAACGATAGTGTGTTAATAATTTATTTTACCCAGATCCCGAAACTGACCTTAGCGATAAGTGTCACAGTATTGAGAAAATTGGAATAAACTCAGAAAAACATAATGAACTGAACCAAATTTAGACTACTGATTATTAATTTCAAAGGACACCACAAAGAACAAAAGTAAAACACTGGATGGACGGAAAAATGGAGAATATCTACAGTGAAAAATGTTAAAGATTGTGGGGTACGAAAGAGCTTTCAAGTATGTCTAAAATTACTACCGTACGTAGACTACAGTGGCCCTAAACGGGAAACCAGAGGAACTTATGTATTGTAAAAACCAACTAGTAATTTATTACATTGAATACACCGTTTTGGTATAAGTTTGTCATATTGCAAACTTTTATAAGGAACTAAATCATTATGTAAGCATTGTCGAATATAGTTAACCTATAAAAAACATGAATAATAGGGCAGTTTCATATCTTTTTGTCCTATAACAATTCTTTATTAGTTTGCGGTATGTTTTCCATGACATGAGATTGGAATAAGGCCTATTCAGTTGAACTTTAATATTAGGATGAGCTGAAGAACAATAGAGAGAAAATAAGCCAGCTTTGTAAAGAGCCAGAAGGAAAACTTAAGGTAATACGAGACAGATGATCCGCATTGCCAAGTTATGCCTAAGTTCTCTTAACATTAGTGTTACTCTCCCCCTTATCCTTGGATTTTCAGGCATTTACCCGTATTGTTCTAACACTAATTTAATTCATTCCTAATATCCCATATCACGTTATTAAAATTTACTTTGAAAATAATATCCTATTTTGTTTGTAATAACCTTATGATTTATTTAGTACTTTAACTCCTCGCGATGAGTAAAACACAATAATATTTTACTCTAAAACAACAATTTTTCCTGAAGATCACCTGAATAATACATATTATTTTTTTGGTCAAGTCATTTTACACAATTCATTAGATTCTTTTAACTTTAATTCATTTTTATCTGTTAAATAATGTTACTAACGACCAATTTTTAACATACAATGAACAAAACAAAATAAATAGGATTTTCATAAATTGAAACTTTAGTCCAGTAACACCTTCATCTATCCAAAAAACTATAATTTAACATTAGTTTATGGTTAGCGTGCTACGCTTCAAAGCTAAGATCCCGGGTTCGAATCCCGGCCAGAGTCTAGAAAATTATTATAGGTTCCATCCCATCGTTCCTTTACCCAATGTAGTTACTAATAACCAAGAGTTTTATGTGACTTAAAAACATAAATTAAAAAATAAATAAAAAAAACCTTCGTGGAAAACCACGTTGGAATACGAACGTTAAAAATTTTGAAGAATAACTTTTTAAAGGATTAAATAAATTATTTCTACTCCATGTTATTTTTAATCTATCCATCTATTTTCAATCCTATTCCAGGTATTTAGGGTTCTACCTTTAACCCTTTATAGGTCAGTATTACAGGGAAAATATACATGTTGTAAAATGTTAAATTTTGCTTTACAGGGACTTGAATAATGTATTTCTAGTGCTAGAACTGTATGACTTCGTTTTTTACGTTAAGCCCTGGTAAGTATACTTACCAAGGAACGTTTATTGAAAAGGGAATCACATGTTGTTTAGTGGTAAGAATGCTTATTGAAACAACTTGTAGTAGGCCCCCTACTACAGGCTATAACAAAAAATGTGCAGAATAACTTATCCCAGCTTTATATTAGCATCAGTGCTTTCCCTCTAAGCACTGTACAAAAGTAACAACAAAACAACATGGTAGCGTACGCTGGTATAAATCCTTACCATATACGTGCACTAATGAAGAAAATGGTCGCTGCCCACCAACTTCAAAATGAGGATAACCTACTTACCAGAGAACATCTATAACACCATAAAATGCCAGTAAAGTTCAACTGCATAGCTTATTCTTAAAAAAAATCGACCTTACTGCCAGTGGTAAGTATACTTACCAAAGATCTATAAAGGGTTAAGGTATTTAATTATGTACATTGCGCTTTTACGGCTCTTTTGGGCTTGTGATAATCATAAAGTAATAATATATCACACAGAAACAAATACTGCGAACTCTGGAAAAATAAAGACACTAATTCCAAAATACCATCTATAGTTTACTAATATAATACGGTTTTAAATACGGATTTAATACTAATATAACTATTCAACACATTTAATTTAATCAACACAATTATATAACACTTAGGTCTATACAAAACACTAATAATAAATAGTAGTAATAATTTCCCTGTCTTTTTGTTGGTTTTTTTTAATTCCCAATGACGGTACGTTGCAGTCTATTCAATTTAAGAACAATAAGCAACTCGATGACCCAATGAGATGAGAATGATGTATTACATGACGTAAATGAGGTGTAGTCGTGTACAGACCCAGACCGACCATTCCTAAGAGTGTATGGTTTATTGAACCCCAACCATCAAAGTACACTGGTAACCACTGTAAAGTATTCAAATCCGTATAAAAGTAACTATCTTTACTAGGATTTGAACGACGAACCCTCGTCTCCGAAAATCAGCTCTTGAACAGCTGACTCGCGGCGACGACTTTACCTCCTGACCAACCCGGTCGGTTGTATCTGTAAATTAACGTGCTCATTTTTACCTTTTCTAGGATTTTAACGACAGATCCTTCGTTTTCGAAATCAGCTGTTCAACACTGACTCGCGGTGACTTTACTAATTGAATTTACGAGTACTAACGTAATTAAATGTGTTTTAAATTAATGGTACCCACCGAGTTGGTCTACAGGTTAGTTTGCCGCTACGAATCAACTGTTTAACAGCTGATTTTCGGAGACGAAGGTTTCTGGTTCAAACCTTAGTAAAGGTAGTTACTTTTATACGGATTTAATAAGTAGACAGTGGTTACCGGTGTAAATTGATGATTGTGGTTCATTTAATCATACTCTGTCAGTAATGGTCGGCCTGGGTCAGTACAAGACTACACCTCATAAGCATTTCATACACAACATCCTCCTCTCATTAGGTCATGGGGTTGCTAATTGTTAAATTGAACAGATTGCAACGTACACAGATTATGGATTTAAAAAAAATAATAATGGTTGCGTATACTGTACTAAGCCAAAAATTGCTTGTTCGATTTTTGACTTCGGTATGAAAAGTTTCTCGCCGATTTTTTCAAGTAATTAATTACTGACTATTAACAAGTTGGCATATTCTAATTTTTGTCCGTTACAGATGATACCGACCAAAAATTTGAAAAATTATTAAATAAATGTAATGATTATAAAAAAAGATAGGCTGGTATTTTATACCGTGTATTAAAATGTTAATATTAATTTAATTAATATTTTAAATAAGGTAGGTTATGTTTATAATAATTATAAATTTAATTTTGATTTTGATGTACGAGTTATATAAGAATAATTATATTAAAATATTTTAGGCCTACTAAATATTTATAATAATTAGGTTTTAAAAATTAAAAATATCGTAATTAATAACGTTTAACGACATTTAATTAATAAATCAAATTTACTTTTATTTTTAAAATTTTAAGACAGCTTCGTTAAAAGATTGAGGGGAATTTAAAGAAGACGGTACAGAGAGAAATGATGGAAAAACCAAAGGAGAACAAGCGAAAGATAAAGAGTTAGTGAGGTGTCTGGTGGATGACAAAGAAGAAGGACTAGATATTTAAGTGAGGATGAGCGTGAAGGGGAAAAGGGAATAACGTTCCTTACCTTAATTAGCCAGACCTAACTGGACCCACCCTGTCATCAGCTTCCAGATACCAAACGAGCTTTCTATTCCTTGGTTTCCTTACACAGATGGCCTACCCACTCTTGGTAATCATCTAACCAACCTACGTTCAAACAACAATACCACAGTTGATAAAATAAACCCTATGTATTCCTAAACAAGATAGACTAAATAAAAACATTGTGGTTAGCTTGTGTCTTTTCGTGATTACTTACAAAAATCCTGGAAACTTTGAACTCACAAATTAAGGGTTCTGTTTATTTAACTTATTATTTTTTTAAGAAAACGCGTAAATCTTCGTAGGCCAACTGCAGCCTAGATTTTATTTTTAATTACGCCTATTTAATTTAACTACAGCCAGTTTAAACTAATTGTTTACCATAAGGGAGGGTACTTTACCTTCAAAAACATTTCGAGTAGCCAATTAATTAGTGGAAAACTTTTGTACCTCAAATTCTGGTACTTAATTTTAAATTAGCAAATAGTTTCAGAAATCATAAACTGTACTACGACCAATTTACATAGGTAAAATTAATATTAAATTGAAGGAAAATCCGATTCTTGAGGACTACGTGAGCTTATGTTTATAATTAACTTTTTTCTTCAAAAAAATATCTCTAACAACAGAAACATTTTTGATGAACAAATAGATTTAAAAAAATTCAAAACACAGTTCTATTACTCTCTGAATTCTGAGTAGTTTAAAAAAAGTTTAAAATCGGTCGAATAAGCCAAAATTTATGATTTTTGAAACATGGTACCTAATGTATCTCAATTTTTGAACGTGAGGTTAGTTTAAAAAGTCCAAATTTTTACAAAAGTTTGTTTTCTAGATTTTCTTTCGTTGTTATTTTTTTATGGACAAAAATTTTAATAATTAATTATATAACAGCCCTACATTCAGTATAATTTTCTGTACAAAAATAAGGAAACATGTGTCAATATTTTTTTTTTGGGTAACGTCACGCCTTCAACTGTTGCTTTAAAATTCGTAATAATAAAAACCGAAGGAAACACCTCCCAGAAAAGAAATCTCACAAAACGATAAATTTCATACAAGAGTGAATCTGTATAAAAATTGATATTTTTTCAAAAATATGTAGACTAAAGTTATTAACTACAGCCTACAGGGTGAAATGTAAGTATGGGAACGGCTTTATACCGCATACCTGAGAAGTATTTTTATGCAGAAAGAATTTCTAATTTTACATGTTTTAAAAAATCTGCGTATTCGTGGGTTTTACACGTTTGTCTGCCAACTAGCATCCGCCATATTGAATTAAACTTAATTTTTTAAAATAGGAAAGTAGATGTATGACAGTTTCGATTTAAATTTTGCAAGAAAAACAATGATGAAACCCGTTTTTCTACTAATGCCTTCTTTATCGAACTACAAGCATTCAAATTAAAAACACAACCACAAATCGAACAGCTATATCAAATCATAGACGTATTATTTTACTTTAAATTACAATATTTATTTTAAAATTTTAAATAAATTTTTTGATTGCAAATTAATAACGAGATAACTGTTCAAAGCATCCGAGTATATATTAAATGTTCAAAATGCTTCCCTTCTACAGCTCGGTTATGTGCTAACTTCAAGTATTATCCGTTCTTGTATTGATGTAGGCTACATGGTGGTAGCCTACACGAGCAGGATTATTAACTATTCTTCTTTAAATTCGATAACATCTACCGGTTTTGTTTTGTGAACATAATAATTTGGTCTCCAAATAAAAATAATCCAGAGGAGAAATGTCTGAACCAATCAGGCCATTCTATAGCTCTTCTAAGACCTATCCTGCAATTTTGAAATTTTTCATTTAAACTTTTTCCGAGAAGCTTATTACAACTCGTTAGGCAATAGGATTATACTAAATATCCAGCAAAATTTTGGAATGAATTAAATAATAACGTATTGTTTCAGCAAGATGGGGCAACTCCTCATTATTATCTAAGAGCACGACAAGGCCGACAAGTATATTCTTCATTCGTTCATAATCTGTACGTTTTGAAATACTATGTAAATTTAACAGCAGAACCTACTTTACCAAAAAAATAATAACTTAAATTGCTTTATTATCATTTCCTTAATCCAATCCTACATCCGAGGTTAGTTTGAGTCTTGCCATTACGAAAATAAGTTTCCGGCTATATTAAAAACGTTCCACGAAGTAGTTAGGTGCTTCAGTTGATACCTCACTACCTCCAATCAGGCAGTTTTATTTATTCGTACGCCAAATTTCACTTGGCTCGGTTCCCCTAGATTCTTCTGCTCTCTTTGCCATTCGAAATTTCGTACTCGAGGTATTGAACAACCTCAGAAGAGATAGGCATCCCAACTTTTTTCTAATATTGAAGATTACAAAGTTTAAAATTGGATCAGATAAGGAAGCCTAATTCCATATAATTTGTGTTGATAATCATAATCATTTCTTGAAAATATTCATTGGTGTTTACCTTAATAATTTTACTGCAGGTTTTGCAGTCGAATAGATCCAAGAAATGTTTGTTTCTTTTTCAGAAAAATCCATATGAACTATAAGGTTTAATTAAACAGTTCTATTCTACATTAATTTACATAAGTAGTACTTTGAATGCACTCTCCAAAAAGTGGGTATGTTGTTGTTGACTAACGCATATTTAGGTGTATAGAGAACGTTTAATGGTTTCGTGGGAAATAATTTTAACTACATCTCTTTTTGTTATGACAACGGATAGTATTTTGAAAAGATGATTATTCCCTCGTATGAATAATCCCTTATATAAAATATATTCAGTCTCGTAAGATAAAAATTAAAGGCTCTACCATATGTCAATAAAGAAACAAGGAAATTATCATGATACGTTCTTTGGTATTTGCAGCAAAATAATATTGCATGATAAAACTACTAATTACAACTATAGAAAATTTTTATTTCTACACAAGCGAATAAAAATGTGTTAACATTATAAGAACCAAATACCAAAACATACGAATCCACTTTAAAAAATTACTTAACAAATTAGTAATAACAAAAGTTGCCGCACAAATGGATTGGAAAGTAAGTTGGTTCACACAAGGCAGCTTGATGGAAAAGTTGGGACTTGAACGCTTGTGACAAAAAACAGTCTGAGCTGTGTATGGTTGGAGTCTTTTAATGAAATATAAAAAAGATGTGACAGCGTTTAGATGGAAGAAAAATGGAAAGCTTTTAGCCGGTTCGCTGCAGGGTGTCGGCACTATAAAATGGTGGGAGTGTTAACAGAACGACCCCGCCCTGCTGACCAGCAAACAATTCAGCTATTAATGGTATAGTGGTAGTTGGCGAAGTTGAACGGTCTTCAGTCCAATTTATATTTAAAAAATTGTTGTTACTTATAGTATAGGCTACAGAAAAATGCATTTTTTATTTTAATAAAAATATTCGGAGGACAAAAATATAGAAACAGCTGTTGTAGGCAATATTCCACAACTTTGAATTTGATATAATTTCCTCACGTTTTCAAAGATTACTGAAGAGAACGATAAAAGACATTTGTCCTTGTTTCTCCTTCCAGAAAAATGTTTCACATTAAATATTTAATTTTTTTAGCGATTACTTTGCTTTTTCATGTAAAGTTTAAAATATTCATTTACATTGTAGGCCTACTCTATGTATTGGGTTTTTAAGTAACTTAATATGACTAGGCTATCTATTCCAAAATTAAACTAAGTATTAGGAAAGTGAGAAATGGCGTTGTATAACGCGTGATGCTTGAAAAAAGTCTAATAAAATTTCTTCTAATTAACCTTAGGCTACGCTTTCTGAGGATAAAAATACGAACAAACAAATGCTTATGGTGAAAAAGAACACATTAAGTGAATTAGAAGTATGATTGCCAAAATTCATTCCCTGAGGTTTTATTGTAACATTAAATTATTGCGTGAAAATAATTAACAATTAATATTTCGATGTTTAAAACATTACGTTTTCCAGTTTTTATTAGGTAGAGGAGGTAGGCCTACTTATTTAAGTAGGTTTCCAATAATTTCGGATTTTGTTCTTAAGCCTAGAAATAAAAAAAATCTAGCTTAAGAACGAAAGTTAGGAAATTCTCTTGAACAATCCTTTTTACCAATGATTAGTCTATATGTAGTGAAATTCTAGTTGAAATAATGTTATTCATAGGCAGCCCTGTGCAAAATATATTTCCCCCTTTGCGTAGTGGTCTTCTGTTCAATAAAATCAGTAAAAATAATATTTTAATTTACTCATCTTACGACGTTAAAAGAGCCCACCTAGGGTGCTAAATAACGTTCATATCCGCCAGGCGAGAGTGGCCTGATATCTTGGCTTGTGGCTTGATAGGGTGACTTGGAAGCAACATTTGCGTATAAAACGTTTATAATTTAATCGTCACCAGAAGCTACTCTTCTGCTTATTTAACCCTCGATCAAAATTAAACCTTCATCCAAAATTTTAATTTACAATACCCTTTTGAGACCAATCTAGACTTATGGTGTTCAGCTCCTTGAAACAGTGGCATAGAGTAATTTAAAGTCGACCCATGCTTTTCTGTCAAAATCTTAAGACTTGCTTCTGGGGATCCTTTTTATGTAGACCTAAGCAATAAAACTGTCTACGACGATTTCAAAATTCCGATAAGGAACTAACCGTGTTAAAAAATTGAAATTGAAATAGAACTTGTCTTCTTATCGTTTTTGATCTTGAAAGTGAATTTGTAGATAAATATAGAACTACATAATTTTTTCATGAACATTTTTTATACAAATAGTTATCATCAGTGAAAAGTCGCACTCAAATTTACGTTTATAAAAGGCTCAAGTTTTAAGTATTTAAGGTTACGTTAAAACAGCTTGCACAAAAAGATTGTTGAACAGATTTAAACACAGTTTTGTATAACATAATACTGCCTAGAATTCAACCAGAAGATGAAAGACGTTCCGGATATGAGCGAAGCATACTTGACAGTTTTATTTAAGATTATTTTCTTGTATCACAAGTGAATTGATATTTCTTTTTGATACTTTTTTCACATTTTCCGTTATGTTACAAAGACGAAATGTAGCTATATCCGGCTCATATTATCTAATCTTATTTTCCTTTTGTTCCTTAAATCTTCTCAAAACTACGTTCTCTTGTCAATTCTTCTTGTCTCTGAATTTATAGGGAGCTACTAAAAGAACAGATTCGTTAAGGATCAAAATTTTTCTTTAGGTTTTATGATGATATCTTTGTAGCTTAATACTTTAAACGTAAGTAACTTTCATTACTTTCATACTTAAGTGTAAATTAATAAATAATTAATTAGGAACCTTAAGAAAAATAATTAACAGTTTATTTGTCATTTCTAACACTTATTTATATGAATGGCAGCAAAATTCTTGGCTGTTCAAACTCAATAAAAAATACAGTTCAAAGATTACAGACTAGAACATTACGCCAAGTTATAGACGCTCCCGTTTTAGAAACCAACGCCGTTCGGCATAATAATTGTGTAGGAATACCATAAGTAAATGATACTTCCCTATGATTTTACAGACGTTTCAGAAGAAAATTATTACTTCTGACCAAATGATACATAACGTGAAATTTAATAATTTACACGGTAACCCACCGCGACGTTCCAAGAGTAGGGACTGCTATAGGTAATATATTTAAAAATCTGTATTTTCTAATCAATATCATTATAAATTTTACAAAAAAAACTTTAAAATTTTACTAAAAGCAAGTACAATGGATCTTATCCTATCTTATCTCCTAATACCCGCATAGGTCTAGCCTGTGCGCGGTTATAAGTTGGTTTATATTGTTAAGCTTAGGTATTTATATTTACACTAAATTTCCAAAAAAAGGAAAAAAAAACAATATTTACAAAAAGAACTGAAAATAAAATTTCCTAACGTAATACTAAACTTAATATATTACTAATTTCATTATTAAAACTTCCCTTTTCTACAATATATACAGGTGAGGCAGTGAATCGGGCGACTATGAAAACACCGTGCGGAAGTTAAAAATGTAGTTTAATTAATTTACAATATACCAAGTAATACTTACATATTTACAATTTTTTATAAATTACTTGAAAATCATATCATAAAGATGTCCTCCAATTTGTCGCACACATTCCTGAACTCGTGCACAAAGGTTATTCATCACATTTCGTAATGTGGCTGTAGGAATTCGTGCCACTTCTTCACGTATCCGTTCTTAAAGTTCCCGTACATTTCGTGACGGTGAAGATTGGAAAACACGTGATTTTAAGTGTCCCCCATAGAAAGTAATCACATGCAGAGAGATCTGGTTATCTAGATAGCCATGAAATGTCTCCGTTCTTAGAAATGACGCGGTTGGGAAACAAGCGTCGCAAAAGATTAATTGAAGCCCTGGATGTGTGGCAGGTAGCACCGTCTTATTGAAAAAACATGCTTTGGTAAGCCGGATTACGAACTAATGCCGGTTGAAGACAGTTCTCCAACATGTTAACATAGCGCTGTGTATTCATTGTAACTGCACGTTCATTGTCATCCTCAAAAAAATACGGTCCTACGATAGCCTGTGCTGATATTGCACACCAAACTGTCACTTTAATACTGTGAAGCGGCTTTTCGTGTATTTTTTGTGGATTTTCGCGTGACCAATATCTATAATTCTGCTTATTTACGAAGCCCGAACGTTGGAAGTGAGCTTCCTCACATCAAATCAATCCAAGTAAGCTTCATCAATCCAAAGATTGTTGAGAAGATCTCCGTAGTCATTCATCATGTCCAATAATCGATTACAAAAAGCAAGTCGGGAAGCGTGATCAACATTATTCAAAGCGTGCACTAACTGAATTTTAAACGGATGGAACTGTAGATCTTTGTGTAAAAACCTCCTCACACTGCGATTAGAAATACCGAGTGATATTGCATGCCGTCGAGCTAAACGCGTAGGACTTCTTAACACAGCCGCCTGCACCTTGTCAATGTTTTCTGGTGTACGGATACTTTTTACGCTTCCAGTTCGTGTCTTCAGTGTTGAGCCTGTTTCTTCAAAGTTTTTAACCCATATGTTTATTGCATGGGCTCAAGGTATCGGATCAATACGTGAAATATTGAAATAATTAGGAAATGCGCGCTGCGCGAACAGTGTAACTACATTATTTTTATAATGCGCTTTAATAGTGTTTGCTCGTTTTGCACCGCTCCACGACTCCATTGGAACTTAATGGTAAAACAGACGCTTCAAGATGGCGGTAGTCTCACTCTCCTAGCCACACTACACAGGAGACTGTATGCAGTGTTGCCAAATCGCCCGATTCACTGCTTCACCCGTTATAATAAAATTTGCTAAATTATAGTAGTTATTATTGGCTGTAAATATCAAGTTAAAAAATAGATTACTATTATACTAAATTTAATAATACATACTAACACTAGAGTAGTTATGCATAATCATAATAGGTAGTCTAATACCAAAATAAATACAGAAAAAAAATATATAGTATAAAAAAAAAATAAATAAATTAGTAAAATGTCAGGAGTTGATCTAGTGGTAGGCCTAAAGTCGTAGCCGCGTGTCAGTTGATGCACGGTGACGAAAAAAAATATATAGTATAAAAAAAATAAATAAATTAGTAAAATGTCAGGAGCGGCAAAGAATGAAAGCAGACTTTTGATGACAATGCTGACTAATATCTATGACTGAAACAAGAGGAATAGCAATTAATTTGAATATATTATAGGTAGAACTCATTAATTCTTCAGACTGCCCTCTCCCTAAATTAATTAGCCAGTTGATTACTCTTCTTTTCTATATTTGTGGATTGATATCAGTATCTCGGGAGCCTTTGGTAGGTTAAGGTATGTATGTAATTAGTATATTAGTAGGCTATATGAATTAGTATGTCAGATTATAACTATCAATGATACTATTGGTACTGTAAAATTGTAAATAAAATAAAGAAAAGTTAAAAGTTTTAAATAATTTAAATAAAGCCTTAACAAGATGTAGGCCTATACCAAAATACTGGATTAAAATTCTGTAACCTGCCGGGTTGATCTAGGGGTAGGCCTAAAGTCGTAGCCGCGTGTCAATTGATGTACGGTGACGAAGGTTTTGTGGTTCAAATTCTAGTTAAGGTAGTTTAGTTACTTTTATACGGATTTTGAGTGCTAGACAGTGGTTATTAGTAAAATTTCATGGTTGGGGTTCAATTAACCTTATTTTTTCAGGAATGATCGGTCTGAGTCTGTATAAGACTCCACCTCATTTAGACGTAGTAAATGTTATCCATATCTCATTGGGTAATGAGAGTTGCTTTTTTTCTAAATTTAACAAATTGCATCGCACAAACGTTAGGCTAAAACAAACACATAAAATATCGTAAGTAATTAGGGCGTACTTGATACCTGAAATAATTACAGGCCTAATACTGTACAATAAAACTGCTTTTTTAGGTTTCTTTTATTAAAAATGCTTCAAAATCGGTCTATTCATAAATTGACATATACAGTATTACTGTGATTACGTTAGAAGATTAGACTACTCAAGAAGTTTTCAGGGGCCATTTTTTATATTTTTAATTTTTGCATTTTTTTTAACTTCCACGTGATTAGAAACGAATAGCCTATGTACAGCATAAATGAAATGCAAAGATGTTAATATTAATCGTTATGCAATTCTATTGCAATAATTTAAAAAAAATAATAATTTTCTTCTTTTATTAAGTAAGTTGATATCTTATTGGAAAAATAAGAAATATTTTTATCACTGCCTTAGACAGGATTTATTGCTTTTTTTTGTCCTGAGAGAGACATATCTTTTTTGCATATGTGATTTCTTCTCGTTCAACGAAGTCGATGTCCCAATCATAGTAGACTATTAGAACTTTTCAGAAAAAGTTTTTACCAGCTCTGACCTTCTGAACAACTTACAAGTTTGCATCAATAAATAAATTTAGTTTCTCCAAAGTATTTCAGCACGAAAATATTGTAAGATCAGAAAATACAATAAATTATTTACATTTGGTAGTAAAGGGAGTGGGGACGGCGGGTGTATAAATTATATAAAAATCATATTACACCAGCAACATTTTATAGGTTTTCTGTCCTAATTTGTATTAAAACCGATACATTAGATTCCAATTAGATAGAACACTAACTTGAAACAACCACATTAATATTAGACATAAAATATAAAATAACAGATTTAAGCAAATGTACCGACTTTTTTAGTCAATCTAAATAATTAACTTATAAGTAAGCTCTAAATTGCTAACATGTAAGGCATTACTGAAACCAATTTTGACGGGTAGCAGTCAGATCTACGGCTCATAAAAATTTTGGTGACTATGAATTTAAAGATTCCATTTCAAATTTAATTAATAACGTTCCACGTTACGAACCGAACAAACCTTTACCCGATGAAATCCATGTTCCTAATATCAACGAAACTTTTATAAAATTTTATGAACGGTTTGAATATAAATTAACCACAAACAAAAGTCTGGTGATTCAAGAGCTAAATTTTAATCACCTGCCAGGGAATCCACAACAAAAATTGAACGACATTGGAAAAGGGGCATGATATAGTCCTTTAATCATCCATTTAAAATGTTATGTACGTAACTATCAAAATTAATTATAAAATTTGTAAATTACGCTAGATATTTGTTCATTTGAATCACTGGTACTGATTGGCGCTCTCCTGGATATCGTAATTTATATCATAGTTTTTTATATTTTAATTTTTTTTTATTGGTTGCAGTTGCAGGTATGAAAATAAAATAAAATGAAGAAAATTGGTATTTAATATTTGGTGATGTATTTCATTCACAATAATAATTTATTATTATTGCAAATAGGTCGCAATGGCCGTGCAATTTATAAAATACAATTTGTTTTTTTTATAGCTAATAGAAATCTGCCTTCTTAATTGTTTTTCCACAGATTCCTCATTGTTTCAGATTTATTTTTCTTTACTTCAAAATAAATTTCTCTAGAGACTCGTGACACTTGTGGGAACTATTCTAAAATAGTTCGATATTATACATTAATATATATATATATATATATTAATTTATTCGGTAAATAACAAATAATTTATAAAGAGGACACTGAAATATTTAAAAATTAACCTGTTATTAGAGAAGTATTAGATAGAGAAATTTATTTATTAACGAAGTTGCAAACAAAACATGCAATAAAAAGGAGATTTATAGACAATAAAGCAGTTAAGAAATTAAACATATAAAGTAGGTTAGCAATCTAATGTTTGGTTACAACTAAATATGTAGCTAGTATTTTTAGCCTGAGTTAATGCTCAAAGATATCTGCGCTTTAGAAAAGGGTTGCAATGAAGTGGCAGTTCTACAGATGGGAATATTTTAGAAGAGATATGGGGAGACAGCTAGTAGACGGAGGAAAGCTTTTCCAATAACTTTAAAAGACTCAATTATTGTCTCTTTTAGTCTTTTATTTTCAGGAAAAAAACGATTCCCAGACAGTGTGAGTAATCTAGTGGTGCAGCCAATAAGAAGAGATTTCCGTAATATATTCATGAGCTTTGGGCTACCAAGCTGTGTAGAAGGCCCTTCCACTCAGACAAACACTCTCTATATATTCACCACATCTTCAATAAAAATCCAGACGTAGTACTGTATTCGTTTGTAAACAAGGAAAATTTAAATTTTTTCCCTATATTATAAAAATATATAATAGCAATAATTTAATTTACAATTTAACAAGCATAGCCAGAATATTTTTTTTCATTTTTTACTTCTTTGTACAATTTCTACAGTGTTAACCTACTGAATGTATAGCAATGATTTCTAATATTATGCAGCACCGATTATATTATTCAAAATCTAATCTTAGAAATATACAGCGTATAAAAAATGTACAGTAAAGTATTGTTACAGGCAGAAGTTATCGAAGAAATAAGTTTTATTTCTCGCAAAATTTGTCATTGATTATTCATAAATGTTTGTTGAAAGTAGAAAAACGTGTTTAACAAAAACAAAAATCCCTGAATAAACATAAAATTCAGAATTCATCAAGTCAGAAATAGTAATACAAGATTATCTTTTTTATCTTATAACGACTATTTAAATACATAGTAAATCAATAAATGAAGTATGTACGCGTATATATACATTTCATAGATCGCTTGAAGAAATTTTAGCCCAATCGTGTAATTAACGAAAGATAACCCAAATATCACACTATTTATAAATTACTTTCGATAAATTAAGCAAAAACGAAAAAATAAATCTATTCTTTATATAAAAGAAAAATAATTTTCTTAAAATAATAAATGTTTATGAATTTTATGTAGGCCCTACACCAAACTTCTTTTAAGGTACCTAATCAAGAATGTACAGTTGTTTTTAACATTAACTCTCAACCACGATATTATTTACAAATTCTACCACCGTGTTTTATACAAATTAAAATAACATAGAATCGCTCTACTAGATCCAGTACGTAAACACGTTTTAAAGTATTTAACATCGTTAGCCTATTTAACGCTAAATGATCTACGTTAGAAATCATTTATATTACAAAAAATAAAAAATAAATATTAATAAAACATTTAGGACCCTTGATATTCTGTAAAAAAATAAATAAATAAATGAAACAAAAAATAAATGTAAAATCTTAGATATAGTAGGCTAATAACACCGGGTAGGCCTACCTACTTTTCGTAGCTACAAAGGTAATTATTTTTGTCTCAGATGTTATGAGTGGGTTGTCATTTAATACTGACTTGTCCTAGGTGTCTTAAGGTATTTCATTTTTCTGCTAAATCTAAGAAACAAATGCGTTGAATTTCACTTTTCTTAGTAGTAGAGAATGAATAATGAATAAGTCAGTTAGCATTTTTGCATTTACGTACTGAGAGATTAGAAAAAAAGCGTTGAAAATATATTTTACAGCGAGACAATGCAAGCATCTGTAATGTGTTATGGACAGTACGAAGTATTACCGGACGGACGCCGTCGCCATTATCGTCCTTCAAGTAAAATATTGAAGTGTTATTGTATTCCGTTTGGGTCTACTATTGTTGTACGTCATTTTTGTTGTTGATTTTTGGATAGTGTCATCTATTGCTCGTATTTTCTATTTCCCTTTTTTCTGTTTAATTGTCTTGAAGAAACTACTCCGGTTTATATAAAAATGATATCCGACTTTCTATTGACCATTGTGTGCGAGCCATTGAAAAAATAATGTTGGTTCAACCGGTTTTAGTGAATACTTCTGAAGCCAGCGCTAATACAGTGTGTTATAATCAGTTTTATATTAAGCAGTTATTGTGTAACAGTTATTGTCTACTGTTAAAAATTGTAAGTAGGAATTCATTCACTATTTGTTTGTAAATTACCATGTTTTACTTTTATTTAAAGTTTCAACTAGATTTTATAATCGTCATTTTTTCATATGTTAATTAATACTTGTTATAAGTTTAAAAGGAAATTTTTTCATTGATTAATAACTAGATCCTAAAAATAATCCAAAACAAATGTTAAAGTAATTTAGAGCCTAGTTTTAGTTTATTTGGTTTCATCATCAATGGTTATTTTTGTGTCAAAAGTAATTCACTATTTGCTGGTGCAGCTTACATTAGCAGTAAATTAGCTTACATTAGCAGTAAATGTTCAGCATTTATTGCTGCCCACGTAAATACATAATAATCAGGTATTTTAAATTTTGTCAATGTATTTATGATTGAATATTTTGACAATATCGAAAAGGAAAGAGTGTCGAGAATGATCGAGAGTTTAAAAATGTTAACTTAAATAATAAGAGTAATAAATTGAGTTTTCCGAAAAATAGTTTGAAATATTATGTGTAATATAGCCTATATGGTATTTTAAAGAAATGTTCTTTAAATGGTCTTCAGTAAAGATAGCTATTGTTGAACAGGTATTTCGAAATAGTCGAGTCGGGTACCTATTTAGATAATTGGCCTTTTTGTAACACCTTCTATTCAATCTTAATTTGTTTTCAGTTGTTAAGATTTATTCAGAAGCCGTCAGATAGATTTTGTATTTTATTATTATTTAGAAAATCTCTGTTTTTTCTCGAATTCTCTATTTAAGCGACGCGAGTGATTCAGCGAGTCAGTTTACGTTTTGTCTGTGACTAAGTGAGTCCATAGTGCATAGCAGTACGTTAGAAAAGGTCAACGTTACTGCGAATAACTGTCTATTGTTTAACTTTTATTTATTCTGCATCGGAGTTTTTGGAAATAGTAATAAGTAAAAATTGTTTGATATTTATTTTATAAGTTAATTATAATTTAGTTAGTTAATTATTATATAAGCCTAATTTAATTGTAATTTACTTGTGAATTTTTAGTCTTTTATTTAATTGTAATTTTTAGTTGTGATAAATACTTGTATTTTTATTCATTGTTTAATTTACCTAGATTCCGAAACGAACCTTAGAGATAAATGTCACAATATCATCGTATTCAGTATTAATGCTGAAGATAACAGTGTTTGATTATGTCAGAACTATAGGCCTATGATCCATTGATATCTTTCTCAAAATTAACAAAAACAAAAGAAATGCTATTTAATACAATTTAGGTTGGGAAGCAAGATTATGTTGAAAAAATCTTCTGAATGGATAAAGATTTTTTAATTAAAAAGAAAAGACCGTAGTAGTTTTATACACTTACAAAATAATTTTACTCCCACAATGCTTATAAAATAATATTGTCACCGGCTACCAAGAAGCATTGTGGGAAGAAATAAACCAGAAAATATAAATTCAGAATGTCACGGCCGTTAGGGATGGCAAGGAATAGGATGCGCGAGGCGCGGTAATAACTCACAGTTGCCACTATCAGCTGTTGCGGGTGTTGATAACGAAACAAGGACGACTGGCTAGCCACATACTTCCCATACCTCATATGACCAGAATATACTAGCATATACACATACACACACACTCAAAAACCAGACCTTATAGATTCTACTCTAATTCATATATTGTAGTTGCGACCACTCTTAATAAAGAGAATGTATGTACCTAATCCTATTTAATCAAAAAAATCTATAAATGAATTATTTTCCTTAATTTTTTAAAATTTCTCCAAAGAGTATTGGTTTTGAGTAAAAAATATGGGTAATTGTTTACTTATAGGATACCAAACCGATTTGATCATTTTTAATATTTAACCAAATTTTAATATATTTGTGAGGATTTTTTCTGCAGAAAATTCAAATATAGCGGCAAAAATTGACGTTTCTATAAGAAAGTGAGGTTATGTCGGTAGATGATATAAAAAAGCTTATAACTAATTCGACAGTGGTTTGCGCGCAAAAATAAGTTCATATTCAGTTTCAGTATACCTAAAAAGTATCGATTTCAAATAAAGTTGTTCAAATCGGTTTGGTGTCCTATAAGTTAAGTAAATAATTTTGCCCATAACGGTCAGGTGGAGTGTTAAATTAATTGCACTCGATCAGCTGGTTCCAGGGCTACAAAAAAATAATCATGTTTCGTATCACATAGTCAACCAATTATATAACTTAACAATTTAAGGTCGGAAGAGGTAGAGGTGTAAAAGACACTACTCAGAGTTATCTCCTCTGAGAGTAATGAATTTCACTATACAGCCAGATCCTGTCGTAAATGAACTGAAAGTGTCATTTGCAGAATGGAAAGTAGGCTAGGTGCTTTTCAGAGGGCCTGTCATGCTGATAAGCATACTCTTTCAACTCAGTGAGGAAGGCAACAGTAAACCACCTCACTCCTCGTTTTTACTTAGTAAAACCTCCAGAGGTTCAAACGAGCCTTTCGGCTGTTCACTTAAACAACAAGTAAATAATTATCAAATTATTATTTGAAGTAGTCGAAGTTATGGTCTCAAAATATCAATTTCACAACTTTACGTAATCCAAATTTTTTTCTCCCCATACCAGATAAAACACTTTAAAGGAAGCACGGATTCCTATATTACTTAATGTTAAAATTTGGTTAACTCAGTAACCATCACAGATAGAAACTTGATTTTTATTGAAAGATTTTCTTTTATTGATTTTTATTTTGCTCACTTGAATATTTAATTTTTTTTCTTAATATTTTACACTCTTTTTCACATTTTACGAGTAGGATTTTTTCTTGTGACTGTTGATTTAATTTCTAGATTTTAAAAAATACCATTTTAGGGTAAAAATGTAACCTAAATTTTTTTCCTCTTTTCTTTTTCAAAATTTTGAAAAACTAAACACTAAAAAGTTACTTTTGTTTAAGATTAACAATCCACAAAAATTTCAGCACTGTGTCTTCAATAAAAGCTGAGAAAACGAGTAATTTGTCTTTAATAATGGTAATTAATAATTGGGAGAAATCACATTTAAATTAAGACAATTAACATTTTCAATATGTTTTATATCATTACACAATTATTACAACTCCCTATAAACAGTAAAATAACCAACAAAATGCAATACAGTAAACAATTCTATAAGCAAAATACAGCTGATAATAATTATTAGGCTACCAACCCGTGAATAATAAAATAATAAAATTTATTGTAAAAAGGAATGTCAATATCTTACTGAATATTCATTTAATATATGTTTTTCCAGCTGTGCAGTCCTACAAATAAATCTTTTTAATTTTTTTATCCCTAATGTGTGTGCGTTGCAATCTGTTTAATTCAAAACAATAAGCAACCCCATGACGCAATGATATTATGATGTGAATGACGTGTAAATGAGGTGTAGTCTTGTACAGACCCAGGCCAACTATTCGTGATAGAGTATGGTTAATTGAACCCCAACCACCAAACTACACCGGTAACCACTGACTAGTATTCAAATCCGTATAATAGTTTGCTAACCTTTGCTAGGATTTGCACAACGAATCTTAGTTTCCGAAAATCAGCTGTTACACAGCTGACTCGCGGCTACGACTTTACCTCTAGACCAACCCGGCGGGTTTACAAAAAATAAAGTAAACAAAAATTATATATTTTGTTATTGTCGTAGGAACATTAATAATACACCATTTTAAAGCAGAAATTTCAAACTACATTATAAACAAAAACCAAAAATAGTTTTTTTTTAATTTTCTCGATCCGTGCTTCCCTAAGATATTTTCTTAGGTTTTCAAAAGAAAATGGATGTTACAAAAACATATAGGCTATGTATTTTTATGCTGACAAAAAAAAAACAAAACATGAAAATTTTACTGGGACAAACCTACATTATTTAGTACAGTTTAAATATCGTATCAGAAACCACACAGTTAAACTGATTATTCTTTCGTCTTGAGTACTAGAATAGGAGAATAAGAGAAGAATAAATTTCAAAACGAGCAGTAAAAATGCCAGAAGCACAGTCTAGACGCCCACCATTTGGCAAATAATTTACTGCTGCTTTATGTTAATACAAGGTTAGGAAACTAAACAACTCGCTGCAAGATCGGGTCCTCTTCTTCCGATACTCGTTTTGATCTCGTTATACCCCGTTATATCTTTTACCTTCCCTTACTGTCTTCCTATATCGAACATAGAAACACGCTACCACCTTCTTCCTTCCGTATTTCCTTCGCCGGTTATGATAAGCAATCTCATAAACAGAACGGCATTCACCAAAAGCATTCGTTGCGCAAACACCGGATCAGAAGCATTACATGAAAACAAGTGTACTCGGATATTATATTTCCATAAGAGGCACTCATTCAATGTATAAGTGCGATTTACTCTACATGTAAATAGCTCATAAATAACACAATTTCTAGAATATTTGAAACAGTAAATACATATCTTCTATAGTCGTTTGCACGTTCAGTTGACACAACGGAGCAGTATAGGACAGTGTATTTCTTATGAGGGTCTGACTGCTACTAGCACATACACAAAAATCAGCTTTGTAGATCAATCAATACAGTCACAACCAATAACATTCCGCTCCTCCACGCCTCATGGAAAACAAACCTTTATAATGTAGAATAGTCTATATGACTACCTATTAATAATAATTACCACTATAAGTTTATACTCAACTTCGTATGCGGATTCCAAAAGTGAGATATTCTTTTCGATACCTATTTGTACTGTGAAAGATTTTTAGATTTTGTAATAACCGATTGCGTTTGTTTACATTTATCACGCAGTGTTTAGAAAGTCTGGCGAAGGAATGTGGAGAAGGCATTAGTAGGTCTGCAGTAAAATAAATTAAATACTTATTTTAACCCCCCCCCCCGCCATAATAGAAAAAATAATTTTATAGTTTTTTTATTTTTTACAATTCATTAAACATTCTACATAATACATAATTTTTTCTGTTAAGCAAAACTTGAAATTGTAGTTCTACCTTAAAAAATACATGTTCTATAGAGCTTTAGAAAATATATTTATATAGGCCTACGTATCCAGATGCCTTTAATTCATGTTTTTAAAAAGGGATTTTTATGATTTTGCAGTTTGTCTCTTAACCTGCGGTACAGTTTTAGAAAAGTGTCGACGTAAGGATTAAAAACATGAATAAAGGATTTTACAAACAAAAACAATTTTCTTTTAGTTTATTTACTTATTTAAATTCACATCAACAACTCGGTCATTGACTACGATAGGATATTTTAACGGTGGGTTTTAACTTTGTGAACATTTCCAGACCCTGGCCGGGAATTGAACCCCGAACCTCCGCGTGGTAGGCTAGCGCGCTACCATTACACTACAGAGGCAGCCAAAACAAAAATTATATATAATATTTTTTCACATTTATCTTTATCAATTAGGTGTAGGCCTACATAAACAATGCAGCGAGAATTAAAGATCTCTGTTCCATCTTCATCTTAATCTTCTAAGGAAGCCTGGTGGATTTGCCATGTCACTGATAAGCGGATTTTTATGAATTTGTAGTTTTGAATAGAATTAATCTTCTAGTATTAATTTACAAATTATTATTGTTTATTGTTATACCAAATTTTTTAAAAGAATTTATCATTCTGTTTGACCGATTATAGCTATTAACGTCAATCAGTGATATCCTCTTGTTTTATTAAATTTATCGGGTATCGACTATAATGGCCATCTTTCGTCAGAATTGCGTTAAAAAATTTCTCCAAGAAACTTATTGCGACCGGAAAACCGGTTCTGTTGTCTATTTTATTCAAATTACAACTTTTTAACTTTTAACAGTTAAAATTCAACTTACCCTACTGTCAAAGATGTATATGACTCAAGACGGTTTAAAAAATATATGTAATTGAGTTCTTATCGGGCATCAAACGTCAAACATGAAGAACGCATACGCCGTGTAAAAAGGACCCCCCTTCCCGCGAATGCAACAAAAACTTAATAAATAAATAATTTACGTATAAAATAACTAACTTGGAAACTTATTCCGTTCAATATAACTAAGTAGCCTAACCCGCTCTGATAAAAAAGGTGCTTTTAGATCTTGTAAAGCATAAAAACATAACAAAATAGAAGATTTCAAAAGAGAATGTAGGAGAATTTTTTTGAGAAATTGGCAATAAAGGGAAAATTGCACGAATAAACTACTACTAGGTTCAAGGTGTAAAGTTATAATGAAATGAATGAAGACAATTTGTTGTTAGTTTAAGACGTTTAATGAAAATTAATAAGAAAAATAAAAATAAATATTAATTATAAATTTACAAAATGTGATGACTCTAAATTTTTATCTCAGAGTTTTTAAAAATTAATAATTTGTTTATTGTCATTGCTTAAATAAAAATAGCTATCTGTAAAACAAAACAATTGAAAATCTATAATGAAAAAAACAAATGAAAATCAACTTACGACTAGTGAAATTTACGTACTGGCTTTGAATTTAATAAAAATGTATTTTTTATTTAAATAATTTGGAAAACAATTTTTGAAAAAGTGAATTTAAAAATAATCTCGCGGATTACCGATTCGGTTTAATGGTTAACGATAACTTCAAACTTTGATGATCAGGAACATATAGGCCTATATGTATATAATTTATAGAATGAAATAGTTTTTAATATTCAAATCTTAAAATTTGTCAGAGCGTCTATTAACAATGTTAACTGTACCGCTGCCGTAATAACACAGCTTCACGAGTCCATGGTTCAACCAACTATATTGATATTAAATTTGATTCAATAAA
The DNA here is from genome assembly GCA_035578175.1 of Catonia carolina. Lineage (NCBI taxonomy): Eukaryota > Metazoa > Arthropoda > Insecta > Hemiptera > Achilidae > Catonia > Catonia carolina. Next base: position 84,477,976 of record JAQMRL010000002.1, read on the forward strand.
TATAAGAATGTTCTTAAAATTCGGATCACTATATCAAAAGATGTATTATGTATTAACTTAATTATTGATGTTCTTAATTTGTTATTCTGTTTTGATTTCAATTTTTAATTCCTCTTTTAGTAAATATCTATTTAGATGTTAACTTCAATAACGTAGTACCAACTTGAAAACATCTTCGTTCACGGATTAAATACAGCGTTATTTTACTGAGATTAGCTGAGATATAATAATAAAATGATTATAAATGTTTATATTGCCAGTTTTTACCATTTACAATGTTAATAACTCTATTTAAAAGTTTTTACACACATTAATAGTACACATCTACCTAGTTCATATTTTCGTGTTAAAAACTAGGTAGTGGTACACCTGTCTCGACCGTGTCTAGTAAACTAATTTAATCTAACAGATTCATATTTTTTGTTTGAAATCTGATGTAGTGGCTAACCTGTAGGCCTAACATGACCGTAGCCAGTAAGTATTACATAGCTTATGTTGCTACAAAGGGGACTGAAAACGTGTTTTCCGGTGAAAATCTATTTCGAAAAATTTACATAAAAACAACACTTTCCTTCCCTATAAGTTATATATATACAGCAAGAGAAAAAACAATTTTACTTGTATTAACTCCGGGATGGAAAAATTAATCTACCCAATCATGGTTTTCCATGTGCAAGAATAGATCAATTTTTTGATTTTCTATGTTTGTTGAGGGTTATTAAAATATTGTGCTATTATATGAAAACAAATAAAATATGCGAATCCAAGAGAACGTATCCATGACTATAAAAAACTGATAATGGGACCGGTAAACGAGCTCATAGGATTACTGATGCAAGCGTTGTTTCTATCATTTCTATTCCTTCTTCCATTAACCACGTAGCTATTGCTTTTTACACCTTATGATGTCCGTAATATCTTTGAGGTGTAAGGGAAGAAGATTGTGCATCTTGGATGCCAAAAACCAGAAATTCCTTTGTGTAGCCTAACATTTCTGAGGCCTTACATAACGTAAAAGATCTTTGTTCTTGTATTATAATGTTGGGTTCTCGTATGAAAACATTGCCATTTTTATTTTTGTATAAGGGCTTCTATTGCAAACATCTGGAGGACGTAATGTACACAAAAACCTTCTTGTTTTATTTTATTTACGTCCGACTATTTTTCAATTACTGCTGATGTAGACGATGAAAATGGTAAAAGATATAAATGAGTTATTAAAAAATGTTATTGAAAATCAGTTTTGTACTTTATAACACGTAGGGCTACTTATTGAAACAGGTCGGCTTATCGCAAAGATTGTAACCTATATAATTTAAGATTATACAAAGATTGTATAATTTGGTTGTTGAAGTAAACATTCATTAATTTATTAATTGTAATTAATTGTAATGATTATAATTTCTTTTCAGTCAAGTTTAGTTTAAAGTTTTAGTTAATTTGTAAGGTTTTAATAACGTTTTATAATAAATTTACTCCATTATAAAGTATGTAATTATAACTCCCTAGTAGGTGTAACCGTAATAATTGATTGCAATTAATTAATTACTACTTGTTATAAGACTAACAGGAAGTTTCGTCATTTATTAATAATCAGATCACGAAAGAACCCGAAATGAACGAAACAATATTACGCCTACTTTTCTGACTGTAGGCCATACAGTCTCTTGAGGACTGTTTGCTTGATAAATGATCAATTATACAAAAATACAGTATGCGTTGGAACTCAGCTACTGTAATAATTATCACACACAGTAATTAAAATTCTGAACTCAATTTGGTTGTTAAAAATGGAATATATTTTAAAATTATTTATAGACGGTCAATGGAAAACCTAAGAGAAAAAATTACATTCGGTTTTCTGAACTAGTTTTCAGATGAATAACAGTTATTCTACAAATTCTTTTCAACAACCAAATTTTGAATAGTTGGTTATTGATTTCACAATTTTATAAAATAATTTATTATTAATTTGTGAAGAAATCAGCCATGAGCAAATATTGAAAATGTGTGATTATTTTACCAGTAAATTTGAGATAAAATTTTACTGGATGGTAATGTAATGTTGCAAAATGACTTTTAATTAAATCCAATTATTATAGCCAAATTTATATGAAAAGTGCGGAAGTTCTGAAAAGAAAACAATAAGTCATGTAGAACAAAAATAGGTTTAGAGAACTTTAGGTTATAAAATTAACGATTGTAACATTAACAGCTCGCAGAGTAAGATGATAGATGAATGAGACATGAGAACCCGATAAGAGAGTGTAATATGAATTTGAAGATTTTATTAAACAAAAATGAACCATCCAATTGACTAAATCGTACATTTTATGCGTAAGGATAAGATTATATTACTAATATAGGCCTACATTAAGAAAAGGAAACAACAATGGAAGCTTTTGTACAAAAATTTTACTGTACAAAACATAGGCCTAACTGTTCAGTGAATAAAAATGTAGAGTCTGCTAATGTAATACCAAAAGAGGAGCTAAGTAGATTACCTATCTTTCTGTCTTTAATTTGTATCACGGTACTGTACGATGAGCTGAAAAATTTCTGTATTCGATATTTAATTTAACGAGCGATGGGTAATTTTGCTATCAGGCGAAGAGATATACAATTGTATACAGTCTCCGTTTAGAACTTTGGGTGTTTTCCGTTACCCAGACCATGAGGTCTCTGCTCCATTTTTAATTTTATATGTCGTACAGTTGGAAATTTCCTTGTAGCTAGTTCACAAACTAGTTGGGTGAAATGTTCATTTTAGTCGTTAAGAATATTTACTACGAAAGGACGCAGTTAGTTTTATTACTATAGTCGTTTTGAAATCGTCATGGAGGGTTTTATTGTTTATATAAACAGGAGCGCCAGAAGAAAGTCTTAAGATGTTGACTGAAAGGCCTGAATCGACTTTAAGTTACTGTCTGTCACTGATCCAAAGAGCTGGACACCATAAGTCCAGATTGGTCTCAAAAGGGTTTGGTAAATTAAAATTTTGGAACGAAGGTTCAATTTTCATCGGGGGTTAATTAAGCAGAAGAGTAGCTTCTGGCGACGATGTTCTAAAAGTTTTGTATGCAGATGATGCTTACAAGTTAGTCCTCTATTAACCCACAAGCCAAGATTCGCACCGCTCTCGCCAGAAGTACATGATCGTTATTCAGCCCCACAGCTGGATACGTTTACTAATGTAAGGTAAACGTAACTTGTGTTACTTGTATAAAAAAATAAGTATTCTTGTTTAAAAATTTTGTAACTTATAAAAATCTAAGAATGGAACGTTCTAGATTTAACCCAAGACTTTGGGCTTAGAAATCAACCATAAAAGAGCAATAATTATTTGTCCGTATTAAAAACAAATCAAAGTATTCACTAAAAATTATTTATTTGATAATTCTTTTGTTTGTTTACTTAACAATTATTTAAAAGAATTTTGTCACCAGAAAGTAAAACGTGGATACTATAGGAACCGATGAACCCCATTTAATTTATTGCAGTAATTTCCTTAAAACTCAGAAAATAGAACTGCCCATAATTCTTTACGTTTAACAGAAAACCTTACACTGGTTTTTCTAACGCAGTAGAGATATTGAAATGACATAAACTTCGATAATCAAATTGCTTGGGGGTCTACGTAACTCTTAGTTGAAAACTGCTGAGCAAGAAAAAAGTGGTTCTTCATATTTTATCATCTCAAGCCACTAATCAACTCTTCTTTTAACAACTTCCCCGCAATTCAACAGAATTCCTTATTCTAAAAAAGTTATGAGCTAAAAATTATAATATGTATATAACATTCTTTTACTGAATGGATACGTTTAAAAAGTGTGAAATTATTTTACATAATTTTTGTTTTGTACGTTCAACAAACCCTAAATTATTTAAACTTATAAATGCAAATTTTGATAAAATTTGATACTAAGTTGCCTCCTACGTGTCTGCGATTACAACTCATGTAACAAGGATCAAGGCCTATAAACTATATACTGTCATTAGTGACTACCGGATTAGGGATGTCTGCAATCAATAGATAATTAAATAAATTTGTCAAACAGTAGCTGTTGTACAGCCTACATAGATGTAGACACAACCAAGATATTTCTTCGTACACTACAAATTGATGATTATTGATTTAAAAAAACGAAGTATAATTGTTTTTAAATAAATAAGTGGTCGTGTTTTTATTTTAGATATAAATTTTGATATAAATCCCTTCATGGGTTTTTAAGAGAATAAGTTGTTCTAACAGGGTTTATCTTGCTGGAAAAATTACGATTGAGTTTAAAAAGGGTCTGGTCACATAAAATGCCATTAACTCTTTGAATACTTATATATTACTGACGTATCATTTAACAAACTAAGTAGATGTCTAGTGAAATCAGTTAATTTTATCTGTACTCAGAAGAATCACGAATGCCCCATAATTCAAGGTAAACTCAGAAATCCAACAGTACACAGCTTCAATAAATTTATAAATAGTTTTCATTTATAAACAGACGTAAGTAGTTTTAGCAGCAGTTAAATAAAACGAAAGAATATTAAATTTTTTTTTGTGGAATATTAAAATTAATAATCGACATGTACAAGAAAATACATTGGAAACAACTCATTAGGTTCTTCATTGAAAACCAAAAAGCTTACGACAGTATCTACCGACCATCGTTATTAAAAATCTTAAGAAATTTAGGACTCCATCCTAAACTGGTCAAAATTAAAAGTTTACCCCTGGAAAATACAATATCTAAAATAAGATTTAAATATTTTTATATTTAAATATTACAAAATATAATTAATTACATATAAATGTAGCCGTAGAAGTAGCAAATGAAATTTAAAAAAATATTTAAAGTTTAACTGCCTGTTATAGGCAATACTAAATTTTCCTATCATAAAATAAAATTATGAAACCAACTACGAATCAACGCGGAAAAATGTTGAAAAATATCGCCCAAAAATTGTTCATATCGTTACCCGTTTTTAACGTGACGGTTTGTCGTCAAAACGTCACAATTTTTATGTTGCTCTAACAAGGTATAGATCAAGGCGTTAATGTTTATTGTAAACTTTAAACAGTACTTAAATTTGTTTTGAAATAAGTGTTAAAGCATTAATATTTGTTATAATTTTATAATATAAAATTGTTTATAATATAATAATAATTTATAATATAATAATCATTTCATCCTCATCACACACAGTTACACCCCAACGTCGTCGCTAATGACCTTGATGTTGATGCGACGTTAAATAAAAAAAAAATAAAAAAATTGTTATATTTTACAATATTATTGTAAAATATAAAAATGTTTAAAGTAAATAAATGAAGATATGAACAGGAAATGGAAACACTGAATTATGAAGAAATTTGAGTAGTTTCATTATTACACTTATGTAGGCCTATTAAATACAGTTTGTGCATACATTATATTATTAGTCTAATTTTGTAATAAATTAAGAAAATGTAAAAAAAATCAAGCTTTCTAAAATAGATCTCAGTTTACTTTGCTTGCTCAAACAAATATTACACTCACGATAGGTAAACACTTTCGTTTAAGTATTCAATGCAATCGGTAATCAAGTTTAAAAATCTTAATTAATTTGTTTGTAAAGATTAGATTAACTAATGCAGATACAAACTTAATACACCAGTATAACACCAGTATAGTACACTATAGTAGGCTATAGTTCCAGTATAGTATAGTACCAGTATAGTAGTATAGTTTGTTATAACACCAGTATAGTACACTACACTAGTATTATAACAAAAAACTCAAATCTCTTCAAAAAATTATAAGATTTCTTCTCTTAATTCAATCAAATTTTGGAAAAGTTTCGGATCGTAACGGCTTTAACAATCATTTCATTTATAAATGACCGCGTTATTTAATTCGTCTTACTAGTTGTTGCCTCAATATTCTTAGAAATTTACACCTAGAGAAGCAGAGTTGACAGCACTGCTCGACAATGTTTCCTGGCTCCCACGCGTTCGTGTCCCATATCAGTCGTGCTTCTTCTTTTCATAAGTGTTACGTTCGTTCAGTTAAATAATAATATTTTTTTTAATAATCGTACTCTTAGATTTATTTTCTTATTTATTCTGTAATCAATTTACCGTATAAATAAGGTTTTTTTAGTTTGTTATATGTTTACCGATGTATCCGCGTAGGTCACATCACTAAGGACGAATTTATATTCGCATCCATTATTACTGAGTAAAAGTAGAGAGAAAAATGTGTACTGAAATTTGAGTCGTTTCTGAGTCTTTAAAAATCGTTTAATATCCAGAGTATTTTAAATACATTTTCTACACCCCAACCCATAAACCACGTCTGTGACATGAAACTAAAACCGTTCACGAAGGGTTTAAATCCAAAATGTTCAGCACCATCAGTTTAAAATTTTTGCCACAGTTCGTAAAAAAGAGTTATTTTAATTTTTTAAATACGAGCTAGGTTATGATTTTTCCAGACATATTGTTAAATACCAATCTGTGGTAAAGGCAAATATGTTGTTAAGGGAACTCGAGTTCTGAAAGCTTCATCTACTATTTTACTTCTATTATTGTCCAAGATGAGTTCTTGGAACTATTACGGGGACGATACAGAAATAGTTTAGGTATTTACTTTGTAAAGAAATGTAACTGATTATACAGATTGAGTATTAATACGACTTGTATTGAGTGCAGAGATTTAAGTGTATTAATTGGCGCTATGCCTTTGATAACCATGAGGAGTAAAGGGTGATTGAAACTGCCTCTTAACCCTTTATCGTACGCAATCTAACTCCCTATAACATAATTAATGACACTATTCAACCAAAATCCTTTATAAATTAACAACCTATAGACGACCTTGTTGTACATTAGTTTTAACATAAAAAATTAGTATTAAGAAAAAGCGGAAGTATCATAAAATATTTCAAACATTAGACTGCGCTCTGTTCCCAGTCTCACCCGGCTAACTACAAAGGGTGTGCTATATACAAGGAAATCCAGAAACGTCGGGCACCCCTTCATAAAACAAGTGAAAATTCAAAAAATCAAAGGCACCCAGTACCTGACATTAATTCTTCATCTTTTCCACCGTTGCCTTCAAAATCCACCGGAAATAAAATTCAAGCAGGACAAACTCCATTATTACAGGTACATTCACCTTCCATATTTTCATCTGCCCAAATTGCGGAATATAATGCTGTGTTGGGGCCGTCAAGTCAAATTAATACTTTTTTGTCGGAAATGAAAACTCTATTGTTTCCAATGATTTCGTTGATGACTCAACTTATACAAGCCTTAATGTCTAAAAATAATGCCAAATAATATGACATCTAATTCCCTTGTCGTCTTGTTGTGGAATGCTAATGGTATTTCACAACATTTCAATGAGCTAGAATATGTGCTACATGAGAAAAGAATAGACATCGCCCTCATTTCGGAGTCTCACTTGACTTCACGTTCTCGTTTTTACGTTCCCGGTTACATCGTTTACCGGACTGATCACCCGGCCGACCGGAGCCAAGGGGGCACGGCAATTATCATCAAGGCGACTTTAAAACATGACTTCCTTTTCACTGAACCTCCAACAAATTTTCTTCAGGCAACTGTACTTTCTTTATACCTAAACCAGTTAAAATTTAATGTAGCATCAGTTTATTGTCCGCCACGATTTCGAGTAACTGAGGAGAAGTTTCAAAATTTTTTCGATGAGTTGGGACCAGCATTTATTGCAGGTGGTGATTATAATGCGAAGAACACTCAGTGGGGATGTAGAGTCAATACACCACGAGGCAGGCAACTGCTAAATGTAGTTGACTACAATCGATTTGAAGTAATAACGCCCAGGATGCCGACATATTGGCCTTCTGCCGTCACAAAGCTACCTGATATACTAGATATATTTATAACACGAGGTATAAGTCGATTTCACCATGCGGTTGAAAATTTAGACGATTTTAGATCCGACCATTCTCCGGTTCTGTTAACTATAAGTGCTACTCCTCTTTATAAACAGCAACTACCATCGCTAACGCCAACCGGTAAGATGGATTGGGTCAAATTTCAAAATCTTGTAAATAATAATTTAAATGTTCACGTCCCTTTAAAAACTGCTCACGATTTAGAATGCGCCATAGACGATTTTACCTCTATCATTCAATCTGCTGCATGGGATTCTGCAATAACTGTTTCAAAAAATGAACGCAATGGACCTCTTTATCCCAGATCCATACGGGAATTAATTACTCAAAAACGAGCAGCACGTCGTCGATGGCATCGTACAAGACTTCCGGACGATAAATCTACTGTCAATCGGCTATCCAACAGACTTAAAAAGGAAATCTGGGCAGTTAAACTCGATCGCTTTGAAAGCCGCTTGAATTCCCTGGACACAGAAGATGGCTCGTTATGGAGAGCAACAAAGCGACTTCTAAAGCAAGTTCCAGTTTCGACTCCTCTTCGGCGTGAGAACCAAACCTGGGCCAAGTCTGACCAAGAAAAAGCTGATTTATTTGGAGAACATCTCAGCAACGTATTTAAACCTCATGTGCAAACAGGAGACATTGAGTTTGACAGGGATGTACAGGAATTCGTAACGTGCCCAACTACGCTATCGCTGCCGCCTAAACCTGTGAGTTTAAACGAGGTCAAGAGTATTATTAAACGTCTTCCATTGCACAAGTCACCAGGTCTGGATTTGATAACTGCAGAGATATTAAAGGAGTTACCAGAAAGAGGGATAATTTTTATACGAAACATATTTAATGCTATTCTCAGAACTGCGCATTTTCCTTTACAATGGAAATTGTCAACTATTGTTTTATTTCAGAAGCCGGAAAAACCATCTCACTGTGTAAGCTCTTACCGGCCCATTAGCCTTCTTTCAGTCGTCTCTAAACTTTTTGAACGAATTTTGTTAGATCGACTTTCGCCGATAATTGAAGCTACAACTCCAAATTATCAGTTTGGATTCAGAAGGCAGCATTCAACAACTCATCAGCTGCACAGAGTGGTTGATTTAATTTCTGTAGGGTTAGAACAAAAATTATACACATCGGCTGTATTTCTGGACATTAGTTCGGCGTTCGATAAGGTTTGGCATCCCGGGCTTTTGTATAAATTAAAATCTATTTTTTCTGATACATATTATGGAATTCTGAGATCATTTTTAGAGGATAGATATTTTGTTGTGCGCCAAGGTTTGGAATATTCTAATATCTGGCATATCGAAGCAGGAGTTCCTCAAGGGTCCATATTATCTCCTGCTTTGTACTCCATATTTACGTCTGACTTCCCGGAAAATGACTTCACGACAGTAGCAGCGTACGCAGATGATACCGTTCTGTTATGCAGCAGTGAATCTCCAGAAGAAACTTCGATGAACATCCAAAATCACTTGTATGAGGTATCTACATGGCTCAAAAACTGGAGAATGAAAGTTAACCCGCTGAAATCTGTGCAAGTGACTTTTACTTTAAGAAGAAGAACTTGTCCAACTGTTTACCTGGATAATAATGAGATACCGCAAGAAAATAAAGTTCGATATCTGGGCCTCCATTTAGACCGTAGACTGACTTGGGGATATCATATCAAAACAAAACGTTTGCAACTAAATAACCGTACAAAATTACTTTCAAAATTCATCAACAGAAAATCAACTCTATCATTAAAATTTAAATTATTAACATACAAAGCCTATTTACGACCGATATGGAATTACGGTATTGAAATTTTTGGGACCGCAAAGAAAACTCACATTCAAAAAATTCAAACTCATCAGTCAAAAATACTTCGGATGATAACGAACGCTCCATATTACGTAACAAATTTAACATTGCATTCCGATTTGAAAATCCCTTTTGTAACAGAAACTGCTAAAATAAAATATTCCAAATTTAACAGAAAATTAACAGATCACATCAATCCCCTAATACAGCAAATGTCAAGACGAAACTTACCACACCGACGCCTACGAAGAAAATGGAGTAGAGATCTATTGATCTAATTGTTCTATATTTTTATTAACTTATTTTTTGAAATCCACTATACTTTTGAATTATCCACTGGGATGTATTCTTTAAAAAAATATTTCTGTTTATTTATCGAGTCATTTGTTTTTTTCAAAATTTAGTTAAGCTTTTGGATGGTTATACTGTACTGTATAGTTTCTAAATAAAATTAACGTTAAAAAAAAAAAAAAACATTAGACTAAATACTACTATTTTTCAACGACTAATAGCCTAACAGGACATAAAATAAATAATTAAACTCAAGTAACTTATATAAAATTCAGATCATTCATTGCATCCACTACAATGAACTCGCTTCAGATTATATTCTCAAATATTAAACACTTAGTCTATGTATATTTTAGTGCAGTAAATTATTTCTAGATTTCTTTTTCTATATAGTAGATTTAATTACTAGAATTATTGTTTTTTCTCTCCCTTGCCTCATGTCATAATATATTATTTTTACAGAATACCGTGTGGGAGGATGCCAATAGAGGTTCAAAATTATAGACTATTTGGTACGAGAGATGTGGGAATTCAGAGGAAAAGATGGGTACCGGAACAGGTTCACTAAACCTAGACCATGAAGTGAAAAAGAAGAAAACTTTCTCTTGCCATAGGCTTATATAAATAAACAGGGAAGGACTATATTGTTTTCCTGTCGATTTTTCGAAATTGAGTTTTCACCGGAATTGCATGTTTTCAGGTTCGTCGAACCCCAAAAACATGTTTTTAGCGATTCTTCGGTGTGTGTGTGTGTGTGTGTGTGTGTGTGTGCGTGTGTGTGTGTGTGTGTGTAAACGAAATATCTCAAAAACGGAATATCGTACGAAGTTGAAACTTGGAATTTAAGTTAGGCACCACTAGGGGACACAACATGAATGTTGTTATCAAAATCAGTCAACCAGAAGTAGTAGTTTAGGTATTCAGGCAATTTTTCACTTTTTTGCAACTTTCTCCAAAACAGCTCCTACAATTTTTAAAAAAATCACCTAATTTACTAATTTTTTATGCTTTAGAAGATAGCGTAAGCGCCATGTATGCTGAAATTCTTGGAGGGGCGTTTACTCGCTCTCGTGGTAAATAAATAGTTTTAAAAGATTGAGACCTTAGGATACATTTAAAGAAAATAATATTTATACAAAATAAGTTTAAAGTTAATAGCTAATACTGTGATTTTACGTTCTTTTTAAGTTTTACAAAGGTTGATTTTCATTTTGCGTCATTCACTCATGATTAAACTTTGGCTACATATCTTATTATGTAGCCTACATTGGCGAGAGAAAGTCAAGTGAGTTTCCCACCTTTCACAAATAAGTAATTTGCTTGGTAAAATAGTAGGCCTAATGATTAATTAGCAAGTAATAATTTTAATAGAAACAATGAAGCTACTACATTTTTGACTGTCTATGTGTAGCAAAGCAGCTTAAGTAAAATCTAGCGTTCGATTCTGTGCTAGGGATTACAATTTGATTTACTTTGAATTAACTAATAATGAAAGTAATGACGCATTGGAAGTTATAAACAACGACTTTATCTGGTTGTTCATTTGTCTATTTGAAAATAAATACGACTTTGTCTGTGTGTCTTGTAATTGAGTTGTTTTGTAATTGATGACTAATCGTCATTATGTTCAACTAGCCCTTACGTCAAAACCGATGTTGAAACTAACATAGTTATTATTATTATTTATCTATTTTTAAATTAAGATAAAAATTCAATGAATTTTACAGAGTTGTTCTTTTCTAAATGGGAAAAATACGTATCTGCAAACGAAGAATAAATTTTCGTATAATGACCTTTTATTTTTTCAACTCTGGCTGTAAAAGTGATTTATTTTACACCTGTAACATTTATTATCAATAATAAATCGTGAAAATAATATACTTTCGTAATTTCATCTTGTTATAAATTCTAAACAATGCCTTTTTAACTGTTTTAATATTTGAATAATAGGGATATTACTATCTTCTTTCGGCTTACTTTTCGTATCTTAAGATAGATTGTATTGTTACGTTAGTGTTTCATATTTTATACAGAGATAATTCATATTTTAGTTACCTAAAAATGTAATACGAATGATATCGTATTTTATTGAAAATGCTTTTTACCACAGTTTAGGTCTAATACTGTAATGTTTTAATCAGTTTTATTTGCAATCATTTTTAAATATTAAACTGTATTGGCCTAGTTTTTGAAAGTGTAAATGTTAAAATTTTTTAAACAAAATTATTATTCAGTAGCGTGTTTCAAAAACGTAACTCTAAATTTAACTATTCATACAATTTTTTGAGATAAGGGGAAAATAAACAAGCGGATGGCGATGGGTGAGGTTGTAAATAAAGATAATTTTAGAACTAATAATTGATAAAAAATATAAAGAATACTGTATTTCAAAATCACGTAAACTTAACGTTTTAATATATTTTTTATTTGTACCCTTCATTAACGTCGTTAATTTACTATGAATCGCACACAATTAGACATTAATTATATTGCTTATAATTTAACGTAGGCCTATATTTAAAAGAAGCGAAGAAAATAGTTTGTTTTAAATATTCGTTAAAAGTAGTCATTTTGAAATAAAAGAAAACAATCAATTAAATGTAACCGCTAGCTCATATATATATATTAATGGTACCGACATAATTAGTGATACATTTTTATGTATGTTTGTGTCGGCAAAATTTAGTAAATGTTTGGATGGCGGAAAAGTTCGTTAGTTGTCTTAATAGTCCATTAAATGTCAAATTAATAAGTCGGTGTTTAAGTAAGGAATCACTACACCGTATATTAACTTGTATTGTGTGTAAGTGTAGGCCTAATTGCTTACACGCGTCTTTTGTAAGTTTTAACGGAAAATGAGACCTTTGAATGTTAAATAGGGTTTTGATTGGTCCGACGTCATACATAGGGGGGGTTATACCGAGTTTTTATAGAGGGCAATTTAAATTTTTTAGTAGAGTAGCTATGGCGTGATTTCAATAGAGTTTGGCGTAATTTCAAAAGAGTATGTCATGATTTTAATAGATGTAGGGCGTGATTTCAGTAGAGTATGACAGTATTTATTATTATTATTTCAGCTATAATTTGGTTTAAAAATAAAGGCGCGACCATTTTAATATTTAATATTTTGAGCTGCGGAGAACTCCAGTGTTGTTAATCAGGTTTTTATAAAGAAATAATATAAAATTTAAATTGTTAATAGTTTGTATCTTGTATTCATCAATTGTTTAAGTAGACTATAATTAAATTATTTAAATATTATTATAAAATTAATATTAGTTGTTTTTATTTTGTTCTGCATTTTTTTTTTTTTTTTTGTTTAACGTCCGACTGTTCTGCAATTACTGCTAATGCAGACGGTGAAGGGTGATATGATTTTTGTAACGTATGAAAATATGCCATGCCTGAATGGGATTCGAACCCAAGACCGCATGATGAGATGCGAGCACGTTACCAGCTACGCCAATGCAGCCGACAAATATTCTGCATTGCTTGAATGTTTCCATTCTTCTTAATTATTTGTTGAATACCACATCTTTGGAATAATACTTGATTTTAATTTATTTTTTTCAATAAGGAGGAACAGATGTTCAATGAAACTAATAGAAAATTTATATTTGAACAAAGTGTAGGCCTATTATTAAAGAATCATAGAAAACATTAATTGATGAATGGAATAATATTTCTTTACATTATAATACTGTGATAAATCTGTGTAATTGTAAGCGAGTGAATGCCTTAGAATGATCAGGAAGGCTAATAAAAGTTTTGGAGAAAGATCCTTTGCAAGATAATAGATCCGACGATTTCTATAAACAACAATACAGGGTACGAGGACGAGAAGAAATGTGGGCCTACAAGATGAACGAATGAAATTAGATTTCGAAAACAAAAACTAAAATTCTACGAATATCAGTAGCCTATAGAATATACTTAGGCCTACATAGAATCTACAACTGTGTAAAATGATTGACAAATGTCTGATAACGCATTTTCTTAAGACACTAAACTGTTAGCCTAAGGTTTTGGATAAGTGATTGAATGAAATCAAAAAGGGTCTAAAGAAAACTGGAATAAACCAACATAATTATTGTAAACACTTAAAATAAATAAATAAATAAGACATAATAGACCAAAAAAATTCAAAGAGCTGATAACTGACTTCAAAGTTTTCACAAAAGAAAAAAACAGGACACGAGATGAACGAAACAAAGGAGAAACGTCTACAGTGAAGAGATACTGAGTGTGTGGGCTGCAAAAAGAAGACTCAGAAATTTTTAAAGTAAATTTATGGGTCTAAAACGACCCTAGGTAAAATAAACGCATACTTGAAATTATACAAAAAAGTATAACTGAAAACGTTGATTTAACTAAAAAAAAACATTAAAACTTTATAATAGGTGCATATTATGACACTTATTGCTAAGGTTCGTTCCGGGACCTGGGTAAAATGAATAATTAACAAACTATCGATCAGAAATAGAAACAAGTATTTATTACGCACTTTAAATTACAATTAATTGTATTACTTAATTTGCTAATAAATTACAATTATTACAATCAAGTTGGTACTTAAAATAAATAATGAACTAATTAGCCTATAGTAAATTAATGGCATTAAATGAACTTTCCCAGTAAAAATATCATTTTGCATTAAATTTAACTACATCATACTTAAACCAATTCTACGATGTCTATAGGCCTATTAAATGCTAGAGGATACACAGTAAACATTTAGACCTTCTCCAAACGTAACTGTTAGATAGTACACAATTCAGACCGATTCAGAGAATCGGTCTCTGCCTTACATACCTAACTTACCGAATTACTAAATTAACAAAGATTTCTATATAATAATAAAAATGTGAAGTCTTTTGTCGTGTTCTGGATGTCTCTTCAGTGAAGTGTTATGTACTTCAATGAAGTACAATGTAGGCCTACTTCAATACACAAATGCAGCTGATAAGTACTTATGAGCATAAATGAAGCTCATAAGTATTATTTGTCCATGGCAGGAGAGAGTTGTCGCACAGGCGCAAAACGGAGTGTATTCTTCCATTAAAAAAAAATTATTTTTTTAATTCATAAAATTTATTGTAAATGCACTTATATAATAGAAAAATATCTGGTGTAAAACACTCACACAACTTTCTCTTGCCAATGCAAATAATGACCAATATACCATAACATTATTAATAAAACATTAGAAATGAACAAAAAACTAACCTCAAAAAACATAACCTTATTTTAATCATGAGTGAAAGAAGCAAAATGAAAATCGACATCAGTTTGGCTTAAAAATACGGAAAATCACTCTTCCACGCTAAACTAGGCTCTAGAAAAAAATGCTTACAATAAAAGTTGTACATCTTTTAATTTCCTAGAAATTTAATTAGATACACTTTTGTCGTAAAATGCATACTAAAACCGAAATCTTTTAAAAAATCGATTTTTCACACTTTTCGTGAGAAAAAAAAAAACAAAAAATCGCTAACTACCGCTAAACTAAGCGTTATACAAAAAAAATATTTGAAATAAAAGTTGTAGGTTTTTAAATTCTCTACATTTTTTTAAACTTTTGCGCTGAAATGCATATTAAAGCTATAATCTTTAAAAAAACAATTTTTTTACGTGAAAACAGCCTCACCAAGAATTTCAGCAAATGTGGCGCCTACCCTATCTTGTAGAGCATAAAAAATTTAGTAAACGAGGCTATTTTTAAAAAAAATCGAAGGACCAGGTTTTGAGAAAGTTGCAAAAAAGTGAAAAATTACACGAATAAACTACTACTTCCGGTTGACCGATTTTTAATGAACTGTTCGTGTCGGGTTCGGTAGTGGTGTGTAAGTTAAGCTTCAAGTTTCAAGCCCGTATAATGTTCCGTTCTTGAGATATTCTTTTCACACACACACACACACACACACACACACACACACACACACACACACACACACACTCACATACTCTCACACAAACACACAAGCGCGCGCGCACACACACACACACACACACACACACAGACCAATCGCTAAAAACATGTTTTTCTTGGGTTCAAGGGGTCTGAAAATGTGTAATTCCGGTGAAAACTCGATTTCGAAATCAACATGAAAACAATACTTTCCTTCCTATTTTATATAGGCAAGAGAAAGTAATAATGGAGGCGAAAAATTTTATAATGAAAAATATTAAATTTTTTTAAAAATAAAATGTCCCGTTCTATTCAAACGTGTGAATGAAATTCTTATTTTTTCAATACGTTAGCCTTCTTAACATAATAACAGGCACGCTTACAAAACACACGACGATAAATATCAAAAATTTCAGAAGAATGGAATTTTCAGAAAAACTTGATAAATTTTTACCGGTTCCATGTAATTACCTGAAATTTTCACTAGAGTAAAAATATACGCCTCCAATTTTACTATTATGTAAATACGAGGTCTGTTCAAAAAATAACCGAACTTTATGAATTACGCACTAATGCAGATATTTAGCGCCGTGCGGTTGGTGGCACACTTTTCCACGTCATTCCTTTTGTGAACACGTTTTCTTGGATTGTTGATATCTCATTTAATTTTCGTGGTGTTCTGTTTTTAGTACGACGTATTTAAGTGCTAGTGACGATTTTTGTAATGTGCGAAATTTGGGAGCAAAGGTGCAACGTGAAATTTCGCGTGAAGCTGGGGAAAACTTTCACAGAAACATTTCAACTTTCGAAACAAGCTTAAGGAGATGATTCTCTGAGTTATACGCATTGTTGTAAATAGTTTTTTCAATTTGAAAGTGGTCGCCAGTCAATTAAAGATTACCCTCTGGAACGCCTTTGACTTCAACTGATGGCACCCTCGTTAGGAAAATCCATAATCTGGTGGGTGTAAATCGCCGATTGACTGTCAGAGAACTTTCAGAAGAGGTTGGCATCTCAATTGGATCGTACCATGAAATTTTAACTGAAAAATTGAACTTGCTTTGTGAGTTGCAGCAAAGTTTGTTCCCCGTTTGATGACTGAACAGCAAAAAGAACATCGTGTGGTAGTTTGTCGGCAACTTCTTGAACAAGCCAATGATGATGCAACATTCAGGTAAAGGATCATAACAGGAGACGAAAACTGGGTTTACGGCTACGGCATTGAGACAAAAGTGCAGTGTTCACAACGGGTTGACAAAAATTTCACATTACAAAAATCGTCACTTGCACTTAAACACGTCGTACTAAAAACACAACACAACGAAAAGTAAATGACATATCAACAATCCAAAAACATATGTTTAATAAAGAAAGACGTAGAGTAGTGTGCTGCCAACCGCACGTCGCTAAGTATCCCTGTTTGCGCGTAATTCAAAAAGTTTGGTTATTTTTTGAATAGTCATCGTACATTTACAATAAATTTTATGCGTTGAAAAAAGAAATTGTTTTTGAAATTATTGTAGTAGACCTAATACACCCAGTTTTTCGCATCTCCGCCAACTCTCTTCCTTCCATAGATAAATAGTTTCGTGTAGAAAGTATACTTGTTACTCATTTCCAGATAAAATGACAAATAAAACGATTTTAATTTGAGAAGTTCCACTAGGTTACTAATTACTAAAATAAAGGTCGGTCTTAATCACCTGCGTTTGTGTGTGTGCAGCGTGCGTGTGTGTGAGTTACCCTACCTGGCCATCACATTCCCTGATTTCCAATAGTATTCCAATAGTTCACACAAATACCGCCACGGACTTTTTCAAAAAAAAAATAAGAAAAATTATATTTAGCAGTAGCTTTGGACAAATGGACTAACAATACAATATAGTTTAAACTGTTGTTAAATGAAGATAAATTTGTAAATTTATACAATCATTGAAACTATTCATCATGAATTATGTCTAGACGGATTCAAGAGAAATGAAACGAGAAACGTTAAGATTTATATAAATAATGTACTACATGTTACCTTCCGTGCAGCTAAAATATTAACGAATTTTGATTTGGCCATTATCTTAATGAACTCATTAGGAAGCATCAGGGTAACAGCTTACCTATCACGGATGATGAAATAACAGCAGGGAATAGGACACTGTACCGATGAAGTTAGTTTCTGCACGGTATTTATCTAATTGGCAATTAGTAATATTAAAAATTTACCCAACCCCAATTATTAAAATATACTATATATATAATGTAGACGATAAGCTACATAACATTGAATAGCAAACGATTTATTTGAGAATTAAGATTTTATTTGAAAAAAAACCTATTTTACAACTTTTCATGAATAAACGTCGACTAATAGTTCCGGTGTTAAATTTATAAATTTCAGGAGCACATCACTTTTTTAAAGAAGATTTTACGTTCAATCTTTTAAATATATACAATTACAACAGCAATCATATTCCTTTTTTTATTATTTATAACTTGTTTTATTTGTAACAGAGTGATCGAAAAGTCGCGCACATCAAAAGGTAATCAAGTACTAAAAAGTAAACGTAATCAAGTAAACCAAAATTTATTTCAAAAACGTTTTACAAAAAATGCTCAAAATGGTTGCCTTGTTCAATAATGCATGCATGAACTCGTTTTATCATGTTTGATGACACTTTTTTAGCACGTTTACACTGACGTTGTTGATTTCCATTGTTATGTTCATCATTCGGTTCACCGAATTCTTGAGTTTTGACTATTAACATAACCACTGAGGTGAAACCATTCCTCATCTGTGAAGAAAACAAGGTCAAGATGTACAACTCCATTTGTATCGACGAATGTCCAAAACCATCTACAGAACAGTAGGCACTTTTCTCTATCCGGCTGTTTCGATTCCTCGATACTACGTACGTGATACGGACGAAGTTTTAACTTCTTAATCGCTTACTGAACACTACCATATGACATCAGAGAGTGTGCTGATAGTCTACTCAAACTTTTTGGAGGCGAGCGTAGCATCAAATTTCTAACCTCATTCAGTTTTGCGTCCGTCAAAATGGCCGACCTCCCAGTTCTCTTCCTGTCTGCGACTGATCCACATTCACGAAAACGGGTGATTAGTCTCGTTATTGTCCAATGCGGCACTGCGGCATTTAGATATTTCTCAAAAAATTCATTTATAACATGCGCATATGATCGGCTAGATAAAAAGTACTGTTCAACAATAAAAACTTGCTGCTCTTGAGAAAACGACAAGTATAGGCCTACAATGCAGTTAACTCAACAATACTACTTGCTTTATGAGGTCAGTATACATTTCAATGTATCTAGATTTGTTGTCTGCACTATATGTAATGCTATCTTGTGGTAGCCAACATAACTAATTCAACGAAACTACTATTTACCGAAACGTTCATTTACATGTCACAACTTTTCGATCACTCTGTATTAATGCAAACCGAAATCCATACAAGGAACTACACCATGTCTTTCGGCTTGCATCCCAATAGGTATCGATTAAAATATTGAGTTATTTTGTGCTGGATTAATCTGTAGGCTACGAAAACATAATTTTTTTTAATAGGCAGTAAATATATTTGTTTATTTTTAACCGGAAAACCTGTTTATTTGCAAACCGAAATCCATACAAGGAACTACACCATGTCTTTCGGCTTGCATCCCAATAGGTATCGATTAAAATATTGAGTTATTTTGTGCTGGATTAATCTGTAGGCTACGAAAACATAATTTTTTTTAATAGGCAGTAAATATATTTGTTTATTTTTAACCGGAAACAAAACGTAACCGAACTAAAGAATCTAAGTAACCGGAATTCTACTAAAGAATCTAAGTTTATAAAAAAAAAATTAAATTTTTAAGATAAGTGTGGTTTTAGTTAATCTATTACGGTTAGCCTAACTATATAAAAAATATTCGGGCAAAAAACTACGAAAAAATATGACCATAAAACATTTTTATGTGCAGATTTCTGTCATAAATAGGCTAAACATATGATCAAAATTCAAGAATTTTTACTTTGTTAAAACCAGTGGAGAAAAAAAATCATATTTTGGTAATACATTTGGTGATATTTTGATTTTTTTTTTCTAACATCCGAGAATATTTACAATCAGTTTAGAAACAAAAACTATAAGTAAATAGCATGAACGGGATTCACATGACGAAGACAATACCCAATGGTATTGCTTCGGAAACGAAAAAAAATGAAATATAATTTTTAAAATAACAAAATTAAATTTAAATTTACGGTCTTGACACATAAGTCCTTATGCAATGTATCATTCGTCACGTACCATGGAGCATTTGTTATTATCTGTAAGACTTTCGACTGGAATCGTTGGATGATAGCAAGATTCGATTTCGCAGCTGAACCCCAAAGCGGTAACCCATAAGTCCACAGCGGTTTCAGTATGGCTTTGTACAGTAGAAGCTTGCTCTCTAATGACAGCTGTGAACGTTTGTTCATCATCCAATACAAATCCCTCAGCTTCAATCCGAGTCTTTTTCGTGTATTCCAAAATGTTTGGACCAGGTAAGGCGTCGATCTAAGTGCAGTCCCAAGTATTTTACATCATCTGACTGAGGAACTGGTCTTTCATTTAGTCGTATCGGTGGACATGTATCTTTCCTCAAAGTAAACGTAATATGTCTGGATTTTTGTCATTTATTTTGATTTTCCATTTCTTGCACCAGTTCTCAACTATACTTAGATGGTCTTGTAATAATTTAGTAGCCCCAAAGGTAGAGTCATCTGTTGCTAATAGAGCTGTGTCATCAGCAAAAGTAGCGGTGGTTGTGTTATTGCTCTCCGGTAGATCAGACGTATATAAAGTGTAAAGAAATGGACTTAACCTGATTTGATTTTTAACCTGTAACTTGATTTATAGGAGTATAGCCTACTTATTTTGATCCAGAAAAGTAAAACATATATAAAGGTTACTTAAGGGTATCTTCCAAATGTCATGTTAAATATGGGACAAAAATAAATCAATTACCTGTAGGCCAACTAACATGTGTAACAATTCTAGATCACGTATTAATCTCTAATTTTCTAGAGTTAGTTAGTTTTTGTTGGTTATACCGGTCAGTAACCTTTAATGCATATTCCCACGACGCTAGTTTACTAGTAGACTAGCAGCTAGTTTATTTCGATGAATGTTGGAGTCGATTACTCAGCAGGTGGCAGAGGAGATGGAGCGAAGTTGATGAAGCGATGAAGCTAGGGTCGGGGAGTGGACAAGGAGGTTCATTCCAAATGTCGAGGTGTGGATAAGGAGGACATTTGGTGATACCACCCACGAGCTGACGCAGTTTCTAACAGGGCATGGTTGCTTTGGAGCGTATTTGACAAGGTTCAAACTTCTTGAAGTACCTAAATGTCGGCTGTGCGATAGTGAAGAGGAGGAGTCCGTTTTGCATATATTTGTAAGATGTCCCTATTTTAGCCTCGACAGAATGGAGACATCTGAGAAGATAGGCGTTGCACAGTGGATCCCAGAGAGAGTAGGGTCAGCGATGCTGCAGGATGAGGAGAGCTGGAAGTTGGTCGCTAAGTTTGCGGAGAGGGTGGTTGGGAAACTGCGGAGGGAGGAGACATATCGAGATCAGTGGGATCGCCCTCTCCTACAGTGAATCAGTCCTGTCCCGATCTCAGTAGGTCAGGTAGACACACAAATTTCCTGAGCTGGTGATGAATGAGATGAATTAATGTGAGAGAGTGAGTGTTGGTCAGTGACAGCGAGAGGGGAATTAGGCTACGGTTCCCTTCTACGCCCGGCTGACAGTATGTAAATTTTTTAACCCGACATTTCCTTTGTAATATTATACAAACAGTTCCGAGGAAGGTGGAGGGTTGTTTGCTGATGCCGGATCAAGTGGCTAGGCGGCGGGTTTTTAGTTGGTAAGGCGGTTGCGGCCTCCTTGGGACAGGACGAGGACGCTTCAATTGAGTCCAACACTACTTCCCCCATCGTGAGGGAGTGAACATGAGTTTTTCTCGCCGCCTCGGATAAAAAAGTAAAACAACTAGAAGCTAGTAAAGACTTGGGGAGAAAAGGTCACGCGATTGACTAGTAAACTAGCTTGGTGTGAATGTTTGGAAAACTAGTGCAAAAGTGGCTTTGAATAATGTTCCCTGGTACACCACTAAATTTATTTCCGTAGATCTTAAAAAAAACATGATAGTTTATTCTGTTACTTTATTTTAATACCCTTAAATATTTTCCAACGATTGTAGATTTCAATTTTTGAGCCTAAATTATGCAGTATCACAATACACTTACTGGCAATACAATGCCAGATGAGCAAACATTAAGACACAAAGAAAATTAAATTTTTCCAGGATCTCGAAGTACAACTTTTATCTTTTGCGTTATAAACTTAGAAGAATTTGGCAAAACTCTCCCTATGTGCTAACGGTATACCTGTATATGGAGATGATTTTAAATTTTTGTTTTTAACAGACGACACTAAGTATCATGTTCAATTTAACAAACTAAAAACTGTAAATACGTAAGTACGAAAGAAATTGTTTTCAACAACCTCGTTTTATATTGACATAAAAATTAAAGGCTAAACTTTAAGCTTTGAAAATAAAGTAATAGCTATGAGAATTAAAGATTAAAGGGAGCCTTTACTAAATAACTAAATAATTTTTTTAACAATGGTAATAAAGTTTTCCGAAAGGAAATTGATACAATTATTTTCAGATATTTCAGTGAAATAAAAAACTTTGACATCGAATATCGTTTATTGATTTTTAAGTTGAATAGAATCGTACAATAAGTAGTATGAAAAGGTATTAAACAAGTGTGAAATCGCATCAAATGCTCCAATGATTGGTAAATGAACGGTGCCTATTGAAGATAACGGATAATAAAATTTCATAAAGAAAAGGCACAATCAATAAGGAAAGGAACAATCAAAGATTTCTAACTGGGAAGACATAATAGAATACAACTTTTTCTGATAATTTTTTAGTCATCATATACGAAGTGTGGCTATTAAATAACGAGACTGACGTAAACAAATTTTTTAAAATTTTATACATAATCACTTACTGTCACTTTCAATATACACTCCCTTCTTTATCCCTATAACGCTTTATGCGAATTTTCCATTGTTGGAAACAGTGCTGGACGCCATATTCAGTCAGCTTCTTCAGGACACGTGCCGCTTTCTCTTTTACAGCTTCCACAGACTCAAATCTTGACCCTTTTAATGCAGATTTCATCTTACGGAACAGGTAGAAGTCACATGGTGCAAGATCTGGTAAATAAGGTGGATGTTCTAACACTGAGATGCTGTACTTGGCTAGGAATCTCTTGACAGTTAACGCGGTATGAGCTAGCGCATTGTCTTGGTGAAAACCCATGAATTGTCCTTCCACTTTTCGGGACATTTTTTCCTTACTCTTTGACGTAGTTTAGAAAGTAACTCAAGGTAGTAATATTGATTAATTATTTGACCTTCAGGAACCCAGTGAAGGTACACAATCCCATGGATAAAAAAAAACAGTCATCATTGCTTTAAATTTTGACTTGCTCATTCGAGCTTTTTTGGCTCTCGGTGAAGTTCGGCTCTTCCAGTGCATGGATTGGCGCTTTGTTTCCGGATCATAAGTAAAACACCACGTTTCATCACATGTTATTATCGTTTTCAAAAAATTTGGGTCATTTTCAATCGCATACAACGTGTCAGTACAAACATTTTGCGAGCTTCATTTCAAACATTTTTGAGTGGCACGTGTCCTGAAGGGGCTGACAGAAGATGACGTCCAGCACTGTCTCCAACAATGAAAAATTTGCATGGAGCGTTGTAGAGATAGAAAAGGAGTGTATGTTGAAGGTGACAATAAGTGATAATGTATAAAATAAAAATGAAATTTTTTACAACGTCAGTCTCGTTATTTAATAGCTATAACTCGTATAAAAGCCTTTCAGCAATCGGACCACAAAAAAATTATTATTTTTGTTGCAATAAAAACAATAATTGAAAATTCCATGTTTTGAAAATTAATAATTCGTTTTTATACAATAATTTGTATAAAAAAATAATATGTAGGCCTACCTTTTAAAGATACCTCATTTCAGCCCATCCAATGAAAATACGAGTATTTACAGACTGTAGGTACTATTCTAAACAACTCTAACTTGATAACTGATTTTGGATGTTATTAAAATAAGAAAGCTTTTTGTTTGTAAGTTATGAGTAGCAAAAGTTATGAGTAGTTCTGCTTAAAATTTTTTTGGGGTCAACAGAAATTTCTAGGGTAGGCCTATAAATTATTAAACAAGATTGATGGTTTAACCAGTCGGAATAACTTCTCTATTATTTTGTAGAGTGTGATATTTAAGGCCAGACCATCCATGTAGTCTCTAAATATAACCCTTGCCAGAGAAGCGTACAGGTAAACAGATTGTAAAAGAAATACACTGTTACAAAAAAAAAAACAGATTCTTTGCCTACTGCTCGAAAGGCGATTGTTTCATTAATTTTGTATCTAAATTTCTGTGTTGTCAGAATTTAGGGTAGGAGGTTTTGGGAAAGAGTATTAAATGAACAGGAAACCAATAACTACGACTTGTTACAAAAAATACGGTGAATAATTTTATTACGAACACACTAAGAAGCTTACATCAAATTCTAATTTATCTCCTTCAAAGCACTTTCCTTGACTAGCCATTTACTTATCCCAACGTTGATTTCATGATTAGGAATCATTTCTGGAAGACTTCTCTGAGAAAACCTTTCAGCTGTTTTGCCTTAGCTTTCTCAATAATGGGAATGATGTCAAAACGTTTTCCTTTCAACACGTTTTTAATTTTGGTAAAAGCCAAAAGTCGGATGGTGATAAATCCGGAGTTGCCCATCAACCTGGCAGACGACCAGGTAGGCCATGATTGTAAGTTTTATAAAAAACAGTAAAACATTTTTTTTTGTAACAGTGTATTTCTTTTACAATCTGTTTATAAATACAAAAACTTTAAGCAAAGACTAGAAAATCTGAGTAATGACCTTACAATTAAAATAAAAAACCACACTCAGTAGTGTGTTTCAACAAAAAATATCAAGAAAAAAAATATATATGTACAAAACTAAACTTGACGAACTGTGAATCACCATCTTGAAACACAAAGTTGTTGAAGTTGAAGATGATAACGATGCCTATTATGATGATGATTAGTAGTTGAAGTAGAAAGTAAAAAGAAAAAAAGGTTTAAATGATTAACAAAATCGTCTATGATTAGTCAGATGATTAGTCTATAAGAGCTTGGTTGTAAAGGATCCTTGCCTGGTTTAAGGATCATAATTACCTGGGCAAATTTCTATTGATCAGGAAAGCATCCAATGCGTATAATAGCATTAAAAATTGCTGTGAGTATAATCAATGGCTTTTTTGGGTGTTGTTTCAAGATATCGCCTGTTTATTAAGTCGTATCCTGGTGCTTTCTTCCGGTTAAGATTATTAAAAGTAAAATAAGGATAATAATGAATAAAGAAAATTTACTTGAATGTGTTTTTGGTTTGATTGTTCATGATTATATTTTGATGGTAAATAATCACATTATAACTAAACGATTTATGTCGTGGTGTTGAAACAGATGTTTTTACTGAAAATGGAACTGCATTCAGGAGAATGTTTGTTGCACTATAAGTTTGCTAATTTAGTGTGTTTAGTTCGTGGTTGTTTACATTTGTTAAACATTCACTGAGAATTTAAGAGGTGGTGTAGGCTATATTGAAAAGTTTAACGTTTACGAATTTTCGTGAATGCACTTACGCGGTGAATTACTTCATAGTAGGCTACTACGTAACATTAGATGTAGTGACTCAAACTTTTCTGTTGTTGACGAAACGTAGATTTTTTATATATTTCCTTCCTTACAAGTCAAGTGCAATAAATTACGGTTTTCATTTACTATCCTACTTCATTTGCTCCTAAATTAAGCTTAGGTCACCCCACGTACCAGGTTAGATTAGGAATTTTTCCGTGGTGGGACGGAGTGACTATGAGGGTAGATGAGGCTATAAAACATATCAAAAGGTATTATTATTATATAGGCCTACATAACATTTTCGATTCATTTTATTTTTCTTGTGTTAAATACAATAACCAAAATTCAAAAACTCATTAGGCCTACATCATCCCGTGTAAAATATAAATTAAAGTAACTTCAAAGTAAGAAAGATAGGCTATCACAGCATATTCACAGTAGGTCTGTAAGATATCAACTTTTAGAAAAGTTCATAATTTTACAAAATACAAAGCTACATGCCAATTCACTCATGAAAAACACCAAGGGTCACGTATTATGTCTACGCACAAACATATATCTATTGATACTTATTGATTGTTCGTTTCTTTTAAGGGGGATGTGTAATAAATGTCTGATTTGATTAACAAAATGTTTATGTTGATTAAATACTAGAACATATTTCAACCTCAGATTTCAACTGTACTGGTCGGACTAGAGACAGTTTCAAGATCTTAAATGTATGAATGGACTTGAAAATTCTTTAAACTCTTGAAACTCTCATCACGATCTAAATATTTATTTTCAGCTAAAATGCGTTCTTTTCTCTATACTGCGAGTTGGCCTCCTTGGTGAAGTGTTAATTCTACATGGGTTATTAATGAAAGTTCAGACTGTACTATACTATAGCCTACTGCTCATGCGTGCGAATAAAATTGTAACAATTTTGATTTAATTTGATAATCTTTAATATTTTGAATCCTAAGAACCTGCATAGGAAAGAAAAACAAAGTAGATGGGCAATGGAAAATTCTTACATACGAACAAGTGTATAAAGAAAAATAACCCATAACAGATACAATAAGGAAGAAAGGATATCTTTTCTTGGACATCTTATCAGAACACCTAAAGACAGAATTTTAAACAAGATGATTAGAAAACTCTTTTCAATGGTAACATCAGGAGCATGGATCCGAAATGTCAAAGAAGACATGATCGAACTCGGATTAACTTTCGATGATTTAGGAAACAAAACAGAAATATTAAAAATTTTAAGAAATAAGGAAAGTAGATTTGAAACAAAATCAGATGGAAAAACAAACCCATGCATTAAGAAACCTGTCGTTTCAGAGGAAGTTTGGCAAACAAGATCAGCCCGAATGAAGGCATACTGGCAGAATATCAAACTAAAGAATATGAAAAGGAAGAAGCTTTCTAAATTTGACTAAAGTGATCCATTGTGGTCACTAAAGACAAAAAAAAATTGATTTATATACTTAATTCATTCTCAACAATTTGTAAAATGTAATTTCACAGTTACACTGATACCTACAATGGCTATGTCAATATATTCCAATAAATTAAGTATATACATTACGTTATATTTAAATAACTTTTAAAAACTATTTAGGTCCTATTATGATAAACTTCTGTTAGTATTTTCTAAAGTAGACTACATCAAAAGTAAATAAAACATGTTGCAAAAAACTAGTAAGCTATATCCTAAGTTATTGAAACGCGGTAGTAAATTATGAAAGAACGGTTTTTAAGTTACCTGATGTAGACTGTAAACAACACGCTAGTGCTGCTGTAACGGCCCTTCAAATTCAACTGGATTGGCCTATATTGTTAACTTCAAAACGTCGCCGTCAGGACCATTGAAACTTTAATTCGATTACCTTATTATTTACTTCGAAAAATCTCATTACGGCTTTTACGCATTTTTTTCGGATTTTTTCAGAATCCCGAAGTATCGTATTAACAACTAGGCTATTTAAAAATGTTTTAAATCTGCCTGTATAGATAGCTATAACTAGACTATAGTCTAACTATATCTCCCGGTATTGATGCCAAAAACAGAGTCTCTCTTTAAAATACATTGGACCATATTTTTCAAATTAAATTTAGAAGATAAGATTATCCATCAAAATACTGATACAAATAAAGGCATTTATTGACCTAAAGTAATTCATACATATCATATTTCCTGTTTCCCCCTTTCACATCTCAGGTTATAAACGAGAAATGTCTAGATTGTAGTTATTTAGTTATATTAAATTGTAGTTGCACAACCTTATTAAAAATTATTTCTCTGTGAGTATTTGAATACTTTGATTTATAATCCGACGTGGTGTACACATGAAATACGATAGTTTCATGTAAATTGAACGTAGGAACATGTAAATTGAGTTAAATTCTGGCTACAAAGATATAATCTATATTCATTTATAAATATAATAAATTATATAACTTTGAAATACGGTAAAAATTTCACTACAAAGTACTTATTTGAAATGTTCTACAAATATCTATTGACCTTTTTGGGATTACATCAGCGGCTCGATTTCCATTAGAACTGACGTCGGCTACGTCATATTTTGTTGTTATGTTGGCATGTGATAGCAAGTTTTAATGGGTAAACTTACTTGCAAGCCTACCACCATCCGACACATTTGTCATGAGATGAATACGCAAACTTTCTGTAGATATTATAAAATAACATAAGCGGGTGAATGGGTTACCTCGTCAGGACATTATTATAGTAATGTCTGAATTTTAACCGAGTGGGTACATCAAAATGTTAATAACTTTTGCAACTCGTTTAAAGGAATAAATTTGAGAGGAATTAACCTTAGAATTTTGTTATTAACTAATATATGAAATTAAACATAAGGTCGGAATATCAAGTTCACATTTTCAATTCATTCATTTTGTGAAACAGAATGTAGCTAATTTTAGATAGCTATAAACTAAATATGAAAACGACAAAGCTTTTAGTAGTATACCAGTTATTTCGATCAAATGAGTGGAGAGTTTTCTCTTAATTAAAAATAGGCTACCATGCGTTTTCCTTGAAATAACCTGTCTGGAAAAAGATCGATATTTCTAATATGAAAATGGACTCTTTTCAGCCAAAAAAAATACCTCTTTAACAGTTGTGATTTAATACTGTTTAATAAGGACTTAAAAGTTAATTTTATCATTCGTTTTACTTGTACTTTGAAATCGTGTCAAAAGTGTGTTAATGAACGAGTACTATCGGTTAAGAACAGTATCCGAGAGGGGATTAAAGGTCGGGCTTTCTGATTTGCAGTTTGTCACAGTGTAGCGTTCTAAAATTTCACCATGGAGGCGGCTTGTAGAAAATTTTAAATTATTTATTATTAAAAGGCTACTTACGTCTGACCTTACCGGACCTTACCAAGACCTTAGACTAGGCCTACATATCATCTCCGGCAGAAGCGTCTGCCGGTTTTCATCGATCCAAACTTTCGGTGGAGGAGAACAGCCCCACTTATCTGTGAATAAAAAGTAGAAAATCTATTTTTTTAAAAATGAGGTAGAGCCTCGCGACTTTTTACAGTTGTAGGCCTACCATTTCATACTCTTTTGTACCAGTATTTTTGTAGTTATTTTTAAGAGAATATTTAGGCTATAGCTATTCTTGAGAAAAGTCGGTTTACATTCTTTTTGAGATAATTATTAGTTTCTAAATATTTTTAAAAGGCGACTAAGCTATAAATTTTATGAGAAATAGGAGGATAACGTAGCATTCGAAATAAATTAAATTATGTACCTACTGGTAGTCGAAGGGATAATCCGTTTTATGAAAACCAGTGGATTCAGAACTACTCTAAGATTATATTTTTATGTCTAATGCTCTCAAATTATTTAAGTTTAAATACCAAATTAATTTTGTAATTTTTTGTGAAATAATTTTAATACTGCAGTAGTTTAGAATGAATGAATAGGCTATATGTGCTCCCAAAATTTTAGCTTGATACCTTTAACGGTTTCTAACATAATCTGTCATTTGCATTGAACAAATATATAAAATTGTCTCAAACATTACACAGCAAACATGAGTCATTTTAGTATCACATTTTGAAATTATATGTATTGATAGGCCTGCAAAATTTCATTTGGTTAACTGCAACGGATTTTGAGAAATCGGGTCATGTGTAGCGTTAAGTCCTACTTTAACATATTCCTCAATGAATGAATAAATTAGCCTAAAGGTATCGGTTACAAGTCTCCTTAAGTAATTTGTAAAAAAATTACTTGAAATATCCTTTGAATTATACAGGAGCGTCGATTTTCCGAATCACTATAGATTGAATAAAATACATTATTTACTCACGAGGAGGCATTTTCTGCCATAGAACCTGCAATGTTATGGTGCGACCAACAGCCTGAATTTAGTGCTGCTGAAGAATTGTTACTAAAAAGAATTAGATTTGCTGCTACAGAAAGTTCAGTCCTAGTTCAAAAGAAAATTTAAGATTAAAAAAAAATTACTGTAGGGTATAATATTATGTAGGACAAGTGCGTTAAAAAATATTTCGTAAAGGATTTTACTGCAGGGTATTTAATTTCATAAATTTATTCAGCTAAGAAATTCTGTATTTTTCCGTTTGTTTTATAATTTTTAGTACTCTACATTTTGTAATAAAGTGCAATAAATTAGTGGTTTTTAATCTACAGTTTATTTTTAGCCTTTATTAACCTACCTATTAAATATTTAGGTTAGGCTATCCTAGGCCTATTACATCGTTACGGTACAGTAGTGAATCAAATTACAGTATTTAGCTTGTTTAATAATCTGAACTGGCCGCCTCCGTAGCATAGTGGTTAGCACATTGGCCTGCCACGCGGAGGTCCCGGTTTCGATTCCCTGTCAGGGTCTGGAAATGTTCACTTCAAATCCCAAAATTATTGTTACATAATCCACCGTAGTTGCTAATGACCAAGCTGTTGATGTGACTCTAAATAAAAAAAAAATATATAAAATAATCTTAACTATTTGTTTATCAGAACCGCTCTGGTTCCAATTAGTTCGGATAAGTGACGTTCCACTGTATGTGTATAGTTGCCTAGTTACAATGTTATAGCCTGTAATTTACATTCTGTTTCAATATGTTCGTCTTGTAGGCCCTAATTGCATGATCTTTGTAACAGATTATCGTAATTGTAATGAAGCTGGTCTAATAATTTATGTACTACTCAATTTCAATATATTATCTACAAGAAAGAAGAAAACCACCAAATTTGAACTATGAATCAAGTTTCAATAACATTCACCATTCTATTATTGCGATTGTGAATGAAGAAATGTGATTTTGCACGTTATTTCAACAGGTGTTAGTCTATTATAACAGACACAAGTATTGTCTGTGCTTGACAAATGGCTCATTGACCTAACCTTTCTTTGCATCACTTCTAGGTGGAAAGAGAAGAGAACGACACTCATGGCTCTTCCCATTGAGATAATGGTTTGTTCTACATGTCATTTGCATTTATGTACTTTTTATTTTAAAACATTTAGTGTGTTAAGTGTCATATATGATTATCTATACCGAATTAAATGCATTGCGGTTCTGAACTAGTATGAATTTTATTTCAATTTTAAAATACAGTAAGCATAAAATGAAAGTAGGCCTACAGTAAGCTACTGTACTTTATTTATTTATTTATTTAAGGTTGCATCAAAAATGAAGTCATAGCGATCATAATTAAATAATTATTCATAAAAAATATTGGTTAAAATACGAGTAACTTATAAACATTTATAAAATAGATACCAGATAGTGGGCAAACACTATATGCTATTTAAACAATGTGTCGAATAATATTAAAATATAGTACAAAACAAAACACTTAACAGAAACTGAGCATTGCATGTGAAATAATAAATAAGTATAACACAGCACGGTTTCTTATTTTGCCTGGATTTTGACTATTATTTAGGTAAATGGTGCATTATTCAGTAAATTTCTTTGACATCAAAACTACAAACTAAACAAAATTAGTAAAATAGGGCATCCTTGACGAAAACCTTCCAAAACGCCTCATTCATTTTTAGAATCATGATATTAAGCTATAAATACGATAAACTATAATTATGGTCTGAACACTATAAATGTGTTGATCTGATATTTAAATTTATTTCAAAAGAATATTTTAATTAGTCAATGTAAATATAGATATAATATTCACATTATTTGAAATAAATTGTTGGGCAATTTTCCTTACTTAATTAAATTTTTATCTATTTATTTAAATTTATTGATTCGGGGTTGTTTTGAATTGCATGGACGGATGTGTTCAATGAACTTCATGAACCCATTCCACCTAACAGAAATACACAACAAATTGAATTGCAAAATATGGGCAGTTTTAGTTAAAACTGGCAGAAGGTACAAAATGAGAGTCACCCAGAGGTTTGAACCGTTATTTAAAATAATGAAAACATACCAGCAATAATTGAACGTCCCTAGGGTCCTATGAACATGAAGCTCATTATGCAGTTATTGCTTTAGAGGTAGTATGGTTCCAGCGGAACCATTGTGACCAGATGCTATAGGTACACACACTGTGTTCAATTGCTGGTAAACGTTATAAATATAATACAGTATCGATATCAACTCCCTCTTTAACAACGCTATCGTACATAAAAATCACTTCAAACTTCATTTTTATTGATTTGTTTAAAACAGTGTATAAACGAGTTAATTGTTACAAATTACGAGAGTTTATTTACAAAACGGTGAATAATTTAATGCACTTTGATGTAGATACAAGGGTGATAATTTTGCTCTTTTAAACACATTTCAAAGCGTGTTTTTTAATCGGTTAGGGACATTATGTAACCTGCTATTTATTTTATACCAAAACAAATTTAATATATAAACCGTTTTCACTTAAACAGTTTTTATGAATACTGTGACATTATTTATCGTTAAGGTTCGTTTCGGAATCTGGGTAAAATAAATTATTAACAAACTATCGTTTAAAATTACAAACAAATAAAATTAATCACTATAAATTACAAGTAATGATGTTACCTTAGTCAACAAATAAATTATAACTACTGAAATTAAATTGATAATAATTACAATAAATAATAAACTAATTATATTAATAATACTTGAATGACAGTAAGTGAACTTACCTAGATAATCTCGCACTTAATTAAAACTATACACAAAATTAGCTATATTACGAATGGTCAACTCTTATTTCTCAATAAAATTAATCTTAATAACACTCATTCATCTAAAAACTCTATCATCAAATTAATATTCAATTACCGGTTAAACAGATCAACAGTTACATTACGTCTTCATTTACCTCGTCCATTCATTTTAAATCGACAACTACGTCTTTCTCCGTATAATGAAAAGTTTTGCATATCCAGGACCCAAGATCAAAACCCTTCATCACTTATAACCAAACGATCACACGGAAGCAACGCTGCTGAGTGCTGTCTTCTGCAAGATATATTCGAAAATTTTTAAAACATTTACTGAAAGTTTTTGTTAAACTGTTTATAAATAATTCTTAACTGTAAAAAAATAACTAAATACTACTCACAAACGATTGTAGGGCCTACGACGTCTACAGTATACGCTGGACCTTTTCAACAAACGTACCTAGTGTCTGTGGTACACAGTATAACTCATTTATTTAATGACAGATCAAAACTAACTCTAAGACCAAACGTGCCGGCGCTTATACACCTAAGCTAAGAAGATTTCGAGAAGAACAAAGATTTTAGATTTAATGATAAAAGTACAAAATCGTTTTGTCGGTTTCTGGATAAACCTTAACAAAAGGTAAACAAATTAGGATTGAATAAAAGGGGTTACAAAAGGCCCAATTATCTAAATATATACACCGACTCTCAGAACAATAGACCTCTACTAACCTTTCGTAAACCACATTTCTAACCATTTCTTAGAAACTAACCCGATTAATCAACTATTATTATTTACACTAGCATTTTAAAATCTCAATCCTACTAGAGAATTCTAGAACCAATACTAATCTTTTAGCTAGGCCTATTGTCACAATACTTAGGCTATCTATTATCGCAATGTCCTGTTACATGTCCCTACATAATTTTTGTTCTTACTATGCAAAAAAAAAAAAAAAAATTGGAAATCAGTGCATAAAATACATAAACAGGCCTAATATTAGTCTTGAAGTTTTCTGCATGTAGGCTAAGTTATTTTCACATTTGATTGTGGTCTTTCTGTTTTATTATTTGGGTATATTTTCATCATATAAACAATGTAGACCTACTGATTTACCGCTCTGGTCTGGTTTAGTATCAAACTTAGTGGTCTGCTATTCGACGAAGAAGTTGGGATGCCCATATCTTCAGAGGTCATCAAATTCAACGTTCTCCGGTTGGCTTGTAAGTCCTGTTTGGGAGTTCGATCATCTGGCATCCGCAACAAACTACTATAGACATAGCTACCACTCTTGTCTGTATTTTCGAATAGTTGATTTCATCCCGGCACATCAAGTTCTTGCCTCATGTATTCATTTCCTTTGTGGCCCAGCAAACGATATCCACTTAAAAGTCTTAACAACCTCGTCTGAAAAGTTTCTATTTTTACTTTCTCTAGCCTACATGAATATAGGAAGAAAGTAGCCTATTGTTTTCATGTCAATTTTTCGAAATCGAGTTTTTGGCGGATCTACACGTTTTCAGACCCCCTGAACTCAAAAAACATGTTTTTAGCGATTAGTCTTTGTGTGTGTCTGGGTGTGTGTGTGTGAACAGAATATCTCCAGAACGGTACATCGTACAAACTTGAAACTTGAAATTTAAGTTACATACCACTACCAAATCCGACAAGAACATTTTCATCAAAATCGGTCAACCGGAAGTAGTAGTTTATTCGTGTAATTTTTCACTTTTTTCTCAAAAACTGGTCCTACGATTCTTTTTAAAATTAACACGTTTAGGCCTACTAAATTTTTTATGCTTTACTAGATAGGGTAGGCGTCACGTCTGCTGAAATTCTTGGAGAGGCTGTTTTCACTTAAAAAGTTGTTTTTTGAGATTGCTACTTTAATATGCATTTTTGCGCAAAAATTTAGCTATATAATAAAAGTTGTAGAGAATTTAAAATCCTACGACTGTTATTAAAAGTTGTATATAATCAAAAGTGTACATAATCAAATTTATAGAAAATTAAAAGATCTACAACTTTTGTTTGGAGCATCTTTCTCTACAGAACCTTGGTTAACGTGAAAGTGATTTTCCATTTTTTAAGCCAAACTGAAGTTAATTTTCATTTTGCGTCTTTCACTCATGATTAAAATTAGATTATGATTTTTGAGGTTAGCTTTTTGTTTATTTCTAATGTTTTATTACTAATATTAGGTTATATTGTTCGTTATTTGCATTGGCAAGAGAAAGTCGTGTGTGTTTCACACCAGATGTTTGATAGGATACTTAAGCAGTCACGATCCAACACTTTAAACTATGTACAGTACAACTAGCAGAACCAAGCCGTGTTTAAATTTTAAAATTGTCTCCTGTCGCACGTTCCCAACTACCATTTTCCTCAATGTGCAGGCCATTATTGGCCTTTTAAAACTTCTCCAATTTCATTTTCACATCTCGCGGTTACTCATAAAATACATTTAAAACTTACATCACTACCCAAGAAAACAAACGAACGGACTTGTTCTAAGGTCTTGCAGTTGTAATCATTGTATTAATGTCTTAGGATCATTGTATTGGTTATAATCGCATTGGAGTGGATTAATCAACAGCATTAAAAGGTAATCTGCGTGGTGGCAGGTCCACCACATTTGTTGTCAACTAGTTCTTGTTCCTGCCAGGGTCTTAATTGTTTTTTATATATGTCAGTCAAAAAATGGTTGCTCTCGTGATAAGAAACTCAACTATTTTTCTTAGCCGTGGAAATAGCAAATCGAGTATTAAAAAATGTACTATATAACTCAAACTACCTGTTATGGGTAATACTAAATTTACGGATCCTTAAATAGGCTGACATTTATGAAATTAACGCCGAATCAAGGTGACGAAATGTCTGAATAACATCGCCTAGGATTTCTTCAGCACAATACCTATGTAAATTACTATTAACCGGTATTGATCATGTACTGCCTGTCTATAACTTGATGGCCTCCCACAGAGAGAAGCAGAATCAGCCGTCAGGTCGCGTCGCATCGTGTCGTTTCGTGTCATGTCGCGTAGTTTCGCGTCGTGTTGTATCATGTCTTGTTGCATCTTGTCGCGTCGCATCGTGTCGTATCGCGTAGTTTCGCGTTTTGTCGTGTCGCTTAGTTTCGCGTCGTGTTGTATCATGTCTTGTCGCATCTTGTCGTGTCGTGTTGCGTCTTGTCGCGTCGGATCGCGTCTTGTTGCATCTTGTCGTGTCGTGTTGCGTAGTTTCGCATCGTGTCGCGTTGTGTTGTGTCGTGTCGCGTCTTGTCGCGTCGTGTCATGTCACGTAGTTTTGCGTCGTGTTGTATCATGTCTTGTCGCGTCTTGTCGCTTCTAGTCCCCTCGTGTTGCG
Source organism: Catonia carolina (assembly GCA_035578175.1). NCBI lineage: Eukaryota > Metazoa > Arthropoda > Insecta > Hemiptera > Achilidae > Catonia > Catonia carolina. Next base: position 84,514,230 of record JAQMRL010000002.1, read on the forward strand.
TCGTGTCGCGTTACACTAAATGAGACTTTTTCATTGGCTGATATCGGATAACGTAGTGGAACAATATAAGCTCTCTGCTTGGACAATATTAACCAATCAAAATGACGTAAAAGAAGACATTTGATTGTTAGATTTGGAGCTTGCTCATTGGTCTGGAATACTAGTTGCTGATTGGTTTGATTTTATCTCTGCCTTTGATGTCACAAGCACGTCATTGCCAATGTAGCCCGCCTTACTCGCACAACCCAAATAATTCGTTAACTGTGTATCAGTTTGTTTTGATTTATTTATAAATTTTCGGATCTGTTAATGACACAAGTAGTACAGTTCAAAAAAATTTCGGTAGGTAACACTTTTTCAAGTTTATTTTTTTCTCTGTTGATTTTTGGATCCGATAGTTAACTCATAATGTAGACTACGAGCAAAATGTATATACTTTCTGCACAAACTGTGTAAATTTCCTTTCAACAAATAGTTTTTTCTGATGAAAACCTCCAGAAAATTTGTTTAGCAACAGCTCTCTAATAATTATTGCAGTAGCCAAAGTACTAACACAAAAAAAAATTATATTCCTGATAGGTATGAACTTAATGAGAGTAATAAGCATATAGAAACTAAAGTAGATCGCTGGTTTAAACATTACATTTTATGAACTATTATCAGGTAATATTTTTTAACGTTCTGAAAATTTAAATTTAAGCGTTTTTATAACGACGATAATAATACTCCTTTTTTCAAATGCAATCTATAAATTAAATTAAAAAAGGTAAATAATGAGCTTTTAAATTCTCAGTACAATTAATTTGGTTTTTTGAATCATAAGCCTAGAGGCAAATTTCATTTTTTAGAAGTTTTCTTAAATAAACTGTAAAGTGAAATGGTGTAGCATACTTTTTTTGGTTTATGGCGGTATCAGTGAGTGGAAAAGTGTTTTCAGCAGAATGCCAAGACTTCTCAAAATCTTCTAGTTTCCACCTTACAAATGTCATCACATTTTTCACCACAGGGTCTGGCTGTATATTTATAATATACTCTTAGAGGAGAAAACTCAAGAAAGTAGTTCTTACACCTGTACCCCTTCGGTTCTTAAATACATCAGTCAAAAATTGGCTGTTCTCAAGATAAGAAACACAAATATATTTCGTAGCTGTGGAAATATCAAATCGAGTAGGCTATTAAAAAATATTATAGGCTATAACTCCATCTACCTGTTATGGGCAATAGGCCTACTAAATTTACGCATCCTTTAACAAACTATATTTATGAAATTAACGCCGAATCAAAGTGAGAAAATGTCTAAATAACATCGCCCAGAATTTCATCAGCACAATATGTACCTTACTATTAACCGGTATTAATCAGGACTGCCTGTCTATAACTTGATGGCCTCCCGCAGAGAGGAGCAGAATCAGCCCGCTACTAGCCTTCTCAATAACACCACCTCATTATGTACCAATTCCAGTGTACTAGTTAGTAGTAGTACGTAATGTCATGTTATTGAGAAGGCTAGTAGCGGGCCGATTAAGCTCCTCTCTGCGGGAGGCAATTAAGTTAAAGACAGACAGTAGGCTGTATTTTCTTATCTGGATTGATATTGCCACCGTTTCTGCTCCAGATAATTTGTCAGAGAAATTCCAGTGTCATCCTTATTATAATTAATTTTAATTAAGAGTGAAAAAAGTCAAAATTTTTCACGTACGTATAGGACTAATGTTTACGTAAGTAGACGACAAGAGAATGGACATAAATTGAGCAAGCATTAAAGAGACAACGCTATCTGTTCTCGTTCCTCATTTTATTTTGTTTTTTTAAATTCAATTCGTGAAGGGCACGTGTGAATATTCTCCAGTTACATAAAATAATTTCAATTTTGTTCCGTACCCGGAACACCTGTAATAAGTTGTAAAAATTATGTGGTTAGCGATATAATTCTAGAACGTATAGCAACTCAGAAGACGTTTCTTTGATATATTCTGCCGTATCGTTAACTAGACGGTGACATTGGGCAAATCTTATGTTAAAATCGTACTTAACGTCACGCGCAGCAAAAGTACCGAACTAATCAGTAAGCATCATTCTGACAAATAACGTACCACTGAATGAGACGATTGCATTGGCTGATAACGGATGACGTAGTGGAACACTGCAAACTCTCTGATTGGACAATATTAACCAAACAAAATGACGCATAAGAAGACATCTGATTGGTTAGATTTGAAACTTGCTCATTGGTCAGGAATACTAGTCGCTGATTGATTTGATTTTATCTCTGCTTTCGACGTCACACGCTCGTCCTTGTCAATGTAGCCCGCCTTATTCGCCCAACCGAAATAATTCGTTAATTGTATATACCTATCAGTTTGTAACTAATTATTAGTGAATTTTTGGATCTGTTAACAACACAAATAGTGCAGTTCAAAAACGTTTCTGTTAGGTAACACTTTTTCTAGTTTATTTCTTTGTTGATTTTGGATCCGAAAGTTAACTCATAATGTACGATTCAAATTTTTACTATCTGCACGAACTGTGTAAATTTCCTTTCAACAAATCGTTTTTTCTGATGAAACCTCCAAAAAATTTGTTTAGCGACATTTCTCTAATTATTATTGCAGTAGCCAAAATACTAGCACAAAAAATATTATAATCCTGATAGGTATGAACTTACAGAGTAATAGATTTATATAAAAGCCAGGAGGTCGCTGGTTTGAAAGGTTTTTGGTATTTGTTCTTACATCCCTAAGGATTGTCGCATCGAGTCGCGTCGCGTCTTGTCGCGTCACATTGTATTGCGTCGCGTCGTGGCGCGTCTTGTCACGTCGTGTCGCGTAACACTAAATGATACTACTTCATTGGCTGATATCGGATGACGTAGTGGAACACTATAAGCTTTCTGATTGGACAATATTAACCAATCAAAATGACGCATAAGAAGAAATCTGATTGGTTAGATTTGGAGCTGGCTCATTGTTCTGGAATAGGCTACTAGCATAAGGTGTTGTCATTTTAATCATCGTGTTAATGTCCTAGGATCGTTTTAATTGTTTATTTTATTTGTTATAATCGCATTGGAATGGATTAATCAACAGCATTAAAAGGTTATCTGCCCGGTGGTAGGTCTACCATATTTGTTGTCAACTAGTTGTTTTTTCTGCCAGGGTCTTAATTTTTTGATAGCTTATACCCTCTTCTAAATTGTATACAAACTATTTATATTTATTTCCGTTTTCGTTTTTCCTAACAATGGGGAATAAAATGTAGTAGTCTAAAAGACACAATTGGTGACTTCTACACAGAACAAAGAAAGGTTGAAAGTTGATTTAGTAAAGTAGTTGTAAAATACAACAAAGATTATAAATCGGTTTAATTTTTTTATTTTGTACTACTGCTACATTACTGAAGGTAGGCTATTCAACTTTCACTCCTAGAACGCTTAATTTTCTGTGGGCCTTCTACCGCCCATTCCTGTTACGGCCTCCAGCATGTTATCGCCAACTTTCAGAAATGTTACTCTAAATAGAGGACCTAATAAAAATAATAATAATTCTGAATCTGTGTAGGGCCTAAAGATTATTAAAAATAAATTTTTCATTTAGCCTAAGTTGATAATGTTGAAATTTATTTAGGTGAAACTGATATTTTTAAATTTAATTTTATCGCTACCTATTAAAAACTAATTTTTTAATGCGACTGAATTTGAACGTTTTCTTTTTATGTAGGATAACTCGATTATTTTGTTGTAATAACCAGACTTAAGCGATTTATGTAGCTAAATTACGTTATAATATGAAATGATTATATGAAGACACGTACCGTTATTTCTTTGAGCACCGTTACCTTTGCCAAGATAGTGCTGACGTAATTTAACGAAAAACTTCTAGCTGACTGAACAGGCTTGCCCTGAGGTCTAAAACTAAATCATATTTCTGTTTGTAAATTATAATTTATAAATTAAATTTAGGATCAAAGTAAGAACAAAATAACGCAAAAATGTAAAATTAAAAATCTACTGAAAGTTAATTTTTGTGCATTCACTCGCAAAATAAACAAAAATTGGAAGGTATAAGCCTAATAAAAAATGACGGGTTTTTTAAGGAAAATAAATTAATTTATAAAGTTTCATTGTCGGGTACTATACCAGTAGACTAAAACAAATTTATAACCTATCACAACAGTTTTTCACCACTAAAGAATAGCATATGCTTCACTGCTACGAGAAAGTAGGCCTACTGCATTATAACTAAGTCTAATTAAAAAATTAATTTTTTAACCAAAGTATTTATTTGTGTCTGTACTGTGAATTTCAAAATTATAAATTTGCTGAAGGTGACGATGATACAATAACATGAACAAAACAGACCACCCATCGATAGAGCTTCTACTTATTTTTGCTTTACTAATTTAATTTTGTATTAGTGTTTATAGATATACCTATTGTGGGCCCATAACAGGCAGGTGGAGTGTTAAATTAATTGCACTCGATTAATTGGTTCCATGGCTACAAAAGGTAGTTCTGTTTCTTATCACATGGTCAGCCAATTATATGACTGAACTAGTTAAGAACAGAAGAGGTAGAGGTGTAAAATGCACTAGTCAGTTATCTCCTGTTAGAGTAATGAATTTCATTATACAGCCAGATCCTGCGGTGAATGAAGTGAAGGTGTCATTTGCAGGGCGGAAAGTGGGTACTTTTCGGAGGGCCTGGCATGCTGATAAGCATACTCTTTCAACTTAGTGAGGAAGGCATAGTAAACCACCGCACTTTTCGTTTTTACTTAATAAAACCTCTAGAGGTTCAAACCAGCCTTTTGACTATTGACCTAAACAACAACAACAGATATATTTTAGTCATCTAAATTTTTATGTTATTATTTTTGTCAAAAAATCTAAATGATTATGCTAAACATAAATTATCACAGAGTGAAAATTAGAAAAGCTAAAGTAAATATGTTATTGGCCTAGTCATTACTTTATGATCTAGAATAGCAGCAAACGTCACGCTACTTTTATTACTCCTGTTGGACAATAGTTAAATGGAGTTATTACAGATAATAGGTAAGTTATGCCTAATACATCTAGAATTATAACAAAATTAGGCGTTAGTCAAAGTTGTCTAATAGGCCTAGTAGTTCGGCGTGTCACTGATTGGGTAAATAATGTTACATAGATTTTTTTTGTAAAACCTAAGATGTTGAAATTTTAACACCGTTGGTTAAAATGTGTTGTGTACACATCCCCAATCTAGGTTGAGGGGTGGAGAGCAAAGCGCATGCGTTTGAGTTGAACCGGTTGAACAAAGGCAGTCGACGGCCGTAACAGCCATGCTTCTTGTTTAAGCCTGCGTCTATCTACCAATCACACATAGTCCATGAGTTTCTAGGATGGCTACTCAACATGTAACCGACCAGTATATAATCAGGTTAGGCAACAGCACACTTCATAATTTCCCTCTGAAACGATTGTGTTTTTTTCACGTAAAATGTTTAAGTCAGAACGGTTTTTCATAATATGCCAACTAATTATTTAGGCAAGATAAGAAGTATAAGTGACTTACTTAGAGTATGTTAACTTTATGATATAGACCAATGGTTACCAACTGACTGACCGCGGTCCGCATCCGGACCACCAATTTATTTTTAGCAGACTGCCCATTTATTTCTTGCGGACCGAGATATCTAGAAAATAATTTTTTAATAGGCCTATGTGTAAATGTTTTATTTTTGTTTTGCTTCTGTGCATGCTGAGACCAACTGGTGATGTCAATACGATAGATACCCAAGTTTCTTTTCTCTAAAGAGAGTTGATGGTCGCTGGACAAGTTTACGGCCGCGATCGGGCAGAAAGCAACTCGTGATAGTGCCGTGTTACAATAAAACTACAACTTTTTTACACGGGTCTATAGAGGAAAAGGCAGGATAGAGATAGGGTAGAATTATGAGATAGGCCTACCGTGGTATTCTTTTTTGTATGGTTGTGAAAACTAACTGAACATATTATGTGCTAACTACGTAGCAAATTAGAAGGAATGAACTTATGTAATAATTGACGGAAGGCTAGTGTAGCCTATTATAGAATTGTGCCGTGAACATTTATTTACATTTTGGTAGTTGAAAGTTTGTACTATAAGTGCTTCTTAAATTGTCGTCTACATTGCTCATATAGTCTAACTGATTCAAAAACAATTAAAGAAGTTAAGATGAAGTAATACTTTTATTAAGATTAAACAATATAACTACAATCTTAGTGTACGTCTTTTTGTATTAGCTAAATATAGGCCTAAATTAAAAAAACACAAAGAAAACGTTGAAATATGGAACACTCCACTGGTACTAATAAGATACTATTAAAAAAACCTCCATGCAATCAGATTGCGTTGCCAATTCTTTTTTCCCTCGATGAACCTTATCAGCGTCAGACAGATACAAACTGCATATATTGTGTTGGTAAATTCAGTGAAGACTGTAGGGGGAATTGTGGATTGTTTGAGTGATGTGCGGTGTATGAACTCATAGTCAATGTGCAGGTGTGAAAAGAGCAGACTTAAAAAACAAATTTACTTAAATTTAACTGTAAAAAATGCTGGTTTTTGAGTACTGTGGGGTAAAAATAAAGGTGTATTAACCTAAGTATTTTCGGGTACTGTCTCACATTAATAGATATACAATTTTCAATATGTAAGATTTTGACTTTTTTAATAAATAAGTACTACAACATTTTAAGTATGACATGCTTCTTGCCGATTAAAGTTATGCCACTGGAATGAGAATAAAATTCCCTATTTTATAAATGTAATTCATGTCTTTTTGAGGTTATTTCAAAGCCCAATACAGGGCAAAATGAAATAAGTATCTCATATTCCTACCTCTTCCTCTAGTAGGTTACATTACATTTTAGCCTACGTTTTATTTGTCTGTTGTTAGCTACATTTTAATAGGCCTACTCAAACCTTTTCAAAAACAACAAGATTTAGTATGATTGCTTTATCTAAATGTTTACAGTCAGCAAGGTAGTAAAGAGGAGTAAAGAGTTGGATGGACCGTGGCAGTCTCATCATAATTTTGATCGGACCTTGATCAAATTTAGTTTATGACCACTGATAAATACAAAATATGTAACCTAATGCATTTTATGATTAGGCTATAACATATTTCGTAGCTGTAAGTTATGTGTCACTGAATATCCTAACAATTTTCCGTGCTTTGTAAAGTGACTTGATGCAGCCCTAACTACATCGTAAAGTATTCTAAAATTTTTGAATTAAAATTCTACAGCAAACTTAAAGAATAAATACTTAAGGCAATAAATATGTAGGCCTATAGGGCTACTGTCTAAAATGTACTAAATGTTTTAAACTTATTAACAAAAATATAAATTAAAAGTCGTAACTATAATGTTCGTGCCGTTTTGTTAAACGACTTCTTACATTATTTTATGAAAAAATCCTGAATTAGAAAGTAAAAATTCTACACCAATAAAAAATAAACCCGTATTTACATAGCTACTAATCTCGTTTATTTGAATAAGTACGCTGTTTAAAGCATGTTTCAACAGTTTTCCGCACATTTTCATCTTCCATTGGCCACAAAACTCAAGATCCCAAGAGAAGGTAACAGAGGGTTGAGTTTGAGAATACAAATTAGTGTACATTATGTAAGGGCAACAATATTACCGCCAAACCATAACTCTCTGGTATTATTGTCCATTACATCCAGGTCTCAGGGATTTTAAACAAAGCGGTATATAATTTGTGTATGTGTTTAATATTGTAGGCACCCTAAATAAACCCCTACCCATTTTGAGTTAATAAGGGTGTCATTTTATTAAACATTCATCACAAGGGCTTGCTTGAGAAGAAAAGAGGGTTGAACACTCATTTTCATTCTGTGTTATAGAACCTAGGGTGTCGCGCAACAAATATCCTTGCACAAGAAATAATATTTTCTTACATTTTATTATATATAAATGCAGAAAAAGGAAACTCTAATTAAATTAGGAAAATAAATTGATTGTTCGAAATACTTTTAAGAAAATTAATCTGTTGCAAAAGCTAGTAAAATATTTTTGCGTTTACAATCCCCTTTAAAAAATATCTAGGTTTTTAAAAGGGAATTTCATTGCCGACAAATGTACAAAAATATTAGGATAATAATTTACTTAATACATAACATTAGTTCACGCGTCTGCAATAAATTAAAATTACTTTTAATTAAGCTTACACCGAAATACGACAATAAAATCTAACTTCGTATTAATAAAGTACAACTATAGTACAAGTGTAGATAATTAATACTAATAAAAAATAATGATACCTAATAGAACTTTATTTTTTTCCTTATTTTTACAATATTACCCATAAAGCCTACTATAGCATTCTCTATAAAAGTAATAATACATTTATATATAATAATTTACAATGTAGGCTACAGGTGGAGGAATTGACCTACTTACTTAGTATGACTAAAAGCAATGTCCTAGGGTTGGTGTTTCTCTTCTTTTATTTAGTAAACAGTAGCCTACAAAAAATATTTAAAAACTAGGGCTAAATTTAAATAAACCTATTAAAATTTCTAAAAAATTAAAAAAATACAATATAAAAGTCAAATAACTAATTACAATTATTTTGTACAAGACAATCTAAATCTTGTACAATCATAATAAAAATAAATCAAAATCAATTTGGACAATAAAAATCAAAAATTTGCACAAAGATATTTGTACAAAATTTGTACCTGTATAGGTTTGTAGGCCGAGAAGTTGTAAAAACTTGTTTGTACAACTTGTAGTAGCTACAAACTAACAAGTACAAATCTACAAGTACAAACTAACTTGTAGTAGCTACAAGTTAGTTTGTACTTGTTTGTACAAAAGTTTGTTGGATACTTGTTTACAAAAATTTGTACAAACCAAAAACCAAATGCAGTCAAAATTTTGTACAATACAATCTAAAAATCTAATAACCTGTAGCTACCTAATAGGGCTTTAAAATCAATTATAAATAATTCCTCTCTCAGAGTTGGAGTGATGTTAGAAAAAAGTTTTTGTGGCAACCTTCATCTTAATAATAATTGAAGAATGCCACAAATTTTAATATTTTAAAATTTTCTTAGCTAAAAATGTGTTAAATATTTTATTTGATTTTGGATCTATCTGAAGAAAAAAAATCTTGTTGGTGCAAACATGAAGTAAAATAATAGCCTACGGACGGGGTGAAAAAATTTACGCTTCTGTTTTGTTGGTTTTTTGATTGATTCTCATTTATTTTTAAATCTTTGTCCAAATTACTAGAATAATTTTCGGAAATATTATAGGCTAATTGGCTATTTTTTATAATAACGTAGGTTAAGTAGGCCCTACCTACGTTTTAAGCGTATTGAGCTTAAATATCACGCTATCGTACTTTTTCCTGTCTTTGCCAAGTTTTCCTCGTAATTAAAACCTTAAAATTTCAGTATCATGTCATTTCCTGAGGATCTCCACACAGGCGAAATCTTTCGTTAGCCGTGACTCGTTAACGAAGCGTTTCCGTAGCCTACTTAGGTATGCTTATATGATAATTTTATTTTAATTGTCTCTATAGAATCAGCTGCTGAGAGATTAAATTCTGAATCACCTGAATAACAAAAATCGGTACAGGACTCTTTTAAGAAAAATGAAGTAAAATTTCTTCATCTTGAGGCATCTGGATGTATTGTTTTAGGTCTGTAGCCCTAGGCTCAAGTTTTCAAAATTTTACATTGGTAGTTTTAACTTTTAAGTCCACAATAATGTAGAGCCTATTTATAATTTTTTTGCGTCCAGGAGACTCCAGGAAGAGTATAGGACATGTCAGTTATAACACCTGAAATACATGTAAGAATCACACAATGTATGACTACTATCAAGAAAGAATTCTTGTAGGCTGTAAAAAGTTTCACCGATCAAGTCATTTTCAGACTTTTTTAAAGGAATGCAAATTATCACAACATTTTAAAATTTGGAGTATTAATTTATTTACGAATTTTCTCCCTGCATAAGTATGTTTTTGTTCAAATAATTTTGTGGAGTGATTAGCCACAAAATAATCATTTCTGTTTCTCGTGTTATGATTGAGAAACAATGTAATTATGCATAAAGTTATTTTGCCTAACATACATGAACACCTCAAAAATGTAGAGAGAACTGTAAGCAATTTAAGCTCCTTAAATAGTGGCCTGCATGAGGTTAAATGGTTAGCTCCCACAATACGCATAATAGCTTTCTTTTGAATTTTAAAAACCATATTCATATTACCCATGCTAGAATTACCCCATACTAAGATACTATAACGGGTATGAGACATAACAAGGCCGTGATAAGCTGCCATTAGTAATTTTTTATCATTTAATGTGGCAATTTGTTTTAGTGCAAATACCCCAGATGATATTTTACTACAAACTTGATTGGTGTAGAAGTCCCAAGACAATAATATATAGGCTAGGCTATAGAGATACTCCTAGGAACTTCACTGTTTCTACATGCTCTGGACTATTATTATGAATAAATACATCTACTTTTCTACTTTTTTTAACGTTATGTTTGTTTTTGAACAGCAAATACTAACACTTTTTTCCATTAACTGTTAATAACATTTGATTCAAAAACTACGGACTCTATGTTAACGTGAGTAATTGTTAACATAATAGGCCTATGTGTGTATTGTAACATTAGGCTACAAATGGTTAAGGTAAGATAATTTAAGTGGTTTTTTATGAAGATTTTATTGTTATCTGACTAGAATGATTACCTGGAAAGAGCGCAGGGGTGATACCGGTTCCTACTGTCACATTTTGTATTCTTTTGTGTTTTAATTTTATTCAATATTTAGTGTTTCTTAATTTGTATGTGTGTTTTATCTTTTTTGATTTATTTACAAAATTTCTAAGAATTATTTTATATCGTTATTTTGGTACAATCTACCTGTCTATTATTGCTTCCACAATTCGGAAGAAAACCTTTGAGTCTTTCTAGAAACCTGATAGGGTGTATAAGAGTTTGCTCCTTTTGTCGGTCAGTTGAATTCAGTCAATCAAGTTGTCATACGGAATGCTATTAGTGTGAATTTGTTGTATAAATTATACGTTCAGAAAAGTTCTACTTGCTTTGTAGGCCCTATATTGTATTTGGTTCTAGATAAGAACTACTAATTATTAAATGCTAAATTATTGCTATACCTTTTGTTAGTTATGTTGATTTAAGCCTTACGTTTTTTATTTGTAATTAATCTAAGTAACTCGATTGTAGTTTGTTAGTAATTTAAGTTTAATAGTCTCATTAATTTTAATTATTAATCATGTCGATAAATTGTTATAAGTTTGAGGAAGTCTGTTCATTATTTTTATTATACCCAGATTCCAAATAAACCTAGGCTTAGGTGTTTCAATGGACTGTCAGTTCAGTGTAAGTTTAAGTAAAGGAAGTCTTAGAATAGATTGGAACATTATAGAATAATGAATGCAAAATATAAATAGTTGTATCTTAGGTTGCGTATTTTGAGGAGAAGCAGATTAAACATTGGGTTAAAACAGATTAATAGGGAACTGTACAATGTTTAATTGAGGAATAATAATTATACTCAGAGATTGGATATTATGTAGAACAGAATTCCAGTTAATTTGATATGCGAATGGGTTAGCCGCTTACCTTAAAACGAGGTAAATAAATCGAATAGTAACCATGAGGCGAACATTTTTAGTGAATGTATATGCGCTCATTTTATTGGCCAGAGAGACTCGGCTTTGGTTTAGAAGGCATAAAACAGTGATGTGTGTAGAGAAGGCTAGGGGTAGTTGTGGTACTAGTATTTATTCCCAACGGTGTTTAATCGTTGTGGTCAACCACAGAGAGCAGCACCGCAGAGCGGCAATACGAGTAAACATTCGGTGTGCTCTCCCACGGCTAATAAAATTAACTATCGACATCGCAATATCGATATAGTACTTACTGATACTATCGTATTAGTAAATGTACCATCGAATAGGTCATGTGGTATTTTTAAGTCTTTCTGCGTATTAGGTTGCGTTCACTCTTATTATCAATTTATTTTACTCATAATAAAACTAGTTCCTGAGTGTAATAAAACACTTAGGCTTATACATTCATTGAAAATGTAAACACCGATAAAATATACTAAAACAATAAAATAATAACTGCCGATCATTTTCTACCAAAATAAGAATTAGTTTCCTGTAACCTATTAATTGCGATATAGCAGGTAACTCATATTTTTTTTTAATGACGCACAGTTAAAAGCAGGCGAAAACGGATCTCTGTTTAGACCTACAGCGGTTCTCTTCCGTTGTTAGGAAAGTTGAGGGTATGCCTAACTTCTCGATTGAAGGCGTTTCACACAAAAGTGTTCTGCTAGAATTGATAACGTACTGTTAAATTAATCCTAAATATATAATAAATATGGTATATTATTTGTATAATCAAAAATATTTTATCGATTTCAAACGAATTATTCTATATTTATTTACTTACGTAGTTAGTTAGTTTTTCCTTACTTAGTATTACTTAAGTTAGTAAATCTTTAGTTATATTGGTTACTTATATATTATTGACATAATGGGTGACTAAATGTTGACAAACAAAATACCAATACGAGGTGATAACCAAATGTTCGGGGAATTTTACCATAAAAATAAAATAGCTTTACATAACTTATAATTTCCACCGCCTCCTTTAAAATAGTCCCCTTGGGCATTGATTCAGTGATCCCAGCGTTTTTTCCATGATTCCATGCATACCTGGGAGTTTGCACGTGTAAGGGTTTGAAGCACATTCTACCTTTCTTGCTGGATCTCCTCAATTGTGTGTGACTCCTCTCACTGCAACAACTGCTGCTTAGTTTCAACCAAACACCCATGTCTCATCACTGGTCTCGATATTGGAGATGAAGTTAGGTTCATACCTTGCTGCATTTTTTAATTCACTGCAGACAGCTACGCGATTTTCTTTCTGGTCGCTGTTCAACAGTCTCGGTACGAATTTTGTAGTAATGCTAAAATGTAGTAATTTTGTAGTAATTTTTTTTGGCTTGGACAATGATTGATGAAAGGAGACTGGATGCATTTGAAATGTGGCTGTACCGGCGAATTCTGAGGATTTCATGGGTGGAAAAGATGACGAGTGTGGAGGTGTTGAGACGTATGCATAAAGAAAGAGAAGTACTATTAACAGTGAAGAAAATAAAATTATTGTATATGGGACATGTCATGAGGGGAGAAAAATATAAAATATTACAAGTGATTGTCCAGGGGAAAATCCAAGGAAAGAGGTCCTTGGGAAGAAGACGAAAATCCTGGCTAAAAAACCTAAGAGATTGGTATGGTTGCAGCAACAACGAATTGTTTAGGGCTGTGACATCAAAGATAAAAATCGCTCTGATGATTGCCAACCTTCGATAGCGGAGATGGCACCTGAAGAAGAAGAAGAAGTAATTTTGTAGACATGTTAAAATTGTCTGACAAGATGCATTGCAATGATATTTCTACGACTGCACGAACATTATGAAATGCTCGTCTACAATCTGCAACAATAGCCTCTCGCACTTTTGATGTGTTCTCTGGTGTTATAATTGACGGTCATTCTGAACGCTCTTCGTCGGCAACTGTTGTTCGTCTATTTTTGAATAATTTTTACCACAAAAACGTTTTACTTTGGCTCATAGCACTCTTTCACAAGCATGCGATGGGTTTCTGCAGCAGTTTTTTTTAAGTTTGAAGCAAAACTTGATGCAGGTTCTTTTGCTCTTGAAAATGTGTCATTTAGAAAATCGCCAAAACACCGGAACACAGCGATATACAACCGCATGGAACTCAACAATTCATGCTCTCACCGTCACAGCTGTTGGAACACTGATTCACAAAGAGTACTGTTAGCCACATCTAGCTGCAGCAGGTCGTACCACCAATTGTTCGTGCACGACATTCAAATTTCTCAAACGTTTGAGTAGCACCTAGTATATTTATATTTTAGTTGTGTTATTGGTTGTAGTTTATAATGAGTCATCATTAGAAATACGTATACACTGACTTATGGAAAAAATAATCTTTGAAAGTTGATAATATTTCCATTTCTTTTCTATGTATTTATAAAGTCCCTTTGTATAGCTATATTAATAAATATTTTCGATTTATTTAACAGTACGTAATCAATTACAGCAGGCCACTTATGTGTGAAACACCTTCAACCGAGAAATTAGGGATATCTGCAACTTTCTTGTCACAAAGGAAGAAATCCCCTACAGCATATCTTTTTACAAGAATCAATATGTTCGGAGAAGTACGGACTATTTTGAAGTTTTATCTCAGTTTAGCTCTACCATTTTAATATAGCCAATTTTAGCTCTTAAACTTAGGTTTGTTTGGAAAAATAAACAATAAACAAACTAACTTTAAACTTATAACAATTAATAATTACATTTAATGATTTAACTTAGCCTACTATCAAATACAATTACATGAATCCATTACAAAACTTAAGCTTAAACTCGACTAAAAATAGAATAATGTTTTTAAGAACCAAAAAAATCGAATTACCTGTCAAAAACCACTTGACACCATCCGTACGCACTTACACTACTTTGTTCAGAACCGGTCCCGTAACAACACTATTTCGAACGGCCCGAGACTTTCCATTCACGATTCAGGTATGGGCTGTCAACTACAAGGCGCTTACTGTTTTTACACCTGCAGTATAATAAATAATCTAGAGTCTTTAAACGATTACGAGATCTTTCTAACAATTACGCCGTAATTCTGGCGCCTTGTAGAAATAATAAAAATAAAAATAAAAACAAACGTTTCTACTATTTGATTTCTTAGAATTACTATTCAAAACATCTCATTTATCGCAAATCACTACCCTTTTAGCAACCCACTCCACCCCAAAAATACACAATTCTTACAATAAACCAACTATTCCATCAACCGTTCCTGGAATTATGTACAATATGTTTCAAAATTAAAATAAACAAAACACAAAATCTATTGTCACGTACTGAAATAGGAAACAATTTGGGGTATAAACAAAATTGGAAGGTCAAGTTTCTGCGAAGAATTAAAAAACGAGACTGACGAGGTATTTGCTTAGAGTGGCCAAGAAAATGGTGCAAAAACCTTGAACAAGATATTTTTTTGAACGTCCGACTGTTCTGCAATTACTGTTAATGCAGACGGTGAAAAATAAAATAGTTTTTGTGACGTATGAAAATATACCGTGCCCGAATGGAATTCGAACCCAAGACCAGGATAGCCATGTGAGAATATTATACTGAAACTTAATATTTAACTGCAAATTGATTCTGAATACTTTATACTGTTAATCTCTAAAAGAAAACTTTCTAATTGTATGTTAAATAGATACAAATTTTAATAATGCGGAAATGGAAGCAGCTCAGTTGAGACGCCTTTTGGGCTTTAGGAAGGGAGCCTATATGCTATGCATTAAACACGAACATAAATTAAGATACTAGAGATAGACTAATAATCATCGATTAAAATATTCACGCGGTTATGTAGAGTGAGGTAGGTCTACTGCATTGCTTGATTGAACAATCAATAATAATTCAGTTACAATTCAAATGAACAACGTAGTATTCCATACCTATCGATTCCTTGGACGACCGCTGAGAATAAATGATGAGTATTGAAAAGTGATTTTTGTAGGACTCGGTAAGAATTGAGAGATTACACGGTTTTGAAGTCGGCACAGGCCAGGAGGCTAGTCTGTATCATTTTAAAAATATCAGTTACGTTTAAGTAACACATTCTGACAATTTCAGTGATTGTATTCATTCAAACCAGCAGAGAGAGATATGACAAGTTTTAAACCCACATCTCTGTTGACCTTCTTCTTTTTCACTAATCAAGGATTAGGATCCAAGACCTGATCCGTTATACACCTAGCCACCGTAGCCCCGGATCGCGCCGTCCAATCGGCCTGTAACTTCTGACCCATCTAGGAATCTTGTGTAGAGACATTCTTTCAAGACAATTAGAATCCATTTCCGTCGGTACTCTATAATTGTCTCCTTAAGTGAACACACATCTGACTCTCACCGTATATTCTTATTTCTGAACCGATCCAGTTGGCGCCTTAAAACGGAAATATTTGGACTAAGTTATGGTAACCCAGACAGAAATAAGAATAATTCCTTGTCCTCCTGGGTGGGGGTTGTCCAGAAGTTTAGTATCGTATTCCCGTAAGATCTTTGCTGCACTTGCAGTATCTGCGATAGCTGAGCAATCAGGACAGGAAATACCTCTGTTGATGTTTGTTAAAATTATATAAGAATTTGTTTTTTCTTCTAGCAGATTTATTGTTTGATAATATGTCAAAAAAAATATTATGAACAGGTATTTTATTAAAAATAAGTATTAGGCCTATGGGCCTGTTCCAAAGAAAATAAATTAGGCCTATTAGTTCACTTTTCAGTATTTCCATTTCACTCGTTACGTCAACTCTTAATGAGATTTTTAGTCGTAGACAGGTTTATAATAAAACTGAAAAGTGTTTCACAACGGGTACAATACTTTGATTTGTAATGCCATTGTGGAATGCAATACAAAAGACATTTGTTTCTCAATACCCTACAAACGGCTGTCACGAAATTTAAACGATCTATTAAGATAAAGAGAGAAAATACGACTCCGTATTTTCTTGCTGAAACATTAACAAACAATATTTTGTTGGCTATTTGCATTCAGTTTTCTTCGTTTCAAGTTAAAAGGAATAAATATTATGAGAGAACTTTAAAATAAAAATCTCTAACCTTTACCCTAAATGATTTTTGTTATTTAGGGGTTGTATTATTGAGACGACACTTCTAAAAGCTCGGTACTTTAAAAAAATCTTTACCCCCAATATATTGTTGTTACTTTACGTAAAACGAAATGCGAATAAAGAAAAGAGAATATTATGTTCTAGAATACTTGTTATTCCAGCTATCGAAGTGGAATAATAACTTCGTAGAAATCTATCAAGTCCTAAAGAATTGCCTGAAAAATGGAATGTAAAGTTATTTCACGAAGAAAATTATATAGCCTAGACACATATAACCAGACGGTAAAAACGTATATTTTTAAAGAATTATGCTTAATCTTATTTTGATTTAGCTTGTTTAGTGTTCCGAAAAAAATACATTAAAATCTTCTATAAAACGCGAAATTTAGTATTTACTCACTGCAAATGCTGAAAAGGCCCTTGTTAGGTCTATCTGTTGATTTGAAATATTTTTATGAACAGTTTAAAACCTACTACAATTAAATTATGCACTTAAATAAACTGTTTCATTTGTTTTATGTTTAAATTTTCTTATTTTTTCTCAGTCTCTTCAATTTAATGCTAAAAAAGTTCCTTTAGGATTCCTTCGTAGATTACTAAACTGCCGTTTGAATATAGCCTAATATAAACAAATTTAACAATAACGATTAATGAGTAAAATGTACGTTATAAGGAAAACCAAAGACCAACAGACGCACGAATATTAAACTATTGATTTCATCAAAATCATTTAATATTTTATTGCATATTGCAGCTTCTGCAATCAAAGGATTTTCGATTAATTACCGACTTCTCATATTTTGTAACCGGTGATGCTCTATGAATTACAGTTATACAAACTATTTTCTAGATGAAATACTACAACAATTAAACCGTACCAAAACAGACTTGAACTGTATCAGAATCCTAACTAACAACTAACCTTTTTGATAATTGCAATGACTGCTACCAAATTAAATATACAAATATTTCAGACTCAACACATAAAGGCTAAATTTACAGTTACGGTTATCAATGACTAAAATCTTTGTAATTATTGGGTTACCATAAAGACAAAATTAGCGCGATCAAAGTTATTAACTAATAATTAATAACGGAGTTACGCCAGCGCACTTAATTACTATCAACATTAAAATTTAATTTCCTAAAAAAGGTACTGTAAGGTTGTCCCATGTGAACGAACGGTGCAAGTAATAACGGATTTGGGAGCAAGTAATTACTAAATACTAATAATACCCATCATGGTTTATATCAAAACTATTAGGAACTATGACTCAAGCTCCGTGATGTGGAATTTTTTTTTTTGGTTTTACAAGTCTGTCATATTACAATCTCTTCACATGAAATAGAACAATCAGTAATTTTGATAAAATGTTAATTAACATGATTACAATTTCATCTGTTAAAGAAAATTAAATTAATAACAATTAATATTTGAGAAATACAATGATGATTTTGAAGTATATCAGTTAGAAAAAAATGATAATAACTGTAACAATGTTCATTAAAACCTATAACCTAAATCAAAAACACTATGTCTTTTCAGCCTTGAAAACCCTGTATCAATGTTGTTTAGCAGATTCAGAGCCAAGACGTTTGGATGATGGTTGAGTGTTTCTTCGTATTTACGGCTGAACTTTGATATACTGTAGTTTGTTTCACAGTGATAAGTAAATAGGAAAATAATTCAGAGTACCTACTATCATTCAGGACAAAATAAACAATTAAAAAATAATTAGGATTTTGTAATGCATCATTAATATAGTGTTATGTATAAAATAACAAAGTTTAATTTCTGCGGACCTCAGAACACATTACTATATTAGAAAACAAAAGGCAGACAAAGTTGCCATAAATGGGGTATTCCCGACCATACTGTCTCCCATTTTTATTTGTCAAAATGTGTAGGCACAAGAAATATGGAACCATGGCTGGAAAGAACATCAAAGTAAACTACACGATTTCAGAGAAAACATGCATGACACATTAGTATACCCAAGTAATAAGGCAAGTAATAACACGTCTACGAATCGGGCATTCTAGGCTCACACACGAATATTTACTTCAAAGTACTGATGAACCTGTTATTTTTGCTTCAATACTACATTGCCAATAAAATGCTTACTCACACAATGCCTGGTTTACGAAATCTAAAAAACTAGATAACATAACAGAAAACACGAACTCAAGCTAACTGACATCAATAAGGTGTTTTTGAACCTCAGAGATTCAACAGTTACACAAGACATCTTAATAAAAAATTCAATTATTGATATGCAATTATGTTCGCTAACGACTATACTGTTGATGCGAGGTTAAATAAATAAATAAACATAAAAAAATAACTATTAGAAAATATTCAAACACTCCGTCTATCAAAGTTCTAGACAACACTGATATAAGACGAATGAAAAGATAACCGACCGCGATGAACTATTTTTAATTAATATAGTTAGCAATGGAAAGTGAAAATAACAGGTAAACTTCTGTCAAGTGACCATAATTTTTTATAACGTATGAAATCCCTATAATAAATCCCTATGATACCTTTGATAACAAGTTTACTATTTAGCTTTAAATATACTATATGTAATTATTTCGTAATTTTTCACAACTGCTTGTTGTCTTTGTTGAATGGATCGTAGATTTTTCTGTTTGTAAAAACAGTAAAGTAGAGTAATACTTTTTTAACTAATTATTAATGCGTTATTTTTTCATCCGTTAATTTTCCCATTGAATTACTACAAAAATTGGAAGAGTAGGTTATATTTTTTAAGCTATTGATATTTTGACATTTATGCCCTTGTGTTCAGAAAATTTAATTAAAAAACATGAGGGCAAGAATTTAAATACTTGTAAGAAGAAGGAAATATAAAAATAAAAATTGATTACCTTGTATAAATTGTAAAATGTTTTCCTTTATTTTTATTTAAAGTCGCACCAATGGTTTGGTCATTAGCGACTACGGCATACTACAAGTTGTAAAACTGGAATGGTGGGTTTAGCAAGTAATAATTTTCAGACCCTCGCAGGAATCAAACCCGGGACCACGGCTTGGTATATTAGTGCGCTAATACTACGCCACGGAAACGGAAGTATTTTTTAAAATACTTTATTTTCTTAATCCCTAATATGTGTACCTATCGAAATATGTTCAATTTAATAACAATAAGCAACCCTATGACCCAATAACGAGGATGATATATGTTGTGTAAATAAGGTGTAGTCTTGAACAGATTCAGGCCGAGCATTCCTGAAAAAATATGTTTAATTGAAACCAAACCATCAAATAACACTTTTAACCACTGAATAGAATTCAAATCCGTATAAAAATAACTACCTTTACTAGAATTTGAACTAATGAACCTTCGTCTCCGAAAATGAGCTGACAAATAGCTGACTCACGGCTTTACCGCGAAACAAACCCGGTGGAAATACTTTATTAAATATAAAACTGTAAAAATATTGTAACACCTGATTGGAAAACTGTACAAGCAACAGTCATTTAATTCTATTTACGGTTTAAATCCCGTAAAATGGTTTTACGAACTGAAATAGTATTTATGGTTTTAAAAAGTGAATTCATTACAGCAATTTTAAAATGTTAGCCCTTAAACGTGTCTCGTTATAACAAGGTCAAAAGGAAATGGTTAAATGGGTCCTACGAGAGATAATATAAAAAACATATTGACAAAACGACTAATAAAAAAACTAAGAGGTTGTGCTATGAATAATTAGTTTAAGTAATGAAAAATCTTAAACTGTACTACACAGTCCGTTTTATTACAGCTATGAATTAAGATACAGCTTCCTTTTAACGTTTCAGCTTTTAAAATTTCTTGTACTTTTATTTTTTAAATTATATAACTTTACTAATTAAAATTTCACTTTGTGAAAATATTGTAGGATATTTTTCTATTTGGCTTCTTTTTACAAAGTTACGAAAAAGTTATTTGTCAAAGTTTAGTCGACATTTTCAATGCCTGCATCATAAAAGTAAAAATCAAGTAGAACCATTTTAATATTGTTTCATAATTAGTGAAAGTAGAGAATATATTTACTTTAACACTGTTCTGTAGAAAAGAATGAAAAACTCTTCTATTGATTTTCAACCTACAAAAATTATCTTAACAATCCTTAATCATAATTAAATTTAAACATTTAATCTTCAAAATTCATTAGATAAATAAATTTAAAAAAATTATATATTACAAGATTCGTGTATTTTGCTTACGCGCAATCCATATTTCAATATGACATCTGGGCCAGGGGGGGCAATGGACACGTCCCCTTATTATAACAAGAAGAATATTAGGTAAGCCTAGACTATATCCGAGTAGAAATTTGTTTGATGAACTTGACGTGCTTACTCTTAGACAGTTTTATATAAAAATAAAAATACTTTCGGCCCTCGTGTAATGGGCTATAACCTTCGCCCTATTGTTCCATATGAAATATCACGTACGGATCTTAATGTTTGTAGGAGACAGTTTGTTTGTAGATGTAACCACTTAGTAAACAAGCTACCAAAAAATTTACTCTGTGTTCACACAGAAGTTACTTTAGGAACTGGATGAATGAATCAAAACCAATAATGTTTTTAGGGATATTTTAAAGTAAAAATAAAGAAATAATACTACATTTAATAGTTTTATTGTTAACGCTTTTTTTGTCATCAGTCTCTACTGGTTTGATGCAGTTCTCCAAGCTTTCTATCTTGCGCAAGTCGTTTCATATCTACAAACCTGTAACACCCTACATCTTTTGTAATTTGCTTTGTATATTCTAACCTTTACCTTCCCCTGCAATTCACTCCCTTAATATTACCCTCAATTATTGATAGACCAATACCTCGATGTCGTAAGATGTGCTCCACTAGCCTATCCCTTCTTCTGGTAAGATGCTTCCATGTACTTCTTTTTTCATTTACTCGTCTAAAAACCTCTAAATTACTTATTTTGTCCACCCACCTAATCTTTAACAAGTTATTTTCCTATAACACCACATTTCAAAAGCTTCTATCCTCTTTCTTTCTACAGCCCCTATCACCCACGTTTCACTCCCGTATAATGCTACACTCCAAACATAGTGTTTTAAGAAATTTTTCCTAATCTGTCAATGTTTGTAGTTAGTAAGCTGTTTTTCATTTCAAAGTTGTTTCTAGCTTGAGCAATTCTAGTTTGATTTTACTTGTGCTTCTACCATCCTTTGTTATTTTACTCCCTAGAAAACAGAATTCCCCAACTTCCTTTATATGTTTTCGTTGCCTACTTTTAAATTTCCCATCTCTTCTAAACCTCTCTTGCTGCTTCACAACGCTTTCGTTTTGTTCTTATTAATTTTCATGAAGTAATCCTTTCTCATGATCTCATCCATTGCTTTTAAGATATCCTTTAGTTATTTCTTTGTCTCGGCTAATACTACTATATCATCGGCGAATCTCAGCATTTTCTTTGTTTCTTCTTGAATTTTTATTCCTGCGTCTAATTTTTCCTTCACTTCATTTATAGCCTCTTCTTTTTACCTTGTATATAGTACAAGTTAAAACGTAGTGGTGACAATGAACATCCTTGTCTTACACCTTTTCTTACGGTAGCCTCTTTTTCGTACCCTTCAATTCTCAAAACAGCCGTTTGATTCTTATACAGACCGTAGATAACTTTTCTTTCTTTGTATTTAATTTCTACCCTTTTCAAAGTTTGAAACATTTTACTCCAGTCCAGATTGTCAAATGCTTTCTGTAAATCTACAAATGCCGTATAAGTAGTTTTATTGCTTTATCCTTTTCTCAATAACGCTTTTATTAGTATGAAATAGATAAATAAATAAAATATATGTGTTTTTATTTAGGCCCTTTACAACTTCATGTAACTTAATATACTCTGTAATTTGTCTGATATCGTGACCTGTGATTTGTGACGCTCTAGTTTAATCTGTACTTTCATGTGTTTTTGCTGCTGTATTAATTGTATTTATGATATTATTTTTATTATCTGAAATCAATTCTAAAATTTGTATCTTATGGAAATAAATACATTATTATAATGATTTTTTTTAACTAATAGTGCAGACTAATTATATAAAAAATAACTAAATATGCGAGGGTCATTCGGGTAGTAAAGAATACTTTAATCTGACAAGCCGCGTAATTCCCCCACCACCTCCGCTGCGCGTAACAAAAGTACGTAAATCTTAGTAATAAAAAATATTTTCTACAGCCTATTCACTTGTCTTTTACTTATCGTTTATCGGAAGCTACCAAAAAAAAACTCTCTTATTATAGCATTCATCATATTTATTCTTGAATTTATAAATAAGCAGTGAAATTTTTTGTTAAAAAAGTCACTATTATACAGGTTAAATCAAATCTGAACATTCATAAACCTGAATTTGATAGTTCTGCAAGAATAAATAAACCAGGATGTTTTTACATTTTTACATAGATGTATGCACACACAAGAATAAAAATATCTAACAAGTTGTAAAACCAGAAATAAATTTTGTATCAAATTGTACTACAGTTAAACCACACATGTTCAAATACTTCAACCTATGCAAGTAGTAAACAAGATTGGTTGAGTGTTGATCTAAGGAAGAAAAACATATGAAAGATAAGGAAAACAGGAAAAATGAATGAATGTTACACATACCTAAGGGAATGAAGTTGCAAATAAAAATGGAAATCAACTATGTATGTTACAAAATTGGCTTTGAATTCATCAAAAAGTGGAAAGATGAAAATATAAATTTATCTCCTTATATTAGGCAATATACATTTTTGAAGAGAAAAGTTATTTCACCGCAAAATTATGTTATCATTTTTATTCAAAACAACGCACTATAATCTGACGTTATATTGTTCTTATTAATTCAATTAAACAGCAAGTTTTGAGCACTTTTCTTTCTGTATGTACAATACCAAAAATTAAACATTAGGCTACATAACAGAATTTACTTTTCTAATTTAATTTTATATTTTTTAATTCGTTCGGCAGGACTTTGTATTAAAAACAAACAGAATCTCCATTTAAATATAATTAGACCAGGTTTTGTATTTTTTATATTTTGTAACACCTAGACTAAGCCTAGGTTCATTCGGGATCTGGGTACAATAAATAACAAATAAACATTTTTTAAACTTATAACAATTAGTATTTATTCACACAATAATAAGTTATTAAACTTAGACTTCTAACAACCATAGTTATATTGCTATTGATTTAATTACTCGTAATTTAAGCTTAAGCTTAAACTAAATTTAACTATAATTAAGGCACTGTTATCAATAATCAAAACATATCATTTAGCTTAATTGAATTTACCCGTACGCACACGCACAATTAATTTAATTCAGAACCGGTCCCGTAACCACACTATTTCGAACGGCCAGACAAAATTTGTCTTTACATTCACAAAATTAAAGTAACAACAAACTAACTACAAAGGCGATAACTGTTTTTATATTTGCGGTCTGTTAATTAATACCGACTCTTTGAACAATTTCGCCGCTCTAGTAGAATATAGTAGAAGAAATAAAAATAAAAACAAATGTTTCTACTAGTTTCGATTTTCTAGAATCCCTATTCATAACACTTGATTCTCGAACCATTAACTTTTTTCAATACACACCACTTCATACAATACAAAATTTATTCCCTGAAATATTTCTAAAATATCACTGTAGGCTATAATTTTACCATGTGATTCATAATCACCAGACGTTAGTAGTAGGCTTACCTTTAAAATAGACCTTCTTGCAACTTTCCTATGTATTAGGTAAACTTTTACACAAATAACTTAAATTATTAATAGTTAAATCATATGTATGTGGATAATCGAAAGTGCCAAATTTACTTAATATTCAACAATATTTTATTTTTTAAGGTGGAAATAATGGAGTTTTGTAATTTTTAATTTTTTGCAAAATTTACTCATACATAAATCATGAAAAAGAGTTAATTTAAGTAGATTTTATTAAAACCGGTATTAAAAAGTCTAATTTAAGTTTGTTCTGTTCATTGAAACGAATGTAAAGAAGCTAATGAATTTATAGGCTTGCGTTAGTAATTTAGTTTCATACGAAACATTTAGATGCGACGCGAAGAGTTGTTTTTGTAGATTCACAAGCGTACACTGCTCTCAAGGAAACCAATATATGGAGTGGAAAATAGTTAGTGTCTCTGGAGAGCGCTTGTACTTTTTGTTTGTACAAATAAAAAAGAAGCTTCACTGGTCAGTTGTACTGGTCTCTACGTGTCTGCATTTATTTTCAACCTACACAAGTTTCGCAAACTTCAAATCCAGTCGTAATTACATGTTAAAATATCTTACGTAACCTTATTATTTAAGCCTCGCTTAATAATTTAACGTAAGTATTATCAAAAATATATGTAATGATGTTTGTACATTAATTTATGTTTGCATTTGTATTTATTGTTCGGTTTTAGGTAATATTGTACTAAAAATTAGGTCCATCATTACATTCTAAAGATGGATTAATGTGTTTTTTTAAAACCAAGTAAATAATTGTTAGTATCATTGCCGGATTTAAAGAGAATTAATTCGGGGTATAAACTAACTACAAGATATCAGCTTATACATATAATATAAATTGTAATAAGAACATGTTAATCTTTATTTCACGTTCTCTCGGGATCTGTTTGTTCATAAAAAAAATTTCTTTAAAATTTATTCAGAGTAGATACTTTAAAAGCTGCAGTAAAGCAGTTACAAGCAGTTACAAGCAGTTACAAGCTGTATGCGAAAAAGGAAGATGTAACGAATGAGAGAGAAACCGGGCTATCTGGTGTTACGAAGAAACTACGTTCTTAGTAATAAGATTAGGTATTCTGGATACCTCATGGGTTTTGGCACTAAGTGGGTTGGGCCCTCAATGTGGATCGAAGACTGGGACAAGGTGTGTACCTGTTGAATACCACTCCGCCCGTAAAAGTCCTTGCATCTGAGCTGAAGTTGGTGAGGAAGCATCTACGATCCAGTGGGCAGGTTAGTGTACCTGTCACAGCAAGTCAACCAAGTTATGATATATCCTAAGAAGAGGTACGAACTCCGGGCGAGATAGACGTTAAAATTATTAAGTCCTAATTAAATAAGTGAAAAATTTATGAGTTTGGTGAAATTGGACTGTGTTAAACTGAATGAATGGCTGTTTCTAAAATACAACGAAAAATCATTTTTATTTTAATTTTTTGTTATTTTTTTTCAATTTAATGTTGACTTTGTTTTTTTTGTCTGGTGTGTGAGTGTGTTATAGTAGGTACGGATAAATAACGTACGTCGTATTTATTATAAAAGTAGGTACATAACAGTACTCACACACTCTAATATTTTTGTTTTAATTTATATTGTGTAGACTGTTTGGAAAGTTTTTGAAAATTTTATTTGGAACCTTCTAAAAGGTTTGAATCGTTGTAGAGTGTTTTTTGTGAACTTAAGGTGTAAAGTTGAATAAGCGTCTTTTGTTGTTGAGAGTATTGACAACTTGTTATTTTATTGTAGGTAACGAATCGAAACTTCTGTGACGTTAATGGGAATTTTAAATTATAAATTATTTATAAAATTTTGTAGTATACAATATTTTTTTTTGTCTTGAATTTTTATTTCGGTACTGTACTGTACATTGAGCTGCACAATTTCCGTATATTATATTTAAATGGTGGTGGGGAGTTTCGGTTTAAGGAGAACAGGTACCCAGTGTGTAAAGTTTTTGACTTTACAATTCCAAATTTTCGACCTTTGTTGAAAATCGTAGTTTCCTAATCTCCCTAGACCCTTGGAGTTGATCAAATTTTGTCTTATTAAAATAATTAAAATGGTGTTTTTTTTCTTTATTCGTTAAGGAAGAAAAAAATATTATTTTATTATAAATAAAAGTTTGTAATTTTACATAACATATTTCTTTTCAATAATTTTTATTATTTCATAAAGAAATCACGTTTTCTTTGTTTATTCTAGTTGGTTATATTTCAGATGTTTTTACATCGCGTTTTCTTGTGGGAAATAAGGAAGCCTAAAGGCCTATTTTCTGTTCTCACTGTTTAAAACCCTTACTTTGCAATTCCGGAGCCTGGGAACAGTTTTTCAGTTCCATCTCTACGTACTTTTTGTAGAGGGGCCTACAGTTACTTCAGCACTTTTTGCGGCCAATTAACGCGTTTGTTTTACGCCGGTTTGTCAACGCCTTTCATAACGGCTAGTTTGATTGGTTTTTCCCCTTCCGTACGCCTGTAATTAGCGTCCCGGCCAGCCGTGTGAGTGAAAAAAATCGCCTGAGTGTTTTCTCTATTGTGTGCACGTAAAGTCGTTTTCCTAAGGTGCTGTGCTGAGACTGGACACTTTTTAAAAGGTAATTTTTTATTTTTATTTGTCTTCCTCTTTAAAAAAAATGAAGAAAAGAAAAGAAATAATTTTTTAGAACCATTTAAATGGTAAATATATAAAATAATAAATAAATAAAAGTAAATAAATAAATTTTCATGTAGAATTAGGGAAATCATTTAGTTTTTTTTTTGATTAAATAATAATAATAATAATATTTAACAGAACAAGACATCGCAGATAGGAACATATTTAGGAACAAGGTGGACAGATGGGACATAGAGCCAGAGCAGCCAAAGCAGAAGCAGCACAGGCCAAAGTGGTCAGAAGAAAGGAAACAGGCTTTCTCAAAACGGATGCGAGAGTACTGGGTGGACAAAAAGAACAGCAAGAAAAAAAAATGATTCAGTTTGCTTATCGCCTTCCTTTAAGGGAGAATACGCTAATAATAATAATAATAATAATAATAATAATATTAAAAATAATAATAATAATAATAAGAACAAAATTGTATTTATAAAATGTTAAATACTTCTAAAATATAATTTTAATATATAAAAAAATGTTAACATAAAAAATTATGACTTTGTCTCCAGTAGTTTTTGAACTGTATTTTTTTTAAATGAATGCAACCTTTCTTGGTGACCATATAGTTAAAAGAGGGTATTCCATAATAAATTTGAAGTGTAAATGTGACAAGTAGCAGACAGCTTAATACCATATTAAAATTAATGATCACCTTATGTGTATTTTGTTTCAAAGAAATTAAGTAGTTTTCTATCGTAGATTTTATACAAATTACGATCAATGCCACTTTTGGTTCATGGAGGGCAATTGTAAGAAAATTACACTTCATTTTTAATTGTAAAACTTTGATCTTTAAAAATGTTTTTTTTAAAGAATATTCTTCTTATTCTTACTGTGATTAAAACAGTGGATATATGTACGAAAACCTTTAACGTTGTACAAAATAATTTCCTTAAAATTATGTGTACATTACATAATAGGCTATGTGGAATTTATTTTAAGCAATAGGGGCTTTAGAAGTACTCCTCACAATGTCTCTTTGTAGGAACTAATTTTTTAAATCTCTGGCTGTACAATCTCTTAAGGTTACTGAAACCAGAGGTTATACAAAATTTAATTATAAAATGTTAAAAACTTTAAATTAAATTTTTTAAATACGTTAAAAATATAAATTTATAAAAATAATTAACAAAATAATTTAAAGCTGTTCAAATATAAAAAAAAGAAAAATCATTTAAATTAAACACGTTGTTAAACTGGAATTCGCCTTTTGTATTTTATTTAAAAAAATATCTACCTATTTCGTTTAGACTAGATATAGAAATAAGTTTTCAGATAGATGGACTGCAAATAATTATATTCACAATGGGAGATACTTGAATGAACGTTACACAGTACAGTTATAAAGGTTCTGGGTACAGTTATAAAGATTCTGTACCTACAAAAATATTTTTGAATCTCCATATTTAAACACTGCATTGTGTTTGCTTATTTTTGTTGAACAAAAAGAAATGGGTATATGTCTTGGCGAATTTACTAAAATTACATGTTTCTCCAAGATTAATTCACCAATGGCTTTGTATGGTGATTTTGATAAATTTACAATGTGTTTGGCTACAAAGTTTTTTTTCACTGTCTAAAAGGGTTCCATAATCCGAAACCAGTCGTATTTTCTCGCAAACCACAAAGCGAGAACAGTGGCTCTTAAGTGAAATCTGAGCTGATGTTTCACACTAACGAACTGGAAACACGGTTTTGACTCTGCGATCAAAACTTGCCCCAAAACATTTTTTTTTTATTTTATTCCTTCGTAGGAAATTTCAGGGTCTTGGACGTTGGGCCGTTCTACGACGTCCTGGTGGAGGCAACCTTTAATATAGATTATTTTTATCTAGTAAAAACAGGTAAGTGGTTGAGTGAAATTTTCAGGTTATTACCGCTGTGTGGTGTAGCAGAATGGAGACGTCTACTTGATGTATATTATAAACACTCACACTACCTCACAAACAACAAATTCACACTTTAATTTAAAGTAATTTTTTTTTATTAAATCCTGTTCAAGGGATACACTAATTCACGTGTTTGGAGCACGGTACATTTGAACTAATAATTTTTCTTAATTTGGTTAATATTACAGGGACAATTTTCGTTAACCATTTATATACGAAGTGTTCTGTCTATTAATATTTTATTTTAAACCCCATAGTTACTTGTTTTTATACTTGACACAGTGGTACATTCTCTGTTTATAACTACGGGTATTATCCGTTATTCAAACCAAGAGGTCTCTACTCCATTTTCGCTTTAGACGTCGCACAGGTAGAAAATTCCTTGTAGCTAGATCACGGGCTAGTTGGTTTGGATGGACATCTAGTCGTTCGTGAAATTTACTATACAAAGACGCGGTTAGCTCTTTTACTGTCAGAATTTTAAAATCGTCGTGGAGGGTTTTATTGCTTACATAAAAAGGATCACCAGAAGCAAGTTTTAAGAATTTTGATTGAAAGGTCTGGATCGACTTTAAATTTTTCTCTGCCGCTACTCCAAAGAGTTGGACACCGTAAGTCCAGATTGGCCTCAAAAGGGTTTTGTATATTAAAATTTTGGAACGGAGGTTCAATTTCGATCGAGGGTTAATAAAGCAGAAGAGTGGCTTCTGGCGGCGGTTTAAGTTCTAAACGTTTTGTACGCAGATGATGCTTCCAAGTTAGTCGCATGTCAAGCCATAAGCCAAGATATCGCACCACTCTGGCTTGGGGGATATGAATGTTATTCAGCATCACAGGTGGACAAGTTTGACGTCGTAAGGTATACGTAACCTGTGTTGACTTAATTGAGTTCACCGTAATACGCCAACGGGTAAGCCAGTCCTGTATTAATAAAAGATGTTGCTGCACAAACCTGAAAGCCTCATCCGCGCTCTTTTCCCGTACAAGAATTGCTGTGTCGTCAGCATACGTCGCGGTTACTGATGTATAAAAAATAAAAACAAAAGTATAGATTATATTAAAACACTGACAATATTAAACGATCCATTTCGTTCCACTGAAATATTTATTTTTATAATAAAGGAATATTGTGTAATGTTTTTTTAGTCCAGTTACTAATGGATTTGGAGAATAATTTTACAATTTGTAAAACATTTTATTAGCTAATTTTTATTAAAATATAATTAAAAACTATTTTCTTTGCGACAGTAACAAGTTAATTGAGTAATCTATTCGCATAATACGAGATGAGATTTTTACATTAAAATAATACAGCAACAGTACACCATATTACAGTTTTAGTCTACACTGCATAAACAATTTAACTTTGTATTTTTATAAAAAATTGTTCAGGTCGTTCTATGTTGAACAAAACAAAACAAAACACCAACAGTAGCTAATCTTAAAAATAATGTTCTTACCACTGTAATTTTAAATATGTATTACACTGTGTATTTCGTTTGCATATTTCAAATAAACATAACAACGCTTAATAAATGTTGACATTGCACGTAGCCTATATGAACATGTTTGTTTGTATGTTATATACGGTAAATAGGATTTACGCTGAGTTTGTAGAATAAACGATAAAGTTATGTTGGTTCATGCACTTGTTTAATGTAGTGGTTTCATTTCACCCAGTGTAAACAATATAAAATTTAGACAGTCAAATTTAATTAAGCCGAGCAAATTGGTAAAATTTGGTTACATTATTAGAACAACAATTATTAGTTTGAAATGCGGCATAAATCATAATCCTCTAATACCAGTGATCTAAATTGAACAGAGCAAATTACTATTGGTCAATAGATTGGAGGCCTAATATATTGGAGTTCATCCTATAATATAGGTTGAGCTTCGGCTACAATATTAGGCCTACAATAGGCTGACAAGTTATGTCAGAGAAAGATGAGGATAGAATTTTCTCGTTTTCGTTATCAGGCTAAAAAGATTAGAAAATTAAAGAAAAAGATAAACAAAATTATATTTCCACATAGGTAACTATGACCTTCAACAAACTCGGAAACAAATTTTGCAATGTTACAACAAAACAATAGAAAGTCTCTTTTAGTATAACTATATTTTTAACAAAATCAATCCTTCACCCCCCGTCATTTGTAGTAAAGGCGTGTTTCTCTAAGTAGTAAATTCATAAAAATATCCTGTTCTTTAACAAACATTAAAGTGCACAAAAACTTATATTAGGCTTATATCTAAAACTCTGAGAGTCTATCAACGGCTATTGTTCAAACTGTGAACGTAATAAAACATTAAATTTTTTTAATGTTTTTGCATAAACCATTTATTTAGCCAGTCCCGGCATCAAAATTCTATGTAAAAAAATTATTCCCAGCGTTATAGAGGTCTCCCGAAGCTTCTCTTTCCCTAAGACCTGTATTCCAGAACCTGTTTTGGAATTACATCGCCCTTCATTCTTTAACGATGTTCCATATTGCAATAATAACAAATTTTCTCATTTACACTTACTTTTTACAACTCTTTCCAATCGCAATATAAAATTAAGTACTTCATCGTACAATCCTTGACTCTTTGTAGAAGATAATAAATCTTTCCACACATTTATGAGATACCAGTAAGTAGGTGTTTTAAAGTAATCGTTCACGTGTTTGTTGACAGTCAATTGAATATTATGAACAGCTACTTAGATAAATTAATTAAGTTAAATATGCTTAAACAGGTTCACTTAGTTTGACAGAATGGAGACATCTGAGAAGATAAGCGTTGCACAATGGATGCCAGAGAGAGAGTAGGGAAAGCGATGCTGCGGGATGAGGAGAGCTAGTTCGCTCGGTTTGCGGAGAGGGTGGTCGAGAGACTGCGGAGGGAGGAGACATCTGGAGATCAGCGGGATCGCCCCCTCCCACAGTGAATCAATCCTACCCCGATCTCAGTAGGTAAGGTAGGCACAATAATTTCCTGAGCTGGTGATGAAAGAGATGAATGAAAGTGAGAGAGTGAGTGTTGGTCAGTGACAGCGAGAGGGGAATTAGGCTACGGTTCCCTTCCACGCCCGGCTGACAGTATGTAAATTTTTTAACCTAACATTTCCTTTGTAATATTATGTAAACAGTTCCGAGGAAGGTGGAGGGTTGTTTGCTGATGCCGGATCAAGTGGCCAGGCGGCGGGTTTTTGGTTGGTAAGGCGGTTGCGGCTTCCTTGAGGCTGAATGAGGACGCCTCAATTGAGTCCAACACTACATCCCCCATCGTGACGGAGTGAACATGAGTTTTTCTCGCCGCCTCGGATAAAAAAAAGGTTCACTGAGTTAGGTAATGGTTCGTCGCCGAATATTATCTACCTAACGATAAAAAATTTGTTTCACGGGGTTTGAATTAAATAATGAAAACGAAAGTATACACGAATTAGGAAAATCGATCTAGAATTAAAGAAATTGTGTAACTGAATCTCACGTAGGTTATATTCTTAAAAATATTAAGGCCAGGCGGTCACTACGGCGTGATTGAGTTGAGTTGAGCGCAGCGTTTAAGTGAAGTTGTGCTAAGTTGCAGGGGTGGCAGCTAGGAGCATAGCGTTGCTCAGTCAGTATAAGAAACATATTGAACAATTCTCATAAGAAGCTTGAATTTGTGTTGTTAAATTCTCATTCGGACGATTCCGATACCGAGTCAACGTACTATAGTGTAAGCCTGTACCTCAATCCAAATAATTCCGTTTAATTGCGAGTTCATGTATTTTTGTCGGATACATCGTACAGGACCTTCACTCTCTAACGCATTTAATTAGTTTCTCTTCAATCTCCATTTCTAAATAGATAAACTGGTATGGAACAGAATAGTAAAGAACTCCACAGATACACTGAAACCATGCGAGTCGGCAGAAATTTTGTCGGAAAGCATACAAGGTCGATTGGTTGGGGAAGTGTAATCAGCTTTCTAAACGGACCAAGACAGCAACGAAGCTGAGTGGAGTTGAGCCGCTCACTCCGCTGCTAAGCATCCTGTGTTCGCCCAGATAGAAAAACACGGGTTCGTTTTTGTCAGGT
Organism: Catonia carolina; assembly: GCA_035578175.1. Taxonomy (NCBI): domain Eukaryota; kingdom Metazoa; phylum Arthropoda; class Insecta; order Hemiptera; family Achilidae; genus Catonia; species Catonia carolina. The sequence continues at coordinate 84,547,408 of JAQMRL010000002.1, forward strand.
GAATTCACTTCACTTAACTCAACTCAACTCCGCTCACAGTGGCCGTCCGGCCTAAGGTATATTTGGTGTGTACAGTTTTGTCTGTGCTAATCTTAATTGGCCGGTAAGCGAACCAAAACGCCGTTAATTGTTAAAAGTTGTGAGATGTATGGACTATCATTTGCTAAAGAAAGAAAACTCATATCTTCAATAAAAAGAGCTATTATAGTTTTAAGAATAAAATTAGTAAAAACAGTTATTATAGTTTAAAGAATTATTAGGTTATCAGTCGTATAACTGTAGTAGGTACTATTTCGGAGCAATGCGAAACTTTGCTGTACCTGCTCCTGCTGATCGGCGAAAAACTGAAAATAGCGTGTTTATTTCTATAAATTGAAAAATATCAACATTAAAACTCTATACGTAGACCTAATAGTAATAAATTTGTAGTAATTTTTTCAAAAAATAGTAAAATTCCTTTGAACTTTTTACGTACATCTGGCCGGCTCGTGGTGTAGTGGTCAATACAACTAGCTTTTGCGCCAGGGGCCCCGGGTTTGACTCCCGGTCAAGTCCAGCATGGTTGTGTTACTCATATTTATTTTTATCTTTTCATCTTCTGCATTAGTATTAATGTGGAAAACATTCGGACGTAAAACAAAAAAGAGCTTTTTCAATTCCTGGAAAGTTTTAAATAACGTTAAAAAAATTTTGATGAGGGAAAAAATTGAAGTCTCTACAAATTTATTTAAGAACTTAGGCATCACGCAAAAGTAACTGCTTTTCAAAGCTTCCATTTTGCCATTGCTGTTATGTAGAAATTAATCTGAAATCATACATTGAATTGACGACAAATTTCACTCGTGCTTAGAAAATGACGGTAAAAAGTTTTTTTATCTTGCCACAATATATCAACTAATTTAAATGTGATATCTTACCATAAAATATATCTTCTCTTTCATATGACCAGAACAACAAAATCCGTATCAATAATTTTATTTTCTAATTCTAGTTTATATCATATTGCAACACCACAGGACTTTAAATATATGCTCATTTTTGTTTTAAAACAATTTTTTCTGCTTTTGACTATATGACAGAAATAAATTTAATTTGTGTATACAATGATACAAACAATTCTATTCCATTAACATTTCAATTTACTTCACAAAAATTTCAGATGTAGACTACATGGAATAAACACGCAACAAAAACTGACATTACAAGTTAAAAATGAAATCATTACAAAGCAACTTGCAACCTTATATTAAAATTAATTAAATATTAATTTCTACATAATTTGGCAAAATAATGAAAACATCAGTAAAACAATTTCTAATTTGTTTTGAACATTGTTTATATAATAAAGCAAACCTTAGTCTTGAAGCTGATACCAACACAAATACGTATGTAAATAATATTAAATAAATATAAATGTTGAATAAACTTTTTACAAAATTCAAAATACGCTTCAGGGTCTTTTCTGACAGTATCCAGAAGCTGACGAAATACGTAAATTAGCGCAGGAAACCTTATTGTGCTGAGTATAATTAAGTTATTAAAACTCAGAAATATTATAATTAGGTTTAAAATACCAATGTTGTTTAGCGTTTTACCTTTATTACAAAATGTATTTACATTTATTCTTTAAAAATTTACTCTATATTACTCTAATAACCAATACAATCTCCAATCTACTGAAATTCAAATTAAGTAATTTTAAATAAAAATAGATATAAATTGTAAAATATTTATGCAATAATTTCATAAAATTATTTTCATTGTTTACCGCATAGATAAATGTTCAAGAATAATTAACAGATGATCTAATGATTCGGGCACTCCCAGTTATCTGCATTATCTATACTAATAATGCAGACAGCGAACAACTGTCATTTATCCAATTTTTGTATAGCGCTTTTACCTCAAATTTTCCTTTCTAGAACGCTTAATTAACCGCAGCAAGATTCTTTGATGATATAGCACTGGCTATCCCGCTGGTACATTAAAAGATAATGCAACACTAAAACACTTAGAAACGTCGTCGTCTTCTTCTTTTCCTTCTTCCAACCAAGGGTTAGGCCGCAGCCTGTTCCGAACTCACAAACTGTATCATCTCTCTCTATCTTCTCCTAGGTCTACCGACATCCCTTTTACCTTCTGGAGCATACCAGTGTGCCTGCTTAGGTATCCTGTGATCTGACATCCTTGCCATGTGCTGTCTCCAACTTACACGATAACCCTTTATCCTTTCGTTCAAGTTGTAAGTACCCGATTCTGACGTGATTTCCTCATTCCTTATTCTGTCTAAGCGTGTACACCTTTTAGTTCTTTGAAGAAATCTCATCTCTGCCGTTTGGATTCTCCGCCCTTGGGTTTTTGTTGTTATCCACGCCTCACTTTCGAACAGAATAACTGGAGCTGCCATAACTTTTTAGAACTTAAGTTTTAAGACCTTTTTCGCTCTATTATTCAAAGTTCTGCTTATGGTCCCGCATGTCCTCTGGAATTGGCTTAATTTCTGCTCTATATCCAAATCAGAATCGAATCCCACATTACACCCTAAATAACAATACTCTCTCCATACCGGTAGGCTATTATTCAAAACTATTTTTGAACGAACGGGATATTTGCCCTTAAAAGCCATTATTATAGGTTTTATCAATGGAAAATTTTAAATCATCTTTAAAATCATATTAAAATATTTTTAATACCAGAAATAACGCTGCGCTTAGAAACGAAAACAGGTAAAATATTATAAAATCTGTTTTATGCTTAGAAACGTAAAACAGGTTTTATAATGTTTTTTTATTTCTTAAATATTCGTAAATGTAAATACAACTGTGAATTTATAAGCAGGAAATTTGATAGTAACGATGAGTAATGACATGAACGATGTTAAGGTGAACTATAGGGCTACTCAACTGTTAGACTCTAATGGGGTACACATAATAATTTAGACTATGTGGCTTTTCTACCCCATACCTCCATTACAAAATCTAAAAAGACGCCTTTGCAGGTTTTAAGGTAAGTTTCATGAATTTAGATTACGTATAATTCGGTTTTGTTTTCGAGAAATGTTTTGTTGAAACACCTGTATAAGCGAAGGAAAATATAATGCATGGTATATTTTGATCATTGATACCGTTTCGGTTTTGACACACCTGGGGCATTAACAATAATGCTTATATTGGATACGTTGCAGTTTGTTAGTAACAGCAGGTTTAGTTGAACCGAAAGATTTTACAACCGTAAGTTCATAAAGAAGGATTCAAGATTTGTTTATTAATATTGTAAATGAATCTACATTCGTATGTCTGTAATGAGTAAAATGAGTAACTGTTTGCAACGTTTTTCTAATAAATTTTGTTTTAGGTCAATGTGAGTAATTACAAGTAAGATGTCAAGCCAGTCAATAGGTAAACCTTGGTAACGTAGGCCTATTGTGACAATATCTAAGAGGAACGTTGTGGTTCCAGAATCCTCTAACAGAATTGAGTTTGTAAAGGTTTTAATGTAAATAATAATAGTTGTTAATTTGGGTTAGTTCCAAGAAATGGTTTGGAATATTGTGTACAAATTGATACTATATCAATTTAAAAAGTAGAACAGAAGTAAAAGTTGTTAGTAGTGCATATTATCGTGAAGGCTTTGTTATGGTTGGTGTATCTATTTAGATAATTAGCTTTTTTGTAATGGTGTCGTAACCCTTTATTCAATGTTTTAAATCACGTTTTATACGTACTTAAAAGCATGTGAAATAGTTATAAATCAGTTCGGATTGTCAAAAATTTTGGATTAGCTGGGTTGTTTTATTGTATAGCGATGAGCAAGTCAGATATTCTCAGACCAATTATGTTCGTACTGGTCGGTAACAAGAATATTGTAATGTTTAAATTTGATTTTAGTTTGTAGTACTATAATGTAAATAATTTATGATTGTACTAAAATTGCATAGAAAATTGTAAAACTGTAAAATTTCATGTGGTAAATATCATGACGTATTTAAATAATTGTGCCAGCGAATTGTGCCCACCTGTCTACTCCATTACCAGGTAGGAGGCTTTATATTGCGTTGTTCGTGATAGGGAATGTAATTTTCACATAAAGTAAATGTGAAAAAACATTCCAATTATTATTCTAAAAGCATAACTTATAAAAAAACCTTTTCTTAAGTGATAAGAATATTTCCGGTCTTGAGGGTTGGTTGCGACGTTCAAGACAGTGTCAAATATAAAACCACGTATCTTGAATATATAGGTACCGAAGGAGATTATTATGACTTTTATTGTCAGATATTTTTGATTTAGAGTTCCATATGTTATTTTTGCCATAACATAAGTTCAGGTTCACATCTTTATATTGTAACCTGACCTGTTGATTTCACCGATAACTGATACAGTAGGTTTGCTGCGCAAGGCAATACTATTGCAGCTATTGGTATTAGAATATCGTATTTTTTGGTTACCGTTGCCTAACCTAAAGTACTTTGAATTTATGAATGACAAACATGCAGAGACATTACATTTACATTTCAAAGCGGTTCTCTTACAGAGTTCGCAATTTATAACTGCACGTTGGTTTTGCCTTTCAAATTGTCTACTTTGCTAAACCTGTCCATATCCCCTTAATATGAATGAGTCGGTTCGTTTAGGATATAGCGTGCTTTATTGTAGAAAATTTATGTAAGCCTATTCCAAAACAGATGGAACACAATCAATAGATATGTCTTTTTATAAATTTATGATAATCGTCAATAAAAATAATTATTTAGGTATAATCTTTTTAAAAACTGAGTTACCATAAAACCAACAATTTATTCGACCATTTAAAATCAATTCTACAGAAAAATTACTCAATAAACTAGTATTTAAACAGTAATAATAATAATTCTCTTTAAAATATATGGGCATGCTTTGTATTTTTGAACTCACATCATTTACTTTTGTTACTGTTATTGCTGCGAATTACCGTACGGAATCAATAGGTTTAACGCTTAATCATTTTCAGAACCTAGTGGAAGATTTCTCTGCGCCTTTCGCTTTAGAGTGAAAACATTTCTAGTGTTCTAACTATTGGCTCCGGAAAGCAAAAACATACCACAATATGATGTTTTTTAAAAAAGCAAAAAAATGCTTAGTTATTCGATGAAGTGTCCCTTTGGATTGATTGTTTATTTAAAACAAACAGAAAAATCCGACTACATATTAACCTACTTTGTATCAGAATATATTTATATATATAGTATATTTTGCTGAAACAAATAAAATAGCTACCTATTCCAAAGTAAATTTTTAGAAAAAAAATTTAAGTAACGTGATTTGTAAGAAAATGTGAATGTCATGAAACCAATAGCAATAATCGCTCGTTTCTAGAAAATTTTTATGTAAATTGTAGGATAAATGTTTCAATGAAATGCACTCAATAGAACGCTTAAGAACAAAATCAGAGGAGATAAGTATTCCTGAAATGTAAAGTGATGTCAATTTCTAGTTACATTTTGTAAGCGAAATAGGAATAATGCCTTTTACCCTCGGAAAGATATTTTTGAGTATTATTGTGACCAATATAAATATGTGTGGGGTCAATTTTTTATCTGAGGGAACGAGTGACCAGGATATCACGAACCATGTGAATCAAGGGAGAGTTGCTCTTTAAAGACTAATCGTTCTTTTCTGTTCTAGAAAAATACAAATGTGAACAAAGAAGTTTGTTGCCACATCTTCATTGGAACCCTTAACTACATATGGTGTTGAGTGCTTATAAATTAGCTCCAGGAATAAACAACCTTAGAGATGAAATGATTACGAAGGTCATGCGGGGTCTCCAGAGTGGAGCATGTGGGAAATGAGGCATTAGGCAATAGACGGGATTTCAGGATGCCATATTAAATAGAATAAAGATCAGAGAGTTAGTTTGGTATGGGAATGCGAAGAAAAGCAACGAACAGATGACTCCCAAAGAGCGTTACTTTTCCGTCCCGAAAATAGAAGGAGAAGACTTCACCTTCAGAATAGGTGGATACAAGGAGTCTAAGACACTATGGCAGTGAGAAATCTTAGAGAGAGTAACTGGGAGACGAAGGGTTATAGGACACGAGAAGCGGTGAAATCTGTAGAACCTAAGCAAACAAAGTCATTAAATTTGCTAGTTCACCGGGTTGTTCTAGTGATAGAGTCGTCGCGAGTCAGCTGTTTAACAGCTGATGTTCGGAAACGAAGGTTAATGGTTAAAACCCTAGTAAAAGTTGTTACTTTTATACGGATTTGAATACGAGAGAGTGGTTACCGGTGTAGGCCTACTTAGATGGGTAGAGTTCAATTAACTATACTCTCTCAGAAAAAGTCGGCCTGAATCACTACAATACTACACCTCATTTACACGTCATACATATAATTTTCATCTCATTGGGTCATAGGGTTGCTTATTGTGCTTAGATTAAACATATTGCAACGTACACACATTAGGGATTAAAAGAAATAAATATGCAAATTATTTTTTTGTAATAATAGATTATAAAAATAATTTTTACCCATCACAGGCAACTGGAGCGTTAAATTATTTGCACGCGATCTGCTAGTTTCAGGGCTACAAAATATAGTTCTGTTACTTATCATATGGTTAGTTAATTATATGACCGAACCATTTAAGAACAGAAGAGGGAGAGGTTTATAGAAACTAATCAGAGTAAAGTAATCCTCTGAAAGTACCTAATGAAATTCATTATAGTGTCACACCCTACGGTGAATGAAGTCAAGGTGTCATTTACAGGATGGAAAGTAGATGCTTTTTAGAGGACCTGACATGCTCATAAACATAATTTTTTACTCAGTGAGGAAGTCAAGGTAAACAACCTCATTCGTTGTTTACTGATTAAAACCTCTAAAGTTCCAAACCAGCCTTTCGGCTGATGACCTAAACAACAAAACAAATAATTTAAGTAAAAAAGTTGAGAAATAATAGTTTCAAGTAATGTTAATAGTTTAATTACTTATGCCATTGAATTTCTTTGATACAATATACATAACTGCAAATATTTGAGTTGGTAGCGTCGCACAGTAGGTTAAGCATATATTTAATAATACCACCTACATTACTTCCTACTTTATGAAGTTAATGTTATTTAAAACTTGCATTATAACCTACAAAATAACAAACCGTGGTATTGCAATAGTAAACACCAAGAAATATAGTACCATAAATACCAGTGTCACATAACTGTACGCAATGTCTTAGTGTATTAGGTGACACTATTTTAATGCCTGCGGTAAGGAGTAAATTTTCAGACCTATTAACGGTAAGTGGAATAAAACAGTCCGCACGCGATTAACTATGCTGTAATGAGGCCATGCATCCTTCAGTGCAGTATGCAGAATGAGAACGAATTTTAGCACGGAGGTAAAGTTTCCCGATGTTGTTTATTCCCACAATTTAGTTGTTCAATACCGAATAAACGATTAAACAAGCCGTTTGAAACGCATTTCAGTTTACTTCGCCTACTTGCGTAATTGAATTCCAAATTTAAGAACGTTCTAAGAAGTTCACTAAAGCTCTTTCGTAAATTATTTAAAAGTAACCTTTTTAATAGCACTACAGAGTTTCGGTTTCGACTTCCGTTTTCTTACTATTAATGCGTTTTTGATATCCTGCTTAAATATTAATTTTCATGTTAAGGATAATTGTTTCATGTGTTACTTATTTAGTACGCCGTTCTTTTATAATGCACAGGCTTAATAATTTTTTTGAAATTTATCCCATTAACCACTATTAAAATTTGATTTGTATTTCTTTTGTTTATTTTATATTAGTTTATAATTTTTGTATCCGATCAGTTGCAAAAATTGTTTTAGTAAACTCCTCTGCAACTTAAAACAACTGGGTACGAGTAAGCACCCTAAGTTACTATACATACTTCTGCCGAAATGTTTGATAACCTACCAAAAAAAAAAAAATTTTATATAACTAGAGGCTTTACTAACTAAGACGAGGAGTGAGGTGGTTTACCTTTGCCTTCATTCACTGAGTGGAAAAATATGTTTATCTGCATGCGAGACCCTCTGAAAAGCATTTACTTTCCACCCTGAAAACTACACCTTCAATTCATTCACCACAGGGTTTGGCTGTATAATTATGAAATTCATTACTCTCAGAGAAGATAACTCTGACTAGTGGTTTTACACCTTTACTTCTTCTGTTCTTAAATGCTTCAGTAGTATAGCCTACTGGCTGACCATGTGACAAGAAACAGAAATATTTTTTGTAGCTTTGGAATTAGCAGATCGAATGCAAATAATTTAACAATCTACCTGCTTGTTATGGGAAAAATTTTGAACTTCTATTTTTCCTTATCCGGAATTTAATATTCTATTAAGCCAATTGTTCGGTGTTTTGCTGATATTCGTGGCTTATCTGTAGCTTAAATTTGATATGGGTAGATAAGTTATTCTATATTGTCTTTTGAATGAAGTAATCTCCCTGTGGAGACATTTTTTAAGGTTTTTATTTTCTTATTTTTATTACATATTTTAAATTGTTGATAGTTATTACTGTGTCAAATTCTATTTTAGTGTAAAATTAGTGTAATGAATGTTTTGTTTTTAAGAAGTCGTGTGGATGTTTGAGCTTCAGTTGTCTTGTTATTTATGGATTGTCTTATAAATTTATGGTAAGTTTGAGTATATTTCTAATCTTTTTTTGAAACTGAGTAACGTATCTGGAAACTTCTTCTTTCTTTTTATATCGCAATGTTAAACTGATATAATTAACTGAAATAATGAAAGATGCTGTGTCGTATTATTAAAAATACAGTGAAAATTTCGAGTAATTTTTTTCCAGGTTTTAATCGATTTTTAAATTTTCATTTATATTTTATCTTTAATGTCTATTTTAAACAATATGCGGTTTTCTTTTTGTATATTGATACAAAAGAAATTATTTTGTTAGGGTCGAGTGACTTCTTTTTTACATTGTCCCGAAAAGCCAATTAATCATTTTACATCAATAATAGGCAAAAAGAGACAAAAGAAACATTCATGAAAGTAAAGTAGACTTTCCTTTTATATAAAGAGGAATAAAGTGAAATTTAAAATTTCACATGTTTTGTTTTACTTTATGAGAATCAACAGCATTTTTGAAAAGGGTACAGGATTTCTTCCCCCAATTTGGTCTCACCTCCCACTGGACTTATTTCAGTCAATAAAATATTTTTAAAAAATTGATGCTTTTCATCATGAGTTATCGCTCATCATTATTCCAAACATTATTATTTTTCGAAAGTCCGTGTTATTTTTTTCATAATCCCGTTTAACTCGGAGAATAGAAAATTAACTGGTTTTTAAAACCCGATTTTTGTGGTAGTTTTCTTAGTTTCGGATGAAATAATACGAGTTTAAAAAAAGTCAATAGTCAGCAGTTGTTCGCTACCCCATACGGAAATTTTGATTTTTTAAAGACACAGGCTATTTAACATTTTTTATCAAAGTGCGTAGAGAAAGGAAATGTCCCTCCTTGTCCGTGTTTAATGTCACATTCAGTGTGGAATCCACTATCTAGGCATTCTGGCGGAGGTAGAACGCAGCGTGTAACTGCAGTATATAGATTTAAAATATAGTAAAATATAGTATGTTATAGTTACACTATGCTCCTATAATCATAGGATTATTAAAAATTATAGAAATTTTTTACATGTTTATTAAGAACGAAACCGTCTAATGAACTTAAAATTTATCCAAAATCTCTGTTCCATTTTTGCGGGACCAGAGAACAACCATGTTAAAACGTTTCGTTACCTATTAAAATTAATTATGAATATTTTATTATTGTCAACATATGGTGTCCTTTAGGTATCTGAACAATGGCATAAATAATATAGTAAACTTCACACGGTTAAAAAGTTAGTGTTAATATTAATTAAAGTTTTGTAACAGTATAATTTAGGCTAAGTTTGCAACTTTAACTTAGATATCCCAATATCAATTAAAACGGACACGGAGGTAGATGATGCTGTTGATTTATTTACTACCTCTGTTCAACAGTGTGCATGGAAGGCATCACTGCCATACCATCCAAATGTCCCAGACGCCCCTCACTATCCCACCCATATCAGAGAACTTATTCGTGAAAAACGCCGCGCCCGTAACATTTGGCAGAGCTCGCCTACCATCTGATAAACGTCGCTTAAACCGGCTGACAAACGAGCTGAAACAGCAAATTCAAACACATAACACCCGCTTATACGAAAATTATACTGGAACTCTGAACGAGAAGGATGGTAGTCTCTGGCGTAGCACAAAACCTACTACGGCATCACACGACACCGATGCCCCTTAGGGTGGGTGACGTATCCTGGCTAATAACTGATGACGACAAAGCTGAATGCTTTGGCAGACATCTTTCTGAAACATTCACTCCCCATAATGACATCCAATCTGTACATAACCAACGCGTTACTCAGTCACTAGATGAACCGCTTCAATTATCCCTCCCGCCGAAATACTTTCACCCCTCCGAAGTAAAATCTGAAATTTCGAGATTACCACGTAAGAAGTCACCGGGATGTGATTTAATAACAGCTGACATACTTAAACATTACCGCGGAAAGCGCTCGTTCTCCTTACTACAATCTTCAATAGTATATTGCGCACGACACATTTCTCCACTCAGTGGAAGTATGCAGAAATAGTAATGATACAAAAACCGAACAAACCTTTTCATTTACCTTCCTCCTACCGACCAATATGCCTCCTCTCAGTACCTTCAAAAATTTTCGAAAAACTCCTTTACAAGCGCATTCTTCCGCTGGTTCATGATACACTACCTCCACATCAATTCGGATTCCGCACTCAACACTCCACCACACAACAACTGCACAGGGTGACTGATTACATAGCTTCGTCTATGGAACAAAAGATGTATATGTCCGCAGGTTTCCTGGATGTCGCTCAAGCTTTTGACAGAGTTTGGCATACAGGTCTCTTACACAAACTGAAAGAAATACTACCATTTACCTACTACCTTATAATGAATTCCTTCCTATCTGACAGATTCTTTAGAATTCGTTTAGGATTGTCCTACTCAAATTTCTTTCTTGTCTTAGCCGGCGTGCCTCAGGGCTCAATTTTAGCCCCACTTCTCTATTCTGTATACACTTCAGACCTACCGACCCTACCCCAGACCCTCACTGCTGACGACACAGCGATATTAGCCCGAGACCAAAACTCTATACACGCTTCACTAACACTCCAACATCATCTCAATCTTATACACGAATAGTGTAAAACATGGAAAATAAAACTTAATACGACAAAATCCCTTCACGTAACTTTCACACTCCGCCATGGTGATTGCCCACCAGTATACATAGACAATGAACCTCTCACAAAGACAGATACAGTCAAGTATCTCGGTCTGACTTTCGATAAACGACTAACTTGGAGCACACATATCAAACGGAAACGTTTATTACTGAATTCCCGACTTAAACTTCTATATTCCCTACTTTACAAACGATCAAAATTACCAATGGCACAAGAATTACGCATATATTGTTCTCTTCTGAAACCTATTTGGACCTACGGATCCCAAATTTACGGTTCAACCAACCCCTCTAACTTGCAACGAATTCAAGCATTCCAGTCAAAAACATTACGCTTTAAAGCAAATGCACCTCTTTACGTTAGCAACAAAACCTTACATACAGATTTGAAAACACCACTTGTACAAAATTCCATTGAATACCTATACAAACGCTTTCACGACAAGTCACACGAACACGAGAACCCCCTGGTGCGTTCACTTTCCTCCGTCCATTTACCTGATAATCCCCCTAGACGCCTTAAAAGACGCTGGAGTAGAGACCTGCTAATTTGATATACAAATTTCATTCTTGGGGAGGCACCAATGGGGGCCCTACCCCTCTCATGCCTATCATGTCTTGTCATTTACATTATTATCATAATCATCACATGTGCTTGTTGTAACGTTTTACAGTTGTAAATAAAGAATTAAAGAGAAAAAAAAAAACTTATATTGACAAAATGTTCACCATTAAGTAACGAATTAAAAAAAGAACTAAAATAATGGTGTTATAGTCTTAGAAAATACCAACGAAGTGATAGTGCTCAAGAAAATTTTTGTTATGTTAAATTAAAAATTGAAATTCAATATTTTAATACTAGTGTAGGGTTAATGTATCTTGTTTCTACTTCATCGGCGTTTCAGTTATCTTTGTGTTTGTAGGATACCGGGTGAATCGAAGAATTTGTGTTGCACACCAAGGGAATATTATAATGTTGAAATGTGTCTCTGGATAGAAAGTGCATGTCGAAATGTGTTATTGACTTAAGGAAAGCACAATCCTGTAACATCTCTTGGATAGGCTACGTGTTACTTGGAAACTTACTAATTAGCCGCAAGAATTTACTTTGAAAACGTATATTGTTGAAATGACTAAACAACTTTATGCAACTCGTTGCATAAACTTGGTTTTGATATATCCAAATCGATTCGAGTATCTAGTTACTTGAATTTTATCTTTTACAATTTCTAGAGAGACATCAACTTTCAGATGTTTCTTTATAAATGTGGTGTGGGATAGTTAAATAGTTAAGGTACGTACAACTCGCATATTGTGCAGACCTTATCCATTTGGTAATAGATTTATCTTCAGTTTTTTGATGAAAGTTTTACTTTCTGAATTCAATGTAACTGAAAAATGGCTACGAAGAAACAATAATAACTTCCTTTTCCAAAAATTGGTCTACGAAATCGAACAGGCACTTTTAATCATGTAGTCAGTAACAGGTATTACAATACATTCTTATTCTTGTTCTTCTTCTATTATAACATCAATAGCCATTTATAAGGTGATTTGTGGTCCTATATTAATCACCTAATTCAAAGTATAGGCCCACAGATACAATTATTCCTGTACATGCAAAATCTTGTATTTTCCATAAAAGGTTTAACAATCTCAACCAAAGTTTTATAATGTTGGATGTATTTTATACGTTTTTTAATATTATTAGATTATTTTTTATTACAGTGAAAATAATTCCGTGAAATGGAAGTAATTTTTTTTGGTTTTAGAGGGAAACATCTCATTTAAAGCCATAAATTAGATCACGTCTTTGCTCTGCTTAAACAGGGTTTGCAATATCCTGCTATCAAGGTTAGTTGATTTAGCACAATTGTCGGTAGAATGAAACGTACGCATTGTGAATATTAAAGTGCCGTAAAGTCGTGCCTAATCGTACATAACGTAAGTCGATTCTAAGAGCTTTTTTCTACTGTTTTTACGTGTTAGTTGAAATATAAACAGTCACATATTTCAAACCAACCTGATTTATTCTGACATTTGATGTTCTTTATGTGATCATTTAACCAAATAATAATTTTGTATATTTTAGTATAAAATATTTTTATATTTATGAATTGTTTTGGTTTTGTTTTTTGGTAAGAATTCAAACAAATCTTTCAAATTACATAAATAAGTTTTCAGTATCGGTTATTTGAGGGTTATGTAGCAGTTACTTTGAGGGTTATGTCACGGCCGCTAAATCAACGGCCTCCTGTTGTTTAAAAATAAATATTAATGACAATTATTTCACTGAGAAATTTAATTACTTGGCCATTCAACAGAATATATTTGCAAACATATATCTGTATTTACAAAAAATCTACGTACAAAAAAGCGGTTGTTCCAATCTTCACAGAAATATTCCGCACATGCAGCTTACTATGTGTAAGGTTAAATAGAATAGGTAACATAATATTAACAGAAGACTTAAAACTTTTTACGTCTAGATTAAAATTTAAATTCAAACATATTGTAACACTTTAGCCTAGGTTCGTTCGGGATCTGGGTATAAAAAATACCAAACAGACTTACGTTTAAACTTATAACAATTAAATTTATTTATACGATTAATGATTAAACATAGCCTACTAACAAATACAATAAGACTACCTACTTCAATTAAATTAATTGCAATACATAAGCTTGAACTAAACTTAACCACAAGTAAAATAATGTCACCTAACAGATGAAACAATGATTTACCTGTCCACAACCACTTGTTACACCCTTATGCACACACATTATTAACATAGTTTACTTTCTACCTCCATTAAGATCCACGATTTTGGTCAGGGTCCATTATTTTTTTGTAAGCTTATAATAATTAATTATTTGTTTTTGTTTAGGAAACTCTTAATTTAAAATAAAATTCCAATGTGAATTCTACTTTTAGTTCTTGCTGTTAGGTGCCTTAAATTGAATCGGTCATTTCAGAAAGCCCATAAGTCAAAAAACTAACTTTTGGAAAAATTAAAAAACTTGTAATTTACTATGCTTCAATTAAAAATATTAAATAATATAAATTGTTCAGAGGCTGTCCCTGTTATATAAAATATGCTTTCGTCTTTTTAAAGTCAAGCTACATGTTTAAAAAATTGAAAATTTAGACTAAGGTGTGTCTGAAATAAATTGGAGTAAAATGTTAACTTATATTGTTTTCTGTAAAATACGTTGTTAGACCAAAAGAAAATTGTGCTGTACAATAGCAGGCCTATTCATATATTTATTTCAGTAGTTTACATTATGACTTCAAATAGCTTTTTGCAATATTAAAAATTGAAATTCTTAACTTGAAGAAAGAAAAATATTGATTTTCAGGGCTGTTCACGTTCTTCATCGTTGTCATAAACAGTAGTTATCTCCCTTAAAAAGATTTTTGCACAGAATCTTTGTATGGTTTCTTCCACTAGAAAGTAGAGGTTAAGCTTCAAGAAACCATCCACTTTTATATTTTAATTAGAAGGAAATACCTTATATCCTTAAGGATAAGCCGTTTCTTAGTGTTGTTACTTAAGGATAGGCAAACTTATGTGATTTCTATAGGGATGGTGTGTTTACATTCAGTTAGTTCTAAAATGCAGTAAAGAAAAAATATCAAACTTTGACTTATGGGCTTTCTGAAATGACTGATTCAATTTGAAACTCAATGATTTTTCGTTATGGTCTGGGTTTGTCAAATCCCTTTCTAAATCGCTTGTCTCACAAGTGTAGGCCTAACTAAACTTCTGTAACTCAATTAAATATTCTGCTCAATGACTGTTAAAATAATTTAACAATTATAAATAATATAATAAAATAAAATAGAATAATAAAAATTTAAGAGAATGAAATAGTTTTAAGACATATTGTATAAACTTAAATTAAAAAATTTTGTTCGAACATTTAAATTTATAGTATAAAAGCACAGGCGTACTTAACAATGCCTGCAAGTATTTTGAACACATTTAAGTAAACTTGTAAATTATTTAAATATGATTGGATAGCTAACGAAATTTCCATGTACCACTCGAATTAGGTTTATTGAAAATAACACGTAAGAAGTTTGAGAAGTGTTTAAAGGAGATAATGTGTTAACGTGTTTGAAGTGTTGAGGGAATGTGGCAATGTTACGAGTTAATAAAAAGATACAGAGGGAGGATGTTTATCTGGTCGGGTGTTTCTCCGCCGCTACCGACACCTTAAGCCCCAAACTCCTGACACCTTAACCTTTAGAATAAGTTAACGAAATTCGGTACAAGTTAACAGTGTTGAACAGAACATAATGCACGCGGTGATCTCCCCAGGATATACCTAACATTCAATTTGACGAAGAAACTTTATGAAAATTTGAAACTTATGTATAGAAGAACTTCAATGTGTTGGGCTTCACTTCCCTTTTCTGTTGAAAAGTTTTCGTCTGCCTGTATATATTATTAAACTCAGTTGAAATATATTAATTATAAAGTGTAGGGCATCTTAATATTCAGATACTTCGTTCGTGATTAAAGTAAGTTGAACATTTTCTTATTCTCTCAAAATTTCTCAACTTAAGTATTGTGAATATTTAATATTAAATATTTTAAGAAGCAGCTTCATTAAATCCTGTCTTGTTATCCAGAAACTATGATCTCTACTACTGCAATAATTGCTGTCTCTTATTTTTAAGAAAATGTAAACGTAATTTAAATTAACTTACAATTTCATATTCAAGAAAATTTTACATTTTTAAAATGATTCTCAACCTATGGTGTCGAAATTTTTGTATTTATTTTGAAGTTTTCTGATTATGTATATATAAATTTTGACATGAATTATTTTTTAATTGGCGGAATTAATGTGTTTGGAAATCAAAACAAAAAAATTACTATTCAAATATGATCGTGGAAGACAACAAAATGTTTATATATAACCCTTTGGTAGCCACTATCAACAACTAACTATTGGGGACCCAAAAACATTTGGTAATTTTATTTTAATTTACATAACTCATTTTCTATGAAATGGTTTTTATAACAATTCAAAAATTAAAAATCTTCAAATAAAAACTTTTTCCGTTTAAACGGAGCAGTGTTCTGTACTTATCAGCTGGATGACGATAAGCCGTTTGAAGTAACGAGTACGTCCACAATATCTACGATATTTATTTCTGTAGAACTATCTGATCAGAAATTTATGATTAAAGGTGTGACCTATGTTATTACTAAAAATAAAACACCGTTACCGCTCATTTTATCGATTTGGTCTGTGTAACAAGCGTGAAGAAATATGTTCTGTTTATCGTTTGTTAAATTCGGTAGTCGAAAACTGAAGAAAGTCGTCAATATAAGGACATCGAGCAATGAACTAGTTGTCAGGAATATAACCACACAAAAGTATATTGTAACAGGCAACCACGTTGTGTTCCATGCGCAGGGAATCATCTCAAAAAAAAATCTGGTGTGAAACACTCACACAACTTTTTCTTGCCAATGCAAATAATGACCAATATAACCTCACATTAGTAACAAAACATTAGAAATTAACAAAAACCTAACCTCGAAAAACATAAACTTATTTTAATAATGAGTGAAAGACGCAAAATAAAAATCGACTTCAGTTTGGCTTAAAAATACGGAAAATCACTCTTTCACGCTAAACTAGGCTCTGTAGAGAAAAAAGCTTTAAATAAAAGTTGTAGATCTTTTAATTTCCAATAAATTTAATTATACACTTTTGTCGTAAAATGCATACTAAGGCCGAAATCTTAAAAAAATCGATTTTTCACACGTTTTCGTGAGAAAAAAAATAGAAAGTCGCTAATTACCGTTAAACTAAGCGTTATACAAAAAATGTTTGTAATAAAAGTTGTAGGATTTTAAACTCTCTACATTTTTTATTATAAAAATTTTTGCACTAAAATGCATATTAAAGCCGTAATCTTAAAAAAAACAATTTCTTTACGTGAAAACAGCCTCACCATGAATTTCAGCAAACATGGCGCCTACCTTATCTTGTAGAGCATAAAAAAGTTAGTAGGCCTAAACCAGGAGATTTAAAAAAAATCGTAGGACCAGTTTTAGAGAAAAACGCAAAAAGTGGAAAACTACACGAATAAACTACTACATCCGGTTGACCGATTTTGATGAAAATGTTCGTGTTGGGTCCGGTAGTGATATGTATGTAACTTAAGTTTCAAGTTTCAAGTTCGTACGATGTTCCATTCTTGAGATATTCTGTTCACACACACACACACGCACAGACACACACACATACACAGACCAATCGCTAAAAACATGATTTTTGGATTCAGGGGGTCTGAAAACATGTAGATCCGGTGAAAACTCGATTTCAAAAAATCGACATGAAAAAAATAGGCTACTTTCCTTCTTATATATTCATATAGGAAAGAGAAAGTAAAAAGATAGTGAGAAAAGAAGAAACAGGCCTTCTGCTTGTAGCCTATATTTTGTAATCAGTCTCGCACAGCAAATTACAAAGGTTGTTTAGTGTGCCAAAGTTTTCAGAAGCGCAGATTAAAATTTCAAACAATACCCAGAGCAGATTTTTTGGTACAATAATAAATTTGATTACATAGTTACACATAGTTTTAAATAAGTCAAGCGATTTTTGGACCCCTGTTAGGTAATAGTACCTAGGGCAATCCACTTCGCTTTTTACCACTGTAGATTACCGATAGGCCTACATCAGGTATGAGATACGATATTAGATTTATGACATTAGTTTACTTATTACTACTGTATTAGATAATGTTTGGTATGCATTTTTTTAGCCTTTTGTAATAGATAAAATTACCACGAGAACAACAAAATTTTTATACGTACTTCACGATATTGTTAAATTATTTATGCAAATCTTGTTGGCCTAATAAGGAAATCAATCTAGTTATCAAAATATTATATAATTAAAATTTACCTAATTACTGTACTTAATTTTTTAAGTCTTGTTTAATTTTAAGACATTTTATTATGTTTAAAAACTGTAACTCAATAATGATTGTTCTCGTTTTCTATCCGAATACCTTGCCTTAATTTTTTTATAAAGTGATAATACATAAAGTTGATTGCTTTATAAAAACCATTCGACCATTATTACTCTTATCTTAGACCAACAGGAAAGTAAGATCGTTCATCTAATAGAAGGGTGAGAAAGCCATTGGCTAGTTTAAGAGCTGAGAAACAATTTGTTGTTTTCTTTTTTCCCTCAAGCGGGTTTGTTACGAAATGGATTTTAGGCAGAACTTTACGCAACTGTAATGAAATGAAAGGGAAGAAATATGCTGAAAGTTTTTGCACAACTTAAAATGACTTTTAAAATGAACAACTTCTTTTTATTATTTTACTTTAAACAAATTCATGCAATTTTTATGAAATACTGTTTTGTAAGTAATAATCTGCAATATCTAGTTTTGTTTAATCCAAAATTTCAATATGTCACATACTAAAATGTTTATAAATACCGATAATGTATAACAAACTTACAGCTTATAATTTATATTTGTATTTATAGTTTGTTAATAAACTACTTTTAACAATTAAAGAAATTAAATTTAAGAAAATATTATTGTGGAAAGGGTTTCTGCTGAAAAATAAACTACCGAATCCCAATTTTTGTTGAAATTTATATATGTTTTCACGGTTTTATTACCAAATTTAAAATGTGTTATTTCTGTTATAACTAGTAATATATTAGACACTATTGTAGACTGAATAAACTCTTGTTTCACTTTATGAAATCAGTCAAAATCAAAGAAAAGTCATTAGGTTACAGCTTTCTCATTAATTTTCTGAGAAGTCTCGTAGCCATTAGCGTGAAATCCTCCTTATAGGTTATCTTGGTATCTACAGTGAGTTCATTGCCTGTATAAGCAAATCTCTGTTAGAAATTTTGTATTGAAATTTATGTAGAATATAGCCTATTCGAACGCGTATTTCAATCACAAATTGTTACAAAGGGTACAGTCGTAACGTAAATCAGACATTGTGTAATTGTACAATTAATTTGGTTAGGATAAATAAGAATAAGAAAATTTATTTAAGATGTTGCAGACAGATACATTAACACATAATAATAAAACAAAGAACATAAAAATAATAAAATATATTCTTATAGTAGACAATAAAACAATAATATTTAATTCTAAATAAATAATAAAAAATACTTCAAACTAATTCCACGACAAGGAAAAGTTAGGGCCTCCAAGTTTAGAGGTTCTATCAGTAATATTATTGCAATATTATACAATATTATAGTATAATCATTGCAAAAATCATACGTAGAAATAAATTTAAATGAAAAAATATAAATACAAAAAAATACAAATACAAAAATAGTATATACAGTATAAGCAATAATATCAAATAAATTGATGCCGCGCTGTATTTAGATGTGAATGCAGTTAGTAAAAGAAGAATTTTCTAATGCCAATTGCAGTAAAAAAAATATATTTATCTGAACTGTACGGTCTCTCCCAAACGACAAATCAAACTGTTAAATTTTTTTATCTTAATATTATTCATGTTTAATAACAATTCAAAATTTTAAATCTAAAAATATTATTTTATAAACATTTTTATCATTTTAAATAAAATTAAATAAATTATTTTAATATGAATTTAAAGCATACATTTTTTAACTATGAATTTATAAAATCTTCTACTTTTTTATATTATTTTTTTAATCATATGTAGCATGATACTGACTGCTACAATCAGTGATGAAAAGGTTCCAGACTTGCTGGGAACCAATCTCAGAACACGTAGCTTGAAAACCAATTGCGCCGACTAATTTGATAGAAGATACTGCACTAAGTTTTGTCAGTCAAGTAGCCATTTCAAACAAAAAAATGTATTTTAATCTGTGTCTATAATTAGTTTTATTTAGTTTACTTTCTTTTACATATATTTTACAAATTATGTTTCACAAAAATTGTTAGAAGAACTGTATCGGAGCTGTTTTCCTGCAAACCGGGACTATTTAAACATCAGTAACATTCGGCAAATACAGAGAAAAATGGGAGGAACATTTAATAAGAATGAGTAAAAATGGCCAAAACGGGCATTAAGCTGATGAACAAAAAAATGTAGTGTAGGTCGCAAAAAATTTGGACAAAGAAGATGGGACAGTGGGTCTCTCCATAACAGGAAGAAGACTGTTTCGGACCCATTTTAGAGAAATGCATGTCAAAGTTGTGGCTGCGCAGTTCACAGCGAACTATCTTCCTTACAAGCTCTCCAGTCAAAAGTTCTATAAATTTAACAATTATAACAATCAAACGTGTAAAGGGGGATTTGTAATCAAATCCCCCTTGTGTGTCTGTGTGACACACGAAACAATAATTGTAAAAAGAATGGTTGTACATTAGATGGTAAGTTTTATTGATAGATTAAAGAACTAACTGCCGTAAACAACCGTTATACCAAACAAATAAAATAGAAGGTGGCTTCATTTTACCAATCAGAAATACTTTTTTGAAAATCTACAAATTATGTAGGTAATTCATTTAACATTCGTTAGTAAGGAAGTTCTAAGCTTTTTAACAGTAAGAACATATTTGAAGTCCGTTTGGAAGTTTCTGGGATTACCTCGTACAAACAAACAAATTTTAGGTCTACTTTCTGATGCTACTGTAGATGAGTTAAACTGAATTAAGTTTTAGGGATTACCTTGAAAATTATTACAAAAATTATGAAATACATTTCTATTGAATTCGCCGTTTAACATTTTTTTACCAAATATGTATGGTATGTATAAATTAATTCATACGTTAGAAAGAAAAATATTAATATAACAGTTTAAATAGAACGTAAGTAATAAATAACTTCATACATTTCAGTAGATCTACATATTTAAATTTTTTAGTTGAACAATACTCTCTCACTCTCGCTCTACTCTATCTCTCTCTCTGTCTCTCTCTCGCTCTCTCTCTCTCTCGCTCTCGCTCTCTCTCTCTCTCTATATATATATATATATATATATATATATATATATATATATATATATATATATATATATACACATGTGTGTGTGTGTTTTTTTTCTGGTTTAACTGTTATTTCGTAAGTTTAAATGGGTTTCATCAGATCTAGCCTAAGTGCGCCTTTTAATTTCACACTGAGTGCTTCTGGTTGTCAAATCACGCGTCTGGCCTCTTTTGCACACACACGCGAATAGCAAAAACTTCCCACTTCACCCTTACATCATTCATTCTTATCATCGCTCATTCTATCCCTCCAACCCTCATCTTTCTTACTCTTTCACTCAACTTCCCTATACTAACTTCAACCCTCTTATCCCTCTTCAGAAATTTTGTGTTCATAATATTTCCCGCTTGCATTCCCCCAAGTTGAATATTTGATAATAATTATTTGTAATCCTTAAGATTATAACGGCACTTGTGTTCAAAAGGAGAGCCGAAATTAATTGGAAAACGACTGATCTGAAATAATCAAGCTTATTATTTCATACTCTATTAAATTTTTTAATAACATTAATTTTCTCGGTAAACTAAGTCAAGAATTCTTAACTAATAAGTTAAAATATTTTAAATCTTTTAAGTAAACCAAAATCAATTAATTTATGAGTTATTTAAAATGACGTTATTGAAGGATTATAAGAACATAACAAAAATAATATTTCAATTAAACTTTATAGCATTATGTATCTAGCTACTAATCATTTTATTCAATCAAATTTAGCTTAAACGTATATCGTAGATGCTTATCACTAGTTTTTTTTATCGAGCATTAAGTCTATAATATAAAATTAAATTATAAATTTTACAATACGTTTAAATGAATAATATTAATTATAAATATTAAATAAATCTATGAATATAAAACCAATCTACTCTTATTCCTCTAAGTTTGATTAAAATAAATAAATACAAAAAAAATTGGAAAGACCTTTAAAAAGTACAAAAATAACATGAATTGACCCTTGAGGATTGACGACCTGTGTACGTTGCAATCCTAGGTTCGTCGAACGCAATGGATTCACTAAAATTATCTACGAAAATATAAATCTAAATTAGCAGCTTAAGATAAAGATTGTTTTCAATAAATTGATGGATCATTCACAATTAATTTAGTTATAACATTTTATTAACACATGTACGGTTTTAACATTTTCATTCACTGAGAACTAACCAACTGATTTTTGATTTTTTAGTGAGAGTTCAGAGTTAGGCACTGTAGTTTTCACTAACATTTTAAAATAAAAATAAATATTTTTTTGAAATTTCAATTTAGAATATTGTCAAATGTTATTTTTTATTTTACTTAAAAACTACTTAAAAACCTACCTAGGTAAATTATTAAAATTTACCTCTACAATTCAATTTGTTACTATATATTTAATTTGGCTCTTGATGTACACCTAAGAAATCAGTGAAACTAATATACAAATTTTCTAAACTCATCAAAGATAAATTAAAACTAATTTATTTTTGCAGTTAGGCCTAACAATCCATTATTAGTTTTTCTCTATGTGTTTTTGGAAGATTACAGATAACAGAAACTGTGTTTCAAACTACAAAACTAGATTACTTTTCTAGTTTACGGTTAAGAAATTGACGTGATGTTAATATTTCCTTTGCAGAAAATAATCATTTAAATATTTTATTTATATACACGTGAACGAATGATTGAAGTCTTTCTATGGGAAACCAATCAGAGCACATTGCAAAATCGAAAAGCAGATGTCACTCGTTGATTGATAAAACGAATGAATAAAAATCTTACATGTTCCTTTCTGACAGTTTAAAATAATTTTTTGTATCGTTTCGTGAATGTAACAATGCATTCACCTTAGCATATTACTTTATAATAAAAATAATAATTTATAACAAAATTTCAGGTGATACCCAAAGTTATTTTGATCAAACACTTTCATTTAAGCGCAATGACATCTAACAAGCCACAAATGGAGAATCATGATTATTAAATTCCACAAGAGTGTTCTCGACTTAAACTAAAACATGTGCGATAAAATTTAGTGTAGTAAATTAGGGTATTTTTTAAAAAAATCGTAGGAGCCGTTTTTAGAAAATTGCCAAAAGTTAAAAATTGCAGATAAATGTTGGATTCTCTCAAATGTTGAAATTTATTTAAGTTAATAAGTTCACAGATATTATGTTTTCAACACGGTCATAACCTAAAAAAATTAGTAAAACAAGTGAATGACTTCAACTGATTAATCGGATGCTAATATTTATTTAAAATTATTTGAATTATCTTAAGTCAGGAAATTAGAATAAAACCTATAAATTTTATAATTTAAATTATTGTTACCGTTAGAATATAAATTTCAATAGCAGTATGAAATGCGACATAAATGGTTTTACTTGTTTTTAAAAGATAAATGATTTCGGATACAAGTACAAAAAAGAATAATAAAATAAACTTGCGATGAAAAACTTTCAAACCTCATTCACTCCTGCCAAATCCCCCATTAATCAGAAAAGGGAAACCGTAAAATCCGAAATATCCTATTAAAGGAAGTATAAATACGTATACTCTAAGATTTATATTGCTGTTTTCCGCTTGTTTTTATGCAGAGCAAAAAAATCACATAGGGTACATCAAAAGCCACTCATTTATTTATAATGCAAACCATGCAGTAAATCTATTAAGACCAACAGAAATTTTAATCTTTAAAAACTTGAACTCGTATATTTAGAAGAGATTATAGTCCTCTGTTACATTACTCCTTACAATTTATGTACGGAACTAGTTTCAAAATAATAAAACAAATATATACATTTACAAAAGATCTTATTAGTTTATTTTAAAATTTTCTAGCACTGTCAATTTTTACTAAAGTAATTAACACATTTATTTCATTTTTAAAATCTCGTCGTTTTAAATAACTCGATCATAGAATGTTCAGACCACAAAAAATGTGTTAGAAATTGCGGAAGTAAATATTGTATTTTCTGTGTTATAATACAAAAAATAAAAAATAAAAAAAAAAATAAATAAAAGAAAAAAGTAAAAATAAGATACTACTACCAGAGGTAATCGCAAACACTGCCCAACAGGTTTTGACAATTGTTTCATTGTTTTAAGTGCTTCAAAGTGCTTCCTAAGTAACACAAATTATATAGCATTGTTTGAGCGTAACAGGCAGGTGAAGTATTAAATATTTTGCACTCAATCTACTAGTTCCAGGGCTACAAAAAATAGTTCTGTTTCTTATCATTTAATCAATCAATTACATGACTGAAGCATTTAAGAACAGAAGAGGTAGAGTTGTGAAATACACTAGTCAGAGTTATCTCCTCCGAGAGTAATGAATTTCATCATTATACAGCCAGAACCTGTGGTGAATGAAGTGAAGGTGTCATTTGCAGGGTGAATAGATGCTTTTAGAGGGCCTAGCATGTTGATAAACATACCTTTCCGCTCATTGAGGAAGCCATTGGTAAAACACCTGGCTGCTCGTTTTACTTAGTAAAGTTTCTAGAAGTTCAAACCAGCCCCTTTCGGCTGATGACCTTAGCAACAACATAGCATTGTATGGCATTAATAACACAGGCTCTATCGTAATAAGTATACAGGATTAAAGTTTTTTTGAATTAAATAAAAATTGTATGATCAAATGACGTCGTCTTTATTTCACTTGTTTGGTGTAAGGTCTTTTATAAAGTCGTTCGTTCATCTATCAGTCTGGCATCAAAAAGTATGTCATCCAAAAGTATGTCATAAGACAATATCGTTTACTCTCAACTTTTTCATTTATTTTTACTGGACAGTTATTAAAAAATAATATGGTTAAAAAAATTACATAAAAAATGTGAAAGTAATGTCACATCCAATTTCTGGATAGAAAATTACGCAGGATTCGAATCAAAGAGATCTTACCATATTTTAATGTCTTAAAACACATTATCAGTTCACATTTTTCCCCTTCCACTTGTGTTTCGTATTGTCAAAAAAATTCCGGTCTCAAGAACTTTTTTTCTCTCTTTAATTCTTTATTTACAACTGTAAAACATTACAACAAGCAAATGTGATGATTATGATAATAATGTAAATGACAAGACATGATAGGCATGAGAGGGGTAGGGCCCCCATTGGTGCCTCCCCAAGAATGAAATTTGTATATCAAATTAGCAGGTCTCTACTTCAGCGTCTTTTAAGGCGTCTAGGGGGATTATCAGGTAAATGGACGGAGGAAAGTGAACGCACCAGGGGGTTCTCGTGTTCGTATGACTTGTCGTGAAAGCGTTTGTATAGGTATTCAATGGAATTTTGTACAAGTGGTGTTTTCAAATCTGTATGTAAGGTTTTGTTGCTAACGTAAAGAGGTGCATTTGCTATAAAGCGTAATGTTTTTGACTGGAATGCTTGAATTCGTTGCAAGTTAGAGGGTTTGGCTGAACCGTAAATTTGGGATCCGTAGGTCCAAATAGGTTTCAAAAGAGAACAATATATGCGTCATTTTTGTGCCATTGGTAATTTTGATCGTTTGTGAAGTAGGTGAAGTAGGGAATATAGAAGTTTAAGTCGGGAATTCAGTAATAAACGTTTCCGTTTGATATGTGTGCTCCAAGTTAGTCGTTTATCGAAAGTCAGACCGAGATACTTGACCGTATCTGTCTTTGTGAGAGGTTCATTGTCTATGTATACTGGTGGGCAATCACCATGACGGAGTGTGAAAGTTACGTGAAGGGATTTTGTCATACTAAGTTTTATTTTCCATGTTTTACACCATTCGTGTATAAGATTGAGATGATGTTGGAGTGTTAGTGAAGCGTGTATAGAGTTTTGGTCTCGGGCTAATATCGCTGTGTCGTCAGCGTAGGTAGCAGTGAGGGTCTGGGGTAGGGTCGGTAGGTCTGAAGTGTATACAGAATAGAGAAGTGGGGCTAAAATTGAGCCCTGAGGCACGCCGGCTAAGACAAGAAAGAAATTTGAGTAGGACGATCCTAAACGAATTCTAAAGAATCTGTCAGATAGGAAGGAATTTATGATAAGGTTAAGTAAGTAACTGGTAGTATTTCTTTCAGTTTGTGTAAGAGACCTGTATGCCAAACTCTGTCAAAAGCTTGAGCGACATCCAGGAAACCTGCGGACACATACATCTTTTGTTCCATAGACGAAGCTATGTAATCAGTCACCCTATGCAGTTGTTGTGTGGTGGAGTGTTGAGTGCGGAATCCGAATTGATGTGGAGGTAGTGTATCATGAACCAGCGGAAGAATGATTTTAAGAACTAATTGATTTTATTCGTGTAGCTTAGTTTAGGCTTTCGACCTGTAAGATTTGAGTTTAATTTACTGTGAAGCACAGCGAGTTGCTAGTTGATAGATAAAGAACAGATCATAAATAAATTTTCTGCAGAAAATATGTCAATATTTTCTAAACCAATGCTTCGTCATTTGATGTCTCAAAAGATTAGAGAAAAAATATAAATAGCGAAAATGTTTTGGAGTTTTCTTGCTGTATGACGTATGCGTTGTCAGTAGCTATTTTTGACTACAACTTTATTTTTATTTCAACTGTACAATATTTTTATTGCATAACTAGTAAATGAGATGATAAATGTTCATGAACGTGACGATCCAGTGATCAATTTCGGCGTGAAATTGTTTTGTACATGTTGTGTCAATATTATGATGATAATGATTTCTAAACTAGAGGATGGATGATTTTTTTACGAAATAATTTTAAAAAAATGTAGTGCCAATATTATAATGATAATGATTTATAAACTAGAGGATGGATGATTTTTTTACGAAATAATTTTAAAGAAATATAGTGCCAATATTATAATGGTAATGAATTATCAACTAGAGGATGGATGATTTTTTTATGAAATAATTTTAAACAGGCATGACAAGTCAATTCGAAATGTGTTTTATGGTGGTCGGAGAAGATCTCTACTCCACCTTCGTTGCAATCCTCTGTTAACAGGGAGATCGTTAGTTGAAAGAGATTGTACATTTGGATTTACGAGGTAAATTGTTTTGTATAATGATTTATATATTGTGTTTTCAGTGGCTCGAACTTTTGATATTTTCAGGCATTCGTAAAGAGTATGATTGGTTACGTAAAAGGTGCTATTTTAAAACCCGAACATTTTCTGCTGCTTTTTAGTTTAGGGAAGGTAGAGTAAATAAAATTTATATGGGGTTGGTATTTTGGTAAATTAATAATCTTTGTAGTTCAAATAAAATGGTTAATACAAAATTAATTATAATATGCAGATAGTTATATAGAATAAGATATTTGAAATTAAAATTAAGTAGAATGATATTAAGAAGTAAATAAAATTTGGTACTTTACTATGCATTTTGCTCGTATCTTTTATTTAAATTGCTAACTTAAAGGGGTCTTTTAGTTTTTACGTATAAGCTTTATAAATTGCCCCAGAAAGCAGGAGTCATAACGGTTTCTCTCTTTAGTGATGTTTATAGGAGCAGTTAAGGGAGTTTTTAATTCGGCCAGCCACAGCTTAAGCTGACTCATAAAGAACGGAGAGCGATAAATTGTTGATGTATTCATTAAAGACGAGGCTCACTCCGCCCCGAAATTCATTAGGAAGCCTGTTCTATCCATCACCGTTAAAAATTTGCAGGGCTTTGTGAGGGCGATGCTGAATTATGGGACAAAGAGTTTCAATTAGAGTCTGTTGGACGCTACCCTCTTGTTGGTGTGGTAGTGACAACTTTGACAGCGGCTTACCCACCCTGAATTACTCGCAATTCAACATATTGTTCATACATAGATGCAAGATTTTTAAAACATTTTTAAAGTTTCTAAATTTAAATCCTGTTTGCGATGTACTTTATTAAAAATTTAATAAACATTTTTCAATATCACAGAAAGCTAAATGCTTTCCAGACTTAATAATTCATACAATATATTCAAGTCGGTAATAGTGAAATTATCATCTACGGTACTTACAATCTTAGATACACAAGTAAATCATTTTCATTTCTCATCATTTCTGTACCAAAATAGACGACTCCGGCAATTTGTTTTTGTTTTTATAGAATCAAGGTAAAGTATAAAGTTTACTATTTCCTATTTACTACGTGTACGTTATTACATTAAATGTAATAATGTACAATTTATAATAATGTATTGTTACACTTATCGCGAAGGTCCGTTTCGGGATCTAGGTAATTAAATAATTAATACACTAAAGTTTAAAATCACAAGTATTTATTATAACTAAAAGATTTACAAAATAAATAATAAACTAATTATAATGAAGTCATACAATAAAAATAACTTAAAGAATTTACTTATTACTACTTACAAACTATTATACAGAATGCACATAAACAAAAACATTGTATAACAATAGTTGACCACTGCCCGGATACGTTCTCCGCCGCACTCGGGGCTCCCTTTATATAAGTAAACCAAAGAGATTTCTCAAAAGATACAGAGATTCGATCAATAATATTTTTAATTGCTTCTGGAAAAATCATAACTAGTATAAACAAGTCACAATAGAATGAAAGGTGTTACAGGTAATCAACCGACTCTTTCACAAATAGTTGTACAGCAAAGTCCCTACCCTATTATACACGGCCCTTTTTAAGTATCCTTTTATAACTAACCCTATTGTTACTTTGTCCCTCTATTATCTACTATTTAACACTTTATGAATCTCTTGATCCAGAACCCTCTCGAATAGACATTCCCTTACCATATCACCACAGTGTAAATTTTATACAATTTAGTCTGAGCATTGACTCTTTACGTAGCGTTCGCATAAAACATAATATATATTACTATTAACACCCCACTCACTGTTTATCACGGCAAATTAAACGTGAAGCGTTCACCTTATCACAAACTATTACATGTAGAGAGGAAAATCACAACTGTACTAATAAAACCAATTAGTACTGGAAAGTTTGTTGACACCAATATAAAAATCTTCAGTGGAAGGGAAGAAATACATCCTGAGAATAACGTAAGTGTTTTAGGAAAATAAATAAAATATATTTTTTT
Organism: Catonia carolina; assembly: GCA_035578175.1. Lineage (NCBI taxonomy): Eukaryota > Metazoa > Arthropoda > Insecta > Hemiptera > Achilidae > Catonia > Catonia carolina. The sequence continues at coordinate 84,576,691 of JAQMRL010000002.1, forward strand.
AAAATTTGGTAGGTACTACCTCATTGTTTTTGGAAGATTTAAACTTTTTTACAGAAATCGGATGATATTAGTTTTAGGTATCGTCTGATAAATAAATTTTAAAAAAGATAAAAGTATAGTATGATGCCAGTGTTGTATACAATGGTACTGTACCGCGCCTGATGCCTGCTTAATTCTATGTATGATATTGTGTACAAAAATGGTGTACAATGGAATAGTTAGATAAAATAATTAATTTTACCGCAAACAATAATTATTATAAAAGATAATGTAATTTTACCAATTATAAGTCGTTTCCGCAAAATCTACGTTATGCCATTCAGGATTGTTACTCAAGACTAAGCTTTCCAACAGTGAACGCATTTGTGAAATCGTATGGGTAGTTTCTGAGATCACCTCGTATCAACAAATAAGCAAAGAAAAGTCACTTTTCTATAATCAATCTAGTATATTTTTAACCCCTAATGTGGGTACATTGCAGTCAATTCAATTTGAGACCCTATTACCCAATTAGATGAGGATGATATGAATGACGAGTAAATGAGGTATAGTCTTAAACAGACTCAGGCTGACCATTCTTGAGAGCATCTGGTAATTGAACCCCAACCATCAAAATACACAGGTAAACACTGTCTATTATATAAATAACTAACTTTACTACGATTTGAATCAAGAAACCTTCGTCTCCGAAAATTAACTGCTAAACAGCTGACTCACGACAACGATTTTTTCACTAGACCTCGGTGGGTTTGGTTTATAATAAGTGTAAATAATGATATGACAAAATGAAAAAAATAATAAATTTTCAAAGTTCCTGCCAAATGTTTATTTGAAGTAAAGTAACTATTATACCTTTACTAGGACTTGAACTAGGAACAATCGTCTCCGAAAATCAGCTGTTAAACAGCTGATTCGTAGCGGCGAATTTACTACTAACGGGTGATTCAAAAAGAGCGCCGGTTTTTAAACGGCTGGTAAATTTTTGTTTATCGGTTGGCAACATTGTTAGACCTCATTTCTATTTCGGAGAACATTCCGATTGACGATTCAGTTGTAGTTTCTCTTGTTCGCAGTGTAGTACTCTCGCAGTCTGTGTCTAACCATGGAGAAGTTTACTATTGCACAACGAGTGTTAATCGTCAAAACATTTTACCAGAGTGGAGAGAGTTATGCGGCTACTGTCAGTCGACTTCGCGGTACTCTAGGACGTAATGAAGCACCGAATGAATCAACAGTTCGCAGGCTCATGAAAAAGTTTTTTGAGACGGGTTCAACAGTCGACCTTAAAAGTTCTGGACGTCGTCGTTCTGGCCGAACTGAGCAGAACGTTGCGTTGGTTCGTGACAGTGTGGCTGTTAGCCCAGCAAAATCAATACGTCGCCGTTCTCAACAATTGGGTTTACGATGTTCTTCTGTACGGAGAATTCTTCGGTACGATCTCCAATATCACCCGTATAAAATTCAGTTGACGCAACATTTGAAAGTGGCAGACCACCAGAAGAGACGACAGTTTGTTGACTGGGTATTGAGAAAACGGCAGGATGATGACACCTTCGCAAACAAAATCATTTTCAGTGATGAGGCGCACTTCCACTTAAACGGTTTTGTTAGTAAACAGAACTACCGTATGTGGGGTTTAGAAAACCCTCGCATGGTTAATGAAAGGGAAATGTATGCACAGCGAGTGACAGTTTGGTGCGGCTTTTGGTCGGGCGGTGTCATCGGCCCTTACTTTTTTGAAAATCAAGAAGGACAAGCCGTGACAGTAAATGGAGACCGATACCGTACGATGATTAGGGAGTTTTTGTGGCGTCATTTGGATGGAATGGACATTGACGAGCTGTGGTTTCAGCAGGATGGTGCCACCTGTCACGCTGCACGAGAAACAATGTTGTTGCTCCGTGAACGGTTCCAGGATCGCATCATTTCTCGTAATTCCGACCATCAATGGTTACCAAGGTCGTGTGACTTGACGCCTTGTGACTTTCATCTTTGGGGTCATCTGAAGTCATTGGTGTATGCCAATAAACCCCGAAACATCAATGACTTGAAGGAGGAAATTCGACGGGTAATATCCAATTTCATGGTCAGAGTTGATGCGTGCCAGCGCAGTAGAGGAGGACACATGCATGACATCATTTTTCATACATGAAATCGGAAGGTAAGATGAACTTGTTGATGTATTTATTTTCAGTTTTTCAATAAAATAAATCTCTTAATTTGATATATCAAAACCGGCGCTCTTTTTGAATCACCCTATAGAACAACCCAGTGGGTTTGCAGAATTAAAATAAGTTATAAAAAGATCATTTATTTATTTATTATTTATTTATTTAACGTGGATCAATTTACTGTGACCACGATGGATAAACAAATTGTAAATACAAATTGTGATGTAATTTTTCAGATACTAGCCACTATTTTGGCTTAACCACCGATGCTTTTATAGAAATATTCAATAATCTCATAGGTAGGCTACTCTTTGGCGTAATTTTATTAACTAAAACGTACGTTTAGCTTATAATGAAAAGTCGCTTTTATTAATAGATACTGAATTATAACAGAATATCTTTAGCTGTATTTTATTTATTCACTATGTAAATGGTACAGATGCGTAGGAATGAAGAAAATGTGGAGGCAGATGTGACGTAGCCTGTAATGAAAGTTTCTATTCTGATAGAAATAGAATAAACTATACGGCTTGACGTTATAATAAAGGTTGAGTAAATATCACTGTGGAATATAGTATAATATTGTTCTTAATTTAGAAAAGCGATTTTTTGAACTCAGTGCGGATGATTCTTTCTTAGTAATTTTGTTTAGATCATCAGCCAAAAGGCTGGTTTGAACCACTAGAGGTTTTACTAAGTAAGAAGAGCAGTGCGATGGTTTACATTTGCCTTCCTCATTAAGTGGAAAAGTACTTTTATCAGCATTCCAAGCTTTGTGAAAAGCATCTACTTTTCACCCTGCATGACACCTTCACTTCATTCACCACAGGGTCTGACTGCATAATGATGAAATCCATTACTCTCAGAGGAGTTAACTCCGACTAGTGTCTTTTACACATCTACCTCTTCTGATGGTTGACCATGTGATAAAAAACAGAACTATTTTTCTAGCTCTGGAACTAGCAGATCGAGTGAAAATAATTTAACACTCCACCTATCTGTTATGGACATTTCTTAGTAATATTAACAGATAATTATGTTAATATTTTAGTGATGATTAGGTTAACTGTGGATTAAAATGGGGAATTGTTATGAAGAAAACTATTTAAGCGCTCTTCTATATTTTGGTTCAATTAAATTAAATTACTATAACGGACTTTGTACAGTCATATTCGTTGAAATATACTGCGTATAGGTTTTACGTACGAAACATTTCCCAGGAATCGAACGCGAAACCTCTTCTACTTTAAAGTCTAATACATTACATACCATTGTGTTACGGAGGCGGATATTAGTAAATATTTATTTTCGTAAATAAAAATATGCAGGCAGTGAAATCCCAATTATTTATCGTAAACCAGCGGGCCGTGTTTCGGATAACCGGGAAAGATGGATTAACCTAAACTGTAAAGAGAAAACTCGTTATTTCTATAGCGAGTTTTGTATTAATATTTATGTATAAAGTAATAAAAACAATAAGTGAAAAAATCTGGTGTGATTTACTTACATAATTTATCTTGCCAATGCAAATAATGGACAATATAGGCCTAACCAAACACTAGTAATAAAACATTATAATACAAACAAAAAAACTAACATTATTTTAATCATGAGTGAAATATACAAAACGAAAACCAACCTCAGTTTGACTTAATAATACGGAAAATCACTCTTTGACGCAAAACTAGGCTCTGTAGAGAAAAATGATTACAATGAAAGTTGTAGACTACATCTTTTAATTTCCTTTAAATTTAATTATATACACTTTGGTCCTTAAATGCGTACGAAGGCTGAAATCTTAAAAAATCCATATTTTACTGATTTTCATGACAAAAAAATACAGAAAATCATTAATTAACGCTAAACTAAGCATTATCAAATTATCATGTAAATAAAAGGTGTAGGTTCTTAAATTTCTACAAGTGTGATTTTATACACTTTTGCCCTAAAATTCTTATTAAGGCCGCAATCTTAAAAAAATCATTTTTTTCTGCAAGAGCACAGCCTCCCCAAGTATTTCAGCAGACATGGCGTCTACCCTTTCTTGTAGAACATAACAAATGTAGTAAATAAGGCGATTTTTAAAAAAAAGTCGTAGGAGCCGTTTTTGAGAAAATCGCAAAAAGTGAAAAATTACACAAATAAACACCTACTACTTCCTGTTGACCGATGTTTTATGAAAATGTTCGCGTCGGGCCCTATTGCAGTACCTACCTTAAGTTTCAAGTTTCAACTTTGTACTAGTTTCGTTCTTGAGATATTTTGTTTACACATACGCACACACAGACCAATCGCTAAAAACATATTTTTTGGGTTCACGAGATCTGAAAACGTATATATCCGGTGAAAACTCGTTTTCAAAAAAAATCTAATGAAAACAATGCTTTCCTTCCTATACATTCATATAGGCAAGAAAAAGTAAAAAGCTGTTAACATTTAAAAATTAAACGGTTCAGTTCATAAATTTCATAGGCCTCATTGTGTACATGCCATAAAATTATCCTGAATACCACATAAACAAAAAATGTTGTCGGAAAGAATAAACTTCCGCACCCTTATACAGTAGTTATAGATTTTCGTTTGATAAATGTTTTCTTAGTCGTTCACATATTAGCAAACTAGTTGTGAAATAATGGATAAAACGGAAATACGGGACAAAATAATTCGAAGCTTACCGTGAATAAAAAAAAATAATTAGGTCCTATAGATTTAACTGATAAAACATATTATGTATTTTAGAAACGTTTCTATTTTAAAAATGTATTATATCATAAGAAAACGTATTTTATGTAGCACTAAATAAACGAATACAGTAAGGTATATAACGTACCTTAACAGTACGTGCGTATTTACGGATATGAAAGCATGCCCGCTGTCTCATCCCTGATTTATGCTACCTCATTAAAGCTTTGTACTAGCCCTAAATTTCAACTCCTTGCTCCTGGAATTCTCACTTACACATCAGATAGTAAGGCCTATCACGCTTAAAATGCGTGATAAATGACCGAAACTTTTCTTCTCTAATTTATATAGCTTAAAACATGGAATTTACATTACGATATAACAAGTTTAAATTAAAATAAACTGGTTCATAATTGTTCTTTATAAAGTTATTTATCTTATCATAACGCAGCATTTAAATTATTTTAAGTGGTTCATATTGGAATATTATCTATACGTAACAAAAACTAAATGTCAAGTGGTTAGGTCTACTTGTATAACACAAAAGTCTGGACCCTTTTAATTTTTACTTCGGAAAGTCATACCACGTAAGATAATGGATGTGGCCTGCAACTAAACACACCAGTAAAATTCGTTATTAAAAAGTAACAAAATATCGAACTCTGAACGACATTAAAACTTTAGGGACCACTTCCGGTTCGAGTTAGTTGCAGTAAATTGTTTATTGCTCCTGATATTCTTGCAAAATACTTAGTTATTCAGTTTTTTTCGTCTTAAAGTGTTACTTACTTGAATTTAAAATGTGAGTCAATTATATTTCTTTGTTTCTCATATATATATATATATATATTTCTTTTTATTGTGTTATTTTGTAGCCTACATATTGGCCGACTGATAGACGTAAGTTACCAGATTTATTGGACTTTGTAGTTACCAAAGGTATTTCTAACAATTACCTTGCGGTACGCTCCAGTCAGGATCTGTCTTCAGATCATACGCCTATATTAGTCACGGTCAGCACAACAGTACTGTGTTCTGAAAAACCTTTTAAATTTTGTAGTAGGAGAACTGACTGGTGTAATTTTCGTAACTTATTACAATCAGACATCCAACTTAATATTCCTTTACAAACATCAGATGATATTGAAAATTCTGTAGAAATCCTTAATGAGGCCATCCAGACCGCTTCTTGGCAGTCAACACCTGAAGAAAAAGCTACGACCAAGTATTTGGACTATCCTACAGCGATTAAGGAGATGATTGTGCAGATTACGCCAATTAAGACGTTATGGCAGTATTCTCGTCACCCGCGGGATAGAACCAACTTCAACAGAGCTGCACGTGAACTAAAGGAGATGATCCTGAATGTAAAAGAAGAAACGTTTAATGATTATATTCAGAATCTAAGTCCCACGGCTGATACAGATTACTCCCTGTGGAAGGCGACTAAAGGTTTAAACAGCCTTGCCGGCCTATTCCACCGTTAAAGATGGAGAACAATGATTGGGCTAGAAGTGATGGTGACAAGGCGCTTCTATTCGCAGATCACTTTGGAGCAGCGTTTTCAGCCCCATGATGTGCAATGTGACCCGGCACAGGAAGCAGAAATTTTAAGGTCGGTAGTAATGGACCCGCAGCAGCGACAGCACCATTTGGAACGGGTTACAGTTCGTGAAGTTAAGCGTGCGATTTCTGAATTGCATCCTCAGAAAGCCCCAGGATACGATCTCATTACAGGGAGGATGTTACAGAAATTGCCGAGAAAAGCCCTAGTAATGCTTACTATGATAATTAATGCTGTGTTCCGCTTAGGATATTTTCCTAGCCAGTGGAAGGTAGCAAAGATTATCATGATATTGAAGCCAGGTAAATCGGAAAATGAGGTCTCCTCGTATCGTCCTATTAGTCTACTCCCGGTGATGTCAAAAGTTTTTGAAAGAATATGTTTGAAGCGGTTGAAACTAGTTATAGAAGATCGTCATCTTATTCCGGACCATCAGTTTGGGTTTCGGCAGCAGCATAGTACCATAGAGCAAGTGCATCGATTGACAAGCGTCATCCGTGAATGTTTAGAGGAAAAGAAGTACTGTTCGATTGTTCTGTTAGACGTTGTTCAAGCATTTGATAGAGTCTGGCATCCTGGTCTACTCCATAAATTAAAAGCTGTGTTTCCGGAGAATCTGTACAGTGTTCTGGTTTCGTATCTTAACAAGCGGTTATTTCAAGTCCGGGTTGGAAATCACTTAACAAGTTTGAAAGAGATCAAGGCGAGTGATCCGCAAGGAAGCGTTCTGGGACCAATTTTATATGTTCTGTTCACAGCTGATTTGCCTGTCCTTGAAAATGTAATCATTGCCACCTTTGCTGACGATACAGCAATAATGTCATGTGATGCAGACCCAACTATTGCGACACGCAGAGTGCAGATGTATTTAAGTGAGCTGGAAATCTGGCTGACAAAGTGGAAGATCAAGGTGAACGAGGGCAAATCTACGCATGTAACGTTTACTACCAGAAGGGCAACTTGTCCTCCTGTCCAAATGAATGGCAAGAATATTCCACAGGCAAAAGATGTAAAATATTTAGGAATGTATTTAGATAGAGGTCTGACTTGGCGCAAACACATTCAGATGAAAAGGAAACAACTGGATTTAACATTTAGGAAGATGTATTGGCTCGTTGGTAGGCGTTCTCAGCTTTCAATTGACAACAAACTACTCGTACTTTTGTACAAATCCATGCTGAAGCCGATTTGGACCTACGGAATTCAGTTATGGGGAACAGCATCAACTTCAAACATCGAGATTCTGCAACGGTTTCAATCAAAAGTTCTGCGGATCATACTGAATGCACCGTGGTATATTACCAATGCCGATATACATCGTGATATGGATGTGCAGACGGTACGAGAAGAAATACGAAGTTTCAGTTGCAAATACATCGAACGTCTAAACAACCACGTAAATCACTTAGCACTGAATCTCTTAGACAACAGTAATGATGTCAATAGACTAAAACGTGCTACAGTACTGGATCTCCCAGGGCGATTCTAATAGTGTGATTTTAAAGTGTTGTAAATATTATAATGTTAGTATTATGTAGATGACTGTCGTGTTTGAGTGTGAATGTTGTGAACAACTGAATGAACGTTTTAAATTATCTCCAGAAAAGTTAGGTGTACATATATTTCGAAATCATGTGCTTATTATTTATTACTTCTTATGTGTTTTTTCGTTTTACAGGAGGTTTTGTTTATTTTTTTATTTATTTATTTTATTTATTTTTTATTTATTTATTTAAAAAAGCACTATCTAATTTTGATTGTAAATATTAATTAAGAACGGTATAATATGTTTTTAATGTTATAGTCTAATTCGTTAATTACACCAGTGGGTTGTAATTTTTCATGAGTTATATCTATTTGATAAGTTGCATTTATAACAGATTATGCATTAAAAAAAGTTATATGAAAAAAAAAAAAAAATTTTGTAGCAAGTGCAAACAAAAGTGCCTTCCAATATGGAAGATGTAAGAAATGGCAAAAAAGACATGTTTAACGTTGAAATTGAGTCGGCCCTGTCAGCTGATCAAATTCAAAAGAAATCAGCTGTTATTAGAGATCCTAGATTTCGCGCTTCTTCTGTCAATATGCAACTTGATGTTAACAGCTGTGATTTAATAAATTCTCAGACTGAAATTGGCAACAAGTTGGTAAAAGTAAATTTAATAATAGAAAGAGAGTTAGTTCTGACAAATGTAATGAAAAAAATAAAGTAACGAAATTATACGAAAATAGTGTTAGCCCTATTTTAAGTCAAAATAAATTCAGTGTCTTAACTGAGTTAAACATAGATGACGTAAACAATGTATCTGACTCAAAGAAAAGTGAACCTAATTTTACTCAAAAACAGCATTTAAATCGCCGCATTTACTACAATTTTTTAAATTCTACAAGATAGGGTAAGCACCATATCTTCTGAAATTTTTGTGGGCGTCTGTGCCCCAAAAAATTCATTTTTCATGGTTTTAATTACGTTGTAAAAAAGTTTTTAAGATTACGGCCTTAATATAGTATATTTTAAGGCAAAAGTGTATAAAATCTAAATTTTGTATTTCAAGATTTTTTTAACAATCTACAAGACAGTCTTAAGACCAATCTGGACATACGTAGTTCAACTTTAGGGATCTGCCAAACATTCACACACGAAACGTATACAAGCGATTCAGAACAAGATTCTAGGAACGATAACGCAATGCCCCTTTTACATCACAAACTCGATGTTGCACAAAGATTTACAAATCCCGTACGTAATTGATGTCGCGAAACAACCATACAAGACGATGCATGACAAATTTGAATTACATGACAACCCCCTCATAAAAAACATGTACACTAGGGTGATACCGGGTACTCAGCGCAGACGTTTGAAGCGCCTCTGGCCAAGAGATCTTGTTGGCCAAATGTAGGACTGTGGTGATGACTGCACGGTCCTTCAAGTGACCAAATTGTGGAACATTAGCTTCACATTTGGAAATTGTTATATTAATTTAATAACAGATACTAAATTTCAATTAAAAGTGTCAAAAAAACATAATTTTTTTCTGAGCTTAGTCAATTAGTTAACGTCAATTAGTGAATTTCTGTACTATGTATCATATAAAAATCAGTAAAATATGGGATTTTTAAAGATTGTGGCCTTGTATTTTACGACAAAAGTGTATAATTACAGTTACAGAAAATATAAAATACCTTTTTTCAACCTTTTCTACACAGCTTAGTTAGCGTCAATTTATGATTTTCTGTAATTTTAAGTTGAACAACGGTTGATTTTCATTTTCCGTCATTTCTCATGATTAAAATTAGGTTATATCTTTAATTTTACATTAATTACTAATGATTAAACATGAGTTATATGTTTTGTTATTTGGGCTACATTGACAAGAGAAAGTCGCACGAGTGTTTATCACCATATTTATTTAAATAAAATTACAATTTATTTAAATTCCAAACTTTTTTTAAAATATAAAATTAAAAAAAAATTTAAACATAGCCTATCATTTACATAATTTAAAAAAGCTATTAAAATTTTTGTCCTTAAATTTTCTAAAGTTTCATATATAGCTATTAAACATTGTGATCATATCATCCGCTACATCTATTAAGTAACATACGAGTATAACATAGTCAATATTTCAGTTAATAATATTTTGTCATTAAAAACTAATCTATTGCAATACTATTGGCATTTTAGTGTAATATGTAATAGTTGTTTAGTTTGTCAATTAGAACACAGATTTAAAGGTATTTAATTTTAATTGCTCGTCGAGCACTTTACATTAAAAATGGATAGCAAATTATAACTCGTTGTAATATACATTACAGTGTAGCCATACCTCTGATTTAAAATAAAACAATATTGGATCTCATTGTTTCTTTATGAAATTATATTATTTTGTAATATTTAATTTTTTTTATTATTCAACAAGCAAAATTACAAGTTGTTCTTTTATACAAAAAATGTAGGTAGGCCCACTGTTAACATTGAATATACAACGTACAACGTTATTATGCAATAATAAATGTTAGGGTAGAGATAACTTTGTTTTAGTATATTTTTAGTTCTTTTTATACTTTTTTGACTTTTTTTTTATTCATCAACTAAAATAATTTAATTGAAATTTGAAATGATTGAAAATGTAATTTAAACAATGCACATGTTTATTCTAAAAAAATATTTTTATAAATTTTATTTTGATTGAACAAAGGTACCGAAAATTTACTACAAAAAATTTAAAAAATTATTTTCTTTGATAGCAAAATGATTTATTTAACTGAATAATCAAATGAAGTTGTTATTAAATTTAAACCAAATGTTCACTTGTTTTTAATTGAGTTGATACATGTATTTTTTAAAAAGTGAGGAACAAATAAATGAACACATGATGCGATTACATTGGTGATTCTAGTTGAACCCAATTACAGTTTCAATTTTACTGTTGATAAAATTTACTGACTGACAGTTGGTTATAACACAAATGATTGTAGAAGTTATTCAACTACATCAATGTTAATATTATTTTCAAAACAAAAAATAATTGAATGTTTTGTTTTGTTGTTTATAGCAAAATGATAACTCCTTTTTTAATCTCTAATTTGTACACTTTGCAATCTGTTTAATTTAAGAACAATAAACAATCCAATCAACCAATGAGATGAGGATGATAAATGTATGACGTGCAAATGAGGTAGTCTTGCACAGACTGAGGCCGGCCATTCTTCATGATATAAAATGGCTATTCAAATTTATAATTTTCTTTTGTATATTATATAATTGTGAAAGCCCTTACTGATTGACTGACGCACTCACTCGTTACTAACACAATAGCTCCTTCTTGCCCATTGCTAGAAAACTAAAATTTGGAGAGAGTATACAGTTTTGGGTTAATAAACAGGTTAAAATTATTTCAACATTCAATCGTTAAGGGGTTGAAAAGTATTTCCAATATTAAATCTAAATTTTTTCGTTCATTAAGTTCCGGAAAAACTAGATAGCTGAATTTTGCTAGAGGTTATTTATTGTTCAACTACCAAAATATTGTCACTTAACCATTTCCAAAATGTATACTTGAGGAAATAAAAATGTTGTTCAATCCTTAAACCATATTTATTGTTTACTAAGTTCCAGATTATGGCTGAATTTCGATGAATTTATTTATATGGCAAGCAAAGAAATATTCCTTAACATTTTTCAAAATGTACCCCTAAAAGGTTTAAAAGTGTGTCCAATCCTTAACCCAATATTTTTTTATTTAGTTAGTTCCGAACGAATTATATGGCAGAATCTCGGTGGAGATGTTACGTAGGCTATTGTAAAACTAAAAAATTACACCTCAATGGTTTAAAAAATTAACCTGTAAGGAATTGAAAAGAGTGTTCAACTCTTATATCAATAAATTTAGTTTACTCAGTTACAGATGAGCTAGATGGTGAAACTTGGTGGAGATGTTATTTCTATGGTGCACTAAAAAAAATAATTTTTAACGGTAACAAAAATTTTCCTGTATGGGTTAGAAAATAGTGTTGAACACTTATACCAATATATTTTGTTTATTAAATTCCAAACGAGGTACATGGCTAAAATTCGGGGTTCTCAAAAAGGGTTCCTAGAATTCAGGGTGTGATTCCCCACAACAATAGAAGAAAAAAATATTAAATTAACATAGGTCCGAAAATCATTAGTTACCGAGTTATACAGAGTGAAAGATTTCGTCAGAATTTCAGTTACCCTGTTGAAACGAAGCCCTACAGATATTTTTTAGGCGTTAAATTAGGCATAAATTTTACCGTATCGTATGTAAAATGAACAGAAAAATTGAACAAAACAGGTTTCAGACCTGTAACTGCAATAATTTTTAAGATATCTGTAGAAATACGCAAAACTTGGTTCCGAAAAACAAGTTTCTTTTAGGTTTGAAGCAGATGAACTTTGGTAAATGGATAATAATTTAAGAAATTCTTATACAAAACTTGTAGAGAATTTAATTCTAAAGAGAATGACGTAAAATAAGTCAGTAATAGACAAACGCAATTTTTAAAAAAATTATTTTTTAATCAAATAAAAAAAACGTATGAAAAATAGACAAAATCTGTTAAACTCTTAACAAACTTAATTAATGTAATACTTAAAAGAAAACACTTGTATTAAAATAAATTAATGAGTTACACTGTTTATTTTTATCAAGTAAACATTTTTAACAACCATAAATTACCATATTTATTTTAAAAAAATAATTTCATGATGTTTGGCATTAAAAATTACACAAATATTTGATAACCCAAAAATGTTCAATTAGCACCATCTAGCCTGCGGTAGGGGTTGTATTTTTTATCTCCTAAACGGTGCATCGTAGCGAAAAATTGTATAGAATCTTTTTTGTACCCGTTGCAAAGTACTTTAAAACCATATAGTTATCGTTGCCCTTAACTTGCCGGTTCGGTGTGAAAACAAAATTTCGGCTTTTTGGGGTTTGCCGTTTGCATGTTGTTCTTTCTTTACACCTTCAAAATGGGTTATTTTGTCAAATTTATATATATAAACAGTTACACGTACCTGTAGGATCACGGGTAATGTTCCAAATTTTAAATCGGGGTCTTACGGGGGTCACTACCCTTATCCAAAAGATATTAAATTTTTCCTTTTTAGAATACAAAAAGTCTTTTGAGTTGTTTGGCGTAAAAATTACACAAAAATTTTATAACTCGAAAATTTTAACTTAGCACCCTCTAGCCTGCGGTAGGGGTTGTATTTCTTTCTCCTTAACGGTGAATAATAGGGACAAAATGCATGAACCTGTTTTGTGCCCCACAAAAACGTACTTAAACATTATATAACCAAAGTTTCCCTTAACCCACCGGTCCGCTGAGTAAACTACAAAAACCAAATTTCGGTTTTTTGGGGTTTGCCGTTTTCAGGTATTCCTATCTTTACACCTTCAAAATGGTTTTTTAGAAAATTTTTATTAACAAAACGTTACAGGTACGAAACGTTCTTTAATTCATTCACCTTGTGGCAAATGGTTCTGATCCACATATGAATTCTGATCCACCTACCCCTCTGAGGCCGAGACACGGAAGCAGCGCGAAGCGCTGCTGGAGTGGCGAGTTTTACCATATATTCTTCACGAAGAGTATGACTCAAGCATTGTAATTTTCTTTTTTATGATTCGTATAAATGCCGGCGTATAAGATTGCATTTCTGCCAGAGAGAGATAGTGGTGGCCGGGTGAGGTACGCGGTGCAATAGTCATGCCTTTCTAATAACATAGTAATAATAACATAGTGTAGTAATGTTAGCAGCTGATTTTGTATACGTCATCACACTATCAGTAGCAACTGACATATTATCTAAATTTATATCAGCTGTTTCCTTTAATTGTTATATTTAGGTACAGTGGTACACACGTGATGCCGGTTGCATATACAAGTGCAGTCTTATACGCCGGCATCAATACAACGTCTTCTTTTCTTCTATATCATTATGATATAGAATGTGTCATTTTCGTTTGAAAGGCGATTCACTCAGCACAACCTCAAAATCCTTCGATATGACCACATTCTGGACAATTATCATTACAGTACAGCTAACTGTAGTTTTTTAATCACCCAGAAATATCTGCAGTCTGTTCGATAACAGAGCAATTGATAAATAATAAATATTTGCATAACTTGGTTTAAATAGTTCCTGGTTACTCTTGCATAAATATATTAATTAGATGATTAAACATTTACATTGATAATAATTATGAAATTTGAGTGCCTTATTCAAACTATTACTATCTATCTACATGTATAAATGATCGTCTATTATGATTATAACGAATATTGTATTTTTATTTTTGTATTTATATTATTTTTTGTGAATTGAAATAGGTCATTGATATGTTGGCAATTTAGTCATAATTTATTTTAAACTCTTCTAATTTATCGTTAATTTTCTTCTTCAAGAGCTCCATCCCGTAAAAATTCTGAGAATACCTTGTAACATTCAAAAAAAGAAATTATTAACATCAAAGGTCTCTACTACACAGTACATATTTTCTCATTGGATTAGAGCGATTAAAACAATAACTTTTTTACTATCTGTAAATAAAACATACCGTATGTATGAAGAATAAATTAGAAATCTGGGATTTAATAATTTAGTGATTTGATGGTTGGGTTAAATTTACCACACTCTCAGGAATGGTCGGCCTGGGTTTGTACAAGGCTACATCTCATTTACACGTCATACATATCATTCTCATCTCATTGGGTCATGGGTCACTTATTGTTCTGATTTGAACAGAGCAACATAAGGGAGTACATAAGATATAAAACATAATAATAATAGTGCAATATTAATAGGTTTACAGGCATTTAATGTTAACATCTGAACTATTACAGTAAACAAAAATGAAATATTTTAATAGAGTCATAATAGCAGAGACTTTTAAGTGGAAGTTTACAACATTCCGATTAGAACTGCATTCGCTGCGTGTCAATAGCCGGTCGACCGTAAGTAATAATCTTCCTCTCTAGACTTCCGCCAGAATGCAAAACATATTAAAACTTTACAAAGTTCATGTCGACATGAGTTAGAATGATGAAGTTATCATGTAACGACGTATATTTTTGAATTAAACATTAAATTACATAACGATCAAATGCATACAATAACGTACAAATTATTAATCATACATGATGAAGAAAATTACAGTAATTTATTTCAATATTTCTTACAATGTCACTAACTGCAATGCGGTTTTGACAGACGTTTTGTGTTGCTTAGTAGATTACTTTAAAACATGCAAATGTTAGATTATACTTTACATTTATTCATTCATTAAGCTGAATGGAAATCGGCTCTACTTTAACTCAATCCGCTAATACATACTTAATAACTATTTTGCAGTTCTACAGTAGTGAAGCAATGTTAATTTTGAATTTAGCTCTAAAGAGGTTGATGTCACCGACAATATGCTTAAAGATAAGTATTACATCAGTCAAGTTTTAGTAAAATGAATGAGATTATCATTGTTAATATCATGTCTATTATTCACAACGTAATATAAATTGATTCAAGTATTAAAACATGTACAATGGTTCGTTATCTAGTAGTATTATCTTCTTTACTAATACTTACAGTACAATTATCAGATTACTTAAGAATATAATCACTTATATAAATATAATTCTCTTGCGTAAACAAAGTGCCTTCATTAAAATTGCATATTCAATTTTGATATACTTTGTAATTTATTGAAATTTAAGGGAGTTTTTACAGCGTCCTTTTTCTTACGTTTAACTACCTAGTTTATTACTTTACTTTACCTTTTGACTCTACAGATTACTCTGCACTTTACGTCTCAAAAATCCAGTTGTCACCTATTATTCCAATCGTTCTCTTGCGTCCCTTTCAATAGTTGCCTGCATCACAATGTCTCTTGTATGTTTATTGGCTTTTTATTCTCCTATTTTTCGTTGGACAATCATTTTTTTGTATTTATACAAAAAAGCTGCTAATCCGAACTAACTGGGAAGGAAACATGTTCAGTTACCTGAAAAATGTCCATTATAATAATTCATATTTAGGACCAGCAAAACCACTGAAAATAACACTGCAGAAAATACACGCTGTTGTGTATAGCAGCACAGAAACGATACGCACACAAACTCCATGTTTACGAGGCTTAGTGAAATACTCCTTATCAACAAGGTTTCCGGTATTACATGAAGTAAATTTTTCCTTCAAAATTTAAAACTTTTAAAAAGAATTTAAACTGTTTTGGCCACTTTTCTTCATGCACTGCACGTGACCATACAAAAACTGGTTTTTTAAAATTATTTTTATTAAACTGTATTCAACCGGTACTCTTTACATTATCAATTCATTATAATCTTGAGACTATAATGATAATAATAATTGTAATCTTTTTTCTATATATACATAAGTCAACAATAAATACATAAATACAAAATATAACCTAAATAAAATTACACCAATGCACCTTAAATTAAAAACAATGAAATTAAATTAAATTAAACAAAATAGGAATAATTTCATATAAAACGTGGAACGTATCTACTGTAGCAAACGCTGTGATGGAGGATTCTGTGAAAATCCTTCAATAAAAATTCACTTTTAAGGCCTTCAGTCGTTTTTAGTTCTTTTTGCATGTATTTCAACATCCTGAAGGTTGTGAAGAGATCAACTCCACCAGTGCTTTGTACGGTAATAATACTTTATTTTATTTTATTTTCCAATATCAAATTTTTGCAGTTCTGTTTTTTATCTGGTAATACTGTAGGCTACAAATAAGATTACAATACAAGAGTTGTCTCAGTAACTAGTGTTTTAGAACAAACCAATTATTAAAATGTAAAATAATAATTTAAACAATGTATAAATGAACAAATATTTCATTATTTTGTAAAAATCATTTCTATTTTTTTTAGTTAATATGTATTCCTACACTCCATTTTTGAACTCATTATAGTTTAAGTTTTCATAATTAGCTAACCCAAACCTAAAATTTAACCTCACCTGATACTGAATAAAAACAACATAGCTTTCAATGTAACACCTAACTCGTAACTTTATCATAAAAACTTTAAGAAAGTAATAATGTGATTTCATTAAAACGGAAAACAAATTTAGAATAATTATATTAGGCCTATCTGTAGAAAGCCTCAAATTTTTGTAGCTGAAAATTGTACTGACTTAAAACCTGAAAAAATGTTTATCATTTCCAAACCGACTTACAGTATTTATAGATTATTAACTCAATCAGTGTAAATAACACACCAAAATTAAAGGGCTGGCATGACGCAAAGGCGATTAAATTTCGAGTTGGATACATATCTGCAACCAATTAGTATAATGTGGTTTTGAATTTTCAGCTTGCTCAAGCGTATTCTCTTAGCAATTAATCGGCTAAAGATGATACAAGATAGATAATACGTATCAGGTGCATATTCTCACAAACTCAATTTTATAAATGAATCATAATAGTATATTTACTGTAGGACTGCTCTTATTTGAACACCAAAATAATTATCGTTATAACATATTGAGACAAATTATTCGTTAATTTATATTTTAAATAACGTAATACACCAGGAAATAAAGCTAGAAAATCAGCAAAATCTTGACTTTTTTTCATATATTTTTCTTCGGGAATAATTTTGGGTCCCGTTCTAAAAGTATTTAGAAATTGTGTCTATAATTTTTCAATAGCGAACACTTCGCTAAGAGTGGCATCATTTTTTAAACAAGTACTTGTTAAAATAATGTTTTTTATTGTCATTATAAAACATATTTTGTTTTAAGTTAAATGTGTTAAAATTAACTTAAAACTAAATATACCAACGGATATTTCGGATCTAGATACAATAAATAAAAAATTGACTTTCTTTAAACTTATAATAATTTTTTAACGCAATTAATAATTAAACTTTGACTACTAACAAATAAAAGATTAACTTACGCTATTACAATTAAATTAATTTCAAAACTGAAGTTTTAACTAAACTTGAGTATAATTAAGACACTTGTCACTCAACAATCGAAAAAATTGATTTACCTGGCCACAACGACTTGCTATAACCGTATGCATAAGCACTGTTAATGGAATTTAGAATCAGTCCCGTTACATTATTTTCAACGGCCCGACAACTCCCTTCATTCACAATTATTCAAGTAACAACTAACTCCCTTTAAAGGCACTAATTGTTTTTATACCAGTTGTCTGATCATTTCCCAAACAATCGAGATTCTTCTAATAATTTTGCCGCTTTACCAGAACATAGTAAGGAGAAGGAATAAAAATAAAAAACAAACGGCTTTACTAGAATAGATTTCTGAGAATTCCTATTAAAAATATTAATAATCCTCGTTATGTCCTTAATCTACCCCCAAAAGTTTTCAGTTGATTTAAAATATTTGCAAAAAGTTTCTGTTTGAAAAATTTAACTTTTTTCTTTCGTTTACTGGACTATAACGTTTAATTAATATTTATCGGTTCAGAATAAAGAAATCAATATCCTAAAAGCATTTGAAATATTTTCTGATATACGTAGGCTAAATGCCAGTAATACTGCCATATATGCATTTAAATAAATGTATTATGCTTATGAAAGAAATCATCTGGGAGGTACAGTAGTTTGTAGCCTATTAAATTATTATCTCAGGCTTTTTATGAAGTACCTTGATGACTGTGTAGGTACATCAGCGTGTTTTGTTTAACGCATTCTTACATGTACTTTAGTAAGAGTGAATCATTATGACAAGCTCAAAAAACAATCTCTCTCTCTCTCTCCCCTCTCTCTTATCTATCCCTCTTGACTGATTCTGGTCAAACTTTTTTTTAATGAAGCGTTTCACATGCAGATTTGTCACAGCACATCGTTATTATATTTTTAAATTCCTGAATAACACATAAAATAAACAGTGTTTTATGACGCGGTTCTTTGGATATTTACTACACCAATGCGTACCTAACCAATTTTCGGCCCCCATGATGACTAATTGTGCAGTTTTATTGTTTTGGATGAAATTGAACCGGTTTTATGAATATCGAAATCGTCAAATTCAGAGATTCCGGAATTTTAAAGATTTTAAGGCGTACTAAAATTTCACTACTGAGCCTATGTTTCGAATCCATATCATAAAAAATGCTACCGAAAAATTTTAAATCGCTTAATTAATTCAAAAATGTATAGCCTACCGTAGCCTATTGGTTCGGGGACCTCATTTTCAGAATATACGTCTAAAATTAATTTAGTGTATTTCACTATTTTGTTTCACCCGGTTAGTTTGTCTATTTTGTTAATTTTAACGTTATGGCTGAAACCTTTATTACATGGTTATGTTTGTGATACTTGTTTCTGTTCATTGTTTTTTTCTGGACCAATTTTTCTGGCATTAGATGTATTTTTAATTAATTTACTTTTCTTCTAATATATCTACCTACCCGCCTTTTGGGTTACTGACGCGCATAGTTTTTATTGGATTTAATAGTTTAGTTATTTTTGGCAATTAGCCATAAAATAGTTAATATTATTGTCATAATTATACAATTTTCTTTAATAACTACAATAGTCGTATTTTTTTATATTTGCAACCCCAAACTAATTGCAACTCCACTCATGCTAACAATCAGTTTGCACGTAGCACAGTCGCAACTGCTAGTATGAAATTAAGACCCTTAAGGTTTACTGATCAAAAATCAACATTCTCCTTCAATTAATTAAATAAGTCAAAAATTTTAATTAAATTCTTTAACTAAATTTAGTCGTTTATATCTCACGGTTGATTGATTTTCATTTTAGACAGATAGTCTACTTTTTAAGCAAATCAATTTCTATTTATGTGATAACATAAAATAGGGTTGTTAATTATTTTAAGAAGAAAATATGTAGTTAATTTTAATTATATTAGGATCTTAAAAAGTGTCACAGCTTAAGTTCAAGGTAAGATACATCATGAATTGACGGAGGCGTATTTTTTGCTAGTAAGTATATAGATATTTTTGGTTCTTTTCTAATACTTTTTCATGTTGCTTCGTTCAATCTAACCTTTTCAAAAAATATCTCTAAAGAAAAGTATATTATGTTAACGTGCAGAATAAAGTCTTTTACTTCAAATATACTGTATCTTTTTCGTTTGAAAGAGTAATCGTATATTTTCTACATCTCGTATTAATTTATTACGGATAGAACTTGTTTTAATCTGTTATAATTAAGGTAAACGGAAGTATCTTATCAAACGAATCACGGTTTTGTTCTCTAATGAATCAGTATTTAAAACCGTATACATATTAATATTAAATTATATTGTATTAAATGCATTCTGATTATCATAGTGTAGGCCTATTATTTAGTTATCTAATATAGACGAGTTATACTGTATTTAGAAAACCATTTCTTCCATTAAGATAGGTGTAAATTCTCATTTTTTTATTCAGGTAATTTTTTACGACCAGTAACATTAATTATTTCTTAAGATTTTAAAATTTTCAACTAGTTTTATTTTCCTTGAAACGGTAGGTCTAAATAATTGCTCGATAACGCTTTTAAATCACAACTAACTTTTTCCAGGCGTTACTTACGATTGTCGCAGCCTGCTCTCTCACTCTATCTCTCTCAACCTGTGCCTCGATTTGTACCGATTTATCCAATTCTCCTTATCTGTTAAGAACCTTCGGGTCTGCCATTTTTGTATCATCTGCCCACATCTACCTACATTCTGCCTCCAACTGCAAATCTCACATGCTCATAACATATCAACCTCGTCTCCTCAATGTACTCAAAACATCGCTCCCCACTCTCTTCTTCCTATTTTCTTATTTGTAACTCGGTCAATTCTCATCAGCCACAGCTCTGTATTTAGATCTGTTTAAATTTGAAAATTTTAGAGCTGTAAAATTTAGAGCTTTGCAAATTTCATAAATTGAACAACTTTTAAAAAAATAATTGAAGTTACAAAAGTTTATATTGGTCGCATTAATCTTACCCCATTTCAACTAACTCATACATAATATAATATGAATGATTTTTGACTTTTGGATAGAGTTCCGAAGCTTTTAACATTCTTCCGGCCAAAGGTATTACTCCATGTGTATATTTAATTACTAAAAACAGATATCACTTACAGAATATAACATTATAGGTTACAGTACGTAGAACCAACAGTTGCGTCAGCGAAACTGGCTTACTGTTAGCCGCATAGGTGTGGGAGCGTTTAGTTTACTCTTTTAATACTTTACAAATATTTTCGGTAACCTTATATATTTTATATTTTTTTTAGAAATACTGTAGGCATGTATTTTTTAGAATTGCAGACTTTAGGGAAGGTTTAGTTTAGAATTTCTTTGGGAAGGTTTGGTTTAGAATAGTTACCATTCCCATTTCTACTTCATAAATAGATGTGCAAAAGGACCTTGCCAGAGTTACCTCCTCTGGGAGTAATGAATTTCAATATACAGCCCAACCCTGTGGTGAATGAAGTGAAGGTGTCATTTGCAGGGTGGAAAGTAGATGTTTTTCAGAGGCCCTGGCATACTGAAAAGCATACTTTCCACTCAGTGAGGAAGGCCCGGTAAACCACCTCACTCCTCATTTTACTTATTAAAACCTCTAAAGGTTCAAACCAGCCTTTCATGACCTAACCAACAACTCCATAAAAACAAGTAACTTGCAGGCATTCAAATATTTGCTTCTTTTGGGTAACTATATTTTAGAGAGTAGAACTGCAGATATTTAGAATAGGTCTAGTAGTTATTGCGGAAAGTATAGAAATAAAATGCATTACTTTAGGATTTAGGGCTACCCAATTATGTGCAAGAAGTTAAAATGTGATTGCTTTAATTTTTCTGTTCGAACTCAAAATAATAAGCAGATATTCTGCTTTCTAGGTGATCGGTAAATTACAGAATCATTCATGAGCAACTGAATCGGTCAGTCGGAGTTGTTGCAGTCTTGCAATAGAATGCAATAGAGGATTAGATAAAATTATAGTCATAAATATGAAATGTAATTTTCACAAGATATGTATGGTCAAAAATAAATGAGAATTTTAGTATAATCCAACGTTTCAATTAAAGAAATAATAAAAAAACATAAAACCTTAACAAATAAAATTTTCTAAATCATTAGTAACTGGAAGTTTTTTTAAACGCTTTTATTATTTATTTTATTATTTAACTTACTCTTGGATCCATCAAATCTTGCAACTTAAAATTTTAATACTTCTACCGTATCAATATGAATCAAACTTTGCACACTTGTTTATCTTCGATGACAATACGCTGTGGAGGTGTTTGTAAAAAAAAAATTTAAAATTTAAAAAAAAATTAAAAAAAAAAATTTAAAAACACTTTTATTTAACAATCACTTAAAACAATTAACTAAAAAGAAAAGAATAAAAAAAATTTACAAAAAAATCACAGAAAAAAAAATTACAAAAGAATAAAAAAAAAATTACAAAAAAAAAATTTTAAGAAACGCTATTATTTAACAATTAATCAAAAAAATGAACTAAAAAGAAAAAAAGAAAAAATTTACAAAAAAAAAATCACAGACATTACAGTTAAAAATAAAAGCGTGGCGCATTAATATATATAATATTTTACAACGAATATTTTACAATATATATTATATATATTAATGCGCCACGCTTTTATTTTTAACTGTAATGTCTGTGATTTTTTTTTGTAAATTTTTTTCTTTTTTTCTTTTTAGTTCATTTTTTTTGATTAATTGTTAAATAATAGCGTTTCTTAAAAATTTTTTTTTAATCTTCTTTTGATTCTTTTGTAATTTTTTTTTCTGTGATTTTTTTGTAAATTTTTTTTATTCTTTTCTTTTATTTTTATTAAAAAAAGAAACAAAATAAAAGGAACCTTTTAGAATAATTAAATAAATCTTAAATTAATTCAATAAATTTGCAAACTAAAATGTAAAATAACTTTTGATTTTGGTATATAAGTTTCAAGCATAAAGTTTGATGTCCCAGGTGTGGGGGACCAATGTCACGTTTCTTAAAGAAGCTTTACTCAGTAAGAGCCAAGTTCCTTACAACTACGAACTTTGAGTGCGTGATTCTTACTTTATATCGCCCATATTCTTCAGGAACCTTACCCAACAGCTGTCCTACGTATCATTAATTTTTTTAAGTGCGCAAATTAATTTCTCTCTGAGTATATGTGTTGAAGTTTAAGGTGCACCATATTTTGCGTATAAATAACTTATTACTTGAACGAAGTCTGTTTATAACAGTAACCAACTTTTGTTGTTTATACCTGCTTTTTAATTCTAACACATAGAACAAATTGTTCATATTTCTGTATTAAAAATTATGCTAATGTTCAACTATAAAATTAAAACAATCTTACGAAATTAAAAATTTAATATCTACGAAATAAGGAACTGCTAATAATTCTGTACTGTCGTGAATCTAGTAGAACTACTCGGAAAAAGTACTAACGCTTCCTTATAATATATCTGAAGACGTTGACGATATCTCTTTTTATACGATGACCACAAAATCGCGTACCTGAATGAAGTATTTCAAAAAATTTACATAAGAGTTCTTTAGAAATTTTGTCACCACATCAAAAAACTTATCCAACTTTACTAACTAACACAAATAAAAATCCTTACAGACGTCTACATCAGAGTTGCAATAGAAACATCATTGCGTAAAAGTAATTTTTATTAGTTTATGTTGTAACTCTTCGGCTGAACGGACAAAAGAATTTTTGACAATGGTTCTTTTGTTAAATTTTCTACAGGTGTAATTTATTGACCTCTTGACTTCCGCCTAGTTTTTATTTATTTAATGTTTTTAAAGTACAGGGTAGAAAATTTTATTGTGCCAATAGGCTATTAAGTTCGTTCTATTGTGATTTCCTTTTCTGGATTATTCTATTTTTTCCTTGTTATATATTTTCTGTTTTATTCTATTAATTTTAAAAATTCTATGGTTTTCGTTGTATAAGCTGCTACACTCTTGTCAGTAGTCAGTAAGGTATGAACAATTGTGAAGTTAGAATGTGTTAAATGAAGTGATGTGGTTGAGAATCGGTTTCAAAGTCACTTAAAAAAATAAATTCTTCGTGACGTTCCAATGAATATTTGTATTACAACTTTAAGTAAGGACTTAATTATACATTTGATTGTAAAAAGCCATAATTTTGTTTTAGTTAGGTCTAAGTTTAAATCTTAAGTGTTTACGAGTAAAACATTTTTTAATCATTTTAATCCAATTAATAAGTAGTTTATTGAAATTGTTTGGTAATTATGACTGTTAATTACGTAGATGCACAGTCATTTATTAATTTTTTTAATAAATTTTTTTGTAAATTAAAAGGAAATTTTGTTAATTATAAATACTCAGATTCCGAATGAAACTGGAATAATCGTTTCAGCTGTCCGCAGAACAACAATTCTATTATCTATAATAGCTATACATTAATAATTTACTAATAATATAGGCTAAAATAAAATAATAAACAAAATAAATAAATAAATAAAAAATAAAATAAGTTATAATAAAATAATTAATATTTTTTTAATAGCAATAATTTTATCTGTAATAGCTGGTGATATCCTCTAATTCTTAAAACACGTTTATTACATCATTACCTCGTTCAGTTGTTTTATGGACAGTTTTGAATATTACAAGTAAATTTAAAAATAAAAAAACTAATTGAAAGTAATTTTGGTGATACCAAAATCAATAATGCGGATGTTGTAATAAAGACAAGAGCCTAGGATCATTTATAAAACCATTTACTAAAGTTCCTTTGAAATTATGAAAATATTCCCAAGTTACACATAATTTTAATAAAATGATAATTTATGAATATATTTCAAAGAAGGTTTTCTCAAATGTACATAAATACTGTTGATCCAAATTAAAAAAAGTAAATTTTCAACCACTGGGATACTACATTATAAATATTCATTTTTTGGTGTTTCAACAGATATGAAAATGTTTTCTCGGGAGGGAGGACTTGTTCTTATATAACTATCTACATGCTACATTGAATACTGTAACAGTCAGCCGATGACGGACGACAAAAACAAAAACAATGGAAAGAAATGGACCACAACATAGGACAGAACGAATCAGCCCCACGTTGGGCGCCAATTTAATGTAACAGTCAGCCGATGACGGACGACAAAAACAAAAACAATGGAAAGAAATGGACCACAACATAGGACAGAACGAATCAGCCCCACGTTGGGCGCCAATTTAATGTAACAGTCAGCCGATGACGGACGACAAAAACAAAAACAATGGAAAGAAATGGACCACAACATAGGACAGAACGAATCAGCCCCACGTTGGGCGCCAATTTAATGTAACAGTCAAATGCCGACACACCAGCCGACTGACACATCAAAAACAGGTGTTGGGGTGTCACCTGAAAAAGAAACTTAAAGTAAACAAAAAATGACCACGGTCAGGATGCCACTATTGACCGAACTTACCTTGGTTATCATCCAAGCAGGGCAACTGAAGACCCATTAAACATCAATCCAAAATATCCAAGTCGAAATTCCAAATAATATTAAAAATAACAAAAAAATAAAAATAAAAAAAAATCTTAAACTCGCGATTTTAAAACAAAAACAACATCACAATGAAATAATATAAATACGAAATGTGAATAAAATAAAACAAAATATAAATTAAAAAGCAGAAAACTCAAAACAAATTTAAATTTAGAAAAAGGTACGCTACATTAAACAAACATACAGTAAGGCTACATTAACCTATATTTGCCTTGTCAGCTGATCATGTAAACAAATCGATCTGACAGAAAACAGCTGATTCGGTAACAGAACAGTTTGACAGACGACAAGCGGTCCATTCAATCAAAATCCATTCTCCTTTACCCCAATGACAGGAACGCTGAAAATAAGCTTAATCTAAATAGATGTAAGGATTGTGATATATAAAAATCAAATAAATAAAAATAAAAAAAACTTTCTAGACTCAAGTTCTAGAAACAACAACCATTTTGACAGCTCGAAAAACCCTCCGAATACAATTAACTAAATATTATAAAACAAAGTTCATATCACAATGCTTACATACAAGGGATATTGGAATTTCATCAATCAATAAATCAAACTACAATTTTAAAAGGTAACAAATTAATCGAAATTTATTAAAAATATTAATAAAAAAGATAAAACATAAACTTTTTAATTTACATTTTACTACTTCAATAGAGTTAGAAGCTCTATAGTAGTCTATTAATAAAACTACCCTGATAGCCGTTACAACAAAAGAGAATAGAATCATAATACCAAAATCATTTATCATAATGAAACAATAAAAGTAAGCCATGATCAACATTACAAGACAGAACTTGCCTAAAATCATTCAACCAAAAATAAAATAAATAAATAAATAAAATTCTTTAATACAGACAGGGATGGGAACTTTGAACTCAGTGAATTAGCTTATAGACAAACAGATCTTTTAAATTATTAACCAATCATATTGAATTTGTTAGTAAATGCTAAATACAAATTAGGCATATAAAATTTTGTTACAGAAATTGCTTAAAATTAGTTACTTATCTTTAATTTGGATATCCATAAAATTAACAGGTGGTTATTATACGCAGATTACCCAAACACATTTATAAAAAAAATATTTAGCACAAAACACTATTTGCTTATAAAACATAGAACACCATTGAAACACTTGATGTATTTAATTCCACAATTGACATCACTTCCGTTAATTTGCATTATTAAATAAATAAATTTTTTTATAGTTGACACTACTTTAAATAAAATTTAACAATTTATTTCTCTCACATATGGCCTAAACATATCGGCCCTAAATACAGAATACTTGATCCCCTCCATACTACTATATAAAACATTTTACGAGCAATTTTAAAATACGTCTGTTACGCATCGTGTCTAAGAGAGGACTCCTTGAATTTTTGGTTGAAACTTACATCTACAAAAAGTAAGTGCCAACCTGTGCAGATTAATCATACATT
Organism: Catonia carolina; assembly: GCA_035578175.1. NCBI lineage: Eukaryota > Metazoa > Arthropoda > Insecta > Hemiptera > Achilidae > Catonia > Catonia carolina. The sequence goes on from JAQMRL010000002.1 coordinate 84,603,615, forward strand.
TTTTCCCAATGAAAATTGCTAATAACAGACAAATTAAGGTGAAACAAAACAATATAAATAAGTGATAACTTAAAATACACAATATGTAAATTTTTCTTATTACAATAAAGCTTATAGAACATAACTTAACATCATTTGACATTTATATAATTTTAATACTCTATGTGATTTATTACTGTGCGTGAAGTTGGCAATTCAACCATGAGAGAAGTCCATCCCCACTCTAATATTATCTATAACAAAAATTTAAATTTACAAGAACAGCATTGAGCCCTACATCAAATTCAAGGGTTTTTTCTGCTGATTACAAAGGTGTTTTTCTTTTTTATATCGGATCGTTAGTTTTTTAATAATCACATAATTTAATTTTGTCTAAAATTCCATAAAATAATTGTTTTATGAAACCGTAAAATATTTCAAATAACTTTTTATTATTAACATTTTAACATTTCTAGGTATACGAATCTTAAAGATATCCACAAAATACATCTTTTTATCTAATTACATTTTAAAAATACTCATTAATTAAAGAATAATGACACTAATTAACATTGTCTTTATCATACGATAAAAGCTTATTTTTACGGCTTAATTACAAAGTTACCATACATATTTTTGTATCTTAAAAAATATCAAACTATTCAGCGGATCTTTATACATTAGCATATCCTTTCATTTTTTTAAAATTATTAACCAAACTATTGTAATTAATTAAAATCTGACACACTGTTCTCCTATACTTATACATGTGTTTTTAATTAAAATATCAAATTTGTCGTTCAAATAAATTCTCTAAAATTTTTAATTACATTATAATATTCAAAACCACATATTACATCGAAATAAACCGTTCTATGCTTCAAGAATTATTCCTACTTCGTGTAATTAACGTAATTAGCTTAATAGCCGATATACGCATTTTTATAAGAAATTAACCTAATAATCTTTATACTTTACAGCATTTTATCAAATTTGGATTCAAATTGCTTAGAATTTCATCCAGAGTTCAAATCTTCCATTCAAATTAACATAAAATTAACATAACAAAATTTTTAACTTACTTATAAGGAATAAAATTTAGGCTTAAAAAGGGTCTTTCATTGTTCGATTGGTCATCTAATATTACCGGTAAAAGTTACTTTGACATGAAATATTCTGATCTATTGTACAAATTTTTCACAAAAGCTATAAGTAACATGAGGTATAATTCTTGATTATCTCCTATATCAAATATTACTCTGAGATAGACCTTAAATAATTTCAAATTAATTAAATTTAAATTTTTTCCAAATTGCACCTTAATTCAAATTTTATATGTTTGTACTAAATAAGTCAATTTCATAACATTTTGAATTTTGTTTCTAGCCAAATTTTTACCTGTCTTAATAAAATAACAAATTTATACATTTACAATTTATTTCAAATACCGGGCGGAATATGAACATCACAATACTTAAGATCTTATGGCAATGGAAAAGTAGTGTGTTTACATAGTACTCAGTAAATGCAGCCATAGAGAAATTTCCTGTGAAAGTACACTTTGTAAAGTGTAACATGAAGCAATCAAAATTCCTTAAAACAATTTGGTTCACTTTAAAATACTAATTCGGTTAAAGCAGCTTCTCTACTGAATCAAACATATTCAAACTTTTAGAGCTTAAATCATTTAAGACTAGAAGTTTACTTCCTGATCATATTAAATCTTAGACGAACATAAAGAAAGGAGATACATGAAAATTTAAAATGATAACCATCTTTCTCTTGATAAAAAACGGTTTTATCAAAACATAGTATTACATGTTCTTACATTTTTATTTATTTTTGTAATGTCATCTTTTTGCTAGTGCTACTGATAAAAGAACTAAAACCAAAACCTTTCATCTTGATGAATAACTCGAAAATTCTATTCGCCACAGAAATTCAATTTGATCTAACCGAAAGAATTCAATTTATATTGTTACGTTTACTCTAAGATCTTGCGGAATCTAGTTATTAATAAACAATAAAACTTCCTTTTAAACTTACGGCAAGTACATATTAACAAATTAATTAATTAGAAATTTTTTTCAAGAATATAACTATAATTAACCTAATAGTAGACTAAATTTATTATGAAATGTTATTAAAAACTTAAAACTTAACTTGACTGAAAAGAAAATATGGTCATTTACAATAAAATAGTTAATTGAGTCTTACTTAAAAAAATCAATAATTGTATGATAACTGCTGTATACAAATAACTGGTACAATCGCAACGTGTTATGTACAAAAATGGTTTAAAAGAAATGATTTATTACTGACACGCACTTATATCCACAATACATCAAGAAAACTACACGACAACGTGAAGACATCGAACAACGGCATCACGAGAAAAATATACTACCTAATGATTACGATTACTATTAAACATAGTATCAAGTTACCATTCCGTGACTTTCTTTAATTCTTCTCCAGAATAAAAATATAAATAAATTCCTAATTTAAGTAAAATAAAAATTCCTGCAACCAGGTCCACTTTCAAGACCGTTACCTTAAAATTACTTGATCTCCAGTAATCATAATATAAGAAGACCAAAACATTCTGTGATCCTATTATCCGAGTGACCGGATGTTATCCCATGATTTCGCCTTTCCCAAAGGGGTATCACCCTTTTTTCTTTCAGAACTGGAGTTGGACTCACTCAGGCCGTCTTTGTGCTTACAATTCCAACCAAAATTGACCAACTGCATCCACGAGAGAGAACAAGATGTTTTGGGACGAGACGCAGCAGTTGTCTCCGCAGTGGTAGTCGCAGCAGCTCTCGCAGTTACGCGCTGTCTCCATCGGTCTCTTGCGAGACGAACCAAAAAATCCTTTTCAGGACCAATTTACTAAGGTTTTAGTTAGGCTTTTTCAGGGCCACCTATATGTCATGGCTCACGCAGTAGCCACGCGCTGCTTAGGCCCTACATCAGTCTCTTCGAGACCAAAAAACGGTCTTTCTCACTTCTATAAAGTTGTAAGTCCCCTTTACAGGAATACCAAATATTTAAGGTTTCCCCACGCCACTCATAATCACTATTCGGTGATAATATCAATACAAAATAGCCTAGACTGCAAATACAACTTTGCAACAAGAGTGACAGCACTAGCACGTATAAGAAATCACACCTGTCATTATTCAAGAAAAACCACAACAAATATAGTAATAGCCGATATTTGACCATATGTCACAATATTTTCCTCATCAGAGATGGATACTTACGAGTATCTTGTAAGTCTGCAGTGTTCTAGTATAATACACCTTATATTCAATTTAAAATTATCAATAATTGCAAGACTTTGATTCTAGTACTTATTTAATTTTATTTATTTTGTATACTTGTTTTTGTTGATGTTGACCTTATATTAGGGAAGATTCCATCACCAACAAAAAAATTAGGTATACAAAATAAATAAAATAAAATAAATACAAAAATCAAAGTCTTATAATTATTGATAATAATTTAAATTGAATACAAGTTGTAGTAAACTAGAACACTACAAAATCGCGCCCAATTTTAGGTTATAAATTAAATAATGAAGGACTGAAAACTGATGATAGCAAATCAAAACCTATTTTGAATTATCCAAATCAAAAAAATGTTAAACAGTTGAGAAGTTTTTGGAACTAATTTACTTTTATCAGCGTTTTGTAAATATATTTTGTAACTATACTGATTTAATACAACCTTTGTTATATTTCACGAGTAAAATAAATATGTGGATTTGGAATAAGGAATGCTCAGATCAATTAAATTTAATTAAGCAGAAGTTTTTACGTACGTTGTCACCCGTTGTATGACGTTTATTTGAATACTAATAGTCGGGAATAGGTGGTGTTTTGTACCAAAAGGGTGATAGTGGTGATTGAACGTTTCTGAAAATAAGGTCAACACCAACTTTAAAAAAGTTAAGTATACAAAATAAATAAAATAAAATAAGTACAAGAATCAAAGTCTTAATTATTGATAATTTAAATTAATATAAGGTGTAGCAAACTAGAACACTACAAGTCATCGAAAATATTTAACATAATTAGGCCTACACAAAAATTGTTTGTCACTAATACTTATCGAGAGTACAGCAGAACCATTGGAATGGAACGATTACTCCATTACCTAATAGTTTTACTCAAATAATTAATACTCATTCAATTAAATGAAACGATAGATTACAACAATCGGCTTCCAATCTGTTACAATGATGAAGTTAACTGAAATATCACCATTAACACAGCTTTGGAGCAGATCAAAAGTGTAATTAGACCGATTGTTATGCACATTAAGGATAATGCTGACAGTGGAAGTGAAGACTAAAAATTTTCGCCCCACTACTTACTAACCATATCCAAGCTGGTCCGTGGTGCAGTGGTCCATGCAACTGACTTCTGGTCCCGGGTTCGATTTCCAGTGGGGTCACACTCATTTCTCCATCACTAATTTTTATCTATACCCTCATCGTCTGAATTATTTGTAATTGCAATATACGTAGTTGGACGAGAAACAAAAAAAACCACGCCTCAGTTTTTACTTTCTCTTGCCTATTTATGAATATAGGAAGGAAGGCATTGTTTTCACGTCGATTATTTTAAATCGAGTTTCCACCGGATCTACAGGTTTTCAGACACCCTGAACCCAAAAACAAGTTTTTAGCGATATATATGTGTGTGTGTGTGTGTGTGTGTATGTGAACAGAATATCTCAAGAACGAAACATCGTCTGCAGTTGAAACTTGAAACTTAAGTTAGATACTACTACTAGACTCGACACGAATATTTTCATCAAAATCGGTCGTTGTAGTATTTTATTCGTGTCATTTTTCACTTTTATGCGATTTTCTCAAAAACGGCTCGTATGATTTTTTAAAAATTGCTTCATTTACAGTTGAATTGTTGTGCTGTACAAAATAGGGTAGGCACCATTTCTGCTGAAATTCTTGGGAAAGCTGTTCTCTCGCAGAAATTTTTTTTTAAGTTTATGTTTAAAATGCGTTTAAGGGAAAAGTGTAAGTAATAAAAGTTGTTGTAGAAAATTTAAAACACTTTCATTTCAACATTTCTTTTTATAACGCTTAGTTTAGCAGTTAGTGATTTTATGTGTTTTTTTCATGAAAATCTGTAAAAAATCGAATTTTTAAGATTTCAGCTTTATTATGAATTTTATGACAAATTATAATTAAATTTTTGATTATAATTAAATTTAGGCTATTAGAAATTAAAAGATCTACAACTTTTATTTAGAGAATTTTTCTAGACAAATCTAGTTTAGCGGAAAGAGTAATTTTTCCGTATTTTTAAGCCAACCTGAGGTTGATTTTCATTTTGCATCATTCACTCACGATTAAAATAAGGTTATGTTTTTGGAGGTTAGTTTTTTTGTTTATTACTAATGTTAGGTTATATTGTAAATTATTTACATTGGCAAGAGAACGACGTGTGAGTGTTTCAACCAGCTTTTCTTGTAGTGTTTCTAGTCTGCGATTTGGCCACAGAATGTAGAAGTAAATAGACCACGTATGGAGAGATAGCCTGCGCTCCCAGTTTCCTCCATTCCAATTGACTATGAGATATTATAGTGAAACTCACTACAGTTAAATCCAATGACGCTGATCTTCTGTTTCTAAAATTGTTTTGTTTACTACATTAATTAAATTTTAATTTAATTTAACAGAATAATTTAATGTAATGTGATTAATACGTAAAGACAGAAACTAATCATACCTAGTTTTAACCTGTTCATTGGAACATCATTCACTGAATATGATGTTTATCCACATTGGCAATATTAAGTACAGATTGAACTTGGTTGTTTGTAACGTGCTTAGTATCAAGTCAATGGATAAGAGAAGACACTGATATTACAGGTATGACAGAAACATGACAGTCAGTAGCCTCGAATGCGTTTGTGGATTGGCAAGCTAGCTTTAGAGTCGGTCTGACCTTTACTGATACGAGCGGTAGCCTAATTAGCAGAATGTCACTAGATTATGTCAGCAGCCAAATTTAGCGACCTTTACTTGTTACTCAATCCGTCTTACGTTTCAATTCTTAATCCTTAATTTATCTGATGTAAGCCTAAGGGATTATTAGATTAAAAATCACTGTTATATTATCTCTCTCAACAAAACTTTCATGCATTCGTAATACAAGAGTATTGAACAACTATACCTCATTTAATAAGTAAATTTTCAGAAAATATAGTACAATAAATTCAATAAAATAACATACATTATTTTATTAATATTAAAAGTCTTTTTATTCAAAATTTATAAATTTGTAAACTCTCTAGTTACGAATAAACTTGTAAATTGCTTTCCTTCTATGGACTATAAATTTAATGTACTATATTCACCTAAATAGCATGGAATTAATATTTAAAATAAAATAAAATGAAATTAAAATCTCAAAGGATTACCTAGTTCTAGAAAATTATCTTTTTATGAAATAATAATGATTTCATTAAAGCTTCAAAATTACAAATAGGCAACCTTTATTTAAAATTATACAACTGCATTTGTATTGTGATTATAGAAATCTGTTTTTTTGATTTGAAATATTTCTCTTTATCTGTTTAAAATCACACTACAGTCTTCAATTAATTGTTGATTATGTTTCACCTTAAAGAAATTAGTTGTGTCGTTGATCAATAATAACTTAAAACGTATTTTATTCACAAGCTTAGAGTGAACAATATCCAGAAAAATGCATGGAATCTTTCTAATATATAATGTAAAAACATGTATTCCCGTCATTCATTCCATTTAAATCTTAACAATCTTTCCTTGTTTTACATTGTCGAAACATACTTCAATAAAAACACGGTTATTATACTAGTAACAGTGAAATAGTAAAGTAACCGTGGATAATAATTAAATAAATGAAAGAATAATATAATTGTCCGGATGATATTTATTTATTAATCAAAAATAAACGAACACAACAGCTAACTTTGGAACATTTTACAAATATAGAGTTTCAAATGTAAGTTCTGATGCCCAAATTACACGTACAATAAAAATATTATATCATATAATAACCTTCATGTCAATGACACATTTCTAAAGTGTATCTTGGGTTTAGAGACAGAAAATATGATATAACAGATGAAAAGAAAAAGTAAATAAAATAAAAATAAATAACTATATTTTACTTTATTTAACTTTTAATGTTGCCGACATAAAAGTGTAATTTAAATTTTCCCTTTACTTTTTCAGTGATTTATCATTAGGCTATCATCAATGGTTCAGTTTAAATATAAAAATACTTTTTACACAAAAAGTCATTTAAAACTCTTTCTTCTGTCTAGTAATGTTGTCAGTTCAGCTGCAACTGAACTCACTACAGAATGCAGTGATGACTCTAGGATGAGGGTACTACATTTTATCAGACTTATTATATATGTACAGATATAATTATAAAAGCAAACACACATGAAAAATTCTAACTACTAGACAGTTAAGTAAGAATATTTTAAATATGAAACATTAAATAAATTTCTGTGTCATTCATAAAATTCATAGAATTATTTATCATCCATTTCTGTAGAATTCAAGTTGTTTGTTTTTTATGTCGTACGTTAAATTGCATTTCGTTGGTTTGATTCAAAGTTTTAGGAGTTTTCATAATGCATTACTGTTTCAATGTGAAAAAATAGTTGGCACAATATTTTTTTTATTAAGCTAACCATAATTTAAAATCTGTCCACCCAGGGATTATAACAAATAATTTGTCAGTAGTAAATGACTTATTAGAAAAATACCCAGTGGTACATCGTCTTTACAAAACAAAATACATATACAAGAAAGTAAAACAATTACGAACTACCGTCTCCATGGAGTAGTGGTTAGTGTGCTTCGTTATGGAGACGGTCGTTCAGAATAATCTAGATTTTAATTCCTGGTTGGGATATTGAAATTATTACAAATCCGCTATTCTATAACCCCAGTATTCGCTAAAACTTAAGCAGTTGATTCGACTTTAAAAGAAAATATAATACCTAAGCCTAGGTTCTTTCGGGATGTATACAGAGTGGCTCATATGTCGGTTTCCCCAATGAATACAAAATCGGAAGAAATGTTAATGGAATAAGAAACCTATAAACAAAAAAAGGAAAATTTATTATATAAACTGTACATATAATCATTACCTTGAAAATATTATAGCAGCTGTTCAAAATGTCCACCATGATTCTCTATACATTTTATACAGCGACTTAAAAATGATTCACAAATTTTCAACAGTAACATTTTATCGTTATTTACATAATCAAATGCAATGCCAATTAAACTTTTTAGTTTTTTTCAGGTTTTGTAGCTTGGAAGAATATACTACTAGTTCCTTTACAATGCCCCATAGTAAAAAATCACATGGCGTTCAGTCTGACGAGCGTGCAGGCCATTCGGTTGTACCACAACAACCAATCCATTCATAAACTTTGAAATTTAAAAACTCACTAACTTCGATACCGAAATGTGCTGGGGTGCCATTTTTTTGCCAGATGAGTGATTGGATATTGTAAACAGGATTGTTTACAAGTTCCGGAAATACTACTTCCTACAGCATTTGCAAGTAATTTTCCGAGTTAACATTTCCCTAAAATAAATAAGGACCTATCAGTGCAGTACGCGAAATAACTCCCCATACCATAACACTATGCACATTAAGCTCTTTTTAAATTACAAAATATGAGGACTTGTATCCGATCAGTACATGCTGTTATGCCGATTAACACGTCCAATGAGTTTGAAATATGCCTCATCAGACCATAAATAAAATTGATCGCAATGAGTTTGGATCGGGTTTTGAACGGATAGCGACTATCTCATCGAATTCCAATCGCTTGTCACTATCGTCCTCGTGAAGTGAGCGCTTGGAGTAAAGTTTGACGAAATGGCTTCAATTTTAATTTCGTCATCATCCTTTGCACGCTAGGTTGTGATAACCTTAGTTCAGAAGATGCCTTACAAGTTGATCTACCAGGACTGGATACAAATGCTTTAGCAACCTTTTTTAGGTTATCGTCAAGCAAATCGATCGTGGACGACCACACTTCGAGGCAATTAATACGTTCCTGTGTTGTCAAATTTCTTATTTAACTTTCAAAAATGTTGCCGAGTCGGTAACGACACACCTGCATACTTATCACTAAAAATAATTCTTTCAGTACTCAGCAGTAATTTTATGATGGTTCCACCACAACTGAAACTCGTTGTTCAGGTGTAAAATTTTTAAAAGTACCGTTACAAGAAAAAAAACAGTTACTACACGGAGATGTACCTCACACTAGCCACTATTGCAGGTGACTAATGAATGTTGTAAGTGATGCTGCCAACACTACACTATTACCAACTTATCAAAATAAAATGTCTCATCTCATGGGGAAACTGACATATGGGCCACCCTGTAGAGTGGGGTGTATTATTTAGGATAATCGGCTTTTACTGTTATTTCTTGTGTTCTTTTACTATTAGGTATTTTAATTTCTTGTGTTTTATATTACTTGTATTTGTATGTAGTTTCTTATGATCTATTTAAAAAATCTGTGAGTATATTTTTATGACATTTTTTCTGGAAGAATCTACTTGTTTACTATTGCTACCTGAATTCGGAAGAAAGCCTTCATATTTCTATTATGCGTTCAATACCTTGTCTTTCTATTCCTTTCTAGAAAGTTAGTAGAGCATAAAAAGAGTTAACGGCTTTTGCAAGTTCAGGTCAGTTCAAGTTGCCACACGGTTATAAATGACGGGGTGCTATTTGAAAGTGTTTGTACGTATGAACATTGTAAAAGTACGTGAAGAAAAAGGTCGTTGTACTGTAAGCCCCTGCAAACACTGATTGTACTTAAGAGGCTATTAATAATTATAGAATAATATTCTTTATCAGAAACTTAAATATTTAAGTTTTGAAACTAATTTAATTAAGTTAATTTTAATTTGTTAGTACTAGTCTAAGAACATTAATTAATTGTATTTTAAAATTATATATAAATAAATAATTTTTATAAATTTTAAGAAAATTTGTCTACTATTTACTATATATAGATCCCGAAAAAACCTAGAATTGGTTTAACAATATGTTTTAAATTCCAAATACTTATGTTAATAAAATATCTGTATTATCAATGTTAACGCATAAATAAATACACACTCATTCTCTATTTAGGTAGTTTTAAATTAAGGTAGCTTTTAGATTTGTATTTCATAAAAAATAATAAATTAGTATTTTAAAAATAATATTATAAGAGGGTACATGATAAGAATTCAAGGTTTTATTAGTTAAATAAATAAAATAATTTTAATAACAATTGTAACATATTTTCTGAGAATTGTATTATAAAGGTGAATAAAATATATAACATACAGTTTTTAATAAAAGTACTAAATTTCATTAGAATTTATCAGAGAAATTCCTTCTATTATTAAAATAATTTTACAAAATTTACATCAGAAGAAGAAAATTAAATTTAGAATAGGATATGCTTAGTCTTATAAGTTCATCTGATATAGATGCCTTTATTAAAGTATGAAAGAAAACCTTTCTTTCAGAGGTTTCATGTCTCATAGCAGAGCTGAGTGAAACATAATCCTCTTGAGAGATATTGCATGAGCAGAAATGTGCACTACTCTGGTATTAGTTAATGAAAAAGTAATAAATTCCAAATATGTGGTTAGATAGAGGAACACCTTGAATTCCTCAAATTTTTATTTACAAATACTTTGAGAGAAAATGAATACTCATTGGTTATTTTTATTTACATATTTATTTTTAAATAAATTAGTTTAACAATTCATGATATATTTCTTCCTGGATTAAATTAGCTCTGAAACAAGAAACTAATTTAATTAGCCAGTTTTATTTTTTTTATAACAGAAACTAGATCAATCATTGGACATTATATTAAAATGAGTATTTTATTTAGTACTATACTTCATTTTATACATACTTTAAAAAACTCATTTCTATCTTTGAAACTTAAGGGAATTAGAATTAAAAAAATAATATAAAAATAAAAACCGGATAGATAATCAAAATTTAACAGTTATCTAGATGTATCCCGTCAGCGAGTATAATGTATAACGTAATATGATCGTCATAAATCACGTTCTTTTCTACAGGGCGACAGCAGAAAATAAGGTATGTTATTTGGGGCTTCAAATGAACAAAACTAACTTAGAATCACTGTACAAAAATTAAACCTGAACTTTTAACTTAAACAGCTTTACCGATCGATTTATCTTGAATGAGGCACATGGCCTGGGAAGGGGCTTGAGGAGTTTAAGCCCCCCTACCCAAACGGAAAATTTCGAATTACGTACCGAACTAACACTACTTAAAAACCAGCTAATTCTAAATTTATAATATTTCCGTGCTTTTAATCTATTAAGTTTGTATCCAATCGTGTTTATCTTATATACTTTTTCATAAAAGTGTGTTTTTTAAATTATTATTTGATTTCATTTCTCATTTTTCTGAACAGTAAAACTGCACCAATAGACAATGGTTTTAATTTGCTACTATTTGCTATTTATACCTCGTCAATTTTTATTTTTTTAATTCATTGTTTGTTCAAAACTTTGGTCGTAGCGTACTAATTTTGTTAAGTTCTAAACAGAGAATTAAAGTTCAAACCATTAGAACGATGCCACGTATTGCAAAAAAAGTGTAGAACTCATCTGACCAACGCACCTTTTTCAGGAAGGCCAGTTATAGGACTGGAGTGATGACTGCTAACTTCAACAAGTAAATCGAGTTTGGAAACATGATAAAAATAGTAGTTTGTTAAAATTATAATTATTAACACTAATTTTAAATAATCAATAAATTAATATTACATTAATGTAGTACTCTGTTGTGAAATAACGATTTTTATTTGTGCTTTGTTTTATTTAAAAATCAAAGAGAGATTATTAGATAGCAGCTGTTTAATTATCAATTACGAACACAATTGAAATTTTAATTATATTTTTCAGAAATAGCCACTCAACATGGTACTTAACGCGACATTTACAGTATACCAAAATAAACTGCCTGGTCTTCATCGTTATTAACGACTTTACACATTGCATTACTCTCTGTTCATTATTATAACTATTATAAATTGTGTGGTGTTTTATTATAAAATCCTGTTGCTTTTTGCGAAAACAAAGATATTTAAAAATAAAAATTTTAAATTACTTTCAATAATTTAGAGGAATGAGCAGCAGATTTTATTTTAATTGGTGGTTTTCAGATAATTAATTATTAATCTATTATTTGTAGATCAATCAAGGTCAATTAATTTTTTTTTAATTTTACGATATTACGTCATACATCTTACATTAAACGAATGACATTGTGTAGGTCTAGAAAATTATTGAGATAGAAAGCCGAGTACAAAGTGTAGCTTTATAAGTAGCAAAAATAGCATAGCTGAAAAAGGATAGCATACTAAATAATGTACAGACACCCATTATTTATTTTGTTTTCTTTTTTCTTTCTTCTTTTGGACATTACATTTTACCCTTTGGTTTACGATCAGGTAGTTTAATATATTCGGCAAGGGAGTTATTGAGAGTTACCATGGTGCAAAATCTACAAGATCTTGACCTAAAAATATGATATGTCTTACATTAGTTTGTAAGTAAGATCCGTTCAGGCAGTTGGGTTGTTATTTTTTGAATTCCGATCGTCAGAAGATCATGCGTTTTTGAAATGAAGCGACTAACAATTGGTCTCAGCCAGTTTACGAAAGGCTTTCACTTTGTCGGATTGTACAATGGTATGGGTACACCCCAGACTGCATAGAGCGTACCCATTACAGGTTGTAATTATTACAACTACCCATTACAAGTATTGTACTGCTTCCCTGTACCCGGTCTTTCAGGGTAATATATTTGGTTGTCCGTAATATGCTTGTGTGGTAGGGAAAGCAATTTCTTCTTCGAGTTTGCCGCTATAGTCTCTGCGACACATGAAAAGTGACGGGAGGAACAAGTCGACATAAATGCTCAAGGGATTGGGAGCCCTACGGCTTTCAATAAGGTTTATTTTTTTGGGTTTCGCCTGTAAGTAGCAGTGTTAATCTGAGTAGTAGTTTATACGATGCCCCTTTGCGGGGTTAGGGCCATATCTACTCGATAGATCTAATGATCGAAATGGCAGCAGGACCAGTATTAATGTACAAAGGTACCCTATCTTGTCAATGTTGCGAGTTAGAAATACATGTAGATACCCACCCAATCGACGCTGTTGTTCAAAACAAACTTTATATTTGGTTAGGAAGTTTTAAAAAAATCTGGTGTGATGTGGTTCTTAAGATATTCTGTCCACACACGCGCGCGCACACACACACACACACACCAATCACACCAATCTTGGGTACCAATTTTGGGTACTGGGGGTCTGAAAACGTGTATATCTGGTGAAAACTCAATTTTGAAAAAATGACATGAAAACGATAATTTCCTTCCTATATATCATAGGCAAGAGAATGTAAAAAATATTTATTCACAATAATTAGTCCACGTGTTGTTATAACTCTATGGAAATAAAATGTAAAACCATGTAGGTCAAAGTACAGGGAACTTGGGAAGAAAATGGCTCTTTAGGTTTAATTTTAAAGTTTTTTTAATTCGTCATTTAATTATTAAATGAGCCTTTCAACGTTTGTGGAGAAAAAATACTGAAAGTACATATAACCAGAAACGAATTTTAAATTTTGTAGCATGATTTTATGAAAAATAACTGGATTTAGAAAGTAATAATTTAATAACACTATGTGCAAATAAAATTTCTAATTTGAAATATGTCCAAAACTGATAAAAATATAAAATAATAGTAATAAAGCATAGCACGTTATCCGAAAAGAAAAGGAGCTGCCTCAAGTTTACAGTCTGTTGACCCGAGATACGACGATAGACTACTAGAGTAACACTTCCTCATTACACTAAATACTTATTGTATTAGAGTAGTCGTATTTCTTTAACGTCAAATATTTTTCAGTGGAAACATATCATTTCAGTTGAATGGACTAAACTGTGAATATTTCTTACAGCTGGTCCAATAGATAAGAGCCCGAAAAGAGATTAAATAACAACGTCGTAAGCCAACAAAAAGTTGCTTATTAGTTATGAATAATATTACAGGTTTTTCCACCTTTTAAAGAAAGTCTCCCTTCACTTACCATTTTAAGTTTTTTCATTCACGCGGATGAAAACAAATCAGTCTGCTGGCAATCAGTGTTAAAGTTTATCAGCAAATATTTAGCTAACTGTTTGTAATACGCAATTTTAATTTATGCTATGAGATAAATTTACTCGTAGTTTTATTTTTAAATTTTTTTGTAATTTTAAGGTAATTTGGAAAAGTCACTAGTTTGTTGGCTACGCGATTTTAATTTGTATCAGATGGGTTCAAGAGTACATTGTTTTCAAATTTCGACTACTTATTGATCGATGTTTTTTTTCTTTATTGGAACCTGTATTTTGTAATCGGTAACTGCTTTTGTTTGTAAACAACTACCCAATTTATCGCTGTTTTTGTTAGGTTTTCTTTTCAGTTCGAATGTGAGCAGGACAAAAACCGCTGGGTCAGTGATGTTTGCTCGCAAAATACTGCCATAGGTCACTGTGCAAAGTTGGTTGCCTAATCGGTTTTACTTAACAATTATTGTAATCTGTTGCCTATCAGCTGATTCTCTGTGCTGGGTTCAAAGAATCTATTTTACTTAGACATTTTTTTGACGATTTTAGATTTTTTGTTTCTATTCACGTTTACATCAATCACGAGATCGTTCCTGTAAAAAAGTACTGGGACAATATTAAAATATTCGGAAAGTTCTAGTAAATAGTAAATTAATAAAAAAATAGTAATAAATTAATAAAAATAAATAGTAAATTAATTTGAATTCTCACAAAGATATCAATTAACAAACCTACTAATACAATACACGAAAGAACCAATTGATTCCCTTTTCACAGAACCACAAAAATTTTGTGTCGAAGAAATTTTTGTAAGCTGCCTTCAAAATGTATAACCTGCTTTCCCAGGATTATAAAAGAAACATCATGAAGTTTAAAGAGGAATATTTTTGTAATTGGATATTAAATGTCAATTGACAGACAATAAAATGTATGATAACACCAATAAATTAATTAGATTTGTTAGCTAAATTCTGTAGACTCTAAGAAACCTAGTGTTGGAAAACTGCACAAAATTGAACAAACCTAAAACAATGAACATCATAATCGTACAGGTAAATTTCCAACCTAGTCCTTAAACTCAGAAATAGAGGGGAATTTACATTTACATGAAATAATGAAATGACAAAATATGTATTTTTTCTTTGTAATTTATTAATAATACAAAGGTAGGCTGCTACCTTTGAAAACAAATTATTATAAAATTCAGGGTTAAGATACAAGTTACTTATAAATTAGATAAATATTCTTTACAAGGTAAGTTCAGCTAACAGAATTATTTTAGTCATTTTCAAACCAAAATCAAGATTCTTGTAAAATTTAACACAACGAAGTACCTGTAGGTACCTGAAACAAATTTAAAAACATTTTAGGCTATCCGAACCAATCAGGTAATAGGCTAAACGAGTTGAGTTATTTAACTAACCGAGGGAGCGACTTGGTAAGATGTCCAGATTATAAAAATCAAGCCAAGAGCGGTGAAAACTTAAAAAACTTTTAGCTAAAAAACTCAAAATTCAAATAAGTTATTATTCTACTTCTTTTTTTTCATTTACTTGTTAATACCAAAGTAAACGTGAATGAATGTTTTTATTTTTATTTACATTAGTAAATGAAAATATTTTAGTATTTCTGAATAACTTTATCTTTCTCTTGTTTGTGGGAATGAATGTAATAAAGTGAAGGTCATGTCATGGTAGTCTTCAATATCTAGCATTGCTATAGTAACAACTCCCTTCGACCCTCGTCTACCAGTGTTACCGCGTATATAAACAAGTAAAAGTAATGTAAAGTTACGTGAAACAATACAAATACAAAGTAAACTATTTTATTTAACTTAAGTTCAAAATAGACCCACAAGACATCAGTAATATATCATATTATACAGATATTTAATGTGCTCGTATTCTTCTGAGAGTTTGAAATCGATCAAGATAAGAGTTTGAAATCGATCAACACATAAAAATGCGATCGGCAATTCGGCAGCTAAAAGTATCGGCCTTCAAACTCAAAATGATATGGGGCATACTTTAATACATTTGTCAATGTGGCTCTAATGGTGGTACAGATCAGCAAATTATCATTTTATAGTGTTTTAAAATGATAATTTAAGTAAAAGCAATCACTCATAAATAAGAAGCCAGCCATATTATATTTATTTTAACTCTCAAATTTTATTTGGTCATTTCCTTACTACAGTAAAATTTTGTAACTTAAAACGGAAGGAGAAGTAAAATTGATGATATGGCTATTACTTAAAGTACTACTAAATTTATGTTGTTACTCTAGTATCATATAAGGTGATGAAAGTTGAAAGTAGGTATAAAAAACGAATTTCGATCAATGTTTTGCAAATCCCTAGAACATATTTGGTCTGTGAAAGTTAGCCTAACCATGAACTATGTTTCTAGATCCCAGTTTTACGATCGTGTGGCTTTATTCTCTATAGAATGTTGATGATGGACCATTTCGTTTTCCCTCGTTTACGCAGCAGCAAAAGATACTTCCTAAACGAATTTGAATTTTTCTTTTTATCTTTTCTGAAGAAATATGTGTTTACATTTCACGTCGTAAAATATATTTTAATACATTCACTTTAAGCTAGTAGGAAAATGTAGAAAATTTAGCAATTTAATGATAGGTAGACCTGTGACAAAATTTTATCCTAAAATATTTAAATTAAAAAATATCGTAAAAATTACTAGGCTAAATTAATTAAAGTTTACTTTCACGTATAATAAAATAATATGGGTTTAATAATTCTAAAATAAATATTAAGATTAAGATCTTATTCCTTAGCTGTCGTAATTTGGTTGATAATGAAGAATTGCATGAAGTTCTATGAACAAGCATCTTCTTGGAAATTGGATGCCCATTTTGTTAATAGGTAAAAACGTTTTAAGGTAATTGTATGTCATATTTACATCCACGATGATAATAGCCTTCTTCTGCCTTTCAAGGATTAGCCATCTCTGCCTGTTTTGAACCTCTCAAATCTGCCCATCTCTTTCTCGGGCGTCCTCGTTCTCTCTTTCCCTTCTGTTTATAGCCTAGTGTTCCCTTAGATATTCTATACGACCTCATTCTGCTCACATGCTCCAACCACTGCACTCTATTTTAAGATACCCTGTCGTTTATCGAAAAGATTTTGAGTTCTTTCCGTACCTCGGTATTACTGTAACGATCTTCTCTATTACACTCATACGTATGTTGAAGAAATTTCATTTCAGATACTTGCAATCTACTTTTCTTTTCGCTTTGATAGCACCCAAGTTTCACTGTCATTTTATAAAACGATGATATTATAAAACGATAGTACTATAGTTATTTAAAAATACAAATTAACTTTTTTTTTTTTTAAATTCAGGCCTACATTGTTAATTTACAATTTGTTATTTTTATTAGCAATAATTTTGTAAGTGTGTACTGGTTAATTAAATTTTATTATTATAATTATAACCATAACAACTATAATTTTATTATAGCCTATATATTTGTTTATTGGTTGTTGGTTTTTTTTACCATTAGACTACGGTCGTAAAATAATTTCAATTTCCTTGGGTACACTTGTTGTTACTGACATAGCTGCATCATCTAAACTGGATCTTTTGGAGACCTTCTTTATTATTAATTTGTTATTACTGAAATAAACAGAATAAAAACGAAGAAGTTATCAGCTACATCTCTGTTGGAGCCAATAACTACATCATTGTACCGAGTGCAGGAAAATAAGCTTCGGGAGCAAACAATGGGTTAAAAACCTTACTGATAGATTGCTTACAATGATCACATAGTGGAGCGTGTGAGAAATGAAAACACACGACAACTTATTACTTCTCATGATACCGCAGTAGACAGAACAGAACTCAGACAGTTTGTATAGTATGGAAATGTCCAAAGAATGGTAACGGGCAGATCACTCGGAAGTTCTTCCATTTTCCAATCGTAAAACAGAAAAAAAGGTCGGTTTAGGAAAATTAAGAGTTTAAGAAGCTACGTAGCAGGGAATTTTAGAGATAGTGACTAGGAAGATAGAAGGCGATGGACTGTTTGACATGGGACGCGTAACAATCTGATGAGTATTCTTAAACAAGAAAAAGGAACAAAATAATTTTTTTAGGACCAATCCCTTAGGCCTATTAGAGCATTATGCGTGTAAAAATTTCTTAATTAGTTTAGGTCTTTTTTATGAGACTTCTGAATTAATTAAAATATATTTGACGAACGGTTTGGTTTTGGCGGGATGTTTTAAAAATAAATCTTCAAATTCAGATTAATTGACTCTTTTAGTTAAATTTACAATACTGTTGTGTTAAAATATAAAGTAGCGTAACAAAAAGGGTTTAATTTTTATTTACATTGAAATGTATACTAACAAAACGAGAAAAGGAGCTAAGTACAAACGTTAAAGCTTTTATCACAATAAAATAACTTGCTAGAAAGAGGCTTAGAGAAATCGAAAGTTATTCATGATAAAAGGTCTCACGAATAAGGCAATTTTTTTCTTTCCAGTTTATGCTGAGGTTAAGGCGCAAGGATTTAAGTGGACATAAAATTTGGAAGAGTATTTGTAGTGTATCGAACAGTGGTGGTGAATATAGGCAACAACTGGACAACCTATGCATGCCAATGAGGTCGAAATCCTACGGATAAATGAATACAAACCAAGCCGCACTAAACGCATCCGCTCTGAGACGATAAGCTTCCATTTATCCAATTCATTTGTGTTTATATTTCTTGATGCAACATTATTAAAGTTTTATATCATCTTTATTTGAAATATGCTTTTTAATTCTCTTAAAAATTTGTTTTGTCAATATTATGTGACAATCGAATTTCTTTTATTTTGCACGAAAATAATTTTTACGTTAATTCTACTAAATATGGTTCCAGCTTATCCGACCTCTTCTACAGAATTAATACTTCAACCATGAATAGTTAATACAGCTACTAGTAAAACTCTTTAATAATGAATTACTTGAAAATAAAATGCATGCTTCTTGATAGTTTTATGTATAAATAAATTATTTTCACAAATTTTTAATCCCTCCTTTCTCATTTCTGCACTGGATACTGAAAATATCTGGTAAAATTTATATGAATTTGATGAGAGGTGAAAAATTTATTATTCACTCATTTTCCCTAACGGCAAACTTTACAGCACTTGTGAGAAAGCTGCTTTTTAGATAAAATGTTTATGAGTATGGATATTTATTTATATAACGAATAATATCTGTTTTCACATGCTTCGAAACAGACGATTGGTTTTTAAAAAGTTTCAGTTTAAAAGTTAAATACACGAACTGAAAAAGAGTAGGTACATTGAATTCATGTACAACTATATATTTCTTGGCACACGTTTAACACCAGATGGTGTACAAACCAAAGATTTTATTTCATTTTTATCGGTTTTAATTTACTATATTTGCTCACTTTTTTCTAATTAGGAAAACGTTGGCAAAGACGAATAACAGATATGGAAGATAATTTCTGAAGAAAAAGGTGTCAGTTCACTGTGCTACATCGAGTTAGGAATAAATAAATTTTAAAGAAAGAGGATAAAACCGTTTTATTAGTTGTTATCATTGAAAAGACATTACTTACCTGGAATGGTTAACTGAAAAAAAGTGGATATGAATAGGTTCCCACAGAAGATTTGTCTTTAGGTTCCAGCTAGACGGAAGCAACGAAGACGAGTCAAAAAGGTGTGGACGGATGGTGTAATGAGAGCTAATGTAAAAGAATGAAGATGACTTCAATAGGAATGAATAGCATTTTGGTTTGCGGGAAGTGGACTAATAATGCACGACATCTGTTATAATAATAATAATAATAATAAATTTAGGTACAAGCTATTTTAAAAACTTGCCCATAACTGGTCAATCTTGTGAGGAATGTTGTTAACATCATTCATTTATGAAAATAAACGGAAAAGATAAAAGAATGACAGGAATCAATTCATTATATTCGTCTAAACTTCTTAATTAAACAGTTTTAATCTTCTGAAGGGGATTCCATTTGATGAGAAGTTCTTTCCCATCGTTTTGTTTGTTTACTGTAAGAAGTATCAAATATTATAAGAGTATACTGCCAATTAATTAAATATCTTGCAAGAAAAGTTTGCAAATGTTTTTTTACAAAATTCATTTGAGAGAGTTGGTTGTTTTATTATGTTTAACAGTAAGTTTTTATGTCACTAATGTTCTTAGTTTTCCGTTACAAGATATAATCTGGCATGATACTCAGATGATCGCAATTAAATAGCTACCTAAAATAAGAAGCTCAAAAAGGAAGTTAATTGGAGAAGACAATTACAAAAAGATGTTGATTCGTTATCTACCCAATAACTTTAAGTAAATAATTGTACGATTTTTTGGTTAGTGAATCGTTTTCTACATAAAATCATTTGCCCATAACAGTCAGGTCAATTTTTAAATTATTTGCACACGATGTACTAGTTCCAGGGCTACAAAAAATAGTTATGTTTCTTAACATATGGTCAGCCAATTTTATGGCTGAAGTATTTAAGAACAGAAGAGTTAAAGATGTGAAAGACACTAGTCAGAGTTATCTCCTCTGAGAGTAATGAATTCCAGTATACGGCTGCTATTCCCTGTGGTGAACGAAGTGAAGGTGTCATTTTGCAGAGTGGAACGTAGATGCTTTTCGGATGGCCCGGTATGCTGATAAGTATAATTTTCCACTCATTGAGGAAGACAATAGTAAACCAACTCACTCCTCGTTTTACTTAGTAATACCTCAAGAGGTTCAAAGCAACCTTTCGGCTTATGACCTAAACAACACATTATGTATAGAATAATCTTGTACTTATAAAAATGACAGTGTTATAAAAATATATGTAGAATACGGTAATCTAGTATTATTTTTATTTTTCTACTCAATGTAATCTTTTCTTCTGCATAAGAATATTGCAGATTTTTCTTTAACTTAAAAAAAACTGGGTACAGAAGAGAATTACTAACCATATTAGGTTTTAATATTTTGTATGAAGAGTTGTTAATATTAATAATTTATTTCTTTTGTCATAAAACTTTAGTTAGAAAAGTTAAAATAAGGCTTTATATTCTTTTTGTCGTGAAATATTAAATCATATTAAAATTACTGTAAACTTTGTTAAACGCCTTTATTTAAATAATCGATAACTGAAATTTTAAAATTGAATTAACTAATGTCAAATATTCAGGCCTATCCATCATGGTATTGAATGAAATATAATTTGCCTCCGAGGGAAATTCATTGGACAATATCTTTTGGTATAAATAAAACAACCTTTTGTAAGTTGTACATAATAATCAATACTACAATTAAGTATATCGTGGATGTATATTCACAGTAAACTCTGATTGATGATGCTACTGTATGCAACAAAATGCAACCGGCATAACAATACGGACATCTGTTAGTGGCAGAGGCCGCCTTGTTTACCGTTAACAATAGCACATATACGTTAACATTTGTCAAATAGATAAATCGTGAATGTTCATTGAATGAGAAATGGTAAAGTTGAATTTCAGTGAAATCAATTATTATTATTTCTACACTTGATGAGTATTGGGGTGTCGGTTGGCTACTGAGGTAGGTAATACTGAAAATGTTGTGACCGATACTCGCATCGAAACCGACTCAAACCCAACCACTTTTATAGATGAATATATTAATTATCCTGTTTCTATAGAATCGTCCAATTATTGAAAGCACTCATTAAATTTAAGCTTTTAAGCTTTCTGTAATAAAACATGTATAGAATACATTCAGTTTTGTGTAGTTAAATATAAAACATATTTTTATCGCTTTTAATTAATATTTTGCTCCCTATTGTTTTTCTATATTATTATACAACAATTGAATAGGTGAACGAAAACTGATACTACACAAGTTTCATATTACCAATAATAACTTACTTTATCTACTTTCTGTTTTTCATCAAAATTGCATCCTTTTAGTTTTTAATATTTATATCCGAATTCAGTCATTCATACTCTAAAGAGTTCTCCTATTCAGTGTAACAATGCAGTTCTTTCAAACACCATTCTTTTCATGTCTATGTACTTAGTGAATTTCATATCTTTGATTAACCCTTCTACATTCTGGTTCCTCAGTTTTCCCTTTCCCCTCGTATGATTTTTCTTACCATGAAAATTATTCACCATGAAATCATTGTGTCTCATAATATACTCGATATACCTCGGCTTACTTCTGTTCGTTCAAGCTTGTGATGAGTTCTTTATTGATGCCGACTACCAGTAGTACTTCATTACTAGTCGCTTTCTCTGGCCAACTGATCTTTTGTATTTGCCTCCATAGACACATCTTCTTTGCTTCTAACTGTCAACATTGGCGTTTTACTTCATCTATTCTAATATATAATATACACGTGTATATACTTTTATTACACATGTTTTTTTAAATCATTTTGGCCAATCCTAACAAGTAAGTATATTATGTAAAAATTTTATGTGTTTTTATTACCATAACCCAGGAAAGGATTAGTTAGCAAGTTAGTACGGACGCCAAATAAGCTTGCCGGTGTAGTTGCGCGAACATTTCGGTTTCAGTCGGTAGATTTCGTGTCTAGTACCGAACTGCTTATTAAATCACATGTTCTAAACGATGTAAATTACCATCTATTAGCAACGTTAGAAACATTCAATTGTAAACATTGTATACAACAATTAATCCCTATCACATACAACACATTACAGATTAATGTTTTCAGATTAGCTGATATAATACAGGACATAACGTTGCGAGAGCGACGTGACTTAAATCACAGCTGGTACGTCACTGACCCCCACCACTCGCTATTGCAACCGAGCGCACCATTACCAAAATAAATCTTCTGTGCACTTTAGGAAACCGGCAAGCTTCTTTGGCGTCCGCTCTACGGCTAGCGAAAGATTTCACTTGGAATTCAGTTACCCGGTGATATGAAGCCATACTGAAAATTTTACGACTTCAATTAAGAGGCAAACTTCATGTCATCTTTTGGGCTCTTAACCTAAAAAATAAAAAACATCCCAGAACTATTCTCCCAACCCAACAATTTTTCGTATATTTGTCTATGTAACAACTTCTTAGTTTGGTCCAAAACTTTTAAAGACACTCAGTGTAGCCTAATTAAAGAGTTATGTTGACGTATGTTTTTTTTATTTATAACGACATTCACACATTTAAATCTTTATGTTCTGATATAAATTATGTTATTTATCTAGAACAGCCTGTTTTGAACCTTTAAAAAGGTTCTAAGCAACCTATAAAGAAGTGTGCTCTTATGAGTTCATGAATATTCTTGTCTAAGAACTTAAGCTATAACGTATTTGTTTGTTGTCCAGAATTTGATGCCTTATATTATCTTACTGTTGTGACCTTAATATCTTAAATTAAGATATCACTCAATCTAAACGATTAACATTTAAAAAACCCAACCACCAAACCCAATCTCAACGTACAGGATTCAACTATGGTGTCAAGAGAGACATTCAAACATTGAAATTCTCCAAAGGTTCCAATCGAAATTACTCACGATAATCACAGCATCATTTTGATGCGTAAAAATTAACATACAGAATTAAGTTTAAAAAGTCATACAGTTCAACAAAACGTTCGACAGATTCAATACAAAATACACCAAAAAGACACGAGTCACATAAAAATCATCTCTTCATGTATCTCTTAGACAATTCAAACGATAACTCGCAGACTGAAACTAAGAAATACTACGGACTTAATGTTAACGTAACATGATAACACATGGAATAAAAAAACTTATGAAGTTTCTCCATTGGGGAAGGCGAACGTTTCTTCGTCCTTGATACGTTAAAAGGAAACCCCATTTATTCATTATACCATATCAAAATAGATTGTAAATTTTGGTGCTTAAAAATAAACTTCGTTAAAGGAAAGTATACCGTAGAAACGTTTTTGAGCTGAAAATTCGTGAACAACTTTTGTGTTTCTGAAATGCAGATATTTTGTTCATTAAATTTAGAAAAAAATATTTAAAAAAATTAAACTCTTTCTCTGAAATGAACGTGGGTATTTAAAAACACCAACTAGTTTTAAAAATTACAATTAAGGTGTAGCCTACTTCGGTCGAGTTACTTAGTTCTTCGTAACAAATTGAAAGGAATATTTCATTCTAGCATCTCAAAAATTCTCTAGCAACTACACAAATTTTGATCAGCGTTGAGAAACACGGTAGTTAAAAAAAACTTTTAAACAGAACACATGAAAACAATAAAAATTTAAATAATTTAAGGAAAAAATTGAGAATCAGTTTAGTAGTGTTATGAATGGAATATCTTTTACCCTAGAACAACGGGTTTTCATTTTTGAACAATATTTTTCTACGAAATCGTAAGCGAAAGTAAAAGAATTATTTCAAATTAAATTTGTTAGTGTTCATCCACCAGAATCAATGTCAATTTCTAGGCTAACAAACCGATTTCGAGAGACAGGTAGTGTTGCGACAGAAAACGTAGTGGTCGCCCAACTCTCATGCAGATGAAGTTTTAGAGAATGTGAAAACAAGATTGCTCAATTCTCCACGGAAAAAGATTACGAAAACTTTCCTAGCAAGTTAGTTTGTTGTATTCGAGTGTTCATAAAGCTGCTAAAAAATTGAAATTGTATTCGCATCGTGTACGATTAGTCCAAGAGCTTCAGCCTCCAGATTTAAACAGGCGATTGCTCTAAGATACAAGACATTTTGTTCGTAACACGACCGGAAATGGCACAAAATTTTACACAGCTCAAGGACAACCAACTCACACTGCCGTATCTGTTCCGATTGAGTAGGGCTACCAACTTCATGTAACAAAACAAAATGTCCCTTTCTTAGAAAAAAATTACCGGACATAACAATTGGTAACAGAACTAAATAATCACTCTGTATAATAATTATCTGTAGATATAGGGACGTAAGAAAATTTATTGATGAGTGAGTCAGTCAAAGCTTTCCAATTTGTATTACAGATGTTTCTAACTTTTAAAATAAAATTTGTTTGAATCAGTTTCAGACTAAAACAACGTTTTTATTGTTTCACAAATTCTTTATTAGTATTCAAAGAAATTTTCAATGGAACTAAGTTAACTAAATAAAACACTCATAATAATACAAAGGCATAATTATTATTATGATAAATAAAACATCTGTTACATGAAAAAGATAAAAAGAATCAAAGATGAAATTTTTCATCGAAAACACAAAGTATTCTACATAAAAAGTATAATAAATAAACTTCAATGTAATTTTTATCAAAGTACAATAGAAAATAATAGCAGTACTAATTTTAAATCTTCAAGTACAAGTATTTTTCTACAGAATTAAATAAAACAATGCAAAACTACAATTTTTAGTAAGTAAAATATTATACAGTATTACATATATATATATATATATATATATATATATATATATATATATATTATAATGAATACAATTGAATCACTTTTCAATCAGATAATACATTAAAAACATTTTAAGTAGCAAAATACACTTCTTTACTCAATAGAATATTACTGAAGCAACATTAATTAATAAAACTAATTTAATCAACTTCATCGATTTTGACTACTAACTACAATCTACGCTTTTGGGTGTATAATACACTTCCGAAATCATTCTAATGCTATTAAAATGTATTGCTACACTGTTGAAGCGTAGAAATATTCAAATAATAACTCTTTATCAAACTTAACAATCTTTACTTCATTTCATATATATTTTCATAATTACGACGATTTGTACCGTAATGAATAAATATTCTTTAAATGTATATCTATTTTTATAATTATTAATGAATGAATATTTCAATATTTTAATTTGTTACGTATCTTAATTAATCTGCTCTCACAATCTTTGAATGATTCAAATATTTCTTTCAATTCTTCTATTAGACGAATGTCTTCATCAATGTTTTTATACATCTGCCATTGAAAAGCTACCAGATAATCACTATTATTATAAAGTTGAATAGTTTGTGTCTCTTTTAATAACATGAACGTTGGTGGATAAACTATTTTATCTTCTAATATATATTTTTATTTTTTAAGAACGAATGTGGGACCTACTAGCTGGCTTGATATTCAGCCCCACACTAAAATAATTTACAATTTTTATTTTCTTCTTCTTAGTTCCCTAGTAACCATATTTTGTTAATGAAAATTAAATAATTTTTAAATATTTTATCTTAATCAGCTGGAATTATTTATATTTATTTCAATAGACTCAAATATAAACAACTCCAGATGTCCATTAAATTTGTCTTATTACACTGTTTAACAGAGTATTAATAATACGTATTAAGAATAATAATCAATTTATTTGTTTTTGGGGACTTTCCTCATACAAATGGAATTGCTACATTTTTACTTTCTCTTGCCTATATGAATATATAGGAAGGAAAGTATTGTTTTCATGTCGATTTTTCGAAATCGAGTTATCACCGGAACTACACGTTTTCAGACCCCCTGAACCTAAATAACATGTTTTTAGCGATTTAGTTTATAACGCTTAGTTTAGCGATAATTAGCATTTTTCTGTTTTCTCTCACGAAAACGAGTAAAAAATCGATTTTTTTAAGATTTCGGCCTTAGTATGCTTTTTACGACAAAAGTTTCTACAATAAAATTTACAGGAAATTAAAAGATCTACAACTTTTATTTAGAGCATTTTTCTCTACTGAGCCTAGTTTACTGTAAAAGAGTGATTTTCCGTATTTTTAAGGCAAACTGAAGTTGATTTTCATTGTGTGGCTTTCACTCATGATTCAAACTAGGTTAAGTACATTGGGGTTAGGGGTTTTATTTATTTCTAATATTTTATTACTAATGTTAGGTTACATTGTTAATTATTGGCATTGGCAAGAGAAAGTTGTGTCAGTGCTTCACACCAGATTTTTCTTTGTAATGTACAAGAGATACTACTTATATCATAAATACAACAGATAATAACTTACACATATTAATACATTAATACATAAGTTCAATAACAAAATTAACAGAGAAACGTTGACTATAAGCAGGTATATTAGCAGGTATAGCACTATTAGCAGGTATATTAGATTTTAACAGAGCAGGGAGATAAAAAATTTCAATAATAGTTATTGTATAAATTCACATTTATTTCCTAAAACAAACAAATAAAAAAAAATTATTTATTAAAATTTCCTTAAACTTTATTTCATTAAATTTGTTAAAACACAGAGACTAAGAGACAGTAGAAGTAGTGATAAGGACGCCTAATAAAACAAATGACAACTAAACTGCATAGATTTTCATTATTAATAAAGCATTTAATATTTTTATTGTCAGAAATAATAGGCCTACCGGTACTACTGTATCTTATTGCCATGTACAGCAGGTACACCAAAAAAAAGAATCAATTTAAATTACGACAATCCTACACTACATTATAGTTCGTCTTATCTCTGAAGCTCTGCATGTATAGATAAAGAGACTTTATTTTTGTAACAGTAAAATTTCCTAACAAAACCACCTGTTTATCCCTTTCTCTGACAATATTATTAAAATATTTTAACATAATACGTTTTCCTTATATCATTGTACATGGGGCATTCTTATAAAAAGTGACCGATTGATTCATTTTTGCGTAAGTTACATATCGGACATGTTTCATTGCAATCAATATAATTTCCTACATTATTTACAAGCAAGTAAATAGATTTATTTGTTACTAGTTTTAACTGGGTAATTCATCTAACTTTCTTTATTGCTATATTCACTAACCAAGAAAAGAGCTAAGATAGCCAAGAGAAAATTTTGGTTTGAGAAACTTTTATTCAGAAAAACTATAATGAACTAATTGCTTCCGATCTGTCTCCAGCTGCCAGAGCATCCGCGTACTTTTCAGTTACTTTATTTTGAAGCAGCTAGAAGAAGTATTAAACATCATTCGAAATCAAATCTAAAAATATCATGAGCTCTGAGTAAGAATTTTAATAATAAAGTTTTAAAAAATTAACACAGGTAGTTTTAAATAACACCTAAGTCTAGGTTTGTTCGTGTCTGGGTACAATAAATTAAGAAAAGAATTCATTTAAATTTATAACAGCAGGTGTAATTAAATATTGAAAAAATTAATAATTACTATAAAACTAATATTAGTTTTATTCACTAACCAAGATACTTATAATTAACATGTAATATATTAACATATTATTATTACTAACAGTTATTAAACTTAAACTTTTGACAAATACAAATTAGCTTAATTTACAAGATTTAAGCTAAAATTAAACTTGACTATAATTAGAAAATTGTCACGTAACAATCATTGCAAATAATTTACCTATCCAAATCCATTTACTATCACCCGTACGTTTTACTATGAATACTTGTCATCCCACAACTTCACCTCAAGAAGTCCAACTCGTTTACAATAATTTTTCATTTGTTGATGCTACAAGTAACAGCATGGTAGATGGTAAAATAGATTTTAGCCTGTCATACTACATGTTAGTTATAGTGTTTGTTTCTAGAAACGTTAGCTTTTTAGGATAAATACGAAGAGCCCCAAAATTTTATAATTTTGGATTATCCACGCTGTTCTATTTATTTTTTATGTTTAAGTGTATATTTTGTTTATTTTTAACCCCTAATATGTTTACGTTGCAAACTGTTAAATTTACGAACAAAAAGCAGTCCCATGACCCAATGAGATGGAGAATATAAAATTATGTAGGCCTATGTCCTGTAAATGAAGTGTAGTCATTTACAGACTCAGGCTGACCATTTGTGAGGGAGGGCAGTTAATTGAACGCCAACCATCAAAGTACACCGGTAACCACCGTCTAGTATTCAAATCCGTATTAAAGTAATACGGATTGTAACTACAATCTGTACTACTGTTGCTACAGCAATAAAATCCGTACTACTGTTACTATAGATTATAGCTACAATCCGTATTAAAGTAACTATGGTAGGCATTACCCTAGCACCTTTGCTAGAATTGGAACCGCAAAACCTTCGTCTGCGAAAACCATCTGTTAAACAGGTGACTCGCGGCAAAGATTTAACCAGGGTTTAAGTAGGCCTATTTATTGAGTATTTTTTAAAATTTTAGGTCGCATTGAGATCTTTGTATTAGCGACTACTTGGGTTAAGTAACGGTGGGTTAGAAGGTTTAATATTTTTCCAGACCCTAGCCAAGAATCTAACCAGCAACCTCCGCTTTGAAGCATAGCACACTAACCACTGGACCACGGAAGTGGCATACTATCTATTTATTATCATTATTTTTAGTATTTCACAGGAAATAAAAAGTAGGATTGAAAAAGCAAGGGCAGCGTTCATCCAAATGGCTAAACTGTTTAAAACGCACAATCTAAAATGGGAACTGAAAATCAGACTGCTCCGATGTTATGTATTTTCCATTTTGCTATACGGAGTAGAATCTTGGACCTTGACGGCAGCAACGGAAAAGAAACTAGAATCCTTCGAGATGTGGACTTACAGAAGACTTCTAAAAATATCTTGGGCGGACAAAGTATCAAACGCTAAGGTACTGCAAAAACTTAATAAGGAAACAGAAATAATACGCACTATAAAAAGAAGAAAATTGGAATATCTAGGACACATCATGCGAAACGAGAACAAGTACAAGCTGCTGAAATGCATTTTACAAGGAAAAATACAGGGCAAGAGAGGCATTGGAAGAAGTCGAATATCCTGGTTAAAGAATTTGAGAACATGGTTTGAAACATCCACTACGGGACTTTTTAACGCAGCAGTGAATAAAATCAGCATTGCCAGAATGATCGCCAGCATCCGGTAACGGATTGGCACTAGAAGAAGAAGAAAAAAAAGATTTTTAGTATATAGATATTAGTTATGTACTTTGAATTTAAAAAAACACTATATGGAAAACTTAAAGTTTATTATAAACTAATAAATTCTTTTAATTAGTAAGATAAAGAGATTTATAAAAAAAATCAGTGACTGATTTATTAAGTATGCATGACCATTTTTATTAATTAAATCCAGAAGATAATTTGCATTTATGTGCTATTGTAATATCTAAACTTTTGTTCTTTGGTTTAATGGGAAAGGTTTCATCATCTGAAGAAGGATCGCTTAAATATATTTATAAAAGATGAACTTACTTTCTTTACATTACTTAAATTAAATGTAAAATTTATATATCTCTCCAAGTTTCATGTTTTAATTAAAATCTTTTAATTTCTTATGTGAAATATTCGCCTCTTTAATTTTTAATCCTTAACTTTGCTAATGACAGAGTAGTGCACTTGAACTCTCACGTTAAATAATTGCAATTTTAGCTAAAATAAATTAGTTATAAGGTTATTATGTAAGTCATCTGATTAATTAATACTAGATTGTACTTGTTTACATTCCATTTTTAAAATAACCATATTCCATTACTTAATTAATGTTTTACACATTTAAAAATAAATAAAGTATAACAGATTATTATCATAATTATTCTATGATTACCGAAGATATTTTCTACTTTTTATTGCATCAAACAAAATGTCTTGTATTGATCCCTTTCAACCATTAATTTATAATCTAATAAGGTCTGTCAAGTTGTTACAAGCATAAATTCCTTTCAGCAACTATTCCTTTCATAAACGCTACTAAACTTCTTGAATTTTTTACTTTTTATAGTTATTCTAAATTTTGGTTCGACGACCTTCCGTTCTCACCCAGCATCTTAGCATAGAAAATATCTGAAATGACAACGTTGTGTTTCGCAGTATGTAAGACTATACTTACACACACACGGACACACGTACATGCGCGCACACGCGTGCACACACACACACACGCGCGCGCGCGCACACACACACACACACACACATATATATATATATAAATATATATATTATATATATAGATAAATACATATAAATAAAAAATTATACTTTTCCATTACTCATAATTTCTTTTCCATTAATTATAATATTAATAATTAATTATTAGTATATAATTAATTTATTATTTATTTTAAGTATATAATATAGGCCTATATATACAAAACTAATTAGTTTTGTTTTTCACTGTTCATTATACCATAGTGTATGCAAACAAAGGAAAAATAATGTTTAATAAAATAATATTTATAGGCCTATTGTGACAATATCGAAGACGAATATGGTTCAAGAAATTTCTAGTACTTCATTCATAAAATGGTAAAGAGTAGATAATAGGTGAAAAAGTAACAATAAAAGTATACCTATTTATAAAAGGTCTTTGTTGTACAACTATTTATGAAAAGGTCAGCCGATTGATTACCTGTAACAACTTTTATTCTATTTACAATAGATCTATTTACTTGTTTACAATAGTTAAGACTTTTCCAGTAAAAAGGGTTTTTTGTACTTTATTATTTTCATGAAATTTCTCTGTCACTCTGGAATTATCTTTTTGATCGAATTTCTGTGACCTTCGAGAAACCTCTTTCATCTAACCTATATAAAGGGAGCCCCGGGTGCGGTCGAGAGTTAGTATCCGTTTGATCTCCGACGAGTATTTATTGAATTGCTAACGGTGCGTAGTACAGGTTACGTATCCGAGCGTTGTAGTGGTTAACTTTTGTTATATTATCTTGTGGATGTGCATTTTATTCAGTTTTTGTGTATGTGCTTTGCGTATAATTATTGTAAGTAGTACTAAGTAAATTATTTAAGATATTTATTGTATTACTCCACTATAATTAATTTATTATTTATTTTAAGTAAATTATTAAGTTATTTATTGTATTACTTCATTATAATTAGTTTATTATTTATTTTATAATTCTTTTAGTGTAATAAATATTTGTAATTGTAAACTTTAGTGTATTAATTATTTAATAACCTAGATCCCAAAACGGACCTTAGCGGTAAGTGTCACAATATATATAAATATCTTTTTTCGTCCTTCCTTCTGTTTAAGCGTTTAACCTGGGAATGAATTTTTATTTACAGACAAAGTAAAAATCCATTATCCATCTTTTACTCGGCCCACCTTATCTGTGCAAGTTATCTCTATAGCCACACCACTATCGCTTCTTACATTGTTTTATTTTGTTGTTACAACACTTATGTTTCAACTCTACGTACGGATTTGAATACTAGACGTTGTTTACCGGTGTACTTTAATGGTTGGTGTTCAAATAACCACAATCTTTCAGAAATGATTGGTCTGAGTCTGTACATGACTACACGTTAGTTACATGTTAATGACTACACATTATCATCTTCATCTCATTGAGTCATGTGACTGCTTATTGTTCGTAAATTAAACTGATTGCAACGTAAACACAGCAGGGGTTAAAAAAGTACTTAGTACTTAGTTACTTAAACATAATAATAAATAGAATAGTGTGGATAGTCCGAATTTATTAAATTCCGCGGCTCTTTTGATTTACCCTAGAACGCTAACGATTTTAGATACTAACATTACAACTAACGAGTACTTTAGATTGACTAAAATCTATTTTCACCACCTACCGTGTTGTTTTGGCTACTTCTAGCATCATACTACAAATAAAAAACTATTGCAAACAAGATGGACGTCTGGAGGTGTAGTTGTAGGCGGTCAAGAATTGACCGAGTAACCAATCAGAAGATACGGAGGAGAATGGTGGCGAAGAGAGATGTTTTGAGTTATATTGAAGAAATGTGGTAGATATTGTATGGGCATGTGAGAAGGCCTATAAGAGACAAGTTCGAGTAACGCACTGGAGTCCAGTGGGACGGTGCAAAAGAAGACGACCCCAGTGGTCCTTCACAGGTGAGGTGGACGAGACCATGGAGAAGAGAAAACTTCGGGAGGAGGATTGGATGGATCGAGAGAAATGAAGTCAGGGGTTTAGAGAGGGGTGGCAGTGACAACCGTAGAAAATCCTTTGTATAATATATGTACATTTGCGTATGTATAAATCATAGAAGTCAGTTAAAAATTGATCCAATTTATTAATGGTAAAAATATATAAAAAATAACGTTCATAATTGAGTTTTTTTATTATTAGTTCAAAAATGTGAAATTGGTTATTAAGAATATAGGCCTACTAAATACACCAATCAACATTATTGTCTGAATTAATTTGCACAGGTCAGTTAGTATTCATTTAACTTACAGAACTAAAAATGTTTAGAAGCTGTAAGAAACTAAATTATCCTCACGAGGGTATGCCAAATTTGTTGTGAAATATATAAATCATATATTAATATTACTGAATTAACTCTTGCTTTATTTAATTTTAAATTCTTCACAACCTAAATCATGTTTACATACGTTTTAATGTTTCTTGTTGAGTTTGTTACTTTTAAACAAAAAAATAATTATCTTATAAGTTTTAAATTATTGTTCTTTTTACTATTAATTTAGTGTATTTTGTATAGTCCCTCTTCATTTATGTACATATTTTTATATTTTAAGAATGAGTGTGTGGACCTTCCATCTTTGTCGACTTCTAGTACCACACTAAAATAATTTAAAATTCTATTTTCTTCTTCTTAGTTGCCTAGTAACCATATTTTTGTTATTGAAATCAAATAATTTTTAAAGTATTTATTTTAATCAGCTGGAGATATCTATTTTTATTTCAATAGACTCAAAAATAAACAATTCCAGGTGTCCAGTAAATTTGTCATATTACAAAGCTTATCTACAGGAATTTAATTTTTTATTTATTATTTTCTTTAGAAATAAGGCAAAGTTAGTAAAATAGCGCATCGTAAATTAGTAATGACGCAAGTAAATAACCTAGAAATAGTAGTACTTCTTTACTACACTAGGAAGGAATAAATTACGAAGCAGCCTGAACTCTGAAATACGGGCATTTTGAATAGATGATAACTACAGTTACGCTGAATTTGTTCTCTACGCCCTAAATGATTCTCGGTATATAGAAATAAATTTGAAAATGAATTAGATACACAACAAAATAGTTAGCATGCTCAGATTTAATAAAGTAGTTCGGTGCAGGTGAGTTTTACATTGCGTGTGGTATACAAGCTACATCAAACAAAAAGGGTGGAGTCGAGCTTTGTTTTCGAATCACTATATCACATAGGATTTCTCTCCGGTTAAGCTTACCTTCGTTGGGTAGAATGGTTTTTGGGCGGCAACAGGTCCTACACTCCATTAGACATTAGCCTACTTTTATCTCCCCTACAAAATAAACCTTAGTATTAAGTGCTAATGTTATCAATCTCAGTTACAAAACCCGTGTTCGGTAATTCCCGATGGGACATACCGAGAAATGGTTCTGTAATTTAGCAAGTAATAAGTCACTGAAGTGGTTTGCACAGAACTATTGTTCCACAGAAAGTACAATGCTAAATTCTTTTATTTTATACAACACATTTGTTAGGTTTACTAAGAGTCACGAAATGTTATTTTATATTTATTCAGAATTTGCTAAATATGAAATGAGATATTGAAATTCTGTGGATGAAATAAATACAGTGAAACTTCACTCCTTCAAGGCAACCACTTAAAAAGAGGCCAATATTTGTGGTAATAACGAAAATTACCTCTGTTGACCGTACATGTTTACTCCCACAAAGCGACCACTCCCCAATAATATCTCAGAGAAGGAGCTGAAATTGATAAGTTATTATTAACAAATTCAAATAGTTTACTTTAAAGAACCAGTATTTATTTATTTATTTTTTATAAATGGCATTAATTCAATAAATCATAATTTTTTTCTTTGATGGCGCATACTTCAATTCAAGCGCTGACCTCTTTTAGTTCATGCCTTCAAACATTTCTACCCATTCATTCCTCCAGTTTCTAATTCCTATTGCCGCTGCATTCAGTTTGATTTTATATTTTTAGGTTATCTTTTTTCTTTACTATTTCCAGATTCCATTTCCAATGGTACTTTTTCCATAAGTTCAGTTTAATTCGAGGGTTACTATTAGTTTCTGTAGCCTATCGTATAAATTTTCCAGATACTGGTTGTTAGCTCGTAGCCCAATCCTTAAACTACACGACTGGGGGTTTTCTGCCAGGTGTTTCCTTTCGACAGTTAGAGGGTCCGGATTTTAGAAAACGGATTCTTGCTTTCACTCTGTCCTAATTAGAAATCCGGTGTGCCAGTGGTAAAATGCAATATGTAGCCTTACTTATTATATTAGTAAGCTTTAGGGTACCGAATAATCACAAGTTGCTACTCTCTTAGGTGTTCAGGTATGGAACCATATGCTTTCAAGGGGACGCAGTTTTCTGTTATACCCGGAACCAATAATTTGCACAACAAGCGTTAAATACAACTTAACTCTCTTCAGACCGGTAACGATAGTCTGCAAATTACGAGGAAATATTTAATCAGGTTGGCTTATTATTACTGTAAAAGGATTACGTTTTTCTTCAATATAGGCCTAAGTCATAACAAGAAAAAGAAAAACATCGCTATTTGTAAATACAATAATGAAGTTACACTCTAATACTACTTCGAAGGGATTTAGATGAGACAATTTGGAAAACTTTCCCTGATAAATTTAAAAGTAGTTCTACATGACATAACAAACAAATTAATAGCATAGTGCCTTGGTATATACTAACCAACCATGACCAGGACCTGAATTGCCATCTTTTATCTTACTAGCTACTACAACCATATACAAAATCAGAGCAAAGTGTTGAATCGATCGGCATAGAAATCTATGTCAGGAAGATTGCAGCAGTAGCATATCTGGTGAACAGGAAAACATGAATTTAACTAAAGTAAAAATATATCGAGCGTAGTCATTCGCTGCTGATGTGCTTAGTCCTGTTTCTGATGGACGACAAAAGTTGTAGCAGATACGTGGTGTCCTATATCATCAGGTTGCAGTTGGTCATGACGACTCTGGTAGTTGACGCGTGTAATTTATATTGGATAGTTAATCAAATATTTATAGTTCTAGTTTGTTGAATTGATTACATACATCTGATTAGCACAAGGTTTACTTACAGTAACTTGCTAATGTACAGTAAAATCACGATAAATTTTAAACCATGATATTTCGTTCTAACATGACTTTTCCAAAATGGAGGTCTCTTGAAATGAATATTTTTCGGATCACCGTCGATAGTAGCTTTGGAAAAGTTTCTCTATAGAAGACTAAAAGCCGTTTGCATAACACGTTCTATATACGGAAATGATATAATAAACAATGAACTGCTCAAAAATTCCAAGTGCTTAATCTTCTTATATTTACTTTTTAATAACAAGAAATAGATAGGACACAATACAGAGAAAGGAAAAAATATACTATGATTATAAAGGTACGAGCATTTCAAATCTTCAACTATAACTACTTCACCGTATTTTTACAGTAATATAAAATAAAATATTAATAATTTTAATACAAGAAAAGCAAACGACGCTTTTACATCTTTTATCATTTCATTACCAACAAAGCTAATAAACATTTTATATTAATAATAACACTTATATAGATGTATAAGAAGCTTAAATATTTTATATGCAAGTCGCCCTGCGGTTCTTAGTAGTAGTAAAAACAAGATGTATTAAGTAATAAACCAGCTAAGCTAAAATGTAAACAATCTGTTGATAAATTTTCATATTATTCGTTAATACAACGATGTTATCATAACGTGAGAATTATACAATAGAATTTCGCTGCCTGCTATAATATCATAGCTTCTATTGTGTTTCTATATTCAAATATCGCAAAAGACATTTAGTTTGTACGTACATAGTACAGAATTTTGAGTTTTGAACAATTATTTAAATTCAGCTAAACATTATAAAATAAAATTTAGAACACAAATTAATTAAACTCGACGTAACTACGAGTTTATTAACTTTTCAATTTGAATAAAAGTAATTATTATTGACACTATTTGGATTAATTTTCATTAATTAGAAACCGTCAGTAATTAATGAATTATGATATCTTTAAATCCATGTTTTTTTATCTTCTTTGTTATGTAAATTAGAGATTAAGTTAAAGATTAATTTGAAATTAATCATCGTAACAAATTTGTTACGATGTGACACAGAAGAACAAAATTAGTATTTAGTATTTCTTTAAATTGCCTGTAAACCAAGTTTCTTCTAGTAGTATACTGGAAAGTTTTGATTCTATACGGTATGGACATTTCTTAGCACTTAAGTCTACTTTACCTGGATTACTAAGAATCACTGTAAACTAAAAATAAATTTGTAAGCTACGTATTTTATATTTTTCCAGTAACTTCAATTCAAATCATCAGCACAGTGATTAGTGAATAAAAAAACTAAAACGGGAACAATGAATTTTATGTTATTTAACACATTATATTAGTTATCAGACTGAAACTTTAAGAAGTTTCAGGCTGTTTGCTGGAGTCACAAGAAGTAAAATAGCTCCAATCAAAAGATGTATAGCTACAGCCAATGAAATAAATGAAAAGGTAGATCTGTTTCACAGAGATGGTAAAATTAAAGAAAAACTATACAGGATACTGTGAAGGAAGGCTGTAAATACTGCATGATCTTTATGTTATTTTAAATAATTTTATGTTCTTTGTGTCTATGTGGTGTATGTTAAGCTCGGCGGCTGACTGTTTTCTAGTGAAGAAAGAATGACTACGTTAAGTTATAATGGTGCAGTATACTGAGGCGATGTTCTATTGCTGTTCTACTGTACCACCTCGCATCCTTGTGACCAGCTATAGTAGTGGGTGGTGACGGCGGGGTGTAGAGGCGTTTGGTGCCCCCAAAAAGAAAAAAAAGAAGACTTTAGCCAGGGTTTAAACCCATAACCACCTACGTTGTATGCTGTTACTAACACTATGACAAGAAGACGGGCAAATCAATACTTATATTTATTATAATTTAATAATTATAAGAGATGAAGGTTGCTAGTTCAAATCATAGTAAAAGTACTTACCTTAACATGGATTTGAATATTAAACAGTAGTTACCGTTGTACTTTGATGGTTTGGGATCAATTAACTATACTTTAGCAGGAATGGTCGGCCTGAGTCTGTACAAGACTAATCTCATCACGTGGGATACACATCATCTTCATCTCATTGAGCCATGGAGTTGCTTATTATTTTTAAATAAAAAATATTGCAAAGTAGGGCTACACACATTAGGGATTAAAAAAAATAATTCAAAGAAGAAAAAGACGAGAAGGAGACGAAAAAGAATGTAAGGAAGAAAAGGAAGGAATTGTAGAACGATGATGATATGATACGCTGTAAGAGTGTTGCTGACTCACTTCACGATTTACAATTACTCATTTAATTTAAATTTGAATTAAATTACCCTACCTATTTGAATTTTTATGAAAATTTTATTGTTTCGATGTAAACATCTATTGGAGGATCGTACTTTGCTAGCGTATATTCTAATAATGGGCACAAACGTTACATAGCTCTTTACATAATTACACACACAATTATTACCGTTTTATGTATCATGCCATGCTGTCTATGCCGTTTTATGTATGGCTTTCCTTTTATATGTGTAGTACATTGAAGTAAGGAGGTCAGATTGGGATTCTGTTGACGTTTTTCACATTTTTGCAAATTAATTTTAACGTAGAAATCATGTTGTCATATGTTTCGGAAATGATTATACACATTTAATATAGAACCCAATTTCATAAATCCAAACCCGGAAACTTTTATAACGCAGTTCCTAAAATTAATATTTTATAGCCCCGAGAAGGAATGAGTCTAAAAAATGAAACACGTAAATTGAATGTTTGCAAATTCCACGAAATGTATTCTTTTAATAATGTTTCTCGCCTTTGGGAAGAGTTCATACAACAGAAAGAATATTTTTTATGGACGGGTCGTTCATGATTGGTTTTCTTTAATATATTGGTTATAACTAAATTGTTTTTAGTAATGAAATTGTCACCGTGTATTGTTGCTTGGTGATAACTCAAATAAAGGTTACTCTGTATTGAGGAAAAAATAATTAGTAATTATTTAAGCCCTACAGAACTAACAGAGCCTTATTGATTTGTTTAAGAAGAAATTCAAGTATACATAAATCTACTGTGTTTTGTACATTACATGTAGGCCTATAATGTACCATAAAATCCAATGTTTTATTTTAGTACGTTACTTGTACACAACAAACTCGCTAATCTGAACTAAATGGGACCGGGGCCTGTCCAGGTTTCGTAATATTTTATCCAAAAAATGTGGGTAATAATGAAAAATAATTCAAAAATAGCAAAATGTGCAAAACAAGGAGCGGCTTATTTCACACTCAGAAGCAGAAATAGCGCTGGAAATAGCAGTACAGTACGTAGAGCAGCATAACGTTTTTTTACTTGATTTATTTCGCAACTGTATAATAAAAACAACCAGCTACAACTAATTTAAAAAAATTAAAAAGCTAACCGCGTTAATGACTTTGAGGAGGACACTATCCAGTGATAGCTCTCCTGACAACGATAATTGGGTTCAAATTTATTTCATATTTTTTACACGTAATGAATGTTAGAGTACGTTAATGTATATTGTATTTACTCCATCGGCGTTTCAGTCGTCTTTGTGCGATATAATGATAACAACGTTGAGCACACATGCGCCTTGTCAATGAGACACTGGGGAAATAATGCGTTATCAACAAAATTTTAGGTATTAAGACAGCAGAAATTATAGTAATTTATACAGCCAGGAAGTAATAAAAATATATAATATTTTCTTAGAATTGCTAATGAACTAGTTAGTGTTTTACCAGTAGGCGATTTAGATTAGCATAGATCTTGTATTATGAACTTTGCACTGCTTGTTTTCTATTCTCAACTATCGTGTTTATGTATTTAAAAAATTTTATTTTTATGTTTAGATACGTATTAAAAATACTTTTTTTCATTATAAATTACTTGTATTTTATTTTATACTCTGTTTTTTATGTACAAAATATGTTAAAGAAGTTAAAAATAAGATCTAATAATCCAAAATTTTGGATTACCGGGGTTGTTGTGTATCACCGGTTTTTTAAAAATATTTGTAAATTTTTAATGATAAGTATTCAAAAGAGAAACTGCCGGTTTCATACAATGCAATTCTTGATTTTCAGTGTAGAAAGGAGATCATTTGTTTTTAGAGCGCATTTAGTCCGTCTTTAAACAATTCAAGGATATATATGTATAATGGAAATAGAAACTTGGACTGAGATTAAAAGCCATTCATTATATACTGAGCAGTGGTTTAGCAGTGGACTAATCTTCCTAGGAGGCCATTCGTCTATCTGACTGCATTCCTTGATTTGGTCAGTAACAATAAACAGTAAATGAACTGGTGGTTGAGGAACGCTTAGGATTTATTGTAATTTAGTACAATCTGTGCAGTAAATTTAGGAACACTAGATTTTAACCATTTATCACTAAAGGTCTATTCAACATTACTATCATGAATTTACCAAACATTAAAATGTTTCTACTCAATTATACTCAAGTGGCAATTCACATGAATCTCAGTTGTGATTTACAGAGTAATAACACTATTAAATTTCCTCACAAATCTAAATTTTTAAACTGCTTTATATTATTTTTAATTTATTATAAATTTGAATAGCATATTCTGTGATTAACATTCAGATTACTCTCTTTTTCACCTATGAATGTCATAAAAATAAACTTCACATATGCCGGATGGCCCACAATGAAGTATAAGCCTACGCATTTGATTTTATATTACTTGCTCATTCCTTCATTGATCATTTTGATACTTTACGCACATTTTAATGACGGTACGAAAAATGTTCGGTGAAAATTACATCTTGCTGATGTTTGTAGAAACAAAATCGTGGTCGATAGAAAGAAAAAATTCAAACTCTCTTACAATACTCACTGTTTTGCAGTATCAAAAATGATTGCTGAAATGATCCAAGTTCTGTAATTCAAAATCAAAGTTTGAAAGCGCCAAGGTTACTGAAATGGTCCAAGCAAATTTTCAGCAATATGGTTCTCCACCTCACTATACAAACTTAGTCAATAAGTTGGTAAATGGCAAACTTCAAGAGCGTTGGATTGAACGACGAAGTAATTTTTTCGATTGGCCCCTCCGATCACTTGATTTTACTATGTGTAACGTTTTTTATAAAGTTACTTAAAGGAACAAGTGTGGAGACATAGTTGCAACAGTGATGGTGATTTGAAACACGTTTTCGAAGAGAACCTTCTTCGTATTTTTCAGGAGTTATTTTTAAAAACGTACAAATCATTTTATCGGCGTTGTTATCAGTGTATCGCTGTGGTAGGGTTTCAGTTTGAATATTTTTGTTTTGTTATAAAATTTTTATTGCTAATTAGTTTTCTTGTAATGAGTTTGTATCTATTAAATTTTTGACAATTAAATTGTATTTAAAAACCCTAACAAAACAGTATTATACTTCTTTAGATTTAAAGTAATTATATTTTAATATTTTCTTTCAGCCATCATTTTGTTTCTACAAACATAAGTAAAATGTAATTTTCGCACAAAATTTTTGTTACCTTCATTAAAACGTGTGTAAAGTATTAAAATGATCGCTGGAGAAGTGAGCAAGTAATAGAAAATTAAATGAGTAGACCTCTTCGTCGGGCACCGGTATAATTGTCAACGCAACCTTTAACTTTGGAATATTAATTTCATTGGATCTGCAGATATAGGCCTTGTAGCAAACGCCAAGAAAGAATTAATGAAAATTATTGACTGCTAATAGAGGCTTTGATAGAAAAACAAATAAAAATTAACTTTAAGAAAACAAAGGCCATTATAATATAAGCAAGCAAAATGTAAACCAAGAAGAAAATATAAAACTATAGAATGATAGTCTTGAAGAAAGCGGTGTTGTTATTTAAAAAAATTGATGACTAATCACAACAGGAATAGTAAAGAAGTGAAGCAAATAAAAGCTTTAGCTGATAAATAATTTAACGGTATTAAACCATCAATTATGAAGAAATTAGAGATAAGGAAACGATTTGTGAGATTGTTTACCTGAATGGTTTACTAAGTGGATGAAATAGTACTACGTGGGAGCTTATAAAACAGGAGCTAAAGGAAGATTAGAAATAAAGGAGATATGGCTAAGGAGGCAAGTGACAAAAATCAGCAGACAGGATGAATCATTAAATATTGCAGAGAATAGCAACAAAAAACTCATTGAAAACTTCTTGAATGAACAACAGAAACATGTATCAGGCGTATTATGAAACAATGATTTCATTTGCTCCTTTGGAATTTTTTACTACTTAGAAGTGAAATTTGGGTGTTGGGAGAGCAGGATAAAGTACGATTAGAAGCGATGGAGATGTAGCTACGAAGAAAATTGTAGAGAATAACGTAGAATGATAAAAAACGATGGTTGTTATAGGGGACAGTAGAATACAGAAGATACCTCTCTGCGAGCTTAAACAAAAGAAATGTGAAATTTTTCGAGCATATTATGAGACACAATGATGTAAATGTGAATATTTTCTATAGTAAGAGGCTGGGAAAGAGAAGCAAGGGATGACCGAAGATTTAGAACACAGGAAATTAATGGAAAATAAGAGATTCAAAATTAATTTTCCATAAAAGATAATTAATTCATAAAAAAATTCAAAAAATAAATTCCATTAAATTTATCCATAAACGAATTTCTACCAAAATACAGTATTGCGACATCCTAGTGATCTAGGTGGGTTTGGGATCTGGGTATAAAAAATAACAAGTATACAGACTTTCTTTAAACTTTAACAATAATTTTTTGACAAAATATTAACAATTTACAATCAATTATCAAACTTATGTTACTAACAAATACAGATAGATTTTTTTAATTAGGCTAAATTTATTACAAAAATTAAGCTTAAACTAAATTTGACTAAACGTGAGTTATTTAAGAATCCACGCAACGGTTTATCAAGCCACAACCACTTGAAACCACTCGTACGACACGCGCTATTAACGTAATTAAGAACCAGTTCCTAACGACATTATTTTGATCGGCCCGACAAAACTTTCCATCCAGTATTCAATTACTGACTGCATAACTACAAAGACGCTAACTGTTTTTGTACATTGATTTGATAGTTTCTCCAAACATTTGAAAACATTGTAGAAGATTGAAAATAATAACAAACGTTTCTAGTAGTTTCGATTCCAGGAAATCCTATTTAAAACATTCTGTACATTGCAATGCATTTTCCTTGTTCAATACACAACACTTCATAAAATACACAATTTCTTACAATGAACAATGTACTGTCTTAACATTTCTAGAATATCAGTGTAATGGATTATGATGCTTAGTTCTAATCCCAAGAAGCGTAACGTATTAAATTAAAATATACATTTTTGAGAAATTTAAAAAAAATTAGTTATTACGTTGGCTTGAAAATTATTTTCTATCTATTTTAACGCTTGAAGTAGGGGTTTTAAGCAAACCCTACAAAATCAAGAATTAAAGAATGAAAAATCAAGAATTCTGCCTCCTTCATCGTTCAGGCAAACAGTCTTATATATATTATTAATCGAAAAGGTTAAGTAGGAAACTTTTCGTTGTAATATTTTATCTTGGCTACTTATTGCGTTTTCTTAGATGGGAAATTCGACTGACCTACAAGAGTTAATTTCAAGTTAAAAAGTAATTTTCATCGTTTAATAATATGTTTCACGGGAGGAAGTTCTGATTCACAATGCAATACAATGGTAGTAATATGAAAGAGAAGAAGCAAAGATACAATAATCTTCAACGTTATTAAAAGATAGAAGTAGAGATAGGTCAGTGGGACACACCTTGAGGCATTAAGGGTACGTTACATTTTTATGATGAAATTCCGTTCAGAATATAGGTGAAAACTTACAGGCGAGAGAAAAAAAGATTAAAACATTCATAGTGAAATTTAGTATAATTCGAATGCTAAACAGCTGTGAAGAGACAAACGGAATAAAAAGGCTTATTTAATCGCATCAGATTTTCTATAGAAATGATGAGCATAATTAAATTAAAAACATTTTTACGATCTTAAAGTCCCGTTATTTTATTCCGACAAAGTTTGATATTTTGCATTAGAGCTAGATAGCAGATGACTGACACTGAAAGCTCACGTAACTTACAAATGGAAAACTTTGGAAAAGAGATGAAATAATATTAAGCTCCCTGCTTTCATGACAATTTGAATTACCTGTTGAACTGATATTAATAAAGTAAATATCCTAGTTATCATAGTTTTACCTGGGATCAGTAATTTTAACACCTATCTTGATGTAAGCCAGTTAATATGGCTGTGAAAAACGCTCAGTAATAAACGGCATTCAAAGTTTCCAGTTTAAACCTTATCCTTCCTGCAAAATGATCTATACACAAATCTTCTTCTTTTCCTCTCTAGATTATGTCATTTACGGTATTTTGCTTGCCTCAGTCCATAAAAAATAGCTAATAGTGGCTTACCACGGTTTAATCCATTCACATAAAATATGATATGCCATATTAGTTCGAAGTAATTAATCACACAGTAATATGGAAAGAGTTTTTAAAATTAGAATAAAAGTATTAGGTGTATGGTAAGAGTTAACTACTTAACATCATGCTGAGCATTATTAAGAGCTTAAATTGCTTGCAGTTCCTTTCTCGTACATCTTTGAAGTGATGATATACCTTTTACAGCAAAATACCTTTTTACAGAATTTCCATGTTCACAATCACAATACAAGAATCACAATACAGAAATTGATT
Organism: Catonia carolina; assembly: GCA_035578175.1. Lineage (NCBI taxonomy): Eukaryota > Metazoa > Arthropoda > Insecta > Hemiptera > Achilidae > Catonia > Catonia carolina. The sequence continues at coordinate 84,648,485 of JAQMRL010000002.1, forward strand.
ACTATGCCGCTAATCACAACACTTAACTTTTTTGAGCAAAAGCCTACATACATGCAGGTAGAAAATATATCAATAAATTATCATAAAGCTTTACAACGTTGTGGTAATTTAAATTTGTTTAACAAAACCTAAGAAAATACTTGATTGAAGAAATATTTTACGGTGTACTTGAATTGTTTTATAAATATTTTTGGTTGAATAATATAATATAAACTTCTAAATAATCGCTGATGAAAATTGTGTGTTATTTGATAAAAATGGTTGGATGACAGGCTTATTGAAATAAGCAAGTAAGTCGTGCTAATAAATGAATTGGCAAGTAATGAATTTAACATAGTGTTAAAATTAAGGGTTATCAGTTTTATCTTGACATCTCCTATACTCCATTTTGAAGTCTTCTGGATGCAGTTGTCCGGGCCGCATTTGTGAAAATGAAGAGGATGCTGTGCAACCACAATCTGAGTCTGGACTTGAGAATTCGTGTGCTGAGGTGTTACATCTTTCCGGTGCTGTACTATGGTGCAGAGGCCTGGACTACCAATAGGCAATGTGAACGAAGACTTGAGGCCTTTGAGATGTGGGTTTACAGAAGGATGCACAAAATATCTTGGACAGAGAGGGTCACAAACATGGAAGTCCTAAGGAGGATGCAGAAGGGAATGGAAGTGATGATCGAAATCAAGAAGAGAAAGCTGGTGTACCTCGGCCATGTCTTGAGAGGTCCAAAATATGAAATCCTTCATCTTGTCATCCAGGGAAAGATTATGGGCAAATGATCGGTTGGAAGAAGAAGAACCTCCTGGCTACGGAACCTGCGAGAGTGGTTTAATTTGTCATCCATCGACCTATTTAGAGCTACAGTTTCCAAGGTCAGGATTGCCATGATGCTAGCACACCTTCGTAATGGAGATGCTACATGAAGAAGAGAAGGATGCAGTTGTAAAAATAATTAATTATCCAGTCATCTCTTCGCACAGTAAAACTTCTCATCATTCGCCCTTGTCTTTCCCTCTCATTCTTCCGAAGCCTTCTGTATGGTCAGCATATTAATACCCAGGTTAGTTCTTACACTGACCAGTAACCTTTACGTAATGTTTCACATTTTTTATTCTCACTCATTCTCCATAGATAAGCTTACTACTTCAACTAAGTGATCTACAAATACCATAGGTCTACGTAAATTAAACTTTTCCGTAAATTTATAGACCATTTTGACACAAATCATTACATAATACCAACTGACTTATACATAAAGTATTTAATATGTAATCTACCTGGTAATCCAACTCTATATTTTCAACGTTCCTGAATCGTGGAAAATAGGTAACAGTTATAGTAATTAAAAAAAAACAAAATTAATAAATTTTTAAATTTAGGCTTACATGTTTCTATTCGTTATAAAAACTATTAATACTGTAACAATATCTAAAAGGAAAGTGTTGGTTTCAGAATTCCCTAGTATTACAGAGTTTGTAAAGGTGTTAAAGTAAAAAACATAGTTGTTAAATCGGGTTAGCTCCAAGAAATGGTTAGAAATATTGTGTAAAAATGGTTAGTATAGGCATATTGTTGTGACGGCTACCTAAAGGGTCGATGTATCAATTAAGATAATTAGCTCTTTTGTAATGGTGGTAACCCAGTATTTCATCAAAATTTGTGTACTTTTGTTAAGAGACTTCCAAATCCAACAAAAAACTTTGCATTTTCATTATTAAATCGAAAATCTTTGTTAATCTCGAAATATCCAAAGTTTAGGTATTTGAAAGGCTAGAACGTCTTGAAGGCAGTCATCTTGAATCGTCATTCAGTGAGTGAATTATGCTCCATAGCAGATACTTTAGTGAAAAGGAAAACTGTAGACATCGTATAATCCTTTGTACGTTGGATTTAGTTAAAAGTAAATTCAAAATATTCTAATGTCTGGTCAAGTTCATTTAAAGTCATTAAATTATTATAACTATCTTACGGTACTAATTGTAATTTGTTTGTAAACTTAAAGTAACATTATTAATTCTAATTTACAGTGTAATCTAATACGAGTAAATACTTCTTTGTAATTCTAACGATAGTTTGTTAATTATTTATTTTACCCAGATCCCGAAACGGACCTTAGCGATAAGTGACACAATACTTTTTTTATTTGCTAAGTATCTTCAGAGTCTTGCGATTGATTCATGTTCTCATCAAAGCCATTGTTTCAATTATTAGTCGTCTTCCTCATGTAATTTTCTGGTTGTCAGTATTGGACAGTTGTTGATAAGAAAACTAAAATTAAAAATCTGGTTTGAAACACTCACACAACTTTCCCTTGCCAATGCAAATAATTAACAATATAATCTTACATTAGTAATAAAGCATTAGAAATAAACAAAAAACTAACCCGAATATACATAACCTAATTTAAATCATGAGTAAAAGACGCAAAATGAAAACAACCAGTTTGGCTTAAAACAAAAGGAAAATCACTCTCTCACACTAAACTAGACTCTGAAGAGAAAAATGCTCAAAAAAATTTATAGATTTTTTTAATGTCCTAAAAAATTGATTATATTATTATACACTTTTGTCGTAAAACGCATAACTAAGGCCGAAATGCTAAAAAAATAGATTTGTCACGCGTTTTCGTGAGAATAAAACAGAAAATTGCTAATTACCGCTAAACTAAGCGTTATATAAAAAAGATATAATAAAAGTTGTAGGATTTTAAATTGTCTACAACTTTTACTATAAGAATTTTTGCGGTATAATCCATACTAAAGCTGCAATCCTAAAAAAAAAATGTTATGTGAAAACACCCTCTCCAAGACTTTCAGCAGACATGGTGCCTACCCTATCTTGTAAAGTATAAAAAATTGAGTAAACCAGGCGAATTTTAAAAAAATCGTAGGACCCGTTTTTGAAAAAAGTGAAAAATTACACGAATAAACTACTTCTTCCGGTTGACCGATTTTGATGAAAATGTTTATGTCGGGTTCAGTAGTGGTGTGTAACTTAAGTTTCAATTTCGTACAATGTTCCGTTTTTGAGATATTCTGTTTACACGTACACACACACACACACACACACACAGAACAATCGCTAAAAACATATTTTTTGGATACAGGGGGTCTGAAAACGTGTAGATCCGGTGAAAACTTGTATTGAAAAATCGACATGAAAACAATACTTTCCTTCCTATCATTCATGTAGGCAAGAGAAAGTAAAAAACTTAGCTTAATTATTAAAAAATGTATGTTTTTGATCCATTACCAATTGGTACAAGAAAAAATCTGGTGTGAAACACTCACACAACTTTCTCTAAGGAAAAAAGGCCAAAATCTTAAAAAAATCGATTTTTCACACGTTTTCGTGAGAAGAAACCAGAAAATCGCTAATTACTGCTAAACTAAGCATTGCACAAAAAAATGTTTGAATTAAAAGTTGTAGGATTTTTAATTCTCTACAACTTTTATTATGTACATTTTTGCGCTAAATTGCATATTAAAGCTGCAATCTTAAAAAAAACTATGTTTTTACGTGAAAACAGCCTTACCAAGAATTTCAGCAAACATGACGCCTATTCTATCTTGTAGAGAATAAAAAATTGAGTAAACCAGGCGATTTTAAAAAAAATCGTAGGACCAGTTTTTGAGAAAATCGCAAAGAAGTGAAAAATTATACGAATGAACTACTACTTTCGGTTGACCGATTTTGATGAAAATGTTCGTGTCGGGTCCGGTAGTGGTATGCAACTTAAGCTTCAAGTTTCAAGTTCGTACGTTGTTCCGTTCTTGAGATATTTTGTATACACACACACACACACACACAGACCAATCGCTAAAAATATGTTTTTTAGGTTCAGGGGGTCTGTAAACGTATAGATCCGGTGAAAACTCGATTTCAAAAAATCGACATGAAAACAATACTTTCCTTCCTATATATTCATATATATGCATATATATATATATATATATATATATTCATATTATATATATTCATATATATATCCATATAGGCAAGAGAAAGTAAAAACCACTATCACTAAATTAATAGGGGTATCTTATTTATTACGTAAGGGTATTTTACCTATTCCTAAAATTATGGAATGTCCCTAAATTTCTTACACTGTTGTGTATACAATATTCAAATAATTTATGCACTTGTTCCAAAAATAGATACTTCACTACATTTGCATTAAGCATGATGAATAACTATCATGGTTACACATTAACAAGTCATACGGTTAATTAAATAATGTGAGATCTAAATTACAATTGACATTATATAGTGCTCGCAGCAAAGGGCATTCAATAACTACCATTATAGTTAGTTGTTCACTGTGAATATAGCTTCATAATAATTTTGGTTCAGCATAGTTATGTCTGTATGCTAACTCATGTCATACGAGTCATCTCGTATGTACAAATTTCATTCGCCTGCGCCTGAAATTTTTTGATCATCAAATCAAATAGACATGAATTTTGAGGTATATTTGAAATTTACAAAATTTCCTCTATGCAGAATTTCTGAAAAAAATCTGGTGTCAAACACTCACACAACTTTTTCTTGCCAATGCAAATTATGAACAATATAACCTAATATTAGTAACAGTACATTAGAAATACAGAAAAAAATAATCTCAAAAAAGGAAACCTCATTTTATTCTTAAGTGAATGATGCAAAATTAAAATCAACCTCAGTTCAGCTTAATTATACGAAAAACACGCTTTCACGCTAAACTAGGCTCTGTAGAGGAAAATGCTTATTATAGGAAAAAGTTGTAATTTTTTTTTTAATTTCCTATAAATATTGATATACACTTTTGTTGTAAAATGCATACTAAGGCCAAAATCTTAAAAAAATCCATTTTTTACAGATTTTCATGAAAAAGGGAAACAGAAAATCATTAATTACCGCTAAGCTAAGCGTTATACAAAGAAATGTTCCAAATAGACGTTGTAGATTTTTAAATCTTCTACAACTGTTATTATAAACACTTTTGCGCTAAAATGTATATTAAGGCTGCATTCGTAAGGAAACCATTTCTTTACGAAAGAACAGCCTTCTCAAGAATTTCTGGAGACATAGCGCCTACCCTATTTTGAAGAGCATAACAAATGTAGTAAATGAGGCGATTTAAAAAAAAATCGTAGGAGGTGTTTGTGAGAAAATCGCATAAAAGTGAAAAATGACACGAATAAACGACTTCTTCCGGTTGACCGATTTTAATGAAAAACTGAACTTCTAGTGGTCTTTAACTTAAGTTTAAAGTTTCAACTTCGTACGCTTTTTCGTTCTTGAGATATTCTGTTCACACCCAGACACACACAAACAGAACAAACGATAAAAACATGTTCTTTGGGTTCAGGGGGTCTGAAAACGTGCATATCTGGTGAAAACTCGATTTCGCAAAATCGACATGAAAACAATACCTACTTTCCTTCCTATATATTCTTACGGGCAAGAGAGAGTGAAAGTATGTATGTATCTATTGGCTAATAACATATCGTTATAGATTTTTACTAAAAATTACTAACAAAACTAACACTATAATTAAAAATAAAATAATTATAATTATTTTTTTTTTTTTGAATAACTGTAAATCTACGATCTGCTCTCATAGAACAATGAGTAGATGTGTTGCAAGTATAAATCTTGAGTAAGTAATACCCCTTGGTATTACTCTATAAAATTTCCCATTTTGTTGAATTGATCTTGCCAGGAATGTAAAATAAATTACACAATCACATATTAAAATAAATCTGTAGGGTGTAGTCTGCATAGTATTCTGTGTGTTCCACTGTTGTCTAGGAGATTGATGGCTTCTGGATTCTGATGATTTTCAAGTCTTGTTTGGTAACTGGTGCAAAATTTCTGTATAGCTTCGTGTACCGTGGGAGTGTTCGTGTCTCTGTGCAATATAGTGTTGGATATGTACCAAGGTGAGCCCATGATGTTCCGAAGTATTTTTGACTGAAACCGTTGAATTATTTCAATGTTACTGTGACTTGCTGTGCCCCAGAGTTGTATCCCATATGTCCACACAGGTTTAAGTACAGTTTTATAAAGTAACAATTTGTTTTGTACCGATAATTTGGATTTTCCATTAAGCATCCAATACAGCTGTTGGTATTTAAGATTTAACCGTTTTCGTTTGTTCCATATGTGAGTCCTCCATGTTAGACGCCTGTCCAGGTGGAGGCCAAGATATTTTGCCGTATCGGATTGTGGAATTTGTACGTTGTTAAAAAACACTGGTGAACATGTTTTCCGTTTTAGTGTAAATGTGACGTGCAGACTCTTGTGTTCATTTGTTTTTATACGCCACTTTTTTTGCCAATTTTGTACGCTGTCTAAGTGTTGCTGCAAGTTATGAGATGCAATTTGTGCATCTTCGTGTATTGCCTGAATGGCTGTGTCGTCGGCAAATGTTGCCACTGTATTGTTGTCATTTTGTGGAAAATCAGATGTGTAAATGGTGTACAAAAAAGGAGACAGCACGCTTCCTTGAGGAACACCAGCTTTAATTAATTTTAGAGATGATTGTTCGTCCTTATATTTCACTGTAAAGTATCGGTCCTCCAAATAAGATGCAATAATTGAGTAATACTGATGGGGAATATTTTGTTTAATCTTAAAAAGAAGACCCGCATGCCACACTTTGTCAAAGGCTTGCTTGATGTCAAGAAATGCCGTGGAGCAATATTTCTTTTCTTCAAGTGCTTTGTAGATGTTGTTTACAACTCTGTGAATTTGCTCAATCGTGCCATGACCTTCTCTGAAACCAAACTGGGAATTCGGAATGAGATTTATGGTATCCAGTACTGGGCGTAATCTCTGAAGCAATAATTTTTCAAATACTTTTGAAAGAATTGGCAACAAACTTATTGGTCTGTAAGATGATATTTCGTGTGGTGGCTTCCCAGGTTTTAGGATAATTATAATTTGAGCAACTTTCTAGTAAGAAGGAAAGTACTCCAGACGTAATATTGCATTAAAAATTATTGTAATCAGCCTAAGGGCCTTGTCAGGAAGTTCTTTCAAAATTTTCCCCGTGATGAGGTCAAAACCTGGTGCTTTATTCGAACTCAAATTTATTTTAATGGTGTGTTTTATTTCAGACAATTTAAATACTTTTATTGGAGGACTCATTTGAAACGGAGAACTAAAAAATTCAAATAATTCTTTTTCATCGTCTGGATTGCATTCAGATGGGAAAGGTTTAAAAACCTCTGATAGGTACTCGGCAACCGCTTCAACCTTGTCATGAATACTTTTAGCCCAACCAGTTGAAGTTTTAAATGGAGATGTGTGTTGCTTCGGACGTTTAGCTTTCTTCATTTGCTTCCACAAAGAATAGTTTGTCGTGTTGTCAGGAGACAAGAGTTCCAAATATTGTTGTATTGAGTCGTTAGTAAAATTCCGTAACATTCGTTTCAAAGTTTGGGCAGCGTTATTGAAGAGCCTTTTGTCATGCGGGTTCCTAGAGCGTTGCCAATTTCGTCGAAGTCGTCGTTTTTCAGTAATGGTCTGTTTTAAGTAACCTGGTAGATATGCGGTTTGTTTTGAGAGCCTAATAACCGGTGTAGCTTCCCAGCCAGCAGTTTGAATCGTTTTAGTTAGATGTTCTACAGCGCTGTCGATATCGGTCGTGTCTTGTAATCTCAAGTTGCAATCAAGATTTGCTTCCACTAAAGTTCTAAACGAATCCCAATCAGTATGTTTATTGTGTAAGGCTGGAAGAGGCGATTGAGTTTGCAGGTTTTGACTGAGCGAAACGATGACCGTTGAGTGATCGGATGACAGGTCGAAACTTGATTCAATGTTCGCATAAACGTCTGGAATACCTTTCGTCACGAAGAAGTCTAAAAGATCTGGCACTCTGTTTTCATCAGTCGGCCAATACGTGAGCTCACCTGTAGACAAGCATGTTAACTGAAGATCTTGAATCACAGTAAGTAGAACTCGTCTTCTTGGAGATGTTAGTCTAGAGCCCCAGTATGTACTTTTGGAATTAAAATCAGCTCCAACTATAAACCGTCTTCCTAAACTGTTGAAAAACGTGACAAGAATTTCAGGATTCAGTCTATATCGTGGCGGTTAATAAGCAGCGGATATGTGAAGTGGACCCATCTAGTCTGTTGCCACAACACTACTGGCTTGAATCTCATCCGTTTGATATGGTGGTAACTGGTAGTGAACAATAATACTCTTAATGAGTAGAGCCGACCCTCCATGTGCTCTTCCATCCGGAGAATTTGTGTTGTATATGTCAAAACCAGGAATTTTAAATGTGTGTTGTTGCGTAAAATGCGTTTCTGAAATCAATATTATGTCCAAGTTCTGGTCTATTATAAAGGCGTGTAGTTCCTGTTTGTGCTGCATGAGTCCGTTGGCGTTCCAAAGTGCAATACGAAATCCCCGTTCCATTAATGCAGTTTTGTCAGAAGTGATGATATGATGTTTAGAATAGTGCGTATGTCTTCAGATAATTTTAATTGGTTCTCTATTTGACGTTCAAGTAATTGTTCCAGTTTTGAAAGTCTTGTGACCATATAAGTGACATTTGACGGGTATGAAGGTTGTTTGTCTTGAGTTTCAGTGGAGTGAACTTTAGTGGCTTGTGCATAGGATTGAGGTCTGTTTAAAAGGCGAGGGTCCCGAGGAGAAACAGATGGAGAAATTTTTTGAGGAGCAGGTAGTTTATCCCTGTCTGGTGTATCCTCCGGTCTGGCTTCTGAAGTATTAGTGTCATTTTGGTACGTTGTAATTCCATTCCTGGGTGAAGGAAATTTTCTCATTTTGATCTCCTTATAAATAGAGCACCCCTTGTAGTTAGCGGGATGCTCACCATTACACAGCACACACTTCGCTTTTGTAGTCCTGTCTTTCTTAGGACACTCCTGAAACGAATGGTCTTTTGCGCACTTCACACAGCGAAATGGATGCTGACAATATCCCTTGGAATGACCATATCGTTGGCATCGTTGGCATTGGATTATTTCCTTTTTGTCATAAGGCATTTCAAATTTTATATGCGCGTTCAACAGATATTCAATATCTAGGATGTCTTTATTGTTTTCGTTTTTCAGCATATCAATAAAAAATAAATTTAACGGTTCCTTTGTTGTTCTGTGCTTAACGTTATGGATTCTAATAACTCTGTGCCCTTTACTTTCTATGTCAGATTTTAAATCATCGAGATCTACCGTATGGTGCATTCCTCTCAGTACTACTCTAAAATTTCGTTGATTACTAAGTTGAAAAGTATGAAAACTGACTCGTTCTTTTTCCAATAATTTTGCGATTAGCACATAAGTTTTAGTGTCGTTAGGTATCAATTTCACTTGGTTCTTATTCTGCAGTTTATAAATATACTGATCGTTAGCTACGGAATCAATTAAACATAAAGTGTTATTTATGTCAACAACGTCAATAAAAATCGGCTTCGGTTTCTCTGTAGACGGGTTGTCGTGGTCGCTGATGTCAGTATTTTCAACAAATATTAATTGGTCAAATTTATTGGACAATTCGATAAATTGTTTACTAAAAGTTTTACTTTTATCCGTTAATGCATTACGTTTCGTACTGTGATTGGACGTGTTGATGTCTTCATTTTGACGTTTCTTGCCTCGGATGGTTCGCCAATCATTACTGGCGCAGTGAGTGACGTCACTGTTACGACACAATTCAAACTCGGCATCACTGGGACTAACTGAAACAGCTGTTCCGTGATTCGAATAGTTATCATTCATTATAAAGAAGAAGAAAACGCCAATTCTAGTAAGTTTTTAAAACTTAGGTTATAAATTGTTTGTCGCAAATTAAAATTATCACACCTCTCAAAACAAAAACAGTAACTGTTTTTAATACTTACATTCTTATTTGCTGTCAATAAACATAATTCACCACACATTAAAAAACTTGTTTCATTCAGAAACGAAAATAAAATGCAGAGCACAAAAACAACACGTGAAAGTCGAAAAATGGCTGAACTGTCAATTATAATTATAAAAAATAAAAGTATGTAGAATTATTAAAATACACGCAAACGAAAATAAAAAGTAATTTATTTACAAAAACTTAAACAAATTATATTTTATGTCGTTTTAATTAATTTCAATCTTTTATACTGTATTGATTTTTAATTTTATTGTGAATTGCATTCACGAGATTCCTGTAGGGAGCGCAGAAGACAAGGCGAATACAAGAACTATAACCTCTTATTTTATTAACACTATCATCTACTTACCTAATACACGTTACGTAACCTACACATTAACCAACTAACAAGTTTACTTATTTCAATAAATCTATTGTATTATAATTTTTGTTTCATTTATACACAATTTTCTGCAGAGATTTTTTATTATTTTATTACTGGGTTTGGGTAATGATGCTTACACAATCCTTGGGTTAAACGTAGTTGATGATAAAATATGATGCAATATATAGGCCTAATGATAAGAACATTTCCAGACCTGACCTTACCAAGGACCACTGACATAAAAGCCAGTTGTGTTGACCACTACACAAACCTTTACAGAGTATTTGCTTGCATTTAATTTTTGTACTATGTAAAATAATTATGTCATCGATCAAGTAGTTTTCAGCTTTTTTAAACAAATGCCGAAAAGAATAAGTTGGCCTACTTAGAGATCTTGATAATTCATTAACGTATTTTCTCACTACATATATGTAGGTTTCCGTTCAAACAATTTAGTATTACGGTTAATAATCGATATTGCTTCTCATGTTGTAATAATTGTGGATAACTATGATTTTGTATAATGGTATTTTGCTTAATATGCATTATCAACTAACAACTTCTTAGCACAGTATTGAGATCTCAAAAAGTCATTTATAAATTAAGAAGATTTGTGTATAGTTTATTTTTAAAATTGATTGCAAATAATGTTAAAAAAAGTATTTTACAACTGTGTAAAAACAACCAGCAAAAATGTTTACAACTAAATTTAAAAAATAAAAATCTAACCGCGTTAATGACTTTGAGGAGGACACCATTTACTGATAGCTCTCTAGATAAAAGTAGTTGTGTGTCAACAGTTAAAGCAGAAAATTTAAATTTTAGTACGAATACGAAAAGCAGCTCGAATCACATGAAAATTATGTGGCATAAATGAACAATTATTGTTCATATTGTTCATTTGTTGAAAGAAAAAATTACTGTGTACAAAGATATTTACATTTTACAATATGGAATACTCTTCACTATAATTTTTATGTACATTTAAAATCTATCAGACAAGTCCAAAATATGGTAACGTTTCAGGCGACAACTTCTTCTGCATTGCTTAGAAAATTTATGGCTAATTCGTTTTCGTGACTCTCAAGTCTGGCCTGATATTTTCAGTTAAAACGCCTGACCTCGTCCACTACATTAGGTGGGTTGCAATAATATTGTATTTCTGCATTCCTTGCAAACCATGGCGCCCTTGTTATAGTCCAAAGAACCTTGTACTGGAACCTTTGTATTACTTCTATGTTACTTTTGCTAGTAATTCCCTAAAGTTGAACGCCATACAACCAAACTGGTTTAAGTAACATTTAGTAAATCAGTAACTTATTCACAAGAGTGAATAGTTCCCACATTTCAGCCAGAACATCCTTTTGTATATTAGATTTAATTCATTCCTCTTCATTCTCATTGGGTTTTCCAAATTAACCACCTGTCAAGATGCATACCCAAGTACTCCAAAACTTTAGTTTGTGGTAAATGAACACCGCTAAGGTTTAATTGTGGACAAGTATTTCTTGGCATTGAAAATGTAACATGCTGCGATTTTGCAGTATTGATCTTCACTCTCCATTTTTGAAGCCATGGTTGGATTTAGTCTAAATATTCCTGAAGGTTCTTTGAACAACTATAGGATCTCCACTTTTAGCAAGTCATGCCTTATCATCAGCGAACGTAGCTTGAACTACCCCTTCAGTTGCTGGTAAGTCAATGAGTAAAAATACGGAGTAAAATAAGTTAAATAAAAAAATTGTTGACATGAAGTAGCCGTTAATATTGTGGTTGCTTATCATGTGTAAAAGCTGTTAGAGCTTGAAAGCATTTGACCAAAAAGGCTGAATAAATTGAATATTAAGTTAATGGATCGCTCGATAATTGGGTACGTATGTCCAGTCTGGTTTGAAAATGGTTTTGTATTTTAATTTTGAAGATATAATTTGATTATTAGTCCGAATAGCTAAAAGTATGATCTGAATTTTAATTATAGCTTTTGTCAACATGGTATTCGACATTAAGATTGCAAATAATTATAGTGATTTTATGGAGGCAGACAGTAGTAAAAATGTATAATTTCTAATAAATGCTAATGAACTAGTAAAAATGTTTCACCATTGGAGGATTTATATTGTAGGAATAATTACTTAGAAAGTATTTTATAACTTTGTTATATGTTATTTCTATTTTTAACTATACTACTTATTTCTTTATTAATTTAATTTTTATGTTTAGAAGCAATAATTTCGATCTTTGTCCAAGTAACTTAGCCAAAAGCATTGTTCGAATTTTAATTCTAGCTATTTTCTTTTATGCTTTATGTTTTTCTCCAAATTAGGCGTCTATATGTAATTCAAGATATTTAGCTGTGTCTGTGTGTGGAATTTGTATGTTGTTGAAAAAATGTATTATGTATAGGGAAAATTTTTATGACGTAGAATAAATGTAACATTTGTAAGTTTTTTTTATTGTTTTGTCATCAAACTTAATTCCGTCTTGCAGGATTTCTTAAGTTTAATGTTCTTAATAATATTACTAGTATACGCTTAAGAAAATATTTGTACAATTGCCTGTATCTGCGTATAAAGTATTAAAAGTTATTCTTTATGAATATTAATTTTTTTATTCTTTCATTTTGATTTTATGAATTTCTAAGTATAAATTAGTAGCCTAACTGATGATATTATCATTTAGAATTTTAAGTTAACTTATTCATTAAATATCGAAGAATGGAATCTGAGGTGATTAATGTAAGCAGTCTTACGGTTGTGTTAAAGGGGAAGAAAGTATATGAGTGAGGAGCGGAGGTGGAGAAAAGAAAGATAGATTGAGTGAGAGGAGCTCATCATTTTCTCACTCCAATACATTTTGAAGATGATGGAATGAGATAAGAAACGGGTTCCATCCACATTTAATCTTCGCATAACCATATAAATTGAAATTATTGCAGGAATCCAATTTTAAACCTTACTAATAAATTCAATTCTACCTCTCCTCTTCACCCTCCTCTCCCCTCTCTTCATCATTCTTCTTCACAAAGTATTTCCTCATTTTAAAAATGTGATTATTTTAATTACACCGTTCTTAACCTGAATAATTTTTTCTTCCTAAGAACCTCATGAATTGATAATAACAAACAAATTAATTTCGCAATATTTTATATTTAAGATTCATTTATCGAATTATAATTTATATAAGATAATAATTATTAATAACATACACAACCGTCATTAGTAGTGCAAATTCAAGTATGTTTGTTGTAAAATTGATAAATACTCGTAGGTTAATAACATAATGAGGAAACCAATTATTAAGGAAGTAGGAATAATAATTACACTTGTTATAATACAGCCAGCGAAAAGTAAAAAAAGTGTAAGCCACAAATTGAGAATCTCCTTGTAGTGAATTCCGTAAAGCTGTTTTTTTCTTAACTGATTTATCTAAAATCGTTACCTATTTAAAAAACAATAAATATTTTTGGTAAATTTATTAATTTGTTAATTTATTAATAAAATTTATTTAATTTGTTAAACGGAATACTGACATGAAAATCTAATTGCTAACGGAAGTGCCTTTACACTAGAAACAAATTGTTACTTTTAACATAATGTAATGAAGCTAGATATAAAGAAATATAGGTAGGAATTTAATTTTTTTAAAGAAAATAAATCTGTTGAAGGAAAACAAAATATTTACTACTTTTTCACCAAATATGTTTTAATAACAATGCAAACGCTTTTCTACCTCTACGAGACCATCTCCGGGAGAAAAAATACTAAAACTAACCTGTATTAGTACAAGTAACTAATATAGGTTTAGACCTATACTGATGATCACCGTAAAGTTTCTTAACAAATATCTTATCTATAGGATAATTATTAATGTTTTTTTAAACAATTTATTTAATTATTCAGTCAAGTACAAATAATTAAAAACCAAGAATAACGTATCAACCTCAGCAATGTTAGTAATGGGATCCCAAATTTCTCTTTTGACAAGAAAATTTGTACTTTTATATTTCTGTAGATCTACTTGATTTAATACATAATTTGATTAAGGTTTGGGCCATCCGAACGGTTCAGAAGACAATCACGGTATGCGAAAGTCTGTTGGGTGCCTCCATTTTAGCATTTGTATTTACCACCGCTGTCCATTAAAGTGATAACCAATAAACACCAAACCGTTTCTCTTACGCTAAACTAAATTTTAAAATTTGAATTTTAAATTAGTAGTAATTAAATTAATGATTCCCTGAGTTTCGTATTCAAAATATCACCACACGATGACTTAGGCGTCACTTATGTCAAAGGGACATTTTAAAAATTATACCACAAGTTCAGACAGAATTAAAAAGCTTAATAATCCCTTGATATAAATAACACAAATTGTTTAACTGAAACGCCGATAAAGTAGCAACATGATACATTAATAAAAGTTTAATAGTTGTTACAAATTTAATAGAAAATTAGAAAATTTTTAATTATTTCGAGCGCTTTCACTGGGTCATGTCCTCCTCAAAGCCATTAACGAGGTTTTTCTTTTTTATTAGTACACATTGTGTTTTTTTTAGTTCACACATTTTTGGTTGTATTTTGTACATTTACAAAATAAAATAGAATAGGTTTAAAAAACCGTTGAAATATATCGTTTTGAATGTGGTTGTTCAATATTTACCGGGGCGCAAAAGTAAAAGTGTTTTCTGTAAATTTAAAAGTAATTTTTATATTTTAGGTAAAACTAAGAAAAGTTATGAAGCCCCGATCTATTTTATTATGAATTTCAAAAATAATATAATGTACTGAAATATATTTTATAATAGGCTACAAATAAAAAAATATAATGTGAAAAACACATCTGGGAAGACGCAATTTAGGTGACAAACCGGGTAACGTTAGGTAAAACCGGGAATAATAATTGTAACCACTTTGCTCAGTGTCACTCCAAGATACCCAAAATATTAGCAAATCTGGCGAAGTGATTACAAAAAAATAAAAAAATAGTTGTGATACATAAATAAGACACATAGATTAAATAGTAACAAAATATTTAATTATATATAAAAAAACATCAGATAAACTTGGTGAAAATATCCAATAATAATTAATAAATAAATAATTTAAATAATCACCTAAGTGATAACAGATCAACCGTATATATATATATATATATATATATATATATATATATATATATATATATATATATATATATATATATATAAACCTTTTGTAATAGTATTAAAAGTTCTAAAGGTGTAACGTTTATGATTTTTAACAATTTAACACAAAATTCATCACCATTATTAACAATAATTAGGTTATACCTAAAATAATATTCGGTGAAATTAGTAAATACATTAGAATAATAGATTACAGTTAAGGTTACCGTTTAACAATTATTTTGTTACTAAAATATTGGTAATTAGGTCTTTAAACAAATTATTTTAAAAAAAAGGTAAGTTCAAAACTATAAGGTTTTGCATAATTAAAAAAAATTTAAATTTGGAAAAGAAATTATAAATTTAATGATTTGCAGCCAGCAATAGCCTTTTTAAGTTAATAAAATTGATTAATAAGTTTTTAAAGTTTTTATAATAGATTTTCCTTATAATTTCAAATTCATATAGCTGCTGCATAAAATAAAGTTCATGTAATTGGCATGTTAAGTTAGGTTAAGCAAAAATTAACAGTTTCAAATCGGAAAAATTCATGTTTGTAGAGTTCGAGAAGATTCTGTTCGATGAAAATTGATGACAATAGAAATTCTATATCCCAGTAAATAAAATGAAATTTAAACTCATACCGTGATTTTTCTGGATACTTCCTTAATAATTTGACGAGATTCGACCTCAGGCATTCGGTAATCGAGCTACGGTTTTGATGTAGTTAAGGATCAGATCCACATTCTTTATCGGAAAATGCCAGTCATCTTACGATTAATAGGTATCACTTTCGAAACTCAGGCTTCCAGACTTAGCTCCAGCGCATCATTAATCTTAAGAATATCAACATCTCGAACTACGGACCTCGAACTTGGATCTCGAACTTGGACCCTATGTTAACATAATTCGGAAGGAATTAAAATCGAACAAAATTAGAAATATCAACGAAACTGATGGTTTCGTTAACTTCCGAAATAATTCAGTTCACATTAGAAAATAAAACATTACGTATAAAATTCATTTCAAAATAAAACATGAACATATGAATATAAAATATTCTACTGGCAACTTTCAATTGAATTACAGATCATTTAAAGTATACGAACTAATTAATTTGTTACATGAATATTTAGCAAAATACAACAGAGTTTAGAAATTATTATAATTCACGGTCTATAACAGACCTGAGCAGTTTACAATAAATATTAAAAATATAAATGTAATTACAAAAGCTGGCTAGAAGAGCCACGCCTTACGTTTAATACAAGTTAAAATATATTACAGCCGTGGTAGATTTTCCAAAGTTCTATTGCCAGTAAAACATAAAAAAACAGGAGGAACACTTACCAAAAAATCGGGTAAAAACGCAGCGAACAAAATAGAATCATTATAAAAATTAAATTATAAACGAAATTTCATACTAGTAGATTTACACGACTATCACCAATCAATCATGGCCGCAAACAGAACGAACCGGCTACATACGTCACCCACTTACAAAACGTCACCTAGTACAACAAAAATCCAAAAGAGTGCAGGAGCCTACAGTGAATATTAAATGAAGCGGTAAAGAAAGATAAGTATGAAAATACAGATTGTAACCTATAGAATATAGACGTTACATAATAAAGCCCAGATCTATTCTACTACGAATCTCAAAGAGATATAATGTACTGAAATACATTTTATATAAATAAAAGATTAATATTAAGCAACCATCTTAGAAGACGCACTTTAGGTGACAAAAAGCACTTGTGTGACATTGGTGTGTTATATAAAAAAACAAACTTGAATTAATTATGACAGAAAAAAGAGGACAACCAAACCTTTGGAATTTACCTTAAAAAGTTAAGAATACGACTACACATGGTTTGAGTCAGAATTCTTCCAGAAATTGGGAAAGATATTAAAACATTGAAGTGAGACTAAAAGGTTTAATTAAAACTACATGAAACGGATTTGTTCAAAACAAAAAGAAAAGAGGACGCAGAAGAAAAAAAATGAGACCTATAGACGATTAAAAGGGAATACTTATAAAATATAGAAAAATTAAGACTGCCGGAAAAAGAACATGTTGGGAGATAAACGTGGTACGAGCAATCTGCCTCAGGACAGATACGAGTAGAATCATCATCATGAAGGCTAGGAACCCTTTACTTAATAGGTTAACTTTCGTGTAATAAAATTTAATTTTACGTTCAAATAAATAAATACTTTGTTCAGAGAGTATGAACTTTACATTATATATTTTTAAAAAGTTAATATTATAAAAGAGTTTTATAATTTCCCAAATTTTGTTGAATTTAAGTAATTTGTGAAGGCCTAGTAGCTTGATGAATTGATATGTAACAACATATTATAGAGGTATGTATGTACCTGTTTAAATTTTAAATATAACTGAACTGTTAATAATACATTTACACAATTGTCATGATAAAAATATAATTATTGTTTGATCAAAGAGTTTGTTATTTTGTAGATCAGTGTTTGAGAACAGAATGTTAACCAGCATTCACCTGACGTCATTTTGTTTTTACATGGTATTACAAATTTCACGCATGCCCTTGAGCCTAAACGTAGGTAATTAAAACGCATTTCCCAGTAAACATCTCCGTAATCTAAAAGCGTTATTATTTTTGTTTTAATAATATATATGTTAGAATTAAATGAAGTGAAGGCACTGTAGCTAAATTTGCATAACATATAGAGTGAATAATTTCATGCAAATGAGTAATTATGACTGCCGAGAAGCATGTATAATTCAGGATAAAAATTTGAGTTAAAACAATTAGTGAAAACTCATTTTTAAATTAGCATTCTTTAAATACAAAGTTAAAAGGAAGTAATTTTTTTTCGCTTAAAGGTATTCATTTTTAATATGTTTATTTTTATGCTGAAAGTACAGAACTGTAAATGGATTACTAATTAATTATACGATACATATTTATTTTAATGGAAAATTTTCTTAAAAGAATACATAAAAAGAAAGTTTAAAATGATTCAAACGAAGATAATTAACAAAAACGTTGATACTATCATTATATTTTGTAATACAGTATTTGGAATTATAATTAAAAACTAGTTTATCAATACAATTAATTAATAGTTCATGCTAGAAATGTTAACTGTTCTCATATCAACTTTTTTGGTGCTAGCTAATTGTTGTTTAGGTCATCAGTTGAAAGGCTGGTTTGAACCTTTATACTATTTTTCAGGGCTGATGAGCTCTGAACGTACGAATTGCCCCCTACGCACTTCATAGCTAGCCAATGACTTGCCAGCAACGTTGCCAACACTTGCTCTCGTAGCTCTGTTATTATTTCGTCAGCGATTCTTTTTATCTTTCAATTATCTATGACAACAACAAAAACAATTATCTATCTAACAAAATTGTTTGCTCATATTATTTTAAAAACTAAATGCTTAACTCAAAAATGCTTAAACAAATGCTTATATGCTAAATGCTTAAACTAAATGACATAGTCCACCCATCAATGTTCTGTTCCTTAACACAAAAATATAACGGTAGAATTTTATGGATTAAACTTTCAATTCGTCCAGATCACCCCTTAAATGGAGATGTAAGAAACAAGTTTAATCTCATTTGTTGAAATTTTGTAGAACCTAACCGCGAATGAAATTTGGGACGTTTACAACCAAATTGAAAACTGCTTTCTATTCCGGTAAAAAACCTAGGTTTTGTAACCGCTTCAGTTTAGGACTACCGTGAGCCCCACCGTTTTATCTCGTAAAGTCTTACAGGTATAAAGGTGCTTATCTGTTTGTTTTAGTTATCCCTTTTACATTATTTTATAAATCCCGATATCATTTTCACCGTTATTCTATCTAACTTATCACCTGAATAATACTAGCTACTTTTGAAGCTGTGTCGGTGATTTTAGAGAATTAAATTAATGGGTAGGTATTCTGATGAAATTTTTTGTTACGCAGAAAATATTTTCTTATTGTATATTCTGAGTCAATTCTAATATAGAGGTGGGATGAATTTTTTAAATTTACTTAAAGTCGCATCAACTTACCGGTTATTAGCAACTTTGATCTAGGAACGGATTTCCGACTTCCGATTGAAATTAAAATTAATCCTAACTTATACACTAACATAATATATTTCTCTGCCCATAACAGACAGGTGGAGTGTCAAATTATTTACACTCGATCTGTTAATTGCAGGGCTAAAATAAATAGTTCTGTTTCTTATCACATGGTCAGCCAATTAAATGACTGAATCATTTAAGAACAGAAGAGGTAGAGGTGCAAAAGACACTAGTCAGAGTTACCTCCTCTGAAAGTAATGAATTTCACTATACAGCCAGACCCTGTGGTGAATGAAGTGAAGGTGTCATTTGCAGAGTGTAAAATAGGTGCTTTTCAGAGGGCCTGGCATGCTGTTAAGCGTATTTTTTTCACTCAGTGAGGAAGGCAATTGTAAACCACCTCACTCCTCGTTTTACTTAGTAAAACCTCTAGAGGTTCAAACCAGCCTTTTGGCTGATGACCTAAACAACAACAACAATATATTTCTCTGAATCTGATATTTTCCATACTTAAACTACAATTGTTTTTATTTTAAATAAAAAACCTTCTCTATTAAATTTCCGTATTAATTACTAAAAATAATTAAAAAAAAATATGTTATTAAAAGTCACACTACAACATTTTCTGTAATTTAAAAGTTTACATGATACTCTGATAATGGTGGATCTTCATAAACATGTGTGCGTAGATAGTGTCACCGGATGGCGACATTAAGTGGCAAACCTTATTAGTTTGGTGGCCCTGAAAAGGGCCGTTTAAGGGGCGGTCATCTTGATGGGGAGCGTCGGACGTAGTCGTCGTGGCGGTCGAGGAGCTGGGCGACACGGCGTGTCGTTGTCCAGCGGAGACATCATCTTCTTCCCTCGCAGTAGTGCGTCGATGGCTGCTTCGTCGGGTCCGGTGGGCGTAAGGCTCGGTCGAGAGACCGCTGTGGGCATCGCTCGCAGGCTTACGGTGACGGGTCGGCGAGCGGAAGCATCATCTTCTCTCCTGCGGGGTCGTCGATTAGTCTTCGCCGGAGTCGGGCAGCCGTGTGCCGCGGTGGACGTCTTGTCGTTGTCTGGATCGGAAGCGGCGAGCCGGCGTGGTGGAAGCAGAGTCCGAAGAGTGACGGCTCGGCTACCGGGTTCAGGCCTAGCCTTCCTTTAGCGGCAGTTGGGTCCCCATTGGCGCGTGACAGTGTTGGCCCCCAGAGCCCCGCAGTGTCGGTTCGGCGTAGGTCGTCTGCCGATAGCGCGGCCGAGGCGGCTCTCTCCGGGCCGGCGAAGGCTGACCGGTGCGGGAATGTAGCGTCCGTCACCGGTAGCGTAGACCAGGGATGGTGCGTCCGGTCTCGGCTGGGCTCGTCCTCTTCTGTCTTGATTGGAAGCGAATCCATCTGTGTCTGGATCGGTATTAAATCGCTCGGCTCAGTGCAGCGCTCTTTATATAGTCTCTGAGAGCGCTGTGATAGAGAGCGGCTACTGGCTTGGCCTTGATGACAAAGGCCTCTGTTGGTGGGGAGCCGAAACGTTTGTCGGTATGCCATCAAAGGGCCTACCGCGCCGACAAAGGCCGGAAGAAGTATTGAAGGCCGGCAACACAGTAAATAATTTATTAGAAGGTGTGGGGGTGACAGTAGTAAGGAACAAGACAGCTAAAAAGATAGTGAAATTTAGGTATAGGCCTATTATGAAATAAAATAGAATAGGTGTCAAGCTGCATGATGCATTATAAAGATTTATTTTTAAAATCTAAAAAATAGAGAATAATTTGCTAGTTGGGAGAATGTGTTGTAGGATTTCACCAAATATACCAATGAAAATGGACCTGTAAAATATATTTTAAATAATATTATGTATATTCATATAAAGGAAATTATTATGCCTAGTTTTGTTTCAGACTCAATTGGAGCATTCAACTTTCAATTTTTAGCGGATCGTTTGATTTGTTTTTATTTATCCCATACCTTCTTCATATTCTCAGACCTGGCCCTCCTCTTCTCGTCAGATAGGCCTATGTTATATGGTCGAACTTTTCTGGTTATAAGTGGCAACTGAATAGGAGGGATAAGTGTTGGGGTGGCGAAATAAAAATAGTTGTATCGTCATGTTTGCCGTCCAGAGAAGGGTTTACAGAAGTTCCATTTATCTCTATCATTTAAGTGATGGCTTACCGAATTCGATTGCCATTTTTTCTCAGTTATTTGGCCAAGATGGTAGAGTATTCCTTAAAAGACTTTCCATATTGTCCGTCACGTGATCAATCATGAAAACCAGCGGACCCGTTCGAGATACAATCTAGAAGTGATCTAGAAGGTGATAGGCAAGCTATGAATGATGATAAAATGAGGCTGTGTCTAGCCACTGATTCGATTTATTTCATCGGACAGATTCTCCATATCTGATCCGACTATCCAGACGTATCACAAGGAGGCTTGAGCAAACGGTTTTACAAAAAAGGTGTTAATGGTGAAGAAAGTAAAAAGTGACTTCAAATCCTTGCATCCTATGCCTATTTTATTATATATTTGAAAAAAAACAAAATTTGTATAACTGAAATTTCACAAAAGATTGATAACCTTATAAATTTTTAAAGTTATTAAATCAACGTGGTAAGCTCGGTTGAAACAGTAAAAGATTGATCTTAAATTGAGTCAACAATGTACATGTCGAGTCTTTACGGAATTTGATAAATCTTAATTGTAATTATTTCTAGCGTAATGTTGGATCGTGAGTGTAATGTTACATCGATTGGCTATCTTTACTTTCAAGTTAGTTGTTTTCGAAGTAGGCACCACAATTCATACTTATTACAAGTACGGGAAGGAGAAAAGCAAACAGCATAGTACTGAGTATGAGGTGGGTTGATCATTATCTGATAATGCTATTCGCCAGATCTGAAAGGAATTTGGGTTGCGGTGATTTGGTTTCTAATTACATTCCAGTGTGTTGAGCTAAAACCTGGACACTTACATTATCTCTAATTATAGTCACTCTTATCACTTTACAACAAAATATTACATTAACTTACAATAACAACCTTATTACATCTTCTATTATAGTCCAGTTAACCTGTGTTTTTTAGAAGAAGAAAAAAGTATAAAGCTAAGTTTTTTCCATCGATTACTATAGTGTAGATAAGTGAATTGCCAAAAGTCCCCACCCCTACCCCTTGCTTCCCCCCAGCGACCCCCTAAAGTTATAAATTGTAAGGGTTTCGTAAATCGCGTTTATCTTAAAAACTAAACAAGGTACTGGATTAAATTGTTTTTGTTGTCTTTCTTATAATATTTCCTACAATTAATGTCCTTATCTTTTTATCTTTCACTCGTGATTTAAATTTGGTTATGTTTTTTGAGGTTAGTTTTTTGTTTATTTCTAACATTTTATTATTAATGTTAGGTTTATTTTCAGATTTTGCGTTGGCAAGATAAAGTCGTGTGAGTGTTTCACACCAGATTTTTGTATACTAAGAAATTATAAATTTTAAAAAATATAATTTTATGATAGATATGAAAGACTTAGTTTCTGAGACTTATTTTGAGTAAACAAATAAATTAAACATTCTCAGAATTTGTTCCATATTTTCATAGAAGTAATTTTTTCAGCTTCAAAATTTTAGTTTACTTATGTTGCTCAATAAGTTTAAAAAAATTAAGTCGAAACGTACTGTTATAGTTGGAACTGATGATTGTGATTCTGTTGAAAATTGAAAATATAAATTTAACAATTAGTTTTAGATGAATAAATTTTTAATGAGTGTTCTGCAGTATATCAACTGTCATTTGAAAGGCAAAGTAATGTGGAATTTTTTCCTGGAAACTTTTTAAAATTCCTGTACTTATTCACTATCTGAAAACTATATTAACTAGTTATCCGTGGTTTTATCGAATAGAGTAGGCATTTAATACTAATCGACATTATAATTTTATTCATAATGTTCTGTCTACGGATTTAATTTACTTTTGAAACTCATTGCATTCATTCAATTTACAGACAGACCGACTTAGGTAAGTAATAATTTACCATTTATACTGCTGTTATGTGAATGGTATTGTATAACTCTGTGCTATCACTAAGCCACATTTTCAATTGCGACGTTTTGACCCAAATATCACAGTTAGTATGATATGTGTTATTTCGGTACCAGACATTCGCATAATGTTGGAGAATTATTGTGGCAACGTCATAATACGACGCATAAATTTGTTAATGAATTTGTAGACCTACTGTGTTAAAAATGTTCTGATAAGAATAAATTAAAGTTCGTCGAGGAATAATATTCTAAAATAAAAACCTATTAGCTTAATATTTAACTTATTAAAAAATATTGTATTATTTTGTCGAAAGTAATTACTTTTATTCCCTGGCAGTCTACTTCTATTTTTTAAATTTTTAGTCGAATAAATTTTAGAAACCTACTACAGTACATTCTGATTTATAAATAAGTAAGAAGAATTCCTTCAAATAATTCTTCAATACATTTGTAAAAAGTTGAGTAAAATTGAATTAAATTCACGTTTTATACAAGAGGGAATATGAAAGTTTGTAAGTCAAAAACACACCGAAGGAATGTTGCATACAAATGTCGCTTTTCATTCGAAAGCGTCACCCAGAGTAAGAAGGAAAGAGAAACAATGTTTCACATTCCATTAAGCGTACAATTGGCCTGCCTTGTGAAATGTGTATGAGGCCAGGTGGGAATTATTCAGGGCACCCCACTGCACTTCACGTCTTGTAACGACCTCCTCCACAGTTTTACGGAGCTGCTCATGAATCAAAAACAAGTTAGCAAACGCCCGTCTGCCATGTATTTTCCTTCCTTTTCCCTCTGAACCGACTTAGTGTGGTCTTTCAAGTATGCTTTTCCATCGTTACGATTTGAACGATTCTATTGTTGTCCTGTGGTGCTTGTATTTAAAGTTGTACTAAGTTACTTCGCTCCCTAAAATGTAGGCCTATTTAAATGCTTTATTTTTCATAGACAGGGACTGAATTTATTGGCCTTAAAGGGATATACCGTTACTGTGCTATTTTTGGCCTCTTCAGTTCTCTCGCTATAATCTGTTACTATTATAAAAGTTCATAGTTTATATATTATAAAAGAACAAAATACCATTTTAAAAAACGTAATCATTGCAAAAAGGGGAACTTTTATTAATTTTTGAATTTGCATGTGAATTTAAAAATTTAATTAATAAATCGAGATGATAGTTACTTCAGCTGTAATGAAAGAGTTCTACCACACTTACGGTACTTAGTTTATTAGCACTATTTCAGAAGTTGGTAAAAATGCTGTAGGATTATTTTAAGAATTTTAATGTTCAATTATTTTGGCCATTAAACTGTACTGTAATAAAAAAAACAGTTTTAATAACATCATGTTAAAACCTTGAATAGGTTTAGTCGCAACTACAAGTAAATCTGAACTATGTTAAATATCGTTTACATTGTTGTTCATAGTAAAATTATATTCATGTTTTTATTAGTACTATACAGAAAAAAATTAATAAAATTTTATTGTTAAGTAAAATTATATACGTAATATTTTATGGCATCAAATTTTTGGATAGGGATTGGAGAGGTTATGCTAATGCATAGAATGAAAGGGCTCACCAGGGATTTGATTGGATTGATCAAGGGAAACTTTGACCAGGACATCAGAATCTATTGCATGTTAATTGCAAAAAAATATCCGACTTTCTTCACTGAATGTTTACTTTCACAAGTAATCATAACTGTTTTTTGTCGATTAATAATCAATTTTAAGATGACAGAAACAATGAAACAATACGCCTAAACAATAAAGAACAAACCATATTTATGCATAAAGACAAAATTAAAAGTTTTGCTAATAAAATCATAAAATAAAATATAGTTTACACAAAATACAAAATCAAAAACCTTTGATATCTTACAACTATGATAAGGCCGTCAAAGCTTAGAAAAATGCAGCTGCGTTATGAAAATTTTAAGTAAATAAATGTATATTATTAAAATAAATTTAGTTGAGCTTTGTAAATATTACAAAAGTAGTAGGGACTTATGACAATTGATTTCCACGACAGGCTCCCAGGTTTGATTCTCGGTCAGGTCTGTTATTTTTCGTTTTTGAATTTCCTCTATCATCCTCATTGTCTGCCTAACTGTCGAACGTAAAACAAACATTCCTCTGTTTGATTAGGCTACTATCTACTTTTTTTGTTATTCTATCCCCAACTTTACAAAACTAAGAAATAGAGAACGCGATAAATAAAAGAAATAGAAATTAATGTAAGTGCTTAGAAGAGAGCAATACTTAATTGTAGGACTTCAAAGTAACTGAAGGTTGATTCAGATTGATGGTGGCTAGAAAAATATAAATTTTCATATTTATTAAAAACTATTGTCTATTGAAGTCCCTGTTACAGGAAGGTCTAAAACATTGCAATAAGTTACTACATAGATAATTAGATGAAAAGTTATTTATCATTCGATTAAGATTGCTTAATTATATTTTAAGGAAAATTTTGTATTATAGTAAGAAAATGACATTTACGTATATTATCTGTAGATTGGAATTTCTGAATTTTGATAATACTGAGGTATTTTTACAGCCTTATTCTTGACTGGTATACGTCCAGGTAGATTTTTAAAATTACTTATTAATATTAATTAAAAGTTGACTGGTAATTTAGATAGTCGTTGGGAACTTAGTTGACTGTGTCTTTCTTCGAATGTCTTTGTTCGGTAGCGATGTAGAATTCCATTATAGTCTGTCTAGCACTACTACGATATTATCTTAATTAGTTCAACTAACTGTTCTATTAATCATCATCTTTACTTCAAATACACTGATGAATAGGGAAATGTTTATAAGTAACTTAAAGGTAATAACATTTTATGATGAAGACAAAAATGCAAGGCACGAATTGTTTGGGTGTAACATTTTTTTCTTTATAATATTCACTATTTTTGCAAATATTAACGCTTTTACAATAACTACACTGATAAACAGTGAAATTTCTATGAATAGAGTTCAAATTTAAGTAACAAATAAATATTTTAAAAATGTAGTAGTACATAAGATCGTCAGAAACAGGGGAAGATAATATTGAACATCGTATATGAAAAATTTGATTCAAGTTTTAGAATAGTACTTTAATAAAAAATATTAAATGTATGTCAAAAATAATATGAAAAACTTCTGAAAAATATTAAATTATAATAATACCATTAACAATAGTTCTTTTAAAATGAAATAGCTTACAACGTGTTTCTTGATTAGTAAGAGTATGATTTTAATTCATGTCTGTGAAGTTTATTAAAGAAAACCAGTGGACTATAAGAAGGTACTTAAGTACCTTTATTGAACTAGAATGCGCATAATGATAGAAGCTATTTAACTATTTTGTTAGACTTCTTTGTGATGTAGGCCACAGTTCTGATATGCTCAAAAACTGCAATAAAACAAATAGTATTTCGGTTTTCTTTTGTGGGTACGTAAATGTTCTACTAAGAACCACAAAAAATCAAAGAACCGCTAGCAGAATGATTTATAATTTTATCCTACAAAACATTCGAATTCATAAAAAATTTAGGCCTACATATTTTTTAAGTTATCCAACAAAATTATTTTTGGGAACTTAACGAAAATTATTAAGTTAAACTACATCATGTCTATAAATTTTTAATTTTTTTTCTAATTTTATACAATATTGAAGGGACATGGGGAATAACGATTAGAGTCCACCTAACATAATTTTTCAGAAATAAAAAAATAAATATTTACAAATAAATGCTGGATTTAAAATGAAATTGATATATTTGAAACTTTTTTTCAGTTCAATTATACATTAATATTAGTCTACTTATTGTTTACAAAATTCAATAGATATTAAAAGACATGACAAAGAAATATTTGACAGCCAAGACACATGGTTAAATGATTTTTTTAGTGTAATTTAAGTTATAAAAATGTAAGTTAATTTTTACGGCATTTTTATATAACAACCTAAATTATCATTAAAATGTAAATTAAATATTATTACAATTAATTTGTAAGTGGAAAATATAGTGATAATAGAATCTGCAGTGTGCTTCTAAAACCATTCCCGGCACTATAGAGCATTCCTAATGTTGACTAAAGTTATTTTAATTTTATCTCTCATGTCCCATTCATTGCTTAAAGCCAGCAGTCACCATTGTGTATTCTTCTTCGAATACCGTGCAGTTTAAGTTGAAAAAGTTGATAACAGTCACCTAGAAGGTCATGTCCCCCACGTTCTCTTACTGCGCTAAACAATATAAAAAGCTACATAACATGTAAACTCAGAAAACTCCTCTCAACATTCTTTCTTATCGCTGTTTATGAAACACAAAACGTTCCTGCAGAGATACATTTAAAAAAATGCTTCAATGCACCTATATTTGATAAGTTGCTAAACACAACACTAAATTGTTTGAACAGAAACCTACTTTGCAGATATAAATTACTACAAGTTTCGTTGTGGTAACTTAAATTTATTGAAATAAAGCTACAAAAATACTTGTTGGATGGAACATTGTAGCTACAATGTTAAAAAATCCTGTCTAAGTAGTTTTTGCTTGAAAATATATAAACTTCTAAGTAAACGTTGTGGCAAATCGTGAATTATTTGATAAAAATGGTTGGATGACAGGTGTATATTAACCTTCGAGCGCTCGCGATATTAAGTGTCCCACCAGCGCTCGCAAAGCGACAAAGTGGCCGCTATCCTATTTCTTTGTTTTATTTCGTTTCTTGCTGGTATTACATTTTTTAACCATTGTAAATGAACACAAATAATAATACAATTATTAATTTTTGTTAGGAAAGACTTTATTTTATAAAATTTTTTTTATAAAATGTATACCACTTAAAACTGGTAGAAAACATTATTATATATTAAAATTAATTAAACTAATACTTTTTTTGAATTGTAAATATTAAACCTTTAAACTTATGCTTAAATTATATAAAATCGATTTTTTCAAAAACTACTCCATATCTTCTTGTGAAATATCCATATTTCCCCGGCAAGGATTACAGGTAACTTCTTGCTCTGAATGATTTTTACACACATGCTTTTTGCATTAATGGCATATAAGTCGAGTTCTGTCATTTTCTTAGACCCTCAGCAGTAGCAAATAGGTCACTTGTTCGTTGTAGATGCTGCGGTTATCACTGGTTTTCCCCTGTAGTTATCCAAAAAGCGTAAATTTCTTTGGAAAGGCACACAAAAATTTAAAATACCGATCAACACTTGTCAAGTGTTGATCGGTATTTTAAATTTTCTTCCATGAGTTTTATTGACAAGTTGTAGGTATATTTTCTTCTTATTGTGGTATCGTCAGGGTTTTTTGCTCAAAAGATTTTAAATGAGTTTATTCCCGCAATATCAAGTAAGAGAAAGAATATGACCATTGGCTATTGTGTGTCGTTCTGGATGTAGAGCAGCTAGAACACATTAAATCTACTGAATTATATAAGTTATCGATAAGCAATAAGGTATCGTTAAGTACGTGTTATAAACAATGAGTTATAACAATGATTATTATTATAAATCTCATTTATATTTATTTATAAATTTATAATATTTGTATATATAGCATAATAATAATAATAATAATAATAATAATAATAATAATAATAATAATAATAATAATTATTATTATTATTATATAATAATATTATAATTATAATAATAATAATAATTATTATTATTATTATTATTATTATTATTATAATTATTATTATTATTATTATTATTATTATATATTATTTATAATAATAATAATAATAATTATTATTATTATTATTATTATTATTATTATAACTATAATATTATTATATTATAATAATAATAATAATAATTATTATTATTATCATTATTATTATATATATTATTATTATTATTATTATTATATATTATTATTATTATATAATAATAATATTATAAACAATAAATTATAACAATAAATATTATTATAAACAATAAAAAGCGTAGAGTATAATAGAAATAAGCAAGATATGTACTAACATTGTCAAAGATTATGTTCATAAAGAAGAACACAGAAACTCGCAAGGCGGTTGGTTGGCCGGCACAAGAAACGTTCACGACAGTAACAACTTTGAGACTAAACTGCTGTCAATACAGACGTTCAATAGGAATGATTCGAACGTTGTTAGACGGACAAATATCTAATTAGAGAATAACCTGAAACCCCGATTATAAATTCGCACCCAGTGTAACATAACGCCGGCTTTTGAAAAAAGGGGCCTATTTGCCCCCCCATGCGAGCGCTCAAAGGTTAAGTAAGAAAGCAAAAGTGATAATAAATGAATTCGTAAGTAATAAATTTGACAGTGTTAAAATTTAGGCTTATCAGTTTTATCTCAATATATCCTTTACTCCCTTTTGAAGTCTCCTGGATGCATTTCTCTTCTTCTTTGAGTGCCTATCCGCTACGGATGTGGGCGACCATCATGGCTATTTTGACTTTATCCGCTGCCAACCGGAACAATTGCATGGAGCTCCTACCAACCCAGGTTCGCTAGTTCCCAAGCCAGGATATTCTTCTCCTACCGGGCTTCCTCTTGCTATCTATCTTTCCCTGCAGGATGCGTTGTAACAGTTCATAACGTTGCGAATTCCTCATGATATGACCCAAATATTGCAGCTTCCTTGCTTTCACAATATTAACAAGTTCTGTGGTTTTCTTCATTCTTTGCAGAACTTCAACGTTGGTCACTTTATGGGTCCACGGTACTTTCAGAATCCTTCTGTAGAGCCAGAGTTCGAAGGTTTCTAGTCGGTTGGTAGTTTCTTTTGTTAGAGTCCAGGACTCCACTCCATACAGCAAAACAGAAAAAACATAGCACCTCAGAAGTCTCAGTTTGGTCCCCAAAGTAAGATCATGACTTTTGAAAGCCGCACCCATAGAGCTAAAGATGTTCCTAGCCCTACCAATGCGACTCTTGATCTCCTGTGAGTTATCCCATGCCTCATTAATGACTGTTCCGAGGTATTCGTACTTAGAGACTCTTACAATTCTTTCTTGATTTATATACAGGTTAGCACCCCTAATTTGTTTTTTGCTAAATACCATGAATTTAGTTTTGGAGGTGTTTATGTCAAGTCCATATGTGCTGCTTGTTTCTTGGATTCTGTTCATGAGCGTCTGCAGTCCTTCTATTGAATCCGCAAAAACAATTGTATCATTCGCATACCGCAGGTTGTTAAGCCTGAGTCCATTAACTAAAATGCCCTCCTCTAAGTTTTGTAGAGCCTCTCGAATGCATTTGGATGCATTTAGTAAAGAAAAATTAAGTTTCCAAACTTTTGTACCACACAAAAAATCAATCAAAAGTAGCATTTTATTATTTCCATTTTAATTTCGTTTACCATACAGTATTATTTGTTAAAATTTTTAATTTCTACTCTACTGCTTGTTCTATGTATTCTATGTTATTCTTATTATTAATGTATTTATTACCACTTTATCTTTGTTCGTTCTCTAATTGTTGAAATCTTTGTTTTGTGCTGTAGGCTATTCTTCAAAGAAAGTTTGTTTTTTACGTTATTGTTGTTGTTGTTTAGGTCATCAGCCGAAAGTCTGATTTGAACCTGTAGAGGTTTTACTAAGTAAATCGAGGAGTGAAGTGGTTTACCATGCCTTCCTCACTGAGTGGAAAAGTACACTTATCAGCATGCCAGGCCCTCCGAAAAGCATATATTTTCCACTCTGCAAATGACACTTTCACTTCATTCACCCCAGGGTCTGGCTGTATAATGAAATTCATTACTTTCAGTCGAGATAACTCTAATTAGTGTCTTTTACACCTCTACCTCTTCTGTTCTTAAATGATTCAGTCATTTAATTGGCTGACCATGTGATAAGAAACAGAACTATTTATTTTGGCCCTGCAACTAACAGATTGAGTGTAAATAATTTGACACTCCGCCTGTCTGTAATGGGCAATTTACGTTATTATGTTGCTTAAAAAATAGTTAAACTTTTGAATGGTTACCTACTTTATAGTATAATTTCTTAATAAAAAATGAAACTTAAAATATATATATATAAAATAAAATATACTTGGGACTTTACTTAGGGGTCTAATTACTCAACCTTAATTACGTAATATAAATATAAGTGCTTTTTATATACAGGTATAAAATGAGGCCGGATATATAAAATATTGTTTGGAGATACATAAAAATACAGTATTTTGTATAGATGAACGATGAGTAGATACAGTATTAGAAAATAAATAATTAATAATATATAAGAGGTGATATTAGAAGGCATTATCACAGTACACATTGCCGCCGTGTGCGTTGTGATCGTTAAATATTTAACACATGTGTGATTGTAACGTGTTATTCATACAAGGATTGTATACTTCATGTCTTATAAAATTGTCTTGTGCCAAAGAATTTGTCGATGTCTTGAAAATAACATTTTATTTTATTTTTAATCTTGCGTGGTAAGAATTTAAGAACCTTCAGAAGAAGAGCAACGTTCCATAGTAGTACGAGTGTAAGGAACGTATGAAGTTCTTTGTGTTAGGTTGAGATTGGTAGAGTGTTGAATGTAGTATAAAGTAGAACGGGTTGTAAAGAATGAAGTAAGCAGAGTGAGGTTTTATTGGCAAAATGGATAATATTGTTTATTGGAAGGTAAAGAGCGCGGTGGCGGAGCAGGTTAGCGAACGCCAAAGCATTCCAAGTGGATACCGACAACCTGCATACTTGGACCTTCTATCATCCAGCATCCACATTTACCATCCAACCGCATTCCAAAGATCCCTTCCACTCTCTGACTGACCGACCAACCACCCCCTGATTGTCTGACCTTATGCTTCCACCACATTCCCTCAACTGTTTTGATAGCCAATCCAATTCACATGAAACATGCATCAATATTATTTTATACAAACACGTTTGTAATAGTAGTGGTAAATGTATTAACAAACCAGTAATAGCAGCCTGAACATATTCACAGTGCAAATAAGAAATTACACGTGTTTTTAAAAAAAGTATCATTTAGTGTTATAATCACGGTCATTAATAATGGAGGTAAAAACGAATAAAAGGTAGATACAAGTGTTAGGGAATAAAACAGTAGTAGAAAACAAACAATGTAAAAAATATTGGTAAAAATAACTAACAACAATAATAACAGTTACAACAAAAACAAATATTAAGGTACTAAAAAATTCAAAAGAACATACGAACTGTTAGTATTGTAAATAATATATGAGTCCATCTTTCCTTTTTGAATCCAATAGTTATGTTACCAATCAAAAATAAAATTGAACATAATGGTTTTCTTTTTTTAACGTTAAGGTGTATGTATATACATAACTTAAATAATCATAAAGTTACTCTAAAGATTAACTTAAATTTTTAAAAGGGTATAGTATTGTCGCTATTTCTCTATACCTAATTATATATATTATATCATTTTAAAAATTTAGACTTTTTATGTCACAGATTTATATGTTTCATTTCACCCGCGAATATTTTGATAGTATTAGGCCTACATTAAATTTTTTAAGAAGATTGCTGAAAAAAATTGGTTAATTTGTTTGAAACTTAGAGTTTTAGTTTTTCCTTTTATCGATAAAGTATTCTGGTCAAAAACAATCTTCAACAGCAAGACAAACTGTTTCCAAGTCACCGAAAATAGCTACAAAAACTTATAAGATTGCCTTCCTAGTGATAGTTTCAAACCTCTTCGCATTGTTTTAGAGTAGTAATTAATGCTTAATTGGTCGTAGATTTGAATCTCCATCAAGGCCAGTAAAATGTTAATACTAATATACATCTATCGATGCTGTGCTATTATTGGCTATTAGATACTGTAGTGACTAATGACCATGCAATAGTCCCGTAGCCCAATATCCTAATGGCAATAGCTTTATGGTTCGGGTAGCTAGAGACACATAGCATTGAAATTAGTCAAGCTACTAGGTTTTTTTGATAAACTGATAGTACGTTTGTAAACAATGAGATGTGAGGACGCCATTAATTATTTTATATTGGCTATTATAAAATTTCAATGTTACATCGCCTATTTAATCAAAGCAATTGATTAAATTTCCGGCATTTTATTAAAAGGAAGTTTTTACTCGGAATTTTAAAATTATTTATTTATTTTTCTTACCACGTCTCTAACAGTAAGAGGATTTTATTGTGCCTTTGATTTTGAGTAAGGTGCTGTACACGGAGCTCTGCCATTTCCGTGTAATATCTTCTTCTTCTACTCATAATCAAGGATTAGCCTTTCGCCTGTTTCAACTCACAACAGCGGCAAAACTGTATTGAATTATTGTCATATCTTGCGTAGCCTTCCATTATTATCTCCTCCCCACAGAACATCATAGAACAACTTGTACTTATTTCAAAACGTTCAGTGGTATTCTTTATGCAGAAATTCTCTCTATGTTCTCCCTTCACCGATTTTGATATTTTATAATATCATATTACGATATTTTAAGTTATTAAAATGGGCAGTAAGGAATTTTACTGCCAGAAGAGGAGAAATTCGGTGGTGCATTCTCCGGTTAAAACCATGACTGTTATTCGCAATTCAGGAATTTGTTCTATAAACCATAAAGAAAAACTTGTTATTAATTGCTAACTGGCCTACCGAATAACTGAATGTTTAACCTAAATGAATTTATTTATCTTCTTATACTACTTCTGCCTTTCAAGGATTAGGCATCTCACCTGTCCCGAACCTCTCAAATCAGCTCATCTCTTTTTCGGGCGTTCTCGTTCTCTCATTCCCTCCGCTTTATGGTCTAGTGTTTGCTTAGCTATTTTATCCTCCATCATTCGGTTCACATGCTCCAATCACTGCATTCTGTTTGAGATATCCTCTCGTTTATAGAGAAGATGTTGAGTTTTTCCTTATCTCGGTGTTCCTGTAATGATCTTCTCT
Source organism: Catonia carolina (assembly GCA_035578175.1). Classification (NCBI taxonomy): domain Eukaryota; kingdom Metazoa; phylum Arthropoda; class Insecta; order Hemiptera; family Achilidae; genus Catonia; species Catonia carolina. Next base: position 84,682,866 of record JAQMRL010000002.1, read on the forward strand.
GCTACCCCCATACCTTTAACCTTTAACTATCTGTATGCCTATATTATAAAATTGGACTATATTTTTATATTATTTTAGCAGAAAGTTAATTGAGAACATTTTTTGTACATCATACAAGTACAATAACAGCCAAATTCAGAGGGAGGGAAAATTTCAATCTTAATTGAAGACATAAATTTTGTGTCAATAATGTAACTAGACAAGTAAGTCGATGTAGGTTCGACATTTGGACACTTGTTACTGCATTGATAGAGTTACCAACGATATTAGATCTGTTAGACTACTGACACGTAGTATCTACCACAGCCTATGTGATATTGTATCCCTGTACAAATAGGTAGGTGTGCCTACTCAATGCAATAACAGTACCTTCACAGTAGCTTGGATGAATATCTTGTACTGATTGGATACCCCTTATATGACACTCTACATTAATACCTCTAGTTATGTCATATGCGATACTAAAACGTGTCATTCCAATCAATTCATACATAGCAATGAAAGTTACTCTTTTTTTGCAACTGGAAATTCCTCCATATTAATAATAGAACATCATTAGTTGGTAAAAAACTTTTATATTTTGTATAATTTGTTATGTTATTACTTTTATTCTACTTATTCTTTATTCAACTGTAAAATCTATGATCTACTAAATAAGGAACAATAACAGATAGAATTATAGGAAAAAGAAATCCATGAAAACACGATTTACAACGGAATTTCCTTAAAATTATTTTCTACTTATTACTTTCACTGTACATTTTTGTTATAATCACTTAAAAACAATTCTGTCGGGCGTTTACTTATCGTTGTGTTAGGTCTACCGTTGTCTGTTAGAGTAATGCCCGGAATGTTAGAATGGTTTTAGAATCTTTTTTGACTTTCCCGAGAATAATTTCATTTCTTCCTGGATGAGGTCTCTGTGGATTATTGTGTTTTCATTTCAAGTATCTTGAATAGTAGATCTTAACAGTGTACCTCCATCAACTTCTACCAGTGGGCAAATACTTAAATGTGACGAACTAAAAAATAACTAATAAAAATTGTTGGGCGCCAGCTCTGTCAGCAGAGCATGAGTAAATAAATAAAAACCTATAACTCTTTAATTCAAGTAAATATTTAATGCGTAATAAACTACTAAATAAATTAACTTAACTTACTACTAACAAAATTATTCTAAAAGTACCCTAACCTATTTTAAAATATAGCCAATCTTTTTTGCCGCGACGTTAATATAAAAACAAGAAATTAAAAACCCTTAATAAAATATATACGAATGAATTAACTCGAATTAAATGCCTCCTTTGTCTTCTTCTTCTTCTCTTCGTTCTCCTACACTCCTCGTTCTCCAAGACTCCTCTTATCTTCTCCAAATTCTTCAACCAACCTGGAGAGCCAACGGGAAGGAGAACTACCCAAATGATTGGCTGAAAATGGGTAGGTGAAAGAAAGGCCAAAAAACACAGAGGGAGAAATATACCCGTCTAAACAATACCAGATGATTGACCGTTGGCTATATTTACAACTTATTGTCAAACTACTATTCTAATGTAACTTAATCTGACGATGGATTTTTTCCTTTACATGATTTAGTTGGTTTTATCTGAGTAATGGAAGTTACAGTAATTGGGAATAATCATAACTTCCATTGCCTGTACAATATTGTTCTTTTACAATGGTATAACAGTTTAGATTGCATTCCTTGTATGATATTTACAATGGAATTACTATTCGCGCCTCAAAGATGCATGCCACGACCATATTGCTTAATAATACTCTTGTAAATAAACCCTTATAGCCAAAACATTTGCTTAAAATTTAGATTATTTTGATCACATTTCGTTTGAATATTTATTTATGTTAGAGATATTAATGTAAGTCATCGGTCAAGATGATATCCTAAGTACTTGGCGCTCTCGGACTGCGGTAGACTATAAGTTTTCCGTTAAAAGTTAAAGATTTATTTAAGAATATGATTGTTCAACGTTGTAAATACTTTACCATAGTTAAAATACTACTTATGATGGCGAAATAACTTATTGTAAGTAACTTACTGATGCATACTATATCGCCATAAAATATTGCAAGAACATTGATTACTTATTTGTTCTTTTATCATACATATATGGAGGTAAATATTGTAAGTCATCATACTCGTACATTGATTTAGAAAAATTAATTAACCCACCAATCCGCGTTCTAAACTGTCCACATTAGCCTAATCATTTAACCCCAATCGTCGACTCCGCAGAAGGTGGAGCAGAGATTTCAATAAATTTTACAAATCATCATATTATTATTATTAGTAAACTCATAAAAAATTGTTTAACTGATTTAATCTATAATTTTTACAACCAATTTTGTAAATTTCATGGCATTTAAATGTAAGGGTCTTGCTAGTAATTGGTGTTCTCTTCAAACGTGGCAAAGTAATGTATATTGAGCTGCAATATACTCGTATTTACTGGTAGTGCAGAGCTGCACAAGTATAGATTTAATAAAATTAAGTGAAATCAGTTAGACTTTCCTTCCGCAAATACATTGAGATCAAAAGTTTTCGGTTTAAGTGTACACCTACATGCTTCTAAACCGGTAAGTTACTTCACACAGGAAACAAATGTAAGAAACATTTTGTAAATCTATTTCATAATTATTTCCTATAAAAAATTTAATCTACATTTAAAAACTGTACCGAAATATTTATCTTCATTTATTTGTAATAGGCTAATATTGAATGTATACAAACTAGCGTAGTTAAATGACACTGAATTTGTATATTTCGACAATAATAGGATGAAACAGGTTATTTTTAGGTATAGAGTATGACTGAAAATTGGTCTTAATTCGCATGAGAGTTTTTTATTTGATAAAAAGTTTAGTCTATTTAAGAGAGTTTTGAAGGGAACAAGAATGTCAGTAAAAAGTGATGGGATGGGGGAAAGTTCACGTGACTCGAGTCAGGAAGACTCTATTCGACATTGCAGTATTCCGGACACTTCTTACTCTATTCTTGATTTCAGCGCCTGTAAAAGAAAGGAAGTGATCTTTGTCTTGGGCCACAGTATACATTAAGTTGTAACAGGGAGTGCAAACAAAGGGAGATGTCAAAGGAGTAGAGCTCCAACAAGTAGCAGCGTGCGGTTCGTTAGAGCTTCTCCCATCTACTTCTAAAAACCTTCCATATAACTCTATCTCACTCTTGGTCTACATCAACTAAGCGCGTTACTTCGCTGATTGGTCTGGCTGGCTCAAACAAACCGCAAAAAACTGAACAGTTCGTTTGTTCGACCACTTTAACTTTAACTGGGTAATATCTGTCGTTTTCATTGGTCGAATTAAAGAAAAGTTCAGCAAGTGCCGATGAAAACTTTTAATAATTTGTGTAATGAAACGTTTTCAGAGTAATCTGTGACAATATAAAACAAATTCTTAGAATATTACCTTTTTTATTGTATTGCAAAGAGAATCAATAAAATAATTTAGGCAAAGCTAACCCTCTAGAAATGTCTGTATAATATTGCTATTGTAACGCTTAATCCAAGTTTCCTACAGGATCTATTAAAAATAAATGATAATACAAACTTATTTTTAAACTTTTAACATCTTATTAATAGAATAACAAATACCTACCCTTATCACTACTGAAAATTACAATAAAAATACTTAACAAGATTAATTACAAAAATGTTATTACAAACTTAAAGCTTAATTAAACTGAAAAAGTGGCTCTAATCCAAAGCAGAGTTTACATAAACATAACAGTTCACTATATTAATCTTTTGTACATGCACTACTATTACAGATGGTTCCAAAATTCACAACCAATTGACACTGTCCAATGAGTGCCACTATACCGACCAACCTGACAAAGGACCATATTTATATAAGTTACATATTTTAACATTTTTAGCAAGACCAAGAAAGAGATCAATAAGTAATAACCTTAAAATTATGCAAAAAAATAGAGTTCACTAGATCATAACAATGACAGAGAGCGTAATAGATAGCCTACAAAGGAAATTTACTTTTCATATAAAAACAAGTAATTGACAGCGTAGGACCCACCATTAAAAAAAGGGATGAATGACACCTGTTACAACTATTATTGAACACAATCAGTACAGTAAAAATGCAGAATAGCATGGCATAGTAAGTCACCTGCGTGAAACAAATGCAGCGAGAATAAAACTGAAATTGAGGTGAAAAATTTTCCTCTTAATAATGCTAATGTTACAATTGAACAGATTGCAACGTACACAAATTAGGAATAATAAAAAAAAATTATATTTAAACATTTTTATTCTGTAATGTTGCGTTTGTAATGAATAAGCAGATCCTTAGCTGCCGCTTCGTTGTTCAAAACGGATCATTATTGTTTGTTTTACAAAATTATTAAAGTATTATTGTTTTTTTATAAAGTTTGCCAGTTATTACCTGTACAAAATGGAACAATTTAAAAGCAAATATGGTGGACGCAAGGTTAGCGTTTTGTTTTATTGGTGTATTGTGTTTAGCTTTTATTTGATAATTGAAAGCGTTATTTTTTATTTAATGTAAATTTTTTTGTGTCATTGTATTAAGATAATTTTAGATGTTGGCGTTAACTAACGTGAATTATAATGTAGAATGAAAATAATTAAGTTGTAAATAATAAAATAATGCTTGTTGACATTACAAAGACACATGATTGTTATTTTAAAATTTAAAAATAAATCTAATTTTAATAATTCTTTTTTAATTTAACTTATTTTTGTACAATCAGCCTTTATAATGTGGGTTCAAGCAAATCATTATAACAGAACTAAAGTGACATGTGTGAAGTAGACAGCCTTTGTTGTCACTTCAACTAAATAAAATTATAAAATAAAGTTAATAACAAAAACAAAAGTTGAAAAAATATGTACAAAATTAACAATAACAATGTGAATAAGAGAAAAGTAAAATTAAATTAAATTTTTAAATTTAACTTTAGATTAAAAACTAGTGATGAAGATGAATGGTAGATTTAGTTACGTGTATGGATTAAAAACGTTAGTCTAAGTCGAGAATGTGATGTCTTTTGAGGTGGTTTGTTTCCTCACTGTTGTCCAGAAAATGTTATGCTAGGTGGTTCTGGTGATTGTTTAACCTTAGTTTATAAGTTTGGTAAAAAAGTAACCTTGATCATAGCATTGACCGAGTGAATACGAAACATCAAAAAAATTCCACCTCGTAATTTTTTTTTTGACACTTCCCATTGAAATTTAGTATCTGTTATTATATAAACACAACTATTTCTAAATATGAAGCTAATGTTTCAAAACTTGATTTACTTGAAGGAGCGTGCCGTCATCACCACAGTCCTACAGGTGGCCAAGAAGATCCCTTGGCCAGAGGCATTTTAAACGTCTGTGCTGAGTAACCACTATCTCCCTAGTGTACATTTTTGTATAACAGAGTTGTTATGCAATTCAGATTTGTCATGCATCTTCTTGTATTGTTGTTTCACGACATCAATTACATATGGGATTTGTAAGTCTTTGCGCAACATTGAGTTTGTGATGTAAAAGGGGTATTGCGGTAATAGTTCATAGAATCTTGTTTTTAATCCCCTGTATACGTTTCATGTGTGAAAGTTTAGCAGATCCCCAAAGGTGAACTCCATATTTCCAGATTGGTCTTAAGACTGTTTTGTAGATTGTTAATTTGTGTGACATGTTTAATTTAGAACGTCTATAGAGTAAGCGTTTCATTTGATAGAAGCGTGTTTTGAGTTTCTGGCGTGTGTGTGTGTGTAACATATGCGTTCCATGTAAGTTTTCTGTCCAGGTGTAAGCCTAAGTAGCGTGTTTGAGTAGTATGAGGTTGCGGAATATTATTAATGTAAACAGTTGTGCAGTTTTATCGTCTAAGAGAAAACGTCATTTGTAGCGAGTTGTTTTCATTAATTTTGATTTTCTAAAGTTTAAGCCATGACTCCATCAGGTGTAAATGTTTTTGTGTCTTTCGAGTTGCAATTACAGGATCGGCATCAACCGCAAGAACTGCCGTATAATCAGCCATTAACCTCGTTAATTGGGATTAAAATTTAAAAAAGAGATCCCTGCTTCAGACAGCACTGCTTTATGCAATTCCGCATAAACTGTAGTTTCTATTTACCTTATTACATCACCAATACGTAACAGTATAGTATATTTTGCAAAATACAAAGTCAGCTATAATTATATAAGTGGTGAAAAAAGTACGAAGTACAATATTGAATATGAGGACCTAACAGTCAACTCTAATACCAAACGAGTGGTAAATGCAAGTTTAGTAATTCTAATTTTATTTTAAATTTTTTTATTATAATTCAGAATATTATATGAATAAGACCTCTAATATGTAGGTGTTATGTTATAAAACTAGGTACTTCAAAGGTTAAAAGGTTCGGTTGTAGCCTGTCATATATGAACTTTAATGTGAGTACCTGATAGTGTTATATGGCAAATAAAATTTAAATTTACATAATAATAATAATAATGATTAATAATTTCCCTGGCCAAACAAAACGTTAATCAGAGGACTTTATTCATAACAAATAAAAATACAATCTGAATTTGTTTTAAATTTAAATAATAGAAAATCAAAAACAATAAAATGATACTATAGTGAACTACGTGTCAAAGTATCTACCAGAATAAAAAAAACTGCCAATCTATTACGTTTTTGATAAATAATTACATCGTTACATAACAATGCTGATCTAGAACAAAATAACAATACAAATAAAAAACTATTCCTATAAAAGATTTGATACTACATGAAAAAAATTATAGTCTACTGTGTCAAAACAAATATTTTCATTTACTTTTATACAGCAAAACAAAATTTTATGTTATTTCACCGATTCATTTTCTGTTCTGCAAACAATTGGAGACGTCCAGTGTTATGTATCAATAATTCAAGAAATCCAAGAGCCAATTTCTGAGTTGAGTGCACATAATGTTGAAATAGTGTTTACCTGGATCCCGTCTCATGTAGGGATTCCAGGCAACGAAAAAGCCGATCTTGCGGCCAAGAGTGCTGTTCACTCGCAAGAACATTTCCATCGGGTCTCTCATTTTGACCTTAAGGCACACGTCAACAGAAAATTATTTGATTAAGAACAGTGTACCCTTTCTGCGACGCAAAAGTAACGGTTTCACATATCGTTTCAGAATATCGATAACTTTAAAGCGCCCGTACTCTTCGTAGTATTTCTGCAATATTTCACGACAATATTAGGTGGAAAGACAGTTGTGACAAAGTTTTAAAATTTCTTCGTTATGTTGCTGTTAGGTTCCTGGTTCAAATCCTAGTAAAGGTAGTTACTTTTATACGGATTTGAATACTAGACAGTGGTTGCCGGTGTACTTTGATGGTTGGGGTTCAATTAACCATACTCTCTCAGGAATAGTCGACCTGGGTCTGTACAAGACTACACCTCATTTACACATCATACACATCATCCTCATTTCATTGGGTCATAGGGTTGCTTATTGTTCTGAATTGAACAGATTGCAACGTACACATATTAGGAATTAAAAAAAAAAAAAAAAAAATGTTGCTGTTGAAGACAAAATCTGATAGGCCTACAAATTTTTTCTTACTTATGTTTTAATTCATGAAATTGTTGATATTTTTATTGTTATCAGTATAATTCCTATTGTGGTCGCTAATAACTATTAGCAGTTGATGCAACCTTTTTTTTTTTTTTTTTTTTTACTTGTAAGACCACACTGGATCACTTTAAGTTAGTTTAACATTTATTTAGACTACGTTGTTTTCTCTTCTCCCAGTAGGCCTTCATTCTAAGCGATCGGGCCAGTCTCACGTCATCTGATACGACACTCGTTTTATATTGTTTAGTTGGAGGAGGTGCAAATTTAAAGCTTTTAATGATGTTTAATTTTTCGGATTTATTTTGGAGGTCTTCAGTTTTTAATACCATCTCCTCCAGATCTTCATTTATTTATCTCATCCATACCGGTTTGAGAGCGAGTCCACAACAGAAATTCAATATCTGTTTGACATATCTATTTTCTGGATATCTCAATATGTGACCGAGGTATGATATTCTCTTTTTCCTCATCGTCTCAGTTACTGGATCAATAGTTTTGTAAACTTCACTATTGGGCAAAAGTCTCCAGTGTCCTTCCACTTTGTTTCTCTTGCCTATGCAGGTTCTCACTATTTCTCTTTCCTTTTTGACAACTCTGTCAGTGTTAATATTGGATTTTATTTTAAACAGGGTCTCACTGCAATAGGTAATTTTGAGTTGGACAACTGTTTTATAGTGTTTTAATTTAGATTGAATTGAGAGGCATTTTTTCTTATATGTGTTTTTCACCATCTTATAGGTGCTGTTTATCTTGGCTGATCGTTCAGTCCAATTTATTGCCTCATTATTATTTTTTGTGATTACTTCCCGCAGATAATTAAATTTCTCAACTAATCCCACTTTGTTCTCATTTATCATTATGTGTTTAAATTTGTCCTCTCCTAAATTCATCATTTTAGTTTTTTCATACGGTATTTTGAGTCCTATCTTTCCTGCTATATCTTCTAAAGATTTAATTTGGGAAATGGCTCCCTCTGCATTTGTTGCTAGTAGCGCTAGATCATCTGCAAATCCCAGACAACTAAACAACCTTTATAATACAAAAAAACTATGAATTAAATAACATTTACAATCAATCATCATAACGTAAACATCAAATAAGGAATTAAATGTTCAAATAAAATGCAATGGAATTACAAAAATATGAAACTCAGTAATTTGATTATGATAAGTTTAATATTATGCCTTTAATAATAAAAACAATAAATATGTGCTATAATAAATATATGATTAAACAAATATATAATACACAAATAATAGCGGTTGGAAGATAAAACCAAACAAACTATCTGCCGTCCAGTGGTGTAGTGGTAAATTTTTCAGATTAAAAACCATAACATGTCATTAAGTTTGCCTCTTAATTAAAAAATAAAATTGTCTTAAAAATTTCGGTATTATCTCATCTCACCGGAGTAATTCAATTTCAGGCGAACTCTCTCACCAGCCGTAACTGACAAAGCGTTTCTAGAGCAATATTTACATTACATTTTTTGTTCTAGATCAGCTATTTTTAGCTGATTTTTGATTATGTAACAAAGTAATTATTTATCAAAACGTAATAGATTTGGCAATTTTGTTTTACTGTGGTAGATACTTTGACTTATAAGTTACTGTAGTATCATTTTATTGTTTTTGATCTTTTATATAATGCTATTTATAATGTTTATTAATATTTTGTTCTATATTTTTTAGTTTATTCTAATAGGTGAAAAAAATGTGGAAATTAACTCATATTTCTATGCCATTTTTACAAAAAAAATTAAAAATGCAGAAACATAATATTATAGACTTATTTATACAAATTTTTAGTTACACAATAACTTGTTTTTAAAGGATTTCATTAACATTACATGAGCAGTTATTTAAAATTGAACTCTTTTCCAGGCAATAATAGTTACTTTTATATGAAAATGAAAAGATATTTTGTAAGATATGAGTCTTCAAAGCATATATAGATCAATAATATAATATATCTTTTGTGAACGAATTGGAGGGAAAAGAAAACTGTACTAACTCTACAAAAGGTTACACAAAAGTGTATCACAAACGAAAGTACCTTTTTTATGAGACCAAGAGCAGGTTCCGTGTTTTTATTGATAGTGACGTCATCCTGACAACATGAGGGGATTTAGATGTTAGGTTGGTATCGATCTCAGTCCGTACAGGATTTCCTAATTTTTTCTTTTCTTTTGAAAATATCATACATATTATTATTACTATATAGTATAATACTCGTGAAAGTTTTAATGAATGTTAAAATTTTTTATCTTTCACGTATATATTTTGAATTTGAATCTAATTGTTACTTAAAATATGGTAAATAATATCTCTGCAACCACTGGTCGTAATTTACATAAGTTACCTACCAATTTCATTCAAAACAAAAAATGAAAAAGGTGAATTGTTAACCTTTGATGATGAGTTGAATTAAAAACATTTCAAACAATATTACAACGAAATAAATGTGATTTTTCAATTCGAGAGCTAACCCAGTCAGTCACTTGGTAGAAAAAGGGTACAATAAGTTAAATTCCACCATAAAATAACTGATTAGGTGACCAGTTAAACGTCAATGATGAACACGCTCCACTCAGCGACATAATAGAAGTTAATTTTAAACAATTAATTTTAAATTCCAGTGGCTTGTGAGTGAAAGTACACCGTACAGCAAATAGATAGGCTCTGAGTTCGAATCACAGCAGTGTTTGGTAGGTTTTTACAAGTTAAAATTCTCTGATACTGGTCCATATCCTACAAATATCGCTAATGAACTTATCGTTGATTAAATAAACTTAACTCAATAAAACTGCATGAAGGAAATTAGGTTACGCAGTTCCTTTGGACGAACCTTTTGAGACAGAATTTGTGTGGCGGGCTGTTTTGGTTTACACAACTGCTTTGGTCAGTAGCGTCTGCACTTGCTCGCAGAACTATATCTATGGGTTTAAAGTTGTAACAATTTTCCAGTCCCTAACTTGTAATCGAACCAGAACCTCTCCATTTTACAGTCTACTACTCAACCCTCTGAGCCATGAAGAGGGTAATTACACTTTTTGTTATTTTTTTTAGTTCATCTTTTTTTAACCCATCGGGTTGGTTGAGTGGTACAGTCGTCGCCACGAGTCAGCTGACTTTCGGTAACGAAGGTTCCGTGGTTTAAATCCTATAACTTTTCACCGTTGATGAACTCTGTTGTTCCACGCGTTTAGACCAATCAGACGTTTGCCAGCGTTGTGACATTGTACGATAGCATCAGCCTGATAACATTACGCGTGTATGATTATAAGAGAAACTTAGTTCACTCGTACCTTCAATCTCGTACTGAACACGTCGATTATAGAGTACGTTACATGCAATACTTAATAATATAATCAGCTGGATGTAAGTTCATAGGTTATAATTGTTATTGGAATACCAAAAGATGGCTGACAAAATATATAACAGAGGTATGAGAGCAAGGATTGGCAACATTGCTGGCAAGTCATTAACTAGCTATGAATTGGGTACGGGGCAATGCGTACGTTAAGAGCTCATCAACGCTGAAAAATAGTATAGTAAAGTTCTTTTATACATGTTAGATAGTAATTACCGGTACAATTTGATGACTAGGGTTTAATTAACCAATAGTTGGCCTGACTCTGTACAAAGCTACACCTCATTTACACATCATACAATAATATCCTCATCTCACTTGGGTCATGGAGTTACTTATTGTTCTCAGATTGTAACACTCATATTAGAGATTAAAAGTAACAATTGACATTGAATCAACATTTTTACGTAATTAGCGGCTACTTCCGGTTTTTCCTGGATTTTTCGCTTTGCAGCATAGCCCGCTAACTGCTGAGGCGGTCAGCTGTTACACTTGTTTCAATTGTTTCATTATAATTAGGTTATAAATGATGTGGCCACATATTTCAAACTAAAAGAAAATTTTTGATAATAATTTGTACTCAATTATAGTGTTTATAAAATATACATTCGGTCATGAATTTCTTAATAAATATAAATGTACAATAAAAAGTTAAGTCTTAATTTCGTAAAAACAACCATGTGCAACAACATAGTAAATATACCAGTAGTTACAGGTAGTATTAGACTGAAATTTTGACTAAGAAAATAAAGTAAATATAAGAGATTTTCTTTTCTGTTATTTTATTCCCAAAACGATCGGAAAATGAAAGCAAAGTACAATAATTTAAAGGAAAGTGCGGTGAAGTAGGTAAGAGAAATGACAATATTTGCAGCAATATCCTTGCCTAGTTTCCCCGCTCCAGTGATCTTCCGTATTCCCAAAGGAGTTCCACAATTGAGCTTGCTACACCGATCAGAGCTGGGCACAGTAATTAAAGCAGTTACTGAACCGATCAGAGTAAACGAAAATATAGTGAAAGGGTCAATGTTCGTTAGATATATTTAGAAATATATATGTTAAATATTATTTCAATGCATTCCTCTATTTATTTTCAGCAGAAGCAGTTTTACTAACAATTAATAAGCCATCTTTCATTATACCTATAGTGCATAAATACATAATAACTCCAAAAATGCAATATAGTTAGTTTGTTAGAATTATCTACACCTTATTTTTAAACTTTCTCCAACAAAGATGAATTCTTTTCAAGAGTAATATTAATGTAATGAAACTCATAATATAATTTTAACCATGTATGAGTGGAGCTAAATGAAAATCAACTTGTGTTGAACTTTGTTTTAATGAGTGAAATACAGAAAATTACTAATTGACCCTAAATTAAGCACTGCAAAAATAACCCGCAAATAAAAGTTATAGTTTTTACATTTTCTTTAACTTTAACAATACATGGTTTTACCCTAAAGTGGGTACGGTATTAAGCCCGCAATCTTAATAAAAATATTTTTACCACGAGACGTCACGCTCTTATGAATTTCAGTAGAAATTACGCTTACTCCTCTTGTAGAGCACACAAATTTAATCAACGTGGCTATTCATTAAAAAAATTTTGGGAGCTGTTTTGTAAAATAAAAAAAAGTAAAAAACTACACGAGTAAACTACTACTTCTGTTGAACGATTTTGATGAAAACGTTCGTGTCGGATCCTCTAGGGCTATCAAATTAAGTTCCATTTTTAAAATTCACACGATTTTTTGTCTTTCAGTTATTCTGTTCACACACGCGCGCGCGCACACACAAACTGACATGTAGACCAATCAGTAAAACACATGTTTTCTGGGCTTAAGGAACCTGAAAACATGTACTATGTAATTGTAAAGATTGATGCTTGGCGTGTCATTACCTGACCATATTAATAAGAAAGATCTACGCCAAAGAACATGTACCACAGAAGTTGTCACACGGATTCCACTGTTAAACTGGAGTTGGGCAGGGCATGCCGGCTGGATCACGGTAGGGAGGTAAACAAAAAGGCTCCTTCAGTAGAGACGAGCGATGATGCGCTGAAGGAATAACCACACGTTGTATTCACTATGTCAAGAGAATGGCTGGCATCTGGATGCGAAAGCTCAAAATAAGGCAGCGTGAATACCAATGGGGTGTAGTCGACGCTATGAGCAAGTTGTTGATTTCATATTGAAGACTATACAGGGTGATTATAAATAAAATAGACATTTTCGACAGCTTCTTAAACACCAAACTGGTGTATTTGAATATATTAAATGATATAGGTTTGTTGGGAATTTTTCAAAGTTTTTGTTGGTGCAACTGTTGCTAGCATTTTGCTGTTGGCTGTTGTTACAACGACCAGTCTAGCAAAATGGCTACTTAAGTGGAGAAAGCTTATTGTGTTCTTGAATTAGCCAAAACAAACTCGGTTACGGTTGTGCAACGTCATTTCAGAACAAGATACGGTAAACCACCACCAACAAGGCAATCAATCTATGACTGATATAAACATTGAAAACAGTGGATGTCTGTGTAAAAGGAAGACTACTGGAAGACCTTCTGTTACAGAAGAACAAATTGATAGTGTTCGTGATGTTTATGTACGAAGTCCAGGAGAACCAACTAGATCAGCAAGTTTAGAGTTGTAAATTCCTCAACCGACTGTGTGAATTGCAGTTAGTACAAAGTTTAAATACCAGTGATAGTCGTACGTAAAAATTTTTGTCTGGAGATGCAACATTGTGTTGAAAATGACGACGCATTCTTTAATCGCCTAATTTTCAGTGATGAATGTAATTTTCACATTAGTGGAAAAGTTAATAGAAATAATGTTAGAATATGGGGCACAGAAAACCCAAAAATATTTTACAGCATACACGCGATTCTTTAAAGTAAACGCCTTTTGCGCATTATCTCGTGAAAAGGTTTACGGGCCGTTCTTCTTTCACTAAGTCTCAGTAACCGGAGTAATTTATTTGGATATGTTAAACGAATGGTTAATACCTCAACTCCAGGAAGATAGTGATAACTTCATTTTTGCACAAGATGGAGCTCCACCTCACTGGCACTTACAGGTCAGAAATTATCTTGATAAACGTCTTCCTAGACGATGGATCGGCCGTGCAAGTGAGGAAAACATTGTGTTTACGTTGTGGCCACCTCGTAGTCCAGACTTAACGCCCTGCGACTTTTTCTTATGGGGTTATGTAAAAAACAAAGTTTTTGTACCATCGCTTCCTGTAGATATCGATGATCTAAAACAACGTATCGCAAATGCTCTTGCCACAGTTGACAGTCATATGCTTAATCGGGTGTGGGCAAAATTCGACTACCGTGTTGATATCTGTCGTGTTACAAATGGTGCACACATTGAACATCTGTAAATATTTTTAAAAATCTTAATGAATTCTTCTATATAATCATGTAAGTAATTACCTTAATTTTTCAAAAATACATTTTCTATAAGCTATCGAAACTGTCTATTTTATTTATAATCACCCTGTACATTGAACGATACAGTTTTTGTATGATATATTAATATATTCAAGGAAATTGAATTTAAATGTGTGGTATGGAATTTCCTTGACTTTAGAGATGTATCCAGAGATACTTTCTCCGGTAAAAGCTATGGGTTTTATTCGCTATTCCGATTAAGAAATTTATTCTACATTTCAAGTCCACGCACCGTAATGGTGTCTTGATTATGATGATCTCAAAATAAGTAGTTTGGTCGATTTTTTACTTGATCTTGAAATTGTTTTTATACTAATATGTCTAATTCTTTAATATTTTTGGAATTTTGAAATAACCTTCGAGGGTTTTATAGGTTAGGTGTAATAGAGCGCCAGATGGAAGTCTCACAAATTTTAGCAGAATAGCCTGAATTAATTTTAAATTACTGATATTCCTTAAGAGGTGCACAGTACATACAGATTTGTTACTAAAGATTTAGTTAATGCAGTCTATATCACGAAATGAATTTCAGTTCCCGCCAACCTTCAAAGCATTTACCACGTAAAAATCCACCTATATCTCAAATTCCACCGTTTCTCTAAGTCGAACTACTTATTTCGGTATTTTGCTATTTTGAAAAATGCACGCAAAGTGCTGCTTCTTTCATTATAAGAGGAAATGGTCAACCACAAAAGCGTACAGACCCACAAAGTCATCTGGTTGCCTTTGCATAGACCTAACAGTAATAAACTAAAACAATTAATTTTTTTTAATCGACAAATCTTTGGTAGACCACAGAACAATAGAACCATAGTCTGTCAGTACAATGTAGCATGTACAGTAAAAATAGCGCAATTTTGGAATACTGTATACAATAGGCCTATGTACTTACTTAAAACCGTAGCCTATAGCTACGCTAAATGCAACGTACAGTGCTGTATTATAAAATTATACTTGTGCATAAACCTACATTTTTCACATATTGTAGGCTACTGTATTAGCCTATATGGAATGTTCGGTTTTCGTTTTTGTTGCTGTTAATTTTCCATAACCAGAAATTTCTGTAACTCGAATTTTTTCCCATCCCTTGAGGATTCGATTTATAGAAGTTCGATTGTATTAGCTTATTTAAATGTTGAACGGAGCTTTAATTTTGGTAGATCATTAATTAGGCGGAAACAAAGCTTCAGACAGTGGTTTAGTTCAAAAAATTGTTCTTCAAGAATACATGTGACGTAAATGGTAAACAGATAAAATATTCTCTGGCCTTAACAACAGTGCTAGAAATAAGTAGTAACGTTATAAACGATATAATACGAAGTCGTAATATTATAAAGGTTAAAGCGCCGTTTCATTGTCATTATACGACTCGTTCAAGGTAAAAAAGATTAGAAAACTGCATCAGTTTACTTATAAAACTTTTATTACATTGACATCAAAAAAAAAAAAAAAAATTCAAGGGTCGGTGAGGGTGATACACATAAATGATATATCAAAATAAACATTTTAAAGTGAAAATTTGAATAATATTTTGCTATGTAGGCTACTTGAAATTAATACTGTGACAAAACAAGGTACTAATTCTGCACATTATATTTTTGGGCGGCAAATGAGTTTACAAATTTGGCTAATGTTTGTCACCATTTTAATATTTTATAATTAATGACATAGTTAATTATTTGCCGTAACTGCTGTTTAGAAAATTTATGTTTTGAACTGATTCGCATCTGCAACAGCAAGTATGTTATGAAATATGTATAGATGACCCAGAAAGAGCTCTGGTTAAGCTCCTTTATCATTTCCAACATAAATTATTACCGCAATATTACACAATGGTTATTTTGAAAAGAGTACCTGCATTACATGATCTAAGATACGGTAATCTATTGATACATTTTATAATTTTAAAATGTTTTGTAATATAATAAGAACATAATTTAGGACAACATTTTATAAACGTAATTTTTACCTGTGTGTACAAAAAAGATAATTTAAGTAAAAAACCATTTGCTTCAAAATAAAAATTTTATATAAGAAAAATTTATTTGGCGGAAATGTAGTGGAATTGTAATTACTAATTTTAGAAACATTACCAAACTGTAAATTAACATACGAAAAAACGGTCCATCAAAAATGGAAATGGTCGGGGCATAATAAAGCTACACGGATGGAAGATGGAATAGCGTTATTAAAAATGATGACTACGGACAGGAATAAAGGGAACGAGGAAAACCACAGAAGGGATGAGGAGATGGCATTGAAAGAGTAGTGAAATTGCATTGGACACAGCACGCAAGTAAAAGAGAACATGGAAATATTTGAAGGAGGTTTTTGTTAAATTTAGTTTGTAGAAATGGACTTTTTAAAAGTCATATTTTTATTCAATTTCAGACAATTTGAAGTACTACTTTCTTTAATTTCAGAAGGTGATCATTTCTGGACTTCACCAAGAGTACTGCCAAGTAAAATTAATTTTTTTTTTTAAATTGTTAATTTGTTTGTCATGTTCTACTGACATTTTTTAAAGAACGGATTTTGATCTTGCCAAAATTTAGTTCAAAATTAATAAAGCAATTTTGAGAAAATGAATAAAATCAGCTGAAAAATTTATGAAGGTGAATTTTTACCTCAGAATATTTTGTTGCGCATTGTGTCAGTTATTCCAGATTTTTTACTCCATCTAAAAATTAGAAAAGTATGTATTTTTCTGTTTTTGAAACTATAAAAATGCTAGAGAAAAATTGTTATTTATTCTGTTTAATCGATAAAAAAAGAAAATTAAAGAAATAATTATTTTAGTACGTACGTGTTTTACTATATCGGGGAACATTATAGATTGAAATTCAAATTATTTCTGGTCACTTAAATTTCATTAGTAATGAGACAATAATCATAACATTTATTTTGATATAAGGTCGACATGAAGGATAAAAGATAAACTGTACACAAATATATTGGATTTCTGTGAAGTGGAGTTATCGGGACAAAATTTCATTGTTTTTAAGCTTAGCTACGTAAAACAATATGCACCTACTATTAAAATGGCATGAAACATTGATATTGTTGCAATTTAATTTTATTGCTTTTTTCATGTTTTTGTAATTAACAACTAAGTTATTGGTTTAACTTTTGCGTCAATTATGATGGCATTTTAAAATGTAAAACGGTAATAGTTGCGTGCAAGAGCTTATAGGTCAAATACTGAAAAGGTAACAAACCATTACAAAAAAGTCATGAATATTAATTACAGTCATTATTGGCTCCAGCAGGTGCTATTCTCCCAGCGAACGAACCAGCCAGTTTTCTACACGGCGCAAATGCAAATCTGTCTACATACTAAAAATACCCAACTCTTTACCACCCTTGTTACTGGTATCATCGATACAGGTAATCCGAACGCACTTATATAGCCTACTGTCAAATTACGCACCACACACAAATAGCTGCAGTATTTTTTTCAGCCTACGCAGGTTGGAATTCGGGTTTAATTTTCATTTTACATTCAATGATAATTATTTTATTAATTTTATCTAAATGGAATTTAATTAATGATTTTTGATTGTATTCTAATCGAATATATTTTCAATTTGAATTTAAATATAGGAGTAAATAATATAATTAAAATTATTTAACATTTTCTTCTGTGTGTTAATAACACAAGCTCAGATATTTTACCCACGTGCACTTGTTACAAATAAATCAATGGTTCCCTGCAGTAGATATCAAGGAGATTAACACTTTTCCCAGGGTTTTTCCGTAATTTTGTATAGATAAGCTGGCTTCGAGGAATATTATCTCGGTTTATTGCATTAGATTTTATAAGTTATGACGCAATTTGTTTCAGTAGTGCATTACATAAATAACAGAAGGTAAACTCACAAAAGAAGTTTCGAAAATTGTTTGGTTCACTTGGTCTAATAGCTTTTAATAAACGTCCACGGAAGTACTAACTTTTTGTGCCACTCTTTCAGCCCCTTTGATTTCGTTTGTATGTTTTTTGTTTTCAAACACTTAGCTAAGAAATTCCGTTCCAACTATTTTCTGGATGTTTAAATTAACCAGTTGAGCAGGTGGCAGTTTTGAATTACCAGAAATAAATTATTGTCTCGGTCCTTGGAGAATTTTATATCAAATATAAGATCGTTATAATAAATAAATGGAGCACTCAGAAAAATTTGACGAAGAAAGTGAGAGAAAATACACTCTTAAAATTTTTAGAGTTTTAAAAGTCTGTTCCTAGTTGTTCCTTTGGAAGTGAGACGTGGGCAATGACAGGTGCCCACAGACACTGGCTGCAGAGTGGAGAGGTAGGGTTTCTGAGGTATATGGTGGTTTTCCCGAGACTGGTTGGACAGTCGATGAAGACAACAATTCAATTATTTTTGTCTAGTTGTAGAAACGGTCAATTGCAGAGGACAGTTGGTGCACATGGATAGATGATTCTTCTTCTTGTCTTGCCTATCCGGTTTTGATGTTGGTGATCATCGTAATTATTTCGACCTTATTAGTCGCAATCCAGAACAATTAAATGGATTTCTTACCGAACCAGGTCCTCAAATTGGCGAGCTACGAATTTCTTCTTTTACCAGGATTCCTCTTTCCCTCTTTCTTCCTCTACAGAAAATCTACATTACATATCTAATACTACAGTAGATCTTTCCATTAGATTTTTTTTTGATTTTTCATAGTATGCTCGAGGTACTGCAGCTTACGGCATTTAATAATTGACCCTTGTTCATTTTCCCAGCAAAACTTCAACATTAGTGACTTCCTGCGTCCACAAAATGATGAATAAGGAAAGATGCGTACTGACCAAATTCCCGAAGTGATTCAGGGGCACAATTGAGAGAGAGAGAGAGAGGGGGGGAGAGAGAGAGAGAAAGACGGAGATTATGAGTCGTTTGTCCTAGATGTTTGATGGGGTTTGTCCTTATAAGTGATTTCTAGAAATCTCACTGGGTCTGTGAGATGGGTGAATTATTTATCGAAATTATGAAACAAGTTCGGCTTTATATGAAATTTCATGATCAATCGTAAAACATTTCTGAATTAATGTGTCGTATGATATTAAAGTAAAATCAAAATACTTACGTTCAGAAAAAATTTGTATTCAATCATTTTAAAATTCTGGGAAAACTTATAAACATCCGATTTTGTGCTAAGCATCGAAGTAAAATATCAGCCAATAGATTTCATAACAAAAGTATGAATGGATGAGTAATAAAAGCAAAATGAATGTAACGATGAAAAATAAAATGATATAAAAGGGTTGAATAAAGGAAAGAGATACAGTAAGTACCTACTAATCTTAAATGAAAAGTAAAGTTACAAATGCAGGAAATCAACCTGTATTGTATATCTGAATGCAGACAACTTCATAAGAATTTTCAAAAGGAATAGTCATAGAAAATCCGATGGAGTATTGTAAGGAAAATGAATAACGAACAATGACTGTTGATTTTTGCAGTATTTACGTTAAAAATATTTGTTTTATATCCATTCCATAAAAATGGGATTAATATTAACTTTTTTATATGCATGTAGTTTAATAAATTTTATAGAAAGCACGTGTATTTATTCAATATTTGTCTACGATATTAACTGTTCAATAATAATGTAAAACATGAGTCTAGTTTCGTTGAAATTCTTGGTATAGTAACTAATAAGCAGACTTTCTTTAAACTTATGGCAATTATTTATTGACACAATTAATCACTAAACTTAGAATACCACAAATACAAGAACAAATTTAAGAAATATTATACAGTGTGGTTGAGAATAAAAACCACAACCAAGTTCTTAATACACGATTTACTTGCATATTAAATCGCTTAGGCTTACTGGTATAACATTTTTCTTTTTTCATTAGAAATAACAAGAAATTATTCTGCATAAAATCATGAACTATTTGCTACTGTAATACGACAATCTTGATAATAGCGCAATATTTCGCCAGCGCCTTATAAACACGATATATGACCTGTGTGCGTATGTTTCTTTTTCTTAAGTTTATTTAAAGTTGCATCAACAGCTCAGTCATTACCGACTACAGTAGGATATGTAACGATGAGTTTTGATTTATGAAATTTCCAGGTCTGGCCGCGAATCGAACCCGGGACTTCCGCTGGTAGGCTAGCTATATTTTTGTGCTGCGCTACGTACTGCAGTTCATTTACAGCGCTTTTGTTGTTTCTGAATTTGAAATAAAACGCTCCGTGTTACATATTAAGCTATTTTTAAATTATTCTTTGTAATTATGCACATTTATCGAATAATCCATAAATTGTGAAATCCGAATAGGTCCCGGTTCCAATTAGTTCAGATTAGAGGAATTGTATTTTAACCAGTCAATAAAAAAATTACACGAAAACTAATCAGATAAAACATTAACCCATTTCTATTACTGAATTTGTATAAATAAACTGCTAGATTTATAAGATTAATAATATTTCGTTATAATAATCTAAAATACCGGAATATTCCCTTGCATAAATAATTTCCTAACGTTATTTACGATTACGTAGGCTACTAGTAGAATTGAATAAGATTTCAAGTAAAGAAAAATTTTCCAGTGCTGAAGTTTTTGTATTTTCATATGTATTAGTAGTATTACGGTGATGTTTCTATATAACTCACCTGGTTTTGGTATATATGGAATTTAGGAAAGCACGGAGGGCACAGTAGGGAGAAGAGCGTCGTATTAATATAACCACCAGTAGAGAAGAGTAGAAGGATCTCACGGCTTACAGCAAAATGCGGGGTATAAAATCAAGAGAATATTAGTTTCTTGGTACACTCTTGTGAGCGAATCTGTCGTCCGGAAGGATTTCTTCCCGACGTTCGTTTTCTGTCTTCCCTGAAACGTTGGTTTATTTTGCGAAATTAATCCTCTGTCCCTTTCATTTTCTTCACCTACGTTATATCCAGCAAAATCTTTTAAGATAACAGCTGCTTTTAAAAAGGGAAAACGAATAAAGAAAACTCATGCTATGTTACATATTTCATAAGACGGCAACTTATATTTGAAATACTTTTAGCGAATTAAAGGAATTAATTTGTGAGAAAAAAATTAATTGCATTTGTACAATATCCAGTTGTTTCCCGCAATGAATGTATACAATTTATCCAATATTTAAGTAGGTACAACCAATCTGTTTGATAGTACAGCCATGTTTCTCCTGTTTAATTTGTTCAACTTTACAACTGCTGAAAAATTTAATAACAACCATAAAACCATTATGTCCATTCATATTCAGATATATTGTTGTGTGTTTAAAAATATAATATATATTTTCAAGAATTTAAGGTATACTTAATTCTAGAACGTTCCAAATGTATTCTATAGATACTGTTCAGTCAGCAATTACTTAAAGATTTGATAAAAATTGCCAATCTTATTTATCCGCTATCTATGAAGTGCAAAATCTCATTTTAGAATAAACAAAGTAAGGCCATTTATCTTTCTATCATTTATACCATCATCATTATTCAAATACTAGAAATCCGTTATTTTTTGATCATCCGTTGATGAGTACCGATATCTGGGAACGGTGAAAACTTCAGACAGGAAATAAGAGGTCAGAAGGCAGAAGTAGAATCGAGTACGCTCGACAATCATTTACGATGATGAAATATCTTCTGACAAACGGAGTTTTTAAGATCGATAGTTACCTGTTGAAAAATTATTAAAATGTATCTTTTTAATAGTAACTGTAGGGGTTGAAAGTCATGGTCCAATTTCAAATTGTGAAGGGCAAGGAAAGTAAAAATGGCTAAAACTAACGTTTCTCAGTTTAATATTTTGCAGTGAATTTTAAGTTTAAAACAGAATATTTCTAATTCATCCTCTTAAGACTTCTGGTCTGGTGGGATTAACGTTATATTGTTAGTGGACACTTAGTGGACACTTGCGAATAAATTCGCACAATGTTCTTGGGTTTCAAACCCCTATCATTAAATAAATGATTTAAGTTAACAACAAACTTAACCGTGGATACTTGAGGAATATGGTTATGGAGAGGTTAATGTGGGAAACCGAATTATGTATTACGCTGTATTACCGCTATGTTGCACGAAATTTACTCATTTTCATTTCGTAAAATGAAGCCATATTATTATGAATTTCAAGTTTAAAACTTTTGTGCAAATCAGGAAAGAATACTCTTTAAAACCAAGTAAAATGTAGGAGTTAATATAATTACAATTTAAAATAAATTGAAAGCGATTTTGCGTTTTAAATATTTAGATATTTAGTTAAGGCTATATTTCAAAATAGGCCTATAACGATTTATTTATTATAAAAATGTAAATAAAATACAAATGAACTTGTTTTACAAAGAGACGAAATAACAGTGATAGTGATATAAATAAGATACATATTTGAATCAGTTCTCTATGAGATTATTCAACTTCTGCATATAAATTAACCTAATAATATATGTCAAGCGTGTATTCCACAGTCATATGAAAGCATTACGAAGTATCTCATTTATAATACCGCAGTATTATCGTGTTACGTCCTGATTAAAAGCTTAAAGGATTATATTTCATTAGGTTCTCTTCATTGACAATAACATAGAATCGTAAAATACTCTATTGTAGTTGGTTTTTCTACTTACGTTATCCTTCTATTTACGGTTTTATATATATAAAAACTATAAAATGTTTGTAATGAATGATTTCAAAAACTGAAAATCATTTCAATTAAAGTGATTGCTCAGGACTTTTAATTTTTTCATTTTTTTAGAAATTTATTTATAAACCAAAAATATTATACGGTACATTTTTGTTCTTAAAAATTTTTAACTTTAAAAGAGGAAGGAGGCATATTAACGTAACGTCTTCTTATGAATAATATGCTACGCTGTATAAATCTTTGTTTTGTGTATGTTTTGCAATTGCTGCAAGTATAAGTCCCTTGCGCCGTAGACACATAATATTATTTAATAATGTATTGCCTTTTCTCAATCATCAAGCTTCAAACGAAAGACCTCATACAGTACGCATTACCAGAAAATTTGGAAGTTTTACCAACTTACCGATAGATCAGAAGGTATGTGTATCCAGAAAATCAGAGGTGAGTCCACAACAGTTTTGTTTCTTCTGACGCATTTTAACTCATGCAACAGTGATATGCCTACATGTAAATGGTCTCTTTATACTTTTGGTAAACTTTTGATACAACCTTAACGTTCTAAAAAATTAAATTAATTGATAATAAAACAACAATAAAATACAAATAAATTTTAACACTACAAAACAAACCTAATATTAAAAGATTTAAAATGAATTAGAAAAGGATAATGAACCAGAAAAGTTTAAAACTAAAATTACCGATTTTAAGGAATTTAATATGAACAATAGCAAAAAATCAGATGGGGAGAAGAAAGAAAAAAGTCTAGAGTTAAAGAATACTAAGTTTGCAGGCTGCTAAAAGAGCTTCAGAAAATGGCTAAGGTTACTTTGCTTGGTCTAAAATGGTCCTAAATTAAAAAAAATTATTTGTATAAATATTCAGTTAATTCTATTTTTCTTTAAAAACGTATTAAGTAGGCCTAGTAATTTTTTATTTTTATTGACATTTGAAACTGTAATTTGTAATCATCATCATTATTACAATCATTAACAATACAGGTTAGATCTTCTGGCCTATCCCAAATTCAAAGTTAGTAACTTCTTGAAAAAACAAAGGGGATGGGTTTAGGAGTACTGATCATGGAACAAGAAAAGTAGTTTTAAATAACAAAATCTTAGAACAGGTTTGTTTATTTCCAAATGTGACTTATCCTAACGTGAAATGACGATATACAAGAACACTTATAGGTATCACACTGAGGAAAATGCTGATCGGTAACTTGTGGAAAGAGACCGTTTTGGCCGGCCCCTAGTGTAGTTTCCAGTGCGACTGGCTTCTGTGCCGAGATCCTTGGTTCGATTTCCAGTGAGGTCTGGCATTTTCTCATCTGTACATCACGTACGCACAAGCCATGGCTTATGTAGGTATCATCATTAAAAAAGAGAATAAAATAAAAAGAAATTAAGGACCGTTTTAAAATTTTATCAAACTTTGTTTCTGCTAGTTCAGATAACAGGGTATAGATTGCTGCACCATAAAATAAATTAAAATATAATGCAGGAAGTTAATTTGCACAAAGTTAATGTACAATGCTAATGTGCTAATGCAAGAGGTAACACAAACTACTCGGAAATACAGGCATGACTGGTAAATTCATTTGTTGCTGATGGCAGATGATCGAACACTTAAACAAGTGTTTACTACGAGCCAACCAGATAACGTGGTATTTATTGTACGACTTTGGAAGAGGTGAGCATTCCAACTTACTTATACATTATTTTACGTCCTACTGTTACACACATGATGCAGACGATGAAAGGTGATGAAAAGAAAATCAAACACGGAAAAAGAGTGAAAATATAAGTTATACCACTATAATATGTTTGGCCCTAAATTTTAAAGTAATAAAAACAGTTTTAATAAACGGTGTCTTAGTTCCTATACTGTCGTACTCCCTACAATAATGACCCCGAAGAAAACGTTTCCTGATTGTTTTTTTTTTAATTCAAACGTGGCTCTAACTCGTTGATTTGATCCACACTTAAAATCATCAAATTTAGTCTGTAACAATGTTTTTTAACTTTTTATTTTTTGAAACTCTACATATACTGCTGGATCTGTTTAATGAAGTCTATAAAACCGGACAAATAGCACAGGAATGGTTGGTGTTTACCTGTATAGCAATACCAAAGACAATATTAGCCAAAGATTGTTCAGACTATAGGACAATATCACTAATAAGCCATACCCTTAAAATATTTCTGAAGGTAATTCATGGAAGATTATATAGAAAACTAGAAGATGATAAGGATGATACCCAATTTGGGTTCCGCAAAGGACCGGGAACAAGAGAGGCATTGTTTGCTTTTAATGTCCTTTCTCAAAGATGCTTAGATATGAACATCGATATATATGCCTGTTTCATTGATTTTGAAAAAGCATTTGACAGGGTCTGACATGAAAAACTAATAGAATTATTGAAAAACAAAAATATAGACAGACGAGATTTGCGAATCATCATCAATCTGTATTGGAATCAAAAGGCCAATATAAAGGTCGAAGAACAAAAGTCCGAGAATATTGATGTAAGGAGAGGAGTAAGACAGGGTTGTGTTCTGTCGCCACTACTGTTCAACATGTATAGTGAAGCCATATTTCAAGAAGCCATAACAGAACTGAGTGATGGAATCTCTGCGGGTGGAAGGATAGTAAATAACATAAGATTCGCTGATGACACCGTTGTGATGGCAGACACCCTGGAATCGCTGCAAGAATTGGTGAATAGAATTAACGATCATTGCATTGGATATGGACTTAGAATAAATGAGAAAAAAACTAAATTTATGATTGTCTCGAAAGCAGAACATGGAAATGAAACATTAACAATAGAGCAATCCCAAATAGAAAAAGTAGAGACATACAAATATCTGGGAACCTGGGTTGATGACAAGAATGACCAAAGCAAAGAAATTAAAGTACGAATTGAAACTGTAAGGCAAACATTCATAAAATTGAAGACAATGCTAACAAACGAAGACCTTCAGATGCCTCTCAGATTGAGGGCTCTAAGATGTTATGTATTTTCTATCGTACTATATGGAATGGAAGCTTGGACATTGAAGAAACAGCACATAAAGAAGATAGAAGCGTTCGAAATGTGGTGTTACAGGAGAATATTGAAAATTCAGTGGGTCCAAAAGGTTACCAATGTTGAGGTGTTACGACGTTTAAATAAGGAGCCATTATGATATCCAACCTCCGATAGGAGATGGAACTTTAAGAAGAAAGAAGATTTTTTGAAACATTATCAAATAGTAATAAAGGTTTAATTAATTTTTTTATATACAAAATAACAAAAATTGTTGCTTTTTGTTTGGTTTTAAATTCGACTGGTTAACCTTGTAGTAGTAGTACCACATGTTGTAGTTGTACGTATGGAAGGTTAAATAATTTGATTTTCATAAATAATATTTTAATCAAGCTACATTATAGTAATTACAATATGTTTATTAATTATTATTTTTATATATCTGTGTACTGTTTTGTGAGTAGTTCTTTGATTTAATATTAATTTACTCATTTTAAATGTACAGTGTTTGAAGTGATGATTTGTTAAGAAGAATAACTTTTTATACTGACTTCAATTCGAGAGTTCTAAGCGCTGATGTGTGTAATTGCCAAAGGTATATATTTTTAAACTTTAATTGACAATATAATAATTCAATATTATTCATATCTGGAATACAATAAAAGATAAGTATTTTTGATTTGACTTTACATTCTATGTTAAATTTACTTTTGAAATTTAAAAATTAAGAGGTGAATCATTTTAGCTCTGTCTGTACATTGAGCAAAAACGTAATTAATATACTAACTAATAATACGTATACTCGTATTAAATTAGTTATCTGCCATTAATTTGAAATATTTTTCCGTCGTGGTTTTTTTGGGTCTACAAAATATCGTAGGTTTAAAAATTAAATTATTCTATTATCTATTCCGGGTAATAACATATGGTTTGAATTTTAAAGTTAGAGAATAATCCTTTAGTATAAAGCAGAGAGAATACGAATGCATGGCAGAGCTCTGGCTCTACTGTGTCCTTCGTTAAGCTGTGTTCACCTAAGCTTATCTTCTGCTCCGGCAATCCCTTTATTTGGTGTGTTTACTACAGCAATCTCTAAGCAAGGCTCTTTAATAGTATTTCATACTAATTCACAAACTAAAATACAATTTTTAACTTTAAAATATCAAGATAAAACACTTAAATTCAAACCGCTAAATTTCTGTAGAATTTCGTAATTATTTTACAAAACCTAAGTGTTTTGTTGGACAGAGAAGTATTAGAAAGATTTCCATTTCGATGAGAGTATTTCTTTTTCAGTTCTATCTCGAAAGAGTAGAAAATAAGGTATATACTTATTTAATGTTAATTTTTCCTTTACATAAAATTAAGATTTAAAAGTTTATGCTTTAATGTTGGCTATAAATAATTCACAAAAACGTTAAAAAGTAATTCAAAAAGTGTTAAAACTTCTTTTAGGAAGTATCTTCAGTTTAACCTATCTTATGTTCTTCTGTATCTTCAATGTTTTGTATCTTCATGTTAAGTAGTTATTTTGTGTAATACAGACATAAATTATAAATATGAATAAAAACATTATTACTTCAGATACCTCGTACAAACGAATGTACCTTATTTATTTTTAATAGGTAATAAATATTTAAAAAAAAATTATATGCAATGTATTGGAAGCACATGATTATGTACGTTCCTATATCATAAGAGTTATAAAAAAGTATTTTCATATCTTAGTAGCACAGATAGCATGGGATCAAAAACTAAGTTGAAGTCACCGGTTGTAATTTCCGGCTTTGGTTTGTAAAACTTACAGACATTATCACATAAGAATAAACTCTTGCGGTGGATATTAAACGAACAGTTGCATATATAAATACGTTAATTAAAAGAAAATTTGTTTAGGATGGTGAAACGTTTCACCTTAGGTGATTAATGTGTTACAAGTAAGTATAGGCCTATATGATTTTTTTTCTTTAATTCTTTATTTACAACTGTAAAACGTTACAACAAGCAAATGTGATGCTTATGATAATAATATAAATGACATGATAGGCATGAGAGGGGTAGGGCCCCCATTGGTGCCTCCCCAAGAATGAAATTTGTATATCAAATTAGCAGGTCTCTACTCCAGCGTCTTTTAAGGCGTCTAGAGGGATTATTAGGTAAATGGACGGAGGAAAGTGAACGCACCAGGGGGTTCTCGTGTTCATGTGACTTGTCGTGAAAGCGTTTGTATAGGTATTCAATGGAATTTTGTACAAGTGGTGTTTTCAAATCTGTATGTAAGGTTTTGTTGCTAAAGTAAAGAGATGCATTTGCTATAAGGCGTAATGTTTTTGACTGGAATGCTTGAATTCGTTGCAAGTTAGAGGGTTTGGTTGAACCGTAAATTTGGGATCCGTAGGTCCAAATAGGTTTCAAAAGAGAACAATATATGCGTAATTTTTGTGCCATTGGTAATTTTGATCGTTTGTGAAGTAGGGAATATAGAAGTTTAAGTCGGGGATTCAGTAGCAAACGTTTCCGTTTGATATGTGTGCTCCAAGTTAGTCGTTTATCAAAAGTCAGACCGACATACTTGACCGTATCTGTCTTTGTGAGAGGTTCATTGTCTATGTATACTGGTGAGCAATCACCATGACGGAGTGTGAAAGTTACGTGAAGGGATTTTGTTGTATTAAGTTTTATTTTTCATGTTTTACACCATTCGTGTATAAGATTGAGATGATGTTGGAGTGTTAGTGAAGCGTGTATAGAGTTTTGGTCTCGGGCTAATATCGCTGTGTCGTCAGCGTAGGTAGCAGTGAGGGTCTGGGGTAGGGTCGGTAGGTCTGAAGTGTATACAGAATAGAGAAGTGGGGCTAAAATTGAGCCCTGAGGCACGCTGGCTAAGACAATAAAGAAATTTGAGTAAGGCGATCCTAAACGAATTCTAAAGAATCTGTCAGATAGAAAGGAATTTATGATAAGGTAGTAAGTAACTGGTAGTATTTCTTTCAGTTTGTGTAAGAGACCTGTATGCCAAACTCTGTCAAAAGCTTGAGGGACATCCAGGAAACCTGCGGACACATACATCTTTTGTTCCATAGACGAAGCTATGTAATCAGTCACCCTGTGCAGTTGTTGTGTGGTGGAGTGTTGAGTGCGGAATCCGAATTGATGTGGAGGTAGTGTATCATGAACCATCGGAAGAATGCGCTTGTAAAGGAGCTTTTCGAAAATTTTTGAAGGTACTGAGAGGAGGCTTATTGGTCGGTAGGAGGAAGGTAAATGAAAAGGTTTGTTCGGTTTTTGTATCATTACTATTTCTGCATACTTCCACTGAGTGCGGAAATGTGTCGTGCGCAATATACTATTGAAGATTGTAGTAAGTAGAACGAGCGCTTTCCGCGGTAAATGTTTAAGTATTTCAGCTGTTATTAAATCATATTCCGGTGACTTCTTACGTGGTAATCTCGAAATTTCAGATTTTACTTCGGAGGGGTGAAAGTATTTCGGCGGAAGGGATAATTGAGAGGTTCATTGTTTATGTATACTGGTGGGCAATCACCATGACGGAGTGTGAAAGTTACGTGAAGTTACGTATTAAGTTTTATTTTTCGTGTTTTACACCATTCGTGTATAAGATTGAGATGATGTTGGAGTGTTAGTGAAGCGTGTATAGCGTTGGTGATGTACAGATTGGATGTCATTTTGGGGAGTGAATGTTTCAGAAAGATGTCTACCAAAGCATTCAGCTTTGTCGTCATCAGTTATTAGCCAGGGTCCATCACCAACCCTAAGGAGCATCGATGTCGGTGATGCCGTAGTAGGCGTTTTGTGCTACGCCAGAGACTACCATCCTTCTCGTTCAGAGTTCCAGTATAATTTTCGTATAAGCGGGTGTTGTGTGTTTGAATTTGCTGTTTCAGCTCGTTTGTCAGCCGGTTTAAGCGACGTTTATCAGATGGCAGGCGAGTTCTCTGCCAAGTGTTACGGGCGCGGCGTTTTTCACGAATAAGTTCTCTGATATGGGTGGGATAGTGAGGGGCATCTGGGACATTTGGACGGTATGGCAGTGATGCCTTCCATGCACACTGTTGAACAGAGGTAGTAAATAAATCAACAGCATCATCTACCTCCGTGTCCGTTTTAATTGATAATGGGATATCTAAGGCGTGTTCTAAATTGGACTGGAAGAGATCCCAATCCATAGGCCCGGGAGTAAGACTCGGTCTGCGTTCTGTAGAGACTGGTTGGTCTGAAACCGTCAAAAGTATGGGGGATTGATCTGATGAGTGGTAATTTACTGTGGTTATTTCAATAGGAAAGTGTGATAGATTCTTACAAACAAAAATGTCAAGGAGGACTGGTAATTTGGTACGCGCGGAGGGCCAGTATGTTGGACTATCTGGAGAAATATAATGTAGATGATTTTCTGTTATAGCTTTTAGTAAATTTTTGCCCCTGGGAGAACATACAAGGGATCCCCACTGTATTTGCTTACCGTTCCAGTCTCCTTTAATAAGAAACCGATTACCTAGACTATTAAAGAAATCTCTAAACATTTGGGAATTTATGATGTGTCTAGGAG
The DNA here is from genome assembly GCA_035578175.1 of Catonia carolina. Taxonomy (NCBI): domain Eukaryota; kingdom Metazoa; phylum Arthropoda; class Insecta; order Hemiptera; family Achilidae; genus Catonia; species Catonia carolina. Next base: position 84,713,552 of record JAQMRL010000002.1, read on the forward strand.
GACAATACATTGATCCTATGATAAAACTTATGCTCTTGCATTGCAAATTTATCAGGGTCGCTTGGACATGAGGAGTGGAAAAAGGTGTTAAAACATTGTGTGTGATTGAGGATTTGACTAGTATGGCCGTACCCCATGGCTTGTACCATCCGGATGATCGGTCCGATAGATCCTATAGTCGAGAATATAAAATCGAGACCTAGCTGTAAGATGTGTCTCTGAGATTAGGGCTACGTAAATACGGTGAGAATGTAAATATATGTCTAACTCAGTTTTGCGTTTCGTCAGACCGTTTGCATTCCAAAGGAGAACTGTCAGTGAATTTGCAGTGAGTAAATTAATGGCCATAACTGTTACTTAAAGACTGTGGAATGTGGGATATGTGTGTAGCGAGCGAGAAAAGAGGCTGGAGGAGTTGATTTAGTTGAACCAATAAATTAAAAATCTGATCAACATTAGGTATCTGGGGAGGAGATTGAGGCCCTACCTGTGAAGTATGAGGGTGAAGATGACGATGATTATGTGTCCATGCATGATGTCTGTTTCTCTCCTGTGAGAAACATTTTTATATATAACATTTTATAACATTTATAACATTTGTCAGTTATATAGGCCTATATAACTGAAAAATGTTAGACCTATAATGAAAAAATAAATCAATTAGTGAATAAAAAATTAATTAAAGATAACTTAGCTCTCTTTAATCATATCCAATCTTAAATATGATTTTTAAATGTTTGAACTCTATTATCTTAACCACATGTAAGTTATTATATAAAGATTTCAATAATTGGGCTTTTGGCCGATATAACCTTAAAAAGTCTTTGCTTTGCGAGCTCTGAATAATAACCCTAAGTTACTATACATAGTTCAACTTCTTCATAATTCGACAACATTCAATAATGGTTAATTAAAAATAATATATATGAACGTTATATTCACAAATTTCGAACTAAAGATTTAACAAAATAATTTAAAAAAATATAATTTAAATTTAATATCAATGTAATTTGGTTAAACAAATCTCTCATAACATTTAATTAATAAACATTTTATATTTACACTCCAGTTGTACCACTACAGCTGTTAAGGAAAATGTAAGCCAGTAATATTCACTCAAACTTTTTATTAATAGAGGGAAAGGAGGCCATCTTCGAGGTGCAATGATTAACTTTCTAGGCTGTCAAGTGAGAGACCCCGGTTTTGATTTCTGTCCATGATGTTGATATTATTACACATTGAACCCCATCGTTTCAAAACTCGTTGTAGTCATTACTAACCAAGATGTTGATGCGATTTTAAATAAAAATGTAAAAAAAAATTGATAACGATGGCCTTTACGACATAAAAAAATAAATAGGAAAACAGCGGAAAATTATATGAATCTAAAGCACAGCATATTAGGTTCAATCTACGATATCAGAACTGTTCAACAGCTGTTATAAATAAAATTCAGCAAAATGGGAAAAACAACAACAATACCCCATTTAGGTCTGCACTTAGATCATTCTAGAATGCATACGTAACACAACAAAACATAAAACGTATTAAATCAACATTAATGCAAGGTTTTATAAGTTAAATAGCTATTTAATAATATTTTAAATTTAGTGCTTAATAATCTGACCATAAAGCAGGTAGCCCATTGGACTATACGGACCAATGGGGTCCAGTTTTGAAGAACAGCAAGACCGTTCCATACTGAGAGCTCTCAGACAAACTAAAAAAAAATGCTACGAGTACACAGTGCCTGTTTTGTGTTAACATCACGTAAAGTTTTAGACTTTACCATTCCAAATTTTGACCTTTATTGAAAATGGTAGTTTTCTAATCTCCCTAGAACATTGGAGTTGATCAAATTTGGTCTTATTAAACATAATTAAAATGGTGTTTTTTTCTTCTTTATTCGATAATGAACAAAAAAACATTATTTTATTTTATAAACTTTGTAATTTTACACAACATAATTATTTTCAATAATTATTTTTATTTCATAAAGAAATCACGTTTACTTAGTTTATTCTAGTTTGTTATATTTCATGGTGACGGATGCTTTACATCATGCTTTTACGTAGGAAATAAAGAGCCTAAAGAGCCGATTTTCAGTTCTCAACTTTTTAAAACCCTTGCCTATCGTATAGATTAAGTTGTAGAAATAAGGTTTACAGAATAATCATCCACAGTGGTGAATACTTTCATTATTTACTACTTGAAAATTTGTTTTCTGTAGCGTCTGTTTATATTTCCAATGTAAGCCCTCAACCGGGTGATCTAAATTTTTCTTCAATGTATATACGCCGTAGCGTATAAGATGGATCAAATCATTTTGTTCTGGAAAATGGTTTGAAAGTAATATTGTAAATAGAAATGACCACTGAAGGTGGGTCAATCTGTTAGGCGAAATTTTTGGTCGGTCACTGTCTGAAAGATCTTGTTACTGAAAACAAAACGTACCTCGCTCGCAGTCACTAATAGCAAGATAAATGCTCTTACATAAAACTGAGCCAAGCTTCCCAAAGAGATTAAAATGTGAGGTTGAAATAAAACCGCAGCCTCCCAAAAATTATTTTTCTTAGAAATTTTCAGGTTTTACAGGTTTATTTAAAGGGTTTCCTGTCACCCAGTTTAAGCCAGGATGGTGGAGCGTCCCTGGTGAATTCAAGAACATCAAAATTTGGGTTGGTAAGTGTTAGGGTTTATCAGGTAGCAGTTAATTTCAGAAGTTGTAGTCTGCAGGAAAAACACTAACACTAACACACAAACAAAATTTTATACATTTAGTTTTAAATTTTAATCATGTAAAAATTCTACCAAAGGATAGACAGTGAATCTCGTGCATACAAAGCACGGTACATTTCATTTAACACCAAATTAATATTAATTTTTTTATTTATAAAAATGTAATATCATTTATTTTCGGAATCCTTTTTATTTTACAGCTTTTATCACAATTTTTATTATTATTATTATTTATTTAACCAAATCGACAAAAATAATATAATTTATACTACATGACACATCAGTACTCTGCATAATGGTTTACAAATTCCATGCCAATCTCATTATCCATTTAACTTATTAATTAAAACTGGCTTCACGAATTGCATAGACAATTTTATGCATTCATAAATCTACTTATTCACAGAGTGAGTGTACTGTACATACCAGAGAACGGTGTGAGAAGGTTTACACTTTAGACGCTAATGGTCTCGAGACCATCTCGTAGAAAACCAATGACGAATTACAACTTCATTTCACCAAATGAAGACGTGGTGTGTATTCTAAATTTGGAGTCTTATATTTTTAAACTTGAATATTACAGTAATTTAATATAATATTGTAAATTTAAAAAAGAAATTGATAAAAAAATAGGTTTTTGTTATTAAGGCCTACACTTTTTAGCATTAATTTTCTCATTTAGTTGAATAAAAATTATCGAAAACCAACAGTTGCTATTCTATTAATGTTTAGGTCATCAGCCGAAAGGCTGGTTTGACTCTCTAGAAACTTTACTAACTAAAACGAGGAATGAGGTGGTTTACCTAGCCTTCCGCAAAAAGTTAAAAGTATCCTTATCAGGATGCCAGGTCCTCTGAAAAGCATCTACGAGTACGTTCCACCCTGCAAATGACACCTTCACTTCATTCACCACAGGGTATGGCTATAGTATAATAGAATTCAATAGTCTCAGAGAAGAATGTGACTAGTGTATTTTACACCCCTACCTCTTCTGTTCTTAAATGCTTTATTCATATAATAGGCTGACCATATGATAAGAAACATATTTATGTTTCTTATTCTACCTTATTCTTATGTAATTTTTGTAGTTTTGGAATTAGCAGATCGAGTGCAAATAATTTGAAATTCCACCTACCTGTTATGGGCAGTTTCTATACTATAAAGATTAAATCGACTATATTGAATGTAGCAAGAGTGGTAATTATTTTTATTGTAATGGTGTCAATAAAATAAGCGTTAGCTTATGCGTAGGTGATGTTTTAAAGTGTTTACTTATATAGAAAGGCCAAACTTGACTGGAAATCGAACCCGGGATCCTTAGCATAGAAACCAATTTGTGCTGACCACTACAACAAACAGCTGGCCAAATGTTTTGCAGTTGGAAAAACGAACAATATTTTGAAGTTGCAACGGCCCCTCTATCTACATCGATAGGTTGGTAGGGGCGTTAACAAAAAAAAAAAAACAGGAAAGGAAGCTAATAAAACAATAAATACACTCAGGTTGTGCTGCATAAATGAATGAATACAATTTTAAAAGTGGATAAAACCAAAATAATTTAATATAATAAAATTAAATAAAAGGTGTTAATACCAATGTTGATACAATTATTGAGTCTTAAATATTTGTTAATAGTCAAAATAATATTTAAAGATAAATTAATTAAATGACAGTAAATTAAAAATTTTATAGCCAAAATTATTTAAATTCAATCTTAATTTTCAGCTAAGCATGCCAGCTTTCTAACAAACTACAAATTAATATAATTAATTAGCCGCAAATATTTTTTTTTTTTTTTTTTTAACATTAAGAATCATTTACAAACAGTTTAACAAAAACTTTTAGTAAATGTTGTGATAATGAATATAACTTGAAGAAGACAGCACTCAGCAGCGTTGCTTCCGTGTGATCGTTTGGTTAAAAGTTATGAAGGGTTTCTTCTTAATCCTGGTGACGTATATTTTTTTTTTTTTTTTTACGGATGAAGTGATGAAGGCGTGAAAAGGAGTGAATGAAGACGTGATACTGATGATCTGTGTAATTGATGATTGAAAATTCATTAGATGATTAGTTGTAGATTAATGAGAGCTATCAAGATTTAGTTCGTTGAGAAATAAGAGTTAACCATCCACAATATAACTTTGTGTTTTTAATTTTAAAAAGATGGTTAAACATTTTTAATCAGGTGAAACGAAATGGAAGATCTAATATTCTCGCCTTCTTGAGTCTTTGATTTTCAATATTGTCATCGAGAAGATTTATAGCCAAATGATTAGAATGAGTGTCCAACTTGGTTAAATACTTTTCACTCCGGCTGCTAATTTCTTCTCTCACCGTAGATATGCCCATGACCATACCAAGGATATGCCCATACCAAGGTGCACAGCATATAAGGCGAAGAAACTTCGATTGAAATCTCTGTAATATTTCTACGTTAGACGTACTTGCTGTGCCCCAGAGTTCAATTCCATAACTCCAAACTGGTTTTATCATCACCTTGTGTAATATGAGACACCTACACAGACACACAACAGACAGTACACACGTTGACAATACTCAAACGTAAACATAAACATAACTTTACAGCATCAACATCAACCAGATGACCTCGCCTACAGATGTGAGAATAACAAAAAAAAAAAAAGAAAAAAGAAAATTTTATTAAGCTAATAAAAAATGGATTGTTGATTCATTCGTTTTTTAAACTTTTAAAGAAAAAGGTCACTGTATACAATTTTTATAATAACAAAAAAATAATTTGAAGAATTTATCGATTTAAAAGTTTATACTGAATTTAAAAAATAAATTTTAGAAGATTTATATAATAAGATTCAACGATTTTAAGAAGTTTTAAAGAATTTTAAGATTTTTAATTGTTTTTAAATATTTTAAATACCTAATAACGATTTTTAAATAAAGAAGTTGAATTTTAATAATATAAAACCTTTTTTGGATTTTTTTTATTACGAACCTCTGGGTTAACAAAATGGTGCCGTGACCAGGATTTAAAAGGATTTACCAGGATACAAAAGCCACAATAACCAGGATACAAAAGCCACAATAACCAGGATTTACCAGGATTTCAGGACAATTTCAAGAAAAAATATCAACAAATAAATTAACTCAACAATAAAATTTGGAAGGATAATATAACAACAAAAAAAAAAGGACGAACCGAAACAAAATTCATCAAACAAAATTCATCAATAACAAAATAAAATAAATCTTCTAAAATTTACACGAAAACAAATTATAAATAACTCACATCTGGCAAGTATACTGACGTCATCTGGTAAGTCATCTATCACATACACATAAATCATCATCATCACCAAACAAAAACAAGTAGAAACATGAATAGGCAAGTAGCACCAATTCTTGACGCCACTAAACTAGACGAAACAAACATTAACTTCCAACTTCGAATACGAAAAAGCACAACGACAGGAAACGTAAGACAAAAAAGGCAAAGATTACAAAAACTCTTAGATAATGGACGACAAATTGATTTAACTACACTACATAGATTTGACATGGACAAACAACTGACAGAATGTCAAAACTATTTAGTAAAGTTACGAAACGTAGAAAATTTAAATGAATTAGAAAGGTATAATGCCGAAATATTTGATGATCGGCTTAACAAACTATTAACATTCATATTACCCAACAAACCAGATAAACTCGTAGGATTTCAAAATTTAAGAGAGGGATTTGATATTTGGAAGGTTAATAGGTTACAAAATTTCGAAGTTGAACCTAATCTCGAGCAAAACTTAAACCCTGAAGAGGTGCATTTAGGAAATAATTTCTTACCTGATCAACAACAAAGAAACCTTGATTATGGTCATATTAATCTTATACATCCCCCAGAAATGCAAAATCCTGTTCTTAGAAACGAAACCCCTGATATATTAATACCAAATGCCGTAGGTAACAATAACCCCGTCTATTTCCACCGCGAATTGAATTTTAATTGGACAAAAATTGCAAATCCAATCGAAAACGAATTAAAACAATTAACTATTACTGATGGACGTGACATTGACATGTTGGTACGAAATATCAAAATTATTAAATAAATACAGAAACGTTATGCAGTTGATTTACCCTTGGTGTTGTTAACTCCGTTTATGACCGGTTTCACTGAACAAATTTTTGAAAATTCTATTAGAAATAATCATAATTTCGATCAATTTCATAGAGATTTAGTAAACAAACTAATCACACCAAAAATGAAAAAATATTAAAATTGAAATTATTATACCGAAATCAGTCACAAACGGAGACCCTTGCTGAATACATGAGAGAAATTTTAGAAAACCATGAGGTATTAAGATTGGATTTAACAGAAGATGAGTTAATTAATATAATTTTAACCGGTTTAAATGAAATATACGCCACGCACATAGGTATAATCGGCAAACCTAATAACTTACAAGATTTCAATAAATTAGATGCCTATGTCTATGAAAGAGTTTATGCTAGAACTCTTAATGATATCGGTTTATCTAAAATAAATAATAATACAAGCGTAATAAATAATGTAAATAGCACGGTACCTACCCAAGGTAAACAAAATACATTAAAAGATACAGCTTGCAACAAAATCAGATCACAAATGTCTGCAACAACCTTAAAGTGTTTTTATTGTCATAAATTAGGTCATATCAAAAGGAATTGCAAACTTTTGCAACAAAAAGGAAATAATCATGTTTCAAAAAACTGAATCTTTACAAATGCACAGAACATAGCCATATGATGTGTGTTTGTAAACATAACCCATGTAAATATTTAAAATTAAAAGAACGCAGGTTAAACTGTAATTATACTTTGAAAGCTTTATCAATAAAAATCAAAAATAATATATTTAATGCCCTTATTGATTCTGGTTCCACCCACAACATTATTAATCAACAAATGTATAAATTTTTAAAAACTAAGAAAGCGATTATAAAAGAGGAAAATATTAAGACAATTTGCCTTACAGCTGATAGATTTCCTCTAGAAATTAATAAGCAGGTTTGGATTAAAATTACTCTGCAAAAAATATCGTGGAAAATAAATTTTAAGATATTACCAAAAATACAACACAGAATAATACTTGGAATAAATTTTTTACAAAAAACCCGTGCAACATTTAACGCCACAAGATCTGTAATAACCTTTGATTGGTCGAAAAATCAACAATTTCATCTAACCAATCTATATCCAGAACAGATTAACAACGTGGAACAAAGTGAGTATATTAAAAATACAATTAATAATTTATGTAAGGAATTTCCTGATGTACTCACTACTAAATTAGGTTGTACCCATGTATTGAAATATGATATTAAACTCAAAAATAGTGAAATTATAAAATCTAAGCCCTATCCCTTAAATCCAATAAAAACATTTCAAATGAAACAACAAATTGATAAATTATTAAAAGATAAAGTAATTAGAGAAAGTGTTTCACCTTATTCCTCCCCAGCATTTCTAATTCCAAAACCAAATGGCACAAGTCGTTTAGTCGTAGACTATCGCCAAGTCAACTTAATAATTGACTCAGAGGCCCAACCTTTACCGAATATAAATCACGCTTTTCAATGGTTTTCCAATGCACGATGGTTCAGTACATTAGACTTAGCGCAAGCGTACCATCAAATACCATTGACAGAAAAATCTCGTCAAATCACCGCGTTTTGCACCCCGGATGGCTTATACGAATATGAGAGATTACCTTTTGGTTTGTCGACTGGCGCACAAGTTTTAACACGCCTTATGAATACAATATTCAAAAATATTAAATATAAATTTGTATTTAATTACATGGATGATATATTAATCTATTCTAAAAGTTTTACAGAACATGTGAAACACATCAAAATAGTATTGTCAATTTTGCGGAAAGCTGGCATTACAGTTAATCCTGATAAGGTAACATTTGCTGTAAATGAAATACCGTTTCTTGGACACACATTATCTTACAAAGGAGTTTCTATAGACTCAACTAGGACACAAAAAATATTGCAGTACCCGCAGCCTACGTCAGTGAAACAAGTACATCGATATTGTGGTATGATTAATTATTTTTCTAAATTTATCAAAAATTATGCTGATAGAATCGAACCCCTGAATAAATTGCGTCGTAAAAATACTCAGTTTATCTGGGGAGACTCACAAAAAATCGCGTTCGAAGATCTCAAACAGGCAATTGCTAATCCTCCGGTATTGGCAATACCAGACTTCTCCAAAACTTTCATTTTACAGACGGATGCGTCTGATACAGGTCTAGGAGCTGTCCTACTTCAGGAACAAGAAGGATCTAGACGACCTATAGCGTACGCTTCCAAAACATTAACAGAAGCAGAACGGAAGTTTTCTGCATATGAGCGAGAGTGTCTTGCAGTTGTTTTTGCAACAGATCATTTCAGGACCTATTTAACACATCGTGAATTTCTTTTAGAGACTGATAATCAAGCCTTAGCCTGGCTTCTTTCCAGACCAAAACAGTTAGGTAGACTGGCTAGATGGTTACTTCGGTTATCTGTTTTTAAATTTAAAATTAATCACATCCGTGGTTCGGATAATAATGTGGCTGACGCATTATCGAGGATGTACGATTCAAATAATGAAGATATCTCAAAAGATATATCTTATATTAATACTTTATTATCGCAGTTCCCCCTATCTTTTACAGACATAAGACAACATCAGGAACAGGATACCTTTATCCTTCAACAAAAACAACAAATGAATAATAAATTTTGTTTATCTAAAGGAGTCCTATGTCTAAAAGATAAAAACAATAACCCAACCAAAATCGTTCTTCCCACTTCCTTAAAAGATTTAGTATTTAAATACTTCCATCAGTCGGAAATCGGTGGACATTTAGGTGTTGATAAAACTATACATAAAATTACACGGTATTTTTATTGGCCGGCTATATATCGAGAAATTCCTTTAAAAGTGAATGCTTGTACAACCTGCCAACGCAGCAAACCTGGAATAAATTATAAATGGGGAAATCTCAGTTCCAGAGTTCCGACAGCGCCATTTGACACACTGTTTATTGATACTGTAGGCAGCCTACCAAAAACCAACCAAGGATATAAATATATTTTAGTGGTAGTAGATAGTTTTTCAAAATTTACATGGTTAGCTCCATTAAAAAACACTAATACATCCTCCATTATAGAGGAATTAAAACGTATTTTCCAAAATTACTCCATTCCGAGGTTAATTGTCACAGATAATGCTAAAAATTTCAATTCAATAATGTTTAAAAACTTTTGTTTCAATCTTGGCATAAAACGAACCACCCTCTCACCCTACCATCCACAACCCTCTCATGCCGAACGATTAAATCGAAATCTTAGGTCTATTCTTATTGCATACCATGCAACGACTCAAACAACCTGGGACAAATCTCTATTTTGGTTTCAATTAGCCTTCAATATGGCTCAACATAACGCGCATGGGAAATGTCCATTTGACATATTGCATACTTTTCCAGCTCAAACACCGTTGGATAGAGCATGGAATATCCAAGATATCCTTCATAGAAACCCTATACGTTCAAGTAACATGATGTGTGACATTAGAAGAAAACTAATTAAATCTCATCATGATATGGCGCGCAGATATAATGCTATGCGCCACCCTAATCCGTTTTCGGTGGGAGATAAAGTTTTGCTTAAAACTCACCCCGTAAGTTCGAAACGGAAAAATATTTGTGCAAAAATGGCATACCGATGGTCTGAACCTTTTTATATCATCGGCTTCTCTACTCCAGTTACAGCCTTACTTCGTAAGACTATTGGAGGGGAAATAACTAAAGAACACATTTCTAACCTTAAAAAGGTTACATAATTTGCTCAAAGAAATAAAATACTTTTTAGGTGATGTCTGTCGCGATGCTCGAGCTTGAGATGATTGTAACAAAACAAATAACAAAAACCAATGCGGTTTGCATGCTGTATGAATGTATTATTGAAAGGGGCCCCGAATGAATGAATTTTACCGTCTCAGGCCGACAACTGCTACATACTCACCTTCTCTTTTTCCATTTAACTACCCACCCTCTTTTTTTTGCTTGTCCATACCTTCTGCTTATACGCACTCTCCTGGGGGGGGGGGGGAAGATTGTAATATGAGACACCTACACAGACACACAACAGACAGTACACACGTTGACAATACTCAAACGTAAACATAAACATAACTTTACAGCATCAACATCAACCAGATGACCTCGCCTACAGATGTGAGAATAACAAAAAAAAAAAAAGAAAAAAGAAAATTTTATTAAGCTAATAAAAAATGGATTGTTGATTCATTCGTTTTTAAAACTTTTAAAGAAAAAGGTCACTGTATACAATTTTTATAATAACAAAAAAATAATTTGAAGAATTTATCGATTTAAAAGTTTATACTGAATTTAAAAAATAAATTTTAGAAGATTTATATAATAAGATTCAACGATTTTAAGAAGTTTTAAAGAATTGTAAGATTTTTAATTGTTTTTAAATATTTTAAATACCTAATAACTATTTTTAAATAAAGAAGTTGAATTTTAATAATATAAAACCTTTTTTGGATTTTTTTTATTACGAACCTCTGGGTTAACACTTGTACAGTGTCAATTTATTTTCCAAAGACAACTGTGATCGCCTCCCGACAAGCCAATACAGTTGTCGTAATTTAAGTCCGAGTAGTTTCCGTTTGGTCCATATATGTTTTTTCCACGTCAATCGCCTGTCTAGATAGATTCCCAAGTATCTCACATCATCTGAGTGTGGAATTACGTTGTTGCGAAACGTTACTGGTGGACATGATTCTCGTTTCATCGTAAAGGTTACGTGTGCAGACTTCTGTTCATTTACTTTGATCCTCCATTTTTGGCACCATTCTTGAATTTTATTTAGATGTTGCTGTAGTTTTTCAGAAGCGTGAACTGAGGAGGCATCAGACGCAATAATAGCAGTGTCATCGGCAAAAGTTGCTGTTGTTACAAGTTCATTTACAGGAATATCTGCCGTAAATAGTGTATATAGAAAAGGACTTAAAATGCTACCTTGAGGTACACCTGAACGAATTAGGTGCAAGGTCGATAACTCATCATCAAATTTCACTTGGAAAAAACGATCGGTTAAGAATGATTTTAGAATAGGAAAATAATTATGATCCAGGTTTAATTTAATTTTGTGTAGAAGAGCTAAATGCCATACCTTGTCAAACGCCTGAGCTACGTCTAAGAAGACGGCTGAGCAAAATTCCTTTTTTTCTAAGGTAGGGTATATCGAATTTGGTTAACTATCCGATGTACCTGTTCTATCGTAGAATGTTTTTCACGGAAACCGAATTGATGATCCAGGTAAACACTTTCTTCCAAAAAAGGTTTTAAACGATCAAGTAGTAATTTTTCAAAAACTTTTGATGTCACGGATAGAAGACTGATCGGTCTATATGACGTAATTTCGGTAGGTTCCTTGCCAGGTTTGAGAATCATGACTATTTGGGCAACTTTCCATTGAGATGGAAAGCAACCCGTCCTTAGAATTGCGTTGAAAATGAATGTCAGGAGTAAAATTCCCTTCCTTGGGAGTTGCTTTAGCACCTCACCGGTAATTAGGTCATAGCCAGGGGCTTTTTTGGAACTCAGGCGCGTTTGGATTGTAGTTATCACTTCAGCCGGAGTGAAAGATTTGATAGGAGGTGATAGCTGAAATGGGGCTTCAAGATGTTCCAAAATGTCTTCTTCTAATTTTCGATCGATATCATCGTCGTGTGGACGGAAGACAGTGGACAGATATTCCGCAAACGCTTCCACATTTTCTTTTGTGGTCCTAGCCCAATTTCCATCCGTTAGACGAAGAGGTGGAATTTGTTTCTTTGATCGCTTTATGTATCTTGTAGCTTTCCATAATGAATAGTCGGTAGCTGCCGTTGGAGATAATTGAACCAACCTGTCTTGGAAATAATGATTACGCAGTTCTAGAAGCGTGTACTTTAGATGTTGTGCTGCACGATTGAATCTTGTTTTGTCATCTGGGTGTCTGCTATGCTGCCAAATTTGACGTAATCTTCGTTTGTAGTTTATCAATTCTCGAATGGTAGCAGGACAACTGTTGCCATGAGTGTTTTTGTCAGCATCTGTAGTTGATTTCCATGCGGCATTTTGCACTACCTTATTAAAATGCTCAACCGCTTCCTCAATCTCGTCTTGTGATTTTAACGATACATTCAAAATTATATTTTCGGTAACCAGACGCTTAAAGGAGGCCCAATCTGTGTTTTTGTTACACAGAACGGGGAGTTTCTTCTTTTCTTGTAGTTTACAACCAACGCTGGCGATTATAGGAGTGTGATCTGAGGACAAATCCAGGACCGATTTTACTCGAATAGAATTTTGACTTATATTTTTGGTAACAAAAAAGTCGAGGAGATCCGGAATCCTGCGTCGATCGGTTGGCCAGTACGTTGGTTCACCTGTCGATAACAAGCCTAAATTATGTTTTTGTACAACATTAAACAGAGTTCTACCCCTTGGATTACATAAACGAGAACCCCAAGCCTGATTTTTCGCATTGTAATCACCTCCCGCAATAAATTTGTTACCTAAACTTTCAAAAAAAGTTTCAAATTGAGCGGCCGTAATGTGATGCCGTGGGTGGGAGTATAGCGCTGAAATTGTTACTTGTCCGCGCACGTCCTCAATGACAATGTTTGTTGCTTGTAGATAAGGTGTTTCGAATTTTTTAAGTTCGTAATGTTTAATATTATTTTTTATTAATATAGCGGAGCTTCCATGCGCCGTACCATCAGGATGATTAGTAAAGTATAGAGAATAACCGTTGCACCTGATGTAACTCCTGTTAGTGAAATAAGTTTCTGATAAAAGCATGACATCGATGTTGTGTATGTTTAAAAATGTGATTAGTTCTTGAATATGTTGACTTAAGCCATTGGCGTTCCAGAGTGCAATTTTATACACTAATGCTTGCTCCATTTTAATTCAATTTCGAAACAACGATTGTAAGTGAATTTAATAGTGTCGCAATTTGTTCTGTTTGTTTTTGTATTACGTTCCGTAGTTCTAGAAATGATTGTTGTAGATTTGAAATCGGATCAGTTTGCAACGGATTGCTTGGGATTGGTTGCGTAGAATTGCCCTTTACGGCTCTCGCATAGTCTAAAATATTGTTACCGTTAGGTGTCTGATGTAATATTTCCTGTACGCTGTTTTTTGCAACAACTTGGGTGACAAATTTTGAGCTGACCGTCTGAGTTTCCGGTGGTGTAACTGTTCTTTCGCGTAAAGGTGGAAATTTTCGTTGTTTAATCTGTTTGTATATTTCGCAACCTTTGTAGTTAGAGGGATAGCCTCCTCCACACAAAGCGCATAATGGTGGGGTGTCCTTCTGTTTACCACAAATAGTAGTGTCATGATTATCACCGCACTTCACACAACGAAATGGTCTGTTGCAGTACGCTCTTGAATGCCCGTACCGTTGACATCGCTTACATTGAATAACATAGTTTTTTTGGTAGGGTGGCTCAAATTTTATTTTGGCGTTTTGCAACAATTCTATTTTATAAAAATCTTTATTATTAGAAGCCGGTTCTAAATCTACAAAAAAAAGCGAAAGAGGTTCCTTTGTAATTCTGTGCCGTATGTTCGAGATGTTCCGTACAGCATGGTTATGCGTAGCCAGTTCTTGTATCACGTCATTGACGTCAACTGAGTAGTGGACGTGACGTAGAACAACCCGGAATGCACGGCACTGTTTTAGCTGGTAGGTGTGGAAGTCGATTTTAGAAGACTTCAGATTTTTTATTATCGTCGAATATGCACGGCTGTTGTTGGCGTTCAATTTCATTTGGCTTCGAGAGATAATTTTGTACACATAATCGGTTTTGTTTACACCATTGCTGGTGATTATATTTAAAAGCAGTTGCAGGTTGCTAACGCTGGGAATAAAGACAGGGGGCGGCTTTGGTTCTGTTGTAGATGAATCGTTTTCCATGTCGGAATTGTCTGACAACACATCGTAAGCGTTGCTGAGTGGAAGCGCTGTGGCTGTACTATCGAGTCGCTTCCCTGCACGCAAATCAGTTGATGACTTTTCTGCCTTTCTTTTATTATTTCTCGCTCTAACAACAGTAAAATCGTCTTGTGGTTTTGATGGTAATGTCGGTATGTCCTTGTCAGCCGATAAATTACGTGATTCATTAACGAGTCTTGGATCCCGAATGAATCGTTTTTCCGATGTGTGAGTTGCAAATTTATCAACATATGTTTTAGTAGCGCCTTCTTGATCGGAAGAGGTTGAAAATTTGGCGACCGATAAATTGTTATTTATATGCCTACCACTAGAACAATCGATATCATATGATTGGGTTGAAGAAGAAGAACCCTGTGTCGACATTTTAAAATGTAACCTCAAAATTTTAATAAAATAAACAAAAAAATATAAATTTAAAAAGTCGTTTAGTAATTAATAAATAAAATTAGCAACTTACATATTTATTCACCATTCACACACAATCACACAAAAATAATTGTTAAATTAATAATGTTTTAACAGAAAATAGTGGACAAATTCAGTAACTGTACTTCACAACACACAATCAGCCGCAAATATAAAATTTAAAATAAAATATGTAACGGTCTGAAGATCAGACGTTACAAAGTTTTATGTTTAGTGAAATAAAATATGAAACAACAAAACCAGAATATTAAGTTTCATTAATTGTTTAATTTACACATAATTAGGTTCTTTTAAAACTTTCATTATTCCATTTTGTGATATGAAGTACGATTTTGAGCTAACAAACGCAGGAAATAATGTCATGTACAAATGTGACATGTCAGATCCGTTATTAGGGCTATGTCTCATAGTAATAATAAATTATTTTCTGTGACGCATTGTGAGACAATATTAATGTTCATTGTTCTACCGTTTTTCATTATTATGAACAAACAGAAACTTTTGTTCGTAGAAAGAGGTGATTTTCATGTAATACGGACAGGGCAAAACGTTTGTTTTTCTTTTTCTTTAGATGTCCTAAAAACGTTTTTTCGTATTTCTAACTTATTTATTTATAGTCAGTTAACTGCGCTGATAAATTTGAATTTATTTTTATGACGTTTCTAATATCTTTTAAAATTAAGTACATCCAAACAATTAAAACTTTCTCATAAACCTTAAATCAAAATATTTTTGTTTTAGGCCAAGGATAACACTCAGATGTTTTTGTACAAAATGCAAAATTAAATCTAAACAATCTTTAAAGAACTTTCACATAAAATTTTTATGTTGTTATTTTTTTTAATAGCAGTTAATTTTTAAGTCGATTGTTGTAAAAGGTTTTATGGAGTCACCGGAGTAAATCTTAGCTCCGAAATGAGTGGGCCGATTTTGTGGCGGGTTTTATTAAACCAATACAAATTGCTGCTGAGTAAATTTTGAACGAGCTGTACCGACCAAAAGTATTGACGTAAAGCAATTTTCATTTCCTGCGTTAACTAAATTTTTTACCTGAAATACACCTTATAAATTTGAGTTAATAATTATGACACTACATTATGACTAAATTAAACACTTTTTAAACTTGATGAAGGTAACATGTATTATTATTTTTCAGTTCTTTATTAGTTTTTCCACGATATTCTCGTGGATATTGGCGTTTAAACTCCTTACAGGGTAACTTGGAATGCACAGTGTGCTTATTACACGAATTAGTGGATTCCTACGTTTGTTAAATTTTTTCGCTAATTTACGTAAAGTTAAATTCAGTTCAGAGTACGCTATTAATAACTTAAAATGAGTATTGTGTAATATTCGTAATAATTATTTTGTCTTGGATGGCCTGAATGCGATGAGTATGTAATTTAAAAGAAAAGCCTATATATTTAAAAAGAGGAAATTTGAAAAAATATCGACAAGATTTTTTTTCTGCATTGCTACTTATTCCATCTTATTTATGACAGAGCAACCATGATAAATTAGGAAAACTATATGGAAATTTTTAAGCTAGTTTTTTAAAAGATATTATTTTTGTTTTAAATTTGTACTGCAGAAATATCTTAAATTTGGGCCTACCGAGTAAATTCTAAAAATTTTCAAGGGTTTTACGATAAATATTCAGATTTCAAGTTTCTTTCTAACTGGAGTTACTTTGCAAATAATAACATTCATTTAACCGTGCACAGGCGTGCACCTAACACCGCACGTAGTTTTTACCGTATCAACATGTCTGGTTTCTAGAGATCGTGCTATACAAATTTCATTAAACATGAAGTATAAAATTATTCTCATGACCGCCGTACCTTCTCATTCTATTCTCAAACATTATGTACAAGTAATAAAAAAGCAACAAAAAAAGAGAACAACAGATTGAAGCAGCTAATGAATGCCATTTTCATTATAACCTTGCTGTATTTGTAAGATTCTAAATACTGCCATTAAATTATCACACCATAAAAATTTTAATGATTTTGTTTGTCTAATGGTTTCATGGTATCAAAATTTAATGTTCTAGACATAAAAATGTCATTTTCTCAGATAGTTAAAATGTAAACCTCTAAACGACAATTACCTCTTTATAAACAAACATCTTGTTCCTGATTGGATTTTGTAGATGTAACAAAGGAAAAACTCATTATTTTTGAAAGTTTATGTCCATGCAATTATTGTGTAGGGTTTGTTAGCAGAATACAATGAAAGCTTAAAAGATAAAGAGTAAATTTATGATATCCTTACGTACTTATTTCTCCCAAAAGGTTTATTAAGTCGTTTACTTTAGTTAAGACTTAATGATTTAATTAGCCTTTTTAATTGTGTGGTTAATTCTAAGAAAAGTTATTCTGTTGTTTTAGTGCGTCTTAATTACATTTCTTTACATAAGATGAAATAAAATAATTTTCTTTACATTTTACTACATGGTTACGCTACTGGTTTTGAAGAACATGATTTTGGACATTACCAGAAATCCTCATTGTTCTTCAAAATTTGCATAATGAAACTGGAATAATCGCCTTGCCAATTTTACTCGAAATATTAAACGATAAATTTTTATAGTGCATTGATTAGAAGTCACATTATTAACCAATCATTCAATGATAAATAATGTCATTTATTATTATAATAATATCATAATAATATAATATGTAAATATAATAATATGATAATAATGTCATTTATTAGAAGTCAACGTGGTTATTAGCGACCACAATAAAAAATATATGAGTATTTATATTGGCTAGATAACCTAATATAACCTAAGATAAATTGTATAAATTGACTGAAGAACAATAGAGATAAACAAAATTATGATTACAGAAACGGTATTACCTCATTTATTCGTTTATTGCTATATTATTTACACCCACTGTCATAAGGGTTTCTTTCTTTTACTGTAAGTAATACTCGTAGTTAATTGTTTAAGGGGAGGCTGTACTTTGTATCACGCCAATGTTAAATTTGCTATTTTTAGGTACATTTTCCATAGGATTGGTAAAAGATTCATAAATGAAACTTTACACACTTTTATTTGTCGGGGTTTTCTAGGTACTCACAGTTTTTCAATTTAATCTGTGAGCCAATAAAATTAAAAACAAATTAACGGATAACATAAAATATTTACAAATTTCTTTACAAGTATTTCGGATGTTAGTAATTGTAAGAGCATCTGAGGAAGTCATTAAAATGTCGGTGTTTGTGCATGTGCAAGGTGAATAACTGGTCAAAAATTCAGCCTGCTAGGTTTAATGGGTTCCGAGAAAAATGTATCTGAATTTAATAATCTAAATTTACGGGAACAGCCATAAAACAAAAAAAAATAAATCAAAAAGAAAATGTATACAAACAAGTAAATTTCCCATCAACAGTTGGTTAGAAAGCTGTACCAACAGCTGAGAATATAAAAAACAGTAACGCAGATATTAAAAAAACCTACAATTCCATTTGCTCTAAAGCGATTGGTGTAAAATTACGAAAAATATGGGTTCTTGATGAAATGATCATTTTTCTGGATATGCCTGCTAAAAACTTAATTTTTTCATTTAAATAATTTTTTGACGTAATTTAATGTTTTTCTTGTAGATATAAGTCTGAACTATTGAAAAACATAAAAAACCGAAAATTTAAATTTTCAGTGAAAACCATCATACAGTTTCACCTAAAAAAGGTAAGAGAATCTTCTTCAGTAACCAGATAACTACAGTGACAGAACTATACATTTTATTATAACCATAGATATCTGTCATACCTGTATAAATAGATAAAAGAGTAAATTGTTTGTGAAAGAAACAACCACTATCTCTTTGTCCACTCTAGGCAAACACTCCTAACAGAGCCAACGTTGTTGGCTCTGTTAGGAGCCTACCTGCGGGGATTATCAGGTACTTCCTCCTATTTTAGTTAATCCACACGAAAAAACGTTGCTATCGAGCTGTCTAACTTGTAAATTTGGCACAATCGAAAAACAAATAAGCCTTGTAAATTATATAATCTGTGCATTCTTATTAATTCTACAAAAAACTACGGAAAGTATGATCAACCAATGGAGTACCCAATATGCCCAAATACGATGTTTGGAGGTTTCCAGCTTCTAAACGTTTCGATGGAGACACGGTACATTATTGTAACTATTGTACAATTTTCTTAGGAAGTAAGACCCAAAAAACAATTCAATAAGTTTTTTTCTAAAGCAAGCCATTGTTAGCAAAATATTTAACATAAATGCTTTAAAAGTACATAAATAAATGACAGAATTTGTATTCCAGAATCTGTAACGGTCTAAGGTAGATTAAGTGAGAGATGAAAAATCTCTCATGGCAGTCAACCTGTTAACTGACTTCACAGTTTACACTAGTTACGATCACTTCCGGTAAGTTTCAATTTACACTGGCTAGGGACGATAAATTTTGTAATGGTTCCCTAATCTGCAATTTATCGAAAAAAAATTAAGTTTAGGTAAAGTGCTTCTGTTAAAAGAACACATGCCGGGATAAAGATGTTCGAGTATTTACTTCACTTTTACGAATTTATTGTTATTGAACTATCCGACCTTCAATTATAAATATATTCGAAAGTTTCTAATCAAACTTTCTGTGGTGAGCATAAAATTCCATGGTACATCAAAAGCACATCTATGCTGATCGATATGTTAAACAAATAATATCAAAATTCTGTTTTAAATACGGTTAAAGACAAACATCATTCGAGTCTTTTGTCTTAAACTTTCTCAATTACACTGATAACGGTTTCACATGATCATTATTATCATAAGGACATTATAAATAAAGAAGGATATATTTTATATAAAGAAGGAATTATACTAAGAAGGATATTATATAAAGGATAACAATCACTATGTTTTAAAATAACATTCTTTCCAGTATGACATGATAATGGTGTTAATACACCATTATTTTCATCAATAGATGATGGAATTATGAGTTTGTAAATTAATATTTGTCATAATTACTAATTGTTTAATTTATTGTAAACAGACAATGTTGTTGACCTGACAAACAAAAAATGAAACAAAGTAAACTTCAGATCCTTATAACAATCAGCAGAAGTTCAAAACTAAAACAGCTATAGCTTTTTCATAGGCAAACAGTTTGGTTGATGAAAATGACTGCTCATTAGCTAATTACATTCTTTTACAAAAATCCTTCTTCTATCTTACCAGCGATATTGTTATATGAAATGATTTACTCTTAAACAAATGATCAGCAATACGATTTTAAACAAAGCGTAAAGTAGTTTTCAAGTTAGTGTTGGTTTAATATACGAGAAACAAATTATAGAAGTAAAAAACTTTCCAAACTCACATTATTTTTTTATAAAGGAGAAAAGAAAAATAGATTGGCATGCCAGAGAGATCCAGCGAGTTGAACAGCGGAGTAAGTACAAGAGGACATAAAACAACCCGCATAGAGAATTTACTTCTGTGGGGGAACACTGATGTTGAAAATAACAGGGATGACGAAATACGCCGTAAAAACGTTATAAAAGAGGAAGGACACGTCGCATTATATAGAGGCAAACCATAATTTTCGTATGTCAGGTATACACCTGGGGCTAGTTAGTGAAGATATTTAGGGCAACAAATCCTTAATTTTCTTTATGACTGCATAAAATAAGTAGAAAACGTTGTATTATTTAACAATAATAAATGACATAACAACTACTTAATTAAATTTATTTTATTGTTTTATTCAATTAATTCTACATTTCCTACTTTAACACTTTTTAAACATTTATAAGGCCTGCACAAAAAGTTACACATGTTACTTTACTTTGTTAATTAGTACAATAAGTAAATTTGAAAAAGAATTTTGATGCATGTTTAAATTATTTAACAGCTACTCTTACATATTACGAAACATGTGAAACCAAAGGTTAGAGATTTTCACAATTAATGTCTGCAATATATTCTGATACAGAATGATAAGCAAATGAATTTTTCTTTATTTATTTGGATTGAAGATTATATATTACAATACTGTGATAAAACCTGTGTGTCTGTACGCGAGTGAGTGCTTAGAATGAGCGGGAAGGCTTGTCTAAGAGAAGCAGAAAATTTTGAGACAAAAGGTCCTCCTCAAGCTTATGAGTCCAAAGATAGTAAACGGGGAATATAGATTAAAAGGACGAGAAGAAAAAATAATGGAAACAATTGGAAAAAACACTAAAATTTTACGGACATCTGTATTGAATGGATGGTAGATAAATTGCTTTGAGAAATCAGAAAGAATATTGAGAAAACCGGAATATAGTGAAAATATTAATGAACCGAACCAGAATCAAACAACTAATTATTACGGACTTTAAATTCTTCCATTAAGAAAAGAAACAGAGTACAAGGTGGACAGAGGAAAGAAAAAAATGCTGAGAATGTGGGCTGTAAAATGAACTTCCAGAAACGTCTAAAGTTACCTCGCGTGGTCTAAAATTCACCACATTCAGACAAAAATGCAAAACCAAGTTTGAAGAAACCCTCACCTAAATGTATGTACTTATGTCATATGTCTGTATGTCAAATAAATGTCTGTAGAATGTCTTCGTTTTAATTGTCTAAGCGTGAGATGGCACAATGATTTGAATGTCATTCGATCCTTCTTTCAAACTTTTGATTTAATGTGTTAATTTTCATGTTGAATCATAAAAATATTAAAACGTCTGTGTTTTTTGTTGTGCACCTAGGGGTTAAGCTATGATTCTTCAGATGCCTTGTTCTCTAAGAACGTTGGCGACAGTTAATTGCCCGTCGATAAAGATCAACGAAACTCACACCATACCATTTCAGAAGATTCCTCACCCACGGTGTCACATCGACGCGTACCTTATGTATTTCCTTGGATGACAATTATCAGCATTCTATATTTCTCACTGCTCTTCACATGGCCAAAATACTCCAGTTTGCTACGTTTCACATTATTTATATTTATATTTTATTATTCTACTTAACTAAAACTTCTGTTTTCTTTACTTTATTTTTCTAAAAACGTAGGCAACAATCTCCTGTTACTTCATTTGTCAAAGGCCTCAAGTGTTATTATCTCATTATGGTTAACCGTCAAAACCAATACTACAATCGTGGTGCAATTAATTGTCCGAGTCAACCAGTAGCGTTATTGATTAATTACTGAGTAATTTTGACAGAAACTTTAATGAATTTCGATGTTAGACTGATTTGACGAGCCCCACGATTAAATTTCATAAACCCAGATTGGTTTAAGAAATGTCGCGTAATAATAATAATTGTTTAAATTTTTTCGATTTGAATACTAAGGATTTTCGTAAATTCTTATAAGATTGTTTAACTTTTTTATTGGATTTGAGAGTTAGACAGTGGTTACCGCAGTAATTTTATGGTTGGGGTTCAATTAACCGTATTTTTTCAGGAATGGTCAGCTTGAGTCTGTACAAGACTACAACTCATTTACACGTTTTACATTATTATCCTCATTTTTTGGGTTATGTGATTGCCTTTTGTTCTTTAATTGACCAGATACACACAACAGGGATCAAAAACATGATTATGATGTTTTTCCAATTCAGCCGTTTATTAAGATGTAGGTTATGCAAATGTATTTAGCGGTGTCTGCTTAGGGTATTTGCTATCTGTTTATGTAATCTGCTCGGTATGCCTATGTCTGTTTTTAGCGTAATTATTATGTGTATAGACCTATGCTTTTCATTGTTTTCAGTCACCATATATTCTACCATTGTTATATTTTATTCAGATGTTGCAGATACTTTTAAGTGGATATTCAACTGCTTTTTGATAATTTGTTTCCTCAGCAAACGGGGTTATTTCAAGTTACCATCAGAATGTTTTATAGTTCAGGATACTCATTAAATTTTTATTAAACTTGCAGCACATTTTAATTTCATTAAGTAATTAATATTTTTAATTTCGGTATTTTCTAAATTTCACGTTTGAATTTAACCTGTTTTGTAAAATAAAAAAGTTTTAGTTTTTTAAAAACTTTTATCTTTAAATAAATTTTTATTGAAATTTAAAATCTTTTCTTTTATCTTTAATTATTTGGCGAGTTAAATTTTTAAACGATAATTGGCTATTCTATCTCTAGTAACTAAAATTATGCAAAATTAATGTCGGTTGAAAAGCGGTTACCAAAATAAAAGTTACTAAAACCACATTTGCAAAAACATAACCTTTATAAATATTCTGCGTTATTGGTCATTTTCAAATCTTTAATATACTATCTTTCAGCTCAAACCAATGTAGTGACTAAACTGAAGTTGGTTAAAACTCAATAAATATTTAATATTTTTTTACACATATTCTCCGTCTATTTATAAAAAAGTTTCAAAAGCTTCAAGACATACATACAGTTTAAAAATAATTTTTCATTTATTATATTTTACATAATTTTGTTAAGACGGGCTCCTGCAGAGTACATAAAGTACACGTTATTTGATTTCACAAATGAAATGAAATCGACTGAAGAGAATATTTTAGCAAGCACAGGTTGGTCTGGTGTTGTGACACCGCAAGCTGGAATGTAATGAGGTGGCCTCCCTATGGTTCTTGAGTATGGTGTTTGAAAGGGGTTGTTATAAACGGAAGAATGAGTGAGACAGAGAGGAAAATTTAAAAGAGAAAGATAGCAGGAGAAGGAAACAACGGTGATAATAACACCTCAGCCCTTCCGACCGAAAGAACAGCACACACAATAGGGACTGAGAAATTAATCAGGCTCCACGGCTCCTGCCAAATTATGAAACAATTACCTTCACCCTTGTCTAGGTTAACATGCACCCAAGTATGTGAACAATCTTCCTCGCGTTAAGTTACCGTACCAACGTATATATTTTACGCACGACATAGCTTAGTCCTGCCGCAAATTTGGTCAATACGTTAAATTTTCTTCTACGATAATTTGATTTAAGGATTCTAAGGTGTTCTAATTCAAAGTATTAAGTTTTTAGTAAAGCTCTATTATTCGCCTATACTTCATATGTTTGAAGGAAATCCTTAAAGTTACAGGACAACTTCAAAAGTTTGATCTTCGTTATTGTATGCTGGAGCTCTCTAAAAAGATATATGTATGTTTATCCTGGGTTTTAAGTAAATATATGAAAAAATGAATTTTTTGTTAAGAGTAGGCCTAAATGAAACGCGCAAAATCACTATTACTTAATACACTAATACTAAATTACTACTGCACTATTACTAAATATTCTAAACATGGGTTTTTAAACTATTTTACAATAAATGCTCTTGAAATGAAATTTTTGTAAAATTTCGTATTAAATAATATCGTAAAAGTTAAAAACTACAAAACATAACGCCATTATTAAACTGAATCACTATCGTAATTTATCTTTTTCAATATGTCAGTAATAAGTTAAAGTATATTTATGATATATTTATTTTATTTATATACAAATGAATATACTAATTTGTAAATATAAAATTAACTTTTTTTAATAAGTATGTATGCATTATTTTGTGACTGCATATTCCTTTATTTGGTTCTTTGATAGATAACAATACACACATGTTTATTATTTACTCAAGGTCGCGTCGACTACAAGGTCATTTTCGACCACTTTACATTTATAAATATTATATAGTATAAAATTTCCAAAGAAGACATAAACAAACACAAAAAGGTTATATATAAAAACATAATATATAAACACATAGCCTATATAATATATAAACACATGTTCATTAATTTCATATTTTTATTTATGTTTCACTTATTAAAATTTTAAGCTTAGAGCACTAAGTATCTTTAATTAGGGCATATTAACGAATTAAAACCTTCAACTTTATTCGTTTTGGATTATGCACAAAATATGACTGTAGTTTTATTCTCAAAACTCGCTAAAAATAATAGGGGCTTCTGAAAAACCGATAAAATTGTTAGTTCAATTTATTACTTTAATTACAATAAACATTTACTAAAATTAATCCTTTATCTTTATAATAAAACATTAAAAAATAAATGAAAAACTAAAATACATATATAATAATTTCGCGTTAAAATTATTTTCAATTTTTCAAAAGGGTTGAAATTCCATTCATATAGTTCAACAATGTATACTTCAAAATTTTGTTTGTTGCCTTTTATTAGAAAATTTTACAAGAGTTCTTTATTACAAAATATTGAAAAAGAGAGAAGAGTGCCGCTTTCTTCAATGTGATGTCTGATCTGATATAATGCACAGACATGTGAGAAAATCAAGTACTTTTGTTCGTAAAACATGAAGTAGGCCTACTTGATTACACGAAGTGGAAACTCATAAATTCGAATCTAGTGAATTTTACTTTTTATTTCAATATATTATTTAATTATAAATTTGTATGTTTTTCGTGCTAAGAACAATTTTGTTATTACTGCATTTTTTAGAAATAATTACCTATTAAAAATCTATTGTTTACTTAGATTTTAAGTAGCTATAGCTTACAAGTCAAAATTTCAAGTATTTATAAGTAAATATAAAATAACTTGTCAAGATTTTAAGTAGCTACAGCTTACAATAAAACTTTCAAAATTCGTAGGGAACATTACCGAATTTTTATAGAAAAACAATTTCTATAAGAAAATTACATCACCAAAATCCGTTACTTCAAATTATTTATGTTCAGAACGATTGAAACAACGAAGATTTAAAAAAATACATTAGACAAACCGCTTAATGTGACCGTTTAAATAAACTATTCTTCAAAAATTAAAACGTTAATACATTTTCAATCCTTAAAGTTCATTTTCCTCTTCATATATCTTTATATATAAAATTTTTCATAAAAGTGTGTTTTTGAAATATTTATTTGTTTTGATTTTCTCTTGTGAACAGCAAAACTGTGACAATAGAAATTTAGAGTTATCATAATTTTATGATATTTTTTAACAACTTCACGTATATTGGTTAACAGTTTGGTCTTTGGGCAGTTATTATTGAACAGTTTCAAATAAAGAAAACACATTAGTCTACATGAAAAAGTACACCTATAGTCAGTAAACAAACAAAATTTTATGCTTGGTTTCTTGATAAGCCATAAGTATCAGAAATACGTAGAGCACACCATGGTGCATAAACAACAAATTTATTATTGGAGATCTCAACACAAAGACAATAAAAGGAATAAATTCAGAATTCAGCTTTAAAATACCAAAGAATACTCGAAACACTTATTAATAATCTCGCCACCTCACTCGTGGACAATTTAAACGACTCTCGCCGATTGAAAAGAAGACTACGGACATATTTAAAGTGACAAGACAACACTGAAATAAATCTAAAGAGTTTCTCTTTTGGGGGGTTTTCTTCAATCATGATATGTAAAAATAAAAACTCTACGTATTATTCGACATACTAATTCGTTGTACATTTTACTTTAAGATAGATACAAATTTAATCTGCATAGTCTTCACTATTGTAAACATTTACAAGCAATCAATTTATTAATCAGTAATTTTACTTAAAACGCAGGTTGAAATACTTGAATTTTTTGGACCAAAATTTTACCAAAGATTCTTTGTTTTTTTATTAATATTTAATTTTTCTCATAAATATCAGAGGTCAGAGAACAATGAATTTTTGATTTCCTTTAGTTATAATAAATTAGTTATTGTTCAAATAAAATTAACAGATTGTTGTGTAGAAGTAAGGAAAAAAGTTCACAAATTTCTATTTGTGGAATGGCAATATAAAATTAAATACCAATGTGTAACAATTTTTTTTTTCAGAAAGTTTAATCGTAGTAGGCTTAAGATCACTTTCTAATAAGTGGGAAATACTTTAAAAAAATTAGTTAACGGATTAAACAAAGAATATAAAGTTAAAAATGCTTCTCTTAGTTTAAAGAACACCATTCGTCACTCACTATTGTACAAGTTTGTAAGTTGTTAAACGGTGGTTTTCTAATCCACCGGTAACGAACAATTGGCGTTTAAGATCATTTTTTACAAACACAGAATCTTCTATAAGCATCTGTCTGATCTTAATCGTCCGATTTTATTTGGTCAAGTTTGTTTGAGACCAAACAGTTAAATGCTTATATCATGACTAATAATTCCAATTTATTTAAGTAGTGTGAATATTATTTTACCAATATTTATTTGTTTCTTTACTAGCGATATGGCGAATCTAAATAAATGACCCTATAATGTAACTATGTAACTATCTTATAAAATTCTTTTCTTTGGATGAATGAAGGTAACTCCCTTAAATGAATATTTTGATTTTATTTTCATCTTATTCAAATATTAGAAAAGAAATTTTAGATCTTAAAGGAAGTACACAGTTACGTTATAAAACGTGACTTGAATACATGAACGAGTCCTGAACATTTCCTGCATGACTCTGTCAATATTCAAACTGACGTCCGCTCTTGTTTGCCAATCGTTACGACAAAGCTTGGATCCAAAGAGATTTGCACACTCCTAAAATACAAACTCCATTCACTTCATCTATCCCATGTGTATCACAAAAAAATTTCAATAAAGTAAAAGCTTGTGCACGTGTGCCTTTATGTATTTATATATAAAGGTAGAATAAAAAAAGAGTTTATTATTTGCTTTCATCTCCAATACAACGCAGATGAGACATTTTAACGTTTAAATTTTGGTAGAAAAATGTTGGTTATCGGTTAAAATCTACTGTCAATTTTGAGTTTATTACAATGCTTCTTAATTGAAGTACAATGTAATACGACTTCATGTTGAAACGAACTAAAATATTATCTACGATATTCCCCACGAGGGATTGACAATTTGTAAAAAAAAAAACTAAATATTCCTCTCGATATTAACTATTTTTAATGAGCGAATGAGGGACCCGCCTACTCCTCCGCCATCTTGCCCCTCACTGGAATATATTTTATACAAATTTTTATTTTATTCTTCTCTAGTCGCCTAGCAACTGGAATAAACAACTTTTATTAAAATAATTTTGTTAATGTGAAATAATTTTAAATAATTCTTAAATAATAATCAGCTGGAGATGTTTATCATTTTAATAAATAGAAAAAATAAACAATTCCAGATGTTCAGTCAATTCGGCACACTACAAAT
Organism: Catonia carolina; assembly: GCA_035578175.1. NCBI lineage: Eukaryota > Metazoa > Arthropoda > Insecta > Hemiptera > Achilidae > Catonia > Catonia carolina. The sequence goes on from JAQMRL010000002.1 coordinate 84,741,852, forward strand.
ATCCCCACAATTCAATTTTGAAAACAAAAAGAAATTTTTATGATAATCTAAATTTTGAATTTGTTTGATAAATTTAATTCCAAAATGTTTTAAAAATTGTTACTAAGCGACCTTACAATTCCATTGATCAAATAAACTATAAACTATAAACATAATATAACCTATAACACCTAAACTATAACCTATAAACAAACTATAACCAACTATAAACAAACTATAACCAAACATAATGTTCATCAAAACTTTTACACTTACTGTGATTAAACAAAAAATTAATAGAACAAAACTTAATAAAAATGTAGTAAAAACAAAGAAATAAAAATTTCTTTAATAAAAATTATTTATTTTTTCAACTAACTCTTTTCTATGTAGATCTATAGTATGTGCCTGTTCATCTATTTTACGGTCTAGTTCATTTTTATGCTCATCCATTTTACTGTTTTGCTTATCAATTTTATTCCCTAGTTCACTGTTTTGTTTCATAAGTTCCTGAAACATATTTGCAATCATAACTAATAAATAGGAACTGTGGACTACCAAATATACATATACATAAAATAAATAAAAGTTCAAATAAACATTGTACACACACAACAAACCTCATACATACATAACAAACCTCCACCTTCATCACGACCGTCACTTTTTATATTACAAAGCACATTTTTTAATATAATTTCATATTCTTTTTCCTCTATTAGTCCAGGTATCTGTTTAACTTTTACGGTACTTCTTTTTTCCTTGTTTTGTACATCACTCCTGGCTGAATGGCTGCTTCCCTTCCCCGTCACATCAGAATCATAATTTGAACCGCTGCTGGTACCATCCTGTGCTGATTTTTCTTCATCATCCTCTGCTTCATCCAAAGTTGACACCCTTCGATTTACACCACTTCTCTCTCCTTCCGGCAATCTTAAAACATTCTGACTGGCACTGACACAACTACCCGTTTCTACTACAACATTATCTTCATCTGGTTTAATATTTTCAGTTCATATTTTATCATCTTTACTACTTACTGATCCACTTTTTAATATACTTTTCTTTGTTTTTACTACATTATTATCTTCATCTGGTTTAATATTTTTACTAACATCTTGTTGAGTTTTCCTTATATTTTTTATTATCTTTATATTACGCTGTTTAATCTCTTCTTTCATTTCTTTTATGTTTTTCTCCTGCTTGTCTAACCTACAATCCAAATTATTTATTTTTTCAACTAACTCTTTTCTATGTAGATCTATAGTATGTGCCTGTTCATCTATTTTACGGCCTAGTTCATTTTTATGCTCATCCATTTTACTGTTTTGCTTATCAATTTTATTCCCTAGTTCACTGTTTTGTTTCATAAGTTCCTGAAACATATTTGCAATCATAATGTTCTGACTATTATTATTATCCATATTATTATTGTTATTATTATTATTATGCATATTTACTTCCCTTTTTTCTAATCCAAGGTCGTGGACGTTTCCCCACAAGGGATGCCAATTTGAAACGAACTAAAATATTATCTACGATATTCCCCACGAGGGATTGACAATTTGTAAAAAAAAAACTAAATATTCCTCTCGATATTAACTATTTTTAATGAGCGAATGAGGGACCCGCCTACTCCTCCGCCATCTTGCCCCTCACTGGAATATATTTTATACAAATTTTTATTTTATTCTTCTCTAGTCGCCTAGCAACTGGAATAAACAACTTTTATTAAAATAATTTTGTTAATGTGAAATAATTTTAAATAATTCTTAAATAATAATCAGCTGGAGATGTTTATCATTTTAATAAATAGAAAAAATAAACAATTCCAGATGTTCAGTCAATTCGGCACACTACAATGTTACACTGTACTTTTTAAATTACTCATGTAATTGTGCTACCTTCAAACACTTTTTTTCATACCTAATAGTTTTTCCAAAAATGATTCTTTATTATATATTTTTTGGCCTAATACAAAATGGAAAAATATAAATACAAACTCCTGTAGGCTACTTATTTATCTCATACTTGTTATTTATATTATTTTTGGTTAGTTTGGCCAGAAGTTTTGCTATTATTATAACTGAGTAATTTACACATTTTTCAATATGATACTGTTGACTTAAACAACATCAAAAACGAAAACATGTGAACACAAAATTTAACAAATTTACTGGATGCTGGGTCAAAAGCTTTATTCCTTTTGAACAAATTTCTTGTATGAATGGTCAGTCTGAAGCTCAAGTGAACGTATGGAATTCAGCTTTGGAGAACAGCAACTGTCTTTATATAACTTGATGGCTTTCGGTAGAGAGAAGCAACATAAGGATTGTAAAATCATTTCAGAAAACATTTCTAATTTTTTAAGTAACTAAAACTTGTCGAAAATGACGTACTTTTATAAAACAAAGTATTTCGCATGTTTCTTGTTCTATAAAATAATTTCGAAAAACCACACGCTTAATAAGATTATGTGCAATGTAGTAAAAGTTTTGTTTTCGAAAAAACTGTACTCCTAACTAGAAATTAATGATTTTCTATTAAATTTTATTGCGTCACCGTTTTACATTATAATTACAGAAAAAACTTGCCAAATCCGTGAAATAATCGTTGAACAATGACGATGTATTTAAAAAATACGCTGTTTTCTTAAAAAACTTATTATAAATTATTATACACTATCTAATTAATCGTGTGGTCTTCGAAATAATTTTATAGAACAAAAAACATCCAAAATACTTTGTTTTATAAAAATATGTCATTTCTGATCGGTTTCAGTTACATAAAAATAATTAAATTTATGTTTTCTGAAATTGTTTTACAATCTGCATATTCTCCTCTCTGCCGGTGGCCATCAAGTTATAGACAGACAGTAGTAATTCGAAAATAGACATAACTTAAATTTTATCGATCTAAAATTCCCAGAACGCTTACACAGTCACCATGATTTACACACAAAATTTGCACACAAGTTTAAATATACCAAATTGTGCTACTTATTTGTTAGTAAAACACGAAATGTTAAAATACTTTTCAACATATCACACGAAATTATAAATCGTTCAAATTTTTTGCAGTGTACCTGCTAGATAACGCTGAAACACCAAGAAAAGTTTTGAAAACACAAGACAACTTTTATGAAGATATAAGATATCAACTGGTACAAGATCCAGAAGAGGTGCATCGTTGGTTGAATCCTCCATTTAACACACACACAAACTTTATTAGTTATTTATTTATCCGTAATATCCATTTACTGTTCCATGACGAACAGATTTTTGGTTTACTTTTTGTTGTAAAAAGATTTTACTGTTTTTCTAAAACCATTCTGAACAGTGACTACAACTGTATAGTGAAATTGATAATAAAATTATAAAAAGTAACATCTTCTTCCTGTCGTGGCTATCTGGTTTGGATGTTGACGATCGCCATGGCTATTTTGACCTTATTAGTCGCAATCCGGAACAATTTTGCGGCGCTCATACCGAACCAGGTCCTCAAATTGACGAGCCAGGTTTTGCAGTCGATTTTGCAGTATTGATCTTCATTCTCCATTTTTTAATCCATGGTTGGGTTTGGTCTAAACATTTCTGAAGTTTGTTTGAAGCAACTATAGAATATCCACTTTTAGCAAGCAATGCCTAGTCGTCAGTAAATGTAGCTTGAACTACCCTTTCAGTTGTTGGTAAGTCTGCTTCATGCAAACATGACCAGAATTATTATTATTTAATCGAACTCTTCTGCAAGCAAATAGTATTCGGTATCTTTGGTTGTGTAGGCGGTTGACCTGGAACGTAATAACGTCAACTACTAAATGACAGACTGAAACCGTTATACAGACTATTACTCAAGCGATCAAAACTACCCATGACTTCGAAACTCATCGCAATACGAGGCGATGCTCGAACCGATCCAGATGTATGGTAATCGGATTTATGGTGCAAAAACCAGTCAGTCATTTCACGAATACAGCGTTTCCGAATTAAATTCAAGCAACTTATGATAAATTTCCAAAGTTACGTATCCAACAGTACACTACACGATGATTTACACGTCTCTTACATCAACAACATATTTCTGAAACTGTACTGCTGATTCAAAAATGGACTTAAAAATCATAATAATCTCTTAATATTTAACATAAATTAACACAACTTTTGAAGTGATTACAAATTTAATAGAAAATTAAAATTGAACACATTTTTTAATTAAGTAGAGCACTCTTACTAGGCAATGTCCTCCTTAAAGACATACAATCTAACAAACGAGTATTAACGAGGATTTTTTTGTCCTTTTTTTGATTAATACACACTGTGACAATTAATTCTGTTTGTGTTTGTACAGTCGCAAAATGATATTAAATAAGTTAACAAAAACATAATCATTAATAATTTATTTTGAGAATACGTAACCTAGTATTAACATTACTTAGTGTTCTGTCAGCTTCTATGTTATTCCAAGTTCTTTTTGGTCCTTGTTTAAATTACTTAACGAATTCGTTTCACGCTTAACCTCACAATATTTCTTAATTATTTTATTCCAAAATTACCAACTTTATTACTAGGAGAAAACTATTCCATAGTTCTCTGGAATTCGCATTACACCAGGTGTCCATTAGGAATACCCTATCATAGAGTTCTAAAATTTCACTTACTTATTCTGTAGTTTTTGTTTCTGTGAGCCACTCTTATTTACCAAATTTTACATCCATTGGAAAAAATTATCGTTTTGTGAAACTGTGGGTAAAAATAGAGAATCTGGAATTATATAACTTATTATTTTTGAATTTAATGTTACTTGAAAAATGTTTGCAGATAAACATACTGTATCCACGAAAACAACTTTTCTAGGTTTACATTCGTGAAATGCTACGTATAATGAAATTAAATATGTTAGTTCGATTATATTTCGCTCTACTCATAATATTCTTTCCTTCCATTCCACTCGTTCCTCCTTCTCTTACTTTTATTTCTACTTCTCTTTTTTACTTATTTTTTTCCTACTCCTCCTCTCATCCTATTTTTTCTTCTTTATCCACCAGAGTTATGTTCTCACAAAATTCCATATCCTTTTTACTGCAATCTGGTAAAAGTTCCTTAAAGAGCAACTAAATATACCCCTACAAATACTCTGTATTTTCATTTACATGCTCTCAAGTTTATCAACTTGGTTATTTTTATTTTTCCAACTTATCTTAATATTTCAATTTTTTCCTGAATTATCTATCAAAGAGCTAATATTTATTGCTTCTCATAACGTGCCCGAAATACTTATAACACTGAACACTGAAATGCCTGAAATACTTTTAAAGTAGTAATAGAAAGCTAGCAAATCCTTTGCAGCCAAATGTTACTATTGTAAATTTCACGATCGATTAAATACACCCCGAAACCAGTTAGTCCGTGATCTAATTATAAGAAACTACACAACTATAACACAGCTAAAGCGGGAAAGAACCAGGGATTTATAGATCTGAACCGCAAATAACACTCGTAGTTCCTGCCATAGAAATTACCACTATTTTATTACTTTTAATATCCTAGACGGAAAATATACTGCAAAGTATAAAATACATTTTCCAAAATCAAAAAAACAAATCCCTCACGGAACTCCTGCTTTAGTATAATTAGGCATAATGTGCAAAAATGCCAGTGCATCGCTAACATATTGTAAGAGCGTGTGCTTTGTATAAATCAGACGGTATTGCCGATGTATTGAAGTTAAATACAACAGACGGGTGAGTGAGCAGAAGGCTAGGCTTAAGAAGGAGGAGGATAGATAATCTGGTACGTTGAATGCACTCTACACTAGATTTTCCGGAGCTTTTGCCATATACAGACACATAGAAACATACTCATATAACACACTCGAACACACCGGTTGATTCTCTCTTTACAAGCCTCTTTAATGTGCAGATAGATGTTGTAATGTGTACATGAGAATATATCAGTCTATCTAGCCTTCATTACTCTCGCCCTGCTAATCTCCTAAAGGGGTGGGCGCCATGGTAAGTTCACTAAAGTGTTACGGATGCTGCTCTTGATATCAGTGCTTTGTACTAAACATAAAAGCTGTAAATTATTAACAATTACTACTGGGATAGTATTAAAAACAATAATCCAAAATCTGTCTGATATATTTATCTACCCATATATTTGATTATTTAAATTGATACTCTGTAAAGTGAAAATATTACATATCTACATTACTTAACATAATACTAATACTAAAAAAGTAATTCTTTATGCAAGTCAATTACTCTGAGCTATTAACGACCGAATCATTTAACTGTAAACCTTTATGGTATCTGTGTATACAGAATAGATTACCAGCATTTTAAACTCTTTTATTGTGAAAGCTTGACTTGTATAAGTTACAAATGGTGGATGGTTCATGCAACTTAGATATATCTGTGGTAAAACGTTACTGTACTATTTTTCAAGGCTGATGAGCTCTGAACGTACGCATTGCCCCCTACCCAATTTATAGCAACGTTGCCAATACTTGCTCTTCTAGCTCTGTTATATATTTTATCAGCCATTTATTTGTCTTTCAATAACAAATAATCTATAAAAATTAGGCTAGCTGGTTATATTATAAAGTATTGCATGTCAACGCGCTCTATAATCGATGTGTTGTACGAGATGCAAGATTACGAGTAAACTACTGCGGCTCTTACACGCATGCACACATAATGTTTGTCAGTTACAATCTGACAACGCTGGCAAATGTTCTGATTGGTCTGAACCCGTGGAACAGCAGAGCTTATCAACCGTGAAAAGAATTATAAATGTCACTTTTTGGTAATTATCTCTGACGTTGTAAGTTGATGTTCAATGTTTAAGGTATTGAACACGACAGAGAATTCAAGGTCTTTGGATGTAAAATACCTTACACTGGTTAATTCGTTGTTGACCCAAGCTGGTGATGTTAAATCGTATGTATGGAACTAAATTTAACAGTAAAAATTTATAAAATAACATTAATGAAGTTCTATACAAAAATGGGTGTTCTTTTATTACAGCAAAACGTCGGTTTTAACATCAAAAGACATGAGCCGGGTGCAAACAACAGATGCGCCTTCTACTCAGAAAGTGTTTCAAAAAGGGATCATATGAAAAACCATTATGGAGAAACAATATAAGGAAGCCATAAGGTATAGGCTCAGTGCGTTTAGTTTAAATGCAAGAATCGTTGCACATCGGCTGAGTTGGTTTGACCATGTAGATAGAATGGAAGAAAGTCAACTGTTGAGGAAAATACTATCTTACATTCCTGGTGATAACCGAGAGGCTGGGCGAACAAGAAAGAGATGGGCTGATCAATTTGAAGTCGTAACGGCCTTACGAACCTAAAGCTTGAAGGAGATGAATGGGTAGGTAGTTTTATTGTTTCTTCCATTCATTCAGTGCTCCGTGTTTCCAATGAATAGGCTATAACTTTTTTTAAATCGCAGCGATTTTTTTACTTTGTTCGGTCCAATCTATTTTTATTCATTCCAGTCGTTTCAATATACGTACTTACGGAACTTAACGGTTTCTATACTTATAGGACAGTTTTACTCAAATGATAATATTTTGTACGAATAAAATAATTGTACCGATCTTGTTTGTATATCTGGTATACAGTAATTCGTAACATTTAGTTTTCTTTAAATTAATTATTTAGATGTGTTTTATTTTTATGTAAGACAAGATTATTTTGTGCATAAACTTTAATTTTCTACAGTAGTGATAAAATCCATTTTTTAGTATAGTTTAAGCTGTATCAACGGCGTATTAATTATCAATAAATGTGTGTTATGGACCAATTTCATTGGTTTCTAAGGTGTTATTATTATATGTTAAGACCCCAGGTACTGGTAAGAAATCAAACGCAGGACTTTCCGCTTAGTAGTTTTGCATAAACCACTAAGTCACGAAGGCGATCATTTTTAATTTACCTCCATTTTTACACTTAAATTAACTTTAAACATAAACTATCACTATACAAATCAATGCTACTGCCAATTTGGGATTAATGGTTCAAGAATTAGAAAAACAGAAAAGTTAGATAAACAAAAATCAGGCCTTCTAATCGAAATTTCTGAGAATCTCAACTGGAGTTCCTTTTTATATATCAAATTTAACATTTCATAATGATCTACAGACGTCTCTTTTAAAAGTTGTAGCCAAACAAATTTACTATCGACTACTTGACAAATTTCACAAACACTTAAATGAACTAGTTACAAATTTACCAGTGGAGCAGTTTCCGAATGTATTACGACTTTGAAAATCGTGAAGTAGAATCTTATTACACTAACAAATTTCAAAAACAATTCCGTACTTTCGTTTACTATCTATATCAACAAAGCTGAATTAATAATTTGAACATCTAAATTGAAACTTATGTGAGTGTAGGGATATTTCAACGAAAGCATTTCCGTACAAAAGTGACAAAATTTAGAAGTTGTGATAAAACACAGAGCTAGATAAATTATATATTTAAGACAAAAAAGTTGTGAACAATATTTACATTTCAGGGAATCATTTAACTTTACAATTTTTGAAATGCATTAACTGCTAAGATTGTTGTAATACAAATATGTTTGGAATAGATCAGAATATAATAATGTTGGATTTAGACAAAACTTCACCGAGAGTTTAACCTTGAACTTTTGCCTCAGCAGGAGATTACATTATTCATTCCTTTTAAAAACCTCGTGTCTGTATTGCAAAACAACTCAAGATGTAAACATTCGTTACAACTACGGTAGAAGAAAAAGGTGTTTCTATATTTTTCAAGACTAACCTTAATATAATGTAAAATTATAAAACTATTAGCTAGGCCTACTGAAAAAAATAATTGTAAACATAATGAAAATTGAATATAATTAAAAACTCGTTAATATGCAGTTTGATTGTTTTTAATTAAAATGTTTCAGAGAAGTGTTTTAAATCAGTTATAGATGGAGCTATTTCATATGGCTTGTTAACCTGTCTACTCCTACCCGTAGGAGTATTACCACTACAACCGTCTCGCCATTAGTGTACTGTATATTTAATGGCCCATTTTTTGTTGTAGTTTATTTCTACAAATAAGTCATCTGCTTCTAAATAGACACCTCTCAAACAAAACCATATTACTCACATTCAATATTCATTTGTTAATTATATTACATTCATTAACAAAATATTTAATCAAAATTAGTCATTATAATGTGACATACATCGACTGGCCGGACAATGGTGCTTTTGTTTGATTTTTGACAACTGTAATTCATTAATTTCCAGATAAGCGGATCGCCTTAACTTGATATTTTTGCAAAGAGTAAACAGTTCTATTATTCCATTTTGTATGAATTAATCCGGAACCTTCTTTCTGTTTTTATTCTTCTAGAAGAATGTTTGTTTATTTAATAAAGCCGCCAACTTTTTTTGAGTTAGTCAATGTTGTTCTGTAAATAAAGTGGGTTTCTAAAAACCGATTTCTTCAAAACACATTAAGTATTGAAGCAGTTTTTAAGTAATGGGCCATTGCTGAACAATTTTTTTGGTTTCTAATTAATAATTAGACTAATTAATTATTTTACAAAATTCTATAATTAGCCAAATTTTTTTTTATGTAAGTTTAAAAACATTTTCTAATAAGCTTAGCTTTTTATGAAGATAAGTATTTCATTGTTACTTTCTATTTGTTATAACTATCTATTCTTATAACTATTTAATTTTTAAATAAATATTTGGTATAAATTTGAAAGAAAGTTTTATTGTTTGAAAACAAACACATGCTAGAGCAAGTGTGCCACTTTAAATATCTTAGAACTGATGGCTCATATGAAGATGACTATGATGGGAAAAATAAACTAAATTAATTTAATGAGATATGTGAGGCGATTCGTAGGACACTGAGGGAAAACACAACACCCAAAACAAGGTTAATGTTTTATAAGACGGTGGCAGTTCCAGCCTTGAGATACGGCAGTGAAGCATAGGTGATGAGGAAAAGGGAGTAAAGAACATCCAAACTGCAGAAATTAAATTCTTAAGGTCTGTTAAGACTAGACAAGATCAGAAATAAAGATATAAGGCAAGAATTCGGAATTTTTCCACTCAACGAAAAAAAAATTGTATAGTGCTCAATAGTTGATCATTTAAATAGAATGCTAGAAAGCCGCTTGCCTAAGGTAGCGAGAAGATACAAACCAAAAGTGGGAAGTAGAGATATTGGTAGGCCGAAGAAAAGAAGTGCTTGAACAGGTAGAAATGTCTAACCCGTGAAAAGAAAAAGAAGAAGCAAATAACCAAATGCAGAATGAACCCTGAATAAACGTCACTATCTATGTGTCATTACATTATCTATGTGTGTCATTATCTATCTATGTGTCATTCATTATATTTATGGTTTAACGGTTTGTTATAATTATTGTTAAACTAGCATGAAAATTCATATGTACAAATAGAAAATTAACTAAAATGTAAATTAATTAAATTAAAGACTATTAACTAGTAGTAAAGTGATTTTGATGTCACATTTCTTCAGTCTGTAAATCTTTGTAACACTGATCCTCCTATAATTCGGTAGGTTATTATGGAACGATTAGGAAAGCTTACAGTCTTGACAAAACATATAAAATGCCATAATGTATATATAATTTTGTTAGCGTCGATCAATACCTGGTAATTATCTTTTAGGTTAGGCTTTAATAGAAAATATAATTTATAAAACTGAACAGAAATTAATGGGGTAATTACGAATAAATCTGGATGTACCAATAATGTTTACATTGAAATATTACATTAGTATAGTATGATCTAAATTTTGGTCTGAAATGTGATTAAATAGCCATTTTATGTTGGAGTAGGCTATTTGTTTGCTTTTTGTTTGTACGTATTTTATACAAAAGCGATGAGAATATTTCAATATTTTACAAATGGTCGGCCAATTAAATAGAAGAACAATATTCACTCGATTTAGGAATAGCTATACGTTTGTTATATTTTCTGTTAGTTACCTTTCGAAATGAGTTAAATCATAAATAGAACAAATAAAATATTAATAACTGATTCTGATTGTGTTTTCTAATTAATTTTCATCATGAAATGGAAATTGTGTCATCTACGCGCACGTTCGTATTGTGTACATATAGGTATAAAAGCGTGCTCTCATTGCTTCTGTTATATTGACTACCGATTCGTCTGCATACGAATATTGATGAGTACAAGTTAGCATATATTCTCCGTTATAGAATACGTACGTTTGTATTAGAAGTTCCGCTGGCAGGAATATTATCAGTCGCGTAAAACTAGCGCTACTAGCGTCAAGAGTACTAATTAACAAATGTGGCGGTGAATGACGGATGATGAAGCTAATGGTGGAACATCTCTGCCATTTAACGCGGACCACAAATTAACACACTGCCATTATTATTACCTTTACTCAACATTGCATTTTAAATAATTAATTTCCTAGATAATCCAATAAATAATTCATTAAACTCCAAGAGATCTGTTTTCTAATAAATTTAATTATAAATTATATTGTAATATATTTATTAATTTATAATACTGAATTATATTACTATATTAACTTAAAAATAATAATTAAAAAAATACAATTTATATGTAATATTGAAGATAATTTTCAAAATTGAAAATAGTACATGGTAGCATTAAAACCCTACATCAAATAACAACATGTTGTAATAAAATAGTTTGTATGTGGTGAATTGATGATAAAATTAATTACACCGAAAAATAATTATTTGTAGCCTATAAAGAATAATTTTACAAATTATTCATAATACATTGTACATCTATATTTTTATTTTTTTCGCTTACTGCTGAATGAATCCTGAATCCTGGTTGAGAGGGCTAAGAAGCCCTATGATGGCGACATCGTGTTAAGGAACACCTGGTCGCTCGGGGAACAATATAACAGAATAATTGCAACCTCAAGAAATTTAGGGGGAATTTTATAGTTTAAATAGGAAATAGGATTCTGGTTCGTGGGACATTGGAACTGGGACTTGAAAGGAGGTAATTTATTTTTAGAAGTTATTTGTGGAAAATTTAAATTAAGGGACAAGTGGGTTTAAGAGCGGCTCTTTTATTTTATTTTATTTTTCAGTGGCCTTTTTTCAGTTTTGTGGGAGGCCTAATATTTTGGTGAGGGGAAGGCATGCATTTTACTGAACGTGGACTTAAGGTATAATTTAAGGTAGGGGTTAGTTTATGATTTCAGGGGAGACGGAAAGGGTAGAGTTTGGCATAATCACCGGCCTTTTTATCTTCTGAGTGTTTATTAATTTAAAATGGCGGCTCTTTTCACCGTAGTGGAGTGATTATGCATAGGAACATGGGGACAACTACCAACTGGGGGGAGTGAGTCATACAAGTAGGAGGGGCATGGGTAAATAAGAGGAATACAGGGCAGAATAAAAATGTGGCAACTCTAAATTTTGTTAAGTGGGTCATTCTAAAATTTAGATAAAGTCGTGGAATGGTAATGGGATAGAGACTTCAGGTGGGTGTAGGCGTCGGTACAAGTCCTGAATGATCTGGGGTCCGTCAGTTTTCCCAGCGTCGTGTAGCCGTTTCGAGGTATTGTAAATAAAGTCCTCCATAGAAGGGAAGAGAAGGTGTTCGTGTATGATGCGATTGGATATAAGATAGTGGAACTGTGTGATGCACCGGAGGACTTTGTTCTGGTATGCTGAAGTACGTCTTTTGTTGGACTTGGAGAGAAAGGGCCACCATACCGGTGACCCGTACAAAAGGAAAGGACGTAGGATAGAGGAGTACATCAGAAGTTTCAGTTTTGAGGAGTATGCAGGAGAGAGGAACAAAGGGATGAGTAAAGCGAACAAGGCCCTACCCTTGCTAAGCTTGCTGTCAATGTGCTGTCGAAGTGTCAATCGTTTATCTAGGTCAACCCCTAGATATTTCACGCTGTTCTGCCATGGGAGGAGTTCCCCTTCCAATCGTAGAGGCGGAGGAACATTGCGTTTTAGTGTAAAGTGGATTGCTTCGCATTTTGTGGGGTTAAGTGATAGTCTCCAGACACGACACCAGCTAGTGATGTCTAGAAGCTGAGTTTGAAGCGCGCGGCAATTGAGGCGGAGGCATCTGCCGTGACGGTACAGGATAGCATCATCGGCAAACAGTCCGAATTGGATTGAATCACGGACAGGAAAATCGAAGGTGTACATAAGATAGAGGATGGGCCCAAGGACCGAGCCCTGAGGTACACCCGCGGACGAAGGGGTGAGTGGGGACATGGCCATGTGGAACTGAGGAATAGTGACAGAGACTTGGAATTGTCTTCCAGTAAGATAGGAATGGAGTAATCGGACAGTTGAGGGGGGAAAGAATTGTGCCAGTTTGTAAAGGAGGCCCATATGCCAGACGCGGTCAAATGCAGCCCGAAAATCAAGCAGTACAGCCGTCGTGTCACAGTAAGAATTTCTGGCATCCACAAGTGCCGTGACGATGCGGAGGAGTTGGGTAGTTGTGGAGTGTCCTTGACGAAAACCAAATTGCTCGGGGGGAAGAACAGATTCAACAACAGGTCGCAGGCGTGGGAGAAGAAGCCTTTCGAATAATTTTGACAGGATCGGCAAAAGGGAAATTGGTCTATAACTTTCGGGATCAGTTGGACGTTTGTGGGGTTTCAGAATAGTAATGACTTTGGAAACCTTCCACGAAGAGGGGAAATGTTGCAGCGCCAACACTGCATTGAAAATTGTCAAAAGATGAAGCTTTAGATCTGGCGGGGAATTCAGGATGGCGTATCCAGAGACATTATCAGGACCAGGGGCCTTACGCGGATTAATCGAGGAAATTACAGAGGTGACATCATCCTCCGTGAAGGGCTGTAAGTTACAGGGCGTAGGGTCAGAGAGCGTTGAGTTGACTTCATCATGAATGAGTTCATCCTGGTCATGATGAACGGGTTACTGCTAATAATTACATTAAAATTTGTTCATTTTATTTTTACAATAGTAATTAATATGGCAACGAAAGTTAAAGACTAAAGGAAGTGAAAAATTATTTGGCCTCTTTGATATTTACAAGAAAAAAAATAAAAATTTTAAATAATTTAAATATAAAGAATATTACGTTAAATTATTAGTACCTTATCTATAATAAATCTATAACTCTCAAACGTTCAACCTTGAATTTTGAAATGAATCCTTGTCTAAAACTGATTGCTAGTAAATATTCATGTTTTTATAGTCTACCCGAATATTTAAAGCTGAAATCTCAAATTACTTCCTATATAATCTTTAGAGGTGATATTTCCTAAGATGAATAATTCATCTTCGGAAATATCACAAAATAATGTTTGTATCATACAATAAAAGTCTATAACTATAAAAGTATTATCATACAATAAAAATAATTACAATGAAACACAGATAAAGATGACAAACACAGACAAAGATGAACACAGTTTATCTTTGTTTCTCATAGAATGTTAAACAATAAAACTTGCTTCCTTCAGTACAGCACAAAATTAATAAATACTATATAGGTTAACTGAGAAACAACACATGGTGATCAGCTGACTTTTTAGTTTTCAACATAAGTTATTTTGTAGAAAGGAACCGAAGTAGTTGGTTCCTAATTTTAAGGAAATAATCAAATTGCAGAAAGGAACGAAGTGAAGTTAAGTGGCTTGGTTCCATTCTGCAATATTGATTTGATCCTTTTTTTTACCAATGGTTGGTTCTGAGTTAAATCAAACAAAAGAAAATCCATATGTTGGTTGTTTCTCTTCTGCAATACATAGATTTAGTCTTTTATTATAGTCTGGTGGCAATACTCATATTATTAAATTTTGTGGGTTGGTTCCTTTCTGCATAACTACGTCCAATTTGTTCCTTATGTTCAAAATGTTTCTGATCATTTTGGACAGAGTTCGTTCTAAAGGTTCTATGTTAAAATTTTCAGAAGTACCAAAAAATTTTATCCCGTAGTGTGTAAATGGGTTTTAATATTGATTTATACAGATTAATTTTGTGGATTAGTCACAACTCTGGAAAATCGCTCTCTATCGTGATCCTCACTGAGGTAAGTTGGGGATTAAGTTGAACAACTTCCACTGGGCTGATTTTCAGATGACGTTCCTCTTCCTTCTTACGAAATTTTAACCTTCAAGCGCTGAAGATCGGCTGAATCTGCAAAAATGGCTAAATCTTCAGCTTATAATCTGCTAATGTCTCATAAAGAACAGAAAAACATCGTTTAATATGTAATTAATAATAAGGATGGTTCTATGCACTTACAAATTTTATGTAAAGTTGCTTAAAATATTTGGGTACTGACATTGTAAAATATCAGATAGCAAAAAATAAACATAAAGAGTTACTTCTAGCTACTACTTTTACTAAGAAAAAATATTTCCGTAGCTGAATTTTGAAGAAATTTTTCAACAGTGACCGTATACAATGTAAACAGATAACTTAATCACCTAAGAGGACATTATATACTTGTAGATGCACTTATACGACTTACTTGAAAAACCACAACTGGTCCAAATAAAGGAAACTAGGCATTAAACTGGGATTATTTTATGGGTAGTGCCCACGACTTTCCTTGAGTAAAAAATCAAATGTTACTACGCAATAAAACGGATATCAGCAACCCCATCTCAGTACCAGCAAGACTTTGTAACTCCTCTTACAATCTTACACATTACATTAAAGGAAGAAATTTTTTTTGTATTCGAGACGCCCAGAAAAACACATCTTCACTCCCCGACAATGATGAAGTAGTGTTGAGCCGTCTTCATGGAGTCTCGAGGAGGCCGTGACCGCCTACCAACCAACAACCCGTCGCCTGGTCACTTTATCCAAACCATGAAAGAGAGTCTGACTGCTTATTTATGACTAAGAAATTTACGTCTAAGATAAGAATTGTGTTCGATTGTTTAACAAATAGTCAAGTCAGGATGTTTTTGAAAATATTATGTTTTCACTAATACGAATTATAACGTATTAATTATAATTACTTACTACGAATTATAAAGTCGCTCGGCCTATAAAGGTAACGACTGTAACGCACCAGTTCATTACTTCCAGAATGAATCTTCCTTAATGAATCTGTTCATTACTTCCGGAACTGTTCCAGAAAAAAGATTTTGTGCTGTTTTTAGCTCGGAGTAACTAGCACTTAATATGTTTACAAACATTGTCTTCCTGAGGCTGTGATGAAAGTCATTAGACCTGTGTTTAGAGATTTGAGTGACCCACAATTACTAAACAAATGTATTCATGGCAAAACACAGAACCCGAACGAAAGTTTCAATAGTTGTATTTGGGAAAGATTAACAAAAACACAGTTTGTAAGTATTGATACTTTAAAAATGGGATTGTGGAATGCTGTTTTAACTTACAATGAGGGAACCATAAATAAAGTGAAAGTGTTAGAAAAAAATTGGCTGCAAGAATTCACAAAACACGATTCAGGGACTGAATACATCGATGACATGAGAATACGGAAAGCAAATGTAGCTGCTGAAAATGTGTATAAGGTGAAAAGAAAAATAAAACAAGGTGCAAAGAGGAAGCTACTAGATGCAGAAGATGAGGATGATCCAGAATATGAAGCTGGTTGTCATTAAAAGGTAATGCATTACAAATTTTCATAATGTTTTGCGCTTCCCTGTATTAAACAGTGATTTCCCGGAAATTGTGTTGTTTTTCACTCTGGTACTATTTACTCGGACACTAATTAAGATATCTCCTTCAATTTTTGGCCAGAGTATCTTCATAACTTCCTTTATCTGGTATACCAAATATTTTGTCATTATATTCTTAATTTTATGAGCTAGATGGGTACATATTTCAAAATTTGGCCAATTTTAGAAGTTGAAAAAATATTTTTTTAAAAATTCAGAACTAAAAAAAGCAAAGTATTATTGGTATAAACTATAAAGCACGATTCAGTAAATAAATTAGTTTTTGTTTAAAATCTCTATCTGTAATAGTAACTGAGAAAATGGTACCAGAAAATCACTAAATTAACATGCGTGGAATACAACCGTCTGTACCCCCTTAAACTACCTAGTTTATAATCACTGAGCTAAAAGCAAATTATACATTAAAAAAAACTTCAAAGTTTCAATAAACAGTACAATTTAAACAGTGTTTAAATTGTATAAAATTTTAAACTTAATAATTTTATACTTCCCCAGATTTTTCTAGGAGAAAAAAACATTAGACAAACATTAGCTAAATAAATGGTTATTTTAACAAAAACGTGCCTGGTTTTAAAGTAATAAATACAAAAATAAGCTGATTAAAAGTTTGGTATAAATATGATGAAATATTTTTGCTTGTTAGGTAATATCTCAATTATTAAAAATATTTTTGTAGCAATAAGTTCTGAATTAAAACCTACATCTAGGACGGAATATTTAATATTTTATTTTTTGTAGAGAATTATAAGCAACTACTTTATTATCCTCTAGTTCGTAGATAAAAATCGAACTTTTGTAAAAATGTTCCATTTGTCGTGATGTTTTTAGAAATATTGTATTAGTTCTGTAATAAATTCTGAGTTTGCATTCGTACTTATAAGAGCACTGGTTATAAAAACCATTTTATGTTCAGCAATATCAATTATTGATGTTACATTATACAAAATAAATTTGGATGGGCAGAGATAAAAAGTTGCAGTAAAAACACGGATAGAAAAGTATTGTGAAGGGTAAATGGGAGGTATGTTTAGGTCAGTGTTGTGAAGTTTCCAAACGGACGTTAATGGAACGACAACGCATTGTCGGTATTGTTTATGACATGTGTTTTGAGGCGAAGACAATTTGAAATTATGGGAGGGTAAAATAACGAGGAATCATCAACGGACGGTGTGCTATGAAAAAAAAGAAAAATAGCGCAAGCTAGAATATTGGAAACTGTCGTGCCATGTTTTGTAGAGACATGAAAGTGTCGGACTGAACAAAGTTTTAATTGCGAATCTCCTCTCATTTATTTTCGAACAAAAAGTGTAAAAATATTTACAAAAAAGGGTTATTTTGTGGGAAATAACGAGCAGAAGGAAAGAATTAAGATAGCTTTATTATTAAAATAAACTTCACAGGGAATATTCTGCAATGAATACTCCCAAAAGTTTATTAAAAATATTAATTATCAGAGTAAATAATTTTGGCCAAAATACTGATGTAAATTTACAAGGGAATGGCTCACACTTTCAGAAAAAATTAATTTAACAAATGACGGAACTCTTAGCAAAATTTGACAGAATTGATAGACACGTTAATTAGTATTAACTTTAAATTTTAACCTAAAATTAACTGACGATAATATCCATCCATACGATAATAGACCGATGCAAAACAATATTTATTATTTTAGCAAATAAGTTAAACTTTCTGTATTTAATATGCAAGCGAATATTTTTAATAGGTGAATTTTTATGTTTGAGCGCATCACGAATATTTTTAATTTAGTGGAAATCTTCTCGAGAAAAACGAAATTCTTAGACAATGTTTTTATCTCTACACTGTACCTTCAAAGGCTGTTAAATAAAGCTCAGTTTTATTCAATAACTTTTTAATTTTAATTTTTACTTTATTCGTTTAATAATAGCGGACATTTTGAGAGCATGATTATTAATTAATATGTGAAGACGACGTTCTAACGTTACAGGATTTAACATTTACATTATGACAATTAAAATAAAAGTTAATTTTAGGTTATATTAATTAAAAAGTCTTTTCGAAGGTGTTCATACTGGGCTTCACGGAGAAATAAACTTAAAAAATATTGTACAGCATGGTTACACTTTCAACGTCTTAGGTTTTGTACAAAGTTGGTGACGGTACAGTATTTGTTTTATCCCTAATGTGTGTACATTGGAATCGGTTCAATTCAGGAAATAAGCAACTTCATGACCCAACGAGATGAGAGTGATGTGTATGACGTGTACTTGTGTACAGACCCAGGCTGACCACTCCTGAGAAAGAATGGTTAATTGAACTTCAACCATGAAAGTACACCAGTAACCACGGTCTAGTATTCAAATCTGCATTGGCACTGTCTTTGGCACTGGAAATAAAAATTATATTTATATCAGTTTGAACTACTAAGGGAAGGGAGATACACGACCTGATTAATAAAATATGTATTATAAGTAAAACTAGATGTAATCTATTTCATAAAAACCCCTACGATTTCTTTAATTTTTTAAAACTTTGTATAACGTTCTAAGCAAAAAAATAGAAGATGACATTATTATGGATACCTGTTCCGCATATAATTTTCAAGAGTTTTTTAAAAAAGGTAAAAGAAAGGATACCTGGTTGCACGATAGAAGGTAGAATAAAAGTAAAAAATTAGAATTTGGTGCATAGAATAGATGGAAGAACACTAATAAAGAAATAAAATAAAAGGTGACATAAATATAAGACAGATGCATTTTATTCTGATTTATTTTCCAACGTTTTGAAACATTTTCTGATATTTAGATTACCATGTTTGGCATAGTCAGCACCTGTAGTTACTGTGTCAGTCAATTAACATTGTCATAATAGTAGTAATTCAGGTATACAAAATTCAAAATCTATTTGTCCTTATCAGGATAACATATTTTTTCGTAATCGTATAAAATTAAAAAAATAGATATCGTTTTACAATTTTTAAAAGGTTCAGCGGTTTGGATAACCCGCATAGTATCGTTTTATTTTCACGTCACTGCTTAACATGTTCTCCAGTTCACTGCTTTAAAATTCACAGATGTTATGTGAACATGGAAATAACACGATAACCTTTTCTTTTTACTAACACAATAAAAAATTTAACATGACCCAATTTTTATTGTTGAGGATTAATTCAAGTTTCAAAAAGTCAATCTATAAATCGGATGTGTTTCATATAACAATGTATACAATACCATCATAATGATAAAACACGTGTTTCTCAATAAAATAAATTATTGCGTTGGAGTTAAGTTATTTTCTCGTAGCCTATTTTTGTTGAAAAATTCAAATATTAGGCCTACTACTACACCAATTTGCGTCATAAAATTTCCGATTACCATTATGCTATCCCAATTTTTTTCTATAAGTCTTTTGCACAAATGAGAAACCTGTGTTTCCAATTCTAAAATAGGTTTATTGTTTTGAAATTGACAGACACTTTGAATGTAACTGTGGGAGGAACTGAAATATTAAATTATTCAGAACATTTTTTGAGCAGGCCTATATTCTGTAAAACAATACTCTTTCATACAAAGACGACTACAAAAATAGAATTGTGTAGTAGCCTACTAACATTTAAGTACAACTGAAGGCATTCTTCAAGAACATATTTTTTCTTTTTTAAGCTATGAATGAATGCTGTATTTCCAAGTGACATTCTAAACTCAAACCGTAACATAGTTTTTCTATTTTATTTTCCTTTCAGGTCCCAAAAGGTTTTCTTTTTGTCATATTTTGAAGAATCTGTAACAAAATTAGTTACTAATTGAGAAATTCTATTCAGAAATCCAGATCATAATGAAACATTTATTGAGGTGATTCAAAATATAGTATGATTATGTTGAAATTAAATATTCTTTGTCATGCAGGGTAAGGTTTGAGCCTGTGGGAAGTACAGTATCGTTTTACCCTTCATTATATCTAATAAAATATTTTGCCGGAAATTTTTAGTTATGAATGAACTATAATATTTTTCGTGATTAATCTGTTACAATGTATTTTTTTACAAAAAAAAAACACAAATCTTAACTAGTCTTATATTATTTAAAACACTTATGCACAAAGTTCTTGCGGAGAAAACCGAACAAAGAAGTTGCTACTTGGTTTTTGCATAATAAAACGCTTCTAATTGGAGCAATTCACTCCAGAGAATGATAGGTGAATCCGGATAAAGGAATAGAGCAAAATCTAAACTACTTCCATAGTACGGTTGCAAGTTGAGAGTCTGTACAAAAGCAGCGAATTCCAGACCACGCTTGTGCGCTTGTTTTAAACGTAAGTTATTTATTACTATAAAATTTGTGTTCTAATCTCATATATTGTTCATTCTCCTGATAGTACATGAAAGTTTTCGTGTATGTAAAATAAACTATTGTTCTATTACTCGCATAAATTTTACAAAATGTTATAACGAAGATATGACTTCAGAGATGATCTTAAAATAAGTTTTAAGCAAACAGACTACGAAACGTACATTTTGGAAACTTATTTGATCAGCAACCATGTAGTATCATTTGAAATAAATATATTATCGGGAATATATAAAGTAAGCAGAACTATACCAATTAATACAAAATAAAAGTAAACCTTATAATGATACAACATTTCTACCGTATGTAATAATTATTTTGATATATTTTAATTCGTTTTGTATACTTTATAAATAATTTGTTATAGGATGATGTTCAAACGAAGACAACAAAGGAAATAGGTTGGAATGAACAGATTCAGAAATATGAGAGTTGTAGGTGCTTTGAGTACACAGAAATACCATGACCACAAAGTGGTAGAGCATGCTTGTGGTCAATTCATTCACCACGACGGGGTGCACTAGACGGTGGTAGACCTTTTACCTAGTTTCAACAATAAGTACCAAGACTGTGGTACGTCGAGTATTGCTATGAAACGCAGCTATTCCAATGCTAAAGTCACTTACTTTAGTTTACCGCAACTAAAATAGGTATATTAAAACATTATATTTTATTTCTTCTTATTGCTTGCCTCATAAACATTTACTTTCTGTAAAATTATAATGTTTGAAATGTTAATAGTAAAACCATTAAGATTATAAATAATAAAATAGGACGTTCTATTTACCAAATAATTTATACAATTTATTTTTATAGCCTACAGAGTCTACACGATGAAGTTCTTGTCAAAACTTCACAAAATGTGTGTATTAAAATAGGCCTACTATAAATTAATTGTAAATTTCATTGCTTTAACGTAGGAAAGTATGAATAGGGATCTGTTATAACTTAAAAGGATTTGATTAAGAAAATTTAACGATTTAAAAAAATATTCTCTTAGCTGACCCTATTTAAAAAACAGATTAACACAGATATAGTTTAAAAAAGTTGATGGTTAATAGTTAGGTTAGTGAATTAAGTCTAAATTTTTGTACACCAATGAGATGAATGGTTCAAATCTAATGAGGAAAATATATTCAAAGCCGATTCCCAAAAAAACAGATGCACCACCGTATTTTCTTCCCCTTTCCTGGTATCATTACAATTTATTGCCTTCGTAAGAATTCATACTACTGATTTTAATAAATTATGAGGATTTTCCAGTCTTAATACTGAATTGCATAAAGGCATATATAACAATAATAAAAATGGTTTAATTCCATTAAAACATACTCGTACGTACAATTAAACATTTTGTAACATAATAAAACAGAAAATTGTAGCTACAGTTATTGTATGTTTCATCACAATATAGGCCTATTAAAATGTTTACAAATTTTTTACTTTCTCTTGTTCTGTAACTGTGAATATACAGAGAAGGTAAGTATTGTTTTCATGTCAATTATTATTCGAAACCATATTTTCACCGGAAATAAATATTCAAAAGCCCTTGAACCCAATAAACATGTTTTTAGGGATTGGTCTGTGTGTGGGACTGTGTGAAAAAAATATCTCAAGAACAAAATAGGGTATGAAGTTAGAACTTGGAACTTAAATTAAGTACCACAAGGGGATCCAAAACATCCGTCACCAGGAAGTAATATATGGAATGAATTATAGTTGTAAGTCTCATTAGTAGCCTAAGTCTATTCGTGAAATTACTCACTTTTTTGCGAATTTCTCGAAAATGGCTCTTACGATTTTTTTGAAAATTATCTCATTTACCACATTTTAAATATCTTGCTCTAAAAGTCATCTGCTTAAATACTTGGGAGCTGTGCTCTCGTTGTATTTTTTTTAAGATTGCCGCTTTAATATGAATTTCAGGGCAAAAATTATCATAATTAACGTTGTAGAAAATTATAAAACCGCCAATTTTTATATCTAACATGTTTTTCTACAACGCTTCGTTTAGGGTTATATAGAGTCTACTTGTATTTTGCTTATCAA
This sequence comes from Catonia carolina, assembly GCA_035578175.1. Taxonomy (NCBI): domain Eukaryota; kingdom Metazoa; phylum Arthropoda; class Insecta; order Hemiptera; family Achilidae; genus Catonia; species Catonia carolina. The sequence continues at coordinate 84,764,897 of JAQMRL010000002.1, forward strand.
AATCAGTAAAAATTATGACACTACACTAAGATTTCGGCCTTAGTATGGCATTTCACAACAAACTTGTATATAATAAAACTTATAGTTAATTAAAAACCTTACAACTACTATTTCAATTTTATTTTTACATAGCCTAGTTTTGGTGTACTTTGATGGTTGGGGTTCAATTAACCATACTCTCTCAGGAATAGTCGGCCTGGGTCTGTACAAGACTACACTTTATTTACACGTCATACACATCATCCTCATCTCATTGGGTCATGTGGTTGCTTATTGTTCTGAATTGAACAGATTGCAACGTACACAAATTAGGAGTGAAAAAAAATAACCTAGTTTAGCCTCAATTTATGATTTTTCGTATTTTTAAGTCCTACGGATGTTGATTTTTATTTAGCGTTATTCACCCATGATCAAAATTACCTTATGGTTTACTGTTTATTTTGTTTACTCATGATGAGAAAAGGTTATTTTGTTCATTAATTACATAGGCAAGAGAACGCCGTACAAGTTTCACCCCAGATGTTTGATTATATAATTATTCAGATAAATCAACGGTTTGTTAATTTTTCTCATTAAGAAAACTTAAGGCCAACAGGTTTCTTTGACAATCCTTTTCATTTTTAGATTATAATATTGAACACTTTAAAAGCCAGACAAATAATTTTATTATATCACTGAAAAAACTGTTGACTATTCTATTATAGTTATTTTCAGTCTTTTGTGCCTATAACCTACTTTCAAATATTCAGATTTAGAATATCTTTAAGTCAAATGGTGCTGCAGATATCCTCCCTGCGTTATCATAAATTCAAAAGTAAAAAAATTACGACCAGTGCCAGCCAATTAATAATTTTGTACTTTTTTTTTCTTACAAGGATTTGTGGTAAATCTCACACTTTTTAAGAGAATATTCATGACACCTTGTACCAGAGCTACTTGTCATGGAAATTTAGTCCATATGAATAAATGTAAAATGCAGACGGATTTAAAGAGGAGCACTTTAGATATGAAAGAAATTCACGTAACGGATTAAATTGTCTGCTATAAGAAGCTTTATCTTGTTTCGTTGAGTGATGCATTAATATTTCAAAAAATACCTACTGAAAAGTTACAAATTTACGAAAATGGAATTATTTCTTTATTAAAAACAATAATCATATGAATATTAAATTTATTTTCTTTAACATAATATTATTATGAATTCACAAATCGAAATATTTTCATCCAATTTGATAATATTTTTTTTTTCTCTTTAATTCTTTATTTACAACTGTAATATGTTACAACAAGCAAATGTGATGATTATTATAATAATGTAAATGACATGATTAGCATGAGAGGGGTAGGGCCCCCATTGGTGCCTCCCCAAGAATGAAATTTGTATATCAAATTAGCAGGTCTCTACTCCAGCGTCTTTTAAGGCGTCTAGGGGGATTATCAGGTAAATGGACGGAGGAAAGTGAACGTACCAGGGGGTTCTCGTGTTCGTGTGACTTGTCGTGAAAGCGTTTGTATAGGTATTCAATGGAATTTTGTACAAATGGTGTTTTCAAATCTGTATGTAAGGTTTTGTTGCTAACGTAAAGAGGTGCTTTTGTTATAAGGCGTAATGTTTTTGACTGGAATGCTTGAATTCGTTGCGAGTTAGAGGGTTTGGATGAACCGTAAATTTGGGATCCGTAGGTCCAAATAGGTTTCAAAAGAGAACAATATATGCGTAATTTTTGTGCCATTGGTAATTTTGATCATTTGTGAAGTAGGGAATATAGAAGTTTAAGTCGGGAATTCAGTAATAAACGTTTCCGTTTGATATGTGTGCTCCAAGTTAGTCGTTTATCAAAAGTCAGACCGAGATACTTGACCGTATCTGTTTTTGTGAGAGGTTCATTGTCTACGTATACTGGTGGGCAATCACCATGACGGAGTGTGAAAGTTACGTGAAGGAATTTTGTCGTATTAAGTTTTATTTTCCATGTTTTACACCATTCGTGTATAAGATTGAGATGATGTTGGAGTGTTAGTGAAGCGTAGGTCGGTAGGTCTGAAGTGTATACAGAATAGAGAAGTGGGGCTAAAATTGAGCCCTGAGGCACGCCGGCTAAGACAATAAAGAAATTTGAGTAGGATGATCCTAAACGAATTCTAAAGAATCTGTCAGATAGGAAGGAATTTATGATAAGGTAGTAGGTAAATGGTAGTATTTCTTTCAGTTTGTGTAAGAGACCTGTATGCCAAACTCTGTCAAAAGCTTGAGCGACATCCAGGAAACCTGCGGACACATATATCTTTTGTTCCATAGACGAAGCTATGTAATCAGTCACCCTATGCAGTTGTTGTGTAGTGGAGTGTTGAGTGCGGAATCCGAATTCATATGGAGATAGTATATCATGAACCAGCGGAAGAATGCGCTTGTAATGGAGTTTTTCGAAAATTTTTGAAGGTACTAAGAGGAGGCTTATTGGTCGGTAGGAGGAAGGTAAATGAAAAGGTTTGTTCGGTTTTTGTATCATTACTATTTCTGCATACTTCCACTGAGTGGGTAAGTGTTTAAGTATGTCAGCTGTTATTAAATCACATCCCGGTGACTTCTTACGTGGTAATCTCGAAATTTCAGATTTTACTTCGGAGGGGTGAAAGTATTTCGGCGGGAGGGATAATTGAAGCGGTTCCTCTAGCGACTGAGTAACGCGTTGGTGATGTACAGATTGGATGTCATTATGGGGAGTGAATATTTCAGAAAGATGTCTGCCAAAGCATTCAGCTTTGTCGTCATCAGTTATTAGCCAGGGTCCGTCACCAACCCTAAGGGGCATCGATGTCGTGTGATGCCGTAGTAGGCGATTTGTGCTACGCCAGAGACTACCATCCTTCTCGTTCAGAGTTCCAGTATAATTTTCGTATAAGCGGGTGTTGTGTGTTTGAATTTGCTGTTTCAGCTCGTTTGTCTGCCGGTTTAAGCGACGTTTATCAGATGGTAGGCGAGTTCTCTGCCAAGTGTTACGGGCGCGGCGTTTTTCACGAATAAGTTTGATAATATAATGATATATTTTTTAACAAGGTGTAATTCTTTTGCAATCAGTTTTTTTGTGTAATTATAAACTTCAAGCGAAGTTAATAAATCTATTAATAATAACCTTCTTAGAATTAAATTACGTATAAAACACACTCAGTAATGTGTTTAAAAATTACTAAATTGTAAATAATAACTAAAATAAAATTGGACTGTACTGTGGTAATATCTTGAAGTAGTTGAAACTCAAAATGCCGATGACAATGATGGGGTTTATAATGATGCCGATTATGGGATGACAATTATTAGAGGTAGAAAAAAGATTAGATGAGCACCAAATATAATTTCGTTTGTTACTTTTACACAACTCATGTTACTTAAAACAAAGAGTGTAATTAAAAAATGAAATACCTTGGTAAACAATGTAATTAACTAGTAATTATAATATTTTACAAGTAAATTTTTCTAGAATTCGGAAAAAGTGTAATTGTAATTTTATTACTTTTGTAATTTATTAGGACAATCAAAACATTTTCGTCAATTTTTTTTCTGTTTTTGGTGAATGGTGTGCCCAAGCAACCAAAGACGGGGACATAATGTCTTATATACTTTAGTTTCAATTACGTTAAGTTACAATTATATTAAGTTACAACATTAAGTTACAATTATAGAAATAATATAATTAAGTTATTAATTAATTGTTTTAAAACATAAGTAAGAAGTTTAGCTACATAGAAATTTCTAAACCATGTTTGTCGTATACGTCTTATTTTTCGTTTTTTAAAAGTGAATATTGTTTGTATTGCTAACGTGGGCAGATCTCTCTTAGGAGTAGAATGGAACGCTGTTGAGTGACATAGTTATCTCCTTTGATAGATATTTGTGGATTTAACCACACAACAATAATAAAGTGAATGAAATAAAAGTGCCAGATATAAAGTGGAGAGTTAAACAAGTTTTAGAGCCGAGTATTTTGATAAGCGGTTCTTTCATTTAAGCAAAAGAAGTGCAAACAAGTTTCTTTACTCGATTACTTCCAGAAATGTTTCGGTGTTCTGTTTAGTCACAGCACTTCCAACCTAATTATTAGATGAGCATTATATAAACAAAGTCATACACGACGGGTTGCGACTAGGTTGTATATTTTTATCTTATAAATTATTTAATATTTATTTCGATGATAAGTCAGTAAAAACACCCAGTAGGTTTGATAAATAATTTGTTATTAGTCAAACTTTGATGTTTGTTGGTGATCATGTGACCGTCATTGTTCTCAAGATCATTTGCAATTTTTTTCCTTAATATAGGGCCAATTTTATACCACTTGAGGTGACTTAAGATGTTTCTTGAAACTCTTCGTACAGCCCGCTTTCTCAGTATTCACTCGTTGTAGGCTTTCCTCCGTTCGTATGTTTACCCGTTGTTCTGTTTTCTTCTTCATGGTAGTCCTTAAAGTCCGTAATTAGGTATCTAAATTTGGATCGGTTCATTTTGTTTCTCGGTTGATTCCGGTTAATTTTCCGATATTTCTCAATAACATTCGTGACTTCTTCTAACCAACTATCCGACAACATAGGTCTGTTGTTTAGCGGCTTAAACGTTTTTTTTTTTGTAAACCGCTTGTCATGCATTCTATACAGTGACCGAAAAATAATGCCTTTTTTCTAATAATTTCCATTAATCATTCATTTTCCTTGAATATTTCTTCTCGACCTCGTAACCTATATTGTCCGTCTAATATCTTTAAACCCGATATTTTGCGAATTATCTTTTTCTCAAATTTCTCTGCTTCTCTTAGACCAACTTCCTTCACTCGCATACAGACCCACGGGTTTTATCACAAAATTATAATGTCTAATCTTGGCTTGTCTTGACAGTGCATTCTTCTTATACAAGTGGTGAGTTCCTCGGAGTGCACTGACCATCTTTTCTCGTCTGTTATTATCGTTTTTTTCGCTATCTTTGGTTGTATTATCTCCCTGAGATAGACTACGTGAAGCTCTTAAGTTTCCCATTTTTTCCGTATTGTTCCGTTAGTGACGTGGGGCTGTTTTGATGTTTGTTATGAATTTTGTTTTCTAGATCAACTGTACATATTTGCTTATGCATAAAAATTAAACGCTTTGTAAAGGGACTATAACATGGATATATCCTTATCTAAAACAAAAATTTTAGCATTTTGTGTTAAAATCCAGTCCGTTCAAAAATAATTATTGGCAGTGCGGTTGTTGAGCGAGCTAAGAATTTTAGATTCCTTGGTATTATTATTAGTTTAAAGTACGACTATGACATTGATATCGAAGATAATTAGTTTTAACCAATGTGTGACACCATTTAACTTACTATGAAAAGTAAAGCTTCAAAAGACACATAAATGAGGCTGTGTAAAATCATGACTATGATAATCTTTGTATACGTCTCGGATGTTTTATTTGTAAGAACTAACAATATCGCTTTATTTAATATAGGCACTGTACCTATATATCATTGATAATTAATTTTTAGTCAATTAGTATAATATTTGCATGTCTTGGTCACGGGTTTTACACAGTTTTGCTTGCCCACTCCAAGGAAATGGCTGGTTAGTTTCCTTTTTGCGTTCTGCGCAATAGTATAAACTTTAAATTTCCTATCCCATAAATTTTTGACTTTATAATAATATATATTATATTACGCAATAATAGGTTTATTTATTGCCAATGAATAGTGCTCAGGGATGGGATTTTTGCGAGATAGAAAAGAGTAATTGAGGATGAATTTAGCATCATCGAGACAAGAGAGATGACCTAAAAGCACCTTCTGTAGAACATCTCATTAAAGAAAAGAAATTGAAGTATGCCCACATTACGTATACTATACTATACTATACAGTGAGTACCCTAAAAACTGCTGAAATCAACCGACAAGGTGGAAAAGGTTGAATGGCTAAGGAAAAGATGGAGGGATTTCATGAAACCGGGAAAGGGCGTACCCTAATCCTTGTTGTGAAAATTTAAAGAACAAAAAGTCGACAATGAAAATTAATGTCTAATGATTGACGTAAACGTCAATCTTGCATTAAAGGAAAATTTTAAACTTTCACATGAGTAATATTAGCAATAATAAATGAAAGAGCTTTTTAAAATTTTTTATGTATTATCGATAACTTGATATTTTAGAAAATGTAAAATCGGTCGTAGAAATTTTCAACTTTAACTTAACATTTATATGTTGAATTTAATTTTGATGATTATACAGTTCATTGAAGCAGAGGTACGCTTTGTAAATGTCAGAAAATCTCTCTCAGCTCTAATAATTTGTATGTAGGTTCCATTCATTCGGGATTTGTACAAACTTATAAATGATATTCAATGTTTTAGTTGTGACATCAGATTGCAGCAACTTAACTATTGATATTAGTAATAATAATAATAATAATAATAATAACAACAACTTAACGACCCGGACTCTATTAATCATGTCACAACTCATACAAAACTAATACAGATAGTAAAAGATTCGTTGAAAACGAAATGAAATGAAGGACTATCGAAGTTTTACATACAAAGTAATTTTCAATTGATAATTCTGTTACATACATTCATTGCATTGTAATTTATGTTTTCATCAAACTTATTAGTTGTAGTTTAATAATTTAGTACCTATTCAATGAAGGAAACTAACATATATGTATTTTTCATCGAAACATATGTTAAAAACTTTTATCATTTTCATATTAATAAATCATTGTTTTGTAACAGGAGACAATGATATTTTCAAGCGAAAGTTAGCAGATATAGCAAAGTCAGGAGATTATCACAAGGATTTTTTTTTGAATAATTTTGGTTTGTTTTTTGTCTAGAAGACTCCTAACATAATTCCTGAAAATACTTATTAATTTAATCATATATCAAACCTATTACTATAAGCTTACTTACTGCAATAAATGTATTATATCTTCTAATATTAACCACTATAATAAATAATTTTATTATTATTCGCTTCAATGCTTTGGGTTTTTTGTTTTGAGCTATTTCTCTTTTTTATTTTAAGAAAAAATTATTGTATACCGTAAAACTGCCCATAACAGACAGGTGGAGTGTCAAATTATTTACACTCGATCTGTTAGTTGCAGGGCTAAAATAAATAGTTCTGTTTCTTATCATATGATCAGCCAATTAAATGACTGAATCATTTAAGAACAGAAGAGGTATAGGTGTAAAAGACACAAATCAGAGTTATCTTATCTGAAAGTAATGAATTTCATTATACAGCCAGACCCTGTGGTGAATGAAGTGAAGGTGTCATTTGCAGAGTGGAAAATATGTGCTTTTCAGAGGGCTCGGCATGCTGATAAGCATATATTTCCACTCAGTGAGGAAGGCAATGGTAAACCACCTCACTCCTCGTTTTACTTAGTAAAACCTCTAGAGGTTCAAACCAGCCTTTTGGCTGATGACCTAAACAACATACCGTAAAAAGTCTAACCAACCAAGGAATGTTTCTGATTTTTTTTAAATGAATACAAATTAGCACAACATTTTAAAAAATGTTACGAGATAATTACATATCTTGTAGTGCTAAGGAAAGAATCTTGTGCTATTTTGTTAAAACCTACTTTAGGTCTATTTATGATTCAGATTTATTTTAGATTCTTTAACCGAGGTTTAAAAACAGAATAACAGCTAAGGAAATAAGTTTTTGGAGGAGAAGTTATCAGTTGGCTATGTTAGATCGAGTTAGAAATAAAGAAATTTTAAAGAAAGTGGACACATAATTTTTATTAATCGATAAAATTAAAGAAAGACAGCTCGTTGTTAATGGTAACCTGCAAAGCATCGAGAACAGGCGCGATAGATGATTTTGCTTGAGGTTTCAACAAGCCTGAAAAAAACAAGAACAACCTAGAAAGAAGTGATGGATATTTTGTTATCAGTATATGGTAAGTAGGGATCTAAGGGATGAAAATATTTTCAAAAGGAATGAATGGCATTTTGGTTATAATAAATGTCTTAGCGCTGTTGAAAATTACTATAATAATTATAATAAAAATGTTATGCTTATAGCCAAACAATATTATTATACTTCAAGTTTCTCTCTGTGTACCTTGAAAGTATCTGAAACTCCTGAATTGAGTCTTGTTAGATGTACCTACTTAAAGAACAATGTATACACAATTTTTCTGTTGGAATAATCTGTACGTAGACACTAGTAGTAGAATTATAAATACATTTGAGCATTTTTTATATCTACGGGACGAGTGGTCGTAATTAAAATCCTTTATTTCTCCTAGATAATCATTACCTGTACGAGAGTGCAAAAAATATGCACATGCTGGTTTTCAGAACAGTAGATTATTAAACAGATCAAATATGTGTTCCTTAGGGTTGTAACCCCTTTTTATGCCTTATACGTAAAGGATCAAAATTCTATCCTTTTTTGTTTAACATGTAAGAAAAAAAGCATAACTTCTATCAAAAGTATGCCACTTACCTGTTCCAGCTCCTTCATCTCTTAAAAAGCACTCCATTCGTAAGATGTTCAGAACGCTGATATTCATGTACGAACTTTGGGATACAGCTTTATTTTATTCTCTTTAAATGAAGTATCCACCTACATCAGTGGTTACCAATCCATAGAATTCTAAGAACTACTAAGCCCGAATTAAAGCCACGTGCGGACGACCACCACTTGGTAGGGAGCGAAACTTCCGATGGAATTGAAGGTACAGAAACCCCCTTCTACGGCAAAAGGAATACAGAAATGTCTCTTTAAAGCAATTTTAATTCAATACTTGACAAATATTGGATATATTCAGCCCATCTCATTCAATGAACATCGCTTTTAAAATCCCTATTTATTTGGTAACGTTTGCTTAGGCTATGTGCTACCGGACCCTCCAGCAGACCCATACGAAAAAATCTATCATAAGTAGAAAATATACCAAGTTCTTTCTTATTTCTTATCAGGTTCATCTACGTAACATCCTTTAAAATTCATTTAAGAAGAGCATCTCCGCAGCTTCAACTCTATGTAGCACATCTTAACAACATTCCGGTTACATACAGTGTACATTTAACCGAATAAATTAAATAAATAAAGAAAAAAATTAAAAAGATATATATCTATACAGCACCGTGGGGACAACAACAGTAGCTATATATTTGTGTTGTCCCATGGACATAAATTTACAATTTTAGCTGACTTACGATACGGGACTTTTACTTATTGTATGATCCTTAACCTATGGTTTTTTTTTACTTTTCCTTGTGTCACCACACAGGGTCGTTCTTATATCTGTCTAATTTACTTCTGGTATCCAAATCTTCTGTATGTGGAGAGAAATACAATCTGCTGCAATTGATTATTCAGGGAAACAACAAGGGAGAGGAGAGTGTAAAGCAGAAGAATGTCTTGGTTGAAAATCTATAAGACTGGTAATATTAATCCTCTGTGGAGTTGGTTAGGGCAGCTGTGTCTAAGGTATACGAGTTGCTCTTATAGTCGCTAACCTCCAAAAGGCGAATATGTAAAAAGAAGATTCCCATCTTAATTTAAGGAAAGAAAATAACCTATTAAAATAATTCACTTTCCCCATTATTTTTCCCCTAATTTTTACTGAGAAACAATAGTGCTGAATTACAGATTTTTAAATAAATAATCGTAAAGATAAGGAGAATGTATGAGAGAAACAGGAACTGAGAACTTATACATTATGAACAATAGAATGATGATCCTATTTTAAGTACAGGTTCTATTTGGTGCACCTAAAAATATATATTATTCGGTTAGTGATGTAAACTAATAAGTTTACATATAAATTTATAAAAATTATAGTTATCGTTATGTTGTAAATGCGATGGTTATTCATTACAACATAAAGATACTTGATTTAAAATAACCTAATTAAATTTACATGTTATTTAAACTAAAGTTACAAATTCATGCTTGTTTACCAGAAATGTTTTAAGTATAATAACGTTAATTAAATATGCCATCATATATCACAAAAAACCATGTAGCAATCACAATGAAAACAATAATGCATTTTCAGTAGACTTGTTAATACTAACTTATAAAAAACCGAGCAATGTGTATTTAATAATACTGATGTTAATTGTGTTAATTGATGGAATAATTTGCCCAAAACGATAAACATCAATGTAACAAAAATAAAAACAAAGATCTTTCAACAAAATAAAAAGACTACAGGGTGTGTTTTAAATAATTATTCATAGAATAAAAAATATTTTAAAATTTGTTTATTTATCATTTTATAATAACGTAATTTACAATAAACAGCACATATAATAATATAGTCATTTAATTAACACACATTTAACAATAATTAGGGGGCACAAAAAAATAAATAATATTACATTAAAATCACAGTATAAAATATATCTTTTTAACACAACGCACTTGTATTTATTAATTTGATAGAATTAACGGTAATTAAAACGTTGGTAGTTCGATTACCACAATAACTAAATAAAATAGCTATTGTTTAAATCCTGTTTGGAAATACCTGTCTTTAACCTCAGGGTTTTTGGATAAATTAATTTTGTAAGGATCTCAAAATTATTACTTCTTTTCTATAAAATACAAATTTTCACGTTCTCTCTATATTTCATTAAGTCAGTACAAATTGTTGACGATTTCTTTGGTTTCGCCTGCCTTGTCGGTAGATACATAAATGTGAGATGATAGCGAATATTTAACAATGATATTTTTTCTTTACTATCAAAAATAGTAGTTTGTTATTTTCTGTTGTTTATACAAATAAAGCTCAAAACAAATAAATAAACGGGAATTTGTGGAGTTTTAAAAGTTGGTACTTGATATTTAATTCGGTTAATATAATCCGGGAAAAATAACAGAGCTACACTTAAATTTACATTTTTTGCTGTTTAAAGCTCATAGTTATGATTACGTTTACCATTCAAACGTTTTGTAAAGAACTACAACTATTTTATTTTAGTTATTGTAATTCTGTTCTAAAATTCCTTTCAGGCTCAATAGGATTTCAATACGGAAAAAATCAACTTCTAGTAAAAATTACATCACGGTTCTATAAAATAACGTACATTTCTCCCTTATTTTACGCTAAGAATTTGTTTTTTATGGTTTTAGGCGTTTTGTTTAAAAAATAAATCTTTTCAAATTAAATCTCTCAGGACGTCATCTAGACTTCGATTTGAACTAAAATGAAAAAAACGTTGATGTATATTCAATACAAGATACATTATTAAAGTAAATCTAATTATTGAAATGTTATGAATTATATTTGGTGCACACAATTTTGCTTAAAGCCTGTGGGTTGGCGAGGGATTCCTCTTTGTTGATTTCTTTCTTTATCTTAATTAAGCAGTCAGCAAGTTTCTTCGAATCTTTCGCATTAACTTATGTCTATTATTGAATAAATAAAACAATAGTCACAGTTATCTCCTCTAGAGTAATGAATTTCATTATACAGCCAGAACCTTTGTTGAATGAAGTGAAGGTGTCATATGCAGGATGGAAAGCAGGTGCTTTTCAAAGGACTGGCATGTTGGTAAGAATACTCTTCCAACTTGGTGAGGAAGACAATAGTAAATCAACTTACTCCTCGTGTAAGTTAGTAAAATCTCTAGAGGTTCAAATCAGCCTTTAGGGCGATGACCTAAACAACAAAGTGTTAGTTTGTTACTACGAACGTATTTTTGTTTATAATTTGTTTATTAATTTAATCTATTTTTTAACTTATGAGTTTATCCAAAAATTCGATTCATGGGTATTAAAAATTTTTTTTCTATCACAGATTACCGCTAGTCAGATAAAATGATAATTTATGACGATGTCACTGAACATTTTCCTATAAAAAAATTTATGTACTATAATGGACAAGATTGTTACCTTGCATAAGTACGGTTATGTGGTCTTTAAGCATCGTGTATCATAAATAAATCAATCTGATCAATGGATGTGGACTCACTGTAGCTTCATCTACAATGATTTCTATATTCATTCACGTGGAGATTACAGAAATATTCTAACAGAACAGTATTGAGGACTTCATTTCTATTAGTGTAATGTAGTCATCAACGTTTACTTGTACGCTGCTCTAGCATTCGAAAGATATTCGTAGAGAGATCGAATCGTTGTATGGTGCTATAATCAGTAGCAGAATGCACCGTGTATTGGGTTGAACTTGCGATTTACACACGTGTTCTCAATTTTAAATATAAGTTACACATTATACAAGTTGTAAATAAAACGTTTTTGAAACCATCGGATTAATGAAATTCTGTAAATCAATCTTTATTCAAAGGACACGAGTGTCGGAATTCCGTTTATTTTCTGTAGCCACTAATAAAATAACATCAGTTGTAATTATATAGGAAAATGCTACAAAAGGAATACTGATTCAAATTTATTTATTTATGTTATTATATGACGAAAACTGGTCTAAATGGCTAATCGTATTAATATTGTTTCATAATATTTTAAAAGTAAATATTTAAATCAATTATATGATTCAAGTTATGTTATATGGACTGTAGTAGACCATTCATCATTGATTATTCCTAACCTTACAGATAACTTTTCTTTTTTTAAACCCTAATGGTGTACTTTGAAATCTGTGAAATTTAGAACAATAAGCAACCCAATAAGATGAGGTTTTTGATTTTACGTTGACATGAGATGAGGATGTATGATGTATGACTTGTAAATGAGATGCAGTCTTCTACAGACTCAGGCTAACCATTCCTAAAAAAGTATCGTTACTTCAACCCCAACCATCAAAATACATTGGTAACCATTTTCTAAAGATTTTACTTCAATGGAAGTCACGTGAACAAGGTAAATGGTTTCTAGACGTTAGAAAGATTACAGTGCAAGATATTTGATTTAAGATTTTCTTCTAAAAATTTTAATGTACCAAATTATAGGTACATTTATTTTTTCATAAAAGCTCAATTAAATGTAATCATAAAAGAATAAATAATTTTTCATACAGGGGCGTTGTGTATACAGGTTTCATGTTTTACGGAAATTCTAATTTATTATAAATTATATATGATTTAATTAATTCACAGTTTTAATTTACAGAATTAAAGATGATTTTATTTTTATTATTTCTGTAAAAAATTTAATACAGGATTAAGAAAGGCTAAATTTTCACGAAGTAGTATAAAAATTATATTACTCTTACTACTAGAAATAATGGTATGAAGCCACAAGGTACAGAAATGTTATATTTACAATAAAAATAGATTCTTTTATTTATTTATTTTTTGAGAAGAATAATTCTACGAACATTTAATATTAAAAAGATTTCATTTTTTAAAAATCTTGATATTTAAATTTAATCATTGCATCAAAAATATTCTTCTAGAAATAAAAAAACAAATTTGACACACATTTCTTTATTATTAAATTATTAATGTATACAATATCTCTCTTAACTATTTGCACATTTTAAAAGTAAAATAATTACTATAATGATAACCCAATTTTAAGCAGCTTTCTGTTCCATCTCTTTAAAATATATTTACAATATTACTTTACTAACAATGTTTAACTATTTACATAATATCCATATTTTATCATCCGTGTAAAAAGACATTTCAAATACTATCATTAGGTTGTTTCACTTAAAAAAAAGAAAAATGGTTGCACACATCAAAATCACTTCAGGGTATAGTAAGGTACGTCTGGTAAAATATTTTATTTATTTTTTGTTTATAAACTACCCTTGTAATGTATTTACAAAATTATAATTATCACCACATTCATACGAAATTACATACCAAACAAACAAAAATTACAAATTTTTCATTTTTTTAAACAATATTTAAATTAACATATTACATTATTATTAAAGTTAATTTATCATTCGTCCATATTATTTTAAAATAACACCCATATAAACGCTAATTATAATAGTATCATAGTTGGTGCCTTTGAACCAATATTTCAAAATAATCAGGTATAATGTTGTAATACTTCATTTTATACGTGAATGTATCGATTCAATATAAGTCAACTATAATTATTTTTTTATATTTATTGGTACAACTTACTAATTTATAATACAAGAAAAATAACACTGAATTAGAATAATAAAACAAACATTTTTAAGAATAGTAATATATTAATATACCTGAAATTTTGCTTGAAATTATAATTACAGTAGTCACCACTCATTCTGATCACGTTTGTCAACCAGATTTTTGATCGTACTAACCAGCGATCAAAATATCCGAAAATCGCGTAAAAAAAGCCTATCAGGCTGAGAGGTAACAATGCAGGTGAAACCAGCAGCAACAATTTTATTATAAGTATAAAATGGAGTATTCTAGTTACATTCAAAAATACTTTTTTAGTATTGCTGATTTCAGTGGACATCTTCTTTGAGCCTGAAATGCTGATATACTTTCAATTAAATCCTGAATAAAAGTTATTTAAAAATAATTCACTGGTTTCAAAAATCATAATTTGGGTGTGTTTTTACTAGTCAACATGAAATTATTATCAAATTAAAGATAAATTCCCATTCAAGAGCACGATCTAAAAATCATAAAATTGCTGGTTATTCAATTTTATTTCTTTACAGAAAATATTTCAAAAAATACAAAATCTTCTGATAAGTAATGAAATAAAAGAATATTTAACAAATTGTTTCTTAAAAATTCAAGAATTATTTCAGTGCACAGTGTTTCTTTTGCTTTCAAAAGTTGTTAAAGAGAACAAAATGTTGAAAAAATTTTGAAATTTTTTTTAAAATCGGTTAAAGTAAATAAAAAATTCCGAATTTTGTAAAAAATATTATTATGTAGCCTATCTTAACTTTTCAACAAATCATCATAGTTTATAAAGTTTACATTTTTACAAAAGAAATGTTGCTTTTTCTGTAACATAAATCGTTTGTATAATTTATAAATATAAAGGAAGTATTATAATTTAAATAAATGTAGGGTACTTTTTGGTTTAGGATAATTTACTCCAAAAATAATTTTTTATTAAATATTTTTTAAGAGAGATTCCCGCCTTTAGTTAATAAGATAGTTAATAAATTTGCGATTGCGCTTAGTGATAGTTTACATTTTAAAGCAAAAAAGTCATTTCTATCTGTAAAAATACGGTTTCGATTGTTTTTTTTTTCTTTTTCACATGTCTACTCTTCTAAGAAAGAAGGAAGGGATGCTTTCAAAGTTGTGGATACTGTGCAATTTATTGTATCGAGAGCATAACCATTTTACTCTTTCCTAACGATTCTGACTCACTTCATACTAGAAAAAACAGTTATCCAAAATTAAGGTAGGTAGATAAACCAACTTAACTTTTAAGAATTTTGTGTTAAAGGAAGATAAGTGTTTTACTCTTGAACTGCGTTGAACATAATAAGCGGCGTAATAAAAATACGCGAGAATTCACAAGGAAGCAAACTACAGGCTACATAATTTTATGATCAGATTAAGTACATTTGATCGTAAGAAGCAGTTAATCATATTAACTAGTAAACGTATAAGCGGGGCTTACTGTAGTAGGCTACAGAAAAAATTATTTTAGTATGTGATGAGTTTTGAACTAAATTACAATGATAGAAGTATTTTAAAGTATGACTTTTTATGAGTATTTTATAGACAGACTCAGGGATTATAACTAAAAAAAATCACGTAATTTGTACTAAAATCTTTGGATTCACGTACTCTTATTCAAAGAAGGAACACAAAATAAAAAATGTAATTGGAGTTCTCTTACATTAACATACTGTTTATCACTCATTCTCTGGTAAAAAGTTTCAGAATAATTAAAAAAACAAATCACATCCAATTAAAACAATAAATAATTTTCACTTCACTAGATTTAGTTCAAAATATTCTTAGCCTACTTTCACACTTTATGACCAGCAGACAGCGAGTGCTAGTTGGACCACACTGAGAAAAACAGGAATCTTAGTACATGACGACGAAGCATTTGACTGGGCAGTCACCCCCAGGTCTCTCATTTCTGGATCTGAAACAAAAGAAAAGAAAAGAAAAATTTACAAGAAAAAGATGACAGCAGGTATTTTAAGATACTTTTTAAGCATTTCACCTCATGATTATCCAAAGCTGTACAATAAAGAAAAATGATACCTTATTACGTGGTCAAAATTTGAAAGCTCCAAAGAATTACAACTTCCTATTTCGTTAGATACCGTCTCTTCTAAAAAGGTTCAACTTGGCAACCAAGATTTTAGACGCTGAAGTTCTAAACAAATCAGTGGGACATCTGAGCCATGTTCTCAATTTGTTCACCCAAGATGTTTGTCTTGACCTTTTTTTGTCAATAATTTTTCCCTGAATTATTACACGAAGTGAGCTAGCTGTATAAATTTACGGCAATTTCAGTTATTAAGCATTGACATCTACGAAGAAACATGAACAGAAAAATGAAAAAGTAGAGATGAGGTTTTTGCGAAAGATGAAAGAGAGTACTCGGTTGAATTGAATGAGAAATGAGTAATGTTTTGGTTGGATATCTTTAACTTAAATTAGAGTTTGAAATAATATTGTGATGGTTGGAGACAGTACACAGAAAACATTTTAACTGAAATGATACCTCTGCAAGTCCGGTGTATGCTCCGAAGGGGAAGAGAGACGTTGGTAAATTTACTAAGCGATGGATGTAAATAAAGTACGAAAGTTCGGAACAAACCTAGTCAAGCCCAGGCTTGCACGTAGGCTAAACAAGATATGAAAGGAGACGAATAAGTTTTACTTCTCTCATCACATGACCCAAATATTAGAATTTGCGTATTTTTATGGTATTTCTCCTTCTCAATCATTCCTATAACATTCCCGTTTGTTATAGGATCCACCCAGCTCAACTACAAAGTTCTTCGATATGACCATATTTCGAACAAAAATTATACTTGCATTAAAGTTACAAAACAGCCAACTGCAGTTTTTTTAATCACGTAAATAAATGCAGTCCGTTCGATAACACGCCAATTAAAAAATAGAGAGATTAACATAACTTGGTTGAAAAACTCCTAGTTACTCATACTTGATTTGTTACTTAGATAATTAAAAATTTATTACAAATTGGCTAATACAGTTGTTATGAAATTGAGTGCCACATAAAATGAGTAATTTTCTAATTATTATTGTATTATCCAGTTCATTTTTGTCCATTATATCCATTAAACTGTTTACGTGTATCTATTATTATTATCAATACGGATTAGTAAGGCTATAAGTGTTATTGTACTTTTCTTAATTTTTATTTACTAAACTAAGGCAGTGATAAAATTGAAACATCAGATATATCACTAGAAAGATATTTAGAGGACAAACTATTTTACTGTTTTCTTATAAATCAATTACCGAAAAAATCTAATGTGTTTCTTCAAAGGGCTATATATTATTCACTTGTTTTTTCCGATCCCTTGTTTTACAATTGGGATGTTAGTGTCTTGAAGTATTATTGGAGTTTGTCATGTACTACGGTGTCTGTGTAACAGAATGCAAAAATGTTGACAGGATCTCATACTTTATCTCCTATCGGGATAAAGTACAACCATATTAGTTTAAGAACTAAGTTACTTCCTTTACAAATTCAAATGATTTTGTGTTTTGAAATGATTCAATCCTGAGCAATTATGAGCAATTATGATTATCTCTCCCGTCGAGCTGATTACTCGTGCAGCGTGTTCTCCGCTTGCTTCATGTAGGGCTTACAACTTATGTTACTATCATTTTTATAGATTTATTTTATTTTCGACCTATACACGGATTTATGTTTGCTAATAACTTAATAAAAGTAAACAATTCAATGTTTTTTTTGCCTGTTATAATAAATGTACTTCTTGTTTGAAACTTTCCATTACCTTTACAATTTATGCGTATTTTCTTATATAATTTTGAACTCCAAGTAATATACTTTTGAAGTAAATCTAAAAATCTAAGCTATTTTGAATCGATACCTGCAAATATACTAAAATCACGGCTTCACCTGTACTTTGAAAACCCGTTAAAAATACTGACGAGTATACAATACGAGGGTAGAAGATCGTTTGACGAAAATTCTAAAACGAACTGCACGGTTACAAAAAACTCTTTCTGAGGGCTATACAATAGCAACAAACTGATATCCGACGGGCGGTGTTCCTCCGGAATTACTCAAAATGATAACAAAACATAACCTGCTATGTGAGACGACAGCCTGGCGGTAACACCCACCCATGACCCGCTAGGTGAGTCTCTAGCACTGAATGTGTTAATAACTATATATAACGCTATAGTACATACATATAAAAAATCTTTGTCATTACGGGAACAAATGTGCATTGGCAAGGGGAGGTTAAACATCTACTTAATTAGTTTTGAAGTGAAGAAATCATCAAGTAAAAGAGGTGTGATAAATGTAACTGTGATAATGCATAATGCTCTCTTGAATATTGTAAAGGCATTTGAAAATGCTGATTGCCAGTTATTATGGAAAATGATGGTTCTCCAGGGATATCCACGTCATTAAGTTGCTGCTGTTAAAAGCCTTTATAACACCACGATTGTTTTGGAACTGAATGGTAAATCATTGAGAGGTACAGCGGCAAATACAAGGGAGAGGCAGGTTTGCTGTAATTCTTCAAAACTTTTTAACACAAACAACGAGGACATAAATTACGTGAATGGATATGTTCATTTTATTCTGTGCTAAAACATTCGTGACGGGTGCTATTGAGTCCATTACTATAGGTTTACTGTGGCGGAAGTTTAGTACGAGCTATGTGGATGCCAATGGATACTCGAAAACATGAGTACCGATGGATACGAAAAAATATTGAGAATTAATCTCTGAAGAAAGAAGAATAAGAAATTTGTATACGAATTTGATAAGTTGAAGAACGTTTATTCTTTAAGTACAAAAAAATAAATTAACAGTAAAGTACTTTATGTACCTTTCTAATAGAATAGAACTTTATTATAATATTAGAATAAAAAATATTGAGAATTAATCTCTGAAGAAAGAAGAATAAGAAATTTGTATACGAATTTGATAAGTTGAAGAACGTTTATTCTTTAAGTACAAAAAAATAAATTAACAGTAAAGTACTTTATGTACCTTTCTAATAGAATAGAACTTTATGTACCTTTCTAATAGAATAGAACTTTATTTCTTAAATTTTCATCAAAATCGGTCTACCTAATGTAGTAGTTCATTTGTGCTTTTTTCACTGCTTTACCATTTTCTCAAAAGCATTTTCTACGATTTTTTAAAAAAGATCTCATTTATTACATTTTTTACGCTCTACATGAAAGATAAGCAGCATTAGTGCTGAAATTATTGCGGAGGCTGTGATTTCGTGGTGAAAGATTTTTATTAATACGATTGCGGTCTTAATTATGCAATATGTAATAATATAAAATGCATATTATGCACTTTAGCGAAAAAGTGTATGTAACTTATTCAAAGTTGTAAGAAATAAGAAACTAGAAATTTATTTCGAGCATTTTTTCTAGTTTAGCGTCTATTAGTGATTTTCTGTAGTATGTTTAATTGCTACAGAGATTGATTTTAATTTTGCGTCACCCGCTCATGATTAAAACTAGGTTATATTTTTCACTGTTCATTGTTTAGTCACGATTAAACATATGTTATATGTTCATTATTTACATTAGTAAGTTAATGTCTTGTGAATGTTTTGCATCAGATATTTAATTTTTAGAGTAATATCAGAAGGTATTAGGTTATCACTCATAATTCATATTTCTTTAAGTGAAGATCGTAGATTCACAGGAATAGAAAAAAAATTGTTTGATGAAAAAAGTTATAGGGTTACAAGTTTAAAAGATAAAGAAAAAGAAAAAAATATCTGAAACGGACAATGCCAATCTAACACAACTCCATAGATGAAAGAAATCTTCAGTCTTTCTAACACTGAAGTTATAAGGAAATTTATAGAAGTAGATTTCTTTATTCCTGACGAATGGGTCGCTGACCTTGTCAACTTAGAAAAAAACATTTCACACCATTAATTTATTCTTTAATTCGAAGTTCTGTTAATGAACTACGACTACAATCATGATTTAATTTAATTTTTGGTGTTTTCGTATTCATTGATGATTTTTTAAGAAGTGAAATGAATAAGCCTTAACAATATTTATTTAAAGTAGTATTTTACAGTGATTTTTGTCGATAAATAACATATTTTTTTTAATTTATTTTAGCAATACATATAATCTATTCTGAAAGTAAATAATAAGTACACTGGTTAGTTTTATTTATCATCACTCAAGAAACCCTTTAATTGATGAACTCCATTGTAGTGTTGTGTGTTCATGTTACTTTAAAATAACTCTGTAGGATATCTTCGTTTTAGTATCCAGGTTCCGTCTAAATAATTTAAACAATTATTGTTTAAAACTAAGCTAGCCTGACGATTTGTTTGTGATTCAGGATTGCTTTGGTATTTTTTACTGAAAGTAATAATTTCATGTTGGACTATAGGAATGTTTAAATCTTCGAGTAGTATGCTGTGTGTTTGTGTGGTAAGGTAGATAATTTAAGTAATCAGAATTAAAATAGCAATATTTTATTACACGTTTGTATTTCAGTTTTGATTGCATATTGTTTAATATACCAGTAGCAACAGAACAGTAACAAAAAAATTAATGTACCAGGCATACAATTTTTCATTAATAAAAAAATAGCTACGATTAATCCGGTTTATCAAAATTTGTTTCAATAAAACAATGGTAAATAACTATTCATTTACTAGTAATAATTTTTGCAATAAACGGAAACGATATTTTTGTGTTAATACGAGTAGTTATTTAATGTATTAATATTTATCCTTTTTAAACAAAACATATTTAATTTAATTAAATTCCAACGTTTTACCCGTCATAATAAAAAATAAATATTTTTGTTAAAATTTCATCATATGATAATAAAAATCTCAAATAAAATATAACTTTCTGACTCAAATACAATAGTAATAAAAGCAAATAATTTATTAAATTGTTGTTTAAATAACCGGCATTACTTTATCACACATATTTTTTACATATTTTGTTTTGTTAACATATTAATATAAGTAAACAAAATCAACTGTTTACTTGTAACTAATACTATTCAAAAATAAATTTCAAAAAGATTGCTTTGAACGGCGACATTCATCTCAAGCGCTGTATTTGATTAATAAAATAATTACTAAGCAATTTTTCATAATAGGCCAACTGGAAAAAATATTTATTAAATTTATAATATTATATAGGACTAATATAATTTAAAAATTATTAATATTATAAAATTATTTATTTATTGAAGTTATAATAATTTTTAAAATTACAAGAATTGCACGTACTGGAATATTACTCATGATAGATGTCTAGATAGTCGATGTCAACATTGTTTTAAAAATAGAATAAAAAGTTGAAGAAAAGTCTATTTTAGGATGTTTTATCTACATATTTTAGTAATGACCCACCGGGTTGGTCTAGAGGTAAAGTCGTCGCTGCGAGTCAGCTGTTTAACAGCTGATTTTTGGAGAGTATGGTTCCTGGTTCAAATCCTAGTAAAGGTAAACACCTTCTATATTTTTACACGGATTTGAATACTAGACAGTAGTTACCGGTGTACTTTGATGGTTGGGGTTCAATTAATCATACTCTCTGAGGAATGGTCGGCCTGAGTCTGTAAAAGACTACACCTCATTTAAACGTTATTAACATCATCCTCATATCATTGGGCCACGGGGTTGCCTATTTTTCTGAATTGAACTATTGCAACGTACACATAAATGTTGTTTAGGTCATCAGCCGAAAGGCTGGTTTGAACCTCTTAGAGGTTTTACTAAGTAAAACGAGGAGTGAGGTGGGTTACAAATGCCTTCCTCACTGAGTGAAAAAGTACGCTTATCAGCATCCCGGGCTCTCTGAAAAGCACATGTTTTCCACTCTGCAATTGACACCTTCACTTCATTCACCACAGGGGTCTGTCTGTATAATAAAATTCATTACTTTCAGAGGAGACAACTCTGATTAGTGTCAATTGGACCTCTACCTCTTCTGTTCTTAAATGATTCAGTCATTTAATTGGTTGACCATGTGAGAAAAAACAGAACTATTTATTTTAGCCCTGCAACGAACAGATTGAGTGTAAATAAATTGATACTCCACCTGTCTGTTATGCACACATAAATTAGGCATAAAAAATATTTTGGTAATGACGTTACAATATTATAAAAACTGTAATTATTATAATTTATAATTTTTGTCTTTATTTAGCGACAACACTGAAACTGTATATTTGTATAACCAGCAGTAATTGTGATATCCGTGTTTAATGTCCTCTTTTCGTCTTGATTGAGGAAACCACCCAGTGGCAAACCCTCGTTGTTGTTTTAGCCTACATGAGATCCCTTTTCCAGCATAATTTTAATGTCCTTTGTGGATTTTTTGGTAGGTGTCAGTGTGTAGCGTTTGTATTCCTGATTTGATGAGATTTATTAATTATGATTGGAAACGAGTCAATAATTTGTTAATGGTTGGGTGTACTGTGACCACGTTGAGTTATCTAAGTGTGATAGAATTTCCTTCGTAGTACATGAGATTAAACGTAAAGGTTTGTTTTGAATCGTTTGTATCCTGTTTACGTTTGATTCTTTCCCAGAACCATTGATCAAAGCTCGTTACATCCACATTGGAAGAATTAGGTAATTGTAACAATTCAGTTACAGTAATCTACCGTAAATAGGTAACCGTAATCTACAGTAGAGTAGAGAATACAAAGTCTTGATGTAACCTGTGATTCAGCGAAACGTTTTTGTCGTGTATGGTGGTTTCATATCAGTCTCCTGTCTTTCCTAAGGCCTAAATATTTAACTGTGTCGAAGTATTGTTATAATGGTGTTTAGGTCAGCAGCCGAAGGGGTGGTTTGAACCTCTATAGGCTTTATGAAGTAAAACGAGAAGTGAGGTGGTTTCCCAATTCCTTCTTCACTGAATAGAAAATTATGCTATAACAGCATGATAGGTCCTCAGAAAAGCATCTACTTTCCACCCTGCAAATGACAGCTTCACTGTATTTACCACAGGGTCTAGCTGTATAATGAAATCATTACTTTTAAAGGAGATAACTTTGACTAGTTTCTTTTACACGTCTACCTCTCCTGATCTTAAACGCTTCAGTCATATAATTGGCTGACCATATGGTAAGAAATAGAACTATTTTTCGTAGGCCTGGAAATATATTAATACTCTACCTGCCTGTTATGGACAAATTGTTATAATATGTAGGCTATACATAATTATCATTTGAATCTTTATATCTGTGGTCAGAATTTATATTACTGCCATTTAAAGCAATCTCAGTATAATAACATTGCATCAATATGAAAGATTTATTTTGAAAAAGAAATCATAACATATACTATATTATCTCATAAATACTTTAACATCATATTATACGATGACTACAATTTCTTCATATAAGTAATACTACATCACTTTTAAAATTTTTGAAAAAGTAAATTTTGTTATCTAAATTTAAAGAGGTTATAAAGTTTTTGTCATCATTTTAAAATAACAAAAGCTTTCGGTATTACCCTACCAGAATGACCCAAATATTTTACTCTTTGGTGTATGAGATTACAGGTGAAAAAAACACCAGTTTTAGTTATTGAACACCACTTGTCACAATGATGGAATACTTTATTATTTATGTCACGTCACTTGAGCTCTGCTCACGGTACAGTATAATAAAGTATACACTAATATATCTTTCAGAAAATAAAAATACTCGACAGTTTTAAATTTTGAACTTTTAATTAAAATTTTAAATTAATATGCATAACATAATTATATAGTTTGCATTAGTTTAGTATATTTTTTAATAACGTTTTAAAAAAATAATTCTATCATTACATTAATTATTACACGACAATTGGATATTAATTACAATGATTAATGGTTTCTAATGTTGTTAATGGAGCATATAGACAAATTTATATTTTCTTTAAAAAACTCATAACCCAATTACCTTGTAGTCATATCAGATAGTACATACTATATTTTCTGAACCATGTTATAGCTAATTCAATATAATCGAATTTTATTTATCTCTAGTTTCTTTAATGTAATACCCAATAGGATTAAAATACAAGGTTTGTTTTAGAAAATAACAGAACTTCATTTTTTAATCTTTATTGTTAATTTTACAGTTCTCGTCCACTTTAAAATACTGTCCTCCTTTATCCAAGTTCTTTTACCAGCGGTGGCCCACTTCATAAGCAGGCCCTGATAGTTTTATTTGAATAGACCTTTAAAGTCTGTGAAAATTTACTGTAAGTTCATCAATAGTCTCAAGGAATCGTTTTAGCACCAATTTTATTTTTTAAATGAGAAAAAATCGCAAGGAGCCAGTCTGATAAGTATGGAAGGTGGCAAAGATAATCATCTAATTTTAAGCACATAAAAAACGAATTGACAAAGGTATGTGTGCGGAAGCATTGTCGTGGGGAAAGAACCATGAGATGTCTTCTCGACACAACGGTGGTATGGTTTTGCGAATATTTTCACGTAAACGTTGTAAAACACTTTAATAATGCACACGATTCACTGTTTTACCTTGAGGTGAGAATTTAAAATGCACAATTGCATTAAAGTAAAAAAAGAAACCCAGTGAGCATTCCTGTTCTATCCCTCCTTGTCGAGAGTCATCTTGAATTTGATTGACTACCACTTTTAAATCGTGAAAACCACTCAAGTTATTGCGTACGACCCGACACATCATCTCTTTAAGCTTGTTTCAAAATTTGAAACGTTTAACAAGTTTCACGCTAAATTTTACGTTGCATCGTAGGTTGCGAAAAAGCACATTACAAAATCGCCACTAACTCTTAAACTTACTGCACTCAAATAACAATAACACGAAAACTAAACGAGGTATCAACAGTCCACGATCATGATGGGTTTTCAGAGGAAGAAATGCGAAAGGCAGCGTAGCCAACCACGCGTCATTAATATCCTCCTTGGTGAATAATTCAAAATGTTTGGTTAGTTTCTGAATAGACCTCTTTCTTCCATTTCTGAACAGGTAATATTTACTACCTTTATTTTATGAACAGGTAATTTAAGTGTCACTAACATTATGAAATCCTTTGAAATTCTATTAATTATTTTATTCAAATTTTTCATTCCCCAACACACATACCTAAACTAAATAAAGTACGCTCCTAAATAAACATGATCTATCTTTTGTTGAGATACAAGCTTCCCAGCCCTCCAGGGTCCCGCGTCGGGCTAATTCAAACAATTATAATTGGTAAGGTAGGGTAGTCGCTAATCATTCTAAAGACCACGAAAAATTATTATAATATATTTTAACCTACTACCAACCTATTCAAAATTGTAGGTTAAGGACTTTAAAGAAATATTTTTTTGGTTTCTTTATATTAGATAGAAAAGATAGATACACACAATCAAACAAACAATTTATTCTATTTAACATTTTTGAAAATAATTTTACAAATCACCGAACGAAATTTAATTTCCAAATAAGTAATAGAAAATTAGATTTTCGAATACAGAAGGCAAAGATTTTTATGATGTGTTATGTGTAGGGGCCTAGCAAATATATTGTTTTTTCTGTGAAATCTGACTTAGCAAATATGTTTTCATCCTTTTGAAATAGTAAATGATATTCAACTTAAATATGAATAAGAAAGTCATTTGATTTCTTTGACAAATGTTAAAAGTTACTCAACTTATTAAAAGTTTTAGTAAATATTGATCTTTAAACATAGACTACGTATAAAACGGCTTAAACTTAAATATCGGATAAACCAGCCGTAACAAATTAATTTAATTTAAATATTTAAATTAAGCAAGAATACAACAGCATACCAATAATCCTTATAAATATATAGTAATATATCAAAATTCGTAAGATGAGTCGATAAGTATTTATTACTTCTGAAATACTAATTGTTTGATAACTACCGAAGACATTTAAACAGATTTTCCTATTCACAATATGTGTTCTGTTTACTTGTGTTGATTGTGTTATACAGGTGATTGTGGTATGGGAAGTTTCGCGATGAATGTGTATTGGGTTTTTGAATAACAAAGAGATCACGTAAGTGATAGTTTGTTAGTGAAAGAGACTAAACGTGAAACAGGGCACGGAAACAGAATGGAACTGAAATTGTTGAATGAGGTAGAGGTGTGATTAATCAGATCGAGAGAGTGCGGGAAATTGCCTCGTGTCTCGATGTTAACTCTAACTGACGTCGCAAAGTTAAACTATCACTGTGATCGCACTGACTGATTAATTTCCAGGCAGAAATGAATAGTCGCATCCTTTCAGCTTTGATTTAGTCCTAACTTATCAAGATTTCTATTACCGTGACAACCAAATACAATGAAAATGTTCGTTATAAAAATTTAATCTTTTTAATCACTTAAAATTAGCTTCAACCTCAATTAAGTTCTTTTCCCAATTTCATTAAAACTCATAAAAAATATATATTCAGAATAAAAATATATAGAACAACAAAGGAATATTTCGGTCCATATTATTTGCTCCTGTTTCCTAATCGTAATATAATTCAAAACAGAAATATAATGTAAAATGTCTAATTTTTATATTTTAATTGCTGAAATTATTCAGGTTATATTATTGAACGTGATTTGGTTCACTACTTGAAAAATCTGACTGATTTTAGTTTGATTTCGTAATGATAATATCATGTCTAAATAAATTAAGATACAATAACGGGTACATGTAATACGATGTAATATGCATCGTAATACGATGGTAATACATGTAATATGTATGTAACGGGACATGTAATTTTACGTTTTCAATGCTTGAATTTGACACTAGTATTAGACTTAGAAAAACAACAAACAATTACGCATTCCTTATTAAATTCAGATCGAGTTGTAACAACAAGTAGTAAAAACTAGAAAAATAATATTCCGAAAGATTTTTTAGGGAGACATAAACATTTTTTGCTTGATAAATGTAGTCTTTCAGATAATTCTTCTGACGACTGAACTTAAGGTAGTAAAACCTTGAAAAATATTCCTAAAGATTTCTTAGGGAGATATAAACATTATTTAGCTCACCAAATACATAAAGACAGTCTTTCAGATATTTCCTCTGACGATTAAAAGGAGCGTGAAATAGAGGCCTTCTTCGCCCCAGGAACATAAAGTAGTCTAAAGTGGGCCTGGGCAATTTAAATTGTAGAGTGGTAGACCGTGCTCAATCCGGTCTTATACAAGTTAAATTTTCTCTTTGTCAGTAGAGAATTTTGTTTATAAGTAGGTACTGCAAATGATAAAATTTGTTCCACAAACGATACTCTTGTAACGAAACGAATTTTAGTGACAAATTTAGCATGTAGGGTTGAATATACCGATACCATACGAATCAGTAACATTTTTATAGTGAATCACGAAGTAAACGTAGTCGGTAGGCAATAGTTTAATGAAGGGGAGCCGATGTCGTTTGTTCTCCCCCGCCACAGAAAAAACTCAAAGTATAGTATAGTAAGTATACTTTTTTAGTATAAAACTCAAAGTTATAATAGATGCCCAGGGAAGTTCCTCAATTAGAACCATCTAAATAACTACCTATCTTATAAGTATTTAACTAGTTGACTGCTGTGAGACATTTTTGTGTCTCAGTTCCTATTTCCAGAAACGCTATCATGTATCAATGTTTCATCTTTCATGTCGTTTTTAACATTATCTGGTATTAAAAGTTATGCTGATTCCAGCAATGACCTTAGCTTTCTCTAGGTGTTTTATTCGTATGTTATTTTATTTTATATTCGGCATTAATTTTTACACTGTTTTAAAATATAATTTGTGTTATTTTTAAAGCAATTACAGTAACAATAATATTGTTTTCTTGAATTGACAGCAGAGTTATTTTGTAATTTAACTGATTATTTATAGTAAACCCTTCTATAAAAAAAATACTGGTTGCCTCGCGTACCAGTTAGTGCGCCAGCCTACCAAATGGAAGGTCCTGGGCTCGATTCCTGGCCAGGGTCTGGAAATTATTACGCGTCAAAAACCCATTGTTTCACACTAAAAAAGTAGTCGCTACAAAGATAATGATGCTATTTACAATAATGTAAAAGAAATTTATAAGGCATAGTATATACAATTTCTGTTATATTTGAGAATACATAGGTTATGTTTTGAACTTTATTACACTAGTACATTATTTTTAAATTTAATATGTTTAAAATTTATGCATAGCAGTAACCCAAAAATGTTTATATAGTATCAATTAATGCAAGACACATATGTTTGCCTCAATTTTTGTTGTTTTTGTATTAAAAAAAAGAATTAAATTATTTTTTGTTACTAGTAGGTAACTGATTTTTTAATACAAAATAGTATAATTCTACTACAATGCTTGAAAATGAAAAAATGTAGCATTTCTGGAAAGACTTCTCGTTATTTGAATAACAGTTAACTTGTTAAATTAGAAAAAGTATACTGTTAGTATCGGAAGTAACACTTATGGGTGATTTGCTACTTCAAGTTAATTCATGTCATTTGTTTACAATCGTTCATCATAAATGTCGTTTTATTTAATGATACAATATACAAGTATTTATGTAAATAAATATAAAAGAAGTAAAAACTTGTTTTAAATAGGTACCGAAGGTAAACAAGCATATTTTTCATAATGTTCATTCGTTGGTTAAGAAACAGTTTTTCTTTTATCCTAAATTAAGAATCAAATGACGTGAAACGATTGATAGTTGATAGGCTTCAATAAAAAGTACGTGAGGTTTATTGTGTTCATTTTTAAGCTACGGCACAATATAATCAAATAGGTACACTAAAACACGAAAAATGTGGTTGGTGAATTCTAGAAACTGCACTGATTGCCGACAGCAAAATTTTTAACCAAATTGCTACTGACAAAACAAATTGTGATTTTAATTTCTCAGGGTAAATTACCTAAACATTATGTAAATCTATTTGCCAATCGAATGTTCTCAGTTACTGTCAAAACCCGTCAAACAAAAATTAAAAATTAATAACCTTCACAATTTTATAAAAATATTTTATTATATTTAATATAAAATTTTAGTACTGTTCTCCCTTAAGTCATTTACGTCATATTTTTACCCATATTCGAAAAAATCAATCGTTAAATTTACTAGTTGTATTTACATACAATTGTAACAAACTTCAATAAAGTAAAAAAGTAAACTATATATTAAAAAAAAAAACATTTTTCCTTTAAAATTTGTTATATTTAAAAATTTTGTTATAATAAAAACTGATATTATTTCATCCGATGTAATATAAAATGACTCCAAGTAGAAAACAAATAATTCGACCAGTTTCATTTAAACACAGTAGGTAGACTACTACTAATACCATTTCACTTTTTATAGTGTAATAAAGATTTCCTGCATTACTCGCAATAACTCACGGCAAAGTTATTTATTATTTAAACAACTAATAATAAATGAGACATAAGTTTCATTAATGCAATAAAAACCTTTTTTGATTTTTCAACCGATTTATGAAACCAAATACATTTCTTTGCCTAGGTTCAATATTTAGCTTAAATAATATCACTAAAAATTATTGATAAGAAATGCATTCATCCCTTTGGGTTATGTAGTGGTCAGTTCGTACATTGATAGACACGATTATGCAGGTTTTGGAACCATCCCAATATTTCCGAATGTATTCTCATGAAATTCTTATCAGTTTATGCTAAGGCTTAAATTCCTCTGACAATAAGCTCAAGTGAACATCTCAGTGATTGTTTATAAACGATGAAGATTTTATTTACATTAAAATATACATAAAAGAATATTATGACAATTGTACAATAATTCATATCCAACTGACCTTTTTCAGATAAAAAGCCATATTTTTGTTTAATTTACTTTAACAAATAAAAAATCTATTCATATGGAACTAATAAAAAGATAAGTTAACATAAAAAATTTTTCGAACAAAATGACTTGAAAAAAAATTCAATTAGATTTTTTTTTAAATTACATACGAAAACGTTGATTTAATTAAGTGTGTTGTTTTTTTATTTCTATTTAGGAAATTCACAATCTGTTGGAAACAATCAGTGAATATGATAACGCAAAATTTGGAAAAAATTAACATGGTAAATAAACGTGAGTGGAGACACAGTCCAGTGACAGAACTCCGACGTGAATAGATAAGTGTAGCATTAAGTGCAGCATTTAGAACACTGTAATGGATAGTAAATTACAGTAATATGTTAATAGATGAGGTCCCGGCTCCATCGCCGTTTTAGACGTCTTATTGGATTGTTTGGGAGAGTCTGCGTAGCCAGACGTGATATCAATGGGTTATGGTGTTTCACGAGTTTCTTCCTAAATTTTATATAGAGTTTTAAAGAAAATGTCATTTATGTAGAATACGTTTAGGTCTGAGTGTAGCGTTTCATTGGTTACATAATAGGGGGCGTTAACTATCCTCCGTAAAATCTTTGATTGAAAACGCTGAATTTTTGCTAATACCGATGGTTTTGCACTGCAGTAGAGCTGACTGGCATAGCTCCATATTGGTCGAAGGCAGGAGTTGTAAATGATTAATTTGAATGTAGTTGGTAACTTGGATTTGCGTGAAAGAAGTCTGTACAACTGTTTGAACCTGTCCTGGACTGCCTTTCTTGTTTTATTCACGTGTACATTCCATGTGAGCCTCATTAAGTCTGCTATTTACAGTAAAAATTGTTCACAGTTGGATGCAATCTTAATTTCGTCGCTGTTCTCTAGTAATTTTATGACTAAAACGTTTGAATATTGATCAAGCCTTGACTTGTATTATGAAATGTATCATCCAGTCCAGTCCAGGTTGAGAGGGCTAAGAAGCCCTATAATGGCGACATCGTGCTAGCACCTGGTCGCTCGTAGAACAAAATAACGGAACTAACGTAACCTCAGGTTAGAAATAAGGAGAATTGTATAAGTAAAGTAATTAAGACTGGATTGGAGGGTTGGTGGAGTTTTTGCCGTGAACGTGGCAGGGGAAGGAAATAATATAGAAGGGTATACATATATGGTAAAGTTTTAGTTGAGGGAAATTTTAATTTTGGGGTCAGTGGCAATTCTTTGAAGGTTGTGGGAAAGGTGGGGAGAGTAGAGAAATGTATCGTAATATTTTGAATTTATAAAAATAAATAATTTTATTTTAAAATTTTAAAAATGATTTTATTTTAACGATTTTATGGAAGATATCATCTCAAGTCATTTTGTCTGTCAAATTTTATATGTTAACTTATTTATTCATTGTTAAATGAGAACAAGTTGTAAATTATTGCAGAATATCTTTCTTTGTTTATCGTTAATATCTTAATTTACAACTGTAAAATTATGAGAAGTAAATTTATTAAAAATGAAGGAAAAGACATGAAATAGATCAGTGACACCCAGTGGTGTATCTTCTAGTGTGAAATATTGTACAATTTTATGACACTAAATTTGGAGAAAGCAACCAAGACTAAAGAGAAAGAATTATTTTGATTTTAATTTTTTAAATGTAAAAAGTGTTTACAGTTTTTAGAAATATTAAGTTTGAAATTTTGTTTAGATACAAAAATTTTTTTTATTTATTTTATTCATCAAATATTTTCCTAAATTCCTAAATATTTCTTGAATAGTGTTGGCTGGTGTTGTGCATTTTGACATTTCGTTCTAATGTGTACGATGAATTTTTATCATCATGTGTCAGTGTAATCCCCCCAGACGCCTTAAAAGACGCTGGAGTAGAGACCTGCTAATTTGATATACAAATTTCATTCTTGGGGAGGCACCAATGGGGGCCCTACTCCTCTCATGCCTATCATGTCATTTAAATTATTATCATAATCATCACATTTACTTGTTGTAACGTTTTACAGTTGTAAATAAAGAATGAAAGAGAAAAAAAATGTGTCAGTGTGTTAATGAGGAATGCTAATTCGTAATCGTGTAAGTAAAACTCGGTGTATTTGGAGCTGTTTATATGGTTGTGGGTTTTCAAATATGTTTCTCCTTACGTCGTAAAGTTAAAGGATGCTGTGACACGATTTTGTTCCAGTGTTCGTTGTTTTGAAAATAAGGTGTCTTCTAATAATCACGTACAAAATTACGTGAATCCGTCTTAGTGGTACGGTAGTTTTAATAAAATATATTGTTTCAAATGCTCGTTATAAAAATTTATTATTAATATTATGTCTAAGTTAACGTATTTAAAATATTTAAAAAAAAATTATAGGCCTATTGCGATAAAGATGGCGGTATCGTGTCTGATGAAGTAGTGTTAATGATAGCTTACATTTTTCAAAAAATAATTAGACTACTCAAAGCAAAAGTTTATCATAAGTAATCAATTTCAAAAATTCGTTAAAAAGTTAATCAAAATTTAACTACAATGTTTTGCAATACTACACTTTTTAATTTATAAATTTATAAGAGTTTAGATAATTAGCTTTTACCTGTTCCTCTCGTCGTAAAATGAAATGTGTCAGATATGTCGTTCCACCCGAACCTGTTCTTTGCTTGAACACGAGCTTCATAATGTAATGCAGGCTCCAGGTTACGAATCATGTACGACATTTGCTGTGTGAACTGTTCGCTTGGGGCGGCTGGTAATATAACATCGTTCCATTCATCAAGAAGTCGTATACCAGAACCACCCCCTCCCCACGTTTCATTCTCCTGAAAACAAAATAGAGACGTATTGATTGATCATTAATTATATGGTTTAAACAATGCATAAAAAAGTTGTGTTATCATTAATAATATTAATGATTACAAATATGTATCAACCGTTACACATAGTTGTGATCATGTACTTCTCAAAATGAAAAGACTTAAAAAAAATATGTTATTTTGTACACGAAAAGCGTCTTCGACGAATAAAAATTTATTTACTTTAATATTTGTAAAACATTTCTTAAAAATTCACCGTTTAATTTTGGACTTCATCACTATTACTTAGGTTGTGAAGTACGTAAAATTTTCTTGAACGCCATCTATATTATTTTGTCGTCAGTGCCAACTTTATCGAACTGGAAGCGTTTTTAAGTTTTGAAATGGAATAGCTTGTAGTTTTAGAAAATGTATCGATCAATTGTAGTAACCAGAAGTTTACAAAATGTGTTCCTCCTCTATCAAGTTTTCAACAAAGAAGTCCCATTAGAATTTCGTGAATCCAGAATATCCAAAAATCTACAGAAAATATTTGTTAGCTGCAGGAAGTGGAAAAAATCGGATTAAACGATCCCTACAAAAATAAAGGTGAATAAAACAAATATCGGATGAGGCTCTTTTGACTTATTCATAATAATAGTCAACGCATCTGATGACTGTTTGGAAGATACAGTAATTAATGCCAATTTAAAAAAAAAATAATGTGACAATATCTGAATGGAAATAATTCCCTTCCAGCATACTTTCTAGCAGGACAGATATTTTAGAAATATTAGTGTAAATAATAATATTTATTGATCCAATAAAAAACAGTTCATATAGCAAATTTGTGAAAGTGAACGATTCGTGAAGAAAGTAATTTTTTGTAGTTAATTAGTTATAGAAGTGACATCCTGGTCAAATTTTTGTACAGTTACTTTGACTATTCCAAAACAAAAACGGTTTATTTGTAAAGGTGAAGGCTGGTCAGCCTTCTTTTTACGTTCTGTGTATTTACCCAAACTTCCCAAACCAAAATTTGACACACTTTACAATAATATAATTAACATTATTTTGCGTGACAATTGTTTTCTTTTTTTATACTATTATAATAAAATACAATGAAATGGAAACTTTACAATAATGCAATAAATTATAATTAGAATTATGTGATGCGTTTGAGAACATTTTTTCTTACATTATTTTACCAGCTGTAATTCAGCACAAGAATGTTGTAACATAGAATAACTTATAGACGCTGAGATTAATTATGATCCAAAACCTTTAATGAAATTTGGTAAGATTTATACAATGTATTGTGCAAATAAGAGATAGTACAAAATTCAGATCACGTGGTATATAATACGTAATTAAAAACTAATAAGATAACTTCTATAAAGTTACTAGTGATTAAAATTTAAAGTAGCTGTCAAAGAAAAATAACATTGTCTTCTTTGATAAATATTCAGTCAGTTTTAATACGTACAAAGTATTAAGTTATATTAAATATTTTAATTGTATTAATAAATTATATTTAACATAAAATAATCCGTATCTATATTTATTTAAATTTTCCGCATTCAAATACAACTTATATACTGTTATCTTATAATCAGAATAACACAACGTCAGGGAAAATTGGATAATATAGATATAGATGTAGTCGGAGCACTGAATAGGGTGTTTGTAACTGAACATTGCATTGTTATTAAAGTTGAAAGACTTAAGCTATTTAATATAACAGTAATATTTTATTCATTAAATTCATGGAAAATTGCAAAATTGCATACAATAGATTATATGAACGAGCAAACTCTATAAACACTTTAGAGAAACTTTATGTAAGCTTTTGTGTTTCTTTGAGAAAATGTAGCTAAGTAGTCATTTATGCAAACGCTCCCATAAGGGAGAGAAGCACTCAGCCAAGAAGTAGCTCAGCCAAAAAGGCATGAATACTCTTCTTGCGACAAATCGCTTCTAAAAAACAAGCACACTAACCAAAGTAACGAAAAAGGAAAATAGTAATAAATAAATAATTGTGATTTAGATTTTGATATTCTTTCTTACCTGAAGTACCTTATATTCAATTCCATAAACTATGCGTTCACTTTCTATACAAAGAGTAAATGAAAAATTGATAAAATTAAAAAATCTTTTAATGAAATTAATTCGAAGGCAGTCATGTTACAGCGGAAATATTAATAATGAAATTTCGTAATAACTATAATATACCTTATTCTCTTAATTAAAGCAGGTATTCATTAAAACGTATCTGAGCCGGACGGTAGACAAAAATTAAGACCAGTAAAATTATTAAAAAAAATAAATTGCAACTCCTGTAAGTCTGGATTACAAAAAAATTTTCTTACAATATATTTTTCCTCTGTAAGCTTTCTACATAAATATTTTAAAATTTTAAATGGATGTTCTGTTTGTCTTTAAATACAGAGTTCTGCCAAACGAATTCAAACAAATTATTACATGGTTGTAATGAGGAAACATTTAGGATTCTGCAAACATTCCGAAAATTAAAATTGGTACAAGCCGTACCAAGATTTCGAGAAGTGAATAATAAATAACTAAACTAAAATTTCGGTGGTACAACTACTCACTCTATAATTGATTTCACGTTCAGAATGCAGTACGTAAAGTCCATAAGGAATGTATTTCATATGGGATGTTGAGCGCTACTAAACTAAGTAAAAATATCGACTTCGCGGCACAAAAATTTCTCATTTACAAAATTCCTATTGAATAACATAATACGAAAATATCAGAGATTTTTTCAAACTCGTTTATTATTTATGTTTCCGTCCAACATTATGACTTATCACATAAAATTTACGGATAAAATTCTATTTTTTTAAAACAAAATAATAGTATATATATATAATGTCATCATTGAAAGAAAAAAGTTATATGATGTGAAACGCAAAAAATGTGACGAGATTTAAACGTCCAAATCTGTACAAGCGTATCTTATCTAAATACCAGAGTATAATAAACATTTATAGCATAATGAAAAACAATTCATTAGGGAGCGAAAGTAATTTTTTCAGAAATTTTTGATTGAAAATGAGCTTGTTAGAGCGTGGCAAGTGAAACAATAAATATTTTTACCGTGATCTTCGGATGATGTCGGTGGAGGAGGGTTATTGTATTGGCTGTGCCTGATGTTTTCCGTACGCCTGATAGCACAACGGGTTCTCATAACTGCTGTACTGCATTCTGAACGGGAAATTAAGTATAGATAGCGAACTTTTTGGATTGGGGAACCTTTTTTCTCATGAAGAATAACTAAATTCCATATTTCCCATTTAATAACTAAATTCGGTATGAGAGGTTTTGTAGTTGTTAATTTTAATTCAACATTTAGCAGACCACTTAATAACTAAATTCGGTATGAGAGGTTTTATAGTTGTTAATTTTAATTCAACATTTAGCAGACCACTTCATTAAGCCAAATAATGGTGTATAATTTGAGATTTATTGAATAAACCTACTAAGGGACAAATACCCATACTGTCAGAAAAACTGAGCTGTGACAGTTATCAAAATTGTTGTATAAGCCGTACTACTTTGAAACATTGCGGTATTCTTACCAACTGAGGGAAAACAGAGATATATACCCTGGGAAATATACAAAAGCTTTCGGTAAGAAAACACTAAAAGGACCAGATGAGAGATGGCTAGGAAACGAAAATTTGTACTGCAGTCCATCCCTCTGATTTACTATTTTTTGTAAAACTAATTAACAAAATATTGATAAAAGAAATAATAAAAAAATGGCGTGTAATAAATAATGGTTAACACACACGCGCGCACACACACACACACACACACGCATATATATATATATATACATAGAGAGAGAGAGAGAGAGAGAGAGAGAGAGAGAGAGAGAGAGAGAGAGAGTAAGAGTAACAGAAAATATGACAATAAAAATGTCGTAAGAAGAGATAATGTTGGTGAAATGGGAGCGGAATTCTATTAGTTAAAAACATACGAACACAACGGCAGTTATTTTTTAATTGTATTTTATAGTCTATAGATTTGTATGAGCAGCATTAATTATTCCGTAATTCTAACGAAGGTAAGCAGAAATAATTAATTTGTGGTAATTGGAAACGTAAGACATAAAATTGGAAAAACGAGACTATACACTCTTTGGTACAATTTATATTAATAAAGAAAAGGAATTTATTATCGGAAAATCGTACAAATGCTATTGAATTAATATATCAAGGAAGAAACTAAATTGAAATAAAAATATATTCAGGTAAGATCGTAAATGAATTGAACATTTAATTTATATACATAATTAAATTCTATAAAATATTTATTTTTAATTAATAGAAAGATAGTACTAAAAGATTCTATTAAGTTTACAGGCGTGTATTTAATATTAATGAAATACTCTAACATGCACATTCCTTTTTGTTTAGTTTGCATGGTTTTTATTAATAAATCACTATTACTATAAGTAGAGGCATTCATATGGAACAATACATTTATTGACTTTATTGCGTGTTCAAAATGAAAAGATTGTTTTTTTCTTTCTCTAACGAGTGGTCAAAACCTTTTCATTCAATATAGGTCAAATAAATAAAGCAATGGGAGAGGATCTAAAATAAAGCAATATTTACTGTATTTACTGATACGTTAATGTAACAATAAAATCTTTCGTTATCAATATCGTCGTCGTCGTCGTCCATCATGCATTGGCCTGTAATTGAGCCTGTTCGGCATTCATTCATCTCTTCATCGGTCTCCCCACTCCTCTTGTACCGCTTGGTTCATAAGGCCATGCACTCAAAGCTAGTAAGTCCTGTGAGAATCTTCTCTGTTAGATGCCTACCAATATTAACTCCAGTTCCTCTTGTGTCTGACATTACTACGGTAGGTACTGCACAGTGTGAGATGGTGGGAGTATTTATGAAGTCGGGAATGGCTATTCGCTATCCAACCTGTAATCCTCTCTTGCCTCCAGGTAAAACTATCCCCTTTTGGCAAGCTTGACGAAGGATCAGGAAAAAAAAATTTTGGACGTTGTGGTGGCATATAAATAAAATTCAAGAAAATGCAAAAAATAACAAAGTATTTAATAAATATAGTAATAATTACCAAATTATCATCAATAATAATAAGAATATTTAGTACCTTTAAAATTAATTCATTTGATATACCCTTGAAAGAAAATTTGTATAGGTCTAAAGAAAACTTGAATAATATATGTAAATGTATAAACTTATAAATAATTACTTTACATTTTTCAAAAAAAATAAAATTTAAGTTTTACCAGAAGTTTAAATTTAAATATGCTCATGTATTAAGAAAAATTTAATGTTACTCTCAGTTAATTTCAAAAAGTTTTCAATATATATATAAGTTCATACAAGTTAAAACAAAATTAAACGACCAGAGAATGGTTTTCAAAAAATCTTCATCACGAACAAGAGTGAAATAATCATAAATAAAATTAATTTATTTTACATACCGGCACGCTGAGATCAATAAAATAAACCACATAACCTTGTATGCTTAACACTTTGGGTTTTAATAATATTGCATAATTACGATGAAACTATATTTTCACAGTATGATGTGAAACATTGTTGAGACAGGCCAAACTTGGTATGTCGAAGAATACACAAAGGTACATTTTTCCTATTATCACAATTTGCATATGGTATCGGTGTAGTAGAAAAGTTTTACAGATCCAAAAACCATGTTGGATATATTTAGTTACATTATACTAAGATGTGGTACTCGAACTGGGACCCTACAATGAGAAAAATCCCAAAATAGTCTTAAAAACCAATTAAATAAAGAAATAATTATAAAAACAAAGTTAACAATAGCAATTACGAAACAATACAGTATAAAATAAAAAATATCCAATAGAAATACAAATGTATCATTAGTGAATTTTCAGAATTTAGATTAACAATTTATATTAGTTAAAATTAATAATTAACAAGCAAGTTCGTTAGTTACAGCCGAAATGCTTCAATCAAAATTTTAATGTTACAAAATATTATTTTTTTCAATTTTGAAAACAATTCAAATACGAATTCGTGGCAATAAAATAAAAAAAAATATCACAAAATGCAATAAGGAAAGTAATGTTTAAAATAAGTACCTTACTAGCCACACCTAGTTTATTTTTAACGAAATTAACTCAGCTATAAAGAGTTCATCGCATTCACTACAACAAAATAAAGTTAATAGCAGATCTTACCATAGAATGGGCGAAGAAAACAACAGATCAAGCCAAAATATAAAAAAATATCCGGCAAAACTGTAAAAACAATTACGGAGAAAAAGAACTTCAATGGCTGCTACATATTACAAGAAGAGAACGGTACAGTGCACGAAACAGCTGAGCACAGAAACCGGCTCCCCCCTCCAAACCGAACCAGAAACGATACACACAACGTAGTGCATAGAACCAACACAAGATGGCAGAAGCCTACAGCGCAGTAGATGAATTTTAAAACGAAGGCAACTATGTAACATTGCTTACAAATGTTACAAACCGTCGCTCAGTTAGTATCTGTTAGCATACAGTATTATTGTTTTATAACGATACATGAAATGAATTTCCTGACGTTAGCTGACACTTTACGAAATGAAGATGATGCCGTAGTTTTTCTACAACAAAAGGGATTGCTTCATAATCCCCGTCGTTACCGTAATGATCACGCTTTTACAATTATGGCACCGATATCGTTGGAGTTGCGGGAGGAGAACTTGCCGAGAATATAAACACCTTCGTCCGGGCACATGGTTTGAAGGTTCCAGACTGTTTTTAAGGGCAATAATAATGTTATATACTCGTGGTGCTGTCAGTACACGTCAGAAAAATTCTGAAATTTGACAGAATGAAAATGAAAACAGCAAGAATATTTCATTTATGTTGAATGGGTGGTGCCTGCATACGCTCACTGAATGTGAGAAGAACCCGTGGTGGGTAGTGCGAAACTTTATTCAGCAATGGGAGAACTATCACAAGGGGAACTGGAGTTAACAGTGGTAAGAATCTAACAGAAAAAATCCTCCTGTAACACTCTAAATAAATGATCTGGTCATTGATGAACTCATGATGATCATGATGAACTTATTTACGGGTTGAGTCTCAAATTCCTCCGCTCTTATTAATTTATTTCTGATGTGGTCTTGTTTCGTACATTGTTGAACATGTCTAAGGAACCTCATTACTGATGCTTTTCTTGACTTTCGTTTCGTGTTAAGCATCCAAGCTTTACTTTCATACATCAGTGACAGTATGGCCATCATCTTGTAAAACTTAAACTGTGTATCCTTTCTTGCTTTGCCTTTCAGGCTTCGGCGTATAGCCCCACATATCGTATTAAATCTGGATACCTTTTGTTGCACATCTTGATCATAATTATAGGTTATGTTACATCCCAAATGCTTGAAATCTTTTACCTGTTTCAATATTTTATTACTGACAACGATTTTGCTCTTTACCAGTGACTTTCCGCAAAACGCCATCACTTTCGGTTTCTGAATCAATGTCTTCGTAGAAAATAGTTTGCTTAACAGACAAAGCTGGTGCACTGCCCTCTGCAGTTTGTCTTCCAAATCCTGAATTAACACGGAATAATCAGCAAAACTAAGGTAGGTGAGCAAGATTTTTCGACTAAGAGGTACAGGTATACCCTCGTTAACTTGGCGCTGCCACCTGGACATAAGTCCGTCTACATATATATGTTAAATAAAACTGGTGATATTGGACACCCTTGTCGTACTCCTTTATTAGTTCTCATCTCCGTAGTCATTCTTCCATCACCTACACCCTATCACTATTGATGAATTTTTATACAATTTTGTATGCTATCTATCAGGTGTTGAGGTATCCAATATTTTGCTTCGCCCTTTAAAGTAACTCTCTATCGATATTCTTCATCAATATTATTCAGACAGTTATTTCCAAAGAGGTTTTCACCCGGTTAATTCTCTTGTCATGACACTATGAGAAGGTTAATGTCTC
Organism: Catonia carolina; assembly: GCA_035578175.1. Lineage (NCBI taxonomy): Eukaryota > Metazoa > Arthropoda > Insecta > Hemiptera > Achilidae > Catonia > Catonia carolina. Next base: position 84,805,583 of record JAQMRL010000002.1, read on the forward strand.
TTAAATACCGTATGTATTAGTTTTACATATGATAACAAGCTGACAATGTGGTAACGCCATGAAAAGGTTCTCCTCCAGCTAGTGTTCTTATTATCCTTTGAGCCTCTGGTCGTTATTATTTTTTATTTTTAGTCGTAACAGCAGCTTTGTTGTTAGTGACTACGATTGGCCATGTAACTCGAACAGTGGGTTTTCTGACTTGTGAAAATTTCATGAACCTAGCTGTGACTCGAACCCGGGACCTCCGCATTGTAGGCTAGCTCGCTAACACTAGGAGGCGGGCGGTTTTTATTTTTAATTACAGAAAATCAAATTAATGACCGCCTCCATGGCGTAGTGACTAGTGCGTTGGCCTACAAAGCGGAATGCTCCGGGTTCGATTCCCGGCTAGGGCCTACTCTTTAAAATCCGTTAAAACTTACAGCTGTTACAGTACCCAAACCCACAATAGCCAACAATGACCAAGCCGTTGATGCGACTTTAAATTAATTAAAACAAAGAAAAATAATTATCTACCATCAAATGTGAAATTAATTCCAATAGTCATTATTGTTGTCATGGTTTAAGAACAAATTGTCATACACTTAGGAACTGCAGTGTTAACCGTTTATTTAAAAAATTTATTAAAGCAGTTTCAAAAAATATAATTCATATCTTTTCTCTTAAAGCATGGATTTACTCTAAATAAATGTTTTCATCTGGAGGGTTACATCGAATGTACTTTTCACGTATTAAGTAACCAAAGAGTAAATTTAGAAGTTATGTATGGTACTACTATAAAATTAATGTTAAAAAAACAGTTAACAGTTAAACAACAAAGAATTTTTCCAGGATTTTGAATAAAATTCCCCCAAAGTTTTGTGACACGGCATACTGAAAGAGAGACGAAATTAACCCAAAACATTTTAGGGTTTCTTCAGTTAATTACCTAAAGGCTGAAAATGACAATGCAGGAAGTAATTCACTAAAGTCCCAGCATCTTCGAATATCCAATTAGTAATATTAATTAACTGAATAATCTTTAATGAACAATTTTGTCTTAACCAAATTTAATTAAACTTGTGTATTGTAATTATAAAGATATCGACAAAACATTGTTACAGTATTTGAAATTCAAATGTATTCAATTATAAATTTTGCAACATAATACAATTTTAATAATGATGAATTTATTTACTTTAACGGATCTAAAATACTAATAAATTTTTCGTGTATTCGACTAAAATGTGTCATGGTTAAATTATTCGATCTATTATATTGTAAATACTTTATCTTGTGTAACTTAACCTTTAAGTACATCAATGCAACCAATATTTATTTAGCCTAAAAATAATTGAATCATTCAGAGTATTTAAAAACAGTAGTCATTGCCTTACACGTACAGAAAGTAACCCGTAGCTCAACATTCCAGTTAACTGAATTTCATTTTATTTGTAAATATCCGATCGCAAATAACCGGGTTGATGGAAAAATAGGCTTTTTTCCATATTATATAAATACTCATAATTACAATTATACTCAAGTAATTGTATCAAATGTATTGATTTAAATTATCAAATTAACAATTTAAATTATTAATAAATAATATTGTAAAGTGGTGGTATTTTTTATCTACTATTGAATTCTCTGTCACACCTACATTAAAATGTATAATCTCAAATAATTTCATATAACTGACACAATTAAATGTTAACACATAAAAACTAAATCTTAAATGACCATAGGCATATTAATGAAATAAATTTTTCAACAATTTAGCAGGTTTATAAACCCACGTACAAAGCTATATCAGATACCTCGCAAAATATCATCTGTGCCTCGAGTGACAACCCAGCAGAATTCCAACACCGTTACCGCACTGTTACAGTTACCGCAAAAATAAAAACATTAGTTTTGAAAAGCTTACGATTTTATTAAAGTAAAAGAAATGTATGTAGTTGAATTTCAAATTAATAAGTTTATAAAGGGATCTCTTTGCTTTATGAAAATTAAAACTTTTAATCAATAAATAATTATGAATATTGAAATATAATCTCTCTTCTCTCTTTGAAGAAGAAAAGAAGAGAGATTTAAGTCGATTGGAGGCAGCTGAAATGAGATTTTTGAGATCTGTGAAGGGATGTAGCCGGAGAGAACACATTAGAAGTAGCGCGATTCGAGAGGAACTGAAGAAAGACGAAACAATCATTGATAAAATGTGGAGGTACAGAAATAGGTGGCAGGAACATGTACTTAGGATGACACCTGATAAAGCTAGTCTTCAGGCGCTGAAGTATCGCCCTCGAGGAAGGAGATGTTTGGGGCGTCCAAGAAAGAGATTGTGTGATGTTGGAACAGGCGATTGGCCTAATCCGTAAAGGAGATGATGATGATGATGATGAAATATAATTTCTTACTAAGCAACGGTTTAATAATAATCATATCGGTACAAAATGTAAATTAAAGAATGAGGAAAGTATTCAAAATAATTATTACTGCTTACTCTTCCAAGGTGTCTACCAGAAGATATTTTTTATCAGATAATATTTTATAAATAAATACACAGAAGTTTTATGGACTAATGTAATTTATTAATGTTCCCATAGAAGCATAAAACGGGTTTCGTTGAGTTTTTATTAAAAATTTATGGAATAAGAAATACGATATGTTGAATGATACTGTTAATAAATTAGTAGAACAATGTTAAAGCATAGTCTAGTAGAGCAATATTTAGGTTTTCGTGACAAAGGGCAGTTTCACATTGAACTGGGGGCGCTAGACTCGCTCCAAAACACCCTTCAGCTGACTTCCGGTTTGTTAAATTACTAACACACCACAAGCTGACAACCAAAACATTACATGTTGCAGCTAACAATACCTTCCTTTCAACACATTTCATCATCTAGAGATCACAAACTACTATCATTATAATCATTCTTGTTTCCCTACAATCACCATCACTGTAATCATCAATAGTAACTAAAACCTAATGGCCGTATCATATAAAATAATAATAATAAAACTAAGCTTTATAGTATCAATATGAATTTAAGTTACCTCGTTCAATTTTCAGTAATTGTTTTGCAGTTGTATTCTAGCCATATAAAATTTGTTATGAAACACTCACACGACTTTCTCTTCCTAATGTAGATAATGAAGAATATAACCTATGTTTAATCATGAGTAAACTAGGTATGTAAAATGAAAAACATTATCTAATTTTAATCATGAGTGAGTTTCGTAAAATATTGACAAATAATAATAATTTGACAAAAAATAATTGAGTAGTACTAATTTGTGGTAGGCTAGAAATAGTTAAGGTAAGATAATATTATTGTATAAAATAGTATATTGTTATGTGATTAACACTGCTATATAGAACGAAGTAGTGATGGTGTATTATTTAGGATTATCAGCTCTTAAGCTATGGCCACACTGCAGGAAGCAATTGTCGAGGCAAGATGGAAATGGCGCCTGGATGCTTCTTCCACTAAAAACCGACACGTGTAATGTTATGGCGGTGGCCGCACTAAAGCCACCTAGCACTTTTTGAAACCGGGCGACTCACCAGACGTGCACCCTAGCTAATCAACTTGTCGGTTCGGTAGGTGTCGAGGCTGTTGTCATATTGGTGGCTACACAGTTTATTACCTGTTGGCTGTACTGTGATTAGTGATTTTTAACTAACTGAGTAACATCTCTTTAAGAATATCGAATGTTTCTATTCTCTTTCTCAAATATTTCACAAATTTATTATCGTACATACGAGCATCTTTGTACAAGCGATAAAATTCGCCGATAACTTCCCTACTGGTATTAATACCGTGTACCCACTTATTTGCACAATTTTCACCTAATTTTAAATCTAAACTTTCCGCAAGCATTAACTCTTTGCACAGATCCAGACATGACATCGTTCCTCCTGTTTGTACATGACTGAGCTAGTTGCAATGGTGTCACCTCCCTATGGCAGTCCGGCCATAATGAATCTTGCCACTAGACTTTGCCTCTTCATTAACACTTGCCTCAACGCTTGCCTCTTGCAGTGAGGCCGCAGCCCTACTGTCATTTATTGTGTTCTTTTGTGATTAAGTTTTGTACGATTTCCCATCTTTTCCAATATTTGCATAGGTGTATTTTTCAAAATTTCTGAGAATCCCTTTTATTTTATTTCCTACTTGTACAATCTACTTTTTTACTATTGCTTATTTAAAAAACCTTTATATATGCATAAATAAAGAAAGACGAGGTAGTAAACACACACACACACACACACACACACACACACACACACACACACACAGACCTTTCGCGAAAAACATGGTTTTTTGAGTTCAGGGGGTCTGAAAACGTGTATATCCGGTGAAAACTCGATTTCGAAAAATCAGCATGAAACAATACTTTCCTTTCTATATATTCATATATGGAATAGAAGGTAATTAATAAAGTTATCTGATCCAGATAAAATAATATGGTCTCTGAACAATGACGGGAACTAATGTAGAAGAGTATTGTTTTTTTCACAAGTGACAGTTTTACAAAGGAATATTATGAGGTTTTATTTTTTTTAAATTGAAGAATTATGTATTAACTTTACTTCCGGGAATATATCATTGCCCTTATTGATGTAATTGTGCAGAACGATGCATTACGTATTTTTCAAAACAGGAAAGAATACTTCTGAACATAAATGTCCATCAATTCCTGTCAAAAATCCATTTGGTTCGTTAAACATAATGACGGAAACATTATTTCTGAATCAAGTACTACTTTAAGCTGCATCTAGTTCACTGAGGTTAAAATGTACTTAGCAACAAAATAGTTCAGTTACTACGTGTGTACACAATTCTGTTCAGGTCACGGAATTTTCTAAATTTGAACACACTGTTTCATTTAGGGAAGTCAACATTTAAATGTGACAAACACGTCGGTAAATATTTTCATATGCGCTGACAAAAATTCTATGGATAGAACAAACAATCTAAAAATACATACTTGGTTTTTGTAGTCGGAACATAAATTAATTCGGTTCTACACTATAATAAAGAGAAAATAGGCCTAATTAATAAACAAATGTACTACTGTGATATCAAGAAAAAAATAAAGTGAACAATAATTAAAATAACTTTTTCTCTAAGTAAATTACCGTTTCAATAACTCCATTACTAGATTCTTTAGTAAAATTGAAAACAATAAATATCAGTTGGAACATGATTTGCTTGTGAAAAGAAGTGAAAATTGAAACGAGTTAGGAAAAAAGTACATTACAGTTATCTGCAAAACGAATAAAAGATTGTAGAAAGGTTTTTCATCAAGACTTTAAATTGACAATTCTAAATTGACGCACGGTCATCTAATGTCTAAACGTGATCCAAAATGTTGCCGTTGGTGTGGTGTTTCTTGGACTACAGACTATCTTAGGGTTGAGAGCTCGGGTCTTCAATCTTAATGCGTTTCTTGCGATTTGAATTAGAGTGAACATTTTTGTAATGTAAGCACTACAGTTCTTGAAGATATTATTTAAAAAATCTATAACTACTACTTGTTCTGTTGTAAAAGTACAATTTTACAAACAATGGAAGTTATAGTAATTCCTTATTACCGTAACTTCTATTATTAAGGTAAAAACTAAATAAATAATGTAAGGGAAAACCCCCATTGCTAGAATAAGTTACATTAGAATAGTAGTTAGACAATAGGTTGTAAATGTAGCCAACGGTTTATCATCTGATATTTATTAGGCCGGTGTATTTCTCCCTCTGTGTTTTTGAGCCTTTCTTCCACCTACCAACTTATAACCAATCATTGGAGTGGCTATCCTTCCCGTTGGTCCTCCAGGTTGGTTAAACGGTTAGTGGGAGAGGAAAGCTTGTCAAACAGAGGTTTCCTGGTTCGGATCCAGAAAATTAAAATCAGTTCCCATGGGACTTAAGAGTGGAGCAGAGTGGTTAGTTAAGAAGGAGCAGTGTTTAAAGAAGTGACTATTAGAACGAGAAATGACTAGGAGAACGAGGAGAAGAAGAAGTAAGGGGAAACATATTTAATTGGAGGTAAATTTATCCGTATATTTATTAAGGGTTTGGTAAGTTTTTTTGTATTAATGTCGCGGCAGAAAGAAGGTTGGCTATTATTTTAAATAGATTAAGGATTATTTCGTTAGTACGTTTCATATTATTCATCCCACTTTAACAAACCAGTCTCTAGACTGCAGATGAAGGCGGAGCAAAGTGACCTCGATCGCAGCACAGAGCCAATTAACTTTCGTTAATCGTATTCTGCATTGTCACGTTGTGGTCCCGCTTTGGATGGCAGCCTAACAAAAAGTCAGCTGGAATTCGGTGGAATAGAGTGTGACTTAGCGAAGGGGCAACCTCACATCCGACCTTAGCTGCTATTGGCTAGACCTCATCGGCAGTTTTTAGTTCGTTATGTTAAAGTTTATTATTAATTAAATATTTAGTTTAAAGTAAAGAGATGTAGTTTTTTTGTTTATTTTTCTTATGCTCTGCTGATAAGACCTGGCGCCTATTATTTTTTTGATCATTTTTTTGGTTCATATTAAAGTATTTGCCTAACGTTATTGTTGAAGGTGGTGCATACTGTTATTTACAATTCCAGCGGTTTTTTGTTTCCTCAGAATTTTTGTTTGACCAGAAAAATTATTATTTTCATCATGTATCATGTACCTCATATTTTTTTATATATTATCACATTAACATAATATTTAAAATATGCATGTTTTGACTGTCTAAGTAATTTTAAAACTGACAAAGTACATTTTGAAACATTAAAATTTATGTATTTTTGACCAAAATTAACTCATAAAACCAAAGTTTTAAAACTTGATTTTTTATCCCTAATGTGGATACGTTGCAATCTGTTCAATTCAGAACAATAAGTAACAATAAGTATTCGTATAGTATAATATATAAGTATAAGTAACAATAAGAACAATAAGTATTCCCATGACCCAATGAGATGAGGATGATGTGTGTGATGAGGTGTAGCCTTGTACAGACTCAGGTCGACCATTCCTGAGAGAGTATGGTTGATTAAACCCCAACCATCAAAGTACACCGGTGACCACTGTCTAGCATTCAAATCGGTATAAAAGTAACTACCTTTACTAGAATTTGAACCAGAACCTTCGTCTCTGAAACTGGAATTTAATATCAAAAATAATTTTCGCTTTATCAGTTGCTCAAAATAAAATCTAACGAATCTATTTAATTTGGTAGTACATTGAACAATATTTGTGGGCAGTTTTATGTTTAATAGTTTAACTATAGGTACACATTTGTAAATACACACGTAATGTGTGTGATATTTTTGTTGTATAGTTTAACATTATGTTATTTTCATAAAATAATTTCAATGGATATTGTTAACAGAGTTTATGTATGTCATTTGAAACAACTTTCAGTAAGTGTTTTACAGAATATCAATTTTGTAAAACAAACAATTTTATGAAATAACATAAGGCAATGATAATTGTTTTCTTTACAGAAACTAATAAACAAATATCAATATAACGAGCAAAACATAATTCGTTCCACCGCTTTGTAGGTATATGGAAGACTCAAACCTGAAATTGAACCCTTAACCTTTCCAGTAAGTAAAAATTTTACTAAAAAAACAACTGTTAAAATTTTTGTATTTAATCCAAAAGATAATTTCATTTACGCTACGTAAACTTTTAGAAAATCCTATAATGTGATTTACGGTCCCCATAAATTCGTTGGGAGGCAAAATTCCAAAACCGTGACTTGCATTTTAATGACTTAATCCGCAAGGATCTTAAAAAAAATTTTAAATTACTCTATCGATGAGAAACGTAAAATACGTCACACTTTTCTGTCGCTTACTCAAGAAAAAGTCTTTCAGTGTTTTGATAAAATTTTCGGAATTTACAGTAATAATTTCTTAGTTATTTAAAACAACTGTTTGTCAATGTTTATTATCTTCATCAGTTACTAATAGTTGCATATTGACAAAGAGGTTAGTTAAATTATAAAAAGTTTTGAAATAATAAAATATTTATATGTAAATTAAAACTGATATAAGGTTTGAAAGTAATCAACCTGAATATTGGCCACAGTTAAAAATAAAATATATGGTATCAGTTGAAATAAAATTCTTTATTGAAAATGTGATTTAAGGGATTTCATGAACTCCGGTTAGAAAAGAGGAAACACTAAGTTTGTACAACTTAACTACTAATGTGACGTTGTGCAGACGTGTAAGTGTCAGGCTTAACCACAAAAAATACATTTTCAGTTATTTTAAAGATCATTTGGTTAAAAGTCTTAGACAATTTAGATTTTAAATAGCTAATTCCAGAGATGTGAACCATGAGGAGGTACTGCCGATGTATAAAGTAGGAAACACATTATATGCTGTTATGAAGATAAATAGTACGATTGATGGAAGTTGTGAGTTCTGTCAATAACTGGAATATTTTGGTCAAGCGTGAGGCGAGACAAGACATATAGAATCCTGTAGAATATTTTATAGGAAGGGTTAGAAAGTAAACGCGATTCAGGTTGACGCAGACCATTGTTGTTGAAGAATCTTCGGGATTGGTAAGGTGTCAGCTTGGTTAACCCATTACACCGGACAATAAACAAAACTTAATTGACCTTCATGGTAGCCAATGCCCTCCGAAAACAAGGCATGTCCAAAAAAAAGATAAGTAAAATTTTGTTCAACTATGTTCTTAGTTGCAATGTTCGTAGATAACTGCGAGAATGAATAATTTAGTTTAACAATTCTAATACGCGGAAAACTAAAATAAATAGAGAAAACTATACCTTCTGTAAGTATAACTTTAATGTTGGTAATTAATTTCCACGAGCCGGAAAATATTTATAGTTTTTAAAAAATGTACATAATATTTAACAAAAATTTCTTTAAGAATTTACAGATTGTAGGCCTAATATTTTGTAAAGAAGCACTTTGTTGTGATTGTAAATGTCTAATCACGACACTGCAAAAGAAAAAGGATTGAACTATTTTGTAACATTCGTTTGTATAGACATAAAAGTGTTTAAGTGTGAAAATGTTATTGAAGAAAGTGATTTATTTAAAACACGCAAACAAATGGGCACGCTATTTGCGTGGAAATTTTATTTAAATGAAAAGGAACTAGTCTTTAAATCAATATCTTCTAATAAGAAAGTAAAACGAAAAAGGTTTACTGTAAGAACCATGTTTAAAAAAGTTCACTCCGTTATGTTAAACAAGCGATTCAAATATCTCAACGGTTTATAAATTCTCATTTGTTAATCCGGAAGGTATACGGATGAGTGAATTTTACATGGACTCTGAATGTAATGCAATTACGGCCATGTTCAGCACGTCTGAACAATATACAGTATTAAATATTTACTGTATGCAGCAAATTGTATCAGAGGCACCTCTTGGTTTCATGTCTGGAAATCACAGTATGATCGCGTAAAACGAACAGCGGTTTCGTCGCCAGCGGTTGTATTCCTTCTCTTGAATTTTCTACAGTTACAATTTAAACAAAATGTAAAACATGTCAAAATCATTGTTGACGGTTAGCTAAAACTGTTCTACAACTATTCTACCACGTAAATGCAAAACAAATGTATTTATCATGTACTATAATATAAATAGAAAATTAACAACAGATCTTAGAATATTTTTATGTAAGGAATGCACAGAAAAGAAATTAGGTTTAACCATTTAAGTACTCTTCTTTATGTACTATTACAATATAAATAATAATTACTAGACGTTGTAATGAAAGTACGAAACACAAAAAGTAAAACGCCTGCATTACAAAAATTCAACTAAGTTGAAACTGGTAGACTTCCGGAAGTAATGAAAATACTAACAAACGCTCATTTCACATAAAAATAATCCCAAGGTTAGAATAAAATGCATTTTTAAATGTTTTAATGGCATACGGTACCTCCTATCTATTAGTTTGAACATTTTCATGGTAAAATATCTGATATTTTCATAAATACTTTCATGGGTCTAATAGTATTAGTATGGTGTCATCGATTTATAATACAAAGGAAAAATTATATCCACTACAATATGGTGTAATTGGAAACTAGCAAATTTGTGAATAATCAATTAGGTTTGAGCTCGAAAGAATTGCGAATTGTTTATTCTTAATTGGATGACACGTTGAAATAAACTGTTTTTTTTGTATTTTTTTAATGTTTTATTTAAAATTTTCAACAGTACACAAAATATACGACTACTGGAAAATGTAATATACATACATAAAAAAGTAACATGAACAAAGTAACACAAAGACAAAGATTGATACCGATTGGTATATCTTTATAATAATTAAGTATTATATTATTATATCTATGTAATTGTTATTATTTTTATTAGACTTATATTATTATCATTTTTTATTCAGTTTTAACTTAAAGAAGATCTCTATTCTATCTTCTTTTCAGGCGCCGGGCTGGATTCCCGAAAGGAGAAAGCGATGAAGTTTCTGAATTAGAGGATTGAATTTAGTTGTAATTTCGAAAATAATTTTTTATAGTAGGACTGTGCTACTTCTTCAACAGTAGGAATCCCTAAATCGGAGCGTAAAGTGTCATTACTTACGTAGTACGCAGCTCTTGATATTATACGGAAAACTTTTGATTGGAACGTCTGTAGATGATTAAGAATACTGGATTTTGCAGAGCCAAATAAATGTACTCCGTAAGTGCAAACTGGTTTAATAATGATTTGTACAGCAGTAATTTTGAATATATTGGTAAAGGAGAGCTTCTACTGAGAAATCGGTACAGTTGACATAACATTTTGTATTTAACTGAAGTCTTTTCGTTTTTATGTGCGACTGCCAGTAAGTCTTTTGTCTAAGATGAGTCTTAAATATCGAATTTCACACTTCTGAGGTATGGTAACGTTATTTAGAAAGATATTAGATCATACTTTTTTTTGAAGATTAAAAGAAACATGAGTAGATTGGTTGGATTAATTTATATTCTCCATTTTTCTAACCACTCGTGTAAAATATTAAGATGGTATTGTTAATTAGCGGTTGCAATTTGTGGATTATCGGAGGATAAAAAAAGAAGTGTCGTCGGCATGAAATAAACTTAAAAATTTAAATGTATTTGTGAACATTTGAAACGCATAATAGTTTTCAACATTGTTGATGTAGGGGCTGTTTCTGGTACTTTTTAGAATAATGTAAAAATAACCAGTGTTTATACACACACATGCGTATGTACTGAAACACCTTTCAGTGAGAATTCGCGCTATTATATATCTTTGGAATGCATTTTGCTATAAAACGTGACTAGAATCAAAACCGGTATAAACGAGAATATAACCTTTATTCGTACATTGCAGATGCAATCCAAAGGTGCATTTCAAGATAGAGTTATATAAAAACTTTGATATTATGTAACATGGAGTTATATAAACTTACGGTTGTTCCGGGAAATCAGTATTGGAGAGAACAAAAGCATCATATTGAACAGAAATTAATCGTTAATTAATTAAATATTCTAACGATGTTACGTCTTAATTTATTATAGAAAATTAAAAACATTTAACTCACTCTTCTAGTCGGTCGCTTGTTATGATGGTACTGAGGTTGCGTCAATTGTCCAGGCACAGGAGGGGGTGGCAGTCGCCGGAAGTACAATTTAAATTCTTCTATTGGTGTATAACTATTAACTGACCAGGTGAGGTTATAGCTGTCTTTGAATCTTCCCATAGGATGACTCCGAAATATAGCAGGATTCGGTTTGCCTGAAACAACAGAGAATAATAAAAAGGTTACTTGACAATACAATATTGTTTTAAGCATTTCTTTAAAAAACACATTATAGACTTGATGTTAAAAAACGGCACCATAGCGAGCTGTTTTCATTCATTTAAACATAATCTAAGTTGAATATATGCGTATATCTGTTATTTTAAAGAAACTAATCCGATTTCAAGTACAAGTAAGGAACGTTAGAAAACAGTTGTATGTAACTTAAATGCGTTGTTGCGTCTCAATTTTATTAAATATTTAGCCTATCGAAATCCAGTAAACCCTAAAAATATTCGTATTGTCGTGAGATTTAACTAGGTGTTCGTCCCTCTATAATCGAACTACTGTAAGATTGCGGATGAGATCTACCCAATAACAGCCAAGGTTGGGTGAGAGATTGCTGCTTTGTTGTCACACTCAGTTCCATCGACTCTAGCTCACTTTATTACTTTTTAACTGTGGTTTAGTAACGTGAAGAGCAGAACCACAACGTGACAACGCAGGATACAGTTGCCGAAAGTGAATTGGATATATGCTGTGTTCTAGGCCACTATGCTCCGCCTTCATCTGCAGTCTTTCATTCGTCCGAATATAAATTATCGTAACCATTCAAAGCCGTTTATCAGATTGGAAGAAGTTAAAACGGTGTTTATTCAGAGTATTACTACTATGAATTTATTCCTCTAACATGTAGATACTTTTCTATTAACAATATTCTGGTAATTTTTAATTTGTTTGTTAACTGTATTAAAAAGAAGTTAATTATCAATTACAGAGGAACGAATCTCGTATCCAGGCTGCTGAAGTGTGATTTTTGTGGGGGAGTCAAAGGTTGTACCCGGTTAGATAGAGTACGTAACGAAGCTACACGCCCCAAGTTAAATGTTCCGTCACTGTAGCATTACAGTAATAGTTAAGAACACAGTCACGGTAACATTAAGAATACATAAGAGAAAAGGGTCGTACCATTTACTTTGCACGCCAGCACACAGACTTCCTCTAACAGCATGTAAATATAAACCTAGAGGGAAGCGAGGAATGGGAAGACCTAAAAAGTGATGGATGCCGGAACAGGCCTTTGAGGCTAATCCTTCACTAATGATGATGATGAACTGTATTCAAGAGACTCCAAAAAAATACTCCTTTTTTGTAGTCTGCTATATACAATTATAATTTTTAGTTTACTTAGAAAATTATTTTTAAAACAAGAATATTGAAACTGAAATTAAATACAAAAATAAAAAAATACAAAATAAACTGAAATACAAAAATACTTAAAACTTTTAAAAATTTATAACAAAATTATTGGCTCTCCCAGTCCTAATCTATAGAAGTGAGTCGTGAAGAAGTACTAGACCACAGGACAGTAGAGTACAGGAGGCAGAGATGCGACTCTTGCAAAGAAGAAAGGTTACAATCGTAAGGTCCAACTAAGAAATGAGGACATAAGAACGAAACTGGATGTTTACTATCTGAATGGGAAGATTGCAGAATATCGAAATCAATGGAGGGAGAACGCAGAGAGAATGCCTCAGGGAACGAACTTCTCGATGTTTTGTAACACCGAACGGTGGAGAGGAGTGATGCTGGGAGGCCACACAAAAGATGGCAATAATCCAAAAGTTTTTTTGTTGCTGTGAGTCGGAATAGGCGGGAGCCTAATCCTTGATTGTAAAGAAGAAGAGTAACAAAAATATTATTAGATAGTTATATTATTGCAAAATATAATATTAATAAATGAATATAAATTAAAAAAATAAATGACAATAATATTATTAAATATAAAATGATTTAGGAAGTTTTTGATACTGAAAAAAGTTTCATCACAAACATTAAGATAAGTATTTTTGTAACTTGTTTTAGTCAAAATGCAGATTACCACAACATTTCAAAGTTTTTGTTTATTTATTGATATATTTTTATTATACTATATTATTTTTAATTTACGGGCTGTCCATAAACTTAACTTAATATATTTTCAAATTCCTTACATCATTGAAACGATTCAACCTACCAGCGATATAAGAAAACAATAACAACCCACTAATCCGGGTTCTAACTATCCACATTTACCGTGTAACACCTATCGTCGGCTCCGCAGAAGTTGGTACAGAGATTTGGAATAAATTTTACTACTCAACTGACTTTTTTATTCTTGTTAATAAGAATGTTGTTTAGACTGTTAAAATTTTTTGTTAAATACTGGTGTATTGTTAAACGTGGTCAGTAAACATCAATTTTACACGGGTATGTACGATAAACCTACTTGAGAAATTTGGAAAGCTTCTTGCAAAGAGACCATCTTAAGAAAGGCGAATTAAAATTTCAAGGTCGGAAATGAATACAAGCTTCAAGTAAGTTAAGTTTCGGCAACATGTCAAAATTATAACTAACGAAAATATATTAGCAGATTGTAAATAACTAAGATACGTATATGCCAAAATGAGTTTACCATAATTTTCAATGTCGATTTTATTTTACAGTTACTCATTAGTGGAAAATACACTTGTTAATGGAAACAAAGCATAACCATTTCACTAGAACTGATTAATAATAATTATTAGTAGCATATCAAAAATTCTAATCACACATTTCGGCTAGAAATAACGTTATAGATATTGAACGCAAGGGTCTTAAATATGAGTGGTGTTCTCTTAAAAATGGAAAACTAATGTAAAACAAGCTCCAAATATAAAATATTTACTTTTCATACAAAGCTGTACAAAAAGATTTAATAAAAAAAAGTGAAAAAAGTAGAAAATGTGTTATCAACTAGCCGATGAGCGCATAAATGTTTTCTTGTTACAGACAATAAAATACAATTGGCGTGAGCTGATACATCCATAAAGTGATTAAAATATATAGGCTACAATAAACAACCAAAAACTTATCATGATTCTATTGAGTAACAAGGAATAAGTTTTATTTCAGTAAAGCAGTAAATTGTACATGTTATATTAGTAAATGGAAAATAATAAAACTGTACGTGAATTATGAAGAGCGTGTATTATAGTTTTGTGCTTTAAGCAATTGAAGAAAATTGCCTAACAACAGCGAGAAAAGTAGGTTTTAATAATGTTTGAGCAATCGAATTAAAGGGAAAGTACCTCGTAATACTAGAAAATAGTCAAGTATTATAAAACGGAAAATAAACAAACTTTTACGATTATTTGAAAATACAGAAGCTAAGATGGACCATTGCAGTAATCACGATAAATCACAACTTTTTTTGTAACAGTAAAAATCTATAAAATTCTTGTATACAGTAAAAAAAAAATAGTAAACTCCGTTTCTATGTCTTGTCGTTGAATTCTAAAATCCGGAATTTATTTTTATTTCTCCATCGCATTGGTTCGAGATAAACTTTGTTGCTATGACAGCGGCCACTTTACCGGTTGACGTTTTTTCCAACACTTTTCTCTAGTTCAACTCCTATCTTCTGTACGATATCTTTTCGCCTTTTTTCGTTAAGGTAAAAACATGGAGGAGTTTTATACTACGTTCGTATTCTGCTCTTTTTACCAGAAAACAAAATATTAAATTTATAAGAATACATTTTTTTTGTTGTGAATCTGTAAATTATTAAAAATTTAATGAGAATGAATGCAATAATGTACAGTAAGCATGAGCGAATTTTTATTACAAATTACTGAAATTAATTTCTTTACATAATTACAACAGTGAACTGCAGAGAATTATTCATAACTGGAAAATAAAAATTAATTAATTGAGCTTAATTTAACTTGAGTTGATTACACAATGCAGTGTTGGAAAAGCTCCTGGTAAATGATAACCAACCACGTTGACAAAAATCAAAATTTTATTCGTGAAAAGAATATTTTCAAACTTAGTTAAATACATTTTAAATTTAATAAAAATTTAATTATTTTTACTGGAAACTAGGTAAACTGTCATCTCTCAATATTCCAATAAACCTTTAATATACAAATCAGTTCTTACATAAATATGGAAAAACGAGATCCAATTATTGAGTTCAGCAAGATATTAAATCAAAATTTAAATATTGAGATCTTGCAACGATTCCAATCAAAATTGCTTGAGACAATCATCTCACTTTCATTAGACACAATCACATACAAATCATCTCCCCATTTCACTCTTATTAGACTATTCAAACGACACTCGAGCCTGAAACGAATATTATCTTACGGACAAATTTCGAAGTTACAAGATAACAATGGATAAATAAATCTACAAAGCTTTTCTGTTACGGGGTGTTCTTCCCTTCTGGTATGTAAAAAGGAAAATTTATCTGTTCATTATTCTATATCATAATAGAATGTAGATTTTGTTGCAATAAAACAATTAGCCTACAAAAATATTCTAAATTGCAAAACAAAATTGATATTTAATTTACTGGCTAACGGCAGAACAATAAAAATACTGAATTAGATGCATCCGAAAAAATTATTTATTGTTATACATTCGTATTTTATTTTTCAAAAAATCAGTTTCATTGTGTTTGTAAAGAAATGTAGGCTAAAGTGTAGCCTAACGTGTAGATCATTTATAAACACGTCTATTTAACAGTATTTTAATTAGATGTTAATTTCATGTCAATTCACTTTTTAAAAATATATTTATTGTTTTCTAAATAACAGATTATAAGGGTAAATTTTGTTAATAATAAAAAATAATCAAAAAATACAATTCAGGGAGCTAGGAAAAGGTTTCTCAAAAAAAGTCAATAAACACGGTTATGATATTACATCCTTATAGATTTTAATGATTAATAAAAAGGATTAAGTAATTGAAAGAAACTTTTATTGTAATGATTTTTAAACTAAATATATCAACGTTAATAGCGCAAATAGAAACGACAGTAATTACATAAAGTAATAAAAAACGCATGAACTGTAACATTTTATGAAAAGTACAACATGAAACTCTATGAACGATATAGAACATTATTTAAAATATGAAAATAAATGTCACTTTGTATTTTTATAGTTTAAATATAACTTGTGACTCACAACTTATCTCAATTTACGATCATAGAAATGGTACAATTTCATATGACAAATGGAATTCAAAGAGGGGGTGTGATAAAGTATAGGGAGGAAGGCAGAGGAGGGAGCGAAGAGCAAGAAGGAAGGCTTCTTATTGTCGCTTCGTTGCTCTCTTGTTCATTCATCACTGCCAAGTGCTTAAACTCTTATTATGGGAGCTTGATGAGAAGTGACTTCCTTGAGAAGAGTCAACTTTGATGATTCCATCAACCAAAATGCTAATCTTCAACAGTTACCTAATGCTGTAAACTTTCGTATTTATGCCCATTATACAAATGATGTAATTAATAACGTATCTGAATAGGTTTCTCTTTAATAAATATTCAATTTCAATTAAAACGTTATTTACTGACGATGGATGTTGATATTGTCTTACAATAGTTAAGTTTCTGTTTGTTATACAAAGTTTATATGCTCTAGTTACACCACGTTTAAAACGTTAGTAAGATAACATTAATTTGAAATTTAATAACCCAAAAAACGACAAACTTTATGCATAGTGTATGGTAAGTAAGAATGTAGATAAGTAACCTAACAGGAAGAATATTAGTTTTACTGATTTATTATTACATTTATAATTTGAATAGGCCTATATATGCCCATAACGGGCAGGTGGAGTGTTTAATTAATTGCAATCGATCTGCAGTTTCCAGGGCTACAAATAATAGTTCTATTTCCTACCACGTAGTCAGCCAATTATACGACAACTTCTTAAGAAAAAAAGAGGTAGAAGTGTAAAAGACAATAGTCAGAGTTATCTCCTATGGGAGTGAATTTCACTAAACAGCCACACCCTGTGGTGAATGAAGTGAAGGTGTTATTTGCAGCGTGAAAAGTAGGTCCTACTGGAGTGCATGGCATAGTGATAAGCATACTCTTTCAATTCAGTGAGGAAGGTCTGGTAAACCACCTCACTTCTCGTTTTACTAATTAAAACCTGTAGAGGTTCAAACTAGCCTTTCGGCTGTTGACCTAAACAACAACAATTTTAATACATACGCATAAAATAAATTTACTGTAGATATTTAAAGATGTGAATCTGTCAAAATAATAACAGAAACTAACATTGATTGGCAGTTGATACAATTAAGATGACAGTCAATGATATCCTGAAACTATCTCAAATTGTGTTAAATAATATAATTGAAAAAAATGCTTAGAAACTTGTAGAAAAACGATAACTTAACCAATTATTTCTATACAAATTACGTTAACTTTAAGAAAATGTGGCTGTCTGGCAGTTGTACAATAACATCACTTCACGCTGATACTGGCAGATCTACGGTTAAATCATCACCTCTCGTGAAAACAACATAGGCCTATATCTACTAAAAAATAAAATTATATAAAACCAAATAAATTTACATTCTCATAAAAGTACTGCCATTTGGAGAATGAATCTCTCATGTCACAAACAAACAAAATGCCTGTACGAATCAATGTTAACACCTGTTTTTTTTACAACGGAATGCAACGTTTGGGTAGTTAAGCTAATTTTGCCAAGGAATGTTTTAACGATTTTAGTCACAGGCGTTTAGAATTTACGTATTAAACATACCATGGTAATACGTCAACATCAATTTTTTGGAGATAAAACCTAACGAGGGTGAAAAAAATTGTGATGTCAATGTAAAATACTTGAACAAACTGTACGAATATCAAAGTTTACCACCAATCAATGTGTTAGTTTAACTCAATATTCGAGATTGAAAAGATTGTACATTTTATACTTGTCCAAATTACACTATTCCAAAGTCAGTGTATAATTAACTAACTACCATTCAAAGAAAAAATTTGTAGTCTTGTAGTAACTTAAACGAAATGTTCGGGTATGGAGTTAACTATGCAACCATAAACTAAATAAATCCTAGAAAAATAATATGATCAGGTTTTATTAAATTTTCGTTAACTAACACAAACTAAACAGTTATAAATTTACACACATTTTGTGGATGAAATGATTTAATCGTCTTTCTAAAAGACAATATAGTAGAAACCACATATATGAATTTGAAGTATATAAAATGTTGTAGAAAACTTTCACTAATATATATGAATAGCAAAACTAGAAATGACCTACGTACAAACAAGGAACTTTTACAACAAAAAATGCATATCTAGAAACGCCAAACGTAGACATCTAAACACAGTCGTTCTACCACAAGTCTTATACGCAGCCGAAACCCTAACATTTCATAGGAAAGGATTATTAACAAAAATAAATAAAATACACAGGAGATTCGCCCAGACAATCCTAGGAACAGTTTTCGACCCAGAAACCAAGATCCACAAGAAGAGAACGAACTAACACATAATGAATTTCCTAGGCGAAACTCTAACAACTAAGCTCATAAAACGTCGACTACAATATTACGGTCACATGATGAGATTCCAAAACAAAAATAACGAAACGTACAAAATGATCACATATCAAGAAGGTTTTAAAACCAAAGATAGATGGATCAAAGAAATCGAAACAAACCTAAACACCATAAACGCTTCACATAACGATGTAATAGATGGAACTGCCTTTAGAAGGAAAATAAAAGATTTTGGGAATTTCCCGACTGCAGAATCAAGGCAGAGGACATGGACGCGGGAACAAAGGGAGAAGGTTAGCGAGAGGATGAAGGCGTACCATGCGAACAAACGACAGCTTAAAAAATAATTTTACATAACCAGTGCGTTCTTTATATAGGACAATACAAAAAAAAACTAAAACAATTAATGTAATTTAGTTTTTATTTTGAATTATTAAAGCCATAATATCAACTTAACACTTTCAGCCATTCAATGAAGGCACACCGATAACACTGTAAGGAAGCCAGGTCCAAAAATTATGTTAAAAGCTGTTGTCAATAATGGTAAGGTAATGCTAGCCTACTTGTCTGAACAAAGAAAAATGTTATAAATATTATGGAACTTTGGTTTGTTTAGGTTATTCGCTGAAAACTGTTTGTATTAAGTAATGAATAACATTTGTCGGGCGGGCAAAGTAGAATGGTGTCCAAATGACAGCGATATATGAATATGAACAAACTCCACTGCGGATCCCTGGTTAAATTCTTTTTTACTCCAAGCTAAAAATATAACAAAATAGAGATAAAATTATGTGGTCATCAAAGTCTATAGTTGCGAATAACAAATATAAGTCAAAAAATAGTATTTGGTTCACAGATTTCTCGAACATATTCTTTTTCAGTGAACGAGTGGAAGCTAAAACGTAATCCCGATCATCTAGTCATCAATTTGCCTAATAATCAGCATTGAGATTTTTATACACTAATTATTATTAATATTTTGGATTTATTTTTTAATTTTGTTTCAAATTCTATGTTATTAAAAACTTAGACGATATATATTTTGCAATTTTTATCACTAGCATTAGATTCAATGTACATATGATTTTATAAACGTGATTTTTTATGATTTACAAAATTTCGTACTGTTCTGCTGTCCCAATAACACATTCTTATACTGCAGTTTTGCTATAAGTACAACAAAATAAATCCTTATGACCATGTGACAAAACATATCGAATTGCAATAATATTTACCTTCTCATGATGATGAATATTTTATTCATTATTTACAAAAAATACAGTATTTCGGTGTTGAAGATCTTTTAGTACAGTCTTCTTCTTCTTAAAGTTCCATCTCCTATCGGAGGTTGGATATCATAATGGCTATGGTCACTTTACTGGCTGCTGCTCTGAATAGTTGCAATGAACTACAGTTGAACCATTCTCTAAGATTCCTCAGCCAGGAGATGCGTCTTCTTCCTACGCCTCTTCTTCCTCGGATCCTTCCCTGCATAATAATTCTCAGCAACTCATATTTTTCTCCTCTGGTTATGTGACCCAAATATTCTATTTTTCTTGTTTTTATACTCTTCATAACTTCCAACTCCTTATTTAAACGTCGGAGCACCTCAACATTGGTAACCTTTTGGACCCACTGAATTTTCAATATTCTCCTGTAACACCACATTTCGAACGCTTCTATCTTCTTTATGTGTTGTTTCTTCAATGTCCAAGCTTCCATCCCATATAGTACGATAGAAAATACATAACATCTTAGAGCCCTCAATCTGAGAGGTAACTGAAGGTCTTTGTTTGTTAGCATTGTCTTCAATTTTATGAATGCTTGCCTTGCAGTTTCAATTCGTACTTTAATTTCTCTACTTTGGTCATTCTTGCCATCAACCCAGGTTCCCAGATATTTGTATGTCTCTACTTTTTCTATTTGGGTTTGCTCTATTGTTAATGTTTCATTTCCATGTTCTGCTTTCGAGACAATCATAAATTTAGTCTTTCTCTCATTTATTCTAAGTCCATATCCAATGCAATGATCGTTAACTCTATTCACCAACTCTTGCAGCGACTCCAGGGTGTCTGCCATCACAACAGTGTCATCAGCGAATCTTATGTTATTTACTATCCTTCCACCCACAGAGATTCCATCACTCAGTTCTGTTATGGCTTCTTGAAATATGGCTTCACTATACATGTTGAACAGTAGTGGCGACAAAACACAACCCTGTCTTACTCCTCTCTTTACATCAATATTCTCGGACTTTTGTTCTTCGACCTTTATATTGGCCTTTTGATTCCAATACAGATTGATGATGATTCGCAAATCTCGTCTGTCTATATTTTTGTTTTTCAATAATTCTATTAGTTTTTCATGTCGGACCCTGTCAAATGCTTTTTCAAAATCAATGAAACAGGCATATATATCGATGTTCATATCTAAGCATCTTTGAGAAAGGACATTAAAAGCAAACAATGCCTCTCTTGTTCCCAGTCCTCTGCGGAACCCAAATTGAGTATCGTCCATATCATCTTCCAGTTTTCTATATAATCTTCCATGAATTACCTTCAGAAATATTTTAAGGGTATGGCTTATTAGTGATATTGTCCTATAGTCTGAACAATCTTTGGCATATATTGTCTTTGGTATTGCTACAAAGGTAGAAACCAGCCATTCCTGTGGTATTTGTCCGGTTTTATAGACTTCATTAAACAGATCCAGCAGTATATGTAGAGTTTCATCATCCAGGCATTTCAATAATTCCGCAGGTATTTCGTCTGGACCTACAGCTTTTCCGTTTTTTGCATTTCGTATTGCCTGTTTGATTTCCTCCATCATGATCTCCGGTCCCGTTTCACTGTCAATTTCTTCCGGTTCTTGACGATTATCCTCAAACAGGTCTGTTATGTATGTCTTCCACTTACTCAATTTCTCTTTGACCTCTATAATAATTTTTCCATTATTGTCTTTAAGAAGACCATCTTTCCTTTTTCTCTGTGTATTGGTCATTTCCTTTATTTTCTTATGCATGTTGAAGCTATCATACTTTTTAGCATATTCCTCTATTTCACTGCACTGATTTGTAAGCCAGGTGGATTTTGCCTCTTTTATTTTCTCTCTTATCAATCTCTGTGTTTCCTTGTATTCTGCCTTATTCCTGCCTTTATACTTCCTTCTTTCCCCCATTAGCTCTAGGATTTCTGAAGTCATCCATCTCTGTTTTTTTCTTATTTGTGTCTGCAATATCTTCTTGCCTGTCTCTACCAAGGTCTTCTGTATAATGCTCCATTTGTCATCAACATCTGTCGCCTTCATCACATCTTGTTTTCTTTCCTTTAAGTTACCATTTATTTCTTTTTCCAAACTCTGGCGTATAGGTTCTTCTTTTATCCTTGAGACATCGAACCGTGGTATATTTGATTGTTTTCGAATCTTCTTCAATTTTATCTGCATAACACTTACTAATGGATTATGATCTGAATTTATGTCAGCTCCGGGGTATGTTCTCACAGACTTTATCATGTTTTTATATCTGGAGTTTAGTACAGTATATTATTAAAATTCAGATAAATAAAAGTTATATTATGCTAAAAAAAGTAAATATAAAAACTGTGTTTTGTTTATCTTACTGTATTAAAGTAGAAAAAGTTTAAACTTACCAGATAGTTCTAAATATTCTCTTGCTTTCCCCATGGAATTGTCTGCTACACAACTGTAGTTACCAAAGTCTGATGCTTGAACTTTTCTTATAATTAGGGTGTGTCGACTTCCTCGAACTTCCATTATTCTTCTTTCAGTCGTATCTAATCTTAAAGTATCACGATACCACACCACCTGAAGAATAAGAAAAACAATAAGTAGAATAATTAATTTAATTTAATCAAATTTATTTATAAGTTATGTAGAAACCTTTTGAATTGCGAAGCTAAAGATTGGTTTGATAACCAATAAATCATTATGTATTGTTATCTAACTGAAAAAAAATATTAGAGAAGTAGCCTACTGTATGTAATTTTATCAAAAAACGTTTAGTTAAGAATTCTAATTAAAATTGTATTGTTTAGAGAACTTTATACTACAGCTTATACAATTAATTGTGGATACTTAATTTTTTTTTTAATAGCCAAGTATTAAAATTTTTGATTATTTCAGATATTATCAGTGCCAATATCAGGCAACTGCGCAGAATATAAAAAAAACATGACGTACAATTTTTGATATCCAGAAGCTAATCTTTTATAATTTCCAATTATTTCTTTCGTTAATTTGAAAAACTATAAATTATCCCGAACTCAACGCTGAAATTCCGACTTACTTTTCATGTTTTGATAAAGAACTTTCAATTAAACCGATAAACGTTTTATCCTTTAATCCTGCAATTTCGTATGAATTTAATTACTTCACGCTTCAACTGAATCTCTCAGCTCTAGTAAATTTTTATATTTCAGCCTATTTTAACGAATGTTAAAATCTTCAGCACAGAAACTTTTAAAAGAATCGTCTAAGGGTAGTTAAAATTTCTACGCCGCTTCAGATCACCATAATTTTACAGAATCGATGGGTTTCTTCTTTTGAAATTTAAATATGATTTCGAAAAAGCTTGATCGTCGATTTAGTTTTCAATAAAATTGGTCGCGCACCAATCGATTTAAATTATTATTACTGCTTCAAAATATTTTATGAGTTTTTTTATTCCATCGATTCGTTTAGGTGAGCTAGCACTCAACAATTAAGCTCCCTTGTAAATTGTGAGATTATAATTCACTTCTAACTCATAAATAGGTTCGTACGTAAACTACACGACTAAACTAGTTTAACTTTAAAACTAGTTTTAACTTTAAAAAAAAAAAAAAAAAAACTTTAAAATCAAGCATTGCTAGAAAATTGTATAAGGTAGGTTTGGATAGTATATATCAAAATAGAAGTGATCAGCTAATCAAAAATTTCAGCAAATCAGTTACACAATTATTTACGTTTTCTCATCATTTTGGACAGATGTAATGAGGTGTTTGATTTTTTTACTAATTGGAATACTTGAGGATGTTAATGGTGCATAGTTCAAATTACTACCAAACCAAGCGAAGTATTCACATTTAACAGTACTGTTTTGTTTTGATCTATTGGTTATAGCGGAAAAACATTCAAATATAATAGAAGTGTACAATCGGCACTTAACTGATACTAGTCACCAAATTTCTCAATAACGGTTTGACTGTAATATTATGTCAATATTTTCCTACAAAATTACTGCTATTTAGAAATTGAAATCTGGTTTTCAATTTCTTTTCTCAATATTTACAATTTTTTCTCAATTAGTTAGTTTATTTTGGAACAGTGCTAATGTAACTGGCATATCTGCCATATGTTCATTGTAACATTACCGAATAATTATTTTGAGCTCCATTTATATAAAAAAGAAGAAATGTCAGTCACAATACGGTAAAACGTTTAGAGTACCAACAGACATTTAAAAATTTACAGTTAAATAGCATACGTCATTTGGTTTATTCGTGCAGTAGATTTGAGCGATCTTTTGACATTAAACTGTTTATTTATATTTAAAAAGAGTTTAAATTGCATTTCTAATGTTAGGAAATAGGTCATTTTATGTTTTGTAACAACATATTTCGAAATTCACAAGTAAAAATACGGCTGCTTATAAATTATCACAATTTCAAAGTACTTTTAATAAGAATGAAGTTACATGCAGGGCACTCGTTGTAATGAAAATGTGAAGATTTTAAGTCAGAATTAAAACCAACCAGAGAGTTAAGCGTACTATCTTATTGTAGTGCACAGGTAGTTTCTAACGTAATACAGAGGTGTGGTGTGGTGTTACCGTATAAAGCTGAGTTTTTAGAGTGAGTCCCTTAGTGGGAGTTGGGAAGGAGGTTTGTATGGTAATCAGTAGGGGAAAGCAAATTTATTCCATGAGGAAAGAGGAGGAAGCAATTTTATTCAAGAGTGTGCAAGTTAGAAATAAAGCCGACATGTTGGTATACATAGGCTGTGTGGGTGTACTGTGTGAGTATTTGTATCCTTATATATAATACAATAAATTCTCAGCTGCTGAAATGTTCAAACATATCTGTAAAGTCTTATTATCATTAGTTGTATTACGTTATATAAAAATAAATTCTTTTTCAACGGATGTGGGTTTGATAAAACGCCCTTGCATAACAAAGTAAGCAAAAATTAGAATAAACCAATGCACAGAACTAATTACAAAAACGGTAAAATAAAATTTTATAGTAATATATAAATGGAAAAATGTGAGTAACGTTCTTTAAGAATTATGAAAAGTTGGTATGAATGGAAAAAATTAATAATAAATCTATTAATTTAAAAAATGCTACTCTTTCATTAAAATCTATCTATATTCTTTGAATAAATAATAATTACGATATAAATAAGTGAAAATCTTAAGAAAGGAGAAAGATCCACTGCTCTTCAACTTCCGCGATGTTCGTAGAAAATAAAACAATAAAAAATTCTATACTAAATTTTGATTATTTCCTGAAACCAATCTGGACGTATTATTATGATTCCTATATTTACTGATCCGCAAACCGAGTAATATAATTATAGCTCGATTACATTCCTGCCAGTTTGGAACAATTCAAATCATAACAGAATTTTCTTGAAAAATCTTGAATAATGCTAACGGGAAATTGGAACAGAGATTTGTTGCTCTATTTAAAATTTAGAAGATTTGAATATAATAACTATTGAACACTTATGCTGTTAATAAAAATAAGGTAGTAGAAGCTACATCAAAGGGTGTTCTGCTTCCTTATGTAGTTCATGTTATTATTTGTATCATCGTCACCATTAGCTCACTCGTCATGTATTACAATACCCAAACATAAGTCGATTAAAGGTCAACAAATTTTAATTATGTATTTATAAAGGAATTTAAAAACTCAAATCTTTTCAACCAACAGTTTTTAGTTTAATTTATTTAAAAATACATCGCTAGGAAATTTTGATATAGAAGTACTGCTTATCCTGCAATTTCAAATTGAAATCTGCTGAGTTTTTTCTTCATTCTATTTAATTTAATCCAAAATTTAACTTGTTGCTCATTTACTATGGTACTCATGGAACGTGTTTCTAATTGTTTTGACTGTAATTTTTTTAAAAATATTGGTATTGAAATTTGTAGAATTTTTTTAGAATGAATATATTTCATACATTTGTATTACGCAAATTAAATTATTAGTGTTAAACGTTTTACTCCAGTTTTCCGTTTAAATGTAATAAAATAGGGTCTGAAAATATACGTAGATAGTGGAACGAACGCTTTTATTATTTTATATTTTTGAACAAGGTGTGTCTAAGACTTAGATAAAATAACCGTCAGTTTTCCCCTGAGTCTTATCATATTTTTTGTCTTATTTTGATTGCGGTACTGTAATACTGTATGATTATTTGAAAACTTTATTTCTGAAGTAAAATGAACGTGCCAATTTATAGTACTTGTAAATAAATTATTAGTTTTATTTTTATTGGCTTCGAGAAAAGAAATACACAACCTTTAACCAAAGAAATATTTGGATGTTATAAATCAATTTCATTTTGAAACTGTTTTAAAAAATAAAGATGTAATCTAAAAATAACAAACTAATAGTTGAATTAACTGTAAATCAAATTTTTTCGTTCAAATCAGATGTAAACAACTTATTTTTACTTTCTCTTGCCCTATATGAATATATTGAAAAAGAAGGTAACTTATTGTTTTAATGTAAATTTTTTTAAATCGAGTTTTTGCCGGATAAACACGTTATGTCCGACCCCTGAACCAAAATCAAGTTTTTAGCGATTCGCGGGCGCGCGCGCGTGTATGTGTGAAAATACCTCAAGAAGGGGATAAATTACAAAGTTAAAATTTGTAACTCAAAGCAGCGTACACTACAAGAAGACCCGACATCAACATTTTAATCAAAATAGGTCAACTGGACGTAACACTACGATTTGAATTCATACGATTCGAACTTTCCATTCGTACGATTTGAACGTTTTTGCGTTTTTCTCAAAACCGGCTTCTACGATTTTTCTAAAATCACCTCATTTAAACATTTATATGGCTTACAAGATAATTGACATGTTGACATGCTTGAAAGGTAATTGACATGTCTGCTGACATTTTTGGGGGCTGCCCTCTCGTGGTAAAAAATGTTCTTTTAAAGATAGCGTTTTTTATTACAGTGGTTTGAATTTAAGTGCAAAAGCGTACATTCTAAGTAAAGTTGTAGAATATTGAGAAACCGTATAAATTTTATTTCAAGCAGTTTTCCTGCTACGCTTAGTTCAACCTCAATAGTGATTATTTGTATTTTTCTCATTAAAATCGGTAAAAAGGATTTTGTTTTAAAGATTGTGGCCTTAGTAAGCATTTGATGACAGAAATGTACATAATGAAAGTTATAGAAAATTAAAAACCTATAACTTTTATTACCAGCATTTTTCTATAACGCTTATATTTTAGCATCAAATAGTAATTTGATTTAAGCCAGGAAGTTGATTTTCACTTTTCGTCATTCACTCATGATTCAAATAAGGTAATGTTTTAATGATTTACATTGGGAAGATGAAGTTGTGTTATTGTTTCACACTTGATATTTAGAATTCACTAAACAAATAGATCTATTAGTATACATAAATTTTCATTTTATTAGACTATATGTATTTTATACATAGGCTATTGCATACGTGTAGTAATACTGAGCAGTTGACGTATACTTTTTGATTTATTTAGATAAGGCAAAGGGCATTCATGGAAATAGTGCTGATAATGCCACAATAAAAGTAGTTGTGAAAGAGAAAAACCTGAGAAAAGGTACATTCGACTTGAAATGTGATCTCTTATGTGCAATCACAAGTTGCACAAATTCAATTGTAAAAGAAACAAAGGCTCATATACACTCTAAGAAAAACACTGGTCAGTAAAGTGCGGAACGAGACGATTTTAGTGTTTTATCATATCTCGGCACTACTAGTTGTAATGTATGATTCAGAGTGTTTGATACTGACTGCTCAGCAGGTATCTAGAATAGAGGCTGCTGAGATGAGATTGTTAAGGTTTTTATAGCAGGGTATTGATAGCTAAGTCATAAAAGATATGAAGATATTGCACATTAAATTAATGAATCTGAGGTGATTTCAACTATTCGGAAATACAAATAAAAGTAGTATACTATACGTCAGGTAAGAGTGTATAAAGGTATAGTTGTTGTTGCGGTTGCCAGTTGACCATACACCCAAAATTTACACGCCAACTGGACAACGTGGTATAGGGTGACCTCAGAAGAGATGAGTATTACAACTTCTTTACGAAAAAGTATATTACGCTTGAAATTGCAGCAGGCCAGGAAACCCAATCGATATCGTTAGTGATAATTACGAAACTAAAATACACACCAAAAAATTGTAGAACACGAGACACAATCCACTGTAATAAATCAAAATATTCAACATTATTAAAATTATTACTCGGTGTTTTTCTGCTATCTTTACACACTAGTCAAAATGTTAAAGCTTTACTAACTGAATGACTGACTTTTTATCCCACAAAATTAAAAGTGTTACATTTTGTCCGTTTACTTAGAACGCTAAGCCTTCTTAAAGACTGAAAGAAAGTCTAGAATATCAGAAATTTTATTATTTACACCTTAAAGGTAAAAAGTAAGCAATTCCGCTAAAAAAACATAACATTCTACATCTTCCTTAAGAATTACAGATCTAAAAATCGGTATTCATATTTCTAAGTGATACATAGAATTAAGTCTTGTGTGTAGTGAAACAACAAAAAGTAAGAAAAACACATGTTTATTAATACACTCTTTTGGTAGTAAAAATAAATCCGCTGGCTATTTCTAGTTCAGAAGTAGAAGGAAGAAAACTTGTAAAAATACTTCAGGTAGGTACTATATTTGAAAATATTTTAATAAATTGTGATTAACAAAATATTTGAAAATATTCCAAGTGCACTTTATGAAGATTAGTTAATTATAATGTAAATATTAGGAGTGTATCAGATCACCAAGGAGACAGCGAGATTTTGTAATTAATTATTATATTAAAGCGTAACCAACGGACCACTTGAGTAGCCTTTTGAGTGTGCAACTCTCGAGAACAGTAACGTAAGATGAGGGGGAGTATTCCGCCGGTCCATATTCCTTGTTACAGATGGGTGGTGAACGTCAAGAGGAGGAAAAGTACAGTACTAGTATATGGAAGAAGATTCTCTTCCCTAATAGGCCCTTCTCACAATTTCTCCTCCCTGGTACTATTTTATCTCAGAATACTCATCCTCTCGCTTTCTTTACTTCCGTCTTCCTTCCCTGATTTCTTTTTTGTTCTTCCTCACACAAACATTCACACAAGCACTCACTTTTATATGTTGTTGCCTTGACATTCCCCCAGTTTTTACGTCAGCAAACTTGATTCTGTTCTCACTATTACCTACCAAAAATGTGTCGTTCAAAGTTTGTTACTCTACAAAGGCTTAATGTTATAAACTAGTTATTAAGCCTGTCTGAGACAGGATAAAAAACAACCCTTACAGAAGCCGAAAGAAACCAATGAATTTGAGATATTGGTTAAGATAAAACATTAAGTTAAATTTTCAAAACTTACACAAACAATAAATTAAAACTAAATTAAAAAATTTTTTAAACAGTAAATTGAATTTTTATTCGTCAAAAATTAAATTAAATTTAAGAAATCAAATAAATGTTATCTAACGGAAAAACATTAAGTCTGTAAAACCAATACGTGGGCGTAAGCGTGTGGCTCTGAGTGACTCAGATTGGCGCATTATCCCATAATCTATAAGCTTTCTTGGAGTCCATACGTGTAATTTGTGATATAAATAGTCCTTTCCATGAATTAAATGGCGTTTGATAGTTTTTCTTTTGGATATTTATCAAGCAATTCAGTAACGGTGACCAGCTTATTCACATTACATAGAATACGAGGGGGTACCCAAAAGTATCCGGAATAGCTCTGCTGTGGGCGGAGCTTGTGCAGTACAAATTCCCGCCACTAGGCTGCTTGTAGCGCTACTCATTGCCAGTTCAATGCCATTTTGTTCGTTGATCTAGCTTGTTCTGTTCTCGTGCAGTGATTGTTCTCGCTAGTGCTGTTTTGTGCTCGTGTCGTTTTTCATGATGGCAAGTTTTAATGAACAACGTGCGGCTGTGAAATTTTGCTTCTTGCTCGGTAAAAACGCCGCGGAAACAGTTGTAATGTTGAACACAGCTTACAAAGACGACGCTATTGGAAAAACCCAAGTGTACGAGTGGTTTTTGCGCTTTAAAAATGGCGACATGTCGATTGAGAACAAACCTCGTTCTGGACGACTGTCGACTTCCCGAACAGACGAAAATGTTGTGAAAGTGAAAGAAATTGTACGAACAGACCGACGACAGACCATTGACCAAATATCACAGGTTAGTGGGTTATTTTGGAGCTCAGTCCAACGAATTTTAACAGAAGACTTGACAATGAAAAGAGTCGCTGCCAAGTTTGTGCCTCGGGTTCTGACAGACACTCAAAAGGAACGTCGAATTGAAACGTGTAGTGATTTGAAACAACAGCTTGAAACTGATCCAGATTTCATGTCAAAGATCATTACGGGTGACGAGTCTTGGTGCTATGGGTACGACCCAGAAACCAAACAACAATCCAGTCAACGGAAGACTTCATTATCACCCCGACCAAAAAAAGTCGTCAAGTCAGATCGAACATCAAAACAATGCTGATTTGTTTTTTTGATGTGAGGGGAATTGTCCATTCAGAGTTCGTTCCACCAGGCCAGACGGTAAATCAAGCTTTTTATCTTGAAGTGTTAAGAAGACTACGAAACAGCATTCGTCGTAAAAGACCTAATTTGTGGCAGACAGGGGACTGGTTTTCCCACCACGACAACGCGCCTGCACACACGGCAATCTCGGTTACCCAGTTTTTGGCGAAAAACGGCATGGTTTTGCTACCACACGCACCGTACTCACCCGATCTGGCTCCGTGTGATTTTTTCTTGTTCCCACGCATGAAAAGGGGCATGAAAGGTCTCCGATTTAACAACGTGGATGATATCAAGAAAAAAACGACGGATGAGCTGGCAGCCATCACTGAAGAGGAGTACAAAAAATGTTTTGAACAGTGGAACCACCGGTGGGACAAATGTATTAGTTGTAATGGAGAGTATTTTGAAGGAGATAAGGTTCTTTTGTAAAAAAATTAAAAATATATAGTTTTAAAAAATAATTCCGGTTTCTTTTGGGTACCCCCTCGTATAATATGGTGTTTATATAGAATCATAGTGATTTTTTTACTGCTGATTAAATAACCCTTGTTATTTTGTCTAAACCTCTTAAGATAGTTATCAGACTAAGTTACTAATAGATATCAGAGTGATTGTAAATATATCTTAAAAATAAGATTTTTACAATACAGACCGGCAGGAAGGAGAGATATTGAGAGGCCACGCAAAAGATGGCAATAATTCAGTAGTTTTTCACTGTTGTGAGTCGGAACAGGCAGAAGCCGAATCCTTGACTGTGAGAAGAAAAAATGAAAATTTTTTTAATACACTGAATGGCTAGGCTACTTGTTACAAATGAAATAAACAATAAACGTTGATCTCAAATTTCTATCTCCACCATGTTAACGTTTTACCCTCTTTCTCGGGAATGGTTAGAGATAATTACTCCAAATTTTCAACACACAATTATCAATATTGTGGTTGGCGTAGTGGTCAGCGCAACTGGCTACCACGCAAAAAATGTATCAAAATTGATATTTTTAAAAGGTCTAAACATTTTCTAATGATTCCTGATTATAATAAGTCTTAATTTTTTCGTAGGAAGAAAATATTAACAAACTAATGAAAATAGATGCTATTTCTTTATGGGTCAAATTTTGTGGGCACTCATGTTTTAGTTTAATTTAATTCAATGTTTAATAGGCCTAAGTTTAATTTTAATTCAATGTTTAATAATTGAATGAGATAAATATTTTATTTTTTTTATGGTTGTTTTCTTTTTTGGACATCATTAAAGAAAATATTATATTATTTAATATTCGTTTTTTATTATATATAATATCTTTATTATATATGTTTATTATATATCTCATTATATTTATTATATATTTGAAATTATAAGTATTAGTAGGAAGAATACTTCTTAAAAAAGAAGTATAAAGAAAAAAATATTTGGGATTTGGTTTTAGAAGGACAGAGTTAAAATATACAATAATATTGTTGTTGAGGTTGGTATTTACATAATTTAAAAAAAATTCAATTAATGAAAATAGTTTTATACATCATTGAAACATCCATACAAGAAAATAAAGTAAACTACACCACTGTATTGAATTTTAAATTTTAATATTTTATTGTTCACCTAGAGTGGATTAACAATTGGTTACTACAATGAAAAGACAATGTTAATTGGGTAAATAAAACAAAGCGAGCAATAAAATAGGTTGTTGCTACCCATGTTGAGCTAAAATGACATATGAGTTCTGTTCTTGTTTTGCTTTTACACTCTCTTTGGACCACTTAAATCAAATTTAGAAATCCTTGTTTTCTTTTAGGATTCTTACACTTTTACTAATAATTCCTAATATTTTGGGATCTAATCTGTCTGATTTTATCTGTACAAATAATTGGTAACAGAGCTCGAGTTTTCTCGACGAATCTTGTGTCATTATCATTAAGCAACTTAAGCTGTTCAGATTTTTCTAAAAGATTTTGTTGTGCCCAAGTAATTTCTTGCGTATCATGCTTTACTTAAGCCAACCACCTTGGCGAATTTTTCCACTAGTCAACTAATTTAACTAATTTAGAAACGCGTTGTTTAGTTACTCGATTGTCCGGTATTCTAAGTAAATGCCCGAAGAAAGAAATTAATTACTTCCGCATGATGTCAGTAATTGGCTTGATTTCACGGTAGAGTTCAGAATTAGACATTAAGATCCAGATATCGTTGAGTTTCCGTTTTTTGTTCATGTAAGTCTTAAGGATTCTTTTTTCGATCCCAAGAATTTCTCTCATTCTCGTTTTAGTTTTTAAATTAGAAATATTTTCGCAGCAATAAGTGACTTGGGGTTGTTTTATAGTATTTATAGTTTTATAGTATTGGAGTTTAGATATATATTACTAGTATATTGTGTTCTTGGTAAGTTGCTGCGCTTTCGCTATTTTGTTGGTTCTAATTTTCCAGCTCGCTTTCTCATTTCCACTATCTTTTAAGTTTTAATAATATAAGAAATTTCTTCGAAGAAATTATTTATGATTTTTTTTCTTTGATATTCGGAATAGTAGAGGTAAGCGGCACAATTTTGAGAGTGATATTAAAAGTTATTTAACGGGCAATGGGGAATTTGTGATTTAATTAGAAAATGCGTGTTTCATTTACGTATAACATAATCAGTTCCTAACTCAATAAGCAAAAACAAAACAAAAATATCATTTTTTCCAGAAATTGTAAATACAGATAGGTATAAAAAAGGCATGGTAAGTATCTAATATTTTAGCATAGTTATAATTAGAAGGAATTCCATTTTAGCCTAATTTAATTTATTTTGATTAACATATTAAATTTTGTTATGAAAAAGTATCTTTTTGAAACTTTAGGTAGGATATAATGTTTACGAAATTCATGTTTCTGTATTCTATTTTCCCAAGCATTTTTCTAAGGATATTGCATATTGGTACAGTAGGCCTATGTTAGTTGACTGGGGTGTGATAATGGAAGATGGGGATGAAGTTTATTTCCATATACGAGTATAACATCATATTGATCATTCAGTTTTAACGTATAAAACATCCCCATTTCCATATACTTTACCTTCACTTTAAACAGTAAACGAAAAGTGAATGTTACCTCTCAGGAAAAGAAAGAAAACCTCATCTTGTTTACTGAAAATTCCTTCGCATTATTTGAAAACTTATTTTGTTTTGTGAACGTTAAATATGTAGAGAACGCAGGCATTTTATAAAATTAATTAGCTACTTTAAAAATTTAATTTATTTATCAGTTTCAATAATTTTATATAAATATTATACCTTACAAAGCTACTTTCTTGCTCTCTAGCATCTCTCTTCTCTATACAATAAGTTTTTGATTTGAATACAAGTACAAACTTAGCTTAATACTTTTACTATTTATACAGTGGTACTTAAATTAGCGTGTTTGCTAAAATACTGAAATATATTTTACGTATGTTCGTTAACTAAAATATCTGGTGTGAAACACTCACACGACTTTCTCTTGCCAATGCAAATAATGAACAATATAACCTAACATTAGTAATAAAACATTAAAAATAAACAAAGAAACTAATCTCAAAAATAACCTTATTTTAATCACGAGTGTGTCACCGCCACCCCTTCTAATTAATCATTTACTGTGTTGCCGGCCTTTGTCGGCGCGATGGGCTTTTCAGCGGCGAAGCGACAAACCCTTTAGCGG
This sequence comes from Catonia carolina, assembly GCA_035578175.1. Taxonomy (NCBI): domain Eukaryota; kingdom Metazoa; phylum Arthropoda; class Insecta; order Hemiptera; family Achilidae; genus Catonia; species Catonia carolina. Next base: position 84,840,156 of record JAQMRL010000002.1, read on the forward strand.
TGCCCGACAAACCTTTGCGGAAGGCTTCCTTCCGCAAAAGACCTTTATCATCAAGGCCAAGTCAGTCGCCTCTCTCTACAACAGCGCTCTCGGCACGTATATAAAGAGCGCTGCACTGAGCCGAGTCGATTCAATACCAATCAAGACACCGAGAGCTTCACTTCGAACCAGACAGCAGACAAGACCTCCACCACGGCACACGGCTGCCGGACTCCAGCGAAGGCTAATCGACGACCCCGCAAAAGAGAAGATGATGCTTGCGCTCGCCGTCCCGTCACCGTAAGCCGTCGACCGGACCGTCATCGCCCGCTGACGCGAGCGATGCCCACAGCGGTCCCTCGACCGAGCCTTACGCCCACCGGACCCGACGAAGCAGCCATCGATGCACTACTGCGAGGAAAGAAGATGACGTCTCCGCTGGACGACAACACGCCGTGTCACCCAGCTCCTCGACCGCCACGACGACTACGACAGACGACTACCGCTTAAACAGCCCTTTTCAGGGCCACCAAATTAATAAGGTTTGCCACTTAATGTCGCCATCCGGTGACAAGTGAATGGCGCAAAATGAAAATCAACCTCTGTTTAGCTAAAAATACGAAAAATCACTCTTTCACGCTAAACTAGGCTCTGTAGAGAAAAATGCTCTAAATAAACGTTGTAGGTCTTTTAATTTCCTATAAATTTGATTATAGACCAATACTTTTCTGTCGTAAAATGCATACTAAGGCTGAAATCTTAAAAAATCTATATTTTTACTCATTAAAACACAGAAAATCACTAATTACCCCTAAACTAAGCGTTGTAAATAAATGTTGTAGGATTTTAAATTCTCTACAACTTTTATATTACACATTTTTGCGCTAAAATACGAATTAAAGTCTCAATTAAAAAAAAAACAATTCTATTACGCGAAAACAACTTCCCTAATATTTACAGCAGACATAGCGCCTACCCTATCTTGTAGAGCATAAAAAAATTTAGTAAATGAGGCGATTTAAAAAAATCGTAGAAGCCGTTTTTGAGAAAATCGCAAAAAAGTGAAAAATGACACGAATAAACTACAATTTCCGGTTGACCGATTTTGATAAAAATGTACGTGTTAGGTTCTCTAGTGGTATCTAACTTAAGTTTCAAGTTCGTACGATGTTCCGTTCTTGAGATATTCTGTTCTCTCTCTCTCTTACACACACACGCGCGCGCGCGCACACACACACACACACACAGAAGAATCGCTAAAAACATGTTTTTAGGGTTCAGGGGGTCTGAAAACGTGTAGATCCGGTGAAAACTCGATTTCAAAAAGTCGACATGAAAACAATACTTTCCTTCCTATTTATAGTCATATAGATAGGCAAGAGAAAGTAAAAATCGTTACATAGGCTACGAATGCTCAGTAAGTAGATTTATACTATATTTGAAAATGTGCTAACATAAAATTAGTTTGTGTTTTCAAAAGAATTAAAGTACAAATTTCTATTTTATTAATTCTTCTAAATTAGAAGAAAATACTCTTAATAGTTAAAAATACTTCCTATTATAACGAACGCCCCACATTACGAAACCAATTTAACACAGAAAATCTCTTTTGTTACAGAAACTGATAATATCAAGTATTAAAAATTTAACCGAAAATAAACAGACCACATCAATCCTCCAACACAGCGAATGTGAAGACAAAAATTAACAAGCTGCTGCCTACGAAGAAAATGAAATAGAGTTCTACTGATCTAATTGTAAAAAATATTTAATGCTTAAAAATAACCTAAAGATTGTTTTTTATTGTACAGATTTTCTACAACGTTAATATTTCACATTTGCATTTTGTTTTCTGTTGTTCAGATTTTTATTACACATGCAATTTTTATTTTAGATTTCATTTTGTTCATCCTGAAATATTATTTGTTACAATTTTTAATTTTTACGCTACTTCTTGTTGTATGTTCTCGTATTCTACGTTATTCTTTTTATATCTATTAATTATTTAGTTTCTTCATATGTTTATTCTATATTTTGTTAATTTCTTTTTATTTTTCACCTATTGAATTATCCATAGGGATTCTTTTCTTTCTGACTCTGAGATTATTTACAATCAGTTAAAAACGAAAACTATTAGTAAATAATAAAAACGGGTTCACATGACGAAAACAATACCCAACGGTATTGCTTCAGAAAGGAAAAAATAAGTATATGTTTTGAAAATATTAACTAGATGAGAGATAAATAACATTAACAGAAAAAGTAACGAAATTATAAACGGTGATAGTAAAATGCGTAGAGGAAGAAGATGGTGTTCATAGAGATGATGTTGATGTTGATATGGACTTCAATTATTTATAATGTAGGTTAGTCGGTAAATCAATTGTCACATACCATGGAGCATTTGTTATTATCCGTAAGACTTTCGACTGGAATCGTTGGATGATAGCAAGAGTCGATTTCGCAGCTGATCCCCAAAGCGATAACCCATAAGTCCACAGAGGTTTCAGTATGGCTTTGTACAGTAGAAACTTGCTCTCTAATTACAGCTGAGAACGTTTGTTCATCATCCAATACAAATCTCGCAGCTTCAATCCTAGTCTTTTGCGTGTATTCCAAATATGTTTGGACCAGTTAAGGCGTCGATCTAAGTGCATTTCAAAGTGCTGTACATCATCTGACTGAGGAACTCGTCTTTTATTTATTCGTATCGGTGGACATGTGTCTTTCCTCAAAGTAAACATAATATACCTCGATTTGTCGTCATTTATTTTAATTTTCCATTTCTTACACCAGTTCTCAATAATACTCAGTTGGTCTTGTAATATTTTAGTAGCCCCAAAGGTAGAGTTATCTGTTGCTAACAGAGCTGTGTCATTAGAAAAAGTGGCGATGGTTGTATTATTGCTCTCTGGTAGATCAGAAGTATATAAAGTGTAAAGAAATGAACTTAAGATACTACCTTGTGGAACACCAGAATTAATTTGATGAAGAGAAGTATATACATTTTGAATTTAATTTGGAAATATCTCTTTGATAGAAATGATTTTAAGATAATGAAGTAATGACACGGACGTTTAATTTTTATCTTGTATAAAAGTCCAACGTGCCAGACCTTGTCAAATGCGTTTGCTACGTCCAAGAAAGCTGCTGTACAGTACTGTTTCCTTTCCAGGGAGTTTTGAACGGATGTATTCTTTAAAAACCAAACGATATTTTAAATAGCTTGCTATATTTTGTACATTTCTGAATAAAATAAATAGTATAATAAATAAATATAATAAAGTAAATAGTTTCTGAATAAAAAGTAAAAATAAAAAAATACAACTTTAAGTTAAATTTTAAAATATTTCAAGTTTTGTAAAATATGCACTATATAACAGTCCCAATGAATTGTGTTAGAACTGCCTGTGATGTATTGAATTGACACATTGTAATTTCATTTACTTAACTTCACAGTATGCGTAAGCCTATTTATTTAACTTACTCTTTCTTACCAGTTACTTTTCATAATTATATCCGACTCTATAAATGTGCTTAACTTATATAAATTCAGTTCATGTATCCATAAATTTTAACCATTTTTTTCCAGAATCGTAGACGAGAAACCATTACGTTATCCAATTTTCTTAATATCTCACCAAGACTTGTCTTGTCCGAGTCGATTACTAGAGAATGTATTGTTTTTAAATTTTTTAGAGATGTACCGGCCTACCTTTATTTCTTGTCTTGCTAAGTATCTTCAAACAAATTACTGTATGTTGTAACTTTAGGAGAAATGAAATTCTATAAATTTTTAAAGAAAAAGAAACCAACTAAAGACGATCTCTTAGATATGCGGTTAATACTTAACTTTCACGCAAAAATCTAATAACAGAAGTTAAGGCATCAAAGAAAAATTAATAATTGCTTGTACTGCGTATTTACTTCAATAACCTCAACTGAGAAGATACAAGTGCAAACTTTCACATTTACATAATTTAAAATTTAAAAATTTAATGTAACAACGGGATGATGAATAAATATTAAAACAATATTTTTAAAAAATTCTGCAGTCATGAAAAACAGCAATTATTTTAGTATCCATTGAATTTTTGCTAAAAATGTAATTAGCAGGTTAGTTATGTAAATATTTTCTCTGCGAGGGTTAAATAAATTTAAATGGTTTCACATTCATGGTTTTAATTTTACAATTTCTATGTTTTCTGTAATTTTTATCAGCTATTATGATTTATTTTAAAAGTAAAGGCCGTACGATTATTTAATTTAATTTCTATGTTTTGTTTGCTACCTACGCAAATATAGGTCAACGAGCAAGAATATTATTTAATCATTTATCGTTTTTCTTGTATATGTAATACATTATAACAACTGACAATGCAGAGAGGATTTGAACTTGTTAATTATCATCCGAATAATTATTGTACCAAATAAAATATTTTACATAAATAAATAAAATAATTACAGATTCTAGAAATAGTAAATTGTACGAGTATTAAACTGCTAGCCTAATATGAGGCTAAGGCAAAGAGTCATTGAACTTTTGATAACTTCTACTACAAAACAAAATATTATAATATACATAACCAATTAAGTTTTTTTTCAGGATGAATAAATTAAATCTTTCTGTCTGTGATATATGTGAACAACCATACCCTTTTTTCCAGTTTGAATATTTGGGGCATATCCGAATTTATGAAATGGAACTATGAATGTTTTCACAAGAGTTTCCAAATAATCGCAACCCGTTAATAAATTGATCATAAAAAGCCCGATATCAACTCGTTAGACGATTTAAACAATCCTGGGGAACAAAGATTTATTAGTTTAAAATAATAAAAACTATTTTTATAATTCAAAACTTGATTGGAAATCCTTTCTATAAATAGACAAGTTACAAAATATAAATATAAAGGACAAAAATCTTTTCAATAAATACACAAGTACAGAAAAGTTTTCCACACGTGCTTTAGTATGAGAATTATGGTATGAAATACAAAATAAATTTTACGCATGCGTATACTAAATTCTTTTAAAGTCATGGCGAGGAATAGAAATCATTTCAATGAATTTAATAGTTGATTAGCAGAAATGTAGTGCTAATAAGCATCGTCTCTTTATGAGATAAAACCAACCATATCAAAATTAATTTAGCAAATTACATGAAAAACAGGATATAACTGTCAAAAATAAAACAATTAAACCTAAATTTTCGAAAAATTCGTTGGCTATTAGGCAAAAAATCTCTCCTGACAAAATGAAACAAGATAAATAACCAAAAATCCACATTGAAACCTGGTCAATTGAATGAGTGGTTGGATAAATACACAAATGATTGAGTCAATGTATGAAATTTGAACACGTTTTATTGAACACAAGCGGACTGTATCACCGTTCAGCACACACTCACTCTCACCTGCGCACTGGTCGACGCACTCGAACTAGCTCCGCGCATGGCAGTAGCCAGCGCCCATTCACACACACGCATTTTCGCAAATAAACACATTCACACACAAATAAAACATTAATTAAATATTAACCATGCCCCCGGCCTTGAAGGGCATTCAAGAATTACAATAATTAATTTATGAATAAAGTTTTTTTTAAAAAAAAAAGAACAATTAATCTCTTTTATTGATTGAATTTGTCATATCTGAGTCAATTGATAATACACATAATTTCACAACAGGTCGTTTAATAAGACCATTTGAAGTCCTAAGAGTAACCACACGAACTCTGGCATCTCGCCCTGGATGAAGTTTAATGACGCGAGCCATTTTCCATTGGAGTGGAGGAAGATTGTCTTCTTTGATGATAACAAGATCACCAAGGTTGAGGTTTGGAGGAGATGTTGTCCACTTCCTTCGCTGCTGCATGTTGTTTAGGTAATCTCTTGACCACCGCGACCAGAAATGTTGATACACCATCTGAACATGCTGCCACTGATCAAGTCTACTGGTTGGAATTTTGAGTAGGCATGGTTCAGGATAGTTTGTGAGGACATCACCAATTAGGAAATGTGACGGGGTCAACGGATTTGAATATAAAATATCAAATATATTTGATTTCAATATCATGCCAATGATATTGACATGCTTATTGGTGCAGAATTATTTTTTAACTTATTACATGAAGGTAAATTGAAGTTTTTGAATTCATCTTATACATTACAAAATACGGTGTTTGGATGGATAATTTCTGGAAAATTTAAAGTAAACACTACATCAAATCTAGCAACTACGTGTTTTTTATCTACACTAGACGAAATTAACAGAAATATACAGAGATTTTGGGAATTAGAAGAGTGCAAGGGTGAAAAACATCATACCGGAAACGACAATTTTTGTGAAGATTTATTCGTGAACACTACAACCAGAGATGTAAATGGAAGATATTGTGTGAAAATACCCTTAAAAGGTGCTATAAGTGATCTCGGCGAATCTAAGAAGAACGCATCGCGAAGATTATTTACACTTGAAAGACGTTTTTCAATCAACCCAGCATTAAAATCACAGTATGTGCAGTTTATGAAGGAGTATATAGACTTTGGTCACATGCGAGAGGTTCCATTGGATGAATCGCAATCCACTCAGGGTTATTACATTCCACATCATGCGGTTGTAAGGGAACAATCTAAGACAACAAAGCTACGAGTAGTATTTGATGCGTCTTCAAAAACCACTTCAGGTCTTTCGCTAAACGACATTTCAGTTGTTGGACCTACAATCCAGTCAGACCTGTTTAGTATAGTAACAAGATTTAGAACACATTCCTACGTCATGACTGCAGATATTGAGAAAATGTATCGGCAAGTTAAAGTGCATCCATCACAGTGGAAATTATAGCGAATTTTGTGGAGAGAACATCAACATGAGCCAATCAAAACATTTGAATTAACAACAGTGACATATGGTACAGCAAGTGCTCCGTACTTAGCTACGAGAGCACTGAAACAACTTGCGGTAGATGAAAAACATGATTTTCCAGAAGCATCAAAGGTTTTCATAGAAGATTTTTACGTTGATGACCTTATGACTGGCACAAAAACCTTGGAGGATAATAAACAGCTTCAAAAGGATATGATGACCATAGCACATAGAGGAGGTTTTAATTTACGAAAGTGGAGTGCAAACCATCCAGATATTTTATCAAATTTACTACATCAAGATGTACGTGATGATTATTTCATGATCAATAACGATGCAACTGTGAGTACTCTTGGTCTTATTTGGAACCCAAGGCAAGACACATTTCAATTTTTATTAGGCGATTACAACAAGACGAGTGTGAAACATTCAAAACGCACAATTTTATCAGCTATAGGAAAAATATTTGATCCATTGGGGCTTATTGGACCAGTCATAGTGAGGGCTAAGATAATCATGCAACAACTGTGGAGTTGTAAGATTGGTTGGGATGAAGAGGTTCCTGAAGAATTGCTAAAACAGTGGATTAGCTTTCAAGAATCTTTACAATCTATATCGCAAATAGATATTCAACGAAATATCTTACCCAAAGAAACACACGTTACAAGAATCGAGATTCATGGATTTTCAGATGCATCAGAATCTGCATATGGTGCCTGTATTTACATCAAGTCAGTTGATACTGACAGTAATATCTCAATAAATTTAGTTAGTTCCAAATCACGCGTTGCTCCGCTGAAGAAGACATCTTTGCCAAGACTCGAATTGTGTGGAGCTTTGCTATTGTCGGAATTGTGCAAGAAAATTGTGACTGCTTTACAGATTCAGATAGATTCAATCAACTACTACTCTGATTCAACTATTATATTAGCGTGGATAAGAACACCTTCATCTCATTGGTCAACATTCATCACAAATCGAGTGTCGAAAATACAAGACAATACTGAGACCAATTCTTGGAAACATGTCAGAAGCGAAGACAATCCTGCTGATTTCTTATCAAGAGGGTTACTTCCTTCAGAAATTTTAAACGCCAGCTTATATTGGAAAGGACCATCGTTTCTCTACTCATCAGTAGATTTAATTTCGGAAAAACCAGATACAGATCATAATGATATTCCAGAACGACGGAAGTATAATATTTCATGTGCAGTCTCAACAAATAATGTTATTGATTTTAATAATTTTTCTAGTTTCACTAAATTTTTACGTGTTACTGCATACTGTCTTCGATTTATGCGTAACTGTCAGACAACACGTGATCTTCGTCTTGACAGCAATCTTTCTGTCACAGAACTTCAATTAGCGGAAAATGCTGTTATTAGACTTGTGCAGAAAGAATCATTTCTTCATGAATATTGTAATTTACAATCAGGACAATGTGTGTCAAGAAACAGTAAACTTAAGGCATTGAATCCATTCATGGACAAAAATCAAGTGATACGTGTTGGTTTTTTTTTTTTTTTTTTTTTTTTTTTTTTTTTGGTTTAACGTCTGACTGTTCTGCAATTACTGCTAATGCAGACGGTGAAGGATGAAATGATATTTTGTAACGTATGAAAAAATGCCATGCCTGAATGGGATTCGAACCCAAGACCGCATGATGAGAGGCGAGCACGTTACCAACTGCGCCAATGCGGCCGGATTATACGTGTTGGTGGACGTTTACAACAATCAGATTTAAGTCTTGACCAGAAACACCCAATCATATTGCCTAAAGGTCACATCATCACATATTTAATTGCAAAACATATGCACATAAAAAATCTTCATGCAGGACCCCAACTGTTATTAAACATCGTTCGTCAGAAATACTGGCCAATCAACGGTCGTTCATTAGTCAAGAAGGTATTCCACGAATGTATTTCCTGCTTCAGAGCAAGACCTAAGATTCGGACACAGATGATGGGTGAATTGCCCAAAACTAGAGTTCTTGTGCCACCTCGAGTATTCTACTATACCGGAGTAGATTATTGTGGACCTTTCTATGTGAAGATGTCAAAGAAGAAGGGTGTCATTCCAGCTAAATGTTACATTGCGCTATTTGTGTGTTTTAGTGTCAAGGCTCTGCATTTGGAGTTAGTCGAAGATTTGACTACAGAATCTTTTATTGGAGCTTTACGCAGATTCATTTCAAGAAGAGGAAAACCAAAGGACATATACTCAGACAACGGGACCAATTTTGTAGGAGCACATCGTGAATTAAATGAACTTCTAAGATTGTGGAAGTGCAAGGAATTTAACGACAAGGTGTCAACAACTTTATCAAACGACGAAATTACATGGCATTTTCAACCTCCTAGGGCTCCACATTTTGGTGGACTATGGGAATCGTCAGTTAAGTTAGTGAAAACACACATAAAACGAGTTTTAGGGAATTTAATTTTAACCTACGCAAAATTTGTCACACTATTAACTCAAGTTGAGGCATGTATAAATTCTCGTCCCTTATCTCCATTATCAAATGAACCTACTGATCTAAATCCGTTGACCCCATCACATTTCCTAATTGGTGATGTCCTCACAAACTATCCTGAACCATGCCTACTCAAAATTCCAACCAGTAGACTTGATCAGTGGCAGCATGTTCAGATGGTGTATCAACATTTCTGGTCGCGGTGGTCAAGAGATTACCTAAACAACATGCAGCAGCGAAGGAAGTGGACAACATCTCCTCCAAACCTCAACCTTGGTGATCTTGTTATCATCAAAGAAGACAATCTTCCTCCACTCCAATGGAAAATGGCTCGCGTCATTAAACTTCATCCAGGGCGAGATGCCAGAGTTCGTGTGGTTACTCTTAGGACTTCAAATGGTCTTATTAAACGACCTGTTGTGAAATTATGTGTATTATCAATTGACTCAGATATGACAAATTCAATCAATAAAAGAGATTAATTGTTCTTTTTTTTAAGAACTTAATTTTATTAAATGAAAGTTAACAATCACACCAAAATCATTACTTTTGTTGTGCTTGAGCTTTTCTCATCTGTGTCAAAATGTAACTCAATTCTTCGCGCTTCCTCTTCGCACGGATGTGTGTTCCCAAACGTCTTTTCAAAAATTTAAGTGCTCTCTTATCCTTTGACACTTTTAACAATTCCATACCACGTTTTTCGTATGGAGCATGACCACATACTTCACGAATAAGATCACGAACAAATTTTGTGTGCTTTGTTTGAACTCCTTTCAAGCGTGCAGGCCTTATCTTATGTTTCTTGTCCACTGCACAAAGAACAAACCTTTGTAGACACATGACAGTTCGTGAAAAATGTATGATTTTTAAATGTTGGCTTGAATTTCTGAGACTGGCTGTGGTTCACAAAATGTGGATTAACGGGTGTATGTTTTTGCAATTTGTTGTATTCAATTGATTCTAATACCTGACACTTGTGTTGTAAAAATACTTCCAAATCGGACATAGTAGGTAACGCATCCTTTGTTAGTGTGTTTTCCCACTCACGTAATGTTACTGGATCTAATTTGGTAGTAATTAAATAAATTAAAAGCGTGTCCCAGTGATTTGTGGGTTGCCCTAAACCAGAAAGGGCACGAATGTGTTTTAAGGCACTATCTAGAAGTTTGCGTAAAGAAATTGAATTTTCTTTATCATTTTTAGCAAGACTGAACAAAGCATTTACATGTTTGTTGATTAAATAACGCTTATTGCCAAATCTGTCATTTAACAATTGCCAAGCGATGTGATAATTTTGTGCGGAACTTTCTAAAGCTTGAATGACTTCAAAAGCTGCACCCTTTAAAGAAGCCTTTAAGTAATGAAACTTATGAATGTCTGGTATTTCCCTTAAGTGAATGAGTGATGTAAATGTGTCACGAAATGAGAGCCATTCACAATAGCTGCCATTGAACGTAGGAAGTTGGATATCTGGGAGTTTCACTGATATTGGTTGCGTAATTACTGGCTTGCTTTCAATATTGTTGTGACAGTTTCTAAGCTCATGATCAGAAATGAAATCTTGAGCCGCTGACATTAGTGCAAAATATTCTGCCTCAAAATTGTTTCTTTGATCTGACTGATCATCAGATTCGTCAAGTAATTCAATTTGTAATTGTACTTTATCGAATTCACACCAACACTCCTCTAATTTTTATAACCGCAGTTTTAATTGACTAATATCTGCTGCACAAGAAATTCCACTAAAATATGTTTTAAACCTAGTTAATTTTGCTTTAACTAAGCCACGTTCCTTCACTAATAGTTTTAAATCCCTCATGATTGTTGATATACTAGGTGTAAAATATGTAGCATTAAATGAATGTTAATAACACATGAATCGGGTGAGTATAAGAAATGTAAATAGTAGCAACAATGTAAAATAAATCAATTAAATACTTATCTATTAATTCCAGCAAATTATGAGCTAGGCCCTGAATGTTTTACGATTTGGTAATGCTGAATTTGTGAATTTATGAATAATTACCTAGCTATATTGTTTTTTAAATGTTATTGTGCATCAGTTTATTAATTATGAAATGTGTTGATGTTGTAAAAATCAGCTGATAAACAATGCTCTAAAAGCTGTTGTTGTTTTGCACAAAAATAACAAATTTATTACATAAGTGTTATTTACCACGGTTTGGATCCGGTCGGAGTAACCAAAAAATGGTTAATTGAATGAGTGGTTGGATAAAAACACAAATGATTGAGTCAATGTATGAAATTTGAACACGTTTTATTGAACACAAGCGGACACAAGCGGACTGTATCACCGTTCAGCACACACTCACTCTCACCTGCGCACTGGTCGACGCACTCGAACTAGCTCCGCGCATGGCAGTAGCCAGCGCCAATTCACACACACGCATTTTCGCAACTAAACACATTCACACACAAATAAAACATTAATTAAATATTAACCAAAACCCATTTGTAGACATGCAATTGGCCTACAACTTAGAAGTACATCTGCGAATTGAAACATTGAGATTTTAGAGCGAATCCAGTCAAAGACCATCAGATTCATATTAAATATATCCTGGTCCATATATAACAAATTAATTTATATTGTTCTTAAGTTAATTACAATGAAACAAGAAATTTCAACTCAATATGAATTACCATCTTTACACACTTTTCGGACATAAAAAAGTATTGGCGATTGCTGACACATTTTTACTCGTATGTTCGAAGCGTAAATCTAAATTCAAGGTTAAGGGATTTAATTTTGGACTTTCCTTATTTGTAATTTTAATAAAAATTTAGCCTAATATTTTTCGTCATTTGCTTATTTATAATATTTATGTACATATCACAGAAGACAAACATCGACGGATGTTTGACCTTCTTAGATTTTTCCACTTTTTTACCAGATCAATTATTTATGATAAAAATGAACAGACTATAGCATTTTGTAAAAGGAAAAAATAACGAATTTCAGTTTGCAGCCTATTTATTATTACCTGTTCTTAATATACAACAGCAACTGACAAAAACAATTTTTAAATAGGCCTACCTTTAATTTACATTTTTACATAACGTTTTTATTTCCTCGTTTCGATAATTATTTTATAGAAACAACGGGAAAATGCCAATAATCTCAAGTTCTTTTAAGTATAATTTAATTACAATAAATTAATATAAGGAAATTCGAAAAATTTAATTACGGTAATAAAAAGCGAACAAAATTTTAATGCAAGTGAAATTAATAACTGTCTGTAATTGCATAATAAAACATAATAAATAATTCAGTTATTTAAACACCAATTGGAAGTATTCACGAAAATAAACAACGTTGTGGGTTAATACTCAATTTGCTTCATGAATAATTAAATCGATTAGGCGTATAAGCTATTGGCATGCATAGAGAATTTTCATGTGTCAATTAAGTGTTATACGTTTAAATATGTTGAATGTACATTAGTGTGTACATACCTCTGTGTATTTTATTGCATAAATTAGTAGAATGTAAACTATTTATAACGGCAGGTCGGAAAATATTCAATTACTAAAATATTCATGACTTGAAATTTTTATTTCTGTTGGTACTCGTGATCATGGTAATATAACAGATTTACATTTATTATTAAACATTGAAATATAATTGTAATGAATATCGACTCAGTTCTTTGTATCCAAGTAAATCGTTATTTAACTTTAAATGAATGCAGCACAAGCAAGTAGTTCTAGTGCCTTATAGATTTTTGATCACATCTTCCATTAAGACAAAATGTAGTATATACTACACGGATAATTTTGTAAAAAATTTAAAAATAAAATTAACCAGTGACCCGTTTTACTCGAACATTGCATATACAAACAATTACAGAATAATTAAGATTTAAAAGAATAAATTAAAATTCTTAAAATAACAAAACATATCAGAGTTGTTAGTAACGCCTAGCGACGCACACAGTGATGTGACGCACACACTTTAATATTCTCTTTAGATTAAATTGTAGACATATCTTTAAAAAAGTTTTTTGCAAGATGTGACTATTTAATCTATAAATAAGACAAGTAATATTTTGAAAGCCATGCTTTTCGAAAACTCTATTATGTTGAAAAAAAGTAGCTAATCGTTATCCTGTTGGGTTTCATTAAAAGAAACAAACAGACTTATTTTTGGAAAAAGGAGTATTTCAAAATATTCAAAACTATTTTGCAACATAAAAATAATGTATTGAGTTTGTGGCGTGTGTGCATAACATTGTAAGTTTTCTGTCTACGTGTAAGCCTCAGTAGCGTGTTTGAGTAGTGTGAGGCAGCGGATTGTTTATGTAAACGGTTGGGCAGTTTTGTTTTTCATAATTTTTATTTTTCATAGTTTAGGCATGGCTTTATCAGATATAAATGGATTTGTGTCTTCCGAGGTGCAATTTCAGGATCATAAGACCAATCTGGACATATGGACTTCAACTGTGGGGATCTGCTAAACCTTCATACACGAAATGTATAAAAGCGATTCAAAACAAGATTCTACGAGCGATAACGCAATACTCCTTTTAACTTACCCCTTAATAATTTTAATATTATTTTAATACATTTTAATACCCCTTTTAAACTTAATGTTGCATAAAGACATACCAATCCCACACGTAAAAGACGTCGTGAAACAGCTATACAAGACAATGCACGACAAATTTGAATTACATGACAACCCTCTCATACAAAACATGTAGCCTAGATTAAGGCGATACCGGACACTCACCACAGATGTTTAAAACGCCTCTGGCCAAGGGATCTTCTTGGCCAATTGTAGGAATTTAATGACAACTCCAAGCTCTAGCAATTAATTCAAGTTTTGGAGCCTTTAGCGACATATTTAGAAATTGTTATAATATTGTAGTAACAGATACTACATTATCAATAAGAAAGTAATACTATACATTAGATCCAGTACTGTAGCACATTTTAGTCTATGAACATCATTACTGTTGTCTAAGAGACTCAGTACTAAATGACTTACGTGGTTGGTTAGACGTTTGATGTATCCACAACTGAAACTTCGTGCTTCTTCTCGTACCATCTGCACATCCATATCACGATGTATATCTGCGTTGGTAATAATATACCACGGTGCATTTAGTATGGTCCGCAGAGCTTTTAATTGAAACCGTTGCAGAATCTCGTTGCTTGAAGTCGATGCTGTGCCCCATAACTGAATCGCGTAAGCCCAAACCGGCTTCAGCATGGATTTGTAAAAAAGTAGTTTGTTGTTAATCGAAAGCTGGGAACGCCTACCAACGAGCCAATACATCTTCCTAAATGTTAAATCCAGCAAAGCTGGATTTAACATTTATCATTTTAAAAAAATGATAAAATTTTTGTGTTTTCAAAGGCACTTTTAACAGTTTGTGTAAACTAATGACATTTTTTTGTAGCTTCAGTGTTGTAATCGTTCAAATATTGTAAAAATAATTTATATTAGGTATTGTAATTCTTTATGTTTTTTATTTGTTCTGTTATGGGATTGTTAAAAGCAAAAACATTGATGCGACCATATTAAAACTGATTATAAAAAATATTTATAGTACTTCATAATGTCATTATACACTATGTAAGTAACTGTAATTTCCATTCTATGATTATAAAAGAGGGGAAGCTCCAATATGAAACAAAAACTTCCCTTTCATTTTTCGTTTCAATTAAATTATACAGAAAAAATTCTTTCCAGAATATTTATTTGAAACGTGTTTAATTTCTAATGTAAAATGAACATCTTTCATCTGGTTAATGTACTGTAATCTCACTAAAGAAAATAACAAATGTTAAAAGATATTTAATCAAATGGAAGCATTTGTAATAAAAGAACGGACGAAACCCTTGTTCGTTTTAAACAAGAAAAAATCTCATAATAAGGTGAGATTCAATTATTTACGCCAACATTCAGAAAAGAAGTAAAACACATTTACTGAATCCCCTCAATAAATTCTGCCGGCACAATTTAATCAAAATCCAAAACCACGAGGTGTTTTTTCCTCTATTGGACTGACGGAACCTTTATTTTGTTTTTCTATAAGTAACTATTTTTGTGTATCTAACATTTACAATGGTTTGTGTAATTGTGGATTTTACTCAATTTAATTTATTAAGTTTGTATTTTTTAATTAAAGTTAAATTTCAATTTACTTCATTTATATAGTTCAGTCATTAATTTTCTTCTGTAAAAAAGTACTTCGGAATTCTCTTTCCATTTCGTAATAGTTTCCTATTGCTCTTCAAAAGCAATGTTGTAATTACCCATAAAGAGTAAATATTGATGAGATCAGTCGGTCCTTTGTAGCACACATCAGTGCACATTTTCTTTTTTATAAAGTAAAACTAAATAAAATCACTTATGTTTTTTGCTGTACAATATTATTTTTTCTGGTACTTGTGATAAAATTGATAGTAAATTAATCGGGCGATAAGTCGAAACATCGGGAAGTGGCTTGCTAATTTTTGGTTTTATTTTTTGTTATTTGGACTATTTTACCAACTTTCTACTGATTCGGAAAGTATTCTAGTCGGAGCATAGCAATGAAAATGACAGTTAGAGTTATAGCTTTATTAGAAAGCGCTTTTAGGATTTTCGTGTAGTAAGGTAAAGCCCGGAGCAGTTTTAATCTGATGTTTCAAATTATGTTTCTTATTTCTGACTCTTCGTGGGACTAAGCAATAACGGCATTCACAAAGATGAATCAAGAAACTTCTGGGTTTCTTTTCATTACTAATTGTCTTTAAGAGTTAAAGGCTAAAAAATGTCTGCTCGATGACAGATAACAGTTCAGCTCGTTCTTCGTCGGTTTAAGCCCAAAAATCGTCATTAATATGAAGAAGCGGCTCAAGTTGTTTTTTTTTAATTATTTCATACTTAATCACACTAAATAGTTCGTGGCATCAGTCGGTTTCAGGGACGATTAATATTTTTCTATGGCTTCATTATTTTATTTGTGGAACACTCACTTTTGATTTTGAGTAATTATAAAATAATGTAAGTCGTAATATCGTTTTCCTATTTTAAATAGGAAAATGTTCTATTCGGTCAAATTGTGCCTCTTGTGGCATTGATGAGCATCGTTTTTAGCTCCACCCATAAATATTTTGGATTCCAATATTAAATATTGCAATACAAAATATCTGGTAAATTTGGCTCAATGACAAGTTTTGTGATTTATCCAAATTTACCAGAGACTTTAGATTTACTCTGTTAACGTGATCTAACCAAAACCTTTGTTGTAAGATTGCCTTTTTCGTAAAATCCATATATAAAAAAGAAGAGGCCTCTTCCGTAGTGTAGTGGTTAGCGCATTGGCCTGCCATGTGGAGCTCCGGGGTTTGATTCCCGGCCAGCGCCTGAAAATTTTCACGTGTCAAATCCCAAAGCTAATGTTACATAATCCTCCGCAGTCGCTAATAAACATACAGTAGATGCGACTTTAAAAAGTAAATTTAAAAAAGAGAAGAAAACAAATTTACATAAAACAGCTGACATCAAAGTACACCGGTAACCACTGTCTAGTATTCAAATCTATATTTAAAAGTAAACCTTAAATAGGAAGCCTCATAGGAATAAATTTAAATTATCAGGTTTATTACAATATAATGATCTAATTATTAGCTACGTTACCTATTTGGAGGAAAACATGGAACCTATGGCAAGAATGATTCGTTCAAAACTTACCTCATTAAACAGGAATTTTTTTTTCAATTTCTTCATTTTAGAAATACTTCTATATTCAGTAACAAATAAATCGTTAGATAAGTTGAAAAAATAAAATTAATTTTTCATACATTCATCGAGGTATTTACGTAAATAAGAGAAAATATATTTCATATAAATTTTAACGAATTAGTTTTCATCCTTTACTGAAAAATCGGTCATCCTATTTCACATATTTCTCACATTCGTTTTAAGAATTTATACAGATTTTTCTTTTATTTCAAAGGACTTATTCGCTTTGTGAATAACAAAAGTGTAAAGCTTTTAGGTAAAGCTTTGAAAAGGAGGAATATTAGTTATGTTTTCAAGAAAAAGTTTTGCTGTTAAATAACCGGAATTACAGATATTTTAAAGTAAAAATCTGATTTAAAAATGGAATTGCTTAGCGATACAATTATTTACAACATAAATAATATTATAAAACATTGACAGATGTTCAATTTTCTCTAAGTCATATTTGAAAGGCAATAAATTATAGCAGCACATTGGGAAATAAATAGAACAAGCACAGGAGAAAAACTGATATTTGTGAAAGTTGGAGATAATCCATCAAAGTTTGCAGCACAAAGAAGTGACAGAGAACCCTGAAGGCATATGCAAACAATATTACCTCGCTCGGGAGCGAGGAAACGTCCGGGCACAAATAAAAAGGAAGGGAAAACAATGTTTGCATATTCCATTAAGTTGTCAATTTATAGGAAAACTTTACATTTTTCTACGGTCGGGAACTCTTAAAGCCAAGCTCGGGATATGGATATGAGCCGCACTCGCTAGCGACAAAGCAAAATAATCCGTAAACTTCCCATCATTACATCTCTCCGCCATCACATCTCAAGATCCGATTTAAATCCAAAAGTGAGCGAATAATTTCTGTTTCATCACCATAAACGAAATAGTTTCTCCTTCATTCCTTCTTTTTACCGACTTATATTAAAAACAAAACTTTTCAAAATTTGCATACAATGACACTTTTATTGTCAGTAAGACTTAGCTTAGCCCATCTAATTTAAAATACTAATATCTCGTGGAATAAACCCAACCGCCATTTCCATCTTATTCTTAAATTATTATTAAAATATGGAAATATGCATTAGATAACGAAATAATAAAAGTATAATAAGCAAGTTATGTTATTGAAATGAATATACAAAAGTTGATTCAAGTATTTTTTTCTCAAAAAATAAATCTTGACAGCAACAATGAAATTTTTCTTACGAATCAAAAAGTTGTTTTGTAAAAGAATAATATTATAATATTTAATAATGGAAGAATATCTTATCAGTGCCTTCCTCATGAGAACATAATGCATAAAAACATGAGATGGTTTCCAGCCAGCACAACAGATCAAATCAGCCAGAACAAACATTGTTTTTGTTCTTCCAATGAGTATTTAAAGTATCATATGGAATTCCAAATTCCTTGGTGATTTCTGACTTTCTTTAAGCACTTTTTGGGTTTTACCGTTATTTTATGAGAGCAATTCGATAAACCCTTAAAACCTTGTTACAATTTTTTATTCTAATGTAGACTTCGAGAACCGGTTAAATTTTATTTTATAGAAGTTAAAATTTAATGGGTCAACGGAGAAACTTTGCAAGTAACAAAAACAATTTTTTACAGAAAGTGAAAGATATCACCTGATTCTTAGCTATATAACGATTTTGTTTCAAGAATTTCCGAGTTTTTAATTACAATTCTACCTATTAGAATTCACTATTATGTTTAAATAGAGAACTTACTAGACGCATTCCACTGAAACCTCACTTTTGTCAATTTTGTCAGTTGCAATGTTTTCCTGTTGAGCCATTCAATTATCCAAAATTTAACTTTATGACGAACTCGAATTATTTGAGCCAGTAGTTTACTACATCATAAGCCATTTCATGTCACTTACACTTACAATAAAGTAACGATGCACTTTTTATAATCCGCCTACTTAAAAGTAAAACCTGGTTTATCAACTGGTCAATCTACAAAATTTCACCTTTAACAATTTCTAAATAATTAATTCAATTAAAAACATTTTTTCAAATTCATATTTAGCCTACAATATTATGGCAAAAAAATATTGTAAGTAGGTGCATCAAAATTTTAATAAATTTATCATACATCTGTACTTCGTTCGTCAATACTAAATTTATGTATTTCCAAGAAATAATTTTAAAAAAATTAAAAGCTATGATATTAATTGACAATGACGCTCTTTACATCAGGGTATAGCCCTATAATTTTTATATTACCTAAATAAAAGTATTGAAATTCAGTTAGTTTTTTGAAATAATATTAAATAACTAAAAATAACTATAAAGAAGTAAAAGTTTTCTGTGAATTAATTTTCTGAATGTGTTAAGTTTCTTTTGCACGAGATATTATTTACCCGGTAAGTTTGCAAAATACGCCTGCCAAAGCGCTTACTGTAAAAAAGTGGATTTCACTAACTTAATAAGCTACTAAAACAAAAAGCAAGGTTTCCGACGTA
The DNA here is from genome assembly GCA_035578175.1 of Catonia carolina. Lineage (NCBI taxonomy): Eukaryota > Metazoa > Arthropoda > Insecta > Hemiptera > Achilidae > Catonia > Catonia carolina. The sequence goes on from JAQMRL010000002.1 coordinate 84,859,703, forward strand.
ATGAATTTAACAAAACCTAGTGTAACGGTACCCAATTCCAGTTTCCCAAATTAGTGAAAAGGATAATGGGTCAACTATCTCTTCATTTTCTCGGGCTAAAATATTTAAGTACAATCTACCTTTCGTTCCATCAAGTCTCTTAACACAATTTAGGTTTGGTATCCATTTCACAGCAATATCAAACTTTAAAAATAAAATTTATTAAGCGATTCTCTTACTAAAAATATTTAGCCAGATTCATTATACTGAATAAATAGTATCCATATAAAATTTTTAATAAAGAACGAGCAAGCATGATCAAATAATTGTTTCCTGTTTTTGGTTTTACGTCAGACTGCTTTGAAAATTAGAGCTAATACAAACGATGACGGATGATTGATAAAAATAAGTGATTAAAACTTGGTAGATTTGACTATGATTCGATCAAGGGTCTTCTAGTGTAGAAGCCAGTTACACTGGCCCTCTCACTACAAGTTAGACGATCAAATAACTGAAGAAGGTAATTTTTCCCCCATTTATAAAGAAAGTTAAATATAGAATCAATCTTTAAATTTAAAACTTTTTGAATGAAGAAGCTGAAACAAAAATGACATATTAGTTACGCTTCAATTTGTAAAAGTATAATATGTTTTACGTTTTAAAATTCTGAAATATACTGTACTGATTTGTACGTTTTGTCGTAGGCTAAATCTTAAAAATTGAATTACAATTTAAGTGCCTTTACTGTTATTGATTTAAAATAGAATTAATTTTTAAGTAAACTATATATTTTTTATACGAACGAATATCTTTTGAGTTTTAATATATTAAAAATGAGTAACTTTACCACTACTCATAAGACAAAAATTACAAATATAATGTTTCCATCATATTGCTGGCGGTAATACTCCTACAATAAAACCACATAGCGTACTAAAAATAACAGCCACATTTATAAGAAATTGTTGTTTTAAAGGTTACCTTCAACAGTTCTTTTTGGACACAGCATAACAGTAGAATGGAAAAGACGACATTTTCAGTCATTAGTTTAAGTATAGAAACATTTGATAATGTCATAAAAAATGTGATTTTTAAAACGTTTATTATAAATTTAATCCTGAAATTTTTACACAATAATGAATGCGCTGATGGAAGTGATGACGCTACAAACAATAGCTGGAATGACACCAGGAAGTAGACCACCCATCAAAGGAAATTCTACGTATATTTTAGTTAGGTTAGTATTTTTATTAAAATTTATTTATATTTTATTCATTAAAATTTTTTAAAGAAGCAACGAATCTCAGTTGCCCTATTTTTAGTCTTTATGGCAAGTTTTCTGGTAAATTTCATAATGTTGGTAACCGTCTCAATTAGTTCGGTTTTGTTTCTCCTTCACCCTCGGTGGACACTTTCATAAAATTGTTTTATAGTGTCAGATACGTAAGGAATTTGTAAGTCATTGTGAATACCCTTGTTTCATACGTACCAAGAGAAATCCGATATAATTCTAGGAGCCTTAAACAGGCTGCATTGTAATCGAGTTATGTTACATAATAAGAGAATATATCAGAATTGTATGGCATACGATTGTTATAATCACTTTTTATGTTTTCATCATATTCAATGAATCATCACTTTCAGATTGTGATTATATAAATTTAGTTTCTTTGAATAAAGGGAGAGAGAAATATCCACCAATTGAACTGTACTTTGTTCTTTGAGTAAATATTTGCCTTTTTTAAGTAGGAAAATATGGGTCAAAGTGAGTTTTGCCAAGAGAGATTCCTTAATATGTAACTCCATCACTCTTCAGAATGAGTATGTGGCTTTTGTAAACAGGGGAAAATGTTTAGGCCGTATATGATGACAGTAATGTGATTCGATTTTGTAGGACCACTTGTTTGACCACTTGTGTAATTTAAATAGTTTTACAAAATATTACGACAAATTACTGAAGCATAAGTTTTGGTTTAAGACCCCATGAATTGGCTTTCTAACTTTTACCTCAACAGTAAAATATCCTACTGACTGAGTAACTAAGACAGCAATCAATACGTTTTTCATAAAAAAGGAAAATTATTAATTGTATATTCAAATTCTCTCAGAAGTAAATTTTTTTTTAATTAGTTCATAATATTTATATCAACATCTCTGTTAAGTAGCCAAAAGTTTGGTAATATTATTAAGTGGTTTCTGCAATTAATGGTTGATTTTAATTCGCATACATTACGTAAATAATTTGCTGTTTTGCTGTTTCTACTCTTACTTAAATGAAACTTATATTCTTATAAATGGTTTTTTTTGGTTTTGTACAATTCCTAAATACAATATTTTTTTTTTTATTCCTAATTTGTGTACGTTGCAATCTGTTCAATTTAGAACAATAAACAACCCCATGACCCAATGAGATGAGGATAATGTGTATGACGTGTAAATAAGGTGTAATCTTGTACAGGCCCAGGCTGACCATTCCTGAGAATGTACGGTTAATTAAACCCCAACCATCAAAGTACACCGGTAACCACGGTGTAGTATTCAAATCTGTATAAAAGTAACTACCTTTACAAGGATTTGAACCAGGAACCTTCGTCTCCAAAAACCAGCTGTTAAACAGCTGATTTTTGCGACGACTTTACCTCTAGACCAACCCGGTGGGTTTAAATACTATTAACCCAAAATTTACGCGTTTTTCTGGGTCATAAAATTTCTTTAAAGATTACGTACAAATGATTGTGGAGTGAAATTTTTTAATGAGCTTATAAAGTTCATATTAACATTGTATTAATTAAATATGTACGTCAAGAATACATACTTAAAATACGATATACTGGTTTTCAAATAAAGAAGAAAACACAAAAAGAAACAAGAATTGCAAGCAGTGCTCAACAGAAAGATTCTTTTTTTTTTGGTTTTTTTTGGTTTTGCACAACCAGCAAATATGCATACAGCATATATATTTAAAAATTACGTTACACGTTAGAAGAGGACAGCATTCACTAGTAGGACTCACGCAGTTAATTATTACGGTTAGCCTTTTCAAAATTTAATCATTTCTTCTTCTTATAGTGCATCTACTATCGGAGGTTTGCTATCATCACAGCAATCCGGACCTTGTCGACTGCAGCTCTGAACAGTTGAACACTGCCACAGTCAAACCAATCCCTCAGGTTCTTCAGCCAGGACACACGGCGTCTTCCGATGCTCCGCCCTCCACTAATTTTTCCCTGGACTATCAGTTGAAGAAGCTTGTATTTCTGTCCTCTCATTATATGACCCAGATATTGAAGCTTTCTTCTTTTTATGGTGTTAATGATTTCGCATTTCTTCTGCATCCGGATCAGCACTTCGGCATTACTAACTTTATCCGTCCAGGGAATACGCCACATTCTACGGTAACACCACATCTCGAATGCTTGTAGTTTGTCAATGTGGTTCTTCTTGAGGGTCCATGCTTCAACCCCATACAAGAGCGTGGAAAAAACGTAACACTCAATCATTTAATCATTTAATCGTTAATCATTTAAGAGTACTTAATTTATAACAGTAAGTCAAATTATTTTATATTATTTTATTACGCGTTATTAAATTTTAAATGTATTGAATGGAGTTAACCCAAGTCTCTGCTTCACCTCTGAGCCGACGATATGGATTGCCTGGTTAATGTGGAGAAGTTAGTTCACGAATCAATAGGTTGGGGTTGTTAAGATTCATATTTGTATGATTTTTAAGAATCGCTTCAACTAACAATTGTATAATATTGATTCAATTATGTATAAATTAAAAAATATAATAATTTAACAAGAGGCATTCAAAATTCAAGGTAAGATGTTTTGTTCATTATGTTGATTAAATTTTACTAACGTGAAAATGAACATAATACATTTTTAACGGGACAGTTTGAATACTAAAAAAACCACAGTTTTGTGTTTTTACAGGAAAGTCAAGCAAATCAGTTAATGGGAGAAAATATATATGTATACGTACATAATTGAAAATAGAAAATCGATAGGTTTTTCATCACGTAAATAAATTTGAGTGAGCACGGACAGTAGCAGGAGGACAAATACAGAAAGACAGAAGGCAAAATTCATTGTTCAGATGGACACAACGCTGAGTGTAAATTGAAATCCTGTTCATTACAACCACCCTTTTAACTGTGGACAACTGCTTTTTGCTTTTAATAGATGTGTAACATTGCGTTCAGTTAAACACTGAACTCTCATATTGTACAAAACTTTCATAAAGTCTAACTGATTAAACTTTAGCCCTTTAATTTGTTACAAGTGCATTTTCATTTAATTAAATTAACTGATGTATTAATATTGTAAACGCGATCAAATTTAAGTGTTTCAATATTGTCACACAAATGAAGAAGTTTAGGAATGAAATTAATCATTTATTAGGAAATACAGAATCGCATTAAATTTGTAATCAGCCTATTGGCTATATTATGTTAAATATTCATTCATTGATGATTATAAAATATTAATATTTAAAGAGAAAAACAGTCAAATAAGTGATTTCAAATTACGAGAGATGCGTTATCATAAACTGACAAATTCATGAATCGAGTTAAACCTATTGATTGACCCTCCCAATTTATAAATTTATATGACTTATAAAAAGAACACTTTTTCAATTTTTAATCCGCTTATCGGTAATTATAAAAACCAGCATAAAAGATTGTCCAAAGCGGTATTCATAATTACTAAGTATTATTGATGACCTATATAACTAACTAAATATTGTATTGAACTTCATCGAACATTTATATGACTTATAGCTACGATATACTAATATCATGTATTAACATCATTTCCACTTTTTTTTAATTAGAGGAATTCAAAGGATGCTCAAAATATAAGGTTAATAACAGACCTTAGACAAATAATATCTGTAGCAAGTATTTTTTATAATATTTAAGATATAAGCGATATTTTGGTAACAGTTGGTTCTATTGTTTCTTCTTCATAGAGTCATAAAAGACATAAAAGTGGGTACAACTCTGATAAATTGTTTTTTATAGTTAACACATTCAGTGCTAAAGACTCGCCTAGCGGGTCATGGGTAGGTTTTACCGCCTGGCTGCCGTCTCACCTAGCGGGTTCTGTTTTGTTATCATTTAAAGTAAATCCGGAGGGACACCGCCTGTCGGATATCAGTTTGGTGCCATTATATATAGCCCTCAGAAATGTTTTCTCTTTGTAACCGTGCAGTTCGTTTTTGAATTTTCGTCATACGATCTTCTGCCCTCGTATAGTATACTCGTATAGTATTTTTATCGGGTTTTCAGGGTACAGTTGAAGCCGTGAATTTATTGTCTTTGCAGGTATCGATTCAAAATAGCTTACACTTTTAGTTTTACTTTAAAAGTATATTATTTGTAGTGTAAAATTGCGCGTAAATCGTAACAGTAAATGGAAAAATTCAAAAAAGTAATACATTTATTATAACAGGCGAAAATAAACATTGGTTTACTTTATGTTATTAGCAAACATAAATCCATGTATAGATCGCAAAAAAATAAATCTGTAAAAAAGTTAGTAACATAAGTTGTAGGCCCTACATAAAGCAAGCGGAGAACACGCTTCACCAGTCAGCCCGACGGGAAAGATACCTCATAATTGCTCAGCATTGAATTTATTACCATGTATAACCATTCTAAAAAGCGTTAGTGTACCGGTTGTGGATGGTGGAATAACATAATGAGCAATCTATTGTTAAAATAACCACCTGGATTTCTTTTACCAAGTAAAATCATAAAATGACAATCTCTATTTGCTACTTATAATTGTGAGATGTCAAATAGTTCATTTTTATTGTAACTGGATAAATAAATATTATACTTTTTCCTGTTTAATCAAACATCTACAAAATGTTCTGAATGGTAGGATGGGAGTATGGCATGAATGACAAGAGAGAGCTTATCACCCATTTGACGCTTCAAATTTGGCTATATAATAAACTGTACCGGGTGTCCCACGGAATTTGAACCATTATAAATTAGCATTGATTTTCAATAGATTTGTCACCAACTACCCAACCAACAGTAGCGCCTGCACACGGTCTCAGTACCTGCCGCGAGTAGCGCTACAGACGCGCAGACCCTACAGTGCCTCCCCACCACATTGAAGTGGACTCGCCGGAGGGGAATTGAAGCGATAGCCCTGTCCCGCGAGAGTCACACTTCCATCAACTCTCAACCGGAGAAGAACACCGAAAGAAGAGCTCCAGACTGAAGAAGACGAGCCCAGCCGAGACCAGACACACCATCCCTGGTCTACACTACCGGTGGCGGACGCTAAATTCTCGCAACGGTCAGCCTTCGACTACCTGGAGAGAACTGCCTCGGCCACGCTATCGGCAGACGACCTACGCTGACCCGACACTGCGAGGCTCTGGGGGCCACCACTGTCACGCTACAGTGGGGACCCAACTGCCGCTAAGCAAAGGCTAGGCCTGAACCCGGTAGCCGAGCCGTCACTCTTCGGGCTCCGCTTCCACCACGTCAGCTCGCCGCTTCCGACCGCCAACAACGGCCCCTTTTCAGAGCTACCAAGATTATTGACGGCCATTTTCAAGGCCACCAATTTTTCAACAAGGTTTTACCACGTATCGTCGGCCCTGGTCGGCGACAATTTGTTAATGTTTTATCCCACGAATAAATGAAAACTTGTTATAATCAGGAATCATTAGGAAATGTTTAGACCTTTAAAAAATATAAATTTTAATATATTTTGAGCTGTACTTTAGCTTTAAATACAAAAATTTGTAAAACTTTTTCTATTAAAGTACTGTAAATTTTATAAATTAGTTGGCTTGTCTTTGTGGAGTATTGGGTAGCGTTATAGTGTGAAGAGACTATAGTAATTGGTGGTTCAAATCAATCTGCAGTAAAAAGTTTTTATTGTTATAAAAGTATTGGAAATAAATTATAATAATAAATAATATATTTTTGTTTTTTAAATAAAAAATGTATACTATAAATTAAAAATATGATTATTTTTAATATACTAAAAATAAAAAAAATTATTACACCTCACATTTGAACTTGGTCACTTTCAACAATAGACCAGTACGCTAATTATCACTCCACAGAGATCACAGAAATATATTACAAAACTTAAGGTATTTAAACATACACCGTTGCATTTATGTATATATTTTATTTAAAGAAAATTATTTTAAGCTGAAATACAGATTAAAATAATTTTTTATTTAAAGAAAATTATTTTAAGGTGAAATATAGATTAAAATGTATCATAATAGATATTTTTTTAAAGGTCTAAACATTTTATAATGTGTAATAAGGCAAATTTAATGGACATCTGGAGTTGTTTATATTTGAGTCTATTGAAATAAATATAAATAATTCCAGCTGATTAAGATAAAATATTTAAAAATTATTTAATTTTCATTAACAAAATATGGTTACTAAGCAACTAAGAAGAAGAAAATGAAAATTGTAAATTATTTTAGTGTGGGGCTGAATATCAAGCCAGCTAGTAGGTCCCACATTCGTTCTTAAAAAATAAAAATAAAAATATATATTAGAAGATAAAATAGTTTATCCACCAACGTTCATGTTATTAAAAGAGACACAAACTATTCAACTTTATAATAATAGTGATTACCTGGTAGTATTTCAATGGCAGATGTATAAAAACATTGATGAAGACATTCGTCTAATAGAAGAATTGAAAGAAATCTTTGAATCGTTCAAAGATTGTGAAAGCAGATTAATTAAGATACGTAACAAATTAAAATATTGAAATATTCATTCATTAATAGTTATAAAAATAGATATATATTTAAAGAATATTTATTCATTACGGTACAAATTGTCGTAAGTATGAAAATATATATGAAATGAAGTAAAGATTGTTAAGTTTGATAAAGAGTTATTATTTTAATATTTCTACGCTTCAAATGACTCCAGATTTCCGACTCCACAAGCCTTTATTTATTTCTGGGGGAAAAAAACATTAACAAAGTAATGAAAATGCTATTTTCATATGGTTAAAACTATGTGGAACACCCAGTATAAGTGTGGTGTACATGTATGTGTTGTAAGTTGTGTACATACATTTTTTACTGTGAAATAATGTAATAAATTCATATTAATTTCTTATTTATTTTAAATAAGAAGGGGAAGAGAATAAAATTCTTTAAAAATCTAAAATCTCAGTAAGATATAAACAAACTTAATACTCTCCGAATTTGAATAAAGCTTGGATATATCAACATTAATTAATGATATTGGGTATTTATTAATATTACTCTGTCAGTAACATTTCACCCATTTATGCATTTGTAGAGGTTTGGCTACGTTTTATTTAATTGTTAACCATGAACGTTATTATTAAAGTTTTGAGAATGAGGTGTACAATGTTGATATTGTTGTTAAAGTTGTGGTTGCGGCTCGGAAATGACCCTCCCTGTATATGTTTGTCGGTCGGTACAACTCCGGAATAGTGAGATGAGAACAAAGCTTCAGAAACTGAATCCGTGCCGTACAAATTGCTTTGTCCTCAAGCAATTTGTATTAAAGCAACCTCAAAATGATAATAGAAATGATTTGTGTTTGCAAACGTTTATAATTATAAAGCTCTTGTTCATTGGAAATAGTAAATTGAAGAAAAAACATAACATTGTTAAAAGCTTTTGTATATTAATAAATAAATAGGTTGAAAGTAATATTATAAAATTGTAAACAATAGATAATTTGATGTAATTTAAATTAATGCCCACAAAAGAGATTGTTATTGTATTGTGAAAACTACTATATTTCTCAAATGTTTACATAAAAGTAAATTTCGAGCATCAGCCACCCCAAAATCACAATTTCTGTGTATTAGTCACTTACTCATAAGAATTATTTATTACAAAATTTTATACTGTTAACCATGTGAAACATTACTTTAAAAATAAGTACCAGTATTTTATTATATAGTATACAGTAAACGAACTACTACCAAATGTTAAAAAGGTAAGTTTGTTTTTCTTGCTTTATGTACAAATTTGTAAATGATAATCCCTAAAGAAATGTTTTGTTACAGAAACAGATCGTTTAAGGTCTTCTTCGAGACAGTCTGTTATCTTCATCTTTAATCCTAGAAATCCAAAGCTTTTGTTGATTACATCACATCTTAAGGTGGGGGTTTAAATTCCCTGTTGTATTTAACCATTACATTACCTTTAATTTATTGAACTATTTATTAATAAATACTTATTTAGTAATTTGTTTACTATATTATTTATTTGTGTCTGTACAGTGAATTACAATTTAAAATGGTCTGATTGTGACGAAGATGCAAATTATTACAACATGAATGACATGAGGAAACAGGCCACTATCAATGGAACTTAAATATTTTTGGTTTTACTACTGATTTTTGCATTAGTATTTGTAGTAAAAATAATGCAGTGATCTGATTTTATTTATTCATTGTTTTATTAGTGTTTTAGCTAAATAAATACATTTATATTGTCATGTAAAATAATATGCATTATATTATGTAACTACCGTAGAATTATCTGTTCGAATTTAAAATTTAAAATAAATTGAAAGCAAATCATTGTTTATCAAGCATTATTAGAAAAATATATAAAATTAATTATAATTTAGTAGACTATACAAAGAATATCTATTATATTAGAAAAATTAAAGCAACAACTGATTTTTTTTAAAATATTGTGTCATTATCATCATTAGTTTAGAAATGGTTAATATAATAGGTTGTTTATTTTTGTACAAGTTGCCTTCATTTTAATATAAGAATTATGTATTGTACGGGGTGAAGTGTGTTAAAGAAAGACAGAATTTCAATACATGAGATATTTCTAGTATAATAGAAAATAGTAAAAATGTTTGTTTTTATTTTGATTCTTTCTACAAAATGCCATTTAAGTGTACAAAGTGTTCAAATGATCATGAATATTTTTAGAAAACTATTAGACCGCAGGTATAAAAACAGTTAGCGTCTATGTAGAGGGCTAGTGAAAAGTTTAACTTGTGCATTAAAAGGTGTTATCCGGCCGTTCGAAATTGTGTCGTTAAGGAATCAATTCTGAACTACGTTCACAAGGATTGTTAGTGCTGATGGTAGCAATTGTTTGTGGACAGTTAGGCCGCTCTCACAACGGTGAAACTCGACCTCGACGCGATTAAAATGACTACATCTCAACTCGGCCGAAAAACGAGTCGCGTCGTGCATGTTCGCACATCGAGGAGACTCGATGTCGACGCAACTGTTCAACCTTTTTCTTCGAATCCACCTGCAGTTTGCAAAATTTTAAGTGACATTAAGAACCGTTTCATATTGCGAAGAAGACGTAGTCATTGCTTATTACTATTTAGGAAGAAAACATAAAAAACCCAAACAGTTGGATATCACCTGTTGGATATGTTAGTAATAATCGTAATAAAGGAACGTATGTGTGTGCCCAGGAACTCTCCTCTGATGAAAACAAATGTAAGTCTTTTTATCGGATGCCAAAATAAAGGTAATGTCTCGCCTAAAATATTCTGTTAAATTAAAATTGTACAGACACGGATGTTTTTCAACTTCAAGCACAATGGCTACGTTGGCTGCTTCGTCTGCAATGATTATACGCGACTGGTCGAGCAGATTTTGAACAAGCTGAGTCGCATGCGATCGGTTCTATCGAAGTTGCATCAAGGTCGCACTGGAGGGAGGGCAAACAATATAAATGTAAGGGTAAGACTCGTATCGGACGGCGAGTGCAGTTGAGTTTCGCTTGTGTGAGAGCGGCCTTAATCGTTTTGTTTGTTTATTTTAAGAAGAGTTATCTATTGTTAGTCAAGCTTGTTTAAGGTTGAATTTTTAATTTATTAATCTATGTAATAATTTTTTTAGTAAGCTAATGTAATCATGAATTGCAATTACTAACTTTGCCAAATAATTATGATAAGTTTTTATAAGCTTGTTTTATTATATATTAAACTTAGATCCCGAACGAAAACACGGATAGGTGTTACAATATGATTTTTACCAAGTATGTTCGGAACTACTACTTCAGTTACGGAATCTTGTATTGCAATGACATCATATAAGTTCATTTTATAGATAGCTGAAACTGTTAAAAATAGGATTTTTCCAACTAATACAAAATGTATTAAGTACATATTTACTGAATCAATACCAAGAGATTTTTACTTAGAAAGTGGTTGTACGTAATTTTTAATCGAAATTTTAATTCATTTCATTCAATGCATCCCCAGCCATGTTTTTACTAATCATGACTCTCAGAAAAACCATTTTTATTTTAATGAAAAATCTAAATGGAATTCCACTCTGTATGCAGATGACAAAATTTTAAACAAATTAATAATACATAATAACTAGGTCAGCTTGTGTATAGAATTATGAAAAGATGAACGACAAAGAATTTTTCGTTTTGTAGTGGTTACTATTTTAATTATTAATGTTTCCAAGTTCTATGAATCTTATTCCTGTGTTTCAACAACACTTAGAAACTGGTTTAAAAATACAGCGCTGAAACGCAAAGAAATGTGACGGTTTTCTCCCTTCATTAAAAAATATAAAATCATTTGTCGTCTTGAAAAGGGAAATGGCAATGCTTTAATGAACGGACTTAATACAGGTACAAATCTTGTGTACAAAGCACAGTTGTTTTTTTGCTTTTTAATTATCAGCATAATTTACATTTCCTAACTAATTACTCCGTCTTTCATAATCATTTTACATAAATAAATAATAGATTTCTTATTTCATTTACAACGACGAGACTGTTCAAAAATATCTCAATGTTATCAATAATTTTAAATATAAAATTCTTAAAAGGAAAATATATATGTCTGTGTACTCAATATTTTTGATACAAAAATAAAAAAATTAAACAGTATAACAATTTAAAAAATATCTCTCTTTATTTTTGATGTTTTGTCATTGAGTAATTCTTGGCTGAAGAACGTCTAATTTTAACCAGCAGTCTATCCATCCAAGTCAGTAAATTTGGGATTTCTTGAATATTTTTTATTAGAGGTTAAGTAGTCAAAAACTATGAATACTTTAAGTCTATCAAAAGTTTTATGTATTTTTTAAATACCACAGCTATCTTTAATACGTATTCACTTACTTTTATTTTTTTTTCTTTATTCAAGAAATTCACCATCTGTTAGACGAAATCAGTTAATGTTATAAAAGAAAAATTAACATGATAAAAAAAACGTGAGTGGAGACATAGCCCATTGGCAGAACTCCGACGTGAATATATAAGTGCAGCATTTAGATCACTGCAACGGATAGTCAATTACAGTACTACATTATTTTTTGATGAGATCCCGGCAACATCGACGTTTTAGTCGTCTTATTGGATTGTTTGGGAGAGTTTGCATAGCCAGATTTAAGATCAATGGGTTATGGTGGTTCACGAATTTCATCCTAAATTGTATATAGTGTTCAAAGAAAACGTCATTTATGTAGCGTCCGTTCAGTTTTGAGTGTAGCGTTTCATTGGTTACATAATAGGGAGCCTTCTCCATAAAATCTTTAATTAAAAACGTAGAATTTTTGTTAATAACGATGGTTTTGCACAGCAGTAAAGTTGAGTGGCATAGCTCCGTATTGGTCCAAGGTAGGCCCCGTAAATGGTTAATTTAGATGTAGTTGGTAATTTGGATTTGCGTGAAAGAAGTCTGTACAACTGTTTGAACCTGTCTTGGAGTGCCTTTTTTATTCTCGTATATATTCCGCGTGAGCCTTTTATCCAGATATAAACCTTGATAACGGATAGATTCAGAAGTGTGAAGTTGAAAGTTGTAAAGATACTTTTATTTTTTAAACAGAAATAAAAGAGACACTCATTCGTTTGCAAAAACGTTACCAAAAGTGGTTAAATTTTCATCTCAATCATCTAGGTCTCATTTAAAAAAACAATCAAAGTTCTGAGTTTTATAGACTCAGTCGATTCAATGTACTGGATTGACGATGTTAATTTTTGATTTTGTAAATTTTTTATTGTATTTCGAATATATTGTTCAAAATTTTGGTTCTGATTGTTTGTAAAATTCCGTAGTAGGTACATCAAAACCATCCAAATCTATGGCGTTATTAGTAGACACTGTTAAACAAACTATATTAAAATTCAGCCATAAATAATATGAAGAAAGAATCAACTATCATCCAAACTTCTTGGATCTAAATCTACTAAACAACATTGATACCGGTTTTTCAAGACTGAAAAGACATAGTGTTTTCGATTTAGGTTATAGGTTTTAATAAACATTGTTACAGTTATTATAATTTTTTCTAACTGATACACTTTCTTTCTTTCAAAATAATCATATCTCAAATATTAATTATTACTAATTTCAATTTTAATTTCATTAATAGATGAAATTTGCACGTCATACAAATCATCCTCATCTCATTAGGTAATGAACTTGCTTATTGTTCTGAAGTTGAACAGGTTACAACTTACACGTCATTAGGAATTGAAATTTTGTGTGTAATTATTTTAATTGTTAACAATAGATTGAAAGAGCTTCAAATTATATTAGTGAGAAATTATTTTTTTTCATTAACTTAATTGTTCCGATACTGTAAAAAATATATATTGTAATTTCACAGTTAATTTTATATAAAAGTTACAATGATATATGTTTTTAAAATGGTGACTGGTGTTTCTTAAAAATTAAAGAAATAGTATCTGCCCTCATATTAAAAATGTTTACATTAACAAATTTTCAACTTTTATTTTAACCAGACGGGTTGGTCTAGTGATAAGGTCATCGCTGTTAGTCAGCTGTTTACCAGCTGATTTCCAGAGACGAAGGTTCCTGGTTCAAATACTAGTGAAGGTTGTTTTTCTAATACGGATTTGATTACTAGAAAGTGGTTAACAGTGCACTTTGATGATTAGGGTTCAATTAACCACTCTTTTAGGAATGATCGTCCTGAGTCCGTACAAAAATACACTTAATTTACACGTCATACATATCAATCTCACCTCAATGGGTCATTGGGTTGCTTATTGTTCTAAATTGAACACATTGCAATGTATATTACATATTAGGAATAAAAAAATATCTATAATTAACGAACACGTTAATTTAAGTAATTCGGAAACAACAATAATATTGAAGCCTCGATGTTTAATTTACAACTTGGTATTGTAAATTTAATTACCAATTATAAGCAAAAGTAGGCCTAATCATAGTTTACAAGATAATTTTAACCTGTTATATTGTATGTACAAAAATTGGCAAACATAACCAAATGGGTGTTAGATGTTTTCCGAGAAAATAATTTGCCTTGAAATTTATCTTATCGTATATTAAACAGCAATTCATTCAAAGAATTTAAATATAGAAACCATTATTAATGAAGTTATTAGAGACAACAATAACATCTGCAAATCTTTTCCTTTGTAAAGAAAGTTAAACTGATCATACGGTAACCTTTATAATATACAGAGAGTGATTAATCCCAGTTTTCCTCATATAATTTCAACAAATATAGGCAATAATAACTTACATATTGTAGTCTGAATGATTGATTAATTTATTTTCATTTTCCTTGTTTAGAATTATCTATTCAAATATTTTCTTCCGTTTATTACACACGTACTGCATAGTATATAAGTAGTTACTACGTAATTGTATTACTACAGGTTTTTTTTATTATTATTATTTATTTATTTGGAACTGTACAATAACAATACAACGACCAAATTTTAGCACAGAGTAATATAAATCACAGTGATTGTAGGATAAAATTACATGTCCATTGACATTCATTTTGGGTTCAAAAAATAAAAAACATACAAATAGTAACAAACATAGCAAATAGACATAACAAATTAACAAATATTAGAACTAAGAAATTTGATGATAAATGATGGGGATAACAGTAGTACAGAATGGTGAAATGGTGGAAAGTAGTGGAATGGTGTCATCTCAGCAGGTCTCTGCTCCATCTTCTTTTTAGTCGTCTGGCGAGCCGAGGATTGATCAGAATTCCCATTACAAGCGGGTTACGGTGGCCGTTCAATTTTGAATGAAACCTCGCGTACAACCTTTTCACTGTTTCGGTAACGTAAGGTATTTGTAAGTCAGTATGAAGTGTTGAATTTGACACGTAGTACGGAGCATTGGTGATCATGCGAAGCAGTTTGGACTGACATACATCATTACTACAGGTAATGATAAAAAAATGGCATTTATTATAAAACGCAGACAAACATTAATTCTATCAAGTAGAAAATGTTGAAGATAAACTTTTATTTACTATGCAATATTGTGCTGAAAGGTAGACTAAATAAAGAAATTTACGTCGTTTTACATATTGTCATTTCTTATTTGGGTAGCATAAGGTATTATGATGATTTGTCTCGGGGCACTTTGATCTGATTGATAGTGGATGTGAACTGATGCGTATATTTTCTCAAGTCCCATCGAAGGGGAGACAAGTAACTATCGTCCGGTTAGAAGCAACAAGCGGAAAACCTTTCATGAACGTCAGCCATCGCGGCTTCTTACACGTTCGATAAAAAGGTTGAACACAGCATCCCTAGATTCAAGAATGTAGGCCTACGTTTACTAACAAAAATTTACCTAAACATCTACTTCCCAAAGAAATTTACAGGGTGTCTTCAAAATGTGTATGTAAATTTTAGGAAGTACACCTATAACTAAATATAAGATAAAAAATTGTTCGTATAAACATAGACCAGGAAACGCTTCGTTAACACATTGCGTCTGGGAAAAGATTTTGCCTGGAATTTAATTGCCCCGGGGATATGAGACCATAATGACATTTTAAGTCCTTAAACAAGATCCAAGAGCTAGTTGTGGTTTTTAACCTGAAACATTCTATAAAAATGGTTCCAGAACTATATCTCGAATAATTTTAAAGATATCTGACATAAAACACAAGAATTATAGGTCGGAAATAACAGGTTATTAGGTTTAAAATAAAGTAACTTTGTTAAATGCTTTAAAGTCACTAATGATTTTTTTTAAGTTTACCACATAGAAAATAAAATTGTGAGAAAATTCGTGTAAATTAAGAAAGTAAAATATAAATGTACGATATTGGAATTTCACTTTCATTTTAACAAAGAGAGACTAAATTGTCCCTAAAAAAGTGTTTTTTTAAAGAGATATTCTTTTACATAATTTGACAATAGCTTATCAACTATTTATTCCAATACTGAAAATAATTACGAGAATAAAGGTGTCTGTTTTTGTCTACAGAGTTGCTTAAAACGGTCTCTATTTTCTACAAAAGTTTGTATTTCTTTCGACGAATCTATTTTTTTCTAGTAGTTATCATAACGACAGGATTAGCCTATTCTTAACAGTTGCTGCGGGTTCTATTTTCAAAACGTTAGATCGATTTGTGCGTTAATTCGTTGTGAATAAATAACTGACTTCATTAAACCCCACAGAGTAAAGTCTGATTGTTTGGGGTCAAGAGATTGTGGTGGTCATTTCAACGGTCCGTGATTGTCATGTAAACAGAAGGCTTATGATAGGTAATGTCACGACAATGCTTCACATTGAATTATCTGCAGTCAATCTATATTTTTTTATATAACACATGACAATATTACATTAAATTGTAGTGATATTGTCATTTGTCTTTCAGGAGAAGAAATTTCTGAAACTCATACCTTTGTTTGTTTCATGAAATTAGTTTTTACATCTTTATAAATAATTCTGAAAATATAAAAGTTCTTGACTAGAAAGCTGGTATAAGTAGAGCAGATAAATTCAAAGAAAACGATCCTTCATACGAAAATGTGTTTAAGGATAGTAAACAGACAGTACATTACGACAAAAAGAATAACTGTACAAAAGAAATGAACTGTGGAAACGTCAAAAACCGAAACTATAATTCTGCATACACCTGTATGGAATGGATAATATTATCGGTTGAAAAAATATGTTGTATGACACTAAAAAATAAACACACGATGTCGGATAAATGGTTTTAACGTCAGGTAGGATATTGAAAATTTGAAATAAACCGAGGAAACATAACAGACGGAAGCAAGTTCAGACTAATGATAAGTGATCTCAAAGGGGTTGCATAATGAATTAAGCAAACACTGGATGGACAGGGAAAAGGGAAAATAGATACAGTAAAATAAAGCTGAGAGCGAGTACCACAAAAAAAGTTTTCAGAAATATCTTAAGTTACTTGTCGTGTCATGCAATGATCCTAAACGGAAAGAATATTTATCAGGTAATCTAAAAAATTAGTACATTAGAAAATTTTTTAAGATATAATAACACACATGTAACATATTTTTAACACTAAGGATGCATCTTAAAAGATTTATTTTTGATGATATTACGTATATTATAATTTTATTGTAGAATTTATTTACATTTATATTAATTAATATTCTAAAATAATGAAATAAAGTTAAAATTTCTTACATCTGCCTGAGGTTCTGCGTGAACAATGCAGACAAGTTGTGCTTCATATCCTTCACCGGAATGAACCCAACTTCTTTCCACTTCTATTTCAGGAGGATCTGAAAAAAATATGCAAAATTAATTTGACTGGACAAAAATTTCACAATAACAATGATTTCATTAGTTCAATCAAACAAATTCATTTACAGATAAGGAAAACAGTTTTACTTAAGGGTAATGAGTGTAAATGTAATTAAGTGTAATAAAGTGCTACCCTAGTGTACTCACTCACTGACAAACACCCATTGATCCAGTGTAACTGATGCAACGCGATTCCTAATAACATTATTTTCAGTAATTATTTTTCACTCATAATTATACATTTAAAAAAAATTAATGTACAGTGTCGGAATCTAACCTTAAACGGAATACAAAGTTATCTTTAAAAGACAAACTTTTTCATTAGGCAAGCTTGGCGTTAAACAAGAAAGTTCAGACATATTTTTAGCGACAGAATCATTTATAAGATTTTTCATTTAAAAAATTCAGGTGAAAAGACACGATGAATAATAAAACAAAATATCTTGTGCACCTAAAAGGTAAAATCAAAGACGTTTGTACAGATCCAGCTAAAGTTGAAATGTAAAAATCAGAAAATATTTTAAATATTGCTGTATCGATGGATAAATTAGGATTTTTATGATTTCTTAATTATTGAGAGTATTTTGAATTTCCTAACTTTAATTTTGCAATTACGTGATTTTTTATTTATTATTTTTATATATTTTATTTATTATTTACTGTGATTTTTCTTTTAACTTTTGTTCTGTTTTACGTATATTTTCTACACTAATGCTGTTGATGCAAACGATGAAGAGTGGCAGTTGAAAATGAGTCATAAAAAGTGCCAAACATGACCGGGAATCAAATACGCGACTCCTGGAGAAGCCAGCTACGCAGTCTGCTACACCACCAAGCCCTGTAAGTTAAATCATAAAAAATCCCTTCATTAGGTAAAAGCGCTTTAAAATGTACAGAAACACAGCTAATGGGTGTAACACAGTTGCACACAAATGTTGTCACAGTTCAAGCAGTAAATCTCCCGGTACATAAATCTGTACCTACATCTATAACTTCATATCCCAATAAACAAGATTTATTTACAGCAAATTTCTAAAAATTTCGTATAGTTCGAAAAAAATTAATAACAATGACAACCCTACATAGGTATAAACTAAATAACATAATTTTTTATTGTTAACGAGTTAAAAAAAAAATAATTGGGTAGAATGGTATATTGGTGATTGTATACCAATATTTTATATTGGTATTTCACGGTATACTTTCTCGCCATGGACAGGCAAAGTACATCAACCGTGACTGGATGTGCTGGAGGAGTAGCTGGAAATGCCAAAATGCTTCAAGCAATTTCTCGATGTCCTCCATCACGATTACCAACAGTGGAGTTCAGTAATGCTTATTTCGGGATCCTGTGGTCACTCACGCGCTCTAAATGTTGAACCTACTTGTAGGAAAGTCCCCGTCGCCAAACTTTATCAAAGTCTTGTGAAATATCAAGAAAACCCGATAAGCACATTATTCGTTTCTGGCACATTTTTCTCATTACGTCTACAACTCGGTTAATCTGTTCTAAGGTGGCGTACCCATGCCTGATTCCGAACTTATGTGAAGGAATCAACTCATAAAGATTAAATCGAAGGCGTTTCAATCATATTCTTTCCAACAATTTTGAGAAAACTGGTAGTATACCTGGTCGGTAGGATTTTTTATCATAAATCAGTTTGCCAGGTTTAGGAGTTACAGTTATAACTGCTGCCTTCCAAACATCTGGAAAATATGGAAAATAAATTATCAGTAGTGCAGCATTAAACAATATTGCGAAGAATCACATAGATTTATTTGAGAATTCTTTTTGTATTTTTGCCAAAATGAGATTGAATTCGGGTGATTTGTTGTCTTTCATCTTTGATTGGTGGTGACATTTAGAATGGAGCTTTCTGGTATTCGTCTATTTCGTTTTCTTCTCAGCATAAAATAAAATTAAAATTTTTAAGGTGTTTATGAAATGAAGCTGTAGGATATGTTACTTATGAATTAAAATATGATTTTCTCTTCTTGATTTATTGTTCCATTAGATGTATAATTGCTTTAATGATTTTACGAGAACAAATTTTTGGGAAGCGATGTTTATTGAGTTACTGCCGATGTAAATAAATTGTCTTCTGCACCCTGTCCATTCGATACATAAAGCAACATAACATATTTCAAATGGTTATGCTTTCAATTTTGCAAACATTTTTTCAATTTTCATTTTCAAACTCATATAAATAAAATAGTTTTCAATGAATGACTAATGCACTGAGTCACTTATCACTAATTTACTTCCTGATTACTTAGACAATTAGAGGTTTGTCACCTTTGTTATTCAGAGATTAAACAGAAACACTAAATACGTTTGTATTTTAACCATTTCTTTGGCATAAAAAGTTAGCAAGAGGTAACATCCCTAATTCAATACATATTTTAACACTGTACCATGATAGTCTAGAAATTATTGATGTAATAGATTGTTTATTGTCAGAAATTGTGTGTTGTATGAGTGGAGTGTCCGGATCATGGGTTATGGATTGGGATGGATGAAATGTTTTGAATGAGAATTCTCGGTTATCGAAATTAGGCGAAACATTTGTTTTTATTTTGTCCTTCTTCTATTTTCTGGTAAAACAAAGTAAATGTTAGAAGGGTCTCACATATTTAAGGATCTATTATAACGCCAGTAAAAAAAAACAGTCAGCTCCTTTGTAATGGTTTAATTAGAAATTGAATTGTATATGGAAAGTATTGGGCTGTTTGAAAAAGTCTTGATGAAACCGGTTCTAAATTACCTATGTTAATAGTGAGTGTGCGTACAGGTGAAAGCAAGAACATGTGAATAGGTAAATTATTTTGTTTTGTTCAGTTAAGTGGCATTATCTTGCTTAAAATCTAGTTTAGTTTAAGCTTAAGTTTTGCAGTAAATTTAATTGTAGTAATCTAATAATGTTTTGTTAGTAGGTTAAGTCTGATAATTATTTTAAATTATTAATCCTGTCAATAATAATAAATCGTTGTAAGTTTAAAGTAAGTCTATTATTTATTGTACCCTAACGAATCTAGGCTTAGGTGTTACGGTATTATTTCCATAACTATCTGAAGAGCTACAGTTCTGATAATCAGTAGACGTTTTCTTTAGAAAAAACAAAGAATTCCAATCATGGAAACTTCCGGCTAACTACCGTACAGAAGTAAACATTAATTTTGTATTTAGATAAATTTTTAAACTTAGCATTTAAGTTTTAATACTAGTAGTAATTTATATTCATACATTGATGTCTGCAAACCTAATTTTAACCAACCAATCTGAGGATAATAATTAGCTTTTGCATTGGCGCAATTGTAGCTTTTGATGTGAAAATATTTAACAAATTAACAGCCATCGAATATGTTGCTTCACCCACCGTAAAACCTTAAATTATTTTGCAACTGGTTGGCAAGCAAAACTAATGAACTCGTTTTTAACAAAAAAATTTCAAGGTATACATTGCGTAAGGAATTATATAAGGGCAACTTTATAGGGTTCTTTGTTATTATTATTGTTATTACTTCGTTATAACGCGGTACAAAAGCCTACACGATATAACTGCACATTATTATTCATTAATGCAGATTTTACATTATTATATGTAAATTTTATAAAATTGCCTGTAGACATGAAGTATTTTAATAAAAATACATTTATTGGCTAAGAATATTATTTAATAATACAAGTAATTATTCCATTCATAACTTTCTAACATAATTCTTTTGTAAGCAAAAAATGAAAGAAAAAACGCAGGGATATTGTAACGGTTATTATTAATAAACGTAAAGCAACTTCCATTAAAATATAACAGACAAAGGGATTATAATATTACCCCGATAAATATATAAAATAGAAAATGTTCGGTTTCATTTTTAAGTCATAAATTACACGTTTTAATCATAATGATGATCTAATTAATAATTAAAATTAATTAATTAATACGAGATAAATTTCAATAATATTATTATAGAACAGATAATAACTGTGCAAATATTTTCTAATTGGCTGTTCACATTTCATTCATGCTTGTTGCAAAACTTATCGATTATTATTCAGTAAATTATATAAACAAAATTATTTTTTTTCTTGTACATTTTTTCAAACTGCCTCAAATTTTGTTTCTAATTGGATCTACCAAATGAACAATGGAAATAAGTTAAGCTGAATTTTTATCTGTTTTTCTGTTACGGCATTACGCAAAACCAGCCGAACTATATCCAATGAATGTCGGTGTTTAGATTTCGGACATGATCAGGATGGACATAGGTTTTTAATATTTCTAGTATCACAGAGCGGTGGGGGTATGAATATGTTTTTTTATAAGACATTGTATCAAAAAATGTCACTTAACAAAACTTACGAAACGTTTGACCATAAATAAGTTTTATTATGTAACAATTTTCTTTTTAGCCTAAAATACCGAAGATTTTTCTAATTTTCAATGTGAAAAAGTGAACTATAATATATTCTATCGCAATAATTACACTACCACACTGGTACATAAAGTTCTTCATTGATGCCTGTAAAACGCGTCTGCAGATTAGCTACCGTGTCACCTTACACCACCTATGCTTGACGTACCGTTGAATGTTTTGCCATAACAGTCGTTGTTCAGAGTTCATTGTAAAGTGTTTTCCTACTTGCTTACTTTTACTCTAGTAGCTTCAAAAGGTGTGGCAATGAAGAATCAGTGTTCATTCACCAAAGTCCCAAAATTCCGAGAAAATTATTCATTACAGTTAAACTGTCTTCAATTCCCGGTGTTAGCGCTTGTAAGGGCGCTGAATAAGTACAATAAAGCGAATTTGAAATGAATAATTCTACCGTAATTAGTAGACGATTGATTGATTGAACTCGGAGGACCAGGCTAGTTTTAAGCAGCTGCCAGCCACAGCTAAAACGACTTAGAGAATAAACGAAATGATTTAATAGACAATTGAACAAAATGACGAAACGGATGGGACGGAATTGACAGGACATGAACATAGGAATGTACACAATTGATCAACTATTCATAACAAATAAAAGACGCTCTTACCTTGAATCCAGAAAATGACATGAGACTTGTAGACACGCACGTGGTGTAGCACTAATAACATCACAAGCAATAAACGTAACAGTTCACAATACAAATAAGCAATTGAATAATGATAATTCACACACATATAATAGTAACAAACGACTTGAGTTGATGACGAGCGAAACGAAAGGCAAATACGAACGAGATTGCAAAGCCGGCAGCGTGGTAGCGTCACAACGCCATGCTTTGCGCGACGATGGTAAGCACGCTTCCATCCATCATGAAAGCTGAAACAAGAGTGTACATAAGGAAGCCGGATATGTGAGGAAGAGGTAGGGATAAAGGATGACGTGATTAGTGATGTCACACGGAAACAATCAAGCGGGAACAATTATGACAGCGGGAGAAAACGATTTGAATTAACCCGGGTAAGACTGGCGCTAACACCCGGTAAGCGTCTATTATGCCATAAAGTCAATCAATTTAAACTCTTATAGTTGCTGGACTTGAACAAAGCAGGTACGTTACACTCGTTCAGCTTTATGTTGAATCCGAACGGCTGATTCCCTGGATTTTCATATCTCCTCACTTGTAAAAAAAACATTTTTGTGCAGTATGAAGTGTTTCTTTTGCCAAATTAGTCAGAATTGTTGAAACTGATTTCTTATATACTACACGAAAAGGCCTACGTATAGGCCTATGTAATAGCCATTTCTAGCGTTCAGTGGTGAAAAAATGGATTTTAATAGTGAAGTTCTCGGATTCAACCCTTCAAGATTAAACGATTTTTCTTACTGTTTCTTCAATAAAGTACTTTTGTAGAATCTAAAATAAGAGCTAACCTCTAAAGATGTTGAAGACGTTATATTAACATTATCTTACTCTATATCCTATTCGTGAGCTAAAATAATATCTTCATATTTAATTATATTTTGTCAAACAATACATGATCTACATATAAATATTCTAAATAATGTTTAAACAAATTTTCTTCGTAATAGCTACTACATAAATTTTGTTGCGTTTAGATGAAACAGTTTTCTCTTTATGATAGTAATCCGAAAAGAGATGCTGAGGGGAAAGCAGGATTAGTGTGGTAGAACTCTAATCTGCAAATATATCGCGAGATAACATTGTATCTTACCAGTGTTAATGCTAACAGCTTCCAGTCAGAAAGCGTCATATGTCTTCACTCATTATAGTGTACAGAAAAATCTTTTAGGGTCGTGGTTTTGTGTTAAAAATATTAAAAGAGTAACATTTAGATTCTAAGTAAAAAAAAGAAAACCAACTTACATCAAACATCTTATTAATAATCCGAAATGGCCTACACGGTTATTTGTAATACAAGTAATAAATAAACTTATGCCATCTATTCAATTACAGAACTTTTAAGTTAATAATTTGTTTTCAATCTGCGTACTTCTTCTTCATCTTCTTCTTCTTCTTCTTCTTCTTCTTCTTCTTCTTCTTACAATCAAGCATTAAGCTCCAACTTGTTTCGACTCGCAAAAGCGACAAACTATTGAATCATTGTCATCTTTCGCGTTTCTTTTGCCAAATTCCTCCCAACATCTCTCCTCCTTACGGTCTGTATTACAAAACACTGAGGGGGTCCTTCCCTCAGGCATTCTCTCTACGTGCTACCTCCACCGGTTTCGATATTCTTGCGTACTTTGTTATTATAAATATCTGTAATTTAAAAATTATAAAACCCACATCGACTAATTAAGTACTATGAGATTACAGAAGTTAAACTCATCATAATTATAATATACGTTATGTTATAGACTCAATAAATTATTTTTAAAATTTTTAATTTAAATACCAAAAATTATTATCATTAGAGCACTTTCAAATTATGATAAGTTTATTAAAATCATAAACATCTATATATATATTCCGATCTTAATATACACACTGAGAAAGAAACTAAAAATTCAGCTGTAAACAATGAAGAAAGACCTAACGGTCACCAAACTTCCGGGCTGTGAATCTGATAAACTACATTGATACCGGGTTTTCAAGTTTGAAAATACATTGTGTTTTTGATTTAAGTTATAGGTTTTAATGAAAATTGTTATTATCATTTTTTCTAACTCATATACTTTCTTTCTTCTAAGTGATCATTGTATTTCTTAATCATTAATTATTACTAATTTCATAAATAGATGAAATTACATTCATGTCAGTTAACATTTTTATCAAAATTACTGATATCTCATGTGAACATATATTGTAATATAGCAGAATTGTAAATACATAAAAGTATAACTGAGGTCATTAATCATTTTAAATATAAAATACTTAAGATAGACACTTCGAAATTAGTGTTCAGGAATGGATAAAAATGTAGAAACAAGAAACTCAAGACACGGTTACGAAATAAATAAATAAATATCTGCAAGCTTATATATACTGTTGAATTGAGTTAGATTTTTATACTATTTAACCTAATTTATTTCATATTGTTTAGCTTCATTAATATTGTGTAGTTTTAAAAGCACTGGCCATGGCTAAATAATTTATTGAAAAGTGGATTGTAGTCTGCAGTACCTCATACCAGATAAAAAAAGCAAAAACCTATCTTAGGATGTGCCATTTAGCCATGGTTGCGTAGGTTAATTTTCTTTACCTAGTAATTATTTAAAATATTACAAATATATTAGTTTTTTTTATGAAAAAACTTATTATTGCGACATTAATGAATTATATCATAAAATCAATGTAAAATATTATATATTCTATGCATTATGATAATGATATTATTGTTTGAATAAAGCTTTGATCACGTTTAGCCATCTGAGTTGGTTTAGATACAAAAACATCGGATAAACGGAAATCGATAAAATCCATCAATAACCATGAAATTTTAGATTTTGTAATTTGTTGGTGTTAACGAAATCAATTATGTCTCATCATTTTTTCAATCTATGACTTTTAATCACAAAACCAAATACAGGTGTAAAGTTAAAAAACTATCTGTTTGCAAAACGCTGCTCAGTGGAGCAACACTAACTATACTCGTAAAACTTAAAATTTAAAAATTATGTACGCCTATTCATACGCAGGCTATTTTTAGGCTAAGTTTACGCTTAGCCTAAAAATGGCTAAAATTTAGCTTCTAAAATGAAGGCGTAGGTTAAACGTGGATATGAATTGAAATAGGTCTGACAAGAACAAAGTAATACGGTTAGAATAAACTGAAACCGAAACTTTAAAATAAACAATGAATTTTACCGAAACTGAAATTGATATGGAATGATTTTTCTAAATTTAAAACCCGTAGGAAGGAAAAGGTGAATGAAATGTAATTACGTATTTTGACACTACAACGTACAATCATAAGTAGAGACCTATGTCTTCCCATATTAATTTCTATGTAACTTAAAACCCTTAAATATCAGAATAAAAATTCCTTCCTCAAAACGTAATGGATTACTGTCATTTCATTTTCATACAGCATCACAATCCTGTAGGCAACCTACTACGTTAGAAACTAAGGTCGCAAGGGGTAATTTACCTGTGACTGGAAATAATTTGAAAAATAATAAATTTTGTTTTTAACGCATAATTAATGGCAATTTTTCTTCTGCGTGAAATGGTGTACTTTTTATTACTGTGCGATTTTTAATACTATTTTGTAGATTTCTAAAATAAATGTTGCGTAACTTAAAGCAATGTCTCAAAAAATTGATTAATATTTAATTATTATTTTTGAAGGAAATTTGTATCCTAGATATAAATTACTATTTTCTTCTCATTACGTTTTGCAAAAGTGTTTATTTTATGGCCAAACACTGAGTTTATATCAAAGTTTTGTTTGAAATTTATATTAAATACCTATCTATAATATATTTATAATAATACAATATTGTATATATAATATACTAACAATATACTATATTATTATATAATTTAACCTATATACAGGGTGATTCAGGAAAACAATTTTTGACAACTGATTCTAAAGTTAAAAGTAAGAATAAAAACTTTATAGACAGAGGTACGGAAACTCATAAAATGGTTAACAATCTACTGTACTACCTGTATTTCAGGATGACACGTATTCAATCATTTTATTAAAATTATTAGAACCAGTTAAAATATTGAATACCACTGGTTTAGTTTACTTGAATTCAGATCAATGTAATTATGATTATGAACTAGAGTGCTGCAAGGCACATTACCAGTGAGTTTAAACGAGTTTATAATTTTTAACCCTACCCGGGAATCGAATTCATGACCATTCTCACTGTACTTTAGCACACTACCACCACGCTCCGAAGGTGATCTGATGTCATTTTTATGAACATTTACTTGTTTTGTTTTACGATTTCTTGAAAAAAGAAAAAGAGACTTTAATTCATTTAACACAGAACAATTTGTATAAAAAAATTCCATGAACACTCTTGTAGTTTTTGTATATTTGGATATTTATCGTTAATACGCGTACTGAACATTTACGTTATTCAATTTTCATTTGTTGTTAATGTATTTCTTTGTTAACATATATGTTTATTTTGAGGTACTTATAATAATGAAACCGTCATGTCAAAATATTTTGTTATTGTTCCAATTTTCAATTTTCAAATGGTAGGTCTATGTCTCTATAGAAAACATAAACTAGGTCTACGCGTATTTGAATTTTGGTTACAAGAAAATGAAGAAGTCTGTGAAGTAAGATGAACCATATTGAGTTTAATTTGATGGAATTTATTGTGTAAAAATCTACTGTGAAAAATACAGCAGGGTATTTTTTGGTTTAATAATTTATTAGAATTAAAAGCATTAAGAAAAGGCAGGCCTTCGTGTATTTAACCACTAAACGGAAAATAGATGGTCAGTGTATTTATTATTTACAATGAAAGCAATATGGTTTAAATTGAATGGAATTCTGAAACTGAACAAATGTTTTTCTAACTGGAGTAGTAATGGAGATTGTAAACAATAGAAATATTGGTTGCACGTACACTAGCCAGAGTAAATAATGTATAGCTTGGAACAATTTCAGCAGCAGTGGAGCGGTATCCACAAATCGAGTAGAGGTAGTATACTGGTGAAGTCGCTTATTAACAATTCAGCGTGGGCTGGTAGCCACGTGCACAGGTGACTAATGTCTTGCAGTCACGGGATAGTCATCTCAATATCACCTCTAGCCCAGTAGCTGAATCATCAATTTTTTTCCTGCTGATAACGACTGCACTTAAAAATATATATTTCTAGTACGTTATTATTTAAAATTAGTCATTTTATTTCTCTTGTAAAATTAAATAATTACAAGACTAAATAGCAAAAAGACGGCTGTAACGTAATCGTGGCTACAAGATGATACTTTGCACTTTACATTATAAAGCTTAAAATGTGAGGCTTAGCACATACCTAAACTATCCAAATTATTTATAGTCTTCTTGAAAAATCTTTGACTATAGCCGGTAATAATACATGCGTGTACATTCTCTTTGTTTCGCTGGAATCATTCAGTCTACATTACTGCTTTGTTTTTTGTTTTAATAAATTTAAAATAACAAGATATTAATAAATGAATTCTTAATTTTGTTATAAATTTAAAAAGCGTTAGAGGGTGCCTAATTATTTTCCTAAGTTTAAAACTTTACTTTGCTTTTTCTACTTATCATTTGCTTAATGCACAGCTCTATAGGTAGTTACAAAAGTGGTACAATATATATATCTTCAGAACAGGTTTTTTCACCTCCTAGGTGCAAGTTATAAAGATTTTTGTGAATGTTTCAATTTTGCGTATGTTTCACGGAAGAGAAAGTCAGTAATCAGTTGTAGATATCGTAGAATTTTAGTCTTCTTTCTGTAATCATTTTTTAATTTTTTGTTTTCTTAGACTAGCTTTCTCGGTTATTTTAAGTCACTCTTTGATTTTCAAAATTGTCGTCGAGAAGGTTTATAGCCAAATGATTAGGATGACTGTCTAACTTGTTTAAATACGTTTTACTCCGACTGCTAATTTCTTTTCTCGCCATAGGTATGCCCAGGTTACGTTGGAGTACTTTATTACGCACATACCAAGATCCACAACATATTAGTTGAAGAAACTTTGAGTGGAATCTCTATAATATTTCTACATTAGACAAACTTGCTGTGCCCCAGAGTTAAATTCTATAACTCAACTGGTTTTATCATCACCTTGTGCAGTGTAAATTTATTTTCCACAGAGGTTGTTGGGAGGTGTTGTCCACCTCCCAACAAGCTAACACAGTTGCTGTAATTTAAGTTCAAGTAGTTTCCATTTGGTCCATTACCTTTCCTCCACGTCAATTGTCTTTCTAGATAGATGCCTAAGTATTTCACGTCATCTGATTGTGAATCTGAGTTACGTCATTGTATTATCATCTGAATTACGTTGTTACGAAATGTTACTGATGAAAATGATTCTCGTTTCAGCGTAAAGGTCACGTGTGTAGACTTCTGTTTATTTACTTTGATCCTCCATTTTTGGCACCAGTCTTGAATGTTATTAAGATGCTGTAGTCTTTCAGAAGCGTGGACTGAGGACGCATTTCAGTTTTTATGAAAACTGAACACAAAATAAATTTATATTGTAAATGTTTTATGAAAAACCGTAAATTTAATTCAAAACCAAATTTAATTTATTTGTTTTATTTGAAACTGAAAATAATAGTTTACGATTAATAAGCCTTTACACAATTTTCTAAGTTATCATCCAAAATTTAATGTAGGCCTACTATAAAATTATGGGCTTTTTAATAACTCTATTATTAGAGTAAGACGTTAAATAATCAACAAATTATGAAACTATCAGTTTTGATCAAATGAATAAATAATTCACTTAAATTACTACCATTGAAAATATAGCCTACGATAAATCTTTTAATACAGAAAATTATTTTAACGATGAAATAATAATTTGTGACGGAAATGGTTTTGAAAGAAAAATACACCATGTCTGATAATACGATAAATTTTTAACAGTATTAGAGGAAAGACTTTCAATCAATGGGAGGTAGTTGTCGAGACGATATCAATAATGTACACTAACAGTTGTGTATCGATCCTAAAGAGTAAAAGGAACCTCCTATCGTGAAAACGCCCACAGCACTAAAGTCAAATAAAATATAGCTAAATGTACTTGTTCAGTAAGTTTAAACAAACAGAAAATGATTTAAGAATAATGCCTACGTCAACTAAGAAATAAATGCAAACGTTATAGAAAAACTTAAATATGCATTAATGTTTAAAGAATTAAATGCAAAATAATATTAATAAAATCATTTTCAAAAATTTCCAAAAGGTAAAAATCATTGTTTGTAATTTCATATAAGAAAATCAATGTGCGTAACCCATAATAAAGAGTTACCACTAAGTATCGTGTGTGCCTAAATAAAAAAATAATTCTCAGTTGATAAATCATCAATTTTGAGGCAACATGTTTAATTAAAAAAAAACCTTTTAAGAGAATTGTACCAAACATGTTTATACATTTGAGTATATAAGTTAGCAAGTTCCGGGAGATATATTTATTCTATGTTCTGTTTCAATGAAATATAAGTTCTCTCTTTTTCTTCTACTATACAAAAAAAAAATCACTAACATGGTCAACAGCTGTCTTTCGTGTAGAGGGGTACTATGTATTATAGTTTTGAATTTATTTTCATGATTTGTTTTTGTTTTATTTTAATTTGGGTTATTAGTGACTACTTTGGGTTAAGAAACGGTGGGTTTAAATTTGCAATAGTTTCCCAGACTCTGACTAGGACCTCCGCTTTGCAGCGTAGCAGTGTAGCACTGGGCCACGGAAGCAGTCATTTCATTGTTCGCTTACGTTGTTTATTTATGAAAACTGTTTAAAATTGTTACAGCGACAATATTAAAGACGCCCTTGATCTTAAAGATGTCCTGGTGATTTTTTTTCATGGTGTATGAAAAACTCTTCTTATTTTAACTTTCCTTTTCTAACAACTTTAACCATGTAATTTTTTGAACCATTCTAAAATTTAAATGTTTTGTATTAACAAGATTGGTAGCATTTCTTTGAAGAAACTGATATACAGTGGCAATAATTGTTATTTTCCGTTTTTTTAAGTCCTTTTTCAAGTTCGTCCATAACTTGAAGGCTCTGGCGAAGTGCAAGACGCATCAACAATCCGCTTAAAGACTGCTTTCACTATAACGGGGCTTGGTAAGATGGGTAAATTACGTAATATCAAGCCCTATCTCTCCCTATGTTTCAACAAGCCCTATTATTCGATGTATCAAAGAGAAATATATTCAGTAAAGTACGAAATATGGTGTCAAAATAGCGCCTTTCAGCCGTCAGCAGCTCCATTCCTTATCTTCGCCATCTCATGATCTCCTCACAGTAGATTCGTATGCTATTGCACTTAAACCGAAGGTATCTTAAAAGTATTCTTATTTAGAATAAAACAATAGTTAAAATATTATTATCTAATTACAAGAACGAATAAATTTTTAACATAACGGGAAACAGCAGTATTCGGATAAAAAATACACCACAATAGTAAGAGGGCAAGAAAAAATAATTACGAATGTTTACTGTAAAAATACGTCCTTTGAAAGTGACAATATAGGAAGTGGCGAAGTGAAGTTGTTTAATCAGAAGAAATTCTGTAGTATTTCCATAATATGGAAATACTACAGAATTTCTTCTGATAATATGCACGTATGCACGTATGTGCATAATATGCACATACGTGCATACGTGCATACTCTTAACTATCTGTGTCATAATTATCTCTTTTATAAGAACATTCACAATGTTACATACACACACACATGCTCTCTCGCTCACACAAAGAAACGAAGTGTCTGAGTCAGCGACTACAACTGATATTAGGGGTTGGGCGACGCTGAGATTATAGTAAGATTATAGTTAGCAGTCGCCGAAAAAGTCTCTATTAAATTGGTTTTACTATAAAGTGTTGTTATTTAGGTCGACAGCCATAAAGCTGGTTTGAACCTCTAAAGGTTTTACCAAGTATAAGTTTATGATTAAGTATAGTACATTAATTTATATTTTTGTGCAATTATGATTTAGTTTGTAATAAGTTACTAATTATTTTACATGTAATATTGTTTCTATCATTGGGCCATTTTTACCTGTTGTAAATAATCTAATATAATTAAATAAATAAACTAAAAACGAGGAGTGAGGTGGTTCACTATTATATAGTGAGGTGGTTAACTAACTCACTGAGTTGAAAGAGTACGCTTATCAGCATGCCAGGCCCTCCGAAAAGCACCTACTTTCTACCCTGCAAATGACACCTTCACTTTATTCACAAATGGCTTTGTAGTGAAATTCATAACACTCAGAAGAGATAACACTGACTAGTGTCTTTGACTCTTCTACCTCTTCCTTTGGGTAACCTACCTACCCGGAATGGAGAAAATTGAAAACTTTTACATTTCCGGTTTTTTGCATAAAATTTAAATTCAAAGTTTTCTGCATCAAATGATATATAATTATCTGGGGTTTTTGCAATTTTTATCCCCCGATTTTTTTTGTAACAGTGTATTTCTTTTATAATCAGTTTATATATACAAAAACTTTTAGCAAAGACGAGAAAATCTGAGTAATATCCATGGAATTAAAATAAAAACCACACTCAGTAGTGTGTTTCAACAAGACTAAACGTGAAGAAAAATATTTAAGTATATATAAATGTACAAAACCTAAACTTGGTGAACTGTGAATCAACACCCGGAATCACAAGCTGGTGAAGCTGGAGATGATGACGATGATAGAAATGATAACGATGTCTATTATGAGATGACGATGATAAGTAGTTGAAGTCGAACAGAAAAAATAGTTTAAATCGTAAAGTTTAAAATCGTAGAGGTAAGTTTAGTGTTTTAAAACGTTTCAGTCTCCGAGTGTCTTCGCTGTTGTCGAGGAGGTTAATCGCTAATGGATTCTGATGGTCTTCTAATTTCTGTAAATATTTTTCGCTATGTTGTTTATTTTCGTCTTTTATGAAGGTCAGGTTTAGGTCATTGTGTTGTATTTCATTGGTTACGTACCACGGAGCTGCAGTGATAAGTCTCAGGCATTTCGATTGGAAGCGCTGCAGTATTTCTATATTTGATGAACTAGCTGTACCCCATAGCTCTAACCCATAAGTCCAAACTGGTTTTAGTATTACTTTGTATACGAGTACTTAATTTTCAAGGGAGAGTTGAGATTTACTGCCTAAGAGCCAGAACAATAATTGACGTAACTTCTGTCCAAGTTGCTTTTGTTTCGTCCATATATGACTTCTCCACTTGAGTCTTCGATCTAGATGCAAACCTAGATATTTAACTTCCTCCTTCTGTGGAATTACGTACTATACCGTTCAAGCTGAGCATTGGACATGTTGGTTTCTTTAATGTAAACGTTACATGCGTTGACTTATCCGCATTAATCTTCACTCTCCAATTCTTACACCACTCGTGAATGTTGTCAAGATGGGTTTGCAACTTCTCCGAGGCACATGTCGGAAAAGCGTTCGCCGCTAAAATCGCTGTGTCATCTGCGAACGTTGCCGTTATTTCAGGTTCATGTTCTGGAAGGTCGGCTGTGTAGAGCGTATATAAAAACGGGCTCAAAATGCTGCCTTGAGGAACGCCGGAATTTAATAAATAGAATTTGGAAAAGACATTATCATATTTAACTTGGAACAAACGATTTGAAAGATAGTTTTTAAAAATCAGGAAGTGTGGATATTCTAATTTCATTTTAATTTTGTATAATAGACCTAAATGGCAAACTTTGTCAAAAGCCTGTTGAATATCCAAGAACACAGCCGAAAAAAATAATTAAAAATATGTTGAATCCTTACATTATTTTCTAAACGTTATCAGTTTGTATAAACATTTTTCTATTTTTTGAATGCCAAACATGATTTAATTCACATATTTCTTTTTATTGTACAATATTTTTTATTTTAAATCTTTAATGGCATAGACTAGCTGTGAATTTAACATATTGAATCTATGTATAATACAATCTAAATAGCCTAATTGTCGTGTTTATAACCTTACATAACTATTTTGCGGTACATATGTGTTCTCTTTTAGTTTTCTCTTGTAATTACCGTATAGCTATAACAATTTTTTACAAATAAGGAACATTTTCTTAGCCAAATTTGAACGGATTTTAATGAAATTTCTACAAAGCCTTTCATACCGTAATATCAATGTACTGAATTAATATTAGTACAGTAAAATAATGTTTTTAAATATCTATTTTTCACTTATATAGTCAAAAAATAAGATTTTAAAAAGAGGTAATTTCAAAAAGAAAATTATCGTCCTAACAATATATAAAGATGCTACCAACTAAAATGGAAGTAGAATAGGCTAAAAAGTAACCACAAAAAGTTGGACAGAATAACTCCAATAGTTTTTGAGAAAATTGACCTTACTTTAACATTACGGAGATAGGCATTCCGGGTATCCTTAATTGGCTGAATATGTGATAAGAAACAGAACTATTTTTTGTAACTCTGGAACTAGCAGATCAAGTTCAGATAATTTAACACTACACCTGCCGGTTATGGGCAAGTCTATTACTAAGTATTATTATAACTTTTATATAGGCATTACAATAAAGTAATGCTAACGTTAAAACTCTCACGGATGTGACCCACGGTATAATTAGACAGCCAAAATAATCTGGTGAGAAACTCTCACTAAATTTTCTCTTTTCACTGTAAATAATGAACAATATAACCTATGTCTAATGGTGAGTAAACAATATAATATGAAAAACATAACCTAATTTTATTCATGAGTGAATGTCACCAAATGAAACCAACCTGTGTAGGATTTAAAAATATGGAAAATCACTAATAAACACCGAACTAAGCTCTAAAGAAAAAAATCCTTAAATAAAAAGTTGTAATAGTGTTTAAATTTCCTAAAACTTTATATTTATATAATTATATACACTTTTACCCTTAAATAAATATTCAGGCCAAAATCTGAAAAAAAAGTTTTCCTCACAGCCTCTCCAAGAATTTCATCGGACATGCTGCTTTATCTACCTTGTTCAATATAAAAAATAATGTAAATGAAACGATTTTTAAAAAATCGAAGAAGGCGTTTTTAAGAAAATTTCCAAAGTGAAAAATTGCACGAATAAATTAACTACTATTTCGGTTGACTGATTTTAATTAAAATGTTTGGGTCCCCTAGTAGTACCTAACTAAACTTAACTTCCAAGTTTCAATTTTACGATATTCCGTTCTTGAGATATTTTGTTCACACACAAAGACCAATCGATAAAAACATGTGTCTTTGTTCAGGGGGCCTGAAAATTTGTATTTCTGGTAAAAACTCGGTTTTGAAAAATCAACATGATAATAATACTTACCTTCCCTATACGCCTACTTTTCAAATAGGACAAGAGAAAGAAAATAAATTATTTAGTGAAGTGTTTTAAATGTGGAGTTTGTATGTCATTTTTAAGTATGAGCAATATGTATTATTATTGTAGGCTATAGTTTTCTTCAGAATAAATATCAAATATGTTTCTACCAGTAGGAACTGTGTACCTTACAATGTATTATTGTATAATGTAAAGTACTATAAATTTAAGTGAATTTAACGTTATTTAAACATAGTACATAAGTATAAGTACGGGTAATGGTAGTTGTTAAGAACAAGTTGTTCAGCGCTATAAATTAATAAGATTACTATTTATAGGGAAAGTAAGTAGTAACGGCAATTGGATGACGGTTAAGGGTTAAGTAATTTCTAGTGTAGCCTGTTTTCCTAAATCTGTCTATTAGGCGTCCATAATATAGAGTAAGGTTGCAATAAAATTACTTCCTGTAAGTACCTGTGCCTACTGCACTTTATAATTATCACTATTAGAACCACAACGTGATTCATTAACCACTTTTGTGTGTACATGAAACTACAATCAGCTAAGGAACAATATTTATATGTACCAGCTGTTAACTATAATAAAGCTTCCACAATTTGCTCTCATCTCTTGAATAACACATATTAACGTACCATTATATTAATTTAACGCTTTCATACGTTAAATAAAATAAATCGCACGTACTTGATAATACTGCATATTTTGCCACTACGGTGATGCAATTATCACTTTACAAAACATTAAAAAACGAGGAAACAATTTGAATGGATTCAAATTCTATGTTATCATACAGAAATTAAGACAAATTTACATGAATTAGTAACACCCAAAAGAGCACAAACATTTGAAAAATGTTTTCAAACTTTAAACGGATATAAATCTAAACTGCACGACAATTATTTAAAAATAATTGAATACACCTTTGCAGTTGCCGCCTCATATCAAGAAATAAAAACTTTGGTTCAAAATTTAAAATGAATAAATCGTACGGATACGACTTAATTAATAGTGAGATTCTTAAACAACTGTTTAATGACGGGTATTTGTTGCTCAGGTAAATTTTTAATGCTTTTATTGTTCTGGATATTTTTCATCCTAGTGGAAAATCACTCTGGTATTGATGATCTGTAAGCATCAGTACGAGCTCTACTCCTACCGACCAATTAGGTTTGAAACAAATGTTTCAAAAAAAAAAAATACTACGAAAATTATTTCTATCTACTTACAGGAAACTAATATAATTCAACTGTATCAATTCAGATTTAGGAAAGGACATTTTACAGTTAAACAGGAACACCGACCGACAAACATAATCTATCCCACGCTAGAATCAAAATAGTTCTGTTCCGCTGTGTTTTAAAATGTTGCCAAAGCTGTTGGCGAGGTACTGGCTCCTAAGAAATATTTAAACAAGATATTTTTGCCTCCTGTACAAAACCCATTTCTCCACACTCATTTTCCCTACTCGTAAATTATACTTGTCAGACTGATATTTACAGATTGAATATGAATCTGTGTTGTCTGCTCTGTACCGATTACATTCGGGAGTACCTTAAGGCAGTGAAGCCTACTTAGTCCACGTCTATACGTAGTCTACAATACACACATCTAACTTTCCCCTAACTAAACAAACTTCAAAAGTTATATTTGC
Source organism: Catonia carolina (assembly GCA_035578175.1). NCBI lineage: Eukaryota > Metazoa > Arthropoda > Insecta > Hemiptera > Achilidae > Catonia > Catonia carolina. The sequence goes on from JAQMRL010000002.1 coordinate 84,896,296, forward strand.
AGACGACACGGTTCTTCCTACGGACTTAACTGCAGCTACTGCTGCAGTTAAGTCTACTGTTTAAAATAAATTACAAATATATCTTTTTGACGTGAAAAACTGGAGTTAAAACTGGAGGATTACAATTATTAACAAAACGAAATCTTTAAATAATAATTTTACACTAAAACAAAATACCTACTCGTCCAACAGTGACCCTAAAATGATAACATCATACCGCAGACGGAAAACGTTAGGTACGTAGGTTTTTACTTGGACGGCTAACATGAAAAAAACACATCTGGACGAAATGTAAACATTAGGGAATTAAATTAAGCGAACTATCTTGCTTGATAGACAGAAACTCGCGTCTTTCCCTGCCCAATGAATTGCTTACTTATAAAACTATAGGCTACTAAAACCAGTTTGAATGTACACAATCGAACCATGGTGTTCAGAAAGCTTTATCTAACATTGCCATCTAGCAGGGCATACAATCAAAGATCCTTAGAGTTATTACTGACTCCCCATGGTTTATAAACAATGACGTAATTCACAATGGCTTACGTATAAACACTGGTCTAGAAGAAATTCAACAAAACAAGAAATACCAAGACAGACTTGAAGGCCATCAAAACTCTTTGGCAATATTAACCTTTTAAATAATAAAGGCCACTAACACAGGCTAAAATATTTCAAAATTGTAGATTTACCGTACAAGCAAGATTAAAAATTAACAGCGACGACTAACGCCGATAAAATGTTTTATATCTTTTAATAAGCCGACAATAATTTCTAAACTGTATTTATCATTACCACTTTTAAAATAACCTGACCAGCAACTACAGTAGATTTTTAAATTGGAGTTACACCAGTGTGCGTGATCTTCATAAACATTTATTTTGTAATATTATACAATTTACTTTCAGATAAATTAACGGATTGTTATCAATTTTCATAAAGGTTAAAAAAAGTTAGGACCACTAAGGAATATACTACTTTCAGATTTAATTTATATTCCTGTTATGTTGAAACATTGGTAAAATTCTCACTATTAACAGTCTCAGTTACAATATTACATTTTAGTAAAAACGTTTTATTTTTGGGAATATTTAAAATCGGTATGAGGTTTATATCAATATTTAATAGCATAGTTCTTCAAGTTTAAACCACTTAAATAAAATATTTTTAACCAACATAAATTATTTAAGACTAAGAGTCAAACGAGTTGGTAAATCGTCGGAAATCATCAAATATACTTCGTTAAAACTATAAGATGTTTTTTAAAGTTTGTAATAAATAAAAAAGTACGAAGGTAACCACGGAAATTTTATTACATACAAAGTTTCCTGCATTTAGGAGAATATTAAGATTGTTTATATTTCTGTAAAACGTTGTAAAAGTAAACAGTTAATGGAAATATTTATTTTTTTTATCTATTTAATTATTTATGACTGTAAAATTTATACAAGAAGTAAATGCGATCATCATGATTGTTTTAAAACGGCATGATACATTTTTACTGCAGTAACATTAAGTATCATACACAAACTATTCTGGAATAGAATAATGAGGAGATTTATTTATTGTATCTCTCAGATGTGAAGAAATCTTCCAATGGAGCAACTTCATCGTACATTAAGACATCATTCATCATATTAAGAGTAAATTTTCTGTTGTTTGTACCCGTTACTTTTAAAATAGGTCTGAAGCCAAGGGCATCTCCGTTTTTGTCTTTAGGTGTCGTCTGAATCGTCAAGATGTGAGATACCCCGATCGTTTTTATGTGATTCAAACCTTCTTCCGTATTTTGTACTGAATGTGTTAATTTCGTGTTGAACTGTAAGAATTTTAAAATCTTTGTGTAGTACTTTTTTATGTACCAAGGTGATGCTGTAATTTTTCTTATTGGTTTAGTAAAATATTATTTTTAAAACTGGAATGTAATTTTCTAAATGGAATATCGGTACTACTAGTAAAAGGTTAAAATAGTAAATTAAATAAGTAAATAAAATTTATAAAACTTCTTGCAATAAAAACGGTTAAAGAAAGTTAGAATGGTTTTCTTAAAAAATGAGGAATTGGATTGTAATGTAAGTTTTTTTAAATAAAAAGACGAAAGTTTGAATCGATACGACATAATGTGACTTTTGAAGAAAACATCTTGATTTTTGGTTGGGGGTAAAGAAATGATATTTTTCTTAGACAGTGGGATTTTGAGATAGCATTGTGTCGAAATGGACTGTCATATCTGAACAGAACAGTAGACGGGATGACCTGCGGGACACGACAAATGGTCCATCGCTGGTCATTGTCCTGCTATACAGCCCCTTCTGCTGGTTTAATACCTCCCTTTTTCAGTAAGGCACTACTACTAAACCGCCTCCATCTACTACATTCTTTCCTTCCTTTTTCTCTTATGAAAGTCCAATCTTCCATCCAACCAAACATTCATTTCAACATTTTTCTCTTTTGTACGTACAAAACAAAATTAAAACATAATCTTTTTCTTCTTTTACGATTGAAATAGAACATTTTCAAAATTAAAGACGAACCTGCATTCACGAAGGTATCATTTACTGAATCAATACTCTTTTTGATAATAATAATAATACCAGAGTCCTTTTGTTAACAATGTAATGTCTTTGTAAATTAAATAGTTGACAAAATTAATTAATTAAATTCTTGATACTATTAAGTTCTATTACAAATAAATACAATTTGTATAAGCGTCATGGAACAAGTTCTGTTACATCTGTAACACTAAATGAGTACGGTATTTAATATAAATGTATAATTAATTACAAATAAACTTTACGTATATGTCATATTGGTTTTGAGAAATGTTGTTTATTCTATGATAATAAATAAGGAACAAGTAAATGGCTAATTAATTTTAGATACATTTGTAATTATTTTATTTATAACTAAACTATTAGAAGTTTCGATCTCACTTTATGACATTACTGTAACATTTGTAATGTAGCACATACCATCGCTTATTTCATAGGTTAATGTGAAAACACTGATACTAGGGGGAAATAAAATAAAACAGCAACGACGCCTGTTGCTTTAATGATAAATTCACAAGTAATGTTTTTGTTCTAGTTTATAAATTTTGTTTTGTACGTACAAAAGAGAAATTTATCTAGTTTATATGGAGTTCAACTTTGGGGATCTGCAAAACCTTCACACACGAAACTTACACAAGTGATTCAGAACAAGATTCTACGAACGTAACACCCTTAAACATTACAAACTCAATGTTGCACTAAGACTTAGAAATCCCGTATGTAATTGATGTGGGAAAACAACTATACAAGACGATGCATGACAAATTTGAATTACATGACAACCCTCTCATACAAAATACATACACCGGCGATACCGGGTGCTCAGCGCAGACGTTTGAAGCCCCTCTGGCTAAGAGATCTTTTTGGCCAACTGTAGGACTGTGGTGATGACTGCACGCTTCTTCAAGTAAATCAAGTTTTGGAACATTAGCTTCATATTTTATAAATTGTTGTATTAATTAATAACAGATACTAAATTTCAATTGAAAGTGTCAAAAAAAGTTTATAAATGCCCACTGTCCTATAAGTTAAAAATAATACATAAATAGACTGACTAATGTTTTCACTTTTTACAAGTTGCGCTTGATGTTTATTCTTTGGCCTTTGATTCAAAACAGTTACTGTCTAACCTCCACCGCTTTGCACTGGAACGACAGAACATTTAGAAAGCACGGTTCATCTCTGCGAAAATAAGCCCCTGCTCACTGTGCTTTATAGCAAAATAAAATAAAAGCATTTAACTTTTTACACAACTTTAAACGTTGAGAGCCAAATGACAATAATAAAAACAAACCTAATCAGTACTGAAAAGGAATATTGTTGACTTCCGTATTAATCAACACTGGAAAGGGAGAAATACGATTTTACTGTAAATAAGTATGTGTTTCAAGGTAACGAAGTTAAAGTATTTCTTAAAAAATGTCCTATCTCTGATTTTTGGAATGTATAGATAACTTTTTATACAGAAATCGAATGTGATGCTATTTTCGGTAATTTTCTAGTGTTTAAAAAAATTCTAAATACGTTGTATACAATAGAATAAATTATAATAAATAAAATACATAATAATGAACACGTTTTTTTATCGATCTATCTACGAATATTATTTTATTATTTATCTATCCATCTTATATTTCTGTATATATAGTTTGATCCAAAACAACAAAAATAAAATAAAAGATGGCTTTTTTTCCAATTAGGCTACAATTTTTCCAAAATTTAAAAAATAGACAATATTGTGCAGCCTATATTATTCAGGAAACTATAAGCTTTCCAACAATGAAAGCATTTTTTAATTCAGTTGGGAGGTTTTCTGAGATTGCCTTGTACAAAAAAACAAACGTTATTTATTTATTAGTACAGATTAATATTTTAAAATACAATCATAATATATAAAAACGCATCAGGCGAAGATGGTATTGTAGCTGAGTTTCTGAAACACCTAGGGCCCAAGTCAAGAAAAGAGCTAGTCGAAATTATACAGAATGTATGGGTCACTGAAGAAGTACCAGATGATTGGAAATGCGCCCTAATTCATCCATTGCATAGAAAAGGGGACAAAACCAATGTAAATAATTTTAGAGGTATTTCCCTACTTCCTGTAGCATATAAGATTCTGTCAGCTTGTATTCTTGAACGAACGCAAAAACAATTGGAACCCAAAATCTCTGATTTCCAAGCTGGCTTCAGGTCTAACAGATCGTGCTCAGAACAAATACTGAACTTGAAATATATAACAAAGTTGAGAAAAATGCGTGGAAAACCAACAGTTTATTGTTTTGTTGATTTCACGAAAGCCTATGACTCACTCCACAGACCCACACTTTTTAAAATTCTTGAAGAAAAAGGACTAGATCAGAAAACTCGGAAAATAATTGAACAAACATTAACAAATACAATATCCAAAGTAAAATTCATGGGGAAACTTTCAAAGCCGTTTGAGATAAGGACTGGCGTCAGACAAGGTGATGGTTTGTCTCCGTTGCTATTCAACATAGTTCTGGATAGAGTAATGGAAGAGTGGGAGAGGAAACTCAAAGAAGGAAACCTCTGGAAGCCAATCTCGCTTGGGACTAAGGAAAATAATCTGCAAATACCTTACTTGGCTTTTGCAGATGATCTTGCAATAATGGCAGACTCGGGCGAAGTTGCAATAAAGCAGATAGAGACTCTGAAAGAATGTGCAGAAAAAGTTGGTTTACAGGTATCCTTTGAAAAAAACAGTGTTCACAACTACAAACCTAGAAGTTACCAGACTACAAACCAAATATGGAACAATCAACAGGGTGTCTTTTTTTAATTATTTAGGAGAAGTTATTTCGGAGAAATTTTCACAGCAGGAGAGAATAAAGAAAGCTCGTAAAGGCCTAGGGCAGGTGCAATTTATTTATAATAAAAAATGCTTGTCTCTTCACACAAAAATTAGACACTACAACACAGTGATCAAGCCATCAATGCTTTATGCCAGTGAGACCCTGAACCTCAACAGGAAAGCCGATTTAGAAAATTTGAAAAAGGAGGAAAGGAAAATAATAAGGAAAATTCTCGGTCCAAGATTAACTGAAAACGGTTATAGATTACAAAAAAATAACACAGTTGAGCAACATTCAAATATTGTAACAGACATGAGAAGAAGACGTCTTAAATTTTTTGGTCATATCATGAGGCTTCCTGATCATAGAGTTACAAAAAAGATGGTAAAATATGTAGCTTCGCTTGTCAATGGAGGGGAATGGATTCGACACGTTAAGAAAGATCTAGTTCTGGCAAACATTACTGATAATGAAGTTACCAATCGAAATAGTTTTAGAACAAAAATTAATGAATGGGAGATTATTCCAGAGGTTAAAATTCCAAGAGTTGGAACAAGATGGAGTGAGGAAAGAAAAGCTGATTTTTCTCAGAAAATGAAAGGCTGGTGGGCAAACAAGAAAATCACCAAGTCCAATAATCAATGATCGTGAATAATGCTCAGCGTCTTCCACTTCGAGAGCTCTACGGCTAATAATAATAATAATAATAAAAACGAAATTCGTTCACTGACTTATAACAAAATAAACAGCAAGGCTTATTTCAGCTATACAGTAGGCTAGACCACAAGACTTAAGAAACGAGAATTTTTATAACTTATACTAAATTAAATTAGGGATGGATATGCTCACTAAGAGACGATTTTAAATGCTATTACTCATAAATTAAAAAATTGAAAAATGCAAAAAATTTTTGTTATTCAAACTTAACGAAACTTAAAAATGCTACAACTTTACTATTTATTAAACGCTTTTCCTTGTAAAGCTTAGCTCAAGGGTAATTTCTGATCTTCTGGAAAATCCACGTTAAAATTGGATGTTGTTATACAGTTGCAAAAAAAATTATTTTGTATTGTAAAAAAAATAGTTCTTGCAAATTAGAGTTTTAAAGTACCTTGAGGTACACTTTAAGATTCTGAATAATTAAGAATCATTGATATAAGGTCTTACTAAAAACAATTTAAAAGTATAGCAGTAAGATCTACGGCTACATAAAAAATTTCGTAGTTTAATACAATATCAAAGATTCCAATTCAAATTATCAAGGTTAATCAATGACGCCCCAAGTTATGAATTGATAAAAAACGATCTCTTATGCTTCTTATACGATATTATCAAAACCTTTAACAATTTATCGCCGATTTAAATATAAATTAGATAAAAATCCTTTGATTGGGAAGCTTCATTCCAATTATTTACTACAGAATTCAAAATGACAATAGTAAGAACCATGTCATAATCCTTAAATCAGCAATTTAAAATTTTAATTTGTAAAATTTTTAATTAACACTAAAAATATTAAATAAGTAAATTACATTAACAATACGTAATTTCATTTGAAAGAATATTTAGCAGTGCTGTCCGGTAACATTAAGCCTTTAATTTTGTAACTTTTTTCACTGGTTGCAGCCACAGTTGTAAAAAATTAACAAAAAAGGTAAAAAAAGGTGTACGTTATACAAAATTGCACATTGCTAAAATTAACGAAAGTTTAAAATCTACATTTTTGTTTTGTTTAATGTTTTCTCGTCTGACCCTTAGTTTATCGGAAATTTAAGATTTTTTGTAAAACAACTGGCTACTAAAACTGCTTTTTTTAAATTTTAATAAACGCATCGTTTAACTTAAAAAATACAAGATTACTAAAATTAAAAAATAAAACAACGATATGATATTTGTGGTAACAAATTTTCACTCTCTTGGTTAATGACAAATTTGTATTTTTCTTTAAAAACTAGATTTAAATCGGTCTCTTCAGTGAACCTACGCAATACTGCGTTTATCGCATATTAAAATAGATTATATAAATTTTTATCTATCTGAATGTACATAATATTTTGTTTAACAAGAAATTTAAAACTTAAAATATTCTAGTATTAAATTCTGTTAAATTTATATTTATGTTTGTACTGACAAACACTATAGAAAAAAGTATGTTTAAAATGAATACCATGTACGTTTATTGAAATGACCAAAGAACAAAACCACATCATATTGTACAAAGTTAAACTGTATTCTGTAAATGACAGCAAAACACAAAGCGCTGAAAAATATTTATTATCCTTTATCAAATATTTATAAGTGAATCAAATGTTGAAATATAAATATAAATCATAATTCATAGTATTTTATTGTAAAATAAAAATGATTTTAAATACTGGATTGCTAATGGATATACGGGGAAAGAGGGGTGATGATCCCTATTGTTTTTGTTTTGATTCACAATAGAGTTAAACTATTGTTATCACAATATACTTCAAAATGCAATTCTATGAATCAATATGTCACAGAAAAATAAATGATTTCATAGGATACACACAATATTTTTACAATGAATGAATTCAATGCTTCGATTGCAAATCGTTGAGATTCATTTTAATATAATCAGAATATTTTTGATAGAAATTTTTCATATTAGCAAATTCTTATTGTAGTTTTTTTATTATCAAGGAAACAAAATTACAATAAAATGATTTTACATTAAAAAAATAAGAAGAATAATTTCACAGATAACGCATAAAAGCACAAAATTAAAATTTATAATTAATTAATAAATGTCCCAGATCACATGAAAAAATATTTTTGTAATAAAGTGCAAAGGTTATTCGTTATCAAATCTGCTACTTACGTCGTACTTATTGCACTTCGTATATATTAAGTCTTCTTAAAGTACAGACTCCATCGCGAAATAATGGGGATGTTCTATCAGCCTTTGTCCGAAATTTTAGTAAAGTAAAAAATGTTTTAATTTTAACATTATTATTACTTTTGTTCGAATAATTTTCTTATAATAACAAAGATGGTAACGATGTTGCTAGTAACAGTATGAGCGACATAAGAAAACAGTTCTATGTTTATGTACTTTACTTAGTTTAGTAAAACTCACATATTAATATGTGAGCAGTTGTCTAGTAAATTAACTTAGGTAGTCATTTTTATGTCTTAAGTTTCGATGTAAACGTTGATAGATTGTTTTATTACATTAAATAAATAACGATGTTTAGGTCTTCGTGAATAGTTTTGATTTTACCGTAGCAAGCCAAGTCAAGTACAATTCTATTGTAGGTGGATTAGGCCCTTAACTGTATTGTAATCGAGCTATTTTCCCATAACAGGCAAGTGAAATGTTAAATTATTTGCACTAAATCTGCTAGTTCCAAGGCTACAAAAATAGTTTTATATAGGCCTACATCACATGGTCAGCTAATTATATGACTGAAGAATTTTTAAGAACAAAAGTGGTAGAAGTGTAAAAGACACTTGTCAGAATTATCTCCTTTGAGAGTAAGGAATTACTTCATTATACAGCCAGACCCTGTGGTGAATGAAGTGAAGGTGTCACTTGCAGGGTGGAAAGTAGATGCTTTTCAAAGAGCCTGGCACGCTGATAAGCATACTTTCTATTCAGTGAGGAAGGCAATTGTAAACCACATCACTAATCGTTTTACCTAGGAAAGCTTTTAAAGGTTCAAACCAGCCTGTCGGCTGATGACCTAAACAAAAATCGAGCTATACTACTTGGTGTAGCGGATTGATAACTTTGAGAATTAAAATGTTCTGATATATTTTAAGTAGTGGTATTACTAGTTGGAGTTTATTTGAAAAAGAGAGACAATTATGTTATCCATAATTTTATTTATGTAATTAATAACTACATAGTTTCATTGTTAAATTAATTCAAAACTTGTCATCATCCCACAATTCCAGTCAAAGGTTCTACGAATTATAACGGATGCTCCATGGTAGCCCACGTGACAAATGATGCGCTGCTTATGGAATTACGTGTCAACACACTGAAAGAAGAATTTAAGCAGCTCAGTTCAAGACATGAAGTAAACTTATAGGATCACCCGAATTCTTTGGCACTTTATTGAAAGCTATTAATTGCAAGTTAATTAAGTTGTTTCGGTCATCAGCCGAAAGGCTGGTTCGAACCTCTGGAGGCTTTACAAAGTAAAACTAGGAGTGAGGTGGGCCTTCTTCACTGATTGGAAAACTATGCATGAATATCAGCAAGCCAGGCCCTCTGAAAAGCATCTACTTTCCACCCTGCAAATGACACTTTCACTGCATTTACCACAGGGTTAGCTGTATAATAAAATGTATTACACTCAGAAGAGATAACTCTGACTAGTGTCTTTTACACTTCTCCCTCTTTTGTTCTTAAATACTTCAGTTATATAATTGGCTGACCATGTGATAAGAAACAGAACTATTTTTTTATTGCCTTGGAACTAGCAGATTGAGTGTAAATAATTTAACACTCCACTTGCTTGTTATGGGCATTCCGTTATGAATGAACTAAAATATAGAAAATATTTTAGTTCATACTAAAATATTACTTTCAGTAAACTGAAAGTAACTCTTCCGTTTTTGTTAAATAAAACTTGGTGTTTTTAAAACTGATTTATCTTTATTTTTTCAGTAAATTCCCATCAATCAATTTTACATTTCTAATTTTTGTTAAAAAATTTATAAATTGCTTAAAATTATGATACAAACAATAACAGTAACAGAAATGAACCAGGAACATCGAAGAAAATATTTTTTTTTATCTAGCCCAAAATCGTACATGATGCGTTAATTTTGTCCAGTACTTTGTTTTATAACATAATTTTACTGAAATATTTTGCTACATTTGGAAAAATAAATTACAAAAATATAAATTTGCAAATTTGAAATTTGAGATAGGTACTCAGGTTATTATTTATTAAAAATATTACTGCTGAAAACCACTTGAAGATCAGTTAAAACAACATTATAAACTTTAATTAAATACAGCTACGCGTAAATTTTTAAAAAATCTATTACACAAAAATGCTCTTGTTTTGGTTGTTGAAACAATATCCATCTACAAAAACGAACGATTCTAAAACAAGTATGATGAAAATTGTGTTTATATACTATTATGTTTTTAACAGGTACGCCAATTTCAATTAACAATCATTCTTGTGCGTGTTATCAGAGAGAACCGCTCACACAACTAATATCCACTACGGGATTACAAGCAATTAAAAAGAAAAAAAATCGAGGAATAGGGAAAACGAGAGGGGCCCTTTTATTACGGAATTTAATCCTTCCATTGTAATTTTATCCTTAAATTACTGATTAAAAATTAGCTGTGTTAAATCGTTATTAGTATTCATTCCATTTTTTAACCACCATCTATTAAACAAAATAGACCAGCATTACAAAAAATATATAGGAATACGTTTCCACACATATTGAATTGGGAAAGCTCATACGTGACTTTTTTGGAGACTTTTAGCACACGTTTTTGTGTTAGAACGGAGAGATAAAACTCCAACCACAATATTACACAGTAGTTGTCATTTACAATTTTTTGATTTAAATTGAAATTAATTTTATATGAAAAACCTTTATCAATATGAATGTATATTTCTCAAATTTTAAAATGATTTCGTAATTTAAATAATTAAATTAGTAGTTCTGTGTATATAAGACCTTAAAACAGATACATTCGTTTCTTTACTTGAAATATCATGTACCTATTTTATAAAGTAATCACGAGATGCGAAAATGAAACTGAAGAAGTTTTAAAGATTAACATACACTTTGAGAAAAGCGCTGGTCAATAAAGTACTGAAGTAAACCAGTCTCAAATTTTACCAGACCCTGGGAAATTGATTACTAAGTTGATCCTTATTTGTTTACCATATGGTTTAGAGTGTTAGGCCCTGACTTCCCAGCAGATATCAGAAATAGAGACTGCTGAGATGAGATTGTTAAAATCTTTAACAGGGTATCGTTTGCTGTACCGTAAACAGAATTAAGATATTAGGTATAAATTTAATGTGCCAGAGATATTTATGAAATTCACAAACACAGGCAAGAGTAGTAGAGTCATTTATTGAGGATACCAAGTGATCGAACAATTAAACAGATATTTTCTTAACACAACCGGACAACGTAGCATTGGACGAGCTCGGAAGAGTTGGTAATCCGAACTTCTTTATGAAATAGCAGACTAATTAGTTGGAAGCTGGAACAGGTCAGGAGTACTAATCCGTATTTTTTTAGGATGATGATATTTTATTTTTGGCTTCAATTTAATTTTTTTTATAACTACAATTTTTTAAGCACAACTTGTAAATGAGATGGAATAAATGAGGAATGGCGGGAATGTGACGTGAATGTGAATCGATCCAGTGACCGATTTCGGCGTGAAATGTTTCAAGGAATGTGGTGCCAATTTTTAATGATAATGTTTTATAAACTATGATGGATGATTTTTTTTATGAGATGATTTTATTTTTTGTGAAATGAAACGGCATGACAAGTTAAATTGAAATGTTTTTTTTGTTATTTTTATGGTGATCGGAGAAGACCCCTATTCCACCTTCGTTTCAGTCGTCTGTTAACAAGGAGATCGTTAGTTGAAAGAGATTGGCAATTTGAATTTATGTGGTCAATTATTGTCTTTGTGTGTAATGAGTTGTATGTTGCGTTTACAATGTCTCGAACCGTTAGTATTTTCAGGTCTTTGTGAAGGGTATGATTGTTGCGTAAAAAAGTGCGTTTGTTGTTTCTCTAAGTGCTTTTGACTTAGTGTTGTATTGTGACAGGCTCCAAATAATAACTTAAATAACAATAGATTTTTTAAATTTTTCCAGTGAGAACCGTTTAATTGAACTATCGGTAGTCTATAAGTTTCCTAATCAATGTCATTTAAAACTTTTCACAGGGTTACCGGGGTTCAAGCTTGTTATTAGTTCGAAGAAGGGATATTGTAGTACTTTATTTTGTATAACTGACAAATTTCACGTGTGACAGCTTCAATGACGAAGGTCCAGATTGGTTTATGATCATTTTGTTTATGTTAGTTTATTGCATTTCTTAATTTAACTAATTTATGGTTTGGTTTAGTTTGTTTTATTCTGTGTGTGCTATTTTGTATGTATTTCTTTTCTCTTGTTTGTAAACTACGATGTTTAATTTAAAACCTAATGTTCAATTTGTTTGTCTTTTGTTTAATTTAATGGTAAATTATTATTATTATTTTATATTATTAAGTTTGTGTTTTATTGTGTGACTTTTAACGTTTGTCAAGGAAACCTTTTGTTTGGTAAAAATCAAGATTTATTTTTTTGCCAGAGATTTTACGTTGCGTGAATTTTCCAGATAAGTCGCCCATGAAGGTGTAATCCTGGGTAGTTATTTCAGTACTGCGAGTAAACGGTATATAATATAATGGATAGATCAGGAGAACTTTATCTTTCAAGTGTTTAATTTTAATTTTACATAAGGTCGTAAGTTTGGAAACTAACTGATGAGTTTTCTTTTAAATTTGTCAGGTAGTCGTGTATAACCTACGTATTTTTGGCTGTGTCATTTACAGGGGGTATGTTTAAATGGCTACGTAATGTTGCGTTTGATATACAGATTGAAGCTCAAGTTGGGATCCTAAGCAATTTTGATTGGGAGGATTGAATTTTTCTTATTTGTTCCAAATACCTGAAACCCGTACCTCAATTTTGGGCTTAGCATTGATTTGTGTAGTTATAATTTTCATCTCAGAAGAAGTAGTTTAAAATTTAGACGGTAATAGAAACATATGATGAAGTTTGTATACTGCAGTGATTCAAATTAAAAAAATTATAATACATCCAATTCTGGAAGCAAGAAATTTTTAATTTACGTTCAAGCTAATTAACCTAAATCATGAAATTTTGTGTGTTGCTTTTGTACAAAGTAAAACGCATCGGAATTAATAAGTGAATTGTTGGATGTATTATGAGATATCAGTCCTTGAAGATTCTGAAATGATTTCTCTTGATGTAGGAGAATAATATACTACAAATTCTGCTAATAACTGATTTAAGCAAGAAACACAACACGAAACAAAGTATTGTACTTCGCTTGTAGTGTATTATAGACGTACATTTTGTAAATATGTACTCTCTATCTAACATAGTAAAACATGTGTTAGTGACAAGCCAATAAATTTACAAATGTAACACCGTATACGTGTGCAGTTATGTGAAACATCAAAGTAAAACGGGAATGAGAGGATGACATTTAACTGTATTTTACCGGAGGTATATTTTGTTTCATTATAACAATATCTAGGTGAGTTTCGGTTGAGAGAATATAGGCGAACTTTTAATAATAACAACAAAAGTAAAAATAATAACAATGAAAACTAATGTTTGGCTACTTGTAACATATATGACGACGTTTCATAAGCACTACTAATAATTTCACAATGTTTACATTTTAAAACAATATTTGTCTTGATTTATTTATTTTAATGTTTTTGTTTACTTTTATACTAATTGCAGTATGATACATTTATAAAAATATAAAAATGTTAACAAAAACGAAATACAAAACAAACAAAAATATGTAAGTACATTTTTCATTATATTAGACCTATATTATTTCGTGGAATTTATTATTTTTATGTTTGTATTAATCTTGCAAGAATCTCTTTTACTCCTACTACAAATGAAAAAGTAAATGAACAACAATATAAAACTAATTTTGTTTTTAATCAACGATATAAATGATAAATTCTTTCTGTGCTATAATAAATTATTTTTTGTCTCAATTATGTAAAAGCTGAGAATTTTGTTTAATTATTTGCTAATAAAACACTTCAGGACGTTTGTACAGTAAAAATATTACACAGGAGTTATTAAATTATTGTTTACAATAATTTACAAGACAAAAGATTTACAATTATTTTTAAATTTCAGGTTAATAAAATTTATCATATAAATTTATTTTTATATTTAATTATAGATATTCATTGATTAAAATATATTGTATTGATGTTTAATAAATACCTGTTTTATATAGCAAGATATTCTATTAAAAAAAATTGCTGCCATTTATGCTGACTGTCTATAAATAATTAAATTTTCATTCTCAGACTTTTTAGTTTTTATTGCTTCCATGTTTCAAATTTTCATATAACTGTTCATTGTCAGTACAATTTGTAGTAAACACTTTATTATAAAAACTCCTTGCCCAGTATTCATAAATTTCAATAATCTCAACAACAAAATAATGTTATAATTATTTTCTGTAAAACTTTTAACCACAAGGGCAAAACATCCATCGCCTATGACATCCATCGGTAACTTAAATAACACACAATGGATAACTTTAATTATCACAGCAGGTTAAAATTATTTACAGAATCTAAATATTTTAAAATCAACAACACCAATATTTTGAACTCAACCTCAAACTTGCTACAAATTGCCAAGCGGTTTTTTCGAAAGTATAAATTCAAACAGACAAATAAGTTTGAACTTAGTATTATTACGTAATACCGATGTAATAATATACTAAAGATTCTCGTAATAACTGATTTACAAGAAATCCAACACAAAACAAACTGTCGTACTTCTTAAGGTATATTAAAGAAGTACATTTTGTAAAAAAATATGTATTTAGATATATTCTTATCTAATCAAATGAGGGAGCTGGCAAGGACAGTAAGCGTTTTAAAAATATTGTGACAATATCGAAGACGAATATGGTTCAAGAAATTTTTAGTATCTCATTCCTAAAATGGTAAAGAGTAGATAATAGAGTGAAAAAGTAACAATAGGGCAATAGTAACAATAAATGTATACCTATTTACAAAAGGTCTTTAGTGTACAACTATTTATGAAAAAGCTGGTTGATTACCTGTAACGCTTTCTATTTACAATAGATCTATTGTTGACTTGTTTACAATCGATTTTTCTAGCACTCATTTATAAAGGGTTTTCTTGTACTTTATTATTTGTACCGAATTTCGGTGTCTTTCGGGAAGATTCTTTGAACCGCTTGTATAAATAGAACCCCGAGCGCGGTCAGTCAGTTAGTATTGGGTTGATCTTTGGCGAGTGGCTAACGGTGCGTAGTGCAGGCACGTATGCATTTAGATCCTGTGGTGAATGAAGTGAAAAAGTCATTTACAGGGTAGATGCTTTTCAAAGGGCCTGACACGCTAATAAGCATACTTTTCCACTCAGTGAGAAAGGTAATAGTAAACCACCTTACTCCTCGTTTTACTTAGTAAAGCCTGTAGAGGTCTAATCAGCCTTTCGGCTGATGACCTAAACAACAACTAGATTAACCATAATACGATTTACAATTGATAAATTTATTAACAAATACTTTTTATAGTACGTTGAAAACAAAGTTTTGTCATTTATTAATCACCAGTTCCCGAAAAAACTGTGGATAAAATTGTACAATAACAAAGAATAGAAGTGGAAATAATAGTAGTTCAATAGTAGAGAAAACTCTTTGTTTGTTCCAAACCAAGTGTGGATTACGTGTAACGGTTTTTAAGTGCTTTCATAAAGAACAAAAGCAGGGCAGGAGTATAAAGGAGTATTCAGGACAAAACTGAAAAACATAGAGTAAAAATTTGATGAATTTAATGAGATAATATATCATATTATATCATAATCAGTTACAGTACATACTACTTTTGTACAAATGCATGCTGAAGCCCTTTTGGACCTACGGGATTCAGTTATGGGGCACAGCATCGACTTCAAACATCGAGATTCTGCAACGGTTTCAATCAAAAGCTCTGGGACCATATTAAATGCACCGTGGTATATTACCAACGCCGATATACATCGTGATATGGATGTGCAAACGGTACGAGAAGAAATACAAAGTTTCAGTTCTAAATACATCAAACGTCTAAACAACCATGCAAATCACGTAGCACTGAATCTCTTAGACAACAGTAATGATGTCCATAGGCTAAAACGTGCTACAGTACTGGATCTCCCAGGGCATTTCGGATAGTGTAATTTTAAAATTGTAAATAATGTAATGTTAATATTCTGTAGATGACTGTAGTGTTTGAGTGTGAATGCTGTAAATGACTGAATGAACATTTTAAATTACCTCTAGTAAAGTTCAGTGTACATTTATTTCGGAATCATGAGCTTATTATTTACTTCTCATTTGTTTTTTCGTTTTAAAGGAGGTTTTGGTTAATTTTTTTATTTATTAAAATTTTTTTTTTTTTTTTTTTTTTTTTTTTTTTTTTTTTTTTTTAACAGTAAGAATGATTTACAAACAGTTTAACAAAAACTTTCAGTAAATGTGTTGATGATGAATAAAACTTGAAGAAGACAGCACTCAGCAGCGTTGCTTCCATGTCATCGTTTGGTTATAGTTGATGAAGGGTTTCTTCTTGGTCTTGGTGACGTACAATTTTTTTTTTTATTTTTATACGGATGAAGTGAATGAAGGTGGAAAAGGAGCGAATGAAAACGTGATACTGATGATCTGTGTAACTGATGATAGAAAATTTATTAGATGATTAATTTTAGATTAATGAGAGTTAGCAAGATTTAGTTTATTAATAAATAAGAGTTGACAACCGCAGTATAATTTTGTGTTTTTGATCTTAAAAGGATGGTTAAACATTTTTGATCAGGTAAAACGGAATGGAAGATCTAATATTCTCGCCTTCTTGAGTCTTTGGTGTTCAATATTGTCATCGAGAAGATTTATAGCCAAATGATTGGAATGAGTGTCCAACTTGGTTAAATACTTTTCACTCCGACTGCTAATTTCTTCTCCCACCGTAGGTATGCCCAGGTCATGATGGAGTACTTCATTAGGCACATACCAAGGTGCACAGCATATAAGTCGAAGAAACTTCGATTGGAATCTTTGTAATATTTCTACATTAGATGTACTTGCTGTGCCCCAGAGTTCAATTCCATAACTCCAAACTGGTTTTATCATCACCTTGTACAGTGTCAATTTATTTTCCAAAGACAACTGTGATCGCCTCCCAACAAGCCAATATAGTTGTCGTAATTTGAGTCCAAGTTGTTTCCGTTTGGTCCATATATGTTTTCTCCACGTCAATCGCCTGTCTAGATAGATGCCCAAGTATCTCACATCATCTGAATGTGGAATTACGTTGTTGCGAAACGTTACTGGTGAACATGATTCTCGTTTCATCGTAAAGGTTACGTGTGCAGACTTCTGTTCATTTACTATTTATCTAATTTTGATTGTAAATATTATTTAAGCACAGTACAATATGTTTTAATGTTATAATTTGTTAATTAAACCAACGGGTTGTAAGTTTTTCTTGAGTTTAATCTAATCGATAAGTTCCATTTATTGTTATATAACAGATTATGCAATAAAAAAAAGTTATATTACAAAACAGTTATAGTCTTGTTTGGTTTAAAAATAAACACATAATTTATTATTTAAAATTCAGCACATGGGGCTACCTTGTTAAATTATAACATGGTTTTATCGATATCGTTAAGAAAATAAAAAATCCTATACTTGTCCAAAAAATATGATAATATGATAATCAAAAAATGTATAATTAAGTAGCATAATGAAAATATCGCACAATTAAATTTAAAATATATATATAATAAAAGAAAACATTAACTTTGAATGAAGTTAAAGTTTAATACAGGAAGTTTGTACTGAAATACGATTTAATATTAATTTATTATATATATTATTCAAATAATAGAATTTAGTGGTACGAAATATATTTCCTTCAGAAATTATGCATATCTGCAGCTACGCTTCAGATTATTGAGATGTGACGTTAATTACCGGGGAAACATGTGAAGTTAAATAATTTATGAGGCATGATGTATGCGTCTATTAATATTTTATAGAATTCAGCGAATATTGTACCTGTTCATTATAGCACATCTACAGTGTGTAGGCTTACTGTTTATTAGCGTAGGTTACTCACTAAAAATATTACATAATTGATATCAATTAGTTACAGCTTATGTATAAATATTTTCATTTAGCGATGAATTTGAAATGGCATTCCTGAAGTATTTAGGAATACAATTTAAATAAACAGTCTTAAACTTTTGCAATAATAGTGTGATTCAATCCAGTGATCCGGTGAGTGATAAAAATTTTTAAATCTGGAGTAATGATAAACTTAATTTAATTGATTTAAATGTATCTCCTCTGCATGTTATACAAATCACACTTTTCTGAATCGTTATTTAAACACTAAGATCATTCCGCAGCTCTGGTAAAAAAAATCCTCATAATTCGTATTTGAAGCAAATTAAAGTATTACCTACTAGTAACCATTAGTTTGATGAAGGCAGGCAAACATGAAACCCTTAATAAAGAAAAGTAAATTTAAAGCAGTTTTTTTGAGCATTGCCGTGATAGAAAGGAAACGCAGTGTTTTTTTCCAAAGATGTTGTGCTACATTGTAAAACAGAATCGAAAAATTCTGAAATAATTTTTAGTAGAAGGTACAGTTAGTTCATTGGATTGGGAGATAAATTTATTATATAATATAATTATAAGACTAAAATTAAATTTTTAATTATTTTCTGTTAGTAATTTTGATTTTCTCTGGTCACCGGATGGTAGGCATGAGTGTCGTGGGAAACCTTAAATATTTGGGAGATATGAAAAGAGCCGTTTAAGTGTGGGCGTCCATATGGGGAAATTCAGTTGGTAGGTATCTGTGACTATGGTCGTGATCGAAAAGGTGGACGACACAGTTTCTCGTGGTTCAGCAGAGATGTCTTCTTCCCTCGCAGCTGTGCTTCGAAGGCTTCGAAGGACCGGTGGGCGCAACGCTGTGTTGAGGGCTCGCTGTGAGAATCGCTCGCAGCAGTAGGCGATGAGTCCCAAGTTGGTCGCAAGAAAACGAACGGTTTTTTGGATTTGTATTCTACACAAAAAGTTAGTGGTCCTGAATCAGGTTTAAAGTTCCGGTTTTGACCGGAAGTGGCCTAAAACTGGAAGTCAAAAAGTCAAAGTCGGAATTCGGAAAAAAATAGTGTCATTCAATTCCTCTTAAAAATTAGACACAGAAATCACTAAAGGTTTTTGCCATATGTCAAAAGTAAGCCTTTTTAAAAATTTGCCACTACCTATGATTCGCGTCGTCTCATGTAAGGAATTTTTATTTTCATTTCACTCCATACTTCACATTCATAAAATAACACTACAATGCCAATTTTCAAAATTACAGCTCATTTTAGAAGGTCCATAAAGTACTATAATATACAATATTATATTACTATCAAGTATTGATAAAATGGTCAAGATTCATTTGATTTAGTTTTTCTAATAATTATCGTTTATGTATATTATAGCCTACAAATTTGTAGAACCCGCTTCCTTACTGGTAACGAATAAGAAAGTAAGTTAGCGAGTTAGTGATAGCTTTCGCATTAGGATGCATTTGAGAAGGAAAAAATGGTTTTATTTTCATAGTATATCATCGAAATATATCTTTATAAAAATGAGAAAACACTGTTCAGAAATTGACCAGAAAAGCAGGGTCTAATATCGATCCATACTTCCGTTGACCTCCGAACGCGGTCATTGCCTCTGTAATTGTACGTTTACTATAGCCATTTACATCCAACAGAAAACACATTTTTCTGAACGGTCATAATATATATATATATATATAATCAATGGGAACACATTTTTGCAGTAAATAAACCAACACTTAAGCTCAATGTACTTAGTAGGTTTAGAATTATTGATATAAATAAATGTTAAATCGTTTTTGATTCCCAAACTACATTATCATTTTTAGAAGAACTTTAATAAAATTTCTTTGTTAAATTACTAATACAGTATTTACGAAATCACAAATTCATTACATTATGAAAGAAATGGTTGAGAAAATTGCAGTGGCACTACATTTTTGAAGTCAAACACATTCGAAATTGCAAAATTGACTGACATATTTTTATGTATGTTCTCAAACGTAAAATATTTGCAAAATGAAAGCATCTTATACTTTGTGTAAAAAAAACAAAATAGTGCCAAATAACTTGATAAAAATTCTATATAGGTAGATACAAATGTTTATGTAAAGTGAATTTCCCAATAAAAGTTAGGGACTTCAGAATGCCAATGCGGAAAGTTCAAAACGAGTAAGCGAGAGAGAATCATTGAGAGAATGACGTAAAACTTTTGGGGGAACGTGAAACTGACTGTATCTCCTATAATAAAACAAGTTTTTTCTTCCTGGACACAAGTTTATTTGTTTTAAACTTTCTCTTGTAAGCAAAATCGTTGCATTTGTGTTTTTATGTTTACACGTTTCAGCCATCCGACAGTAATATATGTGAGTCTATATGGATATATTTCACATAAAATTTTGTTTCATTCGTAATTTCAGTTGTTATAAGATCACAGCTGAGCGCTAAAAAACGTATTAAAACTACCAACATAGACCTGCGTTACGGCTTTTGAAGTACTTTTGCTATAATACTTATGCTTACAAAAGCACAGGATTTTTATTTACTTCCACGCTAATTCTTTGTTATTAGCATTCATGTTGAGTAGGGTACCGTAACATTAGGTCTGAACGTGTGAAAAAATAAAAATTATAGTAAATTACTTAGACTAATATGTCTAAGATACAATGGTCCAGTTAAACCAGAATGTAGGGCTTATGTTTATTATAATATTTTAACGAAGTAACGTTTGTTTATTCGTTCGTTTATTTGCTTGTTTCTAGGAGGTAATCTCAAAAACTTTCCGAAAAATACACTGAGCTCGATTTACTTGATAATGTAAGGAATTACAACTTCCCGAAGCTTTGTTCTGCGTATTTCTCCTTCAAAAGAATTTTTTAAACTAATAGAAGCTCTTCACAACTTTGAAATATCTCGTAATATGAAATTTGGTCAGACCAATTCACAATTAACAATGCACACCGCAGCACTTAAAAATTAATTTATTGCTCGTTCGTCTATTTCTCTACCACATCATTAGGACTTAATTTGTACTTATTGTATCAACTAAAACATAATATTACAACGTATCTGCTACTGCTAACTTATAATTTGGTAAGTTATTTGATAATTTGGTAAGTTCTTATCAGTTATAAGCAATGAATATGTACTTACATATTCATTGTTAGATGTTAATAAAATATTTTCTTAGTTAGGTAATTAAGTAAACAATTAAGTAAAGAAAATTATTTTTAATTATTTTGAAAATTATTATTAATTAAGTAAAGAAAAGAAAAGTAAACAATTAAATAAACAGAATGACAGATATCTTGAACAAATTCTATTCAACCCGGTAATTGTCAATTACCGGGTCAACTAATCAATTCGATTAGTTCAAATCAGCAATCACTGTTCATCAGCAATCATGTGAGGTTGTCAGATGTACGGTGCAGCAAAGACGTCGATCATTTCTCAAAGTTATCGATTCCAAAGTAAATTCTAAAGACTCATTACTGATTCCCTGAGATAAGTAGCTAATAAAACACTACACGATGACTTGAGTACACGTCCATTAAATCAACGACACATTTCTAAAATTGTACCTCAGGTTCAGATGCAAACTTCAAAATTTTAGTAATCCCTCAACACGTAATTTAAATTCTCCCATCCCAGGGATTGCACATAGATGACTGAAATTCCAATGGAGTAGAGACATTGTATATTAAAACGTCAAAATTTGTGTCTACATATTTTTTTATGTAATTATAAAAATTAAGTTTAACACAATTCTTTTTGGTAGTTTTTTATTACTAATTTTTTATACTCTCTGAACATTTAATCTTGCGTAGGCCTAGTTGTAAATTTAAAATAATTAAGTTTGAAAAAATTGAAATACGAACTCATATTTCATCAATAAAAAAATTGTTTTTTTCTTGGTAATTTTATTTATACTTTCTGGACATTTTGCCAATCTTGCGTAGTTGAACTAAATTTAAAATAATTTAAGTTTGAAAAAACAAACTCGTATTTTATCATTAAACAAGTTATAATTATCATTACTAACAAGTTATAGTAACTAACTATAACAAGTATATAACAAGTAGATAACTATAACAAGTTATAGTTATCATTAAACAAGTTATAGTTGTATAAGTTTTTCAGATAGAAACTCTTAACGTACATAGTTACCTTATATTGATTATTATGCTTATTTATGTAAAAATATTAAATTTAACGTAAACTTACAAAGTACATGAAGAGCGATTTGTGCCGTAGCTGAGTCGCCAACTCCATTGCTCGCTGTACAGAGGTATACTCCAGCTTGGTGTCTCGTAGCTTGTTCTATTGTGATTGAGAAACCTTCAACAGACTTTTCTCCGGAAGGCAGTAAATTGTTCTGAAACAAAACAAAAATGTTTTTGGTAAATTCTCAGTTTAATAGTTTTTAACCATAATATACTGAACCTTACAAGAAGTAGACTACAGGGCACAATAAAATGTTAGTATGGTTTCTTATAACATCGTTCTTTACTTTACTTTGAAAACATATCACTATTGACCAAAAAGAGTTACGGTGTATTACACAAAAATATTGAAATATGAGTTCTCGGATCTACACTCTATGATAATATGTACCTGTAAGCTTTACTTATGTGATTTTTACTCATTTAAATACAACGTTAATTTTTCGTACTTCAACCCATATGATGTCTAAATCAAATGATACAAAAAGCAACAGTAACGATAAAAATGTGTGTTTTATTCTTAATGAGTGTCTCGTTTTTATACTTAGAGATTATTTGAAATTGTTAAAAACTGAAAGGATAATTGGCCTACATAACATTAAATTAATACCAAACTAAGTAAAATTATTACTACCACAATAATACATCCAAATTTTCGAGAAAACAATTACCTGAAGTTATTTTACATGGTGTGTAAAATTACTGATATTTAGAATTTTAATTTTAACATCAGTTTTTCACGTATAACTAAAATTCTTTAAGAGAATATTAAGTTTGATATTAAGTATGACATTGTAGACTTCCATCAAAGTTCTATGAGTTCTACAATAATCAGCTTAGAGGAGATGGGTCTACAGAAAAGTTGAATTCCAAACTTATGATAATGGTTCTGAAACATACAAAAATTGTGTGGTTTTCTCAAAACTACAGTCAAATAAAAAAATAAAACAGAAGAAGTAGAGGTGCAATTGGTATCAAATAGTAATCTCCTTTGAAAGTAGTGGATTTTATTATACATCCAGACCCTTTCGCGATAAAGTAAAGATGTTGATTGTAGGATGGAAAAGTAAAATGCTTTTCTTGAAGCCTGGTATACTGGTAAACAGTCATAAGTACTAATGTAATCAGGAAGACAACGTTATAAACTCTATCTGTTAATTAAGACTTTTTAATAATTAAAACCAAAGTTTTGGTGGTTGACCAAAACTAGAAGAAAAAAAAACAATTGCTAATTGAAAGTCTAAACATAATAGTACTTCAAATACAATTTTTACGTAAATAAGTCAAATTTTCCAATTGAATATTAAAGGCACATATGAAAATTTTATGAGTGAATCGTTATTATTTTTGAATATTTTCTATTGCTGTAACAGAAATATAAGTCCTCTATTATAAAACATACACAGTTAAAAATAATATTTATTTTAAAGTGTTGCAATTATTGTAAATATATGCTACCATCTTCCTTATCAATAGACATAAATTTTTATAAATTACTTGAATTTCTAATAACAAAAAGTAATAACAATATTATTGTTCGTAACTGCGTTAAGGTTATGAATTATCTTACAAATAGTTTTTGCATTTAATTATTGTATCTTTTTACCATAAATAGGTTCAGTTTTTATACACTTTTATAAAAAACTTCGTTGAAAAAGAGAACAGAAATGTTATACGTAAGAGCCGATATTCCGAAGAAGATCAGAAAATATTGTTATAAAAATACTTACAAAATATAATATTTAAAAAATAAGAGAAGTGATAAATGCTTCAGAAAAATAAATAAATTATAGAACTGTCATTACATAACATATGATAAAATTGATTTCAGTGTATACAGTATGAACGTTAGACAAGTCAATAACCGCTTTGTACCAATGTTTTAAAACAATACGCGTAAAAAAATAAAAAAGTCAGCTGTGGTCAGTAAAATACGGAATATGATAGCACCACCTTCCCACATAAATATAGTAGTAGGCATTCTGAATGGAAGGGTGGAAGGGTGTATTAAATTTACAGTTGAAAAAAGTTTACCCTCAGTAAATCTTATGATTTATTATAAAAGACTCACATTAATCAGTACATTAGTTGCCGGAGCAACCTTCCAATCTCAATTTCGAGAATGACTACTACGCTATTTTCAGGATATACAACGCAGTTCATCAAAATAATTGTGATTATTGCTAGCTTTTCTCTACATTTTGGTTTGAAAGTTTTTTATTTTTTATTTATAAAGTAGGGAAGAAAATACAATCGCTTTCATTTTTGTAAAAACCCAAGGATTATTTTATAAAATTTGTACCAAATTAATTTATTTAAACTAATTAACTTAAAAATTATTTTTTCAATTGCAAGTGAAAAGTTAATAGTAAGTTTACCGTAACTTAATAATAATAATTTAAGTAATATTTTGTATCTACACTAATTAGGCATTCTACAAAGAAGTAGTGGTTTTTTATGTGTTTGTACGAGGTAACCTCAGAAACGAACCAACCTATTTTAAAAATAATTTCACTTTAGCTACGTAGCTACGTTTCTAAAAAAAATATAAGATATAAAATTATTACTTGTTTTTAAAAATAATGATAGAGTAGAATCTCCTTACCAAAATCGCAACGTTGCTCATTGTACAATATGTCTTGACTATTCTTTATTATATTTCTTCCTGAGCTTTGCTCTTTTTTATATCTCCTTCTCCTTTAGTTTTAGTAGTAGAAGGAGTTTTATCTCCTTCTTTAATATTATTTTATTTATTTATAATTATTATTCTCATATTCAAAATATGTATTAATCTTCTCTTTCTTCGATTCATAATGATTTAATATTTAACATTTTTCCCTTACCAAAGAAGCAGCCGTCTCGTCCGGCTGATGTCCACCGTAAAACCCAAATCTAATTTTATAAATCGGCTTCGACATTCAATTAATGAAAAATGTTGTTTTATACAAATTCCAATTTATTAAATTTTTTAAATTATTAAATTAATTTTTCATCCTTAATTTCTTTAGAATACAGGAATTATTGGATTAGTAGCCTACTTAACCTGAGGTCTTCGAGCCTATGTAAAATTTTAAATTACAAAGCCTAACATATTAATCTGATATTTTACATAAATGATTAAAATTTATTTTAATTTTGTTTCATAAGTTAAATTGATTCCCAGAAATTTGATTTAGTAACTTACAAAATGAAAAGTTTTAATTCTAAATTGTATTATAAAAAAATTATACGTGAATCATAACGAAATTTTTAATCAGCTTAATAATTATAAAGGATTAAAAAAAAATAAATAGACTAACCAATTGATTGCTACAAATTTTAATGACTTTAAATACATAATGAAAAACAAACTTCAACGGAAAATCATAAGGATCACGTAAGTTAAAAGGATATTTGTGTTTCTATAGGGTACAGTACTTTATTATACATGTTAATTGAGTTGATAACCTACATTTGAAAATAAATAAATTAACATTTCAGTGATGGGTATTTAATTTACTTATTCTTAAACAGAGACGGTTTGGTTAATAAAGACATCCCATTATCGTAAAATTAAAATTAAAAATTAATAAAGAAAATAAAAGACATTAGGAGACCTTAAGGGTAATGTAGTTCGCAGGGTTCAGTTAATTACAAAAAATGTCGTTACCATTAAATTTACAATTTAAAATTAGAAACGTAAATGTACGGAGATAGTCTGATAAGTGCGCGGAGTTTAGTTAAATTAACTGAATAATTTGTATAACTAAAGGGTCTAGTGTTGTGTATACATAAAACACTGGAAAAGCAAATAAAACCAAATAGCTCAGTACATTAGCTCTTATTGTACTTAGCGCTCGAAGCTATTTTCTTCCAATGGCAAAATTTATTTTTTGGAATAATTTTGATACTTTCAGTTAAAGCAAGCAAAATATATGTATTTTGTTGATAATAAGATAAACAAGTAAACGTTAGTGAACGGTAACGCACATGGTTTTATGTGAGGTAAATGTTTATATTTGTGTTATGAAAGAAGTTCAAGTTGAAGTGCAACGTTGACAAAAATATGTTTCAAATTTGTTCAATAAAAATAATTTCTGAAAATTATTTTTATAATTTTTAACTTCCTGTTATAAGTAGGTTTATTATTTCGTAAAAAACTTTTCTTAGCACATTTTCACCAGGTTAAAAACTGTTTATAATTGTTTATTGTAAAGCAATAAACGCAAATATATTTTTAAAAAATATCATAATTATTGTTGTTGCTGTTGCTGTTCTTTAGGTCTTCAGCTGAAAGGCTGGTTTGAAGCTTTACATAAATTTATAAATAGTTTTACTGAGTAAACCGAGAAGGGAGGTAGTTTAACATTACTTCCTTACTGAATTAAAAAGCAGCCTATGCTTAGCAGCATGCCACACTATTAGAAAATAATCTATTTTTCACCCGTCTAATGACATTTTCACTTCATTCACCAACGGTCTGGCTGTATAATAGAACTCATTTATCTCAGAGGAGATAACTCTGACTAGTGTCTTTGCACCTCTACCTCTTCTGTTCGTAAACGCTTCAGTCATATAAATGGCTGAACATGTGATAAGAAAAAAAACTGTTTTTGTAGCTCTGAAACTAGTAGAACGATTACAAATAATTTAACTCTCCACCTGCCTGTTATGGGCAAAGTTTTAAATTGGTAAGAAAATGTCATGTTATAGATGAAAAAACATTACAGTTAAAAATTAATGGTAAATAATATAAATCTGGAAAATTGTATACAAATTTCACTGTTATTAAAGAAAAACGTTGAGGCAACAGTTTATGAAAATGCGACGTTATTTTCATGTAGTATGAGGTGTTAAATTAGTGAAGTTTGACTCAAAAGTGGTACCAACAGATGTCAAATTGTTTGCGTAAGTGTTGAGTTTTTTTACATGAGTTATTTTCATTTGATAGTTGAATAGGGACATTAGCGGAGGGTCTTTGCTAATAAGATGTTAATGAGTCAGATCTCAGTGTTTTTATTTACGAGCCTAAAAACTTGATCCTTCTTTTTGGGTTTGGGGAGGTAAATTGTCAAATAAATTTGTCTTTATTTTAAATAATTTAAAAAGAGGTTTGTGTGTCCATGTTTTTAGTTATAGGATTCTCTAATCTTTTTTGTGTAAATCGTTGTGTGAAATTGGGTGGTCGTGTTGTTGAGTAGTAAAGTGCAAGGTCTCTTGCACCTTACTATTTGAATCTGCTTGTTTACTTCTGATAACTCCCCATATTGCAGGAACCAAATAATTTTAATTGTTTCCCTGAACATGACAGTTTAAAAAGTGAATGACTTCGTAGATGATTGTCTCTGTAGCTACATTCTGACATTGTTTGTATTAATATTCTCAAAAAATTTTTTATAAAAATTTAATCAAACCAACAAATCATAAATTTTCCCTGGGAATATAAAATTATACTCTAAATATGTGTATAAATTTGAGAAAAAAATTTGAATAATTTAGGTCTATGAAAGAATTTAGCTACTTATAAAAACAATTGAAGTGAGCTTTTCTTTTACTTAAATTAACTAAACGATATTTTCTATTTGGTGCGTTGGATTCAAGTCTACACATAAATAATTAACTTACATTGTTTTAATAAGATCTTAAGCTGTTTCAAAGGTTCAATAATTTTTTTGGATAAAATTGGTTAAACGATTGGAGCGAGTCAAAACTGAAAAGGTCTTTCGACTCAGGAAACAGCATGCTGCATCAAACTTAACATAAAGTCTATTAAATAATTTTAAAATAATTCATAATGTACTTAAAAAGTATCTTCATTGCAGATTTGACTAGTCACATAGTCAATCGGATAAAACCAATCGCCGGCAGGCACAAAAATTAAGTCACTGTATTATAGGTACAAACATTATTTATTTACATAAGGAACAGTTTTTTAGTTTGTTGATTATAACTTAGGCCTACACAAGAAAAGTTTCAGTAACAAAAAAATGAATGTTTTACAAATCTTTAAAAAAAAGTGTTTTATAACACGAAAAACAAACGTTAATTTTCATTTATCTCAGTGTTGTAATGACATAATTAAAAGTTACATTGTAGCCCTACTTATAATAATGTTTTATTCTAAACATGAAACAAATTTTCACCTTTCTGGTCCATGAAATGGTTGGAACGGGATTCCCTGAGGCTCTGCATTCCAACGTGACAGTAGATCCCTTTTTGACTTCCACTGTACCATCTGATGTTACACTGTGTATTCGAGATGGAACTGAAACAAAAAACACGCATTAAATGAGCTGCTTGAATTAAAATTATATTATATTGTAAATTATGAGATGAAAATATATATTTCATTTTCATCTCGAAACATTGTTTTTTGTATGTTAGACAATGCTACTGATATTACACAGTTGTTTATTACCATTATTTTTATGTTAATATGTACTTTAATGAAACAAATATGAAATTAAAAATTAATTAAAAGTATAAAAATATTGTAAAATTTTGCAGTGATATTCTATAAATGGCAAAGGCAATTAATTGTTCATAGTAATAAATTGTGTATTGTATAAAGTGGTGTGTATTGAGCAAGGATAATAGATCAATGGAGTGTTTTGAACAGCAATTCTTAGATACGAGCTAATATGTTGGACGGCGTTCAGCTGTGCACATGGTGACATCGCCGTGTTCCCATGCTATTAACCAACCTGACAATATCTGCTACTGTTTTCTTTCCATGTTTTTACGGTAAATATTTTCGGTTTAAGCAACATTTTATAGATTTTTTAAAATAAATACGAAATTTTAATAATACGTTTATTACTTTCGTTTAATACGTTTTATACGTTTCATACCTTCGTTTTTCACGAAAAAATTTTAATGAATATGTTTACTTGATACTGTCACCGGATAGCGACATTAAGTGGCGAGTTAAAACTTTTAATTTTGGTGGCCCTTAGAAAGGCCACAAAAATTAAGGGTCGTAGTCATCGTGGCGGTCGGAGGCTGGGCGACACGGCGTGTCGTCGCCCAGCGGAGACATCAACTTCTTCCCTCGCAGTAGTGCGTCGATATCTGCTTCGTCGGGTCCGGTGGGCGTAAGGCTCGGTCGAGGGACCGTTGTGGGCATCGCTCGCGTCAGCGGGCGATTAAGGTCCGGTCGACGGCTTACGGTGACGGGTCGGCGAGCGGAAGCATCATCTTCTCTCTTGCGGGGTCGTCGATTAGTCTTCACTGGAGTCCGGTAGCCGTGTGCCGTGGTGATGGTCTCTCGGCTCAGTGTAGCGCTCTTTATATAGTTGCCGAGAGCGCTATGGTAGAGGGTGGTTATTGGCTTGGCTTTGATGATTAAGGTCTCTGTCGGTACGCCGCCACAAGCCTACCGCCCCTCTCGGAACTTTCGGCGGTTACCTCTGTCGCTACGTAGGAAGCTTTGATAGCCAGCAGCACAGTACTTAGTCAAAGAGGGAGATGGTGCCAGTACAATCATTTATTTTATTTTCTTATGTTATTTACTTATGTTATAAATGGTTGCCACATTTTTGCCTACCTTAAATGTATTAGAAAGCCATTAAATTTCTAACTTTAAAGTCAATTCTTTATTTTGCGCTGCGCGCAGTAACGTGGCTATCGGCAGCCGATGTTCTGTTAAATTAAAGTTGTATACCAACCAACGTACGACCCATTTATGAAAATCATCCATTTTTAATTAAATTTTACGCACGTAAAGCTTAAAACTTACAATAAACCGAGAAAATATTCTAATTTCATACACAAAATCCTGTCTCACACTGTTAGCTTTGTCCATGATTATTGCAAATTATATATTACCGAATTTTTAAAATAAATTTTAGGCATGGAAAGTTTGAAACTTACAATAAACCAAGGAAATAATCTAACTTTATACACGAATTGCTGTGGCCATACTCAATTGTAATTCATCATGTTATGGTGATTCAGCATGATGGTGATGGTTAATTGGGCTATATTTAGACTGTGTACTATACTTTGTGTACAATCTGGTACATAAACGCAAACTTCGTACCCTGCGTTTCGTGATGTTTTTCAAAAAGGGAATAACTATCGCCATCCCATCATCTATCTTTCTCACACGGTATGTGCTCAGCTACCGGCCGGGCAGTATACAAGTCATTTGTTCTGGCTAGAAGCTCTCCCACCAACGCTCT
Organism: Catonia carolina; assembly: GCA_035578175.1. NCBI lineage: Eukaryota > Metazoa > Arthropoda > Insecta > Hemiptera > Achilidae > Catonia > Catonia carolina. Next base: position 84,926,999 of record JAQMRL010000002.1, read on the forward strand.
GTGCTGCTGAACTGTACTGTTTAGTGGTGGGGGAAGCAACTCGAAGGGAAGAAGACGTGATCAGTCTCTCCATAGCGCTGCAGAGAAGCCTAAGTGTATTATAAATTCTAAAAACATTGACTGTATGTTGTAATTTTATATTTTTGTTGGTCTATTCCCTTCACAAGTCTTCCACTCGTGCATTCGGTAGTAGGCCTACTGTTATAATGTACCTATTGTTTTTACTCTTTTGCTGTTTGGTTTTGTTTATATTAATTTTTTGTATGTATTCTTTGCTTCGTTTCTATTTTTTATTTATTTAGCTATTAAAATGGAACCTAGTTTTAGTAGTGAAAATTCGAGCACGAGTCCTAGTGTAATACGGAAACGGCAGGTAATACGCGGTCAGGCTAAGGAGTAATTATATAGTCAGTGTATACAATTTTATGAAAAAAGAAGCTGAGCAAAACCGACCAATTTTACTGACCGATGTGCAAAATCGTGTAGCCAGAGCTATGGGGATTTCATGTAGTACAGTTCAAAGAATTTTGAAAGAAAAAAGAAAAACCCCTGATGTGCTAATCAGAACACCAAATAAGAAAAGAATGAGAAGGAAAGTGAAGAGTGAAGTGAACGATTTTGATAAGTGTGTTGTGAAAAGAACAATATATGATTTTCATGAAACAAACGATGAATGGCCAACTTTGAATTTGTTACTCCCCGTTTTGCGGGAGAAAATTAATTTCAAAGGAGGTAAATGGTCGCTGTGGAAAATTATTAAAGATAATATGGGATTCAGATGGAGAAAGGCAAAGACAACAGAAAATATAAAGTTTTTAACTTGTTTTTAGTCTAGCATAGTAGTCGTAACAGAGTAGTGTACAGTAAAAAAGAGAAGGAATGATCATTAAGTGAGAAGGAGACAACACTTGCCCCGTTGAAACTATCCCTGTATCTGTATCTGTATCTGTATCTACTCGCCCACCCCTAACAAGCTTCTTACAAAAACAAATGTACTATAGAAATGTTAGTTTTTTATGTTTCCTTCTACAATGTTCTCGACTGTTTGGAGACGCATTAAACCACATATGTAAAGAGAGTTAGCGCCTTCGTGTGAGTCAGTCAGTTGTTACTTGAAATTGTGAATAGAAAGTGTTGTCAGGCAGTTCGAAATATTGTAGTTACGGAACTGGTTCTAAATTACGTTGATAGCGCGTGCTCATAATGGTAGTAGCTTGTGGTTGTAGAAAATCAAATTAATTATTTTGGTTGTTTGTTGTTGCAGTGTCAATTATATTCAAGTGTAGTTTAAAGCTTAATTTTGTAATTTATTTAATTTATGTAATCTAATATTTTATTTGTTAGTAGTCTAACTTTAAAAATTAACTGTTAATTATTGATTGTGTCAATAAATAATTGTTATTGGCTTAAAGAAAGTCTGTTTATTATTTTTTATACCCGATCCCGAAAAACCTTAGGTTTAAGTGTTACAAAATTAATATACTTATAGGTGTGTTACAGTTACAAAGATTCGTTATTTCATTGAATAACTAGGTTTCTCATTAACACAACGATCTGGTCTGTGAAATGTAAAAAAACACTACAATATTCAGATGAACTTAAGTCCCCTAGCCGTGGGAGTGAGAGAATGCATAACGCTTTCACTTACACAAGCCTTACGCGCCATTCCAATAACATTGTATTATTTTATTTATTGTTGTGAGCAATTGTTTATGCATGCAGTAAACTAACAAGCAAGATAACGACTGCAGTATGTTTTCAGATTTGATTTATAACGGTAATAACCTTTGGCGCATGCGTAGTTATGCCTCATATCTCCTTCTCACTCGCTCGGCTATGGGACAACAATTCATCTGATATCTGTACCCCTTATTTTAGTACTCATAAAATAACAAATTTCACTCCATACAAACGTAAAATACAAACATAACTACTGTCTGTCTATAACTTGATGGCCTCCCGCAGATAGAAGCAGAATCGGTCCACTACTAGCCTTCTCAATAACATTTCATTATGTACTACTAACTAACTAGTACACTGGAATTGGTATATAATGAAGTGTCATTGAGAATGCTAGTAGCGGGCCGATTCTGCTCCTCTCTGTGGGAGGCCATCGAGTTATAGACAGACAGTATGTCGTTTTGAAATATTAGACGAGCTCCAAATTATATATTTTTTATAGGCTAATAATTGTGATTCTGACAGCAGGCACAGTGAGTATTTCCATAAAAAATAAAAATCATGAATTTCTATTAGTTTTATTATTGATGTAATTTATATCTGTAGTAAAAATATATAAAGAAAAATTAAAATTTTTACAAAATTAGTTTCATTGCAGTTGTTTATTTTGTTTTACATTATAACTTTCTGCAATTAGTTAATCTATAAAGTGAGCCTTTATATGAGGTAAGTAATAACGGAGTTGTTTCATAACTGAACTAAGTAATACGTGTAATTATTAATTCATTTCATATTTTAACTCAGGTAATCTTTATTTCAAGAAAAAGGCTACTTAGTTATTTTACAGAACTGATTTATGTTATTTTACAGCAAAATAATATTTTATATGAACGGGAAAGTTTTCACTCGTTGATTACTAATTTTTTAACTTTCCAATTACTATAAAGCTGAAATTCCAAAAGTCTTATGATTACAGTTTGAACAGAAAAACTGAAGCATTTCCATTCCGATTACGTTTACCTACGAAGTGGAAAAGGTGCGATAATAATGCAAAGCAATAAAACGTATTTTCGTATCTTCCCGAAGATCGACGATTCTGAAAATCGGTAGGAGGAGCACACTTCATTTTATGGGAGGTAGTGGATGAAAATTGGTGGTTTTCTTTAAACGGATTTTAAGAAAGAAGAAATTATAGAATGTTTAAACGGAGGGGATTGGGTAATTTTTGATGAACTTATAAGAACTCAGTTTATATAATGGCTTATAACCCAAATTGAAATACTAGAAAATAATTTTATCTGGTCGTCACATAAAAATATGGTAATAATGGAAGGTGATCTTCTGTCTTATGTTTATGGTTTATATTATAATGTATAAAACAAATCATTGTAATTCGTGTTAATTATAACAAGGGGCCGATATAAATATTGTTATTTTTTAATTTATTCTGGGGGACTACTTTTCTGGTGTGTCAACCTTGCTGACATAGATCATGGCATAGATCATGACATTCGTAGGGTAGTTGGCTTTGTGGTTTTTCTTTTATACTAATTATATTTACGTTACTACTTTAAAATGTATTACGAATATGTAACATGTATTATATCTTAAATAAGCACTCATTTGTTATTATTTTGTAAGAGTACCCAGAAAAAATTGTTAAACATTGTAATTCTTTTATAATCAGTTTTTTGTAATAATTATAAACTCTAAGCAAAGATGGTAAAAAAAAACACATTCAGTAGCGTGTTTCAAAAAAAAAGAATGAACTTTAAATAAAAAATAAAATAAAATTTGACTCTAAACTGTGTACTTATATCTTGAAAGATGACGTAGTTGACACTGAAGATGATGATGATTAGTAGTAGAAGTTTAAAAAAAATTAAATGAGTTAAATAACTAACAAAATCGTAAAGGTATGTTCAATTTATTAAAACGTTTCAGTTTGTGACTGTTGTCGAGGAGATTAATTACGAAAAGATTTGTATGATCTTCTAAGTTTTTTAATATTTCTCGGTACATTGTTTAATTTTATGTTTTATTAAGGGCAGGTTTAGATCGTTGTGCAATATTTGATTGGCTACATAACATGGAGCTGTAGTGATCAGTTTCAGCCAATTCGATTAAAAGCGCTACAGTATTTTTATATTTGATGAACTAACTGTAGTTCAAAGCTCTAACCCGTAAGTACAAACTGGTTTGAGTATTACTTTTTATAAGAGACCTTATTTTCAAGAGAAAACTGAAACTTAGTACCCCAAAAATTAAGAAAATAGTGCAATAATAGTGCCTGTTGCGCCTGATGGGTAAAAAGTAACAACTCTATAGAAATATATAATTAATTCTATTACTTACCGCAATTTATACAGAACTAAAACTAGGCATGTTGGCCTTTATTCTAAGTCACACAATTTAATAATTAAATAAGATTGAAATCAAATACAGAAGTTAAAATACATTTTTTTAAACAATTCACTTCAATTTACTATAAAACACAAGCAATCAATACAGGTGAATAAAGATTAAAACGAAATTAAAAAACCATTAACTAAAATTTTCTTTGTTTATCAATTAGTTACAAAATAATATATAATATTTTAAAAATAATATGTTCCAGTTTCTGTTAACAAAGGCCCTATAAATAAAGATTTAGTAGATTGTACAACGCTTAATACGCTGATTTCTTAAAATTTTGTTACATAAGCTTAAATATGACAGATTTGAAGAATCCATTAGAAGGGTTGCACGGAAAAAGATTCATGGTAGTTTGTTTTTGTGTTCACTATTCCTAGAGGGTGGCAACGGAGAGCGTTCCCATGTTCCCACAGACCATGGCGCCTCCATTTTAATATTTCACAGCCTTATGACACAATATATTGTATATCCTGTTATTACTTACATCCTTCTTTTAAGGATCCTAAGGGCCCTTTACATAGTAGTCTTCGTACGTGCGTTATGAATTTCATTAAAACTGATTAAATTTAAAAAAATATTTCAACACGAGGTCTCAGACGATTATAAAGTGCTCTTTATTACGTAAATAAATTCAGCTTGGTATAAGAAAACAGTTCGTGGTTGTTAATATTACAAACTGTAGAAAAATAAAAATATTCAAAATATAAAGAAATTACAGTGTTTGCATTACACAGACATGCGTTTGTAAACCTTCTTGAAAATAACAATAACAGTTATTATAAGGCAATTTATAAATACGAGTACATTTAGAATTTTAGTACATTAATATGTAAGAACCAAACACTTCGGAATAGGAATGATTGGTTTATTAGCGTGAAAGGTGTACCAATTTTTTTTTTTTAATTATACGTGCAAAGAAAGCAGTTGAAATCATAGTTTCGAATGCGTTCTTTGTTTTATATTTAATAAATTTCAACTTCCTGTTGAATTTAGGAGTAGGTCGAATATCTGACTTTCCGTCTCGGAAAGCAGTAAGTTCACTTCCATGTTTGACTGTTTCCAATGGAATAACAAGTATGTATATTTCAAAGAAAGAACTCAAATACAAAACAAATACAAAATACAAAAAGAAGCACCAGAAGCAAGTTTTAAGAATTTTTAGTGAAAGGCCTGGATTTTTTAAGTTTTTTAACGAATTACTTAGATGAGATTGTATTTTATTTATTCCTAATAGAAACCGGAAATGAATGTTTCCAGATTATAAACTACAAGTCACCGACACAAGGTGAGAGTTTAATTTAGTAAGACCCGAAATTGCAGGTTAATTTTTTAAACATTTCTTAATTTCACCGAGTTGTTCTTTCGGTTCTACTAATATTGGTTGGCATATTAAAGTAGCAACATTGACCTTGAATACCGCTGCCCTGAACAGACGTAAATTATGGGGAAGTTGAACCATTATCTTAACATCCGCAGCCACAAGGCAGTCGTCTTACCGGAGTTCTTTTACCAGATATTTTATCCCGTAAAATCAGTTAGAAAAAATGAAAATTATTCTATTTGTATAATATGATTGAGATATCGCAAAGACAGAATTATTTCATGATGATGAAAAAGTTTTTTCGCGCCCACAGTAAAATTGGCGTTATAGAGTAATTTATTAAAATAATTTATCTAATGGATTTGATTAATTCTAACGCTAGTTCATAGATGTCGTTTAAGATGCATAGTATGTGCTTCATGATGGCTAAACAACGTTAATAACTTTATGTCTAGGTCTATATAGAATTCTTTCCATTCTATTCAATTACAAATACCTCAACCAAACTGTTACTTGTATATAAGCCTGCTCTTATAATATTCTGTATTTTATAATATAAATAAATTAAAAGAAGTAATATACATTCTACTCTTAAACGACGCGGTAATACATTTAATAATATCTCAATCTGGCTAACACTATGGCGTGCAGTTAAACTTACTATAACAAAGCACAGCGAAAAGTCCGGGCTTCGATTTGCGGTTAAAGTCTGGAACTTTAAACACCTCAAAACCCATAATAATACTTAATGATCAAGCGATAAATGAGAGACTTAAACTCAGTAAACAAACTGCTTAATTCTCTGGTTTGAACACTTTTGCATATACAAGTGAATTTAAATTATTTAAGTGTTTTCACATGGTTTTCTTCTCCAATTTTAGTATTAGCAACTCAGTGAGCACTGCGGTTGGAAAGTTGGGAAAGAAATACAGTAGGATAAATGGTTAAAATATTTAATGAAAAGTAGAACAATCCTGTGCATTGCAGACAAATATTCTTAGCTAACGCTTCAGGGCTAACGGTTTAGAAGTTTAATTGGAAATAGAAACTTTGAAATGAGCAACCGGAGATTTCGTAACACATCCTACGAAATTATTGTACTGATATCAAGTAAATGAGAAAATGGATTAAAGTAAATTTATATTAAATATTTGACAATTTATTTATCAAAATTAAATAAAGCTTACTTGATGATTTTATTTACAATTTGAATTCAACTAATATACTTTATGATTTTAACATTCTATTTATTTTACTGCTACATTACAATTCATTCATTTTATTTGAACAATGAATGACTAACACTGCAAAGTAAGCCAAAACTAAAGAAAGTCAAACATTCATCGACCTCTGTAATATTTACGAAAAAAATAGAATAACTAAAATACAACGAATTTTACGCTAAATATTGAGTAAATTTTTTAAGACAAGATCAAAATACAATACAATTCAAGATACAATCAATTTTAAGTTCAACTATTGTCTAATAAATAAATTATTAGTAATTTTATAAATTCTACTGAACTTTTTTAGTTAGGTACATTACAGATCTATAGGAACTGAATTACAATCATTCCTAGGTTTTTGCGACAATAAATTAAATATTTTAAAATCCCTATGTGTGTGCGTTGTAATGTGTTCAATTTAAAAACAATAAGAAACCCCAAGACAAAATGAGATTACGATATGTAGCCTATAAAGTGTTAACAAGGTTGTACAGATTCAGGCCGACCATTCCTGAGATATTATGGTTAATTAAACCCCTACCAACAAAGTACACCAGTAGCCACTGTATATTATTGAAAACCGTTCATACTTTTACTAGGATTTAAACCATGTAATGTTTGTCTCAATTTCGTTTCCGAAGTTCTATTTTTCTAAGTTTCTCGTTTCTATTTTAATTTTTCGTTTAAATTCCTAATTTTGTTTTACTATAACCTAATCATTATTATGTTGAAGAGATTAAATAAGTTGTTACTGTATTAAATTTTTTCGTCCACTAATTTCTACATGTTTATATCGTCATTTTGTTTTATTTATTTAACGTCGCAAAACCCGCAACTGCTTAGCGACGACGTTGGGGTGTAACTGAGGAAGATGAAATGATTTTTCGTAACATAAGAAAATATGCTGTGCCTGAGTGGGATTCGAACCCACGACCGCATGATGAGAGGCAAGTACGTTATCAATTACGCCAATGCAGCTGGCGTTACTTATTTTAGTTCTTTGATAAACGTGCATTTTTCATGCGGAAAAATTCGATGCACAATTTTTACAAAAAGACGTGTTTTGTTAAACAGAGTGATCTCAAAAAGCTTTTTAAGAATTCAAAAGGTGACTGCTAATATCAAATGACAGGGAAAATAATACCAATATAAATATACAAAAATGTTCGGTTTACCGGCTTCCAACCATTTTGTTATTTTAACATACAATTTTATTTTAGGAACGTTAAACATATCGATTGTTACTTTAGTACAACGTTAGGGTACTTCGAGGTTTATTTTTAGAAAAATAATAAATATGACCTGTCAAATATTTCCAAAAGCGGTCACGTAAAATTTTGAATTTTTATTTATTTTCAGGCGTTTTTTATTGAAATTTAACAATATTATTAATATTATAAAATATTCAACGTTTTATGGCATAAAATTGTACGTTATTTTTTTGAAATCCGTTCATAAAACAATTACACTAAAATTTCCTGACGAGAGTCACGTTAAACTTACAATTATTTTCATGTAGTCCTTACGAAAACTCAAAATTTTTTGAATTAATTTCTTCACGTATTTCGGTAATGTGAACGATTTAGTGATTGAACCTACAGTAACAGTAATGACGGAAAGGTTTCAATGATGGAACCTACCTGACAGTAAGGCAACAAATAAACATAACTTTCTACGCAATTTTTATTGGCTTAATAATTTTTATTTAAATTTAACTTTGTTTTTTTAACTTTAAAAATCATTTAAGGACTTCAGTAAAAATTTCTCCGTTCAACACATCAGCACCATGTTAAATTACAAACAAAATCGTACACCAAAAAACCAACTTACCAACAGTATACACGAAGAGATAATAAAAATACTGTGTAAATTATCAAGGAAATTATAAATTTATAGCAGTCACTTTACCATTAACCTACTCGACAACAGTGAAACAGGATGACGTTTAAAAAGAAAACGTACAACAGATTTTCCGAAGTCTTGTAAAATTTACACTCAATTTAGGTGCCTCAACACGATTTTCAATGAGGCACCTAACCATATTTTTTCCTAGTTAGTGTATAGTAATGTTGCTGTAAGTTTGGTTAATTTGGTTTTGGTTGCTTGTGGTTTGGTCGTAAAATTAGTTTAATTAAAAAATTTATTGTGTGTGTGTAAGTATTTAACTTATTTTATTGATTCAAAAACCAATGTAAAATTTATAACTTGAAAATTATGTGTGAATAAAAAAAAAATTTTGTAAATAGATTTTTTTTGTCAACATTACTATTATTTTCTTGGACCTGTACATGCTACTTTGGGGTAATTCTAGGCAGTCATCGCTCTCATATTTTGCATAATTAAACGATTACCTCATTGTTCCAAAGATGAGTACGGTGTAAATATTTTTCTGCGTATTAAAAGAATTGATTCTAAGATCAAAGATGACACCTGATACCGGTATCTCTGAGCAAGCTTACAATAAGTAAAATCTGTACTCGCATAAGATACTAACGCTAACGAAAACTGGCAAAATGATTCATAAAGATTTTAGTAGGTACGACTATTATATTTTTCTGACGTAGGTACGAATATAAACTTCATACTAACAGCAAGATATTACGTTTTACCGTATAGATAGAAGAACAAGCGGAAAAAGCAATGTTTTGACTTCCATTAGAAATATTAAACGCTTTTAAACATGCTCTAATATAAATTAACTATTTATTTACAGGTTGGTTGAAAATATAAAGTATAGCCATAAACTTCCTCTTTTCTAAAGTTTATTTTAAAGTTATTAATTTACACTTTTAATGGTAGATCAAAAGAAGAAATATTATATTACGGCAGAATAAGTTAGTTGCAGAAAAAAGGTTTTTCATGCACATTTCAATATCTTAATAGGACATTTGAATTAAAATTTTACTGGTAAAAATATTATATTAAAGTAATGATAAAAATTAAGCAGTTTTTCATTGGATATGAAAGAAATAAACCATAAACGTGTTTTATAAATGTTTTTTTTTAGCTTTTGCAAATAAAATATTTAGCCTAATACAGCGATGACTAATTTACTCTGTAACGTAAACAACTGAAGATTAATATGCAAGAAGAGTGTGTAGATAAATGGATACCAGTTTAGCTGTAGAAGCAACTCCGGCATCTATTATTACGTGGAAAATAGTTTCCAAGAGCGGAAGTTAAACGAGCGTTTTACTTCATTTAAAATCACAAGAGCAAGTTGAGGAAGATCAATAAAAAAGAAAATATTAGACAGTACAGTTGCAGGAAAAAAGAGAAGAGATATCTGCAATGCTTTTAAAATATTTAACCTTTTAAAGAGAGCGTGCCTGTGTACAGAATGAAGAGAAGAAAAGCCTTACAGTAGAAGTGTAGCACACGGTCCACTGGTCATGAGGCAGTACCAGATTATTAGAGAGGCGAAGCGGTAGCCCACCACCAAGTCGGTGGAACAACCAGCTCGGTTGGATAGTGTTGCTGCTTTACAGACTTACAGAGAATATTCTCCTGTTTTGCCGCTGCTATCGACATCACCTTACTCATCTACAGGTGCGGAAATTAAAAGTTCCCCCAAACTTGATTTCTCCCACAGAATAAATTCTGGTTACTTCTTCTCGTTATAAGTTTGCCTCTTTTATCCTGTTCCTGAAAAACTTTCACCATCATCTCCCACTTTTCACTGTAATTACTTTTTTTAATAAAACTTAGCATTTTTAAATTTCGTTTAATTACCGTTCAATAGAAGATATCTCTTTGTTAACTGATACTTTCAATTCTTTCGTTCTTGGTAATAAGTAGAGGAAAGAAAATGAGAAATAAATTTTCTAAAAATGTTTATTCCAGAGAAAATATTCCAATTCTAAGTTATTCAAAATATTTCAGCTAAAATCTATAAAATAACTGTTAAAATTTAAATCAGCAAGAAATTTTCTTTGTATCAACGAAGAGTGTTCCATTTCCTTAGTAACTTACATCCCTGTACAACACTTGGGAGTTTAAATCATCCTTTGGTAAAAAGCATATACAAAGTTATTTTGTACAAACAAAATAATGTTTTACCACTGGAAAAGAGATCAAAGTTCCAACAGATTTATATCCTTCAGATATTATCCATTTAGTATCATTTTGACAGTAAAACATTTTTATCTGCATTCGGTTTCTATTCTCAGATAATACCTTTTACGTTTAAAACACATGAAACCTGCTTATTCGTACTACTTTTTCAAATTTTTACCTATATAGTTTTGTACCATTCAATACACAATCACTATTTTTATTACAGTTTACGATTATTACGTTAAAGTCTACTACTTTATACTACAATTTGCCACTTTGCCAGAAATCAATATTTACAAAATATTAACTGAGATCTCTTAGAACAGTGTTTTTTTTAAATAAGGCACGTATGAGCTCAAACATTAAACTGAAACAAAATTTTCAAAAAAAGATCTTACTACTGACAGATTACTCTTTCGTACATCAGTAACGTCACACCTCACACAGACTTTCATAACAAGACAGTTGATGAAAAGATGAAGATAAAATGCACCTCCTTAACACCCTAACTTATCGCGGCACACGAATTACCTAATTCACACAAAATTTACCACACAATTCACGTAGAACACTGAAGAAACGTTAAAATAGGAACTTGTTCCTGTTAGACTGCCACTGGGTAACTTCTTCACATAAGACATTAAAAGATATTAACATTAATAAAACCAAACATAATATCATTAGTTGTTCTCTTGCACAGCAGTATATTTTTCGTAAGTAAGGTAAAGGAAATATAATACCACAATACAATAATAATCTGCAGAGGTATTTACTTTGCCGAAAGAAAACCTAAACATTTTAAGATACAGCAGTGATCCAGTGGAAAAACTATTGTTATTTTATCGCTATTTATTTTCTATTCATAAGATAGACACGGCAAAATGTGGAAATATAATTCACAGAAAAAACACAAGTTATAATATTTTTTTAAGAATACATTTTAATTGTTTATTAGTTGTATTAAAACCTGTATAATTCTTATTGAAGTATTTGTTGTAAAATTCTTTCTTGTACATTAGACCTACAGTGATTAAAAATAAATTTTTCATCAAAATTGAAATGATATATATTGACCATCTACATGTAAACTTTTTTTTAGTCTAAGAAATTCCGGGCTCTAGGAATCAACCTAGGGGGAGCTATGGCTCTGGGCAATGGAAGTGTTGATGCGTAAGCACCTAACATCGGATGCGTAATCTAAGGACTTCATGCAAGAGATTTCCTCTAGCCTCTCACACTTCAACTCCCGCATGTAACCTACAAGAGGTGCCCCCTGTTACGTCGAGCAACCCAGTGAAAGGTCGGGTAACCAATCCAGGCGGGAAGCTGGGTCGACAAGCAGATCAGTGCTGGGGGCTGTGAGTTTACTCACAGTAGCAGATTCTCTCAACCTGAAGGCTGCCTAACACCAGTAGCGTCTCAGGAAGTAGCAGGCACGAAGGAAATATGACTGTGAAGAGAGAATCAACGGGTAGGCAAGGCTCGTAGCTGTAGTGAAAGCAACTCGTCTAGGGGAGAAAACCCTACACAAATCCTGTGAGTTCAGACGCAGCAAGGTGGCGGCCCCACCGCTGGACTTAACCTGCGCAGCGTTCGTACCGCGGCCAGGGGATCAAATCAACTACTGGCAAACTCACAAACAGCCTCGGAAATAGGACCGGTTTAAAGGATTATAAAACAAATAGGATTGCAAAACAAAAAAGATTTGGGATTATGGATGTTTTGAATTTAGCTACATGGAATGTTAGAGGATTATCAAATAAGATTTATGAACTGAATGATTGTCTTGCGAAGCAGAAAGTTGACATAGCAGTGATTACTGAGACAAAGAGAAAGTTGCAGGGAACAATGGATTTGAATGATTATTGGATGGTCTACAAGGGAGTTCCTCAGAATCAACGAGCAAGTGCAGGAGTTGCAATAATGGTGAATAACAAATGGAAGGATGCCATTCAAGATTACACCTATATAAATGAGAGGACAGTATCTGTTAGACTCAAAATTGAGAGAGGTTATCTAACGGTGGTCGGAATATATGCTCCAGATGAAGGGAAAAAAGAAGAGACTGAAACCTTCTATGACAATCTTCAGAAAATAGTGCAGAATATATGCAAAACAGATCACGTTGCAATTGTTGGAGATTTCAATGCAAGAGTCGGAAACATCCCTATTCCAGGTGTACTAGGTACTTTTGGAGAAGCAGTGATGAACCAGAATGGACAAGAACTAAGACAATTTGTTTCCTTCAATGATCTAAAGATAACGAATACATTTTATAGAAAGAAAGATATCCATAAGTTCACCTGGAGTGCTAGAGGCTCAAAATCCATCATCGACTACATCATTGTAAATAATAAAATGAAGAGTTTAGTACAAGATGTAAGAGTCTATAGGGGTTGTTATATTTATACCGACCACTACCTTCTAATGAGTAAGGTGCTGATCCTAAAGAAATGGAGAACTGTCAGGAGAAATAAACAACAGGGAACCGAAGTCTTCAAGATTTCACTTCTGCAGGATGACAGTGTACGGGACTTGTACCAGAGAAGGTTGCAGGAGAATCTTTTGTTAGTTCCAACTGCAGATGATGTAGAGACAGAATGGAGAAATATAAAGTCGTGTATTCAAAAAGCTGCAACTGAAGCACTTGGTAAAAGGTTGAAGAGAAGGAATAATAGACGTCTGAGAATTTGGAACCCACAAATAGAAACTGCCATAAAAGAAAAGCAAAAGGCCTATCTTGTATTTTTGCAGAAGAAAACGCAAGCAGCTCGAGAATACTATATGCAAAAAAGGAATATTGCAAAGCAAGTTGTGAGAAAGGCTCAACAGGAGTCCTGGGAAAAGTTTATTAGTGTTATAGAGAGAGATATTCATGGACGACAGCAATGCGCGTATAAAATAATGAGGTCTTTGAATAGGAGTGATAAAGACAATGCTGCATTAAGTATGATTTCGGATGATGACTGGATACGGCATTACAAAGATCTCTGGTATTCTGATAATGAAAATGTAAATGTGCCTCAAAATCAAATCCGGAATAATTCAGTGGATTTAATAACAATGGCTGAATTACAACAAGCACTAAAGAGCATTAAAAACAGAAAAGCTGCAGGTTTGGATGGAATTACTGGTGAGCTTTTCAAGTACGGTGGTTTGTTACTAGAATTAAGGGTCTTACACCTGATAAATGAATGCTGGATGAAATGTCAAATTCCGAAAGAGTGGAGTAAAGCAGAAGTAATCTCTCTCTTCAAAAAAGGCAAACGAAATGACTGCAAAAATTATAGAGGTATCAGTCTTTTGAATGCAGGATATAAAATATACTCAAAAATAATCAATTCTAGAGTGAAAAGTATCGCTGAAGCAGTTTTAAATGAGGAGCAGTGTGGGTTCAGAAAAGGTCGTTCATGCACAGACAACATTTTCTCAGTTAAAAGACTGATAGAGAAAAGAAGAGAATTCAACCTCGAAACGCATATGGCTTTTATTGATTTTGAAAAAGCTTTTGATAGAGTGAATAGAAGTCTTATGTGGAGAATTCTGATGGAAAGAGGATATCCTTTGCATCTTGTAAACGCAATACGATCTCTTTATCACAATACTCAAATAATAGTCAATACAGGTGATAAACGACTAGATGAAATCACGATCAACCAAGGTGTTAGACAAGGGTGTAGTTTATCGCCCACCTTATTTAATATATATGTGGACCACATTTTCCGAAAATGGAAATGTAGAGTAGATTTAGGAATCAATCTTGGTAAAGACGTTTACCTAAATGCACTGTTGTTTGCTGATGATTTGTGTGTGATACAGGAAAACGAAGATGACCTCCAAAAATCTGTGCATATCCTCCACGAAATTTGTAAAGAATATAATCTCAAAATATCAAAGGAGAAAACAAAAATCATGGCTTTTAAAGGAAAGTACCCAATACGATCTAAAATTGTGATAGACAACAAAGTATTGGAGCAAGTGTCTCAATTCACATATCTGGGCTGTGACATAAGTTACAAAGATGAAATGGATGTGGAGAAGAAAATAGGAAAGTTCCAAATGATTTGTGGAAGTATCAGTAGGACATTGGCGAAAAAAGCTACCACAAACACAATAATGAAATTTTATAAAACAATGGCAGCTCCAATACTCCTCTATGGTAGTGAATCTTGGGTCACATCAAAAACACTTGAGAGTAAAGTGCAGGCAGCGGAGATGAAATTTCTTCGCAGAACTAAGGGCTGTGACAGGAGAGATCACATCAGGAATGAGGAAATAAGGAGGGAGCTGAACATCTTCTGCTTGAATGAGAGAGTTGCATCGTATCGCCAACAGTGGAAAGTACATGTTGAACGAATGTCAGCCGATAGGCTTCCACTGAAAATTTACAAGTATCAACCGGTAGGCAAAAGAGGTATAGGCAGACCACGGAAAAGGTGGCAATGATTGTACCATAAGGAAAAAAAACAAATTTTATAAGATAGACTTAAATTTATCATTGATAAAATATGAATTACATATTTAATATAGATGTTTTCTAAAATTATTAATATAAGCTGAATGTGAGTCGGAACAGGCCATAGCCTAATCCCTGTTTGAAAGAAGAAGAAGAAGAAGAAATTCCTCAACGTATGCCTCTTCCTGCCCAACGTCAAGCAGTGAGCTAGGAAATTCAGAGGTTGTGCAAATGTATACTAATATGTGAAAGATTGTTTTTCAGTTTTATACAATATGTAATTTGTAATCAATACGTCGTAATAAACTTAGTAGAATGAGGATCAAACAAAAATAGTATGATAGTTTGCAAAAACTTATCCTTAGTATTAAAACTTGCAGTTTATTCTAAATTTTTAATTCCTTATAGTACATCAAGACCCCATATTCCTTTTAGTTTTCTTGTTTGTGGTGTTTCTATTAGTTAACTGTTGTACTAAGGAATTTGGATGGGAATTTAGACGGCTATAGAATTTTGAGTACGTCGATAAAATAACTTTATTTACTATGGGCATGTTTAGATCGTTGTGGTTTACATTAAATTTATGAATTTTTCGTTAAAGATTGGAAGAAGTACTTACAAATTAATTGTCCCTAAAAATTCAGATTGAAAATTTAAAATTTTTAAACGTTAGTGCTTGTTGCAGCTGCATGCGTAGAATTTCGTATAATCAGATAGATTTAATATATTATTAACATTTTTTTCTTTTGCGACAATTACATATAAGACGATATTACATTTTAAGACGATTATTCAGTTCTACACGCTTGAACTCTCTGAGATTGCTTACATTAGTCGTTTATCTGGCCACAGGTTATATTCAGGACTGGGCATAGGAAAGGAAGTACATGTTCGAGCTCAAAGTGAAAAATAACGAGAATGGATTTTTTCCTTAATAATTTATCTTTCGTTGTTTCAGCAAAAATAAATTAAATTCATAAACAATACAGGATATTATTTGTAATCTTATTTGACTAAAATAACTAAGTTTTACCTAGTAGTCTGAGAAACGATTATTTTAATATATTTAATAGATTTACGCAAAGAATACACTGACGTTAATTGCATAAAGTGGATTTAACAAAACAGACATGCTTTTCTTGACATGAGAAAACTAATTGCAGTAAAGCAAAAAAGAAATACGCAAATGTCCTCATGCAGATAATTCTATCAAAAGATAGATTTGTGCAGTTTATATTATTATTTCATTCCAGGTGAAATACTTTACATATAGTGCTTGAAAACGATATCTTTTATTCATATTAAAACAAAATTTTATGTTTTATTCGTTTTTCAACCCATAATATTAATAATTACTAATTTATCCCCTAAAATGTATAGGTTACGTTGAAATCAGTAGAATAAGCAACCAAATGTCCTAATGAGATGAGGATGATAAGATTACGACTAAATTAATAATTGTAGTCTTGCACAGACTCAGTTCAACCACTACTGAGAGAGTATGGTTAATTGAATCCCTAACCATCAAAGTACACCGGTAACTGCTGTCTAGCGTTCAAATTTGTATAAAAGTAAATATCTTTATTTGGATTAAAATCTCGGTACATACCTTCGTTTTCTAATAGTAGGTGTTAAACAGCTGACTTGTGGGGGTGACTTTACCACTGGAAGCCCAGTGGGTTGTAATTGATGCAGGAAAGAAACTTTATTATTTAATAACGAAACATATTAACTGACTATATTAAAGACCTACTAACATTGCTTTTCTGCACCTTAAATTAGTAGCTGGAAACTTACCAGAGTAAGTAGGTAAGCCTACTGATAACTTACTTTATTATCTCTCTTTTGTTACAGGAAATATATATTTTTGCATGTTGTTGATTTATAATTAGATAAGTTTAATTAATTTATACAGTACAACAGCGTATGAAATAAGTGTAAACGTTACAAGAGTATCAGATTAATATTTTACTATATCAAAATTGCTTAGAATGGATTATTTACGTAAAATGGTAAGTGTAAGCATCCGCGAGCAATGTCCATGCTGGTTAGAAAGTTTGTGTTTTAGATTCGACGGTCAGGGAGGCTTAACTCTTAATTAGTCAGTTGCTAATGACGGGATCAATGGTTTCCACTTACATTTTAGTACGTTTTCGGGGATTTAACCAAAGGCACCGTGGCTTTTGTTTTACAGTAAAATGCTACTTCGTAATTTAACAATTATAACTGTAATATCTCCTTCATTTATAGGCTTTGTAATACGATTTCTCTCTCTATTTAGGATAGAATAGGTTTAATGAAATTAAATTCTATACAATAAACCGCACAACTAATTTACCTTATTAACGACTGATTTGTATTTTGCTTTGTTATTCAATTTCGATAATTCCTTTGTAATGCTAACTAAAATACATGTCACGTCAATTAAGATTTTCCTTTGTACATACTGTATATGCAATTCTGCTGGTAATTGAGAATGTAATGTCTTACATAATTAATACATCTTCTTTAGGACATAAACTAAGTACGTAACTTATCACTTAGGTGATCTATAGGTTACGTGTGATGTATAGATTAGGTGATCTTAGGTTATGGGTTCTGTAGCTATTATTTGTAGTTTTATATTTCAATAGTTAAATGTTTACGGTTTTTAGCCAAAAAAAAAAAATCAACAGTCTTTGAGCTAATACGGCAAATAGTAACTTCTCTTTTCGTATTATTAATAAATCACATTTTTCTTAACATTGATAAGATTCAGTAAACTAATATTTTTAAACTGTTTAACTAAAATTCTTTTATGTTTTATTATCCTATATGTTGACAATTATTTTCAAAATACTGTATCATTAATTCCTAAAATAACTAATTTCATTAGAATGTCAAAATAAAATAAGAACGTATCGATTATAAATCGTTCCTGCTGTGCTATTACAAGTAGCAGAATACCACTTAATCGTTGAAATATGAACGATTTCAGAAAATAAGTAACTAAAACATACATAATAATAAATATTTAAGAAATCCAATAAAATTAATTCGTTTATTCCAAGCACACATCCATTTCACGAGATTATTTAGCGCATACTATTTGTTTAAACGTCCTGTCACTGTTACCAATTATTTAGCATCACAGCCGTATGATTTGTTGCAATAAAATAGTAAAAAACAAACTCTGAACGACAAACGTCTTTTTTTAAACTTTATAGCCTAAGTTCTCGAAGAAGGCTCCTCGTGGCTGTTAAGTGTATGCATTAATGTATTTGTTGCTAAGTTAGCCTTCTAGAATGTTCAAAACAGAATGTCAATACAATGCAAACAACAACATAATATTAAATTGTGTGAGTTCGAGTTGGTTTTATGTAAGAAATAGGCTACATAAGTCATAACTATTATTAAGCGACTTCTTATTATATTTTATTGACTTATTTTGTTGATTATACTTGTTTAATGAATGAACTACACATAAAACAAAAACCGAAATAAATCGAGAAAACTTATTGAACCAAAAGAAATTCAGAAAATTAATTACGGACTTTAAAGGCTTCCATGAAGAGGATTACAGAACACCAGGAGGACAAAAGAAAGGAGAAAACCTACAGTGAACGAATGCTCTGAATGAGAGCTGCAGAAAAAGCTTCCAGAAATGTTTAAAATCACCTCACGATTTTAAAAATTGGCCCTTTACGAAAAAATATAAAACAAGGTTTCCTTGTTCGTCTACCTCTGTGCATGATCTTAGTGACTACCGTAAAAACTTTGTTACTGTTTACCATTTGGTACCTTGAGTCCCGATGATGGTTCATGTATAATTTAAGAAAATTTTGAGTAAATTTTCATTTTTACGAACGATAAGTTTAGAATTAGGCCTACATAAAGTTAATATACAGAAAGGTGGTTCGCCTCAAATACTTCTGCAAAAAGTATGCGTGTACATGAATTTTATACACAGGTAGCGGCATAGGCAAAGTATCGTAAAACATATTGAAAATTATATAACACAAAATGCTTCAAAATTTCGTTTAAGTATAAAAAAATTACAAACTTATCAAGTTGGATAAGTTCTTTGTCCTAAGAACTTAATTTCGACCTCGCTAAAAAATTGTAATTATGAAAATCGGCCTTAGTTTTCTTAAGGCAATACCTTGAAAATTTAACGTGTATAGATAAACCAGGAAAACCGGGTATATAGAAATAAATAAGTTTATTTAATTAACCCCTCTGAGATTAGTATTATACTCGTGCGCAGCTCGGGCCCAATGAATTTTTTTATAATGATCCGTTTTCGTAACTATTTGGTTGAGTTTAGTCATTCTGAGTTTTGGTCTTCTTTCTTGAGATAGAAATAGAGAAGAAAGTATATATCAATAATGTATTTGAGTTGCCAATTACATATTCTCATTTTATTCATAGTTCATACTATGAACTTTTATTATTTATTATTAGTTCATAACTTTTATTATTTATTCATAGTTGCCATACATATTCTCATTTCAGTTAAACCTTTGAAGAAGACTACAAGAACTTTTCTCTGAGAAAAGTATTTTATATATGTGAAACGATTCCTTTACTAACAAAATTAATTTCTGGAACAATTCTTGAGAAATCTGAAAATATTCGGATGTGCTGTCTTACTGTTTAAGAAATTGATGGTGGGATGAGTGAAGGCCTATTCTGTTTCATCCCGGCGGCAACGACCGGGATAAGTACTCATGCGGATTGGAAGAAAATGCATTCGAGACATTCTTCTCTCCCATGGGAAGAAGATGAACCAGAATAATGCTTCAGAAATGTTCTCCCTGTTACGAGAAATTAGGTTTCTATTCAGACGTGCAGAATAGTAGATCGATTTCCTCATCGAATGCTAAAAATTCTTATAACCCCGCCCGATTCATCACTTACTAAACAACTTAATCATGATAAAATATCTCACAAAAAAAGTTTTTATGTTTGAAGTTATTGTCGTGTTCCTACCATCACTAAGAGAGTGTATTAATAGCTTAAACCATTTTTGAATATCTTTTATAAAACCGATTACTCTGTTTTTATACATTTATTCAGGTTACAATAACATTTAATTTATTTACGATCAATTCATAATTTAAATTGCATTACACAAAAATCATGAAATTAATTTTACGGTATTAAAATTTCCATTATCCTCATAATATACTACTGTGAGTTTCTTATATTATTATAAATACTTATTTTTCTAAAACCACTGGAAACGGACAAAAAATCAGTAAAAAAACTTAGCAGAGTACTTTAGTGGCTTTACCACATCGTCAGCTGATCACAACACTTAAAATAAAACAAAAATAACATTTTATTTTATCAGAAATGTAAACCTCCTCTGTATGTTGTAACAATTACAGATAAACTTCCTGTAATGATGACTGGTTCCTGTAATTGTCATGACATACTGAGGAGATTTACATATATGATTAAATAAATTTTATTATTATTTTATTGAAGTATTGTGATCAGCTGACGCTGTGGTAAAGCCACAAAAGTATTTCTCAATTGGTAAGTGTTTTACTCATTTTTTGACCGCTTCTGGTGGTTTTAATAATTTTATTTAAAATAAAATAAAAGAAAATAAGAAATTCATTAAACGGTGGTTGTATATTACAATGTTTAACAAATTAATACTGCAAGTTATGTTAAAATATCGGTCAGTTTTTCTGTGTAATAATTTTGAAAAACCTAGCCGAGAATTAAACCTATAATCGTCAGCACTTTTAGCCAAGCACGCTGACCACTACACCACTGAGGTGTATAAGTATTTTATATGATTTTTGTTATATTTATGAATACAGTATTGTAAGCTGTTTTAAGAAAAAACCGCTCACTCTTTTCAGGTTTTAAATTTTCCTACTCGGAAATGATTTCATAATTTGTAGCTCCTGATTTTGTAATGAGTTTTTGATGATTGTTTTGAAATTAAATTTTGGTAACTAACTTATTGACAATCACGAAAAGGGTTATGTCGACTTACTCCTTGAGATTATTCTTAGGTATAATGCTCTATGTATTCTTCTAATAGGCCTATCTATGTATTTCTGATACTTCATCAAATATTTTGGAAGGTGCTATTTTTTTATTTCTTATTTTTTTGAGAAGTTTCAGTAATTCATACATTTTATATTAAGGTTATTATTACATATTTTATATTTTTATATTAAAACATCTGTAGATGAGTTGTAAAACGTGAGTCTTTGTTGTAAGACGTGATTGAAGAAAACCCCCCAATGAGAGAACTTCGTGAATTTACGTTAAGTGTTGTCTTGTTGTTTTAAAATAAGTCCGTAGGATGTCTTCGCTTCCGGTGAGTATCGTTTGAATTGTCTAAGAGTGTGCCATAGTAAATTACAATTGTACAAACAATGGAAGTTATGGTAATTTCTAATTACCGTAACTTCCATTACTAAAATAATCACCCATATATAATGTAAGGGAAAAACCCCCATTGTTAAAATTATTTGCATTAGAATAGTAGTCAGACAATAAGTTGTAAATACAGCCAATTGTCAATCATCTGATACGGGGTAGTATTCTTTAGACGGTGTATTTCCCCCTTTGTGTTTGTAGGGCTTTCTTCTACCTACCAACTTATAGCCAATCATTGGGATAGTTCCCTTTCCCATTTGCCCTCCAGGTTGGTTGAACGGTTGGTGGGAGAGTTAAATTTGTCAACTAGAGGAGGTCTCGTGGTTCGGATCCAAAAAAAATTAAAATCAGTTCCCTTAGGACTTAAGTTACGAGACTTGGGACTTAACAGTTTGTTACGAGGGAGCAGTATTTGAAGAAGTGACTAGGAGAACGAGAAGAAGAAGAAGAAGAAAGGGGATAAATATTTTTAATTCAGATAAATTCATTTCGTATTTATTAAGGGTTTGTTTTTTTATTAAAGTCGCGGCAGAAAATAGTTGGTTATATTTTAAAGTAGATTACGGTAATTTAAGAATAAGTTAGTTAATAAGGGATACATTATTATTGCAGTTGAATGTAAGGAAACTCAGTCTTATTAATTTTTTTCTCATGCTCTACTGACAGAGCTGGCGCCCAACAATTTTTTTTTATTATTCATTGTTTTAAATTCATAATAAAATATATGCCCACCTATCAATTTTGAAGGTGGTGCAAGAGTAATATGTCGAAGTGATTAGTGTGTGATTCGAGTCTTCTTTGGTACTTTGTACTGTATGTGTTGACCACTTGTTGAACTACAAGAATGTGTAGATCTCTGTGTAATTTGTTGTTAGTTTTGTACATATACCAAGGTGATTCTGTGGTTGTCTTGAGTAATTTCGACTGAAACCTTTGCGCAATTTCAATGTTGTAACGGCTTACTTCCTTATAGTTGGGTTCCATACGTCCAGATAGTTTGAAATTCTTCAAGCGTTTATTCATTTTCCAAAGTTAATGGTTAGTGGATATAATCGGTATCAGATAAGAAAAATATTCATTGACATATTCAGTTTTTAATTTGTACAGTATTTGACTAACGATGTGTGGTATTCATTTGATGTGTGACAATATTTAAGTTTCGTTTGTCAAAAGGATATCTAGTATTCTATCATACTCTCAACAGACGCTGCATGACGCTATTATCACGTACTATAAAACAGGAAAACATTTCTCTCACATTTTTTGTATGTTTCAGTAAAATTACGTCGTCTTCACAATATTATAGAATAAAATTACAGTTTTAATTTTCATTATGAAAAGAACTGTTAACTAAATGACATGAAATAAAATAAGTTTTATCTTAGACAAATTATTATGGAAATAAAGTTTATGTTATTAGCTATTCTAACATTTAATAAGAGGACATCTATCTTCGTACAGACATGTTATCTAATTAATTATCTAATTAAGTCTGAAATAACTATTATTCTAGTTAAAAACAATATGTTTAAATATTGGTAAAACATACCCTGAGTACTGTATAAATGGTTTGTAGAAATCCATTAATACTCGATACAGACTAAACAATACTAATTCAATAAACAATGCTAAACAGAACAATGACCTTTATGGAGCGATGAATTTACAACGATAAGCTATTATGGTACTATATTATTCTGGCAGGGTATTATTCCACAAATTGTCTTTCATAAATATTTAATTATATATACTCCTACCGTTCGATTGGTGGATAAGGATTTAATATTATATTCTACTAACAATACAGAACATTTTTGTGCAAAAAAGTATCTGGAGTGGTTAAAGCGGTTAGAACGGTTATAGCTTACTGGTAGTCAGTCGGTTAGCTGAAGTGTTACAATCATTAGCTGAAACAGTTGTTCACGGTAAATCATTACTTACAACACTCGATGAATGCAGAGTAGTACATTTTTATCAATAAAGTCAATAGTTTAACAGTTATTTAACACACTATTTTATATTTTTTCTTTCACTTGCTCTATTTGAATGCATAGGAAAGTAATGTATTGTTTTTGTGTTTTCTTTAATATCGAGATTTTATCGAAAATACGCGTTTTTAGCCCCCCTAAACCCAAAAACATGTTTTAACGATTGTTCTGTATTTGTGTGTGTGTGTGTGTGTGTGTGTGTGTGTGAACCCGCGCACGCACATTCTACGGTATTTTAAAAAATTGCCTCATAAATTAAATTTTTATGCTCTACATGATAGGGTGAGCGCCGTGTCTGCTGAAATTTTTGAGAAAGCTATGCTCTCGCGCTAAAAATAATATTTCTAAGATTACTGTCTTAATATATAGGGTGATTCAAAAAGAGCGCCGGTTTTGATATATCAAATTAAGAGATTTATTTTATTGAAAAACTGAAAATAAATACATCAACAAGTTCATCTTACCTTCCGATTTCATGTATGAAAAATGATGTCATGCATGTGTCCTCCTCTACTGCGCTGGCACGCATCAACTCTGTCCATGAAATTGGATATTACTGCACGCAAGTTTCGACTTCCATTTGCCCGATAACCCGTCGAATTTCCTCCTTCAAGTCATTGATGTTTCGGGGTTTATTGGCATACACCAATGACTTCAGATGACCCCAAAGATGAAAGTCACAAGGCGTCAAGTCACACGACCTTGGTGGCCATTGATGGTCGGAATTACGAGAAATGATGCGATCCTGGAACCGTTCACGGAGCAACAACATTGTTTCTCGTGCAGCAACTGAATTTTATACGGGTGATATTGGAGATCGTACCGAAGAGTTCTCCGTACAGAAGAACATCGTAAACCCAATTGTTGAGAACGGCGACATATTGATTTTGCTGGGCTAACAGCCACACTGTCACGAACCAACGCAACGTTCTGCTCAGTTCGGCCAGAACGACGACGTCCAGAACTTTTAAGGTCGACTGTTGAACCCGTCTCAAAAAACTTTTTCATGAGCCTGCAAACTGTTGATTCATTCGGTGCTTCATTACGTCCTAGAGTACCGCGAAGTCGCCTGACAGTAGCCGCATAACTCTCTCCACTCTGGTAAAATGTTTTGACGATTAACACTCGTTGTGCAATAGTAAACTTCTCCATGGTTAGACACAGACTGCGAGAGTACTACACTGCGAACAAGAGAAACTACAACTGAATCGTCAATCGGAATGTTCTCCGAAATAGAAATGAGGTCAAACAATGTTGCCAACCGATAAACAAAAATTTACCAGCCGTTTAAAAACCGGCGCTCTTTTTGAATCACCCGTTACATGTCAGGGCAAAAGTGTATTTAATTAAAGTAACGGAAAATTAAAAATATTAAACTTTTATTTCAAGCATTTTTCTACAGTTTAGCGTCAATTAGTAATTTTCCGCATTTTTAAGTTCTAGATGTTGACTTTTATTTGACGTCATTCACTCATGATTAACATTAAATGTTAATCATCAATAAATATTATAAAATTAAAAATTTTACCAAATTTTGGTGAAGTTTTACATTTTTCAATATTTACTGACGACTAAACGTAAGTTATATTGATTGTTACATTGGAAAGAGAAAGTTGTGTGAATGTTCTACACTAGATGTTTTTATGGAACAAAAATCTTTGAACTATGATTATTGGCTTGAGGCTGTTTTCTTTTTTAATATACGATTTTTAAATAAAATTACTTTCCTTATTCGATTGACAACCTCGTATGACTAAAATATAATAATTCGATTAAATTTGATTACACCGTCTCTTGTAATGAAATTAAAATGACAACTACTGCAAGTTTATTTATATGCTATCATCCATAGTCTCTCAGCGATTTCTCTATTAAAGACATTTCTAATTCAACGTTTGATCAATATTCTACGGAGCTCGAAGTAAAGGTATAGTGACAATAATTAACTTATTAATGGAATGTTATTTTCAGGTATTATAACTAAATAAACGATGGTGTACAACGTTTTAATTATTTAATCTACATACGCAAAATTGTAATACGTATACATAATAAATAAAGGTAGCTTATTCGTAACTACATGCATGTAATAATTATCATAATCACTCAAAACGGTTTCTAAAATGGACGTTTTCAATTAGTTGTGAAAAATATGGCTACTGTGTTATTCACAAACAATAAAGTGGCACAAAAAGGTATATCAGTTTCCGTTTATGAAAATAGAAATTGTAGAAGTAAACTAAATAAAAATTGTCTTTTAAACAAGGTTAGGCATACGCCTGTTCCAATTTCACATGCTACAATAAATTACATTCACCTCATCTTCGGTTTACCAAAGTCTCTCTTTCGAGCGTACCATCGAATTTGTACAGGTATTGTGCAAACTGACATCCTTTCCATGTGTTGTCTCCAACCTTAACGACATTCTTTTATTTTCTAGTCCCAGTTTAAAATATCCTATTCTATCCTTACATGTTTATTTCTTATTCTATCCAATCGAACACACGGTTTCGTTCTTTGCAAAAAACTCATTTCTACTGTTTGGATGTTCCGCTCGTGTTGACTTCATAGTTGCCTACGCTTCTCTTCCATACATAATAACAGGATTAGAACTTAAAAAATGACTAACTTATTTTCCAAAATTGGCTGCACCCCTTCTTGAGGTCAGATGAACATATTATAAACAGGATTGTTTTCAAGTTTACGCAGCACTGTTTACCTCAGGAACCCTAATACAAATAGGATTCCGAGTTAACATTTCATTCAGAACAAGGTTATATTTATGCATCACTTAAACGTCCTCCTCATACCCAAATACCAAACACAATCAGTTGTGCTTGGATTGCATTATGAATATTTTTATCCGACTAGCACTCACAATATTTCCAGTAAACATGTTCATTAAGTTTGATTCACGCTTAGTCACACCTAAAAGTTTATCGCAAAAATATGGATTGGCTTTATTATGGATAGTAAAAAAGTTTTAAAAATGTAATTTGTCTAACATGATCGTCTCTATTACGAGATTGGGTCAATGATGAATGGTACGGCGTAAATTTAAAATCTTGTAGAATTCTCAGTATCCTTTTTAGTTCAGATTTACGCTCTCAGATAAAGGAGTTTGCGTGACTTTTTGTTATTGAGTTATGGTATCTACGTAAGCCTTGCCTTTAGCTTAGGTAACACTATGATATGATATTCAGATGAATAAATGCCAACCTGATTGTTAATCGAACCCGGTACCCATAGAATAGAAGCCAGTTGAGGTGGCCACTACACCACGGGACAGCCCGTGTCAGATTTCATAAACCATATATATATATATATATATATATATATATATATATTTAGTAGGCCTATTATTTACACATTATTTTTCGTGTAAAAATTTTTATTTTGTATTTCGCAATAATAAATTGTGTTGTTGTTTAGGTTATCAGCCGAAATGCTGGTTTGAATCTCTAAAGGCTTTACTAAGTAAAACTAGTAGTAAGGTGGTTTACCTTTCTTACTGAGTTGGAAAGCATGCTTACCAGCGTGGTAAGCCTTCTGAAAAGCATCTACTTTCCACCCTGCAATGACACCTTCACTTCATTCACCACAGGGTCTGGCTGTATAATGAAATTCATTACTCTCAGAGAAGATAACTCTGACTAGTGTCTTTAACACCTCTGCCTCTTCTGTTCTTAAATGCTTGTCATATAATTGGCTGACCATGTGATAAGAAACAGAATTACGTTTTGTAGCCTTGGAACTAGCAGATTGAGTGGAAATAGTTTAACACTCCACCTGCCTATTATAGCCAAAAAAAATTGAAAACATTTTAAGATGATTATTCAGTTCAAAACGTTTTAAATTTAATTATGTATGAGTGCTTCACATTTTTCGTTCATTTAGCCATAGGCTTAAGCACATAACTTTTTTGTCTCGCGGAATATAAAACCCAAACATATTTTAAATTATTAACTCATAAATATGAGTTCTTCAGAAAATTTTACTTTTAAAACTTATTTAAAATTAAACTCTAAATTTTGATTAACGTAAAAACTAAACAAAAAACGATTAAGGAACTACTATTTAGCAGTAGGAAGAATCACGTGAAGAAATATATTAATTTTACCCACGATTTTAATTACTTTTATAATTGTTTAAAATGCTTTAACTTTTAACATTTGTTCCAGATAAGCGATGGTTTATTACTGCACTCTAGAGGATTTGAATTAAAATTACGGAGAATAAACTACGTTTAAGATACTTGCGTCATTTTATTTTATTCTACAAATAATGCAGTTAAAAGTTTTACATTGATTTTCAATCGCAAATTTGAAAACTAGTTGTTCAAGTATTGTTGCTCATTTCAGTTACCTTTTTTCTCCAGTTTCGTTCATTTTTTCTGCCTGTCATGGGATTGTACTTTTGCAATTAAAATTCCCTCTCTAAAAACACGCTCCAGCAGTTCCCATGATTTTATTTCTCTTCGGATAACGCTATCAGAGGCACCGCTACGGTCCAACAAATTTTATGTATAAGCATTTTTTGTCGAGCTCCTCCCGTAATTCCCCCATTTTCTTTCCCGATGTGAATTTAAATAAAACGTAAATGAAATGATAAAAAATCTAATTGAACGTGTTACTTTCATTTGAAGATCTAAATTATAAATGGGGACTCTCTTAATAATAACTTTAGTGATAACCCTCGCTTAGAATAATTTCATGAAATTAAATTTTGCTTCTGGAATTCATTTTTAAATTAATTAATTAAAGAAAAGTTGTATTATTTTTCTAATAAAAAATAATATTGTTTATTATATGAAAAACTAAATTCTCATAAATCAAAGTTATATAGACTATAATAACAATAGTATTATTTATATCATTTTGTATTTTTAATAACATACGTTACATATTTTTTAAATTATAATTAATTCAAAAAGATTATAAAAAAGAGCTTAATTATCGGAGATCGGAGATTTAATTAAATATGTCAGAGGGATAATCAGTCATGATACGGTTAATACTGTGATTCAATCTGATAATATTTACCAATTAAATAAATTAACCCTTATATATTAGTATAGTACGCAATATTGATTTGCTAGCTACCAAAATTTTATAGTTTTGGAAATTTATATAAACTAAATAATGACAACTAATTGGTAAAAATGAAATGGGATAAACATACCAGCGATTGTTTATTATATGTTACAGCTAAAAACAAACATTGTTAATTCTTTAGCGCTTTGTTTTGCTAAAATTACCATTAAGTCGTATTTCAAACTTCAATATCCTTTTCATCCATCTAATCACCCTCCGCAGGCCTCTACTGATCATTACGTCATTTACTCCTAACATCCAGTGCTTTGGTGGGCGTTCTTTTGTTACTTTTTCCCTTAAAATCCAGATCCATATTCTGGTGGGTCACTCTAATGTTTTCATTTATTCAACGCAGGTGACTATACCACAACAGGCCGGCCTGTTGGCGCAGTGGTTAGTGCAACTGGCTTCTACGCCGAGGTTCCGGGTTTGATACCCGGTCAGGTTTGGCATTTTTTCATCACTCATCTTTATGTATCATACTACATTATCAGCAAATATTATTACAAAACAGTCAGACGTATAACAAACAAATAGAAAACACAACAGACTCTTTATATTTCATCTAGTACTTTGTTTGGTCTTCCTACATTTTCCTTGATTTCTTTACTCCTTATATGATCTAACGAGATTCAACAACTTTTCCAGAAGTCCATCTGAACGGCTACCTATAAGCATCCTGTTACTTCTTTCTGATAATCCCCAGAAATATTTTCTGCACAACTCGTTCTATTCGTTCCTTTGTTTCAATCCGAGTTTTCTTGACAATGCGAATCGGAAATTTATATCTATGTCATTATACTTCCCTGTATCGTTCTTTTTATTTACCTCTGGTTTTTCCCCTTACTGCTCAGAAATACACTTATGTAAAGGCCAAACCAATTGTTGTGAGTGCTACGCTACGCATCCACATACTTGACTTCGACCCTACATACCCCGCCCACCTGCAAATAGATGTACAGTCAAAGTGTTGTTGAAAACTGATAACACCCATTGTATTTTGTAAGCAAGCTGTTCCATTGTTGATTACATACACTCCACTATTGCAGTAGACACAAGACTATACTAATGCAGACGCACGTTTTGACCAGCGCTCTCCTCATGAAAGTGTACTTTTACTTTCACAGACCTCTATCCTTTGTCTTTCTGTTTGTAGCCCTCGTCCAGCAAATACAATTTGTAGATATTCAGTATTTGAGTAGTTAACTTTTAGGCCCCGTTTCCGTAGAACCTTTGTTGGTTCCCTAATCATATATAATCTATCTAAAACTCATCCATTACTACAACTATTATTTTAATATAGACATTTTCCTCTAATAAAGCTTACTGACAGCCTCCTTATTCTTTGCATAAACCTATTTTTCTAAGACTTCAAAAAGGTTTTGGACTATATAGTATGCTTTTTCAATATTAACAAAGACTAAGAAAGTTTGAAAATGTTTGCATTTACTGTTTAATGTTTTATGTTTAATTTACTGGGAGAAATACTTTATTCAACTGTGGTTTTCCATGTTTGCATCAATGCTACTATTTTTTTTCTACTACTACACTGTTACTGTGTTAATATTTTATAACTATGTTATTGATCTTTACTGCGGCAAACACTGAAACTGCTTACAGAATATTTTACATTAGAATAGATATTGTGACAATATCTAAACGGAATGTGTGTTCGAGAATTTTCGAGGGGATCGAGGATTTAAAAATGCTAACGTAAATAATACAAGTAGGGTTACCAGAAAATAGTGATAAAGGGTATTGCATAATCAGCTAGCCCTATTGTTGCAGGGGTATTTTGAACAGGTGGGTACATATTTAGATAATTGGCCTTTTCGTAACACCTTTTATTCAATCCTAATTTGTTTACAGTCGCTAATATTAATCCAGAAGCCGTAAGAAGAAATTTTGTATTGTTATTATTATATACATATACATAATATATTCGTAGATATATATATATATATATATGTACTACTATCATTTTCGCGTCCATACATTGACAATTTCCTAACAATCTGGAGTCCGAGTGCAATTTGGCGTCCGTATACGGACGCCAAATTGTAATCCTTAATAAAAACTTAATAAAAATTTATTGTGACATGGTTTTCGGACGTAATTTTTTTAAACTAAAGTACATAGTTTGGGGCAACTATATTTATTTTTTGAGAATTTTATTGTTACTCAGAGAGACACAAAAAAATAAATAAATTTTGGTACCGGATGCGAAATGGCGGTGTTTTGAAACTATTTTATACACCGTACCTTGGAGAGTTTCTCACCAGAGTGCTCTCGCTACGCCCCTATGTAAAAATATACGTATATTATGTATATTCTTACAAGGACGTCAGTTTCACATCTGCTATCAATTTCGCGTCCACCGGTTAAGAAAATAGACAAAACAAGTTATAAATAAATATTGTGTTGTGTTAAGAAAAAAAGTTTAAAAGAATAATAAAAACAAATTTTTATTAATCATCGAATTACAATTCTTTCAAAACTCACAATCTAATTTAGTAAACATTCAAATAAATATTATTCGGCAAATTATTTGATATAAGTAATACAATTAAATTAAAAATAATTATATATTTTTTAATAGAATTAAAAAACTCTCTTTTCCGATAGACGATTTTTTGGGTTGACAAACTATCCTGGAAGGAAACCGGTGCTGCGCATAGTAGTGTCAGGATTAAATTATTTTTATGGCTGGCAGGATATCTTTCTAAACGCATTGTATACACAACGTATATTATACGCAATTTTGAAGAGTTGTTCTCCGCCGTGCTGTCGCCTTCCATACATGAGTCCATCGCACGCCGCTTTGGTTTCTTTTTTCAAATTAGGCATAAACCCACTATCAACGAATCCATGAACAAATCCTTTAGTAATTTGTTTACGTCGTTCGTTTAGTAACCAACGGGTTGGTCTAGTCTAGAAGAAAAGTCGTCGCCGCAAGTCAGCTGTTTAGCTGACTTTTCGACAGCTTTTCTGACAGCTGATTTTCGGAGATGGAGGTTCCTAGTTTAAATCCTAGTATATAGTATAATTTTGGTACTTTTATACGAATTTGAATACTAGACAGTGATTACCAATGTACTTTGATGGTTGGGGGTCAATTAACCATACTCTCTCAGGAATGGTCGGCCTGGGTATGTACGAGACTACAGCTCATTTAAACGTCATACATATCATTGGGTCATGGGGTTGCTTATTGTTCTCAATCGAACAAATTGCAACCTACACGCATTAAGGATAAAACAAAACAAAAATTTGTTTAAGAATTTTTAACATGTTATTTCACGCTTTTTTTAACATTACACCACCTGACAATTGTCAATCAAATATTTCCTGATTACGCTTACGATGTGTAAAAAGAATGCGCATTTTGCTGTTTGCCCACTCTCACTGCAAAATGTTTCAAGTACACTTCCATAATGCTATTTCGTATCATGTAATATGTCGCCCCAATTACTAGGTTTAGCAGTTTTACAGTAAGTAAATAAAACATTAAAGAGAAAAAACTTTTTCTAAAATATAAAAAATTAAAAATGGACTAGGAGTAGATTATTATTAGCCTTGTTTTTTGCTTAAAAACAATGCGATAAAAAATTAAACTAAGAAATTCGGGAAATAGCAAACTTTACTAGACAGACCTGAACCAAGTAGGCATATTTTAATATTTATTCTGGGCCGATTTTCTTTCATTATAAAATTCTGGACAGAGATTACAGATTTCAGAAAAAAAATGTTAAGGGTAGAATAAAGTACACCCATTCAGTTTTTTCCCTTTTTCTCTTACAACATCTGAACAAACGACATTTTTTTAAATGCCCGGAAAAAACAAGGGCCATCGATTTAGACAAAAAAGTTTAAATATTAATGAGTGGGTGACCTAAAGTGAAGTTTGTACCATCCAGTTCACCTCGATTTTCTCGCGAGTATGAGCTTAACAATCGTAATATTTATGGAACGTTCCGAAACAGCAGAACGACTCTCGATAGGGATAACGATAAAATTTAAATTGAATTTCTTAGAGTATCGCCACCATTCCTAAGTTTTTCACGATTTTTTCGCTGATTTCGGCAGACCAAACAAAACAATTTACAGAACAATCCAGAACAAATGACAGCTATCATTTAAAGTAAAAACCAAAAAGTATTGAATGCATGGGCTTATACTTGCCACTCCAAATTTTTCTTTGATTTTCTAGCATATTTGAACGGGAAAAACGAAATTTTCGCGAAATGATCCGGAACAAACGAAGGGCTGTCAATCTATGTAAAAAACTTTAAAATATTGAGTCGAGGGGGATTAGAGTGACATTAGCACCACCCAGTTCTTCTCGATTTCTCGCTTACTTGAAAGGAACTAAAAAAATATTTTGCGAGACCATCCGAAACAAACGAAGGTCTGTCTCTGAAGTCCAAAAAAAAATTTAAAAAGTTGAGCGGGGGGAGGCCAGTGTGAAGTTAGCCCCTCCCGGCGTTTTTTCACTTATTTGGACGGAACAAACAAAACATTTTCCGGAATAATCCGGTAGAAACGTAGACCGATCAATTTTACAAGTTAATTTTTGAAATTTTTGTATGGGGGCCAACTTTACAGTCCTGGTTTGAACTTCTACAGGTTTAGCTAAGTAAAACAAGGAGTGGGGTGGTTTACAATTGCCTTCCTCGCCGAGTTGAAAAGCTTATCAATATGCCAGGCCGTCTAAAAAGCACCTATTTTCCACCCTGCAAATGACACACCTCACGTTATTCACCACAGGGTCTGGCTGCATAATGAAATTCATTGCGCTCAGAGGAGATATAACTCTGACAAGTATCTTTTACACTTGTACCTCTTCTGTTCTTAAATACTTCAGTCATATGTTTGGCTTACCATGTGATAAAAACAAAACTAAAATTTTTTTAGTCCTGAAACAAGCAAATCGAGTGCAAATAATTTAACACTCCACCCTGCCTGTTATGTGCAACCCCTTACAGTGCTATTATTTATTAAAGGCAGTTGCCTCTTACAATCAAAACATGCATTTTATTCGTCACTTGGGCGAGTAAATTTAAATCGATAATTCAAAGGATACCCACATCGAGAAAATGTTTCCAAACGGTGAAAATATTTTTACAAAAGATAATAAATTGATAAGAGAGTAGATTAGTCGATTTTTTTTAAAGTAAATTCAGTACACTAGCAAATGTCCAACACGAGTCCTGAAAGTGTAGGTCAACAGAGACTGTAATTTCCCGATACTGAAGAAGCTTACTGAAATTAATTATTAGCAAAAACAAACCCCTGTTATTTATTTTTTGATTTTTGTAAAGCTTTTGACCGTGTCCCGTATGATTTGCCCATAAAAAAATTGAGGTGTATGGTATTAGAGGGATATCAGAGGGTCGAATTGCCATCCAATCATTGCAAAGTTAAAACAAAATACACATAAAATTTTATACAAGTTAAAAGGGGAGTTCAACGAGTTAGAATTTTAAGACCCTTGCTATTTTTAATTTTTGTTAACGATCTCGCTGAATTTCTTGGCTCCTTCAATGTTATATTATTTGCTGATGATACGATAATATCTTTCGAAGATGAAAACTCTGAACAAGGTTTAAAACTAAAGAAGCTTGAAGTAAGGTTATAGACTGGATGCAATAAATAATCTAGTTCTCAACTCAGATAAAACTGTGGCCAAATGCTTCACTGGTCGTAAGGAAATAAGTAACCAAAGTAAGGATATCTCCATTAATGACAATATATCAAAATCTTTTGTAACAGGTAAGTTACAAAATTTTTAGAATTAATATTAGGTAGCAAACTATCCTGGGACAGGTGTATTAAGGAACGTGTCTGCTATATAATCAAATCCTACTGCTACGCCCTAAAACGCTTAAAAATAAGGTACTTAGCGTACCAATACCTTTGAGTATTTATCATGTTTACAAATTCTGTTGGATTTGTTTTTAATTTAGTCACACTTAAACTTATAAAGTCGTCACCAAATTAGGTGTTTAACAGCTGATTTTCGGAGACGAAGGTTCCTGGTTCAAATCCTAGTAAAGGTAGTTACTTTTATACGGATTTGAATGCTAGACAGTGGTTACCGGTGTACTTTGATGGTTGGGGTTTTATTAACCATACTCTCTCAGGAATGGTCTGCCTGGGTCTGTACAAGACTACACCTCATTTACACGTCATACACATCATCCTCATCTCATTGGGTCATGGGGTTGCTTATTGTTCTAAATTGAACAGATTGCAACGTACACAAATTAGGAATAAAAATAAATGTATGTTTAAAAAATCAAATAATGTTCAAATTATTCCGTCATATAATTACTTTTTATCTGGTTTTTTGTTAATTATAATGATTAAAATTTTCAATGATCAACTATCAAGTTGACTTATGAATATGGACACTGTTTACTATTAAGAATTCGTTTCTAATCAGTTGGTCCTAGCATATTGTTTGGCTGTCTTTGTCAAGGTTTCACATAGTTTTTCTTGGCCTCTCCAAGTGAATGCCTTGTCTATCTCCTTTTTGTCTTCTGTGCAATAGTATAACCTTCCAGTTCCTTATCCCAAGCATTTTGACTAGTCAAAAATAATGTACATATTTTTACGTAACAATAAGGTTTATTTATTTCATTATTTGTAATATTGATTCCTAGATTGGGTGGTTGGTTGACGATGTAAATAAAGTACTAGAAACCAAAAGAATATCAACAAAAAGTGGCCACCATGGCTTTTACAACACTAAATAATTTAAAAGAAAACGCAGAGAAAAATATCAGGGTTTGGAAGACTGACTGAAAGTTGTTTAGCCGAAAAATAATCTTGGAAATGGCCTGTTAAAGGATAAACTTCAACGTGTACAAAACAGCTGGATACGAGAATTATTAGTGTAATGTTATGTTAGTTTACTTTGTTGAAGATCAAAGATTACCATTACTTGAGGAACAAGAATAAAAATACAAACTATGACTAAGCCGGACTGCATTTCAAATGTTGTAGAAATTTTACTGGCCATCGTACTTTTGTATAATTTATAAAATCATTTTGATTCAGTCACTAA
The DNA here is from genome assembly GCA_035578175.1 of Catonia carolina. NCBI lineage: Eukaryota > Metazoa > Arthropoda > Insecta > Hemiptera > Achilidae > Catonia > Catonia carolina. The sequence goes on from JAQMRL010000002.1 coordinate 84,962,690, forward strand.
AACATGGAAATATAAACCTAGAGAGAAGCGAGGCTTGGGAAGACCTAAAAAGAGATGAATACTGGAACAGGCCATTGAGCCTAATCCTTAACAGATGATGATGATGAATTCATTTGAACACCGAAAAGACAATGGGTGAATGGTACTCCATTTGAATATTGAACAAATTATGTCACTTTACAATTACATAATTTTGTCAACTAAGTAAATATTTTAATTGCATTGTCTACTAATTGATCATATTATAGTAATTGCAGTCGAACCTCCCTGATTCGAATCTGATGGAACCGGCTGATTTCGATTTACAGAGGTAAAATATTGAAACAAAAAATGTACTTAAAAATTGCGTTTTAATAAAATTCATGTAATTCCATAAAATATTAAATTACAAAAGTCAAAATTATTAATAGACCACCAATTTGATTGAGGAAAGTTTTTTACAAATATTATTTTACTTGTGTTGTTTAGGTCATCAGCCGAAAGGCTGGTTTGAACCTGTAGAGGTTTTACTAAGTAAAACGAGAAGTGAGGTGGCCTTCCTCACTGAACGGAAAAGTACGCGTATCAGCATGCAGGGCCCTTTGCAAAGCACATATTTTCCCCTCTGTAAATGATACCTTTACTTCATTCACCACAGGGTTTACTTAATACTGTGATTAAGAATTAAGGGCATGTTTTGGTATTACAAGCTCTATTAGTACTCAAAAGCAAAAGAATATTCTACTTATAAGAACGATATGACAAATTATTGAAAAAACGACATAAAAAACAGAGTAAAATAAAATCGGGATACGCGTAAACAGTACAACTATACCTACAAACAAAAAGTTAGGTCAGCCTACAGAAAATGAAAAATAAATTGGGTACCGAAAATTTTAGAAATTTTAACGAGTAAAATATTGCTTAATCCGAATGAATACAGCTACGGTATTTTTTACCCTGTTTGTACGAAAATCATACACCAAAGAAGGAAATACTGCATTACTAATTTAGCCAAACTAATTTTTTTTTTTGCTTTCGTCTGGTTTCCTCTGACTTAAAAATTAACTGAATTTTCAATATTTCCTGATGCGTATTGAAGCTTTGAACTACGCTTGTTATGCCCTTATTTGGTCGTAAGGTTTTGTGACAATAATGTTTTGTAAGAAGTGTAATTGTTTGTGTTTCTGCCTGGTTTCTTCTAACTCAAAAGTTAACTGCATTTTCAGTTTTTTCTAAAGCTTTTTGTAGTTTTGTACTACGCTTACTGTGTCCTTATTGTCATGATTTAACGCATGCTTCATTAAAAATCGTGTACAATGTGTAAATTGGAAATTTTGTAATTATTTTATTAATAATGTATAAAAAAATGTATTGTTACAATATATATGACCACGAAACTCTCGAAAATTTTCGAATAGGGAGGTAATTTAATTCATATTAAGGACGATTTTTGAAGGGGATAGCATACAATTATATTCGATTTAGGGAGGATTTCGAATGAGGAGGTTTGACTGTATTTGTAACAATTAGGATATTTTAAATAATTAACTCTAACAAATAAAAATTTACTTTCTTTAATTATTCTGGTTTTACATTGATTTAAAATAAGTACCTATTTAAAATACATGTCAAAATAATAAACAACAAATAATAAATTATTTTGATGACTGGATTGGATTCCGTCCGAGAACGAATTGTTTTCATACGATGGTCTTGTGTGGAGAAGTACTAGGGTGAGATGTGAATATCTAACTACAATCATTACAACACGTAGAAGTGGCAAATGCTACAGTACACGTGCCGGTACGACATGGCAACATCGTTTACACTGTTGCAGGCTATAAGTCATAATAGCGGGAACGATGCCGGACGCGAAATTGTCGGTAATTTGTACGAACGCGAAATTGTCGGTAATTCGAAAGGAGTCTGAATTGATAGCACAGTGAATAAAATTGAAAAATGCTCAATTTTCAATATCAGGACAAACCAATACCAAAACTCAGGGTGTAAGTGTAACAAATACCCTATATACTCTCATCAAAGTTGAATATACTCTTCAAATAAGCGATGTGCGAAATGCACGCTTTTTGAAAAGACGCGGAATTGTTAGCGGGATGTATATATATATATATATATATATATATATATTCATGTATACATAATATAGATATATTCGTAAATAGAACTGACTAAAAAAAGGTTTTTCTGATGAATTGCAGAATAATAGTAAAAGACAGATTATTTTTAAAATGTTATATTTAAATCGGACAAACGTAAGTATAACGAACAGAGGAATCACGAGTAATATGGACCCCGCCTCGGGGCAAACAGGAAACACTGCCGGCCAGTGCTCTTAACCCCGCTTGTGTAGGTTCATATTTTCTGGAATATTTAAATATTTTCCATAATTTTATGACCAGTAAGACAAATTGTAGTTAAAATCTGTTTTAATTAAATGTGTAATTGTGTGGATATACCCGCAAAATGACCTGTGGAAAAGATTTTTTGGCGGATATATCCGTCAATAGTTAGCAAAGCTTCTTTAAATAGAAATTACCAAACTTTTTTATAAGAAATTTTGTAACATTTGAAGTAAAGTATTTTTTTGGCCTACATTTACACTTTTCTACTAATGGCGCTGATGCATTAAAAGATTTTTATCAAGTACATTGCAAAGCAATCTAATTAAGTATTAGTATTAAAGAAAATGAAGCGATCAAAGTGAAACTCACATTAAAGCAAAAAATCTGGTGTGAAACACTCACAACTTTCTCTTGCCAGTGCAAATAATTTAAACAATATAACCTAACATTAGTAATAAAACATTAGAATAAACAAAAAACTAGCCTCAAAAAACATAACCTTATTTTAATCATGAGTGAAAGACGCAAAATGAAAATCTACCTCAGTTTGGCTTAAAAACATGGAAAATCATTGTTTCACGCTAAACTAGGCTCTGTAGAGAAAAATGCTCTAAATAAAAGTTGTAGATCCTTTAATTTCTGTAACACCCCCTTATCGCCGCCGGCAACACATACGGCAAACAAAAGCGATAGGCTGGCAAGGGTGTTAACAAAACATAAAAAAAAAACATTAAGGAAGCTCAAAAAAAACAAACACTCGGGTAATTCGCAGCATAAATGAAATAAACTAGAAAAGTAACCAGTAAAATAATTTAATTTTAAAAACCAGAAATATTTATATAGTGAACAGCAAAATTGTACAATGTTACTCAACTTTAAGTGGCTGGAAATTACAATACAAAATCAGATCTAAAAACGTACTTCCAGATGTAAATTTTATAAATCTTAAGTAAAACAATAAAAATTAAATATATATATATATATATTCATTAAATGAATAACTGAACATTGAAAATTATGGCCAAATTATTTTGAATTTAAATTTATCTTTTGTTTAGCATGCTAGCAGCTTTCTTTTCAATAAACATATTTTATCATTATTATTTTTAGAATTTTAAAGAAATAATAAAAAACAAATTTATAATCAACCTTTTCAATAAGGTATAAAACAAGAGTAATAGTAAAAAGTTTTTTGAATGAAATGTTAAATTTATCTTTAGAATTTTAAGTTAAAAAAATATATACACAAATTCAAATTCAACTCTTAAATAAGTGTAAAAGAATTATTATTATAATTTTATGCAATAAAAAATTAAATTTAATTGAACAATGTTCCTGATTGCTTATTTCAGCAAATGAATTAACAGGACAAACTTTTCAAACAGGTCACTTGGAATTCACAAATTTTCCTGTTTAAAACATGAAGTTACCGAGATGGATCCTAATTTCGGGCGTGATCTTTTCCCCAAAATGCATCGGTTGCCACCTAGAAAACACTTAAGGTAGACGGACGAAATCCTCACATAATAGATAAATTGATAAAACATACCCTTTTGTAGTTAACACATATTTTTTTAAAGTACTACTAACGTATGCACCGATCAAGGGAAGATCTCTGATGAAACCCTCATCCAAATTGGATTCCAAATCACTTCAGGCAAAAAATAGTCAGGAAACACTGAACATCAATTTACGGGATGCTGGCGAGGTGAAAATTTGTCATTGTCGGGAGTCGAACTCCATGTACTGATTATAGGTAGTAGGATAATCGAACGGTAATTCCCGTTCCCGGATTTGAACCCTTGAAAAAAAGATCGAGCTAGTGTTAATATTTAGTAAAATATGTGCCGATCTTAATCAAAAACACTAATGCATAAATAATACAAAGTAAATGAACAAAATATAACAAAGTTATGAATTTAAAGATAGAAACTTAATACGAGTTGCAATAGATAGACAATTATAAAGTTTTAAAAAAAACTAGACAATTAAAGTAAGCAATTTGCAGAAAAATACAATTTTCCAATTACAAAACTTTACATCGTTTACAATAAATTAATCATAAGTCAAAATTAGTTTTACATAGACCAAAATCGAATCCAGTAATCAAGAAATAGCAAGTACAATTACAACGTAGTTTCCTTGTTACAAAATTTAATTTTATGCAACCCGTGATAAATTTCCAGCTCTCGGAATACTAAAATAAAATAATTAACTTACCATGTTAAATGGGCAAGAAGAAATTTAACTTTATTCAAAAGTTATAAATTATAAAATAACACGTAATAAAAATACTACATATTAACTGAACTGAACTCTACCAAAATTCAACCAAGAGTGTCTTGTCATGCTTAAGGAGGTAGCTCGACGAGAGGGCCGAACGCAGTTCGCAGTAAAAGCGGTAGAGCGCGCCACCGGACGGTGAGTTAGATAACGTCGCCAGTAGATTCGAGTAAACGGCAACCTAAACAACAAGCTAACGCCAACAAAACCAAAAAAATACGTAACAATCTGAAAGCAGGTGTTACATTTCCTATAAATATGATTATATATACTTTTGTCGTAAAGTGCATACTAAGGCCGAAATCTTTAAAAAATCGATTTTTCACACGTTTTCGTGAGAAAAAAACAGAAAATCGCTAATTACCGCTAAACTAAGCGTTATACAAAAAAAATGTTTAAAATAAAAGTTGTAGAATTTTAAATTCTCTACATTGTTTATTATATACATTTTTGCGCTATAATACATATTAAAGCCGTAATCTTAAAAGAACACATTTTTTACGTAAAAAACAGCCTCACCGAGAATTTCAGCAAACATGACGCCTACCCTATCTTGTAGAGAATAAAAAATTGAGTAAACCAGGCGATTTTTAAAAAAAATCGTAGGACCAGTTTTAGAGAAAATCGCAAAAAAGTGAAAAATTACACGAATAAACTACCACTTCCGATTGACCGATTTTGATGATAATTTTCGTGTCCGGTCCGGTAGTGGTATGTAACTTAAGTTTCAAGTTTGAAGTTTGTACGATGTTCCGTTCTTGAGATATTTTGTACACACACACACACATACACACACACACACACACGCACACACACACACGCACGCACACACACGCACGCACGCACGCACGCGCGCGCACACACATACACACACACACAGACCAACCGCTAAAAACATGTTTTTTGGGTTCAGGGGGTCTGAAAACGTATAGATCAGGTGAAAACTTGATTTCTTAAAGCCGACATGAAAACAATACTTTCCTTCCTATATATTCATATAGGCAAGAGAAAGTAAAAATTTACAACGCCGAAATATTAATAAGAAAACTAAGAGAATTTTTTGGTTGTCGTATAGTAAGTTGGCTATTTCTCATTAAATATATTTTAGTAAGCTATTTTCGTGAAACCATTAAAAAATTACACTTTCAATTGAAATTTAGTATCTGTTATTATATTATTACAACAATTTCTAAAAGTGAAGCCACTGTTCCAAAACTTCATTTACTTGAAGGAGCGTGCAGTCATCACCACCGTCCTACAGTTGGCCAAGAAGATCTCTTGGCCAGAGGCGCTTCAATCGTCTGCGCTGAGCACCCGGTATCGCCCAAGTGTACATGTTTTGTATGAGAGGGTTGTCATGTAATTCAAATTTGTTATGCAACGTCTTGTATAGTTGTTTTGCGACAACAATTACGTATGGGATTTGTAAGTCTTTGTGCAACACCGAAATTGTGATGTAAAAGGGGCATTGCTTTATCGTTCGTAGAATTGTGTTCGTTTCGTGTGTGAAGGTTTAGCAGATCCCCAAAGTTGAACTCCATATGTCCAGATTGGTCTTTTAGACTGTCTTGCAAATTGTTAATTTGTGTGACATGTTTAATTTAGAACGTCTATCGAGTAAGCGTTTCGGTTGAAAGAAGCGGGTTTTGAGTTTGTGGCTTGTATGTGTAATAGCCTATATGCGTCCTTGTAAGTTTTCTGTCCAAGTGTAAGCCTAAATAGCGTAGTTGAGTAGGGTGAAGCAGCGGAATATACTTAATTTAAACGGTTGGGCAGTTTTGTTTTCTAAGAGAAAATGTCATTTTAATAAACAAACAATGCAGAAATTTACATTTTTATCTGTGCTGCTCAGAGAAATTGGTAATGTTATTTAAATAATAAAAAAGAATTATTTTATACACATAGGAACGTGTTGACTACTTTTTGTATTTTTAGTCAATAAAGGAACTAAGAAAAAGTGAAACAAAAAAATATTTTCTTTTTTAAAAGAAAAGTAATGAGTTCATTAATAAACTAATCACAACAAAGAAATTAATTAAAAGGAAACGAATAAAGTAGCTAATTTAATTTAAAAAGTCTTAGAGAAAAGACATTTTAAGACTTAAATATCTATTAAGAGACGTTAAAAAAGTAAAAATTAACAAAAGAAATCTTATTTATGTACGATCAAATAAGCAGCACATTTTCTTTTTTGTGAAAAATTCATTTTTTAAAGAATTAAATTAACTTATTAAACGAAATATAACATTTCAGTTAGACGAAATATACTAGGTTATAAATGTTTGCTATTTTTTAAGATCCATAAATGGATAATAGTGTTCTATTCCATTCAAGTAATTTATTCATTTAATAATAAACAGATTTTTGTTTGATGCGCACAGGTTTGTAAACGAAAACTTTGCTTTTTAAATTGGTTTCATCGGTTGTGCTAAAGTAAGATAATTTATTTATTACAGAAGAAACAGTTTTTCTCAATGCACGTACTTAGAGAAAAAAGTTCTGTTAGCCAATATGCTGCTGTTCCAATAGTTCTGTTTCTTCTTATATACTTAGTCAAATTAACAAGAGACAGAAAATTAAATATAGAGTTAAAAGCGAAAGGGGTGTACGTAATCATAAATATCTCTTTTATATTAATGGATTTTGGATTTTATTATACAGCCAGATTCTTTTATACATAAGGTGATATTGTTATTTGAAGGATGATAACGTAAACGCACTTTTAAGTGGTTTAGCGAACTAATGAACGTCTGTACTTTTAAACTTTTAGAAAAAGGAAACAAGTAACACCTTAACATGTCGTTTCAATTAGTAAAACCAATACGGGTGCAAACGTCTTCGCTGTAAATGTAAATGAACTTACCAATACATACTCAAGACTTACACCACCATAACTTAGGCTAAGATTTGCCCATAACGGGCAGGTGGAGTGTTAAATTATTGGCACTCGATCTGCTAGTTCCAGGACTACAAAAAATAGTTCTATTTCTTATCACATGGTCACCCAATTATGTATTACTGAAGCATTTAAGAACGGAAGAGGTAGAGGTGTAAAAGACAAACGTCACAGCTATCTTCTCTGAGAGTAATAAATTTCATCATTGTACAGCCAGACCCTGTAGTGAATGAAGTAAAGGTGTCATTTGCAGGGTGGAAATTAGATGCTTTTCAGAGGGCCCGGTATGCTGATAAGAATGCTTTTCCACTCAGTGAGGAAGGCATTGAAAAACGCTTCACTCCTTGTTTAACTTAGTAAAGCCCCTAGAGGACCAAACTAGCCTTTTGGCCGATGACCTAAACAACAACTTACGATATGACTAGTAAACACAACGAATGTTTTTTAAAAGTCAGTGTAATAATATATTCCCAAAGCTCTAAACGTCAAACTCGAAAAGTTGAATTATGACTTTGGAAGAAAAATAAATAGGATATGAGTCAAATAAATATTTTTAGGAGTAAAAGGACGTTTAACGACATGCTCATGAGATAATTATTATTCAATCCGATATTACAAAATGATATTTACAGTATAAAACACATAAAAGTTACTTTACGCCATAAAAATCCATTAATAATGAATGCATATAGTTTTAACGTTTCCATATTGTACAGAAAGTATCCAACATCATAGCCGTTATTGTAAACAATAACATCGAGCCATACAAGGTATGCGATGAACATTGACACTGTATTGAGACTGCACAGATTTATGGCAGGACAAATTGACAGGCAGGGAGCTTGAGGTAGCTCAATTAATCACAGCCAGCGAGGACACTGCGACAAATGGTTTCACACTATTCATTTGTAGACCACCGCACAATATCTCGTTTTACTGTGAACCGTACAAGAGTTCGTTCTTCAAAAATACCAAATAACAATCATACAAAATTACTATAGTTATTTATATTTTTAAAATACGTGTAGTTGTTCCCATTGCCGCTACAAAACACATCTGCCGTACAAAACAGTTTTAGTAATAATATTATAAAATCTGCATTGCAAATTAATCAATAGGAATGTCTGCATTTTAACATAAAATAACTTTTTGCTATTATAATACTATTTAATTTAAATACAAAAGTATTTTAGTAATTGGATGAATCTATCTAAATTCAATTATACAGCTTCACAATGCAGTAAATAAAAGTACGGAATAATAATTTAAATCAGGTGGACTCAAAACAATCTAAATGTCTTTTTGGCAGTCTACAAAGCCTAGTGGTTAGCGTGTTACGGTGGAAAGCGGAGGTACCGGTTTCGATTTTCAGCTAGAGTCTGGAAAACTATTACATTATCAAACCCATCATTCATAACCCGAAGTAGCAGCTAATAACAAAAATTTTTATGTGACCCTAAACAAAACTAAAGAAAAAGTTAATGCTTTAAGCAGTTGAGAAAAGTGAGTTCACGTAATAGATAATTTCTCAAAAAATTACAACCAACCCATTCCTTTTTATAATCTGAACTATGAGTGATAACTACTGTTCTTTGCATATAAGTATGAAATACAAATTACTAAATAATTATTGTTATTAAATCTGTAAAATATTACTTAGTTTATGCTACCAATATTCAGCAAAATAATTAAATGTGAACGTGTTAAACGGCAGATGTGATTTTGTTGACCAGATACACTGGGTTCCGACTTGGTCGTAGCTGCACTAGTTCAGAGAAGGTCTTAGGCATCGGTTATATGCAAGGCCTATTCAATTCTAACATATTGGTTGATTGTACTTTTAGCTCTACACTGCTTAACGCATGTGCAACTATGACTTTTGTACTGAAAAGAATCACGTCCAGTTAGAGGTAAACCTCAACTATGAAACAGATCATCCTAACCAACAAAATTCTACGCGAGAAAATTATAAACATAAACTCAGTGTTCTGTTAAGTAGGCTACCATTAAATTCTATATTCTTTATGTTACTTTTTTAGATCATGAGATATTATGGTTCATCTCAGATTACCCAAATCTCCTTGAATATCCGCCAATGTGTTTTAGTAAAGCCACCACCACTGGAAAAAAATTTTGGCAAATAATTGAAATTTAGTATCTGTTATTATATTAATACAACATTTTCTAAATGTGAAGCTAATGTTCCAAAACTTGACTTACTTGAAGAATCTTGCAGTCATCACCACAATCCTACACTTCGCCAAGCAGATCCCACGGCCAGAGGAGTTTTAAACGTCTGTGCTATCGCGGTATCGCCCTAGTGTGCATGTTTTGTATGAGAGGGTGGTCATATAATTCAAATTTGTCATGCATCGTCTAGTATAGTTGTTTCGCGACATCAATTACGTATGGCATTTTTAAGTCTTTGTGCAACACCGAGTTTGTGATGTAAAAGGGGCATTGCCTTATCGTTCGTAGAATCTTGTTTTGAATCGCTTGTATACTGTACGTTTCGTGTGTGAAGGTTTAGCAGATCCCTAAAGTTGAACTCCATATGTCCAGATTGGTCTTTTAGATTGTTAATTTGTGTGACATGTTTAATTTAAAACGTCTATCGAGTAAAAGTTTAAGTTGATAGAAGCGTGTTTTGAGTTTGTGGCGTGTGTGTGTAACATGTGCGTTCCATGTAAGTTTTCTGTCCAAGTGTAAGCCTAAGTAGCGTGTTTGTGTAGTGTTACTTTTAAGTTACGAATAAATTACATTAACAAAAAGAAATTGTAATTAACTATAGGTTTAATCAATCAAACTTTACAAATGCGTATTTGTCGCTCTAGATCTGTTTTAAGTTTCTCGTTAATATGTAGCTACTTTTGTAACTAAATATTGCGCAATATACATTTCAGCTTTATACTATATACTATCTATTTGCAAAAAAACAATTTTTTTATCGGATAACAAAGGGTTGTAATTTTAATTTTTTGTTTGCAGGTCTACTGGTGAATGCCTACACCGCTATTGTTTGTTTATATACACGTACCACTTTCTGTTCTGTTCTCATTTAAATTTTTAAAAGTTTGCTCATCTAAATAAATCGAAACTAATCAAATTCTGGACAACCTAAATAAAATTTACTGAAAATCGTACAATGCCAATTTTATTCTAATAACAGTGCCCTCATAATGACATAGTACACGTTTCTGATTTGGCTAATATAATTACATATACAAATAAACCTTTACAGGTAATAAGCACACTAAACATACAGATGGGGTAGTAGGACCCACTACAATTACATTGGTTATGTTTTAAATAATTTTGAAAATCTGCTAATATCTCGGAACGATTCAAGTGAAAAAACTTAGGTATTGTCCAGTTTTTCAGATTTTGCTAGAATCTAAATATAATTTAAAAAAAAAATTATTAAAATTAAATACGAGAACGAAAACCTAAAATAACACCGCTATTTTCAGGTTAATTGTAAACAAACAAAAATGTAGCTAACAAGACATGCTTCTTCATCATTAGGCAGAATCTATATAAGATTTGTTTACTTATTTTGTATAGGTTTCGAAGAAAAAACTCACTAAAACTACCAACTTTAGTAAAAACCTAATGGTTGGTCATATGAAAAATTAGTGTTTTTGGTAAGACATCATTTTTGTACTGCAGAAAACGTACCAGCACCTTGTGTATCAGTTGAATCTACACAGTTTTTTCTTAGACAGAAATTATAAAATTACAATATTGCAATAAAAATTTATTACAATAAACTACGATTACAATATTAGTTTCTAATTTAATAGAAACATCATATATTGTTAAGGTTATTAGCATGAAGCCTGAAACTGGGAAATGTACTCTTAAGATTAATTAAGTTGGATCACTTGTACAGTTACCAAGATATCAACACCTTCTACTTAGCAGGTCGCAGTTTATCGCGTAAGAAATAAATTCAGAGAAAATGTTCACTGTTTAAAGATATCTATTTCTAAGAACACTAACACGTAGGGTACTTGATAATATTCCATAACACATTTAATTGCTATCACTGACATCAAATTAAAATTCGTTAATATTTTCACAAGAGTGGTATGAACTTAATAATTGAAATAACTTTTCACGAATCGTAAATTTCTATTTGTAAATTAAAATTTATTTACGAAGGCTTTTTTATCAAAATTAAATGTACACGTAATAGACATTTTAAATATAATTTTATAATCAGAAGATATGAAAATTTCATTAAAATTTATTATTTTTCAAGTGATTTAAGAGGCGAATGAAAAGTGTTATGATATCTAGGGAGCCTAAATTATTTTTTCAAAACAGATGTAAATAAAAAAGGTATATGCTTGTGTACGTACATATATACACCCTTTGTATACTACGCATGTTCAAAACAATGAACCGTTGTGAATGCATCGTTTTAATTACCAAATCCTTTCATCTTTTGATATTACCATGTTACCGAAAATTTAACTGCTGTTCAACAAATTTTTATGTTGGGTTATTCAAGTTAATTTCAATGGGTGTGAGATTGGCATAATTATCAAATTAACCTCCTCTTTAAAAGTAGTACTCTTTTATAAATCTAATTTTTATTGCTTCACTTTACTCATACGTAACAAAATATGTGACGAAATTCATTATTTTCGGAAATTACAAATTAAAATTTTCCCGCAAAATAAAATTCATATGAAGAAAATTCTTTAAGTAATATATCTTTCAAATTCCATGTTTATAAATTGTTATTAACGTGACTACTTCTTTTGGCGCGCCTGGACTGTGTTTTTTGCACGGGAAAAATGTTTGGTTTGCCGTCACGTCACGCTCGCCTGTCAATAATAACCATGGAAACAGTTACCATTAAATTAATGCACAAAAGTATTTTTTATTTAATTTCGTAATTTAATTAATTAATAAGGTAGTCATTTCTATCAATCAGTCCCGCGACTGCTGATTTTACTTTCAATTAGAAGTTTTCATTACAAAAGATTTTCGTGATGAAACAAGAAAAAGAGACAAGTTGTAAATTATAAAGCTTACAAATTAGAAAATTACTGAAATATTAAAAATCACAAAACAAAAATTTTTAATTTATATTAAAAAACATATTTCTGTTAACAGAAAATCCAAATTATCTGCACAAAAACAATTTTAGTTTATAAAACAAAATTCAAACGTGTGTGGACATACGGGATACAGCTCTCGAGTACATCAGTAACAGTAGCTCTGAAAAGATTGAAATTTTCATAACTTAACAGGAAATTGATCTCGGGATCTTCCGCATTGTTTTCAACAATCTTAACAGAACGCCAAGTAGGTGGTCGATGGTTATTTCACGTATTTTCCATCAAAACTAGTTAACTTTAAACAAAGAACCAGTACATTGTATTAGATTAACTGGCTAGATCAGCAGTCGGTGTCAGATGTAAAGATTGCTTTAGGAAGTTAAGAAACAATGTTTGGGCTAGATAATCAGCAATATTGAATACTTCAACCCAGCAGCCTTCAGAAACAGGAGTGGATATCCCAATTCAATTTCAAGACTTTTGAGTACTCTTAACGACTTTGTTTGAAGGGACTTTTTCATATCCAAAAGTCCAAAAGTTCCATCCAACCATCATCTCTTACACTCATCCATTACTTTTCTGGGCATATTGTTTCCTTCTCTCTCTTGAGGTCACCTGCTGGTGTAGTAGTTAAGACAACTGGCTTCTTCGCCAGGTGTCCTAAGTTTAACTCCCGGTCCAGTCAGATCTGGCATATTTTCATCATTCATTTTTATCTGTTACCCTTCATCACTGCATTAGTACGTGAGCAAAACTTCCGGCGTAATACAAAACGTTGAAAATAAAATCCCTAAGTCCAGTTCCATACTCTGAGACGCCTGTCTTCTTTCCTCCAGTACAATGTTTGGCCTTCCTGTCCTTTTTCTGACTGCTTTATTTCTCATTTGTTCTTCTCTAAAAGACTATTTGTACAGCTGAAACAACTTTCATACTTTTTACTGACAAAACCCATGTTTCTGCACCATACACCAGAATGCTTTGCTTTATGACTTCTAATTCGTCTTCTTCTAATTATTTTCTATGTTCTGGTTCAAATTTTCTCGTGAAAGAAAACATAATTTGCGATAGTTTACCAGTTTTTAATGCTTATTTATTGAATTAATTCCCATGAAGTACGAATATCCCATTGTGTTGGTTAAAATTTATTGTAAAGTAGTTGTTATAAAAAATGTTGTTTGTTTTAATTTTTCTCTATATTACAAATGTAAATATACATAATCTTAAAGAATTTTTTTTCAATTTTTTAATTTTTATTTCAATATTATTTGAGATTTGTGTAAATGTAATTGTAGCGTATTTATCATTCATTTTCTGTTTTTTTAATGTGTTTAACGTAGACCTTGTACGCTATTTTGATTGATGAAGTTGAAGATGCAATAAAAAACATCAAGGTCGGTAAAGCATCGGGCCCAGATAGTATTTAATCGGAATTCCTGAAGCTTCTTGATGAAGAAAATATAACATGGCTAACATCTTTGTTTAATCGGGTGTATGACATGGAAATATTCCAGGAAAATGGCTGAAGTCAGAGTTTATTCTCTGGCCTAAAAAAGCAGGAGCTAAAAAGTGTGGTGAATCCAGGACAATAAGTCTCATGAGCCATCTCTTGAAAGTATTTCTGAAAATAATCCACAAAAGGATTTATAAACTCTGTGAAGAACACTTGTCTGATACACAATTTGGGTTTAGAAACTCAGTTGGAACAAGGGAGGCTTTATTCTCTATCCAAATGTTGTTCCAAAGATGCAGCGATGTGAACAAGGATGTATATGCATGTTTTGTGGACTATCAAAAGGCATTTGATAGAGTCCAACATCAGAAGTTGATAGAGATTTTGAAGAATTGTGGGATCTATGATAAAGATTTAAGAATCATAATCAACTTATACTGGAATCAGTCAGCATCTGTGAAACTGGAAGATGATAATATAGACAACATAAAAATTTTAAGAGGAGTCCGACAGGGCTGTGTGCTGTCTCCATTGCTGTTTAACATTTATTCTGAGCACATCTTCAGTGAAGCCTTGGGAATATGGAAATGGGGATTTCTGTGAATGGAGAGAGACTAAACAATGTGAGATATGCTGTTGACACAGTAATTTTTGCAGAAAGTTTGGAGGATTTGCAAATTCTGTTGGATAGAGTGTCAGAGTGTAGTGAAAGGCAGGGTCTGGATATCAACATTGGTAAAACGAAATTGATGGTCATAAGTAAAAATGAAGTCCCCAGATGTCATCTTTTATTAAATGGACAGAATGTTGAACTTGTGGATAGGTATACATACCTTGGAACTGCTCTGAATAGCCGGTGGGATTGTTCACAGGAGATTAAGATCCGTATAGAAAAGGCTAGAGCTGTATTTATCAAAATGAGCTCCTTGTTTAAAAGCCACGATTTGACAATGGAATCAAAAATGAGAGTTCTCAAATGCTATGTGTTCCCTGTTCTTTTGTATGGAGCTGAATCATGGACATTGACAGTTTCAATGGTACGAAAAGTGGAGGCATTCGAAATGTGGCTATATCGAAGAATTTTGAGAGTATCTTGGGTGGACAATGTCACGAATTATGAGATTCTGGGAAGAATAGGAAAAGAAAAAGAAATTTTCAATGCCATAAAAGTAAGGAAACTCCAATACCTGGGACACATTATGAGAAATAACAACAGATATAAAATATTGCAGCTCATAATTCAAGGAAAGATATGTGGCAGAAGAGGTCCTGGAAGAAGGAGAATATCGTGGATCCAGAACCTAAGGACTTGGTTCTCCGTGAATACAGTTCAATTATTCAGGGCAGCAGTCAACAGAGTCATCATAGCCAAAATGGTTGCCAACATCCGGAACGGATAGGAACCACAAGAAGAAGAAAGTAATTTAAAATTTCTTTTGTATATTCTTATGCGAGGGCAAAACTCTTTGTGAAGAAGAGTTTTTTCCCAAAAGTGAATTTAGTTAAACATTTTTTATACCTATATAGCTTAGTTTTGTTTCTTAATAAATTGAAATATATATTTAACTAAATAAAATAATATACATATAAAACAAAATCTGTGTTCTTGCTCTTCCTATGTCGCTCAGCTCATTATTGATACAAAGATTTCGATTAAAAATTAGCTTGAAATTTTCAGTAACGATGTAATTTTTAACTAGTAGTCTAAGTTTGTGATAAAATAAAATTTTAAGTATACTGATTTAATGACCTATTATTTTTTGCAATTATCTTCTCTTAACAAATAAGTTTTAACTGTAAATAAGGTGGTAATGAAATAGGGTAAGGTTAAGCACCACAAATTAGTAAGTATTATATCCATTTTTATGAAAACTTATAAGTAATTTCCCAAGTTATTATAAGTCTGCATTTGCGTGGTATTAAGTTTCTCTACACATAACCTACACAATGAGTATTAAAATAAGATCATGAGTATGAATATTTAATGAACCTAATATTATAATATGAAATTTTATGCACAATAATTTGTATAAAATTTGTTTTCTTCATTTATTTGAAAATATTGCATAGTGAAGTTTACATAATAACATTTATGCATATTGCTTAGTACAATATCATAATAAAATAAATGGCTTTAATAAATTATGCTAGTGTTATAGACCACTTTTAAAGTTTTGTGCTTAAATGAGTTGTCATTTGCAACTAGTTTATCGAATATAAAATGTATTATAAATGTACACATTTAATTTATTTCATATTTTCAATTGCAATGTAGCAGTATTAGATTACAAAGAAAATGTTATAATCATTGCTATATTCAATATAATTTTAGTTTGTTTTTACCGTAAATTTTATCCTTTGAACATAAATGTACATGAATAGTTGGTTATTCTTGAATTTTAAAGAGGATGTTTTCACCTACAACATTACGTTAATTCTCATTTGTCATTTTAAAGCGTTAATGCTTCATATTCTGTAGTAGTAAGTTTATGAAATCTGAGAGGTAATCTATGAAGTCATCAAAATAATTTTTTGTTTTTACAAATTTTTGTAAAAATGTTTTTGTAACGTATAGGTTCAATTTTAAATTACAAAAAATGAATTTAAACATTTTTGGAATCTCTTTTTGCAGCTTACATTCTTAGCATTCTTTCACTGTAGGTTTTTCTGTTCGCTTTTTCAATCGCTGCTTTATTTTTTCTCTTCATGGAAGGCTTTAAAGTTAGTAACAAGTTGTCTAAATATAGCATATCGTACCTATATATCTCGGTTTATCCCAGTTTTCTCCATAACCGTTTAGACTTATTCAAACCACTTATCCAAAACTTTAGGTCTATTGTTTAATGTTTTAAATAATTTATTTGTCAACTGATTGCCATGCATTCTATACAGGAGTCCGTAGACTTTCAGTCACTCTTTTATAAACATTCGTTTTTGCTATACAGTTCTTCTCCTTCTCGTTATCTTACACTATCCGTCTACTACCTTTAACTCCATTATCTTGCTGAAGATCTTTCCTTCAAATCTTTCTGCTTCTTTTAGACCAGTCTACTGGTTATTTTAAGACTATGGTTCCTAACCGGTTGTCTACGAAAGCCTCGAGAGTAGTCAGCGGGAGGGTCCGGCAGCACATATACAAAAATGTTGCCAAATAAATATGGATTTTGGCCGCCTCCATAGCGTAGTGGTTAGCGCATTGGGCTGGCATGTGGAGGTTCCGGGTTCGCATCCAAGCTAGGGTCTGGAAATTTTCACGCGTCAAATCTCACAGTTAATTTTACATAATTTACCGTAGTCGCCAATGCCAAGCAGTTGATGCGACTTTAAACTAATTAATTAAATAAAGTGTGTTTTCAAAGCAATGTTTATTGAACGAGATCATCTGAATATATCCAATGACAACCAGGTGTTGAATTATATTTTTTTATGCTATATTCCAGTGTTATTTTTTCCGAAAGAAGAGTAGAAGGTTATGTACCTCATATCCACCGGAAAGTTTGTCCCCCATCAAGTCACGGGTAGGGGTGATCCGCATGTGGTTTAATTTCTGGCTTAGTGGTCCGCAGATTTCTTTCTTACATTTTGGGAACTACTGTCCTGACGCAATTATTTTATAATTCGAATTTTTTACACTATTTTTTTTCTTCTTTTTACTGTCGATTTGTTTTCAACCAGTTTCATATCATGTCATCACGTATTACAAACGGGCAACCAATCTGGTAGGCCTATATTTTAATGTTTAATTCACACTGAACTTTCAATGACATCAGCTTTTAAAATGACTTCACTTCATTATCATAAAAGATAGTCAAGAATTGCTATAAAACTATAAAACTACAAACTAACTATAAAACAAACTTATAATTATAAAACAACTTCGGCTCATTTGAAGTCATAAAAATTAATTAATAAAATATATATCAAAATTTTTACCACCTTTTCTACATTTATTATAGGAAAGTATGTAGAATGTTTGATGTAAGTTTAGTGGAATGGTTTGATGATAAATATTTATATCAAATTTAAAATAATATAATTTTATTTCAGCTTCTCAAATTTATGATTTAAGTCAATTGTATTACCATAAGTAAGTCTCCAACGCTACTAAGTAAATACGGCTACTGGATCTAGAAAGCCTTTACTCTCCTAGATAAAAAAAATGTTGGAATTAATGACACGAGTGTTTCAACTCACAGTAGGTTTTTGTAGCCTCTGCGTGTTTGCGCACGCAAGTATTCGCTGTTAACTGTTTGTACATGCAGGTGTGAAGGTTCTACGTCTAAACAAAAGTCATGTAATTATCGATTTTTTACACTTTGTTGTTGTAATGTAAGTTTTTAATTTTAATGAACTGATCAAACACACAGTTCTAATGTTTTTCTTCATTTATGTGATTATATCGATGTATAAAAACGTAAAACTATTGAAATCATTGTATATCAGCTCATTTTGATACGGCTCCAAAATTGTTGAAGGCTCTCTTAAGACTTCTAAATATATAAAAATAGATTCTCTTAGATCAAGTCCTACGAGCTCGTGTAGTAAAGCAAGGTTATTGTGTTAAATTCAGAGCAGTAAGTAAAGAAGTAACGCGTTGGCTCAAGATTTTTGAACTGCGGTTGTATAGGAGAATATTGAGAATTAAGTGGACGCAGAAAGTCACTCATGTTGAAGGTTTGTTATTAACAAACAAGGGTCTGGAATTGGTCTAAATTGTTAAGTGCCGTAAGCTGCATTACCTCGGGTTTGTTATGAGTGTAATATGACAAATTTACTGGACATCTGGAGTTGTTTATTTTTTGAGTCTATTGAAATAAATAAACATCTCCAGCTGATTGAAAAATTAATACTTTAACAAAATTATTTAATTTATATTACTAGGAATATTTAAAAGAATTATTTATTTTAGTTACTAGGCAACTAAAGAAGAAGAAGCGATATTTGTATAAATTATTTTAATGGACGGTTTAACACCAAACTGTTAACATGAAATAGTTTACCGTCCATTCATTCATTCAACGTATTAGATTTGTTTTTTTTTATTATTCAACTAAATGAAATAAGCTAGCGGTTTCTGAAATCTGACATAACATACATCTTGTTTTATTATGATTGACTTATCATTATTTATGAATGCGCTAACTAAGCAATAAGTAAACGTACAGGCTCGTAATTTTTTAAGAAATATAAATAATAATGACCATGTGAAAGTAAGTAAGTACTAAAATGTTGTATACTGCAACCTTATATTAATTATTCATTAATATCTAAACTTCCATTAAAGAAGTACAAAAGCCTAGAAGAAATTGTGTGTCTTTTTATTTTTTATTATTATTATTATTTGAACTGAACAAGCACATTGATCACATAAGTAAAATGATAATTAAAAGCATCTCCTTTAAGATAGATAATGGCATTCTCTTGTGTGAGGAATAAGTGATCACACTACAAACTTTAGTTCATCTTGTGTAAAAAATAAAATTATTCTTTCAAATTGTCGATCCCTCGTAGGGAATATTTTAATTTATTTCATGAGAAATCAAAATAATATGATCTACTGCAGCACATTCTATCGGAAAAGATAGAGAAAAAGGAGTATCCTGTTAGAAAAAGAATTTAATGGTTCACCAATTTGAGAACCAGTTTCGGTAAGAGATCCACGGAATTATTCCAGATTCCGACTAATACGGTCAAAATAGCCATGATAATCCCCAACCTTTAAACCGGATAAGCACGACAAGAAGAATACGCAACAAATTAAGCTACATTTAATGTTAAATTAAAGAATACTGGCGGATGGACTAAAATATTTTAATTTAAAAATACTATGAAAGAAAATTAATGGTCGGTATTTTAATTTAGTTTTAATAAACGTTGTGCAGTCAACAAAGGACCAACAGAGAAGAAATCAAAATAGACTGGAACAAAGACTTAGACAAAACTAGAGACAGATGACTAAAGGGAATAAAAGAGGACTTAATAACACTGGAAATCTCAGATGACGACATTATAAATGGAGACATTTTTAAACACAAAATGAAAAATTTTGGAAATTTCCAGTCTGTTGAGTAAAACATTAGAATCTGGATAGAAGAAGAAAACAAGTGGTGAGTAAATGAATGAAAGAATACCACGCCAAGAGGAGACAGCTCAAGAAACAACTTAAAGAGAAACTGACTTTACCTACATAACTAGTGCGTTCTTAATAGGACTAATATTATATATATATATATTCCAATTATACTTAGTCCAATACAGTAGTTAGAATTAAAGGTGATGAATCAAAAGAGATGTAATTATTCCTTTGAAATACTTAGAAATATTTCAGTCGTAGGAAATAATTTTATTGTGGATTGAACTATCAATAATTACTTCATACAAAGTAACAATTTAGTTAAAATAAAAATAGAAATCTGTAGGTACAACAATTTTAGAAGGATGAAGTTATACAACGTGTAATTTTCTATCTCTTTAAAACTAAATTTAATTCAGTAGGCTACTATCTTACCAACTTAAAAATTTTAGTTACGTTCTTTTTTACTTTTTCTTGATCTGTAAGAATATAGGCTAGAGAAAAAGAAAATAGTTATCAAGCCGAATTTTTTAAATCAAATTGTTTACCGGATGGATACGTTTTCCGGCCCCCTTAAATAACAAACAAAATGTTTTTAGCCATTGATCTGTGTGAGTCCTACGCTAAAAAACGGAACCTACGATATTTTTTCAACATATATTTACTACATTTTTAATATATAAATAATATGAGTAATAATGTAATAATATAAGTTTATACAAGATAGGTCTTGGGTTCAAATCCCATTCATGCACGGTATATTTTCATACGTTACAAAAATCATTTCATCCTTCACCGTCTCCACTAGCAGTAATGGCAGAACAGTCGGACGTTAAAAAACAAAATATATATACAAGATAGGTTAAAAGGCATGTCTGCTGAAATTCTTGGGGCTGTACTCACTTGGATTTTTTTTTTAAATTGCAGCCTTAACATGCATTTTATAACAAAAGTTTATAAATAATCAAAATTGTAGAATTGTTAAACAAAGTTGTAGAAATATTAAACAACTACATTTTTTATATCGAGCAATTATTCTACAGAGCCTTGTTTAGTGTCAATTAGTGATTTTCCAAATTTTCAAGTCCTGCAGAAGTTGCCTTTTAGTTTGCTTCATTCACTCGTAATAAAAATTAGCTTATGCTATAATATTACGTAGTTTAATCAAAGGTTACTTGTGTCATTATTTACATTGTCAACAGAAAGTCGTGTGAGTGTTTCAGACCAGATATTTATCTTTTGTTAAATCTCTAATTTGTTTAAATTGCAATTTGTTCAATTTAAGAACAATAAGCAACACCCTGATTAAATGAGATGAGGATGATATGTATGACGTGTAAATGAGGTTTCGTACAGACTCAGAACAACCATTCCTGAGAAAGTTCAGTTAGTTTAACTCCGATCGTCAAAGTATACCGGTAGCAACAGTCTAGTTTGTAAATCCGTATAGAATAAGTACCTTTACCAGGATTTGAACTAGGAACCTTTTCTCCGAAAATCTGCTGTTAAACAGCTGACTCGTGGCGACGACTTTACAACTAGACCAACCCGGTGGATTAACGTTATGTTTAAATAATATTTTATTTTAAAAAAAATAATTTTTGTGAAGGTGTTATTGATTTCTTTAACTCAAATACTTTCTTAAAAGTATAAAATCAAATAGAAGGAATAATATTTTGAAAAGTATGTCTTGTATTCCCATCAATACAATAACAATGTAGGCTAAAAGTGTATATTACTATCTCCCAACAACATCAACATAACAGTTTAATAAGGATGCAATAGTAACCCTGAAAGTTATTTTTTTATTTAAAAAAAAAATCATACTTAATATAAATTTAGACAATATTTAATAAACCCTCTATTTACGAAGAAATCAGAATTTCTGAAAGTTACGCTTTAATATTTCTCTTAATTGTAAAAGTTTATATAATATTTTATTTTTTTAAATCATTTTTGTGAAGGTGTTATTTATTTCTTTAACTTAAATACTTTCTTAAAAGTATAAAATTAAATAGAAGGAATAATATTTTGAAAAATATGTCTTGTATTCCCATCAATACAATAACAATGTACAAGTGTGTATTACTACCTCCCACACAACATCAACATAACAGTTTAATAAGGATGCAATAGTAACCCTGAAAGCTATTTCTTTATTTAAAAAAAATCATACTTAATATAAATTTAGACAATATTTAATAAACCCTCTATTTACGAAGAAATCAGAATTTCTGAAAGTTACGCTTTAATATTTCTCTTAATTGTAAAAGTTTATATAATATTTTATTTTTTTAAATCATTTTTGTGAAGGTGTTATTTATTTCTTTAACTTAAATACTTTCTTAAAAGTATAAAATTAAATAGAAGGAATAATATTTTGAAAAATATGTCTTGTATTCCCATCAATACAATAACAATGTACAAGTGTGTATTACTACCTCCCACACAACATCAACATAACAGTTTAATAAGGATGCAATAGTAACCCTGAAAGCTATTTCTTTATTTAAAAAAAATCATACCTAATATAAATTTAGACAATATTTAATAAACCCTCTATTTACGAAGAAATCAGAATTTCTGAAAGTTACGCTTTAATATTTCTCTTAATTGTAAAAGTTTATATAATATTTTATTTTTTTAAATCATTTTTGTGAAGGTGTTATTTATTTCTTTAACTTAAATACTTTCTTAAAAGTATAAAATTAAATAGAAGGAATAATATTTTGAAAAATATGTCTTGTATTCCCATCAATACAATAACAATGTACAAGTGTGTATTACTACCTCCCACACAACATCAACATAACAGTTTAATAAGGATGCAATAGTAACCCTGAAAGCTATTTCTTTATTTAAAAAAAATCATACTTAATATAAATTTAGACAATATTTAATAAACCCTCTATTTACGAAGAAATCAGAATTTCTGAAAGTTACGCTTTAATATTTCTCTTAATTGTAAAAGTTTACTTAGAAGAAAGAAACGTAATCAGAGAGGCAATGGTCAATTCATACCACTTCTTCACTCTTTTTTATGTTTTCCAATCCTTTAGTTAATTAAAGTTTTCTACAGAAAAGTTTTGTTCATTTTCTTATTGCAACGTAGACACCCCTAATATCCATTATTATTCTGTTTCTTTCTAAACAAATTCATTAAAAGTCATGCTTTTATGGTAAGACTTCCTAACCCGATATCTGTTAGTTATTTTGTAAACTAATTTACAAATGAATCTGCAAAATCTAGATGCACATTACCGAAATGAGCAAGGTATTTGGCAATTAACACCTTAAATATTGAAATATAAAACGATAAAACTGCATTTCAGTTTATTTAAGTTTACATATTTTCATAAATGAAAAAATAAATTTAAACAACGTTGCAAAGTTATATTACGGTTTTGCCGTCATTATTGTCAGAAAGACACATCACATTACGTTTACCCTTTCCAAAAAAAAACCCCGTAAACTATGATAACCATCCTATACTTCAGACAGCCACAGTTAAGTAATTAGATTTTCACAAGAGATAATACTGACTTGCATCCACCACACAAAACAAAAAAAAATTCGGGTAATCACAGATTATGAACTTGGATTGTCTATTCTTGTTAGATGACGATTGCCATTAAACAAGAACTATATCAGTAGAGAGATACCTACGTTGGCCAGGGTTAGACTACAGAGCTTTTAGCGACAGTTCAGAGAAAAAAAACCAAATGCAAATAAAATACAAGTTTAAAAAGAAAATTTTACGTTCAGTAATCTTTATTCTTTACTACGTACGTAATTCTGTCAGGTGTGTATTGAAAGCAAATCACCTAACCTCATGGAGCCCATTATTTAAACATGACTACAATTACTGGCAGTTTCTTTTTTGTACATTTTAAAATTGAAAACAGGCTATAAGTAAAGGAAACCACCTTTTTATAAAATTCAAATTTGTACAATCACAACACAAGAAACCGAAATGATTGCTACGTCGCTTCATACAACAATAAATTGTTTAAACAAAAAGCTACTTAAAGAGTCAGAAAATACATCAATAAATTATTAGCCTACATGTTTTTAAATTTGTTATAATCTGTTTAAAAAAAACACAGAAAACTTGATTGATGAAACATTTCACAGTAGGCTACACAAAAGTTCCTTTCCAAACATTTTTTTGCCACAATTACATAAATTTCCAATTAAATACTAAAATAAATTGTGTATTGTTGGATAAAAGTTATTAGAAGGCACTCTTCTTGAAGTAAGTAAAACGTAACATAGGCCTAAAGGTAATAACCAAATTAGTAAGTTATGCATTAAGCAATGTGTTATTATTCAGACGACACGCCCTATACTTCAATTTCGAAGTCTATTGTATGCAAGTTTTTCAAATACTTGCTTAAAGACCTAAACCATACAAAAATAAGTGACATTACTCACCAAATTCATATAAATATAAATACCTATAAGTTAGTTGTAGTTGTTTCTGAATACAGACAAACAAGACTTCTGTGGCGTAGTGGTCAGCATTCTAAACTAAAAAGTGGTAAAATTCAGGATCAATTCCCGCTAGATATTTAATTATTATATTCAAATCCACTGTTCTAAATCTACAATAATTGTTAATTTTCATTGTGTTAACGCTACTTAACAATCAACTAAAATAGACAAAAAGTTACAATACGTATTTCAGCTTTTTTTTACTTCTCAGTTACTTCGGTTAACCTAGCCTAATAAAAACCTGTAGATTTGTCCCTAAATAATTGGTTAAAAAATAACTAAAATTTATTCATTCTAGTGAAATTCTCTTCTTTTATTCCTTTCCATAAAATTTACATCTTTTTACAATAAATTCTAAAACTCCTCCCATAACGTTCCTAAAGATTTCCTTGTATTATTAATAGCATACTGCATCCCTTATGATGTAAGAAAATAAGTCTAATCCTTTTCCATTTTTTAATAGTTTAAAAATGTTATTTGTTTAGAAAAAGTCAAATAATATTAGTCCCAGTAACATTAATAAGAAAATGGTATGTCAGTTATCTTTTTCTTAAAATCTAAAGCGGCAACATATACACTTATGAGTCTATGATTTGATTTTCAACACTTTCTTTTAAATCATGAAAAAACTCCTTCTAGAACAACGCCCCTTTTGAAATTTTCAAGACAATTTAGAAGTTATCGTTAGTATACGTTCTCAAATTTTTGAAGTCTATTAAATTTATTAAAGCAATTAAATTTATAAAGTACGTGAAATCGGGCGAATCATTATTTTAACTGATCCGTAAGTTGCATGTAGTAAACAAAACAATACATTTTTTAGACTTTCAGAAAATTTAATAATTACTTATTATAAAATAATAACATCGTTTATTGAATCTATGTTTTCATTCTTTGTTTTATTGATGATCTCCATTGTGTATATTTTGTTATATTTGTTTTTCGTTTGTGACTTGGTGTGTATTTATGTAAGAACGTCGCTAATGACCTCGTATAGTTACTTCAGTCACCAGTTTGCCTTTGTTCGCAACGAGGGGTAAAGGGGGAAGCATCAGTGGCGCATGCGCGACTGCTTTAATTTCAGTACAACAAACACAAAAACTTATCTATACCCGGGGCATATTCAGTATAACGCGGAACCTTTTGTAGGTTAAGTGTATGAATATAACTGTTTGTTACTCAAAAACGTGGGTAGACTATTCGCAGTGCTAAACGAAATCTAATATGCAGTGTAAAAAACTGCTGTGATGTTGAAGGTAAACAAAAATGCCTCTCCATGCCTCTTAACAAAAGCCATGAGCAAGGGACTAACTACTGTTGTATTTCTCTTTCTACAATTCGAAAAATAAAAACGTGAAGATGGTATTCTTCTACAGTTTTGTTGACACCTGGTAAAAAAAGGAAACGGTTATATAAATACTTGTAAGACTGATAGTTTAAACGCCTGTGACAGCGATAGTAAAAATGGCGATTCATTCGTTGAAAATTTTGTTCCGATGGAATAAGGTAGCTGGTAATTATATTAAAAATCAAACATTTCTAGTCATGTAATTAAGCTATAGGCAATATTACAGGCCATATTTATTTCTTATAAGAATCATGAAGAATCTCATTAGAATCATTTTTTCGGAATAAACCACATTTCAAAAAATGCATGCAGAAACTGCATGGTAGTGAAATGTACGAGTAGTGCCTGACTGTTGAGGTTTGCAGCACTGTCAAATTTTCACTTTCATTCCTCACAGCCCATCCATACGCAAAAGGCAATCTCGTGACTTCAGTATCTATGCGGCCTTAGATAAATAAATTATAAAAATTTGGTTTTATTTGTACAATTTTTCTTTCAACGTGTAAGGTTAAGTGAAAAATTAAACGCTTTAAATTTAGTTTGCTGTGAAGCGTAGCGAGTGGAAGTTTGCTTGTAAATATACGCGTATAAAATGATTATAAAATACTTAGGCAAGTACAGTGATATCACAGTATTAATCAAAATACGAGATGAAATACGAAGTCAAATAAACTAAATAAAAATCGGAATAATAATTTATCAAAACTTTATATAGTATCATTATTGTTTTACTATACTTTATTCTAAAACAAGTGTATTTGTAACAATAGTTATATATATATACGTAAACTACAAAATTTGTACTCCACTAGCAATAGTTTTAAACTCGTTAAATAACATTCAACTCCGTGTAAATGGTTGATACTTTATGTATGTATAGTTCACTATTTATTAGATTATGTTCCTTGAGCATAAGTTAAGACTTCGAATTTCGTGTACCGATTGCTTGAATTGTAACTGCAATGTAGTTGTTTACTTGTTTGTAGCAACGTACAATATATTTCATTCGGATCAACTGGGAATGGTTGATTCCCTATCGATTTAATTTATTATTCCTATTGTTAGTGTACATTGTTACTACATACTATTTCTTACCCTCAATTTTGTCATAAATATTTTAACAACAACAATTACCATAAATACTAAAACAACGATCCTCCGTTTAAGTGATATTTTATTGTTTTGAACTGATGTTTAGGTCATCAACCGAAAGGCTCGTTTGAACCTCTAGAAGTTTTATTAAGTAAAACGAGAAGTCAGGTGTATTACTATTGCCTTCCGCACTGAGTTCAAAAGTATGCTTATCAGCAAGCCCAGCCCACTGAGAACCACATATTTTCCACCCTGCAAATGACAACTTCACTTCATTAACCTCAATGTCTAGCAGTATAATGAAATCCATGACTTTCAGAGGAGATAACTCTGATTAGTGTATTTTACACCTCTACCTCTTCTGTTCTTGTATGATTCAGTCTTTTAATTGGCTGAACTTGTGAAAAGAAACATAACTATTTTTGTAGCCCTGGAACTAACATGTTAAGTGCAAATAATTTAACACTCCACCTGACTGTTATGGGCAGTGTTTGATCTATGTTACATTAAATTAAATAATTTACCGCCATTTTTAAATTTACGACATTTTAGAAAAAAGTTTATTTACCCAAAAAATATACATATGAGTTAATATACCCGACACACTTTTCATTTATCTACTAATCTTTAAACGAAAAATTACATGTTATTTACAAATTATAAACCAACTACAAAACTATTATCAGGACTCAAGATGTAGAAATATTTTTATTCATTTATCAAAAATAAACAGTATTGTGTTTTATAACGACATCCAAAATGACACTTAATTTAGAATAAAAACAGATCGTCATTTGTTGAAGCTAACAGCGTTACCTCAGGTTCCTCATTGATTTTCTCCGAGAAAGTTTCGTGACTAACAGCATTTGAACCTCAAATTCTTTTACGGATGTAAGTGTATTTGACTGTATATAAAATTTTATTTGCAAATTTATGTAGAAATCAACCAGATTGGAAACATATTTTGTTTATCGGCCAGATTAGAAACGTATGGGTGTTACAAATCGTTATTAACCATTCTGTTTGTAACACAAAACAGGCCTCATTAACCAACTGATTCACTCACTCACTACTCATTTCCTGACTTTCCGACAACCTAGACAGCTGAAATTTGGAATATTTTTTTCTTAGCGGTTAAACCGTAAAACGAAAAATTTAAATTTTGATCACTTGCGATTAAGGTATAAAAAGGGAGTTACAAACCTAACACAATACATATTATTTCTAAATTATAATGTTTTTCACGTTTTAATGAGCTCTGCTGTTCCACGCGTTTAGACCAATCAGAATGTTTACCAGCGTTGTCAGATTGTACGATTGTATCAGCTTAAAAACTTTACGCACGCATGCGTACAAGGGCTGCAGTAGTTAACTCGTGTCATGCATCTCGTACTGAACACATCGATTATAGAGCGCGTTAACATGCAATTCTTTATAATATAATTAGCTGGTTGTATGTTTATAGGTAATAATTGTTATTGAAAGACCAGAAAAATAGCCGACGAAGTATATAACAGAGCTACGAGAGCAAGTATTTGCAACGTTGCTGGCAAGTCATTGGTTAGCTATGAAATGGGTAGGGGGCGATGCGTTTTTTCAGAGCTCATCAGCTTTGAAAAATCGTATAACTTAGGTACAGTTTAAAAATTTTCACGCGTGATCTGTAGGTGGATTCAAGGCTAAATAAATGTTTTAGTTTAAAACATTTCTTGTTAAGGGATAGAAAGCATAAAACAAGTTAAAAAGACAACATTGTTATAACTTAGTATATTTTTAAAAAGCCGTAATATTGAAATTTGTAGCAAGTATTCATGTAAAGATACGTAGAAAACGTTAAGTAAAACCGGAAAAGTCAGGAAAAGCAATGAGATAATGTTTTTGTAAACACATCCCATTGAGGCTAGAAATTTAGTCCTACACATCACAAACACAATAATTGTATGTTATTCATATACCATATTTGCCTAATAAATTTTAAAATTTAGTTTTAGATTTACTAAAAATGTATTAGGTTTTAGCGGATCTTACAGGCTTAACATCAGAAATGCTGTTAGAATAATATAAAAATATAGCAGTTTGCACAAGGTGTACCCAATTCGATAAAATCAATCACCAATATTATTCGTAAACTAAGGTAATTAAAAAGTAGACGAATATAATAATAAAAACTGTATTAATAATGCAGTCAGCGGATGTACACAATTTTAGTCAGTTCTTTTAAAATTGTTAACAGGAAAAGCGGTAAAAAGCTTTAATCTGGAAGACTTTCCTCCAGCAACGCGTAAATGAGGTTTACTACTATGGTTACGTTGTCGTATGATTATTACTGTTAGCTGTAGCCTACATGAACAAACCATCCCTTATATAACAGGATTATTATCTGAGCAGTACCTTTTGTTATGAGAATATAACACAGTAATTTACTAGAACTACACATGCACTCAAATATTTTCAATGAGTAGTAAATTACATTTCAAAAGATAATAAATTTTATTAGCAGTAGGCTATATAAGTATTGTTTGTTTCTTGTACTTCGTTGAAGTTATTTACAAAATGTACGGTTCAATATGCACAAGTAATAATTGAGAATTTTAGAGGAGTAAGGTACGCAATTGCCCTTAAAAAGATGGCTAAACTGACTTAATGGAGAATAGTATAAAACTATTACATTAATTTTTTAATTTGTTTATGCTTTGTTAATTTGTTTGTATTGGTTAATTATTTTGTGCTGTTAAAAATCATTCTACTCAATCTTCTACGGAGCCTGCGTTGAGGGATGCTAGATAAACGTGGCATGTTATGGCTTCGTATAAGTCGCTTTCCTTTCGCACGAATTTTCTGTTTGAAACACTAGTAAAAATTACATATACATGCATACGCTTGATAATGCGTATGAATTTGGATTGGGAACGTTTTTTTAAATTACTATAAATATTGAGGACTTAGCAGAGTTAAATATCAAACATCCGTAAGTCCAATTACATCGGAATGGACACTTATAGAAAAATAATTGTCAGTTTTAGAGGATTTTTGACCGCCAAGAGAGCTATAACTATATTAAAACATTATTTTCGTCTACCTTCGTAACTTTTGGTTTAAGTCAACATGCCACATCTCAAACCAGTCGTATATCAATATGCCAACAGAAAGACCGAACTTTAAAAGTACTGATTACATCAAAATGTTTCTACGTATTGCTTCGGCTGTTAGGTAACAAATTCTACCATGTGTTCCCTCACGAAAATATACGACGAACTGGAGATTCTTTTTTTTGTTATAGGTCTGATTGTTCTGCAATTTCTGCTAATGCAGACGGTGGATAATGATGATAATTAAAATGAGTGAAGAAAAAATGCCAGGCCTGACCGGGAATCGAACCCGCTTCCCCGGCGTAGATGCCAGTTGCGTTAACCACTAAGCAAACGGGCCGGCCAACTCTCCGACGGACTGAATACCTTATCGATTATTTTATGTAAACAAGACACATATTATACAATGCGGTCACTAATGAAATTATATGACAAAATTCTTAATAATTTAAAATAGAAATTTTCACAAACCTACATACACGAAGTAATATAAAATATATTACTAACCCGCTTTTTTTCATATTTTTATCGGTAAAAGCTCAATTTGTTTTTTGCGACCACGGAAATTTAAAAATTCTGTGAGCAGAATGGATAAAAAAATTAAGGATACTATACTTTTATAAGTAGCTAATATAATTTAGGAAATTTTAATTTTATACACAAGCATTAAGAGTATTAACTTACTTTCTATAACTCGTTCAGCCGTGAATTTCTAAGGTTTAAATAACTAAAAATGAACTACCTTGGTTTACATTAGTAAGATTTCTTTTCTTAGTGGTACCCAATATTAAATATTAATAAATTAAAACAAACTAATATTTTTTCATTAGGTTTTTAATATTTTTCAAAGTCATTTTAATAAGTAGTTAAGCGATTTAATTAATAAACTGCTAGTTACTTAATTAATTAGCACTTATTTGTATTATTATATTAGCACTTACCAATTATTGGTATAAGCACAAGTAATTAATAATTTAATTTTAATATTTTATTTATTTTTTAATAAAATTATCGATTAATTAAGCTTGTTATCATTTAATTTCATCAAAATCTTCTCCACAAATGATAGAGTGCTGCAAAATAAATTGCAATGAATAGAGCATATGGACAAGATGAGCGAAGGTAGGATACTTAAGCAGGAGTTTGATTACAAATTGGAGGGAAGGAGAGACCGGGGGCGCTAGAGAAAAAGATGGGCAAGCCTAATCCTTGAAGAGCAAAGAAGAATAAATTTTATTAACATTGTTATTACGATAAATTTAGGTAATCATAAAATTATGTGGAAACCATGAAGCATGTGACCATCATCTTGCTTGTAATAGCAGTACGATCCTTTTTTTCTAAATAACAAGATATCAATACTCTGAACTACTAAATAGTTGACTCAACTTTACATCGCAATTTCTCGAAGAAGACTCATCCAAGTTTCACTAGTACGCACCTATTAATATAGGTTACTAAGCTAGCCTTCTAGAAAGTTTCAAACAATATGTTCCAGAACCTTACAAACAGTTCACACAATACAAAAACAACATAAACGTTAAAATGTGTGAGTGCAGTTGTATATAAAATAAGGCGTTCGACAATATCATTTAAAATGTTGTTTAGGTCAACAGCCGAAAGGCTGGTTTGAACCTCTAGAGGTTTTACTAAGTAAAACGAGGAGTGAGGTGGTTTACCATTGCCTTCCTCACTGAGTGGGAAAGTACGCTTATCAGCATGCCGGGCCCTCTGAAAAGCACATATTTTCCACTCTGTAAACGACACCTTCACTTCATTCACCACAGGGTCTGGCTGTACAATGAAATTCATTACTTTCAGAGGAGATAACTCTGATTAGTGTCTTTTACACCTCTACCTCTTCTGTTCTTAAATGTTTCAGTCATTTAATTGGCTGACCATGTGATAAGAAACAGAACTATTTATTTTAGCCCTGCAACGAACAAATTGAGTGTAAATAATTTGACACTCCACCTGTCTGTTATGGGCAGATCATTTAAAATAGGAAAGCAAATTTAATATGGAAGATCCAAGGTGGCCGGCGAAAATCTCAAGCGTTACCATGAGCAGATTTTTTTTGTAGTAACTATTAACAATACACTAGAGACATTCTCGTTGCATACTTAATCACTCTTTTTTTTTTTTTTTTTTTTTAATATAATTACGGCGGTCCAAGAAATTTTGGACACCCGGTATACATGTTAAATCACATTATATTTAATATATTATAAACATATTTTTCAATTTTATTGTAAATAAAGTTCTAGAGTGTTTGGTAAAAGGAGTATAAGTCAAAAATTCATAATTTTCAGGAGAGACATTTTATTGATTCTAATTTTTTTTAAATATCAATTACATTTAACTTAATGATTATTAATATGATTATCTAGCAATGAATTGTTGTGTGTGACTGAAGTTATAAAACTTTCAATATTTACAGAGATTCATGACTTATACTATTTTGATCAAAATTTTTACGTGACTTATACTATTTGACCCTGTGCTCTAAATTCAGCTGTTGAATAATTATGAATTTTATCATACAAATTTAATAAAATTTGGTTAATCATTTTTTTTTATTTAAGATGCCTAACAAAAGTACAAAATATGTCTTTGTGCGTGAAACATAACTAATGTATTTTCAGCTTTCTGACCTAGTTAACTAAACTAAACCAAGCCTAACGTTTACAACTAAAGAAACAATACAAAAAAAAATCATTAAATCGCCTAAAATTTAAAAAAAATCTATCATATTAGAAGTTCACAAATTTATTGATACTGAATAAAAGTAGGTACATTTTTGCAGAACATTAAAATAATGGAATGATACACATTTTTACTAAAGGTAAATTTAACGTATAATAGTAATATTTTCTTAAATAAAAATCTTTAAAATATTGTAAAATAATAAAAATAAAAGATAGTGATAATTTGTAATTTAAAATAATTAAAATATAAAGTTCAATTTAACTGATAAACCTTATGTGAATTAAGAAGTTTAATCATCTTCTTGGTGTCCTTCAATATCCGGATAAGTGTCTGGTGTTCCCTTTGATGATTTTAAATCTTTATAAAATTGGTGAAACACATCAGGGATATGTTCAAGTAACTGAAGTATATCCTTCTTCTTTGCTTCAGAAATTGCCAAAGGAGAATTGTACAGTTGTTCTGGCTGCAGTTTTGTGTTGTGGCCTCGTCGAACAAAACTCAACGTTTGAAAATCTTCGGTTTTGCTAAGACTGTACTTGAAATTTAATGTACCATCTCTTTTGTGTAACGAAACCAACGACTTTTCAACCAGCTAAACATTTCTCCTTTAGTAACTTTCTTTCGAAGAATTAAGGGACTTTTAAGCAGACCATCAAACTTACGAAAATCAGAATGAACAAGTTCTGTGACTTGAAAATGTTTTTTGATACTACAACAGAACGAAGCAGCTGATACCAGTCATGCGGATGATAAACTGTGGTGTTGAGCTTTTTCTTCTGTTTTTCGATAAATCCGTGATCAATATCGCACTCCATGTGGCTATGACCACTTACCATAAATTTATGATCAATGATTTGAAGGTTTGGGTTGTTTTGAATAGCAGTAAAGAACATTGATGATACGTGAGAGTTACGGTTCTGGCCGCCACACGTATCTGAATAAAGTATTACATGCTTTACTTCAGGTGGCAATGAAATTAACTCCTTGTAAATGCACGTGGCAATTTGGTTTGCTCCACGCCCTCCTTCATCTTCATGCCACATGTAGCATTTTACATCGCGACCACTAGTTTCATGAAAAGTGACATTGAATGTCCACAGTTGTCTTTTATAAAATGAAAAGTTAGATGATAGGAAAGGTGTAGGAAGGCATTGCTGCATATCAAATGAATAACATTTTAAAGACTTGTCCTTCTCAGCCAATTTTATATCCTCAGATTTTGTAAGATATGTATTATCAGCTTCTTCATGATGCTTATCAATATCTTCATTTATTTTATGAAGTTCATTTTCATCTGCAGCAACTTTCTTTTTAGTTTGTAGCAGATCACATTTATAGCAAGTGTCGATCTTCGGTTCCTTAAATGAGATGTTCATGTCATGTAGTTCTCTTTGATAAATAGTTCTTGATACTGGGTTATCAACGACTATTTCCTTATAAGCATGGTACAGGATTTGTAGATTTAAAAAAGACGGTAAATATGTTTTGTTACTTTTACGACGACTATAATGTGATTCGTTCAGCGGGTACGAATTAATGTGATTTCTAACCTCATGTAATCTAGCATCACTAATTTTATTTGCCGGAGTTCTTCGGCCTCTATTATCACGTTCAGGTATCCCTGACAATGAAAGAACTTTATTTTTAATAACTTGAGAAATAAACATGTTGGTTTCGCCCAGAGTGTCCATAAAGCATTTTCTACACACCTTTGTACGTTCCCCATTAATACAAAAATGAAATGAGTTTGTTGCAGTCCTATTATGCTGTTTTTCTGGGTCGTTAGTTCTTTTTCGGCTTGTTGCAGGAGATTTGGTATCAATTAGACCACATAAGTAAGCCACACGTCTGTCCCTTTCTTTCATAGACCAGTACTCGTCAAACAGTAATTCTTTGACCATTTTGTTTCCCACTTGCTTTTCCAATTTTTCCTTGCATTTTGATCTACACATACGAATATCTTTAGAGACTCGACCGACAACTACTTTCCCTTACTAGTAATGTATTCTTTGCCACTGTTACGACAATATTTTCTTTAAAATATTATTGGAACTGTTTTCCGTCTGATTTTCTCTCAGATTTTTAGAAATTTTAGAGTCTGATGATAATTCAATTACTTCCTCATGATTGTTATTAGTAATTTCATTACCATCATAAGTATCAGCTGCGGTTTTAATCGGTAACAATTTTCTTTTTAATTTCTTAGGTGTTCGTTTATTTGATTGTAATGGAATCTCATCTTCAGAACTATTTGTATCCTGGTCGCTTGAGGGAATATATGATTATGAAATAAGCAAGCAGTATGAAAAAACCTGATCTTCCATCAGAAATAATAAAAATATATTGTATGCAGTTATTCATACAAATTATTCCAGAATACAATAATAACCAAACCCGTTATTATAAGGTTTCTAAATTTCCTAACAAGGTTTAATACCGTTTTATAGGTAAACTTTGAATTAATGTCAATACATACCTTCATTTGTCGGGTTTGCTAATGTCATAATTAACTGCGTTCTTTCCCGAAATGACATTTTACTTATTGAACTATAAAGCACAATTACGTAATTTATTTTTAATAAACGGTGAATTCAAAATACGTTAACAATATTAAACGCTTACATACACACAGAACAGATTGAAACAATGCAACAGCTGATTACCATATGATATGTTAACAAGCACAACCTAACCTAACCTACGACTTATACTATTATGACCAATATCTAATTCTCGTAATGGTGACTCTAATAGTATAAGTCAACATATACTGTTTTTACCAAACACAAATGTAAGGCTCAGAATTATATTATTTAAACCAAAATGAATATCTCTTCGAGTATTTATTGTTGACTTATACTAACTAGACCAAAAAAATCTAGATTTTTTTTTACATCTGCTTGTTGACTTATCTCATTTTGACCAATTTTTGACTTATACTCTTTTTACCAAACACTCTAGAGTTATTAAAAACAACCACCAGAACGGCCAAAGAATAAGTAAGGAAACTTACCGACTGAGATGTAATTTTGGTCAATCATAAGTGCTCTTACTTATTCTTTGACCGTTTTAGTGGTTTAAATAATTTTATTTATAAAAAAATAAAAAAAATAATAAACAGTGGATAAAAGCTACGATGTATAATAAAGTTATGTACTTGTACCAAGGAATATGAAGGATCTTTCTTGCTGCTTTGCTCTGGACACATTCCACAATCTTTAAATTTGAGTTAGTCGACTAGCCCCGTTATTAGTCACCATAGGTCCACATCGTTTTAACTCTCCTTTACAGCCAAGTAATTTCTTGAATACTTCTATTTAAAATAATTATCATAAAGAATGCTTGTTGAAAGAAATCCAGTTATCATAAATATTTTCTAATATATTCGGTACAGTATAAATATGACAAAACATAACCATTAATAACTATGAAACATTACACATAATGTTATTCTGCACACAAATTAAACGCATAAATGACAAATTTAGTAGCTCACTGCCAAATACAAACGAGATAAATTTACAGACCGTAGATACTTTGATGTAGTGTATTAACTCTGAAAGAGACAATACTATTCGGAATAATAATCAAAATATTATGTGACATCTAATTAGTAATTAGAAGTTATTTAGTGCAAACTATTGACAACGTAATACCCCAACAAAATGATTATTAGCCCATCATCCGATTGATTAATAAAGTACATTAGCCAAAGCAACAGCTAATTAATATTGCACCGTTAATAATTTGGTTGATATAAATTTCAGGCGATTATTTTGTCTGTATAGTAAACCATACGACTGCATTTAAGCAAGAGCTGTTTACAGCGTTTCTAATTAAATATGGAAAACAACTTTTACAACTAAATTTACGTGGTGTGCGTTCCATAAAGTTTTCTATTGATCAACACGCAAAACAACCAAATTCCTAATACACAAGTATTTTTTTTTTTCAAAAATTACGTTACAGTATTGTTTCTAAACAGCCCTAGATGTTTTAGACTTTTAAGTGGAAAGAATTTATAGTTCTAAAATTTTTAACACTCACTACACTCCTGACAGCTATCAAAAAAACATAATTATAATTCCTTGGCCAAATAACTTAATCTTCTAACATATTTGATAATAATTAGTGCATTTACAGGTCCGAAGTTTTTTAATTCCTAAAGTGTGTAAGTTGAAATCTGTTCAATTTAAGAATAATAAGCAATACTGTGATCCAATGAGATGAAAATGATGTACAAGACGTGTGAATAAAGTGCAATCTTGTATAGGCTCAGACCGATCATTTCTCGGAGAGTATGGTTAATTAAACCGAAACCATCAAAGTACGCCGGTAACAACAGTCTAGTATTCAAATCCGTATAACAAAATTGGCGTTACTAGGAATTGCACTACTAACCTAAGTCTCCAAAAATCGTTGTTAAACAGTTGACTAGCGGCAATGACTTAACCACTAGATTCAACCCAGTGGGTATATTTTATAATTGTAAAAAAATTGTGGTGTTTATTAACGGTTGCATTTGCAGCGGCTAAACACTCTGTATAAATTAAAAATATCGAAAGAAAAAATTTGTGTGAAATTAC
Organism: Catonia carolina; assembly: GCA_035578175.1. NCBI lineage: Eukaryota > Metazoa > Arthropoda > Insecta > Hemiptera > Achilidae > Catonia > Catonia carolina. The sequence continues at coordinate 85,000,127 of JAQMRL010000002.1, forward strand.
TAAATGCTTTACATTAAATTGTTCTAAGTGTTTTCTTCGGTACTTTACTGGTTAAGCAGGAGTTCATCATCAAACTGGATATCAACAAAAAGCGTAGTTTATGGACTAGTAGACTTAAACCCTTAACAAACAGGCCTTCAACAAACAGGTGTAGCGTTAAATTATTTGCACACAATCTGTTAGTTCCAGGGCTACAAAAAATATTTCTGTTCCTTATCTCCAAGTCACCCGATTGAATGTCTGAATCATTTAAGGACAGAAGAGGTAGAGGTGTATAAGACAGCAATTAGAGTTATCTCCTCTGAAAGTAATGAACTTCATTACACTGCCAGCCCCTGTAGTAAATGAAGTGAAGGTGTCATTTGCAGAGTGGAAAGTAGATGCTCTTCAGAGGGCCTGGCATGCTTATAAGTATACTTTTCAACTCAGTAAGGAAGACAATGGTAAACCACCTCACTCCTAGTTTTACTTAGTAAAGTCTCTAGAGGTTTAAATCAGCCTTTCGGCTGATGACCTAAATTAACAAACACAGACTTAAACCCTGTCCAGCCACTCTAATAGGGTTCTAATAATCTTTATACAACATAAATAGTTTCCACAATTAAATAAATATAGCTATTGTTGTCATATAATAACAGTTTAATTGACAACCGTCAAAATCCATATATCTTTTTAGAACTTTGTACAATACTGTAGGGAAATATTCTCCTTGGTAATCTTAACTTTGCTGTAATTATTAAAAGTTGAAATAACCGTATAATGAATTGCGTTTTTTAAGTAGGGCTACTATTGTTTTAACGCAGCTGATGTATTCTACAGGTACTACAAAATTCTCTTAATAAAGAGATACTAAACCTCAATATTTTAGATTTCGTTAGATAAAACTACTGAGTGCAGGAATCATTCCACGGTTAAGTCAGACATGCTTATGAAGAATATTTAAGAATTCGAGGTGGTCATCACTAGATATCAAGAAGTAGCTAATAGCATGATCAAAGCGGATATTAATTTTTTTGATTAGATAATATTCCTTACTTTCATGGATTTGGTCCCTGTGACATTTGTGAATTGGTAAACGAATTTTTATGCCATTTCAACGTTACAAACTTTAAGTTAAATTGAAGGTTACACTCCGCAAATATACGAATTAGAAACAAAAGCCAAGTCGAATGAAAACCGTATAATAAAAAAAATTGGATTAAGGAAACTTGAATCTATATTATTACTCTGCACCCATGTACATCAATAAATAGTGCACAGAGACGGTATCACATAGTACGATCAGTTTAGTACACACGAAACATACAACCTTATCAAACTACAGATAATTAACTGAATATAATTTTACTACAATACAATGATATCATTTGTTCACAGAACACATTATCATTATTAAACTACTATACTTGTACCTCGGGATTAATTATATTAACCGATTTCAAAGAAAAATTAACTTTTTCTTACATTACTATTATACATAATCGATTGAGTCAAATTATTTTATAACTTTTTTCAGGTTGCACAATGCATTATTTTATTATGTAACGAAACTTGTAATATTTGCATGGAAATACTCATTTAAAAAATCTAACGATATTTTAAAAAATGTAATTTTCCCCTTATTTGACAGAATAAAACCATACAAAAAATAGTAAGCTTACTTCTATTAATTTTGTTGGTTGCTAAAGAGGAAAATATTGTGACACTTATCTCTAAGGTCCGTTTCAGGATTTGGGTAAATTAAATAATTAAAACTAAAGTTTGAAATTACAAGTATTTGTTACAACTAAAAGTTGAAACAACAAAATCTAAAATCTAAAATCTACAAGTAATATACAATTAAATTACTTTTAATAAATAACTAACTAATTTTAATTAACTAATAACGATAAATAAACTTAACCACTGTAGCGATACGAAATTGACTGTACAGCTGGTTCTGTTTATATTTTGGCTTATTAAAGTAGATGTAAATAAACCCAGCTGGTGGAAATAATATATTAAAAATTAATTTAATTTTATTAAAAGGTATAAACAAAATCGGGTTGCTAGGCGGCTAGTAAGTTGTTAAAGAAATAGGGTTATTATAAAAATGTTTTAAAAGAGTGTGACCTGGAGATCTAAAGGTGGAGGAGGTCATCACATTGATGCTTAATTGTTCAAATTATATATTTAATACATTAGAAATACATAAATTAAACAATATTAGATAAAAATTTATGCGTTATTATATTCATTATTTACAAAAAAGAGATGTTATATGGAAAGTACAAGACATTAAAAGATTGTAGAACGACATTATTAAAAGTAGCAAATAATTGTAACGTAACAAATTGTGTACATGAAAGAGATTATACATTATAATTATATGAAGTTTAATATATTGATTTGAATTATAATATTTAACGCAACACCACTTTACTAAAAAATTCTTACAAAAACGATACAGAATAAATAAAAGTTAAACAATAGACATTAATTCACACTAACGTTGACCTTTTCTAACGCACTGTTCGCACTACGCAATTCACTAAATGGATTACAGACAAAACGGAACTAAACTAAACTCTAAATAAATTGCTTCGCTTATATAAGTGAATCTACGGAAATTTCGAGAAAGAGATTTTCAACATAATAAAAATACAAAATCTTTCTGAAGATTTCTGGATAACTCTTAACAAACTGTAAACAAATTAGGATTGAATAAAAGGTGATATAAAACGGCCAATTATCTAAATAGGTATCCACCTGTCATTTTCATAATAGTCATACAACAAAAGGCAGACCTGCCTGTACTATATATAAAAACCGTTTGTAGTACCCATACTATTTCTATATCTATTTCTAATTTTCTATTTGTATTACTCTTATTATATACGTTAACATTTTTAAAAATTCGGTCCTCAAATATTCTCAAATTTGCATTCCTTTTAGGTATTTTCACAAAATATATAATTACGTGTAGGCCGAAGAAAAACGCTACTGCTAAGTGGCATATCAGCTAGAAATCATAAAAGCTTTGATTACAATATTATCATATTAATCTTATCATATTTTTCTAAAAAAATAACTTTTTAAGTTGAACAAGAACACTCCATAAATTTATTTTCACAAGTCTACTCCATTTATATATTGCATAAACGTTATAAAAATGTGAAAATAGTTGTAAACTTAGTTGTTTAATGGAGTGTGGTGTTGAAGTAACTTCGTAAGGAGTCTACAATTCGATTTTGTTATATCTTGAATTATTTTATGTTCAATTTTAACATATTTGAAAAATTATAATTTGTTCGTTTATACATAATAAGTAGTACAGCTCAATTTTGAAAAGGACCGATAATATTGGTTACTAATCCATTGATTCGACACTTAAAAGCTCACTAAGTACAAAAGAAACAAACAACAAACAACCAATACACACATTATAAATATTCACTGTCTCACATACACTAAAATAATAATTATTGTATAATTTTTCAAACATTGAATCCTATTTTACTTTTACGGCCTCATTGGACCATTTAAATCAAATTTATAAAAATTTTCTTGGTTTGGTTTTAGGATTTTTAAGTTTTTTTCAATAATTGTTTATATTTTGGGATCTGATCTGTGATTTTATCTGCACAAATCATTGACGATGGAGCTTGACTTTTCTCGACGAATCTTGTGTCTTTATCTTTAAAAGCAAACTAAGCTGTTCAGATTTTTCTAAAAGATCTTCTACAATGATAAGTTCTTGTATTATCTTGCTTTATTTCAGCCAAACACCTTGGAGGATTTTTCCACGAATTAATTTTAGAAATGAGTTCTTTAGTTACACGATTGTACGGTATTCTAAGTAAATGCCCGAAGAAAGAAATTAGTTTCTTCCGCATGATGTTAGTAATTGGATTCATTTCATGGTAGAATTCAGAAATATACGTTAAAATTTAGATATCGTTAAGTTTCCATTTTTTGTTTATGAAAGTACTAAGGATTTTTCTTCCTATTCCAAGAATTTCTATCACTCATGTTTTAGTTTTGAAATTAGAAATAGTTTCAGCAATAAGTGGCTTCGGGTTGTACTACCGTTTTATAGTGTCGCATTTTAAACTGAATAGATAGCTTTCTTGTTGTATGTTGTGTTCTTGGCAAGTTGCTGGGCCTTCACCATTTTGTTGGTTCTAATTTTTCAAGTCTCATGAAAACTTTATAAAAGGTTATATACATTAAAATTAATCATAAGTAACATAAATAAATCTCTCACTTCAATCTAAAAAAATTAATTCACTTTGATTTTAAATTGACCGTGAGCTATTATTAAGAAGGTTCAAGGCTAGGTGGTTTAAATGCTCTTCTAAGTTGAAAGTATTTTTGATAATCTAGAAACTTAATCTTTGACTATTGTAAGACCAATGTCTTGAAAAATAAAATAATTTAGGATATACCACATGTATGTTAACTATAGCTCTCACAACCTTATTTTTAAATCTTTTCAAAATGTCAATACTGGATATGCTTGCGGTACCCCAAAGAGGTATACCGTGCGTCCATATTAATTTAATGACCAATTTGTATGTGGTCATCTTATTGTTAACCGATAAATTTGAGCGACGCCCTTATAGCCAATAAATCTTGCAAAAGACGATGTCTAGTTACTTTTTGTCGTCCTGGTATGTGTCTTCCAATTTAGTCTACAGTCGAGGTGCAGTCCAAAGTATTTGAAGTCACTATCGTTTGACATTACCTAATTTTTTAATGTTACAGCAGGGCACGTATGTCTTCGAAAAGTGATTTTCATATATTGAGATTTAGTTCCGTTAATTTTTTTACATCATTTTGACAACCACATTTGAAGCGTATCCGAATAATATTGTAAAGACATGGGGCAGTAACTGAGTTCTCATTAATACAAAAATAGTTGTACCGTTTCCATAGGTTGTAATTGTTAGTAAATTTTATGTTAATAAATCTGAAGTGTACGATAAATAAAAGATAGGACCTTGAAGACACACTTTCTGAAGGAAACCAGAAAATATGAAAATATTTGCTACGGAATGACAAATTTCAAATAAAATTCAAACAACAATAAATTTAATGTGCTGGTCTTATTAAAGTAATTTGTTAATATTAAATCTCACTTCTTCTTCTTAACGTGCCTGTCCGATTCGAACGTTGGCTACCATCATAGCTATCTTGGTCCTGTCCTCTGCAATGCGGAAAAGTTGGGCTGAGCTCTGTCCACACCAGTCTCTCAGGTTAGCAAGCCAGGATATTCTTCTTCGGCCTGGCCGTCTTCCACCATCCAATCTACCCTGCAGGATGCGCTGCAACAGTTCATATCTACCGTGGTTCCTCATAATATGACCAAGGTATTCCAACTTGCGACACTTTGTGATGTTTATTACCTCCGGTTCCTTGCTCATTCGGCGCAGTACCTCGGTGTTGGTCACCCTGTCCGTCCATGGTATCTTCAACATTCTTCTGTACAACCAAAGTTCAAAGGCTTCAAGTTTAGCAGTGGTTGCCTTCGTCAACGTCCAAGTCTCCACCCCATACAGAAGCACGGAAAACACGTAACACCGTAAGAGCCGCAACTTAGTGCCCATAGTGAGATCATGACTCCTAAACGCCGAACTCATTGCGTGAAACACACTCCTCGCCTTACCAATACGGCACTTGATCTCTTGCACGTTGTCCCAGGCTTCATTAATAATAGTGCCCAAATATGGATACCTCTCCACGCGCTCAATTCTTTCGTGTTTTATATATAGGTTTACACCAGTCATCAGCCCCCTGCTAATTACCATTAATTTGGTTTTGACGATGTTGATGTCCAGGCCATATTTCTCGCTCACTTCTGTTATTCTGTTCAATAGTATTTGCAGTCCCTCAATTGTATTAGCGAACACAATTGTGTCATCTGCATATCGTAGTAAATCTCACTAATAAAACAAATTCTTAGTTCTAGATCATAGTATATATATAATTTTTATTTTTATAAATTATTTAGGTCAGAAAAATAATATCTAATATTAACTGTTAAATTCAATGCAAACATTATATTACATATACAACATGCAACTTACCTAGTATTTCTAACGTGTGTGTGATTTCTAGTGGATGTAATGTAGCAATCTGACAAACGTAGTCTCCAGCATCGTGTGTTTGGACATCTCTTATCTCTAAATTATAACCATCGACGAGACGAAACCTTTCATCTGGGGTTACTTTGATATTTCCAGCTGTGAGGATTGCAATCCCTCGTTTCCATGCCAACAGGTATCCGCCTGTCAAAAATAAATATCATATTTTAGTTCTCGTACGGGAAATATCTGACAAAATATTCGTTATGTAACTACTGAAGGTTATAACCGTAAATACAACGTTTGTAATATTTTGACAAATATTTATCCACAATATTTATTACCTGAATATAGCATAGTATTACATTTCAAAATTACAAAAAACATAATGGTATCTGATAATTGTTGGATTCTAATGAACAAGTAAACATGCATTTTTATATTTTTACATTCAAAATATTGATTTATTCAGAAAAAATATAATTTCAACACTGAATGGATATTAAATTGAGATTTATGTATCCAAAAAATGACTGTCAATAAGCAAGCAGAAATAAACAAACTTTTACTTTATTTCTAACCTACAGATTTGAAAAAATAGCTACCAGATCAAAATCCGGTTCATTAATATCTTAATATTATTAACACTAAACTATGATGATAAGTGAACTACCAAATTGTCTCTTCATGTTACCAAATTAATTATTTTATAGCAGTAGTAAAAATAAAGTTTTAATTTATCAGCGACACAATATTAGAATAAACGACATCAAAACCAATACAAAGATATTGTATAACAAAAACTGAATTGAACAATTTCTAGCAACATCCTTCGTTCACTTTACATTCATTCACATTTCATCTTCTTCACTTCAAGGTCTAGGTTTAGTGAACCTGCTCTGGTATCAATCTCTTCCTCGTTCTCCCCACATCTCACGTACCAATTGGCTTATAATTTTGAGTCTCTATTAGCATCCTCCCATATGGCATTATGTTCATTCTCATATGGCATTATGTTCATTCTCATACACATTTAATGTATTTCTTTATAAGTTTTATTTAAAGTCGCACGAACAGCTCGGTCATCAGCAAATACGATGGTTTATGGAACTGAAACAGTATGCTTTGACCTGTAACATTTTCTAGACCCTAGCTGGAAGTCGAATGGTGGTTTTCCCTTTGTATGACAAAGCGTTAATCGATACGACACAGAAGTGGCGGATTTTTTTATATTTATTGATCGTACAATATTATGAGTTACAATATTCAGAACCCTCTTTTCCTTAGTAATTAAAACGTTTTTATTGTTCAGAAGACAATTAAAATGTAATAAGAACAATAAGCAACCCCATTACCCAATGAGATGGCTACACAATCAATGAGATAACTAGTATGAAGTGTATGAAGTATAGGCTAGTACATACGAAGCCCAGCCGTTCCTGAGAGAGTATAATTGATTGAACCCCAACCATCAAAGTACACAAGTGACCACTGTCTAGTATTCTAATCCGTACAAAAAATACATCTACTAGGATTTGAACCTTGGAACGTTTGTCTCAGCAGTTAATATCTGACCCGCAGCGACGATTTTACCACTAGACCAAAACGGTGGGTTAAACGATAATAATGCAATTTTTTATGATAAAGAAAAATTTCTACTAAATTAAGCATCAGCAGTCGGATACCATTTATATACAGGTGTACTATGATATTTTTATTTCTTTTGGTTTTATCTATATATTAATAGTGAGCAATTTTGTTTTAACACGATTTTAACCACCTAAACCTTCACAGATTTTCCCCGAAGTGGGCTTAAATGAATCGTCTGTTTGAGTGGAACTGAAAAAACTAATCAAAACCATATATTTTCGTTTATGACCGTAAAATAGGAGGTCTAAAATAAAGATTAATACTAATACGTGAAATTAATATGAATGAGAATACGGTAAGCTATGCGTCTGTGTACCGAATGCAGTACTACACTACGCATATACCTCTCTCTTTTTAAATTTATACCTCCCACATCTCGCACAGCTATTTAAGGTTTGACGGGGCAAGTTCAACGAACTAATGTATAGCAACGCATTGGCAGCGACATATTATCGCTTTGGACTTTCCAACGTGGTTGTTGTTACTTTGAGTAGTGTACAGTGAGTTCTGCTGTAATTTGCTTTTTCAAATAATGCCACACAACAAGAAAAGAAAATGTTGTTTACAGAGAAGTTCTATAAAAACAAATGTACACTTTTGTGCGAGTTATCCCGCACGGTTCACCTAGTACAGGTTTTAAATTGAAGGATTTAAGAGTTAGAGTTTGTTTGCGAAATTATCGAAAATAGTCGCTGAACTAAACGTCAAATGACAAAACATACTAAATGTAATCACAAAGGTTGATTAATAATTTTAATATTTTAACCTCTAATTATTTTCATGTTGGCCTCAAATACACTTTGAAGTTGGATTATTAAAAACCAATTTTCACGAATTTTCCATTACTTTTGTTAAAAGTAAAACTTCATAAAATCTTTTCCCATGAAATGTTTACGTAGTCTATTAAATGCTGATTCTCCAGTGAATGTACTTCGCTTTTATAAAATTCAGGTACAAAATATATTTTTAACTATAGGCCTACTTAAGATTTACAACTTAACTTTTAAAATAAAAATGTAAACCAAATTACACAAGTTTTGTCTCTTACAATCAACAATGCTATAAAATTTTACATTATTATTTTATAATATCGTTTAAACTACCTTTTTTAAACAAAATTTTAATTTTCCCTGTTTTTGGGAATAGTAAAACTGGGTCAACGATTATCTTCTTAGTTATCTATAACACATTATTTTGTATTATTCATTTTTTGTTCAACAATAATTATATGTGAACGTTACTTTCACATTTGAACATAAAGTATTTAAGTTTAAAAAACCTTCATGAAACTTCGTACACTATAAGAAACATAAATGTAATTGTGTTTTATAAAAAAACACTTGTGAGGGCAGAGCATACGTATTTTAAGAAGGAATATAATATTATTACGTGTACTAATAAAATTTGTATTTAGAACTAGAAATAAAGTAATTTACTTGAATTTCATGAGGCCTCACAACTTGTAAAATATATTCATAATGTTACTTATGTATCCGTCATCACGCATTTAACAGCAATTATTTCTCTAGAAGTATTTTCATTTTTGCCATTCTATGTAATATATTCATTTGCGTGTACATGTTACTGAGAAAATATGTATGGCATTCATACATTTACAGATAACATTTTACAATCTCAGTTGAAATATTATAGTGTTAAAATTATTCGAATTTTGAAATAAATAATTTTAAATTTTGGAAACAAGTACAAAGAAAAATAATCTTACCATTTTAAAAAAATATTTAATATTCTACTACCAATTACCTTCAACTCCATTATACGAGGTGTGATAAAAAAATCCGGTGATTTTACAACGAATGAACTGCAAACACTACGTTCATTTGAAGTCTTCTTCTTCTTCACTTCCAAGGATTAGGTTTCTTGAACCTCTTCCGGTACCCATCTGTTCCTCGGTCGTCCTATATCTCTTCTTCCTGTAGGTTTGTAGTTTCTGGCGGCTTTTGGTATTCTCTCGCCTGGCATGCGATTCAAATGGCTGCACCATCTGTTCCTGTTCTGCTTGATTCTGTCTAGCAACGGTAAAGCATTCAGTGTTTTTCTAATTTCTTCATTTCGTAGCCTATCTCTTCGGCTGCATCCATATACACTTCGTAAGAATCTCATTTCTGCAGCCTGGATTTTGCTGTCTACCTTTTTCGTATGTATCCAGGACTCACTGCCATACATGAAAGTAGGGACAGCAATTGTATCGTAAAACTTAAGTCTCGTATCTTTTCTTGTTTTCCGTTTCAGATGTTTATGTATATTACCACAAATGCTTTGAAATTTAGATAGTTTGTAAAGCACATCTTTGTCAAAGTCATACGAAACATCATTACCAAGATATTTGAAATGAGAGACTTGTTCAAGCACTCTTCCTCCTAATTCTATTTTAGTTCTTACGGTGTATTTTCCTTTAAATGCCATAGTTTTAGTTTTTGTCTGCGATATTTTCAAATTATATTTCTCAGACATTTTGTCCAACCTAAAAACCGCTTTCTGTAACTCGTCTTCGCTTTGTTGTATTAATACCAAGTCATCTGCATAGATCATGTGATTGAGCTTCATCTGTTCTGAGAGTTGTATTCCTGAATTAATGCCTATTTTCCATGTTTGCAACATGTCGTCTATATATATGTTAAATAAAGTCGGCGACATACTGCAGCCCTGTCGAACTCCCTTATTTACCAAGATGGCTTCTGTTACCTTATCATTTACTTGCAGACGGATTGTTGTCCCCTCATACAATCCCTTCATAACTTGAATAATATGCTTTGGGTATCCTTTAGATTCAAGTATAGACCATAAGAGATTACGATTGACAGAGTCGAACGCCTTCATAAAGTCTATAAATGCTAGATGAGTTTCAAGGTTAAACTCTCGTCTTTTTGATATAATTTGGTTCATGGTAAAAATTGCATCTGAGCATGACCTTCCTTTTCTGAAACCCATCTGTTCCTCTGAAATCAAACTATCCACAATCCTCCTTAGTCTTGAATTGATTATTCTTGCATATACTTTATAGGTGGTGTCCAGCAAACTGATACCTCTGTAATTATTTGGGTCCGTTCTACCCCCTTTTTTATAGAGGGAAATAACCTTTGCTTCTAACCATTCTTTGGGAACTATGTGATATTTCCAACACATATTAAAGAAATGTAAAATTCGCAGGTGTAGCAACAACCCTCCACACTTCAATAATTCCGCGTTCAGTCCATTCAATCCCGGAGCTTTCCTGTTCTTTGTGCCCTTCAATGCTTCTGATAGTTCTTCCATGGTTATCTGGTCAACACAGCATCCTTCACAGTGAGCTTCGACAGCAACTGGTTCAACATCCTCATACCATAGTTTTCTATAATGTTCTACCCATTCCTCTGTACTTATGCAGTTTACTCTAATCGAGTCTCTTTCAGTTTTGTTGAATACCTTCATTTGAAGTAAAAAGTTATATAGCCTGGTTCTTTGAGATAATCAGTATCAAGTTTGAACAAGTGTCGTATGTCAGTCGGCTTCCAAAGGCGAAAAATTGAGGTCATGTTTATTGTGTCTGTCCGGCATTATGGACTCCGAACATCGCGGTAACATTAATTTTGTTTCAATTTCCAAAAAAAGTGCCATAGAAGGTTACGAAATGTTAAAATCAGTGTACAGCGATAATAATATAACTCTGAAGACGGTTAACAAGTGGTATAAGTGATTTAAAAGCAGAATAGAGTCTATTCATGACGAGGAATGGTCGGGATGTCCTTCGACCTCAAAAACAGACGAAAACTTGCAAAAAGTGGTAAAAATGGTTCATTCAAACATCCGATTATATCTATTCAAGAGTTTACTAAAAAACTGAAAATCTTATACGAGTCCGAACCTACCAACAGCATTTTAATCGATAGTTTTAAAATGAGACGAGAGAGTGCGAAATTCGTTCCCCGACTTTTGACGCCCTTACCACACTTCACTTTTTGATGCAGAGTTTTCGGCTAAAAAGATTCCTGTCTGTCTACATCCGCCTTACTCTCCAGATTTAGCACCATGCAACTTCTGGCCCTTCCTAAAAATAAAAACTGTGCTGAAAGGAAAACATTTTGTCACCATTTCCGACACTTAGAGGGCATCGACAGAACAAAAGACCTTCCAAAAGAAGCGTACCAGAAATACTTCCAATCATGGAATTAACATTCAGGTAAGTGCATTGCTAGCCAAGAAAAGTGTTTGAAAAATATTAATTTAAATTTAAGATAAATTTGTTTTAAGCTTATTACTTTGATCGTAATAAAATTATTCACCGTGTTTTTGATTATATAGGCTACGTATATCTCGTAATTTAAAGGGATATGATATGACAATGATGCAACATAAATAAACGTCTTATTAAGGGTACTAATGTTTGCTGTTTTTTTTTTTTTTTTTTTTTACTAACATACACTTAAAACTCTATAGAAAACAAACGTGTTAAAAATCAAACAAAAATCTGGTGTAAATATTCACACGACTTTCTTTTGCCAATGTAAATAATGAACAATATAGCTATATTATGTTTAATCATAAATAAACATAGCTACATCATTATAGGTACATAGGTATAGTAAACAGTACAATATTGAATTTAGCTTTTATTTGTTATTAGGAACTTTATATTATTGACAACCACCCAATTTAACAGCTGTGTGTTGCTGGTTTGTCTAAACAGTGACAACCAATGGAGTATTTTCACGAATGGCTGTCAGTTGGTCAACAAACAAAGTCATTTGCCCAACCAAAGTTACTTAACAATCAAAAGCATCTCTCTACCAGCTGACTGACTGACCTAGCTCTGTGACTACTAGCTCTGACTGACTGGCCTGACCTGAAGGTGGGAAAATATTTTGATATTAATGTTTTTTTGGATATACAAAGTAGGATTTTGGATATACATTACTTTTATTATGAAATAGATTTACTTCAACTCATCTCTTTTCTCTAACGTTCAAAATTACCACTTCATTTATAACGAATCGTTTATAAAACAACTTTGGATGTACATAAACCAGATTTACGGTTCCAGAAACCGGCTGTTTTATAAAAAATACAAAGATTTTAATCCAAAGAACTCGGAATGATTACTGAAACACGTTTTTACATATCAAATCAATATCTGCACAGAAATTTATACGCTCATTTTAGTAACGATATATTTCTGACGTATCCGTTGTTATGAGTAAAATATAAGTAAAGAAAACCTAATTCTAACGAGTGTTTAAAAAAGGACGCAACTTGTCTTCAGGAGACGTGAATGCAGTATAAAAATATAAAATTAATGAAATATTTATTACAATTTTATGCAATAATCTTCACGTTACAATGAAAATTACAATAATAACTTATCATATATATAATGTTAAAATGATTCCCTGTAACAGAATACAGAACGTGTGCAGAACACGTTTCGTAACATTTGTAGTCACTTTTCGTAATGTTCGATCATCAGTGTTACGAATTTCACGTTTAATGTTTCCCTTCAATTTATCAAGTGCGTAAGAATTAATTTTTAAAAACACATTTTGTAAATACTCCCATAATAAAAAATTTGGTGGTTTAAGCATTGGGGGTCATGGAGGCCACAACCCTTTCGATATCAACGATGGCTTAAACATTCCATAATCTGTCTAGAATGTCATCAGCAATACGGCGAGTTGGGTTATCTTGCTGGAACCAACATTCTCGTTCGTGTTAACTTTCCAATAAATTGACGGATTATGTCATGATAATAAACAATTATTATCCAAAGTTTTGTCAAGAAAAGCCCCTATTACACGACGCTGATAGATGTTCTTTTGTGATCTTGTACACTCTCAGTCTCACGTAATTTTTTTAGGAAACGTGATATTGTTGATCTATTCGGAAGAATATAATCGGGAAATATCAATTGAAACTCGTTTTTTACTCAATTGTAAGATTTATAAGCAAAATAATATTATCACGAATAAACACATATTCGTCTTTGGAAAGCGTTATTGTTGACACAATAGAGATGAATGGATACTGGAATAGCTCTTGCCCACAAGAACAATTAAATGTTACAAGCTTTTAATATGCAAAACAGTGTTGCCAACTGACAAGTAAGTAGACCTAAAATTTTCCTATGTGTTACTTATATTTTTAAATGTTATGGTTGCACTCTTTTTGAAAGACCTAGTGCATGATCTAGATGAAACGAATTTCCTGCCAACCCACAAAGAATGCACTGTAGAAGATAGGAAAAATTAATAAAGAAAACTAGAGAAATTTTTTTAAAAATTACGTAAGTTCTTTCTAATTCAAATAATATAATCCCGGTGTTATCCTACTGCTAAGTGATGTTATTTTCAGTCTTCTAAATTTTTAAGTAGTCATGTTTTATGTTTTCATCGTATTCACAAGTTATAAGTAGTGCAGGCAAATTAAACAATGGTTAAACGAAAGAAAAATTGTATTCATTTTGAAGAGATGTAATCATTAACACTTCTTTATATTTTGGGAAATACCTGTTATATAAAAAGGAAGATTAATTTTGTAAGATTTAATTTTTATCAATGTATAATCATTAAGGTATCCTGAGTAATATTTATTAGCCCATCAAAACTCATTACCGTTCTGTAATTGATTGAAAAAAATAGACGTAACCTAGAAGTTTAATGGTGTTTTTAACTAGATTATAGTAACGTGTAAATTTAATAACGTAAAATGAACTCCAGAAATTTAATCTAACACGAAGACATGAATGAAATAAGCCTCGTGCGATGTAATAAAATTAATAAATAAGTAAACGTAATACCGGGTGAAAAAGGAATAAAATGTTATTAATATTATTACTTAATTTGGAGGATGTAACATTGGCTGAGAATTTTATAACATGAAGGGGCCATATAGCCTCACCTGCACCACACCTAATACTAAAACCTTACAACAACCATCAATCAAACTGACAGCCCTAATCAAACTCACTACTCCATCATAACTGCGCTCCTATTAAAATCTAATAAACCTTCCGTCTTTAATAAATGTATCAACCAGCAGTAATTTATTAAAAAGTAACTTAAAAAATGAGAGAATACCGTTACAGATTAATGTAAAACTCTGAAGTGAGTAGTAAAATGAAAATTCTCTTAAAAAATTCATGAACCTAAAAATAATAATAAACGGGCGAGCTTTCAACCTAGCTAAAATAAAATAATTCACTACCAAAGTACAGCTACAGTAACTGGATTTTTTAAATTTATTTTTCGAAATAACTTTTTTTAATAAATTTATTCGTAATTATAACTATCATCGTTATAACTATCACCTTATTTTTATTAATTTATCTACTGACTTTGAATTAAATTATGAGTATATTTACCTATCATTAGTTTTTTTAGTTTAGTTCGCATGAATAACTCGGTTACTAGTATTAATAAACAGGTATGTAGATAAATATCTTTATAATATGAAACAACGGGTTTTAACACGTGACAATTTATTAGTTCCTAGCCGGGAATCGAATCCGGTACTTTCCGCTTGGTAGGCAAACGCGCTAGCTACCTCATCAAGAAAGGGGCCTTTCATTAATTATATACACAAACGTTTTAAAGATCATTTACGAATAGAAAGAAAAACTTCATAACTTACTGACTTTTTCTAATAGCGTACATTTAGAGTCTAATCAACAGCTTTGTAATTAGTGATTACTGCGGGTTCTGAAATTGAAAATGTAATAATTTCCTGAACCTCACTGGGAAACGAACTAAGAACCTTCCATTTTGTAGGCTAAGTGTTAACCACTATGCAATGCAGAGGGCAACAAGTTATTTTTTATCACGATTTTTGGGAAAAAAATAAAAACTTTGTTTTTGTTTTAAAATACAAAGTTTTTAATCCAAAATACTCATGATGCCAACTGACGCACTCTTTTACCTACGTAACAACTTACTAATGCAACTGGATTAGATTGTAGCTGAAAACCTGGTTTAATGTTTTAATTACTACTGTATTACTACTGTACTATTTTAAGTAATTACACTTAATTCGGCAGCATACGTGTTACAATTGAAAGAAATTTCTAAAAAAAACTGAATTATCAGAATATATTCTAAAATATATCAACGCTCTCAGAATAAACACCTCATATGTCACAAAAATTACTTCTTATTTTCATGCACCATCGTTATCACCAACATTGACTCCATAAGCATTACTGCCTCGTTAAATCTAATAATAATACAGTTTTTTATGTGATTTTCCATTTACCATTATATAGATTTGTACTGTTAACTGTCAACTTATATTATTGTAATTTTTAACAAGTCTTTTCTTCTGTAACATGTAATTTGCATGTATAACATGCAATGTAGAATTTTATATTTCAATGTGGTCGCTAATAACATAGGTGCTGAAGCAACCATTATAAA
This sequence comes from Catonia carolina, assembly GCA_035578175.1. NCBI lineage: Eukaryota > Metazoa > Arthropoda > Insecta > Hemiptera > Achilidae > Catonia > Catonia carolina. The sequence goes on from JAQMRL010000002.1 coordinate 85,016,244, forward strand.
TAAATAAAAATAAATACAAGCAATAAAAGCTAGGAAAGCTATCCATTAATCACCATTCAACATATTTTCACAACACTTAAGACAACTGTACAAAAGGTAGATGGCGGATAAAAGCTAACGAAATTAAATGTTAACATGTAACATTCACTATTCGAAGAGGTAACTGGTCGCCAGTACTTCTAAATAATATTACGTTAAATCATTCAAACTCACGCATCTTAACAGGCATTTGGACAAACATGGAGAACAGATAGAGGCCTTAAAAGAAAACAACTGAACATCAAATATAAACATTTCTATTGGAAGCTGGAAAAGAAGCCAATGGTTTTCCTTTCTAACAGAATTACCTTCAACAACGATTAAGAAATTCCTGCGGAACAAGTAGGTCCTTGACAAATTCCTACTCGAAATCCTGAACGGACAAATAGTAAAAAGAAAGAAGAAACATTCTGATCATATCACACAAAATTATTAATCCCTCCAATTTTTCTTTTTTTTTGGTAATAAACCTTCTAGACATGTGCAATTTACATCTTGCATAATCTGCAAGAGGCTATGCATCGGTGGCTTAATCTTCCAATCAAGACATATGCACCGATTGCTAATATATTACATTCTTTTATCATTTTATTCTGAACGTTTTGTTGATTTTTCGGTTTATAATATTAGTGTCATACATTTATATAGGTGCTACATCTAAATCTATTCTTCCTTTGAAATCTAATAAATTGTTATACAAAGTATGATTTTCTTTGACCATTTTATGAATTTATTTATTTATGAATCTATCTCTAATAAAATTGTAACCACGGAGGGGCCAAAAAGTTATATTTTATCACGATTTCTTTTTTTAATTTTAACTTAAATATATTATTTAAATATCTCACTCAAAATTTGTGGATAAAAAGAACCATGATAGTATTTAGGTCGGTTTTCCTCAAGAGTAACATTGCTTTGTATAGCTAACAAATTATTTTTGCGTTTTCTCTCAGTTTTGTGTATTCCATTTTAGTTAGAGAATTATCTAACTCGTCCGATAAAGAAAAGTCATACGTACTTATGTTTTAAGCAACTCGTTGCAACACTATGAAGTTAATAATTGTACATTTTAATTAAACAAATAAAACCAAATGGATTCATGTCATTGAATGACATTTACACTTTTAACGATAGAAAAATGATAGGATACAATATACTTGCTTATGAAAAATATTTTTAAAAACCATGAAATAAATTTTTTTTTTTTTTTTTAATTCCTAATGTGTGTACGTTGCAATCTGTTCAATTCAGAACAATAAGCAACCCCATGACCCAATGAGATGAGGATGATATGCATGACGTGTAAATGCGGTGTAGTCTTGTACAGACTCAGGCCGACCATTCCTGAGACTGTATGGTTAATTGAACCCCAACCATCAAAGTACACCGGTAACCACTGTCTAGCGCTCAGATCCGTATAAAAGTAACTACCTTTACTAGGATTTGAACCAGGAACCTTCGTCTCCGAAAATCAGCTGTTAAGCAGCTGACTTTGGCGACGACTTTACCTCTAGACCAACCATGAAATAAATAATCTGGAATAGTTACACATAAACTGAAATGATATTAAAAAGGATTCTTTTCTGAAACGTTCGGTTGGTTTTTGTTCTAATTATTCTAATATCTTCCTTGTTTCGTACTTACTTTCAGAAGATATTTCTGTATAGATTATAAAATTTGCTATGAGATTTATCAATAAAAAGTTTTTATAAGAACATTCCTTGATTTCTGAATTTCCACTTCTAAACAATAGTTTTTTTCATCATGGAGTTAAAGTTATTTAAATCAGCTGGTGTGCTTTTTTGTAATCCATTGTAAAACACATTTGAAATTAAATTCATAATAATATTTCTTAGATCAACTAATTTGGTAAACCTACTTAAATTATGTATGCTTTCAAAATATCACTGAAATCCAGTACGGAATTTATCACCGTTAAACGCAAACAGGTTTTTTTACAAAGCTTCCGTTTCTTAACCTGTCAGATACAATGCACAGTATTTTACATGACAAATAATATTCTGATATGCAGTTCTTGTCCTGACGTGAGTTGAGCGAATTTTTTTCAAAGAATGCAATATATGATAAGATTAGATTTAAGAATATCAGTAAATACGAATACTCGTATAAATACTAAGTTAAAATCTTTATCATTAAAGTTTCATAGGCTATATTAAAATCCACGTACTATACAATTTCCTTGAGTTAATCAGATACTTTCGATTCAATTTACAACTATAATGGCTTATTACTGTTTAGTTAAACAATATTTCTAATGGTATTTAAATTTTCTTGAAAATCGGTATTATATTAAAATGATAAATTTTAATTTTATTTTAAATACAATATTACATCTGGTGTACTATTCCCTTCTTAATGGAAAGTTTCTCAAGTTAAAATTATTCAAAACCTGGAAAACAACTACATGGGATATTATCTTGTAGACCAATAAAATTATTGTCAGTTCTTTCAAAGCAATTCGACACAGTGTGGCACAAAGGTGTTCTTTTTGAAATGAAACAGAATCTTCCCAGCAGTATTTTTGAATTATTTTATCTTACTTGGAGGACCGATACTTTACAGTAAAGTAAAATACGAACAATCACCTTTAGAATCCAAGCTGGTGTTCCATTATGAGATAGTGCTCCTACTTTATACCCTACATATAGTTTTGATCTTTTTGAATTTTTAAAATCAATTATGGTCTAATTAATTTTTTTACCTGTCACCGGATGGCGACATTAAGCGGCGAGTTAAAACCTTTAATTTTGGTGGCCCTGAAAAGAGCCGTTTAAGCTGTGGTCGTCTTCATGGGAAGCGTAGGTTGTAGTCAACGTGGTGGCGGTGGAAGAGCTGAGCAACACAGCGTGTCGTCGTCCAGCGGAGACATCATCTTCTTCCCTCGCAGTAGTGCGTCGATGGCTGTTTCGTTGGGTCTGGTGGGGGTAGGGCTCGGTCGAGGGACCGCTGTGGGCATCGCGCGCGTTAGCCGGCGATGACGGTCTGGTCGACGGCTACGGTGACGGCTCGGCGAGCGGAAGCATCATCTTCTCTCTTGCAGGGTCGTCGAATAGTCTCCGCTGGATTCCGGTAACTCTGTTGCCGATGGTGGACGTCTTGTCTGCTGTCTTGATCGGAATTAAATCTCCCTGTTGAGTGTAGCGCTCTTTTTGCAGTTGCCGAGAGCGCTGTGGTAGAGGGCGGTTACTGGCTCAATCTTAATGACAAAGGTCTCTGTCGCTACGCCGCCAAAGCCTACCGCCCTTCTCGGAACTATTGTCCCTCTGTCGCTACGTCGGAAGCTTTGTAGCCGGCAGCACAGTACCTAATCAAAGGGAGCGACGGAGTCATAACATTGATTTGTTCTATTAACAATCAGCCAAAAGTAGCTATGGGTAAGTAGTACTACAATTACAAAAAAAAATTGCGTCGAGAGTGGGTACTTAATAGCTCTCTTCTACATTATTTACACTGTGAATGTAAAAAAAATGTATTTAATTAAAATAGCAATTTCTCACTTAGTTTCGGTACACAAACTAACTTCATATTTGTGATCTTATCATGTTGTTGCCAAGTGTAATATTAAAAAATTAGCGTGGTTACGTAATTTTTAAATGCATTTTTCATTAAATTTTCATTTCCTCTGAAATTTCAATTCTTTATCCTGGTACCGCTCCCAATCCGGATGCTGTAGGTCTACACTGTTTCAGTATAATCTTGCAAATAAATCATTAAATGATTTTATTTGTTAGTGATAATCCTGATTCCTTACTCAATATCGATAGAAATATGTGTAGGTAAATGTTTCATTCTATCCCTAATAAAAAGTCATTTATTCCTAATCATGTCTATGATAACAAAAAATACACTGATATAAATAAATTAAAATCACACCTCCAATTAATAAACTGGAACGAAATTTTTAACAAAAATGATGTTGATTTCAGCTTCAATCAATTTCATTCTTTACTATCAAGTTGTTTCTTAGAAAATACTTCTGAAATTAAAATAAGTAATCAGTTATTTAGAGCAAAACAAATTAGCCCTTGGATGAATAATAACTTATTAAAACGAATTAGGATAAGAAACAAGTTGTACAATCAATTTAAATGTAGGCCTTACGATATTTGCTTTAGAAATAACTCAGTCGATCATCTGATTGTGTGTTGTGAAGTTCAGTTACTGAATTTGTCCACTATTTTCTGTTAAAACATTATTAATTTAACAATTATTTTTGTGTGATTGTGTGCGAATGGTGAATAAATATGTAAGTTGCTAATTTTATATATTAATTACTAAACGACTTTTTAAATTTATATTTTTTTGTTTGTTTTATTAAAATAAAACATTGTGAGGTTACATTTTAACTGCATTTTCTTCTTCTTTATAATGAATGACTATTCGAATCACGGAACAGCTGTTTCAGTTAATCCCAGTGTTGCCGAGTTTGAATTGTGTCATAACAGTGACGTCACTCACTGCGCCAGTAATGATTGGCGAACCATCCGAGGCAAGAAACGTCAAAATGAAGACATCAACACGTCCAATCACAGTACGAAACGTAATGCATTAACGGATAAAAGTAAAACTTTCAGTAAACAATTTATCGAATTGTCCAATAAATTTGACCAATTAGTATTTGTTGAAAATACTGACATCAACGACCACGACAACCCGTCTACAGAAAAACCGAAGCCGATTTTTATTGACGTTGTTGACATAAATAACACTTTACGTTTAATTGATTCCGTAGCTAAAGATCAGTACATTTATAAGCTGCAGAATAGGAATCAAGTGAAATTGATACCTAACGACACTAAAACTTATGTGCTAATCGCAAAATTATTGGAAAAAGAACGAGTCAGTTTTCATACTTTTCAACTTAGTAATCAACGAAATTTTAGAGTAGTACTGAGAGGAATGCACCATACGGTAGATCTCGATGATTTAAAATCTGACATAGAAAGTAAAGGGCACAGAGTAGTTAGAATCCATAACGTTAAGCACAGAACAACAAAGGAACCGTTAAATTTATTTTTTATTGATATGCTGAAAAACGAAAACAATAAAGACATCCTAGATATTGAATATCTGTTGAACGCGCGTATAAAATTTGAAATGCCTTATGACAAAAAGGAAATAATCCAATGCCAACGATGCCAACGATATGGTCATTCCAAGGGATATTGTCGGCATCCATTTCGCTGTGTGAAGTTCGCAAAAGACCATTCGACTCAGGAGTGTCCTAAGAAAGACAGGGCTACAAAAGCGAAATGTGTGCTGTGTGATGGTGAGCATCCCGCTAACTACAAGGGATGCTCTATTTATAAGGAGATCAAAATGAGAAAATTTCCTTCACCCGGAAAACGAATTACAACGTACCAAAATGACACTAATACTTCAGAAGCCAGACCGGAGGCTACACCAGACAGATATAAACTACCTGCTCCTCAAAAAATTCCTCCATCTGTTTCTCCTCGAGACCCTCGCCTTTTAAACAGACCTCAATCCTATGCACAAGCCACTAAAGTTCGCTCCACTGAAACTCAAGGCAAACAACCTTCATACCCGTCAAATGTCACTTATATGGACACAAGACTTTCAAAACTGGAACAATTACTTGAACGTCAAATAGAGAACCAATTAAAATTATCTGAAGACATACGCACTATTCTAAACATCATATCATCACTTCTGACAAAACTGCATTAATGGAACGGGGATTTCGTATTGCACTTTGGAACGCCAACGGACTCATGCAGCACAAACAGGAACTACACGCCTTTATAATAGACCAGAACTTGGACATAATATTGATTTCAGAAACGCATTTTACGCAACAACACACATTTAAAATTCCTGGTTTTGACATATACAACACAAATTCTCCGGATGGGAGAGCACATGGAGGGTCGGCTCTACTCATTAAGAGTATTATTGTTCACTACCAGTTACCTCCATATCAAACGGATGAGATTCAAGCCAGAAGTGTTGTGGTAACAGACTGGATGGGTTCACTTCACATATCCGCTGCTTATTTAGCGCCACGATATAGACTGTCTCCTGAAATTCTTGTCACGTTTTTCAACAGTTTAGGAAGACGGTTTATAGTTGGAGCTGATTTTAATTCCAAAAGTACATACTGGGGCTCTAGACTAACATCTCCAAGAGGACGAGTTCTACTTACTGTGATTCAAGATCTTCAGTTATCATGCTTGTCTACAGGTGAGCCCACGTATTGGCCGACTGATGAAAACAGAGTGCCAGATCTTTTAGACTTCTTCGTGACGAAAGGTATTCCAGACGTTTATGCAAACATTGAATCAAGTTTCGACCTGTCATCCGATCACTCACCGGTCATCGTTTCGCTCAGTCAAAACCTGCAAACTCAATCGCCTCTTCCAGCCTTACACAATAAACATACTGATTGGGATTCGTTTAGAACTTTAGTGGAAGCAAATCTTGATTGCAACTTGAGATTAAAGTACACGACCGATATCGACAGCGCTGTAGAACATCTAACTAAAACGATTCAAACTGCTGGCTGGGAAGCTACACCGGTGATTAGGCTCTCAAAACAAACCGCATATCTACCAGGTTACTTAAAACAGGCCATTACTGAAAAACGACGACTTCGACGAAATTGGCAACGCTCTAGGAACCCGCATGACAAAAGGCTCTTCAATAACGCTGCCCAAACTTTGAAACGAATGTTACGTAATTTTACTAACGACTCAATACAACAATATTTGGAACTCTTGTCTCCTGACAACACGACAAACTATTCTTTGTGGGTTAAATGAAGAAAGCTAAACGTCCGAAGCAACACACATCTCCATTTAAAACTTCAACTGGTTGGGCTAAAAGTAATCATGACAAGGCTGAAGCGGTTGCCGAGTACCTATCAGAGGTTTTTAAACCTTTCCCATCTGAATGCAATGCAGACGATGAAAAAGATTTATTTGAATTTTTTAGTTCTCCGTTTCAAATGAGTCCTCCAATAAAAGTATTTAAATTGTCTGAAATAAAACACACCATTAAAGTAAATTTGAGTTCGAATAAAGCACCAGGTTTTGACCTCATCACGGCGAAAATTTTGAAAGAACTTCCTGACAAGGCCCTTAGGCTGATTACAATAATTTTTAATGCAATATTACGTCTGGAGTACTTTCCTTCTTACTGGAAAGTTGCTCAAATTATAATTATCCTAAAACCTGGGAAGCCACCGCACGAAATATCGTCTTACAGACCAATAAGTTTGTTGCCAATTCTTTCAAAAGTATTTGAAAAATTATTGCTTCAGAGATTACGCCCATTACTGGATACCATAAATCTCATTCCGAATTGCCAGTTTGGTTTTAGAGAAGGTCATGGCACGATTGAGCAAATTCACAGAGTGGTAAACAACATCTACAAAGCACTTGAAGAAAAAAAATATTGCTCCACGGCATTTCTTGACATCAAGCAAGCCTTTGACAAAGTGTGGCATGCGGGTCTTCTTTTTAAGATTAAACAAAATCTTCCCCATCAGTATTACTCAATTATTGCATCTTATTTGGAAAACCGATACTTTACAGTGAAATATAAGGACGAACAATCATCTCTAAAATTAATTGAAGCTGGTGTTCCTCAAGGAGGCGTGCTGTCTCCTGTTTTGTACACCATTTACACTTCTGATCTTCCACAAAATGACAACACTACAGTGGCAACATTTGCCGACGACACAGCCATTCAGGCAATACACGAAGATGCACAAATTGCATCTCATAACTTGCAGCAACACTTAGACAGCGTACAAAATTGGCAAAAAAAGTGGCGTATAAAAACAAATGAACACAAGAGTCTGCACGTCACATTTACACTAAAACGGGAAACGTGTTCACCAGTGTTTTTGAACAACGTACAAATTCCACAATCCGATACGGCAAAATATCTTGGCCTCCACCTGGACAGGCGTCTAACATGGAGGACCCACATATGGAACAAACGAAAACAGTTAAATCTTAAATACCAACAGTTGTATTGGATGCTTAATGGAAAATCCAAATTATCGGCACAAAACAAATTGTTAATTTATAAAACTGTACTTAAACCTGTGTGGACATATGGGATACAACTCTGGGGCACAGCAAGTCACAGTAACATTGAAATAATTCAACGGTTTCAGTCAAAAATACTTCGAAACATCATGGACTCACCTTGGTACATATCCAACACTATATTGCACAGAGACACGAACACTCCCACGGTACACGAAGCTATACAGAAATTTTGCACCAGTTACCAAACAAGACTTGAAAATCACCAGAATCCAGAAGCCATCAATCTCCTAGACAACAGTGGAACACACAGAAGACTATGCAGACTACACCCTACAGATTTATTTTAATATGTGATTGTGTAATTTATTTTACGATCGCAAGATCACTTCAACAAAATGGGAAATTTTATAGAGTAATACAAAGGGGTATTACTTACTCAAGATTTATACTTACAACACATCTACTCATTGTTCTATGAGAGCAGATCGTAGATTTACAGTTATTCAAAAAAAAAAAAAAAAAAAAAAGAAATAACTATGTAAACTTTAAAAATAAACTAGCTTCAGATATAGAATTAAGAAAAAATCAATACTATGCATATAAATTCCAGCAATGTGGAAATAGACCAGCTGATAATTGGCGAGTCATTAATTCATTGCTGGGAAGGAAAAATAAATTAATTGAAAAATTAGTAGTTGATGGTCGAGAAATAAATAACGAAAGGGAGATAGCAAACACTTTTAATAATTTCTTTTTGAATAGTGTTAATGTGTGCGCAATTTCTAAAAATTTGAGTGATTCACTTTATTTAAAATCACAGCCTAGTTCTTTATTTCTCAGTTTTGTTCACAAATGTGAAGTGGAAAGTGTAGTTTTAGGTATGCAAAATAAAAAATCATCTGGTTTTGATGGTTTTAATGTCTCTTTCATAAAGCAGATTATTCACCTAGTTTCTTGTCCACTTGCTCAACTGATTAATATTAGTTTTGTTACTGGGAAATTTCCTGAGTTTTTAAAAAAATCTGTTATTGTGGCAATTTTTAAAAGGGGCAACCCAGATGCGGTCGAGCAATATAGGCCAGTTTCATTACTTTCAATATTTTCCAAAATATTTGAGAAGGTTATGAGGACCAGACTATTAAACTTTTTAAATGTTACCGACTTTTTTTCCCCCAACCAGTTTGGCTTCAAAAAAGGAAAAAGTACTGAAGATGCGATTGAAGTCGTCTTACGCGATGTATTTGAAAACTTAAATTGTAGTAAAAAAAGTGTCAGGGCTATTTGTTGATTTCAAAAAAGCGTTTGATTTGGTGAATCACAATCTACTACTTATCAAACTAGAAGCTGCAGGAGTTAGAGGCCCAGCTTTGAATTGGTTCAGAACTTTCCTTGAAAACCGGACGCAACAAGTCCGTGTGAAAAATTGTTTAAGTGATGAGAGGGTGGCAGGAGTTGGCGTCCCTCAGGGATCTGTCATTTCAGCAGATCTTTCCTCGTTATTTATTAACGATTTATTATTTGAACCCTTCTATGGTAGAATTACAGCTTTAGCTGATGATATTGCATTTATCTACGCAAGCGATGAATGGTCGCAAATTTATGACTTTATATCACATGATTTAGTATTGCTAAGAAAATGGTGTCAGAGAAATGCAATGGTAGTAAATGCATCAAAAACAAAAATAATTTGTTTTGACTTAGTCGGTGTCAATTTCGATCGTGACATTAAATATCACGTTTGTTCCGATCCTGTTGGATGCAGCTGCGAAGTAATTGAACAGGTAAAAGAAATAAAATATTTAGGATTGATTCTTGATGATAAGGTCTCCTTTAGAAATCATGTAAATCAGCTACATTCTGATATCAGTAAATCAATTCGGGCATTTTATTTCTTAACAAACCTTTGTGGCTTAAATTGAATGAGATCTTCATACTTTTCTTTGGTTCAATCGCGTCTTCAGTATGCTATTGAATTTTGGGGGGGGGGTACTCATGATAAACTAATAAATAAATTGTTTGTAACTCAAAAATATTTCATTAAAATATTATTATTTAAACGTCAGAGAGACAGTACTGTTAATGATTTAAAAAATTTACGTATCTTGCCCATTAAAAACTTATTTATTTTTAAAGTTTTAAAACTATTTTATAAAAAAAGTGGCAACAGAGGTACTGAAAACTTATATCACAGAACTAGAGGTTCAAGCCAACAACTTTTTTGTAAGACCGAAAGTTAATAAATCCTTTTTTGCTAAAACTTTTGTTTTTTTGGGTCCGAAGTGTTTTAATCTGTTGCCTATTGAAATTAAAAATAGCTTAAACGTGTTAATATTTGCAAGAAAGGTTAAAGATTGGCTCAATGAGATAACTGATGTTGATTCACTTGTAAGAATTGTTGGTTAGTGTTGGTGTTTTACCGTTGCTGACTTGCAGTGCATGCTATTCAGTCTTTGTAGGAATTTACTGATCTTGGTAAATAATATAACAATAATAACTGATTTTAGTGTTAGTCATGTACAGGTGAATATCTGCTCTGAAGATTGACGGCTGGGTTAATATTGTTGTTAAAAAATATAGTTAACATGCGCTGTAGCTGCCGCTAAAATTTGAATTGTCATTTGTAGTGGATGACGACATTTGATGTGTAATTTATTTCTATAATTCATTTGATTTGTAATTCATTTGTAAACTTGTTTTTATGTATTTTGTATTTTTTTTTTATATATATATATAACCACCGTTTACTTGAGTTGGTGGTTATTTATTCCTAGTAGATAAGATATAATTTTGTATTTGTATATAAAGTGGAATAAATAAATATTGTTATTATTATTATTTCTATCACTTTGAAGTTAAACAAACTTCTTATTTTAGATGTCTGGCTAGACTAAGCCCAATACATTTGACTGACTCTTTCTGAGGAATTAATTTAACGCCCAAGTTGACAGTAGTGAAATTTCTTCTGTTTAACGTACATGTAAGTTAGATATACGTTAATTTTTCATTGTTAGCCTTGCTACTAGTTTACTTGAGTTGGTGGTTATTTATTCCTAGTAGATAAGATATAATTTTGTATTTGTATATAAAGTGGAATAAATAAATATTGTTATTATTATTATTTCTATCACTTTGAAGTTAAACAAACTTCTTATTTTAGATGTCTGGCTAGACTAAGCCCAATACATTTGACTGACTCTTTCTGAGGAATTAATTTAACGCCCAAGTTGACAGTAGTGAAATTTCTTCTGTTTAACGTACATGTAAGTTAGATATACGTTAATTTTTCATTGTTAGCCTTGCTACCAATACAATTTTTTCACCTTGCTAAACGTTAACAAACTCATATTCGACAAACTGTGGAATAAACATTCGTTACGTATTTCACATCATTTTGAAAAACCACTCTAACCTTGTTCCAGATACCAGGATCAATACTTATTGTAAATTACAAGGGGATTATATTTTACAGTAGGGGCTCCACAATAGCTTTTCTTTATAAATTCTAAAATATTGATTTATTTAATCCAACTAGCTGATAGTTGTTTATTTATATTTATAATATTCTTGTGGAAAGCATTTTAGCAATGTGTTTATTTTCGGCTTAAACACATGAAAAATGCATACGCCTAATTTGATTATTTTCAATTATGTTCGGTGTATTTAGGTTTCAGCGCACATTTCAATAATATTGATTATACTACAAAAAGGTAATGCTGGGCTATCAAAACTAAGACCTCTAAATTACGAGTGGAATACATACTCGTTTTTTTTTCTTTTTTGTGGTCAGTTTACCTGTCAAATATTTTGCTTTCATAAACCACCGGTATCGGCAAAATATTTATGGTAACAATATCCAAAATTAACACAAACGAATTGTGAATAAAGTTGAAACGTGCTGCCGTAGGTATTGCAAACATTGTTGTTTTTCGTCTTTATGATTACTTAATAATTTTTTAATTAATATGTCTTTGTTTTTTAATTTGTCTTTATGATTACTTTGAAATTACAAAATTTCCGTTCTTTTCACAAAATTAGCCTGCGCAAAATTTTTTGTATGGGAATATGATAATTAAATTTTACATTTAATATTTTGATATAAACAACGAACCTAAAACAATGGTAGCTAATTCATGAATTTCTGTAACAATGAAAGTGTTAAGTAAAGTAATACAGCAAACATGACTCACTTTATTGTTCAAATATTCCATGCCTTTATGTTGGTGAGAAATGGAATATTATACAGGAATTCAATATAACTACAAACAATATTTTAAGTTGATTTTTCGACAAACAAATTAGTTTTTCTAAAAAAAGAAGGGAAAAAATACTTAACTATTTATACTTTGTTAAAGAATGAAATAAGAGAAGTGCAAAAGGATAGTTAAAAATTTAAGCTACCACAATGACATAATTTGTGATATAATAATTTTATACATAAACAGTTGATGTGGTGGTCAGCTCAAATTACTTCCTTGCCAAGGATCGATGCCAAAGAAATTACTCAAGAAGTATGGTTAATTGAACCCCAACCATCAAAGTACACCGGTAACCACTGTCTAGCATTCAAATCCGTGTAAAAGTAACTACCTTTACTAGGATTTGAACCAGGAACCTTTGTCTCCGAAAATCAGCTGTTAAACAGCTGGTTTTGGCGACGACTTTACCTCTAATATTTACCTGTAAATTTACTAATATACCTGTAAACTTGACCAACCCGGTGGGTCAAGTACGAGACGATTTAAAACAAATTTTATGACTGACTGATTTAGAGAGAGAAATTAGTAGTTAACTATAAAACAAAACATGAATGCGGCGTGAAAATATTAACCCTTTATAAAAAGTGAGCAACAAAAAATATTTCGTTGCATCAAATATTCCTTTGTCAACTCAAGGAGCAAAAATACAACAAAATTATCAATAATTTTTAATTTTACTTTATTAACGTTGTTTATAACTGTACACATAACGTACAACTAGTAGGTAATTATGAATGACTTGAGGGAGAACAGTGCTCAGTAGTAAGACTCTCACGGGTATTTTTTGGAATTATAATAAAATATATTATAATTGAATTATAGTAAATTAATTATTATAAAGTGTTTCAATTCCATCTTCTGAAGGTTGCCGGATAATCGTGGCTTGTTGAAATATAAGTCAGTTTTTTCCAGAAAGCTTTCGTTTGAAACAACTGTAAAACTGATTATTGATATCGTTAATGAATATTGTATGTATTGCTAACTTTAAAAAAATGTTAGATATTAAAATAACTAGAAAATTTTACTATTTTATTTTATAACTAATAAAATTATTAAAAACCACTAGAAATAGTCAAAGAGTGAGTAAGCACACTTACCAATCGAGAAGTAATTTCATTGTTTTACTAAATCGCCAGCTCATCACAAAACTTAAAATTACAATTATAACATTTACTTGTTTTTTAAGCAATATAAACCTCTTTTTTATGTCTTGTCAACTACAGGAAACCACTGAAGTTCTTCTCAATTAGTGTTTTTACTCGTTATATGGCCGTTTCCGGTGGATTTTAATAGCTTATTGAAAATAAGTAAAGAAATTTATTAAATGTTGGTTCATTAAATTACTATTTCTTTTTAATGTAAAATGTCGTTTATATATTTTTTGAGATTCTTACAAATTATAGTTACAAATTTTGACTTTTAGAACTAACTCTGCCTACTCTAAAATTTAATCCATGGTAATCTACATTTAATAATTTTTACAAGAGCGGAAGTTAACAATTTCGGACTACTCAGGTTTATCTGTATTTTTCTTTTAATCTGAGAATGAAGTAAAAGATACAACACTACTTTTACATCACTGCTGCAAATTTAAAATTATTTATAATAATTACCAAGAAATAGCGGTTCATCATTTTATATTATTAATTAATGTTAATTAAATACTTATTAATAAAATATAAAAACAATATAACCGGATCATAATTTAATTTTCTTTATCCAGGATTTATTAAAGTTTAATTATTTCATTCGTTTAATAATGTAATTAAAATACAAAAGTTTGATAAATATTCTTTAGTTACTGTCTAACTGTAATGTTTGCAGTTTATATTTTAAAGAAGGTACCTTGGATATCTACTAATTAGTGAGTAATAAACAAGCGGGAGGATTCATTCCCTGCTTAACCACAACGGTGCTGCAGGCAAGGCAAGAGCCAGCTGTATCGTACCCGCACCGGTATATAGTAAATTGAATTCTAGAAGAATCGATATGCGTTGTACAATGATTAATGGCTCCACATAATCTAGTTAATTAATTGCAGTGGGCGGTAGTGAAACTCTATCTTGTTCCGGTTTACAGACAGTCCATTGAATTAACTTTTATAGTGTACTCATAATTTGTGTACAATAATAAAACCACAAAGTAACTGTTAAGGTTTTTAAGTAATAAAACTTTTTTAATGCATAATCTGTTCTACTACAATAAATGCAACATATCGCTTAAACCTAACACTTCAAAAAATTACAACCTATTGTAATTAATTAACAAGTTATTTACATATCAAACATTTTATACTGGTTGTTCTTAATTAAAATAAACAAATAAAAAAACTGTTAGGTTAAATTTTTTTAAGTAAATCGTTTTCTGAAAACAAATTAACTTCATCGCTTCCGGACTGGTACAAACATGACAAAACTGCAATACATAAGGTCTTGGCTTCGGTTTCCGGGTAAAATTTCAAAAAATTGCACACGGTTCAAACTCATCTATACTATTACATATTTTGTTTGTTACTAACTAAGTACATGTTAAGTTGAACAGTACAGAAGGTAGTTTTGAGTTCTTAAAGTTTTGCTACGACGAGAAATGGAAAAGTTACAATTACTTTCCTCATGAGGTTGAAAAGTATAACAAGTAAGAAAGGTTATAGAAAATGAACTACTTTTCACTTTGAAATTGACACATCATTTGCCATAGGGTCTGTAATAAAATCTATTATTTTCAGAAGACGTACTTAACTCAAACTAGCATAGAATAACATCTTGTTGTCTTCTGTTTTTCAACATTTTAATTGTACCTACTTTAATACCTAATCCCATAAGAAGAAACAGAAATACTAGTAGCTATTACCAGATGATGACATTAAGCGGCGGGCGGAAAACTGAAATTTTTGGGGCCTTGAAAAAAGGCCGTTTAAGGGGTGGTCATCCAGAAGGAAGTCAGAAGTAGTCGTCGTGGAGGTCGAGGAGGGCGACACGGCGTGTTGCCATCCAGCGGACACGTTATCTTCTTCCTTCGCAAAAGTGCGTCGATGGCTGTTTCGTCGGGATCCGGTGGGCGCAACGCTTGGTTAACGGACCATTGTGGGCATCGCTCGCGGCAGCGGGCCACAATGGTCCCAATGGCACAAGGGTCACAATGGCAATGGGCCACAATGCGCCGCGAGCGATGCCCACAATGGTCCGTCACAGTGATCGTGATAAACGATTAAAATCAGACAATGTAATATTAGACAATGGTTTAAGATTTTATAAAAATTTACGGATTTGGAGATTAAAAATTAAAATTCATGCCTAATTATAATATTTAACAATCGCAAATCAAAATTATCTCATATTAACTTTCAGATATTCCTTGTTAATTGTTACCACAGTTTTGCAATTTTCGTAGTAAAAACAAACGAAAAAATTATCACAACAGATGATTTATTAAGAAATATTTTTCTATTAAGGAATTTCTTATTTTATTATTTATTTTTACTGCAAAATATTTACAATCTATTCACATGAAGCCAAGAATATATAGGCTAAGTCTGTATAAAAAATTGACAAACAAAGTAACTTAAAGAAGAATTTCATAAAACATTATAAAATATTACATATAAAATTGTTGTTTTAAAATTAAATGTACAATTATTTATTTACAAGTGGAAATTATTGTCTAAAAAATTGTTGGATTTTAAAACTGTGTTCTAATAAGGTTATAATGACTAAAATATTTGGGTGTTCGAGTCTTGACTTGTATTTCTTGAAAAATCGATATTTCTTCCTTAAAATTATTGGATGGTAAAAAGTACTGTTTGTTATGTATCGAGTAAAAGTTATTTCCTCTCCTATAGGGCCAATTTTAGACTACGTGAGGTGACTTCAGACATTTCTGGAAGCTTTTATTGTAGCCCCCATTCTTAGTAATCACTCACTGTAGGCTTTCCTCCTCTCTTCGTTCAACAGGTGTTCTGTTTCTGCTCTTCGTGGAAGCCCTTAAAGTTCGTAATTAGTTTTCTGAATTTGGTTCGTTTCATTAAGTTTTCTCGATTTATTCCGGTTTTCTAAATATCTTTTCTGGCTTCTTTCAACCATTAATCCGATATCTTAGGTCTATTGGTTAGTAAAAAATATTATTCATTTGTTTTATCAACAGGTTGTCATCTATTCTATACAGGTGTCCGTGGAAATTCAGTCGTCTTTTTTAATTCGATTCCATTAAACTTTCAGTTTGTTTGTACAGTTCTTCTCAACCTCGTAACCTTTATTGTCCGTCTACTAACTTCAAACCCGTTATCTAGCGGAGGATTTTTCTCTCAAATTTCTCTGTCCCTCTTAGACAAGTCTATTTTAAGGCACTCACTCACGTACAGACACAAATTTTTACCACAATATTATAATATAATCGGGAAGAGTAAATTATGTAAGGTTAATAATATATTATTTAGATTGGAATCATGCAGGAAGAACTGAAAATTTTCAGCTTAGATCTACTGAGTTTAATATTTGACTAGATTATCTATTGTGAAATCTACTAAGAAAAGTTACTTACACAAAGTGACATTTTAAATGAAATTGTATTTTTGTATATGGAAATTCATTAATTCAAAATGTATATCTTAAACATGAGGGTTCTTTAATTTATAGAGTATTATCATCGAATATATAAAAGCTCATTCAGCTACTGCATTACCACAGATTATCACAGAATTTCAATACAATACTTTTCTCCAGGAACTTAATAAAATTTTATAAAACGTTAATATTTCAATGTCTTGTTTGTTTCCATAACTTGATCGGCTGTTTTTATCAAAGTGCTGTAAGTAGTTTGCGCAGTGCTTTACATTTATTTAATTATCAGTATGCCTGAATAAAAATGTAACCTACTTTAGGAAATTGTTCATCGTGACCTCTTTTCTTTTAATTTGCAATGATAATTGAATATATTTTTCTATGTATCTAGTTCTACAAATTCTCATAAAAATATTATTTCTCTGTTGAACTATTGTGAAAGAGAATTGCGCTAAGTTTGGTTCGAATATAAAAAATAGTTAAAATTCATGTTTTTTTTTAATTACCGGGTAGAATTTTTCATATTTAATTTCTTGTTAAATAAAATAGCATTGTGAAAAAAGAACTTTTGTTTACTGACCTGGATTAATTACTTCACAGGGTAAAACTACCGTGTCACTTGTTACAATGCGAAATGTTTTACCCATTGTTGTAAAGCTTGGTGTATCTGCAGAAGCAGAATTATATTCTATTACTCCGTGAACCAGCCCCGTGTCACTCGATCCTGAAACAAAATAAATAAATGAGTATTAAATATCATTCATCATTGTAACTTCTAGAACTAGAACGGGCATGAAAAGTTTTGTTATCGATATATTTGATTTTATCCCGCCGTGCGCAAGTACTCACAATCTTATATAAATCAGTGAGGCACACATATCACTTCCATTTGTTATTTTTATTTTAAGGTACTCTTAAAATAGGTTAAGTGATGAGAGATACTTCATAATTAATAACAAGTAATGCTTTTTAAAAACAAATGACTATTTCTTCTGTATTTCCGTTTTAGACCAACTTCAAATATTTTTCCTTTGTTATTGAATGAGTATTTAACTTACTTTATTTAAAACTGATCGTATCAACAGACCTTTCCAATGATTTGTATTGTACATTTTCTATAATAATAAAAACAGGTATTGAGCTGTATTTCTAATACCTACATTCTGAACAGCTTAATCTTTCTAATCAACTTGTATTTAGTATTTACAACACTTTCAGGAATCTAACTTCCGATTCAGTTAGAAAAAGTTAACAATTATCATTAATAAATGATAAAATGTTTCCTAGCATAATATTTCACTTAGTTCTGTTCTGGCTCCAGTATTCTTAACTGTTTACTCATAGGTCCCGGATTGTTTAATGGATACGTACGCAGATGATACAGGTGCACGAACTAACAAATAGTTGAAGCCCTATTATTAATGGATCAATAATAATGGTTCAGAAAAATATCTAATATAAGCAGGATAAAAACTTTCTGAAACAAAAATGTTTGTTTATTCAAAATCCTACTTACGATTCTACGTTAAAGTACCCATCGTGACGTCAATATAGGTACAATAACTTAACACGACCAAAAAACATTCATTACAAATTAACTAATCATATAAATCCATAGATATGAGCTACCACACTCATAACAACCAGAAAATTCACCAAACTAAAAAAATGATTAAAAAGGAATCTGATAAAAAAATAGGAGAGTTTTCCATTGAGCGATTTCCTCAATCAAGCTTAAAACATGACATTATAATTTTAGACCCGTACATAATCATGAATACTGCTGGTTGTATTAATTTTCAGTAGTAGTTGTTTCAAAATTAAGACAAAGAAGTATTTTGTTTAATAATTCAGTTAAATATCTGTAATTTTTTTAATGTCTATGTGGTAAATAAGTTACATTTTAAAACAAAGTCAGGTCTATTTTTAAATGTTTCACGAGTTACTAACATGAAGGGTTCGTTTTCAAGTTTCTTACTTTTGTTTTGTATTATCCTAGAAATTTAAAATCCTCCTTAGACATCAATCAACTTAATTAATGTTATAAAATAATATGTAACTACATTGTTCCAAATGAAACTATAGATATTTTGGTAAAGAAGATTGGAAAAATAGTTGTTTCGTGATCACATAATATTAATCTTAAAAAGAATCGAATTTTGTTTCTCTTTACGATATTATATCAAAAAGTTTGGGTAATTAATTTTTTGTAAAATAACAAGTATCATCAAACAAATATAATATAACTTACAAACTTTAATTTTTTAAATAAAAACCAAGTAGGCCTAATATGGCAATTAATTTATAAAACGAACAATTGAACAGAAGTTTTAAAAATATTATATTGTAAACTTATTGTATCTGTATTTAAAACAAAATTTTAACAATTTATCTGACTGTATTATTAAATGTTTTGAAATTGAAATTTTACCTCGGCTAAATTTAATTTTTTAAATGATTGAAAATATTTAAAGTAAATTCACTGAAATTGAATGAAATTACTTGATTTAAAATTAAAATTTAAAATAACGATGTAGCTGAATCTCCTTAACAATTAAATAATTTTATTTCTTCTGCTACAAATAAATTTTAATATTCTTAATATTGTTTCAATTAAATATTTGAGCTTTGCTCTACTTATTGTAAATATATTTATTTTGTGCACAAATACATAATTATTATATCATTAAAATGGATTTTTTTCCTTCTGTGTTTAATTTTTCATTGTTTTGTCCCTTCGTTAATTAATATTGATTTTATACGTTGAATCTTCAAATAACATGTACCAATTTTAAAAATTCATCTGTCTTGTCCGGTTGATGTACACCGACAAACCTTTTCTTTTTTTGTCTTTACTTTCTATTACGGTACTGTACATTGAGCTGCACAACTTCCGTATATGATATTTAAATGGCGGTGGGGATTTTCACTTTAAGGAGAAGAGGTACCCAGTAGTACATTCTCCATTTAAAAATACGGGTATTGTCCGTTATTCAGACCAAGAGATCTCGACTCCATGTTTCCTTTCTACGTCGCACAATTGGGAAGTTTCTTGTAGCTAGATCACGGGCTAGTTGTTTGGATAGCCTTTCATGAAATGTACGAGGTCTGTACAAGGTTTGCTCCTTTACTGTCGGTATTTTGAAATCGTCATAAAGGGTTTTATTGCTTACATAAAAAGGAGCGCAGAAGCAAGTCTTAAGAATTTTTTATTAAAAGACCTGGATCGACTTTAAATTACTCTCTGCTGCTACTTTGGAGAGCCGCACACCATAAGTCCAGATTGGTATATTTGGTATATTGGGATTTGCATATTAAAATCTTGGAGCGGAGATTCAATCTTGATCGAGGGTTAATTAAGCAGAAGAGTAGCTTCTAGCGGCGGTTAAGTTATAAACGTTTTGTACGCAGGTGATGCTTCCAAGTTAGTCGCCTGTCAAGCCATAAGCCAAGATATCGCACCACCCTGGCCTGTGGAATATGAATGTTATTCAGCATCACAGACAAACGTAAATTTTATTCTAAGTATGTCTACTTTCAATTAAATAACTTAATTTTTAATATAAAAATTATATTCTGTTAAATTTTCTAATTTCATACATTTGTAATTTTTACATAAAAATTACAAATACAGTAAAATTACGGATTACAGTAGACAAGTTTACAGAGTTGTTTTCAAGTTTCGGTCCTCGGTTTTTAGCAGGAGGCGATTTCAACGCGAAACATGCTCAATGGGGATCGCGTCTGATAAATCCACGTGGCAGAATGATGATTCAAGCTATTTTAAACCTCGGACTGGAATTTCATTCAACTGGATCACCAACGTATTGGCCGTCAGCTCTGACTAAACATCCCGATCTTCTGGACTTTTTCGTATCCAAGGGCCTCTCGAGATTCTACACAAAAACGGAATCACTTGACGATCTTTCATCCGACCATTCGCCAGTTCTCTGCACCCTGTCGGGCACAGTTTTGGAAGCACCGGTGAGACAGTGTTTGATAGATGGAACAGTTAACTGGGACTTGTTCAGCAGTAACATAGAGAACACTATACGGTTGGACTTGCCTCTTCGCACGGCAAGAGAGGTGGAAGAAGCAGTGGAACATTTGACAGTAACAATACAATATGCAGCTTGGAACTCTACACAACCCCGTAGACCAACTCCAAAAAAGGAACACTGTTATCCGAACTATATAAAAGAACTTGTCAGGGAAAAAAGGAGAGCAAGACGCATTTGGCAGCGTACCAGACTTCCTTCGGACAAGAGAAACTTGAATTACATGACTAACGAATTGAAGGCAGCTATATGGAACATCAAGACGGAAAGGTTCAATGAAAATGTCGCCAACCTGACAGAAAGAGATGGAAGCCTCTGGACTGCAACGCAGCGTCTTTTGCGTTACCAAATGCAGTCGCACCCACTTAAACACCCCGATGGATCTTGGGCTAAATCAGACAAAGAGAAGGCCGACATGTTTTCCGATCATCTAGCGCGCGTATTTCAGCCCAATGACAATTCTTTACCTGGTTTCACCTCAGATGTAGAAAATTTCTTGTCATCACCATTGAATTTGTCATTGCCTCCGGAAAACTTCACAAGAAGGGAAGTGCAGGCGGCTGTCCAACAACTACCATCAAGAAAGAGTCCGGGGTACGATTTAATAACGGCGGAGATTCTTCAGAACTTACCATTATGTGGATATACCCTTATGACTCAAATATTCAATTCCATCCTCAGAACGACGCACTTCCCGATTCAGTGGAAACTGTCTCACGTCGTCCTATTTCTGAAGCCAAATAAACCACCAAGTACTCCATCTTCGTATCGGCCAATAAGCTTACTCCCAACTTTATCCAAATTATTCGAAAAATTATTACTAGCCCGCTTATTGCCGATTTGCAACGAAAATAACATAATACCACACCATCAGTTTGGTTTCAGAAGCAGGCACTCAACGATTCATCAGTTACATCGATTGACGGACCAGCTAGCTGTTGCGCTGGAGGAGAAGAAATTTACCACCGCTGTCTTCCTAGATGTTCAAGCAGCCTTTGACAAAGTTTGGCATCCAGGTCTGTTATATAAATTGAAAAGATTCCTCCCGGATACGTATTATCACGTACTTAAAAGCTTCCTAGAAGATCGTTTCTTTGTAGTGAGGCAAGGATCATCAGTTTCTGACTACCAAAATATAGGTGCAGGAGTTCCACAAGGTTCTATACTCTCACCACTACTGTATACAATTTACACTGCGGACTTACCATCTGATCCAAGAATAACGGTAGCAACATACGCTGACGATACTGCTATCTTGACTTCATCCCACGATTTAACGCAGGCCAGTACCAACTTACAACACTTTCTCAACACAATTGAAATTTGGCTGAAAAAGTGGAGATTAAAAATAAACACTAATAAGTCAGTACATATAAGATTCTCATTATGTAAAGGAGAAAGTCCTACGGTATTCCTCAACAACGAACCCATTCCACAAAAGAACACAGTAAAATACCTAGGCATCACGATGGACAGACGACTAACCTGGCAAACACACATCCACAATACACGACTGACTTTGGATAAAAAAGTAAAGCAATTATACCACCTCATAGGACGCCATTCCCGATTACCGTTACGTTCAAAATTACTCATTTATAAATCATTCATTCGGCCAATTTGGACTTATGGAATTGAAATCTACGGAACAGCAAAGCCAAGTAAAATCAGAAAACTACAGGCATTTCAATCAAAATTATTACGACTCATCACCAATGCTCCATTCTACATTAACAACAGAATACTACATGACGACCTCAAAATACCACACATAAAAGATATGGCATACAGCTGCTACAGAAGATTCTTCGGAAAACTTCAAAACCATCAAAATCCATACATCAAAAACTTATCATCTCGTACTCTTCCTGGAAATCCTCGCCGACGACTTCGCCGTTCATGGAATAGAGACCTGCTCTTGTAAGACAATGACTCGTGGCACCTACAAAGATTAGCCACTGGGTCTAATCTTTGTTATTGTAAATTTTCCTATGTTAAAACCAGCTCATTTGCTTATTGTAAAATTTTACAGTTGCAAATAAATAATTAAAGAGAAAAAAAAAAAAAAATGTATTAGTAGACCTAGAAATTTTTAAATTAAAAAAGTGTTTTAAGACTACGAAAATGTTAAATTACCAAGCCCTATATATTTATTTGACATGCGACATACATTCATAAAAAAAATTAATTTGGTTTTATAAATTATTATAACATTTTTATTCAATAGGTTTATTTACGTTATTAGTAAAATATTCACAACTGTTTATAAACCAACGAGTGAATGAGATGATTAAGAAATTAGATAAAATGCGCTTCAAGACTTAGAAGAGATCATCACTCAACAGTAGTAAATACCGTAATTTGGTTTACAAAATTTAGTGTACCATCGGAAATTACTTATTACATGGTCCCGACTCCATCGTCGTAATTTTCATCGTCACTACTGCTAAGACGTCCGTAATTTCAAAAATCTAACGATTTCAGTCAAAATTATAACGAAAAAATACAAATCCTCCCTTTTATGTTACCTATGATTCTTTGCACAATGACGACAAAATCCTGAAAGTAAACGAATGATGTTATAAAATTTACACAAGATTCCGTTAAATTAGCTCATCATAGTAGCTACGAGCTTGAACCTACACTATACATATTTAATAAATTAAACTAATTTATAGCAATTTTATTTAGAAGGCTAATTTTACATTGCGGAAAGCTTTAGAATTTTACAAAATTAACAAATAGAAAATACAAAAACAAAAATTTTTAATACGTCTATAATTAAAAACTGACTACACAGCTGATTGATACACTAACTTTGAACGCTTATATAATTCCAAGATTAAAAAGAAAATAATTTATTTAAATAAATATCTCATTCAAGATAGCGACGTACTTTTATAAAAGAAGCTAACCAAAGTATGCGAAAACACTAGTGTTATAAAGACAATCAAGTATGGGATGTAGGATGCGTTAGGTGTGAGACAAGAAGATAGCATTTTCTAGAAGAATGAACATAAATTAAAATGTAAAACCTGCTGAAATAAACAAGACGGTAGAAAGAGAAGATCCCTTTGTGTACAATACTTAAATGTTTTCTCAGTGAAACAAGAGAATATAACAAAAATGAGTCCCTCTCCCCAGTTACGCTTATACACCGACATCTGGAACTACACCACCAGAAAATCGCGTTGCTAGAAGTACGTTTACTTACTCAGGAAGGCAATACCATTTTAATATTCCAACGAATTGTAAAATGACACCTTTACAAGCCACGTCGTTACTGGCAGTAAACGAGCGGCCTCGTTACCCACAAAGGGCTTCGTCATTTGCTTCTATATACCGCACGCCAATCGTTTTCAAAATAATTTTTTGAAACCATTTTGTATACTGTCAAGAAAAGAAGTACGCAAGTTAAAATAAATACAAAGTATAATATTACAATCCGAACAAGGCCAAAAATAATGACGTAGTTACATATTTTTAGAAAAAAAAGTTGAATCAAATTCGATTGTAAAAAATATTTTATCCCTACGATAGATTTAAATTTGTAATCGGTGTATACAATTTAACAAATTTATTTTAAAATTGCTTTTCGTTTTTATTGTGTAAAACATGTATTAACGATGTATGATGTATGGGTAACGGCTAATGTTCTGTACAGGCCTACCAACAGATTTCTGTAGAACTATTAACTTCATAACTGTGTCGTTAGTCTTTTTTTCTACAATAACAGTTCACTTAACAAAAAATGAACACTTGTATAGTTAAAAAAAAAATTATAACAAATTGCAAAACCATTCTCAGTAGATCTACTACTTTTCTGAATTCATGACGTTTTAAACCGAATATACCTGTATAACTGAAATGTAAAATCGATAATATTTTCTTGATAAAACGCTTTTCCTACCCTACGTTTTGTTATGACAATTCAGTAACTACATTTTACTCAACTTCATAAACTTTTAAACGCAATCGAATTCTACAATTTTATTTTTATTTTAAAATTTAATATTAGACTTTTAGAAAATATTAGAAAAGAATATTTTTAACCCAGTTTTCCTAAATTATACAAAACAACGCTAAACATTGAATTTCCTTTGGTTCAAGTCCATGTCTAAAGTATGAGTACTACATTGATGTTGTAAATACACAATATTTTTTTATGTTTTACGCCCGATTGTTTTGCAAATACTCCTAATGGTGATGATGAGAAGCAGGTTAGATAAAATTAGTGACAAAAAATGTCATAACTGATCGGAAATCAAAGCCGCTACACCAATCCAATGTAGAAGTCAGTCGCATTGGCTACTACACCGCGGGTCGGCCATATCAACAAGGGGGTAGGGACGCTAATTATCACCGGTTCTTTTAAAAAGTTTTATTAAGTTTGTTCTTCTGAATTGGACTAGAAAGTGGATAGGTGTTCTCATTGGCAATAAAGATATCTTTTTTTCTCTTAAATTCTTTATTTACAACTGTAAAATTTTACAACAAGCAGATGTGACGATTATGATAATAATGCAAATGACATGATAGGCATGAGAGGGGTAGGGCCCCCATTGGTGCCTCCCCAAGAATGAAATTTGTATATAAAATTAGCAGGTCTCTACTCCAGCGTCTTTTAAGGCGTCTAGGGGGATTATCAGGTAAATGGACGGTGGAAAGTGAACACACCAAAGGGTTCTCGTGTTCGTGTGACTTGTCGTGAAAGCGTTTATGTAGGTATTCAATGGAATTTTGTACAAGTGGTGTTTTCAAATCTATATGTAAGGTTTTGTTGCTAAGGTAAAGAGGTGCATTTGCTATAAGGCGTAATGTTTTTGACTGGAATGCTTGAATTCGTTGCAAGTTAGAGGGTTTGGTTGAACCGTAAATTTGGGACCCGTAGGTCCACATAGGTTTCAAAAGAGAACAATATATGCGTAATTTTTGTGCCATTGGTAATTTTGATCGTTTGTGAAGTAGGGAATATAAAAGTTTAAGTCGGGAATTCAGTAATAAACGTTTCCGTTTGATATGTGTGCTCCAAGTTAGTCGTTTATCAAAAGTCAGACCGAGATACTTGACCGTATCTGTTTTTGTGAGAGGTTCATTGTCTATGTATACTGGTGGGCAATCACCATGACGGAGTGTGAAAGTTACGTGAAGAGATTTTGCCGTATTAAGTTTTATTTTCCATGTTTTACACCATTCGTTTAAAAGATTGAGATGATGTTGGAGTGTTAGTGAAGTGTGTATAGAGTTATGGTCTCGGGCTAATATCGCTGTGTCGTCAGCGTAGGTAGCAGTGAGGGTCTGGGGTAGGGTCGGTAGGTCTGAAGTGTATACAGAATAGAGAAGTGGGGCTAAAATTGAGCCCTGAGGCACGCCGGCTAAGACAATAAAGAAATTTGAGTAGGATGATCCTAAATGAATTCTAAAGAATCTGTCAGATAGGAAGGAATTTATGATAAGGTAGTAGGTAAATGGTAGTATTTCTTTCAGTTTGTGTAAGAGACCTGTATGCCAAACTCTGTCAAAAGCTTGAGCGACATCCAGGAAACCTGCGGACACATACATCTTTTGTTCCATAGACGAAGCTATGTAATCAGTCACCCTGTGCAGTTGTTGTGTAGTGGAGTGTTGAGTGCGGAATCCGAATTGATGTGGAGGTAGTAAATCATGAACCAGCGGAAGAATGCGCTTGTAATGGAGTTTTTCGAAAATTTTTGAAGGTACTAAAGATATCTAATACCATTTTCTTACAGATGATCAAGTGGTGTTGGCTTAAGTTGAACACTAAAACTATAGATGACTACAGTCATCTGCAGTGGTGGTATAGTTGCATAGTGGTATAGTGTATAGTGGATGGTGGTATAGTGATTGGGTATAATGTTATAGTGGATGGTGGTATAGTGGTGTTGTCACTGTAGATGACTGAGAAGTTTATAGAAAAGCAAGACAAGTGGATACTGGATATACACATTGAGAAAAATAAATTTATATGATAGTTACACCTGCAGGAAACAATATCAATTAAGGCAAGGTAGTCAATGAATTGAAACACAAGTAAAAATATTATTGGCATTATTTTAACTTTAAATGGTACATCAGACAATGATACGTTGGTAAAAGTTGACAGAGATATTGCCACAAGATAGCATCTTGTGACTTTAAAAAGAGAATGTCGTTATTTAGTTAAAAACTCCATCATTTATGGCTCAAAGGTGTGAACTCTGCAACCAATATGTAAAAGCAGAATAACAGCAATGGAAATGAGTTACTGAAGAAAACAAGGCCTCAGTTAATTACCTATGCTAGGAGTTTGGAATTCTTTTAAAAAAATTAACAAAAGTAAGTCAACTTTAATGCTCCAGATCATAGTAATAATTATTTTAAACAATGAAATTATATTTTCACTAACAAAAGGGGTGAACATGATATTTTGCAAAAATATTTATGAAACATGATACTTATATAACAATACAAAGTTAATTTTATAGCTTCGAAGATTAATTTTGTTTTTGGTTTTTTTGGTTCATTATCCCCGGTTCTTTTTACAGTTTTATTCATTTTGTTCTTATGAATTGATAACAATATCGAAAAGATTATTCCCTTTTAAATTCTTGGTCTATTTATCTACGTAAAGAACATTAAAACATAAGTTATGTTATAATTTAACATAAATATATTTATACAACCGCAAGTAGACCTATTAGTTAGAAGTATTTTAACATTAGGATAAAAATTTTCGACAATTTTGTTTTTATATAGATATTATTAAATAACAAAATGGATTTATTTGTGGTGCAATAATTTTCAAAACTCATATTTTAATAACAACCTGTTGAACGTTATTCAATACTTATTGTCATTCTTCCGGTTAAAAAAAAACAAACAAACTCAAACAAAAAAAAATAGAAGTTACAGTAGGGAAGAGGTGACGATGTACCAGATTCGTGAAATCTGTTTTATTTGGACCACAATGAAAGCAGGCGGAAAGGCAATTTAAAATGCAGATTAGCCTAGTTCATTGTATCTCGAAGGGGAAGAATATTTTACTTGTTATATTTGGAGAGATGCTGCCTGATTTAATTACAGAACACAAATAAATTAAATATCTAATAACTTTCCTTCTAAAACAGCCAGGCAGGATTTCCACAAAGCGTAGTAAATCGTGTGCGAAAAGCTTATTCATGATTCTAAACGTTTCCTTTGTACGGATAAGCCGTTTTAAAGACCTATAATAACTGAAAATTAACCATTTAATATGTATTCACAAAAATCACTATACTAAACGCTCTTTACTAAACTAACAGACTTTTTATTTTTATTCTGTTCAACGTGCAGGCATACTACTTCATTCGGAGAAAAAAATGGATGAACGTAAATTTTATTAATAAAAGCAAACGTCTATTAAACCCTAAACGACTTACTAGTTTAAACAGTCTACTTATGTACCGCAAAATAAATTTTATTACATGGAGATTCAAAAAAATAACATTAATACTCGTATTAAAATTGTTCTTAAATCTTCTAATAAAATTTAATTTCAAGGATTTGCTTTCATTTTTATGAGTTACCAAAATTATTAATGCCAGGTTATTTATGCGACAACGGTAATAATGCTTAAGAATAAATCTTTAATCATCCAATATAGATTCTTTTAGAATTTTACGTTACAATTAGGAGCAAGTAGTTGAAATTTAACATATAATTTACTTTATCTAGTTAAAAATAATACATTAGCCTATACAAGCTATTTACAAGAAAAACAATCTGGTGTGAAACACTCACGT
The DNA here is from genome assembly GCA_035578175.1 of Catonia carolina. NCBI lineage: Eukaryota > Metazoa > Arthropoda > Insecta > Hemiptera > Achilidae > Catonia > Catonia carolina. The sequence continues at coordinate 85,044,976 of JAQMRL010000002.1, forward strand.
GACTTCCTCTTGCCAATAATATAATGATTAATATAACTTATGTGTGATCATTAAAAAACATTTTTTTTAATATTTTTTTTTATTTATTTAACGTCGCATCAACATCAAGGTCATTAGCGACGACGTTGGGGTGTAACTGTGTGTGATGAGGATGATATGATTTTTTGTAACGTATGAAAATATACCGTGCCTGAGTGGGATTCGAACCCAGGACCGCATGATGAGAGGCGAGCACGTTACCAACTGCGCCAATGCAGCCGGCCAAAAAACAATGTTAAATGAAAAACGTAGCCTAGTTTTAATCGTGAGTGAATGACTCAAAATTAAAATCAACCTCTGCAAAACTTAAAAATACGGAAATTCGGTAACTGGCTCTCAACTAGGCTCTGTAAAGAAAAATGTTTAAAATAAAAAGTGTAAGTTTTTTAATTTTCTATAACTTTGATTAGTACACATCTATCGTAAAATTAATACTAAAGACCAAATCTTAAAAAATCCCATTTATTACTGATTTTTATAAAAAAAAACAACAGGACGTCATTAATTACGGCTAAATTAAGTGTTGTACAAGATTTCTAGAAATTAAAACTTGTAGGTTTTTTAAATGTTTACAACTTTACTTTATATACACTTCTTCCTTAGAATGCATTAATTCCTTTAGGCCGTGATCGTAAAACACCAATTTTTTCTACGAAATCACAGGATCTTCAAGAATTCAGCAGATGTGGTGTTTATCCTATCTTGGACAGCATAAAAATGTCGTAAATCAGGCAATTTTTTAAAAATCGAAGAGCCGTTTTTAAAAAATCCCAAAAAAGAAAAAATGCAAAAATAATACTACTTCCATTTGATGGAAATGTTTGTGCCGGGTTTTCGTATGGTACCTAACTTAAGTTCCAAATTTTAGCTTCCTACGCTATTACGTTATTCAGATATGTTGTTCACGCACACACACAGACCAATCGCTAAACACATGTTTTTTGGGTTCAAAAAAACATGAAAACAGAATTTCGAAAAATGGACATGAAAACAATAATTTTTTCCCCTGCATATTCATATAGCGCAAAATAAATTAAAAACCAATAAATGTATTTTATTTAAGATTTAAATTGATAAAAATATACGTAAGGTTTTTTTTGTAAATAAGGTGTTTATTTTCGCTGTGAGATTGCTTACGCAAGTCTACATCGCTGTGTCGAATGAAATTTTAAAAGAAAGAAAACAGCATTGCTGATTGAATTGTCATACTATGTATTATTGAATGTATTGCACGGTAAGTTAATTATTTACGGCTACTTGAAATCAAGACCTACCACAGACCATAAAAATTATAATTTGACAACCGTGTAGTAATGGTATTGTTACTATGGTTATATAAAGTTATACAAGTAGTATACCCGTCATATTCCATGGTAAGATAACACAACAATATAACGTTAAGAATAAAAGACATTTTCTTGTTACAGTAAGCTACAGAATAATAATCTAACGTAATATTAATAATACAATACTATTATTGAAGCAGTATTTCTTTTTTAATGGAATACTCAGTATACAGAGAACTATATTGTAAAATGTTTATAGATTTCATTACGACTATACACTGCAGTAAATTGAATTGTTCTCGCATTATTATCGCTTCAATTTAATGCCAGCAATATTGTTTCGTCATTATTGCTAAATATATATATATATATATATATATATATCAGAAAAAATTATATAAAACATTTAAGAAACGTTTATAAAATATTATTAATGAAATGGTAAAAAATTGTTTTTTTTTAATGATAGTGTCTACATTATTTTTGTCTAATTTTATTCAATATACTGTACAATGAGATGCACAATATCAGTGTAAGATATTTAATTTAACAGGCGGCTGGGAATTTGGCTTTCAAAAGAAGAGGTAATGGCATATTCCCACGCAGCTAGTTTACTAGCTGCTACTACTGGCAGGACCTAATAGCGCGTCGGTGAAGGTTTCCACGGAGCTATAGTTCATTTTTGTTAGTTGAGTCCTGTTGTAAACAAACTGCGTATGTGTTGGTCCTTGTAAATACACACCACACAAAAAAACGTGGCCTTGGATGAACTCTCTGCAAGCTAACCGGTGTTCTAAAAAAACACCTACTCATTAAATTTTGCCAATTCAATTTTGTCAGTGGTATAATGTAATATGCCTAATAATAAAATTATAATGGTTTTGTCATTTTTATACACAAAATTTTTTCATTTCACATGACTTGAAAGTACCTATTTCACATGACGGTGTATCTTGTTCAGATGTTCACAGAGTACGAAAAGAATTTAAACAAAGTGATGTTTTAAAAACCTCAGTTAAAAAAAGAAAACGTAAAGCGCCTGCTTAAGCGAGTTTAATGATTTCAACAAAACTGCTTTACGACTTATTATTCATCAATTTTTCTTTAGAAATGAGCTACCTACTTTCAATAAGATTTTTTCGGTTGTCACTAATGGTCCTGATTTACCCAACATTACTCGGTCCACTCTTCATAAACTAATTCTATCTATGGGGTTTAAATTCAATAGTAGGCTCAATAGTTTTTCGTTGTAAAAGTATTCAACGGCATTAAAGGTACGAGCGAACGTAGTGTAAGCAAAATTTTTGAACACTGTTCTGTTCGTTCCAACTCGCCCGGTGGCTTGGACTCAACTAAGAAAAAAACCTACTATTGTTAATTATAGCCAGTTTTCTTAAAACATAAACGCACGCTGTTGTGTTGTGTATTGCTGTACGAAGTACAGTTTGTTATCAACTAGCAACGTTTCCAAACATTCACTTTGAGCTAGTTTACTAGCGCTAGTTAATCACGTGACTTTATACATCCTACTAGTGCTAGTATAACAATGTTTCCAAACGTTCACATCGAGCTAGTTTACTAGCGCCACACAATCACGTGGCCTTTTCTGTCCTACTAACGCTAGTAAAATCAAAAGTGTTCAAAATCATTAGCGCGCTAGAAAAAAACTAGCGCTGTAATTAAACTAGCTGCTAGTTGTTCGTCCCGACAAAGCTAATACTAGCTGCTAGTCTACTAGTAACGAGTAAACTAGCGTCGTGGAAATAGTCCACTAAATTTCCGTTTATAACTACGAATATTGTCCGTTTTTGAGACCAAGAGGTTGTGCTCTATTTTCGCTTCAGACGTCGCTTAGTTGGAAAGATTCTCGTAGCTAGGTCACGGGCAAGTTACTCGAGACGATCATCTAGTCATTCAAAAAATTACTGTAGAAGATGCCGTTAGTTTTTTTACTGTCAGAATTTTGAAATCGTCGTGGAGGGTTTTATTGCTCGAAATATTTATTTTATTTTATATTATTGATCGGAAAACTTTTCTTTAATTGATAAGATAAGACATTATTATACAATACAATAGTATAACTTCCTACCTCGGGAGTTTCACAACTGAAGGCACGCAGAAAATACCTAGGCCTACTTATTACGCAGAAAAACGATTGAAAAAGAATATAAACAAATTATAGATTTTCGTGGTAGCATTGGTGATTACTGAATTAGTGAGTGTTAAACGTTGTAAGCGATTATGGATGTATAAGGATGAAAGTGTTTTCAAATTGAATTTTTGAAAAATAGAGTTTTCGTGTCTGTGTGTTTGTATGAACAAAATATCTCAAGGACGGAATAATGTACGAAATTTAAATTTAGAACTTAAGATACGTACTACTACAAGGGAACCTAAAACAAAATTTTCAACAAAATCCGTCAACCACAAGTAGTAGTTGCTTCATGCAATTGCCTCAAAAACAGCTGCTAAGATTTTTTTTAAATCACCTCATTTACAAAAAATGTTTATTTTCTGAAAGGTGTAGAGTAAGTGACAAGTGAACTGAAATTTTTCATGAGTATTTTTATTTTAGGGCGAAAGAGTAAATTAAAGTCATGAAAAATTAAAAAACCCTACGAAAATGTATTTCTAACGCTTTTTTCTTTAACGCATCAATTAGTGATTTTCTGTTTTCTTTTTCATTTAAATTGGGTTTTTTAGATTGTGGCCGCAGTATTCATTTAACGACAAAAGTTTGCGAATCAAAGTTATTGAAAATTTAAAAACCTACAACTTTAATTTCCAGGATTTTTTCTACAGACCTTGATTTAGCGTCAATTACGTATTTTCCAGTTCAACAGAGATTGATTTTTATATTGCGTCATTCAGTCATGATAAAAATTTGGTTATGTTTTTTTCAATTTACAGCAATTTTACAGAAATTTTTCATTATTTACATTCGCAAGAAAACGTTGTGTTAGTGTTTCACATCAGATTATTTGTAGGTACTGTACTTGATGTTATTTTAAAACATATCAATAAAATAAAATTACCCGAGAAACGGAAACTAAATAATTTTAGAAAAATTTAATTTTTCCATTGGCGAATCGGTTAGTTAGCGCTCGAACAATCGGCGTTCTACTACTACTACATTGTTCACAAAATAACAGGACATAAATACTGAATAAAACCATAAATAGCTCTAGTTAATACCTGATGAAATGTTAATAAAATAACCAGCCAGTCAATAAACTTATTTATGATCGCGTGATATATCACTATTTTTTTATTATTAATAATGCTGATAATGAGACTGAATGAGGTGAAACTGATTAAATTAGAGTATTATCATTAATAATACCTATTACTTTATAATTAATAAATGAACAGATGTAATTATAAAATCGCGTGATAGTGCATTGTTGACATTATTGATTTCTTTCTATAAATTCTTACAATTCTAGATGTCATGTTGAGAAATGTAACGAAGTTAATTAACTCATCATCCTTGTCGTTTGATGATGAAACGCTAAATTATTCAACAAAAATAATTAAATTATTCAAGTGACATAAATTAAATTTAAATACCTATTTAGCTGTTGAATTATAATTATTCATTACTGCAGGTTCATTATAATTAACAAAACTAAATTTATAATGGATTATATAACGCACGAATTGTAAATTACATCATTTACCATGTGAATTTTGTTTTAACAATGAATAACTGATTAATTTTATAGCAAAAATATCGAATGTTACCAATATCATATATACTGTATTTTATTCAATAGAGTTATAGAGTTTATTTTAATTTTCTAAATCATATAAAACGAATCAACAAAACCAATGTAACGGTAGAAAAATAAAATGATTTAACCAAAATAATTTTGAACTCCAGAATTTTATTTAACAATATTTGCGAGATTTCCCCATTTATCCTTAAAAATTACTTTTAAATTAACAAATTAATATTAATAATACATCATGCAGTATGTTATAAATGTGCATGTACAAATAATGTGCGTTTCAAAAAGGACGCAACCGTAAAATTAAGAAGGTAGAAGTAATGCAAAGGTAAAGTTCATGTCATCTTACATGTCATATGGCGACATTGTATTCAAGGTTAACAGCTTGTAACAATTGAAACGTCGTTCTTTTGCACCAGTGCTATTCCAGCATCCATTTGTTTCTATTGTGTCAACGATATCTTTTTCCAAGGTGAACGTATATTTATTCTTGAGTCTTATTTCGGTTATAAATATTACGAACGAGTAAAAGACGAGTTGGAGTTGGAGTTTAGAAAATTAACACTAACGAGTGCTACTGTTACTATCCAATAAATGTAAAAAACACATGTGCCGCATGTAAAATTGGTAATAAGTGACGTAACATTACTTGTTTTTGTGCGGTCTCTGTAAATCCTGTAAAAGGCACTTTATTTTTTGACAAATTTGCGGGTGGTTTGGTTTATAGCGACTTAGTCAATCAGTTTATTGCAATGTAAGATTTACATGAACTAGACTGTTGGTTTCAGTAGGGTAACGAAACTTGCCATACTGCTAGACACGATATCGTAAGTACTAAAGTAATCATAATGAGAATTGTTATTTTAAACGAAACTTTTGAAATACCATTACAGGAGAAAGTCTACTACTGTAATATCTAAGAATCTTGGAGGCCATAACCCTATGAGATATCAAACAATGGGCATAAAAATCTCGTAACATCCTCTAGTCTGTCATCGGTTGTATGACAAGTTTCATTTTCTTGCTGGAATCGACATTCTCGTCCGTGTAAATCAATTATTGGAATAAACTGATGGATTAAGTCGCAATACCTGACACTTCTTGGTACATAACGAAACAGTACGTAAAATACTTACTTGAAAATAATAAATAGAAAATATTAAAAATGTTCTCAACCAAAACATTAGCCTCTGGGCTAAAGGTTTATTTTTTATAACTTTTTCTTACGTATTTTTTCAGCAAATTTGTGAATACATTACGATTTATTAAAAGATAATCTATACACTATTAATAGCACCCAAATTAACCACAACCTAATATAGCTCCCGAGTGAACTAGAGACAAATATAACGAGAAAGGGTGATTTCCGTTCTGACTATTCTAAGCACGATAAATGTTTGTTGAGTTCGTTCATTGTTATCAGTTGTTATTAGTAGATTCACTTAATGAGCTATGTAATAAAGCGTGGATCAATTAACAAAGTTGTTAAAGGATAGGATAGAACCCTACCTTCTTCCTCTACCGAAAATCTTAAACTGATTCTATTACTTTTAGTTAATCAAAGATCTATACCAAAATAATTACATAATATTACTGATTATTATATCTCATTTTCCTCTATTTATCGCTGCAACTAAAACTTCTTCAAATAAGATGTAACTTCAATCAACAAATATGTATTTTACATGTCTTATTCAATAATTTAATAGTTTCATGAAATGTTCATTTATAAAGCCTACAAATCTTTAAATTTATTGATTTATATTTAGTTATCGTGTAATTTCAATATTTACATGATCCGTGAAAAAATTAAGTAAATAATAACTGGTCATTTTATGTTAAATTTGCTCATTTTTATGATAATAACAGATTGCAAATAAACAAAACAAAGTAAAACTATTTGAAAATAAAATCCCAACCGGCCACCTCCTTAGTGTAGTGGTTAGCGCGCTAGCCTACAACGCGGTGGTCCCAGGTTTGATTGTCAGCTAGGGTCTGGAAATTTTCACAAGTGAAATCCAACTGTCCGAACTGGATAACCCACCGTAGTCGCTAATAACCAAGCTATTAATGCGACTTTATATAAACTAAGAAAAAATCCCAAACGTTACAACCACAAACTTAAAATTTTTAAAAGTTTATTCAATCTTTATTGGACACCATATTGTATATATATCTGTTTATCTACCTGATTAAATTTCAAATATATGAATGTATTTACTTATTATAGTTGAATTCGTTTCAATATGTCAGATTCAATCCCACAATTCAATGGCAAAACAATGTAGATATTAAATCTAAAACTGCTCGTACAATAGTTAATACACCTCACTGATGTAACCTAAATTTGAATTTACAGTCACTTAAATAATAAATGGTATTTACAAATTGAACAGGGATAAAATCACGAGACTTTTTTGAAATTAACCAATGATAATACTTCGCCAAACAAAAACTAGAATCAACTTTTTATCTGATACACATCCGAAAAAGTTGTTTATCATATGTTGTGGAAACTGCTTGAAATTTGTGAAAAAATACCAGTAATTACTGGTATTATACAGTATTACTTAGTACAATAAGGTGTTATTATGAAGTAAATTTGGTCAGAGTTGTACTTTTAGATTAATTTTGTAAGTGCAAAACAATGACGCCACATTTTTGAATTTCTACTGTTTCAAATAACCCTTATAAACAAAATTTTCTGTTTATAATGGTTATTTCGCCTACAATTACATTTAACGCATATACAAATGCTTTCACAAGTCACAAAAACAAGATAATCAACTGGTACGTTCAATTTCCATCTCATTTCTATTTGGAAATCCCCCAAGCTCTTAAAAAGAGGTTAGAGTAGAGATATGTTGGTTTAATGAAATCAACTTTGTTAAAAATTGTTCATAGAACCTAATGTTTGTTTTAATCATAGTTCTTTGAGGGAGGCTAATGGGGTTCTACTCCTTTTATGGCTATCATGTCATTTCAACCCAATCGTCATAACTACCAAATTTACTAGTAGTAACATTTTTTTACATTCGGAAACTAATCGTTAACGAAAAAATTATTTATGGGATACAAATACATGTATTTACTCGTACACGCAGTAATGTTGACAGGTAAAAATAAATAAAAAAAACTTAAGGGGTATAACTCATTGTTAAGTGTTAAGTACAGATAAATTATTTTAGAGAATAGTGGTATTAATAACATCGCTGCAAATGATGACTAGAAATTAATTTATATTCAGAATATAACTAGTTCCACAAATTATATAATTTTTAATTAAATAGTTGTATATTTAACAAAGATTAACTTTTTTGTTAATAGAAAGAAAATAAACCCACATAATTTTCTGCTTCAACTGTTTCATAATTTCATTGTACTGCGGAATAATTTAAGCTATTTATTTTTGTGGTTACATATTAAAGTATGATATAAAAAATATAGAGTAGTAAAAAAGTTAATCTGAACTTAAATAGTGAAATAATGTAACAATAGAGAAGTTATTTAAGCTGTAAATCTAAGTATAAACCGGAGGGAAAAACAAATAGGTCAGCTAGAATAGCCAGAAAGTCGTGACGTCCTGCCTTGTTACTTTCTGTTGTTTACTTCACTATAAACTTGTTTTATTACGCCATTCACCTTAGAGTAGTACGGCTGAATTGAGTCAATTTTAACCACATAAATGTGGTCACTAGAATCACGATCCATATTGGCAATTTAGTTTTTCCTTGCTATCAATGAAATTACATAAAATGAAAAGCCTGATTAATTAACTTTGTGGTAATACTACATTTAATTATTTATTGAATAGGTAGTTACTTTTCTGTTTTTGATCTTTTCAGACTGTTATGTATTAATTTTTGTAGCTGAAACGTTACAGCCACAAATTTATAGCGGCGCTTCTTTATCAGTAATACTACCTATAAAAATTATTATTATTTTTCTTTTCCTTTTTCTATTTTCCTTTTTCCTTTTTTAATAATAAATTTTCTATTCCTTTTTTCGTTTTTTAATAATAATAATCATCCAAATAAAAAATAGGTACGCGTAACTCACAAAAACATGTGTAATTTAGAGTACTTCTCCAGAATTACAGAGTTGTTTGCTATAAAAATATTCATAAATTGTTTATTTTCCTTTTTTTATAATGTGCAAAGCAAATTAACAGAGTAAGAACATATATGTATACTAATTTACATTCTCATTTGTAGTACTTACATTTAGGAACATTAGGTAGGCTACCTATAAGGTAGAAACCGTGTTAAATTTACCATAAATTTTAATATAATAATTACAATTTAAGAGTTCAAAAATACATAAATACATGCATGTTGTAACATTAAAAACTAACTAAATTTTAAATTTAGTTTGTATTTAAATTTTATCGTGCTTATTATTTAATAATTTTTAATAAAGTCATTGTAATTTGTTTTAATAAGTACACTACAGTACTTATTGAATTAATTGTTTGTAAACACAAATAATCAAACATGCACACCTATGAAATTTTTTTTTCATTTAACCTACTGCAAAAAAATACAATCTGTTCCCATTGAACAATGGATTTAAATAAGGGAACATACAAAAATTGACAAAGCAAACGATTTGAAGAGAAATTTTCAATAAAATTTCTTTACAAATTCACACACAAAATTGTTTTAATTATAAGTCAAAATTATTGTCAAAAAGGTTAGTTGGATAAAGTCGTCAAAATTCTCATCGTTGTTTTCTAATAAACTAACGGCTAAAAATATTTGAAGGTTTTTGAGTCTTGACTTGTAGGTAATGGCGAATTATGACATTTATTTGCTAACGGTTTGAATGCGTAGGTCACTTTGAACACTACCGGTTTTTATGTACCAGGAAGTTAGTGATGGTGCATAAAAATTTAGATTGGAACCGTTGTGTAATGTTCATGGTTCACATTCCTAAAGGTCCTCATAAATGTAAGTCCAGACAGATGATAGGATTGATCTGTACTATATTGTCAATTTGTTTCTAATAGAAGATTTCGATTATTTCCGAGAATTCAGTGCATTTGGGAAAATTTGAAATGAAATTGCTTTCTTTATTGCAATTGTGTTCTCCAAGTGATACGTTTGTTAAAATCCGAATTATTTTGAGGTATCTGTTTCAGGTAATACTGTTAATACTGTTATACTGTTAATACTGTTCAGGTAATACTGTTTAGTGTGACTAGAGGGCATATTTTTTCTTAGTGTAAAATTTAATGTGTAAATTTTTTACTTTCGTTAGATTTAATTTGCCAAACTTTTTGTCAACGATCAATGTTGTTCAATTGTTCTTGTATGTTTTGTGATCAAATTTCCAGTATTTTGTTTATTGTTTGAACCACTATAACATCAGTAAATGATGCTGCGGTTGTATTTGTAGTAAGCACAGCAGAAGTGTACAGATATTATAAATATTGGGGCTAAAACAGTCCCTTGAGGAACTACTGCTTGAACAGGGAACAACTGAGATCTTTTATCGGTAACCTTAACCGAAAATATTTGTTATTTAAGAACAATTTAACAATATTAAAAATTTATGTGCCACTCATTGGTCGACTTTAAAAAGAAGACTTACGGCCATACTTTATCAAACGCGTTTTGAATATTGACAACAACTCTGTAAAATTGTCGTTGACAATTGTTGTTGATGTTAAGTCACAGTAATGTGACTCACCCGAAATCCGAATTTATAATTTGAAATTGTTCGTTTTGCTCCAGGTAAGCATTTTTTTTAAATAGTTTCTCAAATACATAAGTCAAAACAAGATTGACAAGATGCTAATAGGTCGGAAGGAGTTTTATGTCGTTTAGTGGGTTACCTAAATTTGAAATTATCGTGATCTCTGCAATTTTCCATTGATCAGGGAAGTATTCAAACAAAAGGCCTAAAACTAAAAATAATAAAACCAAAGAATAAAACTAATATTTTGTTTACTTAAATTTACTGTGGTTGATCCTAAAGGTAAAATTTTTTTCAGAGCACTTAGTGTTAGCGTTGCTAAATAAAAAATATATATCAAACAGTAAAATACACTGAAATTAAAATTTAATTTACCGTTGTTTTTGTAAGTCGCTAATATACATTAAGTCAAAATTTAACATTTTAATGGGAAAAAAATTCGGTAGTATAATTATTTTACTAAAACTCAAAATGTACTCGTATTTCCTTCTCTCCAATGAATTATGTAAAAATGTTAAACAATATTAAACAAGTACAAGTGTTGATGATAAGTTATTGTGTTTAATATTACATGAAAGGCGTTAGAAGGGTAGGACTGGTGCCTCCCTATGGATTGTGATTAGCAATTACTGAATCTTGAAAAACCTTTATTTCATTAAAATAGCAAGTCTCTATTCTAGATTTTTCTTAGTTTTATCACGCTATTGTGAAGTAGATGTAAGATGGAAAGTAAATGTACAAGTAGGTTATCTTGTCTTCGTGAATTGTTATGAAAGCGTTTTTATAGATGTCCATTTACAACTTTTGTCAAAGGGTGTTGTAAAATCTGTCAGGTTTTGTTACTTAACGCCTTGTAAATTAGAATGTTTAGCTGAATCTTAAATTTGGGGACCTATAAATTCATATTGGTTACAAAAGGGATGAATATGTGAAATATTTTTGATCCACTGGTAATTTCCAGCGTTTCTGAGTAGGAAATATAAATGTTGAATTTAAAGTTCTAGAACTTATTAACAGGCTAAATGTTTTATTTATTACGTTACAAGTTAGTCTTTATAAAAAAATTGGCTGAGATGTTTGGCAGTGTCTGGTATTGTGAGAAAATGTTTTTCTATAAATGGGACAGTACTAACGATAGATTCTTTTTTAATTTCAGGCATTATTGGATACAGTTTTATTGTCAAATAACAAGAGCGGATTTCAACGAATTAAACATTGAACTAGCCAGGAATCGGGCCCGGTACAAACAGTTTTGCATTTTACAATTTCTACCGAGTACCTGACCAAGGCTGTAATTTATATTTTCACTATATTATTCAATAACGTTATTAAAACAAGTTACGACAAAAATAAATAATATGAACCCCTTTGCTTTGCGACTTATAAATCTCATGACACTTAAAGGTTACAGTGTCCTTCGACATTATTTATAACCATCGCATTATTTTATTACTCATTTAATACCCGTTACCATAATATTCCAGTTAAGTTATTTTATTCAAAATGCTAAAATTTTTGAACTCATTCTGGGATAGAGTTGAAAATACACGAAACCTCTTTTTTCACAAATTTGTAACAATAGAAAATCAAAATGGCTAAAAAATGTATTTTAAATACATTTAAGTTTGTATGTTCAAGGGTTAAACTTAAATTATAACTGCAAACAGTAAAATTAAAACTACTTCGCCACCATCAAACCTTAGTTCAAAATTTAAAAAAAATATTATTGATGAAAAACTGATGATATTTGGGGAAATTTAAGAAATTAATAACGTTTATTGAAGTTTATGTAAAACTATTCCAGGTTAGCCACTAACTATTAAAGTAATGTACTTTCAAACTAATGGTTTGTAGAGTTTGGAAGTTGTAGCTACAGACAACATACAATGCTGTTGAAAGTTACTGCTAGTAAAATTTACGATTTATTCTGCCCACACGGTCGAAGGTCGACGGTCGCATACAAACAAACTATAGGCTCTGAGCGAGACTGGTTAGGTAAAATTATTCCTGTAGAATGGCGGAAGCAGGTAATCGAACCATATGGAATGACACCACTGTAATAAGCTTTACATCAATGCACTGATAAAAATGCAAACAAAAAGCCAAAACAAATTTTTCTACAAAATTTGTATGAAATGTTTTGTCTGTTCATAATAATATTACATAACAAAAATAGTATATTCAACGATTTATCTTTCTAGAATAAATTAGTGACTATAGTACACAATTGACCAAGAGTAGTTGAATTGTTTGTTGTTGTTCAGGTCATCAGCTGAAAGGCTGGTTTTAACCTCTAGAAGATTTACTAAATGAAACGAGGAGTGAGGTGGTTTACCATTATCTTCCTCACTGAGGGGAAAGTATGTTATCAGCATGCCCGGTATCTCTGAAAAGCATTTACTTTCCACCCTGGAAATGACACCTTCATTTTACTCACAACAGGGTCTTGTATAATGAAATTCATTACTATCAGAGGAAATAACTTCGACTAGTGTCTTTTACACCTCTACCTCTTCTAATCTTAAATGCTTCAGTCATACAATTGGCTGACGAAGTAATAAGAAACAGAAATAATTTTTGTAGCCCTTGAACTAAAAGATTGAGTGCAAATGATTTAACCCATCACCTACCTGTTATGAAAAAAATTTGAAATTTTTAGTTAATTTGATTATTACGGGTTCGAATACGAGACAACGGTTACCGGAGTATTTTGAAGGCTGGGGTTCAATAAACCGTACCCTATCATGAATATTGTCGGTTTGAGTCAGTACAAAAGTACAAAATATTTACACGTCATTCATATCATTTTTATCTCAATGGATAGCTTACTGTTCTAAAGCAAAAACGAAACATATGAACACAATTTCTGGTTGTTTTTTTAGAGTAGTGATTGAAAATTTTAACTAACGCATTATTATTACAGCAAGTAACCACGGTTATTTGAGTAGTTCAAAGTCAATACATTACGCATAAATAAAATGATAAATAAATGTAGCTTATATAAATAATAATTTTTTATCATAACAAATACAAAAATTATTAAAATACCCCGTGCGTTTATCTTATATAAAATACTGTAAAGTTTTGGTTTTGACATTTTTAATACCAGTACCACTGCATTGCTTTTAGTACAATGGTTGAAATACAAAATATTAAATTCGAGATCGAAGTTTCAATAATAGTCAATTGCCCAGGCTATTATCCTACAGATTTACTATTATTTTAAATGAAAGCTATTGTGGTATTGGAGCACTGAAACTCATTCCCCTGTATTTTATTGTACCATAAACGTTTACCTCGAATGTCCTCGTATTCGTACGACAATACTGACTAGTTTGACTAGTTTGTTGCATAAATATATGCAATATATTTGGTAGATTAAATGGTTTATAAAAAAATAAATTACGCATTATTTGTCTTCAACTTCTATCATTTTTTTTTCTTTCTCTTGCCTTTATGAATTCGATTTAGGAAGGAACGTATTGTTTTATGTCGGTTTTTCGAAATTGAGTTTTCACCGGATCTACACTTTTTCAGACCCTGAACCCATAAAAACATGTGTTTAGCGATTGGTCTGTGTGAGTGTGTCTGCGCGCACGCGTGCGTGTGTGAACAAAATATTTCAAGATTGGAACATCGTACAAATCTGAAACTTAAGTTAGATGCTACTACCGTACCCGACACGAACATTTTCATCAAAATCGGTCAACCGGAAGTAGTAGTTTATTCGTGTCATTTTTCACTTTTTTGCAATTTTCTCAAAAATGGCTCCTACAATTTTTTTTAAACCGCCTCATTTACTACCTTTTTATGCTCTACATGATAAGGTAGTTGTCTGCTGAAATTCTTGGGGAAGCTGTGCTCAAACAAAATTTTTTTTTTAAGATTTTGGCTGGCGTGCCTCAGGGCTCAATTTTAGCCCTACTTCTCTATTCTGTATATACTTCAGACCTACCGACCCTACCCCAGACCCTCACTGCTACCTACGCTGACGACACAGCGATATTAGCCCGAGATCAAAACTCTATACACGCTTCACTAACATTCCAACATCATCTCAATCTTTTACACGAATGGTGTAAAACATGGAAAACAAAACTTAATACGGCAAAGTCTCTTCACGTAACTTTCACACTCCGTCATGGTGATTGCCCACCAGTATACATAGACAATGAACCTCTCACAAAAACAGATACGGTCAAGTATCTCGGTCTGACTTTTGATAAACGACTAACTTGGAGCACACATATCAAACGGAAACGTTTATTACTGAATTCCCGACTTAAACTTCTATATTCTCTACTTCACAAACGATCAAAATTACCAATCGCACAAAAATTACGCATATATTGTACTCTTTTGAAAGCTATGTGGACCTACGGGTCCCAAATTTACGGTTTAACCAAACCCTCTAACTTGCAACGAATTCAAGCTTTCCAGTCAAAAACATTACGCCTTATATCAAATGCACCTCTTTACGGTAGCAACATAACCTTACATACAGATTTGAAAACACCACTTGTACAAAATTCCATTGAATTTCTATATAAACGCTTTCACGACAAGTCACACGAACACGAGAACCTCCTGGTGCGTTCACTTTCCACCGTCCATTTACCTGATAATCCCCCTAGACGCCTTAAAAGACGCTGGAGTACCAAACTGTGGTTGATGTTCATTTTGCATCATTCACTCATGACAAGGTTATGTTTTTTTGAGTTATTTTCTTAATTTCTTATGTTTTATTACTAATGTTAGGTTATATAGTTCATATTTGCATTGACAAGAGAAAGTTGTGTGAGTAACTTATTTCACACCAGATTTTTTTTAATTTAAGTTGCATCAATATATTTGTCATTACTGACTACTTTAGGTTAATAAATTATGGGTTTGAACTTGTAAATATTTTCTAGATTAGCCCTAGGAGGTCTGGGGTTTGAATCAAACCCGAGACCATGACTCTGCAGCATAGCACGCCAACCTATAGGCACCGGAGGTGAAATCAGTCATTTTATTGACCAACAAAAATTTGAGTTAAAGGCTAAGAAATATCTCGTTTGCACCATTAGTTTTTTACTAGATACAAATTCTACTTTAGGCATGCAAAAATTCAATACATCAGTTCTTTAGTGTCTACTGTACGCGTTTCTAAAGCGGAAATATCTCAGCCTAACTAGGGTCAAATAATGATATAGGTGCATGGCTGTTGCACAAGAATCAAGAGATAAGGTTTCTTTATTCCCGTCTCATCCTTCTCGATAGGGTATTCAAGGGTTTTTGTCACATCCTATTCTACCATGGGCTTCAGTAACTCCTCATTAAATTCCTTGATCCGCCAGCTGGAAAATTAACTGGGGCTCTTACCCTTCAAGCTTTGCTTTCTTTCGCATCAGAAGAGTTTGTTTAATCACATCTTCCTTAATTTTCACAATTCATAGAACATAATTTAATTCTCGTCTAGATGAAGAATAGCAACGATTTATTATTTCTGCCAATTAATTTCCAAGAACAAAAATAATCTTAAAGCATATTTGTAAAATCTTACACAAATGAGCAATTATTATTCTAGAGAGGAACAAAAATAGCACGTCCCAAAACAACCAAAATTGAAAAATTCCCCTTTCAAATTAAAACTTCATTCATCCATTCAATTATTTTTTACTTGATACTTTGTAAAAGATATTTAAATATTATGCAACGCGCAGGCTTGTCAGTCAAATAATATTAGACTTATGAAAAACTTATTAATCGTAGTATTCAAGACAATCAGTAATTTGTAACTCCAGTCAAGAATAGTTTGATTATTGAAGTCTTCTAAGTTTAATTTTAGACACAATTCCATGTGACAAGTCATACGTTCGTGACACGTAATTTAAGTTTAGAACTATTTACAATCTTACTAGTAAACTATCGAGAGCTGTATCGCAATAAATAATGCAGGATACAAGATTAATTAAATTTTCAAAAAAAAAACTTTTGTTGTAGTCATTTACTGAAATTAGATAGATAGAATAATTATAGCAATAATATTAACAACAAATTTTTATGATTTACGAGACCCGAATCTAGAAAGTGTTTCTCGGTACTGGGTTTTCATATCAGAGTACATAAAACACACAAATACTTTATCAGTTTCCTTTACATATTAGCTTATTAAATTAAGTAGTATCTGGTAAGAAAACGAATAATAATCATTGGCTTTTGTCTGTCAGTCTTCAGTACTCAAAGAATATTCTAAAACACATACACTGACAAGCTTTTTAAATACTAATTTTCATTTCACTTGCCTTAAAACTATAATCTATTTATTTAAAATGCAAAATCCCTTCCAATATATTTTAAATGGGAATTCTATTAAGTTTTAAAATATTACCAAAAATTCTTGTGAAACTTGTATAATTCTCAATAGTGCATTACTACCTCGTTCGTTTGAACTAATTAGTACTGGAAGCGATCAGGAAAATCAGAAAGCCGGATAGTTAGGAAAAAATAAGAAATCGATAAAAAATGTTATGGGAAAACTTACAGTTTATTTATAATACTTTGGTGAGAGACACATAACAATACGTTTAAGTGATATAGAAATCTTTGCAAGTATTTCAGCTATTTTTCTTTACAAATAAATAATTTATTTTAGTTTACTTTATTATTTTTATGGCGTTCAATAGCACCACGATGGCGCTACCGTGTCACCGCATAAAAAGTATTAAATTTTAGTTTCTCTGTTCCAGAATAAGTTAATTTAATGCATTATTTTTAAACACTAGGTCATCCAGAATCAAAGTATCAGGATGTGAGCTCGCAGATGTAAAGGTGTTAAATTTAAGTTTTTTCATATACTTTTATAACTTTGAGGAAGAAGTTGTACAGTTTGGAGTCAAAGTAACAACAATTTCTTTATAGCTGTGTAAAAAGGATTTAAGTACTTATTTCTTGTACTGTAGTTTTGAATTCGGTTTTGAAAGTTTGTTGCATTTTTGTGCGCACGTATAATTAATAATCTCCGGGCTTTAAGTTAATATTACTACACGAATATTTTTGAACAATTGCTCAAAATGAAAAATCAGTTAATTTTTAATCATTACTCTCATGTTGTAAATATAGCTATTAAAAAAATACTATTGATCGCTTTTTTTAAATTCTAATATTTAACTGCCTGAGCAATTGCTGTGCCCTTATTTTTTGTCAACGATATAAAATAAAACGAGTTTAATTTAACAACAAAATTTCATTACTTTTTAATTTTAATTTTTTATATACGAGGGGGTACCCAAAAGAAACCGGAATTATTTTTTAAAACTATTTATTTTTAATTTTTTTACAAAAGAACCTTATCCCCTTCAAAATACTCTCCATTACAACTAATACATTTGTCCCACCGGTGCTTCCACTGTTCAAAACATTTTTTGTACTCCTCTTCAGTGATGGCTGCCAGCTCATCCGTCGTTTTTTTCTTGACATCATCAACGTTGTTAAATCGGAGACCTTTCATGCCCCTTTTCATGCGTGGGAACAAGAAAAAATCACACGGAGCCAGATCGGGTGAGTACGGTGCGTGTGGTAGCAAAACCATGCCGTTTTTCGCCAAAAACTGGGTAACCGAGATTGCCGTGTGTGCAGGCGCGTTGTCGTGGTGGAAAAACCAGTCCCCTGTCTGCCACAAATTAGGTCTTTTACGACGAATGCTGTTTCGTAGTCTTCTTAACACTTAAAGATAAAAAGTCAATGGTCTGTCGTCGGTCTGTTCGTAAAATTTCTTTCACTTTCACAGCATTTTCGTCTGTTCGGGAAGTCGACGGTCGTCCAGAACGAGGTTTGTTCTCAATCGACATGTCGCCATTTTTAAAGTGCAAAAACCACTCGTACACTTGGGTTTTTCCAATAGCGTCGTCTTTGTAAGCTGTGTTTAACATTACAACTGTTTCCGCGGCGTTTTTACCGAGCAAGAAGCAAAATTTCACAGCCACACGTTGTTCATTAAAACTTGCCATCATGAAAAACGACACGAGCACAAAACAGCACTAGCGAGAACAATCACTGCACGAGAACAGAACAAGCTAGATCAACGAACAAAATGGCATTGAACTGGCAATGAGTAGCGCTACAAGCAGCCTAGTGGCGGGAATTTGTACTGCACAAGCTCCGCCCACAGCAGAGCTATTCCGGATACTTTTGGGTACCCCCTCGTATAGATATAAATTTCTAATAGTTTATCTAAGTTTGTTTTTTGGTTTAACATATTTTTTTGTCTTTATAGTAACAACAACAACTGTATATTTATACAACCAGCAGGATTTATAATGTTCCTGTTTAGTATCCTGTTTTCTTTTTGATTACAGAAATCATCCAATGCCAAATCCTAGTCGCCGTTTTATAAGTAACCTATTCCAGTATGGTTTTTAAGGTAGGCGTGAGTGCCAGAATGTCTGTATCACTAGATTCTAGTGATTTATTAATTTTTCTATGAATTATAGAGTTTCATATGAAGTTGGGACTGCAGGTGATAAAATAAAAATATGTCTTTTGAAAAGTATGTATCGTGTTTACGTTAGATATTTTCGCCGAACCATAGATCAAGGCTTCATACGTTAAGCACAACACTAATCCTTTTGTCTACAACGCCGCTTTTCATGATGTTACAAATGGACAGTAGGCCTACTCGGATCGTATATTAGTACTCGTATTTACGGACGGATCTCTTTCTTCAGACGGACGAGGCTGTGCCGTAGTTTTTCTAACCGACGAGTATTTATTCAAAATTAACGACTTATCATCAATCTTTTTTGGTGAAGCATTCGCAATATAGAAGGCATTAGATTTATGACAACTTTTAGAAATAAAAAGTTTTTAATCTGTACAGATTCCAAGAGTGTTCTCTCTAGCCTTTCTTCAGTCCCTACAGATCCACTAATCTACAAAATCACAAAATTAGTATTCTTTATCGAAAAATATCGAAAGAATATTGCATTTCTTTGGGTCCCATCTCACGCTGGAATCCATGCCAATGAATAGACTGATTCCGCTGCTAAAAGAGCTGCTTTAGAACATCTACAAGACCATGCTGTTACTCTGGCAGACGTTACTACTTTTGTTTAAAACGAATGAAAGAAAAATGGAACGATGAATGAACTTCAAAATTATCAAGGTTATTCAAAATTAGAAAGGACATCTTCGAGAAATCCATAGAATTGGAGAGTCAACGAGATCAGTTGGTCACTTCACGATTACGATAGGCCTTATTCAATTTCTGCTATCCAACCGATTTGTAATTTCTGCCATGAGGACCAATTGACGATGAAACACATTTTATATGATTGTCGTTTAACAGAAGTTCAAAGAAGAGGATTTCAGCTTCAAGATGTGTCTCTGAGTAATCTTTTCTGCCATGAAGCCCAGACTGAGAGTGTGTTGCAAGTGATGAAGAGCCTAAATTTGTTTAACTGTAGCCTACATAACTTATATGATGTCTTTCAGTAAAACACTGTTAATAGTTTTGAGTGCAAGTAAATGAGTGGTGTGTCTTTTTGTCTACCTTGTACGGTAACAGTAATTTTCTGTCACCGATTGAAATTTGACAATCAATCATTGTTATTATTGAATGTTGTTAATTTTTATTAGTAATTATTCATTGCTGTTAATTTTGTTAATTGGTTTTTGTAATTATTTTGTATCAGCAGTTTATTGGATATTGTAATAATTGGTCGCTAATGATTGCATTGTTGATGCGACCTTAAATAAACAACTTAAAAAAAACTTCATACATTCACATTGGACGAATTAGACAGTTGTAACAGTTTTTAATAGATACATGTGATCTACTACGGTGCAGTTGAGAGTACTAAGCCTTTTATTTAAGATTCTTTTTCTCTTTTTTGTTTAACGTCCGACTGTTCTGCAATTTCTGCTAATGCAGACGGTGAAGGATGAAATGATTTTTTTGTATTGTATGAAAATATGCCATGCCTGAATAGGATTCAAACCTAAGACCGCATGATGAGAGGCTAGCACGTTACCAACTACGCCAATGCTGCCGGCATTTATGATTCACAGAAATGTGTTTTTGTCGTGTGTATGGAGGTTCCATGTCAGTCTCCTGTCAGGTGTAAGGCCTAAATATCAACTGTGATTGAATTGTTTACATCAGTTATTAACCTAATATAATGCAATAACTAATACCTTATCTTTAAATTTATTGTGTAATTTAGTTTATTATTTTATTATCCTTTATTATTATTACAGTATTTTAAATTTATTATTACTGTTTTATTTTTTTATACTTCTCATATGGTCGCAATGTTTACATCGATTGTTAACCTGATTAAAGCAATAAATAATGTTTTATTATTTTTAATAGTAGATTACGCCTAATGCTATTACGTTATTCTTAAAATATTATTTAACTAGCTTATAAATATTTCTTTATAGCATTTTATCAGTTCAGTAAAACTTGTACTGATCTTAAGAAATGTATGCTAAGTGACTGGAAAATGTAATCGGTAAATAAAGTTGTTCAAATAACATGGCTGATCAATCCAAAGACATTTCAGCGAAACCTCCGTTTTGAGGATTCACTAGCACGAAGGTATATATAACGAAAAACTGTCCTCTTGACATGTAATTTACGCAACAGAGTTACGTGCTTGAAAAGTGAGATTAATAAAATGGTGGACGTGAGAGCAATAGAACTTTATCATAAAATCCTCAGCTTGTAAGGAGAGACATCTTTTCATTCTGCACGTAGAAAGCTAATTCAATTAAACTGTTGAAAAACACGAAGCTGGAATAATTCTGTAAAGGAATTCAATGGTTTTAATACAGTCCATACAGATTAATTACATCAGTATAACATTTAATGAACACTATACTAGCACTTAAGAATATAATTTGTCCTGACCAACCTTCGTTAGCGTAATTCATTTGAATTTTCTACATTTATACCTTATTCATTACAAAAATACTTTCAAAAACTTTATCTAATACGAAAATTCTGTTCGTATTTTTAGTTTTCTTTTAAATTTCATATTAGATTACACACAATGCTACATAGTAGTTAAAAAATATATTTCAAATAAAAAAATTATTTCTTTAATCGACAATTTTTGAAAGAATAATATTTCAAAGAGTCAACTCAAATACCAAATAAAACCTCTTTATTTGAAAAGTATCTTACAAAAACCGACACTCTCTTTAGAAGGAACAAATTATAAAATTCGGTACTGAGGACAGCCATTAAGAAGAAATTTTTCATAGATCGGAGGTTAATGGTAGACAGACTTTGGAGACTCCAAAATCTTTCATTGTTTTTAACTTTGCATTTTTTTCTGATGTAAAGCTAGAAGCAGCGAGTAATAATTTACAAAGTCATATATCAACTTTTCATATTATTGGTTAAAAAATTTGGAGGGTTCAATTCAATGCATCGAAATTACTGTACGTCACCTTTTCTCTCCGGAGAAGAGAATGTCCTCAATTATTCCGTAAAAATAAACGAATACCTCAACGACAACAAGTTAAATAATTTGGAATTCACCTAGAAAAGAGACTCACCTGGGTGACTCATATAAAAACCAAAAGACTGACTTTTAACTCCAAACTGAAAGAATCATTCCGACTACTTGGACACCGCTCTTCACTAACTCTAAAATCTAAAATAATACCGTACAAAGTTTATTTTAAACCAATATGGACCTATGCGCTACAAATTGATGGCACAGCTAAACCGAGTAACCTTCAAAAATTGCAAGCATTTCAATCAGAATTTCTACTTGTTACCTGTGAACATTTTTATGTCTACAGCATGATTTTACGTGATGGCTTTAAAATTCCGTTTGTAAGTGAAGTAATCAAATCCAGCTATAGAGTTGCATGACCACTCAAGCGAATTGATCACCAAACTATTAGATGCTACCAGGGAATCCAGAACGCAGGTCAAAACGTCAATGGGCGCGAGATCTGCTGTAATATGATTTATTTTTTTAATTTTAATGTTCATTCTTCATTTCTTGTAATATTGATCATGCATGCATTATGGAAATGATGTCATAGAACATGTACCAATGGGCATCAATGTTCTTTTTTATTTCTTTTTCTTGTCATCCTCTCATTACTTTTATCAAATTTGTTTGTTGTATTTTAGTATATAGTTTTGCAAATAACGTTATTAAAGATAAAAAAATAACTTTGCATTATAATTTGGATTTGTTAAAAAAGAGTACACAATGATCAAATTGTTTTCAAAACAGTAAACCAAGAAAAAAACAAACTAATTTCGATACGTTAAAAGCAGAAAGTACAGACACAAATTTGACTAACTTATTAATGAAACAAAAGAGAAAAGAATATTAATATTTTAAAAAACACTATGATGGAAAATTTTACATTAAAAGACGGTTAAATACCAACGTTATTTATAGATTCAATGCAAATCACCAATTTAAGTCGGGAAAATTGCTTTTTAAAGATTTACATTAACAGTTCTTAAGAATATATTCTAATTTGTTGGTTACAGAATCAGTAAACCACATTTTGTTTATCTTCAGGACATTAATCTTTCTGAATATTTATATTATTCAGCAACAAAAATTTATTAAACAAGAACCCAAAAAATTTGTTAATTTACAGAACAGAATAGGCCTACTCTTAATTTTTTTCTTTGAACGTAATCATTCCTGCAAGATGGATTTAAAAAAAAGTCAATTTTATTCAATATGAAGTTACAAATGAATCAGTCTGTCTGTAATGGTGTAATCTAGCAACACTTTGCTATCTTCAGGAATATTTATATTACAGAATTTTTTTACTGCACTATTTAGTTTTAAATACACCTAGAGAATGATTGTTCTACTATAATTTTGGCTAATAAACGCAGTTATTTTGTTTTAAGCAGAAATATTATCATCTCTGTAATGTCAGTTTCAAAGCCTTATAAATATAAATACTTTTAGAAAAATGCTAGTGATAAATTACGAAAGGAGACCTTTTAAAAATTGATCGCACTTTGATTCTGCGCTTTTTAATGTACGGTTCTGATCGCTAACCAGATGTAAAAATTAGAGGCTCCTGAAATGGGATTTTTAAAACCGTTAGAACAGACTGATTTAGGATAATCGTACTAAAAGAAATACTAGGGATTAACTCAATTACCAGGGGCGAAATCAACAATTCAGAAATATCAGATAAGAGTGGTATATTCATTTATTAGGGATGCCATAAGATCCAAGACGCAAACAGTTGTTTACTTACAAACTGATTGGACAACAAGATATTGGACGATCGAGAAAGATATGGACTTCCAAATTCTTTAAGAAATAGCAGATTACATAGTTCGACGTTTGAAATCGTCACGAGGCCAAATTAAAATTTTTATGATGATGATATAAATAAACGGGTGAAAATTCTCAAACTGCTTTATAATTTAAAAATGAAAAACTAGATATTAAATTCACAACATTTAATTTAAGGCCAGTATTGTTTTTCATGTTAAAAGACACGTAAGTACTCCAAAAAACCAGAACATTTATGAAAGAGTGCGTCGAATTGATGTAGCCAGTGCCACTTAACCATGCACTTTATCTAACTGCTTTACAAAGAGTACAGTGTACTACATAGGCTATGTAGATTTAAGGTTGCGCAGAAAGAAACAGTCTTGTGAACTGATAAATTCAATAGAACGGTTTTGGGTTGTTCTACTTCTTTGTCTGATGGTTCTTGGAAGGCTGGTAAAAAAATAAGAGCTAAAAAAATTAATATTTACTCAAATTTTATCAAATATTAAACATAAATGTGGTACGGAATGTAACCAATAAAATATAGTGTATTCTACATGTTTTCTGATAAGATAAGATGTTTCTTGGTCAAATGATATGTAGAAATGAAATTATTTACGAATAATTGACAAAATGAAAATGTATAGCCTAGGCGTTTCTTACCAACAAATTGAAAAGTGTCAACTTCTTTCATTTTGGTTATTCGTATTTTATTAATGCGTGCTAAGAGTGTGTATATCTATCACACAAAGGACAGTCTGTCATGCGCAAATTATTTACATGTTTTGAATATCAATTGCCGGTCTGCTACTGGCCCGAAGGCGTAACGTCCGTATTTCATTGACTTCTCTCTCCATGTGGGTTTATCTGCAATTTATAGCATTCAAGTCTCCAGGGCTTCTAAATAATGGACCAGTGTGACAGCTACCACAGGCTATGATAAGTTCCCTGACAATATTCTAACCCTACATACCATTTCACCTAAACGCGTAACTATTCAGTACAAGAAATAACCAAAATATGAATAAAATATATATAAGTGTTGTTGTTTTGAAAAATGGTAGAAAAGTAAAGATAGCAGACAGTTCGATAAAGGATTATACCAGTATATAATACTATAATAGACAATTTTGACTTTTTTACATACAATAAATAGGTCTGGATGTTAGGTCATTCAGTCTCTCTGAATAATACATTTTGCGATTAACTCCTCGTACGTGTAATATTTTATGGTTATTCATGCAATGGTTAAATTTTATGTCAGTTATTTGTCATATAGAGATTATCTCAGTTAAATAATTCCTAAACAAAAATTCAACACCGTTTTTGAATATTTCAGTATATTTCTTTCAGATGGTCTAAACCAAAACAACAAAACTTTTATTAGAGGAAGGCTACTTCTGGGTAATCAATAATAGTGGATCACACGAAAGTTTGCTAGCACCAAGTTTTCTGTAAATAATAGAAAACATTTAAATGATGTTTTAACAAATAAGACACTTTTTTATCGCATTATAATTTTTTTTAAAGGAAGGTGATTTTTGTAACTTTTCATTATTAGTCTATTTAGAATCTGATAATAAATAATTTTTTTTTACGTTTTGGCCTTCTTTGGACCGCGTTGAACCTTTCGCGTGATGTTCTTTTCCTTCTTCCTTTCTTCCCAAAACCTCTCCATCCTCTCTCATCATCTGCTTTCTTTGGTCTGAACTCTTATACACTGATTTGTCAGAATCAGTGTTTCGGTTTGTAAAAACCTTGAAGTCGTCTACCGTCTTCCCAAATGTATCTCTATCCTGGATAGCGTTTTTCTGTATTCCCATCTCCTCGAGATCCTTTTCACTTCTTTAAACAATCCAGTTGTTGGCTTGATCCCATTTAAATATGTGAATATTTTTTTAGTTAGTCTACTGTCATCCATTCTGCTGAGATGTCCGTAAAATTTTGCTCTTTCTCTTAAATAAGTATTTTTATTAATAGTTAAATTTATCCTATGTTTTCTGTACTTAATTTATATGTTAAGAAGCTTTACAGTAAAACTTCTTTAAGAACTTCTCTTCACCAGTGGCTACTTTGTATTTGCTCCAGCCGTACATGAAATTAACTTTTTTTAACAAGGTGTAATTCTGTTGCAATCAGTTTTTTTAAATGTAAATGTAAACTATAAAAATCTAAATAAAACCATTTTTTTGAAAAAAAAACACTATCAGTAGTGTGTTTACAAAAAAATTAACTGAACTGTGCATTACTATCTTGAAACTATTAACGTAGGATAATTGAATCTGAAGATAACGTGATAACCGGGATAGAGATGATAATGATACCGATTATGAGATTACAATGATTAGTTGTAGAGGAAGAAATAATTTTAATAAGTTAAATGATTAACAAAATCTTAAAGGTAAGTCTAGTGTTTTAAAACATTTCGGTCTATGTGAATCTTCGTTAATGCCAAGGAGGTTGCGAAAGCATTTTGGTGCTCTTACATCTTTTTTTAGAGTTTCTCGCTACGTTGTTTAATACTTTGCTTTATGAAGGGCAAGCTTTGATCGTTGTGAAATATTTCATTAGTTACATACCTTTGGACTGCAGTGATCAGTCTCAGGATTTTGTTGAAGGCGCTGCAGTATTTTTATATTCGATGAACTAGCTTTATCTCATAGGCCTAACCTTAAGTGCATACTGGTTTGAGAATTACTTTGTAGCTATATGAAAACTTTATTTTCAAGAGAAAATTGATGCTTACTGCCTCAGAGCCAAAACAATGGACGTATATTAAGCCCAAGTTGTTTTCGTTTCATCTTTATGTGACTTCCACATGCGTCTTCGATCTAAATGTACACTCAGATATGCAACTTCTTTTTGCGGTATTAATGTCCCCTTTAAAGTGACCACTGTACATGTTGATTTCTTCCATGTAAATGCTACGTGAGTACATGGAATAAAATTCAAATTTTTGATGCAAAAAGTTAGAGCTATTTTAGAGAACCGAATACACTATATCCTGGTTAAACGAGTTTAATTGTAAAAAAACTACAAGCAGGCCTATCTGTAGAAATTCTCTCACATCGAGATCACAGAGAATCAATCCATTTACAATATTACATGGCCTTTGTTAAACAGCCACGGTCCCTCAATATCCACACGGTCAATTCGAAATTATGAATGTGGAATTAGTTAAGCTATTCTTTAATTTGTTAATGAAAGAAAGTAAACACATGAACTAAATAGTCTACATTCTGGAGCGGTTATCGTTTACTTTTTTGTATTATGTCCAACTGTTACGCCCATTTATCTAATGAAGACGATGATTTACTATGATCGATGAAAACCGTAATGTAAAAGGACCAGATCTGACCGGAAATTGATCTTGGACCCTTTACGTAGAAGCCATAGCGCTTACCACTAGACTACGAGCCGGGTGGACATAGCTATCATTCTTACATGAGTTCAAAAGAGGTTTTACAGTAATTTCACCGTTCAAACGGTAATTAATAAGTTGTCTAATTAATAATCTAATACATCGAAATTTTAACCATTTAGATTTGACTTTATTATTGAAGTCCATTAGCCCTTTTAAGGTCATACAAAAAAAATTGTCTATACTTAACGAGTGACGACAGTTTTAAAAGTAGTCGTGGGTAAAAAAATCTGGGTTTAAAATGTCACTTTAACTAGATTTTTTGTAATTGTATGTCTCGGTATAAATGTTAAATAAACTTTTCTTTTGTTTTCTTTCTTTTTATTAGACACTAATTTGCCATACAAATAAATTAAATGGTTATAAAGCAAAATAAACTGAAAGAGGAAATTTTTAAAAACAAAAAAAATTAATTAAAAGTAAAATTTAGTATTAAAGAATATTAATTCAGATTTCTTATAGTAATTATTGTCAAATTTCTTGACGTTTTTTATAATATAAACTCTGAACACAAGTTAATAATTTTTTAAAAAGTGTTTAACATTACTCGCCAATCAGCTGACTAACCATAAACAACTTAATTTCAAAACGATCTATATTATGTAAGGAAAAACCTTTTTTAAACTTTCAGTAAACCATAACCAAAAATATAAATTATGATTATTTCTCTTTAAATTGGTATAAAATTTCTTAAAATACGTATAAAAAAAATTAATAATAGAACAATGAAATAAAATGAACTCGATATGTCGGCTCGTGGCCTGTAAAGGTTACATAATAATTGTACGATAAAATTGCCTATTCTTCATACAAAATACAAAGTAGCTGAAAAAAAACAACAGATGACAGCAGTAAGATAAAATTAAAGACAAATAACTCATAAAATTTAATGAAGGGATGCCCAATGATAAAAATATAAGCAATAGTACAATAAAAAAATTAAAGTAGGAAGATAATAACTAAATCTTTAAAAACCAGTGTGTTAAAGTTTTACGAAAATAAATTAAGGATTTTCTTCATCCCGTAGAGTAGACCTACGCTATCTAAAATAATTCCCTTAAGAATATTTGAAAGCCTTATCGCATCTTTTCATATCCAACAGACAAAGAACAGGTAATATTAATAAAAAGTGAATAGAATATTATTGAGCCATTATAAGCGCGTGCCTTGCAGACAAGACATCTTTTTTAGAAATTGCACATTTTTCTCTCTATAATATTGCATTGGCATAAATATGAAGTACAGTACAGTTATACGTAGGTAGACGATATCTAGAATATTTTACTTCGCATTAAAATCTAACTAGCCAATATATTTTTATTACATTACTCTTATAAAAAAGTTTTTTCTCATATTTCCTCTGTTTCTTATAGCTTCGTGAGTAAACTTGTAAGTTTAAATTTACTTTTGAAAAGTACATTCGATATAACATAAAAATAAAAAATAAAAAGCGTACGAGTTAGTTTCAATAAACAGTACAATAACCTTCTGTAAAAAATTATGCGTTCATATTTTGAAATCCTGTATAAACAAAAATGACACTTTATCAAATAAAATTCTTACTGGATACACGTTCTAAACTAAACATATCACATAAATTAACAAGCGATTAAAAATTTATGTAGTTTAAACTAACTGGAAGACTATTAATCAGTTAATAAAACTTAACTAACGCTTTCTCTAACAACTTAAAAATCTCTAACGCCACTTAGCCTCGACTCAATCCACCTTAGAAGGACTAATACTAAAACTAAAAGTCAAACTAAAGCTGAGCCAATAGAAATCTTTCAAATTTATTCATTTAATTTTCTTTAATTTAGTTTTTATAAGATTCATTTTGAATATTAAAATAAAGATAAATATTCACCAAGCAGCATTAAAGCAAGTTTCTCTACATCCATTTTAAAGTGTCCTTAATGGTTAAACAAGTTTACATAAACTTATTCTAGTACTTCTTAGTTATAATATAGGCACAGTTCCCCTCCGCAACTCCTTCACTTCCGTATTCTTCTTCTCTTTTTCGCTTCACGGTAAAGTGTTATATTTTATCATTAAAAAGATTTTATTAAAATAAACTACTCCCAACGTTTTAGAGGTCTTCCAAGCTTCTTCTTTCTTTAGGGCCTCTATTTTAGAACTTGTTTTAGAATTCTATCAATTTCTGTCCTCCACGTACAACCCTTGATTCTTCACAGAACATTCATGCACACAGCTTTCAATTATTGTTTCCTTTTTTCTGTAAAAACCCAAATTTCGCCGCAATACAAAGGAGTAGACACTACCAAACGTTATAATATATCATTAATATTTCGTTTGTGAACATCCACTCTCAACAAAGCCCTCTCTCTAGAAGAATTAGGTAGCCTTCCGCTACCTAATTAAATTCTAAATTCGGCTACCTAATTGTTCTAGAATTTAGATTAATATTTATCATATTAATATTTATTTATTATATTAATATTCTGACCATTTCAATAACAGAATTATTAATCACAATCTTGGATCTTTCAGAGTTCTATGTTATAAGAGGCGCCATTTTAGTTTTTGTGTAATTTATGCCGATTCATGGGTTGTACGAGCTGCCTAGATTCTGGTAAAGAAACATGGCTTTTGTATCTTTCTTCTAAAACGGCTATGCATTATTGTTAAATTTTTGACGAAGAGTTTAAAGCAACATACTTTTACGCTAGTGGTCCAAGTTTTAATTTTTGGTCAAGTCTCGACTTTTTTCTTCAATAATTTTCATCTATTCCACTTCATCGTATGCATTAGTATCAGTACAGAATTTAGTTGGACGTGTATAAGAAAAAGAAATATGAATAGCACATACAGTAAATCACAGAATGGCTGGTTACAGAAGATAAACAACGATCTTAACACCCTGGGGATAACCCAACATGAGCTAAGACGAGAAGATGGACGTATAGTGAAGAACCCAAACATTTAAATTTGCATTAAAAAACCAGAAAAATTCGACTAAATAGCGTAACTGACGAGCAGAGGCAGGCCAGATCTGGAAATATGAAGAAGATATAGGATATAAGAAAACAAATAAAACGGTCCGCTAAAGACTAATCCGCTAAAGTTGATTATAGTGCTTCAATTAGGGCTTAAAACTACACCTAAATAACATTTTTATATTTATATGCACTCAATTGCAAAAAATATATGCTAGGGTAGACAGGCCAATTAAACACTCAAACTAAAACAAATCTGCAACTAATAAAGCTAATATTAAGAAAATAAAAATAAATACATTAAAAAGTTTTCTTAGTCTCCACTAATGGCCATCTTGCCCAGTGGATTTAAAATATACAAACAATGGAAATTCTAAACAATCTTGAGGGATAAATAATACAGACTCAGGACAATTACAGTATTGGCACAATTAAATTGTAGGGTTTAATTTTTCTGAAAAAAAAAATTCATCGTAAAATCACTTGTAAAAAAATCCATGATTTATTGTTTTAAGTGAGAAATTGGTAAATATTTTCTCAATTTATGATTACAATAAAAAAAAATACAACATTAATACTTTTATTTTAACGACAGGAAAGAATAAACCAAACTTTGATAATATGATTATAGAAAAAAACTTTACTTACATCCTTCTGAAATAATAATTTTTTTATAAATTTAATTTCTTCAGCATTTCTTTTAGGGTAAGGGAATGATTTTTCAATTGTTTTGTAATAAACCAAAACCATATTTCTCTCAAGTGGGTTGACTTCTCTCAAGATAATATGAATATCTTACCTCTTACATTGAGGTTATCGACTGAACTTGCAAAGTTTTGTCTTCGAAGTAGAACTGAAACTTGAAAACTTTAATGCGGAAAGCTATTATTACAATTACAATGCTTTAAAGTACCGTCTGTTATCTGCAATACACTTTTAACTTTACGTAAATGAGATACGGGTGCTTTGATCATTAATATTATGTAGTTAATAACAATGTACGAGTTGTAAAAGCACATTTTGGGTCTGAAGACGGAATTTCATAAACGGTAAATTAAAACGAAGTTTCAATGAAAGAAAAAATATAACTTGTAGTTCTTTATTAAATTTTATTAACAGTAAAAATAAACTAATTAATGAGTATCTAGATATATAATTTCTTAACAGTTCCACGAAATCAGATTTAGTGATGGAAACTTCATAAAAAACAGGCACTGTAAACCCTTAATAAAATTGTCAGAAGTTGTTATTTATAGCCTAATAATAATATATTTATTGCCATAACATGAACCTTTTAAAAATCCTATTACAGATAATAATAGTAATAACATTGATAAAAGAAGTTTACTAAAATTAAGTATGGCGCTCCTAACAAAAGCCGAGGCTTGAGCGCTAGCAACGAGTTAAGACACATGAAAGTAGAGATTTAGTTAGAGCGTCACAAATCATATAAACGATAAATTACAGAGTAATTAATAAGAACACTCTATTTTATTTTATTTATTCATTTGTTATTAATAATAGCGTTGATAATCCAGTTATTTAATATTTTTAACCCTAATGTGTACGCTGCAATCTGTTCAATTCAGAAGAATAAGGAACCCAGTGATCCAATGAGATGAGGATGATGTGTATGACAAGTAAACGAGGTGCAGCTTTGGACAGATCCAGACCGACCATTCCTGAGAGAGTATAGTTAATTGAACCCCAACCATCAACGTACAACGGCAACCACTGTCTAGTATTCAAATTCATATAAAAGTAACCATTTTGAACTAGAACTTTCATACCCGAAAATCAGCTGTTAGACAGCTGACTCGCGGTGACGACGTTATCTCTAGACCAACCCGGTGGGTCAATATAATGTAATATTATTATTTTATTTTTACGTCAAATATCCCTGAAACATTACTAGTTTTGATCCATTCATCCAGATCTATAAGTAATTTCTGTGTAAACACACTTGTAGTAAAATTATTTGGTAGTGTGTTTATTACGTGGTTACGATCCGTACGTGATATCTCATACGAAAAAATAGCACGAAAATGATAGGCAATTGTACGAGAGGGGTGAAAGTACTTTTAATTTGACTTAAGTATAATATTAAATTTTATATATATATATATATATATATATATATATATATAACTGTCCGAGAGTAAGAACGTCATGTTCATCAAACAAATTTTCTGTTCCGTTCTGGGAGCTTTTTTTTTACTTTTGAGACCTCATAAGATCACGCTAGTTCAAGTTTAGGTCTTTTCCAGTGTTGGGTTTCTTTGAAAAGCGCGCTCTCCTAAGCGTGGTTTCCTTTCGTTTGGCCCACATTTTCTTAAAACGTTCCGATCTCTGTTTCAAGTCTTCTTCGGTAAACACCCTGCTGTACACTCTTCTGGTTTTTGGTTCGAATGGTACCATATTAGTTGTGACTAGTTGATTGTACTTAGCTGATTTTGTTAGCAGGTCTTGTTTAGTGGTTTCAAGTTCCTCCACATCCCGCTGTTCTCCTTCAACCACCTAGATCTCGACACCTTATTCCAAAAATGGTTGATCAGCCGGTTCACAAGTCTGGACTTTTCGGCTCTGAGTATGTGTCCTAGGAATGATATTCTTTTCTTTCTAAAGTTATTTGTTAGTGGGGGTATTAGTTTGTAGATTTCTTTGTTTGGGATTAACCGTTACTGTCCTTTCATGTGCCTTTTGTTCGTGCACTTCCCATGTATTTTTCTTTCTATTTTCTCAATTAAATCTATCGGTGTCTTTTAAGAGATATGGCCCGAATAACGTTTCGCTGGAATAGTGAATTCCTGGGAGAACCACTCTTTGGTAGTGTCTTAGTTTAGTTTTGGTTGACAAACATTTCTTGTTGTAGATGTTGCTATTAATATTAAACAAATTAATTAAAATCAATAAAAAATTATAAGCTACAAATACTAAAAAAGGGGGTGAATTTATAAAAACTTCTTTATAGTTTCCTTAACGTTTTTTCTTGGTTTGTCATTAGTAATAAAATGAACTTATGGTTTTTGTAACACTACTCACCCACTTGAAAAAAAAATTTGACAGTAAAGCTGTGACACATTAAAAAAATATTCAAAATAAATGAAATCTATGTAGGGTTAAAATACCCTGGAAGCTGATAAAGGGCGTAATTGATCTAAAATCGGGTTGAGAAAATGCGTGGGTTGCTTCTGACTGATATACTTAAGAGCGGTCAGCTTGGCATTCAACTACAGGAAACATAGGTATTAAAAATTAATGGAAAATTTTAAACTTTGTTTTTTGTTTTAGTATACTATGCAAAGTTTAATTGTGTTTGTTTTTTACACGTTTTGTCATTTCTATTTCATAGTACTCGAGTTTAAAAATTCACAAGCATATTAGCTTTTTGAAGAAACAAGACAAAATTATAAAATATTTTAGATTTAATAACCAAACTTTTATTCAACGAATCTCATAGCCAACCCTAAGCAAACAATGTTCGGTATTTTGGACTATATTTAGACAGGCGGTTAACGTCGAACATAAAGATCAACCTTAAGTGACAATCAGTAAATGACAGACTGAAACCATCATTAAAACATTTTGTCAAGCGATTAAAATGATCCACGACGTGAAAATTTTTACATACATGACAGCGCTCTAACCAATCTGGGTGTATGGTAACCAGATTATGGTGCCGTAATGCCGTGAATTAATTCACGAATACAAAATTTCCCAAGTAAGTTCATACGAATAATAACTAATTACCGAGTTTTGTATCTAATAAAATATTTCACAATATTTTTAATATTATTTCACAATATAAGTGGCAAAGACTCATTTCTAAAATTTTAATGTAGGTTCAGAGGCAGACTTGAAAATAATAGTATTATCCGTTAATTAGCCAAATTAACTCTTTCGATCTACCAGCAATCGCTGAAAAAGGACTTGAATTGCCGATGGAGTTAAGAGATGATGTTATACTAACACAATGTTAGTTTTCTGGAACACTGTACAGTCTTCTGAAACACATTTAAGCCATTAACTTTGTCTTTATATGTGTTATTATTACCTTAATGTGAGATTGTAAACTAATAATAAAACAAGTTTCAACTCTTTGCTTTTTAGGATATGACTTATCATAAAATGTTGAGATAAATTTGTTGTATTTAGTAAAATTTTTATTTGTTCAATTTAATAGATTTTTTAGACTGACAAGGTACTATTAAAAGAGTACAAAATATAGATTTCGTCCGTGAACGATATTAAAATATTCAAGGTTTTATCCATTCCTTCATGGTTGAATGCCAATGAAACTTGAACGGTTACAAGCCAACAAACACAAATGTTACAGAGTGCTCAAATGAAAATGTTGAGGTAGTTTCTGTCTGCAACAGATCAGATAGAAGAAGGAATATGCATTGGTCTAAAAGGAGTAAAGTGAACTTTTATCATTTAACTAACGGAGTTACAAAAAATATAGAGAGAGATTGTATCATTATGTACAACGTATGTAATAAATGTAGCTAGGATCATGTATCATTGTATCAACTTATACGTAATACTAGGCAGAAGAAGTTTGGGAAGAACGATGAAATGTTGGTAGAACCAATTCTAAAAAGGGATGACGTAATAAGCTGTTGTATTATATTTGTGAAGAAAATAAATAACTATAAATTTCAAGATGCGAAATCGCATTAAATAAGTTAAAAAAAGGAAAAAAACAAAACAAAGTAAAATGATTGTCCCTGAAATTTATGAATTCATAAATCCTAACAGTGTTGCAGTGCCATTTGTAATGGTAACTGTTTTTGTTGCAGAGGTTAACGGTCCACTAAATAAGCTGGATAAAATCATGGAACAATGTATTAACTATGCATAAACAACAACAGTAAGTAGGCACATTTACGACATCATATTTCTTGTTAACTTAGAAAGGGTCTATCTGTATAGAGAAGAGAACAATTAAGCGCATCACACTATAGAAACAAAGGTAAACTTCAACGTTTGACGCATCAACCACTTAACAGTTTGAAGCCGTTCTTAGAACTACTGAATATCTTCAAGCCATACTCTAAACCAACGTTAAATTTGCCTAAAGCAGACGCATAGATTACACTATACCATTCACAGGTTATAAAATTACTTCGATATATTTGGATAAGTAGGCCTACTATATTTACTTAAGTATAATCGTTTATCTCTCTGACCGTATTACATAAAATAAATTTAAAAAAATGGTATGAAACGCTTACACGACTTTCTCTTGCAAATGTAAATAATGAACAATATAACCTGACAAAAACAACGTAAAATGAAAAATGGCCGTCTCCCTGACGTAGTGGATAGCGCGGTAGCCTACTAAGCGGTGGTCCGGGATTCGATTCCCGGCAAGGTCCTGAAAATTATTACGTGCCAAAACCCATCATTACAATTTATTAACATACCGTAGCCGCTAATGATTAAGCTGTTGATGCGACTTTTAATAAACAAAAATACTGAAAACATACCTCATTTTAATCATGAGTGAATGATACAAAAATGATAACCAACCTTCAGTTTGACTTTATAATACGGAAAATCAGTAATTGACGCTAAATTAGGCTGTGTAGAGGAAAACACTATAAAATAAAAGTTGTAGGTTTTCTCATTTCCTGTAAATTTGATTATAGACAATTTTATCGTAAAATGCATACTAAGGGCGAAACCAAAAACCCGATTTTTTTTTACAAAATTTGATGAAAAAAAAACAGAAAATCCCTAATTACCGCTAAACTAAAAAATGAAAAACTTAAATAGAATTGTTGTTTATTTATTACTTTAATTAGACGTAATTACAAAAAAAGAAAAAGCGAGATGGCATCATTGCGTACTTTTAAACTTCTGTAATAAAATAAGTGTCGTTAATTTAATTGAAAATGCATTACAAGAAATATTTTTAAAAATAAATAGAAAATATAACATTTTTTTAAATAAAAAAGTTATACAAAAATACAGTAAAATAAAAGTCGTAGGTTTTAAAATTATAATCAAAGATGTATTATATACACTTTTACGGTAAAATGCATAAAGGCCGCTATTATAAAAAATATATATTGGTTTCTACGAGAGGACAGCCTCTACAAGAATTTCAGCAGCCATAGCGCTTACCCTATCTTGTAGAGCACATACAATGTTGTAAATGAGGTGATTTTTAAATAAAATCGAAGAAGCCATTTTGAGAAAATCTGAAAAGGCGAAAAATTACTCGAATAAACTACTTTTGTTGGTTGACCGATTTTGATGAAAATGATTGTGTATGGTCCTCTATTGTTACTTAACTTTAGTTTTACGTTTCAACTTCGTGTGATGTTACGTTCTTGAGATATTTTGTTGAGAGGCGCACCCACACGAACACATAGACCGATCACTAACAAGATTTTTTTGGGTTCAGGGGGTATGAAAACGTGTATAGTGCCTATACGGTGAAAACTTGATTTCAAAAATCGACATGAAAACAATAACTTCCTTCCTATATATCCGTATAGGGCAAGGGAAAGTAAATATACCTACTATAAAATGTTTCATCCTAAGTTCCTTCGAATAATACAAATAATAGTATTAATATTCAATATTAACAACAGAAAAGTATTGAAAACGATGCGATAATTTCTAATTATCGTGCTTGAATTGTGAAACATGGAGCTCGGAAATATGTAAAAATAAACGGTATTTTAAACATTTAACCTAAAAATATCGTTTTATCAATATTTGTTTTGCAATTACGGCTTCTTTTACGGATTCAGTTTTCATTATAGCCATCCAATCAAAATGGATGCGTCCAATTAAAAATGCTTTTGATGAATTTTACCGGACTTTCATATAAAATAAACGCAAGCGCATACAGCCGTTTACTTACGCTCTATAGAATCACGAGGGTAACTGGGCACCAACTCTTGGTTTAAAAACTGAAAAATCAGAATAAAAGTAAACTAAAAACTCTCTGCAACATTAATTATTAATTATCTTGAATAAAATAAGTTAAGTTTTCTCACTGTTTTACAAACAGAGATGAATAATTAATGTTGTGTACTAAGATTGAAAAAAATGAATAGATCCATTAATTAACCTAACTTAATTGTAAATTTTGGGTTTACAAATTATTTTGGTTAAATGTAAATTATTTGTTTTCTTTTTATAAATAAATGAAATATATTTACAGGTGTCAGGTATAGCGATCAAACAAAGTGAAGACGGAGAAGAGAAGAGGATTTTAAGGAACAGAGACATAAGACTAAAACTAGAAACATTTCATAGAAAACAATACACCCAAAATAGGAAAGTTCCAAATGATTTGTGGAAGTATCAGTAGGACATTGGGGAAAAAAGCTACCACAAACACAATAATGAAATTTTATAAAACAATGGCAGCTCCAATACTCCTCTATGGTAGTGAATCTTGGGTAACATCAAAACCACTTGAGAGTAAAGTGCAGGCAGCGGAGATGAAATTTCTTCGCAGAACTAAGGGCTGTGACAGGAGAGATCACATCAGGAATGAGGAAATAAGGAAGGAGCTGAACATCTTCTGCCTGAATGAGAGAGTTGCATCGTATCGCCAACAATGGAAAGAACATGTTGAACGAATGTCAGCCGATAGGCTTCCACTAAAAATTCTCAAGTATCAGCCGGTAGGCAAAAGAGATATAGGCAGGCCACGAAAAGGTGGCAATGATTATACCATAAGGATAAAAAAAAAACAAATGTTATAAGATAGCCTCATATTTAATGTTATAAGATAGCCAATTACATATTTAATATTGAGGGAATTGTTTTCTAAAATTATTAATATAAGCTGAATGTGAGTCGGAACTGGCCATGGCCTAATCCCTGTTTGAAAGAAGAAGAAGAAGACAATACACCCTAACTGGTGAACAAATGGCGACCAGGTCGTTGAGAATGACAAAGTTGGAAGGAGAAGAGAAAGCTGAAAACCGAATCTCTAGCTCATACTTTGAGGAATTAAATGTGTTTAGACTGATTGGTCCAATGTGGGTATAAAAAATGAAATATATATATATTAATTGTTATCAAATAAGAACAAAATTTTAAATTTTCTTTTCTTAATTTTAAAGTTTAGGAAAAAAACGCGGTTTAGGAAAGAAAAAGTTGTGCGCTCAATAGTGGAATAGGCCTAATATTTTTTATAATTTTTTAACACATAAAAATAATTGAAATTATTAAATATTTAGATTTTAGATATCACCTAACAGAGGAGCTTTGTATGGAAAACTAATATTAAAATTTTTTTTTTATCATCCTAGATTATTATTAATCAATTGCTTGTGGTAAGGTACAATTTCTTTTATATTAGATTAGCGTACATTTTCAATCGTGATCATTGACGAATGTCCAGAAATTTTGCTATGATTTTCACTCATTTACAAAAATAAACCTAACTTGCTTTACCGTTTCTTGTTACGTAAAAATCTCACACTCTCAATGCATATTTTTATACCCTAACAGGAAAATCAAAGATTTTTAAATTATGTTGAACATCTGTCTCAAGGTGTTTTGTGCTATTTGCTCATATTTTTCAAGTAATCTAAATAATGAGTTAAGTCTTGCAAAGTTGTCTACTATAATGCGTGCACAAACAAAAGAACCTTCTAAAAATGGACTCTACTGCGCAGAGAGAGCAAAAACGATGGATCCGTCACGTTCTTTCTCTCTCGCACAGCCTGCCAGTGGAGGGTATCAGTTGAAAACAGTTCGTCTATTTGTGCGCTACTCATAGCACGAAGATTCATTACACTTGCACGACGGTTTTTTGGTAGTTTTCTATCTATAAAATTTGTACCAAATTTGTTTTATACTTTTAAAAATCTTTAAAGCAAAAGAAATCTATTTGATAAGTAACATTTGTAACAGTCCCCTAGATTTGATTTTATATCCAAAATTTTGCATTATTGATAATCACCAAATTCTCATCACTACTCGTTTTGTTGTATACTTAACTTCAACAAAACGTGGCTGTGAACAGAGACCGCAATAGAGGTTGTTTTTAATTAGTTGTCAGCTAGTCACCATCCAATTACTCTCCCAAACAATGTTATTTAAAAAGTAAAAAGAAACAATAACTTTGTGTCAGCTGATTGACTGTGCTCACCCGATGGCCTCTCAGGTTCACGAAAAATGTTTAGATAAAATTTAATATACATTTTTTTTAAACTAGAGGGTGTTTTAAGCCTGTTTGGATGTACGGCCGACAACTTTAGAGGACAACGAAAATTCCAATATGACATTATAGAAAGTTTTCACACAAAATTTTTCAGACAGCTCTTAGGATACCATAGTACTTAGGCCTATGAAAAGCACATATTTATAACGACATAGGGCTTAACTCAGTGAGACGTGCAACTACACGATTTAGCAGATGATACGAATAAGGACTAAACGGACATCCTTATTTCACGATAAACTAACAACAGCGATTGTACTTTTAAAAGACTTAATTGATACGATGTGTCATGTGTGGCGTTATTTTGCTTTAAAGATAATAAAAAATTAAATTTTAAATATTAGGGTTTGTATTTCATGTCTCCCATGTTTACATAAACGATACACCCATCCCACAGACTAATACAGTTAAGACATTTTAAGAATCAGTCTTGACAAAATCTTAAGTGTAAAATGGAATACTCACATTTTTCTAAAACAAATCTGTACTGTCTCATTAATGGCATTCGTTTAATCCTTTATTAAATAATTTAGTGCCATAATTACTAACCGAACATTACATTTTCTAAAACAGTCTGCACTAATGGTTCTCATATTTATGAATTCGTTAAGCCGAATAATATAGTTCAATAATAGACCAGTCAGTTCAGAATATTTCAAATTTTAACGGATTCACGTCGGTACGTAGAGGGGGAAATGAAACTATTCACGATAAACTAAAAGTTCCTTACAAAATAAAACGACATTATGAATGATTTTGCAGAAAATTAGCGAGACATAAAAACTACCTAATTTAGAACGATTAACGAGTTACTTCAAAGAAAGCCCTTCCAAGATGGCTAAGAGAGCGTGGAATATTTATTTGTTGAAAATTCAGAAGATTATGACGTAATTTTAAAAGGTAATGCAAAATTAAATTTAAAAATTCTAGCACAATGTAGTCACGTATCTAATATAAGGTATACTTTGTTTGTTTAAACATAAGAGTTTTGAAGAATATAAAGAGTAATAATTGTGCTTATGTTTTCTAATTTTAAAAAATCCACGTTAAATTTTTAAACTTCTCCGTAAGTTGATTTGAGTCAGAAGTTGTCGTAACTTTTGCAACTAGATAAGTAGAAGACGATACAGTCTTATCCTATGGAATATGTAATTAGTACTATTGAAACTGATAA
Source organism: Catonia carolina (assembly GCA_035578175.1). Taxonomy (NCBI): domain Eukaryota; kingdom Metazoa; phylum Arthropoda; class Insecta; order Hemiptera; family Achilidae; genus Catonia; species Catonia carolina. Next base: position 85,085,748 of record JAQMRL010000002.1, read on the forward strand.
TAATAGGTTTACGAAGAGAGTAATTGGATGTCAACATAAAGAAGATAGGTATATATATTTTGAATCTACAAGTTAAGTAAATTGCTAGTTGGAACGGGGTTAGCGGTATATAATACAGTTGAAACTGAATGGTATACGGTAGGAAACGTAGTGCAGCGACAAGAGCAGTCATTCCCACTGTGTGAATTATCAGCGAGAGGTTCAGACTGGCTGGAGGGGTAATTGCGGAAGCGGCCATGGGACGGCCAAACCCCATCTACCTCGCAACTTATTAACAATAGTCCTGTTTCAGGACAGTTCAATTTACATGAAGGTCCAAACCAGATAGAATGTGCATTAGTCCATATAGTACTTTGAATAACGAGTATCGTCCTATATCCAGGATGTAATAATTTATTCATAAATCTTTATTTTTCATACGAGCCACTTGTGTATGCTAAATATTTTTAGACGGGTTGTTAAGTATTTACTACAAAATCTAAAAACGTTTGGTTTTATCCATTTTAACTTTTTCTTGGATAGCGTAAATAAATATCACATTTTACGACTTGACTTTTTAATACGACTAAATAATTAAACAAGCACTATATGACCAGGAAGTCTTTTATCAGGAACATCGTTCTTAAAGAAACCTTTATTATAATTTTAATCACCAAACGAACACCATAACGACCAATTAATTTAAAAAAAAACAACATAATTAAAGAAATTAGTATGTAGTTAAATTATTTTAAAATTATTAATATTCATCTAAACACAAGCAACAAGAAAGAATAAATATAAAATTACTTATAGTACTACCTTATCATAAACTATCAGAAACATCAGTCATGTTGAACGTAACAGGGTATGTAAGAAGCAAATAATTTTATTGAGCACCTAACTTAAAGACAGTAAAATACGAAATTTCGGTTTTATATATCTGGATAAATAATAGTATTATGAAAATTTACCTTTTTTATCTTTTAGTTTGAATCTTACATTTAGTTTTTTCAACTACGTATACATAAAAATGTAGAAAGATTAAAACTAAAGAAGATCTCCGCTCCATAATTTTAAACTACTACTAAAGCTTGGTGAATTTACAATGTCACTGATAAGCGGCTTTTCATGAAATTGTAAATTCGAATAGAATTTTTTTTGTAACAGAGTATTTCTTTTACAATCACGTTATAGATACAAAAACTTTAAGCAAAGACGAGAAAATCTGAGTAATGTCCTTAGAAGTAATATAAAAACCACACTCAGAAGTGTGTTTCAACAAGGCTAAATGTGAATATATATATATGTACAAAACTTAACTAGATGAACTGTGAATCAACATCTTGAAACATAAAGCTGTTGAAGCTGGAGATTATGACGATGATAGAGATGATAACGATGCCCATTATGAGATGACGATGTTTATTAGTTAGATGACGATGTTAGTAGAAGTAGAAAAGAAAAAAAATGTTTAAATGATTAACAAAATCGTAGAGGTAAGGCTAGTGTTTTAAAAGATAGAATTTAAAATAACCATATTTATGATGTCACAATGAATGGTGATTTAAATCGGTGTGTAGTGTGTAATTTGAGACATAGTAGGGTGAACCGGTAGTTACATGCGGAGAAATTTAGACTGGAATGCTTGAATAGTTTAAAAAAAATTGATTTTCTAGCAATCAATTTATTAAACTAAGTAACCCAAAATTATCGTTAAAACAATTATATTTTTTTGGAATGATTTAGTGATAGGCTAACAAACAGTTAAAATTATTCTTGGTATTCCTTGCGTCATATTTATTTTTATATAAGTTTTCTTAAAAATATTAAAGAGATCAAAGATCGTAGGATGTTTGACTTTTTTTAAAATTTCCCTCTGCTTACCATAATAACGATTTATTGTTAAAAAATGGTGTGTAACAACTCACGCGATTTTTCTGGCGAAATAATAAAAATCATAACATAATTTTAATCAGGAACGAATGAACCAATATGAAAAAAAAGCTCTTGAACTTGATTTCGTCTAGCAAAATAAGAAATAACATCATTTAACGCTAAACAAAGTTTTGAAAAAAACCGGATTGAAATAAAAATTCTAGGTTTTCAACTTTATATATATAAATAATTAAATTGCCGTAGTCTTAAAAAACACACCGTTTTCCACCCCAACAAAGATTTCTCGAGACATTTCTTTTACTCATCTTGCAGAGCAGAAATAAGTCGTGAATGAGGCGCGGCTATTCCAATCAAAATCATAATTAATTTTTTTGGGTTTTACGTTCGACTGTGAAAATAAAAGCTTGTGTCGGGTCCCCTAGTGGTACCTTTAGGTTCCAAGTATAACTTTAAGCGATTATTTGCTTTTGAGTTATTTTTTTATACATACCCATACACACATCGGTAAAAACATGTTATTGGGATCAGAAGACCTGAAAACGTATATTTCTGATGAAAACTCAATTTTGAAAATTGACACAAATATATAAATCACCTTTACTTTATTTCCTACAGAGTTAGAGAAAGTAAAATTTAACAGATTGTACTAATGACGTATTTTTGTAATAGTGATTGTAAAATTTTAATTTCATAAAGAGTAATTAGTTACCTAAATCAATAGAAGTAAAGTGGGAAACGTTCAGTTTACTTGTTAAAGTATCTTCACTATACTTGAAAAAATAATTAAATTTTTACCAAGAAAACCAATTAAAGTGTCATTTAACGTTATAAAAGAATAATGTAATATATTGAGTGCAATTATTATATATCTTCTATGCAAGACTAAAAGATTATTAAATGAGAACGTGAAGGTATAGGCCTAACATTTTAAACATTTTCTAATCGATTTTTGCTAAAAATAATCTGATGTAAACAATTACAACTTTTGAATGTGGCAGGTGATTAGACTACTAAAAAGTGATGAAATATTGTACATCACATGTAATCAGAAAAGATTTTAAATATTTCATTCTTTAATAATTGTGTAAAGTCATGAAAATTATCGATTGAATTAAACTGAACATTCTCTTCTGCAAAATAAATTATTGTACGTTAATATCATTTCCACTAATAATATTTTACCTCAAAAGCAGCAAAGTCTGTAATATTTCTTAGTAAGAAAACTTTTATTATCCCAAAATCCCTAAACTTGGTCAAGAAAAATCTTATTTTCAGTTTTTTGTTATCAAAGTTAAAAATATCTGTATCAAGTTCTACGTAAGAATTTTTAGTAAAAATGTTTCAATAATAAACTTTTTCAATCGTTCTTATACATCATTAAAATCTATTTATTAATTCGTTCCAATCAGAATATTAATTTATATAGTATTTATTAGACATTATTTAAAAATAAATAGATATCGATCGATTCATGCGTGATAGTCTTTCACAGTGAACATAAGTTATAAGTTAGATTATATATGAAAGAAATATTATACTGATATTGTGTAATACAAGATTTCCTTAGAATTTTCAAATTTTCCCGGTTTTTTTAAATATTTACCGAAACATATTAATATATATTTTAATCGTTCTTTCTGTTTCTAATAATCTCTACAACAAAGATTAATTAATTTATAAATATAACAGCTTGTTTGAATTCTCCTATCTTATTAGGCAACATAATACACAGCAAGTTGACTGTTGTCATAATTTCCTTATTCGGTTGAAAATTGCGATTGCTTTATATTAAGCCAGGTACACTGAAAATTATGTCATGTTCTACGGTCCAATCGCCATTTTTCCTTCAATTTCGGGTATCATCTACATTAAAATCCGTTATATTATTGTATTTATACATTTCTTTTGATTTTCCAATAAAATAATCATTTTGGTTCATTATTTGACTTTCCACATTAAGGTTGTGAATTGGCTGTTGAAAAAGTTGGTTTATGTCGATGAACACAGCAAATGGGTAAGAATAAAATCTAATTAGAAAATTTAAAGTTAATTATTATTAATACTATGTTCGGTTGTCCTCGTCACAGTTTTCCTTGAGTACTACAAGTGAATATCTAGCCAGTTTCCTTTTTATGTTCAGTTTAGCAGCAAAACCTTCCCATTCCTTTTTTTTAAATTTTGAATTTTTATATAATGTTTATCTTACGTCATAACAAAGTTTATTTATTTAAATTTTTATTCTACATCTCTGTTGTTCGTTTGAAAAAGCTAGAAATAAACCGAATTATTCATCGCCTGCGTCTAAAGATACAGTTTTTGAAAAATGTTACATTTTGATAATTTATTTATTTAATTTAAGGGAATTAGTGATTGCTTTCCTGGCATTACACCGGCCACCTCCGCGGCAATCGATCTCTCGAAAGCATAGACCCAGAGGACATTCCTTAGAACTCTTATTTACTCGTGATCGGCGACTGTCACATACCTCATTGAACAAATTACACTAAAGATTCGAGAGCGAGGATGAGGCTGGTCTGCAACCAGGGGGATGGCTTCCTTGTCAGGGCAGCCTCTTGACGCACACGGCGTTCATCATCAAAACTTAGAATATGAAATTTGGTCCTAATGGTCATTAAAAGAAAGGTCAGAATTAAAATTTAGTTAGGACTATTCCCTCCATAGTTATATCTTACCACCAAGTGCTCATCACCATTATACGTATTTTTTTCCCGCCGGGGAAAAATGAATTGTAAAATCGGCACCATAGTATCGGAACTTATCGAAACAACTCTTTTATTACCACTCTATATGACGACTGTAGATCAGAGCTATCTCGTCAAGAAACTTCTACACCGGAGAGCTATGCACCTCCCAGTTGTCACGGAATAGGATAATATATAATATTACTTCAAATACAAAATATATTTTCATTTCAGAAGTTGAACAAAAAATAAGCTATTTAAATTTTGGCCGCTTACGTCTGAAGGATAGAAAAGGTTTCACAACTAAAAAAATAGCTACATATTTCTACAAAGAACTACAGTTCAAACATTGGCCCACTTATTCCCTGTCTGACAGCTACCTAGAACGATTAAGAATTTTTCATCACAATCACTGGCGACTAAGAGGCAAAAAGTGAGTATCCAACTTGCAGTAAAAAATTGTATTTTTATACTTATCCTAAAAGATAAAGTTTTAAAACTCAGCAGAGATATCCTAATCGTAATTTTTATTCACCTAGTGATGCTTGAAAAGCAAATATTAACACAACCCTTCTGAGGCTAGCGTAATTGTAATTAACGCAGCAAAAGTAATGCTTCAAGTGATTTCAAACTGTTAGTTTGTGTAGTATTATTATATACTATTAACATTAGTTCTAGTTTTAACTTAGCATAGATTTAAGTGGTTTACACAAAATATTAATAATGTACATTAATAAAGGAATATATCAAAGAAAATTTAGAATCCATTAAATTATTGATTAAGTAGACCTTTAGTAATAAAATTTCACTGATATTCAAAATTTTTTATAAAACGATAAAATATGTCTCATCGTTAATGTTAGGTCTATACTGTGCTACTGGGCGACGAAATGAATTACAACCATCTATCAATCTTACTTGACAAAACCTTATTTCACCATTCCTAACCTTCCTACAGAAATTTGCTCTTAAATAACGTATTAAGGTTTATGCATGCATGATATAGAGAAACAACTAACAATATCAGACTGTTGGTTCAATAAAGAAGTTTTTACAATAATTTTTGATGAAATAAGTAGGCCTCTGTAATATATTATTATGTTGTGGTTAAGGTCAACAGCTGAAAGGCTGGATTGCACCTCTAGAGGTTTTACTAAGTAAAACCGAGGAGTCAGGTGGTTTACTATTGCCTTCCTCACTAAGTTGAAAGAGTATGCTTATCAGCATGCCAGGCTCCCTGAAAAGCATCCACTTTCCACCCTGCAAATGATTCCTTCACTTCATTCACCACAGGATTTGGCTGTATACTGAAATTCATTACTATTAGCGGATACAACACTAACTAGGGTCTTTTAAACCTCTACTGTCTCTTTTGTTGTTGTTCATCTTCTTCAGTTCTTCTGTTCTTAAATAGTTCAGTCATATACTGACTGACTATGTGATAAGAAACAAAACAATTTTTTTATAGCCGTTGAACCAACAAATGGAGTGCAATTAATTTAACACTCCACCTGCCCGTTATGAGCATATTAATTATAATATGTGTAACCGAATGGCGACATTAAGTGGCGAGTTAAAAACTTCAATTTTTGGTGGTCCTGAAAAGGGCCGTTTAAGTGGTGGTCGTCTTGATGGGAAGCGTCGGTCGTAGTCGTCGTGGCAGTCGAGGAGCTGGGCGCACGGCGTTTCGTCGTCCAGTGGAGACGTTATCTTCTTCCCTCGCAGTAGTGCGTCGATGGCTGCTTCGTCGGATCCGGTGGGCGTAAGGCTCGGTCGAGGGACCGCTGTAGGCATCGCTCGCGGTAGGGGGTGATGACAGTCCGGTCGACGGCTTACGTTGTTGGGTCGGCGAGCGAAAGCAACATTTTCTCTCTTGCGGGGTCGTCGATGAGCCTTCGTTGGAGTCCGGTAACCGTGTGCCGATGGTGGACGTCTTTTCTGCTGTCTGGATCGGAATTGAATCCTCTCGGCTCAATGTAGCACTCTTTATATAGTTGCCGAGAGCGCTGTGGTAGAGGGCGGTTATTGGTCTTGGCCTTGATGACGAAGGCCTCTGTCGGTACGCCGCCACAAGCCTACCACCCCTCTCGGAACTATTGGCGGCTCCCTCTGTCGCTACGTCGGGAGCTTTGATAACCGGCAACACAGGTACCTAATCAAAGGGGGGACGGTGACATAAGTATAAATTATATTTTGTAATTCTTTAACTTTCTTCTACAAATATATAGAAATTTGTCAATATCTTTCACATGCCGTCAGAAAAAGAACATTGATTTTCTTCATGTACATAATTAATTAAATTTTTTAAGTAATAATAGTACGCAGATGATTTATACTTACTATTTACGTTTAGCAAATAACAGTGAAATTCATGATCACTAAATATTTGGGAGAGAAGATCTTATTTAATAATAAAAATGTAAACTATTTTCCTTTATGAGACCACCGTTATAATACAAAGAAAAAGGCTCTCTTACTACTAAGAGATAAGACCTAAAAAACGTTACAATAAAGGTATTTCTGCCACTTAGCACCCAAGCTGCACAATCTGCTCCCCTTACAACTGAAAAACATACCGGGTATAATAAGGTTTAAAAAAGTAGATTTAACCATGTAGTTAATGAAACTATTTTTATAGGAAGTGAAACTATATAAACAATTATTATTACACCACCAATAATTTATCAATAGTACAACAATAATTTTTATGAACTCATTTACCGGTACGCTGATCGGTTGTTGTAGTTGTAGGTAAATTATTTTATTTTGCGTATTTTAATAAATGTTTCTGTTTTCATGTATATACATATATATTGTATAAAATATCTATCCTAATAACCTTCCTAGTAGTTTAATTATTATTTAAGTAACAAACATAGAGTTTTAATTACTAACATACCACCGTGGTACCGCAGTAGTAGTAGTAGTAAAGGAAAATAAACGCAAAAAAAAAATTAATCTGCCCTTAAACATGGGAAAAAATAGGTGGGTAAATTTTTAAATCGCAATTAAGGAAATTAACTTTGTATTGTAATGATTTTTTTAAAGTAATGGAAAAATTAAAATACATCATTGTATATATCATTTCAGTTTCTATTTTCATTTACTTTATTCCAATTATTTTATAACTAAAAAAATCTGAAAGGACATAAAGTATAAAAATGGATTAAATTCTGAGTCCTAACTGAAATAATAACTAAAAATGCAATGTGTTGTATTATATATTATATAAAGTTAAATAGTTGAATTTTACTTAGTTATTACAATATAGTCGTTAGAATAAAGCTTAGCGTAGGGCCTACACAGAATCTAAATGCTTAAGGTTTTAATATCAGACTCTCCTACAAATATTATTTTCATGTAACACAAATATCCATACAGTAATAGTAATTAATAATGTTATCAGCTTCAACGCCTGTCGTATCTATAAAGCTCGTTGATGTATTGGTTAGTGTAACTGGCTTTAACACCAGAGGTGCCGGGTTTGATTTCCGGCCAGGACTGTATTTTTTCATCCCTTTTTTCATTTTTTAACATTCTACTACTCTTTACTGTATGCATTAGCCTTTAAGAGATCAACAGTCGGACGTGAAACAAAAACAAAAAAATACTAGCCACAAACAAATGTTTTCTATCGATTGCAATTTATTAATTAAAACGTTAGATTTTAACACAATTACGACGAATAAGAGCATTGATTCAATTAGCCAATATTTTGTTCTATTGGTAGTAAAACTTTGTAACTTCCTTATAATTCTTTCTTGTAACGTTTAGAACTTTACCGCTACTCTTCTACTGATATTCTGGATGCTACTCTTCTGCTTAATTAACCCTCGATCAAAATTGAACCACCGTTCCAAAATTTTAAAGTTCAAAACCAAAAGAGACAAAAATAAATTCGTTCTTGTCGTTGTTGGTGTAGTTCCATGTTCAATATTATAAATCCTTGTAAATTAGAAATCAGATGGGAGAGGAGCGTATGGTTAACTGATTCCAGTGTATTTTATCATCTTTGGAGCACGTTTACCTCATTTACCATAAAAGTAATATTTATCATAGATAAAAAATTGCATGCTAGTAGCTATTTCACCAATTTATGTAGCAGTTTGGCTATTGTCAGCCGCCAATTGATATTATATTACTTTATTCGGCTACCGTTTTAGAGGCACAATGCAAGGAATGGAAAGGAAGTTTGATAAATTAATAATAAATATTAATTTGAATTGTTGTCAGTCTGATAAGACGAGGTAACTAGCTGATAAGAAAACATAGTAGATGAGAGAGCATAAAACTAGTAATGGAATATTGAGTTAATTTTAAATCCATTAATTTTTAAAAAATACTGTGTTCTAAAATTTTCGTATTTATTTTGCTTTTCATAGCGTTTTATGAATATGCAAACATTTTTAACTTTACAAGAAACAAAATATAATTTTTCCTATTAAGAATTTGCAATGATTCTATAAAAATAATAACACAGTTAATTTTTCGTTCATCTAAATGCACATTTATGTTTTAAAATCTGTACACAATAACTACGATACAGTAAATACTTACTTTCTAAATACAAGTTATACAGTTTGCATGATGAACACAAGAACGGAAAATACAGGAAGGATTCAATAAATCCGTGACTGGCATTAAATCAACAAGTTGATAAAGCAGTACTTTGATGTTGTATTCAAAAGGAAGCGGGTGAATTATTAGTATTTATTATTGCCATTTGTCAATTTCATTGAAAGTAAAATGAGAGTTGATAATGAATTTTTGATGCGATTGGAGTAGTTTAACAATTTTATTATTCATAACTTTAAATATATCTAATAAAATTTCATATCAACATTTTATAAAATAGAAAAATAAAATAGGGATGTTCTAAAAGAAGAAAGACAGCATATAAAAAAAAATAATTCAAAAGAAAGAACATAGCTTTTAAGTATACCTACGTAAAATAAAAGAAAGAATTCGAATAACAAGATTTATCATTTTATATGGAGATACAGGTTCATAAAAAAGATTATTGAACGATATGTAGAAAGAAAAATAAAAGTTGTAAGACGTTTACAGGTACTGGACAACCTTGGAGAAAAAAAAGTAAAATGCAAACTTGAAAAAGAAAAGCGGATGGAAAATTGCAAGCCCTACAACAAAAGCCTTCTTTTCAAGACTAGTGACCTATGAGAATAATATAACGTAAACAAATGGAATATTTTCTGAAACATAAATTTTATTTTATACGATGATACCGTAATAGAAAATTATTTATATTATTCATGTTTAATTAAAAGAAACAAATATGCTGTTCCTTAGCTTGTGAAGTTCTAATATAAAAATGAATGCAAAAATCAATACAGAAACTGAGTGTTTTTAATTGATAAGTGAAGTTTCGTAAACATGATATTTATGTATTTTAGACCAACTGCGCAATCTTACTGTTTTTTAACATAGTGTAATTTTTTGTTATAATTTTTTAAATGTTATATAAACTTAAAGACGAAAAAGTATGTAAAAGAACGTTCATGGAATGCAAATATAAACACACTCAGTTGCGTTATATGAAAACTAAACTCTGAACCGTGCATTATTATCGTGAAACATGAAGTAGTTAAAGCTGAATGACGATATCAATGATGGAGATGATTAGTAGTAGAAGTAGACAAAGTTAAATGAGTTAAATGATTAATAATATCGAAAGGTTAGACCAATGTTTTCAAACGGTTCAGTCTGTGACTATCTCGCTGTTTTCGAGAAGGTTTCAAAAGGATTTTGATGCTCTTCTAACTTTTTTAAAATTTCCTCGTTACGTAGTTTAATTCTTTCTTTCATGGAGGGCAGGTTTAGATCGTTGTGCAATATTTCATTGGTTACATACCACGGGGCTGCAGTGGATCTTCTTTCTAACGTTGTAATTTAATAGTTATATAATTTGCAATAAACTTACGCGTACTTGCTTCAGTTTTAAACACCGTTGAAGTAATAAAACCACTGGATATTTGTTACCTGTAAATAAGATAAGAAAAGGTTAGTACTGAAATTTGTAATACCATGTAAGAAAAATAAAATAAGTTAGTCGAAAACATATACTAATTTATATCATTAATAAATTATGAAATAGAACATAGACACATCAACTCAGGAGTGTATAAGGTAGTACGTTTAAATATAAATTCTAAATCTAGCCTATACTAACTTAGAGAGACCACCTATTGGTTTAAATTTTTAAAAACTACTTCTGTCACCCATTTCATGTAAACAAAACAACCTTTCGCAATGGTTCCATAATTGGGGCAGTAAAAGAACTAGCAGGATCATTCTGTAATACATTTCATGATCGATTAATTAAGCAATTTAATTATTCCTTGATTTATGTAAAATAAACTAGCCAACCATTCGAAGTCTTAAGTGGAAATGGAGCAAAGATCTCTTAATCTGAATTTCGGATAATTCCCACGGTTCCTACCGGCAATATATTACTCTTTCCTCTTTTTGAATCACTTTACTATCACGTATGGAAATTGTTCCGCTCACAAAACACACAGAAAAACATTGGATAGTTGAAGTTAATTTTTGTGTTTTAAAAATTTATTAAGTGAAGACTAAATAATAATTATGAATTTTATTGAGAATTTCTTGTGGTTTTCTCGCTGGAAATAGGTACCAATCTCAAAATGCAAGCCGACTTAATGCAGTCCATCAGAAGTATTGGAACTTAAAGAATGTTCTATAACATGTTTTAAATTTAGCACAATTAAGCGGCTCGCTTGGTTTGTCTCTCTCGAAGGAATCGATAAATAATTAAAAAGACAAAGTTTGAAAATTGATTGTTAAGGGAAGTTTGAGAAAAAAATCGTAGGAGATTATGACCAAAGATACAATAATCAGAGGTTCAGCAAATGTTACTTGATTTACTATAATTATTACCGATTCAATAGCAAGTAGCACTTGCAAACATCATTAACAGTAACAACGCAAAATTTATTTACAACATGACTGATAAAAATTAACTTTCAAACTTATATTAGTACCGACTAAAGAGGTAATTAGTAATCAAATATTCTTTTGGCATATTTAAAATATACTAGTACAATAACAACATTGATATCGCTTCAGACCTTAGCGGGGAATGAATTTGAATCTTATTCGAGTAACTGTAGAAAAATGTAAAGGTGTTTTTTTATGATCACCGTGAACGAGACTGACAAAATCGTTTTAAAATTGAAGAACTAAAAAAATTCTTATATTCAGTTCTAATATTATTTGGTATTTAGTACGTATGTATTGATTTATTGTAATAAGTAATTTTAACTGAAATCACTGCTGGATTTCAATGTTGGAATGACTTGCTGAGCCCCATAATTGGATTCCATACGTACAGTTTGGTTTAAGAATAATGATTTTGTAAATTAAAAGTTTGTTGATAAGATAGACTGTCAAACGTTTACCAAGTATTAAATAAAACAATTGCAATTTTGTGTTCAGCTGTTTGTTTTTTTCTCAATGTATGATTTCTGATTCAGTCGTTTGTCACGTTGTATATCAAGGTATCTAGCGGAGTCTACTGAAGGTGTCTGTGTGTTGTTACCTGTGTTGTTTAAGTAGGCACCCTAACCAAAAAAATGGATGAAAATTAATACTTATTTGAATAAGTTTCTTCTATTATCTTTTTGGAATAATTTTCCTATTTATATAAATGATGCACTGTATTATCGCTACGATTACAAGATTTGTGATCCATAATGAAATAAACATTATAGTATATTAAATAATAAATCACAATGAGTAAAATATTTGTCTTTATGTTAGCTAGTAATATCAGTACCATACTTTTTAATAAACTGTATTAATATGTATCCTGCAGCTAGCTTAATGACCCATTTTATGAGCATAAGGTTAGTTTCACTTAGTTATAGTCTAGGGACCCATATGTTTTTATATTTATTAGTGCTAACTAAGTGCGTAAAAGTTTCTCCTGACATTTCTTATAAGATTCATGAGGTTATAATTATTTTGTTTCTATTTTCTTGATGACAGCACAAGTGTGTTTTTGTTTTATTATTTTCTCCTGGGATAAAATCTACGACATTTGGATGCGATTAATAATAATGTCGTATAAATAGTAATTATAAGAGTTCGATTAAAAAAGTATGTGAACTCGGTGAAATTCACAACAATTTGTGTTACATGAAACGTCAACGATTGTTAAGGTTTGAAAATATACCAGGAGGCCTTATTAACGAATATGCTTTTCTAATATCTTTGAAATAAGTTCGAAATATGAGGTACCCAGTATTCACTTCGTACTTAATGTTAAAGATGTGCATAATATACAAAACCTCGTGAAATTATTTTATGTTCAGTGTTATTTTCTTAGTTATACTTATTTATAACTATAACTGGTTGCAAAAAAATTCTCAGATGTTACAAAAACGTTGAATAAGATAACCAAAATATTAAATACAAAGAACAAAAAGTTACTAAATCATTGTAAATTACGGAAGATTATATAGTTAAAAATTAAGCAACAATACTTTATGTAATTTTCAGAGAGAAAGAGAGTTTAGTTATTCGAGGAAAGGACTTAGTCATTACTAAATTCAGAGATATTTCTTAAGACAAGAGTGTAATAATTATTTTAATTAATATCCCTTTACAGAAGAGTATTTTCCAACCTCCCTTTACTAAAGTATAATAGAAGGTACGCTCAGCAGAGAGAAATATCTTAAAGAAAACTTACATTTCTCTGTAACTACGAGATTCAAGAATATAATAACCAGAAATACCTCAATTTTATGATTTTATTTCAGCATGTAATTTACTCGTTTCAACTATTTTAAGTTCGTTATTTTCCTGTATAGCATGTAATACACTATAAAATATAACTTACTTAAAAAACTACAAAGTAAAATTCTAAGCAATATATTGAATGCTGTAAAATTTGAATCAAAGACCAAAAACATACATTACAACTACAATATCACGGTATCGTCTAAGAAAAAAGCTACTAAAACATAGAACTAAGTACAAAACAAATCCCTTTTATGAGACGGCGCGTCTCATGGCTGGTTGCAATTTTTAAGAAGGCTTACCTTTGACTTATGACAAAAACCATTAGTGATTTCTGTCTACATTCTATGATAAATCTAATTACACTATTTTTGTTTCCAAATTCCGACTTCGATTTCTCGACTTCCGGTTTTGGGCCACTTCTGGTCAAAACGTGAACTTCAAACCAAATTAAGGCCACTAACTTGTGCAGATTACGAATCCGAAAGAGGTTAGTTGCTATCTCTTGTATTTTCTTAGATTTGGGTGTGACGGACGGGCGGACTAAGAAAAATAGTAGATGAGATTTTAAAATTGCCACCAACAAATTCTATCATAATTATACAAGAGATTTTTTTCATGTGACTTAAAAGCAAAAATATTGAGAATTAATCTACAAGAAATTATTGTCATATTCTGATGTTTGACTGTTCTGGTCAAAGTATTCGCCCACTTAGCTTCAGACGCATCAAGTGAATACCAGGTCAATCTACTGTCCGTCTACAACTTGATGGCCTCCCGCAGAGAGGAGCAGAATCAGCTCGCTTCTAGCCTTCTCAATAACACTTCATTATTTATCAATTCCAGTGCACTAGTTACTGTCTGTCTATAACTTGATGGCCTCCCGCAGAGAGGAGCAGAATTGGGCCGCTACTAGCCTTCTCAATAACACTTCATTATGAACAAATTCCAGTGTAATAGTTAGTAGTAGTACATAATGAAATGTTATTGAGAAGGTTAGTAGCGGGCCGATTCTGCTCCTCTCTGCGGGAGCAGAGATTATACAGAATGCACATACACAAAAAATACACAATGCACATACACAATAAGACAGAATAACAATCGTTGACCAATGCTTGGAAACGTTGACCTTTTCTAACGTACCGATAGCACATGCAGTAAACATTCGTCAAAGATCAAATGAATACTAACTCTCCAACCGCACTTGCGGCCTCTCTTTATATAGGTGGATCAGAGAGATTTCTGGAAAGACAAAGATATTCGATGTAATAATAAAATAGGTAGGCCTACAAAAATATTTTTTTCCATCCGACTCTTTCACAAATAGTTGTACAACAAATACCCTACCTTACTATCAACGGCTCTTTTAAAATATTCTTTTATAACTAACTCTATTGTTACTTTGTTACTCTATTATTTACTATTTAACATTTTATGAATTTGTCGGTCTCCCCTAGAAACCTTTCGAACACACATTCTTTTCAATATTGTCACAATTATGTTTAATCTATCCGTCATTGCTTACATTTCATTACCTCATTACTTTACTTTAGCCTTAATGTGCAAAACAATCTGAAAAACGAAAAAAAAGACTAACAATAAAGTTTTTTTCTGAGAAACTTACAGCTAGAATTTACCAGAAACAGCTACAAGTTATAGTACTAACTCAAATGTTTCGTTTATTTTGCAATGTTCAGTTTTTATTATTTTTTATATGTTGCTAAATAAAGCTCTCGTAACGTAATATAATTTTATTCAATTGTATTTTTTAACTTTAATTTTTTATTCAGACACTATACAATAAAGTATATTCCTAAATAATAATAATTATAATGCTATCTAAGAGTCTTAACCAAGTATTTAATAACCAAATGGTGAGAAAAAAATGGAAAAATTTATTTGAAGAATACATCCAGTGGATAATTCTGAAGTTGAGAAATAAAATAAAATTAGAAAAGAATGTAGGAAAGATTGGGAAATAAAAAGAATAACTTAGAATATATAAACAAAAAGTAGGGTACAAATTTAAAATCGTATAGCTATTATTTTGTCAAAATAGTTAAATTATTATGTAATTGCAGGAGCTAATAACTTTGCGGTTTATACAACGTTAAGTAAATAAAAGTAAAATAGTAAGCTACTAAAATATAAAAAAATATATGCAACAGACATACTTTAATCATTTATTTTAAAAAACAAACTAAATAGTTGTATACTGTTACAAGATCGTGGTATGGTTTACTTAAGTTTATCAATATTTATAATTATTGTAAAAATATAAGTCTAACTTGAAGATTTTTACGTAAGCCTACATATTTCAGTAAGTGTTGTAAGAAAAGTTATAAGTAACTAAAATAATAATTTAAAAATCAATCTTACGTAATAGTAAAAATTTAATATAATTAATTACTACCTGTGTAAATAATTTAATTAAATTTATTTTATCAATCTCATAACTTAATGTGAGTTGAAGATTTAAGACATAACAAATTTACGAGAAGGAATTTTATCTGTTCGCTATCTCTGTCACTGTAGTCGACTCACACTGAGGAAATTGGAAAGACAATTTGTCAACTTGAAGGAAATGGCAACGTCCGTTCATTCGTTGGTAAAATGAAAATGTGTGAAAAATGTATTTTTTCTTTATGTGGTTTCTTTCTTTCTCGAAATTATAAGTTTTTATTGTGTTATGAACCGAAACAGTAAAGAGTTTTGTAAGAGTTACTTTCACTTTGAAGAGGTGTGCACTTCATTTAACTTATAACCAGTTTATAGTGTAACTAAATTTTATCATTAGGCCTACTCGTTAATTTTATTTTAAGTGAAAAGGCTATTGAAAGAAAAATGTGAGTATACTAAAATAAAGTATCTCTTAGCTTGCTAAAACAAACTACATATTTTAATATACGTAAAATTGTAATAACAGTATAAACTATTGTACAGTGTACATTGAAAATTTCTGGCCTGCCATTAATTAAGCGGTTTTAAGAATTTAACGTGAAAATTTTCAGAGTTCCACTATGCTGTTTGGTAAAATAATCTTAAAATTTATTTTCAGAGTACAGTTAAGATGAAATTGGTGTTTGCAAGAATTATAAATAACCAGACATCCTAATAATACAGGTAGGCTATATTTTTACTGTTTAGGAATCTCCTAACGGAAATTGGCGACCTTAACAGCAATGATTGTTTTTGATACTTCTGCCTTAAATCGTTCTGTTATACAAATAACCAAAGATACCGATCTTACGAGTTCTTAACCAAGATTTTCATTGTGTTCTTACGCTACTCACTCCTGTTATTTAACCACTTTTATTAACTGAAGGATAACAATATCTTCAGTGACTGAAGGAACAGTATCTTCACGTATAACATGTCCGAAATACCCAGTTTTCTTATCTTTGTCAATTTAATCAATATTCTCTTTATGCGTCTGATCTAAAACTTCCTTATTGATCCTATCTCGATCCATTATATCCTTAGCAAACCTGGATAAATCCATAATTTGAATTCAATCTGCTTTTGGTTTTTTAAGAATCGAAACCCCCATTTCATACAAAAAAAAACAACAGAAAAGATGTAAGATCTCAAGAATCAAGTTTCGGTTTCTACTATTACAAATTCATTATTTCGCTATTTTTATGAGTTTTTTCCCTGCTACCGTCTCAGGTGCATATATAAGCATTCCGGTCTGACAGCTGTACTGTAGTGTTGGCACGCTACAGCTTTACAGTAGAATCTTTATTTTACCATTTTTATTTAAAATTTAACAGATGATTATTATGTTGTCTCAACAATATTACATATATAATAATTTATAGTATACAGAATGAAATAAAATATTTCTACCATTTTAGTATGCAAAGGAACTAGTTTCTTAACAATTATCGTTTGAGATATTTTTAGATAGGTCTATTGCTACCAACACTTATAGAAAATAAACAATGGTATTAAGCGATCGTGAATTTCGTTTTACAAAAATAATGCTTGATAGTAAATTTGTAAATTTTACTTTAAATTTAGGTTATGTTTAAAAATATTGCAAAAATATTTTTAAAAAATCTCGTACGTATTTGTTCTGTTTTTCATTTGAAACGTTTCAGTTTGTGTTTGGTCTATTGATTTCAATTAGACCTGAAATTGAATTTTATGTACATAATTTCTATTATTTCAAAGTTATTGTTATTATTCGTATGTTGAATTCAAACATACTACTAAAAGTAAACACTGAAACAACGGCAGCGGTGGGTGCAGTAATTGTAATAACAACGAAATGTAATTAAATTCGCAAATTAATTTTGTCAGAAATCAGTTCTATTTAATATTATGAGAAACCCTGACCATTTTGTGACAAAGTTTGTAATTAACTTGTTTTCAATCTGAAACTTAAACTAACTTTGTTGTAAGCAGTACTTGATTGCGAATAAGCACGTTTATCTGAAACTGGGACACAATACATCGGTGGCTGACATGCGTGTTGCGCGCGCAATGTTCTCTGCTTGTATACTGATTTATTCATTTGGTGCATGCAATTACTGTACAATATTCAGCACTTGCTTTTAACACTATTTTGATAATTATCTGCTGAAATGCGCAAGTTTTAATCATTCAATGGATTCTAATACAGATAGTCATATTTAAACTAACATTCGACAGCGTGTTAATTTATTTCAACCAAATAACCAATGCCCACAGAAGTTACATAGTTAAATAACAGTTGTATTGATTCAGCCAAAGTTAAACAACAAAACATAACAATTTGAAAACGTTTTTTTAAGGCTCCGTCTTTAAGTAGGCAATGTGAAATTCCTAGAGAAGTAGTACCATTAATGTACTGATATATGAATTAATTCCAGTCAAAACAAGAGGATAATGGAAAAACAAAGTAGAATTTAATAATAAAATTACTAATACGACTCACTAAATACAAATCTTTGGCATAAAGTTAATATCTTGTACAATTTGTTGATAAAATAAAAACATACCTTGACAAAAATTTATGATGTAGCCTACCACAAATTCCAACTACTTTGCTTGCTACGTTCGCTGTTCGCTGATGATACTGGTTTTTCATTCTCTGATGACCCTGTTCATGCTTCAAAGGACATTAAATGTTACCTTGACATTCTTGAAGTATAGTTTAGAAGATGGCGTATAAAAATTTATAGAAACAAAACGTACTAATGACCTTCACCCTTCGTCTACAAACGAGTCCACAAGTATTTTTACTCAACCTACCTCTTCTGCAAGCAACCAATGTTCAGTACTTTTGGCTATATTTAGACAGACGCTTGACATGGACCAAGCACGACAACTACTAAACCGACAAACTACTAAATAATAGACTGAAACAGTTATACAGGCTATTACCCAAGTGGTCAAAACTACCCATGACTTCAAAACACTTAACGTGAAAGGTGATACTTCAATAGATCTGAATGTATGGTAGTAAGATTTATGGTGCAGTAAAGCCATCAGTCATTTCACGAATACAACGTTTCCAAAGTAAATTCTTCCGACTGATTACTAATTGCCCGAGTAACGTATGCAATAGAATACTGCACGATGACTTACCCGTTCCTTTCATCAACGACATGTATCTAAAATTATTCTGTAGGTACAAAGACAAACTTCAAATTCATAATAACCTCTTAATATGCAACGTGAATTCGGCAGACCAACCAGGAATAATACAAAGACGACTTAAACGCCGATGGAGTAGAGACATTGTACATCAACGCAACTCTAACATTAATTACATATACGAAAATATAACTTAACACTTAACACAAATATTGTTATCTGGAGAGGATAACAATCCTCTCCTATTGCTATCCTATTGTTATCATTGGGTGATTTACTCCCAAAGCCATTTACAAGGTTAGTTTTTTAAAATTTGGTTGTAAAACTCTTTGCTGGTTGTTTATGTACAATTGCAAAATAAATTAAGTAAAAAGAAAATCTTCATGGGAGTGTAGATGGTGAATGAATACGAATAATATATGTACCACACACGCAACATTTACACTAAAAAAGACACCCACCGGTTTACACAAACAGTACACAAATACCGCTAAATACCTTGGTGCACATTATGACAAATGACTGAATTGCAAAACATACACGGAAAGAAAGGAAACAATAAAATTTAAACAGTTTTATTGGGCACTAAATGAACGAACATCACTCAATCTAAACAATAAACTTTTAATAAGTCTATACAAATTAATTTCCAAACCAATTAGGACCACAGAATTTAATTAGGGGATCGAGCAATCTAAACATGAAATTTTGAAAAAATTACCAACAACATTACACAGAAAATCATAAGCATCACCTTAGTATATAGCAAACAACATACTGCACAAAAATCGTAAACTTACTATAACTCAAAAATAAATCAAAGCATTCAGTGCAAATTAACAAATAAAACTCTGATAACCTACAAAATAATCACCTGGCCATTTCACTCTTAGACAAATCGAAAAACAATATTGCCAACTGAAACGGACACATCACACAGACTAATGTTTTTTTAGTTCATTTATTTAACGTCGCATCAAATACAACGGTCATTAGCGACGACATTTGGGTGTAGCTTTTGTACAATGAAGGATGAAATGATTTTTTGTAACGTATGAAAATATGCCGTGCCTGAGAGGGATTCGAACCCAGGACCGCATGATGAGAGTCGAGCACGTTAACAGCTACGCCAATGCCGGCCGCATTGGCGCAGTTGGTAACGTGCTCGCCTCTCATCATGCGGTCTTGGATTCGAATCCCATTCAGGCACGGCATATTTTCATACGTTACAAAAAAATCATTTCATTCTTCACCATCTGCATTAGCAGTAATTGCAGAACAGTTGGACGTTAAACCATAAAAAAAAAAAAAAAATACGCCGATGCGGCCGGCACACTAATTTTAAAATGGCAAACAACACATGAAGTAAGTAACACTACGAAGTCCTCGATTGCAGGATTTCATTTGATCATGATACGTAAAAAGGAAAACTAATCTCTCATTTTTTTTATGTCAGAATAGGTTGTGGAGTTTACTTTAATTAAAGAAAACACGTAGTCCTACCAGTACTGATTCCAAATCGTTGAATATAGTCAGTGATTGTCATTATCGTGATATTTTTGTTTTGTTCTATTTATAAGTTCTCTAGCTTATTTCCTATTTTTGATGGTTCCAAAGGAGTAAGTCCTATAAACCAATAGAAAATAAATTTAAAGAAAATCTATTGTAATTACATATTACAGACAAAACTTTTTCTACAAATACAATGCGTACTCTATAGTGTAACAATCGAAACAGAAACGTAATGAGCCCAAAATAAGTAAAAACTTTAAAGAAACTTGTAAATAAACTAGGCCTATATATTTGAAATATTACATGCAATAGATTTTAATGGAATAGTAAAGTTGGCATTAATAATAAATAATGAACACAATTTTCAAAATGATTAAGGATTTCATCCTTTAGATTTTGTTGTCACAATGAATTGGTATAAATAAGGTAGTTGTCAACTAAATTTGACCTTGCAATTTACAAATTTCAGGGACGTTTCAGGCAAAGTTTCAGTTAACGCTATTATTAAATTAAATTGTGAGACTTAAAAGACCTTCAGTTAACTTCTGCAAACTTTGTTGTATTGATTATCTCATTCTAAGGCCACTTAACCTCGTTATTTTTTCTTGTCAATTTTAAAATTAATACATTAACGATGAACGTTTTATAAAAAGTGTTTTAATGAAAAAATAAAATTCGATAGAAATGAGTCTTAGAATAACTGAATAATTAAAAATCAATTGCAATAGTGTTAGGAAAATTAAGTTATGTTTTTCTGGGCACAAACTACGTGCAATGACAACAAAGTGATTAGCCCATCAAAACGACTGTGATCGAGGGTGAATGGAGATGGTAGACGTTCCATTACGGTTTCATAGGCGTAGACTACACGTTCTTTGCTTTAACTTTTTATGATTTAACCAACCAAAGTGTGAATCATAAAATTACTCTTATGATTTAATTAGATTTTTTATGGCAAAACCTTCAAGATTCTTTCAAAATATTTACTTTCCGCTCACTGAATATGCAATATTTGTTAATCTCCTTTTTACCTAGAAAATTTATGTCAAGATTGGTTAATTATGTCGATCTAAGTAATCGAATAATACAAGCTACAGAAACTGTTAAGAATACTCTAGCCCTTATAATTAATTAAGCTTAATTCGCGTTAGGAAAGAAAGGATTTGTCGAACAAAATCTTGCATGAACAAGAGTGGGGTCGTTTTGAGAAACTTTGAAGGTCATCTTTGAAGTTCATTCTTTTAATTTAATTTATTATTGTTTTCAAAAATGAAATACGAGTACGAAATAAGCTCCTATTATCAATCTGTGAAAAATATTTATTTATGTTGAAAAATAGTATTTATTTGAACGATTTCGTTTGAAAGTTAATTATTATTTACTTACTAAATTTACACTAATTTTACCAGAATTTTATTTTTACCTGTCGAATAAAAAAATAATGATTAAAATAAGAACCCAAAAAAGCGAATTTTCAAGAAATTTATTTTACAGTAGAACTACAACAAGTGTTATTTTTTACTTTTCAAGTCAGATGTATTAAAATATTGGAAATACCTTTGTCATACCTTTTATATTCATCTTATCAGGTAAAATACCATAATATGGTATTATATTAAGTAAGTAAGTAAGTATAGTATGTATGAAATAAGTATTATATATGGTATTAAGTTCGGCTTATAATTAAAAAGCTTTAAAATCTTTAGCAAGGCCCTATTTCACCGGGTTAACTGAATATCAGGGAATTTTTTTCGCAAGCCGTAACTCTACATCAATACAACAAAGCGTTTCTGGATCTATGTTTATAGACAGATGAACGTTTTTATTTATTGAATCAGAACACGATAGATTGCACTTCAATTTTAAAATCATCCTGTATATGATTATTAAATAGATGTACTTGGTAACATTATTTCAGTACCTACATAAAAACAGGTAAAACATCAGGAATTTTATAATTTATACAGTTGCTCAAAAATATTACATTAATCCAAAAATACTGTCAGTTTATTTTAAATGTGATTAAATTATAAATCGTACAAGTTGTGCAATGTATAATAAATAATGTGACAATCTGAAGTTATAGAACACTTTCATATTTTAGATTATCAAAAAATGGACTGATAGCTGACAAGGGTAGCTAAATTTATTATACCACAATATTGAGACGAAATATACACGTTGGTTGGTAACATAATATAAATAAAATTGCTCTCTCTGGTGCAATAACGTCACTAAATAACAATTTTAAATTTCTCAGTAGTCTCCTGGACAATGAATATAATTACATCTGAATTTTAAAAAAATTAATAACGATGAAATAGTAATATATTAGTGTTCAATTGATTATCAGTACTGCAGAATCACCCCTCTTAAAACTCAAAAGTCTCCTTATATACACCAAACTGAAATAAACATACGTAGTGTAACTAAAAGCTGTTATAACTTGTCTAACGTCTCTAATCAGATATGAATAAGACCCTCTCAATTCCTCCATCAAAAGTTTTGTACAGTCTTTTTATTGTGTTATAAATTCTACATCATAATTTTAGACTAATGTACTCGTAAACTATAATGAGACGTTTCTATAGTGACTTTGAGTATACATCCTTACATCCCAACTACCAACCAGCCACATATAAATTGTTCCCCTCCACTACGAGTTTTAACATTATTTTATTGACTCACACGCAAAATACTCATGTTTACACGCCCGTATGCACAAACGAGATGTCGGGAGTCAACAACTCCTACTGATTTAGTGGTATTGGTAAAGCAGGGAGCGGTACATTAAGTGGTCATAGAAAAGTCTCTTATTGAATTATTGATTTTTACTATGTTTATTTCTGAAATGTGACTAAACCTTGAATCATATCAAATCTATATGTTTAGTTATTTTTCTCCTTTTTTAATATCTAGGCTATTACGGTTGCCTTTTTTACATTATATGTTTAATGCATCATCTCACTAACGATTATTTTATATTATACGAGCAGAAACAAATTTCAATCTCGTAATTGTTGTTGTAAACAAAATTTAAACAAGTGTTGGGAGTGTTTAATACAGTTTTATTAAAGTTGCATGTGTTTAACCCCTTTCCTGGTTAATCAGATATAAAATGTAGCAATCAGTATTACTGAAATGTAATCGCTACCGTTAGTAACTTTATAATAGCACATATTAATAATAAAGTGATAGTAAACCTTCGTAAGTTCTTGACACTGAAGAACATACCTAACTCATGTATGTTGGTAAACGACTATTCACCCACTCACCTGGCAGCCGACTTAATCCATCAGACAAGCCCTATTACCAGTAGAAACACATTTCAAAATAAATATTTTCCATGAATAATGAAAATAATAAAGTGAAAAATAAAACTAACTAATGATTTCTGGTTATGAATTTAAAATTTTATAAAATATAGCCCGTCAATTAATAGAAAAGTGATAATTCTTTTTTTAAGATCGGTAAAATATAGTCTATATTAATAAATATAGTATAACAATATATTAAAAATATAATCATCAGTGACCGCAATTTTATTATTATTATTTATTTATAGTTATATTATCAAAATTGTAGCCCATAATTTTTTTGTAAACTATGACAATCGTAACAATATTTTGTACACTGATTCATACAGTAAAGTAATGTAATTACGCACAAAAACGAGTTGATTCAAACACTATTTTGGTCATTAAACCATATTGTGACATAAAAAGGACTGGACAATAGTAGGTGGATATGTCTGAAACTTGTGAACGATAATAAATCAAAGATTTAAATACAGATTCTAGATGGTTTGCGTAGGAGTAAATAAATAAAACATTGGTGATCCAAACCAGCATTCTTATAAAAAACGATCAGTAAATAATTGCATACTTTGCTTTGAAAGTGCTGTATATCCGATAGAATAATGATCAGATGAATACTAGCGCTTTTAAAACGCTTTACTTTAAAAACAGTTAGCTAAATGTAAATATATATGTAATTTTTAGGAACTTACGAATACTAATGTACAAATTAATTAAGTTTTCTTAACAATAGGTTAAGTAAAGTAATTCACTTCTATATTATTCTTCTGTATAATACGGTGTACGAAGCTAAATGTTTTTAGTTTAGCATTATAGGTGTACAAAAGGGACATTTACGCTGATAAATGAACTTCAAACTGACGAAATATAGAGCTCTTAACTTATTTATAAAACGAACTGAGTAATTTTTTATTAAAAAATGATGAGAGAATTACATAGATTAAAACTTGGGTAAATATTACAAAAATGAAAAATGAATTTTTTACTGTCTACAAAGCCCAAACATGGCACAAATCTTCTTGAAAGCCTACGTTTAATCCAAACAAATAATGTTTACCACAAAGTAACTTAAATCATTTAATTAAAATGACATTTCCAAAACGATCTTTCATTATCAGTGGTTTATTTTTTAATATCATGAATAACAAAGAAATATCCTCTAATCCTGTTATTCATCAGTGCTGAATTTCGTTGACTGTCGGCGGTTGCTTTTTATTTTCTAATTGTTTTGCTAAATAAATCACTGTAGGGTTACGTTGAAGGAATAACAAATGAGTTTTAATGCCATACAATATTTGACCGTTATTTTGAACTATACTGGTGGTAGCGAGCCTTTATATAAATGATATAAGCTACACACAAAAGAGAGAAAGACAAAATAGTGACTTCGGTTCCATACATCATCTGTTATGTACTAGTAGTAACAAATTTTCCGCACGAGTCACACTATAAATGTGCTTTTGTAAGTTGTTGTAATGTTTATTACTATAATGTATCTGTGTGTGCTTTGTATTTTCGTTCGTGTGTTTATAGACTCGGGGTTGGTTCTATTGTGACCTGACAATAGAGTTGTATGGCGTTTCTGTGGCCGTTTTCCACTACACACTTCACCTGGTTTGTCTGCCAATATGACAATATACGACAGAATACTTCAATAATAGTCTATGTAAATTCAATGCGCTTTACCAAAAGTTGGTAAAGTTCTAGAGCTTTCTTTGTTTTTCATTTTTATACTTAATGGAAGTGGTTGTGAAAAACAATTCATAACAAAAACCCATAACATTTTTGATCATTAATTCAAATTCTTCTGGTGAATATTTTTGATTTTAAAATAAAAGTTTAATCCATAAAATTTATATTATCATTATTCCACATAAAACATTAGACTATAACATTAAACAATCAAACGGATTATTTGAAACATTTTACTTGTTCTCGGCCTACCTACCCAATACACATCTAATTAAATTGTATTAATATTTTTAAAATGTATTATTTATTTGTTCCTGTTAATTACAACGAAAATGTGCTTCGTGGAAACCACGTAACAATCTTTTAAAGGGAAAATACTTAGTAGCAGACCGAAATTTCCATTATCACCATGCAGCAATAAAGACATAATACTACATTTTGTATTAGGTAACCCTGAAGCCTATCAGCGTTTACAATGTAGCATATAACACTCCCGCGATCACAGTGAAGATATATATCAGTGAAATATTCATCAGCATAGTTTCAACAGTTTTTGAGATACTTCAGCAGCAGTAATACGTCAGCTTCACTGACCAGCACTCACTCTCTCACTTTCAAAGAGATGAATGAAAGTGAGAGAGTGAGTGTTGGTCAGTGACAGCGAGAGGGGAATTAGGCTATGGTTCCCTTCCACGCCTCGCTGACAGTATGTTAATTTTTTAACCCGACATTTCGCTTGTAGAATTACATAAACCGTTCTGAGGAAGGTGGAGGGTTGTTTGCTGATGTCGGATCAAGTGGCCAGGTGGCAGGTGTTTGGTTGGTAGGCGGTTGCGGCCTCCTTGGGGCTGGACGGGAACGCTTTAATTGAGTCCAACACTACTTCCCCCATAGTGAAGTAGTGGACATGAGTTTTTCTCGCCACCTCAGATAAAAAAGCAGCATTAATAGAAGTAGTGGTAGTAATACTACCACTACTTCTATTAATGCTGCTTTAAGGCCGCTTTTCTTTCGGTCAGCTGAAGATTTGCTAACTTTCTCAATTTGTATATCATCCAAAACAAAGAAAACTACCTTAGCTGGTACTAAACTCAGAAAACAAAACTTTTGTCGTTCTGAAATAGACAGATACAAAGAAATAAACAGATGTGGGAATGCCGAATTGCAGCTAAATCACGTGGCCTAAATTTATAAAAAAAATCTCTTCTTCAAATCTTAACCTCCTTAATATCAAAACCTCTGAAAACTCATCTTCTTCTTATAGTGCATCTCCTATCGGAGATTTGCTATCATCACAGCAATCCGGACCTTGTCGACTGCAGCTCTGAACAGTTGAACACTGCCACAGTTAAACCAATCCGTCAGGTTCTTTAGCCAGGACACACGGCGTCTTCCGATGCTTCATATTATTATGAAAATTCATAATGATATTAATATCAATAATTCTATGTAGGCTAAGTGTATTCACATTCGTTATATTTTTAAATTTGGTTTAGGAAACCTGACCCAACGGTTTCATCTTGCGGTAAGGTAGTCACTGATAGTTAGCTGTTTGTTTTCGAAGAAAAAAGTTCCGTGATTCGAGTTCTAGTGCAAAGGTACTTTTGTACGGAGAAAAATAGATAGTTGTTGCTGTTGTACTTTGATAGAGTTGGGATTCAACTAACCATACTTCTCAGGAATGGTCGGTCTCTTTCTGCATAAGGCATCTCATTTACTCGTGTTATTATCCTGATCTCATTGGATTATGGGGTTGCTAATTGTTGTTGACACATTGACTACTACATGGGTATTGAGGAATTATAGTTACTGTGACGGACCTGTTCGCACCAATCCTAGACTTCACCTCTCTAGGTGTCCTCCGTCACCGCAAACGAATCAGGTTTTTTACGTGACTTATTTAAATTGTAATAATATAAAACCTTTTTCAATATATTTATTTTTTTATTTGTTAAAACTAAGGCTTAAGACGATTAATTGATAGTAATAATCCCGATTCGAAAAAAATTGTTTAAAACTGAAGTAAGAGTTACGAACGAACTGACACTTAAAAATTTGAATAAACGTTTCTGAAACAGCGTATAGCAAAACGAAATTGTCTAGCTGTTGTCAGAGAAATAACCAGTATCGAAATACGACAGAACAATAACAGCTAAGAGGCGTTCACATAGTAGAGTTCCGTTTAACGCCCGAGAGTTGTTAACCGTCTCAAACCTGTTTTGAACGATTGAAATATACAGATATTATAGATTAAAAAATCTGGTGTGAAACACTCACACAACTTTCTCTTGCCAATGCAAATAATTAATAATAAACCTAACATTATTAATAAAATATTAGAAATAAACAAAAACTAACCTCAAAAACATAACCTTATTTTAATCATGAGTGGAAGACGCAAAATGAAAATCGAACTCAATTTGGTTTAAAAAAAAAACGGAAAATCACACTTTCACGCTAAACTAGGCTCTGTAGAGAAAAATTCTCTAAATAAAAGTTGTAGATCTTTTAATTTTCTATAAATTTTATTATATACACTGTTGTCGTAAAATGCATACTAAAGCCGAAATGTTAAAAGAATCGATTTTTCTCACGTTTTCGTGAGAAAAAAACAGAAAATTGCAAATTACCGCTAAACTAAGCGTTACACAAAAAAATGTTTGAAATAAAAGTTGTAGGATTTTAAATTCTCTACAACTTTTATTATATAAAGTTTTGCTCTAAATTGCATATTAAAGCCGTAATCTTAAAACAACTTTGTTTTTACGTGAAAACAGCCTCACGCAGAATTTCAGCAAACATGGCGCCTACCCTATCTTGTAGAGGATAAAAAATTGAGTAAATGAGGCGATTTTAAAAAAAATCGTAGGACCAGTTTTTGAGAAAATCACAAAAAAGTGAAAAATTATACGAATAAACTACTACTTCCGTTTGACCGATTTTGATGAAAATGTTCGTGTCGCGTCCGGTAGTAGTATGTAACTTAAGTTTCAAGTTTCAAGTTCGTACGATGTTCCGTTCTTGAGATATTCTGTTTACACACACACACACACTCACACACACGCACACACACACTCTCACACACACACACACACACACACACACACACAGACCAATCGCAAAAAACATGTTTTTTGGGTTCAGGGGGTCTGAAAACGTATAGATCCGGTGAAAACTCGATTTCGAAAAATCGACATGAAAACAATACTTTCCTTCCTATATATTCATATAGGCAAGAGAAAGTAATAATAAAAAAGAACAAAACTATTGTTATAAAAATATAAAGAATATTACGTATGATTTAAATAGTTGTTTCGATCTTACTGACTGCATGGTTGTGATTTAATGTCCAGCAGATCCACAGTAAAATGTTCAGCTGTACTATTATTGAAAGGTAAAGAACGCAAATTCATTCTTATTGCAGTAAAGCATAAAACACAATAAGAAAGAGTGAATGTAAAACCTGACCGGGTTTCAATCCGTTCAGGATATAGCATAAGACGGAGCCTGTATATTTGACCTGAATACTTCTTCCACTGTAGTTTTGAACTGATCTCTTCTGTAGAACTTTTCTACCTCGTCATTATCGGTATAGAAATAAAAACTATCTACCTGAATTACATTTTAGATTCCCTTTGTTACTAGTTCATTTGCTTTAAGTTAAAACTAATTTTAAATAGTTATTAAATGTAACAATATCAGATATTAGCCGGGATTTGAAGACTTAAAAAAATGTATTGCTTGTATAATATTATAACGCTTAGAAAGTTAGGAGAGTAACCAAAAAAGTAAACGAGGCGAATAAAGTTCAATTATCACAAAGCAATTACAAATTTATTTAACACTACGATAAATTTGTTATGTAAACCTGTAAATGAATGCTATGACAATATCAAATGTTGATAAAATTTATATGCTTTTATATAGATTAACAAAAGGAAACTGAATAAAGTAAGCCTCCGGCTACATTCGGATAGTCCACAATTGCTGGTACAAATGCTATAGTCAATTAATTAATTTCCATTCGTTATGTAAACTAAAAAGCTACCTATAAAACATAAAAGCGATTTAATTTTAACATTAAATATAAGCTTATTATTATTAATTATTATTAATAATTACACATTATACTGAAAACAACATAACTTTTTACTTTTCCTGGCTAGTTGTTGTACTTACAATTTCGTTGGTATTATTAGTCAAGCAATACAAAAACCCATGTTATAATAATTATTATGTATACTTTGTGAATAACTATTAATACGTTTATGTAATCACCGTAGTACAAATAATTATAAATTTAATTATAAGGCAGGATTACATTTCAGCCTACATCTGCCTACAATATGATCATCCTATTATCTCACTATAATACCCAACTCGAGCTAATTTAGAAACATCCATATTATATCCTGTATCATCTATTATTAACTTTAGTAATAATGAAATAATTTACCTACCAAATTTAGAGTTTATGTCTGTGCTAATGTTATATTTACTAAAAGTTTTTGTATATTTTACCATTTTATTTTTATATTTTATAATTCTACTTCTGAAATATAAACTTTTCTGAAAAAACAAATTTTTTTCTATGTAATTCATATGTGACGAAATTGACTTTGTCAGTACATTAACTTTTTAACACCATGTTAAAGAATAAATTACAGCCGAAAACTACAGAAAATATTGTGACATACGCCAGCTACGCGATAGTGTTTTAGCTAAGCGACGCTTGTGTGTAAGTGACCATCATATTCCAATGGTGTAATTAATTATCTTATTGGCATCAACCAGTCGACACCCAGATTTTTTTTCTAGAATAGATAGAATGTTATTTTTATTTCTACAGATTCGTTGAGAAAGTTCGACGTTTATTTATTTTATATAAAACAGCTGTCCTTTTGTAAGTTAGTTAGAGTTATAAGCAGTTGGTTAAACGCATTTGCAGATAAGACGTCACATATTGAAACAGTTTCTTCGTAACGGGTTGTTAGTGTACTATTATCGGATTTAAAAAAAAATTAGTTATTTATCTGAAATTAAATGGTCATTGCTCTTTTTAGTCAAATTTCGCGTAGTTTTGGTTAAAGTTTTAATTATTTCGTATCCAACTTAGTCTGTTATTAAATTAAGTAATTTAGAGTAGTTTCTACTTATTATTGTAGCAAAATAACCACCGTAATTAATTTGCAAATAAATTTATAAGCAGATTTTGTTAACTAGAAATAACCATACATAGAAATACAGTTCTGGGAAAACCGGTATAATACATTTTTTTGTACAGAAAAAGAAAAACTAAAAACACATTTTAGGAACTTGTAGAGCGTATATCACACGCACAAGCCTGTTATTCCCGGGTTTGTCGTTATTTACGTTAGTTGGAAAATATTATCTTTTGATTAGTTAATCCCAAATTATTTTATATAAATCAATTTTATAAACTTATTTGGACATGTGGAATTCAATTACAGAGCAGGCCTCAACATTCATCACTTCATAAATATAAACATATTCGAACGTTAGCAATCTAAATTTTTGCGGCGAGCCCTAAAACTGTACGGCATATCAAAAAGATATGTATTTACGTTAATCTTAACATAACCACTGTCAACAATGTAAAACAAAATTCAGTTCTAATTATAAATTTTAAATTTATTTTACTTAACCATTAACTGAACTTCGAATTTTCTGGCTCTAAATATGCTCAAAAACGTCAATAACAATTTTTCAAGATTGAAAGACACATTGTATTAAACTTTTGTTATTTAAAAAAAATCTTTTGTTAAACTTACTGTTACCGTACCAAAAACCACCAGTAGTCACTAATGACCAAACTGTCGATAAGAATTTAAAACAAACTACAAAATAAATTTCCCTTCAGAACAACACTAATAGTATCATCAAAATGATGAAGTTATAAGCAAGTAATTGAAAGTTTATCATAATTACTAATGGTTGAATTTAATGTGAACAGATTGTTTTGTTGATGAAATTAAAATATATGGTTTGATTGAAGCATTATTTAATGATTGACTCTCACTAAAATACCTTTATAATACAAATTATTGGCTACTTTAATATTTAAGATGTATTGTGTAGAATAGCAGTCTATGTTTCATTGGATCGTTGAAGTAAAGACTAAATAAATAAATTCCATAATAAATAAGTTCCAAACTTAAATAAATTGAAAATAATCATAAAAATTAATAATTATAAAAATAATTCTGTGATATTTCCAATCAAGATAAAAAATATAAAGTAAAAATTTAAGAGAAAAATCTAAATCCAAATAATTTTACCAGAGGTTATAATATTCAAATTAAGTCAAAGATGGGATCACAAAGCTAAAGAAGTTACGATACTGAACAAATATTTAAAAGTAATAATATATTAACAAGAAATAAGAACAGAATACAGATAAAATTGAATTTTAAAACCTGATGGAGGAATAAAACGATTTATGAAGAGAGAAATTAAGAATTAAACAAAACCTATAAAACCAAATTTAACATGACTCGAAGCCCCATTTCATGGATGGAACGGATCAAGAAAAACCGAGAACGAAATACAAGGAATAATTCATAGCTATTAATTTATTTATAATAATAATTTTATAATTATATTCATAGCTATTAATATATTTTTTGAGCTCATTAAAAAAAAAATTATTAAATACATTAAATTTTCAAATACTTAACTATTTTTAACATTTTTATAAACTTTATTAATTAATTTAATAATTTTATTAGATTGTACAAATGTGTCATCAATATCAAACCAATATAATCAATCGAATTCAAATTTTGTGAAATTTCTATTTTGTTAAATTTATATTTTCGTTTCATAAAATATTTATATTTCATTTCCCAATTTTGTTTTTTTATTTAAAATTAGTTTATGTAACCAAACTGAGCGTTACAATTTGTTGAAGCCTACTTTTATTAATGAAAAGTTATAAAATACATTGATAAATTTTGTTTTTACTCACTTCAACAGCTTGGTCATTAGTGACTAAAATAGTTTATAATAACTAAGTTACGGGGTTTAAATGAAATCAAATTCTCAGGTCCTAGCTGGAAATCTTAGCTAGAACCTTCTGCTATGTTTTGTTGCATAAAACTACTCTCTAAGGAATGAGGCCAGAAAAACTTTAGTTGTTAAGAATGAAAAAACAATGCAATGGATAAAGAAATATTTCAGAATAAATTTTACAAAAGTATTTATTCGTATTTCATTAAAAAAATACGTTAAAATTTTTATTATATTACTGTATATCGTACAACTTTTTATAAGGATTTGGCGTTAATAAATTTTGAGCAGATTTAACTAAGAGCGCTTAAATATATTAATGAATACATTAAAAGGACAGTAAGTCACAAATTGATAAATTGAGTGACAGGTACGTTTCATGAAGTTATATTTTCTGACAACATCATATATGAATCTAAATATTCTGATACGCTTTACCATAAATAAAATTATGTCTAGACATGAACACAATCTTTAATGCACTTAATTAACCATGACATGCCTGCCTTTTAATCACTATGGATCCAAAATCAGTTATTTGTTTCAAGGTTGTTAATTCTGTAGTCTGCTAAAACAGTATTAACATATCTTAGAACTGAAATTAGTTTTTGAAAATATTACTTTCTTCACCTCCGTGGTCTACTGATTAGCACGCAACGCTGAAACGAGTAGGTCCTGGATTGAATTCCCGGCTAGGATCTGATAAATCATTAAACGTTCAAACCCACAGTTTCATAACCCAAGTAACTGATTATGATTAAGATTTTGATACGACTTTATATCAAAGAAAAAAATTATATTTAGAATTTACCATAATACTAAATATATATGTCCAAAAGGATTTTAATTTATTAAAAAATTTAGATGCGAAAGACGTAGTATACTAGGATCGCAACTAACCGGCCTCCATATATCCGGACCTTCGTACTATCCAGCATGGGTCCTTGGTAAAAATAAATAATTAATGACAAAGAAAAAATCAAAATACAGTTAAAGATAAATGTCATTTACTATACTGCATTTTGTTTTGCCGTTGCGTTGCCTTAGAATTGTGTAAATGTTACACTGTCCTTTACTATGTTGTATAATTTACTATGTTATACGTTGTATGATTAATCCTGGGTTTAACATTTTTCGATCGTGTTCTATTCATATCATATTACTGCATGATAAATTTCAAGGTTCTATAAATATCAACAACAGTATTATATTTATTATAGCCTACTTGTACTGTAACCTACTTGTACTGTACATGAAGCTGAATCTCCCGTTTACTAATTCCTATTACGCATACAAAGAAAACAAAAAAATTAATGTGCCAAACAAACTACAATATTACTCAGTTATCGCTAATCAGTGTGAATTACTACACATAAAACCAATTAATTTTGTTAGTTTAGTTAAATAGTTTGTACATTAATTTACAGTTCATTCGAACTATTCCGGTTTGAACTTTGGATTTTCCCTAATGCTGACAAAACTGTAATTTGATGGTTAAGTTACTTTATCATAGAGTAACTAGTGTTATCCAGGGACAAATCATGTTTAGTACAGTAAAAATTGCATTATCACGTTCAGGAGACCGCCTCTCAATAATGCCACTTGACAACTCAATAATAATTCTACTCCATCATCTTTTTAGTATTCGTGGGGAATTTGGGCGTGTTAGCGTTTAAACAAGATCATTTTTATGATGTTCAAATATGTTATTGAATCGTAAGTAGATGGGATAAAAATGTGCCAAAGATGTATGGATCACATAAATCATTACGCAATGTTAATAACGAAGGAGGGTACGTTAGTCATCAAAATAACTTGGATTGAAATCATTAAATTCTTAGCAGTTTGGAATGTTTTGCTGCGCTGTAAATTTAGACAGTGTTTTCATGAGTGAAGGTACTCTGTATTTTTTTGTGATATTCACCTTCTTAAATCATAAACCATATAGACAAAGAATGAAGAACAATAATATTCACATGGTGGTGTAATTTTAGGGCGGGTTCAATATAATATTTTGAAGCTGTGATAAGCTAACGAAAAATTATGACAGAAATGTAGCTACTACCAGCCTTCTTTGAATGAACCGCAAAAACCACAGAGTTCTAGTTAATGGTTTGAAAGTCTGCGAACAGCAAATTTTTGGTTGTTAGTGTTTGCATCTGTGTAGGAGTACGTAAGCTAAAATAGATGGTTGACATAGCGTACGCCTACTGGTATTTTTAAACGAGCAAAACCAACACTATTATTTCTTTTCATTAAAAATTATTTTATTGCTTCTTTAAAAATAAATCATTTATATCTGTTAGTCTGTCTACTGTATTTACTGGTACACATGACATTATTAAAGAAACTGAAAATTTGTTCGCAATTGGTTTGTACTCAGTTGATCAATGTTTGAAAAGAATTTTAAAATATAACCGTAAGAGATATTTAGAAGGTGACTCTTAGAAAATAAAACTATTTGATTCTTGAATTCTAATAATTTGAGAAAACGCAATTAGTGGATACTCAGTTGTAACTAAAATAAGTATAACTTAAAGTGGAAAAATCGTACTTCATTAAAGTTAAGTAAATTAAAAAAGAAATTTAATAAAAGTTTAAAAATGTAGGTAAGATATAACCAAATTATCATAAATATTTTGGGAAATAGTTTGAAATGACTAAACATTTCAGTGTTCTTCTAGAAGTATTTCAAAGTATTTTCGGATATTAGATAAAGCAGCATATTTTTATAATACAGTTTCTTTAGGACTTTATATCTAACAATGAACACTCCTCAAGATGACACATTATATAGTTTACGTCTCGATAAAATGGAAAGAGCAATGTAAGCATTTGTCATGTGTGTTATAAGAAAGATGTTTACTGAAACGTAAATAATTTTGTTTTAGATGATAAGCTGTTCCCTATGAACAACAACAGTACAGCATCAAGTTGATGTACCAAATATCCTATTTCTTATACTCAAGCACGGGAACTAACAAGAAAAATGGTTTTCAAGTGTTTCCCTAAACTTCATGTTTCTCCATTTATCAGTCGTCAGATAAAACATGGCCTGTTCACTGTACAGTAAATATATTCAACGCGTCCGGAGATTACGCTGGCGTTTCACAATGCCCTGATCTATATAACACCACCTTTCTACATCTTCTTTTTACCCACACACAACATGCTACTCATTCCACCGCAATAACAATGAATATATCGTGTCCAAATTTGTTATGCAACACTAACTGACGTTAAATCCAAATCTTCTCGGGAAAAATATTGTCGTAAATTTTTTTACAATGAATTTAAAAAGTATTTACCTTACTAAATATACTAGGTGTTCCCCTTTCTCTGAGACGGAAGATAATACATATACTCTATAACAGACAGATTTCCTGTAATATTTTTCTTACAACTACTTTATAATATTTGAAACGCAACTTCGTTATGGACGTTGTACCTATCCGTTAAATTTACAATGAGGTACAAAAACCTATGTAGTAAGGTTAGATAGGACATGTAATACTGCAAAATTATGAAGGAAGTTTAGGAATTCTCATATTTTATGTTGCTTTTTCATTAAAAGGAAACGTATAAAAAAAATTAAATAAAAGTGTACTGAAAATAAACAATTTTTTTCAAAATGTACGCCTAGCTTGGGATTAATAAATTTCTTAGTAGCTATGTTAAAAAAAATTATGTATAATGCTTATTGTATTCAAACACTGACTTATGCAACGTAAATATGGACTCGTGGAAGCAACGCAAGGTGCAGAATGCAGGCGGTAGAAACGAAGCTCAATAGGAATATGTTAAAAAAGGCAGAAAGATAAACAACAAACTTAAGGAACAATTGCGGATGAATACCTTGACAAGAAGAGTTAAACAGGAAAACCTAAAATAAATTAGAAATTCCAGTAGGGTAGAAGAGAGTGGGTTTACTAAAAGATGCTCTACTTGTAGATCGAAAGAAAAAGATCAACGAACAGACCAAGAGTGAAATGGATATGGATAAAGAGTCGGTCAGTTGTGGATAAATTGGGAAAAATATGTTATCTCATGAGAGACGGAGGAAAAACGGTTCAGCGGTAGAGAGAGGTGAAGAAGAGTTGTATTGGGTCCATCCCAAAGAAAGTTACTTGAAATAGGGATAAAGAGGGCAACGATGTAGTAACTTTTAGTACTGTGGTAGGGTACTCAATTTATTCCGAAAGAAATTAACAAAACTTAGAATAAAGAAGCACTTAAACACGATCTGCATAGGATAATCCAGCAAAGGAAGCCGTCCAAACTAGTTTAAGTATAAACAAGGAATCTGAATAAGTGTTAAAGTAGAGGTTTTTATATTTCTTTTTATATTTTATATAAAAATATATAAAATTTTTATATTTTTATATTTCGTTGTAAGAATGTTAAATTTTGTCGATCTGTTAAACAAATAGTCAGTATTATGATAGTTAATACTAACTTAGGCCTAGTAAAAAAATTTAAATAGTTTTTTTAAATTAATAAATTGTTAACATTCAACCACAAAAATCTCTAGTTGCATATTGTAAAAATATCACCAAACATTATATTTTAGGAACTAAGTTGTTAACACTAGTTAATTCTTACGGAGAAAACTTTTGAATGATAAAAACTTAGAAAATTAAGTAGTATAAAATTAACTTATATAAGTCGAGATTATCTTAAATAAAAAATATAACTAATAATGATGAGAGTTTATGATCTACCTTTGAAATTTATTCAATTATGCAACTTGTAATATGAGAATAGTGATATATAAGCTGACAAGTACAAGAATATCAGCTAATGGCACAGTTTCTTTTTTAAACAATACTCATTTGATATCAATATTTTCATGAATAATAAACTCACTCTTATATCATTATTTATTTAATAACTTTCTTGTCATTTTCTAAATACATTCCTACAAAGAGACTAAAGTAAACACATTGTAAAAAGCAGTGTACTATGAAAATGAACATACAATACAAATGTCCCTGTTTTTGTCATTTTCTGGATCTCTCATTGTTCTTGTATTCTATTTTATCACGCTTTCTTTATTTATTTTAATCACACTCTTGACATTCCAGCTTACACTAGTCTTTCTGACTACATTTCTACACTACTACATTTAAATAATTTAATCAAACTACAGCACTTACAATTCAGTAAAGTCAAAATATAAACTAGTAAATAATTTCTCTTAGTTATTACGTATAGTAGTTCTCAAAATAAATTAATAATAACAGTATATTATTTAAAATAAATTACAATATGATTATTATTGAAATATAACTGGCTGGCTATTTATGCATTTATCAATGTATTTAATTGCATTATTAAACAAAAAATAACTGTATAAAAACTAAATAATGATGCATGTTGGGCTCACTTTTGCTTTCTATTTTGCAAATAATATAAGTTTAAATAAATGAATTTATCGTTTCTTTTAATGGCTGAACAATTTTAAAAGCTAACTACGTCCTTTCCTTTGTCAAAGCTTTACGTCGTTTATATTTCCAATCTTATACTCACAGATTTCGCTTTCAAACATAGTACATGTATACAGCATACGGTAACGCTAAGCCCCCTTTAGTTCAAAATGAACATTCAAAATACTACTTATAACTGATGGTATCGAGGTAACTTACACAAAATAAATCTTACGACAAGTAAAACTTACAACTTACGACAAATATAAATTACATGCAAACCATTTCATACAAACAAGAAAGTATACTAGGGCGTTATCAGGGACTCAGTACAGATATTCAAAACGCCTCTGGCTTAAGAATTTTCTTGGCCAAGAAAAATAATAGAACTGAAATCATTTCTGCTAGCTTTAGGAAAAATGTATTATGCTTTGAAAATATAAATTAAAAACAGCAACTGCACAAAAATGTATCAACATATTTTGAATTATCAATAAAATTAAAAAATATTTAGCAAATATCTCGCAAAAAGATTTATCTGTCAGTATTTAATTATATCTACGAATTTAAGACACATTTTCATTGAACTGTATTTAAAAAAAAAGTAAGATCAACTTATGCAACAGTTGAAAGACCCCGTAGGTCTGCTACGAAATACCCCATAGGTCCCCGTAGGTCATTGTTAGTGTTACGAAAAATAATTTAGCCTACGTAAAACATAATGTTCAGATAACTGACAGACGTTTTATTCAAAAAGTATCTTTTAAAAAATACACAAATTATGTTTTATAATGGGTAAACAAGAAACTAAATCAAAATACCTAATACTCAATTTATAATGTCAATGTAAATTTTCATTTAAAAAATCAGGTATGAACGTTCACACGACTTTCTCTTGCAAATTCTAATAATGAACAATATAACCTAACATTAGTAATAATACATTAAAAATAAAAACAACTAACCTCAAATACATAACTTTATTTTAATCATGAGTGAATGATGCAAAATGAAAATCAACCTGAAATTGCCTAAATAATAAGGAAAATCACTCTTCCACAATACACTAAGCTCTGTAGAGAAAAATGCTTGAAATAAAAGTTGTAGGTCTTTTAATTTTCTTTGAACTTGATTTGTACAACTTTGTCGTAAAGTGCATACTAAGGCCGATATCTTAAAATAACCATTTTTTACAGATTGTTATGTAAAATTTACATGTGTTTTTTGGTTTATGGGGCCTCAAAACGTGTATATCCGTTTAAAACTCGATTTAAGAAATTTACATGATAACTATTCTTTCCTTCTTACATTACAATAGGCAAGAGAAGGTAATAAATCATTTAATAAGGTCAATAGAATATCCAGGTAACGTAAAACCAAAAGGAAATATGATAAAATTTTGAAAAAATACGTTTACAATAAGTTATGAAAACTTATTAATTTTTAAAAACACTCTTCTATGAATACCTTGAACCAAATTCACCAAAATTCAACCTTTAATACTATCAGTTTAAAGGTTTTGATGAAAGTAAACATATGATTATGTTATGTAGTATGTAGGATTAAAAACTATTAATATGGTGAACCAATTTCATGATAAAGTGGCAAGTGGTTCGTGTTCAAAAATTAAACTACAACATTTAATTTATAATTTTTATCATACAATTTTATGCTTATTTTAATAATTTTTCTAGTGTAGTACATTCATGAATAAAGACAAAAGAAGCCGAAGAGTTCACAAGTATCTTAATGGTACATAAATAGTAGATGAGTGAAGCGACATAATAGAAAGATCATGATCTAGAATTATCACTAAACATTTTTGATCCTCTTTCTACGAATAAACACAAGCTAAACGTAATATATATTTTATATTCGACCAGTAGTCAGTGAGGGAGACCATATGCTGTGTGTTGTCTGCATATTGATTATATAATCAGTGAACGTCGCCCAACATACTCCAATGTTTTAGCTGTTCTCATTTCGTTGAATGACACATACATTTGAATAAAGATCTATTCTTTTTTCAAAATACGTACAAAAATATGCTTTCCTGAACGTGGAATATTTTAAAATTATTATTATTTTGTTAACTGTACCGATTTAATGTTGTATCTGTTTTGATTTTAAGTTAAATAGTACGTACATAGATTCATAGTAACACAAAAAAACTTAGAGTGTATTCATTTTAATGTCAATTTTAACTACAAATAAATTTAAATAGATACCGTTATACACGATCAATTTTTAAAATAAAAATTTATTTACTATTATTTATCCACCGGGTTGGTCGAGGTAAATTCGTCGCCGCGAGTCAGCTGCTTAACAGCTGATTTACAGAGACTAGGGTTCCTGGTTAAAATCCTAGTAAAGGTTACTTTTATACGGATTTGAATACTAGACAGTAGCTACCGGTGTATTTAATGGTTGGGGTTTATTTAACCATACTGTTTCAGAAATGGTCATCTTGGGTTTTTACAAGACTACACCTCATTTACACGTCATACACATCATCCTCAACTCATTGAGTCACGAGGTTGCTTATTGTTCTGAATTGAACAGATTGAAATGTACACACATTATGGATACAAAAATTACTATTTTTAAGTTAATTATTTTTTTTAGTTTATTTCAAGTCGTATCAACAGCTTGGTTGCCAAGTGGGTTGTGACTTGCTATATTTTCGAGAACCTAGCCGGGAATCAAACCGGGGGCCTCCACGTTATAGGCTAGCAAGCTACCACTAAGCTACGGAGGGGGTCTAATTAAATTTGTATATTCACTAGAATTGTCTTTTTCTGTCTCAAGCGATTTTATTAACGATGTAATAATATAAAAACAAAATGTTAAAATTCTCTTCATATTGTATATTCCATTTGGAAATAAGACTCAATTTTTAGTTTTTAACATCTCATTTTCTTTATAATAAAACTATAAAAGATAACAATTGGATAGATTGAAGCGTGGAAATGCATTTTTACTGAGATAAAATAGGAAACCCGATTCCAAAATGTGCTTGTTTTGAAAAGAAAAACACAGGAGTCAGCATATTAGGGTTCAGTAATTGAGGTATAAAGAAAGAAGATATGTGACAAGTGTAGCGGTGTCCCGTAACAAGATCCCGCGGGAGAGGGGACTCATCGTAGTTCCCGGGAGTGGCTTCCTTTGCTCTAAGCACAAGACTACCTTTGGGATACGTAGGTTACGTTACTTCAACTACACTCTTGACAGAAATAAGAGTTTCAATATTTGTGAACTACTTGTGTAAGTGGTATTGTCAAATTGATTTAAAAGAATTTAATACAGCATGTAAGAAGTCAATATAACACACTTTGTAATAAAACATGTAATACTTCTATTTAAATTAACACTATTTCACCAGTATTATTGAAAAATTGCGCCACAACAGGAATAAAAGAATCAGGTGGGTACATTTTTATAACTCTCATTAAATTTTGATGCTAAATAAGATATTTAAATTAAACAAAAAACCACTCAGGTCTGTAAATAAATGTTTTCTTTTATCTCTAATATGTACTATTGGTCTGTGGAAAGAAGAGAGTGAATCCAATGTTTCTCCATTGTTCTTCACTGGTTCTCCATCTGGTTCTCTCCAACTGGTTCTCCATTGTTTCTACTTTTATAACCGCATTTACAATACATTTTATGAATTAAAAAAAAAGAAAATGCTAGTAGTATACACCCAATTTTGCCCCTCTTCACCAGCAGTCTTCTTTCCAAAGAAAAATAGTAGGTTACAATCTGTTCAATTCAGAACAATAAGCAACCCCATGACCCAATGAGATGAGCATGATGTGTATGATGTGTAAATGAGATATAGTCTTGTACAAATCCAGGTCAACTATTCCGGAGAGAGTATGGTTAATTCTACCCCAATCATCAAAGTACACCGGTAACCACTGTCTGGTATTCAAATCCGTATAAAATTAAATATCTTTGATAGGGTTTGCACCAGGAACCTTCGTCTCCGAAAATCAGCTGTTAAAAATCTGACTCATGATGACGGCTTTACCTCTAGACCAACCCGGTGGGTCAAATAAATAAATGTTACACTGTATTTACAAGTGCTTGCATTTTAACTTGCAGTAAATTAGGCCTACAGGTTTAAAATATTAGTTACACGAATTATTTCGCTATTGAAATAACCATCGTAATCGGAAATTGATAAAGTCTTAGCCCCTACCTGAATAATTTTCAAAAAGGTCACTTTTTACTCGCAGTATTGTACTACATAATCTTTCCCAACAAAAAAGATCTGAAAGAAACTATAAAAAAAACACAGCGGTACATTTTCACAATTTTGATAGGAAAATTTTTTAATTCCTTAAAATGAATCTCTTTATTTCTTTAAAAAGATCACTCCGACAACTCATATTAAAAATCAGTTTTATTTTTACCATTTATAAGTTTACGATGGAAATATCCGAAAAACTTGAAGTGGAAAACTTTTGTTTAAACCATTCTTTTTTACATTCATTAAGGAACTCCACCCACATTTGAACTCAATGACTAGTATTTCTAATCTCTGAATTTCGTCGTTGAATTGTTCATATTAAATATTTTTTATTAAAACAACCAATTCTAAAACTTTGTAGCTGAATAATGAATAAAGAAGATAGTTACTTCTCAATTTATTAACAGAACCAAAACGGCCATGGTGAAGAAGAAACATGGTGTGAACGCTTCTTGCGAGGCCAGTGAAAAGTGCAGCAGGAGTAAAAACTTGATGTAGGTACAATTTTTTTACAATTTCCGTACATGTTATCAAAAGTTACTTATTTAACGAACGGTGGGAAATTACTGCGAGGAGAAGCGGTAGCTAGTGGTAACTTCTCCGGTTAGGGCTATGGCTGTTATTCAATATTCAAACCAAGAGATCCCTGTTCTAGTCTCGTTTTGGACGTCATACAGTTGGGTAGTTTCATGTACGTAAATAATGGATTAAATAACAAATGGATTAGCTATTTGGATGGTTATCTAGTTGATCAAACAATGTATGTAGAAGGACCCATTTAATTTTTTTACTTGTTAGAAGTTTAAAATCGTCGTGAAGGGTTTTTATTTCTTACATAAGAAAGCGTCTGAAGTAAGTCAAAAAGATTTCGACTGTAAGACCAGGATTTACTTTTAATTACGGCTTGCAGTACAAAATTTAAGTGTATTTAACTTCAAAAATTATGTTATCCCGTAATGACATGCAATAATACTTGTCACGAAGAAAGAAAATTGAACAAAATACTTCTCGCCTCATCTCTTTAGGCTGATTAAGCTTAGATTCAAACCATAAAACCAAAAAACTTAAAAGTCAAATCTTAAGGTAATTGACAGAATTTTTCTGTTTGTGTATGGTCAAACTATTTACTTTTTTTTGGCGTTCAAATAGTACAAGTAACTGAGAATTCAATAAACGACTGTACAATTCATCCTAATACACTGAATTTTATAGGGAAAGTACAATATTTTAAAAACTGCCGAATCATATTGATTACTGGAAAAACAACCAGAAAAATGACCCTAAATGTCAGGGAAAATGCAGTCGTTCTATTACATTCTTTCGTGAGCAGAATACAACTTAAATAAAAAAATTATTCCACTCTATTCATTGTACGGAGATTTGATATGTTCTCAATTTTCAAAACATTAAGCCTACATTGAGGTTTTTATCTAAATTAAATTGATTTCGAATTAAGGGCAGTAAAAAATTTGATTATATTGGTAGTTTACATATTTGACTCTGTGTGTGTGTGTGTGTGTGTGTGTGTGTGTGTGTGTGTGTGTTTATGGGTCGGGTTAGTATCAGGGTTCCTTTGACTGGCATGTTTATTTGGGTTGAACATCAATGTAGATGCTTTCAATGGGTGAGTATAAACGAATGTGTAGGTATTTGCAATGAAATAAATTGCCAATTATATACCGGAATGAATGAAATATATAATCGGAAAACAGTTTACACCAAAGAACTGTGGTAAAAGATAAAAGTAAACATCACGAGAGATAACAATCTTAACTGGATTTGAGTTCTGCCTTCAACGAACCGCATTAAAATACTTACTCATGAAAGGAGTTCTGAGAGTGACCAGCTGAAGGGCAGAAGACTTCCGTCGTGAATGTTGGGTTAAAACAGTTAACTGCTAAGCGACTTTGTTGCAGCTAACTAAAACTACTCTCTGTCTCTTCCTTAACCAGCAAATGTTAGCAAAATTAGTACAGAAATGATACATCATTATATCTGAAGTATTAAAACCTCATAATGAATAGAACGCGGTCTGCATACAGGTAGCTGCATCTGATTCTTAAAACCCTTCTTAGCAACATAATCTTTCTTCTCTAAAATGTATATATTTTAAAATTTGCCAGCATATTTCTGCTTGTAAATTTATGTTTTCTT
The DNA here is from genome assembly GCA_035578175.1 of Catonia carolina. Taxonomy (NCBI): domain Eukaryota; kingdom Metazoa; phylum Arthropoda; class Insecta; order Hemiptera; family Achilidae; genus Catonia; species Catonia carolina. The sequence goes on from JAQMRL010000002.1 coordinate 85,130,080, forward strand.
TATGTTAAATTTATTTAGTATTTTTATGGTAATTATAATTTATATTTATTGTGTTTTTATGTCATAAAAATCAATGTGTCTGAAGTGTTATACGTTATATTATTTCATTACAATGGATCTTGTAAATACTTTTAAGGTATTTGACCTAAATTCTGATGTAAGTAGTTATTAAAATTTCACTATTCTATGTTGAGCCTGAAAGGTCTGTGGGTCATATTGAATTCACAATTTTAATTCAAAAAGATTTTAATTTCAGTCATACACTTCAATTTAAAAATGAAACATGATGTAGTGTAGTCATACTGCAACAAATTCTTCACAAAATTACAACTAAACCCAAACCCTTTAATTCAAGAGGTCTGCCTTTTTCACCTTCCTGGGAATCCAGCCCGATGATTAAAAAGATGTAATGGATACCTTTTCTAAGCTTTCATGATAAAATTACAGTAAAATAAACAGAATTTACCACGTAAATGAAATCTTGTTGTTTAGGTTATCAGCCAAAAGACTGGTTTGAACCTTTAGAGGCTTTACTAAGTAAAATGAGGAGTGAGGTAGTTTACCATGCCTTCCTCACGGAGTGGAAAAGTATGCTAATCAGCATGCCTGGCTCTCTGAAAAGTATCTACTTTTCACCCTGCAAATGACACCTTCACTTCATTTACCACAGGGTCTTACTGTATAATGAAATTCATTACTCTCAGAGTAGATAACTCTTACAAATGTCTTTTACACCTCTACCTCTTTTGGTTTTGAATGCTTTAGTTATATAATTTTCTGTAGAACTATTTTTTGTAGCTCTGGGAACTAGCAGATTGAATGAAAATAATTTAACACTCCACCTGCCTCTGATGAGCAAGTAAATGAAATATACTTCCGAATTCTGTAAGAAATAATTACTATAAGGTACGAGAAAAAAACGAAATAAAGGGATTCTAAGAAACTTTTCAAATAAATTATAAAAGGGTATACAGAAGTACAAATATTTGAAAGTACTAGAAATATTATATACCTTAATCACAAACAAATAAAAGAAACGACAATTACATCACTACTGCACTTCCAGGTAGTGCTGCTAGTCACATAATACATTACGTATTTTCATACAGTACCAGGTCTCACCAAATTATCTCACTTTAGCCTTGACAATGACACCACTACTGCACCTTTTCCAGGTAGTAATGCTAGTAAAATAATTCACTATTTTCATACAATACCAGGACTCACCTAATTATTTCACATTAATCATTTCTTGCAATGTATTTTTATACAATATAATAAATAATAACGTCATCCATTCTTGCGCGCTGTATTTTGCAATAATTAAATCAAATAATTATTAATTCTAAGGTCTACCATAAAAAAACTTGAATAAATTTACTATTATTAAACTGTAGTAAACCTTTGATATGAATTAAAATTACAGATAAATCAAAAATGATGAATTTAAAATGAAGAATTTGCTTTTTTGTTTCAACAAAATGAATAAATACGTTTTAACATTTTGAAATATATACCTAGCTTTTTTATACAATGTTAATTTAAAACAAAATGACATTTGACTACAACTCCATGTCAAACGCACTCCTTTTAATCAAACGAACGTTTTATGAAAGTAAATATTCCACTGTCAAACTGAGCATAATAACACCCTTAACATTTTTCCTCTTTATTAATTCACTTGTTTCTGTATACAACTAAATGTTTAATGACGAATGATGGTGAATAAATGGCATGGATGACTTGAAGAAGCATGTCAACCATTAGTGTGCTACTTTCATTTCTAAAAACTAGAAATTTGAGCTTTATTTAGTTTAAGTGCTTGTCAGATCGTTATTAGGGTGATATTGTTTAAAATAAATTTATCTAAGGAATAAGAACGTTTCTGTTCAACGCTTTGTTTGGTAGTAGTGGAAAATGGTATGAAAGTCTGTCTGCATTAATTCTGAGAACTAAACGTTTTTATGACTCCCTAACTTTTTGTAAAATTTTTGATGCAAATGCTTTATTATGTCTGGCGTTTATAGTACCTTTAAGTCATTATAAAACGATTTGAATTTTATGAAGAATAGAAGTTCCGTTATGAATCGCATAAAGCTAGACTGAAAAAATGCAAACGAGTAATAATACTTGCTTTTGTTGAACTATGATTTTGTCCGAATCGATTAAAACTGATATAATCGTATTACGATATTTGTTTAATGGTTGTGAAGAATGATTTCGGGTTTTGGAAGTCCAAAATTGTAGTTCCTCAATTAATTCCTTACTTTGTTTATTCGTTTGTAAACTAATGGTTATTAACTCATAAACCTAACAGTTAAATATTATTAAGTTAACTTGCTCGAAATTTAGGTATCCTAGACAGGCGACTCACATGATTAGCACACATGCTAAACAAACTTCAAGAAAAATCAAATATATTGATTATCAAACAACTAACATAATGATAAATATTTACTGAGTAGTAGTGAATTTAAGAAAATATAGTTGTTTTAAACGACGAAATGTGTAAACGTATATTTCGTAAATATGATCACGTGACCATGTGAGTTGCCTATCTAAGGTTAAACCTAAAATTTTTAAGTTAAACCCATACAAATGTTATCATACGTTGAAAAAATTAATAGATTTGTTAAGGAATCTTTAGTATAAATTAAAAACCTTTGGCCTACTATCACTTATCTTACCCGAAATGTTTTACTATTAACTTTTAATTTTTTAAAGTCGCATCAACTGCTTGATTATTAGTGACTAAGGTAGATTCTGTGACTGAAACTGTGGAATATGACTTATAAAAAATTTCCAGACCCTGGCCCGGAATCGAACCCGGGACTTCGTGTGGTATGCTAACGCGCTAACCACAACGCTACAGAGGCGGCTAAATTTTTATTACTGTCGTTATAATATGATTCCAGAAATATAAATATTTGTTTGTTTTTGTTTTTTACAAAATGGAGTACATTAATTCCAGGTAATAATATTAATACGGTACTCATCCTATAATAACTTGGGGGATTCACTTATTAGATTCCAAATTAATGATCAACATTGTCTAACTAGGTACACATGTCCTCTATTTCATCTCAGGTATTTAATTAACATGTGTCACTAACAAGATATACTACGTCATGTAATTATACAATCATCGTTCTGATGTGGTTCTGGTTAGAGCAGCCAATAAATTGGCTCTTCTGGATATCTGAAAAAATTTCATTTCGGTATTCTCATCTTTTAACTGTCATTCTGGGCGAATAAAAATACATTAGTATCTTTTTATGTAAAAAATATCTACATAAAAATTAATAAACATATTAAAGGTAATTGTACTTGTGTAAATAGACATGCAATGTTTTATTATTTTTATTTATATTTGTAATTTTGGGATAAATTTCAAAAGTATGAAATTTTTATAAGTAAACATATTAATTACGAGTAATGAAAGAATTGTTTAAAAAATTTAATCTGTCATTATTAAACAATAATTTTGTCAATGTTATAGCATTTAATGATAATTAATTTTATTTTTGTTCTTCGTTATTTTGTTCTCAAAAAATGGTAAAGTGATGTACTTAAAATAAGCTAAAAATATATTTACTCGTTGTAGATTTAATAAAATAGTGATAAAAATTTTTATTTATTGTAAATTATTCGATCATTATTAACCAGACTGGTTTACAATGAAGTATCAGTGGGTTTAAATGTGAATTAATTGTTGCAAAATATAGACGCGATCGAAACCAGGAACTTCGAGTTATTAGACAAAAGCATTGACTACAGCAAACCTACATTTAATTAGGCCCTACTACTTTTTTAAATTTATTTGTATCTTTGGCGTGCCTAGATTTCTTCAAAAAGTTTTGACGTATACATATAAAACATATAAATACATATGTATACATATAAAACCGCTCTCACACACTTTAATATTTATGTATTATTTATCTGGAAGTTTCTAGAACATTGTTTGAAGCCTTCTATAAAGTAACTCAGTAACTAATACAAATAGCTCTGTATAAATGAATCTTTGGTGAGTCTTCTTTAAGATTTTATAGTGTAAAGTCTGTTGTCTTTCAGCGTTTGGTAGCTGGTTATATTTAATAAATCGTACTGCTGTTATATAATAATTCTATTCTACCTAGTTCTTACTGTTTATTTGTTTTAAATGTTCAACCCAAATTAATAGAAAAGTTTAAGTGAATTGTCTTAAAATACTAGAGTAGAACATGTAAGTACATATTTACAAACTTTTAGTTCCTGTATGTATCCAGGAATGGAGTTGCACAATACTACTTCTTCTTCTCAAGTGGTTCATAAGTATATTGTTGGAAACTTGTGTAGGCCCTACCTGTTCGATCGTTCCGTATCTGTACCGAAATCCAAATTGATGACCCGCCGTATTAAGTTTAATTTTTTAAGAGCAGGTTGCGGCCTACTCAAAACCAAAAAGTTTTTAGTAATTGAGATACCACTGATAGCAAACTGGTTGGTCTGTAGGATATCACTTCCGTAGGAAGTTTACCCGGCTTAGATGTAACTGTGATTTGCGATACTTTCCAAGCAAACAGAAAGTATTTCAAACAAAGAATCGCGATAAAAATTCTTGTCAGTAATCATTTCGCTTTGTCGATAAAATTAATTTAAATAAAAAAACTTTTTATTTAAAACTGTACAATTATTTAATTATTTTGAAAACTTTTCAGGAGCATTCCAATCATTAGTTTTTTAATCATAAAATTTCAGTTTACGCATTTGTTACGTCACTCCGTCAATAATAAAAAAAACTATAACCATACGAGAAAATATAGTATTGTTTACACTACCTGTTTTCTCACGAACATCTCAAATAGTCTTCTTTAACAATGCTGGTTCTAATCCGAGGGACCTCATCTCGTAAATGGGGAAGGTTTCGTGTAACCCTTGGCTACATGAAACCTTCTCTTGATTACACGGAACCCGTGGTCTCAATTAATTCGGTTAAGCGAGTTGATATTATTATACATTTTGGTATTTTTGATATCAATTAAAAATAATATATTTTACATAATACCCTATACACGTGATTTTTACTTTATATTTGAAGTGCTAAAATATTTTAATAAGAAAATTTATTTATAAAATAATATTGAATTAGGCCTAAAGAATCATAATAAATAATAAAACAGTTAAAGAGGGTGAAAAGAATATAAGTTCAAAAATTTAAGAAAAACATTTTTATAGAAACAAGAATATTAAATAAATAGGTAAGAAAAACAAGTAAGTAATAAATATATATGTAGGGATGATGAAATTCAAGTAGAAAACCGAGTTGTGATATTATCCCTGAAGTGCTACGGATGATAACTTTGCACCTTTATCACAGTTATTCCTCTGGGATGCATAGGCCCCTAAGTTGCGACAGGGGTTAAAGTCGACCTCAACTTTTACTATGTCGCATTTATCTTTAAGAAAATGAAAGTAAACTATCTAGTTCACCTCTAAAATTTAATATTTCGTTCTAAATATAACTCGTAAAATTTTTAACTTGAATAACAATGTTAACATTAACACTCGTATTTACCTTACTTAAATAATTTTACCAATTGTTCTTTCGTTAGAAATTGCTTTACCTTTAAGTAAAAACTACAGTCCGAAATATTATAAACTAGTTAACAACTACTCGGTGCTTATTTATTAATATTTAACTTTTTTGAATCGTAGAACACTGTACAATAAAATATTGAATTTCACCTTCCGGTTTTTGGTAACATAAAATGTACAATGTTTAGTAGACAACTAAATGTTATCCCAGCACTTTTGTAGTATATAAAAGGTAACACAATATCGGTTAAATTAATGGTCCGATTTTGAAACACTTTTAATAGAAAAGAAAAGAAAATTATTCTAAATTGAATAGCGAAACGGATAAGAAAACGTTGAAAAAACTTATCGTTTTTACTTTCTTTACTTTTAAATTGTATTTTTTCCTGAGGTTAAAGCGATTTTTGGAAAAATATGTTTGGTTAGACTTTATTTGTACAAAAAATTACAACACTGCCGGAGCACAAACGGAAATGCAAAACCGATCAAATCGATTCAAATTTTGTAAGCATTTAATGTTTTGTTAAATTAATTAAAGTTTCAATAAATATTTTCATTTTATTTCTTTATTGAAAACTAGGTTTATGTAACCAAAGCGAGCGGTACATAGCTTCCCTTTATTTTATTTTTTATTTTTTAATTCATTTATTTAACGTCGCATCAACTACAACGGTCATTAGCGACGACGTTGGGGTGTAACTATATACAATGGAGGATGAAATGATTTTTTGTAACGTATGAAAACATGCCTTGCCTAAGTGGGACTCGAACCCAGGACCGCATGATGATAGGCGAGCACGTTACCAACTGCGCCAATGCGGCCGGAATTGTTCTAAATTGCGGCTTTATTTTTGTCCTAAATAATTGACCACTAAGATCACCCAGTCCGAAGTAACTTCTGAAAATTCCTACGTTTCCAAATACCCTCTCAAGCCACTATTGCGGAGATATTATATCTGATAAGTTATAAAATATTCGGCAGTTTTACTATTTAGTTATTACTTTGACAGCATTCTTAGTCCACTGATTACAAAGAAACATACTTATTGACCGGATACACAAAACGAAATTATTTTCATCTAGTGGAAACATTTCTCATAATTCAAATGAAGGACTAAATTTGTTGGGTCAATCATTAGAATAACAGAACGGTATACAAGTATCGACCTACCATCGCCGCTACCCAAGGTTCTAGAATCGCAAGATCAAAACCCTGTTTTGAGTCAACGGATAATGTACTACCCTGATCAACATTTACGACTAAGTGGCAACACCCACACGAACGGGTGCAGATCGAGATCCGTAGGGCTCCCACTCCCCTTAACAATTATTATCGACGCGTTTTTCCCGAGCATATTTGAGAAGTAATTACTAAGACCTTAACAGGAGAACCCGAGACGGCACTACACGGTTCTATATCATACAAGCTAATTACGGATGGGTTTTTCCATTCACTCCGAAAACCGGGTACAGTGCTACGTGACCGTTCTTAAGTTTTGTGGTTTTTTGGTCATACCCGCAATGGAATCTTACGGTGAATATCTCAATTTCCATCCACGAATAAAGTTTACAGATTTTAGAAAAGTGTTCTGCATTGTATCGGTCACCCCTAAGTAAGGTTAAAGCGATATGCCGTTTGAATAAAGGAACAAAGTTAAAAGTGAAATAAGAAATATTTATTCAATAGTATAATGGTCTAATGAAATACTTAATTGAATTTTCTCTGGAATTTCATTTAAGTTTAATGGAAAGTTTCAAAAAAATACAATTTTTCTACTCATATTAATGAATTGCATTCAATTAAAAATAATAATGAACCAGAATTAATAAATGCTAAAGAGATTCTATTTATTTTTTTATTTATTTATATGCTTGAAGTATTGAGAAGAGTGTTAAGTATAAGTTGAAAAAATAACAAGGCTAGTTAGAGGCCCGTGTGTTGCATAAAACAAAGTGGAATGAAACGTCACCATTGATAACGAGCACAATCGATATGTTAAACGTAGGTTTGCTAAAAGGAGAGGGAAGACGAACGTAGCCAACCAACTTCAGCAGAACAAACTGAATGGTAAATTCTCCTAATAAATGAAACAAATACAGTAATGAAGACCATTTGTTTGCTTCTTTTCATGGTGTATACAGCATTTGAAAAAGATTAATTACACCGGTATTTTACATTAATATTTCTATCGTAAGGGAAATTTTAAATAAAATTACTGTCTGTTTAGTTGCTAACTTAAAAATACGAGTTGCTAATTAACATTCGAGTCGACAATATACTCGTATATTGTCGACTCGAATGTTATTTGCAACTCGTATTTTGCGTTTCAATATTATTGAAACGCAAAGAAAATATAACTGCGAGTTATAAAAGTTATTTTTAATGTTTCACATTATATTAATTAGCTAGTAGTATAGTAAAACTACCAAAGTTAGTATTGCTCAAAGTAATGGTATTCATGTATAATTTAGCAAGTACGTATAACTTTTAACAGACACACACAATCTTCTTAAAAAAAAAACAGAAGTTTTATTCATATCCCACAGCCCAGGGTGGTGCTATATCTTGACTTATGGTTTGACAGATGACCAACTTGGAAGCATCATCTACGTACGAAACGTTTAGAACGTAAACGCCGCCAAAAGCTACTCTTCTGCTTCCCTCGATCAAGATTGAACCTCCGCTCCAAGGTTTTAATATACAAATCCCTGTTAAGACCAATCTGGACTTATGGTGTCCAGCTCTTTGGAATAGCGGCAGAGAGTAATTTAAAGTCAATCCAGGCCTTTCAATCAAAATTCTTAAGACTTGCTTCTGGCGCTCCTTTTTATGTAAGCAATAAAACACTCCACGACCATTAAAAAATTCCGACAGTAAAGGAGCTAACCGCGTCCTTGTATAGTACATTTCACGAAAGACTAGATGACCATCTAAACCAACTAGCCCGTGATCTGGCTACAAGGAACTTCCCAACTCAGCGTCGTTTAAAGCAAACGACGCTTTGGTGGAGTAGAGACCTCTTGGTCTGAATAACTGACAATACCCGAAGTTTTGAACGGAGAATGTATGACTGGGTACCTCTCCTCGTTAAAGTGAAATTTCCTCCGCCATTTAAATATCGAATACGGAAGTTGTAAAGCTCAATGTACCGTAATAAAAATTAAAGACAAAGAAGAAAACAACGTTTTTCCTTTGTTTATTTAATGTCGCATCAACTACAGTGGTCATTAGCGACGACGTTGGGTTGTAACAGCTGTGAAGGATGAAATGATTTTTTTGTGGAACGTATGAAAATATGCCGTCCCTGAGTGGCATTCGAACCCAAGACCGCATGATGAGAGGCGAGCACGTTACCAACTTCGCCAATGCGGCCGGCCAACAATACCAAATTTATTTTAGGTAATTTATAAAACCGCGAACGACCTCAATAACGTATTCGCAATAATAAAATACATAAGTTATCAAACAAAACATACAAATTAACAAATAATATTTCTTAATCTGTACAAGGATCGCGTTTTAAGTTTTTACAAACGTCCACAATGGCGCTATTGAGATGCAATGTCATTATTTTTGTAAAATTTGACAGTTTTCATTGTTCAAAAATTACAGCTGAGACATCGGCAAAAATAGTTTGCTTACAGTGAGCGTTTAAAAATAGAAATCACCAGTGAACGATATCGTTGGATGATTTTTTACAATTTTAGTAAGAGTCTTATTTAACAATATTGCCTCAAATCACTTCGTTTACCTTTTAGGCCTAGTAATGAAATACCATCGAATAAGACTGTTTACAACCGTTTTTCAGAATTTCGTCTCAGTAGTACAGTCAGTGCTGTCAGAGATAAATTTCGTAAAGGTCGACCAAAATCGGCTGTTGTTCAAAAGAATAATAAAAGTGTACAACATGATTATAGAAGTTCACCATGTGACATACCGGAAATAGAAGGATCTTCAGACGTATCAAAGACTGCAGTACATTCCACTTTGCGTGTGCTTTTATGTGTAAAAAGATCTTCTCGCTGTGAATTTTGCATAGTTTTTGACTAAAGCTCAGAAAAAGGCTCGTTCAAGTTATATAACTATCAACTGTTTGGTTGTTCAAAAATGAATTGAATCCAACAAAAGTTGTTCGTTCATGAAGAACTTCTACAGAAAATTATTCTTTATTTCTTTCGTTGCACTGAACTTGTCGCAACCATTCCTTCAGAGGATCCAAGAACAGTTAATGCTGAATAGTATACAACAATTTGTTTACCATAAATCATTGATCAAATCAAGAAAAACAACCTAAAATGTCACGTCATCCTTCATCATGACAATGCCATTTCTTATTCAGCACGTCTAAAAATTGTTAACTTGAAAGATAAACCTGAAAACTACTTTTATGTTCCCAAACGTTAAACAGCAAATGAGTAGACTGCGATGTTTATCACCTCAAGAAGCTTTTGAAACTTTCAAAACCATGTTTTAGAGATAGGTACCAACCACCTTCAGAATGCAAAAATTGGTTCGAACGCTTAACAAAGTGTAAACGTAAAGGCGGATGTATTGAAAAACAATAAAATGATAGTACAAAAAAAATGTCCCATTGTTTTAGTGAAAACTTAAAAGGTCACCCTTATATTGCATGAATATACTAACATTACAAAGGTTATTAGCATGAATAAACGAATAAAAGAATAAATCATGTAGCGAAATGAAATATTATATGGATGCTCGTTCATCTAATAGTTCTCGTATATTTCTCATATTATGATGGTCTTCTAAAGTGTTCCGATAGTCCAAAGCTGGTACAAATTGTAGATTGAATTGAGTGGGTCTACAAAGCTAAAACGGACAATTTTGCTGACTTGAAGAGCGATTCAGTTCTCCAGTATGTCATTGCTGTAGTTGGAACGGTTTTTGGTGGTTCGATATTTTTTTATTTGTAGTGGCAGTACCTATTTTAATTGTATAGTATTCGGCATCTGATATTTGACGACAGTTTATATTGGATACTATCTGTGCATTTTTGTTCGTGTTTTGATAGGCAGAGAAACAAATTTCAAGATTAACAAAGGTTCTGTCGTGGTCTTTAATGAATTTAAATGGTATAAATAACAAAAATGAATCATATTGTTTATTTTTTTACATTTATTATAATTAGGTTGTAGTATTTTAAAATAATATTGTACAAATTTTAATAATTAGGGCTACATGATTTTGAAGCCCTAAATTTATAGTTAATTAGATTTTTAAACTGTTTTTTTCGAATTTAGAAATCATATAGTTATTTAAGTGTCAACGTTTAAGCCCTTATTTTTAAATATCTTTTGTGTTGCGTTACTAAAAAAAGGAGAATACCTACGACCTGGGTTTTCGTCATAGTTGAGGTCAATTTTTTCCTCCTCGTAAATTGTAAATCATTATAATGTATTATAGCTTTTAAAAAGAATATATGTCGGTAAATATAGTAAAAATAAGGAAATAAAGAAAGATTTATTATTATTACTTTATTATAGTTTCAATAAACTAATTTTCCGGCGGCGACGTTGCGAAGTTCTTGAATCAACAACACAATTTGTTTTGAATTGGCGTTATGGTAGCAAGTCGTTATGGAATAAAATATAATCTAATAAACAAGATATATTAGAAAATTTTGGTAAAACCTTATGATAAGTGTGTTATTATGAAAGTGTATTATTATGTGTGTTATTATAATGTTATTATGAAATTAGTTAAGAATAAATTAGGTAAATAAGTCAAAATTAATATGTGAATTTATTCGCTCGAGCCAGCTGGCTGTAATAAAATAGCAAAAGGAATGCTTTAGCAATGACTGAATAAAATTGTACTTGTTTTAACTGAATAGTCCTTTCTATTGATAATGTGCAATTTATAATACATAACTTAGTTTTAGTTATAGGCTATTCTGTTTTTTCCAAGTACGACGTACTTAATAAATTACAAGTTACTATAATTGCTGCTGTCACTAGCGTACTCGTGTTCCCCATTTATATTTTAACCAAGATTCTAATTGTTACATTATTGTGTTTAAAACAATTACCTTGATTTAGTCTTGTTAGGGATAGTATAATTTACATCGAAACCAATTTATTACAAGTACTTAACAACCAATTAAAAAATGTATAATGCAAAATATAAACTATTGTACCTAAATATTATAAGTATAGAGCTTAGTAGAAGGAAATAGTACGTGCACTTCAGCAGTTGTAAAAGGTTGCCGCTCGTGGCACCCCCATTACTACACCGTCAGTAGGCCAGTTTGATAAGAAACCCTTCATTCATTACGTTTGTTACGATAATGACAAAAGATTTTTTTTAAATGCATTAATTATTTTGGTAATTATAACATTTTACAGACGTCCTTAAAAGTTACGTAAAATGAAAATATTTCAGAGTGAAGTAAGGAGAGGCTTATTTCGGATTCAGTAAGAAAATTAAAGCAGGTGTACAACAGAGTCGGTTCTAGGTTCTCTTTTGTATCCACTTTACACCGGTGATCTTCCTAACTCCCCCCTCTTATAGAACTGATCCAACCATTTACTTTCCATTCCAGAACACAGACATTCTCTACGAGCACCAAAATGTAAACCTAGAGGGAAGCGAGGGTAACTGTATCTAAGAAAAGCTAAACAGTTATTTTTATTTTTAATAACATTTGTCAATAACCAGAAAGACGTATGGAAGCAAGAATATTGAATATTGTCTTCACCAAAATCAATAGAATATAACAGATTTTTTTTACCTAAATTTTTAATCTAAACCATAAATCATAATCGCTAGATCGGATGAAATTGTTAGTAAGGCGTGGCAAGAGGGGTCACGACCAGCGGCGTTTTCTGCAAGATGACTTAATCACAGATGGAGATTATCTTGATAAAAATGACAATGACAGCCCAAACATGAAGAAATTAGGAAGAATTTATAATGGATGATGATGACGTCAACAGAATATTATTGAAGAAGATCCGTACACCAAAGACGAGGCGTTTAAAACTTCAAAATTTTTTGGATAGCCTTTTGTTGAGCGAGATCGTTATATGCTGAACATTTCTAAACTTTCTTCATTGAACTGATTGTAAATAATATTATATATTTATAGAGGGGACATTCATAAAATACTTTACGCCTGGGTTTCCTAACTAAATCGTTTTCGATGTTAAAATGGTTATCCTGTCGATCTAAATTACATGGAACCGCATTCACGGATATATTTTATAATAAAGTGTATATTATATAACGGGTGATTCAAAAAGAGCGCCGGTTTTTAAACGGCTGGTAAATTTTTGTTTATCGGTTGGCAACATTGTTAGACCTCATTTCTATTTCGGAGAACATTCCGATTGACGATTCAGTTGTAGTTTCTCTTGTTCGCAGTGTAGTACTCTCGCAGTCTGTGTCTAACCATGGAGAAGTTTACTACTGCACAACGAGTGTTAATCGTCAAAACATTTTACCAGAGTGGAGAGAGTTATGCGGCTACTGTCAGGCGACTTCGCGGTACTCTAGGACGTAATGAAGCACCGAATGAATCAACAGTTCGCAGGCTCATGAAAAAGTTTTTTGAGACGGGTTCAACAGTCGACCTTAAAAGTTCTGGACGTCGTCGTTCTGGCCGAACTGAGCAGAACGTTGCGTTGGTTCGTGACAGTGTGGCTTTTAGCCCAGCAAAATCAATCCGTCGCCGTTCTCAACAATTGGGTTTACGATGTTCTTCTGTACGGAGAATTCTTCGGTACGATCTCCAATATCACCCGTATAAAATTCAGTTGCTGCACGAGAAACAATGTTGTTGCTTCGTGAACGGTTCCAGGATCGCATCATTTCTCGTAATTCCGACCATCAATGGCCACCAAGGTCGTGTGACTTGACGCCTTGTGACTTTCATCTTTGGGGTCATCTGAAGTCATTGGTGTATGCCAATAAACCCCGAAACATCAATGACTTGAAGGAGGAAATTCGACGGGTTATCGGGCAAATGGAAGTCGAAACTTGTCGTGCAGTAATATCCAATTTCATGGACAGAGTTGATGCGTGCCAGCGCAGTAGAGGAGGACAAATGCATGACATCATTTTTCATACATGAAATAGGAAGGTAAGATGAACTTGTTGATGTATTTATTTTCAGTTTTTCAATAAAATAAATCTCTTAATTTGATATATCAAAACCGGCGCTCTTTTTGAATCACCCTATATTTTTATGAGCAGGAAAACTTATATATAAATTTTTTTTCTCTTCCCTATGAATTTATAGGAAGGAAAGTATTGTTTTCATGTCGATTTTTCGAAATTAAGTTTTCTCCATATATACACGTTTTCAGACCCCATGAACCAAAGAAACATGTTTATAGCGATTGGTGTGTGTGTGTGTGTGTGTGTGTGTGTGTGTGTGTGTGTGTGTGTGTGTGTGTGTGTGTGTGTGTGTGTGTGAACAGAATAACTCAAGAACTCAAGAACGAAACATCTTCCGAACTTGAAACTTCAAACTTAAGTTAAATTTTTCTACCGAATCCGACACGAACATATTCATCAAAATCGGTCAACCGGAAGTAGTAGTTTATTGGTATAGTTTGTTACTTTTTTACGATTTTCTCAAAAACGGCTCATATGATTTTTTTTAAATCGTCTCATTTACTAAATTTGTTATGCTCTACAAGATTGGGTAGGCGCCATGTCTATTGAAATCTTGGAGAGACTGATTTTTCGTAAAAAATTGTTTGTTATGATTGCGGCTTTAATATGCATTTTACTGCAAAAAATGTATTATAAAAGTTGAATTTAAAAACCTACAGCTTTTATTTCAAACATTTGTTTTTTTTGTATAAAGCTTCGTTTAGCGGTAATTAGTGATTTTCTGGTTTCTTTTCATGAACATCTATAAAAAAATCGATGTTTGAAGATTTCAGTCTTAGCAAGAATTTTACGACAAAAGTGTATATAATCAAATTTATAGGAAATTAAAAGATCTACAACTTTTATTTGGAGCATTTTCCTCTACAAAGCCTATTTTTAGCGTGAGAGAGTGATTTTCCATATTTTTAAACCAAACTGAGGTTGATATTCATTTTTCATCATTCACTCATGTTTAAAATAAGGTTATGTTTTTGAGGTTAGTGTTTTTGTTTATTTTCTAATGTTAGGTTATGTTGTTAATTATTTGCATTGGCAAAAGAAAGTTGTGTGAAATTTTCATACCAGATTTTTTTATATTGTTTTGAAAAAATAATTTGTGTGTTATTGATTACTAATATTTGCAATAAAAAATAAATTTACATTAAAAGTACAAGATTATTAAATTTCATAAAGATAATACCTTTTAAATAATTTCATTTTGTAACAAATAGGGCCTATGATATGAAAAAAGAATATGCTGAAAACTCTTCCCTTATAGGCTGGCTGGCTGATACTTGAAAAAACAAAAGATTTGCCACTTGAGATTTCAAGAGATAGGGAACTTTGACAATAACAATACAAGTCCTGCTTTCAATTTCTGCAGCCTATTCAAAACGTCCCTTAACGATATTATATGACTTTGTGCTTTAATAACAAATTTATAAATGTATTCTTGTCAAAATAAATTGAATTGTAAATTGAAATATAACTCACGAATGTTTCAGAAATGATATGTTTTTATAATTGACAATATTTTATAGAAATTTAATAAAATCTTTATTGAAAATATTCAAAACGCCCTTTTTTAAAATATTTGAGTACGAATGATATTTGAACTTTGTTCGTATATTTTCATATAAATATTTATAAATTTATTTTATATGATTGAATGACCCAAAATATTTTGATGTGAAAAATATGAATTAAAATCTCTAACATACTTCACACAATTAATAATAAAAAATCTCTCTCAGTTTTATTAGGGTTAGATACGCCACTTTTGTGTGGAACACAATTGAAATTTGTGTTCCTCTGCTGACTGCGATTCAGATATTTTAAAACTAATTTTTCAATATAGATTTTAAATTCCAAGAGATACTTTTCTGTTTAATAAAAGCGTTTAATAAATAGGTTCAATAAATGATATAAGTCAAGTTTATGTAGATGTGCAAATTTACAAGTAGGCTGATATGATATTACAGTGGCAGGTACGAATTTAATAATATTAAGTAGATACTTATATCATAATCCCATTTATGATCAATGAAAGTCAATTTATTTTATCAAACAAGTTTACAGTAATATTTACGGTTATGCTCTCATTGAATAACAGTTTAATAAGGGATGATCATCTGTATTAATTGACTCCTACGACAGTACTAATTCAGCTCGTAGAAAATGTTAAATGTACAGAACTTTTAATGGAATATACGTGTAAAGGCAAGTATCTACTTATTAAATGTCATTCGTTATTAGTAGACAAATAAACATTATGATGTGATAGTTATTTTATCTTTTTTAGGTTAGTAACAATGAGAATACGACTTTATAAAAATAAAATATGCAAATTTTGTTCACACTGTATTTCAACTTATTGCTTATTTATTTATTATGTTGTGTTTTACTTATTACACAGAGTAAGCCGTTAAATTGACTTAATTTTACTCTACTGTTTGCACTCCCCGTTTCTCATTTTGACTGCAGCTCTGTAAAAGAATGTGCATACCAATTTTCAAACTGTAATTCTGTGGGAAAGATAATATTGCAACATTGTACAGTGATATTTTAGAAGTGGTTAGGGGAATAAATTGGTTTGTGAAAAACTGTATTTTATAGCGTGGATTGTTTTGAACTAGAATGATGAATTGCGGTGAATAAAATGTATTCAATAGGGATTCTCGGAAATCAAAACTAGTACTAACGTTTATTTTATTTTGATTCCTTCAACTGTTCCAGTAAACTGGGGAAAGTGTTATATGGGTCTCGATTGTTTGAAAAAACTATCAGACTGCGGGTATAAAACAGTAGCGTCTTTGTAGTTAGTCGTTTCAGGTAATGTGAATGGAATCACTCGTCGGGTCGTTTCAAAATCGTTTCGCCACGGGATCAGTTCTGAAGTACGTTAATCGTGCTTATGGGCACGGCTAGTAGTAAGTGGTTGTGAACAGGTAAATCGTCTGTTTCGATTGCTAAGTAGCAGTATCTTTTCTTAGTTAAGTTTAGTTTAATCTTTAAGTATGTAATTAATTAATTGAATTAATATAATTTTGCATTTGTTAGTAGTCTAAGTTTAAGAATTTTACTTGTAATTATTTTGTTGAACAATAATTTTGTTATGAGTTTAAAAGAAGTCTGTTTGTTATTTATTATACTTAGGTTTCGAACGAACCTAGCTTAGGTGCTACAAAATTCATCACTTAAGGGTAGTCAAATAATGTAACTTTAAATACTGTAATCTACTTAATTCCTTGAGTAGGTGATTTAGAACGACATGAAAAGTGTTACAATAGGATAAATTATATTTAAATTTGTTGGTAATTTTTATAAGAACAAAATTATAGAAAAAACATTTGACAAAAATGATCTCTAACATACCATTTCATAAGACAATCGTTCGATTTATGGCAAAACGTTGATTTTTTTTTTGATGAGTGATAATCCTATTCACACCTTAGGTTGTTTATAGTACGGCAAGTGTATCTGGTGATAAAATAACGAAAAATGCACATTTCACCGGTAATTGACCATGGACCCCAGCATAGAAGCCACTTGCGCAGACCATTAATTTAAGATCATATCGTAAAATGAACTCAATACGGAAAATGTCTTGTATAGATGATCAGATAAAGCGTCTTTGTGCTGGTTAATTGCTTAGATTTAGCCATATCAAAGTGTCTTAACACGTAGTATAGACCCGTTTGTGCTTGCTGAGGGATTTACGGCACATTGTAATATTTGATTACAATTAACGACAACCAAGTATTTGATACATAATTAATAACCGGAGATATAATTTCATTATAAAATTCATATGTTTGATAAATCGAATAGACTTATAACCTTGTAGATTTTTATTTCATTTTACAATTTGTTTCAAAGAAAACATTACGTATCTATGTATTTTGCTCGAGCAATGTTCCTACCATAGAAAAATATTGTAAATTTACTTTTTGAGCAAATATTCATAATTTCCAATAAACTATGAATATTCTTTTTGTCGGTAAGTTTTGTGCGTTGTTTTTGTTGGTCCATAATAACACCGACTTCTCAAAAGATTTGTTAGAAATTTCAAGAATTCCTTTTATTTTGGTATTCCTCTTGTATTAAGGCAAGGAGGATTTTTTGAAAAAAAATACCACCTGGAAGAAAGTTTACCAAACCTTCTTCAATGTTGATCATTTTAGATTTTGGATTAGAAGTAGCTAGAGTATGATTGAGCTTTTGACTTCATAAAATATTCTTCGTTTAGTTCAACAGAGAAATTCCTTCAGCCGTCTAATCCTTCGCAATATGAAAAGACATAACTACCTACTTCTTTTACCTTGTCCTCGACATCTTTACGGATTTACTCCAAACTTTGTGGTGGCAAGGAGCTGTAATAAGGATTCGTGATCTATAAATACATTTGAACTTCAGAAACGAAATTTAAACGACAGAGTAGATGTAAGATAAAAATCAGTCACTACACCAAAACTTCAAGTGAAGCATACGAATATCGGATTAAGTGGTCAGTGGAAGGGAATGGGGCTGCCTCTGAAAGAATGAAAATCATTTGGAAAAGAAAGAACAACAGATATAGAAGAAACCGTCGCCATAAACTGTCTCCAAATTTAATTCAAGTGATCTTCAACAGAAAAATACAGTGAATTTAAACAGTAGAAAAGATTAAATTATAAATAATTTTAACATTCTTTATCTGTCAGAATATACGGTTATGGATACAAAAATGTTAAATTAAATTTCAGAGTAACGTGTGAAAAAAATATGGTTAAAATAAAAGAAAATATTAATAATTATATAAAAAACATTAATTTGAAATAATATATATCCCTTGCATGGAAGATATAACTCAAAGTAAAAAAATTGTATCATGAGGAAATCATATTATAATAATATTTTGTTGCTAATTAAATTACAGTAGAATTCACAAAATGGAAACAAATTTTCGTCTGGTTTTACAAACACAGAAATGATTGTAATAACTTATGAGTGGTCATGCCCGTGGTTTACAGTATACGGAATGAATGAGTGTTTGCACGTATCCATTATACAGTATCATTCTGCTATAGTACTCTGCTGAGTGAGTAACAAAACTGGAGATTCCATAACAGGTGTCCCACAACTGCGACTTGATTTCCCGAGAGATATCTTCGTATAATACCCTGTTAGAATTAATAATTATTTTATAGAATATCACGTTTAAATGATTAACCTTATTTTCAATTCTTTTATATTTATATATACTTGATAACACCTCTAATGGTTATTAATATTTTTCATTTTTTAATGAATAACCCTTACACTACTCATAGAGTATTTTTTTCTATTGAAATAATAAGAATAATTCTGATACGAGAAAGATTAATGTTGGAAATTACGCATATTATACTCGTATTCACATTATCTTCACTGATTCTTTTTGTAACATTTTTATCGGACATCTAAAACCTATTACTACAAAATATTTTAACAATTACTATAAAATTTAGTACCAAAACATGATTTACTTGTTAGAGCTTGCAGCCATCACAACAGTACTATAATTAATACTATAATACATACTATAATATAATTGGTCCTTTCTATAGTTGATTTCAAGTTCAGAATGCAGTACGGTAAGTCCATAAGCAAAGTATTTCATATGCGAGTTTGAGCGCTTCTACACTGAGTAAAACTACCAGCTCCGCACCACAACACGTTCTCATTTACCAACTTTTATTGAATAACGTAGTACGAAAACACACTTAATATTTGTATCTTTTTAAAAATCATGCACGGACAATTATTATAGTAATGGAATTATTTATCAATTTTATTGTTTTTTTTTTAATAATTTTAAAGTAAAGAATAGTTATTGTTTTAATCTTGTTTGAATCGTTTGAGTCGTTAGTATCTCGGAAAGGTCTAAAATTTGTCATAAAAATCCCCAGGCCCGACAGTGAGGGTGACGAAGAGAAAGACGTCATGCCCCTTTCTCTTGTACGTACTTACCATCTTTTACCTAAATATCTGAGTATAATAATAACATTTACAGCGTAATAAAATACGATTCATTAGGAAACGAAAGTATTTTTTTCACAATTTTTTGATTAAAAATGAGCTTGTTAGAGCATGGTAAGCGAAACTCTAAATATTTGTGCCTGTGACCTTTGGATGGTGTTGGTGGAGGAGAGTTATTGTATTGGCTGTGCCTGGTGTTTTTCGTACATCTAATAACACAACGGGTTCTCATAAGAGTTGTACTGCATTCTGAAGCGAAATAAAGTATAAAACGATCTCTTAGCCAGAGCCGATTTAAATTTTGTCGTTTAATGATCTAGTATCTGACTAGTGTAGTTCTATATTGTACAAAAAGGTTTACATGTATTTCAAATTTGTCGTACATCGTCTTGCTATGTTATTAGATGTCAATAGTATTTTTGAGTTTTTGTGTAGCATTAGGTTTGTGACGTAAAACATTAATTTTTTTGTTAGTTACGGTTAAAATATTATTTTTATATTTTAACGGCATATTTCGATTTATTCTTCTATTAGGACAAAAAATATTACTAACCGAATCAATGTAGCCCAATTTGGAAATAGAGACAGGTATTGGTAATAGCAGCCAAAATGTACGACTTCTCGTCAAATTTTTCAATATCACTACTGGTTTTTTATTCTACGTCAAAAACAAATTAAAAGTACCACTATCTTCAGGTGCCTCTTGAAAAAGATATGGTGGAAATAATATCTAATTATGAATATTTTAAAAGTTTCAAAACACCCAAACGTACTATGAACTCTATTCAAAATGTATCGATAATATATTTTATTGATAAGAATTTATCAAAATTTATAACAACTTTGCAAAATTGAAAAGTAAAGTTTTACTACATTAGTAGCTTCAATATTATCAACTGCTTTGTCAAAATCGAATTTTTATTTTCATCCTTCTAAATTGAAGTTACTGAGAATCCAGAAAATGTTTCAATGAAAACCTCTTGCAATATCAAGTTAAGATGAAAAAGATCACATATAGAGGTTGTGCAAGCGTACTATAATATAAGATTAAATAGAAAAACGTTTGCTCATAAATTCAGTTTTGCAGAAATAAATGAATAATTCTTAATCAAAAGTACTTCGAAAATATATTTATCTATCATACCAATTCATTTTTCATATTGAAGTGATTTTCAGTCAAATATTGTTAATAATTTTAATATTTTAATTACTATAGTTGTATTAACTTATGTCTGGTATAACTTGTTAGGCTAAATTTGCTTTTTTAAGCTAGGAAATAACAAATTAATATTTTTGGATGGATGAAGCAGAATAATAAGACAAGTAAGAATAAATTTCCTCAGAACAAAAATACTTTGTTCCAAACCATTGTAGGTTTACAATGCAAGACATTGTGTAGAGTATTAAATTACCGAAGGAAAATCAAATTTAACGATATCAAGGGTGAGTAATAAATACAGTACTACCGATATATGCTGATAAGGAGTATATTTAATATAGTAAATTTCTTTGATTAAATTTAATCCTTGAAGAGAATAGGGAACAATACATAGCCATTTAACACGGCTTCTTAATGATGCGATGCCTAGAAATAACAAAGAGAGAACAAGAGGGCAAGGAAGTATAAGCAATGATGTAGGATAGGGAAGCAAGGAGCATTGTTTCACAGAGATAACAAGGCTGGAACCGACAGGAGATAAGTATGCGATGGTAGCACACTCTAGTATACCAACACCATCTGCATTCCACGCCCCAACTGCTCGCTACGCTCTGTACATTTACTGTTTTGTGTTACGTAACTACGGTAGGAACTCTCTCTTTATTTAACAACAAAATACTGTAATGTAGTCTGTAACTTGACAACTTGTATCACCTTAATAACGTCAAAGTATATACGGTAAAGAATATATTAAAATTTTCTTCTCGGTATTACAAGCAGGATACAACCTCTATTAATAATTTTATTATCCTCCCCAGATATATTAAAATGTTAACATAATTTTTAATATACAGTGCAACAGTGTGATATAGTGTGGTAGTATTTTACATTACAGTCATTCTTTTATTATTTCGCTTTTAAGCGCCAATTTTAATAGTTTGATACAGTTGTTTCTGTTTTAAATTGATCAAGACAAAATAAAAGGAATAAGGAACACTACCACTTATTAAAACTGTTCAGAAGCACCGGAAATTAAATATGACTTTCTAAACAGTAAGTTCGTTGTTTTGTATCTTCCTTACAACCATTAGAAGAAAAGTTCATGAAATTTAAATAACTTTAAATAAAGAAAAATAAAACCAATACAAATAATAATTACGAGACACTGAACTTTGAAAGGTTATCTGTTCGTTAAATATATTGGAATATTTTTCGTCTGCACGATATCCTACATCATCCGATCATGGTCAGTTATTTAGAAAAATTTACATCTTTTTAACATCTGAGTTTATTACCAATGTTTAAAATAACTATAAGTATCATAATCATACCGTTTACATGGCGAAGACAATATCCAATGACGTTGCTTAAAAAATAAAATTATTTCTAATTTTTGAAAACAATAAATTTAGACAAGAATGAATAACAGATCTAATAATTAAAAAATAAAAAGTAGAAAAGAATAGGCTTACAAACTAACATATGCAAATAGAAGCCGTAGAAGATTAAATATTTGCTGACAATATTAAATAATATGATTCTAAAACTAATAATAGACCTACAGGTTGTTTAATAAAACTGAATGAAAGATCGAGTATTTTATTTAAATAATACTTGTGAATTTTCCCCTAATTTTTAATATTTGCTAAATTAGAGGATTGCTGTGATCTGTTAAATTTTTTATTTCGTTTCCTTTCGAGACCAATCTGGACTTATGTGATTGGCTTTTTGGAGTAGCGGCAGAGAGTAACTTAAAGTCGATTCAGGTCTTTCAATCAAAATTTTTGAGACTTGCTTCTGGCGCTTTTTTTATGTAAGCAATAAAACCCTACACGACGATTTCAAAATTCTGACAGTAAAGGAACTAGCCACGTCCTTCTATAGTAAATTTCGCGAACAACTAGATGCTTATCCGAACCATCTAGCCCGTGACCTAGCTACA
Organism: Catonia carolina; assembly: GCA_035578175.1. Taxonomy (NCBI): domain Eukaryota; kingdom Metazoa; phylum Arthropoda; class Insecta; order Hemiptera; family Achilidae; genus Catonia; species Catonia carolina. The sequence goes on from JAQMRL010000002.1 coordinate 85,152,877, forward strand.
AGGAACTTCTCAACTGTGCGACGTATGTCGTCGATAGCGAAAATAGGCCTCTTAAAACGAAAGAGACCTTTTGGTCTGAATAACAGACAAGACCCATACATACTTCTAAACGGAGAAAGTACCAATGGGTACCTTCTCCTTCTTCTGCAAGTAAAATTCCCACCACGCGTTAATTATCATTATGGAAATTGTGCAGCTCAATGTACAGTACCATAATAAAAATTAAAGGCAAGACCATATTTTATTGACGTGTCTCGTTTTACCGAGCATATTAATATTTTTAATGTTACTTTTTTGTTATTGTTTTTTTGTTGTATAAATATACAACCGTGGAAAATAAATATTGAAACCTTGTTTAAATATAACCACATTTTCCATCGTGAAATCTAGTTTTATTTTAAGTTAATATGATATTCACTACATAGGCCCTAATACAAAAAATATATATACGTAAGTAATAAGAAACAAGAAACGGTCGGATTATGGAATTAAATGGGGTTTAAACGAGGAGAAAGAGATAGCGAAAGATAGAAGTCTCTGTCAACCACTCTACTGCTTTGAAATAACTTATCCTCCTGTTATCTGACCGATGGGTTATCCCAAAGGATAATATTTTTAGAATTTTTGTAAAATTGCACGTCAACATGAACTTTGATTATCAAACTTTTGAATATTAATTTCGTTTTGATATAAAATCTCCCTCAAAAACAGAAATGCTTTTACATAATAAAATATAATATTATAGACGTATTGTAAATACGATATATCTTAAACTGCACTGAATTTTAGTGTTATATTATTCCGTTTTTTCATTTGAGTATTCAATAACACCTACTTGGACTCTACAACTGCGATTCGAAGATTCTTTGAAACTGATATTTTTTTACCGACACCTAAATAAAGTCTGGTGTAAAACTTTCAATCCATATTGCTTGCCAATGTAAATTATTAAAAAACATAACCTATGTTTAATCATAAAATATGTTAATTGCGCAAATGAAAATCAACCTCTGTGGCACTTATACTTTTGATGAGCAAAACATGAACAAACAATCATTGAAGCAAGTAAGCTCTGTATTAAAAACCACTTAAAATGAAGGCAATTTTTAATTCTCTGTAATTTTAAACTTATAACCTTTTACTCTTTTGTTCTAAAATGCATATTAAGGCAGCAATCTTTGAGAAAACCACATTTTTCACGAAATCCTACAGCTCCACAAATTTTAGCAGACACCCCCACCTTTTTAAGCATAAAAAATCCACTATAAGAGGCGATTTTAATCAAAATCTTTGGAGAAAATTTATCAAAAATTCCAAAACGGTTGAAATTTGCAAGAATCATCTACTACTTCCGGTTGGCTGATTTAGATAAAAATATTTGCGCCAGGTTCCCTTATGTCACCTAATTTAATTAGAATTGTTTGATTGTTTAATTACAATTATTAAAATAGAATTTAATTTAATCGTGAAGTTTCAACTACGAACAAATTTTAGCTTTTGCGTAGCCTATTACAACCACAATTCAACTAATTTTATTTATACATATTATAGACTACACTAATTGGTAGAAACATGTTATTTTGGGTTCCGGAGACCTGAAAACGTGTATTTCCGGTGACAACTTGATTACCAAAAATTTGACAAGATAACATAGCTTTACCTAGGCTATATTTCATGTAGTGAAAGAGAACGTAAAAAACAAAAAAGACGTCAATTTACAAAAAAAAAGTTGTACTTAGTCATATAGCTACATTATTGTCTCTTTAATAAAAAAATAACGGAAACCTACACTTCGTAGGCGTAGGTACGGTCAACTTTAAAACTGTAACGGTCATTTTTTGAACGATTTCGTTTTAATATTGTAGTATTCTGATAATGCAAAAATTTTGGATTCTGTCCTATTTTATTTTAAGTAGCAATTATGATAAATTACTCATTTTTTTCCTCCCTTTATGTAAAAATATTGGGTTTTGCTTCTAATAGTAAAAATATTTGGGAGCTGACTTGTTTGCTAGTGCGGGATGAAGTGCAAGGGGGCCTAGTATTACAGTTAGTAGTTATTCGAAATGGTTTGTGACTAATCTTTTTAGAAAAGCACGTACTAATGGTATTATTACTACTACTAGGTTATAGGAGGAGGGGAATCGTACAAAAAATCCTCTCCATCCGAAATCCTTACGCTAGCAATCAAGTGAGCTCCCATCTATAAAGCTACATACATGAGTAAAATCAAAACGGAAATTGAGTCATTCAAATCATTAATCGAATTAAACCGTTTAAAAATCCTACAACCGGAAACACGATACTATGTGAAAACAACACAGATAAGTTAAAATAAAACCATAGCAATAAAAATAGTTGTTTTATTTCACGTTGAAAGAAATAATTCAGTTTATGCGAACTTACGATACTTTGAGTATAAATCAATGTATTTTAACTGAATAGGGTATTATACAAGACAAGCGATGAACGAACCAACTGTACAAGTGACTTGTGACAGGCCCTAAGGATATAACTTGTGTCAGTTTCCATATCTCTCTTGTCCTCCGCTAATGAAATTTCCATGTCCCTTAGCGACTGTGGAAAGGCTGCGTAGAATCCGATTAATTACCTACTGCAAGTTGATCTCTCAGAGAGGGTACGGTTGTAGATGATCGTGTGTTCTATTTATACATATATATCACAGTAAGGACCGTGTAATGTACATGTGCACATATGAAATCTGACTATGTAAAAATAACAATAGAATTCCACATAGTATTTCGGTTAAATTTTACTACATTTATATTTTATTTTTATAATATGTAAAATTTTTATCAAATAATATGATAAATTTAAGTTATATTATTAGTAAACTCATATAACAAAACAAATCTTTTTATATTAATTTACAAATAATTAATAACATAATTAAAAGTTGGAATTAATCAAAATTGTGGAATCCTTTAGAACAATAAGTCCAATAAAGTTATTAATCGTTTCTAACAATAAGAAAACAAAGACGATTAGACGAAAGCTTATTTCAGCATCGTTACTCAATCTGTGTTTGAAAACTAAGCATATTTACAAATATTATTCTTCTGAGGTTATTAAATTAGCTAAGTTACAATTCGATTAAATAATAAACTCTTACTTTTAACATCGGCCTACGTTACTTTTAACTCCACAATGTTACCGTTTTGGTTTTAGGCCTACTGAGCATATTGCACAATCTGTTCAATTAAAGACAAGAAGTAGCCTAAATGATCTCGCAAAAGTAAATCACTGGCTAGGAGATATGTATACAAAACAAAACAAAGTTTTCGTAGAATAAACATTTGAAACGCTTGATTAAATATTGTGCCAAATAAAAAAAAATAACAGTTTCAACTATTTATTTCAAAGTTGGTCAGTACAAACGTTAATCTGAAATTTCACTTTTTTTAAAGTTGCACATCATCTTGGTCAGTTACGACTTCTTTGTGTTAAAGAACGATGGATTTGAAAGTGTAATAATTTTTTAGACCCGAGCCGGGAATCGAACACAGGAACTCTACTTTGCAGAGTAGCGAAGTTTGATTTGACTTTAAATTATTCTGTGCAACAAGTCCAAAGAACTGGACAACATAAACATCCAGATTGGTCGCCAATTTATTAAAAATTTAATATGTTGTTCACGGTTATTCCTAAAATTAGAATATATAGAATTTATAAATTGAAACCTGTTGGCTAGAAAATTAACAATGATGAAATTAGGGCTTTCGATTCATAATATTTAAGGAGTATTTTTATTGAAAATTTTGTCATTAAAAAATGTTCAGTTTCATTAACTGGCACGATCGATTATCGTGGCATCTGAGCATTATTTGCAAATGTTTTTATGGCTATATAAAATGATGTAAAGTAAACGTAGTTGAATCCTGAATCCTGGTTGAGAGGGCTGAGAAGCCCTATGATGGCGACATCGTGTTAAGGAACACCTGGTCGCTCGGGAAACAATTTTACCGAATAATTGCAACCTCATGAAATTTAGGGGGAATTTTATAGTTTAAAATTAGGAAATAGGATTCTGGCTCTTGCGGGATTGGGACTGGGACTTCAAAGGAGGTAATGTATTTTAAGAAGTTACTCGTGGATGAAAATTTATATTAAGGGACAAGTGGGTTTAAGAGCGGCTCTTTTCTTTTATTTTGTTTTTCAGTGGCCTTTCTCAGTTATGTGGGAGTTTTATTGTCTTGGGGAGGGGAAGGCACGCACCGTACTTAACGTGGACAAATGGTACAATTTCAGGTAGGAGTTAGTTTATGATTTTAGGGGAGACGGAAAGGGTAGAGTTTGGCATAATCACCGGCCTTTTATTTTCTAAGTGTTTAATAATTTAAAATGGCGGCTCTTTTCACCGTAGTGGAGTGATTATGCATAGGAACATGGGGACAACTACCAACTGGGGGGCGTGAGTCATACAAGTAGATGAAGGGGCATGGGTATATAAGAGGAATACAGGGCGGAATAAAACTGTGGCAACTCTAAATTTTGATAAGTGGGTCATACTGGAATTTAGATAAAGTCGTGGAATGGTAATGGCATAAAGACTTCGGGTGGATGTGGGCGTCGGTAAAAGTCCTGAATGACCTGGGGTCCGTCAGTTTTCCCGGCGTCGTGGAGCCGTTTCGAGGTATTGTAAATAAAGTCCTCCATAGAGGGAAATAGAAGGTGTTCGTGTACGATGCGATTGGAGATAAGATAGTGAAACTTTGTGATGCACCGGAGGACTTTGTTCTGGTATGCTGAAGTACGTTTTTTATTGGTCTTGGAGAGAAAGGGCCACAATACCGGCGACCCGTACAAAAGGAAAGGACGTAGAATGGAGGAGTACATCAGAAGTTTCAGTTTTGAGGAGTATGCAGTAGAAATGAACAAAGGGACGAGTAAAGCGAACAGGGCCCTACCCTTGCTAAGCTTGTTGTCAATATGCTGCCGAAGTGTCAGTCGTTTATCTAGGTCAACCCCTAGATATCTGACGCTGTTCTGCCATGGGAGGAGTTCCCCTTCCAATCGTAGAGGCGGAGGAACGTTGCGTTTTAATGTAAAATGGATTGCTTCGCATTTGGTGGGGTTAAGTGACAGTCTCCAGACACGACACCAGCTCGTGACGTCTAAAAGTTGAGTTTGAAGCGCGCGGCAATTGAGGCGGAGGCATCTGCCGTGACGGTACAGAATAGCGTCATCGGCAAACAGTCCGAATTGGATTGAATCACGGACAGGGAAATCGAAGGTGTACATAAGATAGAGGATGGGCCCAAGGACCGAGCCCTGAGGTACACTCGCAGACGAAGGGGTGAGTGGGGACATGACCATGTGGAACTGAGGAATAGTGACAGAGACTTGGAATTGTCTCCCAGTAAGGTAGGAATGAAGTAATCGGACAGTTGAGGGGGGAAAAATTGTGCCAGCTTGTAAAGGAGGCTCACATGCCAGACGCGGTCAAATGCAGCCCTAAAATCGAGCAGCACAGCCGTCGTGTCGCAGTGGGAATTTCTGGCATCCACAAGTGCCGTGACGATGCGGAGGAGTTGGGTAGTTGTGGAGTGTCCTTGACGAAAACCAAATTGCTCAGGAGGAAGAACAGAATCAACAACAGGACGCAGGCGCGGGAGAAGAAGCCTTTCGAATAATTTGGACAGGATCGGTAAAAGGGAAATTGGCCTATAACTTTCGGGATCAGTCGGAGGTTTGTGGGGCTTCAGAATAGTAATGATTTTGGAAACCTTCCACGAAGAGGGGAAATGCTGCAGCGCCAACACTGCATTGAAAATTGCCAAAAGATGAAGCTTTAGATCTGGCGGGGAATTCAGGGTGGCGTATCCAGAGACATTATCAGGACCAGGGGCCTTACGCGGGTTGATCGAGAAAATTACAGAGGTGACATCATCCTCTGTGAAGGGCTGCATGTGACAGGGTGTAGGGTCAGAAAGCGTTAAGTTGACTTCGTCATTAATGAGTTCATCCTGGTCATGATGAACGGGCGGAGGGGCAACAAAATGTCGTTCAAAATGCGAAGCGAAAGTGTCAGCAATCGCCTGCGCAGAATAAGTCAAACCATTAGGTGTCATCAGAGGATGCGACTTCCTCTGGGTCGACAACAAACGACGTGTAGCCTCCCATGGTCTTCCGTCGTCAGCTACTTGATGAAGGTAGTCCTCCCACTGATTACACCGGAGACCATCGAGTAGCAGTTTGCACCTGGCAGCGGCACCGTTAAATAGATCCCGATGATGTGGATCTCTGGTGCGCTGCCAGAGCCGTCGAAAGCGACGTCTATCGGCGATTGCTGCTTTAACAGCAGTTGGAAGTGACGACCTAGTGCGAGGCGGGCGTGGGTGTGAGTTCTGGGCGATGGAATCGGAAAGTATAGAAGTGAGGGAATCAAGATGGGACTCAAGTTCAGTTACCGTGGTAATAGTAGGGGGTTCAGGCAGGAGTACGGAGGCAACTGAGGCATAGAAGGAACGCCAGCAGACCTACAGAGAAGGAGGCGGGACCGGAATACAAACAGTCGAGGACGTGAAAGTAAACAGAACCGGGAGGTGATCAGAATTCAATTCGGGCAATACATCGATGTCAGGGGCGGAGGCGAGATCGAGAGAAATAGCATGGTCAAGAATATCAGGAAAGTGATGAGTGACTGGGGGCACCCTAGTCGGGGTGTCAGGCACATGGAGCGCTAACGATAAAGGAGACTGCTCGAGGAAGGATAGGAGTTCGGTACCAGCAAGGTTCGTTGTTCGGCAGCCGAGGTCCGTGTGCTTGCTGTTCCAATCACCAGCTGCAAACACAGGTTGACGTTGGTCGAAGAGCGTAGCAAGGGCTGCAGGGTGGAAATGGGCAGTCGGGGGGCGGTAAACCGAAATGAAAGTAACCAGACGCGAGAAGAGAGGCACCGAAACAGCGACATGTTCAAGTGAAGGAATAGGGGCCGTGTCAAGTAAGTTATGAACATGTCTTTTATGTATTAGAATAGCTACCCCCCCTGCCGGGGCGACAGCGCCAGGGCGGTCGGCACGATACACAATGTAGGGGGATAGGCGAAAGCGAGTAGTAGGTAGAAGTTTAGTTTCCTGTATTAGAGCAACGTCAATGTCGTAGTCCGTCAGTACCCGTAGTAGATCGTTACGTTGGCGAAGGATGCCATTGCCATTCCATGACATAATGCGAAAACGCATTACAAGAGAAGGGAGGGCAGAGATGAGGCAAAGACAGAGAAAGCTTCAGAGGCGGAGCTAATGGATGCGAGTTGAGGAAGAATGATAGCCACCCAAGCGAGAAACTTAGAGGAGGTTAGGAACTGGATAATCTTAGTAAAATCGAATGTAATGCTGTCCTTAGGAGGGACTGTTTTAGCCGGGAGTGGTGGAAACTCCCTTTCCGAAAAGACCGGCTTGGATGGCACTGAGTGGTGGGACCACTCAGAAGTCGGAAACTGATTCTTGGGCGTGGCCCTGTGCACAGGAGCCTTCTTGTAGATCGTCTTATTGTAGCTCCTCTGAGTAGAGGGGAAGCAGAGGAAGAAGGTTGGGATTGTGACGCCTGGGTTTTGGCGGTAGACGGAGCTGATGAGGGGGCGGCCGTCGTCTGGGCGGCAGCTTTGCGCCTCTCGGCAAGGAGCCGGACATGCAATGGGCACCCCCGGTAACTAGCAGGGTGCTGGCCATTGCAATTACAGCAACGAGGCTGTTCAATTAACTTCCTTCGCATTCAGCGGCGTCGTGCTTTCCGCTGCACTTGACGCAGCGCAACTCATGGTTGCAATTGACGGACGAGTGTCCGTATCGTTGACATTTAAAACATTGTGGCAGACCCGGCCGTGGGCGGAAGGCCTCCACGGTCACTTCAATATTAAAGATCGTATCGACCTTGTATATGTCCTCGAAGCGAGATGATTTGTGCAACTTAACGAGGAATACGTTAATTGGCCTGCCAGCTCGGCCAGTTATGTTCTGGCAGTGGTTCACCTGGAAACCACGCTCAGCGAGAAACTGTTTTACCTCTTCGGGTTGAAACGAAGAGTGTAACCCTTTGATGGCCACCTTGACCTCATCAGGCCCATTCGTATAATATGTGTGGAAGTTTATGCCCTCCGAAAGGAGGACAGTCTTGCACTTTTGGAAGTCCCAAATGTGCTTCGTGAACAAGGAGTAGGAGTTGCCACGTGTTGTGACCTTGTATGACTCCGAAAGGTGGGTGTTGAGAATTTTTGTAAGTGCAGCCCAGTTGGCAGGGGCGCGGAATACGAACGGAGGAACTTTGTTCCTACGGGGGGTCGTTGCTGGGGGTGAGGTTGCAACGGGAGTAGAGTTTTGTAACATGCCACCTAAGTACGTCCGGACACGCTTTCGTTGGACGGTGGTGAATCCAGATTCGTCCTCATGTACCTCCATCGATGCTGACGTTGATGAAGAGGCGGGTGTCCCAGTTGATGTTGAGGTTGGTTGAGGTGAAGTGGCAGTTGGCGCCGCCATCTCCCACACGGCGCCAAGCGGAGACGGGTCCAGCTTTTCGAGAGTTCCTCTGCTTGGACGTACACAAGTACGGTGCTTGTTGCGGCTAGACCCGGGTCGTTAAAACCTTATCTACCCGGGTCTTTAAAAGCTTACCAGCACACAAGCGACACGTAACTATGTGACACGTACAAAGTACACAAATATAGTAAAAACACAAATTAAATAGTAGACACACAATTAAATAGGCAATACACGAAATAAGTCTGTATAATAAATAACGCACAAGTCAATATAAATAATACACAAATTACATGTAATAAATAATGCACAAGTCAATATAAATAATACACAAATCCTAAACGTAGTTCTATTAGTCCAATATTAATTAATTTTCAGTTTAAATACTCATGAATTAATAATATTGTCAGGTTATTGCAGAAAGACGTAAACGTTTTAAATATAACTTTAAATCACATTTCTTTAATTTTAACGCAGCTAAAGTATTTCAATTTCAATTTAAATTACATTATCACATTTTCATATTTAGTTTTTACTTCTGCTCTTTCTTCCAAATAAATCTATTTTTAAGGCGAACATTTATAATGCGATATACTTTTAAATTATTTTTAAGAAGTAAACTTTTTCAATGTTTCAGAAATAGAAATATATAACTTAAAAGTGGCATCCAAGCTTCTAAAAAGATATCCGAATGGCTTAATGGAAAACTGAATAAATTCAGTTTAATTTTCAAGTTATGAATGGAAAAAGTTGTTCTTTTCAGGTACTTTTGTGACACTTATTCCTCTCGAAAACCTCTTGATTAATACATATAATAAAAAGTTCTGATACTTCTATTATACATAAAAATGGAAAACGAATTTAATTTTTCGTTATTATACGGGAAAAGAGTATCATACGGAGAAATACAAAGAATACGTGATTACAAAGGCCGATTAGCATTCATTCAGGGAAAGTAAACTTTTTATACTCATCTTTTTTCGTATAACAAACCCTCTTGAAAAATACTTTAATACCCCAAACCATTACACAAAAGAAGAAAAATCCAACGATCGGGACACCTGCGGCTGGACGTGATTATTTTATACATTTTCAAACGACACTTCGATAGCCTGAGAAGTAGCCTTGTTTGAGTTGATAAATCGATCTGAATCAGCGGTTTCCGTCCCAAAATAAAAGTAGGCGAACGCGTAGTAGTTACCGGGCAATAACAAAAGTATTTTTTCTTTCTACTTCACAAAAAAGACCAACTGCGAAAGTTTTTCCACCTCCTATTAAACCAAGAAAGAAAATAATGATGGTGCAGTTATTATTTTATAATTCAGCAATTAAAAGCCGTAAGTCGTTCAGTTTTAAGTTGAATTATTTAATAAAGAATAATCAATATTTTTCATATTTATTTGTATATGGTTGTATCAACAAGTAAGCAATAAGCAACCACAATTCCATAGTAATAAAATTATTATTGTATATTTTAGTCACTACCTGTTTTAATGGTGTTAATGTCTAAGAGGAGGACACTACCTCGTGATAATCTTCCAGGAAATAAAAATTGTGTTCAATTTAAATATTAATTTAATTTTTACTACTACTATACGTAATTTTGAACGCTTGTCAAAAGGTTTAACTATTTCATCCTGTCATTTAATAAATTTGTCGCTTATGGCTGGTTTGTGTCCACGTCAACCGCGTGTCTGTATGCAGCCCAAAATATCGAACTTTGTTTGCTTGGTACTCAATGTTACCAAACATTTAATATAAACAAAAATAAACACTACAAACGATTGGGTATCATTTGAACAATAGAATTACAAAAAAAACCTTAACAAAAATCAAGCATTACTTGTGAAAGAACTAAACAACTGAGTTTCTTGCGTAAATGTGGTTCAAGAATAAAGATGGGTAACATGATATATATTGTTATACTATTAATTGTTTTGTTCCAAAACAACAGTAGGTTAATAATTAATACTTTTTTAAAAGAAATTGTATTTAATTTAATTGTAATAAAATTGGAACATAGGTCAACTGTTTTAAAAAAAATGAGATTTCACGATCAATCACTGTTGCAACTTGGCATAAAATGAGCAAAACTTTTCATAATTATATATTTTTTAATTTCAAATGTATGTATTTGTAATCATTCTAGTTATAGAAAAATAAGCAACCACATAACCCAATGAGATGAAGATGAATGGCGTACACAAATAAGATGCAGTCTTGTACAAACTCAGGCTGATCGTTCCTGAGAGTATGGTTAATTGAAACCCAATATCAAAGTACCCCGGTAACTGTCTAATGTTCAAACCCATGTAGTAAAACTATTTATTCCCCACATGGGTATGACAAATTTGTAGTAAATTAAATTACTCCTCTAAGTATCTCCACGAGGAATTAGCCAAATTTGTATTATAATTTATTAATATTGCATTCTTTATTGGTTGTATCAGTTCTCAAGTTCGATTTTATTATTTCTCCATTTAACTTGTCCCTTATTTCGTTCAATAAAACATCATTCACATTAATACATTATGATTTTATTTATTTAATATATTTTCATGATTATAATCACAAGTTTCATTAATTAAGCACAATTTTTTAAAATAACGTTGCAGTTCTTAATACTGTAAAATTCAATTTGCTGATTTTATTTGGTTTGAATGATAAAATCTAATGACAAAATTGTTAGTTATAACATACATACATTTATAATTAATGTATTAATATTTCAATAGTTTAATTTGATACGTATCTTAATTTTATCTGTTTTCACAAACTTTAACAATTCAAGTATTTCTTTTAGCTATTTTATTAGATGAATATCTCCATCGATGTTTTCATGCATCTGCCATTGAAACTTTATCATTATGATTACAAATGGAATGAATTATCTCTTTTATAAGCATGAACATTGCTGGGTAAACTATTTATCTTCTTATGTGCATTTTATTATTATTTTTAAACAGTAAATGTATGAACAACATAATAAAAAAAAACTAAATAAACGCTTAATTACTAAAACATGTTCTTCCCTTCAGGTTCTACGTCCCATTAAAATAATTTACAAAAGTCTTTTTTTTCTTCTTAGTTGCCTAGTAACCATATTCTGTTAATGTAAATTTTTTTTTTTATTCCTAATTTGTGTACGTTGCAATCTGTTCAATTGAGAACAATAAGCAACCCCATGACCCAATGAGATGAGGATGATGTGTATGACGTGTAAATGAGGTGTAGTCTTGTACAGACCCAGGCCGACCAATCCTGAGAGAGTATGTAAATTAAATAATTTTTTTTTAAATATTTATCTTAATCAGCTGGAATTATTCATTTTTATTTAAATAGACTCAAATGTAAACAACACCAGATGTGCATTAAATTTGTCTCATTATACCCAAATAAAAAGAACTACTTTTAGGATTCGAACCACGGAACATTTGTTTCCGAAAATTATCTGTTAAACAGTTTACTTGCAGCGTTACTATAAATAATAACCAGTTTCAAGTTACATTCCATAGGCTATATATATGTACATAAATTTTAGTTTATTAAACTTGCATCAACAGTTTGTTTATTAGAAAATACGGTGGGTTATTTAACTTTAAGGATAAAGGTTTTGGCTTGTAATAATTTCCAGATCCTAGCTGGAATCGAACTCTGTACCTCCGCTACCACTACGCTACAGAAGCGGCCAAATTTTTTTCTTTTAGTATTGAATAAACTACAAATAATTTTGATTTTATAAACCAATAACAACCCTATAGGTAAAATAAGATTCAAGTTTTATAGGTTACAAAATTTCACATGCGTGGATGTTTGCATAGTTCTTTGGTGAAATTATTAATTAAAACAGTCTTTCTATTGAGATTCTTTTTCTGTTCGTCTTGTCTGCAGCCAAAAAGAATCATTTAAAACGAACCCACGCATATCCTATTAAGCTATCTTCTTAGTAAAGAGATAAAATATTTTATTGTTTCATTAAATACCTCAAAATATATAAATTAAACAAACATCAGAGCGCTGTAATTTTGTTGTATCACTGTTAGGCCTACATCAAGAGAAATAAATCAGAGAAATACTCTGGCCAATGTCCTTGTCAAATAATGAAAACATTTGCTCATCTAGTTCCATTGTGAAAGCAACAAAGCAAGCCCTTCAACCGAATTTATCCAAAACTGAAACTCGGAGTAAAGTATTTGCATTACAAAGTAGATACTGTACAATATGTTTTTGCATGTAGATTTGATGGTACTTGGTTTGCATCGCAAACTCATTCAATTTATAAGCGGGTAGTTGTTTCTGTTATCCAAAGTAGGGTTGACGAGATACTACAAATAACTGAATTTATTCATCTTAAATACATAAGTAAGCCTGCATACGCTTCGTTACACATATTAATTATGTGTTGTTTTTATTTCACGTAAATTATTAAAAATACATTAGAAAGAAAAGAAAATTATATCTATGTTTTGCTAAAATTGTGTTCTTCAAAATTAAACCTAACGAAATTCAATTGGCCTTTAATCAAAGTCTTTCTTATTAGAAATAAATAATTTGGTATATATTAAATTAACTCATTTCATGAAATTGGCCGTAAATTTAAAATATTATATTATAACAACAACACTCGATATGAATTATTGAATGAATTTTATGTGTAATGTTTTCGTTAAGACATTAACAAAGTTAATATTATTTTGTTATTTTTTATTGTTTTTTTTTACATCCTGTTAATAAGCAACACATTATGTAAATATGAAACATTAGTCTTTGCATATTTGAATGGTTTTACTTGAGTAAGCTATCAGTCACCACCGTCATCAATTCACACGGAGAAGGTCTCTTGGGCATTGGCATTTGGGTTTCCTTATGGGGTAACTCCAGGATGAATCGCAGACAAATATTTTGTGCGGGTTGGGTTTGTGTTGGTCATCATGTTTTGGGTTGGTGTGTGGATTAAATTCTCATGCATGTTATTGTAAAATTGTCGTGCAATTATCATGACGTGTGAACGTTTAAGTAGTTGTAAAGCGTTTTGTTAGTTACGTAAAACGAGTATTGTGATATTGGTTGTGTCAGAACTTTATTTGGTATCTATTTGTTTTTATTTTAAAAAATTATTTAGATTTTTAAATCTAATTTCAGTAAAATTTAATAATAATTAGATTCGTTTCCTTTTTACAAATCGTGATCGACGAAACCTTCTTAATGGTGGTACATTGGGGGGAAAACCCCTTAATGGTAGATCTATTTCAAGTATCGTTTTGTCAGTTTAAAATACATCAGTAGGACCTCTTAATTTCAGTCGTCGAATGTCGTTTGAATCATCTAAGAGCTAAATGATTTGTCTGTAATTCGAGTCTTCTTTGGTATTCTGTACTGAATATGTTAATTTATTTTTGAATTTTAGAAATGTTTAAATCACTAAGTACAGTAGTAAGTTGTTTTTTATATACCAAGGTAACGCTGTAATTGTTCTGTGTAATTTTGACAGGAATCTTTGAAAGAGTTAAATATTTGAATAGCTTGCTGAGGTTAATAATTGGATCCCATACATCCAAATCGATTTCAGAGTTGATTTCATTATACAACATATATATTTATATTATATATAATAAAACTGTACTATATTCATCGTTCAGATTTCAAAAACTAACTACGTACGATAACTAACTTAGGCTTACATCTCGACTCACGACCGACATGAAGTACACACTACAAAAACAGGACACTAACTCAAAAGGCGCTTTAATATACTGAAATAATTATTGGGCACACACTCAAAATTATATTTAAAATAAAAATATATAAAACATTCGTACGACCAGTTTGGACTGACGGATTGAAATGTATTCGGTTCTGATAAACCGTCACAAACAAAACGTATTCGGGCGATTCAGAACGAAACCCTACGTATAATGATACTATGTCACTTCTATGTAACCAACAACACAGTAGATAACGACATATTTTTCCAAACGTCACAGACCAAGCAAAAGACCTTTTATCTTCTGTGATTCATTGCGCATTAAATTTCAAACATACGCAAATTTATACATATAGCAGAAGGCTCAAGTGCTGATGGCTAAGAGATCTATTTCAAAGGAACTAGTGTGGGTGCTGCAGCGATGTCAGCAACAACAATTCTATAAAAGAGATTAATTTTACAATTTCAAATTTGCTAATTAATAATCTATTCACATAACGTAATTTAGTTCAAAGTTGGAGAGAATTTAGTTAGATATTAGCTATTGTTATTATTTTAGACTTTAAATTTTGAAATGGCAGTACTTGGGGTTGATACCAATCCTGTCATTGCAACTCAAAAAACACAGAACCATTTACACCTGATAGAGTCATGGCTTAAACTTTGGAAAATTAAAATTAATGAAAACAAATCGCAACAAATGACGTTTACTCTTAGACGACAAAACTGCCCAACTGTTTACATTAACAATATTCCGCTGCCTCACACTACTCAAACACGCTATTTAGGCTTACATATGGACAGAAAACTTACATGGAACACACATGTTACACACACACACACGCCACAAATTCAAAACACGCTCACTTCTATCAACTGAAACGCTTACTCGATAGACGTTCTAAATTAAACATGTCACACAAATGAACAATCTACAAGACAGTTTTAAGACCAATCTGGACACGTTGAGTTCAACTTTGGGGATCTGCTAAGTCTTCACACATGAAACGTATAAAAGTGATTCAGAAAAAGCTTCTATGAACGATAACGCAATGACCCTTTTACATCACAAACTCAAAGTTGCACAAAGACTTACAAATCCCATACGTAATTTATATCGCGAAACAACTATACAAGACGATGCATGACAAATTTGAATTACATGACAACCCTCTCATACAAAACATGTACACTAGTGCGATACCGGGTGTTCAGCGCAGATGTTTGAAGCGCCTCTGGCCAAGAGATCTTTTTGGCCAACTGTCGGATTGTGGTGATGACTCCACGCTCCTTCAAGTAAATTAAGTTATGGAACATTAGCTTAACATTTAGAAATTGTTGTATTAATGTAATAACAGATACTAAATTTCAATTAAAAGTATCAAAAAGACAATTGGGGACGCTCATATATAGTATTCTGTAGTGTGGAATCATTGTAAACTATTTATTAGACTGGATTACACAATTATTATTTGTACACCGGCTAGATGTATTTTCTTAAAAAGCTGTGTTTGTGTTTTTTTTTATAATCAATTTACTTCTCTGCGTTCAAAGCATTTGTTTGACCAGAGAAACTCCTACTAATAATTATTATTAAATTTTGATTCACATATAAAATCTCCCATTAATGATAAATAAGAATTTTTCCGTGAAACAAGATTTATTAGTCCAGTTTTTAAGAAAAACGAAAAGCTTTTTTCAAGTAGAGGACTTTTAAGCAAGCTTTTGTCGTTCTTTTTTAAATCCAGCTTAAAGCCAGAAAAAGTTCTTTTGCTTAAACAGAATAACATATTTTCACTTTTTTCTTCCTAAAAACTAACCTGTTGCAAAATGCTCTTACGTCTCTAAATTTTTTACTTTTGCAAATATAACAAAAATATTTCAATTGTTTTATTTGGTTTATAAATCAGTGGTATAAAATAATGGTATACAAATCTTTTTTGAAACCCCAAAATACTGTACAAATAGCAAATATCTACTTAATTCGTGTAGAAACGTACATTAATAAAAAATGATTTACACTGTCTAAAAATTTAATTCTAATCCATGCAATTGAATCGTGCTACTTTTTTTAACAGGCAGTGCGAAAAAAACAAATAAGGTTCAATGCTGTTTGAATAGTTAGATATGTTGTTATTAGGTAAAATGGATGACTCGGACACAGAATGTAGATTAGTAGTTGGGGTACATGAGAGAAGTGCCCCGCTAGGGTTTCCCAAGGGCCTCGTCGCCCTTCGTAGCCCCCTTACACTGATTTATAGCTCCCCTCTTACTGCTAAGTTGGCACTCGGCTTTTGCATCTGTTCTTTAATTACACCCCGGTTGGCAAACTGAACTACTGGTATTTCTCTACCTACGTTATATCGCCATTGGAACAGCGTTGGGTTTAGAAACTATCGTCCGCTCTGTTTTGTGTTATCTAAATAACCCGTTATTTGTATTGTGTAAATAAAGATCTTAGAAAAAAACAACCACGAAAAATAAGTTGTTCAATATAAAATTTTGAATACAATGTAACATTTCATTTTTTTTAAAGTCATGCATTTTCATTTAACATTGTTACGAATTTCTTCTTTCTTTCTTTCTTTCTTCTATCCAGTGCTCTACTTCTATTCTACGTAGAGCCTTTGAAGTCAGTAATCAGTAGTCCCTATTTGATCTACTATGATTTTTCGTTTTGTTCAAATTGATTCTAACTAAATATTAAAGACGGCTTTAAAACAATTTATTTATTTATTACAATTCACTGATCCGTATATTGTCACTTTCAAATTTCATTATGTAAATAATAAAATTTGTTATGTGCATAACAATTGCAGGGCTAAAATAAATAGTTCTGTTTCTTATCACAATGTCTGTTAATAAAATGATAAAATCATTTAAAAGCAGAAGAGGTAGAGGTGTAAAAGACACTAATCAGAGTTATCTTCTCTGGAAGTAATGAATTTCATTATACAGCCAGACCCTGTGGTGAATGAAGTGAAGGTGTCATTTGCAGATTGGACAATAGGCCCTATGTGCTTTCCAGAGAGCCCGGCATGCAGATACGCGTGTTTTTTCGCTCAGTGAGGAAGGAAATTGTAAACCACCTCACTCCTTGTTTTACTTAGTAAAACGTCAACAGGTTCAAACCAGCCTTTCGGCTTATAACCTAAACAACAACACATAGTAATAAAAACCTTTACAGGGTATAGGCTATAGGTTAGTATACTGCGTCATCTGATTTTTCTAGGTAGTAACCAACCTCTACTTTTAGCTCCCTTTAGTTTTCTTCAAGGGTTGTCCGGTAAAGTAACTCAGCTGATCGTTTTAATTAGTTCGTTTTTACATCCTGTTAATTTTCAGTGGAATATTTGTTTGTGTAAATTAAGTAAGGAATTTGGAGATCGTTGTGAACAGACTCGATTCGTACGTAACAACGAAAGTTCGTTACAATAGAAAGTGCTCTGGATTGGCAGGACAGTAATCGAGAAACATTATTCGGTTTAGCAGGTCCGTAAATGTGAAAAAAATAGTATATATGACAAGTTAAGCTGAATATAAGGTCGAAAGCAGAACTAATCATGTTTTATTAACTAATTTTTAATAATCTAAACAATAAAATTTAATCTGACATAAGTAATATCAATTAAATATTAATAAAATAAATAAGTTATTAAATTAAAATAAAATAAATATAGGAAATAGCATTAATAAGATGAAATTTAATAAGAGTAAATTATGTAAAAACCTTTTATTTTTGGCTGATAGATTATACGTTATAAGTTAAAACACTTCCTTTTTTCAAACATTTTCTATTTTGCTTTTACTTTGACTTAGATATATTGAAAAATATACATTGTAATAGTTTCTATAATTTCTTTTAAAAACTCTGTAGGTTTATAGTGAATTATTTTAGAAATCGAACTCTGTATTTACTGTTTCCGTTAGTATTAACGTAGAAGGGCGATTGTTATAAAAAAAACCTAATATATCATTGACGTAGAAAGTAAAATGGTTTTCCTCCAAATTTTAGCATCTCGTTTTTCGAGGAAGTATTGTAAAGGAAGAAATTTTGTTGGTAAAAGTAACTAGTCACTCTGTCTATTCAGTCGTTTACACAATACAGCTGAGCTACACGCACATTTTGTATGCTGTATATATTCTAATCTCACAATACATTTTACTTATGTAGGCCTACATATAGCCTACCTATTGCACTTATTCGTATTAAAGGGCCTACTGCTTTTCAATTACTTTATGTCTTTTCAACTTAAAGATAATCGATTCGGTTTACTTGAATTATATGAACTGTTAAGGTACGAAGAGTAACAAGCGGTAAATTTGTTTTATTTTAATACTACCAACTAATTACGTGGGCTTGTGAACCTTCATTTTTCTTTATATTGTTTTCTAATTAACTGTATCCATGAGATTCAAAAATAGAGTATATTATGACGTGCTAATATAAAAACTAGTTAATAGAATTATCGTAACGTATTTTTCCTGGTTTTGGTGTGAAACACTCACACGACGTTCTATTGTCAATGCAAATAATAAAGGTTTTAACATGTTTAATCATTAGAAAAAAATGTAAAATGAAAAACATAATTAATTTTAATCACGAGTTAATGACGCAAAATTAAAATGTACTATTGTAGAACTTAAAAGTACGGAAAATAACTTATCGAAGCTACACTAAACTCTATAGCAAAAAATAAAATCTTTAGGTAAAAGGTAAAGATTTTGTTGGTTCCTATAACATTAACTATTTACATAGTAGCATAGACCCCTCCCCCCGAAGAGTTTATCAGACATAAATCTTTTATCGTTTAAATCGTTTATCAGACGCTTACCCTATCATGTAAAATATAAAAATTTAGTAAATGAAGTGATTTAAAAAAACCGTAGTAGCCGTTTTTGACAAAAACGCCGAAAGTGAAAAATCGCACAAATAAACTCCTACTACCTATTGACCGAATTTGATTAAAATGATTGTGTCGTGTTCCCTTGTGGTACTTAATTCTAATTTAAGTATCACGTTTCAACCTTGTACTCTATTACGTTCTTGAGATATTTTGTTCACACCCAGACAAACGCTCAAACAAATCAATAAGAACATTTTTTGGAGTCCAAAGAGGTTGATGACGTGTATTTACATTGAAAAGTTTTGTAAGAAAATATTAGTAAGAATGACACAAAGGTTATAGTAAATAAATATATAGGTTATGTTTATGTACTACCTACATAAATAATATTAAAGATAAACAGCTACCTTTTTTGAATATCACTTCTAAATTAATAAAAAAACAAAGAAATAATACCGCTAATACATACGAGGTGTGGCTATTAAATAACGAGACTGACGTTGGATAAAATTGTATTTTTATTTTATACATAATCACTTATTGTCACCTTCAATATACAGTCTTTCTCTATCCCTGCAACGCTCCATGCAAATTTTCCTTTTGTTGGAAACAGTGCTGGAAGTTATATTCTGTCAGCTCCTTCAGGACACGTGCCGCTTTCTCTTTTACAGCTTTCACAGACTCAAATCTTGTCCATTTATTGCAGGTTTCACCTTAGGGAACAGGTAGAAGTCACATGGTGCAAGATCTGGTGAATAAGGTGGATGTTCTAACACTGAGATGGTGTACTTGGCTAGGAACCTCTTGACAGATAACACGGAATGAGCTGGCGCATTGACAAGTGAATTTTTAATGACGATTATTTGAATAAGCTTAATTCAGTAAGTATTTTAATTTAAAATATTAGTTTTGGAGACTAAAGATGATATTATTTCCTTGCTAATTGATTGTTGATTGCCTTGGTGGAGAACTCATGATTTGTCCTTCCACATTTCGGGGCATTTTTTCCCTACTCTTAGACGTAGTTTAGAAATATCTCAAGGTAGTAATACTGATGAATAGCTTGACGTTCAGGAACCCAGTGAAGATACACAATCCCATGGATATAAAAAACAATAATCATTGCTTTAAATTTTGACCTGCTCATTCGAGCTTTTTTGGCCCTCGGAGAAGTTCAGCTCGTCCAGTGCATGATTGGCGCTTCGTTCCCGGATGATAAGTAAAAAACCACGTTTTATCACATGTTATTCTTCTTCACAATTCTCTTCCCTTAGGTAAAATCTGCATTAAATAAGACAAGATTTGAGTCGGTGAAAGCTGTAAAAGAGAAAGCGGCACGTGTCCTGAAGGAGCTGACAGAAGATGACTTCCAGCACAATTTCCAACAATGGAAAATTCGCGTGGAGCGTTGTAGGGATAGAGAAGGAGTGTATGTTAAAGGTGACAATAAGTGATTACATAGAAAATAAAAATACAGTTTTTACAACGTCAGTCTCATTATTTAATAGCCATACATCGAATTTACGTAAATACTATGTAACTAATAACGAAATTTTCATAACTTATTTTTTAAATAGTCATCAATTTTGAGCGCGTGTTAGGTAGGAATAAATGCGTATTAAGCAGGATAATATTCACGTGTTTTACCATATTAATCAAGAGACTTCACAAAAACCGCGTTTTAATTAGAAAATCGTTTTAGCCGTGAGCGTATTAAACGGACACTACTGTATGTTCCTTTTGTGTTTACATTACTTACTGAACTTAATTATTTTGTAGATATATTACACCTAATAATTATTTTCATTATTACAATATGCTATACGGATATTCTCATTCAAATAGAACAAGTAATTATTTAATCTTTTATCAAATCTTCAAATGGTGAAACACCAGCTAAGCACTCGGATATAAATTCACTGTGTTGTAACAATGGTACATGTATATGTAATGAAAGGGAACAGGTATCCACCCTCCGATGATCTAATTACAGAGAAATGGGATGTTAATACCCTGCTATAATATTATGTCTGTTTGTGATGTCATTGTGATTGTGTTAATCATGCAAGACTATTCATGCGTTGCACACTTGCACACATGTATATTGCAGATCGTGTATTCAACTATAATACTATAAAGTACAGTATGCAGGTTAAGTGGTTTATGTATCCGTGTTCAATATTAGGTACCATGAGATATGTGTTTATACATTACATTAATATTATATATTTTCCCAACTTTGTTTGCTTTAAAATGTTATTTTCGTAACAGAGACGGACATACTTGTTGTTCCTACGAATGATTCAACAATACACGTAGGCAGTATATTATTGCAACATTAGTAAATGATTTTTATGGTGTCTAGCCTATTATAGTTGGCGGTTTTTTGACAACAGCAGCTTTTGTATGAGTTTTGACAGGTATAGTCTGCTACCGGCCTTCAATTGTTGATGTTTCTAGTACCTATTTAATGAAAGATGAAAGTAGATTCTTTTACTCCAAGTATTCTGAATAATTCTATTGGGTTATTGTGTATTTATTTATTTGGTCCTTTTGTATTATTCTGTAATTTTAAGGGTAGGGTGTATAAGATCAACCTTTTTTGTGTGAGCTGTAGTAAACCGTTTTTTAAGACAGTCAGTGGCATTGTGTCAGTAGTTGTCTTAATAGTGTTATGCGAATCAGTAGGAACTAGTTTAGCCTATCGCTATTTAAATAATTTATTTCTGTGCTGAGCAAGCGGTATCCTATTGCTGTAATTGTGTACAGTACAGATGTAAGTAAAGAATCAAAATAATTTATTTGTAAAAGGCTGTTTTGTTTTAGAGTCCTAATTTTAGTAACATTTTTTTATAAATTTAGTCTACTATTAAGTTACTAAATAGTTTCATTGTAAGTTACTCTGTACTATATCCAACAGTCACTTGAGACTGTGGGAAAGATAGGCGATTCCCATTTAACATTGCACTGAGCAATACGCTCTCCGCTACTATCTCTCATATACGTAGTATTTAATTAATGACATTAAGTTTTAGTTGCAATTATAATTAAAATTAAAATGATAAGTGACTATTATTTAAAGAATAATGTTCGGCCCTAATATTCGATTAAAAGACACAGAATTTCCTACATTGGTTACCTAAAATTATAAAGAAATGAAATACATTAAAATAAATGTAAATAGTAACATTTATAGAATTTAAAGGCCTATGGCGATGAAATGGATAAATAGAGATTTTGGAAGAATAAAAAACAAACTGATTTATTTAATTTTATATTTTAATAATATTTTATGGATTTACAATAAAATGCATATATAGGCATATATATATATATATATATATATATATATATATTGTGATGTTCATATTCCGCCCGGTATTTGAAATAAATTGTAAATGTATAATTTTGTTATTTTATTAAGACAGGTAAAAATTTGGCTAGAAGCAAAATTCAAAATGTTATGAAATTGACTTATTTAGTACAAACATATAAAATTTGAATTAAGATGCAATTTGGAAAAAATTTAAATTTAATTAATTTGAAATTATTTAAGGTCTATCTCAGAGTAATATTTAATATTAGGAGGTAATCAAGAATTATACCTCATGTTACTTATAGCTTTTGTGAAAAATTTGTACAATAGATCAGAATATTTCATGTCAAAGTAACTTTTGCCGGTAATATTAGATGACCAATCGAACAATGAAAGACCCTTTTGAGCCTAAATTTTATTCCTTATAAGTAAGTTAAAAATTTTGTTATGTTAATTTTATGTTAATTTGAATGGAAGATTTGAACTCTGGATGAAATTCTAAGCAATTTGAATCCAAATTTGATAAAATTCTGTAATGTATAAAGATTATTAGGTTAATTTCTTATAAAAATGAGTATATCAGCTATTTAGCTAATTACGTTAATTACACGAAGTAGGAATAATTCTTGATGCATAGAACGATTTATTTCGATGTAATATGTGGTTTTGAATATTATAATGTAATTAAAAATTTTAGAGAATTTATTTGAACGACAAATTTGATATTTTAATTAAAAACACATGTAAAAATATAGGAGAACAGTGTGTCAGATTTTAATTAATTACAAGAGTTTGATTAATAATTTTAAAAAAAATGAAAGGATATGCTAATGTATAAAGATCCGCTGAATAGTTTGATATTTTTTAAGATACAAAAATATGTATGGTAACTTTGTAATTAAGCCGTAAAAATAAGCTTTTATCGTATGATAAAGACAATGTTAATTAGTGTCATTATTCTTTAATTAATGAGTATTTTTAAAATGTAATTAGATAAAAAGATGTATTTTGTTGATATCTTTAAGATTCGTATACCTAGAAATGTTAAAATGTTAATAATAAAAAGCTATTTGAAATATTTTACGGTTTCATAAAACAATTATTTTATGGAGTTTTAGACAAAATTAAATTATGTGATTATTCAAAAACTAACGATCCGATTTAAAAAAGAAAAACACCTTTGTAATCAGCAGAAAAAACCCTTGAATTTGATGTAGGGCTCAATGCTGTTCTTGTAAATTTAAATTTTTGATATAATTAATGTTAAGAGTGGGGATGGACTTCTTTCATGGTTGAATTGCCAACCTCACGAACAGTAATAAATCACATAAAGTATTAAAATTATATAAATGTCAAATGATGTTAAGTTATGTTCTATAAGCTTTATTGTAATAAGAAAAACTTACATATTGTGTATTTTAAGTTATCACTTATTTATATTGTTTTGTTTCACCTTAATTTGTTTGTTATTAGCAATTTTCATTGGGAAAAAATGTATAATTAATCTGCACAAGTTGGCACTTACTTTTTGTAGATGTAATTTTTAACCAAAAATTCAGGGAGTCCTCTATTAGACACGATGCGTAACTGACGTGTTTTAAAATTGCTCGTAAAATGTTTTATATAGTAGTAGGGAGGGATCGAGTATTCTGTATTTAGGGCCGATATGTATAGGCCATATGTGAGAGAAATAAATTGTTAAATTTTATTTAAAGTAGTGTCAACTGTAAAAAATTTATTTATTTTAATAATGCAAATTAACGGAAGTGATGTCAATTGTGGAATAAATACATCAAGTATTTCAATGGTGTTCTATGTTTTGTGAGCAAATAGTGTTTGGTGCTAAATATTTTTTTTATATGTGTTCGGGTAATCGGCGTATAATAACCACCTGTTAATTTTATGGATTTCCAAATTAAAGATAAGTAACTAATTTTAAGCAATTTTTGTAACAAAATTTCATATGCCTAATTGGTATTTAGCATTTACTAAAAAATTTAACATGATTGGTTAATAATTTAAAAGATCTGTTTGTCTAGGATCTAATTCACTGAGTTCAAAGTTCCCATCCCTGTTTGTTCTAAAAATTTTTTTTTTGTTTTTTTTTTTTATTTTGTTTTATTTTGGTTGAATGATTTTAGGCAAGTTATGTCTTGTAATGTTGATCATGGCTTACTTTTATTGTTTCATTATGATAAATGATTTCATTAATATTTTTAATAAATTTCGATTAATTTGTTTCCTTTTAAAATTGTAGTTTGATTTATTGATTGATGAAATTCCAATATCCCTTGTATGTAAGCATTGTGATATGAACTTTGTTTTATAATATTTAGTTAATTGTATTCGGAGGGTTTTTCGAGCTGTCAAAATGGTTGTTGTTTCTAGAACTTGAGTCTAGTAAGTTTTTTTTTTATTTTTTTTTTTATTTTTTGATTTTTATATATCACAATCCTTACATTTATTTAGATTAAGCTTATTTTCAGCATTCCTGTCATTGGGGTAAAGGAGAATGGATTCTGATTGAATGGATCGCATGTCGTCTGTCAAACTGTTCTGTTACCGAATCAGATGTTTTCTGTCAGATCAGTTTGTTTACATGATCAGCTGACTAGGCAGATATAGGTTAATGTAACCTTACTGTATGTTTGTTTAATATAGCTTACCTTTTTCTAAATTTAAATTTGTTTTGAGTTTTCTGCTTTTTAATTTATATTTTGTTTTATTTTATTCACATTTCGTATTTATTTTATTTCATTGTAATGTTGTTTTTGTTTTAAAATCGCGAGTTTAAGATTTTTTTTTTTTTTTTTTTTTTATTTTATTTTTATTTGGAATTTCGACTTGGATATTTTGGATTGATGTTTAATGGGTCTCCAGTTGCCCTGCTTGGATGATAACCAAGGTAAGTTCGGTCATTAGTGGCATCCTGACCGTGGTCGTTTTTTGATTACTTTAAGTTTCTTTTTCAGGTGACACCCCAACACCTGTTTTTGATGTGTCAGTCGGCTGGTGTGTCGGCATTTGACTGTTACATTTAATTGGCGCCCAACGTGGGGCTGACTCGTTCTGTCCTATGTTGTGGTCCATTTCTTTCCATTGTTTTTGTTTTTGTCGTCCGTCATCAGTTGACTGTTACATTGAATTGGCGCCCAACGTGGGGCTGTGACGTGCACTATTGGGGTGTTTTTGTTATAAATTTAAAATTTTTTTTAATCTTAATTTCATTTTCAGGTTATAGGTGGACCAATGTAAAGCTGTAATAAATTTAAATTATAGGAGTTTTGAATACCTTGTTTTTGAATAATTCTCTTTTTCAGATGGAAAACTGGAAATGTGTTAACCTATGTGTATTATGTATGTTAAATGATATTATGTGTGTAGTTTTTAAAAAAAATTGGAATTTCAATAATTAAGTAAATTTTTATTTTTTTTTTATTTTATTAACGTTAGTGACGTTATGGCCCTACTGGTAACTCAGTGATTAATGAATAGGCAAACAGATCTTTATTTAATGATAATTGTATAATCTGATAAAGGGTTATAATATCCTATTAGGATAGTTGTAATTGATTGTGTTGTGATAACAGTAGTTTTACAATTGTGTATGAACGATTTAGTTACTAGTTATAGTTATAATACTATATTTAAATTTAATGGTATATTCTTTAACCAATTTGGTTAAATTTTGTGGACTTTAAATTTGGAGATAAAATTTTTTTTTTTTTTATTTTTTTAATTTTGTTTTGTCGATTTTTGCTATTTTTCGTGAAATTTTCAATTTTCCCTTTTTGGAAAATTGTATTTTTATAAAAAAGAAAGAAATTTTTTTTTTGTAAACCGCAATGGAGAACGTACCGCAACAAAACGTCGAGAATCCGGAAGCTCCCGAACAAATAATCAACAACGATACGATTAGCCTCAACAACGAACCAGCAGATAACGAAATGGAGAACAGTGTAATAATTAGTAACATTGAAGAGAGTGTAGATAACCAACAACAGGAAACATTGGCTCAAACTCCGCAAATAGTACCGACACAAGTCATAACCGCAACATCAACAGCTGGACCGGAATATACTGGAGAAGGAACCAGTGCACAATTGCCTGTATTTGCGCCAGAAGTAACTCAAACAACAAGAGATTGGGGTGAGTCGTATGATAGTCAATCATGGTTGGGTGCAAGGAACATGAGTGGTCGTACTTCATCGCTGGATAATATAAACAGAGTAGACGAAAGCACAGATTTAGTTGGTGCGTTAAGGACTATTCTAGAGAGCGTAGAGTATACTCGATTGGAAAATAGAAAGCGATTAGAAGATATACATGGTAATTTCAATCAGGGTTTACAAACGTTTGAAGCTCATATGGAAGAAAGATTGGAGGAAACAAAAGCGGAGCAAGAAAAAACAAGACGAGAGACAAAAGAAGCATACGAGGTTTTATACGAAAAAACACAACGAAATATAGAAAAACATATAGAAGAAGCAAAACAAGAACAAAGAAGAGAGCAAGAAGAAACGCGACGACAATTCAAGGCCCAAATAAAGGAATCAACACAGAAGACTCAAGAAGAATTAACAAAAATAAAAGAGGCACTTAAAGAAACAGAGGAGCGCGCGCAAAGAAAAATCAATGAGTGTTCCGAAAAACTCGGGAAGAGAATAGATATTGTTCAAAAAGAGGTCAAAGAGCAAGTTAAGGAGGTCAAATCCGATATTGAGCAGGTCAAACAAGCAGCTGCACAGGACTTATTAGCAGTAACAGATGCAATTAACCAACGAGTCGACGAGACAAAAGAAGCATGCAGATATAACACGAATACAGTGGAAAAGGTGGTGCATGAAGAAAATAGTAAAATCAACGAAAGAGTGGCGTTAATTACTGCGGATACCGGAATAATGAAAGAAAACGTATCTATAGTAAAAGATAATATGGACAAACTGAGTAAAGAAGTGGAAGAATTGAGAAAACAACCGAAAACAATAATAGCAGGAACAGCAGGACCGTGCCAATTAAGTACAACCATACAAAGTGCTGTGGCGTCAATACCGATTTTTGGAGGACAGAATAGTGAAACACATGCATTAGAATTTCTAAAAGCTGTGGAAATCGTATTGCAGACGTGCAAATTGCCATGGGAGGATACGAAAATTGCACTACTTACAAAATTAAGATCCGATGTAGCATCATGGTATAGAGAACACATCGAGGAGTTTGAAGATTTTGGGAAATTTAAAAGCGAATTTCGGAAGGAAGTGTGGGGTGAAAGTCACGAAAGAGCTACTTTATCCAGGATAGTGGATGCTTCAAGTACATACGACGGACGAACGACAATGACTACATACATCGAACGGATCCAAAAAGAAAACAGCTACTTGACAGAAAAAATATCGGAAAAAGGTTTGATTTGGATTTTAATCGAAAAGTTACCACGAGAAATTGCAACGGTAATACGGGCTAGACCACCGGAAACGATGGTGGAATTTAAGGAAATTGTAAGGAGAATGGAAGTGTCATACGAAAGGAGCAGAAACGAGCAACGAGATTATTTACGAGGATATAACGAACCAAGGACTAATTCATATAATTATAATAATAATAATCGTAATAATAATAGTGGTGGTAACGGTAATAACGGATATAATCAGAATAGATCGTTTAATAACAACAACAATCAAGGAGGAGGAAGAGGTAATTACGGAAGATTAAATGAGAACCACGGAAATGGGAATCAACCAAGACCACAACAAAATTTTGTACCGAACTGGAGGGGTGATCGAGGACAATATAGGCCACCTAACCAGGGAAATAATCAAAATAGGAATCAGAATCCAAATCCGAATACTACGACAAACCGACAGCCATATCAGCAACATGGACATTGGAACGAAAGAGAAAATCGACAAATGCCACCAAGAAATACAGAAGAAAAGCGGAAGGAAGAACGGAATCAAGGACCAGGACCTTCGGAAAAAAATTGACAAATAAATACAACACGTGGAAATGAAAAGAATTACAATTATCGAAAATGGAATAGGAACAACAAAGAAGAATTAAGAATACGAAATAATTATTATAAAAATAATTATAATAAAGATAATGACTATAAGTATAAAAAGAAATGTGAGAAAGATGAAAGAAATAATTACGAAAAAAATAATTTAAATTGTAAGAAAATCAACAATAATAATAAACACAAAAATAATAGAAAAATAAAAACAATGATTTTTAATAAGAAGGAAAAATTGCAAGATAATGGATCAGAGCATAATGAAGAAAAATTAAGGATACAGGATTTGGAGGGGGAAGTAAATTTAAATACTGAATCTCTGAATAAAAAGAAGAAAACTATTAAAAAATTCGATGAACCACGTGTTGTTAATAGTAGAATTAATTTCACCAGTGACGAAATAACGCCAATTAATACATTATTTGGTGACCAGGATGAAACAATTGGTAATTGTTGTGAGAAAATTAAAGAAAAATATTTGGATTTATTGACAGAAAAAGACGGGAAGTTGACTGCTGACCCGAATAATTATGAAATAAGAAATGGAAGAGTATGCGTGAGAAAAGAAGTAATTGATAGAATCAAGCAAGAAAAATTGAGGAAGAAGAAGGAAGAAGTGGAACAGTGCATCGTTCATAAGCAACAACTTAAAAAGGGGGGTAATAATAGTAAAAATAGTGAACTAAAGAAGAAGGAAAAGGGAGTTATGAAGAAGGATGATACAATTAAGCGATTTGACTGCGGTAAAGCACAAATCGGCAATGTTAAGGAAGTGATTGAAGGAGATAAGCAATTTGATGTCGAAAGTACACAAATTTGTAATGGGGAAAAGAATAATAAAAATTGTAATAAAGCGACAAGTAAAAATATAAGTTGTTTGATTAATTATGGAGCGAGCTGCAGTTATGTTCGAGATAGTGATGGAATGAGTGAAAAGCAGAAGAATGAAGTTAAGAAGGCATCTTCCAGTAAAGAAATAATAAATAACCTGCCAGTGGAAAAGGAAAAACCCTGGAATAACGATAACCAAAATGCTAATTTATCGACAACGCCGAATGGTATAATACAACCCGGAAAAGACACACGATCATGGAAAATCGTAGCTGCGACAAATTATCCGAGAATTTGGATAAATGGAATGCTGTCACAGTTTAAGCAAGACAAAAATTTTATGCAGTATTTAAAATGTCAAATCGACGACAAGATTTTGCTATTTTTATTGGATACAGGATCGCAGAAATGTTTAATAAGCCTGGACATAGTGAGATTATATGAACTGGATCAGACAAACAAAATAAGTACAACAGAACCGGTATATTTTACTAGCATCATTAATAAAAATATAATTAGGGTTACGGATTATATTGAACTTAGGGTGAAAATAAATGAAAAAGAATTTAAGGTAAATTGTTATCTAACGAGCGAGCTCAATTATAAAGCAATAATTGGAGCAGATTGGCTAGCTGCGCATAGAGCGACTTTGGATTTCGATCAAAACATAATTACAATTATGAGTGAAGATAGTTATCATTTCGTTACAACTGAAGTATATACTGGAGTAAAAATAAAGGACATAGATTATAGGAATAAAGTAATCAACTATGATAACGAATCAATGAAGAAATTATCACTGAATATTATATTTCGACATCAATTAATTAAAGATTTATTAGGAGAAAAAGAAGCGGAAAGGAATTATATAAATAATCAGCCTAATTTTATGTATTTGGATGTGAAAATATTTGGAAGACATGGTAGAATTTCCACCATCTCAACATCGCCGAATAGAGGAAATTCAACAAGAGGCCTTACGGAAACTTAAAATATCGGCGAAGCATCGGAAAAAAGCGCATGATAAGCGGTTTAAATCATTCCGATATTATGTAGGACAAAAGATATATGTCCGAGCACATTTCTTACCGAGTTCCAAGAAAAAGTTAACTAAGAAATTTTTCGCTTTATTCAAAGGCCCATATATCATCAATAAAATATATAATAATAATGTGGTTGAAATAATGAATATAAATAATAAAATAATAGGTCGTCAAAATGTGTATAACATAAAACCTTGTATCACGTTATAATCATGTAGGAAAAGAAGAAGAGGAAAACTTCGGAAAGAATGTGGAGGGGGAGATTAGGATCTACTAGAGCAATCCATTGCGGTTAAAGGTAGAATCAGAAAAATTGTAAAATTAATTTTAGAAAGTGTAAATCAATGTATTAATGGCATAATAGAATACAAATTGTAATAATCGATATAAGGTGTAGAAAAAAGTCATAACTTGGAGTCTGTTTGAATGGTATTGTGAGATAGAAGTACCGGACATAATAATTCACATCACTTTGTTGGATCCATATTATTCATGTTTGACATTCATAATGTGGATCGGAGGGGATTGTGATGTTCATATTCCGCCCGGTATTTGAAATAAATTGTAAATGTATAATTTTGTTATTTTATTAAGACAGGTAAAAATTTGGCTAGAAGCAAAATTCAAAATGTTATGAAATTGACTTATTTAGTACAAACATATAAAATTTGAATTAAGATGCAATTTGGAAAAAATTTATATTTAATTAATTTGAAATTATTTAAGGTCTATCTCAGAGTAATATTTAATATTAGGAGGTAATCAAGAATTATACCTCATGTTACTTATAGCTTTTGTGAAAAATTTGTACAATAGATCAGAATATTTCATGTCAAAGTAACTTTTGCCGGTAATATTAGATGACCAATCGAACAATGAAAGACCCTTTTGAGCCTAAATTTTATTCCTTATAAGTAAGTTAAAAATTTTGTTATGTTAATTTTATGTTAATTTGAATGGAAGATTTGAACTCTGGATGAAATTCTAAGCAATTTGAATCCAAATTTGATAAAATTCTGTAATGTATAAAGATTATTAGGTTAATTTCTTATAAAAATGAGTATATCAGCTATTTAGCTAATTACGTTAATTACACGAAGTAGGAATAATTCTTGATGCATAGAACGATTTATTTCGATGTAATATGTGGTTTTGAATATTATAATGTAATTAAAAATTTTAGAGAATTTATTTGAACGAAAAATTTGATATTTTAATTAAAAACACATGTAAAAATATAGGAGAACAGTGTGTCAGATTTTAATTAATTACAAGAGTTTGATTAATAATTTTAAAAAAAATGAAAGGATATGCTAATGTATAAAGATCCGCTGAATAGTTTGATATTTTTTAAGATACAAAAATATGTATGGTAACTTTGTAATTAAGCCGTAAAAATAAGCTTTTATCGTATGATAAAGACAATGTTAATTAGTGTCATTATTCTTTAATTAATGAGTATTTTTAAAATGTAATTAGATAAAAAGATGTATTTTGTTGATATCTTTAAGATTCGTATACCTAGAAATGTTAAAATGTTAATAATAAAAAGCTATTTGAAATATTTTACGGTTTCATAAAACAATTATTTTATGGAGTTTTAGACAAAATTAAATTATGTGATTATTCAAAAACTAACGATCCGATTTAAAAAAGAAAAACACCTTTGTAATCAGCAGAAAAAACCCTTGAATTTGATGTAGGGCTCAATGCTGTTCTTGTAAATTTAAATTTTTGATATAATTAATGTTAAGAGTGGGGATGGACTTCTTTCATGGTTGAATTGCCAACCTCACGAACAGTAATAAATCACATAAAGTATTAAAATTATATAAATGTCAAATGATGTTAAGTTATGTTCTATAAGCTTTATTGTAATAAGAAAAACTTACATATTGTGTATTTTAAGTTATCACTTATTTATATTGTTTTGTTTCACCTTAATTTGTTTGTTATTAGCAATTTTCATTGGGAAAAAATGTATAATTAATCTGCACAAGTTGGCACTTACTTTTTGTAGATGTAATTTTTAACCAAAAATTCAGGGAGTCCTCTATTAGACACGATGCGTAACTGACGTGTTTTAAAATTGCTCGTAAAATATTTTATATAGTAGTAGGGAGGGATCGAGTATTCTGTATTTAGGGCCGATATGTATAGGCCATATGTGAGAGAAATAAATTGTTAAATTTTATTTAAAGTAGTGTCAACTGTAAAAAATTTATTTATTTTAATAATGCAAATTAACGGAAGTGATGTCAATTGTGGAATAAATACATCAAGTATTTCAATGGTGTTCTATGTTTTGTGAGCAAATAGTGTTTGGTGCTAAATATTTTTTTTATATGTGTTCGGGTAATCGGCGTATAATAACCACCTGTTAATTTTATGGATTTCCAAATTAAAGATAAGTAACTAATTTTAAGCAATTTTTGTAACAAAATTTCATATGCCTAATTGGTATTTAGCATTTACTAAAAAATTTAA
The DNA here is from genome assembly GCA_035578175.1 of Catonia carolina. Taxonomy (NCBI): domain Eukaryota; kingdom Metazoa; phylum Arthropoda; class Insecta; order Hemiptera; family Achilidae; genus Catonia; species Catonia carolina. The sequence goes on from JAQMRL010000002.1 coordinate 85,185,616, forward strand.
CATGATTGGTTAATAATTTAAAAGATCTGTTTGTCTAGGATCTAATTCACTGAGTTCAAAGTTCCCATCCCTGTTTGTTCTAAAAATTTTTTTTTTGTTTTTTTTTTTTATTTTGTTTTATTTTGGTTGAATGATTTTAGGCAAGTTATGTCTTGTAATGTTGATCATGGCTTACTTTTATTGTTTCATTATGATAAATGATTTCATTAATATTTTTAATAAATTTCGATTAATTTGTTTCCTTTTAAAATTGTAGTTTGATTTATTGATTGATGAAATTCCAATATCCCTTGTATGTAAGCATTGTGATATGAACTTTGTTTTATAATATTTAGTTAATTGTATTCGGAGGGTTTTTCGAGCTGTCAAAATGGTTGTTGTTTCTAGAACTTGAGTCTAGTAAGTTTTTTTTTTATTTTTTTTTTTTATTTTTTGATTTTTATATATCACAATCCTTACATTTATTTAGATTAAGCTTATTTTCAGCATTCCTGTCATTGGGGTAAAGGAGAATGGATTCTGATTGAATGGATCGCATGTCGTCTGTCAAACTGTTCTGTTACCGAATCAGATGTTTTCTGTCAGATCAGTTTGTTTACATGATCAGCTGACTAGGCAGATATAGGTTAATGTAACCTTACTGTATGTTTGTTTAATATAGCTTACCTTTTTCTAAATTTAAATTTGTTTTGAGTTTTCTGCTTTTTAATTTATATTTTGTTTTATTTTATTCACATTTCGTATTTATTTTATTTCATTGTAATGTTGTTTTTGTTTTAAAATCGCGAGTTTAAGATTTTTTTTTTTTTTTTTTTTTTTATTTTATTTTTATTTGGAATTTCGACTTGGATATTTTGGATTGATGTTTAATGGGTCTCCAGTTGCCCTGCTTGGATGATAACCAAGGTAAGTTCGGTCATTAGTGGCATCCTGACCGTGGTCGTTTTTTGATTACTTTAAGTTTCTTTTTCAGGTGACACCCCAACACCTGTTTTTGATGTGTCAGTCGGCTGGTGTGTCGGCATTTGACTGTTACATTTAATTGGCGCCCAACGTGGGGCTGACTCGTTCTGTCCTATGTTGTGGTCCATTTCTTTCCATTGTTTTTGTTTTTGTCGTCCGTCATCAGTTGACTGTTACAATATATATATATATATAGGTATCTACATGGCTCAAAAACTTGAGAATGAAAGTTAACCCGCTGAAATCTGTGCAATTGACTTTTACTTTAAGAAGAAGAACTTGTCCAACTGTTTACCTGGATAACAATGAGATACCGCAAGAAAATGAAGTTCGATATCTGGGCCTCCATTTAGACCGTAGACTGACTTGGGGATATCATATCAAAACAAAACGTTTGCAACTAAATAACCGTACAAAATTACTTTCAAAATTCATCAACAGAAAATCAACTCTATCATTAAAATTTAAATTATTAACATACAAAGCCTATTTACGACCGATATGGAATTACGGTATTGAAATTTTTGGGACCGCAAAGAAAACTCACATTCAAAAAATTCAAACTCATCAGTCAAAAATACTTCGGATGATAACGAACGCCCCATATTACGTAACAAATTTAACATTGCATTCCGATTTGAAAATCCCTTTTGTAACAGAAACTGCTAAAATAAAATATTCCAAATTTAACAGGAAATTAACAGATCACATCAATCCCCTAATACAGCAAACGTCAAGACGAAACTTACCACACCGACGCCTACGAAGAAAATGGAGTAGAGATCTATTGATCTAATTGTTCTATATTTTTATTAATTTATTTTTTGAAATCCACTATACTTTTGAATTATCCACTGGGATGTAGCCTATTCTTTAAAAAAATATTTCCGTTTATTTATCAAGTTATTTGTTTTTTTTTTCAAAATTTAGTTAAGCTTTTGGATGGTTATACTGTACTGTATAGTTTCTAAATAAAATTAACGTTAAAAAAACAATAAAATGCTGTACATTACCTTATAAATAGTTATATTCAATTACAAATGTAATAACAATTTTTTCACGTAATTCAGATAATAACGTATACTTTTTAATCGTAAACGTAATTTGTTTCAATATCATAAGTATAATATTGCCTCCAATAAGATAAACTTTTATTTTTATAGCGTGAGTCAGTGTTTTTAACACAGTATGTAACTGCACTCTGGCCATATATAAGATATATATCTTCCAACTGTTGGACAAATTATAGTAGTAGTATTTGTGATTGGTTATATTTTTTTAATAAATACATGTTACAAGCTTAAAAGGAAGTTTTATTATTTATTGATAATCAGATCCCAAGAAACCCAGAATAAATTTATAGTATTATAAGACTAAATAGTTTCACAAAAATGTAATTTTTTCAACTATTTATTTCGGACAACCTGTAAGACGTTCAAATTCAAATGAAGTAGTGTAATACTAATTATTCATGTATATTTCTATGATTTAAACAATAAAAGGTTTTTGTACATCAAAGAAAGAGTTGTTGACTACAACAAGTTCGTGAATGAGTTTGGTTTTAAAACACTTTTTATTAAGCACAAAATCAATGAATGACGATAATATGAATCAAAATTTTTAACTTAATTTACACTTTATATGCTTTTTCTTAAAATAGTATTAATGAAAGTCAATGTAAGACAAATTCATTGTTTATGCGTTCAGATGGTGTAGTCCATGTAGCTATGAGGAAAAAAGTAAAGATAACGTCGGACTGCCTAGTGCAGGTTTTGTGAGACAGTCAAAACCGAAGGCCTGATGATAAAATAAATATTGAACTGAAGCATAAAAGTATTAAAAAGTAAAAATCTTATTAGGTTAAGAGCAACGGAGATGTGGCTATAGATAGAGTGCTGGACCTACAAGAACACGAATAATGATGTAGCCTGTTACTGGAATAGAACTCAATGTTTTCGTAAGAGGATCTGTAGCTGAAAATTTAAAAAAAAGGTTTTGTCATTTTATAACTTAGATTACTCTACACTTCATTTTTAATAAAATTATTTTATTTTATTATTGTACGACTGTTAAAAATATCGTTACCTATACATTTTTAAAGTGAACGTTGTATAAGCAAGTAATGTCTCAACAAGTGTACGAAAAAATATTTATTTTTTATTACGTTTATCTTAGAAATATATGTCATGTTTTTATTACGTTTTGTGTTAGCATGTTTCATAGTTATTATCAAATGTTCAGTTCGCCTCAAAGTTTTCAAGTAACATTTGTTGACGTTTACTACTGTGCAAGATTACTGCAAATTCACTTTTTCCATATAAACGATCGATTATCATCTATAAAACCGTTGGCGGTATCAAGTTGATCGTTCAGAATATAATACGTTCATCTATCCCAAATTACTGATATAAAAATCTTAAAAAACGTTACAAATTAGCTCGGGTTTAAACACAACATTCTATTGATACAATTGAGACACTTTTGCTGAACGTTACAAATAATTTTATATCTCAAGCAATAACAAAAAAAAGTGAGAATTTTCAAAACTACACTTGTAACTTATTCATATTAATACTCCTGTAAATGTTCAGTTAACTTTCTACATTGGTTTTTAAGAAAACCAGTAATAAATAGGTTTCCCTTCAACATGTTGTATGGTACCGATTACGAGGCTTTCGAGAAAGAAAATGCATTGGGCACATTATGAGACAATGATTTTATTTTGAGTGTAATGCAGGGTAAGGGACGTTGAGGAACGAGAAAGTCCAGAAATTTGAATTTTACAAGTTTGAAGAAAGAAATAAAATTCAATAAGTATGTAGATCTGAAAAGAATAATTAACGAAAGGAACTCGTGGTTACAACAAGTCAAAACCAAAAGGTTTTGCACTTGTTTTATTGATTGTGAGTAAAAAGTTTTGTTTTATAAACGAGCAAGCATTTTCAGATTTTTTAAAATAAAATTCACAAATTTAAAAAGCAAAGAACAGCTCATTTTTTCCGTGTGAGGCTACACATTTAAGTGTTTAGACAATTTGGAAGCTTCTTTTTGCACCCCAAATTGTCAGCATTCGTTCACTGTAGGCTTTTATTTTCTCTTTCGTCCACCCAGTGTTTGCTTTTTCTCTTCATTGAAGTCCTTAAAGTCAGTAATCAGTAGACTGAATTCAGTCAATCCATTATGTTTTTTTCAGTTTACTCCAATTTACTTCATAGTCTTTTTGACTTCTTTAACCCCTCATCCGACACTTTACATCTATTGTTTAGTGCCGTAAAGATTTATTTTATCAACCATTGTAATTCATTTTACAAGCGTCCGTAAAATTTTAGTCGTTTTTTTCTAATTGTTCGGAAAACAGCTCGTATACAAAGAAGTTTCAATTTTTTTTTTTTATTTTATTTAACGTCGCATCAACTACAAGGTCATTAGCGACGACGTTGGGGTGTAACTGTGTGTAATGAGGATGAAATGATTTTTTTTGTAACTTATGAAAATATGCCGTGCCTGAGTGGGATTCGAACCCAGGACCGCATGATGAGAGACGAGCACGTTACCAACTGCGCCAATGCGGCCGGCAAGTTTCAAATTATTTTGATCCTGCAAATGGGGATTTTTCTAGAAAAATATTTTTTGTCATGTGATAATTCAAAGGAAATAACTCTTGGTCATTGTACGGTAATAAAATGTAAATAATTCATAATCATATGATTCCGTCTAAAAAATTCTTCCATTCCCTGACAAAGAAAGTTTTCGTGTCGGTCAAAAATACATTAGGAACTTTTAAAAACGGACATGATGGTAACATTAATAAAAAAGTTGAAATTATCAACCATTATAATTTCTTCAGAACCAAAAAATAACCTCTTCCTTTCTCAAAATGGTACTAGTCATGCATGCAATATATTGGACACGCAAGTAAATGTCTAATGGTTACATAAATATTACATTAATATTTGGTTCACTTTAATGAATTTATTTTAGAAATATGTGTCACTTACCCCATTGAACGACAAATAGTTAACTTAAGATAGCTACAAGTACTGACAATTCATGAAATATAAATACACCTATCACATATTAAAATCAAGCTAAAACAAAAACGTAGCCCCTCTAATTTTTCTACCGATAAAATTGAATTTTCTGGCGACATATAATAAATTTATCTAGAAATATTTGCTATGACTGTCAATTAATCCTGTTACTACAAATTATTTTACTATTGTTTGCTGAAATGTTTAATAAAAGGTTATTATGATTTCACAAATAATGCGAAACATGAAATTACTGTACAATTTTCAGTGTATGATAATACAAGTCATACTGATATACGTACTTTTTAAATGTATCACTAATCTATAATGATATTAAGTAAAAGTAAAATTTATATAATTGTTTGTCTGTTTTTGGTTGTACAATGTAACTTCAGAAACTGCTAAACTAATTTCAAATATTATTTTTCGGAAGCTTAGAGGTTCCTGTATAACATAGCGTATTTTATGTCATCACGTAATTTTTAAATTTTTGTTAAACAAATTGTGATTGGTGATATGAAATCATTTTATTTGTTTAGGAAAAAGTTAGTTCTTTTATCTAGCAATTATATTTCATTCTATCTGTTGTATACTACGTATTGTAATACGCAGGAATCAGATACATTGTAGTACCACTACAATACATCATCCTTTATTCTTTCCTTGTTTTACAATTTTTGAAAATTATTCACAGGAGAGATATAAAAAAAGTCACAATCGAGTTCTACATAGAAACTTGTGTAACCCTTTAAAAAATCAAAGTGATCATACTTGCTTTAAAAAAATTGTTATCTCATTTTTCTTACAACACATTAGTCTATTCCTCAAATCGTGTATCTCTCCTTCCACTGATGATTATTACTGATATCAACAATATATTACAACAATATAATTATATATCTGTTTCCAGCACTAATTGCTTTTTTATTTGTACAGCGTGATTTGACTATATAAATCTAATAAGTTTGTGATATAAAATAAAAGCTTTAAGATTAGTTTGCTGTAAAGCGTAGAGAACGGATGATGCTTGAAATGATATAAAATATTAACAATTTATTGTTAGTTTTATTAACAGTAAATGTTAATATAAAAGTTATATTTTTAATTTATTAATAGTTATTTATTATTATTTATAGTTATTTATTAATAAGTAAATTATTTTAAGAGTAACAGTTTTGTAGGGTAAATTTTTGTGTTATTATGTCATTTGTTTAAGAATGAAACAAATATATTTTTTTCAGAAAATACTAGAACAAAGCTGAAGTTTATACATGTAAAAGCATCATTGTCTTTTGTAAGGTTTTATGTAGCTGTTTACTTTACGAATGATAAGGCAACAGTAAACTTCAGATGAGATCTATAATTAGGGCGTATCGCAGAAGGTCAGAATGGCATTTATGAAAGTAGAGGTGTTTATTTAGGAGAAGTTGAGCATTGGAATTCAAAGAGCGAAGTAGTGTCAGAAGAAAACTACATAGCAGGGTAAGGGTAGTATGTAGTTAATACGCGAGTCCTTATTACCAGTGGAAAACAAGCAGAGAAGCTGAGATCAGGCGCCTTGTATTCAATGCGTGCGCAGTTCAGCTTTCGTCCTTTTGTTTTTATCTCTGGAACACTTCTATGGTTCTGACATAACACGGATAATTTCAGCTTTTCCTCTCTTATCGGATGCTCAACTCTCTTAATAATTGGCGAACACCATTATGTTTACCAACCTTTATCTACACAAGCTTTTACGAACAATTTTCAAATGGAATTTATCAATTAGTAAGCGAATCAGCTACAATTTTTTAAGAGATACTTGGTTAAAATTATAAATTTTTAACAATCAATTCATCTCAATCTTTTACATGTAGAAAAATAATTTTATAATTTAAATGGCATGTAATTCATCTGTCATCTCTACAATTAAAATCTACTCAACACGTTGAATGTTTATCTTATTTCTATGTCGATTTCTAGAATTAAAATTAATTTATTTCATTTTAAAACATCAGTAAAGTATACAAATAAAATCCCTTTTATAAATATGTGCTGTTATTGATTTATATATGTAAATATTTTTCAAATATTTCTTATACAGGAGAACGATATGTTTAAGTACTAGTAATCTATTTGCTTAACTAAATCATATTGAAACTCTTCATAATAACTAAAAGGACCCCTACCCGGGCACTGTTTTCTTTTATTAAACTTTTATTTTTAATTTTTATCTGTACTATAAAGAACAACTAACAGATGCGAGTGTATCAATATTACATTACAATCAACAAGATCATGCACGAATATAAAATACAACAGTCAGGAATATAAAATTTGGAATAACAATGAACGAAAATTATACAAAATTATTAAAAGAAACAATAAGTCCATATTATTTGAGAAAAGTTACTACCAATAATAAAGCATATTCAAAAACAAGAATTACATCTAATATTTCAAATTTTTGTTTTTTTTTCGACTAGGTATACATTAACATGTAGCAAGAGTTAATAAGATCTCTGCTCCATCTTCTTTTTAATGTTCTAATGAAGCCTGGTGGATTTAATATGTCACTGACAACCGGTTTTTTGTGAATTTGTAGTTTTGAATAGAATTTAAAATAATATAGCCTATAATGGCATTTTATGCAGAAACTTTCTGATTGCACTCATTTTCTTATAAACAACTTGACTCACATAACCTAGTAGGCAATCTTTAACATACGGCAGGAAGGCGATGAAATGGAACTAAATACAGGTTCTTTTTTGCCTTAAATTGTGATTCGATCCCACCACACCAGTTCGGGTTCCGGCAGGGTCATTCTACGATGCAACAACTTCATCGAGTCAATGATTTCTTAACGGAGAGTTTGGAAAGAAAGCTCTACGCCACTGGAGTATTTCTTGACATAAGTGCTGCTTTCGATCGGGTGTGGCACGCCGGTTTACTTAATAAGTTAAAAGAAATCCTCCCAGACTCATATTTTCTGGTAATGAGGTCATTTTTAGAGGAGAGATTCTTTAAGGTGAAAGGAGTAGATGCTTTTTCCAACACCCACAAAATCAATGCCGGCGTTCCTCAGGGTTCTATCCTTTCACCTGTTCTTTTTACAATTTGCACCAGCGATATGCCGTTGAAGAACAATGCACTTATTGCAACATATGCAGATGATACTGCCATTATTGCAAGAAGTGAAACAACAGAAGGAGCGTCAATAAAGGTTAAACAATATCTGAACAACCTAGATACCTGGCTTAAAAAGTGGAGGATAAAGGTTAATCCTGGAAAGTCCGTCCAGGTCACCTTTACCCTTCCTAGAGGCAGCTGTCCGCCAGTAACCCTGGGTGGGGTCAACATACCAACTATAAACAAGCTGAAGTACTTAGGATTATGGTTAGACAGGCGGCTGACGTGGAATGAACATCTCAAAAGCAAACTCTTATTACTAAACAATCGCCTCAGATGTTTGTTCCACCTAGTTAAACCGCGTTCTCGTCTACAACTGAAACAAAATATTACAATTTACAAGACTTTGCTGAAACCTCTCTGGCTGTACGGAATTCAGATGTTGGTGCTGCTGCTCGAACCAGTTTAAACAAAATACAGGTATTTCAATCAAAGGCTTGCCACTGGAGCACCTTGGTACATGAGAAACGACACCCTTCATTCTGACTTTCGTATTCCCTACGTAAAAGACAATGCACGACAACTATATCAAAGTTTCTTTGATAAATTGCAAAATCATCCAAACGACCTCGCTCGACAAATGGCCATTGAAAATTTTCTAAATTTTCGACGTCTTCGCCGTCTTTGGTGTAGGGATCTTCTTCGATAACATTCTGTTACCGTTCTTTTATTATCTTCATTTCATTATCTTTACCATCACATCTTCTTCAGTTCGTCACCGTTGGGTTTTCATTTTCATTTCCATCAAGATCATCTCCATCATAGGATGATTACGTCATCCTGGAGGATACACTGCTGGGTGTGACCCCTCCTTCCACGCCTAATAATAACTCTCATCAAATCTAGTGATTGTGCTTTAATGTATAGTATAGTGTTATAGATTTTTTAAATTAAAGACAAAAAAATAAACAAATTGTGATACGGTACAATGAGCTGGACAATTTCCGAATATAATAATTTAATGGGTGGTAAAAAATTTTATATTCAGAAGAAGAGTTACACTGTGGTACTGTTCCGTTTAGAACTATGGCTTTCGTCCGTTATTCAGCCTAAGAAGTCTCTACTATATTTTCGCTTTAGACGTCGTCGTAGAGTTGGGAACCTCCTTATAGCTAGGTTACAGACTAAGATTACATTGTCGTTCTCAAAATTTATTGTAGTACACGGTTAGGTCCTTTACTGTCATAATTTTGAAACTAATTTACAACATTTTAACCCAACTTAGTATACAACGTTTTAAGACGTTAGTTAAAAATAAATTAAACATTAAGTGATGTAGACCTATCTACTAGGTACTGATTACTGTGATATTGATTAAGGTAACTTATGGAAAACATTTTTTCTTTTAAATAAAAATTATTTTTAAATTTTCAATAAGATTCCCAAACCTGACAGGACGTAAGTTACATGTAGGCTACTAAAAATCATTACTTTAAAAACCATGAGATGAATGATATTTTTCATACAACTTCCTATTAAAAATATTTTTATATAATTTAAGTAAATTTCAGTAATCCATAAGAATCTAATATTTGAGCGTAATATTATAAATTAAAGGAAGCAGCCTAAATTTCTAAATGCTTAAGAATTTTTCGTTTAAATTTTAGAAGGAAGTTTAAAATTGGTAAAGTCGGTTTCAAGAGTCTGCTGAGCAATGAAATTAAACCATAAATTTATTAAAATAATTAAATTTTTCAGAAATATGATGGATCTTTATTACAAGTATTAGGTAAGGTATAGTAATGGAGACCTATATTGAAGAGCATATATTATAAGAAAATTCAATTCTAGAAAGCCATTAAATACGTGCTAGTAATATTAATATTCAACGTCTTATTAAAAATAAGATCTGCGGAAAGGTCGAAAAGCGAGAGTCAAGTCGAGCACTCATATGTGAAATATAGTTGGCTATTTATCATAGAGTAGCATGGTTAGTAATAAGATATGAACGTATCTGTGGATCTGTGCCTATAGCTTTAATATCCGGCCTGCTTCAACTCTTGACACCACCAGTTGAATTCCACACAATAGCGTCATCCTTTTACAACGCTACCCTATCCTGTAGTCAGTACCGACTCAAGTACCATTTTTACTTAAAATTACATCGGAGAGATATCATGAGATATTTCCTGTGAAAGAAACCCTGTCGTAACGTTTATACATGATTTTTTTTATAAATTCTTTTTAACAATCCGATATAGGCCAAACTATACTTTTAATTAATAATACAAATTTAATTCCTCTAACTATAATATAAATTATATAAACTTTGGAATATTTTTTAAAATGTGTCACTAATTTTGCAACTGCCTCAAACTAATCCTCTAAATTTTCCACATTAAATTTTAAGTAGTACTTCAAGTGAAAACGGAAGAAACCATCATGGAGAATGATGATAATAAATGAGTCCCTGAGTAAGAAAACGGGCTACGTTAAAAAGAAAAATAAGATTTATGAAACAAAGGATGTTTTTATAACAAAATATAGTAGCTAATAATATATTTGTGTATAAAAATTGATAAAATATCAATTAAGCTGGAAAGTATTTTAAAATCAAAATTGATTATATTGATAAGTTTTAAAAATAAATGAAATCACGCATTAATAATTAATATAATGTTTATTTCTTCAGTAATCTTTGGTATGTATTGAATAAGTATCACGCAAAATACTATGTAAAAATAATCGAATAATATCAAGTCAAAAATCCAAGATGAAAATCAGTTCATAAAAAAATAAATTTACACTTCACTCATTTCCTTTGTCTTGGCCTTCCATTTTTTTCAAGCTTCCTCTAGACGTACATTTTCTTTTGGTTAGTAAAACCTTTGCAATGCCCATCGATTTTCAACGACCATCGATATTGTTTTAAAATTTGTCTGTTTTTTATAGAACAACAATAAAAAAGTTATAAACGGATGAAATCATAACCACGTAAATGCACAGATATTATAAGTGTACGGTATTATAGTAGCTATAATAATTATAACTAATAGGCTACATAAACATTATAACTGTATAATATAATAATTATATAGTAAAATATTATATTATACCAATGCAGAAAAGGACGTAAATAATATTACTACGGTAAATAAACAATAATAATACTTATAATATTTTGTTTTTGTTTTTCGGATGACCTCCTCATCTCCTCTTATAGATGACCCGTTCTACAGGACTGAATATCCTCTAATGGAAAACGAGTGATCTAAGCTAGATTTTGAACCAAATGCAGTAGCAGAGTAGAGAACCTTAATGTACTGCATTTAACTTATCAGGAAGATAAAACTAAAAACTGAACCCATAGAGCTCGTCAAACAGAAAAAACATTAATTAGTCAATTTATCATACATAATACTTTTTTAAGTTATATTACGTGTATGATATACATCAAATGTACGCCAACGTGCAAACAAATAAATCGAATGAAATATTAAACATCATAATTCACCTTTTTCACCAAACGTCATCATACACAAAATACATTATCACCAACATTTAACACAGAAAATAACACATTCAACCATGTACACGAAATAAACATCACTATTACTATAAATAATCTAATACATAATGTAGGTCTAATCACTATATAAAAATAACTATTATTATATCTACACATAATTAGGTACGAGTAATTATTATATACATTATGTAATTTTTTAATATTTTTTCTGTTTTGTTCAATTTAATGTGAACAGATTGTACTGTTACTTATTTAAAGAAATTACAACACAACTTGTTATAGACAACTTTTTTAATTAAAGAACTTACGTAAACCGTAAACTGCGTATTTTTTGAACAATTTTTAATCTGAGTCAAATAGATTTTATTTAATACAATTTAATAAAATTTACATAATTTATAAATAAAGTTCCACGCTAAAATTTCATTATTTTATTCATCTTCTTCTCTAAAATTTATGCTCCCTCGCGTCTATTAAAATCCTTATTTCGATAAATTATTTTCTATGAAATGTCAGATTGAAAAATTGTCGTTTATATTCGAGGCACGTATTCTGTTTTTATATACGTTTATATCACATTAAATAAATACATAAAGTTAGAATGTAAAATTTTGTTTATGTATTTCACGGAGAATTTAACCAAAACCGTTAAGATTCATTATGTTTTTTAATTTAACTTTAAAAATGTACTGTTATAATTAGCTTTCATTTTTTAATTGTTTTTACATTAGGCAATTAGTAGTGACGATTACAGAGCAGGGATCTTGAAACGCTTAGAATAAAATAAGATTGTCGTTTTATGGTTATAACATGTTTCGGTCGTAACGGTATTGAAAATATGCACGCTGAACAGAAATATTTAAGTTGATAACCACATTTTTTGTTCACTAAACCGAAATTGTGAACCAATGACTCGATCTTTTAGAGATCAAAAGCAAGTTTGGAGAAAAACAGCGAGTTACAGAACGTTACACTCTTGGGAAATTTTGTTTTATTTTCCGTTAATCCATTAGATATAATCATAAGCTGTAGCGGACAGTTAGAGTAAAATCTATTTGATTTGTAGGTAGCGACTAAATGATTTCTTTGATTTTAAAAACTCACATCTTCTTTTTAGTTACGTTTAGTAAGCCTTAAGCTTTTAAAAATTTTGTAATCAATTTCGTCTACTTTTGATTTAAGAAGTTTAATTTTCTTGTAGCTATAACAGTTATAATCACATAATCAGTGATTTATAAGACTGAAGCATTTAAGAACAGAAGAGGTAAAATTGTAAAAGACATAAGTCAGAGAGTAGTTGATTCCTCTGATAGTATTGAATTTTATTATGCAGCCAGACCCTGTGGTAAATGAAGTAAAGGTGTCATTGCAGCGTGGAAAGTAATGCTTTTCAGAGCGCCGGGCATGCTTATAAGCATAATTTTCCACTCAGTGAGGAAGACACAGGGTAAACTACCACCTTGTTTTACTCAGTAAATCCTCTAGAGGTTTAAACCAGCTTTTCGGCTGATGACATCAACAAAAATTCAATAATTAATGTAAGTACGTAATAAATCTTAAAATGTAATATATTCGTTGTAAATGTAAAGGAAACTATTGTTATCTGAAAACAACCAGATCCCAAAGAAACTGAAATGAATGTCACAATATTTTGTCTATAGGTATGTTCCTGAAGAAAAAATTTGCTAAAACCACCATCCATATTATTTAAGCAACCCTTCTACCCAGGGAGAGTAAAACAATCCACGTTCGAACACTTGCTCCTAAAGTGAAAAAAGTGTAAAATGAGAAGTAAAACAAGAAAAAGCAATAAACCAGTTCATATAACCTTTTTGGGGTGGGTTACAAATTCTAATTAACCCTAGAAATCTGGGACATTTGACAGAAATACCTTTATAGGTTGTTCATAAATATTCTAAAGTCATTGCAAGGAGGCCCATAACTTACACAAATCAGCATTTAAATTATACTTGTAGGCCTACTCATTTGACTAGATGACACATATATTATTAACGCATCTCATTGTAAAATTATTTTTGGTCTTTTCGTTAAAAAGAAATAAAAGTTAAAGGGAACAACCAATTAAATACACGAATGGGCGTTTAGACGCTGTACATATTAAAGCGCATATTAGTACACGAAACGTAATTGCACACCATTATTCAAATGTACTGCAATAAAGACGACAATAATTTGTAAAAATGAATAGACATAAAATAAAACGTTAAGTAATTCATGAAACAATTAGCAAAGAAACTGCCTCATGAACTGTTTAAAGTTTGTTGGACAAGTAAGAGAGAAGTGAGGTGAGCCAAAGTTGCTAGAGGTGTTTCTCCTTTTTGCAAGTTAATCCAATTATCAAGCCGAATGTTAGTTGCCTCCGCAAATTGGCTAGCCGTACCCATGAGCTGTAAGGTTGATGCGACCTCATTTTCCAGTTATGACTGTACCCTCAAACTAAGGTTATTATTTCGCTCAGCGCTAAAGATCTTATGAGTATTTTTGTACTTTTATCTCAGAGTCTAATGAAAAAACAAACTGTAAAGAAAATACTAAGAAATTAAATAATTTTTTAGTCTTTCTAACAAAAGTAAAAAATTATACGTGGCTATGAAATATTAATATCTTTGCAAATTACATTACACAACCTACTGCTTTAATTTAAACCTTTTTTTATAAAAGTAATTGCATTTTCAAAACAAAAACCATTTTTCTAAAAAATTGTGTCAACATCATAACAGTTGTACAACTAAATTATCATGTTTTATTTAACTGGTATTGTGAACAATAACAAGCACTTGCCTTTTCACAAATAACTGTCAAAGAACCTAATGAATCTACAATACGAACACAATTACTCTTACAGGTCACTTACAAAACTTGCGTTTATGACACACATTACACAAAAATCTATAAATATTCAAAGTCAATTTTAAAATAAAATATACAATTAAAGTAGAATCTAATAAAAAATTTAATATAATTGTTCAATTATTGTAAGCCTGTTGTAAATAAACCTTTTGTTTATGTGTTAGTTTATTTTAAAGTTGCATCAACAGCTTGGTTATTAGTGATTACGATAAGTTATGTGTTAAGACTAGTGGATTTTTACTTGTAAAAATTTCCAAACCATAGCCAGAAATCAAAACCGAGACCTCTGCGTTGTAGGCTAGCGCGCTAACCACTACATCATGGTGATGGCTAAATAAATCAAATATTTTCCTGTAATTTCTACATATTTAGATATTTTTCATCTAATAGAGATGTTTTGTATAGTATGATTAAGTTTTTGTACGGGAATCAAAACCAAGACCTCTACGTTTAGTCTGGGTGCCATCGTGAAAAGCTTGTTTTGAGGTATGAATAAAATGTTTTGACTGTTTTTGAATGCTTTTGTTATGTAGATTTCAAATCCGATTGATGCCACTCTGCCAGAGTTGAGCATTTCGAGTAATTCAAGATGGCGTCCAAGATGGCGCCCGATATATTGAAAATATTTTTCTGAAGCGATATCAACTTGTGGCATATCATTATATATGTTTTTTAAGTCGAGGAGTACGAATAAAAAGTCCAATTTTACCTACAGTTAATGGGAAAAACGTTATTGTCAAACTGTACCGTGTCACGGCTCATTTGCCGTTGTTGTTTTTGCAGCGCTTGCCGGCTCCACTCAACACTCAAAGCCTGCCTGCCTGTTATTTTTTTTGGCTAGTTGCTGTCAATCAGCTGTATGGAAACAACAATATAACCTAGTTTTGAAAGTAGTTGAGTAAACACTAGTATTAAAAAAAATTAGTTTTGTCCACAACTGTAATGTCTCTGTATGCACATTCTTTTGATTTAATTTAACTAATGAGACATAGAAGTGGCTATTGAAACGGAATAGGGTCGGATATGATGATTGAAAGCACATTTATGAGATATGGACATGGTGAAAGAGGAACCTCTTTGACTGGTTTAACGATGCATAGAGCAGGAGTAAAACGTTGGGCTTGAAGTATGCACGTGGCCAGCCAGCTTAGATGTGGTCTATATGAAATGAGGGAACATGAGGGTTCTGACAAATTACATTTACATAAAGAAGAAGGCAACAGAAGAATCAGTCGTGACGATGCAGATTGGGAGAAGCTAAGGGAAAAACTAGAATTGTGTATACAGCCATGTTAATCCATCAGAGCATCCTCAAGGATTGGTAAACATTGTAACTGGAAAAGTAGTAGCAGCTACAGAATTTAATGTGGACAATGCTTATGAAATGGCTAAGACAGTAGTGCATAACTTTCAAGAAAGTCTCCCAAGCGGATTTCATGTTAGTCTTAAAAAATTGGTTGTAAACATGAGTGAGGATAAAGATGTTAAACTTCAAACCGCAATGAATATGGACGCTTCACTTTTGTATTCAAAAAATAATAGCCCTCCAAGCAAATAGAGATATAAAAATGACTGATATGTTGAAATACGAACTAGCTTCTATGCCTCCATCCATGTTTAAAGACGATGAGACCATGAGAGAGGCTGTTAGTAAGTCTGCATTAATGAACACTATGAGTGTGTCGCAGTCTGTCAGAAGAAGTAAGTCACCTACACTAATAATCATTGACGGTTGTGCTTTTCTGTGGGTTGTGCACTGGCCTGTAGGAGGGCAGTGGCGGATTAACACATTTGCCGCCAGTAGGCTGTTCAAATTTTGCCGCCCCTTGTGATCTCTGCATTTAGATACCCTACACGGAGAAAATAAGGTGGAAGAAAATGTCAAATTTTATAATTAAAAAACTAAAAAATGTTATATATTTTTATTGAACTTACAGTTTAAAACAATATGCCTATTAAATTATGTATTAACAATCCGCTTGATGATGATAAAATCAATTAAAATATAAAAGTTTTAAATTACCTTTTTGCGCGATTTTATATTCGCAAAATCGTCAATTAAATCGTCGTATGAAATATTGTTCATAAGTTCTGACTCTATGCACAAAAGAGCTAAAGCATTAGCTTTTCTTGACTTAATGTTGATCGTAGATAGTTTTTCACCCGCTTTAAGCAAGAAAAGCTTCTCTCACCCGAACAATTTGTCGCTGGTGTACACAAAGCCATGCGAACTGCTATATCCAAGTTATATCCCGCGACGACTCGCCCGCGCCCTGTGCTCGTGCGCCCGCGACGTCATTTCAGCCAGACACTCAGCGAATGGTCATGTCATTCGTTACCGCACCGCAAATACGTAGTAAAAAGAAAGTATTTGCAGATTGAAAAACGTCCAATACCCCACTTCGACAAATTAAGTAGTGAAACCTAATAACATTTAAGTAGGTATTTGTTTATTTCTGTAAGAAAAAAAATTTTTGGGGCCGAATTTGCCGCCCCCTAAAATGAGCCGCCCTAGGCTTCAGCCTACTCAGCCTGCTGGTAAATCCACCACTGTAGGAGGGTATGTATGTGATTTCCTGAAAAATTTCATGGAAAAAATCATTGACAAGCTAAAAGATGCCCATGTCCACCTGGTGTTTGACAGATACCATGAGTACAGCTTTAAGAAAGCAATAAGAGCGAGTCGTGGAAAGAAAGTATCAAGGAAGTTTATACTTACTGAAAGGACACTACTTCCCACACAGAACGTAAAGCTGTCAAGTAATGATAACCAACGCCAACTGATACAGCTTTTATGCAACTACGTTTTTACAAATGTATGTAATGTCCCATTTGAGAACCGTTTGGTTGTTACTGGACAAGATACCACGCCAGTTCAAATACATTGGGGAAATCTCACTCAGAGAACTGATTTGAAAACAGAACACGAAGAGGCGGACATTATAATGATTCAGCAGCTGAATATAATGGAAGAGAAAATGAAACTGTTAATGTTATATGTGCCTATTCGTTTTACTATTGTACTACTACCATCGACTAGGCATGAAAAATGAAGTTTGCATCATATCGCTAAAACCAGGAAGAGCATCAGCAGATAGTAAGGAAACCGTTTCAAAATACAAGGACATAATTTCAAGTCTGCTAGCTGCTCATCCCCTGTCTGGCTGTGATTCTGTTGCCCCAATCCATGGGATAGGAAAGAAAAAAGTTACTAAGTGTCTTCAGACTGGTAAAGAGTTACGAAAATTGGGCCACGAAGAGAGCTGCATGACAGAGGTAATAAAGGAATGCACAGAAGCTATTGCTTCTTGTTACGGAATTGAATGCGCTACTGATATGACAGGTGAGAATTTCTGGTTGGGCAAAGAAAATTGGCCAAGCGCAACTACGAGTTCCTTCATTTTCTTCATTACCACCCACTAAGGAATGCTTTGCCAAAAATTTAAGGCGAGCTCACTATCAAACTATTTAGTGGTTATCTGCAAACAGTCCATTATTCCTTTGCCCAGATCCAACATCATTCGGCTGGCAAAGAGATGAATTGAACAAAGAGCTTTTTCCCTTTGCGATTCCACAAAATACTCCAATTGCACCAGACTACATTTTAGCAATGACGAAGTGTTCGTGCAGATCTGAACAACCCTGCATGACTTTGAGATGTAATTGTAGGGCAAATAACATTTCATGTAGCTTAATGTGTCAATGCTTATATAAAGGGGAAAAGTGCTGTAATCCGCATACCAAAATAGCTCAAGCAATTAATGAAAGTGACTCTGAGGAAAAATTTTAGTTTCATTTGAAATTTACCACTATGTTAGCTTGAAATTAGGCGACAATATGAAATGTATCTTTTTTATTTAAACTTTAGTATCCATAATGTTAAAAATTAAAACGGTTTCTTAATTTCTCGTTTAAAGCAACAATACGCTGTTTTTTTTTTCAATTTTGTTCAATAAAGTTTCGTAAGTAACACTCTTGCATTAATTTTTTTACCAAAATTAACATTCTATTTTGATTCCTTGACCTAAAAAACTAGCCAAAAAAATAACAGGCAGGCAGGCTTTGAGTGTTGCAGTGGAGCCGGCAAGCGCAGCAAAAACAACCACGGCAAATGAGCCGTGACACGGTACAGTTTGACAATAACATTTTTTCCATTAACTGTAGATAAAATTGGACTTTATATTCGTACTCTTTGACCTAAAAAACATATATAATGATATGCCACAAGTTGATATCGCTTCAAAAAAATATTTTCAATATAGCGGGCGCCATCTTGGACGCCATCTTGAATTACTCAAAATGCTCAACTCTGGTGGAGTGGCATCAATCGGATTTGAAATCTACATAACATAAGCATTCAAAAACAGTCAAAACATTTTATTCATACCTCAAAACAAGGTTACTCTATTATTAGCTGTTTGGCACCCAGACTAGTTGTAGGCTAGCGTTCTAACCACTACTTAACGAAGACGTCTAGGTATTTCAAATTATTTTTCTGCAATTTCTACATATTTAGATATTTTTTTTCTAATATACCAAATTTTTATAACACGCATAAAGTTTTGTAATAGGTAAGCCTACATGGAGCTATGCCAGTCAGCTTTACTGCTGTGCAAAACCATCTGGATTAGCAAAAATTCAACGTTATCAATCAAAGTTTTTGCGGAGGATAGTTAACACCCCCTATTATGTAACCAATAAAACGCTACACCCAGACCTAAACGTACTCTACATATATGACGTTTTCTTAAAACTCTATACATAATTTAGGAAGAAACTCATGAACTACTATAACCAACTGATCTCTAATCTGGCTACGCAGACTCTCCCAAACAATCCAATAAGACGTCTAAAACGTCGATGAAACCTCATCAATTAACGTAGTACTGTAATAGACTGTCCATTACAGTGTTCTAAATGCTGCACTTTATGCTACACTTATCTATTCACGTCGGAGTTCTGTCACTGGGCTGTGTCTCCACTCACGTTTATTCTTCTTCTTCTTCTTCTTCTTCTTCTGCCTTTCAACGATTAGGCATCTCTGCCTGTTCCGAACCTCTCAAATCTGCTCATCACTTTCTCGGGTGTCCTCGTTCTCTCACGCCCTCCGGCTTATAGCCCAGTGTCTGCTTAGGTACCCTATCTTCCCGCATTCTGTTTACATGCTCTAACCACTGCATTCTGTTCTGGAATATTGTTGTTTATAGAGAAGATGTTTAGTTCTTTCCTTATCTCGGTATTCTTGTAACGATCTTCTCTACTACACCCATATGTATGTCGAAGAAATTTCATTTCAGATGCTTGCAATCTACTCTCCTCTCGCTTGGATAGCACCCAAGTTTCACTCCCATAGAATAGAGTCGGCACTTCTAATGTTTTATAAAGTCTCAGCCTCGTGTTTTTGCTGGTGCTATTTTTTTTAAAGTGCGGTGGATAGTTCCGCATATTTGCTGAAATTGGTACATCTTATTGTAAGCATCTTCTTCTGTTAGTATGTAATGTTGCAACCTAGATACTGAAAGTGAGAGATCTGTTCCAAAATATTATTATCTATAACAATTTTACTTCTGACTGGCTCCTTTCCCCTAAATGCCATTACCTTTGTCTTTTTCGTCAAAACTGTCAACTTATATTTTTTGCAGAATTTGTTCAGCATGAAAGTGCTCTCTGCAGGTCATCCTCATTCTCCTGTAGCACTATCAGGTCATCGGCAAATAATAGGCAGTTTACAACTCTATCTGCTCCTATGCGAATACCAGAGTGCATTTGAGACTTCCAACTTCTGATCACGTCATTAAAATAAATATTAAACAAAGTGGTTGATAGAACACACCCTTGTCTTACTCCTCTATTAATAATTACTTCTTCAGAATTAGAGTTCTGCACTGCTATTATCCCACTGGTATCTTTGTACAGGCTTTGAAGTGCTTTTATAAGATGGGAAGGATATCCAGTATCTCGCAATATTTCCCATAGTTTTGTTCTATCCACTGTATCGAAAGCCTTCTGAAGATTAACAAAGACTAAGTGAGTTTCGAGACTGAATTCTCTGCTATTCTTAACAATTTGCTTTATGATAAACACATTGTCAGTGCATGATCTCCCCTTCCTGAAGCCACACTGTTCTTCAAGTAGCAAGGTCTCTGCAATTATCTGCATCCTACCTTTTATTATCATGCTGTATATCTTATATGTTGTATTAAGCAAACTGAATCCTCTGTAGTTATCGCAAAAGCGTCTATCTCCTTTTCTAAACAGAAATTTGACGGTGGCAATTCGCCAGTCCTCTGAGATCTTTAATTGAGTCCAGCACATTTTTATTAAATGCATGAATCGCAGCCTGAAAAACAAACCGCCACATTTCAGTAGTTCCATATTCAAGCCATCCGGTCCAGTTGGTTTATGACTCTTTGCTTTGTTGAGCACTTCCTCCAGCTCCTCTAAAGTTATTAAATAAACTGACTGGTTTCCATCCTATTGGTTCGTATCATTTCCCTCTGTAGGAGCCAACTGACATCTGTCTTCAAACCAGAGATTTTTATAATGTTGTATCCACTGGTCCTTTGACACTACATTTAGCCGTGCTGTATCTCTTTCCGTCTTATTCAGATGTTTCATGACCTTGAACGCCACATGCTATCTTCCGTATAGATCTTCTTTCAGCTTCCTTATAAAAGTCTCCCAAGATTCTTTATGTGCCCTCCTAGTGATTCCTCTAGCGATATTTCTTTTGTCCCTATACCACTTTTTAGACTCCTCCATGTTTACCTGTAAATGGGTTTTGTAAGGTCTTTTCATATCCTCTATTGCCTTAGCTATTTCCTCATTCCATACCTTTAACTGTCTCCGATTCATTGATTTTCGTTTTTTCCCTAGAGCTTTATCATGTTATTTTTTTAAATTTTGTATTATCACAAAAAAAAATTGTATTATCATTCACTGTTAGTTTTCAACAGATTGTGAATTTTCTAAATAGAGAGAAAAAAGAAAAGCCTACTCTTTGAATCAAACAAACTCTTCTTACTAATTAAAAGAGTGCAAAACTTCAATTAAAAATTTGATTTTTAACTGAATTTTTGGTTTTAAAGTGTATTAAGTTTGAACAAAAGTTTAATAAGTTGCATAAAAATCGTTAAATGAACAGTTTTATTTAATAATAACTACTTTTTTCTTCAGAAAAAAATATAACCCGTTTTTTTAATTATTCAGTGAAATGAAATTTAAATGCTAACACTGAACCCTAACTAGTTAAGTGGATTAGAGTCATACCTAATAGGTGTTCTCTCATCCGTACATGAAATTCATTTCATTTGAGTAGGCTAAGCCTCAAAAAACCTACTATCTAACATAAAATGTAAATTAAACTGATACAGTAATATTTCAAACTTAAAATTGTTTCCGATGTAGTGTTATTAAAATTGATATTAAATATACACGTTTTCAAAAATTTATTTCCCAATTTTTGAACAAAAATACATTTTCCTCTCATTTAATTAATTTTGTAAGCTTATAAATTCCAGATATAGGCTACTACGTGTTTCAACAAATATTTTCTATTATCTCATTGTAAAATATAGAATCAAAGCATTGAGGTATTTAGTTCCCAAATTGGGCAAACGGAAGATGAGTAATTTTTAAAATGTAATGGTTACAGCGGTAAATTGAAACTGGGGTTTAATATAAAATTTGATATAACAAGAAATTTAACCAAATGTTACAACCTTTTGTATATTATTTAAAATCAAAACCACACAACGGTTGTTAACAGTTATTTTGGATTAAGATACAAAAGCGAATTGAATGTTTAATTTCACCACTCCAACGTGGCAACTGTTAATTAAAATCTTTCATTAGATATAAATATTTATTACATTTTCCTACTGTTTTTTGCCTGCTTTAAGAAAGTGGTAAACGTCGAGAAGGATTACCAGGTGAATTATTAAATGACATGTTATGTAAGCCAGTCAGTAGATTAATACTTATGTAATATATTTTTTAAAGTCCTAATGGCAGCGAAACTTTGGCTCTTGCAGGGAGAAGTAAACAGAAATTTGAAACTGCAGAGTTGTGTATTCTACTAAGTATCAAGGGTACTAGGAAGAACAGAATTCGAAACTGCGATACAAGGAAAGAGTGACAGACAGAAAGTGTAAATAAGACTACTAATAATATTATTGCAATAAATGGACAGAGAATCTTTCGAATGGAGGGATGTAGAATTCAAACATGCCTCTCGGTTGTTGTAGTTTTACAGATCTGCGGGAAAAGGAAGATTGAGGACATATCTAAAACGCTGGGAATGTTGTATTTTATTTACAGCTTCCCAATAAAAAAATAAAACATTTTGATGCTAGAACAGGTTAGGTGGCACATGCCGTGATAAGAAGAAAAACAAAAAGAGAATTTCCATTATTTATACGAAAGTATAATTTACGTAGCCTCTAGTATTGGTAGATCATTATGGAGGTCGGCGGGTACTAATATAAATGGAATATAAACTTCTTTTATATACCATTTTCAATACAAAATATGTTGTATAACAACAAAATGCAAAATATCACTTACAAATAACACATAATAAAGTCACAATTCAGTGTTGTAATTAATAAATTATAATATATCAAACATTATACTGTTCTTAATATTTATAATGAATTATGTGAAAGTAAAAAAAAAAAAAATAAACAAAAATGTTCCCCAAATAAAAAAATTGAAAAGTAATAAGCCTAATACATGATCTCAAAATATAATGTGTACACCAGACTTTCTGAAGATAATTAAAAATATTCATTCAAATATATATTTTTATACAAATTAAAAAAAACACTATCAGAATATTGTCCTGGTTGATTAAGTACGGTAGTACGTTTGATTCTTTGCTATTGTCTTAACAGATTTAAAGCTAGATGATTAACGTAATGTCTTAACAATTTTAACGCTAGATGGTTAACGTAATTATTCAGGCGTTTGATATATTTATATTTACAACTGAAACAAGTATTTCTCCGTAAACTGTTTGCACATCTAAATCTCAATGTGTTGGTATTATAGCACGGTGCATTTAATATGGTCTGTAGGGTTTCGATTAAGAACGTTACAAAATCTGAATGTTGTAAGTTAATGTTATGCCCCATAACTGAATCCTACAGTTCCAAATCGGCGTTAGCATGCTTCTGAACAAACGTAGTTTGTTTTTAATCGAAAGCTGGGAACGCCTACCAACGAGTAGGCGTTAATGAAATAATTTAAAATAAACATAACTTATGAAAGAGCTCAAATAACATAGCGTTAATGTAAAAATGAAATAAAATACTTTACAAATATACACTAGCGTTTAAAATCTAAGCAATTTTAGAATTCGTTGATTATTGTTGTGTTATATTTTATTGTGGTTATGTAGTTTTATTTGCACATGCTAAATACAAAAAAACCTAAAATATTTTATATGGAATATTAATTATTTAATGGAGTTAAATAAAAATACGAAAAAAATAATTAATGTTATATGCTTAAAATTCATCATATTAAAATGTAAAAGATTTATAACGAATATTTTTAATTTTTAATGAATAATCTCCGTAATAAACATTATATTTCCATTATATTAATGCAGCGGTTTATTAATTTCTGAATTCGGTCAAATAAATGTTATTTAACAAACAGTAGTTATTTCTTCTTTATATGTGAGCCTAGATTCACATATTATACTGTCACATATTTTACTTACTTTCGTCTGAAAATGTAAATTATGGGCTTTATGTTGAAGTTAAAGCGAGAAATTCCGCGTTGAATATCGTTGAATATGTAGGAAGTAAAATACAATAGCGTGCATTTTGATTACATCAATTGTAATACAAAAGCTAAAGGATAAAATATATCTCATAAGTACATTTATATAATATGTAAAAGGCAATTGTCCATGAAAAGCAGACCATGAATGGAGATTGCCTTCTGACAATATTGTGGTTTATGTACATGTAACTTGCACATATAATTTATTCAGTGGAAGAACAAGAAGACGAATAAGTTTAAATTCAAATTCAAGGAAAACCAATTGAGCGAGGCCTTATAAATTCTTGGTGAACTCGTAGACAGTTAAACGGGCGGCAATGCTTTTCAAGCCATGACATTATTTACATCCGTTGAAAGTAAGATAGAAGCATAAACGGTGAGAATGAGATAACTCTTGTACACGAATGAACAATTTTCTTGTAAGAAACCTACAATATTCAAAATATTCAGATATTAGATGCCCTTTGATATTTTAAAATCAGAAGAGGAGAAAAGCGCATAATATTTTACAAATTTCAACAAATTTACCTTTATTAACGTGGCATACTTTGAACCGACGCTTCATTTTTTGTGTAATTTAAGTTAGCTTATTCTCAAATTCTTTATTAAAATATTTCAAAAATATAAAGAATTTAAACTAATTTAATTAAAAAAATATGATGTACATTTTAAAAAACAAAATAACCTAAATTCAGATCTTTCAACAAAAGGTTTACATTACGTCTGCCAAAGTAATTTATTAGAAGTATTTTTGAAGTTAATCCAATTTGTATACCGTGTCCATAATAAAATCATATGCAAAAATGAGTATAGTACAAAGATCAGTAAGTAGAAATTCAATAAAATAATTCACTGTCCATCCTTATTATCTATCAACGAGGCTCTTTTCAGAAATTAAACATCGATTGACAATCGGGTCGTTTTTAACGAAATAAACCAGTAAATATTCTCTGTTATGTAATTCGTGACAACATAAAAAATGTATCTACCAAATGAAAAACGGTTTGGGTATGTTTTAAAATAAAAACAGTTCCAAAGAATAATAAACAAAATCTGTTAATAGGTAGTAATCAGTAACTCGAAAATCAACCAAATTCTTGTTACACCTCCTTCTATAGGAAATAATATAGGTACATTTTTCTTCTTTGGTAGCTGTCTCCTTTTAAGAAGGTTGG
The DNA here is from genome assembly GCA_035578175.1 of Catonia carolina. Classification (NCBI taxonomy): domain Eukaryota; kingdom Metazoa; phylum Arthropoda; class Insecta; order Hemiptera; family Achilidae; genus Catonia; species Catonia carolina. The sequence goes on from JAQMRL010000002.1 coordinate 85,211,085, forward strand.
TAATATTTTTGGCAACTATGACTTCCGTAACCTCGTTCTTATGTTATTTAGCCAGAATAAATGTATCTTCTATCCTGAACTAATTTTCATCTGAATTATTACACAGAAGAAGCTGCAATTCTCTTCTCTCTAATCACAATATCCAAGTATTGCAATTACCGTATTTTGATAGTTCTTTTTTTTCGTATAGTAGGCCTACACATTATTAGAGGAGAAAATATTATATAGTTTTACGTATAGCCTTCAGAACGAAATTTTTTAAGAAGTTAGATTATTTAAGTCTAATTAAAAAAGGTATTAAATTAAAATTTCGAACTCACAGTGGAAAGAGAATTCTGTAGGTAACTTTACAAATGATGGGAGTTATGAGTTCTGAAACCTGGGGCTACGTCAGTGCTGTAAAATTTTAAGAGCTTCGTAGACGTAAATATCGTGGGAAGTACGATGATTAAGAACTGATTTCTTAATATGAAAATTGAAATTGTTGATGTATAAATACACCAGCAATATAAATAGTGTTTTAACACATCAGGAAAAATTGCTCAACCAATACAAATTTAATTATTTGTTTCGTATTCATACATCCTTGGGTCTTAAAAAATTTCTAATCTCGTATTTTGTTTAAATTTAATACTAATTAACCAGGCTAGAACATAAAAAAACAGTTTAGAGAATTTTATGGTTTAGGATTTAAACCGATTTTTAACAGATGCTAATCATATAGGGGGCTCTTATCTCAGTTCCTCAATATTTACGAAAATCGGCTAATACTTAATCGACTAATCAAAATTTACCATATTTACGAGAATATTTATTGCTGTATTTATTTGTTACCTTGTCACTATAAAAATATTTTTTCATTTATTGTTATTATAATTTTTTAAATTTTGAATTAAGATTATTAATATCATACTAGGTGTATCGCAACGTTATTACACCAGAAGACACGAGTAATAATGTTACAAAGCGGTTTCAAATACAAAGTGGCTCATATAGAGGTTCCCCAATATTCGCGGAAATCGGAAGAAAGGTTAATAGAATAAGAAACCTTCAGACAAAAAAATTATTATATGAACTGTATATAATTTTATTACCTTGAAAATGTTGTAGCAGGTAGGTGTTCAAAATGTCTATCATGATTCTCTATGCACTTTATGCAGTGACTTAAAACTGATTCAAAAATTTTCAACAGTAACATTTTATCGTCATTTACAATGTCAAATGGAATTTAAATTGAACTTTTTAGTTCGTGCAGGTTTTGTGGCTAGGAAGAATACACTAGTTCCTTTATAATGCGCCACAGTGAAAAATCTAATGGCGTTAAGTCTGGCGAGCGCGCAGGCCATTCAATTGTACCACGACGATCACTCCATTCATCAACTTTGTAGTTTAAAAGCTTACAAACTTCGATACCAAAATGTACTGGGGCACCATCTTGTTACCAGATATGAGCGATTGGATAGTGTTAACAGGATTGTTTTCAAGTTCCGGAAATACTACTTATTACAGGATTTGTAAGTAATTTTCCGATTAAAAATTTCCCTCAAAAATATAAGCACCTATCAGTGCAGAACTAGAAATACCTCTCCATACCATAACACGAGGCACATTGAGCTCTTTCTGAATTACAATATGAGGATTTGTATCCAACCAGTACATGCATTTATGCCGATTAACGTACATTGAGTTTGAAACATGCCTCATCAGACCATAAAATTGATCGCAGAAGGTTTAAATCGGCTCCTGCACGGATAACAACTGTCTCACAGAATTTCAACCGCCTGTCACTAACGTCATCATGAAGCGCTTGCAGTAAAAATGGACGAAATGGCATCAATTTTAATTCCTTCATCATCCTTTGCATGCTAGTTCGGGATAACCTTAGTTTAGAAGATCCCTTACGAGTTGATTTACCAGGACTGGATACAAACGATTCGGCAACCTTTTTTTAGAGTATCGTCATTGCTAGTCTTAAGGGCATTGAATACGCTTCCTGTTTTTAAAATTTCTTAATTAAGTTTCGTAAATTTTACCGAGTCGGTAACTACACACCTGGATAATTATCACAAAGTCTTTCAGTACTTTAGAAGTTTTTTGTGATGTTTCCATCACAACTGAAGCATATAAACTCATTGTTCAGTTGTAAAAATTTTAAAAGCACTGTTACGAAGAAAAAAGTAGTAAATTCACGGAGACATACCTCATACTAGCTACTGTTACAGACAACTAATGTATGTTGTTCGTGATGCTGCAAACATTACACTTTTACAAACTTACCAAAATGAATTGTCCCATCTCATGGGGAAACCGTCGTTTGGGCCACCCGGTGTTTGAAACCACGGTAAAAATATTTGTTGTAATTTTTCAAAAATACCAATATTTTCTTATACTATATGACTGAACATAGTAGGTGTGTAATGGACACTTCCAGATATTTTATGTTATGAAAAATTTAACAGCAATCCAATTAATAACGCAAAGTAACACGAGTATAAAACTACTACAAAGAAAATATATAATCTAGCTAGATCTTTACTTAAAAGTCTTGCTCTAATAAACACAGATTACCTCAAAATATTTTTTAATAATTTAAAAAGCAAAAGAGTAATTTATATTTACTTATTATAACTTCTAATAATTTTTTTTAATTGTTAAATGAGAATGAATAATATAAACATTTTTAGACTTACTAGAGTTTTATATTGCCCAGGATTGTTATAACATCTTGAGATCTTCCATGAAATATCATTCAAAGTTTTAACTCGTTACCTCACAGTAGGTAAGCCTAAATCTATCTTTCATGAGAACGTCTTACAAGTAACGTTTTACGCAGCTCTTTCCAGGGTTAAAGTTTCAAACCGTTATATAATCCAAAACACAAACATACCGTAAACGCTTTATAATTAATGTTTACTCAAAAATAACACTTCACCATCTTCTTTTTGTTAACGAATTACTGATCAACTTATAGCATAGCATTCTTTTAAAAGTAAATATTAAATATGTTATATTTCTATTGAATGTTTAGTAAATACCTTTGTAATAATAAATTTGTTAAATACGCATAAAATGTTTTACATTTTAATTGGACAAAAAAATTTAAAAAGAGATAAATTTATTACGTCAATGTAAAACAATTAAAACCAGATGTATCCTTAACCAGAGGAATAAGTGCAAACTCAATTTTTTTTAACCTACCTATATAAATAGTCTACTACTTAAAATCAGCTATATCAGTTTATCTACAAGTAAATTTTATAACAGTAGATAAGAAAGTTTGAAGGAGATTACGTCCAATACCGTAACTCCAATAAAAATCAACTGTAGTGTTAAATTTTCTATTTGTTTATTGTACGAGTAATTACAAAATTTATAAACTAACTTCGGGTAATTAAAATTTAATATAAATAAACGTATTATCGGTAATAGTTGTCGCAGTTAATTTTTTATTTTGCCTGTACGGTAAATCTGAAATTTTTATACGTTTCAGTCTGCGGTAGTGGTTACTATTATATGAGGTAAAATTGCCACATGGGTTTGATGATGTTTAAATCTGCCTTAATATTATTTGTTTCGTTTTCGTATTAATTTCGTCAAGAACAGTGTTTATAGGTAGTCATGGTGGACTACTTCAATGATTGTGAACCAAGGGGAGTCAGTAATAATTGTAACGATCACCGATTGTAGACGCTGCAAGATGGTAATGTTATATATGGTCTTGGTGAACCCCATATTTCAATTCCTTACATTTATATTAGTTTTATGTATGTTTTATAAATAATAAATTTATTGGTCAGTGAAAGACGAAACTTTCTATCTGACACCCAATTCAGTTTGTGTAATTTAATACCCGAATGTTTACGTTTCGCCCAAATTTGTTTAACCAGATGCTTGGGGAACCCTTCGCCGCTACCTCAAAGTGGAGCAGCCGCTGGCAAGCGAAGGGGAGATCGTCTTTACGGCTGGCCTAAATGACTAGGAGCAGTCGACGACGCAACGAACACCTTTTGTCACTGCCTCCGAAGAGGAGCAGTTGCCGTTGCTCCGAAGAGGAGCAGTTGCCGTTGAAGCGAAGCGGGGTCGTCCGTACCGCTGCCTAATCAAATAAGAGCAGTCGCCGACGCAGCGAGCACCTTTTACCGCTGCCTCAGAGATGAGCAGTCACCGATGAAGCGAGGGGTAGGAAAGGGAGATGTAGTAGCAGAAAGAATTGATTTAAAGTTGAGCTGCAATTTCTCCGTATCGACCTTCGATAGCGTTTGAATCGATACTGCCTCGTCACCTTCAACTATCGCATCCGCCAGTACGTAGATACATCTTGCCACTTGGCACACGCACTGCGAGAGGTGTGACCGCTGCGCTATCTATCGGCAGTATCAACCCCATCAGAGCGCCAGCAGTGGGCAAAATATGAACTACGGACCGGCGTAAAAGTAGTACAGTATCAATTGTTACATAAAAACGTACGCATTCCTTACTTTAATCCTTTTTCATTATTTTTACTGGCGTTTAAAATTATGATTTTTGCGAACGAAAACCGACCTGACGAAACCTGGACGTGGCACCAGGCTACCCGCAATGAAGGCTCCACAAGATAAGGAATTTAGGTTTCCTCAAAATACTTCAACTATAGAGAGATGGGGAAGTAAATCTTTTGTATTTTTCTATATTAACAATTGATCCTTGAGTCTTACAAATAAGTAATAACGTTCTGCCTCAATCATCCATAATATATTTTCATATACGCAGAAGAAAATCTTAAAAATGTAGACTGTAACTACTACTACAGGTACTACAGTACACTACTATTTACATACGTATACCTTACTCATTTTTTTATTTTATTGAGTGATGATGCCTTTATATGCGCTGGCTTGTTCGTATGTAATGAGGTAAACTGCATACAGATAAATAAATGTCAGAACTTACCGGGAATTGAACCCAGGACTCCGGCATAGAAACTTGTTGCGCTGACCATTACCTACAGCACAGTCCGACCAGTAATACACGACTAGTAATACACGTGACGTTATAACAGGAGTACCGGTTTACAGAAGGATTTGTTTTAATAAACAATCTATTGGTAGGGCGTACTTTATATGCATATTACATCAGCTGAACGCAGTGAATAATTCTGAATGTAAATGATTTGCTGGCAGTCAGTCGATCGCATGAACAGTGCCACACCATTGGCTGAAAAATTGTTTACCTGAATTGTATTTTATCAACGTTCAGTGAGTGTAGTATTTATCTTATAACAGGCAGGTGTAGTATTAAATATTTGTACTTAATCTGCTAGTTTCAAGGCTACAAAAAAAATTCTGTTTCTTATTATATCGTCAGCCAATCAGTCAATCAAAAGAAGAGGTAGAGGTGTAAAAACACTAGACAGAGTTTTATCCTCCGAAAGTAATAAACTTCATCATTATACTGCCGGACCCTTTGGAGAATGAAGGGAAGGTGACATTGTGGAAAGTAAATGCTTTTAAGAGAGCCAGGTATGCTGATAAGCATACTTTTCTACAAAAAAAGGAAAGAAAGGAAAACATAGAAACATCACATAATAACTAAAAAGAAACATCTTGAGCTAACAGTACGTAAACTACACTGGTTAATTGGTAAATAATCACCTTTGTCAAACGAATTAAAAATTATTTTACATAAATCCGTTTTAAAACCAATGTGGACATATGGGCTTCAATTGTGAGGTACATCCTGCACTTCAATCAGAAACATATTCAAACGTTTCCAGTCAAAATTCTTGCGGCGGGCGCTGAAAATCTGTGGTACATCAAAAACACCTATATCTATGCCGATCTTAATATTGACTTAGTGAAACAAACTATATCAAAATTCAGCCGTAAGTATGAAGAAAGACTCAGCTATCATCCAAACTTCCTGGCTCTGAATTTACTAAATAACACTGATACCGGGTTTTCAAGACTGAAAAGTCATAGTGTTTTTGATTTAGGTTATAGGTTTTAAAGCACATTGTTACACTTATTATCTTTTTTTATTCTAACTGATTTACTTCAGTCATCATTGTATTTATCAAAAATATTAATTTATTACTATTTTCAATTTCATTAACATTATAATGAAATCGTAATCATGTTAATTAACATTTATCAAAATTACTGATTGTTCTATTTCAAGTGAACAGATTCTAATGTTGCAGATTTGTAAAAAAAGGAAAGAAAGACAATGGTAAACCACGTCACTCCTCGTTTTATTTAGTAAAGCCTCTAGAGGTTCAAACCAGACTTTTGGCTAATGACCTGAACAAAGTATTTACAGTCAATAACTTTTTTTATTTTATTGATATCAAGAAAAATGTCTGTGTTCAAAAATATAGCAACGATAGATGACTTAACGGAGGTATTTCACCGTGTTTTGATGTTCGAATTATTTTTTTATCTTGATCAATTTCAACGTTTGTTAATTAATTATATGATTCGATTAAGCTGTAACAAACTTAATATATATGACTTAATCGTTATACGTAATAAAAATTTACTTACATCATGACTGCGTTCTTCAAAGATATTGTTAAGAATTTTATTTACGTAAACAAGTCTAAGAAACGTACCTGCAAAAAATAAGAAAAAGATGTCAACTATAAATTATTTGTTAAGGTAATTAAATTTAATATTAAAAAAAACTTCAGATTATTTCATAAGATTGATGTGTTCATTGTAAAGAGACAACCATCGTTTAGTATTGCAAAGTCAAGGGTATTTTCGCTCTGACAAATGAACGACATTATATCATAATGTTTCCGGAGAAAAGTGATTTTGTGAAAGCTATAATAAGACTTGCAAGAAAGAAGTAAAATTATGAGAAATGATATCCAACCGTACACTATTTAGACCAAGTATTATAAATTCTGTTACACACATTTTCATAACGTAAAATTCCTTACAACAGAATCATATATTTTACTTTTTAGGCAATGGAGAATAATGCGTATGAATGCACCATTCACAAATATTTTAAAATCTAACGTTTATCAATGGGATAGGTTTTTGAAGAGTAATAATTTATCAAACTGTCTAAACATTTTGTAATGAAAACTGATATAAAATGGAATATTATCATATTTATTGAAATTTATTATGTTAAACGTCAATCCAAAAATATAAAAAAATAACAATGTAGTATCTTTCTTTATTGTACGGTGCGTTTTTGTTATAAGATTATCACAGATTAGATTTCACAATCAGAAAGAAAACTGGGTAAACTGCAGGAAAGTACAAATGTTAATTTTACACATTGAAGTTATTACTTGTAATAAAAGTAAGCTCGCTTAATTTATGTTAGAAAATTTTTGGTGAGTTTTAATTTTACAATCGATACATAAACGCGAAAAGTCTCACTGACTAACTCACTGACAAAGTGACCTAGTCGGTAACTCGTCAATAATTCATTAACTTTTCGACCACTTAGAGTGTTAAAATTAGAAACCGTTGTACTGTCGGGGTTGAACAAAAAACTAAATTATTTGTATTTTGATTAATTGCGTCTAAAGATAAGACGAGCATGACTTTCATAAACTAAAACATTTTTTAACTTTCTTGAAGAGTTTCTTTTCTAAAACTCAGCTTAAGGGAATATTATTTCCGATAATGATACCTAGAAATAGTAAAACATTCTACTTGCTACTACTTGTTTCTAACGAATAAATAGGATATAACTGTCATATAGTAGCAATCGCAGTTTTTGTACCTTCCTGAAGCACAGAGAGTTGAAGCCTATGGTGCGAAAACATTAAAACTGAACATCGCCAGCTAGAAAACTTAAGAGTGACTCAATGAAAAATAAAAACTTTGATTCTTGAGGTGTCATAGTTAGGGATCATATTAATAACGGATCATATAGAAGAACAGGTGTCACTGGTTTTATTACACAGATTGGACTGTAAAATGGAATTGAGTAAGACATGTAGGCCTATGTGGTTTGGTTGACAGAAGGGAAATGGACAAAGAGACTGCTCGAATGGATACTGAAAGTGGACAGGTGATGCAGACAGAGGAAGACCTCCTCCTAAATATTTAACAGACGATGTCGAGAAAATGATTAGCAACTGGTTGTGAAGAGTTCACTACCAGTGAATAGGACTGAGTGGCTAGAAATGAGAGAGAGCTATGTCAAACAGGATACGCAAAATTCCAGTTATTGATCTTACCAAAGGCTGCATATTTGAATATCAGGAAACGTCTTCTCAAAGTGAAGCCTAGCAGAGAAATGTTTCTTTATTAACATAAACATTTCTCCTAATAATACAAAATAACACTGCCAACTTCTCATACAGCTGTCCCAACTAGATCAACCTATCCTACATAACAAAATCTCTATCCTAAACGTTGATATATTCCTGTTGAATAAATTAACCCTGCAACCATCAACAATATTCATAATTTGAACGCATTTCGTCAGAGGAGATATCCAAGTCTTCATCTTATAGTCTAAGAACCTGTGACCTCTGGTGTTGACATAACGGACCCTGTACATTACATTATCAACATCGGCATCAATAGTTCCATGTATTGCCTTAAATGAAAACATGGCATCCGCAATATCCGCCTCTAATTTAAAGTAATTATACCCAGTCGGGTACATTTCTTTTCGTACTGATCACCTGCCCCACACAAACCACTACGGCGCAAGTGATACAGCAACTTCTTCTGCACAGCTTCAATACGCTGGTCGGTGTATCCTCTGACGTAGTTCCAAAAAACTGAACAATACTCTATCACCGACCTGACATACGCTTGATAAAGCCGGAGCAACGTTTCAACCCGCCGAAAACAACGTCCAACAAAAAGTACGAATCCCAACTTTCTCGTAGCTCTGGCAACTATTTTAATTACATAGCTGTGTAGAGCAGCTTGCTATCAAATTGCAGCCCTAAGTCACATACTACACGGTATATAGCCATACCATTTATTTATATATAGGCCTACTTGATATCCAATGCCTACCTCGAATAATAATAATAATAATTATTATTTATTTATTTCCATAATATTAGACATTACATAAAAAATAAATTACGATAATACAAATTTTCTTACAGTAAACTTATTGAATACGTCAATACAATGGTCTTTTTAAAATTAAGAAGAAGGTCTTGAAAACAGCCCATTCATGATATTGTTGACGTCTTTCTGAAGCTTTTTAAACTCGTCAACAGAATTAACTTTGGCGCAAAGCTTTACATCAACGGCAAACACGAAGATTATTATAAATTTAAAGAAAGTCGTTTTATTATTTATTATATCCATATTCTGAATGGATCTAGATGTAGATGTTACAGTAGTTACTGCTTGTGAAAGGCTGTACCTGTTGTAGATTTAATAAAATAAAGTGAAAAAATAAGATTAGTTAATATTTTATATTATTTTTTCTTGGATAACTAAAGCCACAGGTGTGATTTTTTTAAATGTTCATCTATCCTGACAATAAACTAGGATACTTTTAAAATAATTGGAAAAGATGGCTGGATAACATCGGATGTGGTGTTTTTAATGAAAATATTGTTTATCACAATATTTATTCTGTAAAGAGTATTAACTAAATTAAATGTAAATACAAAAAAAATATAAAGAATAAGCAATATTCTACGAAAAACTGCAGAAGCGTAATTTTATTAATTAAACTGGTTTCATGTATACCAATCCATTATTCGAAGGTAAATCTGCAACGTGTAAATGCTAGTTACTTTACCCCGTATAAAATTAAAAGTAACAATAAAACAATGTATGGTACCAAGTACAAGAATACTTCAGTAGTAGAAACTTCAATTTAATCAGAATACGCAAACCTCTAGTTTAATCATGGCTGAAACTTGGAAGAAGATTACAACTTCAACGTAGCAAATGCGGAGGTATTTACGTACGTAAAACAGGCTTCTACCGGTAACATTTTCATTTTCGCTTATGTTTTAGCAGTCTTATGTTTAGTTCTACTTATGTTTATTTTGCAAAATATGTGAAACTTTATTCAATACACTGTCTATGAAAAGCTAATACAATTTAGAACTTCATAACGTCGTTAGATTTCACAAAATTAAGTAATATTTTAGTCTAATCATGAACTTTTAAATTAATAAAATAAATTTAAGACAAAATAACAAAGTAATTATTACTTTTACACCAAACGTATCATTTAGAAGCAGTAAAAAGTTTAAAGTCGGGGTTTCCAAATCGAATTGACCGAGTAATGTATCCGTGTATCTTTTTTTTCAGAAAATAACTTTTTTTGTTTATTTAAATCAACATCTTGGTCGTTAAAGACTACATTGGGTTAGGTTACAGGATGGTAGGTTTAAACGTGTAATAATTTTCTAGACCCTTGTCGGGAATCAAACCTGCTTTGCAGCGTACTACGCAATCTACTGAGCCACAGACTCAGCCGAACTGTTCTTTTGTTACTAAAAAAATATATAGCATTAACCTAATAGTAAGCGTAACTAGATTTTATAATAGTAAATTTTTAAAATTCCCCATAAGGTCTAGAAAATGTTTACTCACTTATCTTCACTGTCACCACATAAACCATCTACATTACCATTGATCTCCGAAACCGGTGAACGTAAAAACGTAATCTAGTATTTGCAAACAGACCGGGATTTTTCGTCTACAAAAACGGATTTTTTGATTTATCAACGTATTAGGCCTACAATTTTAAGTTTTATTAATTGCAGTTAAAATATGATTGAATTGATTAAATTTGTAAATACTCTAACAATAGGCCTACGTGTTAAACTTATTTTATCTTGATTTGGTTACAGAAAAACAAAGAAAATATTGGCACTAAATTTTTTATGATAAAACCAGTACCTACATTATTTCTTTAAAATTTTGTTTCATTTGAAAATTTATGATCTGTTGCAGGTTTACAAACAGAACATAGATTAGGCACCAAATTTTAAATAAAAACATGCTTCTATTTTGATGAAGAGGTTTTCACTGATTTTTCGCGAGAAGGTATTGTGACAACTGGCATTTAATTTTCCTCAAAGTCACTTTGGTATTATAGTGTGTTCGTTACCCATGTAATTAGACTTCTATTTTTGTCAAATTTTGAAAATCGGTATAAGATGTTTTAACCAGACCATATACGTAAGGACTCGTGATTTATCAGGACAATCGTTTTGGCTGATCTATATCGTTTAGTATGGAACGGTCTTTCTTAGCCCCAAATGAAATTGAAAAAAAACCTCAATAAATAACACTTAGAGAAAATACCTATTTGACTTACAATAAATTTATAGAAAACCAATTTAAATATGACTGAAGTAAAATCATCGTTTTAAGTTTGATTTGGTATGTTGTTCTGTTAGATTAGAATTAAATTTAATTCAGAAAAATTGATCGTTAGATGAAATGTGGTCAGCAGAACTGAAATTTAGCCCAGGGTTTACGGATTAAATTCCTGGTCAGGTCTGGCATATTTTAACTTTTTTCACTTTTCATCTTTACCGACTCACAAACCAATGCATGTATGTAGGCTACGATCACCCAACAGAAAATAAAATTAAGATTGGATTTACAAATCCCATACGTAATTGATGTCGCGAAACAACTATACAAGACGATGCATGACAAATTTGAATTACATGACAATCCTCTCATACAAAACATGTATATACACTAGGGCGATACCGGTTACTCAGCGCAGATGTTTGAAGCGCCTCTGGCCAAGAGATCCTCTTGGGCAACTGTAGAACTGCGGTGATGACTGCACGCTCCTTCAAGTAAATCAAGTTTTAGAACATTAGCTTTAGATTCAGAAATTGTTATATTATTTAATAACAGATACTAAATTTCAATTAAAAGTGTCAAAAAATGATTGGATATTTTAAAAGTCCATTAAAATTACTAAAATTTCTTATTATTTTGAGTATTAATCCAATTTTTATAAGTTGTAATTAACTTTATTAAAACTGCCGTTAAAATTTCTTTTGTGTAGAAGGTAGACATGCCAATAATAAATTTTGACAGTTGATATTGTAAATTTATGGTGGATTTTACGAATTGCACAAAATATAACGTGTACAGTTCAACTGAAATGGTATTGGTCAATATTTTAGGTAACAATCAATCTAGTATGCCAAAATTATGATGAAATACCTTGATGGATTTCACAGTTCATCAATTAGGACACCGGAACGGATTGAATGAGTAGGTGTACTCATTATGTAAAATTAATAAGGAAACGTGTACCGTATTTGAAAGTACTGATTAAGTTAAATAAATACCACTACATCCATTAGCAAGACAACCCCTTTGCTTTAATATATTTAATAATTCTTTTGTTTATTTTAAGTTCCATTGACTACTTAGTCGTTAGCGTCTACTGTGGGTTTTGGTACAGTAACGGTGGGTTTTAACGTGTTAAAATTTCAGACCCCAACTGGGAATCGAACCCCCGGAAGATTCCGCTTATTAGGCTAGAGCGCTAGTCATTATGCCACGGAGGTGGTCTTTAGTAAAATTGTTATTGTTTAAATATTGAATTAATGTTTTACCTATATAAAAGTAAATTACGAGTTATAAAAGGAATATAATTGATATTCGAATAATTACAGTTAATTGAGCGCATTGCCTTTTTCTGAAAAATGTAAAAAATTTTCAATCGTGGTGTACGTTTGTAGGTTTTCTCAAAATTCTAATAAAAAAGTTAAGTAATGTTTTTGATCTCTGTGATAGTCTTTAAACATCTTCATTGGAACACAGTTATTTCAATCATGTATTATATAGCGTGTATTTTCCATATAACCTACTATTCTATAACCTACAAAATTGGCAAAAGAAATGGGGTCTGAAAACAAATCAACAACAGAATCTGTAGAGGACATTTATGTTAAAAAGGGAAAAATGTATACCACTGTTTTTAAACTACACAAATCCCAGAATCCGATACTGCAAAATGTTTAATTACCTGGACTGGCATCTGACGTGAAGAACTTTCATACGGAACAAAAAATACAGATAAAATTACAGCTATATTGAACGCCCAAAGGGAAATCAAAATTGTCAGCCCAAAATACACTACAAAGTTGTTATTTTTAAAACAGTACTCAACCCTTGTGTGAGCCTACAGGATACAACTCTGTGGTACAACAAATCACAGTAACAATGAAATAATGCAAAGGTTTCAGTCAAACATTCTTCAAAACGTCACAGAGTCACAGACTCACCTTGGTACATATCCATTTCTATAGAAACCAGAGATTTGAGCACTCCCACTGTAAAAGATTAGGAAGTTTTGCAGGGTTGCCAAACGTGACTTAAAAACCATCAGAACTCAAAAGCCATCTATCTGCTAGATAATAGTGAAACACACAGAAGACTGCACAGCCAACACCCTACAGATTTGGTAAACACTCTCACTTTAAGAACACAAAAAAAATAATTTATAGAGTAATACAAGAAGGCATACTACTCATGGCTTATTCTCACAACACATCTACTCATTGTTCTACAAGAGCAGATTGTACATTCACAGTAACACATAAAACAAATAGCGCGCATTAATTGGGAAGAGCCAGCTAGTAATACTTAATTTCGATTTGTGAAGTAAATAATTAATTTTTCTTGACATATAATTTAATGTTGTTAGCGAATAAACACCGAAGTGAATTTCTGTTTATACGGTATATATCACTTTGTTTGTTTAAAAATAATTTCCGTTTAAAGAATACTTAATGAAGAGCTTTTCTAGACGAATCATGATAAAAATGGATTTTTTTACACCGGAAACAATTTGCTGTAATAAAAGCACTTAGAAATACGTCTTTATGTAGTACAGAAATAGTAACAGTTTAATACAAATAACGACGAAGTAAAGCTGAGAGAAGATTTATATGTTCTATCTCTATTAAAGAAAATCAGTTCAGTTTCTCCAACAATAATCTAAATGAATTTTTCCTCTGGTAATAAAGACATATATTTTTTTCAAAACTTTGTTTAAAAACATGCGGGGTTTTAAAATAAAGCAACTTTTAGATTTACGTATAGTACGTATAGAATACGTAAGTCTATAAATATATGAAGTGTTAATTGATTGTTCAACTTTTACAGTTTTTTTGTATAATTGAATATTAATGTAAATTATGTATTTCTTTAACTTTTACTCTATTCATATCTGTACAACTTACAACAAGTGAAAACAAAAAAAGCATAAAACATTATTTTACTTCTTAAGGAATTAGATAATAAAAATACTCAAAAACTAGGACTTCGACGGTATTACTGTACTTTTTAAACTATTTTTTAAAAAATAGAATTGACGAAATCAATTTTTTTACTTTTATTTTATTAAATCTACAAATGTACAGCTCTACACAACCAGTAAATATATTTGCAGTTTTTAATACATCACTTTACCACTTACGAGGGGAAACACTTGCGAGGAACAGGTCACTCAAGTTTAAATGCCATGAAATTGATACAATTGATGTTTAAAACTACAGATTAAATTTTTTATATATTTGAAAGAAGAATAAAAAGTCTGATCACCTGTAAAATTTATTTTAAATCACTGCTCCACCTTCTGCAGACCCTCACGGTTGTGGTTACATGGTAAATGTGGAAAGTTTATAACGCGGATTAGTGGGTTGTTATTGTTTTCTCATATTTAATTCGATGTTACATCTGGTGAATTGTTTCATTTATGTAAGGGATTTTTATGTTTGTGTAAAATCTGTGCGCAGTGCATAAGTTAATTGTAAGTATAATTAGGAAGCGTTAGCATTAGAAACCTGTCCTTAGTAGTTTTGGTTGAAAACTTAATCAATTTTTTTTTAATGTTTTTAAGTCTGTTTTTAATCTTTTTCGTTTGCCTAGCGTTGAATCTGAATGTAGCCTATTGATAATTTTTTTAAATATAAATCAAATCATACTTCAATTGCTACAGAACCTTCCTTTGGGTTGCCTCATAAATGTAGTTTAAGATTGCGAATAAATAGATTATTTTAAACTGGAGATTACTTAATAAATAAATATTTTTTTTTATTTGTTCACTTAAGATTATACACATTATTATTATTGTTATTATTATTATTATTATTATTATTATTATTATTATTTATTATTATTATTATTATTATTAGTCAATATTTGGTGTAAGTTTACAGGTAAAATTTTTTCATGTTTTACTGTACTACCTGTATTAATATTTTTATAGGTAATATTGATTGTCCATTAACAGAACTCGTTTTCAAAAAAAATAACTAAATCAAAGAAAAATATTAAACAGCAGTACAAAGTATTTTGCATTAATTACTCTTAATAAAACGATACAAATTAAAAAATATATCATTTATGTAACGCTGAAAAGTGTGTTGATCTGAATTATTATTCGTCATTAATGTTTAATTATTCACCATTTATAATGTTTGCTATTATTGTTGGTCTGAATAAAGTGGATTGGTATGAATTTCGATTTCGTTCTTAAAAATGAAGGTGCCTCAGCAACGGTTACTGAGCATAAATTTAAATTTTTGTATTTTTAAATATGATAGACGGTTTGACGTGTCCATAAATTCCGCTTATATTTTTATTTAATTTATATGAGCTATTCAGGTTTTATTATAAAATATTGTAAACATTTCTTCATCTACAAAGTTTATGTAACAACAAATCCTAACACAAAAATTTTTATTAAAAACCATTAATTTAAATTCATAGGTTTTGAGTGTATTACTGATTACGCGATACATTTTGTCCCAATTTCGAATAAAGTACTAGGAAATAACCAGAATGGTTGTTCACAATTAATAGTCATGCGTACAAGATATAATGATATTAAAGAACTTTAAAACATTAGAAACTGAACATTCTTTGATATTAACTTTACATGAAGGTAAAGTATTGTAAAAATAAAACGTATACTTAGGATATAAAGAGTTATAGTGTTGGTTACTTCAAGTTTAAGTATTTATGTTTGATAGAAATGTCAAAGTAAAACCACAACGGATTAAGTTTCATGGAAAAGCAAGAAACCAAAGATAATGAAGTCGAGTGGTTAATTTAACTTAAAACAATGTTATATATGTAAATTCAAAGTAAAAATTGTTAATCATTATACTTTTGCTTAAGAATAAAATAAAAGCTTGCTCTTCAATTTCAAGGTCTGATAGTAACTTATAAAATTTTAATTTTAAATTTTTTTTATAAAAGTAAAAGATTTATTTAAACGTACTCTTAGTAAATAAAATCGTCTAACATAATTTTGCAAAAAATCGTATTAAAAAAAATATCAGTAACATTCAATTTAACACTGATTATTTTAAAGTTAATCTAAATAGGTTTTTTAATCCGGTGTATTCAAATTAATCTACATCTGCTATAAAAGTTCAATAGTTACTAAAACAACTGCGTTACGTTGTCCTTAAAATAATAAATGACATAATTTTGGTTCACAATTTTAGATTGTGAGAGTATGGCAGTGAGACCTGGGTCTGAAGGAAGCCGTATGAGACTTCTATACAGTCTATATAGATACGCTTTTCGAGAAGAGTTATGTAAGAGACGGGATTGGTTCAAAAATGAAGATATACGGCGAAAATAAGGTGTTACGGAGACAATTATGACGGTGCACCGCCGGAAATATAATGACCCATTTCAGAGAATGTCTTCATGTAGGATTTCTAGATGGGCCAAAGTCATTCTTTGAACTAGTTGGAATCTAGAGAGTGGGCAAAAGCTATTCAAATTTATGGGTACATTTGGAATTTTGGGGAACAATATCAATGCACAGTAATTGGAGAGGCGAAAACAGTACCGAGTATATCAAGACTTAAGTTTTATTTTTAACTGTAAAAACAGACAAAATGGAAGGAGCGATATATTGATACCAGTAGTAAGATGTATGCAGGAGAAGTTCCTGGGACCTAATTCTTGAATGGTAGAGGAAAAATAAGATTAAAACCGATTGTAAATTCTTTTTATTTATTTTTTTTACGTCTGATTGTTTCGCACATACTGATAATGCAGAAGATGAAGGTTGTAAAATGAAAATGAGTGATAAAACAATGTCACACATAACCAAAAATTGAAACCGGGACATCTAATATAGAAGCCACATGCTGACCACTACACCATTGGCTCGGCTATGGTTAACTCTACCATATTATATAAACTAAGTAGATGGTATTACTTTTCGATATTCTCCCATAGTGGTTCATTGAACATTGCGTAAATTTACTGCGATTTTAAAATCATTCACATCCTTGATAGAAGTCGAGTCCAACACAATTAGCTTAACCCTGGCTTAAATTACAGGAACTCACTCAGCTTCTACTGAACGAGTTATAGGAATTTAACATTTCTTTTAAAATATTTTAGAAAAAATAATATAACGGAAGTCCAACAAAAAGGAAGCGGCCAACAGCAGGCAAGAAACGATAGCCACTGTACTCCAAAGAACTTATAACCTGTAAAAGAAGAATTTTAATTTGACAGAAGCCAAGATCACACATTACAATACGGTGATAAAACCTGCATGTCTGTATTTAAGTAAATACTTAAGAATGAAAGGAAAAGCTGGTCGAGGAGATACTAGGACTAAGTACTACTTAATAGCTTAATTGCAAACAAACTAACAGCTAATAAATACTTAAATAACTACTCTACAATTTTGCTCCTTAGTTCTGCAACGTAACAAAAACTAACAGTTTTGATGTCCAGTAGTTAATCGTAAAACTAATTTCTCAGTTAAGTTAACAACAACATACCCGAAGACCTTATTATAATATAGAAAGTGTTCTTCACTATTTTATAGTTATTGACAATACTATAACAGAAAACACAGAAACAAACTGTCTGTCCGCATGCACAAACTAATGAGTCGGAAAAAGTCCCCTCTCTAACTACCTGTTTGTTATCGTAAATGGTGGTAGCAATGTCATTTGTGATTAACAACTGGACCAGCAGTAGGAAAATAGTATCAATGTACAATAGTTGGAGAGGCGAAAACAGTACAAGCAGAGCGTTACCAAGACTTAAGTTTTATTTCTAACTGTAAAATAATAATTTCCATCTCAAAAGACTATATTAACTCAATTTTTGACAACTTCAAGGCTTTAGTAAGAATAATATATATTTGCTTTTAGCACTATGAAGAATTATATTTAAATCAAGTAACTTTTAAACAAATTGAAAATAAAAACATAAGTTATAAAACATTCACAATGTTTTAAAATATTAAATACAAACTGTAGTTGTAAAATATTAATACCAAACAGATTTCCAACAAATTCTAACAGTAGTAATCCCTGAAATTATACCAGAAATCTTTAAATTTTTAATTTAATTACTTTATGCAAATAATCAGTTTCCGGATATTATTATAATTTTCATTCTAGATTCTAGGTAGGTGAATTATTAAAAGTTGAAATTATTGCTGTTGTTATTTTATAATATATTAGCCTCCAACTACAGTACTTATACAACCATATAACATGATAAGAATGTCCATATGGTCAACTATAATACATTTATTACAGTGTCGCGTGTACTGACACGCCTGCTCTTAGCATTGCGTGCACTAGTAAATGTCTACCATTTTCAAGTTAATAAGATTAGATTAATTATTACTCACTTGTCTACCCTGTTACTATCAGAATTAACAAAAAAGAAATGCTATCGCGTAATTAGTTGGGCAGTGCAACAGGGAACTACAACTTATATTAACAAAATAATTAATCATACCTTCGACGTTACAGTCATTTTTTTAAGTTGTTCGTTCCATTTTAAATCGGTATGAACTACAGCGTAACGATTTTTTTTATTTTAACCATATTTTATATGGTTTGAATACTAGATAGTGCTAACCATTGTACTTTGGTTGTTAGGGTTCAATTAACCATACTCTCCCAGGTATGGACGGTCTGGGTCTGTACAAGACTACACTTTATTAACATGTCATACAAATCATCCTCATCTCATTGGGTCATGGGGTTGCTTATTGTTCTGAATTGAACAGATTGCAACATATAAACAATAAACTAAAACAATTTAACACGAGAATTAATTAAAACATAATTATATATTATTTTTCCACGGGCAAATGTTCAAAATAAATAGGCCTAATTAATAATTGGCATACATTTCCTTATTGAAATCGTTATTTCTTAATACAATTTTTACACAGCCTAAACTAGAATAATAGAACAATATCTTTACACTTGTCTGTGACAGTAATTAAATATAACAGGTCTATAATTGACAAAGACACAAGAGTAGTAACGTTAACTTTTGGAAGAAAAAGAAACAGTTGCTGGAATGAATGAAGGAAACTTAAATAACACTGTGCTTAAACATGCGTAACTGTTATGTTTAAATTGATATCAAATTACATTTTTCATTTCACTTGATGTTCGAGCGAGTCCAGCAAGTCAGTTGCTGCAGATAATTATACCACCGGTTGGGCGAGCAACTTTGTTTGGTGACCAGATGACAGCCAGAAAAGAATAATTTCTACTAGAGAAACCTACTCAAATTACAATTTTTCCCAAGATATAATACGGCATAAGCAGCCATCAAACATTGTACGGTTTATGATATATAGAAACTAAAATACATAAGAAATTTCACTATGTATAGATTTAGTTACAAAAAAAATTCACTACAGCAGTCTTACAATACCGTTTTCCGAAAAAAAACTATAATAATAATATTATTAATATAGAATATTAGAAAAAGAATAGATGAGTGGGAAGTGCAGACAGAGATAAGATCCAAGAAGACCGGCACTACGTGAACAGAGGAGAGGAAGAGAGCCATGAGTGAGAAGATGCAGATGTCATAGAGAGCCCGCAGGAAGAACCGTAGAAGCTTCACGTGATCCATAAGGGTCTACAACGTGTAAAATAATAATAATAATAATAATAATAATAATAATATTAACAATCCCTTTTTACTTATAACAAGCACGCGGAATGTTAAATTACTTTCACTTGAACTGCTAGTTCCAGGGCAACTAAAAATAGTTCTGTTGCTCATCACATGATCAGCCAATTTATATGACTGAAGCATTTAAGAATAGAATATTTAGAGGTGTAAATACTCTAATCAGAGTTATATGTACTTTTTCACGAGAAAAAGTAAAGCCAAAAATGATTTAATTGAGTAAAAAACGGGAAATATATTTTATAAGAAACTTCAACATAAATTACTTTGAGTAGAACATTATTAAATAATTTAAATTGAGGCAAGTTAAGAAGTTTATGCAATTTAAGTGTGTATTTATTTCGCAGACTTTAAAATGCAGTATATCAATCTCTTTTGAAACCATTCTTTGTTAATAAGGAAAGGGGTGTAAGGCGAGATTGTTGTTCTTGAACCAAGTCGCAGAGCTTCTCCATCAACGTTCTTTACTTATAGGAGTGTGAGAGAAGTCGGTGTTTAGCAGTGTACTAAATTAGTGTAGAATGGCGGTGCAATATTCTTTTAATTAGCTCGTATTTGTCTTCTTGAAGTGAGCTGAGATGGAAAGACTTTCCAAGCTCTATCCATTTCACGTTAAAACTTTCTGTTTACAGCGCTTTTGGTTCACTAGAACCAGTTTAAATACAGAATATAAACTATTCAGCATTATCACTCTGTGTCATACATCAATTTTACTATCACAAATTTTACTATCATTGTCAGAGCAACTTGGGTCGTTTCAACTACAGAAATACTATAGGCTTACTGCTAATCAACATTTAAAATATTAATCAAAAGTTTTATCATTATGGAGTTGGGCTACATATCCAAAATTAACTTATTTATATGCATGGGAACGGGAAATCCGTTGTTTTCATTACTAGACTTTTATACTTAAATCATCAACTTCTTTCCAGTGCACCAAAAATCAATATAGAATATTAGTAAAGAATAATATTAAAAATTTTAATAAGTAAAAAAAGATAATTGAGTTTAAATCTTTTAATTAATTGTGGCTCATTTTATCTTTTAATTCTCGTAAAAGTGTAATCGCTGTTGTCCTGTATGTTTATCGCGAAATCATGCGTATGTCCGTTCCATCCATGTTTGTACGTTCTGCTAAATCGTGCAATTTCTTGTCTTACTGGATTTTAAGTTTTATGTCGTTGTAAATATATTTGTTTGTTATATCATGGTATCCTACAAGCTGTTCGTAAAAATTTTGTCTGAAAACGTTCAGTCATATTGGAATTTTTTGTTAACCCGCAGAGTAGTATACCGTACATCCACACAGGTTTCAAAATTTTCTTTTACACGTCACTTTTGATTCAGTTTATAGTTGTCGGCGTCTCCCGCTTAACCAAAACATATTTAGTTTAATTTTCTTTCTTTTATCAAAATGTGCTTCTCCCACATCAATCGCCGGTCCAGATAAAGCCCCGATATACTACTAAATGAATAATCATTAAATAACTAACGACGTATACATTTTTGTAGTACAGTGTTGCAAGCTATTGTCAACCACTCCTCATCAGAATTAAGACAGGCACCTATTTACAAAACTATAGCCTGATCTTAATGGATTATTAACTCTATATTTAGGAGTGTTTAACTAAGAAATGATTAGCTTAAATTAAATTAGCCAGAATTATTTTCTGTATAATACAAAAACGAAAACTACAAATTATTCATAAACGAAAATCCTAAGTTAAAAGAAAACACAATCAATATGTAAAGTAATGTCAATTAGTAACTAAACTCATTTTGTAAATATAAAAAGCAATATTAAAAAATATAGAAAGCAATATTGTTTTAGAACAATTTTATTTATAGATTAAGGGTAACTAACGAATAAATTTTTGGTTTTGTAAAAAAATCTTATTCTTTAAACACACTTCTTTTTAAATCTGCCATAAAATATAAAAGAAAATAATATTTTTACTGTCACCGCTACACCTTCTAAATTAATCATTTACTGTGTTGCTGGTCGTCAATACTTCTTCCGGCCTTTGTCGGCGCGGTAGGCCCTTTGGCGGCATGCCGACAAACCTTACGGCTGTGTTCCGACAGAGGGCTTTGTTTCCAAGGCTGAGCGAGTTGCCGCCCCCTACCACAGCGCTCTCAGAAGCTATATAAGCACAGTGCACTGAGCCGCTTGTCATTACGCTGTACATCTGCGACGAAGATGGACCGACTACATCCACAAGATAAAGAAGGAAGATGCTCTGGGACTTGCAGCAGCCAGCAACGGGCAGCCGTCGCCGCAGCTCTCGCAGCTGCCGCCGCCGCAGCCACGTGCTGCCTACGCCGGTCTCCGGAGAGACCAGCACAACGGTCCTTCTCAAGACCAATTTAATAAGGTTTTAACCGGCCCTTCTCAGGGCCATTAACCTGAGCCACGGCTCTCATCGCAGTCACGCGCTGCTTACACCGGTCTCCTTCGAGACTGGCACAACGGTCTTTTTCAGGACGAATTCATTAAGGTTTACACCGGCCCTTTTCAGGGCCATGAAACACCTCTGACCGCCGCGGCGGACACACACATAAACGGCCCTTTTCAGGACCACCAAACAGATAAGGTTCGACACTGTATGACGCCATCCGGTGACATTACCATGACTAAAAGTTATCGTTAGATACCAATTTTTATAACATTATATATATATATATTTTTTCTCTTTAATTCTTTATTTACAACTGTAAAACGTTACAAGTAAATGTGATGATTATCATAATAATGTAAATGACATGATAGGCATGAGAGGGGTAGGGCCCCCATTGGTGCCTCCCCAAGAATGAAATTTGTATATCAAATTAGCAGGTCTCTACTCCAGCGTCTTTTAAGGCGTCTAGGGGGATTGTCAGGTAAATGGACGGAGGAAAGTGAACGCACCAGGGGGTTCTCGTGTTCGTGTGACTTGTCGTGAAAGCGTTTGTATAGGTATTCGATGGAATTTTATACAAGTGGTGTTTTCAAATCTGTATGTAAGGTTTTGTGGCTAACGTAAAGAGGTGCATTTGCTGTAAGGCGTAATGTTTTTGACTGGAATGCTTGAATTCGTTGCAAGTTAGAGGGTTTGGTTGAACCGTAAATTTGGGATCCGTAGGTCCAAATAGGTTTCAAAAGAAAACAATATATGCGTAATTTTTGTGCCATTGGTAATTTTGATCGTTTGTGAAGTAGGGAATATAGAAGTTTAAATATATATTTCAGGTTTCTATTCCCGAGATCCCGGGTTTGTTTACTAGTCACGTAATGCCATTTTCATGGCACCAATCATTTTTCATCCATCCTTCACCGTCTGCTTTAGCCACTTTGTGTATAAAAATCATATGTAAAACCAAACGGAAATTCCTTTAGCATCTTACGTAAAATTTAGCTTGTTCTTTTTTACATAGGTTTTTGCGGATTTAATCTGAAAGTCACAAAAGAGTGTAAATATGTGAATCCTACTTCCCCGAACTTCAGATTAAATCTGCAAAAACGTATGTAAAAAAGATCAAGCTAAATTTTTTGCAAGACGCTAAAAGAATTTCTGTTTGGTTTTACAAATGATTTTTATGCACAATGTGGTTAATGCAGACGCAGAAGGGTGATAAATGAATTAATTGGTGTTCAAATTTTTTTTATATGTTATGGCATATTTCTTTTATAGCCTGTATTATGGCAGATTTAAAAAGGAGTGGGTTTAAAGAATAATATTTTTTTTACCAAACCAAAAAGTTATTCGTTAGTTGTCCTTAATCTATAAATTAAATTGTTCAAAAACAATATTGTTTTCTATTTTTTATTTACAAAATGAGTTTAGTTACTAATTGACATTACTTATTGATTGTGTTTTCTGTTAACTTAGGATTTCTGTTTGTGAATTATTTGTAGTTTTCGTATTTGCTTTATACTGAAAATAATTCTGCCTTAATTACTTTAGGCTAATCAACTCTTAGTTAAACACTCCCAAATATAAAACCATGCCGGAAAAAATATAGTTTAAGAATGGTTGTTATTCTCAATGAACAATATTGTTATAATAATATACCTTAGAGGGGTTATTTATTTTAAGTTTTGTAGACACAAATTGATTAAATATGTTGTTATTAGTAGTACAATACAACCATTGTGAAAGAAAGGTCTGCATCAGCCACTTTTACCAATGCGTATTATATAGGTAAAGAGTACGTAATAAAACTGTACTAAAGTACATGTATATATATGCACTCATCCATGCGAACTAACAAGTACACAAGACACAAGTGAAGTGTTTATCTGCTTCACGAAGCATATTGATCGGAAATGGGTCACGATTCGATGTTAATATCGTTAAACAGCGTTGTCCGATACATAAATTCATTGGTGCTGCAAATATTATTAGCGCGCTCTCTCTCTCTCCCTCCCCCCTTACTGTTATTTTTGAATAAACATCAGAGAAACTAAACTAGAAATTGTCCTTTAAAATTGCATTTTTAATTCTCACATTCAATGATAAAGATTGTAAAAGGACTGCAGAATTTTCATTTCAATATTTTAACTACATGAATGAATGAAATTTTATTTTATCGTATTATATAAATTAATCAGGGACAATTTTGCCTTTTTTAAACGTATTTTATAAAACTTGGAAAACTAGGAAATGTAGGGTTTATTTATACTGAATCTGATGACCTTTCATTTGTTTACCTTATATTATGAACTGAACCGATTACAAACCCGAATGGTTTTCTCAGAAAAATTTAACATTTTCTAGTATTTATTGATGTGTTCACTTAATACCAATTCTCAGTATCACTCAATACTACTTTAGGAAAAAAATAATTTCCTCATATACCCGTATACAAACATACAGAATGGGTTGACTTATTTGTTTTAGTTATAAAAAAACTAAAATTAATGACGTGAAGACAAAGTAAATATTTTCAATGATTGAAGGCCATGTGGTAGTAGTTATCGCGCTACCCGACAAAGCGGAGATTCCGGGTTCGACTAACGGCTACGTTTTAGAAATTCTTAAAACTTAAATCACCCTGTTCGTTTCTGTACCCTCTATAGCGGCTAATGAATAATATAATGCGACTATAAATAAAATAAAAAGGGATGTTCAACAATTAGTTTTTAAGTAGTGTAAGAAAACGTAAAACAAAGAACCAAAATTAACTTTTTATAGAACATTATGAACGTAATTGAAATATCTTGAACAAATTACATAATAATGTTAAAAAATTAAAAATTTCGTGTACAAAAGTAATTTTAAGATCTTTACGTATGAGGGGAATGTACGTATGGAGGGAAATTTTCGGTTAAGCGTAATGATTTCGATTGGTCTGATATCTGTTAATGTTACACACTTTTACGCGACCAAAATTACAAATTTCAGTTCTTGAAATGTCAAACTGGAAGTGTAAATTTCTTTTGGTAAACTTTATTTAAACATTTAAAACTACAGTTCGAGTATGTGAAAATTATTTTATTTTGGTAACTACCGTTAGTTTTCAATTTTTGTTTCAAATCTCCAAGCCAGCTTAATCAGTCGGTTGGTATAAAGGGGCTACGAATATTAAAAACCAATGGTTGGGAGAGCGACTTTGTAACCGGATCACCTGACACTTGTATGGAAAATAGTTCTGGGAAATTCAAGTGAAATGCAGATCAAGATTACCAGTGAATAAATTATCGTAGAGCAATGAGTGTATTTGATATCATTAATATTTGATAAATATCATTAATTAGAATTTCCCAGCAACAAAAGAAGCTAAAATATATTAATATCCACAGTTTATTAGTAAGACCAATAGCTTATAATCAACGATTTTCTCTATTGCGAGGTTTCTTCGCTCAGAATAAGGAAACAAATCCATCTACATAATATTTTATTTCAATACCAGCATAGAATATATCTTTTGGTTTGATAAAAAAAGTACGTTGATTTGTTACATAAATACAGATGATGCAATACACTGCACTTTTGTATTTTACAACTGCGCAATTTTTCACAACCTGTAAATATGCATAGGCCTACAATACATATTTTAAAAATGACATCAGACGTTAAAGGAAAACAAAATTCATCAGCAGGACTCCCGCTGTTAATTACTAAAGATTGCCTTTTCAAAATTTAGTGATTAAGATTATTTAATTAATAATAGTAATTTCAATTACTTCTTTATGTTTTTATTGAGTAGTCAATTTGTGTTTTATTACGTTTAATTAAATCTGGACTACATTTAGTTAAGTTAACCCATGTCTCTACATCACTTTTTCCTAAGCCGACAATATGGATGCCTGGCAAAATATGTGGAGAACTTCCTTCGCGAATTAATGGGTTGAAGTTGTTATTATCTCATTACACTTGTTTAGTGAGTTTTGAAGAATTCACAGAACTATTCAAGAACTGCTCCCAGAATATTTAGCTCAGTATCCATGTTCTTACAAGCGCTGATGATTTAACCATAGAGGAGACCATAACTAATTTTATTTTTTCATTTTATTTTTTCAATGAGAAGTATACTATTATTTAGTGCAACCTCAAAAACAAAGAAGACTGATGTATTTTATTAAACCAGTATACAAAAATTATTTTATTTAAACCTTTGCATACCTAAAAACATGGAGAGGAATCACAAATACCTCAATAAGATTTAATAAGAAATGTCATTGAAGTTTTTCCTCATTTTATTTTTTTCTAATAATGAAACTGCAGTATTACGATCTGATTTTAAATTCAGAACAATAAGTAATTATGTTATTAGTTTTTACTGAAAATTTGAAATCTCGCACCCAAATTCTGCTTTTATCGATTAGTTTTACTTTAACTCAAATTTAAACCTTGGTTATTAAAAACTATTTTGAGTTAAGGGATAGTTGGTTTGAACATGTATTAATTTTTTTAACCCTATCTGAGAATTGAACCCGGGACCTCCGCTTCACAGCATAGTACGCAAATATCTTAGCCACGGAGGCAATTAAAGCCTTTCTTATACTGAATAAATAGTAAAATTAAAACCTAAACATCTTCAAACCATCGTAACCGTGAGCGTAAACTAGTCAACCAAACAAACTTCCTGCTAAAATAATATCTTTTATTTATTTTACGAATTTTACGTTAATAAAAATACGTTTATTGAATTTCGCACGTTAAATACAATTTGTTCAATTTTTTACTACCTATCTAGAACTATTTTACTTTATTCATACATAGGCTATACTATATTTGTTATAAAAAGTTTATGAATTAGATACTCAAATAAAAGTCTCATACACTATTGAAGAAACCTTTTTTCATTTGATATTCTGTAAGAGTTTCCTGCGTAATCATCAGGGTTCAACTTTTCTGCACAATATTTACGTAATTTTTCTAAGAAAAATGTTTGTGACCTAGTTGTAAGTTTAAATGTATTTTATTTCATAAACGACTGAAAATTGTAAAGTTAAAGTACAAAAAAGAAATCTTTGAAGCATGTTTCACAAAAGCTTTATAACCATTCAAAGGGAAACAGCTTTGCAATGATTTACATTAAATTGCTTTCCTTCTTAACAAATTAACTGTGGGTTTAATTAAAAATCAATAAAACAGAAGAAGTAAGTGTTTTAGTATTTGATTTTGTAAATTTAAGTAATTATAAATTTCGGGTTTTGTTGGTATATTACAGCCGATTTGTACTTGCAAACCGACGCGGTGGTAAAAGATTTGTTTAGCTACACCGCAAAGCGGAAGCTCCGATTCGAATCCTGGTATAATTCAAGAAATTTTCAACGTTAAAACTTACTTTATTAAATCTTTTCAACATTAATATTCAATAGGTAACAAATCTACAGTCAAATCAATTCTCAAACCAATTTTGAATTGTTGTTCTTTAGGTCACAGCAGAACGGCTGGTTTGAACCTCTAGAGGTTTTCCTAAGTAAAACGAGGAGTGAGGTAGTTTACCATTGCTTTCCTCACTGAATACAAAAGTAGCCTATGCTTGCCAACTCCAAGGCCCTTATAAAGCATCTACTTTACACCCTACACATGAAACCTTCACTTCATTTACCACAGGGTCTGGCTGTATAACGATGAAATTCATTTCTTTCAGAGGAGATAGCTCTGACTAGTGTATTTTACACCTCAATATAATTGGCTGAGCACGTGATAAGAAACAGAACTAATTTTTGTAGCCCTGTAACCAGCCCTGGATCGAGTGTAACACACTACCTACCCTTTATGAGCGACTTATAGAACTTATATGGGCGACATATATGGGTGACTTATGTTATTTTGACTTATAGAATACAATAAAGTGGCTTAGCAAGCCATTTAAGTAATAAAATCTTGCAAAGGTTTCGACAAAACTTACTCAGGAAAATCATATATCATGATGTTGGTACATAGCGAACAGCGTACTACACACAGATTTACACATTTTTACAATTTAGCAATAAATCCAAAAATTCAGTACAAAGTACGAAAGAAGATTTGAATCTTACAAATCATCTCACCAACTTTCTCTTAGACAGTTCAAATGATATTCGCCAACTGAAATAAAGACAACTTACGGACTAATTTTAATGTAAAAAACAACTCATGAATAAATCTAAGGAGTTCCTCCATTGGTAGGTTTCCTTTGATCATGACGTGTAATAAGGAAAACTCATATACTTATTATTTTACGTGAGAATAGATTTTAAATTTTTCTATAACATAGAACAACACACTAAAATAAACAATTTAATTAATTGTAAATAAAAATTACCACAATTTCAAATTTAAGTACGTAATTTAAAATCGTACTTTTAAGCCAACAAAAATATTGTAGCTATCATCTAGTAGTTATCATTATAGCTATCATCTAAGTAAAAATTGTTTAGCTAACAATATTTTGAATTATTAAATTTTTATTTTAAAGAAATTTAAAGAAAACCGATTAATCTACAGAAAAAAATACAAGAAATTAACTACATAAATCTTTCTAATTTACAAAAAAAAACATTAAATGTCCTGCTGATGTGTGGTTTTCTTCGCTAAGTCCTTAAGATAAGTCATATTTTATCATCAAATTTATTCACTAGTTGTAAGTTAGTTGTACAGTTGTGGGTGAGTAAAAATTTAAAAAGTTAAAATAAACGGGAAAATGCATGAAATTTTTTAATTTAAAACACACATAGACATTTATTAAATTAAAAATTACTTTATTATTCCTGATAATATTGTAGTAGTACGAACACCCTAGAAATAAACGAATCTTCATAATAGTGTAAGTTATTGTGTTCAAATTAACACTGTCTAGAAAATGAAGTAGTAAGCCTTTTTACCTTATGGAGATATTAAAATTAATTTATTAGAAATACTAAATAACGTAAAATGTCAACTTAGATACGCTCATAGGAAAAATTATTATAATTTCACTACCAAGGATTTATGGTATCATTAACTTGAAGCGAAGGCGTGCATTTCTGATGTATGTACACTTTCAACGAAACGAGGGATTTATACCATTACTTAAGCATCAGCCTGGAGATCTGGTACGGTACTTAATGTCTCTTCAGTAGAAAGCAAACTTAGGAGCGTCAAACCAGCTTCATGCATTTATTAGTATAACTGTTCCAGCTTAGCCTGCATGAAACTCCTCTTGTTTTGTTGGACGTTATCTTTGAACAGTAGTTCTAAGCCACGTTATGAATATTACGAAAACCATTTTAAGCTACTCTTTCTCTCCAATGGCTGCGTTTAATTCATATACAATCTAAAACTTTTCAAATAAATTTACTCCGCAAAAGCTTATAGTTATTAAAATATAAATTAAACAAAAACTTTAAAATATTTTTTGATTAATGTTATCAATTTTTATCTGTAATTTTATTTTACAATAACAAAATAATAAACTGATTGAAAAACAACAGTAAGAACAGTAAAATGAGAAGATGACCAACCGCAGGGGAGTTCGATATATATATATATATATATATATATATATATATATAATTTTTTTTTACTTTTACTTTGTCTAGTATTTTTGTTATGTATTTTGAATTTTTAACGAACAACTTTCTGTAAGGGGAACAGTTACAAATCTAAGAGCTCTGGACTAGAAAACGAAGATATAGGCCTAGTTTGGGATTAACTGTAGAATGAATTTCCTGTAATTCCTTCCGGAGGAATCAAATAGAATAGTTATTTTCTCCCGTATTTCACTATCAATTTTATTATTGTTGGTAAGTTTAGGACGTTTCATGAACTTCTTATTACGTTATTTTTCATGCATATTTCATATTCCCTTTTTAAAATAAATTTAGAACAATGGTTAAATCATAACTCAAAACACGAAAATTTCAAAAAGATTACTTTTTTTACTGATTTCTAAGGATTAAAATAAAACTTTGTGGTTGTCTAATGTAAATAACTAGTTTATGGAACTCTCACATATTTTTATTTAATTTTTTTTTTAAATGAAGAAATACCTCTCCGATCTCTATTCTTCCAAACCCGGTCAGTCAGCCGGTAGAAAGTCAATTTCAGTATTTAAGTAACACCGGTTTTGATTTCGTACAGAGACAGCTTGCATTCAAACGAACAAGTAACACTGAATCTCCCGTATTAAATTTACATCAACACGAAAAATTCAGTAGTCTAACAAAGAGCGCTATGTGAGAGGTTGTTAAAAAATAGGAAACAAGAAAACAGATTTTTTAAACACAGAATAAATACTGTAACACCTAAACATAGGTTCATTCGGTATCTGGGTATAAAAAATAACAAAACTTACGTTCTTGAAAATTATAACAATATTTATTGACACGATCAATAATTTGTTGTTTAGGTCACCAGCCGAAAGGCTGGTTTGAACCTTTAAAGGTTTCACTAAGTAAACCAAGGAGTGAGGTGGTTTAAAAATGCCTTCCTTACTGAGGGAAAAGTACGCTTATCAGCATGGCGGGCCCTCTGAAAAGCACATATATTCCACTCTGCAAATGATACTTTCACTTCATTGACCACAGAGTCTGGCTGTGTAATGAAATTCATTACTTTCAGAGAGGATAACTCTGATTAGTGTCTTTTACGCCTATACCTCTTCTGTTCTCAAATGATTCAGTTATTTAATTGGGTGACCATGTGGTAAGAAACGGAACTATTATTAATTATAGCCCTGCAACGAACAAATTGAGTGTAAATAATTTACCACTCTACCTGTCTGTTATGGGCAGAATCAATAATTACAATTAATTATTAAACATACAGAACTGACATTACTAAACGTAGAAAAATTAGATTACTAAAATTAAATTAATTTCGAAACTTGAGCTTAAACTAACCTGATTATAAAATTAATACTACTATCACTTAGCAATCAAAATAAATTACCTGATTAATTAAATCAACCTGATTATTAAAACAAATTAAATAAAAATAAATATAACCTTATTATAAAATTAATATTACTATCACTTAGCAATCAAAATAAATTATATATACATGTCCACCATGATGTGCTACCAACCGTATGTAACACACTATTAACGTAATACAGAACCAGTATCGTAACCACACTGTTTTGAATCAGCCTGACAAGGCTAATTCTATTCACAGTACTCGCTACAATTCGCTAACTGTTTTTATAGCTGCAGATGATAATCAATCGAGACCCTTGTAACACTTTTTCCGTTTGACCAGAACACGGTAGAAGGAAAAAAATAAAAAGTTACGTTTCTACTAGTTTCTATGTATGAGAATACTTATTTTAAAATGTCTATTCATTACAATCCAGTACCTTGTTTCATATACTTCACCTCATACTGTACACGATTACTTGCAATAAAAAATTTATTTCCATAGGATCACAAACTACTACTATTGTTAATGCGACAATACATAGGCCTATAAAATATTAGCAAAATAGGTCATTCAGAAAATAATTAAAAATAATTTCAGTTAAAATTATAATATTAATACACTGGAAATTTCGCTATTGCACAACTTCTGACATAGATTTTGTAATAGTTGGGAATCAGTTGAAGTATGGGTTGTTAAAGAGGAGAACACCAGTTGTTAACAGGAAGAGAGCATCCAGTGAACATAATAACTAGACTAAAATTATTAAATTAAGTATTGGAATTACTCAACGATAGTCAGACGCTGGTAGCTTTGAAGTGTTTAATATTTAGTTCGCTGTCTCACAAAGACAATGGAATTTGTAAGCGAATGGACCTTACGTATCTAACGATTCTAAAGTTATTTCTCGAAAATCTGTTTTTCACCTTCACGACCATTGATCCAATTTAAATATTGTTCCCATTAGAATCTATAGACAACATGAATAAAACTTATCTGTAAGTACTTTAAAAATTTTCGTACGAAGAAACTGATTTTTAAATAAAAAGTTAATGATTTACTTTTTATAAATCATTTAAGTACACAAAATTGCATTTGTTATCACTTAATGAAATTTATGTTAGCCAACTATTTGAAGATGACCGGGCAGCACACCCAGCCGTGACCACCACGGTAACCGGACCGGATATTCTCAGAGAGGAAGTAAAACGAGCCATCAGTAATATGAGGTCGGGAAAAGCACCAGGACCAGACGAGGTGCACGCAGAACTACTCAAAACATTGAATGAGGAAGACCTGGATTCCCTGACGTCTTTGTGCAATAAAGTATATCAGACTGGCGTGATTCCAGACGAATGGCTTAAGTCGACGTTCATTCCTATACCGAAGAAGCTCAATGCAAGATGCTGCGAAGAACAACGGACGATTAGTTTAATGAGCCACGTTCTGAAGATTTTCCTGAAAATAATACATGAACGGGTCTACCAAAAGTGCGAAGAACAAATGACGGACACACAGTTTGGATTTCGAGGAGGCTTCG
The DNA here is from genome assembly GCA_035578175.1 of Catonia carolina. Classification (NCBI taxonomy): domain Eukaryota; kingdom Metazoa; phylum Arthropoda; class Insecta; order Hemiptera; family Achilidae; genus Catonia; species Catonia carolina. The sequence goes on from JAQMRL010000002.1 coordinate 85,243,859, forward strand.
GCACGAGAGACGCCTTGTTTGCCATGAATGTCCTTGTTCAGAGATGCCGAGATATGAACAAGAACGTATTCCTGTGCTTCATTGATTACGAGAAGGCATTCGACAAAGTACTACACGACAGGATGCTAGAAATTTTGCAACGAGTGGGCCTCGACGATCGCGACATAAGAATTATCGCCAACCTGTATTGGAACCAATGTGCCAAGGTGCGAGTGGGAGAGGAGCTGTCGGAGGAAGTGCAAATCCGCCGTGGGGTTAGACAGGTATGCGTGCTCTCACCGATGCTCTTCAACTTATATTCGGAGGCCATTTTGTCGGAAGCTTTGGATGGATGCAGAGAAGGCATTATAGTGAATGGAGAGGGCATCAACAACCTGAGATATGCCGATGATACAGCGCTGATTGCAGATAGCGAGGAAGATCTCCAAGTGTTGCTGGAACGCGTCAACACAATTAGCAATGCATACGGACTACGGATGAATATACGTAAAACCAAGTTCATGGTGATCGGTGAAGAGGAGGTCAACGCAGGAATCACACTCGCTGGCTCCGCCATTGAACGGGTGCACACGTACAAATACCTTGGGTGCTGCCTAAATGACAACTGGGACTACGGTCAGGAAGTTAAAGCGCGTATCGAGCAAGCGAGAGCAGTGTTCACGAAACTAAAACACCTATTGTGCCAACGTGATCTTAGTCTCAACACGAGGCTCCAAATTCTTAGGTGCTACGTACTTCCTGTACTTCTTTACGGGCAGGAAGGATGGACACTAACGAAACTTCTAGAAAGGAGGCTGGAGGCGTTTGAGATGTGGCTATACCGCCGCAAGCTCCGTATATCGTGGACCGACAGAGTACGAAACACGGACGTACTGACTCGGATGGGCAAGGAGATGGAACTGCTATACGACATCAAGCGACGAAAACTGCAGTACTTCGGCCATGTTCTTCGAAACGGGAAATACAGACTTCTTCAGCTGATAGTGGAAGGAAAGATAGCAGGAAAGCGCCGGCCGGGCAGAAGGAAAGCGTCCTGGCTGAAGAATTTGAGAGATTGGTTTGGTCTCAACTCCACGTCACTGTTCCGAGCAGCTGTTTCGAAAGTTAGAATAGCAATGATGATCGCCAAACTCCGACACGGAGACGGCACTTGAAGAAGAAGAATGAAATTTATGAATTAAGGTTTTTCGTAAAATTTTATTGCTTAAAAAACATATTAGCTACATTTATTTCTTCGTTTCGAATCGTTTAAAACTATTCGTTTTTAAACATTTCTAACAAATAATTATGATGTAGAATTAGGTGCTAAAAACCAAATAGTTTTTGTTTAGGTTTCGGCCGAAAGGCTGGTTTAAACCTCTACAGGCTTTACTAAGTAAAACAAGCAGTGAGGTGGTTTACAGTTGCTTTCCTTACTGAGTGAAAAGTATGCTTATCAGTATGCCGGAACTTCGAAAAAACGTCTACTTTCCACCCTGCAAATGACACCTTCTTTTCATTTATAATAGGTTCTGGCTGTATATTCATAAAATTCATTTCTCTCAGAGGAAATAACTCAGAATAGTCTCTTTTAAACTTCTACCTCTTCTGTTCTTAATTGATTCATTCATAAAATTCGCTGTACATGTATTAAAAAACAGAACTATTTTTGCAGCCCTGGAACTAGCAGATTAAGCGAAAAAAAATTAACATTCGACCTACCTGTTATGGGCATAAAACAAAGAAATAGACTTAAATTATTATTGATAATTTGTTTCTGTTTATTGGATAAATATTAAATTTATTTTTGTCGGAAGCAAACAATAGATGAGATTAAACTTTCAATAAAATTTTTAAAATGTTCTCAATTATACAATAGTTATCATTAAGCCGACAATTGTTATATAAAACTAATTGCAAAAATTCTGGAAACTCTCCAATTTTCATTAAAAGCCGCACTCTAATGAACAACTAGGATGTTATATAACACTATGCTTTCCCTAGTATAACAGAGATTTATTGTTTTAATTGCATCATAAAGTTTTAATAGAAAACTATCATGTTATAGTTTCTACTCGTGTTCTTAAGTTTCCATCTTGCTTTAATTTTTAATTTCAATTAAATTTATCAGCAATTTAGTATCAATATACAATATTTTTTTTTTTTTTTTATTTATTTATAAAGGTCGCATCAACTTCTAATGGTTATTAGCGACCACAATAGGAGTTATAAGTACTAATAACAGTAAAAACAATAATTTCATAAATTAAAACATTAAAAGTAAAGATTGGTAGGCTTCAGATTTTGTCTTCAACAGCGATATAGCGCAGAAATTTCAAAATTTTGTAACAACTGTCTTTACACCTAACATTGTTTTGAAAAGTTTCAGAAACACCAAGAAGTGTACGGGTGTCTTGAAGTTTTCTACATTCTGAAACTATATGCGCAATCGTTGCTTTTTCGTCGCAGAAAGGGCACACTGTCGGCGTAGATTTTGTGAGCAGATGTTGGTGTGATATATATGAGTGCCCAATTCGCAATCGGCAGATGACAACCTGTTCCCTGCGATTATGAAACTCGGGTAGAGGAAATTCTCCTAAAGTATTTCGTACCATATGGAGTTTCGAAGGTGCCATCTCGGTCCACCTATAGTTCCAGAAATCAAATAGTTTTCTGTTGACGTGTGCCTTTAGGTCAGAATGAGAGACCCGATGGAAATGTTCGTGTAAGTGAACAGCACTCTTGGCCGCAAGATCGGCTTTTTCGTTGCCTGGAATCCCTACATGAGACGGAATCCAGGTAAACACTATTTCAAAATTGTGTGCAGTCAACTCAGAAATTAGCTCTTGGATTTCTTGAATTATTGGTACATGACACTGGACATTTCCTATTGCTTGCAGACCAGACAATGAATCGGTGAAAATAACATATTTAGAAGGAGTTAAATGTTTAAATTTTTCGAGAGTACAGAGTATCGCATACACTTCGCAGAAGAAAGACGAACATACATCATTAAGCTTAACTTGTACAGTCTCGTAGGGAAACACAACAGCACATGTACATCCTTCTGCCGACCTAGATCCATCAGTGTATATCATATTATACTGTGAAAAATTATTGCTGAGTTCATTAAAGTAGGTTTTGAAAATATTAGTGTAATATGAGACACCTACACAGACACACAACGGACAGTATACACATTAACAATCCTCAAACGTAAACATAAACATACCTTTACAGCATCAACATCAACATCAACCAGATGACCTCACATACAGATGTGAGAATAACAAAAAAAAAGAAAAAAGAAAATTTTATTAAGCTAATAAAATTTGGATTGTTGGATCATTCGTTTTTAAAACTTTTAAAGGAAAAGGTCACCGTATACAATTTTTTGTAATAACACAAAAACAATTTAAAGAATTTATTCATTTAAAAGTTTATATTGAATTAAAAAAATAGATTTTAGAAGATTTAGAATTTTCAATTTATTTTTAAGAAGATTCAACGATTTTAAGAATTTTTAAAGAGTTTTAAGATTTTTAATTGTTTTTAAATATTTTAAATATATAATAGCGATTTTTAATTAAAGAAGTTGAATTTTTGATAACATAAAGCCTTTTTGGATTTTTCTTTATTACGAACCTATGGGTTAACAAAATGGTGCCGTGACCAGGATATTTAATTTCAGGAGATTTAATACCAGGATATTTAACTATTTAAAAGGATTTACCGAGATTTACCAGGATACAAAAGTCACAATAACCAGGATAAACCAGGATAAACCAGGATTTCAGGACAATTTCGAGAAAAATATTAATAAATTAACGCAACAATAAACTTTGGAAGGATAACACAACAAGAACAAAGGACGAACCGGAACAAAATTCATCACACAAAATTCATTAATAACAAAACAAAATAAATCTTCTAAAATTTACACAAAAAACAAATTATAAATAACGGTTACAAATTATAAACAACTCACATCTGGCAAGTATATTGAAGTCATCTGGTAAGTCATCTATTACACACACATAAATCATCTCACCACAATCATCAACACCGAACAAAAACAAGTAGAAACATGAATAGGCAAGTAGCACCAATTTTTGACCCCACTAAACTAGACGAAACAAACATTAACTTCCAACTACGAATACGAAAAAGCACAACGACAGGAAACGTAAGACAAAAAAGGCAAAGATTACAAAAACTTTTAGATAATGGACGACAAATTGATTTGACTACACTACATAGATTTGACATAGACAAACAACTGGCTGAATGTCAAAACTATTTAGTAAAGTTACAAAACATAGAAAATGTAACTGAATTAGAAAGGTATAATGCTGAAATATTTGATGATCGACTTAACAAACTATTAACATTCATATTACCCAACAAACCAGATAAACTTGTAGGATTTCAAAATTTAAAGGAAGGATTTGATATTTGGAAACTTAATAGGTTACAAAATTTTGAAATCGAACCTAATTTCGAGCAAAACAATGTAAATCTTGAAAATGCACATTTAGGAAATAATTTCTTACCTGATCAACAAGGAAATCTTGGTGTTGGTCATGTTAATGTTTTACATCCCCCAGTAATGCAAAATCCAGTTCTTAGAAATGAAACTCCTGACATATTAATACCGAATCCTGTAGGTAATCATAATCCCGCCTATTTTCATCGTGAGTTAAATTTCAATTGGACAAAAATTGCAAATCCAATTGAAAACGAATTAAAACAATTAACTATAACTGATGGACGTGATATTGACATGTTAGTACGAAATATCAAAATTATTAAACAAATTCAGAAACGTTATGCAGTAGATTTACCTTTGGTATTGTTGACTCCGTTTATGACTGGGTTCACTGAACAAATTTTTGAAAATTATATTAGAAATAATCATAATTTCGATCAATTTCATAGAGATTTAGTAAACAAACTAATCACGCCCAAAATGAAAGAAATATTAAAACTCAAATTGTTATACCGAAATCAGTCACAAATGGAGACCCTTACTGAATATATAAGAGAAATTTTAGAAAACCATGAGGTGTTAAGATTAGATCTGACAGAAGGTGAGTTAATTAATATAATTTTAACCGGTTTAAATGAGATATACGCCACGCACATAGGTATAATTGGCAAACCTAATAACTTACAAGATTTCAATAAATTAGATGCCTATGTCTATGAAAGAGTTTACGCTAAGACTCTGAATGACATCGGTTTATCTAAAATAAATAATACAAGTGTAATAAAAGATGTAAATGGCATAGTACCTTCCCAAGGTAAACAAAATACATTGAAAGATGCAACTTACAACAAAATTAGATCACAAATGCCTGCAACCACTTTAAAATGTTTTTATTGCCATAAATTAGGTCATATCAAAAGGAATTGTAAACTTTTACATCAAAAAGGAAATAATGATGTTTCAAAAAACTAAATCTTTACAAATACACTGAGCATAAACATATGATGTGTATTTGTAAACATGATTCAAGTAAACATTTAAAGTTAAAAGAAAACAGGTCGAATTGTAATTATACCTTAAAGACCTTATCAATAAAAATCAAAAATAATATATTTAATGCCCTCATCGATTCTGGTTCCACCCATAACATTATTAACCAACAACTTTATAAATTTTTAAAAACTAAAAAAGCGATTATAAAGGAAGAAAACATTAACACAATTTGTCTTACAGCTGATCGATTTCCTCTAAAAATAAATAAACAGATATGGGTTAAAATTACTCTTCCAAAAATATCGTGGAAAATAAATTTTAAAATATTACCGAAAATACAACACCGAATGATACTCGGAATGAACTTTTTACAAAAAACTCAAGCAATATTTAATGCTACAAGATCTTTCATAACCTTTGATTGGGCAAAAAATAAACAATTTCATCTAACGAATCTATATCCAGAGCAGATAAACAACATAGAACAAAGTGAGTATATTAAAAATACAATTAATAATTTATGCAAGGAATTTCCTGATGTACTCACTACTAAATTAGGTTGTACCCATGTATTGAAATATGATATTAAACTTAAAAATAGTGAAATTATAAAATCTAGGCCCTATCCTTTAAATCCAATAAAAACACTCCAAATGAAACAACAAATTGATAAATTATTAAAAGATAAGGTAATTAGAGAAAGTGTTTCACCTTATTCATCCCCCGCATTTTTAATTCCGAAACCAAATGGCACTAGTCGTCTAGTCGTAGACTACCGCCAAGTCAACCTAATAATTGACTCGGAAGCCCAACCTTTACCAAATATAAATCACGCTTTTCAATGGTTTTCCAATGCACGATGGTTCAGCACATTAGACTTAGCGCAAGCGTACCATCAAATACCATTGACAGAAAAATCTCGTCAAATAACCGCATTTTGCACACCGGACGGCTTATACGAATATGAAAGATTACCTTTTGGTTTGTCGACTGGAGCACAAGTTTTAACACGCCTTATGAATACATTATTCAAGAATATTAAATATAAATTTGTATTTAATTACATGGACGATATATTAATATATTCTAAAAGTTTTACAGAGCATGTCAGACACATCAAAATAGTATTGTCAATTTTACGGAAAGCTGGCATTACAGTTAATCCTGATAAAGTGACATTTGCTGTAAATGAAATACCGTTTCTTGGACACACATTGTCGTACAAAGGAGTTTCTATAGACTCAACTAGGACACAAAAAATATTGCAGTACCCACAGCCTATGACAGTGAAACAAGTACATCGATATTGTGGTATGATTAATTATTTTTCTAAATTTATCAAAAATTATGCTGATAGAATCGAACCCCTAAATAAGTTACGTCGTAAAAACACTCAGTTTATCTGGGGAGACTCACAAAAAATTGCGTTTGAAGATCTCAAACAAGCAATTGCTAATCCCCCGGTATTGGCGATACCAGACATCTCCAAAAATTTCCTTTTACAGACGGATGCGTCTGATACAGGTCTAGGAGCTGTCCTACTTCAGGAACAGGAAGGATCTAGAAGACCCATAGCGTACGCTTCTAAAACATTAACGGAAGCAGAAAGGAAGTTTTCTGCATATGAGCGAGAGTGTCTTGCAGTTGTTTTTGCAACAGATCATTTTAGGACCTATTTAACGCATCGTGAATTTCTTTTAGAAACTGATAATCAAGCTTTAGCCTGGCTTCTTTCCAGACCAAAACAGTTAGGTAGATTGGCTAGATGGTTACTTCGATTATCTGTCTTTAAATTTAAAATTAATCATATCCGTGGTTCAGATAATAATGTAGCCGACGCATTATCGAGGATGTATGATTTAAATAATGAAGATATCCCACAGGATATAACTTATATTAATACTTTATTATCGCAGTTCCCCCTATCTTTTACAGATATCAAACTACATCAGGAACAGGATACTTTTATCCTACAACAAAAACAACAAAGAGATAGTAAATTTTGTTTATCCAAAGGAGTCCTATGTTTAAAAGATAAAAACAATAATCCAACCAAAATCGTTCTCCCCAACTCCTTAAAAGATTTAGTATTTAAATATTTTCATGATTCGGAAATCGGCGGACATTAAGGTGTTGATAAAACCATACACAAAATCACACGATATTTTTATTGGCCGGCTATATATCGAGAAATTCCTTTAAAAGTGAATGCTTGTACAACCTGTCAACGCAGTAAACCTGGAATAAATTATAAATGGGGAAATCTCAGTTCCAGAGTTCCGACAGCGCCATTTGACACACTGTTTGTTGATACTGTAGGCAGCCTGCCAAAAACCAATCAAGGTTATAAATATATTCTAGTGATAGTGGATAGTTTTTCAAAATTCACATGGTTAGCCCCATTAAAAAACACTAATACATCCTCCATTATAGATGAATTAAAACGTATTTTCCAAAATTACTCCATCCCGCGGTTAATTGTCACAGATAACGCTAAAAATTTTAATTCCATAATGTTTAAAAACTTTTGTTTCAATCTCGGCATAAAACGGACCACCCTCTCACCCTATCATCCTCAACCATCTCACGCCGAACGATTAAATCGAAATCTTAGGTCTATCCTTATTGCATATCATGCAACGACTCAAGCAACCTGGGACAAATCTCTATTTTGGTTTCAATTAGCTTTCAATATGGCTCGACATAATGCTCATGGGAAATGCCCATTTGACATATTGCATACTTTTCCAGCTCACACACCGTTGGATAGAGCATGGAATATCCAAGATATCCTCCATAGAAATCCTATACGTTCCAGTAACATGATGTGTGACATTAGAAGAAAACTAATTAAATCCCATCATGATATGGCACGCCGATATAATGCTACACGCCACCCCAATCCGTTTTCGGTGGGAGATAAAGTTTTGCTTAAAACTCATCCCGTAAGTTCGAAACGGAAAAATATTTGTGCAAAAATGGCATACCGATGGTCTGAACCTTTTTATATCATCGGCTTCTCTACTCCAGTTACAGCCTTACTTCGTAAGTCTATTGGGGAAGACATAACTAAAGAACATATTTCTAACCTTAAAAAAGTTACATAATTTACTCATAATTTACATAATTAATTTTTAGGTGATGTCTGTCGCGATACTCGAGCTTGAGATGATTGTAACAAACCGAAAACTATGCTGTTTGCATGCTATTTGAATGTTTTATTGAAAGGGGCCCCGAATGAATGAATATTACCATCTCAGGCCGACAACTGCTACATACTCACCTTCTCTTTTTCCATTTAAGCACTCACCCCCTTTATTTTGCTTACACGTGCCGTGTACTTCTGTCTACTCTCCGGGGGGGGGGGGAAGATTGTAATATGAGACACCTACACAGACACACAACGGACAGTATACACATTAACAATCCTCAAACGTAAACATAAACATACCTTTACAGCATCAACATCAACATCAACCAGATGACCTCACATACAGATGTGAGAATAACAAAAAAAAAAAGAAAAAAGAAAATTTTATTAAGCTAATAAAATTTGGATTGTTGGATCATTCGTTTTTAAAACTTTTAAAGGAAAAGGTCACCGTATACAATTTTTTATAATAACACAAAAACAATTTAAAGAATTTATTCATTTAAAAGTTTATATTGAATTAAAAAAATAGATTTTAGAAGATTTAGAATTTTCAATTTATTTTTAAGAAGATTCAACGATTTTAAGAATTTTTAAAGAGTTTTAAGATTTTTAATTGTTTTTAAATATTTTAAATATATAATAGCGATTTTTAATTAAAGAAGTTGAATTTTTGATAACATAAAGCCTTTTTGGATTTTTCTTTATTACGAACCTATGGGTTAACATTAGGATGAGTTGATGCCTTACAGAGGGCTGAAAGTGATGTATTAATGTTTGGTGAAACAGATAACCAAGGAGGGATTTTAGAATGCATTCTTGAAAAGACCGGCGGCAGCTTACTTGAAATTTTTGACAAAGAAACTTTAAGACGTTCCCCAAGAGGCAATGGACACGATGCGTTGGACAGATAAAAGCCAGAACAGCTGTTGTGAAATATAGCTTGGTAACAAGGATTGTCTGGAGCAGCAGAGACATGCAGCGCATAAGCAAACAAAAGTTTCATTCTCCTGATCTCCAACGGGTATTCTCCAGACTCAGCTAGCACGCTTAAAACAGGACTTGTAATGAAAGCTCCTAGCGCCATTCGTAAAATTGATGAGTGAATAGAGTTTAAGGTGTCTAAAATATGTTTCCTTGCTGAAGCATAGATGATAGATCCATAATCAAGTTTTGCACGAATTAGTGCTTTGTATGTTGACAAGATAACGTTTTTGTCTGCGCCCCATTTACTAGAAGAGATGGATTTAATAATATTCATTCTCGCTTGACATTCCTTTTTGAGATTGGAGATGTGAGTCCTCCAGGAAAGTTTATCGTCAAATAGAAGACCAAGAATTTTCAGTTGACGAACTTGCTGCAATTCATGTTGTCCAAGATGAAGGTGAATATCTGGTAAGTTGAATCTATTTCTTGAGAAAGTTATGAACCGAGACTTGTTCCCAGAAAATTTAAATCCGGATTTTTCTGACCAATTATTCAATTTAGTAAGGGATTCTTGCAGAAGCTCTTGTGTGGTCTTTAAATTTTTCCCCTTACAAAAAAAGGTGATATCGTCAGCGAAGGCAAAGACTTTTACAGGAGAAGTGACAACGGACATAGCTTCATTAATAGCTACTAAAAACAACGTTACACTCAAAACTGATCCCTGAGGTACACCATTTCGTATCGGAACAGCAAAAGAGTGTGAATCTCTAACCTTTACGCGGATGGTTCGATGTTGTAGGAAGTTGGCTACAAAATTTAATATTGGACCAGTGACACCAGCATCACATAAAATTTTGACAGTTCGGTCTTTCCAAACCATATCGTACGCCTTCTCAATGTCCAAACACACAGCAACAAGGTGGTGGTTTTTCACAAAGGCGTTACACACGTTCGTTTCCATGTAGGTCAGTATATCAAGTGTTGATCGATGTTTACGAAAGCCACTTTGCCAGGGCGAGAAGAAATTAATTTTGTCGAGATGCCATAAAATTCTGGTGTTAACAACCTTTTCCATAAGTTTGCACATCGTGGAGGTCAAGGCAATGGGACGATAGTTCTCCGCCTTACTACGATCTTTTTTGGGCTTATGAATAGGGACAACTACCGCTTGTCTCCAGATGGCCGGAAATGACTTTTCCACAAGGATTTCATTAAAGAGATCAGTAATGTATGTAATTGCTACTTCCGGAAGATGTTTTAAAAAGAAATTATGCACATTATCAGGACCTGCAGCAGAATTTTTTAATTTACACAGGTGTCCTTCCACTTCTGAAACCTGAATTGGCGTATTAAGGAAGTAATCAGAGGCAGTAGTATTAGACAAGATCCGAGGGATCGTAATGTTTGAAGACAATTTGTGCTGTAAAAATTCAGGAGTATAATTCCGATCACTAGAACAATTTGCAAAGGATGTAGCAAATATGTTGGCAATTTCTTGTGGGTTAGTTATAATCTGATCGTTATGTAACAACGAGCGAGGATAGCGAGACATTTTTGGATATCGATTAATTCTTCTAATCTTACTCCATAAGTCAGATATAGTAGCAGAGGAAGAGAGTCCAGAAATAAAATGAATCCATGATTGTTTTTTGCTCTTTTTAAATATAAAACGTGCTTTAGCCCTTAGTTGTTTAAATATGATGAAGTTAGCGGTCGTGGGGTGGCGCTTGTAATGAGAAAGAGCTTTCTTAGAATTTTGTAGTGCGATCTTACAATCACTATTCCACCAAGGCACAGAAGGCTTGTTAGATACACCAAAAGCTTTCGGAATTGCTCTATCAGCTGCTTCAAGGATTATTGCGTTCAGGCTGGTTACTTTTTCATCGATAGAGAAGCTGTTCGACGGTTGTGAAGAGTTCAAGTAGCCGATTCCCAAGGATACCATTTCACGAAAGAGATCTAGATTTGCTAACTGGAACTTCCATTTTCTTACGTAATTTCCGTTGACGATCGGAGTACATCGGAACAGGTCGATTATAATCGGAAAATGATCACTGCCGTACAAGTCATCCTCCGTGGACCACTCAAACATGTGAGATATATTAGCAGAGCAAATGGATAAATCAATTGCACTAAAAGTTCTAGAAGAGCTATTGAAATGCGTAGGAGCGCCGTTGTTCAAGAGGACAAGTTCAGGATTAGTTAGGAGGTTTTCAATAATTCGTCCTCGTGAGTTCGTTTCATGGGATCCCCACACAACATTATGACTATTGAAGTCTCCAAGAAAAACAAAAGGTCGTGGAAGTTGTCTCAATAAAGTGTTGAGGTCGTGTACAGAAAACCCAGTTTGGTTGGGAATGTAAAGGTTACAAATAGTAAGAAATCCGCCTGGCAGCATAACAAAGACTGCCGTCACCTCGAGACAACTTGTAAGCTTTATTTCTGTAGCAGGGCAGCAATCTGACACGAATATTGCTACACCTCCACTTGCGTGGTCTGAAAAATTTCGATTTTTAAAAACTACTGAATAATTTGGTAAATTGCCATGAAAGGTGTTTTTAAAATTAGTTTCTTGAATGCAGATGACAGAAGGCCTATGCTTACTTACTAGCAACTGCAAAGCTTCTTTTTGCGACCTAAAACTGTTCATATTCCATTGAAGTATGGAGCAATTACTCGCATTCTCATTCATCAGTACTGCAGTCCGATAGAGTTAGGTCAGCCATAGATACACGATCAGGAAATATTCTTTTTTTAAGAGTGCTGAATCGCCGTTTCATACCTCTGTCTAAAAGAGCAGGGTAAGTATCGTCTAACAGTTTCCTAAGACCTTGAAGATCGGAAGTATAGTCAGTCACAACGTCCGCAACAGAACGAATGTATTGTGAGTTTTCCAATAGACTTTTAAGTTGTACAAAATCCAGGGGATAATCTGTGCCAGAGGAGGTCAAGAAATCACGAACTGAGCTAAGTTTTTCATCAATGGTCTTCGTTTTCTCAGATGGGTTATCGGTTTTCGATTTCTTCCTTTTATCAGGTTTGTGACGGGGAGTCTCTGGAGGAGTAGGTACACAAGCCTCCGTTGGATGTTTTATAGATGATACAGTCTCGGAACCATCAGACGTGGACAGCGGGCGTTTTAAGGTTAAAGTAGTTGGATTAGAAGGTGCCTTCAGTTGAGGAAATTCATCATCACAAATATTAGTAACAGCTTCCTTTGGACCACCACGACCATGGGATACAGCTTGAGGAGAAGGAAGTGGAAGGTCAATTTCATTTGTCTCAACATTATCTAATTTATCATCAATACTGTCGTTGTTAGCTTCGTTTACAACAGTTGAGGGTGGATCAGTTTCTTTGCAGTTTCTTGCGATATGTCCAGCTTGTTTGCATATGAAGCAAGAAACTGAATCGGTTGAGAAATATAACCAGTAGCTTGTTTCATCAAAATCGATTTTCATCGAATCTGGGAGATTCTGAATGTCATCAGGATGGATATAAACTTGACGACGGAAGCTAAGGATGTGTGTGAGCCCTGGTTCAGAGTAGCCCGCGCGAAGCGACGTAATAGACGATCCTACTCGGATGTTTCGATGAAGGAGTACATTTAATAGGACACTATTCGGTATTATCGGACAAACATTCGATATTATTACACGTTTGAATTTTGTTAGTAACGGCCTAACTTCAAGTTCTCTATTTCCTATGATAAACGTTGTTCTCTCATCCGTTAATTTATTGGCTATTTCTCTGCTTGCAAGATACATGCAAACGCGATTTCGTGAGATTCTTGAAACAAACCGAATATTAACAGGGTTAATTACTTTCCCGACGGTTTGGACATATGCTTTTAGTGGGATCCCTTCTATTGCATCTAGAATAATGGCGTGGTCTTTAGTCGGTACGTATTCTTGTTGTGTGACGTTAGCGTAACTTTTTGTATTTTTCATATTGACATTATTTGACATTGTACTTTCGGAATTATTAGTTGAGTTAACTTGGTTCTGTGTGGTACGAGGTGCAGTTAAATTGTTGGACATGTTGAACGGCGAGGCACAAGAGTGCACTCAACCCAGTCCCAAATATAGTTGTTATTGATAACTGTCGTTCTCAGTTCAACTCAAAAAGAACCACCAATCACCGTACGAATGTGACTCGCGATTTCAGGTTATGATAAATAATTTAAAAATTATTTACCATACACAGAAAAGTTATAAATGTTTAATACAAACTATTTACCTGTGCAGTTACATAGTCCGATTATATTACTGTTTTTAACATTTAAACAAATAAAAGAATAGAATAAACAAAAAGAAACACGAGACGTAAACAAACACAACTCACTTATCAAACGTTGTTCTTCCACAATATTTTGTACCTAAGTTTAGGTGTTACAAACGATATTATATAAATATATATTTTCTCAAAACTTCAATTTTAAAAATTTTGTGTGAAACACTTACACGACTATCTCTTGCCAATGTGAATAATGAAAAACATCACCAAATTTCATCATGAGTCAGTGACGTTAAAATAAAAACATTCTTTGTTGGACTTAGATTTTAATGAAGAAAAGACGGAAAACACTAATTTACGTTAAACTATAGTGTGTAGAAAAAATGTATGATATAAACATTTTAGGTTTATTATATTTCTATAACTTCAATGATACATACTTTTTCCTAAAATGTACATCAAGGTCAAAATCTTAAAAAAATTATTCCTGCTACGAGAGCACAGCTCCTCTAATAATTTTAACAGTTTTTTTCAATTACCGAATCTTGCAAAGTATAAAAATGGTATGAAAACATGTTAATAATTTCTTTTTTATGAAAATATAACCTTTAAAATAACTTTCCTTATCTATCTATATTTCACATAGGAAAAGAGAAAGTAAACACATTTGTAGCTTAACAATCTCCTATTATTAGCAGTCAAAAATAAACTGCCTTGATTTTGTTTTATATGAATCCGGCTATGAACACAAAGGCTAACGCAGACCGTAAAATGCGACAGATGAAAACGGGCGATGAAAAAATCGCAGAAAAAACATAATAATAATTAATTTTTAATAATAGGTAATGTAAAATGAATAAGTGGGTGATGACCTGACTGGCAATTGACATGGGATCCTTGGTATACATTAGCCACTTGCACTGACAACGGGCCAGCCATAAAAAAATGTACAAGCGAATTTGCTATTTTCATCCATAACATACCATCAGATTTAAAAAAAAGTTAAGATTAGCTGTGTATAAAGTTAGGTATTATTTAACCAAACGGTTTGTATTTTAATAATTCAGATTAATTTGAAGAAAAAAATAAAAATTAATGTTTTGCAAACTTTACTTACCTGAGAGTTTAAACGTAAATTAGTAAGGGATAACTTTAAACGTTTTAATGATTTATAGTTCTGTTATTTGTTTAAATAGGGTTACTTCATTTTAAGAAGAATTTTCATGTAAGTTTTCTTATTGCTTTATTAACTATTTACAACAACACAACTATACAACTAGGCTAAATTAAAACTATGTTGCTTGTGAAGATGACTTGAATGACATCAAGGAAACAGTGCACTGTCATTAGACCCTGGGGAAAATTACTGTGTTCACAAAAGCCTCTACTACATAACCTTGGATTTTGTATTAGGAGTTGCCGAGCAGATATGTCAAGGTTTCGTATGATTTGGAATTGTGAAGTAAATTATGAAAAATGAACTAGGAATTCATATTACCATTCTTATAAGTAGTCGCCGACTGCCCTACCAATATTAGCACCTGCAGACGGTCCCAGTGCCTGCCTGCCGCGCGGAGCGCTACAGTGTCTCCTCTCCACTATGAAGTGGACTCGCCGGAGGGGTATTTAAGCCACCGTACTGGCCCGCGAATGAGACTCTCCAGTTAACTCTCAACTGGAGAAGAACAAGGAAGAAAAGCTCCCGATCGAAGAATAAGAAGAGCCCAGCCGAGACCGGACGCACCACCCCTGGATTACACTACCGTGGCGGACGCACATTCCCGCACCGGTCAGACTTTGCCGACCCGGAGAGAACCGCCTCAGCCGCGCTATCAGCCGACGACCTACACAGACTTGACACTGTGGGACTCTGGGGGCCACCACTGTCACGCTGTAGTGGGAACCCAACTGCCGCTGAGGGAAGGCTAGGCCTGAACCCGGTAGCCGAGCCGTAACTCTTCGAGCTCTGCTTTCACCACCCCGGCTCGCCGCTTCCGACCATCAATAACGACCCATTTCAGGGCCACTTCGAATCGACCACCAATATCGGACCATTTCAGGGCCACCTCGTAAACCCAAACGGTCCTTTTTAGGACCCACAACTAATAAAACGGCCCTTTTCAGGGCCACCAAACTAGCAAGTAAACTTTCGCCACGGTCGTCGGCCCCAGTTGGCGACAAAGTACACAAACTATTAACATTTTTCTTAGGTACAAGGTTTTTAAAATGTGAAGTATGTTTTAAATAAGTTCCTTTTTCAACAAAGTTTATCAACTGTTCAGGTTATCCTTAATAGAAAATTTTCGAAATGTTAAGATATATAAAATAATTCTACGAAATTTTTTTATAATCGAGAAAGAAAATTTAGTAAATTTCTTTTTAAGTAAAGATGTTTCTTTTAAAATGGAGCGGTAAAGTATACGTGCGAAAAATGAGGTGAAACACATGATGGAAAATAGATTGGCTGATGGACGTCATGTCACTATATCGACGAGCTTGGGAAGAAGTAAAAAGAACACTTCCAGTACTTGAGTAGTCCCTGTCAGCCACACGCACGCTATCTTCTCGTAATAACGAACGAAAAGAACTGAGCTGTTTGAACATAACTTTTTTATTATACGCCAAGCTATAGCATACCAAAGAAAATAAAATAAGGTGCAAAATGTTTCTTTCAAAACTTTGTAACTTACTTTGTTTTCTTAATTTTGTAAAAACTGTAAACAATTTCTACTTTCACATTCTATTAGTTCAATATAACATAAAATTAATGTCAACTCCTATTTATGCAACTATTATTTGAGAAACAGTTTACATAAATACGAAAATCTAAGACAATGTTTACCGCATCGAAAGGTTTTTTTCAAAAAACTCATTGAAATTCTTACTATGGAATTACGTGACTACTATCGGTTTCATAATCATAAACACCCGAGTTTGAACCCTTGCATTTCCAAAACTGTAAATCGGATTTTAACTTACTTTTCATAAATATTTAGCTCATTTTATTCTGCGTTGACCTATAATAGTCCTATATTTTCAATAATGTTCGAATTTGCCATATCGAGGTTGGAAGAATAAAAGACCCGGTTTGCTACCGCAACAAATTTCATGCGTTTAGAGGTGTGTAACTCAATAACTATTTAACCAAAAAGTTTGAAATTTTAACGTTACACAGAAAATTATATTCTTAGACCGTGTACAAAATTTCAAATTCTTGCATTTACTACATTTTGATTTATTAACAATATTCTGAACCCTTGCTATCTCGGTAACCGCTCAATCTTTCGGTACAAGCAAGCTATCGTTTTATTCAGCATAAATAAATTAGTAAAAATGCATTTATGACTTGAAAAATTGATTGGCCAATGTTGTGGTAGAATGTACCAAATTCTGAAAAAAGACTTTAAAATAGACAATAGCGAGGGGTGGGCGCTGCTATCCATGACTACGTAACATACTGTCAGACTGAAAACCTGATAGTAACGCCCACCCCCGCATGGCCAAGTCTATTTTTCAAAATTTAGAAAATTCTACCACAACTTTGACTAATGAAAGTTTTATATTATAATAGCCTACATTTTGTACTAAATTTTTTACGCTGAATAAAACGATAGTTTGCTCGTACCGAACGTTTGAGCAGTTACCGAGATAGCAAGGGTTCAGAATGTTTTTAATAAATCAAAATTTAGGTAATGTACGAATTTTAAGTTTCGTACATGGTATAATAATATAATTCTCTATGTTGTATTTAAATTTCAAACTTTTCAGTCAAATAATCTTGAGTTATACGTCTCTAAACGCAAAAAATGTATTGCAGCAGCAAAAAAACCGGGTCTTTTTGTCTTCCAACTTCGATACGGTAATTTTCATACAATATTAAAAATATAAATTTACTATAGGTCAACGCAGAATAAAATGAGCTAAAGTTTCATGCAAAGTATGTTGAAATCCGACTCATCGTTTTGAAGATGCAAGAGTTCAAACTCGGGTGTCTATGATATGAAACCGATAGTAGGTCTAATCATTGATAGTATGATTTACGGTTCATTTTAAGTAATTATTCCTCAATTCTTAACCAATTCCATTTCAGTCTCAGACAGTTTCTTGAAAAACTGATATTTCTAGTTTAAATTAATTTCATGAGTAAAATGTGATATTTAAAAAAATATGAACAAGGCAAAATACTTTTTTTACGTATCAACTTCTATATACAAATGTGCAGCTCTGTGCAACCAGTAAATATATTTGTAGCTTATTTTTACATCAATTTACCACTTTTGCCACTCATTGGCAGGAACGTTGAGTTTCAATGCCCTTACATAATAATAATAATATTATCTATGCCTCTAAACCCTTGATATTATGTACGAATTTTAAATTTCGTGTACGCTATAATAATATAAATCGCTATGCTGTGTTAAAATTTCAAACTTTTCGGTCAAATAATTCTTGTTATTACGTATTTATTTTTATATTTTCCTTAGGTTATTTTTTACTGCATGTTGTAATGTTTTACCAACGTTACAATTGAAGGAGACATTGTTATATATAAAAGTTTTTTTTGATAGTTATAATATGACTTGTTCAAACATTGTAGATTAAATTAGATAAATAACATGTATGTGTAATAAAATAAAAAATAAGTTTACTTAAATTCATTCAAAATCTCTGCACCACATTTTGCAGAGCCGATAACTGTGGTTACCTGGTAAGTGCAGACAGTTCAGAATACCGATTAGCGGGAATTTTATTTTTTTCCTAATTTTTATTCAAATCACTGGTATATGTGGTGGATTGTTTAATTTATAAGGAATGTTATTATCAGTGTGCAGTGTATGATTAGAAGTGTGTAAGGAAGCGGTAAGGACTGTCCTTAGCATTCATGATTGAAACGTTGTTGTTTAGCAAAAACCGAGGATTTGGTTGAGCTGTAGATCTGGCATCCCTACACTGGTTTGAGTACGTATTGTTAAAGAAGTAATTTCATATGAGTGAGTATTTTTAGGGCAAAATAAAATGAATTAAAAAGTTTAACTATAACAAATAACAGATAACAGATAAACTGAAACATCAGTTTAACAGTATAACATTTGCTTATCATATCATTTTTTTTAAAAATTACCCTACATAATATTCATGTTATATATGTATTTATTTTTACATTTTTTTAAGGTTTATTTTACTGCATGTTGTAATGTTTTACCAATTTTGTCTTTGTTGTGTTTGCTGTTTGATTTATTCACTGAAATATTTCCTCTAAAAGAATTTTTACTTTTATTTTACGTCTCTTATTTATTTTTCAGATATATAGTTAAGTTCTTTGGTTTTACCTTGTTCCTTTCTTCACAAGAGTTAATTCTTGTTCTTATTTTTGATATAGGCCTATATTTAAATATTTAATTTTCGTCTATCATACTGATTTATTTAAATTTATCATCATCATCATCATCATCATCATCATCATCATCATCATCATCATCTTACAAGGATTAGGCTCTATTGGCCTGTTCCGGCATCCATTTTTTCCTCGGCCTTCCCACATCTCGTTTTCCTATAGGTTTGTACTCCCATGCCTGCAATGGAAGTCTATTGGGTGACATTCGGAGTAGATGACAAGACCAGTTATCACGACTTTTTTTCAAAATACTCAGTAGAGGTTCCACTTGTAATTCAGCTCTTATGTCTTCATTCCTTATCTTGTCTAGTCGAGTGCAACCTTTAACCGCTCGTAAAAACCTCATTTCAGCAGCTCGTATCCGAGACTCAGTTCTCTTCATAGATACCCATGTCTCGCTACCGTATGCTATTAGCGGTACTGCCATTGCTCTATAAAATTTCAGTTGGGTATCATGTCTTATTCTCCTACCCAAGGCTCTCCTTATACTACCACAAACAGAACTGAATCTCGCTATTTTTTCACCAACATCATCATTTACATCAAATGAAATGTGGCATCCCAAGTAACTGAAACTTCTTACTTGATCCAATGTGTGGTTGTCAAGCACAACTTTCGATCTAACTGGCCACTTCCCTCTGAATGCCATTATCTTGGACTTTTGGGGTGAGATCTTCATGCCAAAGTCTGCTCCAATTTTGTTAAGTTTGAATATTCCATATTGTAGTTTCTCTTCTGTGTCGAAAATGATTACAGTGTCGTCTGCATAAAGTAAAGAGTTTACAAAGGCATTATTGGAAAGTTCAATGCCTGAGTCAACATATCGATTCCAAATATCTAGAATCTCGTCAGTATATATATTGAACAAAGTCGATTTTAGAGAAATTTTGATACTAGCTTAAGTTTAGGTATTAGCATAGTTTCATAGCCTTCACAAAGACCTGAAAAAACCAACGGTTCGAGACATTGCAAACGCAACATACAACTCATTACACACAAAACAATTGACCACATAAATCCAAATGTCCAATCTCTTTCAACTAACGATCTTCCTGTTAACGGACTGAAATGAAGGTGGAATAGGGGTCTTCTCCGACCACCATAACAAACCATTTCAATTTAACTTGTCATGCCTGTTTCATTTCATATAAAAAAACATCCATCATAGTTTATAAATCATTATGATTGAACAATATTGGCACTACACTACTTGCAAAATTTCACTTCGAAATCGGTCACTGAATTGATTCTCATTCACATCACGTTCCCGCCATTCCTCATTCATTCCATCTCATTTGCTAGTTTTGCTTTAAAAAATTGCACATTTGTAAATAAAAATAGAGTTGAAGCCAAAAATAAAAAATTAGGTAAAATAAAAACCTTATTGTCTGCTGTGAATGTACATAACTAATTGAAATAGAAATGTTTGCAAACAAGAAGTCACAATTTCCAGGACTACTATTCTAACTAATTGAAAATATTCGGGATGACAGTCATGTTAGAATTTAAATTAAAAATATCTCTTTTCTGGTGCAAATGAGTATAATAGAGTTAAAGTATGGGACTACAAAATCTCTAAAGCTAATTGCTTCATTTTCGCAGCTGCAAGCTTCCAGCAACTACCGTACTACGGTCTATTTAGGCATATATGCTTAATTCGGGCGTCATGGTCCATACACACAGTGATTAGGGTGTTATTTATGTGGACCAGACATATTAATTATTTGCAGTAATCGTGTATGATAAGCCCCTCTTTGTATTAAAATGCGTGTCAGAAGGGTCGACGGAGGGTGGGATGTTGGGCTGATAACAGCTTACCCAGTTAGTTGGTTACCGTCCCTGCTGTGTTCACGCTAGTAGGGGTACACACTGGTGGACGGTGAACTTCTACCACATTAGTTACCGTATACTTTAAATTTTAACTGAATATTAATTTTAAAGAAGTTTGTAGAAAATTATTTGGGATATCAATTTACGGTTTACTCTTCTAATTTTACAAAAGCTATCTAGAACAAACAACGCACCGATATTGAATACTGGATAAATATTTTTTTAAGTTGAAGCTATTGTAAAATAACAACATAATAGTAAACAAGCCTGGAGGTATGAGAGTTTAAAAATTAATTTTTATAAGATAATATTTTTATTAAAAATTTCTTCAGTCGGAACTTTTATTGACGTAAATTCTTGGTAAGTAAAATATTTTCAAACATTCGGTTAGTACTTAAATCTTATTATAACCGCTGAATTTCCTGAAACTCCGATTTTTTTTCTAATGAACTAAAATTTAAACTAAAATGGTCATCAGAATTTATATTAAATACAAACGCACCTTTTTAAGTAACCAATCCCTTCACGAAGACCTGAAAATACCAACGGTTCCAGCCATTGTAAACGCATCATACAACTCATTACACACAAATACAATTGACCACATAAATCAAAATGTCCAATCTCTTTCAGCTAAAGATTTCCCTGTTAACAGACGACTCAAACGAAAGTGGAATAGGGATCCTCTCCGACCAATATTAAAAAAACATTTCAATTTAACTTGTCATGCCTGTTTTATTTCATAAAAATGTCATCCATTATAGTTTATAAATCATTAGGGCCTACTATTAAAAATATTGGCACCACATTCCTTGTAAAATTTCACACCGAAATCGGTCACTGGATCGATTAACATTCACGTCACATTCCCGCCATTCCTCATTCATTCCATCTCATTTACTAGTTGTGCTTTAAAAAAGTGTACAGTTGTAAATAAAAATAAATTTGAAGCTAAAAAAGAAGTTTTTTGAACCTTTAGACCTACATAAACATTGTTAATGTAATGATTTGAAGTAGTGACAAAATGTAATTTATAGATGTAACTATTGTTTGTAATTATATAAAATTCAAATAATAATTACATAGAAATTTACAATCTCAAGTTAACAATCATAAATTATCGTATTAAATATTTATTTAAAATATTGAAATTATTTAAGGTTATCAAACCCCCTTGGGAATCACCTTTTATATAATAATGACCACTACCACAAACGGAAACATTTAAAAATTTTAGACTCGAAATAAAAAGTTAACAGCCACGACTATCATCCATAATTTTTTTTTAAATTTTATTTAGCAGCCAATCTTCAAAAATTACAATTTTTTTCCATGACAGCACAGACCTCAAAAATTTTAGCAGACATAGCGCTTACCCCATCTTTTAGAGCGTAAAAACCTGTGTCATGAGGCGATTTAAAAAACAAAAATCGAATGACCCGTTTTTGTTAAAATTGCAAAAGAGTAAAAAATTGCACGAATAAACTACTACTTTTAGTTTACATATTTCGATGAAAATTTTTGTGTCGGGTCCCCTTGTGGTACCTACCTAACTTAAATTCCAAGTTTCCATTTCGTACAATATTCCGATTTTCAGATATTTGTATCTCTCTCAAAAACACACACACCAATTGGTAAAAACATGTTATTTAGGGTTCAAGGGGCCTGAAAACGTGAATTTTTGGTGAAACTCGATTCAAAAAAATCGACATAAAAACAATATTTTCCTTCCCTATGCAATCATATAGAGCAACAGAAAGTAAAAAGTGTAAATGGTTATTAATTTTGCACATGTTTAAGAATTAAATAATGAAAAATGTTTCTTGTTATACATTCTGTTCTTTCCTAGAACCAAATTGATAATCTCTTTGTAATACTATAATGAAATATGAAAATGTTGAATAATAATGTATATAATGTATTTAAATGTTTCTATGATTTTATTAATGCTGAAAGAAAAGAGATAAATTAGCTACAATACCTGAAAGGGAAATGTTCTGCATTTAACGATATATTTTTTTTGGCTTCAACTTTATTTTTATTTACAACTGTACATTTGTTTTAAAGCACAACTAGTAAATGAGATGGAATGAATGAGGAATGGCGGGAATGTGACATGAATGTGAATCGATCTAGTGAACGATTTTGGCGTGAAATTTTACAAGGATTGTGGTGCCAATATTTTTCAATGATAATGATTTATAAACTATGATGGATGATATTTTTATATGAAATGATTTTTTGAGTTTAACGATATTATGAGTTAACAATAATAATATTGTTAATAATAAGCTAAAATACATGTGGTGATATAATTTTTAATATTACTGTAATGAAATATGAAAATGTTAAACAATAAATGTATTGTTTCTATGATTTAATTTATGGTGAAAGAAGAAAGATAAATTAGCAACAATAACTGAAAGGGAAATGTTCTGCAATTAACGATATATGGCTTTAACAATAATAATTTTGTTAATAATAAGTTAAAATACACGTGGTGTTATGATTTTGATTTTGATTAACAAATAGGGCAAAATATTACACGTAAAAATTGCAAAGGTAAAACTAGGTATAGTCCATTCGAAATAGCATGATAGAATTTCTTAAATGGAAAAACGAAGAGGGAATTTTGCAATGTGCTCATGCGTCTGGGATACCACTTAGAATAATAATAATACCACTAAGAATAATTTAAAAAAAATTTACTTTCGACAAGGGACTTTTTATCCAGAAATGTTACCATCATTCAGAGACTTACTATCATCCTATTTTGAATGGACTGTAGAGAATTATTGAATGAACTTATTAAGCCTATCACACAAAGCCGACCTAATAGAGAAGTTAACTGTTTAGGAGTTAATTAGAACAGGTAACAAAAAGAGAAATTGTTTAGTAACATGGCTCAACCAACAGCGTAATTAAATGACAAAAAGAATTTTTAATTTAGATAGTGTTCTAGATACTACCCGAACTTTTTCGTAAAATATTTTCAAAATACGTTGAAGTTGCTATTATTAAAATAGAAGCCTTTTTCTCTAAAACATCAGAGGTACAAGAAAACTGCATAAGTTAAAACGCATAATTTAAAAATAATAATTTCGGTACTGCAGATATATTTAAAATAATAGGTCACTAATTGGGAAATATGTAGCCTAAATTATTTAAGAGGATTACCTTCAGTTAGTACTACTACATCGTTTTATTGGCACGATCTAATCCAGTAATCGTTAAATTATTTGAAGCGTTTTATTGGTAGAGCGTTATCATTATTTGTTACACCTATTGACGTCTCCTTCAATGCAATAAAAGAGATAATGTAAAGTGTGCGAATAATGTTGCGTACGTAACATTACTGGTAAAGTGCCTTAGGATTTGATAGTAAAATCTCGTAAATGTGATCTAAAAGTTATCTTACAACATTTTCTACTTTATCCGAGAGTAACAACGATTTCTTGATAAAGAGAAGGCAATTTTATGAGATTAGAGTATAAAGTTCATTTACATATATTCAAATTTTAAATATTAATATTTTAATAAATTTCTTCAGAAGGAAATGATAGAATGAAGGGGGAATGTGACAGCCATGTAAAAATAACAATGTTAATACATTATCTTTTACTATTTTTTTTACAAACATAATTATGTTAATATTTAAATATCAGGGTCAAATTAATCGGGTAAAAATATCAGTGTTAAATAACTTACCATTCACTAAAAATTACACCGTAAACTTAAATCTATAGAACGATTTGCGATTTTTACCTGGTCATTGCTGTAAAGATCAGTGCAACTGACTTCAACGCAAGGGGCCGCAGTTCGACTACAGTTAGATCTGACATATTGTCATCACTCATTTGCATCTGTCACCCTTCATCGTCTGCAGTGACAACAATGTACAAACAAGTAGCACGTAAACGAACAAAAATATACATTTTTGGATATTATTTACGAATAAAAAGTAAAACAATTTATGTTTCATTTTTTTAAATATTTTATTATCGCTATACAAAGTAATTAATTATCTACATTACTATAGTATTGAGGTAGAAACGTTCTGCATGTTAAACAAGAAAAGTAAAAATTAAATATAATTTTTATTGTATTACATAACAAGCCTACTATTCTGAACTAATCGGAACAGGGACATGTTTGGTTTCGTAATGCCAATATGATTCAAAAAATGACGTAACAACAAAAATTAATGCAAAAAAATAATGCAATAGGCTTAGCTAAATATTTAGCAATGCACACTTTATTGTAATAACGTCGGCCAACTGTCTAAAATTAAGCGAGAATACAACACAAAACTACACACGTAGAATAGTCACTGGACAACTACTCAGATCGAGTAGATGAAAGTGGTGACATTAAGCAGCTGATGCAACAAAATCCAAGCTGTGAAAATTCAGCTGAAGTTGACGTGAATGAATGGCGGTCAGCTGAAGAACACGATCTTCAATTTACAGACGAAGAAACAGTTCCCGTAATCATGCCGGTTTCCAGTGAAGGTGCGAAAAAACTGATAAAATATGTAACACGGAGCTGCTTCTTTCACGCTCAGAAGCGTAAACCACTGAAAAATACTCGGTCGTACGAAGAGCGACACAACACACTCTGCAGACAGATGTAATTTTTATGTGGCGCTGGTGAAATATTGCGTTTTCATCAAGGTTTTCGGCATAACTACAGAAAACAATATTGATTTTAAGCAACCAGGTAGTAGTTAAAATGAATAGTTTCGTATAATTGCTAATGAACTAGAAAATATTGTACAAGTACTGAGCAGTTTATCATAGGTTTATGCATATTGTATTAAGAACTTGGTTTTGTTCGTTTTACATTCTCAAGTAGCCTACGCTGTTTATAATTTTTACTTTCTTTGCCCGAAATGAATATACAGGGAAGGAAAGTATTGTTTCATATCGATTTTTCAAAATTATGTTGCTCCGGAAATACGTGTTTTCAGGCTCCCTGAACTCAAAAAGATATTTTTAGCGATAAGTGTGTGTGTGTGTGCTTGTGTGAACAAAATATGTCAAAAGCGAAATAGCGTACGAAGTTTGAAACTTGGAACTTAAGATGAATACTACAAGAAGGCGAATACTTTAATCAAAATCGGTCAACCAGAAGTAATAATTTATACGACAGATTTTTCTTTTTTGAGATTTTCTCAAAAATGCCTCGTACGGTTTTTTTTAAATCGGCTTTTTACTATATATTTTATTCTCTACAAGATACTACAAGGATTCTCTACAAGGATAGTGCCATGTCCGCTGAAATTCTTGAGGGCTGTGCTTTCGTGGTATTTTTTAAAGTTTGCTACCTTAATACGTATTTTACGGCAAACACGTACGTAATTAATAACACGTATGCAAATTATTGAAGGAAATTTAAAAACCTACAACTTTTATTTCAAAAAGTTTTTCTACAACGCTTAGTTTAGCGTCAATAAATTGTTTTCTGTGTTTTGCTCATTAAAATATAAAATAGGCAAAATGGGGTTTGGAAGCTTGCGAAGTTAGTATGCATTTTTTTAAAAAGTAGCCTACATACAAACAATGTTATAGAAAATTAAAAACCTAACACTTTCATTTGAGAATTTTTTTATACATTACCTAGTTCAGCGTCAATTAATGATTTTCCGTATTTTTAATTTCCGGAAAGGATGATTTTCGTTTTGCGTCATTCACTCATGATTAAACTATATTTTTCATTTTTGATTGTTTACTCATAATTAAATATGAGTTATATGTTTTATTATTTGCATTGGAAATAAAAAGTGGTGAGAGTGTTTAACACGAGATTTTTTATTACAAAATTACTTCGATTTCATTTTAAAACATGTGTCATACGTTAAAAGCATATTAAAAAATAAAAATCGGTTCGAATTATACGAAATTCGGATAACAAGGTAAATGTGTATTCGATTCAATAATTCATATAATTTAAAATCTGGTACTTTTAATATTTAAGTAATAACTAAAAATATATTTAAACTCAATGTTCACTTTATAGGACATATACTGCCTAAAAAAATTCGCTACAATTCAAAAATAAACAGATTTTATGTAATTCACAAAGAAAGAGATTTTTATATAGATGTATAATGGAGAGGGCAGTATTACAGTAAACATTTTCGAAACACTTTCCATAACTCTCCTTTTCTAGCTAAAATTTATTTTAACAAGGTGACGACCTCTCTACTGTACCAAATTTGTTTACATTTAGAGAATATATAAACTCGTTTATCCATCACAGGAATGCGGTTGTCATGGTAACGGGTTGTTTTGTAGAGATTAACCCCACACTCTTTAAGCATCACGGAGTTAACACCTAAGCAACCATGTTTTGCTTGGATTTTGAATGAAAATCTTGATGCAGTAAAGAATCAATAATTCTCACTTTTATTTTATGAAATGCGAAGATTAATTTACCTACGTATCAAAAACTCATTTTTTGATATTAACAAAGATTGTATGTAAAAAAATTTGTTTCTTTATTTAATATTAATTTGTGTTAAAAGTTCTAATTTTCAAATCCACAGAGATGAGGTCCAAAATTTGTGAAAGGCATATTTGTAAGTAAGGGCTCATAAGAAAAAAATATTTGTTACAAAAATGTTTTATTGACGACTTTAGTTTCCTACAAACCAGCTTCATTTTTCTAGCTATTCGCCGTTCACGTCTAAGCACTATCGCAACGCTGTCCCATCTCCTTAACCCCGGCAGCATAAACGTTCGCTGCTTGGGAATGGAACCAATTGACAACGATAGTCTTGAATTTTTCGTCATCTTCAAAATTGTTTTCCACCAAGCCTGTTGTTCCAAGTGCAAAATTGGGACTGTATAGTGGGTAATCAAAATGTCAGCCAAATTAACTAAAATCGTTTTTTTTCGTTTAGGTAGTGGTACAAGAGCGCGCGTTATCATAAAGGGAAACTATTGCGGACGACATTTTCTGGCACCATTGATTTTGGATCGCACGGCTCAATTAATTGGTGAGCGTTTTACTACTGTAAAACGCTGTATATCAGCTGTATTACTGTCACATGTTCCATGAAATGAAACAAATGAATACCCTTCTCGTATCAAAAAATGATAACCATAATTTTTGGATTAATAAAGGAGGTTGCTTGAATTTGTTTTATGATTTTCAATGACTGATAAATTTTGTCTGTATTGGTGTAGGATATCCGTGTCTCGTCGCTTAGAATAATATGGAAAACAAGTGGAAGGAACTCAAGACTACCTTTGTAAATTGGTTCGATTCCCAAGCGACGACTTCCATGCAGAAGGGCTAAAGTAGCTGTGAGAGTGTTACGAAAAGTACTTATAAGTGAATTGCGAATATGTAGAAAAATAAAGTAGGTTTATAAAAAATCAATAAAGTTTATAACAAATATCTTTCTATTTACGACAAAACAGTTCAATATTTTATAAATATGCCTCGATTTTCACCGAACGCAAAACCTAGGCTCTCATTGCAGCAATGTTGTCATGTTGTTTGTGGAAACCAATAAGTATTTTTTGACAAAACCTTCTTAAAGTTAAGACTTTCTACCGGAAATTTAACATTATTCTACATAACTTTATTATGACCTATATTTTCTTTATCGATTGCCATAAAAATATTTGTTTTTAGTGAAGGCCATTAATACCCAGGACAGTTACAAGACTTTACTATTTTATGAAACATGTTATGGCCTACGTAGTTCAATCATATAAATTCTAAGGTATCACGTGTTTCAGCGTAAGCCTCAGTACCTTTCGCTAATATTGATCGATTTAAAGCATGACAGTAGGCATATTTTTAGCGTATAGCCTATCTATATCAAGTTACAAGTTCTAATATTAGACATTCATCTTTCCGTACATTATTTAAAATATAGGATTTAAGAAAAACTATGTCTAAAATTTATTTTGTACATCAGATTGTTCATAAAAATCGCGAACGCTGGTAATATTATCAAACAACAAGGTGCGTTTTGTCTTGCACAAGCTTATTATGTAAACGAGTTGTCTTAATTACTTTACCTTTGTTTCTCATGCATTATGTTATTACTTTACGTCAAACTATCCGAAATGGATTGTTTAATTATTATATTATAATTTTCACATATTATGTAATCCCTGACCAACCCCAACATGCTTCGCTTTGCTCTCATAAGTATTGTATTTTATTTGCGGATCGTATAACTCTGCACTGATGTACCTAAAATCTTCTTTATTCAATAAAATAAAATTTTATGATGTTTAGCAAGCAACTAATAGTCTATTATTTCCAGCAAATTTGTAGAGTACGCAATATTGCAATATTATTTATCATTCCAATGATTGAGCCAATTTTGGAGCAATTTTAAAATAAAACCAAAAATGTACTGTTGAACAAGCACCTTTTCAAAAAAATTGTTTTAACCGACTATTGTTATATGCACTTTTACGTTGAAGGCTGTATTCTCTTTGAAAACGTGGTTTATAAATAGTTTTATGAAAACGCGTAGTATTGTAATTTAAGCGTCCGAATGAAAATAATAGTTAAAAAGTTACAGGATCTTTAATACTTTCTCTTGCCTTTATGAATATATAGGAAGGAAAGTATTGTTCTCATGTCGATTTTTCGAAATCGACGTTTCACCGGATCTACACGTTTTCAGACCCCGGGAACCCAAAAAAACATGTTTTTAGCGATTGGTCTCTAAGTGTGTGCGTGTGTGTGTGTGTGTGTGTGTGTGTGTGTGTGTGTGTGTGTGTGTGTGAACAGAATATCTCAAGAACGAAAAACGTACAAACTTGAACCTTGAATTTTAAGTTAGACAGCACTACCGAACCCGACACGAATATTTTCATCAAAATCGGTCAACCGGAAGTAGTAGTTTATTCGTATCATTTTTCACTTTTTTGCGATTTCCTCAAAAACTGGTCTTACGACTTTTTTAAAAATCGCCATGTTTACAAAATTTTTTATGCTTTACATTATAGGGTAGGCATCATGTCTGCTGAAATTCTTGAAGAGGCTGTTTTCACGTAAAAAAATTGTTTTTTCTAAGATTGCTGCTTTAATGTGCATTTTACCGCAAAAATGTAAAGTTTTAGAGAATTGAAAGTCCTACAACTTTTAGTTTAAACATTATTTTGTATAACGCTTACTTTACCGGTAATTAGCGATTTTCTGTTTTTTTTCTCACGAAAATGGGTAAAACAAAAGAGTTTTTTTAAAGATTTTAGCCTTAGTATGCATTTTACGACGATAAAGTATAATAAAATGTATTGGAAATTAAACGAACTTTTATTTTAGCATTTTTCTCTACAGAGCCTAGTTTAGCGTGAAAGAGTGATTTTCCGTATTTTTAAGCCAAACTGTAGTTGATTTTCATTTTGCGTCATTCACTCATGATTAAAATTAGGTTATGTTTATTGAGGTTAGTTTATTTGTTTATTTCTAATGTTTAAACTAATTTTAGGTTATTTTGTTCATAATTTGCATTGCAAGAGAAAGTTGTGTGAATGTTTCACACCAGATTTTTTACTTTATTTTCAGTCGGACCAACATCTTGGTTATTTGCGACTACTTTGAGTTATATGATAATTGGTTTTGGCAAGTTATAATTTTAATACACTAAAACGGGCATCGTACACGAGACCTTTACTTTGAGTCTAACGCGCCGATCACTACGCCACGGTTAAATTTTAATTATGTATATTTATAAACTAAAATAGGCCTGCATCGTTAAGCCGTGATTTTGAAAGCACTGATTTATCACAGATGTTGCTTGATATTTTCAAGTTAGCGTTAAACTAAGCGTCGTCGGATGTCAAAACCCGTCAAAAATAGAAGAATTTTAGAGCGTTCGACTTTCATCACTATTATTTTTTTAATTATCTTGAAATTTGT
The DNA here is from genome assembly GCA_035578175.1 of Catonia carolina. NCBI lineage: Eukaryota > Metazoa > Arthropoda > Insecta > Hemiptera > Achilidae > Catonia > Catonia carolina. Next base: position 85,274,753 of record JAQMRL010000002.1, read on the forward strand.
ATTTTTATCTTTAATTTTTGATATAGAAGTATGTGATGAATATGAAAAAATGGCAACTGTCTTGAAAAGAATAAAAATATAAATGCAGGTGACATAATAAAGTTTACTAAAGTAATAAAATCAATCAAAGAATTTATAAGCAATAAATTCTATGAATTTAAAACAGAAATAAATACTTTAAATACCGTTATATTAAAAAAGCTAAGTATGTCTTGAAGAGATGAAAGCAGAGAATGCGACCTTGAAAAAAGGAAGGTAAAAATTTAAAAACTGAAGACATAAATAACATATTAGAATTAAATACTCTTCAAAAGTATTCCAAAGTTGACAACTTAGAAACCACAAGGATTTTAGAGTCAAAAATGAATTATCTGTATTGTATTAGAAAGTGTTGTTGCTGGAATCAACATGGATTTAAACAGATAAGACATACCGTAGCACATCCAGTCGAAACTAAAAAAAAATAAAAAACCCGATAATTTGCAAGTTTTAATTTGCAAGATCTAGGGTAAAAAAATTTAATTGGACATCTACGAGTAAACTAAAGAAATTAATACATCTGATGTAAATACCAACTTACCGCGTATGGTTATATGTGCATAACGTCTATATTAGATATTTTGACAACAGGTAAAATTTTCCTTTCCTAAATTTTACGTCGTCTGGTTCATTAAATACATACAAGAAATAAATCCATATTTCTCATTTTTGAAGCAACTGAAATGAACTGTGGCACGGTTGTATGAAAATTGGTTGACCTTGATAATAATATCTATTTTCTCCCTTAGGGGTACAGTAGACTTTTTTTATCAAAAATAAATATGTGGTACCCTTTATAAAATTATTTTCTATACCTGGGATTTTGTATTGAAAATAATCAACTAATTTATTATTTATTAGCTTTTACATTTATTGAACTTTTATCGCGTTATAAAATTTACCCTGTGTAAATGAGTTTGTCCTCCTTTTGATCTTCATGACATTCAACTTCACACTTTTGAATCTAAATGTTATCTAGATTTATATCTAAATAAGAGGCTCACGTGGAATATACACGTGGATAAAAAGAGAAGGCACTCCAGGACAGGTTCAAACAATTGTACAGACTTCTTTCATGTAAATCCAAGTTATCAACTACATCTAAATTAACCATTTACAACTCCTTTCTTCAACCAATATGGAGCTATGCAAGTCAGCTTTACTGCTGTGCAAAACCAACGGCATTAGAAAAAATTCAGTGTTTTCAATAAAAGCTTTTGAGGAGGATAGTTCACGCCCCCTATTATGTAACCAATAAAACGATACACTCAGAACTAAACGTACCCTACATAAATGACGTTTTCTTAAATCTCTATACAAAATTTAGGAAGAAACTCGTGAACCACCATAACCCCTTGATCTCAAATCTGGCTATGCAGGCTCTCCCAAACAATCCAATAAGATAACTTAAATGTTGATGGAGCCGGGATCTCATCAATTAACGTAGTACTGTAATTGAGTATTCATTACAGTGTTCTAAATGCTGCACTTAATGTTACACTTATCTATTTACGCTGGAGTTCTGTCACTGGACTGTGTCTCCACTCACGTTTATGTTTCGTGTCAATTTTTTCTATATTTTGTGTTATTACATTCCCTGATTACTTCTAACAGATTGTGAATTTTCTAAATAAAGAAAAAAAATTACTGAACTGAAAATTAGTGTAATGGTCATAATTCGACCAGCATTAGAAAAATATTTTCTACATAGTTTTTCGTATTTACTTTAAAAACGTCATTAATAATATAAGTAGTAATATAAATAATACTACTATTAATTATACTCAGATAAAGAAGTAAAACATTAAGATGAATTGGAATGTGAAATTTTGAGTTAAATAACAGACGGTAAGGATAGTTTTAGAAAAGGTTTACTAACAAATAAAATAGATAAGCCTAAATCGGAATTAGCAACGTTTTTATATTAGAAGGTTAGTAAGTTTTAAATTTGTTTACCTTAAACTTTTTTATTTAGTTTTTATACATTACTATTTTTTACACGAGCTGCTGAAAAATTCACTTTACACGAGGTAAAAAATAATTACGGATAGCAAACAATTTACAATAGAATTATGTATGTAATAATTTTGGTCCATGTTGATGATATTTTTGCCACGTAAAGTAATGGAAATGCTTAAAAATTCCGTGGTACCCGAACTCATGATATGTCCTGAAAACATTCAAGATTGCATCCAACATGATGGCGCTCCACCGCATTGTGTCACTGAACTCCATCGTTATTTCAAGAAGTGATTTGACAGAAAAGTGATTGGTCGTCCTAGGTCTTACGTTAGTGGTTTCAGCAAACCGTAATATATGAAGAGTCAAAATTAAAAAAAAAACCATTTGCACGAATTTTACAATTTTTCCTTTACATGTAATTTTTTTAAATAACTTATTTTCAGATATTTAATCCAAATTAAATATCTTAATTTAAATGGAATGGAATGGAATGTGGTTCTGGTGATATCGTGATGAATGAATGATTAATTTGGTAAGTTTCATTTTTATGTACATAGATAAAATTGGACTAATTATATCTTGCATTTCTAATTTACTTTTTGCAATATGAGTATTATTTAAATAAATATTTATGATTTTAAAATAACGAACACATATACAAAAATTATTTTTGTAACAATAGAATAATAAATATGAAATTATTCAAGCAAAAAATCAAAATAATTTTACAACATATCAAACTTATTATTAAAGTAAATCAGGATATTGGAAAAATTTTTAATAAGTTTATAAAATATTTATTTTCATTGTAGTTAAATTTATAGTAAATATAAAATTATGTAATAAATACAGACTAGGTATAAAAACTAAGTGAAATATATTTATTTCGTTGGCATATACATTACTACGGTTGTAATTTGATAGTCTATATATAAAAATATAGTAAATGAAAATATTATTATTACATAAATTTATAATAAAAATATTAATATTATTATTATTGTTATTATTTATACAGAGAGATTGAATATTGAATATTTTTAATATAACTTGTAGAAAATTATACAACTGAAATTGTAGTCCGTTTTAAAAGTACCCAACGAGATTTTTTTCTTCATTAGTTTTTTATACGATTCAGTTACAAAATCAGAGGTTGACTCGATAACGTAATGTAATGAAACTCATCAGTTTATAGCCCTGATATCTGCTGACGTAAGTGCTCCTCTCTGATTTCATACAAATTGAAAACTCATTTCTTTAAGATGAATATTTCAAACGTATTTAAAGTGATATTACATACACTTTTTACTATTATGTAACTGAAGTACGTTTATATTAAACTGCATAAAAATATAACGTAGGTTCATTGGTTTCTTTTTATACATGATAATTTATTTTACTGGCTTTTAAAAATTAAAATTCATACCCATTCATAATTTAAAATGTAATACTAGCATAAAAACTGAGTATTCATTTCTTAATATGAAATAACCGATAAAAATATTATGATTTTGTATTTTGATTTATTTTTTTATGGCTGTCGTAAACGTACAACCGCATAAGAATGTAATAAAAAGTTATATTGTCATCACTACAGGTATGTCTTTTTTTAAGTCATAGCTAAAAGGATGTTGTGATGAATATAGAATAATTACTTTAATTAAACTAATTACATAGTTAACGTTTTATTAGCTATGTTAATAAGTTAGATTTAACATTATGTCATAATATATTTCATTATTCCTCACTGAAATTAGTAAAGAATAAAAGTACAATGACATTTTATCCTTAAACTATTTAGGCTACGCTGCGCTTTGTGAATAACGTTGTTCAATTAATTTTATTCAGCATTTCGTAATTAATTAAACCTTCATCCAAATCCCTTGACACAACAACTAAGAAAAAGAAACATACCTCAAAATTAAAAACTAAATAGAAGAAGGGTCGTGATTCACTAAGTTAAGAGAAAATATTTATAATTCGATTAAATAAAAAGGTTTTTATGTATTACAATTTACAAATGATTACAAATTTACAATTTTACAAATTATTTAATTTAAATCTCTTCAAGATAAAATTAACTTAGTTGAAAGATTATTTTTTACCTTGTGTTTTTACTGGTTCTATATAGTGAAAAGTAATTGATTGAGGAAACCACAATTATCGGTGTTAAATTCGAGATCCCTACTCTAGCATCTCTTTAATCCTTCTATACGTATTTCATAGCAGGTGTATTGTGATAACGTTCATAACTCCCGACTTTGTGAATTTATAATTTTGAGGTAAAACGATTACACAGTTTTTTAACGGTAATAAGTACTGTGTATTATATTTTGAAGTTTTGAAGAATGGTAGATTTTTCACCGGCTAGTGGTGCAGTGGTCAGGGAAACAAATTTCTAAGCCGGAATCCCGGTTTGACTCCCGGTCAGGTTTGGAATTTTTTTCATTTGTATATCATCTCATATCATTACTTTCGCACAAGCCAATGCTTATATAGGCGTCATCATTAAATTAAAAACAATTGTGTACTTAGTAACACAACTGCATGGAGAACTAAAAGTACAAATTTGTTTTGACTCACTACTATCCTATTTAAGTTATCAATTAAATTATCCTATTAAGTTATCAATTAATTATCCTATTTAAGTTATTATCAATTAAAACGGACACGGAGGTAGATGATGCTGTTGATTTATTTACTACCTCTGTTCAACAGTGTGCATGGAAGGCATCACTGCCATACCGTCCAAATGTCCCAGACGCCCCACACTATCCCACTCATATCAGAGAACTTATTCGTGAAAAACGCCGCGCCCGTAACAATTGGCAGAGAACTCGCCTACCATCTGATAAACGTTGCTTAAACCGGCTGACAAACGAGCTGAAACAGCAAATTCAAACACACAACACCCGCTTATACGAAAATTATACTGGAACTTTGAACGAGAAGGATGGTAGTCTCTGACGCAGCACAAAACGCCTACTACGGCATCACACGACATGGATGTCCCTTAGGGTGGGTGACGGACCCTGGCTAATAACTGATGACGACAAAGCTGAATGCTTTGGTAGACATCTTTCTGAAACATTCACTTCCCATAATGACATCCAATCTGTAAATCACCAACGCGTTACTCAGTCACTAGATGAACCGCTTCAATTATCCCTCCCGCCGAAATACTTTCACCCCTCCGAAGTAAAATCTGAAATTTCGAGATTACCACGTAAGAAGTCACCGGGATATGATTTAATAACAGCTGACATACTTAAACACTTACCGCGGAAAGCGCTCGTTCTCCTTACTACAATCTTCAATAGTATATTGCGCACGACACATTTCCCCACTCAGTGGAAGTATGCAGAAATAGTAATGATACAAAAACCGAACAAACCTTTTCACTTACCTTCCTCCTACCGACCAATAAGCCTCCTCTCAGTACCTTCAAAACTTTTCGAAAAACTCCTTTACAAGCGCATTCTTCCGCTAGTTCATGATATACTACCTCCACATCAATTCGGATTCCGCACTCAACACTCCACTACACAACAACTGCACAGGGTGACTGATTACATAGCTTCGTCTATGGAACAAAAGATGTATGTGTCCGCAGGTTTCCTAGATGTCACTCAAGCTTTTGACAGAGTTTGGCATACAGGTCTCTTACACAAACTGAAAGAAATACTACCATTTACCTACTACCTTATCATAAATTCCTTCCTATCTGACAGATTCTTTAGAATTCGTTTAGGATCGTCCTACTCAAATTTCTTTATTGTCTTAGCCGGCGTGCCTCAGGGCTCAATTTTAGCCCCACTTCTCTATTCTGTATACACTTCAGACCTACCGACCCTACCCCAGACTCTCACTGCTACCTACGCTGACGACACAGCGATATTAGCCCGAGACCAAAACTCTATACACGCTTCACTAACACTCCAACATCATCTCAATCTTATACACGAATGGTGTAAAACATGGAAAATAAAACTTTATACGGCAAAATCCCTTCACGTAACTTTCACACTCCGTCATGGTGATTGCCCACCAGTATACATAGACAATGAACCTCTCACAAAAACAGATACGGTCAAGTATCTCGGTCTGACTTTTGATAAACGACTAACTTGGAGCACACATATCAAACGGAAACGTTTATTACTGAATTTCCGACTTAAACTTCTATATTCCCTACTTCACAAACGATCAAAATTACCATTGGCACAAAAATTACGCATATATTGTTCTCTTTTGAAACCTATTTGGACCTACGGATCCCAAATCTACGGTTCAACCAAACCCTCTAACTTGCAACGAATTCAAGCATTCCAGTCAAAAACATTACGCCTTATAGCAAAAGCACCTCTTTACGTTAGCAACAAAACCTTACATACAGATTTGAAAACACCACTTGTACAAAATTCCATTGAATACCTATACAAACGCTTTCACGACAAGTCACACGAACACGAGAACCCCCTGGTGCGTTCACTTTCCTCCGTCCATTTACCTGATAATCCTCCTAGACGCCTTAAAAGACGCTGGAGTAGAGACATGCTAATTTGATATACAAATTTCATTCTTGGGGAGGCACCAATGGGGCCCTACCCCTCTCATGCCTATCATGTCATTTACATAATCACGATAATCATCACATTTGCTTGTTGTAATATTTTACAGTTGTAAATAAAAATTAAAGAGAAAAAAAAAGTTATTATTATCATTTCAACAACAATATTAAGTGTAATCGTTGTCTATTCAATAATTAATTTCATTAAATTAACTGCATTACTTTATTTTATTTAAAAAAAATTATGGTTGGATTTTGACAGTATTGTTGTCTTCCAAGAATTTAGAAATTCTATAATTTGAAACAGGAATACATAAGATGTTTTTTCACATTAGATAATTTCAGCAAGTAAGTCGATTGTTAGTTATACCTGAGAGAGGTAGAACTTCATCAACACTAATCTTGTAGAAATTGTTTATAACAACATAATTCTAATTAATGTTACATATGAATACCACTAAACCAAGTTAAACAAACTATATTTTAGTTTAGATGTTTTTATGAAATTTTATTCTGAATCTCTGATAAATTTTTATTATGTATTAACAGAATTTATTTAAAACCTGTTTAAAACAATCAATAGATTTGTTTAATAGAAACGTTTACATGAAAAACTCCCAGTGGATATAACATAACAAAAGAATACACTAATTACTGTTCACAATATCTGTACAGCTTGATATTTACTACAACAATACAACGAAGGTAAAGTTAAAAAAGTACTGCTTACACAATTTAGTTCCTACTACGCCACCAGTAATACACTACACAACGATTTACTGCTAGTACAACTTGCCACAGCTATAATAAACGACATCTATAATCAATTTCAAATTTAATTTCAAACAGACGCAAATCCGTAGATATAGCCGATGCATCTGTGACACAGGTAATCTGCTGAGAAGGCTCAAACGCCGATGATCAAGAGACCTCTTCCAAACAAAGGATTAATATTGTGGAAGTTGCAACGGTAGGCCTACATATCAGTACCAAAAACTCTCAAGTAAATAATTAAAACATTTCATTCAAATTTTCTAACTGTTATTCTCATTATCATAAGTTAACTAAATAACGTAAAAAAAGGTAGGAATTTAACTTATTAAACAAGTTAGTTGGTTGAATGCGCCCGTTTTAGCATTGTATTGCTCCACAGCTGTCTAGTTAATTGGCGGTCGTACTATTATGATATTCCATTCAAGCCGTTTGTCATTAATCCTGACGTAAAAAATGTAACAGCTCGGAAGATTTTTGACTGAAAACTCTGAATACTGAAGTCACTCTTAATACTCTTAATACTGAAGTCACTGGATGCGCTCTAAAACTAGATGCCGTAGATAAAGATTGGCTTGAGAAATAAGTAAAATAAATTTCATATATTTCGTTAAAATCAAATTTCTTACTAATAGGATATTTTGTTGAGTGTTGTCTTCTTTAAGACGTACTACAGACTTTCTTCGTATTTCAACTAAAAGTTTGTCTAATCTGTTCGTAAATAATTATTTTTAAGTTACAAAAATTACCAACTGATTTTTTTTATTCATACTTTTTATTAAGGTAAATTATGAAGAAGTAAGATTTTCTTCTATTTCCTTTTTTCATAAAGTTTATCGGACATCGACTACCATAGTCATCAACCCTCGTAAAAATTCTGTTTAAGAAACAATAAATAAACTATAACACAAAAAACTCACTGCGACCGGAAAAATGGTGGAGTCAACTTTTTAAAAGGTATTAATAATTGTTTCAGTTTCAACATTTAAAATTCAAACTTAACTATCCAACTACCGAATGGTATGTGACTCCGTAAAAAACTTCAAAAATTTAAAATACATAAGTTGGATATAAAGGGTTTGCCGCATGTGCGACAAACACAAAGTAAATTTCTTTCAACGAGTTATTAAGAACAAATATTAGAATATTCAATAGCATTTAGATTAATTAATTGTTCTAGGATTTATAAATATACATTTCGCACAGAAATGTATTTTACAATAGCGAATAGTAAAAGTGCAGACAACTGTGGTATGGTTTTGTAATTATACATATTATTATTCTCGTACATGAACGATTCGAAATAGTAATAACTAATTTTCCACAAAATATAATTTATCTCGTCAGTAATGTAGTTTGTTCAGATACCAAACGAAATTTAAATTATATTCAAGAATATTATTGTTATCCGGAGCACATTTATGAATTGTTTAACCTCATACCTGATAGCGCAACTTTACATCGGCGTTTTCTACAAACTGCTGATTTAAATGTGACATTTTGACAGATTAGCTGTGGCCAATGGCGTCGGTTTGTCTGTTTAATCTACATATCTGTTATGTACATAAATACAGCGTACACAAGGCAAAAAACAGGTTACAGTAGCTACAGAATATGACACATTGTGTTGTATATCTACACTCAAAATAATTAATTAGTTTTATTTGGACATTGTTGCAACATAAAATGTAATGTATTCAAACAGTTTCCGAATTATCAAATGTTATTGATTCAATTAAATACTAACGTTTTCCAACGTACGTAAAAACAAATTGTAAAACATCTGCCCTATCACCCCTTACCTCCACATACAACTGCACTCCTACCACTCAAATTTATAAAATACCCTACGTTTCGCATTCTACACACACTGGCGTTGTTAATTTATCTCATTTGCTATTACCCAGAACTTATGAATAAATTAAACCTAATACACATGGGTATAACAGACAATTTATATTAATACACAGGTAGCAAGGTCACAAATATTTAAATACAGTACTCTAATTTTGTCAATATCACAGACAGGAATGTGACAGTGCGTCAAATTTTTTTACTGCGTTATAAAAAATCCGATTTATTAAATTAAATCTCCAGAGACAAATAAAATTATACTGCAGAAATGTTTAACAGTTTTGCTAATAAGCTAATAATCTAATGAATTGTCAGAAAATGTAAAATCTTCCCCACATATAAAATTATTTTAAAAGGGAAATAGGTTATCTCCAAACAGGAAGTAGAATAGCCTATTTTTATATTTTTATTATCTTTAATATGTGTCCATTGCAATCTGTTCAATTTAAAACCAATAAGCAACCCCGTTCCATATAAGATGAGGATGACGCATGGATTGAATGCTAAATGTATGACGTATGAATAAGGTGTAATTTTGTATAGACTAAGGCCTACGAACATGATTAATGGAACCACAGCTATTAAAGTAAACCGGTAACCACTTTCTAATTTTCAAATCCGTATACCCTTTAAAATTTTCTAAGTTTTGAACTACGAAACCTTCATCTCCGAAAATTAGTGACTAAACAGCTGAACGGAGGCGATGTCTTTGTCACTAAACTAAACCGGTGAATTTATAAATGTCTACTTAAATAAAATAACAGTTTAATGCTTTCTCTTCTATGAAATAGTTAGTAATTCATCTGATAATGTTTTTAGTACCTATTCAAACAATAGTCTACCTATTATTCTTTTTCTTATTTCACAGATTTATTTTTTTACATACCCTCATAAATTTCGTAATTTCTTAATTTTAATAAATATTGAAATATTGAATGAAAGCAAACCCTAATCCGAATTTTTAAACTTTACATATTTCTAATTTTGTCACCATACTATATTTTTTAAGATCCATTTTTTGTCTAAATTTTCTTTTGAGTATTTAACCGTTTCAGATTGCGGAATGGTCGAGATGATAGATTCTTTAGAAAAGGTTAGCACACATTAAAAAAAAAACAAGTTTAAAAATTAAATTATATTTTCGAAAAAATATTACTTTTAAAGAAAGAAGCAGCGAATTTAATATGTTTTGATTCCTCATAGAACTTGGTTATAGAGTTAAAAGTGATTAATTCTGATAGCTAAAATACTTTAACAGAGTAACCAACGGACAAAGTAACTTCAAAATAGTTTAAGTTACTTGATAACATTACAACTGCTTACTGAATATTTTACTTAACTGACTTTGAACTGATTCCAGGATTGTATTGTACCGTTATGTAAACTAATTCGATTTGATAGAATCCGATGACGTATTTGACCTAGTTTAAATCATGTTACCAAATTAGCAAATCAAATAGTTTTGTCGTACAACTATCAATTAACTGATTGTTACCATTTAATGGGTATTGTCAAAGAACTAACAACTCTATTGTCTAATACAGTCGACAACCATAGGATAAGTAACTCGAACCTGAGTCCTATTGATCTATCGTTCTAGCAATAAAATTTTTAGAAAGAAACAGTTTAGTGGCATACATAATATTATAAATTAATACAATTTTGAATATCTTTTTGCGTACATTTGTAACCGGGACTTGGACCCAACCTGATCTTAGGGAGTATAAATGAGTATCAATAAAAAGGTATTTCTAGTGAAGTTTTGTTTAACTGTAGCTGACTATCACGATACAAGTTTATTCAATCAATCGGGGTTACGTTTTTAACGTTCTGTTTATGTATTTCTGCACCTAAGAAGTAAAGGAAGTTAACTCCATTTTTGTAATTTTACAGAAGAACCAAAATCATGAAGTTTTTCTTTTTTAAAAAAATTCTGAAAGTGTTTTCTTTCTGAAAGTGTTGTCTGAAATCAAACGAAAACAAAACGTAGATAAAACATATTGTGCTTAATAGATTCTGATAAAGAAACTGCATTTTATTCAAAATAATGTTTGAAAAAATTACAGAACTCAAGCAAAATTCTGAGGCCTATCAGTAGGATAAAAAAAGCAAAATAATTAAAAATAAAATAACTTATTGTCAATAACGAGCATACAATCACGTAGAGTTAAAAAAGTAGTGATTTTAAAAATCTTCCGCATTATGTACAAAAGTGTGGAGTTAATATAGTTACTGCAAATTTTAAAAATTGGAAGTAGGACAGATACGAGTTAATACTGTAAACCATTAGTAGAGCATATCTTGATGATTTTCAAAATTTAAACGTATAGCATTTAAACGTGACGGTCCCGCAAGCGAAAAAAGCTCCCCTCAAAAATGGTAAAGTTATGTAAAAAAGCTAAAAATACATTTACTGGTTGTGAAAAGCTGGATTAGGTAGGCCTATATATAGTAAATTTTATAAAATAAAGTGAAAAAATGTGTAATTTATCAATAAAGTACCTTAAAGCTACAAAATTGCAGAGTCTATGAACTAAAATAGTTCGCTGAGATACTTTGTTAATTTAAATATCTAACAAGTTTTTTTAGTTCAAGTATTTACAGTGCAACTAAAAAAATACAATATATTAAATGAAGCCATAAAACAAGCAGTGTTTTAATACGATTTTATATTTTCAGGTCCATAAGAGATTTTATGTGTCTTTAACTTAAAAGAAATAACATAATATTAGTACGTTCTAAAAAGTAAATTGTCGGTAATATAACTGCTATTCGTATTGCAAAGAAAAAGTAATCATGGACTCCACAGCATTAGTAGTCGACGACAGTTAATTGGATTATTTGGAATACTACCAAGTCTGGTTTTCGTAATCTGCTTTTATAATATTTCCATGTGCATGGAGTCGTTAAAGAATGTAGCTACAGCATTTCTGTATTATGATCTTGGTTTCACGGAAAAAATTGCACATCGTTGTTTCTAACATTATTACAAACACTTTAATGAACATACTACAAATTCTAAAAATATAATTTAAAAAAATATATCAAAAACTTGTTTCCTGCTTAGTATTTTAATAATTAATAATATAGGTAAAATTTTACCATTATAATGTCGTACTATCGAATACAAAATATTCGATCAATTCATTTTAGTTGTATTAAATTATTTAAAACATTCTAAACGTTAATTTAGAAATAAAATGCCATTGCAATTTTATATTTCTCTTATAATATGCAAGTAATTATGACTGAACATTACATTTTTATCGACATAATATTATTAATACTAGCTACCCATCACACAGTAAATGGTGTATTAAAATATGTGGAAAAGTATTTCTCCAATACGTGACCCGATTTCAGTATTCTTAATCTAAGTACTGTTCAAAATTCTCATATTTGTTATTTTCCGTATTTTTTTGTCTTAAATTTTTATTACGGTACTGTACATTGAACTGCACAACTTCCGTATTTGATATTTTAATGGCGGAGGGGAATTTCACTTTAAGGAGAAGAGGTACCCAGTCATACATTCTCCGTTCAAAACTTCGGGTATTGTCCGTTATGCAGACTAAGAGGTCTCTACTCCATTTTCGCTTTAAACGACGCACAGTTGGGAAGTTGCTTGTAGCTAGATAACGAGCTAGTTGGTTTGGATGGTCATCTAGTCTTTCGTGAAGCTCCTTACTTCTTTCGTTAGCTCCTTTACTGTAGGAATTTTGTAATCGTCGTGGAGTGTTTTATTGCTTACATAAAAAGGAGCGCCAGAAGCAAGTCTTAAGAATTTTGATTGAAAGGCCTGGATTGACTTTAAATTACTCTCTGCCGATATTCCAAAGAGCTGGACACCATAAGTCCAGATTGGTCTTAATAGGGATTTGTATACTAAACCTTGGAGCGGAGGTTCAATCTTGATCGAGGGTTAATTAAGCAGAAGAGTAGCTTCTGGCGGCGTTTAAGTTCTAAACCTTTTGTACGCAAATGATCCTTCCAAGTTAGTCGCCTGTCAAATCATAAGCCAAAATATCGCACCACCTTGGCCTGTGGGATATGAATGTTATTCAGCATCACAGCTGGACAAGTTAAATTATCCATATTAAATTGGAATACGTAGTTGTATGCTTAATAAAATCAAAAATGCTTATTATGCTTATCGAAATCGCATTAATTTTTACTCTGATTTAGACAAATTTTGAATGCCACTAGAAGAAAATATTGTCATAATATTTTAAAGGAAAGTGTTGGTTCAAGAATTCCCTAGCTGAATCGAGTTTGTAGAAGTGCTAAAGTAAATTATAATGGTTGTTACGTCGGGTTACTTGGAAGAAACAGAAATATAGTGCATTAATGGTTAGGTATAGTATACGCTTATTGTTTTCACCGCTAACTGAAAGGGGTCGGTGTATCAATTTAGAAGATTACCGTTTGTGTAATGCTGTTGTAACCTTTTATTCAATCTTAATTTTTACCCTTTGTTAAGAGACTTTAAGAATACGACGGAAAGACGTTGTATTTATATGTATTTGTTATTCTAGAATTTTTATTAGTTAGGTAGTGCTATATAAGGTTCAGCGGCCGGCTTGAAGTTTGTTAGTCTTAATTTTTTATTCGGTAAGTAAATTGTACACGGCGTAGCGGTTACATTGGAGAAGATATAACATCTTCTGCGTCTCGTGTAATTGGTTGTAAGTAGGATATAGTTGAATTAAGTGTGAGGTAATCTAGTTACTGGTTAAGTTCATTTTATTGTAATAAATTTATCACAATTAGTTTATTATTTATTATAATAATTAATTGTCGTTACGCTAATTAATTAGCAGATTTAAGTAAGATTATTATTTTTAAATTTTCCGAGCGATAGTTTGTTTTACCATTTATATAGTTATAGTTATATAGTTATATATTTATATAGTTATTTATATAGATAGTTTACTATTCATTTTACCCTGATCCCGAACAGACTTTAGCAATTAGTATCACAATATTAATTTAACTGCTGCTTTAAAGTCAAAGGAAGAAATAACTTTGCTGTTGAAAAGTTAACCACTGTAATTTAGTCTGCTGCCTGTAACTCAACGCCTATCAGACAACAAAAAGCTTTACTTCAACATCAGTACTATTGCATAAAGGCAAAAAATTGAAGAAAGGCGGCACTTACGAAGGAAGTTGCAGACAAGAAGATACCCTGACGATAAAAGAAAATCAACAATGCATCGCAACAGCTGAAAAGAATGTTGCAAAACGCTATCTAACAACAGAATTCCATATTGTGACTCTGTCAGATATCTAGGCCTAAACTTAGACTGTTGCCTTATAGCAAATAACACAGGCTATAATTGTCAATGGAAAACAATTAGACCAAAATTTGCTAAATTGTTTTGGCTTTTTGGCAACAAATCACTCCTGATGGCATCTAACAAAATTACTCTAGAAATCAATAAATAATTGAAAACATTTGGACGTAGGCCTACGTATGGAATACAACTTTGTGGTAGATCTACAAATTTAAACATCGAGATCTTGGAGTGATTGAAGTCAAAGACCATCAGAATTAAACACTTCGTTGTACAAAAAACAAATTTATTTACAGATACCTTAACACAGAAAATATGGAATTTAAAAACTCAGTATTAATTATTTGGAGAAACTTTACAAACACAAAAACTTATTAGAAATCAATTAAGACAATAGGGGAAATCTGAATTCAAGGTTACCTTATCAATATCGTAATCAAAATTTAGCATACTATTCTTCTATATTTTATTTATTCACTACTTTTTATTTTAAGCCCTGATTGGAGCACTATAGTCAACTTTTAGTCTTTAGCGGATCGTTTGGTTTGTTTTCTTCAACCCCACAATATCTTCTTCATATTCTTAGATCTGCCTCTCTTCTTCTCGACAGTTATGTTCTAATATTGTCGAACTTTTCTAGTTATTAGTGGCAATTGAATTTTTGGGTTCTTCAGTATTGGTTCATCTTTTGTTTTATAATCAAGTTGTACGTTATACCCAAAGTGTTAAGATAATATAAGATAATAGAGACAGTACGGATGTACGGAGTTGAACTGTTGAGTCAGCCAGCTTATCCAACATTGCATTCGGGCATCGTTTGCAATCAAAGATCCTTTAAATTATTACTGACGCTCCTTGGTTCATGTAACTAATGACGTGATTCTTCATAATTCACACATTTTAAACACTATTTTAGACGAAATACACGAACCAAACAGACTTACCGTACAAACAAAATTAAAAATTAACAGCGATGACTATCGCCAACAAATTTTTATTTTTATTAATATGTTAAAGTAAAAAATAACACCAATCTGACAAACATTGACGGTTTATTTTTAAATTGGAGTTGCGAAAGTGGGCGTAATATCCATCAAATTTCATTTTTTCAATTACGGAAAGTTTACTTGAAAAAAAAAAAACATTTAACTGATATATCTGATCTAATAATCATTTAACTTATCGTAAATAGTATAAGTAGAAATTATTGAAAAACTACGACGTATTAGATAATTTTTATACTTGGTTTATTTATATCAGTTTCCATTCCTTCCTGGAGAACTTAATAAAAGTCCATTTAAAGATCACATTC
This sequence comes from Catonia carolina, assembly GCA_035578175.1. Taxonomy (NCBI): domain Eukaryota; kingdom Metazoa; phylum Arthropoda; class Insecta; order Hemiptera; family Achilidae; genus Catonia; species Catonia carolina. The sequence continues at coordinate 85,290,555 of JAQMRL010000002.1, forward strand.
GATAATTAACCAAAAGTTTTCATAGTACATTAAATAAGGCAAGATATTTTATTCACAAAATTTATGCAAATAATGCGAAAGAGTTTTGTTTAAATTTTAAACGTATGTATATGAATAGAGTGAGTGTACGTTAAAAAAATTCAGTTTTGCACTATTACTGTCATGTTAACAACCACGCCAGGGTAGAATTCCCGAGGCAAAATGTTAATTTTAACTTAATTTACAGCAACTGACAATAAGAAACAAGTGTCTTTTACATAGGTTAGGCCTACATAGTGCTTAAAACAATCATGCTTGTATCGACAAAGCCGCTGGTACGACAGAATTTTTTTGCTAGCCTGAATTATGTGACGTATTTTCCACTTTCTCATGCCCAAGAGTATATAGGGAAAGAAAGTAGGCCTATTGTTTTCAGGTCGATTTCACTAAAAATACACGTTTACAGGCCCCTCAATCCAAAAAGCATATTTTTAGCGATTGGTCTGTATGTAGCAAATATATCTAAAAAAAATACAAAGTTAAACTAAAACTTAAGTTAACTACCACTAAGGGACCGAATACAAACATTTTTATAAAAATCTGTCAACCGGAAGTCGTAATTAGTGCAAGTTTTCACTTTTTGCGATTTTCTCAAAAACGGCTCCTATTTACCGTTGGCTTGTATCCTAATTGCCTCATAAACTACATTTCTATGCTCAACAAGGCAGGGGTAAGCGCCATGTCTCATTAAGTCTTTGGAGGCTTTCCTCTCGTGGAAATTTTTGTTTTTTGATTCGGGCCTTCGTAGCCTACGCATTTTAACGAAAAAGGTGTATGTTATTGAAGTTGTAGAAAATTACAAAACCTACAACGTTCATTCCCATCATTATTTTCTGCAGGACTTAATTTAGCGTCAACTAGTGATTTTCTGTATTATTCTCATCGAATTCGGTAAAAAACCTAAAAGTTTTATAAATTGTAACCTTAGTAGCCTAGGAATTTTACGACAAAAGTGTAAAATAAAAGTTATAGAAAATTAAAATATCTGCAACTTTTATTTCAAGAAATTTTATCTACAGGGCGTACTTAAACGTCATTTAGTTATTTTAAGTTTTATAGAGATTGATTTTCATTTTGCGTCATTCACTTGTGATTAAAATTAGGCTATATTTTTTATTTTCATTATATACATTGGCAAGATAAATTCATGTGAGTGTTTCACACCAGATTTTCCTCATGTATTTATAAACATGTACATATAATTATTTATGTAATTATAAATCAATATTTATACCTCATACTAAATTAATAAATCGTATATTATTGAGGGAGTGAATTGTAAGGGGAGGCAAAGGTTAGAGTTTATAAAGAAAATCACAAATTATGTAGGGTGTTACAGGTATGTAGATATGAAACGACTTGCGCAAGATAAAACAGCTTGGAAAACTGCACCAAACCAGTCGAGAGACTAATGACAAAAAATTATATAGTTTAGTAATGGTTTCCGGTACTGTCCTGACCTTTTGAGTATCAATTACGCCCACTAACTTAAAATTCTGAACAATATAGAGTAATAAACTATAGTGTTATATAACTTACGTGATATAGTCTACATTTAGGCAAACGAATTAAAATCCTGCTGGAAAGTATTTCCGGATTAAAAGAAAAATATGTGTATTTTGTTAAATGAATATAGCCTACTACTACTTACATTAAGTTTAATCTACATATTGTATGCTTAAAAGTAGCTTGAAGTTTACTCGTTTAGTTTATTTATTTTTCCACAACAAAATTTAAGTACTACTGCTTAGTTAATTTCATTGAAGTAATCATTAACGTTCAAATTTACGGAATGAAATTATTTGACACAAAATCTCATAAAAAAGAAAAAACAACAGTGTAATCAGATTTCAACACCCCAGTGCTTACGGTACTTTCCGTTGACTTTTTCACTATGGGTTTCCTTTGTCGTTTCAAATCCCAGGTGTTCGTATATTCATTTGCCGTTCCCTCATGCATTGCATTTTGGTATGTGTGCCGTATCAGTTATTTCATCCATTCAATCAGTTATTATATTTCCGTTTTAATTCCCTATAGACGTTCAATAATTCCGTAAACTCATATTTGTAATTTTACCTCCAGTCTTTTAATTTTCGTGTTAATTTTTCATAATTGCTGAGTCTTTTAACGATATTTGGGAGTTCTGAAGCGCATTGCCAAGTAAACATCTTATTGTTACATATCTCTCATTTCTTAAAGAGATTTGAGATTCCAAAATAATTTCGAAAGCTTTATTTACTTCACCAAATAAATTATTTTAATTAGCATTAAAATTAAAAATACAGAAAACACATCTTATAAAAAAGTATATTAAATTTTCAAGAGGGAATGAAATTTTTTTCCCCTTCTGCACAGAAAATAAAGACTGGCAAAACGATACCTTGAGTGAGCACGGGAAACGGTGGTATATACGTTATGACGTTAACCAGGACAGCCAATTTTATATTACACATTATGAACTGTTTATATTTCCCCTCTTTATTAATTTACTTGTTTCTATACACTAAAATACAACGTCAAAGAAGATGACGAATAATGGTTAAAAAATGAAGAACCATCACCCAGTTGTGTTAGTTCCAATGGCATAGATTATGGGTTTTTTAGAATGAATGGTTACTTGATAGATATTTAGTTCCTTTTTTGTCATCACTCCTCGACCGGTTTGATGCAGTTCTCCGAGCTGTTTTACTTGCACAAGTCGTTTCATATCTAAATATCTGGAACACCCTACATCTTTTGTAATTTGCTTTAAATATATTAAGCTTTACCTCCCCCGACAATTTACTACCTCAATATTACCCTCCATTATTGATGAAGCAATACCTGGATGACTTAAGATATGCCCCACTAACCTATCTTTTTTTTCGGAAAAGATGTTTCAATATTTCATCCACTTGTCTAAGAACCTCTAAATTACTTATTAGTATATAATAAATTGAATAAATTGATATGCATCTAAGGTTTAAAATGATAATTTTGTTCCACCCTTTTTTTAGTCATCGGGAAGGATTGTCCGGAAGTTTGTAAGCAATCGGCGAAATATAAAGTTTTCATGACCGCCTCCGTGGCGTAGTGTTTAGCACGTTAGCTTACAAACCGGAAAGTCCCAGCTTGGTTTTGGCAATTTCAACGCGTTAAAACTCACCATTAAAATACTAAAACCGACAGTAGTCGTTAATGACGAAGCTGTTAATATGACTGTACATGAACTAAAAAAACAATTTTATCTCCGTTTAACTCTCGGTGAAATTTCTGATCAAAATATTTGACGGCGTCTCGCATGTGTGGTACTTGTAAGTAGTTTGAATCAGTTTGTCTTGAACAGACAAATAAAGGTTTCTTATGAGCCGCTAAAATCTATACTGGAAAACTCCAAACGAACAATATTACGTAAATAACAGCAGTAATAAAAAACAAAACAGCAATATAAGTCAATTAATGTTTATCCGTTTGAACAATAATAGTAATAGAAACATTATAGGTAGGATACAATAACGTCATGTGAAAATCAACAACCCTAAAAAACCAACAAACACGATCAACAACAATTTTATATAGTCGTAGAACGTTTTATTATATTTAATAATTTTTCCAGGAATAATGACGAAATATAAAAACGGCTTTATAAATTTTGTGCTTTTTATTTCACCTAAACGATCCCATTGTAAATTATTAAATTCAAAATAATTAAACAGAAACGTCAAAATCATATATAATTTTATTTTGTTTCAGTTGTAAAAGGAACATTAAGTCAAATAAAGACAATTTACTGAAAATTGGTTTTGTTTAGAAAAAAATATTCTGTACGTTCGAGAACAAAGTGAATTTAATTTGTTGTAAAACACACAAAGTAATAATATCACTGGAATTACTTTCTAGAATGAAAAAATAATTTTTATTAAAAGTTAAAAATACAAATGCATACACCGCACCGTTCAAAGCTCTTCATATTACAGTATAAGAGTCAACTGAGGAATCTTAAATTCTGCCTAGTAAAATATATTCAATATTTATAATAAATTTTCTATTAGCAACTTGAGAATTGATATTTTAAAATTTAGAGTTCGACAGATATCATTAAATTTCCATCGTGCTCAGGACGATTACTGATGCCCGATTTACGTTTTGTGACATAAGAACAATACATCGGACAATTTGTGTATGCGGACTTTCTGCGTGTGTTACATCTCTATTGCATTCATTAGATTCTACAACGTGCTATTGTTATTGATTTTTCTAGACTATTCCATTACTATTGTGTTTAAGTTTTAATTAATTTATCTGAAATATTTTTTTTATTCTTGTAGAAGGATTTATGGTTGTTTTTGTATAACGCCGCTGCCCTTTTGTAAGAAAATATTTTTTGAGTTGCTCTAAAATAGTGTTAAATGAAGTGAGTTTTTATAATCCAGTTTTTAAATAACATATTGCGTCTTGAAGCAGTTTCTTCGTAACGGGTAATTATAGTACAATTGTTTTGGTTTGTACCAATATGGTCGTACATGATTATATTATATTATGTTCGACTTCAGTTTATTTTAAGTCTTGGTTAAGTTTAAAACATTCGTTACAATAAATTTATTCTCTTATTAAGTTTTAAAAAAGTCGTTTATTGTAGTTTTCTAGTTGTTATAACTGTTATAAATAATCTAATAAATATCTTTTATAGATTCGTTAAAAATAACCAGATCCTGAAAAACTTCCAGAATAAACACAGGTTACTCACTCATTATGTAAATAATTACATTTTTGAAGGCGTACTGTCATTTCATGATTTTAAACTTTTAATTCAATAAAAACGCATTATCTGATTTCTATGAACTGAAATTACTATGCAACCCCCAGAAAAGGCTCCATAAAAGATGGAGCAGATTAATAATTTTTGAAGTTAACGTTGATAGATGGTTGACGTTCACGTTGGCATAATGATTTCAGAGTCAACCGTAAATTATATAAATAAAAAGCCAATAAAATTATTTACTGGACTGTTATAAATTACATAATTCCATCTGGTGTAAGAAAAAATCAAGTTGGAATCTTACTGATTAACGGTGTCCTTCTCTATATCCCTAAGAGAAGTCATATTTTATTTATTTCATCATATACACTGGTTGTACGCTGAGTACAACTTGTGAATAAGTTCTAAAAAAATGTATAAAATTTTTTTACGAAAATAAATAATATCTCTTTGTAATGACATTAGTTTTCATATTGACGCAAATTGTTTTTCTAATGGCCTTTTATTTCTGTCTGAATGTAAAACAACGGTTGTTTTAATATTGTTAAAATTTTCTTACTGTTATTCAACAGAACCAGGAAAACAAAATTTATTTATCTAAATTGGAGTTAATACGACGCAAAATAATAATTTATATGTTAAAATAATTTGGTCACTCAAACTGCAATAAGTCATATGGATTTTGAAAAGTTCTATTTTAATATGCACGCGATTAACCGGAAGCCCTTTGGTTACATGCCTCTTTTACAATACAGGAAGTTATTAATAATCCTATGAAAACAACTTACATTTGTAATAATATTTTTCACTCATTTTACGTGACTATATAATTTAGCTGACTCACCTCATAAAAATATGGTAGCCCGATTATGTAATTCGTTATTTACCACCATAGATGGCCTATTATTATTTAACATTTACTATGTAGTATATTTATGTGTTCTGTTCAAAGTACATAAACGGTATCAATGGTTATAATTACATCACAATTATAAATTTTATAAAATTATTTTTGTGTCCATTTTCGCGTCCGGCAGATCGAGTAATATAGATTGATCCCACAAGCCAAGCATTTAGAATTATAATGGACTATCATCCGTGTACGAAACGAGACTATTTACAAAGAACTAATAATTCCTTCCATTACAGACATAACAGAACACTTCCATAACTTCCATAACAGAATTCCTAATAATGTTTCCCATAACAGACAGTTGGAGTGTCAAATTATTTACATTCAATCTGTTATTTGCAGGACTAAAATAAATAGTTCTGTTTCTTATCACATGGTCAGCCAATTCAATGACTGAATCGTTTAAGAACAGAAGAGGCAGAGGTGTAAAATACATTAATCAGAGTTATCTTCTCTGAAAGTTATGAATTTCATTTTACAGCCAGACCCTGTCGTGAATGAAGTGAAGGTGCCATTTGCAGAGTGGAAAATATGTGCTTTTCAGAAGCCCCGGCATGCTGATAAGCGTACTTTTCCACTCAGTGAGGAAGGCACTTGTAAACCACCTCACTCCTCCTTACTTAGCAAAACCTCTCAAGGTTCAAACCAGCCTTTCGGCTGATGACCTAAACAAACAATAGTTCCTTGCTTATCCGACGCAAGAAAGCAATACTGCAAATGTTTTCACAAAAAATTAGCAAGACGAAAAATAAACAAATCAGGACGATTAGCTCAGTTACTGTACCGTACTGGTAACGTACTGTATGTTGAAGATTGCTCCTTTTGTGCAGAGAACCGTATGCTGTCCATCCTACAAATATCAGCCAACATGAAAACAAAGGTACTAGTAGCATAAGACGTATAAAGCGTGTAACTCAAAATGTAATTGACGGACTATAATTTAGTCTATCCCTATAAATGTCAATTCAGTTTCTGCTGATAGCTAATAAAAAATATTAAATATATGCCTAGTACGCCTAGTAGCATGGCTTACTTAGAATAAAAGTTAATCCATAGATAATAGAATAGATAAAACGACATAGTTGTAAACATACACAAATCAATGTTAGAGTAAATAACTACAACATGATGTTATGGTTATACCCTACCACAACGAACTAAAGACTGCAGATGAGATCTAGCCAATAACAGCCGAGGTCGGGTGTGAGTTTGCCCCTTCGCTAAATCACACTCGTTTTACAAAATTTCAGTTGAATTTTTGTTAGGCTGTCATCCACGGCGGGACCACAACGTGCAACGCAGGATACGATTAACGAAAGTCAATTGGCTCTGTGCTAAGATTTAGGTCACTATGCTCCGCCTTTATTTTCAGTTTCTAGTTCGTTAAGGTTTAGAGCTATTGCCGTGATGTATTTAGAAAAGCACACATAATAACACTTCCAACTCCCGCATAACCAATCTTACACTCACTGACAATCTTCAACCTATAGCGTGTTACCAGTACAACCCTCCAAGAAAGGTAAAGACGCTTGGAAGATGGATTTGTTGCTCCCTTAAACATTCAATTGAAAATACAACTTTAAAATGTTATAACTATATGTAATAATATTATGTTAAAATTTTATAACTTTATAATTAAAATATTTGAATTTAGAATTTAGATTTGAAAATATCTTTTGTTTAAAATTCCATCGAAGGTCTGTAGCTACAAACGCTTCCACAACAAATCACAATAACACAATTACTTACTTGTACTTTCGCATTCCATCTTACATCTGCCTGATAATCCCTAAAAACGCTGGAGTAGATAATTTTCTAATTTAATTTAAAAAATTTTATTCAAAATTCAGAAGATTTTAAATAGCAATTCTTAGGGAGGTGCCAATGGAGACTCCATCCCTCTCATGACTATAGTTTTAATACAATTATCATAATCATTCCATTTAAAATAATAATAATAATTATCATAATCATAACAATAAATAATAATAATAGAAATAGAAAAATTAAATTAGTAAAAATAACAATTCATTACTCAATATCAATAGTGTTCAATGGTGGTCTGTTTTCTCATGTCATTTACGCTATTTACTATTTGCATATCGTCACCACAAGCTCATTATTGTTAATGTAATGAGATAGGCTATCTATAATACGTTCAAAAAAGTTTCATCTGGCTTATTAAATCATCAGCTATTGTAATAAAATTCCTTACATTCAAGATATAGCTCAGTTTTACTTACAAGTTCTTTAGAAAATTAAAACTAAATCCAAAACCTCCAATTAAAGGATTTAACAATTTACCGGAAGTTCCTTGAAATAGTAACAAGAATTTAGTATTTAAAACAAAAAAATATAATCACAAAATTAATTCACAGCCAGAAAGTATGGACAAGGGTTAATCCTTTACAACATTTTTAATGTAGCTACCTACTGTGAAGAAAATAAAAATATTGTAGAAATATTACTGGTAATAGATTTGCACAATAATATCCTTTACAGCTATTACAGAGTTTAATTATTTAATATTACAATACAATGATTTCATAAATTTCCACGGATTTAACTTTATTTACAAAAAAAACAACATAATTGTTCACAATAATGTTTTAAGGAATTGGACTATTCATTTACGCTTGAAAAATTACTTTTTAATGTTTCTATAAATCATAGAATGAAAAATGCAATTGCATTCATAAAACAATAACTGCAGGTTTTGTTGGTGAAATTAAATATATACAACACTGATATTTTGCTATGTGCTACTGTTCTTTTAACGTCAGACCATTTTCATGCTTACTGATTTGCATATTCAGTAATCATTATTATTGCTTTATTTAATGTTGTCTTTGTTTCATGTTCTCTTTCCCTAGACTATATAAATATGATCTCTAACAGGAATGGAAAGTATTGTTTTCATGTCAATTTTTCAAAATTCATCTAAATTTCTAGGGTTTTCCCTAAAAATTCCATTTTCAAGCCCACTAAACCCATAAAACATGTTCTTAGCGATGTAAAAGTGGGTCTTTTTAAAATTTTGCCTAAATATACCGTTTAGTATGCCTGTGTGTGAACAAAATATCTCAAGAACGGAATATTGTACGAAGTTAAAACTTCGAACTTAAGTTAGATACCATTAAGGAACCCGTACAGACATTTTCATCAAAATCGGTCAATCAGAATAGTCTAGTTTATTCGTGAAATTTTTACTTTTTGAGATTTTTTTAAAAACAGTTGGGATTTTTTTAAATAAATCACCTCATTTACTACATATTTTATGCTTTACAAAATAACGTAAACGCCATGTCTGCTAAAAAACCTAATTCTTGTGAATTTTTTTTTAGGATTACGGCATTAACATGCATTTGGGAGAAAAAGCGTTTTTAGTCGTTTGTAGCGTTTAAAGTGGAGCTTTAAAAACCTACAATTTTTGATAACATTTTTACTACAAAACTTTTTAGAAAGAAACGTAATTTAAAAAAAATTGTGTCCTTATTATGCATTTTACAACAAAAGTATATAATATACTACAGCTATATATATAGGTATATCAAAAACTTACAAATTAATTCTGTTTTTAAATAAATTTGTTACTCATGATTAAACATAGGCTACGACTTCAATGATGTACAAAGGCATGAGAAAATTTTGTATGTTTTTTTACACCAGATAATTCTGTTCTTAAGATTATTAATTTTTTGTTGTTAATTTTAAATTATTGAAAGTGGTAACTTGTTTGCTGGGCAGTTAATTAATGTTTACTTCAAAGATAAACATTGATTTTAAAAAAATTTAGAAAAATAATTTTAAGATATTTTTATTTGTAAATGTTGACGGTTAAGTTTTTCACCGGTTTCTTGGGCCAATTAAAGCGAATGTCTGATCTGTCTCTTTTTTCGAACTTAGCGCAGTAGCAATCTTTCTGAATTACCTTTTATTTGTTATTAGGAATTTATTATTTGTAAGTATTAAAACTAAAACTTTTTTGTATTTTCATCAATCTATTATCAACAATGTTTTCGGATTTACGTTCTCCTTCGGATAAGCACTTTCTGTTGTATTTTTTTCTCGTTTTCATAAGATATCTCTTTAATGTGTCGTCAAAAGACTTTTTGTCAATAAAAATAAATTTTCTATAATGTTAACGCTGTCATTTTTTTTGACATCCCTGCATATTTATAAATTCCTTTTAATTTTCACGTAAGGTAGAGGCTACATTCAATCTGCCAATTTGTTGTCCATTATTACAATGTGTTCTAGACATTTCATTATCATAATATTACTTCTGATAACTTGTTTATATTTTTGGCAAAATATATAATATAACATGTTTTATTAGTAAGCTACGTTACTGATAAATGTAATGAGTACAAGTATACTTTTACTCATATCAGTATTTAAGTAACATAATACAGTGTACATAATAATTTCCCATAACGGGCAGGTGAAGCGTTAAATTAATTGCACTAAATCTGTTGATTCTAGGGCTAAAAAAATAGTTCTATTTTGTATCACATGGTCAGCAAATTATACGACTGAACTATTTAAGAACAGATGAGGTAGATATCTAAAAAGACACTGGTCAGAATTATCTACTCTGAGTGTAATGAATTTCTCTATACAGCCAGAGCCTGTGGTGTGGTGAAGGTGTCATTTGCAGGGTGAAAAGTAGGTGCTTTTTGGAGGGTTTGGTATGTTGATAAACATACTCTTTCAACTCAGTGAGGAAGGCAATAGTAAACCTTCTCACTCCTCGTTTTTACTTAGTAAAACCTCTAGAGGTTCAAACCAGTCTTTGGCTGTTGACCTACACAATAACAAAACAAGGTATGAAATTCTTTTGTAAAATTCAATGTTTCATGGAGTTTTATTTTACTGTAACTTACATTAGTTTAGTTACACGGTTGTTAAAAAAATATTTTACTAATTTTTTACCCAAGTAACCGTCTCACAGGCGGCAGCATTAGCACTCTACTTGAGTCCACTTACTGTTCTTACAAAGTTACGGAATACATTAACTTTACATTACTTTTTCAGGCAATAATTAACATTATTGAATGAAAAGACAAAAATACAAAAACATCCTTTTCTTAAAATAAATTCTACGCACATTAAATGACACGTAAAAGAAATCGTATGTGTTCACTTTTTCAACCATTCACACTGAATTGAAAGAAATAAAAAAAGTGTGCTTGTACCTTTCTACTTCACTGCTTACGGATGTATTGAAAAAAAACTTTTCTGTATTCTGCTAATCTTAATAACTCGCCTGTTTCGTTAATGTAGAAAATGTCAGGTTTATTGACTTTATTCAATTACGTTACATAAAAATGATATCAAGTACTATTTAGATTAAACTAATAATGTCACCAATATTCCTAATCATTTTGGTTTGGGATCTAGACGATAGGTTAAATTTATTATAAATAAAATAATATAGTAAGCCTTTTCATTGTTTATTATTTAGATTTGTTTTAAACTAAGTTACAAGAAAATTGTAAAAAGTACAAATCAACATCGCCATCATTAGGCCTATCAATAGGTTATCTTCAAGAGGTTATCTACCCGTAGGCAGGTCCCTTGCACCATGTTTGTCACTATCTTGTTCTATTTTCTGTTAATATCTTATTTTCTTGGTAGACCATATCTTCTTTTAAATCGTCAATAACCATTTTCATGTTTTTTCCTTTGCCTTCTGGTTCTTCTACCATAATTTTAATGAAACCTTCCTGATTTTGTTCTGCCTCGAGCAATTAGCTACCGCCGGATTGCCATCAAAATTTCTCTTCTCATCCACTCTTTGTAATAACTCTACATACTTCACTCTAACGGTCCGTTGTTTTTCTTTTATCGTCTTCATACCCACATTTCAAAAGTTTCTGTCCTTTTTCTTTTTCCCTCTTAGCGCCCATGTTTCGTATTTAGAGCAGCAGTACACTTAAACATAACATTTTTCCAAACGTTTCACATGGTTTAAGTGCATTTTGCTTCCTGCTGATAAAACCTAGTTTTACTATTGATAACAGTAATAATATCCAAAATAGGTAACGTCCATTATTTGTTGTTTTGTTCATTTCTCTATTCAGGTATTCTAACTTATTACTCTAACTACTTTAAAAAGCGTCCTAATTCCTAACATGATTTTCACTCCTACTCCCGTGTTACTTTTGCCTGATCCAACTTCTCAAGCTATCTCCCACGGAATTCTAATAGTTAGTAATCTATTTTAACTCCCGATTATTAAACAAAAGAAGATTTAGAAATGGTGTTTATACAAGGAGGAGAAACGTAGTGGTATTTCGTTGCCCTTCCCCGTATTTATTCTGCCTCATAAATTTGATAGTACTTGTATTGAACAAAAAACAGAGTTATGGCGTTTATATTTTACTTTTAATGTATTTTTAGTTCAACTATTACGTACTAAACGCCTAAACTGAGAATATGATACAATCTCTTATATTAACAGTCTCAGTTTTCATCGCATTATAATTTTTAAATCAAAGAATCACTGATTTTCTTGTATAATAAATATAATGATCGAGAAAAGATTAAACACAAGATAAAAATGTAAATTATACGACAAGGCTCAATTTTGCTCAATGAGATATTCTTCTTCCTTTTGAAATGAAGAATTTTTATTCTAACTTATCAGCGTAAAAAGCATAAAAAGTGATCTGGAATCTCCTCTACAGTTTCGAAATGTCATTTTTATTATTAACAGAAAAAAAGAGTAAAAAGCATAAAAAGTGATCTGGAATCTCCTCTACAGTTTCGAAATGTCATTTTTATTATTAACAGAAAAAAAGAGTTAAGTATTATTTTAATAATAAATTTGGCTACATTTAAAAATTTTTGTAAACATTACTTTGACCCGCATAAATAATTTATGACCTTAGAACGGACGTCATTCGAAAGTCAGCAGTAAGGTTGGCGTGATTTTGGCAGGAAGTTTTCTTCATCATCATCATGATGATTACCATTAACCAGCCCTTAAGGCTTATTCCCACGACGCAAGTATTAGCTGCTAGTTGATTGACAGCTAGCAAAATAGGGTAATGGGAACTAACAACTAGCTGATAGTTTAGGTAAAGCGCTAGTGACTTTGAACATGTTTAATTTAATAGCGCTAGTAGAGGAGAAAAGGTCAGGTTTAATAGCGCTAGTAAACTAGCTCAAGGTGAACGTTTAAATGTTGCTCGTTGCTAGTAAGCTGTACTTTGCACACAACACAGCTCGCGTATGTCTTCAGATCACTGGCAATAATCAAATAGCTCCGTGTAAAACGTCACCTACGCGCTAGTAGGTCCTGCTAGTAAACTAGCATCATGTGAATAGACCAATAGCGTGCACTGCTGACTTTTAAACTCCCTCATTATCATCCTCTCTGTCCTGTTTTGAGCTCTTAATATTCAGTTGCCAACCTCTCTTTCTTTACATTTTTTTCATATGGTATGTAAAGAAAAGGCTAAAGATTTAAGTAAGTAATTTACTTTTGCGACACCAGGGATAAAAATTGAATGGTTGTTTGAAAGAAAATATCTGAATCAAATAATTAATTAAGACACTTAAGCGAAATGGTAAACCATAAATCAACTTCAACTATCTAATAAAAATTATATCAAGATAATTCGCTTTTTCGTTCAAACACAATAATTTCAGACATTTTAGTATAATTTTAAAATGTATGCAAGTTGATTAAGATTTGTAGGTATGGTTTATTTAGGATAATATTAATTCTAATAACAAATTTAAAGATAAACAAGATGAGGTTTCAAAGGGATCCTATGAATTAATTTACATGCATTAAATATTAGTTCTACAGTTCCAACTATGTACGTAAGTGCTCTTGTTTTTCCAATCACAACAGTACACGAACACTGAACAATCGTTTCAGAATTCTACATGTAGTTTACAATAATTGTACTTCCTGAGTCAATTGGTGGATACAAATAGAGAAAACTGGTTAGACAGGAGAGAATCATTTGTTGAGATAACCAAAAGTAAATACATGTAAATATCTTTGTGAAATTTGATAATGAATATCAAATAACATGTAGATTACGGAAACAGTATAGTTATTAATTTTTAACCAATATTATTAAACAGTATCATTTGATTAAATAACACAGTAGTCATTACTTTAATTTTCTCCAATATTTAATTAATTTGTTTTAATCCTTATGAATAATAGAGTAAAGAATATACACAGTTTATAGTGACTTTAAAATATACGACAAAATTTAAGTCTTTATTGATTAGACCTATTTCAGACTTTTAAACTTCAAAGTTTTAACTTCGAAAGATCGAATGTGAATTATTTATGGAATGCAACTTTTTAATTAGGTACCGTTAAAACTTATGCGACCTTATTTTATGCTAGATGAATTTTCTTCGTTAAACTAATTATGATACTCTTTTTTCTGTAAATTATTTTATACCAATAAATTTATAATATAATTTGATCGTTTAATACTATTAAAATAAGTACAGATTAAATTTCATGTAAAAACAACAACCAAAGTAACTTAAGCAGTATGTACGCAGTTATTTACTAAATAATATATTTACTAATCTGGTATCTGTACAGTAAGTATTAATATTTTATAAATGAAATGTGCTTACAAACTATTAATTAATCGCTTTGATACAATACTAATTTTAATTAGATAATAAATAATATATAATATCATCTATAGTGAAAATTTAATTCAGCTACTTACAGGTATTCCTAGAGTGAATACTGACTAGAATACTTTAAGACTATAATACCCCGTGAATGTTTGCCGGTAGTGGTTTTTTTTAACTTTCCATTAAATACTTCCTCATTTAAACATAATGAAAAATTATTTACATGGTTTACCATGTCGATCAAGTTAATTTTCAATGTCATCCTTTTGGCGATTACAAAATTAATAAAATTTTTATTAGTTAAAAGAAAATTAAAAAGTTTTATCACTGTTATTTTGACTGTATAGAAAGAACGAATTTCAAAACGTTTGTGCCTGTGGTAGTGGTTTCTATGTACAAAATGTTGTTTTCCAAAGTTATGTGACGTTCAAGGCTTCCTCGTTATTTTTTATTTCGTTGATATATTTTGTCTAGAAAATTTTATACATATAAGTCATGGTGAATTACGTTACTGTTTATAAACAAAGAGGAGCTGATAATAATTTGAAGGAGTGTAGATTACAGACGTTGTAAGATTGAAATGTTAGATGAACCTGCTAACCCCACAGTTTAGTGTGTTTTTAAGGTGACAAAATGTTTCATAATTATTCGAGAAACGAACACTCGACTTACCATGCAGCACTATTCAATTACTCTATCACTATCACAGTGGAAGATGCAATTTTCATTAAACTATTGTAATAATCATTAAAATAAAACACACTTATAAAAAAAGGTGTGCAACATTTTACATACGTCACTGATGCTTAATAATCGTAGTCGTAAAATATTGTGAAAAATGATATTTATAAACAAAACAAATCATTTTTTTTTGTTTTTATTTTACGTTTGACTGTTTTGCAATTGCTGCTAATGCAGACGGTGAGAAGGATGACACACGAAAAAATGCCAGACCTGACCGGGAATCGAACACTGGACCTGACATAGAAGCCAGTTGCGCTAACCACTACGCCAACAGGCCGGCCAAACAAATCAGATGATTCCGTTAAATTTAAAAAATACAATATTACAAATTTATATAAAAAAACATTTAGGGATATGGTATTTTTATATATATTTAGGTGTAAAATTGTTAACGAATATTACTGCTATTTTGGTCGTACTGGTCGGCCTATTTCTAGTAACGCTTTTTATACTTTTGTTTAAGATTGAGCACGTTATCATTTGTATTTCTGAGTCCCTTTATTATTTGGTAGGCTACACTTTCTCCAAAAAAAAGTTACGCTCTTTTGGGGGAAGTAGTATTAATAAACAGGTAGACAAACATAGTTTTGCAAACAATTCTACACATTTACAAGCCAAATTTTGTCAAAGAAGTTCAAAAAGTTAATAAAAGTAAATGAGAGCACAGATTGATAGATCGACAAAATATCTGTGTAAAAATCCAAATGAAACTGAAAACGTTGAAACAGAATTTTCAATGAAAATCTGAGCATGAAACTTTTGATTGATTACATAACTTTAAATTTTACGTTCTGCTTAAAACGGACAGTGAAAATATAATATTTATTATTTATTTATATAAATGAGTATATAATAAAAATAACATGTGTATTTTATCCAGCATACCATATTTTTCTATGATTTGAACCAACTGCCGAAGTAGATTTTTAGATCGAATACTGAAGAGCGAATGATGTTTAGTATATTTCTTAGGATACATGAACGTAAATCAAAGAGACGTTAGAACATAGTGTTCAATAACACGTATGAAGAGATGATTTAGGTAAAGATACTATATCTTACATTACAATAATTAATAACTATTGACTACCGAGGTAGTGCAAATGTAAAGTAGATATATTGTAAACCGGAAATTGTAAATTCCAAACACATTTTCTGCTAGGAAGAATTATTCAAAAACTCACAAATTGAAACGCATATTGAAGACTCACTCAAAAACGAAACGCATAGGCTATTATTACATTATTTTGCTTCATAGGAAATGAACACGTTCTGTAATTCTGCTAGGAAGATATCACAAGAATGAAAATAAATCCCAAACTATTGACATTACTAAAGATTAGTAGTTATTTATATTAATTTTATACAAGCATATCCGTTTTTATGTATAATTTATAGTTTATCCTTTAATTGATATTTATTTTATTAACTATTAATTACCATAAATTTCATAGATAATCCCCAAACAATCTTTTTATAAAATAGTAAATTCATTTATTTTTATCAACTTTCTTCTCTTTGTAATATCGTGGAGAAAAACTACAAATAATTTATTTGTAAATAATAATAAAAAAATTGAATTTAAATATCAAAGAATTTAAAGTATTTATTTTCATATTCATAGCTATCGAGCTATTTATTTTATTCCACTATTTACTATTCAAATTAGCTTCGTTCGCAAAGTAATCTATACCCGTCAGTAAAATACATTATAAAGTAAAAAAGTTGTATAAAAACTGTAAAAGGAAATTTTATTTCGTATTGCTTTACTTTTGGAATGTACGTCTGTTAGTTTTCAAGTTGTGAAAAAAGACGGTGTAAGTCATAAATCACGGCTAGCTTGTATTCTTTCCACGCTTCAAAATCATTTATTTAACTCGTGTCTTACGCGGCGAGGAATAGAAAATGCGCGTAATAGAATGCAACTCCAGATAGCTTCAACGTGCATATTAGATATAAATGTGAAATACCTTTGTTCTTATGATATCCAAACACGTCGACCAGAAGAAGAGCGAGTACTACGAGGGTGGGCCAGTCCATTTCCGCTCTGCGGATCAGAACGGCAGCTGAAGTCAATGGGTGACCACCGGTCGCATTTCTTTCATGGGCTGGATCCGGAATCGATGGATTGATAACAGAGATAAATCAGAATGTCAAATTACCGGCATAATGTCTCCACTTTTATTCAGTTTTTAATTATGTTCGTCAACAAATAATCGTTTGAAAAGAAGAACGCGCCCGCACGCGCACTCACGGTCTACAACTCAGGGTTGCTGTGATCGTCACGACGGTTGAAGTTGTACTGAACTCCACGCGTATAACCAGGCACATTGTCAGAATTAAAACATGATACTAAAGCGCTTGCGCGTTTACTCAACCTGTTACCTACGGACACCCTGCGCAACGTTTTATAACGTCTCTCTAGCGGTCGGTATAGATCTTTTTGCATTATTGTATTCAAATTAATCCAGTATATTGGATAGTCACATTAAACAGCAAGGAAGCTGAAAGAGAACTCCGAATATTGAAGTGAACATTGTCATTCGACCGTGACATTTACAATAGTTTATTTCTATTATTCACAAATCATGCCATTTTTTTTTAAATAACATTTCTGTTGTAGGTATCTGTTATGCAATTAAAATCTGAACACGTAACTTCACACAGGAAGGCGATCAGTGTTAAATTTTCTCCGCTTACACCCGACAAAATATATAATGTAATTAAAAAACAAAAAACGCTGATTAAAGTATTTAAATCATAAGAGAATTCTTTATTTCAGTTTATTTACTTGTACCAATAGCTTCATTATAAGCGACTTCATTAGATTTTATCGCCTTAACAGTATTATACACTAGTCGGACATCGAAAACAACACCTTCCGGTTTATAGTCTAGCCCTCTCCCTTACCAAGCCTCATAAGCGGGCGTGAGAAAATCTAATTTGTTCCAATGTAAAAATGTAGCTTATGTAATTTATCTTTCTTTTACTTATTCAAATATTTATTTTAACTTTACATTTTTCAGAACTTAGCTGTAAAAGCACAATTTTTGATAGGACTACTGTATGCCTGCTTTGTTATTAGAACTTTTTTATCGAACTGTAAATTTCAATAATATATTAAATAAATATCCCTAAATATAAACAATAAGTAATTAATAGTTTTTTTATTTTTGCCAATATAAAATTTCTGCACTATTTGAACCATCACTATTATTTAGAAATGTAATTTTAAAGTCACTTCGGAAAGCTACTAGATATTAAGTGGTGTTTTTCTTCAAGCCATAATGTCATTTGTTTCTCTTTTGTTTTCCATCCTATTCATTAGTTGTTAATTGTTATAATAGTTGTGAATAAAATAAAAGAACACCAGAAAAAAAGGCAAATTAATTAAATTTAACTGACATGGCAAATCAATATATGGCCGGCTCGTGGTGTAATCAGATCAACGCAACTGGCTTCTACGCCGGCATCCCGGGTTCGATTTCTCATTAGATCTGGCATTTTTTCATAATATGTAGACTACTAGTATATCATTTCATATAATTGTCTTTGCCTATAACAGGCACTTGGAATGTTAAATTGATTGCACTCGATGTGCTAGTTTCAGGGCAACAAAAATAGTTATGTTTCTTATCACATGATCAGCCAATTATATGACTGAAGCATTTAAGAACAGAAGAGGTAGAAATGTAAAATACACTTTAATTATAGCCAGAGTTATCTGATCTGAGAGTAATGAATCTCATTATATAGCTAGACACTGTGGTAAATGAAGTGAAGGTGTCATTTGCATGAAGATGTCATGTCAAGTCTTATGTAGGCATCATCACTCAATAAAAAAATATATTTACGCAAAATATACAATTTTCTAACATTAAAAAAATAATAAATAAATTTTCGTAATTAATATTCACCTGAATAAAATCTAACTTACATCTTTTCTAATTTGTAACTTATCAAAAGATTTACCAATGTAGTCTTACTATAACCGCATAAATACTTCTGCTTAAAAAGTTACCTAGTTAATACAAGTTAGTTGTCAAAAACTTGTACGTAATGTAAAAAATTTATATGTAAATAAAATATGTGACCCACTTTTTTACAGCTATGGTCAGGATGAAAAAGGAAGTGCATTCTTAAAGATTTTACGAAGACAAAAAACTTCCGACCGTGTCTGTCAAATTCATTCTTTTCTAAGCTTACGTTTAGGCCTATACACTTTTTTCTCTTCCAATAAAATATTGTTTTGTATTTAAATTAATTTTTATAATTTTATTATGATTTATAATCGAGCATACAAGAATTTCCACGTTATATTATTAAATGAAACGTATTAAAGGTATAATCGGCAGTTTAAAGATAAATAATTAGACTCAACCGATAATCTGCTGATTCTGGAGCTAAATTCTAATTAATTGCGAGGAAATCCATAATGAAGTCTGAAATGACAGTCGAGTAGGGTCAATTATATTTTGTATTATAATACATCTGCAGCTATTGCTAAACCAGATCCTAAATTCACCCCTATCCTCCCATTCACGGTTACCTAACCATCGGTTATGTAGTTTTGTCCACTATTTTCCTCCATGATAGTCGTGGACTGGCTTTCCTACTTCTTTCGGATGGACTCCATTCCCTTATCTTATTAATCCATCTGGTCTCCGCTCTTCTGATATGTCCAACCCTTTTCCTCTGTGTGTTTTATTACATTCTCTTCGACTTGCATCCTCCTCCATATTTCCTCGTTTTTGGTACCTTGTAAAATCTGATGAAATATCAGCATCTTCGCTAGTGCTCAATTTCTGTTACAATAATTTTATTTATTTTATAGCACATACTTCTGCAGCAACAGCATATTGCTCCATATTATGGAGTTTATATTGTTTTCTTAGTTTAATATTTCTAAACTTATTCCATATCACTGGCTGTTGTTGTTTAATTATTGTTCGATTGTTCCAGATTGTTGTTAATATCATGCTCTGTTGTAGCGTTCTGCATTACAATAAACACTAGATATTTAAAGTTGTTTGCCCCCTTGATTTCGAAATCTTCTTGAAATCTAAGTTTATTGTAGGTTTTTCTATGAATACCAGGTACTCTGTTTTCTCAAAATTGATCTCCAAGTTGGATTTCTCGTATTCGTTTTCAGTTTTCTTCACATATATCTTATGCCTTTTTCATTTTGGGCAACAAAAACTTGGTCGTCGGAAAAATACAAGGTGAACAGATGTACTTTTCTAACTGGTATCGCCATTCCTTGGAATTTCAGTTATAGCCCCGTAAGGTGACCTACAGGAAGATTTTAATCGCAGTGAATATTTTCAAGATGATATTCCTTAATAATTTGTCCAATTAAAATTTTAATTACGTGAAGATTAAAATTAGTACTAAATGTAGCCTAAAAGTTTTCATGTAAAATAAATTGTCCTAATAACATTTGTTTTCAATTAGAACACTGCTAATGGGTGGTACTTTTCTGTAAATAATAAAAAATATTTTTTTTATTCTTTTGTTATTTATTTCACAAGTTTTAGTCACGTTGTGGAATTACAATAAAATGTTAAATAAACATTATTTAATAAGAAAAAATAATTACATAGTTTATTGGTAATAAATCGTTTAATAAAAATAAAATGTATATTACGAGTATTATGTACTAATAAAATTTTTATGGGCTGGCATTTGTTCACTATGAATGTTTATATTCAAATTAACGATAACAACACACATTCTGTTAAGCGATAATTATAATTTCAAAACTTTTAAAACTACGCTTAAAATATGGGCGTTAATTATTCCCATTTTAAAAAAATTCGCAAGGGAATATTATGTTAATTTTTAACAGATTCTGTTCATTCTAATGACATTATTTTAAGATATTCTAAATTGTCAGAATGAAATGGTATGTTCTTTTGTCACGCAATTCACTCCTATTTTTATTTTTTTCTTATTTATTACATGTTTAAGTTCATTATTTTATATCTACATGTAGTATCTTCATTTACAATTTTGTTCTTTCCCATTTTTTATATTAATGATAAGTTAAGCGAATAATTTTTTTTCTAATTATTGTACACAATTTCTTAATGCTAACGCCAGTTAGCTAGTTTTAATGGAATTGCTATTAAACATGCACTTATGTTGATACGTTAATACGTGGGCTAGGTTAAATGTAAAGTTATTATTAAAAGGCGAACTTGTTAATTCGGCCGATAGATTGTGTAAACGTAATACAATACCACTTTCTTGAGTAAACATTTTCTGTATGCAAAATACTTAATCCTCTCTATTCATCGAGTAACGTTACATCTACTAACAAATATATCCTCAACTGATTTTTATTTAAATGTAACTGGGAATTCATTAACTACTCGGTTGTTCATTTTCATCTAAATAAATGGTTTTTACTCATTTGACCTAATAATATCCTCTTAAGTTTATTGAAATTCTTAAGCACATTTTCTAATAAGAAAACTTTTTTTAAACAAATCTACGCTACATCTATTTCGGAAATAATAATTTAATTTGTTTGGACAGCAGAAAAGAGTAAAATTGACAAAACTGAGGCTTTTCATTCATATTTATTTTTAAGATCTCAATAGTAACTTTATTGTACGTGTCAAACGTAATATTACTAATCATGATTTGTAGATATCTCATGTAAAGGACAAAGCCAAAATTATAAAATTATATGATAAGTTTTACAAACACCCAAACGAACTCGTTCAAAGTGTGATATCGAGACATTTTCCAGTTTAAATTCTACAATTTTCAATCTCTATGCTTTCCAAGCACCTGAGTTGCTTAACACGTTATCTTTTCTTATTTCTGAGTCAGTGATCAGTTACTGTTTTCTTTTCGCATTCTCTAGGGTTTTCAAAGTTAATCTTAATTTCATATTGTGTTATCACGTTTTCTACTAATTTTTATGACATTATGTTAAATATTTTGTAGCATATCTTTAAACAACCTCATGACATCTTCAAATTGTATAAAAATAATTTTTCTTCCCAATACTAATTTTTATTGCTCTTTCAGGTTTTTCTTAATAATGTTTCAACAATTATGTTAACCAGTGTTCGTAAAAGGACGTGGTGAAAGGACGCTGTCTCATTCCCCTTACAAGATTGAATCTCTCAATTGGTTGAATAAAGATAGCGATGGTTAGACAGGTAGATCTCAACTATATCACCAGTTCCTCGAGACTGCTGTACAACCCACTCTTAAACGGATGGGGTGATTTATAAAGAGTGGTAAAACATCTGTGATACGACATAACTTCATCGTCAACAAATGAAATTTTTAGGTTGGAATGCTAGGTAAAGTGACTGCACTGACATAAGTAGAGGTCAATTGTAGATAATCTCAAAATATTTAACTGGGAGGCTTTGTTTATAAATTACTAATTTTATGTCATTTTATCATACCTAGACCATGAAAATTCAAAAATGACTGAGCGATACATCTTGAAATAATTTAATTATAGTCTGAGATATTTTAACAAGATTTTGTTTTTCGTTATTATGAAAAAAACAACCAGAAATTTGAAAATTAATGCTTAAGAAATGGTACACCAAATAGTTATCACGTTTTACAACGAATTGACACATTGGTATTCATTTAATTTAATAAATTAGAAAATAAAATGATTTATAATTAACCTATAACTATGAGTAATAAAAGTATTAATTACGTTGTGATTTTTTTATTTAGTTTTGCAACAAGCTATTTTGTGAAGAAAAAATGCAAAGAGTGAAAGTTTAACATCGTGTATAATTTATTTGAAATAAAAGCAAAATGCAATGTATTATACAATACGGCTAATATTATTATGCCTTTTTTAACTATGGGTTTTAGGCTTATAGAATTTATGTAATAGAGGTCCTACCAGTTTTTTCGTGCAATTATCAGACGGCAGTTAGGAGTGTAATGGAAATCTACTGTGGTGTTAACATTTTTCTTTTTTTTATTATGCATGTTCCCATTAAGGCGTAGGGAGTTATAATGAAAGCGCGCCTGCCTCAGGTCGTTTTCGCAATCTTCTGCTCATTATGCGGCGGCCCTGCTTTGTCCTATAACGTCTTCCACAGCCTTTTAACGACATAGAACAACTGTGCGAGCAATACTAATATTAGAACTTCTACAATACTTTGTAAACTAGTAAATACCCTTTTTCTTTTCGTGTAGCATTGTCAGTCTTTGTCAATAAAATTGAATTCGTTATATATTTTTAACAGTCTTTACTTTTGTAAAAGTATAAAGAAAAAGAAAAGCGAAGTCGTTAGTTTATAGAATAAGCGCTTATCGTCTATTGTACGTTCGAATCGGTTAGGCCTACTCCCGTTTCTTTGAAGTCACAAAAATTGTTGAAAAACTGTTCAAGAATTTTTAAATTCCCAGTACGATTTTCAATGGTAACAAAATTATTTTCAAAGACTGTAAATCGTTAGAATTTCTTTTCTAAAAATCATTCGAAAATTTTTACTTATTATTAACGCTAACTACTTTGCTATTACTATTAGATATTATAATAGAGAAAAAGGATAAATATAGCAATTACCAAGAATGTAAATAGTTAACTCCTTTATTCAGCGAAAAGGTTTTTTTATTTACATAAATGAAAAATTACAATCTGTTCATGTATGACCAATAAGCAATACACCTAAATATTGAAAATTTATCAGAGGATAAGTTACTAATGCACTAATTAGTAACTTAAATGCTAACAAAGAACTATCAACACATTGACACAAACACACACATCATTACTCAATCTCAAAATAATAATAATAATAATTATTAGATAACATAGTTAAACACAACATGTATTAACACCTAATACAAGTTAATACAGGAGTAAATTGGAAATAACAGTTAATAACATAAATAAAATACCTCACTGAAGTTTAGAAAATCGGTTGGTTTTAATCTTAAATTGACACGTGAGCTATTACAAAGAAGGTCCAAGGCTAAGTGGTTTGAATATTCTTCCTAGGCGTTGATGTATTTTTTACTCATTGTAGAAATTCCTTCTTTAACTGATCTGAGGCCGATGTCTTGAAAAATAAAGTCATTCCGGATGCACCACGGGATGTTAAATATGGCTCTTACAGCTTTGTTACTTAGCTCTTAGCTTTTTTACTTAGCGAAAAGTAGGTTCAAAATTAAACGCTTATATTTAACTTTATGGCACTCAATTTTCCAATAATATTATAAAATTACCAATTAAAATGGCATATAAAAATTTCCAAATTATTACAAAATTACTATTATATGATTCTATTACAAAATTCGACTTTAAGAACCAGGCATAATTATTTTACTATTATAAGTGTTCATCATGAAATAATATTACTACTGTTTCTAAATATAGTTCACGGAGCTGTGCTAATACATAGAAAAAAGTATAACTAATATTCCAATTAAATTAGTAACAGTAATAAATTTCAAACAGTATTAAATATATTGCAAGGTTCTTTACAAAGAGTGACGCCATCTTGAACTAACTGGATTAAAAAATATTGTTGAACGCATAGCCTACTATTATTTTATAAAAGCTTCTGATAGCCTACATGCCACTCTAATGCGGTGTAGTAATGCTACAAAAATGAAATCTCATAAACGCCTAATAAAACGTCATCGTTCAAGGATTAGGTTCAATGGCCTGTTTCGGCATTCATTTCTTTTTTGGTCTTCCCAAGCCTCGCTTCCCTCTAGAATTATATTTCCATGCTCGTAGAGGTAGTCTGTGTGCTGGCATGCAAAGTAAATGGTTGAACCACTTTCCCTTATATTCTTATTTCACCAAAAAAAAAATACACAAAACTGTCTACTATCTCGAAGGACGGAGGAGCAATTTTTCCAACCAGGAGGTAGTCTCCAAATGAAACCCAGGGCCCGTCTAGAGGCTGTAAAGTAGTCCAGTGGAGCCCCACTACTGGACTACCCAGCGCAGGGCACTTAAATCGGTCTGGGAAACCTTTATCACTTGCAAGCATTTAAAGTTAGCCTCGGAACTAAAATATAATCTAAGAATATTTAACTTCAAGAATACCGAAATTCACAACAAACGCAAAACCTTACAAAAATAAGCTCTAGCAAATAAGAAAAACAATATTAGGATAAACTTTGAAACTAAATAAATAACATACAGGATCAAGTTGTCATACTACTTATCCATCACCATCTGATCTCCACAAGTAAAACTCAGATACTCAACCATTTCAAACCAAAGGCTGCAGTTTCTCAAACCCTTTAAAACTAACAAAATTTTTATTGGAGTCAACATTTAAAACAATTTTCAAGACAATAGAACATATTATTAAAATGTATACAAATTACTGTAAATAATTCCTGCGTTGGCCATGACTAGCCGAGAAAATTAAAAACTAATTAAAACATTTTGAAAATATTTCATAATGTGGTTTTTGTGATATACTGACCGGGCTGACAATATACTAAAACCACGAACGTACTACCTATGTTTGGAATGGTTCTCACTATCTAGGCTTAGTCCAAATAGTTTATCTTCTTCATCAACCTGTAGACATCCATGATTGGATATAATATCCCTTGTTTGCCTTCACATTCCCTATTCTTTCTTCCTTGCCAACCCTTTCCTACTCACTTTAAATCCTGCCACCAGAATCAAGTTATGTCTGCACCGTTTTTGTGAATAATCTCTACCTCTCTTTTCCAGATAAGGCCTTTACAGCTGAATCTTCCTGTTCCATCGATTATTTGTCTGCCTGACTGCGTGTCCGGTCCATCAGATAGTTTTAGATCCATTACTTTAGTTATGAAGAATATGCTCATATCTTACTTATTTTTTCTATTTAATTTTCAGCATCAGTTTTTCAATATATATTTTTTTCTTGTTCAGACTCTCCATCAGGCGTTTTAATACAGGACCATGTTTGTGCAGTGTGTGAGAAGACGGCACTGATAGAATAAGAAACTTCTTAGTCTTACAAGGATTTTTGTTTTCGACTTTGCCCGTTGAAAGCACACGACGCTGAACGTAAGCTCATCTCTTCTCAGCTGTTCAGCTTATTTTTCCACATAGATATATACAGTATATTCGTTGATAAGCTGGATAATAGACTCCTTTACCATATATAAATATATCTGTTAATATAATGATTATAGTTTATATTTATTTGTAATTAATCAACTTAATAAAATGTTTTGTATTTTACAATTTTTTTAAAAAGTTTGCAATGTAGAGCCTGTACAAGTACAGGCTCTTTTTAGTACAGGCACTTATTTATCAGTTGCATAAGATACGATTCAATAGACTGATATTTTAAAGACAGATTGTAAAAGCGTACATTGGTTAATAAAAAACCTTCAACTTTGCTGAAAATTATTACACAAAATGATAATTTGTTAAATGTATTTCTGATAAAGCTATTAGGACAAAACTAAAATAATAAACTTTGACCCCGTATTGTTAAGGAATTAACTATTAAAGTGAGCAAGAAAAAATAAATTTAATTTTTGAAACAAATTATAAAATCTAGGTGAGTAGCAAAGTTTTGTCACCGTGCTACGGTTTCCCTTACAATAGAGTAAACAATATTTGTTTCCTAAATTAAGGTCTGAATGAATCATTTTATACGTAGTTTACCTTTATTGTTCTGTAAAGTTTTAGCTAATTATAACTTAGTGTTATCAAATTAGTAAATCTAACTTTTAAGATATAAGTTATCTTTACAAAAATGAACACTAATAAGTGAAAGACTGATGTGACGTTAATAAAAATAAATATATAACGAACTGAATAAAATGTGTATCATTTTAACTTATTTATCAGTTGCATAAGATACGATTCAATAGACTGATATTTTAAAGACAGATTGTAAAAGCGTACATTGGTTAATAAAAAACCTTCAACTTTGCTGAAAATTATTACACAAAATGATAATTTGTTAAATGTATTTCTGATAAAGCTATTAGGACAAAACTAAAATAATAAACTTTGACCCCGTATTGTTAAGGAATTAACTATTAAAGTGAGCAAGAAAAAATAAATTTAATTTTTGAAACAAATTATAAAATCTAGGTGAGTAGCAAAGTTTTGTCACCGTGCTACGGTTTCCCTTACAATAGAGTAAACAATATTTGTTTCCTAAATTAAGGTCTGAATGAATCATTTTATACGTAGTTTACCTTTATTGTTCTGTAAAGTTTTAGCTAATTATAACTTAGTGTTATCAAATTAGTAAATCTAATTTCTACCTTCAGTTTTGTGTATAATTCTGTCTTCAATAAATTAATCAATTTTGAAGTTGTGCCAATAAAGGAATCAAAAGCTACTGAAGCGTCACGTTACTTAAATGAGTTACAAAACGTTTAAACAATCGGTGTGCACGATGGAGCAAAGATAAACTGCTGATTAAAATGAGAGCTAAATATCGGTGAAATGAAGTATTGTTTCACCAAAAACAAATTAAGATAACACAATAATTAGAACTAGAACATATGCTAATATATGATTTCACGTTTTTCTAAAAGGATATGGCTGTAGACTATTTGAAATCTATGTTAGCACTAACTTCCAGCAAACATTGGTCTGACAGTAGGCCGATTAAATACAATACCAGAAAATATTAATGTTACGTACAACGAAATCAATAACTAGCATTAAAAGCAACAAACAGTTGTAATATATATTATTACCCCTAGAAATAACGCTTGTTCTTCTTCTTGGCGTGTCTATCGGTTTGGGATACTGGCGATCATCACGACTATTTGACCTTGTTTGTTGCTGAACAATTGATGATTTCCGGAACAATTCAATGGAGTTCTTTCCAAACCCGGCTCTGAAATTGGTGAGCCAGGAAATTCTTCTTCTGCTATGATTCGGCTATCCTTCTATTTTCTTCTGTAGAATAATTTGTAACAATTCATATCTTTTGCGATTCTTCATGATTTGACCAAGGTACAGCAGGTTATGGCATTTGACAAAGCTGACTATTTCTAGAACCTTACTAATTCTTTGAAAGATTTCTACATTGGTAACGTTCTGCGTTCATGGTATCCCAAATGTCTATACATAATTCGTGTTTGCAGGTAGTGGTGTTTTTAAGGTTCAAGGCTCTACACAAAATAGAAGAACCGAGAACATAAAGCATCTCAGGAACTGCAGTTTGATGTACAGGGTTTAATCTTGTCTCTTGAACACTGAGCTTATTTTTTTATATCCAAAGTTATTTTTATCCAATAAGATGAAATTTCTGATGATACACTTTTGCAATACTTTTTAATTTGCCGTGATACTAGATTTTTGTTCGGCTACAATCCTTTTATTCTAAAATGTGTGAAACCATAACCCACTGGGTCTCAACTAAGCAACCGTCGACGCAGTGCTGAGAGGGAAGAAGATGAAATCTCCGCTGGAGGACAAGACACCTTCTCAACCAATTCCTTGACCATCACACCGACTACGAAGGACTCTTACCGACTAGACGACCACCGCTTAAACGGTCTTATTCAGGGCCCCAAACATTTAAGGTTTTCCCGCGCCACATAATGTCGCCATCCGGTTAAAAGTGTATAAAATATTATTACAGCGTTTATTTCTAAAACGATTAGTTTATCGTCAATTAGTGATTTTCTGTACTTTGTTCATTAAAATCTGTAAAATATTGGAATTTCTTAAAGATTGCCACCTTAGTATGCATTTTATGACAAAAGTAATTTGGCTAATTAAAGTTATAAAACTACAAAAATCTACAAATTTTATTTTCAGAATTTTTTCCCCAGAACTTAATAGCGTCAGTTAGTGAGTTTCCTTTATTTTTAAGATCTAAATTTTTGTATTACGTCATGCAAACGTTATCAAAATTAGTTACTTTTCATTTTACATTGTTTACTAATAATTTAACATAGACTATAAATTCCATTATTTACTCTGGCAAGAGAAATTGCTGTGAGTGTTTCACTCCAGATTTTTTATAATTTTGGCCCGATGAAACGAATATATTTTCTTCCGTATCGCCTTGCACAAATCTACGCAAAAAACTAATTAAGCTACATGATCAATAATTTTAAGCAACATAAAATTTTATTTAAAAATAAATTTTAAAAAGTAAATAACTACTTCAATACTTATAAAAACCGTTTATTAAGTATCTTAATATTTTGAGTTTTCAATGATAATAATAATAATATATATCTTGGAAATGTAGTGCTGTAGTGTACTCCACTGTATCAAATAAGTACTGTAGTACTTTACGGATGGTATATATACCCTTCAGGTATGTAGATAAAGACATTTCCGGAAAAATCAGACACAGAAAGTTTCATAGAAATGTGTCGTTACTTTTTTATTTTTTTTTTTCCAGAAAGATCTTTTCTTTCACACACCAACAATGGAAAGAAGTTAATGCATACATTCGATTTATTGTGTAAAGTTGGAAAAGAAATAGAGGTTCTAAACAAGTTTTGTAAAATTTATATTTGGTACATTTTAATACATTTTTAACTATTAGGAGTAATTAACGTGAAGGAGTTTATAAGTGCATGCCGTATATTCTTGTGTAAGCTCTCAAGTCATTTAAAATAAACTGGATGAGTTAAACTAAGAGATTGTGTGCAGTTTGTTGAAAAAGAGGCCATTTTGTAAAGTGTCATATATTTCATTTCCACGAGAGTGAGCTCGAGGAAATGAATGGGATAGTATAACACCGACAAAGAAGCCGGAAATTCGTTAAGAGAATCAAAAAAGGTGGTAGGCACCTGATTCTGGAAAGGGGTTGCTTGTTGGTTGTTAAATTCAGTGCATCTTCCTTAAGCGAACATAGTAAACAAGCAGACGGATCGAATTGTCTTATCTGGACTCTTAAAATAGGTATACAGTTTCTTTGTACTCATTTTCTATTGAAATCATTCCTATTCATTTTCATTTCTGAGCTGAAAAATACATTCAAACTTAAAGTAAAACAGCTGCAAAACTCCCATCAAGGAATATCAAAAAGAAACTTTTACGTTTTAATGAAACTCTTTCAAAACAAAAATCGATATCCGAGAAAAGTAGCAGTACATCTAAGGGTAATATTTATATTTTCTAATGAACGTTTAACAAGAAGGAGAGATTTACAACGAGACAAAGCACTTATTTGTAAGCTTAAACTACTCGCAAAAGAACTGCATAATTTGTACTCTTTGTAGTCAAACATTAAACCAAAAGATACAACGGAACTGTAGAATAAATAGCTAGAAAACTTACACATTGAATAATTAAATAAAAGTAAACTGGTTGTTTAAATTCTCTAAATGTACGAACTTAATTTGGAAAATATATTCAAAAAGTAAAGCTTTCTATTGCAACATAACTTTTTAGAATTATTAGAATCACCTGTGTAACGTGTTACAGGTTAAATATTCTTAAGAAGTCAAAAAATAATATAGACCGCCTCCATGGCATAGTAACTAGCGCGCTAGCCTACAAAGCGAAAGATCTCAGGTTCGATTACCGACTAGCGTCTAGAAACTTTAACATGTTCAAACCTACCGTTACAGTACCAAAACGTTTATATGAAAATGTTATATTGCATTATACATATTTTTTCCATCCCCAATGTGTGTACGTTACAATCTATCCAATTTAAGAGCAATAAGCAACCCTATGACCCAATGAGATGAGAAACTGTAAATGAGGTGTGGTCTTGTACAGACTAAGGTCGACAATTTCTGAGTGAGTATCGTTAATTTAGCCCCAACCATCAAAGTATACTGGTAACTACTGTCTAGTACTCAAGTCCATATAAAAGTATTCGTATAAAAACCTACTGGGATTTGAACCAGGAACCTTCGCCTCAAAAAAAAATCAGCTGTTAACCAGCTGATTCGCAGCGATGAGTTCGCCACTCATTCAACCTATTGGATGTATTGTATAAAAAGGTTCCTTTTTTCAAAAAAAAATATATTTATTTTATTTTGGCACCATCGTGAAACGTAATATGTGAAAGAAAATGAGTCGATTTTTATGCAGTTTTAAAAAAACATTACATATTTTTGCTAAAT
The DNA here is from genome assembly GCA_035578175.1 of Catonia carolina. NCBI lineage: Eukaryota > Metazoa > Arthropoda > Insecta > Hemiptera > Achilidae > Catonia > Catonia carolina. The sequence continues at coordinate 85,321,649 of JAQMRL010000002.1, forward strand.
TCTACGTAGGATAGAAAAATACAAATCTTTTAAACAATCTTTAATTTCAATAATTTGTATGCAGAAATTTTCCGTTAAATGAAAAATAGAGTAATTCGTTGTAAATACTTTAGACTAAAAGTAACGAGTTCAATATTATTGATTTTTAAAACAATAACAGAATGAAATAGTTTTAAAAATAGATGGTCTTTTCAATATTGTTCAAAAGAAAAGTATAAATTCGTTTGATTAATATCAGAAAAAATTGGTTGACCAATCTGGTTCACGTGACTTGGAGATAAAACTAAAGTTTAGGCGATCATTGCAATCATTAAAGTTTCAATTCTTCTGTAAGTAAATGGATTTCAGTGGAAATGCATTTTTCTCACAAAGAATGAAAAGAAATTATATAAAAAAGAAAGAAAAGATAAAAATAGGATTTCTACTCGTTTGAACCTCTTTTCATCTTTATTTCTTCCTAATAGAGGAACAGACCATTATTTTCTTGGGGAGTTTTTCTTCCATTTTGCCTTGTGCGCGTTGGTTCGGAAATTTTTGTAAGGCATCAATACCAATTACAGCTCAGAAATGTTTTAAACAAGAAAAAGAATCAATTTTATTAGGATCATTGCTTATGCAGTTTTTGCATTGACTTTTTTACAGATTAATATATAAGTGTTTTATACCAAAATTTAAAATCCTTGTACCAAAAATTATTGTTTGATTGAGCTACTTTTTAAGTTATATAGAACATAAATTTGTATAAAAGTCATTTTCTACTCTTGTGTAAATAATGTCTTGTTTGTACGATGCAAAAACTGCCTATCCTACTCGGACAGAAAGTTCTAGAACACAAAACGGTACTAGATACTAGAAAGAGTACTACAAGAAGAAATTAGAAAGTGTACTAGAAAGAGTTAAATAATTGTTTTTTCCTATTATTTGTGCTACCAATTTTTTTCTTGAATGAATGCAAAGAAATTTTAAGGCTTAGTATATGTTTCGTTTTCAAAAAAAAACAATCCACTAAAATCCAAATATTTGTTTTATATATTACAAATGTTTTTGAACACATAGTGCTAATTTTTCTACGTAATCTTCAGTAGGCCAGCACTTTATTACAAAAGAATATATTCTATGTACTTAGGTACATAAATCTTATCAGGAGGCTTAAAATACTTTTAAATTTGCGGTTGACTGACTGATTACACAAACTGAAAATTGATTGTCCTATCCCTGTAGTCCGTGGGCCAGATAGGCTTACCGTGCACCCCCCCCTACACATCACAACTTGTCATATATCGACGTGTTCTTTTCAACCTCCTGATCAAGAATATCTAATGTTTCCAAAAAAACACTCCGGCGAAATTGATCAAAATGGCGATTAAAGATGGCCGCCAAGCGTTCCTGTACTAATTCGTTTATTTGATTATATCTTCCGTTCTAATTACCGTACAAGCTTTTTATACACACCAAATTAAAGATAAAGAGTTACCAAACCTTTTAAACACATAAACCAGTTTGCAAATTGCAAAACCTTGGAGAAAAAACGATAAAATTATAAATTTTGGAAAAAATTCTTGAAGAAGTCGTTTAAAACTTAAATAACACCAAACGGCTTAATATTTTGAAAAAATAAGTGAAATAAAAGTTGTAGGTTTGTCAATTTACTATTTAATCCAATATTTACATGATATAATATTGCAACCTGTGATGGAACAGTCTAACTTAAAGTATTAGCAGCAGAGTCTCACGCGCTGTTCTCAAGTAGCACTTTACACAACGTCGCATCGACCATCATGTTGGTCTTTGGTCTTCTTCACTTGTTCTTGTTTATTTTTTTTATTTAGTAGACTTGTAAGTATATTTTGTTGTAAAATGGTAGTTTTCAAGTGTTTCCTCAGTATTACGAATTTTTTTTCAATCCTGTTTACGGATTATGGATGTCCTAAAAGTCCGAATGCGGAAAAATATTTCGCAAACAAGTGATGTTATTCTTCAAAACACAATATAATCTTATTAATGCAAATAAAATCTACTGAAAGTCATCGTTTTACATATTTTTCCGCCATATTGGATCCGCCATCTTGAATTCAACTTTTTTTTAAAAATACGAACGTGGTCATGTGACACACCATTTGCATGTAGAATTTTACGAAAAATCCTCTGGTGGAAACCGTTTATAAGTATCTTATTCCGTTTTGAAGTTACAGCCTGTAACACTCGGGAACACAGTGAAATTGGCCTGTTTTGGATGTTATTATCGTCTTCCTTAACTGTTTCTAGAATTTAGTTTACTGATTAATTTGAGTTTAATTTGAACAAGTCAGTGAACATATTTATTAGCCCTTGCTTTTTAAAGCTTGTGTGTATGTATAATGCTAAATTTATATAAGGTAAAAACTCGACAAGCCACTCCTATTGACTATGTTACAGCTGACTATGTAGTTTTTGGTGAAATAGCTAGTAATTTTAATTTAAAAAATTCAGTTCATCGTGTGCTTAGTTCTAACCATTTCAAGCCTTTTAAAATGCAGATTAAACCGGAACTATCTGGGGATGATTTTGATCAAAAAGTTGAATTTACTGAAATCATGATGAACAGAGCAATTTTGGACGACCAGTTTCTAAATGCATTGTATTTTCCGACGAGGCAACATTTGTGTTAAATGGTAGCTACTGTAAACCGTCATAACAATGCTAAAATTAAAAATATGTGGGCGAAAAGGAAAGAAGCAAGAAAAAACAACTTAACACGCTTCGGGAATAAGAAGAACCGATTACAGAATGGACTGGCCCATAAATTTGACAAAATTGATCCTATGAGGTCTTAAACGATTAAAATTAAAACCCTCACTATAGTAGATATTAGTCGCATGAAAATCCTCATTGGATGTTTGAAGGCTATACACAACATTCAAAAACCGTTAACATATGGGAGATAATGATAGATTGTGAAATAATTGAAATAGGGAGAAATTGAAAGAACATTTGATACGAATGAGTGAGGAAAGATGAGCAAAACGAGCACTACAAAAAGTTGTTGGAAGTCCGCAAAAAATATAAGCAAAGACGTAGGAACAGACTGGAAGGCCTAATATTTGAGAAAAAGATAAAGAAGAAGACTTTCACTATTGCCTGTATGAATAAAATTACTATTATTTCCTGTCGTTATGCCGAAAATCTTGATGATAACACAATATTTCGCCTGAGTCTCATTAACAGGACGATTGAGTGCATGGTATTTTGTTTCTCTAGGCACTGCAGTGCTATTTTCAGAGGTTTGCTTCTGTTAAATGTCAAATGAGCCACTCAGTGCCACATATTTAAACAGGTTTAGAGTTACTTTTTATTACTGTATGCAAATTTTCGGATAATCCGAACAGGTGTTGGCCGAATTAAACCGGATTAGCGAGGTTTTTTGTGAATTCTAAGTTTATTGATGTGTAAATGTAATTTACTCGTATAATGTGCTAAGTTATTTCTTACTCATTATGAGATAGGATTTACCAACATCCAAAAACTTAATGCCAAACAACTTAATTTACCGACAACTTAATGCTAAAATTCTAAAATATAATAATAATAACGTAAATCACTATATTCTATTGAAATACAATCGAAAATAAGTTTATAGAAGTAACTTTATTGAAAAAGTTGTATTTAATTTTGTAGCGCATTTACCATCAAAATAAGATGTAGAATTTTGCAAAGTAGGTTTACACGAAATAGAAAAATGTAAGTCAGTCCCCATGAGGTTTTAGCCGTGGTCTTCTCTACCCCAATTTACCTGGAGTGGTCCCCTGAGGGAACCACAGCCGGCAGTACTTGCTTTGGAAATTGAATCCAAGACATCCCTAGTCGTTATATGGGTACTGAACAACCAGAATGATCTGTATGTACTGTAAACTTAAGATATAAACAATAGAACGAAAACTAAAATGTAGTCAATAATTATTGGTTGACAAAATAAAATTTCAGTTTTTAAAAAGTTAATTTAAATTAGTTATTATTTGATTACGTTATATTACACCTTAAAAATTAAAAATATGGTCGATTTCTTCAGGGCTATTAAATATGTTTTTATGTTTTCGCATGAAATAATTGATATTAAAATAATTCCAAGAAATTTTAATTTACTTCAGCTCAAGGTTACCAATTAGTTCAGATATTATCTATCAACAATATAAATATTAATATATTTTATTTTTACAAAAATGTTAGTACTGTATATTAAATATAATAGGCCTACTAAAATACCAAATCGTTGGCTACTTGACTACATATTATATAGTCTACATAGTAGCCTATATTTTATTTTTAATCGACAATTTAAATAATTGAATTTTCAATTTCAATTGTCTTTTTAAATTTTTAATTTACTCTTTAACTCATTATTTATGATTAATTTTATTGGACAACTATTTCATATTTTGTACAAAACTCAATTTTTTTTTGTTTTATGACGTTTTATGGTCAATATTTTGCAATAAATTCGTTAAAAATAGTATTTAATTCTGATTGTAATTAACGTTATTTAAAATTTATATATTTTTTGCGAAGGCTTTCTTACGAGAATCTAGAATAGCAATTAATAGGTTGCGATAGGTTTTTACCTCGCTAGTAAAATTGGAAATAACCGTTGTAACTTTTGTCATTTGGCGTCTGACTCTTATGTAATTTAAGGGCAATGCAAACGAAGAAGCATAAAAGATGAAAATTAGTGATGAAAAAATGCCAGACATAACTATTAATCGAACACAGAACCTCTGGCACATAACACAGTTGTACTGACCACTACAGTAGACTGTAACTGTCAGAAAAATAAAAGTCCTTCAATATTTTACCTAAGCGTTCTGATGTAATGATAATCGTAGTTAAAAGAAAGTGGTAGCTATATTGAAATCTCCCATTCTTTCAAAATTTTACTTTCAATCAACAGTATTTCAATATTCATGAGGTGGAAAATAGTTGATTGTAGTCTAAAGTAATTTTGTCAGCAAATTTTTCACTTGACGTGAAAATAAGTAGGTACCGCGAATTTTAATGCAGTAAAAACAAAGTGGTCGAAATTTTAAATTGATAAGTTCTGTATCATGAAAAATCATTAGAATCGATCGTATTATATTTTGTATTATTTTAACACTTGAAATTGTTAATACATGGATGATAAATTGGTTTCTATACCATTATTGATTTGTTTCTAAATTAAATGGTTTTCCTAAACTATGCATTGCCTATCATAATGTTATAAATGGAAGTCAAATTATTGCGTAAGAGAATTGTGTTCTCTGCTGACGCAGGCCTACGTTAAAAGCTACTAGTATCGATTCTAGCATGACCACACAGTTAAGATGACTCCTTTTAACAAACTCAATTACGAAACGATTTTCTCCTTTACCTTAGCTACCGAACATTCTGACACCCTAAGGATATTTTGAACTTTACTCATCCATTTCGCATTGGTCAGTGAATTCTGTTATTTTCTTTTTATACTACTATTGATATATTTCATCGAAAAATACAAAATTTTATTGTAAAATAAATTTACAATTATAATTTTGGAAGACTTAATTGTACATGCAATTAAATTATAAATTATGTGAAAATTCGTTCTTATGCACATGTAATTTTATGTACAGCTAACCACATTTTATTCTTTAATTCACTATATCAGCGTAAACGTATTGTTACGTAGGTAATAAAAGAAATATTAAAGTTTGCAATATCACGCTTTTCTTCATAAAGTAATACTATTCTTGGACCACAAACAAAATACCCCTCAAAGAGGTTAGGTAACCTAACTTAATTACACAGATTTCTAGTCCTAATTTTCGACTTTAATGAATTGAAATAGTAAAAACATCATCAACCTAAATATACCTGAAATCACATTACCATAATTCATATTTATTATGTTGAAATATTTATAATGTAATGACTTAAAATGTTACAGAATATTTTTCGCATCTTTTCGTCGCTAATAAATTGTTTATTTATAAAACGACCCACCGGGTTAGTCTATAGGTAGCCTAAATTCCTTGCTACGAGTCAGCTGTTTAACTGCCGATTTTCGGGGATGAAGGTGCCTGGTTCAAATCCTAGTAAAAGTAGGTACTTTTATATGGATTTAAATACAAGACAGTGGTTACCGGTGTACTTTGAAGGTTGGAGTTCAATTAACCATACTCTCTCAGGAATAGTCGCACTGGGTCTCTACGACACTAAACCTCATTTACTCTTCATACACGTCATCCTCAGCTAATTGGGTTATGGGGTTGCTTATTGTTCTGAATTGAACAGATTGCAACATACACACATAAGGGATAAAACAAATTATAAAACAATAACAAAACCAGTATTTATTTATTGTCTCTAACTGGCCAGGACCCTGGGTGGAAAATGTCAAAAAGGATCTGACACGGCTAAATACAACCGAACAGGAGATTTTTACCAGGGATGTCTTCGGAAAGAACGTAGATAAGTGGGAGGTTATCTCAGAATTGCGACCAAACCGGTTTAGACCTAAGTGAAGTGTGGAAAGGAAGCCGAAATTCTCGTAGGGGATGAAAGAGTAGGCTACTGGGCTAACAAGGAAAAAGGTAAAGCTGGGATAAAGAATGAATCATTGAATACTTAGCGTCTTCATTTCAAGGGAGTTTTACCTTCTAATAATAATAATAATAATAATAATAATAAAGCTAGAAAGAATATACGAAATTCAATTGTGAAAATCAAAAAGTTCATCTAACATTGTCACTTGCAGCGTCTATAATTAAAGATCCTTAGAATATTATTTTAACTCCCGTGGTTCGTAACCAATTAGGGAACTAACCATGACTTACGTATAAACACTGTTCTAGACGGTATAAAACGAAACGAAAAATACCAAGATAAAATTATACTCATTAAAACCTTTTGGTAATTAGTTTTTATATAAATAGTGACCGCTACCACAGACTGAAACGTTTAAAAATTTTAGACATACCATACAGAAAAAAATAAAAATTAACAGCGACAACTATCGGTTAAACAGCATAGATGTTTTCTTTAGCTCTATACAAAATTTAGGAAGAAATTCACGAATCACCATAACCCATTATTCTCAAATCTGACTGCGCAGACTCTGCCAAACAACCCAATAAGACGATTAAAACGTCGATTGATCCGAGATTATCTACTCGGATAACTAACTTATTCGTAACTTATTACTGTAATTGTCAACTAACTTATTACTGTAATTGACTAACCATTAAAGTGATGTAAATTTTTCACTCATCTGTTCACGTCGAAGTTCGATCACTGGTCTATGTCTCCACTCATGATTTTTAATAATTTTAATTTTTTAGAATTTTGTGTTATCATATTCACGGATTGTATCTAACAGATTGTGAATTTATTAAATAAAGGTTAAAAAAACAAAAATTACCGCCAATAATTTTTTTTAAATTTTAATTAGCCGACAGTAATTTATAAATTTTTTATTTATTATATAAACACATTGAAAATTAACTTCACGAACAACTACAGTTCATTTTTAAATTGGATTTGGCTAGTGAGCGTAATCTCCATCACAATTTATTTTCTAGGGTTAAAAATTTACCTATTGTCAAATAATTGAACTGATTGTTAATATTAACCTATTCATAGCAATTTAAAAAAAAGATCCGTGTCAAACTGTTAATACTATATCAGAAGACACTGAAACATAGCCCATTTTGGAAAAAAGTATTACAAAAGGTAAATTAAAAGTGATTTTATGAGAAAACAGTAAAATCAGTTTTTTTGTACATCAAGGTTAAATCCAAAAAACTCAATAGGAATTTTGAATATGAGTTTCAATAAATAACCGTTGTTTCTACAATATAATTTAATACTGACTACATCTTCTTTTTTATCTTCTGTTTTCCCCTATTTTAATTTGTTACCATAAAGATTGGAGATTTTTCTTAAAGTAAAAACTTTTAATTGAAAAAAATATATTAATTTCTATTACAAAATTGTTAATACTATTAAATTACATTTAAAGGTGTTAACAGTTCTTTTTAACCCATCGGACCAAAATCAAAATTATCACTCCAAAACAAACAGTTAATGTATTAAATTAATCAAACCTGTCTGTGTCTACGGTAACCAGTTGTTATCCGCATTCAGTACCTCAAGTATGCAAATTATTTAGAATTCTCAATATAAAACCTCCAAGATCTTCCAGGTGTTCAGTAAAAGACAATTAATCACATTCATTTCGCTACTGTCAAAGATTAATGTATAATTGTAATAGAGAACAAAAAAATGGCTTAAATCTTACGAAAATATTTTAGAAATCAATTTATTAAGACCGGTGGTACTGTAAGAAGGCCTGATTGGAGGCACCTAATAGACTTAATAGTTAAATCAATAAAAGTTTTACTTTCAAAAATTTACCTATATTTTATTTTCTAATAGATATCAAACTGTAAGCCTACACATTGTGTGAACTAGTTGTTTTTATAGTAGCTGTCTCACTGACAGTCAGAACCTTTCCATAATAATTATATTTTTAAAAATCCATTGTTCTGTTAAGAACAAATCGTTGAAAGTTTCCGTTGATAAAAAAATTTTTACCTAATGAAAACACTTCAATATTTCGTACACCCCTAATTAAAATAAGAATAACTAGGCTGCAAACCTTAACATTTCGTTGTTTGATTTAAGGCTGTTCTGAAAATTTTTATACACAAAATCCATGGATCCGTAACCCACAGTAGTCGCTAAAGACCAAGATCGTGATGCGACTTGAAATAAACTAAGAAAATTCTATATGATTTGACATTACCGTTTTAGATTGGTCTCAATATTTAATAAAATTCGGTTTCTGGTAACGTAAAGCGTGTTTAACGAAAGAAAATTTTATCACAAAATCAGCTTAATGAATCAATTGGGTTCCTAAAATTTTTCGAAGTAATTAGCCTATTTTTCCCCAGTAATAACACAAAAGTGAACAATTAATTTAAAAACAATTTAAGTTATTTTTGAAATGCATAAGAATAAAACGGAGGATAAATTTTCAGAAGTTGTAGTGAAAAGGAAGAGGACCTAGTTTTATTTCCGTTTTAAAAATAGGCCTACAAAACAATCTTAAGAATAAAGAATACTGTTATATAGCAAGTTACTTTCATTGAAATTCCATAGGTTCAGCGCCATAAAAATAACAGAATATAAATAATATTTGAAGAAAAACCTGAGCAGTTACTTTAAAACAAGTTGGTTGTATATAATAGTATCAAACCAATGGTGCAAAACGAAGGAAACTGTAAGAGGACTTGGCAGAAGGTCATGAGGTCGAGTCGTAGCCACGACGGACTTCGCAAACTTTCTCAAACCTACCGAACCCCCTCCACTTGTAACAAATTTACTTCCAAACTTTCCTTGGTCCAGAAACTTTCTCCACGATAAAAATTCAATGAGATCCAAAGTCTAAAGGTGGAAACTAGTTACAGTACTTTTTCAGATAAATAATAATACCCAAAAAACTAAATAATACCAAAAGTTGACAGAATATTTTTTTCTTATTTGACTGAATATTACAATAACACGGAGTTTACGAACACTAGTTTATCGCCTGTGACAAACTTAACATTTCACTTATAAAAAGATAATCTTAAAAATTTATCATACAAAACTCATAAAAACTTTTTTCTATTTGACTTCCTCTACTTAAATTATAACTTATAAAATGACTATCAAATAGATAATTTCTCAAATAAAAATTTTAGAATTACAAATCAAACTTGAGAATTACAGCTTACTGTACTATAGTAAAATAGGACAATTTTAGATTTTTAATGAAGTAAACCAATAAAACTTAAGTAATTTTACATTTTAATTTTAATGGATAACCTTTTTAATAGCCTGACAATCTTTTAAAACGTAGTCAATATTTAACGAATATTTAAAACGCTAATCAATAATTTCAATTTTTTAGTTTCAGTCGAGTTGTGTATTTTAATAAAACGTTGCTTTTTTAGAATTACATTGAATTATTGGGTCTGCAGTAATCTGTAAGCACTTGGATTGAAAATAATAACTATAAAGAAACACCTTGAGATGACAGTACGTAAACGACATTGGTTATCTTGTAAATACTCACATTTTTGTCAAACGAGTCAAAAATTATTTTATATAAATCCCTTTTAAAACTCAAGTTGACATATGGGCGTCAATTGTGGGGTACATCCAGCACTTCAAACATAAACATATTCGAACGTTTTCAATCAAAGGTTTTGCGGCGGGCCCTGCAAATTCCGTATTACATCAAAAACACCTATACCTATGTCGATCTAAATATTGACTCTCTAAAACAAACTATATCAAAATTCAGCCACAAATATGAAGAAAACTCAACCATCATCCAAACTCCCTGGCTCTGAATCTGCTAAATACGAGTTGGTTGCACCACAATTTGCATTTATAGTTGAAGGGTTGAGGGCGCCGCTGTCGTTTGTATTGTAACCGCTGATCGAACTCTCGCTCGCCAGTACGCGCCGGAGACAGTCGGTCCGCAGCTTTTATTGTAGTGCATCGCCGTGCTTTGTTAACAGCACCGTCTATACGCGCACCCGGAAAACGGCCTACAACCGTAAATTTCATATGAAAAAACCGCTTCTTGGGGGAAGACAGCAGTGTAGTGGGTATACCTATCCCTTATTCCTGTCTATCCCCTTTTTCCCCCCACTCATCACGAGTTCGATTTACGCTGAAAAAGGAGGTAAGAGGCTGCTAAATTTTGTATTTCTTTACAACGCATTCCGGGTACGTCAGCCAAATAAGACGCGCGCAGCGCATACAGTCCACTGCTCTGGAGGAGGGTACCGTAGGATCCTCCGTTTGATTTCGTTTTTGTCTCCGCTCGGGGACAAACGCACCGCACCACGCACGCAAACGCGGTACCAACATTGATACTGGGTTTTCAAGACTGAAAAGACATAGTGTTTTTGCTTTAGGTTATAGTTTTTTAAAAACATTGTTACACTTATTATCTTATTATCTAACAGATATACTTCACAATCATCATTATATTTATCAAATATTAATTTATTACTATTTTCAATTTCATTAACATTATATGAAATTTTAATAATGTTAATTAAAATTTATCAAAATTACCGATTGTTCTATTTCAAGTGAACAGATTGTAATGTGGCAGACTTGTAAAACAATTGGATTGAAAGCGTTACAATTTCATGAATACCAAAGGTTTAGTGGAGTGAAATTCCGAACACGCGTAAATCCAAATTCGTTGGAGTAGGGATTTTGTAAAATACCAATTTTGAGGAAAGAGGGCGTTTTGATCTCTTGGTAAGCACTGTAAATAGTTGTATTAATCTACCTTTGAGTAACATTGTCTTCAAGTCAATATGTCGGTTCCAAGTCGTCTGTCAATATCCAAGCCTACATAATTATATTTTTATATATTAAAAAAATTGTTAACAAAAAAGTGAGTTATTAAAGGATTTAATAAATAAGAATTTGTTTGATGACCAGGTTATTCTAAATAAAGTAGAACAAGTATATTCATTACTAACGTACAATACAGGATTTTGTTAAAGTACTCCACGAGTACTTTTACTGGTTTTTTATCATAAAACACAGAAAGAAATATTGTAATTTAAAAATAATGTGACGACCGGAACACATAAAACATTACTTCAATTTTTTTTTTATCCGGTGTTTGAAGTTGATATCTCAACCTAATGTTAATAAAGATATTATAAGAAAGGTGCTTAAATTACTAGTTTGCGTTTTAAAATCAGTTTTAAGGTCATTATCGTTACTGTAAAAATGTTTCATAAATATTCCGTCAGACTGAATTGCTACAAAACACTATGAATATTCTTCTTTTACTAATGATTCTATGACTAAATTTAAAGTAAAACTACAGTTTCTGTTACGTAATATTTCTTTATTTTAGTATTTATTAGTTTGCAGTAGTATCTTCCTTCTGAATCGATCACATGTAATTAGTTCTTTTCATAAATTTAAACTACATTCCAATTCGTAAAAGCGCTTAATTAGAAACCAAGTGATTGCACTTGCGATCCGCTGAAGATGGCTAACCTCTGCAGAGAATTCAATGAAATGGTTTCATTATTACGAGATTTTGCAGTTTTGTCTTACACTAATTTGTATAAATTTTACTTTATATATACTATAGCCAATATTTAGAATTACAGCTCTTTGGGGGTGCTGTAGAAATCATTAGTTATTGTGAAACTTATCTCTAAGGTCCGTTTCGGGATCTGGTAAATTAAATAATTAACACACAAAAGTTTAAAATTACAAGTATTTATTTCAACTAAAAACATACAATTAATAAAAAATCTAAAATCTGTAAGTAGATTGCAATTGTTTTACGTACCTATAATAAATACCAAACAAATTATAATTAACTAATAAATATTGTTGGAAAATATTTAACCATGTAAAATTGAAAGCTAGTTAAAAAACATTTGATAGGTCTATAAACTAAAACTCTTTTTTCAGTTGAATGTTACGGATGTTTTTGCGTTAAGTCTGAACAAAACTTTAATTTTCCCTTCCATATTATGTGAATTGAAGTATTATTCAATACTAATATAAGTTAATGTAATGTAACAAATAAATTTTTCATAACGTACAGTAGGCTACTTATATTTTAGTCGTAAAGTTTTTTTTGGTTTAACGTCCGACTGTTTTGCAATTACTGATAACGCAGACGGTGAAGGATAAAATGATTTTTTTTTAACGTAGGAAAATATGCCGTAAACAATATTAGTGTTTAATACTTACATAGTACGAAATTTTTAGCAAAAATGGAATTTTTCTTAGTTTTACAATACTAATGTAGAACGAATTTTCTAAGTTACACATTAATTTCCATTAACAAAATTATTTCAGGAAAAATATTTCTTAGACCTTAATAATACGTCTATTTGGAGGCTATACATTTCATCGAACTCCTGACAAGAGTTTATGTAATAATATTGACAAATGAACTCAGAATATAAAATAAAGCAATGTTCAATAAGAAAACAAACAAAATAAATCTGGTGTGAAACACACACAACTTTTTCTTGCCAATGCAAATAATTAATAATAGGCCCTATAACCAAACATTAGTAATAAAACATTAGAAATAAACAAAAACTAACCTCAAAAAAAATAACCTTGTTTTAATCATGAGTGAAAGACGCAAAATGAAAATCGACCTCAGTTTGGCTTAAAAATGCGGAAAATCACTCTTTCACGCTAAACTAAGCTCTGTAGAGAAAATAGGCCTACTCTAAATAAAAGTTGTAGATCTTTCAATTTTCTATAAATTTGATTATTGTAGTCTACACTTTTGTCGTAAAATGCATACTAAGGCTGGTAGCGCCGATGCGAGCGTGGTGCGGTGCGTTTGTCCCCGTGCGGAGACAAAAAACGAAAACAAACGAAGGATCCCGCGGGACCCTCCTCCAGAGCAGTGGACTGTATGCGTTGCGCTTGATGTTGCGCGTCTTGTGCCCTATTTATTTGGTTGACATACCCGGAACGCGATGTGAAGAAAAATACAAAATTAAGCAGCCTCTTACCTCCTTTTCCAGGGTGAATCGAACTCGTGATGAGTGGGGGGTAAAAGGGGATAGACAGGAATAAGGGATAGGTATACCCACTATACTGCAGTCTTCTTCCAAAGAGCGATTTCTTCGTATGAATTTCCGGTTGTAGGCCGTTTTCCGGGTGCGCGTATAGGCGGGCGGTTCATAAAGCGTGGCGACGCACTACAATAAAAGTTGCGGACCGACTGTCTCCGGCGCGTACTGGCGAGCGAGTGTGTCGTCAGCTGCTACGACATAAACGATAGTGGCGCCCTCAACCTTTCAATTATAAATTCAAATTGTGGCGCAACCAAAGGCCGAAATCTTACAAAATAGATTTTTCACGCGTTTTCGTGAGAAAACAACAGAAAATTCTAATTACCGCTAAACTAAGCGTTATACAAAAAATGTTTGAAAAAAATTGTAGAATTTTAAAATTCTAAATTTTTGTATATAAATTTTTACGCTAAAATGCATATTAAAGCCGTAATCTTAAAAAAACAATTTTTTTACGAGAAAACATCCTCAACAAGAATTTTAGCAAACATGGCCCCTACCCTATCTTGCAGGGTATAAAAAATTTAGTAAACCAGGCGATTTTAAAAATAATCGTAGGACCATTTTTTGAGAAAATCGCAAAAAGTGAAAAGTTACACGAATAAACTACTACTTCCGGTTGACCGATTTTGATGAAAATGTTCGTGTCGGGTCCGATAGCGGTATGTGACTTAAGTTTCAAGTTTGTACGATGTTCCGTTCTTGAGATTTTTTGTTCACACACACACACACACACACACACACACATACACGCGCGCGCGCGCGCGCGCAGACACACAGACGCGCAGACGAATCGTTAAAAACATGTTTTTTGGATTCAAAACGTCTGAAAACGTGTAGATCCGGTAAAAATACGATTTCGAAAAATCGACATGAAAACAATACTTTCCTTCCTACATATTCATATAGTCAAGAGAAAGTAAAAATAGTATCTTGTTTAAAGAAATTTTTGAGAATCAGGTTAATGAGCGCTACTGGAGAAAAATAGGTATTTCAAAAAAGTTACGAAAGTATGTAAACTAATGCAACTAGATTCTTTTCATTGGTACAAAGCACAAGGTATAACATTTTCCTTAGTTGTTCTCTTTTTCTCATGACAATTAAAAAATACAGGGAAGTTAAGCTTGAGATATATAGTACTACTATGAATAGATGTAGGGAAGTCATGTGAAGAGAAAGAGAGCGATAGGGTGTGTTTGAGAGCGAGAGTAGTAGAGAATGCTTAACGACGAGCTAGAGCTGCGTCCATCTTACCGATAATGACAAACAGGCCTGGCATACAACCCAAAGTGCGAAGGTGGAGCTTGCATAAAGGAAAGGAGATGGAGTTCTTGAGCTAATGAGGCACTTGCTGCTCCGCCATCCATGTACACTCACACTCCTAGAAATAAACACAGCAGCTAGACAAACAAACAGCTGGATAAACAGCCCGCTACTGTTTCACCTACAGTACTAAATGTAGAAATTCTCTTCTATAAATTAATTGGGTAGGTAGTCCTTTAACATTACTCTATCTCCTCGGTAAACAGTTTTGCGATCATAAATTTACATAAAATTAGAATATTTATTGCTTTAAACATCTTCATATTGGTTAGCAAGTACTACTCAGTCGTACTGTAAAATCGTCCTTAAGAATTAGTGAATTGGACAATTTCAGCAGGAATTCTATTTTGTCTGAAGGATAATAAACCATAACTAACGTTACTAGCCGCCCCCGCTTTCTTAGCATAGGTAAAAATTATTTTCCAATATTGTAGAGTTAGACTATATACAATAATTTTGCAAAACGATTTTATTAACAGACCTAGCCTATAAACTTTTACAATGTTCAGTAACCAACTAAAAATATTATCTGTAAACTTCTTGAATGGGTAGTAAGATTACCTAAAATATATTAAAGGTTTAATTTTGGAAAAAATACTAGTTGAATCATCTAATGAAGAAGATGAAACATTAGTGCTAAACTGAGCTTTGGAAAAAAATTGTTAGATATAAATTTAGTAGACAACTGTGTGAAAAACTGGAAAATAAAGGTAAATCAGGCAAATGTACCACTGGGTACCTTTTATCCTTAAAGTGAAATTTCCCGCCGCCATTTAAATCTCATATACGGAAGTTGTGCAGCTCAATGTACAGTACCGTGATAAAAATTACAAAAAAAAACAAATCCGGCTTTTCATTACATTCACTCTAAATAAACAACCGGTGCCGTCGTTGATCTTAAATAATGCACTTATACCGAAAAATTTTACTGTTCGCTATTTTGAACTTCATTTCGATCAACGCCTGACCTGGAAACACCACATCAAGACAAAACGGCTTCTACTAAACTTACATTTTAAACAAATATACAGGATTGTTCACTCTAAATCACCCACACGTCTCAAAAAAAAATACTCTATAATTCTCTCTTAATACCAATATGGATGTATGGTATTCAAATTTTTGGTGGCGCAAAACAAAGTAATTTTAAAACTATTCAAGCATTCCAGTTTAAACTTATCCGTTCAATTAACGGTGAACTCTACTATGTCTCAAACTACACACTCACTACACAGCGATTAAAAAACACCATTCATTTGCTAGGTAATAAAAAATAGTTATAATAAGTTCTATTTAAAACTACAAATCCATATTAATCCGCTTATCAGTGACATGGCAAATCCACCAGGCTTTATTACAAGTTTAAAAAGACGATGGAGCAGAGACTTCCTTTAATTCTTTCTGCATTATGTTGAAAAAGACAAAATAGTGTAATATTATTTGATGAAATTTTTGTTTTGTTTTAAATATGATTTATTACAATTGGTAATAACTTATCGTTGCCTATTATGAACTTTTTATTATCTTTTCATACTTTACTAGGCCTATATTTTGCGTTCATTGTTATTCCAAATGAAACAATCCTAAATGGTGTATTTTATATCATGCCTGTTCTTGTTATTAATATCAATGTTTTCTCACCTTTTTATTGTTTTCTAAGGTACAGTTTTATACATAATAAAAGATTATATAAATTAATTTGGAGCATATATCGCACATAATTAGTCATTAATTATGTTGCTGATAAATTAATGTATTTTATATTAGCAAACGAAATAGTTTATTTAAACATCCGTTAAAAGTAAGATTCGTTATAAAAATAAAGAGAACAATCAATTAAATGTAACCGCAAGCTCATAAATATATATTAATATTCCCGACATAATAGTGATACATTTTTATGTATGTTTGTGTCGGCAAAAATTTGGTAAATGTTTGTGTGGGGAGAAGTTCGTTACTTGTCTAAATAACCCATTAAAAGTAAAATTAATGTGTCGATGTTTAAGTAAGCAATCACTACACCATAATATTAATTTGTATTGTGTGTAGTAATTGCTTACACGTGTCTTATAATTTTTTACGGAAAATGAGACCTTCGAAACTTAAAAGAAGCGTTCTCAATGGTCCGACGTCATACTTAGAGGGGGTTGTACCGAGTTTATTTATATAGAGGGCAATTGTAATTTTTCAGGGAGTTCGTTAATTTAATTTCAATAGTGGAGTTCATTGATTTCAATAGAGAGAGTTCATCGTTAATTTTAACAAGTAGATTATGGCTTGAGTTAAAGAGTTCACTAATTTCAATAGATCAGAGTTCGTCGTTAATCTTAATAGTTTGATAGTTTGGCGTGAAGTGAAGCAGTTTTTAAATCATTATTGTTTTATTATTTATTTTAAAGTTAATTAAAGGCGGTATGTTAATAATTTATATTGTGAGCTGCGGGGAACATCAATGTTACATCAGGTTTTTATAGAATAATCATATAAAGTTTGAATTGTTAATATTTTTCTATCTTGTCCTTATCATTGTTTATGTAATTAAAATATTTATGTGTCGTAAAATTAATATGTTATTTTTATTTTATTCTACATTGCATGAATTTTCCATTCCTTTCAATTATTCGACCGAAGTCACGTCTTTGGAACAGTATTGTTTTTTTAAGTTTTGATTTTGTTTTTTAATTGTATGTTACCATACAGATTTTATAATGGTACAAACACTTGTGTTTATCCACTTTGGATTTATTGAATATTATCCTTATTTTACATTTAGTTTCAGTACTTCAAGGCTGTAATTTTTGAAAACCGATTTTATGGAGATAATAGTGTATTATCGGTGAACTAAGTATCGGATGAAAAATCATTATATGAGAAGTTGTAGCAAGTATAAATTTCTCTAATTCCTTTTAATTAAAATTTTTTTCGATCATTTCTGACGTAAACTTTTTCGAAACTTTTTGAACTTTGTTTATGAAAATTACTACTGTTATGAGTAAACAAGTGAATGTAATGAGAGAGAATGAATGGCATGGAGTGAGTACCGTGCTTAAAAAGCACTCCACTAAAAGGTCTCTGACTTTTTATTAACCTATTTATTCTTGTAAATTAATTAATAAAATGTTTTTATTAATGACACAGTCCCTACAATATAGTCCCTAAAATAGCAGATCCCTGTAAAAAACATAGTTACACTACTTCTTGTTCGTCTTTTATAAACGATAAACTGCTTCTTGAACAGTTAATGATTCTTATTTTTAATTATAACTAAGCCTGCATTAGTTATGGAGTTAATGAATAACGTCTTATCACGAAAAAATTGTTTAGGAAATACGCGTGTTAGGAGTAGCCTGCATTGCAGCGCTAAATTTTTAAAACATAATATATCTCATTTCAATGTTTATATTTTTTCACGTAGGTAGCTCATTAATGTTTATTATATTATATTCATTAATTTTTTTGTCATTTATTTTAAATGTTTAACTGTACAGTATAAAACAACCAAATGATGAGAAAAAATTAATATTAAATTACAATTAACAAGAGCAGACATGATATAAAATTCAACGTTAGGCAATGTTTAATTTGGAATAACAATGAACGTAAAATATACAAGAGTATGAAAATAAAAACAAAAAAGTTCATATTTTCACAGTAAAGTTATTAAAAATAGTAATAAAACATGTTTAAAATAAAACAAAAGTTACATATCTAATATTTCACATTGTTTTATTTATAAGCATGTAGAAAGAATTAAAGAAGATCTCTGCTCCATCTTCTTTTTAATCTTCTAATGAAACCTGGCGGATTTTTCTACATCAGTAATGAGTGTATTATTATGGAATGGTAGTTTTGGGTAGTTTTAATTTCTACTCATTAAAATTTAAAACATAAAATCATTTGTAGAATAATTTACGGTACTTGCTTTATTTTTTAGAGTTTGATGTAAATTTAAGTTTTGAAGTAACATTCAACAGTCTATTCGCCACATCGGTTTATTGATTATCTTACATTGACTCTCGAAAGAAAGCGTTACGCAGCAGGTGTTTTGCGGCATGTTAGTCAAGTATTTGACAGAATTCGGCTAAGTGGGCTTCTTCACAATATTAGGTTCCTTCACGATACTTACTCTCTTGCTCAGCTCTATAGAATCATTCTTTCTAGGAAGAATATTTACTGTGTACCACGAGTCTTCCCAATCAGAAAATTATTAATTTTTTTCGGCTTTCCATAATGATCAGTACTTGCAACGTTGTTGTTTCAGCATGATTAATTAATTATCAAATTCAATTTTTTCTTGCAGGTTCATTTGAATGTGTTAATGAAAACACTAAGTGGAATATACTATAAGGGAAATACATCTGTATAGAATAAAATTTGTTCACAGGTATATCGAAGTATAGAAAATCTAGGACTGCAGCATTTCTGTTTTTAGGCTGTTGTTGTTGTTTAGCTCAACAGCCGGAAGGCTGGTTCAGACCTCTAAAAGTTTTACTGAGTAAAACGAGGAGTGAGGTGGGTTACCATGCCTTCCTCGCTGAGTGGAAAAATATGCTTATCAGCATGCCGGACCCTCTGAAAAGTAAATTTATTTTACACCCTGCAAATTGTAGCAACACTACGGTTGTACAAATTAAAAATAAAATAAATAGACACAAGATTTAAATTTTAATACTTTTAATTTAATAAATAAATAAATAATTGATGATTTTACAAAATGATGACTCTAATTTTAAATATTCTCAGGGTTTTTAAATACTATAATTGTTTATTGTTCTTTATTAATAAATCTTAAATTATACAATAATGAAAAATTTTAAGTTAAACAAATGCCAATCGGAATTTTTAATAATTTTACCGTAATACTGGTCTTTTAAATTGAATTTAGAATATTATTTAGATAATTTTGAATAAGTTAAATATTTGAATATATTTGAAAAAAAATCAGTTAATTATATACTTGAAATGTTATTTTTATTTACCGGTTGAATTTAATAAAATAATGAATTACTAAAGCGAAGCTTTGTTCATTTAGACGGCGTCTATCAATAGCTTTGTGATCTTGAATTTAAATGTGAATTTTTCTTGATATATTGATAATTAATGTTTGTTTATTATATGGAAAATGTTGCTTACGTGTTTATCTTCTTACTGATACATATTCTACTATACTTCCATCGGTTTTTTACTTAATAATTTTAATATTTACCTGGAGCACTTTCATACATGATCTTCACACCAAGCTTGTCTCTGGTCTAAAGCTCAACGAATTTATGGTTCAAGTTACTATATTAAATTTTACATTTTGATTACATATTTTAAAAATGTTCGTAAAATTCAAATCACTGTTTTAAAAGATATTATATATATTATTTCAGTTATTCATGTATTTATTTTAATTGTTTATCTTCATTTCGATTTTTAATTCACTTTTTATTAATTATAGTTTAGTTGCACTTTTGAATCACGTAGTACTTCATTTTAATCTCGTTGTTGTTCGTAGATTATTATACATTTTTTAAAACTATTGAATATTAATTAACAAATAACTATTTATATTATGCCGAACAGGCGTTCGATAAAGTTTGGCATCTAGATCTGTTATACAAAATTAAAATGAAATTAGAATATCCTTACTTCTTGATTTTTAAAACTATCTTTTAAATCGTTTCTTCCAAGTTAAATATGATAATATCTTTTCCAATTTCTACTTATTAAATTCCGGCGTTTCTCAAGGCAGCATTTTGAGCCCATTCTTATATACGCTTTATACAGCCGACCTTCCAGAACATGAATCTGTAATGATGGCAACGTTCGCAGATGACACAGCGATTTTGGCGGCGGACGCTTCTCCGACATGTGCCTCGGAGAAGTTACAAACCCATCTTGACAACATTCACGAATGGTGTAAGAAATGGAGAATGAAGATTAATGAGGATAAGTCAACGCACGTAACATTTACATTGAAGAAACCAACATGTCCAGTGGTCAGCTTGAACGGTACTGTAATCCCACAGAAGGATGAAGTTAAATATCTGGGTTTACATCTAGATCGAAGACTCACGTGGAGAAGTCATCTTTGGGCAAAACGAAAGCAACTTGGGCTGAAGTTACGTCAATTGTTCTGGCTCTTAGGCAGTAGGTCTCAACTCTCCCTTGAAAATAAAGTACTCGTATACAAAGTAATACTCAAACCAATTTGGACGTATGGGTTAGAGCTATGGGGTACAGCTAGTTCATCAAATATAGAAATACTGCAGCGCTTTCAATCAAAATGCCTGAGACTGATCACTGCAGCCCCATGGTACGTAACAAATGAAATACTACACAATGACCTAAACCTGCCCTTCATAAAAGAAGAAATTAAACAACATAGCGAAAAACATTTACAAAAACTAGAAGACCATCAGAATCCATTAGCGATTAGCCTCCTTGACAACAGCGAAGATACTTACAGACTGAAACGCTTTAAACCATTGGATTTACCTCTACGATTTTGTTAGTCATTTAAATGTTTATTCATCTCTTCTACTTCAATTCCTAATCATCAGCATCTCATAATTGGCGTCGTTTTCATCTCTACCATCATCATTGTCATCTCTAACTTCAACACTTTGTGTTTCCGGATGTTGCTTTACGGTTCATCAAGTTTGATTTTGTATAGATATATTTTTTTTGTTTCTTCACAGTTCGGTCTTTTTCAAACACACTACTGAGTGCCGTTTGTGTTTTAATTCTAAGGACATTACTCAGATTTTCTCAAGTTAGCTTAAAGTTATTGTATTTATTAACTGATTGCAAAAGAATAACTATACTGTTAAAAAAAAAAATATTATGCCAGTATTTATATTTTATAAATTTATTTATACTGTTTAAAAATTATAATAATAATATACATCTAGTATTACTGGAGTTGTTATTTTTAATTTAAAAAAATGTAGTGTATAACCTGACTATGTGACCTTGTCCCCTACTCGGAATATGGGTCAAGTTCACGCTACAAAATGACACCTTCACTTCATTCACCACAGACTGGCTGTATAATGAAATTCATTGCTTTCAGAGGACTAACTCTGACTAGTGTCTTTACACCTCTAACTCTTTTGTTCTTGAATACTTAAGTCTTATAATCGGGTGATCATGTGAGAAGAAACAGAAATATTTTGGTAGCCCTGGAACTAACAAATTGAGTGCAAATAATTCAACACCTCAACTTTCTGTTATGGGGATAGTTTTAGGTTACCTATATAATATTTCAATTCCCATACCATATTTATTGATGTATGTTGTTATTTATAGATATTCTGGCATATGAGTTTGTTGATATAATCATGTCTAATGATATATGAAGGAAACTATAAGATTATTTTAAAGTTTAAATTTATAGATGAAAGATTAGAAGATACATTACCAGAAAAACAAGTATTATTTTGCAAAAATTGCAAGTATCATTATGTTGCTACAAAACATAAAACATATATTACTATTGTTATAGAAGCTGATATGACAAAATCTGAAAAATTATAATTTTTTAAAAACCATTTTATGTAAATTTTATATAATATAACGACTGGTATTCAAGGCAGAATATCCACCCCAATCATATCATTAGATTAATCATTACTTAATCATAATTAGAATTAATCATATAATCATTAATTAGATTAATCATATAATTAGAGTGTTGGGCACTCTAATCATAATTTGAAGTTATTTTACTACTAAAAAAACAATTTTATTTTTTATTAGAAATAAAAAAATAAACTAATAATAAAAGAGTAGGGACAAGAGATTTTTAGAAAATGGTGGATGACATTAAACAAAGAAATTAGATAATTATTTTGCTGGCTCTCATCCAGTAGTTCGTTGTTTTAATTTCTGTACTATATACATTTAAATCCGCAGCTGGATTAATTGAAGTTTACTTAATTTTCAAGAAGTACTACTTTGTATAATAACCGCATCATTATGTAATTATTTCGGTATGCTTATAATTCTCTCCACTATTCAAATGGAAAAACTTTCTCATAATCTAAATAATTTGATAAACCATTTATTGAGTGATAAAATAATTTAAGCTACAAAAAATGTATCTGTTAAATAATTCAGAAAAGCGTAATTTATTTCTACTATGTGTAAATCGAAAATCTTTCGCTGACTAACGGCCTTACTGACTCACTCACTCATCAATATTTCTCTTACTTCCTTATGTATCAGCTAGAGAGTTTAATTTCGGCTCATTTATTTCTAACTATTTTAATTGGAAAAAACTCTTTCTGTTCGTAAGGGGTGAGAATGGTAAGAATACGAATGATCATACGAAGTAGTGGATATTCGAATGTTTTGTGTTTCCTAATTGGTTGGTTAGGTCATCAACCGAAAGTCTGGTTTGAAACTGTAGAGGCTTTACTAACTAAAAGCTCTTTCTAGTTATCAAAAAATAAAACGCATACAAATCTTTAGAATTATAGCCTTTAGGGAAGGTACGAATAAGTTCTAAAGGGTGAAACTACACTAAAATAGCATAATATTACGACAATATCTAAAAGAAAAGTGTTGGTTTCAAAATTCTCTTCTAGGACTGAGATTTTAAAAGTGTTGTTGTTTCGTCTTTCAACTTTTCAACCATTCGTTTAGGTAAAAAGCCAAAAGGCTAGTTTGAACCTCTAGAGGTTTTGCTAAGTAAAATCAAGGAGTAAGGTGGTTTACTATTGCCTTCATCACTTAGTTGAAAGAGTATACTTACCAGCATGCCAGGCTCTCTGAAAAGCACCCACATTTCACCGTGCAAATGAAACCTTTACTTTATTCACCACAGGGTATGGCTGTATAGTGGAATTAATTACTATCAGCGAAGATAACTCTGACTAGTCTCTTTTACACCTCTACCTCTTCTGTTCTTAATAGTACAGTCGTAGTAGTATACGAACGCCGAGCGTTGCATATATGGAATGAGGTAATCATAGGGAAAAAGACGGTACACGAAGCTGTAGGTTTTGTTTATTGTATTCGTGTAAATAGTATACATTCCAATAGTGTTCTTTTTTGTTCTTTATTCAGTTGACACCCCCTGTACAACGTAGATCGTTAGTTTTGACTACACTTTTGAACCGTCTTCTGACAACATGGACAATAATGGCTGGTAAGTAATTTTTTTTTAACTATCTGTTATTTTATCTAAACTTGGTGTATGCCAACATACTTAGTAAGATTCACATACATTATATACGTCAAATGGGGTGAGATTGTCCCACTTTTTGTGTACTTTTCTACTCATTTTTATGAGTATGCAAAATATTACTTCGGCAACTATGCCTGAACCAAGAGCTAGTTTTTAGCTTTCATCGCATTTTAAAAAAATTGAGATTTATTAAGCCAGTTAGCCACAAATTTGGAAAATTCATGGCACAATCTAACCCCACTGATCGGGGATAGTTTGTGCCAGCAAGTTTTTACTTTTGATATCTTATTTTAAAATCAATGTGGCACAATCTTACCCTTAGAAGGGTTTGGTTTGTGCTTTTTGAAGACCACAAAAATAAAAAAATATTTTATTAAAGCCAAAAAAAGAAAAATTTTCATAAAATTAGCGTATGTTGTAAGGAAATGGTTTTTAGCCACTTAAAACTAGGAAATACTGTGTCTAATTTGTTTTAATCGACCTTTACATATCAATGATAGAGTAGAATGAAAACTGAAAAACTTAAAATACAAATTAAAATCAATTAAAAATTGAGCATTACTTTTGTAAACTAAATTACATAATCATTTGGCTATGGCTTCAAGTCCACAATAATATTCTCTTCTAGACAATTGTACAAGATCAGCATTTGTTCTTGAAACTGCTTCTTTAGAATACCAAATCTCAGCTTTCTTTGCTGGGGTCATTTCCAATGTTTGCTTGATTTCTCCATCGAATTAATGTGTATTTCAGTTTGATGTGTCCACGATACACCTTTACCTTCATATAAGAATACAATCAAGGCCCCAACACTTAAATTGCTACTATCCGAGGTACATCTTGCCATTTCTTCACAATTAGTACTCTAAAAAAAATCTGGTTTAGCAATCTGGATCAGTAAAACCTTTATAGCTATCTTTACTTTCACCAAAAACTTACCTCTCCACCCTCTGATTCACTGCTGTCGGACATTTTGTTTCTTTTATTTTTTCCTCCTGGATGTAGATGTCAGTATTTTCTGCATTGCTGACCTGCATTGGTCCTCTGCAAACACACTTTTACTTGGTGCAATATAAGGTCGTATGCTACAAGCCATTTTACAACCCTTATGTCTTAGTGAAGGGCCAGCTGTAAAACAATTATTGAACAAAAAGTTACAGCAAAGGGGACACTTGTGCCAGAATTGGCACAAAGTCACCCCGTGAATCTGGGTCAAAAGATTAAACTGTAAAAACACGTCATAAACTTATTCATTTTAATTAAATTTTATAAGAAAATAATCACAACTAAACGTACTATAAGTAATACTAACCTGATTAATATTATATTGAATCGTGTCCTGGTCCCACATAAAAGTTGCACACATCAACTCAAATTTGACCACGATGTCACAGTGAATGTAGAGCTATTACAAATCGAAGAGGTTAAATCAAGTTATCCAAAATACATAGCGAAACGCAGCACATTTTAAAGCTTTTATCTGTCCTAAAAACAGGGTTCTATCTCTTATAGTTAAGGAGGGACAATAAAAAATAAGATTTGGCACAATCTAACCCCTGTTGTCACAAAGTCACCCCATTCAACGTACTTATAATAAATTGTAAAATGGATAAGAGTGAAGTCACAGCGTCATTTATATTTTGCTGTTACTTATATGCAACGTTCGGCGTTATGCCGACACTCTTACTTTTTTCTGCCGTTGCACATAAATAAGGCTTGGCACTATCTCTGGTGAATTTATAGTTTTATTATTATTATTTTTTTTGATTATTTTGCAATAAACTAATAAATATAAATTTTTATTCCGTTTTAGTGCTACTATTCAGTTTAAGGATGGACTGATACTGGAAACGTTTCGTATTTTAGAAAAAGGTGTGGATACAGAAGGCAATGCAGCGGAAATATTTATTACACCACCTGATGTAGGGGACCGTACCAGAAGATTTGGGAATACAGATGGAGGAGGACTAGTGGATAATTTACTGAGGTCAATATTGCGGGCAAGAGCAGAAATCAAGTTACCAAACAGACGAGTTATGGCACTAGACGACACAAATTTTGAAAATCGGAAGGTAGCGGAAGAAGAAGTAAACTAAAAGGACGGATTTGACCTTGAGCGTAATAGTAACTACTGCTTCATAACAGACAAAGTTACTGACGTGTAGTAACAAGACGTGTAGTTATTTTTGAATTATTTTGGATAATGAGACTGTTCAATAGCTTATACTTGATGATACTGAACTATGCGACATTCCTCAAATGTCCAAATCCCAACATAACTACGCCTACTAAAGAAATATATATATATTTTTGTATTTTGTACTTGTCAGGTTACAACTGTCTTCTTGAAAAGCGTACGTACTGCGAAAAAAGAAAATGGCGTCCGCGACAATCAGGTGGCAAACGGAATGGGTAGAACCAGAGATTTTTGGAAGTAAACCGATTTGTGCATTTAAACGACTACTAAAAGTTTGATAAACGCGATCAATTTTGTAAAGTTCAATCTTACGCAGTGTCTGAAAAAGCACTTTCAGGAACATTTTGTGTCGCAACAATATATTGATTACGACAAGTTCATGAAAGTATTTTGGAAAACACAGTTGCCAACAAATTATCAAGGAAAACCAATCCATTTTGGTCGAGCCTTGCTAAAATTTATGTTTCCGAGTTGCTAAGAAGAATGTTTTCATATTGTTTGTATTCAAAAGATATTTTTCAGTTTCTAAAACATTCGTATGTAATAATTCTAATAAACAGAACAAACTTAGTATTATTTTCTTAGTGGAAAGCTGTCATATTTTCTACTTTATCTACATTTTTTTTTTTTTTGATATTATTGCCATTTTAAAAAATTAAGAAAAAATACAGATAAAATTAACAAAAATTATGCTTTTCACGGCCTTTCAAAGTAATGACGACAAACAAACATGCTTATAGCAGGAGTGGGAGCGCCGCGCGTTGCATTTAAGCAACGGGTCGGCAAGAAGTCGCCGACTACGGTAATAAAAAATAAAACTATTATTTTCTTGAATAATACTATAAATGTAACGCTTTTTATAATAAATTGTCAAAAAAAATCGAAAATTTTTGTGTCTCGGCGTTGGAGAGTTAATTTAACAATCCACCTGCCCGTTGTGGGCAAATGTTAAAGAGTGTTAATGTAAATAAATAATAATAGTTTAGCCGGCCGCATTGGCGCAGTTGGTAACGTGCTCGCCTCTCATCATGCGGTCCTGGGTTCGAATCCCACTCAGGCACGGCATATTTTCATACGTTACAAAAAAATCATTTCATCCTCCATTGTACAATAGTTACACCCCAACGTCGTCGCTAATGACCGTTGTAGTTGATGCGACGTTAAATAAATAAATAAAATTAAAAATAATAGTTAATACCGTATTTACTCGCGTACCCCACGCAGATATTTTTTAAAATTGCCGCCTGAAAACCAACGGTGCGTGGCTTACGTGCGTACTACCATATCAGCCATAACTTCACTCATGCTGTCACTTCTTACATTCTGATTTTAACACACTGGATCAAGGTCAACGACCTCAACTCCTACCACAGAATTTTTGTTGACTCATAATACCGGTATTATTTTTTGTATTATTGCTAGCTAGGCGTATAACGCGTTTAGTCATCTTGAAGTAAGCAGTGTTTCACAGCGTGTTTATTTGTTCTTGTATAACATACATCATGAGTACAACCAAAGGTTTACGTTTGCGTTCTTTTACCGCGAGTGAGAAATTAAATGTAGTGCGAGAAGTTGAGAATATCGGAAACCGAGCAGCAGGTAGAAAATTTGATATAGGCTAAATGAAGCATATATATGAGATTGGAGAAAGAAAAAGAATCTTCTCTTGAAAACTTCTACTAACAGGAGAGCTTTCAGAGGATGTAAACCAAAATTTGATGAAATTGAAAAAGAACTTGTGCAGTTTATATTAGAAAAACACCAATTTGGTTATGGTATTTCTGTTGAAATGTGCTAAAATAAAAGTATAAAAATAGCAGAAAATAAAGGTATTCTTAATTTCAAGGCCAGCAGAGGATGGATAGTTAGGCTTTTCAAAAGAAATGATTTAAGTTTAAGAAAGCGAACACGTATTGCACAAAGGTTACCGGATGAATATGAGGAGCAAATAATAACTTCCTATATTTAGGAAAACTTGCAGTAATCATTTTATTTTTTACAGGTCAACCAGGCTGTCAAAAATAAACTATCGGGTATATGGACTCATAAGATGCATTTTTATGTTCACTTAACTAATAAATAGCCTACTTGCCTCTTGATTTGAATTTAACCATTACTGTTGTTTTTAAATTTATTGTAAAAAATTATTATAATAAATATTGTATGTAAGTTTGACCTTTGTATTTTTTACCGTACTTATTTTTTTAGTTCGTATAATTCGGGTGCGTGGCTTACGCGGGGGCGTGGGGTACGCGAGTAAATACGGTAAATCGTTCCAAGTAAGGTTAGAAATATAGTGTATAAATGGTTTGGCCTATGTATAGTATTGGCCTATTGTTGTGACGGCTAGCTACTTGAAAAGAGTCGGGGTATCTATTTACACAGTGAGCTTTTTTGTTAAGGTGTTGAAATATGTCCTTTATTTAAACATAATGTTCTTACCGTTTGTTACGATTCATCCAGAACCGACAGAAAAATTTTGTATTTTTATGTAGCTTTGTTAATGTAGTATTTTCTAGAAGTTAGGTAGTTAGGTATAAGAAGCGGCCGTCTTGAAGTTAGTTCATTTTTAATTGTTATTCAGTGAGTGAGTTTTACCGAGTAACAGATACGTCTGTTGAAAAGGTCCAGCGAATACTGTAGACGTATAATCGTTTGGTAGTAGGATAATAATTCTAATGATTTGTAATTAATTGCCAGATAATCTTGTAATTGGTTAAGTTTATTTAATGTTATTAATTTATTATTTATTATAACTATTAATTAAATTGTAGTATTTGTAATGTATTTGTAGAATGAAGTAACATTATAATTTGTAATTTTTAGTTTATAATAATTAGTAGTAAATTTCAACGATTGTTTGTTAATTATTTATTTTACCCAGATCCCGAAACGGACCTTAGCGATAAGATTCACTATGTTCTCTACTTTTCCGAAGAAAGTACTGTGACGACTCAAAATCAGTGACAGCTGGCTTTGTTTATGTTTTGGTCTGAAGTAAATGTAAATAGACCCAGCTGGTGGAAATTTTTTTTTTTTTTTTTTTTTTTTTTTTTTTTTAACAGTAAGAATTATTTACAAACAGTTTAACAAAAACTTTCAGTAAATGTGTTGATGATGAATAAAACTTGAAGAAGACAGCACTCAGCAGCGTTGCTTCCAAGTCATCGTTTGGTTATAGTTGATGAAGGGTTTCTTCTTGGTCCTGGTGATGTACAATGTTTTTTTCTTTTTTTTATACGGATGAAGTGAATGAAGGTGTGAAAAGAAGCGAATGAAGACGTGATACTGATGATCTGCGTAACTGATGATAGAAAATTTATTAGATGATTAATTTTAGATTAATGAGAGTTAGCAAGATTTAGATTATTAATAAATAATAGTTGACAACCGTAGTATCATTTTGTGTTTTTGATCTTAAAAGGATGGTTAAACATTTTAGATCAGGTGAAACGGAATGGAAGATCTAATATTCTCGCCTTCTTGAGTCTTTGATGTTCAATATTGTCATCGAGAAGATTTATAGCCAAATGATTGGAATGAGTGTCCAACTTGGTTATATACTTTTCACTCCGACTGTTAATTTCTTCTCCCACCGTAGGTATGCCCAGGTCATGATGGAGTACTTCATTAGGCACATACCAAGGTGCACAGCATATAAGTCGAAGAAACTTCGATTGGAATCTCTGTAATATTTCTACATTAGATGTACTTGCTGTGCCCCAGAGTTCAATTCCATAACTCCAAACTGGTTTTATCATCACCTTGTACAGTGTCAATTTATTTTCCAAAGACAACTGTGATCGCCTCCCAACAAGCCAATATAGTTGTCGTAATTTGAGTCCAAGTTGTTTCCGTTTGGTCCATATATGTTTTCTCCACGTCAATCAAATAAAATAATAAAAAATAATTTAATTTTAATAAAAAATAATTTAATTTTAAGAAAAAATAATTTAATTTTAAGAAAAATGTATAAAACAAAATCGGGTTGCTAGGTGGCTAGTAGGTGGTTAAAGAAAATTGTAAAAATGATTTAGTGGGGCCTTGAGTTTGAAAGGATGAGGAGGTCATCACATTAATGCTTAATTATGTAAATTATATATTTAGTACATTGGAAACGTTGTATGGATAATTTACAAGACACTTTAAAAAATTGTAAAACCATATTGTTAAACTGATTGAATACATGTTTAATACAAAATATTTATATGATGATAATATAGTTTATGGAACAAGAATACCGTTGAAAATAAAGTAATTATTTATTGATTTTGAATAATATTATT
This sequence comes from Catonia carolina, assembly GCA_035578175.1. Lineage (NCBI taxonomy): Eukaryota > Metazoa > Arthropoda > Insecta > Hemiptera > Achilidae > Catonia > Catonia carolina. The sequence goes on from JAQMRL010000002.1 coordinate 85,352,267, forward strand.
TGTTATATTACAGTACATAAGACACCGGGACTATGTTAGCCGAAAATATTCTAACGTACCCATAAAGTGAACTTAAAAAAGTAGAGTGTGGAATAAAACCGGGAAAAATTATAAATCACTTTACTTAGTGCATGTCTATGAAGCTACCAACTACAATTACACTGTGGATGTTAAGTTGTTAACGACTTATTTAAAAGATTCACTATCTCAGTTAATAACGGTCGCAAAATTACTTAAGTAATTGCACTACTAAACTATGAAAATCACACTAAAAACTATATTTCTCAACATTCTGTAAAAAACCAGGAAGTACATAAATTTAGTCTAACCATGTTATAAAGAAAATTGTGTGAAATAACTTCAACCATATTTAGAACATTTTTCAATGTAGATGATATACGGGAATTGGCACCGTATGTCAATATGAGTACTGTCACTAGTTTTACGATTTGGATCTGCTGCCAATTGCCTCAATAAAAAAACAACTACCTTCTTTACATAAGACCATAAAATTCCCCGCAAGCAAGTAGTCGATATTCTAAGTACTTCTCCTATCATTTCCAGTGAAATAAAACGTTTCGAATATTTTAAAGACTCTTGCCAAACCTCATTTTAAAATTCAATCAAGAAGAGATATAAACCTGAATAATGCAGTATTATCTCTATTAGTATAATTTACATTTAAATATGAAATATTTAAAAAATGTAATAACAACAAAACTATCAAAAAATAAAATAAAAGTAAAAAAACAAAAAGGATTGAATTTACTGGAATCATAGCTGTTTCAATGGTATGACTATTCTAAATAGAAAATACTTTTATCTTAAATTAATGTAATTTATACTGTGGTTTTTCATAAATCAATCATTACAGATTTTATTGAAATTACTGTTAAATTTTATTTATAAAACCTTGCTGAACATTAGGTTGCTGATTTATTTAATTTTGGTTATTTAGATGTTTGTTATTACATATTTTTAATATTAACTGTCATAGTATTTTTTTAGTTTAAATTCAACGTTTTCTTTTAAAATTTATTCAAAGTCGCATCGATTCTTGGTCGTTAGTGACTACTGTAAGTTTTGGTACTGTGACTGTGGATTTTAACGTGTTAGAATTTCCACACCCTAGCCAGGTTCTTTCACTTTGTAAGCCAGCACGCTAATGACTACGCCACAGAGGTGGTCAAATTAAACATTTTTGTTAATGAACTCAATGTTGTTGTTTAGTTCATCAGCCAAAAGGCTGGTTTAAACCTTAAGAGGTTTTACTAAGTAAAACGAGAAGTGAGGTGGTATACCATGCCTTCCTCAGTGAGTGAAAAAGTACGCTTACCAGCATGCCGAGCCCTCTGAAAAGCACATATTTATTTTCCACTCTGCAAATGACACCTTTACTTCTTTCTCCACAGAGTCTGGCTATATAATGAAATTCATTACTTTCAAAGGAGATAACTTTGATTAGTGTCGTTTACATATCTGCCTCTTCTGTTCTTAAATGATTGTCATTTAATTGGCTGGCCATGTGATAAGAATCAGACTATTTATTTTAGCAATGCAACTCCACATGTCACTCCACCTGACACTCCACCTGTCTGTTATGAGCAAAATGAACTCAATATAATTAATATAATCAACATAAATCATTAAAATCAATATACGCGCCGAGGTAAACGTTAAGTCACTGTGGGAAACGTTGAGAATAATTATACAAGTGAAACTAGTCCAATCATTTACTGCGCATGCCAGCGCACAAACTCCCTCTGCGAGCATAGAGATATAAACCCAGAGGGAGGCGAGGCTTGGGAAAACCTACAAAGAGATGGATGCCGGAACAGGCCACTGAGCCTAATCTTTGCCGGATATTGATCATGATGATGATAAATATAATTAAATTTTGTTCGAAATTTGTTTTATCTTTTGAATATCGTTAAAAACAATATTACATCATTTAATTTTTATGTTATATTACATTTGAAATTACAAACTACAATTTATTAGTAGAAATAAAGTTTGTTTAAAAAGGAAGAAGTGTAATGAAAGACCATTATTAACAAACTAATGAAACTCAATGCTATTTTCCTATGGTTCAAATTCTGTGGGACACCCGGTATAACATTGAAATATCAATAGAAGAAAAAAACATATTGTGACACTCATCGCTAAGGTCCGTTTCGGGATCTAGGTTATTAAATAATTAATACATTAAAGTTTACAATTGCACATATTTATTATACTAAAAGATTTACAAAATAAACAACAAAATAATTACAAAGAAGTAATACAATAACTAACTTAATAATTTACTTAAAATAAATAATAAACAATAAATAGGTAACTTAATAATTTACTTACCACTACTTACAATCAATTTTCTAGAATACACATACAAAATGAAACTGAATACACAAGAACTGAATTTAATACAGATACACAATAACTTTTCACACTACACACAAACAAAGACAGTATAACAATCGTTGACCAACACAATGCTCGGAACCGTTAACCTGAATAACGCCGGACAGTCACTCGTCAAAGATCAAACGAATACTAACTCTCTGACCGCGCTCGGGGGTCTATTTATATACGGGGGGTTCAAAGATACTTCTAGCAAAACAGAGAAACTCCATGCAAATAATAAAGTACAAAAAGAACCCTTTATAAATGAGTGCTAGAAAAATCTATTGTAAACAAGTCAACAATAGATCTTATTGTAAATAGAAAGTGTTACAGGTCGACCTTTTCATTAATAGTTGTACAACAATAGACACAGTAGCGCAGTCCCTTCAAACAACTTTCATGAATAGGCATACTTTTATTGTCACTATTGTCCCATTGTTACTTATTGTTACTCTTTCACTCTATTATCCTCTCTTTACTATTTTCATGAATGAAACACTAGAACCTTCGTGAACCATCCTTTTCTTCGATGTTGTCACAATATAATAGGGTATTGACTTTGTGATTTTATTTTTTGTTTGCTTAGAGTGAATTGAGCTAGCCTACAACCTTCAGGAATAATTTCTAAAAGTTTACGCTATGAATCCGATTACAAATTTGGTAAAAAATTAAAAGAAAATTTAAAAACCGTCCTTTCTACTCAACACTGAATTTTTAATTAATACAAGAAAGAGCTAGTGGTATAAAAACCATAGTAGTAGTTTTATTACTTGTTACTGTAAGCTTTCGATTAGACATCTGCTGATGGAATGATTTCCAATGGTTTACAAATTTTGTCAAACATCCTACTGACATGCAGAAGTGCCTAAATAAACCCATTTCTGCATGTCAAAAATTTTGTTTTTTAAAAACATAATAAAATTACTACAATGAACTCTAATAACGTCAGCGTCATTCTATCTTTTTCTTTTGTTGTATGTTTTAATTTTTGTTGAATTTCGAAAACTGTAATGCTCTAAACGAAACTGTGTTCATGAACTAAATTATGGTTCTTAAATAATTACGTAACAATAACTTTTATAAGAAAAATTGTAGTTTTATTTTTGTATTTCGTAATAACGTTAAATGTTATTTCACCAAATTTTGGTGTTGATGTGACTTTAAAATAATAAATTAAAGATATATTAAAAAAACAATTTTGATAACAGATCCATAATAAAAAGTTATTACTACAAAAATAAGTAGATATTTACAAACATATTTTTTAAGAAATAGGTTTGAACAAGTTACATTAGAATTACGAATATTGGTCACTCCAAATTCACGCATGGATATCATACATCTATAAAGCTAAAAGTAATCCAGAATTTTGCCGAGAGATATTCAGTTATGCTCTTTAGAAAATTGATCATCTGTTGATTGAGTGCTCAGTTCTTCAGTTTGAGTGCGTTCGTGCGACGAGAATCAAATTGTATGCTTGCGTCTGAATTGGGATGGCATTAAAAAAACATGCGTTTCTAAAAGGTCGTAAACTTAATCGATAATCGAAAGAAAGATTTTTATGTTATTACTTTTGTATTAGCTAACATTTTGGATATTTTTTACGTTTTTGTACACCTTTGGATTTATTTTTCTTAATATCTTTTATCGTTAAGTCTGTTAAATATTTTTTTATGATTTAAAATTTTTAATTTACTTTCTACTTTGTTAAATATTCGACTTTAATACTGAATTTTTCGGGTTAAATTTTGTTAACAGAAAATGCTAACAAATCTATAAAATTTAAAAGAAATTTAAAAGGCTTCACATTTATTTTCTGGAGCCAAATAGTTACCTGACACCCGTAAGCCCAAATAGGTAGGGATTTGTACAGTAACAGTTTTGAGTGAAAAGTGAGTTTTTACCTCTTGGAGGGCAATATTAGAAAGATTTTCCGTCTACCTCTTTTAAGTAAATGTGTAAAAGTTATTTATTTTTCTTACACTGATGAAAGGCTGAAGAAAATTTTTATTGTGCGAGTTTTGTAAGGAAAATGAAACAAAAAAACTGATAAATTGAAAATAGTCTTTACTGAAAATATAAAGTAGAAAATATAATCCTCTACAATTTTAAAGTTAACATTTTAGTTGAATATGTAACTCTGCTTCTTATTAGTAGCATTTAATAACTTAGATGGTTGCATTGTAAACGCTCTTACAAATCTCATCGCCACGCCTCTTTCGTATGGTGTTCTTCCTTGGCTAAATATAAAAGTGCTTTCATTTTAGAGAGGCGTATTGTACTTCTACAATATAAATATTTGATAAAGCTCCTTTTCAACTAGGGAAGTAAAAGAAATGATATTTAAAAAACTGACGTCATATTCTTTCCATTTTTTCTTAACTTGGATTCGTAAGTTTTAATAACTTCGAATTTTTTTTCACAAACTTACTACAACGTATAACATTATTAAACATTTTATAAAAAAGTTTTTCATGATGAGTATGTAAATGAAAAAGTATGAAGTTTATTGCAATCAACTCATTGTGTAATTGTTAGTTTTAATTATTATTTATAAAAATTAGTTATAAAAATTTAGCTGTCGTGGTCGAAGCTTCCGCACAGGTTCTCTTCGCCACTTCAGACGAACGCCTATTCAATTTCCTTACTGCCTACAATTCAGTAGCATAAACTTTACATTCTTTATTCCCCAAATTAATATAATTATACGTGTAATATTTTATTTTAGATGATAAAAAAGTTTTCCCATAACAGGCAGGTGGAGTGGTAAATTATTTGCACTCGACCTCCTAGTTCCAGGGCTACAAAAAATAGTTCTGTTTTTTATCACATGGTCGGCCAATTATATGACTGAAACATTTAAAAATAGAAAAAAAGTTCAGGTGTAAAAGACATTAGTTAGAGTTTTTTCCTCTGCGAAAAGGATTTATCGCTCTCCTTTTAGGTCATCAGCCATTCGGCTGATGACCTAAACAACAACAACAACAGTAAAAATTTATTCAGACCTATTTATTTAGTAAATTTCTGGGTTGAAAACATTATTTAAAAGTAAAAAATTAAAAACAAAGTTTTTAAATATTAGTTTGCAGGTACCGATAGTAGATTTTCTGTTGAGAGATAGCTAATTTATACTGGTATTCATTTCGTGTCGTTTCCGATCTGAATCAACTTTCATTAAAATATTATTAAAACAACTGATATTCATACTATATTTTCAAATTCAGAAGTTCCTTTCCTTTTAGAAAGGAATATTATACAATGGCAGCACCGTCAACTATACTGATGGCCAAATACTTTATTACGGATTTAAAACAACGAATGATAATAAAAAATATTGGGCGTCAGCTCTATCAGAGCAGCGTGAGAAAATTGAATAAATGAAGCTGCGTTTCTTTGCATTCAACTACAATATTTATTGTATCACTTATAATTAAACTTATTCTTCAATTACCCTAACCTGTTTTAAAATATAGCCAACTTTTTTTCTGCAAATTTTTTTTAATACAAAAACAAAACTTAAAAAATCTTTAATAAATATACAAATAAATTTACCTCCAATCAAATACTGTTCTCCTTTCTTTTTCTTCTTCTCGTTATCCTGGTCACTCTCGTTCTGCTAGTCACTTTTTTAAATACTGCTCCTTCTTAACTAATTGTTCCACTCTGAAGTCCCAATGGAACTGATTTCGGTCTCCTATATCCGAAATAACGAAACCTCTGGTCCACAATCCTCCCTCTCCTACCAAACGTTCAACCAACCTGGAGGGCCAACGGGAAGGAGAACCAGCCCAATGATTGTCTGTAAGTTGTACTGAGGAAGAAAGCTCAAAAAACGCAGGGGGGAAATACACCTGTCTAAATAATACTACCCTGTATCAGACGATTGGCAGTTGTCTATATTTACAACTTATTGTCTAACTAGGCTACTATTATACTAACTAATGTAGTCTAACTACTAATGTAACTAAATTCTAACAATGGGGGGTTTTTCCATACTCTATTTAATAGGTTTTTACTTTAGTAAAGAAAGTTATAGAACTGAGGAATTACCATAACTTCCATTGTTTGTATAATTGTACTTTTACAACGGTACACAATGTACAATCTATTTTTTTCAATCTGTGTAATAGTAGGTAGCCCTAAGTATAAACAATGTAAGTTGTCTTATTGATAAAAAATGTGAATAATTCTAAACCAATTAAGGTTAATATGAACGTCGGTCATTTTAAATAACCATTATTGATTTGCTGTTAGTAGGACATCTTTAGTATTTGTCAATAAAACTGTCATTTATTATAAAACAAAGACAAAAAATCAATAAACGTTAAGTACATTTTCGTCACAGGTAATGCAAAGTTCAGTTGGTTACATTAAAAAGTTGTTTAAAATATGTTAACAAAAGTGTTTTAAAATGTTAATGTGTATTTCATTACAGTCCAAATTAAAAATTTTTATTAGAGATTAATTATAAAATTAAAAATTTATATATTAAAATTAATAACACGATAATTATTTTCATAAATTCTGTCAAAATAAACGATTCATAACTATTTAATTATTTATATTTTGATCTTGTAAAAATATTGAAATTAGAAAAGACGTACTCACTACCTCCTTTAATAAATTTTGTAAATAATTACAGTTTTGATAACATTTTTTGAATAGTTTTATCTTTTTTAGTATTGCACCTTTTTAATTTTGCGCGTCATTACTATTCGCTTAACCGTGTTACGTAGTACACTGAAAACAGCCATAATCATATTAACTAATTTAAATCATATTAACTAATTTGGTCCATTAACGTTTGCAGTAGATGCGGAAACTCTTTGTTGCGGTACTTTGTAAAATATATTCAGGACGTAACCAGAACTTTTCATTTCACTGTCTAGCAATCTACCATTGAGCTTTGGCGACAGCCATTAAATTAGTTAGTATTCATATAAATTTATTACGAAATTCTAGAAAACTCATATATCAGCTGATACTATTGTAGCCAGAAAAATGGATTGCAGTAGATACAAACAAATGACTTTATTGACCTACAGTTGGACACTATGCAGTGACAATGTTCAAAGAAATAAAAATTATGTTACATTTAATTTTGAATCTTACTTACTGTTAATATTAATATAGCTTGAATTTACTGTCTCTACTCCATCGGCATTTCAGCCGTAACTATGCGAGATTACTAGTACATTTGTAGAATTTAAATTACGTACTGACTATCAATCTAAATTTACAGTAAAATATTTTAGCAAATTATCATATCGTAAGTCATACTATAAAATTTTTGTCAGATACGTAACTTAAAAAATTACTAATTAGCTGCAAGAACCATTACATTTTTTTGAAGGGGGCGCCCAAACTCCTCTACACTTCGTCTTCTCCACCCACTACTATGGCTAGTTGCAAGGATGCGAGGTGGTACAGTAGAACAGCAATAGAAAATCGCCTTGGTATACTGCATCATTATAAACTTAACATTATAATTTTTTTCTGTCAGAAGAAGGCAGTCAGCCGCCGAGCCCAACACGTATCACACCGACATGAAGAACATAAAGATCATGCAATAGTTACAGCTGTCTTTCACAGTATCCTGTATAGTTTTTCTTTAATTTTGAAATCTCTGTGAAACAAATCTACCACTCCATTTATTTCGTTTGCTGTAGGTATACTTCTATTATATGGAGCTATTCTACTGCTTGTGGCTCCAGCAAACAACCTGAAACTTCTTCAAGTTGTGGAAGACATTCTCAGAAATATCTTCGAGATAGCCGGAATAGCGACCCATAATGCAGAATGTTGTAAGTGTATAGACCTTCCAACACTCTTCGCCGGGTACTCAGACTTTGAGCCCTTTGAATTTAAAGATGAACTTGATACAATAAGCTTATCTTACTACGAATAAAAGAGTTCATTTAATTTTCAAAATAATTGATATTTTAGTTTTCATATTTCTAAACCAACTTCAAATTGCGGTTGTTTTATTAATATTTTTTTCTTTTATTACATGGAAATAGCAATCGTCTTTTGAAATATTACTTTATATAATTTAATAAAGAAAATTGTGTTAAAACATAATCAGATGTTTATGATAAGTACACAAAATAACAGAAAACAATAAATTAAAATCCTTTAGGGAAATTTCTTTTGTATTAGAAAACAAATTGTACGTATTTTAAATCCAACGTTACAGGAAATTAAAATGGGGTATAGTATACTAAACAAAACAGAGTCAAATTGATACGAATGAGTTAGAAATTTAAAATTATTAACTTTCGAGAGTGTCTCTTTATTTTAATCATTCCAAAATACGAGTAAATTTTAAATAGAAAAGAACTTGACATGTAAAATAAATGTAAATTGAATTCATATTCGATATAATAATAATAAAGGCGCTAACATATTGTGTTCGTAATGGAAGAAAATCGATTAAATATTATTGAATTCAATAAATTTTGTAATCACGACGGAAATAATATAAACTTCATTTTGATATTAAAATCAAGATACTTTGTATAGGAATTCATTTAAAATTTTGTCATGTTTGAATTTAATTTTAGAAACCAGAACTATTTTATTTTGCATTTATTTAGTAGTAATATTTATCTAAACAAAACTTACATTTCATAAAATGTTAAGTAGAATTTAGGTAAAGTGTTGCGAGAAAAAATACTCGTATTTTATAACATATGACGAGTATAATGAAAATTTATTAAATATTCTTCCGGTTTTCTTTATTTCGTGCTACCTCAAATATATTTTAATTTTTCTACTTAATTCTTTTCGGTTTTATTACACAAAAAGGATGTTCTTAAAAATCCTGTGGTATATTTAAAATATTAAACCAAATTTTTTTTTATACTTTACTTAATTAACTACCAGGTTTTTAATGACTTCTATAAGGTTATTTACACCGGATTATCAACAACTGACAGAAACTTTAAAATTAACAATGTGACTAACATTAATAACAAAGAATATAAACAATTTCACAAATAAACTTTTCCAACCTTAATAAAAGTTCCGTACAGTGGATAAAGGAGCAAAATACATAAAAATATACAGTTTATGCAGAATAGCATGGCAGCATTAATGTATACGGAATATGACGTTCATGATTTATCTGAAGCAGTGTTATCTGAAGAAGGGAATTTTTAAAAAATTTAATACCAATCGACGAAGAAGAAATTTTTTTGATGTTTCATATTCACTCGGTCAATGTTATGATCAAGGTTACTTTTTTTGCCAAAATTATTAATATTAGATTTTTGTTTTTAATTTTAAAATAACAATCATGTGTGTTTGTAATGTCAACAAGAATTATTTTTATATTTTCGGACTGAATTATTTCCATTCCACATTATAATTCACGTTAGTTAACAGCAACAATTACTTTCAAATCTCCTAATTTTCTTAATAAAATGAAACAAGAAATTTATATTATATAAAACAATAACGTTTTAAATTATCAAATAAAACTAAACATAATACACTAAAAAAAAAACGAATACCTTGCGTCCACCTAATTTGGTTTCAAATTGTTACGTTTTGAACATGCAAACTTTATTACAAAAACAATAACAGTTTGTAAAAAAAAAACAACAATGATCCGTTATGAACAACAAAGCGGCAGCTAAGGGATCAGCTGATTTATTGCAAACGCAACATTACAAAATAAAAATGTTTAAATGTAACATTTTGAAAAGGGAAATTTTTCACCTCAATTTCGGTTTCATTCTCCCAGAATTCGTTCCTCGCAGGACTTACTACCAAGCTATTCTGCATAAACTGTAAATTTCAACTAGCAAAATTTAACTAGTTAAATAAACTAAAGAAAGATACTAATTATATAATTTTTGGTTTGATTACAAGCGCAAACTCTAAATACGCGTATTTACAATAAAGATAAAACGAAATTTTGTCCATGTAGGGTACTATTGATTAAACTGGGAATTTACTCCCTGAATTCTTTACTACTCCAAACCATGTACAATAAAGAGAAATAAAATAATTCATTTTTAACGAAAATGGAAAACAGCCCTTTGGCAGCTTCGTCATTTTTGAACAATTAATGTCAAAATTAATAAACAATACAGGTCAGTTTGGCTCCTACCTAGTTGTATTGCAACGTAAAGTATAGGCATTGCAAATTATCTAATTATGTCAGTTTGACAGTGAAATATTTAATGAACTGCCATTAATAGTCAATGCTTTTGAAAATATGGATGCACAGTACATAAATTTCGCTAGAGTTACTGACTTGTGAGGGTACCAGATAATTTAACAAATGCACTCATTTCTAATATAAAAATTAAGACTATTTGATAATTAAAATAAACAGTTCCATTAATTAATTTATTCAAATTATATATACCTACGCAATGTACAATTAATATTCATGTCACGAAGATAATATTTCATGCAGGGATTAAACCACATATAAACCATTTTTATTAAGTTACATTTCAACGTGACATCAGAAGTATTTGAAAAATTACTACTTGATCGTCTAAAACCTTTTTTTGAAGAAAGTATTTACCCGGATCATCAATTCGGTTCCGGAAAAAACATTCTACGATAGAACAGGTATATCGGATAGTTAACCAAATTCGATATACCTTAGAAAAAAAGGAATTCTGCTTAGCCGTTTTCTTAGACGTAGCTCAGGCGTTTGAAAAGGTATGGCATTTAGCTCTTCTACACAAAATTAAATTAAACCTAGATCATAATTATTTCCTTATTAAAAACATTTTTAACCAATCATTTTTTTCTTGTAAAATTTGATGATGAGTTATCGGCCTTGCACCTAATTCGTTCAGGTGTACCTCAAGGTACTATTTTAAGTCCTTTTCTATGCACGCTATTTACAGCAGGTATTCCTGTAAATGGACTTGTAACAACAGCAACTTTTGCCGATGATACTGCTATTATTGCGTTTGATGCCTCCTCAGTCCACGCTTTTGATAAACTACTGCAACATCTAAATAACATTCAAGACTGGTGCCAAAAATCGAGGATCAAAGTAAATAAACAGAAGTCTGCACACGTAACCTTTACGATGAAACTAGAATCATGTTCACCAGTAACGTTTCGCAACAACGTAATTTCCACATTCAGATGACGTGAGATACTTAGGCATCTATCTAGACAGGCGATTGACGTGGAGAAAACATATATGGACCAAACGGAAACTACTTGGACTTGAATTACGACAACTGTATTGGCTTGCTGGGAGGCGATAACAGTTGTCTTTGGAAAATAAAGTTACACTGTACAAGGTGATGATAAAACCAGTTTGGAGTTATGGAATTGAACTCTGGGGCACAGCAAGTACTTCTAATGTAGAAATATTAAAGAGATTCCAATCGAAGTTTCTTTAACTACTATGCTGTGCACCTTGGTATGTGCCTAATGAAGTACTCCACCATGACCCTGGGCATAGCTATGGTGAGAGAAGAAATTAGCTGTCGGATTAAAAGGTATTTAACCAAGTTACATACTCATTCTAATCATTTGGCTAAAAATCTTCTCGATGACAATATTGAAAATCAAAGACACAAGAAGGCGAGAGTATTAGATCTTCCATTCAGTTTCACCTGATCAAAAATCTTTAACCATCCTTTCAAGATAAAAAGCAAAAAATTATATTACGGATGGTCAACTCTTATTTATCAATAAACTAAATATTGATAACACTTATTAATCTAAAGTTAATCATCAAATAAATATTCAATCATCAGTTACACAGATCATCAGTATCACGTCTTCATTCTCTACTTTTCACACCTTCATTCACTTCATTCGTATAAAAAAAGTTGTACGTCACCAGGACCCAAGAAGAAACCCTTTTATCACTTATATGCAAATGATCACACGGAAGCAACGCTGCTGAGTGCTGTCTTCTTCAAGTTATATTCATTGTTAAAACATTTACTGAAAGATTTTGTTAAACTGTTTGTAAATAAGTCTAACTGTTAAAAAAATTTAACGATTAGAATTAAAATAAATTGATCAATACTTTAGAAAACTACACGATACAGCAGCTGAACATACGAACAAAGACTGAACTGGCAACTGAATTATTTAAATAAACTTACTGGACAACAGAGACTGTACTTTTACAAGATTTAATAGATACGATGTATTTGACTTAAGTAGCAGATTTTATAATGATTAACCTTTGAACTTTACTAAAAAATTGTATTTAATATAAAATTTTTACTAATTTATTTTATTTTCATTTAATAAGTAACATTATGATAAATGGATGTTAATGTTTTATTTTGTGTATTTTTGTGTCAAGTAAGAATAGGTTTTTTTTAATTTTACTGTCTCTTAAAAAAAATAACTACATAATTTTAAGATGGTTCAGTATAAAGTTGCGGGCTAGTGTTACCCATGTAATCTATAACTATATTCAATACTGCGTTAAATGGATTCTTCCTTAAGTCTCAAAAATGTAATAAATAAATTATTTGTTTAAAGAAAAAATCCAATTAATGAAGAAAAAAATCTGGTGTGAAACACTCACACAACTTTCTCTTGCCAATGCAATGACAAATATAACCTAACATTAGTAACAAAACGTTATAAATAAACTAACCTCAAAAACATAACCTTATTTTCATCAAGAGTGAAAGACGCAAAATGAAAATCGAACTTAGTTTGGCTTAAAATACATATAATCACTCTTTTACGCTAAACTAGGCTCTGTAGAGAAAAATGCTTTAATTAAAAGTTGTACATCTTTTAATTTCCTATAAATTTGATTATACTTTTTTGTCGTAAAATGAATAATAAGGCTGAAATCTAAAAAATATTGATTTTTCTCACATTTTCGCGAAAAAAAAAACAGAAAATTGCTAAATACCGCTAAACTAAGCGTTATACAAAAAATGTTTGAAATAAAAGTTGTAGGATTTTAAATTCTATACATATTTTATCATATAAATTTTTGCGCTAAAGTACATACTACAGCCCCAATCTTAAAAAAACAATTTTTTTACGTGAAAACAGCCTCACCAAGAATTTTACCAAATATGGTGCCTACCATATCTTGTAGAGCATAAAAGATTTAGTAAACTAAGCGATTTTTTAAAAAAATCGTAGGACCAGTTTATCAGAAAATCGCAAAAAAGTGAAAAATTACACGAATAAACTACTACTTCCGGTTGACCGATTTTGATTCAAATGTTTGTGTCGGGTCCGGTAGTGGTACGTAACTTAAGTTTCAAGTTTCAAGTTCGTACGATGTTCCGTTTTTGAGATTTTCGTACACACACGCACACACACACACACACACACACACACACACACACACATACACACACACACAGACCAATCGCTAAAAACATTTGTTTTGGATTCGGGGGTCTGAAAACGTGTAGTACCAGTGAAAACTCGATTTTGAAAAATCAACATGAAAACAATACTTTCCTTCCTATATATTCATAAAGGCATGAGAAAGTAAAAATTAATTTTTTGCATCTGATTTAGGTGCGTTTTCTTAGTCTATTACCATGTACTATTATAAAAAAAAAATATTTTCTGAATCCAAATTTTTAAATGCATTTATATAACTGTTGGTAATTTTATTAATTTTGATACCGTAATTAAAAATTAACTAAATTCTTCGGTTCAAAGGAATTTAATTAAGATACACATGAAACTCGTAATTTTATGTGAGTAAATAGAGGTATACATAGTAAATTTAAGAATGCATTAGAGCAGCCTTGTACTTGTAGCTCTGAGCAATTAGCCTGATCCGTGCATAACAACATAATGTAAAGTAATTAAAACTCCAAATCAGTATACAATAAAATATTTAAAAATTTTTGGAAGACCGTTTAGTAACTTTACTTAGTAGTTGAAATAAATTGTTTAGGTACTCGTGTTCTTACCAAAAATTCAAAATATGACCGTTTATGAGATACACTGCGTAGAATAGTTGCAAATTATGTCCATTCAAGTAAAGTGCATCGTACTGTTTAAGTTGAATATAACATACATTTTAATATTAAACAATAAAATAGCTACATTTTATCTGCGCTGTAAATTTATTTGCGGTAAAAAATAAAAAATGCAAATTTAAATAAGTTGTTGAGAGAATAAATGGAGATCTGCCTTCAAATTTTATTTCGGTAATGTAGCATGAGGATGCACAATTTCAATATATGATATTTTTTATTTAACGGGTGGTGGGGAATTCAATTTTAGGAGAATAAGCAAGCATAACCATCGGTACATTCTCCTTTAAGAACTACGGTTGTTGTCCGTTATTCAAAACAAGAAGTCTGCTCAATTTTTGCTATAGACGTCGTACAGTTGGGAAGTTCCTTGTAGCTAGCTCACTGGCTTGTTGGTTGGTATAGTCATCTACTCGTTCGCGAATTTTACGAGAGAAAGTTAGTTCCTATTCTGTCGGAATTTTGAAATTTTCGTGGTGGGTTTTATTGCTCAGATAAAAAGAAGAACTAGAAGCAAGTCTTGAAAAATTTGACTAAAATGCCTGGCTCGACTTTAAGTTAATCTCTGACGCTGCTCTAAAGAGCTGGACACCATAAGGCCACATTGGTGTCATCGGGTTCTGTAAATTAAAAATTTTGTAACGGAGCTTTTTGATCTAAAATTAATTAAGCAGAAGAGGAGTTTCTGGCGGATGTTAAGTTTAGATATTTTTATTGATCAAAAATATTTGTAGCTTTACACGGTTGTTCTTAAAATTTAAGCAATTTACATGATTTTGATTAAATGCTGTATTAAGCGAAGAGATGCCTAAAACATATATTGTAAAAAATAATTTAAAATAAATTATAATAAATTGGTATTGGCATGATAATGGTTAATTCTACCTCATAACCAATATGCTATGTTAATGTAGGTTAATTCTTCATGGGATAATATGGAAAGTGATTTTAAAATTCAGAAAAAACAATTAGATATGGAGAAAGTGAACCATCTCCCGCAATGAAGATCTTTATTTTAGCAGTTTCAATTGCTTACTGTTCCTTTTTGTACATTTTTCAAGCGCCTGTAATGCAAAGTAAAATACCTTTTTACAGAAATGTCCCAAAAATTTAAATGCCCTAATCACAACACACAAGAAAAAGAGTTGGTTACCATGTTTTTAATCACAACACTGAATTCTTCGAACAGAAAACTTACTTATGTAGAAAAATATACATCAAAAAATTACCAGGGGCTTTACAAAATGTGTAATTTTTTAAATGTTAATAAAATACTTGGTTGATGAAGCATTTTACAGAATACTAGAGACCCAGAGACTTCTGCGTAAACGCTAAATTGTGTATTATTTGGTCAACAGGTTAGGTGACACGCTTTCTTTTGTCTTTAATTTTATAAATCTAGAACACTATACTATACATTAAAGCACAATCATTAGATTTGATGAGAGTTATTATTAGGCGTAGAGGGAGGGTTCACACTCAGCAGTGTATCCTCCAGGATGACGTAATCATGCTGTAATGGAGTTGATCTTGATGGAAATGAAAATGAAAGCCCAACGGTGAAGAAATTAAGAAGATGTGATGTTGATGATGAAGTAAATGATAGAAGAACGGTAACAGAATGTTATCAAAGATGATCCCTACACCAAAGACGGCGAAGACGTCAAAAAATTCGAAAATTTTGAATGGCCATTTGTCGAGCGAGGTCGTTTGGGTGATTTTGCAATTATTCAAAGGAACTTTGATAAAGTTGTCGTGCAACGTCTTTTACGTAGGGTATACGAAGGTCAGAATGAAGAGTGTCGCTCCTCACGTAGCCTACCAAGGTGCTCCAGTGGCAAGCCTTAAACATCTAGACTGAAATACCTGTATTTTGTTTAAATTGGTTCGAGCAGCAGCACCAAAAATTTGTATTCCATACAGCCAGAGAGGTTTCAGCAAAGTCTTGTAAATGGTAGTTTTTGTTTCTGTGGTAGACGAGAACGCAGTTTAACTAGGTGGAACAAACTTCTAAGGCGATTGTTTCATAATAAGCGTTTGCTTTTGAGATGTTCATTCCACGTGAGCTGCCTTTCTAACCATAATCCTAAGTACTTCACTATGTTTCCAGTTGGTATATTGACCTCACCCAGGGTTACCGGCGAGCAGCTGCCTCTACGAAGGGTAAAGGTGACCTGGACGGACTTTCCAGGATTAACCTTTATCCTCCACTTCTTAAGCCACGCTAATTGAAGCAAGATGATAAGTCAGTAGTATCAATAAAATAATGATAAATGGATTAGTAACTAATACTTTGAACATAGTGTTGGTAATTAGACTTACCGGCTTTTATCTTGACCCATCCTGAACTTCATTTTTGGAGACTCCTGAATGCAGTTAAGAAAAAAATTTCAAAATTTGATAAGCAGCTGATGGAATTTTAATACTAATAAATTTTACAAACCATGTGATATTAAATCATATGATTTGTTATGCGTTTCTAAAATTTAAATTTAAATTTTTTAATTAATTACATTTTTCAATAATAAATAATTTTTACCTCAAAATATTCAGCACGGATATAGTTGCTGAAGGATAAAATAACAGTCAAATTAAACGGTGTAAACAACAAGGAAATATGGAAATGAATAATGTTTAGAAGTTAAAAATATCGCAATAAAATTACTACATAAAGAAAGGGAATGGTGGTCAGATGAGAGTTTTTCCGAAAACAAAGCAGGAGAGCCATGTGCGCGACCTTAAAGCCCTATTACAACCCCTCTGGGCTATAAAGTTATATTAACAACGTCCACAGTGTTAATTTGATAGGAATCCTACCATAAGGGCGAAGGAGTCCTGGTTTAATATGACATTATCACCTCGAAACTTTTTGGCTCTCAATATCATTTCCTAAAACATTTATTGCAGAACGATTCCCACAATAGAAAAGGGTTTTATCATTTTTTATCATATACTGATTTCATATATTCACAATTTTTTACCAGTTCTTCTGTAACGAGAACGATAAAGCTTTATGTACTTTTGAACCGTAAATTCGTCAAAACAGATATTATTTTAGTAGATTAACAGATGTGGATTTATTGGATTGAAACCTAAAAATAAAAAAATGATTCTTTTTAACAATATATATTTTACCTAATAATTAAAAATTACTTGCATTAAAATTTAGACCCAGTATTTAATAACTAATTACAATATCTAATTATTAATAATAATCTAATATTATTACAATTATTGTTATTTTATTAACTTCTATTACAATTTATATTAATATTTAATAGCTAATAATTTAAACTTGATATACTGTTTAATAATTAGGCTTTAATGTCAAATATAAAATTAATAACACAATTGAACTTGAATAGGCTCCAGCACACGTTGGTATGTCAGGAAACGAGGAAGTAAATAATATCATTACAGGTCCCGTAAATTGGCTATTTCATGATCATGCGTTCTCACATGTTGATTTGTCCAAATCTGTATAGAAGATTCGTAGAACCATAAATGGGAAGGATATCTAAGTGAACCACACGACATCAGAGAAAACGCACATGACATGTTAAGGGGACCGTAACTAGGAAATGTTTTTCAGGTTTTTTTTTTCATTTTACGAAACTGCATAGTATTTTGAGTGCTTTGATTCATTATTTATGGTGGTAGTGCAATTTTTACGAATATAAATGTTATACCATTGTCCTACGACAATCTTGTACCAAGAACTGGGATTTAAACCTGGAAAGAACATGCTTCGTGCAATGAAACGACGGGATTCAGTGCGAATAGAAGACATTGAAAGAAAACTATCTGAACTTGAAAAACAAATACGGAAGAAGAGCAGTTTAAAAGAAAACAACTTAAAGACGAGAATCCAGACCAACCATCTTACAGCACTGGATGTTATTAAAAAAGTATGAATTACAATTTAAAGTCAATGTGAACTGGCAGCTGATTTTTGTAAACAAAAGTTG
Source organism: Catonia carolina (assembly GCA_035578175.1). Lineage (NCBI taxonomy): Eukaryota > Metazoa > Arthropoda > Insecta > Hemiptera > Achilidae > Catonia > Catonia carolina. The sequence continues at coordinate 85,370,607 of JAQMRL010000002.1, forward strand.
TGTTTACGTTTCCGCAGCAAAAATTATTTAAAATATTAATACCATCGAGACTTTTGCTGCAAACAGTGAGTGGCAGATATTTAACATTATATGCACAATATAATTTTCCTATTTTAGTTTACATCTGAACTTTATAGTTTATTTGTTTTTAATATTTTATCAGTCGCCTACGGCCATGGCCGATCAGGCAACAATGAGCACGTCCGAAATGTTGCCGATAATAAGTGCTCACGTCGACAACAATTCTAGCGATACAGACAGAATAGAGTGGACAGATGTCGTTCCCAAGAGAAAAAGGCAGTTACATGAAAATGGGCTGCAAAATAGTTCAACAAAACGTTTTAGGGACCCTCGAGTGAGAGGCGAACACGTCCCAATTTCAAACAGATTCGACCTACTTCCGACTGCAGCAGATGCAGTAGAAAAAAGCGTTACAGGTAACTGCAGTACATCACCCATTACAACAAAATAGTCGAGGCCTCCTCCTGTGCACTTGAAATCAGAGGTGGATTTCGTGAAATTTCAGGGTTATCTCACGAATTTGCTAGGTACAGATAAATACCGCTGTACCGCTACAAGAACTGGCATCACTATCTACACACTACATTCTGATGATTCTAGGAGGCTAGTACAGTGCCTGCGCAATAACAACGCAGAATTCCACACTTACCAATTGAAGGAGGACAAAGCATATCGTGTAGTAGTACGAGGGTTGCACCACACTATACCCTCAGAAATAATTAGCGAGGAAATTACGAAATTAGGGTTTAAGGTGCGTAATGTGACAAATATATTGTCTCGCGATAAAGTGAAGTTACCACTTTTTTACATTGATTTGGAGCCAGATAAGAAAAATGGTGAAATTTTTGACTTGACCGCACTGCTCCAATGCAAAGTTAAAATCGAAGAACCGAGGCAAAGGCGACAAATCGCTCATTGTGCCCGCTGCCAACGATACGGTCACACTAAAACCTACTGCAATTTATTACCCCGCTGGGTGCGGTGTGCAGGTCCACACGAGTCGAGCTCATGCTCTAAAACCCGAGAAACACCGCCGACATGTGTTTTATGCGGCGGAGCACACCCATCCAATTACAGAGGTTGTACAGTACATCGCCAATTACAGCACCGTCGATCTCCAGCATCAACAGTGACCGATACGAAGAAATCGTCTTCAACAGATTCTAACTATCCAATCTTACCGCCACCTGGTACCTCTGAAACTCGTAGTCAAACAATTACGTTACCAAAGACTCCACCTCGTCGATTCTCCACGTACAGTCAAGCTGTGAAATCTGACCAGAAGCCAGCTGAACACGACTGTTTGCCTACATCTCAGGATATTTCGAATCAGCTTACAAGTTTCCTCACAGAGATCAAAGACCTCTTCACTCCGGTCATCACAATGATGAGTCAACTGATCCAGATGCTCTTAACCAACCATGGTAAATAATAGAACAACAGCTAGTTCACTCGTCATCATGTTATGGAACGCCAATGGCATCCTTCAACACCGAAATGAAGTAGAACTATTTCTACATGAAGAGCGTATTGACATTGCTTTGCTAACAGAAACACACCTGACTTCTCGCAGTCGCTTGAATATCCAAGGATTTAACATCTACAGAACCGATCATCCAGACGATACAGGTCATGGTGGAACTGCAATATTAATACGACGAGGAATCCAACATTATTTCCATCCTATGACACCACCTAGTAAACATTTGCAAGCCACAGCAATAACTGTGTTAACACGTGGGTTTGACGTCACTACAGCTACAATCTTCTGCCCACCTCGCCCGCTGACAAATGAGGGACATTTCCAGCAATTGCGTTCTGATCTAGGCGATTGCTTCATTGCAGGAGGAGATTTCAATGCCAAACATCCAGCCTGGGGCTCACGTCTTACAACATCAAGAGGTCGAGCCCTTCACAAAGTTATTTGTGATGGCCAGTTACAAGTACATTCTCCAGGTACACCAACCTATTGGCCCGCTGCTAGAAACCGTCAACCTGATCTGCTCGATTTTCTTTTCTCCAAAGGAATGCGAAACTACCACCTTGCAACTATAGCTACAAATGATCTCTCCTCTGACCACTCGGTTGTAATCACTACGCTGAGCACTGAACCGGTGCTGATCTCACCAAAACCAACTCTAAATCTTGGGCGAATGAACTGGGACTCATTCAAAGAAAAAATTGAGAACAACCTAACGCAAAACATACCACTTAAATCGAATGACGATCTTGACAAGGCTGTGCAAATTTTTACGACCGAAGTACAGAAAGCTGCCTGGGAATCATCTACACCCATTAAACGTTACCCTACCACTCAAGATGTTCCGCAGTATGTTAGACGCCTGATACGAGAGAAAAGGCAAGCTAGACACAGGTGGCAAATTCTCGTCTACCAGACGATAAACAATATCTCAATAGACTCGCCAACCGTCTAAAGAAAGAATTAGCCAGATTAAAAGCAGAGCATTTTGAGACTTTTTTAACATCGATGAATGAAAGCACAGACTCACTATGGCGGACATCTAAGAAGCTTTTACAACACCGAAGTGTTTCTTTGCCACTGAGAAATCCAGATGATACTTGGGCGAAAACGGAAAACGAGAAAGCTACTCTCTTTGCGACTCATCTAACCAGTGTATTCAAACCACACGAAGATGTGCCGGACATGAATTTTATACAAACCGTCGATGAAGAACTGCAGTCACCTCTCCAGCTTTCACTGCCTCCACAACCATTTACGATCGATGATGTCGAAAAGGCAGTATAACAGCTGCCAAACAGTAAATCGCCGGGATTTGATCTCATTACATCTGAGATACTGCAACACCTACCGAGAAATGGCTTACGCTTTTTACTACTTGTTAAGGCAACTTATACTGGCAATAACGTATTAGGCTCCCGCCACCTAACATTTCAAATCTCCCAAATAAAATAGTTCCTATGACATCACACACACGTCATTCTTCCTGCCCCTTCTACCGTTCTCTACAGTTCCTTACTTCCTTTCTCTTCCAAACTCCGCACTCGTAAGTTAGCAGGCAAGGCAACAGGTCAAGGCACTCTCGTCGTGACCATAATGTGCGAATTATCGTCTTGCTTTGTGATGTAAACCAGGCATGGCATTTCATTCGTTTCGATCTCTGTTTGAGAACTCTAATTGTGCGATTTTCATGGTGTATTATGCATTTCTAACTGTTATAATTTGCAAATTCCTGCCCCTTCTACCGTTCTCTACAGTTCCTTACTTCCTTTCTCTTCCAAACTCCGCACTCGTAAGTTAGCAGGCAAGGCAACAGGTCAAGGCACTCTCGTCGTGACCATAATGTGCGAATTATCGTCTTGCTTTGTGATGTAAACCAGGCATGGCATTTCATTCGTTTCGATCTCTGTTTGAGAACTCTAATTGTGCGATTTTCATGGTGTATTATGCATTTCTAACTGTTATAATTTGCAAATTATGTTTAGCGTCTTTACAATCTATCAATCACGTGTTATCGGCAAGTGCGAAAATCTTCAAGTCTTAATCAAAGGTAAGTGCCAAATATTTGTTGTGTTTTTTGTTACTTTCGAATGCGTTTCCTGTATTTGCTGATGTTATTTAATTCATTCTGTTGTTTAATTTGTCAGTCGTTCTTAATTGCCTTAAATTGCCAGTTACAAACATTAAATCGTTTAGTTGTGATTACCAACTGTCTTTTAAAAGTAATCTGGTCCTTCGGAAACAATCGTTTATTTGCCGTTTCATTAAGTTTAATAATTATCCGTCGTGGCTAATTTTCATTGTCCTAAAAATCCAAGGTATCCCCCGCAGGAAACCGAACACTACTATTATTCAATGCAGTCCTTCGTGTGGCGTATGTTCCTGGACAATGGAAATTTGCCGTAGTTAAGCTTTTCTTGAAGCCCGGAAAGCCGTATTGCCTACCTTCATCCTACCGTCCTATCAGTCTCCTTCCGACGACAGGAAAATTATTCGAACGCCTCTTACTACCACGCTTGCAGATACAATGTGAAGACGCCAACATTATTCCACCTCATCAATTTGGATTTCGGCCGCTGCATTCGACGACACAACAACTGCACCGAGTGGTGGACTTCATTTCGGAGGGTCTAGAAAGGAAAGAGTATGTCACTGGCATTTTCTTAGATATCAGCTCCGCGTTCGACAAAGTATGGCATGATGGACTACTATTTAAATTGAAAAGTGTTTTAAGTGACTCGTACTATTTGGCTGTAAAATCATTTTTAGAGCATAGATTCTTTGAAGTCCAGCACGGTACTGCTTACTCTGAGCTGCACAAAATTAACGCCGGAGTACCCCAAGGGGCAATACTATCCCCATTTTTATATAGCGTATTTGCATCGGATATGCCTATTTTGGACACATCGGTAACCGCGACGTATGCTGACGACACAGCAATTCTTGTACGGGATAAGAGTGCAGATGAGGCTTCCAGGTTAGTACAGCGACATCTTTTATTAATACAGGACTGGCTTACCCGTTGGCGTATTAAGGTGAACCCAGTTAAGTCAACACAGGTTACGTTTACCTTACGACGTCAAACTTGTCCACCTGTGATGCTGAATAACGTTCATATCCCCCAAGCCAGAGTGGTGCGGTATCTTGGTTTATGGCTTGACAGACGACTAACTTGGAAGCATCATCTGCGTACTAAACATTTAGAACTTAACCGCCGCCAGAAGCTACTCTACTGCTTAATTAACCCTCGATCAAAATTGAACCTCCGCTCCAAAATTTTATTATACAAAACCCTTTTGATATCAATCTGGACTTATGGTGTCCAGCTCTTTGGAGTAGCGGCAGAGAGTAATTTAAATTCAATCCAGGTTTTCAATCAAAATTTTTAAGACTTGCTTCTGGCGCTCCTTTTTATGTAAGCAATAAAACCCTCCACGACGATTTCAAAATTCCGACAGTGAAGGAGCTAACCGCGTCCTTGTATAGTAAATTTCACGAACGACTAGACGTCCATCCAAACCAACTAGCCCGTGATCTAGCTACAAGGAACTTTCCACCTGTGCGACGTCTAAGGCGAAAATGGAGTAGAGACCTCTTGGTGTAAATAACGGATAATAGTTACAAATGGAGAATGTGCCACTGGGTACCTCTTCTCCTTAATGCGAAACTTTCCACCACCATTTAAATATCATTTACGAAAATTGTGCAGCTCAATGTACAGTACCGCAATAAAAATTCAAGACAAAAAAAAAGTCAATGTGCGGCAAATCATGATTTTTGAAGTTGATGCAAGTTTTCTCAGGAATGGTTAAAGACATCAGCTTGAAATTTTCAGAACACATTTTACTTACAATTGGCTAGTTGTACACAGAGCATTATTGAAGAATTGTCCATAATAAATATTTTACGATATTTTTCATTATTTATATTCTCGGAATTATTTGTACTTTTTATAAAAATTAATCGATTTTTAATATTTTATTCAAAAATAAGCTTCCATGCGGAACTAAATAAGAGCCGAAAGTTCAATTTAAAAACGTTATGGTTCAATTTTTTATACTTTTTGAGAAAAGTAGCAAAAACTTAACAAAGTATAGTTTTATAGACAGTTACGGTCCCTTTAATTTCACAAAGTAACGAACATAATCAAGTAGCCACTTACAACAGGTCTAAGAATCGGGCGTTCTAGTTGTACACACCGATATACTTCAAAAGACTGATGAAAAGACTTGTTATTTTTTCAACGATAGGCTTTTACACTGACGATAAAACACTTACTCATACTATGCCCACGATTAAATATTCTACGAGAACAATTGACCATAACAAAAAATACGAAACTCATGCTAACGGATATCAAGAGTATGTAAAAGGTGTTTTTGTTCCTTGGATAATTTTACAGTTACACAATATGATTTAATAAAGCTCTGCAATTATATAATTGGAGTCACTAATGATTTTACTGATAAAACGAATTTAAATAAATAAACAGAAAACAATGATTATTATCATTATTTTTGTAATTTAAGTCTCTAAAAATTACGAGATTACTAGAGATACTTGCCATTAGTAAATAAAAGAATGTGAGTTTTCATACTATTTTGAGAGGTAAAAAACTGGAATAAGTTAATCGAGTTAGATAATCTTGGTTGTCTGTTAATAATTGGACAGTCAAACGTATGATGAAGAATATGACAAGTCGATACAGCATTCCGGAAAATGCGTTGATTTTTAAATAACAGACTTTAAAATTTCAAACTATTCTGACGGAAACTTGGCAAAGTTCAGTTTGTTTTGAACGGCCGTCTTAGTAACGGTAGTTGTTTATTTAGGTGCATATCCGATTTCATAAATAACACTGCTTCAGAACACCGTACAATAAGACAAGTGCTAAAGTAATAGAGAAACGGCTTCTGAAGAATTAATTTGCCACGGTCAGCTAGTAGCCTTTTATTAATGTTTCGATATATGAATATTTCATTAAAATCAATTATAACAACATGAAGAAAGACAATCAATCCAAAAATTATCTGCATATTCAAAATTATATTTTGTTATATCGGCGTAACACCATTAGAAAGGCAAATTATATTCCTTTTTTTGATTAATTATATTCAACGTTAGACCGAAGACATTGATTTAATAATCGTTCACGATTTAAAGATTTTAAATAGTTAAAATAAATGATTTTTCTTCCATCCTTATTAATTTTATTAATGGACAAGGAACTGATGTAGTTTTAATGAGTAAAAATAAAGAAATACGTCACAAAATCTGTATTTCATAAACTCTTTACTGTTGTTATGGCTGGTTATATTATAAGTAATGGAAATTTTTAAATACCGCAATCCAGTGATTGATGACATTTAATGACTGACAACGATAAAATTTTACACAAATATTTACCATAACAGGAAACCGTAATTATTTCATTAATTTTTATTTTTAAAATTGAATTAAATGCGTTATTTTTGGGTGTAAATTAATAAAAAAAATCCATGGAACGGTTGGATAAAAAATCGTGAATTAACAAAATATTAAAATTTAAGGACATTATTTAAATCAGTAAGTCAATCAATCATTTACCCATCAAAGTAAATAAATGATAAATAAATTTATGGTTTGTTTCGACCATAACTGTTCGCACTTTTAATGAAATTAATATTTATTTATACGTCTAATAACTAAATATTTAAATTTTATATTTTTTTTTTGGTGAAATAACGGGTGTTTCAAAAAGGGCGTCCTGTTTCTAGTGACAGAATATTAAATTAATCCTGTTGGAACCAACATTCATTTTTGCGTAAATCTTACATTGCAATAAAGTAACGATGAACTACAACATCCACAGATTTGCCAAAAATAAAGGCCATATTACAAAAGGGCAATTATATTTGATCGCGAACCAAACACCAATTTTGTGTGTGTGTGTGTGTAATGGTCGTTCGTGAAACAAGTGAGTATTTTCCGTGCTCCATATTGGATAGTTTTCACTGTTTACATAACCATCCAAGTGAAACCACGCCTTATCTCTAAAATAAACGAGATCCAACAGCTCAAAAACATTTTAATCGACAAGAGAACAAAACCAACGACAATACTGTAAACGCTTTCCGTGGTCTACTTCTTGCAGTTTACGTAAAACATCGATGCGATGATCATGTAAATGTATTGTTTTATTACCCCTGAAATTAGTAGATAGTGAAATACCAGCATGCGAAGATAACTTCCTGACCAGTTTTCTAGAAGAGCGAGCCAAACGTTTTTTTATAACCTCCAAAGCTTCCACGGTCATCACTGATGGTCGAAATTTATTTAACAAACGCTAGATTGTCGACTAATTCAGAACAGCAGAATTAGAAAATCCTGAAATCGGCTTTTACTCGTTCGTAAGATTTATATGCGAAAAAAATTTCAATAATAAACACATGTTCGTTTTAAAAAACGAAATTGTTGACACAATAGAGGCGAATGGATACTGGAATAACACTGGTGCACAAGAACGAAATTTAACTTGTAACAAGCTGTTAAACTTGAATACAGTGTTGCCAACTGACATGTAAGAAGACATGAAATTTACCTATGCATTATTTCTACTTCTTAATGTTACGGTTGAATTTTTTTTGAAGTTATCATTATTTTAAGCAAATCTCAGAATTTTATTTAAATATTGAATAAAGTTTTATGACAATATATTTGTTGGGCACAAAGTCCGAAACCGGCCAATGGCTGAAAAAAGTATTCAATCCTAGCTCTGGATGCCAGCAGGTTGCCAAAGCCCGAAATGAACTTATTTTCCGGACTTAGGTTTTCTTAAAGGCTAAATATTGATCCAAGTTCCTAGATCCTAGATCCTAGTCTGGATGGTTGTATATTGCCAAAGCTAAACATGCGCTTCGTCCTCCAGCCTTGGTAATCTCAAAACAGTGTAGTTCATCAAATATATAAAAATGATTTATTTCTGCAGCTTTATGATGAGTGGCAATTTGAATTTACAAAACAGTGTAGCCAACAGCTTTGATCAACAAGTAGGTCTACTCTGCCAATCCTAGGTTTGGTTGTTTTATGATTACCAAGGCCCGAAGAAGAAGTGCATGTCTACCTTTGGCAATTTACATACATCCAGACCTAGGTTCGGCACTTAAAAAGCAACCAAAGTCCGGAAAAAAAATTTTGTTGGGCTTTGGCAATCTGATAGCGTCCAAACTTAGGACTGAACACTATTTTCGGCCATAAGCCGGTTACGAACTTTTTACCCAACTTATACATCACGTAATGTACGTATGTAACGTAAATAAAGATGTGATTTGTAATGGACGCTGAGAAGTAAATATTAACCGTTAAAACCATACATGAGAAATGAAAAATTTGAGTTATTGTTAACTGATTAGTTGATTGTAAATATATAATAATAATACGTAATAATAATAGGTCTAATAATAATAATAATAATAATGTTAGATAACACCGTTTTTAGTTTTTGGATTAATTGTGATTAAGTTGAAATCTAGAATGGAAATTGTGATACCTAACTACAATACCTACAATATTATCTTTGTTCATTGCTTATCCACATACGACAGTTACAGGATTTCAGTTGCTCCAGGGACCAAACTAACCCACCACAATTTAGAACTTACTATTAATGTAATGAAAACTAATCGAATAGAATATTAGTTTGTATGTAAGTTACACACGTATTTAAATTTCGGAACACAAAATTATTTATAGTATTTAAATATTAAGTAAACGCATAATATTTTAATTAAGTAAAACTCTTTTACATACGTTAAGTCAACGAATATAATAAAGGTTAGTTTTACTTCAGATAGCAGCCACTTACATACATCGTGACCTTAAGGTGCAACAAAGTCTACGTTCACGTATGGAATGAAGGGTATTCACTTGCATGAAAAATGAAAACTAAGAACTACCACAACAACACTCAAGTTATTTTACAACTACCGTTTGTTGTTAACCAGATTCGTGGATTTTACCTTAGTTATTTCATTCCTACCAACCCTGTTTTCATAAAAATTTTCTAATCTATTTCTTAATACATCTATCATCTAAGAAATTCTTAGATTTAACTGTGTTATTGTGAATATAATTTAAATATTTTCTGTTTTTAAAAGTATTACCTATCAATTTGATATTAACGTCCACAATGTGTATTAAAATGTTATTGATATTTCAAGCGGCATGAAAATTGTCTAGATTCTATCCAGGAATCAAAGCCAAAACTTTAGATTCTTTTTTCCCTAATTTAATCGAAATAGCCATTGAAAAAACTAGGTTAATTTTCTTTAATATGTTTTATTTTCTCATGCCCCGTATGAAAAACATAGAAGCAGATTTTTTACATGAAATACACGTTTTCAGATTTGTTTTAAGCAATTTTTCTTCATGAGTGCGCGCATATATGTATGTGTGTGTGTGGGAAGACGAACATTTTGATAAAATTTGGTAAACTAAGAGAAGTTGTTTACTTAAATATTTGCAGTTTTCTCAAAAATGCATCTTACGATTCATATTAAAATGACCAGATGTAGACTACTTTTACTTTTGTGGTCTATAAAATGAACTATACAGCGGTTAACAGTGTTCTTTGATAGTTGGGGTTAAATTAAGCATACACCTCAAGAAGGATTGGCCTTAATGGTAACAAGACTACATGTCATTTACTTATCATGTACCATACTCATCTCACTTACTCATCAGATTGCTTATCGTTCTCATTGAACAGGTTACTACTTACACATATCAGGATTTTTTTGTCTTTAATTTTTATTACGGTACTGTACATTGAGCTGCACAACTTGTGTATTTGATTTTTAAATGGCGGAGGGGAATTTCACTTTAAGGAGAAGAGGTACCCAGTGATACATTCTCCGTTCAAAACTTTGGGTATTTTCCATTATTCAGACCAAGAGGTCTCTACTCCATTTTCGCTTTAAACGACGCATAGTTGGAAAGTTCCTTGTAGCTAGATCACGGGCTAGTTGGTTTGGATGGTCATCTATTCTTTCGCGAAATGTACTATACAAGGACGCGGTTTGCTCCTTTACTATAGGAATTTTTAAATCGTCGTTAAGGGTTTTATTGTTTACATAAAAAGGAGCGCCAGAAGCAAGGCTTAAGAATTTTGATTGAAATGCTTAGATTGACTTTAAATTACTCTCTGCTGCTATTCTAAAGAGCTGGACACCATAAGTCCAGATTGGTTTTAATTGGGATTTGTATAATAAAATCTTGGAGCGAAGGTTCAATCTTGATCAAGGGTTAATTAAGCAAAAGAGTAGCTTCTGACGGCCGTTAACTTCTTAACGTTTCGTACGCAGATAATGCTTCCCAGTTAGTCGCCTGCCAAACTACAAGCAAAGACATCGCACCACCCCGGCTTATGGGATATGAACGTTATTCAGCAACACAGGTGGACAAGTTTGACGTCATAAGGTGAACGTAACTTGTGTTGATTCAACTTGGTTCATCTTAATACGCCAACGGGTAAGCCAGTCCTGTATTAACAAAAGATTTCGCTGCGCCAACCTGGAAGCCTCATCCGCGCTCTTATCTCGTACAAGAATTGCTGTGTCGTCAGCATAAGTCGCGGTTACTGATGTGTTCAAGATAGGCATATTCGATGCAAACACGTTATACAGAAATGGGGATAGTATTGCCCCTTGGGGTACTCCGGCATTAATTTTGTACAGCTCAGAGTAAGCAGTACCGTACTGGAATTTAAACATCTGTACTCTAAAAATGATTTCATAAACAAATAGCATGAGTCACTCAAAATGCGTTTCAATTTAAATAAAAGTCCATCATGCCATACTTTGTTGAATGCGGAGCTGACATCCAAGAAAATGCCAGTAACGTAGTTTACTCTTTCCTTTCTAGACCATCCGAAATGAAGTCCACAACTCGATGCAGTTGTTGTGTTGTCGAGTGTAGCGGCCGAAATCCAAATTGATGAGGCGGAATAATGTTGACGTCTTCATATTGTATCTCCAAGAGTGGTAGTAAGAGGCGCTCGAATAATTTCCCTGTTGTCGGTAGGAGACTGATGGAACGGTAAGATGAAGGTACGTAATACGGCTTTCACGCCTTCAATAAAAGTTCAACAATTGAAAATTTCCATTATCTAGGAACATACGCCACACGAAGGACTGCATTGAACAATTTAAACTGGGTGGTAATCAATGAATACAGTTAGAGAAACAAAAGAAACTTAAATAATCACTTTTCAATCAAAACAAAGTCTAAGTAAAGTTTGATTAGGCTTTTTAAGTACAAAAATTTCACTGTTTGATTCAATAATAACAGGTTTATCTAGTTATTTGAATAACAAAATCTGGTGTGAACCACTCACACAACTTTATTTTGCCAATGAAAATAATTAACAATACATAATCTAACATCAATAAAAAAACATTAGAAATCAACAAAAAAACTAACATCAAAAAACAAAACTTTAATGAGTGAATGAAGCAAAACTAAAATCAACCTGTTCGGCTTAAATTACGGAAAATCTCTCTTTCACGCTAAACTACGCTCTGTAGAGAATCTTTCTCTGAATAAAAGTTGTAGATCTTTTAATTTCCTATAACTTTGGTTATAATACATTTTTGTTGTAAAATGCATACTAAGGCTGAAATTTATAAAATAGATTTTTTACAGATTTTAATGAAAAAACAGAAAATCACTAATTACCGCTAAACTAAGTGTTACACAAAAAAATTTAAATAACGTTGTAGAATTTTAAATTCTTAACAACTTTTATTTGATAGACTTTTGCGCTAAAATGCATATTAAAGGCGCAACTTAAAAAAAAAAAAACAATTTTCTTGCACGAGATAATAGCCTTTCCAAGAATTTCAGCAGACATGGCGCCTACCCTATCTTATAGACCATACAAAATTTAGTAAATTAGGCGATTTAAAAAATAGTAGGAGCCGTTTTTGAGAAAATTGCAAAAAAAGAAAAAATGACACAAATAAATTACTACTTCCGGTTGACCGATTTTGAAGAAAATGTTCTTGTCGGGTCCAGTAGTAGTATCTAACTTAAGTTTTAAGTTTCAAGTTCGTACGATGTTTCTTTCTCAAGACATTCTGTTCACGCACGCACGCGCGCGCGCGCGCGCACACACACACACACACACACACACACACCAATCGCTAAAAACATATTTTTCGGGTTCAGGGGGTCTGAAACGTGTATATCCGGTGAAGACTCAATTTCGAAAAGTGACATGAAAACAATACTTTCTTTCCTATGTATTTATATATGTAAGAGAAAGTAAAAATATAAGCGCATAACGTAAAGTGTTTATAAATATTGTATCTTTACGTTTTGCTATCACGGAAGTCTGTCTACTGAGTCGTATTTAATAAGGTCAAATTATACAAGAGAAAGCTTAATTAGTTTCATGTCGCCAGTAGGTAAATGGGATTCTGAAATTTGAATTACAAACAAACTTCCTTGGGGTATCAACGATTAGATGGTTCATGTCAAGCTTCTCAGTGGCATTATACAGTAAAATCCGTAGCTCATAAGCTGTAATTTCACTACGCGACCCGTGCCTTCATTGTCCAGTTACTGTAGGCTATTAAAACCTTAGAGAGTCGACATTTTTTCGATAAAAAAGGAAACATATTCCGCTTCGTTGTCTTTAAGAGTTGAGTTGTGAAGAAAACCTGTTATAAACCCTCAAACCCATAAACCAAGCGTCATAAACCCGTTAATGTTAAACCTTCTAACTATTCAAAAGTATCTGAAATATCAGTTGGTTCGAAACCCACAATAGAAACTAGCCTTACATTTTTATAGCATAAAGTATCTTACTTAATTTTGTATTAAAATGAGTCATTTTATAATTAGTGATGGTGACGCAGTTAAAAAAATCAAATGACACAGTAGCGTTATTGCAGAATCAATCTATAAATATTTTGTTTCTATCATATATTATTTCTTCAAAATATAATAAATATATCACAGATAATGGCCGCCTCCGTAGAATACAGGTTATCGTGCTAGTCTACAACGCAGAGGTTCCGGGTTTGATTACCGGCCATGTGCTAGAAATTTTCACAAGTCAAAAGTGTTCTAGATTCATAACCCACCGTAGAGTCACTAATAACCAAGCACTTGACGCGACTTTAAATAAATAAACGAAAAATGTGAGAAATTGACGAAAAATGTGTGCAAAAGATTTTTCTTTACTTCTGATTGTTTTGTAATTACTGCTAAAACATACGATGAGAAGATGAAAATTAGTGATGAAAAATTTTTAGCCTTGACCGGGAATTGAACCCGGGGCCCCTGACATAAATTCCCGTCGAGGATCTCATCTTAGAGTTTTTTGTTAAATACTCATGTTGTTTAAAATTGTTCCAAATAAATTTAATTACAAAATAAAAGCGGTAATACCACTATCTTTAAATAATTCTTATGTGAAATAAAGCTAATCACACAACAAGTGTACAGTAAACTCAAAATAAATATTGTTAAATAATACAGAATAACATACGAACGACATACTGAATATTGATTTTTGATGAACATAATGATGGGTTGAAACCCCTTTGCACTTAGTCTCAAAGGTTTCATTGTTCTATCACACGTTCAAGCTGACTCAGCGAACATGGACTAAAAATGCATCCTCATCAATGATGGCAAACGACTGGAATAAATCTTGTGTTTTACACTGATACATTCTCTTTAATATTCCGAATGTCTATTGAGAAAACACTGGCGGGCAGTGTCGTTTATTTGAAGACAATGCTGCTGTTGCTACTCTTATTCCACAGCACCTATACACCAAGCTATCTTTTTGTACAGTCCTATATTGTGAATGCTTTTCATAGCCGTGAACTTTTGCTAGTTCCATGTTACGCTTAATAAAATAAAGCTCAAAATTCAGTAGAAGATACGAAATTTTCCTGGACGAACTGAATACAGGGCATCTCATATATCGTACATTATAATTTTTATAGGGTTGAAGGTATTCCGCATATCTCTTACCGATCTCTTGAGCTTTTCAATAAGATCCAACATCAGGGTTCTGATCCAATAAGGTATATGCTAGGAACTTCCTACCTATATTTATCATTTTCCAAATTTTGAGTAACTAAGAAGGAAATTTATGTCGATACAAATGTTATCTTGTTTGATAAATGAGACTTTATTTTTTATACAAGCTTGGAAGAACAGTGTTTAAAGAATTATTTTTTATAAATACTAATTTAAACCAATAAGTGTTATTCAAATAATGTTTCAATATTTATTATAACGGACTTATTTATTTTTTGGGTTTTGTTGGTTAGTTTAAATTTTTGTGTTACCGTAAAATAATTTGTTGGGGAAGAAATTCGTTAAAAATCATCTTTGGTTGTAGACAATTACGAGAGAATAAATGAGAAAGAAAGGGGGAATCTGTTTTAACCAAGGGAGTTGTAAAGGCAGTAGAGTAATTTCCCATTTTTATAGCGGAAGTCCGAGATAGATTATGTTTTCCTTTACAAAAAAAGGAAAAGCATTTTAATATATGAAATACTACAATGAAAAATATGTTGCAAGACCAACCTGCTCTTCTCTTTCATTTTCCTTTAAAAAATACGATAAAAAGTTCATTTAAATGCAAATACTCTAAATAAATAAGTAATTAAAGACTTCACAATTCCTTTGTGTTTAGAACAATCTTCCATTAATATCTTATTTTTACAGTTGTAATTAAAATATAACGTTCTGAAAAATGGTATAGTGCCTATTTTATAACGTAATTAACTTTCATCTTGATTACCCTTGTATTTTTCATCAAAATTGGAACTGGGGCAACGTCTTTTTAATTAAATTAGTGACTGATTTTAAAATTAATCTATGATGATAACGACTTAATATTACCAACCAGAGAACTTTGGCACTTTTAACCAATCAATCATAAGTTTAAATATTGATGTAAAAGTATTGCGAAGATATCGAAAAGGGAAGTTCGAGAGTTTTTGAGGAGGACCGAGACTTTTAAAATGCTAAGGTAAATAATAAGAAAAATAAATAGGGTTTCCAAGAAGTAGTTAGAAATATTATGAGTACTATAAATGTATGTTTAGTACAGGTAGGCATGCCTATTGTTGTACGGCTATTGTGAAAGTCGGGTACCTATGTAAATGATTGGCCTTTTTTAACACCTTTTATTCAATCCTTATGTGTTTACAGTTTGTGAAGGTTTATCCAGAAGCCATCAGAAGGATTTTGTATTTTTATTCTTCTTCTTCTTCTTCTTCTTCAGCTTTTCCCTTCCTCAGGGGTCGCTGTTCCTTATTCTTCTCCTCCACTCTCTCCGATCCACCACATCCTCCTCGCTCAGGCCCTTCTCCCTCAGGTCGTCCGCCACGGCGTCTCTCCATCTTCTCCGGGGTCTCCCCCTCCCTCTCACCCCATCCACCACCAATCTATCCACAACCCTCCCCACATACTCCTCCTCCCCCCTACGCATCAAATGTCCATACCACTGCAGTCTTCGTTCCTGAACCTTCTTGGACACTTCTATCACTCCCACAGACTCCCTTATTACTTCCTTACGTATCCTATCTTTCCTAGTCTTTCCCTGCATCCACCTCAACATCTTCATTTCCGCAACCTCCAACTTATTTCCCTGTCTCTTCTTCATAGGCCAAGTTTCACTACCATACAACAATGCCGGTCTAATCACTGTCTTATATATCTTTCCCTTCATTTTTGTCCCAATCCTTCTGACAAACAACACACCTGTCATTCGCCTCCAGTTATTCCATCCAGCTTGTATTCTATGGTTAATTGTATTTTGCTTGTATTCATCCAGCTTGTATTCTATGGTTATTCTATGGTTATTCCTCCTCCAGTCCTCCACTCTCGGTTAGGCATGAACCAAGGTACTTGAAATTTTGTATTTTTATTATTACATCAAAAATCTCTGTTCTTCTCGAAATGTCAACAGCGTTATCTATATAGGAGCACACTCGTTATGAAAATCAGTCAGTCTCGATTTGTCTTTTGTAGAAAGCCAGAGTTACTATGTATTGTTTAATGTTTATTCTGTATCAATTTGTTAGTAGTATTTAGTAAATTGGTTAAGTTTATTTATTGTTAGTAGTTAACTATAATAAGTTTTTATTTATTATAAGTAGGTAATTTACTTGTAGATTTAAAACACTTTATTATTGTAATATTTAGTTTGAATAAACACTTGTAATTTTAAACTTTAGTAAGTAAATTATTAAATAATTTGATTTTACTAAGATCCCGAAACGGACCTTAAAGTTAAGTGTCACAGTATTTTTATAAAACTAAATTTTTAATACTTCAAAGTGAAGAAGCAACTGAAAAATATTGATCTATTTTTTCTTGCACGTATATAGTTACTCGTATTATAAAAGTACCCCACATCTATTTTGTTAGACGCGTCAGCAAACGATGTAACCACTTTGTGTTTTTATTTACTTAAATAAAAATTTTATTACCTAAAAATAGATACTTTTAATAAATTGTCATTTTCACATAACGCAAAACTCAACATTTATCAAATTCTGAAACCAGAAGAGGGCATCGGTTTACGCAGATGAATGTTTAAACTTAATTACTAACAAGTACGTAGAAGAGACAGAGAAAACTTCGAGGAAAATTCTTGTCCCAAAACACTAGATATAAAAAGGATATTGATAAGAGAAAACATTTCTATAAATTTGAGAAGAAATCTGACGCAATTATTAGGAAGAGGAGGGTAGAATATTAGGAAAATTATGAGGAAATGAGCCTCCTCCCTGCGCGAAAAAGAAATTAAAATCTTGAATCAAAAATGCTGCGGATCCCGCGTTACATTTCCAGTCAGGTCCGGCAGTTTTTCATTGCTCGTTTAATCTATCACCCTTCACTAGGTTTAATGTTCATAAAAATTGGACGTAAAAATAAAATTACAGATTCAACCCCCTCGAACCATAATAATCGTATAGGGTGTGTGACTGTAAGAAAAAAGGAATCCTGAAGTACTACTGTCCATAAAAACGTTGGAGTACTTTCATAACGGACTCAAAACTCTTTAACCATTAAGTTATTAAAATGGAAAACGATGTTTAAGAGTAGAATTTACAACAGAAAATGTAAAACTATAGGGCTATCCTGAGGATGAAATCGAGAAGTTAAGAAGTTTTCATAATATTATAAAAATGTTTAATTTTTACATACCTCTTACAGCGAGTAGCACTTGTATTTCTACCTTTTTTGTATTGTAATGAGAATAATGTGTGGTAACCCAAAGAGGCAACCTCCACTAGATTATGTAATGAGAATACGAAGCCTCCACCAGATTTCGCATGGCAAAGTAAGGTGCTAGACATCAAACTAAGTAAGGAGGAATATCCACCGAAGTAGACGACAACCACCATACTAAGTAAGAGGTACAAGCACAGCGAACTTCACCAGACAAAATGTAGTGTAGCAACAGACTAAAAAAAGAAAGTAACGGCTCAACTGTGTTTCACCAGACACTGAAATGAAAACACAGCCAAACTGGTACTTTAGGGGCATAGAAAAACCTCCACCACTCTGCCTAAGGAAAACGGCAATAGGATTCGGCAGAGAAAATCCAAATTTCCATTCTCTGAATCTATGCAAAGCATAACCCAGAAATTCTAGCAGGTAGAGCTAAACTCGCTGTTGGAAGAGCGAAGGTGTGATTTAAAAATCAATCTCGGGTCTAAGAATGAAAAATATTACACAGACAACTTGGAGTGAAAATAATAAAATATTAATTTATTTAAAAACTAAACTAAAACAAAAATTTTAAACTAAAGTAAAATATGTTTTTTTTTCTACTTTTTAATAAAGAAAAAAATTATTAATGATAAGTGATTAATAAATCTAATAGTGGTTATAAAAATATAATAATAACTTAGTTATACCTAATTAATTGAATCAAAATAACGGGAACAAACAAAAACAATAAAAATAACTACAGAAACTTGTCAATGCTAACCAAAATAATTGAAAGGTACTTAGGCCTAATTTAAGGATTATAAATAAATAATAAGTTAGATCGGAACTAGCCTAGTGTTTGTAAGATGGACGATTTAAAGAAAGAAAATTACCGGACAAAATCATTTAAAAATTTCATAAAAAAATTTATTAAAATTATTTAGTTAGAAATTTAGAAATCATTAATAAAAAAAAATTTAAAACAAATATTGGATTAAAATTAAAACTTGGCTTTACAAAAAGAAAAATATAAGAATTAATTTGAAGAAACTACCTAGAATTGAATTAAACAGATGAATTGAAAGAAAAATTTAAATGTGAATACGAGAAATAAAGGTGACGTATTTTTATTTGAAAATCAGTTAACAAACCATTTAAAACAAGAAACTATTTAAAGGAAAACTTAAACAAATAAACTATTCGGCAATTAATTTTAAAGACAAAATTTAACAAAAAAAAATATAAAAAAAACTCGTATAAAAAACTTCAAAAATCTACTTTAGAAAATCTATAATCAAAAAAAAAATTCTTTACAAAAGAAACAATGTTACATTTCAAAAAAAACTATGACTTATTTTTTTAGAATAAAATAAGAAGAAATTAAACAATGAAAAAACAAGGTCTGTCTGAAATTGTTCGAACTGACTTCCACATAAAAATAGTTCTAAAAAAAAAAATTAAAATTAAGAAGAGAAAAAGTTTAAAGTCGAAGCGACTGACACTGAAAAGTGACCATTTGAGGTGGTCATTGGAATATCTTAAAGTTGGGAGAAGCATTTGAAAAACAAAACATCTTCTCCGTAAAAATTATTACAACCAAAAATTTAATGTGAAATAATAATAAAAAAAAGAAATTGAGAAAAATACTGATTTTAAATTTTAATATTAAGTTGGAATGCGAAAGGCATACCAAGTCTAAACTTTTATAATAATTATTAAAAATATTACTTAAAAATTATCGGGGAAATAGTTTTACATTAAATTCACCAAATATCTTAAAATAAAAACATGCCGTATTAAATTTTAGCCAAAATCCTAACCGGGATTAAATAATCATTTTAAATTTAAATTTTAGATACAGTTTAAAGAAAATCATTATAGATAAATTACCTGGAGCTTATAAGGATGTTCACTCGTCCACAGCTACAAAGCAAAGGCGTAGAATATAAGAAAAAATTAACGCACGAGAAAAGTTAAACGTTGACATTGAAAAAGACGGTTCAATGTACATAAAAAGAAGCGTCAGCGTAAATCGTAAGTACAGAGAACATATCACGCGACGGTCGATTGTATTGACAGAGATGGAAATTCAATTATAAGAACAATTACACATATTATAAAACCCATTTAAGCCTAACGTAACGTTAGCGAGGAAAAATATTAACGGAAAAAACCAAGTAATATAACACCGGATATTCGCTTTAGAAAAATTCAATACAGAACTTCTAGTTAACAATGATTTTAATATAAAATTGATTAATAAAATTTATAAAATGAAATAAAATTACAGGGTGTCTAAACAATTTATTGACACTTAAGAAAATTATTTGAATTTAAAAAAAATTTAACAGACAAACCTGTCTGCAATTGTAAGATGTTTCAAGGAATCTTGAAATATCTTACACCTCCCCCCCTAAAGAAAATTTCCATCTCTGGGCAATACAAGTGTGTATACCTAAAACAAGAACATCTCCTTTCGTATGTTGAGAAAAAATAATCAAGTAAACTTTACATTTTACTAAGTATGACTTTAACAAGATAGTTATAATTTATTTAAAGGCAGGCATTTGCAATTAGTTATATTATTTGAAATAAGAACAATTAAGATTTTATCGCAAAGTTGATATCGTTATACTGGGTGACTTAGCCTGATTATTGATTTGTGACATTAATTTTATTTTAAAAAAGTACATATACATTTAAAAGTGTTATCACGCTTAACCATGAATACAGTATAATTTGATGAAAATATGTTTGGGTTATAATAGTACTCCAGTCATTAGGTAATTTAATGGGTTTGTTTAAGTTTGCGGGTAAAGGATCGATTTGATTTATAATTGGGAAGGATGTGTTCCAATGCTGGTTGAGGATGTAGGACAAATTGTTTGTCATAGGTGGCGAGTAATCAACAAAATGTAAAAAAGGTAGTGTAGGAATATTGGTCCATGATAATGGGATGAAGTGTTTCAACTGGAAACTTGTAGGAGATCTATAGTCACAAGGAAAAACAGTGTGGATAAGGGTTTTGAGATTATGTTGTAGTGTACAGTTACAAGGCAGTTGTACATGAGTGACGCCGATGTGAACAGGAGTAAGAAGGATTGAGGAATTAGGACAATTAATAGTAGTATTAGGAAGAATATTGGTGATTAGAAATTCAACTGGTGACTTCTCAAAGATGGACATCAACATTGATGGTGTGCAATGGAAAACACAAAACTTCTGCAATTCTTGAATTGAAGCTCCCTGGATGATTTGCTGTAGGCAAGATGTTTTTAACATTGGATTTGACGTGTGGCGAGGCAGTAAGCATAATCCTTTGTCTGGTTGGCAAGTTGGAGAGGAATGTTCAATAATTTGCACTCTGGAGGTTGAATTGATTATGTAGAAAGGTTCACTTGATAAAACGCATGATTCTTTGTACCACTGAAGAGGAATAGGTGAATACTTGTACAGTTCGTAGCTTGAAGCCAATGTTTTTAGCGGAATTTGTATTTTTATTAGAATTTGTTTCTTGTAAAAAGTGCAGGTTGTTAACTTTAAATGTTGATATTTTTTAAGTTGACGCAAAGGTATAGCTAACTCTTTGTTATGATGTTGAATTTTGGTTTGCAATTTTTGAAGATCATTAAGTAGAACTTGTGAACTTAAAATATCTGTTGGAACTTGATGAGAAAAACAGTCCTGTTTAATTTTGTTGTAGTGAGTATCATATGCGGAGACGAAGATGTGTAGATAAGCAAAGTAAAAATAATGAAGAATGGAAAACCAGTTTTTTGTTTCTTGCGTTTCTTGTTCCTGTAGGTGTAGTGCAATATCTTTAAAATCTTGTTCAGATTGATGAAATAATTGTTGAAGTTTTTGAATCGTTGAGTTGAATTTGTTGGTTGTAGATGCTAAATGGCGGTGGTCTATGTGAAGAAGTTCTTGTAAGTTGTTTAGATGTTGTGTTAGGAACTGCTCATTATATTCGACTGCATGTAATTCATCTGTAGTCGCAACAGAACAGCACCAGCTAAGGAAACGTCCGATGAAATCCAGCGTACGTCGTGAGCGGGATGGTTCAAGTCGTTCATTTTCATCTTGATTAAACAAAACGTGAGTTGTCGCATTATATAATTTATGAAGAGCATTTGGGAGTTGACACTGATGTTCTTGTTTCATTTGACATGTCGGTTGTTCTTCTTGAAGATCCACAGTAGACGATTGGTTGATTAGGGTAAATAAAAATTGGGTAAAGTTGCGAGGAATCATAAATTCTGGAGTCTCAGGAGTACAAGATGAGTTGCTTTGGTTGAAGGTGCATGATGGGAAAGGGATGACATGTTCTTGAGTAAAGTAAGATGTTGGGTTTGTTAAAGGGACGGTGTAAATCAAAGGGATTGAGGATTCGTAAATGAATGTATCCTGGACGGGAAAGAGGTAAATCCCATGAAAAATGTGAATAGGAGTTGTTTTTACGAATTGGTGAATGCCTAGGAGTATATTGAGAAGGATGAAATGACGTAATTGAAGGGTCATGGTGAAGGAAGCTATGATAATAATTTGGATGTGAGCGTACTATTTTACAATATTTCAGATTTCAATGACAAAAGTCTAGTTAAGCACAAAGTGATTTTGAGTAAAACATTTTTTAAAATTTGTATTGATGTGAAATATAAATTGATATTTATAGAACTTTTTTTATAAATTAGTTAAATAAATTTAGGTATACCTATATATTTTTTTAACCTTGAATATATTTGAACATTGATATTTTTTTTAGAAAGACCAATTTTTTAATCAGTAAAACTTTAAATATATAATTTTTTTAAGTAGATTACTTGATTATGAGAAATAAATGTAAAAGAGATGTTTTTGTAATTTGAATATAAAAAAAGATTCGGAACGCGGCCTAATATAGAAATCAAATCTAAATTTTGTTTGAAAAACGAATTATTTTGTATTTGGTGTTTTTAATGTAAGAAGTAATTAAAATTAAATGCTTAAAATCTAAATTATACTTATAGAATAAAATCACCAGCTACACATTTGTTAACACAGACTTTAGTAAAAGTTTAGCAGCGAAAATCGAGATAAATTGAATTTACGTTGTGTTTACTTTTTAACATAACATATTGTTAATGCACTTAAAATTTTCATGAAAACTATTAATCACTTTTGCGGAATGATGATTTCAAGTTTATGTAGTATGAATATGATTTCGAGAAATTTATAAAAAACCTGTTTGTCGAGAATCGTAGATTTTGGTAGGTCACAGTATATGATGAAGGAAGCTGTCTAAACGGTGTTACTAGGAGTCCGGGTTCGTCCGAATGTGTAGGTGGCTCTCGCCCAATAGATGGCTGCTACGATCTAATGTAAATGATCTGCGTTGACAGGAAACTCTGGCTACTCTAGGATGCGGAATCTGTTATTAACAAAATATAAGCACTTAAGTTCACATACATAAAGAAAAGTTGCAGGTTATAGACATAGGAGAGTAAAAGTAAAAGTTAAATAAAAGAGGATAAAAGTAATTGTAATTGAAACATCATAAAGTAAAAAGAAAAATATTTATTTAGGGGTCGAGAAAAAAAATTAAGTTAATCGTGAGAAAAATTACTGAATCATAGTGAAGTTATATTGTGAGTAAATCATAAACCTAAAATTAAAATCATGAGTAAAGTTCTTAACATAAATGAAAACTGAAAATCATACTATAGAATAAACTAAGACGCTAACGGAATGCATCTAGTTAACAGTTCTTAATTGCACTTAAGAACAGGCCTGCAAGATAACTCCATGGTACCACCATGAATTAGACAATCAAGCAGTAAAATAAATAAAATCATAAAAATTCATCAGAGAAAGCTTAAAACTAAAATGTCAAAATATCATCCTTAACCTAAAATTGAAACTGCAGAGTAAAAATTAAATATTAAAAACTATGTGCTGAAAATTGCACATATAACAGCTTCTGGTTGGGTCCCAGAAACAGAAGGTACAGAATGCAGTCTATAGCATCGCCATAGAGTAGATAACCCTGTACTTAGTAAGATAATAAAAAAATAATAATGTAAACGGCATATACTTAAATCTAAAATTGAGTTCTTCTGAAAAGTATTAATTATCATATCCTTAACCTAGTAAACATAATATTCTTGTAACTTATAGTCTAATCATCATTGTAGCATAAATATAAAATGCAGAATAAATTAATAAAACAGTAATAAAATCGGAATTATAGAAAAGTTAATTATCTCACGACAAAATTCAATAAATAATAATTAAAACATCATGACAAAACTTGAATAGAATAATCTAAGTGTAGAATTAAAGAAAAGTAAATAAACCCCTAAAATTTTTGTAAAGGAAAGAAAATAACAGAAAATAGGATAAATTACTATGAAGATTTTGTGTTGGATTCACATGTGCTCCTGGTGCTAAATCTAAGAAAAATGTGAGAACAAAAATAAATAATAAAAATGAAGCAATGGAGGCTAGAAGATGATTGAAATTTTTGAAAAAAATTAAAGTAAAACATGACTCTTTGGGAACATTAGCTCTGGACAAGGGACAGAATAAAAGAGTAAAGAAACCAAAAATAAGAAATGAAAATGGACACATGGTCGGGCAGTTTGGAAAATCACAAAAAAAGATAGCATGGAAAAATGGCCAGCAAAACATCCCCTGATTCATACTCAAACAAGCACACATGCAATCACACCGAAAGATTCAACCAACAGACATTTCATTCATCCATCACACGCAGTCTCGATTAGATAGAAAATCCAACATCTCATAACCAATTTACCTCCTTCTCGTTGGTTATGGACGCGAAGGACGGTAAGAGACAAAGGATTTTATACTCAATCAAGGTGGGATATTCAGCTGTCATCAGAAAAATAAAAATGGCAAGAGAAGAGGTCCATATGGGTGGCTAGTCCATTGCGACACAAACCAAACAATTAAGGGTCCTAAGGAGCTGCTACCCAGAAAGTTGAGCAATACAGAAGAAAACAACCATTAAAAAAAATTGGCATTGAAGGCCAAGTGAAAATGTAAGTAAAAATCAACTGAAACTACTAGAAAAATTCTGAAGATGCCAAAACATAGAAATTAAACTGGAAAAAGCATGAGGACAGACTTTAGAATAAAAATCAGCAGAAAACTACTTGGAGCACCCAGGGAAACATCCATAAATCTAACAAAAGTCTGAATATTGATTTAAGAAGTAGAACTAAGTTTGTAAATTATGAAAAAAATTAAATATATAAATACTACGTTAGATAAATATAGTTATTGGTAAAACTGCAAATGTTTTCAGCAATAATTGTAATTTTACTAATAGAAAATCGTAATAAGTCATTTGTAAATAAATGTCATAATAGGGAAAGTAGTGAATAAACATAAAGATGACTTATGAATCCAATAAATAATTGAAGTAAAATGATGCATCGTGAAAAAATTAATAAATTAAATTAACTACAAAGAAATTGAAAATGAGTAGCCAAAATTGTCCAACGCAAAAATATATTAATCCTAATGATGTGCTAAATTTGTAATAAAATAATAAATCCTAAGTAATTGTACCATTATTTGACGTACAAGATATTTAAGTTAACCCAAAAATGTTATGTAACTAAAATCTAATGAAGCCACAAAATTACCTTAGTAAACAACTGTGAAACATTTTCTGTTAAGAACTGGTTTGTTTAAAAATTTTAAGAGTAATTATTAATGACATCAAATAAAATAAAATATGTAGTTAATGATAGAGAAAAAAAATTTTTATGTAATAATAATATTTTGGAAGAATCTCAAAAATTTAATGCAGATAATTAAAATTGAAAACTAGATTTATTATTTAATTAATTACTACAGTTCATAACAGCCTGTATATTTCACAACTATTTGAATAAGGTTCTAACTAAATTATGTACAAGGTTAATAAAAATGTTTAACCACAATAAGTGGATGAAGTATTAACCTGAAAAGTAAATGTGATATGATATGAAATGTGAAATTATTAAAATGATTAGTGTAGTCAAAGGTGTTGATACACGATACAAACAATGTATCCAGTTAGTTATGAGACACTCCAGGTTGGTCATTTCGTTGGATGAATTTCTTTAGCCTGCTGACGTGTATTATTTGTGGAGTTAGTTTTCCATAGCGTTCAATGATAACCTCGTAGTTTAAGGAACTAATAACCTTTGAAATGGTGTAAGGGCCTCGAAAATTAGAAGATAACTTAGGTGATTTACCTGGTGCAGTTTGAGGGAAGAAAACTAGAACTTTATCATCTACATTGAAAGTGACATGTTGATGAGCTTGTCAGTAGATGGTTGCTGAAATTTGTTTGTGATTAGGCCTATTATTTTAGAAGGAATTCTTGAAACCATGGTTACCATGAAAGGCTTGAGTAGATGATGCATAAGTATTGGGTGCAAATGGTCGAGGAGGAAGGTTATTTGAAGACTGGGGTTTGGCACTAAACGGAGCTGCCAAATTAGACTGATTATTGGAAGAGGCATGCGTTATAGAGCGTAGATAATTTTGTTGATTAGGTTGACTTTGACATGAAGAAAAACGTTTATCATTGGCTTGAAAATTAACAGCGTGTACGGGTTGAGAAGAAGAGCATGATGGTGCTTCTATGGGAGTGGATAAACGAAATTCTAATAGATTTTTGGATTCCTGATACTTCTTTATATTTGCTAACAGTTTGTCTAAAGTTGAATTATCAGAAAGTGAGATTTTGTCCAAGATTGAAGGAAGTAATCCTCTTAAGACATATTTACAGATTCTATTTTCTGGCATGTTTGGATCTAATTTTGAACAAAGGTGCATGACATCTGCTATAAATGCTGAAGTGGATTCAGAAATATTTTGGCGTTTATTGAAAAGAGAGAATTCCAAGAGGTCTGTGTCATTGTCTAATCGGAAATGTTTAAGAAATTCATTTTTTATAAATGAGTATGTTAAGTGTTCTTCAGCGAAGCGAATTTTTAGGTCTTCAAAAAAATCTAAAGCAGTATCACGTAAATATAGAGGAAGAAATTGACACTTGAATTTGTCATCCCAGAAGTTAACTGTAGCTGCGCGTTCATAGTCCTTAAAGAAATTTTGCACATTTTCATTACATTTAGCGTGAAAAATTGATGGAGCAAAGAAAGGTAGTTTAGGTTTTTGTGTAATTGGGTGAGGAGTACCATCCATGTCTGAAGGAAGTGAAAGATCAGTCTGAGTAGAGATAGAATTCGATGGGTATAGGAACTTAAGTGATAAAGCAGTCTTAAGGTCGACTAAATCTGGATATGTTTGGAGTAATTCAGAAGGAATCGTAGCGTGTTCAATGAGATAATTAAGAGCTTGATCCCTAGCTTCCTGAATGCAGTCAGGAGATTTAAAATAATGTTTTCGGAGACGAAGGACGCCTCTAAGATAATCAAGATCAGCGTTAGGCGGGATAAAAATTTGATGTTCTCTAGCCAAAGTTTTAGCCTGGTCTAAATTAAGAGATTTTACAACAATGGATCTAAGATCGGTCATTAGAAATGAACCAACGATAAACAGACATAAACTAAACAAATGTTAAAACAAGAAACAAAATTCTCAAAAATGACAACATGAATTGTTCAAAGGAACAATACAAAAACCTGTGGAAATGCATACACAAAAAATTATAATTGAAAAAAAATTGAGATAATGAAAAATTTTATACTGACAACCACGATGATCAGAAATACTTAGCGAGTAACCCGTTTAATACAGATTATGCTGGTGAATTCTCTTATGCTGGTAAATGCAGTATGACTGATGTAATGAGACGAGATGTATTTTTCAATGCCCTTATGATGGCTTCTATGCGATGATAAAATATGATAATGATCTCTATGCAAATGTCACGTACAGAATGATACCTGGTGAAAAATTTAAAATTTCATTAATAAATATACTTAGATGTGTGTAATAAAAATTAAATAAATTATAATTAAATAGCTTTAACAAATTTTAAGTGCTGTGAAGCAGCAAATTTCACTTGAAATAATGACGGATGGTAACGCAAAATAAAATAACAATCACAACAGGTATTCGACGAATGATTCGATCAAGCAGTTACCAAATCAAGTCAGGTAATGAAACAAAACTCAACTGATT
This sequence comes from Catonia carolina, assembly GCA_035578175.1. Classification (NCBI taxonomy): domain Eukaryota; kingdom Metazoa; phylum Arthropoda; class Insecta; order Hemiptera; family Achilidae; genus Catonia; species Catonia carolina. The sequence goes on from JAQMRL010000002.1 coordinate 85,398,484, forward strand.
AAATAATGATCATAGATATGATTTTAAAATATGTAGTTTGAAGACTGAAGAATCAATCTTCAGATAATTAATAATTGAGTTTGTAATAATGAATCCAACAGCAGATAAATGTGTCAGGATATTGTGTCAGAACTACACAATTAACATTCAGTAAATCAGTTTATAAAAATAAATGTAGCGGTAACAACAGCCAACCAAATCAGAAAACATTGAAATACAAGTGCGTGGATACCACAGGCCACACAAACATTAAAAGAATAATACTGAATAGTGTTGTTGAAATACGTTTAAGCCACCAAAAGTAATGGCAAATAAAACTATGTTCAAAACAAAACAAAAATTATCATGTTTGGGTTTTGTGACGTGACAAAACAGCAGAATTTTAACAAGTTAACAACTGCCTTAACCAGTGTTAAACAGATGGCACAGGTTAGCGACTGTGTCCAATAAACATAAATATGCAATCGTCTGAAAAAGATAATGAAAGAAACTAGACTTTCAAAATCTATAGTCTAATAATACGTAAATAATCATCACACAAGCCTGTAAAATTTTCACAGTTATTCAGTAAGCTAAAGCAAAATATTAATCCCATAAATAGGAGTAAAGTCTTAGGGAAGTTAAAACATGCGATACATTAAGTAAATAAAACTATACATTTTATATGAGATACATACAAACCTTTACAGAAATGGAAAACATTGCGAAGAACGACGGCGAATGGAAAACAAAGAATCGCGATTTGAAAACTGAAGAATGAAATAAATAAACGAAACTGATCTACTACGGAGAACTAAAATGAGTTGCAATGTTGTAGGAAGCAGAAATCAAAATGCGACACAAGAACAGTGTAGGAAAGATAACAGGCTACAAGAAAAAGTTGCGCAAACGTGTGAAAACGAGCCCAAAGTAAGGGTGGTTGTAAAAACTGGTTTCAAAAGAAAAGGTCAAATCAAGACTTGTAAGAAGGTGGGAGTGAGAAAAAATAAATCTGGGACTAGAGAGGCATAGAACACAATGGGATTTTAAAGAAAAAAAAATTTCTAAAAACGTAGTAAGAACATCAGAAATCAACCGAAGTGGTAAAACCAACCTAGGAGGTACAGTAATAAAAAAAGACAAGGTTAACGGAACTCAAATCGGATACGAATGCAATGAAAGTGAAATCTCCATACAAACTGAGTGCACAAATAAATCCGTGGTTACCTGTAAAGTAAATTCTTAACACCTAATTAGTAAAAATAAAACTTAAAATATAACAATTGCTAAAATTAAGTGGCTTCATACATCTGTGTAATACTTCATTCAAAAACACGGCGATTCTCCACCAGATTATGTAATGAGAATAATGTGTGGTAACCCAAAGAGGCAACCTCCACTAGATTATGTAATGAGAATACGAAGCCTCCACCAGATTTCGCATGGCAAAGTAAGGTGCTAGACATCAAACTAAGTAAGGAGGAATATCCACCGAAGTAGACGACAACCACCATACTAAGTAAGAGGTACAAGCACAGCGAACTTCACCAGACAAAATGTAGTGTAGCAACAGACTAAAAAAAGAAAGTAACGGCTCAACTGTGTTTCACCAGACACTGAAATGAAAACACAGCCAAACTGGTACTTTAGGGGCATAGAAAAACCTCCACCACTCTGCCTAAGGAAAACGGCAATAGGATTCGGCAGAGAAAATCCAAATTTCCATTCTCTGAATCTATGCAAAGCATAACCCAGAAATTCTAGCAGGTAGAGCTAAACTCGCTGTTGGAAGAGCGAAGGTGTGATTTAAAAATCAATCTCGGGTCTAAGAATGAAAAATATTACACAGACAACTTGGAGTGAAAATAATAAAATATTAATTTATTTAAAAACTAAACTAAAACAAAAATTTTAAACTAAAGTAAAATATGTTTTTTTTTCTACTTTTTAATAAAGAAAAAAATTATTAATGATAAGTGATTAATAAATCTAATAGTGGTTATAAAAATATAATAATAACTTAGTTATACCTAATTAATTGAATCAAAATAACGGGAACAAACAAAAACAATAAAAATAACTACAGAAACTTGTCAATGCTAACCAAAATAATTGAAAGGTACTTAGGCCTAATTTAAGGATTATAAATAAATAATAAGTTAGATCGGAACTAGCCTAGTGTTTGTAAGATGGACGATTTAAAGAAAGAAAATTACCGGACAAAATCATTTAAAAATTTCATAAAAAAATTTATTAAAATTATTTAGTTAGAAATTTAGAAATCATTAATAAAAAAAAATTTAAAACAAATATTGGATTAAAATTAAAACTTGGCTTTACAAAAAGAAAAAATATAAGAATTAATTTGAAGAAACTACCTAGAATTGAATTAAACAGATGAATTGAAAGAAAAATTTAAATGTGAATACGAGAAATAAAGGTGACGTATTTTTATTTGAAAATCAGTTAACAAACCATTTAAAACAAGAAACTATTTAAAGGAAAACTTAAACAAATAAACTATTCGGCAATTAATTTTAAAGACAAAATTTAACAAAAAAAAATATAAAAAAAACTCGTATAAAAAACTTCAAAAATCTACTTTAGAAAATCTATAATCAAAAAAAAAATTCTTTACAAAAGAAACAATGTTACATTTCAAAAAAAACTATGACTTATTTTTTTAGAATGAAATAAGAAGAAATTAAACAATGAAAAAACAAGGTCTGTCTGAAATTGTTCGAACTGACTTCCACATAAAAATAGTTCTAAAAAAAAAATTAAAATTAAGAAGAGAAAAAGTTTAAAGTCGAAGCGACTGACACTGAAAAGTGACCATTTGAGGTGGTCATTGGAATATCTTAAAGTTGGGAGAAGCATTTGAAAAACAAAACATCTTCTCCGTAAAAATTATTACAACCAAAAATTTAATGTGAAATAATAATAAAAAAAAGAAATTGAGAAAAATACTGATTTTAAATTTTAATATTAAGTTGGAATGCGAAAGGCATACCAAGTCTAAACTTTTATAATAATTATTAAAAATATTACTTAAAAATTATCGGGGAAATAGTTTTACATTAAATTCACCAAATATCTTAAAATAAAAACATGCCGTATTAAATTTTAGCCAAAATCCTAACCGGGATTAAATAATCATTTTAAATTTAAATTTTAGATACAGTTTAAAGAAAATCATTATAGATAAATTACCTGGAGCTTATAAGGATGTTCACTCGTCCACAGCTACAAAGCAAAGGCGTAGAATATAAGAAAAAATTAACGCACGAGAAAAGTTAAACGTTGACATTGAAAAAGACGGTTCAATGTACATAAAAAGAAGCGTCAGCGTAAATCGTAAGTACAGAGAACATATCACGCGACGGTCGATTGTATTGACAGAGATGGAAATTCAATTATAAGAACAATTACACATATTATAAAACCCATTTAAGCCTAACGTAACGTTAGCGAGGAAAAATATTAACGGAAAAAAACCAAGTAATATAACACCGGATATTCGCTTTAGAAAAATTCAATACAGAACTTCTAGTTAACAATGATTTTAATATAAAATTGATTAATAAAATTTATAAAATGAAATAAAATTACAGGGTGTCTAAACAATTTATTGACACTTAAGAAAATTATTTGAATTTAAAAAAAATTTAACAGACAAACCTGTCTGCAATTGTAAGATGTTTCAAGGAATCTTGAAATATCTTACAGTATAATCTTACTGACATGTTTTGCTGGATTCACCATCATCAGAGTATACAAAATTGAAATTAAACTTTTCAAAAATATTAAAATTTACACTAGATATTGTAACTTTAGTCATTACAAAAGAGTTTAACACGAATGACTGAAGAAAAATATAATATAAAAATTTTAATATTTTAAAAAGTGTAATTTCAATTTCATGTACTGTGATGATGATGGATTCACCAAAACATCTCAGTAGAAAGTAGATTCATATAATAAAATGTAAAACAGAAATAATTGATATACCAGCTGTAACAGGTCAGTGAAAAAGTAAATATTTTAATTAAGTTATAGGATTGAATATAGGTTGCGGAATGGATTTATTTGTAAATAAGGTTTTCCTCTTAATAATAAAAATAAATGTCCATAACCTAAAATGGAGTGATGAACGTAAAAAATTACACAGCTAAATAATGAAAGAATACAGGCTAGGAAAATAACAGAAGAAACAATCAACATTAACGTTGGTTTTTCGTGGTCCTTACTAGGTCGGAACTGACAAAAACATAACACGCTAATAATTTGGAATAGTAAAAATGTTTTCTACAGATCTTACCAAGTCCCGTTGATTATTATAACAAAGAAATATTGAATAGAATAGTTGAAAAAAATGTTAAAAATTTACCTAAGAGTTTCAATCTTGCGTTTGAATTTTCAGGTACATTAATGCCATAAGCCTCTTAAGGAAAGATCGATCAAGTTTTTAATTTAATTTTCATTAAAACTACGTTACTACAATAGATGGAAAATAATTTGTTTTGCTTTAGATGAAACACAATAAAAAATTAAAACAAATTTTTTAGTATTATATTCGCTGAGAACATTTAACAATAGAATTATGCAAAAAACTTGTGAATACATAGAGAAAATTTCCTAGTTATTTTCTACCTGAACATAGTGGTATACTGTACTTTATGAAAGTAATAATAATCCTTACTAAACTTTGTTGACTGCAACTTAATCACTTTTGAGCCGTTGTGCAGGAGTGACTAGGTAAGCACTTAATAATTCACGCAGGCCAATGTCAACTGCTGTCGCATTATAATGGAATTTTCCTTTAACAATTCCAAAGAACCTTTCTCCTGAGGGGGAACTGATGCCTCCGGGTCACGCTACATCCCTTCCTTCCAACAAAACCATATACTCTATGCTCTCTTTAGAATACTGTGTAGAGCTACAGTACACGTTTACTTACAACCATGTCATGTAATATTTCTTCCATTCACTTTATTGTAGCTGTTTCCCTCGATGTCCTTGGTGATTATTTTAGTATGTTTCAATATTCCCTTTATCCAATTATACTCAACGATAATGATTAATTGAGGGAGAAAACCTCCTATATTACAATTATACTTCATACAGTGGATTGGTAATAATGTATTACAATACCTACACAATTAATAACATTTAAAAATTTTCAGCTTTTATAAATCTTAATCTTAAAATAAAACTTCATCTTCTTTTATCCTTCTTCATTTTATCAACTCCTTAACTTCCTTCTCCTTCATCATTCCATCTGTATTTTTCTTTCTCTTCTCATGTATGAATATAAGAAAAGAAGGTATTGTATTCATGTCGAATTTTAGCAGAAATACACGTTTTCAGATCCCCTGAACCAAAAGACATATTTTTAGCGATTAGGCTGTATGTGCGTGAACAAAATATCTCCAGAACGGAGTATCGTGCAAAGTTTAAACTTGGAACTTCAGTTAGATAACACAAGGGAACCAAACACGAACATCAAACTAGTGAGACAGATATTAACATAATAAAAAACAATGACTTTAAATTTCTTACAGTAAATCATCACCAAATAACAGGGTTCCACATTAAATTTTATTATAGTCATTTATTTTTTACCATTATTAATAGTTTTGATTGTTACATCAATAAAATTTGAAAAGGATGGTTTAGGGATTGAGCCATTTCCCTACTCCAGCGTTATTTCAGCGTTCATTGTGGATACCCTGACAAGTGTTTAATTTAGTTTCCAATACACTAATTTTTGTTTAGTTTAACTAATTTGTCTCTAAATTGCCGATAATACTTTCAAAAATATTTCTTTTTGATTTAGGAACACGATTTTAGTCGTGTAATGTTTAGTTCAATACAAAGGTTCAGAAATTAAACTTAGAACTATAAATTGGGTTCTTTTAATTCACATTTTAACAAAAATATTTGCTGAACCACAAATTTGATTGTTTGTCGTCCTGTTTTTTTTTTCAGTCAAGTCGTATATGCTAGAAATTTAGAACAACTTACTAGATTTGGAGGTTAAATATATTATTTAGTATGACTTACCATTTAGGTTCAATATTCCCTTATAAAAGTGAAATATATAATAATTTTAAATAAAATAACGCACCTTTTTAAATGGTCGGCAAAAATGTTCAACTGTTAAGCTGAAGTTTTTTTTGAATTTAATATTTAATGCTAATTTTAAAAAAAATTTTACTGATGCGATTTTGAGGATAAAGACTATTTATTTTATTTCAAAATACAGGTTAAACTTAAAATGTTTTAAACAATTTAATATTAAGGTTTTAAAAATAATGAAGAAATGTAAGAGGTTTAAAAGAGTAATAATATAGTGTTATTCACAATGTTTTTGATATCTATAACTTAATTTTAACTAAGTAGATATTCTGAAATAATTGTATTATCGTTCAACCAAAATTCAATGTAAACATTATTATTTATACAATTTGTTTTTAACTGAAATTAAGAAAAAGTGACAAGAACAGATGCAATTAAGAAAATTTAAATTCGTTTATTTTAAGTACGAAAATCTGATTGTCTGAAAGGAGTGTTTGCGCACTAATGGAACAAAACCTTAGAGCTATCCGTTCCCTTCTACTTTCTCAGTCCCCCAAGGTCTTGCTAATTATGTGCAAACCGAGGCGGCTCTGCTTTTCTCCTGGCTCTTGAAATATTCAGTGCCATCAAGGCTGAGTGCCCCGAAGAACTTCTCATTCCAACTAGCAAAACGTCACGTCCATTTTTCTTCGTTTTAATTTGCTGTCTTTGTTCTAAACTTATGATTTGTAAAATATTCTAAAGAAATAACTGACGAGAAAGGGGAAGATGAAATCTTTCAACTTCCATACTCTCTTTCATTCATCTTAAAAATTCATAAAAGGAAATTTGATTTTCCACATGTACCGTAATATTATGATATTATTTAGTTAAATTTAAATGAACTAGGAACCCGCACATCTTTCCGGCGCGGCGTTGAATATATATTTATAGTTTTATAAAATGATCTGCGTTTTATTGCTTCATTTATTTTTAATGATCGGTATACGATATGAATTTTTTAATATTTATAAATCCTTTATGAATTTTCACGATAAGGATATCTGCATTGCAGCGATAACTTTTCCGAATGCTTGATGGATTTATTGAAAATCGTATTCACTCTTTGACATTGATATTGTACGGAATAGTATGGATTAATATACAAGTTTGTTACCGTGTGTTAATTTTTAGGCCGTTAATGGGAATCAAACGCGTGACCTTCTGCTTAGCATTCGAGCTCACTGATCTTAGTTAGGTCAATTCAAGCTGGCCTGCTCATACTCAAATTTGTTTATTGAAATAAAGCCAAAGTTTAGATAATGTAATAGTTTTTTTATTCAAAACTGAAATACTGCTATTTAAATAGATTTCTATTAAAGTAGATTAGGCTACGTCAGTTACCGGTAGTTTAGAGCACTAGAATGCACTGGCCTCAGGAATGTGGAATGTCTCGTGTTCGACTTCCAGCAAGGGTCTAGAAATTATTTCACATTAAAACCCATAGATCCGTACTTTAAACCATCGTAATCGCAAATAACCAAATTAGCTAATTAGGTGTGCTTTTTTCATAGAAGAAAGTTAGGCCTAAATTTATAACAAAGATTTAGTTCAACTTGGAGTTAAAAATTACAAAGATAAACGTTTGTTATTATTCTCGTAATTCGTTCATGAAGATCTACAAGCTTTCGTGTAGCTATAAATTGTGAAAATATTCTAGCAATTTACTTCTCAAATTTTAAGTTTTTACTAACAGAAATACATTTTTGAGCTGACCGCCTCCATGGTGTAGTGGTAGCGTGCTAGCCTCCAACACGGAGGTGCCAGGTTCAACTTCCGGCTAGTGTCTGGAAATTGTATTTGGTAAAACCCACTGTCTCATAACCCACCGCTGTAGTCGGTAGTACCGGTTGTTAATGCGACTTTAAATAAACTAACAAAAAATTGAGCTACACAATTTCTTTACCTAAAAAAGTAATTAGGCCTATTTTTCATCATATTCTTTTCCTTGGATTACTGTCTATCGGAAGTTGACTATTCTAACGTCATTTTTCACTCTAATCACTACTGCTAGAAATAGATAGAGAGAGGAGTAGCTGCACTATTCTCTTTAGTGCTTCAGCCTCCAGTTTTTTCTCTCCAGAAATTTTACCCTACGCAATAGGAGCAGGCTGTAATGATCCCATCGCATAAAATGTCAGATATATTTTCGTTTTCTTGATTTTTTGGTGCATGGCAGAATGTTCTAGTTTGTTCTCTTCTTTGTCCACACTACTCTCAACATTTGAAGATACATTAAATGTTTAGAAACATTAATCCTTTAAATATCCCGTTTCTTGAACGTTCAAGCCTCTAATCCACTCATTTCAACTGCGAATTATTATCTGTGGTCTTATCCCTGTGCTTGATCGCTATTCTCATTTTTTATGGTTCCTAAGTTTATACACGTATTGATGCTCAATTATTTTCTCATTAATTTTCATTACAGAACTGTATAATGAGCTGCGCAATTTCCGTGCATGATATTTAATTTTACGGGTGGTGGGGATTCTCTTTCAGGAGAATAGGTACCCACTGGCACATTCTCCGTTATGAGCTATGGGTGTTGTCCTTTATTCAGAGTAGCAGGTCTCTGTTCCATTTTTGCTTTAGACCCTGTACATTTATGAAGTTAATTTTAGCTAAATCACGGGCTAGTTGTTTGGGATAGTTATCTAATCGTTCGCAAAATTTATTATAGAAGGACGCTGTTAGTTCTTTACAGTCGGAATTTTGGAATCGTCGTAGAGGGTTTTGCATACGTTAAAAGGAGCGCCAGAAGCAATTCTAAAAATTTTGGCTAAAAGACTTGGACCGATTAAGTTACCCTTTGCCGCAACCTATAGGCTAAGTCCAGATCGGTCTGCAAAGGGTTTTTAAATTAAAATTTTAGAACTGGGGGTTTAATTTGGTTGTTATGTTTTGTTAAACGTTTTGGACATGGTGTTAAGAAATTTCCATGAATTCAGTGTTCTTGATGTTGAGTTATAGTCCATACTCTTGACTACTTTTGACAAGCTCTTGTGATTCGTATAATTTGCAAAAATATTTCAAATGTTTTATTTATCTAGAGAAGAAACAGACAATTTTTTTAACATTAATTTGAATTCGTGATGCACCGATTGTGTGGAATATTGCGTAAAGATTTTTAATAACGTTAATAGAAAGTTATGCGTTGGATAGCGCTATAGTCATGAGAAAGTGAGAAAGGAATTCCCCTTCCACTCCAAATCACGTGTAATACTAGCCGAACCGCATAACAACGCCAGCTTAAACGCTAATACTCTGCCTGATATTATTAGCTACTATTATAAGAAATGAAAACCAGACTTATAGTTACCTTAATTTATTGACATTTATGCAATCGGAAATAAATTAAAAAGTAAGTAAGGAAAGGTATTTTTTGAAATCCCTGTTGCTTGTAAGACGCGTTTCATAACGGCAACCTTCTATCATTCAATGATACATCAGATCTCTCTTTCAATTCCCGCTCAAAAAACGTTATCACATTATTAATAATTTCACGACTTTTGACTATGTAAAACTTGACCTGTTTTGCCGACTTTATTTTTTCACCTTATTTTCACTTATTCTATATGAACTCAGAACTGAACCGAGTCAACGAAGAAGTGAACAGCTTTGAATTATTTAAGACACTACATTAGAAATTAAAATCCGATAAATAGCAATACAGTAAACGATCAAAATACTGTAAATACATGAGATAGAACAACAAAGATAGATAATGACATTTGTGAAGAATAACACTTCACTTCAATAACTAACTAATCACTAACTGATTTTATAGCTAATTAATCACTTCAATACGCTAAGGTTAGAACTCAACTACAAAATTGTCAAGTTGTGAACGCACTACTCACGCACACCCCTCTCCTTATTAAATGAACTTTTCCATGCAGACTACTCCCACCAGCTTAGACTGGCCCAAGGCACTGTGACGTCATTTTTCCCTTTACAGAATATTTTCACTGTATCTGATTTAAATTCGTTTATGTATTAGTACTTCAGAGCAAAATACAGTTTAAGTATTGCAATAATTGAAATCTTAAAACCATAGAGAATTGAAGTACATTTATATATAATTCAGAAAATGTGCTACATACGTGTTTGATGCATCCAAAAATATTTCTAATGTAATATTGTATTTCTGGGTTCACATAGAAATTTCAAACAAAGTGACGGAATTCAAGTTGTTTGAAAATAGAAAACAGAGTTAGATATACTATAACATATATGCCGAAGTGAAAATGTTAATTCACCTGGTGAAAATGGGTGAAATATACAACACCTATAAACATATAGTTGTTTATAACATTACTATTAACATGTGTCGTGTAAGTTATCACATACCATATAAGTTTAAAGGGAAATGGAGTATAATGGTACCAATGATACGAGTGAATGTTTCAGGTCATGTAGAAATAACATATTTAATCCTCCTAACCCTAAACTAAATAATAGTTTGCTGTTTACTTTACTGTAGCACAAGTTATGTAACAATAATATGATTATTAACACTACGGAGTTGTTTATGTAGATACTATGTTCTCCCAATATTGGGCCAACAAAATGTATTTTATTAATGCGCTGGTAATTTGACAACAACCGAATGGCCCTTGTATTATTAGGATACTGCCAAGTACCTCTTACGCGTACGTAATGGTTATGTTTGTGTCAAATAAACTTCCGATATAGTAACGTATAGTTTAATTGTGTAAATTTAGTTTGCAATGAAGTATTTATGAGCAAAATTCATTTCTCTAATAGTTGGACATTAGTAAACATTAAAATGGTAAAATGGGTCAATCGAAATTAAAGAGATCATAGCATCAAATTAATTTGTAAATTTGATTGAAAACCTAACATAATTTTACAATATTAGAATAATATTATGATTCGGTATGAAATTCCTACACAACACAATCTGGTTTTACACCGTTTTCACACCGACGCCGCGAAACCGTAACAGCGGAATCGGTGTCGTTCGGTAGCAAGTTGTCGATCTGAATACGCGACAATCAGGCGAAACAATATATTGCCCTCTTACGGAGATATCGGTTGAGACGACTAGAGCAGCAAAATCCTTTCACACTACCGCCGTAGTTTCGCCACAGTATCGCTTCAGTACCGTATGGAATCTGTCGCAGTTGACAGATTTTCACCAACGAAACATTTCAGAATATTGCATTCTGTTATCTTTTGCAAGTTTACTATTATCATGGATAACACATTACATATTTCATGAGTCACCCGAACTATAAAAATTCCTGAAAAAAGCAAAAAGCCTGGATTGAAATACAAAAAGAATTAGTCAAGTTTAACAATTTCATTTTAAATTAACCCCTAAATAGAAATAAAAATAAATTATCTTAAACACGATGCCAGTCTTTGTTTGCTGGGGACGGCTTCTCTAAAATTATTATTATGTTTAGTGATACGAGGTTGTAGTAAATTATGAAGCTCATCAAAGCCTTCTTGATTCATCCTAAAGTAATTATAAAATCGATCTTCATGAAACTGCAGTTCCTTGCACAACACATTTTTTCCAAAATATTTTATTTTTGTGTTAATGTTATGAATCCAAATGCTACGCTTTCTTTTTTGACGCGAAGCCCAAATCAACAGCAATATTTCCTCTACTTTAGAAGAAGAAATACTTGACATTTTGTATAAACACTACCAAAGCCAATCGACAATTAGTACAAATGCACCAGGAATTACGCGGTTTCGGTTTGAAATTTCGCGCCGGTGTGAAAGCCATTTCACTACGAAATAACAGCAAAACCGCTGTCACGATATCGCAGTGATTTCGCGGCGGTGGTGCGAAACCAGGGTTTGTCTATTTGATAGAATATAGTACAACTTTGTTTCCTCGTTTACGGTCAATTTTAAACCATGTAAAGTGACTAGATGTTTCTGGTAGCTCTTTCTGCAGCCCCCACATTCTCAGCATTTGCTCTGTATAGAATTTTTTCCTTCCTTTTCTCTACCCGGAGATGTGTTTTTTGCTCTTCATGGAAGCTAATATATTTCATTATTATTTGTCTGAATTTGGTTCAGTTAATTACATTTTCTCGGTTTATTCCGGTTTTCTTAATATCCTTTCTGACTTCTTTAAACTATTTATCCGACACCTTAGTTCAAATGTTAAGTGTCTTTTTTGTTTTTTCAACCGATTGTCATCCATTCAAGTGCCCATAAAATTGTAGTCTACTATTACTAACCGTTTGTTTTCCTTGCACAGTTCTTCTCGACCTTGTAACCTATATTATCCGTCTTCTAGCTTTGGACTCCATAAGGATCCTCCTCGTGAAGGATCGTTCTCTCAAATTTCTATGCTTCTTTTAACCCTAGAACACTAGCGTACGTAAAAGTTACGTGCGGTGCCGACATTTTGTCTCCCACTTCTTTCCCACTCCCCTCCAAAAGTCTGCCGTTCTAGCAGTGCTTTCTACAGTTAGTTGCCACTGTGAAGGCGTAGTAGTAGTGTCTTTTCTGTGCGCTTACTGCTGATTACTGTTTTTGCAACATAAACAACACGTAGAATTTACGTGTCACTAGTAATAAGTAAACTTTTGAACACGTAATTTTGACGTGTCTCTAGTGTTTATGTGATAGTGTTTAATGTAAATAGACTGTGCAAATGTGGTCGTAAGTTGTAAATTTTGTCTTATTCTTTGTTTTTTATGACTTTATATAGTGTAAATATTTCCAAAAAACTTAGCATAACAAGACAATGAGTGACCGCCGTAATTTATTGGACGAAGATATCGAACTGGCCTTGGAAGAAGAAATCAGCGATGAAGATGTCATTGAACATGAAGAAAGGATTTCATCTGATGAATACGATAGTGATGCTGATCCAGAATATGTTCCGAATGCTGAGCCGCATTTGGGAGAGAGTAGTGACGAAGACCAGGAAATTACAGGACCAATAAGGCAGCTTGAGTGTAACCGTGAGATTCAGCCAAAGAAGAAGAAGAAGACCAGTGGTAAAGACAGTTCAAATAAAGGGCACAGAGATAAAACACAGGTAACAAATAAAATAACATGTGTGAATCCCAATGGTGGGGTAAAGGAGCGAGTTGTAGTACCTGATGTCGACACAATAGAAGGTAAGGATAATTTTGTATGGCAGACTAAATGCACTGAAAACACTGGCAAAACACTTGCCAAAAATGTCGTGCATATAAGACCTGGTCCAAATGCTACTGCTCGAGATGCCTTCTCACCAACTGAATGTTTTCAGCTATTCTTTTCAGAAAATATGTTGCAAAATATTATCACTCATACAAATGAGGAAATTTCAAGAAAAAGGGCGCTTTACAAAAATCCTTTAGATGGATCACTCAAAGATTTGTGTGATCAGGAACTGAGTGCCTTATTTGGTATTCTTATATTAGCAGGTTCACTAAAAGACAACCATTTGTCCACCAAAACAATGTTTGATAGTAATTTTTCAGGTGACAAATATCGTTCCACGATGTCTGAACGGAGATTTTCTTTTCTCTTAGACTGCCTTCGGTTTGATGATAAAAACACACGAGAGCTTAGAAAAGCTGAAAACAAGCTAGCTGCGATATCAGAATTGTGGGAAATGTTGATTGAAAATTGTAAACTTCATTACAAAGCAAGTTCTTATGTAACAATCGACGAACAGTTGGTTGGATTTAGGGGAAAATGTCCCTTTAGAATGTATCTACCTAGCAAACCAAACAAATATGGTTTGAAAATAGTACTTATGTGCGACAATAGTTCTAAATATATGCTGAATGCCATTCCGTATCTAGGAAAGGGAACAGTGCCTGAAAGAAAACCAGTAGCTGAATATTTCGTTGAAAAACTGGTGGGGCCGATATCTGGTAGTAACCGAAATCTGACGACAGATAACTGGTTTACCAGTGTGCCTTTAGCACAGCACTTGCTCGATGAATGCCATATCACTACCGTGGGAACAATAAAAAAAAACAAAAGGGAACTTCCTGTAGATTTCAAAAACTTACGCTATATGGAACGCCAAGTAGGAAGTAGTTTGTTTCTGTACCATAATGACATAACAGCTGTGTCTTATAAATCCAAAGCTAACAAACTGGTCACGTTGATATCTACGATGCATCAAGGAGCTACAATAAATGAAACTTGTGGAAAACCTGAAATTATAATGACGTACAATGCCACAAAAGGCAGCGTGGATACATTTGATCAGCTTTGTCAATCTGCAAATTGTGGTCGTAAGACTAAGAGATGGCCGCTTTGTTTTTTCTACAATATGCTCAACATAGCAGTCATAAACGCATATGTTATCTATGTCCATAACTACTACAGAACAAAAAATGACAAACCATTATCCAGACAACGCTTCATGATAAAACTACATGAAGATCTGTGTGCTGATTGGCAAAGGCAGAGACTGAGTGAACCTACATTATCAAGGGAGTTGAGAAACAGTATCATCAAAGTCCTGGGAATAGAAAATCCAAGAGCTGTTGTTGTAAATCAGAAAGGAAGAAGAACATATTGCTCTTTTTGTGACTGGAAAAAAAAGAGAATGTCAGACAACTACTGTAGCTGCGGAAAAGTGATGTGTGGTGAACACCAGATCAAAAAATGCCCAGACTGTGCATAGACCTTTAAGTCAATTAGTTTATTAGTTTTTAAGTTTTTTTAATCATTTTAATCAAAACAGTACCAATTTTCATTCCTTTATTACAACATATGTGATTTGTATTTTAGTGTTAACAATACAATTTTCTTAACTTGAATGTGTATTATTTTGTTTATTTAGTATCCTAACAAAAAATATCGGTATCTATCGGCCACACGTAAATTTTACGTGTCGCTAGTAATAACGAGTACTCAATGAACGCTAGTGTACCAGGGTTAAGCCACCCTTCCCGGTTTAAGGATTCTAAGGTACTTACTCGTGTACAGACACACCGGTTTTTTATCACAGTATAATAATGTCTAATTTTGGCTTGTCTTTACAGTGCATTCGTCTTATACAAGTGGTAAGCTCCTCAAAGTGCACCGGCCATCTTTCCTCGGCTGTTGTAGTTCGCTTCCTTTTCACTGGTCTTTGGTTGTATTATCTCCACGAGGCACTTGACGCTATCAACTTTTCAATATTGTGTCTTTAAATGACGTGGCGTTCTTTTGATGTTCGTTATGTACGAGTGTTATTATTAGTTTTTCAATGAGATCTGTAGTTCTGCTTTTTCTGCTTGTTCTTTTGTTGGAGTTATGATTAATTTTATAGTTCTAAAATATATCTTCTAATTATTATTTTATTTATTATTACTAAAAACAAGTACAATGAATCTTATCCTATCTTATTTCCTAATACTCGCATAGGTCTAGCCTGTGCGCGGGTATGAGTTGGTTTTATTTTATTTATTCTATTACCTATAATAATAGCTTTATATATCTACACTAAATTTACATAAAACAAAAGAAACAAAACTTTACAAAATAAACATACAACAAAATTTCCTAACGTAAATATACAAAAAAAAGATAATAGAATAAAAAGTAAATTAAAACAAATAAAAATAAAATGTCATGTAATGGCAAAGGATGAAGTAGACTTTCGATGACAATGTTAACAAAAGAATTTTCAGCTGACACAAGAGGAAGAGTTTGAATCAATAGAACTAATTAAATCCTCAGACTGCCCTCTCTCTAAATTTATCAGCCATACTTTTCTTTTGTATATCTGAGGAGTTACATCAGTATTTCGGATAGCCCCTGGTAAATTAAGGTATGTGATTGTGCGTATATAATGTGCTGCAGTGCTGTTAATGGTTTTATGCAATCTAGGGGCTTGATATCCAATACGGGTGTAGCTCTGGTATGATAATAATTATGAGTTATTTTCTGTAGTACAGAAAGTTCATTAGATCTTATGTACAGTAATAAGTTCCTTATGTAAAGTTGCCGAATGTCAAGTACCCGAAATCTACCGTATAATAAATCAGAAGGGAATTGTCTGTCACAATTTAAAACGCTTTTGATCACAGCTTTCTGAGCCGTTACGAGTGGTTCCAATGTCGAACGGAAGGCCCCACCCCAAGCGATGATTCCGTCCTGCGGAAAGGATTGCATCAAGGCACAATATACCTTTCTTAGGACATTTTGTGACGAAATTCTATTTTTACGGGGAAAAAATATAAAGGAATTTTCGAATTTTTTGTTTCAAGTGATGAATATGGACGGACCATCTCATTCTTTCATTAAACCAGATTCCGAAGTATTTGTATGAATTAACATGTTCTAGGACATGACAGGTACAAGGTATAATATTCTTTTGACACGAATAAAATTGTAAGATTTTATTTTTTGGGTCCGTAAATGGTCGTAACGATCCTGTTATACATTTAGTTTTATTTTCGTTCACCGTAAGGGAATTAGAGTTGAACCAGCTCTTAAGCAACGTTAATCTTTTTGCGGCCCTGCTGTATACTGCATCCCAGTCAGATCCTTCCAAAACAACGGCTGTATCATCAGCGTAAAGGAAAAGTCTACCATTCGCTATTGTTAGTTTTCCCAGACTATTTATATAAATTAAAAATAATATAACTTAGGACAAAGTGTGCTACCCTTTATAACGCCAAAATTAACTGTCATATCGTCGCTGATATGTCCCTCGATTGAAACCACTTGTTTCCTGTTACTTAAATAACTACGAAGCCAGTTTAATGCCGTTCCCGAAATACCAATTATTTCCAGTTTTTCAACTAGACTTTATCTATCTATAGTCAAACGCTTTGGCTAGATCAATGAAGATTATTAACACACGTCGATCTTTTTCAATCATGTTATAAATATCAGTATAAATCTGAAAAAGGGCATCGTTAATATTTTTATCGTTTCTAAATCCAAACTGATTAGGAACAAGAAGACCGCTTGACGACAGGTAATTTACCACTTGGTATTTTACACACTTTTCGAGAATTTTTGAAAAAATTGTCGGAAGAGAAATCGGGCTACAATTGTCGAGATTTTCCTTGTCCCCAGATATGTAAAGCAGAAAAACTTTTGCTGTTTTGAATACGTCAGGAAACGTACCGAGTGATAAACTGAGGTTAACTATGTGTTGAAGGGGAGCTAGCATAAGGTTAATATTGTTTTTGACTAGATTAGCGTTTATCTCATCGACTCCAGTGGCAGAACCCCCTCTTAGTTCGAGAACGCGTTTTATCATTGTTTTTGTTGATACGGGACTTAATTTAAAGCTTCTGTTGTGGCAGTTATTTTCCTCATTTATTGGTCGCATGTCCACTATTGGGATCTTGTTAGCCAACTTACTACCGAACTCAGAAAATTTTTTGTTGAATTTATTGCAAATATCGTTTATACTATCGGTGTTATCGTCTGACCCAGTCTGAAAAACTAAACAGGGAACGGTCTTCTGCTCCTATAATAAAGGATACCATCAATTACATTCCAAAATTGCTTTGGATTACCAGCACTCTCATCCAACTTACGTTTATAATATTCTACCTTTGCGCTCTTAACATTATAAATATTATTAACATTATAAAAATTATTTCTACATCGCTTACAAAACATCCGCATATTTTCGTCTTCTGGATAACGTTGTACACGTTTACTTAGTTTATTCCGGAAGCGGATTAAATGCATAAGATCGCTCGTAATCCAAGGTTTCAATTTTTTACTTCTGTTATTAACTTTTACAAATTTGGAACACTTATGCTCAATCGACAGATTAAATTAATTGATAAATTCATTAAATTGCTCATGTTTTCTATACTATCTAGCATAGAGTAACAGCCAAAAAATATAAACTGGTTCCAAGACATTGACGTACTTCTGACTCATTTTGTTCTATTTTCTCGACACACTAAGAATAGGCCTATAGGAAGATATAGGCCTAGATCATTTTTAACATATCGTACAAACCAGAAAATATTGGAGATGTAACTTACTTTATCCATTTTATTTTGAAACTTCTATATAATCTGTATATTACTTTTATTACCTTTACCCCATTGTTAGATGCCCTATATCCAAACAGGCTTCAGCAAACTTTTGGATAATAATAACATTTTATTCTCTTAGGACAATAGCAATCTATTTCCGAACCAATTAATCTTGGCTAACTTGATGTTCAATTGTTTTTTCTTTACTTAAAAATGTTCATTCCAAAAGACTCTTTTATCCAAATTCAGACCTACATATTTACTACATTTTTTCAGTAAATAAAATTTTATAATCTTTAAATATTTTGATTGATTAACTAGAAATTATGAAATTATTCTACCTGCTTTATCATTTAGTTTTGTAATGTTAACATATTGTACTAGGCATCTTGTCGAATATTTTTTTTAAAGTCGCAATATTGACTATATCTGAGAGTTCTTGGAGAAGACTCCATCTTCTTGTAAATACTACGGGAAACAAAAAATAAGGTTGATGAAATAAAAACAAATTAAAATTGTATTAAGCATAAAATGTTATGCAACTTCAGGAGGCAATCATCAGATTTGGAGTTAAATTGATACAAGTAACTTAAAATAATACTAACATACCGTTTGAAACTAATATTTCAAGCAATTACATTTAAGATAAACATTGTATAATTTATTATTTTACGTACTTTGTATTCATTTAAATATCATGAAAACATTGCTCTAAGTTAACTTATTCGTTAAGGACGGATGATAGTTTACCGCGTCACCTTCCAAGGAAAGAAAATAGAATTTCATTCCCCGTAATTTAATATCTCTGTAAAAATAAGTTTAGTTTTTATTAATGCTGTACAAATAAAAATTTCAAATTCTTTTTTTTGAATTTTTTGTAAATGAAAATTAAGTCTTTTCTTTAATTTTCAGTGAGAACTTTAGCACACTAATATAGCACAACCACTAGTACTGATGAAAGTTCTAGACGTAAAAGAAGAGGTCACACCCAGCAGCGTTTCCTCCAGGATTATGAAGATACACTACGATGGAGACAAACTTGAAAAATATAATAAGAAAAATTATTTTCTGACTTTATATCAGTTGGGAAAAACAACATTAGCTTAGAAAAATGTACTGAACATGAAAAAATGACAAGCTAGAAAATGTTGTTCTTCCATTCAATAAAAACACTTGTTCATTATTTGGAACCGAACAATTTAAGACACTAGATTTACCTGAATATTTTAACTTAAAACGCATTCAGAAATTTTAGTTAAGAATGTTACGCCTTAACGTACAAATACCCTTTTAAGTTAGTAACAAAACCTTACATAAATATTTGCAAATACCTTTAGTCTATATTACTATGCAACAAATAAACAAATTCTTTCACAAGTCACAAGAACACGATAACCCAAGTGTACGTTCACTTTCAATCAAACATCAACCTGGAAATCTTAAAAAAGCTGGAATTGAGACCTGTTAATTTAATTAAAAAAACCTTATTAAATTTTTTCCTTAAAATTATTAATCACAATTTTTGGAAAGGTACCAATGGGGCCCTACCCGTTTCATTTCCGTCATGTAATTTCAACACAATCATCACAATTACTTGTAACATTTTACAGTTGTGAATTTATCATTAAAGAAAATAACTTAAATATTTTCAGAAGAAAAAAGTCGAATGTTTTATGGATAAAGGCTTTACCCCTCGTAATTAATCTTTCATGCAAATATTGATGTTAATATTACTATAAATTAGCAGGGTCGTTATTGGGCGCCACTCGTCCACATATGTAATAGCCACTCATTAAGCACAAACCGTTAACTTAATGTCTCGATTTTTTAAAAATCAGATTTAACATTTAATACTAATGGCTATTTAAAACCAATTAAAGTTTACTTATTTTTTTGTATACACAGAAACATATTCTATTCAACAATATTTTTATATAAACATAATAACGCATTAATTATAATTTTGTGTTAAGATATAATATTAACATATTTGTTGTAAATTTATTTTACCTTGTCCATATCTTTACACATTAATTCTTGTTATTTTTATAGTACGTATTCAAAAATTGTAGGTCTACTTAATATTCTTATTATAAGAAATTATTGTTAAATTTGTCTTTTGTAGGGTCCGTTCTTATGTAATTTATAATGTTTTATAAATATCCTTTTGCTGTGCTCAATCTTTCATTAGTCCACTAATCCACTAAAATATATTCTGAACAGTAGGAAAGTTTGTTTTGTCATTTTTACGTCAATAGTTTACAAAACATTTCTATATTAGTACTTCGGAATAGTTTAAAAATATTTCTTTATGTTTACTTAATGTATACTAAATATACTTAATATTTACTTTATTACGGTACTAAACCACCGGACCCAAAACCCAGCGCACCGAGAAAAGAGAACTTTAACAATCTAGTACCCTTAAAGCTTTTAGTACACTGTATTACGAAAATGTAATATGATCAATTTTTAAATATGACTGTCGATTAGAATATATGGATGGACTTAAAAAACGTACAATATTAAAAATATTTAGTGACTGAATCAAGATGTAGCGTGAACTTGACCCATATTCAAAGTAGTGGACAAGGTCACATAGTCAGGTTATACACTACATTTTTTTTAATTAAAAATAACAACTCCAGTAATATTTGGTGTATATTATTATTATAATTTTTAAACAGTATAAATAAATTTATAAAATATAAATACTGGCATAATATAAATAGTTATTTGTTAATTAATATTCAATATCAGTTAATCTTCAATAGTTTAAAAAAATGTATGATAATCTACGAGCAACAACGAGATTAAAAGGGAATACTACGTGATTCAAAAGTGCAAATAAACTATATTTAATAAAAAGTGAATTAAAAATCGAAATGAAGATAAACAATTAAAATAAATACATGGATAACTGAAATTATATATATATATATATATATATATATATATATATATATAATATCTTTTAAAACAGTGATTTGAATTTTACGAACATTTTAAAATATACAATCAAAATTTAAAATTTAATATGGTAACTTGAACCATGAATTCGTGGAGCTTTAGGCCAGAGACAAGCTTGGTGTGAACATCATGTATGAAAGTGCTCCAGTTAAATATTAAAATTATTAAGTAAAAACCGATGGAAGGATAGTATTATATGCATCAGTAAGAAGATAATAACGTAAGCAACATTTTCCATATAATTAACAAACATTAATTATCAATATATCGAGTAAAATTCATATTTAAAATTCAAGATTACAAAGCTATCGATAGACGCCATCTAAATGAACAAAGCTTCGCTTCAGTAATTCATAATTTTATTAAATTCAACCGGTAAAATAAAAATAACATTTCAAGTACATAATTAACTGATATTTTTTTTTATTTTTAAAAATTACTTAACTTATTCAAAATTATCTAAATAATATTCTAAATTTGATTTTAAAAGACCAGTATTACGATAAAATTATTAAAAATTCCGATTGTCATTTGTTAACTTAAAATTTTTCATTGTATAATTTAAGATTTATTAATAAAGAACAATAAACAATTATAGTATTTAAAAACCCTGAGATCATTTAAAATTAGAGTTATCATTTTGTAAAATCATCAATTATCTATTTATTTGTTAAATTAAAAGTCTTAAAATTTAAATCTTGTGTCTATTTATTTTATTTTTAATTTGTACAACCGTAGTGTTGCTACAAAGAGAAATGTAATTATAAAGAGATAATATACAAATTAATAATACCGAAGTGCTTTGTTTAATTATTGTTTTTTTATTACGTCATAGTTATTTGATAATGTTGGGACTGATGTAATTTAAGAACACTGTAAAAGATTTCTGGCAAATGTAAAAGAAAAGCTTAAAAATATAAAGATAACAACCAACAAAATCTGCACACTAAAACAAACTGACGTTCCAAAGATAAGTTTTAAGAAAACTATGCATGAATTTACTTCACAATAGATATACAAAACACATTGTTTTTTTTTGACTTTATTTAGTAACTACAACACTGTAAATTTATACATCTAGCAGTATTTATGATGTACGTGTTTGATCCCGTGTTTTCTTCCTGATTGAGGAAATCACCCAAAGACAAACCCTCGTCTCTGATTTTTATAAAAACCCTATTCCAGCATCTTTTTAATCTCCTTTGTGAATTTTGTGGTAGTGTGGTTTGACAATGTTGTATCTCTGGATTCGTATGATTTATTAATTTTGAATGAAAACTAGTGCATAATTTGTTAACTGTTAAATTTAATGTGTCTACGTTAAAGTCTCGATGTATGATAGAGTTTCGTACGTAGCAGGAACTACATTTATTATTATGATTAAACGTAAAAATCAGTTTTAAAAAGTTTGCATCTGTATTGATTTTTTCACTGAACCAAAGATCAAAGCTCCGTTGATCCAAATCGGATGAATTACATAGTGGTAACAATTCAGTTTTTGTTTGATAAGTAACTGTGATCTACGGTGGAGTAGAGAGCACACATTTTCTAACCTGTGCATCAGTGAAATACATTTTTGTCGTGTATGGTGGTTCCATGTCTGTCATATGTATAGGGTAAGGCCTAAATATTTAACTGTTTGTGTGTAAGATATTGGGTGCTTTTCATAGCATACGGGATGATTTCCGACCAAGGGTAACCGTAATGTGGTGTAATTTTTGTTGACTCCGTTTAATTTTCGATAGTTTACACCAGTGAGAAATTAAAATAATATAATGTTGCTAGCAATCACACCCACACCCACTAATCACACCTGCATTATAATTGAACTAATTGTTATTCACCCATAACAGGCAGGTGGAGTGATAAATTATTTGCCCTTAATAACTCCTGTTCCAGGGCTACAAAAATTAGTTTTGTTTCTTATCACGAGGTCAGCCAATTATGTGACTGAACTATCTGAGAACAGAAGAGGTAGATGTGTAAAAGACACTAGTCAGAATTATCTCCTCTGAAAGTAATGAATTTCATTATACAGCCAGACCCTGTGGTAAATAAAGTGAAGGTGTTAATTGCAGGGTGTCGAGTAGATGCTTCTTAAAAGACCTGGCATGTAATAGGCATAGGTTACTTTTGTACTCAGTGAGGAAGGCATGGTAAACCACCTCACTCTTCGTTTCACTTAGTCAAACCTCTAGAGGTTCAAACCAGCCTTTTGGCTGTTGACATAAAACACAACATAATAGTTATAATAATTTAAACCAAACACTACATACACGCACAAATACGAGTAAAACACAACCACTATCTAGCCACACCTGTTAACATTAAGCGTCACACGGGAGCTGATCAGCTTCCCCATGCCATTCACACCATAATTTCATTTCATCATTTAGGATATTTTTACCTTGTTATTATCATATTCTTTGTAAAAAACAAAGAATATGATAATAAAAACCGTAGATTGATAGTAGAATTCAATCAGTTTAATTCTTGTTGGTTTTTGTTATATTTCCTTAAAGTTGCCAAAATTTTCATTTAATATTCTCAAAATCTGCATAAATATTAGTTTAACTATTATGTATTTACAATACAGCGTTCAACATGACTGAACGATTAAGAATAATAATAATATTTTCGATTCAATAAACTTTTCAGTTGTTAAATAATTAAATTATATTGACAAACGTAGTTTCTTTTAAAATTGAATTTGAATTTTGTGGAAAATCTAAATCGTTATTTGTGTAAGAACCATCGACATATATATTGATTTGGTGGGAATGACACCACATTAGCTACCATATTTTATAAAAATAGTAAACGATACTAAATAGTGGGTGACGGTTTCATTTAGCTCAGTTATTAGGAACATTCAATTTAATTACTGTACTGTTGCTTTAATTAACTTAGTATTCGGTTATTTTCTTAATATATGACTTAAAAAATTTACATTTTCAGTGTACACACCCATTTAACTACGTAATAAAATTTAATTTGTTAAAAATCAATGAAAACTAACAGTGAATGGTTTAAACATTGACAATTAAGGAAAGAAAAACATTGTTGTTACTTAACATTCTTAGAATTTTTTAATACAAATTGGATCAACGTGAACACATATTCTTAAATGTAACTCAGCAATTTAGACAATGTCTCTTATGCTAATTATTTCAAGTTGATAATTTGTATTCTAACCAGGCTTTGAGTAAGAATTTAACTGATAATATTACAGTGAATGTACCAATTTAAATGCAAAAACTCTTCAGACAGTTAGGTACAAATTTGCCTCTTTTAACTGCAAGTAACAGCTAAGTCTAAAGTTACATGTATAAGTGGTACATAGTTTGTATTGTTTTGCTTTTATTTAGCTTAATTTGTACAATGAAATTGTTTTTCAGCATATTGGGCGTGAATCAAATACCATACGAGTATTTCGTGAATTCGTACCACCTGCCTCTATCTCTCACAGTCTTTTACCTGAATGATTCTTTAGTTTGAATAAAAAATTAAAGCTGCTGATGATTACTATTGTTCTACAAAATTTGTATTGCATATTTAATATGCTATACAAAGCGATGGTATATCATGCGTTCATCATCATCATCATCCGTCATGGTTAAACGGATGATGATGATACGTTTTAACGTATCATATCATACGTTAAAACTGTATAATTAGTCTAGTTATTATTTTATTTATTTGCCACAATATTTTCCGCATCCATATGAAAAAGTAAAATTGTTAAGATGCAGATTGAGTTTTTAAAATCTTTTCGGAATTGATTCGCTTACATTTATTTGTCTTTTATTAAGAAAATTGTATAATTTTTATAGACTGATATACATAATCAATAAAACATGAAAAATATTGGAAAAATAATTTCACATAATTGGTCTATTTTATAAACAACCAAATTCAATAAAATTTGTAAATCGTTGGACGATTTTTGTTTAAAATTCTGCATTGAACAATTCAATAAAAACATAAAAAAGATCTCTTCAATTCAGAGTGATTCCCGGTGCGTCCTTCATAATTTTCACATACAACAACCAAATAAAAATTGTGCAGTAATATTTAAATCTGAAAATGAAAAGTCTCTGTATTTTTATTCAAAACTTACAACTATAGTAGAAATAACATAAAATAAAAGAATAGTAATTTTATTTTTATAAAATAATTAATTTTATTATTATTACATTACACCCATATAATATTTTGATCTTTTAAAAATGTAGAAGTAGCCTGGAAAACATTGTTATTCAGGTTTTTTTTTATCTAACTCCATTTACATTTTGGTTTTTACTAGAGAAAATAAATTAGTAACTTGGTGTAAACATAAAGAGAAAAGTAAAATTAAGCTCTCGTTTAACTTTGAAAATTTAGGCTGAAATTAAAAGAAAATTTAAAATTTTGTTTTAGAGTACTATGTTTTTCCAATCTGATTTTATACAAAAATCTAATAGAGCCAAATAAGTTTAATGTCATGTTTGAAAGACTGTTTGTAAAGAGGGCAATGACACGCACAATTTTCAGATCTATTTCAAAAGAGAATTAAAGTGAAATGAAATTATCAGTTCCTTTCAACCCAACTAAATGTTGATTAAACATTTATTCAACAGAACAGTTTATTTTACTTGTTCGGTAAAATCTGCAAAAATAAATTCTCTCTCGTGAACTAAGTTCAAATAAAACCTTATTGTTCTAATTTTTAGTTCATAAATTAGTTTACGTAAAAAAACTCTTTCACGACAATAATATACTCAACAATCCCGCTAATTCGAACTATGAGCGTTCGGAACATATTCGGATTATCCGAAAGTATATGCATAATAAACGAACAAAAAATATCCTAAAACATATACGTATGTAACACGGAGTGGGTTATTTCATATTCAGGGCAGCATAAGTACTGAAAATAGTATTGCAGTTCGTAAAACAACACTACCCAAACACATAATTTTTATAAGGTGCTAGTGAATAATCCGTCATCATAAGGGTTTTTGGGGTTACAGCGGCAAACCATTAGGTACTTAATGCAGCCAAGCAGTACAAATTTTATAATTTCTTGCAGTAATTTCTAATGAGCTACATTAAAACCTCGTTATACCGGGTTAATGACTGGCTATACCTTTCCCGGTATATCGAAATTCCAGTATGTCAGAATGCACGTTAGATGTATGGAGTCTACGTATGTGAACATTTGAGTTACATTTATATACAAATGTGTAATAAAAGTACATAAAATATATGTTTAAAGCCTGTGGTAGGGCTATTAGTATGTACAGTTGGGATTACCATTCCCATTGTATTACCATTACATATTAATTTATTGCTGTCGTTTGCGACGCTATTGTTTTCTTTATTTTGGGCGCATTGCCATTCAGAATACAATAACCTCGCCAACGTAATACTTAAGCAGGTCAAAGTTAAGGGGTTTTCCTTTCTTTTAACTTCTTTGCACTTTTAATTTTTGTACTATGAATCTTCGAGCCGAGCCCGGTGTATTCGAGTCCTGATATCTCGAAGCCCGGTGTAACAAGGTTTCACTCTAAAAGAAAAGGTTTACCAGTAAACAATTTATATTGCAAAAATTCATTCTTTATTAAAAAAATTTGTCATATTCGTTTTCTATTTTCAACTACACTGTTTATCATATTTTTAATTTAATACCAATGTAAATCAGTTTGAATTATCCGAAATTTTGGATTACCGTGGTTGTTGTGTATTATTATAACATTTTACTAAAATTTAAGAGATTACACAACGGAGTAAATTGAGTGCTTTTTGTAATAAGTCGATACTTAAATTTATTTGAGACAAAATTGTATGTAAGCAAACAATATCCTTTTATTGACTGTATTAAATAATTTATTATAGCGTGATATTTTCTAAATTAGTCTTTTTCATTCTAGTCACGTTTTAGGAATTTTGACTGAGCAATTGAATAATGATGCCTTTTTAGATAAGTCAATAAGTCATATACGTTATAAACATTAACATTTTATATTTCTTAACAAAAGACTGACATAGATTCTATAAAATCTGAAAATATAAAAAACTAAGCTCTTTTTATATACGTGTAGGCCTACTGATTATAACTAAGTGACGTTTTTTGTGTGATTGATTGTGCAAGGTATTTCCGAAAAACACCCAACCGATTTTAAAAATTTTGTCCCTATTTGAAACCATACAGCTTTCTGAGTGATAGCGTTAATTGATTTTATAGTAAGTTTTTCTATTTACTCGTCTTGTATTTTCTGTGGCTCGGATTAAACGTCACTCATTTGAGAAAAGAACACTTTCACGCCCATTCTTTTATCTTCTTCTTTTTCTTCTTCCAACCAAGGATTAGGTCCCAAGACCTGTTCTGGGATCCACCTAGCCAACGGTCGCCCCGCATCGCGCCGTCCAATCGACCTGCAACTTCTGACCGGTCTAGGAATCCTGTGTGGAGACATTCGTTCAAGATGATCGGTTCATTTCCGGCGGTACTCCAAAATTGTCTCCTTAAGAGGACACTCATCCTAACTCTCGCCGTATATCCTCATTGCTGAACCGATTCAGTCGACTTCAGCCCTTAATGCGTCTCAATAAGCGCATCTCTGCCAACCCTTCTTTTGTTTGTTAATTAACAAAAATGACTGGTAATTTCACAAAATATAATTTAAATTCATTAACAATGGACAGTGGGTTATTGATAATATTTCAATCATTTCTTAGTAACATGTTTATATTATGATTCATGTTCTATTATAAGTCCTAATGAAGCCTTTAGGTCCTAATGAACCTTTAGGATCACTATGCATATACGAATACAAAACATTCCACCACCCCATTTTTAAAAGTTGGATTTACGTCACTTCAATTTAACTCAGTGTCTGACAAGACTTTCGCACGGTAAATCGATAACCTAATTTTTTTATTTGGAAAGAATTGTAGTTGGTAATATGAAATAATTTCCTTTGCATGGGGAGGATTATTTCCTTTACCTGCCTATTTTATTGTATAATTATAATATTATAATTATCTATATTATAATAGTTATAATATATATTTTATACAGTGTATTGTATTTTACAGGTATCAGGTACGGTACGGAACTGCTCTACAGCACGACAAAATCCTATACCCATTTTTTAAAAATTTTAAAAATTATTAACGTGACAGGTATCTAGCAGTATTCAACAGGAGCAGGGGTGTCCAGCGAGAGTTGTTTATTCAAAAACATAAATTTTGTATTTCTATATACAAAAATACTATTTTAGTATCTTAAGATACGATATAGTAAGATATAAAGGAGCATAAACTACATTAAGGCTAATACAGACGGAGAAGAATTCTAAATAAAAATAAGTGATGAAACAATGCCAGAGCTAACCGGGAATCGAACCCTGAACTCATGTCATAAAACCCAGTTGCGCTAATGACCATATAACAAACCAGCTAAAAAATAAAAAAAGTTAAATGTATACTTTTGTTAAAAATATAACCATAATAAATATAGAAACTGATTTAGAGTCATATCAACTACGTTTACTGACACAATTACGCGGAACCTTCGCTTTGCAGACTAAAACGTTTCAATTTTCCCCGGAGGCAGCCAGTTTTTTTTTTTACAAATGGAGGTAAAAAGGAAATGTTGGTTTTACATTTCTGTTTTCCTTCTTTTTATCGGGAACCTAAATAAAAGCTTTTACGTGACTAAGATGATTGTCACAACAATTATATTATTTTAAACTTACTATTTTCTTTTGTCAGTGTCCTATTTCTGCGTTACCCTTTATAACAACATCGGATATGTTCGTCTGATTTTCTAACAGATACCACAATTAAGCCTAAACTAAATACACCAAAATCTTCATCTTATGAAAAACTTAACTTATTAAAACACTTGAACGTATTAAATTTTTAAACTAGTTAAAATTACCACATAATGTTACAGGGTATATCAATTTTCCGATCAATCGGAGTTGATGAGACCGGGCCCAGCCTGGAAAATTGAAAATCCAGTCTCTACCTAAAATTCTAAACTAAGAGATTTTAAATGTGTTACTATTTTAAATTTCAGTTCATATAACTTCATTTGTATAGTATTCACTGGTTTTAAATACTCGTGAATTCTGAATCCTGAATCCTGGTTGAGAGGGCCAAGAAGCCCTATGATGGCGACATCGTGTTAAGGAACACCTGGTCGCTCGGGGAACAATATAACAGAATAATTGCAACCTCAAGAAATTTAGGGGGAATTTTATAGTTTAAATAGTGTAAAGTTTTTGACTTTACTATTCCAAATTTTCGACTTTTGTTGGAAACCTCCCTAGACCCTTG
The DNA here is from genome assembly GCA_035578175.1 of Catonia carolina. NCBI lineage: Eukaryota > Metazoa > Arthropoda > Insecta > Hemiptera > Achilidae > Catonia > Catonia carolina. The sequence goes on from JAQMRL010000002.1 coordinate 85,427,820, forward strand.
GAGTTGATCAAATTTTGTCTTTTTAAAATAATTAAAATGGTGTTTCTTTTCTTTATTCGTTAAGGAAGAAAAATATTATTTTATTATGAATAAAAGTTTGTAATTTTATATAGCATATTTCTTTTCAATAATTTTTATTATTTCATAAAGAAATCACGTTTTATTAGTTCATTCTAGTTGGTTTTATTACACATGTTTTTACATCGCGTTTTCTCGTGGGAAATAAGAAAGCCTAAAGGCCTATTTTCAGTTCTCACTGTTTAAAACCCTTACTTGGCAATTCTGGATCCTGGGAACAGTTTTTCAGTCCCACCTCTACGTACTTTTTGTAGAGGGGCCTACCGTTACTTCAGCACTTTTTGCGGCCAATTAACGCGTTTGTTTTACGCCGGATTGTCAACGTCTTTCATAACGGCTAGTTTGATTGGTTTTCCCCCTCCGTACGCCTGTAATTAGCGCCCCGGTCAGCCGTGTGTGTGCAGAAAATCGTCTGAGTGTTTTTCCTATCGTGTACGCGTAAAGTTCGTACTTCTTAGGTGCTGTGATTGGATACTCACTAAAAAAGGTAATTTTCTTTTAATTTTCTTTTGTACAACTAAATAAAAAAAAATGAAGAAAAGAAAAAAATAACCTTTTTTTAGAACCATTTTAAATGGAAAATATAAAACAAAAATATAGTTAAATAATAGTAAATAAAAAAAAAATTCATGTAGAATTAGTGAAATCATTTAGTTTTTTTGATTAAATAATAATAATAATAATAATAATAATAATAATATTAAAAATAATAATAATGGGCTAATAATAAAAACACAATTTTAATTATAAAATGTTAAAAACTTTAAATTAAATATTTACTTTAAATACGTTAAAAATATATAAAAATAAAAATAATTAACAAAAATAATTTAATTCTGTTCAAATTTAAAAAAAGAAGAAATATTATTTAAAATTTTAATTATAAAATGTTAAAAACTTTAAATTAAATACATACTTTGAAAACATTTAAAATATATAAATATTAAAATAATTTACAAATAATTTAATTCTGTTCAATTTAAAAAAAAAGAGAAATACTATTTTAATTAAACATGTTATTGAACTAAAATTCGTTTCTTGTTTCTTTATTTAAAAAAAATATCTTCCTTTTGTTAGATTAGTACTAGAAATAAGTTTTTCAGATTGATGTACTCCAACATTGAATTATATTCATAATGGGTGATACTTGAATGACGTTAGTCAGTACAGTTATAACGATTCTGGGTACTGTTATAAAGATTCTGAACCTACAAAATATTTTTTGAACCTCCATATTAAACACTGCACCGTGTTTGCTTATTTATAAACACAAAAAGGTATATGTCTTGGGGAAGTTACTGAAATTTCTTGTTTCTCCAAGATTTATTCACCAATGGCCTTGTATGGTGACTTTTATTAAGTTGCAATATGTTTTGGTTACAAAGTTTATGTTCACTGTCTGAAAGGATTCCGTAAACCGTATACAGCCGTACCTTCTCGCAAACCACAAAGCGAGAACAGTGGCTCTTGAGTGAAATCTGAGCTGATATTTCACAGTAACATCTGGAAACAGGGTTTTGACTCTCTAATCAAAACTTCCCCCAAAATTTTTTTTTTATTTTTAAATTCCTTCGTAGGAAATTTCAGGTCTTGGACGTTGGGCCGTTCTACGACGTCCTGGTGGAGGCAACCTTTAATATAGATTATTTTAAAACAGGTAAGTGGTTGAGTAAAATTTACAGGTTATTACACCTGAATGGAGTAGAAGAATGGAGACATCTACTTGGAATACGTTTTAATCACTCACACTACCTCACGAACAACAAAATCATACCTTAAATTAAAGAATTTTTTTTTTTAAAGATTAAATCCTGTTCAAAGGAAACACTAAATCACGTGTTTTAAAACACGGTACATTTTAAATCTAATCTATCTTTTAATTTTATTACAGCCACAATTCAATACATATTACTACCTTACTTTACACCCTATTATATATGACATGGTGGAAGCGCCAAGGTTGATTCTAGACAGTGATCTTTTTCTTTTTAAATAAATTTCTTTTCCAGAAATTATTGAGTTATATTTTATGTTAATGTAGGTTTTTTTTTAGGGTTATGTACAAGATATGCGGCTTTGGAATGTGTATAATTGTATTGTTTTCTTTTAACGTCGTTATGAGATGAAAATATTGTGGATTTATATTACCGTTATAAGATCTTAGTAAATAATTCTGTTTTCTTTCAGCAGTTACATTACATTTATAATTATTCAATGTAAATAAGTTTTATTAGTTAATTTTTTTTACAGTGTAGACATGGCAACATTGTGGAATTGCCAGCCTGTGGAGTTTTATTTCTGATGTAATTAGTGTACAATATCAGAGTTACATGTAGGAATTCATAATTTTTTTTTATTGTATGTGTTTAACAATACATAGTATTTAATACATGGTATATCACAACATTGCGTATACTACTATGAAAGATAATATCCTTTATCGAACTACGTGACATAATTAACCATCACGTTGAATTTAAAATCAGCTGTTATTCTGGCGTATTTTATATGAATGATTTATGCAATATTTTTGATTACAATTTGTTTATTTGGACATGGATTTTTGGGCAAAATAAAGTTTACATAATTTTAGCTTTTATTTTGTGAGTACAATGAGTATAGACATGGCAATGACTAATGTTTTGATATAATAGTCATGTTATGCAGTTCGAGGTTTGAAGTGAACTATTTTTATCAATTATACACAGAATGCAAATTATACGCTATTTTTTACAAGCATTTAACTTAAAAAATGAAAAGTTTTGAAATTTTATGTTTTAAAATTGTACGTTATTTTATACATAATAATGAAATAGTAATAATTCAAAGTTATACTAATAGTTGTTTTTTTTGTGTGGTTTTTTTTTAGTATTATATAAGTTCGAGAATGATCATTTTAATTTAATGGCCGAGAATCTAATGAAGTCTTACTAAAGTTCGCATATCAGATGAGCTTAACACGCAGCTACACCTGTAATCAGCATACTTTAACATCTCTGGAAAATCCAGCATTTCCTGCCATAAGGATTCTGCTTTTTCGATCTTCCTGGTATGTAAAGATATATTTAATCCTTAGCATAAGTCGTAGCCCTCGACTACGGTGCACTGCCGTCCTCAATCTCAATTTTGGAGCTCAAGCACCTTCAAGGATTCGTCTTCAGTAAAGGTCAACAGAGATCAAACTTTTTTTTTCTTTCTTCAATTTTTATTGTATAGTAAAATTGCGCTCGTCGTCATAGTCACTCACCCAATAGTTCAAGAAGAAATTTTTCGTAGTCTTTTTGTTTCAGTTTGTACCTACTTCTATTTATTTTATCTTATATTTCTATAATGTTTTGTTACATTTTGTGCTTCGTATCTTTTTTTCTCCATTAAAAGTTTTACCCCGTAATGTTTTCAATAAAAATTTCGTTGGAATTTTCATGTTATGGCTTAATCAAATGAACTACAATGAGATTTTCAACTAGGTCATCCCAGTTTCTGGCCAAATAACGTCCAATCTATAGTAGGGGTTTCGTTTGATTTAGGTTCTAGTTCCCTAAGATCCAAAGCAATTAATTTTTAATTCTCGTTCGTCACAATGCGTCAAATTTTCCAGACCCTTAGCCACTTTGATATCAGCGGCAAGTTATTCGCAGTTTTATTTACGCTTCTGTTTAGTTATGTTTTTTTTCGATTCAGTCCCTTGAAATGTATTTTTAATTTAATATTTGTACACTTACACTTTCAATTTTTTTTTGTGTTTACTGTCTTAAATATCTTTTCCGTTTTCTGAATATTTTATTTTGGGTGTTGTGTGGTACTACATTTTAGCTTTACAACTTCATCATTTACAATCCGTATTGATAGCGTAAGTATTCAGTTTATCTTTCAAAACAGGTGCTGATGGTGTTTTTTTACCACCAAATTTTTTTTATATTTTTTTATAGTGTTTACGCCGTTGGATTCTGTTTTTTCATCATCGACTAACAGTAATTTATTTTCAAGTTAGGGACAACACACTCAAGTTTCTTTCTGCTCTTATTCTAATAAGTCTCTTTCTGCTTAATATTTCATTTGGTATTAACACGACTTTTCACAATATCAGGGTTTTTTTTGTTCTATTTAACTAAAAGCGATTTCCTTAATTCTGTAATTGTTGTTTTTAAATTTTTTTTCTCTTTCTCCGTAGTTTTTCTTAATTGTGTTTCATCCATTCAAGCTATTTTTCCAATCAAATTCTGCACATCTGTTTACAGTCTCTTTGTATTTCGGTGATACTTTAGATGTTTTTTAGGCGTGTCATTTTTTTTAACAGCCAAACTTTTTGTATTTTATTTTCTTTTACTTCAGGGCGATTTTTTTTTAACAAAATTTTGTTGCCACTCAATCATATTTCTGTTTACTTACTTTTTTTTGACCACTTTCAGATTCCAGTTTTGCTAACAGTCTTTCTTCCCACCTGCGCTGTTTTTAAGAAGCTTTTCTAATGCTTGTAACATTTGACTATTGGCCTATTTTAGTCACATTCTCGTTGATTTTTTTTACAGCTTTGTCTCTGCAATTATTTTTTTAAATTTATAATAGCATTTTGTGTATCACGTTTTTTTTTGTGGACATATCCATGTCAAATTGCAGGTCCTCTGCTGAGTTTGTTAACAAAGCGTTGTTTTTAACTATAGTATTGGTTTTATTTTTAAATTTTAAACTAACGCCATAGAACGATATTTGGTTCCCGTCCTCGATATTTTAAATTTGTTTATTTTGGGACTTATAACAATTTTTTTTTATAAAGGAATTAACGTCTTTAATAGGGATGATATCCGTTTACTGGATCACATTACGTGATTTGATGGATGTGTTTTGGTTTAAATATATTGTACTAGAAACATTTGGTTGTATTTTGCGTTTGGACTGTCAGAATCACGAAAGTCATTGCTTAAATCTTTTTATAGTCAATATTTTTTTGTGTGGTTTATATAAACTTAGCCGTCAGTATGATTTTTTTTAATTTTTTTTTTATATTTATATATAGCCTTACCAATTAATAACAAATGAAAATCGATGTTTTGGAATGTTTTAAGTTGTTGTTTTACAGAGGTTTAAGTTCTGGAGTGTTTTCGTGATTGCTAGAGTTAGGATATAGGGTTTTTTTTTATTGTCAATTTTATTATAGGAGTGTCTTAGCCGGTCAGTGCAATACAGTGTGACTCACAATAAAGTTCTTTTACACCAATTACTCCCATGTGGGAAAGTTTTTTTTTGCAGTTATAATATAGATTAATTATAGGGTCGCGCTAGATATAACGTGCTGCCCTACACTTTGGAGTTAAGGAGGTTGGTTAGTTAGTTTCTTTGAGTAGCGCTATAGATAACGTGCTGCTTTCTGAACTTCATGGAATACGATTTTTTTTTCCTTTTTGTGTGCAAACTTTATTGTGAGGTTCTGAAGATTATATGATTATTATAATGAGGTTTTTTTTGCGATGATATTGAAGTGAATGGAGTTTTATTGATGATTATTAAAGTTGATGAAGAGTTATTGATGTTTAATGGAGTTATATGATGATTAATGTTGTTATTGAGTTTTGAAGTGAATGGAGATTTATTGATGATTATTGGAGTTTATGATGAGTTTGATGTTGATTTTTGGAGTTTATGAGGATTTTATGAGAGATAGTTACATTTCGTCCGCCCAATCCGTCTTTCAGTTACTAAATTTCACTACTGGTTGTTAGCTTAACCGGCCTCATTTTTCTTTACCACTTTGACTGGTTATCGGGCTTTGCGGTGGTGTATGGTGGTACCCTTCGTACGGTTCCGATAACTCAGTCACAGTTTTGTTTTGGTTGGGATCCGTTAGGGGGACCCGTTCTCCTTTTTAGACAAGATTTTACGAGTGAATGGTCCGAATCTGACGAGTGATTGAGGTGTGCGAACGGGACTTTGAATGTTGGTTGATTGTAACAAAATCTAAGTCTGGACTGGTGATCGTGGAAGACCGTCGGCGAGTCTCTTCCATTTCATAACTTCAAAATTCGTTTCCCCTTTGATTTTCGTACGGGGCTGATCTGCGGTTTGTTGCGTACAGCTAGCAGGCGGTCACTGTTTTAGTCGGATAGTACCTGGCCGGTATGCATGGTCGCTTTCCAGGAAAAGTTCGACAGAAAATCTCCCGTTAGGTCGACGGCTGGATAGTGGGATATTTTTGTTTATGGCCCTGTGTTTTTGTTTTATTTATTAACTACCTTTTTTTTTTCTTTCATTGTTTCACTTATTACTAGGACGACCCCCCCCCAACAATTCGTTTTTTGGTTATCACACAAAGGGTTCTTTCCGCTCTAACCCTTTGTCAAGTTTTGATTTTTTTGTGTTATCACTGATTCCTTGCTAAGACATCCCATTTGATTTTTTTTTGTTTACTTTATTTAACCCTACAATGGAAATGGATTTTTGGATTGTGAAGGATTTTGTTTTTAAAGAGCTGGTTTTTGTATGTTGTAAATTTGTTTGTGTTGGATTTCAAGTACAGGAGTTTTAGTTTTGCAGCAAGTTTCAGATTAGATTTTCTTCAGCAGGTTTTGAACTGGACAGTATGTTAAATTTTAGATGAATTCGCATCGATAGGTTTCAGCAAAAGGTTACATTTTGTTCCATTATAAAATTATCTTGAGCATACGTTTTAAGACTATTTAGGTTTCATACTTTGATATTACGTTGAAGTATTGCTTAATTAATCACTAATGATATTTCGTTGTGAACAATTTACTAGAGATGTACAGTGATTTGCCGGTAGAAAGTTTGTTTGTGTTTCTTACTCAGATCATCTGGTATTTCGTAATTTCATATTTCATAATTTGCTATACTGTAACAAATATATTTTTCTTAATCCACTAAGGATATTGAAGTTTTGTAGTGGTAGGCATTTGAGCGTTCTAATATTTACAGTATCGCATGAACAATAGGCTTATATTTGAGTAATATACCGTACAACAGTAAGTTTAGTAGTTTTTGCTAACGAAAAGTAGGCTGGGCTACCCCGTTATGGTTGGTGACTTGCTTTTGGTGGTAGCTTTCTAGTTTCGGTTATTCAACTTGTTTTTTTCTCGTATTTTGACAGTACCACAATACAACCAAAGGTTTGATTTAAATATAAATTAATGATTTTTTTTTAATAATTTCAACGGACAGACAAATAACAATTCAGAGTTGTATCCGAATGTTGGTATATAATAGTACTATGACAACTCATTTAAACTTAGAATTATAATTACAGTACAATACTATACGGCAAATTCTGTTTGTCTCCCGTTCTTCGCATAAACGGCATGAAGGACGATTCTGTTTTTCAACACCCCTATTTAAAATTACTTTAGTTTAAGATTAAAACTCACTATTGTTCATTTCCTCTGTTTTTAGATTTAAATAAAACTTTGTTCATGTAAGCATCATATAATATTGTCCATATCCCGGTGGCTAAGCGATTGATAAACCAGTGAGATAGAGAATCAAATCAGCACTTCGTTTAAGACAAGATAAGGCTTCATCCACTTAACATCTAAGTTAACCGTATGAAGATAAGATCAACGAAGTCTCAGTAATAAACAAGATAATATAATATACAAATAAGCTAATTAATTTTATTACATATTAATTGTATCTTGAACACGCTTTAAGTAATTTAAATTGTATTCTCTTCCACGAGCCGTTTTAAAATTATATCAATCTATAACAACTACCGAAGTAAATTCTTTCACTGTGTGAGATCCAAGAATAATGTCCCCCGTGCTAAAGCAATTGTTGATCTTGTCCGCGTTTCTATTTCTCTTCGAGAAAAATGTAGCTTGCGCAAATAACGTCATTAAACTGTTCTCTGGTTTCCATATCAGAAATATTTCCGATGTGTACCTTTACGACTCTTCTATTCCGATAACCTACCTTATCCCATTTAACTCACAGCCTGATTTACCGAAAACCTCAAATCTATTCCAAAATTTATCCTGCCCATTTCCAGATTTAACACTATTCATTAATATCTCACAATCCCAAAACACAGACTACTCTAAACTAAATTCCTTTCCTAGTAAAACCTCAAAAACCCCGCTGGATTTCAAACAACACTTCGCTACTGCAATTAAGGACAACAACAACTCGTCTCCAGCATGTCAACTTTTCCAACGTATAACTACACTATCAAAGGAAACCTTCAATATTCTCCTCACGACAGGACTGCCAATTTCAAATTTGAATCCTTCACGCACACGCAGAGCCCTAGACTTTGTGGGCGAATTTTTAAACTTTTGCTGTGGAACTGCGACACAACATCAACTACAAGAAACGTTCCATAACGAAAAATATCTAATGCAACATTATAACCACCTCACCCAAACAGTACACTCCGACCACCAAAATTTAGTAAAATGTACACAAAACATAGACATGGTAACACACCGAGTTCAATCCATCCTTCAAGAAACGGAAGAAGAATTAAATCTATACGCTAAAATGATTCAAGACACTGAAAACACCCAACTAATACAATTATATCATCTACTGACTATTTTGCATAGTGTACATTGGCAATCGTTCTTAAACACGTATTATTCGCACATGACTTCAGTGCAAATGTCTTGCAAACAGAAGACGCTACCTAGGGAACTAGTAACACCTGATATGCTACAGGCTGATCTACGAAATTTGTCTTTCCAACTTCACAAAGGCAATCAACAATTAGTATTGCCTATACAAGAAGCTCACCTCTATTATGAAAAGCCAATAACAGCTTGCGTTTTTCCAAAAACGAAAATTCTATTAAAACTGCAAGTACCCATCATTACCACATCGGTATATCATACACTGTTTCAAGTTCCTCCAATACCACTACTATGGGAAAACCAGATCTGTTCACTGGAAACACCACATATTTACGTAATCAGGAGTGGACCACGAGTGCGAACTCTATCACCATCATCTTCTTGCGACTTGAATAATAATGGCTTATGTTTTATTCCAAGGTTCCAACAGCATTCCAGCATTAATACAGATTGCATCAAGCAAATGTTAACAGACAGTTCACTACAACAATTAATGCATAAATGCCATTTCGTCTGCCATAAGCAACGACAGAAGTTTACATAACGGAAGTGCAAATATCAAGGTACTACATCACCAATCAACAACACAATACTCGTCTAGTTTGTCCTACAACAACAGTCGAACTTCCAGTCAATGTTGCCGGTGCTTTGGACATTCAAGTGCCCTGCGAATGTGAAGTCATGGAAGGAGAGTTACCGATCATCAACAGGGTTGTGCCGTGTGATTCCAGGACTCCGAAGTCGCCGGGGGTAACTCATTTGCTACCCGTTTCCTGGTCAACCTTCGACCATTATAAGTTTTCCTTTCACACAGATTTCCATCCTTCCATCTCGTCACTCCCTGACCTTGTGAACCACAAGTGGAACTTATCATTCCCTCAAATTTCTATTCATGATGAAACCCCTGATTATGTTTTTTAAGAGAGCAGCCTACCTAAGTCATGGAAAGACATTATTCTTGCCGATCATGTATCTAAAATTGTAGTATACACAGCCTTAATTATCATTTTTATCATACAATTATACTTATATATCAAAATTAAAATACTAACCGCAAAGGTAAACAAGCCAACACATATTGAATTGCGTAGGTTAGATTGAGTTTAAGAAACTACTAAATTTCTACCTTTATCATCTAAATTCAGAGAAATGGGCATAAAAGATTTAAATAGTAATTGGGAAATAGTAAATATTAATAAGAATAGTAATAAGCAATAATAATAAGGAAAACATAATTTCCTTCATTCATCATACTTTTACGTCTCAGAAAGCTAGATGTTTTAAATTCCGAAATTATTAATTAATTAATTAATTCAAGCAAACATACAGCACACTACAATGTACAATCTGCAATGCAAATCTACAATAAACAGACCTTTGAATTAGCTAACAGTAATTTTTTTTCCTCAGTCGTTTAACCCTAAAAATGGGAATTGCTCTTTATTATTTTTGTCTTACTTTTTTTTTGTCTTATTAACTTAAGATTCAAGGATAATTAATTGACCTATTCGTCTTTCAATAGCGGTCTGTTTGTCTCGATGGACATTGCAGGTTCCAGCAGTTTAAAGTTTACTAATGTCAGGCAACTTCTCAGCACACACACTGCCACACGATTCGTTTATCTTTCAGTTTTTTTTTACACACCCCCTCCAAGGGAGATGATTGTATAGAAATCTTTGTTTCTACACAATCCAATTTGTGTTCCCGAATTCCTGTAAATTTTTTTTTTCTAGTTTTCCCCCTTTCAGCCTATTTTTGGGTTTTCCATATACCGGAGTGGGGGAATGTAAAGTTTTTGACTTTACTATTCCAAATTTTCGACTTTTGTTGGAAACCTCCCTAGACCCTTGGAGTTGATCAAATTTTGTCTTTTTAAAATAATTAAAATGGTGTTTCTTTTCTTTATTCGTTAAGGAAGAAAAATATTATTTTATTATGAATAAAAGTTTGTAATTTTATATAGCATATTTCTTTTCAATAATTTTTATTATTTCATAAAGAAATCACGTTTTATTAGTTCATTCTAGTTGGTTTTATTACACATGTTTTTACATCGCGTTTTCTCGTGGGAAATAAGAAAGCCTAAAGGCCTATTTTCAGTTCTCACTGTTTAAAACCCTTACTTGGCAATTCTGGATCCTGGGAACAGTTTTTCAGTCCCACCTCTACGTACTTTTTGTAGAGGGGCCTACCGTTACTTCAGCACTTTTTGCGGCCAATTAACGCGTTTGTTTTACGCCGGATTGTCAACGTCTTTCATAACGGCTAGTTTGATTGGTTTTCCCCCTCCGTACGCCTGTAATTAGCGCCCCGGTCAGCCGTGTGTGTGCAGAAAATCGTCTGAGTGTTTTTCCTATTGTGTACGCGTAAAGTTCGTACTTCTTAGGTGCTGTGATTGGATACTCACTAAAAAAGGTAATTTTCTTTTAATTTTCTTTTGTACAACTAAATAAAAAAAAATGAAGAAAAGAAAAAAATAACCTTTTTTTAGAACCATTTTAAATGGAAAATATAAAACAAAAATATAGTTAAATAATAGTAAATAAAAAAAAAATTCATGTAGAATTAGTGAAATCATTTAGTTTTTTTGATTAAATAATAATAATAATAATAATAATAATAATAATAATAATAATATTAAAAATAATAATAATGGGCTAATAATAAAAACACAATTTTAATTATAAAATGTTAAAAACTTTAAATTAAATATTTACTTTAAATACGTTAAAAATATATAAAAATAAAAATAATTAACAAAAATAATTTAATTCTGTTCAAATTTAAAAAAAGAAGAAATATTATTTAAAATTTTAATTATAAAATGTTAAAAACTTTAAATTAAATACATACTTTGAAAACATTTAAAATATATAAATATTAAAATAATTTACAAATAATTTAATTCTGTTCAATTTAAAAAAAAAGAGAAATACTATTTTAATTAAACATGTTATTGAACTAAAATTCGTTTCTTGTTTCTTTATTTAAAAAAAAATATCTTCCTTTTGTTAGATTAGTACTAGAAATAAGTTTTTCAGATTGATGTACTCCAACATTGAATTATATTCATAATGGGTGATACTTGAATGACGTTAGTCAGTACAGTTATAACGATTCTGGGTACTGTTATAAAGATTCTGAACCTACAAAATATTTTTTGAACCTCCATATTAAACACTGCACCGTGTTTGCTTATTTATAAACACAAAAAGGTATATGTCTTGGGGAAGTTACTGAAATTTCTTGTTTCTCCAAGATTTATTCACCAATGGCCTTGTATGGTGACTTTTATTAAGTTGCAATATGTTTTGGTTACAAAGTTTATGTTCACTGTCTGAAAGGATTCCGTAAACCGTATACAGCCGTACCTTCTCGCAAACCACAAAGCGAGAACAGTGGCTCTTGAGTGAAATCTGAGCTGATATTTCACAGTAACATCTGGAAACAGGGTTTTGACTCTCTAATCAAAACTTCCCCCAAAATTTTTTTTTTATTTTTAAATTCCTTCGTAGGAAATTTCAGGTCTTGGACGTTGGGCCGTTCTACGACGTCCTGGTGGAGGCAACCTTTAATATAGATTATTTTAAAACAGGTAAGTGGTTGAGTAAAATTTACAGGTTATTACACCTGAATGGAGTAGAAGAATGGAGACATCTACTTGGAATACGTTTTAATCACTCACACTACCTCACGAACAACAAAATCATACCTTAAATTAAAGAATTTTTTTTTTAAAGATTAAATCCTGTTCAAAGGAAACACTAAATCACGTGTTTTAAAACACGGTACATTTTAAATCTAATCTATCTTTTAATTTTATTACAGCCACAATTCAATACATATTACTACCTTACATAACATCCTAGTATATATGACAAATAGGAAATAGGATTCTGGTTCGTGGGACATTGGAACTGGGACTTGAAAGGAGGTAATTCATTTTTAGAAGTTATCTGTGGAAAATTTAAAGTAAGGGACAAGCGGGTTTAAGAGCGGCTCTTTTATTTTATTTTATATTTCAGTGGCCTTTTTCAGTTTTGTGGGAGTCCCATTATCTTGGTGAGGGGAAGGCATGCAATTTACTGAACGTGGACTAAAGGTATAATTTAAGGTAGGGGTTTGTTTATGATTTCAGGGGAGACGGAAAGGGTAGAGTTTGGCATAATCACCGGCCTTTTTATTTTCTGAGTGTTTACTAATTTAAAATGGCGGCTCTTTTCACCGTAGTGGAGTTATTATGCATAGGAACATGGGGACAACTACCAACTGGGGGGAGTGTCATACAAGTAGAAGGGGCATGGGCAAATAAGAGGAATACAGGGCGGAATAAAAATGTGGCAACTCTAAATTTTGTTAAGTGGGTCATACTGGAATTTAGATAAAGTCGTGGAACGGTAATGGCATAGAGACTTCAGGTGGATGTGGGCGTCGGTACAAGTCCTGAATGATCTGGGGTCCGCCAGTTTTCCCAGCGTCGTGTAGCCGTTTCGAGGTATTGTAAATAAAGTCCTCCATAGAAGGGAAGAGAAGGTGTTCGTGTATGATGCGATTGGATATAAGATAGTGGAACTGTGTGATGCACCGGAGGACTTTGTTCTGGTACGCTGAAGTACGTCTTTTGTTGGACTTGGAGAGAAAGGGCCACCATACCGGTGACCCGTACAAAAGGAAAGGACGTAGGATAGAGGAGTACATCAGAAGTTTCAGTTTTGAGGAGTATGCAGGAGAGAGGAACAAAGGGATGAGTAAAGCGAACAAGGCCCTACCCTTGCTAAGCTTGCTGTCAATGTGCTGTCGAAGTGTCAGTCGTTTATCTAGGTCAACCCCTAGATATCTCACGCTGTTCTGCCATGGGAGGAGTTCCCCTTCCAATCGTAGAGGCGGAGGAACATTGCGTTTTAGTGTAAAGTGGATTGCTTCGCATTTTGTGGGGTTAAGTGATAGTCTCCAGACACAACACCAGCTAGTGATGTCTAGAAGCTGAGTTTGAAGCGCGCGGCAATTGAGGCGGAGGCATCTGCCGTGACGGTACAGAATAGCATCATCGGCAAACAGTCCGAATTAGATTGAATCACGGACAGGAAAATCGAAGGTGTACATAAGATAGAGGATGGGCCCAAGGACCGAGCCCTGAGGTACACCCGCGGACGAAGGGGTGAGTGGGGACATGGCCATGTGGAACTGAGGAATAGTGACAGAGACTTGGAATTGTCTTCCAGTAAGATAGGAATGGAGTAATCGGACAGTTGAGGGGGGAAAAAATTGTGCCAGTTTGTAAAGGAGGCCCATATGCCAGACGCGGTCAAATGCAGCCCGATAATCAAGCAGCACAGGCGTCGTGTCACAGTAAGAATTTCTGGCATCCACAAGTGCCGTGACGATGCGGAGGAGTTGGGTAGTTGTGGAGTGTCCTTGACGAAAACCAAATTACTCGGGGGGAAGAACAGATTCAACAACAGGACGCAGGCGCGGGAGAAGAAGCCTTTCGAATAATTTGGACAGGATCGGCAAAAGGGAAATTGGTCTATAACTTTCGGGATCAGTCGGACGTTTGTGTGGTTTCAGAATAGTAATGACTTTGGAAACCTTCCACGAAGAGGGGAAATGTTCCAGCGCCAACACTGCATTGAAAATTGCCAAAAGATGAAGCTTTAGATCTGGCGGGGAATTCAGGATGGCGTATCCAGAGACATTATCAGGACCAGGGGCCTTACGCGGATTAATCGCGGAAACTACAGAGGTGACATCATCCTCCGTGAAGGGCTGTAAGTTACAGGGCGTAGGGTCAGAGAGCGTTGAGTTGACTTCATCATGAATGAGTTCATCCTGGTCATGATGAACGGGCGGAGGGGCAACAAAATGTCGTTCAAAATGCGAAGCGAAAGTGTCAGCAATCGCCTGCGGAGAGTATGTCAAACCATTAGGTGTCATCAGAGGATGCGACTTCCTCTGGGTCGACAACAAACGACGTGTAGCCTCCCATGGTCTTCCGTCGTCCGCTACTCGATGAAGGTAGTCGTATGTTAAATACTCGTATGTTACATAATAATGATTATTTTGTGTGTGCGCGCGCGTGTATATATTAGTTATATATGTGTGTGTATGTTTGTGTGTATGTATGTCTTTGTGCGTTGGTTGGTTGTTAGTTTGTTTGTTTGTTCTTTGTTGATCATGTACTTTTCTAGCGTTTAACCTGCTAATCAGAGACCAATATAAACAGTTTTTTTTCAAAATAAAATAAAATGGATTGTAATAAATAAATTAGATTAATGATTCAAAGTGACCTCCTCTATATGAAGTACCAAATTCCTTAAAGCTCCATGCTACTCTCTAAGGTTAGTATACACAAAAAATTGTCTTAAGCAAATTTTTGAAACATCAACCAGAACGCTGGTTTTTCTGGTTTGCTAAAAAAGAATACCGGTAGCTGCATTTCTGCTTAAATTTTACTTGTCACAGAAAATAATATAATGTCAGAAAATTAATTAATACACTTACTAGCCTATCTTTCTGTTCATACCACGTTATTAAAGCACATAAACGTAATATTATAATAATTACATGGTCATTGTAATAGTGACAAAATCATTAAATATATCCATAGATCAGTTAAAATAGCGGTAAAACAAGTAGTAATTGTAAATATGATATATAAAACTTTCTTATTTTCTAATTTGATTTTGTCATTTAATTTTGCTCTTTTTGCGACCGTGTGTTAGTTAATTTTTATTTATAATATTTATATTTGACTTAACAGAAAAGAACTAAACAGATCATCAATCCCAAATTTACAGTTATAAACATTAATTGGAAAATCAATAATAAAAATAACATATGGGAAACGTTTTATACGAGTAAAGCTAAAACAAAATGTTTCTCAAATATTCGGCAGAACTAAGTAGACACGTGCTAAAGATTATTTATTTAGAGAAATAAAAAGGATAAAAACTCCAATGGAATTCATCGGAGGGGAAAGTAGACGACAGGTCAGAGCCTCAAATGATAAAATCTAAAAGATGGATTACATGAAAACCCAATAAGTTTCAAAGGCAAGATTTCATTGAATACTAACCCAAGGGGAAAAGCTAAGGAAGTTACTACTTTACAAGATCATGCGTTGCCAGTAAAAATACTCGCACAAAATTAGGACCAAATAAGTTATTTTATTAAAACATATTGTACATTCGTATAAATAGTAATACGTAATTTGTCCAAATTTGTTATTTAAATAATACAATTTATGTAATGGCGATGAAATCACATGGTTGCACAAAGCTTTCACAAAACTTCTACTCTTTAAGTTTCTATAAAATTACTTCTACAACTTCTACAAACAGACATCGTTATATGCGAAATAGTCTCATATTAAAAACCAAAAAAGAAACATTATTTGACGAAGCAGAAATATTTTGTTATTAAAATAATATATTCGTAGTATTTTTCCTTGTCGGGAAATACGGAAAAATAAATAATAAATATGTTATGAAAATAGTTGTAGCTGTCTAGCCTAACTATTGCATCGATTTCCCAGAATAGAAGAGTCAATTTGTTTTTCATCGCTTGTGCTCAGAAATTTTCCATTAAAATAAAAAAATCTTTAAAAAATAAAATTTATGAAATAAAAATAAAATAAAACATAAATTTTACCAGTAGTGATTTAACCCTAAGCAGTTTTTTTGGCAGAGGTTTTTTGGGTTAAAATGCCGATTGTCCTCGGTTATTTAGGCTGTCAATTGTAAGACGTAGATTCGTTATCCATAATTTTATATCTTTATCTTGAAAAGTCCTAAACTACCTTTTGGAGTTTCCTGGATGCAGTTTAAAAATAAATCAACAGACAAATAATTCAACAAATTGGTCCGCCCTACGGAATTCAGTTATGGGGGACAGCATCAACTTCAAACATCGAAATTCTGCAAAGGTTTCAATCAAAAATTCTACGGACCATACTGAATGCACCGTGGTATATTACCAATGCCGATATACATCGTGATATGGATGTGCAGACGGTACGAGAAGAAATACGAAGTTTCAGTTGTAAATACATCGAACGTCTAAACAACCACGTAAATCACTTAGCACTAAATCTCTTAGACAACAGTAATGATGTCAATAGGCTAAAACGTGCTACAGTACTGGATCTCCCAGCGCGATTCTGATAGTGTGATTTTAAAGTTGTAAATAATATAATGTTAGTGTTTTGTAGATGACTGTCGTGTTTGAGTGTGAATGTTGTAAATTACTGAATGAACGTTTCGAATTATTTTCAGAAAAGTTAGGTGTACATATATTCATGTGCTTATTATTTATTACTTCTTATTTGTTTTTTCGTTTTAAAGGAGGTTTTGGTTATTTTTTATTTTATTTTTATTTTTTTTTTAGTTTTTGTTTATTTATTTAAAAATCACTATAAAATTTTGATTGTAAATATTAATTAAGAACAGTATGAAATGTTTTCATGTTATAATTTGTTAATTACACCAGTGGGTTGTAATTTTTTCATGAGTTGTGTCTAATTGATAAGTTGCATTTATTGTTATTTATAACAGATTATGCATTAAATAAAAAGTTATATGAAAAAAAAACTTTGTCCGCCATATTGGATTTCACTGAGCAGCAGCCGTTCTGAGGCTTCTCATTTTTAAGATTATTTACAAGAAAATTAATAGAATAATTATTAATTATTTATTAATTATTTAATTCAAGTATATTAAAACAGTTAGAGTGTATTGTGCGCATAGATTTTTCATTTTCGCTGTGCAAAGTATAAGTATAATTGACAAGTTATTTTGCCGGTAATTTGGGGTTCGAATCTCCATCAACGAAAGCGTATGTGATCCTCATTGTAAAACAAAATCTAAAAGGTTTAAGCAAATAAGTTAATAGTTAGTTATTAACCAAACTAATAAATTCAAATTTAGGTAAACAAATTGAAAGTTGTTAAGTCATTTAAAACGATGTTAATACCCTAGGTAAAAATTATACACCAATAATTCTTGGAGGAACCAATGACCTTGAGTCAAAACAATTTAAAGACACTCCTCAAATATTAAAACAATCGAAAAATTGGTTCCTATAAATTACAGAACTAATTTAAAGGTTATTCTTTTTCAGTATGACAAGCCAGAAGTAAACACAGTTATAAAATAAAACAAACTGCGAAATACATAAAACAAAATATTTTACAGCCTAAAAATAAAACGATTAAAAGGGTTAAAATAATATTTATCAATGAAAGGCTAAATCACAATAACTGTACTTAACATGACTTACATTTAAATTAAAATGTACTGCATGTACATCATCAAGGTTATCATCCCTTGTGACATGAACTGAACTATCAAACTAAGTAATCTACAAATTTCCTGATAAATATTTTGGATGCCCATCTCTGTTGAGGTCGTCCATACCATATTATTTGGTTAGCTTTAAAATAAATACCTGGTTGGGTGTTCGATCATCTGGTATCCGCAACAATAGAACTACACTACTCTTGCCTGCATTTCCGAAAAGGTGATATTACCCATGGTAAATTAATTTTATACCTAATAGTCTCATATCTTTTTCGTTCTCATCTCATTAGTTTTTAGTCTTAATATTTGGTGAGCAGAGCCTAACACTGGACCATTTATTAAAACTGAGAGAACCAAAGTGTGTGATCAGATTTTAAAATTAATAATATATAAATAAATTTTAAATTGAAATATATATTGCTAACCACCAGAATACGGTAACATAAAACACCTACCAATGTTTATAGCGCTTTCGTGTATCTTGTACACATCTACAGTAAATTAAAATTTATTTCGCGTCAAAATTTAAAACTTCTTGCTCCTAACATGGTAGATAAGGATTACATTCCTGGTATTCCTTATCTATCATGGTAGGAGCAAGAAGTTTTATATTTTGACGTAAAATAAATTTTAATTTACTGAAGATGTGTACAAGATACACGAAAGCGTTATAAACATTGGTAAGTGTTTTATGTTACCGTATTCTGGTGGTTAGCAATATATATTTTAATTTTAAATAATACGGCTGTTTAAAAATCCTACATAGGATGTTTGATAAAATAAAAAATAAATTTATATTACACAAACACTATTCTTTTTATCAGGTATTTTATCTATTTCCGTCTACCTTCCCTCAACAAGATTATCCATTCACCTCTAATCTCCCAATGTCCGTTACGTAAACATGTTTACAGCATAGCCTCTTCCAATCTCGAGACCCATGATCTTAGCAGCCTGCACTTCCCTTTCTTTCCCTAGAAAAAACCCTAACACAAAGACATAACAGCCATAAAAAATAGACAGTAAAGTAACTCTATTTAGTAGTGAAATGACCATCCAGAAAGAAATTTTTTTAATCAAAAAGCTAATACGTTTCTCAGTAGATGAAGAAAAACGTTTATTATTTTAGTATATTCATCAAATAAATACCCTTCTTCCTCGAACTGAAATTTAATTAATATCATTTTCATTGCAACGAATTACTTTACTATTTTCATGTGCAGAATCGTCATTCGAATAATTACAGTGACTGGCTGTAAAGTTGAATCCATCACAAATAGGAAAAATTATGTTCACTTTCACAAGAAAACAATATCATTTTTATACACGCTTGACTAGTTTTATGCAGTTTAACACATGTAAAAAAATTTCAAAAAACAAGTTATTTAGTTTAGATCCGTTAATTAATCGAAAAATTCCGTACCTTAAAAATATTTATTTATATTGTACTAATATTACGTTATAAATACTAATTAAGCTATTTTAAAAATATCAGTAACGTTTTAAGATATAACAAAATTAATTTAAAAATAATTATGTACTCATAAATAATAATAATAAACACTATTCATTTTTTGCAATTAAATTTATCTTGCTACATAACCTCCAGTAATACGAGGGTAGGCTGATAAGTAATGCACACATGCTTGTAGAAGACAACTAAATAAACTTCAGTAGCGCGCCTGGTGGCATGTGGAAGTACTATTTCTCCTCTACAAGCCTGCGCAGTTTGAAGGCGTTGCTTTCATTCAGTTTGTTTTGAGTAGTGGAAGTATGGCGTCGTGTTCTGGTGCTATGTCAACGAGAATTAAACAACGCGCTGTTATCGAATTTTTAACTGCTGAGAAAGTGAATCCTAGTGAGATTTATCGTCGTTTAAAGGCTGTTTATTGTGACGATACTGTTGATAGGTCTACTGTGAATCATTGGGTAATAAAATTTCGTGATTGCCAACCTGGAAAAGCCTTAATTGTTGACAAAACACGCAGTGGACGACCAATCACTGCCTCAGACGATAATCGTCGCAAACTCATCGATGATTTGATTCAAAATGACCGGCGAATCACTCAACAGCGTATCGCAAACCTAATTGGAATATCTAAGGAACGTGTTGGCTTCATTATTGAACAATTGGGATACCGTAAAATCTGTGCACGATGGGTACCACGCCGTCTGACAGACGAGAATAAACAGCGTCGATTGGAATGCTGTGAACAACTTTTGAAGCGCTACCGTGACGAAGGAGACGACTTTCTTTTGAATATTGTGACGGGGGACGAGTCATGGGTTCATCATTACGATCCCGAAGAAAAAAGGCAGAGCGCTGAATATCGTCATCCACATTCTCCTGTTGTGAAAAAGTTCAAAACACAACCGTCCGCAAAAAAAATTCTTTTGACTGTGTTTTGGGATGCTCGCCGAGTTTATGTGACTGATTATCTGGAACGAGGGGCAACGGTAAATTCTGCTCAGTATATACAGACTCTGAAACACCTCCGACGTCGAGTTTGTCGTGTTAGAGGCAACCTGGCGCCAATAATTTTGCAACACGACAATGCTCGTCCACACACTTCGCGTGCAACTGGAGAGGCTCTGAGAAACCTGAAGTTTCAACCAATTTTACACCCTCCGTATTCTCCCGACCTTGCGCCTTGCGATTTTTATTTTTTTCCTCTACTGAAGAGAGACCTTAAGGGTAATCATTACAGCTCGGACAATGAGGTGAAGGCAGCTATTGCGTCCTGGGTTCGAGGAAAGTCGGAAGAATTTTTCAGTGACGGAATGAAAAAACTTGTTAAACGTTGGGAGAAATGTGTAATGCTTAACGGTGACTATATTGAAAAATAAATAGATAATTTGGTAGGTTAAGATTTGTACTTTAATTTGTTATTTACCCCATCTTGCTATTTCTTTTTGTTCGTCTTCTACAAGCATGTGTGCATTACTTATCAGCCTACCCTCGTACATTATAACTAACAAGAAGAACGTCTCAATTTTATAAAAATAAAGTTTTTTAATGATTAAAAATAAATGTAAATACTCCTACGATAATCCCTTGAGATTATAAACGGAAATGTTACTTAACAAACTACAAAATATGATTGGCAGCAAATTATTAAGAGAAACAAAACTTTCATATTACAATATTGTAAACATTAAAATTTAAAATGTATTCCGTTTCCATCCATTTATGAAACCAATAATCCATAAATAATTAATCAATGCACCGGATCATTTATGTTCATTAAAACTTAGCCAGCAACAAAAATTTTTAAACTTCTCAAAAAGAAAAATAATATCCATAACCTTTACGTTATTCTTATAAAAAATGTAACTTATGTCTTATTACAGATAAATGTCATACTGAATCGATATCCTGTTAAATAAATTACCTAGGTATATATGAGCTTTATGTACTTTTTGTAACAGAAGAATGCTATTTAATACAGAATAACTACTAGTAATACGCGTATTAGATTTGTATATAACATCTAAATGTCAACTCACATTTAAATGTCACTTAACTATATTCAGAACGAATTCCTGAGACAATAAAATAATAATAATGCATAAAGATAGATTTTTGAAGTTCAAGTTTTTTTATTCGTTTAACCGAGTTTCTTTAAGTGATGAAATCAGAAATACTTAATTATTTAGTCCGTTCAGATTTAGTTCTTTAATCTCAATTCTAATTTAATCGACTTCAATTGGTTTTAATTCTTTAGTATTTAATTGTCTTTAATTTACAGTATTTGATTTACGATCATAAAACATTTCGCTCACTTTTATTGTCAGTTGGTGCGAGAGACAATGATATTGTAACACCTAAGCCTAGCTTTATTCGGGATCTGGGTATAATAAATAACAGACCAACTTCTTTAAACTTACAATTATTTATTGATAAAATTAATTAATAAACACAGACTGCTAACAAATACAATTAAATTAATTACAAAACTTAAGCTTAAACTAAACTTGAATAATTAAGGTACGGACCTAACAATCAAAACAATTGATTTACCTGTCCATAACTACCTACTACAGAGGGATTTTTTAGTCCTATTATTCAATTATTAATGTCTGGTAATTTTTTCCGAGAAAAATAAATTTTTCTGTGACACGAATTTGGTAGCCCTACTCAAACGATATAGATTTACAGCAGTGTGAGTTTATTGTCCTTGATCTCTGTAAAGTTTTGCGCAGTTTCCGGTCATGTTACGAACAGAATGCCTTTTATTCTAGAACAACGGGTTTTTATTCTTGAACAATATTTTGCTACGAAATGATACGCGAGTGTAAAAGAATCATTTCAAGTTAAATTTGTTGGTGTTCCTCCACCAGAAAAAATATCAATTTCCAGGCTAAAAACCGATTTCGAGAGATAGAAAGTGTTTGCGACAGAAAACGTAGTGGTTGACCAACTCTCTTAACAGATGACGTTTTAGAGAATGTAAAAACAAGATTGCTCAATTCTCCACGGAGGAGTTACGAAAACTTTCCTCGCAAGTTGGTTTGTTACATTCAAGTGTTCGGAAAGCTCCAAAAAAAAAATTGAAATTGTATTTGTATCGCGTACAATTAGTCCAATAGCTTCAGCCTCTGGATTTAAACAAGCGATTAATTTAAACGTCATCTGTTATTATAAGTTAGTCGACCACTACTTTTTCTGTCGCAAACACTACGGGTCTCTCGAAATCGGTTAGTTAGTCTAGAAATTGACGTGTTTTCTGGTGGAGGAACACCAGCAAATTTAATTTGAAATGATTCTTTTACATTCGCGTACGATTTTGTAGCAAAGTATTGTTTAAGAATGAAAACCCGTTGTTCTAGGGTAAAAGACGTTTTGTTCGTAGCACAAAATTTTACGCAGCTCAAGGAGAATTAACTTACATTGCTGAATCTATACCGGTTGAGTAGGGTTAACAACTTTGTATCACAAAATAAAATTTCCGTTCCTTAGAAAAAAATTACCAGTCATTAAAAATTCTGTGACAGGACTAAAACATCACTATAACCCGTACCCATACGCAATATTAATTTAATTTTGAACCGATTTCGTTACAACACTTTTTTGAAACGGCCTGACAAGGCTAATTCTATTTAGTATACAAGTAACAACTAACACACTACAAAGAAGCGTTTCTACTAGTTTTGATTTCCAAGAATTCCTATTAAAATATTTCATTCATCGCAATCCACTACCCTTGTTCAACACTTCACTTCATACAATTAACGATTTCTTACAATGAACAATTTATTTTCTTAGCTATTTCTGGGATATGACAGACTACGTTTTTTAACAATGTTACAATATTTTGGAAGTGGTTATCGTATTGACAGATATGGCAATAAGTTTTTGAAGAAGTTGTAATTTGACCGTACCCCATCGAGTTACTTGTGAATAAATTTCGAAGAAAGTTGACTAAATGTGCGTTATTGATAAAATCGAAGAAAGATAAATCGTAAGGTGTTCTGAGATGTATGAAGGAGAATAGCTTGCCGCAATGTTTTCAGTTAGGCAGATCAAGCGAAGATAACCCAGAGAAAAGTGTATGGGGCATTATAGGCGCATGATAGAGAAACCGATTATGAGGAATAAGGGATTGTCAAATACGGATGAATGGCGTTTTAGGTTGCGGTAAATATTTTTATGTTATTGGACAATCGCTAACTATAATAATGAAATCGCAACACTGTACGTGTTGTGTATTCTGAGTTTTGTTTTTGTTTACATGTAGAGTTAAAAGAATAAAATAATACTACTTCTATTTCTTATTTGATATGTAATTTATTTCCAAAACTACAATGGCGACGAGAAAAAAAGATACTGAACAGTATATGAAGAAAAGGAAGTTACTAGAACTACGCTTGAACAAACTAAAAGATGAATTACCTAAATGTGAAAACTCTCATGAAATATGTACAGTCTACACGGACAAACTATCAACCATATGGAGTGAAATTGAAGACACACAGTCAAATATTGAACTTTGTACTAATTCAATAGAAAATGAACTTGAAGTCAGATGGCATTTGGAAGGAATATATGAAGAGATATGGATATTTCTAGAAGCAGAAAAGAAAAAGTACAATACATCCACTGCAATGGCTGCTTCTGTATTATCTCAAAATGGACCGAATATTTCTTTTCAGCCATATACACAGGAGGAAAGTTTTCAAAACTTCACCCGGCGTTTTGAAAACTACATCCAAATACGGGGAAACGTAAGTCCTAAAGTTAAAGTGGAATTATTCCTACAAGCAATCACCCCACAAATACATGAACAACTTTATGATATTTGCATACCAGACGACCCACATAATAAAACATACGAGGAGTTAACTCACTTATTAATGGCTCAGATAGAACCAAAACCCAGTATTTGGGCCCGCCAACACAAATTTACGACACGTACTCAACTACATAATGAATCTGTACAAGATTACGCAAATGTTTTAAGAAAACTCAGTGTGGATTGCCAGTTTACTTGTACAAAATGCCATGAATCAGTATCTGAGATTCTACTTCGCATGCAGTTGGTCAGGGGACTAAAAGACTCTGATATACGTCTTCAGCTGCTTCAAGATAAACAATTACAATCGTTTAAAGATGTAGTCGAAAGGGCAGCTACATTGGAACTAGCAAAAAGTGAGAGTAGGATAATACAAACACAGGATAATCAAGATGACGTTCACCAAGTGTCTAGCAGGAACAGACAGCCCAATAATGATAATGAGTCAGGCAAATCCAACGTGAATATACAACGATCTGCAAAACAATCTCGTTTTGAGAGACTAAGAAACAAATGCTATAGATGTGGTGATGATTCACATAGAGCAAATCAATGTAAGTTCAAAAATACTGAATGTAACTTTTGCAGACGTTTTGGTCACTTATCACGAGTATGTTTGAGAAAGCCGAACAAAGAGGTAAAACAATCAGAGGAAACTGTCGAAGGTGTAGAAGATAACACTCATGAAATTTACCAATTTCATTCAAAATCGAATGACAAGTTTATGATTGAAGTGAAATTGGAAGGGAAACTCATGTCAATGGAGTTAGACACGGGTGCAGCTCTAAGTATTGTATCTTACGACACGTTCAAACATTTAAATTCAACGAAAAGGATTTTCAAAACAAATGTTCAACTACGGACATATACTGGTGAAATAATCAATCCAAAAGGAGTGGTGTTTGTTGAAATTCAGTACAAAGACCAAAGTTTTGTCGGAAAACTGTATATAGTAAACAAATGTGTAGACTCTATATTTGGAAGAGATTGGATAAGAGAGATCCAGGTTGATGCAGCTGACATACATATAATAACCTCAAGTGATGAAAAGAAAAATATCCCAGAACTGGATAAATTGATGATTCGTTATGAATACATTTTCAAAGAAGGAATTGAAAAAATACCAAATGAAAAGGGTCATTTCAAATTAAATGACAAGACCCAGCCAGTGTACATGAAACCGAGACACATGCCATATGCATTACAGGAAAAAGTAGAGAAGGAACTTGAACGTTTAGAGACATTGGGTATAATCACCCGAATCGAATCGTCAGATTGGGGCACACCAATAGTACCAGTCGTCAAACCAAATGGTTCAGTTAGAATTTGTGCTGATTACAAGGTGACCCTGAACAAAGTGATCAAGGACGAACATTACCCCATACCCAGAATTGAGGATATAATGGCAAAAATGCACGGTGGCAAGATATTTTGTACTCTTGATATTAGAAATGCATATTTACACTTGGAGATGGATGAGGACAGTGCTGTTATGCAAACAATTAGTACCCATAAAGGGTTATTTAAGGTGAACAGATTAATGTTTGGAGTGAAAGTTGCACCTTTGGTGTGGCAACAATTCATGGACAAAACATTAAACAATTTAGAAGGTGTACAATGTTTCTTCGACGACATAATTGTACAAGGTTCTAACAGCGAGCAGCTTTTTTGTCGACTGGAGCAAGTATTTGAACGGCTTAAGATAAATGATTTGAGGCTAAACAGAGAAAAATGCAAGTTCTTCCAGTCCAAAATTGAATATTTAGGTCACATGATCGACAGTGAAGGGCTGCACAAGTCAGATAATAAGATACAGAGTATTTTGAAATGTAAAAGACCAGAAAATATATCTGAACTCCGAACCTTTCTAGGTCTAGCAAATTATTACAATAAATTTATAAAGGATTTGGCAACACTATTACATCCCTTGAACCAGCTACTACAAAAAGGAAACAAGTTCAACTGGAGTCTATCTTGTGAAAGGAATTTTCAGAAGATTAAGGATATTATCAGTAGTGACGACGTTTTGGTACACTTTGATCCAAACTTACCTCTGATCTTAGCAACGGACGCATCACCAGTAGGCTTGGGAGCCGTTTTGTCTCACCGCCACAGCGACGGAACAGATAGACCAATCGCCTTTGCATCTCGATCGTTGACAAAAGCTGAACAAAGGTACTCTCAAATCGATAAGGAAGCCTTGGGTATATATTGGGGCCTGAAGAAGTTTTTCCCGTTTTGTTATGGACGCAAATTTACACTGATTACAGATCATAAACCGTTAGTGTCGATTTTCAACCCAAGAAAAACCTTACCAACAATATCGGCAACACGGATAGTCAATTACGCTCATTTTCTCTCAGGGTTTGACTATGATATAGAGTACAGGCAAACCGCTCATCATTCAAATGCTGATTATCTCTCACGGTTCCCTACTGAAGTGGTCCAACAAGATGTTGTAGATGACCTTTCTAGGTACCAAATAAACCAACTGGAAACACTCAATATCAGCAGTACCATAGTAGCTAGGGAAACCCTTAAGGATACAGTTTTAGGTCCAATCTTACAGGCTTTAAAATCAGGACAATCTGTTGAACAATATGGATTTCACGATAACGAGCTGTCTATTCAAGATGATTGTGTGATGAAAGGCTGGAGAGTTATGATTCCTCGTTCTCTCAGATCTCATGTGCTTCAAGAACTTCATGTGGCCCATTTGGGAGGAATAAAAATGAAAACTTTGGCTCGTAATTTTTGCTGGTGGACAAGCATGGACAAGGATATTGAAGCGTTGGTTGCTGAATGTAGACAATGTATTGAAAAGCGTAACAACCCAAGGAAAACTATCCATCCATGGGAACCACCTTCTAATCCATGGGAGAGAGTGCATATGGATTTCTTAGGGCCAACAGACGGCCAACAGTACCTCATATTGGTGGATGCTTTCAGTAAGTGGGTGGAAGTAATACAGACAAGAACAACAACAAGTACATGGACAATCCAAGAATTACGAAGAATATTTTCAACCTTTGGTTTTCCTCACATATTGGTATCCGATAATGGAAGACAATTTGTTTCCCAAGAATTCAAAAACTTCATGAATGAATGTGGAATTATTCACAGAACATCTGCACCATACCACCCAAATTCAAACGGTCAGGCTGAAAGATACGTGCAGACTGTCAAAAGGGCGCTAAGGTCTATGGAGGGAGAAAAGGGATCACTACAAAATAAAATACAAAAACTTCTTATGCAACTCAGACAATCGCCAAATGCCACTGGAACATCAGCATACCACCTAATGTTTGGAAGGAGTGTTAGAACGAGCCTCTCCATAATTGTTCCAACATTAGAAACAACGAAATATCGGGAAAAGGGACTACAAGTTGGAATCAACAGGAATTTTAAGGTTGGAGATAAAGTTCAAGCTCGCGAATACGTCAATGGATCAACCAAGTGGCACTTGGGCCATATAACTGCCAAACATGGACATGTGATGTACACAGTTCATCTAGATGATGGGCGGATCGTCAAAAGACATATTGACCAGCTGATACTACGTAAGGTACCGCATCACAGCAAATAGAGGAGGAGGTGTTAACATATGATTTGATTTAAGTCATGGGTTTTTCAAGTTGTTATTGTTGTGTATTCTGAGTTTTGTTTTTGTTTACATGTAGAGTTAAAAGAATAAAATAATACTACTTCTATTTCTTATTTGATATGTAATTTATTTCCAAAACTACAATGGCGACGAGAAAAAAAGATACTGAACAGTATATGAAGAAAAGGAAGTTACTAGAACTACGCTTGAACAAACTAAAAGATGAATTACCTAAATGTGAAAACTCTCATGAAATATGTACAGTCTACACGGACAAACTATCAACCATATGGAGTGAAATTGAAGACACACAGTCAAATATTGAACTTTGTACTAATTCAATAGAAAATGAACTTGAAGTCAGATGGCATTTGGAAGGAATATATGAAGAGATATGGATATTTCTAGAAGCAGAAAAGAAAAAGTACAATACATCCACTGCAATGGCTGCTTCTGTATTATCTCAAAATGGACCGAATATTTCTTTTCAGCCATATACACAGGAGGAAAGTTTTCAAAACTTCACCCGGCGTTTTGAAAACTACATCCAAATACGGGGAAACGTAAGTCCTAAAGTTAAAGTGGAATTATTCCTACAAGCAATCACCCCACAAATACATGAACAACTTTATGATATTTGCATACCAGACGACCCACATAATAAAACATACGAGGAGTTAACTCACTTATTAATGGCTCAGATAGAACCAAAACCCAGTATTTGGGCCCGCCAACACAAATTTACGACACGTACTCAACTACATAATGAATCTGTACAAGATTACGCAAATGTTTTAAGAAAACTCAGTGTGGATTGCCAGTTTACTTGTACAAAATGCCATGAATCAGTATCTGAGATTCTACTTCGCATGCAGTTGGTCAGGGGACTAAAAGACTCTGATATACGTCTTCAGCTGCTTCAAGATAAACAATTACAATCGTTTAAAGATGTAGTCGAAAGGGCAGCTACATTGGAACTAGCAAAAAGTGAGAGTAGGATAATACAAACACAGGATAATCAAGATGACGTTCACCAAGTGTCTAGCAGGAACAGACAGCCCAATAATGATAATGAGTCAGGCAAATCCAACGTGAATATACAACGATCTGCAAAACAATCTCGTTTTGAGAGACTAAGAAACAAATGCTATAGATGTGGTGATGATTCACATAGAGCAAATCAATGTAAGTTCAAAAATACTGAATGTAACTTTTGCAGACGTTTTGGTCACTTATCACGAGTATGTTTGAGAAAGCCGAACAAAGAGGTAAAACAATCAGAGGAAACTGTCGAAGGTGTAGAAGATAACACTCATGAAATTTACCAATTTCATTCAAAATCGAATGACAAGTTTATGATTGAAGTGAAATTGGAAGGGAAACTCATGTCAATGGAGTTAGACACGGGTGCAGCTCTAAGTATTGTATCTTACGACACGTTCAAACATTTAAATTCAACGAAAAGGATTTTCAAAACAAATGTTCAACTACGGACATATACTGGTGAAATAATCAATCCAAAAGGAGTGGTGTTTGTTGAAATTCAGTACAAAGACCAAAGTTTTGTCGGAAAACTGTATATAGTAAACAAATGTGTAGACTCTATATTTGGAAGAGATTGGATAAGAGAGATCCAGGTTGATGCAGCTGACATACATATAATAACCTCAAGTGATGAAAAGAAAAATATCCCAGAACTGGATAAATTGATGATTCGTTATGAATACATTTTCAAAGAAGGAATTGAAAAAATACCAAATGAAAAGGGTCATTTCAAATTAAATGACAAGACCCAGCCAGTGTACATGAAACCGAGACACATGCCATATGCATTACAGGAAAAAGTAGAGAAGGAACTTGAACGTTTAGAGACATTGGGTATAATCACCCGAATCGAATCGTCAGATTGGGGCACACCAATAGTACCAGTCGTCAAACCAAATGGTTCAGTTAGAATTTGTGCTGATTACAAGGTGACCCTGAACAAAGTGATCAAGGACGAACATTACCCCATACCCAGAATTGAGGATATAATGGCAAAAATGCACGGTGGCAAGATATTTTGTACTCTTGATATTAGAAATGCATATTTACACTTGGAGATGGATGAGGACAGTGCTGTTATGCAAACAATTAGTACCCATAAAGGGTTATTTAAGGTGAACAGATTAATGTTTGGAGTGAAAGTTGCACCTTTGGTGTGGCAACAATTCATGGACAAAACATTAAACAATTTAGAAGGTGTACAATGTTTCTTCGACGACATAATTGTACAAGGTTCTAACAGCGAGCAGCTTTTTTGTCGACTGGAGCAAGTATTTGAACGGCTTAAGATAAATGATTTGAGGCTAAACAGAGAAAAATGCAAGTTCTTCCAGTCCAAAATTGAATATTTAGGTCACATGATCGACAGTGAAGGGCTGCACAAGTCAGATAATAAGATACAGAGTATTTTGAAATGTAAAAGACCAGAAAATATATCTGAACTCCGAACCTTTCTAGGTCTAGCAAATTATTACAATAAATTTATAAAGGATTTGGCAACACTATTACATCCCTTGAACCAGCTACTACAAAAAGGAAACAAGTTCAACTGGAGTCTATCTTGTGAAAGGAATTTTCAGAAGATTAAGGATATTATCAGTAGTGACGACGTTTTGGTACACTTTGATCCAAACTTACCTCTGATCTTAGCAACGGACGCATCACCAGTAGGCTTGGGAGCCGTTTTGTCTCACCGCCACAGCGACGGAACAGATAGACCAATCGCCTTTGCATCTCGATCGTTGACAAAAGCTGAACAAAGGTACTCTCAAATCGATAAGGAAGCCTTGGGTATATATTGGGGCCTGAAGAAGTTTTTCCCGTTTTGTTATGGACGCAAATTTACACTGATTACAGATCATAAACCGTTAGTGTCGATTTTCAACCCAAGAAAAACCTTACCAACAATATCGGCAACACGGATATTCAATTACGCTCATTTTCTCTCAGGGTTTGACTATGATATAGAGTACAGGCAAACCGCTCATCATTCAAATGCTGATTATCTCTCACGGTTCCCTACTGAAGTGGTCCAACAAGATGTTGTAGATGACCTTTCTAGGTACCAAATAAACCAACTGGAAACACTCAATATCAGCAGTACCATAGTAGCTAGGGAAACCCTTAAGGATACAGTTTTAGGTCCAATCTTACAGGCTTTAAAATCAGGACAATCTGTTGAACAATATGGATTTCACGATAACGAGCTGTCTATTCAAGATGATTGTGTGATGAAAGGCTGGAGAGTTATGATTCCTCGTTCTCTCAGATCTCATGTGCTTCAAGAACTTCATGTGGCCCATTTGGGAGGAATAAAAATGAAAACTTTGGCTCGTAATTTTTGCTGGTGGACAAGCATGGACAAGGATATTGAAGCGTTGGTTGCTGAATGTAGACAATGTATTGAAAAGCGTAACAACCCAAGGAAAACTATCCATCCATGGGAACCACCTTCTAATCCATGGGAGAGAGTGCATATGGATTTCTTAGGGCCAACAGACGGCCAACAGTACCTCATATTGGTGGATGCTTTCAGTAAGTGGGTGGAAGTAATACAGACAAGAACAACAACAAGTACATGGACAATCCAAGAATTACGAAGAATATTTTCAACCTTTGGTTTTCCTCACATATTGGTATCCGATAATGGAAGACAATTTGTTTCCCAAGAATTCAAAAACTTCATGAATGAATGTGGAATTATTCACAGAACATCTGCACCATACCACCCAAATTCAAACGGTCAGGCTGAAAGATACGTGCAGACTGTCAAAAGGGCGCTAAGGTCTATGGAGGGAGAAAAGGGATCACTACAAAATAAAATACAAAAACTTCTTATGCAACTCAGACAATCGCCAAATGCCACTGGAACATCAGCATACCACCTAATGTTTGGAAGGAGTGTTAGAACGAGCCTCTCCATAATTGTTCCAACATTAGAAACAACGAAATATCGGGAAAAGGGACTACAAGTTGGAATCAACAGGAATTTTAAGGTTGGAGATAAAGTTCAAGCTCGCGAATACGTCAATGGATCAACCAAGTGGCACTTGGGCCATATAACTGCCAAACATGGACATGTGATGTACACAGTTCATCTAGATGATGGGCGGATCGTCAAAAGACATATTGACCAGCTGATACTACGTAAGGTACCGCATCACAGCAAATAGAGGAGGAGGTGTTAACATATGATTTGATTTAAGTCATGGGTTTTTCAAGTTGTTATTGTTGTGTATTCTGAGTTTTGTTTTTGTTTACATGTAGAGTTAAAAGAATAAAATAATACTACTTCTATTTCTTATTTGATATGTAATTTATTTCCAAAACTACAGTACGTTTACAAATCGCCGGGAAACATGCTCCCCTTGAACTATATTACCTGTATTAAAATTCAATAACTCTGTCACATGCGGTAGGGAAGGGACTCACATTACTCAGGAGACTGACATGGAAATAGGCTACTTCACGCAATAAAATAAAATTTCACTGGATCACAAGTTAAAGATGTTTTTCTCTCTATCCGACAGTAAATTTTACTTGCCTATTAAAACTTACATAAATTTAGCAACTACTAAATTGTTAAATTTTTTTTATTTGGCTAATTTGGATTTATGAAACTTTGATCCACGTTTGAGCAAATACAGTAAAAAAATATAAAAAAAAGTTAAAAAAATATATGAATGCCAATTTTTCGGAACTATAAATTTATGGAAAAGAATATAAATACAATAATATGGTTGCATTTATTCCAGGTGTATTTGGAATATAATAAACCACATTCCAAATACACCTGGAATAAATGCAACCATATTATTGTATTTATATTCTTTTCCATAAATTTATAGTTCCGAAAAATTGGCATTCATATATTTTTTTAAGTGACAAAAGCAATTACAATTTTAAATATTGCACCTAAGGGGTTAATACCTTACAGAAATATTATATCTATACTTTCCTGCCGGGTAACAGCTCTACAAACCAGCTAAGTGATTGTATAGAAAAACCAAAATTAGGAGAGATCTTGGAAAAACTCGTTTGCATAAAACGCATTGCTTAGTGAAACAGTGTCTTCGTAATGGGAAGTTAGGGTACAGCAGTTGTTTTTTTATATTATCCGAGGCGGCGAGAATAACTCATGTTCACTCCCTTACGATGGGAGGGAGGGAGTTTCTTAATAACAACAGCAGTTGTTCTTAAGTTGTAAATAGTGGATATATATATATATATATATATATATATATATAATTTATGTATACGTATATACCTACATAATTTAAATAAAGAACAACAATTACATTCTTGTTACAAAAGGTGGAAAAATAAACCAGTTTATGTAATTCGTTCCTCTGAGGCTATGAATTACAATTGAATAATATAATATGGTAAATTTAGAAATAACTTATTTATATTCTCAATATAAAACAAGTGGGTAACAAAATCAATAATCGTAATAGTATTACATTATTCATGTATGTAGTACAAAATGATTCTAAAACAATCTTATTATTTTATTGAATGTATCCTGTAAGTACCCCTGAAAGAACTAATCTTTTGCTTTATCCAAATGAAAATATTTCAAGCATAATATTTTAATACATTATTATGACAAAACTATTTGTTATATAACAAAAAATAACTAAAATACTCTTTGACATCTATAAAAAGCCAATCAAAAGCTATTGTTACCGATGTATTCTGTTATTTAGTAGTCAATACTAGTAGTAGTTGTACACATTTACTATATCTGTAAACTACGATTCTAATTCCATTAAAATCTGTTGTGAAACATTCACACGACTTTCTCTTGCCAATGCAAATAATGAGCAATAAAACATAACATATAGGTAAACAAAAAAAAAATTTAATTTTTTTTTTTTTTACTTTATTTACTCAAGAATTTCACAATCTGTTACAAACAATCAGTAAATGTAATAAAAGAAAAAATTAGCATGATAAAAAAAATCGTGAGTGGAGCAAAGTCCAGTGACAGAACTCCGGCGTGAACACATCAGTGCAGCAATTAGATCACTACAACTCACTAGATGTATATCACTACAACTATCCTCCGTAAAAGCTTTGATTGAAAACGCTGAATATTTGCTAATACCGTCGGTAAATTTGCTAAGAATACAAAAACCTGACCTCAAAAACCATAACCTAATTTTGATTCTGAGTAAATGATGCAAAATGAAAACCAACCTTAGTTTGGTTTAATAATACGGAAAATCACTCTTTCACGCTAAACTAGGCTCTGTAGAGAACAATGCTCGAAATAAAAGATACAGCTCTTTCAATTCCCTATTAATTTAGCTATATACAATTTTGTCGTGAAATGGATACTACGGCTGAAATCCTAAAAAATTATTTATACTTACAGATTTTCATGAACAAAATCAGAAAACAATAATTACCACTAAACTAAGCGTTATAACAAAAACGTTTCAATTAAAGTTGTAGATTTTTAGATAGTCTACAACTTTTATTATACACTTTTGCGATTAAATGCGAATTAAAGCTCCAATATTTTTTTTGTCTTGAATTTTTATAAGGTACTGTACATTGAGCTGCACAATTTCCGTATATGATATTTAAATGGTGGTGGGGAGTTTCGCTTTAAGGAGAAGAGGTACCCAGTGGTACATTCTTCGTTTATAACTACGGGTACTATCCGTTATTGAGACCAAAAGGTCTCTACTCCATTTTTGCTTTAGACGTCGCACAGGTGGGAAGTTCCTTGTAGCTAGATCACGGGCTAGTTGGTTTGGATGGACATCTAGTCGTTCGTGAAATTTACTATACAAGGATGCGGTTAGCTCCTTTACTGTCGGAATTTTGAAATCGTCGTGGAGGGTTTTATTGCTTACATAAAAAGGAACGCCAGAAGCAGGTCTTAAGAATTTTGATAGAAAGGCCTTGATCGACTTTAAATTACTCTCTGCCGCTACTCTAAAGAGCTGGACACCATAAGTCCAGATTGGTCTCAAAGGGTTTTGTATATTAAAATTTTGGAAAGGAGGTTCAATTTCGATCGAGAGTTAATTAAGGAGAAGAGTAGCTTCTGGTAGAGGTTAAGTTCTAAACGTGTTGTACGCAGATGGTGCTTCCAAGTTAATCGCCTGTCAAGCTATAAACCAAGATAACCCACCACTCTGGCTTGGGGGATATGAACGTTATTCAGCATCACAGGTGGACAAGTTTGACGTCGTAAGGTAAACGTTAGCTGTGTTGACTTAACTAGGTTCACCTTAATACGCCAACTGGTAAGCCAGTCCTGTATTAATAAAAGATGTCGCTGCACTAACCTGGAAGCCTCATCTGCGCTCTTATCCCGCACAAGAATTGCTGTGTCGTCAGCATACGTCGCGATTACCGATGTGTCCAAAATAGGCATATCCGAAGCAAATATGCTATACAGAAATGGGGATAGTATTGCTCCTTGGGGTAGTCCGGGATCAGTGTTGTGCAGCTTAGAGTAAGCAGTACCGTACTGGACCTTAAAAAATCTATACTCTAAAAATGATTTTACACCAAATAGTACGAGTCACTCAAGATGCGTTTCAATTTAAGTAGAAGTCCATCATGCCATACTTTGTCGAATGCGGAGCTGATATCCAAGCCAGTGACGTACTCTTTCCTTTATAGACTATCCGAAATGAAGTCCACAACTCGATGCAGTTGTTGTGTTGTCGAGTGTAGCGGCTGAAATGCAAATTAATGAGTTGGAATAATGTTGGCGTCTTCACATTGTATCTGCAAACGTGGTAGTAAGAGGCGTTTGAATAATTTCCTTGTTGTCGGTAGGAGACTGATGGCACAGTAAGATGAAGTTAAGTAATACGGCTTTCCAGGCTTCAAGAAAAGTTTAACAATGGCAAATTTCCATTGTCCAGGAACACACGCCACACAAAAGACCGCATTGAACAATAGTAGTAGAAAGTGTAAGCCGCATCTCGGTAGGTGTTGCAGTATCTCAGATGTAATGAGATCAAATCCCGGCGATTTTCTGTTTGGCAGCTGTTATACTGCCTTTTCGACATTTTCGATCGTAAATGGTTGTGGAGGCAGTGATAGCGGAGAGGTGACTGCAGTTGTTCATTAACGGTTTGTATAAAATTCACGTCCTGTACATCTATGTGTGGTTTGAAGACACTGGTTAGATAAGTTCCAAAGAGAATAGCTTTATCGTTTTCCGTTTTTGCCGAAGTATTATCTGGGCTTTTCAGTGGTAAATAAACATTTCAGTGTTGTAGAAGCTGTGTTGTAAGTCTGCGCGTCCATCCATTGATGTTAAGTAAGTATGAAAACGCTCTGCTTTTAATCTGGGTAATTCTTTCTTCAGACGGTTGGCAAGTCTATTGAGATATTGTTTATCTTCTGGTAGACGAGAATTTTACCATCTGCGTCTAGCTTGCCGTTTCTTTCGTTTCAGGCGTCTAACATACTGCGGAACGTGTTGTGTGTTAGGGTAGCGTTTTATGAGTGTAAATAATTCCCAGGCAGCTTTCTATACTTCGGTCGTAAAATGTTGCACAGCCTTGTCAAGATTACGATCTTGAAAATCGAATGACGATTCGATTTTAGTTGCAATCCTAAGTTTTTAAGCTGCAATCTTAAAAACCAAAAAGATTTATTATAGGAGAGAACAGCCTCCCTAAGAATTTCAGCAGGCATGGCGCCTACCCTATTTTGTAGAGCATACAAATTTAGTGAAATAGGCAATTTGAAAAAAGTCGTAAGAGCCTTTTTTGAGAAATTCGCGAAAAAGTGAAAAATGACACCACTACTTCCGGTTGACTGATTTTGATGGAAATGTTCGTGTCGGGTCCTCTAGTGGTACCTAACTTAAGTTTCAAGTTTCAACTTAGTACTATGTTCAGTTATTGAGATATTTTACTCACACACGCGCACACATACTCACACATACAGACGCGCAGCAAACACACACACACAGACCAATTGCTAAAAACTTGTTTATTGGGTTCAGGGGGTCTGAAAACTTATAGATGCGGTGAAACTCGATTTCGACAAATCGACATGAAAACAATACTTACCTTTCTTTATATAATTACATATTCTTACTCGTATATACATAGGCAAGAGACAGTAAAAAATATATAGAAAACATTCATTGTCATATTTAAAAACTTCACGATTTCGTTAAATATCTGACTATTCAAGTATACCTGAATTTGTCATAAAAATAAACTACCAGAAAAAATTTAGGGTTACATATCAGTCAGTCCGGTTAAAAGATTGCGGCTTTAATATGCATTTTAGCGCAAAAATGTATATGTTAAAATCTGTAGAAAATTTAAAATCCTACAACTTTTATTTCAATAGTTTTTTGTATAACGCTTAGTTTAGCAGTAATTAGCGATTTTCTGTTTTTTCTCACGAAAATGTGTGAAAAATCTATTTTTTTAAGATTTCGGCCTTAGTAGACTATGCATTTTACGACAAAAGTGTATATAATAAAATCTAGTATAGGAAATTAAAAGATTTACAACTTTTGTTTAGAGCATTTTTCTCTACTGGGTTAGTTTAGAGTGAAAGAGTGATTTTCCGTATTTTTAAGCCAAACTGAGGTCGATTTCATTTTGCGTCTTTCACTCATGAGTAAAATTAGGTTATTTTTATCGAGGATAGTTTTTTTATTTATTACTAATGTTAAATTATATTGTTAATTATTTGCATTGGCAAGAGAAAGTTGTGTGAGTGTTTCACACCAGATTTTTTATGTTTGTATGTAGAAGAGAATATTGTGCATTCAGAGAACGAATAAATGGAACGACTACCGTAAATTGTAAACAAGATAATATTGTGGGAAGATAATACACCTGATATTTTTTTATTTTATTATTTATTTAACGTCGCATCAACTACAACGGTCATTAGCGACGACGTTGGAGTGTAACTTTGTACAGTGGAGGATGAAATTATTTTTTGTAACGTATGAAAATATGCCGTGCCTGAGTGGGATTCGAACCCAGGACCGCATGATAAGAGACGAGCTCGTTACTAACTGCGCCAATGCGGCCGGCATTGGCACCTGATATTGTTAACACGAAGTTCAATGTTACTTATAATAAACACTCATTCATAACAGTCATAACACTCATTGATAACAGTCGTCTTTTTTAAAAATAAAAATAAATGTAAAAAATTTAGAAACTAAAATTCGTACGATTTTACATAATATTTAAATCATATTGGTGAAAATCTGAATGATTTTTATTCAGTGATAAATAATTTGTATCAACTTAATATTATATTTTTGTTCTTTTAACTGAGCAATAAAATTAGTCAGTTCTTTCATAAAAAACAAGAATAATAATAATATGTAAGCTTAACAAAGTTACCTCTGGAAACACAGGAAACAACATTACATTAATAATTAATGTTAGGTTACAGATCACTTCTAACTATTATAACACTTAATCCAGAGATCGTTCGGGATTTGGTTACAATAAATAATAAACAAATTTCTCTTAAATTTATTACGACTAGTTTATTACCAAAGTAATAAATTTCAATGGATTATTCTGCTTAGCTTACTAATGTGTTACAATTAAATAGACTAATGAAAAAAATTTTGTTGAAAACTAAAGATTAAATTGAACGTGACTAACAATAAAAATGTTTATTTAACCTTAATAATCGACTCTTACCTACAACCAATTGTAGAAGTTTACTGTACGTAAACTTGTTTTTCTTTAACTTATTTGTTACATTGTATAAACTGGTTAACACTTTCCAATCAATCCGTCACTCATTCATAATCTGAGTTTCAACTAGAACTGGCCGACAAGGCGCCATCTAAATAAATATAGAACAATAGACTTTACTCAAAACATTCTACGCTTGGCTAGAACAATCTTCAACCCGAAAGACCAAAATAAAAATTAACAATGATCAAAATAAGACTTTCTTCCGTTTTAAGGGACAAGAATTGAACCTAGTTCAACCACTAATCCGGGAATCCCATTAAAAACAAACCACTGCCTTTTTGTTTTATTTCTTATGTTAAACTAAAAAAGATAAATTTTAAAATATGCTACTTTTCTTTCAAAGTAAAATTAATGGATTATGATAAAATATAAAACTTACGTCTATTATATTGTATCTGTTAAATCTTGTAAAATTATATTCAATCGTTCCCAATATCGCGAAATAATTCGGTTGTCCATTCAGCATTTGAATGTATTTTCTTCTAAATCGTGTTATCTCCTCTTTCACTGGGTTAAGCCCCATGGTGTTAAGCATGTTTCTGTTTCTTACGCACTATGGTGTAGTAAGATCTTTCGTTAAACATTTGTCTCAGAATGTTCTTTAATTTCAATTTTGGAAATTTTTGTTGCCATGCAAAGTTGGATCCTGTACGTCTACAAAGGCTACAAGAACGGTCGCCATTTTACAGGTTCAATATTAATTCAGTTGACATTTGTGAACATCTCCCAGGACCCAAAATATATCTCTTAATTTAATCCCAATTGTTTTCATATTGCCAGAAAGTGCTTCCAGTCTAGTCTGCGGTCGAGATGAAACCCTAAATGCTTCACGTATTGGTGGAAATTTTTATTCTCATCTACCATTTTTTTCCTTTGTCCGTCCTTCACACGTAGACGTCCGAAACTACAAGAGGTAGCAACAAAAGGTTCCGGAAATCGTAATCTACACAAAAAGTTAATAGGGCCTTTTGTAAATTAATGTTTATCTTTTACAACTTAGTTCTATTATGGTCGCATCGTCATTTTAAGTTTTTAGCGACCCCATTACATAACAAATACAAGTGCCATAACGTACGTTTACAAAAATGTAACCATGAGTTTAAAATAATGATTTACAATAACTTACCGATTATATTAGATATTTTACATTATTCAACATGAATTTTGTATTTTTAATTTTAAAATTGACTTGAATTAAAATGAATAATTAATATTGTTGCATTACGGTAGGAGAAAATATTCACATCCTTGTTTATTTTGAAATTTCAAATGTTTGTTTACAGTATGAGAATGACTACAATTACACGAAAATTATTTGGCAATCAGTTTACTGGTCAATGGAGTTACAATACGATAGCTAAACGGAGCCATTACGTGAACACTATTTTTATTAAAGATGTCCCCACTAGGAGTTACCTTTTCATACTATTCTACTACTCACAGTTCTATTAATTGTCTTGTAATTAACAGATTGAAAAAAGTTCAGTAAGAATAAAAAAAAGAATAAAAGTTCAGTAGCGACAAACAATTTATAAACATAAGCGGAAGCGGTAAAACTTTGAGACGACTAATAGACGAAACAAATGGACAGAACAGTAGACAGCGTGTTGCTATAACAAAATTTGGTGTGAACTGATGGATTGTAATAAAAGCATACTGTGACAATTCAAAACAGAACAGTCTGACTCGGTACTATGCGCCTCTCACGAACACGCTTACTGATACAACTACAAATATCACAGTATGGCCCGGAACGTACCACGGAGTTCAAGTAAAACCATTGTGGGACTTATAATAATAGCGCATTTCAATGTTAAAATACAGTTGTAACACTATGGCACCATGTAGAACTAAACATTCTCTATCTATTAGTGTGCCTAACTCAAAATGAAACTTTTTTGAGTTGTCACACTCTGGTTCTGATGTATCGAAGTTTGACCTTTATAAATAAGTTACTTAGTGTTCAGTCGTAGTATACTTATTTTAAATGTAGTACTATTACATATATAATAATGCCAAAACGTCACTGAATATACACGAAAATGTACTAAGGTTTCCTAATTTCAGATTATGATTGCACACTTCAATCTAATTAAATAATCTAGTTCAAATGTCCCTTTAAAAACAATTCTCTACATAGGTCAAACAAGAACGCTGATTAAATATATCATACTATAGTTTTCTACACGACATACAACAACTGAAAATGTATATGATACGCAGCTATGAATAAATGAATAATAATGTTAGGTACATCATGATAATATTGTAGGTTAGACCACTCGCTCACTAAACAAAGTATATTTTGTACCTAGAGACAACCCGCTAGCTGCGCTTCACGTCAGAATAAAATAAAACTCTGGCGTAAAACACTTACTCGATTTTCAGCTACCAATGTAAAAATGAAAAACGTAACCTTATTTTAATCATGAGTGAATGACGCAATATGAAAATCAAACTCTGTTGGACTTCAATTTTTTGTTGAACAAAATACGGAAAATCACTAATTGATGCTAAACTGAGCATTGTAAAAAAAATTATTTTTATATAAAAGTTGTAGTTTTCAATTTTTTATAACTTTAATTGTGTATACATTTGCTCAAAAACGCATATTAAGGCTGTAATATTAAAAAGTTACAGATTTCAATGAGTAAAACTTGGAAAATCACTAATGAGAGTAAATTAAGCACATTAGAAATAAATAATTGCAATTAAAGTTGTAGGTTTTTCTAATTTTCTATAACTTTGATTACATACATTGTCGCCTTAAAATGCATTTTTTTTAAATTCCTAATATGTGTACGTTGCAATCTGTTCAATTCAGAACAATAAGCAACCCCACGACCTAATGAGATGAGGATGATATTTGTATGACGTGTAAATGAGTTGTAGTCTTGTACAGACTCAGGCCGACAATTCCTGAGAGAGTATGGTTAATTGAAACCCAACCATCAATGTACACCGGTAACCACTGGCTAGCATTCAAATCCGTATAAAAGTAACTAACTTTACTAGGATTTGAACCAAGAACC
Organism: Catonia carolina; assembly: GCA_035578175.1. Lineage (NCBI taxonomy): Eukaryota > Metazoa > Arthropoda > Insecta > Hemiptera > Achilidae > Catonia > Catonia carolina. The sequence goes on from JAQMRL010000002.1 coordinate 85,469,471, forward strand.
TTCGTCTCCAAAAATCAGCTGTTAAACAGCTGATTTTGGCGACGACTTTACCTCTAGACCAACCCGGTGGGTCCAAATGCATATTTTTTTTTCCTAATGTGTGTACGTTGCAATCTGTTCAATTCAGAACAATAAGCAACCCCATGACCCAATGAGATGAGGATGATATGTATGACGTGTAAATGAGGTGTAGTCTTGTACAGACTCAGGCCGACCATTCCTGAGAGAGTATGGTTAATTAAACCCCAACCATCAAAGTACACCGGCAACCACTGTCTAGTATTCAAATCCGTATAAAAGTAACTACTTTTACTAGGATTTGAACCAGGAACCTTCGTCACCGAAAATCAGCTGTAAAACAGCTGATTTTGGCGACGACTTTACCTCTAGACCAACCCGGTGGGTAAAATGCATATTAAGCCAACAATATTGAAAAACTGTCGCTACGAGAGCCCAGCCTTTTGAATTTCAGCGAACATGCCACTTACTCCACCTTTTATAAAACAATTACTGTTGTAAATGAGATGATTTAACAAACAATCGTAGGTATGAAGGAGCCTTTTGAAAAATTGCGCGAACAGATTGCTACTATCGTTTGATCGATTTTAATGAAAATTTTCGTTCGGGTTTTCTTACGGCACGCGCGCGTGCTTAAACATACAAGGACAGGCAAAGAGACATACATAAATACATACATACTAAACAAATCTATCGGAAAAAACATATTTTGGGGTTCAGGGGATCTTGAAAAGTGTATTTTCGGTTAACGCTCGATTTCAAAAAGTCACCATGAAAACAGTAATTTCCTTCTTTTGTAGCATTTTATAAAGGGCAAGAGAATGTACAACTTTGTTAACTCTACTGATTTTCAGGTTTAAAATTATAATAAAGTGACAAGTGAAAACTTTGATCGATGATAGTCTATCTTTAGGTTTTACGATCTAAATTTCCCATATTTGATCAACGTGTCGAAAAACGACCCAGCAAAAATTTACACAGATTTAACAAAAATACAAATACTATTTTCTCTAAAACTATTGTATATATAAACGGGGCCACTTTTAGCGACAATAAACACAAAAAGTCACGAAAGTAATTAATTAAGAGCACATTACATCAGAGCAGTACGTGGCGGCTGAGATCACTTCTTGACACGAGTTGACATTTTCAGTTTCTTTTACGTAGAGTACAATAATTATACTAGAAACTGTTTTTTTATGAACAAGTTGATCTCATAAACTATATAGCGGAACAGATTTTAAAAACAAACGGTATTTTGTAAGAAAAAATAAAGTGTACCGGGTCAAAAGCAACCCATTAGCCACACAAGGGTTAACCCACACAAGCCCGAGGAGTAGTTTAACTTCTCACGTCATCTTGCTCGTTGAAAGCAAAATTACGACTGTACAGAAAAAAAAAATTGTTACTGGATAAAGGTGTTACCTACTACAGCACGGAGGCAGCTACAGGATTTTTTTTAATATCAGTATGAACCATTGAGGAGACAAAAATACGATCTGAGAAAAGCTGTTTAAGTGTTATAAGAAAAGTAAGTAAAATCTATTACTTAAAAAAAAGTTGGACGGTCTCTTTTATTTTAAGATGGTTAATATAAATATAAATGAAGGATGAAATGTTATTTTGTAACGTATGAAAATATGCCGTACCTGAATGGGATTCGAATCTCATCATGCGGTCTTGGGTTCGAATCCCATTCAAGCACGGCAAATTTTCATACGTTACAAAAAATAATTTCATCCTTCAACGTCTGCATTAGCAGTAATTGCAGAATAGTCGGACGTTAAACCCAAGCCTATATTATAGTTTATAATTATTTAGTTTATAAATAGCGTTATAATAATTTTTATGCAAAAATCGGATGTGCATTATTTGGTGGACATCTGTTTCGTAAATAATTTGAAAAAATTGAGCAAAAGTGTAAAGGATGATCTCATGTATTAGGGTGGTATTATACCTGATACCTGGCTGTGTTATAATCTCTGATTGCATACTACGATACATTGTACAGAATAGATGATTTAATAACACTGATTTATAAAAGAACTAACATCCTAATCCAACTTACGACAAACAAATAAAATATAAGGTGGCTTCATTTTATCATTCAAATTTTTTAACAGTTTTATAATACCATACAACCTGTATTACTTAAAAAGCTCCACGCTGTCTTACCATGAATTTTTTTTCTATTTCTGGGTCTGGGTCAGGTAGTTTCTGATATCACCTTATAGAAATAAATATAAGTTACTGCGATATAATATTAGTATAGACGTTATTTCAATCCACGTAAAAATTCTTTGGTTATTATCATTTTTCTTTGACAAAATTCAAATTCTTCTAACGTTCCAAAAGCAGTCTTCACAGAGAAATCTAAACTGAAAAATATAAGGCTCCTATTTTTAATTTTCCTTTACAAATAAATAAATAAATAATCAAAAATATTCTCAAGTTATATATTGGATATAGAATAAAAAATTTGGCGATATTGAGAATCTTTTACTACAATACAAATTTTAAAAACAATATTGTCCAAGGGTCGAATTAGAATTGACAAAAAACCTGTTCGAATACTTCAATCAGGTCAGAAAATTGCAATGAAAGTTCAAAATAAATTCTATTATCATGGTGAATTATCAGTCAGCTTTTTCCAATAATCTTAATAATAGACAAAAACAACATGTTATTTCAATCAGTACTGAGATATGTCCTGGTAAAAACACAGAACAAAATTATAAAAAACAAAGTAAAATTTTCATAAAAAATTTATTATAAACATTTTATTAATATTCATTTTGTGTGATGGTCGCTCAAAAATTTACATTTTTAGCCTTGAATTTCATGTTTTTGATTAAATTTATTACGCAAAAATTTGAATACAAAAGTCTTTTTTGAGTATTTGTATTTTAAGTTTTATTGCTAATTGACTTTGTATTATGATCCTAAAAGATGTAGATTTGGACTATTTGCTCTCTTTGTGTGATTTTTATTTTTAATAATAATTTAATGGAACTTGTAACTTTTACCGTCTTGTATAGATATTCACTTATTTTTCAGTCTTTTATTCAAAAGAAAGAACCATAATTTTTCCTATCAAAGATGCACTGAATTTTTTTTTTTATAAAATTCATTCAGTGACATAAAAATGTTTAAATGCCGTAATGAAATTCATTAAGTTATAAAATATTAATATTTAAATTAGGAATCTTGAAATATGAAGTCTGAGATTAAAATAATAATATGTTAGCATTTCTTTAATTGCACGGACTAAAATTAAAAAAGAGAAGCCTGATGTTAAATTAAGATCAGTGAACCTTTTTTCTCATGGCTAAAGACTCCTTTGAGAATCAGATAACAAAATGGTTGCGTTGAGATTAATAATGTTAAAAATGGTTTAATTTTCTTTTTTTATTTGATTTTTGTTTGTGACATTTTTACGATGTAGCTACTTTTTAACTGGAAATTTAGAAACCCATTTAAAATACAAAAATCATATAAAAAAATGTAATTTAAATAAGTCAAGTCAAACTAATTCTTTGTTATGATTTCCTCTGTAATGAGTTTTCATTTCTTACCATAATTTAGTATAATTTTTATAAAGATAGTACATATTTCTTACCTAGAAAGCGTATATGTTTCTTACCTAGTATAGGTAAGTTAGATAGTATATGTTTCTTACCTAGAAAGAGCGAGGAACCGTTAATTTAAAGAAACCAAATATTTAAAGCAAGGTTTGAATTACTCGTGCAATTTGATTTACTAAAATTCTGGCCTTCATTCAGCTCTTAGTCTTCTTCGTCTTTTTCCAAACAAGGAATAGGCCACAGCTTGTTCCAAATTCACACATTATATCATCTACCTTCCGTCTTTTCCTAGGTCTACCGACATCCCTTTTCCCGTCTGGAGCATACCCTTGAGCCTGCTTAGGTATCCTGTGATCTGATATCCTTTCCATGTGCTGTCTCAAGCTTGGTGATAATGATTTATCTTCTCGTTCAAGTTATAAATACCCATTTATAACTTTATTTCGTCATTCTTTTGTCTGTTCAAGCGTGTACACCCCTTAGTCGTTCGCAGAAATCTCATCTCTGCCGTCTGGATTCTCCGCTTTTGGGTTTTTGTAGTTGTCCACGCCTCACTTCCGTACAGAATATCTAGAGCTGCCATAACTTTGTAGAACTAAAGTTTTGTGAACATTCTTGCTCTATTTATCTTATATCAGTAATTAGGTTCGATTTTATTATTTGATCAAAATTTTTCTTAGACAAGTTGATATACTTGGGTAATACAATTTACCAGCCAACTTTTGTAGGCGAGTTGTTAATCGTTAGAAATGCTAGATAGATGATTTTATCCGAAGTTTTTTCTTGCGTAGTCTGTACTTATTTTAGAGCTAATCCATTCTCTACTTGCGTTAAAGAGCAGACAAAAATAGATACTCAATAATTTATTGAAAATTAGCGCGGTCATACCTATATTGATAAAACAAAGGGCTTTAAGGTATGCCCACTTAAGTGTGCTAAAACTTCAGTGTCATCTTAAAAATATATTCTTAAGAAATTTTTAAATTTCAATTCTTACCCCACCGAAGGAAATACTGCGTACAAATTATACATACGTATTTATTTTGAAACGCTATGTAAAGTTAATCACAAAAATGTAACGAAAACAATTTTACTTTAAAAACTGTTTTAACAATGAAACTGGAGTTTAGTTAAGAGTATGAAAACGAAACTGACATTGCTGGAACGGCATTCAAACAAATTGACATCTCAATATGGGGTAGACAGCCGAATATTGAATCGACTGACTGTCCCTGTCAATTCCTGCTGTTTTCCTTTTTCAGAGAATTTTAATAAAGATCGGGTATTTTATCAAGATAAAAATGATGTATAAATACAAAACAATTGTGAATATAATGCTTAAATTTCAAAAAATTGTATTGAAAATTTTGAACTTTGTGTAAATGGTGGATTCTTATTTGCATCCTGAACAAGTTAATAAATAAAATAAGAAACTTGTTTCATGAAGCATACTGCAAAGTATGTAAAAAAACATATAAATTTGCCTATATGTGTAAAAACCTATACATTTCAGACAATAAATGGTTAAAAGGTAATTTTTTTCAAATTTCCTTATTGTATCATTTGCTATTACTCATCAATGCCTTATTACTCATCATAAAGTTATATATAAAAATATAAATACATATTACAAAGATCTAAACATTAGACTATTTTATGTAAGCTATCAAAATACAGGAATATAGATGCAGTGTAAGATACTCAAGAAATGAATAGTATGCAATGTAATTTATTAAATTGATTGATTTTATAGCAGAATTTTTTGTGATCTCTGTTTCAGACTAAAAATATTGATGTCTTAAAATACCGAAAAGAAAACGAGATTATGTACAAAATACAAAGACAGATTATTTGAAAAATTTCAGCAAAATGATATTTGTTCTTCTAGTAAATCACTACAAAAGGAGAACTACCTACTGCCATTACGGAAATTAAATTTCAAACGTTCTTTCGTTTAAACTGTTCAAAAGATCGTCTGTTTTTATTATAAACTGAGCTAATCTTTACACTAAGTCTAAACGATTTTACCTTGACAAAACTTCGGTCCTGTTGTTTTACTTCCCAGAAATCAAGTTTACCAAATATTGTTTTGGTATTGTTATCAACTTCCACAGTAGACAGAACTCTTACTGAAATTTCATAAGTTGGAATTATTGAAATAATTTTAACAAAATCATTTCTGGATTTCTGAAAATATTGAAGCGATTTTAGATTTTTGAATAAAGGGTTTTCCTAACCACTATTGATCAACTTGCTGTTAATTAACATTCAGAAGGAGGCCTACATAAATGTGTTTACTATAAGTCTACATGACTATCGCAAACACTGCACGTGAGACACAACTTACTTTGTCATCATTAAGTCCTTACAAAAAATAAACAGGCACGTTTGATCCGACATTTTGCAAGGGACAATGCTCTCTGACTGATTAATTAGTTCTAATACAGAGTCGTAGGTGCAGGGGAAACAAGGAGACTATTTTGGAGGGAATTTATGGCGCGTACACACGAGACCGGGCGACGCCGGTGACAAATGGACTAGCGTCACGACGCTAAATACGGCCACACATTGATTAGGCTCACTCCTTTGTTTGTCATCCGTCCTTCTACCAATACTTACATCAAGTTCCTACTTACCTTTTCTCTACAATTTAAATTCTGTAGGCTACAATTCACTGTAGGAAAAAAACATCTACTAAAGTTTACCGACCGATAAATAATAAGTTGTTTTACAAGTTTTTATTTATGCAACGCTTTCCAAACAATTTAATAATAATTTTTGAAATTATTCGGCGATATCAATATTCTCATTCATAATAATTCTACTTGACTTAATTTATAAGTTTTTCTGTACAGCGTACTAAAATAAACATTTCTGAACAAATAATCATTTTAAATAACTTATATTTAAACCGAACGTGCGTTTAACCCTCTTCTATAAACCAATCGGTGAATTATTATCAAAATGAATATTATTAGTCTAATATTTTATTAGTTATCAGTTTTCTAAGTAATAAAGATTTAAATCAAATTTAAAATGAATGTAAATATGTAATTAAAATATTACCTAGTCAAAATACATAAACTAAAATAAATAAATTATACAGAATCATTACTAGTTCCCCACTAATGAACGACTGAACCACACAATTTTTTAATTAACTATAAACTACAATAAAAAAAGAGTGCATTTTCTTTAATTTTTTTCAAGTTTAACAAAACAATGTTTTTTCTTCATTTTTGAGGTCAAAGTCCGTTACGTTCAGTTGACCTGAGTTTCGTTTCAACCAACTTTTGTTTCAAAATTTTAGTCTTTGGTGATTTTTCGCAATGTTACTTAAATATTGCTTTCTGGTTAGTTATATAGGGTTTTGTATGTCTGACCAAGTATTATTTAAAATCTATTTCTAGAACATATTATTTTACAGATTAAGAAAATCAATAGATTTAATTTTGAGCTTCAAAGAATTTTATTTATTGACGGTTCAAAAATAAAGCTAGACTCGTACAATATGAAATATTTTAACGCATTAGTTAATGAAATACATGATTCTAAACTACTCTTCATTGAACTCTTCAGAATTTAAATATATAGAAATCCTGAACAATGTGACAGTTAAATAAGACATTTTTGAATACTGCACTCAATACCAGAAAAGATTAAAATCGCGCACTTCAGCTATCTTCCCATTAATTTACTAGGCAATTCGAAAACAGAACGATTGAAGTTTAAACAACCATCCGATTTTGATAAAAAGAATGAGAAGGATAGTAGTTTCTGGCGCAACACAAAACGCCTACTACGGCATCACGCGACATCGATGCCCCTTAGGGTGGGTGACGGATTCTGGCTAATAGCTGATCACGACAAAGCTGAATGCTTTGGTAGTCATCTTTCTGAAACATTCACTCCTCATAATGTCATCCAATCCGTACATCACCAGCGCGTTACTCAGTCACTAGATGAACCGCTTCAATTATGCCTTCCGCCGAAATACTTTCACCCCTCCGAAGTAAAATCTAAAATTTCGAGATTACCACGTAAGAAGTAACCGGGTTATGATTTAATAACAGCTAAAAGACTTAAAAATTTACCGCGGAAAGCGTTCGACCTCCTCACTACAATCTTCAATAGTATATTGCGCACGACACATTTCCGCACTCAGTGGAAGTATGTAGAAATAGTAATGATACAAAAACCGAACAAACCTTTTCATTTACCTTCCTCCTACCAACCAATAAGCCCCCTCTTAGTACCTTCAAAAATTTTCAAAAACTTCTTTACAAGCGTATTCTTCCGCTGGTTCATGATATATTACCTCTACATCAACTGGGATTCCGCACTCAACACTCCACAACACAACAACTGCACAGAGTGACTGATTACATTGCTTCTTCTATGGAAGAAAAGATGTATGTGTCCGCAGGTTTCCTGGATGTCGCTCAAGCTTTTGACAGAGTTTGGCATACAGGTCTCTTACACAAACTAAAGGCAATACTACCATTTACCTACTACCTTATCATAAATTCCTTCCTGTCTGACAGATTCTTTAGAACTCGTTTAGGATTGTCCTACTCAAATTTCTTTCTTGTCTTAGCTGGCGTGAGTCAGGGCTCAATTTTAGCTCCACTCCTCCATTCTGTATATACTTCAGACCTACCGATCCTACCCCAGACCCTCACTGCTACCTACGCTGACGACACAGCGATATCAGCCAGAGACAAAAACTCTATATACGCTTCACTAACACTCCAACATCATCTCAATTTCTTACACGAATGGTGTAAAACATGGAAAATAAAACTTTATACGGTAAAATCCCTTCACGTAACTTTCACCCTCCGTCATGGTGATTGCCCACCAGTATACATAGACAATAAACCTCTCACAAAAACAGATACGGTCAAAACAGATACGGTCTGACTTTTGATAAACGACTAACTTGGAGCACACCTATCAAACGTAACGTTTATTACTGAATTCTCGACTTAAACTTCTATATTCCCTACTTCACAAACGATCAAAATTACTAATGGCACAAAAATTACGCATATATTGTACTCTTTTGAAACCTATGAGGACCTACGGTTCCCAAATTTACGGTTTAACCAAACCCTCTAACTTGCAACAAATTCAAGCATTCTAGTCAAAAACATTACGCCTTATAGCCAAACCACCTCTTTACGTTAGCAGCAAAACCTTGCATACAGATTTGAAAAGACCACTTGTACAAAATTCCATCGAATACCTTTACAAACGCTTTCACGTCAAGTCACACGAACACGAGAACCCACTGGTGCGTTTACTGTCCACCTTCCATTTACCTGATAATCCCCCTAGACGCCTTAAAAGACGCTGGAGTGGAGACCTGCTAATTTGATATACAAATTTCATTCTTGGGGAGGCACCAATCGGGGCCCTACCCCTCTCATGCCTATCATGTCATTTACATTATTATCTAAATCATCACATTTGTTTGTTATAAAATTTTACAATTGTAAAAAAATAATTATAAAAGAAAAAACTATTTATAAAGTTTCTCTGCAGGTATATTACTTCATTCAATATACAATATAAGATTCATCAACTACTAAATATTCTAAGTTTGAAGTAAGAAAAACCCTGTCTATAAATTGAATTTACAAAACTATTTTAAAATCTACCTGGACTTATGGTGTCCAGCTCTTGGAACACAACAAGAGAATAACTGAAAGTTGATTCAGGCCTTTCAGTCAGAGTTCTTAAGACTTGCTTCTATTGCTCCATTTTATGTAATCAATATAACACTTCACGACGATTTTAAAATTCCGACGGTAAAGAAACTAACCGTATCCTTCTATAATAAAATTCGAGACCAACTATATACCCATCCAACTATCCCGTGACGTAGCTAAAAGGCTCCCAGCTCTACGTCGCCTAAAGCAAAAATGGAGCACAGATCTCCTGGTCTGAATAACAGACGATACCCATAATTCTAAACGGAGAATGTACCAGTAGAAACCTCTTCCACTGAAAGTAAAATTCCCCAACACCGCTTAAATTACATATCATATACGAAAAATTGTACAGCTCATTGTACAGTACGGTATTAAAAATTAAGAGACAAAAGGTAAGCTGTAGATTCTCTGTGTAAATGAAGAAAAGTCTGGATACGATCATAACGTTGAACAGACATACAATTTGAGGTTTATAATTATAGAAACTTATAAAATGTTAAAATCATTGATACTTAAAGAGATGACACGAAAACTTACCGGCTTAATAAAATTAATAATCAAAACTGTCCCTTGACAAATATCACAATATCAATTTATTGGATCTATTATGACGGTTCAAATAGATCTTTTTATATTAAATGATAGGAATATGTGCCATTAATAAAAATCAATAAATACGTTGACGTTAAAAGTATTTGTTACCCATAATAGAGTGGGAGTACAATAAATACATAGATTTTAATTGAAAATATTTTGGTTATAAATATAATGATTTAATCAGATTTGTTCTACAACAGTATTTTTAAAACTCGTATACGTTACATGTTATAATGAAATACTAAATAATTTATTCAAATTACCATAAAGTATTTACTGACCTGTATTACTACACTAATATTTTAATACATCATTTTATGTTTTAAATACCGTCGTACCTAACGATGATAATTATAATCGAACTAATTTAATTATTCAGAATAGAATTTTACTCAAATACATTTAATTAAATTTGTAATGAAATGCTGTTGAATTTTTTAATGAATTTTCTTCTCAGGTAGGATTGTTTACTGATTTTATTCATTTTCACAATATCATTAAATTTTCGTTTATTTGTTGTATTGACTATAAATGATTTAGATATTTATTATTATGTATTTTGAATTCAAAAATAAATAAATAAACAAACAGTTTTCAGTTAAATGATCAGGAAATTATACAATTCATGAAAGCGATGTTTTGTATTATTTTTACTTTCTCTTGCCTATATGAATTTATAGGAAGGAAAGTATTGTTTTCATAACGATTTCCCGAATTGAGTTTTCACCGGTTATACACGTTTTCAGACCTCCTGAACCAAAAAAAACATGTTCTTAGTGTGTGTGTGTGCGTGCGTACGTGTGTGTATGTGTGTGACCAACATAAATATCTCAAGGACGGAACATTATACGAAGTTGAAATTTGAAACTTAAGTTAGGTACCACTAGAGGACCCGACACGAAAATTTTCATCAAAATCGGTCAACTGCAAGTAGGGTTTGTTCGTGTGATTTTTCACTTTTTGCGATTTTCTTAAGAGCGGTTCGTATGAGTTTTTCAAAAATCACCTTATTTACTACATTTTGTATGTGCTACATGATAGGGTAGGCGCCATGTCTGCTGAAATTCTAGGAAGGCTGATCTCTTGAACAAAAAAATGGGTTTTTTAAGATTGCGGCTTTAATATATGCATTTTAGTGCAAAAGTGTATAATCAAAGTTGTAGAAAATTTAGAACCTACAACTTTTATTCCAAGTATTTCTGTCTATAAGACTTAGTTAAGCGGTAATTAGAGATTTTTTATTTATTGTTTCATGAAAATCTGTTAAAAATTGGTTCTATATGATTTCAGTCTTAGCATTTAAACGACAAAATTATAGGCTAAAATCAAACTCATAGGAAATTAAAAGTCTACAACATTTATTTTAAGCATTTTTTTCTACAGAGGTAAGCGTCGAGTAATATTAAGCCTAACTGAGGTTGGTTTTAAATTTCCATCATTCACTCTTAATTAAAATGAGGTTACGGTTTTTGTTTATTTCTAATGTTTTATTACTAATGTTAGGTTATATTGGTCATTAATTGCATTATCAAGGGAAAGACTTGTGAGTGTTTCACACCAGATTTTTATTTTAAAATGACTGCTTCTTTATTAGCGAAACAATAGGTTAATGAACGTTCCGTAACTGATTTTTCAGAAAAGTTTAGTTGGTATGCATGTAACGACAAAAGTGTACATAATTAAATTTATAGGAAATTAAAAGCCGGAGGGCAGTAGAGAACGAGGACGCCCGAGAAAGAGATGGGCAGATTTGAGAGTTTCGAAACAGGCAGAGATGCCTAATCCTTGAAAGGCAGAAGAAGAAAAAAGGAAATTAAAAGATTTACATTTTTATTTCAGAGCCTCTACAGAGCCTAGTTTAGCGTGTAAAAGTGATTTTCCGTGTTATTAAGCCTAACTAAGGTTGATTTTCATTTTGCATCACTTACTCATGGTTAAAATAAAGTTTATGTGTTTGAGTTAGTTTTTTTTATATCTAATGCATTATTACTAATGTTAAGTTATATTGTTCATTGTCTGCATTGGAAAGATAAATCGTGTGAGTTTTTCACACCAGATTATTTTTATTCAAAATTCTTTTAATTCTTATTCAGTAAAGTAATACAAAGTTTAGCTCAGTACTTTTGAATACTGCAGAATAGAAAAATATAATTAGCCTAAGTTCTGAAAATTACTGAAATATTCGTTTGTGCACTGTGCAAATTAGCTACCCGTACACAATTTCTTTCTTATTGACTTCATTTGCCTCAGTCTTTTGAAATATTATTTTCCTATTAATCGTGCTTCTTAATTATTTTTCTTTCTTAACGAATCTTAAAATTGTATATTGAAATTTTTCTTCTATTACATTATAGTCACATTTACATTATAGTCTCACATTATAGTCTTTTTACATTATAGTCTTACGAACCCTGTTGAAATACACAGCTTTTGTATGTGGTAATAATTAATTATGTTGGCATATATTAATACGAGTAGCTTTAGAAATAATTAATTTCAGTTTTTCTTCCTATTAAACGTTATTAATTAGTTCTGACTTTTCTAAGTTAATTAAAAATTTAAATATTTTTAATTACGCAGCAAGATTACTGTTTGCAGATCTACACAAGTGCATTCTCAAATAAAAATTTTGAAAATAAATCAAAATATAAAGTTATGGGTAATTCAGTGGACTGAATTATGAATTATTTTGAATGTGAAAATACAATCACGTGCGAATTTTAAAACATCCAAGAAAACTTTGTTCAGTATTTTATACTCGTAATTTTACTTTTCAAATGGCAAAGCATATCTCACCTACAGGACTCTTTCGACAAAACTTTCCCAAAATAATAATTTACAAACACCGGTTGAAAGTCATTAAAATTAACAAAATTTTACGCACATTTTAACCATTCCCTTCATTTTTAACTGAATATTAATGTGAATAAAGATAGCGCAATATTTTCTAACAAAAAAAGATCATAAATTTCTTTAATCGGTAGACTTTCTATGAAGTTACAGCGCCGCGACGGATGGCCAAGTACTGGGTGGTTTTCTCTTGCTCTTGTCCCAAGAGGCTCGTGAAGTGTTCACAATGAGGGCTTATCAAGTCTTCTGTAAGTTGGAGCTGTCAACTTCTCTATGCAAAGGAAATTAACCTTACATCCGCTACTCCTAGCATCGTACATTTAAACTTTCTGCTTGACAAACTGATATCATCTTAAATGGCTTGTCACTTATCTTTAAACCCTTCTTTACTCCAAAAACTCTTGTTGCTGTGTTATAAGTTTATAAAAGCTTTCACACTGTCTGTTGTAAATTTTATTACCAGAAAATACAAATTGTTTACTTCTATCTTATCTTAGAAAGCACAAAATCAAATAAGTTTCATGTAAATACCTCAATAAATTTATTGAAAAAGATACTTTGCAAACATGTATAGGCACACTCAAAAGGAAATTGCATCCTTATCAACACACCGCACAACTGCCTCCTTTACTAATTCTATATTACGTTTAATATTGTTAACATCAAATTAGCAGCTTATTGTAATGAATTTGATTATGCATACTTTCACGTTACTTATTTTAAAATTTAAAACGGTTTCTACTGATGTTTAAAACTGATGGATTATTTTTTAGAAATGTTATAACAACCAATAAAGACCCTAACAATGGATAACAGTGATCCTGAGCGTAATCAAGAATTTTTAACAGACATTTCTATTAACAAAGCTAAAGTTCCTTTGAACGTTAACCGAGTAACAACACGTTTAAACAGGTAAGAATGACAATATATCAATATGCTATTACATTCCCACACATTTTAAAATAATTTGATTTTAGGACGTACACTTGGGGTGATCAAAACGGCAAATGCTTCTGCGAGGAATGGTCAGTAAGGTCCAGATTTTGAGGTGCGACCTCTACATCTTGAATAGGTAGAGAATCTGCTCTACTGAACTGAAGAAGAGAGGCGATGTCTCACAACCATAGTGCTAAATTGGCTAGAGCCAGGTTGCTCTATCTCACTATTTTTAATCTTCAGGTGACTTTATGCCGCATGATGGAATGTCTCTTAAGTGTACTACTAATCGGGTGGAACGAGATTACTCTATTTCACCGTTTTTATTTTTCAGCTCACTGTAGAAAAAAACATTAAAAAATGTGTCTTGAATAGAACTACTTCAAGGGATAACCATCCTCAAAGGAAAGAGTCCACCGTTGCTTGATGTGTCGCACACAGGCCTCAGGATTCTAGAGAGCCTGTACCAACATGCACGAAGGAGTCAGAACCTTCTGAAATACCTACGAACAACTAGACGAAAATGAAGAAAAACAATTTGTAAACCAAAGAACGGGATTATTTTGGAACAATCTACATATGGACACTTCTGCAGACTGATAAACTAAAGTTAACACTGGATGAGATGACGAAACAAAATATTTTAATACTTGCTAAAAAAAATTCGATTTACCGATACAAATACTTTTGATTCTGGGCACTTCAGGATATTCAAAAAAAAATTTGAATCAAGAATAGTAGCTAACCTTCGGCAACGTGGAACAGCATTCTGCGTTAACAAACGGATCATAGATTCAAAAACATAATTCTCCTTACTTTCTGAAATGATGTTTGCTTTAGAGAAATAGAAAATTAGGAGATACAAAATTTCAATACACACGCCTTTATCAACGTGACAACCGAAAAAATTCAGAAAAATTGGAGGCATTCTGGGACTAGCTAGAGAATGAAATACAGAAAGCTTCACATAACAACGTCCTAATTTTATTTGGTGATTTCAACACACAAATTCGGAAAAAAAACAGTTCCGGAAGTTTTTTCGGCTACTGTCTGGCACATAAAAGAAAGGAAGGGTGAATGATTAATTAAATATTGTGTGAAACGTTTTATCTTATAGGCTACTGATGTCAAATAGTTTCACAAAACTCCTTCGGAAGCTGAAAACCTGTGAACCCCTCGGAGGAAAACTTAGTGAATTCCAAATAGATCCCATTGCAATCTCGGAACAAAACACAAAAAAAATTATGAACGTACAGGTGTGAAAACTTGCTATTCATCCTATATCGGAAGACTTGAGTCAGATTACAAGAAAAGCAACAGTAGAAACTTCTACAGGACGTTGAAACAAGATTTCACAGGCGATCAACCTTTAAGCTTATGTTTTCGGAGAGAGGATTGTACACTAGCTGTTAACAATAAGGAAAATGGCTAAATCATAGCTAAATAATTTGAAAAGTCATTGAATTGTGAAGAACCCGAAAAAGGGACAAGAAAAGTTTCAACGTGAAGAAACAAAAATTTATTTCTACCAAATTCAAGAGAACTTCGTAGGATACTCACAAAGTTGAAAAACAATAAAGCTGCTCGAGAAGACTCAGGCATTGCAGAAATGGTCTAGAAGTAGGCCTAACTATTCCAAGGCCGTTGAATAAGAGATTATTCAATGGCCCTGTATAATAAGAGATTATCTCTTATTCAACGGCCCTGTAACTATCCAAGCACTTGAAAAAGAAATTGAAAAAATCTGGGAAACTAAAAAGATTATTTGTGAATGGAAAATGGCACTGATACATCCACTGCATAAATGAAGGAGATAGAACGGATGTAAACAATTATCGCGAAATTTCCCTTTTACCCGGGACATACAAAGTATTCTCCCAAGCACTTTTGACTAGATTATAAGCATAAGTAAATCCAAAACTAGATGAATATCAAGCCGGGTTTAGGAAAGGAAGATCGTGCGCAGAACAGATATGGAACCTAAAACGAGTTCTGGAAAGTTATATTTCACGAGATATAGTGGCGTGTTTGCTGATTCTAAGAATGCTTACGGTTCATTCGACCGAGATACGCCACTAAATATTTTAGAAGAATATGGGGTGGACTTCAAAACGCTAATGCTGAGAAACTAATCCAGAGACAACCAAACTAAAGAAGAGAACGACCACGTACTCACTTGAAGTGGCAGAATAAATAGTGTAACAAAAAGAGATATTATTTTATATATTTTTTTTCTTTTTTTAGGAAATTCACAATCTGTTAGAAACTATCTGTGAATATGATAACAGAAAATATTGAAAAAATTATCATGATAAATAGACGTGAGTGGAGACACAGTCCAGTGACAGAACTCCGAGGTAAATAGATAATGCACCATTAAGTGCGGCGTTTAGAACACTGTAATGGATAGTCAATTACAGTAGTACGTTAATTGATGAGATCCCGGCTCCATTGACGATTTAGTTTTTTATAATATTAAAAAACAACTTGAAGTTGTGATATGTTCTGCTTGTAGTGTTTCGCCTCTCCAACTACTGTGCATCCACTACTGTTGCCTAACTTCGATCCAGCTGTTAATCATCGCTGACGCTGCTCCCAATATCAATAAAGGCAGTCAGAAGGAGAACTTTTCACTAGTCTTCAGTCGGCGCATGCGTTTAGGCAATTTTAACTATGTTTTACTGTTACAGGAGCTTTTATTATATAGGTTTTGACAGCTATAAGTAATAAAATGGGTCTTCTTATTCAATATGGATATCCCTTTTTCAACAGGGAGGATAGGTATTTGTTATGACATTTATTACGCCTTTCTATGTATCTCTAGTTTTTCCTAGAACTATTTTTTGTTTTCGTTTATCTATCATATTCTTCATTGTTCTCAGATCTCTGACCAGTTATTATAAACAAACCCGTCTACTTTGTCGGGCAGTCGGAAATCTGCACTGTTTAGAAAATAAGTCAATTCGTAGAATATACTGCGTAGCAAAACAAGTTAGTGTGTGTATCAGCTGTAGAAAACGGTTTGATATTTTGAGAAAAGAATTTGTGGGTCTGTTCTCTTATTCCCCCGCCACAGTAGAACTACTGAATAAAAGTGTATTATTTTATCTGAACTGTTCTACTGAACTGTAATAATTTTATCCTAACGTATTGTACTCCGTAATATTAAATTACATAAATTAAAGAAGAATGAAGAGTAGGTTAGTATTCAGTTATTGTTTTTCCTCACCGTACAGTAAGAAGCTGCTCTGGTACTATGGTGATGAATTTGTTTGAATCAGTTCGTAGTAAAAGATTCGTAAGAAAAAGCCGTGGAATATTTGTAAGAACGAAATATTCTGCTCAAGCAGCGTGTCTGTAGAAAATGGTCATGATATGACTTTGTCGCTTACAGATAAAATCTATTGATGGAGTTGTCACAGCCGCGCATGTCGTGTTGAAGTGAGATTAAAAATAGTCACATAGCTCGAAGGTAATAGATTATCTCTGGGGAAAGTCGTTTGGTTCATTTACTGTTGGTGTAAAGAATATACCACAACAAAATTCTGTGCAGATGAGTCAAGTTTGTCGGCTAACGCTGTTACAGACTGGAAAAATTACACGCGCGAGGTGTGCGCAAATTCTATACTACAAATGGCGATTTAATAACCAAATTCATTGGTAAAATATTAATGTAGGATTTTAAAAAATATTTTTCCCGTTTTTATCATTAAAAATACTATAAGATTACATTTCTGAAATATCCACGACGTGTAACAAACACAATATGCTGGCGGGGGGAATAAGGGAAAAGACCCGAATTCGTTAGTAAAGGCAAATAGTTGTTCTAAATTTTTGTGAAAATTTGAGTACAACCTATTAATAAACAATTAAGTTTGATTTGTATATAACCGTTTCTATCGTTATATACATTAAGTTAAGTTTTTAAGTTTGTAAAAACATGTTTGTAATTAATCTCGTTTTGTAATTTAATTTTTTATGAACAGCAGTGAAAAGCGTAGCCTAATAACTTAATGTACTTTAAAGTTCTGTTAATAAATAGTTCCAATAAGTTGTTTATTATTTTATTATAACCAGATCCCGAATGAACCTAGATTACGTGTGAAGATATGTTAATTATTGTTTTAGGTTTTTGTGTCTACAAATTCCAGGTGTTTAGAATTTGTTTTAAAAATCTTATAGTTTTATATAGGTCGACTCAGAAACATTTGTAAAGCAATATTAGTATTATTTACCACTAAATGTATCCAAATAATATAGCAGGAGAATAAAATAATTATCTAAATACTTGGAACTAAACTCCAACAAATAATTAAACATCGTTTATCTCTTTCCAAGAAGAAAAATTGCGTGTTTTGTTGCGACAGAGTACGGTGCCTTGGGAAAGGTCATTTCTTAAATAACTTATCAATTCTACGTTGATTGCAATGACGTTAGGGTACAACTTGAACGAACAAAAGAGACATACTCACGCATGGTTGTCCACACAAGTAATTGTATTACGAAAATTCAATTTGGAGAGTAAACAATAAGCAACACTGTTATAACCTAACAGAACAACAACAAAAATGAACGGTTTCAAATAAATTACTGTATTTATTTTCATATTTGTGTGGTAGTAAAACATTATAAATAAAATAAAACAAATAAAATTCAACAAAATAAAACAAATAATCTTTACCGTATTATTAGATCAAATTTTTTGTTTACCGTTTTTGAGTTACTGGGATTAACATTTACTAAAATTTTAATTGTAAAATTATAAATTTAGGGTTAATTAAGCGGCTACATCGACTGTTAAGTTCATGAAAGCATTTTTATTGAAGCGTTTAAAATTGTAATAATTTACTTTAGTTACATTTAGAGGATCCCAGCTAAATCGAATCCAGCTTTAAAAATTAACTTCTTGTTGCCTACTGAGTCTCAAGGGTAAAGGATCGTATATAACAGATGATATACATAGAATAATCTTATAAATTATTTCTATTATTTCTAAACTGACTAAAAATTAGCCTGAGCTGGTTTTCGTTAAAATTTGATTTTTCAGCATTCCTGGGTGAATACAAATTGCTGTAGTAGCCTACTAAAAGCACATTCTAATTTTTAACTGTAGTCACATACAGTAATACTGTAAGTCTCAACGACAAACTTTTAACAACTCTAAATTACAGATTAACAAAAAAGATCTCACAACCACGAGCTTCATCAAAAGATAATACCTTAAAATGGTTTAACAATTTAAAAAAATGTCAATGCGTAATATGAGTATTTGCACAGAACTGACGTAGGCTTACGTAGTCTATTATAAGTTTAAACGAAGTTCAATGTAATTACAAAAATCAAATTTAAACAAAAAGTTGGACAATTTAATAGATTTTCTTCCGGTTAATACTTAAAATTGAAGTAATGTAAAACAAAATAACCACAAGGTTTCATTCAGTCTTTACTTTATAAAGTTCAATTTTCTAATCAAAAATTTAATTGAGTGAATTTAATGTAGGCTAAGCTTTAATATTTGACAGCAATTCTGTTGTCAAATGCACGTTGAAAATTTTTTCTTGTTTTGTTTATTTAGGTCTTCTAAATATGTTAATGAATGATTGTTATTTTTTAATTAAAATGTGAACATTTTTTCATATACCGTATTTAATTTTTAAAAAAGGTTCTGATGTCTGTTTTTAATCTGACCTGCATCTTACGCTCAAATTTAGTAACTACTCCTTAAGGTGTTTGGTAACAGCTTCTTTATTTACTGGTACGTCAGAAGTCTCACATTAAAAACGAAAGTTACATTTATGGCAACTTTTAGTTATGATTCGACAAGTATAACCGAACATAACCTGAATGCGACTTCATATAACATAAAATAATGCGTTTTGGGCTGCGTAACCACTAACTAGACAGATATTAAAACGGAATTTTATCTATGTTCCCGTTCTCAATAAACGTTCTTTCTATGTTCCCGTTTTCTCAGAAACCATTGTAGATTTTCAGGTGAAAATTTGCAAGCCTATCAATATTGTACATAATTTACACGTGTAGTACGAGATAGTAGTAACTCATTACGGTTATGTATTTTTTTTTGAGAAAGAAAAAAATTTACAAGTTTGCATAATACCTCAATTTGTTCTATACTATGGTAAAAAACCAATTTTCCTACTACAATTATTAGAACGGATGTCCACATTAAACTCGTAAAATTTCAATTTGATATTTCCAGAGTTTCTGTGATAATTTATAAGGAAAATATTGTCTTTGTGGGAATATTCCATCAAAGTTTTCAATTTAAAAAAAAATCACTTCAAGCTTTGAAGTATTTTCAATATTTGAGTATACAAGCAAAAAAAAAAAATATATAATGCAAAACGTAATGAGAACAAAATATCCGTTTTGTGTGATTAAACGTTATTGTAGAAATAAAACTTTTCGCAATATTTTTTTGTGAATTACTTAATTCTGGAATGTTAAATTTAAAAACCTATAAAGAAGTATTATTAACGATCGCACTGCAATAAAAATACGTTATTTTTCCCAAAAAAAGTGTAGAATAATTTATGAATAAAACAACAAATACCATTTTTATTTAAATTTCCGGTTAGGCCTATGTCTCATTAAACATACTCTTCACGGCAGGATACAAATCCAGGTCTTTCAATCCTTTATTAATGCTAAAATATAATTCTGAAAATTTTGATTTTTTCATAACTTCATAATTACTCGTATATTAGCTGCCTTCTCGTTTTTCTTTCTTCTTCTTTTAGTGCGCTATCCGTTTCGGATATTGGCGACCAGCATGGCAATTTTCACTTTGCTGACAGCAATACGGAAAAGTTCAGCAGATGTCTTTCCGGTCCATTCCCTGAGGTTGTGTAGCCAGGATATTCTTCTTCTTCCTGGTCCTCTCCTTCCATCTATTTTCCCTTGCACAATGAGCTGTATCAAAGAGTATCTGGACTCATTCCGCATGACGTGTCCCAAATACTGAAGTTTACGGATCTTGATGGTGTTCAATAATTCTCTGGATTTCTTCATCCGTCTCAGAGCTTTTTCATTTGTTACATGCTCTGTCCATGATATTTTAAGCATTCTCCAGTACAACCACAATTCAAAGGCTTCTATACGTTTAATCATACTCTTGTTCAATGTCCATGCCTCTGCTCCATACAGCAAAATCGAGAAGATGTAGCACCTCAAAAGTCTGATTTTTGTTTCAATGGTAAGATCATGGCTCCTGAAAACTCTGTTCATTTTATTGAAAGCAGCTGTTGCCCTTGCTATGCGATATTTAATCTCCTGTGCCATGTCCCAATTTTCATTTATCATTGTTCCCAGGTACATTGTGTGTTCCACACGTTCTAATTGCTGGTTATTGACGAAAATTTTGGCATTGTCGTTTCTGTGCTTGAAGATCAACATGAACTTCGTTTTCTTACTGTTGATATCAAGGCCATATTTGCAACTTACTGTGGCTATTTTGCTCACTAGATGCTGTAGACCTTCTTCACTATCGGCAAGTACTATGGTGTCATCCGCATACCTTATATTGTTGATTCTCTCACCTTGAATTGGTATTCCATGCTCCTCTTCACCATCCAATGCCTCTCTAAAGATCTGTTCCGAATAGCAGTTGAACAGCAATGGCGACAAGACACATCCCTGTCGGACTCCTCTTCTTATTCTTATCTCATCTGTTGTTTCGCCATCTACCCTCATTTTTGCTGTTTGGCCCCAGTACAAGCTTGTGATAATTCTCATGTCCTTTTCATCAATACCAGTTTGTCTCATTATTTCAACCATTTTTTCATGTTGTACACGGTCGAAAGCCTTCTGGTAATCAATTAGGCAGCAATAAACATCACAGTTTACATCTCTGCATCTCTGGACCAAGACTTGCACAGCAAATAACGCTTCTCTGGTTCCAACTGCATTGACAAAACCAAACTGATTCCGAGATATTTGCTCTTCACATCTCTTGTAAATTCTCTTATGAATTATTTTGAGGAAAACTTTTAAAAGATGGCTCATGAGACTAATGGTGCGGTGATCTTTGCATTGTTTGGCTCCAGGCTTTTTAGAAAGAGCAATGAATTCCGAGGCCATTTCTGATTGTTTCTTTTCTTTTTACCTTTTTTAGGACCACTCTGAACTGCCCAATTACTGGGACATGATCTGACTTCATGTCTGCTCCTGGAAATGTTCTCATATTTGTACAGCTATTTCTGAAACGTTTGTTGATCATAATGAAGTCAATCTGGTTTCTTACTATTCTGCCTGGCTTGTCTTGTGGGGCTTTCCAGGTGTACAAACGGCGTGCATGATGTTTGAACTGAGTGTTGAGTACCACCAGGCCATGCTGTTCAACAAAACTTTCAAGCATGTCTCCTCTGTCGTTCCTTTCTCCTAGACCATACACCCCAATGAGTTATGTCTTTTGTCCAACTCCCAACTTTGCATTGAAATCTCCCATTATAATATTTGTATCCTGTTTGGGTAGTTTTCTGTATAATTTGGCAATATCCTCATAGAACTCTTCTGCTTCAGTGTCCTCTTTGTCTGCAGTGGGTGCATACGTCTGTATAAGGCTCAGGTTCACGGGTCGACCTTTGATTTGAATCAGCATAATTCGCTCTGAGAAAGGTAAAAAGTTGATTACACACTTTGCCATTGTTTTGTTCACTATCAGTGCTACCCCATTCTGATATTTATTGTCTTGAGTGTCTGAATAGTATACCATGTAATCATCAACCTTGATTGATCCTGCTCCCGGCCACCTCATTTCACTGATGCCCATTATATCAACCTTCATTCTATTCATTTCTTTAATAGCATTATGGATGTTTCCTTGTTGTGCCATAGTTTTGACATTCCACGTTCCAATCTTAATTTTCTCTCTGACATGATGTTTCTCAGTACTGATGGCATCTCTCAAAACTGTCCCCCCCGGAGATCCGAATGGGGGACTTGAAACTTCGGAATTAAATTTAGCTGTGAGTGCTGCCATATTTTCTGATTAAACTAGGACATATCCATATTCAGGATCTTTAATGAGGTGCTGAGTCCAAATTTCTTCCTCATCCTTATGCCATTGACTACCTTCCGTAGTTCATCTGCCTTTGAAGCCTGTTCCCAAACTCCAGGGCAAACGGGTGCCCTCTCTGTTAGCTCATCCGCCCAAAGCCGTTGGCCGCCAGAGTTGCTAGTTTTGGTCCACCCCGGCTATTTGATTTCACCGGTACCACCCATATCTGGGAGGCATTCCCCTATCCGCCACCTGGGGCGTTTTTCTTTAATGAAGTTTAATTCTGGTTTTAGCGATAAATTCTCTTACGTTCTTAGGAGATTCTACGGCCCCGAAGAGCAAATATTTTATTCATTGCTACTGTTAATTTCTTCAATTTATTTAACAACAGGTTTTAATTGTTCTTTTCAGTTCTTAAACAGAAATAATTGATCAAAGAACGTTTCCTGTGGTCGATATCCCAGTTGTCAACAAACGAAGACAATAATAGTTTCAACAAGAAACTCACAACCTCGTGTTAGGTAGGGAGTCCCAAATGACTATGCACCAACAATAACGCGCGCTAATTAATTTAACAATAGCATTCCTTAAACAATAGCTTTAGTACAATATTCACAAGTATACCATACACGTTACTCAAATAAGTCACTTAACCTTGTAATTTACACGCCGTATAATATGTATACAGTATACTGCCTTGTGCCAGTCGGTTTAAATTTTATAATATGTTTGTAACTTTCAAAATTCATTAAAACTGTAGTTTTTGTTGCTTTATCTCCAATATTAGTTAAAGTTATTTAACTTAAGACATAAAATTTCTTACAAAATGAAAAACGATACAGAGAAGTATTTCAATGGATATTGCATAGGCCTACTTGAAAGTGAAACTATTTAAAAAAACAAATCTTAAATGTTACTTTAAAATGTAATAAATTTCTTTAACTTACAAATTTTTATTACTCTGTATTAATACCTACAAATGATGAGAAAAGCGAAAGATAAATACTGTTTTATAGTAAATAAACGCAATGAACAAAAAAAATAAGTTAAGTTTAAAATATTTTTGTAAGTAGGCTATTATTATAGAAGAGAGAATGTTAATTATTTTATTTTTTATTCAAAAGTTACAATCTGTTAAATTTGTACTATAATTAGTAAAGAAGTCGATACATTTTAAATACACAAACATGAGTTACACTGGATGAAGCTAACCGTCATTACCTCTCTGATTTTCTTCCTCCATGATTTTCTGTAAGGTATCCATTGGCTTGTTTGTCCTCTCACGAGGTGACCTGCCTGTACAGTTCATTCACTGTCTGTATAAGTGGATGTGCTGGTATAAAATTATGTACACAAATTGGTGCAGAGTGGCCGTACGGCCATATGGTGCATATATGGAAATTGTTGTGAACGCCCATGGTGTTATTAAGTCGTATTCTGTTTTTGTATATAAAACGAACATTTTGTAGTAGTATGAAAATATTTAGTTTTCATTGGCCTGAATGCGCTTAACATGGAATGGTTTAGTTGATCTTATAAATCCAAACTAGTCTTATATCCTTGTTAAGTTAATGGTCAAGCTGTGAGCCACACTAAGTTATGCACATCTGCAACTAATATATTGTCACAATTTTAACTGATACAGTAGAAGCATGTTTTGTTACGAGTGGTTACAAAAGTTATTTCTTAATGTATTGTAACGTCTATTCTGGGTTATTTTAATAATCTGGTTATTAATAAATGATAAAAGGAAGTTTCACTTGCTTTTAAAATCATAAAAAATATTTATTAACAAATTACTTAGGTATAATTAATTAATTACAATAAATTATAATGATTATAACTACTAGTAAATTACTATTAAACACCTTAACTAAATTTTTTTTAACATAAAAATATCTATAATCTATTCTTAATAGACTAATCAGTAGTTGAGATGTTCACACAAACATGAGTTCCACTGGATGAAGCCAACCGTCATTCCCTCTTTGATTTACCATCCTCCTTGATTTTTTTGTAAGGTATTCATTGGCCTTTATGGCTTCTTACAAGGTAACCTGTATGTTAAGTTCATTCATTGTCTGTGTATGTATGTAATTTTTCATTACGACCGTGTAAAACCGCCCAATGAAGGGATTTCTGGGATTTAAGTCATGTGTTGTCTTGACGTTTAAAAATACGTTCGTACAAACTGTTCGTTTCAATCGACAATAGTGTCGTTTGAATTGTCTAAGAGTGAGATGGTGAGGTGATTTGTGTGTTATTCGACTCTCCTTTGGTATTTCGTACGGTGAATTTTGTATTGTTGATTTCTTCTTGAACTGTAGGAATACATTAATCTCTGTGTAATATGTTGTGTGTTATGAAGTACCAAGGTGCGAATTAATTAATTCAATTAACAGTAAATAAAATAAATAAATCACATCGTTTCGCACCGATGTGATTATCTAGAGTAGTTTCATTTGGAACCGTTGATGGATTCCAAAAAATTGGATTGGATTGCTGAGCCCCATAATTTGGATTCCATACGTCCAAATTGGTTTAACAATTGCTTCGTAAATTAAAAAGTTTGTTGTTATAATTGTGAATCGGATGTTTACTTAGTATTCATCAACACTGTTTCAATACTGTGTTACGGCATTTCCTTTTATTCCGTATGTGTTTTTTTTAATTCAGTCGTTTGTCAAGGTGTATGGCAGCTAGAGAAGTCCGCTTAAGGTATTTGTGTGTTGGTTATGTGAACTAGTGGGCATTTACCTTTTCTTAGTGGAAATGCTACGTGCGTGCTTTTTGTTTCGCTTTTTATCAAACACCATTAACTCTGCCAGTCTTGTATTTTGTCCACATTTTATGCAGATACTCAGACGCTATAGCTGGATCTTTACGAACTGATTGAACAGTGTTATCGTAGACAAAAGTAGCTGTGGTAGTGTTTGTATCTATAGGTAAATTGGTGGTGTTTAACTAGTACGGGAAGAGAGAACAATATCTTGTAGAACTACTGCGTAAACAGTATGTAAGTTTGTTTTTAGTTTTTGGAACTTAACTGACAGTATCTTTCCGTTAAATTATCTAAACGGTAGACTAAATTTATTATAAAATGTAATTAAAAACTTAATAAGACAAACTTATCTAAAAAGAAAATAAATGACCATTTACAATTAAATAAAAACGTAATCCTTAAACATAGTATTACCTAATAACCAATACACAATTTTTTGCCAGTTATTGGGCGTTTATTACAATACCGTACACATACAACCGGTTTAGCAACTCTCGCCATTCAATACCAATGTTGCACAAATAACACTGACTCATCACACTTTACTCTCATCCATCATTACAATCTGGTCACGCAAGTGAAGCGGCGGTTCTTAAATAAATTTTATTTGAATTTCAGAAGGACAGAGAAAGGATAAGATAAGAAAAGCCAATAAATTCATTAAAATTCTACCCTTCTCGGGAAAATAAATAAATAGCCGAAAGTCTGTATTGGCAGGTACAAATACAAGACAATAAACACCTAACATTGTATGTCAAAATTTTTAAGACATCTTGATTATAAAAAAATTTATAGCTCACTGAAAACAATTCAATAATATATTAAATTATTTTTGTAATTAATAACGAAAAATAGTTTTAAAATGTGGGTTAATTTGCTAAAACAAAATCGTTAAACATGATCATCCACTCGTATTATAAACTATTAAAATTTCTGTGAGGTTGATGATTACTTAAGTCAGTTTATCTCTTCTTTTCAAATAAATTAATATTTAATTTAAAAATGATTGCATAGATGCGAAAATATTCCGTACAATTTTATTTACAAAATTTACTCTACTTTCATTGTTATTTAGTTTTTGCGCTTTTATATTAATTAATAATATGATATAGGCCCATAAATAAATTGAAAATAATATTTAATCTATTAATTTGTATTTTGATTAAATTTAAAATGGGGAAATATAATTGTAACCATGTAAAATCTATTTTCTAATTCCTAACCAATTATCTTTTAGCCTAAATTTTCAAAATATCTGTATGTTCTGAATTCTACAATAGAAGCGCAGCGTTGCGAAACTAGAATTTAACATATTGTTCTCATGAGATGTTTAATATTTGCAAGTATAGAAATGCATACGGGTCTAGCTTCGGTGCTTTACTTTAGAGTACTTACTAGCAAGTCTTGGAAAAGTTTAAGACGAGACTTTCAGTATTGATTCTAAGACATCAACGCCAAATGTTTTATCCCTTGGGAATCTAGTTTTAAAGTTGATAAAATCTAGTTTTCTGTGTCAAACCTTTGAATAAAATATTAAAAATTGGTGTTTAAATAAAACACATATGTGAGCATAAAAAAATACAAAAATCAGAAAAGAAATAAAATGTATACTCCATGTACAAGTATACAACGTAAGTCGCAATGTAATTAACCCAAAATTTTACTATACACTACAAAGTTAGCCGTTTTTGTCTTTCCATCAGAGTATCATGAAAATAACACTGAGTGGAAAAATTTTTGAATTCGATATTAAAAGTTATTTGACGGGTGGTTAGAAATTTTATTGATAGAAGAAGAGATAGTCAGTGTTATATTCTCCGGTGAGAACATAAATTTCAGATTTCCGTCAGGAGAAACTGTAGACCAAAATACTTACTTTCCGAAAGGAGGTAAGTCGAGGTAACTACCTAAGAATTGTATATTTTGATGTCCTTAATTAACTCCTAATTATAGTTTTAAAGCAAATAGACTTAAAAAAACTACCTACAGGTTTTTAGAGAACTTACCTACTTTTTCTGAGATTTGTCGGTTCATAGGCCGACATTATAAATTTAGCATCAGTAGCAGTATTTTTACTCGTTTTTTAACGATAACCAAACTTAAGAAGAGCCTTAAGGGCTAAAATGGAGAAGAAATCTTCGCAATAAAACTTTTAAAGATTAAAAATTTCAACTATTCAAGGAATTTTCCTTGAGTCAGAGAAAGTTTTATACAAAATATTTTTAAATATTATTTTTTTCCATCTCAGGCGAAAATCATTAACAATTCATTGAATGGTTCATGGCTTGAACGATTACGAGAATACTGGATTCCTGACTCCCACCGAGAAATTACTCTCACTATAATAAAGGTCTCTGACTAAGAAATTTTTCCCGCACTTGATTGATCAGAGTGTTCTAAAATCAAATGGTGGCCAAACATCACTAACCTAATTGAATAAGAAGTTTCACCATAATTGATTTAAAAATACGTTAAGTTATATTGAACAGTCATGGGTAATTTTTATTATGTACAGTAGCTATACAAGTACATTGCTATCAAAAAAACATGAAAAAAATGTTTAACCCTAAATTTTAATCATACTATATCTTAATAATTAATTCTTTCACATTCGACTTAATTTTCAGAGTAAAATCAGAAGTATTTGTAATTATATTAAAAAACGAGTAGTAGCGAATATTTATACGTACGACTATTTAAATAATAAACTCCTTGCAAAGGACATTTTTTCTTTATTATTAAATGTAGGTTTGTTACTTATTTTACAACTTCATAAAAACCCTCATTCTTTTTCTTGATATTATCTTCCGTTTGTTCAGTTGCATTTCACTTTCTTTTCAGACTATATTAATTTCAGAACTTTCTTGTAACATAAAAACGAGGTGATAGGACTTGTTTTACATATATACTTTTATAAAATAAATTTTTCTATATTGTAAGACAATAAAGTAAACACTATGTTTGGTTTCTTCTAATTAAATATGTAGTTACAAAAAATATTAACATGTTGATATAATGTTGTAAAATGTTTTCTAATGTATTGTGACAATATCGAAGAAGACATGGTTCGCGTAAAATTTAGAATATCATTCATACAATGGTAAAGAGTAGATAATAGAGTGAAGGAGTAACAATGGGAAAAGTAACAATATAGTGACAAAAAAGTTTGCCTATTCACGAAAGTTGTTTGGAAGGACTGCGCTATTGTGTCTATTGCTGTACAGCTATTTATGAAGGGGCCGGTTGTTTACGTTTCTATTTACAATAGTTGACTTGTTTACAATAGATTTTTCTAGCACTCATTTGTAGAGGTTTTTTTGTACTTTATTATTTGTATCGAAGTTTGGTGTTTTTTGGGAAGGTTCTTTTGATTCACTATAAAAGAAACCCCCGAGCGCGGTCAGTGAGTAGTAGTCGTTTGATCTTTGACGAGTGACTGTCGGGCGTTATTCAGATTAATGGTTCCGAGCATTGTGTTGGTCAACGATTGTTTTACTGTCTTTGATTGTGTGTGTAGTGTGAAAATTTATTGTTTATCTGTATTAAATTCAGCTTTTGTGTATTCAGTTTCATTTTGTATGTGTATTCTAGAAAATTGATTGTAAGTAGTGGTAAGTAAATTATTAAGTTACCTTTTTATTGTTTATTATTTATTTTAAGTAAATTATTAAGTTATTTATGGTATAACTTCATTATAATTAGTTTGTTATTTATTCTGTAAATCCTTTAGTGTAATAAATATTTGTAATTGTAAACTTTAGTGTATTAATTATTTAATAACCTAGATCCCGAAACGGGCCTTAGCGATAAGTGTTACAGTATACAAGGTTGAGCTGATGTAAAATTGATTGAATTTAACGAAGAATTTTTCTTTCCATAACCAAATGTACTTTACTGTAACTAGTGAATATATTGCGATTTTATGAGTAACTGTGTGTAGGTGGTGTATTCTTTTAAAGTCTGTTCAGGAAAGGGGCTCTAGACGATTGATTGAAACAACTGTACTGACTCTTTTCAAAATGTAGGTGATAAACTATCAATTTTCTCAAAAGCTCTTTTGGGTGAAACTCTCTTTAAACTTTTGTGGAAGAATGAGCGCCACATTTATAGCTCGACAAAACCGTCATTGCTAGAACCCAAAGATTTTAGTTAGCCTATAGATTCTTTGATGACTTATATCAAACAGAAGGCCTCACAAGTATTTATGTATCATACCTTACGTTAACGATTTTTCCTAAATTTATCTCAGATATGAAACTTCTTCTTTACGGTGCACCAGATTGGTGTCTCTCTTCCATTAACAACATAAAACTCTCCTCCCTTCACAGTTGCATAGTACGACAAATTTCCAAGCTCCACTACCTCATCAATAAATAATTCGTCCAAAACTACGTACTTACCCCCAGCCTGGAGGAGTTCATTCACCGAACTTCAAGAGTCTCTTACGGCGCCGATCAACGCTTTGTACAGCCCGCTATCAGAGAAATTTACACGACACCTCGCCCGCAACAAGTAAAGATTAACCAGGCACTCCACAATTTTTTATAAACTCCGTACAAACATCCCTATAAAATATTTTATACTAGAAAAACAAAAAAAACACTACCGACTAGAAAAAGCTTACATTCCCAAGGCAATGTTTTCGCTGTTATCCCGATTCCGAGCCCATCTTTCCCCCAATTAATCATCTGTAATATTCCAAATAAAGAAAATTTCCAAAACAGTTCTTTTCATTCCTTTCTCCGAACGACAAGGTAGCCTAGCTACGACGTCGGCATCCCGAACGCAAGCTCACTTCTTTC
Source organism: Catonia carolina (assembly GCA_035578175.1). Taxonomy (NCBI): domain Eukaryota; kingdom Metazoa; phylum Arthropoda; class Insecta; order Hemiptera; family Achilidae; genus Catonia; species Catonia carolina. The sequence goes on from JAQMRL010000002.1 coordinate 85,499,776, forward strand.
AGGACTCGGATATCAAACTGTAACAAACTGTTTAATTATCAGAACCCTCTTGCATATGCCACCAACTACAACATATGGTATCAACTTCCTGGTAATGCCTAGCCGTCTATCCAGATAAAAAAGCAGTGATATTATAAGGGAAACTATACTACTGACATGGACATACTTTGAAATTTGAATTAGTCTATATTATAGTAAACAAAAACGAGAATACACGAAAAAATTTTTTTCTTTGTTTATTTCTTTATTTTTTGTCTTAACCTTTATTACGTTACTGTGCATTGAGCTGCACAACTTCCATATTTGATATTTAAATGGCGGTGGGGAATTTCACTTCAAGGAGAAGAGTTACCCAGTCATACATTCTCCGCACAAAATTTCGGGTATTGTCTGATTCAGACCAAGAGGTCCCTACTCCATTTCTCCATTTTCTTTTTAAACGACGCAGAGCAGGGAAGTTCCTTGTAGCTAGATCACGAGCTAGTTGGTTTGGATGGTCAACTATTCTTTCGTGAAATGTACTATACAAAGACGCGGTTAGCTTCTTTACTGTTGGAAGATTTTGAAATCATCGTGGAGGGTTTTATTGCTTACATAAAAAGGAGCGTCAGAAGCAAGTCCCAAGAATTTTGATTGAAAGGCTTGGATCGACTTTAAATTACTCTCCACCGCTATTCCAAAAAGCTGGACACCATAAGACCAGATTGGTCTTAATAGGAATTTGTATAATAAAATCTTGGAGCGGAGGTTCAATCTTGATCAATGGTTAATTAAGCAGAAGAGTATCTTCTGGCGGCGGTTAAGCTTTAAACGTTTTGTACGCAGATGATGCTTCCAAGTTAGTCGCCTGTCACATCATAAGCCAAGATATCGCACCACCCTGGCCTGTGGGATATGAACGTTATTCAGCATCACAGGTGGACAAGTTTGACGTTAAGGTGAACGTAACCTGTGTTGATTTGACTGGGTTCACCTTAATACGCCAACGGGTAAGCCAGTTCTACATTAATAAAAGATGTCGCTGTGCCAACCTGGAAGCCTCATCTGCGCTCTTATCCCGTACAAGAATTGCTGTGTCGTCAGCATACGTCGCGGTTACGAATGTGTCCAAGATAGGCATATCCGATGCAAATACGCTATACAAAAATGGGGAAAGTATTGCCCCTTGGGGTACTCCGGGATCAATGTTGTGCAGCTTAAAGTAAGCAGTACCGTACTGGACCTTAAAAAATCTATACTCTAAAAATGATTTTATACCAAATAGTATGAGCCACTCAAGATGCGTTTCAATTTAAAATAGAAGTCCATCATGCCATACTTTGTCGAATGTGGTGCTGATATCCAAGAAAATGCCAGTGACGTACTCTTTCCTTTCTAGACTATCCGAAACGAAGTCCACAACTCGATGTAGTTGTTGTGTTGTCGAGTGTAGCGGCTAAAATCCAAATTGATGAGTTGGAATAATGTTGGCGTCTTCACATTGTATCTGCAAGCGTGGTAGTAAGAGGCGTTTGAATAATTCCCCTGTTGTCGTTAGGAGACTGATGGGACAGTAAGATGAAGGTAAGTAATACGGCTTTCCAGGCTTCAAGAAAAGTTTAACAATGGCAAATTTCCATTGTCCAGGAACATACGCCATACAAAGGACCGCATTGAACAATAGTAGTAGAAAGCGTAAGCCGCGTCTTGGTAGGTGTTGCAGTATCTCAGATGTAATGAGATCAAATCCCGGCGATTTTCTGTTTGGCAGCCGTTATACTGCCTTTTCGACATCCTGGATTGTAAATGGTTGTAAAGGCAGTGATAGCTGGAGAGGTGAATGCAGTTTTTCATCAACAAAAGATCAGCTGATGTTGTAAACAAGAGTATTGTTTATGTTTCATGAACGAATATTTTCATTTATTTAAATAATAAAGATCTGCAGACATTGCTGCAAAGGGTGAGTGGCCGATATTACACAAGAACATTATGACTTAGTAATTTTAGTTTCCATCTAAGGTGGTTCAATTGTTTATTTTAATATTTTTTGTCGGCCGTCTACGGTCTTGGCCGATTAGACCGCAATGAGCACGACAGAGATGTTGTCAATAATTAGTGCTCATATTGACCAAACTTCTAGCGGTACTGACAAAATAGAGTGGACAGATGTCGTACCAAAGAGAAAAGGACCGTTAAATGAAAAAAATTGGCCGAGTAGTAGTACAACAACTAAACAATTCAGGGATCCTCGAGTGAGGGATGGAGACTTCCCGATTTCGAACCATTTTGACCCGCTTCCGACTGCGGCAGAAACAGTAGAAAAAAACGTTACTGGCAATCCCATTACAGCGCCAATTACGACGAAGCAGTCGAAGCCTCCTCCTATACACTTAAGTTCGGACGCAGACTTTGTGAAGTTTCAAGTTTACCTAACAAATTTATTAGGTACAGATAAATACCGCTGTACCGCCACAAAAACCGTTATCACTATATACACGCCAGAACCTGAGGATTACAGGACATTGATACAGTGCCTGCGAACTAACAACGCGGAATTTCATACCTACCAGTTAAAGCAGGACAAGGCATACCGAGTGGTAATACGAGGACTACACCACTCTGTACCATCAGAAGTGATCAGCGAGGAGATCACCAATTTAAGCTTTCAGATGCGTAATGTTACCAACATACTATCTTGTGACAAAATAAGGTTACCGCTCCTCTACATTGATTTGGAGCCAGATAAAAAAATGGTAAAACATTTGATTTGACCATTCTGCTCCAATGCAAAGTTAGGATTAAAGAACCACGGCATAGGCGACAACTCGCTTATTGTGCCCGCTGCGAACGATACGGACACACTAAAGCGTACTGTAATTTATTACTCCCCCCCCCCCCCCGGTTTACGGTGTGCAGGTTCACACGAGTCGAGTCCATGCTCCAAATCCGGACAAACACCACCAACATGTGTTTAATTCAGTGGGGCACACCCATCCAATTACAAGGATTGTACAGTACACCGCGAATTACAGCACCGTTGATCCCCGGCATCAACAGTGACCAATACGACGAAGTTGATCTCAAAGGATTCTACCTATCCAATGTTACGAACGTCTGATGCCACACAAAATAGTCAAACAATTTCTTTGCCGAATACTCTACCTCGTTAGTTCTTCACGTATGGCCAAGCTGTGAAGACTAACCAAATACCACCTAAACACGACAATGTGCCTACGTTCCAGGATATTTCACGTCAGCTAACAATTTTCCTGAAAGAATTAAAAGACCTCTTCACTCCTGTCACCAAAATGATGAGTCAACTAATTCAGATGCTTTGAACCAACCATGGAAAATAATGAAACAAGAGCTCACTCGTCATCATGTTATGGAACGCCAACGGCATCCTCCAACACCGAAATGAAGAAGAGTTACTTCTACAGGAAGAGCGTATTGGCATTATTTTGTAGACAGAAACACACCTGACCTCTCGAAGTCCCCTGAATATTCAAGGGTTTAACATCTACAGGACCGACTATCCAGACGATACAGGTCATGGTGAAACTGCCGTAGTAATACGACGAGGAATCCAATATTATCTCCATCCTATGACACCACCTAGTGATCGTTTGCAAACCACAGCAATAACTGTACTAGTTCAAGGGTGTAACATTACTACAACTGCAATCTACTGCCCACCTCGCCCTCTGAAAAATCAGAGGCATTTCCAGCAATTGCGTTTTGATCTAGGTGATTACTTCATAACAAGAGGGGATTTCAAATCCAGCCTGTGGCTCACGTCTCACAACACCAAGAGGTCTAGCCCTTCATAAATTTATTTGTTATTGCCAGCTACAAGTACAATCTCCAGGTACACCAACGTATTGGCCAGCTGCTAGGAACCGTCAACCTGACCTGCTCGATTTTCTTTTCTCCAAAAGAAATGTGAAATTACAACCTTGAAACCAAAGCTACACATGATCTCTCTTTTGACCACTCGGTTGTAATCACTACGCTGAATACTAAACCGGTGCTAATTTCACCAAAACCAACTCTAAATCTTGGGTGAATGAACTGGGACTTATTCAAAGAAAAAATTGAGAACAACCTGACACAAAACATACCACTTAAATCGAATGTCGATCTTCACAAAGCTATGCATTATTTTACGACCGAAGTACAAAAGGCTGCCTGGGAGCATCTACTCCCATAAAACGCTACGCTACAACTCAGGATGTTTCCCAGTATGTTAGACGGCTAATACAAGAGAAAAGACAAGCTAGACACAGATGGCAAAATTCTCGTCTACCAGAAAATAAACAATATCTCAAAAGACTCGCAAACCGTCTGAAAAAAGAATTAGCCAGATTGAAAGAAGAGAATTTTGATACTTTTTTAACATCAATGGATGAAAACACAGATTCACTATGACGGACATGTAAAAAGCTACTACAAGACCGGAATATATCATTGCCACTGAGAAATCCAGATGATACTTGAGCGAAAACGGAAAACGATAAGCTACTCACTTTGCAAATCATCTAACAAGTGTCTTCAAACCGCACGAGGATGTACGATCATGAGTTTTATTTGTTTATTTAACGTCGTATCAACTACAGTGGTCATTAGCGACGACGTTGGGTTGTAACTGTGTAGGATGAAATGATTTTTTGTAACATATGAAAATATGCCGTGCCCGAGTGGGATTCGAACCCAATACCGCATGATGAAGGCAAGCACGTTACCAACTACGCCAATGCGGCCGGCTAACAAATATTTTGTTACGTTGAAGTCATGTCGCCTGGTGGTGCTTTTCTTAAAGCACGTATTCCTCTTCTTGTAGTGCCGTTTCAATCACTGAAAATTGGCCACAACTCTAGTAAATCGTAGGCCTACTCTATCAGGAACCACCTTGAAAGTACTAATTACTCGATGAAATTTAATCAAGAAAATTTCATACCTTAAATTCAGTATGAATTATTACATATATTGGAAGTACTAATTTATTTATCGAACAAAAAAATTTAAAACACCAAATGTTTTTTAATTTTAGCGATAAAATACCTAAGAACTATTAGCTTAGTGTGTGTCACCGCCACCCCTTCTAATTAATCATTTACTGTGTTGCCGGCCTTCAAAAATTCTTCCATCCTTTATCGGCTCGGTAGGCCCTTTGGTGGCGTTCCAACAAACCCTTTAGCGGTGCACCGACAAACCTTTCGGCTGCATTCCGACAAAGGGCTTTGTTGCCAAGCCCGAGCGAGTAACCGCACACCACCGTACTACCACAGCCCTCTCAGTAGCTATATAAGCGCAGTGCACTGAGCCGCTTGTGATTACGCTCTATATCTCCGACGAAGATTGACCGACTAAATCCATGAGATGCCAGCAACGCACCACCCGTCGCTGCCGCAGCCGCAGGCACGCGCTGCCTACGTTGGTCTCCTTCGAGACCAGCACAACGGTCCTTCTCAGGACCAATTTATTAAGGTTTTCACCGGCCCTTTTTAGGGCCATCAACCTGAGCCACGGCTCTCGTCGCAGCCACGCGCTGCCTACACCAGTCTCCTTTGAGACCGGCACAACGATCCTTCTCAGGACCAATTCATTAAGGGGTACACCGGCCCTTTACAGGGCCATCCAACATCTCTGTCCGTCCCGGCGGACACACACATAAACGGCCCTTTTCAGGGCCACCAAACAGATAAGGTTTGCCACTTAATGTCGCCATCCAGTGACATATGTAGCATTACAATAATATACAAGTAGATAATAACCTTAATACAGGTTAGCCAACCATTTTCTTTTTATAATCTGACTGCTATTGATATTATATAAACATTTATAAGTAAAATCTTATCTTTTGTAAATTATGAAACTGGTTAATTCTAATTAAAATCTTATTCCTAAATTATTAAATTAATCAACTTAATAATCTCAGCTAATTGAAAATCGGTTGTTTTGTATTTAGTGATGGAAGTTTTCATGTTTAAATGAATCAAAAGAGTATGAAAAGTTACATTAACATTGAATAAAATTTTAAAATAAGGAAATATCTGCAGTGATCGCCAAATAAGTTCAAAAGATATATTTAGCACACAAATTTATATTTTATTAGAAAGTTTAAAAATGATCAAACAAAAAGTAATTAATACAAGGGAATGCATATTTGATTTTGTTGATCGGGGTAGTTTGAAGAGGAAGGTTGTGTTTGTGCGATTTGAAAATGCATAATTTGATTTTTAAATGTATTAAATAAATATAATAATCTTAACATTATTCATAGTATAATGACACAGATTGACCCATGAAACGAAAATTGAGTGAAAGAACATTATTTAATTAAATTACAGCGAGAAATATATTAAAATACGAACTGAACATTGAACGATATTCTTAACGCAAGCGACAGACTTCAGAAACGATAACTACAAAACATTCACCGGTAAACTATATAGCCTAACATTAATTCATTAACAGCTGGGATAAACTTTACTAAATATATTTTAATAATAATAATAATTAAATAATTTCTAAAATATTCTAAATTTCATTTTTTTTCAAAGCCAGTCAGTTTCAATTTAAAAACCGATTTTCTTTTGTTTTTATTTTGATTGTCATTTTATGTGTTCATAAGAAGTAAAATTAAAATTATTCAATTTTTACATCGGATATTGATGACAGCTTATAGGCTACTGAATTTTTAGTGTACATTTATATTCATTATAACAAGGAACTGTAAATATATTTTATTAAAAAATTATAAATTTACATGTAACCGTATAAGTACGTAATTAGTGAGGTAATATCTATTAGCTTCATCAAGTGGAAAACACGCATTTGTGTTTCAAAATTTATCGTCTTTTTACTAATCGTTGTGAAAATTTAACAAGTAGTAAGCGTACATTTAAAATAAAAATTATAATAAGTGCATAGGCTTTATAGGTTTGAAATGTGAGAATTAATTTACTATAAGTTCAAGTAAGGGTTAAGGAAAAAATTAATAAATTATAATACGAAAAGAGAATTCTTTAAGAATTAATATTTCTTATATTTTTTTCTTAAAACAAGTTTACTTTACGGTTATAAAAATTTTACAAGTCCATAAAAAAGTACATAATTCATTACATGTTAAATTCTAGTAAAGCATACACATATTTTCTTTACATGATTGTAATAAAGTTAATAAGGATAGGAGTTAAAAACTTAAGTTCTGCCATTAACTATGATAAGTTATCTTAGTACCTGTCATAAACACCAGCCAACATAACACGCATAGTAATATTTTTTTATTTTTTTTTTTAGTAAACTTCACGCAATACTTTTAGATTTTAATTTTGTGATTAAGATCTCAAGTTAAAATACACTTTGTATAATATGTTAACGACCCTCCTTAATTGTAAATATATTATCCTTCTTGGCATATATTACACGTTTATTAGTTATGTAAACCACGGCTTACAAGTTTCTATGAAGAATTAACACGAATTTTATCCAACTTTTTTTAAATGGCCACTCATTATCTGAAAGTTTCATTTGTAACGCACACAAAGCTTTAGGACTCATTATTATAAATTCGTATATTTTCAATCTAGCTTTAAAAACTTTGACTGACTAGTTTTCATTAACGTTACATTGTAGTTGATAACGACCTGTTAGAAGTAAATGGTGAATTTGACATACGTAGGCCTATTCCAGAAAATAGTAGGCTACTCACCAATTTTTGTAGATCACAATATTGTAACACTTGTCTAGGTTCGTTTGGGATCTGATAAATAATTTAAAAAAACCTGAAACTTATAACAATTAATTATTTATTGACACAAATTTTAATTACACTTAATTATTAAACTTAGTCTACTAAAACATACTAATCAATTAATTATTAATCTTCAATAATTATTACTCTTGATTAATTTTGAGAATTTATAGTTTTTTCACTTTATTTTATTAAATCTACTACAACTGCGCAGCTTTGCACAAACAGTAAATATTGTAACACCTAACATTAGGTTCTTTCGGGATCTGAATATAATACTTTTTACTCTTTAAATTGATCTAAGAAGTTTGTGTTTCCTGTTTCCTGAGTTTAATGTTTTTTCTGATTTGTCCTATTTAATTGAATATCAATACACCTAAACTTTATAATTAAGTACATAGCCTATACAAGTAAAATTAATTTTACAGTAAATTTAGTATCGTTACATATTGTTATATTCACTAACTTCCTGCAATATTTACTGTTACGTAAACATACTAAACTGAGAAGGATTTGATCAGCTATAGGAATATTGTAACCGTAAACGAAGCTTCTAATTTTCTCCAGGTAACCGCAGTTTACGGACTCCGAATAATTCAGGTGCAGAATAAAATTAAATAATTTCATTGTTGCCATGCATCGTTTTCCTAGATAAGCCTACTCTGTCCAACTCTCTTTCTGTCATTCTACAACCCACTTATAACCATTCTACTTCCTATCAACTTGTTTTTCGTTTCCGGTCTTTTCCCTATAGGAGCCTTCGTTGCATTGCCGTTGGATCCGTCAGCCGGTTATGTAAAATTGGCTCTTGGGGAATTTTTCCAAGTAGGCTGACAATCTTGAGAGACGCCTCCACGCAGTACCGGCTGGGCAACGGCTGTGCCCTTCGTTCCTGAGATAGACGGCTGATTAGTCTTGATGATGGACTGGCAGTACATTTGTTTGATTGCTGGTGTAGCTGGATAGCAGTTTTATCCTTTACCTGATCTGGATGTCCGGAGGTCATAATGGCGGTAGGATCGTAGGTATTCGGTACCATTCATCATTAAACGAATAAAAGTAAGCAATATGATTGAGGCCTGTAAATTAAGATTAAGTACTGCATGTAATATTTTTAATGTGCCTAAAACCGGCTTTTTATGGTGTCTTATGTATGATTCTGTGTTGGGACTGAATGCAAATCGCGGTTTCTGGTAGAGAATTAAAACGCCCGGGGTTTGGGTATCAAATAACAGAGAAACACATTAGGGAGGGTGAATGAGTCACATTAGTGAGAGGAGACAGACGACTGAATAATGCTGACAGCCGTACTGATGTGTTCATAACAAGATGGATAAACGGCATTTATTTGAATAACTTCGTATGTTCGGAGTCCTGAATGGTATTATATTGTATCGACAACATTCATGCAGCGTGTAACTGTTAGTAACACTATTCGGAAATTTTATTCACATAATTATTGGAATAAAATGGTTTCTCGAATAAAAATTATTCAATTATGAAAATTGTTCATTTGCCCCATCACCAGCTTAAATCATACATCATACCAAATAACAAATGAAACATTATGTACAAATTTATGTTATTTTTATTTCTTATATGAAATACGAGTATAACAGCTGGTTGATCAAACAATTTTTTGGCCGCTCTGTAAGTCTAGTTAATGTGTCATAGATGTTTTAGTAATGTTAGTTAGCATCAATAATTTTGGGAGGAATAAGGGTGGCAGAAGGGGTACATTCACTCTTAGTGAAAACCAATTAACAGCGATACCATCCCTTTGAGCAGTCAAGTGTGAAATCATTTTAGTGTCTGTAAGGCTGGCGCTACTGTGGTGAGAGCTTGTCCAGAAATGGTTCTGACACTCGCATTAAGTACAATTTTAGCGTTGATTTAGGTTATTTGGAATAATTGAAAATCATTTAAAAATATGTAGACTATTTAAAAAGTTATTCGTAATACATCTTCCTTTAGCGTATGAAATTATTATAACCTAGGAGTTATTTCAGGCTCTTACAGTATCCGGTTATCATAAATAACCAATTTTTTAAACCTATAATAAATATTTATTAACAAAACACCTAATTAATTGCAGTAAATTATTACGCTTAAACCACTAATTAAATACAATTAAATTACTTAGACTAGATTGGTTACAAAGTGTTATGACAAATATAAAGTTTAAATTAAATTAAATTAAAAGAATAAAATGTCTAAATTACAATTTAAAAAATTTAACCACTATTACCTATAACCAATTGTGTACAACGTTTCACAGAATGTAGACCTGCTTTTCTAAAAACCCTATTATATTGCATAAGCTGGTTTTAGCAAACACTATAACTGCACTGGTTTCATTTACATCCGAGTTACTACTAAAACTGGATCAGTGGATGGTTCGGTATTTTTATGATTTGGTGATCCAATCTCTAGAAAAATTAGGAAGCTTCGATACTAAAACAATAAAAGAACGAAAATTGTAACTCCTCTAACTTGCCAGAACAATCTAAAGGATGATGAAAATTACATTAAAACATACAAAAGACAAATAAAAGCTAATACCAATTAAAGTACTAATGAACCGTTTCGCAAGTTGTAATCCAAATCCGTACGGCTATTGTTAAAAAATATACAAAAACATTATAGACACCTTTTCAAAAGATATTTGTTGCCTTTCTCGTTATTTTATCACATTATTCTTTTGAATTATTGAGACTAATAATACAATGATAGTTTAGTAAAGTAACCCAGAAATCATAAAGTAACAGTGTAATCACAAACATTCCTCGGTGTTTGACCTCTGTGATCATTAAACATATAAAATAATAATGATAAAAAGTAATGAATAAATAAATTACAGAAGAATATTACGCCACATTGTTTATTTGAATATCAATAAGATAAGTTCAAAAAAGTCAAATCTCATGAAACTTGAATTTAGCTTTTACTATACCTAGTCTAATAAATTGATTGCTATTAAGGTGTTGTAGGGGAAATTATTTCATTCAAATTACAATGTAGAATGACTGATTTACTAATTATTTTAGTTTTAAGTACAGCTTGTAGACTGACTGTGAGAATAAAAACAAAAAAATCTATATGTTCGTAAAGTCTGTCCAAATAATTAGTATCGAATTTTGAAATTTTTTGTTTCACTGTGTTTAAGTTAATATCTCTATAAATAAATTTGTTGCTTATTTACCAGAGTACGTGTAGCCTACATGTTCTTGTACATACGTGTACGTGTATATAACATAGTACATGTGTGTAACATGGTAATTAGCTGGAATCGCTCTAATTTTTCAATGTTTAAATTTTCATATGTACCCCAAAGTTGTATTCCGTGTGTTCAAATGTATTTCAACATTGATTTGTAGAGATTAATTTTGTCGGAGAGACAAACTTCTGTGCCCCTAAACTCTTTATATTTTTTTCGAAAATCTTTTATTATTTGTTTTCTATTGACCTGTAGTATAGTTATACATATTTTCCATTTAAGGTGACGATCTAAGTAGACCTAAGAGACCTCAATGTGGAATTAATGTCAATCAATGTGGAATTAATTGCGTTTGTTATACAGCTTTACTTCCGGTAAGTTGTCTTTCCTTAAACTGAATGTAACGCGTACAGATTTGGTTGCAATGATTTAAAATTCCAAGTTTCTAACCATTTTTCAAGTTTATCTAAATATTGTGACAATATCTAAAGGGAATGTGTATTCGAGAATTTTCAAGGAGGACTGAAATTTTAAAAATGTTTGCGTATATAAGGAGAGTGATAAACAGGGTTTCCAAGATATAGTTAGAAAAAGACGACTATGTGTACTATAAACGGTTTTTATAGTACAGTTAGGGAAACTTATTGCTGTACAGGTATTGTAAAAGAGGCGGGTACATATTTAGATAATTGGCATTTTTGTAACACATTCTATTCAATCCTAATTTGTTTACAGTTTTTAAGATTTATCCAGAAGCCGTCAGAAGGATTTTGTACGTTTATTACTTTATTGAAAATCTCTGTCTTTCTCGAAAACTCCATTAACCCATCTATATAAGTCGCTGGTTTTTTTACGGTCAATTAGTTCCGTTTTGTCTGTGATCCAGTGAGTGAATTCAGTAGTGGGAACAGTGCGTTAGAAAATGACAACGTTACTGTGAATTACTATCTATTATTTAACGTTTATTTTTTCTGTATCATTTTTGTAAGTAGTACTGTTAAGTAAATTGTTTAAGTTTATTTATTGTTATTAGTTAATTATAATTAGTTTGTTATTTATTATAAGTAATTTACTAGTATATTTTTGTCATTTTATTAATGGTAATTTTTAGTTGTATTAAACACTTGTAATTTTAAACTTAAGTGTGTAAATTATTTAATTTACTCAGATGCCAAAACGGACCTTAGAGATAAGTGTCAATATTTTTGTAGTAAATCTGTTCCTTCTGCAGGGTTAACACTGATTGTTTTATTAACGCAGGTTGATAGTAGTAGAAGAAGGTAGAAGTAGAAGTACTTCAAGAAAGTGCGAGGAAATGCTTTCTTCAGAATGTTTTGAAAATTTAAATCAGAGTGAATTAGAGCAGTGTCTCAGCAGCGCAATCAGAATGTTTGGTTCCAAATTACAGCTTGTAATTAACAAACAATACAAACATACAAGTGCAAAGATAAATATAGGTCTACAGAAACTTGTGATCAGAATAGTTTGAAATAAATTTATATTCAGTGATTTTGATGAAATGTAGAAATCCGACGATAAAGACTCATGAATATTAATTCAATGCCTTGATATTAAGCGATCCAATCGAAGAGGAGGAGTTATTATCAAGAAGGCAATGGGAGCAGCTAATTCGAAGGGTATCCCCTTCGTAAAATACTACCAGTTACCCTTTCCACTAACACTAAAGTAACGAATGGAAGAGCCACAGCAACCAGAGATTTCAATTTCCTCCATCCTTGCTAATTACTCAAGAGACCAACTTTTCTCTTATATTTTATATTTCTGATCGCAGTTTCATTAAAATCAAGTATGGATTTTATCAATCAACATTACCGTGTTTCACTAATATCATACAGAATATTGTTAGAATTGTAATCGAAAGTGTGATTTATATTTTTATAACAGTAAGGGATGTATTTTTATCAGGGAAACAAGTTTATACAATTTATTTTTTTGTTTTAAATTCTATCGATAAAATAAAATCAATGACTGTGTAAAAATATGAAAAAATGAAGCAGTATGAAACAAATGCGCTTTTATTCGATTAAAGGTTTTTCCAAGAAAATTGTTTTGTATAAAACCATTAATTTTTAGTATTTTTTTAATAAATAAATGAAGTGTAAATGGTTGCATTATGAGTTTAGCAAAACAGTGTTTTTTGTTTTTGTTTTATTGGGATAACTTTCTATCTTTACCATAAAAATATATATATTGTAAAACGTGTAACGTCTGTAGGTTTAGCACATTACATGTTTGTTGTGTTTTCAATTACGGGCGCCCTTTCTCGGTTTGACGTACCGGTCGTGCGTTGGCCGAGGTGCATTCTGGTGTTTTTCACTTGAATCGTCTCTCGTTCTTCTGTTTCTTTTCGTCACTTCGTGTCATGTTATGGAAATGAAAAGGCCTATTGTAGGTTAACTACATTCCTTTGTTTTTTAAATACTTAAACGCAAGTATTTCTTAAATGTGATTTAATTATTATTGTTGCTTTTTATTATGTATCTGTTTGCTTATTACCCGTTAAAGGTAAGCATATTTTTAACCTATTTCTATCTGAAACACTTGACACTTTCTTGGTACGTTATTAAAGTATTGTACTATTCTAATGTAACCTTTTGTAATTTTAATTTGTGAGCTCGGTTATTTTTTTATTTTGCTAATGTTGTATCTAAATTTGTATATTAGCCTTCAGCTATATTTGTAAATTTTTATTTGGATTTTGTCAAACGTACCAGGAAAATGGTTATAAAATGTTTTGTAATTTTTACGCTTTTCTATTATGTAAAATGTTTTTGTATTAACTTTTATTTTTGTTATTTCTTTTATTTATTTATTTTTATTAATTTCTGGGGAACCTACTTTGGTACTTCCAGGGTTCAAGTTTGAGTATAAGATCGATGTCCAGTATTACTAATTAAAGATTCATTAAGAATACAAGCATTCCCTGTAACTGAGGTCGTCCACTAAACATAACGTTCAACGCTGCTGCCAACTGGTTTTTGACAAAATTTCCGGATCATCCAAAAATTATTAAATTATAAGCCTGTCAGGAGGTATTTTGTACCATTTAAACTGGTGAGTGTTATTTTCATATTTTACTAAATTTCAACAGTGTTCAACATGTTCAACCGCGAATAATCACCCAGTGATTTGTACTAGCTCATTCAGAAACTTTATGGTACTAGATAATTTAACCTTTTATTTGATTTTTTTTAGATTTTTAATATACATCATACTTTTTATTATTTGATATTTTCGCTGGCCAGTAACTAAATTTGATTGTAAAACATTCTGTCATAAATTTACCATATATGGTTTTGTAATAATTATTTGGGTAACCACACTAATTTTCAAAAAGTAATTATTATTTAAATGTTTATTCTTCAAAATTTAAATATTAAATTTTTGTAAATTGTTTTTGAGCTCTCATTGTCAAACTATTCTTACCTTTTAACAATCTTCATTAAACTTTATTTTGGCTGACAAAATGTGTGTTTTCTTCTTTTGGTGACCGTTAATGATAGCAGTCTCCTATTCACGCTGTTTTTTTTTTCAAATCTTGTGGCTCTCCGTTTTGCCGCGGAGCAGTTACAAACAGTTCGTGATTAGTCTAGAAATGGTTAACGGAACAGGTAGTTTATTTTTTCTAGGTTGCCTTCATTTTTAAGAAATTGTTTATTGTATGAAATGGAGTGTGTTGAACAAGGATAGTGAACTGTAATGAATGAGTTTTCTTGAAAAGGTATTCTTGGAAATCTAATATAGTAGAAATGTTTGATTTTTTCCCCATCTGCACTACTCCACTAAAATGGAGAAAGTGTTCGAAGAGTCTACAATAAGCAGATAAACAGAATGCAGATATACAAACAGTTAGCGCTTTTGTAGTCGGAAGTCAATAGCTGAAATGGTGCAAAAAAAGTGAAAAGTGCGTGTCTGGCTATTCGAATATTGTCATTACAGGACCGGTTCTGAGTTACGCTAATTGTGCTTGCGGGTACAAGCAAGTAGTTGTGACAAAGTAAACATTTAGATTCTTAAGTACAGTAATCTATTTTTGTTCTAGTTGGTTAAAGTCTAAGTTTTGTAATTGATTTAATTTCCGTAATTTATTTAAATTGTGTACTTAACAAATTTGTTAGTAGACTAAGTTATTCATTAACAAAATTGTAATTATTAATTTTATTATTAATTAATAATAATATTAATAATATTAAAATTTTTTTTTTTTCAGGGCCCCCACACTCCCCTACATCCTGCCGTCTCCTCCCACAGAACAGAGTGCAGCCAGGTACGGAAGTCTGTTAGCAAGTAGAGTGGCAAACAGCCTTAATATACTTGCTATAATGATTCACTATATTATATTTCACCACTCTTATTTATTATTATCATTTCCAAATTTACCAAATCATATATCAACATACTTATTCACGAAGAACGTCTGCAGACAGGAAGACATGAACACACACACACATAACACGCAGGTGCAAAGGGCTTGAACATAAAAACATAAATTATATCAACATACTATGATCAACATACGTCAAATCACACTCTTCAGTAATTCCACCTTAAAATTTTCAATTTTCGATTTAAAAAAGTCTACTTCGTTTCCAAAATCATTTGCAATACCAGCACAACGGGCCAGAGGTGAGGCATCTTTAAACTCGTTAGATGTAACAAACAATCTATATCCCCTTACTCCTGCATGGGGAACCTTTAGACCCAGTCTAGAAATATCGCCATCAACATATCCATGCAGGACCTTGTAGAGGTACAACGCCGCCGCCAATCCACGACGCTTACCCAGAGGGTGCAATTTCCATGTTTTACATAAACCCTCATAACTGTCTATTTCAGCAAACTTTCTGTACACCAAGTACCTCAAGAAATGTTTTTGAACATTTTCAATAAGGCTGGTGGTGGTAATCCTACAGTTGCCCCAAACCACGGAACAGTATTCTAAAATGGGGCGGACGTTAACTTGATAAAGTTTAACGATACTTTCAGGGTTTCTAAAATTTCAGCTGATCCATTTCACCAAGCTAAGATTTCTTCGAGCCTTCGCCGTAACTTTCTCGACGTTCTTATTGAAGTACAACCCTGAGTCCATCAATACCCCTAGATCAGATATCGTATCAACCCTTTGAAGCGAACTTCCAAGGGCAGAATATACATACTTTTTAACTAATGTTTTTTCTGGAGTACGTAATGACTGCAGTTTTCTCATCATTTAACGGCATTGCATTATCAAACGACCATTGAACAACACGGTCAATATCTTCCTGCAGCATCTGCCTGTCATTCTCATTTTTTATGGATCTGTAAATCTTGAGATCATCTGCGTACATTTTAAATTCTGAGGCAATACCCCTGTGTATGTCGTTTACAAACATAATAAAAAAGAGCGGTCCAAGGTTGGAGCCCTGGGGCACTCCAGAGGTGACATCAAACTCTCTAGACAGCTCCACAGAAATCTTCACACGAAATGAGCACCTCTGCAAGTGCTAAGTTATCCACCTCAGCAGCTACCCAGTAACTCCGTATCCCCTAAGTTTAGATACTATAAGTTGATGAGGAACCTTATCAAACGCTTTGCAAAAATTGAAGTAGATAGTGTCGACCTGCCCTCGGTTATGTACAACAGGCGCAACGAAGTTAAGCATAGCAACTAAATTGGTGGTAGTCGACCTACCACTCATAAATCCATGTTGCTGTTGAATGATAGATGCCTTGAGGGACTTGAACAGATAGTCGTGCATTATTATCTCAAAAACTTTAGGCAGAACGCCCAACTCCGATATTGGACGATACTTTCCTACATCGTGCGGATCACCTTTTTTTGGTATGGGCGTAACAATAGCCATCTTTCAAGACTGCGGAAACACTCCCGTCTTAAGACTGTAGTTAAGAACCCAACTAATCACAGGCGGAAGAAGCTCACTAACACCCTTTATCACAATCGGAGACAAGCCATCGGCACCAACTGCAGCTCTTGCATTCAACTTCCCAATAGCACGCTGAACTTCATCTACGGATACTATTGGTACATTTATAGTTGCATCACCATCATGATGTTTCGTTCCAACATCATTATCCAACTTCATCCGCCCAGTCGACGTCTGGTAAACAGAGTGAAAGTACTCTCCAAATCGCTCGGCCAGGGGTCCGGCCTCAGTTATTAAATTGTCCCCGATCTTGATTGGTCTTACATAGGCCTACTTCGCATCAGTCATGAAGGATTTAACATACTTGAAAAATCCAGACGGTTTATGACGTAGTTCATCCTCGGCTCAATGCGCACGAGCAACACGATCTCTAGCCAAGAGTACTTTTGCTCTCTTCCTGAGATCGGCATATATACGACAATGCTCCCCGTTGGATGTCTTCTTAAATTTCTTGTGCCATTTCTTCTTGGCCTTGAGACAAACAACCAATTCCCTTGAGAACCAAGCGCAAAACTCACAACTCCTACGGGTTGAGCACGGTACGAAGGCCTCCACCGCACTGCTCAACACTCCTGTCAACCTCTCCGCCGCCTCAGAAGAATCAGACGCACCATACCCCAGTTAGAATTTTTGATAGCATGGTACAGACTCAGGAAATCAGCCCTCCGGTAATCACGATATATGTTGGGCCTACACAGTTCCAGGCTGAAAACATCAGGCACAGTGATAAGAAGCGGGTCATGCGGGTCATCCGGGCGAACCAGGCAGTCAGTCAAAGCAGCTACCTCAATCGAACAATTGGCCATGGCCAAATCGAGACCCGATTTGCCACGCACTGGGACGAAATGGTTGTACTGATGCAGGTTCTTATCATCAAGGAAACTGAATATAATATTTGCCTTCTTCTTGGCTCCATAGTGAATATTATGAGAAAGACATCTGCTTCTCCAGTCGACATTTGGTATATTAAAATCTCCCAGAATTTCCACTCTATGGACACCCATATCCAGCTTCTCCATCAATCCATTAAAATACTCACTCATACGCTGGGGAGGAAAATCAGAAAAAAAATAATGGTTCCCCACCAGAATCCGGTCACTCGAATCTAATCTGAGTTCAACCCACACACATTCGTCAAACAGCTCAAGATCAGTTTGCCTCTCACTTCGAACATCAGTGCGCACCGCAATGAACGCGCCTCCGCCAGAAGTCTTATGAAAAGATCGGAGATCCTTGTCGGCTCTGAACACCACAAAAGTCTCAGGGAAGTATTCACAAGTCAAATTTACGTCACAAAAATTCGATTCAGTTACCGCAACTACGGGATAATCAATGCTTGATATGGAAGCCAAGAATTCATCGGCCTTAGTGTGAAGACCCCTGACGTTTTGAAAGAGAATCTTGATCATTCGTTTGAGCCATCCTCGAAGGTACCTTCACTCTCCTCCGTGAGCCCCGAAACCACTAAATTACCATGATGACCAACGTCCTCGATTCGATCCTTCCGCTGAAGCCTTCCACGAAATGGAAGTACAAGTGCACCCTTCGGCCAGATCTCAGCCTTCTTCAACAGTTCAAACTCACTCTCATCAGCTGATACATGGAAGGAACTATACTTATCCGGAAACCTGCATTTCAACTTAATGCACCTTAGTGACGCTATTGATACACTCTCCCCGAAAAAACTCTGCAGATTCTCAGGCCTGTATTTCGGCAGAAAACGAGTTACGAATAACGCCTTCCTGCTAGGCCGAACAATTACACTCGCAGCCACACGCACACCTCTGATACGGTCACTTCGTCAAACACTGCCCACCCTATAATAATAATAATAATAATAGTATACTTATTATATTATTAATAATAATTATTAGGCCTAATACTAATTTTATTATTAATCAATTGTACTCATTAATTTTGTCAATAAAATTGTTAAAATAAAAAAGCACAGGGTTTAAAACTAATAGAATTCGATGTTATGGCCGCTGCCGATGATTTGGCATCAATCGCAACTATAATTATAATCCTTTATAATAAGGATAATTATATCCTTTATAATAAGGAACAAGCCACATTTCCGATAAATATACTCTTAACGAAACGGCCAGCGGCACAGGCCGTAACATTTCCTTTGAAAAATCTGTCCTTATGACAACCGATAAATATGCCCTCAAACTCTAAATACGAAATATGTAAAACTGTAGAGTTAGCTACTTTAATTATCTGAAAGATTTTATCCAACAGAATGGTTCTGGTACTATGGCCTTACAGAAAAGAATCGGAAAATTGGAGATAGCTTACATACCGATGAAAAAGTTTTATGACAACAAAGCGTATCTATGAACACTAAAGTAAGGCACTTAAATACGGTTATTCTTCCACAAGCTTTGTATGCAGTGGAGGTTCTGACCTTGTATGGGAAGCAAAACTTAGAAAAGTTATATAAAATACACGGAAGCTGTGGTCAAGTTATACTGGGATCTGTCTTTGATCCAAAAAGCAAAATCCATAAATAGAGGTCGAATGAAGTGATTGACAAACTATTGGGTGAAACCTTGTTAACTAAATTTAAGAAAAGAAGGTTAGAATATTATGGTCATCTGATGAGAATGCGTGACAAAGAGAATGAGACATATAAACTCATTAAATATGAAGTGCAACTAAAATCAAGAGATAAATGGATCAAAGAAATCGAAGCAAATCTAGAAACTATAATTATTTCAAGAGTATAAAGACTTTTATACAGAAAAATTAAAATATTTTGTAAACGTTCCGGTTACGGAGGTGCAGACAGTTGGGCAGGCCTGGATTGAAGAACGTAAACAGGCTTTGAGTGTAAAAATGAAGGAATTTCATGCCAAAAGAAACCAGCTCAGGAATCTAACTAAAAAGCGAAGAAATAACTTGTGCGCTCTTCAATGGGCTAGTCAAAATAAGTTGTATTATGTTGTTATAAACTTTTTTATTGATTATTATCAATAATAACCTGGATTAACCAGATCCCAAACGAACCTAGGTTTAGTGCGTCTTACAATATTTTTGAATTGGATCTATGATAGGATACCCATTGTTTCGTCAACGATTTACAATGTTGAGTAAAATATATTATACAACTTATTGCGCGATAACATTATTTTAATATTTATCTCGCTGATTGTACCAAAAATTTCTCACTATGCTATGTATTTTTTAAAGTCCTACTAACCATTTAAGTCCAAAGTAACACGTCTAGTTTCAATCCTTTTAGATATTACACATATTGATGACGTAGTATATACTGGTAACATTGAAGGGATATGAAACGTATGCATTTTTTTATTGAAGTAACTTTCGAAGACAGAATTTTTGGATAGTTCTTTAATGATTTTTAGTGAAATTTACATGGTGTCCTTCCAAACCAATAAGGACTTCTAACATAGTGGTCGGATTAAAATAATCAGTATTAAAAACAAATATAATTTTATTTTTAATTACAGAGAGAGGACTTTTAGTCAGGTTGTGAAGAAAATTTTAAAATTGAAAAATATTTAATATCATATCAGCTTTCTTTGTTAATTTGATTTAACGAAATAAACATTTCCTTCGTTCATTTTTTTCAGTAGGCTATATAATAAAATGCATTTCTAAAAACTATGAATAGAAAGAATAATATATTTATTTAAAAAATTTCTTAATTGAAGTTTTTTTTAATTAAAAGAACAATTAAATTAATTAACAATTTCAATTTATATACCGTATTCAGTTACCAAGTATATATAGGGTATATAATTAAAATGCGAGTAAACAATTATAATAAGGTACATAGTTGCGTATTTACATAAAAACAGCTTAAGTATTTTTGTTTTACTCCATTTAAAAAATTGTATCCAGTTGGTTTATAAACATCAACGTACTGTATTTTTCTATATAATGTTTCAGTAATACAAAATTACATTTCAAATTTTAAATAACAATTTTAATGAAATAATTTAAAATACTCTGCTCTAAAATAAGCATGAAATTCACTAATATATGAAATAAAAAAGAAATGACATCCCTGGAGCAAAGGAATGTAATGGTTTCAATTTTCCAGTATATAATGCTGCCTGCCGGGTGTACTCGTTGGGGGAACTTGCTCAAGAAATGAAAGCCAATTTTCCAGCTGGTTGGAGGTTTTGTACCTGTACCGTTTCTTAGTGCTTCACTCGTAGGTTCACGTAGTAGAGGCACTTTTGCTCCCTTATCATCTTCGTAAATTTTAATTTTATCTTTTTAAACAAAAATTAATTTATCGTTATATTTTGAAAGATCAACTTATACTAATTTGAAAAAAAAATTAATTTTAACTTTATTTAATCTTTTTACTGTTTTAAACTATAATTTTTAAAATCTTATCTTTTGAAATTTATAACGCTGTTTTTTTAAAATGTGTGGTATCTTTCTTTATATTTCTCGTTGCACTGTACGCGTAGGGGTGTAGGTTTGATTGAGGTACAGTATAAATAGATATGAAGTTTATGTCAGTCATGTAACAAGACAGCTAATATTGGTCATGTACTTATGGTTATCCACTAATCACGTGGTATACGTCTGTGTGAGTGTGTGTTTTGATGCGGGGTGATGATGCGTACTATGAGGGTTTGATGGTATCTGAGACACTTCAAAGGTGACTGACTAACATGGTGTATTTACTACTACTATAGTGTTGTAAACTAGTGTAGTATGTTGAATCCGTCAGCTTTGTAGTCTGTTCCAATTCCATCATACTTAGACGTCGCCTCGATCCCTTGAAACATGACATTCTACATCATATAACTCAGTCCTGAAGTAATATGACAGCTTTTAATTAGAACACCGTTAATTAGAATTCAAATTTGTTATAGACTTGTAAATGTCAATGTGTTATTGTAAATGTCAGTTGATCGGAAAAATGAGGACTTTTTAATAAGTGACTGTATCTTCAACATAGCTGAATAGAGTCAGTAAAAAGTGCAGAGTAATTTTTTAGTCCAGTTACCCAATTGTTAATGTCTGGTAATTTTGTTCTAAAACATTTTGTTTTGTGATACGAAGTTGGTAGCCCTGTTCAACCAGTATAGATAAGGCAGTGTTGGCTGATTCTTCTTGAGCTGTGTAAAATTTTTTGCCGTTTCCGATCGTGTTACGAACAGAATTCCTTTTACTCTAGAACAACGGGTTTTCATTTTTGAACAATAGTTTGCTACGAAATCGTACGCGAGTGTAAAAGAATCATTTCAAATTAAATTTGTCGTTGTTCCTCCACCAGGAAAATGTAAATTTCTAGGCTAACAAACCGATTTCGAGAGACAGGTAGCGTTTGTGTCAGAAAACGTAGTGGTCGCCCAACTCTCTTGACATATAACGTTTTAGAGAATTTGAAAAGAAGATTGCTTAATTCTCCACGGAAAAGTTAACGAAAACTTTCCTCGCAAGTTGGTTTGTCATCCTAGAGTGTTCAGAAAGCTGGTAAAAACTGAAATTGTATCCGTATCGCGTACAGTTAGCCCAAGAGCTTCAGCCTCCAGATTAAAACAAGCGATTGCAATATTTCTGTTGGTTTACCTGTAGGTCTTTAGTAAATTGTAACGAAATCGAAAATTTAAACACAGTGTTCTTTAGTAATGAAGCTTTGATCCATCTAGACGGTTATGTAAACAGTCAAAACACTTGATTTTGGGCGGCTGAAAATCCTAACGCTTTACAAGAAAAATCTTTGCATTCTGAATAATTTGTCTGTGATGTGCGATATCTCGTCATCGTATAGCCGGACCCATATTCATCGAACAGACACAGTAAACGTTGAAGTATACAGGAATATTGTGCGCCAATTTGTGTCCCTCCTGGAACCTCAAGAACGGTATTGCTGGTTTCAGCAAGACAGCGCTACATGCCACACGTGAAACCATGTTTTTTCTGTGAGAGTTCTTTGGTGGTTGAATAATAAGCAAGGACTTATGGCCTCCATGATCCCGAGACCTCACATCTCCTGACTACTTTTTTTGAGGCTACATTAAGTCCGAGGTCTTCAAAAAAACCTTCACACTACTGATGAACTTAAAGTCAATATTACAACTTAATCACGAATATATGTAATGCAACTCATAAAAAGGTTTCTGCTAATTTATGGTAAAAGGGTTAAAACCTGTATAACCATTTTTAGCATTTTCTTTAACAATTATGTAAGTAATGGAAGCTTTTAATTAAGTCTCTTATGCAAGTAACAAATACATTTTCTTATTACACCTACATTTCCCTTTCATTAATTACATGAAAAATCGGGTAACGGAACTAAAAAATCACTCTGTATCATCAGGTTGAATAAAACAGTGACTAAACATAGCCTAGGATAATATGATAAGGATTACTTGTGTAATATGGTAGCTATAGATTACTTTACCCATAGATTAATATGCAAATTTTTATTTCTCAGTTACAGTGCAAAGAAGATAAGATGACTTATAGAAATTTGGTTTAAAATACTCGCACGACTTTCTCTTGTCAATGTACATAATGAAATAAACATAACCAATGTTAAACTACTATTAGTAAACAATTTAAAATTTAAAAATAAATCTGATTTTAATCATGAGTGAATGACGCCAAATTAAATTCAACTTCTGTTTAGCTTAAAAGTACGGTAAATTCATCAACTGGCCCTAAAATAAGTTTTTTAGAAAAAATGCTTTAAATAAAATTTGTAGAATTTGTATTTCCTATTAGGTTGATTATAATTTATAAACTATTGTGAACATACTGAGCCGCAATCTTAAAAATATTCTATTTTTAACAGATTTTGAAGAGTACCTAAAATATAGAAAATCACTATTTGACGCTGAACTAAGCGTTGTAGAAAAAATATTTGAAATAAAAGTTGTAGGCTTTTAATTTTGTAGGTACAACTTTACCTAAGTACACTTTTGCCCGAGAATGCAAATTACAGGCCGCAATCTTAAAAAAAGAGATTACCATGTAAGCACAGCTTCCCTAAAATTTCAGCAGACACCCTATCTTGTAGAGCATAAAAAATTTAGTACACGAGGCGATTTTTAAAAAAATAGTAGGAGCCGTTTTTTAGTAAATCGCAAAAAAGTAAAATATCGCACGAATAAAATAATTACTACTTCCTGTTTACCGATTGTGAGGAAAATGTTTGTACCGGTACCCCTTGTGATACCTAATATAAGTTCCAAGTTTCAACTTCACACGCTATTCCATTCTTTTTTACACACAAATACACAGACACACAGAGAAATCACTAATAACATGCTTTTTGGTGTTCAGTAGGCCTAAAAACATTTAATTCCGGCAAAAACTCGATTTCGAAAGATTGACATGAAAAAAATGATACTCTCTCTCTCTTCATAAGGGGAGGGAGAGAGTAAGTAAAAAGAAAAGAATTAATATGGAAAAAATTGTAGTACGAGATTGATAACAAAAATGTTTATTCCACAAAACATAAGATCAGAAAACAGTTACTGAACATTCAGTTTAACCAAATAGAATCTATTAGTAAAATAACTTGATAGTATTTTTTAAATTTATTAATTTCAATAAATGGGATTTTTGCAGAAGAAAATTTATTGAAACCATTAAACGTGAAGTATCGGATTTAGGTATTTGTTTATTACCGGTGGAAATCCTGTTGGAAACAGCTTTATAAAAATTACATTTTCTTGGATTTGAATTGTGTGCAAACAGTCATATAATTTCTTGGTAAATCTTATCATAACTGATGTAGGATGGGAATAATTTTCAGTCTTGCACAAGAAGAAAATTGGGGGTAAATCGGTGGTGGTTAGAATTGAAAGAGGAGGTTGAGCGTGCCGTGAATATTAAGGAGATTGAAAGTGAGAAGGATATTAGGGGATGCATTAAGACGAACCATAAATTATGAATAAAATGGGGATGGAGGCCCGGAACTTCGGGGGTAAGTAATTGAAACCTGGAGCCGCATTATAAGGAGCCTTGTTGACAGCATGCTCCCACAACATGAGAAACTACATCTTACGCATCTTATTAACTTCCAGCCACCTACCCACCAGTTAATACATAACTAAATTTAGCCGTGTACCCCGATATATCAAAATTACACATCTTCATATAATTGATTCGATTATGTTGTCACGTTAGTCGTAAAATTAGTACGACCAAATAAAGCTCAGTAATTTATTATACCAGGTTTGATGGTTCGTAATAATATAATATTATACTCATTTAATTCAAAACTTAAAAAAAATCAAATTAATTAAAATATAAGTTCGGAAATATTATATTGCTGTCGACTCCTTTTTATATCAAGTAAGGAATATTGTTTTAATAATATTATTGCTACAAATTATTATTACAAAGGTAGAATAACTGTCAGAAACAGACAAAAATTATCGCAGTTTTATTATCCGCGATCATGTGAGTTTTCTATTAGTTTCATTTTAGCAAAACCTGAAATAAAATATATTATAATAAATTATTATTATTATTATTATTATAAGCCTACTGTTCATAAAAAGCCTTAAAAATTCACCTACTTAGTGAATATTTCCTGATTACTCACCATTTTTATTTTATTGACTCTTGTTAGGGTAAATTAAAATGTATCATATTATAATCTCTACAGTTAGGCTGTAAGAACCATCTCGGCGTCTCACTGAATTCTCAAATTCCAAGCAGGAGAATCATTTCTGCGTCTCATTTTTCAAGTAAAAATCTATGTGTAGTTACTCTAATCACGAGTTTTTCCTTTGGTTTTAACGAGGGGTATAGGGGGAAAAGCATCAGTATGCATGCACGACTGCTTTGGTATCAGTTTGCCATCACAACAACGTAAACTATACTGAGAGAACATACAGTATATCGCGGAACCTTTTGTAGGTTAACTGTACGAATATAGTCTAACTGTTTGTTACCGTAAACGGAAATTTCGGTTTCTCGAAAACGCGGCCGAAGTGTTCACAGTGCTGCACGAAATCTAATATGCAATGAATTAAAATGCTGTGAACCTGAAGCTAAACAAAAATACCTTTCTGTGTTTCTTAACAAAAGCCATGAGCAAGCGGCTAACTACTGTGATGTTTCTCTTTCCACAACTTGAAATATAAAGAAGGAAGTTAAAGACAGTGAAAAAGATAATTCTTCTTCCACATATAAGAAAGTGATGCCGACATGCGAAACCTTTTTACCGGTTTTAATGGAAAGGCACAATTTTAGTTGGAAACTTTGTACGTTCAGATGAATGGTAAAGGAAATGGGGTTTAACTGGAAAAAGCGTCAGTCAAAACGAATTATATTAATTGAAAGGCAACATGTGATTAACAAACGGCGCAATTGTACGGTAGTAAAATATAGTGTTACACTGTTGAGGTTGGCAGCACTGTCAGATTTCTATTCCCTTCTCACAGCCCATCCCTACGCAAAAGGCATTCTCGAGTGTCACCATCTACAATACAGTAGAATAAATTCTGCTGATTCCATCAATATACTAATTAATTATTTTGTGCAAGTCACACTCAAAAGCTACCGAGCCAGTGTAACAAAATTGTAAAATTTACATAATTTTTTTCACAAATAAATGTTTATTTTATTTATTATACCTTCTACTAATAATATTGCTATTTCAGGAATTATCTTAGGATTGGAAATAGGGGTATCGCATAATTTCACAATCGCGGGTCATTGAGGTTATCTGTCACTAAAAATTTAGATGAATGAAAAATGAATCCATAGATAAATCTAGTTACTAGATCCATGAATGATCTATTAATCCATCAACTAGATTTTCAGGGGGTATTTCAAAGCGAATCGCTATTGTTGTGAAATTAAAATATTACTTAAATTATATGTGAAAGATTTTACACTCTATGTTACAAGGTACTTTTTGGTAAAAAAAGGCAGCTAAAGACGGTTTCGTTTTACAAAATATAGTACCCTACTAGAACTTGTATAGTCCAGCCTCTCTTAGTTTGCTCCTAATGCAAACAAATAATGACGTCACTGAGCATGTGCATTATATTAAAATGTGTACACGCTGATTAAAAAGCAACAACAAAACACTTTCAAAAGTATTTAAATACAAAATACTTTTAATTTTTTTTTCTAAATGAAATTGTTAGGCCTACATCATATCATGACTGATTTTTTAGTACTTTAAGTACCTATAATTTAAAAAAATAGTTAACTTGATAGGAATACGATATCCGTAAAGTCGCAGACTCTAACGTGCACCCTGTAGTAGGGGGCTTTTGTTTGTTGACAGTAGGAGCAAACTAAGAACAGCTGAACTGTAGAACCATACCTTGGTAAACTGTAATTCTGTATACAGAGATTGGTATTTCAGTTGTTGTTGTTGTTTAGGTCATCAGCCAAAAGGCTGGTTTGAACCTGTAGAGGTTTTACTAAGTAAAAGAAAATATAATTTTAATTATATTTACTAAGAAAATATAATTGAAAGTAAAATAAAAAAGAAGAATGTAGTTACCGTATGATGTTTGACTCGTATTCGAATCTCATCCAACGACTTGCTGCTAGACCAAAATTTATGTCAAATGTTTACTGTAAATCAACATAATTATGTTAAGAATACAATATTTTGTTGTTTAAGTCATCAGCCGAAAGGCTAGTTTGAACCTACAGAGGCTTTACTAAGTAAAACGAGGTATGAGGTGGTTTACCAATACCTACCTCACTGAGTGGAAAAGAATGCTTATCAGCATGCCAGGCCCTCCGAAAAGCGTCCACTTTCCACCCTGCAAATGACACCTTCACTTCATTCACCAAGGGTCTAGCTGTATATAGAAACTCATTACTTTCAGAGGAGGTAACTTTGACTAGTGTATTTTACACCACTGCCTCTTCTGTTCTTAAAAACTTTAATCATATAATTGACTGACAAAGTAATAAAAAACGGAAATATTTTTTGTAGCCCTGGAACTAGCAGATCGAGTGTGAATAATTTAACAGTCCACCTGCATGTTGTGGGCAGATATGTATATTTAATTAAAAATTTAAAAAATTACGATTTTTTGTAGGCCACGAGTTTTTTTAATGCCGTAGTCAACTTTTTAATAATATCAGATTAGTTGATTAAAACATGGCCTAGTAATAATCTAAGCAATGAGATCAAAGAAAAAATGAAATATTAGAGGAAATAAACAAATCACCCATAAGTTATTATCGTATAGGTAGCTATATTGAATAATTAATATATTTTCCTAGGAAAGAAAAACTACTTACTATGTAAAAAATATGGTGATAAATTTAGTGAAAAAAGTTCAATGAATCAGTGTAGACCAATGTTTTGGGAAAGTTTACTTAGTAATAAATATTTTACGATAGAACAGATAATCGCTATTGATAGATTTATGGCAATATTATTGTGCTGTAAAATTAGGCTCCGTTTATTGATTTTTCCAGTAGTTACAACATCGTACAACGTAAAAGGGTCATAATAGCCTTTCATGTGTTCTACACAGTTCTCTTGCAAGTTTAAAGAGATGGAATTATTGATAGACAAAGCAAGTCGAGTCAAGCCGGGGTGGGCCAAGGTCTTGCTTGCTTCGGTTGTGGGCAGGAGACCCCGCACGGCACGTCTTAGAGGTCTCAAAGCCCCTACCCATGCAACCACATCAACTTGAGAGACCGAAGGCTTTGTACACACTTCTCTACTCCTTCACTGCACTTTCATTGTATCCAACGCCTAAATAAATCTTCCTTACAACAATGAACAAGGGAAGAGAGAGGCCTCCTGCCTCGATACTCTTATAAGTAATAGCCAAGAGTTCCTCTTACAAAACCAAACACAAGAAACAAACCAAGAGATAACCGCAAGTTTATGAAGCAATATAAAACAAATTGGAAAAAGGACCAAGTACAAAAACAAACAATAAATCACAGCTTGTATCACAAACCTATCTACAAGCAAATATTTTTTTAATTTTAGCCAATGCACTGATTTGGATTAAATCTTTTTATAAAAGTTCGTTTAAAAGCTATTATAAACATAAAATAACCCAAGGAAATAATCAAACTGTGGATATACTTTTAGAAAAAAATTTTCGAAGAGAAGTAAGATTGTTTTTGCATTCATATTATTAAAAATTATTACATAAAACCTAAACTAAAACTGAAATTTTATTAAGTTATTTATAAAATATAATTTTCAACTTACAAACCTACAAGTGTATTAAGTTAAAAGAAAGTTTACCTCAAACATTTTTTTGATACATTTTCTGTTGCAAGCATGTAATAACAATCTGTAATCAGTAAGCTGTAGATGATTAGTTCATAAAAAATTTTCATACATGAACATTTTTCATTTAATTTACGTATCAACTCCCCCACCCGTGACTGTTGCTGGGTCTGCTATCGGGAGCTGCCCCTGGCGATGGGGACACTCGTCAATTCTGTTGGAGAGTGCTGAGGAAATAAAATACTCAGGGTGGACAAAAACCAGTGAAGATGGTCATTGGCTCCAAAGGTGGACATGGAAGACTTTTCTAACGGCGGAGGAGGCGGAAGAGCCCAGAGCGGCATCTCGAAGAAACTGTCCTGCAGGCTCATATGTAGTGATGTGGCAATCCCCCTAATGAGCTTATCCGCGCAGCGCTTGTAACGCAACCAGAGAATTTTCTTAAATCCTAGCAACCCTCATGATTCCTCGAATGATGGACCGGAATTAACGGATAAGTTTATCTGGATACGAACAAAGAAAATGAGATTAGGAATAACGTACACCCTTAACACAGCAACCTGGAATGTAAGAGGATTGTCGACAAAAGAAATAGAATTAAATAACGAGCTAAGAGATCAAAGAATTAACATAGCAGTTATCACAGAGATTAAAAAGAAGTTGAAAGGAACAAAGGATATGGATGACTACACAATGGTATATAGTGGTGTAGACCAAAAAAAGAGAGCCAGTGCCGAAGTTGCAATTCTCTTTGACAGTAAATGGAAAAAGGAAATCAGGAGCTACAGCTGAATAAATGAAAGGATAGTAATGGCAAGATTTAAAGTGGAACGATAAGATCTAGTGGTTATGGCGTTTTGCATCTGAAGAGGGAAGATTGGCGGAAACAAAACGGACATGCTATACGGGACTTCACAGGATTTGTTGAATTCAAACAAGAACAATTTCGTAATCATTGCAGGCGCTATAAATGCACGAGTAGGCAGTTTGCCTGTTCCGCAAGTGGTCGGGATGTTCGGGGAACAATGCATAAACAGGAATGGCCATACGTTAAGAGACTTTGTGACTTTTAATTATCTTAAAATTACTAACACGTTTTGTCGGAGAAAAGATGTTCATAAATTTACCTGGTCTGCCAGAGGAACAAGGTCACTTATTGACTATATAATAGTAAATGAAAAGTTGAACAAGAATGTCACAGATGTAAGAGCCTAAAGAGGATGTGACATTGGCTCGGATCATTACCTTGTCGCAGCAAAGATAAATATTATTGCAAAATGGAAGAATGTTTCTACAAGATGTGTAAATGAAATAAGAGAAGAGCTTTTTAAAATACATCGTCTGAAGGAGCAAAGTGTCGTAGAATTGTACCAAAAGAGACTGCAACAGTATCTCATGGAGTGGCCAACCTCTAATGATGTAAACGAAGAGTGGAATTTGGTAAAGTACTGCTTAAGGAGAGGAGCAAGTGAAGCTCTAGAGAAAAAACGAAAATCAGTGAATCGGAGACAGTAAAAGGTATGGAATGAAGAGATGGCTAAGGTGATAGAAGATATGAAAAGAGCTTACAAAACCCATTTACAGGTAAACACGGAGGAGTATAAACAGTGGTATAGGAACAAAAGAAACATTGCTAGATGAATCACTAGGAGAGCACAGAAAGAAACTTGAGAGACTTTTATAAGAAAGCTGGAAGTAGATCTATATGGAAGATAGTAAGTGGCGTTCAAGGTCTTGAAATATCTGAATAAGACGGAAAGAGATACAGCGCGGCTAAATGTAGTGTCGAAGGACCAGTGGATGCAACATTATAAAAATCTCTGGTTTGATGATAGTTGTCAGTTGGCTTCTACAAAGAAAAATGATACGAATCAAGAGGATGGGAACCAGTCAGTTGATTTAATAACTTTGGAGGAGCTGGAGGGAGTGCTCAACAAGGCAAAGAGTCACAAAGCAACTGAACCGGATTGCTTGAATATGGAACTACTGAAATGTGGCGGTTTGTTTTTCAGGCTGCGATTCATGCTTTGATAAATGTGTGCTGGACTCACTTAAAGATCTCAGAGGACTGGCGAATTGCCACCGTCAAATCTCTGTTTAAAAAAGGACATAGAAGCTCTTGTAATATTTATAGAGGAATCAGTTTGCTTAGCAGATCATATATGGCATACAGCATGATAATAAAAGGTAGGATGCAGATTATTGCAGAGACCTGGCTACTTGAAGAACAGTGTGGCTTCAGGAAGGGGAGATCATGCACTAACAATGTGTTTATCATAAAGACAATTGTTGAGAAAAGAAGAGAATTCAGTTTCGAAACGCACTTAGCTTTTGTTGATTTTCAAAAGGCTTTCGATACAGTGGATAGATCAAAATTATGGGAAATATTGCGAGATACTGGATATCCTTCCCATCTTGTAAAAGCAGTCCAAAGCCTGTGCAAAGATACCAGAGGATAATAGCAGTGGAGAACTCCAATTCTGAAGAAGTAATTATTAATAGAGGAGTAAGACACGGGTGTGGTCTATCGCCCACTTTGTTTAATATTTATTTGGATGAGGTGATCAGAAGGTGGAATTCTGAAATACACACTACTAATCTCACAGGAGAAGTTAGAGTTGTAAATTTCCTATTATTTGCCGATGACCTTTGCTACAGGAGAATGAGGATGATCTGCAGAGAGCACTTTTCATGCTGAACAAACTCTGCAAAGAATATAAGTTGACAGTTTTGACGAAGAAGACAAAGGTAATGGCATTTAGGGGGAAGGAGCCAATCAAAAGTAAAATTGTTATAGATAATAATATTTTGGAACAGATCTCCCACTTTCAGTATTTAGGTTGCAACATTACATACCAACAAGATTAAGATGCTTACAATAAGATGCACCGATTTCAGCAAATATGCGGAACTATCCACCGCACTTTAAAAAATAGCACCAGCAAAAACACGAGGCTGAGATTTTATAAAACATTAGTAGTGCCGACTCTTCTCTATAGCAGTGAAACTTGAATGCTATTAAAGCGAGAGGAGAGTATAGTGCAAGTATCTGAAAAGAAATTTCTTCGACATACTTAAGGGTGTAGTAGAAAAGATCGTTGCAGGAATACCGTGATAAGGAAAGAACTCAACATCTTCTGTATAAACAACAATGTATTCCAGAACAGAATACAGTGCTTAAAGCATGTAAACAGAATGCGGGAGGATAGGATACCTAAGCAGACACTAGGCTATAAGCCGGAGAGCAGGAGAGAACGAGGACGCCCGAGAAAGAGATGGGCTGATTTGAGAGGTTCGGAACAGGCAGAGATGCCTAATCCTTGAAAGGCAAAAGAAGAAAATCAACCCCCCCCATACACACAAGCACAGGTAATATTTCCTCTTCAAAACTTTTACAACTTCTCTCGAGTTGCCAGTTAAAAGAGCTCTTTCTAAGGCTAGTGTCATCCAAAGTTGAGCAGAAATGAATTATCCTAGAATCTGGATTTCTGGACATTTACGTTTTTCTAGAGATTCCTGTATACTAAGATGATTCAACGCTCGCATATATTATGTGGTAAAAGATATTCATTTCAACGCTTTTTTGAAGTATGCATCATCATTTATTCCTATCTGACATACAAGTATATTCAATTGGCTTCGAGTGTTAAACTATACGATCATTAAAGTAGGTCTACTATAAACATGTATGAGATCTGACAAGTAGAATGATGCAGTGAATTTTTTGTAAGATTTGACTTTACGAGCAACGAATACTCGTAAAAACATATTTTTGAAAATTGTATTATCATTCGACTTTACGCAAACGTCAAATATAAAGTAGTTATATTACAATATTTATACAATTTCCTATTTTTAGTTTAACTGCAGTGTATGCGTGTCAACTGCCAGTTTGAAACTAGCCTAACTGTTTCACATGTCCAGATAAAACTTTTGAAATTTAATATATATTTTCTTGATTTATCACCAAAATTTTATGACACAAAAGGACATTGTTTTAGTCGATTCTTACTTTATAAATTGTAGGTTAAAGTAGCTACTTTTTGTTTTGCATAAATGCTATTATTTTATCTACAGTAAATACAATACTGCAGTGAAATATATAGCACCTTCTTTTTTTGTCATATAAACTTTAGTAATGTTCAGTAGGTGATTACAAATTGTCCTTCAAAATGCTTGAGTAGTTGATACTGCAAAATTATATCGGACATAATTATGAATGAACCAATTTTGAAAGACTAGGTGTCGGGTGCAAAATGTTAACGACGAGGTTGTACTAATTTTATTTTCTTCACAATTGGTTTTATCCATTTTTCAAATAGTAGGTTGTAAGTTAAGAACCTATTTTTAATGTAACATTTATTGCCAAGTATCGTAAATTTCCGATAAACTAAGTGACGGATAAGTAAACAATAAAATATAAAATTGTTTTTCGTACAGGGCCAATTTATACCACATATTTTAGACACTTCTGCAAGCGCTTTTTTGGGTTTCTCCCCTTTCTATCCTCCCATTGTTGTTTTTCTCTACGTAGCAGCCTTTAAAATTAGTAATCAGTTTTCTGAATTCAGTACGGCCTATTATGTTTCTCAATTTATTACAGCTTTCTTTATATTCATTTTTACTTTTTTAAATCTTTCATCCAACAATTTAGATTTACTGTTAGTGTCATCGATTTTTTTGTCAATCGTTAGTCATCCATTCTACACACGTGTCCTTAAAATCAATGAATAAAATAGATGAAAATTTGTGATTTTCTTTAATTTCATTATGTCCATTTTTGACATCAATTAGCCTAAAGGATTTTTGTGTTTTGAAAAAACCGATTTGACTGGATTTGGCAAAAATCATAAATTTATGCTAAACTAAGCGTCGTGGATAAGAAAGCATTTAAGGTTTTTGAAAAAATTGTAGCAAATTTAATTGTTATAAAGACCTATAGCTTTAATTTTCTTCTAAAGTACACTATTTTTTCTATTGTTTTTAATTTTTAAGCACAATCACTAGAATGGATGAAGGAGTTGTCACACTCAGCAAAATTTCTTTTTAAATGACGTAGTCACATTAACAGGGAGACGAACTTCATGAAAATGACAATGTAAAATCCCGCGAAATATATTGTGTCAATAATTTTTAAGTAAACCAATTTTTTATAAATTTAATAACATTTTTAATTTACAGTTTTAATTTTTCAAAATAATTTATTTCTTATTGAGCATCTACGACCCAAAATAAATTTACCGATTAATTTTTTATTTTCTAGACTTCGTGTGTCTGGTGAAGTCTTGATGAGTGAGTGGGTAATTGAATTGATATTTCACTTTTGAATAAGTTATACATAGATGATCTTTTTTACGTAAGCCTATTTTGAGTCATATCAACAGGTAGGTCATTTGCAAATACTTTGGGTTAAGGAACGATGGCTTTGAACTTATAACAATATTATTCTTCAGACCGTAGCCGGGAATTCAACCCGAGGCCTTTCGCTTTGTAAAGTAGTGTTCTAACTACTGCACCAAGGAAGTGGTATTTATTCATTTATATTGCTGATAATATTTATTGCAATATTCATTCTTGACTTTTAATATAAAAAGTGTTAATACTTATCATGAATTAACAATGATTTTTAATTAAGCGTTGTAAACTATAAATCTTCAACGAAAACTCTTTTGTGGCAGTCTATCTAAAGAGATTCGGTAGATGTTACTCTTGAACTAAATAATGTATAAGGAGAAGCAATTAGTGGGGTTTGTGTTTATGGTGGTGTTGAACACACAAGGCCTGATTGCAGCGGCTACACCATAAGTACATAGTCCCTTTAAGAGCACATGACCCTTTTCTCTTGTCGTTCTCTTACACCTTCTTTGTGTGGAATGACCTTTTATAATGAAGACTTAAGTAAAATGACCCATTAGAATTTTTATGAGAAATTTTCTATTTTCTAGGAGACAGTAGACCGTTCAGTTTAGTTAACCCAAACAATGTAATAACTTAACATAATGTTTGTGTCGTGAATTCGTAATTATTGTTTCAATTAAGTTGAACTACATAGTTTCGAATTACCGTTAATTATTGATTTCCGTTTTCTCTGCTAATAAAATAGGTAACTTATTTTAACGTTTAATCTAGTTTCTTCTGAGAACTGGTTATAATAAACAAATAGCAAATTTATTTTAAATTATAACAATTATTTATTACAAGACAATTAATTATTATGCATATACTACTAATGAATTACCATTAAATTACTTAGACTAAGTTAATTTCAAAAAAGTTATAACACATTTAAAGCTTACACTAACAACAACCAAAAATAAATTATAGTTATTACAATTAATAATAGACTGTTACCTGGAATTTGACTTGTATACGAAGACCTGAATTACTAAACGCAACTGTTAAAATGTTTAAACTGGTTACCACACTAACACTATAATTGCAACTTCATTCATATCCGAAATATAACTATATGGCTGCAGCAAGCTAGGGGCTTTATATAAACGGCGGTCACACTGGTTCTTCGAAAGACGAAAAACATCTAAGTAAATAAAGGACAGTTGTTCCTACCAAAAACTTCTACACTTGGCTAGAACAATCTATAGCATAATAGAAAGAATAAATTATAATAAAAGATTAAAGAATTAAATAATAAAAACGATAATAATAGATATGATAAAACCTTTCTACCGTATTTAAAGGGACAACAATTGAATCTAGTTCGATCGCTATTCCAAGAATCTCATTAAAAAATATTTTGTTTATCTGCTAACTTTGTTACAAAACTAATTATAATTAGTTTAATTAATTTTATTAATTAATATTTTTATTAATTAACTAATTATAATTATTGTTACATCATTAAACTCTACAGCTGGTTTAACCAATGCCCTTACGTAAGTTATTACTACTAGTTTTCACAATAGTCATAAACGAAAGTAAATACAAAAATTAAAATAACGGGTGTTTCAAAAAGGACGCACTTCGAAGTTTAAGAGTTAATATTTCCTGCATAGGGAATATTTTTTCCCCCAAATAACAGTTGGCACTACCGTACTCATTGTTGACCCATTGTGTATTACTGACTTGTACTAGTGCTATCCCAGTATTCATTTGTGTCTGCAGTGTCTGTATAAGTTCAAACATGGTTTTTTCAAAGGATGAACGTGTTTTTATTATTGAAAGTTATTGCGCATATTAATCTTACGAACGAGTGAAAGACGAGTTCCAGTTAAAATTTTCGAATTCTGAAGTACCTAATAACACCACAATATCGCGTCTGATTAATAAATTTCGTGAGACTGGCAGTGTACAGGATTGGAAAAGCACAGGTCGACCGTCAGTGTTAACAGAACAAGTTTTGGACGATGTGAAACAACGTTTGACTACCTCACCCGGCAAATCACTTAGAAAGTTATCTTCACAGGCTGGATTATCACTATCTTCCGCTTTAAGGGCTACAAAAAAATTAAATCTGCATCCTTACCGCATCGGTGTCGTTCATGAACTGAAAGAAGTTGACAATGGGAAACGTGTACAGTATTGTCGTTGGATACGTTCTCTGGTTAATGACAACGGTGTTGAAATATTGGGTCGTGTTTATTTCAGTGACGAAGCATGGTTCCACTTGGATGGTTACATCAACAGCCAAAACTGCCGAATATGGAGCGCTCATAATCCTCACACATTTCATGAACGTCCACTACACGCACGTAAAATTGGTGTTTGGTGTGCGATCTCCCGGCGTCGTATTGTTGAGCCTTTATTTTTTGACACATCTGTAGATGGTGTGGTGTACCGCAACTTAATTGAACAATTTATAGCGTTTTTAGAATTACACGATCGAGATTGTTGGTTTCAGCAGGATAACGCAACGTGCCATACTTCTACTAAAACGAGAATTTTATATGTTACGAGAATTGTTTGGCCATCGTGTGATATCAAAAGGATTGTGGTCACCAAGATCCCCAGATCTTACTACTGCGGATTTTTTTCTTTGGGGGAATTTAAAGAGTACCTAAGGTTTTTAAAAACAATCCTCATACAATTGAAGAATTGAAGGCTAATATTGAAAGTGAGATTACAAACATTAATGAGCAAACACTACGAAAAGTGGCTGCAAATGTTATGAAACGTGTCCGAACTTGCATTACAAGCGGAGGAAGTCATTTTGAACATTTATTGTGAAGTTTTAAAGGTAATCTGAAAGTTATAAAGGTAATAATTTCATACCGTATAATTTGTATAATTTGTAATTACTTAATGTAATAAATTAGCGTTCTCAAACTTCGAAGTGCGTCCTTTTTGAAACACCCGTTACCTATATATCCTAAATGTTTTCGTACGCCCTACAAAAAATTGCATATTATCTAGAATTTACTGGAATATAAGAAAATTTGTTTCATTGAGCACATTTTCTTTTACAATAAAAAAATTTATTTCAAATATAATATTCATACAATCTGGAAGGCAATAATGATAATTATTTTTGTATACACTCTTCTGATTATATTTTGTGAAATTCTTCATCATGGCAATGTGTTATTTATTTGAACATTTGTTTTTAATTCCAATGGAATTACGTTGTAAACTGTTTATATTACAGCAATATGCAACTCCATGCCCCAATGAGATGATCATATGTATGTGCTCGTAGTTATGTACAGACCCATATCGACCACTCCTGAGAGAGTGTGGTAAACTGAACCCCAACTATCAAATTACACAGGTAACTACTCCCTAGTATTCAATGCGGTAAAAGTAACCACTTTTACTAGGATTTGAAGCTCGGAATCTCTGTCAGCAAAAATCAGCTCTTAAACAATTGCTTCGCAACAGCGACTTTACCACTAGACCAACCCTGTGGGTTATTATAATATTAAAAACGCATTGTCTGATTCAAAGTTGTTTAAATGGAGAATAAGTTTGTTTGTAAGTACAGAATTCTACAAAACATATTTAAAAATTACGTCGTTGTAAAAAAGACATATTTCAAGATTCTATAAAATAGCCTAAAATGAAAATTGTTAAAAGCTGAACCGAGATACTGCGTACAAAACAAAAT
Source organism: Catonia carolina (assembly GCA_035578175.1). Lineage (NCBI taxonomy): Eukaryota > Metazoa > Arthropoda > Insecta > Hemiptera > Achilidae > Catonia > Catonia carolina. The sequence goes on from JAQMRL010000002.1 coordinate 85,537,915, forward strand.
AGTTGAATTAAGGTTTCGATGGTAATTTGGCGGCAGTATTGCAAAGTTCAGTTTGTTTTGAAGTCTCATTATGGTGATGGCAATTAATTGTTCATTTTAGTACTTATTTCACATATGATTTCATTCAGACTAAAAGTGTTAATGACATTGTTAAATAATTAGTTAAGAACTATTTATTATTATTGTACAAATCAAAACGGACCAGTTAGTTAGCTTCTTACGTTTAATTATAAAATAAAATAAAAATATTAAAATTCTTCTACTGAAGATGTTGAACTATAATTTTTTTATGGACATGATTACGATATGATTTATATTTCTACTGTTATTTTCACTTCTGTGTTATACAATAGATAGATAAACTGTGAATTTGAGCTAAAAATAGAGTAATTTGAAAGCAGTAAGTGCTTCGGAATAAGTAAGCTGACTGGAAGATAAAACTAGAAGTAAACTAGTCAGAGGCAACGAACTGTTATTGTAGGCAAGCTTCAATATTGCTGCAGGTGATGCCCAGGGCCCAGTCTGCAATTTCTATAGCCTGCCAGTTTGTATATCGACCAGTCTATAAGAAAGTCCCAAATTAGATCCGCAAATCGAGTTCCTTCGCTCGCAGTCCACATCTTGCTTTCCTCTATTTTTCAATATCCTGTCCACTCCTCACCCATTCAATTTATCTCCCCTTGCTTACTTCGTCGTATCCAAGTCACATAAACATGCGCACAGACACACGACAACTTCGCCTTTAAATAATGTTATCAATTCTCCTTATTTTTATTTTGTAACTTTCAGCCCTGAAGACCTTATTTCTTCCTTTTTTTAACTTTAGTATTATGTAAGGATGATATTAAAGTTGGACATTCAAAGAAGTTTTCAAAGTATATTAATGACACTTTGATAGAACTTCGTTAGTAAACATAGATTTCAGATATTAGAAAACAGAAGGACTAACGATGTCTCAGAGGTTATCTAAGGTACCGTTTTCATTCTCCTTTTAAGTGACCTCATTTTCATTTTCCTTTTTACGGTACATTTAAGTGACCTTAAAAAGTTTACACCATTCCTGAAAGTGTGTTCTGTGTGGCATTGTACGAGTAACATGTTTTCTTTCCAATTGAATTTAGTCTAAGTATTAATATTAGAGACATTCTGTAATCATTTATTCAAGTATTAAGTCAATTAGTTTATAATACATTTATGGTATTTTTAATTTTTTTTCTTTTAAAATTCTGCAACATTACAACCGGTTCACTTGAAATAGAACAATCAGTAATGTTGATAAATGTTAATTAACATGATTACGATTTCATTAAAATTTTGATGAAATTAACAGTAATAATAAATTAATATTTTCGATAAATACAATGAAGACTTTGAAGTAAATCAGTTAGAAAAAAAAGATAACACGTGTAACAATGTTCTTTAAAACCTGTAACCTAAATCAAAAACACTATGTCTTTTCAGTCTTGAAAACCCGGTATTATTTTATTTAGTAGATTCAGACCCAGGAAGTTTGGATGATTGTGGAATCTTTCTTCATATTAATAGCTGAAGTTTGAATTATGATAGTTTGTTTCATTGAGTCGGCATAGATATAGCTGTTTTTGATGTACCACGGAATTTGCAGGGCCCGCCGCAAGAATTTTGGCTGGAGTATTTTTAATGTAATAATAAAATAGTTACGTAGATAATTAATTTGTTAATAAACACGTTTTATAAATTTAAAAAAAGGATTGTTATTTTTAAACTAGTAGATCCCGAAAAGACTTCGAATAAGCGTTATAATACTAAATATATCTGTGAATTGTTATTTTGTAATTCTTGTAGAAAATAAAACCGATGTAATTTATTATCTTGAATTAAATTTAAGGGTAAGAAGATCATTTTGTACAACAGATGTAAAATCATTCTTTGAACCGATCCCATTCATTTTTAATTTAGTTTAATTTTTAATTACATTTTTAATTTAGTTTTTCTTGACCAGATCTGTTACTGAGTATTAAAGAAGTGTAGACTTCATTATTCTAATATAATAGCAACTCATTGTTTCTTTTCTTTCTTGTACTACTTGAAGCAGTCAAGGATAGGTTTGGGGCCCCTTTGTATCTCGCATTATTAGTTGTGGTCGTTAATTCTGTTATATTTCGGTATTCCTTATTACAATTTTCAATCTGCTTTATATTTTCATACCCATTTCATTACATTTTTATTCCAAGATAGTTTACATGGGTTTAATTGAGTTTATGTTTCATATTACGTTAGATACTTTCATTACTACAGGGAAAGTTATAAACTACAAATCTTCGATTAATTGTTTTACATATTCGTGAAATAATCTTTTAAATATTTCTAACGAAGTTCCTAACATACTTAGTATTTAAAACTAAGTGGTTTTTCTGATGTTTTGTTTCTTTAAAAATGTATAGTAATACGAAATCAGAAGTAATGACAAAGCTAAAACAAAATAATGAATTTTGATCGATACTATCAACATACACTTGGAAAGAATCGTGAAGGAACTCTGGTAATAAATTAAAAGTAACTTAACCCAAAAAAATCGGATCAATCAATAGTTAAATGTTTGGTTCTTGCAGAAAATTTAGTTGAAATGTCTAAGTCAGAAGGCGAAGTGATTGAGCAAATAAAACATTTAACGGATACGAAAGATAAAACTGGATTACAAATTCAAGTTGAAAAGACAGAAATACTGACGACAGATAAAAGAAACACTGAAGAGATATTAAGTACTATGAATGGAAAAATGCAACATTTCGGAGAAATTATCCAAAACGATAATTTCCCCTTTGCACAGCCATGAATAATAAAAAAAATAATAACTTGAAAAGATAATTCACTGACAAAGAAATAGTTCTGACAATTATGACCTACGTGGCAATCTTATCAGACTTTCATAAAAAAAAGTTAAACACCATAAAGACGTAAGAAAGCAATTACAAAAGGCTCATAAAATTCGGCATATAAATCAAAACACTTTTTTTTGTAACATTGAATTAGACCAATTAAGTTAGAAACAAATCAGCTGTCACCGAGGATAAATGGTTAAAGTGCTAGATTAGCCTACGATAGATTACAAAGCGGACGATTCGGGAAGTCGCAGCTGTGGCTTACGAGGTGTTGACGAAACAGCCCAAGACTTTATAGACTTAAATTTATTAAATTATTTCATTTTAGATTTCTAAAACGTACATAATGAAGTAGTGAGGCAAAACGAAAAAAATTATAAATAAATTAAAATATAAATAAATATTTTCTGCTTAAGTATATCTCAGTTTCGTTCCAATTAATTAAAAAAACAGAAACAAAAATCTATCTTAAATAAAAATATTAAAAAATCAAGTAGGCCTAATAATACATAATCTAGAATATATTGTGACATTAATATACTTAAGTAGTAGTTTGTGGTAGACCTATTCTATAAATAGCTAAGGGAATAAATTGTTTATTGTACGTAATTGCACATTGTATGAAGTGGAGTGTATTGAACAAGGATGATGGATTGCATTGAATGAAATGTTTTAAATACAATTTCTCGGAAATCAAAACTAGTAGAAACGTTTGTTTTTTTAATTTTTTTTATTTAACGTTGCATCAAGTACAATGGTCATTAGCGACGACGTTCGGTTGTAACTTACTGTGCATAATGTAGGATGAATAATTTTTTGTTACGTAAGAAAATATACGGTGCCTGAGCGGGATTCGAACTTCCGACCGCGTGATGAGAGGCAAGGACGTTACCAACTACGCCAATGTGGTTGGTGTTGGCGTGACTGAGACAAAAAAACGGCTGTTTTAATTTTGATTCCTTCTGTCAAGTTCCGGTAAGACGGAGAAAGTGTTATTAAGGGTTTCGATCAACGATCAGCAGGTACAAATGTTAATTATTTTTTTGACAAGTACAAAAACAGTTAGCGCTTGTGTAGTGAGTTGGTTATTAGGTGTACTGTGCATGGAATCTTCGTTGTCGGGCCGTTTCAAAATAATGGAGTTACGCGACGGGTTCTGAATTACGATGGTAGCGCGTGTGCGTACTGGTGGTTTCAAGCGACTTCGGATGGTGAAATATTTGTTTTAAATGTTAAGTGACAGTATCTTATCTAAAATTGAGTTTAATTTAAGCTTTAAGTTTTTAAATTATTATAGTAATTTATTTTTTGTTACTAAAAGCAAATACAACGAATCTCATATCCTAGCTGTAATAGTAATTAACAATAATTAATTAGTAATTTAATTGTAATTTGTTCGTATTATAAGCTTAATAATATTAATTGTAATTATCAGTTGTATCAATAAATATTTTTTACTAGTTTAAAGGAAGTTTGTTTGTTATTAATTATACTCAGATCCCGAACGATTCTAGGCTTACTTGTTACGACATATAGGTGCACTAAACTTACTTTTCTAAAAAGTCAGTTACGGAACGTTGGGAGGTCGTTCGGCCCTGGAGCCTCTACTGTGGTTCTGAATCCGATACTGTTAATTAACCCATTGTTTTCGCTTATAAACAAGCAGTCATTTTAAAATAAAAACATTGTGTGAAACACTGACACGACTTTCTCTTGCCAGTGAAAAAATAAAACAATATAACCTAACATAATAATAAAACATTAGAAATAAACAAAAAAAACTAACCTTAAATAACGTAACCTATTTTAATCAAGATCAATGATTTTAATCAATGATACAAAATTGAAATCTCAGGCCAGACCTCAGATTAGGCCAACCTCAGTTTGGCCTAATAATACGGGAAATCACTCTCTGACGCTAAAAAAAGGCTCTGTAGAGCAAAATACCCAAATAAAAGTTGTAGATCGTCCAATGTTCTATAAATTTATGTAAACTTTTGTCGTTAAATGTATACTAAGTCCAAAATCTTAAAATAACCAATTTTTACAGATTTTTATGAAAAAAAGAGAAAATCACTAATTACCGCTAAACTAATTGTTATACAAAGAAATGTTTGAATTAAAAGTTGTAGGTTTTTAAATTTTTATAACTTTAATCCACTTTTACGCTAAAATGTATATTAAAGCCGCAAGCTTAAAAACCCTTTTTTTCTACGGAAGAACAGCCTTTCAAAGAATTTCAGCAAACATGGCAACTACCCTATCATGTAGAGCACGAAAAAATGTAGCAAATGAGGTGACTTAAAAAGATAAGAGCCGTTTTTGAGAAAATCGTAATAGAGTTAAAAATGACACGAATAAACTACTACCCCAGGGGATCTGAAAAGTTGTAGGGTATCGGGTGAAAACTCGGTTTCAAAAAATCTATATGAAATAATACTTTCCTTTCTTAATATTCATATACACAAGAGAAAGTTAAAAATAAAAATTGCGTGATTAGCTTGATAGGATTAGAGACAATTTACATGATTTAGAAAAACCAGCTGTAAAACAAATGTACACCGTTTGTTTATTTTCAAAACTGTTTATTATCCGTAAATTTTCTTGTCAGGGTTGTACATTTCTGGAATTCAAACAGTTGTTTACATACTAAAATACCAATATATTTTGACAATCAGTATCAGAAAGACCATCAGAATCCATTAGCGATTAACCTCCTTGGCAACAGCGAAGGTACTCACGGACTGAAACGTTTTAAACCATTAGACTTACCTTTACGATTTTGTTAATCATTAATTTTTTTTATCTTTTTCACTTCAACTCCTAACCATTGTCATCTCATAATCAGCGTCGTTTTCATCTCTATCATCGTCATCGTCATCTCCAACTTTAACAACTTTGTGTTTCAAGATGTTGATTCACAGTTCATCAAGTTTGGTTTTGTATATATTCTCGTATATAAATGTTTTTTTTTCTTCACAGTTTAGTCTTATTGAAATGCACTATTGAGTGTAGTTTATATTTTAATTTTAAAAACATAACTCAGATTTTCTAATATTTTCTTAAAGTTATTGTATTTATTAACTGGTTGCAAAAGAAATACTACATTGTTACAAAAAAAGAAAAGAAATTACGACAAAAACAAACAAAGTTAAAAATGTTATCAAACATAGGTAGATACGAATATATATACTTTTAATATCTAAAATAGGTTAATAAAAATATTTAAAATCATTTTCTATTGGTACAAATTTAATAAGAAGCCTTGATAGTTTAGTACGGTATTGTAATCTACATTCTTGATCCATTTCAAATTTATTAACAGCTATTCCCATTTATTCGCTAATAGCCATTGTAACTGACGTTACTCTAAATACTTGCACCAAAAAAGATAATATTATACAATAAGTATTATAAAAAAAAATTCCGAGAACCTAACAAATCAGATGGATTTTTATGGAATGCGGTATTAAACCTATTAAATATAATCGGAACCGACTGAGTTCGTAAATTTTCAACTTTTAAAAATCTGTAAAATGTGTATTAAATTTGACTATTTGAGCATTTTCCATTGCAAAATGTTTATCAAAACAAAAGTTTTTCTGTGTAGTGTTTTTAGTATCCGTGTGAAATGGTGCTGCATAACAATGAGAACAAGATCAATTTCTAATAAGTACTTTAAATAAAACTCTAATACGATGCACACAAAAAAGAATAAGTACTTACGAATAACGATATCTTACAATTGCAGAGTAAGCCAGTTGGGTCCTTCCAAATTGGACTAGGATGAGTTCGATTCTGATTGAAAAGTTCTTGGAAACCGATCAACTTTAGTAAGAAGAAAATGCTGACTAGGTTAATCATAATATCAGCTCAAGGCAAGAACGATATCCATTTGAAAGTATTTTCTTTCTTACATGAAGGAATATAGCCCTCTTGAAAGGTCTTACATTAAATCCTTTCAATATATAACTCAAAAATACTGAATAAAAATGTGGTAAGTCAAAGAAAGTAAAAAGGCAATGGAATAATATTTAAAACAGATAAACGGATTTATAATCGATAGATTTATTTTTATAATATTTTACGCTGAACGGAAAGTTGTAAATTCTGAAAAGAACAATTGTGAATTTCACATTTATTTTATCTAAATAATTGAGTATGCTGAATTTATTTAAGGTACCAAGAGTGAGTTCATCGCAATAAGAAATCCGTGTTGGAACTAACTGAATTTTCTAATTATAAGTATTTTGTAAACAAATGTTTAGTTTCAATTAAAATTGTGTACATTATTACCTAATCAAATACTTAAACAAAATACATTTCTGAATATTTCTACTAATAATCCTTCATTACTACTCTAATACTAATGAGAAACATAAATTATGTTGAATTCAAAAATTTATTATATTATAGAGATTTTACTACGTACATAGTAATATGCAGCCTATTTTATTCTTTTTTTGAATTTAATTTAATAAACTTTTACATCATTAATTGTTGTGGTATATGACTAGTAATAATCTCAATACCTAACCTAGGCTTTGATGGACAGCTCAGCACGGTACAATCAGGCTTTGATGGACATGTCCTGTCCATCCATGTACGGTGCAGCCAGGCTTTGATGGACAGGATAGCACGGTGCAGTCAGGCATCGATAGACAGGATAGCACGGTGTAGTCAGCGGTTTGGACTTAGTATCAACATTTTAAAAATGAAGTTCATGTTAATTTACAGAGACCATGTGAATGGAGCTCACCTTTATATCAACCAAACCTGGATAGAGAGAAAACAATATTATTGTTATTTGGTAACGACGATAGACGAGCAATGGGACACTATATATGAAATAAAATGCCATAGGCAAGGCAAGAGCAATATTTAATAAAATGGGTGCTATTTTCAAGAGCCATTACCTAATTCGTTCAACAAAAATGAGGGATCTAAGATGTTTTGTATTCTCTGAGCTCCTATCCTTTGTAGAGTCGTGGACCTTGGATAAAGCCATCATAAGGAAACTGAAGGCATTTGATATGTGGCCGTACAGATGAATGTTGAGAGTCCCATGGACTGCTCGGATGACAAATACAGAATTTCTCAGGAGAATGAAGAAAGATGAAGAAATAATTTTCACCATCAAGTGTGGGAAGCTACAATATTTGGTCATATCATGCAGAATGAATCGTGAAGTTAAGATAAGATCAAGGTATCAAGAATGAATCCAGATATTCGTTACTACAAAAAAATTCCGTAGGAGAAAATATATGGGGAGAAAGAGGACCTGGCACAAGAAGGGTATCGTGGCTTCAAAATCTTAGAATTTGTTTTGAAAAAAGCTCCGAAGAGCTGTTTGGCAGTACAAAACAGCAAAGTAAAAATGATGGTCACGAACAATCGGAACGGATGGGCTTCTGAAGAAGAAGAACTAGCCCTATTTGGTTTCGTTCTATATGGTTTCGTTTTAATAAGTTGAATTTAAATCTAGAAAAAACGGTTTACCTTAATTTTAGTCTTTCACGGTCTTTCGTTTTTGATCAACCACTTCAATATCATGAAGTGGAATGTTCTTTTAATGTGTGTAATTGTGGTTTAATAAAACAATCAAATAAGGTTAAATATCTTGGACTTCTAGTTGGGGATGATCTTCTGTGGAAAGCGCATATTTCAAATCTCAAAAAATACTTACGTCTTCTCCTACATAGGTTTTATCATTTACAATATATGTGTCCCAGATCTTTATTGAAGCAAATTTATTTTGCTCTTGTACACTCACGGTTGTCGTATGGAATTGCATGTTGGGGAAGTACATACATTACTCACATTAAATATGTGATTAATCTACAAAAGTCTTTTCTATACACTATTAATGGTTACAAAAAGTGCGATCGTATGAGCCTGTCCAGAAATTTGGAGTCCTTCCTTTAAGGCATTTATTTGTTTTCAAGGTTCTAATACAATTCTTTTGGGCTTGTGGTAACCGTGAAGTAATAATTGATCCCAATAAAACCAATTATGGTACTAGGAACGCTGGAAAAATTAAGACTAGAAAACCAAATAGTACATTTTTTCAGAAGTCATTTCTCTATCTTTAGAGGCGATTCGTTAACGTACTTCCACCCCATATACACAGTATTATGTCACCACATCTATTAAAACATAAACTAAAATATCATATAATATCGATCTGTGAGCAAGAACTTGAGAGACTTTTCCAGGTCTTAAAATAACTTTTTTATTAGTTTTTAATTTTCTCTTTGCGACAGTTTAACTGTCTCTTTATCCTCATTTATTGAATTACTTTCGTATAAAGTTAAAATATTTAAGTTGTGTTAGTTAAAATATATTATTGTAAAGTAGTTATAGTTATAAAATAAAAATTATATTATCGCTATTATAATATAGCTACCAGTAATAAATTAACTTAGTAATTTTATAGTAGTTATAAGTATTTAAGTGAATTAATGTTTTTGTTCTGTATACTCCTATGCGCGGACAGAACTCTTTGTGAAGAAGAGTTTTTGCGTACAAGTATATTTAGTTTAAAATATTGTACATAGCTTAGTATAGTCATGAATTGTAATTTTAATGTAGCTATATTTTACTAAATAAAATAAATATTTTTCGAAACACTGTTTTTCTTTTGGTTTTACATTTGACTCTTATACACAAAAAAACTAATGTTGATGGCGAAGAGAAATACCAATGAACAATGAATTTTTTTTCGAAAATATGCCAGACCTAATGGGCAATAAGATTCAGGACCTCCTGTAAACAAGCGAGTGGCTCTGATCAATGCACCAAAGGGCTGGCGACTTCCTGTTGTCTGCTGTATTTTTAGGTATTTTATTTTTTATTTCTTGAATGGAAAAAACGTATTGTCAATAGTGTACAGCAATGCTTCTTGTATAGAGGATGATACTTTTCGTACTCAAAAACAAAATATCTATAACATAAATTACACTCAAATACCAGTATATTCCCAATAAACAAAACAATTGAACAGAATTAAATTTAAGAAGTTGAAGTAAAAATCCTCAATCCTGTATTATAAGTGAAGATAAGTTTGTATGAGATATTTTTGAACAATCTTAGTATATTACACGAGTAGGGTATTAAAATACGTCATACAACCAAAAGAAACTGATATAATTTTCGATTAGACTCCGTTATTTTGCATTTTCCACAATAATACACGGCTGATGGAATTAACCAGTGAACAGAATAACCTACGCTCATCTTAGTAACTAATATTTGAGTATCTAGAAGAAAGATCTATGTTATTTTTTTTTTTTTTAGTAGGTTATTTGGTCACCAGAGACGATACAGTCTCTATCAAAACCATTAAGCGAACAGAAGCCGCGCCGATCCTCCCACAGGAGAGGGCGCTATTAAATCACAACTTTGTTTTCTTTTGCAAATTTAAAAATTTCCCTGTAAGGAAGCTCGTTATCTTTACGTATTATATCTTGTACATCATATACAATATCAGGATCAGTTCTCCACAAGTCGAGTCTCAGTCTCTCCGAAGCTTCAAACAATAATGGGCAATCAAATATCATATGGTTTAAGTCTTGTCTGACCACGCCGCAGTCGCACGCGGCAGAACCAATCACATTTTTATCCGCCAGATGTGCTCTACAGCAAGTGTGACCAGATTTTATTCTGTTGATCAGAGTAATAAACTCTCTAGGACCTCTAGAATTTGCAAACCAAGGCTTGTTCAAACCAACTTTGGAGTTTTCAAAGTAAAATTTTCCCTTAAAATTGCTTTGTGATTTCAGGAAATTACGAGAATCAGATCGTAAAACACATCCGAAAAAGGGGAAAAGATTGTCAAATCTCACCTTAGGGATGTCTATAACATTTTTATCAAGCGCTGCTTTAGCTAGTTCGTCGGCTCTTTCGTTACCCGCAATTCCCAAGTGACTTGGGATCCAAACGAAGGAAGCGTCAAGTCCAATTCTAATTAAATTTACATAAATTTCTTTAATATCCATAATAATATCATCTAATTTATTTTTACCGTAAGAACCACAAAGTGCTGACAAAACGCTACGAGAGTCGGTGAAAATGACGGCTTTTTTAATTTTTTTTCTAAAGATTATTTTTAACGCTTCGAAAATTGCTAAGGCTTCCGCGTGAAATATCGTAAAATTGTGGTTTACTCTTTTTTGTATTCTTATATTTAGATCTTCAGACCACACGGCGAAACCTGTCCTGTTAATATCAACATTTTTTGACCCGTCTGTATACAGCCTCGCTTTATCGGCGTGGTGATTTTTTAAGTACTTAATAAACAAACTATTTACTTGCATTAATTCCTGAAACTTTACGCCATCGACCAAATTAATTTTAGAATCTAAATCTAGGAAACACGCTGCCGGATTGAATTTTGAAATTCCCGCCAATTTCCAGGTACGGACGTCAGGTAATAATTCGGTTAGTTCATCATACCGGGAGATCAGGTTGAACTTACTTTTTAGTCTAGTGCGGTTTGATTGAGCGAGCTCAGTTCTCAAAGTGTCACGCAGGGGGTGACTTTCGGAAGACATTACTTTAATCATAAACTTTTTACCCAAATACTTTCTTCTCAGACTCAACGTGAATTCGCAAGCCAAGTCAAGTATGACATTTGTAGGGGTTGTTTTCATGAGACCTAAAGCTATTCTAATTGCTGCAAATTGAATTGTATCTAGGCTCTTTTTAGAGCTTTCACAACATGAGTCCGAGAAAATGCTACCCCAGTCCAAATGCGACCTGATTAAACCTTTGTACGGCATCAAGACTGTGTTAGGATGGGCCCCCCCATCGAATACCAGAGATGGCTTTAAGGACATTTAATAATTTACCAGATTTTTGTTTGATATAACTTATATGTAATTTCCAATTTAATTTATGATCTAAATGAATTCCAAGATCTATGTTATTGTAATGATTCAAAAAGACTGACAGCTGGCTAGGTTTATATTTTGGTCTATTAAAGTGTAAATATAAATAGTGCCAGCTGGTTGATATCAAATATTCAAAATTATATTTTTTACATTAATAAATTTAATTTAGTCCAAACATATCTCGTTGCTAGCAACTAAGAAAAAGAAACTAGAGAGGAATTTTGTAAAATGGAAGTCGCTTTTGGACCTCAAAGAGTGTACAACACAAATAGTACAATGGTGCACAGGATAACATAAAATAAATATAACTAAAACAACTAATATGTAGAATGTATATTTCAAGATCTTACGTTATACTCAGTAAATTTCACAAGAGAGCAGAATAAAGTTAGAGCAAAATGAAATTGACGTTATTCAACATAGGCCCTTATTCCATCTCATGAATAATAAAATCACGTCATTTTTACAATAGAAAATACATTTTTTACTTTTAAAACAAAACTATAAAAGAGAAACGCTAATGATATAGGCTGCTAATTAGCAATATATAGTCAACTCTCCGTAGGTACTCACGCATTCAGTCCTCGGGGATTTCATATTCGCGGTTCCACTTTTAGTTCCACTTTTCAGTATTCGAAATGAGCTAAATCCAATAGCCACAGTTTGTTCCAAAAGAAAAAGAATTTGGAAAACAATGATAAAATGGACAATAAAGATGATCACCTGTGTGATAAAGATGAAAAACAACTGGACTGGATGCTGCTGGCCATATAAATTATAACAGAGTAATGAAATCCTCCCAACATAAGTAGGCCCTTTTTCCACTTAAATTGTCTCAATTTTTGGTTATAGTGACATCTGTTGATAGCTTACAGAACTAAAACTGTTATAAGTTACTAGATTACATTACATAGGCCATAAATCCAGTGAAACCCACGTTTTCAAAATTTCGTAACATTGAAATACCCTTTCCCGGACACTTATTCATTTGATATTTTCAAACCCAATTTTAACGAAAACTCTCTGAGGCTACCAAATTGGTAATGCGTACGTTAATTATTAAGAGTGTTGTTTTTGTTTAGGTCAGTAGCCAGAAGGCTGGGTTGAGCCTCTAGAGTAACAAGAAACTAAGTAACGAGAAGTGGGGTGATTAACCATTGACTTCCCAACTGAGTGGAAAAGTATGCTTATCAGCATGCAGGCACACTGAAAAGTACCTACTTCCACCCTACAAATATCACCTTCACTTCACTCACCACAGGTTCTGGCTGTATAGTTAAATTCATTATTATTAGAGGCAATAATTCTGACCAGTGTCTTTTACTCCTCTACCTCTTCTGTTGTCAAATACTTTAGTCATATAGCTGACTGACTATATGATAAGAAACAGAACTATTTTTGTAGCCCTGGAACCAGCAGATCTTCTGCAATTAATTTAACACACTACCTACCCGTTATGGACAATTGCGAGTAAGAAAGAGTAAAAGTGTGATGAGATGGTCTGTAAAACTTTCTACTTTAACACTTTCGAGCAAACCACAAACTGGCACTAGTTAATAATCAGATAAAAATAGGTGGTTAATTCAATTATGTTACAATTTTTTTTATTTAACGTCGCATCAACTGCAACGGTCATTAGCGATGACGTTGGGGTGTAACTGTAGAGGATGAAATGATTTTTTCTGTAACGTATGAAAATATGCCGTGGCTGAGTGGGATATAAATTTTATTTAAATCCTAACAGAGGTGCTAACTTACAGGTTTTTTATATGTAGTAGGCCTACCTTCAAATTTGAGAAAAATAGTGTATGTAATTAGATTAATCTTCAGTTTTAAAAATTAATAATCTGGTTTATCACAAATAGATTAATTTGACTTTGGATTATAATTTTATTAATTAATGTTCAATTTGCTTTCAAATTCTGAAATAAAGACAAATATTCTAATGTTTTAATATAGGTAGGCTTAGGAGTGAGTTTGTGTAATGGTCAGCGCAAATGGCTTTTATTCCTGGTCAGGGTTGGAATTTTTTCATGCCTTTTCTTTCTTCGTTTGTATTAATAGTAACGAACAAAACAGTTAGAAAAAATAAAAACAGAAGCGAGTTTACTTACAGCTTTACTCTAGTTTCATATTGACATTAAACTGCTATCTACCGAAAATACTTGGAAACAGCAAATATTCTGAACTAAATACAGTACACAGTATAGAAAGTTTTATAAATAAATTAATACACCATCGATTACCTACTTCGTTATTACCGATGACAAAATATTAATATATATTGAAAAGTAATTATGTGAATACTTTTCGGAGCCTAGGTAAACATTGAACCCAGGACCATCTGTTTCTTCAGTTTAACATTCTTACCACTGCACAAGCATATCTTCACTGGCCTCTACAGTATTTCTGCTTTAAAAAGATTTAAATTCCTTCCTGTTATAATTTTTTTAAATGCTTAGATTATGAACAAGTTGACTTACGTCCTATTCCAGGAAGTAGCGAGAATTTGGTTGCAGGGGTACTGAGTCTGAAGATTTTTTAGTATGACCGACTCTTACACACATTAAGACAAGTGAGGAAGTGATAGATGAAAGCGAGCGAAGAAAAAATCCAGACGACCGTTATCGAACCAAGGTTCAACCGGCATATTAGTCTGATACAAAATTTGCATTTTTCGTTCAGAGAGCTGAAGCCCGTCAAACCACCACTTGCCTACGTTTGTGTGCATATCCTATTTCAAAAGTTTTTTAAGCAATCAGATTTTAGCATTTCTTCACGGTACTGTTATCTTATTTCTTCTGTATTAATGTACGACTTCTTTATTCTTAACAGGCTTATATAATAATTATTTTATCAACTTTTCATTATTGTTAGAATTTTTCTCGAATAGTAAAATATGTTATGAACTTCACAGTAGTTCATTGAAAATGTGTACAATCTCTTTTTTCAGAATTTCTTTCATATTCTGACGTTGCTGTAAAAGTCTTCAAGACTGATGTATCATCTTCTGAAAATATTTTAATAAAATTAGTTTAAATGTTTGTATCGAATAAAACTATTCTGATGATGCTGGATCCACCCAGCGAGAACAGAATAAACATGTTCATTCTGTTCTCTCCGGATCCACCAAACCACGTAAGGAATGGAAAGTAGAATAATAGGTGAAAGCAAAATTAAAATAAACAACAAAGAAGCCTAAAAATTCAAATTGTATTTACATTTTAATTATTATCCACAAAAAAACTTCTGTTGTTAACAGTCAAATTTGTACAAGTAGGAACTTCTAACTAGCATATGGCCTAGAACAGTTTCGGTTCAAAATAATTCATATAATTATGCAAAATGTTTCTTATGTAAGGAGTAGCCTATTTTTATGTACCATAATAATTTATAAGTTTCTTAATGAATATAAATAACGCAACCAAAGGCTTCCCGGTTAATAAACATCCTGTCATAATAGCTTATCGTTTAAACTATGTACCAAGTCTTAATAATAATAGTAAACAACTCGTTTAAAATGGTTACATGCTGATCTTGAGTATATTTCCTTTGATAATGATAAGGCGTAGTGAATGAATGTGGAAAATTTAATTTTTGTTACAGAAATGTTCAAATGGCGAAATATTAGATTGAATTGTAATTGTAACTACATTTTTATGTACAAACAATTTTGAATTATCAAGTAACAATCATGGTTTCTCGGGCATTAATAAAATATGTGATTAAAAGATTAATGTAGTTTTAGATAGGTAGCGTTTACGCAGTAACAATGTTACCTGCCGGTACAGTGAAACGGGGTAGATTTTGAAACTCTCGATTTACAGTACCCTTCACGCATTCTATAGGAAATATACTGAAACTAGACAGGGTATCCTGCAACAGGGTAGAAAGAGAATTTTGTTTTTTCCCAAAAGCATTGATTAATTTTTTTTAAATGTATAGAATACACTTTAAAACATTTACAAATAAAACCATAACGTAACAAAATTTTTGAAATATATTTTATTATTATTTTAAATACTTTCAAATTAACCAGACTACGGGTAGTAGGCTATGAGTTGTACAACCAACATCTAACCAATGTATCAGTGTCAGTAATGCTATTTGTTTCAAATACTCATTAATTTAAACATAATTTTTCGTCGGAGACTTTATATTTTACCAATTTCATATTGAAAAAAGACTAAATAATACTCCCCGCAATATCCCCGCCAGGGATCAGCCAATTTAGTAGAGGACTTAATTATCCCCACGAGGGTATGCCAAAATTGTTGTGTACTAATTAAATTATATGATATTATATTGTATAGTTAAAATATTTACCATCATCATCATTCTTTTGTTATGTGATAAAAAACTTTGAACATTACTAAATGATTATCATGCAAACACGTATGTTATGTTTGTAGCGTAATTATTTAATCTCGTTTTAAAATAATAGTTATCATAAATAATAATAATCATAGGCAATTCCTTTTAAAAATAGTTATTCTTATTTATTCTTCATCACATATATTTATATTTATTTTAAACTTAAGAATGAATTATTGTTGTTGTTGTTTTTAATACGTCTGCTATTGAAAAGCTTCCAGATAATCACAGTTATTTAAAAGTAGAATGATAAGTGTCTCTTTTAATATTATGAACGTTATACTCATTATTATGCATTCATTTTTAGTATTAAATATATTTTATCAATATTTGTTAAGACTGAATGAGGGACCCACTCTCTTGGTTTGGCCTCCTGTCCCCCATTAAAAAAAATTACAATTCTCTTTTCTTCTTCTTAGTTGCCTAGTAACCATACTTTTGTTAATGAAATCAAATAATTTTATTAAAATATTTATTTTAATCAGCTGGAGATATCTATTTTTATTTCAATAGACTCAAAAATAAACAACTCCAGGTGTCCAGTAAATTTGTCATATTACAAATATCCCCCCCTTTAAATTTTGAAAACAAAAAGAAATTTTTATGATAACCTAAATTTTGAATTTGTTTGATAAATTTAAAGCCAAAATGTTTTAAAATTGTGTTACTAAGCAACTTTACAATACTTACTATCCAAATAAACTATAAACTATAAACACAAACCATAAACAAACTATAAACATAACTATAAACTATAAACATAACACAAATAACAACATAATGTACATTGATTTCTTTTTCACATTTATTGTGATTTGTATAAATACCTATATTCGGTTTCCAGTTATTTTGTTTAACACATTTATTTACAATATTCACACTTTCATAGATTAATTTGTTCATAAACTGTGAAATCACTTTTTTCTTGTTTCGGTCTTCAATCAGTTCAACGACTCCTAAATCTACATTTTCTTTTATTGGTTTATCTACATTATGCTCTGCAGATTTATTTGATAAGTTCATTTTATCTAATTCATAATTTCTTCCTTTGTTTATTCGATCATTTAATGTAATATTTATGGATTTATACTGATCTGAACCTTCAAAGTGTTTGTTCATATTTTTTCTTGCTATAACCTCACATATTTGTTTTCCTCTCATATTTTCATCATTATTCTTATTGTTATTATTATTTGTTACCACATTTGATACTTCTTTTTGTATTGGTTTAATATTATTTTTGTTAACATCTTCTAGATTTTTTCTTACATTCTCTATTATTTTTACATTATCCTGTTTTATCCCTTCTCTAAGTTCTCTAATCGCCCTTTCTCGTTTATCTAACCTACAATCTAAATTATTTATTTTTTCAACTAATACCTTTCTATGAGATAAAAACTCCTCTCTATGTAGAGTTATAGTGTGTGTCTGTTTATCTATTCTATGCCCTAATTCATTTTTTTGTCCATCCATTTTGTTCCTTAGCTCAATGTTTTGTTTATCCATTTTGTTCCTTAGCTCACTGTTTTGTTTATCCATTTTATTCATAAGTTGCTGAAACATGTTTATAATCATAGTTGTTTGACTATTATTATTATTGTTACTATTATTATTCATACTTATTCTGTCATGAATTCCTTTCCTGTAAATCAGGAATTTATCCTGTGATTCTACCAAAGGCGATGAATCCTTCCCCACAACCGGGTTGCCAATTTGAAAAGAACTTTTTTTACTCCCCACAAGGGATGCCAATTTGAAAAAGAACTATTTTACTCCTCACAAGAGATTAGCCAAATTTGTAAGGAAACTAATTATATTATATTATATTATATTGTATAGTTAGAACATTTACCATCATCATCATTCTTTTGTTATGTGATAAAAATCTTTGAACATTTCTAAATGATTATCATGCAAACACGTATGTTATGTTTGTAGCGTAATTATTTAATCTCGTTTTAAAATAATAGTTATCATAAATAATAATAATCATAGGCAATTCCTTTTAAAAATAGTTATTCTTATTTATTCTTTATCACATATATTTATATTTATTTTAAACTTAAGAATGAATTATTGTTGTTGTTGTTTTTAATACGTCTGCTATTGAAAAGCTTCCAGATAATCACAGTTATTTAAAAGTAGAATGATAAGTGTCTCTTTTAATATTATGAACGTTATACTCATTATTATGCATTCATTTTTAGTATTAAATATATTTTATCAATATTTGTTAAGACTGAATGAGGGACCCACTCTCTTGGTTTGGCCTCCTGTCCCCCATTAAAAAAAAATTACAATTCTCTTTTCTTCTTCTTAGTTGCCTAGTAACTATACTTTTTTAATGAAATCAAATAATTTTATTAAAACATTTATTTTAATCAGCTGGAGATATCTATTTTTATTTCAATAGACTCAAAAATAAACAACTCCAGGTGTCCAGTAAATTTGTCATATTACAATATTTTTATAAAGTTCTTATTTATAACTGTACGACTGCTGTACTGTATTGTGGAACAACAACGATGGAGTTTTACGTGTTAAAAATGTTCAGACCCCAGACATCGGACCCGGGACATTACGAAACTTTGCAAAGTTTAAGTGCAAGTTAAACAATCTTGTTATTATTATTATTCTCATTAATAACGCTAACTTTTGCAGCTGTTCATGATTTAATCATGGAAATTGCCAGTCTGGTAAGGGCGAAATACAAACATTATTGATAGAAGTTACGTTACATTAGTCGATCAAGCGAATTGGTTAGGTGATCGTGACAAACACACTGGTTGTTTCTCTATGAATTCTAAACTTCCGTTATGAAAACATTTAAGAACTGGAATAAAATTCAATATTTTTCAATTTAAATAAATATTTTTTGTTACAATCAATTCAGTAAAACATTCACTATTTCATTACTGTTTTAAATTTTCATCTCTGGAGAAGTTTTTACAGAATATTTATAACCGCTTTTACTTTTAGAATCCTTTGGTTCATTATCAGCTACTATTTTTTTGGTTAAAAATACTTTAAAAAAATCTAAGGTAAAAATTTAAGGTTAAAACTTAAAATATTTACATTTGTTTATCATTATTCTCATAAGCTGTGCCGCTGCAATAGTCTCAAAGATTAATATAATTTTTCAATAACTTTCTGATTCCTTAAATTTATTGTATCACTATATTAACTATTATTTGCGGCACTGTAATTTTTGTTTCACAAGCATAGTTAAAACTTGTAAGATCTATTTAAATTTAAGTAAAACTTCATGAAGATTTTGCGCCTTTTTATGCTGTAAATTTAATGAATTTAATTCAATTGATTACCTTTCAAATAATGCGATAAATGTGTACTCGGTATTGTACGTTAATTAATTACATATTGACGTCATCACCAGTAGAACATAGAAGAAAATGTAACACTATTTAAAAATATAAGGTATCGAACGTAAGCACACGCCCTTGGAAATAAGCACATAAAGTAACACAGTAACTCAGTTCCGCTTGAAGGGTTTCGAAAATTGTTTCACTTCACTTAACATTTGAAGTTTTCGCCAAGAAAAATGGTTGGATGCGAGTATGTAGGCTTAACAAAAAGAAATAAGATATAAAGTCTGAAATTGACATAAGAATTTGGTCACGAATGTTTCTGTTACATTTTTCTATTTCCTAAATACAGAACATTTAATGAAAGAATATGTGTTTTAGAAGGACGCGGAACTATTACCTTATGGAACATATATTATTTCTTCATTTCATTTTTATTAATTTTACAAAATTAATATAACTACGACAGAGTCAAGAGGAGCGTCAACTGATAAAAAGGTCAATTTTTCCACGTTTCTTCCTCATTTTTAATGTCATAAAAATAAATATTAACATAAAAATTAACTTGTTTTATTTATTATCTACATTTGATTGAACTGTTGATCATAAATGCTGTCAATGTATTTAACAAAACAAACTAGTAGAAAGCCACAAGACAAATATACAAAACTTTTGTTTTCGCCTTATTTAGTCTGTGACTTGACAATGATGTAGGTTTGATTTTAGCGATTGGTCTGTGTGTATGTGAGACGGAGGGGAAAATTATCTCAAAAAGGTAATATTGTACGAAACTGAAACTTTAAACTTAAATTCGATACCACAAGGGGACCCGACACGAACATTTTCATCAAAATCGGTCAACTGAAGTATGAGTTTATTCATACAGTTTTTCACTTGTTTTTTTTCAAAAACGGCTCCTACGATTTATTTAAAAAATCGCCTTATTTATTAAATTTTTTACGCTCTGCAAGATAGGGCAAGCGCCACGTTCGCTCAAATTCTTGAAGGTGCTTGCTCTCATGATGAAAAAGTCTTTTTAAGACTGCAGTCTTAATAAATGTATTTTAGGGGAAACGGATACACAATTAAAATTGAAGGAAAATTTTCAGGAAACCATTCTTTCTACAACGTTTAGCTTAGCGACAAAATTAGTGATTTTCTGTATTTTGCTCATCAAAAGTTGGATTTTTTAAGATTGTGGGCTTTATATGCATTTTACGACAAAGGTATAGGATATTAAGAAACCTAAACTTTTATTTCAAAATGTATTACTACTGTAGAGCGCAGTATAGTGTCAATTAGTGATTTTTTGTATTTTTAAGATCTACAGGTGTTGACTTTAATTTGGCGTCATTCACTCATGATTGAAATCAAATTTCTTTTTAAATTTTACATTGCTCACTAATGATTAAGCGTAGATTAAATTGTTCGTTATTTACAATTGCAAGAGAAAGTTGTGTGGTTGCTTCACACTAGATATTTCATATTTAGGACTGAATTCTGATATTACTTGTTGGTTACTGTCAGTGTAAGATCAGTATAGATATGACATAAAATTTTGATTGGGAACGTTCGAATATGTTTACATAAGCACTGGATAAAAAAAAATTGATAAATGTTGCATTCGAACGGATTTACAAAAGTAAATTTGCAATATTAATATTCCTTTTAGTTTATGTGCAAACATATAAACGTATTGTTAGGACTAATCAAGTGTGACGTGGCGCCACCGTCTGTGATATTTAGGTTAATGCTACAAGGATGATTAAGCAGCTATAAAGGACGTTCTAGCTCCTAGATTAGGTACTATAAATAAACAACCCTCACAGTATTAATCACAAGTTAAGTACACATCAGTTTTCGTTTCACAAAAACTTGATTGAGCCATCTGATTAAATTTTTTTATTCAGTTATGCTGTTCTATTACGATAAACATGTTTACATTACCCATAACAAAAGTGATGCGGGATAAATATAACACAGTAAACCATATTACATTTTTTTTTCTTTATTGTTACGATGTCCGTGTTTATTTCTTGCAAAGTGAAATTTCAGTTTGAAAACTACAATTCATTTTCATTTCACTAAAAATAATATTATTAACATTTAATACTTATTGTAGTTTAGAAGTTTTAATTTTCCAGGGGAGTTTGCCTTCATAAAAGTCTCTTGAGTGTAATGTTTCAATACATTCACAGATTTATTAGAATAAACTTTAACTTTCATTTTGGTAAACCAAAACAAAATTTGGTTCATCTATTGTTAACTGCAACATAAAAAGTTCCCGTGTCGTTGACAAAAGTAGTGGTACAATATTGTGACACTTATTGCTAAGGTCCGTTTCGGGATCTGGGTTATTAAATAATTAATACACTAAATTTTACAATTACAAAGATTTATTACACTAAAAGATTACAAAACAAATAATTCAACTAATTATAATTAAGAAATACAATAAATGATTTAATGATTCACTTAAAATAAATAACAAACAATAAATAACTTAATAACTTACTTAGCCTACTTACTATCACTTTTATAGATTACACTAACATACAACACAAACTGAATTCACAAAACTACACATTAACTTTACAATACACACACAACAAAGAGACGGTATAACAATCTTACTCGGATACGTAATCTGTTTACGCACCTCGACAATCAAACGGCAAAGATCACACGAATACTGACTGACCGCACTCGGGGGTCTCTTTTTATACCTACTCATTCATAAAGATTGTTCCAGAATAAAGTAGTGAAATCTATTCAAGTACAAAAATAACTCTTTATTTATGAATGCTAGAAAAATCTTGTTAATAGGTCAACAAAAAGTCTTTTGTAAATAGAAAACGTAAACAACCTGCCTCCCTCATAATAGCTGTACACAATACCTAAACTTTATGATAGTTATTACAACCCTTATGAATGAATAGACACTTTTATGGTTACAACTGTCATTTACAAAACTGATCTCATTGTGTAAGTTATTGTTATTTTATTATTTCTTAACTATTTTTATGAATGGATTTCTGGAACATTCGTGTCGTTTCTTGGATCTTGTTACAATATTATTGATTAAAATTAGCAAGATCTAAGATTTTAAAAAAATTGGTTCTATATACTGAAGTAAAACTAAATATCTCTTCATAAGGGATCGACAATTTGAAAGAAATAATTTTATTCTTTACACACAAGAGAATGCCTATTTAAAATAAGAAACTTTTCTTTAATTACTTATTATTTTATATTTCATTATATTTTATTGAATAAAAATGGTAAACTAACCCAATAACAAAAATCCACTTACACAAACAGCAATCACCAATCTCGTTTAAGTCATAAATCCGTTTCACGCAATATCAATTTAAAATCTGAGACAACCTTCTGTAAAATATGCACATAAAATAAGAATAAAACAATCTAATTTGCTAAAACTGAATGGACGGTGGAATTATTACATGTTTCCTGTTTGGTGTTAAACCGTCCATTAAAATATTTTATACAAAAATCGCTTCTTCTTCTTTAGTTACCTAGTAACTAGAATAAATAACTTTTTTTTAAAATAATTTTGTCAATGTGAAATAATTCTAAAGTATTAATTTTTTAATCAGCTGGAGATGTTTATTATTTTAATAGACTCAAAAAATAAACAACTTCAGATGTCCAATAAATTTGTTATATTACAATACTTCCGTAAATATTTCTTGTTTCAATTCTTGCTTTTATTTTTATGAAAAAACGTTAGTCTTACGAATAGGAATCTGCACATAAAATAGAATTGAGTTTTTTTTGTCTTTAATTTTTATTACGGTAGGCTACTTATTTACCTGCACAATTTCCGTATATGATACTTGAAGGGGGATTGGGAATTTCACTTGAAGGAGAAGAGGTAGCTAGTGGTACAGTCTCCGTTTATAACAATGGGTGCTGTCCGTTATTCAGACCAAGAGGTCTCTACTCCATTTTCGCTTCAGATGTCGCATAGTAGGGAAGTTCCTTGTAGATCACGGGCTAACTGGTACGGATGGTCATTTAGTCGTTCGTGAAATTTACTACAAAAAGAAGCGGTCCTTTATATCGGAATTTTGAAATCGTCGTGGAAGGTTTATTGCTTACAAAAGGAGGAGCGCCAGAAGCAAGTCTTAAGAATTTTGATTGAAAGGCTTGGATCGACTTTAAGGTACTCTCTGAAAATTTTCCTTTTGGTAGTTCAGTGAGAATATTTCATTTTGAGATAAGTTACGCAGATTTTTAGACATTGCGTAGGATGTCAGATCAAATAAGAACGTAGGCTACATAGAACGCACGTAGGTGTATACCACCTACTTGGTGTATTTTATATTTAAATTTTATCTAAGGTATCTTCTACAAAGTCTAATGTTTCTGATAGAACGTTGAAATGTAAAATTATATAAAATAGAATTTCTATCCTTTTCGTATTTAATTAGTTTTGGTTTCGACGACATTATTCAGTGAAAATTCATAATTTTGTAATAAGAATTGCATCAGAATTAATTCAAGATTGTAATATTATATATAATTGACCCCAGTTACAAATATAATATCATAAAATTATAATAAAAACCACTGATTTAACAATGTAGCGTTCAAGAAAATTATTTGACAAATTTTTGTGGAAAAATTGCACGGTTTACAGAACATTCATAATTTGTTCCAATAATGGACTGCACTGAAACACAAAAACATCTAGTGAAAGGGTTTACGAGAAGGAATTTATGAATTATGGAAAAGGTTTTGTAACAGACGAGTCTTCAAATAATTTAGTTTTACGAGAAATAATTTTCCCTAAGTCATTAAAATAGCAAACTGTGTATGAAAACAACGAGACCAAAATATTATATTGTTTAACTGGTTATGTAGTTATTTCAGAAGATCATAAAATTAAGCGTACTGATCCTCTCTCAAGCAAAGTATGTTTGAGTAATACAACTTTAGAACAAGTACATTCATTTATTTACTTATGATATGATATCACTCATGTGCAATCACAAGTAGCAAAAATTAAATTGGAACAGTTTTAAAGGGGCTATACAAACTAGTACAATTCTTGTTGGTAAAGCATTGAAGAAGAAAGTTTAACAGTTTGTTTAAACTTGGTTCTTGCGGTTTTGTTGTATGGTTCAGAGTGTTGGGCTCTGACTGCTCAGAAGATGTCAAGAATAGAGTAGCCTAACATTGTTTAGTTTTACGCCCGGTTGTTTTGGAATTACTAGTAATGCAGACGATTAGAATTATGAAAGGTGAAAGAATTTGATCCGAAATCTAACCCTAATTTCCTGGAGTAGAAGCCACTGTGCCCATATTAGTTAGAGGGAGTGTTAAATTGTTTGCTATCGATCAGCAAACTTTGACTCGTTCATTGTAGGTCCAGAACTACAAAAATCAGTTCTGTTTCCTATAACATGCGTAGTCAATTCTATGACTGAAGCATTTAAGAACAGAAGCGGTAGAGGTGTATAATACACCAGTCCGAGTTATCTCATTTGAGAGTAATGAATTTCATTATACAGCCAGGCCCTGTGGTGAATGAAGTGAAGGTGTCACTGCAGGGTGGAAAGTAGATGCTTTTCAGAGGGCTGGCATGCTGATATTAATACTTTTCCACTCAGTGCGGAAGGCAATTGCAAACAACTTCACTCCTCGTTTTACTAGGTAAAGCCTCTAGAGGTTTAAACCAGCCTTTTGGCTGATGACCTAAGGAATAACAGAATCCAGTTGCTCTGAGCACTAGACTACGGGCTGGCCAGGCTGCTGAGATAGGATTGTTAAGACCGTTAACAGGGCATCTTTCATTGGACTACAAAAAAAAAATTAAGTATTGGTACGAACTTGCAAGGGTGGATACATTTGGGATGATCGAATAACATGTCCTCACTTACAAGCCAATCGGCAACTTATTCGTAGACAACCTTGGAAGAGATGGGCAACTCAACTTTTTTAGAAAATTACTTCAGGTAGATTATTAATTAAGAGGTTGAAACAGACTAGGAGACGACATATTATTATCTATTCTTATGATAATGAGGACCATAAAAATTATTCGTGTGTTCAAAAATACAAAAGTTGTATAGTAATTTTAATACTCTATCTGTCATAGGCAGATGTAGTCTTAAACTGATTTTACTTGACTTCATTTAGGCTTATAAAAATAAGTTCACCTTCTTGTCGCAAATTCAGTCAAATAGTCATTTAATAATAGAAGAGGTAGAAGTGTAACTGACACTATTCAGAGTTATCTCCTCTGAAAGTAATGGATTTCATTATAAAGTCACACCCTGTGGTGAATGTAATGAACGTGTCAAATGCAGGTTGAAATAGTAAATACTTTTCAAGGGGTCTGGCCTATTGATAAACACTCATACTTTTCAACCTATTGAAGAAGGAAATGAATCACTTCAGTCCTCGTTTAATCCCTAGGGAATCAAACCAGTCTTTTGGCAGTTGAACAAAACGAATGATGGATTCTATACAATACAATAAATTTTAAAAAAACGTCGTGTTTGAGTTGATAAAACCACGACCTTAGCCCCTTCAATATGTTTATACAACAGATTTTTTTTCTCATAAACTAAATTTGTGAGACTGCGTCGACTACAATTTATTAACAACCACGTTACATGATTTTAGATTAATTATTACTTTGAGAATCAGAAATTACATTAAACACTATAATATTATTAGGTGTTATGGATTTTATATAAAATTTAATTTGTTGAATTCAAAAATTACGATCTCATCAACTGCGTCTTCATTCGTATTTTCTAAAATGATGTTAATTTAACATAATATTCGATTGTGATTGAGTGTTTAGAAAATTAACGATGAAGTGTGTAAACGTGAATAGTTTATATTTGTATGTGTACAATGGTGTAATTAAACTTTGTAATAATGTGTTTATGTGTTTGTGAAAAATATTCAATGTCTAATTGTGTAAGACGAAATATCGTCGGATGTACACGTGTGATCTTGAATTTTCAAATACGTATGTTTCTTCTGATGATGTGACGTATTGGATACAGTAATCATATTTCGTTCTAGCCTTTTTTGTTTTGGTTATGAAGCTGTCTCCTATTAATTGTGTATGACATTGATGATTGTGTCTTAGTGAGATATTTATCGCTTCTTTTTCAGCTATGTCTGCTGTCTCATTACTGTGTATAACAATATGCAATGTGTAAGCCAACTTTATTACTTTCTGTTGCCTATACGAATACATAGAAAGGAAAGTATTGTTTTCATATAGATTTTTGGAATTGATTTTTCACTGGATATACGCGTTTACAGACCCCCCTGAACCGAAAACATGTTTTTAACGATTGGTATGTGTGTGCGCGCAAAATATCTGAAGGACGGAACATCGTACGAAGTTGAAATTTAAAATTTACTTTAGGTACTACTAGTGGACCCGTCACGAACATTTACATCAAAATCGGTCAAACGGAGCAGTAGTTTGTTCGTGTCGTTTTTAACTTTTTTGCAATTTTATCAAAATCACCTCATTTACTACATTTTTTATGCTCTACATGATAAAGTAGGGACAACGTCTACTGAAATTCTTGGGGACGCTGTGCTCTCGTGGACGAAAATTGTTTTTTTTCAAGATTGCGGCCTTAATATGCATTTTAGGATAAAATTGTATAAAGAAAATTGTAGAAAATTTAAAATCCTACAACTTTTATTGAAAATATTTTTTGTATAACGCTTAGTTTAGTATTAATTAGTGATGGTCTGTTTAACAAAAATCTGTAAAAAATGAATTTATTTAGATTTCGGCCAACCGAAATCTAAAAAAAGTTTGTTAACTCATCATTTAACGACAGTAGTGTACATAATCAAATTTGTAAGAAATTAAAAGCTCTACAACTTTTATTTTAAGCATTTTTCCCCACAGAGCCTATTTTAGCGACAAATCAGAGATTTTCCTTATTATTAAGCCAAACTAAGTTTGGTTTTCATTTTGCATAATTCACTCATGGCTAATATTAGGTTATTTTTTGAGGTTGGTTTCTTTGTTTAATTTTAATGTTTTATTACTAATGTTAAGTTAAATTGGTCATTACTTGTTTTGGCAAGAGAAAGTAGTGTGAGTGTTCCACACCAGATTTCGTTTTCAACTGAGTTTCCTGACTCATTCCTGTTTATACCAATATGCGATGTGTAGTCTAAGCTTATTTTATTTTTGATGTTATTGAGTTTTTTAAATTGTGCTGGATATGAATATGTTCTATTGTTTGCTCTTTAATCTCTTCACTTGGTAAACTATTGACCACATTCAATGAGTACGTGAATGTAGAAAATGTTTTGTCTGTGCTCGTGGCAAATAGTTCCACAGTGTGATGAATGTCGTGTGCTTCACAAACGAAAACTGGATGAATATCATTTAAACGAATTTCTATGAAAAATAACAGATTTTATTTTACATTATTTTATCTTTCATCAAGTATATATTTATAGATAAAAATAAAGCTACACAAAACTGAAAGAAAATTACAAAACTTCAGGTTAAAAGGGTTGCAATATAAACTGTTGAGTTCAGTCCGGTCAACTGAATCACATACAGTCCTTTGACAGCTTAATCTGAAAAAAGATAGGATGTTATATAGCGAAGTACACTGAGTGCATGCACTCCGGAACCATCAGTACGGGGTTGTCACAGGTCAACTATTTTTCACTCCATTATATTCAGTTCGTTTCACCTTCTCACTTGAAAGTTTCAGTTCCAACTCATCAAAACCACTCCTGTTTTCTGTTATTTAATTTAAAAGTTAAACGGAACTAATGAATAAAACACTCAAAGTAATATGAAATCACTCAAAAATAATGATATAAAATTAAATGTTATTTTACTATTCAGTTATTGTAAAAGAACAAAAACAAAAATAATGGATCAAAACCACAACGTTTAACAAAGTAATTGTATCAATATGTCGACCTCTATATCCATTGACCAAAAATATGGTACATGAATTTGTAATGACCGTTAAATCTTTTTCTATTAGATATAAGCGTATTTCAAAATAAAACAAAATGAAGGAAAATGTATCAATAATTTTATTTAAAAAATCTGCATCAGACTACTGTATTTTACGCAATATTTGAAAAAAAATAAAAATAAAAAAGTTCTTTCCATTTTTTTAAAACAAATAAAAAATATTAATTTTGAAATTACCTGATGTAGACTAATACATAAAATTAACTAGACACACAGATTCATTTATAAATAAATTAATCGTAATTATTAATTTTTGTAACATGATTTCATCCACTCTTAAGATTAACACTTTTTTATTGTTCAATGTCTTAGTGTTTTTAGTATATCTTTTAAGCTACTATTTGACATTACTAAATACAAAAAGTCAGTGAATGGATTGGAAAAAAAGCAAACTGTGGCGTTATTTTGCTGTTTCAGTTATTGGATTAGTTATGGGGCACAGCATTGACTTCAAACATCGAGATTTTGCAACGGTTTCAATCAAAAGCTCTGCGGACCATAATAAATGCACCGTGGTATATTACCAACGTCGATATACATCGTGATGTGGATGTGCAGACGGTACGAGAAGAAATACGAAGTTTCAGTTGTAAATACATCAAATGTCACTTGGCACTTGGCAGTTGTAAACAACCACGTAAATCACTTGGCACTGAATCTCTTAGACAACAGTTATAATGTCCATAGGCTGAAACGTGCTACAGTACTGGATCTCCCAGGGCGATTCTTGTCAGAATCGCCTATCAGAATCGCCTTATCAGATTTTAAAATGTGATTTTTAAATTATAAATAATATAATGTTAATTTTCTGTAGATGACTGTGGTGTTTGAGCCTGAGTGTTGTAAATAACTGAATGAACATTTTTATCTCCAGGAAAATTCGGTGTACATTTTATAATTCGGAATCATGTGCTTATTATTTTTTACTTCTCATTTTGTTTTTTCGTTTTAAAAGAGGTTTTGGTTATTTTCTTTTTATTTTATTTTGATTTATTTTACAAAAACACTAATTTTTTATTGTAAATAATAATAAAGAACAGTATAATATGTTTTAATGTTATAATTTGTTAATTACACCAGTGAGTTGTAATATTTTCATGAGTTAATTCTAATCGAAAAGTTCATTTATTGTTATAAAATAGATTATGCATTAAAAAAAATTTATATGAAAAAATATTTGCTGTTAAGTCAGTAGATCACTACTCCAATTTCTTCGAAGGGGCGGTGTGTAATAAAACACTGATTGGAAATTTTAAAACAATTTTGAAGCTTAAGAAGACAACATATCGTAATGAACTTTATCTCTATGGTAAACGCACAATGCTATAAAATAGATTTCAATTAAAGTAATGTCTTCTATTTCCAATTCCACTTTGTTAGCATGATTTGATAGAAGCTTTATAACATATTGTCGAGAAAATACATCAAACAAAAGTTTGTGTGGAAAGCATAAAGTTTGAATGATTAAATAGCATTTCATTGTATAATGTTTGAAGCTTCAGTCTTAGTCAGTAATCAATTTATTAAGGCGTAACCCTATAATATTGTTTCATATAATTGATAATTCAAAATAATAAAATTGTTGTGTTTATGAGTCTGTTATTAATATAATCATAAACGAATAGATTTTGACTTCAGTAATTATTTAAGCAAACAGTGAAGAAACCAAAACATGAATTTCATTTAGGTAGTGAATTTGCAGATTACTTCAATGATCAAAGTCATTGTATGACGCAGTGAAGAATGAAATGCGTTCCGTTCTCCGTGCGGTGTAATGGGGTGAGAAAGCAAAACGAACGAGTTGGTTAACAGGGACGTAAAAAAACCGTAGTGCGTAGTGTGGTATCAGAAACGTGTAATGAACAGAGTGTAGAGAGACTGTGAAACTGGGTTGAATCATTCACGTTACGCCATGGTCGTCGCCACTGCCGTAGCTGTTTCTGTTACCGCTCAAGTTGAGCTTGTTCCGATTCTCCGCCCTCAGGGAGTCAGCACCGACTCGAATCATTTGTCTTTCTGTACGCTAAAAATACTGCTTCGATTTTTTACCGTCGGAGGAAAACTCATGAAATTTTAAACACAATTTCCAAAACTGAAAAGGAAATAACAAAGATATTCAGATTACATAATACGTTTAAAATACAATGTTCTATCGCTCTTTTGAATTACTAAACACCTGACTTTTGTTTTAGCTTTGTTGACACAAAACATTATTTTGTTCAATGGTAATACACAGACAAACATCGGAAAATATCTAAAATCTTGATCTCATATTGAACAAAAGAATGATATAAACTTCCAATCGACTAAAACTTGCATCATTCATCAGCGGTTACTAAACTTACACCCTCTTCCCCATCAACAGTGTTCCGCTCCTCTTCAAGGAAATTGAAATGCTAAAATTATTTAAATATATATGGCTATATTTATACAGTAAAACATTCAAGTAAAGTTTTAAACTCTACTAAATTTTCCAGAAGAAAGTTTGTTGTTATTAAACGGTAAAATGTACGATTTATTAAAAAAAGTAGTTAAAAAAATCAAAAAGGTATTAGCATGAAAGATGATTCACTATGGTGTCACCTGAAATTTTTTTTCGATATCAAGTTTTTTCTGGAAACTCACGTTTCAACCCCTGCACTAAAAAAATATGGTTTTCAGCGATTGGTTTGTGTTATGTGTATGCGCGCGCGCGCGTGTGTCTCTGGAAAAAATATCTCAAGAACGAAATAACGTACGAAGTTGAAACCTTGGGGGTCTAAGTTAGGTATCACTAGGAAACCCGACGATAACATTTTTATCAAAATCGGTTAACCGGAAGTAGTAGTTTATTCGTGAAATTTCACTTTTTGTGATTTTCTCTAAAACAGCTCCTATCATTTTTGGACTAGCCCAAACTAGCCTTATAACTGTTTAATATTATTTGTATTTTATTCTCTAAAGTTAGTTTTAAGCGTCATTCCAATTTATCATTTTAGTAAATTAAAGCGAATTTTGCATTTGTGTCGTGTGAAACAAATCGAAAATGCAATGGGCTGTAAAAATTTTTATTAAACACTTTGTACGCCTACAAGCTAACAATTTTATCAAATCAGGAATGTACTGCTATGTTTTCAGGTTGCCTTAGTTCTGTTTTGAAATGATAAGAACACATGAATGTTACGACAAGGAATTATTGTAGGGAATGTCAAAAATCTATAACAATGGCTTAAAGTTACATATCCAATAAATTCATATTGGTAGACTCCTATGAATATTTATCCGTAATGATTTTAAAGTGCATACTAAATATACATATGTATGGATGTTAAGTATGAATGAATTCATTTTCTTCCCCTTTGATTTTCTCTTTTATCACTTCATTATTATTAAGATAATGTATTGATTCTGAATAAAAAAAAGAAAATTAAAAAAAAGATAGTTATTTGCTGAAACTAAACCGTGCTTTTATCTGTAAAGTTACAAATCCAGAAAAAACCTTTTAGTAAAATTTTGAAGAGATACCTATTAATTCAGAGTAGAATAAAAAAAATAGTAAGGCAATTTGTTATTCAAGAGAAATAGTTAGCAGTGCTGTACGATACAAATTGCATATCATGATCACTAATATTTCATATCATTCTAGACAGTTCATTGTTCTCTCTGTGGACATTTTTGCCCTCCAGCTAAAATTGTATTAATCAAATGCCATACAGAAATGTTAGTGTAACTAATAATCAAAGTAATATTGTGCACGACCCCGTTATTATCTATACAATGACACGTATATGGAAAGTTCTGTCCAATGGGGCCGGAAAATAAACGTCAATACGTAAACAAAAACAGTTTAAACGTACACACATGAATGACTCTGCGTAAATTTCAAGAGGAAATGGCTTAATCAGTAAACCTAATCAATATCAGTTGAAAAACAAAACTTAATTATAGCGACTGAGATGTAAATTTGTTTTGTCTCTTTTTAGAACAACAGTTATTTAATTTAACGATTATAAGATGTCTAGTATAGAATTTCTCTTATAAAATAATGTTAATAAATAATATGTAAGGGCCACCTGGTCGGATTTGTGACAACCAGTAAACCTGAAACGAAATAATTGAAGGTCCTTGACTGGAACCCTGAGTAGGGTATGAACATTTTAACAGTTCCACAACTTTACATGCGGCTTTCAGTTAAGCAAACGGAAACTAACTTTAAAGTTTTTTAATAATGTTTTATTCATATTCTATGACTACAATGCTTGAATTAGAGCACGTTGAGATTCACATCTGTTTCACAAAGAAACCAATAGTTTTGTCTCAATTGTTTTTCTTAATGTAAACTACTTCAAAAAGAGCGTATTGCAAATTTAAACCCAATTTTCATTCATTTTTTTTAAAAAAGATGTAATTATTTTGCAATCAATTTTTAAGTAAAATAAAAAAATTTGCCAAAAACGATAAACGTCTGAATTACAGCGTTCTTTGAATGAAAAAGCACACTTATTATCGTGTTTCAAAAATTCAAATCTGGACAAAACATAACTAGATTAAACTTTATTAAACTAAATTATACGGTACGTAATACTGTTTTGAAATATGAAGTGATATTAATTATGTTGATTATGAAATGACGATGATTTTAAATAGTAGTAGAAGGAGCAAAATAGTAGTTATTAATTAACAAAATCATGAAGTTATGTTCAATATTTTAACACGTTTCAGTTTGCGAAATTTTTTGCTCTTGTCGAGGAGATTATTGCGAAGCAATATTGTAGAGAATGTTGTAATATTCTAACTGCTTTAAATATTTTATGTTATTTTGTTTGATTTATTCTTTTGTAACAGGCATCTTTAAACATTTCATTGGTTATGTAACATAGGGTTTCAGTGATTAGTCTCAGGAATTTTTATCAAAAGCACTCCAATATTACTGTTTGATGAAATACCCCATATTCCAACCCGTAAGTCCAGAAAGGTTTCAGTATTACTTTTATAAGAGGAGTTAATTTTTAAAAGTAAGTTTATACTTATTGCCTTAAAGCAAGAACAATTGACGTAACTTCAGCATAAGTTGTTTTCGTTCTGTCCATAAATGATTTCTACACGTGAGTTTCTGGTATAAAATGTTAACCCAGATATTTAACTTCTTCCGTTTGCATGATAACTGTAGGCTACTGATTTCTTTAATGTAAACGTTAATTTGTTGATTTATGTTCATTAATCTTTATCTACATTTCTTACTGACATAGACCATTCATGAATTTAATCAAAACCATATCATATCAGACGCACATGTCGGGATGCGTCTGCCACTAAAATCACTGTATCATCTGCGAACGTTCCCAGCATAACAGATTTATGTTTTGGAAGGAAATTTTAAATTCCAATTATTTCTTGATTTTGTCATTATGAAAGCGGTATTTTTAATGATGTTTCTTCTTTACAGTTTAATAATGATCCTTGGAGAAAAAGTAAGTTAATTATTGTAGATTGAATGAAATTTTTTTTCACATTTTTAACCTTTCATCCTGAATATACAGTAGAGATTTTTGTAATACCGACCAACCTAAACATGAAATAGAATACGTTTTAATAAAACCTAATTGTTACCTAATCTTGTTTACTTGAAGCTAATCAAGATCACGATTACTTTAACAAGCCGCCTAATGAACAAATTAACATGTAGGCCGACTGAGTGTAACATATCGAGCTAATTGTAATAATCGGAAAGTAAAACAAACATTTAAATCGTAAATATGATTTTAAATGAACCTTAAGTTAAATAAAGTTTTTTATTTACTGTAAAAATCTACAATCTGTTTTAACATGAAACAATGAAAAGATAAGTTAACAGACAACATTTGACGGTCAATAGTAATAGAGAAACTTTAACTAAATTTTCTTAAAAATTACATTTCCAAAATTATACCGCAGTTCAGAGATAGGCTTCAAAATAAAAATAATACCCTAATATGTTACATTAATTTTTCCCCTACAAGTAATCGCGTGATCACGACTGAAACGCCGATAGAGTAGAGCCATGATATATTAAGACTACTTTAATAGTACTTACAAATTTAATACAAAAAAAATTGAAATATGTTTAATTATCTGGAGCACTATTACTGGGCAGTGTCCTCGTCAAAGCCATTAACGCGGTATTTTTTTTAGTTAACACTATGAACATTTTTGTTGATTGTATTTATACAGGTACAAAATAAAATAAGTTAACAAAAAAATTGCATATAATAAAATATAAAATATATATTACATAACTTTTTTTTAATGTGGTGTTCTAGCTTATTAATATACCAAAATATTTATCTAGCATACGGTTAGTTGAATGAAGTCGTCGTAATCGTCAGATTTCGTCGTTGTTGTCTAGTAAATTGATGGCTAAAATATTTAAATTTTGTTCGAATCCTAACTTGTAGTTCGTAAAAATAAAATAACTTTTTTTATGTCATCAATCTCTCGACTGGTTTAATGCAGTTTTCCAAACTTTTTTTAAAAATATTTTTCTACTTTTTAAATCTTGCGCAAGTCGTTTCATATCTACATACCTGCAACACCATACAACTTTTCTAATTTGCTTTATACCTGTATATTCTAACCTTTGCCTTCCCCTACAATTCACTCCCTCAGTATTACCCTCCATTATTTATACAGCAGTACCTAATCTTTTCTTCTGGGAAGATGTTTTCATATAATACTTCTTTCATTCACTCGTCTAAGAACCTCTAAATTACTTATTTTGTCCGTCCTCTTAATCTTTAACGTTTTAACACCTCAATTCAAAATTTCGATCCTCTTCCTTTCTAGAGTCCCTATCACCCACGTTTCGCTCCCTTATAATACTACACTCGAAACATAGTGTTTAAAAATATTTTTCTACTTTTCAAATCAATGTTTGTAGTCTGTAACCCGTTTTTCTTTTCAAATGCTCTTTTAATTTGAGCGATGCGGCTTTTGTTATCATTTGTTCTTCTACCATCCTTTGTTTTTACTCTATTGATAACGGAATTCTCCAACTTTTTGTATGTTTGAAAACAAAATAAACTTTAAATTTACTAAATAAACTTTATAAGTATAACAAAATATTAACATGAAACAATGAAAAGATAAGTTAACAGACAACATTTGACGGTCAATAGTAGTAAAGAAACTTTAACTAAATTTTCTTAAAAATTACATTTCCAAAATTATACCGCAGTTCAGAGATATCAGTGAAATATCAGTGCTCATTTATTTAGCTGCATAACTTTCCGATTATTTACAATTAGCTCGATATGTTACACTCAGTCGGCCTACATGTTAATTTGTTCATAAATAATAAATAATAACTTTATAATTTAAACTTAATAAACTTTAAATTAAACTTTAAACTTGAAATTGTATATATAAAAAAATAAAACAAAAATGTAAAATACATCTTCTTTAAAGCCTATGACTGTCTTAATAAATTTTTAATTGTTTCCGTTTTTTAGAAATTTAAAATTTATGCTTTCGCAAGACGGTTAAATTTTAAGTACTAATATTTCATTTAACATTATCGTTTCTATTAAGAGATAAATAACAATGATGAAAATGAACGACAAGAGTTAAGGGATTAGATTATGTAAACAAATATGAAGAGTCAAACGTTAAATGAAAACCGAATTTATCAGCGCAGTCAAGTTTAATAGTATAGGTTTGCAAGAAGTTGATCAAGCGGCGATAGTCAAACGGAAAATTTTGTTTCTCGTGATCTAGAATGACCAATTTTTAGATAAACATCTTGTTTTTATGACAACTAAACTTACCGCATAAATATCAACAAGAATGTTTGAATGATAATGAATGCAAAGTAAAGTTTCAGGCTTTCTGACTAAATGTGGGGTACATGGTGTTTAAAAACTTTAAGTTCTTTGGTTCATAGAATGAATGAAGTAATAAATTCTTGTGAGTTCGGTATATTCCTAAATACAGTATTACTAAGAGAGGATATATTTTGCATTCTTAAGCCATGTAATATTTTCTTCCTTTTTTATAATAACGGTTCTATCTTTACTATCGGTTCTTAAATTTTATTTAGTATTTTCGGTCGTACTGTACTTCAATATTACGGTGAATTCTATCGGTTCAATATCTTATACCATGCACTGGCATAATGCCAGTTTTAACACTGTTGTCTTCAAGCTAAACCTTAAAGCTCTCCTTAGATTTTCTGCTGAATAATATTTGAAAGGGTTAGAAAGTAAAAGTCAGTTCGATAATCCTATTCTTTACCCCGAAATGGTCTGTTACAGATTATTATTGTTTTTTACCCTAGAATATATCTTTGTTTGTAACAATGCTAATGCTTTCGTTACTATATTCCGTTTGGTATTGAATAAAATATGCGGTTAATTCGAGTTAACGCTCTAAAATGTTTGTCGATTTCTTCTGAGTTAATTGAACGGTAACAATAAAAAATATAACTTATAAGTCTAAATTGTCTTTGTTGGCTCTCCGTGGAATACATCATTCTCTTTTAAATAATTATGCAAATTAATTTGTATAATTTTTAAAAATATCAATTTTCGAGTACTCTAAAAATGCATTAAAATTGACCCTTTCTTTGAAAACATTCCCTTAAACCATTTGTATGGGGTTTAATTTCAATTTGTAAATACAAAATGTAAGCCATTATTGAATTTAATTCTAACACTAATATCATGTGCAATCACGAGGTGCAGACATTCAATTAAACATTTTCAAAGGTTTAAATTTACTTTGAGGACGCTGGTTTGTATAGTTGGAGATTAGATCATTTTAAAGTAATGCCATACCTTGATTCTAACAGTTTTAATGTATGGTTCAAAATTTTGAACTTTTACTACTCAGCAGGTGTCAAGAATAGAGGCTGCAGAGAAGAAATTTTTAATGCCCTTAGCTAGCCTACAAAAGAAATAGAGATGTTAGGCAGAGCTTAGTATGCCAAAAGGTTATCAACCACCTGGAGATGGACAAGCAGGTTTGGAATGGTCATTGGTTGCGGATGTCAGACGATCCAACAAGTGTGTAAGTAAAAGAAAATTGGACATCGTAATATCGGATGAACTCGGAAAAGATAGACACCACAAATTCTTTAAGAAATGGCAGATTACTAAGTTCGAAGTTGGACAGGCCAGGAGGGACAATCGTTCTGATGATCATCAATGCATAATGCAGAAACTCCTCACTGGTTGACTGATTCAGCCAATCAATATTATCATAAATGTATTGGAAAGAACTTTTTTTGCGTCCAGGGGACTCCAGGAGGAGTATAGGACATGTCAGTTATAACACCTGAAATACATATAAAAATTACAGGGTATTCATAAATGTTCTCCCTGCATAAGTAGGTTTTTGTTCGAACAATTTTGTGGAGTGATTAGTCACAATAATAATTTCAGAATAATCATTTCTCATTCTCGTGTTATGATGTATCATACTACGATAAATGTATCACTACTATCAAGAAAGAAATTCTTGTACGCTATAAAAAGTTTCACGATCAAGTAATTTTTCAGATTTTTTTTAAAGAAATCCAAATTATCACAAAAATTTAAAAATGTGGGTAATTTATTCATAAATGTTCTCCCTGCATAAGTAGGTTTTTGTTCGAACAATTTTGTGGAGTGATTAGTCACAATAATAATTACAGAATAATCATTTCTCATTCTCGTGTTATGATTGTGAATATTGAAATTCCGCTTAAAATTATTTTGCCTTACATACACAATCACCTCAAAAATGTAGAGTGAGGGGACTGTAAGCAATTTAAGCTCCTTAAATAGTGCCCTGCATGAGGTTAGCTGCTTAGCTTCCACTATACATTTAATAGCTTTCTTTTGAATTTTAAAAACCCTATTCATATTACCCATGCTACAATTACCCTATACAAAAATACCATAACGGTTATGAGACAGAATGAGGCCATGATAAGCTGCCATTAGTAATTTTTTATCATTTAATCTGGCAATTTGTTTTAATGCAAATACTCCAGATGATATTTTACTAAAAACTTGATTGGTATAGAAGTCCCAAGACAAAAATCTATCTAGAAATACTCCTAGGAACTTCACTGTTTCTACATGCTCTAGACTATTTTTATGAATAAATATATCCACTTCTCTTATTTCTTTAACGTTATGTTTGTTTTTGAACTGCAAGTACTGACACTTTTTCCCATTACCTGTTATTAACATTTGATTCAAGAACTGCACTACGGACTCTATGTTAACATGTGTATTTACTTCAAGAGCATCTACCAGTAAACTTTTGCTGATTACTGAAGTATCATCAGCAAACAACAAAGCTCTGCCATTAGGAATGACTACTGGTAGCCTATTAATGTACAACAGTAACAGACTTAAACCTAAAACTAACCATTGTGGAACGCCTGCTTTGACTTCAAGATTTCCAGATGCAACCTTTGTAAGTTTACCCCTAACAACTCTAGTTAAGTTCACACACTGTAACCTAATTGAAACCATTTCAATCCTGCATCCCAACGCCTAATGAATCTAATGTTCTCAATAAAATTTTATGATCAACACAATCGAAAGCTTTACTCAGATCTAAAAACACTGCCAATACTTTCTCCTCGGCATTCAATATATTAACTACTTGCTCCACACGTGAAACTATTGCAGTTTTAGTTGATCTCCTTCTTTGGAAAGCATGATGATCCTCTGAGATAAGGTTTCCAGTCAAGAAACTGATTAATCTAATAAATACTACCTTTTCAAAAATTTTACTTATTCTGTTTAAAATACTTATGGACCTATAATTTTTAACTTACTGGTTATCTCCATTCTTAAAAATAGGCAATATTTTAGCCTCCTTCAGTTTGTTTGAAAATACATCTGCTTCGAGTGAAAAGTTAATTAACTGAAACAAGTAGTAAAGTAAAAATTGTAAATAGTGTAATCGCGTAAATAGTGTAACAAGAATCGTACTTAAGAATGCTGCTACGTAGCGGCCGCGTCGTGCAGTTCGCCCCTTTTCACTGTTGAAGAGCCCACTTATACCGCATCTTTGGAGTCAAATACGCAAAATTTATGGAGTATTAGGGACCTATGCACTATTTTCAAGCTTACAAAATGAGCTAAAAGATTTATTTTAATAGGTACATGTTTTAAAGTAATTTGATTACAAAAAAATATTTAGCATAAAATAAATTATCAAAAAATCCACTTTGCAGCATTATTTTTGTTAATTTTGGAAAATTATCAGATATATCGAAAAATTTTATAAAATATATTTTGTAGAGCATTATTTAAGAAAAATATCAAAACGTTTACGCAGATAAGTGATTTAGTTTAGGAGATAAACGTAAGCGATAAACTGAAAATTCAAGGTTTAGAAAGCACAGAGGAGAAAGCACAAGGGGTACTAGTGGGGAATTTTCAGGATATAGTACTCGTAATATGCACCTTATGCTGGCTAAAATTTAGCTTTCTCCTAATTAGTTCCAGCTAAATGCTTTCATTGACTGGACTATAAGGAGAGTACACTGCCCTGAACATCACCATTCAGGAAAGTGAGTACGATAGTAGCCGTCAACGACCGACTTGTCCATTGTCCAGCCCTACTTCCCTCTGCTGCTATACCTGTGCACAAAGCTCTTGTGGGGTATAAAGGGGTCACTAACCTATAGGAAAAAATACTTATTACTTCTGTGCCTTCCTGAGAAAGTTTAATTCTAAGAGACGGTTTTAGTATTCTTATGTAATATAGTAGTTCAAGTAAAACAAAAAATTATTTCAAAAAAGATACCTAGAATAGAAAAGTCTAACGTGAAACCATAATAATAATAATCATAATAAATCATATAAATAAGTACTCATAAGAAATCATAATAATAAGTACTGAGTTTATTTAATGCACCTCTTTGAGGTGCATTCAATTTTAATGCAACTCAATGAGCATAATAACACAACAATCACGTAAGTGGTGCAGGTTATCGTGTAAAAATGTTTACAAAAGATGAAATGAATATCCGAATGTTTGAATCATCATTCATTCATTTCGTACTAATAGTCAAATATTTAAAGCCGTTGAGAGCAAAATGATTGTAAAGCTGTAATACAGGTTTACATAAATGAAAGTTAAATCTCTTCGTTGTTAGTGAAACACACTCTGCTGTAGTTGACATATACGAGAGTGTAGTTAACAATAACGTCTGACACTTAGACAGAACACCGCTCTTTATTAACTTCTGGGCAAAATAGCTTCACGATTCATCACCTGTAGGCCTACCTATTTATAGAGAATTAATTCTAACTGTTCAAAGAAATTAGCATATTACGTGAGCTACTACGATGCACCAACTACCTAGCAAATATTTTCGATATTTTTTGTTCGTCCCGGTCGGATAACCTGCACAATTAAATTTGAAAAAAAAATTCGGTGTAGCATCATATGCTACACCGATAGAACTTGAAGATAATTTTTAAAAGTAGACCTCTTGAAGTTGACGTTGGTATCACATAAAATTAACATTAAGACTCAATGTTAGGGTAATATTAAATACTAAGTATTAGGTAATCTCCTAATAAATACATATTTCAAAATTGGAGAAACAAATATTAGTTTTTATTGATTTGTATAATAATAATGGAATGTTTTGCCCACAACAGGCAGGTGGAGTGTTAAATTATTTGCGCTCGATCTGTTAGCTCCAGAGCTACAAAAATTAGTTCTGTTTTTTATCATATGGTCACCCATTATATGACTAAATTTATATATAAGTATTTAAGAGCAGAAGAGGTAGAAGTGTAAAAGACACTATAATAATTATAGTCAGAGTTATCTGCTCTGACAGTAGTGAATAATAATAATATAATAAATATAATAATATAATATAATAAATATACAGCTAGATCCTGTGGTGAATGAAGTGAAGGTGTCAATTGCAGAGTGGAAAGTAGATGGTTTTCAGAGGCATGCTCATAAGCATATTTTTCCACTCATTAAAGAAGGCATGATAAACTACCTCACTCCTTGTTTTACTTAGTAAAGCCTCTAAAGGTTCAAACCAGCCTTTCAGCTGATGGCCTAAACAGCAATGAAATGTTTTTCACAAATATTCACGTAAAATTATGTTTATTATAGTGACTATTCCGAAGCAGTAGGCCATTTACCGCGTTTCAAAATCCATTCACGCCTATTGAAAATATTTTTTTAATTTCTTATCCCTTCTCACCCATAACAACATAAATAATATATCAAATATAACTTTAATAAACTAAATGCAAGTATCAATTACTATTTCGCTAGTTAAACGCTCAAAAATTTAATATTCTTAGTACAAGTAGTAAGCTATTAATTTATTATATAAGTTTTTCTAATTTTATCAAAAATTTGTTTATTTTTCATTCATATATAAATTTATTGTTTTATTTTATACCACCGCTGGTTATGTTTATGTTATGTTTTGCTGGTTTCTGTTATGTTTATCATCTATTTTATCGTTAATAAATGTAGAGAAAGAGTCGCAGAACACTTCCCTACTCATGTCATATTTATTTTATCATGTTCAAATTATTTTACTAAACATTAAACATGACTCATTATAAATAATTTGTTTCAATAAAAATATTATTTTGTTTTGTAACAAAACATTGAGTAAATTACATTAAAAATTAAAGGGAGGTAATTGTAAAACAATAAAGTGAATGAAATAAAACGTCGAGTTGTATTAAATCTTGAATTACACGGAATAGGAGGACAAATAAAATAAACGTAACAATCAATTTATTTTATGGGCAATTTCCAATCTTTTAGAACTCTGCATTGAAAACATTATTTAAATGTAAAATGTTGTAGAAGTAGATTTATTTCATTGCATGAAGGTCTCCTCTAGCTACCAATTTATTTAGTTAAAATAGATTTAATTAATTCTGATACGCAAATTATGATCTTTTATTTACAACTCAATAAATGTCACACATATGTAATTCTCTTATTACTTCTTCTACTCTCTTCACCGAGGTATCAAAATCTTACTGGATGGTAGTGGTCATCAAAAATTCCAGTTCATTTTCTAGTTTACTACGTGAATTCTTTTCCTTCCCTGATAACTTTCTCAGGTTATTTTAACAAGACGTGTAAGAAACTTCATACAAAAATCTTTTTATATATTAGTTTAAATTGATAATAAGCCTGATATTTAATTACAAAATTGTAAAATTAAAAACATTGTTAAAGCGAAGAAAATAGCACTGTTTGTTATCTAGTGAACCACGGTCAAAATGATGATATTCAATTTTTTAGAAAAACAAACAGGAAAAAATAAGTACTTTCGCTTTCCATCTTACGACTACCTAATAATGCCGTAAGAGGCCTAAAAATACGCCGGAGTAGATCTACTATTTTAATTATAAATTTTATTCAAAATTCAGAAGATTTTAATGACAATTTGTGGTAAGACATCAATGGCGCCCCTACGCCTCTTATGCCTATAACGCCATTTCAGCATAGTTATTATCATAATCATGACATTTACTAGTTGTATAATTTGTACAGCCGTAAATAAAGCATTGAAGAAAAAAAATGGATTTATGTTACATCAGGTTTCTCAAGATCTGACATTATAATAGTGTTTTTAAACCTGTATTTCTGTACGCAAGTGAATGCCTTGGAATGACCGGTAAGACTGGTCTAAAAGAAGCAAAGAAGTTTGAGAGTAAGTTCCCTCTGCAAGATAATGGGTCGAAACAAAGTTAAGAGGACGAGAAGAACCGCAGAAGAAAATTTACGATTAGTGTAAACGATTAGGAAAAGAAAACGATAATTTTACGGAACCTACTGGTTTGGTCTGGTGGTAAAGTCGTTCCTGAAACCGTTGAATTATTTCAATGTTACTGTGACTTGCTGTGCCCCAAAGTTGTATCCCATATGTCCACACAGGTTTAAGTACAGTTTTATAAATTAACAATTTGTTTTGTACCGATAATTTGGATTTTCCATTAAGCATCCAATACAGCGTTGGTATTTAAGATTTAACTGTTTTCGTTTGTTCCATATGTGAGTCCTCCATGTTAGACGCCTGTCCAGGTGGAGGCCAAGATACTTTGCCGTATCGGATTGTGGAATTTGTACGTTGTTAAAAAACACTGGTGAACATGTTTCCCGTTTTAGTGTAAATGTGACGTGCAGACTCTTGTATATTATAAAATTAATATTGTAAATTATAAAATTGTAAAAAATTGTAAAATTGGATATGAGTAACTTTAGTAGGTGGATATTTCTGCTTGATCAATCCGTTCAATGAGCATGCTGTACAAAATGCTGAGCTAAGTATCCGTCTTCATGATGAACTGATAGAGCTATCAAATAATCAGACAATATTTAATTAAATTAACTATCAACAATGCTTGTTCCGACAAATTTAGGATAAGTATTAAAAAGCAATACCCAGAACTGTCCGAATAGCGATACCTTTGCCACATCCTACATTTGCGAACAAGAATATTTTCCATAACGATGATAATGTAAACCAAATCAAAAAATCGTTTAACACTAGAAAATTACAT
Source organism: Catonia carolina (assembly GCA_035578175.1). NCBI lineage: Eukaryota > Metazoa > Arthropoda > Insecta > Hemiptera > Achilidae > Catonia > Catonia carolina. Next base: position 85,581,907 of record JAQMRL010000002.1, read on the forward strand.
CGTTTTATGGGCTTCCAAAAGAAATATACACATTCAAAAAAGGTTAATTCCAAAAAAGCTCAAGTTTCGCGTTAATTGAATAGGAATAAGTTGTAAAAGTAATGTAAAATTGTCTATTTTTTAAATAAATAATACCTGTATTTAATTTTTTAATCGTAATTCGCGACCCCCCCCCCCAGACACGTCCTGCGATCCCCCCCCCTACGATATCGCGACCCACTGATTGAGAAACACTAATGTAAGTTATTAATTTGTTAATAAGCACTTGTTTTACGTCTGAAAGTAAGTTTTCTTACTTAACATTAGCCATATCGTGAAAGTAACACGGAATAAATTGTATAATTTATCAGGGTTATTATAAAATTAAAGAAAAATTTCTTAAATAGCCTACCAAATCAAATTATTAAAAATCAAATTAAATTTGAATTAATTTAAATCATAGGCGTAAATTGGGGTTGGCATTTGCCACCACACTGTAACATGAAAAAGGAACAAAAGAGTGAAAAAAGATACACTATTGTTATTTACTCTCACCTACATATTGTTCTGTTAGGTAGTTTTATTAGGTAATCAAACTCAGGTAAAATAAATGGTTGTTAGCTCTGACTTTGTACCTTTAACTGTCCCTCAAAATGTGTTAAAATTCACAGATTTAAAGCTAAATTTTTAAAAAATTCTGGTAGAGGACCCTTCGACCCTCGTTGACCTATGGAGTACAGAATACCCCTAGACCCTTCGGTAATCTCTGCCACCCCAATAAAAATCTGAATTTACGCTTATGAATCAAATAAAATAATTAACAAATCAATTTCATAAACGGAAAATGTTAGGTTAGAGCTTACTTGGAAAATACTAATGTTATTTTTTGCTTGATTAAGCTTTACAAATTTCTTTAATTCCTAACAGTTATTAATAGTTTTCAGACTGATTACAAGTAGACTATATTGGAAATAAAGGAAGTGTATAACTGTATATAATCTTTTTCATTGAAAGAGTACATCAATTTTGAAAAGACGAATGGATTGTTTGTTCGGTTAATCAAATATTGTAGAGCTTGCTTTGTTTTAATAGAAAAATTTATAACACGGTAAATTTTGAAGGATAGCCAGAGTGAATACGTTGCGTTTTGCATTTTAAGAGCTAATTGCATTTTTTATACACTTATTGTTGAAAAAGAGGCGGTCATTAGGTGACATAAATTGAACAGTGGTGTGAGGTTTATTTTGGGTGGAGAGGGGAGCACGCGCAGCCGCGGGATGCTGCGTGGGGTGCTGAGACTAGCTCTGCTGGCAGTTTGGTAGCAGCCCCGCCCGCCGACTGCACACGGTAAGAAAAGTACATTTCATTTAAAATTTCTTTAGCAGATATACATGCACATATAACCAAATAAATATCGTATGTTATTGTATATATTTCGGGGCAATACTTCATTCATAATAACAGGTATTTTAACTCATCAGATAAAGTGAATACGACGTGAAAATAAAAAAATCGTTACTTTACATCAGGATATTTTGCAGTTTCGTGCCATTTCGTCCTGGCCAAAAATGAAATAACAACAATATAACAATTTATTCATTTTACAAATTATGTCCATCAGTTTTGTTAATTTAAATAAAATTTTTACCGTAATGACAATCGTGAAAAAAATACATGCCGGGTCTTACAACGCCCAGGTTATTTAGGTCTAACCAATAAAAATAAAGACTTCTGAATTTCGTTCACCCAAATAAATCTCATCTCAAAAATCAAATATTTTATTTAAAATCAAATATTTGTAGTAAAATTAGATAACTTTGTGAAAGTGTCAGTGATTTATTTTTATTTTTTTATTAATAATTTATTTTTTTCGATAACGTAGAGGTTATGGTTGAAGTAGTATTATTTTTTTAAGTGTTTATTTATAGTTTTATGTGTATTCTAACATTGAATAACTTTGTTAAATCTGTAATTTATCAATTAAAAAATTTATGTAAGTTTTTATATCATTATTTTTTTGTCATGTAAGCTTTGTCAGTAAAGAGTTACAGGTTTAATTGAATGGACATGCGAATTATGTGATTCACTGATAGTTTTAAACATACAATATGCAACCAAAATATTTTCATTAATGTAAACCTCAAATATTATATAATTTTTTAATTAATCTATCTACATTTTTCATGAAGATTTTTCTTTAGATGTGTTTTAAAACACCCTTGCATATATATTCAGAATTAAGTACTAGTTTGTAAACACGCATTTTTCCACTAGATCTACTTACGGTCGTACTTTCGATTGATATATTTTCATACGAGATGACAGGCAAGTAATGAAAATTTTATGTATGGCCTATAAGGATACTAAACATTTACAAAAATGATTAAAACATCTCTGTTTTGTTATTATTGTAAACAACAGACTGAAAATTTGTCATATTCGGTTGAGAATATGAAAGATTTATTTGAAAATTGATTGACACTAAAAAAATATTTTTAAATACAACAATATTGTGTAAAAATATTACTGGACGACAAATTGTTAATAGACAACCAATTTTTGTTACTTTAAACTCAGTACAAAATAAAAAACACAATAGTTTATTGTGCGGTTCATTAGTTGTTATTCAAGATTCGACATCTAAGATGAAGATTCCAGGCTCTATTTTAAGTTAATGTCTAGAAAATATAAAATCTTTTTTACATTGTATAATGTTCCTTTACCCTTTTTAGTTTGTAGTAACCAAAAAATTGACTTTAGAAAACAAATATTTTGAGTTACCCACAGGTCTGTTTATTGTATTTTACATATTTTGTTTTTAAGCATTATGGTGTATTAATTTAAATAAATCGTATTATAATAATGTACGAATTAGTTTTGCCATCTTACGTCAGTTGACAATAACTTTGTGTCTTAGAATTTAGTACATAGCAATCCACGTATGAATAACAATAACACATCAGTTGATGAAATAGCAATTACTCTACAGCTGTTGAATGATGATTTCAAAGTTATGCCGTATAATCACAGAATGGTTAATAATTATACGCAACACTCAAACATGCGCTCACAAATTCTGCTACATCGTAAACGCATCCTGTACCAGGAATCTATTCAATTTATACGGATAAATAATAGACAGTGTTGTAGTCTGTACGTTAACATAACAATAATAAACGTGTGAAATATTAAAATTTAATATGTGATTACCATTGGAGTATATTTAATGTATAAGAACAGTTACATGTATTGTAATACTTAATTCATCACGGTAATTATTAGTGAATAATTTAATTAAACTCTATGAGTGATTTTATAGTTTCATCCCTTGCAATAATTTAATACTTATAATTAATCAATTCTTGTGTTGTATTTTATATTACGGTAGGCCCTATCTCTTTTAAAATTGATTAATATTTATTTAAGGGAGGACTGAGGTGAAAACATGGTGATTTAGGGTAAAAAAAAATGATTTTTGGTTTTGTATATGAATACTTTCGTAATTCCAAAAAATATTCATTCATGCTTTTACGATCAATATAGACTTGTGTTTACGTTTTCTGTATTACGCTACGGTAGAGTTTTCGCATTAAAAGTAAACAACATTTTTTTTGTTCGTTATTTTTATTTAAACTGTTTATTTAAACTGGCGACGCGATCGTGCCGTTAGGTTGATCTTTGAATATTGTGTTGTGCTTGCTGATATATGTGTAAACAGTGTTTTATTAACATAAACTGTGTGTAAAAGTGAAATTAAAGGTATTTATATCTTATTCTGTTTCGCAAATTAACTTCCATTTTATAATTTTGTTTTATTTTAATTTTAAAATAAGTTATATTCATTGTTTTTAGGTTATTGTAAACAAACCGTCTGACATGGCGATTGCCGGTTCGTTAGTGAACGACTCAATTAGATCAGTTACATCTAATGAGGCAATCATGTCCGATTCTTATGCTAATTTACATGCGGGCTGGAAAGACGTCATTAATAACAGAAAACGGCAAAATGACGAAAGTTCTTTAGAATCTACATCGACCAGTAGTAAAAGATCTCCTAGAGACCCACGAAAAGAAACAGCTTCATATACTTCCGCCAACAAGTTCGACGTGCTATTGTCTGTAAATAGCGAATCAGCGTCAAACGAATCATCTTCAAATGAAGCGAAACTAACTCGTCCACCTCCTATCTACTTAAAATCTGATGTTAAATTTATACCTTTTTATAAAATGCTTGAAAATGTAACTGGACCTGATGCCTTTAAATGTGTCTCTACCATAAATGGCTTAACAATTTACCCGACCACACCATTAGCATACCGTACTATTGTAAAAACTCTACGGGACAACGGTGCTGAGTTTTACACCTATCAGCTTGCTGATGACAAAGCATTTCGGGTCGTTATTCGAGGACTTCACCCATCAGTTGGTGAAGACCTAATATCTGCTGAACTGAAAAATAAAGGTTTTCCAGTTAGAAATGTAACTAACATTGTCTCCAAAGAAAAAATTAAATTACCGTTGTATTTCATCGATTTGGAACAAAATGCATCAACTAATTCTATCTTTGACCTTAAATTCCTACTTAATTCTAAAATACAAGTTGAAGAACCTCGCCACAAAAGACAAATTATACAATGCACTCGTTGCCAAAGATATGGGCATACAAAATCATATTGTAATTTACCACATAGATGTGTTCGCTGTGCGGGCCAGCATGATTCTAAAACATGCACTAAACCAAGAACCACTGAAGCCGTATGTGCTCTATGCAATGGTAAACATCCGGCGAACTATCGCGGTTGCACCGTTCACAAAGATCTACAAAACCGACGCTCCCCTGCTCTCGCAACAAAATCAAAAATTTCTTGTCCACCTCAACCTCCATCAACTGCATCTATAACAGCTTTCCCGCATCTACCAAGTCGGAACAGCAGCCGACAATTCTGCAACACCAATACATCTATTGATTCGACATCCCCTTCAAAAACAGAAGAAGTATCCACCACTAACTTAAATCCACACCGACGCCCTTCTGTTTCGTACAGTCGAGCAGTGGCCGACGACTCTACGTCACCCTCTCTTAACGTCTCCGAACAAATTACGTCTTTTATTGCAGAAATGAAGTCCCTTTTTACTCCAATGATAACATTGATGTCACAACTAATTCAAGCCCTTCTACAACAAAATGGCAAATAATTATACATCTGGTTCTCTAACTATCCTATTATGGAACGCTAACGGCATATTAAATCATTTTAATGAGCTTGAAATCATTTTACATAGCAATAGAATAGACGTATTGCTTGTTTCGGAAACGCATCTCACTTCAAGATCTAAATTTTATATTAAAGGTTACAAAATTTACAGGGCAGATAGACCAGATGATAGAGGATATGGAGGTGCTGCTGTTTTAATTCGGTCTTCTATTCAACACAACGAATATCCTCTTCAACATCCTACGGAATCGTTTCAGGCTGTAGCTGTCACTTTAAAGTTAAAAAAATTTGACATAAACCTAGCGGCAGTGTATTGCCCTCCACGATTCTCTTTGAAATGTGAAAACTTCACTGAATTCTTCTCTTCCCTTGGTCAACGTTTCTTGTCTGGTGGAGATTACAACTCAAAGCATGTACAGTGGGGATCAAGGATTATCAATCCACGAGGCCGAGCACTACTAAAGGCTATCCTAGAGAACCACCTTGATATTCATTCCACTGGAACACCTACATACTGGCCTTCAGCAAATAGTAAATTACCTGACCTTCTCGACTTCTTTATTTCAAAAGGCGTTTCTCATCTCCACTCTTCAATTTCGCCCTTAGATGATTTGTCGTCCGATCACTCGCCGGTTTTACTTGTTCTTTCTGACCAACCTACGGAAATTCCCATTAAACCTTCTTTAACAGCTGGAGTTATGAACTGGGATATGTTTCGAGAATCACTTCAACCTTCACTCAACTTACATCTCCCGTTAAAAAATTCAGTTGACGTAGAATCTGCGGTTGAGCACTTCACGACGATGATACAAGTTGCAGCATGGAACTCCTCGACTCCCCTTCAACATAAGGTGGAGAGAAAACATTGCTATCCACATTACATAAGAAAATTAATTGCTGAGAAGAGGCAAGCTAGAAGACAATGGCAAAACTCAAGACTACCTACTGATAAAACACGACTCAATCAACTTACGAATACCTTGAAATCTATCATACGTACAGTGAAAAATGAAAATCTAGAAAATCGTGTTAGGAACCTGAATACGAAAGATGGAAGTCTATGGAAAGAAACCGGTAAACTCCTACGCTATACTCCTCACTGCCCTCCTCTTCGGAAACTGGACAACACATGGGCAAAATCTGACAATGAAAAAGCCATCCTATTTGCTGAACACTTGGAAAAGACGTTCCAACCACATGGTGATACTTTACCAGCTTTTACAAAATTAATAGAAGATAAAGTATCTTCACCTTTACAGTTGTGTCTACCTCCACTCAATTTTACTGACCAAGAAATAAAGACTGCTATTACTCAATTGCCACTAAAAAAATCTCCTGGATATGATTTGATAACGGCTGAAGTACTACGTGAACTGCCACAAGCAGGAATAACTCTAATTACGCAAATTTTTAATGCTATTTTGCGGACCACCCACTTTCCTATACAGTGGAAATTTTCACAAGTTATCATGTTTCATAAAGAAAATAAACCAATCCACGAACCATCTTCTTACAGGCCCATCAGTTTACTTTCAACAGTTTCAAAATTATTCGAAAAACTTTTACTCCCAAGACTGCTTATATTTGTAGAAGACCAAGGTATAATCCCTAATCATCAATTTGGGTTCCGTCGACGGCACAGCACAATTCATCAACTACACAGAATCGTTGATCAAATTGCCTCTGGCTTTGAACAAAAAAAATATGTAAGTGCCGTCTTCTTTGATGTTTGCGCAGCGTTTGATAAAGTTTGGCATCAAGGTCTGCGATATAAATTGAGAAAATTCTTGCCAGATGCCTATTTCTTAATCATCAGCTCCTTTTTAACGGACAGATTTTTTCAAGTAAAACATAACACGGCTCTGTCTGACTACAAACAAATCGTCGCTGGTGTTCCACAAGGATCAATCTTGTCGCCACTGCTTTACAGCATCTATACATCAGATCTACCTGCATCTGCTAACACCACCTTAGCGACTTATGCTGACGATACAGTCATCCTTTCTTCTGATGTAAAGCCAGAAGCAGCAAGTAATAATTTACAAAGTCACATTAACTTTTTAAATTATTGGTTAAAAATCTGGAGGATCCAATTCAATGCTTCAAAATCAGTGCATGTCACCTTTTCTCTCCGGAAAGGCGAATGTCCTCAACTATTCCTCGACAATAAACCGATACCACAACGACAAAAAGTTAAATACCTTGGACTTCACTTTGACAAGAGACTCACCTGGGCGACTCATATAAAAACCAAAAGACTGACTTTGAACTCCAAATTGAAAGAACTATTTCGACTTCTTGGACGCCGCTCTTCACTGACTCTAAAATCTAAACTATTACTATACAAAGTTTATCTCAAACCAATATGGACCTATGGACTACAAATTTATGGCACAGCTAAACCGAGCAATCTACAAAAATTACAAGCCTTTCAGTCAAAATGCCTACGTTTAATCACCTGCGCACCTTTTTATGTCAACAACAAAATTCTACATGACGACCTTAATATTCCGTTCATAAGTGAAGTAGTTAAGTCCAGCTACAGTGTTTTTCACAGAAAATTGCATGATCACCCCAACGAATTAATCACCAAACTATCGGATGCATCACTACCAGGAAATCCGCAGCGCAGGTTGAAACGTCAATGGGCCAGAGATCTTCTATAAAGTGATTTATTTTATTTTTCTTTCTTCTTTTTTTTCTTATGTTGTTATTTATCATTCATGTATCATGAACTTTATTTCATAGAACATATACCAATGGGTATCACTGTTCTTTTTCATTTATTTATTTTTATTTATTTTTTTTTTATATTTTTTTCCTTGTCATCCTTTGTTTACTGTCATCTAATTTGCTCGTTGTATCGTAGTATATAGTTGCAAATAAAGTTATTAAAGTTAAAAAAAAAAAAAAAAAAAAAAAACTGTTTATTTTTTTATTATTATACACAACTAGTATATGATACAAATCACAATGGCCTAAATGTGAAATCGGTCCAGTGATAGATTTTGACGTGAAATTGTGTCAGGATGATGTGATAAAATGTTATGAAATTTGAGAATTTTAATAATGATGAATGATAAATCGTGTGATTTTTTTATCTCACTGATTTAAGTCCTATGTCGTTATAGATATATGTGTTTCGTATGTACCATGATTCGTAGAAATTTATTCTGAAAACGTTCTGTAACGTCAATATTTAAATTTTTTGTTGTACCCCAGATTTTTATCTCGTACGTCCACACAGGCTTTAAAATGTTATTTTACAGTGTTATTTTTCATTCAGTTGATAGTTGCGAGAGTAACTCAATTAACCAAAACATATTTTTCATCTTTAAGTCAAATTCTACTCTTTTCGTCAAAATGTGTTTCTTCTTCGTCAGTCGGCGGTCCAGATGGAGCCAAAACAATTGATACAAAAGTTCACATTTTTAAGAATTGCAAGTCGCATTCGGTAGCTAATAAGCATCACAAATTGTAATTTTTAGATCTGTTTTCAACGAAGTTAATATTTAAATCTCAGTTACAGCAATCAAAGAAAATAACTAGCCTTCAGAGAGTTTATTTTTACAATAGTTAAAATCAGCATGATAGCTATAAGTAAATTTTATAAAACTTAAATATCGTTTGTTTTAGTCACTCAGCAGGTAGATTGCTTTATGGTTATACAATTCCGCCTGTTGTGCACATCAAACATCACATGAATTCATTTATAATTTACATTGTTTATTTTTACCTTAATTATTGTTTGAATGATAAAGTGTTGTGGTTAAAAAATGTATTTAATCAATGAGTCTTATTATATTTATATTACTTTATTCTTATTCTTTATTTTTTATTATTTCGTTTTATTTCTTTACTACAGGCAAATAGCGAATTAAATTGTTTTTAAATATAACTTACTTCTAACTGGTCGAGAACACTTTACTTTGCATCTTGTTATCGTGTTAATTAGTTATTGTTTTTTAGGTATTTGATGTAAGACTTCCTCGTTCGTCCTTTTCTCCATCCACCGTATCTTTAACAGACATCGATGAATCCATCCATAATTCAAAAGCTTCAATTTTGTATTTTTCGTTTCTTAAGAGTCCCAGCCCTTTTTTTCATACAAAGAAACAGAAAAGAAGTAGCATCTATCGAATCCAATAGATCTCTGTTATACAACAAATGCTTCATTTTTGTGAAGGCCGCCTTCTCCATTCCTATTCGTGGTCTTATTTTTAATGTTTGAACGCTATTCTCACGTATTATTGTCCCCAAATTTTTATATCCCTTTTTTTTATAATGTAAATGTTGTTTGTCAAGCTCACCACATAATTCTTTGTTTCGGTAAGTACTAGTACTTCTGATTTATTAGTATAGCATTATTCACTCATTTCAGGCTACATAATTATTATACTGATGTATTGATATATATGCACGCACATTTCTAGTAAAAAATAAAACAATTAATTGTAATTTATTTACCAAAACCAAAATAATATTTTTGTGAGTATCTGGGCTTTAAAAATCCGGCTTCTTTCAAATTTATTAGAGAATAATACATATTTGTATACGAAAGTATTAACATTACTGAAACTAAAATGGATATTACATTTGTAGGCCTATATATAATTTTTATTTTTTTATTCGTAAAAATTACCATTTAATTACTTACAAACTTGTAATTTTGCCTGTTTTAAGTATATTTTATCAATATACAAGTAGAGGATGTCTGTCGTAGATTACACTGGCGTATCTATTGTAAATACTGACTATGTATTGTAAATTGTTACAATTACTTAATATAGCCGAGACGAGTGACGATCCATGGTTTTGCAATACATTCAAATGTAAACATGATACAAGGGTTCAAAACAAATTTTTAGTTTTAATCATAAAATCATGTAGCCTATTCCTTATTACATGCAAAATTCAGGCATACATATAGACATCAATATAAACACATTATATTCGACCATTAAAAAATTATATACTCGTTTTCGTTCAAATTACTCTACTTCTTCTTCTACCTTTCAAGGATTAGGCATCTCTGTCTGTTCCGAACCTCTTAAATCTTTCCATTTCCTTCTCGGGCCTTCTCATTCTTCCTTTCCCTTTCTATTTATAGACAAGTGTTCGCTTAGGTATTCTATACTCACTCATTCTGCTCATATACTCCAATCACTGCATTCTGTTGTGAGATCCCTGTCATTTATAGAAAAGATTTTGCGTTTTTCCTTATCTCGGTAATCCTGTAAAAATTGTTGTTTCTTTCTCTCCTTTTCATTCTGTAACAATCCCACTAATAAGAATAATCTGCGCAGCGCTCGTAACGCGGCCAGAGAATTTTCTAGACTACTGGCAACCTCATGACGCCACGGTTGATAGACCGGGATTTGCGGATTCATATTAGTAAATAATATAAATCTATAAATATGAACATGGTCATAACCACGCCTGCCACAACTTCCGCAAATAAGATTAAAGGTTTGGTGGAATAGGGATCTGACGTAAAATACCGACGGTTTGCTACTGGGTGATATTTTCTCATTAAAAAAACAGGACATTAACCAGTTACATTAACATAAGGAAAGCTGGTTTTATTGATTTACAGTCGTTGTTTCCGAATAAAGCCAAAAGTTAATATAAACTAATGTCTAATAAAGTAATCATTTTCTTTTAGATCATTGAGTAGGGTATTTGACCGATCAGCTAAAGACTATGTTCATTTCTGCGTGTTGATAAAATTACTCAATTTCCTGAAAGAGTACCAAAATAAATAATGACGGTAATGTTATACCTACAAGAAGATTTTTAATTAATATAAAAAATAATAATAAAAATTTATTGATTTCCGTATTTTTTACAACAGTAACCCATAAACATTCTTTAAAAAAGCTGTATTGCATTTATTTAAATAATTCACAATGTACAAGGTGGAAGAATTTGACCCACTCAACTATGACTAAAAGCCATGTCCTAGAAAAGATGTTCTCTTCTTTTATTTAGAACTTAGTTCAATAGAAATTTAAAACTACGCTACGGTTTAAAACCGTAAGAATTTTAAAAAGTAAAATTAAAAAAATTCAATCTAAACGTTTAATAAATCTAATTAACTAAAGATGTATAGTAATTTAAGAAGATGCAAATAAGGTTAAACAATTAATTATTTTTAAAAAAACTACAATCCAAAAATTATAGTGAATCTAAAAAAGCAAACAACATAACCTAACGAACTAAAAGCTATACTAGTGAGTCAAAAAATGGCTACAGTTGCTAATCTTCCTACATTAATTATCCATTCATGGACACTGCTTTTGAAATACCTACAATTTAAGTTTTCGATGTGCAAAGGGAAAAAATTAAAAATATTGCAGCAACGTCTACAATATATTCTGGAATAGAGTAAGTAGATTGGTTTACTTTATCTATCACAAGTGATGGAACCCCCACTGGAGGAACTTCGTAGTTTATTATATTTTATGTTCCGTTTATGTCACTTTAAAATAAGTTTAGCTATCTTAGTTTTATAACCCAATCGTTGTCTGAAAAGTGTAAAAATGAGATAGCCAGATGACTTTTATGTTTGTTTTTGTACTGAATGTATTAGCTTCGTCCTGAACTATAGGAATGTCTGAATCTCTGCGCAGTATGTTGCTAATGTTGTGTACTTAAGTGATGCTGTGTATATTCTGAGTAATTTAGATTGAAACAACTGCAGGATATTTGTGTTTAAGTGGCTTGCCGTCCCCCAAAACAGAAGATTTATTGTAAATTTCCAATTTAATATAAAATGAAATCAATAAATATTTTTTCATGATGGTACAGTCCATATTTATATATTAATCCATACTTAAAAAATAAGTAATTTTTACACAGCTGAACCCAAAATTTAAAAAAAACTGTCCAACCATCCGCTTGTAGTTGCCAAGTTTAAATTAAATTGTTTTTCTGTTAGCAAGCTGTTTGTGTTATCGTTTTCAATGTGATTTTAATACTTTCCTGTAATTTTTCAAATCCTTTATGAAAAAAATAGATAATTAAATAGTTTGTACACACGGTTTTTTTCATTTCTAGAAAAGGTACTCAGTTTTATCCAACATTTTATTCTTCTCTGTATGTGTTTCATGTATCAAAAGGACTTAGCACAGCTTTAATAACTATTATATAAATGTAATATTAACCCTACTCACTATTACAAAAATTTTAAAAGAACAGTGTAGACTACAATTTCATAGAATAACGTAAAATGCTATTGTTAGCAAGCATTCACAAAATTTAATCCTGAGTGTAGTTATAAATAATAACAATTAAATAAATTACAACCATATTAATTTCGGAATAATAAATTTTGTCCTTTGTACGTGATGTTTTTATTATTATTTTATCCCTTAAGCTACTTCGTTAACTAAACAATCAACCTGAAAATGACATTTGTGTATTTCATGTTTTGTTAACAAAACATAAATAATATGTATAGAAGGTTTTCGTTTTATTACAGCACAATATTGAAGTACTAGAACAAATATATAGATTTCTTAGTACAACATTAGTATGTATTTATAATATAAACTTCATTCCACATTAAAATATTGAATGAAAATAAAATATATTGTAAAGAATTTCTAAATGAAGCTAATATTTTATGTTCAGTATTGAGAGCGTCATTTGTTTTTTTTTCTAAAATCTGTATTACACATATCAAATTGGGAACCATTTTTGATATTCAGGAATTGACTAGCTACTAGGTAATGATAACTTAAGTACAAGAACACATAATTTTTCTTTGTTTTTGATTCTTAATCAAACGAAAGAAAATCTAAACGAATAGCGTTCTTCTATGAAATAACCGGTCCAATTAGGCTTAATATTATGAGATAAAAACTGTAACAAAAACTCTGGTCTGAAAATATGGATTTAACTAAACGGCAAGATATTCTAATGAATGATGTTGATTCCAGATATATAATAAAATAGAAATTCACCCCCTCAATATTACTCTCTATTGATAGACCAAATCTGGATGCCCCACTAGCCTATCTCTTCTTCTGGTAAGATGTTTTCATATACTTCTTCTTTCATCTACTCGTCTAAGAACTTCTAAATTAATTATTTCGTCCACTCGACTAATCTTTAACATTTTCCTATAACACTATATTTCAAAAGCTTCTATTCTCTTTCTTTCTGCAGCCCGTATCACCTATGTTATAGGAAAATATTACTCCCGTATAATTCTACACTCATACATAGTGTTTTAAGAATTTTTTCCTAATCTGTAAATCAATGTTTGTAGTCAGTAAGCTGTTTTTAATTTTAAAGGTCTTTTACATTAAGCAATCTTTTGATATCACTGGTGTTTCTACCATCCTTTGTAATTTTACTCCCTAGGTAGCGAAATTCTCCAGCTTCCTGTATGTTTTCGTTGCCTAGTTTTAAATTTCCCATCTATTTTGAACCACTCTTATTGCTGCTCAACACTTTCGTTTTGTTTTTATTAATTTACGTGAAGTAATACTTTCTCATGATCGCATCTATTCCATTTAAGATATCCTCTAGATCTTTCTTTGTCTCACATAATCCACATTCGGCTAATCTCGGCTAACGATATCATCGGCAAATTTCAGAATTTTTAATGTTTTCCTTGAATTTTTATTCCTACGTCAAAAATTTCCTTCACTTAATTTATAGCTTGTTCTGTCTACAAGTTAAAAAATAGTGGTTACAATGAGCAGCATCCTTGTCGTACACTTTTTCTTACAGCAGTTTCTTTTCCGTACTCCACAGTTCTCAAAACAGCCGTTTGATTCTTTTAATGCCAGTAGATAACTTTCCTTTCTTTGTGTTTTATTCTTTGCCTTTTTAAGGTTTTAAGCATTTTACTCCAGCCCAGATAAGTGAACATTATTACGTCATATTAAGTTATCAAGTGTGTAAATAAGCGAGGAACAATATTTAAAAAATAAACCAAATTTACGCATACACTGATGATATTACGATGCTGGTTAGATCTTATGAAGACCTGAGCCAAAAAAACTGCTGATATGGGATTTATTAAAAATATTAATATAACTAAATATCGTATATGTTACTATCAGCATCAAAAACGCAAAGAAACTTACACAACCTGCATATGGATTGTGTTTAATTTGAAGTACCTTGTCGACAAGTTCAAGTATTTAGGAAACATCATTGGTAAATGGTCCATAAACGTTACAGTACATAAACGTTACAGGATAGAGCTTAGTATGGAAATGAGGCATAGTTTGTTAATGCTAGACGTCTAAAACCAACATTATAAGTTGAAGTACAAAAATAAATATTTGTTAGACATTTATCTAGTTGTCACCTACGGAGATGATAATGGAAACTAGCAATAAAGAACAGTTACTGTACGAAAATTTTTGTGTTGAGTCAGTGGACCGGAATCAGACATAATCAAGAAATAGACGAGATATAAGAAAAGGAGAAAGATATAAAATTCATAAATCTCCACGATGCCTACATAAATTGGAAGTCATGGATGAACAGTGTACGTTGAACATAACACTGAAGTTTCAGATTTATGATACCAGAAAACCGATCGACTGATAATTAGATGGTTGATGACATAAATGCGGACCTTAAAAGTAAGATTGAGAGTTTACAACCAAAAAGAGTAAGGTTAAGGGTAAGTTTGAGTAGAGGTTGGAGGTTAGGGATGACGAGGGTCTGCTTGTTTTCTTCTTTTATGTCCAACTGTTTGCAAATTAATGCTGATGCAAACGATGGAGGGTGATAGCTGAAAACTATTGATGAAAAACTCCAAACCTGACTGAGAATCAATCCAGTTGCCGAGAATTGAATCCCTTGGTTTAAAAGCCAGTGAGGTGAGTGAGGTGACCTCTTACACTAGGCACACTCGCCAGCTGGGGAGGGATAGAGGATGATGGAGGAGATTGGTGTTGAAGGCCAAGGCTTCATTCAGGCTGTAGCCCTGGAAGAGGAAGAAGAAGAGAAAGAAGAGGGCTTAAAAACACAAACATCTTGCATTTTTTACTGATATTTTAATGAAAATGTTTACGTACTGGCGAAGACAATATTGGAAACCGCTTCATTTGTATTTTATATTTCTGAATGTATATTTCACGTCAATCTGTAGACAAACAAACGAGGTGAAAAATAAACCTACTTTTTTATACTTTATATTTGCTTTATACTTTTTTGATGTAGAGTACGCTTACCTAGTTGAAAATCACTACCACCTTTACAACTTCACTTTGAAAAAAATGTTTACAATAGTAACTTTATTTTGTGTAAGCCTATCCAATTTTTACAACGTACAAAGCTTTTTCGGCTATGTACATAATAGTAATCTTTCCCAGAACACGTTGTGTAGTATATGAACTTACTCCTTTGTACCTCAACTTCTTTTTTAGTATTAAACGGGATTAAGTCCAGCGGTTCTCAATAATTTTATACGTGACTGAACCAAATAAGTAGTGTTTCTTAATCCTCACTCAGTTCTACAAAGCGTACACACTTTGAATTATAATTTGTTTAATCCCTTGATCAGTTTCTAATGGTATCTCGTTTGTATAAAATGACAAAAGAAGATAGTATTTTTCTGTATCCACAGTGAGGGAAGAAATTATAAGAATTATTCAAAAACGCTTTAATCGTTTAAGAAGATATTTTAATCCACAGGTCATAAAAATGAACTAGGTACTATTGAGGACGTAAAAGTTTTAAAGATAAGAGATATTTTAGAACTAGCAGATGAATAAAAATTTTACAAAACAATGCACTGTATTTAAAAGGTAAAGCCAAATTTTAGGAAATTATTGTATAGCTACAAATAAAATTAGATAAAAATGTTTATATACACACACACACACACTGTATTTTTTTATTTATTTGTCCATTTGTAGTTTTTTTAAATTATTATTTTTGTATTTAACTTAAAATGAAGTATGTGTATAGTTTAAACTTACTTCACTTGAATTTTTGTTTTTGTTAGTCACGTTAACTTACTTTTGTTGATGTTTTATTTCTGTTTGGCCTTAATTTTGTCTTGTATTCTCTTATATTATTACTTACATTATTAGACTCTTAATCGTCTACTGTTAATAATTTCATTCTTCTGTTAATCTTATTAATTTTTGTTTATATTTTTATTGTAACGTAGTTCTCTTGTGTTTTTTTTACATATTTACTTAAATAAATGTGTTTGAACATATTACTGGACTGTTTGAAAAAATTACTGATAAATTTAAAAATTCATGGGATTTTATTGGGGCAAAATCATTAAAAGGTATCTCCTTTCTACCCATTACTTTCAAACTATTTGCTCACAGTATTTATACTGATTGTAAAAAATAATAAATATTATAAAAAAATAACCATAGGTCCGTGAACCCTTCATAAGCGAGTTACAACGGGTGAAAATTTCAACTGAAATTCAGTTACCACGTTGGTATGAAGCCATACTAAAATTTTAAAGGCTTTAAGTGAAAGACACATGTGGTGGCTTCATATGGTTTTAATGTGAAAACTCCAGGAGAATGGGCTCCAGAACTGTATTTCTCATAGTGTTAAAGATATCTGACGTAATACACAAAAATTGGGGGTCATATATATAAAACTTTTTAGGTTTAACGTAAATAACTTTATTAAATGCTTCATAAAGTTATCGATTGTTTTAAAACAACAGATTGAAAATTTAATTCTGAGAAAATGAATTTAAGTGAAATACGTAAAAAGTAAACACAATATTTTTTTCTTTTTTTTCTCTTTAATTCTTTATTTATAACTGTAAAATGTTACAACAACCAAATGTGATGATTATCATAATAATGTAAATGACATAATAGGCATGAGAGGGGTAGGGTCCCCATTGGTGCCTCCCCAACAATGAAATTTGTATATCAAATTAGCAGGTCTCTACTCCAGCGTCTTTTAAGGGGTCTAGGGGGATTATCAGGTGAATGGACGGAGCAAAGTGAACGCACCAGGGGGTTCTCGTGTTCGTGTGACTTGTCGTGAAAGCGTTTGTATAGGTATTTAATGGAATTTTGTACAAGTGGTGTTTTCAAATCTGTATGTAAGGTTTTATTGCTAACGTAATGAGGTGCATTTGCTATAAGGCGTAATGTTTTTGACTGGAATGCTTGAATTCGTTGCAAGTTAGAGGGTTTGGTTGAACCGTAAATTTGGGACCCGTAGGTCCACATAGGTTTCAAAAGAGAATAAGTTTTGTGCCATTGGTAATTTTGATCGTTTGTGAAGTAGGGAATATAGAAGTTTAAGTCGGGAGTTCAGTAATAAACGTTTCCGTTTGATATGTGTGCTCCAAGTTAGTCGTTTATCAAAAGTCAGACCGAGATACTTGACCGTATCTGTTTTTTGTGAGAGGTTCATTGTCTATGTATACTGGTGGGCAATCACCATGACGGAGTGTGAAAGGTAGGTAAAGGAATTTTATCGTATTAAGTTTTATTTTCCATGTTTTACACCATTCGTGTATAAGATTGAGATGATGTTGGAGTGTTAGTGAAGCGTGTATAGAGTTTTGGTCTCGGGCTAATATCGCTATGTCGTCAGCTTAGGTAGCAGTGAGGGTCTGGGGTAGGGTCGGTAGGTCTGAAGTATATACAGAATAGAGAAATGGGGCTAAAATTGAGCCCTGAGGCACGCCGGCTAAGACAAGAAAGAAATTTGAGTAGGACGATCCTAAACGAGTGCTAAAGAATCTGTCAGACAGGAAGGAATTTATGATAAGGTAGTAGGTAAATGGTAGTATTTCTTTCAGTTTGTGTAAGAGACCTGTATGCCAAACTTTGTCAAAAGCTTGAGCGACATCCAGGAAACCTGCGGACACATACATCTTTTGTTCCATAGACGAAGCTATGTAATCAGTCACTCTAAACACAACATTGAAATAAATTCGACTTTTATTAATAACTACTATTATTTATTTTTTATTGTTTTGGTTATTTAAAGTCGCATCAACAGCTTGGTCATTAGCGACTACAGTGGTTATTGAACGTTGGGTTGTAATTTCAAAACCCTTGCCGGGAATCGAACCAGGGACCTATGCGTGGTAGGCCAGCGTGCTAACCACTACGCTATGGAGGCGGTCTTAATAACTACATCAGACTAAATTTTTAATAAAAAATAATGTTTCCAACAAATGAGAGAGTTTTTTCAAAGATTAGAAATAATAGTTTATCAAAAATTTAACAACTTATTTCTATCTTGAAGACAATGACAACTGAAATTAAGAAAATTAAGGTGTAACTGATTACCTACAAAGTTGCTCCAAAGCCTCCATTTTGTTCAAAACATAATTTCGCTGGAAGAATCCCATGCTTTCCTAGTATAAAAATGAATCAAAGTAGCAGATACCCTATTTTTAACAGTATCTTCAGGTTCTATTATTCGATACTTAAGATTATTTCGTGCGTTACTCAATTTTGAATAAACAATATTGATTTATCCGTTCCCAAAGGAAAAGTCTGATAGCGTGAAGTCAAGAGATATTGGTGGCCATATCACTGGTCTGTTGCGAACAATCCTTTGCTTCACAAGCAAAATAGCATAATTAATTAATATAATATATTAGGTGTCAAAATATGAAGAAACCGATGTTTCAGTACAAAATAAACACTTAATTGAATTCTTCATAACATTGGTTGTGAAATTCCATATTGATTGAAAGCTGGTTGTGGATTATAAATTATAATAGTATTTTAAAGTAGGAGGTAATTTTAAATTTATAATTGATTTATTTTATTTCAGTGAAGTACAAGTTCAAAAATTTATATTATTACGTTATCCTGTTACCCTGTTTATCAATATATCTGTTAAAAGCAAATCAATTACAATAATACTGAATTTTAAAATGGCCTCTTGCGTTAAAATACGATTTTTGTTTGCTTTCAGTATAATATTTTTTGCATGTAGTTGTATGTTTTGTATGGTATTCTTTTTTGTTGTAAACCGTACTAAAAAATAAATTGAATTTTTGTTTATATATGCATTATATGTGCAGTGCAGTATTTATGAAATGTATGACTGAATATAGTTTCCGTGAAAAACGATCAATAAAATGTGGGTTGTGTGAAGGAAAACTGGGAAAAATGGAAAAATAAAGTAATGTGTGTTCTAAAAAAGCTATATAAAAAGGGTAATGGTTGTGTAGGTAATTTTGTATAACAAAACAGCGTACCTGTCGTTATATACTTTTTTATGTACCGGCAAGTTTAAAAATAATTTTTTTATTAGGATGAGGTATCCATCGTTAAAAAATGGTGCAGTGTCAATGCTTATTTAATATGTTATTAGTATTATCTTTAATTTAGTAATGTACAATTTTTAGCCCACTAGTTTTTAATTTTTATTAATCACAATAAATTTAAATATTTTAATTTAATATTTTATACGAGTATAAATTACTTAGACTTTATTATTATTTTTTATTTCTCACTAAGTAACTGTAATAATTCTTGAAGAAGTCCAGTCAATCAAAGCAGTTCGAATTTCTTCGGCTCGAAACGAACATAATATGAAGTTCTTCAAACTGTTGCAAGTTATTTTCTGTATGACATTAATATAAATGTAGTTGATTACCATAATATTGTACAGCGTTTCTCCACGTTTTTTTTCTATTTAGACTCAGGAAACAAATTAATTCTAACTGTAATTAATTCTAGAAATTTTACCAAATATGAAATGTGTAATAGAAATAGAAATGTGTGACAAAAATATTTTTCCTCATGGAAGTTAAGCGAGTACTTAGATATGCGAACAGATCCTTAGCTGGTTTCAGTCCCCATTCTCGTTCCTGGTAGCTCTTATATAATGTCTGAATAATCTCTATCAGAATTTTTCTTTCAAATTATTCCTGATTTTTCTTTCAAATTATTCCTGATTTTTTTAAAAATCTTTATAGTTCCAGTACAGGGTTTTGCAACCATAGGTTTCCTCAGGTTTAATGGCGGTGTTGGTTTTACTTAAACAGAGAATTTTTATCGTATTATATTCTGGTCTTCATGAAGGCTCTTTCCAGGCTAAAGAAAATGTATTTTTTATTTACTTAAGCTTATATAAAAATTTATTGACTGCCTCAATGGCGAAGTGACTAACGCGCTTGCCTACAGTCCCGGGTTCGATTCTTGGCTAGGCTCTGGAAATTTAAATACGGTAAAACCCACCTTTATAAGAGGCCTACCAAAACCCACAGTAGTGGCTAATGACCAAGCTGTCGATGCGCCTTGAAATACACTAAATATATATTATTTAACGGTAAAATTTATTCATACTTTTTGTTACAGACAAAAGATTTTTTAATTTAAATTAATACATCGGGTATAATAAAATTCTAACGATTCTACGAATAATGGTGTCAGATTCTACGCCAAATTGATTGACAGTACTTGACGTTTGGTGGTCTGCAAACATTTATATTTAATTTGATGCTCAACATTTGGTGACAGTCGTGTGTACTAAGCCTTTAAAATTAACTAAATATCAGGTAAGGGAGAAACTATATTTGTTACTTTTTTATTTCAATTTAAAGTAACATCATTTAGACCCACGTATTACTCAGTAGGTTTTGAAAAAAAGTGAAGCACTATTTGGAACATATTGCAAAATGTATTACCTTGTAAACTAATTTTGTATGTACTGGCTGAAAACCTGAATGCGTTCACAAAGAATCTAGAAAAACAACCTACAGCGTATTCGTTCACAGGCTAATCAACGCTTTTATATTTCATTTTAAATTGTACATTCCCAGAGGTAATGTAAAATGCGATTGATAACGTATAAAGCTTTATAGTTGTTAAATTCAAATGCAGATACCGTCCCAGAGTAGCAAATGTGGCGTACAGTTTGAATTTCAAATAAGTAACATGACATAAAAAAATTAACTTAATTTGCTTAGTAACTGAACAAGTGACCCGTTCTGATAAACGAACCGTAGGGCTTACAATATTAATAAATTTGTTGTCTATTAATTTTCATAATCAAAACTGATTGTTGCTATATCAATGAAAACAATAAATATTTTTTCTCTCTTTAATTCTTTATTTACGACGTAAACATTTTACAACTAGTAAAAGCGATGATGATAATAATTGTGTTAAAATGATGTGATACACATGGGAAAGCTCCCAACCGTGTCTGTTCAAGAATTATGATTAAAACTTTTAAATTTTAAATAAACTTTCTATAATTAAACTTTATAAAGAACTTGGGTCTTTTCACTTATTCCGCCGCAAGCATGTATTTTTTTTACTTTTTGTGGATATTTCGTATCTAATCTTATAGTTAAATGATAACAACGGGAAAATTTTTTTTTTAAATCCTACATTAATATTTTATTGGTGAATGAACTGAACTTGTCCGTTCTTGGGTACAAGGGAGCTACTGTAGTACGAAGCTCCATTACACTGATGATTAGCTGGACTGACGAAGAATTGGAGCTATTTCGCTCCTTATATTATTGAATAACTGTTACGTTTAAAAATATTAGGTGTTGACGTAATTCAATACTAGGGGTCAATATAAGTTATTTAATCATAAAATAATAATATTTTTATGAGTTCAAATAATTTTATCTCTACTGATACTTACACAATGCTTCATTATAATATTTGTTTAAACTTTTATTATTCTCATATACTGTTCACAGCGGATTTAATTTACAAAGAACTGGCACCCAGGTAAACAAACAGGAACTCTAATAAAGTATGCTACTGGGTAAACTCACATATTTTTCGCAAAATTCTATAGGCCTATTGTTTGCAAACAATATACTAACAAAACAATGATAACAATGAAAATTATTTTCAACAATTTTTCACAAGTTATTGATGGAAAATAACGTTGACATGTTAATTAAAAGAGGTTCTGGAAGCAATAATTCTTAATAAAATTCTTATTACAGCTAACATAAAATATTACTATAATAATTCTGTTCTTTCATTATTAAGGTAGCTTTTTGGTAACATTGTACAAAATAAATAAGTAGTTTAACGTTACTTAATACATAATATTTCATATAATCTATAAAACTTTTGTGAAAGGAAAGGTTCTGCTACTTTAAAGAACGAAAAAAGGTAACCTGTCCAGGCATTATCTTGAAGTGGCAGTGGAAAACTAAGCAAACCTCTGACCAGATGGACCATTAGAATTTGTTCTGTAACATAACATAAAAAAATGAAATTATTTTGTCCGAAGAACGTGTGGTGCGGATCGAATAATTGTGAATATGAAAAGTTTCATCCGATATAGAATTAAGAAAAAATAATTGATATACATTAATTTGTTAATAACTTAATACTTTAATGACATAAAATAATAATAAACAAATACTTAATGACAAAATTTAGATACATGAAAATAGATAAAAATAATTAAGATCTAAGTATATATTTTATACAGTTTTAATACTCGTATATATTATATAAATGTATACAAAAATCAGATTTTACGCACTTTGTTCCTTTGTCCATAGCTCAGAATATATATATAAAATTATCGCGGCTTTTCTAAACTTTTAAACGAAATAACTGCACGAGTAATGAAACCGCCACCATGACTGAAATACTGAAATAATGCCACACAACTCTCAAAATTAAACTTGCTCTGTATATAAAACTCGGTACAAACCCCCCCCGCCATCCATTTATGACGTCGCCCAATGATAATCCTTCTTTTAACTTTCCAAGGTCTCATTGTCTGTCAAAATTTCCAAAAGACACGTGTAAGCTATTACTACACATAATACTAATTAATATACGGCGTAGTCAGGGATCCCGGGTTCGATTCCCGGTCAGGTCTGGCATTTTTTCATCACTCATTTTCATTATCATCATTATCCACCGTCTGCATTAGCAGAAATTCCAGAACAGTCAGACGTAAAACCAAAAAAAAAAAATACGGTGTAGTGATTGCTTACTTGTACACCGACACATTAATTCAAAATTTAATGGGCTATTTAGGCATCTAACAAATTTGTTGCTCCTCGCTACTGTAACTGTAACGCTTCTCGCGCGCGCACCCAAACACACGAGTGCGGAGTCGACCTAAAGCCGTACAGAAAGCTAAAAGGACAAAATTGTTGTTGTTGTTGTTGTGTTGTTGTTGTTGTTGTTGTTGTTGCAAGGACAAATGATAACAAATAAAATACACATTTTAATATATAATTGAAGTTTAATTTAACGGGTCAATGTAAAAAATATTTAAAAAAATATAAATTAAATAATTTACAAAAATTAAAAACCAGCTATCTATCATATTTATATAGGCCAATGTATCACTATTATGTCGGTACCATTAATAATATATTTATGAGCTAACGGTTACATTTTGATTATTTTATTTCATTTTTAAAATGCTTACCCTACATTTTTTAACGAATAACTTAAAATAAACTATTTTCTTTGTTTGTTTTAGAAATACATTAATTTATAAGCAACTTAATTAGGGTCTCTAATTATGCACAGGAAAATCGAACTGTAAACCAATTTAATAGAATAAAGTTAAAAATCCCATTTTCATAATGAGTGTAGGCCTAAATATCACACAAGTAAAAACAAAATTAATATGTTATTTTCATTGGCTTCTTCCAAGCAAATGGCTAATCAGTATTTTATTTACGTCCTGTGTAGTACCATAACTTTTCCATTTCCTTGTGCAATTTTTTGATTTTTCGTATGCAATGTGCATTTATAATACCCTATATTACTTTAGTTGCTTCCTATTTACATAGATGCCCAGCTACACGCCATTAGTAGTAAATCTACATGTTCTTTTTTGAACTTTAAACTTCATGGATTCTGTATAATTAATTAATAACATTAATCATTTACACTTTACATTTCCAAAAGTTATTATAAAGATTTTCATTTATATAATGTTTTTGCTAATTAATAAATAACCTTAAATGGAAATTAACACAATCAGCCGTACTTATACTGATTAAAGCGTATGATGTCATGTTTAATTCTTGATCATCAAAGTAACCTAGTTGCAAACAATCAAGATTCAGATTCCAAGTATTTTTAATCATTCTTTATGGATTTCATGGCAGGTATGGATGTGATAATGTTCATATTATCGGATGTTTTTCTTCTTTCAAATATAACCCTATTTTTTTAAAAAGGCCTGTTCTGCCGATTCCAAACCCACATACTATATTTTATCTATCTATGCTTAGGTGTGCTAAAGTCTCTCGTTTCTTCGGAACATACCATCGGACTTGCAGAGGAATTTTTTGAACTGATATATTTTCCATGTGCTCTCTCCAACCTTCACTATATTCGTTTTTTTTCATTAAGTTGAACATATTATTCCATCCCAAGTTCCGGATTTGTATGAGTTTAAAATTTTAGGTGAGAACTAGTGTGCACTTTTATTAACGGTCGTTTATACTACGTCCATGTTAAGTTCTTGATCTATAAAAGAATCGTACGTAATGTGGGCTTCATTTCTGGCTAAACGTAAATTATGTGTTTAAATTTGATTTCTTTTGCTGAAAAATAATTAAAAACTCCATTTATCTGCATTGAATGAAATAAAATTGATAATTTAGTAATTTAGTTTTTGTTTGACAGACATGTGTGATCTACGATGGAGTATAGAGTAAAATATCTTTAATTTGTAATTCAACGTAATTACTTTCTTTGTGTCATCGATACATAAGCCAGGAAAGGTTTATGAATAAACAAACATTTATTTATTACTTTTACAAAAGATGAAATTTATCATTCATGTACGAGAAGTTAAGCAAACAAAACGGAGAGATTATGATATTTATAGAACATGGACGGATTTTGTGAGTGCCACCTGAAGACCACAATCAAACTTTTCAGTTAAGGACAAAAAGTATACATTAATTTCAGAATCATATAAAAGCGTATAATTTTACCAAAGGTTATATTTCGTATTTACTGTAATATTCATTGATGGAAGAGTCCTGGTAACAGCTATACGAAAACTTTTCTGATTAAAATTATATAAAAAGTTCATGTAATTTAAACTACATGAAACTTTTCCTACTGATAATATAACTGACTATTGATTTTTTTTCTTTTTAAGGACTCCTGGTTTTGAATCCTATTTATAGCATACAAAAAGTGCAAAATATAATTTAAAATCAAAAGCAATTTATAGAATGTAATAACTTTATGGTTTACCTGAGATGTTATAGATAGCAAAAAATATTTAATTGAGTTCTATCCATTCTATCCAAAGCTGTCGATTTCAACCAAAACGGACTAACCAGGGATCACAAAATCGTTACAAATTAATTGAGAATATTATGTTTCTTTATATTTCATCAATTAAATATCAACCAATTTTTAACTAACAAAATTTAATTCAGCCGTAACGCAATATTACGGAAAGACAACCCCAATTGAAAGCTCCTTGTTAGTAAAGAATTTCATTTCGGCTACTGTTGCATTGCGAACTCAGTAGTTCAACAGCTCTTAGCTCTGACGGTTCAGTGATCAATGAAATTGACTGGACTTTGTTCGTGTAAAACTTTTAAAGAATTGTTTCACTTCTGGAAAGAGAAAGAATTTCAATCAATTGTTACTAATTTACTTTTGAAACAATAAAAAAATATTTTATTTGTATTATACATATAATGTGTTTTTATTTACTGTCTGCCATAATTGGTCCAAAGTCTGTTGCAGACAATTAAATTTAAACTAATTGAAAATAGTTTTTTTTTTTTTTTTTTTTTTTTTTTTTTAGAATAACTGTAAATCTACGATCTGCTCTCATAGAACAATGAGTAAATGTGTTGTAAGTATAAATCTTGAGTAAGTAATACCCCTTGGTATTACTCTATAAAATTTCCCATTTTGTTGAATTGATCTTGCCAGGAATGTAAAATAAATTACACAATCACATATAAAAATAAATCTGTAGGGTGTAGTCTGCATAGTCTTCTGTGTGTTCCACTGTTGTCTAGGAGATTGATGGCTTCTGGATTCTGATGATTTTCAAGTCTTGTTTGGTAACTGGTGCAAAATTTCTGTATAGCTTCATGTACCGTGGGAGTGTTCGTGTCTCTGTGCAGGATAGTGTTGGATATGTACCAAGGTGAGTCCATGATGTTCCGAAGTATTTTTGACTGAAACCGTTGAATTATTTCATTAAAAAAAGTACAAGACAATTATTTCGAAAGGTGTCTACATATGTTAATATTGAGATTATGTTTTTAAAATCCGTTCCTCCTTCTTTTGTCTTACATTTTTTGTTTTTCATAATTATTCTCTTTCGTAGATCTGATATTGATTTAATCGTTTAAATTTAAAAATACACTTTTAAATTTTTTATTTAAATTTATTTAAATTTCACTTATTTAAATTTTTAAATATTTTATTTTCCAAAAATATACTATAAAACTATGACGACTATATAAATACAAATTTGCAGTAAAAAATAAAAAATTGTTATAAATTAAACATTGTAAAAATTGTTCTTTTATCAATAAATTATAATATTCTTTTGCAAAAACTTTTTTGTTGTTATAAACATTAAGCAACGATACTATAAGTCTGAACAGTAACATTCTTAAATGAAAATATAAAGCACACTTAGTAGTGTGTTGAAAAACACTAAAATCTAAACAATAAATCTTGAAAATGAAGCCGTTGAAACTGAATGTGACGATGACTATGATGATGATGATGGTTATGCCGATTATACGATTGATTATAAATTAAGAAGTGAGTTAAATTATAGGTAAGTTTCAATGTTTTAAACGTTTTAGTGTGTAAGTATCTTCGCTGTTGCCGAAGAGGTTAATTGCGAAAGGATTTTGATGCTCTTCTAACATTTTTAAACGTTTCTCGCTAAGAATTTTAATTTAAAAAGTTTGCCGTCCGAAATTCTAAAAAAAACTCGAATGATTTTGTTTAATTTAGAAGTTGCTTCGTGGTGAATTTATTAAATTTTATATTATTATATTGTGCAGTTGTAGTTTCCTGTTATATTTCAGCTTGCTTGAATTTTTTCTGGCCATTCAATGTTATTACTTTCTCTTGCCTATATGAATATGTAGGAAGGAAAGTATTATTTTCATTTTCATTTTTTGAAATCGAGTTTTCACCGGATATAGTTTACACGTTGTCACCTCCCCTCTATCCACACTGATAGGTTGGCCAGGGGTTGACAAAAAAAGGAAGAAAACCCATTAAAAAAAACAAGTTGTTGTTGCATATGATTATAATTGCCCAAAAAAAACAAAATTAGAAAAATAATTAAACAGTAATATACCAAAAATTAGTAAATAAATCCAGAAAATAACTGTATGAACATTACTTAAAAAGTTAAAATAAATTACATGAATAAATAGTTTCAGTAAAAATTAAAGAATGTAACAAGAACAAATTTAAATTACAATATTCGGTAAATTATTAAAGATTCGAAGTATCATCATTCTAAGTTTCCTTTACAATAGATAACTTAACCAAAATTACAAAATAATTTTGTTATTTTTTAAAAAAAAATTTTACCATCCTGAAAAATTTAAATTGAAGATTCAACTTTCAGTAAGATTAGATCATTAACTGTAAATAGCATAGTATTTTAAATTTTATTTTTAATTATCGCGTACCATGGCAGCTTTTACAAAATTTAAAGAAAATAGAAAAACAATATATATTTTAAATATTTATGAACTTTTAGATACCAAGATTATAGTTGAGCAAAATTTATTATAGAAGGAGAAAACATTATAAAAGTATTTAAGTTTTTAAATATTTCAAATTAAATTATAAACAAGTTCATTCGTCAATATTTTCCGATGAGGACAAGCTTAGTACTGGAATAAATTCCTGACAGGCGCAGACAAGGTCAAACAGTAATAGATGATTTTCCCAAAATGAAAATTAAAATTTTTAACAAAACATACCGGTTTGTAGAGACCAAACCTTCCTGAACGTTGTCGATGCTTAACGGCCGAAATAAATCCATAGATAAATCAAGCAGCATCAGCAGCAAGGAACAACATGGCTAGCTGACAACATTCCAAACCCGGGAATCGAACTAAGGAGAGCCAAATTCGGGAACCAAGGTGGAGCAAAGTAAGGTGAATAGCACTAAAATCCAAATCTTCTACCATCCAAAGTTTCAGAAGTGGAAATATCCAAGAATCGAAATGTCCCAGAGTAGAAATGTCCCAGAGTAGAACCCAAAATTAAATTTTGGGCGACGAAATAAAGAAAAATTTCCATGAACAATTTGCAAAACACAACCCGGAAAAGACTGTAAAAAAAAATTACGCATACATAATGAAATTAGAAAAAAAACAGCAGATACTATTAAACGGATCATATTTATAAATAAGCAATAATAATCCCGCAACTATAAAAGCGAAAGCAGACATTCTTTAACCAAAAGAATGAAATTTGAAAATCGGCAATAACATCTCAATGTAAGAGAATACTACCGTTCCATACAGTAGACGAACAAGATTACAAGTCAAACCAGGAAAAGAAATACATAATTTAATTACAGAATGAAATTCGACTCAGGCTAGAATAGTACAATGGAAAAACGACAGATAGCGTCAGCTTAAGGTGAATAGACCAAAGTAATTTGTACAATCAGGAATACGGCGCCAGAATATGAAACGCGAAATCCAAAACAGGTAACGTACTAAAACAAGACGTTACAACGTTTACATACCCCCTGAACCCAAAATCATATTTTTAGGGATCGGTCTATGTGTGTCTGAACAAAATATACTCAAAAACGTAACATCTTACGAAGTTGAAACTCCGAACATAAAATAGATACCACTAGAGGATCACTACAGGAACCTACAATAATATTTTCATCGAATTTGGCCAACAGAAAGTAATAGTTTATTCGTGTAATTCTTTACTTTTTACGATTTTTTCAAGAACGGCTCATACGATTTTTTTCAACGTAATATACTTTATTTTTTAAGCTGTTATCTACAACTTTTAATTCATACATTTCTTTGTACAACGCTTAGTTTAGCGTTAATTAGCGATTTTCTGTTCTTATTTTTTCATGAAAATCTGTAAAAAATATCAATTTTATAAGATTTCAGCCATAGTATGCATTTCACGACAAAAGTGTATAAGATCAAATTTATAGGAAATTAATAGATGTACAACTTTTATTTAAGAAGTTTTCTCTACAGAGCCTAATTTTCCGTGAAAAAGTTATTTTCCGTATTATTAGGCCAAACTAAGGTTTGTTTTAATTTTTCATCGTTCACTCATGATAAAATTATGTTATATTTTTTTAAGTTAGGTTTTTGTTTATTTCTAATGTTTATTCCTAATGTTAGGCGGGTGCTTTATTAAGGACGCAACCCTGATTATAAGAAGATAGAAGTAATACATCGGTAAATTTTCTGTCCCCCAATCGGTATGTTGGCAACAGTGTACTCAAGGCCAACTACCTAAGACAGTTAAAATGTTCCAGTCAAGCATTAGTGTAGTGACAGCAGTCGTTTCGTTATATTGTGTCAGCAATGATTTTTTCCAAGGAAGAACGGGTGTTTATTGTAGAGACTTACATAGCGAGTAAATCTTACAAACGTGTGCAAGATAAGTTTCAGTCGAAATTTCCCGTTCTGCCGATCCGAATAAATCGTCAATATTGCGTTTGATAGATAAATTCCGTAGAACTGAGAATTTACTCGATGAGAAACCACCTCGCCAGCCAACAAACTTAACCGCGGAAGTTCTCGAAGATTTGAAAAATCGTTTACCTCAATCACCTACAAAATCGCTTAGAAGATTATTATCGTAAGCTGGGCTAACATTAACATTAAGTTTTCAGAGCTACAAAAAAGTTAAATTTGCATCCTTATCGCGTTGGCGTAACTCATGAACTGAAAGATACAGACCGCAAGAAACGATTACAATATTGTCGGTGGTTTCGATCTTTGGTTGAAGAAAATGGTATTCAATTGTTGGATCATTTTTATTTTAGTGATGAGGCTTGGTTTCATTTAGATGGTTATGTGAATAGTCAGAACTGTAGAATATGGAGTGCAACAAATCCTCATGCTTTCCATAAAAAACCATTGCACTCACGTAAAATTGGTGTTTGGTGTGCAATTTCCCGCCGCCATATAATAGGGCCGTTATTTTAACAGTACTGTAGACAGTGTAGTTTATAGTGATTTAATCCAACAGTTCATTTCATTGATGAATTTTGACGATGGAAATTGTCGGTTTCAACAGGACAACGCTACATGTCATACGGCAAATGAAACGCTAGCAATGCTACGGGAATTTTTTAATCACCGCTTAGTAACGAAAGATTTATGGCCTCCGAGATCCCCAGATCTTACACCAGCAGACTTTTTCCTATGGGGTTCTTTAAAAGGTAAAGTTTACAAAAACAACCCTTTTACGATCGATGAATTAAAAACTAACATTACAAGTGGGATTCAAGCATTAGTGAACAGACTTTAAGAAAAGTTGCTGCAAATGTCATTAAACGAATTCGTATTTGTAAAGTTGCAGGAAATCACTTCGAACATCTACTGTAAACATAAAAGGTTAAATTCATTGCAATTTGCTATATATTTCTAAAATAATAATTTAGATTAATTAATAATTTGTAAAGTACGGAAAATAAACATATGCCGTAGATTGTGCCTTTTAACATAGGGTTGCGTTCTTAATAAAACACCTTATTATTCATTATTTGCATTGGAAAGAGAAAGTCATGTGAGTGCTTCACACCAGATTTGTTTTTTTTTTTTTTTAGTTCGTATGTTGCGTTTGTTCTGGAGATAAATTTTGACAGTCGATTAATGTGTTTAATTTGTTGGTGTTGAGTTAACAATGTTCGTAAAGTTATAAAAGTTTTTGAGAGAATGTGGTTGCTCGTCAGTCTTGTGTGCCCAATTAATTTTTCTTTTTTAGGCCTATAATAATTTCCTCTCATCTGTTAAGCTGATGTACGAGTAGTTTTTAATGTTTATGTGTATTTTCCTTACATTGCATACTTTTCACTGAGTATTTCTTAACCAGAGCGTATTCCAAGTATTATCAGTTTTTTGTTTTAGCTCGTTTATGAAGTCTGCGTGTGATATGAGGTGTTTTGGAATTAGTTATGTGTTAATTACTGGAGGTTAAGCTGGTTAATTTGAAAATAAAATAGGAAAGACGAGGTTAATTCGTTGGGATAAATCTTTATAATAGAGAATACAAATGTTTAATACCTGTACAGTATGTACAAAGACACGTCAAGTACAAGTAGAGAAAAGTACATAAAAGTACTTTTCTCCTTCTAAGTAAGAGAAAGTACTTTTTATTTTCTCTTACCCTATATACAGTGAAGGAAAGTATTGTTTTAAAGTCAATTTTTGAAGTCGAGTTTTCACCCGAAATACATATTTTCAGGTTTCCTGAATTTGATAAACATAATTTTAGCTATTGTTCTGTGTGTGTGTGCGCGTGCGTGTGTACAAAATAACTCAAGAATAGAATATCGTACAAAGTTTAAACCTGGAACTTCAGTTAGGTACCACTCGGGAACCCGACTAGAAAATGTATATCAAAATCGGTTAACGGAAAGTAGTAGTTTATTCGTGAGATTTTTCACCTTTTTGTTTTTTCTCACTAGTGGCTCCTACAATTTTCTTTAAAAATCGTTTCATTGACTACATTTTTTTCTCTACAAGATACGGTAAGCGTAAAGTTGTCATGACACTTAAATTTTTGGGGAGGATATGCTCTCGTGTTAAAAAATGTTTAAGATTGTAGAATTAATACCCACTTTAGGACAAAAGTGTATATAAATTTATAGTTGTGAAATTGTTTTGTACAACACTTATTTTAGCGTGATTCAGTGATTTATTTTTGTATTTTGCTCATAAAATTCGGTAAAAAATTGACATTTTAAAAATTGCGACCTTATTATGCATTTTACGACAAAAAGTTGCAATCAAAGTTATAGATAGTTAAAAATCTAGGCTACAACTTTTGTTTCGAGAATTCTTTTCTGCAGAGCTTAGTTTCGAGTTCTGATTTTCCGTATTTTTAAATCAAGTTTGATTTCCATTTAACGTCATTCATTCACAAATAAAATTAGGTTATGAATTTCATATCACATTGTTTACTCATGATTCAACATAGATCATAGATGATAGATGTTCATTATTTACATTGGCCAGAGAAAATCGTGAGAGTGTCTCAACCCGACTTTGACTTTAATATTATGTTTAAATTGTTATTTAATAATTTTCATGGTTTGTTGATATACGAGACCGACATACCAAATGCGTTTTAAGTGAATCACTGTAACACTGCTAGACATTACATGTGTTACGATAATAAATAATTCTAACTTACCCATTGTAATTTAGAAGTAAATAAATTTAGAAACTTTACGTATTCTCTCAGTAGTAAAAGGAATACAAATACGGAAAACTAATCTTACTCTAGAGTACTATACAAATACAAATGAATAAGAATTATTACATCTTTGTAATAAAAAAGAAGAAATATGGTACGCCTATTTATATAGACCTGCTCGATTTACGATTTGTGGCTTATCATACAGACTCCAAAAGTTTTTATTCTTTTCCTAAAAACTGACCCAGCGCTTTTTCTACAAAGTTTTCATTAGTCCTTGTCGGTTTCTGATAGAATAATAGTTTTTCCATGTTAACGGAAACCTGTAATGTATTACCCTAACTTTTCTTTCCGACGCCCGTAAAATAAAGAAGAATGCCCAACTCTTAGATTTAATATTTGCTGTCCACAGTATATTATCCAGCAGTAAGATGAATTATTATTTTAGAGTACCCTATTATTATAATTTAATTTTAATAATATTCATTATTATTTATTTTCTTATTTAATTTATTACCATTTTTGTATTAAGATAGAGTGGAAGCCTTGTTCTGTCAACACTAAATTTGCCAAAATTATGCCCAAAACTATTTATATTATTACTGATCCTCTTTTACTTATACATTAAATTTTTGTCAATTTAAAAATATATTCAAAATTCTCCTTAGTGTATTTAATTTTTTTAAAATAGAGACCTATCATTAGAAAATGACGATAGACAATAAACAAAATGAATTTAACAACTTAAATAAGTTGTACAAAAATTCAAATAACTTATAAAATGTAGCCCTACGTCACGTACTTTTTGACGAGATGGATCATTTGTGAAATAACTGATTTTTTAGAAAACGTGACAAACAACAAAGATGTAAAATACTGCTTACATTATGCCTTAAGCTATGTAATTATGCATCTTTTTGTTCATTTTCCTCGAAAATATTTTTTCTTTTTAAAGTTCTTGGGTCTTTAAAAATATATATAGGCTATTTTTTAATTTATTTCGGCTTTTCTAATACGGTCCTTGTCGAGCGTGCACACTGTCTATGTATTTTCTTGTCCTCCCAAATATTCGAATATATTCAACCTACCAATTTTCCCGTCGTTCAATTTCACCACAAAATCATAATATAAATTAAGTTCTGGAATATGTCATTCAACAAAAATATCCCTCTGAACCTATGTCCAGAGAGAAATTGTTGAAGGCCTCGTTTCCATTTCTAATATTTCAGAGGAGACACTTCTACAGCAATTCAGAATTTCAAACTTCTTTTTATCAAAACCCTCTAGTTTGTCACTTTGATTATATTTGTCCTCATATGAGCGCCAACCATTACTCTTTGTTGATGTCGACTCTCCCTGCTAGTGAAAAAAGTTTTAGTTGGTGTGTTATGTTTGCATTCCACTGTTTGTTTTGTCTGAACCTGTACACCACAGATCTCAGAAACTTCATATCTGCACTCTCCAGTCTCAATCTGTGATCACTTGCCGTTGTGCAGCTCTCGCTTCTAAACAGACAACGAGAAACAGACAACATTATTAAATGTCATGAGTTTTATTCGTGTCGTTTTGTTCTTGAGCGTTCTCTTGCATACCCCCAATTATTCCGTTAAATTATTTGTTTTGTTGCTTTCTTCTTTTTATAGGCAAAAGCCAGGGTGTTAAGACTACATTGTCTGTTACTCGAAAAAGTGTAGAGTGTCCAAGCGCAAATCGCAGTTTTTTTATAAAATTAAAATCTTGCAAACTAGTATCAAATATTCTAATTTAAATTTTACAGAAGACAAGAAGTAACATAACACGCACAAAAATTAGAAAAGACTGTAAACTGACAACAAATATCATACAAACGTGGATGTATAAATTTAAACTAATATCACAGCTAGAATAAATCTAATATTCCATTCTACTCAAAACTGTAAAGGGATTTGTGTGGAGCGACAGCCAAGAAGAGCTTAAAAAGAAAACGAAATGAACAAAACACACTATCAACGAAAACGGGAGAAAATACTTTGCTACATAGCTTCTCATGTTGTTTTACTCATTGATGGATTGAAAGAATTCCAGGGGCCAATGGGAAATAGGGCTTTAGTTGCCAAGTATTTTCTGTAATTTAAAGGGTATCTTTAATCGCCGATACATTGTTTTGCTAAATTTGACTCTTTAGTTATACTGGGATTATAGTTTAATCGAAATTAAATAAGTTAATAGTTTTTGCACGTATAGTACATTTTTTCCATTTCAATAATCATAATTACATAGATTTCTATTGATTTTCTCAACTATATTTTATGTATTGTTAAGAGTAATTCAATCTTGTTGCTCTTAATAATGTACCTTCTGTTTATTACACAAGATTACTAACTTCACTTTGCATAAGTGATCTATCTAACAAAACATATAATAATGTAGTTGTACAGCAATGTAATTATTGTGCTACTTACTAATATTATCAGTAACTAACCTACTTCACTTACCATATAATATTAAATGCAATTCAAATAATATTAAACAGTTTCACAGAAATTGTTAAGGCAAAGAGATTCTACAGTTTATAAATATCGAAGCACTGTTTAAACTTAAATGTTTAATGTAATATTTATTCAATATGAATTTAAGCAAAGAGATTTAAGTATATAAATTAATTTTGCCAGTTTCAAGTAATTAAACTCAACTTAGATGTTACGAAAATTAAGTGAGACCGCTGTAAGCCGTAAAGTTATTGCAAGCAGTACGAGAATGAAAAGCTTTCTTGGCTGTCAGAATTTGTTGAGAAGAAAACCATCAATTTATTTAGAAGCATTTGGCTTATTCTCATTTTAACCAAAATAATTTGAAGATATAATTTTTTATAACCCTATTAGTTTACAACATGAATTTTAATTTCCGTTTTAAATCTTATTAATAGTTTATATAATTTTAAATACTGACGTTGATGAAATTTTGTAAAAACGAATTTATTAGAAGAAAGAAGTACATAAAAATATTCTTAAATATTGAAATGCAAAATTACACCCAACTAAAGTTTATTCAAGTATAGTTTTGTAGAGGTTATAAAATTATAATTTCAGAAAATAATACTTATACCAATATATTATATTTCAGGGAAAACAAAGTACACTATGTAGTTCATTTAACCAGAGATGACAGTAACGCATTCTGTGTTAGAAGGGGAGTACCATTTCACAGGTTTTTTTCATAATCTGTTATAAATAACAATAAATGGAACTTATCAATTAGACACAACTCATGAAAAAATTACAACTCACTGGTGTAATTAACAAATTATAACATGAAAACATTTCACAATGTTCTTAATTAATATTTACAATCAAAATTTTATAGTGATTTTTAAATAAATAAACAAAAAAAATTATATAAAATAAAAAATAACCAAAACCTCCTTTAAAACGAAAAACAAATAAGAAGTAATAAATAATAAGCACATGATTCCGAATATATGTACACCTAACTTTTCCGAAAATAATTCGAAACGTTCATTCAGTAAATTACAACATTCACACTCAAACACGACAGTCACCTACAAAACACTAACATTATATTATTTACAACTTTAAAATCACACTATCAGAATCGCCCTGGGAGATCCAGTACTGTAGCACGTTTTAGCCTATTGACATCATTACTGTTGTCTAAGAGATTCAGTGCTAAATGATTTACGTGGTTGTTTAGACGTGCGATGTATTTACAACTGAAACTTCGTATTTCTTCACATTTCACAGGTGGCCGTGTTTAATAAACAAATTATATACCGCAAACTTTAAGGGTTTTATGATATCACAATATTGTGAATGAATTCTACATTTTAACGGGTATGCTAGCGGTCAGTCGATCATATAAACAATGTCATTCGCTGAAACCGTTGTTCACGTGAATTGTATAATTCCAACACTCAATGAATATAATATAATTTAATAGTTAATATTAGTTAATTTCAGATCATGCAGATCAATCTATAAAAACCAATCCATGATAATTTTGTGTTATAATCCTTGTAGTTTCAACAGGCAGGTGGCCATTTTCAAGCAGTTACATTAATCTACAAAACAGCATATATAACAAACAAGAAAAAGTATAACTTAATTAATTAATTTGTGACAAGCTTAACTTTACAATAGAATCATGTGTCATACATGAAAACCTATATTAAGTTTGTGGTAAACGACGAATAGTACACTTGTACTCCAATAAAAACTCAAAAAAAATAGGCTAGTGTGCTAAATAAAGGCAGCCAATGTCAGTTACCTTACGCTTACCCGCTAATTGAATTTAAAAGGACAATACATAAAGAATCAATGCATTACATTAAAAATTATGAACTATGAACTTAATTTTCTTGTATACTATGCATCATTGTTAAATTATTAATAAGTAAACGGTTTAAACTGTAAATTTAGTAATGGAGATGCAATTACAGATAGCCTATACCAAATCAAAGATTTATATTAGATTCCCTTGTTATTAATATAGTAAATTTCTCAGTAACAAATTTACTAACGCAAAAATCCATTAATCCTATAGTGACAATGTGGCTTTTTGATTGTTTTCCTTAAATTAATTAGCGAATATTTATTACAAGACCTAAAAGTGGAGTGGAATCGATATGTTTACTACTCAATGTGAAATAAAATTTATATCCTTTTCGTAAGAACTGATAAAGCATTTTCAACGGTTGATGGTGCATTTTTTTACTGTCTTACACTAGGACGGCACAGTTAAAAAAAAACTGTTTTTAAACTTCTCATAAGGACATAAAATATCTCTGATCAAGGGATCTTCATGGAGAGAGCCAATCCAACAAATAAATCAAGTTTTAAAACCATAAAAATAGTTTGAAAATATCTTAACAGATTGTAAATAATCAATAAAAACGTTATAAAAAATGACGGGATGGTAAAAATAACTAATAATTTTGTCCCTCAAAAAGTTGAAATAAAAACTTGGATATTTTTGGTTACATTAAAAGAACTTCTAAACAAAAATAGTAATTTACAGTCGATTTTATCCCTGAAGCTCAATTTGAGCTCGTCAATTACTGGTTAATTTTGAACACATAAAGGTTTTCTTTTTAAGATGAATCATGGACTGTTACTCATGTCCCGTTATACTATTAATACGACGGTTTTTCTTGTAAATTAGAGTAAACCTATGATAGCACAATGAACAGGCATTTAAACTTTTTGCATAATAAACAAGAAAGGTATATTCACGGACTAAAACTTAATGTTATATTTTTATGTTACTTCACAAATCATTATAATGTACTATTATTTTCAGTTATTTTATTTTATATACTTTAGTAATATTTGCATAGAAAACTTAATAATAGGCAATTCAAAATTATGTACAGGAATAGATAACAAATGTAGGAAGACGAGACAAAATTAATAATGCTTACAAACAAAATAAATATTTGCGCACCTTCTTTTTAATATATTGTTTATTTAATTTTTTAGATTGTATATTTTTTAATAATTTCATAAATTTTAAACATTTTTGTGGGTTAATGCAGAGTTCTGTATTGTAATCTCAATTTTTTTGTGTTAAAAATAAAAAATAAATTAACACCCTACCTACCATAAGACATGACTTTTTCCATATTTA
The DNA here is from genome assembly GCA_035578175.1 of Catonia carolina. Taxonomy (NCBI): domain Eukaryota; kingdom Metazoa; phylum Arthropoda; class Insecta; order Hemiptera; family Achilidae; genus Catonia; species Catonia carolina. Next base: position 85,620,056 of record JAQMRL010000002.1, read on the forward strand.
GGTCAATCAATTTTCTCCATATTGTTGATGTAAATTAATTAAAATGTTGTCGTTTTAAGAAAAGGTGTTCATAAATTTTTATTGTAAAATTAAGGATATAAAGTATGATTTTATTACGGTTGTTTTGGAATAGCGTACCATGGTCTTTAACCCTATCTAATAAGTATATTACATAATTATTTTCTAAATTATTTTTTAAACAGCTATTATTACTTTTATGCGAATAGGCTTCCAATATACAAGCAGTGAGTTAAATATTACTTCTTAGAAATTTCTCCCGCTCTTCTCTTTTTCCAATATTCTTTCATTCAAGCAGGTTTTTTAGCTCTTTCTTTATCTAAGAATTTTGGTTTAGTTTTGCCTTTATCTACCGTAAAATACACAATTAAGTTGCAAACTTTTTTTTCGAATAATTCTCTATCCCAGCAATCAGATTCGAAAATGTGATATTTTTCATTCTCTTTCTGTTGTTTGGAAACCGAGCTAATTAATCATCTATAGAAGAAAATACTATCGAAAATTTGGTTGTTTAATCTCTGTGAGTGCATTCTTACTACGCAACTGTGAAATTTAATTCTTCTTTTAATTATGGATTTTCTAGTGATTCTTATCTTTTTATAAATTTGCGTTCGAATCGTTCTTTACAGTAACTTCCATTAAATGCGTTTACCATTAACGTTATTATTTTATAGTATAATATTATTTTTTGTTCAAGTCGTATAAATCTGAAATTTATAAATTGTAACGAAATCTAATAGATGAAACAGATTAATGCTATATTCCTTTTATTGCACCACAAGTTTTACAGATACGGTATTATAGGTTATTTGAAGTACAAATTCCATTATGGTGTAAGTTTCAAAATTCAAAAGTCATTCCATGTGTAAAGATAGAATGGTCGTTACAGTTATAATATTAGTATGCAATTTAGTTAGTATTGCACTAATTGGAAATACCGAGACAAATGAGAAATTCATGCAAAAGTTGTCTAGTTCCATTTGGCTCTCCTACCTCTTGAAAGTTTCTAAATGTGTGTCACGAGAATATTCTAATTCTATTTGAAGTGAACTGAAAATATAATAGTATATTTGATTTAAAATTTTAAAATAATATAGAGCAGATGAAAAAGTTTTGGACTTTGAAATTGAGTTCTCTTTGAAATTGAGTTATGCCCAAATTCGATCGCTACAATTTTTAATTACAAACTTTTAATATTTTTACTAGTCTGTAAAATTGTAATTTATTTCTTGTAATATATTAATTATCCTTTTTCTTCTACGAGCGGAAGAGTTTATTAAAACACTTCTACTTTTTCAGAGAATCGCAAATACAAATTAAGAAGTTTAGATTTCGAATTTGTAATATCAAAATCTATTCTGAAATAGAATAAAAAGTAGATTTGTTTAATATAGGCCTATTATCTATCATGAATTAAAAAAGCCCTAATGGTGGAAATTTCTTAACATAGTATTATAATCTTTCATATATCTGTAATATCGTAAATCTGTAGGATATGATCGTTTTAATTTCAAAATGTCATCTGAATTATCTAAAAGTGAGATAGCCAGTTAATTTTTACGTTACTCGAATCACTTTGGTACTTTGTTACAGAATGCGTTAATTTTTCTGTTGAACTGTAGTATAAATGTTTAAGTTTCAGTGCAGTGTTTTCTTTTGTAAACCGAAGAATTAGGTTCTTCTCTTTACAAATTTACATAGCAGTGTCCAAAGTTAATGTTATATCCCAAATGGTTGTAATAAACAGTATTGCTACTAGAGTAGGCCTATTAAAAAAAACTACCTTCATTTACAATTTTTTCTGATTTCTAATATGTGTACGTTGCAATCTGTTTAATTTAAGTACAAAAAAGAAACCCTGTGATCCAATGAGACAAGTACGATAGATATGACGTGTAATAAGGTGTAGTCTTGTCCACACTTAGACCAACTATTTCTGAGAGAGTATAGTTAATTAAACCTCAACCATCAGACTACACCGGTGACCACTCTCTAATAGTCAATCGGTATAAAGTAATTTTTACCACGTATTTGAACCACGGAACCTTTGCCTCAGAAAATCTGCTGTTAAACAGTTGATTTGCAGCGACGAATTTACCACTAGAACAAACCGATTGGTTATTTATAAAAATTAATCGATAAACCTTTCAGATAAACTGTAAACGAACCCTAAGTGTAACTTGATATGGTGACTTACATCACCATGTCAGAGAATAATAAACGTAATCATTCAAAACATTTTGTGCTCATAATTTAATAAATTATTCCTCATTTTAAACAAATAGCTGTTAGTGATCCCCTTAGTTAAAAAAAACTAGAAAAGCAAACACGACAATAATTAAATAAATAATAAAAATAAAATTACTATTTAAAAATAATTAATTTTATCTAAAAATAATAATTTATTTATAAATAAAACTACATGTATTTCTATTTCTGCTGTTGTTAAATCGCTCAGATATGTGTACCGTTACATTCAAAAAGGGTATTTTCTAAACTTACGTTAACCTCTTATTTAACCTCTAGCTTGAAGATACGTTTATCATTTAACAGAAGCTTTAGTAATATTCAACTGCTGTAAATGTGTGCAGCTTTAATATTTGACAAAGGAGTAATAAATGCTAGATACAACGGAGGAAAAATGGAACTTTACATTACATGCACTGAAAGCTGAGCGTGTCCTTTAGAAATACTAAGATACCGAGTAAAGCGTATATGTTTGAGTTGTTAGTCTAGGTTTCCCCAGAGTTGCATTGAGCGGCAATACAACCTGCTGCCTTGTTTGCTCCTCGCTGTTTCCTCTCCAGTGCACCTCTTAGTTCTACGTGTCAAAGAATTTCACGTAACAGTGAGCAGATGTATTCTCGGCTTGATGGTCATAAGACCATCCTTGAACTATTCCTGGCAATTTATAAATATATTTATTATTTCAAAAGCAATGTCATGACGTGTTCAAATATGCATTTCTGTTTTACTATATGTACTACTTTAACACAATACTATTTTTTGAACGAACGTCGCTTACATTTCAGAAAAAAGTATGACACTTTATCTTGTGCATTTTAAATCAATTTCTTCGATTATTTCACGTTGTAAACACCAGGTATGTAAAAAAAAGTAATTTCTGTTTTGTCCAGTAGTTTTTAAACTGTATTTTTTTTTAAATGGATGCAACCTTTCTCAATAAACCGGTGTAACAAAATAAGAGTACAAATAACGTTTTAACGAATCAAAAGTAACATGAAAAAATAGTCATACTATGCAACTGACTACTAACAAGGAAAAACTATGGTCAATTTGTATACCTTTAATTTTAAACGAGACTTTAAGTATTAGTTAAATTTTCCTTTAAAATGGTTTTAAGAACGTTTACTAACGCAAATCTTACATCAGTTCGTGCATTTTCTTTAATTCAAGGAGTTTCATTTAATGTTCTTGTACTTAATCAATTCTCATGAATTATTTACTGTGTTTTGTAACCAAATTATATTCAACTGTAAATAATGACAAGCTTAAAACGTTTTCGCTATTTATCGAATCTAAAAAAGTATTTTCTCAATTCAACCAGATCTTAAAAACCGCTTTAAGAACTTTCTTAGTTGTTTTGTTGTTTTACTTATTAAGTACACACTATTACTGATTACCCTAAATCTTGGTATTTTTGTCCATATTTTTGGGTTTTTGAGTTGATTTTAATGTACTAAGCTCATAACTGGCAGGTGGAGTGTTAAATTAATATCACTCAATCTGTTGGTTCCAGGGCTACAAAACATAGTTCTCTTTCTTATCACATAGTTAGAAAATTATATGGCTGAACGATTTAAAACGGAAGAGGTAGAGGTGTAAAAGACTCTAGTCAGAGTTGTCTCCTCGAGAGTAATTAATTTCACTATACAGCCAGACCCTGTGGTGAATGAAAGGAAGGTGTGCATTTGCAGGGTGGAATGTGCGTGCTTTTCAGAGGGCGTGGCATGCTGATAAGCATACTCTTTTAATTCAGTGAGGGAGGGAGAAGTAAACCACCTCTTTCCTCGTTTTTACTTAGTAAAACCTCTAGAGGTTCAAACCAGCCTTTCAGCTGTTGACCTGACAACATGCCCAATTATACGTGAATTTTTGGCTGACTGAATTACAACCTTACTAATTTACTTAGCGAATGAAAGTTCAATTTTTTGTTGACTACGCACTTGCTAACTAATTGGAGTGATCCGGAGCTTTATAGAAGTTCAATAATATATTTGTTTTCATACGCTAAAAACAAAGAAAAAGCAGTATGTCTTAATGACGTTGCATTATATCTTTCTGATTAAACCAAGTACGTTGGTATGCCTTTCGGTACACATATAGATGAGAAACACACTAACATTTTGTCATAAAACAACTCAACATCAAATTTTAACCACTTTACTAAATGAGAAAGAAGTTGTAACTTTCACTATAGAACGAAATTCTTGTATTCAAAGTAATTTTAAAGCCCGTAAGGACTTTTGGTATTCAGTTTTTAGAGAAAAGGGAACAACCAGTAACTCTAACTTAGAAATTATTCATAAGTATCACTCTAAAATTTTCGAAAAATCAAAACTCACTAAAATTATAGGAGGTGGGTCTCCAAATGAAACCCAGGGTCCGTCTAGAAGCACTAAGGTGGCACCTCCACCACTGGGCTACTCAGAGCAGGGCTCGTACCTTGGCCAGGGGAAACATTTATCACTGGCAAGCATCGAAAGTTAGCCTCGGATCAGAGCCGGAATAACAAACTTTACCTACTTCGTTAATATATTTTAATAAAATAGAGAGAAAAATTTATCTCATTTTTATTAGTTAACAAATATCTTTGGTAAACAAATGTAATCATGTAGGCCATTAAATCTCATTAAGTTTTAAAAATAATAATTAAATTTCTTTTAAAATAGATTAGAAAGACTATAGTTTATTATATTTTTTATCATCATTCTGTAGAAAAGTTTTAAGAAAGATATTGCAAGATAGACTTTAAAGTATATATCCCATTATAAGGCTAAAATATAAATTTTCCTCCTTTTTACTACAATTCAGTTATAAGTAAAGTTTTATCAACTTTTAGGATTCTACTGTACGCAAACAATAAAGCAAACTTACAGTTTAACCAGGCCATTTTTTTCTCTACCAAGGAAAAAAGGCTTAACATAAAAAAGCAGTAATTTATACTTAAAACTAAGAGACTTTTACTTTAAATATTAAAACTTACATTTCATTGGCAGAGTTAATTCAAGAAATAAATAATACTTATGCTTATTTTATTATGTCTGTGCTTTATTCAAATGCTAATATTATATTTGTTAAAAGAATTAGAACAGAACATCTTTTAATAATGGCATTTTTTGCAGATTCTTTACTTAAATTATTCTTTACTTTTAAGAAGATAATACAGTACGAACAAAATGAAAATGCTTTCAGATTCTGTTAAAAAGCAACCTGATTATTAACCTCGACATAAAAACACACAACAAAATCATTAGACGTAGAAAAAACCACTCTGGTTATACGCTAGATGAATTATGAAGAAAAGATTTTTGAAGAGTTTAAAAAACTTTCAAAAAAATTTTAATTTTAATAGTAACAAAACTTTGAAAAATTATTTTTTACTTCTATTTCTACCAAAAACTTCAAAATGATTGTTGTGTTTTCTTAAATTAACAAAAAAATATTACATAATGTCAAGTTTACCCCTCTTTTCCACGTTACAGCACGTAATGGAATGTTATCCTCAATCACTCTATTGTCTGCTTAAGGAGAAATCTATAGCGTTTCAATACTTTGAAACAATTTCTGATAATATACTACCATAAACAATTTAACGCGGAGTTTTAATCAGCTTTAATTTATTATGTCTATATAAACCTATTAGAAGCTTTTAAAATATGGTGTTATAAGAAAATGTTGAAGATTAGGTGGATGGACAAAATAAGTACTTTAGAGGTTCTTAGGTGAGTAGATGAAAAGAGAAGTATATGAAAGCATCTTACACGAAGAAGGGATAGGCTAGTGGGGCATATCTTAAGACATCCAGGTATTGTCCAGGTAATATTGAGAGTGAATTGAAGGGGGAGGCAAAGGTTAGAATTAATGCAAAAGGTGTAGGGTGTTACAAGTATGTACATATGAAATGACTTGCGCAAGATAGAACAGCTTGGAGAACTCATCAAACTAGTTGAGAGACTGATGACAAAAAATATATATGCTGTAATATTAGATAACTTGGTCTATGCATTTCCAACTGTTCTCGTAGACGGCTGTAAATATTTTCCTGAAAATTCGTGTACAGGAGTTTTCAGGGTCTACAAATCGATTGCGCTCGGTCTTATATTTGCAAAAATAAATTGTTAACTCGCTACATTAAAAAAATAAATACTTAGAACAGTAGGGTGGCTACAGATGTAATAAACAATAACAGGTTATACAGTAAACAAATACACGGTATTAAAATGTACAGACTACATCAGAACTCCTTCAGTGGCTTTTTTTATTATCAAACGATTGTATTAACACTCTTTTCGGAAATCGATCGTGTACTGTGATCTGCTCGGTAACACGGTACTTTATTTTCATTTTAGGTATCCTTGTTTCACGTTCGACTGTTTAACAAAATTCTGCTAATGCAGACGATGAATAGTGCTAGATAAAACAATGCCAGACGTGACCAGAAATCAAACCCGAAAACTTGGGCTAAACGGTTAGTTGCGCTGACCACTACTATAAGGGCCGGCAAAAATTAGCTTTAACGTAAAGTTATTAAAAAAAGGTTTTGCCAAACTTGTTAAAAGCATATTTAGTAATTAAAATTTTTGCTTTTCGTAATAATTATTAAATTTTAAATAGCTACTGTTTGTAATCATACGTTCCCAATCATACATTTCATCCAGGTTTTTACAATCCATTGTAACGAACCAAACCAGCTACAGTTAAGTCTGTTTATGTTTGCTCTAGTTGAGAGTATAAACAAACTCCAGCTGATTGGAAGGTAAACATTTTTAAAACTATTTAATTTATACTACCAAAAAATATTGAAAAGAGAGTTATTTATATGGTTGCTAGGCGACTAGAAAAGAATAAGATGGATTTTATACAAAATTATTTTAGTGAGGGACAATATGGCGAACCGTATAGGCAGGTCCCTCATTCATCCATTCATATATTTTGTTTTATTATGATTGACTTGTCATTATTTATGAATGCGCTAACTAAGCAATAAATATACATACAGGCTCGTAATTTTTTAAGAAATATAAATAATAATGACCATGTGAAAGTAAGTGAGTACTAAAATGTTGTATACAGCAACTTTATATTAATTATTCATTTATATCTAAACTTCCATTAAAGAAGTATAAAAGCCTAAAAGAAATTGTGTGTCTTTTTATTTTTTTTGTTATTATTATTATTGTAATGATTCAGGAGATATGATTTGAACTGAAGAAGCACATTGATCACATAAGTAAAGTGATAATTAAAAGCATCTCCTTTAAGATAGATAACGGCATTCTCTTGTGTGTAAAGAATAAAATTATCTCTTACAAATTGTCGATCCCTTATGAAGAGATATTTAGTATACTTCAAATTTGCATCAACTTGTGGGGAATATACAATAAGATTACTCAACTTATTTAGTTTTTACTTCAAATTTGGCATGCCCTAATGTGGGGAAGGATTCATTCACTTTGGATTAGAAATTGTGGAAGTAAATATGAATAATAAAATAATTATCCAGCAAAATTTGGCAACCCTAAATGTGGGGAAAAGAATCTACAAATCAAATTAATTAACCAATTCACGAATTTAAGAAAAAAAATTATGTCAGAGGCTGATAAAAAGAAATTTATAGATCTTCGCGTCACAGACTTAAAGTTGGAGCTCAGAAAGCGTGGTATGGACAGCAAAGGTGTAAAAACAGTACTCATGGAACGACTACATAGGGTTTTAGTTGAGGAAGGCCAGGATCCAGATTCGTACCTATTCGAGATTGTCTCTCCAGCAACAGAAAGTAATCAGGTTCCAACTACATCTGAAGAGGAAAGAAAGGATGAGCAGAGTGGAAAAGATGAGTCGTCACAGGATGAAGACGAGGGTCGAACAGATGAGCCAGACGAGACAGGATTGCCAGGACCAATTCATCTCAACCAATTAACAGGTTTGGTGCAGACCTCATGTGGTGCAGCGAATGTGAGTAATGATAATAATGATAATGATGATCATCAAACTAATATGAATATAGACATGTTACAACAACTGATGTTGTTAGTCAGAGATACTAAGGATAGTTTAAACAGTTTAAACAGTAAAATGGATAGACAGGAGGAAAGATTAGGAAGGAAAATAGATGGTTTAGATTATAGACTGGATAAGCAAGAGAGAGATATTAAGGAGCTTAGGGAGGAGATGAAACAAAATAATTTAAAAATAATTGATAAACTTAGGTCAGAAAATAGGAAAGATTTAGAGGATAGAAATAAGAGTAATGAAAAAGAAAACGCTAATTATTTTGATAAATATAAGGATATAAATAAAAATAATACTGAAAATATAGATAAAACTAATAATCATGTAGAAAACAATGAAGTAACCTTTGATAATACAATAAATAGTGTGGAAACTGATAATAATTGTACCGAGATGAAGGTAAAACAAAGTTCAATTGATAACAGTAAAGCTGTGGATAATTTTCCAATTGATTTAGGTCTGAATAGTGTCAAACAGTTTTTTAATTCTCCTATAACAAGTTATATAACAAATGATAGGATAAGATATAGTAATAATAATAATAATAATAATAATAATAATAATAGTAGACTGTACAATGAAACAGAGGATGATAGAAATAGTACTACAATGTTAAATGTTGTTAAAAACAATGTAATTGATAAACTCAGTATTGGTAGGAATTTCCAAACCAAAGGAATTAACAACCTTAATGAACTTAGTGAAATACTAATGAGTTTTGTTAAAGAGAATGTGCTTGTGATAAATATCGATGCTAGATATTCTAATCATGATAAATGTAAAAATTATGTACATATGTTGGTTATGTTTATTGTTAATTGTTTTATTAGTTGAGAAGCGATAAACATAATATTTATTAGTAATGTTTATACACTCTAATGTTTGATAGTTATGTTCAATTACATTATGTTTATAGGTTATAGTTTATGTGTTATAGGTTATAGTTACGTTTATAGTTTATAGTTTATATTTTATTTGGATGGTAACATTGTAAGGTTACTTAGCAACGTAAATTTAGAACATTTTGGAATTAAATTTATCAAACAAATTCAAAATTTAGATTATCATAAAAATTTCTTTTTTGTTTTCAAAATTTTATTGTGGGGATATTTGTAACGAACCAAACCAGCTACAGTTAAGTCTGTTTATGTTTGCTCTAGTTGAGAGTATAAACAAACTCCAGCTGATTGGAAGGTAAACATTTTTAAAACTATTTAATTTATACTACCAAAAAATATTGAAAAGAGAGTTATTTATATGGTTGCTAGGAAACTATAAGAAGAATAACTATGAATTTTGTGAAGAAGATGGTGACTGTGGTTCCAGACATCAAGTAAGATGGATGGTCCACATGCTAGCTGAAAGTTTAAATTAATATACATTTTAAAGACTAGACAATATAAAAATAAAAATGACATTTAAAACGACGTTAAATTTGAAAATGTATGGGACATATTTATATTAAAACTGATAAATTATATAAGTGACAATCTAATACATAAGAAAAATTAAACATTAACGTACATGCTGTAAAAATATCATAAATTATTAAATAGAATTTGTACAAGATTATCGACTTCATTTTATTCACAGCAAATTTGGCGAATCCCTCGTGGGGAATATTTATTATCTAACACCATTCATTAGGAAAACAGTCCAACAGGCATACCAGGAATTTAAACCAAAATTGTAAAACAACAACAACGTATCAATAAGCGATCTGAGTACTGTAGTTTACTTCTATAAGATAAATCCCAATCGTAGGCCCAACAAAAGTTGGATCACAGATTTGTGATAATGCACTTTTCATCTGAGTTGTTCTCCGTAATCACAAATTGTTAAATTAATTTTTTTTATTCTATAAAATGTAAATATTGTCATTATATTATTTTATTTATTTACCACCTAGCCTTGTAATTTTTTATTATTTCTTTATGAGTGATAATATCTACATAAGCCTTGCCTTGGGTGTAAGTGATACGAGGTGATGCACAGATGAAAACATGACAGACTTAATCGGAATAGAACCCAGAACGCCGGAGTAGAAGCCAGTTATGCTCACCACTACACCAAAATGTACATTTAAACGTTCAGTCTTCTCATTTAACAATAAATGTCATATCATTTAAATGAGAGGTGTCTAATAACTAGTGGTGTTTTCTATTCTTCTCAAACATATTGCAGTACTTATCCAAGAGGTTCTTTTCGAGATCTTGGTATAAAAACCCTGCTTTTAAACTTACAACAATTGTTTATTGATATGACGTATAACATATACAATTAATTATTAATTAACTTAGACTACTAACAGATTACTATTAGATTACTTTAATTAAATTAATTATAAAACTTAAACTAAACTAGACTATAATAAGTTACTGTCACTTAACAATAAAAACATTGATTCATCTGACCACAACCACTTACTACTATCTATACGCAACGCACTATTAACGTAATTAGGAACCGGTCCCGTAACGACATTGTTTCGAAACGGCCTGACAAATTCTATTCACAATTCAAATACTAACGAACTCACTACAAAGGCGCGGACGGTTTTTATACCTGCGGTCTGATAGGTTCTTAAACAATCGAGACCCTTCTAACCCTTTCTTTGCTTAACTGTAACTAGTTAAAAAGAATCAAATCATAAACAAACGTTTTTACTAGTTCCGATTTTTAAAAATTCCTATTCAAATCATTTCATTCATCATAACTCACAATCTGTGCTCAATACACTCCACTCCGTACAATGCACACAAATAATAATATAAAAAATATATTCCATATTAAAAATTCATTCCTTTAATTATTTCTGGAATATCACTGTTATGATTTTATGTTATTACTGTTATACAAAATAAGTTGTAAAAACACATACCGGTGACGCAGAGCAACACTAGGCCTCTTGTATATAAAAATTAAATAATCAAAAAATTAGGCTATTTCTGAAAAAAGATTGCTGTACTAATTCACGATTTGGTATCAACTGGAAAAATTCACAAAACTTCTTTCAAACTCTTTCGAATGTAGATTATAATTATTTTATATTCAACAGCAAGTCACTAAGAAATTGTAATTACGAAATTAAATTTGTAAATTAGGATTAAAATTGATTACATTTTAATAATATTATTAAAATATAATTAAGTTAAATTAATTTATCAAGAGTAGAATAACATTAGCAAATTATTTATTATAAAGTAAGAATTCATTTATAATGGTTGTCACTTATGTTTTGTAGTCATTTATCATTTTCTGTCTCTATTCTTTCTTATTTATCATTTTTTTCACAATGTCAGTGTAGACTCTGTAGCTGGCAGCATTATTTGAGAGTAAGTACAATTTTCCAGGAGTTTTTTTTTTGTTGTAAATAGGTTAATTAGATAACCTGCATAAACAAACCGCATTTACACTCAAGCGAATTTCACCTGAAACTAAATGTTACCCTTATTTTTGTAAATTTTTGTGTAAAATCAAAAACAGCTCTTAACATAAATACAATTTTTACACTCGTTTTAATATTATTATGTAGGATTATGTTATGTGGTAGCACTCTTAGATTTAGATTTAGGACAAGAAATAAAAATTTGATCTGGTTTTTACAAAAACAAATCATATCATTTCGTGGACGGAATTAGTTTCATGTCACGTTTGCATTTACTTATGGGTTAGGGCTTTTTAATGTGTTCTTGAATAGAAAATAGTTTTTTAAGGCTCAGAATTCACGCAAATTACATCACATGTTTTTATCTTTACTTTTAGTCACTAATAATGGATACGACTATTAGTCCTTAGTCCTGAGTTATGTAAAACATGCGGATGTATACGTTAATTGAACTGACTGAAAAAAAATTATTTGTACGTTGAATTGCAAAATAAAAGGGGAAAACGAAATTGTAAAATGCAATATTATGATTACATTAATGTAATAACTCGTGGCATACAGAAAACACTAGCGGATGGAACCCAGCCTCTTATGCAACTACAATCTTTCTTGGAATATTTAGATATTTTGGCATAATTTTTATGACTATTAAGATAAATTTTAGTCAAAATTTTTTTTGTTTAATTTTTAAAGGTGTGGATATATCCGCTATAATAACCATTAAAAATCCATGCGGATATATCTGCAAAACTTTCTGTAAGAAAAATGTTTTGCCTAGATAAGAAAGATTTTTTTATACATCACCTTTAATATTCCGCGAAGTGTTAAATTTCAGCTTAACAGGGTGATATTAACTCACTACATTTAACGGACTACCCTCCATTAGATTTATAAAGAGCTTAACCAGAGACATGTTTCTTCTTTAAAAATTAAAATTAATAAATTATAACAAAAGAAAATTGAATTGAGTAACTTCACGCTGTTTAGCTTGTATCCTCCCATATATGTAGACAATCACAAAGACAAATACTGACATGTATCTTGGTCTGACTTTCAATAAAAGACTGACTTGGAGCACAGATACCAAAAAAGAAAAACGTTCCATTACTAAATTCTAGACTTTCTTTAACTTTAAATTCTTTTTAACATTTAAACTTTTATATTCCCTACTTCATAAACATTCAAAGTAATCAATGGCATAAACATTTTGCGAATATTGATCCCTTTTGAAACTTACTTGGGTTTACACCTTCCAAGTTTACGGTTTGATTAAAGATTCTAATTTACAACGCATTCAGTTATTCTAATCAGAACATTACGTCCTATAGTACAAACATCCCATTACGATAGTAACAAAACCTTACACATAGATTTGTAAATACCTGTCGTCCAAAATTCTGTAGAACACCTACACAAACGTTTTCACAATTCACAAGAACACGATAACCCACTTGTACGTTCCCTTTCCGTCTTACAACAAACTCTATATCCCGCAGGACGCCTAAAAAGACGTTGGAGTGGAGACCTGCTAATTTAATTTAATGAAGCTTGGTTAAATTCAGAAAATGTTTAATTACAATTCTCAGGGACCAGTATGGCTGCTACTCCTCTAATGCTTATTATACCATTTCAACAAAATTATCACGATCATATTTACTTTTCGTATCATTTTTAACGTTCTAAATAAAATAATCAAAGAGAGAACAAATTTAAGTAGGAAAACACATAGAAGTACCATCGGTGGTTGGTTTCCTTCCTTATGTGACTATTTTATGCAATATCATCAAAGCTCTTTTAATTTTGTAAGTATACACAAGACGAAATTTTTAACAAACTTAATAATATTTATAACAGAGTGATACAAATTCTTTATAAAATTTATATTATGGGTCTTAAAATGTACCTGTTTATAATTTTCATAGAAAACAACATTTCAGAATCGAGTGATCAGAACCAAATTAATTTTCCAAATGATGCTACTTGCACTGGTAAAAATTACTATAATTTCATCATAATCCTTGCGGTCAAGTGAATAATTTCACTTGACTACAATTTTAGTTTTCTTAAATTTTGAACTTAGACTTACACTGTAATTTACTTCGCTTAATTTTTGGGTTACGTACTGGATTCCAAGAAACCTCTACAGAAGGGTATGAAAACTATATTTTTAAGTTTTGAGTTCTATTGGAAAGTATTTTCTGCACAAGGAAACATATTATCACACTGAGCCCTATACAGAGATAGGTATATATATACACTTTCGAAAACCATTTTTTAACTTACTACAGTTACGGCAAATGAAAATCACTTGAGACTGGGCTTCAGTTTATGACTGCCTGTTTATTACGAGTAGTTTATTTCATTTTTCTTGTTTTTTCAAATGGAAAACTGGCATAGAATGGCATAAAAAGTTATGCTCATTTTTGTAGTCCTGAATCCTGAATCCTGGTTGAGAGGGCTAAGAAGCCCTATGATGGCGACATCGTGTTAAGGAACACCTGGTCGCTCGGGGAACAATATAACAGAATAATTGCAACCTCAAGAAATGTAGGGGGAATTTTATAGTTTAAATAGGAAATAGGATTCTGGTTCGTGGGACATTGGAACTGGGACTTGAAAGGAGGTAATTTATTTTTAGAAGTTATTTGTGGAAAATTTAAATTAAGGGACAAGTGGGTTTAAGAGCGGCTCTTTTATTTTATTTTATTTTTCAGTGGCCATTTTTCAGTTTTGTGGGAGGCCTATTATCTTGGTGAGGGGAAGGCATGCATTTTACTGAACGTGGACTAAAGGTATAATTTAAGGTAGGGGTTAGTTTATGATTTCAGGGGAGACGGAAAGGGTAGAGTTTGGCATAATCACCGGCCTTTTTATTTTCTGAGTGTTTATTAATTTAAAATGGCGGCTCTTTTCACCGTAGTAGAGTGATTATGCATAGGAACATGGGGACAACTACCAACTGGTGGGAGTGAGTCATACAAGTAGGAGGGGCATGGGCAAATAAGAGGAATACAGGGCAGAATAAAAATGTGGCAACTCTAAATTTTGTTAAGTGGGTCATACTAAAATTTAGATAAAGTCGTGGAATGGTAATGGCATAGAGACTTCAGGTGGGTGTGGGCGTCGGTACAAGTCCTGAATGATCTGGGGTCCGTCAGTTTTCCCAGCGTCGTGTAGCCATTTCGAGGTACTTTAAATAAAGTCCTCCATAGAAGGGAAGAGAAGGTGTTCGTGTATGATGCGATTGGATATAAGATAGTGGAACTGTGTGATGCACCGGAGGACTTTTTTCTGGTATGCTGAAGTACGTCTTTTGTTGGACTTGGAGAGAAAGGGCCACCATACCGGTGACCCGTACAAAAGGAAAGGACGTAGGATAGAGGAGTACATCAGAATTTTCAGTTTTGAGGAGTATGCAGGAGAGAGGAACAAAGGGATGAGTAAAGCGAACAAGGCCCTACCCTTGCTAAGCTTGCTGTCAATGTGCTGTCGAAGTGTCAATCGTTTATCTAGGTCAACCCCTAGATATCTCACGCTGTTCTGCCATGGGAGGAGTTCCCCTTCCAATCGTAGAGGCGGAGGAACATTGCGTTTTAGTGTAAAGTGGATTGCTTCGCATTTTGTGGGTTTAAGTGATAGTCTCCAGACACGACACCAGCTAGTGATGTCTAGAAGCTGAGTATGAAGCGCGCGGCAATTGAGGCGGAGGCATCTGCCGTGACGGTACAGAATAGCATCATCGGCAAACAGTCCGAATTGGATTGAATCACGGACAGGAAAATCGAAGGTGTACATAAGATAGAGGATGGGCCCAAGGACCGAGCCCTGAGGTACACTCGCGGACGAAGGGGTGAGTGGGGACATTGCCATGTGGAACTGAGGAATAGTGACAGAGACTTGGAATTGTCTTCCAGTAAGATCGGAATGGAGTAATCGGACAGTTGAGGGGGGAAAGAATTGTGCCAGTTTGTAAAGGAGGCCCATATGCCAGACGCGGTCAAATGCAGCCCGAAAATCAAGCAGTACAGCCGTCGTGTCACAGTAAGAATTTCTGGCATCCACAAGTGCCGTGACGATGCGGAGGAGTTGGGTAGTTGTGGATTGTCCTTGACGAAAACCAAATTGCTCGGGGGGAAGAACAGATTCAACAACAGGTCGCAGGCGCGGGAGAAGAAGCCTTTCGAATAATATGGACAGGATCGGCAAAAGGGAAATTGGTCTATAACTTTCGGGATCAGTCGGACGTTTGTGGGGTTTCAGAATAGTAATGACTTTGGAAACCTTCCACGAAGAGGGGAAATGTTGCAGCGCCAACACTGCATTGAAAATTGTCAAAAGATGAAGCTTTAGATCTGGCGGGGAATTCAGGATGGCGTATCCAGAGACATTATCAGGACCAGGGGCCTTACGCGGATTAATCGAGGAAATTACAGAGGTGACATCATCCTCCGTGAAGGGCTGTAAGTTACAGGGCGTAGGGTCAGAGAGCGTTGAGTTGACTTCATCATGAATGACTTCATCCTGGTCATGATGAACGGGCGGAGGGGCAACAAAATGTCGCTCAAAATGCGAAGCGAAAGTGTCAGCAATCGCCTGCGGAGAATATGTCAAACCATTAGTTGTCATCAGAGGATGCGACTTCCTCTGGGTCGACAACAAACGACGTGTAGCCTCCCATGGTCTTCCGTCATCCGCTACTCGATGAAGCTAGCCCTCCCACTTACTACACCGGTGACCATCGAGTAGCAGTTTACACCTAGCAGCGGCACCGTTGAACAGATCCCGATGATGCGGATCTCTGGTGCGCTGCCAGAGCCTTCGAAAGCGACGCCTATCGGCGATTGCTGCTTTGATAGGAGCTGGAAGTGATGACCTAGTGCGAGGCGGGCGTGGGTGCGAGTTCTGGGCAATGGAATCGGAAAGTATCGAAGTGAGGGAATCAAGATGGGACTCAAGCTCAGTTACAGTGGTAATAGTAGGGGGTTCAGGTGGAATTAGGGAGGCAACTGAGTCATAGAAGGAACGCCAGCAGACTTTCAGAGAAGGAGGCGGGACAGGGATACAAGCAGTCGAGGACGTGAAAGTAAACAGAACTGGATAGTGATCAGAATTCAATTCAGGTAATACATCGATGTCTGGGACGGAGGCAAGATCGAGAGAATTAGCGTAATCAAGGATATCAGGAAGTTGATAGGTGAATGGGGGCACCCTTGTCGGGGTGTCAGGAACATGGAGCGCTAACGACAAAGGAGACTGCTAGAGGAAGGACAGGAGTTCAGTACCAGCAATGTTCGTTGTTCGGCAGCCGAGGTCCGTGTGTTTGCTGTTCCAATCGCCAGCTGCAAACACAGGTTGACGTTGGTCGAAGAGCATAGCAAGGGCTGCGGGGTGGAAATGGGCAGCAGATGGGGGGCGGTAAACCCCCCATCTATAATAATGTAGGTAGGTAATAATGAGAAGAGAGGCACCGTAACAGCGACATGTTCAATCGAAGGAATATGGGTCACGTCAAGGAAGTTATGAACATGTCTCTTATGTATCAGAACAGCTACCCCTCCTGCCGGGACCACAGCGCCAGGTCGATCGGCACGATACACAATGTAGGGGGATAGGCGAAAGCGAGTAGTAGGTAAAAATTTAGTTTCCTGTAGAAGAGCAACGTCAATATCGTAATCTGTTAGTACTCGTAGTAGGTCGTTTCGTTGGCGAAGGATGCCATTGCCATTCCATGACATAATGCGAAAACGCATTACAAAAGGAGGGAGGTCAGAGATGAGATAAGGATAGTGATAGCTTCAGAGGCGGAGCTAATAGATGTTAGTTGAGGAAGAACATTAGCCACCCAAGCTAGGAACTTAGGGGAGGTTAAGAACGATCGTAGAAAAATCGAATGCAGTGCTGTCCTTAGGAGGGACTTTTTTAGCCGGGAGTGGCGGAAAATCCCTTTCGGAGAAGACCGGCTTGGATGGCTGTGAGTGGTGGGACCACTCAGAAGTCGGAAACTGGTTCTTGGTGGTGGCCCTGTGCACAGGAGCCTTCTTAATGATTGTTTTGTTATAGCTCCTCTGCGTAGGAGGGGAAGAAGAGGAAGAGGGTTGTGATTGTGTCGCCTGGGACTTGGCGGTAGACGGAGCTGATGAGGAAGCGGCCGTCGACTGGGCGGCAGCCTTGCGCCTCTCGGCAAGAAGCCGGACATGTAATGGGCACCCCCGATAGCTAGCAGGGTGCTGGCCATTACAGTTGCAGCAGCGAGGCTGTTCAATTAACTTGCCTTCACACTGAGCTGCGTCGTGCTTACCGCCGCACTTGACGCACCTTAACATATGGTTACAATTAACCGATGAGTGGCCATAACGCTGGCACTTAAAACATTGTGGCAGACCCGGCCGTGGGCGGAAGGCCTCCACGGTCACTTCAATGTTGAAGATCGAATCGACCTTGTAAATGTCCTCGAAGCGAGGTGACTTGCGCAACTTGATAAGGAACACATTGATTGGCCTGCCAGCTCGGCCAGTTATATTCTGGCAGTGGCTCACCTCGAAGCCACGCTCAGCGAGGAACATCTTAACCTCTTCGGGTTGAAACGAAGAGTGCAACCCTTTGATTGCCACTTTGACCTCATCAGGCTCGGTTGTATAGTAAGTGTGGAAGTTAATGCCCTCCGAAAGGAGGACAGCCTTGCACTTTTGAAAGTCATCGATATTCTTTGTAAATAAGGAGTAAGAATTGCCACGTGTCGTGACCTTGAATGGTGTCGTGACCTTGAATGACTCCGTGAGCTGACTGCTCAGTGTCCTTGTTAACGCGGCCCAGTTGGCAGGGGCGCGAAACACAAACGGAGGAACTTTACTTCGACGTGGAGTCGAATCGGGGGGTGAGGTTGCAATCGGGGTGGTAAGTGTTTGTACGTCACCTGAGTTGGTGCGACCTCGTTTTCGGTGGACGGTAGTGAAGCCTTCGTTGTCAGGTACTTCCATTGATGATGTTGTCGGAGCCGGTGCGCTGGTCGATGAAGAGGAATGGGTTATTTGTTGCGTCGCTGCCGTCGCCATCTCCCAAGTAGCACGCGCCGTTGAATCCTCTGAAGTGGTGGGTGCGTCTAGGTTCATGGAGCCCAATCTCCCTAGACGCAAAGTACCGTAACGACGGTGCCTGTCTGTGCCAAGCCCAGGTATTAAACCTTATCGCCTAGGCCGGCACACAACAAAACACGCGTATAACCTCGTAGGTTACACAAATAATCACACAAGTGAAATAAATAATAAATACACAAAGAATCAATGAAAACACGTAATTAACATGTAAGACACTTTTTTGTAGTCCACAGCTCTGTAATCTTAGGGTTGAATTTATAGAATAAAAATTAAAACAGCATATAAAAAAGTTAAGACTCATTGTAATTACTTTAAAAAATGCAAATCATTATTTTATCCTGACATACTCTTTCAACATAAAATACTTGCTCAAACATTGGCAAAGAAATTTTTTCTAAAATTATTGATAGTTTTTTCCAGGTGACTATCAGCCGCCCGTACTAAGTTATCTACCGTAGTATCTGTGTAATAACTGTTAATACCTACTTTTTCCCTGTTGTTGACTCACTAAGCTGGTCTGAAGATGAACGTACTAACTGGAAATAAATGCATAAAACACAAACTGGAGCACAATAATCTTGTGTAAATTGACAAAATTGATAAGTTTTAACAACCCCGCAGTACGGCTTGATCTCACTCTGCTTAAATTTTTAATATTACGGCTTAAAACGTTTTATGTAAATAAGTAACAGCTGATTTTTCAACAGAGAGTAATAAATCAATTTGAAAGTTCACTTCTGGTACGAGGAATTTTCCAGGAACATTAAAATCGTAATGAAAAACGTGACCTCTTTATAAAACATAAATATAATAGAAATAATGTACGAAAACGAAACGTGAACTACAATGTGAAAATTCATTGAATGCCTGCATTCAAAACGTATCCATTTGAAATGCCACTTTCGTAAAAGATTTACTATGATATTCGTACAAATGCGTTCAATACATCAATTATTTCATGATCATTATTTGTACGGACATGAAATGAAAATAGGGAGAGTAACGGAAAGTATTCCCATTTTCGTTAAATGATTTATGAAACCACAAAGCAATACAAAAACAAATGACTCATTGTTCATTAACAAAACCATGAGTTTTGTTAAAATCTTTCGTATAAACAAAACATTAATAATATTTTTTTGTAATTTATATAAATAAAATGAACCATTAGCAGTGTTTATTTTATTACAAACTTAACATTTTTTTATTTGAGTGTTTAATTAAATTTATTGAATCCATTCAGCATTACTAAACCACGAAAAACATTTAATTGGCAGTTTTAGGAAGTAACTCGATGGACAATTTATAGTAATATTGCAAAGATTATATAAAGCTTATTATATCAGTTATGTGCAGGTAGTACGGTACCAAAATAAATATACCATTACATATACTGATAAATCAATTATGGAAGTGTGCAATCATACAACTTTTTCTTGCCAATGTAAATAATAAAATAATAACCTGTAATTAATCATTAGTAAATTAAACAATGTACTACGGAAAAGATAATCTAATTTTAATCATGAGTGAATGACTCATATTTTCTTTTCTAAAATAAAATATTTTTAATCCAAAGTGCAAAATATTTTCAATCTCCGTTTTTACTACATTTTATGCTCTACAAGATAGTATAGGCGCTATGTCTGCTGAAATTCTTGGGTAGGCTGTGCTCTCGTATAAAAAATGGTTTGATAAGATTGCGGTCTTAATATGAATTTTAGCGCAAAAATGTATGTAACAAAAGTTGTAAAAAATTTAAAAACCTACAACTTTCATTTCAAACATTTTTTGCATGACGCTTAGTTTTTCGGTAATTAGAAATGTTGTTTTTATTTTTTTTTAAATAAATGCTTTTTTAAGATTTCGGCCTTTGTTTTGCATTTCACGACAAAATATATACCTGTATATAGAATAAAATTTATAGGGAATTAAAAAATCTACAACTTTTATTTAGAGCATTTTTCTCACAGAGCCTGGTTTAGCGGGAAAGAGTGATTTTTTATATTATTAAGCCAAACTGACGTTGATTTTTGTTTTGCATCATTCACTCTTGTTTTTAATTAGGTTATGTTTTCGAGGTTAGTTTTTTGTTTATTTCTAATGTTTTATAATTAATGTTAGGTTAAATTGTTCATTATTGTATTGGCAAGAGAAAGTTGTTTCAGTGTTTCACACCAGATTTGTTCAATTAATAAATTTCTAAGTAAACGGTGATGTAAATTGTTATACGATTTGGTAAGTAATGAATTTAACAGTGTTAATATTTAGGCTTAAGACTACAGTAATGATGTCAATAGGCTAAAACGTGCTACAGTACTGGATCTCCCTGGGCGATTCTGATAGTGTGATTTTAAAGTTGTCAATAATATAATGCTAGTGTTTTGTAGATGACTGTCGTGTTTGAGTGTGAATGTTGTAAATAACTGAATGAACGTTTTAAATTATCTCCAGAAAAGTTAGGTGTATATATATTTCGGAATCATGTGCTTATTATTTATTACTTCTTATTTGTTTTTTCGTTTTAAAGGAGGTTTTGGTTACTTTTTTATTTTTTTATTTAAAAAAGCACTATCTAATTTTGATTGTAAATATTAATTAAGAACAGTATAATATTGTGACACTTATTGCTAAGGTCCGTTTCGGGATCTAGGTTATTAAATAATTAAAACACTAAAGTTTACAATTACAAGAATTTATTACACTAAAAGATTACAAAATAAATAATTCAACTAATTATAATTAAGAAATACAATAAATGATTTAATAATTCACTTAAAATAAATAACAAACAATAAATAACTTAATAACTTACTTAGCCTACTTACAATCACTTTTATAGATTACACTAACATGCAAGACACAAACTGAATTCACAAAACTACACATTAACTTTACAATACACACACAACAAAGAGACGGTATAACAATCTTGAATAACTACAATACTCGGATGTGTAACCTGTAAATACACACCCACGTTAATCTCTCGGCAAAGATCACACGAATACTGACTGGACCGCGGTCGGTGGTCTCCTTTTATAATCATTCGCAAAGATCGTTCCAGAACAAAGTAGTGAAATCTACTCAAGTACAAAAATATCTCTTTATTAATGAATGCTAGAAAAATCCCTTTGTTAACAAGTCGACTATTGTAAATAGAAAACGTAAACAACCTCATAAACAACTTCATAAAAATACCCTTTTTATAACACACAATACCCTTTTATAATAGGCGTACCCTTTATGGTTAAAACTGTCATTTATTGCTACTGTGTATGCTTATTATATCTTAACTATTTTATTGAATGGAATTCTGGAACATTCGTGATCCGTTTAGTCGATTCTGTTACAATATGTTTTAATGTTATAATTTGTTAATTACACCAGTGGGTTGTAATTTTTTCATGAGTTGTATCTAATTGATAAGTTGCATTTATTGTTATTTATAACAGATTATGCATTAAAAAAAGTTATATGAAAAAAAATATTTAGGCTTAGGGAATGAGTTTTTATCTTTACATATTATATTCGCCTTTTTCGTAGTCTCCTGCATGCAGTTATAATAAATAAAAATCATTTTGAGCCGTTTTTTTCCTTACTATTGAGTATGGAAAATAGTGAAGAAAGGTAGATTAGAAAACATGTATATCCTCTGCGATAATATACTTCTAGTTTAAGTTGGCTTGTATTAATCTAAGTACATGAACATTTTCTAATTGTTTAAAAATATGTTACTTAATGTAATTAAATCTAGTTTAGCCGTAAGAAGAATGTATATATGTACGAGTAAACTATTTTAAGCATGTTATTTTAGTAGAGTAACTATAAATCGTTCCTGTATTTTGGTTTGCTTGTCCAAGAAATAAATACAAAACTACTCATCCGCAAATAGTTTGTCAATATTGAGAGTAAATGTTTATTTGGCTGGAGGATGTTTTATGGATAGCCGTAAGGCTCCAGTAATTATGCTGAATGAAGAGGAGGGCTTCGTGCTCTCGACGGAGCAGTAAGCCTAAGCTGGCTGGCCCCAGACGTTTTCCCAGACTGGGAATTCAGTATATTTCTCCTTCTGTATATTGCCGTGAGGTATTCTATTTATGTTACCAGTTCCTCCACTTGTTCACGTTAAACTGTAAACGTCTGCTTTAGAACAGTTTCTTACTACCCCTTCTTTGAATTATTTAGTGGAACGACTGTTCCAATTTTCTACTGCCGATTTTAGATTCCATTGAAATTTAAACTTACTTCCTTCCATACCTTTGTAGTGTGGCTGTGAACTAACTCACTCTTTTTATCTGTTACGAATACATTGCGATCCGTTTCAAATAAAAAATGTGGTACTAAAAATAGACACTACATGTGCTATAAAAAACGAATTGAATGGACTTTTTACAAATAACGTCTAGAATTTTAAAGGTAATCGGAACATTCTTCATAGTAATCAACTAATCCAAGTACAAAACAATTCTCACTAAGCATTCCTCGTATTATGTTAATTATATCACGAATAAATGATTTTGCTCGCTTTTATTTGGCACTTAAAATTATTACACAACAATATGTAAATACTGAGTACAACAGAGTGATTTTTTAGTCCTGTTACGCAATTGGTAATGTCTGGTATTTCTTTCCTATGAAAGGGAAATTTTGTTTTGTGACATGAAGTTGGTGGCCCTACTCAACCGGTATAGGTATGGCAGTGTATGTTGATTCTCTTTGAGCTCTGTAAACTTTTGTGCCGTTTTGGGTCGTGTTACGAACAGAATGTCTTTTACGCTAGAACAACGGGTTTTCATTCTTGAACAATATTTTGCTACAAAATTGTACGCGAGAGTAAAAGAATCATTTCAATTAAATTTGTTGGTGTTTCTTCACCCGAAAAAAGTCAATTTCTAGACTAACAAACCGATTTTAAGAGACAGGTAGTGTTTGCGACAGAAAACTTAGTGGTCGACCAACTCTCTTGACGAAGACTTTTTAGAAAATTTGAATACAAGATTGCTCAATTCTCCACGGAAAAGTTTACGAAAACTTTCCTCGCAAGTTGATTTGGCATATTCAAGTGTTCAGAAAGCTGCTAAAAAATTGAACTTGTATCCTTATCACGTACAATTAGTCCAAGAGCTTCAGCCTCCAGATTTAAACAAGCGATTGTTTTATGGTGTTATAGATACTAGTCTAGATAAAATAAGATACTGCCCTATCTATACCGGTTGAGTGTGAGCTACTAACTTTGTTTCATAAAACGAAATTTTCCTTTCTTAGAAAAAAATTACTAGACATTAACAATTGTGCTACAGGACTAAAAAATCACTCTCTATAAGGGATAAGCAAAACTAGCAAGATAATTTTTGCGCACAGTAACAATAACAATAATAACTTTTTATTCAATGACTGTTAACACAGAATAGAATGTGTCGATTCAATTTACAAACAATACAGTTTAGATTAAAATATACATATTAATAAGACAAAATATAATCAAAGTACACTTATAAAAAACATGCCAAAATAAACTGACTATCATAGTCAAAAAGCTATGTTGACCCGACCTGCAAAAAATTCTTCTGTACCATAAAACGGGTTCTGCATCAATTAAATTAAATATCCATTGACATTAAACCTTTCAGTTCAGACTGTTATGGTTTTGCTCCTAATTTAGTAGATCGCGATTCCATCTTATTTTTTTGAGTTACATTCCTTTCTTTCTTTTAAATTTCTCTCCTTTTCTTAGACCAACCTTTCCGGCCATTTTAACGTATTCATTCGCAAAAAACACGCAGATTTTAACACAGGAAGTATTATAATGTCCGATCTTGGTTTGTCTTTGAGTGCTTTCTTCTTATACAGGTGCTGGTGCCTCAGTGTGCACCGACCATTTCTCCTCGTCTGCTATTGTTTGCTTCTTTTTTGCTGCTATCAACTTTTCTATAATTCTTTATTGTGTTTTTACGTGTCGTGGGGCTGTTTTGATATTTGTTATGAACTTAGTTTCTCTACGAAAATACTTTATCTTCCTTTTTCTGAAAGTTCTTTAACACGTTGATTTGTTATATTCCTTACGCTTCTAGCTATAGTAAAATTATATTAAATATTCATTTAATAATACAAAAAAATAATAAAATAGTAATCTGAATAATTTAAATTTCCATTTATAGAAGTAGAGTAGGCTACTTTAGTGTTGAGTAATTTTAACGTTAAATATATTTACGAAGTTTTTCAAGTATAATTTATAATAAATTTGTGACAGTTAAAACAAGACATTACAAAAATAATAAGCGTAAATTCACCAATTACATATTTTGAAAATGAGATCAATAAACAACATCTGCGATACGTAGGTCTACTGCATGCAGCTGGTCCTAATGATAAAAACCATTATTGACCGTTACTCCACCTAATTCTAACTGTACGAAATTCATAACGATCACACTATATTTAACCATAAATTAAATATTTATTGTTTTATAAATTTTTATAATGCATACAAGTTTACACATTAAGCCCTTCATAAATATCTAAATAACTTTTTATTTGTCCTGTCTTTTTTAAGTTACAACAACTGAGTCATTAGTGTACACACTGGAGTTAATTTGACACGGTATGAAACTGCGTTTTAGAATTTTCAAACCAAGAGAAGGCACCGAGACGGCCCCTCATTTTTTTCTCGCTGTTCTAACAGTTAACTTCCTATCGTTAAAAATTTACTTTGTGTTGTATCATTTTAACTCATTTTAACGTAAACGAGTTGCTTTTCATAACAATCAACCTCATGTTATACGAAAACCATTTTAAATAATGTTACCTCGTTCACAAAAATGTAAATGTTACTTTTGCATTATTATATTTATATTTGCTATAAAATTATCTCAGTTATTTTTACTCGAATCAATATTTATTTTGACAAAAAATAAAATTATTATATCAATCGGTAATATTCGGTGTAAAATTGTTTACAAAAATTATAACATTTTTGATATATTTTAAATTAAATTTAGTAGAAATTATCCGTAAATCCCGGTCCATTGTTCGAAGCACCACGAGGTTTACCAGTAGTTAAGAAAATCCTCAGGCCGCGTTACGAGCGCTGTGCTGATTAAGCTCATTATTGGCATTGCCAGTTCACTGCAAATGAACCTGCAAGGCAGTACAATCGAGATGCCACTCTAAGCTCTTCCACTGCCTCTACCATTAAAAAAGTTTTCCATATCCACCTTTGAAGCC
This sequence comes from Catonia carolina, assembly GCA_035578175.1. Classification (NCBI taxonomy): domain Eukaryota; kingdom Metazoa; phylum Arthropoda; class Insecta; order Hemiptera; family Achilidae; genus Catonia; species Catonia carolina. The sequence goes on from JAQMRL010000002.1 coordinate 85,646,039, forward strand.
GTTAATTATCTTCTCTGGTTTTTGTCCACCCTGTGTATTTTATTTCCTCAGCACCCTCCAACAGAGTTTGTGAGTCTCCCCATCGCCAGGGGCGACCCTCGATAGTAGATCCAGCAACACTTACGAGGATACGTACGAGGATACCTAAGCAAACACCAGGTTATAAACCGAAGGGAAAGATAGAACAAGAACGCCCGAGAAAGAGATGTGCCGATTTGAGAGATTCGGAACAGCCTGTCCTTATTTGGTTAAAATTTTATTATTAGCAAATTGTTGAAAATTTTATGAAGTTTAGATTGTATATCGTAGAAATGTTATGATTATTAAAGGTTTGTTTATTACTACTTTTTTAAATAAATTCGAAGCGAATGTTACAGGATTCATAAAATTTTAATGCAACATCTGAGCATGGATTTAAAAATGTGAATTTAATGGAACATCCATATTCAAATGAAACATATTCTTTGAACAACGATTAATTTACAAAACACGGACTTGTTAAATATTATGATTGTATTATAATCTTTATCACGCATATAGAAGAAGAATTAATATCAAAAACATAACTGTTTTTGGCATGTAAAATTTTGAAGGGAAGGTATTATATGAACAAACTTGCCTTGGAAACTCATCTCAATTTCAGCCGGTGAACAGTACAGAATTTAATAATTAAGTTTTGATCAGAACATGATGAAGCTATAGCCTTGTTAAATTTGTGATGTGCTTTGTACTTCATTGTAATCATGAGACTACTATCATCAGACATGGTATTAATTGAATTATGGTTTATTTTGCCTTCAACTTCCTTTAATACAGAAATAATCTGGTCACAAGATACGTTAAATAAGGTAGGCTGTTCACACACTCCGATAAAATAATATGTTAAGGTTTCCCGTAGTGAGTACTTAATTAAAGGTTCGTTCACTTCAGTGCTTTTATAAAATGTGTAACCTTCTATTATAAAAATATTTTTATATAAGGTTTTTATTAGAACAGCCGTAGTAGGACTACTGGAAAAGTTTAAAATAATCAAGTTATATCTTTTTAGAAGGAAAAATCTGATATTAATGTAAAATTATATAAAATAGCTGGCACATACAAGTAAATTCGCACAATAATTCTGATTGATTTACTTCATCTATTGTTAACTACTAGTTTTACAAATTACATTAACTCTTATTATGGTTTTATCAACGTATAGTCTATTATATATATTACGTACTAGGTAATACTGTATTTATATTTCATAATTACACACTAGCGCTACTATAATGACATTTCAAATTAAACTGTTTTGTTAATTTGACATTCTCGTCGCCTCCAGAATAGTAGCTGCAATGAAATTCAATTATTTTGTTTAATATTTCCCAAAATCTTGTTACGTCTTGAACCAAATTTTATTTTTCAGATTGATTTTTAAGTGTCTTGAAACTATCCACTTTATAACCATATCAAAATTGTTAATCCTTTAGGTAGAACTCCGTATTTAAAGGCAAATATAACCTCAATTTAAAAATACATTGAACCAGATTTTGCGTTTTTATATGATAGTAATTTTTCAAATTTATTTAAGCATCAACTACAATATATTAGCTTTTTAATAGCATATAGAATATGCTTAATTTATTTTTTAATTATTTTATTATTCCGTCTTTGCAACGAACTATTACAAAATTAAAAAGATCTCTTCCAAAAACAAAGAAACGAGAATTAATTTTATTTACTGCCTGCCATGTCTTACCAAAATTCTGTGACAATTCTACATCAAAAATTAATATAAAATTAAATTCATCCTTTACGGACTTTGTAAGATTTCTAAATTCATGACATCTTTAATTTGATATGACTTTTCTTTTGTTTCTATTTAGGAAATTCACAATCTGTTGGAAAAAATCAGTGAATGTGATAACACAACATTTGGAAAAAATTAACATGTCCAGTGACAGAACTCCAACATGAATAGAAAATTGTAGCAATAAGTGCAGCATTTAAAACACTGTAATGGATAGTCAATTACAGTACTTTGTTAATAGATGAGGACCTGGCTCCATCGACGTTTTACACGTCTTATTGGATTGTTTAGGAGAGTCTGCGTAGCCAGATTTGAGATCAATGGGTTATGGTGGTTCACGAGTTTCTTCCTAAATTTTGTATATAGTTTTAAGAAAATGTCATTTATGTAGGGTACGTTTGGGTCCAAGTGTAGCGTTTTATTGGCTACATAATAGGGGGCGTTAACTATCCTCCGTAAAACTTTGATTGGAAACGCTGAATTTTTGCTAATACCGATGGTGTTGCACAGCAGTAAAGCCGACTGGCATAGCTCCAATTGGTCGAAAGTAGGAGTTGTAAATGGTTAATTTGGATGTGGTTGGTAACTTGGATTTGCGTGAAAGAAGTCTGTACAACTGTTTGAACCTGTCCTGGAACGCCTTTCTCGTTTTATTCACGTTTACATTCCATGTGAGCCTCTTATCTAGATATAAACCTAGATAACGGATAGATTCAGAAGTGTGAAGTTGAGTGTTATAAAGATACAAAGGAGGATAGATCTGTTTACGCAGGGTAAATATAACGTGACACGTTTTTGTAGTGTTGACTTTGATCCGCCATTTGGTAACCCATGAATCTAGGCGAGAAATAATAGTTTCTTAAATGGTCAAATTACAGACATTTACATACGACATCATATTAAATATGTAGTCAATAATAATTAAATATCCATATCTTCACATGGTTTGCATTATCACATTCATGTGTCGAGATAATTTCTTCCTAATGCCTTTTTTTCTTTTTGTCAAAGATAGTAAACAATAGTAAAGCATTTTAAGTTAATCACCCAAGAACTAATTAATTTTTACCGGTACGTGAAAATGCAGAAGACTTTCCAAAAGCGAATTAAACAATGGAGAGCAAAATACCATTCCTATAGTAGAGCATTCAAAGCGTACAAAAAAACCAGATATTTATGTTACCTGGGCCCCCTCAAATTACATTTAGGCCTACTATCCTAAATTTATAAAAGAGTGTTAACATCTTATAGTTTAAGCATAATTACAAAAATAGTTCTTTAGATCCTGGAATCTTAAAAAAGAAATAAATTATTACACCTGTTAAATTACGAGCTTATAAGTTGATATTTTTATTCTGGGAGCCTTGCTGTTTGAAAAATAACTAAAGTGACCTTACGTTAAAGTGACACGATAAACTACAGACATTTACATACCTAGGGTAATTTACCAGCTTGTATATTAATTTAGAAGTAGAAAACAAATAATGTGGATATAACGCAGTAGTGTTTGTTCTATATACGTATAGGTTATACGTATGAGTAAACATTTTGGGAAATAAAATTCTTATTAAAAAATTATATTTTTTCTGGTAGAGAAAGGCCAAAACGAATAAATTATATCGTCTAACATAAATTTGCTTCAAGGGTAACTCTTCCAGGTACAGAATCTGAAGGTAAACGAATATGAAAGAAAATACTGTAGATTTTAGTTAACAAATTATAATTTAAGTTCAGAAACATTCATATCCCAATATTTAAGAACACTTATACGTGTATTTAGAACCTAGTCGGAAATCGAGCCACGACCTCAGCGTAGTATCCTAGCACACATTGATTGACCATTAAAACCGAATTCGTTTATCTTCGTTGTGGTAATTCTTTTTCTTGGCAGAATTATTCACAGAAAAAGTCGTAATAATTTTTCGTATAAAATAAATAAATATATATTATTTTAAATTTTAGGATATTATTTATAACAGTCTTAAACAAGCCGCACACCAAAAATTTAATATACTGTACAGGTTTGCGATAGAGAATTTTACAATGAATAATGTTATAAAGCTTTATGTTCTGAAAAGGGATGAGCACTTACTCTGCTATTTTCCACCAGAAGCATTTTAATATCTAAGTAAAAATCAGCTAATTAAAAACTGCTAAGGACAGAAAAAGCCCCAAGATAATTAAATTTTTCTTTTGTTTTCGTTTAACAACGTTTGAATACTTTGATCTTTCTGTTTGTACTTAAAAAGAATCGACGCATACCAAGTCTCAGAATTTTTAAAAGAATTTGTATAAAAAGTAGCGTGTTTGTTTTTTCGTTAATTCTGTTACATTTTCTTGCAACGTAAATATCGTTTTAATAATTAAAATCACGTTAAAATTTTTAAAATATGTAGGAGTACGCACACAAAAACAAAGTTCAAAGGTAGGCTTGTTGTTTTAGAAATATGAAAAGTTTTCAGTCAATATTTTCATGTTATAGAGTTTATGTACTATATCATTAAATAAAATAGTTATTTTAAACTACTTTAGTTACTTTAGTAATAGTTACTTTACTCCACTTTGGAGTATTCAATTATTTGCACTCAATCTGTTAGTTTCAGGGCTACAAAAATAGTTGTTTTTCTTATTACATCATCAGCCAATTATAATTGGCTGACAAACAATGAATAATGTTATAAAGCTAACAAGCAAGTGTAGCAAGCTACAAGTGTAGATATTACACGTTTTATATTCTTAGTTTTTCTTTGCTAAAATCTTCTTTCTTTCTTTCTTTCTTTGTTTAAATGCTTCTGTCATATATGACAGAAGCATTTAACAACAAAAGAGAAAGAAGTGTAAAGTACACTAGTCACAGTTATCTCCTCTGAGATTAATAAATTTTGTTATACACCTAGACTATGTGGTGAATAAAGTGAAGGTGTCATTTGGAATGTAGAAAGTAGATGCTTTTCAGAGGGCCTGACATTCTGATAAACATACTTTTCCACTCAGTGAGGAAGGGAATGGTAAACCACCTCGCTCTTCGTTCTACTTAATAAAACCTCTAGAGGTTCAAACCAGCCTTTCAGCTGAACAACGACAGCATTAAATTACCGTAGCAGCTCAAAACATTACACAATATTTTTTTATTCAAAACCAAAAAAATTACTGAACACAAATATTTGTTGTAGTGTAATATCAAAACAATAATTACTGAAATATAATTTTAAAATTCAACTATTTAGTAATTGACAAAATCAAGAGAATTCTAGACCGCATCCACGGCCCTGTGGTTAGAGTCTTGGATTGCGCTGTACAATACAAAGCGGAAGGTCCCGGCTTCGATTACAGGCTGGTATCTGAAATTATTACACGTTAAAACCCACCGATTTTGTGCTGCAGCCGCTATAGTAGCGCTTATAACTAAATTAGTCAATGCACAACTCAATTAAAAACAAATCTTATCATCGTAGAATTTGATTAGTAACCAATTCTTAATCTGTATTTTGTTCAACAAAACGATTTTATTTTACTGATCTAATTATAGACTAATAGCTTTATCAGTGATTTTTTAGAAACAATAAAAAGCAGTTAAAAAACAAATAGTTCGACATTCACCATATTCCTTCTACTATTAAGGCTAGTTTTTCTTTGTAGAAGAGTTCATACCAACTACGGTTTCTAAAAGATTGAAAAAGTTCCGTTATTCTCATTATCTTTTATATCACTGACTCTTTTAATTCAGGTTCTTGAGTTTTTAATTCTCAAAATTTATATTGTTCTGTTCGTCCTAGTGTTTAACGGTGTTTTGTTCAGTTTTATCCCCGATAAAACTTTTTACGTAAAGAAATCCTTGACTCTTTTTATAGTATTTTCTTTCATTTCATAGTGTTTTAATTGTTCTGACGTAATTCCACAGTACAAAGAAACAGCTGAGTTTTAGTTAATTTCCTATTAGTAATTTGTGTTTAATTGGTCATTAAATAACCAAATTTAATAAACAAATTTTTTTAAACACTTAATAGAAAGTTTGTTGGTAAAGACATTCAATAAATTTATTACGAAGCACAAGTTAATACCACCTAAGTAAAAATATAAAATTATTTTTAAACAATGTTTTTTTTTTCACGAGAGAAAAACATAACACATTTGTTCACCATACATATCGATGTTTTGTTATCAAAACGAAGCAGATTAATTAATTCTGGAATCCAAATTTTTAGCTTTTTTTCTTAAATTCATACAAATTTCTTTCTGTTGACGTAAAATACAATATTCTACACTTTAAAATATTCAGAAATGTTGGCCTTGTGAATTACAAAATGTTATTCATTACATGGCACTGATTAAAATACAAATTGGTTTTAAAATATTCCGTTCAGTTCCTGTAAAATTGATGTTTATAGATATTATTTTTTAAATTAACTATTTAAAGTCGCTTCAACAGCTTTTCCCTTAGCGACTACGGTGAGTTATGGAACTGATACAGTGGGTTTCTACTAGTAATAATTTTGAGACCCTAGCTGGGAATCGAACCCGAGACTTTCAACTTTATTTGTTAGAGCGCTAACCCCTACGCCACTGAGTTGGCATAGAGATGGTAAATTTATATGAGTATTGAAGAAAATGCACGTGTAATCGTAAGTATTTAATGTTCAGTGAGGCAAAACTTAAATTACAGCGCTGCAGAAAACAGCAATTAAATGGATTATTAAAATGTCAAAAACATATACATAATTTTATTTTGTTGGAATGGATACAATAAGATCTTTGCTTAACCACGTTATTATCTAAATTTAACATCTAGACTTAAAAGATCGGTAAAATTATAAGTGAATTGACAAATTAAAAATTAATTATTTATTTAGTTAATCAGAAAGAAATCGTGAAAGTTATTGAACCTTTAAATTTAAACAAGGAAATTGAAATTCTTCTCATATATTGTAAAACTCATCGCTAAGGTCCGCTTCAGGAACTTGGTATAATAAGTAATAACAAACTACCGTCCAAAATTATAAACAAATATTTACTTAGTACTATAAATTACAATTAATGATGTTACTTAAATCTAAGAATAAATTACAATATTACTACAATTAAATTACTTTATTAAAGAACACACTAATTACATTAAATTGATAGCATTAAAATAAACCTAACTAATTACGATTAAAAAATTAAAGTGGATAATCTTTTGAAGCTTAAGCTGTAATTTGTTGTAGAAGGGGCTGTACAAAGTTTCTATGTAAAAATCTTTTTGAGGGAGATATAACTACTTTTTGTGACAACGACGAAGAACGTGAATAGCCCTGATAATCAAAATTTTCCTTTCCTTAGCTAAAGAATTTCAATTTTTGCTACTCAAAAAAGCTTTTATAAGGCTTAATGTAAACTAGTGTAATAAATAAATAATATTATCGTACAACACAATTTTCTTCTGTTCTAACATCGTAGGCATATTTAGCAGAAAACAATGTAGTTAGCATTTTACTCCAGTCAAAATTTGTTTTTGAAATGTAAAAAATTTCAATTTTTTTTTAACAACTGGCTTATTTTTAAAAAGACAATGCATTTTACATGAAAAGGGACATCCCTCTGAACAAATTATATTTTTAATATATTTTATTAAAGCAGTAAATTTCCAGTTTTTTAATTTTTCAAAAGTTAGTTTTTATTTATTTGTTTTCTGAAATGTCGAATCAATTAGAGATTATTTAGTCTTTTACAAAGTATGAGATTAAAAATAAAATTGTATAGTACACAGTAAACAAGTGGTATTTGTATTTTACATCAACTTCCCGTGGCAAATAGAGTAATTCAATCAATCCCTTCTGTATTAAATCTGCAAATGGTTGTTCATTGTATTGTAAATGGAAAAGGAATGTTAACACCGATCAATGAACAAAGGAGGCGATACAGTTAAACGGAAAACGGTAACAATAGAGGTAATTACGTTGGAGAAGCAATCAGTGATTTTGTAAGTAGCCTTTACAAATTACTAAAGCTAAAACATGTTCACCTTCTAAAATATAATAATCTTAGTCTTTTTGTTTAGAAATCAATACACTTTTGTCTGATAGCCACAGTTAATTTACAAAGATGTTTATTAATAGTAATTTATCTTTATTCAGATATGAAGAATCCTTAACAAATCACTGTATATTCATAACATTCAATTGGGTCTTTTCTGTTATTCCTCCAAGCAAAATTTGCACTTTTTTTGATATTTCGTTGATATTATTTTAATAACAGAAAATACCCCACGCAATTCTTTTGGCACTTCGGTTACGTAATGATAAATTTAAGACTACAATTTTGAAGGTTTCACGCTCAATTCCAAGATAATTTTTAGGGAAATTTTCACAGGTTTAAACGCAAATAAATACCTTTCCGTTTCTAAGTAATTTATGCAACATCAAATAAATAAATACATAAAAAAAATTAATCATGTTACAACCCGTTATGACTGTTATTGGTTCTTGCATCATTAAATCACATATAATTGTTGGCACAGGAAATGAATAAAACTAAATGTAAATTTTTCAGTAATTCATGACACACTGACCCATAGCTAATTTTTCATAAAGCCATAAATTAAATTTATTAAATACACAAAATATTTAAAGTTCGCATAAGCCCGGATGACATTAAAATAATGTTTAGTTCAGCGAGATATTATTTCATCTCGAGAGCTGCATTAGCGAATCAAGTGAAGTATTCGATTGCTAGACTGCACTGTTTTGCTTTGATTCGTCGGCGATAGAAAGACACGGTAATAAATAATAGCAGTGTACAGTCGACGTTTTTAAATTTTAGTATACAGATACGTATAGCGCAGCTGCTTTCATGGTATTGTAACTTCATAAAATGACTACAACAGATTAATCCCTAATTCTGATGATTCGATACCTTTGTTTTGTGATATTTCTAGGAACAAATTGTATTGTCTATTAAACCAAAACAATCAATGTTTCAGTTAAAACGGTTTTTCATATGAAATGTATACTGTAATTATTTTGACATTGAGTTTGCCTGATAATATATTTTTTGCTACCTGCTAGGCAGCGAGAGGTCACCCATAGGTCCGTGGTCAAATCTTACCAGTGGTAAATTCGGTACTGAATTCAACCCTAAGTGTTACATACTTCTTAAATTATTTTTACAATATAGTTGCATGTTCAATGTAAATTTCAGATAAAAGTTGAAAAATTTAAAGTTTGGTAAACATTTTAATATATACAGTCTACATAATACTTTGTTAATCAAAATATTTCTTGCCAACAATAATTTGCTTTAAAATGGTTTTTGACTCGTATTCTTGTTTCCATGGTTTTCCTTAATGCCAACAGTATTGTTATACCGGAAAAGTTCCTTCTGTTTCCATGGAGTATTTTCATACGTTTCCACTTCCTTGCCCTAAATTTATGACGTAGCACACAAAAGTGTATTTTATTTTTCCTGACAATAAAGATTCTATGCCAACTGAATCAGGGTGTACGCACGTCTCTGAATAGGAACTATGTTAAAACATACTGCGTTTCTTTAAGGTTGCTAAATTAATCGAAGAGATATAAACTAGTTTTCATATTAAGTCTTAAACTTTTGTCAATTTTTTTACTTATTTTTGTTAGTATGTAATATATTATTTATGTTTATAGTATACGCTACTGTTTATTTTGGTTTTCACTAAGTACCATGTTAAATTCATGCAATATTGTATTCGTATTAAATTTTATTAGCTGGTTCTTATGTATTATGTGTAATGTAGGTCCTTTATTACATTGTAGATGCTTATAACATCTGAATTAATGCGACTATAAATTTTTTAAAGGTTGTACTATAATCCACCATTTAATGAATTCCTCCTTTCATTTTTAATTTTTTTATAAATAAGATTATTAAAAATCAGCAGAAACGGTCAAAGAACGAGTAAAAACACTTTACTAGATATTTGAGTAGTACTTCGTGGTTTTACCACATCTTCAGCTCATCACAATACATAAAATTACACAATTATATTATTTGTTACATTTATATATTCAGAAATGTAAACCTCCTCTACATATCACAATTACATCATCCATAATTCCTGTAATTTATTTTTCCAGAGGTGTAAACCTCCTCTATGCCCATATCGGGCAGGTGGAGTGTTAAATTAAATACACTCGATCTGTTCGTTCCAGGACTACAAAAAAGTAGTTTTGTTTCTTATCACATAGTCAGCCTATTACATGACTGAACTTTTTAAGAACAGAAGAGGTAGCGGTGTAAAAGACGCTAGTCAGTGTTATATCCTCTGAGAGTAATGAATTTTACTATACAGCCAGACCCTGTAGTGAATGAAGTATAGGTGTCATTTGCAGGGTGGAAAGTAGAAGGTTTTCAGAAAGCTTGGCATGCTGACAAGCGTACTCTTTCAACTCAGTGAAGAAGGCAAGAGTAAACCACCTAACTCCTCATTTTTACTTAGTAAAATCTCTTACAACATGCAGTTAGGAGGCACAGGACAGGATATTGAAACGGAAAATGGCTTGATCATAAACGTTATAAAATTCAAATACCTCGGCGTTGTAATTAGTGAGGATGTAAAGGATAGAGTTGATATCGTGGAAAAGATAAGGAAGGGGAAAAATATGATTAGATCACTACACCCAATCCTATGGAATAAAAACATAACTAAAAAAACAAAAAAAAGTATATACCAGGCAATGATTGAGCCTGTCGTGACGTATGGGTCGGAAGTGTGGAGTGTGGAAAAAATTACATCTCAAAAACTTCTCTCGACTGAAATTATGTACTGGAGGAGAAGCTTAGGTTAACGTTGCTGGACCGAATCAGAAATGAAACCATAAGGGAGAGGATGGGCGCAAAAAACACGATAATGGATGTCATCGGAGAGAAACAATTAAAATGGTATGGACATCTGCGCAGAATGAATGAGGAGAGAATACCGTTGAAGGTCTGGAACTGGATTCCTGCAAACAGAAATAAGCGCGGAAGACCGCGAAAGGAATGGATCTCCAACGTCCGCATTCAAATGGAAAGTAAAGGACTTTTTGAAGGAGACTGGATCGATAAGGAAAGATGGCGATTGGGATGCGAGAAGCGACACAACTAACGTTGCAAAAAACTCGCTATATATATATATAAAATCTCTTAGAGGTTCAAACCAGCCTTTCGGGTGTTGACCTAAACAACAATCTCCTCTGTATGTCATAACATACAGAGGAACCTCACATCTCTGAAAAAAAAGTAATAAATATTAAAATTGTGTAATTTAAGTATTATGATGAAATGACGATGTGGTAAAGTCACAAAGTACTTATCAAGTTGGTTAAGAATCTTAACCATTCGTAGACGGTTTTTGGTGATTTTTAATAAGTATTTTATTTGTAATAAAATAAAATCCCACTAAGGCACGGCATATTTTCATACGTTACAAAAATTCATTTCATCCTAAATTGTACACAGTGCCACCCCAACGTCGTCGCTAATGACCGTTGCAGTTGATGCGACGTTAAATAAATAAAAAAAAAAAATATTATAATAAGAAATAAGTAAAAATATTGTAATTATTTGTTGAACGTTCGACATTTTAGAGAAAAGATGATTTTTTTCTCACAGAACGTTAAATTTATTTTGAGAACATCGATATAAGCGTTAATATTTTACATAAAATAAAATATTTTTGTTAAAAATTCATTATGTTCATTGTACAACATTTTATTTACGTAAATGATAAAAAGTATTTTAATATAGGCAATTTTGTACCACGTATAATATAAAATATTACTTACATAAATTATTATATATGAGATTTTTCTAAAATAATTCTTCATAACTTAAAAGTTTCAGAAATAATGGAAAATATTTTTCATAATGAAAGAGGGTAAATTTAGAAAAGAGTTAAAATGGTATTCTGGATTCCTGCTACGCTATATAAGTCTCTGTCTCCAACATTATCCATCACTAATGTTTGCATGTTCCCGGTACATGTGCTATCAGCTTGTATCCGAGTCGCACTCGTAATATTAATGAAACTGTTGTCCATAACTCCTTTGAACACGCATACTATATCGTATCTCGACACATTACCCGTCCGAGTGACGTATTATTATTATTACTACTACTACCACTGATAGTATTACTCTTGTTAGACATTACTCTACTACTACATACAAAAAATTATGATGTACTTTTATCAGGGGGCGCTCATTTATTATCATTAATAACATTTACTTAACAAAGTTTGGATGATAATAATTTTTCTAAAAAATGGTCCAGTATAAGCTTACTATTATGAAATTAAATACATTTTTATGGCAGGAAAATTAAAAAGAGTTTTTTTCGTATTGAGTAATGATGTATAAATAAGCTTTGGCTTGTGTGTTAGTAATGATATAAAGTGATACAAAGATGAAGAATTGTCAAAAATTACCAGAAATCAAACCCGGGACCCTTGAATTAAGGGTCCCGTATCAAAATATTTGAAAAATTATGAATTTTTTGGTTGCAAAATGTAGTTTAAAATTTCCTTTAAAAATTGGTATAAATATTATATTTCTACGATAATTATAAATATTATTTTCGTTACCCTCTACAGCCGATTTAACTTTTACTAATGTAAGTAGCTATAGGTAATTATTTTAAATGGCTGCTTCCGAAAACTAGGGATTTTTACCACGTATGTTCCTTTTTCTCAGGAACTACTAAAAATTTGTTTAAATTATTAGAAATATGAAATGCAAAATTATTTTATTTAACCGTTGATCAGCTTCCTTTCTTATGGTGCACTATATTATTATAACTTCTAGTATTCTTTAATAATAATTTCATTGAATCGGTTTATAAATTATGTAATTTTAATGTTTTAGTTCAAATGAAGTTTTGTACCAAAATTCAAAATAATTTTTTATTTGGCTGAATGAGAGTAATTTATTTTCTTTTGTTTTATTTTTTTTGTAATATTTTATTACAATTTTCATTTTTTGTAATATTTTTCTTCAGAACGTTTGAAGTAGGCAAAAAATTATTTATAAAGTATTTTTTTGTTTTGTTTTTTGCACTTATTATCATGTTGTACCACCAAGTACTCCATCTTCGTATCGGCCAATAAGCTTACTCCCAACTTTATCCAAATTATTCGAAAAATTATTACTAGCCCGCTTATTGCCGATTTGCAACGAAAATAACATAATACCACACCATCAGTTTGGTTTCAGAAGCAGGCACTCAACGATTCATCAGTTACATCGATTGACGGACCAGCTAGCTGTTGCGCTGGAGGAGAAGAAATTTACCACCGCTGTCTTCCTAGATGTTCAAGCAGCCTTTGACAAAGTTTGGCATCCAGGTCTGTTATATAAATTGAAAAGATTCCTCCCGGATACGTATTATCACGTACTGAAAAGCTTCCTAGAAGATCGTTTCTTTGTAGTGAGGCAAGGATCATCAGTTTCTGACTACCAAAATATAGGTGCAGGAGTTCCACAAGGTTCTATACTCTCACCACTACTGTATACAATTTACACTGCGGACTTACCATCTGATCCAAGAATAACGGTAGCAACATACGCTGACGATACTGCTATCTTGACTTCATCCCACGATTTAACGCAGGCCAGTACCAACTTACAACACTTTCTCAACACAATTGAAATTTGGCTGAAAAAGTGGAGATTAAAAATAAACACTAATAAGTCAGTACATATAAGATTCTCATTATGTAAAGGAGAAAGTCCTACGGTATTCCTCAACAACGAACCCATTCCACAAAAGAACACAGTAAAATACCTAGGCATCACGATGGACAGACGACTAACCTGGCAAACACACATCCACAATACACGACTGACTTTGGATAAAAAAGTAAAGCAATTATACCACCTCATAGGACGCCATTCCCGATTACCGTTACGTTCAAAATTACTCATTTATAAATCATTCATTCGGCCAATTTGGACTTATGGAATTGAAATCTACGGAACAGCAAAGCCAAGTAATATCAGAAAACTACAGGCATTTCAATCAAAATTATTACGACTCATCACCAATGCTCCATTCTACATTAACAACAGAATACTACATGACGACCTCAAAATACCACACATAAAAGATATGGCATACAGCTGCTACAGAAGATTCTTCGGAAAACTTCAAAACCATCAAAATCCATACATCAAAAACTTATCATCTCGTACTCTTCCTGGAAATCCTCGCCGACGACTTCGCCGTTCATGGAATAGAGACCTGCTCTTATAAGACAATGACTCGTGGCACCTACAAAGATTAGCCACTGGGTCTAATCTTTGTTATTGTAAATTTTCCTATGTTAAAACCAGCTCATTTGCTTATTGTAAAATTTTACAGTTGCAAATAAATAATTAAAGAGAAAAAAAAAAAAAAAAAAAATTATCATGTTTTTTCTCGTTTCGTTTTAAGTTTATTATTAAGTGATGGTAACCTTGAAGACAGGATTAACCTTTAGAGGTACAAATTTGTACCTAATTTTCATTCTATGTTTAGGATAACGTGTATTTTTTATGTATTTGTTACAAATTTTCTGAACAGTATAGTTTTGTTTTTGAATAGTTTTATTTTTATGTTTTACAATGTTGTATTGTACGTATGTTTGAATGGAAATAAATTATTATATTATTAGGCCTATATATGAGTAAATTTATTTTTATTTAAAAGATTCATTTTTTCTGCTTATTCTGAGCGTTTAAAGATTTAGTACTGTGTTTAAAATTATTATGTTTATTAAATTTTAACATTATCATCAGGTCTTTTTGAAATAAAAGATTAGTAAAAGATTTTCACTTAAACAATTTAAACACTTCTTATGCTCAAAATGGGAAAAACAGAATGATCTAAAATACAAACAAAAGTTAACGGTCTACCTTAAGTAGTTCCTGAGAAAATGGTGAAAACGTTAACATTGTGAAGTTTAGGGATACGTGACCCCTCTTTAAGGCAGTTGTGCTGATCCCTAGACCAACTGACCGGCATTAATATGAACATGCTTTTACTAAAACCTCGCTTAACCGAAATGAGGCAGCAATTCCGATTTCGGACACGTTAAACTCCGGATAACATGCAAAGACAATTTTCAGGTTTGAAAAAATTAAAGTGAATACAAAGTATTTCGTACGACTGTTTACTAGTACGTATAAATGAACATACAGTAATTTTCAGGGAATAAAATTTAATACTTTACAGTACTTAATAATTACTGTATCTGATATCAATTATTTTATAGTCTTTATAAAAGTCTGAGGTTTTTGATAAAGCCTTTGTGTTGCGGCATCATTTTGTTATAAGCACGCGTTATTTCACAGTTGGAAGTATTGTGTTTGAATTTCTGGAAATACAGTGCTCTTTCTACGTTATACAGAAGATATTTCATTAACACAAGATCAACAATGGTTCAGCGTACCCATTAGTAAATGAATTCCCAGAATAATGAAACCTTTTAATCGTAATTTATTTTATCTTACTCTATTCTGTATTCCAACTTGCGCTTCGTTTTTAAGTGATGTACTACGTACTGTAGCTACATTTATAATAATAATAATAATAATAATAATAATAGTGAATTTTATTATGCTGTCAATATTACATACATTTACCTTACAAAATACACTTGGTCTTGTACATTAATTATAAAGAAAAAGAAAAAATAAATAAAATAAAATAAATCAATTTACTGCTGTATTCACTAACGACATGACCTAGAGACCGTCTGCCAGGTTTAAGACACTAAAACAAAAACCCCTACATTAATTACAACACATAAATAAATTTTAACTCCCTTATTATAAATTAATTAAAATTAAAAATCAACTGATTATTTGTTATCAACAGGTAAGTATTATTACCCACTCCACGAAGCCCCCCTGTATTCACAAAAAAGAAATCCACAACCCGTAAACCAACATTTATTAATCTTCACTAAAAAGAAAATAATAACTACTTTCAGTAATTAAATTCTGTGACCAAATATTTTCTATATTTAATTGTAGCTCTCACGTATCCTACTAGACTGTACCAATTTTCACCGTTTAAGTAGCTCACCACCCTTCCCTCTTCAAGAGTTGTAGCACCCAACCATACCAATCTAATGTCTTTCAAAACAAGACACCTACCGATAAAATTATATGTCTTCTACCTTACAGGCATCGCACATTGAACATAATTTTGCCTCCCCCTCTCTACCTGGACTATCATTAGGACCCAACTTAATGATTACATTTATATACAGTATTGAGATTAAGTAATCACCAAATTAAAAAAAAGTTTTTTTGTTAAGCCGGATTACAGTTGAGCAAGGTTCGGATAAACGGGGTTTTACTGTATAATTAACTGTGTTTAGGTGATGAAAATGGTTATCAGCCATTCATTATTTTGTATATGTTACATTTCAATTTGTATATAGCTATTTCAATTTTAAGTGTTTTTTATCTCAAAATGCCACATAACTGACAAAAAATTAAAACTCCTTTCCAAAATATTAATTCAATAAACCTCTTTTGCGACCAATCTGAACGTATGGTGCCCTGCCCATTGTAGGGCAAAAGTAGAGAATGATTTGAAGTCGATCTAGGGATTTATTGGTCTGAATTCTTATAACTTGGCTCCTTTCATATGAGTAATAAACCCCTTCTCGACGATTTCAAAATTCTGACTGACAAGATTAGCCGTATCACAGGAAACTCATTCTAGAGTAAATTTCACAATCCACTAAATAACCACCCGAACCAATTAGCCTGTGTTCTAGCCATAAGCAACTATCCAACTGTGGCCTACATCATCTAAGCGGAATGGACCAGTGATCTCTTGATCTGAATAGCGTATAACACAAATAGTTTCTGCTATAAAATGTACTACTGAGTATCTATTCTGCTAGCAATAAAATACATCATCGCTTCTTAAGTTACCTTTGACATCGCATTCGGAAACCGCTTAGTATAAAAGACCGTTTTCAAAATCAAAGTTAAAATATGTTTGTACAACAAGCACAAAGATACAAATATAAGAAAATTTAAGAGTATTAAGGAAAAGTTTTGCCAGCAATCTAGCATATTTCTTTTATCTATAAATTATACCAATAATAATAGGACTTTAATCTTACCCATTAGACAAGATAAAATTTGTTCAAATGATATAAACTGCAAGAAAATATTTTATTTCACTTCACTTACTCAAGTATGGTCAGCCTGAATCTGTACAAAACTACACCTCATTTACATGTCATACACACCATCCTCATATCAACGGGTCATGGGGTTGCTTATTGTTCTAAATTGAACAGATTACAACGTACACATATATAAGAGTTTTAAACAAAACTTCACTTAATAATTTTATATCATACAAAGTTTTTAAAATAGTTTTACCGTTAAATATTCAAAATCGTAAAAATGGTTTAAAATTTAGGTAACTATTGAAATTTTCGCAAGTACAATGTCTCATGGATATTGAATTTTTATAATAATTTTAAATTAATACCGGTATCGTTATTTTAATTCCACTTTCATAAATTTTCATTAAAAGGGTGTTAATTATTTTGTGCTAACTTCTAAATAAATCTATTGTAAAATATAGCTACTATACTAATCAATCGCCAGACTTTTATGATCAATAATTTGTGTATATTTTAATAATTTTATTGTGTTCAAAAACTGTTACAAAAAGAATAAATAATTATCCACTTTCGTCGTAAAATGCATACTAATGCCCTAGTTAATCTTAAAAATCCCAATTTTCATGAAAAATAAAAACAGAAAATCATTAATTGCCACTAAACTATGCTTTGTTAAAAATGTTTGAAATGAAAATTGTAGGTTTCAAATGTTCTACGTCATTGAATATTTTATACAATTTGCTGTAGAACGCATATTAAGGCCGCAATCTGAAAAATAAACATTTTTTCCAATGTGAACACAGGCTTTTTGTGGTAATTACCTGTAGCAGTCAGATTTGAGATTACATTGTTGTAAAACATAATGTCATTTATACTAGCATAAAAATAATAAGAAAAATTTTAAAAATAAATGTTATAGTAATTTTATAAATTTAAATCTTAAATTTTAATACACACTGTTATTCTAAATTTAAATCTAACGTTTATGTTAAATAACTTAAATAAATTAAAAAAATATTTAAAAGAATTAAAAGTTTTGTAATGGGATAATTTAATACACACCTGGTGTTGTTTACATTTGAGTTTATTTAAATAAATATGAATAATTCCAGCTGATTAAGATAAATATTTTAAAAGAATTATTTATTTTTTCATTAACAAAATATGGTTACTAGGCAACTAAGAAGACGAAAAGACTAAATTGTAAATTTTTTTAATGGGACGTAGAACCTGAAGGAAAGAACATGTTTTAATAATTAAGCGTCCCATTTAGTTTTTTTTTATTATGTTGTTCATACATTTACTGTTTAAAAATAATAATAAAATGCACATAAGAAGATAAAT
Source organism: Catonia carolina (assembly GCA_035578175.1). NCBI lineage: Eukaryota > Metazoa > Arthropoda > Insecta > Hemiptera > Achilidae > Catonia > Catonia carolina. The sequence goes on from JAQMRL010000002.1 coordinate 85,664,302, forward strand.
AGTGTACCCAGCAATGTTCATGCTTATAAAAGAGATAATTCATTCCATTTGTAATCATAATGATAAAGTTTCAATGGCAGATGCATGAAAACATTGATGGAAATATTCATCTAATAAAATAGCTAAAAGAAATACTTGAATTGTTAAAGTTTGTGAAAACAGATAAAATTAAGATACGTATCAAATTAAACTATTGAAATATTAAGACATTAATAATTATAAATGTATGTATGTTATAACTAACAATGTTGTCATTAGATTTTATCATTCAAACCAAATAAAATCAGCAAATTGAATTTTACAGTATGAAGAACTGCAACGTTATTTTAAAAAATTGTGCTTAAATAATGAAACTTGTGATTATAATCATGAAAATATATTAAATAAATAAAATCATAATGTATTAATGTGAATGATGTTTTAATGAACGAAATAAGGGACAAGTTAAATGGAGAAATAATAAAATCGAACTTGCGAACTGATACAACCAATAAAGAATGCAATATTAATAAATTATATTACAAATTTGGCTAATTCCTCGTGGAGATACCTAGAGGAGTAATTTAATTTACTACAAATTTGTCATACCCTTGTGGGGAATAAATAGTTTTACTACAGTTTAAAAAAGAAGAAGAATAAAAATATGTTTTGTCGGTACCTAGCTATCGATCTGTGAAGTAGTGTTTTTTATTTGTTCTTAGTAAATAAATAAGTTTAATTAATCTCGCTACATACCTATGGAGTAGTAATGGCGATCAATAACTTAAAACTATATGTATTGACAAAGTTTAAATAAAACTATTAACAAATATATAATGACCATTCTCACCAAATAGCCTAGCATTTAATTCTTATATTACAACAGAAAGTCTTAACGGGGAGACATTGGTAACAGACCGACAATCTGTTTCCAACATTAATATTAATCCAATTGTTCAGCTATACAGCCATTGTTCAGCAATAAGCTTTGTAAAGTGCTTAAAAGGGGATTTCTTAAAAGGGAAAGTAGGTAATAGCGTATTTTTGTAATATATTGGGAAATACACTTATGGCGTTAAAAGTCTATTTATGTGATGCAAAATGTAACGTTTCACATGCAAAAACTTAATAAATACATCTACTATTTTTATACATTTTATATCTTTTAATCAACTCAAAAAGGATATATAATCCGAGTATAAAACCAATGACCTAAATATGTTTATCAAGTAATAAGCATTTATCTGTAAAGCTCTAGTCAACATACTTTATCAAAGATTCAAAGATAAATAACCGTAATTATAAAACTAGGAAAGAAATCCAATTACCTTCTTTACTATTTGCTACAAGAAAGTAATTTCTTGTAATTACATTTCTAAGGAAGTGAAATCTAAGACTGTATGTATTACGATTTGTTTTTATTTATTTCTTTAAATAACATAACATCAATTTTATGCTTAATAAACTACTTTTAAGTAGCTTATTAAAGCAATGAGTTAGCTGATGTCAATGTTTATACTGCATGGAAAATTCCAGTAAAATAAATAACAGTGTCTACCATTTATGACAGCAGAAGTATAGAAATGTGTATCTGTGATGTATTAGAAGCGCCCTAAATAGTAGTACAAGAGTCTTGTATAAAAACATGCCTTGGGTCAAGCAATTCTAAGATGTTGAATAATAATCGCTACTGTCCTATGCCTACCAAATATGATAAACCATAACAGGCAGGTAGAGTGTTAAATTATTTGCACTCGATTTGCTAGTTCCAGGGTAACAAAAATAGTTCTGTTTCGTTTTACATGGTCAGAAAATTGTATTTCTAAAGTATTTAAGAACAGAAGAGGTAGAGGTGTAAAAGACATTAGTCACAGTTAACTCCTCTGAGAGTAATGAATTTCATCATACAGCCAGACCCTGTATTGCATAAAGTGAAGGTGTCATTTCCAAGGTGGAATGCAACCTATCTTTAATCATGAGTAAACAATGTAAAATGATAAACATAACCTAAATTTAATTATGAGTGAATGATACTAAATGAAAATCAACCTCTGTAGGACTTAAATATACGGAAAATCAGTAATTGACGCTAAACTAGGCTTTGTAAAAAGTGCTTGAATTAAAAGTCGAAGATTTTTTAATTTTCTGTAACGTTGTTTTATACACTTTTGTCGTAAAATGCATGCTAAGGCCGCAATATTAAAAAACAAAATATATTTTTACCAATTTTAACGTGAAAAATACAAAAAATCATTAAAATTGACTTTAAACTAAGCGATGTAGGAAAAATATAATTGAATCAAAAGTTGTTGATATTTTAATTATCTACAACTTTAATTTTGTATCCTTTTGTTCTAAACTGCATATTAAGGCAGTAATCTGAACAAAACACTTTTTACAGTGAGAGCACAACCCTCACGAATTTCAGCAGTTATGGCGTTTACCCTAAAAATTTGTTGATCATAAAAAGTGTAGTAAATGAGAGGAGTTTTTGAAACATCGTAAAAGGCGTTTTTAAAAGAACCGCAAATAAAAATTGCACGAATAAACTACTAGGCCTACTTTCGGTTAACCGATTTTGATAAAAAGGTTCGTGTCGGGTCCCTTAATACAAACTTTAACTTTGTAACATTTATTCCGTTCTTGAGATAATTTTGTTGACACACAAACCAATCGGTAAAAACAAGTTTTTCGGTTCAGGGGGCCTGAAAACGAGTATTTCCCGTGAAAACTCAATTTCGAAAAATTGACATGAAAACAATTCTTTCTTATAAATACAGATACGGCAAGAGAAAGTAAAAATAATTTGGGTATAAATGTATTTAATTATAGTATATTGTTTTTCAAAATTTTCAAAGTGTTAACAAAACTAAATTGATTAAATGAATAACAACTTCTGCCAGTGTTAACTTCAGTTTTATTGCAAACTTCACGTCATAAAAATAAAACCCTACAAATTTTGCCTGCGCGCTATAAAGAATTTACAGTAAAGTTAATATAATTAAAATAAAGTAGAAGACCAACATAAAAATTTTATCGGTTTCAATTTAATTCAAATTAATAAAGAGAAAAATACAAGGCCTACTCGTAAAATTACTGATGATGTAAATACTTACAGTAATATTTATGGTAGGTAGTAATTTTCAAATAATTCTGACACTTGTTAAAATTCAATAAAAATTCAAATGTTTCACTATAAAAGAATGAATAATATATTTTATTTGAAAAATTACGATTCTGAAAAGAATTCATGTATTATATTCAAGGAAGTTTAAAGGTGACTGAATGCAGAAAATAATAAAAAAGGTTATGCAAAGAGATCAAAATTTTATATAATAGCCTACCTTCAGTTGGAATATTCTACCAAAACAGAAAACACAATTTCCATTCATATTATTAAAAACGACATGGTAAATATTGTTAGGACGTCTTTCCGTGGAATTATTTTTTAGTAGGAATTTTACTTTTCTTCAAACGATTCCAATTATTTTATTTTTTTGAACTTATGTAATATTCTTTCTGTAGAGTACGTAGGCCCAACAGAAATTCTTAACTTTGTAAAGTAGTAGTAAATTTTAGAAGGAAGTGTTACATTTAAAGAGCAAAGGAATTTACAAGTAGACTAGTATAAAATATCTATAAAATGTATAAAAAATTTCTTCACACAATTTTTGTGAAAATTAACATCCATAAATTTAACTGTGAAAAAACAATGACAACTATTTGTTTTCTCTCATATGACTTTAAGAATAAAACAACAAAAAATTGTCTTCCTCTTAATTTCAAAAAATTAATTTCAAAAATTGTCTTCCTCTTAAGTTCTAGGTTTAGTGAACCTGTTCCGGTACCCAACTCTTCCTCAGTCTTCCCACATCTCTCGTACCAAATGGTTAATAATTGAACCTCTATTGGCATCCTCCCATATGTCATTCTGTTCAAGTGGCTGCACCAGTTTATTCGATTGTGCAAGATCTTTGTCACGTAGTGGTGAAGCAGGCAGAACTCTTCTTATTTCATAATTTCTTATCCTTTCCGTTTTAGAGAACCCCAACACACTACGCAAAAATTTCATCTCTGGAGCTTGGATCTTGCTATCAATCTTTTTTGTATGTATCCAAGATTCGCTGCCATACAGAAGAGTAGGAGCGGCAATGGTATTGTAGAATTTGATCCTCGTCTCTGGTCTTGTCTTGTTTTTCAAGTGCCTATGGGTATTGCCGCATATTCTGTGATATTTTGTTAGGCCTACTTTATTTTATCACGAACGTTTTTATCAAAATTATACGATATATCGTTGCCAAAGTAACTAAAGTGTTTGACCTGCTCTATCATTTTTACTTTCAATTCCGTTTTAGCTCTTATCAAGTTTTTTCTTAAAAAACTATTAATTTGGTTTTTTGTGTCGAAATTTCTAAATTATACTTCTCAGCAACTCTGACAAACATGAATACTGCTTTTGGTAAGCCGTCCTCATTTTTTTGGATCATCATTAGAAACTACTTCATAATAAATGATTTAAGTCTAACTGAAATTTTAAAAAATACGTTTCTATACCATCTGTTTTATATAAAATACTGAGCATTCCTGAACAGTTAAGTCTATTCGATGAAACATTTAGTTAACTTAGGTTATTCTACACGGTTAGAATTTTTACTTAATTCTAAATTATACAATATTTTTTATGTGCACTTTGAAAAGTGATACTTTTGCAGAGAATACTAAATTAGTTTGTTAAAAGTAGGTTTGTAAAAACATACAAAAACAATGTCTCTAACTTATTTACTTTCTCACTTATTTCATTTACTTTAATTTTTAATTGTATACATAATTTTTTTTAAGAACTGAGCACTTTTTTACTTTATAAATAATTTAATCATGAATTGGAACTACGTTTCGCATTCGTAGAAATTTATTGAATTTAAAATATATTACGGAACGAAATATTTCGTTGTAGCTTAAATCTTTGTTAACATATACTTAGTTCAGTAAATAATTAAAAATGTTTTTCTGTAAACTCCTTGCCGACGCAATAGCAGTAACATTACAAAGGTGAAATTAATGGGCAAATTTTTTGTGTAGTTTAAAAAGAAAAATAATTCATATAAACTAATCGTTTGACTGATATTTTACTTATGTGGATACTATTACAATCAGTTAAATTATCTGACCATGAGTAAATTTTGTAACAAAAAATAAAAAGGCTAATTGATGAAGACTACACCCAGTTTTAACTCCAATTAACTCCAATTCGAAAATTATCTTTGGTCACGTTAATTTTTAATGTGTTTATTAAAGACGAAGTTTAGAAATTATTATTAGCTAATTAAAAATTTTTAAAAAATAAATGTTTTTCGGCGATAGTTGTCGCTTTTAATTCTTAACTTAGTCTGTACTGTAAGTCTAAAATTTTGAAATGTTTCGGTCTGTGGTTGTGGTCGTCACTATTATCTGGAAGGTTAACTGGCAAAGGGATTTGCTGACCTTCAAGACTTGGTTATGAAACAAAGGAAGTCAGGAATAATTCAAGGGATCTTTGATTGTAGGCGCTGCATGATGGCAATGTCAGATGAGCTCGCTGATCCCCACACTTCATTCTGTACGTCCATACCTGTTTTATTATTGTTTTATAAATAACCAATTTATTGCCCAGGAAAAGAAGTAACTTTCTGTTTAGCAACCACTATAGTTGGCGTAATTTACTGTCCAACTGTTTACGTTTCGTGCATATGTGTTTTTTAATGCAAGTGAAATATTTTATACACAAAAATAGTTGTTTTTTACATTAAATGCTGTTTACCTTACAAAGCCGTAATTCAAAATAAATTTCGATTTTATGTAGTTTATTTACAAAAATATGAGGGAGTGGCCGCTAAAACAGAATTACTTGCAATATTTAAAAAAAATTTAACTCATTTTATTTAATTTTTAGTGATGTGCATTTTTGCTTTCATCTTAAAGGTGTTGTTTAAAAAAGTATTTTTTTTAGTAGGCCTAGATGAATTTTTGAAACCAATTCTTAGTAAGAACCCAAACAGGCTTATATACACGATTTAAAGATTCTAATATATTATAATTCTGCAGATTCGTGAGTAAATTAGTAAGTGGATTCCGTTATATATATAATTATTGAATCTTAGAACTCGCAGGTTTTGTTGGCACAACTAATTTAAGAAAGGCCTTTGTTGATAGCATTTTAAATTAAGTCACAAAAGTTCCCTGATTAATTATTAAATTTAATAATTATCTTATGAAACGTGAGATGTATTTTTAAATTACACAAAAATTGGAAAATTAATTTTTTTTTGTTTTTATATAACATTTGTTTTAATGCATAATCTGTTATAAATAACAATAAATGCAACTTATGGTGACATAGGCCTATATATTGTAATTTAAAAGTCGCATATAGTGCCGTTCAGTAAAATGGGTTTCTGATACAAGCAACACATCTATTTTATTTTAATTTAAAAATACTAAAATAATTCAATAATTTCATTTAAAATAATAAAAATTTGAAAAATATTTGTGTAGAAGATTTAAAATAAATTGGATTTTAAAATCTGATATAAAATACGTTAGTCGTAAACTAAAAGAATTTTACTAAAATTCTTGAACTAAGATAGATAGTACAATAATAAATTAATGCCAGAGAGGCTGAAAATGTCAAGACTAAATCTTGTGCATCATTTTATTAGGGAATTCCGTATTATAAACGTGTATGAAATTAATTTAAATGTGTAATATAATTACATTTATACGGATCGTAATTAAAACTGTCATGAACTCGTTTTCAATTTAAACTGAGAAGCGAACGTAGTTTCATAATAAACCGATTATTTTAAATGTTAATATTGTACATAAATATAGAAATTTCATTTTAAGTAATGAGTTGTTTTTGACAAGTTTATGAAAGGATACGTATCTAAATTGTTACGCTATAAATTACATTTACTCAAGTTACATTTCCAATGATATTATCTGTTGTAACATTCAGTGAAGTGTATTAGAAGATAATAATTTATATGCGTGGTTTGTTCTAAGCGTTTAACAAATTTATAAGTAAATTATTGCTGTAAGTAAAGTTGTAGTGAAGTTATGGATCTAACCTTAAGTCTTACCACATCATAATACCTGATGTTACCTAGATAAATTATTCATTATTTCGTGATATAACTACAAGAACAAATTATTTATTAAATATTTATATGAATAAAGTAAGCCGCAACGTAATTATAAATAGGGTAATTATGAGATTGGGTTATGTTTAAAAAAATATTAAACTTTGAACAAACATTGACGTAGCTTATTCCATTCCAGGAATCATTACTGTGCGAAATCTGAAAAAAAAAATTATACACAACATCTCAATGCTTACGCAAATTATTTTTAATAGAATTTCCATTGAACATGCACTTATGTTAATGATACTTCAATTCCCGTGATAGGTTAGAAGTGAAGTTATTATCAAAAGGAGAACTTGTTAATTTCGCCTGTAGATTGTGTCCATTTGCATCTCGGCCTTCTTCAAAATTGATTTACTGAATCAAAGCATAAAAATTGTTTTTATGTTTTTCTCGACACAAAGAAAAGGGTAAGTTATTAATAAATTTTTATGTATTTACCTAAGCATAACCTAATCATACCCCTTTTTATCTCTTATTTTGAATCTTTAACTAAACTGTAGAGGAACATAAAAATAATGAGAAAATATTAATATTAAATTACAGTTAACAAGAACAGGCATGATATAAAATACAGCATTCAGCAATGTTAAATTTGGAATAACATTAAACGCAAATATACTAAAATATATGAAAAGAAAAACAAGAAACAGTTCATACTGTCAAAGAAAAGTTATTACCAATAGTATAATAAAGCATATTCAAAACAAAAAACAAATTACATCTAATATTTTACATTATTTAATATTTTTCGACAAAAATATGTAGAAAGGATTATAGAAGATCTTTGCTCCATCTTCTGTTCAGTCTTCTAATGAAGCCAGGTAGATTTGCCATGTCACTTATAAGCAGATTGTTATGGATTTGTAGTTTTGAATATAATTTAATATAACTATATTATTTTAATGTAGTTCAATATAACCTAAGTAATCAGGTTTTGCTTATAATAACAATAATGACGATAATTAGAGACTAACCTTTTAGGCCTACTTTACCTAATTCAGATAATCAATCCTACTAGTTATTTAATTGTGAAGACTGACAAAAGATTTTGCAATTTATTTAGCCCTACATTTAAACTTAATTACAAGAACAACATGCTTGCTTGTCTTTTTATCTTTCTATTCACCCAGACTATAATAGATAAAAGTTAAAAGAAGCACTACAAAGAGAACGTTATATGATTCTGCAGTGAATTTGTTGAAGGAAAAGTAACCGGAAGTGAATTTAAAGTTAGTAAATGCTTGTACAAAAGTAAACTGAAACTAATGCATTTCATTTAAAATGTAACTTCGTTCTAATTGCATTGATAACTACTGTTATTAAAAGTAAGATCGAACTTTAAAAAAGGGATGATGTAATTGTACAAAAAAGGGATCATTAATGGGGAACGACAACACAAGTTGAATGATTTTGAATGCAAATGCGGTTCTAGCGGCCATCGCCACCGTACCGATCTATTAGTGAATGCTGATGATGCTGCGGCAGTTGAAGCAACATCAGCAGCCAGTTCGTTAAATCCCAGCCAATTTCCTAGCTTGAATTCAATTTTCAAACCTCCTATTTTAGTTAAATCATTGAGAATTATTGTAGTAAATAAAAGGAATCTAAGTTTCATTGTAATCATACGTATTTAATTCACATCTGCATCTACAATAATTTATTCCGTACATTGTACCAAATCAACCGATAATAGTGATGAATAATTTTGCTTGGATCATGTACTTTACAATTCTTAATTACCTCATTTGAAATAAGATCTTATGCACATTACATAAAACTGGTTAAAACTTAATTTACTGTTAAAATAATTACGTTAAATTATTCCAAATGGATTCGTTAGTTGTTATTGGCTGCTAAATATCTTGTAAATAATCACTACTCTTATAAAATAATATCTGTTATTTAGGCTGACAACAACACTTTAATTTCTTAGTTTACAAATTTTTAATTTACATCGTTACAGATTTGAAGATGCCTGTTTTACAAGTGTAGCCAAAATTATGTATGTTCGGCTATTTGACAAGATTTACAGACACCAAAACAAATTTTTCAATACTTTGTCAGTGAGACAGTTCCAAACTTACAACAACTCAAAAATTATGGAAAAATTATGGACCTTACGATAAAAATACACTTCTACCTCATTTCATCAAACGAAATTTGATAATATAAATTCAATCAATGTGAATCAAGTGAATCAAAACCGCGTCAAGTAAAACGTTATATAATCTAGAGGTTGTGCTAGTGGGCAATGCTACGGAAAAACACTAAAAACGAGCAAAGTGTTGCTACACTTCTCAAGAACTGAAACATTATTAGTTATTATCAATTACGGATAACCAAGTAATGATCTAAGTTCACTTGCAAATACCATTTCCCTCAAAAAATTAATTTAAACAAATGCTCAATCTGTAATCGAACAAGTTTATAGTTTCGTTCAACTGTTCTCCTTCATATTGTGTGTATGGCTATAATTATAAGAAATATTTATGAACATTAACAAACAACGCGTAACAGTTTTTCGTGAAGTAGAATAATTTTCAATGTGATTCTATAACATATTTACTATTTTAATTAAACAACAAATGAAAATCAAAAATTGTTGTAATTTCTATTGGCAATGGATAACAGCTTATCTCTGTATGTAGGAAAATCATGTGAAAGCTCTCACTGACCGAACACTGATTTTACCCAATACTAGCTATGGAATATCTCGTTTACTTAGAGAAATGAAATTCATCGCATATAATGTTCATTAGGGTTTGAACAGAAACAGCAAAGCATTAGTATTTATATCACTGCATCTAAGCGTAATAAATTTTGTATTTTATGGCAAAACAGTAGCCTATACTAAAGATTATAGAAAATTAAAAACCCTACAATTTTTATTTCAAGCTGTTTTTCTGCAGCGCTGATGTTAGGGTCAATTTGTGATTCTCCATATTTTATCACTGAAATCTGTAAATATGAGGTATTTTAAGATTACGCCCTTAGTATGCACTTTACAAAAAATTAGAGCCTATATTGAAATTAAAGTTATTGAAAATTATAAACCTACATAAAATTATTTGAAGCATTATTTTTCTAAAGCACTTAGTTTATCGTCAGTTAGTGATATTCCAATTCCAATGAAGATCGTAATCTTCATTTAGCGTCATTTAAACATTATTATGAGGTAATATTTTTCATTTTGAATTTGTTTAGTTGTAATTAAACATAAGCTATACTTTTCATTACTTTTATTGACAATAGAAATTCGTGTGAGTGTGTTTTACACAAGATTTCTTATCATTTCGTTATCGGGAATTGTACCCTATCTATAGTACTAAATTTTATTCTTCTCAATTTTCTTGTATCTCTTTCCTGACACAGTGTCGACGTGAATTTAAATAGGGAACCCCGCCAATGGATAAACTTTTTACAGCTGTTAGCTCCACACAAAGGCACTACACAAAGTTGCAAGCACTACCGGTTTTACTTAATAAATAATAAATACTTTCTACCAGTCGATTGATTGGACTTGATTTGAGGCCATGTACTTCTCAAAATTGAACAAAGCAGTTTTCAGTGCTAGGACTAAATCAAATAAACGTGTGAATTTAAGTTTCTTTTTACGTGCATCTGTTTCCTTATAAGTTCACAATTTATTTTGAAACCCATTTTACTTCTCTTTATGAAATGTTTCCTCTGGTTTTGTTTTAATAATATTGTAATATGAAGCAAAAATACAAACTCAAATAACTTAAGAAATAATAAGTAAAATAATTACTCTTTAAAGGAAAAGTTATGCCGTTTTATAAAATTAAAATTTTACACAAGTTTATATGTTCTTGTAGCGTGCAATAATCTATTCAGTTTTGGAATCAACAGTATTATTAAGTAATCTATTGGATTCAATTTTGAAATTTAATACGTTAACTTTGTTCCAACTTTAAGAAAGTTTTTCGAAAAGAGTTAACTTAGAACTACGGAATAATAAGAAGTAGAATAATACGAGTGAAAGAATGAAACAAATCCCGACGTTGAAACAAAAACTGTCTCGTAACGTTAACCTACACATTCGAGTTGTAGATATATTATACCACCGTAAATTTCTTAGAAATTTAACTAAAAGACTCAACCGAACAAGATTTAAATTAAATACTATGTTTTTCGAAACACATTTTTCTACGTAATGTATATTATTTATCAACAAAATTTATAACCCATCAAAATGGTTAATTAGTACAGTGTTAAAAACCATAAATGTTGCAAATTATACGTAACATTAAAAACTATAACTTTGTATTTTATTATCAGCATGAAAGTATTTTTCAAAGTATGGTAAAAGTATCCCTCATAGCGGTTTGGATTACACAGTTTGTTTAACTGAAAGAACGTGTCGTACAGAAATCTCACCTGTGAGCAATCTTTAAAAATACTTCAAAGCAATGTCTACACAGCAGTGTATTAATCTGTGCCATTAAAAAGAGAATCTTCGGTTCTTTTGTTAAAAGCTCCTCTATTTATGGGTTAGAGGTCAGAACTCTCCGACCAAGGTTGTAAATCAGAATAAAAGCTACTGAAATGGGTTCTGGAGAATAAGTGGTCAGTTGACTGTGTTAGATTGATTTCGAAATTAAGGACATTTTGAAGAAAGTTAATTGGTTTGTCTTGAATTTTTCCCGTCACCTCCCTGCCAATTGGTCGCCCGAAAGTATAGAATTGAAGACCGTTCCGTAGAACTCTTATATTTGTCGTGACTGGCGACTGTCACTTACCTAATACAATTATATAAATATATAAAAAACGTATGTAACGTTTAGAGAGCGAGGCTGAGCCAAGTCACCCGCCGTGAGAGGCCAAAGGAAAGTTAAACACAATTTTATTCATTAACGAAATCGAAGAAAGGTAGCTCATTTCGAACATTCGTCGGAAAAAAAATGAGAACTGCGTAGAGGAGAAGTCAAAGAGATAAAGATGTGATCAATAGAAATAAATGGTGTTTTGGGTTGCGGTATAACACAGAGCTGTAGAACTGCCGCTAAAATAATAATAATTACAATAATAATATTAAATACTGGCACTTGTAATTTAATTAATTATGTAAGTTGTGTTTGAATAACTATCACGCTGATTTATTTGAATTTTTGTGCTCGGTTAACGAGGTTTTTTGGGATTAAAATGATCCCATTAGAATAATATTTTCAATTTTTTGATAATGACGCTATTTTTAGTCACTTTATGTATTATAAACTTTTAGAGTTACATGTGTTTTTTTTAATAATTAGCTACGTTTCTTATAAGCGCATGTCATATACCTTGTAAAGTTTTTGTATCCATCTGTATAAAGAAATTAATAATTGAAGAAAATGCATTACTGTATTTTTATCATCTCTGAAATATTATTAATATATTGTACCGTAACAACTTTTTCTTGGAACAACTTACTCTTTAATTCATGTCACTACAGTTTTCTTTAAACTGTTATATTCTAAAGTTTAGACATTCTTACTTGTTATTCTATTCTTATCTCTTCTTCTTTAGCCGTCATACATACAGAACACCGCTGAAATGTTCTGAAAATTTATTTCATAATACAGTAGAAAATGTGTCTGAATTACTGTAACTTCCAACAAAATATCATTTACTTTAATGAGTTTGCTAAACTGTTATTAATATTACCGAAATAATGTCATCGTAAATCTTACCAGTTTCTATGCTCATAATATCTCACGACACTGTAAGCCTACATAGCAGGACGTATACATTTTATAAGTAATATAACCTATAACTGAATTTTTTTCAAATTTAAATTCAAAATTTTGTTTGGATAATGGGAGTAAATGTGTCAAAAAAGCTGTGATCAAGAACACCTTATTTAAAATTTGCTATGATTGCAAATAGTCATGTCCAAAACAACACACAAGGAAATTTAGTTTATTTATTATTAAAGCAGTAATCCATTTACCGCAATCCAAAAATTTACCGCTTTATGTTTCTACAGAACACAGCTTCATCTATAAGACCCTCATACACTTACCGTTCACTCTTTTGTGGGTTACCTCGCTTCCTCCATCTAGCTGTAAAACATAACCAAATATTCTGTGGGAACCTGATTATCTTTACTTCTCACAATAGAACGTATCAGGCGAGTTATGTTTCTTCAATTTTGTCAATTAGTAAAATTGTTTTCAATTTTCTTTGAAACTTCTTCATTCCTAACTCGATCGAGAACGGTCAACTAATAGTGTCTTCACCAAAAACTTATTTTCATGGCTGTGATACAGCTTTTATAACCTGTTTAAAGATTATAAGCCTCTGGGCCGTAAATGGAGGAGCTTAAAACAAAATAACGGAAGTTCTCTTCTTAGTGTCGCATTATATGTGATTACTCCACAAAACACACTGAATACTCTCGTATGTTTGTTTTGGAACCGTGCTAATATAATATTTGCTTGAACAACTGTCATTCCACTATTAAATACTTCGCGTAATTCAGTAACAAGTATTGTGTAGTTTAAAGTATTATTAATTTCGTATCTCGGCTTCCCATTCTTTGGTAAGAGGTCGATTTTAGATCCTTCATAAGAGATCTTCATTTAAAGATGATTTAGGTTTTTCAATTTTGTACATTCATTTTTATAGTAAGAATACATTTTTTTGCTTTGAGAGCATTTATTGGTAAACCTAACAATAGTCTTTAATCACACAAGCCCATTTTTTTGTTGCCATTATGCTCAAAAGTGTTTGCAAAACTATTGTTATAATTCTGACTTTACATTTTTATTTTGGCTTTTTATAATTCTGAATGATAATATATTTACTCACCAGTTCAGATTCAAGCGAGAATACTGCACTGTACGTGAATTATAAAGAAAAATATTGAGAACACTATCAAAGCTGGAGTGCCACAAGGATTAATTATTGTCCTTCTCTATACTCATTTTACGGCAGTTATACCAGTGCCTCCTAAATCTTGACACGTGATTTTGCTGGTAACGCCGCCATTCTTTATAGCTCCTAAACTATTCATGATAATTTTCTGACCCTTCTACATTACTTCAAATTCAAATATCCCTTACAAATTTGAAAATTAAAGTAAATTCTAACAAATCTGAAAAGTTACATTTTTCTCCATTCTAATACGTGCCCGCCTATTTTCATAAACAACGCAGAGATTACAAAATCAAATCAAGTGAAATATTTAAGAGTTACACTTGAAAGACGCTTTACCCGGTTAAGCTACAATCAATAGTAACAGCAAACATTGACTAGAACAACAAAACTTCGTTGCGGTCTTATTGCAAAACCATCTTACCTACCATTAAAACCAATACTTTCTGTCAACAAGTGCCTTCTAAAACCTATTCGGTCATCCGTTTGTTTAATATTTATGATTTCACTGCTAATTCCAATTTGTCTCGTATACAAGAAGTTCAATTTAAAGTACCAAGGGTTATTAATAACTCCCTTGGTACGGTCTTAACGAAACCTTACTTTATCAATAGTGTGCTAATCCAGAAGGAATGTGGGTTCGAGAATTTTTGAGGAAGACCTAGAGATTTAATTTTTACGTAAATAATAAGAGTAATAAATAGGATTTTCCGAGAAATATTTAGATATAAATTATAAGTAATAATAACCGGTTTTTATATTAAAGCTAGCTATTGTTGTACAGCTATTGTGAAAGAGTCAAGTCTGGTATCTATTTAGATAATTGGCCTTTTTGTAGAACCTTCTATTTAATCATAATTTGTTTACATTATTAAGATTTATCCAGAAGCCGTCAGAAGGATTTTGTATTTATTATTATATAGGAAATCTCTGTCTTTTCTCGAAGTCTTCATTAGCCCACCTATATAATCAGCCAGTTTGTTTACGGTCGAATCAGTTTACGTTTTGTCTGTGATTGAGTGAGCGTATTCCATAGT
Source organism: Catonia carolina (assembly GCA_035578175.1). Taxonomy (NCBI): domain Eukaryota; kingdom Metazoa; phylum Arthropoda; class Insecta; order Hemiptera; family Achilidae; genus Catonia; species Catonia carolina. The sequence goes on from JAQMRL010000002.1 coordinate 85,679,378, forward strand.
GCACACCAGTACGTTAGAAAAGTTCAACGTTACTGTGAATAACCGTCTATTTTTTAACTTTTATTTGTTCTGTATTATTTTTTTAAAGTAGTAATTAGTAAATTGTTTAAGTTATTTACTGTATTAGTTAGTTTTAATTAGTTTGTTACTTATTAAGTTATTTAATAATTTTAATTTACTCGTAGATTTTAGTCGTTTATTTAATATCGTAATTTTTAATTGCAACAAATACTTCCAATTTTGAACTTGATAATAAGTATCACGATATTATGAAATAGTACTACAGACGATTTCAAAGAAAAACTGACGTACATAAAAATGACTTAATAAAAGAATGCGTAGGCTACACTGAACGTACCTGACTTTTGCCAGAGGAGGTTAAAACGAAAATGGAGCAGAAATTGACTACAGGATTAACGTATAATTGAACAAATTTTGAAAATAGCAGTCACATAATTTTTAAATAAACTAGAGTACTCACATAAAAATATGATGTGTCACGTGGGTGTTCAGCTTCTTTGTATCATTCAAACAACTGTTTTTAAATTAAACATATAATTTGTAGTTGTTTTAAGTAACAGGAACATATGAAAAAAATATTAAAAAAAATTATTACGTTGAAAATGAAATGAAAAAAATATTTAAAAAATTATTACATTCTTAAAAAATAAAATCAAAATCTGCCATTGAGTAAAATCTTTACGTCATTTTCATTAAATTTGTACCGTATTGTGGAAAATTTAGTCAAATATAAAATTGATTCATAATGAAAACATAAAACACATTAATTTCAGTAAGTGCCGTACTTTGAATACAAAGCAGAAGGCTATTGATTTTATGTAGCTACAAAACAATACGGGAAAGATTGCAACAGTGTTGGCTTACAGCTCAATGTTTGATGTTCCAGGAAATTATAATTCATGAATGTAATGTATACCGTGCTAATTAAATCGGAAAATCAACCAGCCTACTTTTAGGTATAGTATTTATTTTGTACCTAACGTCGTACTAAACAGTGGTATTTCATCAACGTAATTTTAGGGAATAACGTACAAAATTGTAATGTGTAACAAGGTTTATATTTGTGAATAGCAATATTAAACACTATACTTGACGAAATACAACAAGATATTTTGATATAATTCGTAATAACTGATTTATGTATATTTCTTATTTTAGTTGGTAAAAAATTTACAAATTATCTAATATGGAAACGGAACCAGCCATAATTGCATACCTGTACTCATAATACTACGGGTACTACTCGTATTTTGTTCTATCTGTCCTGGCGTAATTTTATCACAATATTGTGACTTAGAGTAACAGTACAGCTGGAACAATTTTTAATCGAAATAATTATTTTTTTATTTTGTTTTAACATTTGAAATGAGTTATTTTAATAATTAAATATATTTTGAAAATAATTATGCATACATACCTAACAATATGCAAATTAACTTAAGTTAAAAAGTTTAAAAATATTAACTTAGTGAGTGTGTATCATGGTTAAGAAAAATGTTGATTTTAAAAGAATAAGAATATAGACGTTTACCCTATGTCATATTAGCTTTAAGAGTAGTTTATTTTCTAGGCTAAAGACCATTTTTTTGTTAATTATTGATTTATTAATCACAATAAATACATGCAAGGATACAAATATAAGTTATTCATTTATTAAAATAATAATTCATATTTTTTTGAGATAAAATTTCAGATTAAATATTGCAGCCAAAACATTACCTAAGTAATAAGTTACAACAGTTCGTGGTTAGTCTAAAAATAGTCTAGTTTATGTAATAGGTTCTTTATTATTGTATAAGTTGCCTTCAATTTATTGCAATAAATTGTATATTGTATGGGTGGTGGAATATCTTAAACAGGGATAGCGAATTTATATGAATTAGAGATGTTTTTCTATAAAATCGAAAATAGTAGAAAAGCTTGTTGTTATTTTGATTCCTTCTGCAATTTTTCATTAAAATGGAGAAAGTATCTGAAGGATTTTAAATGTTTCGGAAACTATTTGACCGCAGATATATAAAAACAGTTAGCGCTCTTGTCGTGGGCTAGCCAACACATGAATCGTAAATGGAAATTGTCGGACAGTTTGAAATAGTTTCGTTACGAGACCGGTTCTGAGTTACGAAAAACGGTGCATGCAGGTGACATCGAACGTTTGCGCACTAGTAATCGTTTTGTCTTTTTAGAACAGTAATCTATTATTAGTCAAGTTCGTTTAAGCTTAAGTTTGTCTATGATTTAATTTACATAATTGTGTTTGTTAGTAGCCAAAGTTAATCATTAATTGCTAAAAAGTTTGTTTATTTTTGTAAATCCTGATCCCGGACGAACTTATCTAAGTGTTACAAAATTAATTTTATTGAAAATGACCCATTATCGTGAACTATAAATTTATAGTTTTACAATGTAGTTGTTTTGTTTTGATTTATAGTTGTTTTTACAATGTAGTAAGCGCTTAGAGTTTCTCTCAAAGCTTAAGACAGCTTGTGTGATGCTGCTTATCTATTGAAATTTTCATTTCGTAAAAAAAGTTAAGAAAAAATTACAAAATAAACATGGAATTAAATGCAATAAATGGAATCAAACTTTTTTTTATCTTTAATTTTGAATCTTTAAATGTACTTAAGAGAACAACCAAAAGATAAAAGACCATTGATATTACATTAAAAATAACAAAACAGGCACGAATATAAAATATAACATTCAGCAGCTAAATTTGGATTCACAATGAACGAAAAATATACTAAAGTAAGAAAGAAGAAAATAAAAACAATAAAAAGTTCATATTGTTAAAGCAAAGTATTACAAATAGTAATAAAGCATGTTAAAAAACCAAAAAATTACATATAGGTTTCACGATTAGCTTTTTCAACTAGGTATATTTTATAAACATGTAGAGAATTAAAGAAGGTCTCTGCCCATCTTCTTTTGAATCTTCTAAAGAAGATTGGTGAATTTTCCATGTCACTGACAAGCGGATTTTTATGAATTTGTAATTTCTATTAGAATTTAAAATAATTATTTTTGATGAAGTCTCAAATAAATGATATTTTTAAATCAGTGCGTAGTGTGTAATCAAACATTTTTTCAGGTTTACATAAATACAATAATAAAAATTGTACAAAAACATCAATATAATACTTATAAATATGTAAAGAGTCATTTAAAGAAGTTATCGGTCACTTACCGTTAGTACGGTAGTTGTCGTAGACGTAGTGTCTGATAAAAGAAACATCACCGTGTTCGGTCCGTGAAAAAAGAAACATTAACAACAATATAGTTACTAGCGTAGAAGTAAATTAATTTTGAAAAGTAAATAGTAGAGTTGTGAGGAATATAAATAGTCTGTGAATAGCATAAATAGTTAGTGAAAAAGCGAAATGACAGACTTACAATATGTTTAACACTTAATATCTTAAAAACTCCCACATTATTACCTTGAAATATGAACCAAAAATAAATCAACATTGTCTTTGCAAAAGGTTTAAGCTCATTAAAATAATAATTCACCCTTCATTGAGTAAAATACAGGATTTTTATAATTATTATTATTATTATTATTATTTTTTAACAAAGGCTGTAGCAAAAGCTTGTTAGTCAAAACAAAGCGAACAGACTGGATCTTAAAACAAATACCTTTATTATAATAAGAAAACTCACATTGTAAATACCTAGATTGTGAGGTTTGCCAAAGATGACGACATCGGCATATAGTTGAATAAATCTCAGGCTATTTGTGGTAGAATGAAAAGATCCCTGCATAACACAGCTGGAAACGAAGATGAAATTTTAAAATTTGATAACTTTCTTAATAACTATGTTATATGGATCCGAAACATGCGTTTCATTAGCCAAGTACATTAGTAGAATACAGGCTGCAAAAATTACATTTCTACGTTATGTGAAAAGCGGCAACAGAAAAAATATAATTCGTTAAGTCGATATTAGGATATAACGTGAACCCCATTAACGACCGAATAAGGTAATATAAAGAGAACTGGAAACAACTTGTCGGAAGAATTAATCATGATAGGCATCCACGGGCAGCTATGGAGCGTAGGTCAGAAGGATGTATCTACCTTATCAAATTTCTTCTTCTTATATCTTTATTTACGACTGTAAAAACTATACGGGTTTTCCCTGTTAAACGCCTCGAACTCTGTTAGTGTGCCTATGAAAATCTGCAAAATGCAACACAACACACCATTGCAAGTTGCAGGGTATACAGGGGGTATTTATAATCTTCATATGGATTGATGTTACATGATACATACCTTGGTCGTAACATATGAAGTTCCGCTTCATGGAAATGAAGTGAGATGAAGGAGGTCAGAATGTTGAAGAAGTTCCACTTAAAAATATTAAGAATTAACTTTTTTAACATTAATATTAATATGGTTAAACTATTAAAATAAAATCAATACATTCACCGATATTATGATACAGTACAACTTTGAAACGAGAGAAATAAGTCAATGAAGTTCTGTTGAAAATGTAAAAAGAAATGACAATATTCTATGAATAAGGTTTTGTATTAAATATAGGCTTGTAAGTACATAGGACATGTGAATTTTTTAAAAGAATTTTCATAAAATGCAAGTTTCTGCGGTACAGGATAAACAACAACGGTGTATCATCGTAAAAAGCTGTTTAAAAGAATAATTAACTAATTATTTATAGATACATTTATTTAAGTTACTGTGTAATATTTGTGACTTTATTTACTTAAAATAAAACTACAATAATTTTTGAAGTACTTACGAGTAGGTTCTCTCATGTACTCCTTTTTTTAATTTCATTTCTATAGGATGGTTTTAAAAAGAGAATTTCATAATATAAAAAAATCGTACAATTTATTTTCCAAATGTCAGTTCCATTGCAGGAGTTTCGTACTTTTCTGTAATCATGGCGGTGAGGTAAACAGAAAAGAGTAAAGCAGCCGTGTGTGTACCTGTTATTGAGCTAGTAGGCGAAATGAATGTCAGTTATCTTTAGGACAGTCATAAAAGGTCAGGCTGGCTAAAATGTCAGCCGCCTGTTTGAAGCATCCTGTGCTCTAAATCTCCCTTGGGAAATACCAGCTACAACCACTTCTTCTTTTACACTTTTTATAAGAAAAAATAGCGAGTTCTATCGTAATGGGTGTTGCAACATGTAATCCACACGACCACATTGCAAATGTCACTGCAACTACTAAATCTTATATACTTATCGATACCTACACGGATAGATTTTCTTTCAACTTCTCATTTTTGACCCAATTCTTTGGAAAATATACTTATATTTTATATCGCACTGTATTATTGCTAGTCAAGAAAATAAATGGAAACGTCATTCATCCTTCAGTAATCTTATTCATTAAAAATCCATCAGAGTCATAGTCTAAATTAATTATTGTTTTAATTTACCCATTTTACTAGCTGCTGATCTCGGGTTAATTCGGGTATAATTTTGCTTCATATCAATAGTTTCAAAATTAGGGTTCTGAATAAAACTAAAATAAGATTTTGTGATTTAAAAAAAAAGTTAATGTTTATAAATATATCTTTTAGTTTGACATTTTATAAATGTTTAAGGATTTAACGGTTTAATACCTACCCTTTTTAACCACTTCGGGGAATAATTAGGAAATCGTTTTAAGTAACAATTTTGTATGTCAGTAACCTTCCACCGAGTTTTAGCCATCTACGTCATCCGGAACTTAATAAACAAAACATATTTGTTTAAGGGTTAAACACCGTTTTTAACCCCTTACAGGTAGTTTTTGAAATCGGTGAGGTGCATTTTTTTAACGTCACTGTACGTAACATATCCACCAAGTTCCAGCTATCTAACTTGTCCAGGACGTAATAAATAAAAATATTTATTTTAAACAAAAAATATTGGTTAGATCTGTTCTTAACCTTTTAAGGGTATATTTTGGAAATCGTTAGGGGTAATTTTGTTAGTTGCATTATAGGCTAAAAAATAACGACAGGGAAATTCAGTCACCTAACTCAACTGGAACTTGGTAAACAATAAATATTAGTTTAAGGGTTGAACACCCTTTTTTAACACCCTTTTTTTCCTTTTTAGGGGTAAATGTTGAAAATTGCGAAAGAGTATTTTTTGTAGTTAAACTACGAGTAACATCTCCACTGAGTTTCAGCCATCTAGTTCATCCGGAATTTAGTTAAAGGAAAATATCGGTTTAGGGGTTAAATATCCTTTTGAACCCTTTTACGGCGGAATGTCTAAATCGTTTAGGTTTAAATTTTCTATTTACCCTAAAGGGAATACTCCCTCTAAATTTGAGCTTTCCAGCTAATTTTTAAGTAGGAGAATGAGTAAGGAGTGAGTGAATGCGACAGTCAGTGAGTTTTTTATTACAGATGTAAATCTGAAACTTTCAGAGTGACAGTTTTTTTTAAATTCTAAGCATTGAGTATTCAGATTTTTGATCCAATTTAATAAAATCATACGGAGTATAGCAACGTTTGTAAAAATACAACCGAATAACTTACATTCTAATCGCTGTAATAATATTGACTAAATTTAAACGACTTTTTTTAGTTAATTTACTAGAAAAAAATCGATTGACGTAATTTAATTAAAATTACCTTAATGAAGAAGATATTCTATCGGTATATTTACTAATCTAACTGGATTAGAACATTTTGTTAGCTTTACTTAGAGGTAATTTAGAAGTACTCTAAGACTACAAATAAAGTAGCCAGGATAACTGAAATCTTAAGAGATTACATTTAGAAGCATCCTCTTATGTAATAGGCCTAAGAGGATCAGCAAAATTTTATGGATTTCTTGTACCAATCCCAATTAAAATAGAATTCTATTTGAGCATTTGAATCATTTCTAACTGTACATTCTAACTGCTTCGAAATTTTTGACCTAAATTTTTGAGTATTTACAGATCGTTAGTTGCATGCAATTGCACCCTCCACATAATCTCAGATTTTTAGTTTCACTCCATACATTAATTTTTGTAGATATAACTTTAGAAATATTTTTTTTATTCGCTAATGTAAACGTTGCAATCGGTTAAATTTAAAAACAATAAGCAACCACGTGACCCAACAAGATAAAGACGTTATGTATGACGTTTAAACAAGTTGTAGTTTTGTACAGACTCGCCAGACCTTGCTGAGAGAGTATAGTTAATTGAACTACAAATATTTACGCTCACCAGCAACCACTGTCTATTAGAAATTGGTATAAGGGTAACTAATTTCAATTGTAACTAAATCAGCTGATAAAGAACTGATTCCTGGCGAGTACATTATCACTAAACCAACCTGTTGGGTTTTAGGAATACTCATATCTATTTTCAGGATTGAAGATCATTGGAACGTAATAATTAGAAAAATAATAATAATAATTATTATTATTATTATTATTATTATTGCTTCAGTGTAATTTCACCCTTTCTACCCTTTCAGGAGCAAGTGATCAAAATTAAAATGCTGAATTGTTCCTTCGAAGCATATAAAAAAAAAAAATACATATAGAATCTAAAACAATTTTTCTTTTAATTTACATAGGCTACATATAGAGTGTATTATTTTAAACTTTAACGGCCTTGTTAAAAAAATTGATAATCTAATCTTGCTCTTTTATTTTGTATTTATAGTAGTTATTTTAAATTATTACTTTAAGAAGTTCACAATTATTTTACTAAGAAGTTCAGACATCTAATTATATTTAATTAATAGATCCTGTCTTGGTTTTTATACAATTTCCTTTGACTATGCCAAGTAAATTCCTGGTCACCTCCCGTTTTATGTTTTGTGTAGTAGAATAGTCTTCCTAGAATTTGATAAAATTTTATGTTTTATGTGCAAATAAAATAGTACCTAGTTATCTAATTATAATTTATATTTACGTATGTAAATTTTCAGCAATTATTCTCTTAAGGAATATACAAAACTAATATTAATATTGTTTAAGTTTAATCACTACGTTTTACCCCTTATGCGCAAATATTTGAAAAACTAATTTTGTAGTTTTTCAAATCATAGAAAAATATTTTGAATTATTGCTCTGAAAGTGATCGTAAAGTTGGAGAATTAGTGATGAGTGAGCACGAGAGAGCTTTTAGATGCATATCTAATAATAAGAGTTATCTGCACTAGATCAACTGAAATTTTGATATATTATTATTAGTAAAAAAATATCAAAACGTAAATAGAATACAAACTTTTCAAAAAAAAAAAATTAATTTCTCTTGCTTATATGAATGTATAGAAAGGAAAGTAATGTTTTCATGTCGATTTTTCAAAATCGTGTTTTCACCGGATAGACACGTTTTCAGACCCACTGAACCCAAAAAACATGTTTATAGCGATTAGTCTGTGTTGTGTGTGTGTGTGTGTGTGTGTGTGTACGCGCGCGCGCGCGTGTGTGTGTGTGATACCCAGTATGCTTAACTTTTAACGAATATACACTCGTTTCGATTTAAAATTAATAAATCAAACGAATCCAGAGATACGAACATTGTCACCCCCACACCTACCGCAAAATCTATATTGGAGATTAAAACTATTCTGGAATAGAGATCTTACATAAAAGAGGGACGAAGTTTCCCACTGCGTGATCTTCAAGGCGAAAACAGGACATCAAGCACATACATCATAAATACTATTGGTTGTAATAAATATACAGTTGTAGTTGTTACTAAATAGAGACCAAAAAATTATTAGTAGTATAATACGTATTACGTAAGATTTCTTTATAACAATTTTGTTCTTTTTTGGTTTTTAATTAACTCTATGTATTTTATATCCGGTACCTACTTAGATTAAAAACATTTTAAAATATATTATCTAAAAAAATATGACAATAAACGTTAAATATAAATTAAAAATATATTTCATTGATTGATAGTATCAACAGAAGTATATAATATTTCTTAACTACCATAGGTGAATTAATTTTCACTGTAAAGCATTATATTTAACATAGAGCAAAATTAAATTTATATATTGCTTGCTTTTCAGTAGAAATTGTGGTTTCAACAAAATTTCGAAATTGAATGAACGACGTAATTGTAAACAGACAAATGAATAAACAAACGAACAAACAAAGGCATTCTGCATGCGTAATACATTAATTTCACGCATTCCTCTTGCAAATAATTGGTTCTGAATCTGCCTTTCTCTGCCACTGGACGAAACCTCGTTTATATCTCCCACCGAACGTTATCTACAGAATCTCATACCGTACACCTCCCGATGAAATGTAATCAGCTTATCTCCGATTCACTTAAACTTGATTAAATTTCACTTAGCGCTATACTGTGAAGTGTAGTATAGTACAGCCAATAATCTAATTCCTAGTCGCTTCAGTAATACTAAATAATAATTATATTGACACTAACTTTCTCGTTTCATAATAAATAGAGGGTTAATTCGCGAATTCTCTCAATATTTGTTTTTAAAATTTGATTATACAAAATTTAATGTGGTAGAAGGTATCAGTAACAACTTTATTTATTCTAATTCTAAACACCTCACCTTGTCAATGCAAACAAATTTCCTATCGTAACCATTTCTGTTATATTTATTCATTTATTAAGTCCATTTTTTCAGTAGCACTTAAAGTCTTAGTTCATCAGTCTTTCCTTACCTCTCTTACACACATCTCACCAATTTATTTATTTTTTCTTTTGATGGCCTCCACATCATCCTTTACAGCCATTCCCAGCCTCCAAGAAGAAACAAAAAAGACAGGCAGGCAAGCGGGATGGACCTGGTTAGTGAAAAAATGGCAGCAGAACAGGTCAAAATCCTAATTTTCTGCACTTATGAACTAAGGGGAGTCAAAACATACACCTAAAGAAGAAAACATTAAATTAATTAAATATGAGTATCAAGTGCGGCACCAAATTCACATGGTGTCAATAAACATTATAACACAAAAATAAATTATAAAAAACTACACCACAGATAACAAATTACAAAAAATAATATTAATAACGACCTCAAATGAAGATGAGTACAGAAATCTTCTGTTATCGGAGTCCAAGGCAACTTTGTAACACTGCCGGGCTACTTGATTCACCTGACAACGCAATATGACAATACGAGCTATTCCTCACTGACATTTTTTTACCATTTTTTTACCTTTATTCAAGAAATTCACAATCTGTTAGATACAATCAGTGAATGTGATAACACAAAATATTTTTTTTTTTTTTCTTTTATTATTTATTTGGAACTGTACAATAACAATACAACGACCAAATTTTAGCACAGAGTAATATAAATCACAGTGATTGTAGGATAAAATTACATGTCCATTGACATTCATTTTGGGTTCAAAAAAATAAAAAACATACAAATAGTAACAATCATAGCAAATAGACATAACAAATAAACAAATATTAAAACTAAGAAATTTGATGATAAATGATGGGGATAACAGTAGCACAGAGTGGTGAAATGGTGGAAAGTAGTGGAATGGTGTCATCTCAGCAGGTCTGTGCTCCATCTTCTTTTTAGTCGTCTGGCGAGCCGAGGATTGATCAGAATTCCCCTTACAAGCGGGTTACGGTGGCCGTTCAATTTTGAATGAAACCTTGCGTACAACCTTTTCACTGTTTCGGTAACGTAAGGTATTTGTAGGTCAGTATGAAGTGTTGAATTTGACACGTAGTACGGAGCATTGGTGATCAACACAAAATATTAAAAAATTAACATGATACAAAAAACGTGAGTGGAGACACAGTCCAGTGATAGAACTCCGACGTGAATAGATAAGTGCAGCATTGAGATCACTGTAATGGTTAGTCGATTACAGTACTAAGTTAATTGATAAAATCTCGGCTTCATCGACGTTTTAGTTGTCTAATTGGGTTGTTTGGGAGAGTATGCGTAGTCTGATTTGAGATTAATGGGTTATGGTAGTTCGTGAGTTTCTTCCTCGATTTTGTATATAGTTTAATGAAAACGTCCGTCATTTATGTAGGGTACGTTTAAGTCTGAGTGTACCGTTTTATTTGTTACTTAGTAGAGAGCGTTAAAGATTTGATTGAAAACGCTGCATTTTTGATAATACCGATGGTTTTGCACAGCAGTAAAGTTGACTGGCATAACTTCTTATTGGTCGAAGGTAGGAGCTGTAAATGGAATTTATATGTAATATTTAAGATTTTAAGTTGCTACAAATTTAAATTACTCATTGATTATGAATACAATTGAAAATATGCATAATGAAATTGTTGTGTCGTTTGATGATTCCGATACAGTTTATTCTCGTTTTCCTGCAAATTATAATTTATAATTAATTTATATTAATAAAAAGTTAATAAAATTAATTTATAATTTTATTATAAATTATATCATAACCTTTAATAATTCATAAATTTTAGGTCGGCGATGTATATATCTTTTATTTCGTTGAACATATTTAATGATCAGGGTCAATTATTCATTAATTTGCCTTTAAGTTAATAATCTGTATGTCATTGATTTATATTCAAGTTTCTATCTAAAATAGACAATACATTAACCAAATAAACAATTCGCTGGATTCAAAAATTGATTAAATATCTATTAACGCATCAGAAGAACGTATGAACGCAACGCAGATGACTGTTGTCTTCCGTTGAATATAGGCCTACTTTATATAAAATATTTACTTATACTTAATATAAGTTTTATTTAACCGATCAATTTTTTTAAGTTTTAGATAAAAACATTAGAAGATGTGAAATACCTAGGACTTCATATCGAACGCCGACTGACGTGAAAGAAACGCATTTTGATAGTTGGACTTAAAACTAAGAAATTCGTATTTGTTACTGAGAGACGCTTACAACTATCAAGTGACTTAAAACTAACGCTGTACAAGACAATTTTGAAGCCTATCTGAAAGTACGGCATACAACCTCTCGAAGAAAACAAAAATTCCAATTTTGACATTATACCCTACATAGAACGTTTTCAGACAAAACTTTTACGATTAGCTCTTAGCATACCATAGTACATATAAAACAAATACATATATAACGACGTAACTCAGTAAGACAGAAAATTACACGATTTAGCAGAATACACAAACAAAGACTGGACGGAAACCGAATTATTTCGCGAAAAACTTACTAGACAATAGCGACTATACTGTTATAAGACTTAACGGATCGGTACAACATGTTTGACTTTGTAGCAGATTTGATAATAATAACCTATAAACGTTATGACTGAATTATAATTTCATTTAAAATTATTTCAAAATATTGTAACATTTATTTTTAATGGATGACAATGTTTTATTTCATGTTTTCTGAGTTAAATGTATTAATTATTGTTCGTATTTGTAAATATAAGAACAGATTGTAATTTTGCTGTCTCGATAATAATAAAAAAGGTAAACAAATTTAAAAAAGTTACAAGAAATTTTAAACTAATATAATGTTTTGTTTTACAGGTTATTGCTGACTTCTGTGGGCCAGGAGCTTCGTTAGGTAAGCAAATTATCAAGAATATAGGCATAATACTAAAAATATCGATTCAGTTCTTATAAGTTTAACTAAATTACATAGCCTTTTAAAAACTGTTTTTATACTTCTTGTATAAAAGAAGAGTGAAAAACATATATTGTTCGAACGAATATTGTACAAACATATTACACCATCGCGTAGTTAAAAGAAAACAACATAAAAATCAACTTTTCCGTCAGGTAAAATAATACCCTTTATAAGTAGGAATTATCATGAATTATCTTTTATTTATACCTACTTAAATTGTCTAGTTAAAAACATACGTAAATTTCAAAACTGTATGAAACCTAACTATGTAGTTGACGTTATAAAATTAGTTAATTATTACAAAAATAAAATTTTTATTCGTTATATACTCATACTGTATGCATTTCCGTAATGAAATTTTTATTTACGCACGATATCTGCCAAGAAAATTGTACCAGCTCATTTCTTTTGATAAAGAAGAAGTGGCAATGGTATGAACATTTCAATACAACATTGTAGGCCTAATGTTAAAGTCTGTTCATTTACAAGCAATATGTTTTTATATTTTTAAACTATGTAATCCACGAAAACATTTCCTACTTATATTCTTTCTTTTCAATTACCTAATTTATCAAATTATTAATTAAAATTTTTGGTTTTTATTTTGACGTATATTTATCACACTATCAAAAGGAATAAGTTGTTTGGTAATCAACAGAATTTAAATTATAAATAACTGAGTCAAGGAATTTTATACCTAGCACATTATGAAGTAACGGTTCCGTTTTCCGCAATTTTATTTAAATAATTTAAAAAAGAACAAGGAACACGGTGGTTCAAAAGGTTCAAGGTTTACATGTTTCGATACTGTAGTCTACTTTAGATTTTTCACTTTATTATATTGCAGACTACACCCTACAGATTTATTTTAATATGTGATTGTGTAATTTATTTTACATTCCTGGCAAGATCAATTCAACAAAATGGGAAATTTTATAGAGTAATACCAAGGGGTATTACTTACTCAAGATTTATACTTACAACACATCTACTCATTGTTCTATGAGAGCAGATCGTAGATTTACAGTTATTCAAAAAAAAAAAAAATTATTAAATCTATAACTGTGTAGCTTTGCACAACCAGTAAATTTATTTTTAGCTATTTTGCATTCCTTCACCACTTCTGAGGAGAACATCACTCATTAGCAGGACCCTTGAGTTTAAATGCTATGACATTGATAAAATGAGTGTTTAACAATGATATTCAATTTTTAATAATTAAATGTTTACTAAAAAGATGAAAAAACCAATAGTTTCATTGTAAAATTTATCCAAAACATCTACTCGTCTTCTGTGAAACCGACAATTGCCTGGTAAATGTGAACACTTCAGTTTGCCGATTGTTGATTTTTAATGTTGTGTCTTTTCTGTTATCCCCCCAGCATAATTTTCCACATTTTGTGGGTATTTCGTATGTATTCTTACAGTATTTTTAACGATAGAAACGGGATAATTATTTAAAAAAATGAAATATCGAAATTTTTCAAGTTAAAGTTAAAGTGGTTTTTCTTTTTCAAGTTAACCTTAAACTATTTATTGATAATTATAAAATTATTTAATAATATTTAATTTAATTATGTTCTATAATTAAATGATCATTTATTTAAATATGTCATGTAATCAATGAGTTTATGTTTTATTATTACATCCAGTAACAATATTGAAAAAAAAACAATGTAAATACATTGTTATTTAACCTTAACTTGAAGAAATTGGTGTAGGAATTTTTTAAATATTTTTCCCGTTTTATCGTTAAAAATACTGTACGATTGCATACGAAATATTCACAAAGTAAAAAATTACGCCGGGGGGATAACAGAAAAGACCCTTATTGTTTTCTAATTTTGATTTAAATTGCTGTTGTGTCTTAGTACATTGCTTCACGTATTAAAGGAATGTTACTATCAGTGTGAAATGTATGAATGGAAACGAATGAAGGAGCGTTAACAACTGTTTCCAGAATTTTCGATTAAAAACATTGCACTTCAGCCATTATTAAGGGTTTGGTCGCGCGCGCCAAAAATTTGATACCCACACATCCGCATTTGTTTCAGTAAGGATTTATAAAGAGGCACTTTCATAAATGAGGGGTAATTTTGATCTTCGTGATAAAAGCTTGTTTAGCTGTTTGCGTCTACTATCTTCTTTGCGCGTTATGCTGACATAAATACGTTCTATGTAAGCCTTCTGTCCATATGGAGTCCAAGGTATCGAATTTTGTTAGCTTGTGTTATAGGAGAATGAAATAATAATACTGCTAAGCAAGCTTGCCGTCTCAGGGTAAAAGTAACATATTTTGTTTTATCGGAATAGATTTTTAATACTCCACTTAGTAAACTTGTTATTTTATTCCATTCATCTCCTTGATGATTGAAATAATATTATATTCTTGGGATAAATTTTTATTTTATGAAACATAAAAACCTTATATTATTAAATTTCAATAAACACATTCTGATGAATCTGCATGCTGGATAAATATTTTTTGGGGAACTACGTACATGCAATTTAACGTATTAGAATACATGAATATACAAAATTCAAAACAAAACCAAGTAAATTATGCAGATTCAAGGGTTGCTTCGAACGTAAAAAACGCAATGCATCGTTGTACAAAGACTATCACCACAGCGCCTATTTAGGCCGCAGGGGCATAAATATGAATTGTTTTTTTGAATCTACAAATATATAATATTGTATAGTTTTATTTAAAATACACAACAAAACATCCAGAATTACCAAATGTTTACCCCAGTCTTCTTTTAAAGTATGGAGTGAAATAGGATAAATCAATAATACAGTATATTTAATTTATCACTCTGAAGTATCTAGCATTCATGTATGTGTAGTATGTATACGGAAGACTACTTAGTTTGGAATAATGAACTGGCATATAAATTAATAATTCACACTCTATAATACCTCAAAGAATTCGATTCCCGATTTCAGTTTACGAATCTAAATAATCAGAAACACAATGTAGGTCAGTTAATGAATTATTACATCATGAAGAAATAACATTATTCAGTTGAATGCAGACTGATACAAACATTCATTGATGCGGAAATGGTATAAATATTTCAAATTGTTAATTCATGGTACATTGATTAAATTTCACTAAAATAAATAAATGATAGCTATACTTACATTTCATGTAATGACATATTAACTAATTGTATCGTTAATATTAAAATGTATTGTTTATTCGAAATCTATTTGGAAAGCATGTAATTAATCATGAAAAGTAATTAATTCCGTATTATCAAAAGAGTATTACTGTTTCAATCACTAATACGTACTTCAGCCTGTTTACATGACTGATCATAATTTATAGTATTGTGTTAATAATTCTGCGGATCATTTTAATAAAGTATTCAATACCTAAGGAGTAAATATAATAATTTAAATTACTGATTCAAATATAACAGTGGTATTTTTCATAGAAATTCAAATCTAAAATATCGATTAAAATGAATTTTTTTTTTTTTTTTTGGCATACACACCTTTTAATATTAATTAGTTTTTGTTTCTATGAATATACGATCTGTTCTTATAGAACAACACATAGATGTGTTGTGACTCTTGAGTCCTGAGTGAGTAATATCACCTAGTCTAACCTATAAATTAAAAAAGTGTTCTGTTGTTCTTGACGTGAAAGTGTTAAAATAAATCTGTATTGTATAGTCGTTGCAGTCTTCTGTGAGTTTCGCTGTTATCTTAGAGATTGATGGATTCTGGGTTTTGATGTTTTTCATATCGTGTTTAGTAACAAGTGGAACACTTCAGAATTTCTTCTCGTACTGTTGGAGTACCATGTCTCTGCATATTATAGTGTTGGATAACCAACGCCTAATAACTCACTTTGTACTAAGGTGAGTCTGTGATGTTTCTAAGTATTTTTGATTGAAATCGATAAATTATTTCAATGTTCCTATGACTTGCTGCATCCAGAGTTGTATTCCGTACGTCCACGCAGGTTTAAGTACTGTTTTATAAACTAATAGTTCATTTTGGCCCAAAAATTTAGGTTTCTGATAAGCATCCAATACAGCTGTTGGTATTTAAGATTTAACTACTTTCAGAAAACTACCTTAAGTAAATTACTTCAGTTTAATTCCGTATTTAAAATACATTACAAGGATTTATAGGTTTAATACCGTTTCCTTGAATAAAAAGAATATAATTTTGCTTTAACATTTCAATTACTTAAACATTTACCGCGGAAAGCGCTCGTTCTCCTTACTACAATCTTCAATAGTATATTGCGCACGACACATTTCCCCACTCAGTGGAAGTATGCAGAAATAGTAATGATACAAAAACCGAACAAACCTTTTCATTTACCTTCCTCCTACCGACCAATAAGCCTCCTCTCAGTACCTTCGAAAATTTTCGAAAAACTCCTTTACAAGCGCATTCTTCCGCTGGTTCATGATACACTACCTCCACATCAATTCGGATTCCGCACTCAACACTCCACCACACAACAACTGCACAGGGTGACTGATTACATAGCTTCGTCTATGGAACAAAAGATGTATGTGTCCGCAGGTTTCCTGGATGTCGCTCAAGCTTTTGACAGAGTTTGGCATACAGGTCTCTTACACAAACTGAAAGAAATACTACAATTTACCTACTATCTTATCATAAAATCCTTCCTATCTGACAGATTCTTTAGAATTCGTTTAGGATCGTCTTACGCAAATTTCTTTCTTGTCTTAGCCGGCGTGCCTCAGGGCTCAATTTTAGCACCACTTCTCTATTCTGTATACACTTCAGATCTACCGATCCTACCCCAGACCCTCACTGCTACCTACGCTGACGACACAGCGATATTAGCCCGAGACCAAAACTCTATACACGCTTAACTAACACTCCAACATCATCTCAATCTTATACACGAATGGTGTAAAACATGAAAAATAAAACTTAATACGACAAAATCCCTTCACGTAACTTTCACACTCCGTCATGGTGATTGCCCACCAGTATACATAGACAATGAACCTCTCACAAAGACAGATACGGTCAAGTATCTCGGTCTGACTTTCGATAAACGATTAACTTGGAGCACACATATCAAACGGAAACGTTTATTACTGAATTCCCGACTTAAACTTCTATATTCCCTACTTCACAAACGATCAAAATTACCAATGGCACAAAAATTACGCATATATTGTTCTCTTTTGAAACCTATTTGGACCTACGGATCCCAAATTTACGGTTCAACCAAACCCTCTAATTTGCAACGAATTCAAGCATTCCAGTCAAAAACATTACGCCTTATAGCAAATGCACCTCTTTACGTTAGCAACAAAACCTTACATACAGATTTGAAAACACCACTTGTACAAAATTCCATTGAATACCTATACAAACGCTTTCACGACAAGTCACACGAACACGAGAACCCCCTGGTGCGTTCACTTTCCTCCGTCCATTTACCTGATAATCCCCCTAGACGCCTTAAAAGACGCTGGAGTAGAGACCTGCTATTTAATATACAAATTTCATTCTTGGGGAGGCACCAATGGGGGCCCTACCCCTCTCATGCCTATCATGTCATTTACATTATTATCATAATCATCACATTTGCTTGTTGTAACGTTTTACAGTTGTAAATAAAGAATTAAAGAGAAAAAAAACATTTCAATTAATTTGTCTTAGTAAACAGTTCTACAAATATAATCAAAAAACTGCCGTTTTCCATGGTTCAAAAGATGGCACGCCTTACTCCTAAGGTAAGCTTCCGCGTTTTAGTTCCCGAGAAGTGACTGAATATTTCTTTACACCGAGTTCCGGTACGCAATGTTTTTTTAACATGGTGTAGCACAAAGCAGCTGAAGTGACTTTATTTAATTTTTTTTTAACTGAACATTTTTACATTGGAATTTATTCAATAACTAAGTACGAAAAATAAGTAATTATGGAAACAATGAAGATCGACGTGAATTAAAATAAAAAAGAAAGAATTAAAAGGTTACGTACAGGTTACCTTACCTTCTGTACTACTCGCAAAACTGTTTTTTTTTTTGGGTGAAGTTGTAATAGGTAGGCCTAATGTTTTATTTTGTTTTTGATACGTACTCATGTTTCAAAAATATGAAAGTGATGACTCCATATAATTCTATGTATTAACCTTATAATATAAAAATTGCCAGAAACTGTGAGTTAACTTATACAACATTATTAGGTATAAGTAAATTTCTCGGTTGTTTCTTGACGAGCTGAAAACACTTTAACCGGATTCTAAAGGGGGATAAAGAAGACAAAATATTATATTGTTAATTACTTAAAATTAAGTCAGTGGAATAAGTTTTAGAAGAGTAATTAGAGCCCGTAGGGATAAAAAGAAAAATTATTATACTATAACATTTTTATTTATTAAATAACATAATCTTCTTAATTCTATTCACATTTCCAAAAGGTGATTTCTGATAGCGTATAAAAAGTTAAAAGTAATTTTATGAAGATATATTTCAACAATATTACTTTACTTTAGGAATGAATTGTAATAAAACCGAATCGTTAAAAGGAACTTTAAGAACTGAAGTATTTCAATAGTTGTAATTGTTGTAATTGAATTAATAACACTTATTAAAGAACAGAAAGTAGCGAAAAGACCATTATTCATCATTGAAAGAACTGGGTTAGGAATAGTAAACATTGCAATAATAAGTTCTTTATAACCACCAAAATGTCTAAACTATTGTTTTTATAACATTGTGTATTGCGTCACTTAAATACACCACTTGTACAAAATTCCATTGAATACCTATACAAACGCTTTCACGACAAGTCACACGAACACGAGAACCCCCTGGTGCGTTCACTTTCCTCCGTCCATTTACCTGATAATCCCCCTAGACGCCTTAAAAGACGCTGGAGTAGAGACCTGCTAATTTGATAAACAAATTTCATTCTTGGGGAGGCACCAATGGGGGCCCTACCCCTCTCATGCCTATCATGTCATTTACATTATTATCATAATCATCACATTTGCTTGTTGTAACGTTTTACAGTTGTAAATAAAGAATTAAAGAGAAAAAAAAAAAAAAAAAAAAAAAAAAAATACCACGTAAAAAGATGGAACAATTAAAATAGCTGTTTAAGTACTGTCCAATAAATTTGTCTATGAATTGTTTAACGAACACTAGTATTTTATTATACGTAAGTTATTTATCTTATTTCTACTTAATGTAATTGTATTTCAGGGTTTTAATAAAATTAAAGACCATTACGTCTGCTTGGTATTACAATTAACTTAATTCCCAGTTTTCTTTTGATTTCCTTCTTTGAATACTAAGTTTGTTACAGCTAAGAAATTAATTTTTTTGATAAATTTTTAAATATTCTAAAATTATGAAACATATCAAATTGGTTAACAAACATTAATTTTGTGTAAGATTCGGATTTGATCAGTAATAAAACACATAAATTTTTTCCATAGAACACTATGATTTTTTCTAATTTATTTTATTCACTACTGTACAATACTAACTATAAACTATAACTATTATTATAATAATAGTTATCAAGTAAATTAGTAATAATTTATATTATGGTTTTGGAGTATTCACTCTCAACAGGAGAACTTTGAAGGTACTTTACAAATAAACTGTTAGTTAGAATTGGTTATAAGACTTTTTTGATCTATTATAATTTATTTTTTTTATCAAATCAGTAAAATTAAAATGTGTTGTTTAAAACAGAAACAAAAATAATAAGTAGTAAACTTAACATTGAATATAAAACATACAACATTATTGTACTTTCCTGATAAATGTTACCCTTAACGTTATTTTAGTCTTTTTTAGAATATTTAAAATAAATTAAGTTGGAAATGATTGAAAATTGGAATAAAAAAATACAATGTTTGTTAAAGTAAAGTTAATTAATTAAAGTAAATATAGTTAAAATAAAGGTATTTCTAACACATTGTACTTTTTAAGTCTCGTAAAAGTATAGTTCCACGTGTCCAGTAATTTTTTTTATCTTTTCTTTGAAATTTTCAACAATACAGAAACGTTTGACTACTACAAAATGTGATAAACGTGCATAACAAAGTAACATGAAAAAAGGATAAAAAACTAAGATATATTTTTGGGTATATAATAAGTATTAAATTTAAATAAACAATGAATAGTAATAAAACAAAAAAATATTTACATGATAATTAGTATATTTAATTGAATTTTTTTGTTTTTTGTTTGTTGTTTTAGTTATACCTCAGAGAAGATCTCTATTGCATATTTGTTTTTGGGCGCCGGGCTGGATTCCCAGGAAGGAGTAAATTTATCGCGAAATGATTGGGATATCCGTTCAGTCTTAGTTCGTATGTTCTGCCAAATCGTGTAACGTCTTGTCTTACTGAGTTAAGTCCCTTGGCGCTATAGCCTAGATACATCTACTTCGTATGCACCTTAGTATTCTAAGAGCTGTTCGTAGAATTTTTGTCTGAAAATGTTCTAAAATGAGAATATTGAATTTTTTGTTGTCCTTCAGAGTTGTATCGTACGTTCACACACGCTTTAACTGTATCCTATTTTTTTTTTTTTTTTAAGTAGGTAACTTATTTTTTGGTGGTCTGATTATGGCATTCACGATAAGTCTTATCGCTAAAAAAATTTAAATATTATTTGAAGTACTTGTAGGTAGTTATAA
Organism: Catonia carolina; assembly: GCA_035578175.1. Classification (NCBI taxonomy): domain Eukaryota; kingdom Metazoa; phylum Arthropoda; class Insecta; order Hemiptera; family Achilidae; genus Catonia; species Catonia carolina. The sequence goes on from JAQMRL010000002.1 coordinate 85,700,589, forward strand.
TAAAAAAATAATAATTACCGACAATCGAGCAGAATAGCATTCAAACTATCTGAACTGACTTAATCTAACGTTAAATACATAAGAACCTGAAAACAGAATTTGTGGTTTGATGTGAATACTAATAGCTCCAGTAACAAATAAACTAAAAATTTAGAACCGAAAATTTACACGATGTTAAAAAAATACAAAAATCAGATCTTACTACCAATAATAAAAAGGGAAATATAATCACAATGCTTATTTGTTTCACTGAATAATAATTTTAATTTTATTACTTACTCAGCGCGCACTGCTACGCCTACAAAAAACCGAATTTAAAGAGATGTAGATCTACAAATCGCTTGTTGTTTTGGAGGCATATCTCCACAAAAAGTACTTGAAAGATCGCCGAACAAATAAAAAAATAGCATTCATTATTCATATATAATGATATTACATATACACACATATAATTAATAAAACAAAAATATCTGTATCTTTATTATGTCCTTTGGTTTAAATACATGTATTTTAAACTACTTACTTTACTTTACTTTATGCGGGGTTCCTACAGATTACTCCGCATCCCGCATCTCGATCTCCACCTCCTCCTGTCCATCCAGTCCCGTTCTCCTAAATCTCTTTCTTACATCGCCCTTCGCACTCCCTCTCTCCATGTTCCTCTAGGCCTACCTCTCCTCCGTCTTGCTGCTGGACAGTACTCCAAAATCTTTTTTTGCCACCTCTCCCCATTCATGCGTTGTACATGCCCATACCACTCCAGTTGCCTTCCTTCAATCCTATCCACAATAAATGAGGTCTTCCAACTCTGTCCCTTATTACCTCATTCCTAACTCGATCGATTCTCGAAAGCCGACAAGCTCTGCGGAAAAAATCCATCTCCAAAGCCTCCAAATAATGAACATTTCGGCTGCTGATTTGCCAACACTCTGCTCCATAAGTTGTAATTGGCTCAACCACTGCATTATACATAACTTTTTTTGTTCTTAAACTTATTTTTGGAGACTACAATATACTGTTCAGCTTTCGAATCGCCGCCCTTCCCTGACGGACCCTAGATCTGATGTCCTCCTCACATCCTCCATCTTTAGAAAAGAGTGTTCCTAAGTACTTGAACTTGTCATATTTCCTCACTACCTGTGCCTCAAGTACTAAATCTCCTCCTCGCTCTTCTATTACCACATAAGCTGTCTTATTAATATTTATCTTCATTCCCCACTTAATGTACCCCTCCTTTAACTTCCTAAACATGTAAGCCATATCCTCCTCATCATTTGCCAACACCACCTGATCATCTGCAAAGAAGAGGGTGTACAAATTATCCTCTCCTCTGTCTATTCCCATCCCTTGACACTTCCTCCTCCATATCCTGAGTGCCTCCTGCACGTATAATTTATAAAGAGTGGGAGATAAACAGCAACCCTGTTTCAAACCCTTGGTCACCGTAAAACTGGTGGAGACATTACTTCCTATTTTCACTTGACATTCATAATCTTTGTACATGTTATAAATTGCCCTTACATATGCCTTACTTAAATCCGACTTCTCCAGAACCTCCGATAGTTTATTTATCGGGATGTTGTCATAGGCTTTTTCCAAATCAACGAACAGCAAATGAACTGCCATATTTCTCTCCCTCCTCTTCTCAATTAATTGTCTTAAAACAAAGATATTATCCAAGCACGATCGACCAACCCTAAAACCACTCTGCTCTTCCATATCAATAACATCCCTTTCAATTCTCGTCTTCAGAATACGGCCATACAATCTTGCCAGCGAACTGGTGACACAAATACCTCTGTAATTATTGCAATCTGTTTTATTGCCTTTCTTATATAAAGGTCTAACATACCCGATATTCCATTCTTTTGGTAGGTCCTCGCCTTCCAAAAAACATTTATTAAATATTCTACAAATTCACTCCAGTAACTCCTCTGTCCCATGCTTCACCAATTCAATAGCAATATCTCCTGGCCCAGGGGCTTTTTCATTTTGAAATCTTCGTAATTTAGTTACCAACTCCTCCTTAGTAATTCCCTCCATATTGATCATAATTTCCTCCAAATCAAGCACCTCTTGCCCCCTGCAATATTCATCTCTACTCTCCTGCAACAAGGCCTTAAAATACTCTTCCCATTCCTTTAGGCTGATTGTACTTATAGATCTCTTGTATTTTAAACTAACCTTTGATTTTTCTTAAGAACGAAAACGTCATTTTCTCCTAACTTTCTTTCTACTGATCAGATCGTGGTTTTCAGAAGCTTAAAACCTCTTACAGAAACTAAGTAATCTAAAGATAAAATTTGATTTAATCGGTTGAACAGTTTAGGAATGAATAAGGGATTAACATTCATTTTTATTGTACGATATAATATACATTATGTACTCATATTAGTGAAATCATACTCATATTTATATGCAAATATGACAATATTCTTTACCTAGATCAATTTAAAATTTACAACTGCATCTATACCGTGGCATTATGAACAGGGTACGATAATATCCGCTATAAAAACCTAATCTGCGACAAACATCAATATTTTGCATATTGATATGCCATGAAATTCACTCGTGTTTTAACAAAAGTGTATTTTAAGTAAGCTATATTGGCAGTTTTGTTTGAAACTTGTGCACCAAACATAACCTAAATTAGTTTTAAACTGATAAATCAAACCAATGTTATTATAAAATTTTTTGAAACATAAATAATGTAACCGTACCAAATTTAATCTTTAGCATGTCTAAATTGGAAGTTCATGTGTCTATTCTAGATTATTTTGATCTTTTAACAACCATTTACTTTGATTTAGAAGAATCTAAACACATTAATTTTCAAAGAGTTCCCTGCCAGTTAATATACTTTAATTTTATATTTAGTTCTATGTAAATGTACTATGCTAAATCTTTGTGTAAAAACCTGCTTAATCGAACAATAGGAAGCAGACCCGATTATGTTACGTAAAATTCCTGATAACACGTAGGGAAATCCTTTTAGGGTTTACAAACTGTAAAGGGTAATGTACAATATATTTGTATATATTTTTTGACTTCATTTAAGAAAAATAAACTACAACTGTCTTTTAACACAACCAGCAGTTATAATATCAATAGTTTTATATAATTGTCTTGATGTCACTTGTGTGAGGTAGTTGCTCAGCGGCAACCCCTCAAGTCGATTCACAAAACGTCCCTATACCATTGCCTTTTCAGTCTTATAGGTGAGTTGTGTGGTAGGTGAGGAGCGGACAATGACTGAATTTGTGGATTTGTGTGATAGTGTAGTTATAGTATTCAGATGAACTAAAGTCCACTAGCCGTGGGAGTGAGAGAATGCATAACTCTATGGCATATCGTATAGCTCGTATGGCATAAAGCCATACGCGCCATTCCAATAACATTAGATAATTTTACTCATTATTGTGAGGCAAGCGTTTAGCACGCAGTAAAATAACAAGCAAGATAACGACTATAGTATGTTTTCAGATTTGGATTATAACGGTAAAGACCTTTGGGCGCATGCGTAGTTATGGCACGTATCTCCCTCTCACTCGCTCGGCTATGGGACATTAATTCATCTGATATCTATAGTTATTAAAACGTCTGTATAGTTTCCTTATTGTTTCGTCTACCGTTTTAATGTTAAGGTCTCTATGTAATGTTTTGTTACTAACGTATGTTGGACAGCCTGTAATCATGTGTAAAGTTTTGTTCTAATGTCTGAATACATTTTCTGTTAGATACTTTTGCTGATCCGTAGGTAAATGAACCGTAGGTCCAAATAGGACGGAGAAGTACCTTGTAACATTTAAGTTTCTGTGTAATTGGAAGAGGAGATTTATGGTGAATAAGACTGTAGAGAAGTTTTAACAGCGCGTTAAGAGATTGACAATATATTAAAAACGCGTTAAGGCCATATATTTAAAACTGTTTATTAGTATGTAAAAACGACGATACACCGATTTAGAAGTCGTTTACTTAAGGTTGAGTTAGATTAAAAACTCTCTTTTCCGCAACCAAATTTTTAATCATTTTCAAAAGAAGAAACTGTGTCTCGGTACTTTCTGACTGTTTTTCATACCATGGCATGACAATATCTAGGACACTAAATAGGCCTGATTCAGCGTGTACAGAGCCGGTGTACTTGTTCTCTACTGTGTGACCCTCATCCTCATCTTTATATTCGTTGCGGATTTCTTGAATAATAGCCAAGTTTACAATATTTGTATCGTTCAAAATTTCATTGTCCAAAAAGTCTTTGTCACTTTCGTTGTCAACCTGGATATTCTCACTTGTGTACGCTATGTTAGATAATAGGGTCGCTCAAATTTTTAATTGTTTTGGGATCATTGACTTAGGAATTTGGACGCTCTACTGTGTCTTCAGTAATGCAGGGTAATCTCAAGTTTGATACATACGAAGACTAAACTCTTGCTTCTATCGTTAACAATCTGATTGAATATCTTTCCGAAGGGTTGTTTGTCAATTCTTTAAACAGTATATTAAAGAATAAAATAACTTCTGCACCATTCATGATAAATTCTTAGTAATTTTGGACAAAATTATGTCAAGAAAATCTACAGTTTCAATTAAAAATTGTGTACCTAACTTAAAAACAGTGCTTAACTTTATATAAAAACTACATTTTATTATAAGTTATATTTTTCTTAACTATCTTTTTAAGAGTAGTTTTATTTGAAAGTCTATTTTGAACACCTTACAAGTAACGCTTACAACTAACAAGTTGTACTTCCCTATTCAACTAAATACAAATAGCACCCACTCTTTAGTAGATAAGAAGTTCCAACAACACGTACACGCACACATACACACAAAAGCGCAGTATCTACCCAGTTATCACGTCACGTATACATAGATTCTATTGACTTCTCGGACTCACAGACGCGTTTGTTCAAACATGCTTACACATCGACACATTTACACTCTACTAACACATAATGAATACACAGCACTTCTCTTCCACCGGACTACTCACTTGCTTTTGAACAAATAATGTTCTACGGGGGTTTGTGAACAGGTCTCACTTCATTTTAAAAGCACTCATCTAAAATAATTGGAAATTTAATAGATTAAAACACAGTGGTTAGTTAATCAAATACACCGGTAAATTAAGATAAATGTAGCCTATCTTTTATTAATTTAAATATCAGTTAAACAATGTGAACAATGTGTAAATAAAGCCCAAATCCTTATTTTTATTGTTTACAATATTGTAAAAACGTCAGGCTAGTCATTAGACTATTATTACATTTGATATACGTGAAACAACAATTTTGCGGATGAGTTCAAGTTTCTAGGATTTTGTAGATTTGTCTATTCAAGACTAAAACTGTGAATTATTTTTGAGTACGTTTCATGAAAAATGGCGTGCGTATTTTCAGATATTTAGTTAACTGTTGTATTATTCTGCCAGCCCCTCAGTGTCGTGGTCAGCACAATTTACTTCCAGAGGTTCTCGGTTGGATTCCCGATCAAGTCTGCCAATTTTTCATCACTCATTCTTATCTAGCTCCTGTTACCCTTTTCACTAGCCTTAATATGCAAAACAGTCGAACGGAAAACAAAAAAATTAGATTATAGCTCTGTATAAAATCAAAACAAATAAAACCCAAGAATCAATAAGGAAAATTAGGTAGTAAAATACAAATATAGATAAATTGGATTACCAAATCTTTTCTTTAAATTTTGGTGTTCTTGCTTAGTTTCAACTTCAAAATTGATCCTGCTGTAAAACTAGTTACGGCCTTCACTATCGGGTAATGGGAATACGTAATTTATAGAGCTTAATAAACATTAGAGCTAAAGACATTCTTTAACATTAAGGCTAAAGAGCAAAGTTTAAAATTTTTGAAAATCATTCTCTGATCTAAGAGGAATTTGTTTGTATGTTTAATTTTATAGTGGTAAACACCTTATTTTATACTTTATTTATTTAAATGGACAACTGCAGCTCTTTACAATCAGTAAACGCTAATATGATAATTTTTTGCTAGCGTACTTTAAAATTTTGAGAAGAAACCCTCTCATTAGCTGAAACTTCGCCTTTAAATATCATAACATTGATTGTTGTATTAAAGTTTTGTCAATCTGTTTTAATAAAAATTACAATTTAAATTAGTTTAATAATTTGTATGTACCAACTAAAATGTCAGATAACCAGAAAATATATCTTAAATTTCTGTTCTACCTTCTACGAAGCAGACGATTGAGTTGACCTGGGAATTGGAAACATCAGAAGGCAGATTAGAGAGTGAATTCATTATTAAGAAGTTTTCTTTCATTATTTGAATTCTGTACAAAAAGGCAATCACTAATTTGAAATCTGAGGTATTACTTACATGGTTTTTTTTAAGGTGGATTGAGAATGCAGATTTTCTTCTAGTAATTATATTTTGAAAAAGGAGTTTCAAGTTACTGATGCATTTTATTTTAAGTTTACTTATTAATACTTGTAACTTGTTGCAAATAGTCAATCTATATGAATGTTATTAAAAATAACCTATTGACAGATCAATGTTCTAAACAATTCATAAAATAGAATTTAAGTTTTCATAACAAATAAACTTTACTAACGTCAAGTAGATATGAACTAGGTATTTCAATTTAACTCTGCACAATACATTTACATTAATACGGTAAATGGAATATCGTTTTTCTATTTGTTCATTTAAAGGCGATTTCGTTGAGGTATGATTAAATGGGTATATGATGTAATTTTATATCTTTGTAATACTTGATATTTAAAACGTTCTTTGTGGTACCGATGCCTTTGTAGATACTTGATGCACTTATATCACAAGATAATTACAGAGTAAACTCCACACATGTTTGTTTTAAGTACACTTTGAACAAAAAAAAAGTCGCTTTCCATTACATTCTGAAAATGAATTTGAATGAAATTTCATCTGCAAAGCTATTTATTCGTAAACTTCGTTGAAACAGTAAAATTCCTTTCAGTGTTGCAATTTGTATTTAAAGCAAATCATATTTGGTTCTCAAACGCTTATTACACATCTATGCCTTTTACCTAACCGTGTTGTGGAAAATACAAATATTATCTTTTGTAATTATTAGGATTAGGATTATTAGAATAGTTGATTTTCTTTAGGAAAGTAATTCACAAGAAACAAAGGTTTTTCGTAGTAACAATATCTATCAGTTTGGTCACCTCCGTACCGTAGTCGTCTGCGGGCTGGACTACAAAACGTCCAGGACTACGTTTGGACTGCGGTGGTTCAAGTTCGATTCCTGCCCAAGGTCAAGATAATTAGTACACGTTAAAACCAATTGTTTTATAAAAACCGTAGTTGCTAATTAAGATGTCAGTGTGACTGACAATAAACTAAAATAAAAGTTTTATCCGTAGCACTAAAAAACGTATTTCATTAGTGTTGTTATAATGTAGTTTTTGAAATCTTCTGCATTTAGTCTATCGTATTGTTTAGTTATTCAATAAACTTTGAAGGAAACTTTTTTACTTGTTTGTATTAACAACAAAATTATGTCTTATTTCTGAGGAAATTGACTAAACTAATAAGCAATACTATTCACACTCTCTGATACACTTTTATTTAACAAATATGGGATTATCGTTTAGGTGTCTTACAATAGTGTTTCAACGTTTATCGCGGATTTTTTGCTTTCTGGTTGTTAAAAAATATTTTTAAATTTACTACAAATATTTATCTAAATATTGATTACAGTGATTGTGACAGTGATGAATACTACAAAATTATAGTTAACTACTTGAGTTAATAATAGACAAAACTGATAATAAAATGTTTTCAAAAAACTAAAATTTAACTAAACAAGAAAGAAAATTCGGTCGTTTGCAACAAAAAATTAATACCTTACATACAGTTGTATCAGTTACATTTACAACGATAGTACACCACCTGCTTGTCACGAACGAACCTGTATCATTAAGCGACTCACAATCTGGTTTCTACTCAATCTGGTTAACATTGACAAGTATTACCACATTACTAACTACCACACAAACTGTTTACTAGTACTGAGCGTCAAGGAAGCGGTACTATTATAATATCCACCTACAGAATTTCAAGAAGGATTAAAGTACAAAAGAATATTTCAGATAAATAAATACACAAAAGGTGCATTTAAATATTTGAAAAATAAACAATAGAAATCACATAGTAGACCCTTTTGGGAACCTTCCACTAAAAAAAAAATCAACAAGTGAATAAAGCTAGTCAGTCGCCCGGTAGATAATAAATTACAGTGTCACTCAAAACATAAGAACTCAATAGACAAACACAATAATAGTCTGGCTAACAATTTTCACAGTAGTTTACATGAGTCAGATATTTCTACCGTGACTTTATTTTTTTTCTAATTTCCCTTTAACAGTATTTTAGTAATTTTACAAATCAGCCATGATATAATGTTGAAAATTAATTGCGATATAAAGTTATACAAATGTTATTTAGATGAAGTTACAAAGTTTTTATGAAACCTGTAGTTAAAATACTATAGTAAGCATCGCCATGATGTTCGCGCACCTTCGAAACGGAGAGGCACCCTGAGAAGAAAAGAAGATAGTTAAAATTTTATAGGTTACCATTACCCCCTTGTATTAGATACTGTGCTTCCGCCGACAAATATTCGGACATCGCAACGGGAAGACGCTGACAGTGATTCTGATAGGTTGGTGAGAACTTCGTCGGTAATGCAGAGGGCTAGTAACCACTCCTCTGGTTGCTATATAAGACATCTTGGATTGAGCCCGATCCTAATAATTCCATTCAACTACACAGCTCGGCCAGACACCCACCGGCGCACGGACTTCAACCAAGACCCATCGACAACCCTGCAAAAGAGAAGATAATGCTTCATCTCACCGATCTGACACGCAACTGCTGTCGACCGGAACTGTCATCGCCTGCTGCCTCGAGCAATGCCCACAGCGCTTCCTTAATGGAGCGTGGCGTCTATTGGGTCCCGACGAAGCAGCCATCGACGCACTACTGTGAGAGGAGAATATGACGTCTCCGCTGGGCGAGAAGACGCCGTGTAGTCCACCTCCTCGACCGTCACGACGAATACGATCGCCGTCGCCGGAGCTACGCACATACCGAATCTTCCCACTCAGACGACTACCGCTTATACGGCCCTATTCAGAGCACCCAAATATTTATAATGTACCTGCAACACTCTTGCTCACCATCCGGCGACGTATTACTATTGTCACCATCGTCCCCTTTGATTAGGTATTGTGCAACTGGCTATCAAAGCTTCTGACTTAGCGACCGAAGGAACCGCCAATAGTTCCGGAAGGGGCGGTAGGCCTGTATCGGTACTGCAGAAGCCTTGTAACCGCCCCCACCGCTGCGCACAAAAGACTTTAAAGACCGCTCCACTGAGCCAAAGGAGATTCGATTCCAGTTCACTCTACAGCAGAAGCGACATTCACCATCGGCACACGGTTACCGGACTCCAGCGAAAACTCATCAACGACCCCGCAAGAGAGAAGATGTTGATTTTGCTCGCCGATCCGACACCGTAAGCCGTCGCCTGCGACCGTCATCGCTCGCTGGCGAGCGATGTCCACAGCGGTCCCTCGACTAAGCCTTGCACGATAAAGCAGCCATCGACGCACTACTGCGAGGGTAGTAGATGACGTCTCCGCTAGACGACGACACGCTATGTCGCCCACCTCCTTGACCGCCACGACTACGGCCAACGCTTCCTGCCAAGTTGACCAACGCTTAAACGGAGCGTTTCACGGCCACCTAAAAAGTACAGGTTTCCTCACGCCTCAAAATATTGCCATACGGTGGCACTATTAATAATATTTTAAATAAATACAATAGAAAATAATAAAAATCTAAAGATTTTAAAGTAGCTACCTGTTAAAATCAATACACGGTTTGAAAGAAATTTTGATTAATTTTAGAAAATTATTGGGTAAACTTTAAAAAGAGCATACAAAAAGCAGTAGTAAAACGATTTTGGTTTTTAACATGTTATTTTATTGTTTGAAAGTAAATATTGACTTTCATTATTTTAACTAAATGATTGCTATGAGGAAATGATCTCCCTAAAGTACAAACATACCCTGCAGGGCTCGTCAAATAGTTTCATGGGAAGCTAATGCTTTGTTCTGTTTCTCCCTTGAACAGTAGCTCCATTTACGAGTATAAATATTTATTGACCAAGATAGGCTTCCTCCCGATCCGTGACGTTATTCCCTTCAATATAAATTCCTGAATGAAAAACTGGTTGACAACATATTGCTTGAGGTAATATTTTTTACAAAACTTTTTTATGTATTCACGAGAGTTTCACAATTCTTCCGGAAATGTATGCGTGCTTTAAAATGCGATACTATAGTGACATAGTGATGTAATTTTAAACCTTTGGAAAAATGTATTCCTGCACATTAGGTACAAATATTACCAACAATATCGTCTAAAATACTAAACAATAATGATATCATACTTTCATTCACATTCGTGTGCATTGAATAGACTTATTATTGTGGATATTCTATACGGGTGAACTTATATAAATTATTCCTATTGTTTTAGTCCAAACTGTTTTGTTTTACACTAATAATTGTTCTTTTTTTACTGAACTTTATGACCAAACTATTGGAAAACCCAAAAAAATAAACAAAAGCAAGATAACTGATGTATAATTTAACAATACTTAATAAAACTGTTTTAATGTTTTTGTGAATTGGTATAAAGTGCTTAATAATAATACTGTTATTACCAAATTCAAATCGTTAGAAGACTGCTACGTCCCTTACTTTCACATTGATCTAAAATGAGCAGTTCATAAATTACTTCTTAAACGTATCTGGATGTAGACCTATAAAAGCCAAATATTAAAATGAATAGAAAACCATCAGAAAGAACAAAGTGCAAAGATTCCAAACAAATTTTAGATGCACCCTTTTGAGTAACTAACGCTATCGTGCATAACGAGAACTGACACACTTGAATTTCAACCACTTGCTCCCGACAGGTAGAAAATGTGTGACCACCGATAAAAAATTTATATTATTTTGTACCTTCCCAAAAGCTGCAAATATCGAAATCGGAATTTTTAATGTTTTTACAATTATTTCTAGAAAAAGTAAAGTGTGGATTAAAACTTGTAAGATCAATAATGCCCATAAGAGCAGGTGGATTGTTAAATTATTTGCACTCGATCTGCGTGTTCCAGGGCTATCAAAATAGTTTAGTTTCTTATCACATGGTTAGCCAATTATATGACTGAAGCATTTAAGAACAGAAGAGGTAGAAGTGTAAAAGACTCCTATCTAAGACAGTTATCTCCTCTGAGAGTAATGACTTTTTTGAGTTTAATTAAGTATACGTTTTTTAAGTGTTATACGTATACTTGTACTGATGTAGATAAAAAATTTTCAGGAAAGATTTATACCTTATTTACTTTTCGATGATAATAAAATTTAAAAAAACACTATATTTAGTAAATTAATCGATCAATCGATGAGTATAATTGAAAATTTATAGGAGCTCTATTTCTAAACCAGTAAATTGAGTCCTTCGAGGAAGTAAATTTGTTTTTATCCAAGTACAGAATATAATAGATAAATCAGTTGTTTTCAAGTTGAGGTTCGAAAGTCAGCTTTTTGCCAAAAAATTAGTATAACTTAGTGTTTTCTGTCGAAACTTTAAGCGTTTGGCTTGAAACGTGTTGTATAAATAAATTAAATAAACATTTATAAATTTACAAAAAAATTACAATCGGAAAATAAATTGCACGGCACACAAAGTTTAAATAAATTTACCAACGTATAAATTTATCAAAAAATGATGGATTCGTTCAATAATAAATATTGACCAAAATGAAAGCAAAAACTGGTGTTTTTTTTAAAGGTCTGATTTTAACTCGCAGAAAAAGAATTATGAAACAAAAATATAATAGAAAAAGAATGATGGTGAAATGTGCAGAATAGGTGTGAAACATAAATTAAAAGTAGATTTACAACCTTTCAGATTGACATGATGAATGGGAGCAAGCCTCTTCACGACAACGACAACATCGAACAATTCTATCCTGCCTTCTCTGTTCCATACACTCGCATTATGCCCCCAAACTCTCAACGACTCCAATTTTCAACTTCTTAATATTTTATCAAAAGTTTATTTTAAAAGAAAATATTTTAAGTACTTCATTCATGAATTCTATCTTAAATGTTATGCGTATGGAAACAAATTCTATTTTGTCTCCATTTAATTTTTTTATCTAAAATTCAATCACAAGGATTACTCGAAAACAGAATTACTTCATACTTGTCAATTTTCCAAAACCATTTGAAGTTTCTCTCTTGTTTTTCTAGTCTCTTTCTTATTTTCTTCCCAAACTGTCTTCATTACCTCAGATTTTTGAGACTTCTTGTTTCCTTTTTTATCGTCTTCCACTGTTATTTCTGCAGGAATTTTTAAATATAATATATATGCTTTCGAAATTTATATTTATTAAAATAACCCTACTTTTCAAATTTGTTTGTATTAAAATTAACTCCTCTGGAAGTAGTGAATTTCATTACACAGCCAGAACCTGTGGTAAATGAAGTTAAGGTGTCATTTGGAGGTTGCAGAGTAGATGTTTTTCGGAGGGCGTGGCATACTGATAGGAATGTAGGTTACTTTTGTACTCAATAAGGAAGGCAATGGTAAACCAATTCACTCCTCGTTTTACATAGTAAAACCTCTAAAGGTTTAAACCAGCCTTTCGGCTGTTGACCTGAACGTTAAATGAATATTTTATTTAATTTAGGGGGGTCTATCTTTATTTTACATCAAAAAAAAATTTATATTGTTCCAAATAAATCTGTCCATTATTTTCTTAAAAATGTGGTATAATTTGTTTTGTCATCGCTAGTTGCTAAGTAACATTATAAAAATAAATATAAATGGTTATCATAGTGGTAAGAAAAAACTTAATACATTTTTTTATCATTTTCCGCAAATTTGGTTTTTTGCGTGTAGTTTAAATGCTAGAATGAACGTAACTTTTGATCTAAAAAAGCTGGAGCTGTAACTGTTTTTAAATTGTTCACATTTTTACATTCTTTTGATCTGACAGATTCTTTTTTATTGTAATCTTTATGGTAATTTTTTTTAAATTACTAGCTCAAACATAAAAATTCAGTAGGCTAAATGTTTGCTTACAAATTAAAAAAAAATATTTTGTTTTTTTACAAACGATACCTTAAAAAAGCTTCATACAGATCACAGAACAGAATTTTATCTTTAATTTGACATAACTTTAAATAAATTTTATTGAATAATTAAAAAGATTTATGTTCGACCTAATATTGTGCTAAAATCCGCTATTTTTGTTTATTGTAGGGGTGCGGGTAAATACTTTTTGAACTTAGAATACCTTTGTAAATGCTATTACACATACTTTTTAATTGTGCTAAAATGTGTATTGTTTCTGAGTATCAGTAAAAAATAAAAAAAATTAAGGTAGACTCCCCCCGTAAGTCTACATCATTATAAAACCACAGTGATATTATTGTTTCCAGCAACTCTTTGTTAAGTTTATCAGTTTTTAATGAGTCTTGCATCAAAATTAGTGATCTAAGTAACTAACTTATACGATAATGTTTTGAATAATTTCCTCTGCAAATGTTTAACGTGATTGAAATCAGTTAATGACTATTAAATATTATTTATAAGGAATGATCATGGTTGATGTAAAAAGATATTTATTGCACTAATTTATCCACTACATCATAGGTTACGTAGCTTTTGTGCTTCAGATCCCAGATGGGAATATTTATATAAATGAAGTACCCTTGTGTAGGTAAAAACTATTATAGAATAATAATGGGTAGACATATAAGATAAAACTCTCTCAGCGTGGTCACAACCCCATCGCTACCCCCAAGAGGTATGCGTACCACACATTTGGAACCAGAGCTATAAATAACGAAGAAAGACGAAAGAAAAATCTGACTTGGGCCTATATAAGGTAGATACGCAATGGGTATATTATGGGATTTTTTTTATAAATACTGTTTTTCACTACTTGAATATACTTTTTATTCATATTTTGAAATTGGAAAATGTTGCCTACAAAACATGAAAGTGAGAATGACGTTTGATGAAATAAAAACCTATTTACAAATAGAAAAGAAATATAACTTCTGTTTATATTTTTTATTCGAAATTTTCAACAGTAGCCTACACAAATATACGTCTAATAGAAAATGTGACATACGGACTACTACTGTCTGTCTACAACTTGATGGCCTCCGGCAGAGAGGAGCAATATGCGGATTGTAAAACCACATCAGAAAACATATATTAATTTTTTAAGTAACTAAAACTTGTCAGAAATGACGTATTTTTATAAAACAAAGTACTTCGTATGTTTTGTTTTATAAAGTTATTTCGAAAAACACGCTTAATGAAATAATATACGTATAATGTAGCAAAAGTTGTTTTTGAAGAAAAACTGTCCTCGTAGTAACTTAAAAAGTAATGATTTTTTGTTAAATTTTATTGCATCATCGTTTTCCGTAGTTATTACAGAACAAATCTGCCAAATATTATGTTAATTTGTGAAATACCTGTTGAACAATGAAGATTTGAAAAAACACGGTTTTTTCTTCAGAAACAAAGCTTTTACTAAATTATACATTATCTCATTAGGCGTTTTCAAAATAATTTTATTTGTTTTTCAAAATAATTTTATACAACAAAAAGTATGTAAAATACTTAGTTTTATAAAAATACGTCATTTCCGACAAGTTTCATTTAGTTAACATAAAGATGTATGTTTTCTGAAATGGTTTTACAATCCACTCTTCTCTGCTGGAGGCCATCAAGTTACAGCCAGACAGTATTAACAAAGTAACATGAAAAAAGGAAACACACAAACAAAAATTTGATACCCAATGATTTATCTGTGGGTATATAATTAATATTAAATTTAAATAAAATAATAATAGTAATAATAAAACACAAAAATAAAAATTGGTTTGTTTTTATGATAATTTGTCTGTTTAATTGTTTGTTTTTTTATGACTCAGAGAAGATTTCTATTCCATCTTTTTTTTGGCGCCGGGCTGGATAGCGTAAAAAAATATTTTGATAAATCACTACTTTGTACTTGGTCATGACTTAAAATCTGATGTCTGAATTCTCAAATCTATAGAAGTACTAAAATGAATTAAAGTGTGTTTATTTGCACGAGGTAATCTCAGAAACTACCCAACAAATCCCACATATTCTTAATTTTTGGAAGGCAAGAGCTTCTTAAGTAAAAGACGCTATGTGGCACTACGTAATTTCTAAATTTTGGATAAAATATGATTTCCGCTATGCCACCTATTTTTTACTATGAATTTTGTACCATGCAGTTATCAGGTATGGTAAATTACCGCTTTACAATACATCATCCTATAATATTTTTTTTTTAAATTAAACTTATTTACGGAACAGCCATACCTAAAAAAATTAACCCCACAAATTGTTTTTGCATAGAAAGTTATGTAAAATATCCAAAGCTCAAAGATACGAGTACAAAGTAATGGTACAAAGTATTGTACTATTTTTCAATAAATTGATTTTACCTACTTCTTGTTAACTAATACGTAACTAATTAATTTAACATCAGGTCGTATTTTCCCCATCCACTAGAGAGTCATACTAATGTAAACAATATACCTGTTTACAGTACTAATTGGTTTTATTTAAGCTGTTGTAATTTAATTTCAACGTGTAGGGTTGTGAAAGAAGTTAAACTATTTAAGTTGAATTTCCTGCAAAGGGTAGAGAGCGGGAATCAGTACTTGTATAAAATATATATACCATAAGATATTATTTTGAAGAACTACGATAAATTTCTAGTTACCAGATTGGAATAAGTTTACAATTATTCTTTTATCACCGAAGGCTTTTCTATTATGAAACGAATATTAACAAATAAAGGAGCAAAGGTGATATATAAAGCACCTAAAGTCTAGTATTAGTCTGTATTTTACATTTTATTACGAGGTCAAAGATGCAAATGAGCAAACATAACCCAAAGTTTACTAGATTTGTTACCTTACATTGTGGAGTGTATTATACCAAATTTAATAATTGAAGGTGTTAGTTGAAAGAACAGTTTTTAGGAACTAATTGGGAATTTTATAAAACTAGATTTTTCCATTAACTGCAAAAAATCTGCAATCTAGTCACATAAAACAAAAAATAGATAAAATAATTTAAAAAAAATTAAGAACAAAAATGCCTTGGAAAGAAAATGTTCAATAACATTTTCTAAAAAATTACGTAATAAAATTGATGTTTTAATTTAGTGTACTATTTGCAAGTGAAAATTGCTGTGTAAAAAAGGTCTGTTGGATGAAGTCATTAAGACATTTTAACAAAAAAATCTATATACTTACATATTTGTAAATAATACGCTTGTATCTAAGTAGCATAATTGGCCCGCTCAAATGATTTTATTAATTTTTTTTAATCTAACCTATTAAAAATGACCGCCTCCATGAGATAAAAAGACAGGTGTGGCTTAAAATTTTGAAGATTTTTTTGGATTTCTAAACTTTTAACTAACGAAGCCTCAAATTTTGATGAAGTTAACTAGGCTTTTGTCAGTGTGCTGAAGTACAAAGCGACACGTCCCGGGTTTAATTCCCGGCTAGGGTGCTGGAAATTTAATTATATATTTTAAAACCAATTGTTCTGTGACCGAAAGTAGCCGCTGACAACTAAGATATCAATGCAACTTTTAAATTTTGTATAATTTTTTGAATAACCGGTAAAATAGTAGGTATTTTAAGTTTACTATAATTTTTAATCCGCTTCGCAATTTATTTAATATAAGTAGAATTATTTTTATTTAGTTAAAATACTATGTCACCCTTACAAAAAAAGTAAAAAATTTATTTTAGAGTAAATATATAGGCCAACTCTAAAAAAACTCTCTTGTAAATTTCGCATCAAATGGTTTATTATTGTACAATACAGACTTCAACTATTTTAACCACCATCTGAAAAATTAACTATAAAGAGTTTACATTTTTAATTTATGTATTAGGTTTATTAGATATATCTGAATGCCATTTGATTAACCCATATTTTTCTTAACGATTTTATTTACTCTGAACCACCACTGTGTCCTGAATTAGTCGTTTATGATAAAGAGTATGTGGAACGGGTTTATACTGTTTACTGTACGATTTTATCGGTTATAGTCCGTGTAACGACATCAACTCTTTGAGATAACTGCAGATAACCCATTACAAGATCAATCAATACAGGCTGGTATTCAGATAATCCGATAAACGAACATCGATGAAGCAATTAACTGTAGGCCTATTCCTACATGATGAACTTGTATTAAAATTAATAATTATTGATTTTAGCTCGGATACGCCTTTTACGTATTACCATTATGCATTCTATTAACGTAAACATTACAACTTACAGCTTAAATTAAGAACGAACCGTGATCAAAAATTCTGTTAACTTAGTTTGAAACTAAATACCGTTTTATAATAAAGGTAAATTAATTTTATTTTTCTTATTTTTACTTTTGTCGCTATGTAGGTAGAGTCAGTTTGTTAAGTAAAAATTAAGTTTGACTTTCAGTTAAATACTTTGGTCATTTGGAAATCAATGAACGATTATCTTTTTTTTATTTATTTAACGTTGCATCAACTACAGTGGTCATTAGCACTGTAATGCTAATGCATTACAACGTTGGGTTGTAACTGTGAAGGATGAAATGATTTTTTGTAACGTATGAAAATATACCGTGCCTGAGTAGTATTCGAACCAAAGACCGTATGATGAGAGACGAGCACTGTGCCAACTACACGCCAATGCGGCCGGCATCATTTTATTTTTGTCAAACAAAACGTTTTTTATCACACACCAAATATTTTAACTATTTTTCTACATATGCGCCGTAAAAATTTAAACACTTATACGTTTCACCAATTTTGCTACTTTCGCTGCACTCATTTGCCGCAAGTTGTTTAACCACTCATGAACAGGCTGGCCTTGCATTGGCGTAGTTGGTAACGTGCTCGCCTCTCAGCATGCGGTCTTGGTTTCGACTCTAATTCAGGCACGGCATATTTTCATACGTTACAAAAAATAATTTCATCCTTCACCGTCTGCATTAGCAGTAATTGCAGAACAGTCGGACGTTAAACAAAAAGAATACTAACACCCTCTTTCAGTTGTCATCACTTCCATAGCGAATCCCGCATAAAACGTCGTTTAGTTTAGGAAACAGATGAAAATCCTTGGAGCAAGTCCGGGCGATAGGGCGGATAATTAAAAAACTCTATCGAAACTGTTGGAGCACGTTTTTTGGTTAATGCAGCAGAATGTGCTTGTGCGTTATCATGCAGAAGCACAACGCCGCTAGACAACACTCTGTGCAAGCTTAATGCACCATTTTCGAACTGAAGTTCTTCGTTCATCACATTATCATAAACCTCCGTTATTTGTCCGTAAATTTCGATAGGTCGTATTCCTTAAGCATTCAAAAAGCTTATAACACTACGAATTTATCAGTTCGTTAATTTTTCCACAAATTTTAAAAACATACAAATTATAATCAATACACGACTGTATCGGATCGCTGTTAGCGCCAGACTGCCACAAAGTGAGTGGAGGGTCAATGACGCGGCAGCAGAGGTGTGGAGGAACTGCGCGGCTCGTCAGATAAAAACTTTCTTTACTTTCCGAAAGACCCTCGTATTTCTTGAAAAAAAATTAAAAAAGAAATCATAAACATATTTTTAAATTGATTTTAATGTATGTAGACAGGTAAACGCCATAATAATTTTATCTTAAAAAGTGCTGTAAAAAGCCAATGACCGAATACATACTTTTAATAATTAACGTATTTTTACTATTTTATACTTACGCATTACACATTTATCTAAGGTAATAAAATTATTTTAAATTCAATTTTAGTTTAATCTAATGTTTTAAAGAGCATTAATTACTGTTTTCGTATATTTGGATTATTTAATTCAATTTTCTTTATTTAAGTAGGCCACCAGTATTACTAAGTTCTCAAATGAAAATTAATTACCCAAATAATTAACTCTTTTATATACTACCACAGTCTACTTAAATTGGCTCATTTACAGAAGTAGTCAGCTACTAAAACAAAGCATTAATATACCAAGATTATCTTCTTACTGGAATATATAAGGGTAATTAGTTCTAACTCGCTTACTATGCCTATACCAATTTATATTACGAAAAGGTCACAGGTGGTGCAGTAATTAAAGCATTGGTCTTCTGATAATCGCGTCTGACATTCTAGAGCTTGAGTTATATTCCCAGCGGATTAAATCGTGTTGATTCAAGTCAGTGTTCTTGTTACTGCGTCATTGACCTGCTGGTGTGCTTCTTCTGCGTTGTTTCTTTTAAAAAGTATTACCTAAAATAAATAGTTCACTTACAAGAAATTGTTTATGCACTAGTGCCAAAGGACATTATGTGGGTCCACCCATTATGGGTAATCTCTTTTAAAATATCACTCACCTCTTCTTACACTCCTTATACCAAATTAAAATCATTTTACCAACTTTAATAACTATAAACTCTGTCTCTAGTGTTAGTAATTTAATTAAATAGTAGGCTAAGTAAATTCGAAAAATATTTAAATGTTTGCTTGCTAAACCACGTAGGCCTACATTCTTTTGGCTTCATACTTGGTGTTGAAAAGAGAATGGTTATGGTAGTGATAAGACTTTTCAGGAATTTTTTTTTTTGACAAAAGGAAGATTTAATTCACAAATAAATTACACGTGTATACTTTCATTGAAACATGCAGACTAAATTGCTTATATTCTACAGCAATACGATACAAGTACAGTACACTACTCTTTCTCCTCGATTCGAGAAACACGTGCTTCGTCTTCCGGCCAATAAAGTACTACTCCTTCAAAACCTTTTCCTTTTTGCGCTCATAGTATATTCAAAAATGTAGTGAATTAAACATATCAGTTCGTTTTAGCAAGATATATTTTTATTTATTTCTTACCTCGTTATTATTATGTTCTAATATATCGTGACACTTATTGCTAAGGTCCGTTTGGGATCTGGGTAATATAAATAATTAACAAACTATCGTTTAAAATTACAATTATTTATTACAAACTATAAAAATTACAAACAATAATTTTACTTAAATCTGTTAATAAAATACAATTACTACAATCAATATACTTAAATGAATTATAATGAATTGATGACATTAAATGAATTTAACTAGTAACAAGATTATTTTCACTTAATTTATTTACCTAAATCCTTTCTACAAGTTCAACCAATTTATATGATACACAGGTACAATTCGGACCTTTTCACAAATGTAAACTGCTACCTGGTACACAATTCCCTTTAAACGTCACATGCTAAGACAACTCAAGACTAACTTCTAACCAAACCGGCCCCGCATATATATTTAAGCTGTGGAAATTACTAGATAAAGAAAGGTTTTTGATATTATAATAAAAAAACTAAGTTTTTTTGTTTGTTTTAGGTGGATCTTATCAAAAGGTAAACACATTACAATATCACACCACCATCACAATACCTAACCATTTATACACTATATTTCTTAACCTTTTTTTTTGGAAATACCCGATTTATCAACTATTATTATTATTAACACTTCTACAAACTCAGTGCTGCTAAAGAATTCTGAAACCAACCCCTTTTGAAACAAACCCCTTTTTCTGAAACAAACCCTTTTAGATATTTCACAATAATATGTACTACCAAAAATGTTATAATGAACTACACTAAAATTGTTTCCCTTTGTACAATGTAGTTACATATTTTGGATTGTATGATAATCACAGGAATTACGTTATTATTATATTTTAAAATTGATAAAATCATACTCATCACTAACCCTATATGTATTTATTTTCACCGAATCCATATCATAATGTTAAAAAGCTGTCATGAGGATATTAATCCAATTTAATCCTATAAACAGAATTGTATCAACCAGATTTTAGAATACATTACATGCTAGTAAATTGTGAACTCTCATTCCATAATGAATTATGTTTGGAATATAATAAAAGATATTATTATTACTATTATTATTATTATTATTATTACTGTTTTTAACAAAAACAAGTTTGCTTAGCGCAATAAGGTATTAGCCATAAAGGTCGGAATTACGTACTCTAAAACTGCCTTAAGGTAACTAATTGTAGCACAATTTATAAAGTTCAAGGTGTTTTTATTTTTTCACATTTTTTTGGCATTTAAATCTACATATACAATATTATAACCACTAAGTAGAGTAAGAGGGAAACACAATTGTCATGTTAGTTTTTGTAAATTATTGATGTTATCACGTTCGTTAGTTATTTAAGGAAACGTTTAAAAACTTTTTTATTCATAATTTTGTAGACTTTGGCTCCGTCTTCTTGTCAATCTACGTATTTAAGGTATGTTTATTTTTTCTCAGCTATCGTACTAAGGAATTCGGATAGGAATTTAGTCGGCTATGAAATGTTCAGTACGTCAACTGAGCACCTTCAATCGCAAAGGGCATGTTTAGGTCGTTTTGTTGGGTTAAATTTTATCGGTAAGGTTACTTGTATTTTTTTCTTAATTATTTAAGTTGAAAAGGTTGAATTTTTAAAATGTTAAATTTTGCTACTGCAACAAAGAGTTAAAGAGTTATAACACCCGTTCTTTGATTCTTTCAAAATTTCACATAAAATGTTAAGATTTTTTAAATGTTAGTTTCTTCATTCATTTATATCTCACTAAACTGTCACCGCCTTCGCCGGTGTGCCCACCAAACCTGACACACGGGCGAAAGGTTGGCTGAGGCGGACAAAATAATCAAAAAAATTATTAAGGAAGCCTGGGAATAGAGTTGCAATTGCATGGATATAAAAGTTCGAACAAAATATATAATCAAATAACCAAAAATTTAATTTAACAAACAACTAATAATAAATGCATTGACAAACAGATGTCAAGAGACTGAATTTAAGTTAGCTAAAAGTTTTAATGTACAGTTATAAATTTAAATTACCATCAGTATAATATCAATAAGTGTAAACAAGTTTATAAACGGTAATATTGCCAAAAGAACATTTTATTTAACAAATAATTAGTAAAAAATTTGAAGAAATTTTA
The DNA here is from genome assembly GCA_035578175.1 of Catonia carolina. Classification (NCBI taxonomy): domain Eukaryota; kingdom Metazoa; phylum Arthropoda; class Insecta; order Hemiptera; family Achilidae; genus Catonia; species Catonia carolina. The sequence goes on from JAQMRL010000002.1 coordinate 85,722,770, forward strand.
ATAAGCTATTGGTCTGCAGACCTATTCATGTTCAAAGTTAATAAGATTTTCCAAAAAACAATTTTTAGTACTAGAATGGTTAACTCTAATTATGCTCCATATTTAAACATTATATTAAATAAAATATATATATATATATATATATATATAGAAGAGAATCGACTCTTTTAAGGTAAATATAAATAATTTTGAATAAATTGGCAGGCCAGCTAAACCAAAAAGGTAAGTAATAAATATATTAGAAAAATCAAGTCCGGCATAATCCATTTCATACGGGTTGTGACACAGTGAATATTGTTATAAAAGAACAGATTCCAAAGTTCATGTTGTCCAAATAAATAAAACAAAATCACATACCACAAATGCAGACAAAAAATATTCTAAAACATCACTGATACTTAGACGTAGTGATTTAGGAGCTCCTCGACCTCATGTCCTCAGAAACTTCGATAATAACACTACTGTTAAACTGCCATCTAGGTGGGTAGTCAAATGTCCAAATATGTAAATCGACATAACCGGTCCTGGGACCCTACAAACAGTTCAAAACCCCACGACGATCAGAAAAGTTTTCAATTGAACGGGATAGTCAAAGCCCATTTAAATTTTATTACATTTAGTTATAATTTTTCTTTTCTTTCTTTTGTTTTGATAAAAAAATTTACTTTTAGAGTAGAACAAAGCAATATTTTAAATTATATAAAACAATAATAAGTTAGCAAAAGATTAACAATAACAATAATAACAAAGATCGTGGCAAAGTCATTGGTCAGGTCAAAAAATTTGTAAAGAAGTATAAAAGCAAGCTAGTAATAGACCGAATGCGAGCATGTCAACAATATGTCGAATAGTTTTTCAGTAGATACTGAATAGATACAGATAATTACATAATTATTTAGAAGTTACATTTACTGATAAATATTATTCATAACAAAACCATAATTAATACATAAATAAATTGACAAAACTAGTACAAAATGCGTCTAGATAATATTTCAAAAAATATTTATCGTTACAAAATTACAGATAGTTTAGATTAACCAAAAAAATCACAACTTTGCCAGGACTGTTCTGCTCAGCTGCTAAACGCAAAAGAAAAGCCAATACATACCCAATAACGGAGAGAAGAAAAGAAAGAAGTATTTTAAGCCCAAAATACTAAATCGAAAAAAAATTTAAACTGAAATAAACTACATTTTACTTCACCAAATAAAACCACCACGCACGACCGGCGATATTCATAACTCGACACGCAATGAAGGTTAATACAGACAGCTGACTCACTAGAGAGCTTCAACAGAAAAACACAGGAGCGCGCCAGCAGACGGGACTGGCCAAAACCAAAAATGTATACTCTATGAGAATAGACGTTACAAAACTATGTTGTTCAACCAAACAAAAAACCATTGTTCCCCAAGCAAACAATGTTCTATATTTTAGGCTGTATTTAGACAGTTAGTCGATGCAGTAGATTCACATCCAATAAGCGATGATTACTCAATGACAGACTGAACAGTTATACATTTTTCCAAGTAATCAAAGTCACCTATGACTTGGAACAGCTTGTACAAGACAAAAGCACGACTAATCTTGTTGTATGATAGTCAGAAAAATGTTAAAAGCATAGCCATCAGTCATTTCACAAATAAAAGGTTTCTTAAATAAGCCTTAATGCTTTAGTAATTCGCTAAGTTATGTATCCAATAGAACATAATTTATTACATTATTACATGATGACTTTCGCGTTCTTTATGCCAATTGTATTTTTATAAAATTGTTACTAAACAAATAATATCGTAGTTATAATAATTTTGCAGTAAGTAATCTAAATCCGTCTGATTTATTAGGAATCCACAACTATAACTGAAATATCAATTTAGTAAAGACGTAATTAATTAACACCACATGGAAAACGTCATTAAAATTATTTTAAGTTTAACAGAATTTTTATTTCCTTGAGGACTGTCATTGGTTGGTGTCCTTCTCGAAGCCACAACCTTTATATAAAGGTTACGAAGCCTTTAGCTTTATATAAAGGTTATATAAAGGTACAAAGCCACAACCTTTTTATATAAAAATGTGATCCAGGCCACCTCCGTAGCGTAGTGGTTAGCGCGCTAGCCTACAACGCGAAGGTCCCGGGTTCGATTCCAGGCAAGGGCCTGGAAATGCTTACAGATCAAAACAGACTGTTCCAGTTACATAGCCCACCGTAGTTGCTAATAATCAAGCTCTTGATGCGACTTTAAATAAATTAAAAAAGTTATCCTCCTCCCTGATACTCAGATTACAGTTGTAAAAATAAGATAAATGACAAAAAAGTTCCAAAATTAGTGATTATGATGTATTATACGACTATTTGTAAATCGAAGTTGAATATTTCGGATTAGCATTGAAGGCATTTACCATGTGAAACATTTTCGTATTTTTTTGTAAATATTAGTTCAGCGTTAAGATAGAGATGAATGCCATACGTTATGGTTATTTCAAGATATCCCAAGATATTGGCACATATTTTATTGTACTACATTTTTGAGATCTTATAAATTATATTAAAAATGAAACGTTTTGAAACAGTGAAAAACAATGTGTATAAAATCACGTACAGTTCGACTGACCGTAAGCTGGCAAAACAACAGTTACGGTTTTATTTAGTTTCCGAGTCACGATTCATTCGTATGATTTCATTGAACCCAACAAATATTGGTGTTGATATTGATTTCATCGGTTCCGTGTTAAATTAATAAAATATTTTTACTTTGTTATTGCCTGATGCTTATATTTCATATTATAACTTTAGCAAGTAAAAGCATACGAGTTGTTTGCCTCCTGATTTACAAGTATACCCAAACAATTTAAAATAATTAAAAACTTAATTTGCTAAAATTAATTATTATTAATTGCTCATCAAATATTAGAAGATGCATTATTTATTGCCTAAGAGCCTCAGTAAGAATTTACTTTTTTCACTGGTCACTGTATCAAGTTACTTCGTAAGAGGGAAGTTAATTTATTCAAGGTTTTATTGCATATCTTTAAAACAAAATTTTCGAGTTATAATATTTATCATACCGTGGCTAAGTGGTTAGGGCGCTACACTGCAAGGTAGAAAGTCCCGGGTTCAATTACCGTCTATTTTTTTTGTAAATTCTTACGTCCGATTGTTTTGCCATTACTGCTAATGCATACAACGAAAGGATAAATAAACATAAGTGATGAAAAATACCAGATCTGAACCGGAATCGAACCCAGGACCCTAGCGTAGATGCCAGTTATTACCGCCCAGGTCAGGAATTATTACACTTTAAAACCTACCGATTCTGTTTTGTAACCCATATTAATCACTAATAGTAGTTATATTAGTCGATGCAAATTAAAAACAAAAAAATAAACTATTTTTTACGATAAGTTACGTCTACTTTTAAGGCATGCTTACATTTGAACATTACCGTAAACTTAGCCAGTTCGTGTGGTCCAGTTAGCACAATTGGCTACTACTAAAGGGTTACAGGTTCGATTGCCCCGATCAGGTCTGGTATTTTTTAACCTCTATTTTCATCTATCACTTGTCAATGTCTGTATAAGAATCAATGTGCAAAACAGTTGGAAGTAAAAAAATATTGGGAACGAGAAACGAATAAGATTTAAACATTTTTTATATATTTTTAATAACTTGTTTCTTGTAAAGGAGCTGGTGACACCTTGTAACAGCTCAGCAGGAACAATTTATAAATAGATACTTTTTTATTTTATTATGTATTCACATTTAAATAAAATAAGTTTTTTATTATTTAAAAGATATTTTGAAAATAATTATGAATCTATAATAATGATATAACGGACGTTTAGTTAAAGACAATAAAATATTATTTTATTAAACTTTAATATTTTTAGTAAATTGTTGATTTGTATAGAGAATAAGGAAAAAGGCTTTCACTAATATATGTCGTAAAAGCTTGAAGAGCATTTAAGATTTAAGGCCAAAGGCCGAAATTATTTCCATAAGATTAATTAAACGCAATCACCAGCCCAAAAACAACTGGATATTTATACATAACACAGATAAGTGTTACTTATTTCTTACTTAACTACTGATCAATATTTGTATTTATAAATACTTTCAACTTAAAGTTAAGTAACCAGATATTACCTAAATGATAGTTACAACCATTAAACGTTTTATTGTACCAAAAATATATTGATTTATTAAATGCACCAACAGGAGCTAAATGACTGTTTTAATACTTATGTACTGTATAATTCTTTCTCAATTATTTTTTGAATATTTAGGACGAAAATGTGCTAGAAGGAGTTACAAATCATAAAATTATTTGTTGAATCTTTCATAGACTAAAATGTACTACATTATATCATTACGTAAGGACTGCCAAATACACCATATCGTTCTGTTACTCAAATGTATCAAAGAAGTTTACAATTTGATAAGATTCTTTCAATGCTAAATATTCATCAATGGTGCACAAAACCATTCACTTCGTTCTTAACATACGTAATAATTTTACCGAAATGATTTAATCTAAAAATTTCTATAGGCAACATTGAGAAAAGGTAGGCTAATATTAGAAACGTTGAAATAGAAAAACAATAATATAATGTCGTTTGTTATAATTTTATACGCCTATTTGAGCACAGGTGTTTTCAATGGCGAGAAAGACTTACATTTGTCGGCTTACAGAAATCATTACTAGCGTTGTGTTTTGTACGAGTATGATTATAGGCCTATTCAAGCCAGTATTACTACAGTCACATATAGCCTACGTACGTTTTCCACTTAATAGCAAACTTTAAGAAACAACTTCTTAAAACAAAAAATAGGTTAAGAAACAAAATAAATAATTCATTTATTTAAGTATTTAGATAAATATCAATGAAACATTAAGTAAATATAATTTACCAAGCGTTACACCGTATTAATTTATGAACAAATAAGTGTTCACCTTTCTGTACACTTTATCAATTTATAGGATTGTTTATATTTATTGATGTATTATAAAGATAGTTTTATTATCTTAGCATATAATTTTTAGTACGAATAGTAGTTTTTTCAACTCCGTTACATGTATCAAGAAATAAAATACTGTATTTTTTATGATTTGTAATAATTATTTATGTAAAATTATTATTATTACAAAATAATCACAGCATCACCTTAGTAAATAGGTAACGGAAAACGTACTACACAGAGATTCACACATTCCTACAGTTCAACACGAAATCAATTCATACAACACGAAATACCAAACAAGTCTTGAATCACACAAAAACACCTCGGTATCTCACTCAAACACTTGACAATTCAAACGACACTCGCCGGCTGAAACAAAGTATTTGCCCACCGCAAATCTTGACCGGTGGGCAAATACTTAAGTACGGATTTAAAACAACGAATAATAATAAGAAAATATTGGGCGCCAGCTCAATCAGTAGAGCATGAGAAAATTGAATAAATAAAGCTACGTTTCGTTAAATTAAACTAAATATTTAATATATCTCTCAATACCAAACTTACATACTGTTAAATTACCCAAACCTATTTTAAACTATAGCCAACCTTTTTCTGCCGCCTTTTAAATAAAAAAACAAAACTTAAAAACCCTTAATATATGAGAAATGAATTTACCACTACTAAATATTTTCCCCTGATCTTCTTCTTCTCCTCGTTCTCCTGGTCACTCTCGTTCTCTTAGTCACTCCTTGTTCTCCTAATCACTTCTTTAAATACCCTTCTTAACCAACTGTTTCAATCTTTAAGTCACAACGGAACTGATTTCGGACTCAAATATCCAAAATCATAAAACCTCTGGTCGACAGCCTCTCTCTTCTATCAACCCCTTTCAACCAACCTTGAGGATAACCACCCTAATAAAAGGAAGGACCACTGATTAGCTGTAAGTTAGCAGATGAAAAAAGGGCCCACCAACACAGAGGGGGAAATACATGAACCTAATGACTACCCCTTATCAGATAATTGACAGTTGGCTATATTTAAAACTTATTGTCTAACTACTATTATTATTCTAATGTAACTAATTCTAATAATGGGGGTTTTCTCCATACAATATTTAATGGGTTTTTACCTTAGTAATGAAAGTTACGGTAATTAGGAATTACCATAACTTCCATTGTTTGTACAATTGTACGTTTACGATGATGTACTCGTACATCAGAACAAGTAATAAAAAAATAAGCCATAGGTGTCAGTCCGCACTATGTATAGATTAGTTGCTATTACTATTAAGTTATTCTGAAGTTCTTTTTTATAATATTTTGTAGGGCTTGATGGCAAACTTTGTTTATTCTTTTGGCACCAAACACAATGTTCATTCATGGAAATATAGTTTTAGTTTTGGTTCCCTACACAATTTTTGAACGATAGTAATAAATTAAAGTTCAATATATATTAGTTTATATCTGACGGATTTATTTCACCTTATCTTTGTTAACAAAAAAAGTTTTTGATGAAATCATTCATGAAGCATCTGAAAAATACAGTCGAAATTCGTTCTGCAGGAACATTGTATGAATCACTCGTGTCAAAATTAACTACTGTGTAAAAGAAATCCGGACAAGAAAAAGAAGGTTGATTATTTCAAAAGAGCTGCTTATGTAGCAGATCGATTTTTGAAGTAAGATCAGCGGGTGAAAGGTGGTATGGGTGCGGTGTCGATAACAGACTTCCACGATGGGTGAGAGGTTGGGTGAAGATAAAAAGAGGGATTGAGAAGTGGTGAACAGATGAAGTGGCGTTCCTATTAATTATGAAAGCAGTCTGTACCTTATAGCCAAGCCAAACCGGCTCAGCGCATCTCAGTTGCAGCGACAGAAGCTACTTTATTATGCGGTCTGTTGTAAAGAAGATAGCATCTATTGGATGCAGGCTTTCAAAAGCTGTTAGTTATGTTTAAAAAATCCTTTCATCTGATCCACTGTACTTCCATAATACTAATATCAACAGCAACAAATTACATTTGACAAATTTATATTTAAAGTAAATTAGTCAAGTTTTTACTACAAGAAAACCTTTTAGTTAATTTAAACGTAAGTTATGTTAGGGATTTAAAATTCACATTTAGTTGAAAGTTTAATTTTATCTTTATTTAAAACTATTATTATTTTAATTTTGCACTACTTTGTATTATAAAGAAAAAAGTTACTACTTGGCATTAAAAGATCCATGCAATGTAAATCTATATGTAGGATCATCACAAACAAAAGATATGTATTTTTAAACGCTTTTCTTTAACTTACTCTTGGATCCATCAAATCTTGCAACTTAAAATTTTAATACTTCTACCGTATCAATATGAATCAAACTTTGCACACTTGTTTATCTTCGATGACAATACGCTGTGGAGGTGTTTGTAAAAAAATATTTTAAAATTTAAAAAAAAAATTAAAAAACGCTTTTATTTAACAATTACTTAAAAAAATTAACTAAAAAGAAAAAATAAAAAAAATTTACAAAAAAAAATTTACAAAAAAATCACAGAAAAAAAATTAAAAAAAAATTTTTTAAGAAACGCTATTGTTTAACAATTAATCAAAAAAAATGAACTAAAAAGAAAAAAATAAAAAAATTTACAAAAAAAAAATCACAGACATTACAGTTAAAAATAAAAGCGTGGCGCATTAATATATATAATATTTTACAACGAATATTTTACAATAAATATTATATATATTAATGCGCCACGCTTTTATTTTTAACTGTAATGTCTGTGATTTTTTTTTGTAAATTTTTTCTTTTTTTCTTTTTAGTTCATTTTTTTTATTAATTGTTAAATAATAGCGTTTCTTAAAAATTTTTTTTTTTTATTTTTTTTTTTTTATTTTTTTGTAATTTTTTGTTCTGTGATTTTTTTGTAAATTTTTTTTATTTTTAGTTATTTTTTTAAGTAATTGTTAATTTAACTTTATTTTGTTGATTTACATTTTTTTTATTATTGATGAAAATTATAAAATTGAGTTTAGACGTAAGCTTATTTACTCTTGTAGGCACATTGGTGCTGACATCGCTGCAGCACCCACACTCCTTTCTTTGGAGAAGATCTCCTGCACATCGGTGTGTGAGACTTCTCCGCGTATTACCTGGTACGTGTCGCTAATACATCTTTCGTTTGTATTTATGTGTGTTTTACTTTTATTTGGTCTATATAAATATACAGGAAATAGAAGTATACTGTATTCATGTCAATTATTTTGAAACCGAGTTATCACCGTAAATACATGTTTTCAGGCTTCCTGAACCAAAAAAACATGTTTTTAACGATTAGCCTCTGAGGATGTATTTGTGTGTGTGTGTGTGTGTGTGTGTGTGCGTGTTGAAAAGTTGGAACTTGGAGCTTAATGCAGCTACCACAGGAAACTCGACACAAATACTTTCATCGAATATTTGTGCAATTTTTCACTTTTCTGCAATTTTTCCAGAAACAGCTCCTACAATTTTTTTTAAAAATCGCCTCATTTACTTTACTTTTTGTACTTTACAAGATACGATCAAAAGTATGTCTGCTGATATTCACGGGGGGCTGCGCTATCATGGTAAAAAATGAATTTTTAAGATCACAGCTTTCATTTTTTCATTTTTTTGGTTTTACGTCTGACTGCTTTGCAATTGCTGCTAATGCAGATGGTGAGAAGGACAATACATGAAAATGAGAGGTGAACCAAACCTGACAGGGAATTGAACCCGGGACCCTGGTGTAGAAGCCAGTTGCGATAACCACTGCGCCAACTGGCCGGCCGATTGCAGCCTTAATATACATTTTAGATCAAAGGCGTGTACAATCAGAGCTGAAGTAAATTAAAAACCTACAACTTTTATTTCAAAAACTTTCTGCTACAGCGCTAAGTTTAGTGTCAATTAGTGATTTTTCCTATTATTTTTTCATTGAAATCGGTAAAAGATAGGTATTTTTTTTAGATTGCGGCCTTAGTATAAATTTTTCTGCAAAATTATAGTATACTACAACTAATTTTATAGAAAATTAAAAAACCTGCAACTTTTATTTCTCGAATTGTTTCTACATTGCTTAGTTTAGCGCCAATTAGTGATTTTTGTAATTTTAAGTCGTAATCAACATAAGTTAGGTTGATTTCGTGTAACGTCATTCACTCTTGATTAAAATTAGGTTATGTTTTTCTACTTTACAATGTTTACTTTTGATTAAACGTAGGTTATCTTGTTCATTATTTACATTACTACAGAACATCGTCTGATTATTTTCACGCAAAATTTTACGTAAAAAGATTATTTGCGATACCGGAGACGCATGGTAAAATAAGTCTTAGTTTAGTGTACTATAAGAGGCATAGTAGGGACATTGTAATACTGTATGTAGGCGTAGTATTTTGTTTTGTATTGCCCAAATGCACTTAGTTTGAGAAGGTCTAACAGAAGCTAATAATACTCAGTAAGTGCAAAATGGTCTTGTGATTATTCTGTATCGTATTATTGTACTCTCTAGATATAATTTAGAGCAATACATACGTAAAAAATATTTTTCAAGAGTTTGGTTTAAGATTTATATTATCGTTGAAAATGTTTTCTCTCTTGTAAAAACTTCTAAAATTTTAAACTATAAATTATCTCAATTTTTTTTACAGGCTATTATGTAGGATGAAAGCCCACAGGTTAAATATAATTTTTACCTTTCTCCTTAAATGTTTTTTGGAAAAAGATGTTTTCAGAATTTAAACAAAAATAAAAGAGAAAAAGTTTAATTGTGTTTATGGTATTCAAATATAACTTAAAAAAATAAATGTGTTTTAATAAAGCACAAACAAAAGTTTAATAAATTTTGTGTTTAACTTTGTTAAAAAGTTAAAAAAAGTTACTAATTTTTTAAGCGTAGCCCTGCTATTAAAGTACATTAAAGGATGGGTTTTGTGGCTACCTAGATAGGGCAGGTTGATGCTCTCGACCGGGCGACGCTTCTGCACTGGGCGTCGCGGCGATCGATGGACGCTGTGGTGTGTCCTCTTGATGACCGATCCATTACGTAGTTATTTAATTAAACCACTGACCTGAACAGTACATCATGCTTTTCTCCTCACAGGAATAAGTTACGATGCTTTATTTACCACTCAAAATAATCCTCTTTAAACAATTGCGGTGAATATTTTCTAACTGCAGATAAAGTTAATAGAAGTAATTACAAATTGTTTGGTATACGTACTAAGCTTGTTAATTTTTAAGGCGGTCAATTATAACAATTAAGCTCAGCTAATCTAACTTACTACATTACTGCAATGTACATTAAACCAATTAAATAATTTCATCGTCTTAACTCGTTTGGAAAACTTCTTTTAAAAGGGATATTTAATTCGCCTTTTAATTTACTTAATACAAGTTGCTCGTAATAATATCTATATGGGCTACTAAATTATTTTTTGTAACTTATTTTTTTAAATTTTGCTATTGTACAATAACAACCAGAAAATATTTGGTGTTATACACTCACACAACTTTCTCTTGCTAATATAAATAATAAAAAACATAACTATGCTTAATCCTGAACAATGTAACTATGCAAAAAATGTAACAGACAAAAACATAAACTTATTTTAATCACGAGTGATTAAATGCAAATTAGCTTCAGCAGGATTTCGATTTCAATAAGCTAAATATGGAAATAAGCACTGTAGAAAACTATTTGAAATAAAAATTGTACATTTGTTAACTTAGGCTATATGATATAGGCTATATGTATATAGGCTATAATTTTTCCCTAAAATACATGTTAAAGCTGCAATCCTAAAACAAAAACATTTTACCACGAGAATACAGCCGTCTTACAAATTTAAGCAAACATGTCCCTCACTTCATCCTGTAAAGTATTAAAAATGCAGTAAAAAAGATGATTTTAAACAAAATGGTAGCAGTCTTTTTTAAAAAAATTGCACAATTAAACTACTTCTTTGGGTTGAACAATTTTGATGAAATTCTTTGTACCATTATGGTACAATTTAAGTTACAAGTTTCAACTTCTTACAATTTTCAGTTCATGAGATTGTGTCACACACGCACTGACCAATCGACAGATACATTACATGTTTTTTTTTGGGTTCAAGGGATCTGATAACGTGTACTGTTAGTAAGAGCTCGATTTTAAAGAATTGAAAATTGACATAAAAAGTAACTTTCTTTGGCTGTTAATATACGGCAAGAAAAAGTAAAAAGGATTACATGTAATTACATCAGAAAACGACGTTAGTGGGTTGTAGGTAGACACCAACCAATGACAGCGCTGTAGAGGGTCAAAATTGTGTTAAAATTAAATTTTGAATAAAACTTTAATTATTTTAATATGGTATTAATACAACATAGGCCTATTCATAAGCCTTTCAGTTATTTTTGTGGGATTCATGGTAAATCGGGAGAGTTTGGAAATACTAAAGAATTATTATGATTTACAAGTCTGCTTTTGAAACTATGGTAAAATTTTATAAAAGCAGGTAGACTATAGTTGACGTAAGATATGTGTATTAAAATTGTAAATATTCACTGTAGGCATTATTTACACGAATTCAATTTGGAATCTCTCTTCGTAGAGTGAATGAGGGCTTTGGTGCCCAATAAATCTGGCTAATATGAACCCAGATTAAATTGAAATATTGTCTTGAATGTTCAGTAATTCGAATTCTTGGATAATTTTGATCGCTTGAGATAAAGTCTGAGTAACTATTTCAGTTTATCATTTAGTAAATGTCGCTTATAGTTGCCGTAGATGTTTAAAGTTTGTTGATGAAGTGTACAGTCATTTAACACGTCAAAAATTGACTATGTTGTTGATTATTTTTTGAACTATGTTAACATTATTATATTATGAGTTACTATTATTTGTAAAATTTGATATTTTTGGCATTTATTTTGTAAATAAGTTTCAATATTGTTTCATGCGAGATACTGTTCATAATTGTAATGTTGTTCCACTTTTAAAAACAAAAGACTTACTTCTCTTTCACTAACAAAATTATTGTAAACCTACATATAATAGTTTTGAATGTTAAAAAATAAATAAGTAAACCTGAAAAATTATTGTAAACCTATATATAATAGTTTTGAATGTATATGTAAATTGGTTTTTCGGTCAAGACAGCTCAATAAGTTTTATAAAAGCTAATGAAAATATACGTTTTTAGTTTTCACTAATACGTCTACAAGGTATAAACTCGGATTTTCATGAAATTTTGACACTATATTTGTATTTATATTCACAGCAACATTTTATTATTAAATTTTTAAAAATGATAACCCTAAGAGCCCAAATGAAAATTTTCATAAGTATGTATAAGTGTGTGTGTGTACATGTGAGTACGTATTGCTGTTAAATTAGATAAATGGGTTTTATGATGGTGAGAGACGTACGCGGAGAAAAATTACCAAAACGTTGTGTACTTTTGTTGAAGTACAGTACGTACGTATAAAGACTAGCGAGAGACGTACGCGTGAGAATTTATGAAAACATTGTATGTAGCCTATGTATGTATGTGTGTGTGTGTGTGTGTGTGTGTGTGCGCGCGCGCGCGTGCGTGTTGGAGTTTATAGTCGATCTAGCAGCTACATAATTTCTGTTACATACTTATTTAAAAGAAAATGATTTTACATGTTTCGCTTGCGAAGCCGCGTGGGGTGTACTAGTTACTAAATAAAGACAAAAATTGTTATATTTTTATAATTTAATATTTTAGAAGTTAATTTTATTTAAAAAATCAATTAATGAGGTAACTGCCTTCAGCTGTGTTTTGGCGTGAGTAGGCTTGTAACTAAGCAGCTATATTGAATAATGTTTGTTGGCATTCGGTTGTCCGCTGGTGAGGATAAATGTAGTATGCCCAACCGGCAAACATAAGAATTTAACGTGTCATTCTAGTTTACTATCATAGAGGCCCGGGAACAATAGGTTATATTATATTACATATTTTAGTGATGTAGTTAGAAAATATTTTTTTTTTGTTTTCGGTGTTTGTATTGTATACCAATGTAACTTTTTAAAATAATTAGTAACTTTACGTTTGCTGCCGCAGGTTTATCGCAAGTCTCAGATGATTAATCAGGTGATTAAATCAGCTGGTTTAATGTTTTCTTAGTTTCATATCAAAATTCAATATTATTAGATATCATGTTAAGAGCAATAATTATTCTTATTTTCAGAATATTTAGTAGTTTCAGATATATTATTTATTGTTTTCAGGTATTTGTCTCCTTAAAAGAGGAAAAGTAGAATACATAAAATGCAGTAAATGAGGCGATTTAAAAGAAACCGTAGGATCTGTTTTTAAAAAAATATCGTAATTAGTGAAAAATTGTATGAATAAATTACGACTTCAGGTTGACCAATTTCGGTGAAAATGTTTGTGTTGGGTACCATTATGGGACTTAACTTAATTTTCAAGTTCCAACTTCTAACATTCTTCTATTTATAAATTATTCTGTTCACACACACACACACACATACCAAAACACGTTTTTTGTGGTTAGGGAACCTGAAAACGTGTATTTCATATGGAAGAAAAGTCGATTTTCGAAAATTGACATGAAAACATTAATTTTCTTGTACAGGACAATAGAAAGTAAACAATGCTGAATTTCAAGACTTCTAAAAGATCCTGAATATAGAGAATCGGTGACGAGTTAGAGAAACAGTTGTTGAGCGATTTTTAATTTCGCTTTTAAGTTATATATAGTTTGCGGAGTCTTTCTTTTAATAAATATTAATTAAATTTGTTAATTCAAAAAATGTTGAACAGAATTTGAAAGATATAATATTATACATAAGTATTTACCTACAATTAATTAAATTGAATATTTTTAATAAATTATATAAAGTTTACTTTTGTTAATAAACTCCTCTGATTAAATGTGGGCATAGCCGAAGAGCCCAACGTTTTCATTATTAATATACGAGTGATTCATTAAAAGCGGCTTGCCTATGTTTGTTTTCCCTGTTCACTAATGGGTAATAGCACTTGTGTTCAACATCACCCGGTTAAACATGGATAACTGATTACGCATTTGTAGTCACTCTTACGCATTGATTATGTACTGAGTTATCTCATTTACTAAAATTTTGTTTTCTAAAAGAAAAAAATGTATGTTTTTAGTATGCCACGTACTCATCCCTTAAAAACGATTTGTTGCATAACACATTTATAAAACATCTTCTGGAAAAATATTATTTTGTGAAATTTTAAAAAAGTAGATAATTATTATTTGGCTGAAATTATGAATGATGTTTCCTTAAAAAATAAACTGGAGACCGTTATGACATCCAGTAATTAGAATCCAACTATTCTATCAGAAATTTTCAAGTTAACTCAACAGTGTTACATGTGAACAGTTGTTTTTTAGAGTCAAGAATTATTTACAAGCAGTTTAAGAAAAACTTTTAGTAAATGTGTTCAAAATGTTGGATGTATTTGAAGAAGACAGCACTCAGCAGCGTTGGTTTCATGTAATCGTTTTGTTTTAAGTGATAAAGGGTTTCTTCTTGGGTCCTGACGATGTTCAACTTTTCATAAATACGGAGAAAGACGTAGTTTTTGTTGCAAAATTGATAGACGAGGTGAATGAAGTTGTGAAAAGTAGAGAATGAAGACTTACGTGTAAAAAAAGAAAAATGAAGGTGCGTTTAACTGATTGAATTTGATGGTTGATTTTTTAGATAAATTGGTGTTATTAAGATTAAGTTTATTGAGAAATAAGAGTTAACCGTTCGTACTATATTTCTGTGCTTTTAATCGTGAAAAGATGGTTAAAAATTTTTGATCAGGTGAACCGGAATAGCAGATCTAATATTCTCGACTTTTTGAGTTATTGATTTTCAACATTGTCATGAGAAGATTTATAGCCAAATGATTAGGATGAATGTCTAACTGAACCGTGTTATTAAAATACTAAAAATTTTCTTCGCCCAAATAAATAAATTTTTGAAATTGTGAATTAACTTGTAAAGGGGGAATACATATCGATATAATGATTTTTTTCATTCCCCAGCCTACGCAATCAACTAAAATTGGGTGTTAAATAATTGAACTGATTTTTATTTTCGTTATAATTTGCCTTAAGTGTGATTAATTGCAACGAGTGGTGTTAAAAAATTATGTATTTATAGTAACAGGAAGCGTGTACGAACTGGTACCATAAAAAATACTGATAATCTGTTAAATCTAAATTAATTTCCTCTGGGCATCTCGTAACAAAAATATCTTATCAGCTAATTCCATAAATATTTAAATGAGTACGAACTTTTCTTATTATCAATTAACCAGTACATTAAATAAATTTATTTTTTAGTTTATAAATTAAATTTTTTTTGAGTTGGTGCAGAACACCCTTCGTTCATTTCGGTTCAAGGAGCACTGAAATTTCATAATAATATTGTTTCGGGAAGTGAAACATGAACTGTAAATAAATTAAAAATTTTAAAATTTTAACCACACAATTCTAAACGTAAATTTTCTTCAACATTATGTTAAATAATTTAAGAAAATCATTTAGTTAATATTTGAAACTTAAATTACATCTATTTTTTATCTCTCTTGAATTTTTTTCTATTTTTTTAATCTCCTTCTTGAATGTCAAGAAATCTTGAAATAAAAGTAGTAGGTTTTTAAAAGTCCTACAACATTTATAATAAAAACTGTAAACGTAAAATGCATATTACAGCAAAATTATAATTGCAAAAAAATGAAAAATTGCACGAATAAAAAAGTTAGTGTCGGGTCCCGTAGTGATACTTAACAACGTTTCAAAGCTCAAATTCGTACGTTATTCCGTTCTTGAGATAATTTGTTCAAGCACACGCGTGCGCGCCCGCACACACACAAATCAATCGCTAAAAACAAGTTTTTTTGGGTTCATAGGGCCTGAAAACTTGTATATCCGGTGAAAACTCAATTTTGAAAAATCGGCCTGAAAACAATACTTACTTTATTTCTCCGTATATTCATTAGGGCAAGAGAAAGTGAACATTATATTAGGTATTGCAAAATCCGAAACTTATTTTACAATGATATGTTAAAAATCTGGTCATGAGCAAAATGGTGTTTATAAATTTTCTCAAGCCTTCTTCATCACTAGTTTTGGTATGAATTCTGACCATTTCAATGCATTTGTATGATGTATAGCTAAGTAAGAGTTAATCATCAATGACAATGTTTCTAGTTAAAACTGAAGGTATTTTACCAGAGATAATCTGTAGGATATAAATTTAAATAATAAAATGTTATGCACATTCTGAATAAGCTAAGGCAAAGCTACTGGTATTAAGTCTAAGGAACAGTATTATAAATACTGCTAGAAAGGGAATACATTGTGGTTATTTCTGAGCGAGTAATAAATAAGACGTTCAACCGAGATATTCAGTTCTTGAGAGGTTTTGAATTATTCACCGGCAGTAGTAGTAGTTTAGTCCCAGGCAGTGGTTCTGACCATTGCATTAGATCTGTCTGTTGATCCAAGTATTACAATAAGCCGTACTCAAGAAGGAACGACCCTAACCAACCAACAATCCACGGTTTACGCTTTTAGTTTTGAATTGTCTTTATTTCTTTTTATTTTGTTCATCCATTTGGCGTGTTTTTCTTGTCGGTTTTGAATCCTTTATTAGTCTATTTTTAAAAGCTTATTTTCTAGTGTGGTATTTTTATTAATTTTACAGATTCACTTTACGAGAAAAATGAACAATATTATAACATATGAACGTAATATTTAAAGCATGAATAAAAAGAAAATTTAATTTTAAATTGGTTCAATTTATTTTAATTGCAGGTTTTATAATAAACTGTTTTCTTTTTTAATTCCGTACAAAATTAAACGTAAAACTTATGAGGTAAAAAAATACTATATGCTATCTTTATTAAAATCATCCCACACTCTGTATATAAACAGATATTTATATCCACCAAAATACCTAAAATAATGTTTATTAGTATTTTTAATTTATTAATAAATAAAATAATACACATAATTATCTAGAAACATTAAATAAATTATACCTCGTAAAAATGAATTATAATTAAACCGCTAAACCAAATATGCGACACAGTAATAGAATTAACTGCATGATATTTGTGGAAAGGTGAGGATCCTGTATTCAATTCTTAAGTTATTTTGGTATGTATTCTAAAATACAACTAGCTAGACCACCACCGTGACTGAGTAATTTTGCGTGGAAATAAGGATTATTTTAAAGTATACATCATTTTCGTAGAACCGATAACATGGTATTTACTTCACATTTCCAAAAATAATTCACTTTACATAAATAATAATTTTATAAATATAGGTTGATTTTACTGGTTGTCTACTGTCAATTTTAAAATGAAAACGTCTGCATAATATGTATTGTCATTGCCTATCAAACTTTTAAACCATCTTACATTCTTCGCAAAATCTTTCATTTAAATAATGTAATAAATATTTGAAAGTAGCCGCCTCCGTGGGGTAGCAGCTTCGTGACGCATTAGCTTGCAAAACTAAAGGTCTCCGACTTTAGTCCCGGCTGTGTCTGGAATATCATTTCATTTCGAACCCACTGTTTCTTAACACAAAGCCTCTAATGATCTATCTGTTCATACGACATAAAATGAACTAACAAAAATCAAGCTAATGTCTGGAAGTAAAACAAAATTATAATTTGTTTTTACTCAAAATGCTACAGAAACGTTTATTCAAAAGCTGCACTCTCAGCCTTAACTGATGTCTGTGCTCTTTTATACTAATCATAACATCAAAAGAACCTCCCAGTTTCAGTATAATTTTCGTAGGTATAATTATTTGTACTTTTTTTCTTTATTAATTAGGCTGTAGTTTAGGAAAGCAAGTCTTTCACCATAACCCAAAGTTGTCGCTGACAACAAGATGTTGATGCGCCTTGAAATAAACTAACAGAGAAGTTGTTGTTTAGGTCATCAGCCGAAACACTGGTTCGAATGTCTAGAGATTTTATTAAGTAAAACGAAGTTGTTTACAAATGCCTTCCTCACTGAGTTTCTACTCAGTAGTAATTCTTTTCCAAGTATGCTTATCAGCTTGCCAAGCGCTCTGAAAAGCATGTCCCTGCAAAAGACACCTTCACTTCATTCACCACAAGGTCTGGCTGTATAATGAAATTTATTATTCTCAGAGAAGTTAACTCTGACTAGTGACTTTTACACTTCTACCTTACCTGTTATTAAATTCTTCAGCCATATAATAGGCTGGCCATGTGATAAGAAACAGAGCAATTTTTTGTAGCTTGACCGTTAGCAGATCGAATGCAAATAATTAAACACTACGCTTGTCTGTTATGGTCAAACAGAGAAGTAGCTACTGTAAGTATACATGCATTGTAATAAACTCACTGCAGTTAATCACAATTAAGTAGTACAACAATAACACTTTATTGACGCAACAAATAATTACAATGTACCATAAGTACTAATGTTGACTCGTTCACTATTACATAGTAAGTTATTATTGTATTAAACCAAATTAACAACATTTGTCAACATTTTATTGAATCGAAATTTAAATATTTATTTTTGAAGACATATTGGTTTTAGTAATCCCTTTTACTTAATAATTTTATACATACACATTTCAAAATTTCGATCATTTAACACATTTTGTACAATATATCATTATAATAACAGACGCCTAAATTGGAAAACACATTCAGCAAAAACGGTTAAAAACTAAACTTAAAATTAAAACAATTATTTTGTCTACTCGGATCGCCATCAAGGTTATCGCTACAAAACAAACTTTTAATTTACAAAACCGTTTCAAACAGTCTGAACTTTTGGTATCATTATAAAGCTAATTAATAACTCGTATGTATATATATATATATATATATATATATATATATATATATATATATATATATATATATTATTCAGCATTTTCAGTCGAAGGACCTTTGAGATATAAAAACTGCGCCCTAGAACAGCACTAAAAAAACACATTCACAGGACTTTGTATTTAAAAATTTCAAAGCAGAAGTTTCAAATTGTAGTGTACGGTAACGCACAAAAAACGGCTTGAATAGTACAAAAATGATTGGGAAATCAATTAATTGATCAACAGTAGTGGGTACATTACAAAGACTAAATTGGAGGAACCCCCTCACGCTACTTGTTTGTTAATTAACTTACATTACTATCCATTCTTTATCTCATTTAAATATTTTCATTAGTGAATTCTTTGTGTTCGAATACGTAACGGTTCAAGACATTGTCAACGCAACATACAACTCATTACACACAAAGGAAATTGACCACATAAACCCAAATGTCCAATCTCTTTCAACTAACGAACTCCCTGTTAACAGGCGACTGAAACGAAAGTGGAATAGGGATCTTCTCCGACCACCATAAAAATAACAAAATAAACATTTCAATTTAACTTGTCATACCTGTTTCATTTCATAAAAAATAAAATCATCCATCATAGTTTATAAATCGTTAACACTAAAAATTGGCAACACATTCCTTGAAACATTTCAGGCCGAAATCGGTCACTGGATCGATTCAGATTCCTGCTATTCCTCATTCATTCCATCTCATTTACTAGTTATGCTTAAAAAATTTTACAGTTGTAAATAAAAATTAAATTGAAGCCAAAAAAGAATGTGTTTCAACTAGGAGATATTTTATCGAGTTGATTTTGTAATAAATCTATATTTTTTATGTTAAGAACAGATTATTCATAAATATGTAAATTTAAAAAAAAAAATTAAAATTTTTTATCAATTTTTAATAAAATAGATTACTATATAAAACTAAATTAGATTTTTATTAAAATCAATCAATGACATTATGTTATTTAACCGGTGTATGTACCATTTCAGATTACACTATTTAACCGAGGATGTATTTAAAATCCGTGAGATTAATGGGTAATTACAATTGGCCTATCTGTTTTTATCTGAAACAACTAATACTCTCGCTGAAATGCAATGCTTTAATACCGGTGTACAATTCATTAATTCCATACGTAAATTTCTGATATTAAAAAAACCTTGTAGACTGCTGTAATATATTGTGCTATATGTTTTACACAAATCTATTTAAATTTGCTATAGATTTCGAAAAATCGTTATTAGGTCGTTTAAATTAATAATAACTTTGGTATTACTATTCTCCCTGACATGACCTATACTCCCTTTTAAAGTCTCTTGAATGCAGTTAAAAAACTTAGTTACGAATAATAACAACGTTACGTAACGGGAATAAGTACTGGTAATACTATTACTACTAATAGTAAGTTTTATTCAACAGTAGTGTTTGTGATCCTAACCCAGGGGTTATTTTTCGACTCAGGGTTGCAAACACAACTCCTATGAGGCTAGCAATAAGCTCATGCACAGCAACGGTACAAATGATAGTCTATACTATTAACTACGAAATTGCGCACTTTCTAGTAAACCAAGCAGTCGAGTACCACCCACGAGCTGACGAAGTTGCTAACAGGGCATGGTTGCTTTAGAGCATATTTAACGAAATTCAAGCTTCATAAAGTACCGCAATGTCGAATGTGCGACAGTGACGAGGAGGAGTCCATTGCGCATTTTTTGAAAGATTTCTTCATTTTGGCCTCGACAGAATGGAGACATTCGAGAAGATAGGCGTTGCACAGTGGATCCCAGAGAGAGTAGGGACAGCGATGCTACGGGATGAGGAGAGCTGGAAGTTGTTTGCTCAGTTTGCGGAGAGGGCGGTCGGGAGGCAGCGGAGGAAGAAGACATATGGAGATCAGCGGGATCGCCCTCTCACACAGTGAATCAATCCTGTCTCTATCTCAGTAAGTAAGGTAGGCACACAAATTTCCTGAGCTGGTGATGAAAGAAAGGAATGAAAGTGAGAGAGTGAGTGTTGGTCAGTGACAGCGAGGGGAAATTAGGCTACGGTTCCCTTCCACGCCTCGCCGCTAACAGTATGTTAATTTTTTAACTCGACATTTCCCTTGTAATATTATATAAACAGTTCCAAGGGAGGTGGAGGGTTGTTTGCTGTTATCGGATCAAGTGGCCAGGCGGCGGGTTTTTTGTTGGTAAGGAGGCCTTCTTGGGGCTGAAAGAGAACGCCTCAATTGAGTCCAACACTACTTCCCCCATCGTGAGGAAGTGAACATGAGTTTTTCTCGCCGCTGGGTTAAAATAAAACAGTCGTGTACCACCACCCGTCCTGGCTTACAGTGTTGCCACTTCACCTGCCCTACCCGTGGCACTGGAATCGCTTCAGTCAGTTTAATGCAAGAGTGACGTGCGCAATGTTTTGTAAAGTTTGTGGGCTGTTTTTTAAAAGTCATTTTTGTTTTAGCAATTTGTTTATTTTATAGGCCTATACATTTAATCGTTTAATAAATTTTGTCGTTAATAATTTTTCAGTGTATTAAATGTATTTTTAGTTCGAAATATGAATGAATTCAGTAATTTTAATGAACAACCCGGTAAATCGACCCCGAACAGCGACCGCCGTTATCAAAAGAAATACCTTATAAAACAAAGTAAAAAAATAATCAGTAATGTTTATAAGTTTTTTCAAAATTTGGCTAACAATCATGAAGCAAGACCAAAATTAAATTTATAATTTTTATGATAAGATAATAACACAAGATAAAAAGTTCGTTCGCACTCTACCAATACGGCAAAACTGCATTACTGTATAAGTAGTTCCAGGCTCGTAATTTCATGTTCACTAGTATAGTAGTATGGTTCTGTTGTAATTATTTTTAATTTCAATTATTATTCATCCTACACTTTTTTAATGGAACATACATAATGGCTATAAAGTTTTAATAACTTCGTTTTTGATTACTGTTTATCTTCTTCTTTTTTGTTAGTACTTAGGTAAATGAATAACTGCTGTGGAAATTACAAAATAATTAACCTTTGTGAAATCATATACTGTGTTAATTTAACCTGAGGTATAATTGGTTGAACGTTGGTTTGACCTAATTCTTGTTGCATTGAATAATGTGAATAATATTAAGTAGCCTGAAACTACTGTACTGTATTTTCTATACAACCTCTTTCGTGTTTTTCCTCATTGCAACATTTTTATCAATTTATGATTCAAAATGCATTCACCGGAATTTAGAAAAATAAAGTTAACAAGTACACATTTTATCTTGTTTAATTTACGTTAAAATATACAGAATTTTATTTTGTCTTGTTTAATTTTTTTCTTATTCTGCCTATTTTTTATCTCCCTGCTAATTTCTGTGCCTAAAATGAGACATAAAAACTCATAAGTTATTTACTAATGTATTATTGTATTCGCTTACAACGTATATCCCTAATTTTCCAAAAATTTACCAACTCATTTCCCGACCTAGGAAAAACCTTCACTGCTACGGAACATTGTAGCTCTCAAGGTGAAGTTAAGAGGTTACTTACACCGATATTGGTCAAAAGATAATACGATGAAATAAAAATAAACTAGATTGAGTCCACGCTTCGTGCAAGCTGAAATATAGCCTAAAAGGTGCATATATTTTAAACGTTGGTTACACCATTGCAGTTATTAAAGAATGAATTAAAAATAATCCAGTAATACAATAATTAACCACAGTGAAAAGTAACATAATGGGTTTATCTCTGCTAAATCAAAAGGCGTTTGAGTTCATATGAGATTATAAGATTTGATATAGAGAATCAAAAGTTAGTTACAAATCCAACAAAAAGTTAACTGAAAAAAGTAATGTAGATTTCTTCTTAGGTCCCTTCCAAATGTTGACGACTATCAGAGAAATTTTCACTTAGTTTGTTGTACTGCGGAATAGCTCTTCTGACCTTTAATCATACTGTTCTCAAAATGTACCATGATTTCCAAGCCACGACACCCTTCATCTGCCAGATATTCTTTCTGCATATTTTCTCCTGCAGAATGTCTTTAAGTAACTAATGTTTCGATTAATTCCTCATTACATGATCCAAGTATTGGAGCTTTCTACACTTGATGGTGTAAATAGACGTGGTTTCACGACTTTCTTCATTTTCCTGAGAACCTTTAAATTTGTCATCCGAACCAGTTCATGGTATTTTTAACATTCGCGTATACAGTCACAACTCAAATTCCTCCAGTTTCGTTATGATGGCTTTTTCCAAGGTCCAGGATTCTACACCGTACAGGAGCACAGAGAAGGGATTACGTTTAGTTGTTTCATTTCTGTTTCATGAGTAAGGTTGTAACTTTTGAATATGAGACTCATTATAATTTATTAATTACCTCTTGTGCCTTGCATATACGAAATTATATTTTTATGTACTTTACCATTGCTTGCTTACATGGTTAAAAGATAAAAACACTGTTTTATTCTCTTTATTCGAATCTGATTGAAAAAAGTGAGCCTAATTCATGTAGATTTGCATTTCACTTATTTTTATTAACGATTTTAAAGGTGGTAAAATAAACAAAATATTGAATTGCCTCTTGTAAAATTTAGGTTCCCTTGAATTTATTTGATTTGAAATCCAAACTTTTGACCTGGGTAGAAGGGAAACCATTGGTTTACTAGCTAGGATATTTTTAACACTGAAATAGATCTTTATTGTGGAAATACTCATTTTTAAAATTTAATGAAGTAAGTGAAATATTATTCAAGTAACGTAAATACAAAATAAATAAGATACATTTCGTTTAAACCGAAGACGAATTTAAGTAATACGATATAGTAATGCAAGACCTATTTAGTATGCTGTGTGGATAACCAATAAAGAAGAAAAGTGTGAAGGAGGTGCGTTAGTTAAAGGGCGAGTAAAAAGCTGTCACATTCCTGGCGTTCCGCGAGCATCTTTCATTCCTTTCACATAATAATTATTATAATAAGAACCAACGTTGGTGTATATAAAATGATATATTTTCTCTCAACTTCCATAAATCGTGTTTCTACTTCACAAAGAAAAAGATGCGCCATTGTATTGAGTATATTCTCAAAATTCTATAGCGTTTGCCCCATAATTTATTGAAAATTCTTGAAAATCCTGATAAAAATTTAATTTTTTTGGTGAATATTATTATTAAATTTTTCCCTATAAAACAAATTAATAACGTGCTCGGTATACCATAGACTACAGAGAATATAGTACATCCTAATTGATTACTATATCATTGTAGGCCTACGTTATTAAAACAAATAATGTAGCTACCTCTGAAAAAATAAATTAATTAAGAAAGTAATTAAATGAAAGCCATAATCCTGTGTACGGTGAAATTCATTACTTTCAAAGGAGATAACTCTGACTAGTGTCTTTTACACCGTTACCGCTTCTGTTCTTAAATAGTTCGTAGTTTTTAAATAGCAGTTCGAGTGCTATTGACCTAACACTTCACCTGCCTGTTATATGTCTCACTTGCTTTATGACTGTGTAATATAGCATGGTGTTTGTGTTGTGTGTGAGGTATGTAAGTGTGTGTGTGTGTGTTGAAAGAAGTATGGTGTTTGTGATGTAGTAAGATTGTTATGTGCCGTGTATGAGCAATCTATGTGGAGTTTTGTTTTAATTATATGCATGGATGACAATTCATGCATATTAGACCGGGTGCCCAATGTGAGAAAGTTATTTCTATTCGTCAAATTATTTACTTTTGTCCTTTCGTGAACAGACAGTATACTTAATCTGTAAAAAAAATTATTTAAAAAATATTCCTTACGTTAATTGGTTAAAACTGTTAACTTAGTATCCATAGGTTTAAAATTTACAACGCTAACTAAATCTTTTTCGGTTGTACAAGGATGAAATGTAACAAGGTATATCTGACAAAAAACTTTTATCACTTAGTTTTGTTGTGTTACGTCCCAGGTTCGTGAAATAAAATTCAAAAGCTTTTATCGAAAATCCAACTATTGTTTTGTTTTATTCAAGAAAGAAAATCTTATAAGATCCAATGTTGAAATATTTAAAACAATTAAAATTCTTAAAACAATTAAAATTCTTAAAAAAAATTAAAATTCTTTAAATTCAGTTGGAGTAATTATTAAATCTTCTAAAATACTTTCATCAAAATAAAGTTGAAAAAAATTAATAAATTATTAATATTTTGTTTTCTGTTCTTTATAAAAATTGTATATCACCTATCCCTTTAAAAGTTTTAAAAGAGAGTGAGGACAACAATCCAATTCATTTAAATTAAGAAAATTGTCTTTGTCTTTTTTTTTTTTTGTACTCACATCTGACGTTGTGTAAATAAGATCATCTGGTGGTACATTGATGTTGATGCTGTAAGAGTGTTTATGTTTACGTTGGAATGTCGTTACGTGCGTACTGTTCGTTATGTGTTGTTTTGTTTTGTGCGTACTGTTCATTATGTTTTGTTTCCACTGTCCGTTATGCGTTAGGTGTTCGTATGTGTATCTCCAATTACAATCCTATTACAATCTTCCCCTCCCCCCGGAGAGTAAAGAGAAGCACACAGTACGTGTAAGCAAAATAAAGGGGGTGAGTGTTAAAATGAAAAAGAGAAGATGAGTATGTAGCAGTTGTCAGCTTGAGATGGTAATATACATTCATTTGGGGCCCCATTCAATAAAACATTCAAACAACATGCAAACAGCATTTTTTTTTTTTTTTTTTAAAAACATACTGGGGCCCCAAATGAATGTATATTACCATCTCAAGCCGACAACTGCAAGTTTTTGAGCGTCGTGCCAGATAAACGGAGTGTTTTTGCGACGTAATTTATTTAGTGGTTCAATTCTATCAGCATAATTTTTGATAAATTTGGAAAAATAATTAACCATACCACAAAATCGATGTACTTGTTTTACTGTCATAGGCTGTGGGTACTGTAATATTTTTTGTGTCCTATTTGAGTCTATAGAGACTCCTTTGTACGACAATACATGTCCGAGAAACGGTATTTCATTTACAGCAAATGTCACTTTATCAGGATTAACTGTAATGCCAGCTTTCCGTAAAATTGACAATACTATTTTGATATGTTTAACATGCTCTGTAAAACTTTTTGAATATATTAATATATCATCCATATAATTAAATACAAATTTATATTTAATATTTTTGAATAATGTATTCATAAGGCGAGTTAAAACTTGCGCACCAGTCGACAAACCAAAAGGTAACCTTTCATATTCGTACAAACCATCTGGTGTACAAAATGCAGTAATTTGACGAGATTTTTCTGTCAATGGGATCTGATGGTACGCTTGTGCTAAATCTAACGTACTAAACCATCTTGCATTGGAAAACCATTGGAACGCATGATTTATATTCGGCAAAGGTTGTGCCTCTGAATCAATTATTAGGTTAACTTGACGATAATCTACAACTAGACGACTAGTTCCATTTGGTTTCGGAATTAAAAATGCTGGGGAAGAATAGGGGGAAATACTTTCTCGAATTACCTTATCTTTTAATAATTTGTCAATTTGTTGTTTCATTTGAAACGTTTTTATCGGATTTAAAGGATAGGGTCTAGATTTAATAATTTCATTATTTTTAAGTACAATATCGTATTTCAATACATGAGTACAACCTAATTTAGTTGTAAGAACATCAGGAAATTCTTTACATAAATCATTAATTGTATTTTTAATATACTCACTTTGTTCCACATTGTTAATTTGTTCTGGAGATAGGTCGGTTAAGTGAAATTGTTTACCTCTTGCCCAATCAAAAGTTATGAAAGATTTTGTTGGGTTAACTATTGCGCGGGTTGTTTGTAAAAAATTCATCCCGAGTATTATTCGGTGTTGTAATTTGGATAATATTTTAAAATTCACTTTCCATGATAATTTTTGAAGATTAACCTTAATCCAAATTTGTTTATTTATTTTTAAAGGAAATCGATCAGCTGTGAGACAAATTGTATTAATGTTTTCTTCCTCTATAATTGCCTTTTTATTTTTTAAAAATGTATACAGTTGTTGATTTATAATATTATGGGTGGAACCTGAATCGATAAGGGCATTAAATATGTTATTTTTAATTTTTATTGGTAATGTTTTTAAAGAATAATTACAATTTAACTTATTTTCCTTCAACTTTAAATATTTACTTGAATTATTTTTACAAATGCACATCATATGTTTATGGTCAGTACATTTGTAAACATTTAGTTTTTTGAAACATTATTATTTCCTTTTTGTTGTAAAAGTTTACAATTTCGTTTGATATGACCTAATTTATGGCAATAGAAACATTTTAAAGTGGTTGCAGGCATTTGTGATCTAACGGTGTTGTAAGTTGTATCTTTTAATATATTTTGTTTACCTCGTGAAGGTACCATGCTATTTATATCTTGTATTACGCTCGTATCACTTATTTTAGATACGCCGATGTCATTCAGAGTCCTAGCATAAACTCTCTCATAGACATAGGTATCTAGTTTATTGAAATCTTGTAAGTTACGAGGTTGGCCAATTATACCTATATGTGCGGCGTATACTTCATTTAAACCGGTTAAAATTATATTAATTAACTCACCTTCTGTTAGATCTAATCTTAATACCTCATGGTGTTCTAAAATTTCTTTTATGTATTCATTAAGTGTCTCTGTTTGCGACTGATTTCGGTACAACAATTTGAGTTTTAATATTTCTTTCATTTTTGGCGTTATTAATTTGTTGACTAAATCTCTATGAAATTGATCGAAATTATGATTATTTTTAATTGAATTCTCAAAGATTTGTTCAGTAAGGCCTGTCATAAATTGAGTTAACAATACTAAAGGTAAATCTACTGCATAGCGTTTCTGAATTTGTTTAATTATTTTGATATTTCGTACTAGTATATCAATATCACGTCCATCAGTTATAGTTAATTGCTTTAATTCATTTTCAATTGGATTTGCAATTTTCGTCCAATTGAAGTTTAACTCACGATTAAAATAGGCTGGATTATGATTACCTACTGCATTCGGTATTAATATATCAGGAGTTTCGTTTCTAAGAACAGGATTTTGCATTACTGGGGAATGTAAAATATTAATATGGTTAACACCAAAATTTTCTTGTTGATCAAGTAAGAAATCATTTCCTAAATGTGCATTTTCAATATTTATGTTGTTTTGTTCTAAATTAGGCTCAATTTCGAAATTTTGTAACCTATTAAGTTTCCAAATATCAAATTCTCCCTTTAAATTTTGAAATCCTACAAGTTTATCTGGTTTATTAGTTAATATGAATGTTAATAATTTATTAAGCCTATCATCAAATGTTTCGGCATTATACTTTTCTACTTCAGTTAAATTTTCTAGGTTTCGTAACTTTACCAAATAGTTTTGACACTCCGTCAGTTGTTTGTCTATGTCAAACCTATGTAGCGTAGTTAAGTCAATTTGTCGTCCATTATTTAAGAGTTTTTGTAACCTTTGTCTTTTTTGTCTTA
The DNA here is from genome assembly GCA_035578175.1 of Catonia carolina. Classification (NCBI taxonomy): domain Eukaryota; kingdom Metazoa; phylum Arthropoda; class Insecta; order Hemiptera; family Achilidae; genus Catonia; species Catonia carolina. Next base: position 85,751,131 of record JAQMRL010000002.1, read on the forward strand.
CGTTTCCTGTTGTTGTACTTTTTCGTATTCGTAATTGGAAATTAACGTTTGTTTCGTCTAATTTAGTGGGGTCAAGAATTGGTGCTACTTGTCTATCCATGTTTCTACCTGTTTATTGTTTTCTGTAATGATGACTATTTAAATGTATGTAAACAATGCCTTACCAGATAATTTCAATACACTTGCCAGATGTGAGATTGTTACGTTTTTTGAAATTGTTATTGATAATTGATTTTTATGAATTTTAGAAGATTTATTGATGTTATTTATTGAATTTTTGTTTTAGTTTTTATGATATTCTGATTTATATCCTGGTTTATCCTTGTCGTATCTTGGTTTATCCTTGTTTTATCCTGGTTTATCCCTGTTTTTATCCTGGTTTATCCTTGTTTTGTCCTGGTTTATCCTTGTTTAATTTCCCGGTCGATGCACCATTTTTGTTACGTCCCAGGTTCGTGAAATAAAATTCAAAAGCTTTTATCGAAAATCCAACTAGTGTTTTGTTTTATTCAAGAAAAAAAATCTTATCAGATCCAATGTTGAAATATTTAAAACAATTAAAATTCTTAAAACAATTAAAATTCTTAAAAAAAATTAAAATTCTTTAAATTCAGTTGGAGTAATTATTAAATCTTCTAAAATACTTTCATCAAAATAAAGTTGAAAAAAATTAATAAATTATTAATATTTTGTTTTCTGTTTTTTATAAAAATTGTATATCACCTATCCCTTTAAAAGTTTTAAAAGAGAGTGAGGACAACAATCCAATTTATTTAAATTAAGAAAATTGTCTTTTTCTTTTTTTTTTGTACTCACATCTGACGTTGTGTAAATAAGATCATCTGGTGGTACATTGATGTTGATGCTGTAAGAGTGTTTATGTTTACGTTGGAATGTCGTTACGTGCGTACTGTTCGTTATGTTTTGTTTTGTTTTGTGCGTACTGTTCGTTATGTTTTGTTTTGTTACGTGCGTACTGTTCGTTATGTGTATCTCCTATTACAATCCTATTACAATCAGCAATTACAAGCAGTTGTCGGCTTGAGATGGTAATATACATTCATTTGGGGCCCCATTCAATAAAACATTCAAACAACATGCAAACAGCATTTTTTTTTTTATTACAATCATCCCAAACTCGAGGATCGCTACAGACAGCACCTAAAAATAAATTATGTAAGTTATGAGTATACTATTTAACTTTTTTAATATTAGAAATATGTTCTTTAGTGATATCTCCTCCTACAGTCTTACGAAGTAATGCTGTAACTGGAGTAGAGAAGCCGATGATATAAAAAGGTTCAGACCATCGATACGCCATTTTGGCACAAATATTTTTTCGTTTTGAACTAACGGGGTGAGTTTTTAGCAGAACTTTATCTCCCACTGAAAATGGATTGGGATGGCGTGTAGCATTATATCGACGTGCCATATCATTATGTGATTTAACTAGTTTTCTTCTAATATCACACATCATATTACTAGAACGTATAGGATTTCTATGGAGGATATCTTGGATATTCCATGCTCTATCTAATGGAGTGTGAGCTGGAAAAGTATGCAATATGTCAAATGGGCATTTCCCATGAGCATTATGTTGAGCCATATTGAAAGCTAATTGAAACCAAAATAAAGATTTGTCCCAAGTTGCTTGAGTCTTTGCATGATACGCAATAAGGATAGACCTAAGATTTCGGTTTAAACGTTCTGCATGCGATGGTTGAGGGTGATAGGGTGAGAGGGTAGTTCGTTTTATGCCTAAATTGAAACAAAAGTTTTTAAACATTATGGAATTAAAATTTTTAGCATTATCTGTGACAATCAATCTTGGAATAGAATAACTTTGGAAAATACGTTTTAATTCATGTATAATAGAAGATGTATTAGTGTTTTTTAACGGGGCTAACCATGTGAATTTTGAGAAACTATCGACTACCACTAGAATATATTTATATCCTTGATTGGTTTTTGCTAGGCTACCGACGGTATCAATAAACAGTGTGTCAAATGGCGCTGTCGGAACTCTGGAACTGAGATTTCCCCATTTATAAGTTATCCCAGGTTTGCTTCGTTGGCAGGTCGTACAAGCCTTGACTTTCAGAGGAATTTCTCGATATATATCTGGCCAATAAAAATATCGTGTGATTTTGTGTATAGTTTTCTCAACACCTAAGTGTCCACCAATCTCCGAATCATGAAAATATTTAAATACTAAATCTTTTAAAGAGTCGGGAAGTACGATTTTGGTTGGATTATTATGTTTATCTTTTGAACATAGGACTCCTTTGGATAAACAAAATTTACTATTCCTTTGTTGTTTTTGTTGTAGGATAAAGGTATCCTGTTCCTGATGTAGTTTGACGTCTGTAAAAGATAGGGGGAATTGTGACAATAAACTATTAATATAAGTTATATCCTGCGGAATATCTTCGTTATTTAGATCATACATCCTCGATAATGCATCGGCAACATTATTATCTGAACCACGGATGTGATTAATTTTAAATTTAAAGACAGATATTCGGAGTAACCATCTAGCTAATCTACCTAACTGTTTTGGTTTGGAAAGAAGCCAGGCTAAGGCTTGATTATCAGTTTCTAAAAGAAATTCGCGATGTGTTAAATAGGTCCTGAAATGATCCGTTGCGAAAACAACTGCAAGACACTCTCTTTCATATGCTGAAAACTTTCGTTCTGCTTCTGTTAGTGTTTTAGAAGCATACGCTATAGGTTTCCTAGATCCTTCTTGTTCCTGAAGTAGGACAGCTCCTAGACCTGTATCAGACGCATCCGTCTGCAAAATGAAAGTTTTGGAAAAGTCTGGAATTGCTAATACCGGTGGATTAGCGATTGCCTGTTTGAGATCTTCAAACGCAAGTTTTTGAGCGTCGTGCCAGATAAACGGAGTGTTTTTGCGACGTAATTTATTTAGTGGTTCAATTCTATCAGCATAATTTTTGATAAATTTGGAAAAATAATTAACCATACCACAAAATCGATGTACTTGTTTTACTGTCATAGGCTGTGGGTACTGTAATATTTTTTGTGTCCTATTTGAGTCTATAGAGACTCCTTTGTACGACAATACATGTCCGAGAAACGGTATTTCATTTACAGCAAATGTCACTTTATCAGGATTAACTGTAATGCCAGCTTTCCGTAAAATTGACAATACTATTTTGATATGTTTAACATGCTCTGTAAAACTTTTTGAATATATTAATATATCATCCATATAATTAAATACAAATTTATATTTAATATTTTTGAATAATGTATTCATAAGGCGAGTTAAAACTTGCGCACCAGTCGACAAACCAAAAGGTAACCTTTCATATTCGTACAAACCATCTGGTGTACAAAATGCAGTAATTTGACGAGATTTTTCTGTCAATGGGATCTGATGGTACGCTTGTGCTAAATCTAACGTACTAAACCATCTTGCATTGGAAAACCATTGGAACGCATGATTTATATTCGGCAAAGGTTGTGCCTCTGAATCAATTATTAGGTTAACTTGACGATAATCTACAACTAGACGACTAGTTCCGTTTGGTTTCGGAATTAAAAATGCTGGGGAAGAATAGGGGGAAATACTTTCTCGAATTACCTTATCTTTTAATAATTTGTCAATTTGTTGTTTCATTTGAAACGTTTTTATCGGATTTAAAGGATAGGGTCTAGATTTAATAATTTCATTATTTTTAAGTACAATATCGTATTTCAATACATGAGTACAACCTAATTTAGTTGTAAGAACATCAGGAAATTCTTTACATAAATCATTAATTGTATTTTTAATATACTCACTTTGTTCCACGTTGTTAATTTGTTCTGGAGATAGGTCGGTTAAGTGAAATTGTTTACCTCTTGCCCAATCAAAAGTTATGAAAGATTTTGTTGGGTTAACTATTGCGCGGGTTGTTTGTAAAAAATTCATCCCGAGTATTATTCGGTGTTGTAATTTGGATAATATTTTAAAATTCACTTTCCATGATAATTTTTGAAGATTAACCTTAATCCAAATTTGTTTATTTATTTTTAAAGGAAATCGATCAGCTGTGAGACAAATTGTATTAATGTTTTCTTCCTCTATAATTGCCTTTTTATTTTTTAAAAATGTATACAGTTGTTGATTTATAATATTATGGGTGGAACCTGAATCGATAAGGGCATTAAATATGTTATTTTTAATTTTTATTGGTAATGTTTTTAAAGAATAATTACAATTTAACTTATTTCCTTTCAACTTTAAATATTTACTTGAATTATTTTTACAAATGCACATCATATGTTTATGGTCAGTACATTTGTAAACATTTAGTTTTTTGAAACATTATTATTTCCTTTTTGTTGTAAAAGTTTACAATTTCGTTTGATATGACCTAATTTATGGCAATAGAAACATTTTAAAGTGGTTGCAGGCATTTGTGATCTAACGGTGTTGTAAGTTGTATCTTTTAATATATTTTGTTTACCTCGTGAAGGTACCATGCTATTTATATCTTGTATTACGCTCGTATCACTTATTTTAGATACGCCGATGTCATTCAGAGTCCTAGCATAAACTCTCTCATAGACATAGGTATCTAGTTTATTGAAATCTTGTAAGTTACGAGGTTGGCCAATTATACCTATATGTGCGGCGTAGACTTCATTTAAACCGGTTAAAATTATATTAATTAACTCACCTTCTGTTAGATCTAATCTTAATACCTCATGGTGTTCTAAAATTTCTTTTATGTATTCATTAAGTGTCTCTGTTTGCGACTGATTTCGGTACAACAATTTGAGTTTCAATATTTCTTTCATTTTTGGCGTTATTAATTTGTTGACTAAATCTCTATGAAATTGATCGAAATTATGATTATTTTTAATTGAATTCTCAAAGATTTGTTCAGTAAAGCCTGTCATAAATTGAGTTAACAATACTAAAGGTAAATCTACTGCATAGCGTTTCTGAATTTGTTTAATTATTTTGATATTTCGTACTAGTATATCAATATCACGTCCATCAGTTATAGTTAATTGCTTTAATTCATTTTCAATTGGATTTGCAATTTTCGTCCAATTGAAGTTTAACTCACGATTAAAATAGGCTGGATTATGATTACCTACTGCATTCGGTATTAATATATCAGGAGTTTCGTTTCTAAGAACAGGATTTTGCATCACTGGGGAATGTAAAATATTAATATGGTTAACACCAAAATTTTCTTGTTGATCAAGTAAGAAATCATTTCCTAAATGTGCATTTTCAATATTTATGTTGTTTTGTTCTAAATTAGGCTCAATTTCGAAATTTTGTAACCTATTAAGTTTCCAAATATCAAATTCTCCCTTTAAATTTTGAAATCCTACGAGTTTATCTGGTTTATTAGTTAATATGAATGTTAATAATTTATTAAGCCTATCATCAAATGTTTCGGCATTATACTTTTCTACTTCAGTTAAATTTTCTAGGTTTCGTAACTTTACCAAATAGTTTTGACACTCCGTCAGTTGTTTGTCTATGTCAAACCTATGTAGCGTAGTTAAGTCAATTTGTCGTCCATTATTTAAGAGTTTTTGTAACCTTTGTCTTTTTTGTCTTACGTTTCCTATTGTTGTACTTTTTCGTATTCGTAATTGGAAATTAACGTTTGTTTCGTCTAATTTAGTGGGGTCAAGAATTGGTGCTACTTGTCTATCCATGTTTCTACCTGTTTATTGTTTTCTGTAATGATGACTATTTAAATGTATGTAAACAATGCCTTACCAGATAATTTCAATACACTTGCCAGATGTGAGATTGTTACGTTTTTTGAAATTGTTATTGATAATTGATTTTTATGAATTTTAGAAGATTTATTGATGTTATTTATTGAATTTTTGTTTTAGTTTTTATGATATTCTGATTTATATCCTGGTTTATCCTTGTCGTATCTTGGTTTATCCTTGTTTAATTTCCCGGTCGATGCACCATTTTTGTTACGTCCCAGGTTCGTGAAATAAAATTCAAAAGCTTTTATCGAAAATCCAACTATTGTTTTGTTTTATTCAAGAAAGAAAATCTTATAAGATCCAATGTTGAAATATTTAAAACAATTAAAATTCTTAAAACAATTAAAATTCTTAAAAAAAATTAAAATTCTTTAAATTCAGTTGGAGTAATTATTAAATCTTCTAAAATACTTTCATCAAAATAAAGTTGAAAAAAATTAATAAATTATTAATATTTTGTTTTCTGTTCTTTATAAAAATTGTATATCACCTATCCCTTTAAAAGTTTTAAAAGAGAGTGAGGACAACAATCCAATTCATTTAAATTAAGAAAATTGTCTTTTTCTTTTTTTTTTTTTGTACTCACATCTGACGTTGTGTAAATAAGATCATCTGGTGGTACATTGATGTTGATGCTGTAAGAGTGTTTATGTTTACGTTGGAATGTCGTTACGTGCGTACTGTTCGTTATGTGTTGTTTTGTTTTGTGCGTACTGTTCATTATGTTTTGTTTCCACTGTCCGTTATGCGTTAGGTGTTCGTATGAGTATCTCCAATTACAATCCTATTACAGTTGTATTGTAGAACTTTTTATAAAAGAAACAAAAGATGTATTATACAACGGTATGTTCTCGATTGACTGTTATGACTTAAATATATTATTTCGCTTTACGGTAAACAATTGATTATCATGATACCTGATTGCGCATAATTTATTTCCCTGTTAGATAACGTTGGTAGTGGTAAAATTAGAGTTTCATGGACTGTAAAAAGAAAAAACGGGAGGTTTTGCAGAGAGCTAAGCAGTAAGGGCACTTTTGAATATTGTTAAGTACAGAATATTGGGTAAATTTCCAAGTAACCCTTGTTCTTCGAGGTAACTGTTGTTAACAACCTAGTTTAAATGAAGGCTAACATCGAATAACGGTAAGGTATTGGCAGACACGATGAGCCCTGGTTAATAAACAAAGGTATTGGATCAGGAATATTAGTGTTGAGCTGTTCCGATTGGCAATGAGTAGGAAAGAATATGACATGGTGATAGCCAAAGTACGGAGATTTAACATGGCAGTTAGAAAGAAAGAGAGAATGGTAAAATTTTAACTTTTGTCTCTGGCAAATGTTATCATTGTTCTTAACGATTTTGTAACAGAGTTTGCACGCTCGTTCAATCACGTTACTGATCTCTACTTGTACTTCAGAATACTGAACACTCAAAATGTGTTCTCAGTCACCGAAATGAGTGTTAAATTGATTGTAGCCGTTATCTGTAACAATCGATTTGTCGCTCTGTAAGCTGACTCTGTAGTATATCTAAAAAACGAATTTCATAACCTATCAACCTGGCGTTAAAAAGTAGAAATACCATGAAACCTGACGATAATAATTCTGTCTAGGATCCGTGGTACTGGACAAAATTATCTCGTCCAACAAATAAATTAATCAATTATTTTCAGCGACCAAAAATGGTATAGACATGGTCAAATATAGTAATATAGCTTACATTAAAATCTATTTTAACAAACAATTTGTACAATTCTATTTTTGTTTACAATCTAACGTAGTATTCACTAAAAACATAACTTGTACATTGAATTACTACTGAAATTATTGTACATTAGAAATTCGCTTTTGTCATTTTACTTTGTACAATGTTAAGTCTAAATTCTGCACAAATTAATTTAAAGAAAAATAAGTTAAAAGAACGCCTGATAAAAATAAAATGGATGTTTTGTTAAAAACCTTTTACTTCCCGATCAAAGTTTTTTTTTAATTTAAGGAGTCTTATTCTAGATGGTAATTTATTGAAAACCGAACGGAATTTCAGCGAATTTCTTTTGAGAACTTTGATTTTGAGAACTCTAAAGTTCTATATTTTTCAACTCTGTAACATCGTTGTGGTGAGTTTCATAAACATGATAGTACTTATTTTTAGTAAATAACACTGCGTTCCTTTTCGCAAGTTTAAAAATTTCAGCTATATAAAAAGACACGATATAAAAAGGTATGGGAAAAATATTGTATTTAACAAACCATCTTTTGCATGAATAATGCTTTGGAATGTTTTTGTTAATTCTATTTGAGTATTTTTGTATGCAAAAAATCTTAAGATGTTCGGTTGAGTTTCCCCTCTGCGTGACCCCATAGCTGAGTACAGAGTGGAATAACGCAAAATAAATAATTATCATAAATTTTCTTTCGACAAGATTTTCCGGAGATTTTTCAGAATACACTGAGCTATGACGGTTCAATAGAAAGTAGGCTACAATATTAAGTCATTTACTGATTTTTTCTATTATTAGGACCTATTTTTGGTAATAATACTGTATCAGTGTTACTTTAGACTGTATAAAGATTACATTAACTGAAATTTAACTCGTATCTCATAATAAACAAACCATTGTATATCCTTGAACAATTGCAACCTCACAAGATTTTAACAAGAACACGTAAACTTAACTTTGAAATGCAAATCGTACCATTTGATTAAACCTAACCAACAGTTACACCAAAATAATATTGATATTCTGGTCTGTTAGTGTGTAACTATATTTGCTAGTAAATAGTAGGTGAGTGAACACATAACTGATTCATCTTAATCTAAATTCAATCATTTGTCAAATAAAATAAAGTATGCTAATATCTTTCTATTTTTTCATCGTTGTTATTTTTCTTTCCTTAAAACATCTATTAAATAGATGTTAGACAATACAAATTTTGTATTGTTACTCGAGTTTCTTATTTTTGACTACCTAGTTTATCTACTCCAAATTCATTCAAACGTTAACTAGAAAAACCTTTTATTTAAAGAAATTTTTAATCCTAAAAGTACAGCGAAATTCTAATTGTTATTGTTTTTCTGGGAGCTTAAATTTCTATAATGTAGAATCATACTAGAGCTGATCATTATAAAAAATCTAAAACACTTCCTTATCAAGTTACAGCTATCAAATATTTTTTCTTAATCTACCTTCATCGGGGAGTTATCTTTCATAAGAGCGGAACAAGTGCAGTGGAAGTAAACAGCAAGATTTCGCAAGGGCGAAGAGTTATAGGGTAGTTCAATTCTGTCTTTTGGAATGATAAAATATGAAATGAGACAAAGGTAAATATTTATCATGCTATCCTAGTGAGTGTGTGTACCCATGTTGCGGAAGTGTGGGTATTGACAAAGAGAGAGAAGGATCGTCTAAAAGCGGTGGAGATGGATTTATGGAGGCGGAGCTGTGGTGTGTCGCGGATCAATCGAATTCCGAATTCTGAAATTAGGAGGAGAATCGGCGTTCAAGGAAATATCCGGATACAATATTCCGGAAGCAATGGTTTGGCAATTTACAGAGGATGGAGGATATTAGGTGGCCAAAGAGGTTATGGGAGTGGACGCCAGCCGGTAGACGAAGGAGGGGTAGGCCAGAAGTGAAATGGTTGGATGGATTTGAATGGTGACGGCGGCTCTGCGATGGGGAATCGCGAGACAAGAGAGAGATGGTGCTTAGGAAGCGAGATACGGCTGAGGCTGTAAATCCTTGCATATATATATATATATTGTAAGGTGTGCTAAAAAAATAAGCATAACTTTTATTGCCGTTGTTATACATTTTCTTCGAAATTTTAACGTATTGTTCAGATGACTTTTTTGTTTCTTTTGGCTTTATTTACGTTGGATTTCTCAAAACATCTTCTCTACAGATGTGTTAAGAAATGTTTATTTGTTTTTGGGCAGTTCACAAAGTCATCTTACCACAAACGTGATGTGGATATCTCAACCGTATTTTAGGGTTTAACACAATTTTTTCTATGAAACCATTGAAATACAGTTCGGAAATTCACTTATTTCTTTTATATCAAAACCAAGACAAAACCATAGAATTGTTCTGTTATTTATTCCAAAACATGCATACTTGAACCAAAAGCAAAAATTAATTTAAAAGATTAATTTTTTGATAACTACAAAATTGTAGCTCTTCTTCCCGTGTATTATATAATTGAAATCTCACACTTCATTCTGCAGAGTATTGAATCATAGACCTAATATAAAATAAAATACCTCGCGACGACAGCCTACGCTATTTTCTACTTGAATAAAATTTCCGTATGCGCGTAGGACGTAATATGATTAACGCTTACAGGAGTTCCATTTATGAACTGCACACAATTTCTATCATCCTTCCACGTGATGTTGCTCCATTACTAGTATCCTGTCTAAACGGAAGTTCCAATAAAAATGAGCGCACATAAAATATATGGATATTGAATTCTGAATTCAATTTAAAATATTATTTTATCTACCCTTTAATAGTTATTCTATTTTTAGTATTCCATGAAAAGTATATGAATTGTACATGAAATATTCCTTTAAAAATAATTTCATATTAATTTTCTTTAGCTATTATAAATGATGGAATTTATTTTAAAGAGTTAAAAATAAAAACCGGTATTAAAAATATTTAATTGTAAAAATTGGAGTAAGATTTTATTAAAAATGGTTTTAGAAATTTATTATGTAATAATTTGATCGGTCCAGATGTTTCTTGCCGTTTAAAAAACCTCGTACGGTATTAAAGAGTCTAATATTAAAAATCTAGTAGGAATGAGTTATCGTTAATGCAATTCAGTGCAGATTCTTTTGTTAATTTAAAAAAGGTATAAATTTTTACGCCATTGAAAACACAATAGAACTGTTTCTCTTACTTAAACTATCTCTTGTCTTGTCTCAGCTCCCGGTCATAGAATCACTTCCGTTGAAAGAACCGCAATAGAGAGAACTCGAACACATTTAAAACATAAAATACGCATTTAAGAACGTTACCCGCTGGCAGTGGTAAGATTTGTTACGATTGAGTTAAGCAACGTTTAATTGAAACTTTGCAACGAATATTTTTCTTTCTAAATAAATGTTTCCGGTATTTCTTGAGGTAGTCCGTTTAATCTTGTCTTTCTATAAAATATTTAATTGTAACTATTAACATATTTTTTAAAATATGTAAAATGAATCAGTAGGTAAGTATAAAAGAATGGTTTATTAACAAGACAATATGGAGTTAATAAAAATTAACTTGATTGTTTTACTTAGTCCCAACAAAACACCATGAAATTATTACAGCTTTAGAAGTACACTATGATATTTTCTACTTAAATAAAATTTTCGATTGAGCGTACGACGTAATATGATTAACGCTTACAGGAGTTCCATTCCTGAATAAGTTAACGAATAAGTTTCACGAAAAGTTTATTCGTAAATAACAATCAAATATTTTTTTATATGGTGGTCTTTAGGTTACTGTTGCAGACAACACTACCGTTTAGTCTATGCACGAAAATCCAACTACAGTTTCTCAGCATTTGCAACATCTGAACGAGATAAATACTGGCAGTACAAGTGGCAAATGAAAACAAATGAAAAAAAATAGCATACTTGTAACATTATATTTCAATAAAAGAACGCTCACCAGTTCAAGCAAACTTACATTTATATTTGAAGCAGATTCTGATAAATATCTTGACATGTACCTAAACAAACGATTGAATTGGAAAACTCATATACAGAACAAAAAAAAAACAATATTAAATTTAAACTGGACTTTTTCATTACAAAATGTGTTCAACAAAACCAAATGCATGTTTCTGAATGTCTGGACTTGACTTCCGACCACTCTCCGGTGATAGCAAATATTAACTCGTTTGTAATTTCAACAGAGAAACCGAATAGAACAAAAACGCTTTGCAACAAAAATACAGATTGGACAAAAATTCAGCGTTTAGTAAATGACAACGTTAAGTTTAAATTTGTCCATGAAAAGTGAAATTGAAATTGAAGAGCCATTGGAATATTTTAATAAAATTATTCAGGAAGCGGCGTAGAGTTCTACCAAACCATTTCTTTTTCAAAAATTTCAAATGATATATTATATTTTAATATCAGAGCCAAATTGCGGAAAAAGGAGACTACGACGAGTTTGGCATTACACTCGTAATCTTGCTGACAAAACACGATTTAACAGAGGAGCTAAGAAATTAAAACAGGATTTGTTAGAATTTAAAAATTCGTACTTTCAAGATAGATTGAGCAATCTTTCTCCATCACCAAATCCCAATTATTCTCTGTGGAAAGCTACAAACTATCTCAAACGTCCGAAAACATAGAGGTGGCAATATAACCTCTAAGTAAACGAGATGGGAAGTGGGCAACAAATGCAAAAGAAAGAGCTGAAGTTTTTGCCGACCATTTTGAAAAAGTCTTTGAATTACATGACACAAACGATGATGACAAGGAAGTTAAAGATATTTACAAACTTTTTTACAAAACTGTTTTAAAGCGAGTTTGAACGTTTGGGATCCAATTGTGGAGCACGTCAAGCCACTCAACCATAACAATCCTGCAAATGTTTCAATCTAAAATACTCAGAATAATCACAGTATCAGCGCGGCGTATATCAAAGAACACACTACTTTCCTACTGTTCAATTCAAAATTAACTCACTCAGTACGAAATTCTAAAAAAGAATCAATTACATCCATAAGTCATCTGCCTATCTTACTTACAGACAATTTAGAAGAGACACCAAGCCACTAAAACGAAAACATCCTATACTTATTTTAAGTTAACATAAACAGACAGAATAAAATATAATACATGGTGAATTTTCTTCAATGGAAGGGTTTCTTCATTCATGATAAATATAATAAATTAAGCTACTTATTATCTTCATTCACAATAGATTGTAGATGTCGTTGCAATAGACGACAGAACCACTAAACAAAAGTAACTACTGCAGCCCTATGTATTATTTTACATTAAAATCCTACGATAGTTTAAAATGTTTTAGAAACCACTACAAAAATTGTTGATAGCCTATTTATTCAAAATTCCTACTGATCAAGAGCGTTGTATATTATGTTGTTCAACCGCAAAATGCATTTTGTTTTTTTGGATAAGAAACTTGTTAATGGGTGCCTGATAAACAAAATTAAAAAAAAACAAGTACGTCGAACAAGATTTTTGATGAATATTTATATGAAATATTATAAATATCATATTATCCAAGATCAATATTTTAAAATTATGAATTTGTCAGGAGAAAAATAAAATCCAGATAAATTTAAAATTAAAAGTAGATACTGAAAAATACAATTTTTTTTTTTTTTTTTTTTTTTTTGTTAATGCGGTCATCTGCTGATGACCTTATTAAATTAAGCTGATTTATTAAATTTAATTTAATTAAAAATTAAAAGTTAATAAAGTCTTTACCTAAACATAATATTATGTATATAATATTTACGAATGAATGAAATTATTCTTGTTGTTATTCATTTTAATGATATTTCAGCTTACTTGGCAAATTACATTTCTTTCTTTCATCTTTAGTCTATCAAGAATTCTGTAACAATACCACCATAGGTTAAATCATGCACGCAGATCTCGAGGTGTAAGCCTATTCAATATTAATTCCTTTTAACGCTCGACATAGACTCTGTTTTGCCCCACCAGTTTTCTAGCTGATACAATTTCACATATTCAACCATTATTCACCCCGCAAGGGAAACTTTGTTCTGAGAGAATGGAAATATATTCTACCCAGTGTAATAGAGTCTTTGATCGTAAACTTTGAATATAAATTGAAACAGAATGATCTAATTCACATATTCTAATACCTTATATTTAAGGTAAAAATTTATCTTAAATTTTATATTATGTTAAAGAAAATCAGTAATGATACAAATTATAAATGAATTTCGTTGAGTAATTAACCTGAAAAAGGCTATTTTAAATAAAAATCTTAAAATTAGTTTTAAATACGAAATTGTATCAAATGTCTCATTGTTAAAGAAAACCTAAGACATTAGGGACTTAATACATTACATAATATGTCCTATTAAACAGAAGTACGTAAATCCTCAAACTTAGTCGCAGAAATAGATTTTTACTATACACTGAAATAAAAATAAACATTAGTCTATTCATTTATGTTCTTAACTCTAGAACCTGCTAAGTTTTGACGCATAATAAAACTTAAAAAGTTTATTCACTTGACGGAAACACTGTGTTTTCAAACTTGCATATTTTTATTTCTTTAAAATACTACCCATTCTTAAATCTTTAAATCTAGGTATTGGGTTATACAAGGACAGGAAACTTAATTGGACTTCACATGTAAATACAGACGGTGAAACTTCAGACCAATGGCGTAAACAACTCTTGTCTTTATTGTTTTAACGTTCTATGTTACCATTCATTTAAAATTTACAGTTTTTGTACATCTCTGAAACCAATTTCAAATTCATGTTGTCAATTGTCAACATGAACCTCAATTATTGTGGTATGCTATGTTATTCTATGCACAACCGTACGCACACTCTTTAAAATTAATACTGTTTGTATTGCGTAAACTGCTTGGAAGGTTCCGGAACCTTCTAACTGTAAACTATTTGAAACCCTCTAGATTCTAGCTTAGCAATCTAAATAAGAGTGCATTAGTAAATTGTTGACAGGTTTTTTTCTAATTTTGTATTGTTATGTTGCATATATTTTTTGCGTTCAGGTTGATAGCTTGCCGCTTTTCTTAATAAAGAGTCAAAACTTTGATGACGTTAATGTAAGCAAAATTTATGGTTACACTGAGCTCCGTGATATTTTAAAGATAAGAGAATTTCAATCCAAAGTACTTATGTCTATTACTGAGGCACGTCTTTAAGTATGAAATCGAACTTTGCATATATAGCCTACCTACGCAATTATTAAGTGAATATTAAATTTCTGAAACTGTTTTGTCGTCACAAGAATGAACTTCAATTAATGAAAAGCCGTACCTGGTCTAGATGGACCAAATTTTCTAAAAAAACTCACAAAGTAGGCTCCGTGAAGATAAAATAGAAACATAGTTGGACCTAATATTTGAACATAACTAAAAATAATATTACAGTCGACTCTAAAAAATAAATTTACGAAAAACCATAGTAAATCGAACATAAACTAAATTAATTACGAAAATTCTATATGTTGTAGAAAAATTTCTTGTTGAATACCTCCTGTAGGGTGTTATTCTTCTCTAAGTCTTTACGTAAAGTAATAAATTATTTTTGTCATGTGCACCATACGCTCTTCAGTTATGTAAAAAGATATAAAATTACTAAAAGTATTTGCTCAACCACGTAAACTTCAAAGTATCTTTTGCGCAATTTTATGGAAAGAAACTAATAAAAATACCAAAAAATTTCATTTAACGGTGTCATTAAATATTCCTAGTTTTTAATTCAACTTTTCTAATGGACAGCCTAAATATTTAAAATAGAAACAACACAATTTTTCATTATAGATAAAAAGTAAGCGGAAAAAAAATATTTTTTTGTTTGACTTCATGTGTAGTGTACGTAGCAGCAAATTTACTTGTTTATACTCGTGTCAAAATTAATGAGAAAATACATTTTTAGACCTACCAAATAATTACAGAAACATACTGAAGAATGAAAGGAAAATTAGCTTATTAATGCAATCCGAAATAATTAGTCTTCTATAAAACAGTATCCGTTTTTCTAATAGCCTACTCTAATAAATATCTTGTTGTTGTTTAAATATCTAGTTGTTTACGTAAGAAAACACTCGCTAAACTTTAATTCTAACAATCACTGTATTTTAAATAGTTAGCTTTACTTTCAGATAAAAATTTCAACTTTTCTGGTTCAATATCATGTGAAATCATTTATATCATGCTCTTTCAAGCGTTCTCTTTACTTTAAATAATTTTTGCGCTGTTAAGGGTAGCTAAACAATGTTTTTAACTAAACAACTTTATTTAAAATACTAAGAGATTTATTTCGAATACTGTATTAATATAAATAGTTATTGAAGAAACTTTAAATCTAAAATGTAACTGTATGAAAGCTCTTTTACCGTTTAAAAAGTAGAAAACAAAACGGAAAACCTTTTTCCATCATTACAGTTTTGTATTATTCCTTCCTTATGTAGTCCAATTCTAAACTAGAATGCTTTTATATTTCTAATATTGAATGCACACAAAGGACTCGGTCTCTATTACTGGAAGAAAAGCATCTTATCTTCAACAAAGACTCTTTATAATGCATGTTTTTCTTTGAAATATATATTTCTGTTTTTATATTTTTGCAATAAGAAATATTAGGAAGTATGTAAACAAAATATGAATTCTGTATTACAAAAGTTAAAGAATGATTGTTTCTTTGATTTCACTGCCATTGAAGAACTTATAAATACGCTTTTGTCAAATAGATACAAGCTATCAAGCAAAAATATCGCAAAGGAAGCTACATACTTTCAATTTCTGTTACTATAAAAAACGGCCAAAATTGATGTCCATTAATAATAGTGTGTGACATTCTTAATTTTTGTAGTTAGTAATGATGCTTAAAACGCCACAGAACTCCAAGAAAGGTGGATCCAAGCAGCTGAAATGAGGTTTTTAATAAGGGTGAACGGCTGCTCGAGGCTGGATCTAATAGGTAACGAGGAAATGAGTTTGAGTTGGGTGTATTATCCTGAATGAAAAAGTGGAGGAGTTTCGCAATCAATGGGGGCAACATTTAGAACGGAAGCCAGAGAAGAGAATACTTTTAAAAGTGACGGAATATGTTCCAGTTGGAAGAAGAGAGGTGGCAAGACCTCGAGGAAGATGGCAGTAGTCGAGATGTACGGGTTGAAATATTTCGTGTTTGTGTATAAGTGCAGAGATATTCCAAGCCGAACATCTCGACTACTGCCATCTCCTTCGAGGCCTTCCCACCTCCCTTCTTCCAACTGGAACATATTCTGACACTTTCAAAGGTATTCTAGATGGTTTGTGAGTTCGGAACAGACTGATGCCTAATCCTTGATAGTAAGAAGAAAAAGAAAAGTAATGATGCTCAATTTAGTTTTGAGCTTTGGTTAGTTCAGCTGAAGTTAGTTTTGAGATTTATTTAGTTATGTTGAAAAACTCAATCTGGAAAACCTTTTATGATTTAATCCATAGTACGATCGAAATAAAAGTGTTTTTACTGATAGAAAATAATATTTTTGCTAAAGGCAAAAGAAAAATATTGCGAAGCTGTAGAGATCCATTTATTTACTGGAATAAATTTTGTATTTGTAAGTAGGCTACTACTAACATTAAATTTCATTGTACAAATGAATCAGTAGTTTGAAGCAAGAAATAAATACAGTTCATGCAGTTTCCGGGAAACTGAAAATATTTTTTAGCTTCCTGCTAATTATTTCAGGAACTAATTTAGCGCACCAATAAACTGAATAGATTTTTGTAATGTGGCATAAATAAAAAACACAAAAAATCCTCTCCTATTTTTTATTTATTAGCAAATAAACCTACTGAATTTATTTCCTTCTTCAAATTTTTGCCCATAACAGACAGGTGGAGTGTCAAATTATTTACACTCAATCTGTTAGTTGCAGGGCTAAAATAAATAGTTCTGTTTCTTATCACATGGTCAGTCAATTAAATGACTGAATCATTTAAAAACAGAAGAGGTAGAGGTGTAAAAGACGCTAATCAGAATTATCTCGTCTGAAAGTAATGGATTTCATTATACAGCCAGACCCTGTGGTGAATGAAGTGAAGGTGTCATTTGCAGAGTGGAAAATATGTGCTTTTCAGAGGGCTCGGCATGCTGATAAGCATACTTTTCCACTCAGTGAGGAAGGCAATGGTAAACCACCTCACTCCTCGATTTACTTAGTGAAACCTCTACAGGTTCAAACCAGCCTTTTGGCTGATGACCGAAACAACAACTTCAATTTTACTCTAGTTTTTACAAAGAAAAAGCAACGGTTAATAATTTAGACGTTCTCTAAGTAAATAGTTTAAACTCATAATACTGTAAAACATTATGTTTTAATTAAAACTGGATATTGAACAACCATCTAAACCTGCCGTTTTTTAGAGAAGAAATTTAACAATGTAGTGGGAAGTATTATAAACGGTAGAACAGCATCAAAATCCGTTCGAAATTAACCTCCTCGACTATGCAGCGAAGATACTCACAGACAAATATTTTGAAACATTGATCTCATCTAAATTTTTTGTCTACTTCTACTACTTATCATGATTGGCATCATTATCACCTCCATTATGGTCATTGTCATCTTCATCTTCATCTACTTCATGTTTCAAGATATAAATGTACAGTTCAGAGTCAAACTTAGTTTTGTGTTTTGTTCAGAATTTAGTCTTTGTTTTTAAACACATTGCTGTAGCTAGTATTTTGACAAGTATAAAAAATTTAAATTCTCAAAAACGGCATTAATATGACTAAAATATACCAAAAGTTTTTTTAATACATAATGTGTGTACCCTGGAATCTATTCAATGCAGAACAATAAACAATGACGTGACCCATTGAGATGAGGATGACGTGTATGACGTGTAATTGAGGTATAGTTTTGTACAGACCCAGACCGACCATTCCTGAGAGAGTATGGTTAATTGAATTCGGTAAACACTGTGTAGTATTCAAATCCGTATAAAAGTACTACCTTTACTAGGATATGAACCAAGGATCTTCGCCTCCAAAAATCAGATGTTAAACAGCTGACTCGCAGCGACGACTAATTCTACACTAAACTAACCCGTTTGGTCAAAAATTTAAATAACTTCAAAATATATCATCTTTGAATTTAATTTACTAAACTTAAAATGTTGTAACCGAAATCCCTCCATCTGAATAAATGTGTCGTTATACTGTCCCTGAAATGTATATTTGTGAAACTGATTCGTGACGATGACTTTTTTTCTAGACCAACCCAGGGGGTCCAAAATTAAAATAACTTCAAATAATACAATCTTAAAATTTAATTAACTAAAATTAAAATGTTACGACCAAAATCACTCCATCTGAATAAGTGTCTTAATACACTTTTCTTGAATGTATACTTGTGAAAAAATACTCAATACAGCAATCTAGCAAATTAAATTTTGGTTTACATAAAAGACCAGGCACGTTAATTTCACCTTGTCAATAGAGTAACCGGAATAAACATTAGCAATTAACAGAATCCTTACTATTACTGTTTTGAAATAACATGCATCCAGCGTAACCAAATATCAAGCAATTAGAGATTAGTTGGCAATATTACATTTATTGCTATAACACAAAAGATAGCGTTGCTCTTTCTTATTTATGTAGTATAATAAGTTAATTGATTTATATATTTTTATTTTACAGAAACTGGCGAAACAAGCTACAAACATGAAAAATATAAATTGCGATTGAAACATCTTGTTAAAAGGTAAGTTACCTTTACTCTTTCCTTCTTTTTTAACAAGTTCGATGGTATTACACAAAAAGGAAATTAATTTTAGGTGAGCAAATTCAAATCCCTCATTATTTTCCGTCAAAAATCTCTCAAGTCATTATTTTAAATAACTTATACTATCATTTATAATAAATAAGTTAATGTGGCTTGTAATGGATTAAAGTTGTTTAACACAAGTATCAAAGAAAATAATTTCATAAGAGAAGAATAATAATAAGAGGTTTTGAATAAAAGCGTACGTAATCCTAATTTAATTCCATCTTAATACTTTAATTCTTCATCTTTTTTGTCTTACTTCTATTATTAATATCCCTACTTTATGAAATGCGTAGTTTTATTTATAATAAAAAACTAATTAAAACATATATATAATCACAGTCTTCTGTGTGAAAGTTTTCTGCTATTACAAACGTTCTCTTTTCCTTAAGTTTATTTCCCAAAAGGAAAAATGTTTAAATTATTGTGAAGATTATTTTTCCGTTAAATGTTTCATTTAAAACCAAAATACAGAATCACAGAGCAAGTAAGACTACGTTTAATACGCTTCGTAGTAATTTTATATTTTGTTACTTGATTACAATAAAAATAAATTTCAATTTGTGAAATTTATTAAAAGTTTTTAAACCATTTTTAATATTCCTGTTAAAAATCAGCTAAACTAATTTTTAAGTGAAGAGGAATACACAAGTTAAATAATAAACGAAGTGTAACTAAAATAAAAGTTTTTATGTTTTATTTAATAATTATCAGTAAGATTGACGCACGATAAATAATAAGTATTGTCAATATTATAATAACAATAATAATAAATCTCGAACTTAGTCCCTTGAATACTTTTTAAACTCTTTCAAAATTTCAGTAACCACAATAATACCCTATAACTTATGTCTGATCATTAATAAACATTTATAAGTTTTTAAATACACAAATACAAAGACCTGTGGTGCTCTGAAAAAGCTACGAATAATATAAGTATGAGGGAATGGGACAGTATGTCAGTAGACCCAATAACTATGGAGGAGCTACAAGTAGTATTAAAAAGTGTTAAGAACAGGAAGGCTACAGGAATCGATGGACTGAATGGAGAATTGGTTAAGTGTGGTGGTGTATTGTTGGAACTCAGAATTTTACATCTGTTGAATGATTGTTGGAGGAAGTGCAAAATCCCGGAATCATGGAATAAAGCGGCGGTAATTTCTCTTTTTAAAAAAGGAAAGAGGAATGATTGCAAAAATTACCATGGTATTAGCTTACTAAATGTGGGCTATAAGATACATTCGAAAATAATTAAAAACCGATTAAAGAACATAGCTGAAGCAATACTACAGGAAGAACAAAATGGATTTAGATCTGGCCACTCATGCTCTGATAACATCTTCTCAGTGAGAAGAATAATAGAGAAAAGAAAATAATTTAACCTAGAAACTCATATGGCATTTATTGACGTCAAAAAAGCGTTCGATCGAGTAGATAGGAATAGGCTCTGGAAGATTCTGTGGAGGAAAGGTTATCCCATTCATCTAATAAACACAATCAAAAGTTTATATAACGATACGCAAATAGTGATAAATACGGGTAAAAAGAGACTAACAGAAATGAAGATTAATCAAGGAGTGAGACAAGGATGTAGTTTATCACCCACTTTATTTAATATATATATTGACCACATTCTTAGAATTTGGAAAGGTAGAGTTAATCCGGGAATTAGATTAAGTGATGACGACTACCTAAATGTTTTACTATTTGCGGATGATTTATGGATTGTGCAGAAAAATGAAGAAGAACTCCAAAGATCAGTGTACACGCTGAACGAATTGTGCAAGGAATATAATTTTAGAGTTTCCGTAAAGAAATCAAAAATAATGGCGTTCACTGGTACTTATCCTATGAGGTCCAAAATTGTGATCGATAATGATATACTAGAGCAAGTATCACGGTGTAATTATCTAGGTTGTGACCTTAGTTTCATTCAAGAGTTTGATGTAGAAAGGAAAGTTGGGAAATTCCAGGCAATTTGTGGTAATATTAGTAGAACCCTAGGAAATAAAACACGGAAAGAAACCAGACTAAAATGTTATAAAGTGATGGCTGCCCCAGTACTATTATATGGGAGCGAATCGTGGGTCAGTACAAGACCACAAGAGAGTAAAATACAGGCTGCGGAAATGAGGTTTCTAAGAAGAACGAAGGGTTGTAGCCGGAGAGACCAACTAAGGAACGAGTCTATACGAAGAGAACTGAATATCTACAATCTGAATGAAAAGGTGAAAGAATATAGATCGAAATGGAAAGACCACGTAGAGAGAATGTCAAATGAAAGGGTTCCCCTAAAAGTTTTAAAGTACAGACCGGAAGGGAGGAGAGATGTGGGGAGACCACGCAAGAGATGGGAGTGATTGTTGTAAAAATCATATAAAGACATACTGTAACAAAACAGGAAAATATATATAAAATATATAACTTAAATGTTGTGTAAATACATAGGAAAAGGAAATTGAGTTAAATTTTGCTGTTATGAGTCGGAACAGGCGCAAGCCTAATCCTTGTTTGTAAGAAGAAGAAGAAGTTTTTAAAATTATTTTATATTAGATTGTCTAAATGTAAGTAATAAATGTTTATTTAATTTGTTTTACACGTTGACAGCCACACTAAATTTTGTAACATTTACAGCGAGGCCGTCGTATTTTTTATTTTTTCGAATTTTATTCATTTTTCTTGTTATTTTACTTAATAAACAAACACCAATTTTTGTAAAATAATGTTGTGACACACTTTTGGGTCTTATAGCCTGCTGGAATAATTTTAAATTTCAGAGCCATGTGATCTATTTTTGTGTCACAGTAAAAAATGTAATAGACAACTGGGTTTAGTTGCAAAGTACTCTAGACTATTTCAATCAACCAAAATAAGCAAAAGAAATAATAAAATTTAAAATAATAGCAGCATTCTAGTACAGGACAATAAGAAAAACTACCTGTATACGCAACAACCTATTGTTTGAAAAAAGGCCAACTATTTAAATAAGCTAAGTGTACAATGTCACTCTTTGAAGTCATAGCTTTTGAAACCACATTAGTAACACATGACTTAAAAATTAGAAATGTACTGCGACTTACTTTTGATGCACATGGCCCATTTTTAAAGACAAGTGTGACACACATTTGGGTCACATAGTAGTCAACTAAATATATTTATATAAATAAATTTATGAATCGAATAATTAATAATTATTTATCTTTTATCAAACATGTGTAGTCATTGATATACTACTACATTATGTTAGAAGTACTCTGTACTGTTATAAGTTGATTGTAGTAGCCTAAATATTAATTTTGCGATGCAGACTGTTTATAAAATTGTTAATGTCTTTAAATGTTTTTTTCCTTATATTTCGTAACGGTACTGTACAATGAGCTGGACAACTTCCGTATAAAATATTTAACATTTTTCAAGCGATGGGGAACTTGTAGGAGAAAATGTAATCAAAGGTACGTTCTCTCATTGGAACTATTGGTGTTGTCCGTTGTTAAGACCAAGCGATCTCTACTCCCTTAGCATACAAGACAACAGAGTAAAACTTCCTGGGTTCGATAACCGACGAAGATCTAGAAAGTATTTTTGTCAAAACTCACAGTTACAGTTTCCTTACACAGTATCCTCTAATGACTAAGCTGTTGATATTACATTAAATTGTTTCTTTCTGATCCGGCTGGAAAATTGTACTTATGTTTGCGGAAAAAATTTGATACACATTCACATTCTCATACAGACAATATGAGTCGTTTATCTTGTGAAGAAGATAAACGGTAATGACTTTTCCGCAGAAAATCAATGAGGAAGGTAATGACTGTAAGCGGAATCAAGCGAAACAAATTTTTTATTCAAAATTTAGTGTCCTATGCACTTGAATTCATAAACAATGTAAATTTCTTAATAAAACGAAAAAATATATATATATTACTGGATTTATGTTTTATTCTTCGTCCATTCCAATTTTGTTTTGCTTCCGCGTACATGGTATCCTCAAGATTCTAATATACAACCAGATTTCAAAGGCTTTGAGTTCATAGGTAGTCACCCTGTTTCAGGTCCAATTCTTCACTATATTTAGAAGAACTGAAAACACACCGCATCACAGGAGCCGGAATTAGATGTCTGGGGTTAGGTTGTGGGTCTTAAACGCTGAACTCATTGTATTAAAGTTATGTCTGGTCTTCCAAGACGATACCATAATATATACTGCGAATTGACCCATTCTTCTTTCATAGCAGTGCATAGTTATAGACATTATAAGACTTATTTTATTTTTGTCTGATTTGCATACAGACTCATGCCGCGGCTGTTTTCCCGCTGATGTTTATTAATTTCCCATTAATTGTGTTGATGTCCAGGCCATAATGTTTGATTAAGTCTGTAATTTTATTTTTCAGCTTTTAACTTCTTTCTATTGTATCAGTAAAAATAATTATATCATTCATATTATCTCAAATTGTAGTTCTGTTAAAATTTATTGAAATGCTTTCTAAATAAAGGTTGAGCATTATGGGTTAAAGTATAAAACTCTTTCTTACCTACGAAGAATTTTTACTTGTTTTGTTGAAGTATATTACTACGGTAGGTTACGGAATAGTGGTAATACTGGTGAATTTTAAGAACTTAAAAGCTTCCATTAATTGGCTGGAATCAAACCCGAGATTTTTTCTTTCCAATAAAATTCGTTGCAGTTAACTATCTAGCGCTCCAAACCACTGTACCACGATTGGCATAATTTTATCAAAGAATATAAATATCTTAATAAAAATAAAACTTTTGTATACTTCTAAAGATATTGTTTCTGTAAAATAGACACATAAAAATTCGTCAATGTTTTAACTTTGGAGTATGGCAGGCAAAGTACGTGCTTAAAAAACTTGTTTTTCCTCACAAAACGATACTTTTATATATCATGGACATATAATTTAAATTTTAGCACATAAATTAGGTCGTAACAGAAATTTATTCGATATATACAAAACAGTAAATACGAGGTAAAATTACTGGTGCGGAAACTGTTACAGCCATGACAGGTTTACTGTTTTCATTTTCATTAAAAGGTT
Source organism: Catonia carolina (assembly GCA_035578175.1). Lineage (NCBI taxonomy): Eukaryota > Metazoa > Arthropoda > Insecta > Hemiptera > Achilidae > Catonia > Catonia carolina. Next base: position 85,775,488 of record JAQMRL010000002.1, read on the forward strand.
TTCTTTACAAACTGTCAAAAATATCAAAACACTTTTCCTTTTATTTAAAAATTCTTTAACATGTAAAATAATTTCCTCATTATTTCCATCTTGCTTACCAAAATTGCAATTTTGATAGAATTTCATATTTGAATTTTTATATAAGGAAAAGTTTTAAATAAATTGAATTTTAAAATTCGATTGTTGCTGATAAACATAAAAAAATAATAATAAAATACCGATTTGAATATTTACCAACAAATGAAAAGTTAGAGGTTCTGTTGCGCCAGATATGTCCAATGCAGATAGTTCGTATGCAAATATATTGACACACACCTTACAAACGAATCTCTTTCTATACTTTTTAGCTTAAATGTGCTATGAATACATACATTTCTATGTATACACTTATTACATTATACGAAGATACAACCCGACAATAAATAGAACAACTTTTCACCGACAAAATGTCTCATGACTATGCAATATAACTACATGGAAATGCATAATTCATAATGAGTATTTCAGTATGAACTGTTCATATTATGCTAGGAATTTCAATATGTTGTGTTTTGTATGTTACCAGTTATTCGGACGAAGAAGCAACATTGATGTAATACATATTTAAATCTCTTTTAAGTGTCTGTAGAAACCCAGAACTTTCGAACACATAATACCAATAAAGATTCTATAAACACAATGAATTCCATTACTGGAAAATTTTGTTTTATTAAAACTATACAATAACATAAATAACTGAGAATAATTTAAAATAACAAATGGAATATTATTTTATTTAAGTTCAGTTTAATTTTAACGTGGCATAAACTTTCAGAAAATACCATATGCGCTGTAAAAAGTAATATAGTTTTAATCCATATAAATTTATTGAAACATTTATCAAGCGAATTACCATTATTCCCCACAAACTTTAAAATAAAGCGGAAAACTATTTATGATTACGAAAAAGTCGAAATAGCACAACTAAAACTTATATTTACGATTCATAAACGCTATAAGTAGAAACTGTTCGGAAAGATATTCATGTGAGTTTTATAATTTCATGTTATGATCGCCTTGAAGTAAGAAATAATGTAGTTATCGAATACAATTTTTAAAAATATTACTGTATGTTGGTTAGGACATCACCCGAAAGGGTGGTTTGAACCTTTAGAGGATTTACTAAGTAATAAGAGGAGTGAGGTGTGATTTTCATTAGTCTTCGTCACCGAGTGGAAAAGTATTATATCTTTATCAGTATGCCAGGTCCACCGAAAAGCATCTACATTTCATCCGGCAAATGACACCTTTACTTCAATCACCTCAGGGTCTGGCTGTTTAATGAAATGTATTTCTCTCAAAAGAAATAACTCTGAATAGTGTATTTTACACCTCTACCTCTTCTGTTCTTAAATACTTCAGTCATATAATGAGCTGACTATTTGAAAAAAAAAACAGAACTATTTTTTGTAGCCCAGGTACTAGCAGATCGAGTGCAAATAATTTAACACTCTGCCTGCCTGCTAAGGGCAGAAACAGGTATAGCATTTCATGTATTAATAAATACGTACGTACTAAAATTAGTCATGCAATCTTAAAGTCTTCCATAATGGTTCAAACATTAAACTATTTAAATGTCTTGTTTGATTTCTTAACTGCCCGGTTGGTATAGTGGTAAAGTCGTCGCTGCGAGTCAGCGGTTTAACAGCTGATTTTTGGAGACGAATTTTCCTGGTTACAATCCTAGTAAAGACAGTTACTTTCATACGGATTTAACTACTAAAGAGTGGTTGTCGGTGTACTTTGATGGTTTAGGTTCAATTAACCATACTCCCTCAGGAATAGTCGGCCTGAGTCTGTACAAGATTAAGAGTCCATTAAGTTAGTTTTATAATTTATATTATATCAATAAACAGTTTCTGTGTGATACAGTAGAAACAAATAGACACACGAAATGATTTCTTTAAAAAAACGTGTTTTTTAACATTTACGAACAATATTACAATCAGTTAAATTTTTTAACTACGAGTAAATTTTATAACATAAAATAAATACCTAAATCTTGATGAAGATTAAGTCCACTAGCGTTATTTCTAATTTAAAAATTAACTGTAGTTTTTGGTTAGGTTAATTCTCAATGTCGTTATGTGTTATAAATAGAAAAATCAGCAATTTTGTCGGCTAATTAAAAAATTAAACGAAATAAATTTTATCAGCGATAGTTGACGCAGTCAATTTTTAATTTTGTCTATACGGTAGGGTATAAAATTTTGAAACTTCTGATCTGTGGTAGAGGTTAATGGATCTATCGAAAATGCTACGAACGAGCGAGTTGCAGATGAACGCCTTAATGAAACAGTACATGCTAAAAACAGTACACTTGCATGAACACTTATAAAAGAATTACACAATAATTTTAAAAAATCATAAACATTATAGTACACATACGATTAAAAATACTAACAAAATGGATCAGCTTGTTACATTAATTTTGTTTTAAAATATTAACTGTAAATTTCAGTTGGTTTCAGCTAATTTAAATTAATTTAAGTTAATTTATTGTGAAGTATCAGTATCACTTCGTTTCATTGTGTGACCAGTAAGTACCAATGTCTACGAGCATCTGTTCGAATAATTCACGATCACAATGCCATTGACTCCACATGAAATACACAAGATAAGGTTTTAGCATACTTCTGTTTGTACCACACTGCACTTTATTGCGGTGTTTCGCCAAACTCCACGTAGATTCAATTGTCGGGTACGTATATCAGTTTGCGGGTCCGTAAAATGCAGGTAATGGTTTACTGTTCCATAATCATAATTTTCATTTACTAGGCAATCAACATTTTTTTTAAAAAGTGTTCATTACAAGTGTACTGCCTTTAGCATAGACTGTTTCACGAACGCGTTCCCCTGCAACCCGCACGTTTCTTTTAGCATATTCGAAAACATTCACGTTATTCCAAAGGGTTTTGATGACGTTCAAGTCCGTCTTGGTATTTTTTCATTGTTTCTTTTGTCCATGCGGTGTTCAGAAGGTTAGAAGAAAAGAGAAAAGCCTACAGTGAACGAATGCTGAGAATGTGGGTTGCAAAAACAGCTACCAGAAACGTGTGAAGTCACCTCACGTGGTCTAAAATTGGCATCATTTATGAAGAATAAAGAATTGTCTACAACAGTGTATGTAAATAATGGTAAATTACGTCACTGGTTATGAACCAGGAGAGTCAGTAATAATTCTAAGGAACTTCGATTGTAGACGCTGCAAGGTGGCAATGTTAGATAAGCTTTCTGATTCCCACAGTTCAACTCCGTACGTCTATACTGGTTTTATTATTGTTTTATAAATAGTTAATTTACTGGACAGAGAAAGATACGACTTTTTGTTAAGCAACTAATATAGTTGGGGTATTTTAATGCCTTACTGTATTTAGTATTATGATAAAGTAACATAAATTTGAAATTGTGTAAAAATCTAGTAGCCTAGTGTAGTATATTAGTGTATATATCTAGTGTATATATTGATTTACCAAAATACCGTCTTGACAGTATTTCATTAATTTATGATAAGATAAAAAGTACTCGGTTAAAAAAAGTCGTTTTATAGGAGAAAAATAATTTATGACATACTTATAAGGAATTTAGCCAATTCGGTTGTTATTGACTAACCGTTAATTATTAGTGGAAAAGAGTGATATAATTTTGATATTTTCGATGAAACCAATATTTTAAAGGATCATTACCGAAAAAAATATTGTAACTACGGGACTACTAATGATCACAAAACATTTTGGTTACTGCTGCAAACATCCCATTAAAATGTGAAATTGTATTTCGGTCATTAATTTAATTCATTGTATGTTTTTAACGAACCGCATGATTTACGAGAATATATCTATTGTTAATGAATGGACTAAATAAAATATTGAAAATAATGAGGAAAGTAATTTTGTGTAAACGAAGTAATTAAAATTTGTGAAACAGAACATCATTATTAATTTAATTTTGTATGAAACTATAGTTTATATTTTATTGTTGATATAAATCATGTATACATCACTTAATCGTCAGCTTAAGCATAGTTATTGTCTTTATCTAAAAATTAAATCATATTATTTAAATTATATTAGACTACTTAAACAGAATTACAAAACTTGGTTTAAATTTTAACCTAATAGAATATAATAGACTATTAAATACGAAAAAGTAATTCTATAAATTCTACAGAATAGCAGCAAAACTAATTCAATTATTTTGTTATTTAATCTCAAGACGTCATTAGACCTATGGCTTTTACTAAATTTTTATTTTAGGGTTTTTTCTGAATCTCGAAATTATCCTCTTTATAATCATGCAAAAGCTTTTTTAATTCCATTCGGTAAAACAGAATATCCATTTGAAATACATTGAATCGGATGTTTTTGTTTTAAATAATATGAGTATTATTCGGAAAAGCTAGTTCATCAAATATAGAAATATTGTAGCGCTTTCAATCAAAATGTCCGAGACTGATCACGCATCCCCATGGTATGTAACCAATGAAATATTACAGAACGATCTGAAATTTTCTTTCATGAATGAGAAGTAAAACAATGTAACAAGAAAAGTTTTGAAAGTTAGAAGAGGATCTCTAACATAAGCAAAGATAATCGCAGACTGAAACGTTTTAAAACATTGTACTTACTTTTACGAATTTGTTAATCATTTAACTCATTCAATTTTTACTAATACTTAATCATCGCCATCTTAAAATTGGTACCATTGTCATCTCCATCATGGTCATTGTCATCTTTAACTTCATCTCATCAAGTAGGCCTACTTCAAGTCTTTTTTTGAATCTCACTAATGAGTGTGTTTTATATTTTAATTCTAAGAAAGTTACTATTCAGACATTTATAATCTTTACTTAAAGTTTATGATTACATTAAAAAAACTTACTGTTAAAAATATCTATTTATTATAAAAAATAATATGATTTTAAAACATTATAGTATATAAACAGTGCACAATTTGATAAATAACCAACCTTGAGAGGCATGTGCCACAGAAAGACTTGATGAAACGATTCTTAAACTTGTTCAGAGAAATGGTCTGTTAGTTTAGAAAATACAAAAGGATGTTTTAACGTTTCAAAAGCACAATATTAGAAGTTAATCGCTTGCTTCTATCCGTACTTGTGAAAAATCAATTAATGAAAGATCAATCGATCATTACCATCTCAATTTTGTTTGGTAATTGGATATTTCGTATAATTAGTCAATTGAGAATTTTTAACTGAGATTTGTCTGCTCTAATAGTTAAAAAACTAAGGTTTTATATCTACAATTAATTTTGTTTTACTAATGCAACTAAATTTTAATCTTTCAAGTAGCCTAATTAATTTTAACATTAAACTTAAAAAGTTTAATCATTTAACAGATAAAATTTCAGAATCATTGTGCATTTTCTTAGTTTTGTTTTAATTCATCAAAATCAAAAACTGTCAGGAAGTATACAAAAATATACAGACAAAATAGGGCGTTAGTAGTGTACGTATGTTGGTTCTGCGCCTCCGCCATTTTGTTTTTTGTAGTGGATGTTGTGGAGTAGATTTATATAGGGTGGTTGGAGGGGAGTAAGAGGTTGTATCCTCGACCAATCAGGACACACCGTCTTTTGTTATCGCTTTAAGTTAGCTCCGCCCATTTCCGGAGGGGTGAGTATGAGGTTGTATTCTCGACCAATCAGGGTACACCGTCTTTTGTTATCGCTTTAAGTTAGCTCCGCCCATTTCCGGAGGGGAGATGGTGGTTGATGTGTCTTCGACCATTCAGGGTACACCGTTTTTTGTTATCGCTTTAGGTAAGCTCCGCCCATTTCCGGAAGGGTAGATGGCGGTTGTTGTGTGCTCGACTAACCAGGGTACACTGTCGTTTGTTATCGCTTTAGGTAAGCACCGCCCATTTCCGGAGGGGGAGACGGAGGTATTCTCAATGTTAAAATATGTGTTTACAAAGAACCGGTGGATAATAATCATAGTTTATTTAAGTGTGTGTGTGTGTGTGTGTGTGTGCGCGCGTGTGTGTGTCCTGTATAGACAATGGAGAATTATTTTGCCTTCAAGATTGTTTACCAGACTTGATCGCCGACGAACGAACCGTGAGAACAGGATACGTGAAGAACGTTAATTGAACAAGATGTTATCAGCATAATTGTACACGCAAACCGGGTCGTCAACGGACTGTGAAAGACAAAGGTCAATTATATTCACAAAGGCCTTCAAGATTGACTATCAGTCGTAATTGCCGGCGAACAAACCGTGAGACCAGGATACGTAAAGAACGTTAATTGAACACGGTACCATCAGCGGCGGTAGACCGTGCGAACTGAACGCAGTCGACCGCGCACGATACTATCAGTGACGGTAGGCCGTGCGAACCGAACGCAGTCGACCGGGACGTTAATTGAACACGATGCTATCAGCGGTGGTAGGCCATGCGAACCGAACGCAGTCGACCGCGACGTTAATTGAACACGATGCTATCAGTGGCGGAAGGCCATGCGAACCGAACGCAGTCGACCGTGACGTTAATTGAACACGATACCATCAGCGGCGGTAGACCGTGCAAACCGAACGCAGTCGACCGCGGCAAAAAATCACACGAATAAAATCAACATAATTCAGACCGTCTACATCCTGTTAACCGGGATAAAGATCGGACACATAAAGAAAATAATAATATATGAAAAATACATTGTACGTTGGAATAAATATTTTAAAAACCGGATGGAAGTAATTAATACAAGCGAGCCACTACTACAAAAAATTACACGAATAAAATAAATGTAATTCAGACCGTCTACATCCTGATGACCAGGATACATAAAGAAAATAATAATACTTGAAAAATACATTGTACGTTAGGAAAAATACTTTAAAAACCGGATAGAAGTAATTAATACAACCGTGCCACTACTACATGTCTATATTTGTGTTCGTTATGTGTACGCACGCAAACATCGCCGTCACCGCTTTTACAGACTTCGGACGGTCCGCCCCCGAGAAACATTATGTACATACGCACACATACACATGTGTACGGATGCAGATAGATCTTTCTGATAGAACGGGTGGGTTTACGGTGTTTGTGTGCGTCTGTGGTGTTTCGGTGTTGTTTGTGTCGGTGTGTTGTGTGAGTCCTGAAAAGGACTGATTTTATGTTTGGGTTCCTCCATCCTCTGAAGCGAGCTGATGATGTCCGATTCCTAATATCACAGACAGATGAAAAGGACTGATTCTAGGTGTTCTACTTGTCCACATACCGGACAAACGGACAGTGTGGCATTTTGGATTTGTGGATGATGAATGGATCATCACCCACCTCCCACTCACACAAACGAATGAAGCAGCTTGGACACCGTACGCAGTCACCATCGCCTTCATATAGAAAGCCTGCTTCCGCCAACGCCTCCACACGCACATTTGTGTTGGGGAACACCAACAAGTACACTTCCTCGCAGACAGTTCTGTAGAACGTCTGCAGACGTATCTCGTACGCTGTCTGGTCGTCCATGTTGGAAGTGTAACAAGCAAACGAAACTGCACTGAATATTTATGTTTTGTTCCCCCACCCGCTGACACGCGATACAGCCGCTTCCGGTGTTTGATAAACAAGAAAGTCGATACCAATTTCGCAATATACGTTCGAAATACAATGTACTGCCGAACCGTGTGAAAGAATATTAAATAAAGCAGACTTAATTGTTATCATTTCCTGCTTTTCTTCTACAATATGAAAATGTTATCACCCACCGCATCCGGTGCTTGAGAAAGAAGTTGACGACACTGCTATCAACCTCCGCCGCTTTGCTACCCACCCCACTTCCGCTGTTGAGAAATTAATTAAAAGCAACCGCATCCGGAGTTTGAGAACAAACTTCTCTACTCTGTAATCGATATTATACATACCACTACTTCCGCTCTACACAAAAAAGTATTATTAACTAGTTCAACTAGCGACGGTTAAAAAAATTACTTTAAAATTGTCCATCCAGTTTTATTACCTCACAATTTTGCTTAATTTTCTTCGAATACCACTGATCAAAATGACCAGCGGTGAGTGTGTATCCCCAAGCCCTTAGAGTAAAATAGTGTCAGTCATCATGAGACAGCAGATAGCCAAGGAACTGCACAAACCGGCCCGACGTCACTTCACCACGCGAAGGGTCGAGCTGAAAGGAGTAGACGATCTGTACCAGGGAGATCTGGTGGAAATGATACCGTACGCCAAGGTAAACAAAGGATACCGCTATATTATGACCGTCATCAATTGTTTTTCCAAGTACGCCTTTGCCGTTCCGCTAAAGACCAAGGGCGGAGTCGGTGTGGCCACCGCACTGCGGACGGTATTGAAGAGCGTTATACAAACGCCGCGACACTTTCAAACCGATCAGGGTACGGAATGGTACAACAGCACCGTGCAAGGAGTATTTAAAAAACACAGCATAAACCACTACAGCACGTACTCGGAGAAGAAGGCGTCCATAGTGGAGCGGTTCAATCGAACGTTGAAAGAGAAGATGTGGCGTCAATTCACGGCGCAAGGTACGTACAAATGGGTACATTTACTGCCCAAGTTGGTCACCGAATACAACAACACGGTGCACCGCACTATACAAATGAAACCCGCGCAGGTGACGAAAAGAAACGAAAAGCAGGTGTTGCGTGCGATCAACGAGGCTACGTATAGGAAAAAAGTACCGCTCAAAACAAAATTCAAGGTTGGCGATCAGGTGAGAATCAGTAAGTACAAGAAGACTTTTGCCAAAGGCTACCTTCCAAATTGGACCAACGAGATATTCACTGTCGATACGGTTAAACCTTCACGTCCCACCACTTATCTTTTACGAGATGTACGTGGTCAAGTGTTGAAAGGAGCGTTTTACGAACAAGAACTGAGCAAGGCGAAGCACGGAGACGTGTACCTGGTCGAGAAAGTGCTACGTCGACGAGGTGACAAAGTGCTCGTTAGGTGGATAGGGTTCGATTCCACACACGATTCGTGGGTCGACAAAAAAGATATACTCTGAGTACATTAGTGTGCGATGAACATTCAAAATGGAGATACGCACTGTACAACACAAGGAAAAATTACCACTATTGAATTTTGATGAGTACATTGGCAATGGTGGTGGTGGTGACCAGATGGGCAGAAGACACAGTGCTTTACTACCGAACAGTATCAGGTGTATAGTGTGCGGCCCATCCAACTGCGGAAAGACCAATGCCGTATTCAACCTGTTATTCGCCGACAACGGACTGTGTTTTGAAAACTTGTATGTATTCAGCAAGTCGTTGTACCAACCTAAATATACATTTTTACACGAGGTAATGGCTAAGGTACCGGAAATCGGATACTTTGCCTACAGCGAAAACGAAGAGGTGATCAGTCCGGCCGAAGCCAATCCGAATTCGATCATGATATTTGACGACGTAGCGTGTGAGAAACAAAACAACATAAGAAGCTATTTTGCCATGGGACGTCATAACAATGTGGACAGCTTCTACTTGTGTCAGACTTACAGCCGTATTCCAAAACAGTTGGTGCGTGACAATGCGAACCTACTGATGCTGTTCCGACAAGACGACCGGAACCTGAAACATGTGTATCACGATCATGTAAACACCGATATGAATTACGAGAAGTTTAAGCGGATATGCAGAAAAGCGTGGTCCGATCACACACACGGATTTATCGTGGTCAATAAAGAATGCGATATGGACAAGGGCAGATACCGAATTGGATTCGATCGTTTCATCGCACTCAGTCATGACTGAGATAGCGAACTATCCGGATCAACGACATTTTCTGGTAGCGCGCGCACCAAAAACGCGTCCGAAAGCCAACCTTTGTACTTGGTATTTTGAAAGGGAAAAAAAATTCTGTGGTAATTACTGCAGCCGAACGCGGGATAAGAGTGCATATCACCCAAGATGTTGGCGTCACGCGCTGACACCGAGACGGTCACATCGACCGATTATCATTGTCATGATCACAGCGGACGGGAGGATTTACAACAAGTCGTTGTGGTTGAAATTCATCGCCAAGTGCCAAGAGAAAAATGTCCCGTTACGATTCTGCCTCTACGCTGATTGTATGTTTCAGACGACCGTACGTCACCCGTGGAACTTTATTTCACGCTTTAGACCGTTGCCGAACATGTATCGCGGACGGGGTGACATATCACTAATTAACGCTCACGGTTCAATGAACTATGTGACCGTAGTCATGGATATGTTGGCATATGCTTGTGACATTGACAACGCACAATCCTGCATCTTGATCACTGAACGCACGATTCCAATCAGATCGCCCGTCACCGTATACAAACAAGCACGCTTGTACGGAGTCAAATGTGTGGTGGACCCTAGCTACAACGTTCGATTCAGCGGTGACATCCTCCCACTACCTAGACGCCGAGCTAATACAGAGTTTGGTCTTGTCAATTGTCGTGGTCAAGGGCTGTTAAGTTGTACGCTCCTGAAGGCCGCACTCCCGACTCTGCGTCCATACTGCCACCTGTTCGGTCTGGACTGGGACCCGGTGGATAGAGTGTATAAAGTGGTCGACCACCGACTTTTTCACATATGGACCGAATACGTTGGCGCTTATCCAGATGAATTCTGGTTAATGAATTCGTTTCTGATTCATCTACACAACAAAGTGCAACGCCCAATCAGAGAATTGAAGCGATATATGGCCGACTTGCCGGTAAAGGATAATACAGTGATTGCTGAAATCGCAGAGTATCGAGACGGAGTGAAAAGAAGCGCTGTGTTTTCATCATTGCTCACGAAAAAGAAAATTTATCCCGCCGATAATATAGTCACTAAATATTACGGTGGTATGAAAGGGGTCAAAAGTAGAGCCATTCAGACCCATCTGCACCGTGTACTACGATTTCTACGCAAACATAAGCGAAGAGTAATGTTTTTCAGAAACGTCCAGCTCGATGTGCCAGCGATTGTCTGATTGTACCTACGTACCTACAATCTTGCTTCTAGATACCTACAATCTGGTTTCTAGGTACCTACAACCTAGTTTCTAGGTACCTACATCCTGGTTTCTAGGTACCTACGTGGTATCTACCGTCGGTCATTAGTCGATATGACGTCGACACGAGAACAAGTGGCGGTGGATATAGATCGGTTGACTCAATCGATAAAACGGAAGCACAGAGCTATGCAACACGGCGAGCTAGAAGCCGACCGTGTAATGGCGAAGACATTCAGACCACTTATAGAACCACTGCAGGAGATTGCGACGAAGATAAAAATTGAAGACGAAAAATTAGACATAAAAAAAGAGGAACAAGGCAAAGAGGAACAGCAGAAACCGAAAGACGAACCGGTTGCCTACGAGCGCATGGGAGCGCTTGCCAAGAAATATACCGACATGGCCAACGCTTCGACAAATAGAAACGAGTTTGATCATACATACGGTATACATTTTAATCCAAACACCGAGCGGTGGCAAATTGGAGATTCGGTTATATCGTTTGATGGCGATCAGGTACGTTTGGATGGCAGTAATCAGTTTTTTGTCGGTACCCGTGGGCTGTACGAACTACTGTTCAAGTCAAACCCGGTCGGGTACAAAGACAGGGACTTGAGACGTTACAAACAGATACTTTCCATTAGTGAAGCACACCTGGATGGACTGGGGCGGGTGAAACGAAACTCAAGCAGCAAGTATAAGAAAGTAATCTCGCAAATCTTCCCGCCGACCAATAAGTCAAAAACGGGAAAAGGAATGTCAATCCAACATTCAAGCGCACCGATAAAATACATGTATTACGACAATGTAAATGAAATATGTGATCGTCTACGCTTACTGATCTCGTCCAAGGAAGCCGGACACACTGGTCATGACGTGGAGATCGCGTCGATCATAGAGGAACTGCGAGAGAGAGGTGTTATTGAGGGTGGTGAACTGAAGATTACTGTATCAGTGTAGAGATGAGTGTAGACAAATTCGGACGGTATGAGGGCGGTGGTGGTGCAGCGCGTGGACCGCCCGGCGAAGGTTTCAAATTGACCAGCGAAGGTGAATTCGATATGGAGCACCGATCGTTGTGCAATGTGGCCAACAGTGCACAGATGAAAGACTACGATGCCGTGAATTTCCGTACGCTTAAGAAAAAGGAGCAGGAGATTAACGGTGTTGCTTTGATGAAATACAACGAACTGGCACAGCAAATTGTGGACGTATACGTAAATCTAAAATCTCATTATGAGCAGCAAGGTAAGAAGTCATATGCGGATATGGAGCATTATGTGAAAAGTATAATGCATGACCATAAATTGGAAGCCATCAAGCAGATAGAAGATGGATTCAAAAGAGTTGAACCTTTGGTTGAGTCGGTGATATCAGTACGTGAAGATATGGAGGAAAAAATCAGAACAATTGTGGACGAGAAGATCGCGTTGTACCACAGAGGTAACACTTATCTGCATCCCCCCGATGAGTTCAGTCCTTCTATAGAGTTTGACCCGAAAGCATCTAGTAATGACCAGTCGACGGAACAGCAACAGAATACAACGGAGTAGACGGTACAAGTGGAAATCAGCCAGTCTAAAGACGGGATCCGGACTGTTAACATCGGTCGCGAAGAAAGTAATAAGCGGTGCTGTCGGAGGAATCGGTGAGGTTGCAGGAACTGTGTTGAACAAAGCGGTCGACATACTACCCGTGGAGCTACATATACCCGGATACCAGTACTGCGGACCAGGTACCAAGTTGGAAAAGCGTTTGCGCAGAGGCGATCCCGGTATAAATCCATTGGACGCAGCGTGCAAGCAGCACGATATAGCGTACAGCAAGTACAGCGATACAGCGCACAGAGCGGTCGCCGATAGGGAGTTGGCGGAACGCGCTTGGACACGTGTTAAAGCGAACGACGCGAGTTTAGGGGAAAAAGCGGCGGCTTGGACGGTCACTAACCTTATGAAGACCAAAGCCAAGTTGGGTGGTGGAATTAGGGGAAGAAGAAGGAGAGGTCGTGGGAAAAAGAAGAAGACGTCAAAGGTGGCGGCAGCCGCACTACGTCGTCTAAAGGCTATGGTGGGTAAAGGTCTGTACCTACGTCCGTACCCGAAGAGTGGTGGAGGTGGGAGAAAAAAAAAACATCGCCGTCGCCGCTAACAAATATCGACTTGGTTAATTATGCACGAGCACTAAACATTCCGCTGCGCGGAGTGTACATGAGAGACCGACTGCCCACGCGTCCGCTTCGCAATGAAATGGCCATCGTCAATCTGGACAGTGTTCACGGACCGGGTACGCATTGGGTGTGCTACCGGAAACAAGGTACGGTGATCAATTACTTTGACAGCTTTGGTAACTTACCACCACCCGTCGAATTGATCCGATACTTTGGCCAGCAGGCCAGCGTTTTTTACAATTACTCAAACCACCAATCGTCAAACACTGTAATATGCGGACACCTGTGCCTCTTATTTTTGGCGAGCGCGGTGCGTTAGTATCGAACCGGATCCAGACGGATAACGACGACAATGTTGTTTTGCTTGAGTCATAACCAAAGCGTCTTGACATGCGATCTCTTCCCACCGTTGGAGTTGGTCGGTGACTGGGAAATCGGACTGATCAACTTGTCCACTTACAATTCGATACCAAACGTGGAATACGGTGTGAACAACTGTTTTGCGTACGGCAACGCCGACAAACGTGTGCTATTGCCCGAGGGTTCGTACGAGATCAACGACATCAGCAATTATATTACCGAACGTTTAGCGAAAGGAGAAAAGATAAAATTGATTGCAAACAACAACACTTTGAAATGTGAAATCGAAACGAATCAGAAGATCGACTTTAGCGTTCCACACTCTATCGGATCGCTGCTGGGCTATGACGATGTTGTGCTGGAAGCCAACAAAAAGCACACGTCTCAACATCCCGTTTCCATAATAAAGGTGAACACGATACGTGTAGAGTGTAATATCGCACGTGGGTCGTACAGTAACGGAGTGGAAGGACACACGGTTCACGAGTTCTTTCCGTCCGTAGCGCCCGGTTTCAAAATCATCGAGTCACCGTCCACCGTGATATACGTACCGGTGAATACGAATCGCATCCACCACATTACGGTACGACTGTTGGATCAGGACGGACGTCTGATAAATTTTCGCGGGGAAACTATCACCCTACGTCTTCATTTGCGGCGAAGAAGAGGAGGAGAGGGAATATAAAATGGGTTTGGTATTTAAGTCGAGCAAGGAGGTCAGCGTACCGGTAAAATCTGTCAGTCGTCATAAGACAACGACCGAGTTGACACCTGAGAACAAGACGTTTCTTCGACGAATTGGATTCACAGTGCAGCAGTAATATGTCATCGATTCTTGGAGTAAGCGACAAGTACGAAATAGACGACACGGTGCAAAAGTTTGAAGAGCACGTACATCTACCGTACGCCTCGCAGACTTTAAATAACAACGATGAGATTACGATCCCTATACACCAGCAAGACGTGTACACACTACCGTCCAAAAGTTATATCTACGTGGAAGGTGAAGTGAGTGCGGTGACCGCTGCCGAGGCCGAGGCGGTCATCCAACTGGTCAACAACCCGGTCGCTTACCTCTTTGACGAGATACGATACGAGATTGGCGGCATGGTGGTAGACCGGACAAAAAATGTTGGTGTAACGACTACCGTGAAGAACATACTGTCGGCGCGTCTGAGTCAAAAAAACACATTGGAGAACGCCGGGTGGAAAGTCGGGACTGAACCGTTCGCCGTGACGGACAACAAATTCTCTTTCTGCACACCGCTACGAATGCTGATGGGCTGGGCAGAGGACTATGGGAAAATCATATTGAATGTCGATCAAAAACTCACGCTGCTGCGCGGATCAAACGACGCTAACGTAGTGATTACCGCACCGGTAACCAACAAGGTCACCTTCAAACTTTCGAAATTACAATGGATCGTACCCTACGTGTCGGTGGAGGACGCCTACCGCCGCAACCTGCTGAAGATGACGGACGTTGACCGTCCGATTGCGATGCCGTTTCGCACCTGGCAGATATACGAATACCCCGTACTGCCCACCGCCACACATCACAACTGGGTGGTGAAGACCACCACGCAAATGGAAAAACCACGGTTTGTAGTGCTCGCCTTCCAGACGGCACGTAAAAACAACCAGACCGTAAACAATTCGTACTTTGACTTTTGTGATCTCAAGAACGTACGTTTACACCTGAACGAACAGTATTATCCGTACATGAACCTTATGGGAAACAAAGCGGTGCTCTACAACTGGTACTGCAATTTTATGAACGTTTATTACGGTGACGAGGAAGGACCATCTCTGTCACTGGCAACATTTTCAACCAACACACCGTTAGTGTTCATCGACTGCTCGCGCCAAAACGAATCACTCAAGGTCGGTGCGGTCGATATCCGCTTGGAGTTTGAAACGAACACAAACATCCCTGCAAACACAACCGCTTATTGCGTCATCATTTACGATACGGTTGTGCAATACACACCGCTGACCACCCAAGTCACACGCTTGATGTAAACTCATTCTGTCGACTACTCGCGTCATGGAAGGTCGTGGTGGTACCGGTGTGATCGAGTTTCACGGGTTCCGTGACAACGACAACGAATTTATCATCAAAGAGTTGGCACTGGTCGACGAACAGAAACACTTTACCCATCTGTTTTTTCGACCACCATACGCGAAAACATTGCTGGACAAATGCCATCAACGGACGGTCGAATGGTTAGAGACCCGTTACCACTACATCAGATGGGAACACGGTAACGTCGACTATTCCGAACCGGTGATGACACAACTTTGCGCCTACTTTCATACGATATACACCAAAGGTCCGGAAAAGGTACGTTTCTTACGAAAGTTTCACGATAACGTGAAGCAGATCCCGGACTCGGCACCAAAACCTACATTCAACGATGACAGCTTGTCGTGCTCGGTGCACGTCGGCGGTATACGATGTGCCCTTCAATCGGCCGTTTTCTACATGGATTGGTTGAAACAACAACGCGACTATACACGAGAAAGTAACCGTTTACAATCGTTGGACGCCTCGAATCTTCCGACAGACCGGTGTAAGGAGTTGGCCAAAGCCGGTTTTTTCTACGACATGTCAACTAACAAAGTGGTTTGTGTGTGGTGCGGAGACTTTTACGACTGGCACATTGCGTGTGTAAAACATTACGTCAACAACATTCCGATTGAATTCGATGTAATTGTTCCACGAAGTTAGAAAAAAAAAATAAAAAAAATTAATGATAAAAATACAAAAAAATTAAAAGTGCATTAGGCCTATTGGGGAGAGCACGTTAAAAAAAACGCGCCTTACTTCCGGCCTCTTGGGCGGTGTGGAACAGGAAGTTTGTCGGTCAGTCGGTGAGTGACTGCCTCATCATGAACATCGTAGACGATTTGTGGATGAAGATAGGAGACGAGATCTTAACACCTCGACATTTTAAGGTTGATTTCTTTAACGTGTTGATTGTGGATGTCGACAACCGTGTGGTGAATGGTGACCCGGTCAAAGTATGCGTCACGTTTAACAACGTCAACAACATGTATTGGGTGAATTTCGAATGTGGTAATAAAAATGAGATTCGAGTCGGAAAAGGTGTCATTGGCACACAGGATATAAAATACGACGATTCGAGCAACACCAATATCACTGTGACCGTTTATTCTGCGAAAAAGAAGGTGGTGGTGGAAGGGAGACATCGCAGTCCACTACTACGGGCGAACGATTGCACTGCGTCGACAAACCCAGACGATTATATTCAAGGACACTTTTGTATCCGTTTCTACATACTCTTGTATAAAAGGGAAAACGAATAGAGCTGAATGTATATCTAAGTGTGTGTGTGTGTGTGCGCGCAGTGTGAACGCGTACACAAGGCCTACTCGATTAAGGGATAGCACGTTGAAATAAAAACGAGACCGGCGGCTCGGCAGTATAACATTGTATGGATCCATACGCGTGTCGTGAGATCGTTTCGGAGCACGATATCCGTCAGTTGTTAGAATGGAACGAGGCGATCGATCAGCAGATTAAAAATGATATAATCATGTTCGGTAAGGTCGACATCGTAGACGGAGCGTTGATGATAAAAAGACTTTTTCTACAGTCCGTTTCCATACGTTCGATCGAGGACTATCTCGCCTTCAACAAACCGATGAATCTGGATGTTGTAGCGTTGATCGGATTGCTGGACAGTGCGTACACCGTTCAAACGAAACACACTGCTGGGAAACGCATCGGGCCCCCGGCCTAACGGGCGATGTGGAACGGGGGCACAACAAAAAAGAATTTCACTCTAGCCTCGGGACTCGGGACTCGGGACTCTGGCCTCGGGACTCTGGCCTCGGGACTCTGGCCTCAGGACTCTGACCTCGGGACCCGCGCGCGTTGTGAGTGACGGACGCTGGGATAGCGTGGTGGTGGTGGGGATTTCCTATATAAGAGAGGCTGCAGTGTACGCGATCACGGTTCACTCACTCACACCCAGCAGCATGCAACGTGTACACCAGTGCAACACCCTGCGGAAAGAGTCGTGGCGCGTGACACTTAACACGCTACTGGCAAACGGTCCTTCCGATCTAAATTTGTTGCACCATATATTTCGGTGGTCGATGATGTTTGGAACGGAGAACGTACGGTTCTGGTATTGCAAGGTGTACGAGGAATGGACTGGCAGCGGATACGTCAGCGTCCGTCATATTTTAAAAGATATGATTGACTGCTACAACGATGGAACGGACATCACATTAAGCAAGGTGTTCCTAACTCCAGACGAACTCTATGCATACGAGGACCAGGTACGGAAAGCCCGTGCGGAATCTATGCATACATAGAACAGCTACGGGAAAATTAAAGATAGTCCCCTTCCCTCACTCTCCCGATGGGGATCGACTCTTTAAACAGCCCTTTTCAGGGCTACCTTATTTTTTAATGTAGGTAGGTGGAGAATGTTTAAATTTGTGTGTGTGTGTATACGCTTGCAAACACTGCCGTCTCCGCTTTTACAGACTTCGGACTGTCTGCCTCCGAGAAAAATTATGTACATACGCTCACATGTGTGTACGGATGCAAATAGATCTTTCTGACAGAACAGGTGGGGTTACAGTGTTTGTGTGCGTTTGTAGTTTGTTGGTGTGTGTGTGTGTGTGTGTGTGTGTGTGTGTGTGGTTCTAATAAGAACCGATTTTAATTATGAAGTCTCCTGATCACCACTTCCCAGTTCGATTTCCAGTTGCTGAAGACTTGGTGTACGCAGGTGCAATGAAAATCGTACCCTTACACCCAACTTTGACAAAATAACTAGCACCAACGTCAGCGCTATTAATGGTACTAGCACCAGCACCATCAGGAAGAATCGCACAATTGTCGGTAAACCACGGAATAAACATAGCAATACTAGCAGCTGAATTATCATCTTGGACAACAAGTCTCTCTCGAGAGAGTCGTAGACGTAAGTGATCATGGGTGGACAAAATACAACAGTGAGAGTGGAGTGAGATGGTAGTTAATGAGTAGGGTTAAAGAATCACGTAGGAGAGTGGGGTTAAAGAATCACGTAGGAGAGTGGGGTGATGGTTAATGAGTAGAGTTAAAGAATCATGTGTTCTGACATTTATCTCAGGAGACTGTCTCTCTCTCTCTCTCATTTGGAAAGAGGTGGGTGGGTGTACCGGGTGGAGGGGTTGGAGGTGGACCGCGCGGCGGCGGAGTACTGTGTAGTTCATCATCATCATGGAATACAACAACAACAACGAGTGTCACACCCTAGAACATATGTCGTGGTGTGTGATAATTAATACACTGTTAGAGCACGGACCGTCATCTTACGACCTGAATACATTGCTCAATTTGGCACAACATCCTATGTTTGGTGCAAATAATTTACAACTGCACTGTGCCTACAGCTTTAGGTGTATGGTCAGGAAGGACTCCTGCACAGCGCTGATTAATTTACAGCGTCTCGATGTTCGACGTATTGTGAACACAGTGATTTGTGCCCTGACCGCCAGATGGGAACATTGTATGGTTAGGGTTTTCACAGGTGAAAATGAGGCCATTTTGTATGCAGTTTCGCAAAAGGAAAGGGTCTGTAAAAGTACAAAACTAGGAACATCTGATGTTTCACATCTGTGGAAAAAAATAGTGAATAAATTTAACAAAACAAAATAGTTCATTCCACACTTTCCCACGCTCCCGATGGGGATCGACATTAAAAAAGTCCTTTTCAGGACTACCTTATTTTTTCTTTTATTTTGAGAACGAACTTACTGAAGGAATCGTCCCTTCAGACTTGGAAAAGGTGAGAGGAAGGAGTGTACGCACGCAAACACTGCCGTCACCGCTTTTACAGACTTCGGACTGTCCGCCCCCGAGAAAAATTATGTACATACGCACACACACACACACATACACATGTGTACGGATGCAAATAGATTTTTCTGATAGAACGGGTAGGTTTACGGTGTTTGTGTGCGTCTGTAGTGAGGTTGGTGTTGTTTGTGTCGGTGGGTTGAGAGTCCTGAAAAGGACTGATTTTATTCTTCATCAACAATGTTTTTTCTGGACTCGTCCATGAGCACATCATAGGCAACGTGCACATTTAATGCTCCGTTCAGCCAGTCCACATCATCGCCGTAGTCCTCTTGGTCGGCGAGCCAGCTAATTGCGTTATATAACGCCTCCATTCGCGTCTGCATCCGCTGTACGTTGAAGCTCATTTCGTGCAGTTGTGGCTGCACGTGAATTGCGCGGATCAAATGTACATGCATCCTTAGATGTGTCGATTGCAGATCACGAAGGGCCGTGACCCGCATTTCACTGCAGCGAAGAACACGGAATAAACGTTCAACAACTGAACGGAGGTCGTTCATTGCACAAAGAAACTCTTCTAAATTGTCAACGAGAGCCATTTCTGTTTGGAATCCAATGAACGACTGACTTTATTATTTTTGTAAATTAAAAGTCAGTGGTGATGTTGGTGGTGGTGGTGGTGGTGGGGGAATGGAAAAAAGGAAGTTGTTTATCACAATGTGTAAACTGCGACTGAGCGAAACACCGGATGTACTTTATCAGACCGGATACTGTGGTCAATTACAGCACAAGTCGACATCACACTCTTATTCCCCTATTACCTCCCGTTCAAGATGGATTTCAATAGACGTCTCGAATCATTTTACTCGGTGGTAAAAGGACCGGGTAATGTGAGTTTCAGATATTGTCTGTGGCCACATTCCTCTACGATGTATTGTGTGACGAATTTAGCCCGCAGTGGTTTCCGTTACAGTGGCCATGGCGACAAAGTAGTTTGTACTTTTTGTGGTACAAAGTTAAAAAACCTAAATAAAAAGAGTGGTTTAAAGGCTATCCAAATACATGAGAAAAAATGTAAAGGTCCCATCACTCCCCTGATTAAACGCCTAACGTAGCTTTCTTCCCTTTCTCTCTCCCGATGGGGATCGACAATCAACAGCCCTTTTCAGGGCTACCTTATTTTTTAATGTCGGTGGTAAATTTGTGTGTGTGTGTGTTCACGCTTGCAAACACTGCCGTCTCCGCTTTTACAGACTTCGGACTGTCTACCCTCGAGAAAAATTATGTACATACGCTCACATTTGTGTGCGGATGCAAATATATCTTTCTGATAGAACAGGTGGGGTTACAGTGTTTGTGTGCGTATGTAGTTTGTTGGTCAGGTGTGTGTGTGTGTGTGTGTGTGTGTGTGTGTGTGTATGTGTGAGGTTCTAATAAGAACCGATTTTAATTATGAAGTCTCCTGATCACCACTTAGTGGGGTTATGGTTAAGGAATATAGTAGGGTTAATGAATCATGTGTTGTATGTGTTAAAACAAACACCGCCGTCGCCTCTTTACCCATGACTGCGGACAGGCTACCCCCAAGAATATAGATATACACATACACGCGCACACTTGCGCACGAATGTGGATATAGATATCTTATAGGGATAGGTGGGGTTACGGTGTTTGTGTGTGTGTGTGTGTGTGTGTGTGTGTGTGTGTGTGTGTGTGTGTGTGTGTAGTTCTCAAAAGAACTGTTTTTTAGTTCTGAAAAGAACTTTTTTTTTTAGTTCTGAAAAGAACTTTTTTTGTTTTAGTTCTGAATAGAACTTTCTTCTTGTTCTCCGACGTTTAATGCGGAGTTCCTTTCCAACACTACGGTTGGCGTTTTCGCTTTAATATCCGTAAATGTTATTGTGTATGGTATCTTTTCAAACTCGTCCAGATCCCAGCCGCTCAGAGCTTTTGTTAACCTCTTTGGAAGGAATATTGAAAAATGCTTATTTTCTTTTTCTCCTCCTTTGGCTCCTTCATTGTCGTTTCCATCGAGAATTGCCACAACGCTATTTCCATATTTTGTATTGGCCACGTACAATCTTATGACTGGATATGCATGTCCTTCAGTTAGTTCGAAAGCTTTCTTAGTCGGCGGAAAGTCGACGGACGAAGCTGAATTGAATTGTTCGACAAGAGTGGTAGTCGGTTCCATTGTAACGAATGTTCTTCGAAGAGTGGTGAATATGGAACTGGTCCCTCCTTTATATAGCGTTTCCACCACCACCACCACCACTACCACCACCACCATAAACGATAAGTTTGACAAAGTGTGGGCGAAGTGGAAGGTTGCGTGAACCAACCACATCTTCCTTCCCGTGAGATAATGATTATACAATATTACAACACGTAATCGGTGACGTGCATTAGGTACACAAATACAACGATTATCACTAGCACGATAACGAAAAACAACTTGTCCACAATGTTTCTGACCGTGTCGCAGAAATTTGGCAGAAAGCAGACCATCTTGTACGAGCACCACAAGTTCACGTAGTGATGCGTGTCTCTCGATTGTCTAATCGTTAATGTTAAAAAACATAGTATTCTGCTATTATGACGACTAGTTGCGCTTGCGCAGTTTGGTCGAATGACATAAATCGTCGGAAGTGAATTTAATATTTCTACAATACCCTTCAATGGTATCAATATCCAATTCCTTTGACCAGTCGCTTATCGCTTCGAAAATTTCAGAAAAAATGACGTTGTAATTGAACCTTACAATGACGCAAAAACGTTTCATTCGCGCTTTTCTGATCTCCGCTTGCGGAAAGAGTGTGATTAACAGTTTCACCAAATGCATGAGCGATCTGATTTTACCGTTCGGATGAAATGAAATTAACCAAATTTGCGATGAAACATCAACGTCCATGACAACGGATCAACATCTACTGACTATGATCAGTTTCTTCTACCTCCTCCTTCTCCTCCTGCGCCTCCTCCTCTTCTTCTATGGCTTTTACTCGCCAATGACCGTGCGCTAGGGTGTCGTGTGAATTTCGGAGAAGGTACCGCTTGTCGTCCGATGATGACAATGACAGCTTCTGCTGTTTAAGCGTATAAATTTTGTGCTTTAAACTTCGTATGTGTTGGTTAGATGTGTAGAATTTCATTGGCTCCTCCAAACATTTTTTGTACAGCTCATGTCGAAGATCTTCTTTAATGGACAGACGTGCCACACCTTTCGCCACCTTTTTTTCTTTTTTGTCTTCAAGCAGCAAAGAATACATTTTTGCACGCAGTCCAACAAATTCCCTGATCGCCCTACCATGCATTTCGTCCTTAAATGTTCCTAGCTTCTTCTTATTCACCAGACTGAAGCACTGGTGGTGGACGGGATAATCGGATGTGTCGAACCGGTCGAGATCGTTCATCATATCATCATAGATATTTTCAGTTTCAATCTGGTAAAGAAGGCTGTCAGTGTCAGTCATAAGCAGTTTTATTTTGTCTCCATAACGGGCTTTGGAGTACCCGTAATGGAACTCATACATTATATGTTTGCTTATATCTAAAACACAGAAGCCCACGTAAATCGGCTTGTTCAACTTGATGACGGTCTTCTTTAACGACACGCCCGCTACACGATCGTTAAATGGAAACCATGATTTCAAGCGTGGTTTAGCTATTAGTCTGTCCAGTTTTGCCGGGTCCATTACCAGGTGAAAATCGATTCTGTTTCTTACATTTTCCAGACTCTTTCCGTAAACAGCGTTGATCATCAATTTAAAAAAATCTGTTTCAAATTTGTTTTTTGCCTCTTTCCTCCGCTGGGTGTTGAAGTCGATATAAGTCTGCATCCACCTTTTCTGTTTAAACGACAGTACTCGATGAATCTTCTTCAACTTCATCCCAAATTTTGTGTACTGTTGCAGGTTCCGATAATGTAGCACGTACTTTTCTCTGTCGTCTAAGGTCGTAAGGAGTTTAACTGAAGAAGGTGTTCTGTTGGAAACGATTGGAGGTGCCTTTCGTTCAGGTGCCAACGGATAATCGTTATGCGTGTCGTGCAGGTCTCTCGGATATTCCAGATCTACCTCCAGTATATAACCCGTTTCGTTGTCCACATCTACCTTTTGCCATTCAAAGCCGACGATTTCTTCTTCGGTTAGCCAACGAAAGTCTTTGTACGGCATCGGTTCCATCATCGCAGTTCCGTACAGATTTGTACAATCATAATACTGGATCCACGTTGACGGTTGTGATGGATCGTGCTGGTCGGGTAGAGACGGGTTATTTGCCTTCGCATAACGATTGGAGATCATAGCCACTCCACCCCGCGTTCCGCGCTCGATGAACAGGTGCATATCGATGTCCGTTAAAAGCTGTAGCTCGACTTTAGTCATCTTCAGCATGGCGTACCAGCCCAGGTGTGGAGTGGAAAAGAAATGGCACGGGTCCAAATTGTAGTATCGCATGCTGAGATCACGAAAATTTTCAAAGACATCGGCTAGCAACAGTACGTCGGTCTGAAGATACAGATCATGATAATCACCAAACGTTTGAATGTTGAATGTGGTCCACACAGTTTTTGCATGGTCGTAGTCATCGTCGGTGATGGTGGTACGATGTAAATGGCTGTAAAAGGCTGACTTTGGTGGTAGCTCGTTATCTTGGAATTTCGCGATGTCGGAAGCATATTCGTACGGATAGACACCCTTTCGCAGCATCAGATCACGTTTGTTGTTGAAAACAGTGCTTGTACGCTTGAATACCGTGTCTCTGGAATCGTTGACTTCACATGCGTCGACTAAATTCTTCACCAACGTTTCCAAAGAAGCGGTGAGAAATTGTAGTGAATCAAGAAACCGAAGCGGACCCAACTGGAGGCTTGAGAACCTCTCACTGTTGTTGGCGATACACGATAAAGTCTCGTCTTTGTACTTGCCTAGAGATTGAACAATGTGATGCGAATCATACCCGCGCAGATTGTGGAAAAATACGGGAATGTGGAGACATCGCTTGGCGTTCAGATTGCATCTGTTGTGAGTCGGTCCCAAGAACTTACCAGATGTATGTGAATGATGTCGACATCGATCGTCACCCAACGGAGTGTCGCACAAGAAGCAGTTCACAATGGTTTCAAACTCAGCTTCTTCCTCCCATGTCAGTCGCATCGGAATTGTATTCATCATGCGTTCCTTGAGGGCGTTTCCCTTTTCTAATAGCTCGTCCAACATCTTTTCAATCACATCCTCCCCACCTGTAGCCCTGTACACGACCGGTCCATCTTCTATATCTCCGTGTTCGTCAACAATCACGTAGGAGAAACCGGATGGTGTGTGCAATGCAACTTTGTCGGTGTAGGCAAATGTACGAGGTTCCTTCAGGTGCTCATTGTCCTGTTGACACTGTTGCGGATTGGGTTCAGCTGTAGCGGTTGGAATGACGAACGATTCGGTGTCGGCATATATGGTGAACGGCGCCCGCAGTGTCCACGAGTAATTACGGAATCGCATCACAGATGACCTTTCTTCGGTTGGATTCGGTAATTTGATGCGCTGGGCTCCATGCGTTTCACACTGCTTTATGTGTGCGTCTCTGTTACCCAAAGCAATACTAGGATCAGATGAACTGAATCTATGAAGACAAAACGGGCAGTAATGAGTAGTGCGAAGGTTTTTCGTTAGTCCTGCGAGAAGGCGTGACATTCCATTTTTCCCGGGTTTTGTGTTGATAAGGCAGTAATGGAGTTGATCCTTCTTCCCACCGGACAGCAGTAACAAGTGTATGATGTGTTGTCGTTGACGATGTTCCGTTATACGCACTGGGTAGACTATGTCTTCCTCATCGTCGTACGACAGCACGTTGATTGCTATGGTGCTGTTCATCCGCTCGAACCAGTTGATGTCATTTAGTTTAACGGGATACATGATACCGTCCATCTTGATGGTGTCTTCGTATTGACGGTACCAAGAGGCTTTATAATGGTTCCCTGGTTGATCATGAAAATACGCCAGAATCGACCACAGGAAGCATTTTTCATCGTCGTAATTCTTCACATTAATCACCGCTTTTTTGACAGCCAATTTCTTCGGAAGCTGGATATATGAAGTTGATGCACCGTGGAGAGGACGGTAACGGACGATGTGAAGGTCTATCTCCTTAATTTTGCTCACCGTCCATCCTGATCCATTCTTCAGGTACTGCTCCATACTCTGTACGATCTTGTCGATAGACTCCAAATACTGTTTGGTAACATTGTCGAGATCCAGTTGTACGTTGATCGATGTTTTGGTGCTACCGTGGAAGATGGCATCGGATTCTGTTCGCTCGTCTTCACCCTCATCCATAATTACGATTTTTTGCATTTGAATGTTAACGGCAACGTACCACTTAACGTTGTCGTGAAAGCGACGTCCTTCTTCCATAATGTTATACAATATGGGATACCTGTAGCGAAATAGAATAAGCTTCAAGTCGTCTTCGTCTTGGTCCTCGATGTTCCACCGGAAGTGGATCATATTGTTTTCAATAGCTCGGATAACTTCTGGTGTAGGCATCGTACCTACGGTGAGTAGTATTCTCAGTCCTTTCGCAAAGAAAATGAAAAGTGAACTGACATGGAAGTGGAAACTATGTAGCTACTTATATATGGTGAGTGTGTACGGGGTTTTCTGGTATTTTCTTTTTCATGTATCTTTTAAGGGAAATTATTCTTTTCTTCTATACAGTGGATATTTTAATTGTTAATATTCGGCGGACGCGTTCATTGATAACATTTGCAACAAAATTATTAATTTATTCAACACAGGAAATGGATGTTTCCGCTGGCGGCGGAAGTGGTAGAATTAGTTTCATTTTAAAGGCAGCGGAAGTTGATAAAAAATAATAATCAACGTTTTTTATCTCTCTTAAACTCCACATGCGAGTGCTTGTTAATTTATTTCTCAACTGTAGACTCTGACACCGGATGGTGGGTGTTGTATTAATTATTATTTGGTGTTATCACATGAGCAGTGGGAAGTAGTGTGTATGTGTTGGTACTCGTTTCGTACATATAAAAGGGAATTCCCCTCTCTGTGTTTCACTTTTATGCGAAGATGAATTCACATTCACGTTTTTTTCTTCAGTCCGCGAACGTTACGCGTTACGATGCCGAGCATGTCCGTACGGAGGCTGTCGTACCGACACCAAGGTGGGTCTCGCCGACCGCCTTGGTTGAGGTACGTGTCTACGAACAGGCGGACAATGTTCGGTCCATCGAAACGTCGGACGCGGGTTCGCTTGTTCCATCCTTTCAAGCGACGGTTATGACCACCCCGGATGATGACCTGGACCTCAATACCATCGTCCGACGGGTGCAAAGGATGGAGGAGAGACGGTCTAGTTGGGCAGGTAAATATAATATTTTGCTCTCAGTTTATGTTTTTTTTTTGGTGTGTGTGTGTGTGCGCGCGTGTCTATTACTTGATGAATCGGTTTTTTATCCTTACAGGTTACACGCACACGCTGACGCGGTTGGCCGATGGATCACATCAGGAAGTGGTGGAGGAGGAGGAGGAGGAGGAAGAAGAGGAGGAGGTGGTGGAGGAGGAAGAGGAGCAGCAGCAGCCTGATGAGGTTGACGAATCTGATGTCTCCACTGTAATCAATGGGAACATTGTCAGACGGGGACCAGATGTCCATCCATCATACGTTTCGGCTTTACCTGCGACGTCTTCTGGTGGACCACCTCCACCACGTCCTAACAGCGTTGCGCGGACTGCCTCACCGCGGCTGTTACCAGCGGGGTCTCCATCACCTTCTGGTAGTGGACGTCGGTCTTTCCGTCGACGGTTGGTGTACACACCAAACGCCAGCCGTCCATCCACCAGTGGTGAAAGAAACTGGGGACCTGAAGAGCAGGTATGTTTATTCGTTGATCGCATTTTGTATCTGCATTTGTACAGCGTTATATTGGGGGTGATTGTAATTTGTTTTTTTTGTTTTGTTTCAGGTACAGGGTACTGCATCACCGGAATTTCACAGTATCCGTGAGCGCTCCCCCAGACACATGTTGTTTCGTCACCAGGTAGAAGAGGTAAATTTACTGGTTGATTATTTGTCTCTCTCTTTCCCATAAGGTGCTAATATATTGCTCATGTTTATCATTTGTTTATTTTCTAGGCGCAGAGGGATGCAGACACATTGCGTGGCTCGGTGTGTCGTATTTGTGTAGAGCGAGTGGCAAATACGACCATCTTTCCGTGTCGGCATCGGTTCTGTTTCACCTGCGCTGACAATTTACGGACCTGTTTCGTGTGTGGGGAACGAAACCAGGTAACGATGCAGACTACCCGACAGACTGACGAACAGGTAACTATAATCTTCGATTATTTGTTTAGTGATCTAATAGGCACTTGTATTTGTATACTTTTATAAACAACCAATAAGGTTTATAATTGTTTTTGTTTTTTGTTTTTTTATTGTTTCAGGTTCCTCCGGTTGTGCAAGGTAATGCCAGCACACTGCGTGGCACAGTGTGCTGCATTTGCATGGATCGAGTGGCGGACACGGATCTTCTTCCGTGCCAACACTCGTACTGCTTGCCTTGCGCAAGAAGACAAGACAGATGTGCGTTGTGTCGGTCTGTGATATTAGGAATCGGACATCATCAGCTCGCTTCAGAGGATGGAGGAACCCAAACATAAAATCAGTCCTTTTCAGGACTCACACAACACACCGACACAAACAACACCGAAACACCACAGACGCACACAAACACCGTAAACCCACCCGTTCTATCAGAAAGATCTATCTGCATCCGTACACATGTGTATGTGTGCGTATGTACATAATGTTTCTCGGGGGCGGACCGTCCGAAGTCTGTAAAAGCGGTGACGGCGATGTTTGCGTGCGTACACATAACGAACACAAATATAGACATGTAGTAGTGGCACGGTTGTATTAATTACTTCTATCCGGTTTTTAAAGTATTTTTCCTAACGTACAATGTATTTTTCAAGTATTATTATTTTCTTTATGTATCCTGGTCATCAGGATGTAGACGGTCTGAATTACATTTATTTTATTCGTGTAATTTTTTGTAGTAGTGGCTCGCTTGTATTAATTACTTCCATCCGGTTTTTAAAATATTTATTCCAACGTACAATGTATTTTTCATATATTATTATTTTCTTTATGTGTCCGATCTTTATCCCGGTTAACAGGATGTAGACGGTCTGAATTATGTTGATTTTATTCGTGTGATTTTTTGCCGCGGTCGACTGCGTTCGGTTTGCACGGTCTACCGCCGCTGATGGTATCGTGTTCAATTAACGTCACGGTCGACTGCGTTCGGTTCGCATGGCCTTCCGCCACTGATAGCATCGTGTTCAATTAACGTCGCGGTCGACTGCGTTCGGTTCGCATGGCCTACCACCGCTGATAGCATCGTGTTCAATTAACGTCCCGGTCGACTGCGTTCGGTTCGCACGGCCTACCGTCACTGATAGTATCGTGCGCGGTCGACTGCGTTCAGTTCGCACGGTCTACCGCCGCTGATGGTACCGTGTTCAATTAACGTTCTTTACGTATCCTGGTCTCACGGTTTGTTCGCCGGCAATTACGACTGATAGTCAATCTTGAAGGCCTTTGTGAATATAATTGACCTTTGTCTTTCACAGTCCGTTGACGACCCGGTTTGCGTGTACAATTATGCTGATAACATCTTGTTCAATTAACGTTCTTCACGTATCCTGTTCTCACGGTTCGTTCGTCGGCGATCAAGTCTGGTAAACAATCTTGAAGGCAAAATAATTCTCCATTGTCTATACAGGACACACACACGCGCGCACACACACACACACACACACACACTTAAATAAACTATGATTATTATCCACCGGTTCTTTGTAAACACATATTTTAACATTGAGAATACCTCCGTCTCCCCCTCCGGAAATGGGCGGTGCTTACCTAAAGCGATAACAAACGACAGTGTACCCTGGTTAGTCGAGCACACAACAACCGCCATCTACCCTTCCGGAAATGGGCGGAGCTTACCTAAAGCGATAACAAAAAACGGTGTACCCTGAATGGTCGAAGACACATCAACCACCATCTCCCCTCCGGAAATGGGCGGAGCTAACTTAAAGCGATAACAAAAGACGGTGTACCCTGATTGGTCGAGAATACAACCTCATACTCACCCCTCCGGAAATGGGCGGAGCTAACTTAAAGCGATAACAAAAGACGGTGTGTCCTGATTGGTCGAGGATACAACCTCTTACTCCCCTCCAACCACCCTATATAAATCTACTCCACAACATCCACTACAAAAAACAAAATGGCGGAGGCGCAGAACCAACATACGTACACTACTGGCGTTCTTTCGAAAATTATTTATGAAAAAGTTTTGGGGAATAATTTTATAAAACTTTGTAATATTGTAGGAACAAAAAGATTTCTAAACTACATACATATCTCAAAGATGAAACTGGTATAGTATACACCCAGATTTATTTAAAAGAATTGTTTGAAAGCGATATCTAATCCTATGTGACCCATTTACAATATCGGAATATATGGAAAGAAGGGGTGAGAGTATCTTATGCGTCATTCTTCAATATTTTTCTGTCTATCTCTACTCTACCGCTATTTCAGGATAGCAACCTCCTCTCTTTCCGAAAACTACCACTCTACAAAACACTCACTCAATCTCTATTCAAATTCCTATGATATCACTACTTCAAGCGTTTTATATATTTACTAAAGAAAAGGAATGTATATTTTATGCAATATATGAAATTCACTTATTTTGTACCCAATCCACTGCTGTCTATCTGATCCGAATGTATTTTAAATAATAACATGTACTTGATAATGAATTACTTAATCAAGTATAATAAATGTTCATATTATCATGTAAATTTTAAAAGGTAAATTGCTATTTCTTATTAACTGGAGCACAGATTCTTTTGGTATTAACTTATGTCGACGAGAATTTGATAGTGCTGGCTTACAAAGACCCAAACTGATTTTTTTTTAGAACGCAAACTGATTTTTTTCAGGCTTTGAAGTGCCTGTATACATTAAATGGAACCTGAAACAATAATAACCGTTTTAGAACCATTTATTTTGCATCTCAAAGTTTTTGGTCCTGGTTTCGAGGTTACTATGGATACTGAAAGTGCCATGAAAATTTCTCATGAGCAGGACACTAATCTGCCATACAATTTCCACTCAGAAAAACCAGGAACTCTTCTGGTAGGATTACCATACATTAGACAAAAAATCTCCATTTAAGGCGCTGAGAGTCGTCTTTCACTTATTTTCATCTTGTTTGCATAACAATAACCACATTCCAACTTGCAGCAAGAAGTCAAGACGGGGACGCATGACAGTAGGATTTGCTGGCAGAGCTGAAAACTATAAAAATAGAAGGCTCTTTTCCATTTCATATTAAGAGTAGGCATTAACTAGCACTTAATGGTTAGGTAAGTCAATATCGTAGGATTCCAAGACTGTCTAGGAATTACCTATAAATAGTAGTCAGAACCGGAGCGACAAGAAGCAAGTGAAAGAAGAGTGACAGTGAAGAGGAAGAGTCCATTGCGCATATTTTTGAAATATTTCGTTATTTTGGCCTCGACAGAATGGAGACATCTGAGAAGATAGGCGTCGCACAAAGGATCCCAGAGAGAGTAGTGGCAGCGATGCTGCGGGATGACAAGAGCTGGAAGTTGGTCGCTCAGTTTTCGGAGAGGGTGGGCGGGAGACTGCAGAGGGAGGAGATATCTGGAGATCAGCGGGATCGCCCTCTCCTACAGTAAATCAATCCTGTCCCGATCTCAAAAAGTAAGGTAGACATACTAATTTCCTGAGCCGGTGATGAAAGAGATGATTGGGAGTGAGAGAATGAGTGTTGGTCGGTGACAGCGAGAGGGAAATTAGGCTCCTTGGGGCTGGACGAGGACGCCTCAATTGAGTTCAACACTACTTCCCCCCAGATTTTTCTTCCTAGATGTTTTTGTGAACATGAGTTTTTCTCACTGCCTCGGATAAAAAAAAGAAAGAAGCAAGTGACAAGTGGGTGGATGCATGAACAGCTCCGAGGACCTAATCCTTGAATGGTAGGAAATAAGAAGAAGAAGAAGAAGCATTCTAAATACAATGTTTTCTTTAATGAGAAAATTTTTCAAACATTTTAAACATCTAATCCTCTAATAATCTCGTGCAGTTGAACGTTTTAAATATATTTTTTGACAAAAAAAAACAAAGAAAAATAATATCATTCTGCCATCTTTAAAATAAACTCACTCCTACCAAAATAATACGTGGAGCTGCTGTCTTCCTACTTGGCTGATAGATTGTTCCGAATAAAAGTAGACGATGAATATTCGGAGATGAAAGAAATACGAGCCGGTGTACCTCAAGGTACTGTCTTAGGACCAATATTGTAACTAATATACACAAGTGACATCCCTCAAGTTACAGTTGAGTTACAGTTGCAACATTTGCAGACGACACGGCTCTGTTGACAGTGAATGCAAATTAAGCCTAATCATTAACCAGGCTCCAGCTTGCATGCGATCAAATATTTCACCGGACTAAAAAATGGAGAATAAAACTGAACGAAAGAAAATTTATACATATAAATTTCACTAAAAACAATATTGCGGATCGTTTATCAGTCACCATAAATGGAAACATTGTACCATATGCGAACACTGCAAAATATTGAGGAATGACATTTAGTGCGAAACTAGAATGGAAGGTGCACATTAAGATAAAAAGAGCTGAACTGGGCCTCAGATATAGGAAACTATATTGGTTACTGGGTCGTCGATTGCAGCTGCCGCTCCATAATAAAGTAACAACCTATAAACAAATTTTAAAACCCATCTGGATTTCAGATTTGGATGATTTTTATCATCCAGATAACGTCAGAAAGGATTGTACAGACGTTTCAGAACAAAGTACTGAGAGCTATGGTTAATGCGTCTTGGTACGTTAGGAATAGTGATCTGCATAGAAATCTGGACATACCTTTTGAGTCCAGTGAGATAAGTAGAGTTGCTGCCAAACATGAAGCTCGTCTACATGGCCACATCAATCTTGAAGCAATTCAACTTCTTGATAAAGAAAATGTTCCAAGAGGAAGAAGCCCTTCGAGCTATTGCAACAGTGCGGTGCGATGTGTTAAAGCAGAGCAGTGTGAAGTGTAAAAGTAATGAATAGTTTTACGTATATTTTAGTGTTTTAGTGTAAAGATTGTGACATTGTTGAATGAATTATTTAAATATTTAGTTTTTAAGATAATATGAACAAAAAATTAATGGTTGGTCTTTAAGGCCAGTCTTCTATTTAAGTAACAAAAAAAATTCTACCATCTTGACTATGTAAACGATATTGGTGGTTCTGAGAACAGTCTGTTAAAAAAAAAGAAATCATAATTTGATGATTTTCACGGTTTTATTTTCGTATGTATCCTCAGAATTCCGTAGAGGAATCAAAGTTTTGCAGCTTTTAAAAATATATGATTAGCTATAGAACAATTTCAATTTAATAGGTTATGCTAACAAAAATAATTTTGTAAACTTTAAAACTTAATGTATCTATTACCAATATTTTTTACAGTAACTGAAAATAAATGAGACTGCTACTCTTTGTTTGTATTACTTTAGTGGACGTGAGTTTTAAACTGTGTCTGCTAAATACTTGCTTGTAGTTACTTAAAAGTAATTGGTGTATAAAGTAGCAAACCCTACCACAAAACCGTACAAACTAAAATGCGGGTAGAAAACCCACTACAAATGCAACTAAAAAGAGAACATGAATTAGCATGTTTTTAGAAAAACATTTTGCCTATAATATAAACAAATTCTAAGTTTTAATTTCACCCTTACTTATTAAGTTGTAACATATTGATCTGGTTATAGCCTAATCCTCGCAAGCGAGTTATGGTGAAACATAAAAAATCACATTTTGTAGTTACTTGAAATTTTTACAAAGATCGTCTTCTTTTCCACTGGTTGTTAATACTTATACAAAAAAGCATACCAATGGAGAACGAAATTACTTTTTTTTTTAAATATTATGTATTATTACTATGAGTGTGAACATTAGGAGTAGATTATGTATTTTAATAAAAATGAAACAAAAAATAATATGTTATTATTGGTTTAATTTTTTTCGAGATCTTTTTATTTTAATTTTATTTTTTTTACGTCCGGCTGTTTTGCAATAACTGCTAACGCACACGGTGGTAAGGATGATGGATGAAAATGAGCGATTAATAAACCGGAAATCAAATTCGGGACCCCGGCGTAGTGCTCAGATATGCTGTCCACTCTCCAACGGGCCGGGCAATTTCAATATCAATTTTGGCACAAGGTATATCGGAATATGTATTTTTATATAACTATTTTAATGCATAATCTGTTGTATAACAATAAATGCAACATATAGCTTACAACGTATCCCATGAAAAATTTACTACTCAGTGGTATAATTAACAAATTATATCACAAAAAATATATTATACAGTTTTTAATTATTTACAACGAATTTTTTTTCTCGTATGGGCCAATTTTAGTCCACGTGACTTTAAACGTTTCTGGAAGCTCTTTTTGCAGCCCGCATTCCATTCGCTTACTGTAGCTTTTCTCCTTTCTTCTGTCCACCTGGTGATCTGATTTTGCTATTTATGGAAGCCCTTAAAGTCCTATTAGTTGTCTGAATTTGGTTCGGTTCAAAAAGGTTTTTCGGTTTATTCCGGTTTTCTTAATATCCTTTTTGACTTCTTTAAACCATTTATCCGACACTTAAAGTCAATTGTTTAGTGTCTTAAAACAATGAATTAAGTGAGCAGAAATATAAAAAACTTCCTTAAATAAACATAAATGAAAAAAGACAAGTAATAGTATATGATCTCGAAACATTATGTACACAAAACTTTTCTGAAGGTATTAGAAATATTTTCAATTGTTTTCAACATACACACTGTAGAATCACTCTGGTAAGTCCAGTAGGCCCTATGGTAGCTCGTTTTAGTCTGTGTACATCGGTGCTGTTGTCTAACAGATTTAATGCTAGAAGATTAACGTGACAATTTCATTTACAACAATCACTTCTCAATTGACCTACTCAAGGTAATGTCCATTACAAAATCGAGAAACAATTTTATCAGTGTTTCTTTTGTTTTTTTTAAGTAGATTTTATTTGTTGTTATAATTATTTTTACAGATGGGACCCATACGGCTAATAATTCTGACATTCTTTTGGGCAGTCTTAGCAGAACGAACAGGTAAGTCGATCTTTTAATGAAAATTCGTTTTCTTATAACTAATCTGTTTGTTATAATTTATTCGCCCTTCATTTTATTATTTATACGTTTTTCCTATTATTAAATAATATAGTATTTCCTTTTTTCAAAACTTATAAACAGCATAAAAAAAATGTAGGAAATGATGTTCATATCTCAAATACTCTTAGTTGAATATCATTTACATGTAAATTAACGAATATTTTATGTTGTACACGTCGACGCGACTCGTAAAATAATATTTTCTCGACGTTGATATCAAAAGGAGCAACAAAAAATAAATACAGAAAATACAATCGGATTACAAACATTTTATACAATATATTAAAACTTAGCTAATTCTTCAAAGATACAATTTAATATATAAGATACAAGATTAATATATTTTTACAAATGAAAAACAGAATAATTTGGTAAGATAAATTATCACAAAATACTCAATCAATTTTCTTTACGATCTGCCTGTATCAGATGTAATGTTACATTAACAGTTAGGGTATATCCATTATAGAGCTACGCACGTCACTAGCTATTGCCCAATCATAGCTGGAAGCTACAGCCTTGCCAGTTTAAGCATGTGTTCATGATATAACATCATGAGTTGGACGTATTGCGGTCATGTTACTTATTGGCTGAAGCTGAACAATTACGTTTAGTGAATTTAGTACGTTTCAACAGAACTATATAATACAAACTATCCGAACCTATTCAAATACTCTACTAGTGATAGTATTCTCTCCAAGTTTAAAACCCGGATTTTCCATTACCGCCGGTTTATAAAAGAAGTAAGATTATATTTTCCGTGGGTTTTTACCCAACAGATTTTCCATGTGAGTGCTTGCTTGTTACAACTCTAAAATTACGCGCTTACAGTTTTAAATTTAAAAATATTGTCAATGTTTCAAAAATTCCGAGGTTAGACCTAAATTCTTTTAATTTTGTAACTACAATGTAAAATTAATTTAAGGAAAACTTTTTGCATTTAATAACTTTTAGGTGTTTAGTTATGTTGTAAACATTTTATAAATATATAGTATAGTTATTTTATAAATATCAAATCTCATCTTGTTGTTTTGAATTTTTTTTTCTTATTCCATGATGAACGTTCTTACAATTTTTGTCCACTATTTAAAATTAAAATTTATCAATATTTTTTAACAGTTAATAATTATTTACAAACAGTTTAACAAAAACTTTCAATAAATGTTTCAAGAATTTTGGATTATATCTTGAAGAAGCCAGCACTCAGCAACGTTACTTCCGTGTAATCGTTTGGTTATAATCGATGAAATCTTTCTTCTTGTATCCTGGCAATATATAACTTTTCATTATACAGAGAAAGACTTAGTTGTCATTTTAAAATTAATGAACGAGGTGAATGAAGGTGTAAAAAGGAGAGAATGATGATGTTATACTAATGGTCTGTTTAACTAATAAGATTAAGTTTATTGAGGAATAAGAGTTGACCATTCGTAATATACTTTTGCGTTTTTAATCTTTAAAGAACGGTTAAGCATTTTTTATCAGGTGAACAGGAATTGAAGATCTAATATTCCCGCCCTTTTGAGTCTGATTTTCAATATTGTCGTCGAGAAGATCTATAGCTAAATAATTAAAATGAATGTCTAACTTCTTCAAATACTTTTTACTCTGACTGCTAATTTCTTCTCTCACCGCAGGTATGCCCAGGTCATGGTTCAGTGGTACTTCATTAGGCATATACCAATGTGCACAGCATATCAGTCGAAGAAACTTCGATTGGAATCTCTTTAATATTTCTATGTTAAACGAAGTTGCTGTGCCCCAGAGTTCAATTCCATAACTCCAAACTGGTTATATCACCTCCTTGGACAATGTAACTTTATTTTCCAAAGACAACTGTGACCACCTCCCAACAAGCTAATACAATTGTCTTAATTAAAGTTCAAGTAGTTTCCGTTTAATTTAATATTTTCCGTTTCAATATTGGTTAATAATTTTGTCTGTATTGTAAGTTCAACATGTTTAAACGTTTAACTCTCTCACTACTATCCAAAATTTTACTTACCAAAGTGTTTTGATGACGTTCAAGTCTGTCTTAGTACTTTTAATTTTGTTCAAACATTGTTTGTGTCTAAGTCAAGGTGAATAACAGCATTTTTTTATGAACAAAGGGAATTCAGTAATAATTCGAAGGGTTTTCAATCGCAGATAGTAGGCCTACTGCAAAGTTGCAGTTATACATGAACTTGTTGTTCCCCACAATTCAATTTCGTATGTCCTTACTAGTTTTATTATCGTTTAATGTATAAGCAATTTTCGGACAGAAATAAGACCAATATTTTTTCAAGAAACAAATATTTGTGCAGTTAAATGTTCAACT
Organism: Catonia carolina; assembly: GCA_035578175.1. NCBI lineage: Eukaryota > Metazoa > Arthropoda > Insecta > Hemiptera > Achilidae > Catonia > Catonia carolina. The sequence continues at coordinate 85,812,508 of JAQMRL010000002.1, forward strand.
GCTTGCGTTCTGTCCAGATATTTTTCCGAGTAAGTCGTCTGTGTAAGTGAATACTTAAGTGGCTAACATCTTTAAATAAAATAAATACAAACTTTGTTAGCAATATGTATTCTCGTTATTCTATTTATGTAACATTAGAATGGTTCGGAAAGCTGATGTAAGTGAAGTAAAGAAATTTGAAAGAAAAATCCTCTGCAAGATAATGATAGTAGAAGGAAAATGTAAATTACGAGGTCAAGAAGAACTGAACAAAGGAAATGGACGATTAATGGAGCGATTAGAAAAAGAAGACTAAAATTTTACTGAAACCTTTGTAGAATGGAAGACAAAACTGGTTTGCAAAACAAATTATTAAAAAACTGCAGAATAGATCTAACGTATCGGATTAATAGCATAAAAAAGTCAGAAAGGATATTGGAAAAACCAAAATAAACCGAGAAAACTAAAACCAAAAATAAATTCAAACCAAAATAAATTCAAAGAACTAACTACGGAATTAAGGGCTTTCATGAAGAGTATAAACAGAATACCGGGTGAATAGAACAAACTAAAAAAACTGACAGTGAACGATTGCTGAGAATATAGGCTGCAAAAAGAGCTTCCAGAAACGTGTACCAGAAACTACCTCACGTAGTCTACAATTGGCCCTATACGTGAAAAAATGTAATATTGAAACATAAATCAATGTGGCAGAAAGGTTTGGGAAAGTTCTCTGGATCAAAAAACCTAGTTCCTAGGACCTAATCGTAAAGCACACTTTCGAGGAGCCACCAGTGTATTTTGAATAAATATTTTCCCAAACGATAGTTTATAAAAACTCAATGTACGAAATTTAAGATTTAAAGATTACAATGACATAAAAGAAAAAGTCCTTTTAATTCAACCTAAATTTTGATAAAAACACATTGCTTTACAAAAAAAAAATTACTTAAATATTCATTCTTGGTAGAAATATTTCATATCAGTATTTTAATAACAAAAATGGTTTCACGCACTACCTAATGCCTAAATAACATTTGCTTATTTGCTTTTAGGGTTGCTTAATCAAGTTTAAAATTAAGTAAATCTATGTATTTATTTATTGTATGTAATAAAGAAAACAAGTTTACATTTAAATAATAAATTAAAATTGTTCAGAGAAAAATGGATTTTAGTAATTGAATTTCCTAATGGCTATATTTTTTAATAAAATGTAAAATCTTTTATTGATTTGAAGAACATTAACTATTGAATATTTGTGTTAAAATATTTACGTACTGAACCGTTAAAATTACCAAAGCCTACTTGTTGGTAGATCGTTTAGGCAGAAAGACGAACAAACGAACAATCTGCCAGTCCTTTATACAATCAGTTAGTTCCCAATAAGCGATGTCAGCGTTCAAATCAGCACCACCGGTAATTGCTCCAAACTGGAACAGTTACCGTAACAAGTGAATCTGCTTCCATTCTCTAACTACAAACTAAACAACCTGAAATCGTTCAACCATTATTTTGACTTCCTTGTAAAATTAAACGACCAATCTTTCTCTTCTAGAAATTTAACAAACGATTTTTTTTTAATTCAAATAATACGTTGTCCAATGTTTCTTTTCTTGAAATGTTACTTTGTTATAGTCTTCTTTTGTACTTACCATTTTTAAAACTAACAATCTCTACAAACACAATAAATAATTTTTACTCGGCTATGTGTATTCATATCTATGGTGATATAATTTTATGATACCAAGACTACTACTATAGCCTTAGTATCATAATATAATTTTATATTACTTCAAAACAGCTGTATCGTTGTCTAATTTGTATATTTGTTATTTTTTAAAGAATTTAAAAGAAAGTTAACTATGGTTCGTCAATTGCTAATGAAATGAACCAACCCATTAATTACTTCTTAATACTCATTATTGCATTACTAATCGAGTATTTTTTTTAAATTTCACTAGTAACTTAAAAGACTTCTCGGTAACAAAATTGCCTTCTCTTCCTTTTTATATATCTCCTTCAGATCTTTACCTTCTCTTATTTTTTTCTGATCGGTAAACCGTTGTTTTATCGGATGTACATTTTTTGGCTTTATCAGAAAGTCCTGTGTTTTTGTTCGGTATTTTTCTTCCTTTTACTCTACTTTCGTTTCGTCATTTCAATAGTTTTTGAACCGGACTTCCTCATATTTCTTAGAAGCTGCCGTTACTCTTTGGCAATTTTCTTAATAATTTACAAAATTTGTCAAATATAGCCTACAATTTGCTAGCTTACTTTACGCCGTGGAAATATTCAGTTTTGTTTAATCACAGTTATCCTATTTAAAAATATTGGTTGTTTGTTTTTGTTTTCTGTTCCAAAAATTATAATCTTTTTGTTTTAAACAGTTTCAGTTTATACTTCTTATGTGTTCAAAAACAGACAGGTGGAGTGTCAAATTTTTTACACTTAATCTGTTCGTTGCAGGGCTAAAATAAATAGTTCTGTTTCTTATCACATGGTCAGTCAATTAAATGACTGAATCATTTAAGAGCAGAAGAGGTAGAGGTGTAAAAGACACTAATCAGAGTTATCTTCTCTGAAAGTAATGAATTTCATTGTACAGCCAGACCCTGTGGTGAATGAAGTGAAGTTGTCATTTACAGAGTGGAAAATATGTGCTTTTCAGAGGGCCTAGCATGCTGATAAGCATACTTTTCCACTCAGTGAGGAAGGCATGGTAAACCACCTCACTTCTCGTTTTACTTAGTAAAACCTCTAGAGGTTCAAACCAGCCTTTCGGCTGTTGACCTAAACAACATGTGTTCAAAAAATTGTGTTTTTATTTTAATGTTATCATCTGAAGTCTGAATCTACGGTAAAGTTCTTTGATTTGTTTCGTCTTTTCCCGGTTTCTGTAATTTTTGCATCGCAATTTTATAAAATATTTTTTAATTATATTTATTTAAAACGGAAAGGAAGTATCACAAAATATCCAAAGAGAATTTTAAACTATTTTTGAAGTAACACCAAGTACGATGTAGGCTATAAGTTACATTCCAGTACGCCTATTTCTCAAAGTAAATAATATAATATTAATGCTTGTATTGACAAGAAAGTTGGTGTGAATAATGGTAGAAGTTAAATAGATGTAAACAAAACTCTTGCAATTAATATATGTAGCCCATTACAAAATCATTGCATTTGTAATGTATAATGTGTATTTTCATGGTTATTAGTGTAATTTTTAGTAATAACCTATTTGTTAACTGTCAAAAACTTTGTTAATTATTATTCCTCATAGTTTTAAATAGTTATTTACATCTTAGGTGTTACAGAAATTCACAGAAATCTATTTAAAAAAACGAATTTATATTAACGTTATTTACATATTATTTTTATCTTTAATAACTTTATTTGCAACTATACACTAAAAAACAACGAACAAATTTGATAAAAGTAAAGATAAAATGACAAGAAAAATAAATGAAAAAAAACAGTGATACTCATTGGTATATGTTCTATGAGATATCATTCATAATTTATGAATGATAAATAACATTACAAGAAATGAAGAAAAAAAATCAAATAAATAACTTTATAGAAGATATCAGGCCCACTGACGTTTCAACCTGCGTTGCGGATCCCTGGTAGTGATCCATCCTATAGTTTGGTGATCAATTCAATGGGGTGATCATGAAATTTTCTGGGAAAACGCTGTAGGTGGACTTAACTACTTCACTTATAAACGGAATATTAAGGTCATCATGTAAAATTTTGTTGTTGACATAAAAAGGTGCGCAGGCAATTAAACGTAGGAATTTTGAGTGAAAGACTTGTGATTTTTGTAGGTTACTCGGTTTAGCTGTGCCATAAAGTTTGTGTATTAATAGTGTTATACTAATTAAACATGGTAAGATAACCCCACAAGGATACCATTGTTTGTTATATGATTACGAGATGTTTTTATTTTATACATAATCACTTATTTTCACTTTCAATATACACTCCTTCTCTATCCCTACAACGCTCCATGCAAATTTTCCATTGTTGGAAAAAGTGCTGGAAGTCATCTTCTATCAGCTCCTTCAGGACAAGTGCCGCTTTCTCTTTTACAGCTTCCACAGACTCAAATCTTGTCCCTTTTAATGCAGATTTCACTTTAGGGAACAGGTAGAAGATGATAACGTGTGATGAAACATGGTTGTTTACTTATGATGAGGAAACGAAGCGGCAATCCATGCACTGGAAGAGCCGAACTTCACAGAGAGCCAAAAAAGCTCGAATGAGCGAGTCAAAATTTAAAGCAATGATGATTGTTTCTTTTTTGATATCCATGGGATTGTGTACCTTTACTGGGTTCCTGAAGGTTAAACAATTAATCAATATAACCTTGACGTACTTTCTAAACTACGCCAATGACTAAGAAGAAAACGCCCCAAAATGTGGAAGGACAAATCATAGGTTCTCTACCAGGAGTATGCGCCAGGTCATTCCGCGTTATCTGTCAAGAGGTTCCTAGCCAAGTACAGCATCTCAATGTTAGAACATCCACCTTATTCACCAGATCTTCCACCATGTGACTTCTACCTGTTCCGTAAGGTGAAATCTGCATTAAAAGGGACAAGATTTGAGTCTGTGGAAGCTGTAAAAGAGAAAGCGGCACGTTTCCTGAAGGAGCTGACAGAAGATGACTTCCAGCACTGTTTCCAACAATGGAAAATTCGCATGGAGCGTTGTAGGGCTAGAGAAGGAGTGTATATTGAAGGTGACAATAAGTAATTTTGTATAAAATAAAAATATTTTTTTTTAAAACGACATTCACGTTATTTAATAGTCACACCTTGTATATTGATAAATAATATCCCCACAAGGGATTGGCATTATTTACTGTATGAAAATGTGACGTTAGGTTCGTTCCAAAGGATTTCTTCACTGTATGGACAGATGTGGAGAAATAAACAAATATGACTATAACAATGTACATTAGTTTCAAATATTTATTAACATTACTTATTTATATAAAAAAATCCTCTATTTTACAAATTACCATTTACTAAGTTTAAAATTTATAAAAAAAATTAAGAAAAGTAAAGAATCGCTTTAGTAATTATTTGAATGTCTATTTATTTATTATCTTTATATTTAACTGTATGTTCAATTTTACTTGCCTCGGTCTTTGTTTTTTGATTGCGGCGGCTATTTTAGAAGTTCCCTTTAGATGGCTTGAAACTTGAAAATGCTGTTAGATAATCATTAATTTTGGTTGTTTCCTACTTCCTCACTGGACACATTATTATTTTACGTCGGTTATGCACATTTTATTATTATTACTTAGACTTTTTGTTTAAACTAAAATTATATTTCAATAAAAAAGAAACTGGAGCAAACACATCTGCACTCTTCGCTGGTTGTTGAGCAGTGTCCTTCCCACTTGGTACCAAACTTAGCGGCTTTACTTTGGCCTTCAATGTTTCCGTTAAATTTTAAACAGCCAATTTTATAAAAATAGCTGCCAGCAATAACGTTTAACTTTATTTTTAACTGTTTACACTCTCTTTCACTTCCACCACTTGTATGATTTTACTTTATTTATACGAGTAAATATAAGACATTAATTTACCACAGTTTGACAAAGACTAACTATTATTTTGACATGGCTTTTAACCGCCAATGGTTTCTGGACATTAATAATCATACTTTATTACGCATAACAAACGTGTCCTATTTAGGTTACTACAATAGTTTAGATTTTAGAGTCACTGAAGAGTTTTATATAAAACAATAAGTTATAATCCGAAAAGATGAATGAAAACGCAATATTTATTAACAATACTAATTTTGTATTGTTAAATAAGAATTACAGAACCCAACTAAGTACAGTAAAGAAATATTTAATTTGTTCAAAAATATTATAAAGTTTTGTAAAGACAACAAAAGGGTTTTGAAAATTACTACCAACACAAAACCAGGGATAGGGAGGCTTCTTTTAAGACCAAAACATTTCTTAGCCATTAAAGAAGTGACTAAGAAAATAGAAAGAAAAATTCAAAGAAAACTTTTCCTGTAGGAAGAAAAAGTTTTAGGGCTATTAAGAACCACAATCTGGTTTATATCCTCTAAAGAAAGAATATAGTATTTTCATCAATAACTGAACAACTTTCTCATCAGATTCGATGGTCTTCATAGACGAAGTTTACATTAAAAAATGATAAAGGTTTTATAAAATTAAAGGAAACCTCACATCAAAACAAGAGGCATGATCAATCTTAAGTTCATTAACAAGTTTCTAGATTAATGGTCAATTTACTGTGAAAATTCTTTCCAAAAATTTTCTGAGAGAAAAGTTCTAAAAGATCGTGAGTTTAAAATATGATTACGTATCTTATAATTTTGAACGCTTTGTTTTTTATAGAACTATACCTATCATGATATCTTAAAAAGTGTTATTTTGAAACATTAAGGCTTTGGTAATCGGGCATTCTAGTTTCACACACGGATACTTACAGTATTTACTCAAATATAAGGCGAGGGTTGTTCCCGAGATTTCTCCTTAAAAATTACGTCACCTTGCATTCAAATTTATTATTACTTTTTATTAAAAAGTAATATGTATCTAATGATTGTACTTGTAATGGACATATACGATAAATTAAATGATATCTATTGAAACAATATTTTAGAAAAACATTACCTGTGTTTTGGGTAGAATGGGCTATAGGATTGCCTAGAGCCCAATTTGTTCAAAGATGAGAGATGTCATTTACGTTGATGCACAGAAAATTTCTAAGAAAAACATAATGAAACGTAAACCTGTCTTTTTTATAGAATGGGTTATAGGCTATTCTAGAGCCTATTGCTCCCCAACTCATCACAAGGTACCCTTCCGCATTGGACTAACGTGATAGTAGCCTAGTCTAGTTTAAGTAGTGAAGACGATGAAAATGAAGATGAGTTGAAGATGTTTGTGAAGCTTGAAAGAAGTTTGAAAATTTGAAGTTAGTTTTGCGTATAGTTTCGTTTATATAATGTAGTTAATTTCATTTTTAATTGAACAATTACATTAAAAAATTTGTTTTATTTTCTAGAATTTTAATTAAAGTTTTAAGGGTCGCCTTATATTCGAGTAAATACGGTACTTCAAAAGATTGATGCACCGACCTGTTATTTATGCAACGATACTACGACAAAATACTGACGATAAATACTTATCTATACTGTCTACACTGATGATAAATCATTTTTATTCTAACAATGCTAAGAATTACATAATCTACAAGAATTGTATAGCATAACAAAATACAAATCTCCTGTTAATGGACATCAAGAATAGTTATTCATGATGTAGTCTGGTACCTCAGAAACTTACAGTTACAAGATATTTAAATTTAAATTATGTAATATTATGATTGATAATAAATTTATTGTTGATGTGACCTTTAAATAAATAAACATAAAAAATGCTCTGTGTACGTTTCGTGAACTCTTCTCGTATAAGGTTTCGTTTTAAAAAATCAAATCTTCAGAAAAATTGAAATTTACTGAGAAATATGTGAACTACCTTAACACACTTCAATGTTTTTGGTTTTTGAATTTTGTTATCTGTTTGGGAGGTTCTAGAACATTCTGTTTGGAGTATACAAGAAGGTTAACTTAGGAACCTATATAAAAATATGTGCAGTAATCGGATGAAGTTCAATCCTTTTCAAGAATTTGTACTGTAAAGGTGAAAAAAGTATTTTTCGTCAGAGTTTTGATATCTTGTTACTATTGTAACAAATCCGATTTTTTTGTGACGTTAGCTATGAACCTTAAAAATATGAATTATAAATGAGTTTATTAATTTCATTGATAAATAATGTATTTTATAATTAAGAAACAGAAACAACAGAAATAATTTAATAAATATTTTAAGTATAAAATTAATTAGTTAATAATATAATGTTATAAATTAACTAGAATTTTTTCTAAACTTCTGCTGAGATAGCACTCTTAAAAATTAATCAGGAAACATTAATTAGAACTGACTTTAAAACGCACTGTAGTTTAAAAGCAAACACGAAGCTTGATAAGCCTTGTTTCTGCTAGATGATTAAGCACAGCATTTCCATAGTATAAAAAATTATGCTAATAAAATTAAAAAAGATTGTACTTTAATAAGCCCAACACCATCTAACACAATTGCTTTGTACGCTTCTATCATTCACAAATGTGTTTTTGTGGAACATGTTTAATAAATTGCTAGTATAATCTTCACTCGAAAACAGTGAGAAATAAATTATATTTTAACTTCTGATGAAAATAGACTTCTTTTGAAAAACTATGACTGTTATTACAAATAAAAATATTGAAATAAAAAATAGCATTTCCAAAAGTAAGTAGACCTACTCATGTGCCTAATATTTCAAATGATTATACGATATTCTTCAAAGAATGCAGGGATATACTATTCCAAAACGGCTTCTGGAATAAAATCCTTAAGGAAAGAGAAGGGAGGTCATCTACATAGTTCTAAACATAAAATAAATATAGTTTATTTTACACAGCTTTTCTATAAAAAACATATTGACGCCGGAACAGGCTAAGTGCCCTACGCCTTGGAGAGAAGAAGCAAAAGAAGATTACACAATATCTGCTTACATTTTGCAATTTTTTGTTATCTAGACAGCAAAATTACAATCCGTTCTTACTTTACAAAAAAGAATAATAAGTAATAGAGAAAACTCAGAAATCCGCAAAATAAAACCTTATCATCAATAAAATAATAAATGTTACATATCCAATGGAAATAAAGTAAATTTATAAAAAATTTTGAATAAAATAATTTTTGTGTAAAGTTTAAAAGGTAATCATTAACAAAATCTGCTACTTAAGTCAAACAAAAATCTATCTTGTAAAAGTACAGTTCTCTTGTTCAATAACTTTATCGTAAAATTATTTGTACATCCATTCAGTCTTTATTCGTATGTTCTGCTAAATCGTGCAATTTTGCATAGTGAACGTAATGGCATATCAATACCTGGAACTGTTTTAAAGTAGTTAAAAAATAAAAAATACGTGTTTATCTACTAACAATTAATTTTCAAACATTCATTTTTAATATGTGTTACTTTTGTTGTAATATGATCTGAAATAATCTGTATTTTAAACGACTTATAATACTACTACTAACTTTAACTACGGCTAGTTATACTACTACTTGCATGCATATTGTTATTGTGGTCATACATTCTCTATACACGCAGCTGTTGCTAATGTATTGGTGTTGATAGATGTAAAGCTACCAAAGTAGGCCGTACGACCTATATTTAAGCTTGCCAAATATCTAATTTAGTACCAGAGAACACTATTGAACGCTATTGTAGTATACAATGATAACGACTTATTAAGTTTAAAAAGAAATAAGATCTTTACAACTTACCTACATTATGACACAAAAGCTCCACTATTATTTATATTATTATCTTCATACAGTATTACAAAAATTTAGAGATAAAACTATAATATAATTGTTCGAAGCGTGGCAATTAAATAACCGGACTGGTGCTGCTACCAGCAAATAGCGAGCACGCCGCGGCAGGTTTGAACATGTCTGTGCCTGTTGATGCTTCTCCGACCCTGAGCTCGATGGGCACCGTTGTACGTCGCTCAGTCTCGCTGTAGCAGTTGCTCGTTCAAGTCCTTGCTCAAGCGTCTCGTCAAAAAATACAGTTTTCAGATGGAGCAACAGTTAACCTCAAGTTTCTTGTGAAACTGGGAAAACCCACTACAGAAACTAATGCCATGTTAAAGGAAGTGTAAGAAAGTAAATATTAATTATTGCACACACAAGTTGTTAAATGGTTTAAAAGGTTTAAGAAGGGACGTGAAACAACCGAAGATGATCCGCACCTTGGATGATCCTCAACATCAAAAAACGGACGAAAACATCCAGAAAATTCGTAAATTGATTCGCTAAAATCGTCGTCTGATTGCCCGAGCAATTAGCATTATTACGTAGAGGTTCTGATTACCTTTCGTGAAAGAATGAGAAGACAAAGAGCAGATTTATGGAAGAGCAGTTACTGGATGCTTCACCAAGACAATGCGCCAGCCCATTTCGCCTTACCTGTGAAAGCGTTCTTTGCAAAATACGGCATCACCGTGCTTGACCATCCACCGTACTCACCTGACCTGGCCCACTGTGATCCTTTTTTTATTTCTTAAGGTAAAATCGGAGTTTTGACAGCTTGGAAGCAGCGAAAGCAGAGGAGAAGGAGGCTCTCAACCAGCTGACAGAAGCAGACTTCCAGCACTGCTTTCAACAATTGAAAATTCTAATGAAGCATTTTAGGAATCTGCAAGGGGAGTACATTGAAGGGGATAAACTTTGTAATGTAATCGGTGATCGATAAAAATTCTTCTACCTCCAGTCCAGTTATTCAATTTCTACGGCTGGTATATATGTAATATTTATTAATTCGGATTAGTGTCCCTTAATGATTACGTTGAAAAGTGTATCAAGCTTTGGTATTTCCTTCTGTAATAGTTATAACATACTCAATACACTAAAAGTGTATAATGTATAAATACACATTGTACAGATATAGAAAACCCCGGTATTATTCAAAAAGCGGAAAATTAGAGCGTTGTAAAAATATTTTATTAAAATGAAATGAAGGAGCGAATTTCCTTAACATGAAATAAATAGGCGAATTAAGATTAAAGAAGGAAGAAACTGAGTAATGTTGTATATAGTTCTCTTTATCTAAGGCTCACTTTCTCTCCCTTACACACTCTCTGTGTAGTAGATCATGTTAAACTTTCAAGTGGCTTTGAGCTCACTCTAGCAATGCGAATCTACTCAAATGAGCCTGAGTTAACAGAACTTTTAGTGAAGTCATTAACAAAACTAAGGATTAAATTATAGGCTGGTAGACGCCTGTTTTGTTTTCTAATAAACGTTCTCATCCGGAATTATTGTATTTCGTTACAAATTTACTCGGCAAAATACTGTATTTGTAATAATGACTCAGTTTCTCAAGTTTATTTCTAGTTAAACAAATCTCTTGTTTAATAAATAGTTACATTTTAAGATTCATTGTAAAATGTTTGTAAATAATACTGTTCAAAAGTTTCAAATAAAGTAACGATTATTATAATATTAGAATAATTCATTTTAAATTCTAATTTCATTCCAAATGTCTAAATTACAGAGTTTTGCTTTATTATATTTTAATTGAAAAGGTTCTTGAAAAGAACTTAAAATGTGTTTCCTTGTTCCAAACCTTTTTTGAAACAGACTACTTATAATTCAGATTATCTACTTCAGATGATAAAAGTGAAGGACTTCAATGCTATTACATATTGCCATTCTAGAATATTTTTGAGGGTTGAAAAGTTTTAGTAGAATGTTACTTATACAATACAAATATAATATTTTTTGTACTATCTATTAATATAATATTGGTACTTATCTGTTACTCGGCTGCAACTCAAAACTGTGTAATCACTGAGTTGTAAGTTATTTTTATGTTAACTACTTATTTTTTCGTTGTTTAGTATTTATTTTCAATAATATTTTTTATAATTTGATACTTATTAAGTATTTACGACGTATTTATTTATGGAGGAGTTCTACCAAAACACCATCTGTGTCGCAATGCTCATGAAATAACGTTGTACATAACCCGCAGACGTTTCTACCGGATCATTATTTATTTATATATTTGATCTTTTCAGCTCTTTCAAAAGTTCTGAAGTTATGATATAAAAAGGCATCGCCCTCTTCATTATGTGGTATTGTACAGGTACTAAAAAGTTAGTGCCGGCCGTTTAAAATAGTGTCAGTAGGTGGTACTTATCGGTTATCACGTTTGATTTGATATTGTGGCGATTAAGGACATTCGGGGCCTCATAAATAAGTCATGTAAGACTTGAAAAATCAGCGGCCGCAAAACAGATTAGTATACCTAATATTATATATTTTAAAATATTCAGTCTTTATTCTAACTAAGTAATTACACAACACATTGAATTTTAATAACAAACACACGTTTTCATTGATAAAGCTAACAATCAATTTCATTTAAACCCACTTACAGGAACAACTGATATACTGTGTGTATATTCACTGTAAAAGTTTATTTTTATTGTATCAAATTTATGAAAATTCTTACAGAATCTTTTAGCCAGATCAGATAATGTATGGGTGTTACTAATCCTAATAAAGGGTGCTAAATTTTATCACTAAAAAAACTGGCATAGGATTTAAAAAAAATTATTTTGATGATTTGAATGCGCTTCGATGATACTAAGAGTTAGCTGTTTTCCAAAACTTTACACCGCAGGGTCCATACTGGTTTTGTGACTGTTTTCTATACAATGAAAGAAAATTGCATGAAACTTTATCATATGAACAAGTTTCATGAATATTATTCCACTAACTTAAATAATTGTTCTCTCAAGTAACTTAAGCTTTCTAATATATTAGGCCTACAATCTACTCATTCGAGTAATTAGTAATAAAGATGGCAAAAAGTTGCAACAATCAAATACTCATTGTTCTTAAACTTCTATACGATTTATAGAATAAAACCCTTGGGTTTCAAACACAATTTTTATTGCAGTATTATTTAGTATACTACATTATATTATGTATAAGGAATGTTGAAAAATAAAAATTTTTCAACCCTTATTTTTGAATTAAAGTATTTTCTTATAAATTGATTCGTTGTAACTTCTGATGGTTGTACGGTTTTTTCGTTTAAATTTATTTTCGCACAACATTTGTTTTTGACACTGAGATCTGAAGTTTCTTTATTGCTATCTGAGAGTTGCTTATTTTCCAGGGTATGTTTAAAATTTTTTAACCGCATTTGACTAGAATCATTCTAAAATTCCGATGACTTGCAGAAGTTATGCAAAGTTTTATTCCATAGTATTGGAATTTCATAAGTTATATTAACTTTGGATCCCAAAAATTGCATTTTTTCATAAAATATTCCAACTCAGATATTGAATGCACTCTTATGTCAAGAATTAATTTTCTAATTATTAGTTGAAGTTTATTATCATTTTGTATTATTCACTAACAGGCTGCCCTATTACCAGTAATTATTTAATATCTGATCATGTCAATACGACTAATTCACGGTAAATGTAATAGGGCTGTTTTAACAGTTTACACAAAAATTATAAAATTAAAATTACTTTATAAACCGATTTTATTAAATTATGTACAAAACAATTTGTTATAAATTCAATGAAATACAATAATAATAAGTCTAAATTATCGGTTTCAGATAAATTCTTCTCGGATACGCCCATATTGTCTCTTTAAATTTGTTTCTTACACAGTAATTCAATTAGAAACGTGACTGCTTTCAGTAAACAGTCACGTATTTGATCGGAATATAATGTTAGGTAACATTTTAATGATTAACTGAACTAATAAAAATTAAAATTATGTTTTCTTTTAAGAGTAGTTTTAACTTATTAAAAAAAATCTATAAGACCTTTTACCAGTAAATAATCAATTTTTATGAAGACGCAATAAATATTATTTGTGATAATAAAATTATTTGTATGTATGAATTGTTTATGTAATATGATGAAAACGAGGTAGGTATTTAAAAAGTTAAATTGAAATTAAAAATAGTATTTCAGTTGTGATCATAGTTTTATATGAAAAATATAGTTTTATTAAATGTTACACATATCAATTCTTATGTTGTATCAAAATTCTGCAACTGCATTTTAGTCCAGGCTACAGACCTTGACCGGGGAGGTAAAGAAAAAAGCATAGGCCTAAGTATAGAGCGAGGCGCCTTTACACGTAGGCCTATCCTTTCTTTTTAGTAAAAGCGCAGTTTATATCTACGTATATCACCACAGTGAAAACATAATGTAGAGCCAGCAGAGCAATTACGATTTATGGTAGGACGTGGCCCTATCGCGGCTCACTAAATTCCAAATTTTAATATATAGTGATGTTAAATACAAATATTTTGTTTTGTTAAGTAATCGTCGAATAGTTTTTAGGGAGAAATTTGGTGTGAGGTAACTATGAAAATTGTATTAGAGATGAAACTCAGTAAATGTTCGGTAGTGTTTATCGGGTAAGCAAAAGCGCCGGGAACGAACGAGCCGACGACCAGTTAATTCGTAGAGATAAAGTAGAAAAGTGTTGTTTGGTTGACACCCAGTAGTTTGTAGTTTTTCGAGGTTATTAATAATTAACAGTAACTATCCAGAATAGTTTGAATGTTATTGGTTTTTGTCTGTCTTGTTATTTTAAAGATTTATTACAAGTTAAAATTTAAGAAGTCAATACTGCAGTTGTCTTCGGCAAATATTTGTAAAAGCGGTAATAACATGTTCGTTCGATCTCCATCTGATATTTTGGAGAAATGCTGAAGTAGTACTTTCTCGAATATTCACGGTTGACTTGTAGGGCCTACTGTTAAGTTTAGTTTTAAGAGAAACGGAAAAATCAGTAGTTAATATGAATAAAGCAATTATTAACGTTTGAATTTTTTTTCTGTGGAGCTAAATTTATGATTTGTTGAAATTGGAGACTAAAATTTTGGTAATTTATTTCATGAAGTGATGTTATATCCCCTGTTACTTATCCACTATGTGAAACATTTTAAAAGTTCATGAATAACAAAAAAATTAACCACAGGTACCATTAATCAGTTTTTGTAACTAGTACTACCATACAAGCTATTTAAGAGTACTATAACAAGAAAAAAATAATTTACTTCAAATGCACTTTATTTAAGCAGGGATACACTTCACTGTACACATACATTCATAATTACGGTAGAATTACAGTATTGTAACATTATTCTAGAAATGGTTGATGTAATAAGTTGTGTATTGTAAGGAATTGTGTATAAGGAGTGGAGTGTGTTATATAAGGATAGTGAATTACAATGAATGAGATATTTTTAATATTAGTTCTAAGAATTTGAATGTAGTAGAAAAGTTTGTATTAATTTGTTTCCTTCTTTTACGTTCGAGAGTAGTGGAGATTTTATTAGACAATCTTGTAATTGTAAAGAGTCTAGATTAACTATCAGATCGCAGGTATAAAAAGATCTTTTTAGTGAGGTCAGTCAATACCTTAATCATAAAAATGAAATGTGCCTGGCAATTCGAAATAGTGTCGTTACGCGACTGGTTCTGAGTTACGTTAATTTACTTGTTAGTTTTGATGACAAGTGGTTGCGGACAGGTAAATAGATTGGTTTTGATTTCTAAAGGATTGTATTTCATTGTTAGTCAAAGTTAATTTAATTTTAAGTTTTGCAATGGATTTATTTTATATAATCTAATTATTGTATTTGTTAGTAGGTTAAGTTAAATCATAAATTGTAATTATTAGTTGTGTAAACAAGTAATTATTATTTACTAAACCCAAATCCCGAATGAACCTAGGCTTAGGTGCTCAGTATCATCATGATACTTTAATTAAAAACGAAATAAATATATGTTCTCACCGCTATTACTGGAAATTACAAAGATAGATTTCATTGAATAAAATACATCTTCCCTGATTTTTTAGCTGTCAAAATTGGCATACGGACAAATTTTCAGTCCATGTAATATAATATAATATACGAACCGGGAAAATATAGTATATAAAATATATAGCTTGAATGAAACATAAAACGCCTTTATTATTATTTAGTTAAATTTACTCCAATGTTGTAAATATTAATTATATAAATGGGACTTGTAACTGTTGTGCGAAGGCTAAACTGTAACACAAATATTTTGAACACCCTTCCCTTATTCGTTCCTTTTAGCGTGGGCGCTTTTGTTCTACGGGAAAATCACTGTGACAATACATCGTATTGATTTAACTCTGGCATTTTCTTTGGAGTAAATCACGTGAATATTCCTTTGTAAATTTGAAAATCTTAACTCTGAAATGCTTTATTGCGAAGCAGAATTAGAAAATACACAAGCTGTTTTCTTAGAAGATATAACAACAATTTACAGTATAAAGTGCCTTATAAGACCCTTTAGTTTAAAACAATATTTTTATACCAGCAAAGGAAGGAAGTACCTGAAAACGGGTATTGAAATTGTTTTATTAACAAAAAGATCAGCGTTGCTTTTTTTAGACAACGTCGCTTGCTTTCTTCTTGAAATATCATTTACAAAAACTATAATTCAATTTTTATAATGGAATATTTCAATGAAACGAAATATCGCTGCAAAATTATATTTTATTAAGTTACCAAGCAACTTTAAAATTGATAAATAAGTAAATACACTCTTTTTCTAGGTAAGGACTCAATATTACTACATAATCCATCAGCTGGAAGAAATTAATTAAGTATAGTGAATTGTTTATTGCTCCGATTGTTTTTGACAAATACGTTATTAGTTTGTTTGTTACTTACCTGAAATCTGAATAACAGTCAATTATATTCTTTGTTCAATTCAATGGACTACACTTGTATTTATATACCAGCATGCCCCGCGCGGCTCCGCACACGAAACATTTTAAATCAATTTTTTTTTAAATAATGTGAAACATAAATTGTGTAGCATCTAGATCGACTGTATACTCCAACGTGCACAACAAAACACACATACTCAAAACGACGTTTTGTTAATTTACCCGCGTACGTCTCTCACCCTCATACAACCCCTTCATCTACTTCAACAGCAATACGTACTCACATGAACACACACATATACATAAATAAGAAAATCTTTATTAGGGCCCTTAGAGTTATCATTTTTGAAAATTTAAAAATAAAATGTTGCTGTGGATATAACTACGAAATATGCTGTCAAAATGTCATGAAAATCCATTTATAGTTCTGGAAATTAGCCTGCACAAAAAACACATTTTGTTATTATAATATTAGCATATATTTACTTTTCATGTGTTAATTTACGACGTTATTTTTTTGGAAGGTGTCTTATTGAGCGTAGCCAAACAATAGATTCGCATTATTATACAAATTTTGTGAAAGTTTTATTTTGAGTTTTTCCAATATTTTAAATAAAAGGCGTGTGAAAACCGTTGTGCATACTGATTGGTGTTATAAAATCCTGTAGCAATAAGTAAATATTTTTATTGGAAAGCTTGTACTTTCTGATAATTACTTTTCTACGATAGTCAAATACATATGGTTCCCTAAATCAATATTGGACGGAGGAGATCTTTTAATTATCATCTTTTGACGGATAGTAGAGTTGATTTAAAACTGGCTAGGTAGTAAAGAATTTTCAACCGTTTGTTTAAAGTTTGTCGTTAAGTTTAGAGTTTTTTACGGAGGATAGTTAACGCCCCATATTATGTAACCAATAGAACGCTACACTCAGACCTAAACGTGCCCTACATAAATGACGTTTTCTTAAAACTATATACAAAATTTAGGAAGAAACTCGTGAACCACCATAACCCATTGATCTCAAATCTGGCTACGCAAACGCTCCCAAACAATCCAATAAGACGTCTGAAACGTCGATGGAGCCGGGACCTCATCTATTAACGTAGTACTGTAATTGTCTATCCATTACAATGTTCTAAATGCTGCACTTAATGCTACACTTAACTATTCACGTCGGAGTTCTGTCACTGGACTGTGTCTCCACTCACGTTTGTACACCATGTTAATTTTTCCCAAATTTTGTGATATCACATTCACTGATTCTTTCCAACAGATTGTGAATTTCCTAAATAAAAATTAAAAAAAAAGTTTAGATGTGATGTTTCCAATTAAGTTCTTGGTCAAGATACAACTCAAGATAACGAATTTTCTTATTCTTTGGAATTTCAATGGTCGAAAAATTGCTGAACAAGAAATATGTCAGAGCAGGAGAATGTAATTTGTGTAGATTTTATAGGATTTACTTTTAAGTTTCGTAGCGGTTTACCTGATTTAATTTTTTTCCATCTTTCCGAAATTGAACAAACAGAATTTGTATTAAAGGTAAATTAATTTCAATTCGCTATTAATGTAGGGTAATTAAATTTACTATTATTCGTCTAATAAATTATCTAAATATAATGTTTAATATGTGTTCATTTACGCTTATGCCCGCGTGCTTACAATTTCAAATGCTATATTGTAGAATGAATGAAATATTTCATTAAATACAGTTCTTTATTTTGATACGTCATTTACATTAGCTACTTGTACGTTGTACTATTCATAAATTAACGTCTATACATAAAAGTATCTCCACAATTCTTTAGTCTTAATAGATTACACATACATTTTTCGAAGGAGGCATTTCGAATAGCTAGGACAACCAGGTGCTAATGTTAATGTGTTAGTTGGATTATAACAGATGTTGCGTTCATTGTATTCTCCTGTTTTCCATTTAGTTTTTCTCTATAATTAAGAATCTTTTAATGTCTTCCATTTTAGCCGTTCCTTTTCTCTTTGCGTATTCTTTCAGTCAAAGAAACCTTCAAAGCTTAAAATTATAAGAACCACGTCCGCTTCTTGCGTTTCTTATTCCTTTTATAATATTCTTAAGCAACTTTGATTTATTTCTCTAATATCTGCTTTTAGCCTTTCTCGCTAAAGTTTTAATGAAAGCAGAAAACTTCCTCTAACAAGAAATTAACTTTTTTCTTTTATAATTTCTGGGAAAATTATTAGTTCCTTTAATTATTCTATCGATAATTGTTTCCTTTCTCTAAGACAATTGCAATGGGAGATTTACACTTAAAAATGTAGTCGTAAGACAATTTCTCACCAATTAATATTTTGTAAAGTTTTGTGATTTCAGAAAAAGTTTTGTAGCAAGTGGGTAGACGTAAAAATAAAAACTCACTTATTTAGGTAAATTGGGCTGGAAGTTAAAATTTAAAACAATGTAAGTCTATTCTTTATTTTAACAAAGTTACAACCAGAAAATTCTATTTAAGAATTAGAAATTTCAATCGCATTAACCACCGATTTACTTGTTAAACCTCTTTATATTTTAAGTACGTACCTATATTTATCTACGTAGGCTTTAAAGATAGAGGTTATTTTTATTGCTCTACATTTTTTAAAATCTTTCTTATCAATTTTTCTTAAAGGTTAAGCACTAGCATCATAGCCTTTATGCCTCCTTTGTAGTTTATTTTTGTATGTAATGTTACTTGAAACCATGATTTTTCAATTTTTAATAAGAAACTACTTAAAAATACTTGTTCATAATGAGATTTTGGATGATGGGATAATGGGATTTTTCGGTTTGTTTAGCGCTATCGATCTCCACCACAACTCTTTTGAGACACAAAATATTATTTAGATTCAGAGTTGACTATGTTGTTTTGTTCTAACATTCACAAAAATTTATCTTGGTAATGTAAATAATGAACATATTTATAACATTTAATAATGTGTAAATAATGTAATATGAACAACATAACCTATTTTAATCATGAATGAACGACGCGAAATGAAAATTAACCTTTGCTCCTACATAAAAATACAGGAAATCACCAACTCATGCTAAATGCTAAACTAAGCTATGTAGAAAACATTTTTTAAACAAAAATTGTAGGTATTTTTATTTTCTATAGCTTTGTATATATAGGGGCCTACACTTTTGTCGCAATATGCATACTAAGGCCGCAATCTTAAAAAAATCTCATTCTCTTACCAATTTTGATGAGCAAAATACAGAAAATCGCTAAATGACACTAAACTAAGCGTTGAAACTAAGCGTAAAAAACTGCTTGAAATAAAATTCCTAGATATTTTAGGTTTTCTACAACTTCAGTTATATACACATTTTCCCTAAAATGCATATTAAGGTTGAAATGTTAAAAAAAAATTACCACAAGAGCTCATCCTCTCAAGAATTTCAATAATGCTTATAGACAATTCTATTTTATAAGACAATAAAAAAAGCAGAAAATGAGGTGATTTAAAAAAAAATTATTTGAGCTATTTTTGAGAAAATTGCAAACAGTTAAAAATTGCAGGAATAAACTATCGTAGTTTGTCCCATCTGAATTGGCGGCGCAGCTATAGAGTTGTAATCATACAAATATAGCTTCGTCCCTCCACTACATGTACAAGTAACTCACAAAGAAGGTGACAGAAAATTAGAGAATTGCTTATTTATTTTTCTCGATAAGAAGAATAAAACGTTTAAACTTTCTTTGGTCTTAGGAAACACTCTGTACTTGTAGAGCTGTTCAATTTGATGTGTCAATTTAGCTTGAACAGACTATACTTCAAGTTGACCAATTTTGATGACAATGTTCGTGTCAGGTCGCCTAGTGGTACCTAACTTAAGTTCCAAGTTTCAACGTTGTACGATATTCCGTTCTTGAGATATATTTTCTCAGTCTTATTGCTTAAAACATGTTTGTTGGGGGGTTCACGAGGCCTGAAAACGTGTATTTCCAGGGCAAACTCGATTTCAAAAAATCGACATGAAAATAATACTTTCCCTATAGGTATATTCATATAAGGCAAAAGTAAATAAAATTGATATTTAGATGATTGATGAGTATAGTACTTTAAAAATACATTTTTATTTCTCAATTAATTTTGTAGTGAATTATTTAAAATAATCCTTAGTCATGAGCTTTTTCATGTTGTTTCAATGACAAAGTAAAAGAAAATAGACTAAACAATAAACATTGAAAATAAAAATAATCTGATATTCTCCGAAAATCAAATAAAATTCAATTTTTTAAAACAAAGTTTTGTATTCATTTTAAATGATTATTGAAATTTTCGCGAAAGTTGGTGTGTTGAGTTTTGTGGTATTTTGAAAAAAGGGTATTGTGCGGTTCCAAGCGCCGTGTAGTTGCGGGGTGAAGGGTACGGGTGAGGCATAATGAATGAGTAACGCATGCTGGGAGAACGATTGTTGTATTACTCTCACATAAAACATTCGTTTTCAAACTTTCCGTACTTAGCATACAGTGGACTCTCGATAACTCGAAGTCCAAGGGCGGAACCTAAACATTCGAGTTATCGAAATTTGAATTTAGTACAACAGAACTGCAAGGTCGTACATTTTACTGTCATCATAGTACTGTATGTACGAGTATGTAAAAAAAATATTTTTTTTACATACCTATTATAGTATTTTTATAGTACCTATTAGTACTGTATGTACTAATAGGTATTTGTTTTATGAATAATTACTGTACAGTATTTGGTTTTTTATTTTATTTTTTAATTTATTTTTGAATTTAAATACAGTACATACTACAGTATTTGAAATTCGTATTAAGTACATAATTTGTTTACTACAGTAAGCCTACATACTAATGATTAAACAATAAACAATACAGAACATATTTCAAACAAAAACTACAATAATAATTTATAGGTAATAAAGTCATAATTTCAATAGAAATTTTTTTTTTCTCTTTAATTCTTTATTTACAACTGTAAAATGTTACAACAAGCAAATGTGATGATTATCGTGATTATGTAAATGACATGATAGGCATGAGAGGGGTAGGGCCCCCATTGGTGCCTCCCCAAGAATGAAATTTGTATATCAAATTAGCATGTCTCTACTCCAGCGTCTTTTAAGGCGTCTAGGAGGATTATCAGGTAAATGGACGGAGGAAAGTGAACGCACCAGGGGTTCTCGTGTTCGTGTGATTTGTCGTGAAAGCGTTTGTATAGGTATTCAATGGAATTTTGTACAAGTGGTGTTTTCAAATCTGTATGTAAGGTTTTGTTGCTAACGTAAAGAGGTGCTTTTGCTATAAGGCGTAATGTTTTTGACTGGAATGCCTGAATTCGTTGCAAGTTAGAGGGTTTGGTTGAACCGTAGATTTGGGATCCGTAGGTCCAAATAGGTTTCAAAAGAGAACAATATATGCGTAATTTTTGTGCCATTGGTAATTTTGATCGTTTGTGAAGCAGGGAATATAGAAGTTTAAGTCGGGAATTCAGTAATAAACGTTTCCGTTTGATATGTGTGCTCCAAGTTAGTCGTTTATCAAAAGTCAGACCGAGATACTTGACCGTATCTGTTTTTGTGAGAGGTTCATTGTCTATGTATACTGGTGGGCAATCACCATGACGGAGTGTGAAAGTTACGTGAAGGGATTTTGTCGTATTAAGTTTTATTTTCCATGTTTTACACCATTCGTGTATAAGATTGAGATGATGTTGGAGTGTTAGTGAAGCGTGTATAGAGTTTTGGTCTCGGGCTAATATCGCTGTGTCGTCAGCGTAGGTAGCAGTGAGGGTCTGAGGTAGGGTCGGTAGGTCTGAAGTGTATACAGAATAGAGAAGTGGGGCTAAAATTGAGCCCTGAGGCACGCCGGCTAAGACAATAAAGAAATTTGAGTAGGATGATCCTAAACGAATTCTAAAGAATCTGTCAGATAAGAAGGAATTTATGATAAGGTAGTAGGTAAATGGTAGTATTTCTTTCAGTTTGTGTAAGAGACCTGTATGCCAAACTCTGTCAAAAGCTTGAGCGACATCTAGGAAACCTGTGGACACATACATCTTTTGTTCCATAGACGAAGCTATGTAATCAGTCACCCTGTGCAGTTGTTGTGTAGTGGAGTGTTGAGTGCGGAATCCGAATTGATGTGGAGGTAGTATATCATGAACCAGCGGAAGAATGCGCTTGTAAAGAAGAATTTTTTTCGAAAATTTTTGAAGGTACTGAGAGGAGGCTTATTGGTCGGTAGGAGGAAGGTAAGTGAAAAGGTCAATAGAAATAAACGTTTATTTTCAGATGTTTTGATGTTGAAAATGTTACAAAATTTGAGTTATCGAAACTTCATTTCGAGATAACGGGATTATTTTATATGGACTTAGATACGAAAGTCTAGGGACCCAAGTTATATTTCAAGTTATCAGACTTCGAGTTATCGAGTGTCCACTGTATTTGTTTCTATTTATTATATTTATTTATTTACATATTTTGATATAAATTGGTAAATTAAATATAATGAATCCGATCAAGTTAATAACCCGGTACGTATTTGTTAAATTAATGCGCCGGATGATAAGAATATTTTTTTAGTCTAGTTAGTATACGCTACCGCTACAAATGCATCAGCTGTGAAACATTACTAACTCATTCATTCCCCCACTACTATAACAACGCACTTCATTCCTTCCAATTTCTATACGGAGCTGGGACTCAAGCAATAGGTATTGTTGTGGATAGTTTGACTGGTGGGATAATAAGGACCCTCTATATCAATACTCAAATATGTGACTTGGAAAGTTCAATCTGCCTACAAATAAAATCTAAAAATAATCTGTAATCACATATTAAATTAGCATTAGTCCAACTTATTTAATAATATTATTTTATGTTGTTAATATTTAGAATTGTTTATTAGTTAGTATAAATAATAATGTTATATTACTGTGTTTTTCCTTTTTCTATTCATAATTACAATCAGTCATATTTGCATCACATATTAGATAGGTATAGTTTATTTCTAACTTTAAGTATCAAAAATGGTATTAATACATTATTTACAGTTCATACCTAATAAATATAGCGGATTATGAATCGTTAGAGCGGACGATAGTTTTTGTAGTTATATTTAATATAATTTATATTATTTAGAGTAAGTTGTAAACATAGGAATAATAATTGTACTAATAATTGCTTATTCCCTATAAAAAAAGGTCCAATGGCTGAATAAATAAATAAAAAATATATATTTTGCATATAACTTTTCTTTGAACAGCTGAGTAGCTAAATTTCGTAATTACATATTAGACTGGGGAAACTTTTGTAAATTACCTACTTTTGATGGACAGGGTAGAGAGGTCGGTTCATATCATCATCCACCAGTCGATTCCGTCACGGACCGTTTCCTACAATACAAATATTTCTTCATGCTTTGTAATTGAGACAATAATTTCATATCAAGCGTAGCGCATACGTTACGATGCGGCACAGTCCATCTCCGTAAGGGATTGTCGGCGACAATACTTGCCGGAAGCTGAACGTGTCTGAAAATGTCGGAACGTATAGTTACGCAAACAAGACGCTCCGTATGAACGAGGGATTGTACAGGTTAAGACATTTTGTACATTTTGTTACTACGATGGACAATGAAAAATTATAGAATTACTTCGCGTGTATTCCTTTTTGCTAGATTTTCTTTTAGCGTTATTGTTTCTTTAAAAAAAGTGTCTTGTTCAGTTATCACCGGTTTTATCTTTAAATATTAATCGTTAAACTGAAAGTATTAAAAAAAATGTTCTTCGTCAACCATTAGTTCTTTAAATAAAGTTCAGTATTCTCCCCCAATCATCCTAGTTTTGAACATTATACGTGCGGAAAATCTCTTACGTTTACGTTGATTGTTTTCTACGTCATCTTCTTCCAATCAAATTGATATCACTCTCAAATCTTTAGTAGTCAGACGTAACTTTTCGGCGCTAATAAAAAAAATTACGCTTCGTTATTACTGAACACTTTGGCTTCCAGTGCCGGTTATTGTGTGATGATATGAATGACCGCTCAGAAGTCGTGTCAGAAACTGTACGTTACGGAAACAATTGGTGAATGATGATATGAACCGACCTTAATCCAAAATTGATCAGGTAATAAACAATTTTAAACGGTTTGTTAAAAGTTTGTTGTTTAGATTAAATACAATAATTCGACTTAAGTTGTCGGTCAAATACAACCCGTGACGAACTTTATTCGTCACCCGTGGAATTTTATTGTTAACAAAATCTGCTGGACAGACGAACGTCGAAGAGTAAATGTAATTTGAGTAGGATTTTTGTAGAATTTACTTTTTTTCTACTGAAATTATAAACTATTTTTTTTGTATTATTAGGACCTATCGTAAAATAATCGCAATATTAAAAGTACTAGGTAGAAAAATAGTGAGGTATTTTTCTACTTACTAATTTTCATTGTTTTAAATTTTGATTTATAAACTGAATCTTTGCAATAATATAAAATGGATTATATATACCACTTTAAGATCATAATAAACGGAATCCTAATGGCATCAGATGTAGTAAGTTTACTGGAGTACTGGAGATATTCCCGGGAGCCTGGAAAGCGTAGACAAAATGGAATGGCGCCAACAGAGACGTGACGTAGGGGGATCCTTCCATTTTATCCTCTAAACTTTAGTGATATTGTTACGTGGTACGAAATTAAAACAAGAATTCTTAATTAAATCTGTTATGAATGTAAGTAACTGTCTTAGTGTTTTCTTCGCACTCTTCTGCGACCTGCAAATTTTCCACTTGGTAAATATTTCCTTATTTTTTTCTTATCTTTAAATCACTTCCTTATAATTTAATTAACAGTAATAGAAATCTTTTTTCCTAAATTACCTTTTATTTATTATATCTTAAGTTTACGTACCCCTTATTAAATAATTTTCTTACCCATTTATACGTATTTGCTCGTAGTTTTATAATGAAATAATTAACTATTTTAACATTTTATGTGAAATCAAGGCATTGTTTCAAATAATAAAACAATGATACATATTTTGTTTTTAAACAACAACAATACAAAAATAGATAAACGAGCTGCATTGGTTGCCTCAAACAGCATTTAACTACTTAGTCGAAGTCTAGTAACGATTGCAAGTTATGATCTGAAATCCCATGCAAGGCTTACCCACACCCCTACTTCCCTCAGAACTGTACTTCAGTACATTGAGGGGGATTCTTCCTGATAGCACACATACATAATAACACATAAAAACTATATACATATAGTTTATATATTATAAATAGAGAGAGATTACATAAAAAATAAGACTTTTTTCATAAATTTTTGAGGCTTGAGTCTTTCTTTATAAAGTTGAAGGTAGACTGTCGCCTTCTTTTATGGTTAATTGGAGGTAATGAGGACAGTGACAGTCTACCACGAAGGTCTGCTATAAAGAAACAAGTCTCAAAAATGTACAGAATAAGTCTTCCGTTTTATGTCATCTATTTATATGTATGTATGTATTTATATGTATCTATTTATATGTATCCGATATGTGTTTTGATATATGTCAATTATAATTTAATTTAAGGTAAACTCATGGTAAAAAAAGTCCTTTACAGTTTGGTAATTTACCGAATCAATCTTTGCAAAATTCACGAATTGCTGTTAATTTTATTCAAGATTATTGTATCCTCCGATAATCCACAAATCACAAGCTAAAAAGAACATGGAATAGAGATCTTCTCTGAGTTATAACTAAATAAAAAAAGTAAATAAAATATGTATAGTAAAAATAATAACAATTACATAGACTAATTATCAAAATTAATACTTAATTATATACCCAACGATATGCCAATGGGTATCAATCTTTGTCTTAATGTTTTTCTGTATCATGTTACTTGGTTAAGAACGTATATAACATTTTCCAGTAGTTGTATATTAGTGTGCTGTTGAAAATATCAAATAAAAGATAAAAAAACAAAATTATCGTCAACGTAAACTAAGTTAAATTAAATATTTTAAATAGTATGATCAGCTGTTCTGCCTAGAGAATATTTTTGTGATGTACTGTTTAACCCTCCGGGTTTATCTAGCGGTAGAGTTGTTGCCAAAGTCAACTGTTTGAAAGCTGATTTTCGGAGACGAAGGTTCCGTGGTTTAAATTCCAGTAAAAGTAGTTACTTTGATACGGACTTGGATGATAGAGAGTGTTTACCGTTGTACTTTGATGTCTGAGTTCAATTAACCGTACTCTCTTAGGAATGGTCGGCCGGAGTCTGT
Organism: Catonia carolina; assembly: GCA_035578175.1. Lineage (NCBI taxonomy): Eukaryota > Metazoa > Arthropoda > Insecta > Hemiptera > Achilidae > Catonia > Catonia carolina. The sequence goes on from JAQMRL010000002.1 coordinate 85,839,133, forward strand.
ACAAAACTACCACTCATTTACAAGTCATAGGGTACATATTATTCCTATCTCGTTGGGTCATGGGGTTGCTTATTGTTCATAATTGAACAGATTGCAACTTACACAAATTAGGGATAAAAACTGTAGGTACTGTTTTTATTGAAATGCGATTTAAAAAATTAATAACTTAACTTTATCTGATGTTCTTTATATAAGATTGGTGTGAGTTTGATTGTAAAATTATAATAGAGTTTACCGTATATTCCGATATGTATCATATATTGCAGACAATTGAATCAGACAAATTGGGTGAGTTGTAAATTACACTTACAAAGGTTTTTTAATGAATAAAACATTTTTTCGTCATTAAGCTTCACCTAGTGGTAGAGACTAATAACAGATTTACTAAAAGCGTAAATTTGTTACGTCTGTTCACATTTCGTGTTTTTATTTTTTATTTTTTTTTAACTGGAACGGCAGCTACAGTATATTTATGTAACTCACTACAAAGCATTTTCCTTTATAGTTTTACGAAAAGCAACACTTTAATCATCCAGAAAGAAAAATAAAGAGTTTACAAAGCTTTGAAAGCTGGACACTTTTTCGGGATGAGGTTTGTCAAATTAGAACAGAAGGTGGGCACGTATCTCTCTTTTTCTCTTCCAAACCGAAATGTTACATCCGGCGGGAGTTCTGTTGCCACGATAAAACTATCCCACCATCTGTTGGTGATATGGGACAAAAAATCAATGTACATACATACATACATACATACATAGACTACAGAATTCCTAATTTTTGTTCTTTTTTTACGTATAGGTACGTTTAAATTCTACACCGTATTATAAATATGCACATATTCAACAATCAATTTGAATATGTAATAGCACCGAGTTCTAACTTAATTTACATTATGTTTTTTATATTAATAATTTATTAACACTGTCCTACAGGTTGAAATATTTATTGTTTTTTCAATAGTAGGGTCTTCTCCAATATCTACTGTATACTTTTATACCAACAAAAATAAGTCTATAACTAGTAAGTACTTACTCATTTTCTAAAGCCACTTATCACTTTTGGTCAAGTGGTAATTATTCTCCTGAAATTATGGATAAAAAATTAATAAATAAACGTAAACTGACTACAACAGAGGATAAGGTGTTTAAAGTCAATTCTTTTGCTTGATAATTAACAAAAGTGCCTGGTAGTTTCACAAAGTATGAATTAAATTAATAATAATTGATAATGAGTTATAGAAAATATTTCCGTCTTTTCACCGTAAGTGTCTATATTATGATTAATATTCTACCGTAAGTCCTGATGAAGTATATAGGTAGCACTGTTCATATGAATACACTTATTCCCCCACCATTTTTGAAGGTTTGGATTAACGTCGGTGTCCGGCCAGACGTTAGCACGCTAAATCGAGAACCTACTGTATGTACGTAGTTACATGATCTACAATTGACAAATCTGTGTGTCGGAGGTTTAGTACACCATGTGCCATAATCAGGATTTTACAGGAGAGCCATTTGAAGTTTTAAAATTTAGTATATTTTTTCATATTTCTTTCAGCTTTTTTATTAACTCAAAATATTTTCACTGATACTTACTCATCTTAGTACACGCTAATTAATGTGTATTGAATAAAATGAAAATTGTTGTTTTCCACCTGGAAAATGGACATAGTGTTTTTTACTTCTGAATCTGCCTAATTTTCCCTGCACTATATCCAAGTGAAATATTTTAATGTCAGAGGAATTAAGAGTTAAAATTTAGGAGTAAGATAGTGCGTGTGGCCTTCGGGCCAGCCCAGTCAATCAGCTGGTAAAAAGTCGCTATTATTTGTCAAGTAACACCGGTTGGGCAAGTGACTTTGTATGGTGACCAGCTGACTGCCATCCGTGAACAAACTCTACTGAGGATCCCTGTTCAACCTCATGTCACTAATTCACGTCAAATACAGCAAAGCAGCGATCAGATTGGGTAGTAGTCAATAATGTACAGTCCCCGATAACATATAAAAGCTAAAAAAAAACTTGTCTTTATTTCGTCGAAGGGATTTTTGAGATGATCGTGAAGAGTTTTGTAGTTCAGATAACAAGAAAACAATATCCTATTTTTAAACTGTTGTACACATTTATGTAGTCGTAAATTTTAAATTAAAGTAGGTTATAAAATACTCTAATTAAAAAACTACCTAAATAATACTGTATATTAAACTTAATAAACAAATTTAGACTATTAAAATAATTTTATAGTTTTTATCAGTTAACTTAATTTAAAAAATTTTGTTTATTATTCTGCACTATTTGTTTGTAAGATCAATTAAATTGTGAGTGAGGTTAAAAGATCAAATGTTGTAATAGAAAGTATTTTCATTGCATGAATAAATGAGGATCAAATATTCTTCCTCGGGGACACAACAGTCAGATGATTTTGATTGATTGGAGTTAACTATTCACTCATGATATAATGACAACTATCGTGTTGTGACGTATTATGTAACACTACCTTACATAATTTCTATGAATATTGATACTAAATCATAAGATGTAAATTGAACATCGTTAATTATGCAAACAATAACGATTTTACTATCTATTTCTGAACTCTTTATGTCTATTCAATTTACTGATTTCTACTAACACTTTAACAAATTCTAAACATGACCTAACAGAAACAATCGCTAACTGAAACTCATAAATCCTTGAGTTAATCAAATTATTTTAATATCGGTTATTTGTTTGTTTCAATAATTTTATATTTACTTTCTCTTGCCCTGTATGAATATATAGGGAATAAAAGTATTGTGACACTTATTGCTAAGGTCCGTTTCGGGATCTAGGTTATTAAATAATTAATACACTAAATTTTACAATTACAAAGATTTATTACACTAAAAGATTACAAAATAAATAATTCAACTAATTATAATTAAGAAATACAATAAATGATTTAATGATCCACTTAAAATAAATAAACAATAAATAACTTAATAACTTACTTAGCCTACTTACAATCACTTTTATAGATTACACTAACATACAACACAAACTGAATTCACAAAACTACACATTAACTTTACAATACACACACAACAAAGAGACGGTATAACAATCTTACTCGGATACGTAATCTGTTTACGCACCTCGACAATCAAACGGCAAAGATCACACGAATACGGACTGACCGCACTCGGGGGGTCTCTTTTTATACCTACTCATTCATAAAGATTGTTCCAGAATAAAGTAGTGAAATCTACTCAAGTACAAAAATAACTCTTTATTTATGAATGCTAGAAAAATCTTGTTAATAGGTCAACAAAAAGTCTTTTGTAAATAGAAAACGTAAACAACCTGCCTCCCTCATAATAGCTGTACACAATACCTAAACTTTATGATAGTTATTAGGTACAACCCTTATGAATGAATAGACACTTTTATGGTTTACAACTGTCATTTACAAAACTGATCTTATTGAGTAAGTTATTGTTATTTTATTATTTCTTAACTATTTTTATGAATGGAATTCTGGAACATTCGTGTCTTTATTTGGATCTTGTTACAGTATTGTTTTCATGTTGATTTTTCTAAATCCGGTTTTCATCGGATACGCACGTACTCAACATGTTTTTAGCAATTTGTGTGTCTGTGTCCAAATTTTGTATGGACGAAATATCTCAAGAGCGGAATAACACAGAAAGTTGAAACTTTAAGTTAAAGTTAGGTACCAATAAAGGGCCCGATTTGAACATTTTCATAAAAATTGGCCAAAAATTCGGGCAATTTTTCGTTTTTTTGCGATTTCTCAAAAATAACAATTTTTTTAGATTACCTCATCTTAGGCCTTCGGGCCAGCCTTGTCAGTCAGCTGGTAGAAAGTCGCTGTTATTTGTTAAGTAACACTGGTTGGGCAAGCGATTTTGTGTAGTGACCAGCTGACAGCCATCCGTTAACAAACTCTACTGGGGGTCCCTGTTCAAACTCATGCCTAATTCACGTCATATAATACAGCAAAGCAGCGATCAAATAAGGTCGTTGTCAACATTGTACACTTCCCGATAACAAATAAAAAAGCTAAAAAAACCATTTGCTTGATTTACTACAAGCATTTTTTATGTTCTTAAAAATAAGATAAGCGTTATGTTAGCTGAAATTCCTGGGGAGACTGTGATCTCGTAGAAAATTTGTGTGTTTAAGATTGCGGCCTTAATATTAATTCTACGACAAAAATGTATAAATATAGTTTCAGTTTCAGAATATGTAAAAAACCTACAACGTTTATTTTAAACGTTTGTTATACAGAGTGATTTTTTAGTCCTGTTACCCAATTGTTAATGTCTGGTAATATTTTTCTGAAAAAAATAAATTTTGTTTTGTGACACTAAGTTGGTAGCCCTAATCAACCAGTATGGATATGGCAGTGTGAGTTGATTCTCCTTGAGCTCTGTAAAATTTTGTGCCATTTCCGGTCGTGCTACGAACAGAATGTCTTTTATCCTAAAACAATCTCTTGTTTAAATCTGGAGGCTGAAGCTCTAGAACTAATCGTATGTGATACGGATACAATTTCAATATTTTAGCAGCTTTCTGAGCACTCGAACATGACAAATCAACATGCGAGGAAAGTGTTTGTAAACTTTTCCATGGAGAATTGAGCAATCTTGTTTTCACATTCTCTTAACGTCATCTGTCAGTAGAGTTGGTCGACCACTACGTTTTCTGCTGCAAACAATACCTGCCTCTAAAAATCAGTTAGTTAGCCTAGAAATTGACTAGAATAGAGTGAAGGAACACCAAAAATGTAATTTTAAATGATTCTTTTACACTCGCATACGATTTTGTAGCAAAATATTGTTCAAGAATGAAAACCCGTTGTTCTAGGGTAAAAGACATTCTGTTAGTAACACAACTGGAAACAGCACAAAATTTTACGCAACTCAAGGAGAATCAACTCAAACTGTCGTATCTATACCGGTTGAGTAGGGCTACCAAATTTGTGTCACAAAACAAAATATCCCTTTCTTAGAAAAAAATTACCAGACATTAACAATTGGGTAACAGGACTAAAAAATCACCCGGTATAACGCTTAATTTAGCCGTATTTAGTCGCTTTTTTCATCAGAATTTGTAAAAAATGGGATTTTTAAGATTGCGGCGTTAGTATGCATTTCACGACAAAAATGTATGTAATTAACGTTATAGGAAATTAAGAAACGTACAAATTTGATTTCATGTTTTTTTGTTCTACAGACCTTAGTTTAGCGGCAAGTAAAAGCCAAATTTTCTTTATTATGCTAATCAAAATCTGTAACAATATAAGTTTTTTTCTTAAATTGCGGTCTTAATATGTATTTTACCACAAAAGTGTATATTTCAAATCATAGGAAATTAAAAAATCTACAACTTTTCCTTTAAACATTTTTCTCTACTGAGCCTAATTTAGAGACAAATTACTGATTTTCCGTACTTTTTTGTTTTACAGTGGTTTGATTTTCATTTTGTGTCATTCACTCATGATTAAAATTAGGTTATGTTTTTCATTTTACATTGTTTACTAATAATTAAACATACGTTATATTGTTCAAAGTGCAGCATTTAGAATATTGTAATGGATAGTCCATTACAGTACTACGTTAATAGAAGAGGTCCCGGCTCCATCAACGTTTTAGACGTCTTATTGAATTGTTTGCGAGAGTCTGCGTAGCCAGATTTGATATCAATGGGTTATGGTGGTTCGCGAGTTTCTTCCTAAATTTTGTATAGAGTTTTGAGAAAACGTCATTTATGTAGGATACGTTTAGGTCTGAGTGTAGCGTTTTATTGGTTCATAAGAGGGGGCGTTAACTAACCTCCGTAAAAGCTTTGACTGGAAAAGCTGAATTTTTGCTAATACCGAAAGTTTTGCACAGCAGTAAAGCTGACTGGCATAGCTCATATTGGTCGAAGGTAGGAGTTGTAAATAAATATCTTAATATATATTTTACAATTAATAACTAAATAAGTGACAAACATGTTTTCAAAACGTTTTTTATTTGCTGCAGTTATGACTTAAATCCTATAAGTTTCGGTTTTTCAAACATCTTTGCTGTGTATCGGGTAAAGCCTAAGTTGGACATGCAGGCCTATATAGTGTGTTTGTTTGAGAATCAAATTTATCGTACATCGTCTGGTAGCCTATAGCTGGCTGTTTAGCGACATGAGTTAAGGAACTGGCATTTGTAAGTCATAGTGTATCTTCACTGAATATAATCACTAATTTTTTGTTGCTGTAATGGTGAAAATCTCGATTATGACGCTACTATTCGCCAGCGTCTTATATATACATAACGTCGTTGTGCGATTCATATTTGTTTTGCTCTACGTACTGAAGAACTATTTTCAGTGCTTATGCTGCCTCTAAATGTGCAATAAACCGCTCCATGTTACATATTTCATCAATATTTGATTATTTTTTTATCATATGCACATTTTTTGGATAATTTGAACCTTTCGAAATTCGCACAGGTTCCAGTCCCATATAGTTCAGATTAGCGGGTTTGTTGTACATATAAAAACGAGTTACACATAAATTTCGAAACAAACTATATTGAATTGTTTTAAGTATCAAAAAGATGAAAATTTAATTATTAGTTGATGATAGAACTTCAATTCACTGTTCTGTAAAATCCTGCTACTGGTAAGTATATATACCTCTTGGGCAAAGATATCATTTTATACACTACCTATTAAAAATTAATTGCTTGTCAAAAGAAAAAAAAACAATATTGTTAAAATAGAACAATTTTACGAATCAATTAATTACATAACCATCATTATGGAAACAGCAAGACTGTAGTATCGGTCACATTAGTCTAATCAAAAAGTAATTTTATACCAATTGATAAAACAGAACTGTAAAATGCAAAACTGCACTCATTACGTCTAAATTATTTCGATAATACTATAAAAACAATTACATTTGTCTGGTTTTCATAATAATAGAGTATCTTTTTCAATTATTTGCATGTTACAGTGGTATAGTTAAATGCATTAATGAATGAAATGTAACTGTAAGAGTAATGCAAGTAATTGATTACTTATTAATTTTTTATGTTACACTTCAAAGTAATTAACGCAAGTTCGTTAATAGAAACTACATATTACAATAAGTGTAATTGAATTATCTATATTGTATTTATGTTTAATGCAAAATGTAAACATCATAATCATTGATCAATTGTTTCAAATCCAGATACTGGAAGAAAACAGATATTTTGATTTACAGGGTGTTAGCTAGATTAATATCTGTAAATTTAATTTCAGACTTACTGATTCTATCAATAATTTTATGGATTAATAATTTTTGAATTAATGTAAATATTTAGATAGTGTGTGTTGTGTAATTTATCAGCAGAAAGGCTGGTTTGAATCTTTAAGGCTACGGCCACACTGCAAGAGGCAAGCGTCGAGGCAAGTGTTGATGAGGAGGCAAGAGTCTAGTGCAGCGGTTCCCAACGTTTTTTTTCTCCCGTACCCCTTGGTGAATCTTTAACTAAAATTGTACCCCCAAAAATGTAACATCACTGTAACTACAATACTTCACTAAGTAGTAGACTGTTTAATCACTAGCTACTCTCTAATCAATTTGCATATTTTCATATGTTTTTTTATTTATTTCCAAATATTTTGCATAATGTAAATTTATTTTTTTATAATCATAATGGTATTTTTCTGTGAGTATACGTTGGTTAGTTTTTAAATACTGCAAAATATAACTTACACTGTACGTTTTATTATGTGTTCAAATTAAGATATAAATCTAAACCAAGGAAAATGAAAGTTAACACAAGCATTTAAAATAGATATTTTATTGAAAACTGAACATTTCTTGTATGGTCTTAATTTTACATCAAAATACTAATGACAGACAGAGTTATAAATTATAGCTTTTCTAATCTAAGACAAGACAGATTAGTTTTAAACTTTGAAATAAAAACTCACATCGAATACAAATTTCTTTTAAAATTTGTAAATACAAAATCTAACATGAAAATTGTGATATATTGAAACTAAATTATTAGTCCAGGAAACGTCTTCAGAACTCTTTTTTAGCGTAACCCTTGAGGCTGTTTTGTTGCACTTAATTGTTTGAAATCATGTTCAAATGTAGACAAATAAAGCTTTAGATCTGGGCTTGCATTAAGCTTGTCAGTACAATAACCCCACCAAGTTACTCAGAGAAACAACGTCCGCCATTGCCCTTTATTTTCGGCGTACCCTTAACTGGTTCGTCGCATACCCCCAAGGGGTACGCGTACCCCGGGTTGGGAACTGCTGCTGGTCTAGTGGCAAGATTCATTATGGCTGGGCTGCCAGAGGAAGGTGGCACATTGAAATTAGCTCAGTCGAGTTCAGACAGGAGCAACGATGGCATTTGTCTAGATTTGTGCAAGGAATTAATGCTTGTGGAAATTTTAGATTAAAAATTAGATGACAATTGTACAAATGAGTGGGTACACAATAATAATACCAGTAGGGAATTTTTCGGCAAATTTTATCACTTGTACAAAGACGCTCGTTTGTATGATAATAAATTTTTGTGGAATATTTGAGAATGAGAATAGAAACGTTCGATATTCTTAACGATATGTTACTCAGTGACTTAAAAATCACTAATCACAGTACAGCCAACAGGTAATAAAAAGTATAGCCACCAGTATGACACCAGCCTCGACACCTACCGAACCGACAAGTTGGTTAGCTAGGATGGACTCCTGGCGAATCACTCGGCTTCAAAAAAAGTTAGGAGGTGGCTTCAGTGTGGCCACCGCCAAAACATTAGACGTGTTGGTTTTAGGTAGAAGAATCATCCGGGCGCCATTTCCATCTTGCCTCGACACTTGCCTCCTGCAGTGCGGCCGTAGCTTAAAGGCTTTACTAAGGAAAACGAAGGGTGAGGTGGTTTACAAATGCCTTCCTCACTGAGGGAAAAAGTAGCCTATGCTTATCAGTACGCCAGGCCCTTCAAAAAGCATCTACTTTCCACGCTGCCAAAGACACCTTCACTTCATTCACCATAGGGTCTGGCTGTAAAACAGAATTCATTACTTCCAGAGTAGATAACTCTGACAGTGTATTTAACACCTCTGTCTCTTCAGTTTTTTAAAAGTTCCAGTTATATAATTGACTGGCCAAGTGATAGATAAAACACAAACAATTTTATTTTACTTACATTGTGTTGTGGCTTAATGTAAAGGTGAAGTGTTAGCAAAGCTATAATATGTAAAGGATACAACTGGAAAACCTGGAGATTGAACAACTAGTACTTTGAAAAATTGGATATTTTGATAAAAAAAAATTTGAAGCGAATTTTTATGGTTGGTAATTCGTCTGGAGATTAAAAAAACACCATAGCATCTACTTTAATAAATTCTACTTAATACTTTAATAAATTGAAATTAGGATTTCGGAGTAGGGAAACGAAAGCTTCTAGGAAATGCGAGAAAATTCGGATTAGAAAAGATGAACAAATATCGTGAAAAAAGTGACAGAAGGAAAATATAAAAAGACGCTTTTGGGAGAAGCTAGCGAAAGCAAACCCAAAAATTAAAATTTATTGAAGAGAAAAAAAAATCAGAGAAGGTAAAGATCCAGACGGGATGTGTAAGAAGAAAGGAAACGTCATGCTACTAAAAAGTTCACTGCGACTGAAATTCTGTTAACAAAATTAATAATATTATTATTATAATTCAGTAAAAATAACAAAAAATGTTTACAGTTTATTTTTGGAAAATATTTCACTAAGTTTTTAAAATGAATCTCGTTATCTGATTAATTAATTACCCATTTATTTCATTTAAGCCCGGACTATATTATTATGTATGAGAAAATCAACAAACAAGTGCGTAATCCGTTAATATAATCTACGCTAGTAATGTTCTCTATTTTATGACAGACATGTAATCGCTATTTTATAGAGAATGGAAGCCTACATTTTGGTGACAAGTAAACAATCCGTGTATTCAAGTGATCTGCCAAACCATCGTGTTCTATTCTGAGCTTGAGTAATGTTAGACATGTCCTTGAAAATCCTCTACTCTACACTACCCTTGTATCCTTAAGTCTTTCCGCAATATTAAGCAGTAATACTGCCAGCTGTCTGTAGTTGGAATAGCTAAAACAGAATCAGTTAATGAATCACATTGTACGAGAGGTAAAGTTTTTTGCGTACCTATTTTCGCTTTAACTTTAAGTCTATTTAAAACCACAATTCTTTTATATTTTCATTCACTACTAATAAAATATTGGATGACAAATGGTTAATAACAACGGTATGAACGTGACTGAATTAGTCCAGTGATCGATTTCGGAGTGAAATTATATAAGGAATGAAGTGATAAAATATAACAAAATAATTCATTTGTGAATACTAATGATTGATGGGATTTTTTGATAAAATTATTTTTAGAAGCTATGGTTGATTCGAAATATATTTTATGGTGGTTGGAGTAGTCCTATTCCACATTTGTTTCAGTCGACTGTTAAGAGGCAGGTCGGCAGTTGAAAGAGACTAGACGTATGAATTTACGTGGTCAATATTTTTTTAATGTATTGAGTTGTATATTGTATTATTAAAATATCTCAAAATGTAAGAATTTCAGATCTTTGTAAAAATTATGTTTGGTTACGTGAAAGGTTGTATATGTTATAGCTCTAGGTACTGTGACAATATCTAAAAGGAATGTGTTGGTTCCAGAATCTTCTAGCATGACTGAGATTTTAAAAGCGTTAATGTAAATAATAATAATTTTTTAAACGAGTTAAATTCAAGAAATAGTTAGAAATATTTGTACTAATGATTAGTATGGGTCTATTTTTGTATCGGCTACCTGAAGAGTGGGTGTGGATATTTAGATAATTGGTGTACTCTATTCAAATATAATGTTTTTACCTTTTGTTAGGTTTCATCCAAAATCGATAGAAAGATTTTGTATTTGTATATAGCTTCGTAATGTATTATTTTCTAGAAGTTAGGTAGGCCTATATAAGGAGTGGCTATCTTGAAGTTAATCTTGGTCTGTCATTCAGTCAGTGAATTGTGTAGTTGAAGGCAACTGGATAATGTGTATCAGTTATGTTTTGTGAGAAAGTCCAGCGTACTGTAAACATCGGTATACTATATTTGGTTGTGAGTAGTATTTAGTTTCAGTGTGAGATTAGCTAGTTAAGTTCATTTATTGTAATTAATTTATTATTAGTTTATAATTTATTATAATTATCTTGCTTGTAATAATTTTGTAATTTATTAACAGATTTAAGTAAGATTTTTATTTTTAATTTATAGTTTGCAATAAATACTTGTGATTTTAAACGATAGTTTGTTAATAATTATTTCTTTTACCCTCATCTCGAAATGGATCGTAGCGATAAGTGTCACAGTACTTTGACTGGTATGGTTAGAAAACATGTAGGTAGTGTTAGATAGTGCAGGCTCCAAAAATTGGTCCATCATATAGTTAAATTGTTTAGCACAAATACTTTTATGTTATGTTTGAAATAATGTAATAGTATATAAAATATTTGTATTTTTCTTTTACGCCCGCATTGGAGTTAACCTCGGGGAGATAATTTTTGGGAATTCCTCTTCTTTGCCCAATAATCTATCATTTTCTATGATCTCTGAAATCTGTGTTAGACTGTAATGTTGTATTCTTCTCTGTCGAAGTTTACATTTTAAAATTTGTTTTGCTATTTTTCGGGCAGCTTTTTCTTTACCCGTTAAAAATCTGCACCTTCATAATTTTCAGGTCCTGTTACACTTATTGTGGCCAATTATTTTTAACTATAATTTTTTTGATTGTAGGTTAGCAGTTTCTTGACTAATCTTTCCCCGGGAGCAGGACCTTACTAGATTCCAGTACCTTACTAGATGATTATAAAATGCTAATCTTTTCTTCATTATGATGTTTAGTAAGGATTCGTTGTATTAATAGACAATAATTATGATATTTATGTTAGCGCCTTTTAATGTTAAGGTAATTTAGAATATTTCTTCTAATTTTTCTATTTATATAGTTTTCCCTCTTTGGTTAGTTATAACATAGCCTATTGTAACACTTATCTCTAAGATCCGCTTCGGGTTCTAGGTAGTAATAATTAACACACTAAAGTTTAATATTACAAGTACTTATAACAACTAAAAATTACAATTAAATAAACGACTAAAATCTAAAAGTAAATTACAATTAAATTACTTAATAAGTAAGTAACAAACTAATTCAATAAATAACTTAAACAATTTACTAATTACCACTTACAAAAAACGATAAATAAAAGTTAAACGATAGACGGTTATTCGCAGTAACGTTTACCTTTTCTAACGTTCTGGTATGCACTATGAAATACGCTCACTCAATCGCAGACAAAACATATACTGACTCGACCGTAAACAAATTGGCTGATTATATAATTGGGCTAATGGAGAGTTCGAGAAAAGACAGAGATTTTCAATGCTATAATAAAATACAAAGTCCTTCTTACGGCTTCTGGATAAATTTTAACAACTAAAAAATTAGGATTTAATAGAAGGTGTTACAAAAAGGTCAATTATCTACATAGGCACCTGGCTCTCACAATACCTGTACAACAATAGCTACCTTTACTATAAAAAATCATTTATATTACACATAATACTTTTAACTATTTCTCGGAAAACCCTATTTATTACTCTTGATATTTACGTTAACGATTTTAAACTCTCTGTCATTCTCGAACACTCTTTCTTTTTCGATATTGTCACAATAGGTTTTTTCTAGTAAATTTCTTTATAATGTTGTGTGATTTTTCTCGTTATCTAATAAAATTGCGTTTTCCGAAATTCAGTTTTTCTTCAACTGATTTTATCTTAAAGTTTAGTAATTGTGTCATTGCTACAATGTGATTAATCTACTTGATAAAAATACAAATGCGTAAAGAGCTTTCAAACTGTGAATGTATAAATGGTATACTGTACAAATATTTTTTTACACTTAATAGTAAGTCGGAGACGAAAGTTCCTGGTTCAAATCCTAGTAAAGGTAGTTACTTTTATACGGGTTTGAATACTAGACAGTGGTAACCGGTGTACTTTGATGGCTGGGGTTTAATTAACCATACTGTTTCATGAATGGTCGGCCTGGGTCTGTACAAGACTACACCTCATTTACTCGTCATACACATCATCCTCATCTCATTGGGTCATGGGATTGCTTATTGTTCTAAATTGAACAGATTGCAACATACACTAATTTGGAATTAAAAATTAAAATTAAATAATAAGAACATTGTTTATTTTTTACTTATGATTTCAACTTTACTCTATTTATTCTACATGTTTTCATAAATTGTAGGTTATTAATAACTCATATTATTCTTAAACCGTTCTTATGTATCTATTTAATCAGGCTAAGTTCGATCAGATTTCTAACCACTACAGTCAGGTCGTTTCAAAACGCATCTTCATTACGGATATTTTACATGCTTACTAGAAAAGAAAGTTCCGTAATAAATAACCGTAACAATATCGTCGAGGAGAAGTTTACGATTCCATCTGCAATAAAGTCCTTGTTAATAATTGTTCTTGTAACTTCTTTTCAATTTCTGCAGTTCCTCTGTTCTGCTCCTGCATTTAAGATTGTATTGTGTTTCACACGCATAAGATATTATCTAGCCGTGTTACTGTGTTGTAGTCTAATTTGTTTTTATTGAAGACTATTTCTTTTTGTATGTAAACCATGTTAGTTTTTGTGCAAGTTGGCGTTATTGATTGTATTTTGAATTTTTGGTTTATCAATTATGTAAAAGAAATATTTTTATTTGTTATAATTAATTTATTATTTTTGCTTTTTTACAGGAACTGAAAATGGAACAATTACTATTGGACACAATGAGAACAATATTAACCAAACAGAAAAACAAACAAAATACAATAATAATAAGTTAACAGATCGCAGGTTTAATTATGAAAATGTTAATTTAAATTCCACTAAGAATAATAATAATAATAATAATAATAATAATAATAATAATAACTTAAACAATGAAGCAAACACGATAGAACATAATTCACAAGTACAATTAAAACATTCGACTAATACTGAAACAAAATATACACCACTCACATTCCCTTTAAATGATCCAAGAATATTTCTTTTAAGTGAAAATCATCATGTCCATGATAAAGCAAGAACGCCTGATGGGCATTCGACCAATAATAGTAATATTAATAACAGCGATACCGAAACATTTCCTTTATTGCATAGAAAACACAATTACGGTGTTAGAAATAATACGACACACGAATACAATAATACAAGAATTAAAGGAATAAAAGAAATTTTTTCGCCCGCTAGAAATATTACTTTTAAACAAAAATTTAGAAATAAAATAAAACTTCAGGAAAATTACTTTCAGAACAATACCGTTAAAAATTTATCTATTTCTGTTCAAACAAAAACACATTTAAAAACAGAAAGTTTAAGAAATAGAACTGTTCAAAAAGAAAATTTAACGATACCGTTGAAATCTAGTTCGAGTACTAATTCTGAAGAAGAGTACTACACGTACGCTGAGTACCCAGATTCACCGTATAACACTTCAGGTAAGAAACACTCTTATTTAAAATGTATTCTGTTAATATTTTTAACACTTAGCTGTTTTAATATGTAGTAAATATGCAACATAAACAAAACTAAATAACTTTTTCGAAAATATTTAAAAAAATCTTCATAAATTTACTTATTTTTAATTCAAATTTTTATATTTAGACTCTGCAACTTAGGCAGAGAACGACTTTCATTACAACCATTTTTAACCTAGCCACATAAATAATTTCATCTGATTTATTCTGGAATGTCTGAATACGTTTTATGTTAAATACTTTAGCTGCTCCGTAGATCACTGTAAATATGTAACATTAAAAAATATAGCAATCATTTACGATAATATAATGCTATAACTAAAAATTAAAAAAAATTAATAAATTAATTAATGGAAGATTATGGGTATCATTAATTGTATATTACATTAATCCAATTAACCAACGTTAAACACGCTTAGAATTATTTTGTACGAATAGTTGTGTAAATATTTAGGTCACAGCCGAAAGGCTGGTTTGAACCTGTAGTGGTTTTTCTAAGTAAAATGAGGAGTGAGGTGGTTTCTCATGCCTTCCTCACCGAGTTGAAAAAATGCTCATCAGCATGACAGGCTGTCTGAAAAGCACATATTTTCCACTCTACATCACAACCTCACTTCATTCACTATAGGGTCTGGCTGTATGATGAAATGCATTACTTTCAGAGGAGATAACTCTGATCAGTGTCTTTTGCACCTCTACCCCTTCTGTTCTTAAATAATTCAGACATTTAATTGGTGACCATGTGATAAGAAACAGAATTAATTTTTTAGCCCTGCAACAAACAGATTGAGTGCAAATAATTTAACGCTCCACTTATCTGTTATGGGCATGAATAATTATTAGTATCAACATAAAAAAATTCAAGTGTCTGTAAGTGATTGGTGTCTGAACGTTACGGTGCTCTTAGTAGGGGAATGTAGGACAAGAGTCCTTAGTTAACTTAAAATGATAAAATACCGGGTTTTGTACAAAAATTAATTTAGTTGAAAAACGTCAGATTATTCACACATTGCATACTAATTATTTTAATTACTGATACCTTTAAAGAAAACATGACTTTTACAAAAATCGATAACCAGAAAATTAGGAAACATACCCCAAACATCGGGTACGACTTCTATTGACATTTTGCCCAGTTTTGCGTTAAGAGTCCTGACATTTTCTACACCAAAAATCTTCCATTTAACTAGAGCATGGTTCTTCCCACCTCGTGCAACACTTTCGGCACATGATCCATTCCACTATTGAAGGGGATTTATACGGAGCTTTGCAGCCTACTTAGTAAAAATAATCTACCCGGAGCACGCGATTTCTCGTCGACCTTCAAAATTAAGAGTACGCTTAGCGCTAGATCTTTCGCTTTATTATTTTCAAACGTATTAGTGGTCTGAGACAATTTTTCTATATTGATTAAATAATGCACTTTTATTTACATTCAAATTGCCACTGGACCTTCTTAGTTTTCCCTGTTGTACGGCATCTCCGGAGACTAGCTTGCGATCAGTTTTCCTTTTATAATTTCGCATTTTTCTGAGAAATTAGAGAATTTAGATTTAGTTATAGCAAAATATTGATCTAATAACTAAAAATAACCTTGAACATAAAAATAAATAATGCAATGATTTGCAAAAATACAATATAACATTAACTTTGACCATTCATTCAACGTTTACATTTTTTTCTTTGACCATTTAACGTCTTGCAAAATTTAAAAAAATTTAAGATAAGGCTGGCTACAGTAAGTAAAACACATGGGTTTTAGTAGTACGGCGAGGCTGGCCTTACTGAAACTTGGTTACTGACGTTAACTGGTATCCATCATAAAACATATCTCAAACAAATCTACTTAGCAGCTTGAGGCAAGATTCCGCACAGCAGGTAAAGCGGACTCTTACTCCAAAAACTTAACCCCACCGTGACTAGACGTTTGTTCACATATAACGATTTAACTGCTCAGAATTGATAACTGATATTTTAGTTATTTGAATCTTTACGATTAACTTATACCTGTTGTCAAAAATACGATTAACCTGTTGTCAAAAATAAGTAACAAACAAGAAGTGTTTTTATGAGACTGACCTAAACAAAACTTATGAAATAACTTCACAACATACTAAAAAAATAATATCAACTGTACACTTACAGTATTAAAACTGGACTGCCTGCTAGTTGAGACCAAGCAGCTTTGTTCATTTCTTCATGATACCACATAAGTAGTAACTCCATCTTTTAAAAAAAAAAAAACCACATAAGTAGTAACTCCATCTAGTGACAAACCGAAGAACAAATCCGGAATAGAACTCATACTTCCCTTCAGGAAGTAAATAAATAGTCTATATATATATATATATATATATATATATATATATATATATATATATATATATATATATATATTTCTTCACATATTGTTTTTGTATGTTCGTTCATTTTATAAGAAAATTCTCTGTTGTAACAAATTTTTAAAATCTTAAATTTTGTCCTCATTTACCGTAATTTACTGCTAATGTGTTAACTAACACTAACGAAAAATATCATTATAATAACTCTCCTCAAACCAATTTTGAAATACGTACTGTATAAGTTACAGGTCAAATTTATGGTCAGCAGAAGCAAGAAATACAGCTCGTTTACAGTATTTTCAATTTAGGTTCCTTGCAATGCCTAACAAAATATCCTTAGTACGTAAAAACATAAAACGGTTTACAATGACATAAAAGTTCCACATAAATGAGATTCCTTAAAATATTTCTATCAGAAATTTTATCGATAGTTAAACAGACATAAAAACTCTTTAGTTCACCAAATACATATAGACTGCATAAAGTGAGCATGCACCTTTTGAGACCTTAGACAAATTCACGTCTTTATCCAATAGTCTTCTTATAAGAACTTAAGGTAAAAAAACGTAACAGTTCTATCTTCGAAGGTAACGCTAATGAGTGATCGACTTCCTCAGATAATTCATGTAATTTGTTTATCATCATTCGTTCATTGTTGTATCTTATTATACAGAAAAATTGACTAATAAAGAGAAAAATTAAGAACAGTTATCCAACTCCTTAGAATTTATGATGTAATAAATAAATACCACATAACAAATAGATTTTATAATGTTTTTGGGAAACCCCTAAAAATTAGGTTACATCAATCTATTTAATTTAAATTTCCCCACATTCAAGGGTATGTTGAAACTTTTAAGTAAACACTAAGTCTATCAATCTCGTTACGGACATAGGGCTGTTATCTCACTGCCTTCAAACAGTCAAGAATCTTCCTTTAAGGTTTACTGCCCTAGGTTTTTAGCCTTCTTCACCGTTAGAAATTTTTTCGTTTTCTGCCTCAGAGACTAATGCCCATGTTTTTAATACCGAAAAGAATATTTAGTTATGACGTAATAATTGGGCAACATGGTTCTGGACAACGGCGAAAGAAATGGGCACTCCAACGTCTTTAAGAATCAACAGTTTAAGAAATCTGTTGCTGGTAAAAGCCAGGAGGATTATTTTATTTATTTTATTTAGTAAAACATACATTACGATTTATTACTAAGCTATAATACAATATTTTTAACTGCATATACTTATACAAAAATTCGTCTTTCCAACGGTTCTGTCCGCGCATATGAGTTACAAAAAAAGTTATTTAAAAACATTTCGTAAATCTGATAACCACTATATAAAATAATACCATTATAATATCTGAAAAAGGTACAAAAATTACGTTAAACAGTTTCTAATCTTTTTTTTTTTTAGAAAATATTGAATATAAATAATAAATACTATTAAATTTACAAAAATATCAATAATTGTAATACTAATAAGTTATATTAAAACTTGGAAAATATTTTCAAGTTCTTGGTCGTAGGTGGATAGGATATAATATTTCAGTTCATGTTTCAATAGATGGGATGACATATTACTGCGTAGGCCTACATAGGATGGAAGTGCATTAACGAACCACCCTTCAAGGTCGAGAAATGATTTCTGAAAAATGTACTGTTCTGGTTTTCTTGTCTTTATCGAGTGCTCCTGGTAGCATAATTTGTTTTTCTGGGATCTATTACTACTGCACGGTTACCACACACCCAACAGAATTGTCGGAGCATTTTGTGCATAATGAAATGCCTTAGAGGTAAGAATTCCAAATTCCTGGAATAGGCTCATACGATCGCGCTTTTTGTATTTGTTTATAGCGTATAGAAAAGATTTTTGTAGATTAATTACCTACTGAATGCGAATGATGTATGCACTACCCCGAACATGCATCTCCATTTATGACAACCGAGAGTGTACAAGTGCAAAATAAATTCGTTTTAATGATGATCTGGGACAAATATGCTGTAAATTATTAAACCTATGATAAAGAAGATGTAAGATTAGTGTCGATGACTAATTTTTTTTTTATTATTCACACATAATTTTCTAGTTACAAATTTTACATTGGTTTTTGAAACAATAAAATAAATTAATTACTTATCCACACACAATACATTTTCTAATAAAACTAATTTTCTAACACAATAATTAACCAAACTTACAGCAACATTATTATAACACTAACTGGGAAAAATGTGGTTAGGTATCTCATTGAAAATCCTGTTGAGGCACCATATAATCATAAAATTATAGCGTTTTCATGATTAATTTAATAAGTTAATTGAATTCACTTATTTCTAGAGTAAAATAATTTAACTTCCTGTAAATTAAATAAGCACAACAAAGTATAATAATAAAATAATAATTTAAGAATCCCTAATAACAACTAACACAATGCGAAACCTTACAAATAATTTGTAAAGCAAGTTGTGACAATGCTTGTGACAGCGCATTTGAATGAGAATACAGCATAAGTAGAGGAACATACTGTCACAAATTTCTAATAGAACTGAACACTGTTACCTGTCAAAAACTTTGAAGTAAACTGAACAACTATTACCAAGATTGCTGTCATACAAGGACTTACTAGTTTCGTTTTATATTTATGTCCTAATATTATACAGTACTTACGAAACATGTTTTAAACTTTTCTTTTTTTGATTCATGTATATAAATTTATGATAAAATACGAGTGCATAGTAACCGAGTTAAGATGATTCAGATATTGAATATTTTATTGTATCCCGAATGATTATCATTTCACACCAAAGACATTCAAATGAGTTTTCTGTAGTTTTTTTTATATACGGCTCATAAATGTTAAAAACACTTTAAATTCTTTTAACTTTATTAATTTTTGTTGTAACTATTATTACGATGTTTATTTCAGGTTTTTAGAAATATACTAGTTATTTGTAACAAAACTACCGTAATTTAAATATATGATTCAAAAATGTTTTAGAACGTGTATGTAAGCTAATATTAACTTACAATAATATATGACAATTTAAATATATGACATTCCCATTCAATTTTTTTTGAACATTCCTTCATACAACGTAAAATACAAACAACATGAAGCCTGAAATGATAGTTTCATCATTGATGGTCAGCTGTAGGTACATCTATAGTAACTAAAACACATGTTTCAGTTATATTTAGTTATGTTTAGTGTTTTAGTTACTGTGGGTACATAGACACATTCACTTAAGCACGTTTTCTGGAGATTGAAAATTACAATGTTGTCGTACATTGAATGAAAAGATTCCAGTCGGAATAAGAAAACAATTTATCTCTTATAAGTTATATTATACTAATTCACAAGTAAATGGTGAATAAATAATATTTGATACAACATGTAGTTTAATAAGCATTAGTAAGATACTATACAACGTCATGTTGGTTTAGTCAGGTATAATAACAATAATATGTAAGTGAATATATTCTCAGTAATCTCAGTAAATATATTAGTGTAGTTGCTTTTTTTATAAGCAAATAAAATATAATAGCTAGAAATTTTCTCGTTTGAAAATTGCTTACTTATTTTAAATTATTTAAATCTATCATGTTATATTAACTAATGTCCGTAACAGGCAGGTGGAGTGTTAAATTATTTCCACGTGATTGCTAGTTCCAGGCTACAAAAAATAGTTATTTTCTTATCGCATGGTCAAACTATCATATGACTGAAGCATTCAAGAACAAGAGAAGGTAGAGGTGTAAAAGACACTAGTCAGAAGTTATCTCCTCTGAGAGTAATGAATTTCATTACTTCACCTGATCCTGAAGTGACTGATGTGAATATGTCATTTGTAGGATGAAACGTAGATGCTTTTTATAGGTCCTGGAATGCTGATAAGAATACTTTTCTACTTAGTCAAGACGGCACGGTAAACCACCTCACTCCTCGTTTTACTTAGTAAAGCCTCTAGAGGTGAAAAACAGTGTTTCGGCTGATGGCCTAAATAACAACATACTTCACCAATTTCGTTATATATTCTTATAATTATTCTGTTTAGGATATGAAGAAGCAGGTGTTCTTCCTGAACCTGACACCAGTCTACAAGAAGACGAAGTAACTGTAGCGTTACCAGATGATAGTCTAGTCGATACTGATTTACACGACCATGATCTCATTGACAGCGTTATGTATATTTATTTCGGTGCATCAGAGAGAGATCAAGCCAATCCTGGAAGACAGGTTAGTCACTGAAACTAGTGTTCTAGAAATTAAGTAAAAAAATTCACAGTTATGTTTTTTTTATTTTTACTCAAATCAATTCAACGTCATTAGTTTTTAAACTAAATTAGGAAATTAAAAAATCATTTACCATGAAATACGGCTTGATAAAAGTTTATATTTGTTTCCTCAGAAATAATAAATTTATAATTTGTCAATTCAGCAAACATCACTTTGCGTTTTTGGGAAAAGGTAAACAACTTATAAGAATAAGTTATCTCTTAGGAATTCCATGTATTTCATTATATAGCTTGAATATTTCGATTGAGTCAAATATTAGTTTACTTCATTGAATGGTATAGACTAAACCTATAAATTATTGTTTTAATCCAGTAAAAAAGGTTGTAGTAAAACATTTCTCTCCATGCATCACTTTTGAAATTGACATTCTAGCGTTTCAAAAACTCGTGTTCATAAATTTAAATAATTAAAAATAACTTGACTAATTAGAATAAATTGTAGGCCCTATAATAAACTACGGGCGGGTGGAGTGTTAAATTAATTGCACTCGATCCTTGGGTTTCAGAACTACAAAAAATAGTTCTGTTTCTTAACATATGACTGAACTATTTAAGAACAGAAGAAGTAGAGGTGTAAAAAACACTTGTCAGAACTACCTCCTCTGCGATTAATAAATTTCACTATACAGCCAGACTCTATGGTGAATAAGTGAAGGTGTCATTTGCAGGGTGGAAAGTGGGTGCTTTTCGGAGGGCCTAGCATACTGATAAGCATAATCTTTTAACTCAGTGAGAAAGGCAATAATAAACCACCTCTCTCCTGTTTTTTACTAATAAAATCTCTAGAGGTTCAAACCAGCCTTTCGGCTGTTGACCTAAACAACAGTATAAAAAAATTTATTTATTGGTCACGAAATGTACGTTAAAAATAATCACCAGAAGCTAAAAATGCATTTATCTAAAGGGTGTATTGGAAGCAATTTGGAAACTAATTTAACTTTTAATTACCGCTCAAACCTCAATAGATGTAATTTTAATTTCTTGTTAGACATTTAATAATACAATTTCTAAGTTAACTTTTTAAAATTTTTAACGGCTAGGTAACAAGCCATTTACAAAATAATTGTGTTATGAATATGTTTAAAAACAAATGTAATATTCTGTAGAAATACCTACCTAATTGAACAGAAATTATTCTAAAATCTTTTTTGTAACCTCAAGTTTAAACATTGAGCCTGCTGGTCACAATATTACCATATATACTTTTTTAACACCCTTTTCACGTTTCAATGACTAGATTACTAAAACGATATCTCGCTACCTAGTGAACTGAAAATCCAGTTTCGATTTCCGATAAAGGTATTGGCATACTTTCAAATCACATCAACATACTACTAAGTAGTTTTCAATTATTGCTGTTCACATCTGTTTGCATACTAATAACCATACTAGACATTCTGTTTCTCACAAATTATCTCTTTTTCTAAAATAATACATTTTAAACGACTCAGAAAAAACTACTAGACAATTAGTACAATACCATATCTACCATAAAAAAACCTGTCAAAACCAGTATTTAAAGATAATTACTGTTACTCATTCAGATTGTTCTTCATTTGTTAAAATCAAATCTTAAAATTATTTTGATACCATAAAACTTTCCATTAATTTTTGTTTTGTTTTATGTAGTCTATCATGTTTAAAATTTATTATATACTATTTATATACAATACTATCGTATTGGTTAGTTAAATTAGTTCAATTGTACAGTAACTAACAACCTAATAAGTATAAGATAGTATAACACTGTTTTATACCTAATTAAAATTGTACTAAGAGAAAAAAATATGAGCGAAGTATTTATAATGTTTTTCACGGTTGATGAGTTCTGCTGTTCCACGCGTTTAGGCCAATCAGAACGCTTGCCAGGGTTGTCAGATTTCACGAATGTTTCAGCCTGACAAACATTACGCGCGCATGCGTATAAGAGCAGCAAAAGTTCACTCGTGTCTTGCATCTCGTACTAAACACATCGATTAAAGAGCGCGTTAATATGCAATACTTAATAATAAAACCAGCTTGTTTGTATGTTTATAGGTTAAAATCGTTATTGAAAGACCAAAAAAATAGCTGACAAAATATATAACAGAGCTCCGAGAGCAAGTTTTGCCAACGTTGCTGGCAACTCATTGGCTAGCAATGAAGTGGGTAGGGGGCAATGCTACGTTCAGAGCTCATCAGCTTTGAAAAATAGTATAGTCTTGCCGTTAAATAGAGAAGTCTGTTAGAAGAAACATTTAAAGACTAAGAGAGATAAATTTTTAACATCGGGCTACCCGCGATTTATTGGTTTTTGGGAAGATTATATCCCTTGCCCACATATATTAAAAATTACTGGTATAAAAAAACTTGTAGATCTGTTTAGGATGTACGGCAAATAACTTAGACCATACTGTTGAAAAAAGTCCAGATGTTTCACAATGAAAGTATTACGATCTATATCCGTCCTCCTTCCTGCTTTGACTAAATGAAGAAGTCCATCATTTGACCTGGTCCTAGAGACAGTGAAGTAATTTATACAATCAGTCATTAGTACCTTAATTTTGAACGTTATGAACCCACTGGCTGTTAATATTCATGGTTAAAGATAATGGTTAAGGTACGAGGCACTTCAAGAGAAAAAAGAGAAGAGAAAAACTAACGAATTAATCAAAATTCCTACCAATAATTTTATTAAAATTTAAGTAAAAATCATTAAATCACTGAATCATGATTGGCTTGTCACTACTGTGTAACTAATTATGACATATGTAATTAACTCATTAAAATTCACAGGCAGTCATCGAATTGATTAAAAATACATAACACCGCTAATCCGAAATTTTGGATAATCTGAACTGACATCTTAAATATTTTTTAAAGAATAAATCATTTTATAAAGAAAATGCGTTGTTTAAAATGTAGTTGAGAGTAGAAAACGGCTTAATACAAGTTATACTTACAATATACTCAGATGACGCTTACTAGTAACTGTTAACTAGTAACAGTATACTTACTGGTAACAAGTTAGTTACAAATAATATAACTTACAATACACTCAGATGATGCTTACTGATAAATCACTTCTTCTAGCCCATTAGCAATCACAAGAAATAGTATATATTTTTACATTCTTTATGGCTGGCTGCATAAAATCACAAATTGTTAGCTGTCATATTGCCGACAACCTTGATGATAACCCAATATTTCGTCAGAGCCTCAAAAAAAACCTGGGTAGGTATCGTTGTCGTCGACGTACTACTCCAAGTATTTTTCTACTGCAGTGCTATATCTAGTACTTTTGCTGCTTCTAAATATGACTTAAGCCGTTCAGTGTTATATATTTTTCATCAATTTCTTCTGGACCTTTGTGGAAGTGCGTCATGATTACGGTAACTATTTCTTCGTTTGTAAACTGAACACCTTCATCGTCCGCTGCCAACCACTTATTCACATCAACTTCTTTGAATTGTCACAGACAACACCATTTCGATGCACGCGTAATACTAAATTTAGCTATTTTTGGATAATCCAAACAATCCAAAATACGGATAGCCCTCAATACCAATTAGTTCGGAAAGCGGGGTTACTATGTTTCATCTTAAAAAACGATATTACAAAAAATACTACTTTTACCAGTGTTTCGTTTTAATACAAATTTTAAAAAGTCTTTAAATATATTATACTTAAATTTTTGTATCGTAGTTGGTAAATGGGTGGAACCTGTTATGTTTTTACTTAAGTATAGGGTGATTCAAAAAGAGCGCCGGTTTTGATATATCAAATTAAGAGATTTATTTTATTGAAAAACTGAAAATAAATTTAAAAAAAAATAAATAAAACCGCGAAGTCGCCTGACAGTAGCCGCATAACTCTCTCCACTCTGGTAAAATGTTTTGACGATTAACACTCGTTGTGCAATAGTAAACTTCTCCATGGTTAGACACAGACTGCGAGAGTACTACACTGCGAACAAGAGAAACTACAACTGAATCGTCAATCGGAATGTTCTCCGAAATAGAAATGAGGTCTAACAATGTTGCCAACCGATAAACAAAAATTTACCAGCCGTTTAAAAACCGGCGCTCTTTTTGAATCACCCGTTAGATACGTTGTCAATTGCTAGTGGAATAACAGTTACTTACAAATAACCTCAGTTCATATACATTAAAGTAACAATGGTAATATATAATATGGGATATGTATGGAATAAACAAACTTTAAAGAATTAATCTATGAAATATTTTATACCATGGATTATTGAGCTTAGGATAAAATGAAAAAAAAGAAAAGTTGAAAATCATGAGAACGTGACGAGATTGAGTGCAACGAATGACAACTAAAAGAAATGAAAAACCAAGCTGCTACATCCGTATACATTTATTATAGTAAAATAATTTATTACAAAATTGTAGATGAAATGAGAATGAATATTACTTTTCTGTTACGATAAGATTCGCAGATTACAATAGTATTCTTTTGTATTATTTATAACCGTATTTTTTCAGGTTGCAGCCGTCGGAGGAGTAATTGCACTTGCGGCTCAACTACTTACATTAGCCAGTGTTGCACGTCGTCTTAGATTGCGTCCACACGATGCATCTGCTATAATATTACTCAACGCTGAGTTAGCGTTAACTTTAGCTAACCTACTTTTTATGGTTGGCATACAAGTAAGTCTCTTTTTTATTTACGTACAAAACGATTTATTTTTAACTTAAAACTAAAATATTGTACGTACTTACACAAGTTAACATATAATGTATTCAAACTAAACTTGGAATCTTTTGTATATATAAATACAAAAGTCCTCGCAAACTCACTCACACTTATTACTAATTCTTTAATTTCCAATTACCTAGAAATCTGAAATTCACAGATTTGTTCTTTAAAGGTTCACAAAAAACCTAATCTATTTGCAATTCTATAACTTCTGTTCTAGAAGTAAAACAGGGTAACTCCCTAAAGTATTGAATACTTAGTATTTCTGTATCTTCCTAAAGATGTAATATACTACCTATATAAAATAATTAATTGGTATGCGTATTCTCTTCAATGACACTTAAAAAAAGTATTCGAAATTTGATCACTTTTCCGTAAGAGAGAGAGGGGGTAACTAGCTAAAGCTTTTTATTGCCAGTATTATTACTATTATTATCTTGTTCTCCTATTGATGTCATCTAGATCAGCCGTTCCAATCTTTTTTGGTTGCATGCCACTTAAAAGTCTTGACATATTCACGTACCACAAGTGGTTCTGTCTCAAAAAAGTTAAAGTCCTTCCATTATGAATGTTGTCACCGCTCAGGAATGCACGGCTCGCAACCACAGGGCGTTCACTGAATTAGCTGTTCTATTTTTCTTTCGGTGTTCCTTTTTTTCTAGAAATAATGAATGCAAGATGTTTTTTTTTTAAATTGCGTCCAGGAGACTCCCAAGGGATATAAGACATGTCATGGAGTGTCAAAACCAATAAAACGCAAATACTCGCGTAGGCTACCACTGGCCAAGATCACACGTACCACAGTTTGAGAACTGCTTATTTGGCTTATTTAACTTAGATGTACTACAAACGATTTAAAATTTTTCTACAGCTCTTTGCCTGGTACTAATAGTCAACCTCCGTTCATTGAATTGCGGGTTTTTGAAAGACAGTTATGTAACTAAAATCACTTTTTTACTGCTGGTAAATATGAACTAACCCACAGAGCAGGCGTAGGCCCTAAAATCGAATAATTTTTATTCAATAAAACATTTTATTCGAATAAAGTTTTAACAGCTACTCTCCGCATGAAGTTTGTCGATACAGAATAATATTATTGGACCCTGAGCATAAGAAGTTATTCCCATAAATGCAGTTTATTCGTTCTTGTTATGAACACATCCCCACAGATGTTGGCATTGGTCAGTCTTCTGTCTTCCTTCCTCTCACCCATATTACTTATTCCATTCTCCACAGTGTTTCTCTGTTCTTTGACACCCAAACCCCGCCAGTTCTACTTCTCTAATTGAAATAGTGCGTTTTCCGTCCGACGCCATCCGCAGAAACACACGTAACAAACCATAAAATAACGGATTTTAGGCACTTTCAACACATTAAGTGTTGTCATCTGAGCGCTGTTTTCACGGACCCGGCTGCAGCGTGGAAATCCACGTCTGCGATCGCCGTCTGAAACATGATACGTTGTCCTTTGAGCGCGTTGTAGTTCTGTTGTGAATTTCAACCATGTAAACCAAATTCATGAATTTTTGTATTTCTAAAATAATTTTGCTAAAATTTAACTTCATTACTTTAGGACCTAAAAATAATTACTTATGTGAGAATTTTGTTATAAATGAATTATCTAGGCTATTAATTTTATTATTTTAAAAAAACATGCTTATTCAATTAAAATTGCATAAAACAATTTTTCTACCAGTTGCTCAAAATTTAACTTTTTAACAGTAAATCTAGGAACATTAGCGTAAATTTATTCTTATATCACAGGCCTCGATTATATTGTTTATTTTTCGTTTGATAGTGAATGGTAACAGTGACATGAATTATTTTATTCGGTAATTAAATTATTCGCAGTGCGTAAACTATGGTTTATGAATAGTGTATTCGTTCATTTTTATTCGAATATTTTTCCAAAATAGTCTAATTGAAGATAATTATTCGAATAAATTGTTATTCGAATACCCCATCACTAATTGTATTTAAAAATCAAAAGAAATCTGCTTCTTTTCTCATTGTTTTTTCTTACGAATTTTACGTTTGAATGTCTTTTCATTAGGCAGAAGAGAAGGTTTTATCACATTAAAAGAATAAAAAAGAGCAACAAACAACACATATGAAATGTAGTCACACGTAATGATATTGGCATTATAATTCAGTTGTTTAGTAAATGAGAGAATAGACAACACCTGTCGACCAATCATTACAACAATTATATTGAATCTACAGTCCCCTCAGGATAAAGTTTCTGTACTGTAGATTACCTTATTTATTGTGTTATCAACAAAACAGAAAATTATAATTCCATTTGATTTTCTTTGATAATACAGCAAAATCTACAATTTTTCTTAATCAGAATAATGAGTAGTTGAGTTTTGTTTGTCATATATCATGATCGAAGAAACCCCCCCCCCCCCAAAAAAAAAGAGAGAGAACTTTGTTGATTTAATTTATGCGTTATCTTGTCACTTTAAAATAGGTCAGTAGGATGTATTTGTTTCAGCAGGGAAGTGTCGTTTGAATTGTCTAAAAGTAGGATAGCGAGGTGATTCGTTTGTTATTCGATTTATTTTTCTTATTTTTTTATTTCGTACTGTATCCTATGTGTTGATTTTTCGTGATTGTAGGAATGAGCAGATCTCTGTGTAATATGTTGTTCGTTACGCACCAAGGTGATTCTAGGGATGTCGTAAGTAATTTCGATTGGAATCTTTGCAGGATTTCAATGTCGGAATAGCTTGCTGAGCCCAATAGTTGGATTCCATACATCCGAATTGGTTTAAAAATTGATTTGTAAATATAAAGTTTGTTGTTAAGCTTGAGTGTTGAACATTTGAAAAATTAATTATACTTTCGTTTTACGAAAAAATTACAGTTTTATAACTTATATTTAACTAATGTTTACGCACACAATCACCTATAATATCTCACTCATTTTATTTTTGAGGTAATAGAAATTGATAGATTCAACTATGGTTAAAAATAAGGTGCCGTGATATTTTGGTCAGCATTGTAGTTTTTGTAGAAATAGTTTAAGTTTAATAGTAAATTACTTGCACCGTATAAGGTATGTTTAAAATATTTAACATTTTGTAACTAGAAATGTATATTTTTATTCATTAAATATTTTACTACACCTATCAGGGTCCGTTGTTTATAGACCAAACCTGAATGCACAAGCTCACCTGTGTTCTCCTTGTTTTGTTGGTGATCTTACTGAAATTGGCTTACTGGACAACTCTTCTAAAGGGCTAAAAAGAGCTTGGAATGGGTGCTGTATTAAAAATTAAAACATAACTAATAAAATTATAAATAATTTAGGCCAATAATGTAGAGTAAATAAATAATAAGCATAGATGCTCCTATGATGTCTGCTTGTGTCACTCTTACTATTGTCTGCATCAACAGCACTAGCTTAATTTTTATTTTAATCATGAAAAGATACAAATTCAATATAAAGTTAATGAAACAATTGACTATCTAACCAGTGCACAATTCCGTAAAGTTAACGTTCGCAACTTTAACAAATCTTTTGCAACAAATCACATTGACTTTCGCTTTGAATATTTACCGACTTCAAAAATCAGTAGCAGTTTATTTTTGTAAAGGTTTTTCAGGGTTATCAGCCTTATCAGTCATGAGTCAATACAGTTTACTCAAATTCAAAGACAACAGAATGGAGAAACGGTTAACTTAATTCCAAGTAAAAAAAGTTAGTACCAATACAGGAATTAAAATGAGGAATATGAGACTTTAGATTATACATGCACTTATGTACATTTCTTTTTGTACTGTTAAATCTCGTGTATATTTATGCATAACACTGCAATGCGGAGGTAACAGGTTCGACTTCCTGCTAGGTTCTGGTAAAGTATTGGACATTTAATCTCACGTTCCTTAACCCGAAGTAGCCGCTAATGACCAAGTTATTTTGTGTTATTTTACATAAACTAAAAACAAATGTTATGTTCTAACCGTGTGTCAATTTGTTTTAATAAGTTGTTGATGTAAATACTGCATATTGATCAGTCATATGATTATTTCTTAACTGACTACCATTTTGTTAATGAAAATTCTAACTGTTTAATAAATAATTAATTTCGCTCATCAATATGAGCACTGAAAGTATTACAAATGAATTTGTAATTAATTTATTTTATTTTAAGCAAATGCCTTATATGCGTTCTATGTGATGTAATAGGTATATGCTTCCTTTTTCCTACTGCAAATTTTTGAGTTGTACAGAGTTATTTTTTAGTCCTGAAACCCAATTGTTAATATCTGGTAATTTTTTTAAGAAAGGGAAATTTTGTTTTGTGACACGAAGTTGGTAGCGCTACTCAACTGGTATAGATACGGCAGAGTGAGTTGATTCCTTGAGCTGAGTTAAATTTTTTGCCGTTTATGATCGTGTTACGAACAGAATGTCTTTTACACTAGAACAACGGGTTTGCATTCTTGAACAATATTGCTACGAAATCGTACGCGAGTGTAAAAGAATCATTTCGAATTAAATTTTTGGTGTCCTCCACCAGAAAAAAATGTCAGTTTTTAGGTTAACAAACCGATTTCGATAAACAAATAGTGTTTTCACATTCTCTGAAACGTCATATGTGAGAGAGTTGGTTGACCACTACGTTTACTGTCGCAAACACTACCAGTCTTTCGAAATCGGTTTCGGCTTACGCCGTTGACCAAACTATTTGCTTCATTCATCTTCAGAGCAAGTTTTCGAGGACAACAGATTGTCCTTACACTCACTAGGTAACCCACCCTGTTGGCCAGCTAGATGAGCATCGCTTATACTGGAAGTTACGCTAATCATGTGGAAGGGCTACTCCTCAGGACATCGTAACCTATCTATTACCGGACCAGCAATTTGATCCAGACCCCAACACCCATCTACTCACATTCCCAATATCCATATGGCTAGGGAATGTAGGCTCATAGGCCTACTTCGTTAAAATGTTGACGGATTAAGGTAAAGAAGCTCACTTAATGATTTATTTTTAAGATACATATTTATAATATTTTCTTTGAAATCACATACTTCGGTACAATAAAACACCAAAATTATGTCCTCAATTGATGAAAATATGTACCAAAATTTGTCTAAGAAAATAGAAAAATATGTAGATTCGCATTAAATTACGAAAATCGATTCTGAAAAACAAATTTAAATATTTTTCAAAAAAAATTATTAAAGTTAATCAAAATAAAATATGAGTTTCAACTGATTTATAAGTAAATTTCTCTAATATATTGAAAAAATTAAAGTAGCCTACTAAAGAGAGTTTTAAAACTTTTCATAAAATCTGTGTTGAATTTGATAATAAATATGCATAGGGCCTAATTATTATTATAGTAGACTAATAAAAATAAACTTTATTAGAATATTAGACTTCTTAGAAGACAATATAGCGCTATAAAATTAAATTTCAAAAATACACTACCATTTTTTTTATTTGTTATTTCGCATTTTTTTTTAAAGATAGACCTGCTCACAAAACATTGGTACTAAATTTAATATCAAAGTTTTTTTTAAGAAAATTGTTTCGCTAAGAAAGAAATGGACATAAAGGCACTAATGTGTTTATATTATTTATGTTGGCAAAGAGAAACTAGGTTAGAAGAAAATATAAAGAGAAAATATTGCAACAAGTAGGTCTACCTGACATTGTCAAATTCTATTTTCAAACAATACAACTTCATAACACGTTCCACACTTCACAATTTTCATCTTCAGTTCAATTTTTCACGATTCGTTGTTCGTTTTTTTGTTCCAGAATCAATCAAGTTTTATGAGATTACTTTGTTTTTTTTATTACAAAAACCTTTCCCTGGTTGAATTGGGAAATTTTACGATGAAATTTGTTTTATTCGTAGCATTTGTCTGAACGTTCGGCTGATTTTCTAACGGGAAGGAAAAATTAAGAGTAATCGAAAAGTTGGTTATAAGTTAAAATAATTCTTTTTACAAAATATTTCCATATTTGACATAACCATACTGAATATTTTAGAACTGCAATGAACAATCACATTTAAAAAATTCAAGCCCATTAGTTAAAAATATTGCTCATGTAATGAATCATCCCCCACATTACGTAATAAATTTAACATACATTATGACTTGAAAATACCTTTTGTAACAGAAGCTGCTAAACTGAAATATTCAAAATTTAACAAAAGATTAACTGACCACATCAATTATTTAATACTTCAAATGTCCAAACAGAATTTAACATGCCGTAGCTTACATAGAAAATGGAGTACAGGTCTAGTGATCTACTTAAAAAAAAAATGAATTAATAAAATATTCATACATTTTTATTGTATCAAATTTCATACATACTATGATTATTATATTAAGTTATCGGTTTTGTCAAACTTCAAGACTTTAACTTTCGTAATTATTTTTAAATTTCCTTGCTCACTTTTTTGAATGACTATTTATAATTAATTAATTAAGCAATATTTTAGTAGTCTATGTTTTTTTTTGACTATACAAGATATTTTTATTTGTAACTGTATAAAATTAACAACAAAGAAATTTGATAATTTACAAATATTGACAATTTTAAGACACTGAGGAGATCGCTGCCCAGTGACTTTTTCATTATTTTTAATTATTTTATTTTGTTTTTTTTTTCATTTTGACATCTCATGGTATCCCTACTTTAGAGTCGTTTCAGTCTTCGTATAGGGGCAGTTGGTAAAACTGGTGTGTCTAGTTCAACGATGAGCTGGTTCGAATTACTGTGTAATTTCTTTTTAAATCGTGTGTATGTGCGTAGGAACAAATCGTTGATGTATTGGGACGTTTTAGTCTGTGTGTAGTGTATCGTTCGTTACATTAAAGGGAGCACTAGTTATCCGTCGTAACAGTTTGGACTGAAAGCGTTGTATTTTCGAAATGACCAACGGTTTGGCACAACAGTATATTTGGCTGCTATACATCCAAACGGGTCTAAGGTGACACTTATAAAGTAGAAGTTTTAGATGAAGTGGGTTTTAGATGAAGTAATGCTATGTAAATACATTTTTTTAGAATGTATTTTGTTTAC
This sequence comes from Catonia carolina, assembly GCA_035578175.1. Lineage (NCBI taxonomy): Eukaryota > Metazoa > Arthropoda > Insecta > Hemiptera > Achilidae > Catonia > Catonia carolina. The sequence continues at coordinate 85,872,173 of JAQMRL010000002.1, forward strand.
AATTTTTTCTATATATTCTTTATTTTACTGATCTTACTTTGCTGAAATTAAAAACCAATGTACTCTATAAGGGCTATATCGCACTAGGACACCACGGTGGTGCAACCAGTGGCGACACCACACAGAATATATGTAAGCATAAGGAGTATATCTCACCTGGTGTCGGCTTGGTAGCGCTACCAGCCGTGTAGCGTTCGTACATTCTACTGGTCTCTCCATCGCTCACGTTGTGCCACCAGTAAAACGTACAGACACCAGTTGTCGACAACCAGCGCAAGTTTTTACTTGCGTGCTCTTCAATACTGTTGTTGCAATTGTTTTTTGTAGTAATTATCATGAGTTTTGATACTGGAAGTTTCATAATAGAAATTCAATGCTGTTCTTTACTTTCAGATAATTCATCAAAATGACATTTCAAAAAAAAAATTACTCCAACCGAAATCTAAAAAAGAAATGTTGGGACGGAATAATCTAATCTATTTGTTAGAGAAAAATTGCTCCTGAAGAAATCTTTTTATATGATAATCTCTTAGGCCAAATCATTCTTGCACAAACTTATAAATTCCTCAAATGATGCGATTAACATCCGCACAGTGTTAAAAGATTTGTTTGGATACTTTCGCAAATGATCGTACAAGGCTAAAAATACTTCACATTATAAACGATTAGCAACAAAACGTTGTACCCAAAATTTCCTCGTTTTCCTTTTTTCCTGCACATGTAAGAGCAGTGCCATATTGCAAATAAATAGTACAAACAGTATTGCTGGTGTCTCTTTTGGTTCCTCAGTTTGGTTGCTACGGTACCACGGTGTCACCGCGCCACCATGGTGTTCTAGTGGGATGTAGCTCCAAGAATGTATCATTCTATGAGAGAATTTCATAGTCCTAAATGAATCAGAGATATCCTAACATACAAGTTTAAAAAACAAAATATTTTGGTTTGGCTCATGTTATAGGGCTTAATACAAGATAGTAGTAATAACATAGTAAATAACGGTAGTGGTCGTAACCCTAAATCTAGTATATTGAGACCAGTTGTGAAAAAGTAGGTACGATCATATAGCAGCGTCAGCTTGTTAAGGATGGGTTATTGGTGCTTAGGCATGACATTTGAGGGTAATTCCTACGGTAATTATAGTCGTTAATAATAACAACAACGTAAATGCCCTAATGTAAAATATAATTCACATTATGCATTGATACACCATCAATGAAGGATCATAATAAACCCGGTCCATGGGTAACGGGAGATAATATCCATCAGAAATTACTAAAATAATTATTTGCTAATGTTAAAGTTAGGCGGTATGTGCTATCAAATGGGGAGATCGAAGTTATATCGATATAAAAATATTTGTATTAATATATTTTAAATATACTCTTATTCCTTTGTGAAGTTCAAAAGTGTGTCTTTAAAAAATATAATCATGAATGAGAAGATGTGTGTTTCACGACAAAGGACTTTTCACAAATCTGTGTATGCACTTTAAATTACACATTGTATGTAAAAAACAAAAATAAAACTGTTTTAAAACAAAATAAAATAAAATATGTATTTAATAATATTTGTGGCCGCCTCTGTAGCGTAGTGGTTAGCGCGCTAGCCTACAACGCGAAAATCCTGGGTTCGATTCCCGTCCAGGGTATCCAAATTTTCACTCGTTCAAACCCACTATTTGCGAAGCACAAACCAACGTAGTCACTAATAACCAAGCAGTTGATGCAACTTTTAATAAAATATAAATACGAGGGTAGGCTGATAAGTAATGCACACATGCTTGTAGAAGACAACTAAATAAACTTCAGTAGCGCGCCTGGTGGCATGTGGAAGTACTATTTCTCCTCTACAAGCCTGCGCAGTTTGAAGGCGTTGCTTTCATTCAGTTTGTTTTGAGTAGTGGAAGTATGGCGTCGTGTTCTGGTGCTATGTCAACGAGAATTAAACAACGCGCTGTTATCGAATTTTTAACTGCTGAGAAAGTGAATCCTAGTGAGATTTATCGTCGTTTAAAGGCTGTTTATTGTGACGATACTGTTGATAGGTCTACTGTGAATCGTTGGGTAATAAAATTTCGTGATTGCCAACCTGGAAAAGCCTTAATTGTTGACAAAACACGCAGTGGACGACCAATCACTGCCTCAGACGATAATCGTCGCAAACTCATCGATGATTTGATTCAAAATGACCGGCGAATCACTCAACAGCGTATCGCAAACCAAATTGGAATATCTAAGGAACGTGTTGGCTTCATTATTGAACAATTGGGATACCGTAAAATCTGTGCACGATGGGTACCACGCCGTCTGACAGACGAGAATAAACAGCGTCGATTGGAATGCTGTGAACAACTTTTGAAGCGCTACCGTGACGAAGGAGACGACTTTCTTTTGAATATTGTGACGGGGGACGAGTCATGGGTTCATCATTACGATCCCGAAGAAAAAAGGCAGAGCGCTGAATATCGTCATCCACATTCTCCTGTTGTGAAAAAGTTCAAAACACAACCGTCCGCAAAAAAAATTCTTTTGACTGTGTTTTGGGATGCTCGCCGAGTTTATGTGACTGATTATCTGGAACGAGGGGCAACGGTAAATTCTGCTCAGTATATACAGACTCTGAAACACCTCCGACGTCGAGTTTGTCGTGTTAGAGGCAACCTGGCGCCAATAATTTTGCAACACGACAATGCTCGTCCACACACTTCGCGTGCAACTGGAGAGGCTCTGAGAAACCTGAAGTTTCAACCAATTTTACACCCTCCGTATTCTCCCGACCTTGCGCCTTGCGATTTTTATTTTTTTCCTCTACTGAAGAGAGACCTTAAGGGTAATCATTACAGCTCGGACAATGAGGTGAAGGCAGCTATTGCGTCCTGGGTTCGAGGAAAGTCGGAAGAATTTTTCAGTGACGGAATGAAAAAACTTGTTAAACGTTGGGAGAAATGTGTAATGCTTAACGGTGACTATATTGAAAAATAAATAGATAATTTGGTAGGTTAAGATTTGTACTTTAATTTGTTATTTACCCCATCTTGCTATTTCTTTTTGTTCGTCTTCTACAAGCATGTGTGCATTACTTATCAGCCTACCCTCGTAATAATAGTCCAGTAATTATTTATTCATTTGTTGCAAGTCGCATCAACTGCTTGGTTATTAGCGACTAAGGTGGATTATGTGACTGTAACTGTGGGATTTTACTTATGAAAATTTCCAGAACCTAACCGGGAATCGAACATGGGACCTCCGCGTGGTAGGCTAACGTGATAACCACTACGCTACGAAGGCAGCCTTAGTAATATTTGTTCACTGTGAGACTTTGATCAAAAATCATATGAAGCCTCTTGAACATCTTGTGGTACGTGAGTAATAAATTTATTTAAAACGTCAGAAAGGAAATATGTAACGTTTTTTAGTGTAAGGTACCAGAAACGATTAAACAGGCATACAGGTTGGTGTACTATTAAAATTTATTAACCAATATTATCACCGATAATTTTGCTAGATTGCAACGTTGTAATATTCTTGACTTGCTTAACAGATTTCAGAACTAAAGTGTACGTAAGGGTCAAGATTTCTAGGTATTTTGATTATTTTTATAATGTATCATTTGAATTCCTTATTTTCAAGTTTATTACTATAATTATTTCTTGATATAGTCATTTATTTGGACTGCGGTTTCTTAGTGTTTAATTTCGTACGCGTCCAGCAGCCCCTCATCACCTCTGACTGAAGGGCCCTTTGAGCTTCGGTGCGTTGTCTTCAGCCAGTCTTTATAACAGGTTCCTCCAGATATATTACGTTGTTGAGCGCTTGTGTTTAAGTGTGGGCCTGGATGCAAGACCTTGCGTTGTGATGTTCATTTTGGTCAGGTCGAAATTGATATCTCTGAACTATCGTTGTGGAGCCTTTGATTCTCTGCAGTAATTCCATTCCGTTTACGCAGTCTAAAGTCAGACATTCGGTGCAGGTGGCCATATAAGGCCACCTGTACCGAAGCCACCTGTATCGAAAGCCATTGTGGTTTTCTTGGTGTGACGGTACACTTCCTCATTACTTTTGGCTTATTGGCTGTGCCTAATGTTTTCTATACGCCTGATAACACAACGGGTTCTCATACGAGCTGTACTCCTTTCTGAACGTGAAATAGAGCATAGTCTCACGTATCTGTCTTCAGAATCCTTTTCATCTCTGTCTGCAATTTGTTGCGTCATTTTGTCTAACTCCTGTCGATCATCCTGGACCTCTTTTAACCAATAGTTTTTGGTTTCATTTTCCAAAGGTAGTTAAAGAGCTGTTTCACTAGCCTGGTATCGGGTAATCTTGAAATATGACAGAAAAAGGGTATTCTCCGTTTTCGCTTAATATCTACAATAGTGATTCACTTTCCCAATTTTTTTTTTGTCATCAGTCTCTCGACTGGTTTGATGCAGTTCTCCAACCTGTTCTATCTTGCGCAAGTCGTTTCATATCTACATACCTGTAACACCCTACATCTTTTGTAATTTGCTTTATATATTCTAATCTTTGCCTCCCTCTACAATTTACTCCCTCAATGTTACCCTCCATTATTGATAGCCCAATACCTGGATGTCTTAGGATATGCCCCACTAGCCTATCCCTTCTTTTGGTAAGATGCTTCCATATACTTCTTTTTTCATCCACTCGCCTAAGAACCTCTAAATTACTTATTTTGTCCACCCACCTAATCTTTAACATTTTCCTATAACACCACATTTCAAAAGCTTCTATCCTCTTCCGTTCTACAGCCCCTATCACCCACGTTTCACTTCCGTATAATGCTACACTCCAAACATAATGTTTTAAGAAATTTTTCCTAATCTGTAAATCAATGTTTGTAGTCAGTAAGCTGTTTTTCATTTCAAAGGCTTTTCTAGCTTGAGCAATTCTACTCTTGATATCACTCGTGCTTCTACCATCCTTTGTTATTTTACTCCCTAGATAGCAGAATTCCCCAACTTCCTGTATGTTTTCGTTGCCTACTTTTAAATTTCCCATCTCTTCTAAACCACTCTTGCTGCTGCACAACACTTTCGTTTTGTTCTTATTAATTTTCATGAAGTAATCCTTCCTCAAGATCTCATCCATTCCATTTAAGGCATCCTCTAGTTCATTCTTTGCCTCGGCTAATACTACTATATCATCGGCGAATCTCAACATTTTTATTGTTTCTCCTTGAATTTTTATTCCTACGTCAAATTTCTCCTTCACTTCATTTATAGCCTCTTCTATATACAAGTTAAAAAGTAGTGGTGACAAAGAACAACCTTGTCGTACACCTTTTCTTACAGCAGCCTCTTTTTCGTACCCCTCGATTCTCAAAACAGCCGTTTGATTCTTATACAGACTGTAGATAACTTTCCTTTCTTTGTATTTAATTCCTAGCCTTTTCCAAGTTTTAAACATTTTACTCCAGTCCAGATTGTCAAATGCTTTCTCTAAATCTACAAATGCCATAAAAGTAGTTTTATTTTTCTGTATCCTTTTCTCAATAATCAGTCTCAGAGCCAATATTGCATCTCGAGTTCCCATTCTCCTTCTAAATCCAAATTGGTCATCGTCCAATACTTCTTCTACTCGGTGTTCTATTCTCCTGTATATAATTCTTGTCAGTATCTTAGATGCATGGCATGTTAGGCTGATGGTTCTGTAATGTTCACACTTCTCCGCTCCTGACTTTTTTGGTATTGGAATCATAATATTTTTTTTAAAGTCCGATGGTACCTCTCCACTCTCATACATTCTGCACAAAAGTTTGTATAATTTGTTTTGAGCAACTTTGCCACATCATAATAATAATTCCGATGGTATGTTATCTATTCCTGGTGTCTTATTCATATTCATATCCTTAAGTGCCCGATCGAATTCTTCTCGTAGTATAGGGTCCCCTTTTTGATCTTCTTCAACATCAGTTTCTTGTTCTATCGCATCATATTCTTTCCCAATATAGAACTCTATTTGGCAGCAATCTTCATTGTCCATCCACTTGGTGATTTTGGTGATGATTGTCCTGTCTGCCTTCTGTAATTTATCTGTTGTTGTTTTAGCGTTCAACTTGAAAAGTGTTTTCCTATTATAATTTGCTTCAGGTTTAACAACGGAGTACTAATGTTGGAACTTGGCGTCCATCGAGAGATTTCTTCTAGTAGGTTGGCCAGGTGATTCGTTGTGCTTGAATTATTAATCAATTATTTTATCTGTTAATCTATTTCTTAATTTTCTTTTTTTTTTGAAAGAGTAAATGATAGATTCAACAGCCTGATATTTAATTTTCTAAATAGAATATCTATATTAGAAACTTCTGTAGAAATTATGTGTTGCAACAACACCGATAAACTTGAACAGAATGTAATAAAATTGATTTGAATATAATAACTTTTAGTAAATATTTTATGGAATATTTGATGTTCTACTTTAGGAGTTCATTAGTATGAGAAGTAGTGTTTTGGAGTATAACGCGATGTATTTCATGTAAAGATACTAAGCTCACCACTTCTCCCTGGGTACGTTACCTTGAGGCAATTCTAACGTATTCATAGCGATCTGAATATAAATAAGGCCTAAATCGGAAACTCAAGGTAACTCATTTGTCATCTTTATTTTACATAGAAGAGTATGTTGTAATAGACACATAATAATCTCCAGTATAAATATACAATCGAGATGATTATGCAAATAATTCGTGTTCATAACCAAAGTAGATATGTTAGAAATGATTATGTTAATAATTGTCTTTTTGCCAAAAAGATTGACTTTATTAAAACTGGCTACTGGATTATTTTAACTTACTTTTACTAGACGAAATGGCAAAACATATAATTTACCAAATAAAAAAGTTTAAACTCATTTCCTAAGATTAAGTGTCTTAGAAACTTTAAAAGAATTTACTTAATTATAATTAAAAATGAAATTCATTTGGATATCAAAATAATTACGTAAAATTAGCTGAATAATTTTCCGGGTTCCCTAGCCAAATTATTAGTTAATTTTTAATTAGACATTAATATAGACTAACAAATTCATAAAGTATAAAAAAGTAATTTAAGCGTGTAACTTCAACCTGAACTCTGATAATTTTGTTTTGTTTTTTGATTTATTTTAACCATGCAGTGTACCATTATAAAATCTGTATGGTAACATACAATTAAAAACAAAATCAAAACTTAAGAAAACAATACTGTTCCAAAGACGTGACTTCGGTCGAATAATTGAAAGGAATGGAAAATTCATGCATAAAAATAAAAATAACATATTAATTTTAAAATACATAAATATTTTAATTACTTAACAATGATAAGGACAAGATAGAAAAATATTAACAAATCAAACTTTATATGATTACTCTATAAAAACCTGATGTAACATTGATGTTCCCCGCAGCTCACAATATAAATTATTAACATACCGCCTTTAATTAACTTTAAAATAAATAATAAAACAATAATGATTTTTAAAAAACTGTTTCACTTCACGCCAAACTATCAAACTATTAAGATTAACGACGAACTCTGATCTGTTGAAATTAACAAACTCTGATCCATTGAAATTAGTGAACACTTTAACTCAAGCCATAATCTACTTGTTAAAATTAACGATGAACTCTCTCTATTGAAATCAATGAACTCCCCTATTGAAATTAAATTAACGAACTCCTCAAAAATTACAATTGCCCTCTATATATAAACTCGGTACAACCCCCTCTAAGTATGACGTTGGACCAATGAGAACTCTATTAAAAACCATTCAACAGCTTGATGATCAGCGATCCAGTGATGATCGATTATACAAGCAAAAGTTATTTTCAACATACTATAATAAGAATAAGTATTGCATTTAACAGTTGAAAAATTAATTAAAAAAAGAAACATCTGAAAGCTTATACTTAGGTACTAAATAAGTCAAAAACTCTATGAAATATATTTTTAAAATTAACAGTGTATGAAAACCCTTTAATTGTCATAAAATATGAAAAGGTTTAGATAACAATAACAATGAATATAGACAAATAAAAATAAATAAATTTGAAAATCCCAATAGGAAATTAAAACTTCCCCGACTAGAAGACGGGGAATACAGGCTCAGAATGATGACTTGTGTTTTATTATTTTGTTATATAATATAGAAATATATCTGTAATTTTACTATGATATATGTCATATGATGAACGGATACAGAAATAAACGAATTTGAAAAAATCGCTGATTTTTTTTGTATTATTAGTTATTCAATAGGTGGTTGAAAATGGAACGTGTAGTGGTGCTAGTCCGATAGTTTTACTTAGTGTAGTAGCGCTCTAACTCCCACATGAAATACATTGCTTATGGACTTCCCGTACTGCATTCTGAAGTAAAATTAACTATAGAACTAGAAACATGTGAATGAAAACAATACACCAATATGATGAACAAATTAATGGCGGCCAGGTCGTTGAGGATTAAAATGTTTTGAGAGCGGAAGAGAAAACTTTAAGCCAAACACTGCGGTGTTTCTAGCTCGTATTTGCGGACGTAAATGTCTAATTTGGGCGTAAAAAACGAGAAAACAGCTTTAAATTTTACCCATAAAAACTTTGAAGCCAATTAAAATGATGCAATAGTGTAAAACAAATGTAGAGTAGTAAACAATTTATTTACTGAAGGATTTTCTAACTCGCCAACTTGAAGATCTGGTCTGGTAAGATCTCCGTGGAATTGTCCCGAATAGAAACCAACTAGGTGAGATATCCATGATGGTCACCAAAATCGAAACGAATAACCTCGTCAAGGAAAATAAACAATATTTTGCTACGATTTGGTTAACTACTAAAAGATGCAAACTGAAAATTTACCTAAAATATAATTGACTTCTCTTGTATCTCTTGTTTCCGACATCAATCACCACCTTGGTCCAGTTTTTCCATTATTCTATTCACTGTAATAACTGTAAAATTTATTTAATTAAAATTACTGTTTAAAAATTACACATGAAATTTGTACCCCTGAAAATGTTATTTTCATACAAAGGCCGTTTGTTTCTCCGAATTTATCACAACGATCAGTACCAATTTCATACCGAATCGTTTCTTGCGGTTTCGGGCCGTTCCGGACGTTGGCAATCATATCTCGTTGCGTGTTTTAATCCTTTCTAAGTAAGCGGTCATTTTTTTAGTCATCTCATCTTTCTACGATTCATTGTTCGCTATATTTTTTGGTTGTCTTAAAATCAGACTTTCATTTATTTCTGCTAATTTACTTTTAAATTTATTTCTATTCAGAGTTTCATTTCCTATTCTATTTTTTCTCATCAAGGTTATGAAAAGTCTCCTGACAACGCGTTCAGTCCTTGGCTGTTTTCGATCTTCACACTCTATCTCATACTTCATATTCGTTCCCACAGTCAATCTCAAAATTCTTATTTTAACTTTTTTCCAGAATTGAGTTTTGACATTACATAAAAATATATGGTTTTTTTAACGAATATAATTATTTTCTATCTAAATACGCATAAACTTAAAGTAACATTGATAAATATTTGAACTTTAATGTTTTATGAACGAAAACGTACGTAATTTGTTTAACAACGTTAATTCAATTATTTTAATTCAAAATATTTTAATTTAAAATTTTGTTAATTTTGGTTGGTTCTTAAGAGCAGTTAAATAGTAACATATTTTGCCCGCTGAAAGACAGATTAAGCAAGTAGATATTGAACAGATGACTAACTACTAAATATTTATTGTTAAACCGAAAACAGCCATTATTCAGTCATGTGACTTTTTAAAAAATGAATGATACGGCTAGATGGCTAATGAACAACACTCTGTTTCAACATTCGAAATGGAATTTTAAGCCGTTTACTACCGAGAGTACTATGACATCACTGTTATCCCAACCAGAATACTGTGGATTAAAAACGTACAGGGAAAATATTAAAAGTAACATAAGTTTTTATTGGAATACACCATAGCCAATTTAATCTTAAAGGGATAAAAAATATTTTAAATTATCGTTGTGTCTCTTAACAGTACAGTAATGTACGCTTGTTTCAAAAGAACTGTGACTTAGTAAGTTGACTGAAATGGCATCATATTTAAAAATAAATATGAACTTATAAAGTATATAAATAATAAAAAATAAACAAGGTATTAAATATTATGTATATTTATATACATGATGTAAAATTTCCCATAATATACCTAGTATAAATCTAAAATATTGTTATTCCATACAGACAAACACAAGAAAATGTAAATACGAGACCGGGGCACATTACAGTGCTATCACATAGCGTTAACCGAAAAATTACGGTGAGAAAATAATTACAAAAAATTTTTTATGATTTTGAAAAAAATCAATTGGCCTAATCCTTTTGATTCTGATATTGAGTACTCAGACCTTTACAAAGAAAATCAAATCTAGAAATACTCTCATTGCACATTAAATTAAAATTAGTCCAACTTATTCAATTATTTAATGTTATTAAACACAGAAGAACACGGTTAACACGAAACGTCCGAGACCAGATATTCTTTCGTGTTAACAGAAAGAACAACGTAAAAACAAGATAGAAGGGGTTGGAGTGACAAAAAAAATAGTAGTACGGACATGGTAGTATGAATAAACTTAACGCTAATATGCATAAAATATAATATATATTTATTTAAAATATTAATCTGTAATTACATGAACATAAATTTTCCTTATCAACGCGATTTTCTGATTTTATGTGTTTAAACTGCTTTTATATTTTAAAAACTGTAACGTCCGGCTTTGCCGCCGTTACTTATTTGATTTTAAATTTTATTTTTCAGCGGTTGTTCTAATTATCTGCGTATCAGCTGATTTATTATCTACTTTTATGTTGTGTCCGAGAGCTAGCGAATTTATTGAATACTTTCCTGGTTGACGAGAGTCATGTCTCGACAGTCGAAATGTAAGGTCGTACATTATTGCTCAGTAATGTACGGGCCTATTTGTGCTTTATACTTTTGTTATAAAAGTTTTTTATGTATTCTGATTCTTATTTTATTTAATTTGTTTGAACAGTCTGTTTTTGCGGTTATAATTAATTAGTTTCGTATCTATTTTTAAAAGTCTTTTCGGATTGTGCAAGTTGTTTAAAAAATAAATTTTGTAATTCTTTTATGACCAATTTAAATTTTGTTAAGTTGATTGGCCGAAAACATTCCGGAACTGAGAACTCTTACGGGTATCTATTGATTTAAAGTGTTTGTGCGTGTTATTTAAACTAGAACTATGTTTTTTTTGTATTGAACTTTGTTACGATTATCTGGGTTCGATTCCCCGTGCATAACCTTAAGGATTAAAATAGAAATGAGATAGTTCATCATCAAATAAAACAAAACAAGTAAAAAAATGCAAACGCTACTGAGTCCATTTATTTACAATAAGTGGAAGGAGGTATTTGTTTAATAAACTGAAAAGAATGGTATGTAATTATTTATTTAATTTTACTTCTGAATCAACCTTATTGCGTGGATTTTCATTTACTGCTGCCAACATGTTCTGGCCGTTCAATTGATGGTTTGGACAGATGGATCTCTTATGGTCAAGCATGTTCTTGAGTAAATTGTTAACTATTTTATTTTATCTGTTTCGAGTTTTTTTTTTAAAAAAACAGCAGTGTAGCCTTTGCATTAAAATAACTAAAGAAGTTTTTATAAAATTTTCATCCTGTATTCTATATTTTTATAAACTTTTTTGTAACTTAAATACCATTACAAAACTTTTGTATTTGTCTTGCCAGTATTGCTGGATGTTTCTCAGTTATACTTATAAAATAAAATGGAAAATGGCCAATCTTTCTTATATTCTATTCATAATTTAACAACCATGGTTGATTTCAAATCTTTTTACAAAATAGGGCAGTTATTGTTAAAACTAAATATTTTTGGTAATAAATAATTTTATAACTTAGCTTTTGAATATTAATTAGATATTTTTATTAAATTGTGTATTATTTCGTTAACTAAGTTGAGTCATGTTTTTATAAAAGTAATTAACATTATTAATTTTTATTGATTTTTACCATTATATGCTATTACTGTATTATTCTTATTTTTTCATTAAATTTAATATTTTGATTGAAGTTTTATGTGCAACCTCAACTTGAGTGTATTTATTTGTTTTAGCTTCCTTTACTGTTTTTTTTGTTAACGCCCCTACCAACCTATCGATGTAGATAGAGGGGCCGTTACAAAACCTAACACTATAATACAATACTGAACTCAATTAAGACACCTAATAAGAACTAGTGATAACTGTTTGTCTAATATTTACATACAATTTAAAAATTATTTTTTTAAGAATTTTTTTATTTTTACTCTCTCTTGCCTATATGAATATATAGGAAGGAAAGTATTGTTTTCATGTCGATTTTTCGAAATCGAGTTTTCACCGGATCTATACGTTTTCAGACCCCCTGAACCCAAAAAACATGTTTTTAGCGATTGGTCTGTGTGTGTGTGTGTGTGTGTGTGTGTGTGTGTGTGTGTGTGTGTGTGTGTGTGTGTATGTGTGTGTGTGTGTGCGCGCGCGCGTGCGTGTGTGTGTGTGTGTGTGTGTCTGTGTGTGAACAGAATCTCAAGAACGGAACATCGTACAAACTTGAAACTTAAGTTACATACCACTACCGGACCCGACACGAACATTTTCATCAAAATCGGTCAACCGGAAGTAGTAGTTTATTCGTGTAATTTTTCACTTTTTTGCGATTTTCTCAAAAACTGGTCCTACGATTTTTTTTAAAATCGCCTGGTTTACTCAATTTTTTATTATCTACAAGATAGGATAGGCGTCATGTTTGCTGAAATTCTGGGTGAGGCTGTTTTCACGTAAAAACGTTGTTTTTTAAGATAACGGCTTTAATATGCATTTCAGCGCAAAACTTTATATAATAAAAGTTGTAGAGAATTTAGAAACCTACAACTTTTATTTCAAACAATTTTTTTATAACGCTTAGTTTAGCGGTAATTTGCAATTTTCTGTTTTTTTCTCACGAAAATGTGTGAAAAATTGATTTTTTTAAGATTTCGGCCTTAGTATGCATTTTACGACAAAAGTGTATATAATTTAATTTATAGAAAATTAAAAGATCTACAACTTTTATTTACACCATTTTTCTCTACAGAGCCTAGTTTAGCGTAAAAGTGTGATTTTCCGTTTTTTTTAAGCCAAATTGAGTTCGATTTTCATTTTACGTCATTCACTCATGATTAAAATAAGGTTATGTTTTTGAGGTTATTTTTTGTTTATTTCTAATGTTTTATTAATAATGTTAGGTTAATTATTAATTATTTGCATTGGCAAGAGAAAGTTTTGTGAGTGTTTCACACCAGATTTTTTATTTACTGGTCATTTTCTTTTGAATGCAGTTTTGCACTATTTTATTTTCTACAAAGCGTTCTAATTTATCCACGTATTCAGACATTTCGCCAATTTCAGCCATTTCGTGTTAACTTATAAATAGCGCCGCATACGATGTAGTAATGAAAGTATGTCAGCAGAAGTAGGTACCGGTAAATTATTCTCTTCAGTATTAGGTTCGTCAGCACTATCATTATTGCAAGCGTTGTAAAGCTGAACGGAGTACAAAACACTCATATCGTACTTCAATATGTATTGCTTTGGATCGTGTGGTTTATGTATGTACAATATTTTTTCGTGTTAACCGATATTTGTCAGGCAAAGCTTTCGGTTAACCACATAAACTGAAATGGTATAAAAATAGTACGTGTTTCGTATTAACAATTAATATTTCGTGTTAACCGACATTCCGCGTTAACCGTATTTACACAGTATTTAAGCGTTGTTTAATAGTCAGTAGATAAACAATAATATTATCTTGTATTTTATTTTTTCTATTCGTAATTACAATTAGTCCTTTGTATTATTAAGTGTGGTTTTATTAATTTTTAACCTTAAGTAGCTGAATTTTTTTTTTATAATTTTAGTGTTATGATGAATCTCTAAAAGTAATATGATAGTTTATAGTATATTTTATAGTTGTATTTAGTATGTAATTTAAATTTAAGGTATTTTGTAAACATAGGAATTATGATTGTATTATAGCCTATTCCCAAAAAGGGTCAATGGCCGAATAAATAAATAAAATTGGGAAATAAAAGTACAAAAATAACTATTGTAAATAAAATAGAAGGGAAAAGTTATCATTGGGTGCCCCTTCTCAAACGCCATATTGTTACTAGTTCATTTTCTTAAAGTTAAAAACTGGTAGACCTAAATGGTGTACTATAGGTAAATAGCGTAACACCTAAGCCTAGGTTTGTTCGGGATCTGCGTATAGTAAATAGTAAAAACACTTCCTTTATACTTACAAAAATTATTTATTGACACAATTAATAAAATTAATTATTGAACTTCAACTACTTACAAATGTAATTAGATTACTTCAATTAAATTAATCACAAAAGTTAAGCTTAAACTAAACTTTACTAATAAAGGCACTGTCCTTAAACAATTTTAACAATTTATTTACCTGTCCACAACTACTCGTTAATACCCCTTCGCATACGCACTATTAACATAATTCAGAACTAGTGGCGTAACGACACTATTACGAACTGCCTGACAACACTTTCCATTCACAATTCAATTAACAACTACTTAATACAAAGGTGCTAACATTTCTTATACCTGCGGTCTGATAGTTTCTCAAACAATCGAGATCCTTCTAAACATTTCGTCACTATACTGGAAGATAGTAAAAGGAATCAAAATAAAAACAAACATTTCCAATGGTTTTGATTTCCTAGAAGTCCTATTTTAAATATTCTATTAATCGCAATCCATTATCCTTGTTAAATACACAATATTTTTCATAGAATACACAATTTCCTAAAATAAACAATTTTCTTCTCTTAGATATTTATAGAATATCACTAAATAATTCTATAATAGTTTTTAATTGTCAATATAAAAGTGTTTTGATTGTTGTTTTTGCGTTTATAATATTTTATGGTTTTGTGAAAATTAGGTGAGAAAATCTTTTTTAATTTAAAGATTTCCTGCCACTAAATGATAAGTGAGTAAATGGTTTACTGCAAATTATTAAACATAATATATTATTATATTAATATTATAGAGTCTATGTGGTAATTCATTTTATTATAAATTAAACTACAGTTAGATACATTATGAGGAAATATAATTTGTTTACATTTTCCTTGCTATCATTTCAGTCTACTAAACATGAAACAATAAATTGCACTGAATAAGCAAATAATTAATTCCCTTTGTTAATTTGAAATTGTGTTTCCCAATAGAGATCACCGCTCAAAGTTTTGTCAGTGGGGATTTCTTGGCATTTGCGGGATTCCCTATCCGACATTGATGCTTCTCCAGACCGCATTCCAACCATTTCACTTCTCTCGTTTCTCTGTAATCTCCTTAAGTCCAGTTTCAATGTAATTTTAAGTGGTTGACCTGATTAGAATGAGTTACAAACTGAAGAAATAAACCCGTAGAAGGTAATAAAAAGTATAATTACAATAGTCGTAGGTTGAGGCTTACTATTGCATGTACGAGTCTGTAATACTATATATAACATTAAACAAAAGAACCTTTTAATTGACTAAATGATTCATAATTCCAATCTAATTTGTGACAAAAGAACGATTCTCATTTTCTGGAACTTCCTTCATAAATTCCAAACGATTTTTTCATGGGTGTTTGTAAAGTAGAGGTAATAAGTATTTGTAATGCAATATACTGTAAGTCTCATAAAAAGGTAGAACAATATTTTTTATTGTTGTTTTACAGATCAAATTTTATTAAATATGTTACGTAGGGTCTACCTAAATTATGGTATTTCAATTTATAATTGAAAATTATTTCTTAATTTTCGTTTTTTAAATCTACAAACGTTTATTGTGTATACATTATTTTTTTAAATTTTCACCAGTTGTTTGCCTTAGCAAACGTTTGCACTTAGCAGACGTTCCAATCAAAATTTCTACGTTTAGTATCAAGAGCTCCTTTTTACGTCAACAATGATACTCTACATTCCGATTTAGGGATTTCTACAGTTTAATAGGTTGCACAGTCCTAAATAGTAAATGATTTTCAAAATTTTTACTAAATCCGAATCCTCTAAATCAAGAAGTACATCGCTTTCACCTTCCTGGGAAGCCAGCCCGGCGCCCAAAAAGAAGATGGAATAGAGATCTTCTCTGAGTTTTATCTAAAAAAGAAATAAACAAAAAACAATTTAAACACCATCATATTTTTAATATCTACTTAATTATATACCCAAAGATATACCAATGGGTATTGATCTTTGTCTTTGTGTTTCTTTTTTATGTTAAGTTGTTATGTACGTATGTCACATTTTCTAGTCGTCGTATATTTGTGCACAGTAGAAAATTTCAAATAAAACATAAAACAAATCACAATTGAATTTTCAGAGGTAAATATCAAGAATTTTTACACTCCATGGCATTTACCCTGCTTCTATTAAAAAAAGATTTTCAGAATTATGGATAAAATAATGCTTCCGTGATTAACTTTGTGAACATTCATTATTTCTACGAATTTTGGATAAGAAACAGTTATAAACATTTATCTTGGTTTTCAATACGTTTTTTGTTAAATCGAATTTTAAAATTATCTGATTTAAGTGCTACCTACAATTAGGCAAAAATATTATAGGAATCAGCGTAGTTTCAAAATTTTATTTTATTTTTTTAAGTTTACTATGTATTTTGGAGTTTAATACAATTTTCTCTTACTAAAAGACAACATTGTACTTCATTCATTCATACTTAAAGGTTGCCTTGCCTTGCCTTGTCGCTGTAACCTTAAGGTCCGTTCCGTAACTATTCCTTTTATGTCTATTTATATTTACTGAATTCCATGTCTTTCATTAGCTCTTCTATGTTCTGGTTCTTAGGCTTCCCTTTCCACTCGTACTCAGAATTTGGCCATAAAAATTATTCTCAGTGAAAATATCATTGTCATTGTGTCTCATCACGGGCCCAATATATTTTGCCTTTCTTTTTCACTATAATAAGCAACATAAATATAGAATTTCAACATTGTAGCCTACTAAAGGAAAATAACATTTATGAAATACGTGCACCTTACTAAAAACTTTGTAGTTATGTTTTATAATGTATCAATTTAGGTATTTCAATAAAATGAATCTTGAATTTATTTCGAAAAGCGAAGGTTCTGCTATTGAAGTATTTTGAATTTTGTCTCTGAACAGCGGCGTGTTTACCTGTACGTTCTTTTCCTACTAAAATTTCCTTGGATAATCTAAACATTATTGCCTTAAGCAAAATTCAACTATAATGAATAATATTCAAGCGATTCTACATATTACATTTCAAACCAGTCAAACTCTTTAAACAAAATATTTACCTTTGGGCTGACTTGAATGTTTATTCAATATCATTTCATCTTTAATTTTCGATGTAAGGTCTAAGTTGTATGGTCTGTACATAACGAGAACACAGTTGAGTACGCCAAAAGCATTTGCAGATTCATAGAAATTTATCAGTAGCCAACTCAACTCTGTTGAGTTAGTTAAATTATTTCTTTGATGTAATATTATAGAATCCCGTGAGCCCTTTTGTCGATCTTCCGTTGTAATATTAAGTTTTAGTTTACCTTGTTGTTTTATTCTCACAATATTGTATTTAAACAATTAGTTCAGTTCCTTGTTTGTTTATTTTTTTTAAATTTCTGTATTTTAACATTTTTTTTATTTATTTATTTAATGTCGCAACAACTGCAACGGTCATTAGCGATGATGTTGGGGTGTAACTGTATACAATTGAGGGTGAAATGATTTTTTTGTAACGTATGAAAATATGCCGTGCCTGAGTGATATTTGAACCCACGACCGCATGATGAGAGGCGAGCACGTTACCAACTACGCCAATGCGGCCGGCTTCAACATATTTAATGTTTTTTTTTGTTTTTTTTAATTCCTAATATGTGTACGTTGCAATCTGTTCAATTTAGAACAATAAGCAATTCCATGACCCAATGAGAAGAGGATGATATGTATGATGTGTAAATGAGGTGTAGTCGTGTACAGGCCCAGGTCGACCACTCCTGAGAGAGTATGGTTAATTGAACCCCAACAATCAAAGTACACCGGCAACCACTGTCTAGTATTTAAATCCGTATAAAAGTAACTACCTTTACTAGGATTTGAACCAGGAACCTTCGTCTCCGAAAATCTGCTGTTAAACAGCTGATTTTGGCGACGACTTTACCTCTAGACCAACCCGGTGGGTTGTTTTAATGTTTTAAAAAGTAAAATATATCAGTGATTATAATACCTTTTGTTTATTTTTTTAATCCATGTAATCGAAAAACCCATGATACTACAAAATAATATAAACACAAATCAATTTATTTTTTTATTTCTAGAGTGTTTGGTAAAAGGAGTATAAGTCAAAAATTCATAATTTTCAGGAGACACATTTTATTGATTCTAATTTTTTAAAAACATCAATTACATTTAACTTAATGATTATTAATATGATTATTTAACAATGAATTGTTGTGTGTGACTGAAGTTATAAAACTTTTAATATTTACAGAGATGCATGACTTATACTATTTTGATCAAAAATTTTACATGACTTATACTATTTGACCCTGTGCTCTAAATTCAGCTGTTGAATAATTTTATGAATTTTATCATACAAATTTAATAAAATTTGGTTAATCTTTTTTTTTATTTAAGATGCCTAACAAAAGTACAAAATATGTCTTTGTGCGTGAAACATAACTAATGTATTTTCAGCTTTCTGACCTAGTTAACTAAACTAAACCAAGCCTAAAGTTTAAAACTAAAGAAACAATACAAAAAAATCATTAAATCGCCTATTATTTAAAAAAATCTATCATATTAGAAGTTCACAAATTTATTGAAACTGAATAAAAAGTAGGTACATTTTTGTAGAACAATAAAATAATGGAATGATACACATTTTTACTAAAGGTAAAATAAACGTTTAATAGTAATATTTTCTTAAATAAAAATCTTAAAAATATTGTAAAATAATAAAAATAAAAGATAGTGATAATTGTAATTTAAAATAAATAAAATATAAAGTTCAATTTAACTGATAAACCTTATGTGAATTAAAAAGTTTAATAATCTTCTTCGTGTCCTTCAATATCCGGATAAGTGTCTGGTGTTCCCTTTGATGATTTTAAATCTTTATAAAATTGGTGAAACACATCAGGGATATGTTCAAGTAACTGAAGTATATCCTTCTTCTTTGCTTCAGAAATTGCCAAAGGAGAATTGTACAGTTGTTCTGGCTGCAGTTCTTTGTTCTGGCTCAAGTAATCTAGCATCACTAATTTTATTTGCCGGAGTTCTTCGGCCTCTATTATCACGTTCAGGTATCCCTGACAACTAAAGAACTTTATTTTTAATAACTTGAGTAATAAACATGTTGGTTTCGCCCAGAGTGTCCATAAAGCATTTTCTACACACCTTTGTACGTTCCCCATTAATACAAAAATGAAATGAGTTTGTTGCAGTCCAATTATGCTGTTTTTCTGGGTCGTTAGTTCTTTTCGGCTTGTTGCAGGAGATTTGGTATCAATTAGACCACATAAGTAAGCCACACGTCCTGTCCCTTTCTCCCATAGACCAGTACTCGTCAAACAATAATTCTTTGACCATTTTGTTTCCCACTTGCTTTTCCAATTTTTCCTTGCATTTTGATCTACACATACGAATATCTTTAGAGACTCGACCGACAACTACTTTCCCCTTACTAGTAATGTATTCATTGCCACTGTTACGACAATATTTTCTTTCTAACCTAATTTTACGGCAGAAAACACCTTCTCCTTTTGCACTACGTTTTCTTTTCTTTAAAATATTATTGGAATTTTTTTCCGTCTGATTTTCTCTCAGATTTTTAGAAATTTTAGAGTCTAATGATAATTCAATTACTTCCGCATGATTGTTATTAATAATTTCATTACCATCAGAAGTATCAGCTGCGGTTTTAATCAGTAACAATTTTCTTTTTAATTTCTTAGGTGTTCGTTTATTTGATTGTAATGGAATCTCATCTTCAGAACTATTTGTATCTTGGTCGCTTGAGGGAATATAATTTACATCAAGATCTATGTCATCACTTTCAGAAAAGATTCTTCCTACTTCAGTCAGTTCACTATCAATAAAACTAACCCTAATTTCTGACGTACTGACAATGGATTCTTCTATAATAAAGCCATCTTAATCTGTTCATCATTAAGATCAGATGATCTGTCAGACATAGATTCATCAGAATCTGAAAATAAATTAGATAAATAAACATGATGAACAGATATTTGGGACCAAGAACTTAAACCTTCTTAAAATAGGAGGAAAACAATTACCTACTTTATCTAGATAATATTCATTTTGTTGGCTTCAAATTATTTGTTTTTCAGAAAAGGACGATAATTTAGTTAGATCATAGCACAATGATAGTAATAATAAGCTTCTTTATAATTATTTATTGGACTGGAAAGCAAATTTATTAGAATATTCTGAAATCAGTAAAATACATTAACCAAAAACACAAAGTAATCTGTTTTCAGAGTTCATTGCGGATGTTTACAACTTCTTGAACCTTTATTAGTTTTATAACAACAAAATAAAAGAAGGCAACTGAGTGTTTATAAACAACTGAGGTTATAAGAAACGAAAATAAAGGGCTTGATTATGATTATGAAATAAGCAAGCAGTATGAAAAAACCTGATCTTCCATCAGAAATAATAAAAATATATTGTATGCAGTTATTCATAGAAATTATTTCAGAAGACAATAATAACCAAACCCGTTATTATAAGGTTTCCAAATTTCCTAACAAGGTTTAATAACGTTTTATAGGTTAACTTTGAATTAATGTCAATACATACCTTCATTTGTCAGGTTTGCTAATGTCATACTGAACTGCGTTATTTCCCGAAAAGACATTTTACTTATTGAACTATAAAGCACAATTACGTAATTTATTTTTAATAAACAGTGAATTCAAAATACGTTTACAATATTAAACGCTTACATACACACAGAACAGATTAAAACAATGCAACAGCTGATTACCATATGATTTGTTATCAAGCACAACCTATCCTAACTTACGACTTATACTATTATGACCAATATCTAATTCTCGTAATGGTGACTCTAATAGTATAAGTCAACATATACTGTTTTTACCAAACACAAATGTAAGGCTCAGAATTATATTATTTAAACCAAACTGAATATCTCTTCGAGTATTTATTGTTGACTTATACTAACTAGACCAAAAAAATCTAGATTTTTTTTTACATCTGCTTGTTGACTTATCTCATTTTGACCAATTTTTGACTTATACTCTTTTTACCAAACACTCTAGATTTAATATCTGATTGTACACTACAGGCTGTATAATGGCCCAATTACAGCATACAATATTACAAAAACAGCATTCAGATTGAGCTGAATGTAAATAAATCTTACATTTAAAGACTAAATAAATCTGAAACTAAACAAACATTGTATTATAAAATTAACTTAATGTAGGTAATTTAAATTATTATAAAATACTTCAATTTATTATATTGATAAAATTAAACAAAAAGTAAAAGAAAGAACAAATGAGATATAGGTAGCCTATTGTACTTCACCGGAGGCAAAAAGCAAAAACGGATTTCGCAATTTAGAACAGAAGAAACGATAAAGTTAAGTGACTTAATTCAATTTCAATTTACCTGTAGGTGTTAATGATAAAACATAACGAATATGAATATGAATATAACATGACTATGTCATGGGTGGGACATTGCCTGTCTTGTTTCTGTGACCGTTCATAATGTTTAAAAAAATTGAGAACGCCGCCAGTTGTGAAGTGAGGGCTGTAATAAAATTTCTCAATGCAAGAAACGTTCGACCTTGTGATATTCATCGCCAATTAAAGGAAGTGTATGGAGACGATGTGATGGATGAGTCATCTGTTCGGCGCTGGTGTCGTAATTTTAACTTGGGGAGGGGGAACACACACGACGATGAGCGTTCAGGGAGACCATCTGTCATTACAGATCAACTGCTGAGGTCAGTAGACGAATTCGTGAGGCACGATCGGCGCGTTACAATTGATGACATCTGTGAACATTTCCCTAATGTTTCTCGCACAATTCTTCATGAAATTGTCAAAAACCATCTGCATTATTCAAAAATTTGCGCAAGGTGGGTCCCTCGCATGCTTACAGATGAGCACAAAACCAAGCGTATGGCTGCTGCATTAACATTTTTGGAACGTTATTCTGATGAAGCAGACGCGTTCTTGAATCGCATAGTTACTGGTGATGAAACGTGGGTTTGTTATGCTTCACCTGAGAGTAAACGACAGTCAATGGAGTGGCATCATCCTCGTTCACCAAAGAAACCAAAAAAATTCAAGACTGTTCTGTCCACCAGGAAACTTATGGCAACCATTTTCTGGGATCGACGTGGTATACTGCTTATTGATTTTATGGCCCGTGGAGACACTATTAACGCTAATGCGTATTGTGAAACATTAAAGAAATTACGGCGGGCAATACAAAATCGACGGAGAGGTCTATTGTCTGATGGCGTCATTCTCCTCCATGACAATGCCAGGCCTCATGCAGCGGGGATAACACAACAACTTCTGCAGCAATTCAATTGGGAAATTTTCGACCATCCACCGTATAGCCCGGACTTGGCCCCTTCAGATTTTCATCTCTTTACAAAACTTAAAGAGTTTTTTGGGGGAAAAAGATTTGACAGCGATGAAGAACTTAAAGAAGGTGTGACTACGTATCCCGATCGGCTGGCGGCGGAGGAATATGATGCTGGAATACAAAAACTCGTCACACGTTATGACAAATGCTTAAATTTGCTTGGAGATTATGTGGAGAAGTAGTTTAAGGTATGCTCTTTTCAATAAAAATGTTTACATTTGTTAATATTTACTTCTGTGTCTTTATTTCACAAACGGGTACTACTTTCCGGATGGCCCTCGTACATTATTGTCTAACTATTGATTGCTAGTAAATTTTGATTCTCGTACAGTTTATCCAAAAAAATTATAGTCTACTGAAATCTGAAATTTCTTGTTTTCCAGTCTTTATGTATCTCCAAAATAAATCAGTTAGTCAATTGTATACTAGGTTATGTCTTACATGTTTCAAATTGTGTTTGACTGAAACCGTTCTGAAATTTGAACGTTTAAATTTTCCAAAGAACTCCAGTTTTCAATATTGGCTTAATCTCACAAAATATATTAACATAACTGCCATCAGAATATGTCATAAAGTACAAATGTTATTCCTCGTTCTGGTCATTCATTTAGCTACTAATAATAGGGTAACATTAAACTCTCAATATTCATAAAATTATCAGTCAAAATTAATTTTATAAATGGAATACATAAGAAACATTCTAAAAGTCATTAATTAGTATTGTATTATGTACAGTTTTCCCAGAATATCTTGTGTTAAAAATAAAATTATGATGGAAATATTAAATTTCTCATAAATGTTAATTCGTGTTCATTGTACCTGCAAAAATCGTTTAAATGTTTTAGTCAACTGGTATAAAAGTAGGTAAAGAAAGTTTTTAACAACGAATCATTTTGTATTTCTTGATCAAAGAATAAAATACAGAAAAGTACACACGACATTAGTCAGGGTATTCTGATTCTAGGTAGTTTAAGCGTCAGCGTAGTATTGTGAGAGATTTCTTTTTACTGTATTTTAGCCATGCAAACAGAAGGGTGGATACATCTAGGTTCTATGTGTTGTGTAACTGCTTTCTCTAGTTCTAGACTGAAAAGGTTGAAAATCCTAAAAAAAGAAACGGTAACTTTTATATTACTAGGTGTGTAAAGAAACACAGTAAGGATAGATACAAGAATACAAAAAGGAAAATACCAACGCGTGCCTTTTACTCGTGAGATGGAAGTAAAATCGGATGGGTGGGTAACGTCGGTGATATTTCAGTTGCTCAGCTTACCTTATCTTGTGGCCCCTGAATGATGCGGTGTGGGTAGGGAAACTGTTTGAGGTAGTAAGAGAGAAAGAAAACCGTGCTGAAGTAGAGAGAGAGTTAGCGAGTGTGAGCTAGTGGCCTGAGCGGAGCCGGCTCCGACACTGATTTTTGGTGCAGGGACATTTATTGTCTGCTACAAAAACATCCCGGAGTCCCTTCCCGTGGGAGAAATGGCTCCGTTCTTTGCTACCCGCCTCTCCTGTTAGTTTCCACAACAAACATTCTCTAGAATAATCCTTTATAACTAGATCATTTCATTTGCATATGCAAAAAACTACTTTACTTTTATTTCTCATAGAATACACGTTAAGGTATTGATACACTGTTAGTGAAAGACACAACATATTTACAGTTAAAATTGTTTTCTTAAAAACTTATTATTTACACACTGCAATTACTTTTATCTATAATAGTTTTAATGCCAGTATTATTTTGTGTAATTTTAATATTATTTTACTCTATTTCCTATATATAATGTTGATTTATTTTTACTCTAAGAGCATCAGTTAACTTTAACACAATTATTCTAGTCATGGGTAATATATGTTTTTATATTAACTTAAGACTTTAAATTCTAATTTAAGCCATTTTTATTAACTTTTAAAACACTCTTCTGAAAGTCAAAAGACGAAACAGAAAAAATATAATATTCCCTGAGAAAGTAGGCCTGATAATTCTTACCTTTTTTTCGAGACAAATTTGTCTTAAAAAGAAGAGATACATTCCCAATAGTTTATGTAAACAGTACTATACCTGAAGTATATTCCACTTAATATCTTCACAAACGAGGTATTTCAACATATAAACAGAACAAAAGAAAACAACTAAACACAAAATTTAAACAGTTCATTGGAATACTAGGTAATCGGTCTACCATCAATTTAAACAATAAACTACTAATATACAAAACAATTCACAAACCAATTTGGACGTATGGTATTCTATTGTAAAGCTTGGCAAGTCATCCAAACATAGCAACGCTTCAAAGGGTTCAATGAAAATTACTCAGAACAATCTCTCAGCATCACCTTGGCACATCACAACAAACTAGACAGTGATTTAAACATTCCAACAATTTAACAAGAAATGAACACTTTCCTACAAATTACAAAAAAAATCTCGATCATATATCAATTTTAGACAATTCAAATGATAAGATAATAGTAAAATATTCTACGGATTTATTTTAAAGTGACAAGACACTAGATAGCCTACAAATCAGTGAAGTTTCTTCTTTGAAAAGTTTTTTAATTATGTTTTATTAAAAGAACTCATTTACTTATTATTCTAGTATAATAAGTAAAAATCAACTTTACAGAAAAGTGTTTACATTTAATCACGTATAGTCCCTACCACGAACGAAACTCAATTATACATCGAGATTTAAACGAAGACACTGCATACTCAACTATTAACAAATTGTACACTCATTTCCATACAAAATTAATAAATCACATGAATCCAAAAATATAAACATTGGCACACCCACATCTACTAAAAGTTCAGAAAAGAGATTAAAAAGATGCTGGAATAGGAATCTTACATAAAAAACAGCAACTAGGGTTTACCAATGGGTGATTTCCTAAATCAAGATGTAAACAGGACACTAAACAAATCATAATACTACTGATAGTATAAATACACAGCTGTACTTGTTACTAAAAATTAATAAATAAATTTCAATACATTATTACTTTCTCTTGCCTACATGAATAAATAAAAAATAAGAAAAGTAAGAAAAGTAGGATAAGAAAAGTATTGTTTTCATGTATATTTTTTGAAATCGATTTTTCACCGGATCTTCACGTTTTCAGGCCCCCTGAACCCAAAAAATATGTTTTTAGTGATTGCTGTGTGTGTGTGTGTGTGTGTGTGTGTGTGTGTGTGTGTGTGTGTGTGTGTGTGTGTGTGTGAACAAAATATCTCAAGAACGGAACATCGTATGAAGTTGAAACTTTAAACTTAAGTTAGGTATTACTAGAGGACCTCACATGAACACTCTTGTCAAAATCCGTCAACTGAAAGTAGTAGTTTACTTGTGTCATTTTTCATTTTTTTGCAATTTCCTCAAAAACGGCTCCTACGATTTTTTTTTTGAAATCGCCTCATTTTCTACATTTTTTATGTTTAAGAGAACATAAAGCAGACGCCATGTCTGCTTAAATTCTTAGGGAGGCTGTTCTCTCGTAGAAAAAATGGGGTTTTTAAGATTGCAGCTTAATATGCATTTCAGCGCAAAAAAGTACATAATAAAAGTTGTAGACAATTTAAAAGTCTATAACTTTTATTTCAAACATATTTTTTGTACACTTAATTTAGCGGTAATTAGTGATTTTATGTTTTGTTTTTTTTTTAAATAAAAATCTGTAAAACAGAATCGATTTTTTAAGATTTCACTTTTAGTTTGCATTTTAGGACAAAAGTGCGTAATAAAATTTATAGGAAATTAGAAGATCTACAACTTTTATTTCAAGAATTTTTCTCTACAGAGCCTAGTTTAACGTCAAAAAGTGATTTTTCGTATTATTAAGCCAAACTGAGGATGATTTTCATTTTGCATCATTCACTTATGATTAAAATGAGGTTATGTTTTTTGAAATTAATTTTTTTGTCTGTTTCTAATGTTTTATTACTAATATTAGGTTATATTATAAATTATTTGTATTGGCAAGAGAAAGTCGTTTGAGTGTTTCACACTAGATTTTTTTGTGTTAACATATCATTCCATTGTAGTAAGAAATTATTTGTTTTTAATAACTGAAATATCTTATACATTTCAGGTTTTTACACGAAAGTAAAAGTCTTGTGTGAAATTCTTGTCTCTGGAGAAAAAAGAAGTAAATAACTCGTTGTCGAACTGTCAGTAACTTATATACATATAAACTGTCAGTTCTTATATTACTTTTTCGTTGTAAAATAAAAATGAAATTTACGGAATTTAATGTACTAATACTACTACAGACCTCCGCTTAAAATAAAAAAATGTAACATTATAAGTGCACGTTTTTAATTTGTGTTTCAGGCAACCGGAGATAGAGGAAATTGTCAGAGAATCGCCGTTAGTCTGCATTATCTACATCTTGCTGCTTGTTGCTGGTTTTTTACTAATTCATTACACATCTACTTGAGCTTGCGTTCAGCTTGTTATAAACCGAAAGTTTTGTTATATTGCCTCATAGCGTGGTTGTTTCCAATCCCCATTATCATGGTAAGTTTATATTCTAATATATTCTTTGTTTATATTCTAATATACCATTAAGTAATAAGTTGTACGTTAAACCCTATAATACTCATATATTCTCTCAAAACTTCTCCAACTGTATTACCGACATAACTAGGATTTTGAGCAGGCCTAATTATTTCAAAGATAATATCAAGAAAACTATCAAAAATGCGTTTTTATTGAACTGCTTTGTTAAATGTAACATTTGACATAGTACCAGAAGAAATTTCAAAATACAGAAAAAATTATGAAATAGAATTTTAATACCAACTAACAATCAGGTTTTTCCACTGGCTGATGAAAAAACATCTGGGAATACATCTTTGCAAGTGACTTACCTGGAAGAAACACATCACGTCAAAGAGAAAAAATAATGGATTTGAAGTTCAATCAGATGAGGTAGTTGCTTGGAAGGAAGTCAGAGCTCTCTAAAGAAATTAAAATGTTAGTTTATAAAGCTATACTATGACACTTATCTCTAAGGTCCGTTTCGGGATCTGGGTAAATTAAATAATTAACAAGTTTAAAATTCAAGTATTTATTGTAAATAAAAATTACAATAAATTAAGTATCTAAAATCTACAAGTAAATTTCTTATAATAACAATAACAAACTAATAATAATTAACTAATAACAATAAATAAACTTAACCAATTTACTAAATACTACTTACAAAATTATACTTAATAAACGTTAAATAATACACAGTAACGCTGGCCTACTCCAAGCGTAACCGTTAAGCACTACCAATATAGTACACTCGTCGAAGATAGAGCAAATACTGAACTCAGGAACAAACTACGAGGCTGCTTATATGCATGACACTGTGAAAGTCACTAGAAGGACAAAGATTTACGATGTTACAATAAAAATACAAAATCCTTCTGGCGGTTTCTGGATAAATCTTAATCTGTAAACATATTAGAATTGAATAAATGTGCAACAAAAGGCCAATTATCTAAAAATACTTAGGTACCTACCTGACTCTTTTACAATAGTTGTACAACAAATAGGCAGGGCTCCCTGTACTATAAGTATTTATAACTATTTCTTTGAAACTCTTTATCACTCTTGTTATTTACGTTAACACTTTTAAAATCTCGGTTCTCCTAGAAAATTCTCGAATACACATTCCCTTTAGATATTGCCACAATACTTAAGCCTCTCAGGACATATGGATTACAGTCACGGTGAATGGCAAGCACGTCAGTTGCTGACATTTTAAAAAAGGCTCCAGTTTAAAATAATAAACTATTTATAAGTACATTAGTAACAAATACATATACCATGAACATGTCAACACTGTAAAAGAAGATATTTCATTGTTTACCAAACGTTACTTTTTTTTCATATAACTTTTTTTTAATGCATAATCTGTTATAAATAACAATAAATGCAACTTATCAAATAGATACAACTCATGAAAAAATTACAACCCACTGGTGTAATTAACAAATTATACCATTAAAACATATTATACTGTTCTTAATTAATATTAACAATCAAAATTATATAGTGATTTTTAAAATAAATAAATAAAAAAAACAAGAAAAATAGAAAAACAAATAAAAAATAACAAAAACCTCCTTTAAAACGAAAAAACAAAAAAATAAGAAGTAATAAATAATAAGCACATGATTCCGAAATATATGTACACCTAACTTTTCTGGAGATAATTTAAAACGTTCATTCAGCTATTTACAACATACACACTCAAACACGACAGTCATCTACAGAATACTAACATTATAATATTTACAACTTTAAAATCACACTATTAGAATCGCCCTGGGAGATCCAGTACTGTAGCACGTTTTAGCCTATTGACATCATTACTGTTGTCTAAGAGATTCAGTGCTAAGTGATTTACGTGGTTGTTTAGACGTTCGATGTATTTACAACTGAAACTTCGTATTTCTTCTCGTACCGTCTGCACATCCATATCGCGATGTATATCGGCATTGGTAATATATCACGGTGCATTCAGTATGGTCCGCAGAACTTTTGATTGAAACCGTTGCAGAATCTCGAGGTTTTAAAACGTTACTTACAGAGACTAAACCGTAATCCTAGTTATTTGGCTCTTAATTTCCTAAATAATCGAAACTCCAATTTATGAAAGACGTTAAAGATGTAAAAATGTACGAGTATTAGATTTACCGTATAGATTTAAATGTCATTCTTTATTGTTTTTACATACTTAAAATTTAGATACTAAATTGTTCACAATTTTTGTCAGTTGGATCAGATTCAGTGGAGTTCGATTCTAATAATGTGAGTTCTTGTTGATGGTAAAACTACTTATTTTTCTCATACTTTAAAGTGCAGATTGTAATGTCGCAGATTTGTTAAAAATAAAAAACACCTAATTACGAAGCCTTTAATTCGAATTTATCTCCTTAAATTGTCCTGAAAAAAGACTGATGTTTTTTATTTATTTAATTTTTACATACTTGAATATAATTTTTTTAATTATCTATTTTGTAGAACAAAATTGAAAACGCATCTCAATACCACGAGTAATTTATTTTAATTACAGCTATCTAAAATAAAAAAACATTTAATGTTAATACCCTGTATAACCTATGCCGGGAAAACAAAAAAAAAGATTGTTTCTGTTTTTTAAAGAACATGTCCTGAAAAGCTTTATCAGTGGGTACGTTTTTACCTACTTGTTTATGTAGGTCAGATTATTTACTTATTGACTCCGTGTGGACAGTTTAATTTAAATTATGTATAGGGCCTACATTGTATTTCTTGTGCAATTATTAATTATATTAATTAAATTATAAATCAAGAAAATGCAATAAAATAAATATTTTATTTTTTTCTATACAGATTAATATGAATTAGACTTAAAAACCGATTGTTCTGATTTGTATTTAAAATAAGATTACGTACGTACTAACTTGAGTTACGTGCTTTGTCAGTTTGAAATATACTTGGCCTATAAAAAAAAACAAAATATAAGAATTGAAAAGGAGTTGAAATGTATTCTTCAGTATTAAATGAGAATACAGTGACCTGATGCCAAATTTTTTTAATATTCCTTGGGGCATATTAAAAAAAACTTTTCTTTTACCACATAACAAACATATCTCACCAGGGAAAAGCGTCTGTTATTCGACTGTCAGATTGTAGTATACAAAGCAATCATTTGCATCTGTTGTTCCATTGTGAAAATATTTAGAATGTGGTGGAAAGTGTGGCTTCAACTTCAGGATAAATATTTATGTACTTTCAGTCGTGATAATACCAGTTATCGCAGCGCTGGTTAAATCGTTTTAATCTTTTAATTAAATTTGTTTTAAGCAATATAAATAAAATGTAGGCTATGTTTTTAACACATGAAACCTACAGAAAAGAAAAATTATTTTTCTTATGTTGAATACAAAACTTAAGTAGATTATTTATTAAACAATCTTACAGTAGGGTTATACTTAGAATTATCTGGAAGGATTAGGATTATCCGGTTGCGAAAAAATCTGATAATTATTGGTACAATCATAAAACTATATTTTGAAATAAAACTTACTAGTTGCCTTAATCGTTTATATTTTCTGGCAAAATATAAATTATTTGCTTAGAATCTTAAATACAAACACGTCTAATGTATTTTCAATCCATTTAAAGGCACAACAAAACAAGCAAATACATCACTCGCTGTAGTAGGCTATCAAAACTCCAATTCCGGTCCAAATAAAGCAATGTCATCTTATTCGTTCACCTGACAATGTTTGTTCATTCCACTTTGATTTAATCACCTCCAAACATTTGAAATCAAGGATTCGTTAAATTTCACTGTAATCATCTGAGTTCCATCCGGATTTTTAATATTACGTTTTCTTTAAACCCACCGTTTGGTGAATTCCCAGTAATGGCTGGAGATTAATTTTAGTAGATTTAGTTTTTTGGTTATCGATCCAGATATTTGGCAACCAATTTCGGACAAATGGAGTCCTATTGAATTAAAATTAGGTTTAAATTAGGTTATTTAAACCTAATTTTAGGCCGTAAATTTAGGTTACGGCCGCGCCCGTAACACTTGGCAGAGAACTCGCCTACCATCTGATAAACGTCGCTTAAACCGGCTGACAAACGAGCTGAAACAGCAAATTCAAACACACAACACCCGCTTATACGAAAATTATACTGGAACTCTGAACGAGAAGGATGGTAGTCTCTGGCGCAGCACAAAACGCCTACTACGGCATCACACGGCATCGATGCCCCTTAGGGTGGGTGACGGACCCTGGCTAATAACTGATGACGACAAAGCTGAATGCTTTGGTAGACATCTTTCTGAAACATTCACTCCCCATAATGACGTCCAATGTGTACATCACCAACGCGTTACTCAGTCACTAGATGAACCGCTTCAATTATCCCTCCCGCCGAAATACTTTCACCCGTCCGAAGTAAAATCTGAAATTTCGAGATTACCACGTAAGAAGTCACGGGGATATGATTTAATAACAGCTGAAATACTTAAACACTTACCGCGGAAAGCGCTCGTTCTCTTTACTACAATCTTCAATAGTATATTGCGCACGACACATTTCCCCACTCAGTGGAAGTACGCAGAAATAGTAATGATACAAAAACCAAACAAACCTTTTCATTTACCTTCCTCCTACCGACCAATAAGCCTCCTCTCAGTACCTTCAAAAATTTTCGAAAAACTCCTTTACAAGCGCAGTCTTCCGCTGGTTCATGTTATACTACCTCCACATCAATTCGGATTCCGCACTCAACACTCCACTACACAACAACTGCACAGGGTGACTGATTACATAGCTTCGTCTATGGAACAAAAGATGTATGTGTCCGCAGGTTTCCTGGATGTCGCTCAAGCTTTTGACAGAGTTTGGCATACAGGTCTCTTACACAAACTGAAAGAAATACTAACATTTACCTACTACCTTATCATAAATTCCTTCCTATCTGACAGATTCTTTAGAATTCGTTTAGGATCGACTTACTCAAATTTTTTTCTTGTCTTAGCCGGCGTGCCTCAGGGCTCAATTTTAGCCCCACTTCTCTATTCTGTATACACTTCAGACCTACCGACCCTACCCCAGACTCTTACTGCTACCTACGCTGTCGACACAGCGATATTAGCCCGAGACCAAAACTCTATACACGCTTCACTAACACTCCAACATCATCTCAATCTTATACACGAATGATGTAAAACATGGAAAATAAAACTTAATACGACAAAATCCCTTCACATAACTTTCACACTCCGTCATGGTGATTGCCCACCAGTATACATAGACAATGAACCTCTCACAAAAACAGATACGGTCAAGTATCTCGGTCTTACTTTTGATAAACGACTAACTTGGAGCACACATATCAAACGGAAACGTTTATTACTGAATTCCCGACTTAAACTTCTATATTCCCTACTTCACAAACGATCAAAATTACCAATAACACAAAAATTACGCATATATTGTTCTCTTTTGAAACCTATTTGGACCTACGGATCCCAAATTTACGGTCCAACCAAACCCTCTAACTTGCAACGAATTCAAGCATTCCAGTCAAAAACATTACGCCTTATAGCAAATGCACCTCATTACGTTAGTAACAAAACCTTACATACAGATTTGAAAACACCACTTGTACAAAATTCCATTGAATACCTATACAAACGCTTTCACGCAAGTCACACGAACACGAGAACCCCCTGGTGCGTTCACTTTCCTCCGTCCATTTACCTGATAATCCCCCTAGACGCCTTAAAAGACGCTGGAGTTGAGACCTGCTAATTTGATATACAAATTTCATTCATGGGGAGGCACCAATGAGGGCCCTACCCCTCTCATGCCTATCATGTCATTTACATTATTATGATAATCATCACATTTGCTTGTTGTAACATTTTACAGTTGTAAATAAAGAATTAAAGAGAGAAAAAAAAATTAGGTTATTGAAAATTTATTAGTTATTAAAGGTTTAAGGTTAAGGTTTAAGGTTATTGTTACGAAGTTTAAGGTTATTTAAATTTAAGTTATTGAAAATTAGGTAAATTAGGATTAAAATTAGGCTAAATCTAAGTTATAATTTGAGTTTCTTAATTCATAAGATTCCTTCCAGCAGTAGCCTTAAAAACGATTGTCATAAAAATCACCATTTTTATGTACAGTATTTTAAGTGGTTAATTAACGAAAAAGTATTGCAGTAAATCTGCATAATACATATAAGAAATACTTTTGTTTCATTTTTCTTTCGGTTATTAAATTATAAGGATGGGTTGGTGGTTTATGTAGAACTAGTTTTAGTGTGTTAATTAAAAATAAATTTTAGTCGATATGTAATTTAATTAAAACCGATTGATTTTTAAAGAAGTAATAATTTAAAACATCATAGATAATGTCTTTAATTTTAAGGTTTTAAATTATATTACACAAATTACTTAAAGTAATTTTACCACACCGTTGTAATAGACGTATAATTTTCCTCTTACTCCGGAAGGTAAATTGTAAACAAAAACGACTCTTTCTTTGATGTGTTAAGCTGTATGCAACAAACATTTTCTTATGTATAATTTCCCACACCAAAAACTCTTCACCTTAATAATTATGAAGAAGAAAAAAGTTTTACCGGGTGAAGTACTTAATAATAGGTGTGTTGAATTATAATTTCTTGATTAAAGATAAGTTAAAAGGTTAATTAGTGAATCTTATTTAAAGAAGATAGTCGTCCGTATATTTGTATTTCAATCGAGAGAAAATAATACTCAAAGGCTTTGCTATTACAAAGGAGCCGTTGTTATTGGTTGTTTCAAGAACTAACTGTGTTCGCATACTAATTACGGTTTTGTAATAAAGGAAGTAATTAGTTTTCGTCTACCACAAGAATAATAAAATATTTATTACAGTCATAATACACCTTCATTTTGACCCTATTCTCTGATAATAACGTTGCAAAAATTTCATTTTATAGGTTTTCACATAATTTTTTAAATATTTTACTTAGGTATTACTTTATAACCTCTTTCATTTTAATGTGTAGTACTCTGTAAATATTGCATAAAAATTAGCAACAACGTTAATAAATTCTTAATTCCAACATACCAAAATGTGGTTAAATAGTAAAATTGATGTCTTCTCAGCTTCAGAAATAGAATATACGCTTATAGATTGGTTTTTTTTATAAATTCTTATTGAAGTAGCGAATGCAAATTTTTAAACTCGGATTAATTTTTTTTACAATATATAATTTTTAAGAATTTTCATTAAACCTTATTTACTGTGAAGATCATATCGAGCACATGAAATTAAAAAGGTGTTATTATTTCGTACCCAGATTACCCGCCACTCAAGTTCTTTAGATGAACTAGCTTACCGGTTTGAAGACTAGTTTTACTGGTTTTGACTGGTTTGTAGACCGTTTTGGAGACTTCTGAAAATACTTCTTTATCAAAAACAATGAAAAGCAATGAAGCTGGAACAGACCTCCTGGCCTGTTCCAGCTTCAAATTTAGTGGTCTGCCATTTCATGAAGAAGTTGGGATCCCCATCTCTTCTGAGGTCGTTTAATACCACGTTATCCAGTTGACATGTAAGTTAACATCTATTTCGGTGTTCATCTGGCAAACTCAAAAATAACTATACCGCTCTTACCTGTATTTTTTAATAGTTGATACGACCCCTGTAACACCAACTTCATGTCGTTTTGGAGACTTCTAAAAATACTTCTTTATCAAAAACAATAAAAAACAATGAAGCTGGAACAGACCTCCTGGTCTCTTCCAGCTTCAAACTTAGTGGTCTGACATTTCATGAAGAAGTTGGGATTCCCATCTCTTCTGAGGTCGTTCAATACCACGTTATCCAGTGGGTTTCAAGTAAACACCTGTTTCGGTTTTTATCTGGCATCCTCAAAAATAATTATACCACTCTTGCCTGTATTTTTAAATAGTTCATATCACCCCTGGAACATCAAATTCATGCCTAATATCTTCATATAATTTATACTCCAGCAAATGATAACCCGCTAAAAGTCTTAACAATCTCATCTCAGCAGCTTCTATTCTTGATATTTTCTAAGCCGTCAGGGTCCAGCACTATGAACCATACAGTAGAAAAAGCAAAACCAGGGTGTGATAAAATTTTATAACAATTCTATGAAATTCGCAAATGAGATTAAATGGATAGCGAAATAGAGGGATTGTAGATAGAACACCGACGATGATTTTTCCAGTAAGTTATTTCCTCAATCAAGACAAAAAAAGGTTATTACAAAGTACCTATAATTATTAATACTGTTGGTGGTAATAAATTAATTATATTTTTCTAAATAACAAAAAAAATTATAAGTACTTTATATTTTGTCGATAACAAATTTATTGGTTTGTAATATCAGTAAAATTTCATAAGCTTTGCCTCTGGTGATTCCTTTTGTACAAGAAATAAGATCCTGCACGATTACTTAAAAATTACAGTAAGAGCCACGTCATTCCATAATTTATTTCACAACTGAACAAATAAATATCTGAACCAATTATCTCGTGATATGTTACTTATAGGCCTAAGGAACTATTTTATCCTAGGAAGACCGTACGATGTCTAAACCAGAAATGGAGCAGAGATCTTTGAATTTTAATATAATAATATCCATAGTTCCTACCGGAGTTATGTAAATATTTTCCTGGTAATAAAATTTTCCACTGTCCGTTAAATTGTATACTTTTAATATCATTTAAGAAAATTGGGGCAATCATTGTACCAAAATTAAATAATAGAAGAAAAAAACAAATCTATTTAATGAATTTCCAGTATGAGTGTATCGCACAACAGGGAAAAGAACACTGTCAACGAATATTTCAACAGAAAATAATATTTGGCATTAGATTAAAATAAGAATTAGTAACTAGTATACTAATATTTTTACTTTCTCTTACCCTATATTAATATATAGGAAGGAAAGTATTGTTTTCATGTCGATTTTTCGATATCGAGTTATTACCGGATATGCACGTTTTTAAACCCACTGAAGCAAAACAACATGTTTTTAGCAATTAGTATGTGTGTGTGTTGTGTGTGTGTGTGTGTGTGTGCGTGTGTGCGCGTGGGTGTGTGTGTGTGTGTAAACAAAATATCTCAAGAACGGAATAACGTACGAAGTTGAAACTTGGAACTTAAGTTAGGTAGGCTACTAATAGAGGACCCAACACGAACATTTTCATTAAAATCGGAGATCCGGAAGTAGTATTAGTTCATTCGAGAAATTTTTCACTTTTTGGGATTTTCTCAAAAACGGTTCCTACGTTTTTTTTAAACCTAATTTACGAATACTTATTATTTTTTACTTAATTAAATACTTATATTTTTAATACTTAATTTACTACGAAACTTATTCACTAATTTTTTACGCTCTACATGACAGGGTAAGCGTCATGTATGCTGAAATTCTTGGGGAGGTTGTGCTTTCATAGAAAAAAATGGGGTTTCTTAAGATTGCGGGCATTATTTTAGCAAAAGTGTAGTATATAATCAGTATATATATTAGTTGTAGAAAATTTAAAACCTAGGCTAAAACTTTTATTCGAATTGTTTTTATTTTTGTATAACGCTTGGTTTAGCGTCAATTAGTGATTTTCTCCATTTTGCTTTTCGTAATCTGTAAAAATTAGAAGTTTTTAAGATTTCGGCCTTTGTATGCTTTTTACGACAATAGGTGTAGGTTACCCCCCTAATCAAATTTACACGAAATTATAAACCTATAACTTTTATTTTAAGCATTTTCTCTACAGACCCTAGTTTAGCGTCAAAGAGTGTTTTTCCGTATTATTAAGCCAAACAGAGGTTGGTTTTCATTTTGCATCATTCACTCATGATTAAAATTAGGTTAGTCTTTTCAGTTTTTGTTTATTTAAAAACACATCAAAAGCTTGATCTTGGCGAT
This sequence comes from Catonia carolina, assembly GCA_035578175.1. Taxonomy (NCBI): domain Eukaryota; kingdom Metazoa; phylum Arthropoda; class Insecta; order Hemiptera; family Achilidae; genus Catonia; species Catonia carolina. Next base: position 85,909,386 of record JAQMRL010000002.1, read on the forward strand.
GTTGGTAACGTGCTCGCCTCCCATCACGCGGTCTTGGGTTCGAATCCCACTCGGGCATGGCATTTTTTCATACGTTACAAAAAATTCATTTCATCCTTCACCGTCTGCATTAGCAGCAATTTGCAAAACAGTCGGACGTTAAACAAAAAAAAGAAAAAAAAAAAAAAAAGCTTGATCATTAGCGGCTACGGTGGGTTAAGAAACTGTAATAATGAGTTTTGGCAAGTAGTAATTTCCAAACCCTAGACGGGAATCAAGCCCGGGACCTCCGGTTAGTAGGCTAGCACACCATCTAACAAGTCACGAAGGCGGCCATTTTTCATTTTACGTTGTTTACATTGGCCAGAGAAAGTCGAGTGAGTGATTTACACCCGATTTTTTAATAATACCTAGTATTTAAGAAATCTTACTATTTTAGAGAAGTAAAATCTTTTTGAATTGTTATGGTACAGCCCTAAGTCCTTTTCAAATTACTATCTAGCTGATATTTTTAACATATTATGTAGTGTTTTATAATTTTCCTGATGGAGTGGTGAGGAGGGTAAGAATGGATAAAGAAAATTTGTTTAAAATAAACTTTACTAAAACTGAATTTTATATAATCTTTATGTATTGGGGGTCCAGTACAGACTAACATTATTATATTTGTTTTATTATCGGTATAGATAGAATAACACTGATCTAAGCAAACGGGAGATAATTCAATTTCGAACCGGCTGTTCTGATGTACGCTTACAAAAAGGATTTACTTAAGCCTTTCCAATACCCCTGAATGTGAAAAAACCGCCAGTTCACGTTTAAGAACAAACTTACTTTTATACAATATTTTTAAACAATTTTCTTTTGATTTGAAGACAAAATTTTATCTCCATGGACCATAAAGAAAGAAATTTTGAACGGTTTTTTACCATGCATATTAAAATATAAAAAATCGGAAAACTAAAACGATTTTTTCCCCTTCTTCTTTTTTATCATAATTACTTTGCCGTTGAATTTTGTATATTTCCAATCAGTTTTTTTTATATTTATAGTGAAAAATTGCGGTCAGACAGATCAAAGTATTTTGTCAGTTTTAAATGATTACAAACCACAGAACTCTCATAATATTTATTTCAACAGCAAATAACGTAGGTACTAAAATTTATCGTGAAAAACTTACACGACATTCTCTTGTCAATACAAATAATGAAATATATAACACATGTTTAATCTTGTATAAACTATGTAAAATAAAAAACATAACCTAATTTTAATCATGAATATCTGCCTCTATAAGACTTAAAAGTAGGGAAAATTACTGATTGACACTAAACTGTCAAGAAAAACCTAACTGTATAGAAAAAGCTGCTGTATAGAAAAAAAATTGTTGTAAGTTTTTAATTTCTTTTTATTATATAATCTTAGTCGTAACATGGAAACTAAGGCCGCAATCTTTATTTACCAATTTTAATGGGGCAAAATACATATTATCACTAAATAACGATAAACTAAGCATTGTTTAAATTAAAAGCATGTTTAAAATAAAGTTGTAGGTGTTTTTAATTTTCACAAACTTTAATTATATTATGCACTTTTCCGTAAGATGCACATTAAGGTTGCAATCTAAAAAAAATACCATATTTTACCAAGAGAGAACCGCATTCAAGAATCTCAGCAGTCATGACGCTTAACCTATCTTGTAGAGTACAAAGAATGCAGTAAATTATGTGATTTCAAACGAAATCGGACGAGATGTTTTAGATGAAATCGCAAAATAGTAAATCGAAATACAGTACATACTGTTGGTGCATAATTATCGAAAACTAGTATACTCTTATATTCCGGTCCTCATCCGAGGCTAACTTTCGATGCTTGCCAGTGATAACATTTTCCCCAGGCCGAGTTACCAGATATAATCCGCAACTTCTTTAAAGAAATCAAAGTAACCAAAAATTTAAACATAATATACGCTAAAAAAACAGAAACACTGATCTTTATTTGTAATGCATGGAGTTCAATGTTGCAATGTTCCTGTTTGTGTTTTATTGTGTTTTTACCAGGTAATCTTCTAAATTTTATGTTATATTTTAAAGCTTGAAATTAAATTTTAATGTAGTAAAATGTACAATGTTGAAATACACCGTAATAAAAAGTTAATTTTTACAGTATTGAAAAATAATATTTCACTTCACACTTTCATTTTTAAGTGCAGTTCATCATACGTAACATACATGATTAATATACGGTGACACAAAATATATTTAGTTTGGATAGTATCCGTGACTACTACAAACATAGTACAAGTAAAACGTTACTAGTACTACTAACGCAATCTGTTACAGTATTAGTAACGTAATGTATTCCTCTCAGCTGCTCAAAGCTTGGGATCGAGCTCCACATGCCAGCAGACAGACTTCCTCTGCGAGCATGGAATTATAAACCTAGAAGGAAGCGAGGCTTGGGAAGACCTAATGTCCAGCCTTTCTTAGTTTTCTCCTACTGTCAACAAATAATGGCGTTACTAAGCATGCGCATTATATAAAAATGTGTAGTCTACACGCTGATTAAATAGTAACAACAAAATACTTTCAAAAGTTTTTAAAATACAAAATTCTTTTAAAAGTATTTTTGTAAATGAAATTGTTAGGCCTACCTCATATCATAATTGATGTTTGAAGTACTTAAGTACTTATAATTTAAAACATATTTAACTTAATAATAATGCGACATCCATAAAGTCACTGACTCTAGCGTGCACCCTGTAGTAGCTGGCTTTTGTTTGCTGACAGTATGAGCAAACTAAGAACGGCTGAACTGTAAAAAGAGATGGATGCCGGAACAGGCCATTGAGCCTAAATCCTTGACAGATGTAATGATAATGAACTAGTATCCCCGGCTATACTACAGATAGTACAGTATACAGACAACCCCCCCCCCCCCCGTTATAAGTAACGCGGGTCTCGCGATGTCCCCTTTAAACCGCCTAATAACCGGGGAGCACTCTAATATTGTTCTCCAAGTGAGGCCTTTATCAAGATGTAGTCCGAGATATACGCCATTCTTAACGCCATTTTATTTGTGGCTCATACCGACTTACAGCTATTTTTGACTGACTGTCAATTGAATTAAAAATAAAATTAAAATTAAGGTTATTGCTTCATTTTAATTTATAGTCACAGCGTAATTCAGGAACAGCTAAATGCGTAATAGAAGTAATCCATCGTTTGTAATAAAGGCTTTAACGTAAAACAGTGATAATAAAATAGAGGGCACTTAACTTTTAGCGCAGTTTAGTTATCCACCTTAACAGATCTGTTTTATTAATATTCCCTCGAAGATTTTTAAATTTAATTTATATATCAGTAGTGGAAAAAATTTTCTTCAGCAAAAGAGAAATACTTATAAAATAATAAAGATTAAATTGAAAGCATAACCCATTTGATAGGTTAAGTCTTACTATAAAAAGAAGCCATTGCAGAAGTTAAAAGTTTAAATGTTTATAGAGGAGTTCTATTATTGGAAAGTCTCATTAAATAAAACTTCATTTCATGCCATGAAATTAAAGAAATTTTGAAACCTCCTAATAAATTATAATACTACAGTACTAATAAAATAGTTTATATCAGATAAAGGATATCACATTAAATAAAAAAAATTAAAAACTTTTCTTGAAACAAAAGTACACCAGAATATAAAGAAGATGATTTAAATAAAAATATTAAGAATGACTCGAAAATCCCAAACAACAACGCAACCGTAATATAAAAAGCAAATACGTAATATAAAGTAACACAGGAGCTTCAAAAGTGTTTACATAAGACAATAAAGCTGAAAACATATTTCAAATACAGCTTTCGAAAAGCAGAAGCAGAGTCTGTTCAGTTTTTGAATTTAAAATAGGACCTAATACCGTAATGTAAGATATAAAAATAATTCTCTAATGGAAGTTCTAGAATTTTTTATTGCGCTTTATTTTTATACAGCAACATTTAAGTAATACTATTCTTAAATATGTTTTTATTGTTATGCAGTTAATATAATTTTTTAACAAGTATTTATTTACTGCCCAATAAATTTACAATCTGTTCATATAGAACCGTACATTTTTTCGTACGTATGAAACCGAACATAAGTTGAGAAATATAATGACTTAAAAATATATTTTCACTAAATTTTCTTAAATTTTTTACATAAATATAATTTTTTTTCATTGAGATTTTTAATTTGTTTTGTAATTTTATGTTCATATTAAAACTATTTCCAAAAAATGTCACTTGGTTAAATTAAGTCATCTTCATTAGTGGATTTCGTCGCTGTTGTCTAAGAGACAGCAGTTGATGGCTGAAATGTTTAGATGTTGTTCCAGTTTTGACTTGTATGTTGTGGCGTGTCTTGAGATTTCTCCCTTAACTGTTGGTATGTGTCAGTCACGATGAAGAGTGCTGTTTTTTATGTACCAGGGCGAGTCAGTGATAGTGTGGAAATAATTATATTTTAATTGTTGAGTAATGTTGATGTTGGACGTTGCTTATGCTCCCCATAGCTGGATTCCGTATGTTTAGATTGATTTTATATATTTGTTTTTTCGAGGTATAATTTTGATTCCCTTCCGAGCAGCCAGTATATTTGTGAAAATTAAAGGTATAATAATTATACCTTTAGAAGAACACGGATTAGGAATTAAAAAAACAATTATTGTTTTTTTAATTCCTAATTCGTGTTCTCCGCGTGAGATGTTCGTTAAGATGTAGTCCAAAATACTTGGAGGAATCAGTTTTAGGTGATGTAGTGTTGTTTAGCGTGACTAAACAGCAAATTTATTTTCATTGTGTAAATGTAATGTATAGGCCTACGCTATATTTTAACAGATTAAATTCACGGATTTTGACATGATGGTAAATTTCGTTCATTGAAATTCAATTATAAGAGTTCCATTTGCTTATTTATCTCAGTATGATATTTATACGTTTGTTCACGACTACTTAGAAGTGTGCTTAGGTCAACAGCCGGAAAGCTGGTTTGAACCTCTAGAGGTTTTACTAAGTAAAATCGAGGAGTGAGGTGGTTTGCCTTCCTCACTGAGTTGAAAGAGTATGTTTTTCAGCATGCGAGGCCCTCCAAAAAGCACCTACTTTTTACCCTGCAAATGACACTTTCACTTCATTAACTTCAGGGTCTGGCTGTAGAGTGAAATTCATTACTCTCTGAGTAGTGTATGTTACCTCTTCTGTTCTTAAATACTTTAGTCATATAACTGGCTGACTATGTGATAAGAAGCAGAACTATTTTTTGTAGCCCTGGAACCAGCAGATCGAGTGCAATTAATTTAACACTCTATCTGCCCGATATGGGCAATACTTAGAAGTAGCCTGTAATACACCGACAGGAACTGTCTGCTAATATAATTCAAAAATTTTATTGTAGTTTTCTTGATATTAGACATATCTCTTATGTTTAGCTTAAGTCACGTCAACATCTTGATTATTAACCAATGGGTTTATCTTGTAATAATTTCTTAACCCTAGACGAAACCATTTCCTCACAAGTTAGCAGTCCAACATTTTGACCACTAAATTACGCCATGGAAGTGGTCGTTGTATATATTTATTGTAAATAATTATATGTTCTAATAATTTGGTTTGTTGGGTCATAGTGCTAAATTATGCCATTATTTATTTTAAATGCGGCGTAATTTTGACATTAAAGGTCATGGGAGGGAGATTTATGTCCCGGTTTTCACGCCGGTGATCTAGTTTTAGTGCACCGAATTCCTGGGGCGGCCAGCTCAAAAACTATCGAAGGTTTGTTTTTATACGTTTAGAACGCAATCGGAGCTAGAAGCTACTCTTCTGCTTAATTAACTATCAATCAAAATTAAACCTCCGTTACAAAATTTTATTATACAAAACCCTTTTGAGACCAATCTGGACTTATGGTGCCGTAATTATAAACTGAGATTATTCCACTGTTTACCTTTTTCTCCCTAAAACAAATTTTCCGACATTTAAATACTCGTATACGGAAATTGTGCAGCCAATGAACAGTACCGTAATAAAAATTAAAGACAAGCAATGTTGATAATATTTATATGTAGCAGTCTCTATTTGTTGTGTATGTACACACGATCCAAATATTTCCTTTATTTTCTTTTGTTCCTACATTGGTGTTATCAAAATAACCAAATAAATCCAACAACTTTAACTGTATTGAGTTTTTGTTACAACTTTAATTTTATTTTCTATTACACTGAAATTAATAAGTTAATAAATTTTACGTAAGTTATAATTGAACACATTTTCTTGAAAATATAATATAAACCTAATTTATTTCGCTTTCCACGTTAGTTACGAGCACAACCTACATCATAGCAATATATTCAGCAGACTGTAATTTTACAACCTGTGAATAGTATAAAAATTGACTGTATTAGTATATAAAAGCTGCAAAATTATTTTGCGAAAGAGAAATAATGTTCTTTAAAGTGATAGAAATAAAACGGAAGATAACAGTTATAAAGAACTTTATTATTGAATTACTGAATTTAGAAGATTCACGCACGAAAAATAGAAATTTTTGTTACATGAAAGATAAAACAAATGAATGGTGTACTATTTGAAAGAGTTATTGAGAAATAAATAAAAAATATGAGAGAAAGAGAAACGAGAGAAACAAGAAAATGAAAAATGGCTGCATCTGGAAATGAAAGGAAACAATGTGATTATTTGTAGGGCTGACAGCAGTCGAAGCAAGAACTACAACACACACAGACAGATAGACGAAGGAAGGTTTTTTCTGAAAATCATAAGTCACTGAAAGGCGAGACGCCAAATTGAAACTAATTTGAACTCTAGAGGCACATAACCCCGGCGTCGGCAATCTGACGCTATTGCGACATGTTGAAATGAATTTATGCTTCAGAGGAGTCCGAGCTCAGATTTTGAATTTCACACGTCATAAAACACACATTCATACACCCATACATGCAAACTAATACACAAGCCCATACTTTGACGCAGATAAAAATGAGAAACAAGATAAAAATAAAATTTCCAAGTTACTGACTCCATTACCAAAACAAGCAAAAACTTGGATATTTGTTCATCCATAATTCATAAACATAATATGATACCATACAAAAACAGTAATATTTATAAAATATAATACCGTACTCTACAAAACACTGAAATAGAAAAATTTTATTGGAGCAACAGTTGGTAAAAAATAAAAAAATAACTTTCGCTTGTCAAAAATAATAAAACTATGGAGCTGAATTAAAAAGAAAATTCGTTGTATGTTACAATACCAATTTATTTCATTTAAATTACTGTTAAATATTAACGATTTTTAAACACTTCGTAGACTCTTTAGTAGGTATTATAATATAGTATTTAAATTATAAAATTAACTAAAAAATAGTTAAATTAATTTACTTTGTTAACTTCTATTTATAATTTATTTTTGTTTTTTGACCTTTCATAACAAATTAGTGGAAAGTCCCAAAACTATTGCCGCCACATATTAATTAGCCAGTTAAAATATTAATAAACTAAAATTTTGCATGTCTTTCCAAAACTTATTGTCAACTAAAGTATTTACTTATTGCAGTTTTATGTAACTGATAATAGGATCCAATGAATAAACTTCTAACCCTTATGAGATACAGTTTATCACATAAAATAACTATTAGTGGCGTTTTTGTTTTGTTTTACGCCCAACTGTTTTGAAATTACTGCTAAAGCAGACGATATTATGGATTAACTAAACGCATTTATATTTTTTTTTATAAGATGTTATTTTTAAAAAAAGTTTTGGGTGGTACAAAAAGTACTGACTTCACACGAGAAAACCACAAATGGTTATTCTAAAAACGCACTGTTTATGCTTCAGTGGGTCATACGACGTGAAGGTCCGGTAAAATTGAAGCATTGAAAATTTTGCAACGCTTTGCATGTTATGCTACCGATAGAATATAAAAAGAAGTAAATAACCTCTTATTAGTTACAATACTATTGTAAATTTTATATTGTACGTATTATTGATAAAGTTTGGCACAGAATATTTTATTTTAAAAGAACCGAATCACAAAAGTAACTTTCTTTACACCATTCTGAAAAGGGTGGGGCTTATTTCCTTCTGTAAAACACAAACGTTCAATTCTTTCCCAAGTGTTCCTGTATAAAAAAAGCGGCCACCATTCTAGAACTCTGTTCGTAAAACTTTAAAGAGGCATTTTGGTTGCGTTAATTAAATTAGAAGGAGGAATATAAATGAACAAATTTGAATTCCTCTCGCATAATTTTTAACCCAATCTCTACTTAACATTTACAAAATTTATAAAAATATAGCATTGATTAAAATAAGTTTTTATAAAATTTGCCCGTGTACAGTTTTCGTAACTAGCTAAATAATTATTAAATATATCTGCAACAGAAAAATATAAATTTTTGTTGAACTAACCAATTATAACCGGTGAAAAAACCAATCCATTCAATGCAGACCGAAATTAGATTTTATAAAAATATGAATTTTCTTGAAAGATTGGTAGACTACTCTGTATCAACCAAGATTTTTATTTATTATCAAAGAATAACAGATGACTATTTTAGCGAATATCGTTAATTTTACATGATTGTATAAGTTAGGTTTACAAGTTTAAATCAAATTATTATTTTCTTGAAACTTTTTTATTGAGATGTTTTATCAACTTGATTGTGAAATTCACAAATGTTTTCATATCAAGCAAAAGAGATTTTGAAATGAGATAAAACGCAGTTTGACTTAGAGGAGATCTCTACTTAAAGGGAAATCCCAATATTACAACCAAAAATAAATTACATTGAGTTTTATAACGAATTTTTTTAAATATGTTGAAATATCGATTTATCACGAAGACAATACTCACCAGTGAAAACGTTTTCTCGAAAAATCGACATGAAAACAATACTTTCCTTTCCTATATATTCATACAGGTCAAGAGAAAGTAATAAAATAACATAATTGATCCTAACGGAATGTAAATTTTCCCCTCTAGCCAACAAGTGATTTTAGCCTAACCGCTAGTCCAGAAAGCAAAAAGTTACACCCGTTAAAACTCATACCAAAGCTGTCTAACTATGTTCATAATTTTTTCCAATGATACATTACTAAGTTAGGCACTAGTAAAGTATTAGTTATCAGTAAACTCGTGTAGGCCTATTCATTCTGATCTAGTTACTTTATCGTTATTTAACATGTATTTAATGATGTGCAATTTCTTTCAGGGAAGCCTTGGTGGTCAAGGTTATGAAACAAGAATTTACTGTTGGATGTCAGTCGAAAGGGGAATGTTTGTCTCTTTCATGTTACCAGTTTCTAGCCTTATTCTGGTAAGTAATACCCTACGGGTCTTTTAAACAATATAATTCCCTTAAGTTGTGTAATATATTGACGATCAATGTGCTTTTAAATGTTTAACTTATTACTAGGTCCTGGAATTTTTTATTTAAAATATTGGTTTTCAAGTTAAACATTTTGTACTATTTATACCCTAATGTGTGAAACTGAGGAATTAGAGGAATTAGACTACGATTCCCTTCTACGCTCTGCTGACAGTATGTAAATTTGTTTTGTAAGCCGAAATTTCCCTTGTAGTATTATATAAACGGTTTCGAGGGAGGTGAAGGGTCCTTTGCTGATGTCGGATCAAGTGGCCAGGAGGCGGGATTCTCGTTGGTAGGCGGTTGCGGCCTCCTCGGGGCTGGACGAGGACGCCTCAATTGAGTTCAACACCACTTCCCCTATCGTGAGGGAGTAAACATGAGTTTTCTCGCGGCCTCAGATAAAAAGAAACCCTAATGTGTGTACTCTGAAATCTGTTCAATTTAGAACAATAAGCAACCCCATGTCTCAAAGAGATGAGCATAACATGTAACTTAGATGTAGTCTTGTTCAGACTCAGGCTGACCATTCCTGAGAAAGTATGTTCATTGAGTCCCAATATCAAAGTAAACCAGTAGTCACTGTCTAGTATTCAAATCCGTACAAAGTAACTACCTTTACTATGATTTGAACCACAGAACCTTCGTGTCAGTGCATAAGCTGTCAAAAAGCTGACTCGCCGCGACGAATTAATCACTAGGCCACCTTGGAGGGTTATTTATCAACCAGTTTAATTGTAATGTTAATTATAAGAAATCCTCAGTAAGATTTTTTGTTATCGGATTATCTACATTGAAAATTTTGCATTTAAATTGTACATTCTGTAATTTGATCGAATACTTGCACAAAAATTGTATTAATTTCGGAAATTGTAATGTTACTGCCATTTAATAGCGAATGCAATCCTTTAGATAATTTTATTCTCCACAAAACAAAATTGGGAAATAATTATGTAGGCCACTTCAAATCAAACTTAGGCATAGGAGTTCTAAATTTTCTCAAAAATCAAAACTGTGAAATATAGGATACCGTCAACAGTAGAAAGCAAGATGAACTACAAACCAGAATCGTGACGGTAGCTAATTAATTTTGTTAAGGTTCAGCTAAATTTTTGATGAAGGGTTGTTTACTACCGAAGAGTAAATTAACTCGTATTATGTTCAAATAACTGTCATTTTAAAAAAACCAAAATTATTTGTAGGCTTCGTGGAATGAAATAACATTTTATTTAAGAAAAGATTTATATTCCCACGTGTAAATTCAGGTTAAGCAGCGACTAAAAGACAGATGACGATTAACGTAGTTTTTTTTATTATTTCTATGTGATGGATTTATATTTAGTTACCTAATTAAAACTTAAGGTGGATAGAATTTTCACTGAATAAATAGAAAGAAAATATAATCTCAATCTAAAAAATATTTCTGTACTGTAACACCAACGCCTAGGTTCGTTCGGGATCTGGGTATAATAAATAATAAACAAACTTCTTTTAAACTTATAACTGTTTACAACGTATACAATTTTTAGACTATAAGATTATAAATTATAATTAATTATTATGCTTAGTCTACCACCAAATTACAATTAAATTGCTTAAATTAAATTAATTTTAAAACTTACAGCTTAACTACGTATCTAACATTTAAAACTATTTCATACTTAATAATATTGAATCTTACCTACAACCAATTACAATGTTTAAAGTACAAAGCCCTTTTTAGCGTACTTGTTACAAAACCGGTTAAAATTTCTAACGGCAGGCACTTAATTCGTAACCGTGTGGCAACTGGAACTCAACTCAACTGGCTGCTAAAGAACTACCGCCTTTAAATACCTGTGGCGTTCGTCGTTTCTAGAAAGGCACTGATTTTTCTATATATATAATAAGACACAATGGAGACCCTGTACGTTTTACCAAAACAATCCAAAACATAGTAAAATTATCAATAACAAGCATAACAAAGACCCATTTACAAAATTATTTACTATTAACCCATTTACCAAAGAAAAAAACCAAGTAACTTATTCCACCCTAGTTTTGACTGCGTTTCCCATAACTCCTTTCAAACACATTTCATTCATCAGCCGTTCATTATCCTTGTCACAATACACTTCATTTTTTACAATACACAATATACCCTTCAGTTGTTTGTAAAGTAACTTAGAATAGGTTTTTTTTAATAAATGAAATAAATAATCGCAATTGTTGTTAGTTTAAGACGTTTAATGAAAAATAATAAAAAAAATTAAAAATAAATATTAATTATAAATTTACAAAATGTTATGATTCTAGATTTTATCTCGAGGTTTTAAAAATGAATAATTGTTTATGTTATGGCTTAAAATAAAATGGCTACCTGTAAAAAAGAACAATTAAACAGGTACAATTAAAAACAAATGAAAATCAACTTACGGCTAATGAAACTTTACGTACTGGCTTTGAATTTTCTCAATGTATTGTTATTTAAAGAATTTGGAAAATAAAATTTTGAAAAAGTGAATTTAAAAGTTATCTCAGCTGTATTTATAAAACTGTTAATAATTTTACCGGTTCTTCTTTCTTGAATCTTAGTCTTTTCTTTTGATGGAGATCGGCCTATCGCGATGGTTCTTGATTCGGTTATTAAAATTGAAGTTATTAATTAATTTCACGGACTTCCGATTCGGGTTAATAGTTAACGATGAGTTTAAACTTTTATGGTCAGGAAAATATATATTTTTTATCGTATTAATTAATTTTTAATATTGAAATCTTAAAATTTGTCAGAGCGTCTATTAACGATGTGAACTGCAAGGCTGCCGGAATAACACAGCTCCTCGGTCAATGGTTCAACCAACTATATTGATATTAAATTTGATTCAATAAAAAATATAAGAATGTTCTTCAAATTCGGATCACTACATCAAATGATGTATTATGTATTAATTTAATTATTGATTTTCTTAATTTGTTACCTGTTTTGATTTCTATTTTTAATTCCTCTTTTAGTAAATATTCATTTAGATGCTAACTTCAACAATATAGTACCAACTTGAAATCATCTTCGTTCATGGGTTATACAGCGTAATTTTACTGAGATTAGCTAAAATATATTAATAAAATAATTATAAATGTTTATTTTGCCAGTTTCTACCATTTACAATGTTAATAACTATTTAAAAGTTTTTACTCACATTAATAGCCAGCATCTACCTAGTTAAAATATTCGTGTTTAAAACTATACCTGCATACCTGTACTCGACCGTATCCAGTAAAACAATTTAATTTAACAGATTCATATATTTTTTTGTTTGAAATTTGTTGCAGTGGCTAACCTGTAACATGACCGTAGCCAGCTAGTATTACATAGGTTATGTTTCTACATGTTTCTAGAATATCACTATTGTTAAAATATTTTAGTTTATTTATGTCCAAGGAAATGAGTAAATAAATAGTAAGTTTTCCTATTAAATTTTGTTCTATTGATTCCCTTTTCTTTCTGGTTTTATCCTTTTATACTGATTTTTTATTTACCACATCGCTTCCGGTCCTAATTATTCCGGATAAACAAGGTAGTTCTGAAATCTAATATTGCCTGCTGTTTATGAAATTCGTACTGGGCAATTAGAAATGTTAGAAAGCGCATACATCATTGTACCTGATTTTTTCAATTGAAAACATTTTTTTCAAATCGCCAATGAATTTTTTTATTTAAGATTGCTTTAACAATAAAGTTATTAGCGACCACAGTTACATAACAATTAGAGAATTTTTTATTAAAAGACTTTCAACAGCGAATTTTTTAAAAGACATTCTATTTACAAAAAAAAAGTTTATAAAGATCAGGAATTTTTGCACTCAAGTAAAATAAATATAGACCTAACTACAATGAAAGTTGTGCTGTAGTTGCAGGCCCTAATAAAAAAAAATTCCAATTCATAACTTAGTCTATAACAGTCAAACTTCCATATAGCGAATCATCAAGGGACTTCCGAAAAAGTTCGTTAAATAGAAACTTCGTCATATGGAATAATCCAAGTACTGACGGCGAATAACTACATTTATTGCATTTGGATTATTGGTAGACAATAAAATCGCAAATAATAGATATATAACGCTGTACTACGCAACTTGACATCAAAACTAAAACTATTACACAAGTACATATTTATGTAGGTAGCTAAAATTTACATTAAAAAAAATATTTTTCTTAAAATGAAAGAACTTTCAAATGAATAATAAATAGTACTTACATTTTCGTGTACATATTTACACCGTTTGGAATGTCTACAACAGCTAAAAAAACTAAGTTTTACGTCTTAATATATAGACTAATAAACCCATGTAAATCACAATAAAAAAATACTTGCAGTATTATAAGTTGCACTTTACACTAAACTTACTTTATTTCTTTAAATGTAACAACTGAATTGTACAATTCTGTCCAGCTTATAATCATTTCGTAAAGCCTGCTTCTAACCGTGCTAAACGCTTTAAGTGTTCCTTGTTCGTGACAAACGTGTAGTCAACATTGTCATCGTCAAAGTCGGCGGTTTATTCGTGTTCGCATGATCCTGTCTTGGAATTCATTACCTCTTCAATAATCTCCTGATCATTTGAGTATAGTTGTAATTTCACTGTCAACTTTGATGTATTCATTACACTGTACATCAGGACGGAAATCAGAACTATCGCATAAGATTTCCCAACTCTCGGTGACAAGTTTTGGAATCGTGAGAACTATTGACGTGTTCGGTTTTACTCGAATTGCTAGAATTGGTACGATTACTGAAATAATGATTAGTTTACACTTATTTACGATTCTCTTAAAACTGTTTAGGTAATTAGTCATCACTCTTGTTTTTAAATTTACTTGGTTACGTATGTATTTATCTAAGGAGTTCGTAATATAGAAATATTTGTTCGCTAAATATAAGTTAATAACGCTATGAAAGTGGTACCAGTGATCTAGGGGATGGCACCGAGCTTCGTTAAATGGAGAAATTCGTTAAATATGAACCCTTTTAATGGACGTTCGACTGTATTTTTAAATCTTGAAAATTTTGTTAAGTTTATTTAACTTGTTCATTATTTTCTTCGTAAAAATAGCAAACGAACGTAATTATACATAGAAACAACTATTTATACATAGATTTGAAACTTTAAAAAAGCCGGATAATCGATTTACGCGTGGACTATTAATGAAACGCATAGATCCCTTAAGTCTGGGATTTACTACATTTGTAATTAAATTACACTTTGCTTTGTATCGGCTAAAACAATACTCAGTCACAATTTGTTTGCAACTTAGTCTAATTAAATGTTAATATTACGGAAAAAACTGACGTTAGTAATGTCAATAATAAAAAATATAGTTCATTAAACAAAAATAACACAAATATATTTTACAAAACTTTGGTTACTTACAAAAGACTAAAGTTTCTGGAAACGAGTTATGCATACAAACAAGGTAGCAACTTTTTCAGAAAGAAACTTATTGATCCATCGATATAACTTCGCTGCCCGCATAGAATACGTGCACAGAACACCCAGTCCTGTATCCAAACAACTGTATCTAAACTAAAGTTTCATAAAAAAACTGAACAAGTACTAAAAAATTCAGCAAAGTGCTTGGAGAACAAAAATTGTTCTAACTCATAAAATGGTTTAATGTATATACATTGAAGAACAAAATATAAGCTAACTTACTACGATAAAATATTAAATTACAAAATAACAGTCCTTGGGATATTACATTACAAGAGAAATCAATATTTTATAAAAAGTTCTTGTTCTATCGTACCTAACAGTATCACGAATTAATTAGTATACTACATGCTGCTAAAAATACACTTACATATTCATTGTTTAACATTATTTTCCTGTAAAATAAAAACAAACGTGGTTAGTACATAAATTATTTGCTCGTTTTGTCGTAATATAGAATTTTAAAGAATAGCAGTCAATTTTTATTCAATAGAGCAACCAGTTGTTTTTGTGTTTGATTAAATAATCAATATTTACTGAATACGTGACTAGTATAAACAGTAGTTCGCTAATGAAATCGAATAGATAGATATTTTAAAATAATAAAAATATCACTGCTACACAAAAAATATTACTACAGCAAGATATTCACGTCTAAATTATGGAGTGTTTGTTTTTTGATAAAATTTAACATTTTCAATCAAAAATTAAAATTTTTAATCTGTAATCTAAAATGTAACGTATAACAACTAATTGTAACATTAAAAAAATAATCTACGTTGATTATTATTACCTTAAACTTCATCATAACGGATTTAGCAAAAGTATTTGTTAAAAACAGATGGAGTTAGGTTTTTACAAGATAAATGAAACAACAGTACGTTTGTAATTGTGCATTTGTATGTTAAACGACTGCAACTCACGTTTCATTAAAAATATAAATTCTTTATGAATTTCCTTTCTAATTTCTTTTATGTCAAATATCAAAAAAACAAGAAAGTTACAATAATCAATTTGCCATTAACTTACTTGACAACACTGACGCACGAAGACTATGAAAAAGAAAAAGATTAATATAATATAGTGAAATCTGAAACTAAAACTAAACTGTCATCACCATCTAGTTCTTTCACTAAATAAATTGTTGCTGAACTAGTTAAACCAGAAAATAATAATTTCTGTATAATTTCATAGAAAATATAGCCTATTAAAGAATTAAAGAAAAGAGATACATAGTTATCTAGAGATTATTTATAATTTATAAATAGGCTTATATAATTTCTATGTAATCACACTCTCAATGTCAATCAAAAGAACAATAAATCTGTAAAATAAAATATGGTAGTACTACGTCATGTGATTAAAATGGAGCTCTGTGGTTGGCTGGGCATGTGGGATTCCAAGGCTTGTGACATGCGAGCTTTTGCTTAGGTTGTTTTGATATTAACTTGTGACAGTTAGGGAGAGTCGAAAGTAAAAAATAAATTACCATATTTTTAAATTTTCTTATATTATTTCAAGATTATCCTTTATAATTTGATGTATATTTTATTATTTTATAATGTTTTTGTATTTTTTAAATATTTTTGACAAATGCTTTTATCAACTTTGATTTTGAAAACTTTTGGAATTTTAGTTAATATAACTTCAATAATTGTGCAAACATCTTTATATTTTTAAGTTGTAAAGATCTTCTCGCTTTTATGACATACAGCGATTTTGCAGAAAATACCGTTCTTAGTTTGTATATTATACGCAACCATGATGCTGGAATGATATCACGTAAAACTTGTTCCTTTATTTAGCGATTATCTGAAAATTTATATTTTGTTAGCACAAAAAGTAAATTTTCTCAAAAACTGATAAGCCAATTTCTATGAAAATTTGAACTAAATAATAAATTGAGATACACATTGTAACCTGAGAGTCCTTTAACACCTATAATACAAAAATTTATAGGCCTAATGATTAAGTTAGCTGAGGAGATATTGCTTAAATCAGTATTGAGTAACGTACGACTCCTAACTCCCCTTAACATGAAGAATAATAATCCACTGCCAACTCAATATTTTAAAAAAGTGGACAAGTGAGGCTTGAAAAATTACCTCATTTTAAACATTTCTTCATAATTCTTCAATGCAACTTTTATCTTTAGGCTTATAAGTTTTAGCTTCATCTTTAAATGCATTTCGGTTACGAATGTTCTTCTTAATAGTTAATTATTTATACCAACACTTTTTTATAGTAACATATACTTTCCTATAACTCTATTCGTTACCGAAGTGTATTCATTTATCATTCAGCCATAAAAGAAACTTCTCTTTTAAAAACGTAAGAAGTGAATAAAACTAAGGTAAGGATTATAAAAAAACCATTGGAACATAAAATTTTACATTACTTTTCTCATACTACTATTCTCTTTTTTACAGGGCAATACCTTTCTAGCGTTGCGGGGATTACGCCTAGCTGGCGACCAAGATCACGCACGGCGTGCTCTTCGTGTCACTGTGACAGTTCTACCATGTTTTGCAGTTTTGTGGTTTTTAGGTGTACTTGCTCTAGAGAACTCTAATTCTCTTCTCTTGCCTGTACTTTTCATTACCACCAATGCCTTTCTTGTAAGTATCATATTTTAAATATATTTTAAGTAGATGCACATAAAAATTATTTTTTTATACAATTCACTTCAATCAATTTAATTTTATAAATTAGTGTACTCTTAATAAAATACTATGCTTGCAATAAAAATCTTTTCGTGTAATTTTCAAAGATACTTATTGTAAAAAATTATTCTCTTTAGCACACATTTTTAAATGCATACAACTTTATTCACTGGGGCAAAAATTTATTTTTATTTTTAACTTTATTTGCTTGAAATTTCAGCCTATTTTTATTTTGTTGATTTATCTATCTTGTTTGTACGGCTCAATGAATGCATGTGTTTGAAGTTAAATTAAATGAGTATTATTTTAATCAATTATTAACCTAATTATTATAACTTGATTTTTAATAGTCATTGTTTATATACACTGCCATAATATCATTAAAAATTTAAAAAAATTCTTAAAATTACAATATTCTATAATAAATAACTATTCTGTATTATTTCTCTTTTCATATAGTTTAAGGAAACTTTTGTAAATTGATCATCTTCTCTATTGCGCTAATAATTTTCTTTGAGAGAATGGATTTTATTGTCATTCAAGTACATTTAAAAAAAATTGATACTGTGATAATATCTGAATAATAATTAGGTTACCTTGAACAGCCTTTTATGATGACGAATGTCGTAATTTTTTTGCATATGTACATAATTGCACTAAGGCACATTAATTTTTATATTGTTTATTTGGTAGGTTCTAAAACATTCTAAAAGACTAGCTTAGGAACCTACATATGATTAACTAGTTGTGCACAAGGGAATATTGAATGAGTCTTTTTCAAAGCTGCGCTATTAACTGAATAAAGTGTGTTGTCATTCAAAATTTGATGTCTTATGATTTATTTATTAATTATTAATTTTTATTATTATTATTATATTTACTCATTATTATATTCTCATTTATTAACTTATATAAAATTAATAAATTAGTAATTTGTCAAGAACAAAATATCGTACTAAGTTGAAACTTGAGACTTACGCTAGGTTCCATAATGGGGCTTGAACATTTTCATCTAAATCGGTCAACCGGAAGTAGTAGTCTCTTACAAAGAAATTCCTATTAGCCTTTACTAATACGTATAATGCAAATGTACCTGCAACCACACAAAATATTTCTTGTAATTACTCTCTAAACTAACAGATATAAATAAATTCGCTTACGTTTTTCTGGAAATAGTGAAATTGTTACCTACACTATGCAAAAAAAACCTGATTAGTACACCTTTTCAATAAGCCAGTGATTAAAATTTATTATAATTTTTTGTCGTGATTTTGGTAAAATTTGTGTATAGTAACTCATTTTATAAAATGTTAATCAATGGAAGACTACCACTATGACATCATCACAGAATGCTTTTACAGGCGAAAGACCATTCTATGAGTAGGTTCTCTTCAAGATAACTGACATTAGGGTGAAATTCATATGCATGTGGGTAAATAATTATTCACTGAAAACAAAAGACGAGTTACGGCCTAGCAGTATGGCAAGGGTATTATGGCCATCTCTTACACAATTCTACGTCTGTTAACTCATATCTGTTGCCCCTACTGACATTAACTTAGTGAAATGAATATTTTCCCATTATTGTTTCAAATCCTTTCAACCGAGGAGGAGCTATTTTGTAGTCTGATTTCAATGCAAGAAGTTTGATTGATTTTTATTTGACTGTTCTTCACATATATATTATAACTAGCATGCCCCGCGCGGCTTTGCACGCGAAAATATATGTAGGGTCTAATCATTTTTTTAAAAATAAATATGTAACAAAAATTGTGTAGCTGCTAGATCGACTGTACAATCCAATGTACGTACGAAAGCACGCATACGCACACAACGTTTTGATAAACTTCCCCGCGTACGTCTCTCAATAGTCTTTATACGTATTAATGGTTTTCAACAATAGTACATACACACAAAACGACGTTTTGATAATTTCCTCGCGTACGTCTCTCACCATTATCAAACCCCTCCTCTACCTTAACAACATACCAACTCACATGTACACACACATATGGTGAAAAACTTCAACAGGGCCCTTAGGGTTATCATTTTTGAAAATTTAAAAATAACTTGTTGCTGTGAAATATGAATATGCTGTCAAATGAAAATCCGTACGGTAGCTTTGAAAATAATTAGCCTGTACAAAAACACACGCTTTGTCTTTATAATATTAGTATAGATTATCGAAGATGCAATAAAAATGTTCCGAAATACTTCTGATATTAGTTATTTTTGTAGACCTAAAGTAGTAAGACAAGGGAAACTTTTTGATCTACTGTATGCATTCTAAAAACAAAGGCTTCTAATTCAAATAGTTATTTACCTACTGATTTCTGTTTCAGAACTGGTTTATATTTGGTTGGTGGCTGCGAGGTGAAACAGGTGACGATGATGAAGATGAAGAGGAAGAAGAAGATCTTTACGAAGAAATGTGCCGCGGGTTGTTGAAAGCACAAGCTCAAGACGACGCTTGGCGCCGAGATGCTGATCTCCAAATGGACCCAATATGTACGATCTCTTCATGAGATTCACCTCTAAAAATTCGGTCGCCTATTTAATATTTGCTACGACCATCATGTGGTTTGATGTTTATGTATTTTTGTATTCGTTTCAATTTATTCTTTACTATAATATTAACGAATACATTTTTTATAGATAAAATTAAAATAATTATTTTCAAATCTTATGTATTTTAGTGTAACTGAATACAATGTAACATCTTACCTAATTTAAATTTTGTTTAACATAATATTTATTTCTAATTATTGCCCATAACTTGCCTCAATATGTCAAAATATATTTAAATGCAAAAAACCATTTAACCCATGTTGTTGTTTGTTTAGGTCAACAGCCGAAAAGCTGGTTTGAACCTTTAGAGGTTTTACTAAGTAAAAACGAGGAGTAAGGTGGTTTACCATTGCCTTCCTCACTGAGTTGAAAGTGTATGCTTATCAGCATGCCAGGCCCTCCGAAAAGCACTCACTTTCCACCCTGCAAATGACACCTTCACTTCATTCACCACAGGGTCTGGCTGCATAGTGAAATTCATTACTCTCAGAGGAGATAACTCTGACTAGTGTCTTTTACACCTCTACCTCTTCTGTTCTTAAATAGTTCAGTCATATAGGTGGCTGACTATGTGATAAGAAACAGAACTATTTTTTTTAGCCCTGGACCAAACAGATAGAGTGCAATTAAAATAACACTCCACCTGCCCGTTCTGGGCATTTAACCCATATACATCTAATAATACCAATCTATTGTAGTTAGATGACGAGTTAGTAAGTAATCAACAGTTTGTGTAATAGTGAAGGTCAATGTACGTGCACACCAATAACATTACCTATAATTAAATAGTAGCTGAATGTATGAGGCAAAGTAAGCTATTTAGAAAAACAATCAAATAAGAGAGAAATTTTCTATTGATTGTGAATATTGTGGTACCACTGAATTCCGATTTTTTTTGAAGAAATCGTGTAAAGGCCGTATCTCATCAAAAATAGAGTTATAACCGTGTTTGATAGCTTGAATGGTAGGGGTAGGTATACTGTTCAATTTTGCTTTTGTAGCAAAACCGGTTGAATTGAATATGACCTAAAAAAAGGGATAAACCCTATGAGATTCGTAGAATAGGTAGTTCAAACACTTTTTCACAAAGCAATTATGGTGTTCTAATTTATCTTTCCTAATTTTTTTCTACATGCACGTGTTCAAAAAATTTCGTACTTTCATACAAATTTTATGTCATATAAATGACTGTAGTAATGGGTCATTGACATCAGCTCAAAGAAAGCAGTTTTTCCGCCTTCCTTTTACCACAGAATCCATAATCACTTGACTCTTACATACGGTTGAATAGCCATATATTGATAAGCGAGGGCGTTTGATACATCAAATTTTTCGCTAAACTTTTTTTATAATACCAAACTAAAAAACATAAAAATAAAAATAATTAATTGCCAAATTTTAACAAAAACGCGCGACCTTGCATAAATTACAAGACATTTTGTAAATTCGCTGTAACTGGCGTAAAAAGGGAGTTTCATTTCCTTTTTAAACGTTCGAAGTTTTTTAACGTCTCGTAAAAATTTCAAATTTTTTGGATAAAGGAAGAATCAGAAAAGGCAAGTCTATCGGCGCGATCTCGGAATTAGTGTTCGAAGAGTTACTATTCTCAAACCTAACAACGCATAAGGGTTAGGGTTTTTTCAAGTTCAATAAATTACCATTTGGGTTGTCAGTTATTAAACACATGAAAACCAAATAGATTAAATAATTTTTTTTGTTCAAAATTTTATGGTTAAGAGTTCTGTTGTAGCCTACATTAAAATAGTAGGCTTACCCAATGTTTTTTTTATGATTCCATTATGAAAGTCTCTGAACGATAAATGAGAGAAAGGTGTTTACTTAATTTTTTTCATGTTTAAATAATATTTAAATTTAATTACTTATTTTATAAACATAAGCATAATAATATTCATATTTTTGAATAACTTTCCTGAAACAAATTTTGATGTATTTTGTATTTATCAACGGCTAAAGATGTAAAATTTATTTATAAAATTTAATGATTGTATTAATTAATATTTTCTACAAGCTAATTAAATTCCGTTGTGTTGTTTTGTATAATATAACTAAATAACAACAGATTCATTAGTAATTGAAAATAAAAATAAGTATATTAATTAAAAACAGTACAGAGGAATATTTAGTAAAATTGATAATTTATAAAAAGGCTACTCTGTTATATAAATAATCATTATAATGTACGTTTATAAATTGAACTCAATTCTAAATTATGAAAAATAAGTAACAGTTGCATGCTTGCAGAAAAATATGATGTAATACATAAATTATAATCAAGCTCATATAAATTTTGTTCAACTATTATTATTATTATTATTATTATTATTATTATTATTATTATTATTATTATTATTATTATTATTATGTAAGAGAATTTATTACATAAGTTATTGAATATTGATCATTATTTTTCGTTATGTAAAATTTTAATTCAATTTTTTATTTCAGTTTGAAGGGAATTTAAATAAAAGAAGGTAAAATTTTTATTTAACCCGTCTGATAATATAGGCTAATAATTAAAATATTAGAAGAATTGTTAAATTTTGTAATTACATTAATTAACCATTAGTTGAATAATAAGTACGGTGTAAACATTTAACAGTAAACATAGCCTGTGTTATCGAAATATATGCTCAAAAGTTACTTGAAATAAAACGCAGTAATTTTACTTAAGTAATAATAAAGTTAATAATTAAAATAATACAAATAGTAAAATAGTTTAAACATGAATGTTAAAAGAATTTTCAACTTATAATAAAAATAATACTGTAATATAATTAATAAATAGCGAAATATGTAGTCTATAATAATTCATTAGTGTACATTAAATTCCATTTGACAGTTAAAATATACTTTTAAAAATAATAGAGATTAACCGTACTAAATTTAGATTCAAGTTTTTTAATGGAGAATTAAATATGCAAGTAAATATGCTCAAAGGAAGTATTATTAAAACTGAATATTTTAGTTCATTTTATTATTTATAAACAGTGGTAAATTGGGAAAAGATATTCATTAATAATTTGACATAACATAAAATTATTTAATTGAAATTACAGCTTGTAAGATAAATTAAGTCTGATGAATAACATTTAGTCAATTTTTAAAAAGATAATAGGCAATAAAAAAGTTCGGTTTAATATAAACGAAGGTAATGAAGTACTGTAATATTTAATTATGTTTTTCCCGTTAATTTTTTAGCAAGCCTTTTACCACTACATCTATTATAATGAGTAATACCAAAATTCTTAGTATTTATAGAAATGTGTCTTCATCTAATTTTCATGTGTGTTTTAAACTTGTTTTGTTTCCAACCAATATCTTTCTTGATATATCATACCCCGTTTTAAATTACATTTAGCCTTTTTTCGTCTATGGTCTCTTATAGTTTCACATTCTTTTGATCTTATATCTTCTTTTTTGTGTCCTGTGCAATTAGCTTTTCTCCGTTGAATGATTTCCATCAATATCTTCATTGATTTTCATATGTTCATTCTTATTCTTAATAATAAGTCTACATTCCTCGTATTATCGGTTCATTTGATTATCTGTCTAATCGTCTCCGTTACCACATATCAATCGTATCTATAAATTATTTTTCTTTTACCCTAATGTCCATGTTTGGTATTCGTAAAGTAATACAGTTCAAACAAAACATTTGTCTAAACGTTTCGTTAAGTTCAGTTCCATCTTCTTAAATGGTAAGATTTTATCTATCAAAACCTTCGTTTGCTATTCTCATTTCGTTTTTATATCAGTTTTACATCTGCAATTAGTAAAATATTTCAGTCAGCATGTTTCCGAAGTATATAATTTATATTGCTCTACACTTTCGATTTGTCCTAATTTCGTGCAAAATTTCATTAATTTTTGTTTCGAATTTTCAATAACTAGGATTTTTACATTCGTTTTTGTGGAATATTCCGTCAACAAAAGACATATTTGTAAAACATTGTACAATTCATCAATACAATACAAATATTTTAAATAGTGTATAAATTTAGTCAATATATTAATAATATTACCATTGCATATTATTAATATGGAGGCTAAATAAAAATCTTCTAAAAATATTATTTATTAGAATTACAAAGCCAACTGTTCGAATGTTTCCCATCTGTGGGAAACGCGAACTACAAAATTACTTTACCTTAAGCTAACGGTAATAGCTTGTTTTGGCTACCAAGAAATCTCTTCTTACAGAAATGTTATGACAAGAGAAAGATTTTCTTAACTTCCCGCAGACCGAAACGTATGGTAAAGGGTTATTGTATGATACTCTTTTGAACTGGTCTACCAGTTGAAAATAATGTAGGTTATTCGTACAAGTTTTCCCTTTTGCTTTTCTACGTACCAAATAACATTAAGTCTAAATAAAATGCAATGGTCAAATAATTTTTTTAAATTATTATTGTTACATTTACCTTTTTTAACAAAAGTCATTTATTCTTTCCTTTATCATATTATTTATTGATTTTAGCTACTTCCTAGGAATTTTTGTATTATTTATAAATTTTGTGTTACTATTTATTTCCTTAAAAAAACAGTTAGATGCAGACGCCTATTTCTAATTGAACTATCCTAAAATCATTCTTTGAGTCGTACTTTATTTAAAAAACACATATGCTTGTTTTCAGAAAAAGAGTAAAACTGTAAGTATTAAAATATTTTATAATTTTATCAACCATACCTGAAAATAGCAAAAACAACCGAGATATTTTTATGTCTCTTTGAAAATCAAATTTTTGTTGTTATTTAGTTTCCAGAATCAGTTGGTTACGAAGGATTTACAATTTAATTTCGTATTTAATTTAATTTCAAGATATTTTAACGTACGTTCGGAACGTGCTTGGTCTAATTTGTGTTTACAAGAAATCACGTTAATTTTCATTTGATACGCAATGTTGCTTCTAATCTATATGTTGCTGTGCGTTAATAAATTCTGTTTTTAGCGTAGTAACTTTGCTGCCACTGTATACACGGTATAATAGTAAAGTAGAGAAATAGGTGTCTGTCATCTCCTTTAAAAATACTCAGTACTCATGTTACCTTATTAATAATAAATCCGTAAGATATTACACTACAAAATCCTTTAGCACCTACATTTATAAAGCCAATAAGTCCATCCAAAAATTTCAATTCTTTAATATGTAAAAAATTCACTTATCATTTATTAATATTTTAATATCATAAAGATAACCATTACTAAAAAGATACATCAAAAGTTAAGCTTGTATATAGATGCTTCTGTATAAGTTATGTCTAATGATAAAAAATAGCCTATGTATTTTCTCTCTCTTATTCTAACTGTAAACTTCTCTTTGTGCCTTTTTTAGAAATAAAAATTATTAAAAATTATTATTTTTCGTAATAAATTATTTAAATAAAATTCGCGTTGATAAACCTGTGTACATAATGCTAACACAATACACCATAATATTTTTCTATAAATTATTAAGTTTTTAAAAAAATAATGTTCCAGGACTCCTCCGTGAGGAACACCAAATTAACTTGATTTGGTTACGAGAAATTACACGAATTAAATCCCTTTGCTTTTTTTAAAACAATTTGTATTACTTTAAAGAAAAAAAATAAAAGTGTTTTTAAAAAATTAAATTGAAAAGAAATTATAAATAACTATAATAATAAGGATATTATTTGAGGATTTCTTTTTAATATATCTTAGCTCTGCTATCAAATTTATGAATTTACCGCTTTTTCATTGTACCTAATGAAAATATTTTTAATTTGTAAGAATACTGATATAATTTCTAAATCGCCTCAAATAATGGAGTGACATCATTAATAGGGTTCGACTCAAAGATTTTAAGTCAAATTTAATGAGGTTGTTGTTACAGAAATTAATTTTACAGAAGTTTATTAGGCTACAGGTGATTCGTTATCCAAAGCATCACAATGGCGAACAGTTTTCTATTAAGCAATCAGTTGTAGTCGGAACCACAGAAATGCGAGCTTTCGGCAATTTCGGGGTTATCAGATTTGTCACTTTCACTAATTTATTACATCAAAGTCTGAATTATTTTCCTGCTTCATGTGCACAAGAAGTTCAGTTTTATAAATTCCCTTTTCCTTGATACATTTTACCGACAGTGCTACTACAGCCAACATTTCTTCGGTAACGGTTTTATTACAATTTTGTTACGTTCAGTAAAAGTAAATAAATAAATATGACACTTAACAAACTTGAATAAATAACGAAATAAGTTTAGGTTAACTATTTATTCGAAAATTAATTATTTATATAAAATAGTAAAATCGCAGCTTCTCAAAATCATCGATATGAAAAAATAAAACAAATAAAAAATTCAGAATGTTTATATACCAGGGTGACCATTAAAGTCACGAGTAACTCTCGCCGTTCATCAGTTAACAATTAGGAAGAACCACAAACGCATAAATTTATAACGCTGTTAAAATAAAGGAGAAAACGATTTCGATGAAGAAATACTTTTATTGCAAATCTCCCACAGAGCAATAATAGTAAACACTGCTGCCGTAAGTGTTGTAACTACAGCTGTTGCGTGCGAGCTCGCATTATTGTGAATCTGATTCTAGTGGCTCGGTGAATAAAATTTCATTTAATTAATGCTAAGATCACCACAAAATAATAACTAAGAAATACAAACCTGTGCAATCTCATATAAAGTCGTGCTAGTAATTGGACCAAGAAAAATATGTCTTAAAAATATATGTCACCGTTTCAGACGAACAACTAAACTCGTTTTCTTTTTTTAATTTACACGTCATTAATCAGGGGTTTATGTCATTCTTTCCCCAGTACTATTCTTTAAAAAACAAATACACTAGCTAATTAAACTATATTTTAAAAATGAATATTGTTTTCATTATTCAATCTAATATAAAAACATATTGTTTATTAAAATCCATTAATTAATTATCTAATTAAAAATTTTAGCCTATTTAAATTACACCAAGTTAAAACAAAGGGTATTGAAATATTGATCAGTAAAATTTCAAGTAAATTGATCAGTGGATGTTGTTAAGTTAATTGTAAAACTAAATAAAATATGATTTGAAAGATAAAATATATTTTCATCTTGTAACTTTTTTATTTCTATGTCGTTTTTACCCTTTATAGTCATAACAAAGCACTTTTATACTTTACTACATATAACTATAGCTACATAAATTATTTTATCGTCAAAACATAAATTATTATAAAATAGTAAAATTAATTTTCGAAATGTTATCTAAAATATTAAACTGTAGGTCGACAAAATATTCGCTTAAAAATTTAAATTTATGATGATTGGTTGTATTAAAAAACATTAATAATAAACAACCTGTCGGATTCCAAATTTTTAAAAACTTTTTCAAAAAATAAATAAATACGTCCTGTATTATAAAAATAATATTATTTTAATAGTGTAATAAAAAACCCATAAATAATATAGTCTTCCTCTTCGTATAGACACTTGCCTTTAAAATTACTGCAAATAATTTAAAACGTATTAATTATTATTATTATTATTATTATTATTATTATAAAAAACCTTTAGAAGATAAAATATTGTAAAATTGCTTCAACATTTTACAATCTGTTAAGAGTAATACCGTTCAAAAATTCTCTGAATAAAATAAATTTTATAAACCATAATTATGTATTATTATTACTATGAAAAGCAAAAATATATAGATTATGTTTAATTATATAACATTGTAAATAATGTAAATGCTTGAAATGAATAAGAATGTTACCATGTTCTAAAGAAAATTGTTTTAAAATTATTTTCTTGTTTGTAGTTTGTAATGTTATGAAATAAAATAGTTAAAATTTTTGAAAAATGTTAATTGTTATATAATTTTTTCAATTTTCCTTGTTTAAAATGTGTCACCCATTAGTACATTAGTCTCATTATTCCTGGAATTGTTTTCTTGTATATTGAGTAGACTAATTCGTTTTTGTCTTTATTTAAAACTGACTGCAACTGTATATTTACACAAACAGCAGCATTTATGATGTAGACCTACAATGTTTAATGTCTTGTTTTCTTCTTGACTGAGGAAACCACCTAGTGGTAAACTCTCGTCGTTTTTTTATATAAGATCCTTATTCCAGGGTATTTTTAATTTCCTTGTGGATTTTGTATTAGGTGTGAATATGACAACGTTCGTATCTCTGGATTCGTGTGATTTATTAATTTGGAATGGAAACGAGTGTAGGCCTAATCCTTGACTACACTGTGACTACGTTGAGGTCTCGATGTATGATAAAGTTTCGTACGTATTAGAGACTACATGATGTGATTAAACATTAAAATTTGTTTTTAAAAGTTTTTATCTGTTTTCGTTTGGTTTTCCGCACATCCACATCGAACGAGTTATGTAGTACAAAGTCTATACCTTTGGTGCAGCGAAACACATTTTTGTAGTATATGGAGATTCCATGTCTGTCACTTGTCAAGTGAACAGAAACACTTAAATATTGAGTAATTTAAAAAAAATAATTTAATTCAATAGCTAATATACTAATATTGTTTGATTATAAAATTTAATTTTGATTTTTGTTGTTCATTGTTTGTGTAAAGTGACTCTAATATGTAAGTGAACGTTATTTTGAGATGTTTACCTGGATGGTAAGCAGTTAAAAATAGGTTTTTTTAAATTTTAGTTTAGTCTAAACATAACCTTCCAATATGGAAGATGTAAGAAATAGCGGAAAAGACATGTTTGACGTAAAAATTGAGTCGGCCCTGTCAGCTGATCAAATTCAAAAGAAACCAGCTGTTACTAGAGATCCTAGATATCGCGCTTCTTCTGTCAATATGCAACTTGATGTTAACAGCTGTGATTTAATAAATTCTCAGACTGAAATTGCTACTTGGCAAAAGGTTGGTAAAAGTAAATTTAATAATAGAAAGAGAATTAGTTCTGATAAAAGTAATGAAAAAAATAAAGTAACGAAATTAGACGAAAATAGTGACAGCCCTATTTTAAGTCAAAATAAATTCAGTGTCTTAACTGAATTGAACATGGATAACGTAAACAATGAATCTAGCTCAAAGAAAAATGAACCTAATCCGCCTCCAATTTTTGTTTTTTTTTTTTTTTTTTTTTTTTTTTTTTTTTTTTTTTTTTTTTTTTTGGTTTAACGTCCGACTGTTCTGCAAATTGCTGCTAATGCAGACGGTGAAGGATGAAATGAATATTTTGTAACGTATGAAAAAATGCCATGCCCGAGTGGGATTCGAACCCAAGACCGCGTGATGAGAGGCGAGCACGTTACCAACATCGCCATCGCCAACATCGCCAATTTTTGTGCCAGGTGTAGAAAATATTAATGATTTAGTTAGAGAACTTGAAAATGTTATTGCAAAAGATGATTTCTTTTTGAAAATAGTTAATCGTGATAGTATAAAAGTAAATACAAAGACTTTAACAGCTCATGAGAATGTTGTTTACATGTTTAAGCAGCGCCAAATACAGTTTCACACTTATCAACCACGTCAGAAAAGGGCGTATCGGGTCGTCTTACGCAATGTGCATCATTCGGTAGCAACTGATGAGATTGCCGAAGCGGTTACTCAGTACGGGCACACCGTTAGAAATATTTCCCCCATTAAACACAGGGAAACAAGGCAACCGCTTTCACTGTTTTATGTGGAACTTGAACCTAAAGATAATAATAAAGACATTTTTGAAATAGAATTTTTGCTTAATATGAAAGTTAAGTTCGAACCACCTTACAAAAAGCGAAACGATATTCCACAGTGCAAGCGTTGTCAACGCTTTTTCCATACCGAAAAGTATTGTCAGCGTGAACCGAGGTGCGTTAAGTGTGGAGACAACCACAGTACGATTTGCTGTACTATTTCGAAAAATGAACCAGCTACATGTATTCATTGCGGAAATAATCATCCTGCAAGTTATAAGGGCTGCCGGGTTTTTCAGGAGATTATAAAGTCCAGATCGTCTGCGGTACCTGCCAAACGGTCTATTGCAGTTAAAACTCCCGTTAATGAGGTCAGCAATAAAGATACCAGAGCACGTTCAGTAGTTTCAGGAATGAGTTATTCTCAAGCAGTCAAGAAAAGTCATTCTGACGACAATTGTGCTCATGACAATCAGCAAGGTCCTGATATAGCATCCGTTATGCAAGGTGCGTTTACACGGTTTGAATTAATTTTATCAAAACAAGCGGAACAAATAACAACATTGATTAATTTATTAACTGCCGTTATAAATAAATTAAAATTAAATATTTTTACAATATAGCAGTGTGGAATGCAAACGGTTTGATACAACGCCGTCACGAAGTAGAAGTATTTTTAAATGAAAATAAAATAGATGTGTTGCTTGTATCAGAAACCCATTTTACTGAACGGCACTACATGCGACTTTTAAATTACAACATAATGTCACCACACATCCCGATAATAGGGCACATGCAGGAACGGCTGTAATTATACGAAATTTGATTAAACACTTTGAGCTTCCTAAATATAGAACACATCATATTCAGGCAACAAGCGTTTGTATTACAGACTGGGCTGGAGATTTAACTTTAACATCTGTTTACTGCCCGCCTCGGCATAACATTAGCAAAGATCAATTTCAAGAATTTTTCAACACATTAGGTGGAAGATTTTTAGCTGGAGGAGATTATAATTCTAAGCATACGTATTGGGGCTCGAGACTTATCAATCCAAGAGGCAGGGAATTGTACAAAACAATGCAAATTAATAATTTTAACACTTTATCATCTGGTGAGCCTACATATTGGCCGACTGATAGACGTAAGTTACCAGATTTATTAGACTTTGTAGTTACAAAAGGTATTTCTCATAATTATCTTGCGGTACGGTCCAGTCAGGATCTGTCTTCAGATCATACGCCTACAGTAGTCACGGTCAGCACAACAGTACTGTGTTCTGAAAAACCTTTTAAATTTTGTAGTAGGAGAACCGACTGGTGTAATTTTCGAAACTTATTAATATCAGACATCCAACTTAATATTCCTCTACAAACGTCAGATGATCTTGAAAATTCTGTTGAAATCCTTAATAAGGGCCATCCAGACCGCTTCTTGGCAGTCAACACCTGAAGAGAAAGCTATGACCAAGTACTTGGATTATCCTACAGTGATTAAGGAAATGATTGTGGAGAAACGGCGATTAAGACGTTTATGGCAGTATTCTCGTCACCCACAGGATAGGACCAACTTCAACAGAGCTGCACGTGAACTAAAGGAGATGATCCAGAATGTAAAAGAAGAAACATTTAATGATTATATTCAGAATCTAAGTCCCACGGCTGATACAGATTACTCCCTGTGGAAGGCGACTAAAAGATTTAAACAGCCTTGCCGGCCTATTCCACCGTTAAAGATGGAGAACAATGACTGGGCTAGGAGTGATGGTGAAAAGGCGCTTCTATTTGCAAATAACTTGGAGCAGCGTTTTCAGCCCCATGATGTACAATGTGACCCGGCACAGGAAGCAGAAATTTTAAGGTCGTTAGTAACGGATCCGTAGCAGCGACAGCACGATTTGGAACGGGTTACAGTTCGTGATGTTAAGCGTGCAATTCTGAATTACATCCTCAGAAAGCCCCAGGGTACGATCTCATTACAGTGAGGATGTTGCAGGAATTACCGAGAAAAGCCCTAGTAATGCTTACTATGATAATTAATGCTGTGTTCCGCTTGGGTTATTTTCCTAGCCAGTGGAAAGTAGCAAAAATTATCATGATACTGAAGCCAGGTAAATCGGAAAATGAGGTCTCCTCGTATCGTCCTATTAGTCTACTCCCGGTGATGTCAAAGGTTTTTGAAAGAATATGTCTAAAGCGGTTGAAACTAGTGATAGAAGGTCGTCATCTTATTCCGGATCATCAGTTTGGGTTTCGGCAGCAGCATAGTACCATAGAGCAAGTGCATCGATTGACAAACGTCATCCGTGAATGTTTAGAGGAAAAGAAGTATTGTTCGGCTGTGCTGTTAGACGTTGTTGAAGCATTTGACAGAGTCTGGCATCCTGGTCTACTCCATAAATTAAAAGCTGTGTTTCCGGAGAACCTGTACAGTGTTCTTGTATCGTATCTTAACAAACGATTTTTTCAAGTCCGGGTTGGAAATTACTTAACGGGTTTGAAAGAGATCAAGGCTGGTGTTCCGCAAGGAAGCGTTCTGGGACCAATTTTATATGTTCTGTTCACAGCTGATTTGCCTGTTCTTGAACATGTAATCATTGCCACCTTTGCTGACGATACGGCAATAATGTCATGTGATGCAGACCCAACTATTGCGACACGCAGAGTACAGATGTATCTAAGTGAGCTGGAAATCTGGCTGACAAAGTGGAAGATCAAGGTGAACGAGGACAAATCTACGCATGTAACATTTACTACCAGAAGGGCAACTTGTCCTCCTGTGCAACTGAATGGCAAGAATATACCGCAGGCCAGGGATGTAAAATATTTAGGAATGTACTTAGATAGAGGTCTGACTTGGCGCAAACACATTCAGATGAAAAGGAAACAGCTGGATTTAACATTTAGGAAGATGTATTGGCTCGTTGGTAGGCGTTCTCAGCTTTCAATTGAGAACAAACTACTTTTGTACAAATCCATGCTGAAGCCGGTTTGGACCTACGGTATTCAGTTACGGGGGACAGCATCAACTTCAAACATCGAGATTCTGCAACGGTTTCAATCAAAAATTCTGCGGACCATACTGAATGCACCGTGGTATATTACCAATGCCGATATACATCGCGATATGGATGTGTGCAGACGGTACGAGAAGAAATACGAAGTTTCAGTTGTAAATACATCGAACGTCTAAACAACCACGTAAATCACTTAGCACTGAATCTCTTAGACAACAGTAATGATGTCAATAGGCTAAAACGTGCTACAGTACTGGATCTCCCAGGGCGATTCTGATAAAGTGTTTTAAAAGTTGTAAATAATATAATTTTAATATTCTGTAGATGTTTGTTGTGTTTAAGTGTGAATGTTGTAAATAACTAAATGAACATTTTTAATAATTATCTCCGGTGAATTAGGTGTACGTATATTCTGGGATCATGTGCTTATTATTTATTACTTATCTTTTTTTTTCGTTGTAAAGGAGGTTTTGGTTATTTTTTAATTTTTATTTTTATTTATTTTTTTTTTTTATTTATTTAAAAAGTACTATTTAATTTTGATTGTAAATATTAATTAAGAACAGTATAATATGTTTTAATGTTATAATTTGTTAACTACACCAGTGGGTTGTAATTTTTTCATGAGTTGTATCTAATCGATAAGTTGCATTTATTGTTATTTATAACAGATTATGCTATAAAAAAAGTTATATGATAAAAAAAAATTCAATAGCGCCAATAAATTACTAGATTTTGGAATCATTAGTAAATTGGCAGTGCTGAAATCGGGCGTTTGATTGTTCTGCCGATGTGGAGGCTGACTAGCGTAGTTACAGTTTTGGTGGCTATGGGGTCTGATAATCTCGAAGTAATATCATTTTCTTTTCTCGAAAAATTGTAGATTCTTCCTCTTAGCCTAGTTCTAAAGGTGTAATACATAGTCAGGCTTATCACACTCAATCTTCTGTTAGTTGTTCACCTAATATGAATAAAAGCTGTGCTTCTTACTTTTGGTTGGATCGAATCGACACTTCCCCTCTTATATAAAATATCGCGTATTGATTAGTGATGCTGTCGTACTTTGGTATTACTTTTAACTGCTTTGCTTTTCTCATCAGATAGTTTAAAATTATAAAATCGTGTGATTTCACGTTAACCCCGTCATTATTTCAAAAAGTACCTGGCCACAGACCCAAATATTACGAGTGGAATTATAGACTCAAAGTAATTAATTTAAGATCATAATTATTATATTGAATTAATCTTTCGTACACGTACAACAGAAATTAATTATAAACTACCATTTAAACATGAGAACAATATCCAGGAATTCGAGCGCTATAGGATATAATATCTCTTTATATTATAGTAACCTGTATTTGTAGTATCCTGCAATGTAACTAAAATGAGTAGGTTAGGTAACATCAAATTTGATCCGCTGGCCAATTGATTGATTCGTCTGTGTAATTTTACGCTCTCTTCAAAAGTCGAAAAGAGATCGAGGTTTGAGTTCTGGATGAACTATCTGTCTTTTAAAATAATTAATAATTTATGTTGCGTAGACGTTATCGACAGCTTAAAATGGTTTCAGTGGAAATTTAAGATTAGTGCAACTTTTTTCGAAAACATTATACAGTAAAATCTCTCTATTGCGGAACTCTATATAGCGAAAATCTCTCTTTAGCGGCATTATTTGCCGACCCCGACCCTTTCGTATACTACGATAATGTATTTAACTCTCGTTATAGCGGCACAAAAATCTCTCCATAGCGGCAAAACAATATCTTCAGGATATGGATTTAGACGCCTATGTAGGGGCAGACAATGACTTAGCCACTTCAGCAGATGTTGGCGATGATGCAATAATCGAAAATGTCTTAGCCCAAAACAACGAGCAAGAAAGTGAAGATGGCGATGAAATGGAAACAGAAATGTTGTCCCTTCAAGTAAACAGGCACTAGACGCTATTCTTGTTGTTTCCACGTACTGTCATTGCCAATATGTAAATGAAAATTTACAAGTTTTAAACATTGAAAATGAGATTGAAGACATGTTTTATGAATTGAAAACAAAACAAAATTTACAACTTATTTTACGAAATGAAATGTACTTCACAGTTATTGTTTCCTTAATAACAACAAAAATATACTGTACTGTGTATTTTTTTGTGTTTGTGTAGCCTATGTTTTATTAGATTTTAATTGTATGTATGTATGTCTATTACTGTTCAGTGAAAAACGAGTTTCAGTGCTAATTAATTTTAGGCTATCTATTACGGTATGTACTGTATGAATGATTATTGAAAAAAGTTCAATACGAAAAGTGAAATTCTATTGTTAAACATTAGTAGGCCTAACACAACATCTAATAAAACCAGTTTGTACCCAAATTTCTTGTTAAGTTAATAACCTACACTTTATGTAATTAATTTAAATATCTCACTGTATTTAAGTAACCTACTGTATTAAACATTCGTCATAAAGTTTTTAAATTATCTATTTAGTAGTTTTCAAAAACTTATTCCATGCACCATTTACATACGTATATAAGTTATTTTGTACAGAAAAATTAATACTCCAACTTCCCTCCCACCGTTAATTACTCGCTCTCTCTATAACGGAACTCTCTTTATAGCGGCGGTACCTCATGGTCCCTTCAATTCCGCTATAGAGAGATTTTACTGTACTGTATTTGATATTATATTTCCAGCAATGCCTACCTATTTGCTTTTGATAAAGCATTTGATAAAGCTGGCCTATTGCTTCTGATAAAGATGAATTTGTTCAATGTACTTTTTATATTGCCGTCTAATATAACTAATTATAATAATATAGCCTATAATACTAAATAATATATAACTATAAATATTAGCTAAAAAAAATTCCTTGACTTTCGTAGTTTATTTTAAAGTTTCATTTAAGGTTCTGCATTAAGTAACTTTTTTAAGTCTTGGAATGGTATTTTACTTATTTGAAAAATTGACTTTCCCACTTTGTTAATTAGGACGGTTACTGCGACGACACAAAGATTATTTTATGTCGTTTGAAGAATGCCTTACTTGCCAAAAAATAAATAAAGAAATCGTTATCATTACTAAAGAAGAAGGTGAAAACGATTTGAGAACGACTGAGTTTAACAAACATTGATTAAAACATGCATCATATTTAGAGGTTGAGCTACCATTATTTTAGTTGAAAAATATTTTATGTTAAGAATATCTGAAATTGTTGTCTTTTGTCTATAATGTTAGTGTAATTATTTTGAATTGATAATTTCAAAACACAAATGATTTGAAAAAATTGAAATATAATTCACTTGCATCAATTTCCTGGAGCTCATATTGCTTTAGCATCCACGCTGGTTCAGATAAAAGAGGTCTCTTGGCAATTGGTGCTCGAGTCTTTTTAGGGAACTATCTTGAAGTCGCAAATGCATCCGCTGAATGTGTGGGTTTGTCAACGTGTGAAAGTTATTTTAAATACGTAGAATAACTATTAATATATTTTTTTGTATTCGTAATTATTACTAAAATGGTAACGTTAAAACTTTATTGCCAAAAAATAAATAAAGAAACCGGTATCATTACTAAAGAAGTGAAGTGTGTACGTTTGTGATGTAGAATGGACATTGTTTTATTGTGCCAAATATTTTGTTTTAAATTTCCCTGTGAAACTTGAAAAAAATCTCGCATTGAGTACGTTTGTAATAGGTGTACATTTGCCTTTTTAACGGGCGCATTTCTCACACCAGTTTAATATTATATATTCAACTACATAAGGTATTATTTTAATTTTTGCGAAACTTTATGCAAGATCTATTCAATGTAACAAGCCGATGTTAGGAGAAGTTTAAAAATACTGTTGTAACTACAGACATCTGCTGTAACGTATATTTTATGGTAGCCAAAAAAAAATGTATAAAGTCTTCCAAAGAAACGACATGGTCGTCAAAATTTACGGGGTAATCAAAATGAATGAAAATTATCGGAACTGAAATTTTATATTAGGTTAGATGAAATAACTTTCCGAATCAACATTTTACAAAGTAAGTAAACTTACCATGAACTTCTACCATGTGCGTATTATTACTCTTTCTCAAAGTAGGCCTATACTACTGTAACTTAATAAACAAAGTAGACCCGTAATTAAGTAAGCTCTCTACGTGTAGCATAATCTTAAAAAGTTTTTACATCAAAATAAATTTAGCACCAATTATTTTTTAAGAATAAATTTAAAAAGTACATTTCACCTCTAATGATTTTACTACAGAATAATTAAATGAGCAATGTATTTCCGCTTTGCCAAACAATAAAAATTATTTAATGAATTCATATGAAATTTAAATTGCATAAAATGAAAGCTACAAAAATATTTTATACTTAATTTTACAGTTTATAAAGAAAAATTTCGAAATTTTACTTTATATATTTACTCATCATTGACTGAAGTTTTCAACGAACAAAATAATAGTAGGTCAGAGACTTCCTTTTCCGCTACATTGACTCCTGAAAATATTATAAATTTGAGTTATATGGTTGTGCAATATTCACTGACGATAAACTGAAGCAATATTATTATCTGAACTAATGTTCTGTTAGACCTATTTTTCATTTTTATTCTCCACACCACAGTGACTATAATATTAACCTGATAAAATACCTACCTCCTTACACTGGCAATGACAATATTATTTGTTTTTTGTGAATTCATTTATATGTTATTTTATTATTTATAGTCTAAATCTGTTATTTTAAGCTGTACAGGTAGGATTTTATTTTATTTTACTTTTTTAAATGTTTAGATTTCAGACTACGATACTTCAATTATCCTAAAATTAAAATTTTCAAAGATGTCATATAGGCTATATCAAACTAAAATTGAAAACAAAATTGGGATAAATTACGACAAATCGAGACGTATTATAATATTTACTTTGACGAAAGACACTTGTCCGATACGAATAAATGACAGACCAGTTCCTCAGTCAGATGATGTGAAATACACTTGTGAATGCACTTAGATCAACGCCTTACTTGGTCCAAACATATTTGGAACACACGCAAAAAATTAGTATTGAAGCTGAGAGATTTGTATTGGATGATAAACAAACGTTCACAGCTGTCTTTAGAGAGCAAGCTCCTATTGTACAAAGCCATATTAAAACCGCTGTGGACTTATGGGTAACCACTTGGGGGATCGGCTGCGAAATCAAATTTTGCTGTCATCTAAAGATTCCAGTCAAAAGTTTTACGTGTTGTAAAAAATGCTCCATGGTATGTGAAAAATAATGCGCTGCATAAGGACTTACGTCTCAACACTGTGAGAGAGAAATTACGCAGCAAAGTTCGAAATATCAAGAAAATTATCAGATCACCTAAATTCTTTGGTGATTAATTTACTTGATAATAGCGAACACGGATCACGACTAAAAATATTAAAATTGCTTGACCTTCCATTTAGATTACCGACTGACCTACATTGTAAACACTAGACGTTCATTTTAATCTCTATCAACATCATCTTCTTCCTCTATGCATTCTTCTTTGCTCATCTTTTATCTAGATTTAGGTCTAATGTTTTCAAAAATTGTAAAAAGGTTTGTTTTCTTATGGAAACAATACCACTGGGTATTGTTTTCGTCGTGTGAACTTTTTCATATTATTTACTTATAGTTTTAGTTTTTAAACAGATTGTAAATAAACTCAGATATTAAAAAAATAGACAAGAATAAACTTTAAAATGTCAAAATAAAAGAAAATGTTCAACTGAAAAATTGCAAATTAGGCCTAACTTATACTATAGGCCTACTGATGAAAATGTCGCTCTTGCCCAACCGGACAATATATTTTGGAACTGGTAGGAATACAAAAAAAACACAAGTAGCCTATCGGCACAAAAGAGCATGAACTTAATTTTAAAGTAGAAAATTTTCAAAAAAATTGTGGAATAAGTCCAAAACTTAATCAATTTTAACCCGGGCATGCTCTTACCCCAAAACTGTAAGTTAAATAATATAGGCTAGTTAAAACTTTAAAATATAGTATTTATTTAATACCAAAACTAGATATTAATTAACCTGCTGGATATAAAATTCTCAGTGATTCGACTATTGGAAACTGAAGTTTTAAAATACCTCTACTCGTAACTTAGGCTAAATCGTTGACTTCAGAATTGGAACTGCATAATTTGAACTGTGTTATTCGTATCACTTGAACTGCGTAATTTAAGATGTATATATTTAAAAGAAAAGACTTCATAAACAAATTTTTGACCAGCAAAGATAGTAGGCCCTTTAGTTTATGAAATCTTCTAGAACATTATGTGCGTGCATGAAACATGCACAGACCTACCGGTACAGCGTAAAATTGAGCAACAAAAACGTAAAACCAATATAAAAATACATAAGAATGTAATATAGCAAATACGTAACCTCATAACTTACAAGTAAGCTAAAAAATTAAGCCTAATACAAAAAAAGAATAGCCAAAAATAGATAATTTGTGTCGGCTGTATTTATATAAGAACCAATTTTATTTATTTAATTTAATAGCTAAAATTAATTTAATAATATTTAGCTGGCCACCAAAATATTAAAAAAAACAAATGCCCAATCAGCTAGTCGTGAGTCGAACTGGTAAAGAGAAATGAAAACGACAAGACTTAAAAATGGGTAAAAGAAGTCAATAAAAGTAAAAGTAAAAGTAAAAAAGGCAAACGAAATCTATACGCAGGATTACATACATCAGAACACAAAATAATTATATAGCCTACAAAACACATTAAATGAATAATTAAAAAAATTTAATTCACTTGACAAAAATCTACGTAGAAAAAAATCGTCTTAACATCGCGAAGATCAACGGGCACAAGCAAAAATAAATGTCAGAACAACGCCGAAAATACAAAGATCGAAGGGCGGGAGAGAGAGAAGGTAGAAAAATTGTTGACACAGTGAACAACTAAACTAGGTAATTGAAAGTGAAAGTAACCGAGTTAAATAAAATACAACCAACGATCGGTTACAAAAAATTCAAACCACTTACCATTAAATGGTAGGTAACTATAAATTGTATAGTTTTCACCAAGGACAAAAGCGGAACACCAGTTGCATGGTTAACACAAAAATAGCCTATAGGCCTACTGAGAAAAGGACATCAAATAAAGATCCCAAAAGTGTTTAACGTTAGTACTACTAGTACTAGTAGGCGAGGTATTCAAACGGCGCAAAACAAAATCATTCACAGAGACGAAACTCAGTACAGACCTTCATAGCAATCAAATTTATACAAATTAATATGAAATTGTTGGCCTTAAGTAAAATAAGAGAAACTTTACAATCTAGAAAAGACATCACAGGACAAGATGATAATTATTTAAATATCACAATGAATTCTAAATCTTAAAACTAACCTTAAAATACATTTGTAAGACGGAGAAAATATATATGCAATTCATACAAAATGTTATTCAGGTAAAGAAATCACGTAAAATATGAGAATGTACTATAAATATAGACTCGAATAAAACGTTCTGTATTATTTTTCATTGAACTATGAATTTTTATAAAATATACCAAAATGTTATCAAACAGATGCAGCCACATGGTGGTTCAGTTGGTAGACGTTCGGCTATAAGAAAAATGTCATGCGTCAGAAATATTAACTTCGCGTATCATACGAGTAAAACAATATAGGCCCTACCTAACTCACTACAATTGCTAACGACTACGCTTTGATTTTTTTCAAAAAAAGGTGAGAATATTTAACCAATTATTTTTTATTCGTTGATTTTTTTTTAACTGTATTGAACACAAAGCAGTTTAATAATATTTTTCAATATATAATATTAAGTAGGCTAATTAAAACGGGCGTTGCGGAAGTTTAGTTGCCAGAAGAGGTACTCAACAATGTTTCCTGTGATAGTAACTATGGATATTATTATTCAGCGTTCAGATCAAGCGATATCTGTTACATTTATCACTGTAGGCAACCGATCCGATGAACCGGTTGTTACCGACGGATGAATTCAATAGCTGATCACAGATTAAATGGTTCGGTTCCTTATTTAATCGATCATAAAACTTAGTATTGGTGAATGACGCAGCTAGTTCTCACAGCCTACTGCCAGAATTTCAAAATCATCGTGGAGAGAATTTTATTACTTAGGGAGCATATCAGGAAGTGCCAGAAACAAACCTTAAGCATTTAGACCAAAAGATCAGGCTCGACTATAAATGACTCCTGTTGCTACTTCAAAAACCTGGTTACCACACGTTTAGTTTTGTGACGAAACAAATTCTTACATTAAAATTTTGGAGTGCAGGTTAATAAAGCAGAAATTTAGCTTCACGTGGCAGTTAGCTATTTGTAAACGCATTGTACGTAGATGAGTCTTTAAAATTAGTCGTCTATCCGGCTACAGTCTATCGCATTACTTTTGCCCGGGTAGTCTGAACATAATAAATTTTTATCGGTATAAGTATAGCGCAGCTTAGTTTCAGTGATCATTTTTTCTCTTTGACGATGGTCTCGTACAGCGCACAACGTGTTAGGTGTACCTTGTTTTTGGAATCGTAGCCTAATTCCCTTCCCTCTTTCACCGACCAACACTAACTCTCTCACATTCATTCACTTTTTTTTTCATCATCAGCTCAGGAAACAAGGTATTTATTTTATGAAATTTGGACAGAATTCATTTAGAGTGGGATAGGGCGATCCCGCTGGTCTCCAGATGTGTTCTCCCTCCGCAGTCTCATGATCACCCTCTCTGTAATCTGAGCGACCGACTTCCAGCTCTCCTAATCTTGCAGCATCACGTTAGGGGTACCTAATATTACAAAATTGTCGGTGAAAGAGCAGTAAGATTTTAGTTTTGATTTACTAACAAGGCAAGCTACATTAGTTTTAAATGTAAGTTACGTAATCAAAAACAGCACAGGGTTGTCCCAAATAACCTATAGCCTACTCGTAAACCACATTACCAATCTTGCCAAAATCCTGCCTTGAACGGACCAATCTTTAAAATAATTTTTTTTCTGTGGTCTATTATCTACACACAATTTAAATTTATTAAACTCCCTCTGTACAATTTTTAATGGTTTCTTAATGATTAGATGATTTTGTGTCGTTGCTTTTTTAATATGTTTTAATTAAACAATTATTGAAGTGTTGAGTCTGATTTTCAAAATTGGTTAAGTAACGACGTGGAGAACGTTACGCGATTATAAACAAGTAGTACAAAGTAATGTAATGTGTAAGGGATGAAAACAGTAGGAAGGAACGAACGAATGAACGTTATCTCAGCAAACAGGGTCGCTAAGGTGGAGGGCGTATGGCGTACGTGGGTGTGAGTGTTCGAGGCCATTACATTACAGGTCACTGGTTGGCATTGTACTACTATTCCAATGTGAGAGTATTTCAGCCAGCCTACCCTTAGAGGTACATTCTATTACTGCTATTGAGACGATTACCAAGTGTTTCTACTTTGAAAAGCACTGAGAACGGAGTCTGATAAACAATAATGATTACTTTTACAGTATAATTTTACAACGTTAAGAGACTGAATTAAAACGTGTATGGCAACGGTGCATTTGTTAAATGATTTTACATGAACACAGAATCTACTAAACGTAGTCACGCGAATAAACGTTTTTCAATTTTAGTAATGACACAGGCCTATTTGTTAAAATTAATAAATAGGCTCCTCACATAAATAGTCCTGAATTAAATTTATTTGTAATATTCAACTACATTACACACTCTATTTTAACTTTCATGCCTCCACTAGGCCTGACACACTTTTCTGTAATAATAAACTCAGAACACAAAATGAAATTTCCACCGTGACATTTTGTTAATTAACATGTCGAATTTTTAGTTTGTTTAATTCATTACAATAGCACTAACAACAAACACTGTTAATATTCTACTTATTTAACCCAACGGGTTGGTCTAGTGGTAAAGTCATTGCCGCGAGTAAACTGTTTACCAACTGCTTTTTGGAGGCGGAGGTTTTGTAGTTCAAATCCTACTAAAAGTAATTACATGTATACGGTGTTGAATAAAAGACAAAGGTTACCA
This sequence comes from Catonia carolina, assembly GCA_035578175.1. Taxonomy (NCBI): domain Eukaryota; kingdom Metazoa; phylum Arthropoda; class Insecta; order Hemiptera; family Achilidae; genus Catonia; species Catonia carolina. The sequence continues at coordinate 85,952,209 of JAQMRL010000002.1, forward strand.
GTGTACTTTGATGGTTGGCATTCTATTAACCATAGTCTCTCAGGGAAGGTCGGTCGCCCTGAGTCTGTACAAGACTACACCACGTTTACATGTCATTCATATCATCCTCATCTTATTGAGTAACGGGGTTGCTTATTGTTCTTAAATTGAACAGATTGGTAAATATATTAGGAATTTAAAAAATAAAAATTTAATTTTTTCTTTAAACACCTTTTTTTAACATTCTGTTTTATGATTGCATTTTCTAACTTAAGCTTCATAAGACATAAACACAAAAACACGAAATAAACAACTCTTCCTCTATTTTTTCGACGTTATAAATTACCATTTCATTTAAAATCGTTTATCAAAATTTTTTGTAACCAATTTTAATGTAGCTTATAGCAGCTAAATTTACCGTCTCACCAAATTATCTTTAGCAATGAAAATAAAAAGATACAATCCAAAGTACTCAGGACGATTATGAGGCATCCTTTTACAGATCAAACCAAAATTTACTTACCTACAAACTTAGGCGCTCACTATGTTAATGATATACTCGTAAGTCTGAAGATTTGTATGGTTGTTAGGGAACTTCAAAAATTGAATAATAATCAACATACGTTATCTAGATGCAACGAGTTTAACAGTAAACAGACACTGACAAATTTATTTATGAAAAAATGAAGACTCCGTAGAAGAAACAGACATAGTTTACTTCTTCTTCATCTTCTTGAAGTGCCCATGCGTTACGAATGTTGATGATAATCATGGAATTCTTACTTTGTCAACAGCAATACGGAGTTGTGAGGTAACCAGGTTCTGTTGAATCAGTACCTAAAGTTTTTTAACAATAATATCCTTCTTCTTCCGGGACGTCTTTCTCCGAAGAACTTCCTTCCCCTACAAAATACATTAAAGCAAGGGATATTATGGCTTCGTTCCCATAACATGAACCAGGTACTGCAGTTTACGTGCTTTGAAATTTTCCAAAGTTCCCGATCCTTTCTAATGCTTCACAGAACTTCGGCGTTGGTTACTGCTCCGTCCACGGTTATTATAGACTTTAGTTCACTTAACACTAAATTAGATTACGGAGAAATTTCAGTGACAACACTTAATGAATAAATTTAAAGAAAACTAAAAGAATTGAGAATAAATAGAAATTAATTTCGTACAATTTATCTGACTGACCACCCTATCCTATCTGAAATTTTACGGCTCAGCAATTTTATTCTTTAACTTATTAGGTAGAGTCATGTTTTATGTTTTCATAATATTTAATACAAAAAATAGTTCTGTTTCTTATTACATGTCAGCCATGTGCGTCTGTGGAGCGGTACTGACACGAGACCATCTGTTGTACGACTGCCCCGCTCTGGGGTGGGGGGGTCCAGGCAGCGACTGACCCTGGAGCTTCAAAGCCAAGGGGAAAATTGACCCTCACGGCACTCGAGAGCTTGTACCGCGAGGTGCATAGCTCTCCGGCGTGGGAGTTCCTTGACGAGCTAGCTTCATTCTACCGGCGTCATGTAGTTTAATAAGGGTATTATTCTGAAATAGGTCTGATTCTTTGGTGCCGTTCACTAAATTTTTCCTAGCCGGAAACAAATTAATGGTGTCGAGCACTTGCTGGTACAAATACATTATGGCGACAGGTCCTAAATAAATTTTAACTTTTAATTTGTATTTAACTTCTGACTCTTTTTTTCTAGACTGATAGGACTACCTTTCATTCTTTATGTTCTTGATGACGGGCGTCTTGTGCATCAAGAGGCTTCCCTGGCAAGAGAGCGAGCAACACGCATTCCTCTGGTTGCCAAACTAACTCGAAAATTTTAGTTTAGTAATAAATTAGATATGTGACAGTCGCCAGCCACGGAATATAAGAGTTCTTCGGAACGGCCTCAGGGTCTATGCTTTCGGGCGACCAATCGGAAGGGAGGTGGTGGGAGAAATGCCAGCAAACCAATTACCAATCACATGGTCAGCCATGATGACTGAAGCATTTAAGAACAGAAGGGGTAGGCTTAGAGATATAAAAGGCACTTGTCCGAGGTTTTTTCTTCTGAGAGAAATGAAATTCATTATACTCCCAAACCCTGTGGTGAATGAAGTGAAGGTGTCGTTTGCAGCGTGGAAAGTTGATGTTTTTTGGAGGGCTTGGCATGCTGATAAGCATACTCTGTTATTCAGTGAAGAAGGCTGGTAAACCACCTCACTCCTTTTTACTTAGTAAAACTTCTAGAGGTACAAATCAGCCTTTCTGCTGATGGCCTAAACAACAATATTTGGTAGTTTTAAGCAGTAAATAACGATTAAATTAAAAAGTTAAGAAATTAGGATTTGTATTTTGTAGTCGAAAAGTTAATATACAACTATTATCATTACTGCAAAAATTAATACAATAATAAATCATAGTCAATGTTTTTATAGGGTTGTTATTATTTAGGTCATCAGCCGAAAGGCTGATTTAAACCTCTAGAGGCTTTACTATGTAAAACGAGGAGTGAGGTGGTTCACAATATTACCTCACTCACTGAACGGAAAAGTATGTTTCTCAGCATACCAAGCTCTCTGAAAAGCATCTACGTTTCACCCCCAAAATGACACCTTCACTTCATTCACCACAGGGTATGGCTGTATAATGAAATTCATTACATTCAGAGGAGATAACTCTGACTTTTTTGTAGGGTATCATAAATATTTGTTTAAAAACATAAATTATAGGCTACTCTACAGTCTTCAAAATATCAGCTTCATAAAATTTTTATCTAAGTAACACTGATGTTTAAACAAATATAGCCTGCCAGTTTACGTGTTATTTACATAAATTATTTTTCTTACAGTGTAGTCAAGGATTAGTTTTAATTATTATTGTAATACAAACCTAATTATACTTAGTAAATAGTTAAACAATCTAAAATGGTTTTCTGTTGAAACTATTCTACATGAATTAGCTGTATTTTTCTGCAAAAAATAACAAATGGATCTACGTAAGCAAATCCTAGCAGTTGTATAACTCACGATCTTTTAGTAAAATTTCATATCTAGAAGAAAGTATTTTGTAGTTTTTAGAGAATTCAAAATTTTTTCGCTAGATCATAAATTGGATCAAGAAGACATTTATGATAGATACATGATTCATGACATCGTGTTCGATATCCGTAAACCCATGGGTAACGTGAATGCTCTTCTTTATAGTACAATCTTGAGTGAATTTTCGGTTTCACCGTCGTCAGTGGCTTTATACACGTAAACTAGTAACCTCAATAAGAACATTCTACATCCAACTAACTCCCAAAGGACCCAATATCTATAAAACAGATGCTTATATAATGCATGATATATTCCTACCATTACACTCATTGTACCTGACAGTTATTAGTCAGGGACAGGTTACAGTCCCATATCGCAAGCGCCTGGATTATTTAAAACATGCAAGTAGGCGCATATGAAAAGAGATATCGCTTTTACGGTCTCCACTGCCTTTCCACCAACGTACTATATACTACTATAACCAAACTTATAAGAATCATCTTCATTTATTTGTTTATGTCAATCCCAATGGATTAATTGATTTGCACAGCGTTTCCAATACTTCGATTGGCCGCGTCAGTCCTGAGCTCATGATTTTATGACCCCGACTAGTTTTTAAGCCAGAACCATTAAAGTTTCCAACATTCCTTACACCGCAATTATTTTAAAATCGTCCTCAATTAGTTGACGTTGAAGTAACCTTTAAAGCTTTAATGATCACATTTAAAATTACGAACCTGAGTCTACATCTTGCGCCAACTCTTCAACACCCTTATTTATTCCTACCAAAAAATATGACCTATTTTGGTGATCCCTTTTTCCGGGTCTGTCTAACTGGAGAAATAAATAAAAAATAAACTGATTTTCTTCAGACAAAAATTATTGAAAACTAGATTTTGTCTTGATTTTCTTGAGGATTGTTTCCGGATAATTATATCATGAACAATTGAATATTTTAAGAATACTACTATATTTGCCCTAGATCGTGTTCGTTTAAAAAAAGGCTATGTTAGGTAGGCCTACTAATAATTACGTTTAAAAAATTTCTAGGTCTTTGACAAATAATTTTACATCAGTTTTTGTAAACCTAAAAATTTTTATTGTTTTATCATTAAATAAACGAAAACTTTCAAAATCTGTGCTGATTTGGTAAACAGTAGATGTTAATTTATGACTATTGTAAAGATAACAGAATTTTACTAGTTATTTAAAAAAGTATATTAAAATTATTTTTTTTAACCCAAGTGAACTTCTGAAATTTATGTTTATAATGCAATAAATTGCAGAGAGTATTGAATTATTAATTCTGGTAGTAAATCTATCCTGGACCTTCCATGTCTGTACTCTTAACATTCTTATTTTACACCGACATGGCAAATTTATTAATTTATTGGATGACCTCATTTAGAATTTCAGCAAATTTATTGTTAAATTTAACATGATGCTATAGTTTAGTTACCAAATAATTTAATTACACGACTGAAATTTTATGGCAAAACATAAGTTTTCACAATTTAGTTATAAATATGATAGTAAGTTATTGTAGATCATCAGTTTTCAACCTGGGGTACGCAAACCTTTAGGGATTCGCAATGGGTCGCTATGGGGAAAGAAAAAGTGTAATGGCAAATTTAAATGAATTAAAACGAGTAATTTTTAACTAAACAAAAACCCCCAAACGAGTAAAAACTTTATCGAGCAGATTTGAAATCCTTTTTCTGAAAAGAATTTTCAGCACAGTTGGATATTGCACAAAAAGACATTCTGATTGAAATTGCTATTGAAGTGCATTGAAATCAGCTTTCAAGACAAAAACTTTTGGTTGGATCTCAACAGTACATTTATGATCATCTGTCTGACCTGGCAATGAAGGTTTTGTTGCCTTTCCCATCCACCGTATTGGTGGAAAAAACTGTTTCATCCAACGCTTTAATAAAATAAAATACAGAAACAAGTTGGTTGCTGCCCCAGACAAAATGAGACAACTTGATTTTTTTTTAAGCCAAACTTTAAAAAACTGTGTGCAGCAAAGCAAGGATAGAGCTCCCAATAGTGTGCAAGAAAAAGAAGTGACGAAAGTGTTTCTATTTTTCAAAAATCTTTTTCATACAAAAAACAAAACTAATGGACAAGTTGAATTTAAAAAAATGTTTAGTTAAAAAGTATGTTTTGTAAAAATTTAGTGCTTAAAACATAATCAAAACTAGAGGATCAAAGTAAATGAACAGAAGTCTGTACTCAAAACCTTTACCATGAAACGAGAATCATGTTCACCAGTAACATTTCACAACAACGTAATTCCACATTCAAATGACGTAAGATACTTAGGCATCTATCTAGACAGGCGATTGACGTGAGGAAACATATGGCCTATGGATCAAATGGAAACTACTTGGACATAAATTACGACAACCGTGTTGGCTTGTTGGGTGGCGGTCACAGTTGTCTTTGGAAAATAAAGTTACACTGTACAAGGTGATGACAAAAGCAGTTTGGAGTTATGGAATTTAACTCTGGAGTACAGCAAGTACGTCTAATGTAAAGTTACTGAAAGTTTTGGTTAAACTGTCTGTAAAAAATTCTTAACTGTTAAAAACAACGTAATTACAAAATTGAGTATACTATTCATACTATTTTGATTTGCTTTTATTGTAACGCCAAGTTTTACTTTGTATTATTGCCTCTAGACTAAAATCTAATCCAGGGGTACAATTTATGAAAATAATTCAGTAAGGGGTAGGCAGCTGAAAAAAGGTTGAAAACCACTGTTGTAGACCGATAAAATAACTAATCTAATTATTCAATGAAAACGTTTATTTGCGATTCATTCAAGAATGGATCAATAAATCAACAAACTGAATTTTGTTTTCTGTTGTAAATTTTAAAACTTATTTAACTTTTTTTCGATTTAACCTAATAATGTCCGTTGAAGTTGATTTATCTGTAGGCCTTTAACTTAATTATTTAAACACGAAAGCCTTCAATAACTCTCTGATTCACTTACTCATTACTAATTCTCTAACTGCCCAGTCACTTAGAAAGCTGGAATCTAGCAAATTTATTCCCTAAAAGTTGAACAGAAAAGCTACAATAATATTTGCACGACGACCACTTCGGCTACGCCTAAAGGCTAAAAAGAGAATGTTTACTGTAACACAACACAAACATATTATTATTTTACCTTCACGAAAAGCTACAGCTTTGAGAATCTCCATGCATATTCTGTAAATGATACCTAGGAAAATTAGTTAATTTACTACAATTTTGACCACTTTCTCCTAAGGGTTGGAAATGAAATTAATGTCCTAAAGAAAACATAGGCTGTTATTTATACAGTTTTTGAGAAGGATGTGATTCAGAAAATCATCATTTTATTCTTAAATAATATCATTAAAAGGAAAATATAGAGTATAACCTCTAAAATCAAAAATAAGTTTATTTAATGCATCCTTAAGAGGCTGACAATGGGAGAGATTGCTAATTTTATTTACAAAAGAAGTTTTAGAGGACATAATTTTGTTTATATAAATATATCAATAGCCTAGGTTAACAAGTTATCAAGGTGCTCTAAGGAGTCATATCTGCTGAAATTCTTGAATTCTTGAAGAGGCTGTGCTCTCGTGGTAAAAATTGTTTTTTTTTAAGATTGTGTCCTTAATATAGCTACAAAATTTTAGGGTAAAGGTGGACATAAAGTTGTAGAAAATTTAAGAACGTACATGTTTTATTCCTATCATTTCTTTCTACAACGCTTAGTTTAGCGTCAATTAGTGATTTTCTGTATTTTTCTCATCAAAATCGGAAAAAGTAGAACTTTTTAAGATTGCAACCTTAGTATGGATTTTACGATAAAATGATTAAAGTTATTAGGAAATAAAAATCTTACAATATTTCAACTATAGGTATTTTCTCCTGAGCTTTGCTTAGTGATTGCTTAAATTGTGATTTTGCGTATTTTTCTTAATCGAACGGAGGTTGATTCTCATTTTTTGTTATTCACTCATGGTTAAAACTAAGTTATGTTTTTCATATTACAAGTGGTAGGCCTAACTTACTTTGTTTACTTATGGTTAAACATAGTTGATATTGGACATTATTATTTACAATGGCAAGAGAAAGTCGTGTGAGTGTTTCACACCACCAGTGTTTTATGCTTTATTATTAGGCTACAGCGTGCCTTGTTTTGTTGTACAAAGGAAGTCCTTTTGTGCAGTATTAGGCTACCTTTACATGAACATTAGGCATTGATTCTAAGTACCGTGCAAATAAGTATTTATACTTACCTTAGAATAAAATGACACTATTATTCATTAAAATATATTCATATCAACAAAGAACTCATTTTCTAGTTGAAAATTTAGCATTATCTTCATTAACGTACAGCTACCAGTAATATTTTACCGAGACTTAGTTCATTTTAGAAGTAAGGAAAATACTGTAATTAAATAAAATACACTACATTTAATTATCACGGCTTATAGCACATGTAATTTTCTGGAAAGCTGTCGTTGGCATTTGCGTAGCTTTCATGAAAACAAAGACAGATAGTGTGTTCCCGCTATACTCCAAGACGGCGGGCGCCGCCTAACGTCGCGACTGCTTTGCTCCGGCCAACTTGCAACACCTCATTTATCTTGTGCTCTGCCTTCTAGCTTCCCTACTTTAAATGCAAAAAAAAAAAAGCTAACCTTCTAGTGCGGTTTAAAATGTTCCCCGGGGATCATTCTGGACGAAACGAATAAAAGGAAAGTTAGAACATAGTATAAGAATTTGAAAACTTAACTTTCTTCACTTTATAGGTTTTTGAACTTAGTTCCTTGTAAAATATAAGAATATCTCTTATCCGCGCTCTGGCTCAACTTTTTAAATCTTTTTTTTTAAATCCAATGAATAACTTAAACTTTTATTGGCAATGGAAATTATACAAAACCGCTTTACCTTAAAACTCATTTTGCAATGCATAGGTCCTATTAGAGATTGTATCGTAGTGGTCTTTTATCTCAACGCTAACGAATTAGGTTTACTCACAGTCACATTGCATAAATTACAAAATATATCGACTTACAATTCTAATTTCAATTTTAAATTACTCAAAACTTTATAAAATTCAATCCCTTTTAATTAGGAGATTCGTTTAATGAAATTATGTAAGGTTGAGCCAACAGATTGTACTTCTAGAGCTCGTACAAATAAAAAGATTAAAACAATTTAAGAAAAGGAAAAATTATAGAAAAATGATAAAGATTTAGTGGTTGGACAAAATAAGTAATTAAAAGGTTCTTAGACGGGTGGATGAAAGAAAAAGTATATAGAAACATCTTACCAGATGAAGGGATATGCTGGTGGAAAATAAGACATCCAGGTATTTCTCTAACAATAATGGAGGGTAAATTTGAAGGAGTGGATTGTAGGGGGAGGCAAAGGTTAGAATATTCAAAGCAAATAGCAAAAGCTGCAAGTATGGAGATATGAAACGACTTGCGCAAGATTGAACAGCTTGGAGAACTGCATCAAATCAGACGAGAGACTAATGACAAAAAAATATTATGATTTTGTCAAACAAAATTACAAATAAATATCACTTAAAAACATAGAAAATGCTATGAAAAATTTACCCTACATCCTTTAAAATTTATTAAAATCGCGTCAGCATCTTGGTTATTATTGACTATTGTGTAATGCAAAGGTAGATTTCCAGACTAGTATTGCCGCAAATCCCAGGTCCTTCAGTTCTTCACCATAGACAATAACCACTGCACAACTGAGGCGACCGATTTTCAATTTATTTTGACACTAGGTTAAAACAACTGGTAGGCGCAATGAATATACCTAGAGTACATATGCGAATTTCGATAGAAAATTCAACAGGACCTTAATGATTTCCTACATTGATATGCTTCGCTGCCACTGTAACTAAAGTATGGCTGCCAGGCTTTCCTCCTCCACCGATATTCTACAGGCAGTACGCACATAACCGGTCCACTAGAATTTCATTGCCGTTTATGAAACGAAATGACTCCCACCACCGCCTATCATTGCCTAATTTGACGTATGCTGTCCATCCCCACCAACCAACGTAGCGGTGGGATGCGTTTAACTTAAACCACCCGCTACTCACTCAACATTTGCCTACTACGTCTGTTTACAACATCCTTCAGACACCATCACCAATTACCCCCCTAGTGTTTATCATTGTCTAAACATTTCTCCTCTACGGAATAAAGCATGTCAGATACAAAACCCAACTAAAATTATATTTTCCGAAATAACTTATATTTGTTAGCCCGTTTTAAAATTGTAACCTTCTTTTATAAAAAAAGGTTTTTTAATGATGTTGTGAGTAAGGTTGCAGCTCACCAGCGTCGATTCATAAATAAATACAATTGTAGTTTTATTTAATAATAATTTTACTTTCCTCACTTAAAGGAACACAAAATTTAAACATTAAAAATACACTTTTAAAAGTAATGGTCACAAGTAGATTCAAAAATAAGAAAAGTTAACAGGTTGCGAGAAAATAGATAATAACGACAGTATGCAGTACGATTATACACTGAAGTGATAGGGAGAACCGAAGGGCGTTTTTACCCTTAGCTGTTATATTATATTATGCCTACGTGCTATCTTGCGACTGTTAACTAAGTTACTCATTAATTAGCTACATATTAAGTTGTTTCTTAAAATTATTGTTGTTTGGGTAATTTCAAAAATATTCCCTTTGATTTTCAACATAGGCCTAAGTTTAGTACAGGTCCAGTTCTAATTTAGTACATTTCCAGTTTAGTATAGGGTTCCTACTGTTTACTGGTTTAATAGCTTTCTAAGAGTTTCGTGTTTTTATTCTTGTCTATGTGTGATCATTTACAGTACCTAAACAAAGTAATTAATTCTATTTAGCCTACATGAAAAATTTCTTAATAACCGTATCGATCCTTCTAGAACAAATATCACAATTTACCCTACTTTTAATATTACTACAATATTTTTAACAATAGGCCTACAATATATTTTTAATAAAAATTGCATTGAAATTGTATCGACGTTTTCAGACCATAACAATGCTGATTTTCAAACACTTCTTTTCATTAAATTTAAGAATGTCTGCACATAAATTACTAAGTATCTTTCAGGGTATTGAGCCAACCGAAGTAAATGCCAATGTCGAAGAAACAAGGTTCATCATAGGCCTACCTTTAATATTTTACCATTAAAAATTAGAAGTGGTAGTAGTATCCGGAATTTACCTAAAGCGTGAGTTCACGCTCTTTACATTTTGACGGTTAGAAGTTACTACAGTACCTTTATACAACAAAGAAAAAGTTACGCATATTCTGCTACTGTAGACCTACCAAACGTAAAAAGTTAATTCTAAAAAAGTAGTCTAATAAAATAAATTTAAGGAATTTCTTACAAAAATTAAACTACAAGCCTAAGTAGGGCCTACCTATATTATATTTTATAAGTTCAGAAGCCAAATTGACAGATCAGTGAACCAAAAACCCTGATGTAGTCACCTTTAATGTTATTTTCTAAATTAATGTTTCATGAAATGAGCTGACTCATTCATATTTCAAAAACCGAAAGTTTAGTCTATGTCCACACTTAATATTAGGCTACCCCAAAAATATATTGATAGTGGACTTAGGCCTATAGTATAACCACTCACGCTACTACAGTAAAGAATTATAGAAAGAAAACAAGTAAAATATATTTTAAATCATCACATAATATTACTTTTATTCCAGGAAAACAATTCAGGAGGTCTACGCCTACGTATTTCTTATCTGAGGCGTAGGCCTACTCTCTCAAAGTGGACTACGCATTCAATTAAAAAAAGAAACCATTTTTATAAATCCATTTTTAGGGAATTATAAAGAGTAATGAAAGTTAATGGCAAAGAAATTAGATTATGTTCCAGTTGGATGATGGGAGATGGGAAAACCTCGAAGAAGATGGCAGTAGTCGAGATGTACGGGTTGGAATGTCTCGTGTTTGTGTGGACGTACAGGATGGTTTGTGAGTTCGGAACAGGCTTATGCCTAATCCTTGATTGTAAGAAGAAGAAGAAGAAGAACAAAAAGAAGAAGAATTTAGATTGTCTTAACAGTTAAAATATCTAGGAGAAATCATCGACTGCAATCTAAAAGAAAAATTTACTTGGCAAAACAGAACTTCCGAAATAAAAAAAACCACAAGGAATAACCGGGTAAACATACAAAAAATATGCCTTTCAATGCATGCCAAAATCTGCCACTACAAAACAGTTGTTCTTCTAGAGGCGCTTTACGCTATCAAAACTATTTTCCAAATAAGAATGAAGACTGACCCTTCTTAAAACAGAACGCAGAATTATCAGAACCTCCCTTCAGAAGAATTATTTAAAAAATGGGGTATGGCGAATTCCTTCTCATGAAACTTTTTACAAGGAAATTGATCCGATTATTAGCGTGATGAAGAAAAATGAAGATTTCCTACTTTTTAAGAATTCCAAACAATAAAATAGGCTTTTAAAACAACTGATCTTCAGGAACTTGAACTGGAAGATTATGGGAATCTCAGTAAAATTGAACTGGCAATTGAAGACGCGTTTGACAAGGAAAAAATAAATAGTACTTACTCTAAAATCACACAGCGTTTATTGGGGAAAAGCAGAAAGACACATGGTGGAGGTTACAGATGAGATGCGGAAACAAAGATCGGACAGTCTCAAAAAGTACTGGCAAAAGCAAAAGGCTAGACGACTACGTTATCCGAAGAACACTAGAAATTGATTGACTTAGTGGTCCAATGTAACCTCAAAAAAATAAAAAAATAAAAAAAGTAGAGAAAAGATTTTGATGAAATATATTTTTTGTGATAAATAGCTATTTCCTTATTTTTTTTTTGTTAATAATCGTAAAAGTAAGGGTGTACGATCTTACTTTGCTGCTAAGTTAATGAGGTGTATATTACGTTAGAAAATTGATGCAATGAAGTAATGATGCAAATGAAGTAGCCTACAGCTTACTAAAGTAGAAGTACAATATCAATCGTAGGGTTCCTTTTTATTTGTATATAGGTAATATTCTTATGATAATAAAGCTATTCTTATTAGTTTTTCTTTGTTATCGTTCTTATACATTTTCTACGACAAAAAATGTTATTTAGTGTATCAATCTTTTAGACCTATAGACTATAGGCTTTTAAAAAGTTCAAATCAATAAAATGTAGATGACTTATCCATTCCATTATTTAACTTGTGAATGGGAGCTATTCAAAAACAAATTAAAGATATTCTTTCACAATAAAATTTCTTGTGTATCGGTTAAGCAATAAATGTGAATTCCTATTAATCATTATTTGTCAATTTAGGATGTAAAGAGAACTATCAATAACGGTTGTTGTTTGGTAAATGTATAGCCCAAGTAGAACCATTATACAGACTAAATTTACCGACATATAATGATATTATAATCGAATTTTATCACACACCACATTTTAGTATAAAAACCAAAAGAATGTCCGAGAGGGTGTCTTTTTCAGCATAACTAATGTTGAGAACATCATTAAGGGGATAAAAGAAGCGAAGTTGAATGTTTAATGCATAATCAATGTGGAACAGCGGCATCTACCGGGAAATATGCTAACTATTGTAAGCACCTTACGTGAACCTTCTCGTTCCTTTGCATCTACATTTTCTATGGTAAAGAAGTAGAGTCGATGATATATGGAAGAAGGTAGAGGAACTTAGCACTCCTAAAATTCTGGGCACAAACTCCCCTACATCGACTCAAGAACAGTTTTATAAACTTACTCAGCTTTTACCATTTAGGTAATTACACGTTCCAGAGAATTATTAACGTTACTCTTGAATTTATCTACATTATTTTAAAATATTTTCCCCTCACTCTTTTTACTTAATTGTGAATAATTTTTATTTTAAACTACCTATGTAAAAATTATATTCAGACCATTCATTAATAATATAAAGTTTCTTAGAAAACTTTTCAAAAATATTTTTTCATAAAAAAACAATTTCATTTGAAAAGTTGTGTTAACAAATAATTGATTAATTAATGTTTAATTGATGTTTAATAGGTTATGTACTTTATACATATTTAATGCACCCAGTATTCCTTACAAAATGAAAATATTTTCGTAAATATTTTAGGTTCAATAAAGATAAAATTGCAAGTAATTTAAAGATTGTTTCCTAATACCAGTTGTATTTTTTGTTGGTCATTAATTTATTTACAATCAGTTTCAAGTACAAAGTTATAAGTAAATTATTTTAACTTAACATGACGAGAGGAAGCTACCTAGTGTAGTAGCCTAATTGCATACATAAAATTAGCTACTAAGTTTTTACGACTAGTTGTAGACTAGGCTGAGATTACGTAGGTCTACATTGCATTTCGTTTTTACTTTTATTCTTTATTCAGAAACTATAAACAAACCTATAGTTTATTTTGGTTTTTGAACAAATAAATGAAGTGAATTTAACAAAAAAAAATTTAAGGAAAAACTTTAAGGTAGTAGCCTACTACATTCCACTGGACAATTCTAAAGTTGAACAATAAAAAAAATATATAATAATGACATATAGACTAGGCCAGTAGGTAGCTTACTGTATAATAACATATAGTAATAAGAATAATATAGAACAAGATCTATCGTAGCAATAACAAATTATGGAAGAAATGGAAATTGTGGCAGAGTTTGTGTCTCTGTGTATTATAGTTTTGAGTATGTAGGATACCAAGGCGAGTCTGGGATGTTACGAATATATTAAACATTTGAATTATTTCAATGTTACTGTGACTTGTTATGCCCCAGAGTTGTATCCGTATTTACAAACAGGTACAAGTAGTGTTTTATAAATTAATAATTTATTTTGTGTCGATAGTTTGGATTTTCTGTCATGCATCTAATACAGCTGTTATTATTTAAGATTAAGCTCTTTTCTTTTGGTTCGTATGTGGAACATCCGCGTTAGACGTCTGTCTAGGTAGACGCCAAGATATTTTACTGCATCAGATTGTGGGATTCGTACATTGTTTATATACATTGGTGGACATGTTTCCCGTTTAAGTGTGAATGTTAGACCAGTTTCTCAGTCAGATTATGTATAATACTTTGTAATGCACTTAGATCGACGCCTTACCTGGTCCAAACATATTTAGAAAACACGCAAAAGACTAGGATTGAAGCTGAGAGATTTGTATTGGATGATGAACAAACGTTCACAGCTGCTGTCGTTAGAAAGCAAGCTCCTACTGTACAATGCCTCACTGAAACCGCTGTGGACTTATGGGTTACCGATTTGGGGATCAGCTGCGAAATCGAATCTTGCTATCATTCAACGATTTCAGTCGAAAGTTTTACGGATAATAACAAATGCTCCATGGTGTGTGACAAATAATGCATTGCATAAGGATTTATGTGTCAACACCGTGAAAGAAGAAATTACGCACGCAACTAAGTTCTAAATATCAAGAAAAATTAGCAGATCACCCGAATTCGTTGACGCTTAATTTACCTGATAATAGCGAAGACGTGACATGACTAAAACGAATTAAATTGCTTGACCTTCCTTTTAGATTTACCGATTAACCTACATTTTAAATAATTGAAGTCCATTTCAACATCATCTCTTTTAACATCATCTTCTTCTTCCTCTACGCATTCTACTACCACCGTTATTAATTTTTTTACCTTTTCTATTACTGTTTTTCATCTTTTATCTAGTTAATGTTTTCAAAAATTATACTTAATTTTTTTTCGGATCCGAAGCCATGTCATGTCTTCGTCATGTGAACCCGTTCATCCTATTTACTCATAGTTTTTGTTTTTAAACTGGTTGTAGAAAATAATCTCAGATGTTACAAAAAAAAAAAACGTGTGAATATGATGTGTAGACATTTTTTATTTATGTTTTCATATTCTACTGCTTTTGCCAATTTTACACACTGACTAGCTTACGTGCTACAGTGAGTGTTGGGATTCCTTTCGTGTATTGCTTGAATTGCTGTTTCGTCAGCGAGTGTTGCTACTGTAATGTTATTATGTTGTGGAAGATCAGAAGTGTACTATAGAGGTATGGAGTATACATTTTTATAATAGGCCTTTAATTAACAATGTAAAAATTTTTTGAATAAGTATTTCAGTTATGAGCCCCTCATTTTTATGTCTTAAGTTTATATGCGTGTTCAATAGTGATAAATCATAAATACAAACTAATCTGAATGAAATCTTTGTAAGATAAAATAGTTAGTTAGGTATTTTTCATATATGTAAAAAAATAATAAAATTGGCCAGTATTTTGATCTTTGTGAAAAATCTATTAAATGCGTTAGACTTTTCTTGCAAATATCGCAAATAAATCAAATAGGCCTATTTGTATTTTATGTAACGGATTATTTCAAATACTGGGGTAGTTAATCTTATTTCTACTATTTCTTACCACCGATCTGGAAGTTCAATGTTAAAACAAAATTCAGATCGATGGTTTTAAAGGCAATGGGATTTTATTGCGTTTTTCGAAAGTGGATTTCAAAGCTGTTAAAAGGCATTAAAAGAGGGTAAAGTGAATTCCATTGAAAATCCGGCTCCGGAAAATCTACGTTAACCACAAGGGAAAAAAGAGGTAAAACCTCGTAAAACTATATGAATAAGTTCATCACTATTTAACTGGTTGAAAACAAATAAAATTTTATATAGGCCTAGACCTAAATAAATTTTTACTTTCTCTTGCCTATATGAATAGCTAGGCCTATATAGGAAGGAAATAATTGTTTTCATGTCGATTTTTGAAATTGAGTTTTTACCGAATCTGTACATCCTCAGACCTTCTGAACCCAAAAAACATGTTTTTAGCGATTGGTCTGTGTGTGTGAACAAAATATCTCAAAAACGGAACATCGAACGAAATTGAAACTTGAAACTTAAGTTAGGTACCACTTCTAGCAAACCCGACACGAACATTTTCATCAAAATCGGTAAACCGGAAATAGCAGTTTAATCGTATCATTTTTCACTTTTTTGCGATTTTCTCAAAAACGGCTCCTACGATTTTTTTAAAAATCGCCTCATTTACTACATTTTTATGCTCTACAAAATAGGGTTGGCGCCAATTCTTCTGAAATTCTGGGAGATGCTGTCTTCTCCTAAGGAAATTGTTTTTTTTTTGAGATTGCGGCTTTAATGTGCATTTTAGCGCAAAAATGCATAGGCCTATAATAAAAGTTGTAGAGAATTTAAAATCCTACAACTTTTATTTCAAACATTTTTTGTATAACGCTTAGTTCAGCAGCAATTAGTGATTACCCGTACTTGTTTTTTTTGCATTAAAATCTGTAAAAACAAAACATAGATTTATCAAGATTTCGGCCGTAATATCCATTTTACGGCAACAATGCATATAATCAAATTTATAGGGAATAGATCTACTACTTAAATTTTAGCAGTTTTCTTTACAGAGCCTACTTAAGCGTGAAAGAGTGAGTTTTCGTATTATTAAAATTACTACTAAAATTAGGTTATGTTTTTTGAGGTTAGTTTTTTGTTTATTTGTAATGTTTTATTACTAATGTTTGGTTATATTGTTCATTGTTTGCATTGGCAAGAGAAAGTCGTGTGAGTTTTTCACATAAAATTTTTCTTATTTTATTTACTCCATTGTAGAATTGTAAATATTTGTTTAATAAACGAAGGATTGATGTATTGGTACTTTTGTTATGGAATTGTTAACTTGAATTTTGACCCAATTATTTTCGGTCACATTAAATAACTACATTCGTCTACATGTATTTTACATTGTATACTGTAATTAATTAACAATAACTACATAACATAAAACAATGGAAAAGTTATGATCCTGTATTACAGAATATTCCAAGTATTTAGTCACAAAACATACTAACTTAATTTTCACTTAACAGTTACACGCTTCAGGAATATATTTTGATGGATTCATTGAAATAATCAATCAGTAAGTTATTTTATTTTTTAGTTCAGTCAATAAGTGGGTTAAATAAAAATATATTCATATTCATGCGAGGATTTACAGTCCCAGCTGTATCTCGCTTCCTAAGCACCACCTCTCTCTGTCTCGTTAGTCCCCATTGGAGAGCCACCTTAAAGACATTGCCTCCTGCACCCCATCCAATCATGTCACTTCCGGCCTACCACTCCTTCTACCGGTTGGCGTTCACTCTCATACCCTCTTTAGCCACTTACCATCCTCCATCGTTTGCAAATGGTCAAACCATTTTAACTGATTCCGGTAACCATGATATTTCCTTGAACGCCGATTCTTCTCCTAATTTTGAAATTCGATCGACCCGAATAATACCACAGTTCCGCCTCCAGAAATCCATCTCCACAGCTTTTAAGCGATCCTTCTTTTTCTTTGTCAATAACCACAATTCCGCAGCATAAGTTGAAATTCTTCGTCATTTCGTAAACGAAATGTTAAACGAAAAAATGAGTGGTGGAACGACAAATGTGACGAAGCTGATGAAAACAGGCACAACGTCTGGATACATCATCAGCCCAAAAAGACGGAGGAATCTATCAAGGAATTTACTAAACAAAGAAAACAATTACAAAAAGAGATCAGATTAGAAAAGCGACAATATCAAAAGGACTTTATTAGTCAAATCGAAGATAACTACCAAAAAAAAAACTTCCGGGACCATTTTAAAATGTTTAAAAAACAAATTAAAACTTACGAAGATCCAACTTTAATGCTTAAGGACAAACCTAGTGACTTGGCTCATAGTAATCAATAAAATGCAGAAATCTTGGCCAAGACTTATAAAGATTTCCTTAATTGCGACGAACCGGAAACAACCTTCGACATCGACACCAACACATCAATCAAAACGCCAGAAGCTAAAATCAAACCGCCAACATACGAAGAAGTAGTGATTGCAATCTCAAAAATGAAAAACAACAAAGCAAGCGGTGAAGGACCAATAACAACGAAAATTTGGAAATATGCAGTGAAACAGGCATTACATGCGAACTTAGCCTAATCGAAATTTGGGAATCCTAAAAATTTCCGAAACACTGGACAACAGCAATCATAACATCTTTGCATATAAAAGGCGTTAAGACGGATCCAAATAACTACAGAGGGATCTCTTGATTGGACTGTACCTATAAAATCTTTTTTAGAATTATCTACAACAGAATAAAAGATCATCTTGATCAGGAGCTTCGTGACTATCAAGGCCCTTCGACCTTTCGACCTTACAGAAGTTGTCCAGATCAAGTTACAACTTTAAAACTGATCATGGAAATTTGGAAAAACGCGAAAATCAACTTGATATTTCTTTTTTTAATTTTCAGAAAATCTACGACAGTATCGATAGACCATCCATGCTATAAATGTTACACAATCTGGGACTACATCCTAAAGTAATTAAGTTGATCGAACTAACTTTAACAGACACACTTATAAACTAAAACCCCTTTTAGAAACATATTTTCTAATCCTTTCCTAATCAAAACTGGGCTAAGACAGGGTGACGGACTTTCTCCTTTACTTTTCAATTGTACTTTAGAATATAGGCCTATTATGAGACAATGGTACAAATTCAATCCAGAAAACATCAAAATAGCAGAGGTAAAAACGCATTAAACTTAAATTGCCTTGGCTTCGCAGGCGACTTAGCTTTCGTAGCTGATAAATTGGCCGAAGCCAGAACGCATGTTACGAATTTCTTTCTTTGGGCATTTACTTGGAATACTGGAAAATCGAGTAACTAAACAACTCATTTCTATATTTAAATAGTGGAGAAATCCTCCAAGATGGTTGGCCGAAATAGAGCAAGATGCAAGAACATAACATTGCAGAACAAGATCTTTTAGAAAAATCTGAACAGCTTAAGTTGCTTAAAGATAAAGACACAAGATTCGTCAAAAAAGGTCGAGCTCCGCCGTCGATGATTTGTACCGATAAAATCAGACAGATCAGACCCCAAAACATAAAGAATTATTGGGATAAACGTAAGAATCCTAAAACTAAACCAAGAGGAAGTTTGATTCAAGTGGTCTAATGAGGCTGTAAAAGCAAAAAAAGCAATAAACGACAGAAAAATGGAATGGGTCCTCAACCCATTCAAAACTATTGTCAAAAAACAATTATCTCTTTCACATCTTTTACACTTTGTTAGGTCATCAGCCGAAAGGCTGGTTTGAATCTCTAAAGGCTTTATTAGGTAAAACGAGCAGTCAGGTAGTTTATCATCCTTTTTTTCACTGAGCAAAAAAGTATGCTTATCAACGTGCCAGGCCCTCTGAAAAGCATCTACTTTCCACCCTGCAAATTACACCTTCGCTGCATTCACCACAGGGTCTGGTTGTACATAGAAATTCATTACGCTCAGAAGAGATAACTCTGACTAGTCTCTTTTCAACTTTTTTGTAGCCCTGGAACAAGCAGATTAAGTGAAAATAATTTAACAGCCCTCCTGCCTGTTATGGTAAACTTTAACACTATTACTTACATCGTTTATAAATGTAACACTATCTTGGGTGTACTGCAGTGGAACTGTAAAAACAGCCTGTCAACTTTATATTATAAAATAGTTGGTAAAAACATTTTCTAACTGATGTACTTATTAAGTTCAGAAATATTTCTGTAAATTGATAACACTGGTTCAGATACTGTTGGATTAATCAAATTTATTTATAAGGAGAAATCATATGTGCACACCTAGTAACCGTTACAATTTGAAATTTCGTTACTTTACAACGATTGTCAACTACTAGAATATTCGTCTCTAACCATGAATGAATCTGATTGTGATTCAAAACTAGTTGACTATGTATATATTGTGGAACATAGTTCAATGGCTTTCACATCGGTACAATGCCGGGAGCCACACACTGTGTTTAGTGTGTACAGTAAGCGAGATGCAGATCAATAGAACAAAATGTGGTGTAAGTGAAGCACAATGCAATGTTCTGTATATAACAGCACGGTAGAACACAGCCCTGCCATTAGGTACAAAAGGCTGTTCAATGAGACCATTCCAAAGATGAATTCAAATTTACAATGGAACTATTTGAATCAATGCCTTCCGTATTAACAATGTAAATTACGTACCGATGTCAAAATTCAAAACGTTTGGTGAATTTTCTGTTGCATATTCCGCGATAAAATTAATTCGATCCAGTAGAAATGTTTAACTCGATAACAGAATATTTTATAAACATGTAAATTTTATTAGAGTTAATTAAATAATAAATTTCAATTTTGTATAAGTAGTTACAAAAACTAGTTATGTCTATTAAGCGGACAAAGACACAAATATTTAAAATAGAGAAAGTATTGTGACAAATACACGGATAATAATATTTTGATAATGCTCCTGTATGAAGTTTAAACAAGTATAATTAGTTAGTATATGCCGTATCGTACTTTTTTTATCTGAGGCGGCGAGAAAAACGCACGTTCACTCCCTCACGATGGGGGAAGTAGTGTTGGACTCAATTGAGGCGTCCTCGTCCAGCCCTGAGAGGCCGCAACCGCCTAACCTACCGAAAACCTGCCGCCTGGCCCCTTGATCCGATATCAGCAAACAACCCTCCACCTCCCTCAGAACTGTTTATATAATACTACAAGGGAAATATCGGGTTAAAAAAAAATTACATACTGTCAGCGGGGCGTGGAAGGGAACTGTAGCCTAATACCCCTCTCGCTGTCACTAACCAACACTCACTCTCTCACTTTCATTCATCTCTTTCATTACCAGCTCAGGAAATTAGTGTGCCTACCTTAACTACTGAGATCGGGACAGGATTGATTCACTGTGGGAGAGGGCGATCCCGCTGATCTCCATATGTCTCCTCTCTCCGCAGTCTCCCGACCACCCTCTCCGCAAACTGAGCGACCAACTTCTAACTCTCCTCATCCTGCAGCATCGCTGCCCCTACTCTCTCTGGGATCCACTGTGCAACGCCTATCTTCTCAGATGTCTCCATTCTGTCGAGGCCAAATAGGGACATCTTTCAAAAATATGTGAAACGGACTCCTCCTTTTCACTATCGCCCAGCCGACATTTCGGTACTTCATGAAGTTTGAACCTAGTCAAATATGCTCCAAAGCAACCATGCCTTGTTAGCAACTGCGTCAGCTCGTGGGTGGTATCACCAAATGTCCTCCTTATCCACATCTCGACATTTGGAATGAACCTTCTTGTACACTCCGAGACCCTAGCTTCGCTCCATCTCCTCTGCCACCTGCTAAGTAATCGACTTCAACATTTCTCTTTATCAGCACTAGCACGCTGCTCTTCCCTCCCGCACGCCCCTAGATCTCATGAAGGTATCCTCGAAATTACTAGGGCTGCCTCCGTAGATACAGTTATATAAGCACTACATATTTTCAGAGCCAATTTCCGCTGCGTCCTTAGAAGCCTACCGCTGTAACTTTTAAATCTTAGGGCTCTGCCCCACACAGGTACACCATGTAATACCACTGATGTTGCCACTGCTCCCAACATCAATCTCTTTGCTTGCCTTGGGCCCCCAATATTAGGCATCAATCTATTTAAGGTGCTGAAGATTCTTTCGGTTTTAGTCAACGCCTCAATAGTATGCAACCGAAAGTTGGTTCCAGAGTCCAACCACACTCCGAGGTACTTCAATCTCTTTCCAGGCACTACCTCGACATCACCTACCTTGAACTTAATAGGTCTAAGCTTCCGTCTTCCGGCCATTATCACTGCTTTCGTCTTTTCAGGGGCTAGCTGTAACTTCCTCCTCCATTGCAGAGTTAACGTTAACTATAAGTCCTTCCTCTGTCCGAGACATAGCTACCAGCGCTAGATTGTCTGCGTATTCCACCAGATGGAGACCCTCTGGTAACCTGACCTCGTCGTACTGTATGTTCCACAAAGTTGGACCTAAAACTGACCCTTGTGGAACTCCACTTGTAACTTTAAACTCCCTGGCTTGCCAACCAATTTCTGTTACAACACTTCTCTCACTTAGATACACCTGGATCATCCGTCTGAGGTATGGGCTTATTCCCGCCTTTTCCAAAATCCTCATTATACAGATCCATGAGGCACTATTAAAAGCATTTCTAACATCCAGTATTATGATTGCCGTATCGTACTTGCTTTTACTCAAGTGTTGATTTTTCTAGCATTGAGTGAAACGTTTCATCGAAGGATACACTCTATCAGGCCGAATACTGGTAAGATTAAAAAATAGACTTCTGGGTGTTCAAAAAATCAAAATAAATGTTGATATAAAATTGCCCTCCCCCCTCCTGCGGGGTTAAAGAATGTTGTATTAATATTTAGGTCATTTAAAAGTATTGTCATGGCACCAGCTTCTCGGTTTGGAGACCTCATTTTCCGAATCGAATAAAATAGGAGAACATAGTAGCTATCATTATTTCGTTTTAATGTTCAGTTTGTTTGATTATTTATTGAAGAAATTTGATTTTCAGTATTGTATTTCTTCGTTCAATATAAACCCAACCTCTTTTTTGTTACTTACAAGTGCCATTTCGATTACATATGACAGTTTCCTTGACTATTGTAAAGATTTTTACTATTGTAACCTATTTTTCTCATATTTATATCATTACTTTATATAAATTCAATGGTGTAATTAACCTCTGTAATCTTTGTAAACCTTTTTGAGGCTAATTCTATATACTTAACTACCTTTTAACTGACTTCTACACTACATATCCTAGGTTTGATTCCCGGTTAGATCTGGCATATCTTAATCACTCGGTTTCATGTATCGTTTTTCACCATCTGCGTTATTTATATGTAAAACCGTCAGACGTGAAACCAAAAAAAGATAAATTTTGTTCCAGCGTATGAATTAAATAAATTATTTAAGCTGCATTTATTTATTCTGTGGAAAATGAACTCAGAGCCGGGGCCTTCAGCTTACAAATTGAACAAACTATCGATTGAGCAGGATAGGAAATATTTTCAGTTTGAAACAACTACCTCAAGATGTTTGGTTAGTGTTCGTACAAAGTCAAAGTCAACTAAATTATATAAACATGGAAACGTGACCATGTACTTTAATAGAATCATCTTTTAATAACCTGTCAAAGTTTGTATGTTTACAAGTGATGGAAAACCGCTTCGTAAAATGTTATCATCTTTCATAAAAATTCTCCATGAAATTTTGTAACTTTCTTCGTTTTATTTACTTTTATTTTTGTTTTATATCTTCATAATTCATGAGTAGTTTCAAAGGGTTTGTAATGCCTAATTATATTCTCACTCAACACGATGAGTAGGCCTGTTAGAGGGTTTCAATAGATTAAGATTTTTCAAATTTGTCATTAGCTTTTTTATTTTAAAGTTGATAGTTTAATTCATTCATGTTATTTAATGTTTCACCCTGTCGCTACAATCATGACAATCTTCTTTTCAGTAACTATTGTTTTCATGTCTAGGCACTTCCCTTTCTTCTCGTATCATTAAAATATTCACGATTAAACTATTGTGTAGTATAATATGTTTGATACATTTCTGTTTCCTACTGTTTAAGCTTGCAATAAGTTTTTTTTTGGGTCGATTGCCCGTAAGTTTCCATTATTCGTCTTTTTGCCGTCCAGCTAATAGTTTACATTTTCCTCTAAAGCCATTTCGTGAACTGTGTAACGCTTTAAATATTTTTCTATCCTGCTATCGCAACATTTAGACATAACACTCGCACAATGAACTAAACCATTGAAGAAAGTAATTTTCACAATTTTTTTTCTTATCTGGATATGTGATTATTTGTGTTGATAAATTACCACCAAATATTAATAAAATTATGACTCATGCCCGGTATTTGAGCTGTGTATATAATTGTTAAATTGCTATAAATTGTATGGTTGAATTCGAGGCACGTTGTGAAAGTAGTACACAGGTTCAGGTATGTGGAATGTCGACGGAGCACAGATGTGAGTAACACGGCGCAGATCAGTTCGCATGGTGAACAAGCCCGTAATCTATACTAGGCCTATATTAGAAGGGTATGTAGGGATCTTAGACTTTAACTTAGAATTTGATTAATTAGAACTATTTTGTGTTCTCGGCATTGTAGTATAAGGTGGAGGATTGGACACTGAACTGAAATGAGATATACTAAAAATAATTTTATTATTCTTAATTACTATATAATTTAATAATTAACCTTTTACTTTCTTTTGCCCTATATGAATTTATAGAGAAGAAAAGCTTGCTATTGTTATCATGTCGAGTTTTTACCGGATATCTCACGTTTCAGGCCCCCTGAACCAAAATAAGTATTTGTAGCGATTGGTTTGTGTGTGTGCGCACACATGTGTATGAACGAAATATCTTAAAAACGGAATTTCGTACAATGGTTAAACTTGTAACTTAAGTTGCTTACCAAATAAAATGGCTAGGGGACCCAACATGCAACATGAACATATTCATTAAAGTCGATCAACCAGAAGTAGGTCCAGTAGTTTATTTGTGCGAGTTTTTTGCAATTTTCTCAAAAAGAGTTCTTAAGATTTTTTTTTAAAAAATCGCCTTATTTACCGAATTTTGTATGATCTACAAGACAATGTAAATGCCGTGTTTCAAATTCTTGGGAGGGGCTGTGCTCTTATGATGGAAATTGTTTTTTTTAAGATTGCGGGCTCAATATCCATTTTATGGCAAAAGAGTCTATAACTAAAGGGGTTAAAAAGTAAAAAAGCTTAAACTTTTATTGAAAGCTTTATTTTGAAAAAGAAACCGCTTAGTTAACGTCAATAAGTGATTCCCTGTATTTAGCTTATCAAAATCGATAAAAAATGGGATTTTAAAGATTGTGGCTTCAGTATGTATCTTCCGACAATAGTATGTAGACTAATAATCAAAGGTTTGGAAAATTTAGAAACCTACAACTTTAACCTACAAGGTTATTACTTTGTGTTTTTTTCTGCATAGCCTATTTAGCGTCAATTAGTGGTTTTATATAGATAAAACCACAAATTTTAAGTTATTCCATTAACCCCATTTCATTATTCATTATTATTTTATTATTTTATTTTCATTATTTTAAGTTATTTAAGTTTTTAAGTCGAACAGAGGCTGGGTTTATTTAGCGTCATTCACTCAAGACTAAAATAAGGTTATGGTTTCATTTTACATTGTTTACTAATGATAAAACACAGGTTATATTTTTCATTATTTAGATTGGCAAAAGAAAGTTGTGTGAATACTTCACACCAGATTTTTTTATATTTATTGCGTGTTATTTTTCTTTTTTTAAATTATAGAGATGTTATAGATATAAGATGTAGGCCTAACTGGTACAGACTCAAAAGTAGCGACTATATTGCCGTTCTTCAAAATTATTTTCAATAAAATTTTATTTATGACAAGTAGGCCAATATAACATCCGAATATAGTGCTAATGAGCCTGCTGTCATATGGTTCAAGACGACCGTTAAACTGGCAACTATTTCAAACATTAGGCTATAATTTGGTATAAGGGGACAGACACCATCATGTCACGAGAACGTGTTGTGAATCTTGTTTATTATATCAGCTTCACTGCTTTACTATTTTATCATTGTTTATGCGTTTAAGTACCCGTATTCAAATTATCATATTAAATCATATTTCTATTGCTATTGTTTTCTGGTAAAAGATTTTTTTACTCTCACCCTTAGGGCTTCGAATATAACTACATTAAAATTTTATTTTAGTTGCCTCCATTGCGTAGTTAGAAAGCCAGAAAATTATGCAGAAGGATATTACACAATTATCATCATACACAAACTTTTATCGACACGTAAAACAATAAATACTACATAGTGTTATTACATTGCCCATAACGACAGGTGGCGTGTGAAGTTATTTGCACTCAATCTATTAGTTCCAGGGCTACAAAAAATAGTTCTGTTTCTTATCACATGGTCAGCCAATTAAATGGCTGATTTTAAGAAAAGAGGAGGTAGAGGTGTTAAAGACACTAGTCAGAGTTTTCTCCTTTAAGAGTAATCAACTTCATCATTAAACAGCTAGACCCTGTGGTGAATGAAGTGAAAGTGTCATTTGCAGGGTGGGAAATATATGCTTTTCAGAGGGCTCGGCATGCTCATAAGCATACTTTTCAACTCAGTGAGGAAGGCAGGGGTAAACCACCTCACTCCTCATTTTACTTAGTAAAGCCTCTAGAGGTTCAAACCAGCCTTTCGCCTGATGACCTCAACAACAACAGTGTTGTATACAAAAATGGCATGTCAAATTTTGAGATAGGAAATGGATAGGTTATGCTAATGTGCAACCCCGCAACAAGTTATTTGACCTGTTATTCGGTTGGAGTGGCTCAGAGAAACTGGGAAAAAACCTTGAACCGGATAGCTAATTTTTTGCGCCAAGTTAATATTAAAAATTTAAAAGCACCGTTCAATAACCCGCAGTAGTCTCTAATGACAAATCTGTTGATGCAAATTTAAAAAATATAATCAAGAACTGAACTTTACGTTTTACGCGTCTAATTAAATGGGGACTATTGAAACACATTCTCTAAGTAAAACAGTGTATATGAAAACCTTGCCCAAAGTCCGATTGGTCCAGCAAAGTGAGCAGTAGAGTAAAGTAGGCATGGTAGTGGGGGTGGGCGATTGGATTTTTACTTTGCCACTGCACTAACTTACTCTCCTTTACCAACTTTTTTTTTAGTACTCTACCAATCGCTTACTATACCAATGTAAACAAGCCTAAATCTTACAATCTCATTTATTTCCAAAAGTATAAAAATAGTTGTAAGCAATTTATGGTAACATAAATTTATAACGTGTTGTTTAAATAAATATTACGATGTAGAGTGTTTTCTCTCAAATGTTTTATGCAATTGTTAGTATAGCATTTTGAGTAAATTCATGTCTCTTTGTACAATAGTGGTATATACTGAATGTTTTCTAATTTCACTTAAATCTTACTCCCTCCATTGTTCTTTTAACTTTAACTTTCGACTGACATGTTGGTTATATGTCACAGAATTTCCACTATTGATTGTAGTGTTCTAATTTCTTATTTCGTGTGACAAATTATTCAGTTATGTTACAAATTTTCATTGATTCAATCACAATTTTTCATTCCAATTTTCCAATTCCAAATCCAAATTCAAATTTTCAATTTTTCAATGATTCGTGATATAATTGGATACATTAAAAAAATATTTCTTACAAAATTTGGCGATGTTAAAAAAAAATTTTAATGTCAAAATAATGCAACTATCGGCCTACCTTAACATGTCGGTTGTAAAACTTCTAACACTACGGCTTTGAATAAATTTTAAAACGAAAACGTTCGGTTATGTTGTATTTGATTTTATTCTATCTCAGATGCGCATTTCATGGAAATGTTTTTTCTTTTTTACGTTTTGACGAAATTCTCTTTAATGATTCTGTTTATGTAGAAAAAAACAAAGGAAGTTGAAAAAAATCCAAATCATTATGAGGCAAATTGAGTAGGAATCTTAATAAAACAAATAAGATGAAATCAGCGTGTAAAAGGAAGATTTCATGGAACAAACTGAGGGATTGGCTTTAGTAACAAAACGCCAGCGAATGATGCACTACTGCCTGTGTTCCATTCATTTTCTTCTTCTTGTCCTGTTTTTCTAGAACGAAGGAATGAACTAACGAACTGCGACTCTCATCCATTATTCATTGTTCAGCTCTATTGCTTCCTGAAACGGTCTTTTGTTATTCACTTTCGGCAATTAACACCTTTCCTTTAATGTTCTTTTGCACAACCTCCCATGGATTATGCAGTTCTCAATTATTAATGAAAGAGAAAAGCTTTTCCACAATAACCCTACCGTAGAACGAATATTTTCTTCACTCTTTTTTAATTTAATATACATTTTAAACCACAATGAACAGAAACATACCATAAAAATTTCTTTGTGTTTTATGCTTATGTAAGGATCAATAATTTCCAATAACTTACAGAAAAAGTTTTTTGTAAGAGATAATGGATTTAAAAGAACTAATTGATTAATATTTTCATCGCAGGACCCAATACATTGTGTGTACCAAAGTAAAAAATAATATTAGAACAACACTGTTGATGTAGTTTTAGAACAAAACTTAATTGAAATTAATTAAAATAATATATAAATATTTCCAGAAAACTAAAATCTGAACAATAAGATTGATATTTTTATTTGTCTAAAGATGTATCAACTGCTTTCGTTATTAATAAGTACTACAGATTACGGTACATCATCTATGGGTTTTGACATTTAATAATTTTCACATCCCAGCCGGGAATAATTTCTGACTGCATTGGCAGCGTAGTCTAATGCTCTAGCCACTGGGCCACAGAGGCGCCAAATAAAAATTTGCTAAAATAATTTATTAGGACCTTTCGCTTTACAATGCTGCGAAGTCGAACACTCTAATTACTACAAATTTCAGATAGTCCTACAGGCCTGCATTTCTTTTAATTATCATAATTTAATTGTCAGTCAAGTCAGCTGTAGACAGTTCATCTTAATTATTGAGCCACACTGAATGGGTGAGCGAATGTGTACAGTGAGCAGCTGATAGCCACACGTCGACAAACTATACTGGAAGAATTTGTTGAAATTTAGGTCTATTCCAAGCGAAAAAATGCAACAAAAGCTTCGGCAGGACTGCGTTATTGTCAATAGTCTACAGTTCTTCATAGCAGAAAACTTCAAGAGAAAAATACTTTCAAACGTTTAAAATAGTGAATATGCCTACTTGTAAACTTTTGGATGTCATACAATTGAACTTTTTCAGGTACATGTTTTCAAAGTAAGAGCAATCGAGTTATGGAAATAAAAATATGAGTATTGTAACGCACCTCAGCCCTCTAATCCACCTAACCGTACTGAGCAAGGCACAGATTCGATGCGAAGCGCCGGTGGAGTGCCGTTTATTGCAGTTATAGCAGTAATTGAAAACCAATTATTTCTAAACCTGTCTAAAAATAAAGAAGAATCAACCAATAATAATAATATATATGCCCTAATATAATATTGTATTAAATTCATTTCTTGTTAACGAATTTTTTTATATAGCCTAGGTTTAACAACTTTTTTTTTCTTTAAACCAGGGTTAGTTTAATTTACATCTACTCGAGAATCATGGTGAATTACGATTATTACAACATGAGTATTAAACGGCCATCCCAGCATTTAGAGTTAACTGCAGTATAAGTTATGTGACGGCTTTTCAGTGGACATTATTGCTTTGGGAATAACCTCATTTAGGTAATACCGTGAGCAATAACTTTAACAAATTACTACATTCTTTGTTATGTTATTTACATTATGAGCTTTTGATCTAGTTCGTTATAAGAGCTTAGAAACGTAAATAAATGTAAACCTGTATTAATGACTGAAACCTATATAAATTTCATTTACGTTATAATATTGCAGTAATCCAATATTTAAATCACGTTAAAAGGGAAAATAATACTAGTTTCGTGATAATGATGAGCTACTCGTACTTTTAGGTGAACTTTAAAGTGTGTTACTCTATTTAAATTCATCTTTTACTTTATGTCAGGTTAATCATCCTTTACGATTGTGTAGGTTATTTATTTATCAGAAACCATATTCATAGAAATCCAGAGTGTCATTCTCAAGATAATTTAAGACTCCTTCCCATTATTAAAAAATTCTTTGAATATCTGAATTTGTTTTTACCTTCTTTATTACTGTTGTAGCTTCAGAAATGTTGGGCCTACAGAAATCAACAATTTGATGTTGATTTCCATTCCCGTACTACCTATAAGATATCTTGTTATCAAAAAGTTTTTAAATCTTTTTTTATATTTTGAAAACCCACCGGATTAGTGCTGTGGTAAAGCCTTCGCAGGCGTCAGCTGATTTTGAGACGAACGTTCCTTGGTTCAAACCCTATTAAAAATAATTATTCTATACTCTCACTATATAAAAGCCTACAGATTTAAACTTTCGACAGTGGTTACATATGTACTTTGATGGTCGAGGTTTAATTAACCGTACTCTCTCAGGAATTCTCGGCCTGTGTCTCTACAAGACTAGACCTCATTCACGTGCCATGCATGTTATCTTTAAAGCAACTCAACTCATTGGGTAATGGGTTAGCTTATTGTCTTTTAATTGATCAGACATACAAACATTAGAGATTAAAAATAAATAAAAAAATGGAAAAAGTAAGTGGGCTTGTTAGTTACAAACTAACAGACTGCTACGTGAAGAACTAAGAAAAAGTAACTTCATGAACAATGAAGTTATTTAGACTACTAATCATAGGACTTGATACAAAATCATGTATTAATAATTTTTTTGTTATTACTAATTAACGTACATTATCGAATGTAAAATAAAATTAAAAACTAATTTTCCCGAAAATGTTTTTGAGTTCTGCAGATGAAACAAAATTCTAAACGTTGATGTACTTCGAGAGAACTTGAAAAGTTCACGAGACGTTTTTATAAAAATAAACTTCTTTAATTACAATCATTGCGCATTGTTTAAATACCAGTGCGTTTTCTTTAATCAATGATAATTTTTGTTCTAAAGATTTTATAATGTGGGTCTTAATTTAAATTGTTTTGAACTATTGGAATCTATTCCGAAAGAAACCCTCTACTTTGAATAATTAAACTAGATTTCAATTAAATGTATTGTTGCTAACAATTCTTATCCTATAGGTTTTGTGAATGTAAAACTCATTGATTAAATCGGTGATAGTTACTACTAGATTGCAGTTTGATGTTCATCGACTACTTTTATCGTTACAGCCTAAGGACAATGTTAAATGATTTTTTCTCACCCTGATGATTTTTCGTTTTTTCACTGAAAAGAGAAAACATTAAAAAGATAAAACTCTTCTATTTCATCCTGATTGTTTCATGTGTATTCATATTAAAATGAAAAAAATCATGAAAATAATTGTGGCTTTAACATTAGAACAATGTAAAATTACAACAGTAGTAAGCTGTCGAGGGCTTACAAGTATTTTTACTATAGGTACTACTTTTCATGACCATGCAGATCACACAGATAGATCGCTGGTTAAATTTATATAAAAAAATCCCAAATCTCAAACACATGAAAAATATACATAATATATTTGATTAGCTATTGGTTTCTTCTGTGTATAACCACAAAAACTCAAATACATTAAAAAAAATTATTTATACGTATTACAATGATAACATTGTCAATATTTTCATCGTATCTTTAAAATTGTCTTGTATAAATAATCAGGGCCGTTGAATAAGGGCCCTTATTTATAGTAGATAAATAGTACTAAATAGTAAACAGAAGAAACTATTTTTTCTTTCTTCTTCTGCAAAGCGGAGATCCCGGGTTCGATTTCCGACAAGAGTCTTGAAATCCTATTACACAACCAAACTCACCGTTTTTTAAACCACAGTAATCGCTAATGGCCAAGACGATGTAACTTTAAATCAACTAAAAAAATTCATTTGGTTATTTTACGTTGTAGGCTATAATTTATTTTTAGCAAAATAATGTTAGGGATTAAATTTTTATGTCTATGTCATTATTAATATGTATAATTTTAAAACGTATATATTTTATTAAAGCCTTACAACCACAATTTTTAGATTTTTCGGTTGCACATTTACAAAAATTTACCAGCTTTGAGTACAATGAACTTGGGTTTTCAGTAACTGTATTCAGCTTCTCGTTCATCATGGCTGCATTTGAGGTTAAATATTCCGGAGTTAAAAGTTCCCCAATCGGGTCTCCGGGGGGGACGGTTTTGAATGACGCCATGCGCAGGAGAGTGGTGAAGGTAGGAATACGAATCGGCACTTGGAACGTGCAGAGCATGTACAGGGCTGGAGCACTGGCCAACATCATCAGAGAAATGCAACGACTGGATGTGAACATTCTTGGAGTTAGTGAGACCTGGTGGCCGGGCAGTGGAAGAATGACTTCATCGGATCAGGTGGTGTATCATAGTGGCAACAGTGATGGCGGGCACAGACAGGGGGTAGGCTTTATAGTGAACAAGAAAATCAGCCAAAGTGTTGAAAGTTTTATTCCTTTTTCCGACCGAATAATCATGCTCAGAATAAAGTCACGACCGGTTAATATTAATTTGATTCAGGTGTATGCACCAACGGCGGATAAAAGTGAGGACATTATAGAGGATTTCTACAGGGAGTTAGAATCCGCCCTTGGATACACAAAACCACACGAAGTCAATATTGTGATGGGAGACTGTAAAGCGAAAGTTGGATCCCAGGAAGTAAAGGACATAGTTGGGCGCTATGGCTTGGGAGATAGAAATGAAATGGGTGACAGACTCATACAATTCTGTCAGGAAAACAACCTGACAATATTAAACACATACCTCAAACTTCCGCCTAGGAGGCTGTATACTTGAAATTGCCTCAGGATAACAAGGAAAGAAACATCATCATCAGGAATCAGATAGATTATATCATGGTCAATAAAAGGTTCAGAAATAGTTTCACGGAAGTTAAGACATACCCAAGCGCTGATGCCTGCACCGATAATAATCTCCTCATGGGGTCAATGAAAATCAGACTCAAAAAAGTGAAAAAAGCGAAGATTCAGCCTAGACTTGACGTCAGAAGACTGAAGAATTCGGGAACTAAGGAGGTTATGACGAAGGATATCAATGAAAGGCTACATAATGTCAATAAAAAAAAAATTGCAGAGACCTTATGGAGAGAATTGAAAAACCAAGTAGTGGAATCTTCAAACGGTCATCTGAGGGTAACAGGAAGAGAGAGAGGAGTGGAATGGATGAATGATGAGATACTGGGCCTGATGGATGAGAGACGAGAATGGAAGGGCAGAGACATGGCAGAATATAAAAGGATACATAAGGAAATACAAAGGAAGATAAAGACTGCAAAAGAGAAATGGCTGAGAGGGAAATGTGAGGAGATTGAGGAACTGGATAGAAGATATGATTTGTTCAATATGCATAAGAAGATAAGGGAAATGACTGGAACAGCATATAAATCTCATCCTAATGTATGATCGGATGGAAATAAGATAATTTTTGAGACAAAAGATAAAGTAAAGCTTTGGGAAGAATATGTCAAACAGCTTTTTGAAGATGAAGAAAGGCCATCACACGAGGAACAAACAGCGGCTGACTCAGGACCTGAAATATTGAAGGAGGAGGTTCTTAAAGTGGTACAAGAGGCGAAGGTGGGAAAGGCACCTGGACTAGATGATATTCACACCGAAGTTTTGAAGGTCATAGATGAGGAAAAACTAGGTGTAATAACCGCACTGTTCAATATTATATATTCCACTGGACATATACCGAAGGAATGGTTGAAGTCAACATTTGTGACTATTCCAAAAAAGCTAAATGCAAGATTATGTAGAGATCACCGCACAATAAGTCTAATGAGCAATGTATTGAAACTATTCCTAAAATTTATTCATAAACGGGTGTATGGAAAATGTGAGGAGTATATCAGTGAAACACAGTTCGGATTCAGAAATGGTCTGGGCACTAGAGACGCCCTATTCTGTTTACAAGTTCTTGTGCAAAGATGTATGGACATGGGCAAAGATGTATATATAGCATTCATCGACTATGAAAAAGCGTTCGATCGAATAAAGCATCACAAACTTATACATGTCCTGTGGAAAGTAGGACTGGATGACAAGGACATAAGGATTATTGCAAACCTGTATTGGCATCAAACGGCCAACGTCAGAGTAGATGGTGAAATCACAGAAGACATGGAGATAAAAAGAGGTGTGAGACAGGGTTGTGTGCTATCACCAACACTTTTTAACATCTGCTCGGAGGAAATTTTAGCGGAAGCTCTGAATGAAAGTCAGGAAGGCATTGTAATTAATGGGGAGGTACTAAATAATATACGCTATGCAGATGATACCGCCTTGCTGGCCGACTCGATGGAAGGTTTGCAAATCCTTTTGTCCAAAGTATACACCGCCAGTAAGGATATGGGTCTGAATATGAACGTTTCAAAGACCAAATATATGGTAATTTCGAAAACGCCGCTGATAAACAACATACAAATTAAGCTTAACAATGCGACTATAGAAAGGGTATTGCAATATAAATATCTGGGGTGTTGGATGAATGATAATTGGGATTTGTCTCAGGAGATAAGGGTGAGGATAGAGACCGCTCGTAGCGCATTCTGCAGAATGAGACCAGTGCTGAGCAACCGTAACATCAACCTTAAAATTAGAATTCGAATGGCGCAGTGTTATGTGTTCTCTGTTCTCCTTTATGGTTTGGAGGGATGGACGTTGACAAAGGTCCTGAGTAACAAGCTGGAAGCCTTCGAATTATGGGTATATAGACGGATATTGAGGATCTCATGGAGAGAAAGAGTAAGAAATACGGAAGTGTTGGAAAGAATTGGTAAACAGGCGGAGATCTTACACAAGATTAAGGTCCGTAAATTACAATACTTTGCTCATGTGATGAGGAATGAGAAGTATAGAATCCTCCAACTGGTGATGCAAGGAAAAATCGAGGGAAAAAGACAGCCCGGCCGTAGGAAGACGTCTTGGATCAGGAACCTCAGAGAGTGGTATGGGAGTAGTAGGGCCTACAAGTGAACTATTTACAGCAGCCGTCTCCAAGGTGCAGATAGCCATGATGATTGCTAATCTTCGTTAGAAGAATGCAACTACAAGAAGAAGATTCAGCTTCTGAAGTCCCGAATACAAAATACATGAACAGTATTGTCTCCACATCAACATTAGTAAAATGCAATTCATGACCATCAGCAAAGAAGATAGCCGCAGCATAAATTTGTATACAAATCACACAAAAATAAGATAAGTCTTACAATATCTGTAACGTGGCATAATTATCAACGCTGAAATGTATAGCTCTCAGGATATAAAGAGGCGCATTAGGAAGACCAGAAATGGCTTCAATACAATGAGCTCAGCATTAAATATCAAAAACTAAATTAGATTTTAAGTTACACAAGCTAACCCTAAACACAAAACTACAGCTTCTAAGATATTGTGTGTTCTAGGTTCATTTGAATATGGTGCGAAGACTTGACGCCGGAACAGATTGATTGCCTACTAACTCAAAGCTTTTGAACTCTAGCTGTGTAGAACAATGTTAAGGATACCAGTCTTACGGAAAAGTCTTACGGAAAATGAATGAAGGCCGAGAGGTAATCAACATTGTCAAAATTCGTAAACTTTAGTACCTCGGGCACATCATGAAATATCAGAAAATATATAAACTACTAAAACGCACCTTACAAGGAAAGACAGAAAGGAAAAGAAATCTTGAAAGAAGAAGAATATCCTGGATCGCCAATTTAAGGGCCTCGTTTGCTACAGGCTCTGCAGAGTTGTACCAGATAGCAACGAACTCGGTCAAAATAGTCTTGATGATCGCCAAAATCCGAAACGAATAGGAACGCTAAGAACAAGAACTTTCCTTATTTATTTTATATTAATCAAATTTTTTAGTTTATTTAACGTTGCATCAACAATTCGTCATTAGCGACTACTGTGAAATTCGGTACTGTAACGGAGGGCTTTAACGTGTTATGGTTTGGTGGTTATGGTTTCCAAACCATAGCCAGGAATTGAAACCGGGAGCTTCGGCTTTTAGCGCGCTAGTCACTACGTCACGGAGGCGGAAAGATTTATTTTTAGTTCAACAAATAAAACAAAAAATTCTAAACAGACTAAAAATAATTAATAAAAAGATATGTAATATGTATTATTAATGAATACAAATATTTTATTAAATGAAGTAGGTCTAAGTTAATTTTATTACTTTTTTTTTGTTTTTATGAAAGACAGATTCCAATTTTGCTTCTTTTATAGTAAAAATATTGTATTAATTAAACATTTCTTAAATTATTTTGATAGTGAATTAGTATAATTATAATTTATCAGTAATTAAATTTAGTTACTTCGGTATTTTTATTTGGATTTCATGTTTATAAAAAGTAATACGGTTGAGTGAAACAAAATAAAAGTGATATGAATATAATTTGATTTTTGCTGGAAGTATGGTATTTGCAATATAAGAAATTCATATATTTAAATTTCATTTCAGTCAGAACCGCTTGCCGAGTTCTGTCGTAAAAAAGTTGTCATAGGAGTACTTCATTCATAATAGGGATGAGCACGTGACAGCATTCTAATTTATAAACCACTTTCCAGCCTATTTTTTTAAACATCTCCTGGGAGAGAAAACCCGTTAAAAGGTCAGGCCTCGCTCATTCTTCCACCAACCATTAGAAATTAGCATACGCTACGACACTTATTTTACATGAAATAATTTTTATTATTTTTTCCCTTTTAAAAATATTTTTAATTTTTATTATGCTCTATTTTATTTTTTTTAATGCATTTACAAAGCATTTATGGCATAATTTATTTTCTATTAAACTCAATAATGTATCATTTCATTTCTTTATTTTCGAGTTTTTTATTTTTATTTTGTCTCTGTTTACTGTGTTTAATATAATTGCTATTGTTATTAAAGTTTTTCATATCTTTATGACCTTTATGATATCTTTATAGGTTTCTCATTCACAGTTAATTTTCAAAATTTATTTTATAAGGTTTTAGACTTTTTATAGTACAAGCTTTCAATTTTGTTTTAAATTAATTTTCAAATTAAATTTTTCATCTGTCACATGCAATAGTTTATTCTTGTTGTACTTTGATGAAAAAGTTTATTTTTTTATCATATGATTAGACATTATTGATGACTGATCATCAGGCTGTTGAACATTTTCTTAATAGAGTTATTATTGTTCACAAATTGAAGAGATTGAAATTTTACTGTCTGGTTAAAATTTAAACAGAATTAAACTCAAATTCTTCTTTAGGTTACAATTTGAGATTATTTTTGTTATACGAGGTGTGGCTATTAAAAAACGAGACTGACGTTGTAAAAAATTTTATGTTTATTTTATACATAATCACTTATTGCCACCTTCAATATACACTCCTTCTCTATCCCTTTAACGCTCCATGCAAATTTTCCATTGTTGGAAACAGTGCTGGAAATCATCTACTGTCAGCTCCTTCAGGACACGTGCTGCTCAAAAATGTTTGAAATGAAGCTCGCAAAAATGTTTGTACTGAGACTTTGTACGCGATTGAAAATGACCCAAATTTTTTGAAAACGATAATGACATGTGATGAAACGTGATTTCTTACTTCTGATCCGGAAATGAAGCGCCAATCCATGCACTAGAAGAGCCGAACTTCACCGAGAGCCAAAAAAGCTCGAATGAGCAAGTCAAAATTTAAAGCAATGATGATTGATTTTTTTGATATCCATGGGATTGCGTACCTTCACTGCGTTCCTGAAGGTCAAACAATTAATCAATATTACTACCTTGAGGTACTTTATAAACTACGTCAAAGAGTAAGGAACAAACGCCCCGAAATGTGGAAGGACAAATCATGGGTTCTCCACCAAGACAATGCGCCAGCTCATTCCGCGTTATCTGTCAAGAGGTTCCTAGCCAAGTACAGCATCTCAGTGTTAGAACATCCACCTTGTTCACCAGATTTTGCACCATGTGACTTCTACCTGTTCCCCAAGGTGAAATCTGTATTGAAAGGGACAATATTTGAGTCTGTGGAAGCTGTAAAAGAGAAAGCGGCACGTCTCCTGAAGGAGCTGACAGAAGATGACTTCCAGCACTGTTTCCAACAGTGGAAAATTCGCATGGAGCGTTTTAGGGATAGAGAAGGAGTGTATATTGAAGGTAACAATAAGTGGTTATGTATAAAAAACAAAATGTTTTACAACGTAAGTCTCGTTATTTAATAGCCACACCTTCTATGTAATTAAAATCAATCATGAACAATTTCATGTTTTATTCAAAGAAAGCTATTACACTTATTTTCAACTCATGATGAATTGTATTTTAAAATAAAACATGCTTTAGAAAAAAGGTTATTCTGTATGTTCTATGCAAAAATAAAATATAAATTCAATTTTGTTTACCACGACACATCTTGAGGTTTTTTGAGTAAAACTTTAATTATTTTCTTACAAAATTTATGCTTTTATTACAACGTAATGTCATAGAAGT
This sequence comes from Catonia carolina, assembly GCA_035578175.1. Taxonomy (NCBI): domain Eukaryota; kingdom Metazoa; phylum Arthropoda; class Insecta; order Hemiptera; family Achilidae; genus Catonia; species Catonia carolina. Next base: position 85,990,275 of record JAQMRL010000002.1, read on the forward strand.
TCAGTTTGTTATTGTTAAATAATAATATATAAATTGACTACTCAAAACGGCAAAATACTTTTTCCAGCTTTACAACAGAAGTTTTCGAACAACACTCAACAACGATTAACTAGTGCACTCCTATTTATATAGTTTGCTAATTTAGCCATCTAGAAACCTCCAAACAGAGTGTTTTAGAACCTTCCCAACAGTTAACATATTACAAAAAACATAAACAATGAACGTATGAGAATCCTATTTTATAATATAAAATATGACATTCGACCGTTGCAGGTTTGGATTCTGTCAAGGTTACTTATTTATTAACATCATAGAAATTCGATCAGTTGCAATAAAATAACAAGATATCAAAGCTTTGAACGACAATAAACTTTATTCAACTTCACAGTACAAGTTTCTAGACAAGAGTTAGGGACAATTAAATAGTGCACTCCTATTATAAGTTGCTAACTTAGCCTTCGAGAACCTTGTAAACAGTTAATACAATACTAACAATACAATGATATTAAAGTGTTTCAATTCAGTTATACATAAAGTAACATGACATAGTGAAACAAATTCTTTGATATTTATTTTTTATTATTATATTTCTGTCTTTGATATTTACTAGAACTAATACACTACAGCACAATTACTAGACTGTTTATTTTAAATCGCATAAACAATAATTATAATTATTCCATAACGAAAAAAATTATAAATATCAAAAGGAAATTATTTTTAAAACACAATGCTACAGAATAATTTTGTAAAGAGGATGAAATGAACTGAACATTTATTAAATAATAAACAAAAGGTGTACAAATTAATAATCTGCTTACTGATATATTCTTTTTTTAATTACTAGAATTAATGATAATGAAGATATTAATATATTATAACATACTACTTTAGTTTTTAAATTTTTTATCATTGCATGGATAAAGTAGCTCTTTAGGTATGGTACAAAGAAATACAAGGATTAATTTAAGGAAAACTTTTGGTTGATTAACATTGTTTTCAATATCTTTCATCGTTTACATAGTTTCAATTTGTCACATTTTTTTAAATACTGGTTTCTTTATTCATTAAGGAAGAAAAAATTAACCAATTTTTGACGCTACTGGTAGTCCAAATTATTATTTTTACGCTAAATGACTTAGGCTACTTTCTTTTCAGGGTACGTTGAGTAAATTTTTCTCATGCGTTGAACAAAGCCATTGTTTTATAAATCATTGTGAATCAAATAAACGTTAAATGTATTTTATATAACTAAGTTTAAAAAAATTATAATTAAAAAAAACAACAAATAAATAGACCCATTCAATTAACAGCAGTTCAGAAAGCATTTTGATTGTCAAAGGGTTTACTGTAGGCTGTGAATCAGTTCGTAATATTCACACATTTAAATTTACTAAATTGACACTTATCAACTTATCTGCCTTTTTCAAAACCTTTATAAAAATAATTGCAAATAAAACTTTTTTTTTATTTTTATATATTTGTATTACTTTTGTACATTTACACCTTTTGATACTTCAAAAAGGAAATTGGTATATTATTTATTATTAACAAGAGATACATTAGATCAAAGCCATGAACGGACTGGTATAAAACGGCATTCGCACGTTTTCAAAGGTTACCTGTAAAAATTGTTTATTATATTTGTTACCTCGTTAACATGTATACTTTGAAGATGTGCGTAACTGACTATTTTCTACTTAGTTTTTAGTTTCTAGGGGTATAAACACCTGCGGAAGACGTTTAGATCTGTCATATACAATGAATTATGTAAATAAATAGGAAAATAATTATTCAAAAAACAATTAACTTTTTTATTTTTTAAATTATCAAAGCGAAAAATAAAATTCTCTTTTTGATTTATAAAACATGTCAATTTTTCAACATTTTGACATTCTGACCGCAAATAATATAAATCGTAACCCTACGTTTTAGGTAGAGAAAATACAGTGAAAGATTGAGATCATATTGAATTCAAAGAAACTTGTAGGCCACATTTGAAGTAAACAGGGAATAAAATGTCAGAAAATATCGATAAAGTGTCAGAAAATTTAGGAAAGGTTGAAAGCAATTGCACAGGAGTTTATGTGTAGGCCTACATTTATATTTTGGTAGTAGTATGTGTGCGACTGTAAGCACGTCTAACAAGGGTGAGACCATGTAGTGGTAAGTTTTCCTTTTGATAACGATTCCTTGTGGTTACTTTACTGTGTAACTGAAATTTATTATCATCAAACGGACGAAAATAAAGGTCTTTATTTTTTATTGGTTTTCTTAATACAGCGAGAGCTTAACTTTTAGGTAGACTATCTTTATCATACTGATCCTGCATTAGCAGGATATTACATATCTTAAATTCAATAAAAAATACAGTAATATTTTAAATTGTTATACATTTTTTCTAAACTGCATAAATATTGCAAAACTTTTTTGCTTTTGATTTTATTTTTGAATCGTGCAGATGGTGAATTGTAACATATAAAACCGAGTAGCTTCTTAAGCAATTAGATTCAGAAAAATTAAATCAAAAGAAACAAAAAAAAACAAACCATATCAAATGAGCTTCACCCTTCGTCGACAATCGTGTCTACAAAATTATTTTTATTCAACCAACCTCTTTCGCAAGCAAACAATGTTCGGTACCTTGGGCTATATTTAGACAGGCGGTTGACGTGGGATAAGCACGTCAACCAAAAGCGACAACTACTAAATAACAGACTGAAACAGTTATACAGGCTATTAGCCAAGTGGTCAAAACTACCCATGACTTCAAAACTCTTGGCGTAAAAGGTGATGCTTCAACCAGTCTGGATGTATGATAATCAGATTGATGGTGCAGCAAAACCATCAGTCATTTAATGAATACAACGATTCCAAAGTAAATTCTTAAGACTCATTTCTAAATGCCCGAGTTAAGTACCAAATAAGTTAGAACAATACACGATGACTTACGCGTTCCTTATGTCAACGACACATACCGTATGTTCAGAGGCAAACTTCAAACACATAACAATTCTTTAATATGCAACATGAATTCTGCAGACCTACCAGGAATCGCACAAACACTACTGATACGCCGATTGAGTAGAGACATGATACATTAACTCAATTCTTACATTTTTATTAGTGTACAAAAATATAAATTAAAAAATGAACACATTTATGGCTACCTGGAAAGCTATCACTGGGTGGTGTTCTCCTCAAAGCCATTAGCGCCGTTGGATATTTTTACCTTTTTTAAATTTTGATGTAAAAAATTGTGTTGGTTGTTTTTATACAGTAGCAAAATAAATTAAGTGAAAAAAAATAGAAGAAACTGTAACGAACAAACCTTAAATACGCTAGTAGCCCCGGTTTCACTTATATTTTGTTTTTTGTAAACAAAATAGACACCTGACCTAGACTTTGTTTATTACATTTTTTATTATAATATAAATGTAGATTAAAATTAAAATACATTTTGCGTAACGAAGGATATAAATAACTAATGGTAACTAATTTAATTTGAAGAAATAATTCTGAACAACAAATGTTTAGTTTTGGAGTTCGATATTTAAAACAAATAATAATAATAATTAAACCTTACAATTAATAATAACAAAAGTGCTCAAAAATTCTACAACAATTTATGTCGCATACAAATTTTAAAATAAAACAACGATAAGAACAAAAACTATACAGATAGGCCGAAGTTTTTATAAACAGCCTACTTGGTTTTATAATTTTGTAACAATCTTAATTTTACAGTTTAATTGACTATTTTAGAAAACTTGTTTTTATAACGTTTTATTGGTGTTTTATGTTTGTTTTAAAGTTTGTGTTGTTTTTATCGTTTAATCATTTAAAGTTTTATTTAATTTTAGATGATTTAGAAATTTAAATGATATGCTTATCTAAACAATGTTTAAACTATTTTGAATACAGACAAACATAGGCCTAAAACAAATTAAGTAAATTAAACTTTCTAATAATAAGTTTTTTTTTGTTTTTTGTTTGAATAACTGTAAATCTACGATCTGCTCTCATAGAACAATGAGTAGATGTGTTGCAAGTATAAATCTTGAGTAAGTAATACCCCTTGGTATTACTCTATAAAATTTCCCATTTTGTTGAATTGATCTTGCCAGGAATGTAAAAAAAATTACACAATCACATATTAAAATAAATCTGTAGGGTGTAGTCTGCATAGTCTTCTGTGTGTTCCACTATTGTCTAGGAGATTGATGGCTTCTGGATTCTGATGATTTTCAAGTCTTGTTTGGTAACTGGTGCAAAATTTCTGTATAGCTTCGTGTACCGTGGGAGTGTTCGTGTCTCTGTGCAATATAGTGTTGGATATGTACCAAGGTGAGTCCATGATGTTCGAAGTATTTTTGACTGAAACCGTTGAATTATTTCAATGTTACTGTGACTTGCTGTGCCCCAGAGTTGTATCCCATATGTCCACACAGGTTTAAGTACAGTTTTATAAATTAACAATTTGTTTTGTACCGATAATTTGGATTTTCCATTAAGCATCCAATACAGCTGTTGGTATTTAAGATTTAACTGTTTTCGTTTGTTCCATATGTGAGTCCTCCATGTTAGACGCCTGTCCAGGTGGAGGCCAAGATACTTTGCCGTATCGGATTGTGGAATTTGTACGTTGTTAAAAAACACTGGTGAACATGTTTCCCGTTTTAGTGTAAATGTGACGTGCAGACTCTTGTGTTCATTTGTTTTTATACGCCACTTTTTTGCCAATTTTGTACGCTGTCTAAGTATTGCTGCAAGTTATGAGATGCAATTTGTCCATCTTCGTGTATTGCCTGAATGGCTGTGTCGTCGGCAAATGTTGCCACTGTAGTGTTGTCATTTTGTGGAAAATCAGAAGTGTAAATGGTGTACAAAACAGGAGACAGCACGCTTCCTTGAGGAACACCAGCTTCAATTAATTTTAGAGATGATTGTTCGTCCTTATATTTCACTGGGAGGTATCGGTCCTCCAAATAAGATGCAATAATTGAGTAATACTGATGGGGAAGATTTTGTTTAATCTTAAAAAGAAGACCCGCATGCCACACTTTGTCAAAGGCTTGTTTCATGTCAAGAAATGCCGTGGAGCAATATTTCTTTTCTTCAAGTGCTTTGTAGATGTTGTTTACAACTCTGTGAATTTGCTCAATCGTGCCATGACCTTCTCTGAAACCAAACTGGCAATTCGGAATGAGATTTTTGGTATCCAGTACTGGGCGTAATCTCTGAAGCAATAATTTTTCAAATACTTTTGAAAGAATTGGCAACAAACTTATTGGTCTATAAGATGATATTTCGTGTGGTGGCTTCCCAGGTTTTAGGATAATTATAATTTGAGCAACTTTCCTGTAAGAAGGAAAGTACTCCAGACGTAATATTGCATTAAAAATTATTGTAATCAGCCTAAGGGCCTTGTCAGGAAGTTCTTTCAAAATTTTCCCCGTGATGAGGTCAAAACCTGGTGCTTTATTCGAACTCAAATTTACTTTAATGGTGTGTTTTATTTCATACAATTTAAATACTTTTATTGGAGGACTCATTTGAAACGGAGAACTAATAAATTCAAATAATTCTTTTTCATCGTCTGGATTGCATTCAGATGGGAAAGGTTTAAAAACCTCTGATAGGTACTCGGAAACCGCTTCAGCCTTGTCATGATTACTTTTAGCCCAACCACTTGAAGTTTTAAATGGAGATGTGTGTTGCTTTGGACGTTTAGCTTTCTTCATTTGCTTCCACAAAGAATAGTTTGTCGTGTTGTCAGGAGACAAGAGTTCCAAATATTGTTGTATTAAGTCGTTAGTAAAATTCCGTAACATTCCTTTCAAAGTTTGGGCAGCGTTATTGAAGAGCCTTTTGTCATGCGGGTTCCTAGAGCGTTGCCAATTTCGTCGAAGTCGTCGTTTTTCAGTAATGGCCTGTTTTAAGTAACCTGGTAGATATGCGGTTTGTTTTGAGAGCCTAACAACCGGTGTAGCTTCCCAGCCAGCAGTTTGAATCGTTTTAGTTAGATGTTCTACAGCGCTGTCGATATCGGTCGTGTCTTGTAATCTCAAGTTGCAATCAAGATTTGCTTCCACTAAAGTTCTAAACGAATCCCAATCAGTATGTTTATTGTGTAAGGCTGGAAGAGGCGATTGAGTTTGCAGGTTTTGACTGAGCGAAACGATGACCGGTGAGTGATCGGATGACAGGTCGAAACTAGTAAATAAGTATATAGACCAATAAAGTAATAAAGTTTGAATTCACATGAATTAAATTAAGCAATAAACTTTACGTATAATTGTATTTAAAATTAAAATGCAAATACACACAGTATGAAACTTTTACACACGTAAATCGACATGAATTGTGTACGTAAGTTGTGTGGTGAAGGGAGACCCACGCAAACAAAAAAATAGACGCTACATTAATGAGTAGTCTACTCCTCATGTCGCTCGCTCATAGTATCATTTATATCATCGTCATCATAAGCTAATTTAGTTATTGTAATACTCTATACAGACTCAAATAATAGTCAAATTAACGTTAAATAAAATAAATAATATTTATTTAACGTTTATTCAAAGTTTTATTTTTAAATTATATTATTCCTTGGGACATGAACACATACGAGCTTAAGAATATTATGTTGACATGATACTATTATGTAAGCAGTTATAGAAAGAAAACTTGAAAGTTTATGATAAATAAACTGTGACTGTATATACAGATTATAATAGCCGTAAAATTACTTTGAAGTAATACTTAAAATTTTACTTAGCAGTACAAGTACACGCATCGTTAGAAAGGGTATTTATACACGAATATCAGTGCCGCATTTACAGCATAATTATGTGCAAATACGTTAAGTGTTCGTTAATAATGTTGAAGTTTTTCTTACTCCGTAACTGTATTTATTTCTGCATATTTACTTCAAAATTAATGAGACAACTTATGATAGGGGAATAACATAAAACAGTTTTATGAGTTCAACGAAAAAGGACCAGTTCAGTTCAATTCATTTTTAGGTTAAATTTTGTATTAAGAATATATTGGTAGTTTGTTCATTTGTAGTTGTGCGACAGTTCATTTGTATTGGTCGTACACTAGCACTTAGTTGCAATCCAGTCAAAACATAAAGCATTTTTAAAATGCTTACAAGTTGGTGAATCTTTGTACAATAGGCTACAGGAACAAGTTTAAATTTTTTTTTTATAATTTCGTGGGATTTAAGGGAAAAACACCAACAGAGTACTCATATTTGTTTGACGAAGACCGGATGTCAAACGACCGTGCTCTGTTCAGTTGGAGAGGACTTAAAAGAGCGGTCTGTTGTACTTGTGGTGGAGTCATAGCTTGTTCCTCCTACGCGCCGGTCAGACCTGGCTTACTCTGTTAGCACCATTTCCAATTGAACTAGACCACACGGTTTAAGCCCAAGAGCTGGAAATACGTTCTTGAAGATATCACTATAGCATCACCAACAAATCTTGAAATTCCTTCGTGAACTTTATCAGCAGGCAGGATTCTTTGAAGAATGCCTCTGGGTCTCGACAGCTAACTTATTACGTTTTCTTCTTTTCCGGTCTTCTTTGTATGTGAACAGTGTCCGTATCATCGGCTGATCCGTTCACAAATGCTATCTCAGGTAAACTTTTCCAAGTAGACTACTACTGTTGAAATTGCTGAAATCTTGATTTTGGACTAGCATACTAAATGCAGAAAGCAGTGAAGGTTTTAGAAGAAGTGTGGTAACACAAATTGTGGACTGCAGTCACCTACCGGAAAGAAGCGTACATATATATTTTCAGTATTTTTAGTAAATTATCAGCCACTTTCTCGGGGCGAAGCTTCACCACGTTCCTCATTTACTCTAATTCTAGGTCTTGGTTAGTGTTTTTATTAAATGGTACTTAAGCCTTGGCCCTATGCGGGAAATGAGATAATTCTTAGGACACAGGAGTGCGGTAGGCTCGTAGTAAATGTCTGAAAATATTCGCGGTGTAAACAGCCCTTTAACGGTTTATACTAATGAGTCTGAATAAAATTTTAATCTCTTATCAATATTTAACACTAATTTGAAACTAATTATGTTTCATTTTTTCTGAAGTAAAAGTTCTTGTTAATGATCATTAAATCGTTGCGTTCCTAAGAAAAATCTTTTAAATATTTAATTAAATAAGAGAAGCCTACTACATTTTTGTACAGTATTGGACTACTTGTGATAAAGAATTTCCCATATGGTCAAAATTGATTAAATGGTGTTAATACGGCCATTTTTATAGGAAACTCAAGTATCGTAATAATCCTTCCGTTCCCTTACAATAATCTCTTGGGATTGGCCAACCGTACGATTTCTAACAGAAAGATGAAACCTTAGTTCGTAGAGTAGACTGCAAGATTATTATCAAATGCCCATCCCCTAATCATTTTCTTCTTCTTAAAAAAAAGTGACAGTGCGTGAACAATCGATTTTCAGCTTAGAAAGAATACCATTGGGTATAATTTTCCTTTCCGACAAGAAATTCATGTCACCGATAACTTCATGATTTATTGATTTGATTATCTACTTTCGTAACAGGAAATAGTACACGTGCTAGAATAAAATATTAATTTTAAAACACAGTTCAACACAGATATTTTTGTTACTCGTTTAAAAATTCTAATTAGCGTTTACTTAATTTTAATTTTTAATTAAGAAGCATCCATATTTTAAAACAAGAATATTGCAATAAACTTCTTAAGTTGATACTAGAATATATTGATTACAGAATCTTTAGGAACAGAACTTAAACTAAAAAGAAAATATGGTACATTTACAATCAAAAAGATAAATAATTCCTTACTTAGAGTTATACAATTGCACATTATTTGCCCACAAGGTAAGTTCTATTCCAATACCGTACAAATAACCAATTTCTACTGAACTGCCCGACAAGAGCCAGTTGCTTTTATATACCGTAGGCCTACATTAAAATTACTAGAAAAATAAAGAATACAACAGAGTAAAGAATAAAAATAGAACTTCACACATTATTCTAGACAAATATATTTTTTTAAATTTTTTTAACGTCACATTTACTGCATCGGTCATTAGCGACGACGTTGGGGTGTAACTGGGTGAGGATAAAATGATTTTTTTTGTAACGTATGAAAATATGCCGTGCCTGAGTGGGATTCGATCCCACGACTGCATGAAAAGAGACGAGCACGTTACCAACTACGCCAATGCGGTCGGCTAATAAATAAATTTATTTATACCATATCACCTTTATAGCAGTAGCACCTTCTACACTAGTTTAGAAGTACAATACAATAAATTAATACGACTGGTGACACTCGGAGAGAAATCAGTCACACCTTTTATAACTCATTATCCATCTATTTGTAACGGTATTATTCAGTAACTTAACAACCTTCAACTGTCTGTTTGATATCAAGATTTTTAGATTCGTTAGTATTATTTTTAACATTAGTATTTTTACATTTGAAATAGTAGGCTATTACATACAATTTCAGATGTAGAAATTTTATACATCTTGATTGCTTCAGTACATAGTTTTACGACTCTATAAAGAATCATTTTTTACGGTAAATTAATGAGGAATATTAAATATCTACTCGAGTTTAGTATCTTTTTGTATAATTTAAATTAATCATATGCGCTAAATATAATCTGTTTTCCAACAAATCTGATGTACAGGGAAATTAAACTTACACAATTGTACTGTGAACATTACTTTTATTACAAGGCTGTAATCTTACTTTTATTAATCTAGTCGTTGATGATGACAAAAACGAATAAAATAAAAATAATTTGTAGGGCTCGAACTTAGCTACTACTTCTCGTACGGTTAGTATCAAAAATAAAATAAACTGACCACGTTACACGCCCGGATAATGTATAGACAACAATGAACGCCAATTTTTTATATAAGTACCACGCTATATATCGAAATCGAATAACATTTTTGTCTTTATTATTAAATAAATTATTAGCTATTGATATCTTTTGTAGACTTATTTTTATTCTGTTTCCTAACGACTCGAGTAATGAGTAACATTACACCCTTGTAAAGTGAAAATATTTTGTAAAAGGAAAAAGTGGCGTCACAGTGTCTTTGGCCAGTCTAAGCTGGTGGGAGTAGTCTGTATGGAAAATTCCATTTAATAAGAAGAGGGGTGGGCGTGAATAGTGCGTTTACAACTTGACAATTTTGTAGTTGAGTTCTGTCCTTAGCGTATTCAAGTGATTAATTAGTTATAATTAATTAGTGATTAATTAGTTATGGAAGTGAAGTGTATTCTACACAAATATTTTAATCTATCTTTGTTGTTCTATCTCATGCATTTATTTTGATCGTTCACTATATTGCTATTTATCGGATTTTAATTTCAAATGTTGTGTCTTATATAATTTAAAGCTGTTTACGTTTTCGTTGACTCGGTTCAATTCTGAGTTCATATAAAATGAGTGAAAGAAAATAGGGGAAAAATAAAGTTGGCAAAAAAGGTCAAGTTTTGCATAAAGTCGTGAAATTATTAATAATGTGACAACGTTCTTTGAGCGGGAAGTGAAAGAGGGACCTGATGTATCATTGAATATTGGAAAGTGTGCCGTTATGGAACGCGACTTACAGGCAACAGGGATTTCAAAAAATACTTTTTCTTACTTGCTTTTTAATTTATTGCCGATTGCATAAATGTTAATAAATTAAGTTAACTGTAAGTCTGGTTTTCATTTTTTTATAATACGTAGTAGCTAATAATATCGGGCTGAGTAGTAGCGTTTAAGCTGCCGTTGTTATGCGGTTCGGCTAGTATTACACGTGATGTGGAGTGGAAGGAGAATTCCTTTCTCAGTTTCTCATAACTGTAATAAGATTAATGTGGAAAGCATATTGTCCAATGTTAGTTTCCCTATACGTCAGATTTGTTGGAAAGCACGGTATATATAGTTTGCTCACATGTCCGATTAGTTCAATTGAATTAGTTTTACGGTGAATTGAAATTGAAGTAAATTGTTAATACGGTAATCATTTAAAACATCTCTTTTTGTAAATTTTTTACTCTTATTAATATAGCGTAAACTACAGTCTATTAAGAAGAATATTAAGCAGATGAGTTTAGTCTGTACTAGCCATGACCGAAGAAAACAACCTAGTGGAGGAACTTTGTAAATTTATTTCATGTGTTGTACTGTAATTTTTAAATAAGCCCGAAGAGTGTCTTCGTTTCAGTCGGTGAGTGTCGTTTGAATTATCTAAAAGTGATACGGCGAGATTATTTAAATGGTGTGTAATTCAATTCTTTTTTGATATTTTGTACTGAATAATGTGTATCTCATGTTTAATTGTAAAAATGTTAAAATTCCTGTGAAGTACGTTGTGCGTTATGCACCAAGGTGATGCTATGATTGTAGTTTCCTTTGAAACCTTCGAAAGATTTTTGGTTGCCGTCCTCACAATTGGATCCCATAAATCCAAATCAGTTTTAGAATTTGTAATATTTTTTATTTACTTCTAATTATAAACACATAAATCTATCTAGCAAACACTATCAAATATCTCGAGTGTCACAAAATAAAACAAATCTAATACACTGAATGGGACGGTGAAATTAATCCATGTTAGCAGTTTGATGTTATACCGCCCATTAAAATAATTTACAAAGTCCCTTCTTATTCTTAGTTGCCTAGTAACTAAATAAATAACTCTTTTAAATATTTTTTTGTTAATGTGAATTAAATAATTTTTTTTTAAATATTTATCTTAGTCAGCTGGAGATGTTTATTTTCTTTCAATAGACTCAAAATAAACAACTCCAGATGTGCATTAAATTTGTCTCATTACAAATTTTTGTTTGATAATTTTTTAAACTTTCAAATAAAAATATAAATTTGGGTTGTAAATATGTCTTTTGAATATTGTAATATGACAAATTTACTGGACACCTGGAGTTGTTTATTTTTGAGTCTATTGAAATAAAAATAGATATCTCCAGCTGATTAAAATAAATATTTTAATAAAATTATTTGATTTCATTAACAAAAGTATGGTTACTAGGCAACTAAGAAGAAGAAAGAGAATTGTAAAATATTTTAATGGGGGACAGGAGGCCAAACCAAACGGGTAAGTCCCTCATTCGTGCTTAACAAACAGTCGTAAATATATAATTAATAGTAAAAATAGATAAATAGTAATAAATACAACGTGCATATTATTAAAAGAGACATAAATTATCCTACTTCATAATAACAGTGACTATCCGGTAGCCTTTCAATGGCAGACGTGTAAAACAATAACAATAAACATTCGTTCAATTATGTAATTATGAAAATATATAAATTAAATAAAACCATAATGTATAAATGTGAATAATGTTTTATTGAGTGAGATAAGGGACAAGGTAAATAAGAAATTGATTTAATCATTTATTCACAACAAATTTGGCATACCCTCTTGGACATACTTAGAGGAGATAATTTAATCCTTTCAAATTGTGGCATCCAGCTTGCCGGGATTATTTTTAATCTTACAATATATTTGATGATCTGCGATGATATTTCCTTACATTTCTTTATTTTAAAATTTTTATCAATGTTTTTGTAACTTTACAGCACTCTTTTGATTCATTTAAACATGAAATCTTCCATCACTAAATTAACAGCTGATTTTTAACTATTAGCTGAGATTATTAAGTTATTTAATTTAATAGTTTAGAAATCATATTTTAATTACAATTAGCCTGTTTAATAATTTAAAAAAAGTAAGAATTTAATTATAATGTTTACAAAATTACCAATATCAGTCAGATCATAAATACATGGTTGGCTAACCTGTATTGAGGTTATTATCACCTAGTAAATTTGTAATGCTACAAATTGTTTTCAATAATAGTAATTATTTATTGTTCAAAGAAAGAGTAGATCGTTTTTCTAGAATCCAGTACCAATAGATTTGTTTAAATTTTGTGTTTAGCTCTTTCCTTTTGCTCAGTATAATATGTGTTTTAAAGCTCAGGCGTTTGTCAAGAATAATATCACGATGAATGATTGTTAAGAAAAATACTCTTAATAGCAAGATGTTTATCAGAGCCTGCTTCAGGTATATGTTTTTTATGTAAATTTAAATAAAAGGCGTATTTTACTTTAAAATTATAATTAAAGAATTACTTAAATTATTTTTGATTTCAAGTAAACTGATTTATTATATAAGACAAAAACCGAAAGTTATGAGACAACAATCTCTTAAATTAATTTATGACTACATCTTAACATTGGCTAAAATTATAATTTTTAAGCAAATTGATTTAATGATAGGATCTATAACGGATGAATTTATTTATAGGTTCATCTTTTTTTTGTATCCCACTAATAAAACTTGAAATACTAGTAATAAACTTTTTTTGTCATTTTTGAAGGGCTGAGTTATGTGCTTTAGCGATGTAATTTTCGTGTGTCTTCTAACTTTATTTATTAAAATTGTTTTCCATTTATTAGTCCAGTTAAACGGATAGATAAGAAGATAGATAGCTTATGGTAAACATGGTCTTACCAAATACTTAACATGTTAGGTCTGACAAACAAAGTGAAATAAAATTGAAAGTTTAAGAACTCTTAAGTAGAAGAATGTTCAGATGTAAAATAAAACAAGGAAACATACATACATGCATGGAGTTAAAGTTTCCCAAGCCAACCGAAAGCTCGAGGCCTTGTTTGAAACTTAGAAGTAGAGTGGGATTCCTCGAATGAAGTTAATTTTATAAACGTTGGGTTTGTATAAGCAGAAACCTCAACATGCATGTTAATCGAGCCGCAAGTGGTTACTGTTTACTAAAAGCTATAACAGAAATTTCTTTTTAATGTTTTACTTTGAAACATGAGTTCTTCATGAGACAGGAAACAAACTTTTCTCTTCAGTTATAATATAATTACTTTCACCCCTATTTACTTCCATTTTAAATTCATTACCAACTTTTGTTATCAACGTTACTTTTTAATAGAATTTTTTTTTTTTTTTTTTTTTTTTTTTTTTTTTGGTTTAACGTCCGACTGTTTTGCAAATTGCTGCTAATGCAGACGGTGAAGGATGAAATGAATTTTTTTGTAACGTATGAAAAAATGCCATGCCCGAGTGGGATTCGAACCCAAGACCGCGTTTTAATAGAATGCACATTAAAGATATCCATCTGGAAATATTATTCCGAATTCATTAAGATAAGTTAACAGTGCCGTTTTCGTTTTTAATTATATAAATTTCTAAGAATATTGATCTCTTATTACGACAAATTACATTAAATTAACTTCTATCCCATTATTTAACTAAAATTTAATTTTTATTCTTTCATTGTATAATTTAACAATTTCTTACTCAAAAGTATACATAATTAAATAATCGATAGTCCTCAAACCGTTAGAAAAGTAGTTAAACAATCCTGAAATAGAACGAAGTAAATTTTTGTCTGTTTTATTTATTTAAACGTTATAAAAATATTTTTTCTTGTCAGAATGATGAATAAATTAGAGAAAATTTATTGTCGTTCATAGATAAGAGGTTGTAATAAAATTTGTTATACCCTACTCATTACTTACATCTGCATGTTGTTTTACAGATCTTACAAAATAAATACTTTTTAAAACAATAAATTTCTTAATTGTTGCAATAGAATACGAGATACGGAACATGTAATTTCTGTATGCACTTTTGACAGGTATTACAAAAAAATTCTAAAGTGTTCGCAATTCGAGAAACCTTTTTACATCGCTGCAAAATTTCTCGTTTTATTATTGAATTTGCATACATTTGAGCGTAAATTTGCATTTTTATCAGCTTAGCCAACAATAAATTTATTTATGACTTGCGTAAACAAATACAATTGTACTCAACAAACCAATTTTAAACTAGTAAATATATGTAATTTTTAACAGTGAAACATTATAATTTTTTTCTGTTAGATGCTTCTTTTCACTTTCCGTACAAGGTCAATGGGTGTTTTATGGAAATTTATTAAAGCTTAATTAATCTCATTTTACTGTTAAAATAAAACTATTACGGTAGAAAATAATTGTAAAATTAAACTTAACGAAATTATGAAATAATCTATTTACCTAAAAATTTACTTTAAATATAACTATTTTTTTAAGTAGTTTAAAAACATAAAACTGAATAGACTGATATCCTTTTGCTTTAAGTTGTACCTTGCTACAATCATAATATTTTATTTAGTACTAGCTGCAAACTGAATTATAGAGAAACATAATGTGCTTGTTAAGGGAAGACTGTATGATAGTTTTGAATGAAAATTTCGATTTTCGGATTTTATGTTTTTCAATAGTTTAGGTCTAAATCTACCAGAAGAACATGATATTACGTCAAGAAATTATGTTAATGAAAAATAAGTTTTTATCAGGTTTACACAGAAAAATTATCATTTCACCAAGAACGAATATTTTTCATAATTTCATACTGTTCGTTTTATTGCAAAGGGAGTTTAAGGGAGTTAAGGGAGGGGGGGTAGTTTGGTATTTAAAAAAAAAATTATTATTATTTTTTGTATTTTCAACTGTTGGTTCGCCTTTCTAACCAATTGATGATGGAAGTTTACGTGTCTGTGTAGATTTTGTTTTAGATTAGTGCCTTTTTGTTTTTTGCCTGTTCCCGTAAATTTTAATTTTTAATATATAGGTACATTTTTCTCAGAAACCATTAAATCTACCAAGCTCAAAGTTTTACTAGTTATTTATCTTATATATGCACATACAGGGACATTTTTATGATTTCCTTGGGTGCTCCAAAGATTAGTAATATGCAGAAAACGTAGAAAACAAATTCTAAAACATTTTGTTATTTGGTACTTTTTAAAAAACAATTTAGTCCAACAGATTTAATTGAAAAAATGTCAATAGCTATAAACCCTACAACAAGTGCGTAAAGTTTCATTTTCCTAACTTTTACCAATCCTATGAAAAATGTACCTAAAAGTAGCAAATACAATAAAATTGGCGGTATGCTAAGTACAGTCTCCCCTTAAGGAGCTAGAAGAAGAGAAGTAATAATAATTAATTATTAAAATTTAGTTATTATGAATTAATAACTTAATTAATAACTTGAAAAACTTCTATTAATTTTATAAATTACAGTATTAGTACATTAATATTATCTTCCGCAAGATAATATTATCAGTACAGTCTCCCCTTAAGGAGCTAGAAGAAGAGAAGTAATAATAATTATATTATTAAAATTTAGTTATTATGAATTAATAACTTAATTAATAACTTGAGAAACTTCTATTAATTTTATAAATTACAGTATTAGTACATTAATATTATCTTCCGCAAGATAATATTATCAGTACAGTCTCCCCTTAAGGAGCTAGAAGAAGAGAAGTAATAATAATTATATTATTAAAATTTAGTTATTATGAATTAATAACTTAATTAATAACTTGAGAAACTTCTATTAATTTTATAAATTACAGTATTAGTACATTAATATTATCTTCCGCAAGTTAATATTATCCGAAGACGGGTAATATAAACAAAATATTTTTACCGATTCTATCACTCTTTCTCATAATTTCCTGTGTTTCTAAATCTGTAAGTAGATACTATAATAAGATATCTATCTATCTTCTTTACTACACATTTTTCTACTCAATCTTCTTCCTCAAAATTTAATTCAATCATTTCTTTTTTTTCTATTTTGTTGTACAAAAGCAAGTAACTAATCTCCTGACGTCACATTTTCTATTCAGTGGATGTGAAGTAAAAGCATTAAAATAACGTCCATTCATTCTTTCAGGTAAAGAACTCCAACTGATCAATCAAGTAAGTAGGGCTAAGTAAATAACCTAACACTAGATAATGGCTTTTTCATCGTGGAATATATTTGCATCAGAATTTCAAAAGCCATTTTCTTTTTACCTAAATTTTTGATACAATACCTTACTTGTAGGTGAATAAGCGAAGGACTTTTCAATACGTATTTTTCACCTCAATACCTTAATGATTGTTTAGACTTCAAATAAAAAATATATTATCCGAACGAATATACATATTGGTGATATGCACTTAAATAAAACATTTATATCCTTCACTCTGTCAATCCTTCCTGCACTCCACCATGCATTCTTACAAAACTAACTAATTTAAAACGTAACTAGTAATTCAAACTTTATTAAGCATACTAAACTTCTCTTCTTCTTCTTCTTCTTCTTCACTACAGGGTTTAGGCGAATCGCCTGTTCCGGTCTCAAAGTTTTTTTTTTTGAAATTTTCTTAAGGACAGCTACCATCTTTTCCTGGGTGCACTTAAATATGCACTTAAATAAAACATTTATATCCTTCACTCTGTCAATCCTTCCTGCACTACACCATGCATTCTTACAAAACTAACTAATTTAAAACGTAACTAGTAATTCAAACTTTATTAAGCATACTAAACTTCTCTTCTTCTTCTTCTTCTTCTTCACTACAGGGTTTAGGCGAATCGCCTGTTCCGGTCTCAAAGTTTTTTTTTTTGAAATTTTCTTAAGGACAGCTACCATCTTTTCCTGGGTCTTCCAATATCTCTTCGGCCAACCGGCCTATACCTCCACATTTCCTTAGGTATACGCCCATCAGGCATTCTTTCCTAATGTGCCAGCCATCTCTGCCTGTTTTCTATTATTCGGTCTTCCAACTTGAAGATGTTCAATTCCTTACGCACATCTTCATTATATAATCTATCCACTCTTGTACAGCCCTTTACTGACCTTAAAAATTTCATTTTCGATGCCTGAATTTCCGTTAATTGTTTCCGACTCTTCACCCATGTTTCTGAACCATACAGTAATGTTGGTATTGCCATCACCTTATAAAATTTTAATCGCGTCTCCTTCCTTACTAAACTTTAAGCTACAAAAAAAATAGTTTTTAGAGGGATCGTTTTAATACGGATGAAACCAGGATGGTGATTGTTTCATTCAAAAACATAGGTTTATTACCAATAATTACACAAAATACGTAGCATTAATGCCACAAAATTAATTAAATT
This sequence comes from Catonia carolina, assembly GCA_035578175.1. Lineage (NCBI taxonomy): Eukaryota > Metazoa > Arthropoda > Insecta > Hemiptera > Achilidae > Catonia > Catonia carolina. The sequence continues at coordinate 86,008,307 of JAQMRL010000002.1, forward strand.
TAACTTTTGTATTAATAAAATTTAGTAAAAATTTTTATTTTCGTGTGATATGTCGAGGGGTAGCTGTTTTAATATTTCGTGTTTTACTGTGTACCGTTGTGTGGTACAAATAGCCAACCAATGGAAATTATGGTAATTCCTAATTACTACAATTTCTAGTATTAAGATAAAACCCAACCAACTCATAAGGGAAACCCCATTGTTAGAATTAGTTACATTGGCATAGTAATTTGACAATAGATTGTAAATATAGCCAACTGCCAATCATCAGGTAAGGGGTTGTAGAAAGTTAGGGATATTCCCTTCTGCATTTTAAGACCGTTTTTACTTTCCAACTTTCAGCCAATCATCGGGATGGTTTCCTTCTTTCTGGCTCTCTAGATTGTTACCTCACAGAATGAATCAATTATATTGTGGCAATATCTAAAAGGAAAGCGTTTGTTTCAGAATTCCATAACAGGACTAAGTTTTTAGAAGTGTTAATTTAATTAATAATAGTCACGTTATTTACAAGAAACGGTTAGAAATATAGAGTATAAATGGTTAGGTATAGTATAAGCCTATTGTTGTGACAGCTACCTGAGAGGGGTTGGTGTATCAATTTAGATAATTAGCTCTTTTGTAATGGTGTTATAATAGTTTATTAAAATCTAAATTGTTTAATTTTTTAGTTTTATGATTCATTCAGAACTCGACAGAACAACTTTGTATTTTTATTATTATATTAAAAATCTTTGTTAATCTCTAAATTTCCGTAGCTTAGGTATATAAACGCAGCCGGTTTGGTCTTGTGTTGTATCAGGGAGTGAATTGTGTAAAGGCAGTGGTACCAGTTAGCAGTTTACGTTTTTTGAAAAGGTCCGAATCATAATTGTCTATCGTATAATTGCTGTACTCGCAAGTCGGATTCAGTCAAATTAAGTGCAAATAAATCTTGTTACTAGTTAAGTTTATTTAATGTCATTAATTTATTATAAGTATTTTGATTTTAGTATGTAATTTATTAGCAGATTTAAGTAAGATTATTATTTGCAATTAATAGATTATATAATAAATATTTGTAATTTTAAACGACAGTTTGTTAATTTTTTTTACCAGATCCTGAAATGAACCTTAGCAATAACTGAATGGTTCAACAGAAAAACGTTGCAACTGACAAAATTTACAAGAGTGAGGTTTCAGTGGAATACGTTCTATAAATCTTCTATTTGATCATAATAGTGAATTCTAACGGGTAGAATTGTAACTGAAATCTCGGAAATTCTTGAAACAAAATCGTCATACAGTAAAAAATCGTTATACAACTAAGAATTAGATCGTATCTTTCACTTTCTGTAAAAATTTGTGTTTGTTACTTGCAACGTTTTTCCGTCGACCCATTCAACTTTAACTATTTATACGTGAGGAGGAAATTCTAACAAAAGATGTAGGCCTACTTAGAAACCTCGCATTTTACTAAAATAATTCACATAAATACAAATAAAAATACATATAGAATATCGAATATAAAGAATATATAGAATATAGAATACATATAAATATAAATAATACACATAGAAACAAAATACTTAAACAGCATAATGGCAGAAATTATTATTCCCTCTAACAAAAAAGTTAAATATATACTGTATTACTAACTAAAACCGAAGTCGTCAAACTTACTTATTGGCTAAGACGAGAAATGCAATTCAAGTACAATCCTGCCAGTCCAGAGAACTTAGAAATACAACCGATTACCCCTGATAAAAGAGAAATGTGGATATTAACAATGAAGTTCATCACGTACTTTGACACAATAAAAGGATTCTTTTAACGTTCTCCTCTGAAAATTTGGAAGAAGTAAAAATGAATAGATCAAAAGGATTAGCTCAGTTCATTTACGGACAACCGTTCAAATAGGCCAAAGAAAGTCTGCAACAAAGATTTCTTAAAACATAGAAACGAATAAAATGTAATTAAATATAATCAATAACGTTAAACTGTTATTACAAAAATATATTTATATTAAAACTCGAAAGCTGGGTCCGTCTGCTGTCTCATGTCACTCGTTTGTTGTATACATAATAAAAAGAATTAGAAACTAAATTTTTTGACAAGTACGGTAAAGAGCGTATTTGTTTGATACCAACATTGAGATATTAAGTTTTGTATTAAATGAGTTATAATAGCGTGCGAAAATTCTTATAGCAGGTATATAATAATAAATTAAATTACAAGTTTACCAATTTTCTTTGTACATTGTTAAATACAAGAGCAATTGTAAAGAGAATATAATAGTTTAACTTAAGTAGATTCAAAACATAAAAGTAGCCACTCAAATTACTATTTTAAAAAGAAATAAAATGTTAGAATTACGGTATAACATTTAAAGAGAACAATTATCCGATACTACTTTACGACTAAAAAAATATAAAAGCAAAAATACTACGAAAAGGCAGAAAAAGAAATGCTACAATAAACTCAACTGGATAATTGAGGTGTGCTTAAAGCAGACTTGAAAGTATCGCTTAAGAAGTAATGACTTAGAAGAAGATGAGTTGCTTTTCCTGGGTAAAAGTGAATAAAAAAGTAATAGCTGAAAATAAACTTTTTAATTATTTTTAACAAGTTTCTAAAACATTTCTATTGTAAAATATTTTTAATACGGTTTCGTAACAAAAAAGGCAATCAGGCGTGTAACAGAATATCACTACTTAATCTGGACAGAAATTATTTTTAAAATGCAATTAAAACTATTCAAATTTATAGCGTAGAACAAAAATAATGACGGTAGTGCTAATTAAAAAATTAAGCAAATTTTATTTTAAATTATATGTAGACAGTAATTTTTCAATTGAAACTGAAAATGATTTTTGCTTATTAAATCGCTAATAGCATTATTAGGTATTCGTTATAAGTTTGAAAAAAAATTATAACTGGATCCTAAAAGATTCTGAAATGTTCTAAGTCACAATATAGTTAATACGTCGTGAACGTCTGTGGAAAGTCTTGTTGTGAGTCATTTTCATTTTAACACAAACCTTGTACCAATTTATAATTCCTATACACACAAATAAAATTACGAAATTGGTTAGAACAATAGAAACTAAAAAAGTGAATAAGGAACCTACAGTCAAAGCTGTAAAATTTGTAAATAATAGACAGTTTTTTGTTGTTGGTTTTTTACAATGAAATTAATGTTAAAACAAACGGTGAACGGTGGCAGATGAAAATTATTGATGAAAACTGCCAGACTTGATCAAGAATCAAAACTGGAACCCCTGGTTAGAGACCCTTACTGAATGAAAAGATAGATTGAAAAATTTAATACACTTAATCTAACAACCTATTTGAACATTAAAACAAAAATGCGACTATTGGGATGCTATGTTTTCTCGGTTCTATTTTATGGTGTGGAGTCGTTCCGATTAATGATTTCATGAGGAAAATACTTGAAGCGTTTGAATATGGCTCTACCGAAGGATACTGAGAGTCTCCTGGGTGGATCGCGTCTCTAATGAGGAGGTATTGAGACACATGCAGAAATCAAAAGAGTCATCAATACGATAAAGATTCGGAAACTCGAGTAATTGGAACATACAACGCGCAACAAGAAAATATACAGGTTTCTGCAATCTAGTATATTGCAAGGAAGAATAGCTGGATAACGTACCGTGGGAGAAGACGTAACTTATTTCCTGGTTGAAAAATCTGAGAATGTGGTACTGAAAAACAACACAGCTGTTTCGAGCAGCAGTGGATAAGGTTCAAATTGTTAATATGGTAGCTAACATCCGAAACGGATAGGAACCTAAAAAAGAAGAAGCTAACAAAAATTTTTTTTTCTTGTATAATAATTACAGTACACTACATTGAGCTGCACAATTTCCGTATATGGTATTTAATTGGCGGTGGGGAATTTTACTTAAAGGAGAAGAGGTACCCAATGCTACTTCCTTTCCAATGGTACTTTCCGTTTATAACTACAGCTGTTGTCCGTTATTCATACCAAGAGGTCTCTACTACATTTTCGCTCTATACGTCGTATTGGTAAGTTCCTTGTAGCTAGATCACGGGCTAGTTGGGTTGGATGATCATGTAGTCGTTCGTAAAATTTACTATGGAAGAACGCGGTTAGCTCTTTTACCGTCGGCATTTTGAAATCGTCGTGGAGGGTTTTATTGCTTACATACAAAGAAGCACCAGAAGAAAATCTAAATAATTTTGATTCAAACGCCTGGATCGACTTTAAGTTACTCTCTCCCGCTTCTCCGAATAGCTGGACACCGTAAGTCCAGACTGGTGTTCAAAAGGGGTTTTTATATTAAAAATTTAACACAAAATACTAATGAGAAATAAAAGGTAATTACAAAATGTGTAATAATGTTGTTGTAAATGTTAAAACGTTACAGTTAACATGATTTTCTTTAATAAAGAACATTTTAAAATACATGACATACAGTACAAGTAAATTATCAATTACCATTAGGTCTAAAACCATTTCTACGAAAATTGCGATACTAAATACATTTTCAAATGGATTTATAATTTTTGTTCTGTTGATGACGCAATAAATGAGATACAGTACAGCCATATTATCCTGAGGGGACTGTAGATCCAATATAATTGTTGTAATGATCGGTCGACAGGTGTTGCCCATTCTCTCATTTACAGAACAACTGAATTACATCGCCAATATCATTACGTGTTACTAAATTTCAAATGTGTTTGTTATTCTTTTCTCTTTTTGTGTTAAAATGAGTTTTTCTGTTAAATGAGAAAACATTTATATTTGTGTATCGGAAACATTATTTTTGTGAAATCATTTCTTTTTCAACAGGTGTACCTAGTACATATTAATGAAAAATCTACATTTACAAAAAAGCTTTTATTGCTTCATTTTCTATTTTTTTTTTTTTTGAACCAACTCAAATTGAAAAAAATATTTAGAAAAATATATTTACAACACTAATTTAGGAAAATAATACAAGCAGCACAATTTCTTGTTCTATTAACCTAGCATCTACATATTCTTTCTGCCTACTAAAATACAGTATATTCTAATTTAGGTATTTTATTCCATAAACATTAATTAATTATAAATGATTTTGAAAAGTCCCTTTTATGAGACGCGCGTCTAATGCCTGGTGAATTTTTTTTTCCTAAAGAAAATAAGTTATTATTGTACGAATCCCACTTAGCTCTCTCTCATTTACTGAACAATAATTGAATTACATCGTCAATATATCATTAGGCTACGTCTTATTAAATTTCAAATGAGTTTTGTTATTCTTTTCTTTTTTTGTGTTAAATGTTTTTTTCTGTTAAATTAGAATATATTTATATTTGTGTACCATTAATATTCAAGTAAAGCCTTTTTCTTTGTTACGACCGGTAGGAAAAATCAATAGTGATTTCTGTATTTACTCTAATTGAATGACACTATTTTTGTTTCAAAATTTTACCTCTCGGGCTCTCACCACTAGGAACGTATGATATTATCCTGCACAACAATCGACTTTTTAAATGGCAGTGAATGTTTTTTAAAGAATCACACGATTTATCAGTACTATCAAGAAAGAAATTCTTGAACGCTATAAAAAGTTTCACAAAATAATAGTTTCACATAAGACACATAATAATCATTTCTGTTTCTCGTGTTAGGATTGTGAACATTGAAATTTTGCATAAAATTATTTTGCCTAACATACATAATCTCAAAAATGTAAAGAAAGGGAACTGTAAGCAATTTAAGCTCCTTAAATAGTGGCCTGCATGAGGTTAGGTGATTAGCGCCCATCATACACCTAATAGCTTTCTTTTGAATTTTAAAAACCCTATTTATATTACTCATGCTAGAATTACCCCATACTAAGATACCATAACTTAGTAGTAGTAACTTGAATTTAAGTTTCAACTTAAAATTATAAATATTAATAAATTACATTTCATAAGAATCCCGATAAAATATATTTTTAAAAACGGTTAAGAAGTTATATTTAGACCTGTTGTTGTTTGGATCACTAGCGGAATGGCTGGTTTAAAATTCTTGAGGCTTTACTAAAAAAAACGAAGGGTGAGATGGTTTACAATAGCCTTCCTTACTGAGAGGAAAAGTAGCCTATGCTTATCAGTACGCCAGGCTCTCCGAAAAGCATCTACTTTCCACCCTGCAAATGACACCTTCACTTCATTCACCACGGGATCTGACTGTATAGTGAAATTCATTACTCTCAGACGAGATAAGACTGACTAATGTCTTTTACATTTCTACTTCTTCTGTTCTTAGATGCTTCAAACATATAATTGGCTGATCATGTGATAAGAAACTGAACTATTTTTTGTAATCCTAGAACTAGTAGATCGAGTGCAACTAATTTAACACTCCCCCTGCCTGTTATGATTTAGGCTTATAATTTGAAATCATGAGTAGAATATAACATTGGCTACATAAAAATAACAATTACATGTAAATGTAATGAAAGCTTTTACATATAAAGCAGTTTTTGAAGAAACAAAGACACTCAGCCTACTTATTTTCCATTTAATAGTTTCCACATTAGACATCCTATTTTACATTGACGTATGTTACTCAATGAAATACGCACTTAATACATCAGAATAAAAATAAACCTTTTATCAAATATAGGCTACACGTAAATTAAAAAGTTTACGAGTATTATTTACTGCTAGTCAACCAATGAAGGCTTGTCAATTAGAATACCAAAGAATTGATTAAATTCTGAAATTACGTTACCCTTTAGAACTGACTTTATTGACAGTAGGTTATTTTTAAATTGGACGTAATTTTATTTTATTAGATACTTATGCCGATAATTGTATTCTCAATTAGTGTACCTATTTTTTAAAAAGTAATTTTGAATTTAATTGAAAGGTTTTAAGGGTTTAGTAGGTATTTTATATCCTACTGAAGACTACGCCCGGGCTACGCTGCGCGAGGGCACATTGCTACCTCATAGAGGTTCATTTAAGAAGCTGGGTTATTTCTTTTCCCTGATTTCTTGGTTTGGTCTCACGCTTTAATTTTTCTAGGTATCACTTAAAAAATATTATTACTAGTTTCCAGAATTATAGTTGGACTTGGAGAAGGTGGAGAAATAATATATGTAATTTTCCAGGCTAGTTAGCTTACCTACCTACATACTTATAAATTTAATGTTATGTTTTCTTTTAAAAAAGGTAAAATTGGAAATTCTATATTGTTATTCGTAAAAGTAAAAGACATCACCAAATTTAAACTTAATTTTCTTCAAATGTTTTATTATTTTGGTTGTATGGCTTTGATTACAACGATTAGTAAAGAAAATATGCCTAGTTTCTTGTTTTCCTTTCCTTTTTTCACATCCGTCTTTCAGTGATAAGGAAGGAATTAATAACCTGAATTCCTATCTCTGCATAAAATTAATTACAAACGGCTGTGAATGAAATTCTCGATTGGTTAAAGACGTGGTGATTTAAGGCTAATGCTTCATAACGCATGTTACTTTTTCATTGAACAGAAGAAATTACCCTATTGTGAACTTGAGCATTAAAGTCATTCCTCAAAAAGAGTCAGTCAAATATTTTAGACTTCAACTTCACAAACTTTTAAGCTGGAAAATGCACACAAAGTCAAAGAGATAGGAGTTAATCTTTATCATCATCACTTTTCAAGGATTAGAATCTATGGCCTGTTCCAGCATCCATCTCTTTTTAGGTCTTCGCAAGCCTCGCATCCTTCTAGGTTTATATTTCCATGCTCGCAGAGGAAGCCTGTGAGCTGGCATGTGAAGTGAATGGTTGGGTCAGTTTCTGTTATATATTCTTAACGTTTCCAACAGTGACTGAACATTTAACTCGGCGCGGATAGCTTCGTTGCGTACTCTATTTAACCGGGTACAACCTTTGACTCCCCGAAAAAATCTCATTTCAGCAGCCTGGATACGAGATTCATTGCTCTGTAATGATACCCATGCTTCACTGCCATATTCTATGTGTAGTACAGCCATTGCTCTATAAAATGTCATTTGGGTGTCCTTTCTCGTTTTCTTTCCTATTGTTCTGAAAATAGAAATGCATACAGCACTGAATTTTTCCATTTTTTCACTCACATCATCATCTTTGTCATAGGAAATTTTGCATCGTAAATATTTAAAATCTCGAACTTGTTCTATAGTTCAGTTGCTAAGTATAATTTTTGAGCAAATCCCTCGAATGCCATAATCTTTGATTTTTGCGCCGATATTATCATGCCAAACTCTGCGCTAATGTTGTGCAACATATAATTAGCATAATGGAGACCGTCTTCTGTGTCAAAAATAATAACAGTGTCATCTGCGTACAGCAATGAATTTAGGAGTACGTTATTCCAAAGCTAAATGTTTGAGTCAACTAATTGATTCCAAATTGTTAAAATCTTATCAACGTAAATATTAAATAGTATCGGAGACATTGGACAGCCTTGTCGTACGCCTTTATTTGTTTTCATTTTCTCTGTTTTCTTGTCATTGCCAAAAAAATGACTATCTGTTTTTATGTACGCACTCGCAGTAGCAGCCACAAGGTATTTTAGATAGCCCTTATCAAGCATTATATTCCAAAGACAGCCTCGAAGAACATTATCAAACATGGTCAACGGCTAGAAGGCGGAGGAGGACTTTTCCCAAAGGTGGAGAGGGTGAATGAACCTAGGAGGTGGATCTCCAAATGAAACTCAGGGCCCGTCTAGAGGCTCCAAGGTGGCAGCCCCACTACGGGACTACTCAGTGCAGGGCTCGTAACTCGGCCTGGGGAAAACTTTATTACTGGCAAGCATCGAATGTTAGCCTCGAATCGGGAGTTAGTTAATTATTAAACAAATTGCTCTAGATATTGAGTAGGAAATCGCTATTTCTACTAACGAATGAACTTTCAATGAATGAATTTTCAAAAGCGTTCAGATATCTGTGTAGACCAACGATATTCAGCTTCAGACCACAAAGTAATATTAATATTGAGATAGTGCTTTCAAAATAAGATACTGAGAATGATATAATGCTCTTTTCTTTGCCAGAAATAGTGAAATGCATGACATCATGAATGTGGCGGCAACTTTGGACGATATAAAAAAAATTATATGAAAAGTACATTCAAAATTACACAACCATTTTAATATTTTGGCTACTGTACTTTTGGACAAAAATGATAATATTAGACGTCTGAAATGATTTTATATGCTCGACCTAAGTGATAGATCATAAAATATCGTTTTAATAAAAAATGTAGTAGGCCTATATATTTTATTCTTTGATCTATATGTCTATGTTTAAATGTTTGCGTGTGAGTAGCGCAGATATTAACTTAGTTTACAACTCGTACTTATCCTTACCGACATTAAAATGTAGGATTTTCAGATACAAAAACATTAATAAAAACACAAAATATGAACTTAAATTATTTTAGTACCAATTTAAAAGAATAACATTAAAGAATATGCAGTACATTTTTTTTCATCCTCACCATCAACTGCGGAAATTACTCCAACCGGACTTCCTTCCGATTTCTCATGTAAATGTAATTCACAACGTCTCTTCAGATGTATTGCATTTCTTCCACATTGCACCCTCCATCACACCCACTGAGTGTATTTTTTGACTGTTTCCAATAAAAACGAAATATTTCATCTGTAAAGGTACAAACAACTTTATTTTAGAAATAATCTACGAATTTTAAATAAGTTTTTTATAATTTAATTTTTAGGTAAAAGTGCAAAAAACATTATTTTTGGGACTAGATTTTAAAAACTTATTGGAGTTTTAAGATTTATAGTTTATAGTCTCATGATAAATTGGTTTTATTTTATGTACAGACCTAAAATTTTAACACTGTAATTTAGTACGTGCATACTGTACGCTGAGTAAGGTAAGCAGTGCAGTTGATTGGTTTATTAGAGTAGACCAAAGATTTCAGTAGGCTTTTTACAGAAGTAGTAATTAAGTTCCAAGAATCAAGTTCGAGGCATCAGTCTCCTGCAGTTTGCCTTATAAATAGTTCCAGTAGAACCAAGTACAGCGAGAATAATAATAATACTGACCACTGCAAGCTTCAAAAAATTAATCAAGTTTTGTAAAGCTTGAAGCAATTGTATTAATTGTTAAAAATATATTAGTAGCTCTCAGGTAATCGATAAATGTTGCAAAAAAGTAATTTTCCTCTAGTAGTTTATAGGTAATTCATTTTTTATAATATAATCTGTATGTTAAAATTGCTACCCGATGTAACGTACCTATGCTTATTTCTGGAGTTCCAGCCGGTTGATTTTTACAATTGTTACGGTGATAATTCTTTTACCAAGCGGATTTGCAAAAACTTGGCTTTTGTTGAAGTACTACTATAGATCTAGGCCGTATTTAATTTTTGAGAAATAGGTTTTTAATAATAATTACAATTTTAATGTAACTACTCTGGTAGCAAAAATCCGTATTTAGGTAATATTTTAAGAACCGATCAATTTTTCTTGCGCCCTAGGTACGATTATTAGAAGTGCGGCTAATATGCAAACCCCCAATTTCTGTTTTGCAATATATTTCGTAATAGGTAGTGCTTTTTATAACTTTTTTAATAGAAAAATCTTGAAAAATTAGTTTCTAGTAACTGTAATTAGTTCCAATACATATCAAATCAGAAAAAGTTGATTTTTCTGATATTTTGTGTCATAGATGTACAAACGCATTCCAACAAGAATGGAGGGTAAAGTAAACCCACCGAGCCACTTTACCAGTTGTAAATTGGGTGTATACTTGATTTGAACAAAAATTAATACAATAGAAATTCATAACAGAAATACATAACAGAGTGTGTTACTATTTATGTAGAAATTTGAGAAATACAAGATTGAGATTACATTATACTGAATGGAGAGTTAAGTGGACAAGTCCACTTTAGCCTCCATCAGCAGGGGCCACTTTGCTCGACGTCTGCCATCTTGAAGTTTGTGGTTATATTACGACCAGTATCACGTTGAATGAATAAATGATAATATTAAAGTAAATTAAGGCTACAAGATGACAAGGAAACATAATTAAACGGTAAAATATTTTAATGTACTGAAAAGTAAGAAAAACCAGTTAGTTATCTTTACAAAATTTCCAAAAACGTCGAAAATGAAATTGTACCTTTATGAATTCAATATGGCACAGACAGTTTCTACAACAGACTATTACATTGAGTAAAAAAAAGATGGTTTCGTCAACAGAAGCCGCTAGTAGTAGCTCTGTTATGCATGAATTAGATAGAGGGTTCACTTTACCTGACAGTGCCACTTTACCCGGACTTCCTCGAATAAGCGACTACCCCTTTACCAGCCCAACGACCATTACACTATTGAAATTTTATTTTCGTAGTAAAAACGAAGTGTTAAAAATTTAGAAATTAGACTGATGAGAGTTTTGTGAATAGTTTTGGATTAATCAGATGATATAAGCACATCATTTTAAGATTATTGCAACAAAAAAAACCATTCTAACATAAATTATATAACTCAGGATTCATTATGCAAATTTATTCTCACAATGAATGCATTTAAAAAAATCCCAAAAACGAATACCGACTTATTTGCGACCTCAATTTTCGAACTAACCTCAAAACCTGCGGAAGCATCTTTCAAGACGAAGTAGAAATATGGCGTAGCCTAAGCTACATAAATTTGTATGTATCCCGTAGGTTTTTTACTGTTAAGTATTGTTCTTATTTTTTTTATATATTTTTTACTTATTTATTTTGCAACTGTATAAAAACAACCAGCAAAAATGTTCACAACTAAATATAAAATAAAGAAAAACCATCCGCTTTAATGGCTTTGAGGAGGATAGCCTACCACCCAACGATAGCTCTCCAGATAAAAATAATTGTTTTCATTTGTAAATTATATTTTTTTATACGTAATAAATGTTACGGTTGCGTTAATGTATCATGTCTCTACTCCATCGGCGTTTCAGTCGTTTTTGTGCGATTCCTGGTAGATCTGCAGAATTCATGTTGCATAATAAGGGATTTCTATGATTTTGAAGTTTGTCTCTGAAATTACGGTACAGTTTTAGATACGTTTCGTTGACGGAAGGAACGCGTAAGTCATTGAATAGTGTTCTATTGGATACGTAACTCAGGCAATTTGTAACATCTTTAATTGATGTGCGAAGGACCCTCCTTGGGGCTTTCCAAAGCCCACCATCCCCTGCCGTGCCTAGACCATGGATTTTTATCGGCAGACCTTCTTAAAGCCCTCAGTACCTTTCCTGTAAAGTTACACTGACTGGACCAAAAGTGTCCCCCTCCGCTTCGGCTACAGTCAGCCTCAGCATCATCGGTATATTTAGTGTAGGCTAAGCCTACCCAGCACTTTCTTCGGTGCCTCAACCGCCATCCAAAGTGGCATAATTATCCCTCGGCCTATTTGTAACATGCGTACTTTCCTATCCGTTGCCGGACACCCCTCGGCCAGCCACGCCCATTCCGAGTGGAATTTAAGCAGCATAGTGGCTCTGGAGAGCTATCTAGGAAACCCCAACCCCTGAGAGTCCTACTCCTACCGAGTGGGCACGGTCACGTCTGCAGGGCGTCCCACTCCCCTTCAGTACTCGTGTAAACGTTGGACGAGTCGCCGTCGAGCTCGTTACGCCGCTAAAATGCTTTGCACGTGGCTCTACCACACATGGAAGTACTACGCACAACCGTGCACTACGAATAGCACACGGAGGTGCTACAGCCGGCCCCCGTTACCTAGAAAGCTTGCAGGATAGGATTGGGTAGCCTAAACTGCAGTTTTATGGGCACGCTCTGAGTGGTCTGGGGCGTGCCCCCGCCTATTTGTAACAGTCTTAAGAACTTATTTTAAAAACGTTGTATTTCTGAAATTACTGATAATTTTGCTGCACCATAAATATGACTAACCATACATCCGCCGTTGTATTATTATAGTCCGTTGATGATTATCCGTTGATGAGGATCAAATTCCTTGTTATTAAAATAGGCCTAATATAATGTTGTTGTTGCATTTTTAAGAATTTACGTTTTCATCTACTAAAATCACTACGAATTTATTGACTGAAACGTTTTACATTATTTGACATTACTTGTACAATTGAGCTGTTTTACTAAATTTTTCCACTATTCGTTCTGCCGGTTGACCAAGGAGTGCCTCGTTTCTAGAAAAACGCTAGCGTCCCCCAATAACCTTTACAGAAACCGTTTTTATAAACTAGACCAATCACGCTCATTGTCTTAAAACCCAACCAATCAAATTCGATGAACCTTCAACAATTTTATCCTCTATCCTTTACTAATACTATAATGTTTCCCTCTCGCCACGTGTAATACCCTCGACTCCATCCCGCTTCTTGCACGTGCGTTAAAAAAAAAAAAACATTAATTAAAATTGTTATTATATCGGAATATTACCGCCAAACACACAAAAATTCAACAAATTATGTTATTAATCAACTATTACACACATAAAAAGAAAATATCACTTCTCTTTATTACGACATTATAAACTTTACTGGTTGTGAATTCAAAATTGTAAATAATTACACAAATAATTATTAAAAACACAGTGTATTGAAACAGTTTTTAATTTAAAAAAAATCACTTCGTCAAAATCATTTTAGAATTTTATTTTGTAATTAGCATGTCAAATAAAAACGTACTTCCTAATGTAACGGTTTTACTGGAGAAAGGATGGTTCATTATTTCAGTACGATAAAATATCTCTTGATTAATTTTGTATAAGTGCTTGTCACTACTTTGATGGTTAACCCTTTGGGATATGTGTATAATTTCACTTCTCTAAAATAACATCTTTTAAAATATTCATGTATAACCCAGTGAACATATAATATGCATGTAGCACATTAAGCAATATTACATAATTTTACGATTTGAAATCAGAATTCCTATGGGAATATATTAAAATATAATATAATATGTATTTAATACATTGCTGTTATTATGCATTGTGTTTATTTTCAACTACATTATTTGTTGCCTAAAATAAACTTGCGTAATATGTAGCCTATTTAATGAATATTACGTACAGTTACGTACTGCACTGAAAAGCACATCTCTACATGCATACATATTGCAGGTAAAATTCAATTTGCCAATTACGGAAGAATCGTTAAAAACTGTTATAAGTGCATCTAAAATTGTATAAAAATATTACCCGAATTCAACAAAAATAAAAAATGAATTTAGGTAGGCTATCCTTTTTAATTTTAAAATCTACTCGACAAATATTTCAACTGGTTGATCCACACTGAACTGAAATAACAGACATTGACGATCTGCACAAAACTATATCTGTCTTATTGTCAATCCTTCTTGCCTTTAAAACAGAAACTTTCTGTCCAAAAGTGTCTTTTAAAGCCTATTTGGTCACATGCTTGTCAAATGTATGGTCCACTACCAATAAAGTTGTCTTACACGCAAGCAGGTGTAGACAAGTTTTATACATGTAGCCTATTTGCCTTGTAGACCAGACGAATTTTGCGAAAAGTTGAAAAGATGCACGTTGAAAGCCAGAATTTGGATAGTGTGTGACAGTTAACAGAAATTGTCTTACAATCGACTGGTAGTTACAGAATTCTTCATGAATTTTTCTACAGGCTGTTTTTCACACCGACTTTAAAAAAGATTATTTATAAGAATTATATAAGGTCTGTTTTCTCTTTTATTATCGAAGAACAAAAATACTAAACCGGACTTTCTGTTTGAATAAGCAAGATTATTATTCAGCAAAGGTCGTCACAGTTTACCAAATATGCAACTGTTACTTTGTTTCAGTTTAAAGTAAATACAATAAGGTAATAATTGGACGCATTGGTGGGATCGCAAATACAGATAGGGATTGAATACACAATATCTCAATCGTTGGCATAACTCCCACTGGTAACGGGATAGAACTGTGTAGGGAATATAATTTTAATACTGGAACTATAAGGCTTCAAAGTTAATACATAATCTGAACCAAAACACAATCAAATCTGTCTTTTTATTTAGTTTTTGCCTTACGTCCAGCTGTCATGGAAATTAGGGCTATTGCAAAGATGAAAATGAGTGGTGAAAAAAGCTAGACTGACGGCGAATCGAAACCAGGACCCCTGGTGTACAAACCAGTTGTACTACATACGGTTTACATTGATTTAATTTTAATTCCATAATTTCATAATTTGCCCATAACAGACAGGTGGAGTTTAAATTTACTTGCACTCAATCTCTTAGTTCGAGGACTACAAAAATTAGATCTGTTTTTTTATTACATGGTCAATCAATTAAATGGCTGAAGTATTTAAGAATAGAAGAGGTAGAGGTGTATAAGACACTAATCAGAGTTATCTCCTCTGAAAGTAATGAATTTCATTGTATAGCCAGGTTTCGTGGTGAATGATGTGTAGGTGTCATTTGCAGGGTGAAAAACGTGTGCTTTGCGGAAGGACGGCATGCTGTAAGCATACTTTTGAACTCAGTGAGGAAGGCCGGGGTAAACTACCTCACTCCTCGTTTTACTTAGTAAAACCTCTAGAGGTCAAACCAGCCTTTCGGCTAATGACCTAAACAACAATTTCATGTTTATTTATAACCTGTTATAATATTCCTGTTTATTTATATGCCCCGAAGCTGAGGTTGATCGAAGAGTACAAGTGGTGACTGGATATTGAGAAATCTAAAATTAAGGTTGTTGGTTTTTCAGAACAAAATATACAAACCGACAAGGAAGTCATTGAGGTGCAAGACTGTAAATATTTTGACCCACACATTTAATGGCAGATAGAACAACAGAAAATTATATTTTGGAAAAAGTTGATAGAAAAAGTGGTATCATCAGAATGTTACATCTTGTTTTGTAGAGTGATCACATATGAGTATTTAGTAGCTCTAACAATATGATCTCCCGGTTTTAGACTGAAAGCTTTTCTACTTATGGTTCGGAGTTTTGGACTGTCCAAACAAGGTTTAGAAGAGGAATAATAGCTACGAAATAAAATTCTGGAAAAGAATTTTCAATTAACTATAGTTTTAGGGACGAATGAAGAAATTTTAAAGAATTAAATAAAATATTTTTATTAACTGATAAAATTTAAGAAAGGCAGCCCATCTGGTACGGTCGTCTACGAAGTGTGGAGAGAACATTTTGCCAGGGAGATTTGACAAAAGAGGAATGGAATGTTGTTAAGAACCTGAGGAAGGATAGGAAAGGCATAGCAATAGATCTGATAGGCATTGACAGATGGAGAATATACTTCTCTAAGATGTTACAAGAAGATAGAGAGGTGTATCTAAAACCGTGGGGAGAATATGAACCTGTCGGCCAAATAGATGAGATAACAGAAAGAGAAGTGCAAGAGAGTCTTAAAGAAATGAAAAATGGTAAATCACCAGGTCCTGGAGGTATCCCAATTGAGCTCTTGAAAGCTGCAACTTCTAGAACTTTTGAAATCCTTGCATATATATTTAATAGATGCCTATTCATGCACGATAAAATTCCCCAAGATTGGAAGCTTGACTACTTGACACCGATCCACAAGAAGAGATCACGTGATGACTGTGCGAATTACCGGGGTATCACAGTATTAGCTACAATAGGGAGACTGTATGGACGCATAATAAGGAAGAGAATTGAAAAAGAAATAAATATAGGTGAAGAACAAAGTGGATTTACCGCGGGACGCTCTTGTACTGACAATTTGAGGAATTTGGAAACCCATTTGATATTTATCGATCTGGAGAAAGCTTTCGATACGGTACCAATACAGAGACTTTTTGAAATCTTGGATAAATCAATCATTAATAAGCATTACATTTCTGCTGTCAAAGAAATTTACAAGGACCAAATAAATGTGATAAAAATAGGAAATAAAGTGTCAAAGCCATTTGGTACAGATAAGGGCGTGCGTCAAGGCTGTTGTCTCTCTCCGACCCTGTTCAAAATCTATCTGGAGGAGATATTAAAAAACTGGAAAGGAAAGTGTGAATATATGGGTATCCCAATAAATAACGAATATATCTACTCACTCTTGTTCGCCGATGATCAAGTAATAATGGCTGGTGATGAGCATGATATTCATTACATGATCAGGAAACTTGCTGATTCTTATAGGAAAAATGGAATGAAAATAAATTCAAAAAGACCAAATACCTAGTTTCAGGAGGTACAGCAAGGGATCTACAAGTAGGAGGTCATAATGTGGTGAAATGTGATGAATATAAATACCTGGGCAGCATAATATCATCGGAGAGCAATTCAAAAAGAGAAATCACAAGTAGAATTGGACAGGCCAGGCAGGCGACACAAAATTAAACTCCATACTCTGGTCTACAAATATAAAAAAATGTACGAAAATTAAAATCTATCATTCCATTGTACAGAGTATATTGCTCTATGGCTCTGAAACATGGAAATTGACCAAAAGAGACAGGCAAAGAATAAATGCTGTGGAGATGGATTTCTTGCGCCGGAGTAGTTGTGTTTCAAGGATGGATCGAGTACGAAATTCGGAGATAAGGGACAGAATGGGGAAAATGGATACAACAGTGGAGCAAATTGAGAAGAAGCGCCTTATATGGTTGGGACATACACAGAGGATGAGAGATGAAAGGTGGCCCAAGAGAATGCTGAATTGGGATCCATCGGAAGAAGAAGACGAGGAAGACCGCCCGAACTGTGGAACAAGCAGGTGTATTCCGATATGAGGAATAGAAATCTTGTGGAGGGGGACTGGATGAACCGAGAGAGATGGCAGATGGGATGCGAGAAGCGGCTGGAGCTGTAGATCAAACTCGCTTATATATAGATTTGGCTATGGATTTTAGTTAGACAGGGCAACCAAGGACGACCTAGAAAGGAGTGGAAGGATGGTGTATGAGAGCTAAGAGTAGGAGCTAAGTTATCTGGGAGATAATGATTCATTTCAATGGATATGAATAGCGTTTTTGATTGCGGTAAATGGAAATGTGCTGTATAATTTCCACCGTAATAATAACAAAATTTACAATCACTTTAAATTGTAAAAAAGGTTAAAATAATTTGCTAAAATGTGTTGATCGGGGTCAAAAACATCTGGGAGATAAAGGGGTGACTTTGTGTGCTTCAAGCCAGTGATTCGAATCTTGGATATTAAGTTCTTTACTGGCTTAACTGCCGAGGCCGCCCAACACGATTGTAATCAAAAATATAATGTTTTGTATTTTGAATTTCAAAAATATTTGTTATAAAATATTTTAACTTTTAAAGAATCTTTTTTTATTAAAAAAGTATTATATTTTTACTCACAATTTTCTCATTTTCTGCAGTAATTATGAAAACAATGGAGAGAATTTCTAAAAATGAAAACGGTAGCTCAACTTCTATGTTTTCATTTCATTAAGAGTATGTTTTTGTGACCTCTGGTATTATATTCAGTGGCATATATTTTTTCATCGGCAAATGTTTTAGGTCAAATTCGTTTTATCGTTGTTTTCTAATTATTATTTTCAATGAAACGTTTGCTTAAAAACAAAAATATTTCAAACAAAAAAGTACACATAGTAAATATCTTAATTAAAATGGTTTAATAATTATAAATTTAAAGAAATGCATATTTAATTTATATAAATGTAGGATGAAAGTATTCTTCTGGGTATTTAGTTTTAATATTTTTCATATCAAGCTACTGAAAAGTAAAGTAAACCTTGTTTTTTTTTAAAACGATTGAATTTCAAAAAGATTTAATATTTGAATTTATTTCAAATACAAATAAAAATTAAAGCGATTATTAATGAATCGATGATTTGCTTCTTCTTTGATCTGTGTAACGAAAATAATTTACTTTCTATGTATTAAAAAATGTACATGTAATTTAAAAATTAATTAACATTATTCTCCTTTTTAAAAGATAAAAATTGATTAATATATGATTTTGAAAGAAAACAGTTTTTAAATTTTTTATAAAATATAATTCAATGGTCAGAAATTGAACTTATTTATATGCGGATAACCTACATAGAATCTATACGTATTGCTGTTCTGCAAAATTTTCCTTAAAGTACAGAGTTGGGTTGCCAAGCTACGTTTGCTGACGTAGCAAACACACAACTATTCTAATATCGTGCACAGTTTCATCTGTGTAACCTAGAGATGTACTCAGAAGTTTTATTAAAAATACCACACGAATTAAACCGAGCTTAATACAGAGCTAGGCAATGAAATTTTTTAAATTTATATAAATAATTATTCTTATAATGTATCAATTTTCCAGTTGAATAAAACAATAATAGATTGTTTTTATCTCATGAAAAATTTAATAAAGCGGCTGTAAAAACATTTTTCATAAATTTGAAATTGTGTAGCTTATGTAGTATAAAAGTTAATTAACATTATTCTCCATGTTAAAAATTTATAAATATGTGATTTTTAAAGGAAAAAGAGTTGGTAAATTTTTATAAAATATAATTCACTGTTAAAAAAAACTTCAAGCTTTAACAAATTGTATGCCTCTTGTATAATTGTAATATATGTCCTTCTTTCAAGAGATTATATTAGCACGTAGTCTTAAAAAATATTATAATATTGAGTAATATTAATATTATCATGAGTACTTATCAAATAATACCAACGATTGGGACCGTTCTGCGTGCAGGTTTATTGCAACTTATGGAGGGATTGCGTTAAAATGAATTTGCAATCATCCCTGAGCTGATTTATTGTAACGCAAGAAATCTGTTGTCTTTAAAAAAACTCAATTTCATAAACTACCAAACAAAAACATTAAATGACACAACGAATTAAAGCTTGTTCGTTTCTGCGTTGATTGGTAGGACTCAATTTTTTAATTTTAAAATTAGTAGGAGATTTATGGATATTACGCACAAAAAGTACTCAGCTTTTAGCTGGTTTTCTGTTTATGGAGTTTTAAAACTTATGTTACTTAGCTGAGGATAAATACAAAAACAAATTGGTTTCCGCATTAATTGTGAAAACAAATTTTTTAATCAATTTTGTTGAAAATAACTGTTTTCTCCATAAAGTGGATATTTCGAGAGTAAAATCTGATAATTTTTGTAATACGGCGGCCAATTTAAAAGAAATTTCTGTCCCGGCTCTACGTAATAGGATATAGGAAATGTTTTTTGAAGTTAACATCCACCTAACACAATAAAATTGTGCCCAGTATATGTTTATCCGTTTATAATAACAAATAAAAAAATCAATTTAAATTTATTTCGTTTATTAGTTTTTGAAACTGAGTTCTTAAAGATACACTACATTCTAAGTTTTTTGAACGGTAGTCTATATGCTTTTGGGAGGAAAAATAATATATAGGCCTACTTCTGTAGGGTAGTTTTTATCCTAAAGGTGCAAGTGATTGTACATAAATATTTGCATTTTCTCCTTTAGCTGCATACCACAGTTGACTCCTGTACTTGTCATACTCATATTCTCCAACTTTAGTAATGTGCGGATAGCGTAGAGCACTATTTAATACACTAGCCTGTGTGCACTGCTTTGTTGCATAGCTTTCTGTCCGATTATCATAGTTAGTTCTGCAGTCTGTAGATAGTGCTTTATTAAACAGTAATTTTTAATACAAGATCAATAATATGAATTTCCTGGAATTAGCTAAGAATATTACAAATATGAAGAAGAAGCCGTACTTTTCTTACAAAATAAAGATTTGCTGCGTAACTCCCTTCGTTGACGTAATGGTCACGACATGATTTTACTAAAAAGTACTTGAAGGTATGAGAATTTTATGTTCCCTACATTTACAATATATTCTCATTATTCTTTTTTTCATTTCAATTTTCCTTTACCTATTTTATTTTCCATGTATTACTATTAAAAAATAAAAAGGAACAGAAATAAAAATGTTGTTAGGGTGATGTGGGCGACCAATAAAGCGCAGACTGGCGTATTTTTTGTTTTTGTTTTTTTTTAGGCGAAAAACCATGGCGGTTATCATCACCTGGGACTGGTGCGAAAATTTATTTACACAGGAAAACCTAGCGTAAACCATGATGGGCAGCTTTCAGAGTAGACGCTAATATTTTATCTTTCCTAGTTATTATTTAGATATAAAACACACCGGTTTTAATAGCTGTACCTATTTTAGAAGGTATACAAATAATATGTATTGACATATTGATGAAGAGAAAAAACTATTTACTCAATGACAAAGAAATTTTAGCACAGTCTGAAGGAACATTTAGACACTTGTCGTAACGCTCTGTGAGCTTTCTGACTTTCACAGTGTGAAAGTATTTACCTTGCTGTTGGAACCATTCGTGTACCGCTTCATTATCACTGAACTTCTTGTGGCGTAAATCGTCTTGAACTAGCCAAAAAAACAAAATTCAGACGGGCTGAGGAGGTCTGGGCTGTAAGGGAGGTGTGGGAACGCCTTCCAATCCAACATCTCTAGCGTTTCTCTCATTATCTGACTTTGTGTCTTTAAGGGCTTTTATCAACTGTCATAGAAACCCATTTTTCGAAAATCCAGTATGTCGTCCAGAATGCGCGGTTCCAACACTAATATTTCACAAACTAGCAACTAGGAAGTTTCAAAACTTCCTAGTACCTAAGTTCCTAAGCTGTTTTTGCGAAAAAGACCATTTATGCGACTTTGCGGTATCGAAACTTCTTCAACTGGTCTTCTTGAGTATTTGAAATAAATAGCTTATTCGGCTCAAATTAAACTATTCCCTCCACATGTACTCGCAGCTGCAATTTGAAACCGTTTTACCATACTTGAATACATTCTTTCCATACTGTTTGCATTCTTGAATAAATTTCTGCTGGTTTTACACCTTCGCGTAGCAATAATCTTAACACTAGGCGTACACTATTTAAGCGAAGCTGATATTTTAAAATTAACCAAAGGGGTTATGTTAATATAATTTATGAACTAACTTCTAATTAATCCAAGGTTGCCAACTTGACCCTCAAGAAGATTCATTGGCATTGAATAAACCTTTTTCTCTCTACGTTAGTTTGTCTCGTTAATCATTGAATGTCCTTCGTATATAGAATTTCATATAGTAAATTTTTGATCTGAAAAATATTAATGAGCTAAAAATCTACAAGAATGTTAAGAATCAATAAAAAATGTTTAATAAACGTGAAAATTATTATAGTTTTTCACATACTTTATAGTAAAATAACCGGAATAGTTTAGGTTACTGTACATCCTGAGTTAGTAAAGATCAATAAATTTTTTATAGTACAAAATTCTAGTATTAAATGTAATATATTTTGTATTTAACATTCTAGAAAACAGAGTAATAAATGTTTTAATATGTAAAGATTAAAAAAATACTTTTTTGTTCAAAGTAGAAGGCAAGTTTAAAATTTATCGTGTTATTTAACTTCTCATCAATCAAAATCGATCGACATGAAGCGAAATGAAATTTAGTAAAAATAAATAGAACTTTATTTCACAGTTTCGTATCAGCATAATATTACCATCAAGTTTACTTTCCTTATGTAAACCAATTAGTTAGGTAATTACGTAGTTCGAATATTCAAAATCGTTGTGAAACTTAATTCATATATAAATAATATCAGTAGTAAATCAGCTTACATTGATGATAATTTCAAAAATAAATTAAAATCGATTGATGAGCTATGCTAAATTTATCATTTGAGTTATATAAGTTACTTCAATTAATTTTTAATTGAGAGTATTTCAGTTTGGTTCAGTTAATTCTTAATTTAAGATACGTTAGGAACATATAACGACTATCTTATGTCCTATATAATTCCTTTACCACCTTAGAAACGTAGTGAAGGTTCAAGGAAATAACCTAAGGGCAATTATAAACAACAGCCCATTATCTAACTAATGTTATTAAGGCTACACCTTAAGTTTATAGATAATAGAGTTAGACCACCAAATACTCGGCTCTAATTTGTAATTTATTTTCTACACACGTTAACTTTAATAACAACATAATATTAAACTTTATAACACATTTTGTAGACTATTCCGAAACTCAAATTATTATATACTATATTGCCTTTACAAATTGGGGATCATTAATTTGATCATATGAGATTACAGTTAAATTTATTTTCTTTACTTATATGTAATAAGTTATTTACAGCTTAATTTAACTTAATAGATAATTTGGTAGTAAATAACTTATCTGTTTAAATGTTTTATTTGAAACCTTAGAGTGTTAATTTTTTTTTTATTAAGAGAACATATTGACGATCTGTTCCTTGACTGAACAATAAATAGATTTGATAAAATGATTTATCATGAAAAGATAGCCTATCTCCCAGTGAAATACCATTAAAAATATATCTACTGTTTAGTGCTTGTTATTTATTACCCATGTAATCAAATTAAGTTTTGAAAAACAAAGGTGTAATAATAATTTACGAAACACATAAGTTCGTTGGGTGTCTTCGCTTAAGAATTCGTACTGATTGCCAAATAATTTTTATAAGATTCAAGCCCCTTTTCGTTTTTGAAATTTCTTTGACTGTTGGAATAACGAGATATTTGTGAATTTTGTTGTTCATCATATACCAAGATGCAGCTGTTAGATTTCGGAGGATCTTTGATTGAAAACGCTGAATAATTTGGATATTCCAGTAAATTGGTGCGTCCCATAAGTGGATACCGAAGGTATCCACTTATGGGACGCACAAGGATATTGAAGTTTTGTAGCGGTAGGAATTTAACCGTTTTAATATTTAGTATTGCATGAACAGTAGACTTATATTTGAGTCATATACCGTACAACAGTAAGTTTAGTAGTTATTGCTAATGAACAGTAGGGTAGACCGGGGCAGGTTTGGTACAGGGGCAAGTTTACACAGTGCTCATAGTTCAAAAACCATTCGTCCGAACGCTACGTTCGTCTCGTCAGACGAGTCACTAAGACCGTAATAAGCATCGACGCCAGTTTGCAGTCATTATAATGAGTAGGAATGAAGAGAGAGCAGTTTTAGTGATTTTTGTCCAGGTGACTAGATTTTTACACCATTATATTAGCTTTACTAGTAACTGTACCATTTAATTTTTTGATGTTATTATAGTTCATCCTGGTAGACTGTTCTTTTAAGATTATTTTAAGATATTCAGTTTAATATATAACTCACAAATAAAGCGTACACGTTAAGTTTTGTCGAAAACATGCGGAAGGGGCAAGTTTACACAAGGCACATGGGGCAAGTTTACACATTCTTCAAGCCGTGTAAACGTGCCCCGTACGTTTTTATACCATTTGTTAACGGTTTCTAATGGCTATATATATATTTTTTTCTTCACGTAAACAATAGTTCGAACTTACAAAAGGAAGAAAAATAGATCCACTATGGTGGATGCCAATCCCAATCAATGTGAAGGAGATGCCAATCCTTCGGGATGGATGGTTGAGAAAAACTTTCTGAAATACGTCAAACACTTTGTTCATCATACTCGATGTTCTCCCGAGAAACCTTGCCTATTGCTCCTCGATAACCATGATTCGCACCTCTCAGTTCAAGTCCTGGACTTCTGCAAAAGTAATGGCATCCACTTCTATACTTTCCTCCCCACAGGCTTCAGAGTTTCAGGGATATTCTCTCTTAACACTTACATATTTCAAGACGAAGACTTCATGCCATCCTATGTAACTGATAGGCCGACTCCTCTAACTTCAAACTCAACCTCTGAGCTTTCTGTTGCCATTCCTGATCATTCACTTACACTGCTTCCTTCCGAACCAGCACCATCCACATCTGCAATATTTCCATCGCCTTCTGAGCAAGCTGTCCAATTCACTTCTACGCGTGTATCATATGTGTCTCCCTCTAGGCTGTCCGTCGCTGGCACTTCCGGTACTAGGTCTTTCTTAACACCTGAAGATGTGCGGCCTTTTGAAAAAGTAGGTCCAAGAAAAATAACTAATAAAGGCCGGAAGAAGCGGCAAACTGCTATTCTAAATGATACGCTGGTTAAAAATGCGTTGAGAGTAGAACAGAATAATGCAAAAAAGAGAAAGATAGATATGAGGAAAATAAAAAAAATAAAAGATTACAAAGAAATTTTTTTGCTCTGCAAAGAAAGCATCGAAAAAAAGAAAAAAATTGAAAACAAAAAGACGGTCAGTGCAAATCTGATAGTAGCGAAAATGACGATGAAAACTGTGCGTGTATTTACTACTTAAAACAATTCAAACTGTGGAACCTGGTGCACAGTGGATACAATGCACTGAGTGTAAAAAATGGGCACATAGTCATTGTAGGTCAAGTAGGTCCAAGAAAAATAACTAATAAAGGCCGGAAGAAGCGGCAAACTGCTATTCTAAATGATACGCTGGTTAAAAATGCGTAGGCGTCTTGAAAAATATTCCTTTTATTTCGTATGTATCAATATTGTAAAAGCGATTTTAAAAATGATACAAATTGATCAGGAGATCAATTTCTATTTTAAATTAATACAAAAATGTGTTTAGTAAAAATGTACCTACATGTATACATTAATGTAAATGTATATTTATGTAATGTGTACACAGAACTTAATAAAATATTTTATAGCAATAAAACTGACTAATATAGTTTTTTAACCCTCAAATTTCTTATTTTAAAAAGTTTGCAAACTTACCCCAGGCACTGTGTAAACATGCCCCGTAAGTGGGGCAAGTTTACACAGGTGACTTACCTTCAAAAAACATTGGAATACATAAAAAATATCATAGTAACAGGCTTTTTATATATGTCTAAGTGAAGCTTAAATATTAAGTAATGATTGGGTATGAAAAGCATGTAAATAACTGCAATACAAAAAATTAGAAAAATCAAAATCTAAAATCTGTGTAAACCTGCCCCGGTCTACCCTAGGCTGGGCTACCCCGTTATGGTTGGTGACTTGCCTTTTCCAGTGGTGGTAGATTTCTTGTTTCGGTTATTCAACTTGTTTTCTCTTCATATTTTGACAGTACCACAATGCAACCAAAGGTTCGATTTAAATATGAATTAATGACTTTTTTTTATAATTTCAACGGACAGACAAACAACAATTCAGAGTTGTATCCGAATGTTGGTATACAATAGTACTATGACAACTCATTTAAACTTAGAATTATAATTACAGTACAATACTATACGGCAAATTCTGTTTGTCTCCCGTTCTTCGCATAAACGGCATGAAGGACGATTCTGTTTTTCAACACCCCTATTTAAAATTACTTTAGTTTAAGAGTAAAACTCACTATTGTTCATTTCCTCTGTTTTTAGATTTAAGTAAAACTTTGTTCATGTAAGCATCATATAATATTGTCCATATCCCGGTGGCTAAGCGATTGATAAACCAGTGAGATAGAGAATCAAATCAGCACTTCGTTTAAGACAAGATAAGGCTTCATCCACTTAACATCTAAGTTAACCGTATGAAGATAAGATCAACGAAGTCTCAGTAATAAACAAGATAATATAATATACAAATAAGCTAATTAATTTTATTACATATTAATTGTATCTTGAACACGCTTTAAGTAATTTAAATTGTATTCTCTTCCACGAGCCGTTTTAAAATTATATCAATCTATAACAACTACCGAAGTAAATTCTTTCACTGTGTGAGATCCAAGAATAATGTCCCCCGTACTAAAGCAATTGTTGATCTTGTCCGCGTTTCTATTTCTCTTCGAGAAAAATGTAGCTTGCGCAAATAACGTTATTAAACTGTTCTCTGGTTTCCATATCAGAAATATTTCCGATGTGTACCTTTACGACTCTTCTATTCCGATAACCTACCTTATCCCATTTAACTCACAGCCTGATTTACCGAAAACCTCAAATCTATTCCAAAATTTATCCTGCCCATTTCCAGATTTAACACTATTCATTAATATCTCACAATCCCAAAACACCGACTACTCTAAACTAGATTCCTTTCCTAGTAAAACCTCAAAAACCCCGCTGGATTTCAAACAACACTTCGCTACTGCAATTAAGGACAACAACAACTCGTCTCCAGCATGTCAACTTTTCCAACGTATAACTACACTATCAAAGGAAACCTTCAATATTCTCCTCACGACAGGACTGCCAATTTCAAATTTGAATCCTTCACGCACACGCAGAGCCCTAGACTTTGTGGGCGAATTTTTAAACTTTTGCTGTGGAACTGCGACACAACATCAACTACAAGAAACGTTCCATAACGAAAAATATCTAATGCAACATTATAACCACCTCACCCAAACAGTACACTCCGACCACCAAAATTTAGTAAAATCTACACAAAACATAGACATGGTAACACACCGAGTTCAATCCATCCTTCAAGAAACGGAAGAAGAATTAAATCTATACGCTAAAATGATTCAAGACACTGAAAACACCGAACTAATACAATTATATCATCTACTGACTATTTTGCATAGTGTACATTGGCAATCGTTCTTAAACACGTATTATTCGCACATGACTTCAGTGCAAATGTCTTGCAAACAGAAGACGCTACCTAGGGAACTAGTAACACCTGATATGCTACAGGCTGATCTACGAAATTTGTCTTTACAACTTCACAAAGGCAATCAACAATTAGTATTGCCTATACAAGAAGCTCACCTCTATTATGAAAAGCCAATAACAACTTGCGTTTTTTCAAAAACGAAAATTCTATTAAAACTACAAGTACCCATCATTACCACATCGGTATATCATACACTGTTTCAAGTTGCTCCAATACCACTACTATGGGAAAACCAGATCTGTTCACTGGAAACACCACATATTTACGTAATCAGGAGTGGACCACGAGTGCGAACTCTATTACCATCATCTTCTTGCGACTTGAACAATAATGGCTTATGTTTCATTCCAAGGTTCCAACAGCATTCCAGCATTAATACAGATTGCATCAAGCAAATGTTAACAGACAGTTCACTGCAACAATTAATGCATAAATGCCATTTCGTCTGCCATAAGCGAACGACAGAAGTTTACATAACGGAAGTGCAAATATCAAGGTACTACATCACCAATCCACAACACAATACTCGTCTAGCTTGTCCTACAACAACAGTCGAACTTCCAGTCAATGTTGCCGGTGCTTTGGAAATTCAAGTGCCCTGCGAATGTGAAGTCATGGAAGGAGAGTTACCGATCATCAACAAGGTTGTGCCGTGTGATTCCAGGACTCCGAAGTTGCCGGGGGTAACTCATTTGCTACCCGTTTCCTGGTCAACCTTCGACCATTATAAGTTTTCCTTTCACACAGATTTCCATCCTTCCATCTCGTCACTCCCTGACCTTGTGAACCACAAGTGGAACTTATCATTCCCTCAAATTTCCATTCATGATGAAACCCCTGATTATGTTTTCCAAGAGAGCAGCCTACCTAAGTCATGGAAAGACATTATTCTTGCCGATCATATATCAAAATTTATAGTATACACAGCCTTAATTATCATTTTCATCATACAGTTATACTTATATATCAAAATTAAAATACTAACCGCAAAGGTAAACAAGCCAACTCATATTGAATTGCGTAGGTTAGATTGAGTTTAAGAAACTACTAAATTTCTACCTTTATCATCTAAATTCAGAGAAATGGGCATAAGAGATTTAAATAGTAATTGGGAAATAGTAAATATTAATAAGAATAGTAATAAGCAATAATAATAAGGAAAACATAATTTCCTTCATTCATCATACTTTTACGTCTCGGAAAGCTAGTTGTTTTAAATTCCGAATTTATTAATTAATTACTTAATTAAAAAAAAAAAAAAAAAAAACACAGCACACTACAATGTACAATCTGCAATGCCAATCTACAATAAACAGACCTTTGAATTAGCTACAGTATTTTTTTCAGTCTTTTAACCCTAAAAATGGGAATTGCTCTTTATTATTTTTGTCTTACTTTTTTTTGTCTTATTAACTTAAGAGTCAATGATAGTAGTTGGACCTATTCGTCTTTCAACAGTGGTCTGTTTGTCTCGATGGACATTGCAGGTTCCAGCAGTTTAAAGTTTACTAATGTCAGGCAACTTCTCAGCACACACACTGCCACACAATTCGTTTATCTTTCGGGTTTTTACACACCCCCCTCCAAGGGAGATGATTGCATAGAAATCTTTGTTTCTACACAATCCAATTAGTGTTCCCGAATTCCCGTAATTTTTTTTTTCTCTAGTTTTCCCCCTTTCAGCCTATCTTTGGGTTTTCCATATACCGGAGTGGGGGAATGTAAAGTTTTTGACTTTACTATTCCAAATTTTCGACTTTTGTTGGAAATCTCCTTAGACCCTTGGAGTTGATCAAAATTTTGTCTTTTTAAAATAATTAAAATGGTGTTTTTTTTTTCTTTATTCGTTAAAGAAGAAAAATATTATTTTATTATGAATAAAAGTTTGTAATTTTACATAACGTATTTCTTTTCAATAATTTTTATTATTTCATAAAGAAATCACGTTTTATTAGTTTATTCTAGTTGGTTTTATTACACTTGTTTTTACATCGCGTTTTCTCGTGGGAAATAAGAAAGCCTAAAGGCCTATTTTCAGTTCTCACTGTTTAAAGCCCTTACTTTGCAATTCCAGAGCCTGGGAACAGTTTTTAGTTCCACCTCTACGTACTTTTTGTAGAGGGGCCTACAGTTACTTCAGCACTTTTTGCAGCCAATTAACGTGTTTGTTTTAAGTCGGTTTGCCAACGCCTTTCATAACGGCTAGTTTGATTGGTTTTCCCCCTCCGTACGCCGGTAATTAGCGCCCCGGTCAGCCGTGTGTGTGCAGAAGATCGTCAGAGTGTTTTTCCTATTGTGTACGCGTAAAAGTTCGTACTTCTAAGGTGCTGTGATTGGATACTCACTAAAAAAGGTAATTTTCTTTTAATTTTCTTTTGTACAACTAAATAAAAAAAAAATGAAGAAAAGAAAAAAATAACCTTTTTTTAGAACCATTTTAAATGGAAAATATAAAACAAAAATATAGTTAAATAATAGTAAATAAAAAAAAAATTCATGTAGAATTAGTGAAATCATTTAGTTTTTTTGATTAAATAATAATAATAATAATAATAATAATAATAATAATAATAATAATATTAAAAATAATAATAATGGGCTAATAATAAAAACACAATTTTAATTATAAAATGTTAAAAACTTTAAATTAAATACCTACTTTAAATACGTTAAAAATATATAAAAATAAAAATAATTAACAAAAATAATTTAATTCTGTTCAAATTTAAAAAAAAAGAAGAAATATTATTTAAAATTTTAATTATAAAATGTTAAAAACTTTAAATTAAATACCAAAAAAAAAAACGTTTAAAAAAATATAAATTTATAAAAATAAATCTAAAATGTTAAACTGAAATTCGTCTCTTGTTTTTTATTTTAAAAGAATATCTTCCTGTTTTGTTAGTCTAGTCTTAGAAATAAGTTTTTCAGATGGATGTACTCCAACATTGAATTGTATTCATAATGGGTGATACTTGAATGAACGTTATTCAGTACAGTTATAACGCTTCTGGGTACTGTTTTAGAGATACTGTACCTACAAATTTATTTTTGAACCTCCATATTAAACACTGCACCGTGTTTGATTATTTATAAACACAAAAAAGGTATATGTCTTGGCGAATTTACTGAAATTTCTTGTTTCTCCAAGATTTATTCACCAATGGCCTTGTATGGTGATTTTTATTTAGTTGCAATATGTTTTGGTTACAAAATTTATGTTCACTGTCTGAAAGGATTCCGTAATCTGAAAACAGCCGTACTTTCTCGCAAACCACAAAGCGAGAACAGTGGCTCTCTAGAGAAATCTGAGCTGATATTTCACAGTATCAACTGGAAACATGGTTTTGATTCTCCTATCAAAACTTCCCCCAAACTTTCCTTTTTTTTAATTCCTTCATAGGAAATTTCAGGGTCTTGGACGTTGGGCCGTTCTACGACGTCCTGGTGGAGGCAACCTTTAATATAGATTATTTTAAAACAGGTAAGTGGTTGAGTGAAATTTACAGGTTATTATTGCTGAATGGAGTAGAAGAATGGAGACATCTACTTGGAATACGTTTTAATCACTCACACTACCTCACGAACAGCAAAATCATACCTTAAATAAAATTAAAGAATTTTTTTTAAAAAATTAAATCCTGTTCAAAGGAAACACTAAATCACGTGTTTTAAAACACGGTACATTTTAATAATAATCTTCCCTACTTTTATTACAGGCACAATACAAGTTTCAAATTATTACATATGACATGTATTTTAAAATCAACAACAATATTTTCAATATTTTTATAGGATACCTGTCATGTTTTTATTTTTGTAGGATATCTGACAACTAGTTAGAGCAAGTGTGGAGTAAAGATTTTGTTTTACGTCCGATTAGTTTGCACATCATTACCAACGCAGACTATTAGTAAGGAGAATGAATAAAGAGCCGGACCTGACCAGAATTTGAACCAGTTAGGTTTTTAAAGATAATGGATACCTTTACTTTATTTACAAAGATTTGTGACACCTATATCTCCATTTCTTTGAGCATTAACGGTTCGAGTTTTACTAACTACGTGACAAATAAAAGAAACTTTTCTTATAACGCTGCTTCCAGCAGTGCTTCTGAAATTAGTTGAGCACCTGTAATCCAAGAACAATTTTTAGGCTAGGCTATATTATTTGTTAATACTACAAATGGGGCCACGGTCAGTTCATAGAAGTTAAACATACCAAGAAATGTTTTATGTTTTCCCAATTTATGTAAAAAAAATAATACAAAATTAGAATTTTCTAAAAATCATTGAATCAATCTGGAATGAACAATAACAAGCAGTCCTAAGATAACTTAAGAGGAAAATTATTAATAAACAAATTATTTTTTTAAACAAATTTTCAGTTTGTAAGTAGAAAAAAGTTAATTTTATTATTAATAATTTTAATAACAAATAATTTTTTCATAGCTGGGAAATGTAATTAAAATAAATTAATGTTACAAATTCGAACCACTGACCTGGAAAAACAAACAAAAATTAATCCCGCACCCAAACAATTTACTCCATCGTAACAGTTTTCAGTTATTATGCGGGCTAAATATCAGATGCACATAATTATAACTATATAGGTTGTTATAACATTTAACTTATAACTTCTAAATGAAGGATTATGTATTAGTAACAGAATCTGGCCGTAAAGTTATTCAGTAACATCATTCCACAGTATGATACTTCAGTGATATCTTGGTTAACTCGTAGATCATCGGCTAACGCGGGAGCAGCTCCGTAGATATCAACATTTCGCAGAATGTATTAGCTTTTGGGCAGTAAATCATTCCTGTTAAAATCAAACGAAATAATTCTACACAAAACAACATTATAAGCCATTTGAAATACAACTTTGAAGTACTTTTGAAAGTCCCAACGTCGAAAGTTACGAACTATTCAAGTAAAAAACGATTAGAAAAATGGTTAATATAATTTGTATATAAGCAAAAATTTTTTTTTTTTTTTCAATAATTGTAAATCTACGATCTGCTCTCATAGAACAATGAGTAGATGTGTTGTAAGTATAAACCTTGAGTAAGTAATACCCCTTGGTATTACTCTATAAAATTTCCCATTGAAGTGATCTTGCCAGGAATGTAAAATAAATTACACAATCACATATTAAAATAAATCTGTAGGGTGTAGTCTGCATAGTCTTCTGTGTGTTCCACTGTTGTCTAGGAGATTGATGGCTTCTGGATTCTGATGATTTTCAAGTCTTGTTTGGTAACTGGTACAAAATTTCTGTATAGCTTCATGTACCGTGGGAGTGTTCGTGTCTCTGTGCAATATAGTGTTGGATATATACCAAGGTGAGTCCATGATGTTTCGAAGTATTTTTGACTGAAACCGTTGAATTATTTCAATGTTACTGTGACTTGCTGTGCCCCAAAGTTGTATCCCATATGTCCACACAGGTTTAAGTACAGTTTTATAAATTAACAATTTGTTTTGTACCGATAATTTGGATTTTCCATTAAGCATCCAATACAGCTGTTGGTATTTAAGATTTAACTGTTTTCGTTTGTTCCATATGTGAGTCCTCCATGTTAGACGTCTGTCCAGGTGGAGGCCAAGATACTTTGCCGTATCGGATTGCGGAATTTGTACGTTGTTAAAAAACACTGGTGAACATGTTTCCCGTTTTAGTGTAAATGTGACGTGCAGACTCTTGTGTTCATTTGTTTTTATACGCCACTTGAATGCCGGTCAGGTCTGGCATTTTTTTCATCTGTAAATCACCACATATCATTACTTACGCACAAGCCCAAGGCTTATGTAGGCATCATCACTCACTTTTTTGCCAATTTTGTACGCTGTCTAAGTGTTGTTGCAAGTTATGAGATGCAATTTGTGCATCTTCGTGTATTGCCTGAATGGCTGTGTCGTCGGCAAATGTTGCCACTGTAGTGTTGTCATTTTGTGGAAGATCAGAAGTGTAAATGGTGTACAAAACAGGAGACAGCACGCTTCCTTGAGGAACACCAGCTTCAATTAATTTTAGAGATGATTGTTCGTCCTTATATTTCACTGTAAAGTATCGGTCCTCCAAATAAGATGCAATAATTGAGTAATACTGATGGGGAAGATTTTGTTTAATCTTAAAAAGAAGACCCGCATGCTACACTTTGTCAAAGGCTTGCTTGATGTCAAGAAATGCCGTGGAGCAATATTTCTTTTCTTCAAGTGCTTTGTAGATGTTGTTTACAACTCTGTGAATTTGCTCAATCGTGCCATGACCTTCTCTGAAACCAAACTGGCAATTCGGAATGAGATTTATGGTATCCAGAACTGGGCGTAATCTCTGAAGCAATAATTTTTCAAATACTTTTGAATGAATTGGCAACAAACTTATTGGTCTGTAAGATGATATTTCGTGTGGTGGCTCCCAGGTTTTAGGATAATTACAATTTGAGCAACTTATAAGCAAAAAATAGAACACAAAAGTATTAAGCCTACTTGAATCACTACACATCACTTTTGAAAAACAACCGACATTAACCGACACAAGAAGACATTAACCGACATGACGTCAGTCTCACAAGGGTACGCATAGAACACGCACATATAATACAGTCATCTTTTATCTAAAACAGACTCTTCAAAATGTAACTGTTGTAACTGTAATCTTTCGATAAGACATCTGCAGATGGAATGCAGAGGTTTGCAAATTCTGAGATCTAACTTAAAAATTTCTATGATATGCAAAAGTGCCTAAATGAACGGACTTCTGTGGCTCTAACAATTTTGTTTTTTTCTATAAATAAATTACTTTAATAAACTCTAATATTTTCAGTTCCTTTTTTTGTGTTTTAGTGTTTAAATAATTTCGAGAAACTGTAATGCTCTGAACTTCACTGTGTTCATGAGCTTTAAAAATTGTGTTTTTTGTTTAATTCTTAATATGATTTTCTATAATTAGGTATTAATAAATTTTGTTAGAATTGTTATAGTTTAATTGTTGTAGTCACTAATAACATCTGTTGTTCGTGTAACTTTAAAACTATTTAAACAAAATCATTTTTGGAGAACTTAACTTGAAGACAGTGAAGAAAAAAATTTCTGACTACAGTGTGTGGTATTTGGAGAAATTGGACGAACACCAAAATTTATTAGCAATACATTTTTTTATCATGAATTTAATCTCAAGAATTACTCGAAAACAAACTAAACATACTTCTTACGCTTCAATTTTTTAAAAACCAGTTGATGTTTTATTGATTTCTGTACTTTTCCCAAACTTTCTTCATTGCCTCAGACCTTTTACGACTTATTTCTTATTTATTGTTTCCACTTTTATTTCTGCGGGAATCTTTAAATAAATATCAGCTTTCGAAATTTATCTTTAGGAGTATTATTTAATCATGTTTTTAAACCTAATTTTTCAGTTTCTTTTTCGTCAAATTAATATTTATTGTCCGTCAAATTAACAGGTCTTTTTACTTGATTTAATTCTTTTTTTTCAATTTGATGACTAACTGCTTATTTTGTTTTTGCATTTTCCAAAATCTCTCACACAATCCGAATGAAATTTCTTCAAGCTGCTTTTGTGTGGGATATTTTTTCTTTTCTTCTCAGTTTCAAAATAACAGGAATTTTTAACTTGATTTAATTATTCCTGTAGTTCTACGACTAATTGTTTATTTTCATTTGTAACTTTTGACAACTGTCCCAAAATCCGAATGAAATTGCTTCCAGCTGCTTTTGTGTGAAATAGTTTTCTTTTTGCTTCTCAGTTCCATAGTGACTTGTTGTAATTTTGTACCTATTAGTTACTAGAGCACAACAATTTAATTTCCTCAAGAAAGGGAATATTTCTAGTTTTAATTCCATGAAATTTCCTTTAATTCCAAATCAAAAATTATGCTGATAAAATCAAGTGTTTTAATTTTAACAGAATTTTGTCTCCGTTATTAATTATTCAGTATAATTCTCAAATAATGCAGTTTCTTGGAGTTTTCACAGTCCAAAACTTGTAGAAGCGCCCAATTGTAGTTTATTATACCAAAAGTTCAGTGAAGAAATCTTTTTCGGAACAAGAAATTAATTAAATCCGTAACCGTTATTTTTGAGAGAAACCCATTTATTATAAAATAGCTTAACTCAAAATTTAACATGGAAGCAATTTGATTTATTGGGCTTGTCTTACTAAAATCAAAATTTTTATTTTAACAAAGTGTATCTCTTTCGAAATCAGTTTTTTTTAAATGTAGACTAAATGTAAAAGCAAAGTGATAAAAGTTTGAATAATAGCGTTCATAGAAAGAAAATATAAAAAACTCTCAGTAGTGTGTGCTTTAAAAACGACTAAACCCTGAACAAGAAAATAAAACTAAACTTGACTCTGAACTGTGCTTTAATATCTTGAACATGAAGCTGAAGATGACGATGCCCATAATGGAGATGATAATGATATCAATTATGAGATGCCAATGATTAGTAATAGAAGTGGAAAAAATGATTAAATGAGTTATATGATTAACAAAATCGAGAAGGTAAGTCTAATGATTTAAAAGTTTTCAGTCTGTGAGTATCTTTGCTGATGTTGAAGAGGTTAATTGCTAAAAGATTTGTATGCTCTTCTAACTTTTTAAAAATTTTCTCGCTACGTTGTTTAATTTCTTCTTTAATGAAGAGCAGGTGCAGATCGTTGGGCAATATTTCATTGATTTTATATTTTTAACATGGTTTTAATTTTTTAAATTTTTAATATTTTCTGAATCAAAATTTCGATTAACTTGTTAAGGATTATTTATTATAAAAATATCACAAAAGTTAAAGAACGTTGAATGTCTTACCCTTTAGTTTTTCACTTTCTTTGTCATTTTAATTACAAATAATTCAAAGAAGATGAATTGAATGCATTTTAGCGGTAAATTAAGTATGTAAAGAAGGAGGAATAAATCATCAGAAAGAAAGTGTCGTTTCTAATTATGATAGTGACAATTCAAAGAAATAAAAGTAGGCTCTTAATGAAATTTTGTATACCTTATTGAATCTACTTATCTGTAGTAATATCTTATAAACTAAACGAATTATGTGGAAAGTGCTTTAATTAGAATAAGTGATACAGAATAGATGGGGCCATTTCATGTGGCTTAAGTAGAGTGGGAGCTGACTACTAGTAGTACGTTACAACTATAGTCAGAACCATAAGTATAGAGACTTGTTCCGTCTACTTATTGGACCATTACTCGTCACCCCGATACCACCACATCGGTTATATGCAATGACTTCTTACTGTAGCTACCTGCATTAAAGCACAAGTATGAAAAATAAGACATACTCGCAACCATGCATTGATAAACTAATGTATTTTACGTTTAATCCAGGTCATTTGGGATTCTGGTTAAATAGTAAATTATAGGCAAACTTT
The DNA here is from genome assembly GCA_035578175.1 of Catonia carolina. Lineage (NCBI taxonomy): Eukaryota > Metazoa > Arthropoda > Insecta > Hemiptera > Achilidae > Catonia > Catonia carolina. The sequence goes on from JAQMRL010000002.1 coordinate 86,045,173, forward strand.
TTTTTAAACTTACAGCAATTATTTATTAATAAATTACAATATTTTGTTACGCTTAGGATGCTAATAGATTACAAAATTAACATGCTTAGACTAAATTGATTACAAACTGTTATTACAAACTTAAAGCTTAAATTTAACTTAACTAAACAAAAAGGATAGAAATTTACTTACAAGTACATAATAAATTAAATATTAGTTTAACCTATACCATTACTTGTACCGACATAAAATAATAAATAAATCAATAACATTGTCTGTTTCCTAGTCACGGGTGAAACCTGTTTTCGACACGTAAACGAACTGACTTACCATACTCTGACCTTGTATAAACTAAACTGACTGAATCAACGAGCGTTCAGCTTTTTATAATACAGGTCGTTATAATATCAAGAGTAACTGAGAATAAGAGAATAAAGAACAGAAAATTGTAACTCCTACACTTTCCAGAACAATCTACAGAATAAAAAAAGAACCTAAATATGTACATAAAAGATTAAAGAATAAAAGAGAAAATTAATAATAGACTGCAATGTATCATTTGTCACATACCATGGAGCATTTGTTATTATCTGTAAGGCTTTCGACTAGAATCGTTGAATGATAGCAAGATTCGATTTTGCAGCTGAACCTAAAGCGGTAACCCATAAGTCCACAGCGGTTTCAGTATGGTTTTGTACAGTAAAAGCTTGCTCTCTAATGACAGCTGTGGACGTTTGTTCATCGTGCAATATACGAGTATATCTCTCAGCTTCAATCCTAGTCTTTTGCGTGTATTCCCAATATGTTTGGACCAGGTAAAGCGTCGATCTAAGTGCAGTCCCAAGTATTTTACATCATCTGACTGAGGAACTGGTGTTTCATTTAGTCGTATCGGTGCAATGATACATTGCATAAGGACTTATGTGTCAACACCGTGAAAGAGGAAATCACGCAACTAAGTTCAAAATATCAAGAAAAATTAGCAGATCACCCGAATTCTTTGGCGCTTAATTTAATTGATAATAGCGAAGACGTGACACAACTGAAACGAATAGAATTGCTTGACCTTCCGTTTAGATTTACCGACTAACCTACTTTTTTTAAAAATAATTGAAGTCCATATCAACATCCACGTCATCTCTAATAATGCTATCTTCTTCCTCTACCCATTTTACTATCACCGTTATTAATTTGGTTACCTTTTCTATTAATGTTATTCATCTTTTATCTTGTTAATATTTTTAAATTTATACTTAATTGTTTTTTCGTTTCCGAAGCAATACCATTGGATATTGTCTTCGTCATGTGAACCCGTTCATGCTATTTACTTATAGTATTTGTTTTTAAACTGATTGTAAATATTCTCAGATGAAAAAAACTAATAATAGACTGCACAACATATTAAAAACCTTTACTGCCTAAGGGACAACATTTGAAACAGGCCGACCTCCTTTTCGAGAAATACCTGTCAGTCGTAAAATGTAGTACATATGTGTGTGCCAGGGGAGGGGAACAATTATTTAGATTCGGCTAGTACCGAGTGGGGTTAAATTATGCGTATTTTTATGGGAAAATGTCTACAGAAATGTTTCTTTACTATTGTACAAATAGACATTACTGTTGTTGTTTAGGTCATCAGCCAAAAGGCTGGTTTGAACCTCTAGAGGTTTTACTAAGTAAAACGAGGAGTGAGGTGGTTTACCATTGCCTTCCTCACTGAGTGGAAAAGTACGCTTATCAGCATGCCGAGCCCTCTGAAAAGCACATATTTTCCACTCTGCAAATGACACCTTCACTTCATTCACCACAGGGTCTGGCTGTATAATGAAATTCATTACTTTCAGATAAGATAACTCTGATTAGTGTCTTTTACACCTCTACCTCTTCTGTTCTTAAACGATTCAGTCATTTAATTGGCTGACCATGTGATAAGAAACAGAACTATTTATTTTAGCCCTGCAACTAACAGATCGAGTGTAAATAATTTGACACTCCACCTGTCTGTTATGGGCAGAAGACATTACTATAAGTGTCTTAATTTGTTTTTATACATAAATGTTTAACAATAAAATTTTAGAAACCCGTAATTAAATACAACAATAATGACATTATAAGATAATCTTTTTTTATTAAATCGTTAATGGTTGAAGTAGGTATAATAAAGAAATAAAATTATTTAATATGAGTCACATCGTTTTGTCTGAAATTAATCAGTCTGGAGACGGATGACTCATTCGTATAGATAAACTACATTAAAAGTTAGGCCAATCGATACTTAAGGCGAGAAGTGAATTATAAGTAATACACCTATGGAATGGTGGGAGCAGGTTCACAAGACGTATGAAATAAACTTTTTAATGTTAGGCTACCGGCTGAATCCTCAAACAATTTGATTAGCGGGCAACAGGACAGTGGCTCTATTTGTCGAGAAAAGTTTAAATTCAGACGTAGCCACTCCTCCTCCATCTTCGATTTTATCCTCAGATCATATATCCATTAAAGAAGTTGATATCCAGTGGCATCATACTTACACTTTCTGTGCATACTGACATCGAACAGTCACTTTATTTTAAACTCCATTTCGTAGACTCCAGAAAGATAGTAGGCCTATAGGATATGTCAAGATAAAACTGATTAGTCGAAATATTAACAGTATTTAGCATTAGACCTACTTATAAATAAATTTATTACCACTACTTTACTTGCTTACTTCAATAGGCGTGATATCCAAACATTTTAATCAAATGATACACAATTTACCTCAGCGTATAGGATACTACTTAGATATTACTTATTTATTTTTCTACTAAACAAGTACATTTACTTTGAAAGAAATTCTTGTACACTGTAAAATATTAAATCAATAAAGAATTTTCTCTTAGCTTTTTCTAAACAAATTTAGATTACCACAACTCTTAAAATCAATTCGGCCTAAAAAATATTAAAATTAGGTAACTTATTGATGAATTTTCTACTTGCAGAAGTCGATTTTTATTCAAACAATTTATTTTTTGTTGTGAGTAGTAACAGAATAATCCATTTTGTTTCTCGTGTTGTGATTATGGACATTTAAAAATAGTTTTAAAATTCCTGTCTACAACAATTATATAGTATCAAACTACCATTATATCACCATCGTCTCAGTAAGTTACTTCGAACTATCGGTCCACAAACTCACTAAAATATGCCATCGTAAACTCTCAAGTATCCGAAGAAGTTGGTGTTAATATTGTCTGATCTCTTACCACATTATTTTCTAAAACTATTTGTAATTGATCCGGTTTCACTTCTCCAATCAAATCTCCTTCAAAGCCAAATAATATTATCCACATCCTCCATGACTATCGTGCTGGTCAGAGCACTGTACCGCACGTAAATTTAAACAATGTTGCATTACTTAAATTATTCACAAAGATAAAAAAATAACCTAAAGCTTTGACAAATTTGCTATGCTCGATTGAAAATTGAATTTCAATTTGATAGAACTCTCCTTCATCATATAAAATAGATGATGTAATTCACATTCCATGGATTCCTACAAATTATTTCACAAACAAGAATAGGATTTTCGTTATTCAGGAAGAATAACGTTATATTTTTCTGTCTCATGTGTTTGTTAAATTAGCCAACGGAATCTGTATCTATAGCTAGGTAAATATCGTTAAATTTTACTTACAAAAAACCATTTTTTTTATTGCGTAACATGAGTAAGTATTAGCTTCATATTTGCTTCTCTCTACTCTTGAAATTTTAGAAATCTCCTCCACTCTTAAAATATTAGACAAGGAATCCCTCCCTCTCTTGTTAAAACGTAATTTTTAATTTACTCATTAAAGTTTTCTTTTAATAGTGATGAACAAATAAAAAAAATACGTTCATGAAACTCTTTAACAACCTTGTATAGAATGAGACTTTATTACATGATATGTTTTTTCCTGAAGTGACCACTATGGATCACGCAACATTTTCTTTTCTCATGGGATTCTCTAATCCTTTGCCATTAAGATATCATTCTTTCAGAGTCTGTCTTCTTTCTCTCCAAAGCCTATGGTACTTCAGATGTTTTGGGTGTCTTTGGTACTTGAAATTATTTTATTCTCTCTGTTTTACTTCTAAATGTATTCCTGTCCTGAATTTCATTTTCTGTTATTGACTTCTCCGTCGAGTATTTTTAAATGTTTTTCAACTAAGTATTTTTGTTTTTATTGTTTGTATTGAAGTAGAAAATCCTCTTGGTGAGTCTTCAATCGTTCGTACTTAAAATTTATTCATAGAACAAAAGTCTTCTTCTGATTGAGGTTTAAAGAGTCTCCTGATATGCATACAGTTCGCTGATCTGAAGTATTCCTTCGCTGATCTCAATATCCACGCTCGCTCTTCATTCCTATTAACTCACATAATCTTACTCAAAATTGTTCTTTTAACTATGTCCAGATCTTCTAGTAACTCTTTGTTTTTTAAGTATAATTCATCTGAGTTGTCAACGCTCAGTTGTCGGGCAGGGAGAGGATAGATTGTTAGCCCGGTGGGAAGGCATAATATTGCCTGCCGGAAGGATTTTGCTAACCAAATATCTCCTCCACCATACTACTAGAAGTGGCACCATTGAAGGTTGGACCACTGCGTATCTATATGTTTATCTTTTATAAACTTTTATAAGTTTACAAGGTTTCTCATTCATTGCCTCAGAATTGATGACTGTTATAATGTCTTAGATACGCATGAATAGAGAGATTTTTTTTGTTTTATACCGTTTCGATTTTCATGAAGGTTTTAACATTTTAGGTTTTCTTTCTTTCAAAATACTCGTTTTTAAGTCTGTATTCTTCATAATGTTTACTATATATTTAAAGTTTGAATTTTGTTTTTATCTATTTTCTAGATATAAGTTACCAGTTATTGGGAGTAAACTTATCTATTTCTTTTCCATGGAAATTTGGAGCCCAATTTTCCCACCACGTTTTTGAAGTATTTTAGTCGCTATTTAATATACGCCTACTGTTTTTTTTGTTTTAAAGAAAGAAAAGCGAATAATATTTAACAAGTTAGTGTCAGTTGTGTAACTTCTGAATTTTTTAAATAAAGTTTTGCACACTGTATGCGTAGCCTCTGGAAATGAGTCCCCAGCGCATGTAATGTGCAGATAAATTTACTAGCGTTACGATAACAAAATTATTAATGCTTTACCCAGGTAATACATAAAGGCTGTTTAAGTGTTTAATAATAATGCAAGGTAACGCGCGCATTATAGGTAAATAGAAGTTTGAGTTTTGTTCACAGATCCCTGACCACTAGAATAGATTTCATGCTTTGCTTTGTTTCCTAACTAATGACTAACTGAATACAACTAAGATTGGGTGGTCGGTAAACTAGCACATTAATCATTTGCTACTACCTTAACTCCGTTTATTTTGCATAATGCGGAAGAGACACGCCTTTCCATTCCTGTTTGTATTTCCGTCTCACGTAAAAACAAATTTAGGTAAGTCGGTTCTGATTACCTGAATACCTTAAATGAGATATATATCTTATTAATTCTAAATAATCCTGATTCAAACTAAATGAAATTATTTTAGAAAAACGATTTGAAGTTTATTGCGTATATTAAATTAACAATAAATAGAAGGAACTTAATTACATTTTCGTATTTTAAATATATAACTACAAAGTGATATTTTCATCTTTAATGACAAGTAAAAAATTGACTTGTTTTATGCGAAATCTCATCTACAATATTTTCTAAAGATGCTTTACAAATCCACCACCTAGAAAAATAACTTGTGCATAGATTCCTTAAATCGTATTACTGGAAAATTTGAAACAAATTTTCCATCCTTTAAACTCTTGCTGGAAGTAATAAAACATAATATTAATGTTCGGTTGATCAATAACAGTGTAAAATTATAATATTCGATTCACTCATTTTTTGCTGCTAGGCTTACGTGTCAGGCTTTTACATTTGGGCATACTCAAAAAGTAATCTGACTCATAAAATTTATCTCTTCCGTACCAAAAAACTTAATTTTTATTTCTAAGTTTATATTTCAGTTTATTTTCTAGTTTTTATCGTCCTGTTTTAATGTTGCTTGTTTATTCTGGAGCAATAAAATGTAGACTTAATACATTAATCACATAAAAGTGATCTTTAAAAGCAGCTCATCAAAACCTTTACTAAGTTCATCTCATAGAATTTTCAAAATTATTAATTTCTCTTTTCTTTAAACTTAATAATTTTTGATGTAGTTGAAATGACAAAATCATTTCTGTCCAGGTCAATAATTTTTTTGTACCAATAAGTAATTAACATCATAATTTTACTCTAGTGAAATTTTATTAAATAAAATATCTTTCTTTAAAGTACTTCTTGAAACCGAAGGAAATATTATCGTTCGCGTTTCAGTAGTAAAGCAATACCAAAATGTATGGAGACAATAAAATATATTTTTCATTATAAATTACTTGAAAATGTCAAGAAACATGTTTGAAAGCTTGAAGAAGCCTTTCGATTGACAAGAAGAACTTACAATAAAAAATTAATCTCAGTAAGAAGTAAAATTAAACATTACACATACAGCTAAACTCGATAAATAAGAAACTAAAAGTGCACTTGTGACTGAGTCACTAGATAATGGTGTAATGATGTTTGATTATATTTTTCAGTCTTGGTTGTGGTGCAGAAACAAAGGGAAAACTGTGTAGCTACAACTTCCGAATTTGAAAGTTTAGCATTATTACTACCTCTTAAAAAGATTTTTTAATTAATCCAAAAATTAACAATGGAATAATTATATTTAATATAAAAAATATTCTGTGGGTTTTCTGTGCTAGAAAATAGTCAATAGAAGATCTTTCAATTGGTAAGAAAAATAAAAACAATAGTATTTAGGAATTTCTCATGTCAGAAGGAAATTCATAAAAATTAACATTCATAAAATTAAACATCCATTTAATGAATGTTATTTTATTAACAAGAATCATCTACTTTTTTACACATTTATAATATTATATTTTAAAGAAATGGGTTTCAATGTGTTACATTTTTCTCACGTGCATAACAGACATATGTATATTTATAGTTATTTCGGAATTAAATAATTGTACTTTTTTAAGAGTTTTAAACAAAAATATTTCGAAACAATTTAGAAAAAATTAATATGCATATTGTAATATTTGTGTCTATGAAGTAAAACACTATAAAAATATATTTGTTTACATCACCATACAATCTACTCTTGCACAAAACCTGTGTGTCAAACAAAGTTAAGCATCACGAAAGTAAATGGATTATTATTGAAGTTAGAGAATGAAAATAAATGGTCCACATTTAAGGAATAATGTACGACTCAAAGAACACAGAGGAGAACAAAGTTTGAAATGGATCCCACAGGAAACAACTGAACAGAGATGAGCAGTATTGTACTTTGTGGGACTATTACAATGTGTAATGTTACTTTAGCAGTGAACCAATTAAGTTCTATATAATAGAGAAGGAAAATATTATTTTATGATTACCTTTAATTTTCTGTTTAATGGGATAGCACTTATGTTAGTATACATTTATTATTGCGCATCATTACATTACTGCGTAATACAACCACAAATTGATATACATTACGAGTAAAACAATGTGGTTTTATAAGTAGAAATAATTACATCCCGAAAATAACAGTCGAAGCTATTCACAAATGTTTACAAAAAGGAGACAATTTTGTTTAACCCTTTCCTTCATTACAGCGGTAAACTAATTTATTATTTTGGTTGGTTTCTCCATTAAATTGGTTACAAACTTTGTTTATTTACGACAGTTCAAGTTGTTTTCAGTAATCAAATAATTCGAAAGGTTTAAATAAGCTGAATTTAACCTTCTACAACAGATATGAAAATAAATATTTATTATTTTTGTTATAAATTGGCCTTACTTAGGCTATCTTCAAATTCCTACAATTTTTCTTCTACGCTTACAACACAAACCATGTTTAAAATTAAAGAGATATACAAATACAGATCTGTTATGAGAGCTGCAACTGACCTGATAGCTGTAAGTTGGTAACACACACACACACACACACACACACACACACACTACAGTGTACAGTGTTGTTGTTGCTGTTTAAACGATGAGTGAGGTAGTTTACTATTTCCTTCGTCACTGAGTGGAAATATACAAATGTATCAGCATGCCAAGCCCTCCAAACCGCATCTTCTTTCCACCCTGCAAATGACAACTTTACTTCATTCACCACAGGTCTGGCTGTATAGTGAAATTCATTACTCTCATAGGAGATTACTCTGATTACTGTGTTTTACACCTCTACCTTTGCTGTTCTTAAATGCTTAAATGCTGTTCTTAAAAGTTATATAATTGGCTGACCATGTGATAAGAAACAGAACTATTTTTTGTAGCCCTGGAACTAGCAGATCGAGTGCAAATAAATAAACACTTCACCTGCTTGTCATGGGCAAGTACTACAGTATAAGTTATTAACCGTTGAATTACCAATTACACTGTGAGATTAACGTTAATAAAACTTATGCATCATTGTTAAGTTCAGTTATAGTTATAATTTTTGCATAGATGAAGGCAAAAATTTATATTTTTACAGCCAGTTTAATTATAAAAATATAATCTTACAACTTATCTGTAATACTTTGCCAATTGGACAGTTATTCTGTCATTGTGTTTTCTATGCAGTATTCATTAACTGTCGGGCACTGATAATAAAATTAATCCCTATTCAGTTTATGATTTTTCTAGTAAAGAGTGGAAGATTACAGTAGAGTCAATTGTATTCTTTCTATTGTTACTTATTTTTGATTATGTTATTTATTTCTGAATTATTCTGTAAGTTTGCAATATTCTTTATTTTTCTATAAATTCTAATTAAAACAGCCGGCAATCAGTAGTAGCAAACAGTTTGTGAAGTGAACGGTTAATATAGTGTTGCGTCAACAATATAAGTAGGGAACCGGATTGTCGCGTATGGACAAAGGTTCTTTGTGACAAACAAATATTTTTACTATTGATATAATATTATTAAATATTTATTTGATTGTAAATGATCGTATTTTTGTTTTCGTTTATTTAAAGTCTTAAGTTTCAAAACATTTAAAAATCAATGTCATCTGTTAGGCCTACTTAAGTTAAGTGGTTTAGGCTATTGTAATTTATAACTTAGTAGAAATAACTGTAATAACTGTAATTATTTTGTTAATTTGTACTTTTTAAAAGTATAGAAGGAATTTTCATCAATTAGAATTAACCAGATCCTGAAAAAAATCTGTATTAAAAGTTACATTATTTTTTTATTAATGTAACACATGATTTATGTAGCCTACAAAATTAATAAAATTACTTTCCATTGAAATTAGTGGGGCACAAAAACGAACTAATCAGGACAATTAGCTTGGTTACTTGACCGGACAACACTCAAAAAAGACCGAAGCGAGCTTAAAACAGAGATTTAACGTTCCCTTTAAAATTCAGATGACTAAAATATAAAATAATGAAAAATAAACTGGAAAACATACAGACATTTGTTTAGCATTTCACTTAAGAAGTTCAATAAGGCAAACGAAACTTAAAACTTTGTCATTAATTTCTACTGAATCTTTTTGGCTGCCACTTTTGACTACACAAGCCTAACTAACGAATTTTCTTAAGTTAAAGTTAGAAAAGTAAAACTGAAGTAGATTGTTGTAGTTAAATGTTGATATTATTATTATTATTATTATTTTTATTATTATTATATAGGAGTTTATATTTTCAAGATAAAAACAGGATTCGTAAATTTTGTGTAGTGTGTATGTAAATCATAATCGAAGAAATCATGTTAAAGAAAAAATCTAAGGGGTGGCAATGCGAAGACTGCATCACACTGGAAAAATCTACCCCATGGCTATGCCACAATACGATTCCACAAAACAAGAACTTATAGAATTTCGCAAAATCAAATAGTTTAAATTTGAAATTTATTTTTTACTCTAATGGAAGTAATTAAATTTTGTTTTATAAATTATTAGTGCCTACGTACAATAATTTTAATTGGTTCAGAGGTTTTTTATTGCTTTGATTTTTAACATAATAAAACACAAAGCTAATTTTATATTTAAAACAAATCTTTAGATATTTAAACCACTCTTATTGTTAACACTTTTAATTGAACGAAATAATTAAATTCAGAAAATAAACACAAATTCAATGTATTATAATTAAAAATACTTTATAATTATTTTTAGAAAGCATTAATTTTCTTTTTACTTTCGTAATATGTCTGTAAATGCATTTACAATTTTTGAATAGAATCTTTCTCTTTTCAAAAAAGTAAAAGGAACATAGTGAATAAAAAATTGAATTGTGGGATTTAAACGTTGAGGGTGGCAATTATAAGGTCACAGATCTTCGTTCTTTTCAGACTTTAAATCTTTCTTTGTTTCAATAGAAAGAGTTTTGGACTTTTTTCATTGAGAGCAGTAATATTTAAACGAATAATTGAATATATTTTTCTAGACTCAGTGAATTTATACAATACAGAGCATGAATAATGAATGAAGAATAGTTAATCCATAAAGGTTAAATGTGTCTGATTCATACCCCTTTTAATTACTTATAAAGTCACTAATTTAATTTTTACCTTAACAGCCTAACTTAAATTAGTTATAAAATATTTACCTTTCATTAATAAAGTTATTTATATAAAAGAAACAGTTATTAACAAAGATGAAACATATATTATGAGATTTTAGATTACCGAAATAAACTACCCCCATTTGACGTAACATACACGAAGTAAATACCAATATATCAACTTTTCTGCTCAAAGTTTGAGTGAATGACCGAAATTTCACTTGCTCTTTGCAGGATGGGTCACGATATCCTTACATTTAAAAAACATTAGAGTTATAAGTATCGTAATTTTACTTAGTTATTCGAAATGTATCATGAAATTCATAAACTTCATGAAATTCTGTACACAAAAATGTAGTGTCCATACGTTTTGTAAAAAGTGCTCTAGAAATGTTTTACTAGACCTGATCTAACTCACGCCTTTCAAGCATTGTAGGCCTATTGTTTACTATTTAAATATTTAGAATTTCATTTTCGTATAAACAAAACAAAAATCTGGTGTGAAACACTCACCCGACTTTCTCTTGCCAATGCAAATTATGAACAATATAAGCTAATATTAGTAGTAAAACATTAGGAATAAACAATAAACTAATCTCAAAAAAACATAACCTAAGTTAATTTTGGGAGTGAAACATAACCTAATTTCTTTTCATGAGTGAAAGACGCAAAATGAAAATTAACCTCAGTTGGGCTTAAAAATACGGAAAATCACTCTTTAACGCTAAACTAGGCTTTATAGAAAAAAATGCCCTTAACAAAGATTGTAGATCCTTTAATTTCCTATAAATTTGATTATACACTTTTGTCGTAAAATGCATACTAAGACCGAAATCTTAAAATAATCGATTTTTCACACGTTTTCGTGAGAAAAAAACAGAAAATTGCTAATTACCGCTAAACTAAGCGTTATACAAAAAAATGTTTGAAATTAAAGTTGTAGGATTTTAAATTTTCTACAACTTTTATTGGCCTATATAAATTTTTGCTCTAAAATGCATATTAAAGCAACAATCTTAAAAAACAATTTTTTTACGTGAAAACAGCCTCTCCAAGAATTTTACCAGACATGGCGCCTACCCAATCCTGTAGAGCATAAAAAATGTAGTAAACCAGGCGATTTTTAAAAAAAATTCGTAAGAGCCGTTTTTGAGAAAATCGCAAAAAAGTTAAAAATTGCACGAATAAACTACTACTTCCGGTTGACTGATTTTAATGAAAATGTTCGTGTCGGGTTCAGTAGTGGTATTTAACTTAAGTTTCAAGTTCGTACGGTGTTCCGTTCTTGAGATATTCTGTTCACACACACACAGAGACCAATCGCTAAATATATGTTTTTTGGTTTCAGGGGGTCTGAAAACGTGTAGATCCGGTGAAAACAAGATTTCGAAAAATCGACATGAAAACAATACTTTCCTTCCTATATATATTCATATAGGCAAGAGAAAGTAAAAATATTTTCTGCGAAACAATCTACAACAACGTGTTTGTTAGGGATTATAGTCGTGACAACTATGTTTAAAAGTTAATTAACTAGTCTTTATAAAAAATCAAACTGGGTTCATCTCGCTCCATTCAGGTTATTTATTTATTAAATCTGTAGGTAAAGATGAGACATAAATAGTGATGAACTACAAAAAAACCTAATTACAGCAGAAACTTTATATATTATATTTTTCTCCTAAAGTTTCTACAAAAATTATTATCCATTGTAATAACTTCTTAGGATTTACAGGTTATAATTTCATTATAGTCATATTATAAAGAGCTCATAAAATTTAATAGAAGCTACATGCAAGAAACTGACTGATTTCTGACATGTAAAGATAAAGATCAACACATTTTCTTAAACCTTATAATTAGATGAAGGTATTAGACCACCAGGTCGTAAAGTATTTCTTGGCTGAGAAATATGTATTTTAACACATCAACTGAAACCTACATTATACTTTTCTTGATAAAATTTTAATCAATCTACACGGATAGAGAAAATCTGGTAACGGATAAGCACAGAAAGTATGAAAAAGTGGGAAATATACCACTCAGTATAGGCCTAATGTGTGAATACTGTTAAGTGCAGAAAGGTGAAATCCAACAATGTTTTGTTCATTTGTTACAAGAAGGTGCATGGGATACAACAATATTGTAACGTTTGTTTCCGGTTCTTTCAAGATATGGTTATAGTAATTAATAAAACTTTCTTTTAAAATTAAAACAAGTAAGTTCTTTATAAACAAATTAATTAATTTCAATGAATTATTAGGTCTTCTGGTAAATTACAATAAAAGTACTCAGACTAAATTGAGTACAAAATGTTGTTAAAAACACTTACAATTAAACTTAACTGAAAAGAACCCATGGACATTTACAAACAAACAATTAATGAATGAATTCCTAATTACAACTGGCTTCAAAACCAATTCACTACAAACGGTTCAACGACATTCACTTCATAACACCTCGCACAAACTGGTCAATGGAGACTTGGATGCATTTTATAATAAACCGGACTAGATTATTCTAGGTACACAGAAAAGTACTAGAAAATACAAACAAAACATCACACTATCCAGAAATCAATAACAAAAGACACAAAAGATTATTTAAACTCTAATCGGATACAAATGATTAACACTTTTACGTTTAACTAGAAGACCAATAATGCAGACAACGTCCATCAGGTAATGGTTTGCAATGTCCAAAAACAGCTGCTTACATCATCTGTGTCACACTACACAATGTTTTTGTGCATTCGAAACCATTTTTTCTCTCTTTTTCGTTTAGCCAAACGCCCATCTTTCTCCAAAATGTTGTCTGTCATTCTCTTCACTATCAAACACGACTAGTATATCAGCTAATTCTTGAAATTAGTGTTCTAAGGTTTTCGACTGGAACTTGTAGATGTTTTATTAGATTTTTTGCAAATTTTCATGGGGTTTCCCGAATTTATATGAATTAATTACTACTAAAATCTTTTATTAATAGCGCAATTTAAAAATTTCCCATAACAGTCAGGTGGAGTGTTAAATTATTTGTAGTTCCACATCCAATTATGTGTAGATCTGCTAGTTCCAGGGCTACAAAAATAGTTCTATTTCTTATCACATGGTCAGCCAATTATAAGACTGAAGCATTTACAAACTAAAAGAGGTACAGGTGTAAAAGACACTAGTCAGAATTATCTCCTGTGATAGTAATAAATTTCATTAGGCCTATACAGCCAGACCCTGTGGTGAATGAAGTGAAGGTGTCATTTGCAGGGTGAAAAGAAGATGCTTTTCAGAGGGCCTGGCATGCTGATAAGCATGCTTTTTCACTCAATGAGGGAGGCAAAGGTAAACTATATCACTCCTCGCTTTACTTAGAAAACCCTCTAATGGTTCAAACTAGTATTTTGGTGGATAACCTAAGCAACAAAAACAATCCTCTTCAATTTTAATCTATTAATTATTTAACAATTCTATTGTAATAAAATAAAAGTTCGTTTAAATAAAACATTATTTAAAATAAAAAACTTGGTTTCATTCAAAGTATTGATTACCTTTGGAATTTTTAATCAAATTTTTACATTAATTCAATTATATTCTTTTGTACCTAAGCATTACTGGGTCGTTTGAAATGTTATACTAAATTGCAATAATTTTAATAGGATTCTTTGATTTTATCAATCGTAGTTTTAAGCTCGATGAAACAACAACTACTGAAATTATTATCGCTTCATATATTGTGCTTAGGATTCGTGAAGCGTTAAGGGTGAATTCTGGAATGCTGCCTGAATTTAAATCAAAACTGAACACGGCACTGCATTTCTAAATTTCAAATGGACTCTACTGCACACTCATTCCGCTCGTCTATTTAGACTCCAATTTTAAAACGTAAAAAGAAATACCAGTTCAAATTAGATTACTTTCAGTAACAGTTATATTTTATTTATTATTTGTTTTTAGAAGAATGTTGATTATTACATCGACATATGTCGAATTAATAAAATGTTTTATTGTTACTTAAAGGTTTTTCCTTTAAATCACATGTTCGTAAAATATAGAACCACTTTTTTACTATTATTATTATAATATTCACTTTTATTCTTGTTTTTCTATTCAATTTAGTTGGTAATTTTTAATTGTCAATTATTCTAACTGTGAAGCTAGGATATGTGTAATTTAAATGAGAACTACAGAAAAATCTTCAAATGTTTATTTAATACTTAGATAGGTTACACTTTCATTGGTTCATCTTTATAATTGAGTATGACAAATCAAATTTATTTAGGCCTACTTATAAACAGTATTTTTTAAAACAACGTATGTCATAGTGATAACGTTCCTAATTTTGCTATCAGTTTTTTGTCTTAACTTTGTAAAAACTACAACTGTATATTTACACAATTAACAGTATTCATGATGGACGTGTTTCATGTCGTGTTTCGTACGTAGTAGGTACTATTTGTGAATAAATATAAAAATGTATTTCTAAAAGTTTGTAAGTTATCCAGCTTACGTTTGATTTTTTCGCCAAACCATAGATCATAGCCTCATTCATCCACACGAACCAATACGATAGTTGTAACAATTTAGTATTAGTTTATTGGCTAACTGTGATCCACGAAGAAGTAGAGAGTATAGAATCTAATTTGTGGTCCAGTGAAATTCATTTTTTTAGGGTGTAATGGTTTCATATTAGTCTCCTGTCTACTGTAAGGTTGGCCTAAATACTAATCTGTGTCTGTTGGATTATTGATATAATTTATACTAAGTATAAATTATTGTCATAAGTGACCAAAATAGTTGAAAGGAAAATTGTGCAGCTTGTACATTGGCCATTGGAGGAGAATGATAAATGGCAAATCAGACATCATCGTAGAAAGACGATATATAATAACTGAAGGACATCGTAAAATTCATCAAGACTCAGCGAATACGATGGCTAGGTCCAGAGGAACAGTGTGTGCCAAAGAGTATAATAAAGGCTCAGATTTATGGTACCAGAAAAGAGGTAAACCTAGAATTAGATGGCTCGATGATGTAACAGCGAAAGTTCAAATAATAGAGAGTGAGAGGTAACCTGGAGATACCGCGGGACAGAGGACTTCAAAAGGAATTAGTGTTGGAGGCCAAGGCTCACATCGGGCTGGGGGAAGAACTAGGAAAAGAATAACCAAAAATATACTAAAAAACCAACTTTTAAATCGCTATAAAAAGTCAGTAATTCCAGTATTAATTACTGTCGGTTTATCAGCCTCAGTATCTTAATTAATACCGCAGTTGACTTTACCCAAAACAAACATTTTGAAAATTATTGTCATTTTTTACTTTACACCTTCTTTTTAATTCCTATGAGTCTACGTTCAATCTGTTCAGATTACGAACAATAAGCAACCCCATGACCCAATGAGATCAGAATGATGAATGCGACATGTAAATGAGGTGCCGTCTTGCACAGACTTAGGCCGACCATTCTGAAAGAATATGGTTAAATTAACCCAACCATCAAAGTACACCAGTAACTACTGTCTAGTATTCGAATCCGTATAAAAGTAATTATCTCTACTAGGATTTGAACCAAAAACCTTTCTTTGACTTTCAAAATCAGCTGTTGAACAGCTGATTCGCGCCGACGACTTTACCACTAGACCAACCCGCTGGGCTCCCATTATTTTAAACCAACAAAATTATTTTGTTCGTCATATTATTTAATTGAATCCTTTCACAGATTTAATTCTGAGATCAAATTCATAAAGTTGGGGATATAATTTAAACGGTCAGCCGATTTTTGTAGTGGCTAAAGCATTTGGCTTATATTCCAGGGGTCCGAGGTTCGATTCTCAGTTACGTCTGGCACATTTTTGTCAATCATTTTCAACTATCATCCGTCAAAGTCTTTATAGATTCCAATGTACATAACAGTCGGACGTGAAATAAAGAAAAACAAAAAAAAAACAGTTCTGTCTTCATGATTCCGGTTTTGTTTTTATTATTATAATTTGTAGAATTATTTTAGTTCAATAACAGCTGTAGATGGTATGCAGATTATAGTTTCTATTCATTCTCACCTCCTATACTAATGTGAAAGACTGAACTCTAATAAAGACATTAATACAGTAGCCTATTTAAAAAATTACCATAACTTAATTTAAAAATTTTCCTTTTTTTTATAAAGTTTCCATTAAAATACTTTTTTTACGTAGCAGGATAACAAAAAATAAATACTTTATATTTAACATTAAACGAAAGACATCAAGGAATTCAAGGACGTTAGATATTCGTTATTATCTTTGAGGGTTATACCCATGAGAGACGGAATCTTAAGTCATGAAAAACAACTTCTATAACTTTTCCATTAAATCATTCTTTTATCTTTACACTGTGTAAAAATAACAATTCAGAATTATTATAAATTGGTTTTTAGAAAATCTAGAATATAAAATCCTATTGGAATAAGCTTAACTATATTTATAAATCAATACTGTAAAAATTGAATAAAATTTGTTGTTTTAAATCGTAGAATGTGATACAGAATGATAAAAAATATAGCTGAATAGAAAACGTATGACGTACGTTTATTTAAAAAATCAATTTTTTTGTTTGGAACGGTGTTTTACTATGAAATGCCATGTACTCGTAGTTGGACCGTTAATTTCTGAAAATACTTTTGTTTGAAGGTTTAAATTGATTTGAAATAAATATAATATTAAGTTTGCTTTTTCATGTTTAGTTATCCGTTTTAAGTCGCAAGCCAAAGCAGTGTAACTTTAGATTTATATAAATAAATGCATAAAGCGTTACTTATAACATTTCAGAGAAAAAATTTACGTATAGGCCTATGAAGAATTACAAAACAATCTTAGTAAACACGAACCATGATTTTTCTTCCACAATCTTTTTAAGTATTATTCATGATCGTTCATTTTTAATATCGATGTGATCCCTTCACGTTGGTCTTTTTTTAAGATAAAGTTGTAAGTACTGAGCTCCTGTACTTTCCAGTGTTCTTTTGATATTCTGTGACACTTAAGGACAGTAAAAATAAAGTTGTAATCTCAAGGCTAATTAAAACTTCTATTTTGACGATTAACAGCGTTAACCTTGGAGCTTCATCACAAGAATCTAAATTCAAAACTGCAAATCAGATAGGCTTTGTGAGATGCTACAGCTTTGCTGTTCTTTTGTTTGGATTAGATGGTTAAGAACTTGGGCTAATCTCTTAAAATTCTGGATTTGTTGACGTTTGTTAAGATTATCATAAACCGAGGAAATGACGAATGAGGACGTCTTTACTTAAATTTATAAAAATCTAAATTGATTAACGTGATCA
Source organism: Catonia carolina (assembly GCA_035578175.1). NCBI lineage: Eukaryota > Metazoa > Arthropoda > Insecta > Hemiptera > Achilidae > Catonia > Catonia carolina. The sequence continues at coordinate 86,063,090 of JAQMRL010000002.1, forward strand.
ATATACGAAAACTGGAGTATTTCGGACATGTTATGCGTGGAGAGAAACACCATATGGTAGAGAATGGACCGTAGGGAAATAAAGAACATTTTGGTTAAAAATTTTTGATATTATTCAATTGCTTCTCTGTAGAACTCTTTAGAGCAGGAGTGCCAAAAATAAGAATTGCAGTCGTTATCGCCAATCCCCGATAGAGGAAGGCACCCAAAGAAGAAGATGCAATATACGTTAACAATCATATACAAAATATGGTGAAAACATAATATAACAAAATTAAACAACGATAATGTTTTAAGGTTTTTAGGAATCTCTCAGATTTTCCTGAGTTCGTTGTTTCATAGAATCTGCCTACACTTTTGCAGGAATGCATTTCTTATATAGATCCTATTATGATAGAAGATAACAATTTCACACCACTGAACATATTATAAATTCAAGAATCATTAAAAAGCATTTTGTTGCTTTTTGTTTTATAGAGAACTGTATGTTGAAAAAAAATGTTTAAGTACCATAACACAATAAGTAAGAACAAGACATAAAAGCGAAGAAAATAAAAGAAAACTCGTGTTCTGTAAAAGGTAGTACATAGTATGTGAAGATAATCCAGGAAATAGCTGTGGACTGCTAGGAAACTGTGTAATGTAATGTGTAGTCTTTTAATAAATTGAGTTTTGCTGAAAGTTTTTACTTCGACTCATTTCTCTTTAGAATTACAAGAGGTGTTACTATCTATTTTTTATCTTGTAGCTGCACTTTGATAAAAAAATTCCGTAATCTAAACATATTAGAGAGATATAATATATTTCAAAGGTGAATACAAGTTTAGATAAAAGCAATAAACCTGCATATAATAGTTAAAATATTCTATCTCTGTCAGGAGGCTTTACAAAAATTTGTATGTAATCTCTATTAAAACATCAACTAATTATAAATTTTAAAGAAGGCTTACGTATACTGTACATTATTGCACTACTTCCAAAAGTAAAAAAATCATTGAAATAGTATAGAAGTATAAATTGTGTTTTAACGTTCTTGGTTTAATCAGTAACATAAAATATTCTCCCATTATGCTGTTAGAACAATTAAGAAATCTACCAATCGTCTATGGATAAGGAAATATTAAATATCTGCCATAAGAAAGCATTTAGATCTAAATGTTCATAAAGTGCAGTAGGCTTTTGGGCAATAAATCTGTTCTGTCAAAATTGAACAATATAATCCTGCTTAAATATTTTGGCATATGCAAAACAACTGCGCTGTAAATTTTAACAACGAAAATTTACAATGATTTCTGTCAAAAACTATCAGAAATATATTGAACATGTCTGGTACATTAGCAACAGGTTAATTTTTGGAGATCCCAACTACTATACCATATTATATTCTAACTACCGTATTTTTCACGTTAGAATTAAATATTATATCGAATAATAGTTTTTTAACTATGCTGTAGCTATTAATAAAAATTCTATCGCTCATTATTAAAATTCCATCTGACCGCATTTTACGTTAAATTAAATATTATATAACGAGACTGCACTGGATTTTTCCATTATATTGTAAACTGATGAAAAATATTCTAAATTTAGTAAAAAATAAATTTTTTATCAAAAATATTTAATCGATCATGAAAAAAACAAGAACACTGAACAAAAAAGTTGCCAAAATCAACAATGTCAGAAAAAATAGTTTGAATAAATTTACGATGTGTAGAAAACCATTTCTCTTTTCGTTAGGGATTTGATTTTGGGATTTGGATTTTCCAGGAGAAATAAAATAGGATTTCCAGTTTATAAAGAATATGATTGATCTTTAAGTTCCTTTCCTTGGTAGGCCAACAGTATGTTCAAAAATATTCCATAGGAACTTGAATTGATAGGTTTAGGTATTAGTAAATACTTCGTATTGTTAAATACATACAGTTGTGTATTTATTATTAAGTAATTTTATACTTAATGCAAATTATGAAATATTTAGCTCTATGCTCTTTTCAATGTACCAACGTGGAAACTAGATATTACAAAAACCTTGATTTAATGCATCTATTTACCGAACCGTGACATTTTATCAAAACTACCTGTAAATTACCTCTATTTAACTAATCCGTACTACACATAGTGTCATACAGTAATTTTTAATACTACTGTTTTGTAAACATATTAATATAAAATTAGTAGGCCTACTGTTATTTTAAATTCTCTGTGGCCTTTAAAGTAGATATTTGTGATTCCGTACCTTAACTGTAATATTTGTTTAGTCTAAAAGTATAAAGTACTTGACTGTATTTTTGAATACGTGAATAAATAAGAAACTTTTTATAAACGTAATGCTTTATTCAAACACATAAACCAACTCAAAATTATTTACGTTTTCAAGCAATAGATTAACATAAAAATGAAATACTCTAATCATTACCAATCAATATCAGAAACTACAGAAAGCGTTTACGATTACTGTTGTTATAATAGATTTTGATAAATTTCAGTGTATTTATTTTTTGTCCCACTGTTATGAAGAAATTAGGCCTATGTGCTAGAAATAAAAATAAATAATAGGCAAGAGAACTACAAATTGAGTTCTTCATGCTTATCCAAGATCCATTTTATGTATGATGTAAGTTGCTATTTTAAAATACATAAGGTTTTCTGTACAGTATAAATAATTATTAGACTTAATTTATCTAAAGTATTTTTTTTTAAATTCCTAATGTGTGTACGTTGCAATCTGTTCAATTCAGAACAATAAGCAACCCCATGACCCAATGAGATGAGGATGATATGTATGACGTGAAAATGAGATATGTCGGACGTAGAAATCTCTTTCTTCCAGGAAGGATTTCAGCAGCAGGTAATAGCTGTATGGTACGAACTGTTTTAATTTATAAAGTAGACCATCGTGCCACACCTTATCGAAGGCAGAACTTATGTCTAGGAAGACGCCTGAAACATACTTCTTCTCCTCAAAACCAGTCGCTATAAGATCAACAACGCGATGTAACTGTTGTATAGTTGAATGAGCTGCCCTAAAGCCAAATTGGTGATCCGGTATAGATCTCTCTGAATCGATAATTGGTACAATACGCCTCAACAAGATTTTCTCAAAGATTTTTTCTGCAACTGGTAGAAGGCTTATTGGACGATAAGAAGAAGCATCGTGCGGAGGTTTCCCGGGTTTTTGGAACATCACTATTTCCGCTAGTTTCCACTGTATAGGAAAATGTGCCTGCCGTATAGCTGCGTTAAAAATCTCGGTTAAAAGAAGAACTCCATTATATGGTAGCGCTCGTAGCACTTCGGCATTAACCAGGTCAAATCCTGGAGACTTTTTGAGCGGTAGAGCTGCAATGCATCTCTGCACCTCACGAACCCTAATCGCCTTGGGAGGGAGAGATAGTTGTAATGGGCTATGTAAAAATTCCTCGACCGTGTTGGTATGGTCATCATCGTTGATATCGTGCGGTCTGAATATACCAACAAGGTGCTCCGCAAACCTGTCTGCCCTTTCCTGGTCATTCTTTGCCCATGAATTGTCTAATCTCTTTAAAGGGTAGGAGTGACTCATTTGTTTTGTAAGGTACCGTGTAGTTCGCCAAAGACTGCCATCCTCCGAGGACAAATTTTGAAGTTTTGATTCAGTAATAGTGTTGTTTAAATTTTTAATTTCTTTCTTTAATCGATTTAAGATGGAATTGTAAGATGGAATTGTATTCTGTCGACGGGGTGCCTAGAACGTTGCCATACATGTCGTCTTCGCCTTTTTTCGTGAATCAATTCCCTTATATAGAGTGGATACATAGGGCCGTTGTACCTCAAACGTGGTGTTACAGCAGTGGACCTCCACGCTGCTTGTTGAACTGTTACAGTGAAGTGCTCTACAGCGTCTTCTATATCACGGGGCGTTCTAAGCGGTAGGTCGAGTCTTATGTTATCCTCAATATGGTTTCGAAACGCTTCCCAGTTCGTTCGTCCTTTTGTAAGGGAAGGTCTTTCGAATGCTGGTATGGGCTTGCTATGTAAGGTGAGAATCACAGCAGAATGGTCCGAACAGAGCTCATTGTAACTGGTTGTAAGTTTTTGCACATGACGCAGGCCATTCGTTACGAAAATGTCTAGTAAGTCAGGCAATCTATTCCTGTCTGTTGGCCAGTACGTCGGAGCTAGTGATGACTCCGCTGCATAGTTGTTGTCATGTATTGTTTTTAATAGTAGCCGGCCACGCGGGTTGGTGATTCGTGCACCCCACATAGTATGCTTTGCATTTAGATCACCCCCGACAATGAAACATCTTCCAAGGGTTGAGAAAAACGTTCTGAATTGTTCGCTGGATATTCTGAAGCGAGGAGGGTAATAGGCGGCGGCAATGTTTACTGTGAATTGCGTAAATGAAACTGTAACTGCTGTAGCTTGTAGAGATGGAGTCGGCGGGTCAAGCGGGAAAGGATGATGTTTAATGTCGGAGCGAATTAGAAGGGCGGCACCTCCCTGACATCTATCACCAGGATGATCAGCACGATATACACTAAAGTTTCTCATAAAAAATCGCTGCCCAGAGGACAGATGAGTTTCGCTGAGCAGACAAATATCTATTCGTTTTTCATTTAGAACGTACTCCAGCTCAGAAAAATGTTGATGTATTCCGTTGGCGTTCCATAGGAGGATGCTTAGAGAGGCGGCTGTCACGTTATTTTCCATTTTTGGAGAGGACCACTGTGAGCAGTTGCGTCATAAGGGTGATTAATGGCGTTATTAAATCCTTTATTTCGCTTATGAATGATGTAAGGTGAGTGGTGAGTGTGGAGGAAACTGTGTCATCTTGCGGCGGTTGTTGGAACGTAGTAGGAGGTTTTCGTGGTGGCCAGGGCTGGCGCGGTTGCGACCACGCATTGGGAACGTTGTTAAAGCTTGTTTTGGATGGCAATGACGGGAAATGTTGTTCGTCGCTTAGTGTTGGGGCTGGATTCTGCTGTGATGCGGCGGCTGGCTGTAGTAGGTGCCGGCGTTGATCGCGCCTGGAACTTAACTCTTTATAGTAACGACACCCTTTGTACGAGGCCACATGGTCCGAACCACACAGACAACATACTCCCTTGGTTTCACGAGGAATCGTGCATTCTGACGAAAGATGGCTGCCGGCACACTTCACATATCTCGGAACATGGTTACAGTACGTTTTTGTATGTCCATAATTTTGACAACGGGTGCACTGAGCAATGTGTCTTTTAGGGTGGGGAGGCTCAATTTTTATTTTCGACATTAGCAGTGTGTCTATTTTATAAATATCTTGATTCGTTTCAGATTTTTCTAGGTCAATAAAAAACAAAGGCATCGGTACCTTCATTCGGGATTTCATATTAGTAACCGATCGGACTTTATGGCCATTTTGACTAATTTCCTCGGCAATAGCATTCGTGTCCGTAGAATGATGCAATCCGCGTAATACCACGCGGAACGGTTTGTCATCCGCAAGCTGGTAAGTGTGAAAATCGGCTTCATTGTCCTTTAGATATTTGACGAGTGTTCTGTACGATTCAGCTGTGGTGGGATAAATAGTTATACCTTTTGTGGTAGAAGTACATTTGAACTCATTAAAGTAAAGGTAGGTATTCTACTTCAGAAGTCAAATATATTGGAGGAGGGCGTTTAGCAGATGTAGAGTCACTTTCCATGTGACTCACATGTTCATTGCTGTCAATATCTTTATTTTCGAGAATATGGAATCGATTCTCTGTGTTAATATTGTAAAAATTTGAATTTGCACGCGGATCAGCTGGGCTAATTCGTTTATTGGTAATGACGTCACATTCTCTGCCTTCTAAATATTTTCTTTTCGATAATACAGTTTGCCAGCTGTGTTTATTGGTTGAAGTATCGGTGCGTAATAAAGAATTTTCCGAATTCATTGTTTCACCTATTAAAATGTCATTTCCAGTAATATTTAGCACCGGAGGTCTAATCACAGCATTCTGCCACAAAGGTTGATTCAATGCTGCACCGCTTTTAGAATTTTCCGCACTGGCATCGCCGGGCGTAGCGGCAGCCATGCTCAACAATAGCCAAAGAGAGGTTACGTGTGCAACGTAATTAAAAATTAAACAAGATACTTACAACAATATAACAGTTCGGTGATAATTCACACAAAAGAAACAAACGACTACAATAAGTTCATAAATACATTTACAATAGAATTCACAATTACAAAACAAACTCGGAGCTACAATTCGTGTCAACCGTTCACTCCGATAATTTTTCCGGAAGTCAATAAGAAATATAACTACTTAATTCATTATAATAATGTCAAGAAAACATTCATAAAAATCTGGTGTGAAAAAATCATACAACTTTCTCTTGCCAATGCAAATAATGAACAATATAACCTAACATTAGTAATAAAACATTAGCAATAAACGAAAAAGTAAAAAAAAAAAACTAACTTAAAACTAAACTTAGAAAACTAACTTAAATTAAAAAAATAAACGAAAAATCTAAAAACACATAACCTAATTTTAATCATGAGTGAATGATGCAAATAAAAACCAACTTTAGTTAAGCTTCATAATACGGAAAATCACTCTTCCACGCTAAACTAGCTTCTGTAGAGAAAAATTCAATAAATATGTAGATGTTTTAATTTTTCTAAAAAATTTATTCTATACACTTTTGTCGAAAAATGCATACTAAGGCTGAAATCTTAAAAAATCGATTTTTTTACAGATTTTCATAAAAAAAACAAAAAATCACTAATTACCGCTAAACTAAGCGTTATACAAAGAAAGGTTTGAAATAAAAGTTGTAGGTTTTAAATTTTCTACATTTTTTATTTTATATAGTTTTGCACTTAAATGCATATTAAGGCTGCATTCTTAAAGAAACAACATTTTTTCGATAAAACAGCCTGCACAAGAATCAGCAGACGTGGCGCCTACCCAATCTTGTAGAACATAAAAAAATGTAGTAAACGAGGTGATCTTAAAAAGGATCATCGGAGCCGTTTTTGAGAAAATTGACAAAAGTGAAAAAAGACACGAATAAACTACTACATCTGTTTGACCAATTTTTATGAAAATCTTCTTGTTGGGTCCTCTAGTGACACCTAACTTAAGTTTCAAGTTTCAACTTCGTACGATGCTTCATTCTTCAGACATTATGTTCACACAAAGATACACACCAATCGCTAAAAACATGTTTTTAGGGTTCACGGGGTCTGAAAACGTGTAGCCTTTATCCGGCAAAAACTCGATTTCGAAAAATTTCGTTTTATTGAGATTCTATTGCATAACTAGGTTTAATTTTATGTACCTAACACAATCAATATGTAAAAAGTTTCTACTGATATTAATCTGATTGAACTCTTAGAAGACCTTTCAGTAGGCTATGAATTTCACAAACAGTTCTTAATTATCAATTTACTCTTTTTTTTATATGAATCTTTAAAATTTGTAATTAAAGTCTACAACTATGAGATATTTATAAACGAAGAATGTTAGGGCAACTTATACTGGCAATAACGTATTAGACTCCCGCTACCTAACATTTCAAATCTCCCAAATCAAATGGTTCCTGTGACCTCATAACATACGTCATTTTCCTACCCCTACCACTGCACCAAACTTTTTTGTTCACCATACTTTTTTCGTTCGTGGTCATAATGTCGAATTATGGCTTCTCATTCTGATGTAAACCAGGCATGGCATTCATTCGTTTCGATCTCCATATGAGAACTCTAATTGTGCGTTTTTCATTGTGTATTGTGCATTTCTAACTGTTATATATTGCAAATTATGTTTAGCGACTTTACAATCTATCAATCACGTGTCATCGACAATGTGAAAATCTTCAAGGCTTAATCAAAGGTAAGTGCCAAATATTTGTTGTGTTTTTTGTTGCTTACAAGTGCATTTTCTGTATTTTTTGATGCCCTTTAATTCATTCTATTGTTTAATTTGTCAGTCGTTCTTAATTGCCTTAAATTGCCAGTTACAATCATTAAATCGTTTAGCTGTGATTGCCAGCTATCTTATCAACGCAATCTGGTTCTCCGGAAACAATCGTTTATTTGCCGTTTTATTAGATTCAATAATTATCCGTCGTGGGTAATTTTTCATTGTCTAAAAATCCAAGGTATCCCTCGCAGGAAACCGAACAAAGAAGTTTGAATATTGTAGATTTGATTAATGTGTAACGTTCTCATACGAAACAAAAATAAAGTTTTAAATCGTTAATAATAAAACTAGAAATTAAGAAAAATAAAAGTAAATATTCCAGGTTTAAGATCTGCCATATATTTTTTTTTCTTTGATTAAATTAAGCAATTAATCACTGAGCTAACGAATGTTTATAAATACAACACCCAAACCACTACTTCTTTAATTTATACGTCAGTACAGCCATTGCGTTTTCATACATATTATTTTTTTTTTGTTTTCATACATACAATATTATACTTAGATTTTTTTTGTGATTCATTTAATTAATTTTGTAACTGTGCAGTGAAAACCAGCAAAAGGACCGTAATATGTATAACCCAAAATTGATTTAAAGGCTGAGAGGAGGTCAACCCGAAAGGTTACAGAAAATCAGAACTCTGTTAAACTTAAATTCTTATTTAAATGTTTAATATTCGTGGGATTTTAACATATCAGTCATCTTTTACATCAGTCTTGTTTCAGAAACCTCTACCCCATCCGCGTTTAATTAAGCTTTGTAAGATTTTTGGTATTTGTAAAAATGTTTTGTTGCAGTAAGTACAGTTATCTTTTACTATGTTTTTGAAATAAGTTTTGTTTATTTGAAAGAAATAAGCTCCATTCATTCCGATTTCCTAACCGTAAAGAGTTTTGTTTCTCTTTTTATATAACTCCGTAGCTACTTCATTAGGTTTCAGCGGCCAGAATTAATTGGACTTAACTGAATATCTAATTTTATAAACCTATAAATTTCAGTTTATAAGTTAAAAAATTCTTAAATAGCAAAACCGTGCGAGTTTCTACAATTTTGTTTTTATTTTGGCAGAATATTATTCACTACTACGGAATAATGATAAAAATTTTCAATCAGAATTATCGACAATATTATATATATTATATGTTTATTAATTAACGGATTTAAAAAACATACCAAGAAAATTAAAAAATAAACCAAGAAATATGCCACATACCAAGATTATTCATTCAAAATTACTTGGACAGATTAATCAGGAAACAAACCCACTGTCACTACCTCACTCTGCGACCCTAGCAAGTGATTAAGAAATGTAATAGGAATCTCTTGTAGTAAGGATATAATCGGGATGTTTGCCGCTGGGTGACTTCCCCTAATGACAACATAGGACATTCCTGAACTAACATTTCATGTAGTGGGACCTACATATACTCCTAGCTCTGTTAGATCATTTATAATAACAAAAATACGTACGTAAAATATTGTTAAATTTGTTCCGAATTCTTTTGAGGTCTGATAAAATTATTAATAAATAACAAAATGTCCTTTTCAATTAATAATAAATATTTATTATATTAACAAATTACAATAATTAGGTCTATTACGATTAATCTAATGGTTAAAATTAAAATTGCAACAAACTAATCACAATTTAAAATATTTGGCCTGATAGTCGACTAACTTTATTACAAAATGTCATTAAAAACTTAAAACTTAGATTAAACTTAACTAAAAATAAAATGTAACCGTTGTAGAATTAGTTCTCTACTTACAGTTGTAAATATATTTTAATAACAGTACAACTATTTTCCAAACTAACTCGTAGTACAACTATTTTCCAAACTAACTCGTAGTTTAACTAGTTCCTGCAGTACTAACTAACTAACTCGCAGTACAACTATTTTCCAAACTAACTCGTAGTTTAACTAGTTCCTGCAGTTGATACATACTTCATCAACTTTTATTCACTACGCAGCCTATTTACGTAGATAGACTACGAACTTGTTTACGGCATGTTGTCCAATTACTAGTACCCGACAAAGAAAGGTTCTATTTGTATAATAACCGATCATAGAATTTGTAAAAATAAATAATGTGGCAAATAAATAAAAATGCCTAAAAGAATTATCACAAAATCCCAAAACAAAATGATACAAGACATAATAGGACCAAAGAATAAAACAGCTCTAATAAATCTTAATAATAACATCATTAAAACTTTTTTTACCGTGTTACAAAGGGACAATTGACTTAGATCTAAACGCTATTATCAATATAAAACTGTTCTCTATTTGACACATTATTATTCATATTTTTAAATATTATTTTGCAGGAATTGTTCAAAATAAAATATAGGCCTGTTAAATTTAAAAGCAATTATTTTGTAAACTGAAATACGTCTACCGACCAGATTGGTCTAGAGGTAAAGTCGTCAACGCGAGTCAGATGTTTAACAGCTGATTTTTGGACACGAAGGTACCTGGTTCAAATCCTAGTAAAAGTACGGATTTGAATACTAGACAGTGGTTACCGGTGTACTTTGATGGTTGGGGTTACATTAATCATACTCTCTCAGAAATAGTCGGCCTGTGTCTGTACAAGCCTAAACCTCATTTAAACGTCATACACATCAGCCTCATCTCATTAGCTATCTCCACACTTGTGCGATGTAGCATGCGGTGTAGCATGCCATTTCACCTGTCCGCACTCGTTTGAAGAGCTTTGTTAGCGCCAGTATTACCCGGGTTAATTCAAATTGTTTTCTCCCGCTAATCATAATTGTTCCTGCTTGATTGTTTCCGCGTGACATCACTAATCACGTCATCCTTTATCCCTACTCCTTTCTTGCATATCCGGCATCCTCATACACACTCTTGTATCGGCTTTCGTGATGAATGGAAGCGTGTCTACCATCGTCGCGCAAAGCATGGCGTTATGACGCTACCCCGCTGCCTGCTTTGCATTCTCGTTTCGTATTCGCCTTTCGTTTCGCTCGTAATCAACTCAAGTCGCTTGTTACTATTATGTGTGTGAATTATCATTATTCAATTGCTATATTTGTATTGTGTTACTGTTACGTTTATTGCTTGTGATGTTATCAGTGCTTCACCACGTGCGTGCCTACAAGTCTCAAGTCGTTTTCTGGATTCCAGGTAAGAGCGCCTTTCATTTATTATGAATAGTTGATCAAGTGTGTGCCTTCCTATGTTTTTGTCCTGCCAATTTTGTCCCCTACCTTTCGTTATTTCGTTCAATTATCTATTAATTCATTTCGTTTATTCTCTAAGTCGTTTTAGCTGTGGCTGGCAGCTGCTTAAAACTAGCCTGGTCCTCCGAGTTCAATTAATTAATCGTCTACTAATTACGGTAGAATTATTCAGTTTAAATTCGTTTTATTGTACTTATTCAGCGCCCTTACAAGCGCTAACAATTTGTTCCTCCGAGCTGCGGATATCTAACAATTTGGTCCTCCGGGCCGGATATGTATCAGTAATTATGGCTACAGTTAATTACATATATACTGTTTTATTATTTCATTAAATTCGTTAATTACATATTGTGTAATTGTATATGTTCATTGTGTTGGACTTGTCTGTTTCGCGCGGTTGGCTGTACCGTGTTGTATGGAACAGCAACGCTAGTTCTATTCGTGACGTCACACACATACGCTTCGCTTTGTTCGGTAGCTTCAAGCTATTCACAATTCTCAATCGTCGCCATTTTCTTGTCTTCATCAAGTCACAACGTTCTAATGCGCAGACTCGCTCTTCGCGCACTCTCTTTCCACAGTCAACTGGTTTCATTTACAAACTGATTCTCTTGCTGTGTACTTCGTCGTCATAACCTTCAATGTTAAATCGTTACACTGACCTAATTTTAGTCAGTTACTGTTTGTTTACCTTTTTCAACTTGTGTCTGTTTATTAATTCACTTATATTTATTCGTTTATTTTTGTCAACATGGACGATTATAAATCATTAATTAAAAAACGTGACGTGATCAATAATCATTTAAATCGTTTTGATCTATTTCTTAAATCTGACGTCGAAATAACTCAAGTAAAATTACGCCTAGAAAAATTCATTGACCTTTGGTCTGACTTTGAATTAATTCAAACCAAACTTGAATTACTTCAACCTGATAACAATTTCGAAATCGAGCGCACTAATTTTGAAAACAAATATTTTCAATTAATCGGTTCTGCACAACAACTAATTCAATCGCTAGATAAAACTGTGATTATTTCAAGTCAACATAAAACCAATAATTCGCCATTGGTTCAATTACCTAATATTCGTCTACCGTCCTACGATGGTGATATAACCAAATTCCAGAATTTCATAAGTCTATTCAATGATTTAATCCATAACAACTCTGATTTATCTCAAGTGCAAAAATTACACTACCTACGATGCTCTTTAAATAGCGAGCCGCTTCGCTTAATTGAGTATTTACCATTGTCAGCTGATAATTACTTATTGGCATATAATTTAATACTCGACCGTTATTCAAACCCACGTAGAATTGCAAATGTACATTTAAATCAAGTTTTTAATTTCATCAAATCTGATTCTCCTAACTATCAATCGTTGAAACATTTCTTAAATGTTCACGAATCTGCTATCGGCGCTTTGCGAATACTCAATATTAATTTGCTTGAGTATCTTTTATTTGAAATCGCTTATTCAAATCTAGATCCTGTTACTAAACTGAGTTTCGAGGATCATAATCCTGCGTCCACCGTTCCTTCGTACGAAGCTTTAATCTCGTTTGTTACTGCTAAAATGCATTCTTGTGAATTAGTTAATCCTTCTCAATCTATCGATAATGTTCGTTCTCCGTATTCAAGTAGTTCTAACCTCGATAAACCGGACTCATCATATCCGGCATCCGCTAATCGCCGTTTTATACAAAATAATCGTAATTCAACCTCGCCGTCTGCTAACTCTAACAATATACCTTCGTTTTTCGTCAAATCAAACTCAATTAAATGTCTTTCGTGCGAATCTAACCTTCATTCAATTCAAAACTGTAGTGAATTTCTTTCGCAAACCGTTGATAATCGCTACAAAATTATCTCTCGGCTTAAACTGTGTTTTGCCTGTTTCGGCCATCATGATCGTCGCAACTGCAACTCAACTAAACATTGTCGTTTCTGTCATTCTAAATCTCATAATACGCTGTTGCATTTTGACCGTAACGCTCAACAGTCGAATTCATCTGCCTCTTCCGTTGTTAAATCGCATAATTCGCTAATCGCTAATTCGCCTCAACTCATCGAGCACCCAGTCAACCATTCACAATCTCCCGGGTGCCTACTTGCTAATTCTTCGCCGTCGATTCATGCTACTACTATCGCCACTCCGCCAATTGATTCCTGCGCTACCTGCTCTGCTAATAAGCCGGTAACTACTAAAACTTCGTCTTCGTCAACTATTACTGAAAAATCTACCGATTATTCGCTTTCTTGCCGCCTTGATGGCCAAACCGCGCTGCTAGGCACCGCTATCGTTCACGCTGTTGATTCTTCCGGTAAAATTGTTCCACTTCGCGCTGTCATTGACAATGGCTCTCAATCAAGCCTTTTAACCTATAACGCTGCTCGTTCTCTTCAACTCAACATAGCGCCTACCACTAAACGCTTACAAGGCATTTCGTCTCAAGTTACCTCCGTTAAAGGTACTACTAACCTTACAATTCAGTCGCCGCAAAATTCTAATTTTCGCCTACCGCTTCAGGCCACTGTTATTCAAAAAATATCAGACCGTCTGCCTGCTTCTCGAATTCACAAATCTGTTGGTGAACAGTTTTCTCAACATCTGCTAGCTGATTTTCGTTTTCGCAGCCCAAATTCAGTAGACCTACTGCTTGGTGCTGACTACTTTTCCGAAATACTCGATTTTAGTAAAACGCCTTTAATAAAGGGCGCTCCTTCCGCTTTGTCAACTGTTTTTGGTTATGTCGTGTTCGGCAAATTGCCTGACATCCAGCCACCTAGTTCTGTAACAAATAACGATTCGCTTTTATCATATGTTTTCCCTGATAACGCTGAATTCTCGTCGCCTGCTACTGCTGTTAATCTCGCATCGCCTACTGTTGAAAATCGCACGTCAAATACAAATTCGATTTCGCCTCCAATTCTCGCCGCAAATCATCAAACTATCGTCCCTGCTATTTCAAAAATTGAACTCGGCGCTGCTGTAAACCCCGAGATCAATAACTCTATCGTTTCTACTGTTAATTCGACTAATTGTTTCCTTGTTTCGCCTTCATCTGACAACGATTCTTTTCGCCCTACTGTTTCAACGAATCGTCTTCGTAAAACTTCAGTCTCTTCGCCTTCAAATCGATTCGCCGCTTCATCCGAGATCATCGCTGTTGATTCTCGTCTCGCTTCGTCTACTGACTCCGCCAGTATCTCGACCGATCTTGCTGCTGGTACTTCGTCCATTCGTCGCTTCAAGTCTACGCCTCGCTTCAAGTCTGCGCTGAAGGCTCCCTCCGAGTTGTCTTCAACTAATTCCTCGTCAAATCGCTTCTCGTCGTCTCTCGCACACTCTGTTAACAAACCGCTGCAAATCGCTTCGCTAAAGGGCAATCGGCCCTCCTCAGTCGCTTCATGCTCTGCTAACGCTCTTCGCGCGCCTTGTGCCCCTCATGGCGGGCGGGGCCCCAATCGTCGTACACAGTATTCACAACCGGTGAATAATTGTAATTTCAATTCTCGTCCTTCGTTCAACGCTTGGTGTAACTCTCGCAAATCTCGCACGTCGCCTCAACCTCAATCACGGATTCACTCTCAACCAGTTAGTGAAGTTCGCCGTACCGCAATTCAGAATTCTTGTCGCTTTTGTTCGCCTACTCGCCAGTTCGTTTCGCAACCCGCTTACCAGTTAGCTTCGCCTTTGGGCAACGAACTTTTCGCCGTTGTTTCACTTCGTTTCCCGCTTAACTTCATCTACCTTCGTTTTCGCCTCTTCGTTTGTTTTCTTCGTTCGTCGTTTTCTTCGTCCCTTCTTCTTCGTCGCTTCTGGTTGTCAACCCTCGTTGGCAATCACCTCAAGATCGTTCCGTTGCTCGTTGGCTTCCGCGCAAGCCGTGGAAGATGCTCCGTTCGTCGTTGGCCGGGCAAACCCGTGCGTTTGTCACGCCACATCAAGATGTGTCCGTTCTTCACCTCGTTCGTTCTTCGTCTTCTTCCTGCGTTTTCCGCTCCCTGTTGCTTCAGGGCGGGCGGCCTCGTTCTTCGTCTTCTTCCTGCGTTTTCCGCTCCCTGTTGTTTCAGGGCGGGCGGCTTCGTTCTTCGATCAGTTCTTTGTAAATTGCTTGCTTCGATTTAGGCGGGCGGTATGTTAGCGCCAGTATTACCCGGGTTAATTCAAATTGTTTTCTCCCGCTAATCATAATTGTTCCTGCTTGATTGTTTCCGCGTGACATCACTAATCACGTCATCCTTTATCCCTACTCCTTTCTTGCATATCCGGCATCCTCATACACACTCTTGTATCGGCTTTCGTGATGAATGGAAGCGTGTCTACCATCGTCGCGCAAAGCATGGCGTTATGACGCTACCCCGCTGCCTGCTTTGCATTCTCGTTTCGTATTCGCCTTTCGTTTCGCTCGTAATCAACTCAAGTCGCTTGTTACTATTATGTGTGTGAATTATCATTATTCAATTGCTATATTTGTATTGTGTTACTGTTACGTTTATTGCTTGTGATGTTATCAGTGCTTCACCACGTGCGTGCCTACAAGTCTCAAGTCGTTTTCTGGATTCCAGGTAAGAGCGCCTTTCATTTATTATGAATAGTTGATCAAGTGTGTGCCTTCCTATGTTTTTGTCCTGCCAATTTTGTCCCCTACCTTTCGTTATTTCGTTCAATTATCTATTAATTCATTTCGTTTATTCTCTAAGTCGTTTTAGCTGTGGCTGGCAGCTGCTTAAAACTAGCCTGGTCCTCCGAGTTCAATTAATTAATCGTCTACTAATTACGGTAGAATTATTCAGTTTAAATTCGTTTTATTGTACTTATTCAGCGCCCTTACAAGCGCTAACAATTTGTTCCTCCGAGCTGCGGATATCTAACAAGCTTTATCTCAAAAAAATATAACGAAATTTTTGAACACTACACTTAATTAAAGCCTGTTCTTACCTGCCTTGATTGGTTTGACTTAGATTATTTTATTTTGAAACTAGTCGGAGATGCAGCAATTTACGCATAAAGAGTACTCAGATTTTAGCCAGTTTTCCGTTAATGTGTTTATCAAACGTCAGTTACTCCGACCAGGCTTTTCGCAAAAGAACGGCGTTTAAGTACGTTGGAGATCAGAGTTTTCTCTATATGAACATTTTAAAATAGAAGTCAGATGTTCCATTTTAAAATGCCGGCCATTTAAAAAAAAATATTTTGGCTTCACGTAAAGATAGGGAAATGATTTTTGGACTGAACCATGCATTTGTACAGCAGTATTGTGCCATATACCCTATTTTGCATTTGTAATTAGAAATAAATATCTGGTGTTAATAGAAAATTCTATTAGCCTCTAAACTTCTTGAGAGGAAACTGAGCTCTATAGCGGTATCCGCTCCGAGGATAGTCATTAAGGAAAAAAACTCCTGTGTTTTTCCTGCTGCAACTCATTCCGTAGCTCATTTTGAATTATTTAACGATGTTGTCATGTAAAAAAAAACGCTTTGCATGACGTAATACTATTGTAAAAATGCATGGTTAAGTCCAAAAATCATTTTCCTACATTCAAGAAAGCAAAATGGAGCCAAAAAAGCACGTTTTTTTAAAAAAAATGGCCGGTATATTAAAACGGAACATGAGATTTAACTTTTAAAATATTCATATTATAGAAAAAACTCTGATCTTCAACGTACTTTAACACCGATTTTTATAAAAAGCCTGGACGGACGTTTAAAAACCACATTAACGGAAAACCGGCTAAAAATTGAGTACTTTTTTACGTAAATTGCTGTAGTTATCTCCGATAAATTTCTAAATAAAACTAATCTAAATCAAACCAATCGATGCAGGAAAGAACAGGCTTTAATTTAGCGTATTGTTCAAAAATATTCGTTTTTCTTTTTGAGATAAAGCCTTCAAACGAGTGCGGGAAGGTGGTATGCCTCTTAGCGCATGCAACTTCTGTTGCTTAACTTCTGTTTATAATAATTATAAACTATTGAAGTTTAAAACTAATTAAGTCTATTATTTTTTGATGTTTTTGCATAGTTTCACAACAGATTATTTGGGTTATATCTTGTTTCATGTGAGGTAAGGTAATTTACTGAAGAAACTAAAATAAGTCCGTAATATACTGATCGATTTTTAAAATAAATCAGAGAGAGTTTGAAGAAAGTACAAATCCTTGCTGGTTGAGAATGTAAAGATACTGGGAATATGCAAAGAAAGAAACAAATATCTAAACCAAACACAAGAGCACGTTTTGTTTTATTTAAAACACTTAGCCTACGTAATGTAATGCTAAAGTAATACTCTATACTTTATTTTTGAATAAAACACGTCACGTACAGTATTTAGAGTAGGATTACTTAAATATATTAGTGATTCCCAATACTTTAAACACAAATTTGTGTCATGCGGGTCGAATAATAGAATGTGGGGGATACTGGATAAACAAAACATGATTACACTATATAGGTCACCTCCCTTGGATAGTTTCAACAGCACGGGTTGTATTTTCCAAGCAATAAACTTTACCAATCTTTTTATATGATGCAAGATACAACGGTTTTCTATTTTGCTTAAAAACAACAAAGAGAGAAATCTAAAATTTAACAAAACTGTTCTATTTTATCGACTACCTATTAAAACATTGGTTTATTGCTCATAATCTTAAATACGATGCTATAAAAAGGTTTGACCATTGAGATCCTAACAATCAACCAAGTTATAGCTAGAAGAATTTAAATGAATAGTGCCGTATTAAGACCTAGATGATTAAAACATTTGAAATTTGCATTTTTGTGAATTAGTATTTTAATTACATTTATTACATATTATTTTGAAGAGAGGGGGAGTCTGTGCACAGTACATAGAAGCTATCAAGGGCCTTTACATTGTGACTACTAGTTCAATTAAAATGGGCTCTCAAGCGTCTACCGAGTTTAAAGTGACAAAGGGACTACGCCAAGGTTGCTGCATTGCACCCACGCTTTTCAAATTTTGTCAGTGAAGCTTTGGAAGGATGGCGAAGGAAATGCTGTGGTGTGGGAATCCCTGTTGCCGACAATATACTTTATACTCTCTTCTTTGCGGATGATCAAGTTGTCACATCTGCAGATCATGATGATACCAGCTATATAATGAGGAAGTTACCAGAGTATGAAGGGTCTCAGTATAAATGTAAACAAGACTGAACACCTTACTGTTGGTGAGACAGGAAATGATATTCAGCCGGGTACGGGTGTAGTAAAAAGCTGTGAAAGTTTTAATACCTGGGAGTCATCTTTGATAGGAGCGGAACAAGTGAAGTGGAAGTAAACAGCAAGATTTTGCAAGGGCGAAGGGTTATATGGTGATTAAATTCTGTCCTTTGGAATGATAAAATATGGAAGGAGACAAAGATAAATATTTATCATGCTATACTGGAGAGTGTGTGTACCTTTGCTGCGGAAGTGTAGGTATTGACAAAAAGACAGAAGGATCGCCTAAAAGCGGTGGATATGGATTTCTGGAGGCGGAGCTATGGTGTGTCGAGGATCGATCGAATTCCAAAAGTAGGAGAAGAATCGGCGTTCAAGGAAATATCATGGATACCATATCCCAGAAGCAGTTAAAATGGTTTGGCCATTTGCAGAGGATGGAGGATGGTAGGAGGTGGCCAAAGAGGGTATGGGAGTGCTCGCCAGCCGGTAGAAGAAGGAAGGGTAGGCCGGAAATGACATGATTAAATGGGGTGCAGGAGGCAATGTCTTTGCGCCTGCTCTCCGAAGGGGACTGGCGAGACAGAAAGAGGTGGTGCTTAGGAATCGAGATACGGCTGGGGCTGTAAATCCTCGCTTGAATACACTGTGTAGGCCTATATAGTATTATTTACAATGAATCAATTGTTACTTGTAGGATTAATAAAACAATAAGAATCAACGAGTAAACAATTGGCGAACAGTTTCTGAGTAAGACCACATTTTCGAACGTTTATTTACCATATTAATTTTTTCCAAATTTTGTGTTATCACATTCACTGATTGTATCCAACAGACTGTGAATTTCTTAAATAAAGATAAAAAAATGATTAAATTACACATGTAAATTAAATTTACTGCAATTAAATTATACACTGCAAAAATAATTTTGCAATGATACTAATCCTACTGAAGATATCGATCTACTTGTATGTTTTCTACTTTTATCCTCTAATGCTTATAATTATACCATTATATCATCATTTATGGTACTATTATTTTCCAACCGTTACAAATTGCTTAAGGTACAATAAGAACTATGGCTATTCCAAATTTCTTAATCGTCTACTAAACCAGGTCAAAAGTTTCTGGCGATTCAGTCATCTTTTCAGGTGTATGTAGTTGAGGAGACAAAAGTAGTACGACAAGGCTGTCCAATCTCTCCGACGCTATTAATTTAAAATTAACGTTGATAAGATTTTAACAATGTGGAATCAATTAGTTGACTCAGGCATTCAGCTTTGGAATAACGTATTCCTAAATTCATTGCTGTACGCAGATGACATTTTTATTATTTTGACACAGAAGACAGCCTCCAATATTCCATTTATAAGTTGCACAACATTAGCGCAGAATTTGACATGTGAATATCGGCTCAAAAATCAAAGGTTATGGCATTCAAGGGAAGATGGCCGGTTCACTCAAAAATTATACTTGGCAACCAAGCTATAGAACAAGTTCGAGATTTTAAATATTTAGGATGCAAGATTTCCTATGACAAAGATGATGACGTGAGTTAAAAACTGGCAAAATTCAGCGCTGTAGCTATGCGGTTCTATTCGTAGGAATAAACGAAAGAAAACGAGAAAGGACACCCAAATGAAATTTTATAAAGCGATGGCTGTACCACTCATAACACATTTTATTTTTTTATTTTTATTTTTTTTATTTCTTGTTTATATGGGAGTGAAACATGGGTGTATTACACAGGAATGAATCTTGCATCCAGGCTGCTAAAATAAGATTTTTGCGGGGAGTCAAAGGTTTTACCCGGTTAGATAGAGCACGTAAGGAAGCTATCCGCGCCGAGTTAAATGTTCAGTGACTGTTGGAAACGTTAAGAATATATAATAGAAACTGCTTCAACCATTTACTTCGCAAGCCAGCTCACAGGCTTCCTCTACGGGCATGGAAATATAAACCTAGAGGGAAGCAAGGCTTGGGAAGACCTAAAACGAGATGCCAAAATAGGCCATTGAGCCTAATCCTTGACAGATGATGATGATAATGATGTAGCTGAGGAGTTGCAGCGCATCAACAGTTACGCTATCCTTTGAATGCGGCTAAATTTTACTTTCTCTTGCCCAATAAGAATATAATATTAAAAATATATTAGAATATAATATTAATATCTTGCCCAATATTAATTAGTCAGTCACCTTAAAACGTCGCCAGTTGATTGTTAATTTACGTGAATCTTTACCAGCTAAATAACAAGGCCGAGTGGGAGGAAAAAAGGAAATTAGGCTACGTAGCTCCTCAAAAATTAATTTTTAAAATTTTAGTATAAAATATATAACGTACAACATTTTTGGTGCCGAAATATTATGCAAGTGATATCAAAATTGTTTGGCAACAGGTTATTTCGTTTTAACTAATGATAAACCCACCGGGTTGGTCTAGAGGTAAAGTCGTCGCCAAAATCAGTGTTTAACAGCTGATTTGGGAGACGAAGGTTCCTGGTTCAAATCTTAGTAAAGGTAGTTACTTTTATACGGATTTGAATGCTAGACAGAGGTTACCGGTGTACTTTGATGGTTGGGGTTCAATTAACCATACTCTCTCAGGAATGGTCGACCTGAGTCTGTACAAGACTACACCTCATTTACACGTCATACACATCATCCTCATCTCATTGGGTCATGGGGTTGCTTATTGTTCTGAATTGAACAGATTGCAACGTACACGCATTAGGGATTACAAAAAAAACTAATGATAACTACACATGTGTTTTTAATACCAAAACAAAAATGTATTTTGTAATCAATACAAAAGGATTATACAAGCTGCAAAAAATAATACTTTTGAGTATAAAAAATTTACTTAAATATAATTCTCTACTCCATCATATATCCTTTCGTAAATATTGGATTCAATATTACTCTCTTCAAAATTTAATTACTGACAAACGTCAAGCAAGATTAGATTTGACAGACCGGATTTTGTTTTCATATCTGTCTGACGGGCTGTATGATTTCATGATTGGATTCTGAAGTTTTTTATTAAATGTTAGGATAAATATACATTTTTCCTATTATATTTAAATTTCAAAATATTAATGGATGGTATGTACCTAAATCAAAACAGACTTAACTAAAAATCATTTAATTACTCCTAGGTAGCAAGAAATTTTATTTTATTATTATTGCCTTGAACTTTATATTCTATTACACATATTTAACTAATAACTTAATTGGTTCGTTTAATGACAGTTGAATTAAGAATTGAATCTTTTTCTTCTGGGACTTAGCCGTTCCAAATTTTGGCAACCATCATAGCATTTCTGACTTTGTTCATTGTGCTGCGAAATAGCACTTCTGAGCATTTTCCAAACCAAGTTATCAGATTTCGAAGCCAAAATGCTCTTCTTCTGCTAGATCGTCGTTTTCCATATAATTTACCCTGTGAATGGCTTGTAGTAACGGTTACCATAAATCATTCCTCATGATATGTCCCAAATATTAAAGCGTCTTAATGGAAATTGATCCGTTTCATCGTAATGGAAGTTGATGGATGGTGGAAACGATTTCCACGTCTTTTGTCATTCTCCTGAGAACCTCTATGTTTGACATCCTAGCAGTCCATGGGGCCATCAACCTTCATCTGCACAATCACATCTCAAATGTCTCCAGTTTTCTTGTGACGGCTTTATCCAAGGTTTAGGACTTTATACCGTACAGGAGCACAGAGAAGACGTGACTTGCATAAGCGAATTATTATTATTATTATCAGTACTTACCAGTCTAGAAAGTAATCTTTACAATACGGCTTGTTAAAATAAATTTTAATGAAACCGAAAAACAAAAAACCCCTGAAAAAATTACCTTTTAATGATATAAGTTTTAGACTTCTTTGTGAATTTTCCTCATATTTATAATAAATATGAGGAAAATTCACAGAGAAGTCTAAAACTTATATCTTTTAAAGGTAATTTTTTCAGTGGGTTTTTGTTTTTAGTAGAATATTATTCTACCACTCACTTTGCTAGTACAACACCAGTATAAACCGGATAGGATAGTTGTTGTTTAGTTCTGACTAGTAAAGAATATTAGAAATCTGTTAATGTTTCTTGTTCTTAATTTTGGTCAGTGATTTTGTCTAATAGTATTAGATCTTTATACATTTTTATGTTATTTCTTTTTACTTTGTTATTTTGTTACCAAGTTGATGTAACTAATGAAGTGGTCAGAATCTGAAACACTGAAAATAATTGATTTGTAAGGCGAAAATATGAATGTTTGTGGATCATTTATAACTAATTTTCTTCTTTTCTCACAATCAAGGATAAGGCCCTCCCTGTTTTTACTCGCAACAATTAAAAAACCATTGAATCATTATTATCTCTTGTGTGGCCTCCCAACATCTCTTCTCCACTCCTACTATTTTATTTTTATGTATTTAAAAACATTGAGATTGATACTTTCCTAAGGCATTCACTCTACGTCCTTCCTGCATCGATTTCAATATTCTACAATCTTTCTATTCAGGTAGCAAACATCCAGTTCCGTTCTTATACCCTCATTTCTTAGTTAGTGCCTACGATTGTAACCCTTTGTTCTTCGCAGGAATCGCATCTGGAACGAGTGAACGCAAGATGAAAGTACTCTACCGTAAAAAGATTCAAGACCACTAGCGCTTACTATTCGCTAAAAAGTAAGCTTATTACTCTTATAAAAATGTAAATCAGGCCTAATTTACATTGTTCTTGAATAAACCGTTCTCTAAATCAATTTATTTCTCTCTGTGTAATTATTAAACATTCCTCATATTTCAATAGTGTATGAGTTTTAATCAAGTAAATTTTTTTCTCAAATATTTAACATTTATTTAGTACTAAGTATTTATTAAATTTTTAGTAGTCTATTTATTTAAGTCGAAGTAGTAGCCTATTCGGAACTAATCTCCTGTTTTTTTTTGTTTTTTTTATTTTTTGGCCTTTACATAAATTCTCTGTTTAGGCATAAATGTTATGTTTTTACGTTCGTACTAGGTATAAAAACTTTTATAAAACCTCCATTTGAATATATTAAAAATTTAAATTCTTTGATTACTGCAACAGTAATACCCGAGCAAAGGTCATACAATAAATATAACAGAATACATTTCTAACTGAGTTTTGTTAATTATTCATTGTTAGAATTGCACACTGCACTTTAAAACAAATACAATAACAGATCCGTAACACTCGAAGCTCCATTATTATTTTATTTGTTATTAAAAGAATAAAATTCCACTGAAAATTTAACTTTTTTACAAAACTAAACTATTCCAAACTTTAAATGGTCCTTCAGTAACCCTGGTAATAATGCAAAGAGCGGATTCAGGGATAAGTTTGCTAATAAAAAGTTTAAGCAATATTTACCTTTAAAAACTAATTTTCAAAAATAAGTGTACACTATAATGTTTATTCGGATGAGAATTTCTATTAACCTAAAGTTGTAGTCACAAATAATAATAATAACTTATATAGTTAAAACAATTTACAGGAATAAAATTTGAAATTACAGAAGTAATATAATTTCCTTAAAAATTTCAGTTAACTGATTTCTAAAGTTTCGACATTTTTATGTACGTTAGTTACACTATTTTCTTTTCGAACTTGCTATTTCCCATTTAAGAGCTATCTGGGTAGTTTTTAAAATAAACCTTTTAAGTCAGTTCTTTTAGTAGTCTAAAAGATCATTGAAGTAACTACATCGGTAACACTGTGTCTACCCACGCACGGGTCACCATTGTATTCAGATAAAAACAACACTAGACTGGATGGAAACAAAACAAGATCGCTAAAACTAATATTGAAAGAAGAGATTGGTTACAGATAGAAAGAAATCCAAATGGAAAGTTTCAAAACAAAAGAAGATGAAAGAGGACATGAAATAAAAGAAAAATTCAAATTATAATTCTCAACTGTGCGCTGAAAAACTAAGTTTTATACAACTGTACCCAGATGTGAAAATAATAGAATAGATTTTGTATTTTTCTTTATTCGTTTTACTACAAAGAAACTTAGGCAATTGATCATAGATAGGATTTTAAGTCCAAAAATTTATTTTCAAAAAAATATTTATTTGTCTTTTTTTATACCGTTACTTAAGTACTTCTTGCTAAAGATAGATCGAGAGAAAGTAAAACATGGATATTTTCAGTCTGGTTTAATTATTTAATATGTTGTAAATGCATTAATATTTACAACACTTATCGCGGTATTAATTCGTATGACGAAGAGAAAATTATGAACCAAATCAAACTTTTTTCAATCCCAAATATGTGTACGTTGCAATCTGTTCCATTAAGGAACAATAAGCAACCCAATGACTCAATGAGATGAGGATGATATGTATGACGTGTAAATGAAGACATGTAGTCGTGTATAGACTCAGACCGACCACTTCTAAGTTAATATGGTTACTTGATCCCCAACAAGCAATGTAATTAGGTAACCACTGTATAAAACTTTCACAACTGATAATAATCATTGACTTCAAGTGTTTACACTGAGAGCAAAACCAGAACACGAATGAATAGAAGAAAACAAAAGTCTAATAGTAAGACTTTGCTGAGAATGTGGGCCGCAAAACAAGCTTCCAGAAATGACTAACGTCACTTAATATAGTATAAAATGGCCCTGTACGGAAGAAATAAATCATTAATTTGAAAGTATTGTAACACATTTGCGTTCCTATTCAACGTTTTGATTATATTATTATTTTTGCTACTTACTTTAGATAAAATGCTTACTTACTTACTTATTACTTACTTATCTATTACATATTTGTAGTGCATACCTTCTTAGTTTTTCCTTCATGACATGAGACAAAGGAAATATTGCACTTGTCATTTCAGTTTTCGTTAATATATGTACTTTCCCAAACTAATTTAAACTCCGTTAAAATATTTCACGATTAAAAAAAAGTCCCATTAATGTGAATCCTGTAAATAAGAGTAGCCTATAATCAGAAGTATATTGTAAAAGTATTAAAAATTGGAAAATGTGTAATATTCTTGTAATATTAAATTGTTTACTTTTATAGTCAATATCGAGTAATTAATGAATAATACTAAGTAAAAGTACATGTAGGCCTAAGTAATTACAGAAATTCTTTTGAAGTACAACATGCTGATTATTAAACTTTGAGAAGCTTGTGGGAAAGCGCGGAAACTTTTGAAAATCCCTCTGGCTGTTACTAACTACATCTCACTGAAAGTGCGAGTATTCCATCTTGCTTAGACAGATAAATTAAGTTCTGTTAACTGGTAAGACCAAATTACAGCGTTTTAATATTTTTTTAAGTAAAATCTTATTTAATGTGGTATCGTTTAAACGTTGTTTTTCCTTCAACTTTTAACAGTTTTCTTTTAATGTTTTTTTTCATAGATTTTATGTATTTATATCTTTTTAGATTTTGTAGTAGGTAATTCAGTAGGTGCATTTTACCAACACATCAACTTATCCTGAGATGAACCTAAATATTAATATTAGGCCTACGATTTAAAGGAATTATCATGTAAAGATGAAAATCAATAAAATTCAAATAAAGTCTAGTATTGAAAGATGTACTTGCTGTATGAAAAAGAAGATGTCTTGTTTGTCATACAAATCATCCTCATCTCATTGGATCTTGAGGTTGCTTATTGTTCTAGATTGCAACGTTCAAAATATTAAGGTTTAAAAAATTTGATGAAACTGAAATTACCAGTAAGCTACATAGATTTCTAGACATTATTTGATTTTTTCATTCCTCTGTTCAAACTTTTGATTAACATGAAATATTAATTTTTGATAATATTTTTATGGTCAAATTCAGAAAAAAGGTTAAATAAAACATTATCTTTTGAACGTTATTTTCAATAAAATGATTGTTATATCAGGAATATTAAACTTTTTATTGATTGCTACCTGTCTAAAAAACATAATTCAAATTTTTTAAAGGTTCAATTAAAAACAAATTCAGCGTAAAGCGAACACTCCTTCCATTCCTTCATTAGCAACGGAAAACTGAACTTTGAATGTTTATCGACCTAGAGATTATACTTTATTATCTTGCAGTAAAATAAAGAAAGCTTTTATTCTAAAAATATATTATTAAATTTTTGTCATTTTCTTCTGCGTCTTTTCTTAAGCTTATTTCGGTAAATAAGTTTTTGCCAACTTTTTAAACAAAATTGTACGGACGGTACAATTAGTAAAGAGGTAATTGATTAAAAAAATTTTAAGAATCATATAATGGTGTAATGAGACAATTTAATGCACATCTGGAGTTGTTTACATTCGAGTCTATTTAAATAAATATAAATAATTCCAGCTGATTAAGATAAAATATTTAAAAATTATTTAATTTTCATTAACAAAATATGGTTACTAGGCAACTAAGAAGAAGAAATATTATTTTAAATTATTTTAATGGGGCGTAAAAACTCAAGAGAACAAGATGTTTTTTATTAAACGTCCCATTCAGTTATTCATTTATTTCATTCATACATCCGTTCTTTAAAAATAATAATAAATATATATATTAGAAGGTAAAATAGTTTCTTCACCAACGTTCATGTTATTAAAAGAGACACAAATTATTCAACTTTATAATAACAGTGATTATCTGGTAGTTTTTCAATGGCAGATGTATAAAAACATTGATGAAGACATTCGTCTAATAGGAGAATTGAAAGAAACATTTGAATCGTTCAAAGATTGTGAAAGCAAATTAATTAAAATAAGTAACAAATTAAAATATTGAAATATTAGTTCATTAATAATTATAAATGTATGCATATTCTAACAAACAATGTCGTTGTTTGATTTTTAGCATTCAAATCAAATAAAACCAGTAAGTTGATTTAACAGTATTAAGAACAGGAGCATTATTTTAGAATTGCATTTAAACAATGAAACTTGTGATTGTAATTATGAAAATATATTAATTAAATTAAAAACCATAATGAGTTAAATGTGAATAATGTTTTATTGAATGAAATAGGGGACAAGGTAAATAAAAAATAATAAAATCAAACTTGAAAGCTGATGCAACACCAATAAAGAAAACAATATTAATTTAATTATTTATTACAAATTTTGTCATACCCTCGTGGGGATAATATAATTTATTACAAATTGGCATACCTTTGTGAGGATAAATTTAGTTTCTTTCAATGGAGAACAGGTTAATATTTTCATGAGTATTATTTAAGAGAAAAATCAAGTGATTTTTTGATGAACAGCTGAGAATTTTACAATCAAATCTGGTTAATTTTTTAGAATTACAGTTGGTGGCTGCCGGTTTGTGTAGTGGTCAGTACTATTGGTTTCTATGCCAGGGGACTCACCTTTGATAACCAGCCTGGTTTTGCATTTTCCCATCACTCATTTTCGTCTATCACCCTTCACTGTCTAAAACGAAGTATGTCTACAACTAGAACTAGAATTTCTACAGTTAGACTTAACAAAAATAAAATTTGGACATAAAATAAAAAATACACTTGAGAAATTTTTAATCTGATCGGATCACGTTAAACTAAAGTGACAGACATAATCAGACAAACAAAACTTCTCAATTTGCTCACAGGAAAACATTCTTGTATACCACTAAAACAAAAAGTTAATCTCTATAAATATTTTAAGGCTTATTTGAACATATCCTTGTCAAACGTACGTTCTACAGCTCACAGCAATTAGGTTTATTTGCAAGCAGCTCAGTATAAAAAACTTTGGATTATCATAAACTCCTGTACGATAGAATAACACTGTACGCAAAGACTTTCAAATTCTGTAAGTTATCCATAAAACTAAAGAACACTAGAAAAAATTCCACAGAAAAACTGAAAACATAACAAAGAAAACAAAATTTATACACTACACTTACTTGAGCCGTCCCACAGAGGATATCAAGGAGAAATAGAATTGATATTTACTTTAAGATTAACTGATAAAATGCATAAATAATGACCACAATTATTAAATTACTTTGAATTAAGCACTCTGATATTGTGAAATTCAACCGTGATGATCTATTATGTTATTGCATTGTATTTTGTTATGTCGACTTTTGTATGAAGTTTTGGTGTGTATGGTTAATTTATCTGCTGAGCGCTGTCAGACTTGTTTGAATGTTGTATTGTATTCCATTAGGCTATTACGTGTTTTGTGTAATTTTCTAGTTCATTCTATTTATTGTATTATATTCCTTTATGTCCTTTTATTAGCCTATTTGTTTTTGAATTTTTCAAGAATTATTTTATAGTTTTTTATTTCGAAAATCCTTTGTCCTTATGAATGAAGCCACTCTTTAGTTGGATGAGAAGTAATGCGTGAGCCATTGCCGAGAGAGGATCAGTAGTGCAGTTGTTGAAACCTGTTTTGTGCATAACGCGATGTGATTGTGACAGATTATCGTATATACCAGTTATTGGACAATTAATTGTTTAGTTTTTTAGGTAAGATTTAATTAATTTTTTGATGGTAAATGGTCATATTTTAATTTTAGTTAATTTTGGTTTTAAGTTTTATTTTTTTTAAATTTTGTAATCTATTAAGTTTTTTTTTGGTTCAGTAGTTCATAGTAATTTACTAGTAGTTATAATTGTAATAATTAATCTAAGTAGGTAATTATCTGTTAATAAAAACTTGTTATAAATAATTTAGGAGCACGTTCTGTTATTCATAAACATCAAGATTCCGAAAGAACCCATGTTAAAATTTACAATATTTTTTTAGGAATGTAGATATGATTCACGTTAATATTTATATTAAAACAAACGATTTAAACTTGTTTGAAATAACATGTCCATTTATTGTCATGAACTATTGAAAACTTGCATAAATCATGACTTGGATATGAATCCATTCTATCCTATGAATAAACTAGTATGTGATACAGCGATACAGTTAACCCTCAATTTACGCGGTTTCAGTTATACGCGGTTGAATAAATTTGGAATATATAGTCCGAATATGCCGTAGGTTTCTCCTTATTCGTCAATCATGATCACATATTGTAAAACAGGCTAAGCTTATTACTTTTCGCAAATAAAATACTGTAGAACAGAAAACTAGTGCAGTGTATTTTGACAAAAACAGGAAATATCTGCTTTACAATCAACAGTAGGCTACAGTTATAATAGTAGAATTAGTATATTAACCACATTTTTTACTCTCTTTTGCCCAATATGAATATTTAGGAAAGAAAAATATTGTCTTGAGTCGATTTTTAAAAATTGAGTTTTCACACGATATACGCGTTTTTAGGCCCCTAAACAAAAAAACAAGTTTTTTAGCGTTTAGTCTGTAGGTGTGCTAGTAAAATATTTTAACAATGGTACAGTGTACGAAGTTCAAACTTGGAAATTAATAAGATACCACTTATTAATTATTTAGATACTAGGGACCCGATAGAAACATTTTCATCAAAATTGATCAATTGAAAGTATAGTAGTTTATTCGTGCGATTTTTCACTTGTAATATTCTTAAAAACGGCTACTACAATTTCTTTAAAAATTGTCTTATTTACTACATCGTTTAGGACTATGCTCTACACGATAGGGTAAGCGCCATGTCTGCTAAATTTCTTGGTGCTGTGCTCTTGTGGTAAGAAATGATTTTTTAAGATTGCGGCCTTAATATGCTATACATTTTAGTGCAAAAAATTTTTTAATTATAGTTCTAGGATATTTAAAACCTGTAACTTTTATTTCAAACATTTTCCTTTATTCCTTAGTGTATCGTTAACTAGTGATTTTTTAATTTTGCTCATCAAAATCGGTAAAAATAGGACTTTTTTAAGATTGAGGACATAGTAAGCATTTTAAAACAAAAGTGTACATGATCAAAGTTGTAGGGAATAAAAATCTGCAACTTTAATTTTAAACGCTGTTTTCTACAGAGCCTAGTTTAGCGTCAATTAGTGATTTTCCGTATTTGTAAGTTCTACAGAGATTTATTTTAATTTTACGTTATTCACTCATGATTAAAATTAAGCTGTTTTTCAAGTTACATTGGTAACTCATGATTAAACGTAAGTTATATTGTTCATTATTTGCAATGGTAAGAGAAAGTCGTGCGAGTGTTTCACACCAGATTTTTTTATTTCAGTAATCAACTTAAGAAGAACTTGTATAACTTAACACAGTATATTCGCTTTAAATATGAGTCAACTCGGGTTTTGTAACTTTTGTGGTTCACAGAGCAAAACAGTTCAGCCAAATGTGTAGTGCACTGCAAACAATTGTTTTTCAAATGTTGGTATTTGCGTAGATATTTTTCGATATTGCAATTGTACTTATCTTTCAAAAAAGTAGTGTAATTGAAAATACACCTTACAAGTGCTTTAGCCATCTGAATGTAAAATTTAACATTTTTAAAACCAGTTAAAAGTTGTTTTTTATGGTAACGGGTAAATCAGAAAATTAAAATTAATATTAAGGGAAAATAGTTTTATGGTACAAAATTATGATAATTTTATATATAGTCAAATCTAGCGAACAACTAACACAGTCTTAGTAATTTATGTACACGTCAGGTTTCCCAACACAACAACGACAGCGACAGAAGCGATGCTGAGAGGAGTGCAATCAGGGTTGATTTATGAATTCATCCCTTCTAACACCCCTCCCTTTCGCCAATGTCCAAACGTCCAACGCCTAACGCAATCACAGCTGGTTGGTCAGGATGAAAGTCATTAGTCGAGTGACAACAATCACAATATCGTACAAACATAATATTGCACAACATTTCCACGGAAATACAATCCCAAGAACCTACCGCATCAAGTGTACCCTATATGTTGATAATTTTCTAATTCCAACTGAAGCATATAAACACAAAACAATACATTATTTTGTTAGACGTACATTTTCACGCGACATGGATCTTTATTGTCATGTTATGGTTCCTGTAATGCATTCAGCAACATAAATAATCTTCACTGTGATATTTATTGCATTAAATACATAGAAGTTGCACACCCTAGTAAAACGATGGACTTTCTTCACTTTTTCTTCTTTATGAAAATATCTAACATTTAATTTATTCTCATTTCATGTAATCAATCTCAATTTCAAAATCAATTTTTTATGGTAGTACTTTTAAATTTTACATTTTATCTCTTCCAATCTCTTTGCTTAGTTTTTTAAATAGAATTTAATCATTGTATTATACCATTCAGCTGTTTTGGTAATGAGCAGATTCATTTGTTAAGATTATTATATTAATTTTATTAAAAACAAGACAAATTAAAATGAATTTTGTCAGCGAAATATGCTACTTTATAGTCATTTGAAAATAAGTATCTATAATAAACTGGCCATATAAACGTCAGTTATAAAACCATTATGAACCTATGGATTACAGATTTGGTGATAATTGTGCAACAATAAGTAAATTTAGGCAATCTAAAACGAAATTATTTGTGCAATTACACAATGCCCACTTATATTACACACAGTAGTGATTTGTAAATTCTATAATTTTTGATCTGGACTAAATCATTCTAACGTTGCAATAAAATTTAATACTCACACAAATCCGCTTGTACAGTCGATGAGCACTCTATACATACCAAGGTATTACCGTAGGTCTATGAGGATGCCTAAACGCAAATGTTTACGATGTGAAGATATCAGGAATGAGGAAGCTGAAATAATGGCTTAGTTTTAAAAAAAAAGTGTTTATTTTAAATTTTTCCTCTTATTTACTTGAAATAAAGTTTTTGTGGCTCGAATTGGTAATCTTGAAAACGCTGTTCATCAGGGAATCATAAGCAATGTAAACATATTTTTGTCTTTAGTTCATTTCAAAACATCAGCTTCGCTAAAACGGAAGAGAAACGTACAGTGACAAGATTTTTGTACATTCGTTTAATAAGACTGTTGGAAATTTACTCAGAAATTTTGATACAATATAATGGAAAGTGTTTAAACAGCAGTAACGTGTCTTCGGTGGAAACACCCGAATTTGCGCACTAAAAACCATTTAAAACTTATGCTTCAACCATTAAAGTGATGTTAACAGTCTTCAGTGATTCGTAAAAACCAATTTTTGTGAAGATTTAGAAGAGCAACGTACCATAAACAGTGAGTAATGCTTACATGCTCAAACATGTTCAAACAAAAAATGAGTCACGACATGTCGATAATGTAGTGGTACTCTCTCAAACCGGGTTATTTTTTGAAAGACAACGCGCGCCCCCACAACGCAAGGAGAACGAGAGAAACGCTTAAGAATTTAAGTTGGGGGTGTTACCTCCCCTTTGGGTTAGGGGTATGTCATCCTCCATCAGATTTAGTCAGCTGACTCGAATACTTTTTACGTGGCAGGGAATTCGGTCAAAACGGTCAAAGATGGTACACAAATTGTTCAAGCAGAAAGATAAACTGCGGAAGTCAGAAAGCTCACAAAACGATAAGCTAAGTGCCTAATTCTTTTTAGATACTATGTTGATAAGTATTGTAAGTTTCATTGTAGTTGAATAAATCATATTTTTAGTACCTCAATGTGTCTCGTAAATTATTGAATATCTCTCGTACGAGTATAATTTTTTTAAATTTATATGAATGTATGTTGACTGCGTTTAATTAATTCGATACTGAAATTGAATGTTGAAGAGTTTGTCTGTTGGTTTATCTGTACTTAAAGAGATTGTTTGGCAAATTATTCATTCGGGATAGTTTGTCTTTGCATTGGGGTTTCAGGGAGTCAAGGTAGGGTGGGTTTCTTTATCATATCTACATTACATCCCTAATTTTTTCATTGTATTGTTTTACAACGAGAAAGCCTGAGCAGGAACTAGTTAAAACTATTTTCATTAAATATTAATGGTACATCATCCATTTTATGTAATTTTAAATTAAAACATTGTATAAATGTAAATAAATGAAAAGAGAATTTATAAAAGAACATGTAATCAATAATGTTCTTCCTGATAAGGCAATAATTAATTTCATTCATTTATGTATATCATTAGATCTAATTTGTAGAACGGGGTGACTTTTAATTTCCGATTTTAATGCATTAAAGTAATTATAACAAATGCTATTATCAGGAGTAGCTAATTAATTACGGTTTCAGAATATGAGATAATGTTTAACAATTATGTAAACTGTTAACATATAATTGAATTTATAAGTTTAATTGAACTTATTTCATTTGCTAAAGGTTTCCTACACTAAATTCAGTTTAGTTTAGTTTCTCTGGCCCCAAATCCATTTGGGTAATTGGGTTGTTCTTGACTAGACCAGAGGAAGGAGAAACTTCCTTCTACCGCTTGCCTTCTAATTCTGGCTCGGAAGAATACTTTAATTTTCTTAAGT
Organism: Catonia carolina; assembly: GCA_035578175.1. NCBI lineage: Eukaryota > Metazoa > Arthropoda > Insecta > Hemiptera > Achilidae > Catonia > Catonia carolina. The sequence goes on from JAQMRL010000002.1 coordinate 86,096,757, forward strand.
ATTTTGCTGTTGTTTAAAATAACTGCATTTTAAATTCCGAGATCAAATACTCTGCGATGAAACCTAATTTAATTTAATTTATGTCTTTATCGTTGATTTATTTTTATTTACATATATGTTTACTACAGTAGTATATCGGTATATTGAAATACTCATACATATCTCAATTTTATTTAGGTAGCTGACGGAATGTTAAATTATTTATATATATTATATAATTATAATATTATATTTTATTCTATCTAATATTATATTATACTATATAAAATATCTAATCTATTAATCTAATAAATTTGTCAAGTAACAAATGTTTGCAGTTCCTTAAATCTGTATTTATACAATAATTATTAAAAAACTAATCTTTAATAACATATTTTAATATTCATGTTGAGATTTTAGAAAGCTCATCTCAGGATAAAATTTAGGAACATTAGCTTTAATTTTTTTTAAGAAAGCTTACGTTTTAGGCATAAATTAGTTCTTAATAATATGGATGATACTCTTCAGAGAAAGGATACTTCATGGACTTTCTAAAAATTATTTTAGGTAAAATATTATTTTCTTTGACGCCGGATGTTTTATTAATTTTTTAATGAAATATTTACTAAATTTCATATACCACAATTATATTATTCTTTAGGTTACTCTACAGTGTTGCGTGCTTCACTGGGTGACCTCTTGTGTGGACTCAATAATTGTTAACTTTCTGCAAAAAGTTTTGTGCTGAAACCTTTAAGATTGTAAACGTTATGGAGATTCATATTATCAAATTTGATGTAACATTTTAAACTAATGGTCAAATTATATAGACTAGGCCTATTCTTTAAATTTATTTTTAATGAAGTGTTTTATTTTGCCATACTACATCACAAACAATTGATGGATTCACTAAGAGAAGATGGGGTGACCGTAGTAGAAGCACCATGAAAATGTAGAAAAATATAATTTAACTTATACAAAAATACTGATCTAGTCTAAAATTACAGTTGTTTCACAACAAATTTTTTATATTCTCAAATGACTTTAAAATACAGGATTATAACATGAGTTTCTTAAAGTTTTTCCAAACCCAACAGTTATCTTCTTTTAAGACATGTTTCCCTTTCAGTCTAATTCTAGATCCGCCCTTGTCACAAACAGTGCACTACACATTGATTTACTTTTACCCTACAATGTTACGAATATAGCATAAATATTTCCATAACTCCACTCATGCAAAATTTCAAACACATACAGTTGATGCCTTCGTGACACATACACAGTAATCAGCTAAGAAACCTCAAACGCCGGTGGCCAAGACACCTTCTCCAGCCAAACTTGTGTGGATGATACAACAGTATTTAAGCACCAATATTTGATATAAAATGAAAATAAAATTAATGTCTTTAAAAAAGTTTAAGTTTCTGAACTGTTTGAATCGTTCGACTTAATTTGAAATAAAAATAATGTAAGCCGCCTCCTCCTCCTCCTCCTCCTCCTCCTCCTCCTCCTCCTCCTCCTCCTCCTCCTCCTCCTCCTCCTTCTTCTTCTTCTTCTTCTTCTTCCGCCTTTCAAGGATTAGGCATCTCTGCCTGTTTCAAACCTCTCAAATCTACCCATCTCTTTCTCGGGCGTCCTCGTTCTCTCCTGCCCTCCGGCTTATATATCAGTGTCTGCTTAGGTATCCTATCCTTCCGCATTCTGTTTACATGCTCTAACCACTGTATTCTGTTCTGGGATACCTTGTTGTTTATAGAGAAGATGTTGAGTTCTTTCCTTACCTCGCTATTCCAGTAAAGATCTTCTCTACTACACCCATATGTATGTCAAAGAAATTTCATTTCAGATGCTTGCAATCTACTCTCCTCTCGCTTTGATAGCAACCAAGTTTCACTGCCATAGAGGAGAGTCGGCACTGGTAATGTTTTATAAAACCTTACCCTCGTGTTTTTCCTAGTGCTATGTTTTAAAGTGTGGTGGATAGTTCCGTATATTTGCTGAAATCGGTGCATCTTATTGAAAGCATCTCTATCCTGTTTGTATGTAATATTGCAACCTAGATACTGAAAGTGGGTGATCTGTTCCAAAATAATATTATCTATAACAATTTTACTTCCGACTGGCTCCTTCCCCCTAAATGTCATTACCTTTGTCTTCTTCGTCGAAACTGTCAACTTATATTCCTTGCAGAGTTTGTTCAGCATGAAAAGTGCTCTCTGCAGGTCAACCTCATTCTCCTGTAGCACTATCAGGTCAACGGCAAATAATAGGCAGTTTACAACCCTATCTTCTTCTATGAGAATACCAGTGTGTATTTGAGACTTCCACCTTCTGATCACGTCATCCAAATAAATATTAAACAAATGGTGGGTGATAGACCACACTCTTGTCTTATTCCTCTATTAATAATTACTTCAGAATTGGAGTTCTCCACTGCTATTATCCCTCTGGTATCTTTGTACAGGCTTTGGACTGCTTTTATAAGATGGGAAGGATATCCAGTATCTTGCAATATTTCCCATAGTTTTGTTCTATCCACTGTATCGAAAGCCTTTTGAAGATCTACAAAAGCTAAGTGAGTTTCGAGACTGAATTCTTTTCTTTTCTCAACAATTTGCTTTATGATAAACACATTGTTAGTGCATGATCTCCCCTTCCTAAAGCCACACTGTTCTTTGAGTAGCAAGGTCTCTGCAATAATCTGCATCCTACCTTTTATTATCATGCTGTATATCATGACCTTATGTGATGTGTTAAGCAAACTGATTCCTTCGTAGTTATCGCAAGAGCTTCTATCTCCTTTTTTAATCAGAGATTTGACGGTGGCAATTCGCCAGTCCTCTGGGATCTTTAATTGAGTCAGCACATATTTATCAAATGCATGAATCGCAGCCTGAAAAACAAACCGCCACATTTCAGTAGTTCCATATTCAAGCCATCCGGTCCAGTTGCTTTGCGACTCTTTGCCTTGTTGAGCACTCCCTCCTGCTCCTCCAAAGTTATTAAATCAACTGACTGGTTCCCATCCTCTTGATTCGTATCATTTCCCTCTGTAGGAGCCAACTGATAACTATCATCAAACCACAGATTTTTATAATGTTTCATCCACTGGTCCTTCGACACTGCATTTAGCCGTGTTGTATCTCTTTCCGTCTTATTCAGATGTTTCATAACCTTAAACGCCACATGCTGTCTTCCATATAGATCTTCTTCCAGCTTTCTTATACAAGTATTTCAAGATTCTTTATGTGCTCTCCTAGTGATTCCTCTAGCGATGTTTCTTTTGTTCCTATACCACTGTTCCATTCATTGATTTTCGTTTTTTTCCCTAGAGCGTCACTTGCTGCTCTCCTTAAGCAGTACTTTACTAAATTCCACTTCTCATTTACATCATTAGACGTTGGCCACTCCGTGAGATATTGTTGCAGTCTCTTTTGGTACAGTTTTAAGACACTTTGCTCCTTCAGAAGATATATTTTAAAAATCTCTTCTCTTATTTCATTTACACGTCTTGTAAAAACTTTCTTCCATTTTGCAATAATATTTATCTTCGCTACAACAAGGTAATGATCCGAGCCAATGTCACATCCTCTATAGACTCTTACACCTGTGACATTCGTGTTTAACTTTTCATTTACTATTGTATAGTCAATAAGTGACCCTGTTCCTCTAGACCAGGTAAATTTATGAACATCTTTTTTCCGAAAAACGTGTTAGTATTTTAAGATTATTAAAAGTCGCAAAGTCTCTTAACGTATGGCCGTTCCTGTTTATCTATTGTTCCCCTTACATCCCTACCACTTGGGGAACAGGCAAACTGCCTACTAGTGCATTCATATCGCCTGCAATGATTAAAAAATCGTTCTTGTTTGAATTCAACAAATCCTGTAGGGTCCAGAATAGCATGTCCGTTTTTCCGCCGGTCCTCCCTCTTCAGGTGTGTAAACGCCAATAACCACTAGATCTCCTCGTTCCACTTTAAATCTTGCCTTTACTATCCTTTCATTTATACACATGTAGCTCCTGATTTTTTTCCATTTCCTGTCAAAGAGAATTGCAAGTCCAGCACTGGCTCTCTTATTTTGGTCTACACCACTATATACCATTGTGTAGTCATCCATATCCTTAGTTCCTTTCAACTTCTTTTTAGTCGTTGTGATAACTGCTATGTTAATTCTGATCTCTTAGCTCGTTATTTAATTCTATTTCTTTTGTCGACAATCCTCTTACATTCCAGGTTGCTATGTTAAGGGTGTCCTTTATTCCTAATCTCTTTTTCTTTGTTCGCATCCTGATTAAATTTTCCGTTAATCCCGGTCCATCATCCGAGGCATCATGAGTTTGCTAGTATTTAAGAAAATCCTCTGGCCGCGTTACGAGCGCTGCGCAGATTAAGCTCATTAGTGGGATTACCACATTACTGCATATGAGCCTGCAGGACAGTTCCTTCGAGATGCCGCTATAGGCTCTTCCGCCTCCTCCGCTGTTAGAAAAGTCTTCTATGTCCGCCTCTGGAGCCATTGACCATCTTCACTGGTTTTTGTCCACCCAGATTACTTTATTTCCTCAGCACTCTCCAAAAGAGTTGACGAGTGTCCTCATCGCAAGGGGCGGCTCCCAATAGCAGACTCAGCAACAGCCACGGGGCCGCCTCCTATATTATATATTTACAGCTTAGTGGCTCATGCGGTAGACTGCAATATACACTGCAAAGCAGAAGGTTCCTGTTTTAATCCTAAACAGGCTCTGGAAATTATTAATTGTTAATATCTATTAATTTCGAACCGTAACCCATCGTACTATCTAATAGCCTAAGCAATTGCAACTTTAAGTGAATAAATAAGAGGATTTTAAATAAAAATTTATGTTTTTTAGGCTACGTACAAGATATCATCACCACAGTTAGTAAACTTGGCAATTGTTGGAAATGAATAGTCACTAAATCATAATTCAGTACATTACTGGTAATATAGGCCTACACTATAAGCAATTTGGAAATTTCAAGCATTTATTTTTGACACATTTTAATTTATATTATATTTTATTGACACTAATAATGGGGAGTAGCACTAGCCTATGATTCCCCATGTTAAAACTGTTTAGCTTTAAGACCCATTTTTCAAAAACTATTTAAGCTACAGAGCTGAAATTTCTGGATATCATTCTTCATATTTTGTAGATGTTATGGTACTAGAATTTCATGAAAAGTTTTATAATCAAAAATTTTTAAAAATAAAAATTTTGTCTTCAAGTGACAAATTTTCACTCTTTCTTCAGCGGATAAATAAAGTATTGTGACACTTATCGCTAAGGTCCGTTTCGGGATCTAGGTAATTAAATAATTAATACACTAAAGTTTACAATTACAAATATTTATTACACTAAAAGATTTACAAAATAAATAATAAACTAATTATAAAGAAGTAATACAATAAATCTCTTAATAATTTACTTAAAATAAATAATAAACAATAAATAACTTAATAATTTACTTAGCACTACTTACAACCAATTTTGTAGACAACACATACAAAATGAAACTGAATACACGAAAACTGAATTTAATGCACCTACACAACTTTACACAACGCACACACAAACAAAGACAGTATAACAATCGTTGACCAACACAATGCCCGGAACGTGCCTGCACTACGCCCGATATAGGCCTACACTCGTCAAAGATCAAACGAATACTAACTAACTGACCGCACTCGGGCGTTCTTTATATAGGTATTTCAAAAAGATAATTCTAGCAAAACAGAAAAATTCCATGCAAATAATAAAGTAAAAAAACCCTTTATAAATGAGTGCTAGAAAAATCTATTGTAAACAAGTCAACAATAGATCTTATTGTAAATAGAATAAACGTTGTTACAGGCCGACCTTTTCATAAATAGTAGTACAACAAAGACACAATAGCGCAGTCCTTTTAAACAACTTTCATGAATAGGTATCCCTTTATAGCCACCCTATTGTTACTTTTCCACTCTATTATCTACTCTTTACCATTCTATGAATGAAGTGCTAAAAACTTCGCGAACCATGCTCTTCTTCGATATTGTCACATTGCCCCCTTCTTAAGGCTGCTCGTCCAGAGTAGCCCTTAAGTACGGTGCCAATCGATCGAGGTGAACTACCTTCTTCTTGGTCCCTGGGCGTCGTTGTACTCGGTAGACCACGTCGTTGATGCGATCAAGGACAGCATACGGGCCTTCCCATTGATTTTCCAGCTTAAATCTTTTTTTTCAGCTTAAAATATCTTTTTTAGGTCAATTTTTGAGAAACCAATATTTATAGTACTACTATAACATTTAGTATTAGATAAAAAAAATAAAGTACTCCTAAAAAATTTAGCTCACCAGCTTAATTAGTTTCTGAGAAAATGGGTCATTCGTATTAAAAAAGGCATTTTCGGGAATAAGCGTTTAAATGATTTATTTTAGATAGTGTATTGAGGTTACGTAGTATCAAAATAGAGCAGCTACATATATTGTAAGACATTTTGGTCTTCCCAAGGTGTATTCTACTTTCATGCTATTTTCACTTGCTTCAATATGAGCTTGTAATTTTTTTCTGTACACTAATACAATTTTTTAGGAGGTTCCTGAAGGTTCGTGGTGCAACAAAATAACTTTGTGACACCTTTGCCAACTGTTCGGAAAGCATAGGCCATTCTTACATTTATGTCATAAGACTTATTTTTGCCTAGTTGTCTGGAAGTCCAAAAAGGATATCATGAACTATATGCTAAGCATTGTTTATGAAATTTGCAAGCTAGGCCCCTTTTACATTGTCTAACTTCACCAATTAATTTATAACACTACCGGATGCATTAAAACGCATTACGTCCACTATTTTAAATAGCATTTTATAAAATATCAATACATACAATAATATTTGTATTACGTTTAAATTTTATATAGCTTGTAATAGCGGGAGAAAGTTTGGCTGAAGCAGTTGAAACATATTTACTTTGTGGTGTTGACAGGTTAGGGCTAGCTTAGCATCTCATTCATGTAATTCATTGTAAAAATCTGTTCACGTGCCCCCGAAAATGTTTGTTAAAAAACCTAGACCACGTAGAACTATATTTTTTTAAAAAAAGAAGCAGAATATTCAAATCTAAATTTTAGGATTAAAAAATAAAAATCGACTTATTAGATTTTTAGTGTTCCTAATCCCCTTACACGGAAGATTTTGATTTATTTTTCTTGTATTCAAAGTGATGTCAACCCAAATAAATGAATTAAAATATTATTCATTATTTAAATTGATGCTTGGTTAAGTAATAAAGAAAATGACAGGTATCAAAAAATTAACGGTGTACGTATCAGCTTTAACATCTTTATTCTGAGCAACGGTGTATAATCAATACCAGCAGCTTCATTTACAACAGTACAACCTACATTGTATGAACACATTTTTACCTTTAAACCAATTTAATTTCACACTACACTTGGTTCACAAAATATGACGTACCTCAGAGAAACGTGTCACTAAATAAATAAACTAATGCTATTATGTTTCACATTGTATTGTGTTTGTTTCCATGAAGAGCATTTTATTACCATGAACAGAAACAATTCAATACACGTCAATGTAGTGTAAATTAATAGAAATTATGCTGTAATAAATTTGTATTGAAATTAATCGTTAAATCAATGAATTCAATTATTTTCAATTATTCATTGTTAAGTATTATTCATTGTTAAGTATTACATAAAGTATTCGACGCCTAAAGTATACACTGGACATATTGTATTTATATGATACTTTAAGCGTCAATGAACACTCGTTTAAATACCATCAAATCCTTTACTAGTTCAATAACAAGTTTTGTTTGCAATACTTTTTATTATACTTTTCGGGTCTTTTGTGGTTTTCCTGAATTAACTCGATAATAAAACGACATCAAATTGTGTTTAAACCAGCAGTAAAATTACTACACTTTTGGGAAAATCGTAAAAACATCTCGCTGGAAAATAAATTTTCGCATCTCATAATTTTAAATAGAATTTAATCTTCACAACTTTTTTGTTAATTAGTATTAAAACTTATGTGTTAGATTTTTTATTTTAGATAAAAATAACATAATACACTCTTTCAAAACTAATTTAGCGGACCTTGTTGGTATTAGGCAAAACCTAAATCTTACTGCTCTTTCATCAACAAGTAACCCTTATGCGTTTCAGCCTCTTCCCCCTCACGGCTCCCCCTCTCTCGCTCATACTCTCTCACTCATTCACACACTTACTTACACTTACCCCCTCCCTTTGCAACACTCTCTCTCTAACTACAGTCGATTCTGGATATTTGGCCCACTGGTTAATTGGGGCAGCCGGTTTTTTTGGTACGTTCTTGAACAAAAACAGAACGGGATTTTACGTTGATAAGTACTCCGTTTATTCGGTTCATAATGCCGCTTATTGGAGCCAATCTGATGTATGTACAATATAAGTTTTATTAAAACATTACAGGCCAGCAACGAACAACACAAGATAAGCGGCAAGATAAAATAATAAGAAAGATGGGGGTAGTAAAGTAAACATTTCGACAGATAAACAACAGTAGTCACACATCTAATGAGTCATAACAGAGATGTTATTTACAGTACAATGCGTAGGCTACATAATCGTCATTGGACAAATTCCAGTGAGTCATACCCACTATTTATGCCCAACCTTACAAGCTGTATAGCCTCCTTGCAACTTATGGTTAGTTGTCACTTGTCATTCGTACATAAAAGTTCGGAATTCCATGCTTCTCATCAACTTTTGTGATTTCATGAGTGTACTATAACACTCTGTTTTTGAGTCAGGTTGTTTTGTTATCTGCAGGCATACTTTTTATTTTTTGTTATTCCCATTCGTTTCACACATTTTTTTGACATTTTTATGCTCAGGCTTACAGTACAAAACCTACTATCAACGTCTTTGTGAGTTAGCTTGTATCGTGCTCCAAGAAAATAAAATACGCCAAGAGTGGGCATTAAAAGATCATGGAACATCTCAGAAAAGAAAACGTGAAGGAACGATCCACTTGTTGAGAAACGTTGAATGATTGGTTCACCATTGTGACTTCGTAAGGTGTTATTTTCACTGGTCCAATGCTTAAAACCAAGGCAAAAGGTTTTGCTAAAATCATTAATCCGATACCCTTTTGTTTCGTGTGTATATGGATAGAACTTGCTTGAAAAATTTATTTATGTGATAACTTTAATAAAATACAGTATCATATACGCTACATTTTACGAATTCGTTTATTAGGGCCAGCCGTTTAATTGGGCCAAAATTCTCTGGTCCCGATTTGCACCAATTATCCGGAATTGACTGTATTTTGGCTTCGGAGGGAGAAATAAGCACCAAAACTAACCTATATGCCTACTAAACTAATACCTATAATCATCTCAATGGTTTTAAACACACCGGGTAACTATCATGTCCATTTCTTTCTCTGAAAACGGTGATGATCTCGTAAACATGGAAACGCGTTAAGGTTAAATATATAAAATTGTTCGTGAACGGGCTGAAAACTAAGTTTCCAGTTTTTATAATTCATTAAATTTAGGGATAGAGAACTTCGATTCTATATACTATGAACTGTTGAGTTTTATAATACATACATTTTACATAAATTTTATAATTTAACCAGAGCAAATTACTAATAGTGTGAAATATGCACATTTTGTAGCGCATCTCGTAAAACAATAAAAAAATTAACTTATTGGATATAACTTTAGAAATACTATTATTCTGTAGTATAATTTAAACCAACTAAGAAAGTTAAACATAAAACTTTCCTTCTAATTATTCAAAATGTTTTAGTACATTATTGTTTCATAAGATTTTTACCAAAATATGGAAGGCTATTAGTTACCCTCAACCCCTTAGGCTAATGCACATACATTTTCAATCTGTTATCCCAGAAACTGGGAAAAATTAAATACTACAAGATTTTTCATGTTTGCAGAGACACTAGGAATGAATAATCAAGGTGAAATAGAGAGAAAACGTCAGGAGAGCAAATATGTAGTATGCACAGTATATGACGTAGAATAGTGTAATGTACCACGTTTTAAAGATTTCTTTAAAAAACGTATTTACTGACTATCACTGGTAGGTAAAATACAATTTTCTAACAAGTTTTCTAATGATTTTTTTTAAATTGGATTTTCTCTAAAACAACTTGGTCTTTAGGAATCTTTTATAGGAAAAATACTCGACCAGAAAAAGGTTTGGCTTCAAAGCAAAAGGCGTAAAAAAGTCTGCTTTTCTACATGAATGAATCTTATCTTTTGCAAAATGAGCTGATAAATTAAATTTAAATGTTTACACGTGAGTTTACTAATGAGCGTGCTTCATGGTTTTGTAGTATTTAACCTCCGACGGAAAAAGAGGGATGTTATAAGTTTAACGTGTATCTGTGAATTTGTCTGTGCCAATTTAGCTCCTAAACGGATGAACCGATTTTGAACTAATGTTTTTTTGTTTGAAAGGTGACTTGTCGAAAGTGTTCTTAGCTATAAAAAACTAAAATATAAAAACAGAAAATCACTAATTATCGTTAAACTAAGTGTTGTACAAAACAATGTTTGAAATAAACGTTGTAGGTTTTTCAAGTTCTACGACTTTAATTACATACACTTTTGCTCTTAATGCATATTAAGGCAACAATCTTAAACACAAAAACAAAATTACTAATTTGTATCTGTATTGTAGCTCCCAAATGGATGAACCGATTGTGATTGTTTTTTTTTTTGTTTGTTTGTTTGAAAGGTGACTTAATCGAGAGTGGTCTTAACTATGATTCATCAAAATCGGTCAACAGGAAGTAGTAATTTATCGTGCGATTTTTCACTTCTTCCTCAAAAAACCGACTTTTTTTAAATTAGCCTCAATTACTACATTTTATGCTCTACAAGACAGGGTGTGCGCCATGTCTGCTGAAATTCTTGAGAGGCTTGTACTTTCGTTGAAAAAAAAATGTTTTTTTTTTTAAGATTGCGCCCTTAATATGTATTATAGGGCAAAATTGTATCTAATAATCAAAGTTGTTGAATGATAAAAAACTTACAATGTTTCTGCCAAACATGTTTTTGTTCAACACTTAGTTTATTACTTAAAACCATGACCCGCTTCGAATATGCATACAAATACAACTCACATCAGTTGCATTTGCTGTTTTATTAATGTGGCTAAGTTAATCTAAAAATTCTCTCACCTTCTGAAAGTCCACGTTCATAGTTATAGATAAATTAACAAATGAATGTCTTATTTGACATTTAAATAAACGAATTTAACTCTAGATAAGAAGAAAAACATTTAACTCAGTTTCATTAAATTTTAAATTATTTTTGTTAGTAATAAAATAGTTTTCCGGATTATTGGCCCATTTATATTGGTTAATGTCTTTTTTTCAAACTAACTTAAATTAGGTTAGTACCTGCATTAAAATAATAATGTGTTTCAAACAACTGCTGATAATATTGATCCGTCGAACGTTTCAGTGTAATGAACAAAGTTTCATATTTTCAACTTTTTTACCATTAAGTTATCTGCAGTAATAGGTTTTTACGGATGTGCATAAAAAAGTCTTAACGATATATACGGTTACTTCGTAAAGATAACATAAAATTAAAACAACAACAGCTAAAATAAAAACCCGTGTTATTAATGTAACTTAGCTAGTAACGGCAATGCACTTACATTTTTCTTACTTTTATTTCTTCCGGAGACACACCATAGGCATAAACAATTATTCCTGAAAAATTGTTCTGTATATTATGTAAAGTTTAAGTCACTTCAGCCATTAACCGAATACAATGAATTAGGGGTCATTCATGTATTACGTAAGAAAATGGTTAGCCATTTTAGACTCCTCCCTCTCACTTGCCAGCAAAAATAAGCAAAAAGTTAAACCCTCACCTCTTTATTTATCTGAACATATATTTACACATAGGCTCTGACATGCATGCGTACATACTGTATATTATAGTTAAAGGGAGACAAGACTAGAACACTCAGTAGATCACATTTTTACATTTTCATGAACATTTTTGACGTTCAGAATTCATACACATTTAAAAAAATGTTTAAACAATTTTGAATTAACTGTTTGCAATAACACAATAATATTTGATACAATACTAAGTGGTATTTATGTGGAAATTTCCGATGAGGTAATAGCAACATTTTTGAACAGGTATCCAATTTTAAGAATTTGGGCTGTGACGTGTCTGCCACAAACAAATAGGATTGGTCGTATTTGCTAAACAAATTAACAGTATTTTTGAGACAGTGCATAAAACGTTGAACCACAAGACCAGGAAAGACACACGTTTAAAGCTTTACAAGACTATAGCGAGATCTGTAGTGTTGTGTTGAAGAGATGTGGGAACTTTCCATGCGGGCATTAGGTAGGTTGTAGGAAGCAGAAATGAGGTTTCAGAGAGCAGCGAGTTGCTGTACCTCGTAGAACTGGTTATGGAATGCAGATATACGGGATGAAGTGGAAATTATTTACCGAGATGAGAGGATTTAAATTCATAAGAGAAACTTGTACAGCCATTTGGAAAGGTTGAGGGAACACCGTTTGCCCCGTTTTCCCCAAAAGTACAAACCAATGGTTAAGAGGAATGTTGGATGCCCAAGAAGGAGATTTTTCCGAAACAGGCACCAATGCCTAACCCATGCAGTGAGAAAGAGGAAGGAAACTAATTCCACAAGTATTTACTTAGCACAAAAACCTACTCTCTTTATTTTGTAATCGCTACATGCCCTACCATCCCCGTATTGAGATCTTCAATCACTTTATTTCTCTCGCCATCGACTGTTAACTTTTTACCTTGGTTTTACCTCCATAATCTTCGTCAATCTATCTTAGGTCTTCTCCTCCAAGTGACTGAAAGATGCTCATCAGTTTATTTGCATAATGAGCAGCTACTAGAACAAGTATTACTTTATTAATCGTCAGCGTTTCATAACCATGCGTCTTATGATGGTGGTCTACCTATTTGATAGAATCATATTAAAATTGATACGATGTCTTTAAGCAGACGATCACCGGCAATGCACATAAATTAATATCCATTAAAATGCTACTTAAACCTGATGATTCCCCGCTTCCGCTTTTAGGTGGAAGTAAGAAAATTCCATACCCCTTTGCGTACACAATACTGCTACGTAATATGCCCCTTTTAAAACGTTATAAGCAACAGTAAGTACTGGTTGTAGTGGAGCACAACTGTTTTTACTTTCTCTTGCCTATATGAATATATAGGAAGGAAAGTAGTTTTCATGTCGATTTTTCGAAATCGAGTTTTCACCGGATCTATACGTTTTCAGACCCCCTGAACCCAAAAAACATGTTTTTAGCGATTGGTCTGTGTGTGTGTCTGTGTGTCTGTGTGTCTGTGTGTCTGTGTGTGTGTGCGTGTGTGTGTGTGCGTGCGTGCGTGCGTGCGTGCGTGCGTGCGTGCGTGTGTGTGTGTATGTGTGTGTGTATACAAAATATCTCAAGAACGGAACATCGTACGAATTTAAAACTTAAAACTTACGTTACATACCCTTACCGGACCCGACACGAACATTTTCATCAAAATCGGTCAACCGGAAGTAGTAGTTTATTCGTGTAATTTTTCACTTTTTTGCGATTTTCTCAAAAACTGGTCCTACGAATTTTTTTAAAAGCGCATGATTTACTAAATTTTTTATGCTCTACAAGATAGGGTAGGCGCCATGTTGGCTAAAATTCTCGGTGAGGGTGTGTTTACGTAAAGAAATTGTTTTTTTAAGATTGCGGCTTCAACATGCATTTTAGCGCAAAAGTTTATATAATAAAAGTTGTAGAGAATTTAAAATCCTACAACTTTTATTTCAAACATTTTTTTCTATAACGCTTAGTTAAGCGGTAATTAGCAATTTTCTGTTTTTTTTCTCACAAAAACGTGTAAAAAATCAATTTTTTTAAGGTTTCGGTCTTAGTATGCATTTTACGATAAAAGTGTATATAATAAACTTTATAGGAAATTAAATTATCTACAACTTTTATTTAAGCATTTTTTTGTACAGTGCCTAGTTTAGCGTGAATGAGCAATTTTCCGTATTTTTAAGCCAAACTGAGGTCGATTTTAATTTTGCGTATTTCACTAATGTTTTTTGAGGTTAGTTTTTTGTTTATTTCTAATGTTTTATTACTAATGTTAGGCTTATTGTTAATTATTTGCATTGGCAAGAGAAAGTCGTGTGAGTGTTTCACACCAGATTTTTTTTTTTTCTTCAAAGGGTTGGTAAAATATCATTAATAAAACATTACTAAATAAAATATCGTTATAAAAATACTTTAGTTTATGTAATATCAAAGGTCGGATCACCATTTACACACTGCTGCATAAAAAATAAAACTATCAAGCAATATTTACTTTATGGTGAGAATAATTTTTATGAAAAATTACACAAGTACAAAAAAAATAGCTCAAGAATGATGAAGCCACAAAGAAATAGAGTCACCAGATTCAGTTAAATATGCGTTCACATGTCAACTAAAGTTACAAGGCCTTGAGTTAATTTTGACAGTAGATTTCAAAGCTTTTTATTATATAAATCAACAAAATAGCCATTTTCCCGTTTTTATAAAATTAATACCAGAAAATTTAAATAAAATAGGTTCATTCGTTTCATAAACCTTCCCACTCCGCATTTATTTTGTTCACGTTCATAGACGTATTCTAGTAATCTGAATAATATATATTATAACTTAAATAAAACACTAAGTAATAATTTTTATTGGAATTAAAAATTCAGACAGTGGAATTAACTTATTCTATTATCTTATCCATTATCTTAGTCTGTAATGGAAGTAGTTTACGTTTATATACTTCAGGAAACATTAAAGTTACAATAATCGTATGAAAAATAACAAAAACTATTTTATATATTAAAGATATGTAATGATTACTCGGCGGAATATTCGGATAGACTTAGTATTTTTGCTTCATTCGCTGTGTCGTTTCTACTGAAGAAGATTAATGTCATGAATTATAACACTAAATTAATAAATATATTAACTTCACGGTATTAAGATTCGTATTATAAAGTAATAATTGAAATACTATTTTTTCAATACCTGTAAATGTTTAAACCCTGAACGACAAAAGACATTATTCAACTTTACGCTATAAATTCTCTAATAAGACTCATCCAAAATTCCCTAGTGTGGTGTGCACTAATAGACGTTACCTACATAGGTTGCAAAGCTAGCCTTCAAAAAGGTTCCAAGCATAATATTCGAAAAATATTATCTACTCTTTCTTTGGTTTCAGCCAGTAACGGTCCTGTTTGATAAGATATCAAAATCTGCACAACAAAAACCTTGATTCAACTTAACAGCATAAATTCTCGAACAAGGCTCATGAGCAATTAACTAAAGCACACCCACTTATATAGGTTGCTTAGCTACCCTACTAGAACCATCTAAACACTCAATATAATACAAAAAACATAAACATAACCGTCAGCGAGTGTGGTTAGCCTATACATAAAAATACGATAAACGTAATAGTAATACCTACATCGGGACTCTGTATGGATAGCCTGTAAAAGGATGACAGTAATGTAACATTGTTTGTGATATTCTAGAAATACCTTAGGGAATACATTTTTCAATGTAAGAAATTCTGTATTCTATGAAGTGATGTATATTGAACGTGAATAATGGATTGCGATGAAGAGAATGTTTTGAGATGGAGTTTTCCGAAATTTAAACTACTAGAAAAGTTTGTTTAGTTTGATCTCTTCTATTATGTTCTAGAATTATTTTTGTTCATTGTTTGGGAAACGATTAGACCTTAAATATAAAAACAGTTAGTCCTTTTGTTGTTAGTTAGTTTTTCTTTTTTTATCCGAGGCGGCGAGAAAAACTCATGTTCACTCCCTCACGACGGAGGATGTAGTGTTGGACTCCATTGAGGCGTCCTCGTTCAGCCCCAAGGAGGCCGCAACCCGTCTACCAACCAAAAACCCGCCACCTGGCCACTTGATTCCACATCAGAAAATAACCCTCCACCTCCCTCGGAACTGTTTATATAATACTACAGGGGAAATGTCGGGTTAAAAAATTTACCCGATATATCCCTTGTAGTATTATATAAACAGTTCCGAGGGAGGTGGTAGGTTGTTTGCTGATGTGATCAAATGTTAGTAAGTACTTGTATTGTGAATGAAATGTTTGTCGGACCGTTTCGAAATAGTGTCGTTACGGGACCAGTTCTGAACAAATAACCTTAGTGCAAGACTATCACAAGTCGAAAAACCTATATTTTGAGAAAACAGCAATTAAAGTTTTATCCAAAACTTTAAATGATTCTAACTTTTCCCTCAAATAAGTTACAGATATGAAATTTGGGGACATTATTTCTTATACCCTAAGAATATAAGTGAAGTAGTCAATTTTGCTTTTTTTACAGAAATTGTCATTAAAATTGCATATGTGTTAGTCTTGCACTGAAACAAAACAGTGAATTAACACATCTAACCCCTAATGCAAGACTATCCTAAGTCAAAAAACCTATAGGCCTACTTTGAGAAAACAACAATCAAATTTTATCTCAAATTTTAATTGATTCTAACTTTTCGCTCAAATAAGTTACAGATATGAAATTTGGGGATATTATTTCTTTTACCGTAAGAATGTAAGTTAATTGGTCAATTTTCCTTTTTAAACAAAAATTGTCATTAAAATTGCATATGCGATAGTCTCGCATTGAAACAAAACAGTGAATCAATACATTTCATACATCATAAATAGGATTGTAAAATGAAAATACAGTATAGGAATTTCTTCTCTCTTACGGCTTCTATTGACTGAGAATCTTATACCTTATTTTAAAGTTTACTTCGCCCTTTACGCTCAAAAAACGAAAAAAGAATGCAAATTAAAAAGTGAAAAATTTTGGCCTGTTCTATTTTTTTCGTGTTTACAAATTAGCTTATCGTATTTGGTTGTACAGAACTACTGCACGTATAAATATTTTATTACCTTTAGACTTCATATTTCGTACGGAAATTAAAACAAGATGTAAATTACATTTTGTTTCATACCCTACGGTAACATTCCACTAGAAAATACTTTTTTACTAGGTACAGGCTATCTGGAAGTATTAGTTTCAATTTGTATAGGAGTCCATCATGCCAGACCCGATCAAAGGCTTGAGCTACATAAAGAAACACGGCT
Source organism: Catonia carolina (assembly GCA_035578175.1). NCBI lineage: Eukaryota > Metazoa > Arthropoda > Insecta > Hemiptera > Achilidae > Catonia > Catonia carolina. Next base: position 86,113,968 of record JAQMRL010000002.1, read on the forward strand.
GAACAGTATTGAGTGTTCAAGAGCTGAAGAGATTATATCAATAATGCGGTGACATCGCTGAAGTGTGGAATGAGATAAATGAAATCCGAACTGATGATCAGGAATGATGATCAGGATAGGCGTGGTAGAAGGAGTTTCTCAAGTAGTTTAGAGAGAATAGAGAGTAAGCTAATTGGTCTGTAGCAGTTAGTTGGTGAGGTAGCTTGTCTGGTTTTAAGGAATGAATTAATTATGATAAGAGTACTTCCACTGAATAGGGAAGTGAGCGACTCGGAGTATGGAATTATAGATGTGAGTTAAGAGTACAATGAATTTTTCCTAGGAAGATGGCAAAAAAGTATTGAAGTAATAAGATCATATCCCGGGGCTTAACCTAATGGCAGATCGTGAATTGCTTGGAAGAGTTCCCCGGGGGAAACTGGCTTTGGAGGAAGGCTAAGTTGCAGAGGACCATTAAGGAAATTTTCTATGTTTGAATGATCTTCGTGTTGTAGGTTGTGCGGTTGGAATGTGTTATGCAAGTGCTGAGCAAGCATTTCTGCTTTCTCTTTATTGGTAGTCGCCCAAGAATCATCAGGAAAAAATATCAAAATGAAAATAAAATACGGAAGGCTGTTTATTATTTTCCAGTCACCTAGACATGATAAGTTTTGTCTACATCAATAGTTTATTGTCTTCTGTGCTTCTATATGCTACAATTTTTTTATTATGTACGCTTATTACTGCATACAATAATGAGTTCATAGATTTACAGTAGGCCTACTATAAAATAATCAAAAATATTATAACAGAAAACAAAACAATTGATTATAGCCAACAAGAAGTAGGGCTGTTGGTTCGTCTGTTGGCGTTTAGGCTTGAAAAGAATATTGGATGTAAAATTTAGTTTGGTAATTATATCCTTAAGAGTTATTCGGTTTGGTTGTGATTATTTCCCCATTGCTTTTATTAACTTTTATAAAGGGCTAATTAATTTTTATTTATATATCATGATTATCTCATCGGAATACCTGGTGTATTACAATAATTGTAGAATAATATAATTATTCTACTTATATTAATAATAATACTGCAGTAAATAAATAGTAGGTATAGTGAATAAACTACTTCTATTTTATTCTAACACGTAAAAACAGTGCCTAAATCTTTCGTTTTTAGTATAGAGGGCATTGCGTTTGCCGAGTTGCGATTGTCTAAACGTTTAATTCGCTAACGTTGTTAAACGCGCTGTGCTTCTAAACGTTTCGAAGAATATTACTCAATGCTAGACTATCGCATTTCGACTTACGATAGTCTTGAATGACAGAAATGTTACCCGTCATGTGCAAGACTATACTAACTGAAGTTGTGTTAGTCTTGCATGTGATGAGAGAACATTTTTAGAAAAAAAAATTACTATCACAATGTTCAAAATAAACAATTATAGTCTATTTAGAGTTATTATAGTCTGGCACTAGGAAGATAATGAGAAATAACAGCCAATTCATGAATAAACAGAAAAATGAAAATTTTTGAGTTACAATAGTCTTGCATTAGGAGTGCGCATGTTAATACTGCCTGTGCATAGAAGCAGTAGCAAATGGTTGTCGACAGGTAAATTGATTGTTCTGATTGTTGAGCAACAGTGTCTTAATTGTTAATTACGTTAATTTAAGTTTAGTTAAGTAGTATATTTATCTAATTTATTTAATTTAAGTAACTTGGTTGTAATTTGTTAGTAATCGAAGTTTAATAAATTAATTGTCTCAATAAATAATTGTTATAAATTTAAGCAAGTCTGTTTATTATTTATTATACCCAGATCCCCAACAAACCTAGACTTATGTGCTACAGTATCAACTGTTTGACCGTTGATGAAACTATAATACTTTAATTCTGTTTGCTACTAAATCTAATGGAAGGAAATTTTGGGTTTTAGACTTCGGCCTAATTCTCCGGTAACTAGTAGCCTATATAATAGTCTAAATAGTAAATTTTAAACAGGCGTGGTCATTTTGTTTTTTCTTCCCGTTAAATCTTAACAATCAACCAAATTTTTTTTGTTTAGGTGTTTCTGTTAAAACCATTGTAGCAGTCGTACAGAGATTAACATCGCCTGGGGGATAAAGTCACATGTACAAAGTAAATCATGTCCGATATCACTGCAGATAAATTTTGGCACAATTATTAGATTGTGGAGAATTCTGTTAGGCTAAGCAAAGCTAGAGGAAAGGGTAGGTTAAATTCCTGTATCATCAGATATGTATGAGTTAGATGTAAAAGGACATTCCTTCTGGGATTTCTGTGGTAACAGCTTTATCACTCGTGGGGTTTGACTCTTGTCAAAACCGTAAAGTACAGGATGTGAAGGGTGGCCGAAATGCGGTTTAAATTTGAATCGCCTAATACAACAGAGTTTCGCAACTCAAGACTTTTCCAATTATACGATTTATTCCATGATTGTGTTACAGTTGTTATGTATAATATTCACAAGTCACAAAAATATTTTTAATAAGTTCCGGTCAGAAATTTTCGGAAAAAATAACATTTGATAAAATTAAATTCCATAACCTTTTACACGTTTTATTAGGTGGCTTCATTAAAGCAAAGACATTACAGGAAAAATGCCTAAAATAATTTTATTATTTTACTAAACCTATGAGAGAGTCGGCACCAAAACATTTGACGTTGCTTATGGTTAACGAATTTCATAGAGAAGAAGCTTGGTAAACTGGAAGGGGTACAAATAATTAGGAACGTAATATTTAATAAAACGACATTTATTTCAATGTTTATTTTATACGTATTTTATTAATAAAGAGTAGTTTCCGATGTTCTTTGATGGTTCGGGTTCAATTAACCATACTCTCTTAGGAACAGTCGGCCTGAGTTTGTGTAAGACCACACGTCATAGGCTACACATATCCTCACCTCATTGTGTCATAAGGTTTCTTATTGTTCTAAATTAACGGATTGCCACGTATATTAGGGTAAAAAAATAAGATCAACAAGTCCTCAAATTAAAAATTTTTCTTGAAATCTCTTTGGGAAGTGTAAATAACAAATTTTTATAATATAATTCGGACGGCTGCCACTAAATCCCAAATTTAGGTTTTCTTTTAGACCTAATAGAAACTTTAATATTTTTACAAATTTTTAATTGGTTTGTACGCGTAGGCAGAACAATCATACACAGAAATTTTAACAGCTAAATTTTTATATCCAATTAACCACAAAAGTAATTTTAGTTAATACATAATTAATATAAAAAAGTAAGAAGATTTGCTTGTTGTTTATTTGTGCGAGTTAACACCAGAAACTACCAACCTATTTTTTTCCATATAACTTTTCTTAAAGCTTGTTTTTATTAAATAACCAAAACGTCCTTTAAAACGAAAAAAACAAAATGAGAAATAATAAATAATAAGTAATAAGCACATGATTCCGAAACATTTATGTTCACCGAACTTTACTGTAGATAATTAAAAATGTTCATTCAGTTATTTACAACATTCACTCTCAAACACGCCAGTCATCTACAGAATATTAACATTATATTATTTACAATTTAAAATCACACTATCAGAATCGCCCTGGGAGATCCAGTACAAACCTATTTAAAAAATTCTTTCAATGGTGGAATCTTAGAGCTTCCTGAGTAATAGCCTACAGACTAGGATGACGTTACGTAATTTTAAAGGAAGTTTTGTAAATGGTAAAATGAAGTTATATTTTATTTTATTTGTTAGAATAGTTTAGTTCTTTCATGTTATTTCATAAATTTTACACATGGTATATGCATTGAGATATATTACAGTCAGGTATCAGGTACGGTACAGTACCCGTAGAATATTGCATCGTCCTTTACTCTTTCCTTTTTTAAAAACTTTTAGCAATTTTTTACAGTACAGATAGTTTATAAATTGTACACAATGTATATGCATTGAGATATAATACAGTCAGGTATCAGGTACGGTACATTACCCGTAGAATATGGCATCGTCCTTTACTCTTTGTTAATTGCTCGACGAGAAAGGGCAACTGATCTCACACCGCACCAGTCACGAAGATTCCTCAACCACGACGTTCTACGTCGTCCAGGACCTTACCCACTATCTTCCTCATTATATTCTACATTTCTTGCCTCTCATCACATGACCAAAGTACTCCAAGTTTCGACCTTTCACAAAGGGGGAGGAGTTGCTAGTTATTAAATAAAGGATATTATAAAGTAGAGAGGTAATTTCAATGGCCGAGTCTTTAGACCCCAGGTAAGTTAGTAAAAGTTCCTAGTTGGATTTTTGGCTAAGTTCGGGACATTATTAAATGTAAAAATCTCAACCCATAGTACTAATCCCTAATGACGCGACTTTAAATAAAAAATATTGAAAAAGTTAGAATAAATTGTGACACGAAATATCATTATATTTCATACAGAAGATATTATTTGAAAGTAGTGAGTAATAAACTAAACCAGCATTGGTCAGAATAAAATACGAGAAATAGAATAAATTTTGTAGAAACGAAAACAAGTTTCCTCTTACTTAAACTTTACCACCACCTAAAAGTGGGGTTGTGTACAAGATCGTAACATGTAGTTTTATTGGATCAGTTGAAACTCAAAAGTCTCTTACTTCCTCTACAGTAGTTGAAGTAAATAGAACAAACGTAAACATATATCTCAGTAATTCAAGCAGGACTTTATGTAAGAAACCCAATTTACTTCCGTTTAACAAATTGGTATACAAATTATTATTCATTTAACGAATAGAAAGACTTGAATATAAATTATAATTTAAAATTATTTTCAACTATATTTCAAAAACATTTCACAAAATCGTTTTATGTAATCAATAAATTAATTTACTTTATTTCAACAAAATTTTAATTAATTTTCTAAATTGTTCATCGATTCAAATGAAATAAAATAAATTAACTCATAAATTAACAAACTCATTTTATAAAATGTAATTAATTTAATTAATTAATTAATTTTAGATTCTACCTTTTTCTAGAAAAACATCAATGGAATGAAAAGGACCAAGTATTGTAAAAAGCCATGAATGGCACCTTCAAAACCCAAACAAGCAAAAAAAATAATAAACACTATTATTTTCAGTTTATTTAAACTCGCAACAACACCTCGGTATATAACCTACGGTGGGCTGTGAAACAGTGGGTTATAACTTCAGATAAATTCCAGACTTTAGCCGGGAATCAAACCCGGAACCTCCACGTTGTAGACTAGCACGTTACCACTACGCTACGGAAGCGGAAAAAATACTATTCTCGAAAAATAATATTTTTTTTAAAACAATTAATTTTGTTTTTAGATTTTTAATTTTATGTCAAATCAACATCTTGGTTATTAGAGGCTATTTTGGGTTGAGAAACGGTGGGTATGAACTTGTAATAATTTTTTCGGCCCTAGCTGGGAATCGAACCCGGGACCTCCACTTTATAGCGTAGCATGCTAACCACTGGATCACGGAGGAAGCCAAACAATTACCTTGTTAATAGTAACTTTTTACTTTAAACTCTTTTTTAACAAAACACTATAAACAGATTTGGCTCTTACTGTATCAATGAAAACTCATCGTGTTAGTTAAAAATTCACACATTGCGAAACATAGCACATAAGATGTTTATGTTATTTTAAGAAGTAAATGTTTAAATTATTTTTCAGAAGGATGTGTTTGTTTCCAACTTTTCATTCAATTTTTTCAAGAACTTCCAGCTCAAAGGACTTGGTCACTCATATGTTGCTGTTTCTTTAAAAAATAAAAATAGTTAAAGATAAGCATAGCAAGAATAGTAGTTCATTAATTGTTTCATTTAATTTAAATCGATTTAGTAAATTGATTCGCATGAGTAAAACTTAAAATATTTTCATTAATCAATAAAAGGTTATAAACGAACGTTATACGTAACTAGTAATAATTAATCTTATATGATTTATTAACAAAATATTTTATAAGATAAGAACGATAATTTTTTTATAAAGAAAAGTCTTTTCGGATGAGAAAACAAGCAGCGACAAAAGATTTTGAAGGAAAAGAAAACACAAGTGAATGACATTAGCGGTTAAAATAATGGTAGTGTTTTTCTTCAAAGCAATCAATCAGACCATAAGTCTGCTATTACTAGAGCAATTCTTAAGTGTAGACCTAAATAAAAACCAAACATAACGGATCGGTCAAAAAAGTGCTTTGTTATTACGGAAAATCGTTAACTATCTTATGATGTTCAGAATAGTTTTTAGACTGTTCTATTATAAAATATTTTCAATAGCATTTTTCAATGACAAAGTGTAATTTATTTAATTTTTTGATCCATATTAGATTTGTCTTATTTTTACGCGTGTATTATTTTTAAATAATTTAACAAATATGAGTGCTTTCATAGCGTAGTGGTATCGTGCTAGCCTACAACGCGGAGGTCACAGGTTCGATTCCTAGCTAGGGTATGAAACAAGTCAAAATCCAACTTTCTTGTTACATAACCCACTGCAGTTATTACTGACCAAGCTATTAATGCCGAATCCGAGTCCTGAAAAAAGTGAGCTTGCGCTCGGGGTGACGACGTCGCAACTAGGCTATCTTGTCGTTCGGAGAATTGGAGCTACTAATGCGATTTAAAATAAACTATAAAAGAAATAGCAAATATGAAAACAAGAGTAAAATTATTTAAAGGTATTACAGTTCCACAACAACTTTGAGATTTGCTTTTGACCTGACGAGTGAGTGAGTCTAAGAATGGTGAAGGAAATATGCGCATTCTGTATGCAAGGGAGACATATTGCTGTTATAATTATACCGTGAAAGACGAAGAAAGCTGCCCTAGCTTCATTTTGTTGCACTATCTTTCATCGGTTAATAACCAGATTTTTATAGTTCTTACGTGAAATATTTAGCCCACGTGAAGTGACTTTAGGCATTTCTGGAAACAGTTTTTGCAACCCTCATTCTCAGAATTCGTTCATTGGAGACTTTCCTTCTTTCTTCCGTCTTACTGGTGTTCTGTTTTTGCTCCTCATGAAAGCCCTTAAAATCCGTAGTAAGTTGTTTCAGTCCATTATGGTTTCTCAGTTTATTCCAGTTTTTTCAATACCACTTCTGACTTCTTTAAACCACTTATATGACACCTTAGGTCTATTTTTAGTGTCTTGAAGATTTGTTTTATCAAACGATTTTCATCCATAATATATAAGTAAAGCCTAAAAATAAATTTATATTATTCTTATTTATTTATTTTAAATATTAATTATATTAAAAGAATTGTAATTTGATGCAGATATTATAGAAGGTAAACGAAGTAGACTTACTTGTACATAGAACGTGAAATTTATATTTTGACTTTACTACTTCTTTAAATTCTAAAAGTAATAGGCCAACTTGTACGCTGTGAGAATTGTGTAAGTGTTCTACTGTAACGGTAGAGGCTGTAGCATTTATTTTTAAAGAAATTGCTGTGAAATTAAGCCATAGGCCTGTAACATAAAGTACATAGAATGTAGGTCTATATACACAAACGTGTACACTATTATCATTAAGCCTAAGTCATTATTTCTAAGCATATTCCTTGAGAAGCACATTATACTCTAGTGAGGGGTGACCTCTTATGGGCAATATACGCTGTGCTGCTCCATTCTCAATAGCCGCTATTGTTTTCAACCCGTGGTTGGAATTTATTTGTTCTACAAAACTACTATTTCTATCTTACATTTATTTCCCAACTCAAAACTAATACCAGATCTGCTAACAAATGAGCCCTTATTATTTTGTCTCAATTAACTAAAAGTAATTATAACTAAAAAGTAATTATTTATTCATGTTCATGTAACAACTTACTATTTTCTTATATTTTTACAAAACCATTTCCAGAAAATGAGACCATCTCTTTTAATTCAATAATTTATTTTGAATTGTACAATAATGCGTGCACTACTAACAATCTGTTTGACAAAAATTAAATGAGATGATATTATTCAATTAAAACTAGTGTCGTTAACACAACTTTACCATTCAAAAGCCAAACAAATAAATTATAATTTAAAACATACTTTCATAAAAATTATACACAAAAATACTTGAATTTTAACTTATACGTAAACTGAAAATACATGAACCTTAAAAATTAAAAAATATATTTTTAAAGGTCACATTTTAGATCTATACTCCATCGTCTTATTATGATGTGCTAAACTTTCTGCATTTATATTTTAACGTCTATTCCAGGTTCTTTCAATATCTGGTTATAAATAAATAATAAACAAACTTCTTTACAAACTTACAAGTATTTTTTCATAAATTAATTAATTATAACAAATTCTTACAATTATAAGTACTTGTAATAACTAATTACTTTTCAAAATTTTATGAAAAAACTTACGGCTTAAACTGAAGCTTAGCTAAAAAGAAAATGTGGTCATTTAAAAACAAATAAATGATGAATGAACCTTTACTTAAACCGTACACAAGATAACAAACAACACTTCTTTATTTCCTTGTCACGCGCGAAACCTATTTTCAACACGTGAACAACTGATCCTTACTTCGTATCTTTTCAAACACTAAATTGAACTGAACCAATGGAGCATTTGGATTTATAATAATTGGTCGTATAATTTCGAGAATAATAAAATTTCAATACTCATTGAAAATAAAAGAATGTATATCCTGAAATTGTATCTCCACTTTGCTACAACAATCTAAAGAATAATACAAAGTACATAAATAAATGAAAGAATAAAATAGATAAATAAAAATAGGCATAGCAACGTAATAAAAACCTTTACTGACCAAAGGACAACTGTTGAACCAGACCTGACCACCTATTTCGGGAAACCCATTCAAAAGACACTTTCATCGGCTAACTATTCTCATTTTTTACAATATCTTGAACTATTCGATTTTGATGATTTAATTTTTTATAGAATTTGGTCTGTAGGTATACTGAAATGTCGACTATGAATGAGATTTTCAGCTAATTATGTAATTTTAAATTTGAGACATTGTGGTGCCAAATAAAGTAAAAGACTTTGATCGGAAGGACTGAACTCTTTTAAATATTATTTGATTTTGCATTGCCAAAAATTGTAAATCATACATCTGAAGCCACATGGTTATGTTGAAATAAATTTAGATAATGAACCAAAATAATGTAATTTTAAGGAAACATTAATACGATTTCAAGTTTTATTTTTCAGATTTAATAATAATCAAAATTTTCAATATTTAACGTTTCTTAACTGCATATTGCAACGTAAGTGTTGCATTTTGCAACATTTTTTTTCCTTAAAAGATATCTTAAAGCCTTATAACTTCCATGGAAGTAATAAAAAAACGAATAAAATGGTAAAAGGAACCAACTATTGCTACAAGTTTCCACAATTAGTTACTCATGGAAGATTTAAGAAAAAATTGTTTGACAACTGAAGCGCGATGTTTTAATGAAGTACTTTCTTTGAGTTTTGATTCATTGAAAAAATAAACCACTGTGTCTTAAACTATTTATTCTTTTAATTAATTGTATTGTATAACCCGATAAAACGTAATGTACATTTTACTACTGAGTAAAATATTGGTTGAATAATAATTGTATCAAATTTGTTTTTGTAGAATGTGTAGGCTCCTCACTGTATGAGAGGTTGTTGCTAGCCTCAGAAATTTTACGTTAAAATTGAGTTTGTTAACATTACTGGGTGGGTGAAAAAGTACAATCAGTATTACAGTATTTTTGCTGAGTTTAAGAGCTGTATCTTTTTCAAAAGGAATAGAAACACTTCCTTTTTTGCCTAAGTGAAGTGACCGTAATTCAGATACTTTATTTTTTCTAGGTATCACTTACAGAATATTCATTCCGATTTTCACAATTGAAGCTCTTCGGGTTGATAGCTATAGAAATATTAAGTACTGCTTTAGGTAGGTTATTGTTTCTGTTACATTTTGTGTATAAATATACAACCAGAAATTAAAGTACGGTATACACATTCATAAAAATATAAAGTGTCACGTGTTTCATCTTCTTTATGCCATTCATACCACATTTTGTTAATTAATCAACTCATTTATTGTTGTTGTTTTAAGTATGAAGAACAAATAAAAAAAATATTTAGGTTGTATTGCTTAAAGATTGTCACACTGTTTTATCACTCAAGTGCCAATAAATTGCTGTATTTTTCTTAGTAATACCTACCAGATACGCAGCCAATTTTCAGAACTGTAGTTCTTCAAAAAGGCATACAGATATTATTTATTTCTTTAGGATTGTCAATCTCTATTTACGACTAAGGACTAAAGTGTTTGGAATGTACACCTAATACTTTAGTTTATGTGTACAACTGACACGAGACAAATTTTCACACTTTAGCTCTTCAGATGAACGGGACGTTAGAGAATTGTCTAGGATATTCGTCTGTATGTTTTTTTGTATATATATATATTAGCCTATAACTGCATCCAGAAAACTCTAAAAGGGAGTATAAGACATGTCAAGATACAACTGATAAGGCTAAATTTTAACATTGTGTTAATTCAATACTAATTTATATATTTACTAATATTCTTTATACTATTAATACTAATATACTGCTAATATATTTACTATAATTTAATTTATTTCTACTACTAACTTGCTTACTTCAATAAGCGTATCATCCAAAAATTTGTACCAAATAGTACACAATTTGCTTCAGTGTTTAATTGGAAGTTTATATATTTTTCAACCAAAATTATTTAGAAAGGAATTCGAGTACACTGTAAAATGTTTCATCAGTCTAGTATTTTTTTTTTACCTTTCTTTAAACAAACTTAAATTACAAATTGTTAAAGCTTGTGGCAATTTATTGATGTATTTTCTATTTGCGTAAGTAGGTTTTTGTTCAAGCAATTTAATGTTGGGATTAGCAACATAGTTAATGACTTATGTTTCGTGTGGGGTGTAGGGTTGTGTTATTCACACTGGATCAATAACTTTTCGTCCAAAAGGGCTGAAGTTTGAAAAATAAGGTTTTATGAACCAACCCAAAAGAAGTTATTAGCTATGTAGCAACAGAATTAAAGATATTTTGTTGGAAAAACGGAAAGTTCCAAATTTTCTCAGAAACAGATCCAATAATGTTAATTAAACTTTCCTCGTTCACTGATCTTACTGGGAAAATTAAGGTGGTATAAATTCTTGGAATGATTCGCGCGTGGGCTGTACTTTTATTCAGAAAATTTGTTTTTTTTTAATTTGACGCTAATATGAAATTATGAAATCCATGAAAATTATATTTTTTAATGGTTTTATATTTATAAATTTTCATTAATTTCTTTTAAAAGTATTTTTTTTAAGACTACGATATATTTTAAACATTTTTCTTTGGTTGTTCATAATCCATAATTTGTGTTGACGGTTCTATTTAGATTCCGTTAAAACCAGAAGGAACATTGTTAGTGCAGTCATTCTTCTTCATATTAAAATTAAATTATTTTCAATTCCTGGTGTAATTCAAAATATTTATGATTGACATTTAATTTTAAATATTAAAATAATAATTTATAAATTACAATATAGAATATTACATATTACATTTCTTTTAAAACAATCAAAATAACTATCTTTTTTACATAAAATCATTGGAAAACTCAATCAGCTGTTCTTTTCAAATATTTATTAAATCTAAGTATTTTTTTTCCAAACCCTAATGTTAATTAGGAGTCCTACTAATGCGTGGTGTCCTCCTTTCACGTGCAACGTCATTTTAAAAATACATATATATATTATAGGCGTATTTTCTGGTTGTGCAAAACCACACAGTTGTAGATAAAAAAAATAAAGTGAAAAAACCCTAGTGTGTACGTTGCAATGTGCTCAAAGAAAAATAAGCAACTCATGACCCATTCAGATGAGGATGATACGTATGACGCACATAAAAATAGCTAAATTAAATAAAAATATTAAAACGTTTGAGTTTAACATCTGTTGTCTGACTACCTAGTTGTTTAACAGCTTAAAGTAAACTTGTTAAGAAACCGTATAAATCAGTTTTTTCTAGAATTACAAGCTCAATACGCAATGAAAACTAGAGAAAAATGTGTATAAACAAGAATTAAACGTAATTTAAAAGATTACAAGTATTAGATGAAATATTTTTTATCAAACGCTTAGTTAGTTTCGCGTCAAATCGTGGTGATATGTCAGAGGAACATAAAAATCAGTTTTATCTGAAATAAGAAGCTCAAAATTCATAATAGACCAAAACAGTAGAAACAAAAATTAAATATAACTAGCTGGTTTGTTCAAATAAATTAGAACAATAGTTCTTATTGACTAGGTACGTAGTAATTTATTCTTTACCAATTTTGCAATAACATTAATACTTATTATTAGTTTATTAAAATAGTATAATGTATTTTAAATATTAGATTAGATTTACATTCAAAATCAACACTTTTGCACTTTCTTAATAACCCGTAAAACAAACTGTTTGATTTGAACTTCGTAACGTTGCTTTCAGAATAGCAGCAACATCTTAACGTTAATTCGATTATTTTGTTATTTGGTTTGTGAACTCTCGTTATTGCTTTTACCAATTTTATTTTTTTCTTAATTTAGCAGAACCCGAATCATACTCTTTACTATCATGTAATTTTTTTTTAAATCCGTTTGGTAGAACTTTGTATTTAAGGACAAAAAGAATCTCCACTTAAAATACACTAAACGAAATATTTCATTTCAAATATTTCTAGTTAAGAGCGTTAATCTGCAAACTCCATTTCTTAAAATTTTACAGGACAGATAAAAGTTGTGTACTAGTTCACATGGAGTTGGCAGAAAATATTACGACAAGAAACGCGTGTTAATAACGTACTCATTGAGGCTGGTAGCTTTTGTAGTAGATAAGATTTACTTAATTTTTATTTTTCCAACCTTACCAAAATCGGATTTTGGGCAAAAAATTTAGTTATTAGGTTATCTCTCCACAAGATATTTATATGATTAAAAATTTTATAAAATGTTTTAGGTTGCATATATATATTTAAGTTATGAGTCGCTTAGTTTAGCAGTAATTGGTGATAAGTTGTAATAAAATCGCATTAAAATTAGTCTGTTTTATATTGATTCGTTCAACATTGCTGGTTACTTGAAATTATAATTGTTGTGAATGCATCATCAAGGTCGGTTTTAAAATGACAAAAATATTCCACTACTGCAAGATAAGCGAGAAAATAAGTCAGTAAGTCTAAAAAGTAATAAGTCAGTAAGTCAGTAATAAGTCAGTAAAATATATATTTATCGCAAGAAACTGAAACTGAAATTAAAACTAAACGTAATTTTTTTAAATTATTATAAAAAATCCCAAAAAGAGCGTATTGTGGTTTAATAGTTTGCATTAAAGGTATTAGAATAAATTAACTGAAATAAATAATTGGTACCGGTGAGGGATTTGAATTTCTAAACTTAATTTCAATTGATTAGATGCAGATAACTTTGTCTCCCTAGAGTGAACTGGGTATATTACAATATATTGTTATCGGTCACAGCTAGTTTTATATTCCCCTGACAAATTTTCAGGATTATTAATTTATGGCCCTTTTTATTATTGAAAAATTTAAATATTCACAAACACAGACCCTATATACAAGTGAAATATAATGTAGAAATAAAATAATAATATGTTATATTTATTACTAATGGATATAATAATTGATTATAATTTTGAAAGTAGTTATTTTTTAGTAAGTGTTTGTCTACCTACTATAGTTATAGCAAGATATTACATATATTTCACTGTATTATTATTTTCCAATTTAATAACACTGAAGAAATCTACGTTTTCGGTATTAATACACAGGTTTTCTGGAAAACTGTACGACAATCCAGTTGGTTATTGCTCACATCAAATTAAAGAAAAAATTTTCTACCACCATATAGTCTGGCAAGTCCAGAAATTCTTAGTTTACCGGTAATATGTCATTTAGTTTAAAAAATTATTTCAGGAAAGTTCATGTGCATTGAGTTTCAACTAGGGTACCGCTAGGGTAACTAGGGTAACCGCTCTGTCAAACAAGTGTTCAATGGCAGCTATGTAAAATTTACGATTAATATAAGTTGTAATGCTCATTTCTTTTTACTTAGCTAATTTTAAGTAAAAGTAAGTTTCTGGAGAAGAAGTTGTGAGTTGACTGTGATAGACTGAGTTAGGAATGAAGAAATTTTAAATAAGGTTGACAAAGAGGTTTTTGGCAAAATTGAAGAAACTCGTCGGGTTTCTTCAATTCTTCGTCTGCAAAAAATGGAGTAGGACAAGTTGCCACAGAAAATTTAGCTATGGACTCCAGGTAAACTGAGAAAGCGAGGACGACCCAGAAAAAGTGTACGGATTGGGTCATGAGACATTCGGAGAGTCTAAGTGATGAAGACCTGTTTAATAGAAGTGAATTTAATAGAAGTGAATGGCTTTCTGGGTAACGGTAAATGGCATAGTAGTAGAACACCTGCTAAAATAATGATAATAATTTTCAGTTGATTCTACAATTTTTATCTGCCAAATTTATCAGGAGGAATACATCTGTGAAATATTTGAGAAGAAATGTATTGTCTCCTCTGCAGGAATGAGCACGTAAAAAATATTCGCAAAACATTCAGGAAAATTATCTTAATTTCCAAGACGTTGAGGGAAATACGATCAAAGAATGTTATAATTATTTTCCACTGTCCGATCAGTAATTTGTTATAAAAAATTAGGATGGGGTGGTATTTGTCAATCTTATTTAGATCCTCTGGAAAAAGTATAATGACGAAAGATCTTGAATTTCATTAAGAAGGAAAATGAAACTGGTTATAAATTAGCGGGACTCATTTCAATAATCCTTGGTATAAAAAATATTTATAGCCTACGGTTTTTTAAAAATGAGATGTCATTTTGTTTAGTACTATAAAACGTTGAATAACAAAGAACAGATCGAAATCATTTATTTTTTGTAATAGTAAAATTTTTAAGTACCCTAAAGCTGTACCCAAGTTCAAATATATAGTCAACCGTTTGGGAAATAAACATTTTTATGTTAAAAAAATTAAATGGCGGATAACCGGCAAACTTTTGGGACATATGTCGGTATAAAGTTTTGTTTAAAACGTGCCCGAAGGATTAAACAAAAATATTCACTAAATTAGTGATAACATTTGACAAGATAAATGTACTGCACAATATTTTAATGAAAGGCAAATGGATTTTTCCATTTAATGGTTTATTTGCAACGGTAGGTGAATATGAAACGGCAAGTAAATGTGTATAATAAAATGAATGCATTTATTATAAAGATAATTTAATTTTTACATTTTTGCTGATCATTACTTCTGCCTGTTATGCAGTATTGTAGTTAATTATTAAATAAAATTCGCGAACATAAGCTGTGGAAAATTGATTCACGGAAAATTAATCCATGTAAGCCGAAACGAGAAATTAAAGTTACATTTTGAAATTGCTGTACTGCACGTCACTAATAATGCACGAAAGAACAAATTTCAAACAATCATTAGCAAACTTTTCTACGGTTTCTCTCCTTTCCGTTGTTTACAACAAACGGAAGTACAGTTTTTATGTCGAGTGTTTTTCTTATCCATAGATGCCAACTTGACAGAAATTGCGAGCTCTTGTCCGCGATAAAATCCTGTTAAAGAAACAAAAATACTGCATTAAATATGAAGAAATATAACCTACTTCAAATTTCTACGAACGCTTTCTTTTTTCAATTGTATGAAAAAATATTCTTTACAGTAAAATTTATTTGAGACTTCTTTTCAAGGGTAGTTCCTTATGGTATGATTTTCTTTAGAAAATTTAAAAAAAATTCTTTTCAAAATTTTTTCCTAATTAGATTACTATCTAAAAAAATAGGCACAGAGATAAAAATAAAAACATTATATCATATTCCTTTTCTTCCTGTTTTTCTTTCATACGCAGTAATGTAAGATACTCGTATGTAAGCCTACAATTTCTAGACTTCCTCTTTCTTTAATTTACGACAGATAATGGCGAATAATAAACTGTGATGTGCATCAAAACTGTATGTATGACATAACTGTTTTATTGACTTTGCTGTAACTTCATTATTTTAATTCAAATTTGCATAGATTTTTAATGTAATTAGCTAACGATTTCAATTGGTTTGGAAACGTTCTAAACAAAATACTAAAATATCTATAGATACTATCATGTTAAATGTCACGTCTTGTATTAGTACAACTGGGTTCTACTGATGAAATGTTTATTAATTAAATTTTATGAGAGAATATTTAAACAAAATTACATTGACATAATTTTCAATTATATTATTTTATTAATTTTGTTGAATGTTGTAATTATTGAGAACCGCCATCATGCAGATTGAGATACTCAAGGAATGTGCAGAAAGGGTCGGATTTCAAATGTCATTCGAAAAAACTGAGTTCTTGTGTTCAAGGATAGAAATAGCGAGCTTGAAAACTAAATATGGTAAAATCAGTAAGGTCCCTTACTTTAAATATCTGGGAGAAATCATTGAACCAACAGGCCGAGAAAAAATCTCACAACAGAGTCGCCTACTAAAGATGAAAAAAGGATTAGGCCTAGTCCAGCAACTTTACAACAAAAAATCCATGTCGAGGTAAATAAAATTGCGACACTACAACACAGTTATAAAACCAACAACCCTCAATGCAAGTGAAACACTATCACTCAATGGGAAACGAGAACTTGAGTAAATCAAAAAGGAAGAGAGAAAAATCATAAGGAAAATCTTAGCGGCTAGGCTTACTGAAGACGGTTACAGGCTACAATCAATCAAAACAACGGAGAAGTATTCAAACATCGAAATTGACTTTAGGAAACAAAGAATGAAATTCTTTGGTCTATGTAACCGCACTTAAAACCTCAACACCATGGCTTCAGGAAATTCGTAAGGACCTCGAACGTGCAAACAGAAGTTCAACCGATATCGTAGAAAGAGAAAGAGACACGTTTCAAGACAAAGTAAATAAGTGGGAAGTTTCACCTGAGCAACCACAGCAAAAACAAGTCAGGTCAAAATGGTCAGAAGAACGTAAACAAGCTTTCTCAGAAAGAATGAAAGTCTATTGGAAGAACAGGAAGAACCCAAAGAAAAGTTAATTCAGCTATTTGCTTAACGTCTTCCATTATTGGGAGAATTCGCTAATAATAATAATAATAATCATAGAGTTACAAAAAAGATGGTAAAATATGTAGCTTCGCTTGTCAATGGAGGGGAATGGATTCGACACGTTAAGAAAGATCTAGTTCTGGCAAACATTACTGATAATGAAGTTACCAATCGAAATAGTTTTAGAACAAAAATTAATGAATGGGAGATTATTCCAGAGGTTAAAATTTCAAGAGTTGGAACAAGATGGAGTGAGGAAAGAAAAGCTGATTTTTCTCAGAAAATGAAAGGCTGGTGGGCAAACAAGAAAAACACCAAGTCCAATAATCAATGATCGTGAATAATGCTCAGCGTCTTCCACTTCGGGAGCTCTACGGCTAATAATAATATAAATAATAATATGTTAATAAATATTTGTAGTAAGTCTTAAAGGTAGTTTTGCTATTAATAAATAACCAGATACCAAAAGAACCTGGAATAAACGTCGCTCTACATTTTACGTATGTTTTAGCACAAGAATGAAAACCAGAGTATGATAAACCTAACAATTAGAAAGTTTTATCCATACTATCTCATTAAATTAATAAATTTAGATTGAAAAGGTAATTATTCAGTAATTCAGCAAGGTAATTATTATAAGGTAATATTCAGCAATTTCATATAAAAAATTTCAACTTCCTTCATACCACACTAAAATAAATTAAATTATCAAAAAGGGCGAATGATACATCTTAAATTAAACCAGTCTGAAAAGTAATATAAGTTTATAGGAAATGTTTGATTAAATGAAGAGTCATTTCGTTCACCAGTACTTCCAGATCAATTGAAAGGAAGAATAGAAATTTAGAATGCTGAGCCCAATAAAATATACTTTCAACCTTACAGTATTGATACCTTTCCATCATTTATCACTAAATTTGTCTCTAAATTGAAACCGCTACTATCAGTAAAAGGAACTCCGATCAGTAGGCCTACCATTTGTACCTGTAGAGCTTGTTTCTTTAGGGTTCAGTCATTTTTATTCGTCTCAACAAAAAAGAAACAAAGTACCTTCATGAACACTCTATTATACAAGTCAATTTCAATTCAAAAAGCTCTGTATTTACAAAAACTCTTTTAATCAATAAATTTCATCACATTTGTATAAACAGTAACATTTCACATTAATTTAAATCATTTAATAATATTTTTAATTAATTAGCCATTAAATTTGTTCTTGGTGATAGATATTATCAGGGTTTGGCCTACATTTTCGCGTATTGACATAGTTTCAATGAGTGTTCTAAAATTTGTATCTAATAATTAACCTTATTTGATTCCAAGTAATGTAATTGACATTGTAGTTATACAACAAAATAATGGAAAACATATTAACTGAACACATTATTTCCATTAATTTGTTATGCAATAATAATTATAAGAGAGTGTTTGTTACTCTATCATTTACAGAGGTAATTATTTACTTCGACATAATTTAATTATTTCAAAATTTAATCTATGTTTTTGTTTTTAGTTTATTTGTTTCAGATACCATCAAAAATATTTTCATTAGCGACCATGATTACATAAAAATTAAAGTATTATTAAAATTTGTTTACTGTATGAAGAAATGAACAATAATTAATAAATTAAAAAGTGAGTAGTTGTGCATATTATGAACAGTTAAGCACTATTTTAAATCACATATTAATTAATTTTTTAATTGCACACATTATGTTATTTATAATGAAGGAGTTAAATATTAGATAAAATAATGATCTAAAATATTTAGAACGATCCATTTGTAAAAAGTGAATATAATTTACAAAAAGCTAGAAACAGCATGCGTAACCGAATTATTCTGCTTAGTATGAATTATCTGGAATATCCGGAAATGCATAATTCCCATTCCTCAATAACTTTCTCCAGTATACAGTTAAAAAGTACCGGTGACAGTCTATCACCCTGTCTAATGCCTGTTTTATTTTAAGCTGTTAAGAGATTTCTCCTAGAAATTTTTACTTTGATCGTGTCTATGTTAACATTTCCTTAATGATTGCCGTTGTTTTGATGTCCACTCCAAATTCTTCTAAACTACTCAGTAGCGTTTCTCAGTCAATTGAATCATAAGCTTTTTGTAAAATCAACAAACACTACCACTATATCTCTTGAAATAAGCCTATAACTTTCTAGAACTCGTGTTTTAGATTCCATATCTGTTCTGCGCAGGATCCTGCTTTCCTGAACCCGGCTAGATATTTACCCAGTTTCTAATCTAGGCCTACTTGTTCTTCTAGACTAGTCAAAAGTGTTTTGGTATAACAATTATTTTATTAAAACATTAATATGTTTATTTAGAAAACCCACAAACGTTTTCTTTTCGTATTTTTTTTATTTTTTTTTTAGGCCCTCATTGGAGCAAAATTAATCGATTCATAGAAGATCCCTAGTTATTCCTCTTATTTGCCCAGTAGTTCTTCATCCTTTGCGACACTCTCGCCCTATCCTCCACAGTCCAATGTCTGTTAGTCTGCCTTTTAGGTACTTCTGGAAATTTCGTGTTTGGATTTTTGATCTTATATCCTTCTTCTCTGTTCAAAATCTGTGTCTCTGAGATATCCAGGTTCTGCAGATCCTGTTGAACTTCCTCAAACCAGGCGTACTTGACTTTGGTTTTCAAAAAGAAATCCAGTACCTGTCTGGTAAATCTGGATTCTGGCAGTCTCCTAAGATGTCCAAAGAACCCAACTCTTCTTTTCCTCATTATCTCGGAAATTTCCTCATTTTCCCTGTATAGAACCGAATTTGGCAACAACCTATACTCATTGTCTACTCTGTGCTTTTTGTTTATTATTGTTCTGAGGATTCTTCTCTCTATCTTTCTAAGGTCCTCCATCTTCCCACAGTGCCTCAACCTGCCCAAAGTCTCACACGCATACATTACCACAGACTTCGTGACCGTATTGTAGTGCCTCAATTTGGATTTTATGGACATTGACTTCCTCTTATAGGTGGACCATGTCAGTTTTTGAGCTTTTCTTTTCGTATTATTAAGTACTACAGGCTTTAATTGTTATTTAACAGTATTATGCAAACAAACATTAGGAGATTGACAGAATGGTAGTACAGTGACGGAACCCACTACCTATAAGAGAGAAGGGCAAGCGAAGTAACTTTGGCTGGCTGGTTTTTAAGAAAATACGAAAAAAACAGTTAATAACTATTAACAATTAAATAAATGTTAAGGGACGCTGTTATTACTCCAATTTACGTTCATTTGCGTTACTATCACGTTGATTCACAAACTAATTGAGTTTTTTTTGGTGTTCCCATCCCATATGGCACGTTGAGAGTGGAAATTGTCTATATTCGTTGCATATTACTTCTAGTAAAATGTATTATTTATTCAACATACACGGTCGACAGTCGACCCAATAAACAGACTGTACACTCAAGCCGAAACGGGTAGTGGCATTAATATGTTGTGGATTGGAGGAGGCAAGTTCATGCGCTATATGAACAGGCACTATTTGTACCAATGATTAGATTCCAAAACTAAAAAATAGTTTTACTTCTTCATATGAGCTCAGCCGAAATCCAATTTTGAATCATTTAGGAACAGAACATGTAATGGACGCTACTCAAAATCATTTTCTCTGAATGTAGAAGAGTTTACCACAAAGCCAGTCAGGCCTTTAAATGAAGAACATATTTATTTATGCAGTTTAAAGAGGGCAATTGTCTTAACTTCTTTATTAGAAACCTGCAATTTTTAGGCAGAAATACTTGTTAACTTAGTGAGAAAATTAATGACAAACCATTTCATTTTTGTGTAATTAGATTATCGTTGATAAACGTGTAATGTACTTACTATATTTAAAAGAGCATGTTAAAAATTAATATTATTTTTTTTCATGTATTTTATTTTTCAAATAGTACTTTATTAAATTTATTTGAATTAGAATGTTGTTTCTTTTATACATTTTTATTCACTTTCTTTGGTAAATAAATAAAGGTTATTGAGTTATAGAACTATAATAAAGTTACTTTATATGGCGGATGTTTTCCTAAAATGTTTTGAGAAGATACAAGACTTTGTCTTCAAAGGAATTTGAGGCGACCCAGGGTGGAATTTCTCCAACAGAGAAACAGACTATGTACTAATGCTGAAGCTATACTGGATGCTGGACTTATTGATTGGCAAGGCTGGCGCCAGTTGGTGTCGGACTCACAAACACTGTTTGCTACTATTCAACCCAGAAAACGATATATTACACTGTTTACTAGAGAACAAACTTCGAAGACCTAAAAAAAAACTTTAATCCTTTTCCCAAAGTTTTTCATAGAAATTTTATTAAAAATAACAAAAAGGACAAACATATTTTTTCACTAACTTTGTTGAAAATGCGTTCATGAATTTTAAAGCAAATATCTTAAGCATTTTTATAAAAAGCTTCTAATTTTATTTAAAATAAAATAATTACTTATAATTAAATAAATTATTCCACTTCATGAAATAACAGAATTAATTTGTTTCGTTAATGAAATTTATTCTCTTAAATTTTATTAATTTTCCTCTCTACAAAGAATTGTAAATAATACAGAAAGGAGTCTTCAATATTTATTTAATGTAGGTTGAAGTAAGTTTACACTTTGATCATTAACTCAATGAAATTTCGCTACATCTAAATTGTATAATCTTGAATTATTGTCACACCTAAGCTTAATTCGTTTGTGATTTGGGTAGCCTATATCAAATAATAAACAAACTTTCTTTAAACCTAGAACAATTAAATTATTTTATCGACACAATTAATAATTACAATTAAGTAGCATATTAAATTTAGCCAACAAATAACAAATAACTTCAAGCTAACAAATAAATTACAATTAGATTACTTTAATCAAATATATATAGCAAAACTTAAGCTTAAACTAAACTTGATTAGCTTATAAGTAAGACAATGTCACTTAAAAAAATCAAAACATGATTTACATGTCCACAATTTTGGTAACACTTTTACGTACATGCACTATTAAGGTAATTCAGAACCGGTCCCGTAACGACACTATTTCGAAAAGGCCGACATCACTTACTCCATTCACAGCCCAATTACAGACTAATTCACTACAATGACGCTAACTATTTTTATATTTGCGGTTTGATAGTTTGGCCTAATCGAGACCCTTCAACCACTCTCTCCGTTTTATTGGACATTACAGACGGAATCAAAATAAAAACAAACATTTCTATTAGTTTCACTTTCCGATAATTAATACTCAAAACACTACATTCATCGCGATCTATTATCCTTGATCAACAAACTTAAACTCATACAATGCACAATTTCTCAAACTACTCCCTCAACTATTTCAGTAATACTCCTAGTTTAATGTTACTTTATTATTTCGTACTACAGTTACTAATGATGGCGATATGAATTCAATTAAACCAGAAATAAGTATTAGGCTTCAACTGCATTTTCTATTTTTCTATCCAACATATTTAGAGTGGAACATTGTTAGCAGGCCTACTGTAGTCGGAAGTCTACGCGAAGTACGTAATACAACTTAAGGTGAGACTGTACGATGGTTTTGACTGAAAATTTCGATTTGCGGGTTTTTATGATTTTCAGTACTTCAGACCTAGATCTACCAGAAAGACATTAAATTACAGAAAAAAATTATTTAAATAAAAAAAATTAAGTATTTAGCAGGTTTACCTAGAAAAATTATCATGTTACCAAGAACGAATGTTTTTTGTAATTTTATACTTCTCGTTTTAGTGTAAAGGGAATTTCAGTTTTTTTAAATATCTGCATTGCTGTTTTTAATATTCTCAAAACTGTTGGTTCAGCTTTCTAGCCAACTGTTGATGGGAAATTAACATGTTTGTGTACATTTTGTTTTTGATTTGTGCCTTTTTGTTTTTTGTCTGTTCCCGTAAATTTAGATTTTTAACATTTAGGTACATTTTTCTCGGAAACCATTTAACCTACCATGTAGAAATTTTTACCAGTTATTCTTCTTGAACACGCACATACACTGGCATTTTTATTACTTTCTCAATTGCTCCTAAAATTAGTAACATGCAAAAACACGTAGAAAGAAATTTATAAAAACTCTATGTTATTCGTTATTTTGTTTTTAATTTTATATGGTCCAACAGATTAAATTGAAAAAATTCCAGTAGCTAGAGAAACCCAACATCGATAAGTGTGTAACGTTTCATATACTTATCTTTAACCAATCCTATACAAAATGTACCTAAAGGTTGCAAATTTAGTATTGGCGGGATACAAAGTACAGTCTCACCTTAAATAACATAAAATACCGTCGGCCTACGTACTTTTTTTACACAAAAATGCAGGGCAATGCCATGTTAACTCAGCCTCATGTAGCTATCTTGTAAAAATAAACAATGGACAAATGATCTGCGAGCATAAATAAATATATAAGCCTTATTTAAGAACTAGAATTTCCTATCAAGAGTTACGAATTTAGTTCAGTTCTCTGTCATCCAAATAACTACTACCAAAAGGCCTCCGAACACTCGCCAGGGGTGACTACCAAGTGTTTCTTTAAATATTTGCAAGGTGTTGCAAAAATTTATTTAAACATTTTTAAGAAGCACCAGTTGATCAGGTATCTCTAATCTGGTGACGATGTGACAGCCATACTATCAACAGAAAGCGTTCAGTGAATTTGTTTAAATTTGGAATCATTTCAGGTTCTTCTAGATGAGACTGCGACCTCATTTAGAAGAACGTGACATATTCATATTACCAGTTTTGTTTTAAAAAGGGACAAGGTACAAAGTTGAAGAGGTACATAGACAAATCGGTAATATATTATAAGCTCTCAATAAAAAAACACATTTTGTGCAACAGCCTTCTTAGCTGATATTAGTCAAGCTTTTGACAAAGTGTGGCAAGTAGGTCTTCTTTGCAAAATTAACATGTCTACCTCATCAATATTTTTTCATAATAAAATTTGTTATTAACAATAAACGATTCAGTTAAATATCAGTCGGAAGAATCTCAAATATATCCGATTTTGCGAGGCTTTCCTTAAGGCAGCCTTTTAAAATCGACACTGTAAATTTTATCTTCTGCAGACTTACCTGTAGTACTAAACGCAACAATTACATCTTTTACCGATGACACCGCTGAACAAGTTTTTATGAATCACCAGACACCGCATCACAACACTTATAAGAAAAATTAAACGAATATCAAATTTGGCAGAAAACTCGGCGAGTAGAAAACTAACGAAGCAAAATGTATGCTAGTAAGTCACTTTGCGATGAGAGATAACTGCCCACCACTATATCTTAACGATATTGCAATGAATCGTTCTGATTCAGCCAAGTATCTTAGCATGCATTTAGATAAACCTCTTACATGGAGAACACACATACAACTAAAACTAAAATAAATGAAGATAAAATATTTAAACAACTTTACTGCATGATGGAAAAGAAGTCGAAGTTGTTCCTTTTGAACAAAATTCTTGTATAGGCTACTAGGCCATTCTGAAGCCCATTCAGATTTATGAAATTCAGCTTTAGGGAACAGCCAGTAATTTTAACGTAGAAATAATCTAACAAAAATTTACACTCAGATTTAAACATACCAAGAGTAAAATACGAAATATTAATTTTCCTCAACATATCACTCGAAGTAAGAAAACCTTCCCAATTTTTTAGCGATGAACCTCCTAGATAACACAAAATCAATCAGAAGACTACGACGAAAACACCGAAAAGACTTTTTTGAAGATAAGATAATGTTGGGTTCAGGGGGCCTGAAAACGTGTAGATCCGGTGAAAACTCGATTTCGAAAAATCAACATGAAAACAATACTTTCCTCGCTATATATTCATAAGGGCAAGATAAAGTAATAAGAAAACGTATTAACTAACACATCATCCAGAGTAGGTGCGTCGATGGGCGAATCCTCCATTCAAGTCACATATTCCAGTTATTACTATTTTATTCATAATATGCATTTTTATTGTTCCACGAAGAACAAATTGTAAATTTTCTGTTGTATAATGATATTCTAGTAAATTACAGTGATAAAATTTGATGATTGTTTAAAATAGAACAGTTACGAATAGAAAGTAGAAAAAACAGCACCGCTGAAATCTCTGATCTCTTTAAATGTGCATATTTTGAAATATGATTTATTAATAAATGTGAACTCTATCATTTTTTATTAATATAAATTGGTTCATTTTGGTTAGAAAAAGATCTTAACGTATTTTTATTTATTTTTTAAAGAAAGATTTTAGGTATCATAAAAAGTTTTTATTTTTCACATAATTTAATTAGACGACGTTATATGCTGTAGGCGTTACCTTACCTATTGTAGTTACTTCCAAATCAAGTTCTTATCAAGTGGCATGGCTAGTTCATAAAACTTCCGATAGAGCGGAAGTCTGTCATAAAATGTGCAAAAGCTTTCTAGAGTAACAAATGGCGTTCCCTGATGTTTTTGACATAGGTAAAAACAGAAAATTTCCTTCATGCACATCTGACTTTTTAGTTTGCTTTGGTTCTATTCTGAAATTTACATCTACTATATTTTGTTTTTTTCCATTTAGTTACAGTAAAGTATTATATTTATTTTTAATTATATAAAAATTATTTTCTGTATTATTAATACCATAACATAATTACTCTACCCGAAACGTCAAGCGCTTTACTGTAAACATTTTTAAAACGAGAAAGGTTTAATTATCAGGTGCATGTTCTAATCGTCAACAATAAAAAGCTAGTGAACAATAAAAACATTAAATTAAATTTTTAACAGATTTCAAAAGACTACGTGGACAGAGGAGAGGAAGAGAGCCATGAGTGAGAAGATGAAGATGTCATGGAGAACCGGCAGGAAGACCCGTAGAAGCTTCACGTGATCCATAAGGGTCTACAACGTGTGTAATAATAATAATAATAATAATAATAATAATAATAATAATAATTAGAATTTATTATTGAGACAAATTTGAAGATTTACTGTCTTATGTCCATATCCATTCTGGTAAAGGGTAAGGGAAAATAAAGGTTATTTCTATATTAATGATTTTGTAAACCTGAGTCAAAAGAAAAATAAAAGAATGGTAAACATTTCATCATTTTAATTTAACGGTGAAACCGAAATTCGTCTTTTTATAAATAAATGTGTTTTTTAATGTAACGAAAAGTATATTTATATTAACTGTCAACAAAAGTGAAGTTTGTTTTAAATTAATTTCCTTCCTATAACAAAAAGAAATTCAGATGAATAAAGAAATCCGAACTCACAAATCATTTTTTATTAAAAATATTACAATGTAAGCCATTTCACACTCTTGCGATATAAAACGAAAATGCTGGTTGTATTAAAATTATATTAAGATGATTTTTAACCGTGACCTGAGTAATACAATAAAGTTGAAACTAGGCTACATTCAAATATTAAATCTTGCCTCACGTAGCTCTTCTCAACTGCTGGTTAATATAAAAGTATGAAATTTGGAATTCAAATATTCTTCTGTACTGATACTGCATATTAAAAAAATGTATTTGTGGATTTATTTAGACAGAAATTTCAAAAATATATTCACTTTTTTGTATTTTAGTATGAATGTCCATACATTAATATAGGATCAACCTAAATAAAGCACAATATTTTGATTTGTTGTGTAAATTTAATTTAAATACATATGCTTAATGATACGAAGCCAAAAATGTACATCTTCTTCTTCTTCTTCTTTCTTCTTCTCACAGTCGAGAATTATTAGGCTTCTGCCTGTTCCGACTCACAACAGCGACAAACTATTGAATTATTGCCATCTTTTGCGCGACCTCCCAACATCTCTCCTCCTCCCGGTCTGTATCGCAAAATACTGAGAGGGATCCTTTCCTCAGGCATTCTCTCTTACGTGCTCCCTCCATCGATTTCAATATTCTGAAATCTTCCCATTCAGGTTGTAAACATCCAGTTCCGTTCAAAAAAATTACATTATTATTACGTATATTACAAAAATCGGGTTGGTTTACTGATAAATGATAACTTCATTTTACGAATCACAATGTTTTATTTTCAAATTTTAAAAATTATCTATTTCAATGCAGCCTGTATTATACAGAAAAGCTCTAAACTATCCAACAGTAAAAGAATTTTTGAACTCGGTTGGGTAATTTCTGAGATTGCCTTGTACACGCAAACGAATAACCGTTACTTTTGTAATATTAGTATAGACAAACATTTGAGAAGCACTAGTAAAGGTTTATTCGATAGAAAAGTACTTTGCTTTAATTTTTATGGATAGATAGTTATACTAGGAAGAATACGCATCACGAATATTTAGTATTGAAGGTAGCCTATTTATTCTATTGATTAACAACCAGAATAATCGACATGAAAACAATACTTTCCATCCTATATATTCATATAGGCAAGAGAAAGTAAAAATTGTATAGTGTTAATTTAAAATATATAAATATATATATATATATATATTTTTTTTTGAACATAAATGAAAAATTACAATCTGTTCATGTATGAACAATAAGTAATACAGCTAAATGTTGAAAATTTATCAGTGAATAAGTTACTAACCGACTGATTAGCAACTTAAATGCTAACAAATTTCGAACAACACATTCACACACGCACGCACAACCACACACACACACACACACACACACTAAGGTTTTCCCCGGGTACGTTCCGAGGTCAAAAGCACGAACCACACGTTCCGAGGACATCATTAATTAATCAGTTTTTCTGGAAAATATATGCATCACTGTGTTGCAAAAATTTTTTTATGCGTCCCGAATTGTCAAATTTTGAGCTATCGCAATTTTTTAAGTTTTTTGAAACTACCATACCATCTGAGGACCATAACATTTAGTCATCGAAGTGAGGACACACACAAAAAACCGTTAAAAATGATTTTCATTCACTATCTGAGCACCATAGTATTTAGCTGTCGAAGTGAGGACACACACCAAAAAACCGTTAAAAATTATTTTCATTCACTATCTGAGGACCATAGTATTTAGCCATCGAAGTGAGGACACACACCAAAAAACCGTTAAAAATGATTGTCATTCACTATCTGAGGACCATAGTATTTAGCCATCGAAGTGAGGACACACACCAAAAAATCGTTAAAAATGATTGTCATTCACTATCTGAGGACCATAGTATTTAGCCATCGAAGTGAGGACAAACACCAAAAAACCGTTAAAATGATTTTCATTCACTATTAGAGAACCTCGTACTTCTTCCATCTCACCGAGGACACATATGAATTACATTCCCGGCTACAAACCGAGGACCATAGTGTTTAGCCATCGAAGTGAAGACACACACCGAAAACCTGTTAAAAATAATTTCTATCCACTATTAGAGGACCTTGTATTTCTTCCATATCACCGAGGACACACGCAAATTGCCATTATAAAATTGTCTCAAGGCTACAAACCGTGGACCATAGTTCTACACCATTGTTTTGAGTACTTTAATTGTAGCAACCCACACATCGGCATTTGGTAGCGATCAGAGAAAGAAGATGACCTTGTAATGACTTTCCCTCGAATTTTAATTGTAATTTTTCAATACAAGCACTCGCGACTGTGTTTCATCCAACGGACATAAGTCTACTACATTCGTGTATAGCCCTCTTATGTTGTGCCCTTCGTTACAGAATTTTATTTTCATTTCATGTTACATCTTTTAATGGACATAAAACTAGGAACCACAAGATTAAAAAGAAAATATTTTTATTTTCAACTTTTAACTCGCTGACAAACCTGAAAACAGCACCCAAACTAGGTTTAATTATAACTACACCCACTCCAATTATATATGCAGTAGAGCCCCAGTTAACCTTGTTCCGGGTTAACCGAGGTAGTCCCAAAAAGTACCGCTAAAGCGAAATTCACATATAGCGGCAAATCGATCGTAATACTCAATCGGCAATTATTCACCGTGTCCATACAATGCAAGAATTTACCTATTAACGCGGCAAGCACTCTTTTCTTTATACTTACAAATAGCAAAACAAAAAAATACGTATACATTAATTACTTAACTTCCCTCCTGTTCCTACAGTCTCATTAAGATTATGTAGATACAAAATTATAGTAGTCTATTTACAAAACATGATTTTTTTTTACTAAAAATATTACTAAAGCAGAATGATTTTACACTGCAATACAAATTGATAGTAGGTAGTTAAATAGGGTAATTACTACAGTGTGGCCTATTATATGAAATATTTAAAAACTTTATGTATCTTTCCTCACATTAACCTAGGATTGTACATCCGTGTATCCGCGCATGCGCTCTTGAGTAATTGCTAAAAACAAATGTTAAAAAATTATTATTGTTTTATTTATTTTTTTGAAAATATTCAATTGACCAATTCAACCATTAATTAATAATTAAATTAATCAATCAAATACTTTCTAAATATTCCCGCTTCCCTCATATATCCCACCAAGACCAACCAATTTCTTCCATTTAAATAGCTAATCATTTCGTTCTCGTCCATTGCAAAATTCTCGAACCACTTACATCTTATGTCTCCGAGAACCGGACATACTCCCAAACAATGGGTAACAGTTTCAAGCTGTCCTAGATTGCACATTGAGCAGCCCCGTCGGCCTCCTCCCTATGCGGCTCTCAATTTAAACCCAGTTGTCCGCACCTAGCCCTAAAAACTGTACTTATGGACGCGCGACATTTGTGTCTACTAGTCTATATATACGAGCTGTCTCCCAGCACACAAATTAGCCGCCTGTATAATTTGTTAATTCAGCTCGGCAAGCTCTTTCTAACCACTTACGTCTTAATTCATTTCTAATAGTAGTCAGTACACCTTCTAACTGTTCTTTTTACTCATTTCGCTCCTTTAACTCACAGTGCCGCTTGTCTGCCAGTTCCCTCAAGATCTTGTACAATCTCACATTCTCCCTGATTGCCAACTCCGCTAGTATTCTGGGTAGCCTGCGCCTTGGAAGTTTCAAAACTTTTAAAATATAATCCACGTGTAATTTGAGAAAAACCAGCCATAAAGGATCAATTCCCATTTCCAAATACAAACAGTAGTTAGGCGTACGACGGGGTAATCCTAATATATTTTTTATCGCGAAACCCTGGAAGATCTCACACCCTTCTATGCAATTAGAGCCCCAAACTTGTGCCCTATAACCTACCACCGCTCTACACGTGGATTTGTAGAACGCTCATTTAGTAGAGAAGGAAATTTATTCTGAACGCTAAAATTTTCCCAAACATTATTAAAAACACATTTAGAATAGTTACTTTATCAGCTATGTGTTTTTCCATACTAAATGCGGCGTTAACGTAACCCCCTATATATTTATATTCCTAGACTATTTCAATAGGCTCCCCCTCCCACGTCCAGTATTCCCTCTGACCCCTTCGCCCCTTTGCTAAATATCATAATTTTTGATTTACTTAAACTTACAACTAACCCCCATTTATCACAGTACATTTTCAATTTAAGCCGCGGTACATCAAAAACACCTATATCTATGCCGATCCTAATATAGACACTGTGAAACAAACTATATCAAAATTCAGCCGTAAATATGAAGAAAGACTCAATCATCATCCAAACTTTCTGGTTCTGAATCTGCTAACCAACATTGATACCGGGTTTTCAAGATCGAAAGAAATACGAGTTTTCGATTTAGGTTATAGGTATTAATGGACATTGTTACAGTTATCATTTTTTCTAACTGATATATTTTCTTTCTTTCAACTCAAATATTAATTATTACTAATTTCAGGTTCATTACCAGATGAAATTGTAATCATGTTAAATAACATTTAACAAAATTACTGACTGTTCTATTTTCTGTGAACAGATAGTAATGTGCAGACTTATTAAAAAAAAATATTATCTTGCCACGTTTGAATTCTGCCCATAACAGGCAGGTGGAATGTCACATGATTTACAGTCAATCTGCTCGTTGCAGGGCTAAAATAAATAGTTCTAATTCAATCATAAAGAACATCATCATTTAAGAACAGAAGAGGTAGAGGTGTAAAAGACACTAAACAGAGTTATCTCCTTTGAAAGTAATTAATTTGATTATACAGGCAGACCCTGTGGTGATGATGTGAAGGTGTCATTTGCAGAGTGGAAAATATGTTCTTTTCAGAGGACTCGGAATACTGATAAGAGTACTTTTCCACTCAGTGAGTTGTGGCAATGGTAAACCACCTCACTCCTCGTTTTACTTAGTAAAACCTCTATAGGTTCAAACCAGCTCTTCGGCTGATGACCTAAACAACAACGTTTCAATTGATATTCATTCTCTATTTCTAAGTTGCAACCTTTGGCGGGTTTATTTTTTAACCGCTGCTGCAGGGGAAAACATGACAACATTTTTGGATGCAATATTTTAAACTGTATTGTTTCTAACTTCATCCATCAAAAATAGAGTTTACAACCTAATACGGAGTAAAAAAGGTTGTAAAAGAAAGTTATATTTAAAAAAGCTAAATACCACACTGAATTCTTCAAACTATAGCAACTAAATTTTACTAAACTCATTTATCACGATTTCTCCAAAACTACAAGACCATTAATACAAAATTTGGTACAAACAGACTTCTTACGTCAGAAAGGCGGGGAAAGAAATTTCTTATAAAATTCAACTTAGAGGGGGTTTTGTGGAGTGATAAACTGTATAGGTGACTATATTTAGTTATTTTATTTAGTTTATTTCAGTTCACAATAAACTTTGTAGTTTGGCAAAACAGAATGTCTCTAATCATTTAAGAATGTGGGTTGCAGAAGGAAAATGAGCTGATCTTACGCAATGGGAACCTGGAAATATCCGCTAAACTCTAAACGAACCGTATATATTTTACTTCCTTTCTGTAGAAGCCATATTACATTATGTTTTATTAATTATAAATTAAACCCAAATAAGGCAACAATGTTTAATAAGTACTAATCAAAGCGATTTAGGGTGCTACAATTAATTAAAGTACTTTAAAATCCGTACTATGTACGCTTTGATTAGTAATTACTTATACGCCGTAGAATAGTTTAATCACAAAATTAGAAATCGTTTCAATCACAAAAAAAACAATGGGTAGAGCTATATGGTAAGTTTACATTTATAATACCGATAAACCAAAAGGGAAATGCAAATGCGCCAACAGTTCCCACTATTCTGAATGAAGTGGTTTGCAAAGACAGAACATTATGCTTCTCCTGTATACATTACAGACTAACAAGTTTCGTGTTGCACGAAACTTGGCATCAGTGTACTGCTAATATACACAAGGCTACATTGTACGGTTGTAACAGACGGTTCAACTGAGGACTTATTTTGAATTTTTTGTTAACTATGAGAATGGCTCGAAAGTCCTCGGTTATACGACTTAAAACAATACTACGTGTGTATGAAACTTGGCATCAGTGTACTGCTAATGCACACAAGGCTACATTGTACGGTTGTAACAGACGGTTCAACTGAGGACTTATTTTGAATTTTTTGTTAACTATGAGAATGGCTCGAGAGTCCTCGGTTATGCGGATTAGAACAAGAACTTGTGTGTTTGGTGTGTATGACTCTCAAGTGTCAGCGCTACGTGGGAGACACACTTGGAACTAACTGTGCCTGCACTCCATACTAACAGGGGACATTTTTTTTTTCTTAAAAATATATACTTTTCTGAATCGTAGGAGGCCGTAGAAGCCGAATTTCAACATTTTACGTTCCGAGGACCATGTGTGTGTCCTCAGTTCGTTTTTAGTCCTCAGTACGTCAATGAAAATCAATACCAATGTCCCCCAATAGCCCTATTGCCAACACACACACACACACACACACACACACACACACACACACACACACACACACACACACACACACTCACACACACACACACACACACACACACACACACGCACGCACACACACACACACACACACACACACACACACACACACACACACACACACACACACACATCCTTACTCAATCACAAAATAATAATAATTATTAGATAACCTAGTTAAACGTTAAAAAATATTAATTTAAAATATTAAAAAATAATATTAAACCCTATCAAAAAATTACTTATTGTGTATAAACGTGATTAAACTTACTCAGAAAACTTAGTAGAATTAAATAAACAAATAAAATATGGTGAATTTTTTGATGACGGGGTTCCCTTAATATATGAATACGATCAACAAATATGAAGATAATATTTTGTTTTTATAACAAATTTCATAGAATGTTCCACGGTAGGCAAATAATATTGTTTGCTAGGGAAATACGGTTAGATGAAATATTAATCTGGTAAGGGAAAATATAAATCTTACGATCTGTCAGGTGATACGCATTCAAATGTCAAAAACAAAGTTCTGATGCTTCATGAAGCTCTAGGAACGTTGCAGCACATTTGCACAACAATATCGGTTAACAAACTAGGTATTACAACAGTAAATACAAATCTAAATAATATTAATCTTACAAATTTAATTACTTTATAGTAAATACAGAATTTTATAAAAAAATTTTAATTACGCCAATTCTTACAAAACATACCCAAAGTAAACTAATAAAATAAAACCGACCTAAGAGAATCACACGCTAACTGGTGGCAAGAATAAAATTAGAGAGACAATTTTAAATTAAGTTTTGTTCTAATGGATCTTTAAATACGTAGACTTAAGAACAGATTAAATAACAAATTAAATTTTAATTTGTTAGGCCACTACAAGGTCTCTTACCACATTGGATTATGGCAACGCCACAAAACCGTTTAAACTGGAATTGAATACACACAAATTTTGAATAAAGGGATGGCTATGCTAATCGCATGTCCCTATATCTAACATTCAGGACAGTTTGATTTTCTATTATTCTATGATTAGTGCTCTAAAACCTTCAGAATATAGCAGAAAACCAACCTTCTCAAAATTAAAATATTATAGTTCATTCATTTCATTATTTAATCGAATGTGGTTTTTACAATATCTTTCTAGAACAAAATGCTTATAAATTTTACATGAACACTTCCTAAAATGATTTAAATTTCTGTCAATAAAAACTGATAACTGGTTACAGTACACAATAATTGTTAAAACAAAAATTTTTTAAAATTAAAAATATTCGCGTTAGCGTTGTGGCGTGGCCACAAGAATAGCAGCACCATCGTAATTCTAATTTAGTTATTTTGTTATATACGTCGAAAAATCTCATCACAATTTTAATTTCTGAATTTTTTCTAGAATACCAAAAGTGTCCTCTTTACAACAATGTTAACCCGTTCGGTACGACTCCATATTTAAGGACAAACACAATTTCAATTTAAA
Source organism: Catonia carolina (assembly GCA_035578175.1). Lineage (NCBI taxonomy): Eukaryota > Metazoa > Arthropoda > Insecta > Hemiptera > Achilidae > Catonia > Catonia carolina. The sequence continues at coordinate 86,148,442 of JAQMRL010000002.1, forward strand.
ATACATTGGACCAGATTTTTAATTTTAAATACAATGATTAAATTTTTTTTTTTTTTATAATTGGTTTATTATGGTCGCATCAACATTCTAAGTTTTTAGCGACCCCATTACATAAAAAACATTAATTACATAATTGAATTTACACCAATTTACATTTTTACAATTGAATCTTACACTTTTAAATTAAAAATTATTTTGTATGAATTGCACTTTCATTTGCATTAAAATTGTCTTTGAATATTTAAAAATTGAATAAAGTCCAGTGTGTTTGTGTACTGTGTATGATTAACGCAGTCTTTGTAATTGTCCGGTAAGTAAAATTGTCGCCGTATAGTGTTCAAGGTAGGAGGACATTCCACAAGAATATGTTTGACAGTTAATTTCGTGTTGTAGTGTCTGCAGTAAACAGGGTCTTGTTTCGTCATGAGGTGACTGTGTGTCAGTTTAGTGTGACCAATTCGTAGTCGTGTAAGAGTCACTTGGTCAAGTATGTTTTTAAAAATTTCTGGTTGTAAGTCTCGAATGTCAGTCCGTACTGTGTGTAGGTTAGTCCTTAAAGTCTTCCACCACTCGTCCCAAATTGATTCAAATTTGTGTCTGAACATTTTCTGCAGATCTCGATGGGATGACTTGTTTATCCTATTGGATAAACGCTATTGGATGTAGTGGCGCGTTTGGCTGCTCGATCGGCTGTCTCGTTCCCTTTGATACCTAGGTGGGAAGGAATCCACAGAAGAACTATCGTTTTGTCGTTGTTAGTTATTTTGTGGTTGACGTTAATGATCTCTTGAAGTATCGGTTCATCCTGTTCGATACTCCTAAGGGAATCTAAAACACTTCTTGAATCTGACAAGATCACAAATTTTTTACGATCGGATAAAGCTATGGCTTCAAATGATTTTTTTATTGCATATGCCTCACAATAGAATACTGAGGAACAATCTTGTAATTTAAACAAAGACTCTTTATCTAACATTACCACGGCACACCCGCTTCCAGCAGACGTTTTTGAGCCATCAGGGTAAATTTTCTCAAAACTTTCAAATTTATTTACGTATTCAAGACAGAGAGTATAAAAGATGGTTGGATTTGTTTCATGTTTTTTGTATTTTGTTAGGCTTAGATCTACCATAGGATTTTTCATCAGCCAAGGCGGGTCTTCATATAAAGTTGATTGGATGATAGTTGGCGGTAAAGAACGAATATTTGTGAAAAATTTTGATATTCTTACGTGCAGAGGCTTCGGCAAGGAATTGCGAGTTTGATATAAATTTGTGTACCGACCTGTAAAAACGTTATCTCTCGAAGGGTTATCTAAAGACGAGGCAATTTTGAATACATAAGATAAACTCAGTTTTTCTCTTCTGATTTAAATTGAAGTATTAAATTTAGGCTTTTTGAGTACAGATGAGATTGAATCTAACACAGAAATTTAACATATATAGAAAGTAGGGAAATTACCGGTTTTCAAAAAAAAGTTAAAACAGAATTATAACATTTTAAATTTATCTATATGATATTAAAAATAAGTTTTAAGCAAAACAATTTCTTATACAAAGAATTTTTACGAAACTTAAGTAATTATTACATACATTCCGTTCAAAGAAGTGGAAAATTGTTTCATTTACGATAATTTAAGTATTCACATTAGGCAGTTCGGTACACGGCTTCTGACAGAATCCTTGTATTTTACGTTAAAGGAACTTCTGATTTTCTTTTTTCCTTTTTAATACAAAATAGAAAACCCCTGGAAGATGTTGAAAGGTATCGGCTGTTTCAGTTTTTTGTCCATACGGCACAGGAGATAAAAACAAAAGGAGGAAAATTCCTTACACAGATGAAAGTTAGGATATCGGAAGAGTTACAATAGTGTTATGGAATGAGAAGCATGCATTTTAATTTGGAACATATCTGTTTACTTTCTTTTTACTGTATAAAAGTCGAAGTTCTTTGTTAAAGAATTTTTGTTACTCCTTTTACTTTTTGATGATCTTTTCTGGATACAACAGGAAGGGAAGTTAATGGTGCTGCTTCTAGAGCCGCACGCGTCTTGGAAATTTAATACCGAGAGCAAAGTAGCAGCGATTTACTTCTACCTGACCTTAACCAATATTAAAACTACGGTGGAGCTGTATCGCTGGTTTCAGTTCTCCGAAATCTTTACACTCTACGAAAAACTCATTACTAGTTTCTTACGTTTATTTTTAAACTTCGTTTATTTTTCTTTCTTTTGCCTTAAAATAACGAAAAAACAAAATTCATTACGAACTTAAACTTTCGTCAGTAGTAGACCCATTAATGTAGAATATAAATTTAAAATTTATTTCTTCTTTTATCTTTCTTTCTATAATTAAATAAGTTTAAATTTACACCAATTACGCTCGACTAAAAACGTAATAATAACTTTTTATTCATTTTTAAAGTACATCATATTTTGTTCATTTTATACTGTATTCCCTTGTCGTGGGATACATGTACATCACATGTCGGAAAATATTTCAGCAAAAAAATAATAATAAACGAATTGTATGTTTTTGACTGTAAAATATAAAAATTTAATTATTTTTAGGTTTCGAGGTTTCGGTCATCAAATGCAACAACTTTATTAATCCATCGTCGAGCTTTTAACACATGGTTCCTATCACCGGTTTGTAATACTGCATTATTATTTAATACTTTTAACTTTACAAAACGCCACTTTATAAAGTAGGCCTAAAAAAATGAATATATTATTCAAATTAATATAGTATATTAAGAGAAAAATAATAATTTGACGTATAGATATATTAATTGATAAGTATGAACAGAACAATTGAACTTGTTTGAGAAATTAAACATGTCCATTTTTTATCAAAATTGAGTTAGTGTTAAAAGTCGAATATTTCATTGCATTTCTATTATTTTATAGAGAAAACCACAAGTCCAGGTACTATAATAGTAGATTTAACCTGCAGAAAATTATTTTTTGTTTGAGAAACAACATTAGAAATATTTTTATGGCATCAGCAAAAAAAGATGATAAGCCCGAAAGAAATGTAGTATTAATTCTTTTTCTTGAAATTAAAATGAATAAAAAAATTAACTACGTTTTTAATATCACAATATAATATTAAACAAATTTTCTGTAAATTAATATTTTAACATAAATAGACTGGAGTATCCTAAGTAAAACAAGTTGCATTAGATCTATTTATTTCGTCAATATGCATTTGTTTGAGAAAAATCACAAGTCCATGCTGGAAAATTCCCTCGTCTCATAATATCCATTAAAAATAAGATGAAATTTATAAAAATGAATACGTTACTTTTATAGAAGTACTTCAAATTTATGTCAAAAAAATTCAGCAATACTTATCAATAAAATTAGAAAAATAGTTTCTGTATTTCCTGAAAAATCACTTGCGTTAGACTCGTTGTGTTTCTCTAACAAGCGACTCAATTTAAAATAAACCCTTTTTAGTTTTAACTAAATATTTACTGCAGTGTGAGTACTAGTGTAAGTGTGAGTTTGGCAAGTGACCGTTGCCAAATTGCTATAAAAATTTGCAAAAGAGCGACAACCAGAGACATGTATTTCTCAAATACATTAATTTTATCAAAAATGACACCAGTACTCATAAAAAAAATCTCATAAACGGTGATACAGTATAGTGGTTCAAACAGAATCAGCCAAGCAGTTACTATCAGTATGAACCAAACCGCTCTTTTAATTTTAAGATAACTATATTAAGCCAAGTTTAGAAGTTAATGACATCGTCGGTAATGCAACGATACAGTGTTAGTAAAACTAAGTGCCCGGATTTTATTAATACAAGGGAGGTTCAAAAAGTTCCCAGAATAGTGGTTCAGCATGCTAATGTTAAGATATGTGGCAATGCTTACCTAATTACATTTAAAGAAAGACCCTTGCGTGCACAAGCACACTTACTCCATCGATCCTTCCATTGTTGGAAGCAGTGGTAGAAGGCTTCTTTCGGAATCTGTTTGAGCTGAGTCATCCCATTTGATTTGATTCCTCCAAGATTGCAAAACGTTTCCCGTTCAAGCCCATTTTCAGAGTAGAGAACAGCCAATAGTCGCTAGAAGCAAGATCTGGAGAGTACGGTGGTTGAGGGATGACAGGAATGCTGTTGAAATTTCTGCACAACAAGCGATGTGTGGCAACTTTTGCAATAATTTCGTGATTTCAAGGTGTCACACTGCAATCGTCATCCTCTACCGTCTCCTGACCTTTCTTAAACCGTGCAAACGAGTCGTCAACAGCGAATTTTTTGGTGCATTATCACCGTAAACTTGCTACAGAAGCAACAGTGGTTCTGATGCCCGAATTTCCTAATTTTCTCATCAACTTGATGTTGTTTTAACTCCGAAATTGTGTTGACTGACTATCACTTATATACAAGTCGCTTGGAGCACTGACATCACTATACCAAACAAGTTGAAAAAAGAATCTTGAGAACAAACAGGAATGAAACAATTTCGGAAACTTTTTTCACGCCCCTCGTAATGTACTAAGTATGCCAAAAACCACAGTTATGCGAGCTTGCACGTAACAACCGATGTTGCCACACCTACGGTAGCAGGACATAATAGGATTGTTCTGAAGGAGATAAAACGACAAAAATATTACCTCACTGACATTATAAATTCCTGCGTATCGATTTAGTTGTGTTTCCTATACGTAATTGAAAATGTTACGCGTGATTTAAATGGCGTAATTCTAATGTAAATATTCAGTTTGTTTCTTTTAAGTTTTATTTCTCGTACTGATTATTTTATGAAGTTGGGATTCTATTATTAATAAATATTCAATATTAAAATACTTTTCAAATCAGTGGTTAAACTAAATTTATTTCGCCATATTCAAATAATTATTAAATATTATATTTATTACTTTTGCTGAACATGATTAAACATTACAAGAACAATAATAAACAACAAACAGAAGGTGGCTGTGGAAGGAAATTTAAAAATTAAACTTCTTGAACACATGATTGGTAATAAAAGAAGCGTAAACGTTATTAAGCAGAGTGCAATTACCCGGGGAAATGACGTTGACTAATTTTATAAATCGACTAAATTGAAAAATCAACAGCCCTCCAATATCAGGAAAGCTTTCATTCTTGTGACCCCGAGGTTCCTGTTATAGTAAGTTTCTGGAAGTACTAATCATCCAATTGAAACATTGCAAACTTAAATACTTTGATCATCTGTCTCATATGGAGTTTTTATTTCTAAAAAGTTAAAATCAGTAACCAGAGGTAAAAATAATTTATCTGTCTCGGAATTAATCATAGTTTCACAAATTTGTTTTTTCGACAATATTAATTGAACGAAATGATGGTAGACACCGATTCAGTTTACAAAATTACGCTACTTTTCACCACAGCTGAGGTACAATTCACAATGAAACAGTTAATTATATTTAAAAATAAACCTTTATGTTATTTGCTGCACTTATTGGTCTTAACTAAAACTAACCTTTACTATGTACCTAACTCAAACGTACTTTTCACAATTTATTACTGTAAATAACAGCATCTTCCTGGAACTCCAATTAAAAACAAACAATGGGAAATTCTTATAACGGTTATTTTGTGTTGTGCTACTTTATACCCTAAACAATAATAATCTCCTTTGTAATAATAGTAATTTTTACAGAGACATTACCCCATTCTCAGTTGTCATATTGGGTTTTATGTTTCATAATTATCTTTGTTGAACTCTGTTATCATCTTATTGTTTCCTTTTGACTACAATTTTATTGTTTGTGTAGTACAACAATGATCATAATAATTTTGTACATACCTTTTATCTACTTCATATTAGGTGTATTGTATTGTGCATTTTGTTTACTTTACTTACCATACTGAGTTTACTAATTTGTACTACTTAAGTATAAAATAATTTTTGTTTTACACCAGAAATTTTGTTATTTGACTATGCAGCCAGTGTAGGCCAGAAGTTGTTTTTATACAACAGTTTTAACTTTCTCTTGCTCTAAATGAATAGGAAGGAAGGTATTGTTTTCATGTACATTTTGAAAATCAAGTTTTCACCAAAGTACCCCAAGTTTCCAGGTCCCATGAACTTAAAAAACATGTTTTTAGCGATTGGTCAGTGATTGTGTCTGTGTGTGAACAAAATACCTCAAGAACGAAATAGCGCACAAAGTTGAAATTTGGAACATAAGTTAAGTACCATTAAGAAACCCGACGCAAACATTTTCATCAAAATCTGTCAACCAGAAGTAGTATTCGTACTATTTGTCATTTTTATGTGATTTTCTCAAATACGGCTCCTATATATTTTTTTTAAATCGTCTCATTTACTAAACTTCTATGCTCTACAAGACAAGCGACCATGTCTGCTGAAATTCTTTAGGAGCTTTGCTCTCATGGTTTTTATTTTTTTTAAATTGCGGTTTTAAAAAGCTATCCATTTTAGGGAAACCCAGTAAAGAACCAAAGTTGTAAAAACTTAAAAATCTACACCTTTTATTTTAAACATTTTTTTGTACAACACTTAGTTTTGCGTTAAATAGAGATTTTCTGTATTTTGCTCATTACAATCGGTAAACATAGGGATTTCGTTTTGGATTGCGGTTAATAATGCATTTCACGACAAAAGTGTATATTTTCGAAGTTATAAAAGTGACAAAACCTATAACTTTCATTTAGAGCATTTTTTCTACAGTCTAGTTTCAGTATCAATAGTGATTTCCCGTATTTTTACGTTGAACAGAGGTTGAGTTTCACTTAGCGTTATTCACACATGATTATAATTAGGTTATGTTTTTCATTTTACATTGTTTACTAATGGTTAAACATAGGTTATATGTTTAATTATTTACATCGGCAAGAGGAAATCATGGGAGTGTTTACACTCTATTTTTTAGTGTGGTTTTGCTAAATACTTCTTTCGCTCGCCATAACATCTTTTAACAAAAAACAATGTAATTATTTGATATTGAATTATTTTTTTACAAGAATTCAATCGCAATGGACTTCTCGGTAACAATATTGACTTCCTCTCTTTATCACATTTTTCATCTGGATCTTTACCTTCTCTAATTCTTTTTCCTCCCCAGTATTCATTTCATTTTATCGTTTCATTTGCTCTCACTTTATCGGATTTACTTTTTATAGCTTCTGTAGAAAGTCCGGTCTTTTCTTCGGTGTTTTCATTCTCTTAATCTCCTTTTTCTCGGTATTGTTCATTTTTTTTGTTATGGATTCTCTCACATCTTCTAGAACCTGTATTATCTCTTTTTGGTGGTTTGCTTTATCTTCACAGGAATTATCAATCCATGCATGTTATTTTCTTCTGAATTCACTTTTATAGAAATATTCAGTTTTTTCAAATCTTCGGTGTTCCATTTCCAGTATTTTTTTGTGTTTAAAGTTTGTAATGACTTGTTACAAATTTTTAAAATCATCTTCGTTTTTAACGGTTGACATGCATAAGTTTCATGTATGCAAAACACCTCTCTCATTTTTTTATAATTGTATCTTTTAAATTTCAATGTCTTTGTTAAGTACTTGGTTTCGACTATCTCGTATTTTGCCTAGTACTTTAGAATGTTTGTATCGTAGATTTTATGAAAGGTTTTTCTTTTCATTGTTTCTAAATTTTTCATTTTTATTTGTTTGATATTGATATTACCATTTCGTAGAACATTATCAGTCACAAAATGTTATTGTAATAAAAAATAATTTTCACGTCTCACGACACATTTTTTATATTACAAAGATCTTTGGAATGAAAGAAAAGTTATTTCATTTTTCTTTTTTATTTCATTTTATTTCATTTTTATTGCAGCTTTGCCGTTTGTTTTTCCTTTAATTCTCCGAAATAATAGAATTTATCTATATTTAATTTTGGCGAATTGTGTATTAAGAATGTTTGGAGTTGCCTTTTCGAAAGACATTATTTCGATCTTCTCGAAACAGAACATTTTAAACCAACCATATTGAATCTATATTTTTTGTTCATATTGTTTACAAATAAGACAAGAATTAGTTTGAGATCAGACTCCAAAAAAATAACAATTAATTCTATGTAAGGCAACGGGTACATGACTAATAACGTCATGTATTGTCTAAAGAGAAACATATTAGATCATATTACCAGTGTGGAAAGATAATTTATGAAGCATACTTCAAGTAATCTATTAATCTCATTTATCTCAATAATACTACTCAATAATATTGCTCATTAATCTCAATAACTTAATAATGCTCATGACCTACATTAAGGGAGGAAAACTATCTTTCTGTAGTTTCTCATTTTACTCTATATCCTGAACATACAGAATTCTAACAACTCACATAGTAATTTTGTCGTCAAGGAAATATTGTAACCATTAAGTTAAAATAACTAAACACATTTTACGGCAGCAATTTTGCAACACAAGCTAGCCGTTACACTACTTTTTTTATCGTAAATATTTATTACGGTACTGTACATTGAGCTACACAACTTCCGTATTTTATATTTAAATGGCGGTGGGGAACTTTACTTTAAGGAGAAGAGGTACCCAGTGATACATTCTCCGTTCAAACCTTTGGGTATTGTCCGTTATTCAGACCAAGAAGTCTCTACTCCATTTTCGATTTAAATGACGCAAAGTTGGGAAGTTCCTTGTAGCTAGATCACGAGCTAGTTGGTTCGGATGGTCATCTAGTCTTTCGTGAAATGTACTATACAAGGGCGCGGTTAGCTCCTCTACTGTAGGAATTTTAAAATCGTCGTAGAGGGTTTTATTGCTTACACGAAAAGGAGCGCCAGAAGCAAGTGTTAAGAATTTGGATTGAAAGGCCTGGATCGACTTTAAATTACTCTCTGCCGCTATTCCAAACAGCTGGACACCACAAGTTCAGATTGGTTTTAAAAGGGATTTGTATATTAAAATCTTGGAGCGGAGGTTCAATCTTGATCAAGGGTTAATGAAGCAGAAGAGTAGCTTCTGGCGGCGGTTAAGTTCTAAACGTTTCGTACGCAGATGATCTTCCAAGTTAGTCGCCTGTCAAACCATAAGCCAAGATATCGCACCACCCTGGCCTGTGGGATATGAACGTTATTCAGCATCACAGGTGGACAAGTTTGACGTCGTAAGGTGAACGTAACCTGTGTTGATTTAACACTGGATTCACCTTAATACGCCAATGGGTAAGCCAGTCCTGTATTAATAAAAGACGTCGCTGCGCCAACCTGGAAGCCTCATCCGCGCTCTTTTCCCGTACAATAAGTGCTGTGTCGTCAACATACGTCGTGGTTTGGTACTTTTTCAAATTTAAAAAAATTATATATTACAAAATTTAATTTGTAATTATATAATTACAAAAATATATTAGCACACAATTTTTTATGTCATCCTGGCGTTTGTTTGGGTGACTTTTTCGTAAAACTAATCAGAGAGGCACATATTTTACTCTTTAGGACTTTGTATAGCAGTATTGATTTAAAAGGAATTTTTAAATAATTATTTTCCTATGAAATTAAAATCATATACGCGTACATATATTTAACGGTTTGATCGACATTTAATGCTGATTTTCTATGCATTTTTTAAAAAATGCATTTATTTCACGTAATATTTTTGCAAGTAGGCCTACTTTCACCTTTAATGTGGCCAGAATAATTATTTGATTTAATCAATATTGAATCGATTTAAGTTGTTAGCTGTTCAACTTCTTTCCATTAAACTGTTCAATTATAAACAATGAAATGAGCAAATCGACTCGTGGAAACCAACTGATAAATAGTTTCGAAAACCGCTATAGAAAGTAGTTTATAAAAACAAAGATGCGTGAAAATTTTTTTTTATTTTGCGGCCGACGTTTTGCAGTTACAAACCCAAAACGGTGCTTTTTAGCGTGATATTTTGCAAATTTTTTGTGACTGCCAAATTTCCCGGTAAATCATAATAAGAATTCCAGAAAGGATATCAACGCAAACACTGATGATTCATTTGTCGCCATCTGAGATATCTCATTGACAAAACTAAAATTGAACAGTGGCATTCCAGTTGAACCGGATAACCGTAACATTTAGTTGAACAAACAAAGTTGATCAATCAAAATCGTCCTGGGAGAACGGCTTTTAAGGATAGAGAGTTCAATCAACTAGTTAACAACTCCGTTTACTTGATTTTAATCTTCTCCCAGCTTTCACGTAGGCCTACTGTTAGAGCATGTTTTATCTCACATCTTTTGGTACTACTTGTCTTCTTCATATTCCTAAAAAAACTTCATAGCATCCTTAATCAATTTCCGAAACATATTTTAATTTTTTAAAAATTGTTGATATGATCTATAGTTAATTTTCTAAAGTATGTACATTACAGTTAGTTCAGTTAATTTAGTTTAGTTGTATATTTAAAGTAAGTATGTATAAGTGCGCATATTTTTTTTAAACTCACTGTTTTGTTTTATTTTATAGATGTGTTTACGCTATTTCGTTTTTAGTAATTTTAAATAAAAATGAAACAATGTATTAAGGATAACTCTATAAAGTTCTAAAAAATTCCAGAAGTGGAAATATATATTATACCAGATTTAATAACCCAGAAATTTTTATAAAGTAGAAGAAAACAAAATTAAAGTAGTTTTTATCAAAGTTATAAAGTGAAATATGTTATCATTAGAAGTAAGTAGATAATTTAAAAAGTATTAAAATTTCCTTATAGCCAACTTTCTAATATTATAAATTATTATTTTTTTACGAAGAAGAGATATTTCAAAAGTAGACTAATATATTAGAAAATTATGCAAACTACTACAAGGAATATGTAATGCGATGTTTTTGTCATCATCAAGATTTTCATATTTTATAACAAATTTTAGAAAGGGTAAAAAATGTTATTTTTTTAGTCTTGAGGTAGAAAAGTGAACTAGTAGAACAGAGACTAGAGACGTTAATAAATTCATATTAAAAGGGTAGAGACGAGAGAATAGACTGCTTCTGCTTCTACTTCCCGTGCTACTACCTGGGACGTAACTCAACTGTGATGGGGTCTAATATGGAGATAAGGGCCTAATTATCTTGTGGGTCCCTGTAGGCCATAGATCCTTTTCAACCGCTCCCAGATTGCTTTCGAGATAATTTCTCTTGTTTCATACCATGGTGATCCACTGCGGCTTCTCCAAACGCTATCTTCTATCAAAGGCATCCTATTATTTAGTTAAATGTCACTGAGATGTGGCTATTGCATTATTTACATTACTTAATTTATTTTTAATGAATAGTTATACTCTTTACATAAAACATATACAGTACATCTGCCAGACACGGGACCACTTTAAGAACATTAAACAGAACAAAGTTGTTAATTTAAGTACATGTTACGTAAGACTCTTTGAAGTTAATTCTGGTTCGAATTATCTTTCCTGTCGCTCTCCTGTAAGTTTGAAGTTTAAACCTTGTAAGTTCAAAAAACTCAATTCAGAAACTGTTTTAATACGTTTACATTCGTAGCAGATGACGTGTGTTAATACGTACATTTTTTCTATTGTTCAGTGTAATTACTTGGCCCCTCGGTTTCAGTAATCACCCTTATTTTTATTGATGTAAACAAAATATGGAAAATAAATTTAGGTAGAATTAAAGTAATAGTAATAAATTACTTTAAAAAGGAATAAATTTAACAGGGCTAATATTTTAACTTATTAGGTTTTTCTAATGTCCTGTACTACGTTATTGGAGTCTTCTGAAAGTAGGTTACAAAAAACTCACAATATACTAGAAGGGTTACATCTTAAAAAAATATTAAAAAACGAAACAAACTTAATATGGAAAGTATTTAGCAATCCCGCTGATTGAATACCAAAATTCATAACATACCTGTCCAATTTACCGAAGATATAAAAAGCTGTTGAGCCGAGACATTAAATTGTTTTTATAATAACAGGTATGCTGTAATGTTTCAAACTGAAGAATATTTTTAAATTCGTTTTCACAAAGAATATTGGGGTGCAAGACAATTGAAAAATTTTCAATTTCGAATAATAGAAGGATAGATAAATAACCTTATTTACTTTTGAGTAAATCTAAAAAGTTAAAGAAGCGTGGAATATATTATATTTTTTCATTGTTTTATCTTCAGGAATGTTTTATTACTTTTTTATAAGAGGAAATGCAACTAGTAAAGGAAATGAGTTTATAAATGGAAATGAAAGGGTCGGTGGAATGTTTGAATGCGAGTGAATGTAGATGTAAAACGGAACAGAAGCCTAATAATAATAAATGTCGTTATTTGATGGTAAGAGAGAAAATGAGTGGTCGTCGGGAGAGGGGAGAGGATTTGAGAGAGAAAAGGACAAAGATGATGATGGAGAACGGAACACAGAGCGACCTGTGAGAGTGTACCACTTGACTTTCAATCACAACTTTCCATAATCTCTATGGCCCGAGGGCAATTTGCATTTCCATTGTGACAAAGGTTAGCTAGGTTATTTCCTACCGCAACTAAGTTCAGTCTCGGACTTTATCACACTTTCTATTGGCACAACATTTTTAAAACGCCGTTACCTTTCTTCAAATGATCATTCAGATATCTTTAATTTAATTTCCGTTGATACAGTTACAAATTTGATTATTCACTGATCATAATTGCGATTTTACAATTAAATGCTTTTACAGAAGAGACATTTCAGTGAAATAAAAATTTATTTAACCGTATTAACTAAATCAATGAAGTACATTTCATTTTATTGATCAGAACGAAATGACCAAAATTTGACATTAAAAATATATCTTAAATTAGTGTAGATTAATAAACATCAAATTCATTTATCATCAAATATTTAAAATAAAATGACATTGAGCTTAGTGTGTCGACTTCAATAACTTTTTGTTACCCAAAAAGTTTTGATTGGACGATTGTTTAACTGGGTAATGATCCGAGGAAAAAAGAAATCTTCTCTATATCAAAATAATTTACTTTATTAAATCTAGTAGAAAAGACGTCTTGCAATTCTCATTCCTGCCCTGTTTTATCTTTCATTCGATATTTTTTCTACATAAAGTTTTTGACATCGTGATTTGCTACACGAGCAAGATCAGTAACTATTACGAGATTGACGCCAATATATAAAGTCGATTAAATTATTAAAAAGAGCCTTGCAAACTTTTCTTTTAAGAAGGTTGGTTGAATCAACCTATTGATCAGTAGGCCTATTGATTGAACTACCTCTTTGCTGAAACCGCATGTTCAAGTTTGATTCCATAAGAAGTTATATTACATTTTATTGCGTTAGGACTCTTACAGACGTTTTAGTGCTCACTCCCTACGTATTTCACCAACGACCCCACGTGTCAAGTCAATAAACAGACCAATCCGTCTAAGTTTTATTGAACGTAAAAAATAAAGATAGTTACCAATTCTGGAAGAATGTTCTTGTGAAAATTACAGGCTGTATATAAATGGCAGAATATGGATTAAAACTTATTAACTATGTTGTTAAATTTATGTCAGATAATCTGTATTTTCCTGGCCATGGAGAGTGCTTATGTTAACTTTAATAGAGGACATAATGCCAAAAATTTAAGCTCATAAAATTCATCAACAGAATATTTAAAATTATAAAGTTATAATAGTGATACTCTTACCTACCACTCCAAATTGCAAGATATTTTGTTTAATGAAACGTACTTTTGATAGTTAATTATTTTCTACTTATCGCTACATTGCAATCTTTTTTATTTTTGACTTAAATTTTCAACCTAGAACTACATACTATAGAAAAATCTTTAAAATAGATGAAAGTAATTAGTTGCCGTGAAATGAGGGGTCAAACCCAGTAGCGTTTCCTCCAGGATGATGTAGCCACAATACGATGGAAATAAAGTCGCTGAAAACCGGCAGCGCCGATCATGAAGAAGTTGGGAAGACATGATAATGATAACGATGAAATAGCAACAAAATATTATTGAAGGAAATCCATACACAAAAGACAACGAAGACGTCTTATTTGGTGTTAAAACCTTTTATTTTACTTGAACAATAATTAAATATGTAATGTGCTTAAGCGAGCGGACAACTAAAAGAGGTCAAATATCCACTGAACTTGAATACATATAATGTGATATTTACCAAAAATATAGGTACAAAGAATATTACGCTAAAGTAGAGAATCTATTTGGCAAGTTTAATAAATTAAATCGTTTGAACCTTGAAATTTTAATTAAACTATTGTAATATACCAAATTTACTGAACATCAGGAATTGTTTATTTTTTGAGTCTATTAAAATGATAAACATCTCCAGTTGATTATTATTTAAGAATTATTTAAAATTATTTCACATTGACAAAATTATTTTAATAAAAAGTTATTTATTCCAGTTGCTAGGCGACTAGAGAAGAATAAGATAGATTTTGTATAAAATTATTTTCAGTGAGGGACAAGATGGCGAACTAAACGGGTGGTCCCTCGTTCATCCATTCATCCGTTCAGTGTTATTTTACAAAGAGACATAAAAATATTTAACTTTATAATAAGAAGGATTAACTGATAGGTTTTCAATGATAGATATGTAAAAGATAATGAATAAATTTCATGACGGATAAACAAAACATTGATGGAAATGTCAATGTGTTGTTATACAAGTGAGTCTTAAATATTTTTACGTTGTGTTGTTTTATTTATGTATTTTATTATCATTTACAATATTGAAGTAATTTTCCAGACTATAAGCCAATTATTATTATTTGTTACCAAGAAATGTTAGTATGGTTAAACTGAAAATAGGTGTCAGTGGACATGTTAACAGTAATAAATTAACTGTTGCTAACTTTCTATCAGATGCAAAAGACAGTAGTGGCAATGATCACACTACAAATATTTTAATTCTTGTGTGAGATAATATAGTTCTACAACTAATTTGGCATACCCTCGTGGAGGAACTTATCACACAGCAAATTTGGAGAATTTTATCGTGGGGAATATTCAGTTTTCTTACAAATTGTCGATCCCTTATGAAGAGATATTCAGTTCTCTTCACTATTGTCAAATAAATTCAGTGTTAGTAAATTTTGGTGCTCTTATAGTCAAAGCAAATATTTAACACTAAAATCTTAAATGTCTTGTTTTTCTCATGAAATTGAGCTCAAAAGTGAATTTGTTGCTTATGGACCAGAGTAAGTTCAACATGTTTCTGATCATTTTTGACTGGAATAGTACTTAATTTTTATGTTGAAATTTACAAAAATACCAAAAAATAGTACATGGTATGTCCAAATGGGATTTAAAATTAATTTGTACAAATCTATTTTATTTGAATTCAACAGGAGAGATTAGTTGCCTAGAAGAAAAATACATTTTACGGGATTTTATTACTCTAATGTGAGTACATTGCAATCTGTTCCATTTAGAACAATAAGCCCCATGACCGGTGAGATGAGGATGATATGTATGACGTGTAAATGAGGTTTAGTCTTGTGCATATTTAGGGCAACCATTCCTGAAAGAGTATGGTTAGTTGAACCCCAACCATCAAAGTACTACGGAAACTATTACTGTACCTACTGTACTACTGTACGGTAACTACTGTCTAGTATTCAAATCCATGTAAAAGTAACAACCTTTACAAGGATTTGAACTACAGAACCTTCGTCTCCGTACGTCACCTGCCAAACAGCTGATTCGTGGCCATGGCTTTACCACTAGACCAAACCGATGAGTTTGAAATTTATTTTTAGTTGGTTTCTTTGGTACATTAGCTATATACTCTTTTCTTTTAAGTCGACTATTTGGGAGATACTATCTGACAGTATCACAATGTAAAAAGAATTATTGTTTTGCATCTTTAATGTTGTTAGTTTACTGACAGTTAAAATAAGCCCAAGACTGTGAAACCTAAGCACTGAAGTATTCAAAGCATTGTAAATAGCAGTCTATGCTCCAGTATGTCGCTGATCGAAAATCTAATTCAATTAATTAATTGTTGTTAATTCAAGAAGTAATTAAAAATAATCATAAATAATAATCAAAATTGAACAATTTAAAATTTAAATATTTTAAACAGTAATTACAGATATCAAAATGAATTATAAGAAGAAGAAAAAAACATTCAAAAAAATTAATTCCAGAAACGAAATATCTCAATTTAAAGCAAGGAAACAAAAGATAGTATAATTTTAATTAAATAATTTTAAATAATAAGAAAATAAGTAAAAGAAAATATTAAAGTATCAAGAATCAAATTAATTATGGAACCAAACAAAATAAATTTTATTATTTTAAAATATGAAGAAAAGATTTAAATAAAGTTTATTCAAGACTATAAGACAAATTCCAACAATTACTCGACGCCCCATTTGATTCCTGGTCAGTGGATGGACAAGAAGCAAGAACAAGATTCCGAGGATAATTCAAGTAGTAGGCCTAACTATAAAAATAAATTAATTTGAGCTCATAGCTAGTATATATTAACATTCAAATATATATTGTAATAAACAATTATATTCATTAATAAACCATTAAAATACTTAGTTTTATACATAGTGCATCACTAAATAAGAACAAACATTAAATAATTTTGTAATACAATTTTTGTTGTTATTTTTTTCAATTTCATATTATTTTTCTTAAAAATCAATTTATTTTACATTTAAAATTTGCATTTAACTTTATTTCATTTATATTACAGTATATGCATTTCATTACATTTTTGGCGCCCAACGTGGAGCCAAAACAATTTATATTGGCGTATAAATTACATTTCATTACAGCATTTCATTGACGTCAGTGCTAGGTTCTAGATGTAAATATTTTGTAACGTAAGGCTTTGTTTACATGTAAATGCTACAACCCGTGTCACTGACTTACTCATATTTTTGCTCACCATAACTAATTCTCTAGCTTTAGAATCACACTCAGAGCTGAAATTCGACACTTAGTTCCTCAGAAGATGAGTAAAAATATTACTTCATTTTCATTCTGACTACTTTTGCCAAAGGAATAAATATGGGGGTGATCTAAGTGATATCTATAAAAATAAACTGCGGCCACTTTTTCCTTAAAAAGGAAAAAAGGAGAAAATGGGTAAAAGGGCCTAAAAAGAAATAAAAAAGGAAAACAACCTGCCGAAATTATTTTTTTATTCTGAAAATACCTTTTTATCTATGTATATTTGAGCATCTTTCTCTTAAACATTAAAAAACTTTACATTGAATCTGCAACATTACATTAAAATAAGGCATGTACGCGTAATTACACTCCTTTTTGTGGCAGAAAGGAATCAGAATGGGCAGTGCTGGCAAGTTACAGAAAGTGTAAACATAAAACTACAGTGAATTCCTTGCTTCTAACTAATATTTTACAACTAGCTTTCAGAATATATTGTAGTGAAAGTTAATAATAATGATTTTAAGCAAATGTGAAAAACCTTGACCTTCACCTAGGGATGGAATCTAATTGATCTAATTGATCGAATTGAATCTAATTGATGTTTGTCGTGTCTTTGAGAAGATAAGTTAATTAAATTTTATTAGCTCACTATTATTAGTATTGAAAACTTAATGTGTATTACTTTGTACTTTTCCTTGCTTATATGAATATACAGGGAGGAAAGTATTGTTTTCATGTCGAATTTTCGAAATCGAGTTTACACCAGATATACACGTTTTCAGAACCCCTGAACTCAAAAAACACGTTTCTAGCGATTGGTCTGCGTGTGTGTGTGTGTGTGTGTGTGTGTGTGTGTGTGTGTGTGTGAACAAAATATCTCAAAAATATAATATCGTACGAAATTGAAACTTGAAACTTAAGTTAGATGCTACTAGAGAACCCGACACGAACATTTTCATCAAAATCGGTCAACCGGAAGTAGTGGTCTATTTGTGTCATTTTTTACTTTTTACGATTTTTTTAAAAATCGCCTCAATTACTACAATTTTTATGCTCTATAAGGTAGGGTAGGCGCCATGTCTGCTGAAATTCTTGTAGAGGCGTTCTCTTGAAGAAAAAAACCGGTTTTTTAAGACTTTAGCCTTAATATGCATTTAAGCGCAAAAGTGTATAATAAAAGAAGTTGGCAATTTAAAAATCTACAACTTTTATTTCAAACATTTTTTTGTATACCACTTTGGCAGTAAGTAGTGATTTTCTGGTTTTTTTTTGCATTAAAATCTGTACAAAAATATTTTTTTAAGATTCCAGCCTTAGAATGAATTTTACGACAAAAGTGTAATGATTAAATTTATAGGAAATTAAAAGATATAAAATTTTTATTTTAATTATTTTTCTCTAGACAGCCTAGTTTAGCGTGAAAGAGTAATTTTTCGTATTATTAAGCCTAACTAAGGTTGGTTTTCATTTTGCATCATTCACTTATGATTAAAATTAGGTCATGTTTTTGAGGTTAGTTTTTTTGTTTATTTCTAATGTTTTATTAGCTATTAATATTAGGTTACATTGTTCATTTGTTTCATTGGCAAGAGAAAGTCGTGTGAGTGTTTCACACCAGTTTTTTTTTAAATCACATCAATATCTTGGTCAGTAGCGATTACGTTGGGTTGAGAAATGGTGGGTTTGAACTTGCAATAATTTTCCAGATCCTAGCTGGAAACCGAACCCGGGAACTCCGCTTTGTAGCGTAGCTCCTAACCACTGGGCCTCGGTGGAAACCAATGTTAGTATTTTAATACGTTATATAAACTTAAAATATAAATAAATTTTATTGACCCGGTAAGTTTGAAAATTCGATTGTAATAGATCCCTGTAATAATCCTCTGAGGACGTAACCTCTCTGCGGGCAGTACGGGTTTCCCAATGTACAGTTAATTTGTTTTACGACAAGAATAAAAATAACTAAAGGAATGAATAGGAATAGGTGGAAGGAATAACTGGAAATAAACAAGATTTATGTACTGGGCGATTTTCTTATTAACCAAATTCTGAAAATCCTGCAAGTGCATGAAAATAATAAAGTTGCCCAAAATTTAATTTAAGTTAAGAATTTCATATAATTATAGTATTATTTAATTATTAAAGCGTTTACAAATAACTTACTTAAAAAACGAAATGAATAATTAATAATAGGACAATGTGTAGTAAAATAAAATTGAAAATAAACAAACAGAAACTCTGCATTGAAATGAAATATAAATTGAATTATTTATACGTTTTCAAATTAATATTATTATAAAATATTAAATTTTTGACTCGATAAATAGATAACATAACACAGAAGTCATGAAATATTCCTTTTTAAAATGAATGCAAATAGAAAATTAATTTCGAAATTTTGTTTTGACTTATAATTATGCTTTAAATATTCATAAAAAAATTGAATTGTGGTGTTTTATTTGATTATAACGTCCGCAAAATAAAGACCTGTAAAAAAGTTGCGCAATACAAATGATTTAATAAAACGGCAAATGTCTCTTTGGAAACGAAGTGTAAAATGAAGGCGTTTGAATGAAATATTACTAACGCCAATAGGACCTGCAAACCGTGTAACATTGTAACAAGCATCATTGTCATGCAAATTGAATGTTCTGGCTTCGATTGAAACTAATTTCCTTTCAACCTTCTTTTGAATGTGTCATTTTATAAAACAGATTTATTTTTTGTGTTGGAAGGATTTAACTTATAATGAAATTTTTTAATGAATTAATTATAATAGATTGTCATACTTTCTAAACCTTAGTTATAATTCTCTGTTGAATACAGAATTTTAAATGCATAGAATATCTCTTTTTATTATTGAATTTATAAAATTGTATTACAATCAACGTTTTACAAAAAAAGTGTGACATTTAAAAGACTTTTATTGTCGAAAGATGTCAAATAGTTTCAATTTTCATTTGATAATCGATTTCAATTATTCATACGTTCAACCCCTTCCTCAACTTGATGACATGACGTTTAGAAAAAAATTAAAAACAGTTGCACACAGAAAATTAACGTTGAAATTTTTGTTATGCTGACAGATAATTTCTACATTTAATAACCTAGTTAAATATCTCTTGATTAAAAATGTGTTTAAAACTATTATTTAATATCAATATAATTAATCAACAATTTATCGGGAAAGTAATTAGTTGATTTTAGCATTTTAAGCAAAATAATATATGAAATATATTTCTGGACTATATATTAACTTACACACAACGTTGGAAAGTATAATTTCTTTTCCTTACAAGGTACAATTTTATAATCACTTTTAAAATGTAGTTTGCACTTTAATGCACTTTTAAAATAAGAAAAAATTACAAAAAAGTGAAGAACAACATTATTAGATTAACCCACCAGGTTAGTCCAGTGGTAAAGCCGCCGCCACGATTCAGCTGTTTAGCAGCTGATTTTCAGAGACGAAGGTTTCTGGTTCAATTCCTAGTTAAGGTAGTAACTTATATACGGATTTGAATACTAGAAAGTGGTTATCGGTGTTATGGTTGGGGTTCAATTAACCATAAATCACTCAGGAATGGTCGGCCTGATTCTGTAGAAGACTACACCTCATTTACACGTTATACATATCATCTTCATCACATTGGACCATGGAGTTGGTTACTGGTCTTAAATTGAACTGAAATTGAAATTGGGTTCAATTAAACATACTCTCTCAGGAATGGTCGGCCTGATTCTGTACAAGACTACACCTCATTTACACGGTATGTATAACAGATACATTAACGTTGAAATTTAAAATGAGGTGTATTTCTTTTTTATTTATTATAAACTTTTTTGAATACATAATACAAAAGATATTTATTTACAACTTGAAAGGAAAGATAAGGCATTTGCCAAAGTTGGAGATAGCACATGGAAAGGATGTCAAATCACAGGATATAGTAGGTAGCACTGGTATGCTCGAGAAGGGAAAAGGGATGTCAGTTGACCTAGGAAAAATGGAGATAGAAGATAGATTGTATTCATTGCATTGGGCCATTGGGTTCGTTATTGGTCTTAAATTGAACAGATTGCAATGTGCATACATTTTAGGGATTATATTATGACTTAAAAAATTAAATTTTTCATAACAGATAGAACTTTATTTTCTGGGGAAAACATTAGCTTGAAAACCTACTTAGAGTTTCTAAGAAAATTTGTGTTGCCGAAACTTAAAATAATTACTTTATAATTTTGAATCGCTTATTTGGCAACGAGTTGGGCCCAGCCCACTTTGAGTAGAGAAAAAGAGCTAATGCACCACCCGGTATTCTTTAAGCTTAGTTCGGACATAGCGTGCTTGTTTAACACTTTTCAAATGAAAAGGTTTTTTTTAAATGATGGAAAAACTTGTCTAAAAGAATAATTACAATAGCATTCCTATTTAACGAACTTCCTTTTTAATAATGTAACAATAATTACTGAAATTTTGAAGTATTAAATAACTTATAAAACTTTATCTACCTTATACAATATAATTGGATTTTATTTTTTCATACTTCTCATTTTGTGAATTGTATTATGTAAGTTGTTTTTGTTAAAACTTAGACTCAAGCAAGTTTATGTATTCATTTTGTATGCATTAATAACTCTGATTACACCGAGAAGATCTTTATCTCGTCTTAGAAATAAAGCTGAATACATAATTAGTAAATACTCTTACATATTAAAACAAAAAAGATATATATATATATATATATATATATATATATATATATATCTGGAAGAAGTGAAACTTTTAAATTAGTAAAAATAAATAAAATATTTTTTTCTTTTTTCTTCAAATGTTCACAGACATTTATTTATACATCTTAGGGTAATTTAGGTAAAGGTTGTATAAAATGGATCCAAAGAAAATTGTGTTTGCTATTACCTGGCTAAATTTTTGTTTTGAATTTTGAATGGATACAATGCCAGATATTGTTGTATCTCGGACACAATACAAAAGCAAAAAATATTAAAACAAAGAGAATTGTTTATGTATCATTATGGCCACTCTCATTTCTTCAGTTAGCTCATTTCTAGTTGGTACATTAAAGAGGAACACATAACGAAGATGTAAAAATTCACAAACCAAATTTTCATTTCCTTATTACGGATACGTAAATTAAATAATTTGTAATCTACTCATTCAAAAATCCAAGAGCGAAGAATCCAGATGGTAGTGATTAGATTTCTGCGAAGGACTAAGAGGAGTACACGTTTGGACAGAATAAGTGATGAAGAAAAAAAGTTAGAGTTGTGTATTTACAACTTGAAAGGAAAGATAAGGCATTTGCCAAAGTTGGAAATAGCACATGGAAAGGATGTCAAATCACAGGATATAGCGGGTAGCACTGGTAGGCTCGAGAAGGGAAAAGGGATGTCAGTTGACCTAGGAAAAATTGGAGATAGATGATAAAGCGTGTGAGTTCAGAACAAGCTGCGGCCTAATTCTTGTTTGGAAGAAGATGTACTTACTCATTAATGATCAAAACGTTCTAAAAAATCTATACTTTCAAACAATATTATTGTGTAATATTTTGTAAACATATTGTAACTTATATTCCAGGTTTTTTCGAAATCTGGTTGTTTATACATAACAAAACTTCCTTTCAATAACAACTATTTATTAACAAATTAATTAATTACAATAAATTATTTCGATTAAAACTATTACTAAATTTTAATTAAACTACTTAACTTAATAACAGACTAAAATTATTAAAAAATGTTAAAAGATTAAGACTTAAACAATAGTTAATTAAAAAGAAGTATAGCCATTTACAATCAAAACATATTTTGAGCGAATTCGTAGTTTTATAAACCAACATTCGTATACAATTCCGTCAATAGCACATTTTTTGGCCGTACATATGACCTAATGACCACACATTATTGTACAAAAGCGGTTCAAAATTGTAATAACATGGCTCCACAACCGATTCACTCATAATGTTTCTCATACTACTGCTGAATGTCATTACAGATGCCTTTTATATAACCTGTCTTAGAATTATTAGAATACATAGGTACGCAATAATCCAGTAGAATCATTTAAAATAAATATAAAAAATACAATAGAATTCTTTCCTATTTTTGTGCAAACAACAGTTAGCCGACAGTCGATGCAGGGAGGTAATATACCGCACCTGTCAATCACCACAACAACAACATAGCTAGTTGTCAACATAGTTAGTTGTCTACCATTATACCTCACAATAGCACTTTGTAAGTCACAGTATATAACTGGACACACTATGGATTTATTTTTACACTATGGAGTAAAAATATTTGGAACGACGTATTTATTAAAAGAATAAAATTAATAATTACAAGCTAAGATAAAACATAGCTACAAGCTACTTGACATTACAAACATACAGATGTGAATTTTAAAATACTTAACATTTTTTTTTCTATAATATACCACGTACGTATATATGACTTTTCATGTTTCTGTATTAATATGGTGAATAAAATTTACCACCATATTAAATGTACGACTGTAAGTGAGTTTACACAATGTTAATAAACTTTACTAATTACAAGAGAAACAATTTTATACGTACACACACGTAATGACGTCAAGTGCACATTTATTTTTTTTACATTTGTCCATTTTACATTATAACAGACTCGGGTATGTACTTCGGCTAAAGTTACACAAGGCTACTTAAATTACAAATTGTTTTCATATGAAAACAACGTTTTATTTTCGTTTCTAATTGAATTTAATGCAGTTTTAATTGCACTTTCCTGTAGTATATTATATGTTTACTTTGTTATAAACTAATTAAAATGATTTATTTTCTACTTCAAATATTTGATAAATGCAGAACAATATGTAAAAAAACATTCTACGACGTAAATAATGCGAGTTCAGATAAACAATGTATTATTTAATTCGCAAAAATATTTATTTACAATCGTATTATTATTAATGGAAGAAGTAATAATATTATAAAAAATCTGGTGTGAAACACTCACACAACTTTCTCTTGCCAGTGCAAATAATTAACAATATAATCTAACATTAGTAATAAAACATTAGAAATAAACGAAAAACTAACCCCAATAAATATAACCAAATTTTCATCATGAGTGAAAGACGCAAAATGAAAATCAACTTTAGTTTGGCTTAAAAATACGGAAAATCACTCTTTCACGCTAAACTAGGCTCTGTAGAGAACAATGCTCTAAAGTTGTAGATATTTTAATTTCCTATAAATTTGATTATATATAGCCTAAGCCTACTTTTGTCTTAAAATGCATAGGCCTACTAAGGCCAAAATCTTAAAAAAATCAATTTTTCGCACGTTTTTGTGAGAAAAAAACAGAAAATCGCTAATTGCCGCTAAACTAAACGTTATACAAAACAATGTTGGAAATAAAAGTTGTAGGTTTTTAAATTCTCTACACCTTTTTATTATATGCATTTTAACGCTACAATGCATATTAAAGCAGCAATCTTAAAACAAAACAAATTTTTCAGCAGATATGACGCCTACCCTACCTTACGTTGTAAAGCATAAACAACTTATTAAACGAGGCGATTTAAAAAAAATCGTAGGACCAGTTTTTGAGAAAATCGCAAAAAAGTGAAAAATTACGAATAAACTACTACTTCCGGTTGACCGATTTTGATGAAAATGTTCGTATCGGATACGATAGTGGTATGTAATTTAAGTTTCAAGTTTCAAGTTCGTACGATGTTCCATTCTTGAGATATTCTGTTCACACACACACACACACACACACACACACACCAATCACTAAAACATATTTTTTGGGTTCAGGGGGTCTGAAAACGTGTAAATCCGGTGAAAACTTGATTTCGAAAAATTGAAATGAAAACATTATTTTCCTTTGTATTATTCATATAGGCAAGAGAAAGTAATAAGGTCAGAATTTTGAATTTACAGCAGTAAAGGAACTAACGGCCTCTTGCTACAGTAAATTTCGCGAACAACTAGATAACCATCCCAACCAACTAGCCTATGATCTAGCTATAAGGAATTTTTCAACTGTACGACGTCTAAAGCGAAAATGGAGTAAAGGTATTTTAGTCTGAATAACCGACAATACCTACAGTTGTAAACGCAGAATGTCCCACTTGGTACCCCTTTCTCCTAAATGTTAAATTCTTAGCACCCGTTAAACATTAAGTGTATTATATACATAAATCTGGTGTGAAACTGAAATTGTATTGATAAGAACCAATACAATTAATGAACAATATAACCTAACATAAGTAATAAAATATTAGAAATAAACAAAAAAAATTAACCTTAAAAAACATAACCTAATTTTAATCATGAGTGAATAATGCAAAATGAAAACCACCTTTAATTTGGCTTAATAATACGGAAAAAATCACTCTTTCACGCTAAACAAGGCTCCGTAGAGAAAAATGCCTGAAATAAAAGTTGTAGACCTTTTAATTTCCTATAAATTTAATTATATACACTTTTGTCTTAAAATGGACACTACGGCCGAAATCATAAAAAATCTATTTTGGTAACAGATTTTCATGAAAAGAAAAAACAGAAAATTACTAATTACCGCTAAACTAAGCGTTATACAAGAAATATTTGGAATAAAAGTTATAGATTTTTAAATTATCTACAAACTTTATATTAAATTTTTGCGCTTAAATGCACATTTAAGCCGCAATTTTAAAAAAACCATTTTTTTCTTCGAGAGAACGCCCTCCAAGAATTTCAGCAGACATGGCGTCTACCCTATCTTGTAGACCATAAAAAATGCAGTAAATGAGGCGATTTTTAAAATAATAGTTGGAGCCGTTTTTGAGAAAATTTCAAAAAACTGAAAAATTACACGAATAAACTACTACTTCCGGTTGACCGATTTTGATGAAAATGTTCGTGCCGGGTCCGGTAGTATTATCTAACTTTAGTTTCAAGTTTCAACTCTGTATGATGTTTCGTTCTTGAGATATCTTGTTTACACACACAAAGACACACAGACATGCACGCACGCACACGCGCGCGCGCACGTATACACACACACACACACGCAGACCAATAGCTATGTTTTTTGGGGTTCAGGGGTCTGAAAACGTGTAGATCCGATGGCAACTCGATTTCGAAAAATCGACATGAAAACAATAATTTCCTTTCCATATATTCATATAGGCAAGTGAAAGTAAAAATTGTGCGGCTCATTGTACAGAACAGTAATAAAAATTAAAAACTTAAAAAAGTTTCAAAGAAACCAACACGCCCAGTGGTCCAGTGGTCAGCTTGAACGGTACAGTAATCCCACAGAAGGAGGAAGTTAAATATCTAGGTTTGCATCTAGTTCGAAGACTCACGTGGAGAAGTCGTATATATGGACGAAACGAAAGCAACTTGGACTGAAGTTACGTCAATTGTTCTGGCTCTTAGGCAATAAATCTCAACTCTCCCTTGAAAATAAAGTACTCGTATACAAAGTAATACTAAAACCAGTTTGGACTTATGGGTTAGAGCTATGGGGTACAGCTAGTTCATCAAATATAGAAATACTGCAGCGCTTCTAATCAAAATGCCTGAGACTATTCACTGCAGCCCCATGGTACGTAACCAACGAAATACGCACAATGACCTAAACCTGCCCTTCATAAAAGAAGAAATTAAGCAACATAACGAAAAAAATTTACAGAAATTAGAAGACCATCAGTATCTATTAGCGATTAACCTCTTCGACAACAGCGAAGATAATCACAGACTGAAACGTTTTAAAACACTAGACTTACCTCTACTGTATTAAAATTTACGATTTACTTTACAATTTAAACTTTTTTTTCTTTTCCACTACAACTACTAATCAGCATCATCTCATAATAGACATCGGTATCATCTCTATCATCGTCACATCTCCAGCTTCATCAGCTTTGTGATTCAGGGCGTTGATTCACAGTTCATCAAGCTTAGATTTTGTACATATATATAATTTTCTTCACGTTTAGTCTTGTTGAAACACACTACTGAATGTGGTTTTTATTTTAATTCAAAGACATTACTCAGATTTTATCGTCTTTGCTTAAAGTTTTTGTATTATAAACTGATGGTAAAAGAAATACACTGTTACAAAAAAAAGGTTTTAACCTTCAGTGGTTAGATACCGAGTGGAAGATAAAGGTATCACTTTCAACATGCAATTGAATAATTTTAAGATTTTACACACAGCAAGCCACAACAAGCCACAGCTGCCAAGCTGTGTTAAATTTCCACCAGCACGTATGACATTCCCTTGGTTACAATATCAGTATTAATTTTTTAGGTTTTCTCAGTTTTAATCTCCACGTAATAGGCTATTATTTTGAAATGTTTTAAAATGTTCAATAAAAAGCAGGAGTTTGCATGGAGCGCTTGTGGTGGAAGCATCATTAAAATACCGCTGAAGTTCATAATGAATTAGGCCTATGCTTCCAGGTATAGCGTACGGACTTGTCAACATTTACGAAACTTAAATAAGAAATTCTAAACAACAGAAAGCAAATGCACAAAATTCTTGTCGAAATTAATTGATTGGTGATGAAGAAACACTACAAAATGTGCTTCAACGTTTTCTGTACTGATAAATCAACTTGCAAGGCTACTTTTTAACTAACTATGTCACGATGAAGTGTACGAAGAATATTCTAAAACGTTTAAAATTTAAACGGTGCTGTCCATCATAACTCTACGATCTTCAAGAGGACAATCAAGACAGGTAATTTGCA
Source organism: Catonia carolina (assembly GCA_035578175.1). Lineage (NCBI taxonomy): Eukaryota > Metazoa > Arthropoda > Insecta > Hemiptera > Achilidae > Catonia > Catonia carolina. The sequence goes on from JAQMRL010000002.1 coordinate 86,176,049, forward strand.
GTTATATTTGTTAGTCGCTGTTCTTAAAGAAACCGGTTCAAACTTTACACGATAAATTTTTCTGCCGTGATAAATGATTTCTTATTATTTTCTTTTGCTTATACGTTTTTAATTTGTTTTACTTTCCCATTTCAATTTTCCAATGGTAATTGACATGTGCGCCACCCTGTACTTTATAACTTTAATTCCACAAAGATAATATACTAATATATTCCTTATTATTCCCTAAAGTTCTATTGATTTACAGCATTCTCAACATAAATTATTCAAATAAAAATTGTATGTAGTTTTCATATATTCACTGGTTGTAAAAATGTTGCACAGTCGTTAATGTCAAATCAAATTATATAAAAACTTTACTTGTGTTTGCTTTGTAACAAATGGAGGGAAGTGTTTTATTACAGAATTTTAAAACTAAAATAATACAGAATCTATTTTATAATACTTTATATCAACTATTAGATCAATACAAGTATAAATTACGCCAGAAGAGCAGAAAGAAACAACGATTTCAATTAACTTAGCTTAACGTAAATAATGCATTTTCTTATAAATAGAAAAACAAAACAAGTTAAATATACGTACATTAGATTATTCACCAGCAACAAAAGAAAGTACAGTAATAACATTTAATAGCTCGAACTTACAAACACACAGAATAAAAGTTGCATTCTGATTAAATTTTAATTTATTTACAGTTATTAATCTTTAGATATAATCTTTGATTACATTATCTTCGATTATAAGAAACATTTTATTAAACTGTTCTAATTTATTTTACTTTTGTTATTTCTTAAATTTTTTTCTAAAATCTTCTGTTACAATTCTGGTTTTTATTATATTTAAATTTTTTTTATATAACTTATAAATAATTTTATTAGATATTTTATTATATTTAAAAATGGTTTTTTCTTCTGTTCAGTTATTTGGAAATATTTAATAAATACTTTGAATGTTGCTAACAACAGTTCATTTGTTAAAGACACGAAGGTCTCTTATGAGTGTTTACAAACGTCCATTAGATGACGCTATTGACATGTGACGTCAATACTTTTGTAAAATTAAAATGTTTTATAGCTGAGAAATCGGCCGAGTAGTTTGCTTACAGTGAGCGTTTTAAAAAAGTAATCTTCTGAAAAATGGAAATTACTCATGAACGTTATCGTTGGATGATTTTTTACGATTTTAGTAAAGTTCTAACTCAACAACAATGCCTTAAATCACTTAGTTTAACTTTTGGTAACGAAGCACCATCAGAGAAGAATGTTTGCTCGTACCAACTGGTTTGTAGAATTTCACCGCGGTCGAGTTACTGTCAATTATCAATTTCATGAAGGTCAAACAAGATCGGGGTTTTTCAACTTTAGTTCGAGAAATTAACAATATTTTAGATACAATCAGTTAATATGATAACAGAAAATACGAAAAGTCAACATGATAAAAAACACGTGAGATGATGCACGGTCCAATGATAGAACTCCCATGTGGATAGATTAGTGTATAATTTAGATAATTTTAATATTTTGTCAATTAAAGCTCTACGTTAGTTGATAAAATCTCGGCTCCATCAACGTTTTAGTCATATGAAGACAATTTTCTTCATTCCAAGAAGCTTTTAAATCTTTCAAAGCCATGTTTTAGAGATACTACCTTCAGCCTGGAAAAATGGTTGAAGAATTGGTTCGAATGCATGAAAAACTTTCTAAAACCTAGAGGAAAATATTTTGAAAATCAATTAATAGATTTGTACAAAAAAAGGTTCTCATTGTTTTTGTAAAAACTTAGGAAGTGGCCCTCGTACACTACAATTTGTTTAATAATAATTTTTTTAGCTTTTTTGGTTTTTATTTTATTTATTTAAGTTGTTTAGTTATAACTTTTGTAAATATTTATGGATCGTTGTTCTGTGATCGTTGTTGATGCAACCTAAAATTAATGCGTTTAAAATAAAATAAAAAATATTGATAAAAGAAGGTACAAGCGCCATTTACTAATTATTTGACTAAAGTTAGTGTAACTTCTTAATAATTACGAAAAGTCATAGAAACTTAATTTTAAGTTGCACGTTTCACATCTGCTTGCAGTTGACAACAAGTACTTTTCACTCAAGATAATTTAGTACAGTAGGTGTAAGTGGCAACCAAATACTATATCTCATGATTCATACCGAATATTCAAGAATTAATTTAATTGATAACGATAACGATAATTTAATTGATTAATTATGATAACGCAATGCCCCTTATACATCACAAACTTGATGTTGCACAAAGACTTACATATCCCACACGTAATTGATGTCGCGAAACAACTATACAAGACGATGCATGACAAATTTGAATTACACGACAACCCTCTCCTACAAAACATGTACACTAGGGCGATACCGGGTACTCAGCGCAGACGTTTGAAGCGCCTCTGGCCAAGAGATCTTCTTGGCCAACTGTAGGACTGTGGTGTCGACTGCACGCTCCTTCAAGTAAATCAAGTTTTGGAACATAAGCTTCACATTTAGAAATTGTTATACTAATTTAGTATAACAATTAAAAATTGTTGTTGAAATTTTTAAATTTCAATTAAGTCTCAAAAAAAATTTAATTGAAATTAATGTGTTATGCAAAAGTCACAGTGGAATTTTTTCTTATTCTTATGAATTACAAAAAAAATACTTAATAAACCTAAGGTCTTTATTAGACGAGATGGCCAGGCGACGTCGCCAGCGAAACAGCTGGCTGCTCAGCTCATCGTCGGGCATTGATTGATATGGAAGTTATTACACCAGGGTAGCCAGCGACGTGGCCAGACTTTGGCCACCGGATGGCTACCGAGCCCCGTAGCCACTCCGGTCGCTACTGGCTACCCAGACTAGCGACGCTGCATTGTAACATACGATGCTTATTACACTGAGTCCCCAATCACCCGTCACCACTCGGTTTGTGTGCAACACCGCGCTTCTTATACTGTTTAAGGATACACAGGGACCTGTTGACACAACAGACATTCAACATGTCCGTAGCTAATGTAATTACGGAAAAACAAAATAAAGAATAGAAGAAAAGACTAGAAGAGCTGCTGACAGAGTGCCAGAAGTTGATGTGAAAGATTTCATTTGTGAGATAGCAAAACACCCGTCAATTTAGAACTGTACTGTAGCGACAAACTCGCAAAATTGAATGCATGAGACCAAATTATGTGCACGTTCATAACAGACTTCGAAGAGCGGACCCTGGCTGAAAACAATAACCTAAGTAAGTATGGTTACGCAATTATTAATTTAATAATAGTATATTTATAATTAGTTAATAATATGGTATAGTTTGTGTTACAAAAAAGGGACGAAAAGGCTAAATAAAAGTTAAAAATATTCTTCGTAGTTTTAACTTTAAAGTGAAAAGATAGAATCATCCCGTACAAAATGGACGGACATTCTATTTTTTTAACTTAACAAAACATTTACTGAAATTTTTATTTCAAATACGCCGTAAACCACGCCATAATAACTACTATAAATTTAAGAGTTGCGACATTTTTCGAAGCTTAATCCTAGGGATTCCGAAGTAGAACAGTATAAATGAAGATAAACGAATTCTTGATACAGCATTAATGTAATAAATTACTGTTACCAACCTAGATTTACAACTACGAATTTAGTACATTAAAGGCCTATTTTATCACCAGATAAGTGGAAAAATTGGTCATAGAGTTTTAAAAACAATTATATAAATTCACTTGTTTTCCAGTAAAACATTGTGTAGTTCTTGTCTTATAAGAATACTATACTAGAGAAATAGTCAATAATGTATTGGTAAGAAATGTAAATAATGATGGTTACTTTTTAAAGTTTTCAGAAAATATTTAATACTCTTGGGACTTATGTTTGAGGAAAAATCAATCATTCTTATAATTAATTCAGGTTTTTACTAAATTTGATCCTTAAACACGAGTTCTTATGTGAGTAAAATTTAAGGCTTATTGTTGAGAACATACTAAATAAGGAAACAAGCATTATCTCCATAATTTCTTTCATTAACAAAAATCCTATACATTCTGTTCTTCAAAGAACAATAGATGAATTTGTGTGAAAGAAAAAGTGACATGAAAAGGTAACTCCCAGTAGAGATAACGTCACAAAAGAAAAACAATTTCTGTTTTTATAATCTGTACAGATGATGTCTATTACATAATGAAGGTTCTGGCAAATCAGTAGGAATTTAATTTACTGAACAGATAAATCTGTTTAATGACTGGTTTAGTCTTCATTGCACAACCGTTGTCCAGTTTATTGATAAACAAAATAATTATCATGCGATTCAAGCCGTTTTTCATACGCTAAACAAAATTTCCAAATTTCTTCTAAAATGATACAGTTATTTTATTACACAATATATTTTTTCGTTTACTTTAGGTTCTTTAGGGGCCTGATTATTAATGAATACCAAAACTTTGTGTTAGACTTTCAACAGCCATTTATTATAACTACGACTTTTTATTTATTTATTATAACTATAAATTGCTAACAGGCCGTCTCCGTAGCGCAGTGGTTTGCGCATTGGCTTTACACGTGGAGGTTCCGGGTTCGATTCCTGGCCAGGATCTAAAAATTTTCACGTGTCAAATCCCACAGTTAATGTTACATACTCCACCGTAGTCGCTAATGACCTAGTAATTAATGTGATTTTAAATAAATTTTAAAATTGCTAATAATAAACAATTACAGTTACAACTATTAGTAAATTACAATTAAACTTACTGGAAATAAGTCCTTTCTTATTAGGAAATAAGATAGGATAAGATTCATTGTACTTGTTTTTAGCAATAATAAAATAAATAAATAAATAAAATAAAAACTACTTAACTTTTTTTTAAAATGCATTGATTTAAAGTCGCAACAACGAGTTTATTAGCAACTACAATACAAAGATACATAGTTCATATTTACATTAGCTACATATATTAATTATAACAACAAATAGTATAAATAGAATGAAGAACAATAAATATAAAAAAATCCCTTTCATGAGACGACGCGTCTCAAGGCTGGTAGCAATTTTTAAAAAGGCTTACCATTCACGTATAGCAAAAACCATTAACACTTTTGTATCTACTCTTTAAGAGAAATCAAACGGCACAATTTTTGTTTCCTAATTCCGACTGTGATTCTTGACTACCGGGTTTGGGCAACTTCCGGTCGAAACAGGAACTTAAAACCCAATGAATTCTGTATCTACTCTTTAAAAGTAAGTGAATGACAATATTTTTGTTTCTAAAGTCCGAATTTGATTTCTTGATTGCCTGTTTTGAGCAATTTCCGGTCAAAATCGGAGTCAAACCCAATCCAGGCCAATTTTGTGTAAATTACGAATCCGAAAACCGTTTGTTGCTATCTTTGTAGTTTTGACATCCGGGTGTGACGGACGGACGGACAAAAACATGATAGATGGCAATTTTAAAAATTACCACCAATATGATTAAATAATTTGAAATGTACCATAAAAAGAGAAATTTCAACAAAAATAATTAGTATTGTTAACACAACTTAGAATACTGACCATTATAAACTTTCATTGTCCTACCTTTTATTGTCCATTTTATTATATACTTTTATTGTCCATTTTGTCACAATATACTCCTAATTTACGTCAAATTATTTCAAAGTTATTTAGAAAAAACTGAACAGTAAGAATAAACATAACGTAAATAATAAAAAAAAAAGTTGTAACAGAAGATTACCGAACAAATTTTAAAAAATGATATACGAATTATAACTATATAATAGACTACAATGATACATTATAATCAAAATTAAGTGAAATGTACAATTCAGGCAAAATAAAAATAGTAATTAAATAAAAATAGGTGAAACAATTTAAAGTGATACGTTAAATCAGATTAATTACATTTACTAATTTCAAAAATGTTAAAGCGTTTTTGTAATTTTTTAATTCCCTGACATTGTTTTTAATTTATATTTTGCAACGGTTACGAAGTGGTTAAGGTGTTTTCATTCTGAAATTATGTGTTTATCGCAGTGTGTACATTTTGCTGGTGTTGATTTTGTAAATAGGTGCTGATTTGGTATAAATGAGTGCCCAATTTGTATTCGTTTTATAAGGACTAGATCCTACTATTTGATACTACCTAACTTGGTAGACAGCAGGCTAAATTTATTATAAAGTGTTATTAAAAACTAAAATTAAATAAAAAGGAAATATATGGCTATTTAAATTCAAAATGAATAATTAACTTATATTCACAAACCAAACAATTTTACATTAATTGATGTGTACGAATCTGCTAAAATCGCACCGTGTAAATTACAAACTGGTTTCAACAACAACAATCTAATCCCATTGACGTTACATCACGTTGTTCAAAAACTGACTAACTCGTTAACAGGCAGCTGTTTTCATATATAAACAAAAATCTGGTGTGAAACACTCACACAACTTTCTCTTGCCAATATAAATAATTAACAATAAACCTAATATTAGTAATAAAACATTACAAATAAACAAAAAACTAACCTCAATATACATAACCTTATTTTAACCATGAGTGAAAGACGCAAAATGAAAATCGAACTCGGTTTGGCTTAAAAATACGGAAAATCAATCTTTCACGCTAAACTAGGCTCTGTAGAGAAAAATGTTCTAAATAAAAGTTGCAGATCTTTTAATTTTCTATAAATTCAATTATATACACTTTTATTATAAAATGCATACTAAGGCCGAAACCTTAAAAAAATCGATTTTTCTCACGTTTTCGTGAGAAAAAAAAAGAAAATCACTAATTACTGCTAAACTAAGCGTTATACAAAAAAATATTTGAAATAAAAGTTGTAGAATTTTAAATTCTCTACAACTTTTATTATATAAATTTTTGCGGTAAATTGCATATTAAAGCCGTAATCGTAAAAAACTATGTTTTTACGTGAAAACACCCTCACCGAGAATTTCAGCAAACATGGCGCCTACCCTATCTTGTAGAGAATAAAAAATTGAGTAAACCAGGCGAAATAAAAATCGTAGGACCAGTTTTTGAGAAAATCACAAAAAAGTGAAAAATTACACGAATAAACTACTACTTCCGGTTGACCGATTTTGATGAAAATTTTCGTGTCGGGTCCGGTAGTGGTATGTAACTTAAGTTTCACGTTTCAAGTTCGTACGATGTTCCGTTCTTGAGATATTCTGTTCACATACACACACACGCACACACACACACACACACACACACACACCAATCACTAAAAACATGTTTTTTGGGTTCAGGGGGTCTGAAAACGTGTAGATTCGGTGAAAACTCGATTTCGACAAATCGACATGAAAACAATACTTTCCTTCCTATATATTTATATAGGCAAGAGAAAGTAAAAATATGCCCATAAAGGGCAGGTTGAGTGTTAAATTAATTGCACTTGATCTGTTGGTTTCAGGACTACAAAAAATAGTTCTATTTCTTATCACATAGTCAGCCAATTATATGACTGAACTATTTAAGAACAGAAGAGGTAAAGGTATAAAAGACACTAGTCAAAGTTATCTCCTCCGAGAGTAATGCATTTTATAATACAGCCAGACCCTGAGGTGAATGAAGTAAAGGTGTCATTTGCAGGGTAGAAAGCGGATGATTTTCGGAGGGCCAGGCATGCCGATTAGCATACTCTTTCAACTCAGTGAGAATAGCAATAGTAAACCACCTCACTCCTCGTTTTACTTAGTAAAACCTCTACAGCTTCAAACCAGCCTTTCGGCTGTTGACCTAAACAACACATATATTTTTAGGTAATTTTATTATTTAGTAATTAAACGTGGATGTTTACTGTTACACCATGGTAATATCAAGAAAATTGTCCAAACTCGTTAAGGAATGATAAACCTGAGCCTGTACAGGACTACACTTCATTACACGTAATACATAATCATCCTCATCTAATTGGGTGATAGGGTTGCTTATTGTTCTTAAATTGAACATGTTCCAACGTACAAACAATAAAGATTTTAAAACAAATTAATGAAAAATGTATTAGATAAAAGTGTCAAAAATCGTTACTTAATCGAAGAAAAACTAAATTTATTAAATAATCAATAGTTTAGTTGCATGATACCTAGCCAGCCACCTCGGTACAATAAAACTGACTCAGTAAAATATTCGCTTTATTAAGTTATAAAGAATTTCCCATCAAAGTTCAGCTAATATGAAGGAGCCTTAACTTTCCTCTTCTTCTTATTCTGTTACCCATACGTATTCAGGCCCTTGAATGTCGGTAGTGGTATTATCCTTCAAATGAAGTCTCACGAGAGCTTCATACAATAGAAGGCTTATCACTCTCCCTCCTTTTAACACTTTAAAATTAACTCAGTTCAGCCAAGCTTTGCAATTAATATCAAATTTCAAGGCTGCACAGGTACTAATATTTAATCATATGGTAGGCTACTAAGGTAATTAGTATTATAAAATTAATTAACAAACCTGTATTTTTGTTCAACTAAATTTCTAACAAATAAATAAATAAAAAAAAAAAATATTTAAATTTAAATTTTAAAAAAATTTCTAATAAATAATCATTTTATAGAATATAAATGTAACAAAACATTCAGTTGGAGACTTTTTGAATTTGACCAACTATTTAAATTTTTCTATAAATTGCATCCAGAGGACTTTCAAGGAAAGTTTAGTATATATGTCAAGAACTGCTTCTTTTTTTAAGGTATAGGTAATCTACCCTGTTCCGGAGTCAATTTTTTGCACTGGTTAGCTTTCATGATATTACTCCTAGCGTTGAAAGAGGCCTTCCCAATCTTGGACCTAACAGGATGCCTACCTACAAAAGCCACACTTTAGTTTTGTAGTAGATAGAGAGAGTAAAATATCACTCCAATCCTAATTGATTTTTTTGAAAGCAGAGCTTTAACTAGTTTTCTAAAATTTGTGTAATCGATTTATAACCATAATTAATAACTAATAGAATAAGCCTAATGTAGGCCTACTATCTAAATAACAGAGGAAAATTAGTTTTCGTGAAAACTATTGAGACTAAAATCTATGTATTGGAAATCAATGAAATCAGGTAAAGTACAGTCCTTGCGCTTCAGTTATACTCCCAAAACGACAGCTGATTATCGTAATATACATAAATTACGTAGACTAACTGAATCAAGTTATGGTAATTAGCAAAAACAGAGTTGATGGGGTGCAACTTACCTTTGATGGGAAGGTGGTGAAACGAGTACGAACGTACACATACCTTGTCACAGTGTTAAATGAATAATGGGACAATTCTCTGGTAATAAACACGAGAATCGAAAAAGCAAAGACAGCATTCAGACAAATTTCCAAGCTGTTCAGAACGCATAATTTTAATTTGAAGTTGAAAATCAGACTCCTCCAATGCTACATATTATCCATCTTATTGTACGAAGTGGAATCTTCGACCTTAAAGGAAGCAACAACGAAGAGACTGGAAGTGTTCGAGTTATGGACTTAAATGAATTCTTAAAATATCGTGGATGGATAAAATATCAAGCATCAGTGTATTTCAAAAACTTGTTAAAAAATTAAATAATGTGAACAGTAAAAAGAAGAAAATTGGAGTATCTAGGACACATCAAAGTACAAGTTGCTTAAATGAAGTTTACAAGAAAAGGTACAGAGTAAGAGAGGCGTCGGAAGACGACAAATATCCTGGGCAAGGATCTTGAGGATCTTGTTTGCAACTTCTACTACAGGACTCTTTAATAAAGCATTGAATAAAATTATTATTGCCAGAAGGATTGCCAACATTCGGTTGCGGATCGGCACCAAAAGAAGAAGAAGATCTAAATCAAAGATCTCAATAATTGTAATTTATTTATTAATTACGTCAACATGAAACAGTTACGTTTGTCTGCATAATTAACGATTACTATTAACGTAGGCAATATCTGTGTCATAAACATACTGTGTGCGAGAGAATACAGTATGCTTTTTCCGCACTGTTTCTTAGACCAATGGTATTTTTTCAATAAAATAGCCACTATTTCAATAGGAAAGTGAATTAAAATGTGTTTCTGTAATTTTATCTATGCTTGGAAATTCTTCATTTTTACATTTATTTAAAGCAATGGATCTTTTTAAAAAATATAGAGATTTATTTAAATTTTTCTATTAAAGCTTAATAACTACTTTATTGCTAACAAAAAATTGTGTAATGGGACATTTTACAGATAAGAAACATTATGGTCAATTTTTATAATTTAACCAGGAATTAAAAAGAAACCTTGGTCAATGTCATAAGCAGAATCGTTTTTTTTTTTTTTTTTGGTTATTTAAGATCGCATTAGTTACTAATGTTAACACTTTAGATTTGCCACTTTTAAATGGTTTAATAAAGATGTACTAGTAGACTATATAGATGTACATTGAAACCGGGACCTCTGTTTTTGCAGCCGAATACGCTGCCAATTGCTCAATCAAGGCTGTTAAGAACTAGATTTATTTGTTGCGTGGCTGTTGTTTTTATAAAAGCAAACTGGTAAATCGTATTATAATATGTGGTAAATATGTATTTGTATATGCCCGTTGAGATTACATATAAACGGTGGAGATTCTGTCATGTTGATATGTAAATGTGCATGTGTGTATTTTGAATGATTTATTCAAATCGCATCAGCCTGCTATGATTGCATTTGCCTGCATTGCTAATCTAAAATCTAGGCACAAAGTGTACTTTGTACCGACGACTGGTAAAACATGTAAGGGTTAAGGACGTTAGATGTATTCCATAAATATTAGGGTGTGCCGTAATTTGTATAGGTTGTCAAGTGCCACATTCCTGTCCTGTTTTACATGACCGTCTGTCACCGAAGTAGTCTACTTCTATATTAAAAGCTGTCCACTGTTGCTAGCATGTCGTTATTTTAATTTATGCTATTAGTTCCCTTGACTTTATTTCACTTGCTCGTTAATTATTCTGCTTTTGTATATTATTAATTACAGATGGAAATAGTAGTGCATTTTTGCTACATATTTTACTTCAAATATTTAGCAAAATAATTAATACTTTTCAATTTTTAAACGATCTCAAATTGTGGTAATAAATGCTGAATGCAATTTAGAACGTTCGAATAATTATTGTATTAGTAGTAATTATGAAAGTAGGATCCAAACAGCTGAAATCAGATTTTTAAGAAGGGCGAAGGGCTGCTCGAGGCTGGATCTACTACATAACGAGGAAATTAGTCGAGTTTGGTGTATTTAGCTTGTATGAAAACGTGGAAGAGTACTGTAATCAATGAAGGCAACATTTGGAACGGATGCCAGAGGAGAGAAAGCCCTTAAAAGTGTCGGAATATGTTGCAGTTGGAAGAGGGGAGGTGGAAAGACCTCGAAGAAGATGCGTAGTCGAGTTGTACGGGTTGGAATATCTCGTGTTTGTGTATAAGTACAGGATGGTTTGTGAGTTCGAAAAAGGCTTATGCCTAATCCTTAATAGTAAGAAGAAGAGTAGTAATTATACCGAACAGTAACTATTTAAGTCATCGTAGTAAAATTGTCTCACCTTTAGAAACACATATTTTCAAATGAATACATTGTGTTTTACAAAATATCTTTTAAAAGAATCGTCTATTCACAATGCTTTTAGTTTCATTTAAAAATGTTTTACCAAATCAGAATTCAGAACTAAGAACTTTAAGTATGAAGTACTTAAAAATTTAAAAATTCACGCTAATCATTTGGCTATCAATCTTCTCAACAATGGAGTAGAAGATCAAAGACTTCAAAGGACCAACGTAATAGACCTTTCTTATCGGTTCGCCTGAATTAAGATTTTAAGTTATCCTTTTAGAACTGAAGAAACAAATTTATAATTCATTTAAATGATAGTCTATTGAGATAAATAAATAAATAATTACATTCACTATTAAAATAACCATTAACCTATCTCTTACTTTTCAATCAAATTAATCTTAAAAATATACATAATTTTTTTAAAAATATTCAGTTATGAGTTAAACAGAACTACGTGGCATCTTTATTCAATTTACTCATTATCTGCCGGAAAATCAAGTCATTTTCCAACTTAATAAAAAATTTAACATTGTCTGGGTTCAAGAATAAATGTTTTTATCTTCTGCTATAACAAAATTATCATACGGAAGCAACGCTGCTGATTATTGTCTTTTTCAAGGTAGGTCATAAATAACTAAGAGATATCTGCTGAACGGTATTTTGAAACTGTTTGTAAATAATTATTAACAGCTATAAAAGAATTCATTTTTTCATCTTTTATTTGAAATTTTCAACAGTACTCAAATATACGACTACTAGAAAATGTGATATACTTTCATAACCAAGTAACATGAAAAAGAAAACATAATGACAAAGATTGATACCCATTCGCATATCTTTGGGTAAATAATTTAGTATTAAATATGATAACTAATCTATGTAATTATTATTATTTTTATTATATTAGTTTATTATTATTATTATTTTTTTTTATTTATTTATTTAGATTGTTTAGACCCATTCAGGATCACATAAAGTCAATTATGAACTGTTGCCGCCATTCCTCTTGTTTCTCCAGTACTCCTTCATAAATTCGCGGTGTCTAACACGACGTTCATCCGTCCATTTTGCCCTAGGTCTCTTCGGCTTACCCTCTGATGCAACTTCCCAGGTGTGAATTTTATGCCTGAAGGTTTCACGGTCTTTGAGGTCTGAAGGTGTGATATTTGCATCTCTTAGATCGGATTGCACTTGCTTGATCCAGACGGTTGTAATTTTGAGTTTCTGTGAGTGCATCAGAATCTTCTTTATAAGCCGAGAGTCATCCAGTCTCATTATATGACCATAAAATCTCAGCCGTCGTTTACGAAAATCAACTTCAATGTTTGAATATTTTTCCGTCACTGTGTGTGATTGTAGACGATATCCTTCATCTGTGAGTTTTGGGCCAAGAATTTTCCGAATGATTTTTCTCTCAGCTTTCTTAATATTCTCAAGATCCCCTTTAAAGTTGAGGTTTAAGGTCTCACTGGCATAAAGAGACTCAGGTTTAATGACAGTCGTGTAGTGTCGAATTTTGGTGTTTATGCTCATACATTTTTTGTTGTAGATGTTTGCAACTTTTCCATATGCTCTACGCATTTTCAGTTCACGTGTTTTTTGTGCTAGCCTTTCTGTACCTGTGGGTTCAATGATTTCACCTAGGTATTTAAAGTGATCCACCTTCTTTATGGTGCCATACTTCGTAACTAAACTCCGCGAACTAATGTGTTTTGTGGTCATGAATTCAGTTTTGGTGAACGATATTTGCAGTCCAACTTTTTCCGCACATTCTTTAAGGATCTCAATCTGGTGGATTGCCGTTTGCTCATCTTCAGAGAGAATTGCCAGATCATCAGCAAAGGCTAGGCATGTGACGTTGATATTATCCTGTTGCCTACCTAGCTTGATGGGTTTCCATATGTTGTTTTTTTCTAATTCTTTCTTCCATTCCTTAATGACTTTATCAAGAACAATGTTGAATAATAATGGAGAGAGTCCATCGCCCTGCCGAACACCCGTTTTGATGGAGAAAGGCTGAGATATTTCGCCAGCAAATTTGACTTTGGAGGTCGTGTCAGTCAGTGTCTGTTGGATGAGTCGGCTCGTTTTTGGGTCCAAATTGTTCTCTGCCAGTATATTAAAGAGAGATTGCCTGTCAATGGAATCATTTGCTTTACGGAAGTTAACAAATGTGCATATTGTTGGAAGATTTCTAATTGCTCGAAGTTTCAGTGTGGACTTGAGGTTGAAAATTTGTTCAATGCCTGATCTGTGCGGTCTGAATCCAGCTTGATATTCACCAATGAGGGGCTCAATCTGTTCTTGTGTGCGTTGTAGGAGACAAGCAGAGAGAATCTTATAAGGGACAGGAAGAATAGAGATTCCTCTATAATTATTCACATCAGATTTATCTCCTTTTTTGTGAAGAGGATGAATGAGGGCACATTTCCATTCATCTGGTAATTTCTCAGTTTGCAGATTTTCTGAATTATTTGAGTAATCTCTTGTAGTGACTGCGGTCCCAAACTTTTTAGCAACTCTGCAATAATTCCATCCTCTCCTGACGTTTTCCCATTCTTGAGTCTTTTGATATGTTGGTGGATTTCTTCTTGTGTTGGTGGATCAGCATTGGGTTTAGTATGCTCTGGAACAGTGTATTTAAATCGCTCAAGTGGTTCAGGGCAATTGAGAAGTTCAGAAAAGTAGCTCGCTAGTTCTTTACAATTATCTTGATTGGTAAGTGCAAGTCTTCCATCTTTTTTCCTGAAAGTCAAATTTTGTGCTGAGTAACCTTTAATTGTGTTTGCAAAAGTTCTGTAAAAGTTTCGGCTATTGTAATTTCTGAAATTTACTTCAATCATTTGAAGTTGTTCATTGACATAGTTGCGTTTAGTTCTCCTGATGGTTCTACTTGCCTGTTTACGGATATCAAGGAAGTGTTGTAAGGTTTCCGGGGACTTCTGACTGTTGTACTTTTGAAATGCAAGACGGCGCTCACTGATAGCCTGATCACAATTGGAATTCCACCTGGGATGCTTTGTTTTCCTTCTAAGTGGGATCAGCTCTTTTGCTTTTGTTATAATTTTGTTGCGGAAGTCAGTCCAGTTGTTAGCAGGTTCCCTATCCCATTCTTCTGTAATATTTGTTTCTTGAATCTTAGATATATCAAATTTTTGTATGTGAGTTTTTTTGTGTTGAACTCTTCTTGGAGAGAATTTTATTTTGACTCTTGTGAGATAGTGGTCCGAATCAATGTTTGCCCCTCGTCGAACCTGAATATCATGGATGGTCCTGCAGTGAGCATGAGAGATGGCCACATGATCGATCTGGTACTCACCAAGATGTTGAATGGGGGATCGCCATGTTTTCTGTTTGTGTGCAGGTTTTCTGAAATGAGTAGACATCACTTTAAGGTTGAATTGTTGGCATATGTCAATCAGATGTGTACCAGTGGTGTTTGTGTTCTGGTGTGCAGAATTTTTGCCAATTATCTTCCGATATACCTTTTCTTTGCCAAGTTGAGCATTGAAGTCTCCCAACAGTATTTTCACATCATCCTGGTGAATTCTGCTCATGATCTCCTCAAGTCTCCCCCAAAATCTCCCAACGGCTTCAGGATTCTTCTTGTTATCAATGTTAGTGGGGGCATGTGCATTGATAAGTGTATACTTTTTATTAGCACTCTGGATGCGCATTGTCATAAGTCTATTGTTAACAGGAGTGACATCTTTAACAGAGTTCATGATGGATTTATGTACAAGAAAAGCCATTCCAAAGATTGGTGCACCGTTTGCAACCGTCCGTTGTGTTTCACTTTTAAAAATGCGATAATTTCCATAGTCCACAGTCTCACTGTCAGTCAGTCGTGTCTCTTGAAGAGCAAGGATGCAAATTTTCTGCTGGTCAATCTCTTGTGTGAGGTTATACAGTTTTTCAGTTTGGATTAATGTATTGATGTTCAGTGTTCCTATAAATGTTTTCTGTTTGTAGGGAAGTTTATCAGAGACCTCTGATACTCTCTGTTGTGCTCGCCTGGACTCCCCAGAATCCGAAAGTCCAGTTGCCGCCTGTTGACGGGTGGATTGAGTACCACCTGGGGTAGAGTTGTAATTACTTGCACAGTTCATATTTACTTGTATTTAGGTAGTGTGGCCTGACAAGTGTCAGGACCAAATAGGACCAGAGGTTGTTGAGGCCTTTGGAACATGGTATTTTCAGCCGCACCTCTGGTGAACAGACGCTGACCTACAAGCCGCTTGATGCAAGGCAGACGCTGTAGGATTTCTTTTGTTGGTTTTTGTCAACCCTGGGTATTTTATATCCCCAGTACCCCCCTCCGAAGAGGTGAGCGTACCCCATCGCCAGGGGCGGCGCCCGATAGCAGGTCCAACAACAGCCACAGGATTATTATTATTATTATTATTATTATTATTATTATTATTATTATTATTATTATTATTATTATTATTATTATTATTATTTAGTTATAACTCAAAGAAGATCTTTATTCCATCTTCTTTTTAGGCGCCGAGCTGAATTCCCAGGAAGGTGAAAGCGATGAAGTTCTTGAATTAGAGGATTCGGATTAGCTGTAATTTCGAAAATATTTTTTTATAATAGGACTGTGCTACTTCTTCAACTGTAGGAATTCGTAAATTGGAGTGTAAAGTATCATTACTTACGTAGTACGGAGGTCTTGAGTTTAAACGGAGAAATTTTGATTGGAACGTCTGTAGATGATAAGATTACTGGATTTTCCTGAGCCAAATAGCTGTACTCCGTAAGTCCTGACTGGTTTAAATGATGATTTGTATGGCAGTAATTTTGAAGAAATTGGTAAAAGAGAGGTTCAACTGAGAAATCGATACAGTTATCGTAATTTTGTATTTAACTGAAGTCTTTTCTTTTTTATGTGAGTGCCAAGTAAGTGTTTTGTTCACGATAAGCCCTAAGTATCAAGTTTCACACTTCTGAGGTAAGAGAACGTTATTAAAAAAGGCATTAGAGCATATTCCTTTCCGAAGAGTAAAGTAAACTTAAGCAGATTTGGTTGGATTAATTTGTGTTTTCCATTTTTCTAACCAGTCTTGTAGAATATCCAGGTAATATTGCAAATTTGCGCTTGTAATTTGTGGATTATCGGAGGATGAAGGAAGAAGAGTGTTCTCGGCATATTTAGCGATGGTAGTCAAGTCAGTCTCTGAATTATTAATTAGAAAGAAAAATTAATAAAAACCTAAATGAAACCACAACTTTGAAGTAATTGGAAGATTTATGGTGTGGTTAGTAGGGTTTACAATTTTAAACTTTAAGTTTTCAGAAGAGCAGAAATTAAAAATAAACCTTGAGCGTGACTGAAAAATTTCCAGTAGGCCAAATACATAAATTAATAATATTTCGGGAGAGGGCAATCTGAGAATTTAATTAGTTCTATGTATACAAACTAGTTGCTCTTCTTCTTGTTTCAGTCAAAGATTTTTTGTCAGCATTGTCATCGAAAATCTGCTTGCATCCTTTGCCACTACATGCCATTTTATTTGTATATTTACGTTAGGAAATTTTGTTGTATGTTTATTTTGTAAATTTTGTTTCGTTTCTTTTATGTAAATTTAGTGTAGATATAAAAAGCAAATTTAAAAGTACATTTAAAAGTAGTAGAATTTAAAAGTAGATTTAAAAGTATATAAAAATATTTAGTGTAGATATAAAAATTATTATAATAATATAAATAACTAAGCAAACCAACTCATACCCGCGCACAGGCTAGACCTATGAAAGTATTAGGAAATAAGATAAGATAAGATTCATTGTACTTCTTTTTAGTAATAATGTTGTTTAGGTCATCAGCCGAAAAGCTGGTTTGAACCTGTAGAGGTTTTACTAAGTAAAATGAGGAGTGAGGTGGTTTACCATTGCCTTCCTCACTGAATAGAAAATACGCTTATCAGCATGCCGGGCCCTCTGAAAAGCACATATTTTCCACTCTGCAAATGACACCTTCACTTCATTCACCACAGGGTCTGGCTGTATAATGAAATCCATTACTTTCAGAGGAGATAACTCTGATTAGTGTCACAATACACCTCTACCTCTTCTGTTCTTAAATGATTCAGTCATTTAATTGGCTGACCATGTGATAAGAAACAGAACTATTTATTTTAGCCCAGCAATGAACAGGTTGAGAGTAAATAATTTGACTCTCCACCTGTCTGTTATGGGCAGTTAGTAATAATAATAATAATAATAATAATAATAATAATAATTTCAAATTCCATGATCCAGGAACGCTTTAAGGCTTGTACGATCTGGCTCACTCAGAACCTTGAGACAGGGTACAGAAATGTCAAAAGGAAAACTCGAGGATTTGAAATAGGTGTTTTAAAGCATTATAAAAACTATAAAATGCAATCATAAGATTTTTTATAAGATTCATTCTTATAAATTATAACTACAAACCGTTCCTAGCTATAATAATATGAGTCAATATTGTATCAACTTAAATGAAAATATAACGTAGATGTATGTAAATAGTTTACCAAAGTTTTACGAACATCCGACGTGCAAAAATCATCCGCTTTAAAATGATTCTTTTAACAACGCTTTGGCAATAGTGGCAGATAAATTACCATTGTTTATTCCGGGGGAGGGAGCCTCAAAATGCACTTTTTCACAAACAAAAATTAGATTTTAAATTGGTACTTTCATAAAAGAAGAAATTAAACAACATAGTGAAAAATATTTACAAAAACTAGAAGACCATCAGAATCCATTAGCGTTTAACCTCCTCGACAACAGCGAAGGTACTCACAGACTGAAACGTTTTAAAACACTAGACTTATGTCTACGATTTTGTTAATCACTTAAACTTTTTTTTCCTTTCTACTTCAATTACTAATCATCGTCATCTCATAATAGAGATCGTTATCATCTCTACCATCGTCATCATCTCCAGCTTCAACAACTTTGTGTTCCAAGATGTTGATTCACAGTTCATCAAGTTTAGTTTTGTACATATTTATATACGTATATATTTTTCTTCACATTTAGTCTTGTGGAAACACACTACTGAGTGAGGTTTTTATTTTAATTCTAAGGACATTACTCAGATTTTCTCCTCTTTGCTTAAAGTTTTTGTATTTATAAACTGATTGTAAAATAAATTTACTGTTCCAAAAAAAAATAATTGGGACTGTTACGTTTGGGGCTCAAAGATTTATGATGTAACATTTTATTAAAATCTAAAATCTTAAATCTTTTGTTGGGTACTTGAGTTTTAGAATAGAAGTTTTAGAATAAAAAGTAACTGAATGAACTGAGTAGTTTAAAAACAAATTTTATGACAAATATTAATAAATTACCAGTTAAAAAGCACAATTACTGCTAATAATTTAATTAACATAACTTCGTTTATTAACAATTAAATATTAAAATGAGTGAAAAATACGAGGTAATCTTGTAAAACTATTACCATAAATTAATAATATTTAATTAATTATTATAATGTAATAATTATAAGGTTCGTGAAATAACTGCTTCTTTTAGTTTAATACTAAATCAACAAACTATTATTAGTTTAGTAGGTTTACCCAGAGCAGGTTTTCGTTCTATTCATTTAAAAATGTAATTAATATTGTGTAACCACAGGCATTAGAAAATCGTATTTTAACAAACCGCTAAATAAACACCAATTCATTTACCAAAATAAATTTAAATAGTACATAATTTAAATTTTTTGTAAAACCATTTTAAATTACGTAGCCTGCTATTTTTATTTAATGAAACATTAATTCTTACCAGCTCGCATTTAACTGTGATTGATTTAAATGAAATACAGTTTAACCAGGGAAACAGAATTTTAAAATTTAAATGTAAATTATAAATTGTATTCCCAAAATTAAATAAAAATATTTCTAAAACATTAAATTTGAAAATAATATATTAATAAAAAGCTATGAAATACAAATTATTTTGTTTTTTAAATGAATTAAGAGCAGTTATGAAACTAAGAGGTTTTTTGTTCCTTACAAGCAACACTTAAGAGAGGCAAGTTTCTACTATGTAAAACTAATACTTTTTGTGTTTGTATTCCAAAGAACTAGCAGTTCAGTACAACCGGTTTTTAGTGAAAGGAATGTGTGATGTTTTAGCGGTTTGGAAACCCAATAACCACATGATTTAATATTTTTAACACAAGCAGTGTGATTGGCATAAAACCGTGTTTCGTTATACAGCGATGAATATTTTTCTGAATTTACAAGATATAAAATTATAACAAACGAAAACCATTTAAGAGCAATTCAATACATCATCACAAAACGAATTCAAATTCCTAATTATTTGTAAACTTGTTATATATATATATATATATATATATATATATATAAATATTATGTTATATTTATGTTGTAGTAATAATGTACTACTACAACAAGTCATGTTTGGTAGATACAAGAAATTAAAAGAATTAGTCAAAAAAAGACTAAAAGTAGTAGAATCTTAATTTTTCAGGAAATTGCTAAATCTCACTGGCTATCTGTTGGAAAACAATGAAGACATGAGGAGTTTAAAGAGAAGATATTGACCAAACGGTAACTAGCCTATCAATTCATCAGTATTTTTTTTCTTTTCGCTTTAATCCTTTATTTACAACTAATAATTTATACAACTACAATTGCGATTATGATGGTGATGATAATAATTGTCGGGTCTTACCTGTAAGACGCCCCGCACTCTGTTAGCGTGCCTACAAAAACTAAAAATCCAACTAATGCAACTAACAAAAACTAAAAATGCAAAAATGCAATGTATGAAAAATTATCAGAAGATAAAGCAATCACTCAGCTGATACCCTGCTGGACGTCATACGACAGTGCATTGAACATGGCATCACCATAATGTCGGATATGTGGAAAGCGTTGCTGGAATAAACAGTATTCCAGGAATGCGTTTTCGGCATTTAACTGTGAAAAAAACTGTGAATCATACTCAAAACTTATTAGATCCGGTAACGGGGGCAAATACGTAGAGTGGAGTCGTTATGAGCGTCTGCTAAACGGCGAAAATTGAAGCAGTGTGGCACAAATCGAGATTTGTTGGACTCGTATTTGAGCAAGTTTTTGTGGCGTCAGTGTTACGAAGATAATGACCTGTTTGAATATACTTGATGATATCGTGGCATTCTGGCCTTCTGCTTAAGTGGTACTTTATTAGTTGAACTTAAATGTTAATATTAATATTAAAATAATTAAGTGTTAATATTTTTAAGTGGAACTTCATCTGACCTCCTGCTTCAATGGAACTTCATCAAATTACAAATGAGGTTGAAGCGTAGAAATATTCAAATAATAACTCTTTATCAAATTTAACAATCTTTACTTCATTTCATATATATATTCATAGTTACGACAATTTGTACCGTAATGAATAAATATTCTTTAAATGTATATCTATTTTTATAATTATTAATGAATGAATATTTCAATATTTTAATTTGTTACGTATCTTAATTATTCTGCTTTCACAATCTTTGAACGATTCAAATATTTCTTTCAATTCTTCTATTAGACGAATGTCTTCATCAATGTTTTTATACATCTGCCATTGAAAAGCTACCAGATAATCACTATTATTATAAAGTTGAATAGTTTGTGTCTCTTTTAATAACATGAACGTTGGTGGATAAACTATTTTATCTTCTAATATATATTTTTATTTTTATTTTTTAAGAACGAATGTGGGACCTACTAGCTGACTTGATATTCAGCCCCACAATAAAATAATTTACAATTTTTATTTCCTTCTTCTTAGTTGCCTAGTAACCATATTTTGTTAATGAAAATTAAATAATTTTTAAATATTTTATCTTAATCAGCTGGAATTATTTATATTTATTTCAATATACTCAAATATAAACAAGTCCAGATGTCCATTAAATTTGTCTTATTACAAATACCCCCACCTTTAAATTTTGAAAACAAAGAAAGATTTTTTATTATAATCTGAATTTTGAATTTGTTTGATAAATTTAAATGTTATAAAATATATGGCCAAAATGTTTTAAAATTATGTTACTAAGCAACCTTACAATATTTACTATCCAAATAAACTATAGACTATGAACATAAACTATAAACTATAAAGATGAACACAACAAAACACAAATAACAACATAATGTACATTAATTTCTTTTCTTTACACTTATTGTGGTTTGTATACCTATCAACACTTGGTTTCCAGTCACTATGTTTAACGAATTTATTTACAACACTCATAGTTTCATAGATTAATTTGTTCATAACCTGTGAAATCACTTTTTTCTTGTTTTGGTCTTCAATCAATTCAACGACTCCTAAATCTACATTTTCTTTTATTGGTTTATCTATATTATGTTCTTAAGATTTATTTGATAAGTTCATTTTATCTAATTCATCATTTCTTCCTTTGTTTATTCGATCATTTAACGTAATATTTATGGATTTATACTGATCTGAACCTTCAATTTGTTTGTCCATATTTTTTGTTGGTATAACCTCAAATATTTGTTTTCCTCTCACATTTTTATCATTATTCTTATTGTCATTACTATCTGTTACAATATTTGGTACTCCTTTTTGTATTGGTTTAATATTTTTGTTAACATCTTCTAGACTTTTTCTTACATTCTCTATTATTTTTACATTATCCTGTTTTATCCCTTCTCTAAGTTCTCTAATCGCCCTTTCACGTTTATCTAATCTTTTATTTAAATCATTACTCAAACTATCTATTCTACAACTTATGTTCTCTCCATATTTATCTAACTTGCTACTCTGTTGAGTTGTTAAATTTATCATTTCTCCCTGTTGAAACATAAGTTGTTGAAACATGCTTTTAATCATACTGTTCTGACTACTATTACTATCATTTTTATTTTCTCTCATACTCACTGGGTTATATGATGTTTCCAAAGTCATGAATTCGATCCCCACATTTGGGTTGCCAAATTTGTTATAGATTATATTTTCCCCACTAGGGATGCCAAATTTGAAGCGTAGAAATATTCAAATAATAACTCTTTATCAAAATTAACAATCTTTACTTCATTTCATATATATATTCATAGTTACGACAATTTGTACCGTAATGAATAAATATTTTTAAATGTATATCTATTTTTATAATTATTAATGAATGAATATTTCAATATTTTAATTTGTTACGTATCTTAATTAATCTGCTTTCACAATCTTTGAACGATTCAAATATTTCTTTCAATTCTTCTATTAGACGAATGTCTTCATCAATGTTT
Source organism: Catonia carolina (assembly GCA_035578175.1). Classification (NCBI taxonomy): domain Eukaryota; kingdom Metazoa; phylum Arthropoda; class Insecta; order Hemiptera; family Achilidae; genus Catonia; species Catonia carolina. Next base: position 86,198,869 of record JAQMRL010000002.1, read on the forward strand.
TTATACATCTGCCATTGAAAAGCTACCAGATAATCACTATTATTATAAAATTGAATAGTTTGTGTCTCTTTTAATAACATGAATGTTGGTGGATAAACTATTTTATCTTCTAATATTTATTTTTATTTTTTAAGAACGAATGTGGGACCTACTAGCTGGCTTGATATTCAGCCCCACACTAAAATAATTTACAATTTTTATTTCCTTCTTCTTAGTTGCCTAGTAACCATATTTTGTTAATGAAAATTAAATAATTTTTAAATATTTTATCTAAATCAGCTGGAATTATTTATATTTATTTCAATATACTCAAATATAAACAAGTCCAGATGTCCATTAAATTTGTCTTATTACAAGGTATAATCATCAACACACATGAAGTATATACTCCTGCACACCTTGCAACCCGCAATGGTGTGTTGTGTTGCATGTTGCATTATAGTTTTTGTAGTGCGCTAATAGAGTGCGGGGCGTCTAAAGGCCTTTTCCCACGACGCTAGATTACCAGCTGCTAGGACTAGCAGAACATACTAGGGCGTCGGTGACGGTTCTCACGATGCTAGTTTACTAGCAGCTTTTTAGTAACTAGCAACGTTTCCAAACGTTCACATAGAGCTAGTAGTGTACTAGCGCTAGTCAACACGTGACCTTTTCTCCTTAATAGCGCTAGTTAGCAACGTTCACACCAAGCTAGTCAATCACGTCACCTTATGGTATACGTATAAGGTTTTGTTACTAACATAAAAGGATGTTCGTGCTTTAAGGCATAATTTTTTTGACTGGAATGCTTGACAGCGTTAAAATTTGAATTTTCAGTTGAACCGTAAATTTGGGAGCCGTAAATACAGATACTTTTCAAAAGAGAAAAATAAATGGGTAATTTTTGTGTGCTACTGGTACTTTTGATCGTTTATGAAGTAGGAAATATAGAAGTGTAAGTCGGTTTTTGTTTGGTATGTGTGCTCCAAGTCAATCTTTTATCAAAAGTCAAACCAAGATACGTAACAGTATCTATCTTTATGAGTGATTAATTGCAACTTTATGTATACTAATGGCAACTGACCACTACAAAAGTGAAAGTTACGTAAAGAGATTTAGCCGCTTTAAATTTTATTTTCATTGTTTTTACCATTCATGCAAAAGATTACGATGATTTTAGTGAATTGTTTAAAGGGTTTTGATCAGGTAAATTAATTTTGTGTTCTCAATGTAATTAGTAGTAAGGGTCTGGGGTAGAGTTAGCAATATTGGATTTGGATTGTCACCAAAATCTCTCAAGATATTTTACACTACATCTAATAAAATATAGTTAGACGCCAAAGTAAATATATCTGGTAAAATAAATATACTCGTACTATGGTTAAGCGACCAGCTAATACTACAGGATGAGTTTTTAATCCTATACCCAATTTGGTATGTAATTTATGAAAGAGAAATGTGGGTGTAATATGAAAATGTATTTGTTACTTACAATAAGATTTAATAAAAAGCTATCATTACTTACATAATTGTTAAAGAATATACTCAAAATGCCCACCCCTTGCGGTTATACACGCTCGGAATTTTTTCAGCATATTAGCAGAAGCCTTTATAAGAGTTGCATTGGGTATATTCGTGATCAAGTCTGTAATATTGACTTTAAGTTTATCAATAGTGTGAGGATTGTTTTTGAAGGCCTCGGACTTAATGTAGGTTCACAAAACGTAGTCAGGAGATGTGAGGTCTGGGGAAATTGAAACCCATAAGCCCTTGCTTATTATTCGACCACCAAAGAACTCTTGCAAAACATTTATGGTTTCTCGAGACGTGTGGCATGTAACGCCGTCTTGCTAAAACCAGCAATACCGTTTTTGAGGTTCCAGGAGGGACTAAACTGGTGCACAATATTCCTGAATACTTCACCATTTACTGTCTGTTCGAAGAATATGGGTCCGATTATACGATGACGAGATATCGGACCTCGCACACCAATTTTTGCAAGATGCAAAGATTTTTCTTGTAAAGCGTTAGGATTTCTTCCGCTGTAATTCGAGTGTTTTGACTGTTCACATAACCGTAGAGATGGATCTAAGCTTCATCACTAGAGAACACTGTGTTTAAAACTTTTATCCGTTATAATTTACGAAAAACCTAAGCCAACGGCAATATTGCAATCGCTTGTTTAAATCTGGAGGCTGAAGTCTTAGACTAATCGTACGCGATACGGATACAATTTCAATTTTGTAGCGGCTTTTTGAACACTCGAATATGACAAACCAACTTGCGAGGAAAGTTTTCGTAAACGTTTCCGTGGAGAATTGAGCAATCATTTTTTCACATTCTCTAAAATGTCATCTGTCTAGAGCAGAGGTTCCCAAACTGTGTGCCGCGAGGCCGGCCAAGTGAGCCGCGGAACTCAAGGAAAATAAATTAAATTAAATTTAAACGGTCCAACAAAATAATGCCTAGCCGATGACTATAAGTAAGTATGTATAAGTATGATATAAGTACGTTTATATCAAGTACTTAAGTTTAATCAATGGCATAAAGTAATAGGTGTGCCGCGGCTATTGGCCGTTTTTTTTGTAGTGTGCTGCGAGAAAAAAAGTTTGGGAAACACTGGTCTAGAGGGTTGGTCGAACACTACGTTTTCTGTCGCAAACACTACCTGTCTCTTGAAATCGGTTTGTTAGCCTACAAATTGACATTTTTTCTGGTGGAGAACACTAACAAGTTTAATTTTAAATGATTCTTTTACACTCGCGTACGATTTCGTAGCAAAATATTGTTCAAGAATGAAAACCCGTTGTTCTAAGGCAAAAGATACTCGGTTCGTAACAAGCACAAAACGGAAACGGCACAAAATTTTACACAGCTCAAGGAGAATCAACTTACACTGCCATATCTATATCGGTTGAGTAGGGCTACCAACTATGTGTCACAAAACTAAATTTCCCTTTCTTATAAAAATATTATCAGACATTAAGAATTGGGTAACAGGATTAAGAAATCACTCGGTATATGGCATGAACAAATAGAACAGAATGTGTCAATTTTATATTTAATCACTTCAAAAACTGTAAGAGAAGCTGATTGTTATAAATATAGACCAATTCCCAACAAAATATTAGAAGATGAACAAGTACATTTATTAAAAAATCAATTCAGACTGGTTAGTATTCGATTACTAAACCCTCTGTATAATTGAAAATATCCTTAATGGTCTCCATTGAAAATTATGTGTACATTGTGAACAATATTTTCTGAAAATTGGATGATGAACCTAACTTTCAAGATAAACATATGTATTGGCTTTTAGCTTATAAAAACTACGGAGCGTTTTCTGTTGACTTACTAACAACGTTCTGTTCTACCTTCTTTCCAAACAATCTTTTTGAGAGAAATATTTTCTTGAGGTTATTTTGCTGTCGAGGAAATCATTTTTCTATTAAAGATTTAAACAGAAAAGAATCTGTAGCTAATACATTTGAGAACAGTTTATTTGTTCATGTAAATAAAAATATTAAAAATGTAATGGTTTTATATTTTAGTTTTAAATTGTTATCCTGATTCAAAACGTAAAAGTTATAATTCTCCAATTTAGATAACTGGTTCCATTACATCAGTTCATATGCAGAACATACTTTTATTACAGTGGAGTATTTTTCCAGCTTTCAGGATTAGCCTAAAATATAATTAGTAATGGCTAGAATACAAATAACAAAAAATATTGCTATATTATTCAGACTACCTCTTTCAACAGCAATAGAGGAGCAACCAAGAGACAGTGTAATGATCCTAATCAATACAAAATTTTACTCTTAATATAAATTAAACTTCAAGATACATTTTAATGGATATTCATTCGTTCATTGCTTCAAGACATGAATCTCCGTATTCGAATGTATACACAGAATGTAAAAACGTTTTTATACAATTCGAAGATTCACTAGAATTTCTAAGAGGATCTTTACATTTTCGGTATTAAAGTATTTTTGAGTAGATAGAATGAATATCACAAAACGTATCGCTAATAATTTTTATTAAGTAGCAACATTTAAAATAATATTTGTTAATTTTTGTACTAGAATTAACAGATGTTATATAAATCAGTTATTTTGTAATAATCCGGGCTACTAGAAAAATGAGTAATAAGAAAATTTATTTCAAGTGTATATAAAATAAGTTCTAGGTGAATTTCAATCGATTGTTTGACGTAACAATTTTTATGAAAGTAACTAAAGTAAGGAAAAGATAATGAAAATTTAATGACATAGGTTTTAATAACGTATTTCAGGTAAAGAAATAGAAGCAGATGATTTCATATTCGGAAACACATTTTCCACGGTCCATTGATTAATACAAGTTAGACAGAATCTCATAGTAAGGTGAAGAAGGCATTTGTTATAGACAAATGAATCAGGAGTTGATAAATTATCCCGGAAATTGATGACCCTCATTAATACGGTATTCCAAAGCTTTGTAGGCAGATTTTAGAAACGACTGAAGCATAATACACCACAGGATTACAAAGCATGCAATCTTGACAAATGGATTCAACTCCCTTATAGTATCTGTCAGAAATATTCTTTTCATAATATTATAGATTAATATTTCCCCATATCTCACGCGAACGACGTTCTTAGAATACTATTACTTTATTGACTTTTACCGTTTCATCTAATTTTATCTACTTGAGTTTAAGATTATGTTTTCAAACAGATAAATCTATTTTTAAGTTCAAAGTTTTGAAAATCAGTCAACTTGCCGATGAAATTACATACATGGCTCTGCTATAACTAATTCTTCCAAAATCTACTTCATTTCAATGTACGCATTCCTATATTCTCAAAAATCAATCTAACCATTTTATCTTCTTAATGAAGAAAGCAAAATTTAATTCACTAATTTTGCTCTATTGCCGAAATTACAATAATCACTCAAGAGCACGTTAAAAAACTTTTTACAAGCACTAAATAGGCCTACGTAACTACACAAAATGACTAACTACTAAGTGCTTCTTGAAAAGTAAGCTTCACATTATCCTACAACATTAACATTATGTAGGTCTACTACATTAACTATTAACTACATTTAAAAACATTCTATTTTAAAATTAAACGAAAATCAGTTAAAGATGTGAATTGGTCTGCTAGTCCGGTATTCCTTTACCACTACAGTGCATCTATATTTTTTCCCCAGTTACGATTCAGGTGTTAATCATCACTGTCGCCTGCACCCATAATCACAAAGAGGCAGTCGGAGGCGGACCTCTTCTCCAGTTTTCAGTTGGCGTATGAGCGTGGAACAACTTTTACTATGTCTTTCTGTTATAATACAAATCGTTTGTAAAATAAAGTATAGTAGTTTAGATTGTGACTGATGTAACAAGTTTATTACTATAAATGAATCATACTATGAATGATGCTTTGGATAAGGACGTGACGTGTAGAAAGGTTACTCATAACAACGAGTAACTTTAAGTATTCTATATTTTGTTATTTATGTGTTTTATAATTATGGTAATATACATTAAAATTATCACATAATTACTCACTTTTGTCATTTCTTTTGGTCAAGTGGTAGGCCTAATTACCCTCCTGAGATAATGGATAAAAAAGTGATAAATGTATACGGACTACCATCGAAGATAAAATTGTGAGAAGTCAGTTCTTTTGTTTAAGAATTAAGAAAGGTGAGTGGTAATTTCACAAACAGTAAGTTAAATTCATTAATAATCGATAATGGGATTTTAATGATATTTCCTTCTTTATTCAATGTAATGTATACGTTATGATTAATGTCCTAATAAAGTAAGTTCTTCTTCTTCTTGTCATGCCTATTCGGTTCGGATGTAGGCGATCATCATAGTTTTTTTGACCTTATTAGTTCCAATCCGAAACAATTTCATGGAGCTCTTGGAACCGAACTCATTTCATGGAACCGAACCAGGTCCTCAAATTGGCAAAATTGAGTACTAGTAAGTCCGAATAAAGTACGTAAATTTGCGTACATATACGGATACACTAATTCTTCTAACCTTTTTTGAAGATTCAGATTTAACGTCGCTTCGATTTAATGTCAATATTCGACCAGACTTTAGAAGAGTAAATTGAGGACCTAGTGTATGGCATTTGAGTATTGAATTACTGTTATATTATTTATTTTCATGAGTAGTAATTTAAAGTAGAATATTTTATTAACAGTATTTAATCTAATTTACCGAATAGGGCAAACATTATTATTAATTTATATTCGGATTCATAACTTATAGTTGCGTAAGAAATACAACGTGGTTTGTAATTATTGGTATATTACATAAATGTTTTATATAAGAAGAGAGAAAGCATTTTAATGCGATAGAGCCACTGAACATTATAAAAATTTCCGAAAAACTCGATCTCTGTTTCAGATGTTCATCGCTCCGACTAATCTACAGTATTTCCGTACCTATGAACTGTCAAGGGAAATCCCGGTGCTTTGGGACACTACTACAACTAACTAACAGTTGTTATATCAACGACCTACTACGCCAGCGCAGGAGATTGTCCCTTGATACTCCGTAAATACAGGAAAAGGTCTACTACATTAGATTAAGCATAGCTATGAACATCAGGTACAGGAACCAAATATATTTTGGAAGCCCTTTAGATCACTTCAATGCTGTAGTATAAGTTATTAGGTTATCAATAAGTGAAAAAATAATGTATGTGAATAAAAATTAAGTTCAACGTACCACAAAGTACCTTGATAATTTGATAATATTACACGATCCATTTAGATAGCTATTAATAATGCATTAATTATAAGTATTTAGAATTAATTGACAAACTGCCAATAAATAATTTATGCATCATCACTAATCGCTACAACATCCACTCATTTTTCAAATTTGTCACGTACAATATAATATACAGGTATTTATTTGTTGTTACAGTACCAGTATTTTCAGTTTTTTCAACAGATCTTCCTTACATCGTGTATCCGTTGAACTTGTACTTACGTCACTCAGCTGTCACTCTTTGATTTCAAACCGTAAGATAGAAGTATTTTCAAATATTTATCTTCGTTTTCTCTAGTTCTTCTTTACATTTTATTCGCTGTATATTACTTTTTTGGTGCCTTATGTATAATACTATTTGCCTACGCATTCATTGAACTAACTGAAATCTACTTGAACTGTACAGTTTGTTTCAAAATTTATAACAACCTACCAAATCATTTAAAAGATGTTCTAGTTTTAAAAATAAAAATGTTAACGGTTTCTGATAGGAAATAATTTTATAATATTAATGAATTCTTCAATATTTGCTAAGATCATAAATAAAAAAAATTGAATTTAACTGTCTCGTTTGAATGTATACGTTCACTGAGTAAATTTGTGGTATCTAGTTAAATAGGTATTTTCCTTCAAAATAAATATACAAAGTAACTTTTCCTGTAATTTTTTTGTAATATCTTAACGTTTGTTGCTAACTATTATTTTTAAATTTAGTATTAAAATTATATCAATAATTTATATACAAGCATGAAAATAAAAATAAATAAAATTGTAAATTTAAATATGCATAAATTTATGTTCAAAAATGTGTGTTCAAAAATTTTAATTTACACAACTCTATTAAGACCAATCTGAACTTATGGAGCCACCTTTTTGGCAGCGGCGGAGAGTAACTTATAGTCGATCCAAGCCTTTCAGTTAAAATTCTTAAGTCTTACTTCTAGCTCTCTTTTTTATGTAAGTAATAATAAGTTACCTTTCGCGACGATTTCAAAACTCCGACAAAACTGAAACTAACCTCGTCCTTCTATTTCGCATTCTATTAAATTTCGCAAACGACTAAATAACCATCCCTAGCAACGAGCTCATGACCTAGCTGCAAGGAACTTCCCAACTGTACGACTTCTAAAGCAAAAATGGAGCAGAGATCTCTCTGTCTGAATAACGGTTAACATCCATAGTTCTAAACGGAGAATATACAATTGGGTACCTCTTATTCTAGTAACGATATATGATGAAAGTAAAGATGTATTTTTTACGGAGTTCAAAAAATGAAAAATTGGTGTTTAAAAATACCTTGTAAACTAATTTTTTAAATTTTATATATCACTAACATACACTAAGAAAAGACACATGCCCATCAGTTTACATAAATAACGCACCACTGTCTAAAGAAGACTAAGCTAAATACCTCCGCATGCATATTGAAAATCGCCTAAATTGGAAATACATACCTGTACAGAACAAAAGGAAACAATTAAATACAAAATTGAAGCATTTTATTGGATTTTAGGTAAACAGTCAATAAAATCAACCTAAACAATAAACTTTTAATGTAAAAGAGCGAGTGGCTAACTACTGTGATGTTTCTCTTTCCACAATTCGAAAAATAAAGAAGGAAATTAAAGACGTGAAGAAGCTATTCTTCAACAGTATTGTTGACACCTTGTAAAAAAAAGGAAATAGATGTGTACTTAAGATACTATTGAGACTGATAGTGAAGGCCCCGGTGACAGCGACAGTAAAGGAGACTATTCATGAGTAGAAAATTTTGTTTCAATGGAAGAAGGTAGCTGGTAATTACAGTAAATCAAACATTTCTAGTCATGTATTTAAGCTATATGAAAAATTACAGGTCACATTTATTTCTTACAAGGTTTATAAAGAAAACATTTTCTCGGAATAAACCACAGCTTAAAAATGTTTGTAGAAACTGCACGGTAGTGAAATGTACAAGTAGTGTCTCACTGTTGAGGTTGGCAGCACTGTCAAATTTTCACTTCCCTTGCTCACAACTCATCTATACGCAAAAGGCAATCTCGTGACTTCAGTATCTATACACGACAAACAAACAACATAGTACTACTTAGAGATCTGTACATGGCGGCAATTCAAAACGAAATCAACACATACAATTCAAAATACCAAAAGAAACCGGAACCATACCTAAAGCATCGGGCCATCTCACTCTGAGACAATCTTTGAGATAAAAAATTTATATCAATGACTGTGCACTTGTATAACCTCTAAATTTTATCACTTTTTGTGTTGGGCAAGTGGAAGTTTCCTGCACCATTTATTCAATACATGAAGCATTCCCTAAGTTCATAAAGTTTCAATTTAGATAGTTAAAATATGAATTCTGTTTTTATAACAACAGAAGTTACTTCAGTAATGAAGGCAGTATATGGTGCTTAAGGTCGATATGTAAATGTCCACTACTCCACGACTTTGTAAATCATCAGAATAATTACAAAATCATCTCACTGACAAGTTTTGAAAGAATTCATTTGGGTGTTTGGAATTTCTGAAATTTGTGTACATTTATGTTTTCGGTTATATCAGCTAAAATAATTTTTGGCTATAAACCATAACCAAAATATAGATCAATTGATTTTTCAAAAATAAATTGTAAATAAAATTAAAACCTAGAATTTAAGATCAAGCCTAAGTTGATTGAGCTTAAGTTGATTTTTCTCTACGCCTGAAATTGTTCATAGAAACGATTACCTCACGAAAAATTACATTTATCCCAGCAATATTTTAATGGACATAAGGAATTCTTAAAATTTACTACATATTATTGCAATAAAAATAGGTTAGTTAACTTAAGATTTTGGCATCATTGACCTTTTCATTTCTTATTTTACTCTTAATAAATTTCCAGCAATTCTTAATCTAAAACTGAGAATTAGATTGAAATTTTCTCCTCAAAATTCCAGGTTAAGATAATTTTCTATCTTGTTTTTCTATCAAATTCTTTATGATAACTTATCAATTCATGGTTCCATGTGAACAGATTGTAGATTTTTGAATTGAATACAAAAAAATAGTTTTCTAAACAGTAAAATATATTTATATCATATTTTTATATTGTTGTTATTTTTATATCTAATATAATCCATTACAAAAACTCTGTAGGTAAGATTTTACATTTTGCAACAAGACAAAACATCTTAGGAAAGATTTAATACAGCGAACTTAGAATACAATACCTCCCATTATCGATGCCTCATTTGTCTTATTACCATAACATTACATCATTGGACTATTACATTGTTCAACAAGGTACCCCGATAGAATACAGTAATTCAGAACACTTCATCGGTGTGTATATATTGTACAATATTCTATAGAGGCCTACATTGTAAACAACAATAATTAATCAATCACTAATGACATTAGAACAGGAAATGTATTCTGCTTACCTTGTCCAATGGTAAAAAAAACTGTATAAACTGTATAAACCGTAAAAACTATCAACTACTGAAAAAATTAGTCTACTGTGTCAGGTTGGTAGATCTCTACGTGCAGTATTGTACTCCATTGTAGAGTAATTTCTTAAACTGTAGAAACTCACATTAATAGAATCAGAAAATCATTGCTTATGATTTTACTAATAAGGATTTGCAACCTATTTATTCTAAATTTTGAATTCTATATACAACTTAAAGTAAGATTAAAAAGACAATAAAAAATAACGGGAATCTAATCAGTAAATCCATTTATTAAATCTTTTAAGTCTTTGAAAATTGGAAATTGGAATTTTTAGTAAATTGAGACTTAAATAACTGAGATGAGAGTTTAGCTTGGTAAGATGCGTTAGCTATCAACGCTATGGGTTTTTTTAAATGTTGGAAGTTTTGATATATGTAAGCCTACTATTTATAACTGATGTGTCAATGAACGTTCACGGTGTGTCATTACTGAAATATTAACTGGAATTGTTTTAACATATCGAAACTGGCATTGACGTTCCCACAAATATAATCCATAACCCCAAACATCTTAAGGCCGACTCTGCCTCGTTAAGTAATTTTAGTATTTCTAAAACGGAAACACCCGACAATTTCATTTGTTTAGTATATAAAATTACTGCTCATAACAGGTAGGTGAAGTGTTAAATTATTTGCACTCGATCTGCTAGTTGAAGGGTTACAAAAAAATTATTCTGGTTCTTATCACATGGTCATCCAATTATATAACTAAAGCATTTAAGAACGGAAGAGGTAGAGGTGTAAAAGACAATAGTCAAAGTTATCTCCTCTGAGAGTAATGAATTTCAATATACAGCTAGACCCTGTGGTAAATGAAGTGAGGCGTCATTTTCAGGGTGAAAAGTATATGCTTTTCAAAGGACCTGGTATGCTGATAAGCATACTTTTTCACTCAGTGAGGAAGGCACCTCACTCCTCGTTTTACTTAGTAAAGCCTCTAGACATTCAAACCAGCCTTTCGGCTGATGACCTAAACAACAGCAAATAAAATTAATACTTTTCTTTTTGAAAAATTAAATTTCATTATATTTGTAATAATATCAAACTCTGCCCAAAACAGACAAGTGGAGTGTCAAATTATTTACACTCAATCTGTTTGTTGCAGGGCTAAAATAAATTTTTCTGTTTCTTATCACATGGTCAGCCAATTAAATGACTGAATCAATTAAGAAGAGAAGAGGTAGAGGTGTAAAAGATACTTATCAGAGTTACCTCCGCTGAAAGTAATGAATTTCATTGTACAGCCAGACCCGGTGGTGAATGAAGTGAAGGTGCCATTTACAGAGTGGAAATATGTGCTTTTCAGTGGGCCCGGCATGCTGGTAAGCGTACTTTTCCATTCAGTGAGGAAGGCAATTGTAAACCACTCACTGCTCCCTTTACTTAGTAAAACCTCTATAGGTTCTAACCAGCCTTTCGGCTGATGACCTAAACAACGATATCAAACTGTGAAAAGTAGTTTTTTCATGTAACTTCCATACACCATTTTAATGTACTCGTATCTTCAGAGTTACTTTTCATGACTATTTTTTTATTTTACCAAATTGATGTTTTGTTCGGTTAAGAACATATTTTTATTTGCGGACATTTCTGTCAATAAAATAATTCTTTCTTTCTTTGAAAATATGTATTCTAGTAAGAGTTCTGAAAATACCGGATGAAATGTAAAAAATGTATACTTTTCTACGAAAAATCTGGTGTGAAGCTCACACGACTTTCACTAGTCAATGCAAATAATGAACAGTAGCCTATAACCTAACATTATAAATAAAACAAAAAACTGACCTCGAAAAACCTAACCTTTTTTTTATCATGAATAAATGATGCAAAATGAAAACCAACCATAGTTTGGCTTAATAATACGGAAAATACTCTTCGACGCTAAACTTGGCTCTGTTGAGAAAAATGCTTTAAATAAAAGTTGTAAATCTTTTAATTTCCTATAGATTTAATTATATACGCTTTTGTTGAAATGCATATTGAGGCCGAAATCTAAAAAAACAGTTTTACAGATTTTCATGAAAAAATAAAATTACGAAAAAAATATTTGAAATAAAAGTTGTAGGTTTTTAAATTTTCTAAAACTTAGTCTATATACATTTTGCCATAAAAATCATATATTAAGGCCGCAATCTTTAAAAAAAAAACCACTTTTTTCTACGAAAGCACAGCCTCTCTAAGAAATTCAGCAGACATGGCGCCTACCCGGCCTTGCAGAGCATAAAAATGTAGTAAATGAGGCAATTTTTTAAAAAATCGTAAGTCGTTTTTTTTAAAATCGCAAAAAAAGTGAAAAATGACACGAATAAACTACTACTTCCGGCAGACCGATTTTGATAAAACTGTTCGTGTCTTGTCCTATAGTGGTACCCAACTTAATTTTTAAGTTTCAATTTTATACACTTCTTCGTTTTTAAGAATAATCCACACACACACACACACACACACACACACACACACACCACTCACACTTACACATACAGACCAATCACTAAAAACATGTTTTTGGGTTCAGGGGTCTGAACTTTCCTTCCTATATATTCATACAGGCAAGAGAAATAAAAATGTATAATATAATATTTCATATAACTTAAATAAATGCATTTACTGAAAAGAGAAATTTGATGTTCTGACATCAAATATGTATTGAAGATCCATTTCCAGCACATACATTCGTAAATTTTATATATCTTTACATGTGTAGTGTTAATTTATGAATTTATTATTCTCCATTTATTCATTTCGTAATGTTATCTGAATAAAACAAACATTCACCGTTGAGTTATTCTCGTTTTTATTGCTGTAATAAAAAGTTAGTAAAATGTAACTTGAAGTATTCGTTGCAGATAGATTGTTACAATCCCCTAAGGATAAACCCTCTCTGTATGAATCCGTCTAAACATGATTAAAAACTCACTGGACTATTAAACGCAACACTTAAGGCATGGTTTTTAGGAACTTTTTTGTCACTTTTTTCAATCATTAAAATGTTTTACTACGCATTGAGATTTTTTACATCTTTTATTTTATTAAAGTGTATTTACCTTTAATATGTACCAAGTCTAATGCACTTTTCTTTTATTTAATTTTCTTAAATTAAACTACATTTACTTTACCTCACACCATTATACTAATAAGGAAACGTGTTTGCCTATGTTTTCCTGCGTTAACGTTAGATAAACTTTATCTCAATGCTAAATTTTTTCAACAATACTTAATTTTTTCGCCGAACTACAGATCAAAGCGCTGTATATCCACATCGGTCAAATTTGATAGTTGCAAAGTTTTAGTTTTTGTTTGACAGGTAGCCTACTATTAATTGTCTGTGGAAAGAAAAGAGTGGCGGAGAAGCGTAAAACTGGGTGTATACTACCATTGCAAAAAAACATTTTATTTTTTATTTTATAAAATTTATTGTAAATTCACTTATGTAATAGAAAATTGGAGGCGTATACTTTTTGTCCAATGAAATTTTCAGGTAGGCCTACATGGAACCGTTTTAAATTTATTTCATGTTTTTTCTGAAAATTCTGTTTCTGATTTTTTTGATATTTTTCCGTTTACACCGTCGTTTCTTTTTTTCTATCTAACGTAATGCAGCGGAATTTTGTAAGCGTGCCTGTTGTATTATGTCAAGAAGCCTAACGTAATTAATATTGAAGAATTTTAGGAAGGGATGTTTCCTTTCAAAAACAATTGAAATTTTTGGAAAGAATGCGCCCGTCCTGTTCAAAAGTGTAAATAAAATTCGTCTTTATTTATTTTATTCATTCTTACGACTGATTATTAATGCCCGAAATACGTATCCATTAAAACATTACACGATTACTTACGCGTTCCGTACGTCAACGACACATATCTAAAATTGTACCGTAGGTTCAGAGACAAATTTCACAATCATAACAATCCCTTAATATGCAATATTATGATTTCTGCAGGCCTACCAGGAATCGCACAAAGACGACTAAAACGCCGATGGAGTAGAGACATGATACATTAACGCAACTGCAACATTATTACGTATAGAAAAATATAATTTAATTGAACACAATTATCGTTATCTGGAGAGCTATCGCTGGGTGGTGTCCCCCTCAATGCCATAAACGCGGTTGGTTTTTAATTTTTTTTTTTTTTTGTTAATTTAGTTGTGAACGTTTTTGCTCGTTCTTCTTCTACAGTTGCAAATAAATGAAGTAATAAAAAAATCTTTATTCATTACGTTAGCCTTTTTGACATATAACAGGAAACTTTGGAAAATACACGACGGACGGTGTAAAGGAAAAATATCAAAAATTTCAGAAAAATGGAATTTTCAGAAAAGCTTGAAATAAATTTTTACCGGTTCCATGTACCTGAAACTTTCACTGGATAAAATATATACGTCCCCATTATTTCTATTAAATAAGTGGATTTACAATAAATTTTATGGATTAAAAAATAAAATATTTTTTGAAATGGTAGTATACACCCAGTTTTACGCCTCTCTGCCAACTCTCTTCTTTCCGCAGGCACATAATAAGTGTGATCTACTGTGGGGTAGAGAGTAGCCTACAAAGTCTTCTGTAAGTCAGTAAAATTATTTTTTGTCGTTTCTAGTGATTCCGTGTCAAATACAAAAAGGGTACAAGATTTTCAAAAAAAAATTTTACTGTTAGTCCCAAGTAATCCCTACCACGTACGGAATTCTATCATGCATAATGACCTCAACATATAGGCTACTACTATTCTCGACCAAAAAAACCTCTACACTCATTTTCATTCAAAATTAATTAGACAGACGGATTCACAGATACGAACATTTTCATAACCACATTTACCATAAAATACACACAGGAGATTAAAAAGATGATTGAATTAGCGATCTCTAATAGAACACCGAAAAGGATTTGCCACTAGGTAATTTTCTTCAATCAAAACAAAAACAAAAAATTATAGGTTCACGTATATTACAATAAATACTACTCGTTGTATTAATTTACTGCTGGTCTTATTTCTAATTGTTTCAAATTTTTTTTTATTGAGTGATGATGCCTACATAAGCCTTGGGCTTGTGCGTAGGTAATGATATATGGTGATTTACAGATGAAAAAAAATGCCAGACCTGACCGGGAATCGAACCGGGGACCCAAAACACATGTAATTTTTGCATTGAAAAGTTTACACATTGTTTCTTTTGTCTTTAATGACTAAATTTTTAAAAATTAATTATGTATTTTACGTTTAATTAAATAAAGAAATTCACATTTGCTATAATAGATTAACTACCAGTTAGTTAATGATCCATTAAATTTTAAATTATTCGATTATTAACAATTTTTTTATAACGCTATTTCTAACCAAGAGGTTGCGTTAAACAAACTAGTTGATTACGTTTCTCGGTTTCACTCAACATTTTATTTATTTTTCTAGGTATCACATAAATAATAATAATTGTAGACTATTTATTGCTTTGGAGTAGTTATGCAACTGCTCGAAATTTGTGTGGTTAAAAAATAATGTTATTTCTGTGTTCAAAAATACAGCAGATTATTCCCAATCATTTGGTATTATTGACACTTTAGAGTAATTCTTTATACACTGTGTAAGTGAAATACAATCTGTCATCCAGGTAAAGTAAGATAGATATCAGTGCATTGTACCAGCATAAAAACTTCTCTTTTATTGTAAAATGTTTGGAAAAAATACAAGAAACAAAATATTTTTTTTATTCTTATTTTCTCGCTAATAAATTGAAATTAATGTTACATTTATTCCAGGTTCTTTTGGGATTTGGTAATTAATAAATAATAAAACTCCTTTTGAACTTATAACAAATATTTATTAACTAATTAATTAATTATAATAAATTGTTACTTGGTAAAAATTATAGTATAAATTGTTATTAGTAAATTAATATTTACTACTAGATTTAATACTAAACTAAATTAATAAAAAGTGTTATGAAAAACGTAAGACTAACTTAACTAAAAATAGGAAATGGCCATTTACACTAAAAATTTCTTTACTTAAAAACTAGAACAATCGCACCTTTCTGCTTGGTACGAAGATCTGTTTAACCCTTCATAGGGCGGTACTATGGGGAAATATACATGTTCTAAAATATTAAATTTTGCTTTACAGGGACTTGAATAATGTATATCTAGTGCCAGAACAGTAACATATTTCTTTTTTTTATTTTAAGCTCTGGTAAGTATACTTACCAACGGTCTTTTATTGAAATGGGAACCACATAATGTTTAGTGGTAAGAATGCTTACTAAAACAAATTGTAGTACTATACAACAAAAAATGTGTAGAATAACTTTATCTTAACTTTATATCGTATGAATGCTTGCTTTCCCGTAAAAAACTTGAATTTTCTAAGCACTGCACAAAAGTAACAACAAAACAACACGGTACAAAATATATAATATAAAAAAGTATAAAATATAATAACAAAACAACGCAGTCGGGTAACTCACTAAGCAAATAGTCATTCGCGCTAATTTCAATATGCGGATAGCCTACTTACCAGAGAACATCTATAACACCATAAAATGCCAATAAGGTTCAACTGCATAGCTTATTCTTAAATAAACTACTTAAATAAACCTTACTGCCAGTGGTAAGTATACTTACCAAAGACCTATAAAGGGTTAACAATCGCACCGAAGTACAAAACTGGTCATAAAAAATACACTGGCTCTAGTTCACACTTTTCAAACACTAACTTCAAAACTGATAACTACTGAATCAATAAATGGCTCAACCAATATTACTGTAACGCGTTTATGTATTAATTTAATACTCCCGCGAACATAAATTAATTAATAATTAAATTCCACTGCTACATTAAATAAAACTCAAAATAAACCATCCGTACTCTTTGATGGTTGGTCCATGACAAATTTATTTTTGATTGTTGCGTTTACAAATCCGGAATTACATAATGACTTTGGAAAAAATATAAAATAAAATGAAATATTAAATTTCAAAAAAATACAAGTTTGTTTTACTATTTAGTTAATGAAATTGTTTTAAAATAAATATTATGGTTTATAATTTTATATTATTTAAATTAAAATTTAGAAAAATAAATTAACTTGATATAAAATAAATATAATTGCCTTGAGTAATGAAATGTATGAATCATCTGTTCTAAATAAATTAAAAAATCTGATACTACACCACACTACAATACACAAAATCACACACTACATACACATTCACTTTTTAATGCCTCTTGTGCATTACCACTCTGAATGGAGAGTCGGCTTCCTTTAATGTAAACCAGAGTGAAAAATCCCTTACATGAGACGACGCGTCTCAAGGCTAGTGGCAATTTTTAAAACGGCTTATCTTTAACTTACAGCAAAAACCATTAGTGACTTCTGTAGCTACTCTTTCTCTAGAGGAATTGAACAACACTATTTTTGTTTCCAAATTCCGAATTTGATTTCTTGAGTTCCGGTTTCGGGCCACTTCCGATCAAAACCGGGACTTCAAACACAATCCAGGCCCACTAACTTTTTGTGTTGATTACGAATCCAAAAACCGTTTGTTGCTATCGGGTACTTTCTGACATCTGGGTGTGATGGAAGAACGGACAAAACAAACAGATATATGACAATTTTAAAAGTTGCCACCAATTTTCTACATAAATAAACACACAAAAGGACATTAGGAAATACGATAAATAGATGGCACAATGATGAAATGAGCAACAAAATAATAATAGACCCTACCAGAATACAATAACACATTTACCTTTTACTAGAACAATAATACCGGCGGCGATCATCAGGCAGCTTACAACAGCTGCTTACATTATCTCTTTGTCACATTATTATGACACACACATTAAAAAAGTACGGATGTATTTATACAGTCATGAAAAAAGTAAATTTTAGAAATAAGTTGTTTTTTCATACTGTTCATGGATATTATGTATACGATTCTAAAAACAAACTCATTTAATGAAAAAGTTAACACAATGAAAAATTGTGTACAGCAATGACAATTATACAAAAGTAGGACAATCAATTGGTTATTAATTTTTTCCAGGGGACTATTATTCTGAGCGTAAATATGTTGTAAAAGGATGAAAGTTCAACATTACCTCGAATATTGAGCACAATACAAATTTTTATCTCTTGTAAACAAAACAAAAATCTATTTGATTGAAATCAATACGATGCAGGTGTTTCTAATAAAACCATCTAGTCATATTGTGCATTCTATAGGAAAAGAATCTTTTATGTATTTTCATATATTTTGACCCCCTACATCATTTACTCTTTAAGAATCCAAACCGTCCTCCAAAATCTTTATTTTATTCTAGTCAATCAAGTCCACTGGTTGCACTCGACAGATATTGTGGATATTTCATAAAACCAATGATATTCAGATCAGTTTCCAATGTACTTTGAATCTCTTTGTAAAAACATTTTTGTAGAATAAACGTAAATACAGATCATTATTTAATTTTTTTAAAGTATTCAGAGTCAGCGTGTAACTATCACTTAGGTGATATCTGCTTACGTACTTTTAACCTGAAAGTATCATATAAATAAAAATCTGGTGTGAAACACTTACACGACTTTCTCTTGCCAATGCAAATAATGAACAATATAACCTAATATTAGTAATAAAACATTAGAAATAAACAAAAAACTAACCTCAAAAAACATAACCTCATTTTAATCATGAGTGAATGATTCAAAACGAAAATCAGCCTTGGTTTGGCTTAATAATACAGAAAATCACTCTTTCATGCCAAACTAGGCATTGTAGAGAAACATGCGCTAAATAAAAGTTGTATATCTTTTAATTTCCTATAAATTTTATATCATACACTTTTGTTGTAAAATGCATACTAAGGCTGAAATCTTTTAAAAAATCGATTCTTTAACACATTTTCGTGAAAAAGAAGCAGAAAATCACTAATTACTGCTAAAGTAAGCGTTATACTAAAATATGTTAGAAATAAAAGTTGTAGGTTTTTAAATTCTCTACAACTTTTATAATGAACATTTTTGCGGTAACATACATATTAAGGCCGCAATCTTTAAAAAAAAACATTTTTTACGACAGCACAGCCTTCCCAAGAATTTCAGCAGACATGGCACCTACCATATCTTATAGAGCATAAAAAATGTAGTAAAAGGCGATTTTTAAAAAAATCGCAAAAAAGTGAAAAATGACACGAATAGACTAATACTTCCGGTTGACTGATTTTGATGAAAATGTTTGTGTCGGGTTTGGTAGTAGTACCTAGCTTAAGTTTTAAGTTTCAAATTTGTACGATGTTCCGTTCTTCAAATTTTTTGTTCATAGGCACACTCACACACACACACACACACACAAAAGACCAGCGCTAAAAACATGTTTTTTTTGGGTACAGGGGTTCTGCAAATGTGTAGTCTGAAATCGACATGAAATATCGACTTTCCTCCCTATATATTCATATAGGCAAGAGAAAGTAAAAATGTAGGGCCTATTCAGAGTCAGCGTGTAACTATCACTTTGGTGATGTCTGGTTACTTACCTTTAACCTGAAAGTATTATATAAATACAAATATTGATTAATATTTAAGTAAGAAATAAGTAACACTTATCTGCGTTATTTATAAATATCTAGTTGTTTATTGGTTGGTAATTGCGTTCAATTAATCTAATATAAATACGGCCTTTGACCTTTAATCTCAAATCCTTCTCAAGCTTTTACGACTTATAGTCACGTCTCTTTTCTTATTCTCTACAAATAAAAATTTTACAAACAATGAGAAACATTTAAAAAATTAATACTTTAATGTCTTTAACTAAAAGTCCTTATATATAATTATAGATTCATTATTACTTTCATAATATCTTTTAAGTAATAAAATAACACATTTTAACAAAATAAAATAAAAAAATATTTATAAATTTTATTGTTCCATCTGAACGGTTCAATCGTATTATCTGAATGGGTATGTTGAAGATCTTCGTAATGTGTGAATAAAAACTGCATTTCTAACTTGTGAACGATGTAGGTGAAAATAAAGTAACATTGCCATATTCTAGAAATGTCGAAGGGTCTAGGTCTAGAAATGTCATTTTTCATTGTAAGAAAATGTGTATTTTATGAAGAGTTTTGTATTGAACAAGGATGATGGACTGCAATGAATAAAATGTTTTGAATAGGAGTTCTTGGAAATCGAAATTAATGAAACGTATGTTTTTATTTGGATTTCTTCTACAATGTTCCAGAATAACGGTGACTTGATTGTGTGGAAGTATCAGATCGCAGGTACAAAAACAGTTAGCGCCTTTGTAGTCTGTCAGTAATTGAATCGTGAATATAAAGTGTTGTCGGGACGTTCAAAATAGTTGTCGTTACGGGACCGGTTCTGAACTACGTTAACTGTGCGTGTGGGTACGGGTAAATGGTTGCAGACAGGTAAATTAACTGTTTTGATTTCTAAGTATTCTATTCTTAGTCAAATAAAAGTTTAAGCTTAAATTTTGTAATTAATTTAATTGAAGTAATTTAATTGTTTATTCTTTAGTAGTATAAGTTAAATATTTAATTAGTTATTAATTTTGTCAATAAATAATTATTGTAATAATAACTTGTTATAAGTTTATTTATTATTTATTATACCCATATCCCGAACGAACCTAGGCTTAGGCGTTACAATGTACATATACTCGACTATTAGTCGACAAGTTTTACAGGCACCGAAACGAACTATTTCGTGTTTGTAAGCGAGACGATTTAAAACTTTACAACACCTTTGAAAATCGTAAAATACAGCTCCGTTACAAAACCATCCAGCTACGACCTTCAGTTTTCTTAAGCATATTTTGACCATCTACGTTGAAACTCTAGGGAACCTAAGAAATACTTTAGTGGAATTGTCCGTGCCATGTAAGGATAAGCAGGTAATTTTACGATTATGGCAATATTATGAATGTGTGGCAACGAAAAATAATACATGCAAGCTCTCAAATCTATGAATCTAGGTATAGTAGTATTGCGGTAATTATTTTGAACGGTCAATCAAATAAACAAGAGTTGTTTAAACCAAAGTTGTACGGTAGCAAGTTTGATAAGTATAAGATATTGCACAATTCAGCGTAAGTTTGTAATATCGTTGAGTTTTCTGCCTATATATACGTACCCTACCTACGGTTGCCTAAGTGAAGTGAAAAGTACATAGACAACTCAGGGAAGCTAACTGGAAGAGAATATTTAATGAAATAGAATATTATAATATGGTTAGAAACAAAAAAGTATACAAGCAACTACTAGCCTATTAAATGTGCGTCCTTAATTTATTAACTCACCGGTAATATATATTTAAGTAAATTTATTCTGTTTAATCAGTTCGTTATTACAGATTATTAGTAATTACTGACTACTATAAGTGCTATCAGATTGTATTGACATGTGAGTTGTAAACACTGAATTGCTAACTAATTACGCTGTAATTACACCGATTGGAAATGGTGTTCAATATACCTAGTAGTGGATGTGTATTACTTGTTCGGTTAGTATAAGGGCCTGGTAATTATTCTAGTTGCGTTAATATGGCGAATAGAATGCTGTAATTTAATTACATTAAATAGGTACAATACAGTAATGTTAAATACAAAATCTACGTAGTTTAGTTTTGGTTTTGGCTGTTGTAATATCAATTAAAATTAGAAATAACTTGTGGAAAATGTGATAATCCAATTATTTATTTATATTGGTTATTTACACGATGTAGCCTACTTTAGGTTAGAGAGCTCTTCAATAAATTGAAATAGTAAACACACACTTAAGTTACTTTAACCGTAAATTTCTATAATTTACTCAAGTAGTTTTCATCGCTGATTTGACTTATTGCTTAGTCTTTAGTTAAATGTTTCATGGCTTTCATATTATGTTTAGCCTATATGAAAATCGATTCTTTAAAATACGGTATTTGAATGCCATTTGCAATACTAAATGGTATAAATATAATATAATCTATGATTTGATACTTTTTCTCGTTTGAGTTCATTTTAGACCATGTAAAACAACGTTACACTTTCCCCAAAACTCATTTTGCAGCTTACACTCTCATCATTTTTCACTGTGCATTTTCTTTTTTCCGTCTATCCTTTACTTGTCTTTTGTGATTTGTGGAAGCCCTTAAAATCTGAATCAGTAATCTATAATTAATTAAGTCTTTTATATTTTCTCTGGTATGCCTATTTAAAATTTTTCTGTGTCTTTTCAGATTTCTTTTAAATAGTGATTCGACAACTTAGGCATATTGCATAGTGCCCTAAAAATTGGTATTGTCATTGTAGAATGTAATTTTTGTTTTCTAATAGTATACACTAAACAGCCGTTTTTCTTGTACAGTTCTTTTCCTCATAACCATAACCTGTATTAGCGACCATAACCCGTAATTGCATGTTCATTATCTTGTGGAGAATCATTCTCTCAGATTTTTCTGTTTCTCTTAGACCTCTGCTTCCCGGTCATAAAAATGTTTCTATTTCATTAAGAACATCTCGGCTTAGAAAATCACTTTAAAAATTTCATACATCGAATCGTCGAACGCATCGTCTTCCTCTTAATAGATGTTCTGCATCAGTCTCAAAGATTAAGTAGCTGTTTTGCGGAAATTTTCTTTGTTTTGGTTGAAATAATCATATAGGCTGCTATAAGAAACTTGGATATGCAACTGTTAGCTGATCCATTCGAAGATTCGTGATTTTTAAAGGTTTTTAAGCGTAGAACACGATAATATCGTTACCGCGTTCGTGTTTTCAGTCGTTACTGTAAAAAATCGACCTTAAAAATTTCAATTCGTTATTTTATTCAGGGGTGTTCTCTATAGGTTCAGTGACCACATTTTGAGGATCTACGTGAAGGGAAGCAGCGACGGACATAAGTCACAAAAAAATATTAGTAATATTATAGTATCAATTATTAGCTGCTAGTTGATTATAATAGGTTTCGTATTAATTTTATGTAAAGCGAAGTATTTTTATGTATTTCTAATTCAATTCGTTTTATGTTTTGAGAACAATTATGTAAGTTTTGTTTTATTGTTTTATTTAATACTACGAAGAGCATAATTTTTTTATTTATAAAGTTTTTGTGCTGCAAATATAACCTATTTCGTTTCTCATGGACACAGAAATCAGTGCTGATATATTGACGTCACACCTAAGAGCTGTTGGGCCAAATATCTTTCCGCCAAAGCCAAGGAACCCTAGATCTCGCGGAATGAATCAGCTGTACGCAGTGCCAGCTGGCAAGATGATATTTCACCGGCTGCGAAAAAGAAGAAGAAATCGTCCAATGCTGCATCTGATTTAATCAGTAATATTGACACTATTTTTTAATCCCTAATGTGTGTACGTTGCAATCTGTTCAATTCAGAACAATAAGCAACCCTATGACCCAATGAGATGAGGATGATACGTATGACGTGTAAATGAGGTGTAGTCTTGTACAGACTCAGGCTGACTATTCCTGAGAGAGTATGGTTAATTGAACCCCAACCATCAAAGTGCACTGGTAACCACTGCCTAGCATTCAAAATCAGCTGTTAAACAACTGATTTTGGCGGCGACTTTAATGCTGACACTACATCAAAAACTGTTGAAAATAATTATTCTATTCCCGTAAATAATATATTTAACACTATTAGTGTCGGTAATACTAATCAGGACGTTCAATTAGTTCTAAAACCAGAACCTATTTTCGTTACTGGTGTACAATTTATTGCTGAATTAAAGATTATTTTACAAGAACTATTTCCTAATATTTCCAATGCGAAATATTTGATAACTACCTTAAAGTCTGGTCACACTGTTAAAATTATGCCAGTAGATATTGAAGCGTACAAAATCATTAGAGACAATTTTCTTACAAAGGGAAGAAGTCACTATACGTACAAGCCACGGCATGAAAGACCATTTGGAGTTGTTACGAGGAATGCACTACTCCAAAAGTACTGATGCAATTAAAAGTGAACTGAACACGTTAGGACATGAGGTTTGCTATGTTACAAATGTCCGCCATCGTATCACAAAAGAGCCGCTTCCATTGTTTTCATTGATTTGGAACCTAACCGTAATAATAAAGATGTTTTTCAGATGAGGTATCTAAATCACACAGTTGTACTTGAGGTTCCTTACAAGAAGCAAAATGTGGTCTAATGTAAACGCTGTCAATGATATGGTCATATAAAAAACTTTTATATGATTGGTATACCTGCATAAACTTATTGTAACGTCTATTTACGTTAGTAAATGATAAAACTTCCTTTTAGACTTATAAAAAAATTTATCAATTTATAATAAATTATTATAACGATTATAAACCATAGTAAATTTAGTGATAACATAGTAAATTGACTAGTAAATTACCATTAAATTGCTTAAACTAAAGAAGACTAAATTTATTACAACCTGTTATTAAAAACTTAAACTAAACTTAACTAAGAAAACAAATGTGGTAAATATAACAATTAAATAAAGAAGTAATCCTTTAAAAGATTTTAAAAAGTTACCCGTTACTGAAAACCTATCACAATACCGTACACACAAAACCAGATTGAATTCTTATTAAGTAATTATATAATTTTGTTGTCCGCTTAAATCAACCCGCTTTTGAATCAATGATAAGCGCTTTATTGAATACTCATGGTAATTAAGTTAATTATTTCGATAATTAGGCCTATTATAGACTTATTAATAATACTTGATTTAATAACTACAACAGATTAATTATACCGTGTGATAACCACAACCCCACTAATGCTTGCAGTAAGCCTGAACGCAGTGTTGGCGCAATTGCAAGTTCCTTTTATAAGTATAAAATAACAACGAATAATTTTTGTGTTTGTTTATAGACTATAAATTAACAATAAATTCAACATCTTTTGTTTTTTTACAGAAACATTTCGAAACGCGCATTTTTATGAAAGATAAATTACGATCTCAGTTTGTAAAGCGTGAAACAAAACAGTATAACCACAACATTTCCAGTCGTACCTACTTTTATTAATATTTTACTGTGATTGTCTAAAATGTAAATCTCTTATCTTTTGAATCGTTTGTGAAACTAATTACAGCAATAAATAAGAAGGATTGTGTTTATCATATGAGACAGGTAAAATTGGTACGTTTGGAAGATACATGGCAATGATTAGTACATGAGATGACCTAGCTGCGAAGCCCGAAGGCTAATGGATCCATTCATCTAATGAAATAGAACCAATTTTCCGGGTGGCATATCTCTTTCCTCTTTTGCTGTTCAACGTTCTCTTCCCCAAAAACTCATTCCGACCAGTAATCAATCAGTTTGGAGGTCCAGCGAAGAAATAAACTCACTCTATTTTTCAATAACCACAATTTTTTATTTGTAACTTATCGTCCCGGCCACTATATCACAATAAAAACAATAGTTTCAATGGAAAAGTTGCCAACTTTAAAAATTAATAACCTAACTGATGCTACCTTTTTTACGGTCGTTCTTTAATTTATTGATTTCAAATATCGTATTTTGTGGTAAGCGTTAAATGGGTAAAAAATTAATTTCAATATTTTTACAAACATATCATACATGTAGTTTTTGAATTTTAATAGTAATGAATCAACTAAAAACTGTGGCCGTGTTCAGGTTTACTGCTAGCCTTATAAGAGTGCATTAAATAAATTAATAATTTTTTTTACTCCATACTTTTCTTTTTCTAGTTACTATTATAACAATACTTATAACGATTGTCAGAGAAACAGCTCGTTTGGAAGGTACAGAAATAGTAAGCCACGCACGGTCGAAATTCAAATCTTACATTTCTTAGGTTCCACTTGGAAAATGTGCACGACAATTTAAAAAATAATTAATCTTTTCGAGTAGTACAGAAATAATATTTATTTTTTAAGTCAGTTAGGTTAGTCCACCTGTTTAGCTTTTTGGAAGCGAATGGTTGAATTGCAAATAATATAGGATCTTTTCATTGCGGCAACAATGTTTGAAAATGTTCAAACAATGCCAGCCATTAATCTTTATAAAAGACCAAATGGTGTTCAATAGAGATAAATAAACGTTGAACCTTCCTCCCTGTAGATAAGATTACCGTAAGGAATGCTCTGAACGGTTGATTCCTAGTAGTTGTGTACAGTTCACGGTGCGGTAAAGTCAACGTTTTGAAGCGTTCGCGCTGAAACCAACTTGCTGTTAGTGTATTAATGAAATTCATTGAGTTAATGGAAACAATAAAAAATGAAGAAGATGCTGTTCGTTTTTCCAGAAAAAAGGAGTTTTACATTATTCACGTAAATGCACAAATGGTCATGATATGAAATTACATTTGGAACACCACCAGCGCGGATTTGCTCAAAAACACAGCTTCGTGAATACAAATAATTACGTCAAAATACTTATTTTACAGGTTAAAAATTGCCCTCGAAAATATTGTTTTCCATTTTGTACAGTTGGTCACATGAATTAACCACTTTTGCATTCGCCGAAAAAGAACTAGAAATTAATCACGAAACTGTAGTCGACTGGAGTAATTATAAGCGGAAGGTTACTGCAAATTATTTATTAACCTATCCTACAGTAATTATTGGCAGCCCAAATTGTAAATCTGGCCCGCCGAGTAAAATTAATTTAGTTTTTCTATTCACTATCCAAGGAACAAGTTATCATAATTTTAGATTTCAGTGTTTTCAGGACTTTAGAAAGTTATTAGTGAATCATTTACACAGCTTATAGCTTTCACTTAATGACTCACTATTAACAAAGGTAGTTTGTTGCCACAGAAAATTGTATACGAAGAATTCGTTCCCTCTTATTTTTAGATAGCTATATTTTTTATTGCACAATTCTTACACTTAATATGGCAAACTCCATAGCTAAGTTGATGCATAATCGACCTAAACCGATGATCCTGTTTCGATTTTCAGTTACAAGCGGGAAATTTTAATTAAACTGTGATTAAATTTATTTACTTCCCCATGACCTAGTATCTTTATA
This sequence comes from Catonia carolina, assembly GCA_035578175.1. NCBI lineage: Eukaryota > Metazoa > Arthropoda > Insecta > Hemiptera > Achilidae > Catonia > Catonia carolina. The sequence goes on from JAQMRL010000002.1 coordinate 86,226,118, forward strand.
CGACTTAAGTCAATTTTTCATTTAATTTTTATCCTTCTACTTTAAAAGAGCTTCAATTTATTCAACCAGAGATAACAGCACAATACGCTCTGTGCACGATTCACGAACAAAGTACCTGTTCACGGGTGGCTTAGTTTAATAAAACAAATGTTTGTAGCGCATACTTCATGCGTTGATTGATGACACTTAATCTACATGTGAACTGGTATGCTGTCATTCAGTCGATCACGTGAACAACGCCACAGTCACGGGCTGAAGTAGTTGTTCACGTGGACTGCTTACTTCCAACATTCAATGAATATAGGTTTATAACTGTTATTTAAGACTTATAAGCATTTTAATTTCCATAATGTTCTGGACATCAGATAAAACGCTGACTCAAACCATCTAGAATTTTACTGAGTAAAATAGAAAATTAAAGATAGATAGGCTACATTTACTCTCTTCTTTAGCCCTCTGAATACAATTTACTTTTCCCAGTAATTTAAAACTTTATCAGTTACTACAGGGTCTGTTAGTATTGTGAAGCTCATACTTACAGCAGAGAAAAACTAATTTCATACGTCTTAACGCGTTTTCTCCTAGACTCTTTGACCCATTTGAGTTGAAAATAAAACAAGATTGTTTCTCTCGTTCTGAGAGTAGCAGGTCAAGTGCAATTATCATTATATGCCGGCGAGTGAAAGGCGTAATTCTGGAAAAACCTATAGGGCCTATTATTTGTTAGTCTTAGAAAAACTGGGCATATCTTAAGACATCCAGGTATTGTTCTATCAATAATAGAGGGTAATATTGAGGGAGTGAATTGTAGGGGAGGCATAGGTTAGAACATATAAAGCAAATTACATAAGATGTAGGGTGTTACAGGTATGTAAATATGAAACGACTTGCGCAAGATAGAACAGCTTGGAGAACTGCATCAAACCAGTCGAAAGACTGATGACAAAAAAAAGTAAAAATTGATTTGAATGCATGGGTGGGCCGAAAAGTGAAATGATTCCGAGTGCACTCGAATAATCCCAAATTCATTTCATTTTCAAAAATACTGTAAAAAATTGAGTTGTTGAATATTGCTAATGACTTCGCTTACATTTATTGTTACAGGCTATCGTTAACGATTTAATGTATCCTTTCAAAAATATTCTTAACATATTTAATTTTTTAAACGTCCGAAATATCCGGAAAATAAAAATATTTTAGGTAGAGAAGAGTAAGTAATTGGAAAACTGATCGATCAAAGGGAAGATAGTGTGAGCTGAATACTAATTTGTAAGAGAGATAGAACAGTTAGTGTTGTTAAACAAGTTGCAGCTCTCTGGATTTTGAATAGAGTAGGTAATAGAAGTTAGATGGTATACCCTTCTAGTTTAGCGAGCATTGACTGACGCTTTCCTAACAACTATTGAAAATTTAATTGGAGGTCAGGAGAAATAGGATAGGTGAGCTAAACGTAGGAAGTGTATGAATTGTGGTGAAGTTGGCAGCACTTACCCCACTCGTTTATGTCCATGATACCCTTTTAAATTACTCCGCTTCACTCCTGCGAAATCTCATAACGTTGATGTATCTTTACTTCCTCTATTACATACCCTTCTAATACTTATTTATACCGATTTGGTCTAGGAAGGTTCGAAGATTATCTAACTTGTAAGCCAGAATTGAATTACTTCGGAAAACCATATAACAGTAAAATTTAATACTGAAACAATCAGGCGAAAATACTTCGCGTGATAACGAACGCCTTACAAATTTAACTTTGAATTGTGACTTAAAAATAATTCCTTCGTAAAAGATTCTGTTAAAACAAAATATCCAAAATTTAACAAACAACATCATTTCTCTAATACAGCAAATTTCAAGACGAAATTTACACTCCACCTCTTACGAAGAAAATGGACTAAAGATTTAAACTGATCTAGTTACAAAGAAAATTGTGAAGCTTAAAAAATTTCCATATACTTTTTATTGTTCAGATTTTAGCAAACTATAAAATTTCATTTTTGTATTTTTGTAATTTATCTTATTTTGTTGCCTTCGGGCCAGCCCAGTCATTCAGCAGGTAGAAAGTCGCTATTATTTGTTAAGTAACACTAGTTGGGCTAGCGACTTTGTATGATCACCAGCTGAGAGCCATTCCTGAACAAACTTCACTGGAGGTCCCTGTTCAAAAATTTATGCCGAATCACGTCAAAAAATACAGCGATAAGCAGCGATTAAATTAGGTGGTTGGCAATGAAGTTCCCGATAACAAATAAAAGCTTTTTTTTATTTATTACTTTATTATTTTGCAACTGTAGAAGAACAACCAGCAAAAAATTTGACAACTAATTAACAAAAAATTTTTAAAAACAACCGCGTTACTGTCTTTGAGGAGGACAACACCCAGCGACAGCTCTCCAGATAACGATACATGTGTTCATTAAAATTATATTTTTGTGTACGTAATAATGTTACAGTTGCTATTTTGTTTTTTTTTTTTTTTGGTGCGACTGTTCTGCAATTACTGCTAATGCAAACGATGAAGGATGAAATGATATTTTGTAACGTATGAAAATATGCCGTGCCTGAATGGGATTCGAACCCAAGACCGCATGATGAGAGGCAAGCACGTTACCAACTACGCTAATGCGGCCGGCAATGTTACAGTTGCGTTAATGTATCATCTCTCTACTCCATCGGCGTTTCAGTCGTTTTTGTGCGATTCCTGGTAGGTCCGCAGAATTCATATTGCATATTAAGGGATTGTTATGATTGTGAAGTTTGTCTCTGAACCTACCGTACAGAAACAAAAATAGCTTAAAAAAAATTATTTTGCGTTGTTCACATTGTTGTTACTCAAGTAATGATATAACAAAGCCCGCGAAAATTAAAATCAGCTGATGATTTGATTGTTGAATTGCGCGTCGCGATTTAAGATGGCTGATGTGTTAGTGCATGGCGTTCTTTAGTTACGTTCTTTAGTAATTAGAGAACGCCATGGTTAGTGGCCTATAATAGCCTATGAATGGCCTATTATAGATTGTACGCGATTTTTCGATACATTTTTTTCTCGATTCATTTTTCGATACATTGAAGTTTGTTATTTTATGATAGACATTATTTATTATTTCATGGTTCGCTAAGGACTACTGTTTGTTTTATTTATTGCTGATAAATTTCGTGAATTATTCTATTTTAAACGTTTTATAACTCGTATGTCTTTAACTTAATTTTTAATTGTTGTCATTCCGTTTGTTTAGTTATTTGCCAAATAATTTTGTTGAATAAATATTGTGTGAAATTAATTTAAATTAATGGTTACAATTTTACTTTACTAGAACGAGTTCTGCCCATAACAGACAGGTGGAGTGTCAAATTATTTACATTCAAGCTGTTCGTTGCAGGGCTAAAATAAATATTTATGTTTCTTTTCACATGGTCAGCCAATTAAATGACTGAATCATTTAAGGACAGAAGAGGTAGAGGTGTAAAACACACTAATCAGAGTTATCTCCTTTGAAAGTAATGAATTTCATTATACAGCCAGACCCTGTGGTGAATGAAGTGAATGTATCATTTGCAGAGTGGAAAATATGTGCTTTTCAGAGGGCCCGGCATGCTGATAAGTGTACTTTTCCACTCAGTGAGGAAGGCAATGGTTTCAATATTTTATTTATATTTAAACACTTTAAGATATTACGTGTTAACGTTTTTTAAAGGAAATTTCTTAGTGAATCGTCTTTTCTCTCTTATATTCATATCTGCTAAGACCTACTTGGGTTTAACAGATCGTAGATTTTGCTGTTCAATAAAAAACTTCTTATCTAAATTTTGCTATGTTTGTTCTCTAGTTTTATTGTTCAAATTTTCAATTGACATTGTGTGTACTCTTTTAAGAAATTTTTATGTTTTTTCACGTAATTTTTATATAAAAAATTAGTTGAACTTTTGAATGGTTGTACAATATTGTATAATTTCTGCATAAAGAACAAAAGTTTTTAAAAAATACACCCAAACCTGTACTAAGTTACCATCAAAACTTTAGACCGAAGTGGTAATTGTGAGGTGTGGTTTTTAAAATATAGGAGTAAAATAAAGATGGCAATTTATTTTTTATGCAAATTCAGCGGGCTTATTGCTGAATCAAAGGTAAATTTATGGTTGCAGAATAGAAACATATATTTTAGTTAGAAAATATAGTAAATACAAATTTTCAGTTAATAAGATTTAATTTGGTTCTCTCCGTTGTAATGACACAAATTTGATGCACACCTGGTGTTGTTTACATTTGAATCTATTTAAATAAATCTGAATAATTCCAGCTGATTAAGATAAATATTTTAAAAAATTATTTAATGTACATTAACAGAATATGGTTACTAGGCAACTAAGAAGAAGAAAATAGAAATTGTAAATTATTTTAGTGGGGGACTGGAGGCCAAACCAAGCGAGTAGGTCCCTCATTCGTTCTTAACAAATAGTAATAAATATATAATTAATAGTAAATATAAATAAATAGTAATAAATATAACGTTCATATTATTAAAAGAGACACAAATTATTCTACTTTATAATAACAGTGATTATCTGGTAGCTTTTCAATCGCAGATGTATGAAAACAATAACAACAACCATTCGTTCAAGTATGTAATTATGAATATAATTAATTGAATAAAACTTATAATGATTTAATGTGAATAATGTTTTATTGAAATAAATAAATAAGGGACAAGGTAAATGAAAAATAATAAGATCAAACTTGAAAGCTGATACAACACCAAATAAAAATACAATATTAATTTAATTTCTTTCAAATTTGGCATTCTCTTGTGAGGGGCAACTTAATTATATTACAAATTTGACCAATTCCTCGTGGGGAAAATATAGTTTCTTTCAAATTTGGAATACCCTCGTGAGGAGAAATAATAGTTCTCTTCAAATTTGGCTAATCCCTCGTGGGTATAATTTAATTATACTACAATTTTGGCATTCTCTTGTGAGGAGTAAAATAAGTTTGTTTCACCGTGACCCAATGGTTAGCGTGCAAAGCGGAGGTCCTGGGTTTGATTTCCGGTTATAGTTTATAAAAATAATACACGTACAAACCTATTATTCCTTGACCCAAAATAGTGGCTAGTTTCTAAATCTTAATGTGGCTTTAAATAAAGATAATTAAAACTTTGTACATGCATTACTAGACAATGCCGCAACACTCACACTTGTTAAATAATTTATGTAGTACTGCATATTAATAAACTAAAATTTGAAGAATATGTCTAACCAATTTAAAGTAATAACTAATTTAATTATTAACATGTCTAAGTTTTAAGTACTATGTTGTTGTTACCGATATTTCAATAATAGATGTATCTACTGTAATGCGCTCTATTTCACTTTGTACCGATGTCTTAAAACTCGACAACTCCAACATAGTTGCCAGTTTCTATAGTGAAGTGAAAATACTGAGTTCCGAATTGCGCCATGAACTAGAATATAATGCAGTTGTAATGCATTATAATGCAGTTCTGCAAATAACAATGGTTACTATTACTCTTCAACACGACTTACTCTCACTAAATAATAAAAGTTCTAGTCACACATTTTTGGGCAATCAATAAATTGTACAATGTATGCGACTACGGAATCATAATTTAGAATAATACTTTATTCACCTCAACGGGATGCAATTTATATTTAAGAGCAAAACAAAATAAAAGAAAATTCCAAAAGAAAATCTATCAAACAAGAAATCTATCATTATGAAATATGAATGATTTCGTTAAAGCTTAAAAATTAAAAATGTAGTAACAACATTTTTTAAATTATACAACCTCTTTAAATTGTAATTATAGAAATTTGTCCCATGATTTGAAACACTTCTGTAACTTTTTTTCAACACCACATTGCAATCTTCTATAATTATTTATGTATGTTTCAATTTAAAGAAATCGGTTGTCATTGACCGATATTAACTTGAAATGTCTTTCATTTACAAACTCAGAGTGAAAAATGTCTGTAAAAATGCATAAAATAGTTTATCTACAAAAAAAATCTGCAGTTACAGGACTGACCGACAGAGTGACTGCTTAATTAATTAATTAAGTTAGCAAATTAAATAAAAATTGTTTGCTGTTAATTGTTGATAGCAGAGTGTGACGTGACGGCAAACCAAAGATTTTCCCCGAGCTAAAAACAAAGTCCAGGTGCTCTAAAAGAATTAATCACTTAAAAATTATTTTTGTAAATTAATTAATGGTAACTGTTGAAAGCCGAGCGCGATGTGACGGCAAACCAAAGAGAAAAAACACAGTCCAGGCGTGCCAAAAGAAGTAGTCACTTTAAAAATGTAGTATTTCATTCATTCACCCTAATTAAATTTTACTGATCTTTCATTCTTCTTATTTTTACGTTGTTATAACACTAAACAAAAAAATTAATCCATAATATGTTCAATGTAATCAGTTATGTAAACAAGCACACCCCAAACACGGTTCTATGTTGTTTTATTTTTAAGCTAAGCTAACGACATATTATTTTCAAAAACTATATTAAAAATTTGATCGTTCAGTTGTAAACTTTAATTATTCGATTTTTTAAAAACGCTGACGAGTAGTCGCTTAATAGGGTTCAGAATCGAGCATTAGCAAAATACAAAAATGGTTCTTCAGAAAATCGGTAAAAAACATTAAAACATAATATCGGCCACAGAAAAGACCTCTGTTCTGTCATTAAGAGAAGTTTGACTGCGTTTGAAATATATTATCTTATTGTGAACAAATATTTATACAACCAATTTACTTGAAGTATCTGTAAAAAGATTTACTTAATAGACTCAATTCCTGTAAATAGAAACCTGAAAGCAATAGAAAACTCTACCAAAATACTTATAGAAACTTTAACAACAAAATTGTTTCGTAAGCGTTAAGTGTACTCAGCAAAAACGCTACGGTGTCTGGTCTCTTTATCATCTTATTACCCTACAAGTTCATCAAGAACAAAATAAATCAATACAAGATCATTAAGGAAATACAGCCGGACATCCTTCATAAAACCACTCTTTGGCTTCAAGGGGTCTTAAAAAGGGGAGGGGTGGAAAAGAGTGAGAGAGAAAGAGCGTGGACCAAAAAAAATATCTGAAACTATTCGAACTTACCTTTCTAAGAAATGATTTTTATAAAAACATAAAACACACGATAATTTTAGTAGAGGCAGATACTTCAACATGTGTTTTATTATTTTATAATATATTGATTTACTTACCATAAATTACAACAAAAACAGTAACACCTCTACGCTAATAATTATGTATACATATGCTATGTGAAGGAACTACTTGATGAAAAACGTGTCAAATTTTGAGGGCGGTTTTCCTGTGTGACGCATGCCGCTGTCTGTTGATAAGGAAGATTAATGCATCCGGTCCCATGGTAGGCAGCGAACCCTTATTCTTTTCAGTGTTACTTCACTTTTGTAATAAATCTAACCATTGTTCACACCTTCTCAAGCTAAGAAAATTATGTAAAGTATCGTCTTGTATGAATAATAGAAACCAATATATTTCACCCACTGTAGAAGCATAAGTCAATGTAGAAGTAATTATAAACAATTTTATGGCATGTGAATCAATGACTGATAGAAATTCTGTTAATATTATGCAAATGGTTACTCAATTTTTGAATTAAATAAAAATTATATTTATTAACTTCAAAAATTAAGCCTGAAGTACGGACCAACGAATGTAGCCTACTTCTAACAAATAAAAATAAAACAACCTATAAGAAATTGTTTTCACTTAATTTTTTAATTTTTTAAATTTTTTTTACAACTGTGCGGTTTTGCACAACCAGGAAATATGCATAATATAATAGCCTATATTTTTAAAAATGACGTTAAACGTTAAAGGAGGACGCCACTCATTAGTAGGACTCCCGCTGTTAATTTCTACAGTTAGCCTTTTCACAATAAAATCATTAAGATTATTTAATTATTAATAGTAAGTATAATACTTTTTATGTTTTTATTAAGCTTAATTAAATCGAACTGTATTGAATGAAGTTAACCCAAGTCTCCGCTCTACCTCCTCCTGAACCGACTATATGGATAGCCTGGTAAATGTGGAAAAATTAGTTCGCGAATCAATGGGTTGGAGTTGTTAGGTAATTTTAATCTAAAGTTTTGATACATTTCGTGTATGGTGTCATTAATAAATGGGATTTTTAGGTCCTAGTGAAGTAAAGAAATATTTTAAATCCATTATTTAGGTACTTAATTATTTTAAGTATAACAATATCAACGCCTTTTCCGGGATTATTTAACCTAATGGGGAAGGAAATAGTAAATCACTAAACTCGTTTTTTACGTGGTAGAACTTTTAATGATAGAACTAGCCTTTAAACTAAACATGAACAACATTAAACTTTTTTATCTAAGTGTCACTTTCAATTGCTTGGTTTATCAATTTTACATCTTTCTTTTAAAAAAGACTATTCGCTAGTCGAAAATATCAGTATTCCATAACTCCTTATTATGATATTTTCCCGGTCAGATGCCATTTTTCCAGTCCTATATCCGAGGCTAATTTGAAGCTTACCAGTACGAAAATATGTATTTTTTTCCGGCCATTTATATTTTATTATTCCGGCCATGTTAGGAACATTGAAATAGTTTTGGTTGGTCACAACTTCACTGCCTCAAAACAGAAAAAAAATTTCCTTAGGGTTTACTCCCCTAGACTATTCCACCCTTTTCGCCTTTGGAAATTTCTTCGTATTCCCTCACTCTGAGAAATAAGCTGGTCGGTAAGTTCCAAGTTTCAACTTCGTACGATTCCGTTCTTGAGATATTTTGTTTAAACATAGACTGATCGATAAAAACCATGTTTTTTGGGTTAAGGTGGCATGAAAACGTGTAGCATATTTTCAGTGAAACCTCGATTTCGAAAAATTAACATGAAAACATTATACTCCTCCCTATATGTTCATATAGGGCAAGTAAAAATTGAGAAAGTAAAAATTGTACCAAATAATGTTTCTTTTTTTTAAATGTTTGCTAATATAACCTATAAATACTTAGTATGTCCGAAAGAGGCAGGCGGTGTGTTAAATTATTTGCTAGTTCCAGGGCTACAAAAAATATTTCTTTTCAAATGGTCAGCTAATTATATGACTGAACCATTTAAGAACAGAAGGGGTAGAGGTGTAAAAGACACTAGTCAGAGTTATCTCCTCTGAGCGTAATAAATTTCAATATACAGCCAGACCTTGTGATGAATGAGGTGAAGATGTCATTTGTAGGGTGAAAAGTAAATGCTTTTAAGAGTGCCTGGCATGCTGATAAGCAAACTTCTCTACTTAGGAAGGAAGGCAATGGTAAACCACCTCATTCCCAGTTTTACTTTATTCAGTTAGGAAAATTCTGTGCTTTAGAGGTTCAAACCAGCCTTTCAGCTGATGACCTAAACAACAACAAATACTTAGTGTTGTTCTGAAATTATTTCCTATCTGTTCTGTTTCTTGTTAATGAAAGCGTAAACTGTTGAATGGACGATTAATAAGTTGATTTGTGAGTATGAATACTGAAAACTAATAGGAATAATTTGTAATCAGTCAAATTTAGTAGAATATTTGGCTGCCTTGGTCAAAGTTTACGCACAGTTTCCCTTGGCCAATTTAAGCATTTAGCCCGTCTCCTAATTGCGTTTTGTGCAGTAGTGTAACATTCCCATTTCCAACTACATGACAATAAATTTTATCTATTTCATTTTATTCATAGAAGTAATAGAATAAGAAATTTTTGTTGAAGTATTACTCCTTAAAATATAAATAATATTTTGGTTTAATTATTAGTTTACTTTTTATCATCCATGATGCCCAGATGTTGTGTTACATGTTTGACTAATAATTCTTATTATTTTCCCGGTTTATAGTGTACCTACATTATGAGACGATATTTCTCGGCTCATAACCCTTTTATTAAATTTCTTATTATTTTCATCATATCTTGGACATAAAATGTGCTATTACTGTAGACATATTTTTGACGTAAGAAAGTACAGAAGCCGTATTAATGCGGCTGTAAAAAGTAGTTCTCTTTGTTGAATCAACCTGCATACTACAGCCTACAGTGTGTTTGATATCATCTCATGTATTGTACAATGTCCGTATGTGTTTAATAAAAATCCATAGTGGTAAAATTTTATATGACTTTTTCATTAAAAGAAAAACTTAAATTTTATATTATATCCTGCATACTAAAAAACTTATTTTATTTAATGTAATAAAAAATTACACATGTAATTTTTCTGACACATTTTTGGTGGAAATTTTTAAAATTATCATCTATCCTTTTGTTTTGTCCGTCCGTCCGTCCGTCACACCCAGATGTCAGAAAATACGAGAGATAGCAAAAACGGCTTTCATATTCGTAATACACAAAACGTTAGTGAGCCTAAATTGGGTTTAAAGTTCTATTTTTGACCGGAAGTGGCCCAAAACTGGAAGTCAAAAGTTCTGTCAGAAACCGCAAAAGATAGCAACAAACAGTTTTTGGATTCGTAATATACACAAAAAGTTAGTGCGCTTAAGTTGGGTTTGGAGTTCAGGATTTGAACAAAAGTGGCCCAAAACCAGAAGTCAAGAAATGAAAATCGGAATTTGACAACGAAAATAGTGTTATTCTATTCCTCTTAACATTCCTCTTAACAATTTACAACATTCTGCATTCACGAGTTGATGTTCCGGATATCTCGAAGATTTTTCTGAGGGTGCCTTGCACAGCTTTAAGAAGTTTCAGGCTGTTTGCTGGAGCAACAAGAAGTAAAATAGCTCCAATCAATAGATGTATAGCTACAGCAAATGAAATAAATGGAGAGGTAGATCTGTTTCACAGAGATGGAAAATTAAAGAAAAACTATACAGGATACTGTGAAAAAAAAGCTGAATATATTGCGTGATATTTATGTTGTTTTATGTATATTTATGTTATTCGTGTCTATGTGGTGTATGCTGGGCTCGGCGGCCGACTGTTTCTAGTGAAGAAAGAATGACTGTGTTAAGTTATAATGGTGCAGTATACTGAGGCGGTATTCTATTGCTGTTCTACTATATCACCTCGCATCCTTGCGACCAGCCATAGTAGTGGGTGGAGACGGCGGGGTGTAGGGGTCTTTGGGAGCCCCAATAAAAAAAAATTAAATGGTTAAAAAACTCTTAGGGTAAAATTAAAGATATACAGAAATCATTGGGTTTGAGGTTCCAGTACCAATCGGAAGTTGCCCAAAAGAGATCGACGTCAAAATTTGAAACAAAAATAGTGTCAATCGATTCCTCGTAATGAGTGGACACAAAAATCACTAGTGGTTTTTCCTATAGGTCGAAGATAAGTCTTTTTAAAAATTGCCACCAGCTCTGAGGCGCGTCGTTCGTCTCATGAAAGGGATTTTCTTATTTAAATTTACCAAGTATAACCAGTTTTATACTTGGTAATAAGTATACAGATATAAGTATAAAGGTATACATTGTATTTTTATGAATAAGTTAAATGATAGGCCTACTGCTTCCCGGAAGCTCTTACTTCAGAAACCTTTGAGCTTTACTTACTCAGAACTATTATCTAATTATTCCATGTCAGAACTATCATGTGTTTATAATTTTTCTGCCCTACATGAATATCAGTTAGGAAAATTATGTTTACATATCAAATTTTTTAACCCGAGTTGTCACCGAATGTACACTAAAACGTGTACTATGGAACTTAAAACAGTTCCATAGAACCCAAAAACATAATTATGTTTACCGATTTGTCTATGTGTGAACAAAATCAAAAATTAAAAATTGTACGAAGTTGAAACTTAGTTATGAGGTACTACAAGTGACCAACAAAAAATTTTTTAACAAAATCGGTCAAATGGAAACAGCAATTCATTTGTACGGTTTATCAACTTTTTGCAATTTTCTAAAAAAAATTATTGAATTTTCTTATTTCTTCCAAAAGAAAACGTGTCTTTGCTTGCAACATTTTTTTGGTAGTAGAATATTATAAATAATGCATACATAAGTGCATGCATAGCAAGTGAATTTTCTATTTAATAAGGACAGATACAAATATCTGAAATTTTCATCTAGATAATTTGAATAAATATTTCGTGAAAAAGAAACCCGATTGACGTTTTATGTACCGATTTCATCTGTAACTTACTCTTACTAGTACTAAAGTGAGCAGGGTAAACATTTTAGATTTTCTTTCACCACAACTTATTAGAAAAAGAAAGATATATGAACATTTTTAGATTGGCTATATCGGACACTTTTTGTACTTATTTTAACCTATATCTAAAAAAATCCAAGTGAATAACGTTTGTTTAACATAAAAGAAGTAACGCAATTCCTTTTGTAGAAAATTAATAATGTAAATAACCTTCTTCTAATAAAATTTTACAGTAACTTATGTAAAGAAAAAGCTTTTTCATAAAAAATAGCTACAGGAACCTATTTTTAATTAAAAGTATTTTTAATTAATTTTCCCTCATATTTTTAGAATAAACATTATCACGAAATATTAGGTTATGTATCTAGCTTATAATAACTTGCTGTGTAACTAATACTCTGTACAGAATTTAAAAACTGAAAATTTCCTGTATCATGTACATAATATATAAAATTATGAATTCAGGAGATTTAAATAAATCTCATCACAATGGGGGTCTAAGTACATTCTCTGTAAAGATGGTATAATCCCTACGCCCTGGAAATTTGCCGATAGGCTTAGCCTGTGAGAGGGTACTTTTATGCGCAATGGAGCTAGCATTTTATGAGCTCAACTCTGCATTTCTACCTCTCTTCTACCTTCTACATGGGATTTTTGATTTTTCTCGGAAGGAAATATTTAGTCGACCTTATCGAATCCATTCAGCGGTATAACAACCTTTGAATTTGAAGATCCAATTAAATAAAGTAGTTCTATTTTTACCATAATAATCCAAACCTAATGAATTTTGATATCCTACATTAACGTTATCATTTAAAATTAGATTAGATAATTAAATATATCATTTTAAAAGATTAAGTCTTTAATAAAACAGATTAGTATTCTATTATCATTATAATATAATGTTCATAATTATAATGAAGGATATTATTTCGATCATTATTTAATCTACCTACCTTCCCATTTTATTTTCTAGTCTATTGGTAAATTCGCAAGGATTTTTATAGAAAACTGAACACCCTTATCAATGCTTTGGAATAAAGCATTGTACTACTTTGTATAAGCACTGCTATTAATAATCTCCAGAATGGAGAAAAATTGGATTGATATACAAGTATTTTCATTCAGTAATACTTGTTAACTAAATATCTCAGTATCTCGAAAATGAGTATCGAAGTGTTTTTTTTTTCATTCTTCTAGGTTGCCTTTCGATACGCCACAACAATGCTAAATATAAGATTAAAGACCAAAAAAAACACCACCATTTCTTATTACATGTACGTATAATCAACAAAAAGTTTTAAAACTTCATTCGAAGAATATATAACTTTCCAATAGCGGGCGAATCGAAAAACAATAGTTGATAAATATTGAAAAACGACTGAATTGGAAAACATACCTACAGAACAAAAGGAAACAGGTAGACACAAAATTTAAATAGTTTTATTGGATACCTACTAGGTAAACGTTCGACGCTCAATCTTAACAACAAACTCACATTATACAAAGCAATTTTTAAACCAATTTGGACATATGGAATGTAATTACCGAGCTTGGCAATCTACTCCAGCATTGAAATCCTGCAAAGTTTCCAAAAGAAATTACTCAAGATTATCATCTTTGTACATAACGAACAACATTATTACACAGATATTTACACATTTTTACAGTTCAACTAGAAATCAATACTTACAGAACAAATAAAAAGAAACTTGAATCACACCCAAATCACCTCGCCATATCACTCTAAGACAATTCATACGACACTCACCGACTGAACGAAGATATCTTACGGACTTATTTTAAACAAGACAACTCATGACGCATTCACGGGATTCCCCCATTGGGGTGTTTTCTTCAATAATGATAGAAAACAAAGAAACTTCATCTACTCATTATTATACTTAAGATTAGATTGTAGATTTTGTTACATTTAAAAACCAGTTAAGTCACGTAGAATAAATTTTTTGAAAAAAGTTTTTTCAGTTTCCTTGTTTTGTACTAATATTAGCGCGTAATTAATTTCCACAGAATTGAATCGACTATTTGATTATTTTAATTTTCAAGTTACGCTACGCTGTGAATGTTATCGACAAGTTTATAAGTAATTTCAAAAAGTTTTAATAAGTATAATCATGTTTAATAAAGAAACTATTTTAATGAGTTTTCAATACTTCTGCAGTTGACATATTCAATGAAAAACCAAGAATTCTTTTTTGTACGTAGTTTTTAAATGTGAAGAAAAGAAGAAGAGCGAAAGAAATTTAACATTTTCAACAAAGCTATAATCAATATTACAGTTTTTTATTATAATCTTATATATTCTTTAATTTAAACTTTCAAAGTTTCCTTAATTAAAAATTAGAAAGCACATAAGATAAAAGATTTAAGTCGATACAAAATGAAACTACCGAACAAGTTCTGATAGTTTTTTAGACAAAGTGGTTAAATCACGTATTTTAATCACTTTTTATTATTTTATAAATATTTTAAAGCGAATGACATAGTAAATCGAGTCAGGATAATAATCAATCATTGTTTGAGTAATCCTTATTGACAAAAGCGTCAAGTTATTAAAAACAAAAGAGAAAGAAATTGTTTTCTTAAAAAAATCTAGATTATTAAAATTATTTAAGGAAAATATTCCCTAAGGTTAGAAAACTGTTTTCCTTTTTAATTAAGTTAATATTTTCGATAAAGTATTTAATTTTTCTCACAAGAAAAATATTTACAAAATTTAAGGATTTAGGAAAAAATGTTTTAGATAGTATTACTGATTTTTTCAGTCTATTATTATTAATAAAATTAACTTTTTGTAACAAAACACCGTGAAGACGAATTTACAATTTATCGGTAGACTTAAAGGTACAATTTTTATTCTAAATATCAAGGTAAACCGTTGTTTTAAATTAAAGAAAATTAAGTTTAATTAAGTTGAATTACAATTCCAGAGTTCAAATGGATTTTGGTCTTGGTAAGCACAATTTATTTGGTTAAAAGGCATTAAAGAGAAAAGGTTTTGGGTTAAATGGATTAGATGAATTGTCTCTGTACAGTTACGAAGGTCTAATAGACAGAAAATACTTCTGAGTAAAACGAGTTCAGATTCCAAAAATATTATTTTATAAAGTTCTTGTTTAACCGTAAAATATTTAATATACAACCAAAGTTTTTTTTAGCAAAATAATTTATCTTTTAAAAAATAATAATAGTAGGTATTTAAATTCATAACATATTATAAATCTTGTTTCGTTTATGAAAAAGAATAAAAATTTGTTTAGTGTCCGCGAATCATATTATAACCTGCGACCAACTACCACCACTTTCAAAAAAAAAACCATTCAGATTTAATCGTTTGTAGAAGACAGTTCATGTTCATTTTTTCAAATTTAATTAATGTTGTCCAAAGAAAATTCATTTTTCTAATTTATATAAAACACTTCTTAAGAACATTGACAAATGGTTCCGTTCAGATAATATATGCTATTAAAAATACTTTTTAAGGTATCAGGAATGTTGTACGAATCAGTTCTGAAGTAACGTTTACATATCTTAAATTTGTTAAATAGTATGGTTTAAATTAAATTATTTTTGAGATGTTTAACGAATCACAAACTCAGTTCTCACAATGTTTTCTATTCGTTTTAGTAATTATGATATCATTTTTATTTATACGTAAAAAAAATTAAAATTAACTGAAATATTAATTTAAAATAAACATAATAGACACGCACATGCGCGTAGCCCTCCTTTGCAGGTATTTTTTTCCATTAATTAATTTGTTATGTTTTTAGTATAATTTAAGGATTATAAAAAAGTTAGTATTATGTCTGATTGATTTTTCTATATTTTTTATAATTTTTTGAGTAAATAAATTTTAATTCATTTCAATAGAATTGTGAAGATATTATAATATCGTATGTATATATATATATATATATATATATATATATATATATATATATATATATATATATATAATCGTATATATACATAGTATATACATACTGATAATATTAATTGTTTTCATAATTTTATATCTTGTATAAAAAAATAATTATAAAAATTACCGTGTTATTTTAAAATCTCTATATTTAAAACTAAAACTGTTATAAATTTTTTTAAATAATACAAGAATGAACGTTTATCTCTAAAATCTCTACCAAGGAATTCTTGAAGACAACACAATATATTAGAGAGAACCTGTCTTGCTTTAGAAAATTACTTGTCTTTTAGAAAATATTTCATTCGGCTTTACTGTATCTCACAACACTTGTACGCCGCTATCCTTAAACGAGTAATTTTATTTAACGCAACTACTTTAGAAATAAGAGCAAGCGTTCCTACGTTAATAGATTAATGCTTTCCTAGTATTCAGTGCAACACAACCCTATCATAGTGTAATTTAATTAACGAATAATTTATTAATCGAATATTTATATTTTGTTCGCTTTCTCGTAAATTTAAATTGTTTTAAATAACTTCTTTTCGCTTTCTTCCACCTCACTTTAACTTTTGTTATTACAAAGATATAATCTCATTTCAATCATAAAAATGGAAATTTCTTTTCCAATATTTTAAAATGTCTTGACGTTTTGTATATCTTTAAGAAAATAACTAGTAATGAATAACTTTCATTTTCCGGCCAGGGTTATAAAGCTCGTTAAAATCCAGGTGAATTTTTATAGCATAGGTATGCTATATAAAAACCCAAATTAGTCGTTAATTACATGTTGAGGTGGCATTAATTAAATTTTAAAGAAATCTAAGTTTACTTATCTCTCCTTGGTTGTTTCTCACTTTTTGGGCACGCTAGCACGTATATTGGTGTGTCAAAAACTAAAAGCCTAAACTAATAAATTGAGGCCATAGCTAGAACAAGGGCCCATAGGACAAAAGTTGGTTTTGAGTAAATGAAGGTTAAAGTTTTCTCATAGTTCCCCAAAAATAACCTCAATGACTGAATATCAATGAACATGGTTATCGCTTTGGTTATGCTTTACTGATGGTAAAAAACTGTTCTGTATAACTGAAGTTTTAATACTTTTAATGAAAAATGATTATTAAGAGGTGCATGTCGTAGGCCCTTGTTCTATAGAACAGAATTTAGTGCAATACTGTAATGTTATTTGTATAAAGGGCTTTATTACACAAGTTCAGTTAAAACAAACACAAAAGTTATATTTTATTTTGTTTTTTTAGTAAAATACAAAATTCTTTACAATATCTATGTTTGATAAAAAGCAGTTTATCCATTTTTTATTAAAATTGAAACAGGAAAAAAATAAGTGTTTTTAAAAGTATAAGAACATCTTTGATTCATTATTATTATTATTAATATAAGATAAAAAATGATAAAAATACTGCAATGAAATAAAGTCATCTTTCATTCCTAAGCTCAGTTTTAAAGATGGTATAGATGCGTAGAATTTTGTGATCTGTCCGAGTATCATGAAAAATGATGATACTCCTGATGATACCATCATCAAAAAATGATTTACTTTCATCATCTAATGAAACAGTTCTGTTGAAAAAGGCAAAAATTAAAGATGTGAAGGACCTATTTAAATATATAGATGATGAAAGTAAATCATTTTTTTGAAATGAAATGGGACTAACCTCACAACAAAGCACAAAAAATAGCTAAACTAACAGCACACGTGTTCTATGGAAAAAGGGCTTCTACAACACTTCACAAAAACAGTTCTACAAACTTGACGGATGAATATTATTGTATGAAATTTTGTGTACATATAGAAAAAGATACGAGGAATCGAAAAACGTGTTCTCCCGAAAAAGGGCATATGGGCACATAGGCCCTTGTTCTAGCTACGGCCTCAATTTTGAAATTGATTAGTAATATTTTTGAGAAAAAATCCTTAAAAATATTCAGTAAAATTCTTCAATATTTTCTAGGGAAATCCTTTTTTATTTATATAGTTTTAGATAATTGTAAAACACATCAACAGCTAGGTTATTAGCTATTACTTTGGATTAAGAAACGGTAGGTTTAAACAAGTACCACGCTAACCACTGCGCCGCAGAATCAGTCTGGTGAATTTCTTTAGTTTTACTAGTAGGCCTAACTGTAAACTATATAAAACCATCCAATGTTATCGCTGTTTTTGTTAAATGTTTGACTTGCAGCAAACGTAAACCTGAACAGGGATCCCCATTGCTATTAGGCTATTAGCAGGTCACCACACAAAGTTTCTTATCAGAATGGTCTTACGTAACATTTTTTTCCTAACATCTGAGATTGTTTACAATCAGTTTAAAACCAAAAACGATATAAGTAAATAACATAAAAGTGTTCACATGACGAAGACAATACCCAATGGTATTGCTTCGAAAAGAAAAACAAAATTATTTATAATTTTTGAAAACATTAACTAGATAAAACATGAATAACAGTGATAGAAAAGTTAACAAAATTAATAGCGGTGATAGTAGAATGCGTAGAGGAAGAAGATGATGTTGATGTTGATATAGAATACAATTATTATTACAATGTAAGTTAGTCGGTAAATCTAAATGAAAGGTCAAGCAATTTTTTTCGTTTTAGTCGTGTTACGTCTTCGCTAATATCAAGTAAATTAAGCGCCAAAGAATTTGGGTGATCTAATAATTTTACTTGATATTTAGAACTGAGCTGCGTGATTACTTTTTTCACGGTGTTGACACGTTAAGTCCCTTTGCAACGCATCATTTGCCACATACCATGGAGCATTCGTTATGATCCGTAAAACTTTCGACTGGAATCGAAAAACTGTACTTCACTTTTTATTTATTTTTATCTCACAGATATAGTTCAGTTGTTTTTTTAAATTAATGGTCTATCAATACATTTTTTTTAACTATCACATTCTATTACATATGAATGGAAGTAATCATAACAAGTTTCAAGGCTCAAATGAATGAAAGTTTTGTTGCTAAAAATTTCCTGCTACCGTAAATTTCCCTCCGTGTTATTGTAGAGTCAGTAAAGGCCTACTTTATATGTCGTAATATTTCCCTTTGTTGGCAACATTGATGCACAAATCTTCGTCTTAATGAATTGCTATCTAAAAACTACTGTACATTGTCTGTATACTTTTTATTCTATCCTACGCTGAAAAGAACGAAAAGAAAGGAGGAAAAATATGAGAAGGAATAAGAGATGAGAATATTAATAACCGAGGTGGAGGAGGAGGAATTCGTTTAACAAATAATGCTTCTCATGAAAATTACGGGTGATTTCAGGATTATATAAAAATACATTGGAAATGAAAAGGTCAACCAAAGAACTCTCATAACATACGAATTTAAATTGTGTTTGGAGTATTTGAATTCTAAGAATAATAGTATTTAAGGTTATACTTCCGTGTTTTGGGTTGTAAAAGAAATACTGGCCGTTATAAATGAATGAAAAGAACCTTACCTTACCTTACATCCATGGCGTCAGAATATGTAGTATTGCAGTAACATAACTGAGAGCGGATTAAATCTACTGAAGATAGTTGAGACGTGTTCAATATGTGAAGAGAGAGAAAAGTGAATTGGACCCTTGGGAACTACTATATTGTATGATGATAAGAGGAAATATGAAAATCTTTCATACAAGAAAATCTACTTTTTTCAAAAACTTTTAAAGAATGCATTTTATTATTGTATTACATGATACAGTTGTAGAAGATTCTTGTGTTTTACATTGACTGATTTACACATTAATGACAATGCAGACGATGAAAACTGACAGATGAAAATGAAAGATTAAATACTGACAGATCTAACGGAGAATCAAGTGTGGAAATCACAGTAAAAAAAAACAGCAACCTTTGATAAGACAAAAAAAATTGTACGCTGTTTATTTATGTTAATTTTAATACTTCTCTTTAATGAAACGAGTACGTAAAAGAAATTCCTCCATACGTAAGATTTAGATTAACTAAGGGACGAGGGTGTATTGAAATGTAATGCCTCCATCGCTATAACTTTATTAGTAATGGATATATTGTTTACATATTAGTGTGAAATAATAAATTAAACTGTCTTTTATTCACTAACATATTCACTTTTCCACATAATCCCCGTTAACAGTGGTACATTTACGCCAACGTACTACGCTTTGGAAAAATCCGTCACAGAAGAAATCTGAAGTTTTCGTACGGTACCATTTCCTCACCTCCGCTATCACCTATGCATTCGAAGAGAAAGGCATACCCTTGAGATGTTGCTTAAGCTTTGGAAAGAGGAAAATGTCACAGGGCGCAAGATCTGGGCTATAACCGAATGAGATAAAACGTCTTGAAACCCAAGCTTCTCTAGTGCTGTACGCGTTTTTAGACTTGTGTGAGAACGAGCGTTGTCATGATCCAGAATTGGCTCTTGTCTTGACGTACCCTACGCAGCCATCTCTTCAGATTTGATAGGGCAGCAACATATTGTTCGGAGTTGACAGTAGAGCCATGTTCCAAAAACTTCATACGAACGATACCATCACAATCCCAGAAAACTGTAATCCTGACTTTCCCAGCATATGGCATTGTTTTGAAATTTTCTGTTGCGGTGAACTAGTTGCGGGTATGAATCGCCGCTAGGGAGGACTTATTTACAAAGAGTTTTAATAC
This sequence comes from Catonia carolina, assembly GCA_035578175.1. Classification (NCBI taxonomy): domain Eukaryota; kingdom Metazoa; phylum Arthropoda; class Insecta; order Hemiptera; family Achilidae; genus Catonia; species Catonia carolina. Next base: position 86,246,910 of record JAQMRL010000002.1, read on the forward strand.
ATGACTAACCACTTTTGAGACTGTCTGGCGCATCATTATAATCGTTATAGCGATTGAGACATTACTTTTAATACGCCCTATAATTAACCAACAATTCAATATCCATTTAGAGCTTTATATCCATTTATCGAGTATACGGTTAATTAAATCCCGACCACCAACGTACACCGGTAATCACGGATTAGTGTTCAAATCTGTATAAAATAAAAATTTGAACCACGGAACCTTCGTCTTAAATTTATTAATGAAGTAAAAGGTTTTAAAAATGAATGACCTGATGACACTTTAAACCTGGGGACACATCAAACTAAAACCGTAGATATTTACTAAGGGAACAAAATTTCTATACGTTCTTATTAGAAAACCTTCTTACCACCATTAAAGCAGAGACTTTATATCTACAAGTATGTTTTAAAGCCTATTTTGTCATACTATGCTTGTCAAATGTATGTTTCGAGTGCTAATAGAAATTTGTCTCGTATACAAGCAGCTCAATCTATATTACTGAGGATTATCACCAACTCCCCTTTGTACGTGAGTAATGAAACTTTACACGACTTACGAATCCCTTAAATTATTAATATCATCAAAGAGTACTGCAAACGATTTCACAGAAAAACTGATAAACATAGAAACGACCTGATTAAAAGAATACATACAGCATACACCACACCTACCTGATATTCACCAGAGGAGTTAAAAAAATAGAGCAAAACTTTTCTACAGGATTAACATGTAATTAAACATTTTGTTAAAATAACAATCACGTACTTTGAAATAAACTATAGTACACATAAAAATATTAAGTTTCACCTGGGTGATCAACTTCTTCATGTCATTCATGCCACATTTTGTAAACTCATAAATGATACATTTTGTATCATCATAATTGAAGTTTTTTTAAGTAATAGGAATAAATAAACGAATAAACGTTTATTTGTTGATTTATTTTTTTAATTCAGCGAAAGCTGCAATCTATTCTTACGCAAAATAATGAGCAGATAAGTTTGCTTTTTACATGACATGTCTGAAGGAAACCTCCCAATGGAGGAACTTCGTGAATTTATTTCATGTGTTGTATTATAATTTTAAAATAAGTCCGTAGGGTGTCTTCGTTTCAGTCAGAAAGTGTCGTTTCAATTATCTAAAAGTGAGATGGCAAGATGATTTGTGTGTGATTCAAGTCGTCTTCGGTAATTTGTATTGAACATGTGTATTTCTCGTAGGAATGTTTAATCTCTGTGTAGTACGTTGTTTATGTACCAAGGTGATACTGTGTAGGTGATCTGAGTAGTTGAAAGTAGAGTTAAATTGTTCTGAGCAGCCTATGTTAAAAATCTGGTATGAAACACTCACACGACTTTCTCTTACTAATGTAAATGATAAAACTTATGCCTGATAACCTATGTTTAATTATAAGTAAACAATGAAAAGTTAAAAGTGTAATCTAATTTTAATAATGAGTGATCGACGCTGAATGAAAATCAACCTCGATTTAAAAATATGGGATGTCACTAACGCTAAACTAGGTCTATGGAAAAAATTCTTGAAATAAAAGTTGTCGATTTTTTTATTTCCTTTAACTTTAATTATACTATCTAATTTGTGTAAAATTCATACTAAGGCCACAATATTAAAAAATCCTACTTTTATTGATTTTGAGGGAAAAATACAGAAAATCACTAATTGACGCTAAACTAAGCGTTGTAAAAAATTTGAAATAAAAGTTGTAGGTGTTTTATTTTCTAAAACTTTAATTGTAGGCTATACACTTCCCTAAAATGCACATTAAGGCTGCAATCTTAAAGAAACCTTCCTTCGAGAGCACAAGCCCCCAAGAATTTGGTATGGCGCTTACCCTATCTTGTCGAATATCTATCTATCCTATAAAAATCATAGGAACCGTTTTTGAGAAATTGCAAAAAAGTGAAAAATTGCAGGAATAAACTGCTACTTCCGGTTGACCATTTGTGATGAAAATATTCGTGTTGGGTTTCCTGGTGGTACCTATTTTAAGTTATAAGTTTTAACTTATATGATCTGTTCTTCAGATATTTTTCTCACAAACAGACCAATCACTTAAAACATGTGTTTGGGTTCAAGGGGCCTGAATATCTGTATATTCGGTGAAAAATCATATATTTGAAAAATTACAGAAAAACAATAGGTCGACTTTCCTTCCCTATACATTTATGTACTGCAAGAGGAAGTAAAAATATTTATTATGAGTACCATTAGTTCTATAGCATATTTCCAGTTTACTTTTAATTTGACTTTTTTAAATAGACGATTACCGTCAGTTAAAAACTGAGCTGCATCAAATGTTTGTGAAACCTGCTTGTAACAGGCTTCCGATCAATCTGTTAAATGTAAATACCGTGAGCTTGCGAGTATACATCAAAGGTATTTACCAGCCGTACAAAAACACGTTCTGCTTTTAGCAAACATCTAAAGCCTGTGTCATACATGATGTTTACACCAAAATCAATAAAATTCAAATAATGGAAATTTTAATTAAGTTTGTAATAGAAATATATTAATTCGTTTCAGTTTTCAGCAACGAACTTCAATAATTATTAAAAAGTTTAATTACTAAGCCTTTTTTAGACAATAATTTTCATTTGTAAAAAATTATAGTTAATTAAATCATCAATTTTACACGTTAAAATTTAAAGGAAATTTTATTGAAAATTTCTCTTCAAGTCATATTGTTTGTCAATTTTTTGATGCTAACCTTAAGATAGACCGAGTATTTATAAATGGAAATTGTAATGACCTTTTTCTTGTAATTTAGATGACTTTCAAATGATTATCAGTTTTACAGTTGTATTCTGCGTATTCTGTTTGTATTCTATTCTGTGTAATATTGTTAAAAGTCATTCAATAAATATATTATTAGTATTTTTATTATTATTATTATTATTATTATTACTGTTATTATTATTATTATTATTATTATTATTATTATTATTATTATTATTATTATTATTATTATTATCATTATTATTATTATTATTATGCTATTAGATCGCTTCTCGGCCTCTGGCCCCGTGCACTCACTGTGTCTTTACTAGGTGTCTACTCTAGGTTTTCTTAGTCTAGGACTTCTAGTCTACAGCGGCCGTCTTTCCATCTTCTCAGGTGAGTGTGTCCTACCTCCTCGTTGAGCCTGCAGCAGATTGGGTGTTCTCGGTCTGTTGGCTGGGCCGGTCGGGGCTGGGCAACGTACTGGGGTTTTTGTCAATCGGGCTAGCCGGTTGGCTTTTTACTCAGTGCGGCTAAAAGGACCGACGTTTCGGTGGGTTTGACCTCATTCTCCCCGACGGCGGTTCTCTCATTAACATCTTAGGTCCCCTAACATCTTCTTTTTCAAGGTAGGTCGTGAGGTCAAACTATTTCAGATCCTCTGGCAGGTCAGGGAAGCGATCTCCTTTTTCTCACCCTTGGCCAAGGGTTGAGCTATTTTCTTTAACAGATACGGTAACTGATACCACACGAAGTTTTTAAGCTTTTGACTCCTAATTTGTAGGTCTTGTTTGTTGTAGTTTTTAAGTTTTTATCTATTCTTAGTGTTAGTGTTAGTGTAGTTATTTTGACAAGATGGCACCCTCTTCAATAAAATGTGGTGAATGTGATAAACCCTTTTATGGGAAGCAAAAAAGGCTATCGTGCAGGGATTGTAATAAAATTTTTCATATTTTTTGTGCTAATGTCTCAGAGGAAGAATTAGAATTTCTTATTGTTAATGGTGAAATTAAGTATGACTGTACTGTTTGCTCCCGCAAAACCAAAGGTGAAGGTACCCCTGTTTCTGCAGCTAGATCTGGTTCGTCAGGTTCAGGTTTGTTGACTGGATTAGGTAAAGATAAAGGTGTAGTTAAAGAGAGAGTTGCAGAAGATCAAGATGATGACGTTTGCGTTAGTATAGTGTGTCGCTGTAGGGACCTAGTGCCTGAATTGTTTGCCGTTATTTCCAGATTGGAGCAGCAGATGGCTGCAATGTCACCACGTATTGATGGTTCGGCAGAAGTAATAAACGAAATCAGAAGTGAGAATACCATCCTTAGAGAAAAGGTTGAATTATTGACTGTCTCCTCTCCGGCTAACCAACTCTTGCAGGAAGATTCACAGCCAGCGTTTAGTGCAGTTTTGAAGTCAGGTGTAAATAGAAAACTGGTTAAACGGCACAGACCGAAGGTGGTTGTTGTAAATGAGGACAGTGAGGTGCCTGATGATCAGGCAGTAAAGGATGTGATCGGGGTTGCTGATCAGATAGCGATTGGGAAGGTATCTCAGGATGAGTCTCGATCAGAAGAGTGGGTGAGGATTGAGCCCCGGAAACGCCCTAAAAAACATTTTGTTGAAGGTTCTAAGGTGAACAAAAAAGCTATTTTTGGTAGTGGGAATGCGCACACTAATCTAGTTAAGACACGGATGAAAACTTTATTTGTGACAAGATTTGACCCCAGTGCCAAAGCGTCTGACGTTGAGGAGCTCCTGAGGGAGGGATCCGGGGTGCAGGCTGTTACATGCACGAGGATCAATACCAGGAAGGAGGGTTACAGTTCTTTTCACGTTGAAGTACCATTTGAAGAATATGAACGGGTGATTGCTCTTGAGGTATGGCCCAGAGGGATATTGGCGTTACCTTTTTACGGACGTTTGAGGCCTGATCAGATATTCAGGGAGGCTGACAAAGAACAGGAGGGGGTTCAAGATGTCAAAAATTAATGGATAGCGAGAAATTGCGTGTTGTTTATCAGAATGTAAGAGGTTTACGTACAAAATCTGAGGAATTTCTTGCATCTGTGGCGGGAGCGAAGTGTGACGTTGTTGCTGCAACGGAAACTGCTTTTAATGAAGAATCTATTATAGCGGAGTATTTCCCAAATAACTGGATGACATATAGAGCTGACAGATGCGTTTCTGCTTCGGGTAAAACTCGAGGGGGAGGATGCATTACTGCGATTAGTAAGCGGTTTAAGAGTTTCAGAAGAGAGGATTTGGAGTTAGCTGCCGAATGTGTTTGGGTTGAGATAAGGATGCGAGACGGTGTCAATTTGCTCGTTGGCAACCATTACTTTCCTCCCGATTCCTCGCCAGAGAGATTTCAAGACTATTTCGTTGCCCTGGCCGAAAAGTTGGAGTTTAGGAACTTTAGGGTGCTTATTGTGGGAGACTTTAATGTTCCTGGGGTTGAATGGGCTGATCGTACATTGAATATGAGGGCACATTTCTATGCGAAGAAGAAGGCTGAGCTTCTTTTTGACTTTCTTGACGATCATGGTTTGTCTCAGTGCAATTTTCATCTGCCCCTTCAGGCGAAATCGGTCCTTGATTTAGTTTGTTCCAATGTGGACGTTAGTGTGACGAGGGAGGTTGATTTTCTTGTCTATCCTGATCCTCATCATGATGCCCTTTGTGTTGTAGCAAGTATCGGCGAGGCTGTTAAGGTTGGAGGCAGTGGACGAATGTATGATTATGCTAGGGGAGATTACGTGGGATTTTATAATAGTGTAAAGAATGCTGATTGGCGTTATGTTTATGAGTCGGCTGGTTTGGAGGAAGCTGTTGGTGGATTCTCTGATATTTTGGCTGGTTGTATTAGCGAGTATATACCGATAAAAAGAGAAAAGTTAAAAGATTATCCTACCTGGTTCTCGTGTGAGTTAATACGTTGTTTGAAGCACAAGAGTAGTATCCACAAGAAATTTAAGAGGACTGGGTTACCGAAGTATTATGAGGAGTTTTCTTCTCTCCGGAAGAAGGTGAAGCAGATTCTTCGGCGAGATACTGCTGTCAAGGCTGGCAATATTGAGGCTGAATTGCATGTTAAGCCGGCCAATCTCTTTAAATACGTAAAGTCTTTCATTCGGGAATCACGGGATGTGCGTCCTATTAAACTAGGCGATCGGACTATCACCGAGGCCAGCGAGTTTTGTGAGGTCTTAGGTAGGTATTTCCAGTCTGTCTACCGGCCGGTGAGTGCAGCTCAGGAAGGTGATGCAGATGAGGGGGAAGAGTCTATATCATGTGTTGATATCCCAACCATCACCGAGAGAGACGTCATCTCATGTATTGCGTCGCTGAGGGCTAGGTCTGCGGCAGGGGTTGATGGTATTCCTCCTTTCATAATTCAGGGAATTTCCGGCCTGATTGCGCCGGTACTTGTATATCTATTTAATCTTAGTCTAAAGACTGGTATATTTCCAGAGGCATGGAAGCGCGCTTTAGTGTCTCCTATTCCTAAGAAGGGCAACCTACAGGAAGTTGTTAATTATAGACCAGTTTCGGTTCTGAACTCAACGGCTAAGGTTTTCGAAAAGGTGATATATCGCTATTTATATGCTTCTTTGAGTAGATATGTCGATTCTAGTCAGCATGGATTCATGTCAGGGAGATCGACAGCTTCAAATCTTGTTGATATGTTGTCTTTTGTCGCCCCAGAAGTAGAAAATAAGAAGCAGGTCGACGTTGTTTACTTTGATTTCATGAAGGCATTCGACTCGGTGTCTCACTCTATTCTTTTAAGTAAACTCAGGCGCTATGGTGTGACGGGTGCTATGCATGGGTGGCTCGGCTCTTATTTGTCCAACAGAACTTTTCGGGTCAAGGTGTAGGTCCCGCAGGGTTCAAATCTTGGCCCACTGTTGTTCATCCTTTTCATAAACGACATAGGAAAAGGCCTGAATTCAAAAATCTTTGTTTTTTGCCGATGATGTTAAGCTGTGCGCAAGAGTTAATTCCGCTGATGAATTTAAAGTGCTCCAGAAGGATGTCAACAGTAGTCATGAATGGGCTGTTGTCAATGACTTCCTCTTAATTTTAAAAAGACAAATGTAATGACGTATTCGAGGAAGACTTTAAAGGTCAACTATACTTATTACATTAACGGTATGGCTGTATCCCGTGTCGAAAGCGTACGTGACTCGGGAGTGCACTTCGATGGCAAGTTGCTCTTCACAGCGCATGTGAATAAAGTAGTTGCCAGAGCAAGGAGAAACTTAGGAATTTTATTTTATGTTGGACGTCGTTTTCGGCGGCTTGAGACGTTGCTCCGGCTTTATCAAGCATATGTCAGGTCGGTGTTGGAGTATTGTTCAGTTGTTTGGAACTACGATAGAGGATACACCGACCAGCGTATTGAAGCTGTGCAGAAGAGGTTGCTGTATCACTTGCGCCAGCGTGGCATGTGTGAGGCGGGTGATCAGTACGAAGAGGAGTGTACCCAAGTGGGTATAATGACATTGAATAAGAGGCGGGATATAGCAGATGCCATGTTTTTGTACAAGGCAATTCATGGAGCTATCAGTGTCGATATTGCGCATGTAGCGTACAGGGTGCCATATGCGAACTCCAGAAGGCACAGGCTTTTGGATTACAAGGTAAAGACGTGGATATCTCCCCTGGCAAGATGCGTAAACATTATGAATTTTGTTGACGGTTGCGGAGTTGATATATTCAACAAGAATATATCAACGTTTAAGAGGGAAACTGTTAAATGTTGGATGGATTGATTCAGTTGGGACAGCCATATGACGAGTTGGTAGGTGAACTGAGTAGCCTACCAGCGTTATTAAGTCATATTGGACTCCTCCTTTGATAATTGTTTTTTTTTACTTGGCTGTTAGCTCGGTTGTTTGTCTTTTGTTAGTGTTTCTTTTCTTCTCACCATTGTTCTCTTTACACACTTTAGATGTGGTATCATTGCCAATTCCTGCGCATTTTTACTTGTGAGTTTAGACATATGAGTTAGTGTTTTCTTTTGACGTCCCATGTTTTTACGTCCCGATGGGTAAGTGCAGCGTTCAAGGATTTCTATCTGTTGCTGTACTTGCTCTACTCATGTAGGTCGTCCTCGCTTCCCTGTTAGTTATCTTCATAGAGATTTGGATGGCTGTAAGGGGTGAGTGGAGGCCATCAATTAAAAAAAAAAAAAATTATTGTTATTATTATTATTATTATTATTATTATTATTATATTATTATTATTATTATTATTATTATTATTATTATTATTATTATTATTATTATTATTATTATTATTATTATTATTATTATTATTATTATTATTATTATTATTATTATTATTATTATTATTATTATTATTATTATTATTATCTAGTATTGTTCTATGCAAAAAGATTGTAGAATTTTGCAGTAAATAAAAAACTAAGTCTTCACAATTTATACTTTCTTTCTAGATTTGAGGTAATTTCCCCCTCCCTCGTGAATTGGTGCTTGGCATTAAAATCACCAACGGCGATAAATCTATTTCCTAAAAAGTCAAAGAGTAAAGTAAATTTAGTTTCAGTCTTCCGATGGCTGGGATTTAAAATATAACACTAATCTCTTGACGATAATTTAAATTTATCCAAATCAATTATCACCCGAAATTCACACTATAAATCAAAAGTAAAGCCGCTTGGTTCTTTATTTTGCATGTCATCACACCAAGTTTTTCTAATCATTATTGTTAACGGGAGACACTCACAACTATCAACTGACTCAAAACGGATGCTGTACGAGACAATTTTGAAGTCTGGTGTGGACTTACGGGATACAGCTCTGGAATTCAACAAAAAATACCTATATTGACATTATAGAAAGTTTCCACACAAAATTTTCACATACAGCTCTTAGGATACCATGTACATACGAAAAAATATGTATGACGTAGAGTTTAACTCAATAAGCAGTAAATAACATGATTTAGCCGAACGTACGAACAAAGACTGAACGGACATCCAAATTATTTAGCGATAAACTTATTGGACAATAGAGACTGTACTTTCACAAGACTTAATAGATGAGACGTGTTTGACTTAAGTAGGAGATTTGATAATGATTAACCTTTTAATTTTCTTACGAAAATTAGTTAATGTAAAATTCTTTCTACCACAAAAACCCAAGAGCGAAGAATCCAGACGGCGAGATGAGATTTTTGCGAAGAAGTAAGGGGTTTAGACACTTGGACAGAATAAGGAATGAAAAATAAGGTTAGAATTGGGTATTTACAACTTGAACGAAAAGATAAAGGATGATCGCCAAAAATGGAGACAGCACATGGAAAGGATGTCAGATCACATGATTACCTAAGCTGACGCACTGGTACGCTCCAAAAGGGAAAAGGGATGTCGGTATACCTAGAAAAAGATGCAGATAGATGATTATAGTGTGCGAATTCGGAACAGGTTGCGACCTAATCCTTGTATGAAAGAAGAATTCTTTCTAAATTTATTTTATTTTCATTTTATTTGTAACACTTCGCATTATTAATGGGTCGATAATGTTTTATTTTGTGTTTTTGTGTGTTTTCTATTTCTTATTATAAATTTAAAAACTAACAAAAATAACTGAATCGGTTACGTTTATTTCTTCAATAAATTATTCAACTTCGTATAGTATTTTGATTTTTTTTTAAATTAAACTCATGTCGGTTTATCAGAAAACAAGAAGTAAATAAGAATACTAATTTTTATGAAATAACCCAATGTTTGTTTTATAACCATATTGTTCTTTTCATCTTACTTCATCACGTTTATGGTTATTATCAGAACATAAAATGTTTAAGAAACAAAAATACAAGAAACTAACATGCAATGAGTGCAATCATTTACTTTCGCAGCTACGTACTAAAACTTTTAAGTGTATCATTTTAACGATTTATGAAAACTTTTTTATGAATGTTCAAAAAGAATATAAGTAAAGTACATTACTATGCAGGGGATGATATACTTCTCCACTAAGTTAATCCTGAACGCTTCGCAGAATAGCTTGTATATATCTTCTCGTGAACGGTGTGACATAACTCTTGGGTTTGACAGTCAAAATCCAAAATTCACCATCAATTGGCTTGGCATATGAAAACGTATGTCGTCTTACATACCAATAAGATGACACTTAAATTTTGATGCTCTACTTTTAAACTTATTCCGTATTATATTATGAACATTTATTTCTTAAATCACGTGACAAATAATATTAGGTAAAGTAAACTGTATTTATCGCCGGTTTGACGGTGAAATTTAAATAGGCCTACAACTAAAATCTGGAAATTTTCACATAATATTACACATAAAATGTAATCTCCTTTAATTCACTCCCGTTGTTAATAATCACTGAGTTGACGGAAGTTAAAATAAACAACCTATTTAAAATTTCAATTTTTTAATTTTTTTTTCAAAAGTAATAGTGTGAATCCTCTACAATAATAATCTTCTTCCATAATTCTTCGCTCGTTTAATATGTACTGTAAGTAATTGTTCTTCATTTTTAAGATGTGATGAAGAGTAGTTTAGACTCTACCAAAACACATTAACTATGCACCAACAAATGTCAGCTGGTTGTCAAAAAAGAAAAGAAATTAACTAATACAAAATACGGTAGCCTAACCCTATTTTTCAAGAAAGAAAATGTTATTGTTTGTCAATAGTTAAGAGTGTTAAGCTCCTAACTACGAGTAAATTTCTTGAAACTTTGCAGGAAAGCTGACAAACTAAATGAAACTCGTATAGTTCTCATGGAAAACATGATATCAAACTCCGAACGACAACAAAACTTTACTTAACGTAAAGACACAAAAACTAGAACAAAACTCCTTATCGATTGTTTAGAGCACACTTATTTATATAGGTTGCTAGCTATTTATATTGCTAGCTTTCTAGAAGATTCCAAACCATTTAAGCTAGAAAGTTCCAGAATTTTCCAATTACACAAAAAGATGAACATTAAAATGTGTGAGTGTGGTTATACATAAAATAACATAAATATACATAAATTTATAACATGAGATAAGTCAAATTAATTACTGTCAAAATGTGAAACTACTCATACAAACGTCCTATGGTCAAAACACAATCGTCACGGCTGTGCGAAGTTCAGCTTTCAAACTTATATGGCAAATAAAAATGAAACAGAAATTTCAATAAAAAAAAGACAATATAGAAAAACTAATGTTAAACGTCACTATACGTGAAACGAAAACGTTAAAAATATTTTAATTAAAACAAATCATTCTAGAGACCTTTTTATGATTCTGCAGACATAATTGATTTATAATTCAGTACTAAAACTTTTCTTTTCGCTAATCCTTTTCAATTGTAGCTGTAAACTGTAATAATTTTTAAACAAGTACGGATTTTTAATTTGTTCAGATACAAAGGGCACATGTAAAAATTCAGTCATACATCTTTTAACAATCTCTTTTTTCCCCGGCTCTAATCCTTTTTATAACAAGTGAAGCAAATACCTTTCAGTAAGTAGACAAAAAATGTACTTTGAATCCTAACAATAGAATTTTTAGAGTGGTGCAAAAAAGAGTATTTCAGAAGGCTAGTGTATATTATATTGCTGTTATTTCACCGAATAGAATGGTTTAATTAATTGCAATTTTTAACGGGATGTTTCAGTGAACTTACCTATCTACAATGACAGTATGTTTTTCACTAATGAGTTTTCATTCCTTCGACATTGAACAAAGCTTTTCGAGACAATACTCAGCAGTCTGCTATAGAAACAACTTTTGTTCCGGTACTCATGGCTTACGACACGCGAATGTTTAAGCGATAACACAAAACAACACCCACCTAAAAGAAAAGAAATACATTCAGTATTACAGCTCAGTCAATTCGTAAATTACACATTTCTGTTAACATTCCTGCACAAACTTTTACCCAGCTCTGTAGCATATTTCCTACTATAAAATATATTCATTAATTAAGGTAAAGTACAAAAAAACACTTATTTGCAACGTTTACTGTAAATTTTACATAGGATTTGTTGAGGCCTAAATTTTATTTTCTTCCCGTTGGTGTAGTAGTTAGCGCAACTGGCTCTTTTTCCAGAGATCTTAGGTTTGATTCCCGATTAGATCTGACATTTTGATATCTGTATTATCGGCATTACCCAATAAAGAAAAAAACAAGTTTTATTGAATTATTCGATTTCCAAATTGTTATTTCCAAAAAGGGACTAGACCTACTATTAAATAAATATAGATCTAAATTAAAGTCTCAGTGTCTCATTCGGAAGTGTATTAATAACTGCTAAATGGCAGAACCGCGTTCAATTTCCGGATGATATTTTTGGCAAACCTCACAAGCACAACCATTTGTTGCCATTCTCCCACATGGTCGTTCATAACCAGATGTTTATTCAACATAGAATAAACCAGAACAATTTAATTTTATTTTATACAAAAATACTCGTAGTAATTTTATGCTTCTTTGTATTCTAAAATCTAAAAGCTCTGCTAAATATTTTATTTTACGAAAATTTCATAGATATTACTCATAAGGCTTAAAATATTTTGATCGAACAATATTTGACTAGATATAGTGAAATTCAGAAAAGCTCGTCACCACAACCACCTAGCTCCACCGGTAGTTCTTAACAATGTTTTACTTATGTATTGACTGGCCCGGCTAGGAAGCCAGTAACATCTATGAATGTTGTTCATAAATTATTTCAAAACAATATAAAACGAAGATCACATGAAAAATGTATACTTTCTTTTGTCCTATATGAATAGGGAAGGAAAGTATTATTTTCATCTCAATATTTTGAAATCAAGATTTTACCGGAAATATACGTTTGCAGGGCTCCCTAAACAAAAAAAAAACACTTTTTAGCTATCGATCTGTGGGTGTGTGCGTGTTTTTTTGTGTCCGTCTGTGTGAACAAAATATCACAAGAACGAAATATTGTACAAAATTACAACTTAGAAGAGTTAGATACCACTAGGTATGAACATTTTTATCAAATCGGTCAACCGAAAGTAGTAATTTATTCGTACAATTCTTTTTTTTTTGCATTTTCTCAAAAACGGTTGCTGAGATTTTGTTTAAATCACCTCACTTACTGAATTTTCTTCTCTACAAGGTAGAATAAGCACCATATCTGCTGCAATTTTGAGAAGGCTTTGTACTGTTAGTGAAAAGTGTTTTTTTTACGATTTTGGCCTTACTACACATTTTAGGGCAAAATTCTATTAATAAAATAATAATAATAGTAATAATAATAAAAATAATTATAATATAATAATTCTATTCGGCCTCACCAAACATTTCAACCAAGCATGATGGCAATGTCTTCGTATAAAGAAACTACCCCAGGAGGTAATCGGAAACGAGAATCCTTCATCGCCAGCATGAGCGGTCCAATTGGGCCATTGGATTCTGGGGAGCCCAAACCACCATGCAAGAAAGGATTGGAGACTTCCAAAAATAACACCTCAAATAACAAGTTGAGGACAAAACGAAAATGTTTACTTGCTACTATAAACATCAACACTCTAACACAGACTGGAAAACTCAAACAACTGACAGACAAACTGGACGAAAAGAACATACTGATAACAGCAATACAGGAAACACGATTTAGGGATGAACTCCACATCGACTCCGGAAATTACAGAATTTACAAAGGAAAACCAGCGGTAAGGAACATGAAAGGTGTGACCATCCTAGGAACAGCATTTGCGGTTAACAAGAAAATCACTGAGAGTGTACTCTCCTTCATATCTCCATCAGAGAGAATATCAGTGCTGACCATCAAATCGGGAAACAACGCGTACAACATCATAAACACTCATGCACCAATTAACCAGGACAATAAGACGAACTTGGAGAAAGTGGAAACCTTTTAGGAACAACTATAACAAACCCTCATAGAACTACCAGATGAACACACAGAAATTTTAATGGGAGATTTCAACGCCCAACTGGGTAGAGAGAAAGCACACAGAGACGCAGTGGGATACTATCCAGCACACACAAGAACAAATAGGAATGGCATACGACTCATCGCACTTTGCAGACTCTTCAAGATGAGAATCATGACCACACACTTCAAAAATACTCCAAAGAAAAAGAAGACTTGGATGTGTCCAAACAAGAAAATGGGGGAATTTCAAATTGATCACGTGGCCATCACCAAAATAAATCAGAAAGAAATCATGAACACTCAGGTCAAGAAGGGCATGAACATAGACTCAGACCACTACCCCACAATAATTAAAACACGATTTCAACCTCACAAACCACCACCACGTCCAACAGGGAAAATCAGGATTAAGCCTGAATTGCTTCGCGCCAACGGCAATAGGTATAGAGAGGAAGTCGAAAGAATGAACCAGGAAGAGAACTGGGAAATGACAACGCGAAAATTATACCAAATAGCGCAACAAACTATCAACCTCAATCGCAAGCCCAAACACAGGTGGTGGAACGAACAGTGTGACCAAGCTCTAGATGAAAGGGCTGAAAGTTGGAAAAAATGGAACAACCAAAAAAACCCAGAAAACTGGGAGAGCTTCAGGCAAACAAGGAAGAACACAGCCAAGATCATCAGAACCACAAAGAGAAACTATGACAAACACAAACTACAGCAATTGGAAGAAGATTTTCAACAACACAACTCTAGAGATTTTTACAGAACCTTCAAGGAAGAACTCAGAGGATATCAGCCAACCAGCCTTAGTTTCAAGAAAAATGACGGTACACTGACGACCAACAACAAAGAAGGATGCGAAACCCTTGCAGACTATTTTGAAGAGCTACTCGACTGTGACCCCTCACAAGGGACTCTAAGTTTCACCAGCAACAACAATCCCAACCCCCCATCAAAACCACCAACGGAAAAAGAAATAGACACCATCATTCAATCTTTAAAAAACGATAAAGCACCTGGGGAAGATGGAACAATATCAGAAATGCTAAAGGTCGAAGGGGGATGGGTAAGCAAACGAATACAATAATTATGTGTGGACATCTGGGAAAAGGAAGAAATACCGGGAGAATGGAGGAATGCACTCATCCACCCGCTGCATAAAAAGAGTGACAAAACAAATTGCAACAACTGCAGAGGAATATCTCTGCTACCAGTAGCCTACAAAGTACTCTCAAAAGCCCTGCAGGAGAGAATCAACAAGCAGACCGTGCACCTAATAGGCGAATATCAAGGAGGTTTCAGAAAGGGAAGATCATGTACAGAACAGATATTCAACCTAAAAAACATCCTAAGAGTCAGAGCCATCTCAAACCAGAACACCGTGGTAACCTTTGTCTAATCAAGAAGGCATATGACTCTATAGACAGAGTAACCCTCTTCAAGATTCTGGAAGAATTAGGTGTTGATCAGAAAACCCGGGCAATCACCAAACAAACATTAACAGGGACAAAATCCAAAGTGAAATTTATTGGAGAGCTGTCGAGAAGTTTTGAAGTGAAAACTGGGGTAAGACAAGGTGATGGACTGTCACCCACTCTATTCAATCTAGTATTGGAGAAAGTGATAAGGGAGTGGAGAATTCAATTGGAAGAACAGAAACTGCAACCAATCAAATTAGGAACAGGAAGAAGGAAAGTCAACATTGACTGCCTAGCCTTTGCAGATGACATAGCCATACTGACCAGAAACACCTGTGACGCCAGAATAGCCATCGAAAGACTACAGGAAACTGCAGAAAAGGCGGGATTGCAGATCTCTTATGAGAAGACAGAGTATATGGAATGGAAACATAAAGGAGAGAAACACCTAGAAACCAAATATGGAAAAATTAACAGAGTAAATCACTTCAAGTACCTGGGGGAATGGATGCAACCAAATGGACTGGAGGGAGTGGCACTACAGGCCAGGGTGGACAAAATGAACAGGGCGTATGGGATCACCAAAAACAGATACAACAAGAAGTGTATCTCCAACAGAGCGAAAATCTTGCATTACAACACAGTGATCAAACCAGAGGGACTGTATGCCGCAGAGTGCCTTGCAGCAAATAGCAAGAAGGGAATGGAGGAAATAGAAAAGCGGGAAAGAAGAATTCTAAGGAAGATACTTGGGCCGAGAAGGGATGGGGAAGGACAGTGGAGACTACGCAGTAACAGAGATTTATATAGGGAAACAGAAACCTTTAGCACAACCTTCAGGAAGCGACGAGCAAAATTTTACGCACACCTTTACAGAATGGACCCATCTAGACTCACACACCAAATCTTCACCTTCATCACACAGCGGAAAACAACGACCCCATGGGTCAAAGAAGTACAGAAAGACTTGCAAGAAATGAACATCGATGAGGGTGCCATTCTGGACAGGAAGGCTTTCAAGGAAACAGTTGACAGATGGGAACCATCACATCAGGTCCAACGAACGGGCACAGAATGGACAAGTGAACGCAAGCAGTTATTCAGCCAGAAAATGAGGGAATCCTGGGAACGAAGAAGACTAAACATCTGTCAAGGTTCAACGCGGTCCACAGTGGCCAAAACGTAAAAAAAAAAAAAAAAAATTCTACTTAATAAAAGCTGTAGGAAATTAAAAATTTCACAACTTTTATTTCTGACATTTTTCGACAACGCTTAGTTTAGTATCATCAAAATCTTAGCATTAGGTTGCTCATCAAAATCGAAAACAGATTGGATTTTTAAGATTGCGGCCTTAATTTGCAGTTTAAGACGAAAGTTGTAGGAAATAAAAAATAACTACAACTTTTATTTCAAGCACATTTTCTACAGAACTTAGTTTAGCGTTTATAAGAATTTTCCGTATTTTTAAGTGAAACAGAGGTTGATTATCATTTTAGCGTCATTCGCTCGTGATTAAAATTACGTTATGTTTTTTATTCGTGTGAGTGTTTCACACCACATTTTTTTAGTTTAAGTAAATGCCCAAGATTTGAAATACTTAGAAGAAATTTGGTAATTATCTTATATCTTATAGTCATTCATAATCCCAGAGATTTTCCAGGCGACTTAATTGTTTTTAATTGTTATGTAGATGTATAAATTGTTTAATTATAATACAAAGAACATGAAAGGAATTATCTGTAACGTAAGACAATATAACTTAATGCTTGTTGGGTCTGTAACGTGATTTTAGAATGAAGAATTAAGAGGAACGTGATATCTCAAAGAAACACAACTTGATAAAAGGAGAGAATCAGGCTGTCAAATAATTGTCTCCTATTAAACGGTTTAATCCTCTCTGTTACACTCATCCACTAAAGAGATCTTGTTTCAGATATCTTTATCCATTGTTTCAGTTTACGCAGGAAAGGAAAAGATTTAATTTAAATTATTTCCTCTAAAAATAAACCTTCTTGTATTTAGACCACTTCATGTATAGGCCTACATTTTATACGAAAGGTTTACCCCAAATCAGATTTTAAAATTATACCATGGAATTTATTTTAACTCTCATTGAACTGACTTTAACGATTCTTTTTTTAATTTAAAACCACGTTGTGTAGATTTACCATTCATCATCATTCTCTTTAACCGTCTTTCAAGTTTCCTTGGTTCAGGCCCAATACTATAATTATTTCCTACCTGTCTCTATCACCGAATCACCAATATTCTCCATTGTTTTTGAGCATCACTGAACTAGAATTTTTTGATCCCTGAACCCATCAATTTCACCCTTGGTCTGCCCCTTCGTCTTTTTTCCTCCATCTCAAATACAGTGAACGTTCACCCTTCCCCAACTGACATGAGCAAACCATAGTAGTGTTGTCTACCCAACTCTCCTTACTAGTATGTCCTTCCCTAGTTGTTCCATAAATGTTTAATTTTTCATTCAATCTCTCCTTGTCTTTCCTAGTATACTCCTGTTAAACTTTTATGTGCTGCCTGTTTTCCCCCTTGTCATTAACAGCTGTTATTTAATTCATACAGTTAAATTCAAGAGAAAATTAAACGATAGATTATTCGTAATCCAATTTTAAAAGTTACAACACCATTAAATCGTTTCACCTCCAGCAGTTTCTTATTTCTCTTCATAATTTTGTTAAACAATTTTACCATAATAATTCATTAAATATAATAATTTTTCGTTTTTGTAGAGCTATTATTGCAGTTTTTCGCATCCCAAACGCCAAGCCTCTGTATCCTTTCAATTAACCTTTGGCAGACCTCTACTTGTCATCGCCTCCATTGCTCTACTCATCCATTGTTGTGCTGAGTGATTTCTACAGGAAGTGATTCGTTTACATTCAATCAATCCGAAAATTTACTAAAGCAAAAAAGGCATAATTTTGACTAATGGGATTTCTGAAATGGCTGATTAATGTTGTAGTGTCAAAGTATCCAATTACAGTGTTCAGTAATTCAATATGACGTTCGTATATTACATTAACATTCTGACTTACTAGTCTAGACAATCTAAGTGCGACATAACTGATTTACATGGATTAGTGACATAATTATTCTCTGAGGTTAATTCTATTTGCGGTCAGTCTCATGGTTAAATCAGTAGCGCATTCGACTTCAAAAATGGTATATTGATCCCTTATATTTCCTCATAAATGTGGTCGCTAGTGGCTGTACTATTGTTGAAGAAACATTTTTAAATAGGTCTAATCTATTTATATCATAACATCAATAACTAATCTTGAGCTTGTACTTATTTTATTTTATTCATTAGGCCGTTATGCCTTTTTGGGAATAGATTTTAATTATGTAAGTATAGTGACAAATGTTTGCCATTATTCTAAAGACCCACCGTAGAGGTAAAGTCGTCACCGCGAGTCAGCTGTTCAACAGCTGATTTTCGGAGACGAAGGTTGCTGGTTCAAATCCTATAAGATAGTGTTACTTTAGTACGGATTTGAATACCAGACAGTAGTTACCGTTGTACTTTGATGGTTGGGATTCAATTAACCATAGTCTCTCAGGAAAATTTACATGCCATACACATCATCCTCATCTCACTAGGGTCATGGGGTTGCTTATTGTTCTGAATTGAACAGATTGCAACGTACACACATTAGGGGTAAAAAATGATTATAAAGTTTACTTAGAATTACCTTAAATATAAATTATTTAGTCTTGTAGAATAGCAGTCTATGTTCCAGTACGTCGTTGATCGATGATCTAATTCAATAACCAATTGTTCTCAATTCAAGAAGTAATTTAAAAATACTCATAAATAATAGTAAAAATTAAACAATTTCTAATTTAAAATTTAAATTTTCTAAAAAGTAATTAAATATATCAATACGAATTATAAGAAGAAAATAAAATATTTAAAGAAATTAATTCCAGAAACCACATACTTCAAATTTAAGCAAAAAAAAAACAAAAGATATTATAATTTAATTAAGTTAAATAATTTGAGAAAATAAGGAAATAAGTAAAAAAAAAATAGTAAAACATCAATAATCTACAAAATTATGGAACAAATTAAAATGAATTTAATATTTTAAAAATATTAAGAAATGATTCAAATAAAATTTATGCATGTCTATAAAACCAACTGCAACAATGACTCGACGCCCCATTTGATTCCGGTCAATGGGTGACTAGCAGCAAGAGGAAGACAACTAGGTCAATTCAAATCATAATTATAAAATATTTAATTTTTGAGCTCATAGCTAGAATATTTGTTAACATTTAATTTAATATTGGAAAAAATATTTATATATCTTAATAATTCATTTAAAATACTTAATTTTATAAAAAACAGTGTCATCAATAAAAGAACAAACATTTATAATTTGTAACACATTTTCTTTGTCAATTTTCAATTTTTTACGTTTTCATTTCATTAAATTATTTTTCATTTTCAATTTTGCGTTATCATTTATTTTCATTAAATTAACATTCTTTACAGCCTACACTAGCTACTTAAGTTAATAAATTAATAAATAACATTTATTTTATAGTATGATACATAAACAGTCAGTGTGATAGTATAAAAGGGACAATTAAGTTCCATAAACAGTGTTTTTTAACAATAGTCTTTATATGATTTTTTTATTATTTACTTACAATAATAGTTGGTTATTTTTAATTAACTGATGTTTTTCATAAAACGTATAGTTTATCATACGTTGTAAGCAGGCTTTTATCTTTCCTATTTTTGTATTCTTTGGCGTTCTATCTTTTTTTTATTCATAATCTGGAATTGCCTAACATTGTATTCTATTTTGCAATACCTATCTAAAAATATCGTCTCTTTGAGTGACAGCTCACATATAAACCGCCCGGTACTTTAGTTAGTTTTAGTCCAGTTTTTGACATGTAAACAAATGTGATTAGATCGTTTTATTCATTAAAATCAGTTTAATACTTGATGTTTTACGAACGAGCAGTTCTCCGTAATATACTTTTGAGTACAATTTTTTTTTAAAATAACAGTTAATTAATTATTTAATACCGGTGTTGAACTAAATCTTTTGTCTTCTATTGCATGATTATTTTGGTTCCTAAATTGATTTATTATTAAAATATATGAATGTCAAACAATTTTTTAAATAATTAGGTTGTACAAATTGCGTACCGACTTTGCTCACATTGCGCTAATAAAGTGTGGTTGACTAAACAAAGCCAAATTCAGTAATTAATTTTTCACTGATCTTTATAGAACCGTAAAATTTCATTTTGTTTTATTTTAATAAAACTTAACCACTGATCTAGATAAATTGGGAAAACCTGATTAATTAAAATTTATATGACACGTCTAACAAAGTAAAATAGTATATTTTGAACCGGTAGAGAACAAAGTTTGTAAATGCTGTCAACAATTCACTGAAGTGAAAGTTTGGATAAAAACTGGGGGGTTCATTTATAATAAAAAGTTTCATTTTCTATGGTAAAGTACGTATGTTGAAACTTTTAGAAATGCAAATAAATTGATTCACTCTTCTTTTATTCATGATACACAAACATTATTAATTATTTAATTTATATTGTTTTAATTATTCAAAAGATCTTTTTCATTTTTGAATTTATTAATTAAACAAATTTAAAATATATATTTTAGTTACGTACTCAAAATTCTGCAGTTAAAACAGTGTAATCGCACTTTACCAGTAAGGGGACGAGTTCTTCTCCTTACCCTGCATTAAGTTAAAATAACAATAAATAAATAAAAGTAAAATAAACGAAATAATTCTTATAGTCTAATCCTTAAGGAGGTCAGTTCCTCTATTTAACAACACATTAACATTTATACCATTCACTCAGGAACTAAAAGAGATGGGGCACTTTAAAAAATTTAAGTTCACAATTTTTTTCTACAGCTTAACAGTAGGAACTTTAATTTCCTCTAAAATAATTTTTCTACAGCTGGTGCTACAGAACCTTTTACGTTATAATGTAAAAATTTTTAACAGCATATTTTTTCTTTATACGATTTTAATATTTAAAACCAACTGTACCCTTAAAATGTAAAACTAGGTTAGGTTGACATCTATTCAAAATTTCATCTCTCTACTTTTTATGGAAGCTAAGGAAAAGGTACAAGAATAAAGAATAAGGCCGTTTTGAGAAAACAGCAAAAGAAATCCATAAAATATTAAATTTAGTTTCGTAAATAAGTTCGAAAAGTAGACTATCAATAAAAATGTTTCTAGTCATCGTAGAGACGTGACTTTTACATCATTGTAAAGCGTGAATTTCAAACAATATCATTAAATGAAAAACAAAACTCAAAATATTTTCAGTTTTTCCATACGGATCTTCTAAAACAAACAAATAAACTTCACCGAAGTGCCATTTCTAAAATTAGGTCTCTAGACCAGCTATGTCAGTGTGATATTTTTTGAAAGGAGCTATGAAGTGTTAAGTAACAACACTTATTGGGTAATTGTTATGGTTTAAGCCCAATTGTTGAGCGTGTCACTTGAATTGTATAGAAGTGAGATGGCTAGATGTTTTGAATTGGAATTTTCGATAATTATTCCAAAATTTCTTTTATTTCAGTATTGTTAGTTTTCAGTTTATATTAGGGATTTTTCCAGTACAATTTCCTCAGTGTTCATAGTGTAGATGTATAGATCGGAAATAATTTTAGGGAAATATCTTTAAATGTTGAAATTTAGGAATAAAGTAAGAATTTCCATTCTTTGAAAGATATGATAATGTTTTTATATAATTTTTATCGCAGTACTGTAGTACAATGGCCTGTTCAATTTCGAATTTGGTAAATTTCCAATTTTACTTTCAGGAGAAGAGGTACTCAGTGGTACATTCTCCGTTTAGAACTACGGGTGTTGTCTGTTATTCAGACCAAGAGATGTCTGCTCTATTTTCGCTTTAGATGTCGTACAGTTAGGAAGTTCCTTGTAGCTAGGTCACGGGCTAGTTGGTTGGTGTGGTCGTCTAGTCGTTCACGAAATTTGCTGTTGAAGGACGTGGTTAGTTCCTTTTCTGTCGGAATTTTAAAATCGTCGTAAAGGGTTTAATTACTTACATTAAAATGAGCGCCAGAAGCAAATATTAAGAATTTTCACTGCAAAGTCTGGATCGACTTTAAGTTATTCTCTGCCGCCGCTCCAAAGTGCTTGACACCATAAGTCCATACTGGTATCAAAAGGGTTTTGTAAATTAAAACTTTGAAACGGCGGTTTAATTTTGATCGAAGGTTGTTTGAGAAGAGTAGCTTCTGGCGATGATTAGTTTCTAAACGTTTTATATTCAGATGATGCTGCCAAGTTATTTGCCTGTCAAGCCACAAGCGAATATATCGCCTCACCTGGAAACATGACCGTTATTTAGTACCATAGGTGGACAGGTTTGACGTCGTAAGGTGAACGTAACCTGTGTTAATTTATTTGGGTTCACGTTAATACACCAAAGCATAAGACAATCCGTTATTAGTAAAAGATGTCGCTGAGTCAAACTGGAAGCTTCATCCGCAGTGTTTTCTCTTACAAGAAAGATTATGTAAGTCAGTTAAGACAAGTACGACAAGATATGTCGTCAGCATGAATCGCCGTTACCGATATGTCCAAAATATGCATATCTGATGTAAATAGGCTATTTTCGAACAATTTATTTCGAGTAAACGAGTTGTGAAACAACAACATTTTAGAATAATTCATTTTGAGGTAGATAAAAAAGTACATTTGTATTATTTTAAGGCCTAATGTTTAATTAAAACACAACCATTAATTTTAACAATCATTAACATTTTAGTAAACATAATATTACGGCTGGTCGAATGAATTAAACAATAATGGAATGTAATGTAAATATTTTATTTAATGTGATACTACAGACGATATCAATGACTACAGTAGTAAGTCTGCTATTCAAATACAACCATAAAATTTCCTGACCGATATTACTAAATATCTATTTCTTTTTATTTCATCAATTGAATACCTATTAAATGAAATCACAAACATAAAAGTTTATGTACTATTGTTATTTGTTAGTATTTATTTTGTTAGAAAGGAGCTTCCGAATTATATTTCTTCAAATATTGTACCATTACAAAAAAAAGAAGTAGAATAAAATTTTCCTGCGATCTTGATTTTCGGATAAAATTGAGGACAATTCAAAGACTTAATGATCTCAGGTTACCATCTGATTGTGTTCTTGAATACAGGGAAAGGGCTCTTCTTTTATTCTACTCTACTACGTTCTATATAATTCAGTTTTCTATTCGATTTTATTGTACTTACCCTCTTCAAATTGATTTTTGTTCGTTTTGTTACTCTTTCCTTTTCCTACCTTTTTTATTCTACGTTAAGGTTTGTTTAATTCAACTATGACTCATCAAAACTGCTGTCGTTTTCAGCAAAATACAAAATTTAAATTTGTACACGATTCACTTACATTGAAATTGAGTATATAATGTTTTATAATTTCATTTTAAATGATATGATCATTATTCATTACAATATTATACATTTCGTTTACCATGATCTTAGAGTTGCAAATAATGTACTAACAATCAAGTATATACACTGTTGTTAAAAACCATTCAGTTAATCAGATTTATTTTGGAGGAAACCAAGAATACTATACAAGACCATCTGCATGATTTAAAATTTCATTAAAAAAAGGAGGATAATGGTTACCTAACACAAATAAATCCGTTCAGGTTACATTTTCATTTCGACCACAAATATCTAAAACAGAACCTTCACCTGTATACGATCTGTATAAGAATCAATCGGCCGTTTTGAAAATCGATGGGTACGAAAAAGAAGATGCGGTAACAAAAGATGTACGACAAGGATTTCCATTGCCGTACATAGAAGCACAAGTGATATCGAAAGTAGAATTGCTCCAACTAGAATGCCTTTGAAAGAAAATACAGCTTACTGACTACAAATATTGATTTACAGATTAGGAAAAATTTCTTAAAACACTATGTTTGGAGTGTAGCATTATACGGGAGTGAAACGTGGGTGATAGGGGCTGTAGAAAGGAAGAGGATAGAATCTTTTGACATGTGGTGATAAAGGAATGTGTTAAAGATTAGGTGGGTGTACAAAATAAGTCATTTAGTGGTTCTTAGACGAGTGGATGAAAGAAGGGGTCTTTTCTGTTTGTTAAAAATCCTACATCATTATTCTTCAAGTTAAGGTTAAGTGTAGGTAGAGTAAGTACATTGCTTTTTCTCAACACTGTTACTGTATGTAATAATGAAATATAAACTCATTGAGTACATGACATCATTAAATAACTTATCATTAAATTAATTTAACATAATTAAATAAATATTATTAAATAATTTAATAATTGTCAATAAATAGTTTAAGATTAACTTGAAAAAGAAGAAACACTTTAACGTTAACTTCAAAAATATTGATATATATGATTTTTTAAATATTTTTTCCGTTTCTATCGTTAAAAAATACTAAAAGAATACCTACATACGAAGTATTCACAAAATGTAAAAATTATGCTGGGGGGGGGGAGATAACAGAAAAGACCCAGAAGAAGTATATGGAAACATCTTACCAGAAAAAGTATAGGCTAGTGGGGCATATCATAAGGTATTACTCTATCAATAATGGAGGGTAATATTGAGGGAATCAATTGTAGGGGAAGGCAAAGGTAAGAATAGTTAAAGCAAATTACAAAAGATGAAAGGTGTTGCACATATGAAGTTATAAAACGACTTGCGCAAAATAGAACAGCTTAAAGAACTGCATCAAACCAGTCGAGAGACTGATGGCAAAAAACTTTTGTCTAAGTAAACCAAATTTTCCGCAGAACGTTAAAATAGAGAGTCTGGGCCTATGGCTAGTAAAACAACTTACGTGGTGCATTACTTACTATGTGTAGACTTCTGGAGCTAAATAATCATCTCAAAATAATATAATTATCCTCTTTATCGCGAAATTCTGAATTAAATTTAAACGTGAAAATAAAACTACCTAAACAATTTTATATTTGTAAGAATTACTTTACCTGTTTGTTTAAACAGGTGGAATGGACTGACTCTCATGGCAACAAATTACGGGAGATAAAGCACGAAGTCAAGCCTTGGCCTACGTCGCTGAGGAAGAACAAAAGGAAGAAGTTGTCATCGCGCGACTTAGAATTGGGCACACCAGATTAACCCATGGGTATCTTATGACGTCTGCTGATGCTCCAATGTGTGGCAGGTGCAAATGTCTTTTGACAATCAAACACGTATTGGTTGATTGCGTCTGCTACGCAGTTCTGCGTCGACGATTTAAGATACCCTTCGAATTACGGGACATAATCGGCAACAAAAGCCCTATTTTGGACGTGATTTTAAGATTTCTGCGATCCATCTATTATATAAAAGGACAACTGTGTCCAGGGTGATTCATTTATAGATCAACGCACAGCCGAAACTACTGACGCTACAGACTTGAAATTTGGATATTAGCTTTCTTATGTTGTGTAAGCGCGCACTAAGAAAGGATTTTTCAAAATTTTGATTTTAAAGGGCAGAAATAGCAAAAATTCCCCCCCACTGATGCGAGTATAAAGAATCAACGCGAAGCGCTACGTTTACTGCTGGTTCTCCCACACACATTTACCCCCTCCATAGGCATATTCCATAGCATACCAGTACTGCATCTCTAGGCTTGCGGAACGTCGTAGCCTCTTTTTCTTTTTACAAAAATTACAAATTAAAATTTACATTTTATTGATTAATCATCAGTTTTATTACGAATAGTAGGCCTAACCACCAAAACAAAAAATTACAAATTTACATATTCAAAATTAAATGATTTTTATAAAAATTTTCAATTATTTCCGTTTTATTGATTGAATAAATTTGATTGCAAATCTATTACGTAAAATCCTAATAAAGGATTTTGCAAAATTTTGATTTTAAAGAGTAGAAATCGCAAAAATTTCGTCCCATAAGAAATACACATAGGTAGCCTATACTTATATTTATAAGATTCGTTTAAAAACAGTAACAGTCGGTCTACACCGGATGTTAAAACTCGCATTTTATTCTTAATCGCATTCTTATCGTACGTAAATAGTAGATCATTTACAAAACTATAGCTATTTTTCCAGAAGTTGAATTGACGTTAACAACAATTTTAATCTATGGTTTACTTTTGTCACTCCGGATGTTGTACTGTACGTAGTGTTTAACCTAACACTGGATTTACATTTTATCCGGAATTAATTCCAGAGTTGTTGTAATTAGTATAGGCTAATAAGTGATATGTTTTTTAAGTTTTATAGTATTATTAATTATTATTCAAGATACGGATTTCATTGCTTAGATCACTTAATGTTATTTGACTGACATTGTAAAAATGATTTTTGCAACCGAACAATTAAAATTTAATTTTAAAAAAATGTGTCTCAACCAATTCAGTAAAATGCATACGGTAAAGTTATTTTCTTAAATCTAACTTCAATTAAAATAAAACAACAGTTATTTATGTAAATTCAGGCATTATGCTATTATAATCCTTCTCTTTTTTATTTTTTTACCATAAGGGTCGATTTACACTCATCCGTCCACGTCACGTCTCAGTTCCGTAATTCCAAGAAGACAAGTATCAGTCACAGAAAAATATTCTTTCTTGAAAAATTAATGACATTGTCTACACTGAGCACCAGCACCGTTCCAAAACCGGCGCGCCAGTATTGTCGCCGTCACCGAACCGTCAAAACGATACTTTTTTTCGACGATATTTTGTTTTTTACGGACGTATTTGTCTCTATGTAAAATGACTGAATGGAGTTTGACGAAAGGAAAACTGACGTACATGTGTGAATACTGTCATCATTTTTGACTTCGAGTGGCCGTACCGGTTCCGTTTCGGAACGGTGATGTGACGGTGACTTGTGAATCGTTCTTTATACGTAATTCAAAAAAAATTATATTTGTGACATAAGTTATTAGCAAATTAAAATACAGAATCATAGCCTTAAAATTGCATGGGCGAAGCCGTGACGGGGAGCTATCTATTATATAAAAGAGATGTCCTGATTTATAGATCAACTTAAGTTTTCTAAGCTGTCGCTAAGGAAGGATTTCGCAAAATTTTTATTTTAAATGGTAGAATTCGAAAAAATACCCTCCCATAAGAAATACAGAGAATATACTTAAACAGCTGATTCTTCGTTTACGTTTGCGTGGGCGAAGCCACGCGGGACCCGCTAATTTAAAAAAAAAATGTGTCTCAACCAATTTCGTAAAATACATAAGATACGGTTAAGATATTTTCTTAAATCTAACTTAAATTAAAATAAAACAACAGTTATTTATGTAAATTCAGGCAGTATGGTATTATAATCCTTCTTTTTTTCATTTTTTCACCATAAGGGTCGATTCACACACATCCGTCACGTCACGTCTCAGTTCCGTCATTCCGAGAAGACAAGTATCAGTCACAGAAAAATATTCTTTCTTGAAAAAATAATGACATTGTCTACACTGAGCACCAGCACCGTCCCAAAACCGGCGCGTCAGTATTGTCGCCGTCACCGAACCGTCAAAACGATATTTTTTCTCGACGATATTTTGTTTTTTACGGACGTATTTGTCTCTATGTAAAATGACTGAATGAAGTTTTTGTGACTTAAGTTATAAGCAAATTAAAATACAGAATCATAGCCTTAAAATTGCATGGGCGAAGCCACGACGGGGCGCTATCTATATAAAAAGAGATGTCCTGACTTATAGATCAACTTAAGTTTTCTCAGCTGTCGCAAAGAAATGATTTTGCAAAATTTTTATTTTAAGTGATAGAATTCGCAAAAATACCCTCCCATATGAAATACAAAGAGTGTATACTCTTAAACGCTGATTCTTTGTTTACGTTTGCGTGGGCGAAGCCACGCGGGACCCGCTAGTCAGTATATATAACAGTGTCTGACAGTACAGGGTGGAGTGGAATGTCTCATAATGTTCTAATAGTGCCAATAGTTCTAATGAGTTCAAATTTATATACGTATGTGTGTACATATTTTTTTTATTTTGTGGTTCCTATACAACCTTTTTTATCCTTTATGTCTTTGATATTATTGTGTTTTTGGGTAAATTCTATTTTCTTGGCTGTGATACTAGTTCGTAAGATTTTAATTCTATAAGTTTATCAATGTTGTAAGTGTTACAGTATTTATTCTAACTATGATATTAGGTTCAAGTTTATGTTTGTATGTTTTTGTTATGTTAATGGCCACTTTACAGCCTTGGTTTTATTGTTTTAAGAAAAGTGCGTTCTACACTTGGATTCTCTACACCCTTGTGTGGAATAACAGGCGTTAATAACCTTGGCTTTTCGCCTTAAAACTCAAAAAAAAACGTTTTTTATAATCGTAATTTTTTCTTTCAATCAACTTTAGTTAACATTAATTATTTTTTTTAATATCTTATAACTGCATGGTCATTAATAATAATAATAATAATAACTTTATTTATAATGACTTATGTTGATTACGGAACAGTTTCGGTGGGTTTTAACTTCTCATGATTTTCCGATCCAGGTCGGGAATCGAACTTTCCGCCTTCTAGTTCCTTATATTCTATAGTTCTCAACCAAGAGTGCAAAGTTGGCAGTCCTAACATTTTTATCGTTAATGCGAAAAAAATTCCGACAATTCATACCTCCAATTTATTAATTCAACTCTTTGTTAGATTTAGAACATAATTCAGTTAAACAAACATTACTCAACTTTAAAATCGTGCAAACAAACGGGAAATATGATGTAATGAATAAAGCAAAAATGAGTTAAACGTGACTGCTTTGAACAAATAAATCCTTAAAAATAATTGTTTAAATAAACGAAGAGGGTTTTTATAATTCAAACAAACTGTTTACTTCTATTTCAAATAAAATGCCAAAATTTTAAATGATTAATGTTAAATTCATGTACGTAAATATTAGTTGAATTTTAAAAAAGCAAAAATATTCGGATGTTATTTTCTGACTGGTTTGCACAGTTTCCGTGCAATTTACTCACGCTCTATTTTATTTTTAGAACGTAGTATGTACGCTTGATAACGCTAGGGTTTCAAGTGTCAGCACAAAGTTCACCTGCACAAAATATTTGCACTTCATTTGATGTTTATGACATGAGACTATTTTCTTTGTGATTAATTATTATGCCCCTACATTTTTAATAAAATTTATTTCTCTACAAAGATATTAAAAGTTAAAACTATAGGCTATCTCTTTTTATAATATATTATAATTTTATTTGTTTTTCTATTTAGTTATTCAAAATTTACTGTAATTTAATTTAGGAAATTATTTGTACTTCAAAAGTTAAATATTTAATAAATGGAAACATATATCTCTACCTGGAAGGTTTTATTAATATTATAATTAGGCTGTTGAGTTGAGAAAAAATATTAGTAATATTAAAAACTAATTATATCATAACTAAAATCTATAGACATTATTGATTGAAAAGTAACACGTAGTAATTATTATTTTCACAAATATTTAACTACTCCATGTACATTATGTAGGCCTACTTAATTTGTTTAATAATGATAAAAGAGAAAAGAATATTGATAGTTCTATAATGATCCCTTTTTGATAAACCTTTTTCATTACCTTTTTGATAAAAAACTAACACTATTTTACAGTCTTTCACGTCAAAAACAACACATGACTCACACTCGCACACGTCTACTTATAAGAGCAGATAGTAGATTCACAGTAACACAAAAGATACAGTCTTCTATTCTCCTACTTTCTATTTTTTACTTTGGTAAGTTCAGATAAAATAAATTTCCAGTTTACGTTGTTTTGCAATACTCTTAAATAGGTTTTATAAATGCAAACAATTTATCTTAAAGATAATATTTCATGCTGAAATATTAACATAAATAAGCGTAAATCAATTTACGGCCATTTTTTCAGTTCTTAAAGAGCCTGTTAGATTAACTGCAGGATTTTTACACCACTAAAATCTTCTAAAGCCGGCCGCATTGGCGTAGTTGGTAACGTGCTCGCCTCTCATCATGCGGTCTTGGACTCGAATCCCACTCAGACACGGCATTTTCATACGTTACAAAAAATAATTTACATCATTCACAGTTACAACCCAACGTCGTCGCTAATGACCACAGTAGTTGATGCGACGTTAAATAAACAAAGAAAAAAATCTTCTAAAAGGTAGTATACAGAAATTGTGTTCAACGACAAACCACTACAACACGGCCGGCTGTGGTGCAGTGGTCGGTGCAACGGGCAACCATGTTGGGGTCCCGTATTCGATTCCCGGTAAGGTCTATAATTTTCTCACCTGTTTATCACCTCATATTATTACCTAATAATATGTAGATTCACAGTAACACAAAAGATACAGTCTTCTATTTTCCTACTTTCTATTTTTTACTTTGGTAAGGTTCAGATAAAATAAATTGAAATAAATAAATAAATTGATTTTAAAATTGAGTTTAAAATAAATTGATTTGATCTCATTAGATCTGAGATACTGCAACACCTACCGAGACGCGGCTTACGCTTTCCACTAATATTGTTCAATGCACTCCTTCATGTGGCGTATGTTCCTGGACGATGAAAATTTGCCATTGTTAAACTTTTCTTGAAGCCTGGAAAGCCGTATTGCTTACCTTCATCCTACCGTCCCATTAGTCTCCTACCGACAACAGGGAAATTCGAACGCCTCTTACTACCACGCTTGCAGATACAATGTGAAGACGCCAACATTATTCCGCCTCATCAATTTGGATTTCGGCCACTACACTCAACAACACATCAACTGCATCGAGTTGTGGACTTCATTTCGGATAGTCTAGAAAGGAAAGAGTACGTCACTGGCATTTTCTTGGATATCAGCTCCGCATTCGACAAGGTATGGCATGATGGACTTCTATTTAAATTGAAACGCATTTTGAATGACTCATACTATTTGGTTATAAATTCATTTTTAGAGTATAGATTTTTTTAAGGTCCAGTACGGTACTGCTTACTCTGAGCTGCACAAAATTGATGCTGGAGTACCCAAAGGGGCAATACTGTCCCCATTTCTGTATAGCGTATTTGCATCGGATATGCCTAACTTGAACACATCGGTAACCACGACGTATGCTGACGACACACCAATTCTTGTACGAAAAATGAGCGCGGATGAGGCTTCCAGGTTGGCGCAGTGACATCTTTTATTAATAAAGGACTGTCTTACCCGTTGGCATATTAAGGTGAACCCAGTTAAATCAACACAGGTTACGTTCACCTTACGACGTCAAACTTGACGCTGAAATAACATTCACGTCCCACAGGCCAGGGTGGTGCGATATCTTGGCTTATGGCTTGACATGCGACTAACTTGGAAGCATAATCTGCGTACGAAACGTTTGGAACTTAACCGTCGCCAGAAGCTACTCTTCTGCTTCATTAACCCTCGATCAAGATTGAACCTCCGCTCCAAGATTTTAATATACAAATCTCTTTTAAGACCAATGGTGTCCAGCTCTTTGAAATAGCGGCAGAGAGTATTTAAAGTCGATCCAGGCCTTTCAATCAAAATTCTTAACACTTGCTTCTGGCGCTCCTTTTTATGTAAACAATAAAACCCTCCACGATGATTTCAAAATTTCTACAGTAAATCTAACCGCGTCCGTGTATAGTATATTTCACGAAAAACTAGATGACGATCCAAACCAACTAGCCCGTGATCTAGCTACAAGGAACTTCCCAACTTTGCGTCATTTAAATCGAAAATGGAGTAGAGACCTCTTGGTCTGAATAACGGACAATACCGTAAGTTTTGAACGGAGAATGTATCAATGGGTACCTCTTCTCCTTAAAGTGAAATTCCCCACCGCCATTTAAATATCAAATACGGAAGTTGTGCAGCTTCTGTATTATTACGGCACCGTAATAACAATTAAAGACAAAAAAAAATATTATTACCTAACCACAATCCAACATCATAGTGGTGTAGGCATCATCACTTAATAAAAACAAAATAATAATAATAAAAACACTTTTTATTAATCTATTAATTTTTTTTGTAAACTACATAAATCTCAGATAAATAATGTTAATAAATAAAAGCATTGTACTTATTTATTTAATTGGTATTAGTACAAGTGCCTCTACCTTCGCTCAATTTTATTTCACTCCAACGTAACACTTCCGATCATTACTGAAGTAGTCCAGTATATTATAAAATACTACTCGTATATTTAAACCGAGATTTTTAATGTTATTAAAAAATATATTAAATTTGAAAACATTTTATACAATCTCATAACACAATATTTGTACATTGTTAGAAATTATCGTCGTACCGTATATTCTGCAAAGTGATAATACACATCATTGTACCTTCAACTTATTGTCATCAAGAAATAGAGGAGGAATGTTATAAAAAAGAGAATTGGTTTATACCGTCTAGGAAAGCGCGGTGGTGCTACCATCTACTGTCACATTTTGTGAAATAAAAATCATTTCTTTTCTTTTTTTGTAATAAGCTTCAACAGGATTAAAAAGAAGGAAAATGTACGATGAGGTTTTGTAAAAGAACACGCTGTAGAAAAAAGTACTCTTCCGTTTTATGAGCTTGGTAAGTTTGGAGTGCATTGAATCTCCCTGCTTTTTTCTTTTAGATTGAAATATTAAAATAAAAATAAAACTGCTAAGATATAAGCATTTGATTAAATATAAGATTTCAAGTTTTATTTGATCACTTTGATGGTAATTGTGAAATTTTTATCAATACTCACCCTCAGTAAGCAGTGGGTAAAAAGACTTATCCTTAACACATTCAATGCTGAGCAATTATGAGGTTTCTGTCCCGTCGGGCTGATTACTCGTGCAGCGTGTTCTCCGTTTGCTTTATGTAGGGCCTACAACTTATGTTACTAACATTTTCATAGATTTATTTCATTTTCAACTTATACATGGATTTATGTTTGCTAATAACATAAAAGTAAACAGTTCAATGTTCTTTTTAGGTTTATTTTCACCTGTTATAATAAATGAATGCATGTTTTGTTTGAATTTTTCTAATTACCGCTACAATTTACGCGTAATTTCTTATTCAATTTTAAACTAAACATATTAAACTTTTAAAGTAATTCTAAAAGTGTACGCTATTTTCAATCGATACCTGCAAAGGTACTAAATTCACGGCTTCAAGTGTAACCTGAAATCCCGTTAAAAATACTGAACGAGTATACTATACGAGGGTAGAAGATCGTATGACGGAAATTCAAAAATGAACTGCATGGTTACAACAAATAAACATTTCTGAGGACTATATAATAGCACAAAACTGATATCCGACAGGTGGTGTCGCTCCGGAGTTACTTAAAATGATAACAAAACAGAACCCGCTAGGTGAGACGGCAGCCTGGCGGTAACACCTACCCATGACCCGCTAGGCGAGTCTCTAGCACTGAATGTGTTAATAAGCCATCGTAGATTTTCTTGCAGACTGGTAGCGTAAACGAAGAGTACTCAAGAATTTTACCATATCAGATAAATTTGTCAAATAAAATGATTTTAAACGTGTTTGCCTTGCGAATTTCTTTAAATACCGATCAAAATAGTTTCAGTCAAGCACAACAACCGCTGTAACTCAAGGTTTAATAGATGTGCTTTCTCCCTTCTCCTGTAGATGTAAAATTAATAGATGTAAAATTTTCCTCCCCGAAAATCAAAATTGGGACCTTCAGATTTACAACTGAACTACATTTGCACCACCAAAAATATTGTTGTCGAGATATTATATTGAAAATAAATAGAGTAAATTCTATAAGACTTGGAAAGTTGGTCAGTGAGAAATACAGATACGGCTTTTCAGAGCTTAGAGATAAAGTTTTTGAGAAATTTAAAATGGTGTCGTTTGAAAGGTAAATGAAGATGCATTTAGATAATAACTGACTTGAATGGACCTACTTTTGTACATTTGTTTGAAATTTAATATTGTTTAAATTTGTTAAAAAATTTTATTATTATTAAAAATTGTTTAAAATTTGGATATTTGTTTGGAGAAAGAAGATCAAAATGGTTTTTCCATATTAATCATTTGGCGAGCAGCAGTCTCCCATAAATTGCTAAGGAGTGATCGACCTGTAGAATGAAGGCGATTAGGATGGCCACGGAGAAGATGGAAGGATTCATTGAAACCATAATAGTCTGTTGCGTAATCTTTGCAGAGAGTCGAAGAAGAAGATTGAAAATAAGTCATGGGTAGTTTTTTTGTTATCCGAAGAAAACCAGATAGGTTTAAGGGTTTAAAATCAATAATTGCTTTTTACATAGTTTGATAGTATTATTGCAATTAAAATCAAAACTGTACAAAAATAACAGAAGTACTGCACTGAGAACTACATCAAATACAATGGTGACCAATATCAAATTTCAAAAATTTTTGTCGAACGGACTCAACAAAATTGAATCTACAATTTTATCACCTGTAAACTTCCAAGCTGACGTTGTTATATTTATAAATTTATGATAAAATTGTATTTTCCAGTTTATTGATTTACATAAAACAACCAAAGAGTACTACATAAACAAGAATTACAAATAAATTCGGACGCTAGCCAAATTTAACTAGGTCAGCCACTTGACTTACACTAGAGTTGAAAAACTTGTAAAGAAAACTGCGATTGCAAAGAGAACTCTCCAGTTTGAAAAACAACGAATATTAAATTTCATTAGAGCTTTTATTTTATTTTATTTTAAAGAGTACTGCAAATTTTATAATGAAAATGTAATAGGGCTTTGTTAAATGAAATTTGATCGATGACATTTAAATTTTATTTAGATTTAGAGATTTTGTTCAACGTAATTGTATAACTGCTATTTTGTAACAAGTAGTAGGCTACTAAGTAGGCTATCTTAAAAAAATAATTCTTTATAGTTTCAAAAATATAAAATATTCAGCACATTATTAATATGTATAAATAATTATTTACTGTACCTTAAAGGGTTTTTATCATTAATTTAATGTCATTGAATCACAAATACCCGTCTTTTTAGCGCAGAGATAGAACACTTGACTGCTGTGAACAGCAAAACGAAAGGTCCTAGATACAAAAATTCATTCCTGGCCAGGATCTTAGATTTAACTAAGTAAGACTCATTGTTACTTATTTATAACTTATTGTGGTCGGTAATAACCAAACTGTTTGTGCGAATTCAACTAAACAAACTACGTAAAATAAGTTGGGTTTTTCTTTTAGAGGCCCCGCACTCAGTTAGCGCGCCTACAAAAACTGCAGATGCAACATGCAACACACGTACTAGTAAGTACATACATAACACAGTAGCAAAAATAATAATTATATTGTTATAAAAGGGCTGTAGCTGGATGACCTCTTCTCAAACGTCTTCCTCTTACTAAATTCATTTATATAAAATTTAAAAATGGGGTTTTATCTGTTAGACGCCCTGTGTAAGCGCGCCTACAGACATTATAAATGCAATATAAAATACAACATACCATCGCGGATTGCAGGGTGTACAGTGAGTATTTGTATACTTCACGTGTGTTGATGATACAATAATCATACCTTGTTTGTAACTGATGAAGTTCCACGAGTAAGAGGCCCAGAATGCTACGATATCATCTAATATTTGTTCAAACGGGTGATTATTTTTGTACCCTGACGTCAGAACAACTCGCACAAATACGAGTCCAGGAAATCTCGATTTGTGCCACACTGTTTTGCGTTTCGCTGTTTTGTCTGTGTTATTTTACTTGTTATTTCTTTCGCCCGATATCTAGTGTTTTTTTTTTTTTTTGTATAGTGTTATGGTATAGTTTTCTGACAGGATGTGTTTTACTTAATATTGTTTATCTGAAGTGGAATTCATTGCTTTTGCAATCGTGCGCGCGTGCGTGCGTGCGTGCGCGTGTGTGTGTGTGTGTGTTTGTGTGTGTGTGTGTGTGTGTGTATGTGTGTATGTGTGCGTGCGCGCGCGCGCGCGCGTGTGTGTGTGTTACAATATATTTTCTCAAGCTGATAATTTTTCAAGCATGTTGATTTGCAGTTTTTGTAGGCGCGCTGACATAATGCGGGGTGACTAGCAGATAAGTCCTACTAAGTTTTATCCAATCCGTTAGTGAATTACCTATAGTTCCCAATATTTGGTTTCGTGCGTGTTAGAAATTACTTTTCTATGATGTTTAGCGAATGAATGTCCTTGAATGGGGCTCTTGCTTGATTGGAAGTAAAAAAATTTACTTAATGTAAATTAAATGTACAAAATTAAAATGAAAAATTTTAAAATGTACATTAAATTTTAAAAAAATTTTAAAATTGTTAGAGATCTTCCGGGTTCGCAATGATTATGGTATTATTTTATGTAAATTAAATAAAAAATGTAAATAATTTAAATAATGTACATTTTAATTTATATACAAGCTTAACAAATTATTTTACAGCCAATATAATGTAAATTTAAAATTAATTATGTAACAGCTGCTTTTTACAGTACGAAATAAAAAAAGCCATGTGAAGGAAGCAAGAAAATAGATTGGGTTGTCACATACAAGCTTGCTCAAGCTTAACAAATTATTTTGTCGGCTACCATGCAAACACTACTATACGAACGTAACACATTGTGATTTTGTCACTGTATATTAAGGTTAATTCTAATAAGGACGTCAATGCCTTTTTTTTTGTCAACAATCGTCAGTAGAATCGCCAGCATTGTCAAAATGAATTTTAGAACATACTTGATCTATACCTTGTTAGAGCAACATACAAATTGTGCCGTTTTGACGACAAACCGTCACGTTAAAAAGGGTTAACGATATGAACAATTTTTGGGCGATATTAATACATTTCTCTGCGTTGATTCGTAGTTTGTTTCATAATTTTATTTTATGATGGGAAAATTTAGTATTGCCTATGACAGGCAGTTAAACTTTAAATATTTTTTTAAATTTCATTTGCTACTTCTACGGCTACATTTATAGTTCTGTTTTTTTCACTAGAGAAGTTACATTTAAACTAAATCATACTAAGTACAAAAGAGGTACTGGTGAAAGAAAAACTATTATGAGCTTCTTCCAACGACAGTAGATTATTATACAGTTCAACCTTGCAGTGAATATTAAAAGCGCATTTGCAAGATGCAAACTGAATGATTTTTAAAAGGCTTCCTATGCTCATGAAAACACTTTTCTACTGAGTCATACGGTTATAAACCTTTAAATGTAATCAAATTATTTTTTCTGATTATTTCAGATAACATGTAAATGTTTGAACTAACTTCTAGCCTAATGATCTAAAAACCCAATTGAATTGTGCCGAAAATTTCACTTCTCATTATTTACCTAATTTTAAGGTAATTGATAGACTGGATTTGAAAAAAAATCAATATTATCATCGTCGTTATGAAACAACGTACAAATTGATTCTTACTAATTGTTCAAAAAATATAATCTGATAATAGTTTATTGAATTTAATGTTCAAACCAACATCTTCTTTAAATAACGTAGGCGTAATCTTTTAATACGTACGGTCTTATTTCTCAGATTTATTATATTTTTTGTGCTTGAATTTCGACTATAGCTATAACAATCAGAGAGCTATGGCAAAACTAATTTTCTAATGTGTTTTAAGGCATGAATTGACGATTGGAATTCTACACTGTTGGCGCGTAATGTGTATATTTTAATTATACATTACGAGTTAACTTTCGGATTCTAAATCAACAAAAAAATAAACATTACAGATATCGTTACTTAACGAATTTTCTTTTGCTTCTGCACTGTTTGTGTCTATACATATGCGAAAATTTATTAATAAAATCTAATAGAACTGAAGTACAGTTAACAAATCATTTAGGTCTTGCGTGTAAGGCGGCCTACGTTGACGGCGACGCGCGTGTGACGTCAAAGGCAGATCTAATATCGGACCAATCAGAATCTAGTATTCTCAACCAATGAAAAATCTCCAAATCTAGCCAATCAGATGTCTTCTTATGCGTTAATTTGATTGATTATTATTGTCCAATCAGAGAGCTTATTGTAATTCACTACGTCATCCGATATGAACCAATGAAATCGTTTCATTCAGTATTACGTCATATGTCAGTATGGACTTCCTAATTGGTCCGGAACTGTTCCTGCGCGTGACGTCGACTTACATTTTTACATAAGATCCGCCTATTGTCACCGCCCAGTTAACGATACAGCCGAATATTACAGAATAACGTCTACTGAAATGCTAT
Source organism: Catonia carolina (assembly GCA_035578175.1). Taxonomy (NCBI): domain Eukaryota; kingdom Metazoa; phylum Arthropoda; class Insecta; order Hemiptera; family Achilidae; genus Catonia; species Catonia carolina. Next base: position 86,285,275 of record JAQMRL010000002.1, read on the forward strand.
ACGTTCCAGAATTAACACACCTACCCAAAACATTTTAAAATTGTTAGAGATCTTCCGGGTTCGCAATGATTATGGTATTATTTTATGTAACAGCAGTATATTTACAGCTGGTTTTTACAGTACGAAATAAACAAAGCCATGTGAAGGAAGCAAGAAAACCGATTGGGTTGTCACATACAAGCTTGCTCAAGCTTAACAAATTATTTTGTCGGCTCCCATGCAAACACTACTATACGAACGTAACACATTGTGATTTTGTCACTGTATATTAAGGTTATTTCTAATAAGGACGTCAGTGCCGTTTTTTTTTTTTGCCAAAAATCGTCAGTAGAATCGCCGGCATTGTCAAAACGAATTTTAGAACATATTTGATCTATACCTTGTTAGAGCAACATACAAATTGTGCCGTTATGACGACAAACCGTCACGTTAAAAACGGTTAACGAAATGAATAAATTTTGGGCGGTATTTTTCATCATTTCTCCGCGTTGATTCGTAGTTTTTTCATCATTTTATTTTATGATGGGAAAATTTAGTATTGCCTATAACCGGCAGTTAAACTTTAAATATTTTTTTAAATTTCATTTGCTACTTCTACGGCTACATTTATAGTTCTGTTTTTTTCACTAGAGAAGTTACATTTAAACTAAATCATACTAAGTACAGAAGAGGTACTGGTGAAAGAAAAACTATTATGAGCTTCTTCCAACGACAGTAGATTATTATACAGTTTAACCTTGCAGGGAATATTATTAGCGCATTTGCAAGATGCAAACTGAATGATTTTAAAAGGCTTCCTATGCTCATGAAAACACTTTTCTACTGAGTTATACGGTTATAAACCAAAAAATGTAACCCAATTATTTTTTCTGATTATTTCAGATAACATGTAATTGTTTTAACTAACTTCTAGCCTAATGATCTAAAAACCAAATTGAGTTGTGCCGAAAATTTCACATCTCATTATTTACCTAATTTTAAGGTAATTGATAGACTGGATTTGAAAAAGTCAATATTATCATTGTCGTTATGAAGGAACGTACAAATTTATTTTTACTAATTGTTCAAAAAATAAAATCTGATAATAGTTTATTGAATTTAATGTTCAAACCAACATCTTCTTTAAATAACGTAGGCGTAATCTTTTAATACGTACGGTCTTATTTCTCAGATTTATTATATTTTTTGTGCTTGAATTTTGACTATAGCAATAATAATCAGAGAGCTACGGCAGAACTAATTTTCTAAAGTTTTCTAAGGCATGAATTGACGATTGGAATTCTACACTGTTGGCGCGTAATGTGTATATTTTAATTATACATTATGAGTTCTATCGATTTCTAAATCAACAAAAAAATAAACATTACAGATATCGTTACTTAACGAATTTTCTTTTGCTTCTGCACTGTTTGTGTCTATACATATGCGAAAATTTATTAATAAAATCTAATAGAACTGATTTACAGTTGATAAATTATTTAGGTCTTGCGTGTAAGGCGGCCTACGTTGATGGGACGCGCGTGACGTCAAAGGCAGATCTAATATCGGACCAATCAGAATCTAGTATTCTCAACCAATGAAAAATCTCCAAATCTAGCCAATCAGATGTCTTCTTATACGTTAATTTAATTGGTTATTATTGTCCAATTAGAGAGCTTATTGTAATTCACTACGTCATCCGATATGAACCAATGAAATCGTTTCATTCAGTATTACGTCATTTGTCAGTATTAACTTCCTAATTGGTCCGGAACTGTTCCTGCGCGTGACGTCGACTTACATTTTTACATAAGATCCGTACATTGTCACCGCTCAGTTAACGATACACCTTAATATTACAGAATAACGTCTACTGAAATGCTATACGTTCCAGAATTAAAACACCTACCAAAAACATTTTAAAAATGTTAGAGATCTTCCGGGTTCGCAATGATTATGGTATTATTTTATGTAACAGCAGTATATAAACAGCTGCTTTTTACAGTACGAAATAAACAAAGCCATGTAAAGGAAGCAAGAAAATAGATTGGGTTGTCACATATAAGCTTACTCAAGCTTAACAAATTATTTTGTCGGCTATTATGCAAACACTACTATACGAACGTAACACATTGTGATTTTGTCACTGTATATTAAGGTTAATTCTAATAAGGACGTCAATGCCATTTTTTTTTGTCAACAATCGTCAGAAGAATCACCGGCATTGCCAAAATGAACTTTAGAACATACTTTATCTATACCTTGTTAGAGCAACATACAAATTGTGCCGTTTTGACGACAAACCGTCACGTTAAAAACGGTTAACGATATGAACAATTTTTGGGCGATATAAATACATTTCTCTGCGTTGATTCGTAGTTTGTTTCATAATTTTATTTTATGATGGGAAAATTTAGTATTGCCTATAACAGACAGTTGAACTTTAAATATTTTTTTAATTTCATTTGCTACTTCTACGGCTACATTAATAGTTCTGTTATTTTCACTAGAGAAGTTAAATTTAAACTAAATCATATTAAGTACAGAAGAGGTACTGGTGAAAGAAAAACTGTTATGAGCTTTTTCCAACGACAGTAGATTATTATACAGTAAGACCTTGCAGTGAATATTAAAAGCGCATTTGCAAGATGCAAACTGAATGATTTTTAAAAGGCTTCCTATGCTCATGAAAACACTTTTCTACTGAGTCATACGGTTATTAACCTTTAAATGTAATCAAATTATTTTTTCTGATTATTTCAGATAACATGTAAATGTTTGAACTAACTTCTAGCCTAATGATCTAAAAACCCAATTGAATTGTGCCGAAAATTTCACTTCTCATTATTTACCTAATTTTAAGGTAATTGATAGACTCGATTTGAAAATAAATCAATATTATCATCGTCGTTATGAAAGAACGTACAAATTGATTCTTACTAATTGTTCAAAAAATATAATCTGATAATAGTTTATTGAATTTAATGTTCAAACCAACATCTTCTTTAAATAACGTAGGCGTAATCTTTTAATACGTACGGTCTTATTTCTCAGATTTATTATATTTTTTGTGCTTGAATTTCGACTATAGCTATAATAATCAGAGAGCTATGGCAAAACTAATTTTCTAATGTGTTTTAAGGCATGAATTATGTGATTGGATTTCTACACTGTTGGCGTGGAATGTGTATATTTTAATTAGTCTAACTATTATTGTCTGTATGAATGCCACAGGGAACTTCATCCCACCACATGTCATTTTTCCTCGCACAAATATGACTGTGGCGCTAGAAAAGGGAAAACCTCCAGGAACTACGGTAACGGTTCATCCATCAGGTTGGGTGCAAAGCCACATTTTTACAGAATGGTTTAAAAAGTTCATCCACTTTACTAAACCGACTGAATTGGAACCTGTAATGCTCATTCTTGATGGGCATTACAATCACACCCGTAACATTGACGTTATCGACTTAGCTAGAACTAACAACATCACAATCATTTCTCTCCCGCCGCATTCATCACATAAGATGCAGCCTCTCGACCGCAGCTTTATGTCACCCCTTAAAACATATTATAGTGAAGAAATCAGGGTATGGTTAAGAGAAAACCAGAGACCTGTCACAAGTTACGACGTAATGGAGCTATTTGGAAGAGCTTACGTAAGGTGTATGACGGCTGAAATAGCAATGAATGGATTTTGCTGTACGGGAATATACCCATTTGACCGAAATATTTTCAAAGACTCGGACTTCATTGTTAGCCCACAAGATGTAGTTCAGCTAAACCGAGAAGCTGCAGTATATGATGAACATGTATGCAGTGCCATTATCACCAAACCTGACATAGCACACAGTTCTTCAACTTCAAACACTGTACAGGACAAAGCAAAACCTTCTATTCCTTCACCAAAACAGTTAGATACCGTACATGATGAAGATGCACAAGCAGGTTGTTCCTACTCAGCTGTTAGTCCGTTTGACATCAGCCCGGTACCTTCAATAAAAAAGAAGACATCAACAAGAGGACGTAAGGCATCTTCATCAGCAATAATCACATCCTCGCCTTATAAAACTTCTCTACTTGAACATCAGGAGAAATCAAAAGGAACAAAAGAAGGAAGAGGAGGCACCAAAGGAGGAGGAAGAAGAGGAGGTGGTCAAGCCAATGGAAGAGGAAAAAAGAAGTTGGACTTTACTAAAAAATTGAAAAAAGAACAAGAAGATTCAGAAAGTGACGAAGAAGTTTGTTTGATGGATAGTGGTGATTCAGATTTAGATATTCCCAATGGTCACGCGCCCATTGATGAAGACGCTGAATGCATATTTTGCAAAGGGTTGTTTTCAGCTGACTGTAGACAAGAAATGTGGATTCAGTGTGCAATGTATGCACTATGGGCTCACGACGAGTGTTCGGGAAACGTTGGGAGTGTTGGGAAATCTATGTCTGCGATTTTTGTAGAGTTCATTAATTTTTTATATTTTAATTTTTTACTAGCCTTAAGTTTTTATATTTCTTAAATTTCTAATTTTAATCATTATATTGTTTGTAGTCCTTTTTATGGTCAATAGGCCTATTTCTCAATAAAATTTATATTTTTAATTTTTTAACATTCTCTAGAGTGTTTTTACACTTGTTTTCATTTATATTTTTACTTGTCAGTTTTATTTGCCAATAAATGTATTTTTAATTTCAGAGAAACAGTAATTTTTCATTATTTTTGTACCATTAAAACGTAGGGGTCCGACTTAAGCAACCTTTTTTTGGAAGTGAGGATTGGTATATACTTCGCAAATTGTGAATTTGCGGGTATTACGCTGGCGTTACTTTTTCATTATACCCACTGAGTTATAAAAAATAAAATTACCTTAGTATTCATATCATTTAAACTAAAAAAAATTGCAAATTTACGGAATTACAGACAAAAAATAAAAGGGGGGTCCTACTTTGGTTACCTTCCTCTAAGTGTAGTACAATGAGATCTTTTTCACTGTCCTACTTGCTTAAAAAAGACTACAGTAGGTCACCCACTTCCCTGGTAAGAGTATTTCTTTGTGGCGGAAAGGGATAGCTATAAGGGTAGACGAGGAGGTCAAAAATTATGATCATTATACCTACTAGCGTTTTTGTATACGTAATGTATTGTTAGTGCTTATTTTTTGTATTTAATCAGCGAATTTGTGGAGTCAAATGTAGAATTTTGTGAGTGAATGTAATAATATAAGAATAAAAAAGCCAGAGAAAATGAAAAAATTAAACAAATTGACTTAAAAAGTTTTCAACTACAAATTGCTGTACATAAAAATTAGCAAGTCAAAGTTTTAAATTATCTTGTATTTATATTGCCAATGAATATATTTCATGCTCAAAGCAATTATTTTATTCCAGCAAACCCGCTCTGTGTATTTGTGGTAGTTTGTGTGTTTTTAGAAGATTCATAATTCGTTGTTGTTTTTTTATTTAAAATAAAAAGACAGAGTGCTAGTCACGTTGTGTACGACAGTACGCTGCTTCCTGGCTAATTTATTAGTGACGGGACAAAACAAAAAGTCACAAGCAATATCACGGCTGGCTGGTTTCAGTTTTTGCCCCCTTTGCTTCATGTGCTACAAGATACGACAGACAATCTCAAATTTCATTACTTACTTCTGCTTTGTTTACCTTAAATATGCAGAAATAATTTTATTCATTTTAATGGATTATATTAAACTATTTACGACGTTGGAACAAATGGGTAAATTAAAATTAAAATATGCGTTTTAATACACTCTTGTTCTTTTGTACGACGTAAAAGCGCTTAACCTAGCATCTGCACTCTACATTTAGGTCTTTAATTTAATTTTAAATCATCGTCTACAAGTATTTCAATTTTTTGTTTATAATTTTCTCAAATGGAAAAATTATTTTGTTTCTCTTTATGAAATAGTTTAAAACATACGTGATATATTTTTTTACATTATATGTAACGAAATTAATAAGTTCATCACACCTACTGTTGCTCTACGATTTGCGGTTAATTGTTTTTTTGTTTATTTAAAGTCGCATCAATGGCTTGGTCATTAGTGACTACGGTTGTTTAAAAAACTGTAACGATGGGTTTTGATACATAATAATTTCCATACCCTAACCGGGAATCGAACCCGGGACCTCTACTTAGTAGACTGGCGCGCTAACCACTACGCCACGGATAAATTTTTATTTACAAAACAAACGCAAATATATCAACCCCATCTTCTTATGCAATTATATTGTAGCATTGTAGGCTACTGTGGTATTTTGGAAATGTCCAAGGGAATAAATTGTTTATTGTAAGAAATTGTGTATTGTATGAAGTGTTGTGTATTGAACAAGGACTGCGATGAATGGGAATTCTCAAAAAATGAAACTGGAAGAGATATTTGTTTTTATTTTGATTCATTTTATTATGTTCTAGAATAGCGGCAAAATTGTTAGGAGAATCTCAATTATTTGGGAAACTATCAGACATCAGGGGTATAAATACAGTTGGCCACTTTGTAGTGAGTTAGTTTTTTCTTGAATTGTCAGTGGAAAGTGTGGTCAGGCTGTTCGAATTTAGAGCTGTTACGAAACCGGTTCTAAATTACGTTAATAGTACGTTGCGTACGGGTGGTAACAAGTAGTTGTGGACCGATAAACCTATGTTTTGATCTGTTAAGTGACATTATTTTACTTATAGTCAAGTTTAGTTTAAACTTAAGTTTTGCAATTAATTTAATTGAATTTTTAAAACTTTATAGTAAGTCTTATTTATCTATTTATTATTTATCATACCCATCTCCCAAACGAAACTAGGCGTAGGTGTTAGAAAATTATAGGAACGCTCATAGCAGACTAAAATTAAAGTTGGTGTGACGTTCGCAACCTAACTAAATAAGTAAAGAAGCAATGAGGAATTTTCCATTGTTTTTCTCTAGATTGAAAGTTTTCATTAGATGTAGTACGTAGTACGAATTTGTTCTTCTGTTAGGCGTTCTTCACCTGAGACTTTTATTACAATTCATAAGTTCTAGTGCGTATTGTGAAAAACTATAAATTACTGCAAGGGAAGTTATTGCTTGACAAGTGAAAGTCTGTGTTTACAAATTTAATGTTTCTTTAAGAAATGGATATCTATTTGCATGTTGCAAAATATAAAACAAGAAGATTTAATAAGGTTAAATCTATAATAAGAGATACTATAGTAGGCCTAACGTACTTTAAATTAAAAAAAAAAATCAAGATTAGTAGATGGGTAATATAACTTACTGATTTAGTCATAGGCCTACTTCTGGATAATGATTCGATATATCATTTTTTATTTCATGTAGTAAGAAAATTCTGCCAGTTGCGTAATCTAAAATTGATTGACGTCACTATTCTTTCCAATTTTTCATTTTAATAGTGTCTCTAAACACTGCAGGTCCCGAGTCTGGGGCCTCATTATTGATGAAGAAGTCTGAAGGGAGAAACAACAAACTCATTTAAAATCCTGGGTTTAGAGCCCGGCTGGTGGAACCAAGTCAGGGCCACTGCCTAGCGTACAGGCGAAAAATGGTCAAAGATCTATACAGTGGAGGAGAAAGATATTTACCAATATCAGAGAGAGCGAAAGAATCTAATACGTTAGTTTCTGACAGACATCCAGGGCAAATCCAGATGCTGTAAAGAGGCATTTGAAGGAAATGTAAATCATATTTTTATTGTAATCATTAAAATGTACATTATTTAAATTATTTACATTTTTTTATTAATTGTCATAAAATATTACCATAATCATTGCGAACCCGGAAGATCTCTAACAATTTTAAAATGTTTTTGGTAGGTTTTTTAATTCTGGAAGGTATAGCATTTCAGTAGACGTTATTCTGTAATATTCGGCTGTATCGTTAACTGGGCGGTGACAATAGGCGGATCTTATGTAAAAATGTAAGTCGACGTCACGCGCAGGAACAGTTCCGGACCAATCAGGAAGTCCATACTGACAAATGACGTAATACTGAATGAAACGATTTCATTGATTCATATCGGATGACGTAGTGAATTACAAAAAGCTCTCTGATTGGACAATAATAACCAATCAAATTAACGCATAAAAAGACATCTGATTGGCTAGATTGGAGATTTCTCAATGGTTGAGAATACTAGACTCTGATTGGTCCGATATTATATCTACCTTTGACGTCACACGCGCGTCACCGTCAACATAGGCCGCCTTACTCGCAAGACCTAAATAATTTGTCAACAGTACATCAGTTCTATTAGATTTTATTAATAAATTTTCGCATATGTATAGACACAAACAGTGCAGAAGAAAAAACTTTTCTTTAAGTAACGATATCTGTAATGTTTATTTTTTTGTTGATTTAGAATCCGATACTTACCTCATAATGTATAATTAAAATATACACATTACGCGCCAACAGTGTAGAATTCCAATCGTCAATTCATGCCTTAAAAAACTTTAGAAAATTAGTTCTGCCGTAGCTATCTGATTATTATTGCTATAGTCAAAATTCAAGCACAAAAAATATAATAATTCTGAGAAATAAGACCGTACATATTAATAGATTACGCCTACGTTATTTAAAGAAGATGTTGGTTTTAACATTAAATTCAATAAACTATTATCAGATTATATTTTTTGAACAATTAGTAAGAATCAATTTGCACGTACTTTCATAACGACGATGATAATATTGATTTTTTTCAAATCCATTCTATCAATTAACTTAATATTAGGTAAATAATGAGATGTGAAATTTTCGGCACAACTCAATTGGGTTTTTAGATCATTAGGCTAGAAGTTAGTTAAAACATTTACATGTTATCTGAAATAATCAAAAAAAATAATTGGGTTACATTTTTTGGTTTATAACCGTATGACTCAGTAGAAAAGTGTTTTCATGAGCATAGGAAGCCTTTTAAAATCATTCAGTTTGCATCTTGAAAATGCGCTTTTAATATTCCCTGCAAGGTTAAACTGTATAATAATCTACTGTCGTTGGAAAAAGCTCATAACAGTTTTTCTTTCACCAGTACCTCTTCTGTACTTAATATGATTTAGTTTAAATTTAACTTCTCTAGTGAAAATAACAGAACTATAAATGTAGCCGTAGAAGTAGCAAATGAAATTTAAAAAAACATTTAAAGTTTAACTGCCTGTTATAGGCAACACTAAATTTTCCCATCATAAAATAAAATTATGAAACAAACTACGAATCAACGCAGAGAAATGTATTAATATCGCCCAAAAATTGTTCATATCGTTAACCGTTTTTAACGTGACGGTTTGTCGTCAAAACGGCACAATTTGTATGTTGCTCTAACAAGGTATAGATCAAGTATTTTCTAAAATTCATTTTGACAATGCCGGTGATTCTTCTGACGATTGTTGACAAAAAAAAATGGCATTGACGTGCTTATTAGAATTAACCTTAATATACAGTGACAAAATCACAATGTGTTACGTTCGTATAGTAGTGTTTGCATGGGAGCCTACAAAATAATTTGTTAAGCTTGAGCAAGCTTGTATGTGACAACCCAATCGGTTTTCTTGCTTCCTTCACATGGCTTTTTTTAATTCGTACTGTAAAAACCAGCTGTAAATATACTGCTGTTACATAAAATAATACCATAATCATTGCGAACCCGGAAGATCTCTAACATTTTTAAAATGTTTTTGGTAGGTGTGTTAATTCTGGAACGTATAGCATTTCAGTAGACGTTATTCTGCAATATTCGGCTGTATCGTTAACTGGCCGGTGACAATAGGCGGATCTTATGTAAAAATGTAAGTCGATGTCACGCGCAGGAACAGTTCCGGACCAATTAGGAAGTCCATACTGACAAATGACGTAATACTGAATGAAACGATTTCATTGGTTCATATCGGATGACGTAGTGAATTACAATAAGCTCTCTGATTGGACAATAATAACCAATCAAATTAACGCATTAGAAGACATCTGATTGGCTAGATTTGGAAATTTTTCATTGGTTGAGAATACTAGACTCTGATTGGTCCGCTATTATATCTGCCTTTGACGTCACACGCGCGTCACCGTCAACGTAGGCTGCCTTACTCGCAAGACCTAAATGATTTGTCAACTGTACATTAGTTCTAAAAGATTTTATTAAAAAATTTTCGCAAATGTATATACACAAACAGTGCAGAAGCAAAAGAAAATTCGTTAAGTAACGATATCTGTAATGTTTATTTTTTTGTTGATTTAGAATCCGAAAGTTAACTCGTAATGTATAATTAAAATATACACATTCCACGCCAACAGTGTAGAAATCCAATCACATAATTCATGCCTTAAAACACATTAGAAAATTAGTTTTGCCATAGCTCTCTGATTATTATAGCTATAGTCGAAATTCAAGCACAAAAAATATAATAAATCTGAGAAATAAGACCGTACGTATTAAAAGATTACGCCTACGTTATTTAAAGAAGATGTTGGTTTGAACATTAAATTCAATAAACTATTATCAGATTATATTTTTTGAACAATTAGTAAGAATCAATTTGTACGTTCTTTCATAACGACGATGATAATATTGATTTATTTTCAAATCGAGTCTATCAATTACCTTAAAATTAGGTAAATAATGAGAAGTGAAATTTTCGGCACAATTCAATTGGGTTTTTAGATCATTAGGCTAGAAGTTAGTTCAAACATTTACATGTTATCTGAAATAATCAGAAAAAATAATTTGATTACATTTAAAGGTTAATAACCGTATGACTCAGTAGAAAAGTGTTTTCATGAGCATAGGAAGCCTTTTAAAAATCATTCAGTTTGCATCTTGCAAATGCGCTTTTAATATTCACTGCAAGGTCTTACTGTATAATAATCTACTGTCGTTGGAAAAAGCTCATAACAGTTTTTCTTTCACCAGTACCTCTTCTGTACTTAATATGATTTAGTTTAAATTTAACTTCTCTAGTGAAAATAACAGAACTATTAATGTAGCCGTAGAAGTAGCAAATGAAATTAAAAAAATATTTAAAGTTCAACTGTCTGTTATAGGCAATACTAAATTTTCCCATCATAAAATAAAATTATGAAACAAACTACGAATCAACGCAGAGAAATGTATTTATATCGCCCAAAAATTGTTCATATCGTTAACCGTTTTTAACGTGACGGTTTGTCGTCAAAACGGCACAATTTGTATGTTGCTCTAACAAGGTATAGATAAAGTATGTTCTAAAGTTCATTTTGGCAATGCCGGTGATTCTTCTGACGATTGTTGACAAAAAAAAATGGCATTGACGTCCTTATTAGAATTAACCTTAATATACAGTGACAAAATCACAATGTGTTACGTTCGTATAGTAGTGTTTGCATAATAGCCGACAAAATAATTTGTTAAGCTTGAGTAAGCTTATATGTGACAACCCAATCTATTTTCTTGCTTCCTTTACATGGCTTTGTTTATTTCGTACTGTAAAAAGCAGCTGTTTATATACTGCTGTTACATAAAATAATACCATAATCATTGCGAACCCGGAAGATCTCTAACATTTTTAAAATGTTTTTGGTAGGTGTTTTAATTCTGGAACGTATAGCATTTCAGTAGACGTTATTCTGTAATATTAAGGTGTATCGTTAACTGAGCGGTGACAATGTACGGATCTTATGTAAAAATGTAAGTCGACGTCACGCGCAGGAACAGTTCCGGACCAATTAGGAAGTTAATACTGACAAATGACGTAATACTGAATGAAACGATTTCATTGGTTCATATCGGATGACGTAGTGAATTACAATAAGCTCTCTAATTGGACAATAATAACCAATTAAATTAACGTATAAGAAGACATCTGATTGGCTAGATTTGGAGATTTTTCATTGGTTGAGAATACTAGATTCTGATTGGTCCGATATTAGATCTGCCTTTGACGTCACGCGCGTCCCATCAACGTAGGCCGCCTTACACGCAAGACCTAAATAATTTATCAACTGTAAATCAGTTCTATTAGATTTTATTAATAAATTTTCGCATATGTATAGACACAAACAGTGCAGAAGCAAAAGAAAATTCGTTAAGTAACGATATCTGTAATGTTTATTTTTTTGTTGATTTAGAAATCGATAGAACTCATAATGTATAATTAAAATATACACATTACGCGCCAACAGTGTAGAATTCCAATCGTCAATTCATGCCTTAAAAAACTTTAGAAAATTAGTTCTGCCGTAGCTATCTGATTATTATTGCTATAGTCAAAATTCAAGCACAAAAAATATAATAATTCTGAGAAATAAGACCGTACATATTAATAGATTACGCCTACGTTATTTAAAGAAGATGTTGGTTCGAACATTAAATTCAATAAACTATTATCAGATTTTATTTTTTGAACAATTAGTAAGAATAAATTTGTACGTTCCTTCATAACGACAATGATAATATTGACTTTTTCAAATCCAGTCTATCAATTACCTTAAAATTAGGTAAATAATGAGATGTGAAATTTTCGGCACAACTCAATTTGGTTTTTAGATCATTAGGCTAGAAGTTAGTTAAAACAATTACATGTTATCTGAAATAATCAGAAAAAATAATTGGGTTACATTTTTTGGTTTATAACCGTATAACTCAGTAGAAAAGTGTTTTCATGAGCATAGGAAGCCTTTTAAAATCATTCAGTTTGCATCTTGCAAATGCGCTAATAATATTCCCTGCAAGGTTAAACTGTATAATAATCTACTGTCGTTGGAAGAAGCTCATAATAGTTTTTCTTTCACCAGTACCTCTTCTGTACTTAGTATGATTTAGTTTAAATGTAACTTCTCTAGTGAAAAAAACAGAACTATAAATGTAGCCGTAGAAGTAGCAAATGAAATTTAAAAAAATATTTAAAGTTTAACTGCCGGTTATAGGCAATACTAAATTTTCCCATCATAAAATAAAATGATGAAAAAACTACGAATCAACGCGGAGAAATGATGAAAAATACCGCCCAAAATTTATTCATTTCGTTAACCGTTTTTAACGTGACGGTTTGTCGTCAAAACGGCACAATTTGTATGTTGCTCTAACAAGGTATAGATCAAATATGTTCTAAAATTCGTTTTGACAATGCCGGCGATTCTACTGACGATTTTTGGCAAAAAAAAAAACGGCACTGACGTCCTTATTAGAAATAACCTTAATATACAGTGACAAAATCACAATGTGTTACGTTCGTATAGTAGTGTTTGCATGGGAGCCGACAAAATAATTTGTTAAGCTTGAGCAAGCTTGTATGTGACAACCCAATCGGTTTTCTTGCTTCCTTCACATGGCTTTGTTTATTTCGTACTGTAAAAACCAGCTGTAAATATACTGCTGTTACATAAAATAATACCATAATCATTGCGAACCCGGAAGATCTCTAACAATTTTAAAATGTTTTTGGTAGGTGTTTTAATTCTGGAACGTATAGCAATTTAGTAGACGTTATTCTGTAATATTCGGCTGTATCGTTAACTGGGCGGTGACAATAGGCGGATCTTATGTAAAAATGTAAGTCGACGTCACGCGCAGGAACAGTTCCGGACCAATTAGGAAGTCCATACTGACATATGACGTAATACTGAATGAAACGATTTCATTGGTTCATATCGGATGACGTAGTGAATTACAATAAGCTCTCTGATTGGACAATAATAATCAATCAAATTAACGCATAAGAAGACATCTGATTGGCTAGATTTGGAGATTTTTCATTGGTTGAGAATACTAGATTCTGATTGGTCCGATATTAGATCTGCCTTTGACGTCACACGCGCGTCGCCGTCAACGTAGGCCGCCTTACACGCAAGACCTAAATGATTTGTTAACTGTACTTCAGTTCTATTAGATTTTATTAATAAATTTTCGCATATGTATAGACACAAACAGTGCAGAAGCAAAAGAAAATTCGTTAAGTAACGATATCTGTAATGTTTATTTTTTTGTTGATTTAGAATCCGAAAGTTAACTCGTAATGTATAATTAAAATATACACATTCCACGCCAACAGTGTAGAAATCCAATCACATAATTCATGCCTTAAAACACATTAGAAAATTAGTTTTGCCATAGCTCTCTGATTATTATAGCTATAGTCGAAATTCAAGCACAAAAAATATAATAAATCTGAGAAATAAGACCGTACGTATTAAAAGATTACGCCTACGTTATTTAAAGAAGATGTTGGTTTGAACATTAAATTCAATAAACTATTATCAGATTATATTTTTTGAACAATTAGTAAGAATCAATTTGTACGTTCTTTCATAACGACGATGATAATATTGATTTATTTTCAAATCGAGTCTATCAATTACCTTAAAATTAGGTAAATAATGAGAAGTGAAATTTTCGGCACAATTCAATTGGGTTTTTAGATCATTAGGCTAGAAGTTAGTTCAAACATTTACATGTTATCTGAAATAATCAGAAAAAATAATTTGATTACATTTAAAGGTTAATAACCGTATGACTCAGTAGAAAAGTGTTTTCATGAGCATAGGAAGCCTTTTAAAAATCATTCAGTTTGCATCTTGCAAATGCGCTTTTAATATTCACTGCAAGGTCTTACTGTATAATAATCTACTGTCGTTGGAAAAAGCTCATAACAGTTTTTCTTTCACCAGTACCTCTTCTGTACTTAATATGATTTAGTTTAAATTTAACTTCTCTAGTGAAAATAACAGAACTATAAATGTAGCCGTAGAAGTAGCAAATGAAATTAAAAAAAATATTTAAAGTTCAACTGTCTGTTATAGGCAATACTAAATTTTCCCATCATAAAATAAAATTATTAAACAAACTACGAATCAACGCAGAGAAATGTATTTATATCGCCCAAAAATTGTTCATATCGTTAACCGTTTTTAACGTGACGGTTTGTCGTCAAAACGGCACAATTTGTATGTTGCTCTAACAAGGTATAGATAAAGTATGTTCTAAAGTTCATTTTGGCAATGCCGGTGATTCTTCTGACGATTGTTGACAAAAAAAAATGGCATTGACGTCCTTATTAGAATTAACCTTAATATACAGTGACAAAATCACAATGTGTTACGTTCGTATAGTAGTGTTTGCATAATAGCCGACAAAATAATTTGTTAAGCTTGAGTAAGCTTATATGTGACAACCCAATCTATTTTCTTGCTTCCTTTACATGGCTTTGTTTATTTCGTACTGTAAAAAGCAGCTGTTTATATACTGCTGTTACATAAAATAATACCATAATCATTGCGAACCCGGAAGATCTCTAACATTTTTAAAATGTTTTTGGTAGGTGTTTTAATTCTGGAACGTATAGCATTTCAGTAGACGTTATTCTGTAATATTAAGGTGTATCGTTAACTGAGCGGTGACAATGTACGGATCTTATGTAAAAATGTAAGTCGACGTCACGCGCAGGAACAGTTCCGGACCAATTAGGAAGTTAATACTGACAAATGACGTAATACTGAATGAAACGATTTCATTGGTTCATATCGGATGACGTAGTGAATTACAATAAGCTCTCTAATTGGACAATAATAACCAATTAAATTAACGTATAAGAAGACATCTGATTGGCTAGATTTGGAGATTTTTCATTGGTTGAGAATACTAGATTCTGATTGGTCCGATATTAGATCTGCCTTTGACGTCACGCGCGTCCCATCAACGTAGGCCGCCTTACACGCAAGACCTAAATAATTTATCAACTGTAAATCAGTTCTATTAGATTTTATTAATAAATTTTCGCATATGTATAGACACAAACAGTGCAGAAGCAAAAGAAAATTCGTTAAGTAACGATATCTGTAATGTTTATTTTTTTGTTGATTTAGAAATCGATAGAACTCATAATGTATAATTAAAATATACACATTACGCGCCAACAGTGTAGAATTCCAATCGTCAATTCATGCCTTAAAAAACTTTAGAAAATTAGTTCTGCCGTAGCTATCTGATTATTATTGCTATAGTCAAAATTCAAGCACAAAAAATATAATAATTCTGAGAAATAAGACCGTACATATTAATAGATTACGCCTACGTTATTTAAAGAAGATGTTGGTTTTAACATTAAATTCAATAAACTATTATCAGATTATATTTTTTGAACAATTAGTAAGAATCAATTTGCACGTACTTTCATAACGACGATGATAATATTGATTTTTTTCAAATCCATTCTATCAATTAACTTAATATTAGGTAAATAATGAGATGTGAAATTTTCGGCACAACTCAATTGGGTTTTTAGATCATTAGGCTAGAAGTTAGTTAAAACATTTACATGTTATCTGAAATAATCAAAAAAAATAATTGGGTTACATTTTTTGGTTTATAACCGTATGACTCAGTAGAAAAGTGTTTTCATGAGCATAGGAAGCCTTTTAAAATCATTCAGTTTGCATCTTGAAAATGCGCTAATAATATTCCCTGCAAGGTTAAACTGTATAATAATCTACTGTCGTTGGAAAAAGCTCATAACAGTTTTTCTTTCACCAGTACCTCTTCTGTACTTAATATGATTTAGTTTAAATTTAACTTCTCTAGTGAAAATAACAGAACTATAAATGTAGCCGTAGAAGTAGCAAATGAAATTTAAAAAAACATTTAAAGTTTAACTGCCTGTTATAGGCAACACTAAATTTTCCCATCATAAAATAAAATTATGAAACAAACTACGAATCAACGCAGAGAAATGTATTAATATCGCCCAAAAATTGTTCATATCGTTAACCGTTTTTAACGTGACGGTTTGTCGTCAAAACGGCACAATTTGTATGTTGCTCTAACAAGGTATAGATCAAGTATTTTCTAAAATTCATTTTGACAATGCCGGTGATTCTTCTGACGATTGTTGACAAAAAAAAAATGGCATTGACGTGCTTATTAGAATTAACCTTAATATACAGTGACAAAATCACAATGTGTTACGTTCGTATAGTAGTGTTTGCATGGGAGCCGACAAAATAATTTGTTAAGCTTGAGCAAGCTTGTATGTGACAACCCAATCGGTTTTCTTGCTTCCTTCACATGGCTTTTTTTAATTCGTACTGTAAAAACCAGCTGTAAATATACTGCTGTTACATAAAATAATACCATAATCATTGCGAACCCGGAAGATCTCTAACATTTTTAAAATGTTTTTGGTAGGTGTGTTAATTCTGGAACGTATAGCATTTCAGTAGACGTTATTCTGCAATATTCGGCTGTATCGTTAACTGGCCGGTGACAATAGGCGGATCTTATGTAAAAATGTAAGTCGATGTCACGCGCAGGAACAGTTCCGGACCAATTAGGAAGTCCATACTGACAAATGACGTAATACTGAATGAAACGATTTCATTGGTTCATATCGGATGACGTAGTGAATTACAATAAGCTCTCTGATTGGACAATAATAACCAATCAAATTAACGCATTAGAAGACATCTGATTGGCTAGATTTGGAAATTTTTCATTGGTTGAGAATACTAGACTCTGATTGGTCCGCTATTATATCTGCCTTTGACGTCACACGCGCGTCACCGTCAACGTAGGCTGCCTTACTCGCAAGACCTAAATGATTTGTCAACTGTACATTAGTTCTAAAAGATTTTATTAAAAAATTTTCGCAAATGTATATACACAAACAGTGCAGAAGCAAAAGAAAATTCGTTAAGTAACGATATCTGTAATGTTTATTTTTTTGTTGATTTAGAATCCGAAAGTTAACTCGTAATGTATAGTCTATTAATGAACCCCTTTCAGCAGATGAAACTGATGAAATTTGCCTTTTCCTCGAAGCCCGATTACTTTAGGCACTTTACTTTGAACGATTGTCAGCCCTGTCTCGTCAACATTCCATATTCGATCCGGGCAGTACCTTTTCTTCTCTAACTCTTGACAGTAGTTATCATAAAACTTGGACACATTTTCTTTGCTGAACCCTACTGCTCTAGCGTATGAGGTAGCTGTTGGTTGTCGCACAGCTAGCTGTGTTTTATGCCGAGAAAGAAATAGTTTCAACCATTTCTTCCCTGCAGCCTGGTCTCCAAAGGGGTGTTTTAAATTGTTTTTGACTGCTAAACTTAGAGCCATCCTTCTTAGGTCACCTCTTGTTAAACCATTGAAAGTAGCCTCCATTACCAGACAATATCGAACGAGTTCCTTTTCTAAAGCAGGGGTAAGAATAGTTGGCCTTCCCATCTTCGTTCCAGCAGCGTCTTCTGCATTACCGTACTTTTCGTTTGAAAGCCTCATCAGCGTTGTTTTTGGTACCTTGAATAAACGCGATGCCTTTTTCCAACCCATTTTCTTCATTCTAATAGCCTGTATGGCTTCTTCCATATTTTTGGGATCCAAGCCTCTTCCTTGAGGTCCACGGGAAGTTTTCCCCATCTGAAAAGTATTTGTCAAAATTTCAAAATGGCATTTATCGGTTGGTGTAAAAAGGTTTCAAATAGGGGTCCGACTTACGGCATGGGGCCCTACTTAGGGAGTTGTTGGGGGTCCTAGATAGGTCACCTCTGACTTTTCATTTTTAAAACTCATTAAATATTACATGTCTTGAATTTACAATCGTGCATTATATCACTAGAATGCGTATTATTTTCTATATAAGAAAACATAAAGAACAAGAGACTTACCCTGATTAAATAGTCTGAAGTTACAAAACAAACCGGAACATGTAAAAACTTTAATTTTCACTGTAAGCATTAAATGTGAACTGAGTGCCATCACGTAGGGATTCGGTACTGCCAACAGCAGAATAGAAATTTCTCTACTGTTTCTTCACTCACCCGATAATATTGGCGCGCAACGATGCATTGCAAAGGAAATAACGCAGGGGTCCGACTAATGGACCCGGGTCCGACTTTGGTCACCTTCCTCTAACTTTTTAGGAAGGGAGTACGAGGTATGGCTATTAAATAATGAGACTGACGTAATTTTATACATAATCACTTATTGTCACCTTCAATATACACTCCTTCTCTATCCCCACAAAGCTCCATGCGAATTTTCCATTGTTGAAAACAGTGCTGGAAGTCATCTTCTGTCAGCTCCTTCAGGACACGTGCCGCTTTCTCTTTTACAGCTTCCGCAGACTCAATTTAGAAGATAAGAATAAGAATAAGATTTTATATTATATATTGTCCCTTTTAATGTAGATTTCACCTTAGGGAACAGGTAGAAGTCACATGGTGCAAGATCTGATGAATAAGTTGGATTTTATAACTCTGAGATGCTGTAATTGGCTAGGAACCTCTTGACAGATAACGCGGAATGAGCTGGCGCATTGTCTTGGTGGAGAACTTATGATTTTTCCTTCCACATTTTGGGGCGTTTTTTCCTTACTCTTTGACGTAGTTTAGAAAGTACCTCAAGGTAGTAATATTGATTAATTGTTTGACCTTCAGGAACCCAGTGAAGGTACACAATCCCATGGATACAAAAAAACAATCATCATTGCTTTAAATTTTGACTTGCTTATTCGAGCTTTTTTGGCTCTCGGTAAAGTTCGCCTCTTCCAGTGCATGGATTGGCGCTTCGTTTCCGGATCATAAGTAAAAAACCACGTTTCATCACATGTTATTATCTTCTACCTGTTCCCTAAGGTGAAATCTGCCTTACAAGGGACAAGATTTGAGTCTGTGGAAGCTGTAAAAGAGAAAGCAGCACATGTCCTGAAGGAATTGACCGAAGATGACTTCCAGCACTGTTTCCAGCAATGGAAAATTCGCATGGAGCGTTGTAGGGATAGAGAAGGAGTGTGTATTGAAGGTGACAATAAGTGATTATGTATAAAATAGAAATACATTTTTTTACAACGTCAGTCTTGTTATTTAATAGCCACACCTCGTATATAATTTTGTTTTGTTTGGCTGTTCATTATATATTTTAAAAATATTGTATCTGCTTAGAGCGCTTTCTAATGTTTTAAATAGCTCTTGTAATGGCCGTAATAAACTACGTAATAAATGCCAAAGTGAAGAGTTGACGGGTGGCCACCGCTTCTCCTCCAGCGCGAACGGGTTGCCATTGCAACGGATAGTCAGCGGCACGGATAGTCAGCGGCAAAAATGCACGCCTAGCTCTTCTCACTTGTCCACGATAGTGAAGCGATTGCGATGGGTTGACCAACCTACTGCACCTGAATGTTCTATGCATATACACGATAGTTGTTTTATATTTGCGGAGTCACACAGTTTATTTGTGTGTATTTTACATTTTATATTACTATCTGGAGTCTCGCGGATACTTATTTGTACTAATACTAGTTCTCGGTTTTTTGCAACTCTTCGCCTATTTTTTAAGGTACGAGCCACCAGTGATTGAACCATGGCTGAATTTGTGGAAAATTAAAATTAACCAACACAAATAAAACAAATAAGCTAACATATACACTTCGACGAAAAACTTCCCAACCAATTTTTTAAATTACATTCGATTTGACTCATAATACAGATGCACGCTAATTTAGGCCTACACTTTAATAGATGACTAGGAGAACGTATCTTTCAAAAACACATCAGAAACTTAAATCTCGATTTTACCAAATAAAACGTTTAGTTGACGGCGCTCAAAATTACCCATGAAACACAAATTATTATAGTTACTTGAGTCACGAGTTTGCCTTTGTTTGCAACGACTGGTAAAAGGGGGAAAAGCATCAGTGCGCATGCGCGACTGCTTTAGTTTCAGTACAACAAACACAACAATTTATACTATACCCAGAGCATATTTTTTATAGAAAAGGAAATTGCGGAACCTTTTGTGGGTTAACTGTACGAATACAACTCTTTATTACCGTAAACAGAAATGTTAGTTTCTCGAAAACGTGGGCACACTATTCACAGTGCTGAACGAAATCTAATATGCAGTGTAATAAAATGCTGTCAAGTTAAAGATAAACAATAATGCCTTTCCCTGCCTCTTAACAAAAGCCATGAGCGAGGGGCTAACTACTGACATGTTTCTCTTTCCAGAATTCGAAAAATAAATAAGGAAATTAAGGACGTGAAGAAGCTATTCTTTAACAGTTTTGTTGACAGCTGGTTAAAAAAGGAAACTGTTCGGGAGTTACTAGTATAACTTAAAGTGAACGCAACGGTGACAGCGATAGTAAAGAAGACGATTCATTCGTAGAACTTTTTGTTCCAATGGAATAAGGTAGCTGGTAATTACAGTAAATCACACATTTCTACTATCGGTTTCATAATCTTAGACACCCGAGTTTGAACCCTTGCAACTCCGAAACTACGCGTCGGATTTTAACATACTTTAGATCAAAATTTAGCTCATTTTATTCTGCGTTGACCCTTTATAGTCCTACATTTTTAATGTTGTTTAAAAATTCCCATATCGAGGTTGAAAGACAAAAAGACTCGGGTTTTTGGTACCGCAACAAATTTTATGCGTTTAGAGGCGTGTAACTCGATAATTATTTAACCGAAAATTTTGAAATTTTAACACAATGTAGACAATTATATTTTTATAATGTGCAAAATTTCAAATTTGTACGTTATTTTAATTTTGATTTATTTACAAAACCCTTGCTATCTCTGTAACCGCTCGATCGTTAGGCACGGACAAACTATCGTTTTATTCAGCGTAAAAAACTTAGTACAAATAAGTTAATAGCATGAAATATTGATTGGCCAATGTTGTGGTAGAATTTTGAAAATTTTGAAAAATAGACTGGGTAATGCGGGGGATGAACGCTACTATCCATGTTGCTTGAATCTGAATATATACCCGAATTGACAATACTGTCTGTTAATTCAGGTACAGTCCGACAGGATGTCACGTACACAACCTGGCAACATGAATAGTAGCGCCCACCCACCCCCGCATTACCCAGTCTATTTTTCAAAATTTTTAAAATTTTCTACCACAACATTGGCCAATCAATATTTCATGTTATTAACTTATTTGTACTAAGTTTTTTTACGCTGAATAAAACGATAGTTTGCCCGTATCGAACGATCGAGCGGTTACCGAGATAGCAAGGGCTCAGAATATTGTGAATAAACAAAATTTAAATAACGTACGAATTTGAAATTTTGTGCAAGCTGTAAGAATATAATTGTCTATTTTGTGTTGAAATTTCAATTTTTTCGGTCAAATAATTATCGAGTTACACGCTTCTAAACGCATGAAATTTGTTGCGGGTAGCAAAAAAACCGGGTCTTTTTGTCTTCCAACTTCGATATGGCAATTTGTAAACAACATTAAAAATGTAGGACTATAAAGGGTCAACGCAGAATAAAATGAGCTAAATTTTGATGTAAAATATGTTGAGATCCGACTCATAGTTTTGGAGATGCAAGGGTTCCAACTCGGGTGTCTATGATTATGAAACCGATACTTGTAGTCATGTAATTAAGCTATAGGCAATAATTTTTACAGGTCACATTTATTTCTTGTAAGGTTTATGAAGAAAGCATTTTCTCAGAATAAACCACAGCTTACAAAATGTACGTAGAAATGTACGAGTAGAGTGTCTCACTGTTGAGGTTGGCAGCACTGACAAATACTCACTTCCAAATTCACTTCGCATTCACAAAGCGATCATACTCCCGATCCAGAACTATGGCGTTCAACTATGGAGATCTGTAAAGCCGTCACAAACAAAACGCATCCAAGCAATTCAAAATGTAGCCTAATTCACCAAACTATAACACATAGCCCCTTTTATGTAACCAATAAAATACTTCACAATGACTTAAACGTTCCACTCATTACAACAATAGCACAATTTTACAATAAAATGCATTCAAAATTAGATGCACACGCCAACCCGTTCGTACAAAACAAGTACTCGCGATTCATCACGAGTAACCCCACAAAAAGGCTGATGTCAGGAGACCTTTTCCGGGTGAATCAATGACGGAGCTATGGTGCTGATAGACAGCTCACTCAAG
Source organism: Catonia carolina (assembly GCA_035578175.1). Taxonomy (NCBI): domain Eukaryota; kingdom Metazoa; phylum Arthropoda; class Insecta; order Hemiptera; family Achilidae; genus Catonia; species Catonia carolina. Next base: position 86,308,152 of record JAQMRL010000002.1, read on the forward strand.
TAAAGTAATGCAAAATGTAGGCTACATAGGCTAATGTTACATATTTATTTACTGAAAATTTTAACAGATTGTAAATAAACAATAAAAAAGTAATAAAGAATCTATCGATATCATTTGAGCTGAAGATGGTAAGTTGAGCCTATTACTACAAAACATTTTCCCAAGCTCATCTGAGGCGGAAATATTTCCTTCTTGTAGGTGGAACAATTGTTTTAAATGACGGAGAATAGCTGTTAATTGGCTAGCCCCTTTAAGGGAGGGGTAAATAGTAGTGTCCGGTTAATATTGGCTATAAACTGACTTTATATTCAGTTTAATTTTATATACGCTACTGCTACGAAATGTGTTGTCTCAGTAGTTTTACGCAATTAAGCTTTAAAGTAGCTCCTTTTACGTACAAAGTTATCACATATACGTGATAAAGTTCTGTAGATTTATTGCTGATACGAGTTTTACGGCCATATGTCAACAAATTCATAGCTGAAGTTATTATTGGGCCTGTTAAGATTTTTACATCAATTGAGATTTCATTAGAAGATAATAAGTTGTGTATCAAAAATACTTTTGTAGTTGTAATTTCATCTTTTTGTACATTACAAATGCCTGATAATATTGGTCTATCCAGAAACAGAAATTTAACACTTTTTAGACCTACCTGGCTTTGATTTTTTTAGCAGTCAAATAAAGTTTGTACTAGAGAGAGATATTGTAAAATAGAACTATAATTTGAACAGATGAAATAGATTACACAACTTATTAAATATGCTAAAATACTGTTTCGAAAATTAGGCTACTAATTAAACCTAGTCAAAAAATGTAGGTAGGCCTATTTATTCTAATGGGAGCCTAGAACCGTATTTTTTTCTAATTAGGCCTGTTTATTAGGCTACCAAATTTTTTGAGATGATAGATCTTTGTATTTAAATTAATTACAGAAACTGTTGTTAATCTAAAGCAAATCAGGCTTAAATTATATCATTTACTGATGTAGCCTATGAATGTAGCCTATAGTTATTTTAACTACAGCAACCAAAATTAGTTGTAGTTGTATTTTATTCTTTTTAATTAACGAAATTATTTCTCCCGTTCGGAGAGATAAAACATCTTACTCATGGAAATAATTCTGATTCTGTGATCACTTTTCCCGATTAGCGACTACTCGAATAGAGTTCTGAAATAAACCAGCGGAACTTGGTGAGTTTTAAATTTTAAGAAGTAGGTAAGCGAAGCCATTTGAGCCTGAAGCACGACGTCAAAATCCCTTGGGTGTTAACGGTAGAGCGAACAGGAGAAATTAATACGATTAAGGATTATAATGGTAGAGAACTTCTACAGCCTTTTATTTTATCCCATACCTACTCACTAAATTTTAAGAAACTAATTTGTACGGAACCCATAATATATTTAATCTGTTCTTGAATTTTCATTATTCATATGATTTCTAGGTAATATTTTTATAAAAATTTTGTCTAATTTGTTTCATTTTTCATTAGTTTATTAAAACATTGGTATTTTTAATTTTATTTAACTTAACTAAAATATTTAGGTTTATTTACACATGAAAGCTGTTTTAGTAACTGGGATTATGAATAGGCCTAACCTATTTCCTTAATTTTACAATGGGAATAAAACGCACAACATGGATCTACTAGACATGATTTACCCAATGATTGATAGGTCTACGTATACAAAACACATATTTTTGGTTCAATTTTTGGCACGCGAATAGACTCATCTTCGGAATACATTTCTGGATTCATATTTCTGTGTTCAACATGCAGAAGTGAACTGATAATTCCTAATTATGTAAATGAGAAAGTACTGGATGAAAATGAGAAAAAGTAAGTAGGCCTATAACAAGGAAAATTAATAATGTAGCCTGCTACTTAAATTGTTGTTTTTGGCGCTGACGTTTTTCAGCAAGCTGGATTCAGCAATCACAATTTCGATCCAGTGTTTAGTGGTTAGCTATTTTTTTTTAACTGTTGTCTCTACAGGGCTTAGTTTAGCGTTAATTAGTGACTTTCTATGATTTGCTCATTGAAATCAGTTAAAAAAAAGGTATTTTATGATTAAAACCCTAATATACATTTTAGAACAAAAGCATAATACTATTAAATGAAGTTATAGAGAATTAAAAAACCTATAACTTCTTCTATTTGAAGAGGTTTTTGTAGTGATTAGTTTTGTTTAATTATGCCAAGTGATTTTCCATATTTTGCTCATCAAATCCAAGTACAAAAGAAATTGATTTTGATTTAGCGTCATTCACTCATGATTAAACATAGTTTAAGTTTTTCATTATATACACTGGCAAGAGAAAATTGTGCGAGTGTTTCACACCAGATATTTTTGTGTTATATTACTGTATCTGTATAGAACTGTTAATAGTTTATATATACAAGACGCAAAACATTTATTTTTATTATTCAAGACTTCATTACTATATTTTTAATAAAAATATTGGAAAAACTACTGAAATAACAATACTGTAATCTAAAGTTTTGCAGTAACTCGTAATAATTTTAAGTATAATCTATGATAACTTTATTATTACAATAACCATTATTATGTTGTTTTAAATAATATATACTTTTACATTTAATATCAAAAGTATGGGAATATCACAGTTGCAGATATTACTTCTAGTGGTAATACATAGCTATGGGATTTCTACTTTAATGATATTAAACTTTCTTAATTGAGATAAGTGAATGTAGCAATTCATTTAGTAATTATAACATTTATAAAAGCTGATAATATTACATAATTGTATCAACATTTATTTTTTCATTTATTTAATTTGAAAACTTTGATTGGATAATGTCTATCTATCTTAAAGTCACTGTCTAATAACAACCCTATAAGAAAAAGAGTAAAAAAATTATGAATTTATTTTTTGATATTTTTAATGAACGTTTATTTAGAATCTGCTAATGCAAAATATTTTAACAATTATTGAATTTGATACTATTTGGTTCCAGAATGTAATTTACTTGTTGGAGTATGTAGTCATTCCACAATTCTATAATATTGGCCCTTTCCAAGAAAATCTCTTGGCCAGAGGCATTTTAAATGTTTGTGCTGAGCAGTCGGTATCACCCTAGTGTAGATGTTTTGTACCAGAGGGTTTGTATGGAATTCAAATTTCTCATGCATCATCTTATATAGTTGTTGTTGGATGTCAGTTATTTAAGGTAAGTGTTTGTCTAGCATTAGGTTTATGACATAAGGGGCATTGTGTTACTGCATGTAAATTTTGCTCAGTATTCCTTCTATTTGTTTCATGTGTGAAGATTTAGTAGTCCCCTAAAGTTAAACTCTATGTGTCCAGAATAGTCCTGTGGCTGTCTTGTAAATTGTTAATTTACGTGATATGTTTAATTAGTTAAAACAACTATCAACATTTCTGTTGATAAAAAGGTGCTTTGGGTTTGTTGTGAGTGTTAGTGATGTGTGAAAAATCCTGAAGTTTCATCACCATTACCAGTCGCCTAATACAATATCCGTATATCTTTCATAGCTGCAGAATATGTCTTAGAATCTCAAAAAATTTATCCTGGTATGATTTGGAAGCCGCTGCACCATCGTGGTCCAACACAAAATAACCAAGTTATTTCATGCCATAAATCTACCCAGCCATAGCTTCCCTTAAAGTCATCTTTAATCAGGATTATTTGCCTTCTTTCCACGAAAAGATTGTTGGTTATATGATGTTTTTGAAGCACGGTCTTAGCTTGGATTCTCCGTATGTTTTTTCGTCAATATTGAATTTTTTCTCTGTCCCATGATTCCCGTTTTCTTCTGCATAACGCACCACTTACAGCTTGAATTTTGAAATGTAGCCTAGTCTTATTTGACCTATGTTGCACCCACAAACTTAACTCAAGTAATGATGAAGACAGGATGAAGAAAAGCTTCATCCCCCCCCTTCATATAGCTTTCATACCATCATACCCTTCGTGTTGCCTTCGTATGGTGAAGGAGGTAGGTGGTAGGAGGGTAACAGAAAGAGAGAGAGCAGAAAATGTTGGATACTAGTTATACAGTAGATATTGGGTGTATAACTATTGCATTGATTTATGAGTTTTACATGTTCAACCAATTATATGACTGAAGCATTTAAGAACAGAAAAGGTAGCGGTGTAAAATACACTAGTCACAGTTATCTCCTCTGAGAGTAATTAATTTCATTGTACAGCCAGACCCTCTGGTGAATGAAGTGAATGTGTCATTTACAGGGTGGAAAATAGATGTTTATGATTTTTATCCATGCTGATAAGCATACTTTTCCACTCAGTGAGAAAGGCTTGGTAAACCACCTCACTCCTCGTTTTACTTAGTAAAGCCTGTAGAGGTTCAAATCAGGGTTTCAGCTGATGACCTAAACAAAAAAACAAAAACCATGGTAGTACATTCATTGGCAAGTTTCCTTTTTAATGATAATACTGTCTACCAAGAATTCATCGCGTTGCAATATTTCAAAAGACTGCATTTATTGGTTTGTTGTTCCTGCTTTACATCATTAGAATAGAACTTTTTAAATGCAATTTACTTATTTCAAAACAGGGTGCAGCTTATACTTGTGTATGGCCTAAAATACATGCATAAATACAGTATTAAAAAAGTCATATCCAATTTACATATTAAATACAGTGAAAATCTTCCAAAAATCAATGAGATAGTACAAATTTTTAAAGATATAGATTTCACCTACTTTTTCTTATAACAAATATTCAATTATTCTCAGGCCAGACTATCCCCTTCCACTGTTGATTCATACTGATGTCAACAATATTTTTATTCAGTAATAATTGATTTTTTTCTGTACAGTCTAGCAATTTAGGTTTCAACATAAGGTCTTATGAGAATTAAATGTTTCAAGTTTAGTTTACAGTAAAGCACAGCAATTAGGAGTTTCCATTTATTAATAGTTTCCCGCAAGTTGATTTTTTCAAACTTACGCACCTTATTTTAAAGACTACTACAAGTAGAACCATAAAGTTTTGACAGCATCATACTGAGGTTATTTTTCATGGCTGGTAGTGAAATTAGAGTTGTATGCTAACATGCAGTAGGTTTATGATTGAAAGAGTTATGATTTTTTAGGTAAATTGTTAAAAATTTAAACATTTGTTATAAACTTTAAATTTTGAGATAGACAAGTAATTTTAGTAGAGCTTTTGTAACTAATACCTTAATATATATATATGGTACAAATTTGAGGCCAGTATCTCTAACAGTTTTCTAGAAAAAGGGAACATAAATTTGAAAATAATTACAAAATTACAAAAATTACAAAATTACAAAATTTACAAAAAAATTACATGGTTACTTTAATACCTATGTAAGCTATTTTTTGACATAGCCGCCATTCCTCTCAAAGCAGGTGGTGATTTTTTGATGCCTTCCTCAAAGTAGTTTCCCACTAACCCCTTCGTCCACTTCTCCACCTCCTCCTTTACCTCCTCGTCAGATGAAAACCTTCTTCAACCCATGTGCAGCTTCAGGGAGGTAATAAGATAGTAATCTGAAGGTGGTAGGTCAGGGAATGCACAGGATGGTTCAGGACATCCCATTTAAACGAGGCAAGCAGTTCCTTCATGGCATTGGCCATGTGTGGTCTGGCATTGTTGTGCAGCAGGCAGACTCCTTTTGTCAGCAAGCCTCTCCTCCTGTTCTGAATCGCCCTCTGCAATTTTTTTAGGGTCTCACAGTATCTTACAGAGTTGATGGTCTCCCCTTGAGGCATATATTAAATTAAAATTATGCCTTGACAGTCCCAAAACACGGATGCCATGATTTTCTTGGTTGAAATTGTGGTTTTGAACTTTTTGGCGGAGGGTGAAGAGGTGTGACGCCACTGTTGAGACTGTCTTTTGGTTTCAGGCGTGTATTGTGCAACCCAAGTTTCATATCCAGTAACGATGGAGGGAAGAAATTTATCTCCATGGAGTTTGCTGCACCACAAAAACTCTAGCCCGGTTTCCACTCGATTCAACTTGTGTTGGTCTGTCAGGTGTTTTGGGACCCACCTTAGGAACAGTTTCCGATATCCGAGGGTTTCTGTGATGGTTTCGTGTAGTAGAAATCTGGAGATTTGCGGAAACATCACAGAAAGTTCATCCACAGTCAATCTGCGATCATCACAGAGCGCATTTTCGATTTTTTCCATAATTTTGTCCATCACAATTGAAGGTCTTCCGCTCCTCTGATCATCATGCACAGACGTGCAACCGTTTTTAAACTCGCGACAACTCTTGTACACACTCATACCATTCATAGCTTTATCACCATATGCAGTTTTCACCTCATTATATACCTCAACCGGTGGTTTTCCCTTCCAAACGAGATAACGGATGACGCCGGGTATATCGCACTTGGCGGGAGATTGGATTGACATTTTTCACGAAACGTGTTTTCGCGTTGACAGTTCTCAAAGTACTGACCTCAAACTGGTCTCATTGCGAAGAGGAGAAGTCAGGCTACACGTTAGTGTAGCCAACATGTCGAAAATAAAATCCCTCCGCCCTAGAGAGTCTGAGTACACTTACTTTCTGAATATGCCTCATATTCAGAGCACTGGCATTAATTAACTAGCCCCATTGGAACCATCACCTATGCGCTAGTAGAACCTGCTAATAGTAGCAGCTAGTAAACTATCATCTTGGGAATAGGCCTTAAGTATGTCCCCTTAAAATTTTAAGTAAATGAGTGATAATTCTCACTGTAGTTAATAATTACTCACTGAGTAATGGAATTAATTTATTTTTTAATATCTAGTGTAATGAATAATGTAGTATTATAACTAGTATTAACAGCTTGCCATTAACAACTATAGTGGGTTTTCACTTGTAACAATTTCCAGGCCTAGCCAGGAATTGAAATTTGGACCAGCTTTATAGCCTAGTGCACAAGACACAATGTTATGGAGACGAACATTGTTATTTATAATTTATGAAAGAAGTTCATGTAACAAAAATTATTAAAGAAATTGTAGTGCGTCGAGCGGTTGTCGCACTGATGTTAGCAGATGGTCTCTATGAAATAAATTGGCAACACGTTTTGGAAGCAAGCATTCATATTGTGATCAATGAGTATTCCGACAGCGTTTAATTAGGCTTTACATCTCTTCTCCCTTAATCACCCCTTTTTCTTATTAAAAGTTATCCCAATAAATAAGTAACGGTATTAGCAATTTTCCCCAATAATGTTCTATTTGAATTTTGATTGACACTGGTAATGTTAATTTAATTTTGTTGCCACTCACCAACATATACGCCCGACCACACCCAGACTGGTGCTTTTCCCATCTCAGCCTGCAGTCTTCCTTCTATAAGTCTCAAAAAGGTTGTGTCACTTAATTTTGCGTGGATTACCCTTCCTTGACTCCCTACCAACACTTTGATAGAGGGAGAAAAGGAAGGTTCACCTAGTTACAACATTTGTGTGGTCGTAACCGGACACCTCTATCTAATCTTATAAATTTCCTCCAACTACGTCAATAAATAAAATAAAAATTGAAATAAGTGATTAAGGAGAGATGTATAAGCTTTTACAAAAGTATATATAAAAAAAAATTATCAAGTTAGTTAAACGAAAGTTCATTGAAATTGCATACACCACAAAATAAAAACAGTATAATGTATTTTCACACTGTATTAACACTGGAAGCACTCTATGGTTCTTAAAAAATGATGTAGGGAACTCATTTCATCATAAAAATTTGTAGCGTTTTTTCATTAAAACATTTTATAGTTTTAATAAAGAAAATATTTTGTTTATTATCAGTTTGTATAGCTAATCAGTATAAGTTATAACTCCAAGACCCCGTTGATTAATTTAAAGATTTACAAAAATTTTATTAAAATTTGCCACATGATTTATAATTGGGGTTTGTTTACACAGTGTTCTATTCTATTTTATTTTCGGTTTATTTTTTACAGTTTTTCGTTCTTAGGAAGACAAATAACAGTTTTTATAATGTCTTGTTTTATCATGTTCATAAGATGGTATGAAAAAATGTATTTAAAAAAGATGCTTTTTAGGAACTTCCTATCTAATGTTTCTTATAGCAATCTACTGCTTAAATTTCTGAAATTTTTTAAATTTTTATTTGTTTGAAGCTTACAGCGGGTTATAAATCAGATACGCACCAACTTAAAACATGGATCACTTTTCTGTGAATGTACGATCTAAATCACGCGCTGCAATAAGTAACAAAGATGGCTGCAAGAAAAGCAGTGATGCAAACATTACGAAGCAGAATTAATGAAAATTGTGCAACTTGACCAAATAACATCTAATATTCAAATAATTTTTAAATGATTGTAATAATGCAATATAAAATAACTATTTAATTTATATAAGATATCCTACACTTTTACGATTCTATATTTTATAATGTATTATGTGTGATATGACGTATAGTTGTATAATTGTAACTTATGGTGACGACAATTACAGAAATTTTAAGAATTATTTTGTAATCAGACCGTTATTATAGTTGGTTAAGTTACTGTAGTAAGCGATGTATAAATTTTGCAAAGCTTTAATTTTTTATAATTTTATTTGAAAAGTTGAGCACATTTCTTATGTAGTAGTCTATGTGACTTTTGTCGATGATAGCACCACACCATAAGTCAAAATTTGTTAACTCGTGTCGGTGTGTGAGGTTAAAAAGCAGGCAACGAAGTAAGTGAATTGCGATCATTAATTTCTTTATTGTTGAATTTTAAATTCCTTACTGTTGGATGTACGTTGATACCTTAGGTATGTTTAATATTTAGCTGTATGTCAATGCTCATTATTCGCATTTCAATACTATTTGTAATCGTAAACGTTTCTGTCAGGTCTTGTATTGCTGTGTAGAAATGGTGCAGTATTTGTTCTGCTACAGAAAACAAAAATTTGGTTTGGGAATGTCTTTAAACCATGTGTTATTATAATTTTATATCGATTTCTTACTATATAACACCATGTACGCTATATTTTTTGTGCACTAATTGATTGGTAATGAACCCATAAGGAAACCTTTATTATTGCGTTTTTAATTAATAATTAAACTTGCAAAAACGAACATAACATTGTATAACTGTTATGATGGTTTTTTAATTTATCATATGCAGGTTGGTAAGCTTTGTTTTGTTGTAGTTTGTTGAAGTATCATTAAATGATACCAATGTTTCCTGTAGAGAACAAATTTTGTACTCTATAGGAAACATTGGTTGCAGTATTAGATGTATGCAATTTCTACTGGCATTATCTGATGGGTCCGTGTTTTTTTCTTAGGATTTACTCAGTGTTTGTCACACTGACAGTGTTCCTTATAACCATCATTTATTACACACAAATGTTTTATTTACTTTTTTATGTCCTATGTGAATATGACTTAAGTGTCTTCCAGGTTGTTTTTTTTTCTTACCTAGGTTACTTTTAACTGCTTAAAGTTAACCTTCTATACCACGTCTTCAGCAGATAATGCTGAACAATGTAAATTTTTTCCAGGAACACTGCCACAACATCGAGTGTGCCAGAAAGGTTACAAAATGATTTATTATCTGATGGACAGGGCCATTAGTTCCTAAGATCTACCTTAACCTTGCTGGTGAATTCAAGTTAGGTTATAGGCTAATTATAGTAACTCGCAAGGAAATGGTCTGATGGTAGTTGTAAGCATTGTTGCCAGATCGCTGCCAGCACATTCATTCAAGTCAGAAAAAATGTTTAGATGTCTCCTTAACTAGCCGTCTTAAGCTCTTTTTTAATCAAAAAACTCTGTGGGTTCCTAATGATGCGTATTTTATTATTACATATAAGTTATTATTGTGTTGTGATTTTTAGGTCAGTTGCGCGTGCACAAAGTTAGGCAACCTAAATTTTGGGACATTTTTGTGTTTGACAACTAGTAACTTTTTTTTTTAAATAAACTACATATATGTTTTATTATGTTGTTACAACATACAGATTTTAGCTCTAATTTCATTATATTTTGTTATAGGTTATAGAGAAAAAAATGATTATTTGACTTTAAAAGGTGACTAGAAATGTAAGGTCTACTCCTTAACTTACCCAATATGGTGATCCGTTTGTTCATGCTCTGTCGGTCTAGAATTTTCACTCAAAGAATCTATTTTTAGAAATAACAAAACATTCAAAAATAAATCTTTATAATGCATCCTGCAGTTTGAAATTATTTCTATTTCATATAATGAATTAATATAATAATTTCATTAACCTTCTTTTTAAACTGTGTCACCTTTATTGTAATTTCTACTTACACGTGTTTCGGTGCTTACAGAAGATGTACCATCTTCTGTAAATTTTAAATAAATGTGAAAAAATTTTTTAGTTTCAATTTTTCATTTACTCTGATGATGGTGGATCCACCGAAACACGTGTAAGTAGAAATTACAATAAAGGTGACGCAGTTTAAAAAGAAGGTTAGTGAAATTATTATATTAATTCATTATATGAAATAGAAACAAAACATTCATACCACAATACATTGTTTTTGTTTCAAAAATATTGCTGGAATAGGGTTTTATTTATAGCCCAGAAACACGAATATGACATTAGATGTGGCAACGTTGGAGGGTGCGGAAGGAGAGGAAGCGCTCCGTCTACGTAGTCACCATTGAACCATTTTCATGCGAGCTACTCTAACTGTAACTCAACGGACACTAAAATCGATTGTGACCATAAAATAGAATAGTGTACAGAGCATTAGTTCCATTATGCAAGTACATTTATTATGTTTGATAATTCACTGGTTTTCAACTTTGGCAAATACGTTACTACAGTTTTTGCAAGTAAATTAACCGATCTATGTATATCCAATCGTTCTCTTCATTTGAGTAACTTGAAAGTGGAAGAAATCAGTGAAGATCAGAGTGGCATCCACATAATGGAAAAGTGTATGGGGCATCAGATCCATTATGCAGGCGCCTTTATTATATTTGATAATTAGTCAGTTTTAAACAATGACAAACACAATACTACAGTTTTCATTCGTAAAATAACCAAACAATACAATCGAGTCGTTTTGTTCGTTAGCGTGTAGTGTTGCAATGAAAGAAATCAGAGTGATCCACTTATGAAACGAGCATTGCACAAAGCGCCAAGGTCAGGGCGAGTATTATTTTTAAATATTTGTTACGTAGTTTATCTTTGGTTTCAGATTAGAGATAAATTGAAAGAGTATTAGATGACGTTTATGGATAGACCATCCTCTGAGAACTCTGACAATATGAATAACATGAACGGTGGTGTAGAACCTAATGAAGTTATGGCTGATGATGAAGATTATGATTTTGTACAGTACATTGAAGATGAAGAATTAATTGAAGTTCTGGATGGTAATGAAAATGATATGGATGATCAGGACAGTGACGCAGATAATGAAATGGATATGTTGACAGATAATCACCCCATTTTGGATGATGCTGATCTTGTTTTCTCAAATCATACAGGTAGCTTTATCTATACTAATTTTTTTTATCCCTAATGCATGTTGCAATCTGTTCGATTCAGAACCATAAACAACCTCATGAAGCAATGAGATGAGGATCTGTAAATTAGCTGTAGTCTTGTACAGACCCAGGCTGACCATTTCTTGGAGAGTATGGTTAATTGAACCCTAACCGTTAAAGTACACCGGTAACCACTGTCTAGTATTCAAATCAATATAAAAGTAACTACCTTTACTATGAACCTAGAGCCTTTGTCTCTGAAAATCAGCTGTTTAACTGATGACTCACAGTGATAACTTTACCTCTAGATATGTTCCGATGGGTCATACTAATGTTATAAAGAAGTAATGTTTGTTTGTACAAGAGGGTACCATAACTAATTTCAAAATTCTTTCTCTGTTGGAAAGCTTAAAGCTTCCTGTTTAGTGAAGAATATATGGCATTACAAAATTTTTAAATTTGTCTTGTTAGTTTTATTAATTTTTTTCTTTAATTTCAGGTGCTATCTTTTGCTGCCATCTAGACCCTAAGACAAATTCACTAGCTGTTACTGGATCTGAGGATGAAAAGGCATATGTTTGGAATACTTCATCAGGAGATATTTTGTTTGAATGCACCAATCATAAGGTGAGTGCAACAGAAAAATATTTTTTAAGCAACTATGCTGTTTAATAACAAGATCATATTCTTGTTCAGCAGTAATTTAGACATCTGACTGCCTCATTAGAAAAATGAAACTGTTCTAGCTTACATGAAATATAGCAACAATCTTTAACATTTGTGCTTCTTTCTTAAGGTGATTATATACACAATGAGAAGGCTACAAAGGTGCAAAATTTTTTGATAGCTAGGTTTTGAGTAATCTTCACAGTTTTGTTATCCCCTTCAAGGCAAAATCTCCACACTTGTCGAGCTGAAATTTGGAAACTACGATTTTCACATCAGCCCTGACAGGATTGTGAAATTTTCCATGTACTTAAAAAATTTAGGATCCAATTCAAAATTAATTTTTAACTAACTACAAGCTTTCAATACACTCTAGTGCTGAACATGTAAAGATTGATTTTAGTAATTCTGTTAAAATGTTAATAATACATTGTTTGTTTTTTTGTAGGATTCTGTTACGGCTGCCGAGTTCAGTCATGATGGTACATACTTAGCTACAGGAGATATGAGTGGAGTTATACAAGTATGGAAAGTAGCTACTAAAACTTGCGTATGGAATAATGCTATTGGGGATCTATCGGTGCGTATTTATTATTAATGTACTTAAGACATTTGTTTTTCGTAGTGTGTGTATTTTTTAAAATATAAAATCATTTTTATATTTTAAAGTAGTTTACCAAGTGTTTACCCTACTAGATTAAGAAGGAGGTGATAAATGAAAAGTACTTAATCATTATAGCTACTTGTCTATACCAACAGTGTTAGTAAACTCAGCTTCTGGTCTGAGATTGCATCTAAAAAATTAAATAAAAATAATAGTTATTTTGTTATTACATTTAAATTTAGAGTCGTAACGCAATAGAGGTTAATACTTTTAGGACTATGGCTGTATATAATGCGAGCGTTTTAGTTTAGCATGGGTGTCCATGTCTGGATGGCATACGATCCTCAATTTTATGCTGTTCTATAAATATGTTTCCATGTATCGTACACAATAGCTGTTTTTTCTGCAAAACGGTTAACTCTTTGAACTCAGCATGGGTTTAAGAAGTTATGTATATGCTGTGACAGACCTGTTTGTGCCAATTCTGAGGATTAACGCTTCCCATGCGCCCTCCGTCACCACAAACAAACCAAATTTATTATGTGACTCTTATTTAAATTCATAATAAAGAAATATTTGTATTAAGTTATCTTTTTGTTTTGTTAAAACGAAGGCTTCAGGTGATAAATTTATTAATAGTAAAAACCCTGATTATAAAACAAAAATTTATAGAAATGTCACTGGATGGCGACATTAAGTGGCGAGTTAAAATGTTTAATTGTTGGTGACCCTGAAAAGGGCCGTTTAAGCGGTGTTAGTCTTGGAGAAGTATCGGTCGTAGTCGTTGTGGCAGTCAAGTAGCTGGGTGACATGGCGTGTCGCCGTCCAGCGGAGAGGTCATCTTCTTCCCTCGCAGTAGTGCGTCGATGGCTGCTTCGTCGGGTCCAGTGGGCGTAAGGCTCGCGTCAGCGGGCGATGACGGTCCAGTCGACGGCTTACAGTGATGGGGCGGCGAGCAGAAGCATCTTCTTCTCTCTTGCGGGGTCGTCGATTAGTCCTCACTGGACTCCAGCAGCCGTGTGCCATGGTGGACGTCTTGTCGTTGTCTGGATCGGAATTGAATCTCTCTGCTCAGTGCAGCGCTCTTTATATAGTTGCCAAGAGCGCTGTGGTAGAGGGCGGCTACTGGCTCGGCCTTGATGACAAAGACCTCTGTCGGTGCGCCGACAAAGGTCAGGAGAACTATTGAAGGCTGGCAACACAGTAAATGATTAATTAGAAGGGGTGGCAGTGACAGAAATATGAAAGAACAGTGATGCTCAAGAGGTATTAGCCATCTCCGACATGTTAATTCATTGAAGAAAATCTATGGATAGCATTAGTTTCTTCAATATTTCTGTTTCAACAATATATCGACCTTTCTAAGTATCAATGTATTGGATACTCTTCTATTATCATCTTGTTTGTTCTCTTAGTTTGTTTACATCATGTTGTAAAAGAAAGCATTGCTATAAAAATTAAGTACGTTATTTTTTTTATTTCTGGTGTGAAATTTACGAGTTGTTTTAGTCCCTGTGGAGGACTTAATCATAAATGTCAGAAAACTGCAGCTTGGATGTGTGCTGGAGCGCTCGTGGTAACACAATATTGAAACATGCAGTCTGATCAACTCCAGTCCATCAAGGTTAAAAATGAACTCATTAACGCAGATACTTCCTGTACTAAGCAATCCATGAGTTTATGTATGTGAAACAGATATATTAACTAAACTAAATGCTACAAATACTGTTAACAGTTTTCCCAGTTCTGTCATTTGCATTTAAATGAGCTAGACAACTGGATTTCTGAGAGAAGTTTTCCTCTGTCACAGAATGAGCAATTGAAAAGTTGATTCTTATCAAGCCCTTGTCATTATATTTTTCAAATTACATTACTAAGTGTAATAGAGTGACATAATTTAAATAATCGTGGAACCTGCTCTTTTAGAGCTAAGGAGCTAATCAGTGTATCATGTTTTGCAATGTTTGTACATATTGAGCTAGAATATTTTATTTTATAAATTATAACTAAAATTGTAACTCTTTTTACAGTGGATGAAATGGCATCCAGGTAGTGCAGTCCTATTTGCTGCTGCAGCTTCAGGTGAAGTGTACATGTGGAAAATTCCCAGTGGTGAATGTAAAATTTTTCCAAGTCATGGTGTATCTTCTGAATGTGCCCAAATGATGCCAGATGGTAAATTAACGAAACTTTTTTAGTTTGAATAAAATATTATACATAACAATTAACTATTATTATTGCAATACCTGTTTCAGATTTCAATTGCAACTAAAAAACAGATTAATTTATTATGTGATTAATAAGGTAACTATATCAATAAGTGTGACAAGAATACTAGTTCTGTTTAATATTACTTGAACACTTTGACTACCAGTAATAAAATTCATTTATTAGCCAATGCCGACCATATTTTTCTTTACTTTTCAGCCAGTGTCACTGGCTATTTTTCGTAATTTAGCACCCTTTTACTAAACTGAAAAATAATATAAAAATTACAACACTTGCATGTTCTTGTAGATTGATTTTTGCTGTTTATTTTAATTGTAAATTTGTTTATATTATTTTTTTCTTAATAAAATTATATTCACTGTCACTCAAATGACAGTTAATCCAGTCCCGAAAAAAGTTGTTTTGTTCCACTAGGTTTATTACATTTTTAGAATATTAGATGAAATAAAAATTGATATACACATTAAAGTAAAGAAAACTATGTACAGAACTCCAAAAAATTACTAAACTTAATTTAAAAATACTTATAACATAATTTTTCTTAGTGTGTTTAAAACATTAAACAAAAGCCTGGTGTACACTTTGGACATCAAGTTGAAACATGTTTCCTTCTTTATTTCCCATCTTCCTTCATCACTCTGTATTACAATATGAACAAGCACACCTGTCCTCAGCCTTTCTGGGGTCTTGATATGAATATAGGTTATGGCCTCCAATACAGGTACAAATTTATCACAGTGAGGATTTTTGGTTTGCTATCAATTTCTCTGCATGATTCTCTGAGCTGGGCGTTTCTTAAGATTCTAATGGCTTTGTGAAGGACCAAAACTTTTTATTGGATCCCAGCTAAAGTACCTCCCCATACTACAATTTCTATAATGAAGGTGTGATTCAAACATTGCATAGTAGGCAATCACAGAAATTCTTGACCCACAGAGAATGCTGTAAAGTGAATGATATCTTCACATATAGCATATGGAATCACTAAATGCATAAAGGCCACAGGTCTACTCCCAAAGAATTTTCAGGACACACAAGAAACTACAGTTTCAATAAAGTTTCACAAAAACCTAATTTAATTACCCAATAATTCTTCCACAATTTTTTAAATTTAATACTACCATAAACATGAATATTTGCCCCACATTAAAATTTATACCATGTTAACTCTTCACTCTCAATTCAAAAGCTGATCTGGCTGTATCTCATACTTTTTTTACTTTCTCTTGCCTATATGAATATATAGGAAGGAAAGTATTGTTTTCATGTCGATTTTTAGAAATCAAGTTTTCACCGGATCTATATGTTTTCAGACCCCCTGAACCCAAAAAACATGTTTTTAGCGATTGGTCTGTGTGTGTGTGTGAACAGAATATCTCAAGAACGGAACACCGTACGAACTTGAAACTTAAGTTACATACCGCTACCGGACCCGACACGAACATTTTCATCAAAATCGGTCAACCGGAAGTAGTAGTTTATTCGTATAATTTTTCACTTTTTTGCGATTTTCTCAAAAACTGGTCCTACGATTTTTTTTTTAAATCGCATGATTTACTCAATTTTTTATTCTCTACAAGATAGGGTAGGCGCCATTTTGGCTAAAATTCTCGGTGAGGCTGTTTTTACGTAAAAACATAGTTTTTTTTTAAGATTACGGCTTTAATATGCAATTTAACGCAAAAATTTATATAATAAAAATTGTAGAGAATTCAAAATTCTACAACTTTTATTTCAAACATTTTTTTGTATAACGCTTAATTTAGCAGTAATTAGAGATTTTCATTTTTTTCTCACGAAAACGTGTGAAAAATCGATTTTTTTAAGATTTCGGCCTTAGAATGCATTTTACGACAAAAGTGTATATAATTAATTTTATAGGAAATTAAAAGGTCTATAACTTTTATTTAAAGCATTTTTCTCTACAGAGCCTAGTTTAGCGTGAAAGAGTGATTTTCCGTATTTTAAAGCCAAACTGTTTTCGATTTTCATTTTGCGTCTTTCACTCATGATTAAAATTAAGTTATGTTATTAGTTTTTTGTTTATTTCTAATGTTTTGTTAATGATGTTAGGTTTATTGTTAATTATTATGCATTGGCAAGAGAAAGTTGTGTGAGTGTTTCACACCAGATTTTTTAAGTTAAAACGTCACATCCATTAAAAAGTCCTTTTTTAATGGACATGTGTAATGGCCTTTCTGCATTTACAATTTGGACCAAGATAGAACATAAAAGTGTGTGATGGTTGATGAAGCGTTTGATCTGTCGATTTTTTCCACCATGTAGAGAACAAAAGCGTATTAAAGTTAGTTTTAGTTTTAGTATTTTTAAAGTATTTTGTGGAAAGGAAAATTTGTTACTCTCAAAGGAGATAACTGTGACTAGTGTCTTAATAGGCTGTATATTGGTACAACGATGAGTCTTGCATCTGTGCTCAACATGTTACTAAATTGTATTTCATTGTTATAGGAAGGCGAGCAGCATTTGGTTATTCAGATGGTAGCGTTAGAGTATATGATCTAAAGTCATGTGATTCATTGGCAACATTCAAACCAGGAGAAGCTCATAGTGGTACAGTTTACTGTATGGATGTACATCCTGA
Organism: Catonia carolina; assembly: GCA_035578175.1. Taxonomy (NCBI): domain Eukaryota; kingdom Metazoa; phylum Arthropoda; class Insecta; order Hemiptera; family Achilidae; genus Catonia; species Catonia carolina. The sequence continues at coordinate 86,325,724 of JAQMRL010000002.1, forward strand.
CAATAATATGATTGTTAGTGGTGGTGGTGATGGTCTTATTGTACTTTATAAATCACAACCTGGAAAGGTAAATATAATTTTACTTGTTCAATAATCTAACTCTGAAGTAAATAAAATTATATTGAATACTTGTAAATAGCGACTTGTTTTTTATGATAAATGTTTTGTTCACGACCTTCTTTGTGACATGTTAAGAGCATTCTCTCTTCAGTGTAAGAAAGGAGCTTATTCCCAAAATTTTTAATGCTCATGTAATTTACAATGTCTTGTTGTTTTATTGGTTAAAACACAAGTATCAAATTTTCAACTGTAAGTGTTTGTTGTTGTTAAGGTCATCAGCCAAAAGGCTGGTTTGAACCTCTAGAGGTTTTACTAAGTAAAATGAGGAGTGAGGTGTTTTACCTTTCCCTTCCTCACTGAGTGGAAAGGTATTTTTATCAGCATGCCAGGTTCTCTGAAAAGCACATATTTTCCACCCTGTAAATGAGACCTTAATTTCATTTACCCAAGGGTCTGGCTGTACACTATAATAAAATTTGTTACTCTCAAAGGAGATAACTGTGACTAGTGCCTTTTACACATCTACCTCTTTTGTTCTTAAATGATTCAGTCATTTAATTGGGTGACCATATGATAAGAAACAGAACTCCACCTGTCTGTTATGGGCACAAGTGTCAGTACAAAAATTATAAATTATTTAAAGTATTTCAAAAATTGAAAAGGTTTTTGTGGAGATTAATCTCCCACTTTCCTCTGTTGTACTACATTATTGCTGTAATATGTTTTGCAGTAATGTGTTATTGAGAAAAATATTTTTACCAGAAATTTTGTTAGTGTTTTTACGTTTTTTTAAATTTTTTATAGGTTTTGTCAATATTTAAAGATGCTATAGAAGATGGTGGCAGTGAGGATGAGGCTGTGCCTTGGGTTGAAGCTGTGAAATTTTCTCCCGATCCTAATTTGCCATTAGTTGCAGCTGGAACTCTTACTGGAGAGTTGTATATATGGGATATTGCTAAGCAAGTAAGTGTCAAATAATTTCATACTAAACATTTTTTATTACTGTTAAGAAAATTTTGTGGCTACACTGGTAGGTAGACATTTTTTTAATGATGTAATGATAGTAATAATTAACTAATATCCTGTGCTGTTAAACCTGCAAAACTCTGCAGAATTACTAATTTTTTATTTATATGTTTTATAATATTATTCATGTTTCATTATCTGAAGAAAACTGAGTTTCTAAGTTAATGCGTAGCACAAACCAATTCACAAAAATGGATGATGGATGTTTAGGTCAACAGTATGCCAGGCCCTCTTAAAGCACATATTTCCACTTTCACTTCATTCACCACAGGATCTGGCTGTATAATGAAATTCATTACTCAGACTAGTATAATAATAACTCTGACTAGTGTCTTTTACGCCTCTACTTCTTCTGTTCTTAAATGCTTTAGTCATTTAATTAGCTGGCCATGTGATAAGAAATGGAACTACCTGGAACTAGCAGATCGACTGCAAATAATTTAACACTCCACCTGCCAGTTATGGGCAGGGGTAATGGTATTACCTCTTTATCTTGCCAGGATTTAAACTTGGAAATCTCAACTGTATTTTTAAATTAAACTTTTTTAGTATTTTATTATTTATAGAAATAAAATTTTTTTCATTACAATTCCTAATAAAATTTGAAGAAAGAGGTTCTAGAAATCCATAGCTCCTAGTAAAGCCTCATGCATGTTACCAAACAATCTGTACCCTTAATCAACAATTGTTTTGTTATTTTTAATATGTTCATGTTTTTTTATTCTATTATTTTCCTTTTCAGGCAATACGTAATAAAATTGATGTAGACTGTGGAATTAATCGAATAGTGTGGGATAAACAAAGTCCAGCAATTTATGCCAGTTTGCTAGATGGGTCAGTAAAAATATTTGATTCTCGAAATGGTAATTTAAAATCTCAGCTATATGGGCACAAAAACCATATTCTTGATGCTTCACTTTCACAGTAAGTAGAGTTTTACCATTTTATTTTTTTAAATATGTTTAAAAAACGTTCTCAGTGTTTTCCAATTCCTGTTTAATCAAAAACTAATGTGCATAAATTAGTTCCAGAGTGTAATAATTCCTTTGGGTCTCAATTTGTTAAGATCCACAAATTGAGAAAAGGATAATAATGTAAAAAATACGCTTCACTAACCTTTTATAGACGCTACATTTTTTTATAATTTTGTCACTTGTGTATATTTTACATTTTCCAGTGTAGGCCCTATTGTTTAGAATGATATAATATAAAATGACAAAAGTGTACATGCATTGACGTGTCATTAATGCAACTGAAGATTGATGTACATGGTATCCAAAAGGATCTATTTTCTTTTTGTAAACTGCAATCTGCAATACGTATCTTAAAAATGTTTTTCTTTAAACTGTTGCAGAGATGGTAGTTTACTTTTGACTGCTTCGGAAGACAAAACAGCTAGAGTGTTCTCTCTTTCAACTCCTGACAGATGAAATGTTAATCTTTGATTATTTATCAACTATTTGTATCATATTTTTCTAAGGTGATTATTTAATATTTGTTAAGTAAACAAATGATATTGTACCAATAAAGATTTCTATTGTTGTTTATTGATAACGATTGTTTTTGTTGATTTTAATGCCTCTATTCTTTATTTAAATTGATTAACAAATGGTGGTAAAGTACAGGCTAAGGTTTTCTTGCATGGTCAGTTTATTATTAACAGTTAATTGCAATTTTTTAGTGCTATGTAGATGAAACCCAGGTTTTATTTTTATAACTTCTTTGCAGATTATTTTTAAGAAACCTGAAAATTTCCCACTATTTATTAGTTATTGAGACAATCCACATAATTTGATGGTTTTTTGGCTGTATATTTGTGGCACTTGGAAAAGAAAGTCAGATAGGTGTTCTGTTCAATCCATCTGATGATTTTGAAAGATAGTTTTTTTATTTCACATGACTAGATGTCACGTGAAATTTGAGCTGCATTTTTTAAGAATTAGATAAAACACAATATTTGTGATTCAGACGACCATATTTATTTATTTAATATTTTAGTAGGCTTGTCATGAACCCTATTGAATTAAATATCACACACAATAAATAATTAAAATAAATCAAACACAATGATAAATTCATCACTTACCAATAATTTCCCCCTACCTCTGCTTAACTCAGCAGGCTTGTCATGAACCCCTTTGTATCAAATTGTACACAATATTTGTTTAGTTAAAGTTAAATACCAAAACTATTTAGAAAGGAATTCGTGCACACTGTAAAATGTTTCATCAATCAAATATTGTTTTAGCTTTTTCTTAAAATGACTTAAATTGTCACAACTTTTTAAACCTTGAGGCAATTTATTGATGTATTTTTCTACCTGCATAAGTTGGTTTTTGTTCAAACAGTTTAGTGTTGTGATTAGCAACATAATAATCGATTCTGTTTCTTGTGTAGTGGTTGTGAACATCTAAATTCTGTAAAAAGGTATTTTTCTTTACGTACATTATCACTTCAAAAATGTACAAAGAAGGAACCGTGAGCAATTGCAGCTCTTTAAATAGTGATCTGCATGAGGTAAGGTGGTTGACCAATTTCTTACCAAACCAGGTTCTCAAATTGGCAAGCCAGGAAATTTTTCTTCTACAGAATTCCTCTGTCCCTCTCTTCCCCTGCAGAATGTGCTGCAGTGGATCGCATCTTTTTTAATTTCTGCATGTGATCGAGTTACTGCAGCTGACGCCACTTGAAAATTTTGACCAGTTCCAGACCCTAGTTCATTCTCAGCAAAACTTCAACATTAGTGACTTTCTGTTTTCACAAAATTCTCAATATTCTACTATACAACCACAGTTCATGATGCTGGAAAACTCATCTAACAACCAATACACCAGCAAAGTATAAAAGTTCCAGGAGAATTTGTCCAAAAGAAAAATTGAGGCTGAGGAAGGAATATGGATTTAGAAAAAAAAATTAGGTGAGGTGTAAACAATATAAATAACTGTATTGTAAGAAGGGTGTGTAATTATTATTTTCATTTATATTTTAAACTATACAGCTAGAAAGGTTAAATCACAGCTGAACTTAAAAATAACACAAAAAAGACTCACAATTATACAAACAGAAATTATTACACAATTACATTCATACAAATTTTTAAGTAAAATAATTAGGTGTAAAAAATTATAAATAGCGTAATAATTCCTGCTGAAATTACAAATAAAACAATTTCAACATTGCCAGAAACATACATATTTCAATCATGGTATTTTAAATAAATTTTTCAGCACGTAACTGAAAATTTTATTAGTGATTTTCACAATTTGAGTATTAAAAAAAGAGTTAATAATAATCAATATTTTGTCAACCTGAACATCATTTTTTGTGTAGTATTATGTTATTTTTATTATTACTAATAAATGTAAATTATTAAGTGGTTACCAGTAAAAATTTATAATTACTTTGATCCAATTTATTTTAAACAAAATTTGCTATAGTTCATAATTTAAATGAAATAAATATTTCAACCAGAATAAATTTACTTAAGTAGTTATAATAATACAAATTCTAAGTTAACTCTTTACAGTATGAGTTTTTTGCTATTCTTTAAAATACTGGATTGACAATAGTGAATTGGCATATTTTTTGTTCTTTGTCTTTCATTTTTTAAAGCATGTCAACCCCAGAGTCAGAATTGACTACGCTAAAGAATAAGGCATACTGTGTTCAAATGTGTTAAAATTTTTAGATTATAGCTTTAGCAGATGAGTGCCAGACAAGTCAGTGGTGTAGCATCTGTTGTATTCCTTTAATAAATTTTGCATGCACACTTAATTATTCTTAATTTAGTTTTGGAAGATTTCAAAACGTTTTTAATTATTATGACAAACTACATTATTATTTAAATTCACTTTAAATTCCATCAATTTACAAAAATTATTATTTATTGATTATGTAAGAAAACTCACTTGATAATTTTAACTTTATCAATTTGGTTAAAAATTTAGAATTTTATTCATAACATGAAGAATGCGACAAAAATTACTAAAATAAATTTTGTCCGAGCTCGCATTTAAATGATATTATGTAATGAGTGACATAAAATGTAAAGGTAATACGCATTTGCCTAGAGTTCACATAAGGTTCCCAAGGAATATCATAGTTATTTCAATGAATAAATTGGTAAGGTATAACTGGAAAATATCATTGTGCAGATTATTGCTCAAATGTTTTCATAGTTCTTCAAGAACCACATATCTATTTATTTAATTGGATATCCGATGTATTTACCCCATCACTCCTTTTTGAATTTTCACTGAAATATGCACAGTGAACCAGGACCTATGTTTGAGGCTAGATTCAACATTGAAATAGTGGAAGAAACTAATACGCATTATATAAAGTAAGAGATAATTTAGAATTCTTTTCGCAGAGCTCAAGAAGACCCCTCAGATATCTTAATTCACAGTTAATATATGTAAATAAATCTTTCATGCCAAATGACTTTTTAAAGCTTGTAGTGTTGAGCTAATAAATGTAAAGAGTTAACAGTTAATACGTTTAAATAAAAACATGTCTCAATATTGCGAATTTTTTAAAATTGTATTATAAATAAAATAATGTTTATATAAATACATCTACGTCATATTTGATATAAAATACATTTCAATTAATGATTTGTAAACAAAATAAAACACAAAATTATTTCATATTATTAAAACCAAAAACAATTTCCTTTTCAATTTTGTTAATATATTTTCACAATACTGAGACACTATTAATTTTATCAGGAGTGTGTTTTAAATAAGAAGATGGAGCACTGCCCTTAAAAAAAATTACTTATACATGAATATTTTAAGTATTTACAGAAACAAAATATTTTAACTGTGTTATTTAATCTTCATTCTAACAAAAATAAAATACAAATACACCCCTGAAAAATAAATATATAACATAAACTAATATAATATACTTAAATAAATAATATATATTATGTATACCAAATAAACATGACTATCACACAGTTTGTATGTTACAAGAAAAAAAATATAAATAATAATTGCCCTTTAAATAATCTCAATAAATATGTACTTAAAACAGCACATAATTTATTTTTTACAATATTAACATAAAACATAACTAAGAATTATACAGAAATAAACAACATAATGACTTAAATTCACAACTTAAATATTAATGCAAACACGATTAATTTAATTAAATAAATTAAATCTACTATTAAAATTCATATACTCTGGAAAATTAGGCCTGATATTTTATTATTTTCATGATCATACAATCTTGTAACATTCTTAAACTGTGCATATATAAATAATACAATAAGTTTGATTCATAATGCTTTCATATTGTAGTTTTTTTTCTACATACGACATAAAATAATTACAAATAATACAAATTGTACGAATAATTGCCATTTCTACAACAATATGAACTATGAAGTAACTGCTCGAGCAACAAAATTTTTCTAATAATAAAAACGTTAAAAAATTGTATAAAAATAACAAAATTTTACAAATAAATAAATAAATAAATAAAAATGTGTTTCTGAATATATAATAATTTTTTAGTAAGTACATTATAGCTGTTAAAAAATTGAAATACTTATTGGCAGTGAAATTGCTCTGACCATTTTAAAAAGGAGATACAATTTTAAGTATTATTTAATACAAAGTACTAATTTAATCATTTTATTAATTTATTTGAATTTAATAACATTTTTTAAAGGTTTTAATGTTTTACATTTTTTTAATTCATTATTGTAGAAGGGTATTAATTATAAAAACTATTTTTTTTTAAATTTGTCCCTTAATTTATTTTTTTACATATACATTAGTTGTCAATTTACTGGAATATTATTATTTGCAATAAAAGTTTATTAATACCCACAAACCGTTTTGAAATGGCGAAACATGACTGGAAAATATTCTAGAACTTGCCTGAAAATTAATCCTTCGGTATACCAATTATGGTATGGTGAAGTAATCAATGTGGGCTTTAATGACTTAATAACAATTTTATACATTTTATAGAACTAATAAAAATTTATCAATTCTTATTAATGATATAGCAAAAATCACAATGGTGATTATTTTTATTTTGATAATTGCTATTTTAAATCCACTTATTTTATAAAGAATCACATAAAACAATGTCTCAAAAGAGTCACTTTTGTTCTAATAGGACATTAAAGTAGTTTAAGTTGTTTTACTGGTTGTAAAAACCTATAAAATTCAAATTGTATTTTACTCTTTTCTGATACGGTTCTCTTGTAATCGGGTTTATTATACATACGTTGTGATTCACAAAGTTATAAAAACCTTTTTATAATAGTAAGAATAAAGTGTAGTTAGATCTTTCAAAATGGGCATTCACCTCCATTTAGAATCGGTTGTTTTTTCACTTAATCTTTTAATTTTTGATCAGTTGAAGTTTTAATCATTGTAATTTTTGTTGCTAAAAAAGATTATTAGAATGAATGTGTGAATAAGTTATCTTGGTCGTTTTTGTGAAATTGGATAAAAAAATCATCTTAATAAAAGATATTAGTTTTGTTATTTAAAAGAAATCATTACCGAAGCGTGACAATATTAATAATACTGCAGAAAGCATAATTTTCTTTTTCTTTGATATTGAAATTTAAGATATATTAAACCAATCAACAACAAATAACAAACATTTATAATCTTAAACCGTGAAAACTCCAACTAGAAACATTAATACATTATTGTACATTTGGTAAATACAGAAAAGACTAAAATGTTTGTAAAATGCAGCATACAAACACCAAGTGATTGCTGTATATAGAAGCCTAAGTACAAAAATATATCAACCACTTTCAGTTAATGTTTTATCACAATAATTATCAACCAATGATTCCGTTCTATTCTTCTCTTATCTTTATACTCAATCAATTAGAGGCATTTAGTGACAGAAATTAATATAAAAAACAATCAATTGGGAATTATGAGGTATACTAAATTATAATCCACATTACTATTTTACTTTTTTTAAATTTTTCATATTCAACAAGATGAATAATAGAAATGTTTTTTCTTACAAAATTGTTTTCTTTACAATAGAAAACATTATCATAATTTAAGATTATTTTTATGATAAATACCCCACTACAATTATATTAATATTGTTGCCTTTAAATGTATTATCTGAGCATTTTTACATAGCTGATATTGTTGTACAGTTTTATGAAATTACAAATCAAATTTTTTATATGAAAATCTAATTAAAACTAAAAATTATTTTATTTTATTCTTTAATTTTAATTCTACAATTTACTGGAAGCATTGATCTACTAAATGCAGTGTATATATTTTTACTTGTATTAATAGTAATGTATTATGAAATTATAAATTCAACAATGTATTTATTTAAAATTAAAAATTATAATAATAAGATTTCGTTATAAAAGTAAGAAATCATAAAAACACGGCGTAAATATCACTGGCTTTATATTTTACGATAATCTGTTTTATATAGTAATGAATCTTTTATAACATTATGCCCATTTTATTACACTCAGTATAACATTATAACGGTAACAAATTCATGTACAACATAAAAAAAACTGTTTTATATATATATATAAATATACAACTTAACGCTACTTAAACAGTGGAAAGGTATTTTAAATACAAATAAAATCATAAAGCACAGTGTTATTTACACTTTCTTAATTTATTTAAAAAACATTTTTCCTCGGACACACAAATATTTTATAATATTTATAATAATATATACGTAATTAGTCCATGCAGGTTTTTTTCACATAATAAATGATTTGAGCAGTGATAATGAACGTATAAAACAACGTTCAAAAAATGTTTGTTTCTACCCGAACGGGAAAAACTTGTTTTAATAGGTTCATACACACAAGTAATAGTAATTAACACTGGAATGTCTTTTGTTTTTAGCCAGTCTCACAATAGGGCCACACATAACGCTTAAATAAATTACCTTAAATAATAAATTGTGGCATATCAACATAAAATTTACGTTTAACATTATAATAATATAATTTATGACATACTAATTATAATAGTATAATTAACATTTACATTAATTAACAAATTAATTGTACTCAGTGCATTTATAAACTTAAAAAAATAACTATAATATTATTATATTATATTATTAAACGGTAATAATATTATTAAGAAAATTTAGTACTGCAAAAACAATTATTGATGCAGTAAAATTTCTTAATAATTTATGGCAGCTAACAAATAAACTAGGTGGGTAAACATTATGATTACATGAGGAACATTTGGAATCAACTATAAAATAAATATTAAAGACACAACATACAATATATAAAAGATTAATTATTATTGTAATTCCAAATTAATAATTAGTCGTAAATAATTTGGCAAAATGTAATGGCGTTTTTCAAATACTGATACCTTACAAAAAAATTAACACGGGAGATCAAAATTATACCTAAAATAATCCTATTACAACAAAAATATTAATTAAAAGCTTTGGTTTAAAAATTTTATAATATAAATTACAAATTTATAATATTAATAATAAATAAAATTAAAAAACCAAGTAGCTGTGGAAATATATTGAAGAACCATGCACAAAATCGTTTATAAAATATTTTATAAACTTTACACAAGAAATAATTTGCATGGCACATAATCATTTTTTATAGGTAAAGTAAACTTTTATTTAAAAAAGTACCTATTTATTTATTTATTCATTTATTATATACATTATTTTTATTATTAAATATTAATAAATAAGTATTTAAATAATTATTCTTTTATTACGTACTTAATCTCTTACTCTTATTCAGCTTAGGATTAAAAATAAAAAAATCCATTCGTACTTTTTTTCAAAATCTGTAATTTAAAATTTACAAATGGAATATAAAAATTACATTCCGCACAAACTGTTGCACCCATAAATTTAATTAATTTTAATAATAAATATTTAATTAGTTATTAAATTAGGTGCTTAAATTTCATTCAACAACTTAAATTTTGATAAATTCTATTTACATTACTTCTACATTATATAATATTAATAATAATTATTATTTTATTGTTAATTATAATAATAACAAAGACATTATCTTACCACAAATACAAATATATCTGCTACACTGACTATGTACAAAATACATTAACAATAGAGTATTTAATATTACAGCTAATACCTAAATTCCATAAAGAGGGACTTACAATTAAGTTGATTCTTGTATAAATTAGTGCATGGTGCCTTATGTTTGTTTTTTATTTATTTACTTTTTTTACTACAGAGAAAAAGAACACAACTATACGCAGCAGTCTGTGTGGCCTGAGAGGTTAGGATCGAGGAGGTTCCATGATAACATAGGTAATAGTGATGGCGATGTTTGTGACGGTGATTAAAAATTATGAAGATGACATTTATGATGATTGATGATGATGGTGATTATGATAATGTGTCGGTGACTAGAGACTTTACGTTTCTGTACTGCTGCACATGCTAATCACTTTTGGTTTAAACCATTTTTGTTATCTACTGTGGTTCATCCTCTTCGCTTTCACCATCTTGTCCATACATATCTGCCAACTTATCAAATCGTGGACCCCAAGCTCCCAGGTAATCATATTCCTGCTGTTCATCATCGGTTCCTGTAATATGCAAATAAAACATTTATTAAAACTTAACGAAATGGTAATTCTACATGACACAAAGTTTGCACAGTTCATCATAAAATAAATACATGACCTTTTAAATTTATCATAAATATTGAGATTAACATTTAAAGTATACCTTCCAAATTAACATTTATTTAACCTTAGATAAGATGTAAAATAAAAAACTTATGGTTTAAAATAATAAAAATGCTTTAAGTTTTAATTCAGGGAACTTCTCTTTTTTTCGAACCAAGGAGAAATTTTTCAAATTAATTAGCAGAGGAAACTTGCTATCGAGGGATTCCACAGTAGTAAAAATTTCAAGAACTTTCTCTTTAATGCCTTGTTTTGAGTTAAGAGAAATATTTGTTATTTTGAATTAAATGTGAAGAAAATCAACTGAAACTTTTTAGATGATAATGAACCCATAAACTATTATCATCAAAACAGTAGTTTTCAACAGGAAATTACCTCACATCAACATTGAAATAAGTTTTTAAAAATTAATCTCTAATGCAGTGTTGGGGTGAAAACTTCACCTGAAAACTCTTTCAAGGTTTCAAGGTTTTTGGATTTTTTTTGTATACTTGACAAAAATTTAATGTTTAACCTTTACGATAACACAAATAAAGAAAGTAAAATTGGGCGATAGAAAACAGGAAAAATTGAGCGATTACTCCAAATAATCTTAATTTTACTAATTCGCAAGCAGAAAAGTACTAACATATAAAGAAATGAAAAACAAAGTTTTGTATGTACAACTATGTTGTAATAAGAATCTGTACAATGAAAGTCATATGATGGACAGAATTCAATGATACTACATTATTATCTTCATGGAGTAATAAAATTATAGGTCTCCAAAAAAATGGCTTTCTGTCATAGACTTTTAAGTAAATTTTTCAAATTTTACTCTTAGTTTTACTTAGTAATAAATTTTGATAACACCAACCAGAAGCGAGAGAAGAAAGAGACCCTGCAGTACTACCACCACCTTCATAAGCGTAATTACGAAGATCATCAAAAGGTGGTGCATTTGGATCACTATCAGCCCTCTTCTTATGCTCTTCTATAAATACTCCAACATTTGGTTCTGCTCCTAAAGGTGGAACTAAAATAAAAACAATAAAAATTAATTATAATATTTTATTAAAATGCAATACACAATATCATTACTTCGACTGTTATATGCTCAAAACTATATTATCTTCTTTTTAATTTGTCAAGAATGAAAAAATAAAATGGTCGTGCAGATTTTTTTTGTTGATTGCATTCAAGAGACTCTCTAGGATGTGTAAGACATGTCAATAAATTATAAGTTAATACATAATACCTAAATAAACATATTATTTTAATCACACATTACCCTATTACTAGAAGCTTAGGCCTACTTACTACAATAAGTGAGTCATCTAATATTTACACAATAGCACAGTTTTCTTAGCATTTGCTTCAATGCTTCAGGTATTTATTTTGAGTTATTTCTCTTTTTTCTTTCAATAAAATATTATTTAGAAAGAAATTTTGTAAACTGTAAAAAGACCTATCAATCTAACCAATTTTTCAGATTTGTTTTAAATGAATGCAAATTAGCACAATGTTTTAAAAACTGTGGTAAGTTGTTGATGTATCTCAGAGATAAATACAATGTTTATTAACTAATATTTATCTGTTCACAATCTCATATTATTTATTTATATACATCTTATTTACTTTATCTTTTTTATTTATCTTTAGTATTGAAAAATAATAATTAAATGATTTACTGTTTAATTATTATTCAAATGCACAAAATATTTATGATTCTTTTTATTTTAACAATAATTCTTTTCTTAAGAAGCAAGAAAGCATACATAGCAACATTTAAACAAATTCATGCTTAGTAACAAGAAAATTGAATTTCGATGTAACCTTATGTGTTGTGAAATTAGTCGTTATTATTCATTACAATTCAGTACTAGTCAAAGAAAAATATAATGTGTGAAAAAATATTTTACGAACATTAATAATATATTTATATTCCTGCAGCATCTAATCTAAAAATGTTTAGTAACTGAATGTGAGCTATTCACTGAAGAACATTCTCTCCATTCAATATTGTAGCGAGATAAAAATATATGGTTGTATTTAAAGTAATAAATTAATTTATAATGTCAAAAAATAAAAAATAATGTAACGGATGTAATTAGTAGTTGTCAAGTCGGGCGTTTGTCGGGAGAAAACCGACATCGTAACCATCAATTCTCAAGTAAATTTATTGATTATTGAAAGTAAACTTTTAAAATAATTGAACACGTGCAGGAACAATGACTGTATCAAAGTACTTGTGCCGAGGAAACGGTTGAAATAATAGCTGAATGTGATTGGTTAAAAAATTTGAATTCTGAAAGATGATTGGATATTGTAAATTTAAAAATAGTTTCAAGGTGAAGTTTAAAACGACGCTTCTTTAAAAATGAAAAGCGGGAGATAGTCCCACTTCAGCAGTCCTGTAAGTAGGATGTATATGTGCTCAGGACAGATAAGTTTAACAATGTGCTAAATAGTATACTACAGTAATAAAATGACTCTCAGTTAATTAATCAGTTTGAAACTAGAACGTCTTGTGTTAAAAATACTTAAAATACAACGAATAATTAAATATTAACAACCAACAAATGATTTAACTACATAGTACCAACTTTCATGGGATAACTACGCAATTTCAAAGCCATGGCCAGGTATTTCAACAATAAGTAATATTCTGTACAGAATTTAACTAAAAAACTAAATTCAATTTAAAAGCGCTATTTATTTTTCATTTTGTAAAAACATAATTTTAAATGTATTATTTGTAAATCCTGTGTGTGTAAAAATCATTATTATTTTAGATATAATTAAACTTGTATTTCATGTATAAATGTGTTTTGTTTTATTAGTCAACATCTTTCTATACAATGAAAATAGTCGTGGTAACGGACCTACACCTAAAACAAATCTTTTATTAAATCAATTTAAAATAAACCCCGCAGAAATAGTACTTCAAATTTGTCAATCCCTTGTGGGGAATAAAATAAAAGTACTTCAAATTTGTCATACCCTTGTGGGGAATAAGATTTTAGTACTTCAAATTTGGCATCCGCTTGTGGTGACTAGTAATTGTATAGAAAGGGTTGAGTAAATATAAATTTAAATTGTAAAAATAATTAAAATAATTAGAAATGCCGCGAATGTTAAGATCGAATAGAAATAAAATGGGTCATGTTGGAGAATTAGAAACTGGGTTAGTTGGAGGTAGTGATAACACTTTAACCGTAGATGCAAGTAATAGTAGTGAAATAAATGTAAACCAGGAAAATGAATTTTTGAATAATAGTAGTGTGGATGAAGAATTGATACCTACAGAAAACATTGATAATAATAGTGATAATATAGAAAATATAAGGGGAATATTTGATTCAGATAGTGAAGTAGATGAGGTTAATGATGTATATAGAGAAAATAGGGGGTTAGGTGGTAGTAATGTTAGTATTAATAACAATATAAATAATCCAAATGTAGTAGGGGTAGAAGTAATGCAACAACTTATTTTAAATTTAACTAATGTAATCCAAGAAACACAGAAAGAAAGTAAAGATTTCAGAAATGATTTTGGTAAAAAATTTGATACTTTAGGTAGCAGTTTAGAAAATAAAATATTAGAACAGTCGAAGGAAATAAATGAACAGAGTAAAAAACTTGATGATTTAGGTAGCAAAATGAATGAACAGAATAAAAATTTAAAGAAAGAATTAGTTAGCAGTTTAGAAAAAAAAATGGACGAGCAAGCAAAAAGTTTAAGAAAGGATATTAGGGCGATTAGTGAAGAGGTGAAACACGATACTTTAAAAATAATTGAGAAATTTAAAAAAGAAATGATAAAAGACGTTGATTGTAAAATTAAAAGTAACGAAAATGAGGTTGATTTATTGAAAGGTGTTGTTGAAAGTCAAAATGTTAGAATAGACGAAGGTTTTAAAACAAATGAAATTAAAGTTAATAAAGTTAATTTGAAAGTAGATAAAGTAATTTGTGATGTAAATACAAACAAGAAAGGATTGTCCGATGTAAAAAATAGGTTGTTAGAACAGAATAAGCTTATTGGAGAGGTTAATGACAATGTAGAAAAGTTAAAATCAGATTTTAGCGAGTATGTGGAGCAAGGAGGTTATGATGGTCAGAATAATAATAATAATAATAACTGTAATATAAAAATAAAATTTTCTAACAGAAATCCAATGGAATTCATTAGTTCACTAAAGTACGAGATTAAAAATAACGAAATAAAGAAATGGAAACCAATTAAAAATGTAATAAATGAGAGTTTGATGGGTGATTTATGGGGTTCGACTTGGTGGATGTATGTTAGGGATACAATTGATAACTTGGAGGAATTTATTGGTAAATTTAAAGAGAAATTTTGGAGTGACAGTGTGCAGGCAGAAGTAAGGCAGAATTTGCAATTTGGGAAATTTAATCCTAATAAAAACATTAAAATGTCAATTTACTTAATGAATAAAATTAACAAAGCAAAATATTTAGAACCTAAATTGTCGGAAAGTGAATTAATCAAACTAGTGTGTAGACATTTTAATAATAGTGTTGTTAGGGCAAGAACCATTGGATGTATTTCAGATGTAGAAAATTTTGTTAAATTATTGGACGAAATGGAAAGTTCTGGGATTGGGAGAGAACAGGAGAATGAAGTAGGTGGAAATAATCGTTTTAGAGATAGTGAACAGGGAAATTTCAGTAGAAAACAAGAATTTGGTATGGGTAATTATAACAATAGAAATAATAATAATAATTTTAGAAATGTGAACAATAATAACTACAGGGGTACCAACAATAATTACAGAAGTAGATTTCAAAACCAGGGTAGAGATAATTTTACTAATTATAACAGTAATCGGGATAATTTCAGCAGGGGACAGGAAAATAATAGATTTAATTATAATAGGGAGAATACTAGAAATGAAAGCGATAATTTCAGAGGTAGGTTTGATAATGACAGAAAATTTGATAAAAAACCAGAGAATAAAGTAAATTCTATATTAGTTGAAGCAGAGGTACATAATGAACAAGGGAATTTAAACTAAGTAAGGGTGTGCGAAAAATGGAGGCTGTAGTTGAGAATTTATCCTGTACATCTAACGAAAGTGAAGGGTTTAATAGAAATAAAAATAATATTATTAAATTTGAAAATAAAAGTATAAACAAAAAACGTAATATTGAATTTGAAAGTATAAATTTAAGTGAAAATGAAATACTGGTGATAGAAAGTGAGGGAGAAGATGATAAACTTGTTAATTTTATATTTAATAACAACTTGGCTGAAGAATTATTGGAGGAAGAAAAACTGGTTAGTGAAAGGGAGGAAGAAGGTAGAAAAAGTATTCAATTAGTTGAAATTAAGGTAGAAATAAAGGGTGAAATTGCTAATGTATTATGTGACACAGGAAGTCAAATCAGTGCAGTAAACCAAGAATTTTTAGTAGAGTTAGAAAATAAAGTTAATGAAAAATTTTTTAAATTGCCAGTTAAAGATATTACGATAATCACAGCAGCAGGTAGAAAGAAGTCAGGTATAAATAAACAAGTTATTATTACATTTAAGATTGGGGATACTGAATTTTATCACACATTTTTCATTATTAAAAATCTTAATACTTTTATTTTGTTAGGTTGCGATTTTTTGTGTAAAAACCAGGTCAAATTAGATTTTAAAAATAACCTATTTTCAATAAAAAATATAAGCGTAAAATTTTCTGAAAATAAGAACACTATTTTAAAAAGTTGTAGTTTACAGATAATAGATGAAGGTCAAATAAGGGATGACTTATGGAATAAACAAATACAATGTGTCAAAAACATTTTAAGAAAAGACGTGAATAGAGGAGAGGGTGAAAAAAATGAAATGATAAAAGTGTTTACTAAAAACCAGGATATTTTTTCTGATAAACCTGGCCTTATAAAAAATTATTATTGTAAGTTGAATATTGATCAAAAGATTATAGTAAATAAAAAATCATATCCAGTTCCGTTTGCATATCGGAATGCAGCTCAAATTGAAATAAATAAATTAATGTCAGAAGACATCTTAGAATATAGTGATTCTGAGTTCACTAACCCACTTGTTATTGTTAAAAAACCATCTGGTGAATTAAGAATTTGTTTGGATGCAAGGAATTTAAATAAATCTATAATATCAGACTGTACCCAGCCTGAACCAATGGAAAACATATTAATGCGTTTATATGGTGTTAAGTACATAAGTTCGTTTGATCTGACGAGTGGTTTTCTGCAGGTTTTGTTGCATCCCGAGAGTAGGAAACACGTGTCTTTTTTGTTTAATGGTCGAAATTACTGTTACAAACGACTACCATTTGGATTAAAATGTTCTGTGGGTGAGTTTATCAAAGCACTCAATTTTGTTTTAGGGCCTGAAGTATTAGATTTTGTTCTGATTTACATCGATGATGTTATAATTTGTTCAAATGATTTAAAAACACATGTTAAAAGGTTAAGTTTATTTTTTGAAAGGTTGCGTAAATTTAATGTATCATTAAAATTAAAAAAGAGCGAATTTTTGGCTGAAAAAATCAAGTATTTAGGGTATGTAGTTAGCACAGAAGGGATTAGTATAGATCCAGAACGTATCAAAACCATTCAGGAATACAAGGCACCGAGAAGTTTAAAGGAATTGCAAGCATTTTTGGGATGTGTGAATTTTTTCCGTAAGTTCCACCACAATTACTCTGAATTAACAAGTGTGTTTGCAGATATTTTAAGTAAGAAGAATAAGTTTATTTGGAGTGAAAAACATGAGAAGGCTTTTAATGAGATTAAATGTAGATTTTTAAACTGTGTAATGCTTAAACATCCTGATTTCAGTAAAAAATTCTATTTAGGTTGTGATGCTAATAAATTCAGTTTGGGAGCTGTGTTGTATCAGGTTGACGAGTTTGGAGATCAACGAGTCATATGTTTTGTTAGCCGTAAACTTAATTCCCATGAATTAAGATATTCTTGCACTGAAAAAGAGCTATTGTGTATTTTGTTTGCTTGTAGTAAATTAAGAACGTATTTGTTGGGAAATTCAGTTGTTGTTAGAACTGACCATGAAGCTTTAATTTTTATGTCATCGTGTAAGATAAATAATGGAAGGATTTTAAGGTGGATATTATATCTGCAAGAGTATAATTTAAAATGGGAGTTTGTTAAAGGAAAGGAAAACATTGTACCAGATTTTTTATCACGAATTAATGAGAAGGAGTTTATCGAAAATGAGAATGTAGGATATAAAATATTTTTATTTAAAGTAGAAAGTAAACCGCTTAGTAAAGTTTTTAATAATTTGAAAAAAGAACAAGACAATTGTGAATATTGTAATAAAATAATAAACAGCTTAGAGTCAGGTAAAGTCGAATTTGTAAAAAATTATGTAGTTTATAATAAAATCTTATTTCATCGTAAAACAAGTGATCAAAAATTTAAAATTGTAGTACCACTTAGTAAGCGTGTAGAAGTAATTAAATTGTACCATGAAGAAATGGGACATACTGGAGTATTGAAAACTATTTATAATATTCAGAAAATTGTAGTGTTAAAAGTTTAAGAAAATTAGTCAAACAAATAATTAAAAAATGTGATCTATGTCAGCGTGTAAAGATAAATAATTGTAATATGAGAGGGTTATGCGTAACCGATGTACCGAATAAAAAACTACAAAAAGTATATTGTGATTTGTTTGGTCCAATGCCAAGGAGTTACTTGGGATTGGAATATGTTTTTATAATGGTGTGTGGGTTTACTAAATTTGTTAAATTATACCCTATCAAAAAGGGAAATGCACGTACTGTGTTAAATAAAGCTAAATGTTTTATCAAGGAAGTTGGAAAACCGGAGTGTATTATCAGTGATCATGGTAAACAGTTTGCAGGTGCAGTTTGGCAAAAAGGATTATCAGATTTAGGGGTTAAGTGTGGAATGGTATCAATTTTTCACCCACGAGGTAACATCTCGGAGAGATATCTTCAACAGCTTGGAACTTTGCTTAGAATCTTTTTAACTGGTAAACGCCACGTTGAGTGGTACAAGTATGTTAAATTTATTGAAAATCTAATTAATTATAATGTAAACATTACCATTAATCAGAGACCAGTTGAGGGTAATGTTTGGTAAAAAAGTAATTGATGTAGCATGTCAGAAAATACATTTTCCTGGTATAATAAATAAAAATGTAAATTTAGATTTGGACCTAATAAATAAAAATGTTTTACAGAAATTAGAAGAAGTGGCGATTAAAAGACAAAAATATAGCGAAAATAAAGTAGGAAAAATAAAATTTAATGTAGGTGACCAGGTTTTGCTTAGAAATTTTGAATTGTCTAATAAAAGTAAGAAATATAGTAGAAAATGTACCCACAGGTTCAGAGGTCCATTTGATGTTGTAAAAGTAGTAGAAAATAAAAATATTCTATTGTTAAAAAACAATAAAAATAATTTGTTCTATGTGAATCGTTTAATTTGTAAAAAATATTATAAGTAAAATCATGTAGTATAAACTGTATTTAAAAATTAGATTAATTTAGTAAAAATAAAATAATAAATAAAACAAATAGTTTTAGTAAGAAATAGTTATAATTGTATCGAGAATAGAACTGCTAAGTAATTGATATATCAAAATAGTATTGTTTAAAAAATTAAGAGTGAATTGTCAGAATGTAACAAATAAACGATTAGGTCAATAACATTTGAAAAGAAATAAAATCATATGGTGAAACATTGTGTAAAAGAAAGAATTAAGATAAATTTGAATTGTGTAGAATCTAAAAATAAAGTCAAGGTTTTCTTAGAAAAAGGTTATGGTAGGGGGATAGAAGTATTAATTTTGTTTTGACCGTGAGAAGAGAAATGACACATTTAAAAATAAATTTATGGGTTTGACATGTCAAGTTTATTACATTATATTTTAGATGCATTGGATTGTAGAGATTTATGATGGGTTAAAAATATTTTAAATTTTTCTTAGAAATTGTTTTCATTTGTACTTTAAATCTTATTTAGAAAAAAGAATCAATTAAGTATCAGTAAATTAGAAGTATATAGTATTAATTTGGATATCATTACCAGTAATTAATAATAAAAATATAATCATTCTTTATCTTGTAGTGCATAATAAAATATGTAATTTTGTTTGTAATTAAATATATATATGTAACTGCAGTATAGGGTGCTCATAAAGCTAAAAACCACAGGGTGTACATTAAATTGTTAACGATTTTAATTTTTCTGTATAAAAATATTCAACATTTTTTCAAATTTAGATTTAAATTTTAAAAAAAAGTTTTTTTATATTTTTATAGGGGGTAATTTGTAGCGAGATAAAAATATATGGTTGTATTTAAAGTAATAAATTAATTTATAATGTCAAAAAATAAAAAATAATGTAACGGATGTAATTAGTAGTTGTCAAGTCGGGCGTTTGTCGGGAGAAAACCGACATCGTAACCATCAATTCTCAAGTAAATTTATTGATTATTGAAAGTAAACTTTTAAAATAATTGAACACGTGCAGGAACAATGACTGTATCAAAGTACTTGTGCCGAGGAAACGGTTGAAATAATAGCTGAATGTGATTGGTTAAAAAATTTGAATTCTGAAAGATGATTGGATATTGTAAATTTAAAAATAGTTTCAAGGTGAAGTTTAAAACGACGCTTCTTTAAAAATGAAAAGCGGGAGATAGTCCCACTTCAGCAGTCCTGTAAGTAGGATGTATATGTGCTCAGGACAGATAAGTTTAACAATGTGCTAAATAGTATACTACAGTAATAAAATGACTCTCAGTTAATTAATCAGTTTGAAACTAGAACGTCTTGTGTTAAAAATACTTAAAATACAACGAATAATTAAATATTAACAACCAACAAATGATTTAACTACATAGTACCAACTTTCATGGGATAACTACGCAATTTCAAAGCCATGGCCAGGTATTTCAACAATAAGTAATATTCTGTACAGAATTTAACTAAAAAACTAAATTCAATTTAAAAGCGCTATTTATTTTTCATTTTGTAAAAACATAATTTTAAATGTATTATTTGTAAATCCTGTGTGTGTAAAAATCATTATTATTTTAGATATAATTAAACTTGTATTTCATGTATAAATGTGTTTTGTTTTATTAGTCAACATCTTTCTATACAATGAAAATAGTCGTGGTAACGGACCTACACCTAAAACAAATCTTTTATTAAATCAATTTAAAATAAACCCCGCAGAAATAGTACTTCAAATTTGTCAATCCCTTGTGGGGAATAAAATAAAAGTACTTCAAATTTGTCATACCCTTGTGGGGAATAAGATTTTAGTACTTCAATATATAGTCTGGCATATTGCCTAATTTTATAATAATGTAATGGCATAAACAATAGAAATCATAACTTACATGGTGCTTTGGGTTCTGGAAGAGGTCCACCAATTGGAATCTGTAATGGGGTAATATCAAATGCAGTCATATCATCTTCACCGCCACCTTCATCATCATAATTGATTATGTTCTCTCTGACATCATCATCAGGACCTGGATATTTGATGTGTGCTTCTCTTCTTCTGTTGTATACGACAAATACTAATACTAATACTGAAATCATAATTAAATTAAATAAATATCAGAAATACATTAAAAAATATTTACAAAAAAAACATACATGAAATCTCAAGAATTAAACACATAATGTGTTTTTCAAGTACAAAAATAATTAGGGTGTATTCACACATAAGCAGTTGGCTGCGGCAGTTGATATAAACAATAAAAATCATATGTTTATACAGTACAACATGTACTATGATGCGGCTAACTGCCAAACACCATGGTTGTTAGGCATTTAGCCAAGGCAGTTGATTGCAAGCTTTCAACCTTGTAACTGCTGCGGTTGCTAGAGAGCTGCGGCCCAGCAGTTAGTTGCCATCGGGTCAGCTGTTATTGTTTTTTTTCT
This sequence comes from Catonia carolina, assembly GCA_035578175.1. Lineage (NCBI taxonomy): Eukaryota > Metazoa > Arthropoda > Insecta > Hemiptera > Achilidae > Catonia > Catonia carolina. The sequence continues at coordinate 86,347,440 of JAQMRL010000002.1, forward strand.
AAAAAAGTTTATTTGCTATTAGTTCAATCAACTCACATGTGAGACAAGTAAGAAGAACTAGTTTAAATATAATTTTTTAAGGATAAAATTTAATAACTTTATCCTCTTACTAAAAGAAAATAATATCCTTCCATTGCATGATGTAAATTTTAGCTAAATTTCATTTTATTTTCATATTTCAAATCTATCTATTATAGATAAATATCAACAAAATATTCACTTTTTACCCATATACAGTAAAAATAAAACCAAAATGCAATACTGTACCATTCATTTATAATACAATAATAAAATATAATAAATAATGAACGTTATTCAGAATTGCGATTCAGTCCTTTGTGAAAAGTTGTGGAGGAAGTAGCTCCCTCTAGAAATTCCCTAGCTCTTTTTTATGTTAATAATAGCAATACGCACAATTAAAAACAATAAAAAAATGGTGGGTTTGCAAATTATTCCATGGCAGGAATAATATTTTAGACACTTTAAAAATGAAAGTTTGCATGGTATTTAGAAATTTTTTTCCTCTTTTTATATTGTTCATCTTTTTGTGTTTATGCCGTAATCACTCGATTTCAGTTTCAATATAGTCACTGAAAAACTGTAATTACCAGCCAAAGCCATTAACTTTTTGCTTTTAAATTCACAATTTTGTATAATTCGTGAAGGACATATCCCACAAGCAACGATGGCAATGCATTTCCTCTATAAACTTTCACATCAATGTTCACATTGGTCAATATTACGCAACTGTGAATCCCATATCGGATGGGATTCAAAAATTGCAAAAAATACTAATTTCAGCACACCAGATTCACTGTGACAATGAATCAAACTAAAAATATTTAGCAGACAGTTGCCTGTTGTATCTAATGTCTGTTAAAACCGGTTCCATTACATGAGGGTTTAGTGTATAAAGAATTGCATAACAATAGTGTTCATTTGCAACAATAAAATCACAATCTAAGTATACTGTATAATTAAAAGATACTGACAGAATCTACAAAACATTCAAAACTAATCTAATTCAACCTTGTTGGTACAAATCATAACAAAATAAAACTTGCTCTTTCATCAATAATTTTATAAAATTAACTCTTAACATGCTTTTACCTCTACAAGACCATCTTCAGAGGGAAAAATAGAAACTAAAACTAACTTACATTAAACCGATGCCAATATGCCTATACCATTCATCATCTCAATGGTTTTTGACATAAGTCTACGAGGGTAGGCTGATAAGTAATGCACACATGCTTGTAGAAGACAACTAAATAAACTTCAGTAGCGCGCCTGGTGGCATGTGGAAGTACTATTTCTCCTCTACAAGCCTGCGCAGTTTGAAGGCGTTGCTTTCATTCAGTTTGTTTTGAGTAGTGGAAGTATGGCGTCGTGTTCTGGTGCTATGTCAACAAGAATTAAACAACGCGCTGTTATCGAATTTTTAACTGCTGAGAAAGTGAATCCTAGTGAGATTTATCGTCGTTTAAAGGCTGTTTATTGTGACGATACTGTTGATAGGTCTACTGTGAATCGTTGGGTAATAAAATTTCGTGATTGCCAACCTGGAAAAGCCTTAATTGTTGACAAAACACGCAGTGGACGACCAATCACTGCCTCAGACGATAATCGTCGCAAACTCATCGATGATTTGATTCAAAATGACCGGCGAATCACTCAACAGCGTATCGCAAACCAAATTGGAATATCTAAGGAACGTGTTGGCTTCATTATTGAACAATTGGGATACCGTAAAATCTGTGCACGATGGGTACCACGCCGTCTGACAGACGAGAATAAACAGCGTCGATTGGAATGCTGTGAACAACTTTTGAAGCGCTACCGTGACGAAGGAGACGACTTTCTTTTGAATATTGTGACGGGGGACGAGTCATGGGTTCATCATTACGATCCCGAAGAAAAAAGGCAGAGCGCTGAATATCGTCATCCACATTCTCCTGTTGTGAAAAAGTTCAAAACACAACCGTCCGCAAAAAAAATTCTTTTGACTGTGTTTTGGGATGCTCGCCGAGTTTATGTGACTGATTATCTGGAACGAGGGGCAACGGTAAATTCTGCTCAGTATATACAGACTCTGAAACACCTCCGACGTCGAGTTTGTCGTGTTAGAGGCAACCTGGCGCCAATAATTTTGCAACACGACAATGCTCGTCCACACACTTCGCGTGCAACTGGAGAGGCTCTGAGAAACCTGAAGTTTCAACCAATTTTACACCCTCCGTATTCTCCCGACCTTGCGCCTTGCGATTTTTATTTTTTTCCTCTACTGAAGAGAGACCTTAAGGGTAATCATTACAGCTCGGACAATGAGGTGAAGGCAGCTATTGCGTCCTGGGTTCGAGGAAAGTCGGAAGAATTTTTCAGTGACGGAATGAAAAAACTTGTTAAACGTTGGGAGAAATGTGTAATGCTTAACGGTGACTATATTGAAAAATAAATAGATAATTTGGTAGGTTAAGATTTGTACTTTAATTTGTTATTTACCCCATCTTGCTATTTCTTTTTGTTCGTCTTCTACAAGCATGTGTGCATTACTTATCAGCCTACCCTCGTACAATTTTTTTTATAATTCAATAAAGATAAATAGACATGTAAATCCTGTATAAACTACCATCAAATATTAGATGTACCATTAACTTTAGATGTGCACTTCTAAAATAAAATATTTAAAAAAATTCAGAACCACATATTAAAATTATTTTTATTTTTTTGTTGAGGACGTGTCTTAAGTCAATAGAACATTGGGCATTTGATCTCAGTTTATACTGGATTTACATTTGCATTTATCTTGATTAAATTATAAGAAAAAGAAAAAACATAGAAATATGTTGAAAATTTTTGAGATAATCATCGGTAGAAGTGTAGTGTATGTTTCTCCCTCTGAAGATGGTCAAGACCATCTACCCTGTACAAGTACAGGGTTATTTTTTTAAATTTTTGGTGAAAGAGCAGTTAGGTTTTTTGTTTATAATCTACAAAAACAATTTTTTATGAATATAGAACTAAACATACAAAACAAAAATAAAAGTAATAAAAAACAAACAAATAAAAACTCACTCAATAAAAGGCAAAGACATATAATAACAGCTATGATGAAATCAGTTGATGGAGTAATAATACCAGATTGAGGTAACTCTAATTCACAGTGAAGGCCAGTGAACCCAGTTGGGCAATGACACGCATATCGACGTTCATCAGAGTAATCTCGACACTCACCACCATTAAGGCAAGGTGACCACTCACATTCATCTTCATTGACACAGTCAACACCAACCACTTGGAACCCAATCGGGCAGCTGTTAATAGTACAATTTTTAAATAACTACATTCTCAAAGAAAAATAATAAAGTATACAAAATAATAAAATCATAAATAATAATAAAGATAATAAAATAAAAATATTGATCAATACATGCATATAAACAACAAAAAGAAAAAATAAATTACTCTTTTAAAAAACTGTAGAAAAGAAAAATAAAACATCAAGAAGCACAACACATAAATGGTGGAACAGGGGAAGACCGACTTACTGAGGATAATGAGAAGACAGACGAGTATTGCCGCTAGAGCACCCATCCCAAGTTTTAGTGTTTGACCTTCCTGAACAAGCTCACAGTTTTCCCCCCAGAAGCCATCAGGACAAACACAGCGATATCGCAGGCGAGGATCTTGGTTAATACAGACTCCCCCATTACGACAAGGAGAATCCAGGCACTCATTCTTGTCAGTACATCCTTTACCATCAGGAGAAACTATTCTCCCATCACCACAACTGTTAATATTAATACATGTGTTAGAGCACAATCCCAAATCCCATGCAATTATAAACAATCGATTTTTTAAAATTTACATACATATAATTCCTACTATCGGTTAATGTAAGGTACATTTAATAACAGATTTTGAAGAACCTGTAACATATGTCTTAAAGATAACAGTAATGTTTCATTGCACTGCTACATTATTACAAAGAACAATCAATAACGAAGTTTGAACGACAGGAGTTAATTTTTTATTACAAAACTGAAGTTGGTAATAACCAATAATTAAAAAAAAGAGAGTATTTATTGGTTTACTGATAGTACTGCCTTCATCTTAGTCATAATAATTTGTATTACAACCAACACATTTTTTTTTTTAAATTGCATTAGTTATTTGATTTTTAACGACCACACTAACAATACTTGTTTTATACAATAAAAAATGTTTCAAGTTTAACATTGTAATGTATTTTTTGAACTTAAACTGTTCTAGTTTTAATTGTATGTATTAAATTTCTTGATATGACATTAATAATGCTGAACATACATTTTGAACAATGGTAATTAGATAATCATAAAATTATCATTTATTTACCATAAAGTCACTTTTGAAAACTGTACCTACTCCAAGTTAAATAAAAATCAGAAAAAATTGGAAGATCCTTTGCCAAAAAAAGAAGATGTAATGAATATTCCTAGTCAACCACACGCAATTAAATGGCAGCCTCTTTTATTCAAGAAGATTGTTAGTATTGTTAAATAAAGAAATAATTAGTACTTTGCTACGAAATATTTGTTAGTAATTTATTATTTATAGGTTAATGCATCAGCATAAAGACGTGTCAGTCATGCATGTAAGAACAAAATAACTTCACTAACATGTCTAAATTTCACTAAATCAATAAATTATATAATTTTTTACTGAATTGTGTAGTATTTGAGGCAGTAAATGACAGAACAGTCTGCCATTAAGTAAAGCTTTACCCAAAGCTTATTTTATGAATTCTTTCAAAGACTGATAGTACTGTTTGAAACTCAGTCTCAAAAATTCTTGAAAGACTGCTAATAAAATATTAAATTTTATTTTCTTTGAACAAATTGTCTGCATTAATCAACAGTACAGTGATGAATAATTTCAAAAATATATATGTTTTAATGAAACATTATTTCCAAGATGTTCCAGAATGCATTTCATTGTGCAACTGGAAACACAATAAAAAGTTTATTTAAACAGTCATTAAATTACTGCACTGAATAAATCTACCCATCAAAATGAGTAAAAACCAATGTCAATAATTGAAAACTTAGTAAATCCCCATTTTTACCAAAACTGTTATTGTAATAAGTATAATTTCAAAGAATATTTAAGAACCAAATATTCATCAGTTTTAAGTATGTTCATAATTATTTTGAAACATAGCTTGATAACTATAATACTAACTAATACTTGTAAAAAATGAAACTTACGTGCACTCATATTCATTCCATAAATCAACACACTCAAATGGATCAGGACAAATAACATTAGCACATGGTTTATTAGAAGGACAATTTCTTTCAAGATTTCTAGCCATAGTGGCTTGACCCCATTGAGTGCCATTCATTGCAGGGGGTAATGGTAAATGTTTTCCTTCTAATCGTATGTCATCAAGACAACCTGCAATAAAAAAAACACATTTACAATTTCAAAATTTTCCATTTAGGTTAACTATTTATAATTACGTTTTCCATTACATAAATTTGTGTACATGTTTTAAAACACATCAGCATGTTTTTTTAATAACTAGGCCTATTCAGATAATGTGTACACATATGTTTTCAGTCAACTTATTGTTATAAATTATATTATAGTATTTCTTAAAATATACTAGTTTTTTAAATTTATTTATTTAATCGCATCAACAGTGTGGTTAGTACTGACCACAATACAAAAATATAAATAAATGATTACATTGGTTAGATAAACTACAACAAATTATATAAATTGAATGAAAAACACGGCATATTTTCATACGTTACAAAAAAACCTTTTTATCCCATCTTTCACAGTTACACTCAAACGTCATCGCTAATGACCGTTGCAGTTGATGCGATGTTAAATAAAAAAAAGAATGAAAAACAATAAAATAAAACAAAATCTTGATTACAGAAACCGAAATGATTCAAACTCATACAAAAATAACAATAATAAAAACAAGGTAATCAGGCATTTTATATTTCCATTTATTATATCAAATATTTTAGAATAAAAAATTAGAACTTTACATAACTAATTACCAACACGTAAACATGGTTTCCTTATTTTATCAAAATAACAGTCTCATCTATATGAAACATATTCTATATGAAACATGTAACTTACAAAAATAAAATTAGGTTATGCAAATAAACCATTTTTATTATTATTTTATATGTATACAGGTAAATTATATTTTTATAATTATTATTTTTTATTATTTATTTTTTTGTAAGGCTTAACCAATTTATATTTCCATTTATTATTTCAAATATTTTAGAATAAAAAACCAGAACTTTACAGAACTAATTACCAATATTTAAACATGGTTTCCTTATTTTACCAAAATAACAGTCTCTAAGGAACTACAATAAACCAGATAAACTTGAGAAAATGTAGAAGAATTAACAAAATAATCATTCGTATATGAATTAAAACATACATGAAACTGAAATAAATTTCTTTACATTAAAATGCAGACAATAATTACAAACTTACAAAAATAAAATTAGGTTATGCAAATAAATATGTATAAAAAGTATTATTCAATCACCAAACACTATTAATTCAAAATAAATCCTTGCTGGCATAATGTGACAACACTGCTTTACTGTGAAACATGTACTTCAGAAGTAACTGCATACATTACAAATATTTTGGTATCATATTGATTGTAAACAACAGAGCAGGTTTATTCCATTCTATTCAAATCCAAACTAGTGGGTTTTATCACATCACTGTAATGGCTAATAATGCACTTTTACAATTACAGATATTCTTAATGCATTAACTTACCTATTTCTGTTTCATAAACTTATTTCTTCTGTGTTATTGTTACTAATTATAAATAATGAATTGTCAGAACTTATAACAAAATGTTACATTCATTTGATTTTACATTGTTTTATTTTAATAATTTCATGTATAAAGTACAAATTAAATGCACATGGAAATGATATGATGACAGTTACAAAATTTAAATATAGATGTAATTTAAAATCTGTGTACGCTACCAATACAACATACAACAGTTAACAAATCTCAAACGGTATTTATAGCAAAGTTACATAGTTAAAGTTACATCTAAATAGTGTGCATTTGATTAATACTAAAAGCAATCTATGAACAACAGCTTTCCTCTAAATTATAAATACCATAATTTATTTAAAAGTCAGTGTTTAAAAAATATTTCCAAAATATTTCTGTTATGCAAATAACATGTACTTCATATAAATATTTCTGTAATATTTTACTGCAAGATAAAAAAAAATTATTTAAAATTTTCTACACAAATGAGTAAACTTGTAATTATACAACAACCCTGAAAATCCAAGCTAATAGGGATCAGGACCTGTTCAGATTATCTGAAAAATTTTGCATAATAGCTAAAAGTATTCCAAAAATAGCTAAAATTTATATTAACTTCACATTATTGGAATGGTGCACTATGTACAACTAGTGAAAATATAACACACAACCTACACGTAGAATAGTCTGTAGTTTACAGGCAAAGAAGTTGCTTCTGTAATCATACCAGGCTCCGATGAAGGTTAAAAAAAACGAACCAAATAAGTAACACAGAATGTTTATTTCACATTCACAAGCAAAAAAAGTACTAGAAATAACACTCCAGTACAGAAAGCAGCACAACAACGCTACTCATGCAGACGTCGTGTTTGAGGTACAGGTGAAATATTACATCACCATCAAGATTTTTGGGGTTATGACAGCAAACAATTAGTGATTTTATGCAGCCAAGCAAAAGTGAAAATGTACAATTTCTTGTAACCGATATTATACCAGAAGAAATGTTTTATCACTGTGTGATTTATATTGTAAGTAACGGGTGATTCAAAAAGAGCGCCGGTTTTTAAATGGCTAGTAAATTTTTGTTTATCGGTTGGCAACATTGTTAGACCTCATTTCTATTTCGAAGAACATTCCGATTGACGATTTAGTTGTAGTTTCTCTTGTTCGCAGTGTAGTACTCTCGCAGTCTGTGTCTAACCATGGAGAAGTTTACTATTGCACAACGAGTGTTAATCGTCAAAACATTTTACCAGAGTGGAGAGAGTTATGCGGCTACTGTCAGGCGACTTCGCGGTACTCTAGGACGTAATGAAGCACCAAATGAATCAACAGTTCGCAGGCTCATGAAAAAATTTTTTGAGACGGGTTCAACAGTCGACCTTAAAAGTTCTGGACGTCGTCGTTCTGGCCGAACTGAGCAGAACGTTGCGTTGGTTCGTGACAGTGTGGCTGTTAGCCCAGCAAAATCAATACGTCGCCGTTCTCAACAATTGGGTTTACGATGTTCTTCTGTACGGAGAATTCTTCGGTACGATCTCCAATATCACCCGTATAAAATTCAGTTGACGCAACATTTGAAAGTGGCAGACCACCAGAAGAGACAATAGTTTGTTGACTGAGTATTAAGAAAACGGCAGGATGATGACACCTTCGCAAACAAAATTGACGCCTTGTGACTTTCATCTTTGGGGTCATCTGAAGTCATTGGTGTATGCCAATAAACCCCGAAACATCAATGACTTGAAGGAGGAAATTGGACGGGTTATTGGGCAAATGGAAGTTGAAACTTGTCGTGCAGTAATATCCAATTTCATGGACAGAGTTGATGCGTGCCAGCACAGTAGAGGAGGACACATGCATGACATCATTTTTCATACATGAAATCGGAAGGTAAGATGAACTTGTTGATGTATTTATTTTCAGTTTTTCAATAAAATAAATCTCTTAATTTGATATATCAAAACCGGCGCTCTTTTTGAATCACCCTATATTTATCTTGTATTAACTATATGTAATTCTGTTCATTTTCTATTCTCATGTATTTTTTTTATATTTAATTTTTATGTTTAAAAGTCTATCAAAAATATTTTTTCATAATAGAATTACTTAGTTTTTATTTTTAAACAAATTTTATTTGTAAAAGCATGTTAAAAATTAGAAATCAGTAGGAATTATTCAAAATTCTGGATAAAAAGGAATTGTTGCTTAGTATCCTGTTTATAACTCGCTTTTAGGGTCAAATACTACTAAAACCATCCAAAATTTGGTCAAGAAATTTTTCAGAAACTATCACAGCTCCAATAATAAAAAACAGTATTATTAATTATTTAAATTATTTTCTTACCTTTCTGATAGTCTGCATAAACTTCAAATGTTCGAACACCAGTGTATTCAGCTTTTCCTCCAGCATACACACCTTCCTGTTTGTCTACTAGTAACCACTGATGACCATCAAAAGTAAATGTCTCATTGTATCGTCGTCCTTCCCCTCCATCCAATTCAAGGGTTGCAGATGATCCATATCGTGACACCTGGAAATTGTAATTAATGCTTATGATTTAACCGCCATTAAATACTCTAAAAATATTGCTTGTTTCAAAAACAACTAAAAAATAAAACATAACAATTTAACAACAAAACAATTATATTTGTTTGGAAAAATTTTCTATCTTCAAAAATAAACAAGAAAAATTCCAGAAATAAATTTTCTATTTTTTCACTCTACAATAGTAGGCCTAATTTAGATCTATTAAGATAGCCTTTAGAAATCTAAAAATACTATGCAAGGTTGTTATTGAGAATTTACAACCCATTCCAGGAAGCATTGAATGTAAAACTACTTTTGCTGCTGTCTTTCATGGTTATGGTTTTTTATATTTTTCGACACAAAATGAAATAAATTTATTAGTGAACAAAATACTAATTCTGTAACTAGTCCTTATAAACTTTCTTAAATAATAAAGTAATGATATTGATTTTTTTTAAATGATGCAGTATTTAATAATGAAATTATCTTTATTCTAAAATGTATCTACAAAAGTATCCCAGAAAATATTTACAAATATGCATACACTGTACATGAGTTTATAATGTAATTAACCTTTCTGAGGATGTATAATACATTTTACAAAAGAATTTATCTCTTTTAATTTGATAAAAAAATAATACTTCAAATCATTTATGTTGCCACCATTTACTTAAATTCAGCTTTAACTTATTTTTAATAAACGGAATTAATTATAACAATATACTCACTCTTGCTGTATGCCACTGTCCATCATCTACTGTGATTGCACTAAGCCATATGTCTTTCTCTTCAGTTCTTAAACTGTTCAGATTATATCGAAAATGTAACTTACTTTCTTTGATCTGAAAAAATACAGGTAATACCAATGTTAAATAATTATAATGAGCAAAGACATGCAATATAATTACAAGAATAACTGATAACATATTGTTAGAAGAAACAAACTAAAACTTTATTCAATTTCTCACTTGATTATGATGCTAATCCAAGAGATGGCCTTTATAATAAAGGAGCATCAAATAAAAATTTAATGTATGAGGTTTACTGTTTTTGACACTAAGCAATTAACATACAAAGTGCAAACCCTATGTACCCCCTGGATCCACACTCAACAGATCACTCAAAATTCTTTTTCTTATACTTAAAATGATGACACTATCTTAATCAAAGGTAATGCCTGACATCATTAAAAAATACATAATGTTATTGTTTGCTACAACATATGACTATAATACAAAATGTTTTCTTTTTCCAGTCATCCAGAAACAAACATGAACCAGTAGTTATATATTTTAATTATAATAGTTAACTACATAAATGATAGTGACTAAAATAATAAATATAACACTAGAAGAAAGCTTTTAAAATTTATGGTGACATTAACTGGAGTTAATTCATGATCATAGTAGTGGATTTTAGTAGCAGTGCAGAACAGAGTTAGATTTTACTAACAGGTATAGTTATGTTACTTTAAACAAAAATTATCCAGGTTTTCACAGCTCTACCGAACAAAAATAATATTATAATACTGATGAAATACATTTGAACTAACTTCATCTGTTACATTAAATTTAATTTTGTTCATTGCAACATTATTTGTCTTTAATGTGAATTTTAATGCATTTTTAAGCAATTGTCAACAACCCAGGAGTTTTTAGAATGAACTAATAGTAATAACAAAGAACATGCAGAAAAAATTAATTTCTGTACCTCGAGAATTGCATATTCCCTGTTGTGCTGGTCACTAACTCTGAATAATTCTCCATGTTCTTCTCTTGTTCGGAACCTAAGTTGCATTTGAGTTGAAAATCTATCAGGCTCAAAAGATAATGCATATTTAACATAACTCTGAGGACGAAATGTTGTAGGAATTGTTGGTGATGCACAAGCTGGCCCTGTAAATCCTGGAAGACACTGACAACGTGCTTCTGAGAAGCTTCCTACACAAACACCATGTTCCCAACATCGGAATGTTGATTCTTGACTATTACAGACTTCTTCAGTCTGTGGACAACCAGCTACACTGTTTCTTGACAATCCTGGGTGGGCCAAATCATATAACTGAAAAAAAAAAAAAAAAATATTTTGAATAGGCCAAATACCCCATTAATATATTGACATAGCAGAAACTACTTAGCATAACAGAAAAGGTAAAAGCCCATGCTTAGAAGAAATTCAATGAGGTCCTGCACAATCTCTGAACTTCACACGTTTTAATTGAAATTGTTAAATTTTGTTAATAAAACTATTGAATATTTTATTCAATAGTTTTATAAACAAAACAGAACAAAAATTCAACAATTTCTACCATCAATTGAGAAATGAGCCAAATAAATAAGCAACATACAAAAACACAAATTTATTATATGTTTTGATTCCTCCACACATAAAAAATCAGCTTTCAGATGACACTTAACATTTTTTTAAAAGTATCCATCTCTTAGCGATTGTGAAAGTTCATTAAAGAACTAAGGTGCTAATAATTTAAAATGAATAATTCATTTTAAATAATACATAATTATTATTTATTTTTGGTTCACAAATTAGCCCAGCTTCATATCTCCTTGTAAACCTAAGGAGAAAACACATCTATTGAATTTAATTAGATATATTATTCTGTGAGTTCGGAACAGGCTTATGCCTATTCCTTGATAGTAAGAAGAAGATATTCACATTTATTTTATAATGTTTTGCAACATTAAGGGCCCACAATCTCTGAAAAAGTGGTTGAGATGTAAGTGTAGGAATTTTCCCAAAAATAACTTTAATTAATTATTTTTTACCTTAAACGCCAGTTCAAATGCCATACGATATTAATGACATCAACATTGCTTAAATATTTGACAATTATTAAATCTCTACAATTTATAAAACAATTAATTTAAGGGTTCCCTTACTTTACTATTATGGAAGACATTTCTTATACAGCCATCAAAACCTTTGCCATAAGGCATGGCCTGCCAATGATAATGTGTAGGATCAAATTCTTGAATATATCTGCCACCTAATTGTAATGGAGTATTTACATTAAGATATTCGTTAAATGGAGGTATTGTGCCACGGGCTTGGCAACTAGAATCATCAAATTCTGGAGCTGTTCCATCCTCCAGTTCAGAAATATCAGCAGATTTGCAGTAGTCCACAACTAATCTAACATTCTGAAACAAGTTAGAATAAAATAAAGATGGTTATGTAACAATAGTTATGTATTTTATGCATAACAAAAATTTCATAAACTAAAAGTACTTTTTAAAAAAGATAATAACCACACACAACTTACTGTACTTATGGTTTTAAATTATTTAATTGAAACAAATTCAGGCTCTGCACCCACATTATCTCCTATGTACCAAGTTTTACCAGGTCTTTTTTGCTTTTCGTATAAATTCATTTAACTCATTGCCATACTTAAGTCTCAACTGAATAATTTCATGATAACATATTTTTATCACCCCACTAATCCCTATGTGCACAACTATCAGAAAAGAAAAACTTGATTACTAAAGTAAACTATTCTAACAAAAGTTATAACTGTAATTAGATTTTAATACATGACAAAATTTTAACAGTTTTTCTATGTTTGGCAATAAATATCATCTGATACATTACAAATATGACTAGGTTGGAAAAAATAAAGAAAACTTGAAACAATTTGATTCATCATAACCAAAGAACAAATATTTTCATAAGAGAGCGACAACCTAAATTCTTAAAGAATTCAAAATATAACGAATTAAATTATTGAAATATACATTACCTCTGTGTCCCAAAATATGTCTAATCTGTGCCATTCTCCATCATCTAAACTCTTTTTTGTTTTTACTTTTAGTTCTAATGTTCCAGAACCAAAATCCATAAGAAGTCTAGGTTGGCCTCTTTCTAATTCTAGTGAAATAAAATCTGTAAAAATAAGCAAAATATTATATATAAATGTTTTATAACAAAAATTATATTTAAAAAGATAAAAATCACCTTCAACTGCATAAAGTATTTTTTTAAGAAGAAAAATTCTTTTAGATCCTCTTAAAACAGAAATTACTCAGTTTACAACTGAAAGTCAAACAAAACAGGAGGGCCTTTTAGGAGGAAATAAAAACCGACTTAAAGGACTTATACATAATTAAGAAATGATACAAAAACAAGAAGAAAAAATATCTTGGATAGAAAGTTACCTAACCTTACTTCCTTTTAAGAAAGACAACAACCCAACATCATCAAAACAGAGAGAATAAGGGCTTCTTTTTTTTTTTGTTAAAAAAATATGAAGTGGATGTCGGATTTGCTCCCATCAAGCTAGAGGCAATAAAGATGCAGCACCAAGCTACTCCATAGCAAAGAGCTAAGGGAACCTAACATGGAGTGCAGTAAGTGCTTCTGTTGCGGTCAAAACTAAGCAGAAAAAACAGAAAACTATTGAATTATTAATCACTTAAATATGCAACGAAGAGAAAGTTTCATTAACCCAGAAATACAAGGAGGCTATGTTAACTTTTTTTACCAAATGCGAAGGTGCAATAAAATTAATGTAGCCTACTGTAATAAAAAATGAAGTGATATAATAATTTCTACTAAAGAATAAATTTAAAATTAATGTAAAATAATACATTGAACTATCAGTATTACAATAAAATACATCTATTTCAGATCACTTTTAAAACTGAAAAATTTATTGAATGAAAATCATACGAACCAGAAACCATGAGTTCTTCAGGTTCAGGTGGTACAATTGGTCCATTATACAACAGTTGACCATCACCTTTCCTGGTTATGAATTCTAAAGATAAATGAGAATTATCACACATTTCTAATGGAGGATACCACGCCCATCCATTTCCTCGGAAACTTCTTGCTGTCTGTTGACACCTTGGACCAGTGTAACCACTTGGACATGAACAGCTGTGAAAATAATTGAAAAAAATACTTCAAATTTTCTGTTGAAACCAATAATATTAAGTATAAATTATCAAAATAAGTATATATTTATCAATACATTATTCCTATACTACCTTCAAGAGTCACTTGAGACTGTGGGAGAGACAGGCGATTCCAATTTAACATTGGTTGTATAGAGCAATACGCTCTCCGCTACTGTCTGTCCTACAAACATACATAGTATTTAATTAATTATGTATAAGTTTTAGTTGTAATTGTACCTAATTTAAACTAAATGTAAAATGATAAGTTGAGAGGTTACTTTTATTTGATGGGATTAAATTAAAATAATAATACATGCCAGTAGTAACTTATTTATATTTTTTCCTGGTGTGAGCAAAGCTAAGGGGAGTCTAATGTTTGTAGTTCTTGTAGAATCAGCTGGTCAATGCTGTGATGTTTTGTATTCAATATTTATTAAATTGCTGAAGGAAAATAAAGTAGAATCATTTCATTGTTTTGTCTTAAATATAATTTTTTTTGAAATAGTTTTATAATTCGAAGTTGGTGCGTATTCCGTGATTACCGTGACGTCATGCGTTATGAAGTGAAAAAGTGCAAATTACACAAATTAAATCAAATTTCAGTTACACAAATTAAACCACGTTTCAGCGATAAACAAATATAAAAACAAGGAATAAAACAACAAACTTCAAAATAAATAAAAATCTGACCGACAAAATATATATATATATTAACAAAAAATCGTTCTTGTCTATTTAAATTTTATAGTACAAATTATCTCCGCATCAAGCGTCAACATTCAAATTACGCCGAATGAAGAATCTATTCAGAATTAAGTCAGTCGGAGTCTGGCAGTTAATGTTAACAGATGAAGATGAAGATGTTGTGAAACTATTAATCATGTTCCATCCTGCAGATTAGTCAAGTACATATCAGAGGTAATAATATTTTATATAAAAGAACTTGCAGAATAATAAAAAATCCAACGTACAAATGTGTGTATTCTTAAAAAGAAAATTTACCGCGAAAGACAAATTTTCACGTGACATCGTTGTTTAAAATATAATGTATCAAATTTTTTTTAATTTTTATAACGTCCGGATTTTTTTATATGCCTTAAGCAACAAATTTTACAAAATCTTAATCTGAGCTCATAAAGTTTTTATTTTTTGGATCCAATTAAAACAAATGTTATTCAAACATAAAAAGTATTTTTATAACTATGTTTAAATCTTATAATATTTTTTTATATGTCATGGTTAACTATATATGGTTTTTGTTACTAAATGATAAGTTTATTTTCATTTTATTTTTTTGTATTAAACTATTTCAATGTTTGTAAATGGCGTTATTGTGTTGATTTCTTTCACAAACCCAGCAATTCGCAAGTAACAGAATCTGGAACAACTTTATTCCTTTAATTTTTTATTTAAGCGTTATCCGTTGTAAAAAATTTTAAACTCACGTAATTTTCATTTTTTATTTGATTCATTTTACATTTTATTTTTTGTGTTGTTTTGTATCTTTTCAATACAAAGTTTACACGCAAAGTGACTATTATTTAAAGAATAGTGTTCGGCCCAAATATCCGATTAAGAAATGCAGTATTTAAAATTAAAAAGAAATGAAATACGAGGGTCATTCATAAAATAAGGTTCCCACGATTTTTAAAAATAGACAGCTATAATTTTTATCTTAGTGTTATACATCAATTTAAAGCTGAAAACTTACCCTATTTTTCTACATAATCGCCGTTTCTGTCCAAACACTTTTGCAGACGTTGCTCCAACTTTTCTATCCCCATGTTGTAGAATTCTGCCGTCAATCCTTTGAGGAATCGAGTAAACTCTTCCTTGACTTCATCATCGGTACCGAAGCGTAGGCCACCCAAGTGTTCCATTAATTTTGGGAAAAAGTGATAATCACTTGGGGCTAAGTCCGGGCTGTAGGGAGGTGGGGCACAACAGTCCAGCCTAAATCTGTCAGCAGTTCTTGAGTTTGATGTGAGACATGAGGTCGAGCGTTGTCATGGAGAAACCTCACACCACTGGACAATCTTCCTTTCTGGCGGTTCTGGATCGCGCTTCTCAGTTTTCTTAATGTGTCGCAATATCTGTTAGAGTTTACTGTTGTTCTATGATGAATGTCAATAGGTGAAATCCGTTTTGCATTTAAAAAACGTATCACAGCGCGAATTTCATATCTGGCGGTAACAGCGATTGGGAGCTCCATCTTCAAAAGGTGCTAGGCCGGCACTGATCGATGTAGCGAGGCGAGAGTGGTGCGAAAAAAGAGAGGGAGAGCTGATGAGTAAGACAGTGTTGCCAGATTTCTCACAGCACATCGCATTCTGTCTCGGAAGCTTAGGGAACCTTATTTTACGAATGACCCTCGTACTTTAAAATAAATGTAAATAGTTACATATAGAATAAAAATTTATAGAATTTATAGGCGTATGGCGATGAAATGGATAAATATAGATTTTGAAAGAATAAAAAAAAGTTTAATTTAATTTTATCTTTTCATATCATTTAATGGTTTTACAAACAAAATGCTGTATATTACCCTATAAGTAGTTATATTCAATTACAAATGTAATAACAATTCCGTCACATAATTAAAAATTTCAGATAATAACGTAAACATTTTTAATCGCAAACGTAATTTGTTTCAATATTATAAGTATAATACAGCCTACAGTACAGTAACATCAACTTTTCTTTTCATAGCGCGAGTCATGTTATTAACACAGTACAAAACAGCGCTCTGGCCATATAAGCAATGGTATCTTCCGACTCTTGGTCAGAGTATAGCTGCATTGTTCCCAGATAACTTATGCAGCAATTCAGAAATAAACTGATTCAGAGTGGATGACAGCAACAGCGTTAATTTTTTGCTCTGGACCTAACATAAAACTTTGCTTTCCTTCTACAAAAATTCCTTATCACATACATAGAACTACAGTCTGAAACATGCATTTTCGGTAAATTCTTTAACTGTTAACAGTCGTTCAATTTTATTCAAATATTACTTTATTCAATTAGATTGTTAAGAAAATTAATTTACTTATTTTCATCTATTTTTGTAAATGATTAGTATTTAATCCTTTCACTCCCAAACACAAATATACTCATAGTATGCCAACTATGCTGACACAACAAACATGAATATACTTGGGTTGGTTTCGGTTCAGGGGCTTGAAAACATGTATTTCCGATGAAAACTCGATTTTGAAAAATTGAAATGAAAACAATACTTTCCTTCCCTTTATATTCACACAGAACAAGAGAAAGTAAAAATGCAGTTCTACTTACATAGGTCCATATCTTCCATCAACACAGCGACCGCCATTATAACATATACTCGTTCGACATGATTCGCCTTTCGAGAAATTTCTTGCACCACATGTACATTCCCCAATAACATCAACTCTAACACCAACTAATGCTGTTTTATTTGCATTGACCATATAAGGCAGATTGCTAATATCCAGAGTATTTGTACAGCTTCCTTCACAGTTTATATTTTCATATAAACATTCATCAATTCCAACCATCGTGATATTTATTCCTACATCTTTCTCAATCTATAATGAAAGAATAAGAAACATAAAATAAATTTTAAAATTTTCAGTAATTTACAGTTAGAATAATCATATAAAAAGGAAAAATACTGCTGTTAAGTTTTTATACTTAGTATGAGAATTGACATCTTATACACACATTATAACCTAACATATTCATTTATAATACCTAACTTAAATCTTGTACATGAATAAAACTAACTACTTATTTCTTAACTGCTTACTATTTGTTTTATTATTATTATTTTTTAAGTCATCAACAGCTTGGTCAAAAGCAACTACTGTTTTTGAACTATAACAGTGGGTTTTGACATGTTAAAATTTCCAGAATCTTAGCCTCCCAGCTAAGCCCTGGACCTTTCACTTTGTAGGCTAACACGCTAGTCACCACCCAATGAAGGTGGTCATTATTATATGTTTTATTACTTTTTATTTATTTACTAATCTTAACTATTAACTCCTTAAATTTTTCTTGGATACTATAAAAAAACTTTGCTCTCTTTGAATTCAACTAACTTATGTTTATACATCATTTTCTAACATTGAATCATAACAATGAGGATGTCTAACCAAAAACCAGTGAACCTGGTTAAGATTCTACCTATATATTGTTATTTTCGACATGAACAGCCTTATCACTGATTTGAAGCTTCTGTTTTATTTTTTTGTGTTTATGTGTAGGTTATACACCTATTTCATATTTTATTGGTTTATTTATTTAGTTTTGTATAAATTGCATGTTTTGTTAAATAGTTAAGATGACTTGAAAAAGTAATATTTCATTAAGATGATCAATGATAAAAAACAAATATTTATATTTATATTAGTAATAAATATTTGGCTGGTATGGTCAAGGTTTGTGCACAGTTTCCTTTGAACATTCCAAGAAACTGCCTGATAAGCCTCCTTTTCCATTCTGTGCAGTAGTATAATTTTTCAATTTCTCTAACCTAAAAGTTCACGTCATACAATTTGTATTATTTTACACAACAATGAAAGTTTTTTATTTATTAAAGCCAAATAGCTTAGGGTAAAAATTTACAAACATCAGTAAAAATCTAAAAAAATGACTTCTTTTAATGATTTTTGTATGTGTATGCTTATGAGACATTACAACAGCCTATATTCAATTTTACTGAAGAAACCTGTCAATTTGCTTTAATTCTGCTTAAATTCATTCACTGCAGTCACACACACACACACACACACGCGCGCGCGCGCGCATACACAATCTGATCAACTTAAATAATATTAAATATTACTTCATCAGTATGCTAACTCAGAAAGTACAAACAGTACATACATTACAATTTCTTCCTCAATACCCTCTGTTTAAAATCTTTTTTTTAAATTAAATCAACTTACCTCTTCTCTGTGCATCAATACTAAACCATTTAATTTAACAGGTTTATAATAAGGTGTTCCATGTGCTGAGAATCTGACATCTGTAAGTGGCGGATGTTTTTTTCTTAATTGTACACTAAATACATCAACATTTTCACGTTCTGTATTTAAAAGATCTGCTAATTTGTCTCTGAATTTATCAGCTTTGCTACGTACTATACTTTGTGTCTAAAAGAGAACAAAAACAGAAAAAATTAATTTATTACACTTTAATTGAAAACATTAGTGGAATTTTTGCAATTATATACACAAAAATATTGTTACTAAACATTTGATCACCTGCAAATGGTGTTCTATGCAATCAATAGGCACAGAAGTTGAACCACCATGATACAATAATAGGTCAAATAGTAAATAATTTATCAAAATTCATCATCTCAACTAAAAGAATAGATTACATTGTGAACTACAAAAAAGCTGCAAAGAGTACTCTGGAAGGGGACTCTTTTACCTGTAAGAAGTTCAAAACATAATCCCATCTGCCATCTTGTAAATTTGAACTGTTCAACAGAACAGACATTCTTAGAGCAAGATTATAGTAAATGCACTTCATTCATGAACAAGCCCAAAATTCAAATTTGGAATAATGCATAATAATAGTCAAAACTGTACAGAGCTACCACACAGGATAATCAACGGAGAGTATGATTCTGTTAAAACATACATGAAGAATCATTAAAATTTCAACAAATGGGACTGTTATATTTTACACCCTGGAATATGTACTTAGAAATTCTCTACAAAACCAAAAATAATGTCCTGAAATGTAATTGCTATAATAAAAGTTAGGTTCATATACCAGGATGCCAAACAACAATAACTGTAGGATAAGAAATTCAATTACCGAAAACATTGTTTTAAACGAGATTAGCGCCTGTTTAGTAGAACAACTGTCAAAGGAGAATATAAATAATGGATTATTTACAAACTGTCTGTCCCGGCTTCGCCTGGGACAATAATAATTTTGTTTTATTTCAATAATTTTTAAAATTAGGGTAAAACAATTCAAAAATAAGATTTCTGATTTGGAAATATCTGATACATATATTTGGATACTGCCACAAAGTTTCAGCAATCTACCTCATCCAGAACTTCATAAACAAAAATACTGGTTTAAGGGCTGAACACCATTTTCATTACCTTAAGGCTACATTTTTGTCTACGTTAACCATTAATCATTAAGGGGTAATTTCTTTAGGTATACTATAGATAAAATCTCCACTGAGTTTTAACATCTAGCTTGTCTGCAACTGAGAAAATTGAAAATATTGATTTAAGGGTTGAACACCCTTTTAAACCCCTTGCGAGTAAATTTTTGAACAGGTTGAGGTGTCATTTTTTAGCTTCACTATACGTAACATGTCCACTAATTTAAAGGTTGAACACCCTTTTCAACCTTTTAGGAGTACATTTTGGAAATTTATAAGGGGTAATTATTTTAGTTCCACTAAGGAAGACATCATCGATACTCAGCCATCTAACTCGTCTAACACTTAGTAAACAATAAATGATTGTTTAAAGGTTGAACATAATTTTCATCACCTTAGGGTACATTTTGGAAATAGTTAAGGGGTAATTATTTTAGTTCCATTAAGAAAGACATCATCAATACTCAGCCATCTAACTAATCTAACACTTAGTAAACAATAAATGTTTGTTTAAAGGTTGAACATAATTTTCATCACCTTAGGGGTACATTTTGGAAATAGTTAAGGGGTAATTATTTTAGTTCCATTAAGAAAGACATCATCGATACTCAGCCATCTAACTCATCTAACACTTAGTAAACAATAAATGTTTGTTTAAAGGTTGAACATAATTTTCATCACGTTAGGGGTACATTTTGGAAATAGTTAAGGGTTAATTTTTTTAGTTGAACTATAAGTAACATCTCCACTGAGTTTCAGCTGACTAGTTTATCTGGAACTTTATAAATGGAAAATATCGGTTTAATGTTGAACACGCTTTTGAACCCCTTAGGAGTGGAATGTAAATATCATTTATGTTTAACTTTTCTATTTACCGTAAAGGGATTATTCTCTCCTAATTTCAGCTTTGTAGCTATTATGTAAGTAGGAGAATTAGTGATGAGTGAGTGAGTCAGTGAGGGCTTTCCCATTTTTATATGTACAGATAAATTATTATGAAACACAAAGTACTTCATTTGATATATTTAAAGAATCTAAAATACTGAAGGTAATTTTAAAAACAAATCAAAACAACTAAAGAATTACTTACCCTATAATTCCAGACACGAATAAAATCTTCATCTGTTATTCCAGCTAATCTAACTGAACCAGACTTTATCACAGCTTCATGAGGTATCTCCTTGACAGTTACTGTAACATTTGCAGCTACATCTGTTTGTGTGTGTTTCCTGTCATAGACTTTAAATTTCAGATAATATTTTCCACTCTTTGTATTCTGTCTCATTGTAATCATTCCTGAATCCTCATTCAAACGGAACTGTGGATGTGGTTCTGAGTCCCAATGGAATTTCTTATCAGGTAGATCCCAGTCATCTAGATCATATACATAAACTCTACCTATTTCTGAATCTGGTGCCTGACCCTAAAAAATGGATAAACAATACCATTAGTTTTACATCAATAACACAATTTTTTTATATCAATAAATAGGATGAAGTGTGTTATTCATAGAATCATATAATATCTAAATTATTCTACATAAAAAATTGTAGTAATTAATAAATTTTTTTATAAGAATATTGCAATTGTTTACAAATAATAAAATATACTAATATAAATTAAGTTTTAAAAATTACCATGTAATTATAAACAAATATTTCCTTCGATCCTGGTTGCATTTTATTATCATTAACATCTCCTATTACAACAGTTAATGTACTTGTTCCTGACATCGCTGGGTTTCCAGAATCTTTAATGACAATTGGGATAAGATATTCCTTCTGTTGTTCTCTGTCAAATGACCGAAGGGATGAGACAACTGCCATACCATCACCATTGGCTCCCTCTGTAATTAACCAATAAAATAATATTAAAAAAAAATTATGATTACAGTTCAATTTTACGCAGTAACACAATGTGTAAAGAAACATACTGAATGTGCCATTTGATATGCCACATGTAACTGACCACGCATAACTATCAATATCACCTAGAATGTAAAATTTGTTAATTGGCTGATCATCGTGTATGTAAAATAAATAGAGCTTTGTTCTAGTAGTAACTCTTGCAATGACTGTTGACAGCTCTAACTCTCCCAAGCACTAAGTGGGCAACTGAGGCCAGTACAAGAAAAACACAATGTTGATATAAGATCTGTAGAAAAATTTTCCAGAGTTGTTAACATAATTTCTAATATAAACTAAGAAATCTTAAACATTAGACTTTTTTAACAATGGTGGACATTCTTAAAATAATCATCTGTTCTCTGAATTCAATGTTTCAAATTAAATATGTTTGTATCCAGATAGAATATTCCATTTTTTATCTACAGTCTGAAGAAGAAATCAGTAGAGATGACTATAATGTTTTCTAAGAATACCCATGGGTTACTTCTGGGCCTAATTACACAGATATTCTGCATTCCAACAAAATAATCTGAGAATATTAATCTGTATCTCATATCCTACACAATTTCAGCTGCTAGTCATTAGAGTGATATCAAGAAAATTTAATTAAAGGGAAGTTAAAAAAAAATAACAAAGAATAAAAGAATTCTGGGTTTAATCGTGACTATTTTTTTTTTTTTTTTTTTGGTTTAACGTCTGACTGTTCTGCAATTACTGCTAATGCAGACGGTGAAGGATGAAATGATTTTTGTAACGTATGAAAATATGCCGTGCCTGAGTGGGATTCGAACCCAGGACCGCATGATGAGAGGCGAGCACGTTACCAACTGCGCCAATGCGGCGCAGTTTCCAGACTAAAGTCTGGAAAAATTAAGTCATTAAAATTCATGGTAGTTACTAATGATCAAGATAACCAATATTCATAACTTAATATAAAACATATCGTGATAAACACATCATGATAAAACATATCATTGTTTATTGTTATCAGATTATCCAGGTTGATCTGTAATATTAACACTTGCACTTGAAAATAACTGCCCAATAAAATTATTATCTACGGTATTAAATATGTTGTTGTCATCCATCATGGATTAGGCAGTAATTGAGCCTGTTCTGGCCTCCATCTCTTCCTCGGTCTCCACTCCTCTTGTACCCCTTGGTTCATAAAGCCATGCATTCAAAGGTCCTGTAACATTCTAAATAAATGACCTGTCCATTGTCCTTTTTACTTCGTGATGAAGCCACTTAGTGGTTAAGTTCCACATTGCTCTCTTATCACCTCATTCCTGACGTAGTCTTGTTTCTTACATCCTTTAACATAATCCAAGGAACCTCATTTCTGCTATAATATAACATATTTTGAAAAAGATTCACTTGCAAAAACAATAAAGATAACTAGATTCAGAAGCCGTACTTACTTTGGTCATGTTCAACTTTAAATGAAGCTCGAATAATGTCATCAGCATTAGGGTCCATTCTAAAAGTGAAAGGTGGTCCATTACTTTTTGATCTGTCATCATCATCTGTTGCTAAGACTTCAACTACTTTACGAGGGGGAACATGTTCTGGTAACACTGGTCTGTAGTCTTTTAAAAACATTGGAGCATTATCATTTATATCTTGTACTATCACAGTTAAAGTTGCAGTCGCAGTCTTTGGAGGAACACCATCATCTATCGCTAAAATTTTAACCTGGTAAAAATAAAGATACAATTTTATTATAAAGTGTAAGAGCTGAATCATTTAATTAAAAATGAAGAAAAATCGATAAGAATAGTAATGAACGTAGCTCACTTCACGTGATTCCACGACACTTTCAACCAAGACAATCATACAAGTACTGTAGAACAAAGTTATTTGTTCCACAAATGGTTTTATAAAACAAAAATGTATTCTTGAATAATGACACTATAAATATATTAATGTAAACCACAGTAGATAAAACCAGGGAAAATGTAATCAGCTTTAAAAAAATTCCAAAGTTCACATGCACCGTGTAGAACATTCCTGGATGAAATCACTTCACAATCTAAAGTTTACTATATATTTTTGTTTGTTACAATAAATTTTTAGTTAATACTAAACAAATCTGTGGTGAATGAAGTGAAGGTATCATTTGCAGATTGGAAAATATGTGCTTTTTAGAGGGCCCGGCATTCTGATAAGCGAACTTTTCCACTCAGAGAGGAAGGCATAGGTAAACCACCTCACTCCTCGTTTTACTGAGTAAAACCTCCAAAGGTTCAAACCAGCCTTTCGGCTGATGACCTAAACAACAATAAAAAAATATAATTACAGTAACTTCTTTTTATACACTGAATCCATCAATGTTAGCTACAACTCTGGAAAATCAGTCTCTGTTGTGAACTACCCTTCTAAGAATGCACATCCCCTCATATTCTTTCTCAATCTCTAATATTCCTCAATCACAAACATTTCCTCCATCCAACTCTGTGTTACACTTTATAATTGAAGTTTTACGAGGGTTGCCTTTTATATTTCAGGAATGGACAATACCTGCTGCAGTTTGTTAGCCAATATCTTATCTTAAAGTTCGACTTTTTTTTCAATCGATTGCACTCTGTTTCGCTCGTACAGTCCATTGTTGTGTTGTTTAGTAGTGACTTGAAATTGTTATCTCAGTCAAAAAATGGAGTAAAGTCATGAACATTTTCATGCAATTATTTTTTACAACTTTCGACGTGGATTATCTCAACAACAGTGCACCAATGAACTTAATTCGACATTTGGCGATGAAATACCATCGAAAACCACTGTATATTGGTAGTATATGGAATTCAATCGTAGCCGTAGTTCGCTCAGTGATGAATTTCGTGAAGGTCGTCCAAAATCAGTTGTTGTTCAAGAAAATGTTGATGCTGTGCGTGAGCTGATTGTGCAAGATCATCATATAACATATCGTGAGATTACGGCATCCTTGGGCATTAATGGGACCAGCATACATTCAATATTGCATGAACATTTGGGCACCAGGAAGATTTGTTCCCGTTGGATTCCCCATAATTTGACAATCGCTCAGAAAAAGGCTTGTGTCGATTGGTCAAAAGAAATGTTCACGAAATACAATAGTGATGCTTCAAAACGTGTTTATGACATTGTCACGGGTAAAGAATCATAGATATATGCCTATGAACCCGAAACTAAACAGCAGTCGACCGTATGGGTCTTTCAAGACAAGCCAAATCCCACAAAAGTTGTTCGTGCACGAAGCACCTCCAAGCAAATTGTCGCTTGTTTTTTTGGAAAAACCGGGCATGTGGCAACTGTACCACTAGTGGAGCGTCGGACGGTCAATCCTGAATGTTACACATCCATTTGTTTACCAGAAGTTTGTGGAAAAATAAGGGAAACCAATCCCCGAAGACGAATCATTCTTCACCAGGACAATGCGAGCTCTCACACGTCGGCTGAAACAATGAACTTTTTGAGAAATAAAAAAATCAAATTGATGGTCTATCCGCCATACAGCCCTGATTTGGCACCCAACGACTTCTTCTTATTCCCGCTCATCAAAAATAAATTAAGAGGTCAACGTTTTTCGACGCCTGAAGAAGCAGTTGATGCATTTAAAAAGCACATTTTGGAGGTACCTCAATCAGAGTGGAACAAGTGCTTCGAAAATTGGTTCAAGCGCATGAAAAAATGTATTGATCATCATGGAGGTTATTTTGAAAAACAATAAAGCCATTTACATTGATTAATTTGTTTTTTTTCTTTTCTATTCTCGAAATATAAAAGGCAACCCTCATATTACTGTTAAATTTTATACTCTACCTGATGCCTAGGTGTTTCCTCTCGATCTAATTGTCTCTGAATGGTAACAGTACCTTCTTGACTAATAAGAAATTGTCGTTTTCTATCTGAAGATCTATCAATAGCGAATGAAACTCTGCTCTTTCCGCCTTGATCAGGATCACTAGCCTTAAATGTTTCTAACGATTTACCTACTTCAGCATTCTCATACACAGATACTTCAATATTGGGACGTTCAAACTGTGGCTTATTATCGTTGATATCCCTCAATTTGACAACTACCCATGAATAAGCCACGTGGTACTTGTCATTATCATTGTCTTCACCCTGTAATCAATAAGAAACATAAAAAAAATCTGGTGTGAAACACTTACACAACTTTCTCTTACCAATGTGATAATGAAATATAACCTGTGTTTAATCATTAGTAAAATGAAAATCAACCTCTGTACAACATAAAATACAGAATATCATTAATTGACGCTAAACTAGGCATTGTAGAAAAGAATGTTTCAAATAAAAATTGTAGATGTTTTAATTTTCTACAACTTTAATTAAACACACTTTCCCTCTAAAACGCATATTAAGTCCGCCATCTTAAAAAAAAAAAAAAAAACAATTTTTTACCATGAGAACACAGCCTGCCAAGACCCCACTTACCCTACCTTGTAGAGCATGACAAATTTAGTAAATGAGATTTTTTTAAATTTAGAAAAGATTTTTCCAAATCGTAGGAGCTGTTTTCAAAAAATTGCACAAATAAACAACTACTTCCATTTGACCAATTTTGATAAAAGTGTTCATCTCACGTCCTCTAGCGATACTTGACTTAAGTTCCAAGTTTCAACTTCATAGAATACTCTTTTCTTAAGATATTTTGTTCATACACTGACACACACACAGACCAATCACTAAAAACATGTTTTTTGGGTTCAGGAGCCTGAAAACATGTATTTCCGGTGAAAATTAAATTTCAAAAATCGACATGAAAACAATATATTCACAGAGGGCAAATTGTAAATTGTAATTTTAAATTTTGTATAAAAATTTACAATTAAAATATTGAAATTTTTAAGTAAACTATAAGTATAGCCTACTTATTTGGTAAAGTAGTAAAAGCAATGAAAATTGACATATTTTAAATTTGTCGTAATACGAAGACAGATTGTTTTTCTAACCTTGTTACTCATCAAACATCAGTGGAGGTATCTCTTTCATATGTACAACTAAAAATAATAAGAATTATTACTGATACACTAAAAAATCAAAGCAATCAACCCAGGGCTGGAATTAGGGTTAGCTGCCTCTATGGTCAACTCAACGTCTCTACCACATTCACATTGGCTTCATAAGATATGTTTCTTAAAATTAATACAACAAATTAATCCAGAATTTATAACAATAGTATAAAGAACTACGAAAATATTTTCTTTCCTATTCATGAATGCTTATTAATAGAACTAGTGATAAATCTTTCACTAAGCCAAACTAACAATGCAACTGCAAATTTAAGCCCGTACATTCAAATGACATTCCTACTTGATTACTAAAAAAAAAAATCATTTATGATGTTTTCATAACGAAACTGTTTGTCATGTTTGCCTCAATATTTAATGTAGTTACACAGTTTAACTTTTTCTCAGAAATCATAGATTTTATTACTACTAAAGTAAAAGAAATACTATGAACGTCGTAACATAAAAGTTGTACAACAAAAATATTTTTTTTCTAATTTTTTTTTTTTACCAATCGGAACAAAATATTTTTTTTCTGAAATTTTCTGTAGAAACTGCAGCCTGCTCAGCCTATTTATTAATTAGACCATAAATCAAGAATTTTTTACATGTCACAAATCACCTAAGTAAACAGCCCCCACACACTAATTGAACTTTATTTGACCAAAAATAGTACCAAACAAACAAATCAAATATGAAACAGCTATACACATTTCTACAAACAATGAACCTTATCACTTACCTTATCATTTACTTGTATTCTAAACCTAAATCCATTACTTTGTAGTTGGTCTTCATAATCAAGAGGCTGAACAATTTTTAATGAACCAGTACCATCATTATTTCTAACCATCGTAAACTTATCAGCACCATATCCACTATTTTCTATCACCTGTAAATCCATAGAGAAATTATTATGCATTTTAAATACTGCAAGATATACACATACTATATGTATTAAATATCATCCAACAAAGTAAACAAATACTTTAATAGGCATACAAAGTTTTTCTTCCTTAACCAAAATATACTGTAATTGTTTTAAGGAACATTAATAACCCTACCACTAAGAGGCTAACCAAATGATTGGGTGCAGAAAGAGGCCCTTCACAGGGCTTCCACTCTTCTAAATACTTATATTACCCACGTTTTACTGTACAGTGAATTTATTACATACATACTGGTTGTGGTAGAGTGGACACCAAATAAGCTTGCCAGTGTAGCTGCAAGAACAGTTCGGATTCAGTCGATAGATTTTGTGTCTTAGTACCGAACTGCCTATTAAATCACATGTTCTAAATGATGTAAAATATCATCTATTAGTGACATTAAAAACATTCAATTGTAAACACTGTATACAACAATTAGCGCTTACCACAATCATACAACATATTATAACATACTAATGTTTTCAGGTTAGCTGATATAGATATAACGTTGGGAAAGCGACGTGACTCTTATCACAGCTAGTACAGCACTGTCCCCCATCACTTGCTGAGGCAACTGAGCGCGCCATTACCAAAATAAATTTTTTGTGCAATGAAGAAAACCAGCAAGCTTATTTAGCATCTGTTCTAGTTAACTCAAATAAAGGAGAATTAAACAAAATTATATGGTAAATTAAGGGTTTCAAATGCAAAACTAACACAATTTTCAAAAGCTTAATTTTTTCACTTACACTTACATGCTCTCTGTTTCATCAGATAAACTTTATAAAACTACTTTTATTAATATAAAGTGATTTAACTCAAAGTAATTTTGGCAAGAAAAATAAAAAGTGAAATAGTAAGTTTCATTAATATTTTAACATGTTTCTATTTGATTTAAAAAAATTTTAAACTAAAATTAACTACAGTTGTAAAATAAACTATGATTTCTGTTTGAGGTAAAAGAATTTCTTTTACATTTTTAAAATAAAAATATTATCCTTCTAGGAATGCTCTTAAATGAAGGAACAAAAAATAATTTAATTTCTATAATATTAATCAGTAAATAAATACCTTATATTGGAATTTATTAGTTTCATCTTCATCATGTACAGTTACTGTTAAAATCGGTGTCTCAGGTAGATTTGTACCATCGGTTTCATCAACTTCTGTAAACCATTCATCCTTCGTGAACATTGGAGGCATATCATTTATGTCTTTCACTCGTATTGAAGCCGTCCCTGTCCCTAAAAAAATATAAATTATCTCATAAATAGTTTAAACATCTATAAAATTACTATAGGAAATCAAATAGTAATTCCACTTCAAGAGAATTACTTCTAAGGGAAAATTAGTTTAAATAAACCCAATAAAATTATTTTATAGTACTCAGGAATTGGAAGTAATTTTCCACTTTTTAAAACACATTTCAAGGTACGGCATTTTATACTAGGTTATCCAATTGTTATTCTGGATAAACACCCATTATTTACAAAGCATTGCTTTGCATGGTTGAAGACAAATATCTTAATGTACCATCTGGGTTTTAAGTTCCATTTAAAAAGCTTCTTTTTACTGCTTAAAATACTTCCAAAATGATTACTTACACAAAAAATTAAGGCCAAGAGTTTGAATATTTCGGACGAGACATAAATCCTTTGTCCTATGTTACTTAACAACAAATTATGGAATTCTAGTAATTAACAAAGTGTGATTAAATTTTTAAAATTTGTACCAATACAAAAAAGTAAAAATTCTTCTTCCTGCTGTTTTACCAGAGATAGAGCAACAGCAGAACAGCAAAGACTACTTGCATCAAAATAATACTTAGAAGTAAAGATATATGGTAAAAAATTGATTAATTTATTAGTTTTATATCATGAATAATCATAAAGAGTAATGACATTAAATACCATGCCACCTTACCTTTTAACCCCCCGCCATCCATCGCAACGACTTGTATCGAATAATCAGGTGTTCTTTCTCTGTCTAAACAACATACAGCTGTTTTGATAACACCAGTTTCTGATTCAATTTCAAAAATAGGTGATCCTGTCTCCTCTTCAATAACATTTTTCTCTATACTATATATTAAACGAGCATTTGTACCTTCTGTAGGATCATCGTAATCTACAGCAGTCATAGTCATCACTACCATACCTGTAAGAATATAAAAATATATATTGTAACACAATGTAAAAGGATAAAGAAATGTTCAGAAAAAACTTAGAGTATAGATGGTCCCATTTTATATGACATACAAACCTGCCTCTTCCATTACCCATTACACAGGAATAATATTGCCACTACCCATCTCCCCTTGACTATGCAGAATGTTTAGCGGCCGAGTGTCGATTGTGTATATAGAATAAATTTTACAATTAGTAACTTGCAACAATTATATCCAGATAACTCCCACTCTCAACAAGTCATATAGGTTGGCAAGTACAGTAGATTAACACAAATTTTATTTCACATTGACACCATTTATTACATTCAAACTTTTACGATGGGTTGTTGACATAAGCTATATATTTTTTGTATCATTGTGTCATATTTTTTCATTTGTTTGATATTAGTTTTGTTTGTGTTAGTTAAAGTCTAAACTGTTCAATGGGCAATTATTAAGTTGATTTGTGATGATGAACAAATCAACTGGTAAGTCTCATTTTTGTGTGCAATAGCATAACCTTCTCATTTCCTTTACCAAATTTTGATTTGTCGTACAATAATGTACTTTATGTGACAATAAAGTTTATTTATTTTATACCATAACATACTCTAGAAAAGAAAAATACTAGTTCAAAAAATATAATTTAATCGAATTCTGTTAATCAAGAGCATATTTTACATCCTTTTTCTCTTCTGGTTAATCTTGTACGACAAATTCACAACTACACTGGCACTAAGCACCTGGCTTATTGGTCACCTAAGAAAAGATGAATTGATCACAGAGTTAGGTGGGTCAGAACCCAAGAAGTCCAGAAACTTAACATTCATACTTTGCCAGTGTATACTTGTTTTAAGGATAACTTAATACAGTACGACGACATGTCCTATACTCCTCCTGGAGTCTCCAGGGCGCAAAAAAAAAAAAAAAAAAAAAAAAAAAAAAAAAAAAAAAAGTACAGTGGCGGATCCAAAGAGGGGCTAGGGGGGGCTATAGCCCCCCCCCTTGGGTATCCAATTTACACTAGATAAAATGGGTAATTTGTTTTGTTCGGTTGCCGAACATGAGAGGAATCCGCACGCCCGACCAAGGTCATTCTAATGGCTTCAAAATCCTTTTATTTTTAGTCAATATTCTTGAGTCAAACCATAGTTTTTTGCCTCTAAACTCTGGTCAATAAAGAGTTAAAAACGGCCTAAAAATGTGTCATTTTACACTTAAATTTTGACAATTCCCCGGACCCCCCGCCTTGCTGGGGGGTGTTCCACACCCACCAGACCCCCCGGTGCTTTCACCCACCCAAACGCCTAGCCCCCCCCTTTGGCCTATCCTGGATCCGCCACTGATACAGTATAAACATTTTCAAGTCAGAAAGAAAATTTTGTACTTCCTTAAGCCTTTCAAAAATTAGGTTTTTCCAATAACGGTTTATTCAACAGTTTATTTAACAGTGGTATTCAAGGAAGTCATTTATTTTTTGCAGGCTTCTTCTAACTAAACGATTTGCTTTCAAAATTATGTAAAAAAAAACTGAATAAAACTTATTTTTGGGAACATGCAACCCAATGTTTTGGACAATATAATGTTTATGCAGTTCTGGAAACTGAAAAAAATTTCCTCAGAGTGCTAAAACCTAATATAAAAAAAATTTTCTTGGCATTTGGGTACCAGATGAACGAAAATAGTCCTAATCATTTTTGCTCTTCGAGATTTCACCATGGGTTACATTTAATAAATTCTACTGTGATTAAAAAGAACAGAACAGTAAATCATAATAGTTCAAATCCTATGGACATACACTTTAAAGATAATTAAAAAACTACAATTGAAATTACATTTTCCAAACCAGATGGTTTGGAAAGCAATAACAAAATTAATACATCCGTAATAACTTTCTTGAAAAAAGATTGAAGTTACATAATTTAATAAAGAAAATAAATCAAACATGCACAATTCAGCTTCATATTACATAGAATTGAAATAGAAGGAATGAGCATCTGATAGTGTTTAGAATTTTTTGACCTAGTTTCTAATAAATAAATACAATTTATAAAAATAAAATAAAATTTAATTGAAAACATTTCAATAACCTCTTTATATTTAGTATTTTACCCATAGATAAACACACAAGTTCTGTAACTAACAAATTTCAATCATTGATTTTAATCTACAATAATAACTGACTGCTCAAAAATACTAGCTACTTAATTTCATTCAAAAGATATAACAGACAAAAATGATTGATTAAAGGAATACATCAATTTTATACTATAAATACTGTTACAGCACAACAATTAGCCTATTAATCAATTTGGAAACATAGACTTTTATAAAAAATCACAAGCCAATTAATATTTTAAATTAAACCGATCAAAAATAGTTATACAAAATTTTTCAGGTTAAAAAATTTAAAAAAATTGAATAAAACTATCAATAAAGTTTAATGACCACGTTGATAGATAAAAGACTGTGTTAAGCTGAAGGTTGGAAGTCAATGCCCGGCAAGAGTCTGAATGTAACCTAATTGTTTTTTCACTTTTTACACTACACGCAGACTAATTTAGTTACAGAATTAAAGCTTGTCTAACGGCTTGAGTTGGTTCCATTGTGAGAGAAGGCCCTCACTTTATCCCTCATCCATTCCGTAAAGCTGCTTCATTAAAATGTAGACTAATTAAATTCTGAATTATTGTGCTTGCCACTATGATACTGTTATAAATCTGTACAATTATTTTTCCCTTTTTATTATCTAGGCTTATATGGTTTTTTTGTCTCTACATCGTTACGGTTTTTTATTCATCATCTCAATAATCATTAATTAATTTCATGTGCGTATGAGGCAAATTGCGATGCTGTAGTCATTAGGATAAGCAGATTTTTATAAATATAATTATAAAACATTTGTGAGTGTTTGATATTGTTTTATTAGTTGCTTTTATTCAGTATCTTTTCTGGTCGTTATAGTATAAAAATGATGTAATACTATCGAAGTGACATCATCAACTTGTAAATATTTTCCCACTAGTGCAGCTGACTCAAGTCCCCAGACAAGCTCTCCTAACTTTCAAAATCTACTTGAAATGTGATTTGAAACCCATCTAAATGATGTAACACATTTTTAAAATTGTTTTTAATAAATGAATAAATACAGTTGTAGATAATTACCAGCTGTTCCATTTTCTGTAACATTTCCAAAATAAACACCCTGTGGGAACACTGGAGCATTGTCGTTAATATCTTTAAGATTGACTTGAACATCAGCATAACCTACAAGGCCTTCACCACCTTCATCTTGAGCGAAGACAGTAAACCTCCATTGTGGTCGACCATTGGGTTGATCTCTGTCAAGAGGCTGTAACAAATGAAAAAGAAAAATTTAACAAATATAGAATTTAAATAATTACAGGTACAATCTGTAATCTTGAGCACATCTTACTGGAAACTAAGCAAAATGTATCATTAATATTTATGTTGAAATACATACTTACTGCACTTTTAAGTCTAGTTAAATAGTTTATGATTACATTTACAAAAGAACCCACAGACCAGAGAAAAATTACAGAACATTTCTAGAAAGTTAATCTTCAAATTGAAGATTAACTTTCTTCAATTAATTTTTATTAATTAATTAATTAATCAATTAATAATTAATAACACAATTCACAACTCAATTAGCAGTAATTGCAGAACAGTCTGATGTTAAACAATAAAAAAACCAATACCCCTCGTAAAGAAGCTAGTTGAGCCAACCAATATGCCAATCGTAACAGGTGGAATCCACCAAACTCTTTTAAAAAGTGTGAAAAACT
Source organism: Catonia carolina (assembly GCA_035578175.1). Lineage (NCBI taxonomy): Eukaryota > Metazoa > Arthropoda > Insecta > Hemiptera > Achilidae > Catonia > Catonia carolina. Next base: position 86,381,647 of record JAQMRL010000002.1, read on the forward strand.
AAATATAGGATCTAATTAATACACAAGGAAATGAAATACTGGATTCCATGTTTTCATCATGGTTAAATATATAAATTAGTGCTTTAAAAAATAATGAAATTGAATACGTCTGGTTATGAGAAAACTAGTTACTTAATTAGAATTCCTGAGCACTTGTTCCTGATTAAATAGACTGTAGATAAAGACTATTTATAATTGAAATATAAATTTCCAATCCACCAGAGTATACAGTAACATTAACCACTTACCAATGTTTAACTTAATAGTGCTTTTGTGTACTTCATACTCATCTTCAGTAACACATTTTCAAATTCATCAATAATTAAAAACTTATTAATGAATTTGAAAATGCATTACTGAAGATTTGTATGATGTACACGAAAACACTATAAACATTGATAAGTGTTTAATGTTACCATATTTCTGGCGGTTTGGAAATTTGCATTTTAATTATACATATAATATGGCTGTCAAAAATACCTGACAAGGACATTTGATAAAATAACAGATTATTTAGTTGGTCGAACAAAAAGTAACAATAACCAACTGTTTCAAAGTCACACAACTTGAATAAACAAATTGTTAAAATTTCATAAGAATGATAAAAATGTTCAGGACGTCAAAGTGAAACCATAAGTGTATATTTGATTGCTTGATGATTTATTAATAAAAGAAATAAAAGAACTAAAATTATAAATTAATTGTCAACCAATTAAAAATAATTAATTGTTACTCAAAGCAATTTCATATATCTCAACAAGAGACACAAGTTTTGAAGACAAGAAAATATCACCTCTATGTTAAAAACAATAATAGATTTGAATAAATATTCATTCATTGGATCCACTTTCAGATTCTTTAATAAAATTTATTATTATATTTTTTGTGTTATGTAAATTATTTATAACATTTGCTTGGTTTTTTACAAAAAAAAACCTATGAAAATATGTAATGCCATGAACCAAACGTTGAAAAGCAAACATTATTTAAAGATAATTACACATCTAGTATATCCACTGTGAAACTTATTTGGTCATAAAGATGTAAATTCTTAATTACATATATAAGTGAAATTTTATAATTTGAGTATATGGTGGATAAAGCAAATTAATAACACGCATAATAAAATGATAATTCTCAGTTATAAAATATAAGTGACTAATTATTAACACAAGTGAATAACCCTTTATTTCCATACGTATTGTTTTAAAACTAACATTTTGTTCCATTTTTGTTATTATTCAACAATGCAGTAATATTTCAGATGAAATGTGTGAAAATTATGGAAATTAAAAATTCACAGAATTACTGGGTAAGGGTTGAAAACAATAGATTTAAATGGAACAATGAATCCCTTAAAATTCATTAGAATACTTTTATAGTAAAGAAGATTACATTTCATTCAATACTACTACTACTAAAATCTCATAAACCTTTGAATTAATTAAATCATCTGAAAATAACATATTTCATTAAAGTGTTGCTCCTTTACAACATAAAGTAACTTTGGGTGACCCTGATAGAATTAGAACCAGTCTATATAACCTACATTCCAGATGAATGAAAAAACATAATTCAAATAGGTCCTAATATGTAGGCTATAACTGTCATAGTTGTAACTATTATTCTTAACTGAAAACCCAATTACTAAAACCTGTATTATGATAAGTAGTTTCAGTACGACAGTGTTATATAATAAACAATTTATTTTAACAACCAGATTAAAATACAAAATTACAAGTATGCCCACTTTATTCAAAGTACCCAGTTTAGTTACATGCTCCAACACACACACACAAAGAAATTTTCTGCTCAATGACTTTTAAGAACATCAACTTGACCTCTGATTTTTCCAGTTCATCCAAAGAATGTTGACAGTAACTAAATTTCTGTCATAATTTTACCCTTTAAACTCAAAGAAAATAACTTTTACTCTTAATTTTTTCATATAGGTCCAATTTTAGACCGTGTGAGGAGACTTTAGATGTTTCTGATAGCTCTTTTTGCAGCCCATATTCTCAGCATTCATTCACTGTAGACTTTTCTCTTTTTTTCTGTCCCCGGTGTTCTGTTTTCGCTCTTCGTGGAAGCTCTTAAACTCAATTATTAGTTATCTGAATTTAATTCAGTTCATTAAGATTTATCGGTTTATTCCAGTTTTCTCAATATCCTTTCTGACTTCTTTAAACCATTTATCCAACACCTTAGGTCTATTGTTAAGGTTAATTATACAAAATAGATTATATTTTTGTATAATCTATACTGCAGTACCTAAAAGTTGGCCATAATCATCCAACAACAGTAAAATGATAAAATCATTTAAAAAAATTAAAAAATCAGTCTGGATAGTCTGGATGAACAATATCTAGTTATCCAAGAAATTATTGTATTTAAACCCCATTTTGAATTTGATGTATTTAATCAACTGAATTTATAGTAACTTATTCTTTGTAAAAGTAAACTGATACTATTTATTATTGATTTTAAATAACTGTCAAAAGTAATAAGAAACAAGATCAAATTAAAAGACTACATTCTTTTGTTGTCTATTCTATCGAAGAGATAAAAAAGAAAGAAAACAAAATAAAGTGAAGAAGAAAGAAAATGAGACAGTAAGATAAAGACAGATGAACTAAAAAAATATGAAGCAAAATAAGAGAATGAACAGTAAATGTTGGAAAGATATATTGAACAAATGAGTTTTTTTACAGTAGATGATTTTCGGTATGCATAGGTAAATGTTTAAAATAATGGAGGTTTCACTCTAACACATCTATACAATCATTACGTTGTAATGCACACAGCATGTTCTTTTCCTCTTCATATATTAAAACAGAATAAACGAGAAAATATTCAACTCGAGTCAAAACAAAAAGAAAAATAGTAAAATATAGCTGCAGAAGTAAACAGCATGAATTGAATCGTTAATAAAACAACCACTGTAACTTAGTTGACATAGCGCAGTACAACAACCAAATTCTCTAAACTAACAGTAAATAAATGATGGATGCAGAGAAAAGAACTTCTCAGCGTATGATGTGGTTTGTCATCCAGACAATCCTCTTCCCATGATATGAAATGCTCTAGGATAAACATGTTGAATTACAAGACATATGCTCCACTCAGATAAAGATTCTAGGTTAACCAAGACAATTACATATTCATTTCTAGATAAGTTTTATTTATAAATGTATGTATATGTAATGCTAACTTAAGTATACCAAGTACTTTTGGTAAGAATTAGCCTGATTATTGAAAATTTGCAATAGTTATGCAATTACACAACTATGTCATCTATTCTTCAATAATTCAGTCAAGTAATCAATTTCCTTTTAGTTTTATATTTGCCTGTTATACAAATGGTGAAGGATGATAGATGAAAATAAGTGATGAAAAAATGCAAGAACTGACCGGAATCAAACCCTGGAATATAAACCAGTAGCGCCAGTAGGGCAATCATGTAATTTAATGGTATGGTGTCATTTAATTTAGAAAGGATAAATGCGAAGTTCTCATGTAATTTAAAAGTTTTTATTGTAATTTATCAACATTAGTAATGTAATTTTGTCACGGATTACCTACATGCTGATGCAACTTTATATAAAATATTTTTTTTTAAATAATGTGGAATGTTAATTAAATAGGGATTCTACCATAACATATTAAACTCATCAAGACACTTAATACTGATAATGATAACATTTATTACCATACATATTATTATTATTATTATGAAATGACAATAACAGAATCATCCAAAAGCAATATGAACTTATAAAACACTTAAGTGCTTTAGGGAATACTATTAAGAGTTGATACACAATGGTAGTTTTCAACAATAAAGGAAATTTAAGGACTTTACGACTAATCATGTTGAAAATAATAAAGATTAAGAGTAAAATCTTAATAACAAGAGTGATACTGTGGCCTACCTATATTTTTGTACATTCTACAACAGTATTTTATACCAGTATCCCACCCACATTAAATCATTTGTCAAATTTGGTTAACAAAGAAAAGTAATAAGAAACCTTTTAATAAAATTTCCAAATCGTCAAAATGAAAATATTAAAATGTTGATTTATGAATAATATAAGCAACTAAACATGTATTTTTCAACCTATTCGTAACATAAACTTAAGGAAAATTACCAGGTGATAACTAAAATGTTAAAATTACTAACAAACTTAATTACATACAGATAATTAATATTAATATGAGAATGAAATAATTAACACAAGAATAAAGTTTGGAATAAGTTATTGCAACTTATAAGTTAGTTCTTGTAAGAAAATTATTTTATGTTTTAAGAAACACCACACGGTGTAAAATTAATTTAACTTCTTCCAACATTGAAAAACCTTCTCAGCAAAATAAACTAAACTTAAATTAATCTTAGTCAATGCAAAAATAATTAATCACAAAATTATTAAAAATCTAATTTTTTATAAGATTGCATATTTTTTTTTGTTTTTAATCTCACCAAATTAAAATTTGAAACTTCTAAAAAGGAAAATTATCCAAAAAAACAACTTTAGTTACTTTAATAGAAAACTAAAAATAAAATAACACCAAATCATTATAAACAAGAAACTACACCTTATGCCCTGCAGGTGAGATGCCAGAACACTTTCTTTTGTTTGGCGTGGAGTAAACTAACTTCTGATTTTCTTACCCTAAATTTATAATTAGTTTCACATAAAAACATATTTGTTTTTACAGAATTATAAAGATTTATTTATTAGAAGAGAAGGAGATAAGCTTAAATTGAAATTCCATCTTCACAATAAAGCAATTTGTGTACAAATTTAGTACATCATTAAGAACAGAAAAATAAACAAAATATTGAGTTATTCTAATAAATATCACTATGCACCCATCTATCTTACTTATCATTACCATCATTATTACAACTATTATTAAATCTATTACATCCTAAGCTCTTAAATTTTTTGTCAGCAAGGGATAGCCCGTGTGACAAGCTGTTTGGTAAATCAAGAAGCCCAGCAGTGTTACAAAGTTACATTAAACTCCTGATGACAGAAGATTTTCCGTACTCATCCTCGTTTCGGGTCATTATTATTATTAGGTGTAGATATTTTTTATTGTTTGTGTTACAATTATTATTGTCACTATGTGAATTAGGTGCCGCACTTGATACTTAACTTCAGTTAATTTAGGTGTTTATTCTTTTGTGTATGTCTTGACTCCTCTTAGTCCACAATAGGTATGCAGCAAATAAGGACTTCGATCTGTTCTGCTGCCTTTCTTCCAATAAGTAGGTCCGCCCCGCTTCCCTGTTTGTATTTTATTGCTTCTCAGAGGCTAGGGATGGCTTAAGGGGTGATGTGGAGGCCATCAAAAAAATTATAAAGTTATCTATGAGGTTTTATGAGGTCCCTTGCACTAAATTTCATTTCACCAACTCATTTTATTTTCCACTAGTGTCTTAATGTTTTGATAGTTCATACCCCTTCTAAATTTCCAACAAGCATCACCTCTTTTCTTTACATTTTTTACTATCATTCTTAATTAAACCTTTTCCTCTCATTATCTAACTTAATTGGCCATAGCCAGCAGGTAAAAAGGGCAGTGCAACAAGCTCCTACACCAGAGGTCCAGGGTTCGATTCCTAGTCAGATCTCAGATCTTCATTTTTTCATCAATTATCTTCATCCATCACATTTTACTATCTGTATTGCCCCCATGTACACAACAATCAGATGTAATATAAAAAGTCAATCCTCCACCAAATGGCTCCCATTAAATTCATCTTCCCTTCTGCTTTTTACATTCCGTATTCTATCAGTTCAATTGATTCTATCTAATTATCTACATAATAACAATAATAGTTTTATGTTATCTACCATGAAAGTTTACAAACAAGAGGAAAGAAAAATCACTTATAGAATATATCAAACCAAACCATAAATTAAACTAAAAAAAAACAATATTTATACAACTTTTCTCTCTTAAGTTTCATTACACTTATAATACTTCCCAGCATGACCTGCCTGGTCGTTTGCCTGGTTGTAACTCCATAATAATACTTCAAAAATTTCAAACTTTTCCAAATATCTCTTCCAGTTAATGTATATATTTCATATCATTAAAGTATACTACACTACAAATAAGATTAACAAGTTTTACTAATGTTTCCTTGGTTTTGTTGCATCTGGCTACATAAGTATTTCTGTTTCCCATTCCTATTCTTGGTTTAATAGAAATCTTACAGTTATATGCTATCAATTTAAAGATTATAATTTCTAAGTGTTAGTATTTGCTAATGTCTTTTTTCCGTACTCCATTCATCAGTGCAAATAACAGTAATACTTCCCCTTTGGAGAAGGGAATACGACAAATTTATTAATAAAATAATGTTGAGCATAACAGTTGATCACAAAATCTTTTTTCTCTGCTCAATTTATCAGTGCAAATGACAGTAATACTTCCCCTTTGGAGAAGAAAATACAACAAATTTATAAATAAAATAATTTTGAGCATACCGGTTGGTCATGAAACCAAAAAATAAAAAATATTGTTTTAAAAACATTAAGTAATATATTAAACCAAAGAAATAAAATGTTTCCAATAATATTCAGTTTACTGACATGTTTCAGTACTATACTGATTAAAATGAATAACATAAATTACAAACTTTATGGTTACTGGTGATAAAAAAAAATTTATTAAACGAAATAAACCATCTACTGTAATAAATTTACCTTGAGAACAAATATTTCTCCTGTAGTTCTATTTATATCAAATTTACTATTTGCTGGATTGTCTGGGTCGATACCTTGTCCAGTTAGAAAATAAACTATATTCTGAGGTCTATCTTTGTCCCCATCTGTTGCAGTCACCTGTTAAAAAGAGAAAAATTTTATTTATTAAATGAAAAGCACATCAAAATAAAATATATAATTCAAGTAATATCTATAATAGTTTTATAAATTTATTTAAGGAAAACATATTTCAGTTGATTAAACATTTTTCATCTAACTTGTCAAGATTAATTTCTTGCAAGAACAGTTATATTCTGGTCTGTATATGATATCTTATTAATAATTCCACAAAAAAAAACATAAAACTATTTATTATTTTTTTTGTTTTTATTGGTTCAAAATCACATATATCTATTTAATAGTCAAATTTGAGTCGCACACAAACCTTTTTACAAATCATTATACATGTCTGTATAACTTCCAGTCTTTCTTGAATGTGTAAATAAAAAGCATATTAAGTAATCTCAGCAAATTGTATGAGGTTCTAGTAATTATGTACAGTACAACTCTGCAATAATATTTAAGTAAATATTGTAAAGTATTTACTGTTTTGATCTTACAGATTCAGGACTCTAAAGCTGAATTTGAAACTCAAATAAATTACATGATCACTAAATCCATATTTACTTTCATGACGTCTTAATTAGTAAGTCTTTCAAGACTCATCCGAAAAATATTGTTTGAGGGTGAATCAAATATAAACGGGATTTTAGTTCCTGAACATTAACAGTTGGTAGGACTGGACTTGCGCTTCTAGTATGCTTGGGTAGGGCCATTAGAAGTGGGAAGAGCCGGCAAAGACACATTTTCAACCGCTTCATCAGTAACGCTCATGATGTCGGAGCAACAGGTTTACTTCTCCACTACGCAACACTAAATTATACAATATCTTTCTTGTGAAGGAGTTCAAGTGACAGAAATTTTCTAGAAACTGACCGCACGGTTTGGTGATCAAACATTGTCGAGGACAGGTGTGTTTGCCTGGCATAAAGAGTTCAAGGATGGACGAGAACATGAGGATAATCAGCAACACGATCGCCATCCTCAGACCAGCATCACAAACAAAAACATTCATGCGGTTTGAGACATTCTTGAAGGTGATCGACTGGCAAGAGTATCAGTAATTGCAGAACAGGTTGAAATAAGTTATAGAAGCTGTCAAGCAATCATCTTAAACAACCTACAGTTCCATAAAAAATGTATTAGATGGGTCTCTCATCTTTTGACCAACAATCAGAAGTTAAGACGTTTGGAGGTCTGTCAGAGGCTTGCAAACTACAGTGTATTTCACTGTACAGTGAAATATAATTCACTGTACAGTGAAATACACTGGACTTCATTTGATCATTCTCCTTACAGTCTGAACTATTGCCATGCGACTTCCATTTGTTTGGACCAGTTAAAGAAACTCTAGAAGGGCAACGATTTGAAGATAACAAAGGTGTGGAGGGATTTGTGCGCAATTAGCTCCTGACGCAATCAGCTTCTTTCTACGATACTGCAATAAAAAACCTTCGTTTTTGCTGGGAAAAATGTATTTCTAAAGCGGGGAAAAAGTGAAAAAAAATTGTAAGTGCTTTTTGTTTATCAATAAATGAATTTTTTTTAAAAATTAAATCCCGTTTATACTTGATTCACTCTCTTATGTTACTGTAGGTAAATACTTCTCTTGTAAATAATCACTTTAAAAAGTTAGTTCACTTTATTATTTTAAATGATAGGAAATAGTAGAATTTAAGCAGACCATTCTAGTAACATTTTTAACATTTAACAAAACTCATGAAGGATAAAACTGCTGTTAAGATAAATTATGCATAAATGTATTTATATGCAACTTCAATATTTATAATGCAATATAATTTATAAATGGTGATAAAATGATTACATTTACCAAGAAATTCATTTTTTAACATAGCATGTAAACATGTGGAATAAACAATTTTTGCAAAAGAGCAATGGAGGAAAGAACTAGAAAATTTGAAAAACTGTTTTTCTAAATGAAACACATTTCCAACAAAAGAAACCTGTTGTTCTCTACGGTATCAAAACAACCAGTGAAAAGAAAGTGAAATACAGAAAATTAAAAATAGGAAGAAAAATTTTAAGAACAATCTCTATGGTTGAAAAATATTGAAAACAGGGAATGTTATTAAAAGTGAAAAAAGAAAATTTATAGTATTATTGAAACACAGACTTACACATGCACATGATTAGAATGAATGAAGAAAAACTGAATAAATTGAATAAATAGATCTTTGATGTGAATTAAGAATTTAAGAGTCTGGAGTGGATTCTTAAAAAAAAATAAACAAGTCAAAAATAATATTCTTGGATACAAGATTCTAATTGTTTTGATTGAGAAATAAAGTACAAAAATAATTGATGAGTTTAAGCGATTTACAAGTAAGTCAAACTATTAAAAGAAGAATCAGCTCAGAGGAAACTAAGAAGTAAATCTCTAATGCAGCAAAATACGATGGAAGGAAGAAAAAATATCAGAATAATGGATTTAAGAAAAGAAGAAAGTAAAGTGAATATGTTTTCTAATTATGTGATCACGATTTGGTTTATCCACAAGAGCACAAATGAAAAACATGCTTTTTTAACGATTATGAAAATCGAATGGATCTTATTTTTTACCATAAGACTGACATTTAGTCTCATAACTATCAAAGTATTAAAAAAGTAATTACCTTTAAATTAGAACTTAAATTACTTTTAAAACTAGGCATTAAATAAAAATTATAATTTTAACATTACATTGATCCAGAAATGTTAAATGCACAGACAATAAAACATTACTAAATGAACGTACACAAACAAATAAATACAAATAACACAGACATGCATCATAAACATTCAGGCACACTCAATTTGTATTAAACTACGTTTAAATGTACCAGGTGTGGCTATTAAATAACAAGACTGATGTCATAAATTTTATTCTTATTTTATATATTTAATACTTATTGTCACCTTTAATATACACTCCTTCTCTATCCCTACAACACTCCATGCGAATTTTCCACTGTAGGAAACAGTGCTGGAAGTCATCTTCTGTTAACTCCTTCAGGACACGTGCCGATTTCTTTTTTACAGCTTCCACAGACTCAAATCTTGTCCCTTTTAATGTAGATTTCACCTTAGGAAACAGGTAGAAGTCACATGGTGCAAGATCTGGTGAATAAGGTGGATGTTCTAACACTGAGATGCTGTACTTGGCTAGGAACCTCTTGACAGATAACGCGGAATGAGCTGGTGCATTGTCTTGATGAAGAACCCATGATTTATCCTTCCACATTTCAGGGTGTTTTTTTCCTTACTCTTTGACGTAGTTTAGAAAGTACCTCAAGGTAGTAATATTGATTAATTGTTTGACCTTCAGGAACCCAGTGAAGGTACACAATCCCATGGATATCAAAAAAAAAAACAATCATCATTGCTTTAAATTTTGACTTGCTTATTCGAGCTTTTTTGGCTCTCGGTGAAGTTCAGCTCTTTCAGTGCATGGATTGGCGCTTTGTTTCTGAATCATAAGTAAAAATCACCACATGTTATTATCTTCTACCTGTTCCCTAAGGTAAAATCTGCATTAAAAGGGACAAGATTTGAGTCTGTGGAAACTGTAAAAGAGAAAGCGGCACATGTCCTGAAGGAGCTGACAGAAGATGACTTTTAGCACTGTTTCCAACAATGGAAAATTCGCATGGAGCGTTGTGGGGATAGAGAAGGAGTGTATATTGAAGATAACAATAAGTGATTCTGTATTAAATTAAAATTAAATTTATGACAATGTCAGTCTCGTTATTTAATAGCTACACCTCGTATAGCTAATTATCTGATTTAAAAATATAAAATCAATAGCCAAAAAACATTGTAATGTACAGACAAAATGACAATATACAGACAGTGCTTAAAATTTAAAATAAAATAAAAAATTAGGCCTAGTTAATTTAAGCAAATACATTCTAAATTCAAATAAAAATTTTTTTTTTAAATACTAAAATATTACAATAGCTACTATATTTATAAGGTAATTTATCCTAATTAATTTGTGCAAAATATAAATTTAATTTTGTTGGGTGAAATGAAATAATAAAAAAAAATGTTTGAATCTTTGATTATTTATTTAGTAGGCTATCATGGAAAAATATGAAAAAATGAAAAATAAAAAATCTAAATTAAACTTTTTTGAAATAATTAGGCCTATATAAAACTAATTAAAAATGTTTTAAGCAATTAAAAAAAATTAAAGATAAATTAAACCCTGCAGTAATTTAAGATAATTAAAAATTTTTAATGAAAATTATAAAATAAATTAAAAGAAAAACTTTTTTGAGAAAAATCAACTTTTTAATTATCAGCTACCATACGAATGTACTCAGTATGTAGTCTGCGTACAAGTATTGCATAATTTAGTAATGGAAACTGAACTTGGGTTGTTCAACCTTTGGAATTTTTTGAGTATGCTACCATTTAAATTTGTTTTTCTTTTAAGTCTGTAGATTTCCCCCAAATATTCCTTACAGATAAAGTAGTATTTATTTTCAATAATAATAATTTTTAAGTTTACTTTAAGTCACATCAACATCTTGGTTATCAGTGACTACTTAGGATTATGGAACAATGGGTTTTAATGTGTAATAATTTCTGACCCTAATTGGGAATCTTAACCTGGGACCTTCCACTTTGAAGTCCAGCATGCTGACCAATATACCACGGAGATGGCCAATTGTCATTAACATTTATTCTATTTATAGCTTACAAACTTAGAATTTTAAAAAAGTATTAGGAGTATTTAGATCTAATATTTAAAAAGTTTTGAAACATCTCTCAAATTCTTTTAAAAGTGTTTCATATTTTAAAGTTGGCGTTTAAATGAAGAATAATTTTTCAGAATACAGAAATTAAATGGTTTTATTAGTAAAAATTTCTTTCATTTACTGAACTTAAAATATGACATATTGAAATATTTAAGAGTAGCTTAATTTCTTATTAACATAAACTTTTATAATGTTCATGTGTGCATGCAGTAGGCCTAACCATAATAAAATGTAAATTCAAAGAATGGACCGATTTTTATATAATACTTTCAAAAGAAAAATATTAATGTCTGCTAAACTAAGACCATGGTTTTGGAAAAAAATTGGCCTTGAGTACAACTGAAAGATATATATTTAAAAAATTTGATTTGTTAAGATTTTCTCTTCCATTATAAGCATTTTTCAAAATCATTTCTTGGTGAGCACCCATGACCTAGATGGGACCAAAAACTAAATTTCAAGTTTCCAAAGCTTATGGTTCTGGAGATTTTTGTGAAGAGAGAATGAACCATTAAGTATATATATATATTTATTACAGGTAGCACGTATGTTATTTCTGTAACATTGTCAATTTTTCAAGCTCAAATTGAACTCAAAAGTATTTATTAGAAAATGTACGTCCAAGAGGTTCGGTATTCAGTAATTTTAAATTTATCAATATAAGTTAGCTAAAGTATATTTGGCCTCGAGATATATTTGGAGGGTGCCCAAACTAATAAAATTAATTGTTTTAATTGTTTAATTTGTAAACATTAATATAGTACGGTTTATTAAATTGTAAACATTTTTGCTGGTTGTACAATACAGTTGCAAAATAAAAGTAAACAAAAAAATGTGTAAACATTAAAAAACTACAACTACAACTTCATGCAGATAAAATTTTTTTTTTGTTTCGAAATGTTCAGATTTTAGACTGTACAAACTACTTGATTTGGTCAGAGAAACCAAATTAATTTGTTTTTACGTGAATCCCTTTAAAGTGAGAAATCAACTTTGAAATATAATAATGGTTATCAAAATATTGAATTGTAAAACATATTAAATACAATATGGTAGATAATCCTCAATAGAAATAAAATCAAATTAATTCAATCGCTGCAGGGTAGTTAAATAAATGCTACAATACATGACAGGCCATAAAATTATAGTAATAAATGCAATACTTCATATAATGCACACACAAAGCAAAACTCTCTGTAATTTTCAACAAAGAACATTTCATATATGACATTTAATGACAATTACAGATATTTTTACTACATGTAAAACAGAATACAGAAGAGTTAAATGGCATTTTAGATCAACAAAAAATACAAAAACTAAAAGTGAATTTAACTACAAACAAAATGTTCTAAAATCATAACAGTACTAAAAATGTATTGATTTATAATTCATAAAAGTATATTGAAAAGGTTTGATAAAAAATGTCGGTAATACAGTTAGCGTTGATGGACGTTTTGTTACTTATTTTATGTAAAAATCCTTAATGATTAATACTATGTCACTAAGTAGGACTGGTATCATGTCATGGGGAGAAAATTTAACAGTCGAGAATAACTTTTTATTATTTTCTACACGAATTTCTAACTTTTTATTAGAACTTAGTTAAATTTATATATGACCGATAAGTCCCTAACAAATGTATATGTAAAAAATTCATATAAAAATTTAAAAACAGAAATAAATGCAACTTTTTACTCATTACATTAATATGACCTTTCCATAAGGCCAATAAACAATTTCCTGGTCTTAATCACCGGGTTTAGTTCCAACCCACTTACCTAGTCCAAAAAGTGAAAATCATGTTGGAATAATTTTCTAGTTGATGAATAGATAATAGCAGTATTGGATGAGCTATGAAAGGCCTAGCAGAAAGTCACATGGGCACGGGAAATTGAGTTTATAGTGGTTTGTAGAGGTGAGAGTATATTAAACAGAATGATAAGTTGGACATTTTTAAAATAAATAATTTTTATTACATCAGCCCCATTTATTAATAGCCGCATCTCGTAGATGCGGCTATCTCGAAGATGAAGGTATATTCCATGAATGAAAGAAAGGTACAAAACCTGAATGTTTCATTTTTAAATTTCTAAAACTGATATATTAAGTTAATCAACTATTTAATATGTTTTACTTAGACTAAAATTAGTATCCAATCTTAAAGTTCATATGCCGTACATTATTTTAAGGTAGGCCTGCACTGATAATACACAACAAAACGCTACAATCCGACAAGATGTGTGGACCACAAAACAAGTAATAGGCCTACTATGAGGTATGAACTAGTTTGCAACAACTCAAATTGGCATATTTATACAATATTAGTAATAAAGGATTAAGTTTCGTATAAATTAATCAAATGTTAAAAACATATTAATAGACCACATTATCATCAGGGCGCATAAAATTTTTTGAGCATCCAAATCGTTGCGTTTTTTGGATTTTTGAATTTGATTAGATATCAATTTGAACAGGGACAGCACAGTTTTTTCATGTGTTTCTGTCAGCTGATTATCATAAAAAATCACTTGCTTAACCGGTGTTACTTAAAAATTACTAGTGACTTTCTATAGATACTGAAGTCACGAGATTGCCTTTTGCGTATGTATGGGCTGTGAGGAAGGAAAGAGAAAAATTGACAGTGCTGCAAATCTCAACAGTGAGAGATTTCACTACCGTGCAGTTTCAACATACATTTTGTAAGCTGTGGTTTATTCCGAGAAAATGTTTTCTTCATAAACCTTTTAAGAAATAAATTTGACCTGTAATACTGCCTATAGCTTAATTACATGACTAGAAATGTTTGATTTATTGTAGTTACCAGCTACCTTATTCCATTGGAACATAATGTTCTATGAATGAATCGCTTTCTTTACTTTCGCTGTCACCAGTGTCTTCACTATCTATCAGTCTCACTAGTATCTACCAAACCATTTCCTTTTTTTACCAAGGGTCAATAAAACTATTGAAGAATAGCTTCTTCACGTCTTTAATTTTCTTCTTTTTTTTCAATTAGTGGAAAGAGAAACATCACAGTAGTTAGTCACTCGCTCATGGCTTTTGGTAAGAGGCAGGAAAAGGTATTTTTATTTCGCGTCAACTTCACAGCATTTTATTACATTGTATATTAGATTTCATTCAGCACTGTGAATAGTCTGTCCAAGTTTTCGAGAAACTAACATTTCTGTTCACGGTAAGAAACAGTTATATTCATACAGTTAACCTCCAAAAGGTTCCACAATATACTGTATAAGCTTTGGGTATAGTACAATAAGTTGTTGTGTTTGTTATACTGAAATTAAAGCATTTGCGCATGCGCACTGATGCTTTTTCCCCTTTACCCCTCGTTGTAAAAAAAAGGCAAACTTGTGACTCAAGTAACTATACCAGCTGACTGACTGGGTTGATCCGAAAGACCACATTTGAATTTAAGAAATTAATATAAGAAACTAGTAAGATTTCACTGGACAAAAGTTGAAAACAAGTAATTCCGAAACGTAGTACATCCACACACTACCAATTACTTATCAATGTTACTTAACCACTTTACAACAATCAATCAACCAAAATCTCAAACGGCCATTCAATTCAATTCAAAGTTTATCAAACTAATTTATATTTTTATCAGAAGACATTACTAATATTTTCACGATAACAATATTTATTATGCATTATACCTGGAGTAATGTATAAGGGTAAGGTTCTGGGAGTTCCTCCTCCATGACGGCAGGGTAAATTGGGGAACTGAATACAGGAGGCATGTCGTTTACGTCATTCACATGGATCACCACTCTTGTCGACTTCTCGTTCAGACTGTCCGATGCTACCAGTGTCAGATCATACTAACAACCATGCACAGAGTTTCATAAATGTAATAATTTTGTAGGTTAAGCCATGCAAAATATTATTAAACAACAAACAAAATTAAACAACAAGCAATTAATTAAATACATAAATAAATAATAAAGCAACAAATTTATTAATAAAAACACAAAATTAAATTTATCAAAACCTGTAAAGTAAAGAATTAAAAAAGTGAGATCGAAAAGCTACATTGACGGCTATCAATTTCATTACAGTTTTCAGTCATGAAAAAAAATCCAAAAAAAATAACCACCAGAAATCAAATAGGAGAACAGTTAAAAGTGTCGTGAAGGTAGCTACTTTTTACACTATTATTGTATTTTTTTTTTTATTGTGTGACGATTCCTACAAAAACCTCAGCTTGAGTGCAGGTAAATCATGTAAATGATCTGGATGATATAAAGATGAAGGAAGAAAAACAGTTGCACTAACCACTACACCAATGGACCGGCATACAAGGTAACATAAATCAAACATTAATTTGAAGGCCTTCATTCATAGTGTTACAAACAGATACAAGACAAATCAGAAATGATTAATCTTAGTACGCAAGGAACATAGAACTGTCTGAACTTACGCCCTACAGGTAGATGTACTCTCACTGAGTAACTTACAATATTATGACAGTTCTACAACCAGTTAACACTTCTTGTTGCTGACAAGAACCTTGCAGCGCCAAGTCACACTTCTAAGGGCGACAAGGAAGATGATGAGAAGACAAAGCTAGGTCAAAACGTGGTAGTTAGAATTGAAAATTAAATACACGTACTTAAACCCAAAAGTAAATCACTTATTTTAAAGAAATATTGTTGAAATTCTTTAACGTATTAACACAAATTACGTTTAAAAATTTAGTATTAAAAAATGTAAAAGCAAAATTCAAGAATTTTAAACCTATTAATAATTTTGGGTAATCAGGAGTGGTTTATTAAAAAAAAAGATAAAAAATTGATAGCCATTTTTACGTAGACATGCAGTGCCATAGTGTTAGAAACTAAGGTATAAGATATGCCGAGACAAGGTAATTATGTACAACATGCAAACAGATGCACAAAGCATCTCTTGCATCGTCTGTATGAATGGAAATTAAACAGCTAAACATAAAAAAGCAACAAAATTAATATTTTATTGAATCTGCATGCAGTTCTCGACCTGAAGAACACGTTTTGGAAGGTTTCGGTCATCTTCTTCTGTGATTTGAGTTCGATAAGTTGGGCGTTCAAAAACTGGAGGGTTGTCATTCACATCTTTAACGTGAATAACAACAGTTGTGTAGTTTTCTTTCAAGTTATCAGAAGCAGCAAGGCGCAACTCATACTGTTACAATTTATAAAATTATAACAAATCATACAGCACAACTTAGTTGAAAAAGTACATATTAACTTTATTTTATATAATTAAGCCCTTATCCAATTAAGGACATCCAAGATAAGGACTAAATTACCATATATCCACCATTTCAACAAATATAACGATGACAAAAAGTAAATGGATAGCAAAAGAAACCTATAGAAAATAATTGGCCATAAAACATACAATTAGCCTATGGCGTGACATCTATACAACACCTGAGATGTTCCAGCAAATAAAGTACTGATTTAAAGATGGGGAAACTCATAATTTCTTCCTTGGTGTTGTCAAGCGAACTCTCATGCGGTTATCAGTACAGTATCCATCATTGATATCATAAGTAATTTCGACAATGTTTATTTTAAAAAAACCACACGGATTTTTCCACATATATGTTTGTTTTATGAATCTTTCTGATTCATAAAACAAATTCTTCGGGAGGCACCAATTGTACCCTACTCCTCTCATGTCATTTTAAGACAACAATCATCATTTACTAGTCATTTACTAGTTGTATAATTTTTACAGTAGTAAATAAAGCATTAAAGAGAGAAAAAAATTGGAGTAAATTATTTTTAACTTTTTTATAGAGATCCACAAGTTTGGTATTAGCAATTTGTTATACAAATATAAATAAAGAACCTTGATAAACTCCAGTCATTCAGTACTTAATGAAGAGTTAAATTTATATTACTACAATAAATGCAATAAAGAAAGTAGATTCTGAAATACTAGATTTTTATAGTAATTACATTTTTCCACTAATAAATTGAGAAAAAAACAAAATGGTTTTATGATTATATCTACAAATAACTTAACACACAAAAGAATATTACTATTTTTGAGTATAATAAAGTTTTCATATAATATAGAAACTATAAAATTTCAGTATCAATAAAAATTTTAATAGCTTAAAATGTTATTTTAATGTTAATAAAATATTCATAAAATGTATTTAACCCACCAGTTTGGTCTAGTGGTAAAGTCGTCGCCGCGAGTCAGCAGTTAAACAGCTGATTTTTTTTAGATGAAGGTTCCGTTGTTCAAATCCAAATCAATGTAGTTACTTTTATATAGACTTAAATACTACACAGTGATAACCAGAGTACTTAGATGAGGGGGGTTCAATTAACTATACTCTCTCAGGAATGTTCAGCTTGAGTTCATACAAGACTACGCCTCATTTATATCATACACATCACCCTCATTTCATTGGGCCATGGGGTTATGCTTATTGTTCTTAAATTGAACAGACTGCAAAATACAAACATTAGGGATTAAAAAAAATTTATTTAGCATTACAATATAAATGAATACTCTCAATGCTTCAGACTTATCAATGTTAAAGTTTAGTTCCATTACAAAGCACGATTTTACTTTTTTTGAGATCAATTTAAAACTTTAAAAACGCCACAAAAGATGAATTAAGAGTACATAAAATATGATATATGAAACAGTGGATAACCATGAATTAAACCAGGGACCTTATACCTTGCAGTGTAGTACACTAGCCACAGAAACAGCCACTAAAATAGTTTATTTTACGACTCAGTATAAATTTGTTAAATATAAATTAACAACTGAAACAATATTCATAAATAATTTTTAAATATGTTTACTCAAATTCCGTTTAATCACCAGTTATTAGGCGCCATTTATTACTGGTTTACTACACCTAATTAAAATTGTAATGTTAAAAAAATCCTGTAATAATGCTTTTCTCAATTACTTAAAAACACCTCGTTAACTTTAATTAAATCCTGAGATAAAACAAATGACAAATGAGTATCTCCTATTACTCACAATTATGTTCAATATCACGACCACTAACAAAACCCACTTGGATAATATTTACAAATTTAACATGTTTTATATTTCATCATTTTTAACCAAAATAATAAAGTATCAAAATTTTCAGCAATCATTATCACGCTACTCTTAAGAAATTTAATGGGACCACTTGTGTTTCTACCAATTTACTTCTTTACAAATTTATTTGTATTTTTTCTAAATTAAGAGTTTTCACAGACTACTTAAAATTAAATACAAAAAAAACAAAAGGATAAGAAAGAAAATAAAATGAAAATGTAAATCGCTTAGGGCTTAATATTTCAAAAAAAATTTAATGAATAATTAAGAAACCTATAGGCCTATTTTTCAGACACAAAATAAAAAAGAAACAACCGTAAATGTAATTTTTTGTGTTATGCTGTAATTTCTGTTTTTCTACTCGATTTTATAAATTTTTGTGCAGTGAGAGGAATAAAGTAAAATGAATGTAACGCAGTCAGTTTGTTATTTGTTTGTTTTGTATGTGTGTTTATGACTGCACCTTGAAAGAAAACAATGCAACTTATCATAAGATGATTTAGAAAAGTCAGTTTACTAAAAATAATTTCTAAAGGTCATCCATTTCTTACTTCACAGCAAATATATCTGGCGTTGCTAGAAGTCAATTCAAAGAAAAGTTATAACAAAAACGCAGGTAAACATCTTTAAAATAGAATTATAATTATATATTTTTTTTAATCTATAAGTTAAACTATTCTTTTATTCTCTCAACAGATAACCGCAATGATATTTACTTTGATTGGAAACAATTTCAATAAAAATACTGACAACGGATTAAGTAAATAGAAAATCTGTGGGGAGAGATCTGCGTTACACTGACATGTGCCAATTAGATAGGCTGACTGTGTCAGCCAATAGAATTTAGAGACCAATCCAATATCACAAATAACAGAAGCACAACATCCGAGTGTAGTGACTATAATTCATTCTACCGATTCCATCAACGACAAGAGAGAGCCTCCAATCGCTAGTTACATCTAAACAGTTATTGTAATGCTACAACCAACATATCCCATCGGCTGCCGAACTATGTCCCAGTAGAAAGCAAGCACATTAAATTGTCTAACAATATTCGACAGACATACATGTTAAGTCAAAACCAATCATAGTCTGAACATGTTGTGTAACTCACTTCAACATTTACAAAACAATGTTAAACAGTAAGAAATTAATGGTAGAACTAGAACTGTATGTACATCATAACAAAGGAAACTATGTACTGAAATAATTTCAATTACTGCTACTACAATACAGTTTGCAGACATAAACAATTACATTTATGGTTGATCCTTTGAAACTGGATACCATATAACCCTCGTAAATGTGAATAATTGGATTTGTAAAGTTACTGAGTACAACATTTTGTATTAAGTAAGCTACGAGTAATACTAACTAATAACGCACAATGTAATCTAATCTAATGCAGTTGTTAACACTCATCAAATATTAGTTATGTAAATAAATTTGTTTTCTGCTTTCAATATTGTGATTAAATGTATATTTTTTTCATTCTAGATAAAAACAATTCCTGTTTAAAAATTACTGTAGTAAGTCAAATTTCATTTCGGACAATAAAATACAAATAAAACAAATCCCTAATAAAAACAGATATAAATAAAAAACAAATCCCTAAAAATATCTCCAGACTCATCCTTTTTGAACCAAAATCCTGGCTACATGCCTTATAGCACATACCACATGCATGTCGTTATCTGGGAATACGATTAATAATCAGAATACGATTATTTCCCTCAAACGAAGACACATCAAAACTAAACAGCACATCTATAAACGCAATTATGCCTTTTTTCACAGAGATGAACTATGCTTTCTAGATGTGCAGTGGTTCTAGTGCAAAGCGGACTGATAGGGATTACTGCCCATTCCCAAGCTTTGTCCAGCTGAGAGGTATGCATTACGTCACTACAACTGTGAGAGATTGCGTTAGTAGTAGTAAAGTTTTACTTGTATTATGTTAGTAGTAGTCAAGAGTACTATCCAAACAATATATATTTGGTGTCGCCATCTACAGCAAATAGTCAAAACAACACCCACGTATGTCACCACACTAGGCAGCCTACTGCCTAGAGAAGAACAATTAGATGATTAGTAGAGTGTTATGGCGTAGCAGCAGTCTGGTACTTCGTCTGTCCCCTTCATCCCGCAGCTGCACAAAGCTTAGATTCATACAGTACGAGTATTTTATATTGTTAAAACTATTTACTTATAGTTTTAGTGGTTTTATGTAATTGTGTATTTACTTATAATTTAGTTGATTGGAAATAGCCTAACTAAAAGTTAGTTTAAAAAAATCTGTTTAGATATTTTACATCCATAAATCTTCTAAATAATGCAGAAGAAGTTAGGTGCCTGAAACGTTACCATGTTTTGGACTTGTCTGAAAGAGTTTAAACGTACAAAAATTATATTGAAAAGTATTCCATATTGTAAAATGTAAACATCTTTGTACATAGTCATTTTCTCTTTTAACATATGAATAATTGATATAATGAGAGGTACACAGGGCAATGAGGCCTCAACTTGTGATTTGTAAATTCAAAAGACTCGCCACTCCAGCGGCGCTTCGAGCCGCTTACGTGTCTCGACCTCAGAGGGGTAGGTGGATCAGAATTCATAAGTGGATCAGAACCATTTGCCACAAGGTGAATGAATGAATGAACGTTACGTACCTGTAACGTTTCGTTAATAAAAATTTGCCTAAAAAACCGTTTTGAAGGTGTAAAGATAGGAATACCTGAAAACGGCAAACCCCAAAAAACTGAAATTTAGTTTTTGTAGTTTACTCAGCGGACCGGTGGGTTAAGGGAAACCTTGGTTATATAATGTTGAAGTACGTTTTTGTGCGGCACAAAACAGGTTCATGCATTTTATCCCTATTATTCACCGTTAAGGAGATAAAGAAATACAACCCCTACCCCAGGCTAGAGGGTTCTAATTGAAAATTTTCGGGTTATCAAATTTTTGTGTAATTTTAAACGCTAAACAACATGCCATCAAAAGACTTTTTGTATTCTAAAAATGCAACATTTCATATCTTTTGGATAAGGGTAGCGACCCCCGTAAGACCCCGATTAAAAATTTGGAACATTACCCGTGATCCTACAGGTACGTGTAACTGTTTATATATATATAAATTTGACGAAATAACCCATTTTGAAGGTGTAAAGAAAGAACAATTTATGAAAACGGCAAACCCCAAAGAGCCGAAATTTTGTTTTTTGAGTTTTCTCACCAAACCGGCAAGTTAAGGGCAAGAATAGCTATATGGTTTTAAAGTACTTTGCAAGGGGTACAAAAAATATTCTACACAATTTTTCTCTACGATGCACCGTTTAGGAGATAAAAAAATACAACCCCTACCGCAGGCTAGAGGGTGCTGATTGAGAATTTTCGGGTTATCAAATTTTTGTGTAATTTTTAACGCCAAACAACATACCGGTAACAGATTTTTTATGTTCTAAAAATTTACAATTTTCATTATTTTTAGATAAGGGTAGCAACCCCCGTAGGACCTTGATTTAAAATTTTAAAAATTTCCCATAATGCGGAGGGTACGTGTAATGTGGTCCTAGCAAACGTTTGCCAAAAAAACCCGTTTTGATGGTGTTACAAAAGAAAACTTGAAAAATGCAACCCCAAAAAAGCCGAAATTTTATTTTAGTTTTTTTACCGAACCGGCAAGTTGAGGACAACGATAGCTACATGATTTTGAAGTACATTAAAAGGGGTACAAAAAATATTCTGTACAATTTATTTTTACGATGCACCGTTATTGAGATAAAAAAATACAAACCCTACTGCAAAAAAGAGGGTGCAACTTTAAAATTTTCGTATTATCATATTTTTATGTAGTTTTTAACGCCAAACGACATGCCGTTATCAAATTTTTTATATTCTAAAAATTTAAAAATTACATAATTTTTAAATAAGGGTACCAAACCCCGTAGGACCCCGATCTAAAATTTGAAAAGTCACCCGTGATTCCGGGAGTTAGTGTAATGTGATCCTGATAAAAATTTGTCGATGAAACCCGTCTTCGTGGTGTTACAAAGAAAAACCTAAAAACTGCAACCCCGAAAAAGCCGAATTTTTGTTTTTTGAGTTTTTCCAGCGAACCGGCGGGTTAAGGGCAACTTTATATATATGGTCTTAACGTACTTCGGGAGGGGAACAAAAATGGTCGCAGTGGCCTTTGCGCTACGAAACTTCGTTAAAAATTTTGAAATATTTGGACGCATCCCCTGAGCTTTCGGGATGATGTACCTTAAATTTGGCATTTTTCCCGGGGGTTTCAGCCGACGCCCGACAAAAACGGTCCTCAGAGATTTTACTTTTAGAGACCTCCTAATAGGCGAGAATTTCCATCAGTGAGTCATTAGTGGCTGGGGCTTGTTTATAGGTTATTTTTTTAAAAACTGATTGCAAATAATGTAATTTAATAAAAAAAAAAAGATATTTTACATGGTATTACCAGTTTATTGAAAAATCCATCATGCTATTATGGTCATCTATAAAAAGGAATCAAAATATTATTTAACTCACTCTTATTTCAATTACCATATGGTTTACCAACGGTATGGTTACCATGGTTTTAAGAATATTTAAATTAAAATTAATTAGAAACATAGAGGTTTGGTTTGCTGTCTGATTACTCGAAAAACGATATTCTCTGAAATCTGTTCTTTATATTTTTTAAATATTTATTTTAAAATGATTTGTCTGACAAATTCTTGACCCCTACTCCGAATACCTAAAAATATATACTTAAACTAAGGTTGAAAATTGAGTTAACTTCAATTAATACAGTTTAAAATTTAATTACGCTTAATAAGAAAAACAATCATCCAACTTACTATTGTTAATTAAATAATCTTAATAATTAACTTGTGAAAAGACTAACTGTAGTAATAAACTGCGGGAGTCCTACTAATGAGTAGTGTCTTCCTTTATTGTGTAACGTCATTTTTAAAAAAAGTATACATTACATGGTTATTTGCTGGTTTTGCAAAACAGCACAGTTGTAATAAAAATAAATAAAGTGAAAAAAAATTAAGCGTTACACTTGGAATTTTGTTTCCATCATTAGTCTCTCGACTGGTTTGATGCAGTTTTCCAAGCTGTTCTATCTGGCACAAGTCATTTCATATCTAACATATCTATACCACCTTACTTCTTTTGTAATTTGCTTTAAATATTCTAACCTTTGCCTTCTTCTACAATTTGGAATTATTATACCTTAACTACAGATTCGTTTTCTAAAATTATTTTAATTGTGAAAGAAAATAAATTTGTGCGTAAAATAAAGTGAAATTTGCTCAACTACCTATCTACTGAGTATAGCAACAAAGAAAAAACTAGTACATTAATAATAAAATAATAATAGTAGCTTGATTATTTTTCTAAAAAAGATCAAAACTGTACAAAGTTTTCATATAATAATCCCGGACATATCAGAAATTCATTTACGCAGAAGTTTAATTATCAAATTATTAATAATAAAAAATTTAGTTAGAAAAAAATGGTGTTTTATTTGAATTTATTCCATAGTACAACAGAATCAGTAAGAATTTCAAGGTGTTCTTAGTGTTAGGTCAGATGAGAGACGTTAAATACGTAAAAATAAAACTGGAAATTTTACAATAATGTTTATTTTTAATTAAAACTATTCAGTAAAATAAACCAACGAACTCTTACTGAAAACAAGTAGAAATAATGAACAATTAGTGCAACACTAATAAGGATAATATTTGAATTTTTCACGTTAAATAAATTTTAGTTCATTTAATGGGAAATCATTACGGAAATTAAATTATTGAAGTGGAATTTTATTGAAACATATCAATCAGGTTCATTTAAGAGATGCTAGTAGTACAGAAAGGGTCAATATCGGTTCAAAAAAGTAAAATACATTTTAGATAAATGTAAAAATTATGGTGGCTTTATATGTAATATGATTACAGATATTCAGAGCACTAAGTAAAAGTTTAATACTTCTTAGATATTATTTCAGGAATTCAAAACATGGATCAGGACATTCGTCCCCTTGGAAAACCATTTCAAGAAATATTTATATTTTCGCACACAAAACAACAAGATGAATCTAAAGTTGTGCAGATGTTTTGTAAGTAAAATTGAAAATATAACGAGAAAGATTTTTACCCTTTCCCGGAACAAGAAAAGTTCTCTATTTAACATAAAATTAATTTGTTAAATGTAAAGATTAATAACTTTCAAAATGAGCAGCACTTTTTCGATAATACAATATTTAAAAAATTTTAACTACAGATTCGTTTTTTAAAAATAATTTAATTTTGAAAGAAAAGGTACAAGTAAGTAAAATAAAGAGCAATGTTCTAAACCACAGCATCAAGTTATGAAACTTCTTACAGCTAGTAAAAGCAGAGTAAACTTCTGTAATAATAATCTTTTTCACATTAAACAGAAAAAAAGAAAAGAATTTCAGAATGAAAAATTATTTGAAAACTTCTTTCTGGTTAAATATGTTTCTTTTTGGTAAGTTACTACTGTATTCTCGTTTTTACTTGAAGCTATTTTTTATTTTATAATGTTAAAAATAGAATAAAATATAGCCACAAAAACATAAAGTAAGAAAAACATATATTATAAAATAAATTAGTAATTTTTCTTACTTTTTCCCTCTAATAAAAGAATAAAGTACATTTTGTTTTAGATTACATTTTTATTCCAAAGCGTAACTTAAAATTCTGGCTTTCGAAGTTTTTCTTACATAAGTTGATTTTATTATCACCGTATCGTCCAATGGTTACCGGTTGAATATTTAAATATTTTGACAACTATGAAGAATGTTATTTTTCGAACTGAATGGGAAAAATGCTTTGGTAGAACTGACAGTTCACATGCGTTTACCGAATAATTTGAACTTCTGTCCCGGATGATTCCTTCAGTCTGGATTGCCGGTCAACGCCCAAATCTTTTCGCTCTGATTGGTCTAAAGCAAAATTAACTAGAAACCATCCACAGATGGGTGCATAAACTAATTTATTGATTTTTCCTGATCTAATCCACATTATACCTACTTTTTCTATATATCATTTAGAAAATATTTTTGCCCATTTTAAGACCGGTAGTTATTCGAAGAGTTACAGAAGGTACACCACCCTCTCTTTTTCTCTTAAGCGCAAGTGATCGAAATAGAAATGCTCTATTCAATCTCTAAGGAATAAAAAGTCAAATTTTACCTGTGTAAGTGAACGGAAATTAGATAATAATTAGTAATAACAGAGTGAGTGAGTCAGACAGTCAGCGAGAACTGTCACGTTATTGTACCTACACACAGCTAAATACTTTCAGCTCAGTAAGTTTGTTTCCTAGCTACAATTTACATCAATCAACAAGAATAAATTAAAAGACTCAGGCAAATAGACGTAATCATTTGTACATTCATTTACTTGTTATCTTTAAGAAAATTCAGAATTTAAGAAGTGCACTTTTGAACACTTACAAAATACAATTACTGATGAAGAAATCCGGCTAACAAAATGTAAATGCAAATACGTACTTGGAATGTACAGGTACCATTTTTAGAGAGACTATTACCACGTACGCGGAAAGGCTTTGTTACCAACAAATTTTGGAGACATAAACTCCCAGTGAAAAGATCAACATTTACTCAAATACAACAAACATTAGATATAAAGACAGAAAATTTAAGTACTCAAATTTCAGACGTCTTTAACAAGTATCGTCACTATACTATTTTTCAAGGCTGATGAGCTCTGAACGTATGCATTACCCCCTACCTACTTTATAGCTAGCCAATGACTTGCCAGCAACGTTGCCAATACCTGCTCTTGTAGCTCTGTTAAATACTTCGTCAGTCATTTTTTGGGTCTTACAATAACAACCTATAAACATACAATCAGTTGATTACATTATAAAGTATTGCATGTTAACGCGCTCTATAATTGATATGTTCAGTACGGGATGCAAGACGAGAGTGAACTATTGCGGCTCTTATACGCATGCGCGCGTAATGTTTGTCAGGTACGATCTGACAACGCTGGTAAACGTTTTGATTAGTCTAAACGTGTGGAACTCCAGAGCTCATCAACCGCGAAACGCATTATTAAGTAATATTTCTGAAGACTTCAAGAACACTTTTATAGATCAAAAGGAGTAGGCATACAAAATATTTTGAAAATTGGAAAATAATTTTATTTCTTGTTATAAAAATTGACACATCATGATAGGGTACGCCTAATTAGTGATAACATTACATATGCAACATTCTGAGAAATATTAGTAATATATAGGTACTACTGCCAGGGAATTAAACCCGAAACGTTACTAAATGCATCACCAAAGTACTTAGAAAAGATTCTTATATTACTATATAATTTATGAATTGATATCTAGCTCAAAAAGATCTGTGAAGGCAAAAATACACATTATTCATTCTTTTAATGAACTTTAAAAATTAACATAAAATTCAAGATTCAGCGATTCAGCTCAAGCTAAAAGGCAGTTTTAAAAACACTAAAAGCGTGAGTGTTCTATCCTACTTACGTCCCTATCTCTCTGCCCCTCTCTCCTTTATTTATCCTTCCAGTCGTTACACTTATTTCACTTTTAAACGTAAAACTTTCGTAAAATGGTAATACGTATGCTTGGGGGATCTTTTGTAGCGAGTAAGTTAGTGCATTATAATATACTTAATAATACTTACTACACACTTAAGTAGTTATATCGTTTATATGTCGAGAAAAGCACTTTTTACATATTATAGTAACATATTTTATATTTAGTATTTCAGAAATCTACTTTTATTGCATTATTTACCTAGACATCACATACCTAGACATCACTCAAATATTAAAGATTAAAATTTGCACCAGCTGTGTTTTTTTTACCAAAGTAGTCTCAATTACTGGGAAAATAATAATGAAAAACAACTACAATTGTTTATAAAATACTGTTACTAGTTTCCGTTGTTTGAGAAAATTATTACAATTTGTAAAATTTAATTTGAACTGCAAACATGTTTTCCACTTCGTACCACAGCGAAATATTCTCAAAAACAAATTCGTACATGTTTTTCACAACGTTTTGTAGGCCTACGTATTTAGCTTAGAAATATGTATATCATAGTTACAAAATATAACATATTTTAACTATTCTAGGTAAAACTGAACTTCATACTTGAATTTTTTATTCAGCAGCTTTTTTAAATTTTACAGATATTCAAAGTAACATTATTTTAACATATAGGCCTACGTAAAAACAAGAACCGATTTGTTTATATAAGTACGGAACTGTTCGAAATCATAATTCGCTCATTCATCCCACGCAATGTGGATCTGAAAGAATATTTAACGACTTGAATGAAATAAGTGCATTAATTTACAATTTTTTTAACAAATTTATTGCGTACATCAGTCAAACAATCATATGAAAATTGTTCTGAAAGTGTGCAATACATAATAAAAGAACTGATGAGAGATATTTATGCAAAAGCATAAATAACCAAAGCATTGTTCAAAAATTCGAGAAATTACACGTTAAATTACCTAAGTTATACTAAGTTAAAATACAATCAATAACATCCCAGATTTGGAATAGTAACAGAGAACTGGGTAAACTCATCAGATATTGTCTGATTAAAGATTACAAGTCAATAAATCAAAATTTGAATGAGAAATATTTTAATTTAACTTAATGTTTATTAAAAAATGTAAAACTTTTTCATAAACATTAGGCCTATGTTAAAGTAAAAAATAAAAATGTTTGAAATAATAGGATCAATAAACTTGTTTCCTTCAAATTTTGACTTTTTGACTTATACATTTTTTACCAGAGTCTCTGTATAAATATTACATGGTATTATAAAATAATTACGTTATGGGAACTCCATGAATAAATTCCATGACATAATTACGGTATTCCAAGTAATCAATAAGTTTCAAAACTTCTGTGCGTCCATGTTCGTGGTAGAGATATGATTAAAAAATTACAATTTGTTTTGGAGAGACACAGCTGTTGCAAGACTGTTAAAATTATTTATAAGATTTAATTTTTATTCAAATTAAAATAAAATTTCTTACCCGTTTTCTAGTTTCATAATCGAGAGCACCTGCGACATAAATGGCGCCAGTCATATTCTTGACGGCGAATGCACCTCCTATGTTACCGCTCGTGATCTCATATCGAATACGCGAGGCTGTAAAATAAAAGTAAAATAAATTAATCACCATGCATAGTTGAGACAGTAAGGCTAAATACATTTCATATAGTACAGGTTCTTCATATAATATGAGAAAGAAATACATGCTCCAAAATATATCACCCAGTGCATTGAACAGGAACCGAAATGGGTAGGGACCTACCTAAAATTCATGTCCAATTATCTTTACACAGAATGTATGAATAACTATAGTATTACTACTAATATAATTTATTATACTAACGTAACTATAGTAAATGATAGCCATTATCATAAACATACTTTTCCACTCAGTGAGGAAGGCTAAGTAAATCACCTACTCCTCGTTTTACTTAGTAAAGCCTCCAAGAGGTTCAAACCAGCCTTTCGGCTGATGACTTTAACAATACTCGTAATTACTAAAAAAACTCGGTTCATCGTAAAAAAGATAATATCTTTACTCAACATATTATGTTGAATTCCTAAATTCCTAATTGAAAATAAATTATAATGCAAGTAAGAACGATGCGAGACAATACAATGTCAAAAGGGAACTGGTAGCATAAACAATAACGTGTCTTGGTCAAAAATGTGGAGAGAGATTTATGGGTTTGGATTAGTCATCGTCAAATTCAATATTGTGAAATAACGAGCGACTAAACTAATATCAGAGGACTAATATTTAAAATAAAAATGTTTACTATTAACGTTCTCTTGTTTCGTTGTATAGATCAGAGGTAATACATATAACTCGTAAACACATTTATTTATGAAATAGAATGGAAATGAAGTATACCGTTTTTATAAATTTATTGATCAGTACTTAAAACATCAGTCATGACATGGTGTAGCATTAAAGTTTCATTTATAAAAATACTTTTATAAGTATTTTGAATTTAAATACTTTTGAAAGTATTTTGTTGTTACTTTTTAATCAGCGTGTACAAATTTTTAAATAATGCGCATGCTCAGTGACATCATTATTTGTTTACTCGGCATATCTTTCTTACGATGAAACGAGTAGCCCATACGTGTGACGAATGATACATTAAACTAAATATAGTTTTACATTAAAATTACACGAATATATTAAAATAATTGTAACGTTGAATTGAAGACATAAAATCAGTTAGATATATTTGGTCGTAACAAAATGCATTAAGGACAAATGAAATCGAGTTTTTATCCTACAGTTAATACCATAGAATCTTGTTTAGATTTAGATAATTTCTTAAGATTTAAGTCTCTAATTTGCGGACTGTTATTTCCAAGAGCTTGGACGGGTTGTTACTTACAGTGACAAGCACAAAATTAATGGTTTCGTGCCAAAACCTACGTTACGATTATCTCGGTTCTAAACAATAGTTAATTAGCTGAAACGTTCTTATCCCAAGATAACCAACGTCGACAAAATGTATTTTACGTTTTAAATTATTTTTTAACCTCATATTTAAGTACTAAAATTTCAGACAATGCCATTTTTAATATATTAAATATTTTATTTCAGTAAAAATCTATTTTATTGTAATTATAACAATAGTCTTCTCTATTTTAAATCTTCATAAGACAATTATAAATAAATAAATTTTATTACAAGTAAAAATGTTCACATTCAAGTTATTAATGTTACGGGCAACGCAAGGCGAAGGCATGTTAGTTTTAATATTTTCAATTATTAATTTTAAAATTTGTTGACTTTCCACTAATGAAATAGAGTAAATATAATTTGGTAGTGTAATTTAACATATATTTCTCTGTTTTCCCATTCTTCCATTTGTTTTCACAGCGCTTTAGTTAAATTACTAGTTTCAAATGAATCCAGAATTTTGTTTATCAAGAATTTTCAGTAATAATTAAATTGACGTCTTCAATAATTTTATAATTATTATTAGCTTTAATAATTTAGATTTTGAGTATTTTAATTATTGATAACTTTTGGACGTGTGTAGTAAACGGGCGTAGGCTGTGTTAGGGTGATTTTGTTTGGATGAAGAATAAGGTTCTGTACACATTGTTTCATAAAATGTCACTAAAATATCAATCGGTGTTGACTTAAATAAAATGTGAACAAAATTTTTTTAGAAAATAGGAGAAATTTACTGTTTATTATACGTCAGTGTACAGAAATCTAACCCAATAGTCAACAGCGTTAAAAAATAATTCAATAAATATTTTAATATTCATATCTTAGGAATTTCATGACTATAATGTCACCAAAAGTTAAGAACATATTATTTCAGTGTTTATGAATCCGCTATCTCATCACAAACATTTCATTTTAGAGATGGAACCATATTATTTATTAGTCTCTCTCTTTGATACAAAGTGCTTCAGGATATCAGTACATGTGTAAACCCCACACAGATACCGAGTATCAAGCATACCATATTGTCCTCCTAGAAGGACAACATTTAGTAAACTTGACCACTTAAAAGACGAGCTAACCGACCAACACGACAAATGAAACAAATGTTTGCATAATTCAACTGAAATGCAAACATTAAGTACCGCATCATGCCAAAACAAATATTGCCTATAGAGCTACATACAAACATGTACATTACAAACGGCACAATATTACAAATTATACCACATCTGGACTCCAATCCACTGTTTTCACAGACTATCAACATGATGTCTACAGGACAGTGCAATTAACAGCTGCAGTTACTGCAACACACGATTAATACGCTGAAAATAATTATAACTGTCTTTAACAAACTAAAAAGCAATAGTTAGATAACCACACAGGTTTCTCTCACTTACATACCATAAAGATTTCTTAAACCACAAAGATCTAGTTTTAAAATACTAAAATGAGCAGCACGAACTCACCATGACTTCACAGAAGGAATCATAAATTTGACAATATTGGGAATTCCTGAAAAATTACTCCACCACATATTACAAGGTGCATTTGGGAACTCCTAAAAGCAGCTAAATATGTATAGGTAAGATACATTATTCCTCAAAGCTGTAGGAAATAATTCTTAAGGAAATTCAAATAACGTGACATGACTTAAATGGTCAAAACTTCTCATACAGTTATTGGGAATCAAACCACGGTAAAAAACGTTAGTTAAAAAAATCAAGAAAAATTTAAGAGGAAGTGTAAATCACATTCAGTACTTCAGACAACTTTTTAGATTTAGCATAATTTATGTATCTTCAGTTAGAACTGTTTCAAATACAGAAATCAGAACACTCTCGTGTGATCGAAGAAAACGGGTAATAGTCGTGCTGACAATTGTGACCGATTGTAGGTTTTTTATTTAACTTATGTCTGTTTGAATTAGTTTTGTAGAAAAATAGCAACAAGTATTACTGTAAACATACATAGATACTTTATTTAAAAACTTCTACTCCAGAGCGCCTCCTGGCGACCTGTTACCAAAAAAAACATGTTTAAGAATCAACGCGTATACAATGCCTAATACAAAAATTATATCAAGAACGTTCCAGTAGTTTTGCATAAAAATGTTAACAAAATACACAAAATCCATTTCCGTTTTTTCGTACGTAACAAAAGGTAAAAATTGTATAAAACAAATTTCGTAAGGACTGCCTCCCGTCAAGGTTACCGCAGTAGACTAAAAACCGGAAGGAATTGTTTTCACTTAAAACCCACCTTACCTTATCAGTTTCATAACCAACCAGAAGTCTCTAATGGCTACTATGTTGATAAAGATGAAATAATATAAAAATATGTTTTTAGAAAGTTTATTATAAAAAAATAAGCTATACAAACTAAAATTAAATACTGTATACGGATTAGAAAACTTGATATAGTATAAGAATATGTTTAGTTAGTAACAGAACAAGCTTTTTTAGCCTTATATACACAGCGATTTATCATAAAGAAAATAACTTAAATCCAAACTTTGTTAAAATTTTCTTTCAAATATTACCTTAAAAAGGATTTAACGTTTATTAATTAGTAGTCAAATCTAACAAATCCTTTTTTTTAGTTTCTACTGATATTCAGAAACAAATTCACAATTCTAATAATAGTAGGATATTATAATTATTCTTTAATAATAGTAAATCAATTATATGGATCTCACTTAAGATGATATCGAGCTACAATAGTGGGAAGGATATTTCTTAATACCTGGCTAAGAATAATTTTTATCGTGATAGAAGAGCAAACTACAAAAAGCAGTAAGCTGCGGTACATCAGAAACTGAATTTATTCGAGTTTGGCTTCTGTTCTCTGGTAATAAACGACTTCGTGCTCTAGTTTTTTCCCCTTTCTGATTGGGCCTTTTCCAGATCTGGTTTGGAAAGGTGATTAGTTAAAAGTAATTCACATTCCCTACCCACACATTGTAGAACTTTGGAACTATTTTAGATACGGTATTTACTCGCATAAGGATCACCCTTGTGTATTCGCCTCAAACCACCTTCTCAAATAAAATTAATCGATCCATTTTAGTGAATGATATTTTCATTTCACTAAAAGAGGCCTACTGAATTATGAAACGGAATAATTTGAATATCTGAATATGTATCAAATCTTAATAAATTAAACGTTCCACACTAAACATTAAAATTATTAATTAATATAAATTAACAAATTTTTCATTCTAGGTTATAAAAGAAGCACAGTTCAATTACGATAGGGATTTTAGCAAACAAGGAATTCTTTTTTATTAAGGACTAAAAGAAAAATCAAACGTGGTTAGAATTAATAAGAAGTTTTATAAAAGATATTCACAGTTCAAGAAAATTTGATTTATAAACTAGAAAATGTAATCCAATAAATCGTACCAACTTACTCAGTTTTTATTTTTCAATCTACAAATTTCTTCTTTCAAAATTTTTGACCTTTTTAAATCTTAAGTTACTAAAAGTAAACCATATTAGAAGAGCAAACTATAAAAACAGGTAAATTATTAATAATTAGTTTGGAAATTTAGATAAATTTATAGAAAGACTGTAGTTTATACCGCATCAACTGGACAACCGACTAGTGAATAAAATATGATAAAAACCATAAAACATGACTTTTCTTAAGGACTTGAGAACACCACTCATCAGTGGACTTCAACGAGATATTTCTTAGATCAGATAGAATTTATATAATTAATTTACTTTACTATATTTTCTTTAAAGATATACTTATTTAAATTAGGGTTGATCTGAAATCATTCTGCAATCATTTATATTAAACCATGTTTTTTGCTCCATCTTATATGGTGCCTTCTTTGTGGATTGCCTGATAAACTCGGTGGATCTGAACCACGTTTCAGTTGGTTTTTAATATATTGAAGTTTATTTTTAAAATCTTCAGAAATACACCATTCACGTACCGAGTGAGTAAATATGTTATATTTCATAGGTAAGATAGGGTTTCAGTAATATTGTCCTAAGTAATTTCGATTGTGTTAGTATTGGTAAAACAAACGGTTTGGCCTAACCATACATTTGGCTTTTATACATGTAAATCGGTTTTTAAAATTTGTTTGATAAGCGGTTCATTTTAAATGAAGTGATAATTTTGAACGTCGAGAAAGTTGAGAGAAGAGGTAAAATATTAATAAAAATATGAGTAGATTTAAAAACTGTAATTTCCAGAAATACTGCAGTTTATACCACATGATAAAATATGTTTTTAAAATACAACATGGTGTACCTATTATGTTATACTACATATTTTGAAATTTATAACAACATTACGTAAAATAATTTGATTTTAATTTTTTTATAAAGCTGAGAAGGTTTAGAAAAAATACAAGAGAAATAATACAATAATAACGTTGGAAACACGAACGCAGTATAAAAATTATTTTTATACTCCTTTAAAGCTTCACGGTACAATTCTGTAGGGTTTCACTAAATAACTGAAAAGAAACAAATACAAACGTATATTAGGCCTACATCTTTATTTCATCCCAAACTCAATTTATCAGAGAAAATTATTAAAAATTTAATTTTTTAAAGCATAAATCTCATTACTAGAAAAACATATAAAACAATAGTTCAAAAACAAACATCATGTGAATGAAAAATAATTTATTTTATATTATAAAAACATTCACTCGCATCATATTTCTAAAAATTATTACATTCACGAACAGTAAAATGAAATCTAGAAATAAATATAAATGATAAAAACATTAAGAAAATTAAACGTAAAGTGCAAAATAAATAATGATTTTCCAAACTGTATAACTTTAAAATATGAGAGAAATAAATTTTACAAGAAGTACTATGAGATGTACAGAAAGAAAAATAAAATAAAAGAAATGTCAAGTTAGAAATAAAATTCTTAGAAAACAAACAAAAACGGTCTTGTAACTGGAATAAGACAATACCTGTACATTAACATCTCCAAGCAAACATGGAGAAAGAAAGGTAGCTTTAGTATTTTCACCTAAGTTATTTAATTTCCTGCATAAAGAGTTTAAACGTTTTAATATTTTTTAAAACCACTAATATAATAAGAAAATATAATTATTTAACTCATCAATTTCCCAACATTAGAGAAATGTTTGCAATTTAATAATTGCAAAATAATTACAAACTAGAATAAATTAGATAGCCTATTCTCAGTTTTCTAAAAATTTTCAACAACAATAGACGTAAACAACGTTTAAATTAGGTTTGTCAGCAGCTTTACAACTAATTTATACAAGGAATTTTAACAAAGCGACCAATTTCAAAATAGTCGAGTAAAATTTAGCCACCTTTAAACAGCACTTACATGACAAAGTAAACTTGTAGAAAGAGAACGTTCTACTCAATTCATGGCACTTGAAAGAAGCTCTTCAGTTGTTCAGTTGAGTGACCAAGGACAGACACAAGAAACTATTCTCTAGGAGAACACAAAGTTTACAAAAGTTCTTTCTCTCTGTAAAATTAATTGACAGTCTACCCTGTAAATTATAAATATTTTTGATACACTACTCTAATGTAAAAGGACAAAACTGATACAATTATTATACGTATATTTAACTAAGAAAATGAAACACGTACAAAAAACCAAAATAGAAAATGTGTTTATGAATATTATATTTATTAATAATATATTTGTGCATTTAGAGTCTATAAAGTATGTTCTTCTTTCAAAGGTGTAGCCTACTGAATTAGTTTCTTTAAATACTAAAGAAGCTTCACGTAAAAATCCGGTACAAAAAATTACTGAAAATGTTACTTTTTGCTGATTGTCACTCTACAGTTCCAATATTCAATAAAAATATCACAGAAAAAATACGCTTAAGTACACAAAACAATAAAAGTGTAAAAAAGGATGCTGTTTTACTTTGAGATTTAATAAGTTTAGCAAAAATTAATGTAAGTATTGTGTTCAATGATAACGTACTTTTATCTCAATTCTGAAGTAAAAGTTATTTTTAAATCTCCTTAATCTCTTTTGTGAAGAATAACCATGACGGGTTATGGAAAAGTAAACCTCAGAGTTTGAATAACATGTTAATTTTCAGGCTGCATCAAGAAATCAAACTAAGGATCTTTCGATTTGTCCTCTAACACGGTACCATTAAGTCACACCAATCATGTAGTGAAAAAGTAAATAAAACATTTGTAACATGAAATATAATATTTTTTATGCTTATAAAATATTGTAGTAAATTTAGTTTTATTTAATGTGAATTTTTGTCCGTAGGAAAGTACGTTAGAGAACAACCGAATGTTTGAGTGAAAGTAGAACCCCATCTCACAAATTGTTTAAATGATCTCAATAACGCCTACCCGAAACTTTTTCAGAGATACCAAATAACGAGCCTACAAAAAATTGTAAATGTGAGAAGTCAATTCAAAAACGTTAGAGCCGGATTTCAGGAATAATGAACATTTTAAAATTTGCGTCAAAGTTACTACTCTTAATTTTCAAGTTATAACCAAAGCCGATGATTTACAAAATTTGTCATGGAATTACGCATGCGAATGTAAACCACGCCAAACTTCCAAAAAACTAAAACGTTCGTGGCTTCTGGGAATCATAGAGACCAGTTGAAATGCGGTATCAACTTTTTCACTCCACAGCCAATTATAGATACTGAATCAAGAGAGAGTAAATTAAATTAAAACTTTAGTTAGAAAACACATACGATACTTAATGCATATGTGTAGTTAGAAAAGTACCTGTTGACAGTTGTATTAATACCTGTACGACATACAAAATAAAAACATAGGTTAAACTGTTAGTTGTATACATAAAATATACTTACTGCTTACTTACTATACGTAGGCTAAGTAGCTTAGTTTACTAAGTTCATGTAATTTTAAGTTAAAATTAAGGAATCATAAAGTTTGAAAATTATTATTTACATTGAAAGTATAAACTTAACCTTGTGTACAGTATTACAGATTCAACACGACCGCAGTTTCTGGGAGCTTCCTAGGTAAAAGTACTCAGATAAGCTCCGTTTATATATTCAGTATTATACCCATATTCTCACAAGGCAGTGTTACAGTATAAAATAAATGAGTGTATTTAGAAAGCTGATACACTTTATCAGTTTATAACACAGTAAAATTATTATTACCTTAAGATAATATTCTGAAAATATGCTCAAAAAAAGTATAAATTTTAAACGTTGTGGTGTGTCCCTTCGCCACAAGGGAAAATGCCAAAATGTGTGTGAAAGCTGTAATAGGAATTCTAAAATTCAACTTCTAAAATCCGACACCAGTATCAGAGATCGTTCAATATAAACGAACCGGAACATTCCTTAAAATTTACTTATGTTAATGCTCAATTTATGTATGCTCATTAACGTGGATTCGATTTTTTTATTTATTGTTTATTTTATTGAATTAACACAGTTTTTTAAAAAAGGTTTTTAAAGCTTCATATAAATAAACTCTTGAACTGTAATAAACAATCAACAAAGTTAGATTATTTTTTTTATAAATAAAGTTTGATAGCAGGTTTTAATAATACGTCGTTATTTCCTTCATATAGTTTCATTCTTGAAAAATATGTTGTTTTAATCATTGCATAAAAAATAAGTTCAAAGATCCTTAGATAATAGGCTACAAACTTTTTAGCACAATATTATATCATTTTCTTCATTATTATTATTTAGTTATACTCTGACGAGTTAGAGACTGCAGATGATATTTAGCCAATAACAGGTCGTGTATGAGGTTGCCGCTTCGCTAAGTCACACTCTGTTTCACCGAACTCCAGCTGACTTTTCGTTAGCCTGTCATCCACAGCAGGACCACAATGTGACAACGCAGGTACGATTAACGAAAATCAATTGGCTCAGTGCAGTGTTCTAAGTGACTATGCTCCGCCTTCATCTGCAGCCTCTAGTTCGTTAAGCTATAGTTCTTCTTCCCTGGTACCATTTTAAACACATTTTATAATAAATTTTAATTAAGATGTGTGTAAACAAACTTAATGTTAAATTAGTGATAGATTTAGGTTATTAAATTAGGTACTAAGCTACAACGTATAAAGCTTACAACAGAAAAATTGTTGAAAACTACAGTTGTTAGATAGACCGGGCGCATGTGAAGAAACAAATGAGATTGATGTGATCGGACTGAGTATTAAAAAATACCCAAGTTCTAAAATACTGAGATTAGACACCTTACTGCGAAAATGTTCCCACGTAGACCCTGAATAAAAAACACCCAAGTTTGAGATAATTATAAATTTCAGGTTTTTTATTTTAGTGGAAGATAAGCCAAACTCAATAAAACCAAAAAGAAGTCCGGCGTTTCTTATTTCTACGATTTATGAATAAAAAGTTTAAATAGAACGGCTGGGACAGTCAAGTGGTAGACCTAATATTCAATTGAATATACTGGTGGATATAAGAGCCAACTGATAGGAATAATTTATTGGTTTTTAATATACTTTTTTTGTTTCTGTTTCAAGCAACAACTACAAATTTGTAAATTTAATTTGATGAAAGTATGCTGTTTTATTGTAAGAATAAATAAGTTAAGTGAAACTCCATGTACTTTCGAAATCTCCTTAATATCTTTTATGAAACGTCAGATAGTGTAGAGTAATAAAATTGAAAATAAATAAATAAAAATTATTTTCAGTTTAAAGTAGTAGGGCTAATCATTAGTTAAACGATGGGTTTAAAGTAACCCATCATTAGTAACCATGATGGGTTTTAGAAAAGTAAACCTTAGAGTTTAATTAACATGTTAATTTCAAGACTCTACTGAAAATTGAACTCGGGACCTTTCGATTTTTCCTCTAAAACAGTACCACTAATCACACCAATCCTGTAGGGTAAAAGTAAATAACTTAACCTTTAAAACGTGAATATTTCACGTTTTAATAATAGAATAAAAAGTATTATAATATTTATAATACTTTTTATGTACCGAACGTTGAATAGTATAATTAAAACAATAATTAAAAAGAAAATTAAACCATACTAATCAATAAGAGGAAAATACAATTTATCGGTAACAGAAACACGATATTTGTGAAGGCTTAATAAAAACTTGGTAAAAGAAATGTAAATACTCAGAACCGATTAAAAAGTCTCTAATTCTCTACTTAAAGAATAAAAGTAACTAAAAGAAATAGTAACAACGAATATATTTTTACTCAATTGTATTTAGTAAAATTATTTGAATTACATTAGAACTACTAATTTTAATTTTAGTATAAGATGGAAAATTAAGTTAAGTAATTTATCTAATACCAATAATTTATAAAAAGCTTAAATCCTTGAACACCAGTAGTAGAAACTGATATTGTTGCCAGACCATAAACAAACAAGGTTAAGGTAATAAACAGCTTATACAAACATAACGGCTATTATACAACATTAAATGTTAAATAAAGTTTTAACAGGTGACGCCTTCTAACTATTAAACAGTAAACATTAGATGAGAGATGAAACGGTGAGGCGGTTAAACAAAGAGAAAGATAAAGTCCCAGGCAAGTGCGGACAGGTGGCGCCGACTGCAGCTAAAGGATGGTACTCGTTTGGCGACCTTTCCCATAACACCCCTTCCTTGTAAGCCCTCACAAGTTCTGTGTTCCGACTTCTCATTATTTAGTAGAGTTTATGTCCCTTTCTGGTATTCTCTTTCCACTGCTGTCTTATTCACATCCATTTCTTTCCTTCCTTTTCATTTTAAATTATTTTCCACTACATTTAACAATCATGATAAAATTATTTATCAAAAGGTAATTTTGATTTGTTAAGATACATTCATCTTAAAGAACAGCTTTCTTTAAAAGAGATTGTGCTACCGTCATAAAAATTTAACGAACGATTAACTTAATTGTACAATATTTTATTTTATCTTCGTAGCAAACAACCATTATATGATTAATATCTTCCAAAAGATACCTTCTCTCAACTTCATGAATAATTTAAGTCATAACAAAAAGTAAGAATCTAATTTACTGAAAAGGTACAGTGCATCCATATTAATTATTGAAAAAATAATGGATTAAAATTATCTTGTATTGCAGAGAAATTTGCTACATAGAGATAAATTATAGAACTGTGGCAAGATTTAAAACAAATTAGTGGCAGATATTATTTATTGCTGTGGGATCTAGGTAATCTGAAATGGACTATAAATATCTCATACTTAAAATGTAACACAATAAATGTAGTATATTTAATGGTAAATAACACAATGCGTTTTATAATTATTTACTCGCGTAGAATTTCGCTAAGTAAAATGATTTGGTCATCTTCGATACCGAAAACTAACTCCAAAATTGTATATTCAAGAATAAGCCGGAAACCGGAGTACGTGTTTTAACACGTCCACATTTAAATATTTTACTGGCTATTGATAGTATTTAATTGAATGTTTTACTTATATTACAATAATTATTTAGTAATGTAACATTTTACACTTATGTGTAGCAAACATGAGTGATGACTCATGATTTAAGTTCCTATATGAATGGGGGCTGTGGTGAATGAAGTGAAGGTGTCATTTGCAGGGTGGAAAAAGGGTGTTTTTCGGAGAGCCTGGCATGCTGATAAGCATACTCTTTCAACTCTGTGAGAAAGGCATAGTAATCCACCTCACTCCTTGTTTTTACTTAGAAAAACCTCCGAAGGTTCAAACCAGCCTTTCAGCTCTTGATCTAAACACATGAATGGTTATTTTACGAGAGACTACCATTCATTATGTAAAGCCACACTCGGCCACTGTAATCAATTATCAGTTCCAGCCCGTTTCATTTGTGCCTATCAGATGAATAACATTCTGCCTTACAAATCTGATCTTTTAATATTATTTTCAGTAAGTTGAGTTACAAGCAAACCCTCTCATATAAAACATGTACACTAGGAGAGTAATACCGAGTAGTAAGCAAAGGTATGATTAAAATGCCTCTGGGTAAGGATCTTCTTGGGAAGGACCATCTATACGTCTAAAGTGAAAACTGGAGGGTCAAAGTAAATAAAATTTTGAAGAACATGTCTTAATTTTTTTTAACTAGCCAAAACTGGCTTTAAAATCAGACGTACCACCGCTTTTTATTCATGTCCATCGTTTTCTCGCATAATAAAATCGATATTTTTACTCTCTCTAGCTCCTTCATTGAAGAAAAGACATGTATTCCAATTTTTGGTATGTTAGTTATTTTATAACTTCAGATTTCGGCGATTTATCCTCCCTCTCTAACTTACAGGTAAGTTTTAAAACGGATTTGTAAGTTATTTTTAGTATCAAGATTTCGATGTTCCAAAAGTTTGGATAACTGACACTATTAGATTTAGTTTAATATCTAAAAAAATATCCAGACTCCACTCATATATAACTTTACTATGAATTTACAATGAATTCTACAA
Organism: Catonia carolina; assembly: GCA_035578175.1. Lineage (NCBI taxonomy): Eukaryota > Metazoa > Arthropoda > Insecta > Hemiptera > Achilidae > Catonia > Catonia carolina. The sequence continues at coordinate 86,423,294 of JAQMRL010000002.1, forward strand.
ACCATTAAGTGGTTCATATTTGTACCGCCAGAAATTACCCTAGATGAAAATTAATTATTGTAGACAATGAATAATATTGATGTTACGTAGAGTTTGGGAAGCGTTAACCGGAACACTGTTTCACGCACTGTCGGATACAATATCGGAGGACATTCAATGACAAGTAGACAGTCCTTTGATCTAAAATAGAGTTGGTCATCTGTACACCAGCCAAGGAAATGCAGTATTAAATTTCCTCCTTTATGTATAAAATATAGCTAAGAAATATAATTACAAAGTTGTAAACAGATAGCGTAGATGTTTAGGAATGTCATAGATCAAAGTTTACAGCTTTATGAATAATCTTACTTCTAAATTATAAAATTGCGAAACTCCCTAATGAAAAATTTAAATATCCAGATGTTAAAAAAATAGATACTTTCGGAATGGCAACGCATGAGAAAGAATAGAAAAAATCACAAGCAAAGCCAGAAAATTCACTAGCAGAGAATAACAATTTTACTACCAATAAAAACTAACAAGCCTTTTATAAAAAATAATGATTCTTTCAGTTAAAAATCTGGTGTGAAACACTCACAAGACTTTCTCTTGTTAACGTAAATAATTAAAAATATAACCTATGTTTAATAATTAGGAAACAATGTAAAATGAAAACCATCACCTGATTTTAATCAAGAGTGAATGACGAAAAATGAAAATCAACCTCCGTAGAACGTAAAAATTCGGCAAACCAACAATTGACGCTAAACTACGCTCTGAAGAAAAAAATGCTTGAAGTTGCAATTTTTTTTGTTTCATATAACTTTGATTATTTATACACTTTTGTCGTAAAACGCATACTGAGGCCTCAACCTTTAAAAATTCCATTTTTTACTGACTTTAATTAACAAAATACAGAAAATCACTAATTGACTCTAAACTAAGCGTTGTAGAACAAACGCATTAGATAAATTTGTAAATTTAAAAATATTTTACAAGATTAATTACATTCACTTTTTCACTGCAATGCATAATGGCTGTAAGCTTTAAAAAAACCATTTTATACCACGAAAGAACAGTGTCCAAGAAAAAATTGTAGGAGCTGTTTAAGAGAAAATTGGAAAAGTGAAAAAACGCACGAATAAACTACAATTTCCGGTTGATCGATTTTGATGAAAACGTTCATCTTAGGTCCCCTTGTGGTACATAACTTAAGATCCAAGTTTCAACATCGCACAATATTCCGTTTCTGAGATATTCTGTTCACACAACACACTAATCTATAAAAACATGTTTTTTTCGGAGGGCTAAAAACGTGGATTTCTGGTAAAAATTCGATTTCAAAAAATTGATATGAAAACAATACATTTCTTCCCTTTACAGAGCACGAGAAAGTAAAAACCAGTCAACTAAAAGTTCAGTTTAAAAATCATCTACTTTATATAGTACGCAAGCTAAGTATAAGATGATTTCATTGTTTTAAAGTCTAATGATCTGAGGCCCGTATACGTGTCGGGGTGCTACGCTGTAAAGCGGAAGATCCGGGTTCTATTCCTAGTTTAGGTCTGGAAAATTAGCACACGTTTAAATAACAGTTCATCAATCCAAAATAGTCGCTAAGGACCAATATGTTGCCGATACTTTAAATAAATTTAGAGAAGTTACTTATGGTAGTAACATCACCAAGACTTTACAGGAATACCCACAGTCAAACAAGTATATAAGTTGATACCTTTATTAACAGAATTTAAATAGATGCTTATTTGGATAATTATAAAATTTTCCGACCGTGCTATAATCTAAATAGAGAATTTAACAAAATAGTGCACATAAATACAGTCACATAAGTACTTAATTTAAAACACATTTTTTTTCTCAGCCATCTAGTGACTCAGTTTGTACTGCACTCTATTGATAAACTAAAAATGTTTAAGAGATTTCTCTTATAGTACAAGAAACGTTTATATTATAATTCTAACAGTCGTAATGACCAATCAAATGATGCGATTTCATGTAACAAAAAAAGATAAATAATAATTTACCTTACTAAAAGAAATTAACAAAAATACTAGATTAGTATTGATAAACCGAATATGAAATTAAAAAGGGATTATAAATGATATAACGCACGAGTCAATGTGCATTTTACAGTACTCAAATAAGACAGAAGTGTTCCGACCATTTCACTAATAGGAGAGGATATTACTGAAGTGTTTTTTCTTTCTTCTTAAGTGCCGGAATGACGTAGCTCGAAGCTATGAAGTGAACCAGAGTAGAGCAATTGAGGTAGAAAAAAAGAAGAGGAACTTCATCCTTTTTAAACGAACAAAAAAAAGAAAGGCAATTTAATCAGTGGAAACCGTGTAAGATGATTTATAAAATTTCATTGAAGTGAAAATTTATAATTAATTTACAAAAACAAAATAAAATTGAGTTAAATACCTACTTTTAGGCTAGTAAATCATTTAGAACTCATTCATAGATAAAGATAAATCCAAATGCAATAGATTTCTGTCAAGTTTGTCAACTTTCCTCGAGGCCGTATACAACCTTTACAAAGAATTTCTTTTATTACAAGATTTTCGAAATCTAATAAAAATACAGTTTATATTAAAAAGATAAAATAAAATAAGTAAATACAAAGTAAATTAACTTTCTTTTATTCCGGAAAAATGTTTGTTTCGATAGAAATTCAATTTTAAGGACGAATATACGGTAGCTTTATTTTGTTCAAAAGAAACACGTAAATAATGTATATTATGTCAAATATAATGTTTTGAAGAGTTAAATACATTTTCACATTTACTCACGTGCAGTCTCAATAGGTACGAAAATCTATAATACATCAAAACATTAACGTACATACAGAAGGCCTGTACTCAACCATTAACAAATTATACACTTGTTTTCATTCAAAATTAATAAATCACACGAATCCAGAGATACAAACATTGCCACACCTACAGCTATCATAAAATCCACAAAGGAGACTAAAAAATTCTGGAATAGGAATCTTTATATAAAACAGCAATGAGAGTTTGCCACTGGGTGATATCCTCAATCAAGACGGATACAAGACTAAACATGTACATTATAAATATTGGTAGTCGTATAAATATGCAGTTGTAGTGGTTACTAAATAAAGACAAAAAATTACGTAATTTCACAAATCAAAATATAACTACGCTACGCTGTCTAAAACGAATTGCAATAAATTAAAAGTTGGAACTATCAATGCAGGCCTTGGAAATTATTCATTTATTTTTTTTAACAGAATACAATTTCCATATAATTCTTAATTTTGAAGGGAAACAACAGGTACTATAATAATGTTACCTCATCAATCCTCAGCATAAGATGCAAAACAACCAATCGTTGGATGAGAGCACATACTACACAGATCTCAAAAGGAGATTAAAAAAAACAGGAAGAAATAAATATTTTCGATCCACTTCACAGTCTGAAAATATTATAGACTTTTTGAAACTAGCGAATTATCTAGTTTTATTTGAAGGAAAAAAGTTTTAGTGTTAGTGTTACTTTTTGTGTGTTAGTCACACATAAGTTTATAACAAGAATATTCATTATATTTTAAATATTTGACTTTTGAAGGAGTTCCTATTAGGATTTAAATATAGGCATATCTTATTTTAAACTGTTGAGAGCCTTGTACACGTTTGGCAGTTGAGTAGTTGTTAAGTTTTCATGCAGGCAGATATAAATTGAATAAAGTTGACTACACTGGTATTGACGGTACTGGTTAAGTACTTATAAAAAACAGAATGGAGCAAATGTTGTGAATACCAGTTCTCTAAGTGAACAGGAAGTTATAAAATTAGTTTGAGTGAGTCAGTGCTCTGAGTCAAGCTCTGAGAAGTGAGTCACACACACATAGACAAGTGCGCGCGCGCACAGACACACATACGTATAAACGCACCAATAACTTAAAGACTGAGTACAAAACACTGTTAAACAGAACCATTTGAATTTTTAATGCCACCGATGTAAAAATTGAATAAAAAGAACGTCAAACAATCACAGTCATTTGAGTAAACAGAACATGAAAAAATAATTAGTAGATATATTTTTAAAAAGTGCAAAAAACGAAGAGGAAAATGTATGGGTTGTGATAGATCCTTACAATAGCATATTCGGGCTACGGGTTCGGGTCAAGTGGTACTTTTCATTGTATACGGAGAAAGAATTTGTCATGAATGAAATACGAGCATGTTCTTCTTCTGATACAGAAATCCGGAAATATATCGCCTAAAGAGAAATAAGTAAGACAAGAAAAATTGACAGATAAAGAAGGATAGCTAAAAATAAAAAGGATAAAATAATGGAGGGTGGCATAAAGAAATATTTTCGAAAAGTCGTTAGTTTTATTGGTTTAGAGGCGCCAACAGTAACAATTTTCGGACGTACAATCTATAGTTTCCAATCGACATACGAAACAACGATTCAACTACTTTCCTATCTCTTTTCCCTTCCGTTTTTTTTTGTAACCGATCACACCGAGAGTTATAAAATACTCAAATCTATCTTCATAGCTTATTTACAAAAGCAAAACGTAAATTTCAGTTTACGAAAAATAACAAAACTTTGAACATAAATTGTTAAATCTTTTAATTTATATTATGGTGTAAAATAATATTAAGGAAACAACACACGATGAAAATTATACTAAAACTATTTTCACCAATAAATACTCGTACAATTAAAACGTTTGTATTACTAAACGTAAAATCGGTATTAGTAAAGGTGTAAGAGAGATAATTTCAAACCTATCATTTATTAAAAGGCGCCTCAGGAAAGCCACGTAACTTCCTCACGTACAAAATTTAACAGTCCAGGCCTACAATCTCAATTCAGAGATTTCTAACCGAATAATTTCAAGAATAACAATAATTTGACCTAAATCGTAGTTGAAAAAAATTTAAAAAAAATTTAGTTTGTAATGTACGCTTGCTAAAAGCATTCTAAACTCACAAACACAATTCTAGCCTGTTCATACACTGCTGATTTAATTAAATACTGGACTATGTATATTTATAGAAATACAATTTACTAATACATTTATCAAAATACAACTGATTGGTGGTAAAGATCCTATGTTTAATTACTCCACACACACACACACACACACACACACACACGTGCGCACGCACACGCGCACGCACACACACACGCGCGCGCGCGCACACACACACACACCACATAAAATACCAGAACTTACCAGGTAAATGAGGTCAACGCTTGTTTACATACGTCCGTGAAATTCACTTAAGTGAACTTTTCCATAAAATTTCAATTTTTTCTTAAAATAGACACAAGTAACTATTTTACTTTATTGATTTAAAAGAAATGAATTCATATTCGTTCATACTCATTGTAAATTCAGTAAGTGCAGCTAATTGCGTTCATTGGTTAATGCGACCAGTCGTTTACAATGATCAAAAGAAAAAGAACGGAATCTATCTCAATATTTTTTCAAGTTCAAGGATCTTAAAAAATATACAAACTTACCACAACCTACTACGAAATTATTAAAGGTGTGGTTGTTTTATTTAATTTAATTTAGTAACTCTTTCTTCCAATAGGAAGTCAATTAGAGAATAGTTAAGGAAGAGTGAAGTGCACAGACAATCGGTACAATAAATGACACATCATCCACACATTGTAAAATAAATTCCACTCTTTTTTAGAAGGGTAGTCAAGTGACACGTGTTTCTATAATTTTTTTATTTATGTGTACCAAAATGTAATACCCTATACTAATATGAAACATTAAACTATATAATATTAAACTATAAACTATATAATATGAAACATCGTTGTACATCTTGTACTTATATCTAATTTATAATAATTCAGTAATTCTGTTTACAAAAATAAAACACTCAAAAGTATTGTAAACAAGTAATACAATAAGGGAACTTATTAAAAAATGATGTTTCGCATAAGAACGTGCGTTTGCCACTAATTTAAGGGGAGACTGTACTTTGTATCCCGCCAATGTTAAATTTGCTATTTTTAGGTACATTTTTCATAGAATCAGTAAAAGATAGGAAAATGAAACTATACACACTTATAATTTTAGGATAGCTTTAGCTACGGACTTTTTTTCAATAAAATCTGTTGGAACATTAAGTTTGTAAAAGAATAACAAAAAACATAAAATTTTTACAATTTTTTTCCAAGTTTTTTGCTTATTACTAATTTTTTGAGCACCTGAGGAACTAAAAACAATGTTGGTAAATGTGCATGTACATGATAATTAACTGGTAAAAATTTCAGCGTGGTAGGTTAAATGGTTTCTGAGAAAAACGTACCTAAGTGTTAAAAATCTAAATTTACCGGAAAAGGCACTAAATAATAAAAAACAAAATGTGCACAGACAAGTGTAATTGCACCAAGAGCGGAGAATATTAAAACAATGAAGCAGATATTTTAAAAAAAACTAAAATTCTGTTTGCACTAAAACGAGCAGTATAAAAATATGGAAAATATTTGTTCTTGGCGACATGTTAACTTTTTTGGGCAAACCTAATAAAAACTTAATTTTTTTCATTAAAATGACTTTTTTGTAGTAATTTAATGGTTTTGTGGTAGGTCTAGGTCTGAACTATTGAAAAACATTAAAAACGGAAAATCGAAATTTTCAGTTAAAACCATCATAGTCTCCCCTTAATCCATATTGCGATCACGTTTCAGTTTGGCGGTCAGGCTGTTACGTACATGCGATTTTCACCGCTCCATAGTACGATCAAAAATCCGGAATATCAAAGTGATCAAAATAAACGGCGGAGGCTTCCGTACTTTTACCTAGGACATAGAATCGTGGTTTTACTATAATACTACTAGTTTTAAATAAGGGGTAGAACCAACGCTGGACTAAGATTCCTGAGTCTTTAGGCCAAATTTTCTATGGGACTCCCTTACTTACTTTACAAACAAGTCAAAAAAAAAAACAATATTCATTTTATTCGAGCAATTTCTTACAAATAGTGTAGGCTAATACCATAACCGTAACAAAAATAGTTTTTGGGACAATAAATGTTTTATTTAGGTACAGTATTAAATATGGTTCTCGTGACAATATGCTAATTTTATGAAAAAAAGTAAGCAGATTTAAATATACTAATAGGTCAGAGTAAATAAAATGATATCCGCCTTTGTAGCACAGTGATAGCGCGCTAGCCTATTACGCGAAGGTCCCAGGTTCGATTCCCGGCTAGGATCTGGAAATATTTGCATGTTAAAACCCACCGTAGTAGCTAATAATTAAGCTTTTGATGCGACTTTTAAAAAATCTATTGTGAAAAATTCAAACAACTTTCTCTTGCCAATGTAAATAATAAAAATATAATCAAACATTAGTAAACAACGTAAAATGAAAAACGGCTGCCTTCCTGACGAATTGGGTAGCGCGCTAGCCTACTAATCGGAGGTAGGCTAAAAATAAGCTAAAACACTAAGGCCGAAATCTTAAAAAAATCAGATTTTCGTTTAAAGATTTTAATGAAAAAACAGAAAAACACTCATTACCGCTAAACTAAACGTTATACAAAAAAAACAATACAAATAAAAATTGTAGGTTTTAAATGTTTTAGAACAATGATTATACTGTATAGAATTTTATTTTAAAATGTATATACAGGCAGCAGTCCTTAAAACACCAATTTTATTCTACGAGACCACAGCCTCCCCAAGAATTTCAGCAGACTTAGACACAAGTAACTACTAATCGGAGGTAGGCTAAAAATAAGCAAAAAAACTAAGGCCAAAATCTGAAGGCTGAAGGCTGAAAGCATAAAGCTACGACGAAATAATAATTCCGAACAGATAAAGAATTTCAGCAGACATAGACACAAGTAAACAATATTTTATCATAAAGCGCTTTCTCTACCTAGTTAAGCATAAAAAATGAAGTATATGAGGCGATTTTAAAAAATCGTAGGAGCCGTTTTTGAAAAATCGCATAAAGTGAAAAATTACTTCCGGTTGACCGATTTTGGTGAAAATGTTCGTGTCGGGTCCAGTAGTAGTATCTCACTTAAGTTTCAAGTTTTAAGTTCGTACGATGTTCCGTTCTTGAGATATTTTGTTCAAACACACCAATCGCTAAAAACACTTTTTTGGTTCAGGAGGTCTGAAAACGGGTAACCGGGGAAAACTCGATTTCAAAAAATCGACATGAAAATAATGGAGCAAGAGAAAGTAAAAAATATAAAAAAATAAAATGACTGTCAAAGTAAACAATATTTTATCATAAAGTAATACTAAAATGGACAAAATTAACACTCTACAAACAATACCTAAATGAACAATTTAACCTACAAACCCGCAAGTTAGTCACGATTGCCTCTAAAATTAAATTATTAATCAAGACGAACTAGATCAGAGATATATCAAGGATATTCAAACAAAAGCTACGACGAGATAATAATTCCGAACTGCTTACGTTCCTAAGAGGCACAGATAATGACAGTGATGATAATAATGATACAACAGTACACAAATGATAATCATTGTCATGACACAAGACGTTGCTGTATCGTGTCTCAGTTGACGAGGGAGGCAAAGGGTGTCGTCAATGAAATCAACTTGTTAGTCGCTGAACGGCTAATGAGTACATCACGGCTTATTGCACTCACGTCAGATGAATCCTTTATAGTTTATACCAACAAATCCACTCCCTCTTTCTCCTTAGCACAAAATCAATTTCTTCCCGTTTATTAAAATACTAGTAATTGCACCCGCGCTTAATATTTACACCCATTGCAAACATCAATGGGATGATACTTACTAAAACCAAAATGACCAGCCCGTTTTAAGAAATATTTCAAATTTTTATTTTTATTTATAAGGCTAAAATTTTGCATAATAATTAAAATGGATACATAAAAAATCAATTGTAAAAATAACACTGTTAATAATATAAAAATTTGTATCTATTTTAAGATATTTTTTAAATTACGTATCAAACCAGCAAAATACTATAATTTTTTGTTTTATTGAATATAAAATACTAAAACATACAAGATTATTATAAATTAATAATAAAATGTTACAGATAACGTTTTTTAGACTTTTTAAAAATAAATTGATTTTGCCATGATTGAATATTGAAGTTAAAAACTGTGTGTTATTTATAGGCCTACATGCTTGTAATAGGAAAATTTTTTTAAATTTTTACTTTATTTATTTTGCAACTGTAGAAGAACAACCAGCAAAGCGTTCACAACTAAATTAACAAAAAAATAAAATAAAATAAAAAAATAGCTCGATAGCACTCGAGATGACGATAAATGTGTTCATTTAATTTATATTTTTGTACAGACTACGTAATAATGTTACAGTAGCGTTAATGTATCATGTCTATACTCCATCAGCTTTTCAGTCGTCTTTGTGCGATTCCTGGTAGGTCCGCCGAATTCATATTGCATGTTAAGGGATTGTTATGATTGTGAAGTTTGTCTCTGAACCTACGGTACAGTTTTAGACGTGTTGTTGACGTAAGGAACGTGTAAGTCATCGGGTAGTGTTCTATTGGATACGTAACTCGGGCAAACAGTGTATCAGCCGTAAGAATTTACTTTGAAAACGTTGTATTCGTGAAATTACTGAAGTCTTTGCTGCAACATTAAGTTGATTACTATACATCCAGATCGGTTGAAGCATCGCCTTGTACGTCAATTGCTATTTACGTCATCAGCCGAAAGGCTGGTTTGAACCTGTAGAGGTTTTACTGAATAAAACCAGGAGTGAGGTGGTCTACTATTGTCCTCTTCACTAAGTGGAAAAGTACGCTTATCAGCATGTTGGGCCCTTTGAAAAGCACATATCTTCCACTCTGCAAATGATATCTTCACTTCATTCACCACAGGGTCTGGCTGTATAATGAAATGCATTACTTTCAGAGGAGATAACTCTGATTAGTGTCTTTTACACCTCTGCCTCTTCTGTTCTTAAATGATTCAGTCATTTAATTGGCTGACCATGTGATAAGAAACAGAACTATTTGTTTTAGCCCTGCAACTTACAGATTGAGTGTAAACAATTCGACACTCTACCTGTCTGTTATGCACAGAGTACGTCATTAGTAAAGTAAATTGGATTATTTTCCAATATTCTCAAAGAAACGCGCAGTCGCAGGTGAACGTCTTATGAAACAGTACACGCTAAAACAGTACACTTTTAAATAAAATGTAACTGAATACTTGTCATTAACTAAGAAAAACTTATCATTAGTAGGCTTAGCCTATACTCAGGGCTGCCGAGAGGGGGGCAAATGGGGCAGATTACCCCGGGCCACAGAAGAAAAGGGGCCACATCCTAAGCTGTTTTTTTTAAATCAATAAAAAATATTTAGTAATTAACATCTTCACGACAAATACAAAAAAATTTAGCGCGCGTGCTTTAACTGTGGAGCAGTAAGCGTTATCATGATTCCGTGGGTTATCGTGATAATGGGTGCGTTGGTGCGTTATCGTGCACGTGTGCAATCGAGACGAGACGTCGCGTCGCGACAGAGGCACAGAGCACCACTCGCAAAGGTCATCAGTACTAGTTTGGACCAGTCAAAGGACAAAGCTATTTTGATAAAGGTTTTTTATACGAGGGGGGCCTCCAAACTCTGCCCCGGGCCACAAAAAGACTGTCGGCGGCCCTGCCTATACTAGCGGGTTATACAACGGGGTTTTTTCAAAAATCTGACTGTATTACACCAGCAGGATTACAAAATTGTTACCTTTTCCATTGCCCGAATACGATTAAAAATAATGAAACGGATCAGCTTGTCACATTCATTTTGTTATAAAATATTCTCTGTAAATTTTAGCTAATTTTAAGTAATTTAAGTTAATTATGAAGTACCAGTACCACTTACGTTTCATTTGTGGAGGCCAGTAAGTACCAATGTCTGCGAGTATCTGTTCCAATTAGTCACGATCACAATGCCTTTAGCATCCCTTAAACTCCGCAAGATAGTATTGTAGCATATTTCGGTTGTTACCGCACTGTGCACTTCATTGCAGTGTTTCGATAAACGCCACGTTTTTGGCGTTGCACCAGTTTGTGGGTCCACGAAATTGAAGGAATGATTTACTGTTCCATAAACGTAATTTTCCGAGAGACCTTGATTTCCCCGGTAAGCCCACTACTCATCCAATATTATATTGGATCCTGCTCTGACATATTGTTGTATTATAGACAGTAACGTGTCTGCGCTTCTTTCTGGCACTGCAACTAGAAAACATCCTGCATGACAAGTGTACTGTTTTTAGCGCGTACTGTTCCATTAAGGCGTTCAACTGCAACCTGCACGTCTATTTTACGATATGGAAAATATCCGTGTTCAAATTTGGTAGTCTACATAATTTCTTACACATTGTATCTACAAAAGTCTCGTAAAAATGTAAAAGAATTTAAATAAATTTTGTGAACCTAAAAACAAACAAAAATTTCAAGAATATGCTGCACGATACATGGAAAAATCCTCATTAAGTACAGAATTTACATTTTTTCACAATATGTGATTCAAAACTATACGGCAATCTCTTGGGATCTCATTCTATAGCTAAAAATAAGAAAAAAGTTCTTATAAATATATGCCTGGAAACGCTTAGTTAGCGAGTTACGGCTAGCGAAAAATTTCACTTAGAACTCTGTACCCTCGGTGAAATAAGGCCGTAAAAAAATGTTAAAGGTAGTTACAAAGATACAAATACGATTGTTTCTTATGTTTTTTAATCTGAAAAATTGAATAAAATTGGTTCCAGAGCTGTAAATGCAATACTTTCAGAGATATCTTACACAAAACACATGAATCGGTGCAAAAAAATAACACATTTTTGTGTTTAATGTAAGATTACTTCCATATATGGTATATAAAGGTGTATTTTTTCTTAAATAGATTTGTAGAAAATTTAATTTTGAAAAGATTCATGTGAATTACTCAGGAAAAAAATGAATAATAGATGTTGGAATTTCACTTTATTTAAAATCAAAACAGACGTATAGTTTTGAATTACCCTGTATATATATATTTAAAAATGACGTTATATGTTAAAGTAGGTCACCACTCATTAATAAGACTCCCGCACTTAATTGTTACAGTGAGCCTTTTCACAATTAAATAATTAAGAATATTTAATTTATAATAGTAAGTTTAATTATTTCGTATGTTGTTAGTAAGGGTTATTAAATTTGAACTTTACTGAATGAAGTTAACCCAAGTCTCTGCTCCAACTCCTGTTGAGCCGACGATACGGACTGCCTGGTAAATGTAGAGAACTTAGTTCACGACCAATGGGTTGGAGTTGTTAAGTAATTTTAATCTAAAGCGTTGATAAATTTCGTGTACGGTGTCATAATTAAACGGGATTTTTAGGCCCGAGTGAACTGTGTGATTTGACATAAAAAATGGAGTGTTAACTAGCAATTTTGGAGCAAAAATGGAGCAATTTTGATTGAAACCGTTGAAGTTTAGCTATGACTGATGGTTTTGATGAGCCATAGATCTGACAACCGTACATCTACATTGGCTGTATTAGTCTTATATAACAGCGATTTTAGAGGAATCAGCAATAATTTTGATCGACGAGATAGAAGGTTGTATAGCTGTTTTTGCCTACCATCTAATTAATGCTTTACGTTTAATGGTAACATGTTCATTCCATTTAAATAATTTATATTTAAAAATAATAAAACATAAATCGACAAGAAAATTCCTAAGAACTGTACACGTAGAGATGAACGTAGAAAGATTTCACGCTAAAATCTACTAACCCTTCGCAATTTATGAATTAAAATGGGAAACATGTTAACAATGTTATGTACTAATTGAACTACCAGCAGTTCAGCCTAATAAAACAATTAATTTAAAGCGAACAAGCTTTATTTGCATGTCACGACATAAAATAAATTAAGCTTTTATAACACGAACATTAACCTAGTTTACCTGTTTTCTGGGAACCAAAATGGAACAATATAAAGGCATACAGTTTATCTTCATGTACGTTACCAAAATTTTCATCATAATTAGATTATTATCCAAGTAACAGTATATTTCATTCTCAAGTCAAATAACAAAAATTCTAGAAATATTTAATTGCTAAAACCCCATAAGAGATGATAGTAGTAGTCTACATAATCCGAATTCTAAAATATCAGGAAATGTATATTAAATTGGTGATAATGTATAGTAAATTACAGACACTACAGGCAAAGAATAAATATGGTTTCACCGACCCAATACTTATTTATTTATTTATTTATTTATTACTCATGACAATTCTTTGTAAGTTGAAAATACTATTCCTAACGTAATCAGACGGTACGGAGATCTCGGCTTAGTAAATATTATATTGTGGACTGAACTGGAGACGAAATTTCAGTAAAATCGGTTTTGTTATACCTACCTACAGTAATTAAAATTGTATGTTATTTTTATATAATTAGGTAAAATTATTTTTTTAAATTATTTATAATAATTAAAATTGCATGTGTAGTTTTAAATAGCTAGGTCACCACGAGTAGGCCTACTAGTAAAAGTGGCCAATGAAGTTTTTCCGAGGTAATTTTTGTAACTGAGCTTGTAAAAAATTAAAGGAATAAAATCATCATTATTATTAAATATAGTAATAATAAAAAAATTATTATTACTAATTAATATCATTATTAAATTATTATTATTAATTTTAAATTATTATTAAATCTGATATTAAAATCGTATATTGTTCTAAATTCATGTTACAAAATGTTATTTTTGGAACAAACAACTTATTTTATAATATAGCCTTTCGATAAAATATATTTAAACCAAAATTATTACAAAAGATAAAATTGATTCTTTTAAATCTGTAGGAATATATTATAAACGTTACATAAACCACTAACTCACTCACTGTATATCAAGACAACAAAGCATAAGGAGTAGACATTTTGCGTGGAGATTCTTCTTGTACTGGTAAGATGCACGAAAAAATGTTCTTAATGAGTCTACAATAAAACACCCATTTTCGGTTTTCAAAAAAAGTTTTAGTGTTATTTATATTTTAATAGGTAAATTTTGATTTACGGAGTGTGTGGAGTGAAAACTGGGAAAAGTGCAATCCAGTTAATATAACTCATCCACTCGCAGTTGGGCCCAAAATAGTAACTAATCTATTTACAAAATACACAGTGGGTCCCCCAGTAATTTTATTAAAACATATTCACCATTTTTACATTTACAAGCTTTAACACAAAAATTTTAATAAATTTTCTATTATTTTTAACAATACAATTTTAATTACTATTACGTCGGGTGTCTAATAACACTATGATTACCTGAATGTCTTGAGTAACTTGAGAATTAAACATCAAGGCAATAAGTAAAACTCAAATAAATTCCACTGAATAATGTAACAAAACGAATACGTCGCTACAAATACACTTGCGCTAACCAAAACCTTCGTAAGCAGAAGCCAAACGTATGTAACTCAAAGAATAACGACAATCTGTTTTTTTTGAAACATCGGTACACAAAGGAAATTTTCCAATTTACACTATTGATAAATTGAATCCAAAACCACTTTTAAGTACAGAAGGATTACAAAACAGTCGAGCTAATTCCAAATCGTTAAATCAAGCGATATTTGTATTTTAATTTTCATCGTAATAAAACAACAAATTACAGTTTAAGGTAATTGAATTACTCCGTTATTAAAACAAAGAGTTAAATCTGTTTTAGAGGATGTTAGTTGATATCAGTTTCTATTATTCTCTTTATGTTATTCTGAATTTACTCTCTTCGGTAATATTCTTACCTACCCCTAATTCTCAGTTATACACTCTCTTCTCCTTTGTGCTCTCTAAACACGTACAATGCACTTAAGTACTTAGTCCTCTAGGTTCCCCTAGTATCACATTCATCAGTGAAACTCAAGTTCTCTTTAACCCTCCTTCCATTCACACTAGAACACTACTGACCCGTTCTTCTTTACCCTGCAAACTGATAAGGAATTTAAATATGCAAATAACAGTCCACAAAAACCACAATTTATGACCATCGTGCACTGCAGACCTTCAGGATAAAGATGTAATCTTTGAACCTGCTAAATCTATAATTAAAAACCTTTCTCATATGAATTATGAACGCAAATTATGTGGATAATTTCCATCAACTGCAAAAATATTATAACATTTTAAATACTAAAACCACAAAGATGAGTCAGAACTATCTCATATCTACAATATTATTTTTTGTTTGGTTTTGACTAGAAATGAGTCAAGCAGACATCAAGCAACTAATTATCTCGTTAAGCATGTTGATGGCAAGATGATTACGGTGATGTTCTAGTCTGGTGTGATACCCTGTGCATCTTCTACGTATGTCATCTTTAAGTGTGGATGTCTTAAGCCATGATGAATTTGTTTGTTTGAAATATATTTTGATGCTTTTAGGATGGTTTTTAGTTTCTTTTTTTGTCATATTACATGAAGGAAAATTCTAAATAATAAATGAACGTTTATATTTATTTATTTACAAGAGCATTAAACTTGCTTCTTTTGCAAGGACGTCAAAAACGTAACGCTACACATCGATTAACAAATAATATACGCATCTGACACCACGAAACAACTATACAAGACAATACACGAAAAATTTTAATCACATGTGAACCCTAACTTAAGAGATGGTCCAACAAGAAAATCAAGTTTTGAAAACATGAACACAAAATTAGTTAGTATTTTTTTTAAATTATAGCACAAGCTACAATCTATTCTATACATAGTATAGATACACTAACTGTAATAACAAGAAGATAGGTTTTATTTTTACATGACAACCGAAAAAAACCCAAATGGAGGAACTTCGTAGATTTATTTCGTCAGTTTAAAATAAGTCCGTAGGATGTCTTCGTTTCAGTCATCGAGTGTCGTGTGAATTATCTAACAGTGAGATGGCGAATGATTTGTCTGAAATTCAAGTCTTCTTTGCTATTTTGTACAGAATGTGTTTATTTCTTGTTGAATTACATGAAAATCTTTGTGTAGTATGTTGTTTGTTATGTACTAAGGTTGTGCTAGAATTGTTCGGAGTGATTTTAACTGAATCTTTGCAGGTTTTCAATATTTGAACGGCTTGCCACATAATTAGGAAATCATACGTTCAAATTAATTTGTATATTAAAATTTTATTGTTAATACCTGGAGTTTTGATCTCTTACCTAGTATCCAAAAAATCTGTCTCCATTTTGTGTTCAGCTGTTTACCAATTTAGGCGTTTTTTGATAATTCAGTAGTTATTAAAAATAAACAATAACATTACAAAACACAAATAAGAGTATAAAATTAACAAACCATTCGTATTAAAGCACTTATTGAATTTGTTAATTGTCTGGTAATTACGATTTTTAGGTGCAAGTTCTGTAAAAAAATGCTGTAGCCTATTTTAATTATAGTAAATATTATTACTTGCACTGCATTTGTAATTAATTATAGTATTGACAAACCATTCATTTACCTAGTTTGTAAAGTTTTTTACGTGTTTCCGTGCTTAACTCTTTTACATATCTTATGCGCCCGTTTTATCACGGCACTGTCGTCTACTTCTTTGTAATTAACTAAGTTATTAATCTCCGTTGGCACTTTTTCAAGTACTTTTAACCCCCGTCCGGTTCTCCTCTTAATTAAGGATATTGCTCTTACACGGATCTTTCTTCTTCCTGAAATACACTTCCTGAATAATTACTTTTACTACTTTGGCTTAGTTTATAACTGTAACATAAAATGTTAACAGCGTTAGTATAAGCAATAAAATATAATTACAGTACACTTAAGACGTATTTGTCTTTAATTCCTTTAACCCTGCTCTATCCTTTTAGAACTAATGAATTTCGGTTCTGAAACAACGTATTTACATTTTTATGTACTCGGAGATTACACAAAGATACACAGCACTAACATTTTTTACCGCATCCTACTTACCGCTCTCTGTTGATTCTTGTCAAATCCATTCTCCTTCTGAATTCCGCATTCTCAGTAATCCCTCACCCTAATAAAATCAGCTCTATAAAATAAACTTCTTTCTCTTATTTATTTATTGCAAGAAAGACCACGTGAGTAGTGAATATTAACATAGATGCCTCGTTATATATACACGAGTATGTCTACTTAAAGAGGCTCTAAATTAATTAGATGCCTAATAAAAACTTTGTTTTGTTCACTTTTTTTTAAAACGTTTTAAATAAAAGAAGTATTACCTAATTATTTATCCATTATCTAAAACTTCGCCTAATAAAAAGAGTGACACACAACTACTTAATTACCACTAAAATCATTACAGCCATAAAATAAAGCTAAAAAAAACAAGGTAGATGTCATCATTCATAGAAATATCTGAAAACACGTAGGGCCTACAACCAGTGAAATTTTTATGAGTGTCTCTAGATCTATGTCCCATTTTACCGATGAAATCTATAATAAAATATCATCAATGGTATTTGCATTAAAACAAATTGCCAGATTTAATGATACAAAATTGCCAAGAGCAATTAATCATGGTCTAATTATATCTCAAAAACATTTTAAAATTAAAAAAGGAATTAAGTTTATAGTGAGACCAAACCACCAAACTTCATGCAGATTTACGGAACTTTAATTGCTTACAATTTCTTTTTTGTACGTTTTTGGTATTGATAAAGAGCTTACATAAAAAACCGTTTACATAGTTAAATAACACAGTTAATATAGTGGTAAAATTAAGGTTATAAGTTTTTGACAAGTCCCTTTGGAACATCCGTCTGGGAGTTATCTCCAGGAAGCAAATCACAAAAAACATAGATTACAGAGATTTACAATATTCACAGTTTTTTATTACTACTCAGGTAAAAACGTATAAATTTGTATAAATATATTAGAGTATTTAAAATATTATTTATATTTAAATATTACTAGGTAAATTTCTCCAATTCATTGTCATAAAAGCAGAATAACAGCAATACCGATAAATTTTCATATCCACTTACTTCTTGTTCCGTAAAATTTATTTACATCAAACAACTATTTGTCTGCAATGATTTATAAACAAACAGCTAACTATTCACGTTAAGAAAAAAAGTTTACACGAAGCTATTGGTCATGAATAATCGGTTCCGTATAAAAAGTGTTCATGAAATTCAGCACCTATAAAATTTTCAACAATTTGAAAATGAGAGAGTAAAGGATGATGTAATATTTTAGAGCGTTTATTTACCGCATTTGATACGTGAATATAATAATTATACATGCCTGCATACTGCAAAAATGGTAAACAATAGGATAGATAAAATTTGTACTTCAACATAAATTAAATAAAAGAAAACTTCATTATACCAATCCCAAAATCTTTTTAAAAATTACGTAATGTTATTCAGAGATTTTTCAAAAAAAATTTTGAGATCGGTTTCTGAGACTACCTCGCACAAACAAAACAACCTAACGCCTTTACAATATTAGTTTAGGGAACAATTAAATCCGCTCTCTAACTAATTAATTATAATAATATAGGCTTAAACTAAATTGACACATTTTCATATTAAAATTGTGTGTGGTCTTTACATTAATTTATGAATGTAACCTAAATGTGCTAAAAATTATTTTTTCTCGAACTTAGAAAGGTCAACATTTTTTAATCAAAAAAATCTGATATAAGTAACAAATACTAAAATATATGCATGTTAGAAAAGGGATAGAAGCCAATTTAATACTCATGTTCCAACAACGAGAGATCTGTGTCAAGGGTAGAGATCACAGCAAATAGAGAAATTAGAGTAATTAAATTTTCCGGTAGTGCCTCATAAGTACTTTCGACCCAACAAGTAACACCATTTTGTAGCATTATCACGGTTTACTAGATAATTCGATTGTAATGGCTCTTGTATAAAGATCTAAATTAAACGATATGAAAACAAACGAATTTGTAACATTTTACAAAGATACATTAACAATTAAATTCGTATAAATATTTCAACTCAATTTCATTTATTGAATTCCAGACCAGTAAATAATAGGTCAGACTTGTAAAAAATTAACTGATTAATATAGGTGCGAGTATTATTTGTCGACTGATTCATGCAAATAATTTTTAAATACACATAGGAATTCACATTACATTTTTGTATTATATGAAAAATGATTTCTACATGTATAAACATTTTAACTCTATGTTAAATTTTTCTTTTCTTTTTTCGGAGTTGTGGTTTTCCGGTTTTTGTTTTCATTTTCAGTTTCTATATAAATAATATATTTGTTTAACTTTAGTTTAGCCGCTTATATTGTAGTTTAAAAAGAGAAATATTATTACTATTATATATAATTCATGCAACATACTTTGTTTACAGGAAATATAAGTTTGTAAATTATTTTTAACAAGTTACTTCATTTAGTGAAGCTGTTGGTAGAAACTAATGAGCCGTGTAACGTTTACTAAATAACAATTTGTAGTACACTAAAATGTATATATGTGAAGTAAAACTAATATTATTGTAATTTTAAATATTGCAAAGAATTCATCGGAAAAAATGTATTTTACACAATGGTAACTATAATAAAATGCATAAAAGTCTATTAGGATTTTAAATGTTTGTCTTGATGATCATGTAAAATAAGGAAGAGGGCTGCATAAAAATACCTTAGGATCTACAGAATCTTAAATCTCGAGTGTTTAACAAAAATATATTCTGTTAAACGTTCGTCAAGGTAACACTAAAGTCTGAAACGTCACATCCATAAGCGTCTGCCCTATAATTCCGCATGATATTCTTCTAACCGCTTCTCTTTGCTTCGTCATTTGCAAAAAGTTCAAGTAATTCTAACCGTGATACGGATTTCGAAAAGCATGGGATAAACAAGAATGTATCTATTTCTAATATTCTCCAATCGGATACTTCAAATGATTCGGTGGTCAATTCTGCTGTATCGTGTACTGAAATTTCAAGCTGCCTGAAAACTTTAAAACATTCAAGCCCTGGTCCTGACCGGTATTCATAACATATTCTTAACAAATCTTCCTCCGAAAGCTATTGATTATTTAACAAAAATTTTAAACGAACTTCTCGTTTCAAGAACAATTCCAGACGCATGGAAGAAGGCTATTGTTATTCCAATATTAAAGGCCAATAAGGATCCTAATGATATTGGCAGCTATAGGCCAATTGCACTAACGTCTACTCTTTGTAAATTATTAGAAAAAATAATACACAACCGAATAACATGGTACCTCAATAGTATTAAATTCTTCTCGCCATTTCAAAGCGGATTTTTGAAGTATCGGTCAACTCAAGATCATTTAGTAAACATTGAAGCTAACGTCTGTGATGCATTTGTCACAGGCCAACATTTAATGGCTGTAGCCTTGGATATTGAAAAAAGCATATGACATGGCGTGGACTTATAGAATTATTGACACCCTGCATAAGAATGGGATTAATGGTAATGTTTTAGCGTTCATTGGAAATTTTCTGTCAAATCGCTTTATTCAAGTTAGATACAGAGGGTCTTTGTCTGGTGAATTTGTTTTGGACAATGGAGTCCCACAGGGTTCCGTGCTAAGTGTTATGTTGTTCCTAGTAACGATTAATGATATTGCGAGCATTGTACCTCGCCCTCTAAAAATATATCTTTTTGCGGACGACATCACCATTCTTTGTAATGGTACTAATATCATAACAACTCAGAATTTACTTCAAGACTGCCTTAATAAAATTAAACATTGGACTGTAACATCAGGCTTTAAGTTTTCAACAACGAAATCCCAATTTATAGTATTTTCCAGAAGGAATGTTGTCAATAATGCAGTAACACTTTCTTTAGGTTCTCATCAGATTACCAGAGTAAATCAACTTAAGATTCTTGGTTTAACTTTTGATGAAAAATTGTCATGGGCTCCTCACATACATTCACTTAAGGCAGATTGTCAACATAGAATCAATATTTTAAAATGCATATCCTCTAACAACTGGGGTGCTGATAAGAAAGTAATGTTGATGACTTATTTTGCACTGATTCGTTCTAAGATTGATTACGGATCGATTGTCTATGGCTCTGCAAAAAGCAATGTATTGAATTTGTTAAATCCAGTTCAGAATGTTTGTTTGAGGTTAGCCCTCGGTGCATACAGGACAAGTCCGATCCTAAGTATCTTGGCCGAAGCTGAAGAAACGCCTCTTGCAGAAGAAGAAAGTTATGTTTTTCCTTTGCTTCAAAAATATCTTCTTGTCCAAACACGCCAGTCTACGATAATGTTTTTTCTAACAGACTTTCGGACATGTACAACTCCAAACCTTCATTTCCTAAACCATTTCATACTCGTCTGAAAAATTATCTAGAAACATCCTCATTCAAGTTTACACCTGTTTTTGATCGTCAACCTTCCGTTGAACCTCCTTGGCTGTCGAAACCTTTTTTGCTGGATTTATCCATGGCTCGTCTTTCGAAAAACTCAGCTAACCCTAAGATGTATCATCAACTGTTTAATGAATTGTTATCAAAATACACGAACAATGTACACATTTACACGGATGGCTCTCGATCACCAGAAGGCTCTGGTTGTGCAGTTGTCTTCCCTAACCGTACTTATCAATTCCGTTTAAATGATGTTTGTTCTATCTTCTTTTGCGAAGCATATGCTATCTATCGTACTTTAAAACTCCTAGCCACAAGAACGGGCGAAAAATTCACAATATTTACGGATTCGATGAGTGTGGTTAGAGGCTTGCAGGCCGAAGAAATTACAGAGCCAGTTATAGAACATATATCCAACCTACTTCGACATGTCAACAGCATGAATGATGTACGTATTGTGTGGGTTCCGTCGCATTGCGGTATAAACGGAAATGAAACAGCGGACACGGCCGCCAAAGAGGCGTTGAAGACGCCACTGAGAGATAACCATCTCTCATCTCATACAGATTTCAGGAGACATTTGCACAACCAAATCAAACAACACTGGAACCAAATCTGGTCTCGACATCCTCCAACGAAACTTCACCACATCAGAAAAAACATTTTTGAAAACCCTCAGCCTCACTTGGAGCTTCGAAGGCATCAAGTTCTACTTACGCGGCTACGTATTGGACACTCTACGCTTACGCACAAACACTTACTGAAGAAAGAAGAACCACAAATTTGTACACATTGCAACACGCCACTTACATTCAAACACATCATCACAGACTGCCAAACCACACAATTCACACGAACAGTATTCAAAATTAACAACATTTTAGCACTTAATTTAGTAGACAAAGTAGCGATTCAGAACACAATAAACTTTTTAAAATTTAACAAAATTTCAGATTTAATATAGTTGTAAAATCACATTCGTTTTTTTTCATTGTATCATTCTATTTTTTAGTTATTATTTCTCTGTTTTAATTGAACTTAACTAATTTTTCATTATGTATTTATATAATGTATTATGTGTATAATATAATGTTATTATAATGTAACGTGGGCGCTAATGACCTCGTAGTCGATGCGACCTTAAATAAATATATAAAAAAAAAATATTAAAAGATACACGAAATACGTCGAATTATAATGATCTTTGTAAATCTAAAGGATTGAACGTTTAATGTTTCAATGAATAACTAAAAAATGTACCTGTTTCTCTTAAATCTGAAAAGTGTTTGTCAAAGTTTATATTGAAAAGGAGAAAACCACTTAAGCCCTTTTATTAACTTTTACTCTGGAAAAACTATAAACTTTCGGGACAACAAACTTAGATTTTGGATCAATAAAATACGTACTTATTTTTTATTCTGACCTTTACAAAACAGTTGAATACTCTATTACTTTATATTACAACTTTATGTGTGAGCGTAATCCTGTGTATGTATTAGTGTATAGAAAAGCGGAAACGTAGTTCGACGGAACGGTAACAGTATTTTACGATAACCAGTACCGATTTTAAAATTTAGAGTTTAAAAATGGTTTTATTACAGTTCATAACTTTGAAAGAAATAACTAAACTAGCAAGTAAAATATTAATAGCAACTTTAATGCAGATAGTAGTATATCTACCTTTTATTAAAACTGTATTTTATAGAAAAATATATTTTCAATGAACCAATACGAACAGATATTACTTTTAACCACTATCCATAACATTACCAAAATACTACTTGAATCTCACTCAAAATGACTAAATCGTTTCATACTTTATGTAATGCAGCTTTACATTAAAAGTGGCTTTCAAGTTTTTACTCAATAATTTGTAAGAGTCACTAAGATAGCTCATAAAATATTAAAATAACTTAAACATTCCCAATTTAGTACATAAAAACTTTGACAAAAATTACTTTAAGTACATTAAATATTTCACTAAAAGTAAACTTAATACAATTAAAATAATTCCGAATTTTGCGAAAATTTTCATGTTGTCTTTGAATATGATTTTATACTTAACTTTTTTTAGAAAGCAAGTTACCTACCTAACAGTTAATAATAGCAGTTATATACCAGTTATATAACAGTTAATAACCGTACTGCAATACGTACAACAATTAATTTTAATCAATTAAGCTTAAATTTTTTAAATTTTGGTATTTTAAACCGTTGTACAATGAATTAATTGATACCAAAATAACAGTGTTTATTTGAAGATATGAACTTGCTACTTGTTCCACGCTGAAATATTTTTTTTTATCTTTTATTTGAAATTATCAACAGTAGTACAAAAATATATGACTACTAGAAAATGTGTGTTTTACGTACATAACCAAGTAACATGAAAGGAAACATAAAGACATAGATTGATACCCATTGGTATTTCTCTGGGTGTATCAGTAAGTATTAAATATGATAATTAGTTCGTTTAATTGTTATCATTTTTTTATAATATTAATACTATTATTTTAGTTAGAACTTAGAAAAGATCCATATTCCATCTTCTTTTTAGGCGCCGGGCTGGATTCCCAGGAAGGTGAAAGCGATGAAGTTCTTGAATTAGAGGATTAGGGTTTATTAGTAATTTTGAAAAGAATTTTTTATAATAGGACTGTGCTACTTCTTCAACTGTAGGAATCCCGAAATCGGAGTGTAAGTGTCGTTACTTACGTAGTACGGAGGAGCTCTAGATATTAAACGGAAAAATTTTGATTGGAACGTTTGTAGATGATTAAGATTACTGGATTTTCTGAGCCCAATAACTGGACTCCATAAGTCCAAACTGAAATATTTGAGATTATTTATTCCCTAAGCAATACAACGTTCATAAATCATATCGAATGTATAACTGTTGATGAATTCTACAATAACCTAAACATGTTAACCCTAAATTAATGAAAAATTTGAAAGGGTATTTTTAAATTATTCAGCCTGCGATTTTTAGTGGTATTATGAGGAATGAATTATAATTTTGTATTTTACTAAAACCACAGACATGAATAACGTTAGGTATGTTTAACGCCAACAAACAAAAAACATTTTATAAAATTACACACTATGCTCGGTATCACTCAATTCCGTAGAAACGTTACCAAAGTATAGGGGTAGATATAAATTAAATCACAAGTACAAAAAATATATTCATTTACCTAATGTTCCAAATACGTATTTCAAAAGCTACTTGTGTATTACAACACAAGTAGTCTAAATTTCAGTCGCCTAAAAAGTGAATAAACATTACAGGAAAAAACCACGAAAAAATGTTCGAGTAAAACCGTTTATTGAAAGATACAACGATGACTTTAAAAATGTGTTCAATTTAAGAACTTGGCGGATTCAGTGAAGCAAGTTAAAAACCTTTGGTAACTGCCTTTCTTACTAACCAACAAAAGAAAGTCCCAAGTTTAATTTAGTGGAAGCTCTCAGTAACCAGCTTAAATGTGTTCTTTTAACATTAAAAACGTTGTTTTGTTACCAAAAAATAGGAAACTTATTAACAATATAATAAACCATATCATTTAATTGATACAAAGCATACAATATACGCCAAAAATGTTGTATGAACACAGACAGTTAAATGTGAATAAACAGATTTATTATTTAATTCAATACCCTACACGATATTGATATGTCAACTCCAACCAATGATAAAATACAAACAATTTTTGGTTGTGATGTTTTTTTTGCAAAATAAAACATAATAGCTTATTCATGCAATGAATTCTTTTCTTGAACCTACAAATACAGTGATCCACACCTAACCGAACGTATTGGTAATGTATTTTAAAATGTATCAAATTGTTCACGCACTACGTACCTGAGACAGCTCCTTTTTCGTCCATTCTATATGCAGTGCACAATATCAAATCCCTAACAACTAATCCGTAACAATTCAAACAAAATGATATTTTTAATTTCAGTAAAACTACAACATAAATTTCACTAAAAACTAGTTATACAAAAATCAATCATCTATCATATCTAAGTAGGGTTCCTCAGAAAACTGGATAAACAGCATTTATTTATATATTTCATAAATTGTTCATTTATAAATAAATTCTGAAATGAATAAATTTGTGCCTACGACCAAAGTTTTTATTTATTAGATTATACGTCCAAGCTTAATTTTTCTAAGGTCAAGGAAAATTATTCATGTTTAAATGAATTCCAATAAAACTTGAAAAGTGCACAATTTTTCAAAGTAATAAAAATTTTTACCAGCATAAATGTGTATTCAAGTAAAATGTTGTTGTTTAGGTCATCAGCCGAAAGGCTGGTTTGAACCTGTATAGGTTTTACTAAGTAAAACGAAAAGTGAGATAGTTTACCATGCCTTCCTCACTGAATGGAAAAGTATGCTTATCAGCATGCCTAGCCCTCTGAAAAGCACATATTTTCCACTCTGCAAATGATACCTTCACAATTCATTCACCACAGAGTCTGGTTGTATAATGAAATTTATTACTTACAGAGGAGATAACTCTGATTAGTGTCTTTTACACCTCTACCTCTTCTGTTCTTAAATGATTCAGTCATTTCATTGGCTGACCATGTGATAAGAAACAGAACTATTTATTTTAGTCCTGCAACGAACAGATTGAGTGCAAATAATGTGACTCTCCACCTGCCTGTTATGGGCAGAAAAGACAACAATAAATATTTATGCTACTATATTCCAAATAACTTAATACAACCTAAGTATGAATACAAATTTTTCATGTGTTAAAAATTTGTTTAAAATGTGAGTGAAAATTTCTGGTTCAAATCCTAGTAAAAGTAATTACTTTTACAATCATTGAAACTGATACATTGGATCTGAATACTAGATAATGGATAACGATGGTTGGGGTTCAATTAATCATACTCTTTCAGGAATGTTCGGCTTGGGTCTCTACAAGACACCTCATTTACACGTTGACTCATCTCATTGGATCATTGGGTTGCTTATTGTTTTGAATTGAACCGATTGCAACGTACACACATTAGGGGTAAAAAAGTATCAAGATAAAAATGTGTGAAAAAATATATGTAAAAACATGTTTTTAAACTTTTACAAGTAACAAAACTGTGTTGATTAACTATACTTTCATTTATCAAAATCGAATTTTCTGAGTGTTCAATATTTATTGAACAATTTAATCGCTATGAATTCAATATTTCACAATTCCAATTAACTAATTAACCTTAAAAAAGGACAATTAGCACAGGTGTAAATATTACAACGTATTTCTGAACTCAAAGAAAAATACGTCTATTCGTTAAAAATTTACATCTTTAGAGAAATAATAGAGTCGCTTAAATTTCAAAACTAGATTAATATATTCAATTAGTATTCAGTAATTACCGAGATAGTTTGCTGAAAATCGCCAGTAGGTATGCTTCCAGCTTTCAGGATAAGTTTGATGTACGGTTTCCCTTAGCACTATCCCAAAGTTTCCGTTAGCAATTAACAAAGGAAATTAACACGACCATTCTGTTCCACTCAATTAAAGCTCTCTAAACTCACAATATTTTAAAAAATACTAAAATTTTTAACACTATTGGTTTCATTAACACCATACGTAAAACTCAGCTACAATGTTTAGAGATATTATTTATCTAATTAAAATTTTCTTCTGATAGATTTCCTTAAATTTTATTATATTGAATAAAGGTTAACCAAGAACGCGGTCAATATTGTAACAGATCTGCATAGCCAAATAACAATAAAACTTAGTTCTCCGTAGTTAAATAAATAATTATAGTTAATATTTAAACAGTTATAAAAGCAATTAACATATTTTAAGGATTTTGTTTCAAATCTCCGGCTCACGGCTGATGCCAAGCTTGGAATGAATGTGCAGTGGGAACTGGTTGATGTTACTATGTTTATGTTTATACATTTTTATGTATTTGTGAAGTTATCACATCCATGTAATCGGCGTGCAGTTATTTGTTGAAATACGTTTTATGTTATTATTATTATTATTATTATTATTACTATTATTATATTTTTTAAGCCATAGAGAGCTGTTAAAACAATCATAGCCGTTTGTTAAAACAATCACTTCTTGTATAAACGTATACAATTATAACCACATGCGAGATTTTTCAACTTTTTATTTACTTAAATGAAACTTATCATGTATTGCTGAAATATTTAAATAACTTGTATAAGTCACAAGTTCAAGATTCAATAATGAGACGAGAACAAAGGGTCATATGAATAGAACGAAGCAAGCAAATGCTTTTGCTCTTCGTTTTGAAGGAAATCCGTTACGTCTTTTTTCTGTTTACTTCATTTAAAATTAAATCTATAACTGTGCAGCTATGCACAACCAGTAATTATATCTTTAGCTTATTTTACATAACTTTCAAAACTTTGAGCATAACACCACTCATTAGCAGGTCACTCACGTTTAAAGTCAATGACATTGATAAAACTAATGTTTAAAAATTAAAGATTAGATAAGTTTAATAATGTATAATTACTAAGAAAAGAAACCAGATGACTAGTGAAATTTATCCCAAATCTCTGTTCCAAATTTTGCGGGCTGACGTTTGGTTTTATCTGGTGAATGGGGACGCCTTGATTTATTTGAAAAAAAAAAATATAATAGGCTAAAGTTAATCTCATTCTCAAGCTTAGGAGCATCGGCTCAGAGCAAATGTATTTACGCTTTTGTATATAAATAATTCTGTTTCTTTCACATTGTTAGCCAACAATATGACTGAAGTTTTAAAGAACGGAAAAGGTAGAGGTGTAAAAGAGACCTAGTGTAAAAGAGTGTAAAAGACACTAGTCAGAGTTATCTCCTCTGAGAGTAATGATCATTGTACAGCCAGACCCTGTGGAGAATAAAGTGAAAGTGTCATTTGCAGGGTGGAAAGTAGATGCGTTTCAGAGGGCTTGGCATGCTTATCAGGATATGATTCCACTCAGTGAAGAAGGCAAAGGATAAACCACTTTACTCCTCGTTTTATTTAGTAAAGCCTCTAGGGCAGTGATTCTCAACCTGGGGGTCGTGGTGATATCATAAGAGGGTCGCGGTGAAATTATAGGGGGGTCGCGAAACAATAATGAAATCATTTAATATTTTTATGAGAAAAAATCACTTATTAGAAACTTACTTATAAAAATTTATCAAGTTGTAACTGGTAATTTGCTCATGTATGTTCAAACATGTCGCTACTATACAAGTATAAACGCAAAAATATAAAATAATAGCAATAGCTGTATTCCTTTTTTTACTATCTGTATTTTCTTTAAACACATAAAATTAGTGCAGTTTGATTAGTCTATATAATAATAAAAAAACATTTTACATTTATAATTACAGTCAAAGTTTAATTTATAATAATAGTAAGGCTTACTATTATTAAAGGGGGGAGGTTGCGTAATGTTCATTTTATTTATTTTTACTATTTGAGGGTCGCGGAGCAAAAAAGGTTGAAAATCACTGTTCTAGAGGTTCAAACCAGCCTTTTGGCTGATGACCTCTTTAGGTCATTAGCCAAAAATATAATGTTGTATATAATGTTGTTGTTCTTTAACAACAACATACGAATGAAACGAAGTACGAGGTCACAGTTTAGAGCAAATCTTTAAAAATTTAAAAATGGTATTAATGCTTGCTTATTAGTAGACTAATAGTCCGTGGGCCAGATATGGTTATCGTGCTATCCCCCCCCCCAAAAATCCCAACTTGTCATACATCGACGTGTTCGTTTCAACCTCCTGGTCAAGAATATCCAATGTTCCCAAAAAAAAAACTCCGGCGAAATCGACCAAAATAGCGATTAAAGATGCCCGCTAAGTGTTCCTGTCATTAATTCGTTTATTTAATTATATCTTCCGTTATAATTACCGTACAGGCTTTTTATCCACATCAAATTAAAGGTAAAGCGTTACCAAACATTTCAAACACAAAAAACAGTTTCTAAATTGCAAAATCTTGGAGAAAAGTTAGATCAAATTTGAAATTTTTGAGAAAAATCCTTCTAGAACTCGTTTAAAACTTTAATAACACCAAAACGGCTTTATATTTTGAAAAAATAGGCGAAATAGAAGTTGTAGGTTATTCAATTTACTATTAAATCCACTAATTACGTGGTATAATACTGCAACGTGTGATGGGATAGTCTCACTTGAAGTATCAACGGCAGAGAGTCTCGCGCGCTGTTCTTAAGTAGCTCTTTACACAACGTCGCATCGACCGTCATGTTAGTCTTTGGTCTTTTTCACTTGTTTTGGTTTATTCTTTTATTTAGTAGAGTTGTAAGTGTATTTTGTTGTAAAATGGTAGTTTTCAAGTTTTTCCTCAGAATTACGAACTTTTTTCAGTCCCGTTTACGGATTATGGATGTCCTTAAAGTCCGAATACGGCAAAATATTTCGCAAACAAGTGACGTTATTCTTGAAAACACAATATAATCTTATGAATGCAAGTAAAATCCACTGAAATTCGTCGTTTTACATATCTTTACGCCATATTGGATCCGCCATCTTGAATTCAACTTTTTTTGAAAACACGAAGGTGGTCATGTGACACATCATTTGCATGTAGAATTATACGAAAAATCCACTGGTGAAAACCGTTTATAAATATCTCTTTCCGTTTTGAAGTTACAATTTGTAAAACTCGGGAACACAGTGAAATTGGCCTGTTTTGGATGTTAAGATAATCTTACTTTACTGTATCTAGAATTTAGTTTACTGATTAATTTGACTTAATTTGAGTTTAATTTGAACAAGTCAGTGAACATATTTATTAGCCCTGGCTTTTTAACGCTTGTTTGTATAATGCTAAATTGGTTTTATATAGCCAATGCCTAAAACATAAGCTAGGTACAGTGCATATTCCTGCCGACCAATAGTTATTTTGACTAGGTACAAACTAAGAGGGATACCGGCGTTGATGGACTGGACTCCAACCGGAAAGTGGAAGAGCGGTAAGCCCGACGGTGCTTAATAGATGAGGTGGAAGAGGCCATGCACAGGAAAGGATTTCGGAAAGAGGATTGGTCAAATCGGGATAAATGGACACGAGGTTAAAGAGGGGAGGCGGTGATAACCGGAGGAACCTCCTTAGACAAATTAAACTACAAATGTGTAAACCAAACCTGAAGTAGTAACTTAGGTACAACGTGTGTGCAAACTCCCAAAAAAGGTTTTCTTCTTGTAAATATTCAAAGTAATTCAAAATACGTAACAATTTTATAGAAAAAGATACATGCACACGTCAAAACATTATAACTTACGCCAATCCCTTCTATAAATAATCACTAAATTAAATAACATATTTCCAATAAATTTTTAACGACCCGATTTTTATTGAGTAAAAAATAAAATACAATTTTGTAAAAGGCTTAAAAACAGACTTGGTTAAAATAGGCTTTCAAATACTAAACTTTATAAAGATACGTTTTAAGTAATTTATAAAATTAATAAAGCAAATAAATGCTGAATTAAATTATTCTAATACTACTTAAAAATTTTGCAAAATTGAAAAGAATAATAATGTACTAATTATTATTATTATTATTATTATTATTATTATTATTATTAATATTATGCATAGAATAGGCTACAATAATTTGAAAAATTCATAATCAAAAAATCGTTTTAATAAAATATGGAAATATTTTGTTATTGAAATGAAATCTACTGAATCCCGTGACACGCATTGTTCGAGAACGTATTCATTGTAAACTCCATGTAACAATAGGTTTAATTATACAAACAATAGACTTAATTGTAAAAAATACGTCATTTCAAATTTATCAAAAAATAACCTTTCCTGAGTAATTGTTTAAATACGCATAAATCATAAAATAAAATGGTAGGAATACCGTTAAAATAGTGTAAACTTGCTGGATAATTAGAGACGACTATGGACTACGGTTCGAAATCTGTTGGTATTAACATGTAACAACCCCACAGGCCTTTTTCCTGGAATCCAACCGGGAACATTTCGTTCTGGTGTGCGCCACAGTCTAGTGCTTTAACAACTGTAGTAGCTGAAAACAGAATTTTTACTAGGCTACAAAAAGAGTGTGGTTGTATATTATAACTGCAAAAACAGTGCGATTATATAACAGCAATCGAATACTTTTATGTTTATGTTGTAGTTTGTATTGTTAACTACTTGGAATGTTTTGGAATATTCTGTTTAGAACTTTCTAGAAGCCTACCTTAGCAACTTATAAAAGGTGTGCACTAGTCAATCCAGGATAAGTCTTGATCGAGAGCTTGTACAAAAATTTGAATAAAGTGTGTTGTCGTTAGAGTTCTATAACTCATTACGTTTTACTAGCGTAACCGTACTACTTGGGACATTAAATGCAACTTAAGGCTATAGAATCCCAATTTCTTGAAAGGAAATAGAGCTGAGCCCCATAAATTATTCCGTCGCAATGTGCGCAATAACAAAGTAAATTAAAGAAGAAAAAGAGAAACAGAGTAGGAGTAAAAAATATTTAATCAAAATCGTTAAGATTCATTTTCGAGAGAAATTGGAAACTGCAATTTTAAGGGAATATCTTTTGTAATTAATCAATTATAGCAAGACGACTTTTACAAGTCTGCTATTAAACTAACCATGGATTACTTTTTTCACGCCTAATATTTCATTTTAGCTTTTTATTATTTAAGTATCTACTAGAAATACAGCCTACTAAGACGTAAACATGTTTTTATTAGGCCTACTAGTTGTAACAGTAGACACTTTTTATTAAGTAAATAAAAAATAAAAAAGTGGACTTTTGAAATTTACGATTTAGATGCTAACTAAAGTACCTAGTTAAAATTTTAAAAATCAAGCAGAGTTTCTTTATAAAAAATATTAATTTTAGTTAACATTAATTTAAAGTGATTTACGAAAAAGAAAATTTTAAATAATGCAAAATATACTAATTTTAAAGTGAAATACATTTTCTTTTTATAAAAGAGAAATTTATACTGTTTTCTTTACAAGAACATGACGTGAAATTTAGGAGGTGCAAGAAAAGATGTTTACATTTCCATTAAGTACGAAAAAGGACTGAGAAATAGACAGAAACGTTGTGAAAGAATAAAGTATTAATGTAGCTGTTTACAAGTCAGATGCATTAATAATTACACAACAAGTGTACGATGAAAGTAATGGAATGGTAATAGCTGAATTAAAAATTTCATTTACTAATTACATTTCCAGAAAACTTTCAGAAATATTTTTCAGTGAGGATATGAATTTTTTATTTCAACCCAGTTTGTTTAAAAATCGTAAAACAATAATTTAACTCTGCTAAGTAGTTAAAACTTTAAAGTACACATCACTTTTTGAAGTTTTAACGCAAGTTTATAGCAAATTAATTTAGTTAACGCTAAAAATGTTTCAGCTCATCATTTCAGAATAAGGATTTACTTTGAAAAATCTGCAGGTACGATTCGTTTACGTAATTAAGAGACAATTGATTTTTAGAAATACATAGAAAAAATTGTAAAAAATGATTGATGAAATTAAAATTCATGTTCTTTTTTATTAAGGAATTAAAGTATCAGATAATTCCAAAAGAGTTACGTGAAAACTTTACGAGAGAATTTAAAAATCGACATTATTTAAAAATAATTTTGGAACAATATTACTTCAGTATTAGTTAATAAAAACTGTTAAAAATTAATGGAAAATAAAAAACTGTATTTGTAAAAGTAGGGCCAACTAAAGTTTTCCGTAAGTTGG
This sequence comes from Catonia carolina, assembly GCA_035578175.1. Taxonomy (NCBI): domain Eukaryota; kingdom Metazoa; phylum Arthropoda; class Insecta; order Hemiptera; family Achilidae; genus Catonia; species Catonia carolina. Next base: position 86,456,389 of record JAQMRL010000002.1, read on the forward strand.
CAAACCTGATCAGCATCGCATCATCAGCCGGTCCATTAACTTCATCTACGATCCGGTATGGTATGAACCATGAGCCAAGTTCAGCGGTGCCGACTCGCCTCCGCCACACACGCTGATTTATCACGCTTCACGAAACGTCCCTTCCGCAACGTCACACTGTAAAACCGCTGAGTAAAGTTGGGTTTAACTAAACTCGGCAAACATGCAAACCACTCACTGCTAGAGGGTTAAAATTACCGCATTATATTCAATTACTAACTTATATAATTTTGTCAACGATATTAGATAAAATAATAAAAGCATTAAAGTCACGAAACAATCTCTAAAATGAAACTACGGTTTCGTAAACAGTAAAGTATAATCTAAAGTATTATGTGCAAATAATTACGAAAAGTCACTTAACGATTTTTTCATCAAATTTTTTCAAAATGTAGTCGACAAACTGCATTAATTTTCGCGAATATTAAAACGAATACACAAAAGATTAAAAAGAATATGGAGTAGATATCTCTTAATGTGACGTTTTTATAAGCGATTATTCTTCGAATGTGTTTATATTCAACCATTTTTTAAGTATATAAAGCGCCTACTCTACTACGTCAGCCGTTATCTTTTTTTTGAAGGCGAAAAACCAAAGCGGTTATCATCGCCTGCGACGATATCAACCAATCAAATCGTGTCTTTTAGCGTTACGTCATTCGGCAGGATGGTGCTTCCTGATTGGTCCGTACTCTTACTGGGCATCACGTCAAAATAGATTTTGACATGAGGTCTACCTAACGTCTAGTTAACGGTAGGGCATAACAAATGAGAGTAGCTTCTATTCGAGATTTATAATTTTTACGTTGGTATCACTTCCCGAATACACAATACCTCATTGTAGAGATCTTTCAATAACTTAACGAAACCGAACTTATTTTCTTTTACTGCAGAATGTTTACACCAGTTTTTTTTAAACCACGAATGTTTACTAAAAACAAAGAAAACGGAGAAAAGAAATGGAGCGTGAGTCCATTTTCCGTGTTGCTGGATTGCAATAACCTAATTTTAAGCCAGTAAGGTTTAAAAGAGAACATTTAAAAGAGAATGATTTTTTACAACTTCAAAACAAAAATTACGATACGTAAGAGGCAACTGAAATTTGTAATTCAAAATGTCTTGAGAAGGGTCACAGTCAATATCATCGAAAAGAAAATATACCTGATTAATTCCGCTTTATATCAAGATTTTTGCTCTAGTTTGCTCTAACGACGACCATTAGTCAGAAAGCAATAAACAACGGACTAACAAAATGAAGATATACTGGCCGATTTAATTTCGAAAAAGTTTTTTGGTTTATTCATATTTTCATTCATCCCTGTATTTTAAGATGCATAAAATAAATTTTTCTGGTAACAAAAAGGTAGTGTTAAACATTTTTTGCACTTGATTTGCTAGTTCCATTTAGATGCTCATAAAACTTTTTTTTTATCAGCCAATTATATGACTGTAGCATTTAAGAATCGAACAGGTAGAAATATAAATGAAACTAGTCAGAGTTATCTCTTCTGAGAGTCACGAAATTCATTTTACAATAAGACCCTCTTGAGAATGAAGTGAAGATGTCATTCGGAGGGTGGAGAGTAGACGATTTTCTGAGGGACTGGCATTTTGATACCGATAATTATTAACTCTATGAGAAGGCGAGGTAAACAATCTCATAACTCGTCTCACTCAGAAAAGATTTTAGAGATTAAAACCAGCCTGTCGACTGCTTACCTAAGAAATAAATTTCATTGCTTAACAATTTTAACAGCTCAGAATTTATCTTTTTTTAAGCTTACAGACAAATTGGATTTGAAATAAAGAATATTATTAGCCTACGGTTCTTAAAAGAACACATGAATTTTCGTTTGCGGAACGTTTAAAAATCGCATCTAATAATATTTTATATAATTGTAATGTTCGAACAAGCGGCCTACATAAACACATACATAGCCATAACACTCGGTGAAATCATACCTATCAAGATTATAATATTTTTTCTGCTTATACTTTCGCCACTGCATTTAAGCGATTGCTGTCGCCCAACTACGTTTTAATTTTTCTCATCTGTACAAGTGAGGTGTAAAAAGTTATAGTTTCATACAGTTTGTGTAGACGATATAAGTTTTATTCATAAATATCCCGTTAACTAACAGATCCTAAATCAACGAGGAATAAACTTTAAAAACCGTTACATGAGAAAATATTTTTACCAACACTCTTATCGTGTTTAACGCATACGAAAAAATATAGATAAATATTAAATGTAACTGGTAAACAACAAACAAATTATTTGGGTTGCGTGAGTAAGGCGGGCCAAGTTGCATGTGATGCGCGTGTGACGTCAACGGCTCAGATAATATCTGGCCAATCAGAGTCTAGTATTTTCTCCCAATGAGAAAGCCCCCAATTCTAACCAATCAGATATCTTCTTTTGCGTTATTTTGATTAGTTAACATTCTCCCATGAGACCGGTACCAACAATTTGTCCAGGAAATATGTTTTTGAATAAAAATTTTTCAAATTATCGATAATATAATTTGTAAGTTAAAAATTCTTAAAATTTTACACTCCCTTGTTTTTAAAGTCTAGCCCTACTGCATAAAACTTTTTTTTTGTCCTGACAGTAACAACTACAACTGTATATTTATACAATCAGCAATATTTATGATGCACGAATGTAATGTGTTGTTTTCGTTTTGATTGAGGAAATCACCCAGAGGTAATCCCTCGTCACTGTTTTACATAAGATCACAATTTTCTTTTTAATTTCATTATTAAATTAAGTGGTGGGTGTGGGTATGACAATATATGGAGCTATGGGACAATGTATTGATCCACGGTTCAGCAAAAAAATCTAACGTAAACATGATACAAATATTTCAAAACAAATTTTTACGTTTAAGAACTTGTAGTCTCTGTTACGAACGAAAGTCTTATCATACATCGAGACCTCAACTTAGACACAGTATTCTCAACCACTACCAAATTGTAAACTTTATTCCATTTAGAACTATTAACTACACGAATTCAGAGATAAAAACTGTGTAAAACTTGAATTTACATTTGTAGTCGCTAATGACTAAATAGCCGACCTAATAGCCGAGCTGAATAGTATATTTGGATGTAATATGACTAACAATAAAATTAATTTTGAAATCTTAATTTTATTTATATTTCGTTTTTTAAATAGTAAAGCGGTGTAATTGACACAGTTAGTGGGCATTCGCCTTTGTTTATAAGCAGTTGTTCAATTTTATTTACAATATTGTATATCCTACTTTGATGTTCTTACCAAAGCAACGGTCATTATATCAAGTTTATTGCGGTTCTACAGAAAATTTAACATGAATCTGAACAAAGAAGATAAATTGTATGTAATAACGAGTGATTTTGATAACTAAACAAAGTTGCTCACCTAACGGTGTTACTTAAAATTACCTAACAGATTTCTACAACTGATTGCCGTTAAACTAATCACTGGACAAAAGTATCTTTCATACTAAAGTTGGAGACTTTATGATTATTTTTCCTTTTGTATTAAGTGCATTTTTAAAGTTTCCTATTTAAAATCACACTTTTTATTTTGTACCAAACCAATTTGTATGCGGAATTTACATAACATTACAAATCAGTTAACAGTTTAAATAAAAGTCGGACAAACAAATGTAATTTAACGAAAGTGTAATAATTTTTCCCAACGAATGTTCTCAAAAATACCTCTCATAGAAAATACCTCTCAAGTTAGATTACAATTTTAAATCTGGAGAATTAGTATTTTTTTCGCAGAATTAAAATAAATTGCCAATTCTACAAATGGTATAAATTGCTGATAATATTAAAAGCCGCTCTCGAATTGATTGAGGAACCTCAATTTTCAAACATGAAGAACAGTGTTTTCGCTCCAGAACGATTCACACACTAAAGTACGTGCGCTAAATAATTATAAAAATCACTATTTTGGTTTAAGAGGGTCGTGATCAAACCATGAATCAAAAAACGTTGCCCTATCGTAATATTTTATTCTATTCTACAGATAGATCGCGACAAAAATAGAGAACAAAAAAAACTGAAAAGTATTTGGTTAGGTAAGAAAAATGATCAATAGAAATAAAATAAAGCCGATACTATAAATGCAAATGAAATAGAGCAATAATAAAGAGCAGTTACGTGGAAAATATTCGCCAGTAACTGAAAACATTCTTTATTGTTAAAATATTTAATATGGAATGTTATATACGAAATATTTATTGAATTTTCAATGGAATATTGAACAAACAAATTATAATATTTAATATTGAAATCATTCTTTCATTACTCAGAAAATTCTTTTGTGAATTATTGGAACTACTGATAATCAATTTAGGAAGTAAATAATCAGAGTAGTTCGAAATAGGTGAGTTAAATTCATAACATACGTCTGTATTCATATAGGCCTATGTCTGTATTCAAATTTGTACTCATATAGCCTATATGCTGTTTTTGTTATTTCTTGCTAAATTAGGTAGAATTACTAACTTTTCTAGCGTTTGTAATAAATTAGTGTATTTACAAAGTTTGGTAGAATGAACTAACTTTTCTAACGTCTATAACAAACGTCCTCAAGAGAATGAAGGAAGACGTGAAGCTCCAATATTTGGGACATAACACGCGAAATAAATTAAGATATTCGTTACAAACCATTTTGCAGGGGAAATGTTTGAAGAACGAGGGCTGGCAGAAGAAGGGTATCGTGGCTCCAAAATCTAAGAAGGTGGTTTGGAAAAACCTCAGAAGAGCAATTCCGCAGTGCAACCAACAAAGTGAAAATTGCTATCATGGTCGCCAACATTCGGAACAGATAGACATCTGAATAAGATAATACAATAAACAAATAATTAATATAAACTACACATCACTAAATATTTTTTAGCTTTTATGTTATCGAGAACTGCGTTATTTTCAAACCCAGACACAATTTTACCGCTGTATATTTTCGACTTAACAAATATTTTCTTTATTTTAAGATTTTTTATATAACTTTTTTTTAGAAGAACATTAAATGGTTTGCTACAAAGAAAATTATTATGAAATTTATCGGGTGCAGCTGTTAGATATCAAAATAACTTTCACTGAAAAAACGCTGAAAATATTTGGATATGTGAGTAACTGGATACCGTAGGGCCAAATTATAAAAAAGTTCTTGTTTCTCAAAAAAATGTAAACTTATTTTTATACGCCACAAGCCAAGTAAACGCAAACAGAAGGAGTAAAACAAAAGGAACATAGCTGAATAAAAAGCTTAAGAGTAGCCTATATTTGACCAAAAATGTAGCAAATAAGCATTATTTTTTACGCAAAAATGTATTTAGTATTATAAAATATATATGATTTTAAACTGATAATAATAAAAACAATAATTGCTTGACTAAAAAATAGATCTTTTTATTAAAGTAGACTGAGAGATTTAGAAAAATGTGGGCAATACTGGTTATGACCGAGTGCAGTGTAAGCGGCAGATCAACTAAGTGAGAAATACGATCAAGTGGTTGAGGAACATTTATCTCAAGTAAAACGGTGGAGACGGGGAGACATGGCCAGGGTTTTAATCTATGAATTTCAATTAATGGTAGGCCGCCGCTTCTGACTGGGCTTCGGGTAATGTAGAAACCGCTCTACACGGCTTGCTTGCGACCTCACAAGATTAAATTCGCACTAACTTTTAATACGAAGTCATTTTCCTTCGTACGTTTTTAATTAGAAACGGGAATTAGACCTAAATTTTAATCTGATTTCACTGCTAAATATTTTGTTCATTAAATCAGTATCTGATAAAACTTTATTTAATCTGTATGTTAACCTATATCATCATGAGATTTCTTTTCAACTTTTTAAATTTGAATATTTATATATAATCTGATTATCACTACATAATATTGAAAAAAGATTAATTTTATAACGTACTAGCTAAATTACCCGTTCTTCGAACGGTTTCCTTAGTGCTGTGGATGGTTGGGACACCGAGTTTGATCCCAGGTTTGATATTCTTTAAATATTCATTGTTATTTATCTCCTTTCAACGTCAGCAATATTATTTATGAAAAATTTAGTTGAACGTAAACTAAAAGCGAGATCTTGGTGTTTTTAAATTAATATATGCAGTGCTTTATTATTTTCATAATAAATGAAAGGCAAATCACAATAGGAACACCACGATGGTGACAACTATTAAGACGACTGATTCAATTTTGACAATGTGACCGAGAAAAGGTGTATAAAGGTACTGGTGGAATGGGTAGGTAGGTAACTCACAATGAATGCGGGGTTTACCGGCGCGTAGGTCTTGTTTATTGTTCTGTTTATTTTGCATGTTAATATTTAAAAAATATTGGTTAACGTTTTTTTTTAAATTCGTAATATCTCCGTTATTATGCAGGAAAATGAAAAACTTTAAATAATTAAACTTATTTGTCTTAAACGTTTCGTAATTTCGATTATATACATTTTTTTAAACATTAACTTTTAACGGAGGTAATCGTACTTTTTTGTTTACCCCTTCCTTAGAACTCCCCCATCCCTTTGTGATATTAAAAAAGTTTATAGCCTATTTTCATTTTGATTATGTCCAGAACCTAGATACCGAAATTCATTGAATTTGGTACAGCAGTTCTTACGTGATGCCGTAACATACAAACAGACAGACAGACAAACAGACAAAAATTCAGCTGAACTTATTTTCGGTGTTTACATAGTACATCTGGCGTAGAAACAAAATTTGGGGCATTTTGAAAAATTGTACAGACAAAATCACAATTTCATTTACATAGATAAAGAAATACAGCACAGAAAAGAAATTCAAGCAGTGCGATATGTTATTTCACAAACAAAAAAACTGCTTGATAGTTTAATCAATAATAATACTTCTAGTTCCACTTAATTTAATTACAAATTTTAAATTCTTAATTTTGAACATGAAAATACATTAATTTTACTCTAAGAACTCTACTTAGAAAATATACTCATCGAAGTGGTTAAATAAATAGTGATCGTGTACGCACGTTTACTGAACACTGCTATATTTCAAGCGAGCAACAACATTTTTAGATAACAAGTTAACATACTTTTAAATAAACCATGTATAACAAGCGTGCGATAATTTTAGTAAATTATATGATATGGGTTGACTAATGTAGAATTTATCAGTTAGAAGTATCACAAATTAAAAACTTACACAGGTTTACGTAGGGATGAAATAGAATGTAACGTACCTGAATAAAAAATCTTGGAAAGCTTACAAAGTACAGAGAAAACTTACAGTAGAAGGTCGTACATAACATTTAAAAAATTGTAATTTTTAATACACAGATAGGCCTATAATGAATTTCTAGAACACTGCATATTTATTTTTAATAATATTTCTCAAAAAAATCTCACAAAATTTCACTCTGCAAATCAAAATCATGTGAGTAGTATTAACAATCGTACAATTTTTAGGAAGCAATTTATACTAGCATTTAGTACAAGTAAATAATGTGTGAATTAATTAATAATACAAGAACAACGGGCCGAAATATTCAATTTTAAGTTAGGCCTACATTCTAAAATTTAATGAACTGAAATAATACGGCAACGAAATTTGTTTTAATAATTAAAAAATCTTTAGAAATGTAGGAGAAAAATATTTAAAATAATAATTTCTCTGGCCAAGTAATTGCGTTAAATAGAAGAGAGTTTCTTAAAAAAAACATTACAAGTAAAGGTAAAAAAATAAAACAAAAGTGTATTATATACACTTTTGGGCTAAAATGAATATTAAGGCTGCAATCTTAACAAAAAACATCTTTTCTACGAAAGAATAGCCTCCCCAAGAATTTTAGCAGACATGGCGCCTACCCTATCTTGTAGAGCATAAATGTAATAAATGAGGCGATTTTTTAAAAAATCGTAGGAGCCGTTTTTGAAACAACTGCTTAAGAATAAAAAAATCCACGAATAAACTACTACTTCCGGTTGACCGATTTTGATGAAAATGTTCGTGTCGGGTCCTTTAGTGGTACCTAACTTAAGTTTCAAGTTTAAATTTCATACGATTCTCCATACTTCAGATATTTTGTTCACACTAAAATAGCTAAACTCATGTTTTTTTGGGTCCAGGGGGGTCTGAAAACGCGTATATCGAGTGAAAACTCGATTTCAAAAAATCGACATGAAAACAATACTTTCCTATATATTCATAAAGGCAAGAGAAAGTAAAAAACTAATAAACAATTGATAAAATCTAATAAGATGATTTCCTTATATGTACTCTGTCAGAATTAAAGATTAATAATCATACTGAAGAGACAGAATTTGAATTTTTGTATGTTTACCCAACACAGTCACAGAATAAGTTACTACTGAAATCTGTGACAATATTCCCGATTATTCAACCAGACTGCGTCTACTGAGGACTTCCCAGCAAACATATTCCCTGAACTAAATTCGAATTGAATTACTCAAGAGAGAAATCATGTTCCGAGGAATGGAAACAAAATACGTACATGCACCTTATTAAATATTAATTTTTAGATACCATGTGGCTTTATTATTTCAGAATAAGTACTAGAAAGAGTAAACTCAAATGTTGATGTTAAGTAAAATTAAAAAAAACATATAACAGCAGTTAACTGAATGACTAACGTTTATACACGAAGCACTATTTTTATTTTATAAATAAATTTAACTTTATATTCCCTTAAAGCAAAAATCAACATGAAATATGGGTTTATGCATCCATATTTTATAACGTTAAAATTATACGAAGGAGTGTCAACAGAGAGGTAGTGTGTATTCGTTTGCAAAATGTACACCCACTTATTTCCTTTGCAAACAAGATAGAGCATATGTGGTACATCGATTAGGAACCTACCTGATAATCTATCCACGTACCAGAGAAAATATTATACTCAACAGAAAACTTTTAAAGTGGGGGTATTTTGTATGTTGGCTGATTTATATAATTTCCACCAAAAAGAACGATGTGCAGGGATTTTTTAAGCAAGCCAAAACTAAGCATTTAGATAAATTTCATCAGTAACTAGGTTTTTGCTTAACTTAGACTATCTACAAATATATAACAATCTGGTCATATTAAATCCGGCCTAATTTATTGCCTCCCCATTTATTATTTCAGCAGAAAACTTGTTCGTTGCACCAAATAATCTTTGATAAACCAGTCAAGATGACTCGCAAGTAAATTATAAACATAATATAATTTTTACTAATAACAACTAGACCAGTCTTTGCGTAGTACACAATTTTCACTTATAAAATTATATCGGAGGTTTTATCTTAGGACTTTTAACTACTCAAAAACGGTTGAGATTTTCAATAACTAAAATTTTAATTAATTTTATTTAAAATTTTTTAAATAATTGCCTATTAAGAAAGTGAAATTTTTAATTTAATTTTAAGATCGGTTTCAAATGAGAAATACAATTAAACAAATATAGTACTACTAACAAAGAGACGTAACCAGTTCAAAACGCATTGATATACAAAATGCAATAATGCGTTAAACATTAATGCGTTAATGCAATATGCGAGTTGTTGGACGTTAATAAATGCGTTAATGTATAAATTGCGTTAGACTCAAAGGGGTTGTAATAAAATAAAAAGGACACGTTTGTTATATGTAATAAAGTATGATTGTTAATGATCAGAAAACTATTGGCGGTTAAAAGCCGATGTCAAAATAATAATTAGTCTTTGTCAAACTGTGGTAAATTAATGTCTTATATTTATAAATAAAGTAAAAGTCATACGCGTGGTGGAAGTGAGACAGATTGTAAACCGTTAAAAGTAAAGTTAAACGTGATTGGTGGCAGCAATTTTTATAAAAGGGCGTAATTGGCTGTTTCAAATTTAACGGAAACATTGAAGACCAAAGTAAAGACGTTTGGTACCAAATGGGAAAAACACTGCTCATACAACCAGCGAAGAGTGCCGATGGGTTTGCTCTAGTTTCTTTTTTATTAAAATTTGATTTAAGTTTAAACAAAAAGTCTAAGTAATAATTATTATAAAATGTGCACAACCGACGTAAAATAATAATGTGTCCAGCGTGAAAGTAGAAAACAACCAAAATTAATGATAATCTAACAGCATCTTCAAGTTTCAAGCCATCTAAAGGGAACTTCTAAAATAACCGACGCCATCAAGAAAAAAAAGACCTAGGCAGGTAAAATTGAACATACAGTTAACTAAAAAAGATAATAAATAAATAAATAAACGTTTAAATAATAACTAAAGCACTCCTTTACTTTTATTTATTTTTTATATAAATTTTAAGTTTAATAAATTGTAATTTGTAAAATAGGGGGATTTTTTTATATAAAAAAATATTTTTTTAAATATTTTCAATAAATGTATATAATTATTTTCTAATTTGTTTATTTATTTTAAACCTTTTCATACAGTGAAGAAATTTTTTGGAACGAACCTAACGTCACATTTTATACAGTAAATAATGTCAATTCTTTGTGTGGTTAATATTATCACATATTCGCCTATAGCAAATAATTCCAATCCCTTGTGGGGATATTATTTGTCAATATAATCTCATTTAACACGGTCGGTCCATTACTGGTTTATTAGTTTCCTCGATTTTTTCTGGGTACAGTATTACTTTTAAAATATTCCCAGTATTCATAATTAAAACTGTTTGGAAAGGTACAAATATGATATTTTATTGATTTCGGGGAGTTAAGCCTCTCTTAAAAGCTTCAGAAGCGAATGAACGAAATGTAAGAACCATTAATTGCCGAGGTATCATTGACAGAACACGCATGCTGATTTTTAGAGCTGTAACTCTACGGGAAGGCATAGAAATAATTATTTACTGTTTTATTTATTTTTCAAGTCAACCTCTAAAGAAGGTATGTGCCGAATTTAAACTCTCTAGATGGTGAACAGTCAAAGAACTTGTGACGAGATCCGTCGATAAGGGCTTTTGTAACTACTGTATATATACAGATATATTTTAACTATTTAAACCGAGTTTTAGTAATTGTTAATACATCTTTTATCCACTAAGATGTCGCGCACGAACCAAACAAATAAACTACAATTTTATAAACATGAATAAAAATTTAAGCTTCATATTAACTTTAAAATTTCGCATCCGGAATAATATTCCCATTCAATGTAAGCATTACTGAAATATCTGCGTACACAATTCAGTGTTTATCAAAACATATAAAAACCGGTATCAAAACTACTATTGTCTTGTCACTCAGCGTTAAGCCCGTTGTCAACAGGGTATTATAGTAGCACCCCTACCACTGCTAACACAAAAAAATACAATACGCTTTCTACAACTGCAGTCGTATCCAGAATGTGAATATTCATTTAACTCGACAGTTAAAGAGAATAATTATTTTAAACATTAAACGTAGCCTATTCTTTTTCAATTTTATTGTATTGTTATTGTGGTATAGTGACATTATTCTACTGTACAATTTCAATTAAAGCATCAACAAAAACAATTTAATTGAAAATGACATATGATAATACTACGGTGTTATTACTTGTGAGTTACACGTAATTCTGCGGCGGTAAATTGGATGTTAGTAGAAGGGAAGTTTTAATTTGCAGCCATCATTACTGAACATGTCGACCTATAGCAGTAGTCACCAACTGGTGGACCCAAACAATTTCTCCGGACCGTGAGCTCTAGAGAATAATTTGTTTTGTATGCAAGTCTCATTTTCGCGTAATGTGGAGTTTTTTACTTATGGCTCTGTGCATGTTGATGAGAGAAACTGGTGTTGCCACAAGACATACGTATACCAAAGTTTATCTAATGTTATGCTCGCTGGACAAATTTACGGCCCCGATCAGCCTGAAAGTAACTCGCTATGGCGCTGTTCTGTTCGAAAATTTATTAAAAATTCTGAAGTACACATCACTATTTACAGTTTAATCAAAAATATGAGACCGACAATACGATGTTCAGAAATCGCATACCATACACCAAGTTTTCTTAATGTAGTGTATCTCTTCAATGTAATTTATCTTTTGCAATTAAAAAAAACGGTGAAAATAAAAACGAAGTAATCAGACACGCAAAAATGATACAACTTTGCACAGTAATGTAAAACTGAAACTTAACCTAAGGAACGTTTACTGAACATGTTTAGTATGAGTGAAAAAAATTGTGAGGTAAGCTAAATAACTAAATACTTATACGAAGTAAAATTGATATGATTGTAAGATGATACTCGGTCAGAAAACGAGAGAATAATACGGACAAAAAATGTCACTCAAACATAACAATGTAATAGCCTATCTACAACTGATTTGAATTTGTATGAAGTTCTTAAATAATCGATAACAACGACAACTGAAATCTAAATTCGTTGAGGTGTTTACATCAATCACGAATCTAATTCCTATAGAGCTGAACCTTGGAAACTACCCGGATGAAAATCTCTACAGATATTTTTTACGCTCCAATACAGAAAACTACTTAAGCACATCTGAGCCGAAGGATTGCAGGGGTTTTGAAGATTTCGGATTTCAAACGCAAGGTTCCAAATCCATATTCGACTTAACTATATAACAGCCGGCTATATACGCTGATCTTAACTGTAACACATAGGTTATACCAAAATTATAATATAACTCAGGCTGTATATACTGTATTACATAAATATCAAAATCATTAGTTCGATTGGTATTTTTGATCTTGTTTCTTGATTTGAAATGCAGTCAACTAATGTATTAACGTAATTTTTCTTGTTTATAAATAGTTAATTATAAAATAAATAATTATTATAATTCAAACGTAAACGAATTCAAAATTTTTACTTAAATCTTTTACTGACCAGTTTCCAGGAAACATATTTAAGATTAAGAACTGACGATTGAAACTTACCTGAAACAAAAGAAACACAAGGTAAATTGAATGAATATTTAGCACATGTTAAAATAACGGGTGATTCAAAAAGAGCGCCGGTTTTTAAACGGCTGGTAAATTTTTGTTTATCGGTTGACAACATTGTTAGACCTCATTTCTATTTCGGAGAACATTCCGATTGACGATTCAGTTGTAGTTTCTCTTGTTCGCAGTGTAGTACTCTCGCAGTCTGTGTCTAACCATGGAGAAGTTTACTATTGCACAACGAGTGTTAATCGTCAAAACATTTTACCAGAGTGGAGAGAGTTATGCGGCTACTGTCAGGCGACTTCGCGGTACTCTGGGACGTAATGAAGCACCGAATGAATCAACAGTTCGCAGGCTCATGAAAAAGTTTTTTGAGACGGGTTCAACAGTCGACCTTAAAAGTTCTGGACGTCGTCGTTCTGGCCGAACTGAGCAGAACGTTGCGTTGGTTCGTGACAGTGTGGCTGTTAGCCCAGCAAAATCAATACGTCGCCGTTCTCAACAATTGGGTTTACGATGTTCTTCTGTACGGAGAATTCTTCGGTACGATCTCCAATATCACCCGTATAAAATTCAGTTGACGCAACATTTGAAAGTGGCAGACCACCAGAAGAGACGACAGTTTGTTGACTGGGTATTGAGAAAACGGCAGGATGATGACACCTTCGCAAACAAAATCATTTTTAGTGATGAGGCGCACTTCCACTTAAACGGTTTTGTTAATAAACAGAACTGCCGTATGTGGGGTTTAATTCGACGGGTTATCGGGCAAATGGAAGTCGAAACTTGTCGTGCAGTAATATCCAATTTCATGGACAGAGTTGATGCGTACCAGCGCAGTAGAGGAGGACACATGCATGACATCATTTTCATACATGAAATCGGAAGGTAAGATGAACTTGTTGATGTATTTATTTTCAGTTTTTCAATAAAATAAATCTCTTAATTTGATATATCAAAACCGGCGCTCTTTTTGAATCACCCTATATATAATAATAGGACATATATTTACGGAAAAAAAGAATATGATACCAATTATATTATAAAAAATATTGGGCCGTCTCCATAGCGTAAGGTTAGCGCACTAGCCCACAACGCAGAGGTCCAGGGTTCGATTTCCCGCTAGGGTCTGAAAATTTTCTTGAGTCAAAACCCACTGTTCTAGATACATTACTTACTGTATCCAAATGTTTTCGCTAACAACCAAGCAGCTGATGGGACTTTAAATAAACTAAAAAAATGCTGATATTATCGATGGTAAGAAACTGGGTAAGAAACAAAGTGAAGCTCAGCAAATTGGCTAAACAATAAATTGGAAGGGTTAAAGAAGAAAATGAAAGAAATAATTCATGGCTAGAACGACAAAGCGGAATCTTTAGAATATGAACGAATGAGATGTTCTACACTTAGGCCTACCAAGAAAATGAATAAAATTCTACATATAAGTACGGAAAATTATTTGTTTAAAAAAAATCGAGTAAGGCAGCCCTAATTAACTAATTTCAGAATTTTGTGGTAGGCCTACCTTTTGAATTACATTCTTATCTCAGTTCTTAATAAAAATACATAATAAATTGTTTTGTTCATTTAATGGTTACCAGACAATATAAATCGCAATGTTACCATATAAAATGCTAATAAAAATTAGTTTTTTTTAGTTTTAACAGCTATTTTTATCATTAACTTCTTCAATAAGTGCAACTGCTTTTCGAACGTCTTATTTCTTCTTTGTCAGGTACAGCGAGTGAAAAAGTTTGATCATTTCAGTCTGATTTTTTCTGTACTTTAAATAATTTATGTAAAAATGAACTAATGTATTATTTATAAATTGTAATTACATAAAACAGAATGTACGCTGTTTTATGAATATACTTTACACCGTCACTATGTCCATATTAATTTACTTTCTATTCCTAAAAAATGTATGTTTCAGTAATATTCATAAGAATCAAATGTAAAATAATACATGAATTAATTTTTCAAACATTAAAAATTTATAAGTACGCTTTCATGTTTAATATCATAAAGATACTTCGACCTTCATCCAGACGTTGTAATTGTTTCCTTTCTCCTTTATTTTTCCCTAGACTTACTGTGAAAATTTTAAACAGCACCCCAGAGGGCAGTAACAAAGATATATTCCTAACCCAGTAGAAATGCAATAATAACACAAGTAAACTTTTTTCCACTCAAAAAAAGAACACATCGTAAAATTACATATCTGTGTACTTGATTGTAAACTAACACAACAAAGAAATTTATTATTGGAAAGCCATACATAATTTAAATAGTTAATTAAAACTATCATTGATTAATACTAGAAACAATCAAATGAAAAACAAGATTATCGTTCAATAAACAACTAATTAAAGTATAAGTATAATATGACATTAATTTAAAGATTATTTTTATAATTACTGAAGCCAATTATCTATCATTCTTATTGTCATCGAAAACACACACAAAAAACGCTGAGAAGGTACAGAAAATTAAATGTTAGGAGAAACTAATTTGTATACGTTGTAATTTATTATGTTATGAATATAAATTCATGATACACTTGATTAACACATTGGATGATACAGAATCCCACGAAATTCTTAACAAAACCATAATGATTGTACTGAGCATTATAAATTTTATATTAGACGATCACATATCATTTAGCATCTTCCAAAATACCGTCTTTAATGGTAAGATACTAGTTATTGAAAGTAGGATGTACAATTTTGAAACAATAAATATAAAGATTGGCTTTCCGCTATATTTTTCGGACACGATTGAGATAAATTACGTTGTGAAAAGGTTACGGAATATTTGTTTCTAGTTGGTAAAAATAAGTTAGAATAAAGTACTTTATTCTACATAGGGTTACTTATCCCAGTTATTTATCTTATATAGGGTTTATTCTATGTTCTATATTAGTGTTTTATGGTTCCCTTTTACACTACGACTTAATAAGTTTGTATAATATCCATAAAATCTTTAAAAACCTCACGAAAAACCGTCTAGCAACTAGAATGATGGTTTTTAAAAAAGGCGTATCAAAGTTAAAGCTAAAAATATGTATACTTTTATGCAAAAGAGAGGAAATAGGCTTCCACTGTATCTTACTAATAAAGTTTTACCACAAACTGACTTCGATACTTAGGACTCCATTCGGAGAGATGTCGAACAAATTGACCAAGAGAACAAATTGAACAAGAGATGTTGAACAAATTGACAGACTTACGAAAATACATCGATTTATTCTAGACGACATACATTATTTTCTCATAAGGTTTTGGTCGATAACATATAAGATTTTACTGAAACCATTTGGGACGTTTCGGAAAAATTACAATTCCATTATGAAAATTTAATAAACAAACATTTTTTATCATAGGCATAATAACAATACAATCTTCTTTTGACTTCTATAAAACTCTAAACTTAATAATATAATAGATAAATTTACCGTAAACGTTTTAATTGCTTTTTAAAATGTATTTAAAATAATTTTTCAAAATTCTGAATGCTAATATGTTTCTTTTTATAAATAATTTAAATTAAAAGTTTGTGCAAACTTTACAAATATTTTGGTTCAAGCAACTAAAAATTTTAACAATGTTCTTTTTATGAAAAGGACAAAAATTTTAAAACGTATTTTGATTCATTAAATTTCAAATCTTAAACATATTTAAAAAAATATATAATAAAAAAATGTTAAACATCATTTAGCTCTTTTTTAAATGTAAATTATAATATTTATTTCTTAAACTTTCTTGAATTTCAAACGCTAGACATATTATCATAATAAACCTACTACGGTTTAAAAAATATATGTATATTGTAATACGAACATGTCAATTGATGCATGAATATTTTAGCATAATCAGCGATGCAACACCCAAAATTTTGCAAAACATAGGAATACCAATTTGCTAATTCAAGAAGAAATTAATGTAACAAATATAAACTCATGTGTTTCAAGTCCTGATAAATATATATGTAAAATTAAATGAAGATTATCATTTCTTGGAATTTAATGAATATAAAGTTTTATGTATTTAAAATACTTTACCCCATAGACGTATTTTCTTGATAAGAAATTATACATAAGAAATTAAAGACTGAACGAAAGCAACTAAACGACTTAGTGTGAATTAAGGAAGAATGACTATCAAAGATCTTAATAATACTTTACGTAAGTCGGTTTAAGTTAGGCGGAAATAACTGTAAGTTTGAGATAAACCATTGCTCTGCGCTGGCTTGTCTTACAACTATCCGTCGAAGTGTAATTTGGACAAAGGAAATAGATAATGTTCAGAAAGAAGATTGAGCGAGAAAACTTTTCTAAAGTTAGTTTTCGAAGAAAAGCTCTGATAAGGATTAGGGGGAATTCTGGCATTTCAACAGAACAACAAACACCAATAGTGATAATTAAAAACAAAGAGTAAAGTGAACTGGCTAGAATATTTCAAAAGTTTATCAATAAAAGCACGAACAAATTTTTAATTGTATATTTTATTATTTACAAATTAAATTGATCGTCACGAGTAATATCGCTCGATGTTTTCATCAATGTTAGTGGTAGATATTAGATTAAAATTTTAACTTTGTCTTATATGTGCACATGCATATCGTACATGTGCACAACCTTTAGCGTTCATCACTTTTAAGCTTGACACGGTATGGGAAAAGCTTCCTTTGAAGCATTCACAGATTCACATTAATTTCAATTGGAAGCTAAAATTACAAATTTAGTTTTGATGAAATCAGAATAGTTACAAACGAAGGTACGAATAAAGTTGTAAACGTAAAACGTTTCTACTCCACAATTTCAATATAATTGTTGATTCGAAAATTGTCATCAATGTTAATTTTTGAACTAGTTTGTGTTGATGTGTCAAATCATAAAATAGTCGTACGTAATTTTAGCCGTATCCTTTACAAAGATATATCATTATGTAATGTTGCATTTGAGACATCAAATGGAACTTAAGTGGCGATTCTTAAAAACTTTGTTTGGAAGGACTGAATTTTTGTGATGTTTTTTTTTTGTTGTTGTTCTAAACAAATGTACATCCTAATTGGTTGAAGGATTAATATTTATAGTAGGCCTAAGATTTTGTGTCGTAATGGAAGGTGTGGTTGAAAATGTACACCGCAGAAGAGTTGTTCCATTCTGTAGTTATGTAGTCATTTATTTCTTATATTAGTCTTCCATGTTGGTACTCGCTACTAATAAATCATCATCATGAACAATATGCATTAAGTCTCTGACATGTTCCAACTTTAAACTTAGTAATCTGGTACTTCTTAAAGGATTAGGGGTGCTTATCACTTCCGAAGTCGTTCAGCACCTAAACCACGCTGTCCGGTCGGTTTTAAATGAACAAATGTTTGGGTGTTCAATCATCTGAAATCCGCAATAAATGATTATGCTCTTGCCTGTATTTATGAATGGTTATTATGACTCCTGGAACATGATAATATCCTCATTTCGTTCGTGGTCAAGAAATCGATTTCTGTTAAAGATCTTAAAAATTTCATCTCAGTAGCTTCTATTTTTGATATCTGCAGAGCATTCAAGGTAAAAACACTCTCAATATAATTAAAACTGGCAAAACCAAGATGTGATAAAAATTTAAACGGTCTCCTTCCGTATTCACCAACATACTTTTCTGAGAAATCTGTATAAGCCTTTTTACCGTTTCCAATTTTATTTTTGTATCTTGTGAATTAAATAAGAATGAAAATAAGAAACATCTCATCTGACGTAAACAACTGAACCTGTTTGCCATTCAGAACCACTTTGTTTCTATAATGATCTGTACACCTGCAACCAATTAACCTCACCTTCCCTAAAGAAATCAGGAAGTTATACTGCACAGCAATTTAAATAAACTTCCAAACAAGGATTAGGTCTCGAGATGTGTTCTGGCATCCACCTAGCCACCGCTCACCCCGTCCAATCGGCCTGTAACTTCTGACCAATCCAAGATATTTTTATTTTATGACAAAAGTTAATTTTTCCCTTATCATGTTTACAGTTTAGAAGTACTTTAGAAGTACAGTTAATCGATAGAATGGTGTCCCTGTATTTGAAACAGTACAGATGGACTGAGTAACAAGGCGAAAGGAAAACCAGTACTACGGCAAACATCGTTTTCCATGTCACATACAAGTTGTAACCTACATTAACAGTAATTAATAGTTCTATCAAAAACAAACAAATCCGTTTCACATTCATAGCAATTAATTAATGATTAAGGTACTAGGTTCTGAATAAATGACAAGTAAGAAGAACTTTGGTTCAGTTAGCCAATGGTTTTTCACTGTAGTACTGGAACCAGTCGGGTACCCGTCTAGAGATACCATTCAAATGCAAGGATCGCAAATTTTCTTTATGTTCTTGAATTAACTCGACGTAAACTAATGAATGATAACTTAAAACATTAAACAACTAAATAGAACTAAAATACTATACACGATTTCTAAAGATATTCACAATATATTCCTTTACACTGTTCTCACAGGTCAAAATAAAATATATTTTGTCTTGGAGACTTCAAAGGAATTCATTGGTTTTAACCCTTTTGATCCCAGAGATATTTCAACTAGTTGTATAAGGAACAGCAAAACAAACAAAATTCGGATTCGGCCGGATAGTCGCGCGTGATATAGTTACAAACAAAACTAATTTTGGTGACTTCGTCTTCGACCGTATGTGTTTTATTTCTATTATGTGTTTTGAGTGATTTGTGCGATCTTCGTCCTGATGATGTCTCCAAGTGAGCCATAAGATATCTCGATAATGTAATACTCTGAGTATAATGGTTACTCTGAGTATAGTATAATTTTTGTTTTATTTGGCTGTTCATTATATAAGATAAACCCTACACTTTTTCATGACGTATGAATGCTGTTTTTCAAAATATTGTATGTTTCTAAAAAATACATATCTACAATATTTTGATGATTATGTTTTATTAATTTTTTTTAAATATCAGATCACTTTCATATAGTAGTAGTATGTACTTAGTTTAACGTGCATTCAAAATTTATCGAACTCATTCTAATCTAAAATTAAATATTTGAATTTTAAAAAATTTCAGTCGTATTCAACGTCCAACGAATCGGACGCTGGAATTTTAAACAAATGCATTAAGGTTAAAACGTATAAAAAATTTTTATATAAATGTCTTCTTCAAAAATCACGGATTCCACTTGTACGAAAGTTTAATTATGACAATAAATGGGCGTTTGGATTGGAAATATTTAGTTCCTGTTTAAGCCCGTTGCGCTGTTTTTCCTTTCAGTTTAGTTAACATTAATAAATTGTAAAAATTGAAGATAATGTCTTGTTTTTATATTTTCATTAAATCTCAAATATTAGACGGTTTTTATAGTAAATTTTTATTTAACTGCTTAATATAATTATATTTTAAAAATTTCTTATTAAACATTTCTTTTTTTAAATATTTTCATGTTATTCATGTTACTTTTTTTAAACGCTCTCAACCCATTCGGTGTTTGGACATTACGGTTCCGGTGTAGCGTAACCTCACAGTTGAGTAATTTTATAGTATATTCCTCACAATGGAGATGCCGATTTTGTAACGTGTTAATTATGTCCCCACATTAGAATGGTAATTTGATGCGGTAATGTATATTTAATACAAATCAATAAAACAATTATTACTTTGATACATTATCATTTAATTTAATTATTATATTATTTCCTCTTCATTATTGTATTTCTTTTTTGTGTGTTACAACTTTTTGATTTATCATTCTTAATCCAGTACTATTTATCATTCTTAAACTTTACTATTAATCCAGTATATTTTATAAATTTACTTCATATTATATATATATATATATATATATATATATATATATATATATATATATATATATTTTAAATAATCAAGAACGAATGTAGGACCTACTACTTTCCTTGATTTTCAGTCCCACACTGAAATAATTTTTTTATAATACTTCTCCTTTACTCTAGTTGCCTAGCAACCAGACTTTTGTTTGGATAAAATTTATTAATGTTAAATAATTTTGAATATTTAATATCAACCAGCTGGCTCTATTTATTTTCATACTTTAATAAACCAAAACATAAACACAGCCAGCTGTCAAGTCATTTTGTATCGTTACACCGGTTAAAGAATTACAGTTTTAAGAAAAGTCAGTACAATAAATTCGTTTAAAAACAAATTTCTAAACAGGTCAACATAAAACTCATGTTTTGGTTTTAAGTGCAACTATTTTGCATATTACTGTTTTTTCAGACGATGAGAAGTGATAGATGAAGAAATGTCAGACCTATCAAGAAATCCAACACGGGTACCTTGGCGTAGAAGCCTGTTGTACTGACCACCACGGTCCGACCAAAAACTTACAACTAATGTACGATATATTTCTTTGCTCTATTAACACTTTTAGTAAGAGCCATTTAGTTAAAGAAACCCACCTGGTCGGTCAAGAGGTAGAGTTGTCGCTACGAGTCAGCTGTTTCCCAGCTGATTATTGGAGACGAAGGTTCCTGGTTCAAATCCTAGTAAAGGTTTTATACGGTGTTTTATATACGGGTTTTATAATTTTATACGGATTTGAATATTAGACAGTGGTTACCGGTGTACTTTGATGGATAAGGTTCAATGAACCATACTCTCTCAGGAATGGTCACCCTGGGTCTGTACAAGACTCACCTCATTTACATGTCATGCACATCATCCTCATCTCATTGGGTCATGGAATTGCTTATTGTTCTGAATTAAACAGATTGCAACGCACACACATTTTGTATGAAAAAAAACTATAGAGTTGATATAAAGAAGTATGGCGGACTGAAGGTGGCGTGATTCAGACCAGCCTCCGTGATCACCCAGCCAACATCATTTCCGTTGTTTTGACTTCATAAATACTATTATCTATACCTACACATTCAGTACGTATAACGAACGCACTGTTTCTATAGTTGAGTTTGAGTCCTGAATTTGTTCTACACACAATTCCTTATCTGCAACGTGCGTGATAGGGGGTTAGTTTTAAAACAATACGAAAAACTTTCTCTTTTCACTCTGGATTAACCTTATTCTTTGTGAATTAAGCTTCAAATTAGTTAAATTGTAAAAGTGAATTTTGTGGTCTTATTTTGTCAAAATTTAAATTCAGGTAATTTGCGGTATTAAATATTTTGACATTGTACGACTGATTATAAGTTAAATTTTAAAATATCTTAATACTTTATAATGTATTATTAATAATTTAAATGGAATGTACAATTAATGTTGTTTAAACTTAAATAAAAATAGATACGTAGGTAGCGAGTTTTATGTGTTTTTACAAAAAAAAAATTAAAAATTAGGGCTAGGTACAATTAGTATAGGTTGCGCTAAGCAATTTGGGTTGAGTTCTAGCCAATGAGAGAGAACTGGATTGTTTACGTTTACTCTATAGTTAAATGGCTTTTACTTAAGCACCTATTTTAAAATATTACAGTGATTACATAGTTAAAAGCGCATCAGAAATGTATTGATGGAAGACACCCGGTAATATTTGTACAATTTACCCTGAGAAAAAAGACAAAAGAAATAATGTATTAAAAAAGTTCTTCCAGAGCTTTTCCTATTCATTTTACAATGTTACTCAGACCTTGAAATAATCTACAAATAAAAATGAATAATTGAAAAATTGAAATGAAATGAAATTTTTAATTAAATTAATAAAAAATCTGGTGTGAAACACTCACAGGACTTTCTCTTACCAATGCAAATAATGAACAATATAACCTAACATTAGTAGTAAAACATTAGAAACAAAAACAAAAACCCAACCTTAAAAACATTACCTTATTTTAATCATGAGTGAATGGTGCAAAATTAAAATCAATCTCAGTTTGGCTTAATAATACAGGAAAACACTCTTTCGCGCTTAACTAGACTCTGTAGAGAAAAAGCTCGAAATAAAAATTGTAGAGCTGTTAATTTCCTACACATTTGATTTCATATACTTGTGTCGTAAAATTCACACTAAGGCTGAAATCTTAAAAAACCATTATTTACAAATTTTCATTAAAAACCCAGAAAATCACTACATACCGCTAAAGTAAGCGCTAACTTTATTCACTCATTTTTACTCATTTATTTACTCATTTTATTTTACTCACTTTTATTTGTAGATTATTTCAAGGTCTGAGATATTTTTTATTACTTTAGCAAAGAGATTTATTCAAAGATCAAAGTGAATTTTTGAACAAAGCTTAAGAAATTCCTTAACATAGTCTAAAGACAGAGGTGTGGGTAGTGGTGGTGGGCTATTTTTATACAAAAAAACGTTAAAATAAAAGTTGTAGGTTTTTACATTTTCTACAACTTTTACTACATACATTTTTCCGCTAAGTGCATATTAAGGCCGCAATCTTAAAAGAACCTTTTTCTATACGAAAAACAGCTTCTCCACGTATTTCAGCAGACATGGCGCCTACCCTATCTTGTAGAGAATAAAAAAAAATAGTAAAAAAGCGATTTTTTAAAAATTCTTTGGAGCCGTTTTTGAGAAAATCCCCCAAAAGTAAAAAAAGTAAAAACACGAGTAAACTACTACTTCTGATTTTGATGAAAATGTTCGTGTCGGGTCCCCTAGTATTACCTAACGTACGTCTCAAGTTTCAACTTCGTACGATGTTCTGTTCTTGAGATATTTTGTTAACAAACAAACAAACAAACAAACAAACACACACACACACACACACACACACACACACACACACAACCAATCACTTAAAACATGGTTTTTTGATTTCAGGGGGTCTGAAAACGTGTATATCCGGTGAACTTAATTTCGAAAAATTGACATGAAAACAATACTTTCCTTCCTATTATTCATATAGGGAAGAGAAAGTAAAAAGATTTATGAAACTATCTTAAGTTGTGTTTTTTAAAACATAATAACTTAATAATTTCAATTGTACAAACAACTGGTATACTCGGATTAAAAGCAAAAACATGAAAGAAAGAAAATAAACATAAGAAAAAAATATTAAAATTTAATTATCCAAAAATAGGATGTATGAGTATAATTAAAGGATTTCAACTTCTTTTACAATAAAGTTGATGTTGAAATAAATTTATAAAAGGTGAAAAGGAAAAAACAGGAAAGATAATGAGCTTCTTTTCCTCATTCTTCTTCTTTTTCACCTCCGCTTCCTACCTCTCAAATCTCCCTATTTACCAAGGAGTTCTTCGAACTTATATTACTTTAGCAAAGAGATTTATTCAAAGATCAAAGTGAATTTTTGAACAAAGCTTAAGAAATTCCTTAACATAGTCTAAAGACAGTGGTGTGGGTAGTAAAGGATTAAAAGAGATGAATAAAGTAAATGAGACACCATCGACCGAGTGCGACCAACATTCATTAAACTTATAAAGAGGGAAGAAACAAATTTGACCCATCCTCCTTGCCCTTTAACACTTGTTCCGGATTCTATAACACTACTCAAACTAACCACCCTAATAATTTCCAAACAATGAAACGCAAAATAGGAACATTTAATTTTTAATTAACTCATCTAGATAACATTTTTGCGTTATATTGTATTTTAATGCTAACTTTTAGGCCCATTTCATTGGATATTTAAACTGAAAGTTGAAAAATGCGTATAATGAAACAATATCTACTAAATATCAAATTAACAATGTTAAAAATAAAAAACTTATTTTTAACAAGAAGCAACCAAATTATTTTAACAGATTACTATTCAATAATCTCAGGTATACAATGAGTTTTAATAAATATTTTAATACGTGATTATTTTTATTGAATTCTCACAGACGGTAATAAGATGGAAAAAACTGTTTGGTTAGGGCTCTGTCGGGGCACACAGACGGTGGTAGACATGGCGTCTTATCGTTCAGCTAAGAAATCGTCTTCTTCCCTCGTGGATTTCATTGATAGCTTCTTTGCTGGAGTCTGGTAGGCGTAACCCCCGGTTTTCGGCGATTAGAGTAGTAAATTGAGGGACAGGGAAGCCACACAAAGTCGTGGAATGGTAATTCTTTTACTTCTGGAGACATTGGATTCGGAATAGATTTATCAGACGGCTACAAAGCAACAGCTGTTGTTTGTTGTGGTACACTCACTTTTATAACAATGAATGGGAGGGAGCAGAATCAAACTCGTTCTCTGATTGGTCGTAGCGGCGCCTTCTTCGATTGGTCACTGTTCTTACGCATCCCTGATGGTATAGTGGAGTACTGATTTAGAAATGGCGTTGATGACAGAATAAAAATTTTGAAGGACTTATCGAATCCCAAATTCTGATAGCGTGACATTCAAATTAAAATAGGTAATTGTTCCCTTTTATTAGCTGTATGAAATTCTTAACCGAATTCATCATGAAATCTGTATAACAAAAATTGATTGGTATCCAGCTGTTCTAAGCAAGATTACAATTTTCATCCACACACCAAAATTCGTTGTCAGTATTTACATCATTTTCCATTGATATAATATTTTCTTGAATACGAAACGACAACTTCGTGGGCGTCGATCCTCAGAATTAGTTATTGAACTAATAATTAATAAGTCACTCAACTAATTATTAAGTCAACTCATTTAGTAAGTCACGCGAATCGAAAAAACCTTTGCATTAAACCATATTTTGTTATTAATCAAAACCTTTGCATTAAAAATTTGCAGTAAAACAGCTTTTATTTAGGGGTTTTACAGAATCAGTATAACGAAGGAGTTGAAAGAAAGGATTTTGTGGCACAAAACGGAAACAGATAATGGGATTAAAACGTATTGAATTTTTAATTTGGACTGGGAAGGGTTATACGATACAGGAAAAAACCTTGGCTCAAATACGCGGGCTAGGGTCACTTATACGGTAATCTCTTTTATTTCTCCCTATAGATTCCTCTATAGACCAACAGTCACTTATTAAAAAAGTAGATTTTCCTTGTATTCATTCCGGCTTACTAAAGACCTACTAGGACCACAAAAAATACCGTTTAAAAGAAAATTTACGTTCGATCGTTCTTCTTTTCTTTCCTATCCAATATTATTTCTCTTTTTTGGTCGTGTGATCCTTTATATTCATCTCTCCACTTAGGTTTTGGGCGTTCAATTTCATTATCATGGAAACCAACGGACTCCTTAAGTCTATTCCTAAATACATCTATATTTTTTACATCTTCAATTGGTATCTCTCTCTTGAACATCGTTCTTCACTCACGAAATTCAGTCTTTAATTGTCTTATGTCTGTCACGAACATTATCCCAATTTTAGTGAAGAGTCTTTCAGGAATCATTTTTACTTAGTACGTGTAGAATGTTACTCTCCCATAATTGTGCCCGGCATCTTCTCTATCTCCTTACACCATCTACTCTTTTGAAACCGGATATTTTCGTTCCCTTCCTCTCATTTTCTTCAACATTTTATTTATTATTTAACCTTAACCATTCAACTGGATGGAAACGACCTGGTTTAGAACAGTTGTCAGATATAAAAATTATTTCGCACATCGGTTCGAACCGCCGATTGCTACGCTGAAATTATATTCAGTTTTACATCGAACCCAACTATTGTATATTCTTCAAATATTTCAAACATAAGTATACTAAAACCAATCTCTTGAGAGAATACAAACAAAGACGTTGAGCTGAAGGCGGAAATAAGCATCAAAATAAATAATAAACAGAAACAAAAATATTCTTACTATAGCTACTTTGGGTTCAGCTAAACTATCCAAAGCGAGTTCCAGCCAATGAGAAGGAACTGTGTTACTTACGTTCACTCTAAAGTTAAAAATTTGTCAAATTAAAAAATTAGGTTTAATATACAATATTTCAACAAAAAAACCTAGATATCGAAAAGAAGATTTTGGGTTGTGACGTGGTGTCTTATAAAGGCAATGATATTTTGATATAGAAAAGAGTTTGGAAGTTATGTGGATTCACAAAATCTTTAGAATATGAAATAAAAAACTTAACAAAAGTCAAGTATTGTAAGACGCTGGCTATACCGGTTCTGTTATACATGGCTATAAAAACCTAGAACATGTCGAATAAGGAGATGCAACTGTCAAAATAATGTGTGATTAGGTTTCTGGTAGCAACGGCTAGGAACCAGTTGGATCTAAAAAGAAATGAAGATGTAAGAAGGGAATTAAGTATACTTCCTGTACTTCAAAATATCCGACAGCGAAAGTACAATGTGAGCTTACAATGTAAGCGCACGATTTGCACTTGACTCAATGTCATAGAAAGAATGCCGGATTTCTAACTAGATCATCACAATACAGACCAAGTGGTCAAAGGAACCGAGAAAACCCTTTGAGAAGATGGATACCGGTACATTGTCTACCTGTGAAGTGAAGAAGGAGTAGGAGGAGGAAGATTTTAAAAGAAAATGGAAGTTAATTACTGAAAAGTACTACAAAACAACGCACTAGTAATATAGTTTCATAAGCTTAGAAATTTTTTAAAGTTCATAGCGTTAAAGGACAAAACAATGCTCATCAAAGTATAATCAGCGACCGAGAAAAGCCAAAAAATCATATTTTTTCGATTCTTACAAAAAACTATTTTTTCTTCTCACATAAAACTATTTCCGGTGATAACTAGTTCAAAAATCTTGTAAGAACACACTCGCTCTTATGTCAGGTTTAGAATGCGGTAAGTGGAAGACAAAACGTTAAATCTACCTATAATTACATATGCTTTTTATATACTAGTACTGTAAACTCAATGGTATAATATAATGGTACTTACAGGTTTTCTACGGATGGACTAATTAAACATTAAAAACGTCAAGCAACTTATTAAACTTTAAATCACGAATGATTGACTATAATTATAGTTTCGTAATTTTGTTTACGAGGTGTCAGTTTTACACGTTTGATGAAATTTTTGTTATGTTCCGATTTATTTTAGTAATAAGAATAAATAACTTGTTAGTAAAAGTTTACTAAAACAACCTTTCGTCATGCAATATCAAGTTCCTTCAAAACTATATATTTTTTTCATTCTTTTCAACGTAAAAATAATGAAGTAATTATAACAAGATACAGGATGAAACTATAAGGTAACACGCAAAATATAAAGATAACACCTGTATTGTGTCCTACATTAAAATTTTGAAAGATAACTTTTTAGTGCGTGTTCATACAACGAAGCTATTTCATAAACAACTTCAGTTATGTTAACATCGGTTCTCTTTAAGTTGCAAACATTGGTAACCGTATGAACGTTTCTTTTCTACCTTTGTAGCTGATTCGAATAGAAATCTCGAGTTGTTTATAAATGTGGAAATGTACCAGCAAGACTTCAGATTATATGTACTAAAAAGGTTAAGAAGGTACAAAGAAAATTGACGCTGCATTTTCGTCACATTTTTTCATCCATCACACCTTGTAGGGTTTAGCATTAACACACAAAAGAATTTCACGTAAAATAGTACCTTATTTCAATATTTTAAATATTTTTACTAAATAAATATTTAGACTAAACAAAATTAGTCTAGTTGACCAATTAAAATTTAGTCTAACAACTGTAACGTTCATAAAACTTATACGTTTGTAAAAGGCCAGACAAATTTATCATACACATAAGTTATAATAACTACATTATATTATTCGCGTCTACAGGAGATTAACAAATGATAGTCTCTTCGAAATGTTTTGCCGAAAACATAAGCCATTAACAATTTGAAATAAGGAATAAACTAATCAATACTTGCGGTTTCTTACAGAACATCCACTGCCGCTTAAGTAAGCTCCAACGTTAATGCAAACGCGTAGATGCGAACCCATATTAGTCCACATATAAAAGTTGAATTGACTTTTAGTTCTTAAGAGTTTTGTTACATGCATGTTTACCGAAAACTGAATTTAAAAGCCTATAATTTCATAAATTGCCCATAAAAGCAGGTGGAGAGTTAAATTTTTTTCCACTCGATCTGCTAGTTCCAGGGCTATAAAAAATTGTGCTATTCATTATCACATCGTCAGCCAATTATTTAAGAACAGAAAAGGTAGAAATGTAAAAGATACAAGTCAGAGTTATCTCCTCTGAAAATAATGAATTTCGTAATACAACTAGAACTTTTTTTGGTTTAACGTCCGACTGTTTTGCAATTGTTGCTAATGCAAACGGTGAAGGATGAAATGATTGTTTGTAAAGTATGAATATATGCCGTGCCTGAATGGGATTCCAACCCAAGACGGCATGATGAGAGGCGAGCACGTTACGAGTACCAACTACGCCAATATAGCCAGACCTTGCGGTGCACAAAGTGAAGGTGTCATTTTCAGGGTGGAAAACTGCGTACTTTTCGGAGGACGAAGCATACATTTCAACTCAGTGAGGAAAAAATGGTAAACCACCTCACTCTTCGTTTTACTAAGTAGAACCAATAGAGGTTCAAACCAGCCTTTCAGCTGATGACCTTAACAACAATTTCATAAAGAAAACTAATTTCAAAGTGGTTTTAACTTTAAATTACAAATAGCCTACCAAAAACTAAATTAAGATTCGATTAAAGGAATTATCAAACATCAAACAGTCCTTGGTCAAATGAATGTTAAATACAAATATTGCATTATTTTTAAACTGCAATTTTAAAAAACCGATAACACAAACTCCTTGTACATTTTTTCAGAAATTCCATTTAACTATATCACTTTAACAATCCCAAATATGTAGTAAATGAAAAAACTTAACCTAAAATTTACTTTTCATTTGAACTTTTTATAAGTAAATTGGACTTTATATTTTTGCACCAGAGAATAAAATATTAAAAATTTATATTTAAGTATAAAATCCTTATTTTGGGATTAATTCCAAAACCCTCCTGATGGTGGTTGACAAACCATGGGCTTCAAATTTCAGTTCAATCGGTCCAGCAGTTTTTCTTTAGAACTCATAAAACGTATGTACACGCGCGCACAAAGGTAGGCATCCTTTTTTTATTTTAGAAAGTCATAAAAAGTGAAGATCAGTTAAATTCAGGTTTAAGTTTTTCCCTATCTCTATGCTTTCTCACCATAGGCCTACTAATAACAAGTGACAAAATAGTCAAAATATTTTTGTCACTGCAGGTTTGAATAAATACCCAATAATTTATATTTAGCCAATCCTAAATATTATCAATAAATGTTGAAACACGTATTTCAACTACAGTGAAGTTATAAATACGCAAGCTAATACGACAGATTACAGTTCAACCCATATCAAAATTAATTTAAATTCCACAATCGTACGTTCATTTAGCATCCCAATTTGAATACAGATATTACTATTAGACGTTTTGAAACAAAAAATTAATAACATTTGTTTTAACGTGCTAATAAAACGCATATGGTACCCTATAAAAGTTATGCAATTAAGAAAATAAAGAAATAAAAAATTACATTACGTAATTACGTAATATTAGCCTACAGGCGTATACTATAATTAGCGTGGAACTGTTAAGATAGGATTCTCTTATTAGTAACGGCCCAATTATGGTTTGCAAAGGTCAGTTAAGCATGCAACAAAAGGAATTTGATGTTATAGTTTAAGGCAATGCCCATAACATGCAGGTAGAGTGTTAAATTATTTCCACTCTATCTGCTAGTTCCAGGCTTACAAAAAATCGTTTTGTTTCTTATCACATGGTCAGCCAATTATATGACTGAAACATTTAAGAACTTAAGAGATAGAGGTGTAAAAGACACTAGTCAGAGTTATCTCCTCTGAGAGTCATGAATGTCATTACACAGCCCGACCCTGTGGTGAATGAAGTGAAGGTGTCATTTGCAGGGTGGAAAATAGATGCTTTTCGGACGGCGTGGCATGCTCATAAGCATACTTCTCCACTCAGTGAGGAAGGCAATTGTAAACCACCTCACTCCTCGTTTTCCTCAATAAAGCCTCTATAGGACTAGCCTTTCGTCTGATTACCTAACCAAAAGTTTAGGCAATATAAACATATAATAAGAACCTATTTAATGTAGGCATATTTCACGAATTTTATCTTTTGAAAACCAATTAACAAAAAGCAATACCTGAGTAATTTTTACATCTAAGTTATTTAAATTAGCTACTGGGTGTATCAACTGTAAAAATAGCGAATTATTTTAATGAATAAAATATCTGTTGCATTTGATAGGTTAAGATGGATTCAGTAAATAGACAGGTTTATTAGTAATCCTTGTTTTCCCGGTTCATTCCCCACTTTAATTTTCTAGGCATCAATTTATCAATAAGAATGCTTATTTTCAGAATTCTAATTTAATGGGGATGTACTAGTTACTTACTGCTTCAGAGTAGTAGTTATCCCTTTGTATCTCCGAGGAGCAGGTGCTCGAAATTCAAATACTTAACTTTTCCTAGGTTTAAGTTACTACAAAATAGTTACAAATATTATGTGTAATATAAATGGTCTTTTATAGTAAAGGTAGGCCTGGCTTTTCTTGTACAGGTATTGTGAAAGCCGGGTACCTATTTAGACAATTTGCGTTTTTGTAACACCTGCTATTCAATCACAATTTGTTTAGAGTTGTTAAGATTTATCCAGAAGCCGTTAGAAGGATTTTGTATTTTATTATTATATAGAAAATCTCTTTTCTCGAAATCTCCATTAGCCCACCTATATAAGCGACGCGAGTTATTCAGTGAGTCAGTATTTGATCTATCTTCCACAAGTGTACATTACGTAAAGCTTAACGGTTACGTTTGGAGTAGGCCAGAGTAGGCCTACTGTAAATTAGTCTATTGTCTTACTATTGTTCAACTTTAAGCACAATAAGGCTAATGCAGACGGTGAAGAATGATAGATGAAAATGAGTGCTAAAAAAACAGCTGAAAACAGGGAATTGAACCCCAGACCACTGACATAGAAATCTACTGCATATACATCACGCACTAAAAGACTGGGTGAAGTCTGGGTAACGGACTGGGTAATCTCTATACGTATAGAGATTACTTGGTACGATCACGCTGGTGATTAATAATAAAAAAACCACTGAAAAAATTTCATGGGTAAAATTTATCGTCCTTTGAATTATCTTTACATGTACGGTATATAAAAAGTCGTGTACACCAAATTTTAAGGGTCAAGCCCCCACACAAAACTAAGTACTGTATAGTGTCTATACTTGGTCGACAGATTTTTTTTTTAGAATGAGAAGGCTGCACATATACGAGTAAACATTTTGTAAATAATATATATTTTAAGTTCGGTAAAGAATCCGGTAGTTCAAGGCCTCTTGAGTCTATTTCACACGCCCTTGTTTCTATTGTTAATTACATATTTTTTACAAAAACGTTTTAAAATACCAACGAAATACCTACAGATATAAATTCAAAAAGATTATAAAGCAAATAACATTCGAATAAAATCTCCATAAAGAATTCAGGAAAAAATCCCTCACGTTTAGTAGACTTTCGTGTACTACCTATTTAACCATCAATTGTAATCTTTGTTTTCCACATAAAGATTAAATTTATCCAGATAGAAATTCATTAAAAGCATTATAAATTAAACACTGTAGGCCAGTGACACAAAGTTTTAATGAGAATGTTTGATTTTGCTAAACAATAAAGCTGAAATATATTACATTAGAGCCGGTGTAACCAAGCTAATCAGTTTAAAATACATATCATTAAACACATTACTGATTACGGGTAGCCGGTAAATAAAGCGGTATTCTCTCTGAATAATAAACTTTAGTTATAAATCAATAACAGACATTATAATATTTAGTCTATAATAGACATTATATAATAAACCTACTGTAAACCGATCCGTTTCATAAAATGCCCATAGGACGATGAGAAATAACCAACGGTTTTTATTAATGAACACTTACACCTGAATTAAAATTAATGCAGAAATACGCATTAATAAAATGTACATAATCATACAAATCTCAACATACATAATGCTTATTTAAATTTGTGACGGTAACACACAGGAAACTACATAATTGCGCATTCATTTTTGATTAAAAATCAAATTATTAGGATAAAATACAAAAAAAAAATCATTTTTTTACCAAATAATAAAGGAAGTATTATGTTTTAACAACGCAATCTTGCTAGAAATTAAAAGTAAAGTATAATTGTGTACATTTGTTTAGCCTAAATCAAGATTAGCCTAAGTTATTTCACCATGTTTTGTAACATTGTTATTAATTTTATAAAATAAGATTACCGCCGGAAATGGACCAATGATCTTGAAAGAATGTCTCCACACAGGATTCCTAGACTGGTCAGAAGTTACGGGCCGCTTGGACGGCGCGATCCGGGTGCTAGATTGATGCCGGAACAGGTCTTGGGATCTAATTCTTCATTCGTAAAGAAGAAGAAGAAGAAAAAGAAAAAGAAGAGATAAAATATTAATCTAAATAGACAATTCCCGACACCATAACGACCCTTCAAAACAAACTTTACTTCCCAACGTTGCCACCAGAATAGTAGCACCGTCGAAAATTCCTAATTCAATTACTCTGTTATGTACTTCGAAAAATTTCGATACGGCTTTTACCAATTTTCATTTTCGGATTTCTTCCAGAATACCGAAAGTATCTTTTTTACAACACTAGAAGTTTTATAAACCCGTTCCGTAGAACTCTGTATTTAAAGACAAACAGAATAGCTATTTAAATAAATTGGCCCGGATTTTGTGTTTCAAATATTA
The DNA here is from genome assembly GCA_035578175.1 of Catonia carolina. Classification (NCBI taxonomy): domain Eukaryota; kingdom Metazoa; phylum Arthropoda; class Insecta; order Hemiptera; family Achilidae; genus Catonia; species Catonia carolina. The sequence continues at coordinate 86,490,003 of JAQMRL010000002.1, forward strand.
TGATGATTTTAATTAAAATTTCTACCACGTGTCTGCTGAAGCGTAAGCTCGAACAAAATATATTTTCATCAAATTTCATCTTTTTTACTATAGAAGTTCAAATTCATGAGAAACCTCCTGCGTTGCTACTCATCCGTTACTAAAAACTGAAGCAATTAGGCAAATTTTAATATAGGTAATTAATACTAAATATTAACAAGATATATCTTTGAGGGTTAAATTTCTATTATTCCTAAGTATATCGTAATGCCTCAGATTGATAGATGGGATACTACAAAATTTAAGGATAGGCTACATTGATGCTAAACAAATTTTATGAAATATTTCAGAGATAGAATTAATTTGTAAATGTATTATTTCATCCGGCTCGTTTACACCGTAGTTGGTTATTTTACGCTTCATTTCAAGAGAGTAGGTTTAATTTTGCATAAATCATTGTCGTACAGGATATCCTTTATTAATTAATTTAAATGAAGGCAGGCCATTCTTCCGTAATCACACAGCTTCAATTATTAAGATTTAAGGTGCGTACCCACTGAGAAGCCTATTTTACTACGCTTTATTTTAACTCCAGCCCCAAATATTGCAGCCTGTATAAGAGAAGTAGATCTAAAATAAGCTGTACCTTAATGAAACATGCCACAATAAAGCAGAACCCATTACCATTTTGTATTTTTGACACGCCTAAAATTATGGAAATTATTATGAATCTCCAATGCCGCAGGCTACCTCAATTTCAAGTAATTTTACTGGATAAATTAGATGATACAATTTGAATGAAGATACGGCATGAAAATTTCACAATCTCATTTACTGTAACATATTGTACTGCTGAAAATGTTTGAAAGAAAACTTATTTCATAAATTCTAAAAAAATGATACGTACTAGAATTTATAAGTAGCCAATGTACAACGTTAAATTGTCAAAGCTTAATTAAGCCTCCATCGAACAAAAAAGGTCAAAAAAGGTCGAACAAAAAAGGTCTCCATCGAAAAAAGGTCTTCTTGATAGCACAGAAAGTTGCTTAAAATTATTTTAAATAGGGATGAAGATTAGATAGCGGTTTTTAAATGCCAAGGATGTATTGTCAAATCAGAAGTTCGTTTTCACATGCAAAATATAACAGATATAAAATTATCAATTAAAAAATTAGTTAAACATAAATTATGCTTAATTTTAAATCGTACTGAGTTTATTTTGATTATTTATACATTTTAATTTTATACATTGAGGTATAAAATGTTTAGTCATCCTTCCAAGATTAAAAAGAAAATTATGTTAAAATAAAATTAACAAATAGTAACATAGCAGTAAGAAAAAAACACCGTAGATAACAAGATAAACAAAATATTATTCCTCAATCAGAATAATGTTCAAAGCGAAAGGTACCGGGTTCGATTCTCGGCTAAGGTCTAGAAATTTTAACACGTTAAAACCCAAGTACCAAAACCCTTAGAAGTTGGTAATGACTGAGGTGTCGATGCGACGTAAAATAAACTAAAAAACACTAATCTTAAAAATATTCATCAAGCTAAAAACATATCTAGTTACAAGTTAAACTGCACGTTACATCTTCATTCCATCTGCTCATAAATCAGACGAAGTATTGCGTCATTTTCCATCTTTACGAAAAGTTTCACATAGCCTAGATCCAAGAAGAAGAAAACATAAACCGTCTATCAACTGAAAAAATAACCACAAGATCATACAGAAGCAACGCTTCTGACCGCTGTCTTATTCAAGAAAGATTAAAAACTTAAAAAACGTATTTACTAAAAGTTTTTGTTTAAATGTTTATAATTAATTCTTTATCACTGTTATAAAAAATATAGTTTCCCAGAAATACTGTATTTTACTAAAATAATCACGGATATTTCGTAATTACAACTTTAGCGTAATTCACCACCGTTTTATATTTAATTTTTAACTTTCTACCAATTTCGCTAACCTAGGATATCAGTTCCAAAATTAGATACCAGTTTTTACAGTAAATTAAAGCCATTCAGGGCTGAATTCCATTATAAAATCACGCAGTTCTGCATATAACACTTGGTCGTTATCATTACTCAAATATTTTCTTCACAACATAAAAGTTCTGCTCACTAAATTCTGATCTGAAAATAAATTACAAGTATAAATACATGGGTCTCAAACAAAATACAAATTGGTTGCGAACAGGGATAGTTGTTGGATAAAGAAAAAAAGTTTGACTTTATTTACACCTGAAATCACAATATAAAAAATAAAACAAAAATTTTATTAGTTTTCAGTATAATTACAACACATGTTGTTTAACCAATATAATAAAATAGATTCTGTTCAAAATGTAATTTAAACAATTCCTTCTTACGTGGTTATTATTTAAGATCAAATTTATTAAATAATGTTCCGGAAACTTTAATTAATACTACATATATAATAAAGTTAAAACAAAACGTGATATAACTTTTAATTTCTGTACAGCGTTAACTGAACACGAGACATGACAACAGTTGTCCCGTGTATTTAGGCCTACGTTATTATACATTAATTAAACTTTTCAATAATAAATTTTAGTGAGCAATTTAAAGGGGTTTTCATACGAGGTACCGGGTGCTTTAAAAGTCTTGAAACAGATGAATTTTAGATAACTGGGTGTGACTAAGTAATCAGAATAGTTTTAGTTGCTTACTACATTTAAGACAAACTATATCGGGTTACTTTTACAATTTTGTTGGCTATCTTGGATCCACCATACTGAAATTAACTTTTTTATTTTGAATAACATTAATGTGAGAGATGATTCCAAATTAAAATTTGATTAAAATAAAAAAATAAAAAACCGCGTGACGAAGCAGTTTGACCTGCTTCTGAGTACGGATACTTTAAACCAGCTGCGGGCATATACGAGGAACAGTGCGAAGCAAAATCACGCTGAACATTCCACATTAGTCATACGTTACCGAATTCAAGGGCACTCCACGAAAATAATTTAACAAAGAAGCAACTGACAATGGCCAAGATATTAATTTATTCTAAAACACTTAGTACGAATTATAATTAATAAAACAATTTATAAAATTATAGAGTAGAAAGAATAGGCCCTATACGAAACAATAATTAAAAATTGTCATGCAAAATAAGACCAATATTCTTGTTTCTTATTTAGTTTATTTATAGTCGCCTGTACATTAGCGACTACGATGGTTTATGAAACTGGAACGGTGGGTTTTCACTTCTTATAATTTCCAGACCCTAGCTACGGACTAAACCCCGGAACTCCATTTTGTAGGCTAGCCCCCTTTCCACTATTCCAAGGAAACGACACGTATTCTTGTTGTTACTATTACTGTAAGTAGTTGTAATGATGACAACTACATTGATTATTACATTGTAATAATGAGTAGTTGTAATTACTTATGAAAGTAATAATAAAACTGCCTACAAATTAATTATTTCATTTTTAATTAACAATTTATTTATTTATCAGAAATTTAATTCGTTAGATTTGATAATGTATTTAATTATTTATTTAGTTACTAAAGAAAAAAAATGACCACTAAGTTCACATTAAATTCATACTCATTCTCCAAAAGTTATCGATCCCAGTGCACTACATTCGTTGTATCGAATCAAACTCATAAAACAGCTACAGTAATTCATACGAATAAAGTTAATTGCTTTTCTCCACAAACTAAACATAAGGTCACTAGTATTTTAACAAACGAAAGAGGGAAATGGACAAAAAGAGATAAATGTCAGCGTTTTCTTCCATATTAACGTTTAAATTTATAACTATCACTATTGTTATTTTCATCTGTATCGTATCAATTTCACTTAGTTTTCACACAATATTGGTTATCTATCCTATTCACTTTCTAATTACTTTTACTTAATCTCTAATAATTAATATAACAATTTTTTTTATAAAGTTGTGACAAACATAAATGTAACCTAATCATCTAATTTCTCAATTTTATTTACCTAAAATTAATTTATTGAGTTCTGTCTATTAATTAACGTTTTCTATTATTGCCTTACATTTCATTTTCAATTAGGTTAGTTATTTATTTATCTAAGTTATACAGTTTTATTGGCGTAATAAATTTTGTTAAATTTCGTTTAGTTATTGCTTATGTATCCCAAGGAATAAAAGCCGTTCCCTAGAGGATCCATCTGAAAACATTTTATTGCAATATAAATTATGCAGTTTCCTCTTCATTGAAATAAATTCCACAATTAAAATATTATTTTATTAAGATACATTTTGTATTCTATACTAAAACATTTAATTGTATTCTTGACTACATTCAGAGCTTACTTTATAAAACTTAGTTGGATAATTTTTGTTTTTTTTTTTTTTTTTTTGTTTAACGTCCGACTGTTTTGCAAATTACTGCTAATGCAGACGGTGAAGGATGAAATGAATTTTTTGTAACGTATGAAAAAATGCCATGCCCGAGTGGGATTCGAACCCAAGACCGCGTGATGAGAGGCGAGCACGTTACCAACATCGCCAACGCGGCCGGCTTAGTTGGATAAAACCATAACTAGTTCTTGTCTTATTATGAATAATTTGTAGGCTTACAAGATAATATTCGCTGTAAAGTACGTCCCAATTTCATACTAATACAAGAAAAATATTGCGAATTTAAACTCAAAATTAATCCTAATCTTAATTTAATTTTATAAAAAAAATTGTGGCTGTAAAATAACATTTTGTGATTATTTTCCACTTAAGTGGTTCAGAAACTGATAAAAACCATTGTATATAATCTAATCTTAATTTAATTTTATAAAAAAAATTGTGGCTGTAAAATAACATTTTGTGATTATTTTCCACTTAAGTGGTTCAGAAACTGATAAAAACCATTGTACCCGAAACAAGAAATGAACGAAGTTCGTATTAAGATTAAATGCAGACAATATAAATAACTCGTTTTTAACAACACTAGTTTTCTTTGACAGGCTTATTTATTTAGACAATTAGTACACGTAAAAACTTTTCAAGACACGGAGAATTATGAAACTAAAGAAATAAAGGGTATTTTAACGTTAAGTACTAATATATACATTATGCCCAATAATTGACTAGTCAAAACCTTTTTAATGTAGAAAATAGTACTAGTATTACTTTTACTAGTTTTTTTTACTTTCTCTTGCCTATATGAATATATGGAAGGAAAGTATTGTTTTCACGTCGACTTTTCGAAATCGAGTATTCATAGGATATACATGTTTTCAGAACCCCTGAACCAAAAAAACATGTTTTCAGCTACTGCTGTGTGTGTGTGTGTGTGTGTGATCAAAATATCTCAAGAACAGAACATCGTACGATGTTGAAAGTTAAAACTTTAGTTAGATCTACTAGAGGACCCGACAAGAACATTTTCTTCAAAATCAGTCAACCGAAAGTAGTAGTTTATTCGTGTAACTTTTCACTTTATAGCAATTTTCTCAAAATCAGCTCCGACGATTTTTTAAAAATCGCTTCAATTACTACATTTGTTATGCCCTATAAGATAGAGTAGGCGCCATGTCTGCTTAAATTTTTGGGGAGGCGAAGAAAATTTTTTTTTATGATTACGGCCTTAATATGTATTTTAGGGTAATAGAGTACATAATAAAAGTTGTAGGTAATTTAAAAATCTACAAAGTTTATTTCAAACATTTTTTATAACGCTTAGTTTAGTAGTAATTTGTGATATTCTGTTTTTGTTTTCATGAAAATGTGTAAAGTCGATTTTTTTTAAATATTTCGGCCTTAGTATGAATTTACCGACAAAAGTGTATATAATAAAATTTATAGAAAATTAAAAAATCTACAAGTTTTGTTTTAAGCATTTTTCTCTACAGAGCCTAGTTTAGCGTGAAAGAGTGATCTCCGTATTATTTAGCCAAACTAAGGTTGATTTTCATTTTGCATCATTCACTCATGATTAAAAAATATTTATGTTTTTGAGGTTAGTTTTTTGTTTATTTCTAATCTATTAATTACTTACGTTATATTGTTCATTATTTTCATTGGCAAGAGAAAGTCGTGTGAGTGTTCACGCCAGATTTCTTTTCAAAGTAGGTAAATAAGGATATACACACTATTAAAGAATGAAAATCAAAGACTAACCAAAGGTTCACTTGGAGTGGGGAAGGAGAACTGTGCGAGACCATAACAGTACAACTTACTAAAACTAATTGATTAAAAAATAATTTTCAAGCGTTCATATACACAAGTCAGCTTAAACAAAACTTCATCTTAACACTTCTTAACACTTTCATCTTGAAAGTGTTTTCACTCCTTTTCCCTCAGATTCAATTGATGAAGAGGAAATTAACGAATTTTTAGAATCTCCATTTCAAATGGCAATGCCTCTTAAATTATTCTCCATAAATGAAGTCAAGGAAATTATACAAAAAAATATTTGTTCAAGAAAGTCGCCGGGGCACGACTCAATCACAGGAGAAATTCTAAAAGAATTGCCACAAAAAACTATGAGACTAATAACAATCATTTTTAATGCTATGCTTCGTATTGAATACTATCCTAAACAGTGGAAAATAGCAGAAATTGTGCTCATCCCTAAACCAGGTAAACCACCTAACGAAATAAAGTCATACAGGCCAATAAGTTTGTTGCCAGTGTTGTCTAAAGTGTTTGAAAAACTTATTTTAAAAAGATTGATACCTGTACTCGAACAAAGTGTTGTAATACCAGATTACCAGTTCGGTTTTCGAGCGGGGCATAGTACGATCGAGCAAATCCACAGAGTAGCTGCTAAAATTCAAAAGGCTTTCGAAGAAAAAGAATTTTGCTCAGTAGTCTTTATTGATATCTGTCAAGCTTATGACAAGGTTTGGCACCTTGGTCTGCTTTTCAAGCTCAAAAAGCACCTACCTCATCAATTTTTCAATTTATTTAAATCCTTTTTAGAAGACAGATATTTCAAGGTTAAATTACAAGCAGACTCATCACAATTATTTCCTATCCATGCGGGAGTTCCTCAAGGTAGTGTGTTGTCACCTTTCCTGTATTGTATATATACTTCTGACATGCCTGTTTCGGAAAACACCACATTAGCAGCTTTTGCTGACGATGTTGCAATCCAGGCTGTACATAGCAAACCACATACTACTTCAAAATATCTGCAAGAACATCTACACAACATAGAGAGCTGGCAAAAAAAGTGGCGGATAAAGTCTAACGAAGAGAAAAGTGTTCAAGTGACATTCACACTAAAAAAAGACACTTGTCCACCTGTTAAACTAAACAATAAAACACTACCACAATCAGATACAGCAAGATACCTTGGAATGCATCTAGATCGTCGACTAACTTGGAAAACACACATCTGGAATAAGAGGAAACAACTAAATTACAAATTTTATAAACTTTATTGGATGTTACACAAAAATTCTAAATTATCGTTAACGAACAAACTAACAATTTACAAGACTATTCTGAAACCAATTTGGACTTACGGGATACAACTTTGGGGAACGGCGACAAAGTCAAGCGTTGCCATAATTCAACGTTTTCAAACGAAATTTCTCCGGACAATCACAGACTCTCCGTGGTATGTCACCAACAGGATCATTCAACGAGACTTGAACATACCAACCATCACGGATGAAATCTCAAGATTTTCTTCGAGGTATCATACAAGACTTAATAGCCACACAAATTATTTAGCTGTGAACCTCCTCGACAACAGTGAAGAAATTCGACGTTTACAAAGACTTCACACGACAGACTTGTTTTAAAACACAACCAACGTAACTATATTCATTGTACAAAAAAAAATGTTTTTTTTTAAAGTGATTATATATTTTATTTTGTAAAATGGAGAACTAATGAGTTCTTCTTCAACAAGCCAGTTAATAGACTCTACCACTCATCTATTCATTGTTCCTTGCGAACAGATTGTAGATTAAGCAGTGTTTGAAAAAAAAAAAAAAAAAAAATTAAACACACTTTTTAAAACATACTGGAATAAGTTTGAACAAAAATTTGTAGTCTTTTAATAACAAACTTAAATTTAAAAAAATTAATAAACTCATTAAAGAATATGTGGAAGATAATTGCTCTTTATTATTTTAAATTTGTTTTCTGATTTAAAAAGGGAAATTGTTTTAACTAAACATTTTCTTTTATAGTAGAAACAAATAAATGGACTGATTTACTAGAAAATTTTAATTAATACTACGAGTAATAACAACAGTACAATTATGGTTTTCAGGCAACGGCTATTTAATTTTCAAAAAATGTTAAGAAAACTGAAATGTTAAGAACTGGAATTACTTCGAAAATCATACTGTTTTTGCAGTAAAATTACTAAAAACCTTAAAAACACTAGAACCAAATGGGTACATCATGATAAAAAGGGGCAAGGTTAAAACCTGTTTAGTACCACAATCTCTGAATGATAGGTTAATCAACCTACAAACCCCGACTGTATACAAATTATATTAAACCAAAATAAGATTTATAAAACTGCACCTCATAGAAAACTTTATAAAACGCAAATGGTTGTTTATCGTGTAGATTTCTTCAGAGAAAATATCGTGTGAACACATATCTTGCACCAAACTAATAATAATACAACAGACAGTTGCTTGAGTCGCTGAAATATTGCAGTAACTTAAATGTAAAATAACAGAGTGGTTGAAAATGAAAGGTTGTTAGTACTGCATCATGAAAGCTTCAGCCGATGATCATCCGTCAACGTCTTTAATACATCAAGTGTTGTTAAGATCCTAAACAAGCCAGCTATCTTCCTTAAATAAGCTAAAACATGAATTATCTGAACAAAACAAGCCTCAAATTCCATCACCTGTAACGATATTCTTCATATCCTTAACAAAACATGACATTGATTTATGTTGGCATCACTGTAAATAGGTTATTGTGAAAGAATAGCCTGGTTCTTTGCAACACAACATTTAAGATAATTTCATAAGTATACTCAAATAAAACAAGTATGGAATCAAAATGTATTGGTTATGCGTTACTTTAAGAGATGCAGAAAACTATTATCGAATAGTCCCTTACACTCTAACTTAAAACGTATTACATTACAATGCTCGAACACTGTATTTGAAAACGCTGGACAGACGTGCAAATAATGGGATGTAGGTCTATACACCAATATGCTGAACAGTCATTAACCAGAAATAATTATGTATTTTTAAATGATAAGAAAAATAAATATTTCTGTACCTCCGAAAAATTGAAGCTCCATTTTAAATCCTGTAAAAATCGCCAGAAAACTGATAAAAATATTTACTATATGAATCGTACTGATATTGGTAATTGGTTTGCTGGCATTACTCCCGCCACCTCCCCTCTGATTGATCGCCAGAAAGCATAGACCCGGAGGCCGTTACGTAGAACCTTTAATTCTCGTGACTGGTGACCGTCACTTATCTAATAGGGAATGAGATTTTTTTTTTTTGAATAACTGTAAATCTACGATCTGCTCTCATAGAACAATGAGTAGATGTGTTGTAAGGATAAATCTTGAGTAAGTAATACCCCTTGGTATTACTCTATAAAATTTCCCATTTTGTTGAATTGATCTTGCCAGGAATGTAAAATAAATTACACAATCACATATTAAAATAAATCTGTAGGGTGTAGTCTGCATAGTCTTCTATGTGTTCCACTGTTGTCTAGGAGATTGATGGCTTCTGGATTCTGATGATTTTCAAGTCTTGTTTGGTAACTGGTGCAAAATTTCTGTATAGCTTCGTGTACCGTGGGAGTGTTCGTGAATTAAATTAACATTAAATTAATTTATTCTTATTGGTATGAAGTAAATATGTATGAAAAAAATATGTATGAGAAAAATATGTATTCGCACACTTATAACAAACGACTGCAACTCAACAACTCTACTGTTCTGTAAAATCTCGATCACATCTTCGAATAAGACGAAAAATATTCCTATCAGTGCTAAGTTCAGTTTGGACAAACGGACTTAAGATACTTGTAACTACTGTAAAAATTAAGATAGACAAATGAAGCCCTTTAAGTCGAAATTTCTGAGGATGGTTACTGGAAATCCAATCTGTAGGTGAAATAATAACATAACATTACGAACTGAAGATGCATTTAGGCCTATGAGGAAAAAAACCTAGAATAATACATACACCACTATTTGAAAAGTTTCACAGCTAACCAAACGTATTATTTTAAAACTTATCAGTAGTACAAATAAGTGTAGAGTACAGATTTTAGCGGTATAACACCATTTACTTCACTTTTTTAGATCTAATCAAAAGATAATTTTATTTCCTTCAATCAAGATTGAAATATTTCCTAATTCTTCAATCAAAACCTCTTTCCATATAATTCAAGTTGACAAAATTGTCACATACAGAAATTATACAAGTGTACAATTCCAGGACTATTACATGTAGAAAAAAGACTTCATTAAAAGTGAGTTGATACCATCTTTAAAGTAACGTATTACACGAGGATTAACAGAAATTTAGCCTTCAGAACATCACATCAGAAATACATAACATTTAAAGTACTTATTTCTACTTCTACATCCACAACTTTTCATACAGTTAGAACAGATATAGAACTAACAAACACAACAAAGGAACATTGGTCTGTCCAACTGAAATATTATAGAACCATCTACAAAAGTACATGATGAAAATATTATCCAACGACAACCTTAATATCTGTTGCATGAGTTTGGTAATACTGTATAAACTTTAAAGTAGTAAATTAAAATTTTCAACACCATTAATTTTCTGATCAAAAATTTAGAAATGAAATATCAAATCACTGAAACATGTGCCTTTACTTAAAAAGCAAAGTAAGAAAACCTACTTCGAAAGTCATGAAAAGTTTTGAATGTTACCAAGCATAACAAATCAATTAAATTTACTAGAATTTGATAAAACGAAATCATTGCCGTAAATGTTGGAACACAAACGGCATAATACAACAATTGTTCAAGCCAGTCTGTAGTGCGAATTACTGCAGGAAATAATTGCATAACGTCAGCCTATTAGTATTAGGACTAAATTTATATGTGTCCGTACATAGGGATTTGCTTTTACTAACAACGGCTTTCCATACCAACCGATTAAATTCCATCTCGTTAAATTCCATTAATGACGAACCACAAACATAAAGTAGATTTACGCGAGATCTAATAGTTCTAAGAGTGTATTTTACCTTAAATTCTAAACCACCATGTTAGCTGGTTAGCAAAATTTTACCTCAACACCAGAATTGCAAGATTTTTTTATATCGTAAAAACTTTCAAGATAATAATAATAAATACTTTATTTCAATTTTTACTATTTCATTCTAAGTACCTTATCCAAAAACTATAATAAATGGACATACACATTATACAAAGTGGAGGAAAGTGAACTAACCACCTATGGCTAAAAGCTATGTCGTAAGATACGTATTCTCTTATTTTACACTGGTTTACAGTACAAAAGAGATTACTAAACTGAGCTAAGGATTTGAATCATGAAAAATACAATCTAAAGTATAATTACTTTTAATTAATTGTATACAATTAGTATTGGTATTAATTGTATACAATTAACTAAACATTATAATCTGAAACCTAAAATAAGTATAAGTGAACCAATAATTATTTATAGTGCCCGCCACGAAAGAAGTCTGTTGTGTTTGAAGAGCTCTATTTCAAAAAAGACAAAACGGAAATTGTTTAACGCTACAACAAATTAAAGCCTGCTCCTTCCTGCGTTTATTCGTTTAACTTGATTTTTTTTATTTAAAAATTTGTCGGAGATACAGCAATTTTAGCATACAAAGTACCCAGTTTTTAGCCGGTTTTCTGTTAGTGTGCTTTTTAAACGTCTGTTACTTCATCCAGGCTTTACGTAAAAAAATCAGGGTTTAAATATGTTAAGACCACAGATTTTTCTACAAAGTGAATATTTAAAAAGTAAAATCCAATTTTCCGTTTTAATATGGCCGCCATTTAAAAAAGTGCTATATTTTGGTTCCACGTCAAGATTGGGAAATGATTTTTCGACTGAACTGTACATTTTTACAACATTATTATGCTGTGATGTAAATAGAAAATTCTATTGGTTGAGTTTCTATTAAATAGGCAACTGGTCTTCACAGCGAACTTCTTTCGTGGCGTGCACTATAGTAAGCATTATTCCTATGTTATCTGTACCTAAATTTTTTATCCATTTTTATTTAATAATTTTAAACTGCCTATTGTTTTAGGTTATTATTTGTAAAGGAAAAAGGTTATACATTATGGTTGCCAGATAGCCATGGTGAAACTAGTAAAGAGCCGTTTCTGCGACCTGCGGAATTATTAAATGTCTACTAAAGTGTTGTAGTGACAATCTCTGCTCTGAAGATATCTGTTTTACGCCCCCTAGTTGGAATTTCTTTTACATAAAGTTTCCTACACACATAATTTGAAAATTAGCAAAAAGCTGTTCAGATGTATCTTTGAGGATTGTAGTTAATTTCTTTTATAATTAACTTTTGCACTTTTACTAGGGCGTCAATATATGAATAATCGGTGTCACCTCAACATATGATTCCATACAAGAGTGACTGGAAAATCGAGTGGTATGCTATTTTTAAAGTTAGCTACTCTTAAACTATTAGCAGTTTTTTAAAATGTAAATAGTCTTCCTCAAATACTAGGAAAACATCTTTATGTGTTTATCCTATCGGAGAAAAGAGCCAAATTTAATCATAATTAATCGTTTCACTTTACGTTAAAAGAATTTATTTTTATTTTAAATTATTCCAAAATGTTATTTTATCTAGCTTAACGAAAAGACCAAAATTAATGCGAATAATTCATAAGTGAACGGTAGTATTTTTATTGTTAATGGATTATAATTTTGTATTACGTCTATTTTGTCTAAACTTTGTTACTTTACTCGTAGTTATAGTATGAAAGAACAATTGTAATTTGTTGATTAGATAATAAGAATAACTCTCTATTTTCTTTAAAGTCATTATCGAAAGTGGGGAAAAAAATATTATCAGTGGGTTTGGATGAGTTCCTTATTAATCCTTATTTTTAACCAGCCGGTGTCGATTCCGTACCCTCAGCTTTGCATTCGAGTGTTCTATCAGTAAAAGAAGGAGTACATAACAAATATTACTACTTAATACGTAACAAAAGTTTATCAAAACAGTCTTTCCCAAAAACAAACAAACGGCAATTTTTTAAATATAATTTATTTTTCCTTACAAACGAATACTTATATTTGTATCAAAAATTTAATCAGACTTTTTAATTTCCTAAATGTGTTAAACATTTATTATTTTGTATGCTCTTCGGACAAGTTATTTCCATTTTTTGAAACTGTTTGCTTATTGTCCCAGCGCGGACAAATTGTAAATTTCATTCTGTGTATAATTAAAAATAATAATAATATTTATGAGTATCCTTATTAATACACTAGAGTTATATACGACACAACACTGTTTGTTTGGCAAACATACATAACTATTGTTTTATGTACAAATAAATACGGTTCACAAATTACAGTACTACATTTCGATGGGGTTCCGTATAAAATAGGCCAGGCCATAATATAAGACTACAGCCAACAATTATTACAATACACACTTAGAAAGATTAAACTGAGTTTGGTTCTAGGTCTAAAATATAATCTGACAAAAGGATGAGAACCGAAAGATGATTTGTTAAGTTTATCGGGGAAGATTGGCTTTACGATTGGCAAACTGCCACAAATATAAGGAGTCCAAGTTGGGCCGCCTAAAGCTCGCGTTTAGAATAACGGAATAACCAAATTCAGTATGCCTATTAGAGAAACGGGTAGAATGGTCAATAGTGGGTTAAAAGAGGTTTCGGTGAAGGTTACAGTTTCTATGGAAGGGATGATTAAAACGATTTTCTGTTTGATAGTACGCTACTTCGTATAATTTTTTTCAGTTGAATTACCAGGGTTAGTAATACAGCTAAATTGGCCGGTCAACTGCTCCATTATTATTATTACAGTAGTAACTGGTATTTTTCTTCATTTATTTTTTACGTAGTTGAACATTCATGAAATCCGAAAAATTATTACAAAAATTATTTCCTGTAATAAATTTCAAACAACTAAATTATTTACAGAACGTTATATTACTTTCATAGTGACCCTTTCTTAAAAGAAGGGAAATTATGTAATAATTCAAAGGGATGTATCATGTTTGTATTTATTATTTGTACTTTAGTACATTTTAAAGCTAGTAAAATGAAACAGACACATTTTAATGTTCAAACAAGTCAATTTATACAGATATTTTATTAAGTCTATGTGAACATTAATTTATTAGCGTTCTATTGTCTTTACACAAGTGAAAGAAGATAAATGCTAGTGTATGCGGTAACGCACACTGGTGAAAACTAAAATTTGTGAATTTCTTGTGGTGTGATGGAGGTTGTTTAGGACGGAAATTTGATCCACTCCAAGGACCATGTAAAGCAGCAGCAGCAGAGCTGGGCACACGTGGGACTCCCTGCTGTTCCAATATGTTTTGCACACTCTTAAATCACGCCGCTGTCAACTGAAATGCCGACCGACTATCTCTTATTAAAGTGAGCCTGATGTACGGTTTGTTTTCCCTAAACGTTTTTCATGGCACACCGCTGGAACCAATTTCAAATTCAAATTTCGTAAAAGTGATTCATAAACATTTTACAAAGAGATATGTGAAAAGTGAGAATGATAAACAACGTTGTAAAAAAACAAATTTCAATTTCCTTACACGCCCACAAAAAATAAATAAATAAAAATATTGGCTACTACTTTGAAAAGAGAAATTTATCAACGGTGGAGCACAACCTTTAAAATTACTGTAAACAACCGAGAGGCCTACCGAAGAAAAACTTTTGACATTATTGAATCATTCTAAATGTCGTAACTTTTGTCCATAAATCAGATGAGTATTTTATAATTTGAAATATAAATCAGTAAATACTTCATACAACTTCGGACGATGTTTGAATTAAAATAATTTTTATCTATCATGATTAACTATAGTTAGCCTATTAAAATTTAAAATGTTCAAACTAATATTTTACACACAATATTTATAAAAATAACGCGGAAAGAGATAACATCTAATAGAAGAATAAAAAGGTCTGAAATATATATAGTAGGTATATAAAACAATAGTTAAGAGCATACTGAAAATATACTGTATAATATTATTAGAATATGAAAATGCATGTTGCCGGAAGGAAATGTGGTCGAGACTGGGAAAGTGGAAGGAAACAAAATCCTGCAGCAGAGCCATTCAATTGGCAGCTCATATCTAACAACTCAATGCCATCAGAATAATCATATAATACTTCACTAAAATTATGCTCTATAAACACATTTGATGTTTGCACTATTAGTTTAAAAAAATGACTGTCTTGTTTAAGA
The DNA here is from genome assembly GCA_035578175.1 of Catonia carolina. Classification (NCBI taxonomy): domain Eukaryota; kingdom Metazoa; phylum Arthropoda; class Insecta; order Hemiptera; family Achilidae; genus Catonia; species Catonia carolina. Next base: position 86,505,400 of record JAQMRL010000002.1, read on the forward strand.
ATTTCATTAAAAATGGTTTCTATTTTCATTAACTATGATTGAATATAACAAAAATTAAATTTCTTACATAAATTCAAAAAAGTGTCAAGGGCATGCATGCCACACTGAATGCGTTATACGTCTGTGGTTCGGGAAAGTGATCGTAGCGTGTAACTTTTTTTTGTAAGTTGTTAGAAATAAAGCGTGGCATACAGAGTGCGTTCTGATCGTGCGGGCAGAAACTGAACACATCTACAGGACAGGACAGTTTGAAACATAACGCACTGTGGTCCACATGTGTCCGTCATATAATTTGTACTGTTTGTCACAAAGTTGTGATAGGTCACTCGAGACGGAAACATTCATTGAGGCAGTTCGTTGCTGTCGTTATTTATGACATGGGACATGAATTTATAAAGATCGCGACTGACCGCATGAACTGAATGCATTCTGTGTAACAGGGAAGAGTGCACTTGAGATCGAAGTGTGTTTATTTGCCCAAAACGGACGACGCAGACTGCATTCTGTGTGGCAGGCCCTTTAATGTATGTTTCCTCATTAAATGTGGAATTAAAACAGTGATCTTGTCTTATAAAACATATTAAAACCAAAGCTATAATTTATCAATTTTCATTCGAATATTTAAAATTGAATGTTTTTTACCATGTAGACAACAAAATTACGATGTGTTTTTACATTTAAGAAACAAGAACAAGGTAATGAGAGAAAACGCAGAAAAACAAAAAATAAAACATTATCATCCACTAATAATAAATATTACAGATAAAATGAAAATTAAATAAATTTAAAAAGAATTTTTTAAACTTACTATACTTAAAGTTTTCTTTTGTTGAAGTCATGTAAATTTACTTTTGCTGATGTTTTAATTTCTGTTTAGCCTTAATTTTGGTTTTTATTTTCTTACCGTTAATAATTTCTTACTACTGTTTTTATTCTTAATAATTTTATTATTTTCTTTTTTTGTAATTTTTATTTCTATTATATTGTTTCTTAAAAACCTTTTGTATGATTTTAAAATTTATTTAAATAGGTGGGAGTTTTTTAACGTAGGTTACCACTGAACAGTGTGAAAAAATAATTCATAAAGTTTTAAATTCAATAATTTTCATAAGGGCACCATCGTTGGATGGTTTCTCCTTTCCAGCCATTACTTTCTAACTATTAACTCGTAGTATTTATACTGATCGTAAATAGTAAATACCAATAAAAAACGAATTTTAAGTATTAAATTAGTTTTTTTGTAATAAAAGCAAAATATAAATCATTATTAAATCTGCTAAGTATTAAGTCAAACCCATCGTATCTATTAAGTCTTGTAAAAGTACAATATCTGTTGTCCCGTACGTTTAACTTATAGCGAAAAAATTTAGATTTACTGGATTTATGTCATTACAATTAATACTGCCAGAACAACCAGAAATGGAAAATGATTAAATTTTAATATGAAGAAGAATGACATTGTATATATATTAAAAATGCTTCTTTTATTTTTGGTCGTTGTCCAAAACCTAGTAAGTTTGGGATAATTTGGTTTTGGTCGTTGACGGTTCAACATGAATAATTATGGCTTATGAGCATCTAGAAGAAATGTTTAAAATATATTGTAGTTAAAAAGTGCTATTAAAGAAAATATAAAAGGAAGTTATAAATATAAAAAACTATTGAAAGAATAAATAAGCATATAATTTTCACAGAGAAAATTTTTTGTTTTTCCAAAATATCTGCACAATATCTAGATCTTATAAAACATAGCCATTGAAATTAAAGCATTTGAATAAAGTTACAATAGTGGAAAGATTCCGAACAGTTGAAATTATTACATAATTTTGCAATCAAATGATTACTATCTTAAGTACAGAATCCGCTCTTCCTGGAAAAGGTTTTTGGTTAGTTTTCCTAGCCACTACATAAAATGACTGGTCCGTCAATCTGCTTCTTGCGTTCTGGACACAAACAAAAACCTTCCCATTCCTTAACTCAAACGTCTGACATAAAACTTACCTGTACATTATTTAACTTTACAATAAAATTAATTAATAAACAAAATTTTAATTAACACATCCATGCCCATAAACAGTTACATTTAACACCGCAACATCACGTAAACCGACTATAACTTAAATAACAGATTATTGCATACGTCGAAACTTTAATTTAATGGCATTAAATATAAAGCCAATAGGAATTAAATTTGATTTTAAGTTAATTTAAATTCCCAAATGCTTTGAAATCTAACACGTTAATCAGCGAACCACGGAGGGGGAAAATGAGTAAATTATCAATTAAAAATAAACTACAACAAATAAAAATAAATAAATAGACCAATCACATAAGATTAAAACAAAGAAACGAAATTACTTACACTAATTCACAGTCCACTTCAATTAATGTTTACAAACGTAAATTTTAGTTATTAACAAAATTATATATGAACACAAATGGACTAATGTTGTTATCTAATTTCTGTCTGCAGTACTTGATTATACCTACATACTTGATTAGAATTCAACTCCACTCTATTACAGTTTGCATTGTACACACCCCGCAAATTCAAAATTATTTATATCTTCTGGCAATACTATCTAATCAGAAGTTATTTATGAAAATCTACACCCGTTTTGAAATGGTTGGGATAATTTCATCATAAAATAACAAATTCGTCTCAGTTCTTACGGTAAAATATCAATTTTTAATGTCAATTTATGAACTCGATTTGCCATTACTATCACTTATCTCCCATTTAAAATTCAACACTATTAGGACTTAAATGGCAGAAATTGGACGAATTTACAAAAAAAAAAAAATTTTAGTATAATTTATTAACTTTTCACGACCACAAGTAAAACATATGTGACTAAAGTAAAATTTTCTAAGCTTTTTATTACATAAAATTTAAACATGATACATGAATTTTATAACTTCTTTTAACACAAAATCACAAGAATATAACACTTGCAAGTTCTATTTCAAGAAAAATTAATCTGTAATGACTATATAGGTCACACGTTAAATAATTAAATAGCTGATAACTTTTTGCAAGCTAAACTACAACATTAACGACTGCAGCAAAATAAGGGTATAAGATCATCACAAAATGGTGTCGCAAATCATAAGCCCCAAAATAATATAGACAGTATGAAGACCACTTCTTTTTATAAATTAATTATTAACAGTGTAGACAACAACTGTTATTTAAAAAATAATACTAATTTAAAGTTAAACGAAATAAAAATTTGTGTCGTAGAAGTAAAGTGTCAACTCCAATAAGTTATTGTCTACGTTTTGTTTTCGTTTGATTAACACAATCTACATTGGGGGTTAACACTAATGTCATTAAAACGTAGAAAGAGTAAAGAGCATGAAGTCCTGTGGGTGGTCAGAGGGTGTAAAAGTTAAGAAAGTTGTTTACTCATTTAAATCTTTGTATCAGAAGCTATTTTATTTGGTGCAAATTTTTACAAATCCTCATACCTCTAGAATTTTTTACAAAATAAAAAACTCATGTTTTTGGTTCTTCTGAAAAATTACAAAATGGAGTTAACTTCCTTTACCTCTTAAGTAAGAAATACCTCTTAGGTAGAAAAAGAAAACATTAAACAGAAATAAAGTAATACATTAGTAACCGTGCATTAGCTATTAGCGTGCTACAAAGCGGAATGATCCGGGTCTGATTCCAGTCTAAGGTCTAGAAATTAAAACAAGTCAAAATAGCCACCGTCCCATAACCCACAACAGTCGCTAATGGCCTCGCTGTTCATGCAATTCAAATTTTTTAAATAATAACAAATCGAGATATTCTTGAAAATAAACTTCTGTAGCCTAACTCGAAATAAAGCATTCAAATTTATTATTGGTGCAATAAATAACCTACCTGAAAGGAAAATATCTTAATTTTAGTTAAAATGTTCATTAATTACTAAATTAACAAACACGGTTTTATAAATTTAAGAATTTCACGTTTTACAAGTATTAGTAGTAGTTGCAATGGTTAACAATAATAGCAGTCCAATAGTTCTATCACATCAGATCCAAATGAAATTTCAAAAGTGTTACAAAATATTTAATGCTTTTTCTACGATGTTTAATTAAGCCAATTACTACAAATAAATAACAATTAATTTAGAATATAATATCATAAATACCAACACAAAATATGTACGAGGGGGTACCCAAAAGAAACCGGAATTATTTTTTAAAACTATTTATTTTTAATTTTTTTACAAAAGAACCTTATCCCCTTCAAAATACTCTCCATTACAACTAATACATTTGTCCCACCGGTGCTTCCACTGTTCAAAACATTTTTTGTACTCCTCTTCAGTGATGGCTGCCAGCTCATCCGTCGTTTTTTTCTTGACATCATCAACGTTGTTAAATCGGAGACCTTTCATGCCCCTTTTCATGCGTGGGAACAAGAAAAAATCACACGGAGCCAGATCGGGTGAGTACGGTGCGTGTGGAAGCAAAACCATGCCGTTTTTCGCCAAAAACTGGGTAACCGAGATTGCCGTGTGTGCAGGCGCGTTGTCGTGGTGGAAAAACCAGTCCCCTGTCTGCCACAAATTAGGTCTTTTACGACGAATGCTGTTTCGTAGTCTTCTTAACACTTCAAGATAAAAAGCTTGATTTACCGTCTGGCCTGGTGGAACGAACTCTGAATGGACAATTCCCCTCACATCAAAAAAACAAATCAGCATTGTTTTGATGTTCGATCTGACTTGACGACTTTTTTTTGGTCGGGTGATAATGAAGTCTTCCATTGACTGGATTGTTGTTTGGTTTCTGGGTCGTACCCATAGCACCAAGACTCGTCACCCGTAATGATCTTTGACATGAAATCTGGATCAGTTTCAAGCTGTTGTTTCAAATCACTACACGTTTCAATTCGACGTTCCTTTTGAGTGTCTGTCAGAACCCGAGGCACAAACTTGGCAGCGACTCTTTTCATTGTCAAGTCTTCTGTTAAAATGCGTTGGACTGAGCTCCAAGATAACCCACTAACCTGTGATATTTGGTCAATGGTCTGTCGTCGGTCTGTTCGTACAATTTCTTTCACTTTCACAACATTTTCGTCTGTTCGGGAAGTCGACGGTCGTCCAGAGCGAGGTTTGTTCTCAATCGACATGTCGCCATTTTTAAAGCGCAAAACCACTCGTACACTTGGGTTTTTCCAATAGCGTCGTCTTTGTAAGCTGTGTTCAACATTACAACTGTTTCCGCGGCGTTTTTACCGAGCAAGAAGCAAAATTTCACAGCCGCACGTTGTTCATTAAAACTTGCCATCATGAAAAACGACACGAGCACAAAACAACACTAGCGAGAACAATCACTGCACGAGAACAGAACAAGCTAGATCAACGAACAAAATGGCATTGAACTGGCAATGAGTAGCGCTACAAGCAGCCTAGTGGTGGGAATTTGTACTGCACAAGCTCCGCCCACAGCAGAGCTATTCCGGATACTTTTGGGTACCCCCTCGTACTTATTTTTAATTTATTTTACTTTCTACATACAAATGTTTCTTTTCTAGTGACTTTACCAAGGAAATTATTAAAAAATTTGAGGCCAAAATCTCGTGAAACAGTAAACCTAAAATAGAGATAGCAAAGAGAGAAATGCCTAAGACTTAAAATGCAATATGTATAGGTCATTTACCTTTAATTAACAATAAAACAGTAGTAGACCTATGTTAGGCCTACTACATTGTAAACGTTTAGTCCCAGAAGTACAAAATGACCCTACCAGATGTGTTACTGAATTTAATTACATTAGTAATTAATTAGAACTACACTAATGTGTTTAGGCCTACTACACATTGAACAAAATGAGTTCAGTTTTGGAACAATAACAATGTAGGATGTGCTGAAATTAAATTTTATTACAAACGTTATAGCGAATTACTCAACTAACGTAAATGGTACACAAAATAGTTGTTAATGTGCTTCTAACATTTTTTAAAATTCTTATATACACAAGGAGCCTTTGGTAATTTCCTATAACACAAAAATCTTGTGTGAAAAACTCATACTTTTTTCTCTCGCAAACGCGAAAATGGACTCGTTTTAATGAGCAATATACATGTTAAATTGATTTCGAAAATTTGACACAAAAACATGACATTCCCTAATCATATTTAATGACAGCAAGAGAAAGTAATAATGCAACCCGTAACCTAATTTTAATCATAAGTGGACGGCCAAAAATTACAAACAAATTTTGTCAGACTTAATTTCGATGAGCAAAATATGGTAAATAACTACCTAATTAACGCTAAATTAAGCTCTGTAGAAAAAACGTTGGAAATGAGAATTTTACATTTTTTTATAACTTCGATTTTATAGGTACGCTGTCGCCCTAAAATAAAGGCGGTCATTACAAAAAACATTACCACAAGAGAAAAGCCTACGAATTTATGGGAAGTCCCCCTACGTCATAAAGTTCCTTGTACCTAGGTGACAGGGTAGTTGGTATGGGTGATCATCCAATCGTTCACGAAATTGTCAATAGAAGGACGTGGTTCCTTAAACTTCGAGCCACGTAAAATCTCTTTTAAATATCAGTCCATCATGCCATACTTTGTCGAATGCGGAACTGACATCCAAGAAAATGCCAGTAGTGTAATTCTTCCTTTCAATACTCTCCGAAATGAAGTCCACAACTCGTTACAGTTATGTTATCGATTGTAACGACCGAAATCCAAATTGATGAGTTGGAATTATGTCGTAGTCTTCACATTGCAGCTGTAAGCATTGTAGTAGGAGGGGGTCGAATAATTTAAAAAAATATTTATTGTAGTAGTTAGTTCATGATACTGTTGTAAATATTTCAGGTAAATTTAAATGGGAATGCATTTATTTTAACATACAATTACAATTATACAAACAATTACAAGTCTAATATACAAAATCTTCATAAATTTCTGAAATAATTATTACGAAATACCACATAGTAGTACGAGAATAATTTAATTGGAGGCGGCAGTTATAAATTTCAGAACTGAGAAATTACAAATGAAACTAATAATATTTTCTCGTTGAAACAACTCCATCGTAGTTATCTTTTAAACCAAATTAACCGTCAAGTTTCTAATTGCCGGAATGTTTATCTCAAAAGTTATCAACTTTCACATCCTGTTAATAATGTTATTCCCGGGACAAAGGATGTAATCATTTCAACTTCAGCAGTAACTTGTGAATCTCCGACTTTAAAAAGTTTTACTATTTCGAAGGCGATATTGAGAGGAGTAAGTAAGCCTAAAGAAACTAAGAAGGAAAACTGAACAAAACAAGTCTGTTTTGGGTGAACGTAACTTGGATCTTCACACAAACACAATCCAACGAATTCCTACTACCACATATAGTCATGAAGCCATTAGAAGTTTTAAATAGGGAACATAAAGTCTTTAAATTAATTGTTTTTAACAGGCACACATCGTTGAAACGTTCCATTAACTAAGAAAAGCCTACTTTGAAGAGTCCTATTAAATGTATAAACACTGAAATTGATAAGTGATGAAATTTATTTTGAATTTAATACTCATTCTACATTACATTAGAAAAAACAACCTGCTTCAAACACAACATCAAACTTGAATTGATACAGAAACGAGAATAATTTTTATAAGCACGTACCCTAACCCTTAAATTTAAAACAAGGAATCAAATCAAATAAATGGTTAGAAGCTTGGAACACTTAATGATAAGTAAAACTTTTTAAAGAAGGTAGATTGCAAGAAATTTAAGCTCCAGATATAAAATCTTCATAACCCCGACTTTTTAAAAATTTAATTAAAACTTTTAAGCATTTTTTTCTCTTTAATTTTTTATTTACAACTGTAAAATGTTACAACAAGCAAATGTGATGATTATCGTGATTATGTAAATGACATGATAGGCATGAGAGGGATAGGGCCCCCATTGGTGCCTCCCCAAGAATGAAATTTGTATATCAAATTAGCAGGTCTCTACTCCAGCGTCTTTTAAGGCGTCTAGGAGGATTATCAGGTAAATGGACGGAGGAAAGTGAACGCACCAGGGGGTTCTCGTGTTCGTGTGATTTGTCGTGAAAGCGTTTGTATAGATATTCAATGGAATTTTGTACAAGTGGTGTTTTCAAATCTGTATGTAAGGTTTTGTTGCTAACGTAAAGAGGTGCTTTTGCTATAAGGCGTAATGTTTTTGACTGGAATGCTTGAATTCGTTGCAAGTTAGAGGGTTTGGTTGAACCGTAAATTTGGGATCCGTAGGTCCAAATAGGTTTCAAAAGAGAACAATATATGCGTAATTTTTGTTCCATTGGTAATTTTGATCGTTTGTGAAGTAGGGAATATAGAAGTTTAAGTCGGGAATTCAGTAATAAACGTTTCCGTTTGATATGTGTGCTCCAAGTTAGTCGTTTTAAGCATTTAAAATAATTTTTAGCACGATGCTTAACATAAGTATAAATTTCTGGGTCCATTTTATTACAAACTTGTAACCCTTACAAACATAAAATTTGGTGTAGAATGTTTCAGAAGTAACATATTCTTGTGAATATAAACGATATTAATATAATTTAATACTAATGTTTAAAATGCGATAATTGTATTTTTTATTGCACAGGTTTTCGACCGGTTGACGTCAGGTTAAAAGAACTCAAATTTTTAAAGAATATGATTTTATGCTCGAAATAATTTACAGACCTATTCATGAGAATGTAATTGCCGAATTCCAAACAGAACGATTTGTACAAGATAAACACAGCACGGTGAAATATTTTACTCGAGCGGAGATTGGGGCTGATGACAATGGATGACAGTATCGGGAATTTGGTTTCAATTCTGGCTACTAGATTTCCGGTACGTTAAACATAGCCAATGATAATAACAACAGAGAATTTCGAAAGCTCAAATTTATTACAATTTATTGGGATATAGCCAAGGAAGAAATACAAAAGAAGTACAATTCTACAAATACATTTTTACAAAATCGTACAGTAACGTATTTTATTTCTTAATCAAGATAACTAGATTTAAAATAATGATTCTAACCATAAATTATCTGAAATTATTACGCCGGATTGGTAGGATATTGACAATATCTATTAAATCCTATGGATTTCCATTCAATTGTATAGATAAGTCCTAGTGTAATAGTTATCATCATCCTTAATTCGCTTCTCTTTTAATACAATGTCCCAGAAAGTCAAAGAATTTAACTTACCTTAAATAAAATGAAGTTACATTTTTATTCAGAGGCGTAATTTGGGATAGATAGTTGGAAATGGAGAATCAAGCAACAAGCAAAAACTACGTTAATAATTTGTTCAGTAAAACATTATTATTATTTTATAGTGTAATTCTTAAGCAATCAGTTTTTAAAAAAATGTGAATATAAACTTTAAGCAAAGACAATTGAAGTCTGGACAATGCCGTTATTAGAATAAAAATATAAAACACATTAAGCAGTGTGTTTATATTTACAGCAAAAGAAGACTAAACTCTGAACAAAAAACCAGACTCTGAACTGTCCATTAATAAATCTTGAAACATGAAGTAGGCTAGTTGAAGCTGAAGATGACGATGACTATGACGGAGAAAATAATGATGCCGAGTATAAGTGATGACGATTAGTACCTAGAAGTATAAAAATTAAATTGGGTAAATGATTTAACAAAATCGTAAACGTACGCCCAATATTTTAAAACGCCTCAGGCTGTGAGTATCTTTGCCAATGTCGAAAAGGTTGATTGGGCAAGGATTTAGATGATTTGCTAACTATTTCAATGTTTCTCGCTACGTGGAAAAAATTATTTATTGACCGAGAATTTCTTTAAACAAGTTCAAAACAAAACAAAATTGGATACCAGATATTGGTTCGGAAAATATTAGAACCCAGGAAAATGTTTCCGTAAAAGAGTCAAAGGTAATGACATTTACTGGTATATATCCTACCAGGTCTAAAATTGTGATAGATGATGTAGTGCTCTATCAAGTATCACAATGCAATTATTTAGGTTGTGACATCGGGTTTGATCAAGATTTGGACATAGAGAAGAAAACTGACAAATTCCAAGCAGCGTGCGGCAATATCAGCGGAACCCTGACATGAAAACAAGAACAGAAACTCAGATAAAGTTTTACAAGATGGCTGCCCCAGTCTTACTCTATGGCAGTGAGCCGTGGATTAGTACCAGACCATAGGAGAGTAAAGTACATGCGGCAGCGATGCGATTCCTGCGAAGGACAAAGGGTTGCAGTCGTAGGAACCAACTAAGAAATGAGGACATACTAACGGAAATGGATGTTTACAACCTGAATGGGAAGATTGCAGAATAACGAAATCGATGGAGGGAGCAAGTAGAGCGAATGCCTAAGGGAACGACCACCTCAGTGTTTTGTAATACAGGCCGTAGGGGAGGAGAGATGTTGGTAGGCCACGCAAAAGATGGCAATAATTCAATAGTTTGTCGCTCTTCTGAGTCAGAACAGGCGGAAGCCTAATCCTAGTGTGTAACTTCCCTTTGCTAATTTAGTAAATATTTATACTGGAAAAAACAATATTCATATTCCTCAATGGATATATAACTGTCCAATTCTTCGAAATGAGTTGAAAGTAACAAAAATGTCATTAAAATTTGTCTTATGATTTAATTGGCAATGATTCTTTGAAAAGCTAATAAATAATGAAGTATAGCTATTTAAAGGAAATAACCTATAGGGCTACAAAATGAGAGTTTGTTTTTATTTGTTATTAGAAAAGAAATTACATTGTAAAAATTTGCAGTGCAGTCATTGTGTATATATCCTACGTTTAAAGCATTTTAAAGCGGCGGGCCACCTGGTACGCGTGCGGTTTATGAATGTATGAGTGGAGGAGCCGACTGCGTTGCTAGCCTTATTACAGCAATGGTAACATTTATTATTTCTCCCAAGCATATGGGAGAGGAGCAAGCGGTTTCCGTCCTAAAGCACCGGGCGAAAATTGCTCAAACACGAAGCTGTACAACGGATGGTTGTATCGTCCCAGAGCTCTAATTTACCCAGACATTGTTGCAGATGCAACTCCATTTGTCTTGAGTTCTGCATCATAAATCATCTGCATCCCATAAAATTGTGAAACATTTTAGAGCAAACAAAATAAATGACAAAAGTTTATTTTTTTAATATTCTGAAAGTATTAACTAGTCAAGATAAAAGAATAAAATGTTCTAATGAAATTAAAATCCAGGTCCTACCATAATGCTGAACTAATACTTCATAATTCACAAAAAAAAATCGGGCAAGGTTGAATTTTTTAGTACACCAGTTATTGTCTGTCCTGACAAATAATGTAGGGTTTATATTGATATGAAAATATTTAAGTCAACGATTGCAATCTGTTCACATTAAATTGAATAATTTCACACTCTTTAATAATTCCTAATAATTTAGTAATTTAAAATTACATTTACATCCTTTTATAATTCATCCGTTGATGAAAATATTTCTCTTGTCTTTTAGAAAGGAGACAAACGGTAAATCAATATTGTAAATCTAATGCACCCTGTCTTCTGAACCTCGTAAAATCGTTATCGGTTGAGAAAATTTACAGTCAGGAATTAGTATGAACTAAAGAAATGATTTAGGGTACAACTCATATGTTCAACAATATATTTTTAAATACTACCTATTTTGTAAAGCAAATTTGAAATAATGTAAAAACGCTCCAACTGATAAAAGTTACCAATAGGGTTCGCCCAGCTATTGAATTTGGTCAACTTACTATTACGTTTTTTCAGGGAACAGAACGCTAATCAATATTGTTAAAAGATAAACATTTTTTTTTAAACTTTAATAAAGTATGGACATGTAAAGTACAGAGTGGGGATCATCAAAACTATCCCATACTAAGTGCATTCATGGCATCCGAAACAAAATTATTCGTACAATTACACAGTGGCCGTTTCATCTAACAAACAGTGCCCTTCATAAAGATTTACAACTCCCCATACGTATGTGATACGGCTAAAATATTCTACACCAATTTGCATATAAAATTTGTTGCACATACAAGTTCACGTACATAAGCAATACGCAAACTGTAGATACCAGACAAACATGTAAAGAAGCTAAATGTCAATGGCCGCAAGATCCTGTCACAGAACATCAGTTGATAAAGACGAGATAATGTCTTAACAGTCATCAAGGAAAAATTATTTTTATACATTGAAAATTAAGCCTCATCTTTATTATTTTTATACATATTAAACAGATGATAAATTTTGAATAAAATAAATGTAGGAGCCTCATCCTTAAAGAGTTTACTTATGTCTTATGACTGCATTCCTCAACAAATGATTTCGATATGAAAATAAAAAATGTAGCTTTCGAGTTATGAACGATATGAATAATTCCCACATTGAAGAAATAAATAATGTTCCAGTAGTTTCCACAGCTTTTTCGTTGAGAACTAATTTCAGACTACATAAGATGACTTCAGTCACTTCTGGATGCTCTTTTTCAGATGACATGTCAGCATTCATTTCTTTTACACTTTTCTCCTTGTAATGAGACAAATTTAATGAACATCTGGATTTGTTTATATTTGAGTATATTGAAATAAATATAAATAATTCCAGCTGATTAAGATAAAATATTTAAAAATTATTTAATTTTCATTAACAAAATATGGTTACTAGGCAACTAAGAAGAAGAAATAAAAATTGTAAATTATTTTAGTGTGGGGCTGGAGGCCAAAGCAAGCGAGTAGGTCCCACATTCGTTCTAAAAAATATATTAATATTAGGAGAGAATTTACTTAAAGTTGAAAAATACATAGTTATATAAGAAGGACGTTAAATGTTAATACATATAAATTGTTGTTGTTAGATTTTTAACATTCAAATCAAATAAAACCAGTAAGTTGATTTAACAGTATTAAGAACAGGAGCATTATTTTAGAATTGCACTTAAACAATGAAACTTGTGATTATAATTATGAAAATATATTGATTAAATAAAAACCATAATGAGTTAAATGTGAATAATGTTTTATTGAATGAAATAAGGGACAAGGTAAAGTAAAAACTTTATACATATAAAAACAAATTAACCTAGGCTATGAAAAACTTCGAAATTAAATAAAACAATAACTATTTCATTAAAATTATCATAAGTCTGTTTATTTCATAGCAAATTTGGCTAATCCCTTGTGAGGAGTAATATAATCATTTAACATCCTTTTTCAATCCACCCTGTGTTATGTTTTTGCTACTCATGGAAGCCCTTAAAGTTAGTAATCAGTTGTCTGAATTTAGTTCGATTCATGAAGTTTTCTCGGTTTATTCCAAAATTTTCCTTTCCGACTTCTTAAACCACCTATCCAACACCTTAGGTTCATTGTTAATTGTCAAAGATTTGTTTTATAAACCGGTTATCATGCATTCTGCACACATATCAATAAAATTTTAATTGTCCTTTTCTAAAAGTTTTCATTAATAGTTCTTTTTCGTGTAAAGTTCCTCTCATCTTCGTAACCTTTACTCTGCGTCATCTATCTTCGAACCCATTATCTTGCGAAGGACCTTTCTCTTAATTTTCTCTGCTTCTCTTAGACCAGTCTTACCGGTCATTCTAAAGCACTCACTTGCTTACAAACAGGTTTTTATCACAGTATTACAATGTAGTTTCCTCATTATTAATTTAAGTTTGATTATAATATTTACTTAACAAATAAAATTAAGTATACAGTAGTTTTTTCTAAATTATAATTATTTGTGTTAGTTCTACATAAAATGTTCATGGAATAAACGACGTAATTAATCGGAGAGTAGTAAGTTTCTTCTTTAAAATTTAATAACCTCTTAAAATGTATAAAATTAAATCTCCGTTGAAATATTTTATTTATATTCCATTATCAATAAAAACAACGTAATTTAAAGATAAATAATAATTTTCTAAGTTTAGTAAAGTACTATTTAAAGGCAGAAACGGGAGAAACGTAGAAAAACTTACGACAACGTCAACGATATTAAATATTAATACCGTTGTAATTACAAATACCTTATCAGTACAAAATGAATTATTACCTACATTTCCCTGCAAAGTATTCACAGAAATACAGAAAGTACAACAAAGTGTAATTAATTAATAACTAACAATTTGTACGTATTTTCACAATATTACTAAACTAAAACATGCTTAGTATTACGAATCATATTTTCCACTCTTGTTACTGTCTTAATTTACAGAAAAAAACAGTATCAAGATTTTCATCGTTTTAAATCAAAGAAAAACTGAGTTATAGACACAATAATCTAAAGATGTAGAGTTCATGCAAAGATTCTCCATTTTTTAATATACCTTTATCAGTGAATGGCGGGATAACGGTTGTTTGTTTGAAAACTTAAATTAAATCGACTAATTAGTACAAGAATAACACAAACTTATTCACTTAATTGTTTGTTTTATACGCCACCGTGCTTGAACACGATCATGGCCACGTTTACGAACGACCTGTTCCTTGTTGCAATAGAAGATCATCTTATAGTTGGTTCTCAAAATTACATAAACATAAAACACACCGAAACTAGGTTCAAATTATGGAAAGTAAAATTAACGATCACAAATCACAACAGATAAAATTTACACTAAGACGACCAAACTCTCCCGACTGTTTTCCTTAATGAAATTTCGTTAACACGCAGTATTGCCATATGCATTTAGGATGACACCGTACCAGGCGACAGAGAAAAACGCACAAAATAATATAAATAAGGACCTAAAATCTCGAACTGATTTTTACCAAACAAAAAATCAACACAAGAAACGTATACAAAGAATACAGAATAAAAGTCTCCGAACAATATTACAATGCTACTCCACGTACTGTCTGTCTAGAACTTGATGGCCTCCGGCAGAGAGGAGCAATATGTAAAACCATTTCAGAAAACATTTCTAATTTTTTTAAGTAACTAAAACTTGTCGGAACTGACCTATTTTTATAAAACAAAATATTTAGCATGTTTTTGTTCTATAAAATATTTCGAAAACAGAAGCTTAATAAGATAATGTGTAATGCAGTGAAAGTTTTGTTTTTGAAGAAAAAACTGTCCTCGTAACTCATAATTAATTATTTTCTGTTAGACCTATATTTTATTAGATCATCGTTTTCCATAATTATTACAGGACAAACTTGCCATATTATCCCTTAAATGCATGATTTTTTTATATTTCAACGCGAAAAATATATATTGTAGGACTACAGGTACTTATTAGTGGAAAAATAGTGAAAAAGATTTTTGTGAACAGGTTTTAGCGATGTTATACTTTTTTTCGGTTGTACCATATGTGGCACAAGATGCAGTAAAATGAAATTGTAGGGTTTTCTTGTTGTGACGTATGTGTCACAACATGCAGTTGTACGTTCGTAACTCCATTAATAGTTAATGAAAGGAAATCAGTTAATAAAATAAAACGTATGACTGAACTGGTTTAATAAAAATACAGTAAATTATAACACGAAAAATATAAGAATTGAACGTGAAGGACATGGAATACTACAATAATTAACCTAAAAAAACTGATTATCAATAAAATTGAACTTACAATACTATAATAATGAATACTCAGTTTATTGAACTGCAGAATACAAAATAAAATTTAAAATTAATATTTAATTAAATAAAATTTCTTGCCAATGAAACCGAAATCATAAAATCAGCTAGTACAACTCCAAAAATAAGCTACAAAACCCCTAGTGTTTTATTACCGAAAGAAAATTACAAAAACTATGTGTGTTCATCTTCACAGTTTCAAATGTTTCTTAAAAACATCACAGAAGCCGAAATTTTCAAAAATTCATGTTTAATTACTAGTGGGTCGGAATCTTAGGAAACGTGTCTCGGATTATATCGACACTGTCAAACCCCTATATTCTAAAATCATAATAAAAAAACTGGTAAATTTACATTTTTCCGGATAAATTTTTAGCAAAGGTTCTGTAATACAATTTTGTTCTCCTATAATGTATTTTGGATTGGTATTCATCCACGTAAGTTTGTATCAAACAATAAAATGAAATAAAAATTTGTAAAATAAACCTGTATGTTTCTGATCCTTCATTTTTGGCTCACGTTAAAACTTTACCTGAACCAATTTTATGGGGATTAAATATTTCCATAATGTAACATGGCAATCTGAATGTTATGTTTTGTTGAAATCAAAATATCAATATAAATGCATATTGCTTAAAGTGCATTTAGTTGATAATATGTTTTCATCTAAATTAAAATAGACGATTTTAATGAAACTTTCTACTTTTTTCGGTAGTGGATAGTATGGTATTAATGTTACCCAGCGATTCAATCACGCCACAGCGTGTTCGACGTAATTTAAAGTTGAATCCTATTGATTGCTCCGGTGAATCTAATCCGGCAACCGTCATCATTCGTTTTATTTAGTGGACACATATATGTTTTAAATATTCAGTTTGACTGCTGGCAACACCACAAAAGTAGGTTTACACAAACTAATGCTAACCGCATACTTTAACCAAAACCGCTGAAATTAATACTGTATAAAACCACTGAAATTCAGAACAGTTAATATACAATTTCAATATCTCCTGTAGCCAGAATACTGTAATTAATAATTACAGTTGTTTCTAAAATTATAAAGATACTCGGTTCTAAACACTCGACTATTAAAATTACAACAGTAGGCATTGTCAAGTTCGTAAAGGCAACTGACACAAAAAGACGGATTAGTCAAAAATACAGTAAGTACAGTAGTTAATTGTTTTTAACTAAATAAACATTAATATAAAATACAAAATTATTTTTACCGCTTTCGTGGCCCAGTGGTTAGCACGCAACGCCACAAAATGGTAGTCCTGGGTCCGGTTCGCGGCTAGGGTATGAAAAATTATTACACAATCAAAACCACCGTTCCTTAACCCATAGGAGTTGCTAATAACCGAGATGTTGGTTTTAATTAACAAGATAACTACTCAGACCGAAATCGAAATTATTCTTCACAACAAACTTTTGACAAATAAAACTTTCTCAAACCAGTCTAGATCTACGATATCCAATTAAAAGGCGCATTCAGTAACTCAATTATCCAAATAATTCAGCGTTTTCATTCAAACATCCTCTTATCTCTACGTATCAAACAACTGAATTCACAATAGTCATACTTTATCTGTTAAAGAACTTCTAAAATTCAGTTTGAAGTACGCAAATGTCTTGAATCACATGAAAATTAATTACAAATCTATTTATTGTTCTGTAAAGAACAAATTATAGATAAATCTGTTAATAAAAACAAAACCAAAATAAATATTTTAATACAATTACGATCATTACCAAATTAAATCAACTATAAGCAATAAAATTGAATTATTTAGTTTTATTTAAGGTCCATTGACAGCTTGTTCATTAGCGACTACTGTGAGTTTTGGTACTGTAACCGTGGTTACAATCTCCAGACCCTAGCCGGGAATCGAACCCGGGACCTAGGCTAGCGCGCTAGTCACTACGCCACAAAAGCTCTTATTGGTATTAGAAAAGAATGTAGTTTATCTCCTTAATCTCCTCCGTGGAAAGACAGGTAGGTGAAGTGTGTGTGTGTGTTTTATTAAGTTATTTTTATGAATTTTTAAGTTTTTCTATGAAATCGTTTGAAGTATTCTCTAATTTGTTTTTTTCACTAATTCTTTAATTTTAAGGATCTTCATGCCTCTTTTTTAATTTTAAATAATTTTCCTCAAAAGTTACAAGAATTACTAATCAGTATTTTCAAAATTAAATAAAATTTTTATTAAAAAAAGTAATATTCATTAATATAGTATTACAAAGATTGATCATTAACAAATTCAGTTTTTTGATGCGTTATATGAAGTACTGCTCACAGTTCAACAATAATGAAATTGCAGAAGTACAATAATATTCATAATCCGTTGTAAGTAGATATCCTGACATTAAAATCATTTAGACCATCATTTTTATTAAGGTTATTTTTATAAATCTATCTAAATAGCTGAAGCATATTATGATAATGGTTAATTTTTTATTTACAACATTTTAAGAAAAAACTTCTCTTCGAAATAGTTATATTGGTTAATAGTTTCAGTTTCATTGTTTTTATTATTTTAAAATAGTGTTAATAAACCGATTAGAAACATTTAGGCTGAATGAAAGTAAAAATTTCGCGAATAAAATCACAGATAAATAATGCAATCTTATATTTGCTTTTATAAAAATTAATAAATATGGTTGTCCCGGACAAACTTTTTCCAGTTTCCTTGTCCCATCCAAGCGAATTCCCGGTCAGCCACCTTTTGCGTTTTGTACTGTAACATAACCTTCCCAATCCCTAACATAAAATTAGACATGTTTTATATAATGTACTATATTATTTAATGGGAGAATAACAATTTATTTATTTTTTAAATCTTTAACATCTTCACCTTTATTTATTTAGTATCTTCACCTTTACAGTTATGTCTACCTCCACTCAATTTTACTGACCAAGAAATAAAGACTGCAATTACTCAATTGCCACTAAAAAAATCTCCTGGATATGATTTGATAACGGCTGAAGTACTACGTGAACTGCCACAAGCAGGAATAACTCTAATTACGCAAATTTTTAATGCTATTTTGCGGACCACCCACTTTCCTATACAGTGGAAATTTTCACAAGTTATCATGTTTCATAAAGAAAATAAACCAATCCACGAACCATCTTCTTACAGGCCCATCAGTTTACTTTCAACAGTTTCAAAATTATTCGAAAAACTTTTACTCCCAAGACTGCTTAGAAGACCAAGGTATAATCCCTAATCATCAATTTGGGTTCCGTCGACGGCACAGCACAATTCATCAACTACACAGAATCGTTGATCAAATTGCCTCTGGCTTTGAACAAAAAAAATATGTAAGTGCCGTCTTCTTTGATGTTTGCGCAGCGTTTGATAAAGTTTGGCATCAAGGTCTGCGATATAAATTAAGAAAATTCTTGCCAGATGCCTATTTCTTAATCATCAGCTCCTTTTTAACGGACAGATTTTTTCAAGTAAAACATAACACGGCTCTGTCTGACTACAAACAAATCGTCGCTGGTGTTCCACAAGGATCAATCTTGTCGCCACTGCTTTACAGCATCTATACATCAGATCTACCTGCATCTGCTAACACCACCTTAGCGACTTATGCTGACGATACAGTCATCCTTTCTTCTGATGTAAAGCCAGAAGCAGCAAGTAATAATTTACAAAGTCACATTAACTTTTTAAATTATTGGTTAAAAATCTGGAGGATCCAATTCAACGCTTCAAAATCAGTGCATGTCACCTTTTCTCTCCGGAAAGGCGAATGTCCTCAACTATTCCTCGACAATAAACCGATACCACAACGACAAAAAGTTAAATACCTTGGACTTCACTTTGACAAGAGACTCACCTGGGCGACTCATATAAAAACCAAAAGACTGACTTTGAACTCCAAATTGAAAGAACTATTTCGACTTCTTGGACGCCGCTCTTCACTGACTCTAAAATCTAAACTATTACTATACAAAGTTTATCTCAAACCAATATGGACCTATGGACTACAAATTTATGGCACTGCTAAACCGAGCAATCTACAAAAATTACAAGCCTTTCAGTCAAAATGCCTACGTTTAATCACCTGCGCACCTTTTTATGTCAACAACAAAATTCTACATGACGACCTTAATATTCCGTTCATAAGTGAAGTAGTTAAGTCCAGCTACAGTGTTTTTCACAGAAAATTGCATGATCACCCCAACGAATTAATCACCAAACTATCGGATGCATCACTACCAGGAAATCCGCAGCGCAGGTTGAAACGTCAATGGGCCAGAGATCTTCTATAAAGTGATTTATTTTATTTTTCTTTCTTCTTTTTTTTTCTTATGTTGTTATTTATCATTCATGTATCATGAACTTTATTTCATAGAACATATACCAATGGGTATCACTGTTCTTTTTCATTTATTTATTTTTATTTATTTTTTTTAATTTTTTTTCCCTTGTCATCCTTTGTTTACTGTCATCTAATTTGCTCGTTGTATCGTAGTATATAGTTGCAAATAAAGTTATTAAAGTAAAAAAAAAAAAAAAAAAAAAAAAAAAAAAAAAAAAAAAAAAATCTTTAACATAAGGAATTTGAAGTTGTTGTGTAAAGTGTAATTTTGAACGTACCAAAAGGAGTGGTAGGTTTAAGCATGTTATATCGGTTAGCTGCTTGCAACCAAGTGAAATTCCTGCAAGCTGTAGAACCGTATATTTGAAAGCATATCCAAATACACCTAATCTGTATTTACAGACAGCATATTTTTGCTATAGTGATAATGTTTTCCATTAAGCTAGTAGAGATGCTTTGTGCTTTTTATCATTTTAGTTTCATGTGATTCGACCAGATGAAACGTTTAGCTATTAATCCTAAATACCAAATCAAACTTGATTTACAAGTTATTTACGAAAACATGTGGCCAGGTACCGGTACAGATCACAAATAAAATGTTTAGAGATTTATTCGAATTTAATTTAATTTTCCACGAATTTTAATTCATGCAGTGTTGAAGGATCAAGATTGTTTTTGAATGTTAAGAATGTTGTATCATGAATGTTTTCAAACTGTAAAGAATTATTGAGAGTAAAATACTATTTCCAAGTATTTTTCAATTCTGACCTAAAACAGGGTTTATGCAAACAACCGGATAGTAAATAAAAAAATAAATGTACAAAATAAGATAGGTCAAAGGTAGTAAGTAAAGGTAAACAAGATTAGCAAAAAGTTGTTTACATAATTATCTACGTATGAGAATCCGTCATCTAACAGCGGTACCGCAAAACTCACAAGAAACAAGTTTCAGTTAGCAATAATATAAAAAATTTAAGAGAATTCTAAATATGCCAAACGTGGGATACCTAATAAATTATGTTCTGTGTATTTTCACTGGTTTTTTTGCGGTTGTATTTACTAACTTAAAATGTACCTTTAGCCTTGCACAATGTTTTATTTAATATTCTAAGCAAGAAACTGACGTCTTTTAAAATTACTGAAGACACGGTGTAATATTTACTCATTTTAAAATAACATTAACCATCTACTTGAATTTCACTTTGAATGTATATATACTTAAAGTAAACTTGATGAAATAATTTAGTGGTATCAAACCAGAAAACGCTTTTGGGCTCTTCTTGTAATCGTCAAATAAATTCTTTTCCAAATTACAACAAAAAAGTATAACAACTCAGACATTTGTTATCTACACAATTTTTTCTAAAACGTCTTTTTTAAATGCCTCAGGGAACTCAATTATTTCAAACATAATATTTTATCATTTTGAATTTTTAAAACTGAAAAAATGTTTTTTCATTTCATCTTTCGGTAGAGAATAGAAAACTAACGAAAAGAGTTTTAATGATATTTTTATAAAGTGAGTTTACAAAATGTAGAATAAGATTTACGACTGAAAATTAAGAGAATAAGATTTAGAACACACTTTTGAGTAAGACAAAGAAAATAAACAAGAGAAGATACGGCTCTTTTCAGGCCATTGAGTTTGAGATATCGAATGGATTTTAATCGTTCCTGCGGGTAAATCTATCTGAGAAGTATCCGACATTTCAAGGCAATCAACCAAACGAATCCATCGTATCAATGTTTTAAAACTCCTTTAACACAAGAAAACAAGTAAATTTCACTAAACTAAATTAATGAGCGTAAAAATACACAATGTTCTAACACGTTTTAAAAAACCTGGTGTGAAATACACACGACTTTCTCTTACCAGTGTAAATAATGAACGATAAAACTTATGTTTGTTTAGCCTAATCATAATTACATTTTCATCAGTTTTTCGATTCCGCTAATACAGGAGAGTATATATTTACAGAGGTACCCCTTTTAAACTAGTAAACAATGTAAAATAAAAAACAGCCTTATTTTAATCATAATTGAAATGAAAACTAACACCCGTAAAATTTAGTAATCGCCTCTAAATCAGGCTTTTTGTAGAGAAAAATGCTTAAAATAAAAGTTATACAACTTTAATCATTATACATTTTTGCCATAAAATCCATACTTTGGCCGAATCGTAAAAAAATACCTCATTTTTTACAAATTTTTATGAAAAAAACAAAAAATCAGTGTTTTCCGCTAAACTACGTGTTCTGCAAAAGAATGTTTGAAATAAAAGTTGTAGGTTTTTAAATGTTTTACAATTTTGATTAGGCCTACGTTCACTTTTTCACTAAAATGAATATTAAGGCCGCAATCTTAAAAACATCATTTTTTTCTACGAGAGAATAGCCCCCCAAGATTTCAGCAGACATGGCGCTTACCATATCTTGAGTATCATAAATGTAGTAAACGAGGCAAAAGAATAAAAAATTCCACGAACAAACTACTATTTTTTTACAAATTTTACAAAAAGTTAAACTAAGTAAAAAGAACATTACTGTTCAATCAAATGTCAAGACAGAATCCACAGGAGGTAATATAAAAATTCACTGGACTACTTTACTCACAACGACAAAATTTAAAAGACAAGAAAAATTATTATAACTTTTATTTTCCAATAAAAGTCTGAGAGAAAGAACGAGAAAATTTCTGAATTGGAAAATAGAGTCAAGTTTGTGAAAGTTGAAGAATGAGATACGAGATGGCAAGTAAAAAAGAGATATGATTAATGGTCTGAAGAAAAACGGAAAAAAGAGTGAGAGGACAAGAGAGAGTGCGATTGAAAGAGAGAGAAAGAGAGAAAAACAAAGAAGACAAAAAATAAAATAACAACCACTGAACCTAACCACAGTTTTTTATCACTTAATTGACCGAAACGCAAATTAATGTTCTTTACAAAAAATAAAAAAAAACATATCACATTTTTACGAACAAAGGCGTAAAAGAATTATAAATATATTGAGGTAATGGGAGGGGTTATTATCTTCTATCTTTTCCGTAGCACAAACACATCAAAAAAGTTAAAAAATTTGTTTAGCCGGCCCGGATCTCGAACAAAGGATTTTCTTTAATGTCGTGTCGCACGAAGAAAAGCTTACAGCCGCTAATGATCTTGAACTTTACTATAATATGATAAACGCACCCAAACTCAAGCGCAATTAGAAAGTAATTCGTTATGATATTTTATAAGATTTAATTTGTTTTTAACTTTTGGAAAACTTCGAAGGATTTTTACACGCACTTCGAATTAAAGGTTGTTAATTGCTGCAAAAAATTATATTAGTTTCAGAGGCTGCAAAAACTCTAGAAATTAACACAAATATTTAACCTCGGTATTTGTTCAGTACAACCATTGCACCTCAATCTTTAATATAGATATTATATCTACGTTAAAAATTCCTTTTGCGCCTTGCAAGAACTTGTATTATACGAAAAACATTATATCTAAATGTTATAATCGATGTAGTAGTAGGCTATACAAAGACGAAATTCGTTTACCACGATTCATTTATCAAGAAATCTCTACAACCGCAAAGCCTAGAATCTTGAAACTTTGTATCGAGTGAAAACTGGGTTGTAGATAATCGCTAAAAGACAATTTTTAAAATATTCTACTTTCAAATGAAGAAATTAAAAAAGACAAAAGAAAGAGCTTTTTTTTAAATTAGAGCTAAAATTAAGTTGTATCGTTTTGAAAATAAATTTCAATCTGTTAAAAACCCGGTAAAGTCTCATAGCCAGGAATTTTGTAATCGAGAGCTAAGTTGCCAACTGTAAACAGTTTTACCTCTAACGTTATTATTTTAACGCAAAATAATAGACCTACGTACTACACATTACCCGAAACTTATTTTCAAGAAAACCCGTAAACGTATTGAAGTAATTTTTATGTTTCTAGAAACTATTAGTAACAAAATTTTCACTTTTAGAAAATTATTTAGCTTTGTTGAATTCGTTCTAGATGAAGGAGTTTTCAACTCAAAGGCGACCGGTTCAGCGGTTGCTTCATCGCTCCAAGTTTTGCGGTTTATAAAATGAGAAACAGATAGGGTCAGGGTATTATATTTGTTCAGTTTAAAAGAGAACCCTTGTTCCATTTTGTAAAGTTAGAGAACTTATGGATGTTCTTATTTTGATATTCAATGAAAGCACAGTTTCATTCATAGAAATATTTTTCTGTAATTAATTTTCACTTTCATTTGGCACTTAAGACGACTATACATCCAATATAAAACCGCTAAGTGTGATAAGAAATAAAAAAACAGCGTAATTAAAAAAATATATATCCATTGACATTTTTATTAACATTAACATTTTCAGTTATTTTGCTTCTTCGCTGATTTTACTTTGTCTTGGCTATAAGCATATTCGAGATGGAAATAGTTTTGTTTTCATGTAAATTTTTCAAAATCGAGTTTTCACCCGATATTAGTACACTTTTTCAGACCCCGGAACTCAAAAAACAAGTTTTTAGCGATTAGTCTGAGTGTGTCTGTGTGTGTGAACAAAATTTTTCAAAAAAGGAACAACATACGAAGTTGAAACTTGAAACTTAAGTTAGGTAGGCTATTACTAGAGAGGTCCGACACGAACATTTTCATCAAAATCGGTCAACTGGAAGTAGTAGTTTATTCGTGTCATTTTTCACTTCTTTGAGATTTTCTCAAAAATTACTCCTACGATTTTTTTTTAAATCGCCTCATTTACTACATTCTGAACGCTCTACAAGATAGGATAGGGCCATGTCTCCTGAAATTCTTGGGAAGGCTATTCTCTCGTACAAAAAATGTTTTTTTTCAAGACTGCGGCCTTAAAATGTATTTTAGAGCAAAAGTTGTAAACAATTTTAAAACCTACAACGTCTACTTCTAACAATTGTTTTGTATAACGCTTAGTTCAGCGGTAATTAGTGATTTTTCGTTTGTTTTTCATTAATATTTATAAAAAAATGTATTTTTTAAGATTTCAGCCTTAGTATGCATTTTACGATATACAGTACAATAAAATTTATAGGAAATTAGAAAATCTACATCTTTTATTGTAGTCTAAGCATTTTTCTCTAAAGAGCCTAGCTTAGCGCCAAAGAGTGATTTTCCGTATTTATAAGCCAAACTAAGGTTGGTTTTCGTTTTGCATCATTCACTCATAATTAAAAATAGGTTACGTTTTTGAGGTCAGTTTTTTGTTTGTTTTTAATGTTAGGTTATATTGTTATTATTTGCTTTGGCAAAATAAAGTCGTGTGAGTGTTTTACACCATTTTTTGTTTTTACTCCTAGTTTTGTGGATCACTACATCATCTTCCTTTTTAGTCTTCTTGTTAGTAAAATATTTTTACTTGTAGCAGTTGTAGGCTACTAAAGAATACTAATGGAGAGTTATTCTGCTAAGAAGTGTTAAATAAGTCGATCGAGTAACTTCATTTACAACGGGTATATGTAAATCGTTATAGTTAATTTAGATTAGGAAGCTTAAATTTTTGAAATGTTGCTTTTTTGCAGCTGCGCTGAAGAGTTGGAGACAGTACATAGGTTTCAATACCTATATTAAAATGTTTTAATTGTAGGTTTAAATTTAAGATTTTAAGTTTGAGATAATATACATATAACATTGTAAGACGATTTTCGAGTTTTAGAGATTTAAAATTTATCTGATTGTTTCACGTTAGTTATTTATCAAGTTACAGCCCTATACGTTCTTTTTTTATCGCCACGAGAAATATTCACGTTATTTAGACAAAAGTTCAGACAAGTTTGAGGTCGGAGTGAAAAATGTAGGCTGAATGTATTTATTTAAGTTATAATATCCTGGATTATGACTAAACTTTAAGTTTTTATTTCATTTTACACTTTGTAATTAATTATTATTAAAAAAACTGTCTACACTTCAATAAAATTTCTGTTAGTAAACAAGAGATTTAAATTTAAATGAAACACTCAAATATACAAAATATAATTATGAAATTAAACTGAAAGCACAAGCAGTACAATATTACTGAGAATTTTAATTATTATAAAACGAAATATGGCATTTGTCCAAAGTAATTAAGCTTTCGAGAGAAGGCTAACCGCAAATCATAGAAAATTATTATACGACAAACGAAATTCCAAATACAATGTGGGCCAAACGGAATTTAAACTTAATGAACGTAAATACCTACCACTCAATCTACCACTATTTACCCAATTAAATTATACAAATATGAATGAGTTTCAGGCAGCACATTATTGTACTATCAGGTAAATTCGAATGTTCTAAAATAATTTGAATAAATGCATGTGTTGAAGCGTAGAAATATATAATTATATTTGTAAGATAAACTAATACAAATCAATAAAATAATTACTTTATTTTCAACGGTATTCTTGTTTCATAATCTATATTATCATCATATAAATCTTTTATATTAAACATATATTCAATCAGTTTAACAATATGGTTCTACAATTTTTTTAAGTGTCTTGTAAATTATCCATACAACATTTCTTTTTTGTAAATAATGAATATGATAACACATAAATCTTTATCTAATATTGTTTCATTTATGTAGTTCTAATGTATTAAATATATAATTTGAACAATTAAGCATGAATGTGATGACCTCCTCCTCCTTTAGATCTCCAGGTCACACTGATTATTTTTATAATTTCTGTTTAACAACTTAATAGCCGCCTAGCAACCAGATTTATTTATACCATTTATTAAAGTTAAATTATTTTTTAATATTTTATTTCAACCAGCTGGGTTTATTTACATTTACTTCGATAAACCAAAATATAAACAGATCCAGCTGTTAAGTCAATTTCGTATCGCTACAGTGTATACCTAAATTTTACTAAAACCGATAAAAGTAAAATGATAAAACAAAAATTTTAATTTTAATACAAACTATAATTTACTAATTACGAGGGACGTTCAATAATTAATATAAAATTTAATGTAGACGAAAAAACGGTTCTTCAATGATCACAAAACTTCTTGAGGGTAAAGTAGGAAACCGTGGGAACACTTTAATTAGCTGTTCAATCATTTGTTAATTTCAAAATGTCAGCCTTATTTGAAACGTGTACGCCGTGAACGTTCAGTAATAGGATCTGTGCTATTCGAGGATGAAAAAGCGGCAAAACATTTACTCATGAATGTTGACAGTGTGGTGAAAAGTTTTTAAACCGCAGTAACGCGTATTGAGTCGAAACAACCGGATTCATCCACCAAAACATATTTAAATGACTATTTACAAGAATTTTTGAGCGTTATAGGACTGGTCAAAAAATGCGAATCTAAATAACAAAGCTCATTAACGTTCAAAACCTAGGATTTGAAATGTTCATATTATTTAATTATGTTCCTTACAGTTTAAATCGCGTCAACAGCTAGGTGACATCTTTTTTTAAGGAACAGTGGGTTTGAATGTAAAATAATTTTCCAGAGCCTGGCCGGGAATAATAACCAGGATTTTCTTCTTTGCAGCGTAACACTCTAAACTAATTGTCTTAATCGAAGAAAAGTGTTCATAGAATCCGGGTTTACGTTAGTAAAATCAAATTCAACGGATTCGTGCATTTTTCATGCGTTTTTCGTTCAAAAATTAATTCAAGGTAAATTGGTTTCTAAGAAGATATCATCCTTGACCTTTCAGAAAAAAATATTATTTGACAAAAAAGATTATGGAGAAATGCAATGTCAATTTAATGGGAAAAGAAAAGTAATTTCATCTTCTGCAACGGACGTATGGAACTCAACTGCAAAGTAAAGTGAGGGCAAGGTAATTAAGTTATTACAAAAATATACGAAAAGGTCTCACACGACCCACGAACAGAAAATAAATTAATTTACTGATTATTGGGATGGTAAAACTTCTTAAAAATCTTTAAAATATTTCTCATTACCGATGTTTGTAACACATAATCAACCATGGAAGACAAATACTGATAAAGAATTCACTTATTTCTGAATAAAAATATCAGTAAAATGATAAAATTTTCAGCAACAAACTTTCTGCATGGAATATAATATGTAATTGCTACTTCAGCCTTTTCTAGATCACTCAAAATTTTAAAGTGATCCAACCAATCTGTAGCATCGTTAACAAGAATACAAAAAATATTTAAATTCGAATAATGACATTTTATTTGAAGATTAGGCTAAAAATAACAATTTACCAAAAAGCTTTCTTTCTTCTTATGTCCTTTACTTATTTAAAACATCATTACCTTATTCATGTAAACATTTATTCACAAGATTTTCTTTTGTTTCACGAATTTACTTTACTACAAAATTCCTGACCAAGGAAAATTTTAGACAAAGAAAAAGTAAACGGACTTCTGATCTGCAATTTCTGACACACGTAGGTGTGTAAACTTAAAATTCACTTTTAAGAGAAGAAGCCGTAGAGCTAAATCAAGAATAAGTAAGCCTATATGTAATTTTTCGCTATATTATGACAAATTCTAAAAAAAAAATAACAGACTTTGATAATTCGTATTGAATTTTATTTAGTCTAAAATAAAAGGTTTTTTTAATCGCTAATGTGTGTACGTTCCAATTTCTTCAATTTACGAACAATAAGCAAACCCGTAACCCAGTGAAATTAGGATTAAATGTAAGCTGTGTAAATGAGTCTTGTACAGACTCAGTACAACCATTCCTCTGTGGGTATGGTTAATAAACCCCAACCATTAAGTACGCTGGTAACCACTGACCAGAATTCGGATCAATACAAAAGTCACTAACTTAAGATTTAAATTATATAACCTTCATCTCCAAAAATAGATGAGGCGAATGTAAAAAAAATTGTAGGAGCCGTTTTTAAGAAAATCACAAATAAGTGAAAAATTACATGAATAAACTACAACTTCCGGTTGACCAACTTTGATAAAAATGTTTATGTCCGGTCGCACCTAACTTAAGTTCCAAGTTTCAATATTGTAAAGTATTCCGTTCTTGAAATATTTTGTTAACACATAGACCAATCGCCAAAAACATGTTTTTTTGGTTCAGGAGGCCTAGAAACGTGTATATCCGATGAAAACTCGATTTAAAAAAATTTATATAAAACAATACTTTCCTATCTATTCATATAGGCAAGAGAAAGTAAAAGACTGACCGAACATTATAACATAGGTTGATTTACTTCAGAATATTTCACAGTAAAAATTTCAATTAAATTTTTTAAAAGAAAGAATTAAGAAATTTTAGCACCTATATCATACGAAATATACTAGGTATACAAATAAAATATATCAACAAATAAAGAGATCGTGACCCAAGTAAAAATTTTTGTACCTGTACAAATATCAGTTTTCCTGACAAGAAAACATCAAATAGGTTTCTTTAGCGGAACGTTTATTTGGTAGGCCTAGTTTACAATCCGATTTCCAAGATAGGATTTGATCTAACAAGTATAAAAAGGAATTCTTTCCGAACCGTATCCCGTTCTTACAAAGCAGAAACCTTAATTCTATTTTAGCACCGTATCTTATACGTAGCATAAACACAACCTTTACAAAAATTACATCAAACAGTTTTACTTTTAATTTAATATAACTTGTTTCAAATTAATGATGAACGTTAAAAAAATTACAATACTTTGTACAAACACTTTTTCAGAAATTTGACGGAATTTCCATATTAATATACTTTATACACATGGACGGTAGCCAGTATTTTTTGCTGTTTTCGTTAATATGTTTGTTTTAATCGGGAAGAGAATGTGTTAAACGTTGTCCACTTCAACCGCTGGAAAATTTCATTAAAGGGAGAAAATATTACATAGATTATGCAGTTGAAGAGGTATCACCGAACGAGGTTTAACGAACTTAAAATAAATTTTCAGGCATATTCAGAACTAAAAACACGCTATAGTAACAAGAACTGTGATTTTTTAAATTAAAAATGAAAAACATTTCAGTACGTACCTAAAAAAATCAATACAAACTTTATTTGAATATTCTATTAGAAAACCCCTACATTTTTTAAAAATCCATATTCATAAAAAATTAAAAGTGCTAATTGTATTTATTACTCGTATAAATACAAAAACAATAATATTCAAAATTTTATACAACTTTTTAAACTAAAATATAAAATGTAATCCATACAGAAATTTCCTATATGAGTATATCCAGCATAACAATAATTTACATAAAAATTTACAAATAATTTACTTTGTCAAGAAAAAACATCTATTCGCAGGTAACTTCATTAAAATTATTCCAAAACCTTTAGGAATTTAAATAAATTTGTATTTTGAATTCAAACAAGAAATTTTAAGAACTTAAACATTTTAGTACATTATAAACGTCTATGATCTGACGTCTCGTATAAAGTGAATATAGATGTTACAGAGAAACTTGCCAGATTCCAAACTTTCTAAGGAACAATTCATTTCAACCAGAAAAATTGGTGGGGTTAAATACACGTCTAAGATTTTATAACGTTTTGTTCGTCCCTACTTTTCTGTACGCTTGCGAAACTTGGGACATTTAAAACCCAAATATAGAATCATATATCAAAATCTTATTTAATCAGATATCTTATAAAATCAGATATCCAGGCACTTGAAATAAAGTTCTTAAAAAGTACTAATGAAGTTTTTAAAGCACCTACACTGCTGGGCAAGATTTGAAATTTTAGAATAAGGGAGGAACCGAGAGTTCTGGCCACAGGCGACTGGATTAGAGGTTATTCGAGACGGTAATATAAACATCTCGGTAGAATGAGTTTCAACAGTTTTCCTACGATGGCAGCCCAGTATGAACCAGGTAACATGTGAAATTTTGGAAAGCCTCTCAGAAAAAGGTTGAGATTTTAAACTTGAAAGAAAAAGGAGATGAAGAAATTTATTTAGTTTCATTTAATTCAACAGAAAAGTGAGTTTAAAAGAATTAACTTTTACTACCATGCAATTGTAATTGTGTTTTGATCTTAGACATTAAACCACTACTGTTGGATCACCATTTAATCAAACATACACGAATGATAATTTAATTAGCCTAACTATTGCAGACAATAAACAGTATACTGACAATTAACTAATGTTGATTTTGAATAAATGTTTTCCAGAATTTCTCAAAATTTTATACCAACACACAAATTCCTGCCAAATACAGGTGAAATGTTAACACAAAACCGGGAATTCACAAAGGTCCTATTTTTATCTTATTCTTCGTCAATTATCTTTATTTAATATCTTGACTTACACAATAAGATACACAATTGGTAAACTTGGTTTGAATAATTAGTACAGAAACTAACACATTAAAAAACAAAATAATTACACCTTATAACAAACAATATAAGTACTAAAATTTATTTAAGATGAAGTAAAATTTTAACTTACTGATACGGAATATACTTCATGTCAAACGAGGTAACTTACCTGAAACAAAAAATAATTGATTTTAAATACATTGTCACACTTAAGCACCGCACACAAAAAATATTTGTAAATTAGGCTGAATATAAACGCTTAAAAATTTGAAACTAAATATGATTAAGTATCGACATCAGTGTTGACATGCATATAAATTAAGAGAATTGGTTATGTTTGAAGACATTGAAGTATTAAAATACAGGAGAAATACTGAAGTACCCATTGTTTCTTTTTTCTTTTACTTTATTTACATTTATTCACAACTGTACAATGTTATTAGTAATATAACTAATGAATATGATGACTAAAGAAAATTAATGACGTGACAGTGAATCACCTTAGTTACTGATTGCGGCGTGAAATCAGCAAAAATAATGAAATTATGTGTGCGAGTTATGGAATGAGATGAATGATTAATATTACGTGAATTTATTATTATTAAGGTGTTGTTTAAATCATCAGCCGAAAGAGTGCTTCGATCCTCTAGAGGCTTAACTAAGTAAAAGGAGGAGTGAGGAAGTTTATTATTCCTTCCTCACTGAGCGAAAAGAATATGCTAATCAGAATGCAAGGTCCTCTGAAAATCATCTACTTTCCACCCTGAAAATGACACCTTCACTTCATTCACCACAGGATCTGGCTGTACAATGAAATTCATTACTCTCAGAGGAGATAACTCTTATTAGTGTCTTTTACACCTCTACCTCTTCTGTTCTTAAATGCTTCAGTCATATAATGAACTGACAATGAGATAAGAAACAGAACAATTTTTTGTAGCCCTGGAACTAGCAGATTGAACGCAAATAATTTAACACTCCACCTGCCTGTTATGGGAAAAATTAATATAGTAATAATTAATAGGTATAGTAAAAAATTAATATAGGTAGTAAAAATTAATATAGTAATAATATGTATAGTCTATCACTTATATTTTAACAAAATATAATTTATGAAAGATTAAATTTAGCTAAATTTAAATTTTAGCTTCTTACCGTGGCCGGAGTAAATTCCAATTGGACTTTCGTTAGAGGCGTTTATTAACACGGAGTTGACGTGTAAAGAGAGATCGAACGTTTAGATTATCATTGGTATACTTGTTAAGTAACACTTTTTACCCATAAATTGAAAATCAAAAAAATTAAAAATGGATACCAACGCTTACTGAGCTAATGTTGCTATCTGTGCAAATGAATGTTAACTAAAAGTCCATACAAGATACAAACACTAATTTCTTAGCAAGGAATTCTTAAGAAAAACAATACACAGTAGGCTTAACCAGTAAAACAATAAAAAAGTATGTCCAAAACATTATTATATCATGTTGGTTGTATCCATTTTTCATGGACGTTAAGACTACAGTTAGAATTAAGCAATTTTTTTAGTGCGTTATGAATGCCTATTATTAATGACAAAACGGAAAATTAATTAATGAATAGGGTTACACATGTACCTAAATAAAATTCACAAATATAAATTTATAAAATATTTTATACATAAAAATTATTACTTTAAATAGAAAAATCAAATTAAACACGAGGAAAGTAATAGGCCTACTATAGGGCATATAGATTAGAAATAATTAGTAAAGTAAGACTTTATAAAACAGGATTGAACCTTTAAAATTCCTCATTTAAAAGAAGTCACATTTTGGAAACAAATAAACAAACAGGAAAATTATATTTCATTACAAGAAAAATAATTTATTTTTGAGATTCTAAGACCTGTAATATTTTCTGCTATTGACTTAATTCATTGGGTGCTATTGATTTGAACAAATTGAGAAAACATTTAAAACAGCAAATATAAAAATATAATGTTCTCTCCTTGAAGTTGTAACGTTATATTTAAATTAATAAACAATAAGGCAAGAATTATGAGTCAAGTAACAGGATACGCGTTCATAGAAACGAAACGGGGTTTATAAAACTTCAGAGAATAGCATGGATACAATAAAGTATAAATTATACATTTTTTTCAACAAAAACTATTACTGTTTGGAAAGAAACATCGGTAAACATAATATTTCTGATACATTTCTAGGTCCTACTAGGAATCAAGTTTACAAAAAGAATATACAAACGTTCAAGCCATGTATGCAAATCACATAGCCTATTTATGAATAACGTCAGAATTTATACTAAAATATTATCCTACGCAATTTGTTGAGAAAAAATGGACGAGATGATTACAGAGTGGACAATTTTTTACAAGAAGAAATGCCATTGCAATCAATATCCGTTTCAAAACTATAAAGACTCGAGTTTGTAAGCAAGTTGCTGGAGAACGGCTAATCGGATGTTAATGTACTTGTATTTACTTGTATGTACTTGTATTGTGATGTTAACACCATAAATTATCTTGTGTAAATCTACGTAGATTAAACGAAAGACCAAATTTTTTGAAACGGTTTTATGTTGTGTTATTTTGGTTTGAACCGGTTTGAAGTGTCCGTTATTTGAGCCTAATTTCCCAAATCCCTATTTTGAAGTCGTGTAAAATCAGAACAAGTGGTCCTATTCCCGCAAAATTTCAGGAGATTATATAACAGTTCTTTCTAACGGGCTCTGCAAAATTTCAAATTCAAACCTCAATTTTTTAAGATGCTGTTGTTAATTTTCCAAAGTAACTCATTCTTTGAAACCAAACTTTCCATATTTGAAATCCGGACAACTTGCAAATTACATCATTATTTTCGTCATTTAATCTGTATTCAAATTGTAAAAATTATAAAAATTAAAATTTGATGATAGACGTTACAGAATTTTTTTAAAAAGTGGATTTGTTTTAAAAACTTAACGCGGAGCGGATAAAAATACTTGTTCTACCAATAATCAACAAATTTCTTCTTATATTTACTTCTTAGATTTACTCTAAGGTCCTTAACTTCAAAATATTTTTAAAATTTTCAAATTCCTATATTTCAAAGAATATGTTCAAATGTTTACTTCAATACTAACTTTGACAAAAATTACGCTGCTAAATAAAAGACTTCACGCCTGACTAGTTACGCGTACGTCGTACCAACACAGTAGCCTACTGCTTGTAATAATAAAGACTTATAAAGTATAATAAATTGGATCTAAATAAATATAATCGTCGTATTAAAGAAGATATTTTAAAATTATTTACAAGGTTTTATTTTGAAAAATTTTTTTTGTGAAAAATTGTTAAATCCAAATACTGGAAACATGAACTTCAAATTAAGACGAAAAACAGTTTTTTTATCAAGTTGCAGGCAGTTAATAAATGAATAAACACAAAAATTTCATCGAAATTTTTGACAATAAATTAAAGTAGGCAAAATCAATGTTCAATAACAACCATCAATAATACTGTATTCACCTCATACCATTTGTGTACAAATGGTAAACAATTAGTTACAGATTTAGATAATGTTGTAGATGTAGAAGCTGTATAAAATAGTTATGAATTGTTCCCATTTTGTTTTCGTATACACAGTCATCTATCACTATTATCACAAACATAAATCTGTTGATTCAAACTGATACAATATTATACACATAAAAATCTCAAGAGAAATATAAATTTTCTGTCGAGAAATTCGTTCATCCTTTTAACAGTAATTGGTTTCAGAAGTTAATAATATAAAGAAATCAATAAATTAATTGATAATTCATAATCCCTGAACATTTTATAAAAATAATCGTTACACTATAGGGCTAGTAATTGATTGTCGAAAGTAAGCAATTAACGTGAACAACTGTTTCAGCTAATGGCTATGCCACTGTTCGCTATATTCACTGGCTACAAGCATACCAGTTCATGCAGAATTCATTCACAAAAATAAAATGTAAGTATTCCAGTTGTTGATGTAATGTGTGTATAAGGTTTGTACTACAAATAGAAATATTGTTTATTAAATACAGCCGTTTATTGCTACAATGTGTTATTAGTACCATGTGAATATTCAGAGTATGACATATTCTAGACTACACGAATTATAGTACGAGTATATACCTAATCCATATAATTAATTCGAATTACAGTCTACAATTCATAAAATTAATTTTAATTATTATAGTGTATAATTCAATTAACCAAAAGTACAAGTGTCATTAGAACAGCAGTACCGATTTAATAAGTGAAGTGGTAAATTATTTGCTAGTTCAAGGCTACAAAAAATAGTGCTGTTTCTTATTACATAATCAGCAAATTATATGACTGAAACATTTACGAACAGACGAGGCACAGGTGTAAAAGACACTAGTCAGAGTTATCTCTTCTAAGAGTAATGAATTTCATTACACAGCCAGACCCTGTGGTAAATGAAGTGAAGATGTCATTTGCAGGATGGAAAGTAGATGCTTTTCATTGGGCCTGGAACGCTAATATAAGCGTACTTTTCCACTGAGTGAGAAGGCATTGGTAAACCACCTCACTACTCGTTTCACTTAGAGTGAGCCTCAAGAGAATCAAACCAGTATTTCGGATGATGACCTAAATAACAACTACAGTATTTGTGAAGTGCCCACCACGAAAGAAGTCCGTTGTGTTTGAAAAGCTCTATTTCAAAAACAACCGAACAGAAAAATTTTAACGCTACAGCAGATGAAGACAGCCTGTTCTTTCTTGCACTTATTCGTTGTAAGTAAATTTTGTATTTAAAAAATTGTCGAAGATACAGCAATTTGCACATAAAAAGTAGGCTACCCACTTCTTACTCGGTGTTCTTACGCTTTTTAAACGTTTGTTACTTTATCCAGGCTTAGCACAAAAAATCGGGTTTAGGTATGTTAAAGGTCACCGGTTTTTCTGCAATGAAAATATTTAAAAGTAAAATCTCATTTTCCATTTTAATGTAGCGGCCATTTTTAAAAAAGTGCTATTTTGGCTCGTGAAGATTGAGAAACTGTCCTATGCATTTGTACTACAGTACTGACCCAAGTTTAGTAAACTCTTGCTTATATAATTACAAGTAAAATGAAATGGACTGGTGATGTAAATAAAAAATTGTATAAAATTGGTTGAGGGACAACTGGTCTTCACAGCGGTTTCTTTCGTGGCAAGCACTAAATGATAGCACAAACAACTACACACAGACTAGAATTAGATCAATTATTATAAACGGGAACGAGTTCTGCGTGTAAACTGGTATGCTGGCAGTCTGTCGAACATGTGAACAGTGCCATAGTTACTGAGTGAAATATACATGATGTTCTTGTGAACTGCTTACTTTCAACGGTCAGTGAATACATAGCCCTACTATACAAAAACTATAATGCACATCATAAAAAATTTAATTCACCAAATTTTAAGCCCGTTTAAAAAAAAATATTCCTTGTTTTTATGTGTTTATTTAAACAACCCAGATTTATTTAGATTCCCGGTAGGTAGTCTAAAATATTTATTTTGATTGTCCAGTTCAGCTGAAAACAGTCGTCTTTGTGTAGCCTGATGCGTACATTGTACAAAATATATTTATTTATTTGCTTGTGAACAAAGAGGAACAAGCGTTTGAGTGATTGATATATTTTGTAAATTAAACTTATACGCATTCAAAACGTTA
This sequence comes from Catonia carolina, assembly GCA_035578175.1. Classification (NCBI taxonomy): domain Eukaryota; kingdom Metazoa; phylum Arthropoda; class Insecta; order Hemiptera; family Achilidae; genus Catonia; species Catonia carolina. The sequence continues at coordinate 86,542,253 of JAQMRL010000002.1, forward strand.
TTTGTTAATAAACAACATAAAGTTATAAAATTTTAATAGGATCACTTTATTTAATTACAATAAAAACTGATTACATGAACAACATAAAAAATCATTACAATCGATGTCGTAATAACATGTTGTGCTGTATAGAGGCCTCACATAACTGAACTGTTATTTCCTGTCTTTTGTATTTCAGAGATCTAACATTAATAAAACACAACACTGGCTATACAAATATTTTAGCAATATATTACAAATTAATGAAAACATTTCACAATATTATTCAAATGGAGTAGAACAACAATAAACATAAATATTTGTAATAAACTGACAGTTCACTATATTTGCTTGCCCAACAAGGAGGATGCCATACTGTTTCAATCTTTTATTTTTTAACGAACTGTTATGGGTACAAATTCTGATATTTCTTCGTTTTAAAATGATCCGTACGTTCACTACAATAATTTTACAGTACAAATTTTTATATAGATTTATAACTTTTAAAGTTTTAGCTACCTAGTCTATATAAAAGTACGATAATAAAACAGTTAACTTTGTACAAATTTTTAAAACAGTTATATTTAAAATAACCGACAATCATAGACAATTAAATAATAGAAATAATAGACAATTTTGAACTAACAGCCTGTATCATAATTATACGGGTTGAAAAACGGCTGACCATCGAAATTTTACATAAGTCTACTATATAATATGATTATTTTATGTCAAGATCTGATTTCCATTTCATTTGACAGAATGTTAAAAATTGACATTTTTCAGTTAACATTTAAAATAGTAATAAATTACTAAACGGTAATATCTGGTACAATTTAAAAATTAACATTAAGTTATAAAAATAAATTATCCTAAAATTATAACACAGTTTGTACACCTAATAAATAAATATATTTTTAATACTAAAAATTCAAATAAAGACTGAAAATATTAAGGTAGTTTATAGTAAAAAATATTGTTCGATAGTGCACTAGGAAAGACGAAATAAAAGAACAAGTAAAGCGGAAAAAATTTAAAATTTGTTACGTACAATTAAAATGTTTGTAGATGACATAAAGTAAGTACCAAATCTTAGTATTATAACTCACGGCAACTAAAAAGTACTAGAAGAACAATGTAATTGAAACCCTTATAAATATACATAAAAACATAACAGTGACTGTAAAATAATATATCATATGCTGTATCTTTACAAATATTATGCACCGGCATTCGATTAAATTGAACGGATTAGAGAGTAGGCCTTTGAAATTATAATTGGTAAAGACTTATGAAAGTTTAAAGCACTAGATACTGTACCAAAACCGAGTACAGAAAGAAACTTGGCAAAAGCATAGAAAAGTTCTTAACGTTTGGACCAGCCGAGAACAAAAACCCATAAACCAACCCGGGTTCATTCGGATTTGGCTTGCACAAGTAGATATTTTCCAGGGATTGGTTACCAGACTTTTCCCCTTTTCCTCTTTCCTTATTTTTATTTCTCCGCATGAAATCCCATCACATAACAAGTACAATGTATGTTACATCCGGTAAAAATTGAAATACTGTAAGCTATACATTCGATTTGTGTTTCAAAATAAACCGTACCAAATGGATCTTATTTATACAAATCGATGGAATTTCAACTAAAAAATAAGCTCGACGGCAATAAAAGTTTTTATATAAAAATAAACTGTCTTTATATTATTGTTACTTTATACCAGCTAGGTCTTGTGAGGCACGTTGAGCTGAAAACGAGAAAACATATTGAATTTTTATCAAACACACTGAAAGCTTAGTTGCAGACTTCTAGAAACCCAAGGCTTAACTACATTTTGCGTACTATAAACAAAAATAAAATCCATATTTATTTTCAAAAGAAAACGTAAAAATATTTACATTAGTCTTATGAATCTGTTGGGATTTACAATTGATGGGGTAAAATTGAAATTGACAAATCTTTTGCTTATTTATCTAAATTGATATTCATATTTCAATTTTACTTTATTCCAAAATACAGGCTAACAATTCTACCTCTATGTATTTTTATATTCGTCCGGTCATCACTCAGGAACTTCTAAACCTAATTTTATGAAATTTTGAACACATATTCAAGAGCAGTCCATGGTGGTGCCTTTCAGTTTTAATCTTAATCGTTTCAGCAGCTTTTCAGATATTAATTTTTAACATTCTGGCCTTATGTACAGCGCATAAAATAATTCACCAGTAACGAGGATACTCACAGAAAACGGTTTTAACATTGGACTTTATTTTACGGTTTTGTTAACCATTTATTTCATTTAATTTTTTCCACTTCTACAACTAATCATCGTCATCATTATCATCTCCATCATGGTTATCGTCATCTTTAGCTTCAACTACTTCATGTTTCAAGATAGTAATCCACAGTTCAGTCATGTTTTGTTTTTGTTCAGAGATTTGGTTTTTTTTAAACACTACTGAGTGTGTTATTTTTATTTTCATTCTAAGAGCTTTACTCATACTTTAATGAACTTAGCTTAAAGTTTCCCTTACAAAACACGGATTGTAAAAGAATTAAACCTTGTCAAAAAAAATTCGAAACTGCCACATTAGGAAAATTTCAAAATTTTAAGTATCAACATTGCCATTAGCCTACATAACTTACATTTAAAACTTTTACATGGTTGTACAGGGCACAATTTTGGAATTCAGCAAAGAAAAACACCACAATGAAAATTTGTATAAGGTGAAACGAGGTACTGTGAATCACAATAACAAAAAATGTAATTGAAGTTTCACTGGTGCACCATTCTTGCGGGGAAGTTGCGAAGATTGGTTTGTTTTGAAGGGCCGTTATGGTTACAGGAATTGTTTGTTTTGGTGTATACCTTATTTCATTAATAAAATTGATACAAAACATTGCAAAATAATACCATAAGTGTTAATTTATTAATGAAATGTGTTGTTTATTACTGTGCGAATCGTTCGCACAAAATTATTTCATACTGTTTAATGCTTAATTATTTATTATTTACAACGAAAGGAATCTACAGATTGCAAAAATCTTACTTTACAGAATTCCAATCTATAATAAAATAAAACCTACTTGTAAGACAGTAATGTATAATTTAATATTCTACAGATCGTCAAGTCCAGATTTATTTACAGGGACATAGGTGAATAGAAACAATGTATTTTAGATGTGTAGGTTGGAGTAAACAGAATTAGATACTATATGTGAATGTATTATCAGGAAGATAATTTGCTGTAGTTCAAACAGGAATAAACATTAATTATTGTACCAGCTAATATTACAAATGGTATTCAAACAGAAACACAAAGGAACCTCCTACATTAGCCACACAATCCAAAATCTACATAACAGATTTGATTAACAGCCACACTCAAGGTTAATTTTTAATATCACACTCTCTTGACATAATCATATTTATAACCCCAATGAGAATAACTAAGGCTGATGATATTCTTATTGTTGTCGAGTGACATTAATGGGATGACTTCTGTAGTAAATGACGTATGCTGAATAACCCTGTTCATTTATAGACATTTTGATTTATTGTATTGTATTAATCACAATCTTCTTCCATTAATAACCTCCATTAGTTGAAAATTATTCTCATTTATATTACACATACAACCACTTTTTAAATTTTATTCTAAATATATATACGTAGAATTTTTTTTAATAAAAAAGAAGCTGATGGTTATGATACAGACGGAATAAATGCCTAAATATATTTGCGGAAAACACCAAAGTATTAGTGTAAACTGTTTAGAAATTCATTGAATTCATCTGTAATTATAAAAGTGCTCAATAAATTTTCAAAGAACAGGAACCACATGAAACAGAACTGCAACGTAAAAATCGATATAAATGAGCATTAAATAAGGTAATGGACAACAGAAACCTTTCATCTTCGGTTAAACAAACCAGCTATCTTAATGAAAGAAGTTAACGGTAAGGAATGAAAAAACCAAGTAAAACCGTTACATACTTTTTTCTCAACCACTGAAGAATTTTGTAACGTTTACCAATTAGCGTAATTGGTGTATGCTATTTACTTCCTACAAAACAGCTATTTAAAATACTATTAAAATAGTTAGAAAAACTTGGGGAAATATTTTTTAAAAAGAAAATCTAGATGAAAACTTAAATTACATTAATAAAAGAAAAAAGCACCAATAGTTCGGCACTTTTAAGCAAAAGCGTTCATTCACTCATGAAAAGTAACGATAGTCTTTATTGGAAACTAGATGTGTGGAAACTGAAAAAGGAAACTAACTACTCTATAAAATGAAAACAGAAAATATCGAATTTTCTTTCATGAAATGAAATTTAGATCCAGAAGATAAAATTTTGATATAAAATCTGATTTTTCCGGAGTTATTATCAAAAGTAAGTTTTATATAAACTAAATAATATCTAACAGTTCATATAATTTCAATTTTCGGACAATCGTGTTAATAAACTAAAAAATTTTTGGCAACAGTTTACACAGTTTGAATTGGAAAACACATATACAGAACAAAATAAAACAGCTCCCCACAACATTTAAAGTTTTATTGGAAACTAGGTAAAAACTCAGTCTAAAGAATAAAATTATAGTAGGCTATATATACTGTAAATCAATTCTCAAACCAATCGCACGTATGGAATCCAATTATAAGCCTCAACAAGTCATTCAAATATTAAAATCCTGCAAAGATTCCTGTCAAAATTACGCCGAACAAATTACAGCATCACCTTGGTGTATAACAAACATACACCGAGACTGAAACATTCCTACAATTATTTAAGAAATCAAAACATTCAGTACAAAGTACAAAAGTAAACTCGAATTGTACATTAAACAATTCAATGACACTCGCCGACTGAAACGGAGAAATCCTACATACTTATTGTTATACACTGACAAGACAACGCATTGAATAAATCTTCCAAGTCCCTTCAATGTGAGTTTTCTCGGTTACGTTAAGTAAAAAAAAAATTACTTAAAAAGAAAATCTACTTATTATTCTACATAAGAACAGACTGTAGACATTACTATAATTAAAAAAGGACTACCGGTCTTTTTTAATGGTTTGTAATTTTTTTTAATTGGGGCATGGTATTACTTATGCTCTCTTTAATTATTATTGGTGTTAATTAAAATCGGTTGTTAAAAAACATTAGAAACTTATTAAAAATGTTTTCAATCGTTCTTGTACCGTAATGAATTTAAGTAGTCATATGTGTCAACTGGTAACATAGATACCCATAGAATAATAATTAGTAAACATCCAAATACATTGTTGAAAGAAGTGAGTCACAATTGACGAAAAAGAATACATACTTCCGATGAACCGATTTCCTGATAATATTAATAAGTCTCAATGTATAATATAATGATGTATGAGTTTCATACCTAGAAAGAACCACAGGTCATTAAACGTAAAAAGATGTTTCGAAAGTTTAGTATCCTGTTAATGTTTGATTTTTTCGCCGAAACATAGATCAAAGCTCCGTACATCCACAGGGGATGAGTTAGGTAGATGTAACATTGAAAGTTTTTGTATAGTACGCAAATGAGATCTTAAGTGTAGTTGATACAGTAAAATTGTAGTAGGGTTCTACACGAGCTACAATCATATTAACCGGCTTTTTAGTTATCCTAACATGACTTGTTCCTATCCAAATCGGTTAAGAGAGAAGTCACTGTACTATAAATCCAATTGCACAATCAAATTCTATAAATCAAACCACACATTTTAAAAACTTTAAATTTGTTTAATTTCTAATGTGGTTGCGTTGCAATCTAAGAACGTTGCAATTTAAGAACAATTAATCAACCCTATGAGCCTATAAGATGAGAATGATGTGTCTGACGTGTAATGAAAAGTAGACTTGTACAGACTTAAGCTGATCATTTATAAGAGAGTATAATTAACTAAACCCCAACCATAAAAACACAATCCGTGAGGTTAAACGGTGTCTCTCCCCCGGCCGAACCTAGTTGCTACTAGTCTAACTAAAAATATCGTCCGCGTTGGTGAATATACACTCACTACGTAAATTCGAAATTGAAAGTAACATTTCACGAAAGATAAATACAGGCTATATATAAAACTACCATTTCAATGTAATAACCACTCAAACACCCACTTCTCAACGGAATGATTTATTTTTGTTGTGACTAATGTGTGTACAATATTTGTAGAAATGCACAATAATAACCCCGCACTGCTATCCACTCAATCGTGGTGCCCACAAGGTCAGAGCTACCTTAAAAACTCAAGAACTGTACACCGGTAACCACTGTAGGCCTATAGTATTTTTTTTCTAACATCTGAGATTATTTACAATCAGTTTAAAAACAAAACCTGTAAGTAAATAACATGAAAGTGTTCACATGACGAAGACAACACCCAATGGCACTGCTTCGAAAAGAAAAACAAAATTATTTAAAATTTTTGAAAACATTAACTAGATAAAAAATTAATAACAGTAATAGAAAAGGTAACAAAATTAATAGCGATGATAGTAGAATGCGTAGAGGAAGAAGATGATGTTGCTATTGAATACAATTAATTATTTACTACGTAGGTTAGTCGGTAAATTTAAATGGAAGGTCAAGAAATTTTATTCGTTTTAGTTATGTAAGGTCTTCACTATTATCAAGTAAATTAAGCGCCAAAGAATTTGGGTGATCTGCTAATTTTACTTGATATTTATAACTTAGCTCCTTACAAACAAATATATTTGTTTAGAATCTAACTCCATAAAAGTAAACGTAAAAGTAAACTCCGTAAACGTGCTCTCCTCTGATCATGCGGTCTTGGGTTCGAATCCCATTCAGGCACGGCATATTTTCATACGTTACAAAAAAAATCATTTCATCCTTCACCGTCTTCATTAGCAGTAATTGCAGAACAGTCGGACGTTAAACAAAAAAAAAACAAAAACAAATCCATAAAAGTAAGCGTTACAAGGATTTGAACCACGGAACTTTCGTCTCAGAAAATCAGCTGTTAAACAGCTGATTCACGGTGGGTTAAGAACGTTACTTAGTACTGAATTTTACCCAAAGTAAGTTATTTAATGCGTAATAATACTTATTCATTGTCTTTGAATTTTTAGTATCATTTTGTTCTCTTGTGTATCAATTTGTTCTTAATAAATGGAAACCGAAAGATCCCATTTGTCTTGAAGCTAATTACGGAACAGTGTTATTTATTCATTCCGCATTTTATTATAGTTGCTAAAAATTACAGCTCCTTGTAGGAATAATAATAATATTTTAAAATATACATCGTATGGTATGACCCATTTATTTCTTAAAGCCGTAATGTGTTGCTTGCCCGTCTTGTTCATTTTACGCTTTGTTGTTTTTTACTTCCCTTACATTTTGTTGCCTGGCACATTATCTATTAGATTTATTTCATTCATAATCTAAATTAAACTGGACTCTTTTCTTTCTTGTTCCAAGCAGTTTATTTTATTTATATTCTGAAAGAAAAACATGACAACGATACCTAGTGACTTTTTTCGCTATATTTTATTTACAATAACACTGTACATTAAATTAATTAAATTTTTAGATATCTTTATTTCTTCCTTACGCTCCCAAGTTGGTATGTCTTTTACGTTTTTAGGTTTCAATTAATTCTTATTGTACGTGTAGATTTAAATGTTCTTCTACCCAGTAAATTATCTAATAATATAAATAACTTAAAATAATTACATTTAAAATACCTTTTGTTTTTACAAAATTTTTAATAATTTTCCGTAAGACGTCGTTATTTCACAGATATTTTGCATACAAATAACAACGAACAGATTTTTTAATTAGATTCCGTACTTAAAAATTTCAAATAGGAATCAGTCCTTTAAAAAACTAAAATGTACACAAATCAAATATTTTTAATTTTTAAGCTTTCAACCACGTTACATAAAAAAATCGCTGAAAATATCTTATGAAGATGATAGTATTTTCTAACGAACTGCCTACTGTTAAAAAAAGAAATCTTCAGTTTGTAAATTTAAACTAATTAGTTGGTCCCAGCGACTGAATTCACAAAATAATTTTGACTGGTGTTAATTATCTAACAAATTTCTCAATGACATTAACAGTTATTAAACTGTTTTTTCAAACTATAATATAACTTATGCATTAGGTTACATAACAACACGCTGGCACTAACATGACGATACTTCAAAACAAACTTTTGTTGATTCTCAACGTCATCGCAAGAGTAGCACTATATAAATTTTAATTCAATTATTTTTTCATATACTTCGAAAAATTTCGTTACGGCTTTTACCAATTTTTATTTTCGGTTTATTAATAGAATTTGGAAAGTGTCCCTTTATAACTATATTTCAATTTATTTATTTCTCTTGACCTATATGAATATAAAGAAGGAAAGTATTGTTTTTTAAATCCATTCAGTAGAACTCGGTAATTAAGGATTTATAATCTATATTTAAAATACATAGGATCCAATTTTGCGTTTTTAATATTTGATAACTAGGGAAATCAAGATTTTATGGCAGTCAGAGCTTAGTATTACGATAATTTTTTACATTTTACAATGATGTCATTAAAAGTTTGATAAGCCGTGCGGCCGCTGGGAAAAGGAGTGCATAGAAAACATATATAAATATTAAATAGAATTATTTACAGTTATGTTTCCACTTTTATTTTTACCGAAGCTTTGAAAAAAAAAATGTCGACAACATTTAAAATAGGGTCGTGTTTGGGCACAGTTTGGGATAAACCAACATATTAAAGTAATTTTTAACAACAAACGAAAAATAAAATATTGTTCTGTGTTTGTTATGTACGTGAAACAAGCGTATGAAGAAGATAATATACTATTTGCGTTTATTATTCTAACCGTATGAAACAGGCTCGAGAGAAATGTTTTTGTAAATACACACTGAAGTATCGTAGTTACTGTTTAACATACTGTATCATTGAACCAGGTAGGCCTATATAGTTTAGTAAACTGAACTACAAATTGTACTACCCATCGAGACAAATCAAAACCCCTCATTTCATTCTATATCACAAAAAAGACTACTTGAAATTCCCTTACCACTAACTGCAACGTAACCTCAATTCACATTACAAGAAGAAAATATTATTTATTAATATTTTACTTCCACACAATACACGTCATTCATAAAAATACCCTAATGACTCAGGCTGTACGAATTTCCTACTAAGGGAATTTCTTGTCTATTGAATAAATAACGAATCAGAAATCACGTTCCACCATTAAAAGCCGCTCCAGTATCATTTCTAGATTCTAGAGGTGAAATATCTCATCAATATTACAAAACCATTCGGAGTAAAAATTGGATATAAATAATTATAACGTTTTCAAGTAAATTGGAACGAAATATTAAATATTTTTAACTTGATAAAGACAAACCAGAAACATAAAAATACAGGTTAAACTATATAGGAAAAATTAATAATTTTCAACCTGACACCAATTAGTGTAACCAATCTTACCACTGTTAATATGCTCATAAACATTAATATGTGTTACATCTATAGCGAGTAGTTTCCATAATTCAGTAAGTAAAATTTCAGGATCAAATGTTATATTACAAAAAAAGTGTTATTTTCAAAAAAGAAATAAAATAAGATCTGCACTGGCAGATTATTCCTTCTACTATTTTTACTAAACCGCTGATACGCACTATGTAAGAAAAGTGAAAAAATAATTTAATTGGCTGATTTAAAAAAAAAAAATTTATGTAGAATAAATTATGCTTTTTATTAGGTTTATTCCAGCGTCTCCCAGTAAGTAAAAGCTTATGAAAAATCTGTATGAAGAGTGGTTAATTTCAGATTTAAACAAAAATAACTAAAATCTCGATTAAATCAAATAAAACGTCTACCAGACAGACGCTTAAAGTTACATACGAAGCACAAATTAGCAGTTTCTAAACGAATAACGATTAATAGGAACCTACGGGGTTGAACTATTGGGGTCTGCAAAATCGACACTAACAGCACGTATCCAAACGATACAAAATTAATTCTCTGAGAGATAACACAACTTCCCTTCAACGTAACTAACAAAACGCTTCACTACAACTCAACACCAACACAAAAGAATGAAGCTTTGACTTCATTCTTCCGAAACACATACCAACCCACTTACAAACAGAATGTACTGCGATTCATCCCGGGTAACCCCAAGTGAAGACTAAGACGCCACTGGACAAGGGACCGTCTCGGCGTGGATAAATGAAGGAGTTCAGGTGCTAATTGAGAGACTTAAATATTACTCGTAAATTATTATATTTTTCTTTTTCTTTGTTTCATTGTGGATTTGTGTATCAGTTATTAAATACATTATAAAATCGTAGTTTAGTTAATTTAGATCAATTTTATATTGTAACGTCTATATGGCAAACGTTACAATTTGATTTCATATTTATTTTTCCTTTACCGCTCCTACTAATAGTTACTGTAAGCTTCTGCTATCTGTCGGATGTTTTGGGAACTCGGTGACGGTTCGAACTGGCGAGGCAATCAGCTGTTTGGTTTCTGCAATGTCATTGTCCTGCTTATTTTCCGCTGTCTAATTACTGGAGAGTTTTCCTGGTTAGAAAAAGTCGAGTTTGGTTTGTCAAACAGTACGGTCGGCATTACTCGTCGTGTAAAAGACCGTTCCGATTTGTTCTTTATAACTTTTAATGAAAAGTTTTAAATGTTTGTTAAGTTTGTTTTAAAACAAAATTACTTTTATTCTGCAATTGGTTTCGTTACAAGTACCTCGGTTTGTTTTTCTATTCATTTCCTTATGTATCAGTTTTTTTGTGACGTCATGCGTGTAAATTTTTTTTATAAGTTCTTTCCGTGTTCGGTTATTTGCTTTTGATGGTCTACATTTACCCATTTTTTTTTATAATGGTAAGCATTTTTCTTTATTTATTCTGGTTAAGCAAATGCTGAGAATTCTTTATATGCAAAATACAATTAGTTCTGTAAAATTTGGGTGTGGTCGCTTTGAACCTACACGTAATTTTCTGATACTTTCTTGTTGGAAAATTTTATAAATGTTTTTGATGTAAAAAAAAAAAGAAAATAGAAAGAATTGATCTTATATTTTGTAATTGCTATAAAAAAGCTGTAAATTGCTAATTAATATGTAATTTATTACGTAATTGGTTTGTGATACATTTTATTAAGAATTCTTGATTTGATTACCAGTTAATTAATTATTAATCACACCATTAAGTGTAATTTTGTTAATCTGACTTAATTTGATGTAAATTCTACTTCACTGTATAAACTTTGGATCACCGTAATCAGTGATTTTGTTTTTTTTTTATTTTAATAATATTTTAATGCGAGATGGATTTTGTTTAAATCCAGGGTCGCAGGTATGGATTGGAGTTACCGATCAACAGGCATGGACTGAGAATACCAAATTTAATTTGAAGTGAACAACCAAACTATGTGTCAATGGCTCTAAACGTAATCACCTAAAGTCAAGCAGCAGGCAATAACAAAACCAGTTTTCTAAATTATTAATATTATTTATACTATGCAAAATTTAAAGAAATTGTAATTCGTATGCTGTTAACACTTGTGCAGTATATTTTGTTATTATTCAAATATTAATTTTATTTTTAAAGCCTTGCAATCTAAGTGTAGTTGAATTTGGAACAAATGTTTCTTAATTATTATTCATTTGTCTGTTTGTTATTACTATAATTATTGTTTTCTTGTAAAAGAAATGAAGCAAAGAAGTAACTTACTATTCTGGTTTTGACTTATGATTAAAACAATTTAATTATTTTTCTAAATTTGTTAAGATTTAATAAAGTACAAAGGCAGCCTTTAATATATTTACTTAGATATATCGCTGACGTTAGTGAAGTTTTGGTAATTTAAAATCGTTAAAATTTTATTTAATCTCAGGTTAATTTTATTGATGTAAAACTAAACATATATATTTTTTTTTAGAAAAGCTGATAGGTACTTCTTGGTAATTATTTTGGAGAAATACTTGTTAATTAAATCTGTTATTAATTTTACCAATTTGTTATCTTCATTTCACATTACAGCAACAACCTTACGTTTCCTAAATTTTTTGTATCACTTCGCCAGACTTGCTGGTGAACAAGGGATTTATGTTCACGGGCAAGGAGTGGTTACAAATATCGTCAGTTCTTCCATTTTATATTCATCTACGTTTCTAGTCAAAAAAACGGATTTCGAACAAACAAATACTGGTAAGACGATTTTTTTGGTATACAATTATTGAATAAATAACGAATCAGAAATCACGTTCCACCATTAAAAGTCGCTCCAGTATCATTTCTAGATTCTAGAGGTGAAATATCTCATCAATATTACATATAGACCTTATAAATTATTAATTAATCATGCAGATCTAAAATTATACATCATTCTTACGAAAAATATATTAAGCCTAATTCTAAATGAATGCTCAGAAACCAATTGATTAACACAAAACAAAAGGGGTGGAGAATCGCAAAAATATTTTTAAGTCACTTCGTTAAGTTGAATGACAATTTTAATCCTACCGGAGGAATTTTTCATTTTCACAAACAATAGACAGATGAGCCTAAACAAAACTCTAGCACAGGATTTTGACAACCGCACCACTAGATATTTCCGGAAATTTTCTGCGAATGAAATATTTAAACGACACGAATAGAAGACTCAAAATATTTTTTAATTCCCATTCACAATGAATCATTCTCACAAAAGTCTATCAAAATTAATTACGTTTTAGGTACTCAACCAAAACATTTACTTTTACATTTTCATTCGTATCAAAAAAATCTAAATTAGTAGCCTATTTTATACGTAGTTCCTCCATAATGGTTTTCTAAAAATATTGTATCTCTGATATTTTAAGTACTTTAAAACCATTAGAAACTGATTTTAATACAAATAATTTAATTGCCGAAGTAAAAATATCTACATATTAAAATGACCACCTATTTTTCAAATAAAATAATTCTTTATGTCAAAAAGGATACAATATTAAAATGAAAATATCAAATAAAATTCCAACAATCACCAATTATACTTTGCAGCATTATCAATATTGTACAGAAAATCTCAATTAGAACAGTGAGAATTAATTGTCAATACTTTTGACATTTTAAGATCAGCTTTGGCTTTAATCCAAATAGATTAAACATGAATCTAGAATACAGTATCTGTACGCTCCTATCGTATTTCCTACGTACTTAGGTAAAGATGCATTTCCTACTGAATTACGTCATTCAACAATTGTGAATTGTCTTCGGGGAGTTAAGGAATGGGAGCTGGCAAAGTGCCACACAAAGGAAATGTTAGTGCTGACTTGTTAAAACTCAAAGAGAATTTATTCAATGAGCTTTTAAAAGTAAAACATTACCTATGCATTATTTAATGTGTTAAATTTAGAAAGTACAACAAATTTTTATAGTCAGCAAATTTTATAGTCTCTTCAGTACAGAATGAAAGTCATTACAACAGAACAATGGAATTTAACTATTTAATCAGTTTATCAGATAAATGTGCACCAAATAATAGTTAACCATTATTTTAAATTCATAATTGAACAACAAATCTAACAAAAAATAGGTACGTTTTGGAATTAATTTAAAAATGTAGAATACACTAACTTATATGGAATTCCAATTCCCCATTGGATATAGAAAATACTCGTATTTCAGGATATTTCAAAAAGAAACTTGTAATGTAAAAATAATAAATAATGATAATAAACAACTAAAGTTACTATCTATTCACATACACTATTCACATAAATAAAAGTAAAACTATTATTCTGGACGAATTAATAAATAATAAGTAAGTAATAAGTATTGTGTGTAGATAACACTAAACAAAAAAATAATTACCCGTAAAATAATTGTAACATACAAATTTTAATTAACTTTTTGATCTAACACGATGTATCAGGCTTACACAAAGAACATAATATCAGTTCAAGAACTTTTATTATTGTTAACTAACACTACTGTAGTGTGCGAACTTCAACGGCTAGCATTATTAACAACTTCATTCACTAATCGTCTTACATCGGTAACATCCTATTTATTGCAACAGATTATCGTTTTGCTGTAATTACTTGTGTGCTTGTGTGAACGAAATATTCAAACAAATAGCACGACGAAAATGAGATCCGGCAATACTTTAAACTCACAATAATATGATGCATAGTATAAAACAATCCGTATAAAATTGTACAGTAACCAAAATAATTTTTCTCAAAAAAAATCTAAATGGCAAACGCGCCACAAGTTACACGTTTAGTAGAACCGTCCGTAGATCTGTAGGAGAAGCCTCCATTCCATCTCAAAGGGAAAAAAATACAATTTATAAACCATCAAAAAATGTTAAATGGCAAAAAAATTTTAATAAAAGAATAACAGTTATTTCTTTTTTCTCATAAATACGACCACAATTTAACCTTTAAAATTTTGGAAATTTAGATATATTTTTTGAATGGGAAGGAAAGCCTGAGGTATGTTTGTTCGTGCCCCTGTTAAAACCGAATGCCCGTATGTTCAATGTCATTTACTTCCTCTAAAGCATAATTTGGAAAGTATGTCGATAATCAAACAGTTATTTTCCTAAATTTGTTTAATCCGCCATTAATTAACGAAACGAGCCTTTTTTTAACTAACAATATAAAATATAAATAAGTAAAAACAGCAAATTAATTACGATTGAAGAAGAAATTACAATATTTTTTATGAAGGTAAATTAAAAACTACAGAATAATTCCTGAAACTAATTTCATGAATAAGAATATTTAATACTAAAAATCTTGTCTAATGAACATGATAAAAACCGTACCGTACATAATCCCTAATATGAAACAAATTACTGCGAATCAACAAATTATTTAAATTATTTATTTTGTATCGTCACACTAAATTCAAAAAATTAACACCACATTCACCAACAGTACAGAAATTATCCCAAACGCTTTTCAGCCTCTATGAAAGTGATTTTCTCAGGGACAAAAACTTAAACAAACGGAAATCTTATAATTTTCTTATAATGTACATAATTTATATGCTACAACTTTTATTTTTGTACTTTAAAAAATCAACTATATATTAGTATATTATAAAAAAATATTTAATAAAGATAAATATATATTTTAGTAAGTATGAAAAGAAGTTTTATTTTTGTCTCTCTGAAGATGAGAGAGAATATGAAGGCTTTAGAGCTAATTATGTTACATAGATAGTGAAACAGGTAGTTTGTTTTGTTAATTGATTAATACCAACAAGGTTAAGCTAAATGACCTTTGAATACAGCAGTACCGTTATTTTTTAAAATAATTTATGAATATAATACGTAGTTCACAGGCTTCGTATTATTATACTATATTTCCAAAGATTAAATCTGTGGTTAAACTAGGACCATTGAATTACAATGTTAATCTGCTTTGAACATGTAGACAAAATTTTCCAGGATATGTAAAACGTAAATAAATGCATTAAACTAACCACCACATTTAAATAGTTGTCTACATTTGAAGATGTTTACAAAATAATGATGTGGTCTGTAACATTATTCAACATGTCAGAGGTTGCTTCGCAATACTGGTAAAGTATTTATACATGGTCTTACGTGGATTTCGAACATTAAACCTAAGCATGAACTAAAATAGCTAGACAGAGAAACAAGCAAACCGGAGAAGTACGTGGTTTCTAAAAGCAGTGAAATCCTCTTATAAAAAGCCCATGTAAAGTACCTCTGCATCTAAAGTATATGTTCGTACTTTGGGTAGGATATCGAATAAAGGAAAAGATTACTATACATTTTATGTAATGTAAGAACATAAGTCTACTCTTGTAATATCACTATTAACGATACATTAGAGTTTTCTTTCATGTGAAATTATTTATAAGTAAGCCTCTTTTTCTGAAACGATTGTTGTTATTAAAAAGAAGCTTAATATAAATTTTATTAGGGGAATACAATTTATGTAATTGTAATTAAATTTGCAGCTTAAAAGTGCATTGAATACTTGGACACTCATTTGAATATGCATTAAATACTGGGATAAATTATATTTTTGTCTTCAACTTTCTCGATAAGATAATTTATAACAACATTCTTCTTTCCTTATTCTTGTGATTCCTATTTTCTCAATACCGTTTCATTACTTTCTCGTTCCAAATTTAAAAACGTTATGGGTAAACCAAAAGCAACATAAAGTTAACGGAAAAATAATTCACTGCATTAGAATAATTTTTTTTAATTAATGCAAATTAGCCCAACATTTTTGAAATTGCGGTAATTTATTGATGTATTTTGTCCCCGCATAAATGGATTTTGGTTCAAGTAACTTAGGTTGTGATTAGTCACTTAATAATCGTTTCTATTTCTTGAGTTATGATAGTGGATATTGAAATTTTGGATAAAAGTATTTTACAAACATACACTATTACCTCAAAATGTAGGTCCGCAATGTAGGTCCTCAAATGTAGGTCAAAATGTAGGACCTCAAAATGATAGTCCGCACTACATGTACATACATAGTCCACATAGCAGACTCTGAAGAGGAAATAAAAAGAATATTGGACTGCCCAGTACACGTTTTGGAGGAGAATCAACTGATAATTGGCTTTAAGAAGACAAAGATATGCATAGTTGTTATAGTACGTAAAATGAAAGATGAAGCCTGTGTTTGGAACCGCGTATCTCAAAAAGTAAAAAACAAAAAAATTCCAGGTACGGTTCGTTTTAAAGCATGGTTTCTTGTTATATTATTCGTATATGTTACGAAACACGAGAGTGTATTAGGCATTTTCTGGTGATTTGGAAATAAAACATGCACCCATTTTTTAGAGCATTTTCCACTTAGTCTATGTTTCAGAACATGTAGAACGATCAATTTTAATAGGAAAAGTATGATGTTTTAGAAGAAAATTCCTGCATGTTTTCTCAATGTCAGCTAAAATTCAGGCTTTTAGTACAACGGATACAGGAATAAGAGCATTTAATAAAAAAATTGTTACTTTCGTTCACGATGGACTGAAAAACAGGTAAGTAGTATACGTCTTTTGTTTCCAAAACCTTAGAAAATGCCTAATACACTCTCTTGTTGTGTAATTTATACGAATAGAATTTTTAAAAAACTAAGCTCCAAAACGAGCAGTACCTGAAACTTTTATAATTCATACTTGGTGAGATACGCGGTTCCAAACACAGGCTTCATCTTCCATTTTACGCACTATAGAAAGCAGAACCATGCCTGAAATGATGGAATGATTATCCATATGAACTAACGAATTAAAGGATTGTCTAAGTAAATCATCACTGTTAATTATAAGGAATTTGATAAGTGATGACAGCAGAAGTAGTAAAGAAATAAAGCAAACAATTTTAGCTACGCAGGCTTTCAAGAGAAAATTACAATAATTTAATTAAATGTATATCAATTTATTAATAACGTCAAAAATAGAAAGATCATCTTCAAAGAATGGCTCAACGTAGGATTGGTACACTGGCCAAAGGTTACAGACCAATTGGAAAGCGAGATACAGGGCTACCAGTAGATGCCTAAACAGGCAAAAATGGTGGAAGAAAAATATTACTATTAATAGCAAACATTCATGTAAACCTCAACATATAGAAAAAATTGTCAAAATGTTTATCTCAAGGTTTTTACGTCATAGAAATGAAACATAGGTGTTGAGAAACCAGGATAAAGCGAGATTACAAGCTATGGAGATATAGTTATGGAGGTGGACAAAGAATATCAACTGGATCGAGACAAAACACGAAAAATTAATTAGGCTATTACTGAGGAAAAAAAGCAAAAGACAACTCATTGCATGGTTAAATAAAAGGAAGACAAAATGTATTGGGAATATTGTGAGACAACAATTTCGAAATGAATTTTTTTGATGGTATGATACTGGGCACCAGTGAAAACGGAAGACCAAGTAACAAGAGCATGTTAATAAAATATTCTATGAAATTCAATGAATATACTATAGATGTAAAAAAATTACGAAAGAATAAAAGAAACTCATGGTTTCAGCGACAAGTCAACATTCCGTAAGCATCAAGAGGTAATAATAGAATATGAATTTTTGATAACCGATTTTAAAAAATGTAAAATTGGGAAAAACATAGTAAACAGTTTCTTATAATAACTTGTAGTATAATACTCCTGAAACCTGTATAATATGAGTGTTCAACAAACACTGGTGATTTACTCACACGAAGCCCCGGTGTAACGAATAATCATAAATGAGAATAATGAACTTTAAATAAATTTTGTTCATCGTTACTATTTTATAATGAATTCGTAAATCTCTATTATTTACATTTCACAATAAAATACGTGGCATCATTATTTTAATTACACACTGATAATTAAAAAGGAAAGATGAAAAACTGCAAAAGTAAAATAAAAAGATTTCAAGTAGAAGAGAATAAAGAAAGCGGAGTAACGCACAAAACAGTGCCGCGGAGTCGGAATCTTTATTTTACTAGGCCCGAATCTATTCAATCCAATAACCACAGTAGTAGAGTTTCGTAATTACGGAGGTGGAGTAAGAAAAGTCTTAATCAAAGTACCAGTGAAAAGAAGAATTTTCCAGATTAAAAACCAGAGAGTGTCAGAGGCGAACCATGCAATATTTCTTAGCTTTCTAATTTTCTTGAAAAAGATTAACAATGGAAGACTGTTGCTACTACGTTTTATAGCAAACATAAAACACATAGTAGACTACTTCAATGTTATTTTTACTTCTAAAACGATACGTTTTATCGTAATTATTCTCTGTCTTGTAACAATTTATAATCTTTAAAATTATAAAAGAAACCATACTAAATGTTCTTCGTTTGTTTATATACACCTAAAAATCTAATTTCTAAATTCATTGTTAATTTTTATAAGTTTCTTTTATAAAATTAATTGTATTGTAAATAATGTAAGTAAATAAAGAATGAAAATTAAATTCCTAACCAAAACTTTACACAAAAATAAAATTTAAATTTATAGTTATTCACGGTTGATTAAAATTAGGTATTTTTAAAATTTTACATTTCACTTATGATTAATCATAAGTATTATTTTACATTATTTACAATGATGCAAGAGAAAATGCAAGAGAAAGTCGTGTGATTGATTCACACACGATTTTATTTTTATTTCTTATGACTGAAGTGTTATCGAAGTTATAGAAATTTAAGTTAAATATTACACATCATACCCCGGTATGTATACCCCGGTCGCTAGTATTTTGGACCTTGGCTGAAAGATGCGCACTGAACCAGGAGCTCTGTTAGAGGCTAAATGTGCAAGGCTAGATTCTGCACAACGAAACTGTAAGGAACTCATACATAATGTACATCAATAGTGGGGTAATTAGGAATTCTTTTCGCGCTTCTTAAGGCTCAGGAATGTCGTCAAACATCTTCAAGAATTCATAGAAATAACATTTACCCTACTGATTTACATTACTCACCTCTTTTCACTGCAAGTCTATTGTGGAATTGAGGCAAGGATCCTAAATAACGGCATTTCTAGGCGCTTGGACGTTTGAAGTATGATGCTACCGACGAATGCTTTGAATCTCCAAAATGCATGTTATTAACCTAAAAATATTGTGAGAATTGAAAAAAGAAAGCGAGAGAGAGATTCTGAGCGCTGTCAAGAGAAAAATTTCATACATTGTACATGACAATAGAAGGGGAGGAAAACGCGAATTAAATACACCATGATAAATCGCCAACGTCCCCTGAGGATATATTTCTAAAATTAGGAAACGCAAGTGGTCGAGGTGCCAATACCTTTGTTTTTCTATTCAACCCTAGGGAACAAATGTGCCAAATTTCAGCTCTTTATGTGACCGGGACGTTAGAGGATTGGGAATAATTGAGCCAGTAAATGATTTCGCATTTAATTATACTCGTATTTTAGAGATAATAATACAAAAGAGTAATTTTTCAAATATACTCCTCAACAAAAACAACCAGAAAAAGACGGAGATAAAATTATATGGTTGTTTTTATAAAATAAATACTGAAAACTTAGCACAGGCTATAAAATATTTATAAATAAATATGTAATATTATTTAAAATAAATAATAATTAATATTTATAAAATAAATATTTTTTACAAAAGTAATTTTTTTAATAACAAAGTATTATTTCAAGAAAAAAGCTGTTAAATATATTCTAATAAGTGAAGATATTTTGGACAGTAGTAACACAGTTAGAACAAACACTCAATCAGTACAAATTACTACCGAACATAACTTGTACATTAGTAAAATTTGTACGATATTTTACATTTTTCAAAGTACAACTTACTTTAATAAAAAAAAATAACAGGAATCAAAACAAGAATGACGTATGTTGTAGTAGTAAATTATTGTACTAAAAACACGATAACTTCATTAAAATGAAATTCAACTTGAATAATAGACGATCTGCAATTTTTATAATAACCACACAGAAGTAGATTAGTTTTGACGTATGGCACCATGTTAAAGCAACCTTTCTGAATGTGTCGGTTAAAAACTTGATAAAAGTAATTTAACAAAAAAGCTAGTAAAAGATATTTATGTTTTGCTTGCCTGCATAATATCGCATAAAATAGAAATGAATTATAGGCATAATGTGAATTGAACGTACAGAATGTACCGAGTGCTACGGTATTCCTAAAACACACAATGTTAAAAAAACAAACAAAAAACACCTAATGATTAATATTGTAGTTGAGTATTTATGTATTCCAGTATTGTTTTCGCTACGTATATGCCAAAAACCAAATTTACATTAATTTAATACAAACGGAGAGATGTTTGCAGAATAAAGTATACTCCCAGGAAGTCCTATACTAAATAAACTTTATACGAACAACAATGACATTATTTATTATAAATAATAACCAAAGGCTAAATTATTTAGGGGAATTAAACATAACTTATTTATAGTTAATATTATATTTTAATTAAATGCCCAATAAATTAACTAAAAGAGAAAAAAATCACCACAAAGAGGAAAGTAATGATCAAATATTAATAAAACCAATTAGAAATAAAAGGAGAAATGCGTAGAACCGTAACAACATTATTAAAAATGTGTACTGAAGTTAATTTTCCAGCTTTCTGCACTCACAAAAAATTATATTTATTTTTCATTATTGCAGGTCCGGTAATTTAAATATTTAACAAACACAAAAACAAAATAAATTTTAATACTATATACATAGCAATATTACGATCTGTTCTTACTTTCAAAAACCAAGAACAATAATCAATAGAGATAACGCTGAAGAATACAAAATAAAATGTTATTATCCATTAATAAATAAATATAACAGATCAAATGGAAATAAAATTTAGTAAGAATTTTAAATGAAATAACATTTTTATAATGAAAGAGGTTTTTCATTATCAAATCAAACACATCGTAACTATTAAGTCTTGTAAAATTACAATATTTGTTGTCCAGTAAGTTTATCGCAAAATATAGCATCGGATGTCTGTTCAGTCTTTGTTCGTATGATCAGCTAAATCGTGTAGTTTCCTTTCTTACTGAGTTAAGTCCTATGTCGTTAT
Organism: Catonia carolina; assembly: GCA_035578175.1. Taxonomy (NCBI): domain Eukaryota; kingdom Metazoa; phylum Arthropoda; class Insecta; order Hemiptera; family Achilidae; genus Catonia; species Catonia carolina. Next base: position 86,563,828 of record JAQMRL010000002.1, read on the forward strand.
AAATACATATTTGTTTCGATGAATGGTATTATAAGAGCTGTAAATAAACATTTTGTCTGAAAACGGTCTATAATGTCAATATTGGAATTTTTTGTTATCTCCCAGAGCAGTATCCCGTACGTCCAAGCAAACTTCTAAACTGTCTTGCGTAACGTCAGTTTTGAGTCAGTTGATAGCTCTGAGCGTCTCACAGTTAAACTAAACACCCAACTGTCTTCGTTTCGAAAGTGTTTCTTACACGTCAAACGGCGAAAAAAGTTTTTATTTTTAGATTTATCTGTAACAGTTGTCCTTAATAGATAGTAGTAACTTATATTCTTAATAGAACAATAAATATATCTGTTAAACAGGTAATTATCACAAAAACGTAACTCCTAGTTGAAGTACCTTTAAAAAAATAAATACTGTTCACAGGTTGATAGTAAAGATAATTTTATAATACATATCACTGTTGTCCAATAAATTGATTGGCAAATAATGTTTGAGATATTTGAGCCATTTTTCTATTTTGTACGAAGATTAAAAATGGCTTCTTTAAGTGTTGAGATATTGGTTTGCTGCTATGTCTCCCATCACCTCCCTTCTGATTAGTCGCCCGAAAGCTTAGACCCGGAAGCAGTTCCGAAGAACTCTTATGTACCGTGACTGACGACTGTCAAATACTGTACCTAATTTTTACTAAATAAACTAAAGTATCGAGAGCGAAGGTGAGCCTGGTCGGCAACCAGAGGGATGCGTATTACTCGCTCTCTTGTCGGGGGAGCCTCTTGCCGCACAAGGCGCCTGTCATCATGGACATTAAACTAGAAAGATCGGTCCTAACGGTCTTAAATAAAGGGTCAAAATTAGAATACAATTAAAGATTAAAATGTAGTTACGACTTGTCGCCATAATATATTTATGTACCAGCAAGTGCTCGACACCATTAATTTGTTCCCGGCAATGAAAAATTTAGTGAGAGGGCACCAGAGATTCAGACCTATGAAGGATAACTATCTTATTAAACTACGTGACGACGGTAGAACGAAGCTACCTCGTCAAGGAACTTCCACACCGGAGAGCAACGCACCTAAATGCGATTCAAGCTCTCACGTACCGTGAGGGTCGATTTTCCCCTTAGCCTTGAAGCTCCAGGGCAGTCGCTACCTGGACTCCCTTCGTGTTGAGATAAAGAGGTATTTGTAAATGTGGTTATTTTTTATATACCAGAGCACAGAAATACTCTGAATAACTTGAATGTATTAGTTACTGGATACGCACCACAGCTGAACACTGTAGGTCCAGACTGGTTTAAAAACAGTTTTGCAAATGAAAAGTTTATTTCGAAGCGATAATTTTGATGTCAGTCCGAGTACCCAAAAAATTGTTTGAATAATAAGTCTAGCTGTTTTCGTTTCTGCAAAATGTTAGTTTTCAAATTTATGCGTCTGTCTAATATTTAGCAGTGTCTATGGATGGAATTTTTGTGTCACAGTAATATAATAAAAGGCAGCCGACTATCCATTCAATAATAGTGTGAGAGGGCTATGTAGTGAATGTCAATTGAACTATTCATGTAGTGATCGGTCTTGAAGCTGGTGCTATTAGAGTGTTATAACCAGTTTTGTACACCAACATGAGTACTGAGAAGTTAATTCGTAATGGGGAAGTAGTCATATTACTGTTAATAATTATTGTAATAAGGAATTCATTCAGTAATGTTATTTGTTTGTAAATGCCCGTAACTTCTTTTTTTGTTAAGGTTAGTCAGAAGTTTTAACAGATTTTCTAATCAATTTAGTCTGAAATTAAGCCAAGTAGTTTAATTGTAGTTGACATTAGTAATATTTATAACCGTGAAAAGTTTTTGTAATCTATTAAATTGTTAATAAACAGTTACACTCGTAATTAATTGAGAATAAATCTTTTTTATTTGTTTATAATTAGATCCCAAAAGAACCACGAAAAAATTGCCACAATATGAACAGAATTTTAGCTCCCAAGGAGATCGGGTAGTTAAGAGAATCAATGATATATGTGAATCATTAAGTTAGGGTTTTCACATTTATAAATTGCGGTTTTATATTTTACTCTATAGATCCAAAAAGATTTTAGGTATTCTAAATATATACATAAAATTAACGGGGTTTAAAAGGCTGACGAACTCGTTTAGGTATAACACCCAATTTCTAAAGTAAACGAAGAATATCACAATTTTAATTTTGTTTACAATAAAATATGTTTAATGAACTTTTTCATAAAATAAACCAAGTAGAGTGTTGGTAAGCAAGTCGTGCGGAACAAAAAGTTTTAAAAGATTAAGCCTATAACTTTTTTAAAGCTTTCAAGATTAAAAATGTAGGTCAAACGATAAAAAAAAAAACATTAAGCTTTTAATACCTCGGCATTAATCTAAACGTTTAATAAAATTTCAATACCGTACGTAGTAACATTTTGATAGCATGACACAGTAAATTGGCTTACGTAAAACACTTTTTTCCAAAAAAAACTATAGACCTTCACCCCTTCAGATTCTCCTCGTTAACTTTGTGTAATAGCTGGTTGTGCTGTGGTTCAGAAATGTGCTGTTACCGGAAATAAACTCCTAGTACAAATACCATGCCGTAGCAGTAAACATCCATGTTTAATCACAAAATAATAAAATTACATAAAAATATATGTGTTGTTTAGGTCAAAAGCCAAAAGGCTGGTTTGAACCTGTAGAGGTTTTACTAAGTAAAACGAGGTGTGAGGTGGTTTACTATTGCTATTCTCATTGAGTTAAAAGAGTATGCTTGTCGGCATGCCTGGCCCTCCGAAAAGCATCCGCTTTCTACCCTGCAAATGACACCTTCACTTCATTCACCACAGGGTCTGGCTATATAATGATTCATTACTCTCAGAGGAGATAACGCTGACTAGAGTATTTTACACCTCTACCTCTTATTTTTTTAAATAGTTCAGTCGTATATAATTGGTGACTATGTGAAAAGAAACAGAGCTATTTTTTGTAGTCCTGGAACCAACAGATCGAGTGCAATTAATTTAACACTCCACCTGCCCGTTATGGGCAATAAAAAAATATACAGCGACGTTTAATCCACGATCTTTCGGGATTTGGTTGTTTATAAATAAAAAAACTTCCTTTTAGACTTCAGACTGTAACAAATGTTTATTAATGCATAAATTACTTACATTTACTAAAGTTATAATTACTAGTAAATTCCAATAGACTAGTTAATTGAATAATAGAATAAAGTGATGAAATTTTTACAAACTTAACTAAAAAGAATATATGGCCGTTTACTATCAAGCAAATAACTCCTTAACACTTGACACTTTCCAAGAAAACTTTACAATCTGTTTACTACTGAAGAACTGACTGAAGATTGGTAGCTTTCTTTATACAACTAATAGAATTTCTAGAAGGATTAAAATAATAACCAGAATAATAGAAACACAGAGAATAAAATAGAGAAATCCAGAAACGAACAACATAAAAAAGCAATCAATACAATAGTCATAGAAGAAAAATTGTACCTTCCGGAATAAAATGAATAGTGTTATACTGAAATGAAAAAGAATCATAATTTAGTGTTGAAATGTTAGGTGGTAGTTTTGTCAGTTTAGTCTAGTAGATCTTTGCTCCATTGTCTTCCAAGTCGTACATAATTTCTTTCTGGGTTGTGGAGACACAGAACAGGTGGATTGGTGTGATGTAGTCTCTTATGAAAGTCGTTACACCGCAATTATGCGATGCCGTGTACAAAAGGATGGCGTGTAAAGATGTTAATAAATATTAAGATAGTTTTAATACATATTATTAATAACTATAATTACTAAATGTAATGTATCAGAAAAAGAATATCATTTAAATTCCATAATTTACAACAAAAAGGAATTATATCGAACATAAAAGGTGGTAAAAAAGACTCAGATTTTAACAAAATTGATTTAACAAAAAAGGAGTACAAATGAATTAGTAGCCTACATAGCTATAAAAAATGCTATGTACTAATGCAATTCAGTTTGAATAGTATGTTTAAAAAAGGACAAAAAGAAACAAACCAAATAACAACCACATGAAACAATAAAAACAAAGCCAGTACAAGTAAATTTGAATATTTTGGATAGATTGGTATGGCAAATTCTGAAGTCCAAACCAGTGTTGACCGCATCGTTGCTTCAGGGGTGAATACATTACACAAAACATTTCAGAGAATCCGTCCCTAACTATACAAAGACCTTGCTGGCACATCAAAATGTACACAAAACCGAAGCCACGTAAAAAATAAAAATAAAAAAACTTTTTAGCCTACCGAAAATGTACAAAATACTTTTTACAAAGATTTCTTATCACCCGATGAATATTTCAAATTATCCTTTCAAGTTGGAATCAAATGTAAGAATCAATGTAAAAAGCTTTCTGTCGTTTATATTTTTCGTTTAATATCTTATGCAAATCTTAACTGAAACAGGCACAACAGTTACTATAGACCTCATACTATGACCAAATGCGATTTACCCTAAAAGACTGTTGTTATCTTAAAAGGCGATATTCTAACCTAAAGTCTATGGGATATTGAACAGCATGATAAACGGTAGAATTAATTCTACCAGAATAGAAATGTTCAGGAGCGATTTTAAAGGTTTTCAACAGATTTGAAAAATTTTAAATCAGTCAAGTGACTATAAGAGAATCAAATGTTTAAAAAGCAAAATCTGGCTTAAAGAATTATTAAAACTAGACATTCTGTTTGTCCTTAAATACAGAGTTCCATCGAACGGAGTTAAAAAAAAAAAACAACATGGTTGTAAAGAAGACGCTTTCGGGATTCAGCAAAGTAAATGACAAAATAATTAAATTAAAATTTCGATGGTGCTACTATTCTGGTTGTGACGTTGCGAAGTTCAGGTTCTTTTGAAGGGACGTAATAGTGACGTGAATTTCTTTATTTGGGTACATTTGTTATTCATAAATAAAATGATACAAAACAACGCCAATTAATACTATAAGTGTTAATGCAAGTCGAATTTTTTGTTAAGAATAAATCAGTAACATTTTACAAATTTTGTTAAAACCAGTAAGTTAACGGTATTAGTTTATCTTGTTTTAATGAAATTTAATGAAATAAAGTTTAAGGAAATTTTAACGAATAAATTTTATTCATTTGTTTGCTTTTAGAAAAAATTATGAATCTCTTAGTACAATAATTATTATTAAAATTTCTGATCTACTTACTTTGTTAAAATCTAAGCGACCTGCTACCAAACGTTACTGTATTTATTTTGTTGTTGAACTTGCGTTTGTTTGTGCATTACTATATGTAGGCCTATTATCTATTGTATGCATTATATACGTAGTATCTCTTTTACTTCACAAAGAAAAATGTAGCAACTCCATATGTAAGGGGTATGTCCCCAAAAACAAACAAATAAATTGATTATTATTTTGCGAATAATTCCCAAGGGTCATCTAATTCAATGAAATGTTTATAAAAATTGGGAGAGGTAGTTACTCCGTAGTTTTAAAAACTAGTGATGTCTTTATGTAGACTTTTTAAGTTTTAATTTTTTTTTTAAATATGCAAATATGTAACATGTTCCAGTAATTTTATGAATTCAATCAAAAACAAAAGGTATCCCGCCTAAACCTCTTCCGCATTGTCGACTGTACACTTGCACAAAATATCTATTTAAGTTTCTTTTATAGAAATTGAGTAATAGTAGGCCCTATATACAACGGGATTCAAAAATACAGAAACTAATTAACCTTTTTTTAACTTAAATGTCATTTAGAATTGTATATTTTAAAGATCCAATTCGTCCACTACTAACATGTTTCCATGTCAACAACCTGCTAAAGCAGCACCTGATTTGTTGTCTGGTACCTGCCGGTTGTTGACATGGAAACATGAAACTGAAATTGAATCATCAATTCTGTAATGTCCATAGTATGGTTGACTGCGTTGACAAGATGCTTGTATAGGCCTAATAATGTTATCTTAGTTTTCCAAAGTCAAATTTTACCGATTCATTGGGTGAACTTACTCGAAATATGAATTTTGTTTTCTAGTTTTGTTCAAGTTATCGAAAGCTTTGTAATTAGACAATACTGTGGGTTAGGGAACTAGAACAGTGGGTTTTAAGATGTACTTAACTTCAGACCTTAGCCGGGAATCAAGCACATGACTATTTGCTTTGCTGGCAGGCTAACTACTACGCCGCAGAAACGGCCTTAAGTTAATCGAACAAAACCAAAATATAAAAGATTAAACCGTTCGGCTCGTCACAATCACCCATTGAACTTAGCGATTTTCATTCCCGTAATCTTAATATAGAAAAGAAAATTACAAGTAGTAGACTATTCTTTGTATTGACATTATTGAAACGTCTAATTATTATTATTGAAACCTAAAACCAATTTTCTAAGTAAGATTGACTAAAAAGTACATATACAATAAGAAAATAAGTTGATTGGTTCGTTAAAATCTTTAGATAGGCTATGTTAGAACTGCTGTGTCAACAAGAGATAGATTCGGGACTCAGCGATTAGCTAAGATAAACGACTCGGTAGAAATCGCACCACCAACACAAAGGCAATACTAAGTTGGAATTGATCTCTATTTCAGCGTGAATTAAGTTAAAACGTGAGAATTGTGTAAAAGAAAGATTCTTGTGCGTTTAGACTTCAACACGCAGCACACCTAGAAAACCTTTTTTATTGCGTTAAACTAACATTAAAATCACGAGACTAAGATACGCGCACGCACCCATACACAAAGAATTTCTGGTAACATTATTACTAAAACGTTAACTAATCACTTCTGTGGCTTAGTGGTTAGCATGCTACCCGGCAAAAGGGAAGGTCTCGGGCTTGATTCCCGGCTAGGGCCAGTAAAATTATTGCAAGTTCAAAACCACCGTTTCTTAACCCAAAGTAGTTGATAAATAATCTAACTGATCATGGGACTAAAAAAATGCTAACCACACATTTTAAAATACTAAATTTTGTTAACCCAATTTTGTGTAATGTTTCTGGATGTAAAGTTAATTTACGTTGATTTAAGTTATTTTATTTTGAGGCAAGCGGCAGAAAGATCGCCTAAAAGCGGTGGAAATAGATTCCTGGAGGCACAACTGTGGTGTGTCGATCAAATTCCGAAATTAGGAGAAGAATTGGCATTCAAGGAAATATCATGGATACCATGTCCCGGAAGCAATTAAAATGGTTTGGCCATTTGCAGAGGATGGAGGATGGTAGGGGGCCAAAGAGGGTATAGAAGCGGACGCCAGTCGGTAGAAGAAGGAGGGGTAGGGCGGAAGTGACGTACTTGGACGGTGTGCAGGAGGAAATGTTTTTGCGGCGGCTTTCCGATGGTGACTGGCAAGACAAAGAGAAGTGGTGCTAGGAAAACGAGATACGACAGGGGCTTTAAATCCTCGCATGAATATACTATAAGTTTGTTAATTTAAGACTGATCACCCGTACTAAAAATGCAACGGAAACCAAAGTACTTTTTACCTGCTTTCAAAATTTGACTTACTCGAGACATATTGGTCATGTTAGTCTGGGTAATGTTTTTTCGCCACGACAATTCACACAGCAAGCCTAATAAATTAAAGAATCATATCTGACACATTTATCACAGGCCTAAACTAAATCTCCTATTTCTTCTGTTGCGGGAATCTCTCTACTCCGTATTTTTTACCGTCTTCTTTGGAATACCTTTCCAAATAATTTTTGTGCAATTTTCCGTAAATTTTCAACAAATTTAATTGGCTGTTGTAAAGAAATTCACTGAACAACAAATTTTGGTGTTAAAAATAACTTAGATATAAAGCTTATTCTGTAGAATAGGCTACAATATAAACTTTCCTGTAACCACTGAAGAATTGATAAAGGAAATAACTTCCACAATATTAGCAAAGTATTCCAGCAAGTTCAATATTATCATAGAAGAATACATACAAAATTTTAAGTGGTTCATAAATCTTACACGCAGATTTAAATATGATGAAACACGAGTAGAAATTATCAGAAAATGTACACAATCATAAACTTAGGACAAAATTATTATTTGCGGTCTTTTCTTAACAAAAATTAACCCCAAAGTTTTAATTATTATTGTAAAATATTCTTTCATTCGTAAGATAAATCTTTTACAACTTCGGCTTGATTAATGCTTGTTTCAAAAGACGTAATTGTAAATGGAGTAATTACCTGACTTAAGATAAAAAGAATAAAAAATGAGTTTTAATAAAAAATGCATTTAATTTTATTTTTAATCGTTACCAAAATTATCACGACTATTTTTTTAGACAAAAAAGAAAACTTGTACTTCTATTTGTTTTCAAAATAAAAAGGAAGTTTACACTATTATTAGTTTCTTACAGTAAGTTATAAAAAGATGAGTTGTTTAAAACATTAGTTACAATATAAGAAATAAAAGTAATAAAAGACAAGCAAGTTTATAGAAAAAGAGAAGAAAAATACTCTAAAATCAAACGAGAAAAACTTCTTTCGTTGCAACTTTTACAATACTTTCTACACGTTTAACCAGCTCCATGTAAGTGTTAATTGAGTATTGTAAGATTATCTGCAATAGTTTCTTTCTCCAGTCCATTTTCTAATAATGTATCAGGAAAATTTATAGGGTGTATAAGTCTAGATAGAAATAAAAAGAGCTAAGAAATAATAAATATACCTTTACAAATAGGCATTAATAACCTATGCTACTAATCCTCATATAAGCTACTACGACTTAAAATAGATAATACACAGATAAACTGTAATAAATATTAATGAAAACAAACCATTCATTTTAAATTTTTTTAAATACACGTCAGAATGACCGACTTATACAGTTTAAAACACTTTTCACCACGTGATATAAATTACCCATGACTTTGTAACTCTTAATTCATTGGAGTAATACAATTCTCCAACAGATCTGAATGTATGGTAGCCAGATTTACGATGAATCAAAGCCATCAGTCATTTCCTAATACAGCGTTTCCAAAATAATTTCTTGCAGCTTATTTCTAATTCCCAAAATTAAGAGTCCGATACAACATTCCACAACATTCCACGATGACCTACATGTCCCTTACGTTAACAATACGTTTCTAAGATTGTACCGAAGCATAGACAGATTTCATATACTTTATTAGCAGGAAACTTAAATTCTTCCAAAAACCAAAGATTACTACAAAAACGAATGAAACTATAATGGTGTAAACAAATAATAAATTAAAATAACATAAACTTAGGCTATGTTAAGGAAGTTCTTCTTCTTCTGCCTTTCAAGTATTAGGCATCTCTGCCTGTTCCAAACCTCTCAAATCTGCTCACCTCTTTCTCGGGCGTCCTCGTTCTCTCTTTCCCTCCGGTTTATAGCCTTGTGTTCGCGTAGGCATCCTATCCTCCCTCATTCTGCTCACAAGTTCCAACCATTGCATTCTGACATACCCTGTCGTTTATAGAGAAGATTTTGAGTTTGTTTCTTATCTCAGTACTCCTGTACCGATCTTCTCTACTACCCCATACGTATGTCGAAAAAATTTCATTCCAGTGCTTGGAGTCTACTCTCCTCTCGCTTTGATAGCACGTGAGTTTCAGTGCAATAGAGTAAAGTCGACACTGCTACTGTTTTATAAACTCTCTCAACCCCGTATTTTTGCTGACTAATGAGCTTAATCTGCGCAGCACTCGTAAAGCGGCGAGAGGATTTCCTTAACTACTAGCAAACCTCTTGATGCCTCGGATGATGGACCACACCAGGATTTACGAATAACATTATCAGGATTGTTAAAAAAGCTAAATTAAAATTTTATCACAATTTTGATTGATTGGTTGGTGTCTTCCGTTAAAGTAATATTGCCATTTTATTCGTGTGTGTTTTTATATTGCTATTTTATACAGAAAAAAATATTTTATACAGCTTAAGGACCTCACACTTTCAATGATTTAAAAATGGAGGCTAACATCTTCCAATGTATCTGTTTATAAAATGGAAGAGAAATTTTAATAACCGTGAACAACTGTAATTTTGAAAACTGTTCTGGTATTGTGTAGGCAGTTAAATAAAAATGATAAAGAATTTGATGAAGTCAAGGCATGCGTTTTATTATCCAATATGCGTCCTCATTTTGATTTATAGATAACGTCTAAAGCCTGGAGGTTAGGGATCTATTCAATTTCCTCTTAATACACAAACATCCTTATACAGTCAACTAGCAATTATAGCTAGCCTTAGAGAAGGGCACCAAATAAGCTGGTTTATTGCTTTTCCTGGTTTTATAAAACACTTAACTTTTTATGTTTACCGTATTTACAATGATTATACTATGAGATTTTAAAAATCACTCTTTTTTTTTTAATTTACTGAAACAATATTTACTAATGTAGAGTAGTATACTCCTACTTATACTTTAAGAGCACTTAGTCAATATTCTAATAGGCCTGATTTTTTTTTTTTAGTAACCATGAAATTATGGAATTAGTAATGAGTTGATGAATAAGACTTTCACATTTTATTCAGGCATAGGCTATGCCTCGAGATACTGAACACCTAGGAATACGTCTTGACTAACACCTCAACTGGAAAAGGCATACATATACAGAGCAAACGGCAGCAATAAAACAAAAGACTTAAACAGTTTCATTGTATAGTCTATAAATAAAGAAAAAGTTAACAATCGATTTAAACAACTAATTTACAAAACATTTTCGTCAATTTGTACGTATCATATTTAACTGTTGGCTGGCTCGAAAAGGAATTCAAACAAAATCCTGCAAAATTAGATAATTAAGAAAAATTTATATCACCTAAGTACATAAAAAATAACATTTTTCACTTAGAAGATTAAAAAAATCCTAAAATTCAACAAGAAATTAGAGTACATTCAGAACGAAATACTTAAAAATCGAAGCACTTTCAAATCATTTGGCTAACTCTTTTTTTAGATACCTAATTCAAAAAACACTCGATGACTAACATGAAAACTACCTATAGATTCATTTTAAAGTGATACAAAGTGACATAAAATAAAAAATTAATAGTTCTTCCGTTGTCAGGGAGGGGAATCGTCGCTTATAAATTAATAAAAAAGAAAACCTGGTGCTTATTCTATAACACAATATACTGCAGATATATTACTGGAATTAAAAAAGTCAGTAGGTATAATTAATTTAAATGTACTAAAGTTTCAAAATGTGAATCGGCTTAATAAAATTGAAATTCATGAAAATGCATATCAACAAAAACGGTAGTAATTTACTAAAATTATTATACCAATTATGGAAGGACACGTACCAGTTTTTAAGAGTAAATGGAATAGAAGCCATACAATTTGTGTGGGAGATCGTCAATCGTAAACAAAATTTAACAGCCACATTAAACGAGCGTGTTGAATTGTAAAAGGGATGTACAATACGTATACGCATGTGTTCGAGGTTATGTTGTTACAAAACATAATAACATCCACACCATCTTCATTGTACGGTTATTATATGCGTAGGTTACACTACACTACCCAGAATTTTCCCTTTTATTAGGGCAAAAACAAATGTTCTAAACTATGGGTCTCAGTAATTAACTCAACAAACTTTCAACAACGCAAAAATTATTATAATACAGTATTTATTAAAAATTTACCAGTAAAAAATTATGATAAATTATGCAAAAATAATAAAATAAAAAATACACAACTCTATTTTAAGGAGATTTACAATAAAAATTTTATTACATAAAATACATTACAAAAGGAAAAGACACAATAAAGTACTTCAGTTTATTATACGTATATTCTTAAAATATAACAAGGGCGTTAAAAATGCCATAAAATAACAGAATGCCATCAATATCACTTACTAATACTTTTATTGCCATCTCATATAAAAGTCATAATAAACCAGTATAATATTTTATTTAAGTCAAGATTTCAATAACCTATTTAAGTCCAGATTAATGATTTAATAGTCAATTTTACAGGAAATTAGAATAGTATAGAAAAAAAGAAAAATAAGTAGCATACATATCAATATGTAGACCAATTCATTACTATTTGTCCGTCCTGGCTTTACCCGGGTATAATTTTGTTTCATTCCAATAATTTTTAAATTAGGATTATAAATTAATAAAAAGTAAAATTTTCTGATGTGGAAAAATCTGGTACATATATTTGGACACCTCCAGCGAGTTTTAGCCATCTACCTCGTCAAATCCAATAAACAAAGAATTTTGGTTTAAAGATTGACACCGTTTTCAACCCCTTTTGGGTACAATTTTGTAATCGTTATAAAATAATGTTTTTGGAGCATGACAGGTTAAATCTCCAAGTTTCAACCATATAGTTCATCTGTCACTGAATGAATGAAAAATGGATTTAAGAGTTTAACGCCTTTTCAACCCCTTACGAGTAAATTTTGAAATGGTTGAGGTTTAATTTTTTAAGTGTTAGGCCTACTATACGTAATATCTCCACCAAATTTTAGCCATCTCATTCGGAACTAGTAAATAAAAACTATTGGTTAAAGGGTAGGACAACCTTTCAGAGGTAAATTTTGAAAATTGTTGAGAGGTAATTTTTGTAGTTGAACTATAAGTAACATCTTCACTGAGTTTCAATTTAAAAATTTATCAGGAAGTTACAGAATAAGAGATTAGTCAGTCAATCAATCAGGGTTTGTGCATAGGGCTATATGTATGTATAGAGACAACATTATGCTAAAACTAGTGCAGAACTACTACGTTCAATAATTCAGTGATTTAACTAAACTGGGGCAATATTGAACTTGTCAAATATTTATGAAAAGTTATAATGTAAAATTGAATAGAATTTTTATAAAAACATAACTACAGGAACTAATAACCTTACTATTATTTATTCGTTTAAAAAGTCCAGAATTGTACAACGCTGTCACTGTGTTACGTACGAGTATAACCCTAAAACTAAGTGAACCACATATGCGAGGCTTTATACATGAATAAATTGAAGGAAACACACACGGGTATTTATTTATGAATTGTTTAAAAATGAACACAGAAAACGTTCAATATTAACTTACTTTACATGAGTGAATACAAAATAGGCAGTAGTACTGAATAATGTTCAGTTATTACATTAAAAAGATTTTATACGCTGCTAAGCGCACGGGTACAAAAATGTAAGGCAATATTTCTCACTGGTACTGCTATAAAGTGAATAAGCTGAAAAATTATATACGGTACGAAGTAAATATTTTAAAATTTTATATTCTGAGTTAGCTTCCATCGTATATTGTGTCAAAGTGTACACACCATCAACAAAGTTTAATACATAACGTATAAATAACAACTACTCATGACCGTCTTCCAAAATTGTTACAGTATATTTTATTATTTTTTTGTAAAACATTAAATTTAATATTTTTTAAAGTAAAAGTTCTTGAAGAAAATGTAAAAGTTAATAGTCCATGTCACGTATAATAACTTCGTTGTTTTTCCACGAAATGAATATAGCTTATTTGTAACGTAATCGAAACCAAATTGGTTAAAAATCTGGAGGATCCAATTCAACGCTTCAAAATCAGTGCATGTCACCTTTTCTCTCCGGAAAGGCGAATGTCCTCAACTATTCCTCGACAATAAACCGATACCACAACGACAAAAAGTTAAATACCTTGGACTTCACCTTGACAAGAGACTCACCTGGGCGACTCATATAAAAACCAAAAGACTGACTTTGAACTCCAAATTGAAAGAACTATTTCGACTACTTGGACGCCGCTCTTCACTGACTCTAAAATCTAAACTATTACTATACAAAGTTTATCTCAAACCAATATGGACCTATGGACTACAAATTTATGGCACAGCTAAACCGAGCAATCTACAAAAATTACAAGCCTTTCAGTCAAAATGCCTACGTTTAATCACCTGCGCACCTTTTTATGTCAACAACAAAATTCTACATGACGACCTTAATATTCCGTTCATAAGTGAAGTAGTTAAGTCCAGCTACAGTGTTTTTCACAGAAAATTGCATGATCACCCCAACGAATTAATCACCAAACTATCGGATGCATCGCTACCAGGAAATCCGCAGCGCAGGTTGAAACGTCAATGGGCCAGAGATCTTCTATAAAGTGATTTATTTTATTTTTCTTTCTTCTTTTTTTCTTATGTTATTATTTTTCATTCATGTATCATGAACTTTATTTCATAGAACATATACCAATGGGTATCACTGTTCTCTTTCATTTATTTATTTTTATTTTTTATTTTTTTTCCCTTGTCATCCTTTGTTTACTGTCATCTAATTTGCTCGTTGTATCTTCGTATATAGTTGCAAATAAAGTTATTAAAGTTATAAAAAAAAAAAAAAAAAAAAAAAAAAATTTTGCAATTGCGCAAAGACAAATAGCAAAAGTCAAAAAGCGTAATTAAATTTTTTTTAAATACAAAAATACTGCGTTGATGACTTAGAGAACACCAACCAGTGCTACTGATCCAGGTAATGAAAAATGCTTTAAATTAAAATTTAAAATTTACTAAAACAATTGACCACATATATCCAAATGTCCAATCTCTTTCAACTAACGATCTCCCTGTTAACAGACGACTGAAACGAAGGTGGATTAGGGATATTCTCCGACCACCATAAAAAAATCAATTTAACTTGTCATGCCTGTGTCATTTCATAAAAACAAAACATCATTTTATAAAAAAAATCATCCATCATAGTTTATAAATATCATTATCATTGAAAAATATTGGCATCACATTCCTTGCAAAATTTCACGCCGAAATCGGTCACTGGATCGATTCGCATTCACGTCACATTCCCGCCATTCCACATTCCTTCCATCTCATTTACTGGTTGTGCTTTAAAAAAATTACCGTTGTAAATAAAAATAAATTTAAAGCCAAAAAAAAAATTAAATTCGTAAACTTTTTTGTACATAAAAGTCTCAGATAAAATCGTGTAAACTCTAGTGTTGTAGATACGTGTGTTTATGTGCAAGTCGTAATAGCGTTAGGTACTTATTTGCTACTAATTAACCACAAAATGGTCTCAAAATGCGTCTTATTTACTTTTGATTCAAATTTTTTTAATGTATCAAAACAGAACCTGCCTGCCATGAAAATGAACGATGACAGAATGACAAACCTGAACGGGAATCAAATCCGGGATCCCTATCATAAAAGCCAATAATTGTGGTAAACAACAAGATCATAGAGCCTTAATGTGAGATGATAATAAATTGTAATAACAAAACGGTTTTGGAAAATTGTTTAATACTTTTTCAACTAACTACAAAAATAACAGAAAAAGAAAATCTGAAAATAAAATGCAAAGAGGTAAAAGAGGTGCCAATTGTAAGTGAATCCTTTTAGTGAAAAGAATTCGGGACGTTTTAACGACTTCTGTGAACGCTTATTCGTTTCTTATAATTAATTATTTAGTTAATAGCAGTAGGGGTGTAGGAGGCAATGTCTTTGCGGTAGCTCTCCGATGCGGACTGGCGAGACAGAGAGAGGTGGTGCTTAGGAAGCGAAATACGGCTGGGGCTGTAAATCTTTGCATGAATATATATAGTTAATAGCAACTGGCTTCTATGCGAGGGGTCGGGTTCGATTCTCAGTCAGGTCTGACATTTCGTACGTTTATCACTTCATATCATTACCTACCCACAAATCATGGCTTACATAGGTATTATCTTATAATTAAAGAAATTAATTAAATAATGTTAATCCTGGACTTAGTCTCATAAATATATTTTCTTAAACTTTTTTAAAATTTAAATAACCACAACAATACCTTACATGTGATAATAAACAATAAATATAAGATTTCAAAAATATAATATATTAAGTCGTGTTTTATAAATTTATGAATTGACTTATTAAGCATTACCTTTTATCAAATATGAGTAGTCACTGATATACAACTAACTATGTATATTAGAAGTACTATGTACCTACTGCTACAAACGGAACACAGTGTTTATCCTAAAAATAACTGCAACTACAAATTATAAAACTCGCCCCAACGACGACTACAAAATGAAAAATATAGAACTTGAAAATTCTCGATAGGAATTCACAACAATTCCGTTCGGTTTTTTAAGAAATTACCATCTAAAGTAAAACTCTTTAGTTTACAAAACTTCGATCGGAAATATAAGTTTTTTTTATAACAAAGCATGCATTCTACTCGGAACAGGAGTTCTTTTACAACTAATGCTCTTGAAATGTAATTTGTATAAAGTTTTGAATAAAATGACACAGTAAGTTGTAAGAGACTAACCTAAAGAAATTTAACGCAGATTACTGGTTAAAATTTAAGTAGAATTCCATAAGTTCATATATTATTTTCTCTTACATTTATTTAATTATAAATTTATAGTACATAATTTAAAAAATTGTTTTATGATAAATATTATGTAAATATTTTACTATAATGTGACGATATAATTCCCGTATTTGAGTCACTGAAAAATAAATATTTATTTATTTTTAATAACCGAAGAGCTTAATTTATCTATTCTGCATGTGTTATATAGATAAAAAAACCATATGAAATTCAAACACTTGTTCCAAAGAGGAAGAAATGGTGTGATTAACTTATATTAACTAGAATTAGTCAAGTGTAGTCTATAGTCAAAACTGAAGAATCAATAAACCAGTTTATTTAACACACCTCTCTGAAGCAGGCAGCGATCATGTAAGATTATTTATGAATCATATCTGTAAGTATTTAACAAAAATATCTGGTACGACAGTTGGTAATAAAACGGTTATCACTTTCATTTTTACTTGAAACTGCCCTTATCAGAAGCCTCACACCGAAAAATTAATGAAGGTAAACACATCATAGGGCCTATATTTACAACGCAAAATCTGGTTTAATGTAATCGTACTTTAAATGGAAATTATGTTTGTCCTTGTCCTTAAATACAGAATTATACCGAAAGTATTCAAAATTTTTTACGCGGTTGTTAAGAGGGAAACTTTAGGGATTCAGCAAGAAAAAATTTGAAAGCCGTAACGAGATAATACAAAGTAAAAAATGAAATTAATTAATTAAAGTAAAAAAGTGTAATTAAGTATTCTAGCGGTGACGTCGCTGAGTAGCTACAAAGTTAGTTAAGAAGGGTCGCTACGGTAGCTCTCGCGTAATGTAATGGAATATAGTAATTACAATCTAATATTAAGTTTAATTTTAATATATTTGATAAAACTGTAAGTATTAACGCTCATAATTGAAAAATTAGTGAAGAATAATTAAATCGTTTATTTCAAAAACCCATGTAACATTTTTGTCAAAAATGACTTTTTGCGTTTTCCATGCATTATTAATAAATACACACCGTTTGGTATAGAAACACCATATGTACAACTTTTAAATGCAAAGTAATAGGCATTTGAAATTTACAGAATCGAGTGTTTATTTCAGAAACACCATAATATGTACTGTACATTGGGCTTCCTGCAACAAACTCGCTATCAGCTGATCAATCAACCTGTTTTGAGGGTTATGTGGACTCCCAGTTCTTATTCACTATTAGCTTGCGTGTATTGCGTAGATCGTATCTACACAGTAAAAGAAGTGGCAGAGATAATAGCTAATTCATCTCAAAAATTTATCAGATTGTTAAACGTTTAAAATTTGTTCAGATTATTGAACGAGATGATGTTCTCGATTTCAAAAACTGGTGGCATGTATTTTATAAAGCTTCGCGTACGTCTGGTTGTTCCTACGGGCATTCTGTTACCTAGGACTTGAAGGTGCAGTTTAAAATTTCAAAATAATATAATGAATTTTACATTCTACAGAACATCTGGGTAAAGTAATATGTTCTCAGTTCAACGATGGTGTTTCAAATTTTCTTCTTATGTTGAAAATTATCAAAAAAGAAATACACTGGAGCATGAACTCACATTTCCAGCAGAACCTGCACATTAAAATTCTGTTCCAATTTATATTAAATAAAATCAACGATTTTTTTGCAATCCCTAATGTGTGTACGTTGCAATCTGTTCAATTCAGAACAATAAGCAACCCCATGACCCAATAAGATGAGGATGATATGTATGACGTGGAAATGAGGTGTAGTCTTGTACAGACTCAGGTCGACCATTCCTGAAAGGTATTGTTAATTGAACCCTAACCATCAAAGTACACCGGTAACGACTGTCTAGCATTCAAATCCGTATATAAAATCCGAAGTAACTACCTTTACTAGGATTTGAACCAGGAACCTTCATCTCCGAAAATCAGCTGTTAAACAGCTGATTTTGGTGACGGCTGTACCTCTAGAACAACCCGGTGGATTCATCAATGATTTAAAACAAATTATTTAATACATACCCGAGGAAAAGAAGTCATTTTATGAAAATATCTACCAATTATGTCTAAAATAATATTATGACGAGTTTGACGAAAATTTATGTAATTTTAAAGAAAAAAATGAAATAATGTATCACGAACTACTTAGCCTAATATATTTAAAATATTGATTAATATTGCAATTAATAGTAAAAATAAATGTTTTCTTTTATAAAAAATACACTATTTTTGTAACATTTCTGTACATAAAAAAATGTTTATTTTAAAAACACCATAAGTACAGCACCATATTTAATTAAATTTCAAACAAAATAAAAAAGAAAAACAAAGTTATTTTATACTAAAAGATGTGTTTTTATATATATGTACTTTAAATTAAGTATCAAATCACCCGTGTGAAAATTAAGCTTATTAATCCAGGCAGTTTTTTTCAGTTTACAGAAATTTTCGTTTTTGTTACTTATGGGGTTTTTGAAATAAACGATTCAAGGTTGGCTACATCAATCAGAATTTTTGAACAAATTTTTTCGTTTGGGCTAGCTTAGTAACAATTAATACAAGAAGGTTTTTTCTGAAAAAGAAAATATGAACTAGACCAAGATTTGAACCGGTAGCCTACAGTTTTATTCTATAAGAACAGAAGTATTTTCTATTAAACTAGCCCATATCTTTAAAATATTTAAATACAGTAGAGGAGCTTTAATAAATTCAGCGAACAGTAAAACAAGTTAAAGAAATTGAGCAAAGAAATTTTATAAAAAAGTCATTAATTCTTATTATAATAGAGCTTAACAGTTGTGCCAACAACAAAAACAGTTCTAAAATTAGTAATAAAAAACTTACGAAATTTGTTACCACTACGTTGGCAAAGGATTTTCAAGGAATATATATTCTGTTAATATTACACACGAACAAAATACTACAGTGTTGCAATTACTAATATACAATTATATTAAATTTCATGTAAATACTGGAACATATTGTGTTTGCATGTTAATTTAACCTTGTTGCCCGTATTTGTATTCCAGGAGCATTCCTATGTTAAAGTCAACCTTCTTATTACTAAAATAACAACAGACAAGCGTAACTAATTAGACCGAACAGTTATTAATAAGGACCGTTAAAAAGATTTGCACGTAATTAAAATGTGTTTTAACAATTTTATTGCACAATTTACTAGGGTATATATACAAGAAATTTTCATGGTGACTTAAAAAATAGAAAATAAAATAAAAGTAACGTAATCAGTACTAAATAAACGGAAAATATAAGAAAGAACATATTTTAAATTTGTTTATTTTGTTCCTTTTAAATTAGAAGTTTGTGTAATTAACAATTAAGTAAATGGTGTAAGTTAAACAAATATGTTTTAGATGTTAAATACAAATTAAAAAACGAAAAATAAATTAAAACCCATTTTAATCGAAGACGAAAAGAAGGTTTCCTATGTACCTCTAAATGCCACATCTACCCAGTAATCCCCCACGCCAGCTTCATGAAAGATGGAGTAGAGACATCTTGTAAAATGTAAAAAATTACCCGCGGGAGTTTCACTACTGAATACATACTAGTTGTTTATTACTAGATTCATGACTTGAATGAGAACTAATTAAGTAATACAATATAACATAAAGGGGATTATCAACAAATGAAGAGGTTTTAGCAAAAACAACTCGAGTCCAAAAATGAAAATTTTTCAGGAGGATTAAAAAAGTCCTCCAGTCTGTTGTTATTGTTTTACACACACATGATACTGTAGTAACTTTATTCTGCATACTTTTTGAGAAAAGAAAAGTCATTATTTGAACTTTTATTAAAAGCCAATAGTATGTTATGCAATAAAATAAAAATTAAAACCGGACTAAGGTTGTTTATGACAAAAATTTTACCAGCTGTATTTTTGTACTTCCGCAGTAAAGTCATTTTACAACAAAGAAATGGTAACAATAAATCACTTCGATTTTTTATCACTTTCAGGTGATTCCATTTTATACGGCAGTTAAAGAAACCAAGTAAAGAATACACTTTTTTGAACAGTATATTAATTTTGATCAAAAACAACCTTAGTCCAAGGACTGTGGCACTTTATGTATAAAACAAGATGGACAATAGTTGTTTTTGTAAACCTAGCTAATTTTAAATACATTGTGTTAATGTAACTATGGCTGTATTTGTTATAATAATTAGTAGCCTACACATAATGTACTCCAGGGTGCACTACAAGATGGCATGCATAATAAAATTGGCGGTTTTTGGAATACGGTTGTTTTTGCTAAAACCTTTTCAATTTTTTAAATTAATTGAGAAACTACTTAAGTGACAAATTCCTGGTTTACTATTGAAAGTATTCGTACACAGATAACTATACGGCATTTTTCTGAATTGCATCCGGAAGACTCCCAAATGGAGAAAAAAACAAGTCAAATTATAATATAGCCTACTTGGAAAAACAAACAGATTACAATAATAATAACCTAACCTAATTAAACGAACTTTTTTATTATAATTGTAAAAAACTTTTAGATGCCTCAACAAAACGGTCTTAAAATTCCGACCGTGTCTAACAGCGTCCGACTACAGATGAAAAAGAGTGACAGATAAAATCAATCACTGTATATTTATTTAACCAAATTCTTTTTCTTCAGGTGCCTAGTCCTCTGAGAATTTTGACTACCATTTAGGGTAGGTAACAAGAGTTTTGGCATCTGCCCGATAAAAAAAGGGTAATCGAACTCACACCATACAAGTCTCGCAGATTCCTCAACCATGATATCTTACATCGACTTTAACCAAGGTTACCTTGCTTATCTTTTCCTGCAAGATATTTTGAAACATTCTGTATTTCTCACCTCTCATGACATGACCATTGACTCCAGCATTCAACATTTTACAGTATTCACAACTTCTTTCTTTTTATTCAACTTCATCAAGACTTCTACGCTCGCTCTTTAATCCGTTCATGATTATATCAATCGTTTGTGACACCACATCTTGAAGACCTCGAATCTTTGTATCTCATAATGCTTCAGTATCCAAGCCTCCACCCTATACAGTAACATAGAACACATAACAGCGGACCAATCTAATGCTAACTGATATAATAAGATTATTTTATGAATATTTCCTTCTCATCACGCCTAGCTATTTTAGCTTTGACCACCCTATTAGTTGTTTTCACATTTTATCTGAAGATAAATACATAAATATATTTTTGTCTGATTTTTTTAAATAGGACTATATGCCTTAAGGTAGATAAACAATATAAATTTTACAACTAAATAAAACGAATAATAAAAGAAAAATATTATGTAAAGCTTTACTCTCTTTAATAAAATAAGTAAGTAATTTATAATAAAACAATAAAAAAACAATTAACACAAGGGTATCAACATACTCAACTTGTACTTGGTAATATTTTACTCACAGTATATCATATTTAATAGAGTATTTAACATTAAAACATAATTAAATGCACACTTTAGTATACAAAGTAATTAATTTTAATTAAATTTTACAACGCTATTTAATAAAATATACAAGAGTAATATAAAGTAATATTAACGCTTTTACAAGTAATATCTACCATGCACTTCTTGAACGTAAGCTATTGTATTTTGTTAATAAAAATTGAAATATTCATAAAACTTACTTTGAAAGATAGAAAGTACCGTATAATCCATCAGTTAGTTTTGTATTAATTAGTATTTTAAATTAATTATTAAAATAGTTATTTTAAAAGGGGTTAAGAAAATATGGCGGAAGGAAGGATACGTGCCGCCCCTTCTTGTAATGTTGTAATTGAAGCAGTTTATCTAATGCTAGGGCCGAATGTACTAAATTAGACAAACAGGTGGGTTTTATCTTTAGTTAGTTACTACTCACCGAGATACGTATAGTAAAGATGTTTTTCCCCTGTTTGCCTACACTAGGTTAGCTTCTACGCTGATTAAATTACACTACTACTTCGTTCATTTACTCAGTGTTATACAAAAGTTTACATTACAGAGCTAATGTTTTGTTCCTTTTCTTCATTTAATATGCAGTAAGCTTGAACTTAAAAAGTTCAAAATGCATTCACTATGCATTCCTTTTATTGTTGTATGGTGTATTACGCATTAACTCTTTTTTTAAACAGAATAAAATCCATTTAGTAAATTAACTAAAAGATAACATCTTGAATCAATACGATACAAATGTACGAAGAAAAATCACAAAACACAATTATAACAGTTTATATAAAAATAACTGCAACAGAAACATTTTTCTTGTAAAAAGTAGTTTACATACGTAGAAGATTATACGAAAATATTTGCTTTTATCACAGATAGGCCTCATATCAACTAAGGCTTAATAACATTAGCCTAATATAAATCAAAGATCTAAGATTGAAACAGTTCTTATTACATATTGTGACATTTTTTTCTCAAAGGTCCGTTTTGGGATCTGGGTAAATTAAATAATTAACACACTATAGTTTAAAATTCAAGTATTTATTACAACTAAAATTGCAATTAATAAGGTGACTAAAATCTACAAGTAAATTATAATTAAATTACTTATAACAAATAACAAACTATTATAATTAACTAATAACAATAAATAAACTAAACCAATTTACTAAATACTAATTATAAAAATGATACAGAATAAACTTAACAATACACAGTAACCCTGGCCTATTCCAAACGTAACCGTTAGCACTACGCGATACACAATCGTCGAAGATAGAGAAAATACTGCCTCCAGGACCGAACTCTGGGCTCCTTATGTACCCGAGGCTGTGAAAATCGTACATCTTAACAAACTGTACACAAATTAGGATTGAATAAAAGGTGTTAAAAAAAGGTCAATGATCTAAATAGGTACCCGCTCTTTCACAATACCCATACAACAATAGGCAAGCCTACCTGACTACACAAGACCCTTTATAACTATTTCATTGAAACTCTATTCATCACTCTCATTATTTACGTTAACATTTTCAAATTCTCTCCTCGGTCCTCCTGGAAAATTCTTGAACGTACATTCTCTTTAGATATTGTCACAATATGATAAGACTAATGTGTAAGTGAGTTGCGTTTTATTAAATAAATATTGATTTAATTTTTTTTTTTATAATACTTTAAATATTGAGAACATTTATTGGTTAATTTATTAAAGACATTATTTGATTAATAAACTAATAACATTGTTTATAATCAGGACTCTGTGGCTATCGTGATCCTAAATCATTCCATAATGGAAAGTGATGAGTATAAGTTGATATATATATATTTTGCTAGTAAAGTTTTTTTGGATATAAATCCAAGCTATTATTCATTTATACCGTGCTTCCCAAAAAAGTTGACGTATAGGGAAATTAATATTGGACAATGTACTGTAAACATTAATTTTATTACTAGGATGCAATCTTACTGTTGTTACTCCAGTCGCAGGAAACCGAATTAAAATGAGTCTACAAAAGATATTAATAGCTAATAATTTAATTATTAATTTAAATAAAAAAAAAATGTTATTATATTTCGATGAAATCCCACACACTACTTAATGTTTTCCTAAATAATTAATTATAATAATTATTAAATAATGAGTTAACTTAATTAAATAAAAAAACCTTTACTAGATAGTTAGTTATAATTTTGTTGAATTAAAAATTACAATTAGGCTATAATTTCAAATTTTTTCATTATTTAATTAATAATCAACGATCAATTAACAAAAATAAATAAATAAAAAATTTTTAATATGGTGGACTCAAACTCCACAGCCTGTCGTTCGGTAATATCAAAGATAAATATAAACTGACCACTTCACACGCCCAGCTAATGTTTGGACAACAATTGCTGTTAAATTTTTTTCTTATGAAAGTACCGCACTATATTGAAATTGAATAACATTTTTGCCTTATTTGCTGGGATTTAATATTTTTGTTGTGTATTTCAGTTCATCTAACAATTTGGTTAAACTAAGGATTCACAGAAATACTACCAGATCCCATCCAATTAAAATACCTTATTAAAACTGAGTGTGCCGCTAATATCATTTTACCTCCTACACTTTAAGGAGATTTAACATAAAGAACTTATCCATTAAACTATTGAATTTTTCTTCAGTTGAGTCTTAGTCTACCAATAAAAAAATCGTTTTAAAACACAATAAAGTTTGTCACAATTAAAATCGTACACCAAAACTAGTAATACAAAGAAACTAAGTGACAGAAACCATCCACTCATTGCTTCAAGCACGACTAAAAAACAAAAAGAATAATAGGCTGGAAAAAACGCCAGTTTAAATCATCAGACAAAGCAACAGAGAAAGAACAGAGCGGAATGAGTGCACAGAAAGAAGCCTAGTGATTTATGTTTCAAATTGGGATCATGAAACAACGAGATGGAACAATTCTTTCAAGAAAACAAGGAAAACACATTTTATACCGAGTTGGTTTTTAAATTAACTTATGCAAAATAATTTAAGTTATGTACATAAAGAAATGAATTACAGTCAGTCAATTTAGAAAAGATGTGAATAAAAGTTATTATCTGCAACACCCATTTAATATAAATACTTGGTACAATCAGAGAAACGATCTTGCTCCTGTTAAATTACTAAGTTAACTAAAAATTGAATAAATACAGTAAAAACTTACTAAACCAAGTAAAGTACTATTGAAACTAAAACTAGTTTTGTATTTATAAAATGCATTATCTCTTATAGTGGTTTACAATTATATTGAACAGGCTTCCGACGTTACGTGTTAATGTGAAAGTTCTTAGGTAACTCCACAACTCTAGAACAACACATATCGTCGCCAGTGTTATAAAGAAATAACGTTTGTTAATTTGTTTGTGTGAGGTTATCTCAGAAACTAAATAACCGATTTTAAAAATTGTTTCACTGTTGGAATTATAGAGCTTCCAGAATAACATATTGTAGAAATTGTTCATAGGGCTACAAATGGTTAAGGTGAAATAATTAAGTGAAGATTGGTATTGCGTACAAAGAGTGTATTGTTATGTGACTAGCATTACTACCTGTAAAAGGGTGCAGTGGTGATATCGCCTCTTACTATTTATTGCATTCCTTTGTGTTTAAGTTTTATTAAATTTCTAGTGTTTTCTAATTTTTTTTTTCACGTGTACACTCTTTTATGATTTATTTACAAAATTTCTGAAAATGTTGTTATGTATAATGTATAAATGTTCTTCTAGTACAATCTACCTTATGCCTATAACGGACAGGTGGAGTGCCAAATTATTTACACTCAATCAGTTCGTTGCAGGGCTAAAATATATAGTTCTGTTTCTTATCACATGGTCAGCCGATTAAATGAATGAATCATTTAAGAACAGAAGAGATAGAGGTGCAAAAAACACCAATCAGAGTTGTCCCCTCTGAAAGTAATGAATTTCATTATACAGCCAGACCCTGTGGTGAATGAAGTGAAGGTGTCATTTGCAGAGTGGAAAATATGTGCTTTTCAGAGGGCCCGGCACGCTGATAAGCATACTTTTCCACTCAGTGAGGAGGCAATGGTAAACTGGTAAACCACCTCACTCCTCGATTTACCTAGTAAAACCTCTAAAGGTTCAAACCAGCCTTTTGGCTGATGACCTAAACGACAACATAATCTACCTGTTAATTATTGCTTCCAGAATTCGGAAGAAAGCCTCTGTACTTGTTCCTTTTTAAATCCCTTATTGGGTATATAAGAGTTACCTCCTTTTATCGGTGAGTTAGTTGAGTTCAGTCACTTTAACTTGTCATACGGAGTGCTTTTAGTGTGAATACATTGTACGTTAAGAAAAAGTCTGCCTGGAGTACACATTGTACAATCTAAAATTAGTTACAATTTCTAGGTTGTAAGAAAGAGGTAATTTTTAATTTAAAATTATTGCTATAGTTAATTAAGTTAGTTTAAATTTTACGTTTTTGTGATTAATTTAATTTAAGCAACTCGATTGTAATTTGTTAGTAATCTAAATTTAATAATTAATTTTAATTATTAATTATGGTAATAAAAAATTGTTATATGTTTAAGGAAGTCTGTTAATTGTTTTATAATACACACATCTCGAACCAAACAAGGCTTAAGTGTTACAGTATTCTACATGGCATTACGTAATTTTTCAATTTTGAAAACAATTTATGATTGGTAAAAGAAGTCTTAAAAATTCTTTTATATTTTTTTTAATTGGTAAAGTTTGCTTTTCAATCTATTCTATTCAACAATCTATCGTATACAATGTACTGCAATAAGCAGTCAAGTATAATACGATCAGTTATCAGGTACATTACCGCTCTACAATGTGACGTAATTCTTTCTTTCTCTTTT
The DNA here is from genome assembly GCA_035578175.1 of Catonia carolina. Classification (NCBI taxonomy): domain Eukaryota; kingdom Metazoa; phylum Arthropoda; class Insecta; order Hemiptera; family Achilidae; genus Catonia; species Catonia carolina. The sequence continues at coordinate 86,590,478 of JAQMRL010000002.1, forward strand.
CTTTTAAAGTTTTTTGAAAATTATCTACATTCGGAAAATAGCATCACATCCGATTTCTGCACAAAAGGTTTATAAACCTTCCAAAAATCAAAAAGATCTTACCATCTTTTTAAGAAATAGATTTTATCTACTTATTTCTGCAACACATTTATTTAGTCATTCTCAGGTCTTATTCTTCACTTACATATATTTTACACTGACATCAGAAAATTTTTGTTTCCAGTACCAATTAGTTTTATTTGTAGCTTTAGCTTTCAATGAGTAAGGTTATGTAAAAAATTAAACTATTAAAGTGTAGTTTGCCGTAAAGCACAACCAGCGACGAGTTAATAGTTTTTTTTTTTTTTTTTGGTTTAACGTCCGACTGTTCTGTAAATATTGCTAATGCAGACGGTGAAGGTTGAAATGATTTTTTGTAACGTATGAAAATATGCCGTGCCGGGTTAATAGTAGTAGTAATATAGTCTAATAAATTCTATATTAAAGAAATAACAAACCATCACAAATATTTAAAAAAAAAATTACCTTGCAATACTTTTTATTGCTCTCTTTTTCAAAAAATAAATACAAATATGAAAACTTTCATAATAAACTTGGAATATTTTTTTGGAAAACTACGTAAAATGCCTGACGGTTTCACATCAGATAGGCCTAAATTAAAGTATCATTTCTGGAAAATGTTATTTGATTTTATTCATAATTTTATTATAAAATGGAGTTTGAAGAAAGAATAGCTATAACGCAAATATTGGTATAATTACGTATGTTAGCCGAAAGCGTCGTACATATAAATTTAGCTCAAGGCAATCAGATCGATTGTTATGTTCAAACATTCATCATGTTATGTCCCCATATAAGCTACGAGTATTATTTTATTAAATTATATAATATAATATAACATTATTATTAATTTTGTTATATTGTATATAGTTACACCCCAACGTCGTCACTAATAACCGTTGTAGTTAATGCGACGTTAAATAAATAAATTTAAAAAAAAGAAGAACATAATAATATCAATGTAAATGATAAAAGAAAAAGAAAGTAATAAATTTTTAATTCATGTATATATGATAATGAACAGCCAAAACAAAACAAAATTAAATATAAAACTCACCTCGGAGTATTATATTCATTTAAGATCTTTCGTCTCCCTCGGAGACATCATCAGGAGTTTAAAAACACACTAATCACACAAAACATAAAACATTAAAACAATTATGGTCGCACACAACGTCAATTGTTCAAAAAATAGATTCCTACATCAATAACTATTCCGCGCGCGGTTATTCGGCCGAATGACGGTATTATCATTTTGTACCTAGTTTTATTTCTTATCTCTTTTTAAGTACAAATTGAAATAATTTATCATTATCAAATTCTGTCTGGCTGTTCATTAAATATATCTTTTTATTTTTAAATTTATAAATACTATAATATTTTTCCAACTGCCATAATTTGTTACTATCGAAACATATTTCTAAAATTTCCAAAAAAATAACATATATATATATATGTTCGCGGTTATTCGCGAATAACCGTGCGCGGAATGGTTTATGATATAGGCAATAATTGACGTGGTCGTTGACCATAATTGTTTTAATGTTTTTTGTTATATATGTGTTTAGTGTCTTTTAATTCCTGATGATGCCTCCGTGAGAGGCGAAAGATCTCGAAACAATATAATACTCTGAGGTGAGTTTATATTTATTTTGTTTTGTTTTGGCTGTTCATTATCATATATATATATGATATTTATATAATATAATATATATTTATATATATATATATATATATAATATATATTTATATAATATTTATTTTTGTCATATAATATTCGTAATATATGTATACTCATAGGACAATAACATGCGAATTCCAAACGGTGTACAGTTGCTAACAATAAAGTAGTAATCCAAAGAAATTTAGAAAAAAAAATTATTATAAATTTCAGTGAACGAGTAGCCTTCATAAATTGCTAACCTCCGAGCATTATAAATCAATTAGTTCACTGCTACTCCCCGTCTCATACTAAATAGGATACTTCATTTTTTCAATGTACCACTTAAAAAACACAAATACCAATTTGTCCGATTATAAATCTTTGGAAAAATACACAAGTAATATTTAAACATGAAACTAAAAGTATTTTATTTTAGAAAATAAGCGAATTTCATTTACAAAATATCAGATAACGTAATGCCCCTTTTACGTCACAAACTTAACGTTACACAAACTGATACAATTACAATTACAAAACGTTACAATTACTGATACAATACGTAATTGCACGAAAAAATTGAATTATATGACAACCCTCTCATACGAGAGGCGATACCTTGTCCTCAGCAACAGACGTTTAAAACGCCTCTAGTTAAAGGATCTTCTTGGCCAATTGTAGGATTGCAGTGATGACTGCAAGCTTCTGTAAGTAATTCAAGTGTTGGAACCTTTAGAATCACATATTTAGAAATTTGTTATAATATTGCAATAACAGGTACTAAATTTTCAATGAAAAATTTTACAAAAAGAAAACAAGATTACTCGTTATGTTGTTCTGAAGTGTAGTTTTATAAATTTTGTCTATTTCTATTAAGTATTTTTTTATAAGGTTTTTATGTAGTCTACATAGATTACAGGTAAGTTTAGCTGAAGAGCTGCACTTAAGTAATTTTTATTTGTGTTCCTGTAAATATAAGATCTTTTGAAATGAGTAGATGTGTTATAGCCTAAGTAAAACCCCACTCTACTCTATTTGACTGTGTTGATGATCACATTTCAGAATAAAAGAAATTTGGGACGACCGATGAAATATTGGAAGTATAAGTTTCAAAAAGGATAATAAGCAGTTCCCCTATAAATATACTTGTGAGAAAAAGGATAACAATACTCGTATTAAAGTGACAAGGATATCCAAGAAAGAAATTAATTATAAATAACAGAAAAATATAGTTTTTGTTATTATAGGCTAAAAATTGTTCATATAGCAGCATAGATCCACGAGGTTGGTCTAGAGAGAGGTACAGTCTTCGCCGCGAGTCACCTGTTTAACAGCTGATTTACGAAGACAAGGTTTCTGCTTCAAATCCTAGTAAAGGCAATTACGTTAATGCGCATTTGAACACTAGACAGTGGTTACCGGTGTACTGATTGGGGTTCAATTAACCATATTCTCTCAAAAATGATCGGCCTGGGTCCGTACAAGACTACATCTCAATTACACGTCATGATCGGCCTGGGTCCGTACAAGACTACATCTCAATTACACGTCATATATATCATCCTCATCTCATTGGGTCATGGTGTTGCTTATTGTTCTGAATTTAACAGATTGCAACGTACACACATTAAAGATTAAAAATCAAAAGAAAATATAGCAGTATGGAAAAGGAGTATTTCGTGATTCCACCGTGTTCCTCACACTGCGTTAATCATGTTTAGTTTATTACAGTCATCCTACTATTACTTACTATTTACTATCATTAAAATATTCTACAAACAATGTGCGACAGTAAATATTTTTATGCAAAGAAAAGTATTAGCATAAATGGTGTTTTAAAAGAAATAAATATTTGAAAGGCTGGTGTTCGATCATCTGTTATATCCGCCACAAAATTTGCATTGAATACTCGGGTCCCCTGCTTACTTTTCAGGTAATCCGGGTTCGCAGGACCTCTTATGAATACCAAATTCCAGTAATCTCTTTCTCCTGCTGGAGCTTTCCCAACCAGCCAAAATGCTATACAATGGACATCGAATAACACCTTTACGTACAACGTCATTGAATAGCTTTCCATTTTATTCTGACAATAAAACCGATTGATTCAAAAAAATGTAAATCAATACAAACCTTGAACGAAATTAATTAAGTTATATATATTTTCGCTATTTTGTCGGTGATAAATCCTGTAAAAACGAATATCCGATTTTATTTTTCTATGTAAAATGAATGACAAAAATACAAAGATTGTCTCCAACCTCTAACCTCTTTTACGTCCTTTTAATTTTTCTCTAATCTATTACAAACTATTCGTATTTTACGAATCGTATACTGCAGTATTAAGTGCTTATTTCTTAAAGAAAAATACATTTTAAAGGCTGTTAAATAACTCAGATAAATTTAACTTGTACTTTTCATACATTACAAAATGACTTTCATTCTTCATACATCCTATCAAAAGATTAATGATATGCCTTTTAATAAACTATTTTCTATTTTAATACTTTCATTGCAATCTATGCCATATTTTGAAACGTTACAAAAAACGCAATTGAAGAATCGAAATATAATTTCATTTAGTACTTACAGGCTTAGTCAGCCAGATGGTCAGTTTTAATTGTTAAGTTACACAGTTGGAAGCGTAACTTCGTATAGTGATCAGCTGACAGTTCTAAATAATCAAACACTACTAGGCATTTCTGTTAAAATTTTTATCTATCACACGTCAGGAAATTCATTCTTTGCGGGGAAATTTTGTACACGAAGTAACTTAACTAACAACAGGATGTAACTTAACTTAACTTAACAGGATGAGGAGAGCTGGAAGTTAGTCCTCAGTTTGCGGAGAGGGTGATCGGGAGACTGAGGAGGGAAGAGACATCTGGAGATCAGTGGGATCGCCCTCTCCCACAGTGAATCAATCTTGTCCCGATCTCAGTAAGTAAGGTAGGCACACTAATTTCCTGAGCTGGTGGTGAAAGTGATGAATGAAAGTGAGAGAGTGAGTCTTGATCAGTGACAAAGAGAGGGGAATTAGGCTACGGTTCCCTTCAACGCCCCGCTGACAGTATGTAAATTTTTTTTAACCCGACATTTCCCTTGTAGTATTATTTAAATAGTTCCGAGGGAGATGGAGAGTTGTTTACTGATGTCAGATCAAGTGGCCAGGCGGCGGGTTTTTGGTTGGTTAGGCGGTTGCGGCCTCCTTGGGGCTAGACGAGGACACCTCAATTGAGTCCAACACCGCTTCCCTTATCGTGAGGGAGTGAACATGAGTTTTTCTCGTCGCCTCGGATAAAAAAAATTACAAAAACATTGGGAGTACTAGTTTCAAGAGGATAATAAGCAGTTATCTAAATTATTTAATTAATCTAAAGCATGTTATTTAAATTTGCCCATTGCTAGTCACCCAGTTTGGTAATGATGCAGTCAATTTTTTACTTCCCGAAAAAATTATCTAATTAGACACGTAATTAAATACGATAAGTTAAGAAAGATCTATTAATATTAAGTTTCACAACAAAGTCCATACATAATAATATTTACAATTACAATAAAAACATTCCCAAAAAAACCGGTGAATATTTTCACATTTTTGTGTGATGTTAGATACGGTTTCTGCTTTATATTTTCCGGTGAAATATATCGAATGCGGACTGAGAATGACGGAAACTTATTTGTTCGAATTGCAATGATATTTTAATATTTAAAAAATAAAAAAATAATTTAACTGTTAATATGATATCGTTTTTGTATAAAAAAATTTAATTTAATTTACATAGAATTATTTAAAAATAATACTGAAATTTTCTTTAATACATTACTTTACAATTGTATAGTATTCCGTTCTAAAGATTATATTGTATCGGATTTCAAAAATTATTTTAATGCCCTGCAAAAAGCAAACATGGCTATAATTGAAGCACTAAAAATATAAGGATAAAGTACTACAGCAAAGAAAAACAAGTAAAATGTTTATTCAGCTTTAGTAAAAAAGGAATGATACCAAGTTTTCCGTCAGTTTGCTGACTCCAGCACTAACTTGGATACTACATTGGGAACACTTTTTTTTAGACGCATTTTCACCCTACTGAAGAGAAGGTCCACCATCTTTAAATTGTGTTACAGCATTTGCTTTACTGTTCATATTTCCTCCATTTACAAGACTATTATTCAATAACCATTTACTTTCCGATAAAACTTTTTTCTTGATATTTTTACTTCCTATTGCCTCATAACGGAGAATATTAAAGAAATCTTTAGATTTATTTGTCACTATCAAGGAAACAATTTTTCCTAACCAATCAGAAAAAAGACTTAACATTTGAAGCCTCCAGAGGTAAGACTATTTTAACAAAAACTTAATGTAACTATAATACAGTTTAGTCGCCAGTTGCACGAGACATATTTTTAATATTTAACATTGTAGCTTTCAAATTGTAAAAGTTAATGTAAACAATTTTAGACAAAACTGTTGTTTTAATTATATGTACTGTTTCGTTACTTTTTTAAACTAAGATACAAGCATTTTCTGCGTAAAAAATGCCGTTTAGAACTTCACCGCCGCCAGAAGTTACCATTTAGCATGATTAACCCGCGATCAAAATTAAACCTCCGTTCCAAAATATTGTTTGCAGAACCCTTTTGAGACCAATCTGGACTTACGAAAAAGCGGCAGAAAGTAACTTAAAGTCGATCCAGGCCTTTCAGTTTTAATTCTTAAGACTTGCTTTTACAGTAAAGGAACTAACCACGTCCTTCTATAGTAAATTTTGCGAACGACTAATTACTATCCCAACCAACTAGCCCGTGACAAGGAACTTCCCAAATGTACGACGCCTAAAGTGAAAGTACAACAAGAGACCTTTTGGTCTGAATAACGGACAACAGCCGTAGTTCGAAACGGATAATGGGTACCTCCGTAAGTAATATCATATACGAAAATTGTGCAGCTCATTCTACAGGCCCGTAATACTAAAAATAAAGACAAAAAAAACTTTCAGAAATATTTACAAATAGTTTAATGAATTTTTTTAGTAAATAACCAATGTCAAAAGTTTACAATATATTTTGAAGAAAACAGCAACCCACAGTACTCCTTCCGTATGATCTGGTTATTATAGATGATAAAGGTTTCTTTCTTTTTGAGTCCTGACGATATCTAGTTTTTAGTTAAGATGGAGAATGACGCAGTTTTAATTTGATAAGGAGTAGATGGAAAATCCCTATTCATGAGATGACACGTCTCAAGGCTGGTAGAAATTTAAAATAAGCTTACCTTTGACTTATGGGTGAAACCATTAGTGATTTCTATATCTACTTTTTAAGAGGAATTAAATGGCACTATTTTTGTTCCCATATTCCGACTTTATTATCTTGACTTCGGTTTTGGGCCACTTTCGGTTGAAACCGGAACTCCAAACCCAAATTAAGCACACTAACTTTTTGCGTAGATTACGAATCCGAAAACCTTTTTTGCTATCTTTTGTAGTTTCTGATATATGGGAATGATGAACAGACAAAACAAAATGATAGATGACAATTTAAAAATTGCCAACAATGACCATGTGATGCATAGTTTATCTCATTAATATTTGTTTTTTTGGTTATGTTAATAATAAATTGAAATTTACTTTTCTGTAATAAGCCTGTAGGTACGTTTTGCTCTTCAATTTTAGAAGGATAGTTAAACACTTAAATTCTGGTTAACCAGTAAGGAAGATCTAATAATCTGACCTTTTTCAGTCTTTGGTCTTCTACACTATGCAAAATGATTGAAATAAATGTCTAACTTATCTAGGTACTTCATACTAGCAAGGTGTACTACGAATAAGTAGATAAAAAATATTGGTAATAATTTATTTCCGTCGGTTTTTTCATTAAGGTTGTTGCTGCATGCATAAATAAATTTATTACATATTAATGAAATGTAACCAACCCACAACTTTTATTTTGTAGAAGATGGACAGATAAATTTCCGAAATAATTTTATAAATTTCCTGTAAGTAACGACACAGGCTATAGCATGATTGATAAGTTATTAAAATGAATGACACATAATCAATCAGCATCTCTCTGTTTTTGACAATTCAGTGAACTAACCAGATTTATAGCTGACAGATTTCATATGAGTAGTACATAGAAAAAAAACAAAAGGACTAAATTTTTATTGAGAAAAAACAGGATGGTTTTGAATTAGAAATTTAGGGTAAACTTGGAAGAACAAATCGAAGTATATTCTTGCAAACTGTGAATAAGCGCACAAAAAGGACAAAAATTGTATTACTTTTTTCTAGGTAAAAGGCAATTTAAAAAAAAAAAAACTCTATTAGGAACTCAATTCGAAACAGAGGACTCCACTTAAACAGACGTCTAATTAGGAACAACCACGTTATCATTTAGCGTAAATTATTAAATAGAAAAAAATTAAAGAGTAAATTTAAAACAAATTTAAGTATATATCTGACTTCTTTTTAGACGATCTAAATTAATCATTAGGCACTAATGTAACATTTGTAAAAACAAAATTGTATGACAGTAACATCTACGCTTCAGCACAAAAATAATCCGCTACAATGCGAATTTGAGGAATTCAATCCAAATTTTTAAGGTTATTTTTTGACGCCTCACGTACGGTATCAAACAAAATTTTGCACGACGAAATCCACGGCCCTCCAAACAAACCTTATTAAGTTTTATCAACGATTTAAAGGTAAATTAAACTAGACATAAACGAAAACCCACTGTTTCGGGACTTTAATTTTAATAATTTGCTAGTGAGTCGACAACGAAGACAATCGGACGAAATCCACGGCCCTCCAAACAAACCTTATTAAGTTTTATCAATGATTTAAAGGTAAATTAAATTAGACATAAACGAAAACCCACCGTTTCGGGACTTTAATTTTAATAATTTGCTAGAGAATCGACAACGAAGACTGAAACGACACTGGAGTAGGAACGTTTAAAATAATAATTACGTAAAACCAAATCAAAAGATGAAAAGAAATCATAGGCAGTATATTAAGTATATAATAGTAAAAAAAAAAAAACGGTAAGGAAACCTGTGAACCTCACGGCCAACCAGAAAAAATATTCTCGGAGCAGACCGCGTGTATCGCAGGTGATCCTCACTTACAGTGGTAGTTAAAACATACACACAAATATGAACAAATCCACAGTATTATAACAAATTTACAATATTATTACATACACTAATTAACTCATTATTCCAATTATGCGAATAAACATAATCAAAGTATCAGTATATTTAGTCTACGAACTAATTTTAGCGCGCGCAGATAGCACCTGCATACAGATATATTTTGTAATAGTCCTAATAGGCCTGCGACAAATTCAACGTATTCTTAGGAGGCCTACAAAACTTTTGATGAAAGAATCACAATGGCGTCTAAGGAACCAGCATTGATTCTTACGGCCTGTGCGGACAAATCCGCGAGAATCGCCAGTGCTCCTCACGCCCTGACGAACACCTGAGGATTGCATGCGCTTCTCGCGGCAGCCAATCTGTTAAGAAGAACATACTCAAGACTGCGACTTAACACAACAAATTTTTTTAGTGTTTTTTCTCTTCTATCTAGAAATATTTATTAAAATTTCCAATTTTAATTCATGTATATAGTTATTTATTTTACAATGAAACATGAGTGGATTGGAGCATAAATTGAATAAGCAGACGTGGAAACGGTAATAAACAACACTGCAATAAGGAATATATTTCCAAAATAATACGCATAAAAACACAATTTAGGCCTACTTCAAAAATTACACCTACAAATAACAACGTAAAAGTGTTTCACGCCTAAGTTATATCTAAAAGAAAAATAAAGTATTATATACATTTATGGAAGAAATGCTATAAAGAAAATTTATTTTCAGACAGATTTAAAAGCTTATAGGGGACTACCGACACATAAACATTTCCATTTTACAGTTATAGTCCCCAATCGTGTAACAGAAAAGGACTATTTTCAGGAAAATCAGTGGTAGCATTGAATCTGTTATTTATAAATTACAAGCAGATACACTCACAGAGTCAATAAAAGAACGTTCAAAAAGGCTTAGTGTACGAAAGAGAAGTGAAAAAATAAACATTATCAATAAATACTCTACCAACTGAAAAATAAATACCATTTATTTCGCGGAAAAATAAAAGATGAAGAAAAATGATATATATGTAAGTACGCTGAGTTTAGACCGTTGAATCAAGACGAGAAAAATGTACAAACAACAAATCACAACTAAATATTTAGTTTATTATAATCACTACTAATTGGGTAAAAGTACACAAAACTTCATTTACACAGTTTCATTCCATTGAGAAATATTTATATTACGAAGTGGAATTATAATTTTCACTTTTATATTTTCTTAATATCAAAAATTTTGAAATCAAAGACAAAGGGAATGTTTCCATGAAATCCTGATAAATTTTAAATAAGCTTTTAATAAAATCTTACATTTAAAAGTTTAGAGATTATATTTTTAATTAAGAGATATTAACAGATAATAGTTCCTTGTTAACAGAGAACCCAAAAGTGCGACGATTCAGGATAAAGTACAATATGAAAATAAGACACAGGTCTAATATGATACCTCTATATCCACAAGAAGCAAGCTAATTAGTCACAGTAGTAAATTAAAAACTTACAAGACACTTATTTGATGGACCCAGCTACCAACGGAGGTAAAACATGGAAACTCACAAAAGACGAACAGAAAACACTGAAAATTAGGACTTGGCCCTTGGACCTGTTATGGAAAATTTTACATGAAGAATCAGACGTAAACGAGATATAGACGAAGGGAAATATATTTTTTATGGTGATCAGTTGATAAACACACACGAACAAACCCTGTTCAAATTCAAGTCTAATTCTCATCAAAATACATGAAAAGCACTGTTAAAATTAGGTAGTTATCAAAAATCCACAGTTCTTGATAACAATTTATGCTACAACAAGATTCTGTCATAATTGCTTTTTACTTTCTCTTGCCCTATACGAATGTATGTAAACATAAGAACGTTGCAAATTCATCAAGTCTAAGAAAATACGATGCTTGGAATAAATGGACGAACAACGTTTTACAAAGAAGATATTGAAGGCACAGATTTATGGTACCAAAAAAGAAGTCCACCTAGAATTACATGGCTTGATGTAACTAAAGACCTTAGAAATATGGAAGTGTGAGGGTACGTAGTGATGGCGAGAGATACAAGCGTTTGAGGGAATAGTTTAGAAGGCCAAGACTCACATCGGGCTAAAGCGCTAAAGTTAGAAAAATATGAGGAAGAAATTATTGGATAGAGAAATCTCGTCAAAATATACATGAATTACTGTTAAAAGTAGGTAGTTATAAAAATAATTTAAAAATACAAAAATCATAAAAACCACGAACGAGAAGTATTATATTTATGTACAGATATGTCTTCTTTTTCTTCTTCTCTTCAATGGTAAGGCATTTCTACCTGATCCGGTACCCATTTCTTCTTCGGCCTGCCAATATATCTACTTCCCACCGGTTTGTTTGTATCTCTCTCTACACTAGGCAAGCGGCTTTCTAGAATTTTATAGAAATTATGCCAGTAACTGATGATTGTATCGTGCCAAATGACCAATTGTGCACGATAGAATTTTATTTTTCCGTTGAGTGAAAAAATTCCTAATTACAGATATGTTATGTAGTAGGCATGTATATATAATTTATACTGGATTTATAAAAAACAATTCAAAAACCTAGTTGACCATGTTTTAACGAGGGTAACAGGAGAACAAGAAATTCGGTTCAGGATGTAAAACTCTTAGTAGTATAGAAGATTATAATAGCTAACTATAACTTTCGATTAGTCAAAATTTAAGTCGAATTACGAATGAATAATTTCTATAATAACACAGTTGAAACGTATATAGTTCAGAGATAAAACGTAAAATAAAATTTCTAGCGACTGTTCGAGTATCTGCTGTTATAAAATACGAAATCGGTCTAAAGCAGGTTAGACAAGTTTTAGTTATAGAATAAACAAACACTCAACAACAAATCCAGCCGTGTTATAAAGTACAGACTGAGGTAGAATAGAGGCGGTGTGAGGAAATTTTGTGTGTGCAGAGCATTCAAGCTCGCATGATCGCACGAAAACTGTTATCTGCGGTTGATGGATTGAAGCTGACTACACCCCAGGGTTCATTCATAATTCAAAACAATTCTATATCAACTGTACCACATAAAACTACGGTATGAGCCTTCGTAAAAATAATTTAAAAAACAAGAAATATTTCTAAATAAAACTCAGTATACGTTATTTCCTAACATTAAAGTTTTAAAGTTAGTTGTAAATGAAAGTCAACACATTTTCATTGGATTATATTTTGAATACAGCCAGGTAGTTCGTAGACTTACGGGCATGCAGGCTGGACCATAGATAATATATTCCCAAACTGATCTTACCTGAGCCCCACCCCTGGTTGATGTTAAGTAATCATGTCATGGACATTATCATAAGCACTTTACACGCAAAACCCAGGGTTACTTAATGTAAATATTTGAATAGCTCAAGCAATGCGCACGGGAAAGCAAATCGATTGAGCTAAACTAGTAATTGTCGATTTATATATGAGAAAATAAACAATCATTAAATGTATCATTAGAACAAGTATTTTTTAATTAAATGTACTATTAACCAGTAAATAAATATATTTTTTAAATTTTATTAAATATTTTTTATGTATAAACAATAAAACCCTACACGAAGATTTTAAAATTCAGACAATAAAGAAACTAACCGCGTCCTTCTACAGTAAATTTCGCGAAAGACTCGATAACAACCGCCACCAACTACCCAGTGACCTATAGTCTTTTGCACGTTCAGATGACACAACGGAGCAGCATAGGACAGTGTATTTCTTATGGGGCTCTGACTGCTACTAGCACATACACAAACATCGGCTTTACAGATCAACCAATGCTATCATAACCAATTACATTCCCCTCCATCGCACCACCAACGATAGCAAACCTTTATAATGTAGAGTAGTCTGTATGACCATTAATAATTAACACTGTAAGTTTATATTCAACTTCATATGCGAATTCCAAATGTGAAATATTTTTTAGTGTATTTCTTATGGGGCTCTGACTGCTACTAGCACATACACAAACATCGGCTTTACAGATCAACCAATGCTATCATAACCAATTACAATCCCCTCCATCGCACCACCAACGATAGCAAACCTTTATAATGTAGAGTAGTCTGTATGACCATTAATAATTAACACTGTAAGTTTATATTCAACTTCATATGCGAATTCCAAATGTGAAATATTTTTTCTATATCTGTACTGGGTAAGATTTTTTAGATTTTTAATAACCGATCGTCATTTGTTTACATTTATCACGCAGTGTTTTGAAAGTTTGGCGAGGGAATGGGGAGGTAGGAGGTAGGGAATGAGGAGTAGGTCTGCATTAAAATAGATAAGATATATTTTAACCCCTCCTAATAAAAGAAAATATTTTTACAGTTTTTTTTTATTTTTTACAATTCATTAAACATTCTACATAATACATAATTTTTTCTGTTAAGCAAAACTTGAATTGTAGTTCTACATTAAAAAATATGTGTCCTATAGAAGTTGAAAAATTAATTTAATACGGATCCAGATCCCTTTAATTGATGTTTTTAGTTGCGTTAATAGCAGTGATGATCCCCATAAGATCCATTGTGTCAACTGAACGTGCAAACGACTATAACTATAAGGAACTCTTCAACTGTGCGACATCTAAGGCAATAATGTAGTAGACACTTTGGTCTGAATAACGGGTAACACGCATAATTCTAAATGGAGAATTTACCACTGAATACCTCTTCTTCTGAAAGTAAATTCATCATATACGGATATTGTGTAGCTTAACGAATATGAATATTGTTACAGTACCGTAATAAAAATTCAAGACAAGTAAATTTGCCCAAATTTAGTTTATTGTACATAGGTACAATTTTTCACTTTATTTGCATTTATTTACAACCGTGCGGTCTTGCACAACCAGTAAATATGCATAAAATATAAATATTTAAAAAAATGACTTTAGACCCTAAAGGAGGATACCACTCATTAGTACAAATGCAAAGTGCACTCATTAGTACAAGTGCGGTCTTGCACAACCAGTAAAATATGCATACAGTATAAATATTTTAAAAAATGACTTTAGACCTTAAAGGAGGATACCACTCATTAGTACAAACAAATTCACTTTTATATAATAAAAACAAAGATGTAGAATTTTTTTTAAAAAACAAAAAAGAACAGTAGGTTACTAACAGTTTCTTCACATTATAACAGGATTTTACAGTTGATTTAAATTTTAACAACAGTATTGTCTTTAAAAAATATTATAATAATGCACTAAATTATTTTTAAAAATAAAGCGTTGGGTGACGTACACTTTGCAATCTAATGTTACTGGTTTTCGTAGAAAAATACTTTCTATTTCATAGAGTTCGGTCTAAGTAATATAAAAAGCTAAATAAACGTAACTTTCCTTAAAAATAAACAAAAATTATTTTATACATAATCACTTAACTAAAAACTGTTAATATTCGGTGTTTTAAAAAACAGTTTGATTTAAATATATTGTAAATTAAATCATAATTTATATTTGTATTAAGAAAATCCGATTACACGGTTTAGATATATTTAATGATGAAAATGTATTTATTTACCAACTGACTTGCGATACATTTTAAAGAGTCTACAAAAATAAAATACAATAGACAGCAAGTAAAAGGCTATTCAATTCCATTCCAGATGCAGAATTTCATATGACGAGACAAAATACAAGTCAAGACTCGAACAGCATCCAAAAATTTTAGCCATTAACTTATTAGACAGCAGCGAAGAAATCCGATGATAAAGACGACTTTATCCAACTGACCTTTTTTCAGACAACACTTTTCACTCATAAATAATACACTTAGTTAAAACAATAATTTTACGATAAGTTTACGGAGATTTTATTGAAAAGCGTTGTTCTACGTGAACATATTGTAAATTTTTGGCCAAAACTAAAAAAATACAGCATCGATACATTTCCATCGTTAGTAGATTTCGCGAAGCGAAAGCGGAAGTCTCGCAAAGCGTAGGTAAAATTATTAGCAAAATTTTTAAGAGAAATCAGGATTCGATGCAATAATTTATAGTATAAACAATCTCCCATATTATTCCACTGTAATACGGAATCAATTTCTGTTAGAACATACTTTACGAATGGTAAAGGAAAAACAAGAATTTATTATTATTATCATTATTATTACAGTAGGGCTAAATGATGAGAATGCTTGAACAAATATTGATACAAATCTAAAATTTAATCAACCAACTCATGAATATAAATAATTTCACAAACGTGACAGGTTTAAACTGTTTTGCTTTTCAAAACAGTAACACACAAGTAAACACTAAGTTCAGAAAATCTAGTTTTACTCAAGTTCATTTCAAAACTCTGTGTAGTAAAGGCAATGAACCTGAAGTCGCATTTATTAGTCATTGTACGTTATATCGTACGACAGATCTTAACGGTTAGAAACCTCTAGAGATGGTAACAAACCACAAATGACAATCTACTTGTAACAATACACATTTCTCGATACGTCATTCAAACTCATGATTTTATGTACATTAAAACCTGCAATATGGAGCTATCAATGTGTATTATTTCACAAAACATTAAAAAAATAATTCAAGGAAAACCAAGAATAATTTACAATTCTACGTAATAGCTGCCTTCATTTAATACGTAACATT
Organism: Catonia carolina; assembly: GCA_035578175.1. Lineage (NCBI taxonomy): Eukaryota > Metazoa > Arthropoda > Insecta > Hemiptera > Achilidae > Catonia > Catonia carolina. The sequence goes on from JAQMRL010000002.1 coordinate 86,606,018, forward strand.
AGTTAATGCGTCAATGCAACTTTACTGAATCAATACCACCTGCCATTTACCAGCGTATTTAAGACAATCAAAGTAGAAATAGTTAGACTTGAAGAAAAGTGTAACTGAAATTTCTAAGAAAAATTACGGAGAAACATTTTTTAAATAATTCGAAGGCACAAGCTTTTAATCATAAAAACTAAAAAAAAATATAGTCATAGTACAGGGTACCCCATTTGTCGGTTCCCCAATATTAACGGAAATCGGAAGAAAGGTTAATATAATAAGAAATTTATAGAGAAAAAAATTATTATATGAACTGTAGATATATATTACTTAGAAAATGTTATAGCAGGTGTTCAAAATGTCCACCATGATTCTCTGTACACTTTATACAGCGACTGATTCACTAATTTTCAACAGTAACATTTTATCGTCATTTACACAGTCAAATGCAATCTTTCAATTGAACCTTAAGTTCGTGCAGGTTTTGTGGCTTGGAAGAATACACTAGTTCCTTAACAGTACCCCACAGTGAAAAATCACATGGCGTTAAGTCTGGCGAGCGCACAGGCCATTCGATTGTACCACGACGACCAATCCATTCATCAACTTCGGATTTAAAAACTCACTAACTTCGATACCGAAATGTGCTGGGGCGCCATCTTGTTACCAGATGAGCGACTGGATATGGTAAACAGAATTGTTCTCAAGTTCCGGAAATACTGCCTGAAGCATTTGTACGTAATTTTCCGAGTTAACACTTCCCTCAAAAAAAAAAATTAAGGACATATCAGTGCAGTAATTGAAGTACCTCTCCATACCATAACACCAGGCACATTAAGCTCTTTTTGAATTACAGTATGAGGATTTGTATCTGACCAATACACGCAGTTATGCCAATAACATGTCTATTGAGTTTGAAACATGCCTCACAGACCATAAAATTGATCGTAAAAAGTTTGGATCGTCTTCTACACTGATAGCGTGAACTGTCTAACAAAATTCCAATCCCTGTCGCTATCGTTCTCATGAAACACTTGGAGTGATGATGGGCGGAATTGCTTCAATTTTAATTCCTTCATCATTCTTTGCACGCTCGTTCGTGATAACCTTAGTTGAGAAGATGCCTTACGAGTTGATTCACCAAGACTGGATACTGGAAGAGTGGTCAACCTATCATATGACTAAAGCATTTAAGAAAAGAAGAGGTAGAGGTGTGAAAGATCCTAGCCACAGTTATCACCTTTGAGAGTAATGAATTTCATTATACAGCCAGACCCTGTGGTTAATGAAGAGAAGGTATCATTTGCAAGGTGGAAAGTAGATGCTTTTCGGAGGGCCTGGCATGCTGATGAGCATAGCTTCTTTTCCATTGAGTGAGGAAGGCATGGTAAACCACCTTACTCCTCGTTTTACTAAGCAAAGCCTCTGGAGGTTCAAACCAGCGTTTCAGCTGATGACCTAAACAACATACTCGAAAATATAATTGAGCATTATTAAGTGGTGTCCCCGTATTAAATTTATGAATTATATCGTAAAACAGTATGTCTGAGCTCACAGATAAATCTTTTTCTTGAAGTTATTTTATAATTTTCGTAATTTAGTAATTTATAATCAAGTAATTTAGCACACATGTAGAAATTCTTTTTCTTAGGCTACACATTATTAAAGATACAAAAAATATATTGTTCGTATTATTTCTGATCTAAACTAATGAGAAATAGGACGGACGTGGTATTTGTTCTTTTCATTATTTAAATAAAATATAAACTTAAAAAATTAAAAACCAAAATATTGTAAAGGCTTCAGTCAAAAGAAAAGTTAATTTTCAACTATATGCTCGAAGGTTCTATCAATCTGACAAAAAGTATTATCCTCAAAATGTCCCTTTTTTCTAACATTAGGATAAGTCTTACGGGATTTCATAAAATCAAGATGAATTCTTTTTATTTCATAGCAAAATAATAACCAAAAACGTTAAACAATTTACGATGTATTACATTTACGTAAAAATGGTAACCTATAACGTTAAGTTAATCCGCACTTATATTTGTAATACTGTTTATTTACTACAAAGATATTTAATGTACTTCGTTTATAATTGAAAGCCGTTGTTTCAGAGTGCGTATGTTTTATTCATTTATGTGCGAGGGTAACCGCATAATGGGAAAGGAGTTCAAATATTTATGCAGTAATAAAACAAATTGGGAAGGGTTCCGTAACACGTTGGTCCCAGCCGGAACGTAGGCGAGGAAGATTTTCCAAGTTCCAGGAATTGTTCTAAGGCTAAGCGAAACGATTTCATAGACAGAATGGCACAGAAGGGTGGCGATGCTGTGAAAGAGAATTACAAAAGATGGGAAGAAAGGACGGTGGTTGTTGAATTGCGAATGCACGGACTGTGCCTCGATGTAATCGGGGTCCGGTCGGTCGTTGGAGAGGGCAGACATGAATTTTGCAAAGGTTCCAGACTGTCCTGAGGGCAATTGTTTTGATTAATGTCTATGCAGGTCGTCGCTTTAATACAATTTTCTCCGACCCTAAATCGGCCATGCGGGGTGATAAGGGAGCTGGAGGGGTAGATAAAGAAGCTTCCTCGTTTGACCTAACGAAGGTGTTTCTATTTAATTGAATTGCACCATAGTGACTGATTAAACTCGCAGTAGATGATGCAAAGCTGTTTTGTTTATCTTCCGTACAGAATGACTTCTTGATTCGGTTTGCATAAGTTCTCTTGTATCATTTTCATTAAGGCATTATTCATTGTGTTGATTGCCATTCTCTCTGCTCTTGTCCTAGATTCGACGTGCATTACTTCTCGCTTTCGCCTATCTAGACACAACCAGGCAGATATAAACAGTGCATTGTTTTCTTAAACCACACAATCTTCAACGTATAGTAAATATTTCAATCGATTCACTTAACACATACATTAACACTGAGCTCATGGAAAGCAAATACAAACAGAAGTGAGTGAATATTTCATAAAAGTTTAATAAATTATAACAATTTCCAACAAAAAGTAACGCAACCTTAATTGTTAACGCAACTCTAACATTAATTATATGTACAAAAATATAAATTATAATTTAACGTAATAATCGTTATCTGGAAAGCGACCACTGGGTGGTATCCTCCTCAAAGTCATTACCGCGGTTACTTTTTTAAGTTTGTTAAATTTAGTTGTAAACATTTTTGCTGGTTGTTTTTATACAGTTGCAAAATAAATTAAGTGGAAAAAAAGTATTTCCCTACACCTCGTTTTTATTTCCTCACAAATGATAAACCCGATAATGTATAAACTTTATTCCAAGTTTTGTACTTTTCAAAAATCTGGGGAAAAAATTTAATGAATTCGTTATCAGGAAGTGGTTTAAATTTAAATTAATACTGAATTTTCTGCATTATTTTCTTTTCGTAAAGGAACGTATAATATATTTAAATCCACAGAGAGAACATGTAAAGAACTTCTAACTGAAAAATATATTTTTTACTGTTAAACAGAGATAGAAAGTCACGTCTATACGCCATTATTTGTCCACAGAGAATGCATTTTATTCAAAGTGAGATTCTCTGTTCAAGTCTGTTGTAAATACAGAACATTCATTTGGAGACTTTTACTTTTTTAGTAAGCGTCATTTGATTGCTTTCGGTCGATTATTTATAAACGTAAATTTTTAGTTCTTAGGTATTTTCACAGTCAATAGTAACCTGTACAATTAGAATAAGGGAATGTGACCGAGAAAATTGCAACATTCCTGGAATACATTCATGTGATTTTTATTAAATTCAGAGTATAATTAAAGTTCGAAAATGTAGAGTGATAATATAACTTTTCATTAATTAAAAAGTTATGAAATGGAAGCCGTAATAAATATTCAATTTTGTATTTTACACTAATATATACCAGTAATACAGGACTTTAAAAAACATGATATATATTAAAGGTGCCATTTGCATAAACGAAAAAATAATTATAGTACATTATTAAACAAGAATGTTTTAATACTTTTATGACTTACTGCCCACAATTTTTAATGAGATATTCAAATGCGATATAATTAGGGTACATAATAAATATTAAAAGACATTTAGGTTAATGAATTTTTAACCCATACTATTTTAAAACAAATTATAGAGAACAATATTTTGTCCGATAAATTACCACACACTTCCCAACAGCAAAAATGTTAAACATTCTAAAAATTAATATAACTATTATATAAACATTATCACATTAATTCAATTTAAAATTAAGTTGCTAAATATTTTTTTTTAGTTTATTTAAGGTCGCATTGACAACTTGGTCATTAGCGAATGCAGTGGGTTTTAGTAGTACTGATCAGTTTTTGAACCGGGGATTCAGCTTTGTAGGCTAGAGCGCTATTTACGACGCCACGGAGACAACAGATGCTAAACTTTTTACAGTTTTTATTGGTAGAATCAATCCATTAGACTTCTGATTATACTGATGTAGGTTTATGTTAGAAAAATTACTTATTGTTCTCAAATTTCAAAGAACAGATAGTAATTTACGCGTAATAACTGAGATATTTCTAATTGTAAATTTCGTAAAAGTGATGAACGAAATATGAAGTGGTAACCAACGTAAAGGAATAAATATTATTTCTGTGCCTTCCCAAGAGTTCTTATGAAAACCGGAACTAGTAGTCTTTAAGTGATACGTAGAAAATTTAGAGTGTGAAGTGAAACTTGGATAAGCAACAAATCAGTTTATTTCAAGTACCCTAATGTGACTACGAAAGCCAAAACACGCGGATCCAATTTTTATTATTGGATTCAAAAATTAAGAAATAAGCAATGCAATAGATACTACTTTTCCCCCGTAATTTTACGACATACTGTTTACTTTTTATTGAAATATAGATTCGGTGCAGCACCAGCAGCAAAACTCCTTTAAATGAAATAGGCCCCGTAATAGCAAATTTGAGGACTGTTACCTACGTTTTCTTAAAGACTGCCCAAAATATGACGAACTAAATCTTAGAAGTACTAATCTCAATAGTAAAAAATCTTCTATAGGTCCTGAACAGTTTGAATTCAGTAAAATTATTTAAACAATATACAGATAATATTGTGTGAAAGGTGAATAAAGCAATCATGTTTACCAGAAAGAAACCAATAAATTTATGAATGTAACTTATTTTACTCAATGTTCAATGTTTGTTTTTGTTAACTTGTAAAAGTATTCACTAATAACCTAAATATCTGATGGAACTTAATACATTTTATTTTATTAAATTGATTTTCCCGTTGATTCCGTAAGAAAATAAATTTTTAATTTGGGTATTTTTATGATAGACAGTACATACAATTAGAATAGGAAATGGGTATTTCAAATTACCAGTATAAATCTCACCTTTTTTTTACTGTTAAAAAAATGTTTCAACAGGATTATTGATTAACTCTGCCCCACGTAAAAATGCATGAACATAGATTTTAATACAAAATTATTAAAACATACCAACAAGCCTAATACGTATTTAATTATAAAAAGTATTTCATCCAAAAGAAAAACTTTTTGAAAAACAGACAAATTTAACGAGTTTTTAAATAATAATGTAAACAATTAATATTGAGATAACCGAACCAACTGCTTGAATCACAAAGCATTAGTATTGCGTACATGTACGTCTGATAAAGAGTAACCCCGTAGTCCCGGGTGATTTGGAGCTGATACATCAGTGCCTTACCAACACCCCACCGCCGCTCGAAACGTAATCAGGAAATCCACCAATCCCAGCTACACAAACACAGATCAACCCTTCACCATCCCCCAACAATTTCATTCGTACCCTAATATTATGCATACAAGTATGCCTACTGAACTTAGTATTGTGTTCTCTTTTTTATTTCAAAAGCAGTAGAACAAAACCAAAAAAAAATATTATAGGAGCCTAAAAAAGAAAGTTCAGTCGGAATGATTTTTCTCCCAATATTTCAAACAGTGAAACAACAAATCATCTTTGGCATCATGTTACAATGTAACGTAAGCATATCTGTTATGTTAGTCACCGAGAAATAACGTAAAATTGGAAGGCTGTCATACACATTCTTCCTGTAAAATCCTAAGGGTATTTGAAAATTGATAAAAGAACTTTAACCGTTTTACTGAAATATACATCGACAAATACATTAACTAAATTTATTTAGATCTATATACTTTATTAAATTATGTAAACTGCAATGTTGTGCCCACTAAGTCAAAAATATTTACTACTATTTAAACAGCAATAAGGAACTTCATTATATGAAATTACGTTCATCAAATTAACAAAATAAAAACAAACTTGTTAGGACGATTGACTCAGTTACTTTACCGGAGAACCATTCAAGAAGACTATAGAGAGCTCGAAATAGAGATTCATTGCTACCTTAAAAATGCAGAAGTTTAAAATATATAAATAACTATGAGCTACACGAACTTATGCGATATTAAATTAGAAAAGTAGAAACATGGAATATTAATCGGTCTTCTTCCCCGCGTCTTAAGAAAATCTTTTAAGACGCCTAAAAAGACGCTAGGGTAGTGACAAGCTATTTTAATGAAATAAAAGTTATTAAAAATTCAAAAGATTGCTCTAATCAAAATCCTTGGGGAGACCATAACTCTCATGCCTATTATGTAATTTTAACACAATTTTCGTCACATTTACTATCTGCTGTATAATTTTTACTAATGTACATAAATTGTTAATGAAAGAAAAAATTCTAAAATGCGTCAAGATAATTATTTTAATTTTACTGATGAAAAGTGTGGCTTCTACGCTGGGGCCCCGGGTTCGATTCCCGGTCAGGTCTGGCATTTTTTCATCACTCATCTTCATGTATCATCCTTCTCACCGTCTGCAGTAGCAGGAATTGTAAACCAGTCAGACGTAAAACAAAAAAAGGAAAGTACATCGCTAACTTGGAAAATATAATTGCGTGAAAACGATGAATATTTCACTTTTTAAAACTTCAAAATATTACTTACCAATCAAGGATTCATTTTGCAGATACTTAGAATGATGTATAAAGTAAAGTTTACTCACCTGAAAAAAAAAGAAAAAAAAGTTAAAATACAAAACATATAAACAAATATTTAAATTAGCCTACTTAGGAAATAAATGCAGAACATTATAAATATATTTTAACCCACTATTGTCATTTAAAACTACTGTTGCATATTATTACAAGTTTTACTCTAGTAAAATTAAAAAACTACGTGATTCTAAAGTAAAAAATATTTTTTTTTAACTGATTCTAATAGTACAAAATTTGGGAAAAATATGCTTCCTCATCCCGTAAAATCTAATAATTTTTACAGTTTAGAAATACAGGATTATTATCTTAAATCTTTTAATTTGTTTCAGTCACCAAATTACTACATAAAATTAACAAATGAACCACTCTTAAAAATCTTTATATACTTTCACTTTCTCCATTTTGACTACACTCCACAATTCTTTCAATATTTATTAGGATGTAAATGGTTTCTTTCTTCTCTGACTATTTAGTCAAATTCATTAATGATTTTAATTTATATTCATTTCTGTTTTGCATTTTGTCACGAGAAATGTTTAGTTTTTTAAACAGTTTTTAGTTTCTGTTCTCTTACTTGCGACAGATTTGTTTACATTAATTTGATTAAAATGTTTTTTGACAGTGTATCATCATTCATTTTCAACGGTGTAAAAAAAATTAAATTTTGCTTTTTTTAATTATCTTGGTTAATTCTCTAACAATTTAAAACAAAAGTCACAAACGTTAAAATACATATTACATTCGTGAACTACACTTTTTTGGTTAATAAATAACATATTCTGATTTAGAATGTTTTAGTAAATGGAAAGTTTATGTTTTTACGTATCAATTGTTCAATTTTCATAATTGTTTATAACCTGGAGAAATGTTTCCTTCAAAAATAATTTAAATTCTAACAAAACCCACAGAAGCTTAATGATATCTCTGAAAATGTATGCATGTAGATTTTAATATTTAATGGGATATAATTAAACGTAGGATAACTGAAACAAACAACGTTATATAGTACAGTTTAATCATCTCTTAAAATGGTTTATTTCATAACACACCAGAAGCAAAATTACATAAATTTTGTATACAGTAAACGTAATACTTCACACCATACTCTGGATTTCCGAGTTAGTCTACAACGGAGGTAGTTATAAATGTCGACCGTGCAGTCAGCAGTTAGAAACGGTAACTACGTTCACCCCTCAGAGTAAACAACTTCAAACTATCGACAAACTAACTAAATATTAACAACTTACACCACTAGAATTGTTTATTTCATTAAGTATATGTTTGTTTAACAACATATTGAACAGCATTTTCATTCGATTAACTCTTTAAAACTAGATTAGACTTGAATATCAGTTTAAAACTAGTTTCATATATTAAGTTTTATCGTAATTTGTTTACTCATTCCATACAGAAAATTATAAAATAATTATTTAGCAACTATTTTCAGTTAGTTTTGTACTCACAATACAGGCTATATTATTTTAAAATTTAAATATAGGAATTATATAGTCCACTCCTTAGTCAAATTCCTTACGACCTGTTTCTGGCGCTTCCTTTTTATGAAAGCAATAAAACTCTCCACACAACTATTTTAAAATTCCAATCGTACAACGAATATAATTCTTATCATTCTATCGTAAATTTTATTTTCGAATAGAAAACCACACCAATTAGCCTATTATCTATCTATAAGAAACTATCCAACCGCAAAACCGCAAGTCATTTAAAACGGAAATTAAGCGGTGATCTCTTGATCAGGATAGCGAATAACACCGTTAATTCGTACAGAAGAAAGTACCACGGGGTACCTCTTTTTCTGGATTAGGATTAAATAATATATAATATCACGTATGCAAATTACACGCTCAGAGTACAGTACCGAACATAAAATCAAAGACAAACAATATGAATAGACTATAAGGAAAGGAATGAAATTTATTAATTTTTTCAAGTTCTTTGTACGTGTGGTTAACACAAATTAATACTTGAAACGCAAACTTTAAGAAAAATTTGATAAACTTAATAAAAACATAAAAAATGAATTAAAATTACTATTATTAATTAAATAGTCTTAATGATTAAATCATGAAAAGGCTAACTTTAGTGATTAACTGCGGGAGTCCTAGTAATGAGTGGGGTTTAAAGGTTAATTTCATGTTTAAGAATATATATTGTATGCATATTTACTGGTTGTTCAAAACCGCACAGTTGTAAATTAAAAAAAAATAATTGAAAAACCCGAACTCGGTGATAATCTGGTAAATGCACAGTATTAAATCAGAGTTCAGTGTCTAGTATTAATTATTAGAATATGTAGTAATAAAATTTTTGGTTTCTCAATGGGTTTTTTTTAATTAATGTGAAATGTAGACTATGATTAGGCATAATGTGGGATAATTTAAGTTAGACAAGTTCAGCTAAGGCAACAATTATAAAAAGCGAGTGTTTTTTTAGCTTACGTTCGATTGTTTGCAGATTTAAGGATAAAGTCGACAATTAAGAGTGACAGATAAAAATGAGTGATAATAAAATTTTATACTTCACCTGAAATCAAATCTTAAACCCCAAGCATTAAAGCCAGTTGCGCTGACTATCTACACCAACAAGCCAGCCAATCAACGAGACGAGTCACATGTCAAATATGTACATTTGTACGCCTACATATTGATTACTATAATAAACTTATTTGATTTTACACGGGAATATCATTTAATACGTTAAACCTCATTATTTACTTATACATTTTTAATTATTACTAACCATTTCAAAATAAAATGGGTTGCTTTGTTATTCCAAACACTAAATAACCGCCTAAAACTTATACTTGTATTAGGTATTAATTATCTGAATTCGTTGCAGAAAATATTTAAATTAATTCTATTTTGTTTAAAGTACTAGTTTCTTATGTTTCGTTTATATTTACCGATCTTCTATGTCTTTTTCGTAATTAAGGTTGAGCAAAAGGACTTTTAGCCTAGCCCTACAAGTTTCTTCATGCTCTACCGTTCTCTTTGATTACGTAGTTTCAAAGAAAGATTCTCTTACACATCATATTGCAAAAAAGGATTGTAAAAAAGATAAAAACATTTACTGACATCGGGAATTAGTATAATTTTTTAAAATATTAAGGGACTTTTTAAATTTTTAAACATTTAAATTATCATATTTCGAAAATTATATTTTTAATAATTTATGTTTCTTTAACAACGTATAGAATTAAGTTAGTTTTACGAAGCGGAAATAGGCGAAAAGAGTCTGACTGAAGGTTTTGAACACTAAGGACAGTAGGAGAGAAACCACCAAGTAAATAATGAATTAATGTAGAAGATAAAATAAGTAACAATCAGCATTAACAAACATGTTTACTAGAAAAGACATTCCAGCTAAATACACATAGCCCCTGACTAAGTGAATTACTATTAAATCACATCAACCAAGTAAATGTACATGCAGGCTATTTGTACCCTCTATTTTGAATGAAGTGAACAAATTGGCCCTTCTAACTTTGCAATAACTTTGTTTTACAACGTACCAAAAGCTTACGTGTTTGAACTACGGTTGTTTACGTTTCAACAAAAACGTATCAATTAAATTTAACAATAGACCCAGGAAATATACTAAAATAATGACACAAAGGTGATTGATGGATGAATAATTAAAACTAACAGAAAAAAATCGACATGCTTTTTTTTGTTGATGAGATCATTAACAAAAAAAAGAATATCAAAGTTAAAATAAATGGCATACAAACAAATTTATTAAGTTCATTAGGACAAAAATTCCACTGTTAATTTGATATAAATTGATGGATAAATTTAACACAATTTAGCATTTATAAATTATGAAATTAAACACCTAAACGGTTTAAAATTAACTGTAATTATTTACTGATCCCTCTACCAATAAATAAAGTGGAACGTTTTTATGATAATAATTAAATTCAAAATGTTAACACTTTAATACATTTTGTTTTAAATACTAAAATAAAAGTATGAAATTTAAAAAGTTTTTTAAAATTTTACGATGTTCGTTCTTTTGAAACTTTAATGAAATTAAATTTAGTTGTAGGCCTACATTTTGTCGAATGTAAAAATATAAAAATGTAATTATAATTACGTTCATTTTACCACAAACAAGACTTAAATATTTTTTAGTAGCGTAGGCCCTACATTTTTTATCGGTCTAATTTGTTACAAAAAATATTTAAATCCGAAAAATCAACTAGTATTTTCAAAAATTGCGCCTAGAAAGTCAGAAATTATATTTAAATAAGTTTATTTTGTTTTAACAACTATGTAGCCTAGGCAAAGGTTATTCAACTTCAAATCTGATTTCTTTATCGGCATATCGTCATTCAGTATCAGACAAAGGCCTCCCCTGTTTGCCGATACAATTGCCTGTTCTTCACCCTTCCTGCCCAATTAAATCTGGCCACCTGTTTCAAGTCGTCCTTCCACCGTGTTTCTGAACAACTTCTACCTCTCGTTCCCAACCACGGCCTCCACCTGCTGAATCTTCTCGTTCAATCGATCATCCGTCTGCCTCTTGAGAGTACAGCCCATCGCCGTTTCAGTGATTCTACGTCCTTTTAGGACTATTATTTTAGTTTTATACCAAATAACCTCATTTTTTACTGGAGTATGACAGAATATCTGACAATAGTACACAAAATCACTTAATAAATATACGATAACTTGTTAAAATCATAATGTGATGTCAACTCAAAAACTTTATAAAGATGTACCAAATTAAACTCTTTTCAAAATAATTTGATAAATTAATAAGTTTATAATGAAACTGAGAAATTGAGAAATAACTTTTATGAGTCAAGTAGTAGTTACAGAAAGTAATATTGTAATAATTACTTTTTGTAAGAAAAAAATTACCGTATTTTTTAATTACTTCGAGATTTACAATAAGGATAATGTATATAGTTTCTTGTTTTTTATTGTCGCATTTTTTAGAAGATTAAATCAATCGAAAATTAACGTAGGCACTTCATAACGGTTATAAATAACTAATTAATTTGATTTTCTTCTATACTTATGTTTTAAATGATCTTAAAAATAATAACCAATTTTGTCGTAAATAATGACATTTATATAACACTAGCACTAGAATAAGATTAGACACCATTTAAGGAACTTTATGGTTTCCATCTACTAATGCAACCCTCTGTTGGAGCCCATAATTATTTTGTTTATTGCTCCCACGACTGGGAAATTTTCTAACAAGTAGGCTACATACAAAAACATTAAGAGAAACTAACATGTTGTATATGAGAGAAAATTAACAAGGAGGGACCACTTTAACTTAGTTGCCGGTTGTTATGTTTGTTAAGGGAATCTCTTTGTGGTCTACAATTTAACTCGCAAGGCTGACAACAGAAGTCATCTTGCAGCAATGATACAATCATTTGTTTAAATTTAAAAAAACCGACGTCGGGAATGTACATTCAAGATACAATAGTCTCTTTAGCCTCAACAAAAAGACATTAGTAAACATTTTTATTTTATAGCATTTATGAACTCATAACAAAGACATTCTTCGACACTTTCCTTTTGCATCAGAACAAAATAGCCTTGTGAGGCCTTAACCTTACGATGTGAAAAATAAACTATATAAATTTAATCAGATATGTGGGTCGATTCATAGGAGGCTGAGGCACAAGACAAGACCCGAAACAAGGTTAACGTTTTATAAGACGGTGGTAGTTCCAGCCTTGACATACGGCAGTGAAGCGCGGGTGATGATGGGAGGAAAAGGGAAGAAAGAAACATCCAAACTGCCTTAATGAAATTCTTAAGATTTATCAAGGATTGTACAAGACTAGACAGGATCAGAAATGAAGATATAAGGCGAGAATTTGGAATTTGTCCACTCAACGAATAAATAAAATTTGATCATGCCCAATGGGTCGATCATTTAAATAGAACGCCAGAAAGCCGCTTGCCTAGGGTAGCGAGAAGATACAAACCAGTGGGAAGTAGAGACATTGGCAGGCCGAAGAAACAATGGATGCCGGAACGGATAAAAATGCCAAACCCGTGAAGAGTAGAAGAAGTCAAAATATCCAAAAGTGTTCATACGTTGGTTTAACTACTTTCTAACACAGTGGAAATTAAAATTTTAAATGACAATAAATTTTTTTAATATTTTTATTCGTTCCTTTTTTAAAATAACAACCACACTATATTTTGGTTGGTAGACGGTCACGGCCTCCTTGGGTCTGTAGGAGAACGTCTCAAGTAAATTCAACACTACTACCCAATTGGGGGGGGGGGGGGAACATGAGTTCTTCTAGTTGACTCAAATACAAAACAAATAATTTTGTAAACTGAAATTTTGTGCATAGCAATGTGAGTACAAACTTAAGTATCATTAACTGAACTGTTTAAAAGTGAGCCTAATTTTCTACGAATTGTAAAAATTTTACAATCACCGTCGAAATAGGCCTTAGCAAACAGATATATAAAGACGGAAATTTGTTGTTTAAGATGTAAGTGAGAATGCCGTCCAATAAGTTTAATACGATTTAACCAAGTTAAACGTTTATCAAGTGCGACTCCGACATATTAAACCTAATTTGATTGTGAAATTTCTGAGTTGTAACACAAAATGTTCAGAAATTGATTTCCTGAGTTATAACACAAAATGTTCAGAAATTGATTAAACGAAACTAAGAAGTTAATCTTTTACGGTATGGTTCACATAAAGATTTTTGCGTCTTAAAGAATTCTGTCAAGGCGGCTGAGCTAGAAGTTAAGAACACCAATATCAATTTTGCGATTTTGTTACAAAGAAGATTTTATCTGTTCAAAAGGGACGATTTGACGAGAAACAAAGCTGACATAACAGGATATTCGCTACAGGAAAACTGCTTATAGTTCGAACCACACAATACTAAAATAATAATAAGAAAAGTAATAACCTATATTTTAACCCATAGGACTAGGTCTATAATCTTCAATATCACTTTTCGAAGGTTATAAAAAGAAAGGAATTAAAATAAAAATGAGAAAAAAATACAATTTTTAAGATTATTAAAGAATTAAAATACTTTTTTACAAAGAAGCTATAAATGAAATACACGAATCCAACGTTATAGAAGTCTTCCCAAGGTTCTTCTCCATCAAACCTTTCTTAATTCCAGAATCATTTTTAGATCTACCTTCACTCCTCGAAGTTCTCCATCCATTTACTGTTTTAATAACGGGTTCCCTTGTCTACACTTATAGCCTTTAGCTTTTTCTTAAAAATTTCGAATTCTTGCAATAAAGAACAAATCACTGTAGCTTCCAATTTTTGTTTCCTTCTCCTTATAATAGCTCAAGTTTCAGTAGATACAAAAGAGTCGGAAAAATCATTACATTCTAAGCATATATCGGTGAACCCTGTTGCTCAGTATATTTGCAATCGTTTCGTACATCCTGTAAAATGTAACCTATTCTCATAGATATTTATTGTAGTAAAATACAAATACATTAGCCATTTAGACCAGTGTCTTATTTGTTCCTATTTTTACCTTACTAGCCGTATCAGGTTTCACTTCAGTGCCAAGTTCAGTCAAATATAGTAAAGAGGAGATGATTACAAGCCTTCTAAAAGCACCTAAAGAAACCTTACCGAAGTCTTTCTCCAAGGATTTAGTTTACGATTTCTTGTTTGTTTGTTTGTTTATTTAAAGTCCGACTCCTAATACTAGCACCTCAAATTTTAATAAAAATCTTTTTTGAAAAAATTCATTTGTTCAAATCAAATTGTTCCATTATTCGAAAAACAATCTCAAATTTTACGTCTGCAGACTGAAATTAGGAAAATGAAAATGTTTTAAATCTACGGAATTTCTGTTGGTAGAATGGATATGAATTTGAAATATTATTCTTAATAAAAATAAAATCAGCAAAATGATAAATTTAAATGTTGAAAAGCAAGTAATAAAGTGTGATATCCACAGGTTACAATAAAGTGTGGTGGAAGTATTATGAATAGGAACGTCGTTCTAATGGAAGCTGTAATATAAGAAAGGAAGTAAGAAAGTTCCGGACATATCACGAAATTTTAGGGAGGAAATAAATTAGTTACAAGGTTTAGAAAGACGGGAAGAATATACGGAAAAGTGTAACAACTACGGAAAAGGTGGGAAGAGATGATATAATAATAGTCTAGAGTTATGAAAAAGTTAGAATTAATTTAGTTTGATTTTTCTTTTTTTATTTAGATGAAATATACACGTTAGATTTTAAGAAGTTAAAAATATTGTGGTTGCCTCAGTGGCTCAGTTTTTGCAGCGATAGGCCCTATACTGTGTACTTCGAGGAAGAAGAACCCGCCTTCGATCCTATCGCTAATAACCACCCTTTAAAAGCGGCTTTTGTAAACTAAAAATAAAATATGCAGAGTTTATTAAAAAAAAATTTTTATGGTTTCAGAAAATCTTGAAATGAAATATAAATTAAAGTATAGTTGATAAATACAAGTGGAGAGCTTGGGAAGGAAACAATACAAATTAACAGAGCAGTGCAGAGTCTGAATTAAAAATTGTGAGACCTTACAACTGCCCTCAACATTCTCGTTCATTAAAATATCTCAATGTAGCATCATACTAAAAGGTTTATTAGCTTTACAGTAATCTGATTAAAAACCAGAATTTTTAATGCTATGTTGGGTTTATTTTGAAAAACAGCAAACGTATTATGAACTCAGACCCACCATGATTTATCTATGAATTACAACGAATATCCAAAAATTAGAATTACTACAGAATGTTTGTAGTAAAACTACTAAGACTGATTTTGTAGTTCATTAGGTAGGATGTTCTGCTCTTAAATCTGATCATCGAATCACGGCTAGGGTCAGATTAAAAGTAACACGATGAAACTCAATCTGTGGCGATTATTACATATTGTAGTCGCTAACGACAAATTGAAACTACTTATCAGACAGCAAATAAAAAATAATAACAAACCAGTTTCCAAAATTATTTTTCAGTATTGCAGACCTCCAGTCACATAACAACACCATAAAATGTAAAATATTAAGTTTTTTAATCAGTTCAGTTATTATAAAAACTAACGATAGAACATAACATAAAACAGGCTTACAAAATAAATCTAACTAGTGAATACATTTTAACATTTTATCATACAGTAATGAAAAACAAATAGTTTGAAAAACTACAAATTTATATTTAATGACATACGTGCACAGACATTGCAAAAACATCAAAACTTTTAATTAAACTGATATGATTAAAATCCCTGTACTATAAACAATTTTATATGTACAATTTCTGTTATTTTTTTTCCAGGGTTAGCTTTAGTCATTCTAAAATTTAACTTGCTTCAAATATTTTACAACGTAGGTTCGCATATACCGATCAACACTACGAAAATTAGTTTCTATGAGATATGAAAAAAATCGAAGAAGTGATATCACCAATTTAGAGAAGATAAATATAAACCAAAAATATGAAACAAAAAAGATTGTAAATATTCACTTTTAATAGCCATTTGTTTTGTTCGATTCTTGATGGGATGCCAACATATTCGCTCATTAAAATAAGTAACTTAGCTGTAAAAAGATTATGTGATAACTCTTGCAAACATATTAATGTCGCTAACGAAAACTGAAGTTACTTTTCATACAGCAAACATTTGGGGATGAGTTTTGGCAATATTTTATTTTATCGACCTTTAAAAATTAATTTACCGATAAATAAGTTTTTTTTAAAATTTAAAATCTGCAATTTATTAGCCATGGAACAATAAATTGATAATATGAATTAATTAGTAATAACTTTAAATATATCTCTTGAATGAAGGATCGCCTACCGATGCGCCTACTGGATGATGTATTATATATTTTCTTATCATCAAACAATATCAGTTGGCCATCCAACTAATATTTGTCGAAGTCTTCTGAGTTATTTATTAGTTATCTAGGAGATTAACTCCCAAAACGTTTGATTTTCTAATTTCGTGTGATGTATTGATCAGAATTTCGATATTTCGGCTTTTACTGTTGCTATCTCTAAAGTTGAAAGTAAAATTTTGTATTGGTATCGAGAATGATTTCTACGTTAGAATTACTGGTTATTCTCCAAAGCTGAATTCCATAGGTATATTGGTATATTGGCTTCAAATGACTTTGTATACAAATATTTTGTTCGAAAGGGAAACCTTCAACTCTTCTCTAGCATCTAGTAAAAGTTTTAAAATTTGATGTTTATTTGTTTTCTTTTTAGGTCAACGTGTGTTCTTCATGTAAGATGTTTATCTAAATGCACGCCATGATACTTGGCTGTATAAACAATAACGAAATAATGTAGGCCCTGCTGTATGTTAATAATATTAAATGTGCATCGGCAATATTCTCACATTAGGCTAGAAATGGCTAAGGTGAGTTCTGTAGGTGCGACGTGGTATTGTATGAAAAGAGTGTAGGCCTATTGTTATGTGACTGCAATTGCTACCCGGGAAGAGTGGAGTGGTGGTGTATCATTTAGGATAATCGAATCTAATTGTCATATATTGTATCTTTTGTGATTTTTTTATACAATTTCTAGTGTGTTTAAATTTATTTATTTGTGTATAGCTACCATTTTATGATTAATTTACATAATTTCTCAAAATATCTATGTTTTGCTTTTTATCATACAATCTACCTTTCAATTATTGTTTTTAAAATTCAGAAGAAATCCTTCGTGCTTGTATTATTTGTTGTACTACCTCGTCTTCCTATTCCCTTATAAAAAAAGGAATAAATGGGTTAATTGCCAATAACAGGCAGGCGGAGTGTTAAATTAATTGCATTCGATCTGCTAGTACCGGAACTACAAAAAATAGTTCTGTTTCTTATCACATGGTCTGTTAATTATATGACTGAACTATTTAAGAACAGAAGAGGTAGAGGTATAAAGGCAGGTGTAAGCAGAGTTATCTCCTCTAAGAGTCATGAAGTACATTATACAGCCAGACCCTGAGATGAATGAAGTGAAGGTGTCATTTGCAGGGTGAAAAGTAGGTGCTTTTAAGAGGGCTTAGCATACTCTTCAACTCTGTGAGGAAGACGATAGTAAACCACTTTACTCCTCGTTTTACTTAGTAAAACCTCTAGGAGGTTCAAACCAGTTTTTCGGCTGTTGACCTAAACAACAGTAAAATGGGTCAGCGAATTTTATCAGTCAGTTAGTTCAAGTTGTCATAAGGAGTGGTTTTCTATTAGTGTGAATACATTGCATACAACGTACGTTAAAAATATGTACGCAGTGTACACATTTTATTTGGTATGCAAGAGGTAATAGCTAAATTTAAAAAAAAATATTACTATTATTATTTTAAGCTTTAGCTTTTAGCAATTAATTTAATTTAAGTACTCGATCACAATTTGTTAGTAATCTAAGTTTAATAATTAAGTGTGTTAAATAAATAATTGTTTTAAGTTAAGAAAGCCCAAGTAATGCTTACTATGATAATTAATGCTGTGTTCCGCTTAGGATATTTTCCTAGCCAGTGGAAGGTAGCAAAGATTATCATGATATTGAAGCCAGGTAAATCGGAAAATGAGGTCTCCGCGTATCGTCCTATTAGTCTACTCCCGGTGATGTCAAAGGTTTTTGAAAGAATATATCTGAAGCGGTTGAAACTAGTTATAGAAGATCGTCATCTTATTCCGGACCATCAGTTTGGGTTTCGGCAGCAGCATAGTACCATAGAGCAAGTGCATCGATTGACAAGCGTCATCCGTGAATGTTTAGAGGAAAAGAAGTACTGTTCGACTGTTCTGTTAGACGTTGTTCAAGCATTTGATAGAGTCTGGCATCCTGGTCTACTCCATAAATTAAAAGCTGTGTTTCCGGAGAATCTGTAAAGTGTTCTGGTTTCGTATCTTAACAAGCGATTATTTCAAGTCCGGGTTGGAAATCACTTAACGAGTTTGAAAGAGATCAAGACGGGTGTTCCGCAAGAAAGCGTTCTGGGACCAATTTTATATGTTCTGTTCACAGCTGATTTGCCTTTCCTTGAAAATGTAATCATTGCCACCTTTGCTGACTATACAGCAATAATGTCATGTGATGCAGACCCAACTATTGCGACACGCAGAGTGCAGATGTATTTAAGTGAGCTGGAAATCTGGCTGACAAAGTGGAAGATCAAAGTGAACGAGGGCAAATCTACGCATGTAACGTTTACTACCAGAAGGGCAACTTGTCCTCCTGTCCAACTGAATGGCAAGGACATTCCACAGGCAAAAGATGTAAAATATTTAGGAATGTATTTAGATAGAGGTCTGACTTGGCGCAAACACATTCAGATGAAAAGGAAACAGCTGGATTTAACATTTAGGAAGATGTATTGGCTCGTTGGTAGGCGTTCTCAGCTTTCGATTGACAACAAACTACTTTTGTACAAATCCATGCTGAAGCCGATTTGGACCTACGGAATTCAGTTATAGGGGACAGCATCAACTTCAAACATCGAGATTCTGCAACGGTTTCAATCAAAAGTTCTGCGGATCATACTGAATGCACCGTGTTATATTACCAATGCCGATATACATCGTGATATGGATGTGCAGACGGTACGAGAAGAAATACGAAGTTTCAGTTGCAAATACATCGAACGTCTAAACAACCACGTAAATCACTTAGCACTGAATCTCTTAGACAACAGTAATGATGTCAATAGACTAAAACGTGCTACAGTACTGGATCTCCCAGGGCGATTCTAATAGTGTGATTTTAAAGTGTTGTAAATATTATAATGTTAGTATTATGTAGATGCCTGTCGTGTTTGAGTGTGAATGTTGTGAACAACTGAATGAACGTTTTAAATTATCTCCAGAAAAGTTAGGTGTACATATATTTCGAAATCATGTGCTTATGATTTATTACTTATTTGTTTTTTCGTTTTACAGGAGGTTTTGTTTATTTGTTTATTTATTTTTTTTATTTATTTATTTAAAAAAGCACTATCTAATTTCGATTGTAAATATTAATTAAGAACGGTATAATATGTTTTTAATGTTATAGCCTAATTCGTTAGTTACACCAGTGGGTTGTAATTTTTCATGAGTTATATCTATTTGATATGTTGCATTTATTGTTATTTATAACAGATTATGCATTAACAAAAGTTATATGAAAAAAAAGTTAAGAAAGTATGTTTATTATTTTATTATATCCAGATCCCGAACAAACCTAGGCTTAGTTGTTGCACTATATATTCCATGAACTATAAAAACTGTAAAATATTTTTTTTCATTATATTTTAATTTTGCCAGGAGTCATGAAGATAGACTTCTTCACCACGTGAATGCCGAAGTTATACAGCTACTCGACAACGCAGATCTGAATAGAAGACTTTCTCGTGTAAAACCATTTGAACTGGTGTAATGAACAGTATAAATTTATTAACTTGTTAGTTAATAGTTACTTGTATATATTTTGAAGTGTTTTGTTAAATATCAATGATTAGTAAATTTTATAAATAGTGTATCAGAATATCGAATATAAACTAAGAACTATTAGTTGGTAAATTCTTAGATTAAGTACTTAGATCAATTAAGTTAGAACAAAATTGTTAGTTAGCTTCAGACTAGTCACAATAAATTTCACAATCTAAAAAAAAAATAAAAAAAATTTTTAATCTAACTTACAACAAGATAGTGTATAAAAAATAATAATCTAGCCCAAGATATAACACCTGATACAAATTATAATACGATATCATTAAACTAACCGTTAACAGCAAGTACCAACTTTTATAATACTACAAAATTATTACAGCGTTACAGTAATAGTTTAAATGGAAGGTTAGACAACAGGTGGGCTTTCTAAGTAAATTTAAAGTGAGAGGTGAAGATTTCTAACTAGGTACAATTTTAATGAAAAATATTACATTTGCCAGTAGTTCATACCTTCGTAACTTTTATTAAAACTACTGTAATTTATGAACTCATTCATGAAACTAAATTTCTATGTAATTACACAGTACCCGTTGCGTGGCTGTAAGATACTTTTTTAATAAATTTTATTTTTTTCCATTTTTCCATTTAAAACTGTTTTTATATGCAGACAACATTTTTCAACATCCTAATTTTTTTAACATAATTTTATTTTTTGCTTCGAATAAATTAAAAGTAGTTAATCACTTTGCAGCACTTTATGCATTATGTTTATGAACATATTTTATTAGAATTTTACAGAGTTCTAAAATTATCCTACCACGGTAATATTGACATGTAATATTTTTGATACAAAGTTTTATAATATAAAGTTCATAAAGTCAATTAACGTTAGCACAAACCTTATTTAGAAGGTCTATATCCAGACGTTAACTTCTAATAGAGATTAAGCACGTCAAACGATAATGATCTCTTTAATAATTAGGTGTATATTTTAATTAACATCATCAAAGTGACGTCAGTAGAGATATTGTTCTAAGGAAAATAACGAATGTAAGCCCATTGTATCAAATAGTAAATTATTTACGAAAACACTTTTTATACGAGATTTTATTTCCATTAAAATTTCAAAGAAATGAGTTTTTATAAATAAATAAATACTTTACTTAAAAATGTAGCAATGAGTTCATTTACGTTAGGTAAAAGTAATTTTATATAACCAAATCCTCTATTCAAAACGTCAATAGTAAGATTTTACTAGGCTATTTGGGTTCGGAATTTTGGAAATTCAAACTTCCCTGTCTTCGCGAATAAGATAATTTATCTCAATCTGTCATTCAGACATTTTGAGATCAGTAACATTGTTTTACCCCAATTAAACCATTCCAATTATTTATAAACGTTACTGCGGTTTAATAACTTCTCACTATACTGTTCCAAAATTCTTATGTAAGTTTCCGCCAGTTTTACACCTTCGGATATCAAAATTCTTATCACTGAACGCTGTTTTTCCCGTGAACACGTTCCAAGCGGAGTTAACATGTTGAAATTAACAAAAAATTATATTTATACTAGTTATGACTGAACAGCCAACTTCAAAACATTAATAAATTTAAATTTATTTTATTAAATTTAATTAATGTTGTTTCAAATTTTAATTTAATAAATTTCATACAATATACCACTTGGTCAATAATAATCCTAGTTTAATTAATTTTATGAAAAACAGTGCACTCCAATTTAAATTGTCTATTTTCATCTGTATAATTATTTACACAAATTATTTTAAATCTAATAAAGCCACGTGACAGGATTAACTTATTTTATATTCAAAACGTGTGCATTATACAAGTCAAGAATTTAACACTCCAGAGAGTTTTACTGACTTCACAAAGCAATCAGCAAAAATAACAGCATAAAACAGATTTTAAAAGTTCCGAAAAGTTTACAATTTCCACAACATTTGTGTATTATACAATGAAAGAGCAACCCTAAAACGTATAACAGGTAAAGCTCAAACAAAAACTATTTATCTTCACGCAAAGATAAACTGTAAACGGCTTATCAGTAAATAATTGAAAAGTGACATATCTTATTTTCGCTTAAATACAACTTTCAATTTTCAAAAGAACATAATTATAAAAGTATGTTTTAAGTGGAATTAATTTAGAAGTAGAGAAAAATACTAGAACAACTTATTTTTCTTTTAGACCAATTATTTAATCAACAAAATTACAATCTGATCTTTCATACAAAAAAAATAATAAGTAAAAAAGTTAACACGAAGTACATAAATCCAACATACAACTAATGTGTTTGGTAGTTTCGTTAAAATAGGTTGAACATTTTTTACATAATTTACAATAAAATAAATTTTCTGTAAAAGTAGAGTTTAAGGATAAAAAGTATGATCAAATCTGGTACTTTAGTCTAAAACTTTGTATCTCTTCAGTCTTGTAAAAGTACAGGACTAATCGCCTTGGTCCAGTAAGTTTATCTTAAAATAATCTGAACGTCCGTTTAGGCTTTGTTCGTATGTTGAGCTAAATAGAGTAATTTTCTCTCTCACTGAGTTAGACCCATGTTGTTTTACCGTACTGTATATCTATTTTGTATGCACCATGGTATCGTAAGACCTGTTCGTAAATATTTTGTCTGAAAACGTTCTGTAATATCAAAATTGGAATTTTGGAAAACAATAATGAATGAATAAATAAGGTTAACGGCCGCCTCTGCAGCCGAGTGTTAACGCGCTAGCCTACAACGTGGAGTTCCTTGGTTCGATTCCCGGCTAGGGTCGGGAAATTTTTAAAAGTAACAACCCACCGTTACATAACTCACCGTAGTCGCTGATAATCGAGCTGCTGATACGACTTTAAATAAACTAAAAAAAATAAAATTTACAATAATAAATCAATTTACTAGTTTCAAAGCGCACTGATATACTTTCCAAATCTTGGTTCTATTAAAAATATGGGCGTTGAAACACATAAAACCTAACACTTATCACTAAACTAATTTTTGTTTATAGTAATATTGTTAAGTAAGCACAGACGAGATACGGAAACAAAGATCGGACGGTCTCAAAAAGTACTGGCAAAACAAAAAGACTAGACCAATACGTTATCCGAAGAACACTAGAAATTGATTGGCTTCGTGGTCCAATGTGGCCTCAAAAAAAACAAGAAGTAAGGTTTACTTGTTTACCTGTACGTAGTAATCTAAGAAATTATCCTACCGATTTCAAAAATTCCTTCACCGATGTATGAACTTTATAGCTTTCCAAGTAACATAGGCTATATATAATTTTTGTATACAATTAATGTATTAAATTATTATTAATGCAATTAAAATAGCAGTATATGTAATTTCAAATTTTGAAATTAATTTATGATTTGTTAAATGAAGTTATCTTTTACCCCATTAGTTAAGTAAGGTTAGTTTTTATATTTATTCTGTAGTTACAATATTCTATTGTATTCTACCCTCTATCGTATAATTCATGTAATATTCAGTCAGGTATCAGGTAACAATACTGTACCCTCCTGCAATTATAATAATTATATTCTTCTACTCCTTTACTCTTTTCAAATTAAAAAAAAAGTTATTTACGAGACGTATCGCATTGCCACAGCAGTACTGTATTAAGTCAAAAATTAAGTTTTGAGAAAAACAAAGAAGAAATTTCTAAGTGAAAAAATATCAGGGGCTTGCAATAGCCATTCAATATAGTAACATTTTTATATTATTACAATGTTGTTAGTGATGTTTACTAATACATTATTGAGAATTTTTACGACAACTAGTGGTTGTAATTTAGTAATTTAAATAATATCAAAACAATAATGTTACATCCAATTTTTACGTGTAAACATAATGTACTATATTCCAATTCCAGAAATCAAACAGATCGTAAGCTCTACAGTTGTTTTAAGAAATAGATCGTATCAACTTCAACTAATAACACATTCAGTTATTTTCAGCTTGTATTTGTTCTCTTCAGGTGATTTACTTTAATGTCATCAAAATTTCGTATTTACAGTACTAATTGGGTTTAATTGTACTACCGTGGTTTGGCATTCAACATGTAATATTGTGGGTAAAATTAAACGCTTTACATTCAGTTCGCCGTGAAGCGTAGCGAGCAAGGATTGCTAATTTTTAATAAAGAAAACCTTTTATAACCCCAAGAAGCACATTACATAATATATGTTAAACAGAAACTACAAATAAAAATGCATTCATAATATTATAAACATCTAATCTCAAACAAGTTATTAATCATAAATCCCTTAATGAATCACATATCTTGTGATGTTTACTCGACGGTAAATATGCTTCAAACATTGTTTTTTATGTAATCATTCATCCGAATTCCACCGCATTTTTATTCACTAGATAAACTATTCATTCTGTTTGTATGCCAAAGTAGAAATTGCAAAATAATAATGCTATTAATATTTTGTTTACACTATGACACAAATAAAATAGAAATCCCAGTAGGGGAAGCTTTTTCTAATGAATCAAACACACACTGCACAGTCTCTTGTTTATCATTGCATCCGTACAGAACTCTCACTTAAAAAGCCGTAGTTGGTATTAGCATAGATACAGTACTATACAGTAGTAGACCCGAGTACTGTACTTTCCTCCCGACTGTATTTAAATATTCATTAGCAGCAACGCTCCGTCGACACGATGCACAGCCGTATTATTATTTACTGTACGTAGAATTCAAATATATCTTTCACAAAATATCTTCCGTTATTTTAATTTATGCAATTCATACGCAAACTTACATATTTTCAAAATTGCGGCTCTGTTGAAAAATATATTAATATAAATACACTGAAACTTAATACTTTTATCTACTAAACGTTGTGTTTTAATGAAAAAAAACTTAATTTTTCCTCTTTTATTTTAAATTTGGACCAATATAGAAAAAAATACACAACGACCGTATGCTTTAACAATAATGAATAGTAGAACAAAATCAATTTGATGGGATTCAAAAAAGAAAGAGCCCAGCGGATATTCTTTTGATCTACAATATAAATTTAGGAAGATAATTTGGAATAGTTATGTAATTAATCATCTAGCATTTATAGTGATATATTTTTAAATTAGATCTCTGCTCCATGTTTGCTGTAGAGGTCGTATTGTTGAAAAATGTCGAGTGGAGAATAGTTGAATTAATGGAGTTAATTAATGGATGCAGATGATTATTGAGATCTTCGCGAAAGTTGTTGTAGTACGTTTTAGCGATATCTTAAATATAAAACATAAGAATATTGTTGTACGGTATAGATTCGACGAAGAGGAGTTGATTTGGAATTGACAAGGTAGTAGAGAAATTTCAACCATTTGTTTCAAAGTTTGTCATTCAGTTTAACAATTAATAAATTTTCACAATGGTAGAACCTGTAAAAATTCAAGATTATTTTTAAAATCTATTATGGTAATTTATTGTGAGTAATTTTTTACCAAGAAAAAACAGCTAAATTTTGAGCTCATTAGAAAAATTGAGATCATAAGACGAAAATGAATTTAATAAGTAGTAGCTATATTGGCGTTTACGTAGTTGAGAACCTAACCGGAAAACAGATATTTAACTTATAGAACCAACTTAGTTCAGTATGTTTTATTACAAGAAATCTCTTATCAGAAGAAAACATAGTTATGACAATTATCGCTTTGTTCCAATCATTACTCAGCTATGGTATTACGAAGTAGGGCAACTCAGCCGAACGTCTTAAAATCTTTCGCACACATAAATACGCAATTACAAAATTATCGAAAACTATCCAAAGCATTCTTCATGCAAAAAGTTTGTTAAATAAAATATACTTCCCTAACTATCTCTTTAAAAATGTTAAAATTCAATTCCCGAAAAGAACATATGGTATTTAGGCCTACCTATATAAGAAAAAAACAACCATACAATTTATAAAACTCGACAGAACGACTACAAAACTGAAAAAAATATAGAACTTCATAGTTCTCGACAGGAATTCATTACAACTCCGTCGATAGTTCAATTAATTATCCATTGAAATGATTAAACTCCTTAATTTACCAAAATACGATGGGGAAATAAAATGTGTTGCAACAAAACATGCCCATACCCAAATGTTCTAATCTATTTAAAGTTAGAACTAAATAACATAGGTTGAAGGTGACAAAGTTAGAAAAATTTAATGAATGTATTTGTTAAAATTTGAGAAATAAACCTTAAAGTTAGTTAAACTTTTCTTATAGTTTTTTATGCGTAGACTATTATACATTTTATACAGGACAATGTATATTCTCGAATTGGGTCGCTGACAAAAATAAAATGTATTCATTTAATAAGAATTTAATACCAACGAATCACAAATTTTATATGTAATACAAATAAAAGCGATATTAGGTCTACATTGTAATTGATAAAAAATGCATACCCACAACATTTACAATTACATACAATAAATCTGTAATAAATCCGACAGTAAGAAAAATATTTACCATTAAAACAAATTAATAACGTAATAATAACGGTAAAATTAAAAATTTTCTTATAGAATAATATTATAATTAAAATGTAGGAAGACTAAATATAATTATAAACATTTATTTCTTAAAAATCTCATAACTTAAAGGAATAAATAAAGAGGCTCTTTTAACAGGGTTCAAAAAAGATGATTTTCGTGAAAACGTAGAAGAGTACTAAAACAAAGAAGAGATTACAGGATATTGGCTTGGACACGTTATTAGAAAAAATAACTCCCGTGTCAGTAGAAAGTAGAAAGAATCGAAGGAGAGTAGTAGAAACCCCCAGGCAGTAATATATCAAATAGATTATGAAAGACGTTGAGGAAGGAATAACAACTTAAACAAGTTACAGAAAGCAGAAAAGTATTTGTGAAATACAATCGCTGCAAGCAAAAGTATTATACAGAAGCTACAAAAAAACAATTAATAATTGAGTGAGAGTAACTCTTCTAAATTGTCGACTGGATCATTCGTGTTTGTATTCAGAAAATGTTGTACGATTATAAAAGTCGAGAAGAAACATTACATAATACATTTAATTCTCAACAATAACCAAGTCACTCAAATGCACCGCCAAAAATATTTATATTTATTTGTCTTGCCACCAGATGTCGTTCTGAAACGTTATTAAATTAGTTTGTGAGTTGTTTTGGCAAAGCCAGCGACTAGCGATGAGCGGAACGGCGCTGCAGAAATGGCTTCGCGCTGTCACGTCGTCCAGCGGAAGCATGATCTTTGAATCATCGATGAGTCTTGAAGCCGTAAACCTAGTAGGCCGATATTACTCCATTTGTAGTTATCGAACTAACCTGCTTACTATGGAGAAAGAGGTAAGTTCAACTATTGGTAATAGGAAAAAACATAGTCTTTTTAGTTTGCCTGGTGGTGGTGGTGAACTGCTCGGACTGAGTTAGCGGATCCTTTTTCGCAGTGATCTCTGCCATAGGATTTTTTGACGCTTGATAGTACCGTCCAGCACCCAGTAGCACAGTTCTTAAGTAAAAGATGGTACCAGTTTCGAATCTGTGTAGTAATAAAATAGTGATTGTAAATACAACTGAGGTATAACTAACAGTTCTTGTATGTAACAACCACGAATTCGTCGGAACAATTCGAGAAGGTTCGTAACTCATTGTTTCTACTGCATCCAACACTAAATGGATCTAATCTCGAGTATTACGTTTCTAAACTACCCTAAAAGTAATGGTTTTATTTCCCAAAGCTTTCTTGTTAATTTTAATATGAAAGCGTTCAAAAAAAATTCTTGAGCTACCCCCATTGTACAGAAAAATTTTCTGACATTGACAGTTATAAAGGTTTGTGTAAAACCTGGAAATTGCACCCTCTGAGCAAGCGTCGTGGATTGGCAGCTGCGTTATACCTCTACAAGGTCCTGCGTGGATTTGTTGATGGCGACGTTTCTAGACTGAGTTCTCCATGGGAGGAGTGAGGAGATATATTTTGTTGCATCTAACGGGATTAAAAATGCCTTACCTCAGGTCCGTTGTGTTGATATTGCAAATGACATTGGAAACGAAGTAAACTTTTTCAACTCAAAAATTGGCATCTTTATGATGGAATTACTGAAGAATATGGCGTGATTGAACTGACTGATAGTGTTTTGATATATGTTTTTATGTTCAAGCCTTTGTACCTACTTGTTACGTGTCAATGTCTATTTATTTGAGTATAAGTTTATGTGGATATATGGTTTGGTAGTTTGGAAATTAAATAAATAAAAATGGTGAAACATAAGATAAAATTAAGTAAACAATGATTAAATATAGCAAGTATATTGAGGCTTGTTTACCGCTCTACTTGCTGACGGACTTCCGTACCTGGCTGCACACCGCGCTGTAGGATGAGACGGCAAGGTGCAGGGAACGATATTAAGAAATTTTTATAACCAATAATTTGTTATAGAATTCTCCATTTTTTAATGCTTCAATTGCACAGAAATGCTATTCTGGTTATACATGAAAAAGGTTGTATTTGGATGAATCAAATACGCCACGATATTTTTTCAAAACTAGAATTCTTCTCATTTAATTTTTATTTATTTATTTAATTTTCGTCATTTTACTGATTCCCATAATTATTAGATCTAGACTAGATCTATTAGAATCCATCCGGATCAATTTCGTAACAAAATCAATTTAATTTTCCGACAACAATTATGTCTTTCTTACTCCTATAAATAATTGATTTATTCATTTCAATTTAATTTTATACGAATCAAATACTTTTTATCTGATATCAGTTTCTCCAAAACAAGAAAAGTAATCGAATCGTAGCAACTACAAACGTACACAAGCACATATCTACTTGGATCTAATCAACTTACTACAAATTCAATTTGGAAATAAATTTTCGTGTTTAACATTGAGACTTCTATCTGATTTAAATCATTCAGTAAATTATTTAAATCTTTACAAAAAAATATTCTTATTATGTATTCAAACAA
This sequence comes from Catonia carolina, assembly GCA_035578175.1. Lineage (NCBI taxonomy): Eukaryota > Metazoa > Arthropoda > Insecta > Hemiptera > Achilidae > Catonia > Catonia carolina. The sequence continues at coordinate 86,635,449 of JAQMRL010000002.1, forward strand.
ATGAGAATAACCGTACTTAAATTACGATTTACCTGTCTTAAATGTCTAATATTCTAAATTCTTTCGTATAAAAAATTTCGACGTAAAACGAAAAACACTTTAAAGGCACATTTCAATAAAAATATTTTTTACTTTTCTGAATTTTATCCTTTCAAATAAAGAATTAGTAACACATACTTCATTAGTAAAAAAAATAAAACGATGTAAAAGAAAATTAGGTGATGCTGAAATCAACTTACAATTTTTTTCAGCAAGTTTACAAAAAAAACGCACAAATCGGTAACGAGTAAATTACAAATTGTAAACTGATATATTTTTTATCAGGACAAAACTTTTTACTTTAATCAGAGAACGATATATTTATTAGCTTTCAGACCCCCCCCAGTGTAAATTTTAGTGGCTTTTGTTCAAAAGAAAGCAGTGAGTAAAGTATTGCTCGTAATGCCGTAACTCAGCTGGGATGTGCCACTTGCCTTTTGTTGTCCGTTCCGATCGTCGTTTCTTTCAATAAGGTTTCCGTAGTTTTTTCTACGTTTTTGTTCTTAGTAGTTTGTCCTCCATAAAGGATTGTTGTTGCAATTCTTTTTATTACAAATCATTGACCCTTAACTACAATAAAACAATAAGCGAAAAAGGGAATTTTACGCTAATCCGATAAACTCCTTAAGACTTAGATTTTATTTGAAAATTTTTGAGGAATCATAACCCTTTTATTTAAAAAAACCAGGTTATTATTCCTAAACGAGGGGGAAATCGGCTCGCACCAAGTCATAAATTTTTTTAACCTTTCACTAAGCTTGTATAGTATGCTTAACTGAACAGTTTTTATTAACGTTTCGAATGATTTATAAATAGGCTACTTCATTACACTACATTCCCAAAAAGGTCTATCATTTTTTTCATACTGGCATTTGGAATTATCTTTAAGATTAAATATCCCATGCTTTTAAAAAATATTACTGTTGAGACATATTGACGACGCAATAATGTTTTAGCAACAATAGATTTTGTATGGGTTTTAAGAATAATAGCTGGTCCTTTCATTCAACTACTGTTTTTTTTTAAATAAGGTAGAATTCGATTGTTATTAATTTTTTATTCTGATTGTCCTCTTATTTCTTTATTTTCAGTTATTAATTATATCATTCTTAGTTTAGCCCGATATTTTAAACTTTTAATAACATTTTGTAATCAAATTGGTCTAAGCAGCTAACTTGTAATTTTCCAGTAGTTATAACCGTAATAATTTATTGTAATTTATTAATTGGTTAATAAATACTTGTTAAAAGTCTAAAAGATAATTTCATCATTCATTAATAACCAGATCCCGAAAGAACCCGGAACAAACATTACAGCATGTTACCCTGCCATTCCTAGAAACCAAATACAAGAAAAATACTCATTTTTCCGTACATTTCAAATTAAAGGAATACTTATTTTTCCGCTTCAAAAGTTTCTATAAAGAAACAAAGGTAGAAGACCGGATTAACAAGGAAGGGAGAAAAGCCTACAAAGAAAGAGTTCTATACGGTGGGTCTCAAAAAGTTTCCTGAAAAATTTGATCTAAAATAACTAATTGTCATAAACGACCAAATCACTTATAAAATCAAGCACTCATTAAATTCTCTTGTAAAGATCACCAAAGTAGCTCAAGAATCAGTGAACAGGACTGTTTAGCCGAAGACGCCAGGTTAAATTTTCACCAAGGAATTTTTATCTAACCCAGGAATACCCAGGAATTGCCACTAAAAAAATCTCCTGGATATGATTTGATAACGGCTGAAGTACTGCGTGAACTGCCACAAGCAGGAGTAACTCTAATTACGCAAATTTTTAATGCTATTTTGCGGACCACCCACTTTCCTATACAGTGGAAATTTTCACAAGTTATCATGTTTCATAAAGAAAATAAACCAATCCACGAACCATCTTCTTACAGGCCCATCAGTTTACTTTCAACAGTTTCAAAATTATTCGAAAAACTTTTACTCCCAAGACTGCTTATATTTGTAGAAGACCAAGGTATAATCCCTAATCATCAATTTGGGTTCCGTCGACGGCACAGCACAATTCATCAACTACACAGAATTGTTGATCAAATTGCTTCAGGCTTTGAACAAAAAAAATATGTAAGTGCCGTCTTCTTTGATGTTTGCGCAGCGTTTGATAAAGTTTGGCATCAAGGTCTGCGATATAAATTAAGAAAATTCTTGCCAGATGCCTATTTCTTAATCATCAGCTCCTTTTTAACGGACAGATTTTTTCAAGTTAAACATAACACGGCTCTGTCTGACTACAAACAAATCGTCGCTGGTGTTCCACAAGGATCAATCTTGTCGCCACTGCTTTACAGCATCTATACATCAGATCTACCTGCATCTGCTAACACCACCTTAGCGACTTATGCTGACGATACAGTCATCCTTTCTTCTGATGTAAAGCCAGAAGCAGCAAGTAATAATTTACAAAGTCACATTAACTTTTTAAATTATTGGTTAAAAATCTGGAGGATCCAATTCAACGCTTCAAAATCAGTGCATGTCACCTTTTCTCTCCGGAAAGGCGAATGTCCTCAACTATTCCTCGACAATAAACCGATACCACAACGACAAAAAGTTAAATACCTTGGACTTCACCTTGACAAGAGACTCACCTGGGCGACTCATATAAAAACCAAAAGACTGACTTTGAACTCCAAATTGAAAGAACTATTTCGACTACTTGGACGCCGCTCTTCACTGACTCTAAAATCTAAACTATTACTATACAAAGTTTATCTCAAACCAATATGGACCTATGGACTACAAATTTATGGCACAGCTAAACCGAGCAATCTACAAAAATTACAAGCCTTTCAGTCAAAATGCCTACGTTTAATCACCTGCGCACCTTTTTATGTCAACAACAAAATCCTACATGACGACCTTAATATTCCGTTCATAAGTGAAGTAGTTAAGTCCAACTACAGTGTTTTTCACAGAAAATTGCATGATCACCCCAACGAATTAATCACCAAGCTATCGGATGCATCACTACCAGGAAATCCGCAGCGCAGGTTGAAACGTCAATGGGCCAGAGATCTTCTATAAAGTGATTTATTTTATTTTTCTTTCTTCTTTTTTTCTTATGTTGTTATTTATCATTCATGTATCATGAACTTTATTTCATAGAACATATACCAATGGGTATCACTGTTCTTTTTCATTTATTTATTTATTTATTTATTTTTTATTTTTTTTTCCTTGTCATCCTTTGTTTACTGTCATCTAATTTGCTCGTTGTATCTTCGTATATAGTTGCAAATAAAGTTATTAAAGTTAAAAAAAAAAAAAAAAATAAAAAAAAAAAAAAAAAAAAAAAAAAAAAAACATTTCCATACTATACGCCGACAATACTTATCAGAACTTGATACAAAAACGTCTACAGAAAAATTTCCACCCCAAAAATATATGTAAATTTCACTGAAAAACAAGAAAAGTTTTTGTTATTGGTAATTATTAACCACTCGTTTAGAAAAAAATATTAGCTACCGTAAAAAAATAAATAAAAATTGTGTTTACATAATATGCCGTAAGCAATCGTTTTTCCATGAAAACACAGAAATTAGAACAATAAAACCAGAATAATGCCAGAGTAAATGAAAAAATTGTAAAGTGCCAGTTATCAAAATACGGAGTGCAAAAGTTTGTTTTTAATTTGTTCTGTCGAATTCAACTGTATTATAAGTATGAAATCAAGTATTCACGCCTCAAAAGTTCAACTGACTAATTTTCTGAGTTCAACTATATTTCGTATGAACACATTTCACTACTTTATTTTATTTATACAAAAAAAAAGAAATAAAAACAGAATTGCAATGTTGATGAAGAAATAAAGAACGCAACAATAACCCCCGAAAGAATGCGGAAAATTGTCTTTATCACAGTAAAAGCAAGATTCATTCCCTTTTTATCCGGATTAGAGGTTCCTATAAGACGTTACTAAGACAAAAACATAGTACTGGAAAAATCTCCTTTAAGTCACACGAGCCAGACAGTCAGAATTTAATCAAATTCCAAGGCATCCCATCGAGACTTATTCTCTTCATACCGTCTTTCCTGCTATGGCTAACTAAAAAATTCTAAATAAATCTAAAATTACCATAATAGATTTAAAATTTAATTTTTTGTACAAACATATATATATATATCTATTAGCACGACTAAAAAAAATATGTCATTTAATATTTTTATTCTTTAACATACACAAAAATATTTCTTTTAAAATATAGAAACGAAATATTTTGCAGTTATATATATTTTATTTTAAGTATAGTGTCAATGATTTACTGCCAGACATTTCTCTCTCTTTTGCTCCCACACCGTTATCAATTTGTCATTTGAATTATACTTGCAACCAGGTTATAGTTCAAGTTAAAATATTGCAATAAAAATTATAAATAAAGAGAATATATGTATTCAAAAACATCCATTAAAAAACGATTTTGCATACGAACGGTTCTTCAAGATATATAAGATACGTATGCTCAAAGATTTTTAAGCAGACTCCACTATAGTAGTCTTACGGAATATTATTACTGTTACAAAGATAAGTATGCTATAAATTATATTAATATCCCCACTATTTTTACATAAAATTACAAATTTTCTGTGCAGTTGAAATGAAATTGCATATTTCAGTTGAGAAAGAAAAATCTGATAAACTACTAAAACTACGTACATGTAAATTTTTCCTGTAGTGTCTAAGTATTTGTTTTTGTTATTTCATTTGTTTATTTTAACTAGTCTTAAAACACTTTTTTCTATTCTAAACTACCCAATATTACAATTAACACAAAAAGCTACGGCTACTCTTATTTCCTACCAATTACAATAATTATTTAAAATATAACTTTAAAGCTATTACTAACAATTAGTATTTACTTACTACTATTATTATCAGTATTAGCATTTATGTACTTTATTATTTCTAACCATTAGTATTTCTCGGTAACTAATCTTATTTTCTAATGTTAAATGTACCTAGATATGTTATTACATTTTTCATTTAAATTCATACTCCTCTGCTTAATTAACCCTCGATCAAAATTGTACCTCAGATCCAAAATTTTAATTTACAAATCTCTTTTGAGACCAATTTGAACATATAGTGCCCAGCTCTTTGGAGCAGCGGCAGAAAGTAAATTTAAGTCGATACAGGCCTTTCAGATAACACTTTTATGGGTTACTTCAGTCGCTCCTTTTAATGTGTCAATAAAACCCTTCACAACAATTTCAATATTCCGACAGTAAAAGAAACAAACGGTGTCCGTGTATAGTAAATTTCACGAACGACTAGATGACCATCCCAACCAACTACCCGGAGACCTAGCTACAAGGAACTACGAAACTATCCGACGTCTAAAAAAAAATGGAGCTGAGACCTCTTGGTCTGAACAGCGGACAACACCCGTAGTTCTTAACGGGGACAGCACCACTTGGTACCTCTTCTCCATAAAGTAAAATTTCCCACCGCCCATTAAATCAAGTGTCATATACGGAAACTGTGCAACTCATCCCACAGTGCCGTAATAAACGTTTAAGACAACAAAATTACCTAGAAGCAGCATTACAGCTACGATTACTTTTAATGAGCTCACAAGTTAGTTAATACATTTGAGGAATCAATAAAAATAGCTAAACTACACGTGTACAATAAACTGAATTAACTTGGAAGAGGTTTAAGTTCAACATTGGACAAATAGGCCATAGAAAAAATTAAGAACTATAAATAGTAGTGTATTCTTAATAATAACAGGTTGTTCCGTTTATTTAACGTCGCATCAGCAGCTTGCACACAAGCGATTACTTTAGGTTATGGAACAGTGGGTTCGAACGAGTGATAATATTCCAGGGCCCAATCCGGGAATCGAATCCAGAACTTTACGCTTTGCAGCATACGAGGTGTGGCTATTAATAACGAGACTGACGTTGTAAAAAATTTTATTTTTATTTTATTCATAATCACTTATTGTCACCTTCAATATACACTCCTTCTCTATCCCTACAACACTCCATGCGAATTTTCCATTGTTGTAAACAGTGCTGGAAGTCATCTTCTGTCAGCTCCTTCAGAACAAGTGCCGCTTTCTCTTTTACAGCTTCCACAGACTCAAATCTTGTACCTTTTAATGCAGATTTCACCTTAGGAAACAGGTAGAAGTCACATGGTGCAAGATCTGGTTAATAAGGACGATGTTCTAACACTGAGATGCTGTACTCGACTAAGAACCTCTTGACAGATAACACGGAATGAGCTGGCGCATTGTCTTGGTGGAGAACCAAGACAATCCTTCCACATTTCGTTTCACACATTCACGTAAACATAACACACATAACACGTAACATTTCGTTTCACATTTCGCTTCGTTTTGTTTGTCCTTCCACATTTCGGGGCGTTTTTTCCTTACTCTTTGACGTAGTTTAGAAAGTACCTCAAGGTAGTAATACTGATTGATTGTTTGACCTTCAGGAACCCAGGGAAGGTAAAAAATCCCATGGCTATAAAAGAACAATCATCATTGCTTTAAATTTAGACTTGTTCATTCGAGCTTTTTTAGCTCTCGGTGAAGTTCGGCTCTTCCAGTGCATGGATTAGCGCTTCGTTTCCGGACCATAAGTAAAAAACCACGTTTCATCACATGTTATTATAGTTTCCAAAAAAATTGGGTCATTTGCAATCGCGTACTAAGTGTCAGTACAAACATTTTTGTGAGCTTCATTTCAAACATTTTCGAGCGGCACCTCACACAGATTTTCAATACCTTCCGTCCAAAATTCCATCGAACACTTGTACAAATGCTTTTACAAGTTACATGAACATGATAATTCACTTGTAGGTTTGCTTTCTATGTTACATCTACCTAAGAATCCCGATAGACACCTAAAAAAACGCTGGAGTACAGAGCTGCTAATTTAATTTCATAAATTTTTTTCCAGAATTCAGAAAAATATTAATAAATTTATAGGGAGACACCAATGAGGGTATACTTGTGCTTATCAGGTCATTGAAACATAATCATCATCATCACATTTACTAGTTGTATAATTTTTACAATCGTAATTTTTTTAAACATAATTTTTGTAATGCATAATCTGTTATACATGCAACGCATTGATTAGCACTAACACATGAACAAATTACAACCATTGGCGTTAAAGAAATTATAACATTAAACAGATTAAACCACCGGATTGGTCTAGAGGTTAAGTCATCGTTGCGAGTCAACTGTTTAACAGCTGATTTTCGGAGACGAAGGTTCCTGGTTCAAATCCTAGTAAAGGTAATTTTATATGGTACTAGTGCTAGTACTTGTATTACAGTCGTAAATAAAGCAAAAATAAATAAAAAATTTAACAGTAACTTTGATGGAAATAAAAGCAGAAAATTTCTATTAAAACCGTACTGCTTCTATCTACAGCAGAATACCATGAGTAAGTTAATTCTGTATTTCATTAGCTTACAATTACAAAAGAAAGAGCAGATAACTCTCGTAATAGCAAAACAAACTAAATTACTGACATTTACGAATCTAATGAAGTTTAAGGTACGTATAGAACTACTTTAATGTTATTTGAGTACAGAGATAAAAATGATATATTAACCAAATTGAACAGAAACCTTGTGTTTTTGATCTAAAGTTAAAAAATATATGAGCAATTTCTATTAGAGTCGTAAAACTGATTTATGAAAATATTAAACAGTTAAAGGATTTTCAAAATGCGTTTTGCGTAATGGCTTTTCTGGGGTCAACGATATGAAACTAGAAGTACTTTGACAAAAAATGGAAATCTATGACTCCAAGATCAGTCGTTACCCTTCTTCCACCTGAACATTTCTCAATATTCAAAGCCCACTTATTCCCTGCCCTTGCCGCCACTGTAACTTTATCTCCGATATCCTAAAGCTATTGTTCCACACTTTTACTTCGATCTAACCGTGTAAAAACTTTTTCAGGGTTTTGTTTTTTTGAAAATTGTTTTGTATCCGTCAAACCTTTAAAGCAAAGTAAAGAAAGAATATTGAATTTTTATTTATTCGTAAGAAAGAACAAAGGATGTTCTTACCTAACGGAAATTTTTAGTTATTCAATACGAAAGAAATTACACAAACCAAATAATCTGAACGAAAATCTGATTGTACACTAGTTTAACTACGGAGTTTTGCTTAAATAAGTTTTACAAATTTCAATTTTTAGGTTTACATTTTTGAGTTTGTTTAAAAATAATATTATCAGTTAAACGCTCAAGAAAGCTGTACTGAATAAAATAAAATGTACCCATTGAACAGTCAAATATCAAATAGATATTTACAGGATTTTCTCAGGTCCATTAGATAACTGTGTACTAGCTTTTAATTATTATGTAGTCCTATTTGACATGAAAAAATATATGCGTCTTAAAATTTATTCATACTAATATAAAAATCGTTAGCATCATGGTAAATCAACGGTAAAATGGAGTCAAAAAAATATCGTAAATTCAAACAGAAATTCATTGCATAAGTACACAAGGTCGTATAGAATTCTCGAATATAGCCGGATATCTACGCTAACATGTTAGTGAGGTTTAATGTTTACTTTAGAATGTGCACATGACAGATCCGTAGAGATTAAAGGAATATGTAAAAAAAGTTTAATTTCCGTTGATACAAGAACAGTTTCCCTCAGATCATTTAGCCCTGCTTTGATACGTTTTCCACACGAATAAAAATAAAGGAATATTTAAAGTGTTCTACAGTTTACTTATTTTTAAAAGTTAAGTACGTTTTAGATAGATTAGATAGGGCAAGATACAGAAGTATCTGGGTGTTGTAGAGGATGATTATAATATGTTTAATATTTTAAAGATAAAAAAATTTAAGTAGCTACTAAAATATTGTTAATTTTTTTTAATATTAAGATAAACGTTGTTTTAAAATTTTTATTTAATTTTATATTTTAAATAAAATGTCTGGAATTTAAACTACTAAATTAAATCAATTTTAAATTTTATTTAAAACAATATGTTAGAAAATTAGTAAAGAGTAGGCTATTGTTAAAATTCCGTGGTACTTGAACCAACAGGAAGAAGGGTGACTTGCACCACCACACCGTTGTATAACTAAATATGTAGCGAATTAAATTTTAAAAAATTAAATAGTCTGAGAAAAAGGTTATTTAAATTATTATTCTTTGTATAATGGTGTGGTGGTAGAAGACACACTTCTTCCTCTCGCTTCAAGCACCACTGAATTTTAACAATGTTCTTCTTTAAAAAAATATACTAAATAAAATTTAAAATTTACTTAATTTATTAGTTTTAATTCCAAGCATACTTTTTTAAACACACTAAATAAAAATTTAAAAAAATGGTTTAGCTAACATTTTAAATAAATGTACAATTTTAGTACCATTAACAGTTTTCAAAGTTTCATATAGGTACTCTTATAAACAAATGATTGATTATAATCATTATTTGATTATAATCGTCCTCTACAGTGGGAATACCGATTACTTCACTACGCCAATTGTAATACAAAAACAGTATTATAAAAATTTACAAAAAAAATTTAAAAAAGACGATTTTAATTTGACCAGTATAAAAAATAACCGTTAGCAATGATTTAAACTCGGGTTACATTTATTGATGTTTTTCCAATGCGTAAAATATTCCTCAAAATTATCACCCTACTGTATCCGCAATTCCAAATGGTTTTTTATTTTCGATATTCCTATTATTTTTACACAATTCTGAATCCGAACCTGTTTTTTGAGTTTGCCAATAAGTTGATAAATCCCCTGACCGCGGTATGAATGCTGTGCTGGTTGTACTTGATAGTACGGCCACTGTTTTACTACCTTTCAGCCTGCAGGACCGTTTATTCAAGGTGTCTCTTTAGGTTTTTCCGCCCTTCCTACTGTTGGGAATTTCTTCCTTTTCTGCCTTCAAGGCCGTTGAACATTTCGCCCGGTATCACTAGGTAGGATTCGTAATCTACGGCTCTTACAGTTGGAATCGATGATTAACAGAAATAGTTTGAAAATTTCCAAAAAAATACACGAAATTGCTACTTCAGTCTTACTTTTTGTCTTGCTACTTTCAGAGAATCAGTGAAATTTTGAATATTATGTTTTTGTCGTTTAGAACTCAGAGTACTTTTTCATGGCTGGATTTGTAATCTACTCCTTTTAAAGCATCAGAATCGATGAACGACAGAAATATTTTGAAAATTTCCAAAAAAAGTACATGAACTATAGGGCCCTGACAAGGTGCCAGATTGACCTTGGTTTTATAACGAGGTTGTTACTCCTCCTGCTCCTCCTTCCTCGTCGCTTGCAAGACGAGGCCTCGGGCTTGCAATTAGCGGTATTAACAAAAACACCGCTGGCGGGGAACTGGATGTTCACAAGCTGAATGGGAAGATTGCAAAATATAGAAATCGATGTAAGTAGCACGTAGAAACAATGCGTGAGGAAAGGCTCTCCCTCAACATTTTTAAATACACGCCAAAGAGGAGGAGAAATGTTAGGAGGGCAGAGAGGAGGAGGAGGAGCAGAAAAGAAGAAGATGAAGAAGAAGAAGATATCATCCTAGTTATTAACTATTATGTGATATAAGAGACGAATATACAAACTGAATATAATCTTGTTATTTAGACTATTAATATTTTTCACACTTTTTTGACTTTATTCAAAGTTGTACAGCTTACAACTAACGAATGAGATGAAAACATAAAATATAATTCGTGCATACTTAAAGAAGAGTACAACTCAGCAGTAAAACTACAACGAGGATTTTTGGAAACAGATAAGTAGGCCTATTTATGTACATAATTTAGTTTATTTTTAAGTCGATTTGTTTAGGGTTTGTTATAAAACCATTCAGTAACACGTCGGTGTTACGTCCGTCGGTAAAATAGAATTTGGCTCCCGAATCGGCGGATTTTCGTTTCAGTCTATTTTATCTTTAAATCACCAAAAATATTTTGATACAAGGAAGATGGAGGTCGTCGTTTAAAGCTATATATGATACATAATTAACAAATTATAATGCAGATCGGAAACTGAAAAGAAAATTAAGTTACTTACTTAACCATAAATTGGATGCGCTAGACTTGTCATTTCCTCTAATGATTGGAGTACAATATTAAACTATCGATATGGTTAAGTACGCTGAACTTGCATAATTACGTTTACGTAGCTACTTGATATTTTGCTAAGTTCTGTAGTATACCTAAACTTTGAAGCACAACTTAACAACAAATTTATAATGTATATAATTTAACAGCAGGTTAAAATGTGGGACAAAACATGAAAATTACGATAAAGGTACGGTAAAATTAGTAGATACTATGTTTCAGAGTGGTTACTCATCGTACTTGAAAGCTGTCATTTGAATTAACTTACAGGAATTTTAAGTAAGTACAAAATTTATTGAATTTATTATCTCCGGCTATTAGTACAAGGAAAATCTACATGAACAAAAAAATCTCGTGTGAAACGCTAACATGACTTTCTCTTGCTAATGTAAATAATGAAGACTATAACCTATGTGTAGTCTTAAAAAAACCTAAAATTGCACAAATAAACCACTACTTTCGGTAGACCGATTTTTATAAAGCTGTTCGCATACGACACCTTATTTTTATGAAACTTAAGTTTTAAGTTTCAACTTCGTACGATACTCCGTTCCGAAGATATTACACTCACAAATATATCAATGACCAATTGCTGAAAACATGGTTTTTCGGGTTAAGAAGCCTGAAAAAGTATATTTTTGGTGAAAATTCACTTACTAAAAATCAACATGAAAACAAAAGGCCTGCTTCTTTTCCCTATACATTCATACAGGAGCAACAGAAAGATAATATGAATAATAATAGTAAAAATAATAAGAAATATATATAATATTTTAGTATGTAAGTTAAGTATTGTTCAGAATTATCAAAATCAGAAAAATATATCAAAACAATGTAACAAGTTAAATTTTAGATAGACATAATACCATTAAAAAATCTTTAATAGAAGGAAAAACCGAAATTGTTGTAAAATGGTAATTTATATGGGCAATGATCATTGAGCCAATGGATGAAAATGTTTGGAAGCTTTTATTTCCGTTCAAATAGCGATTCAATAACAAACCAAACAAAAACAATTACTATTTATTTGAAAAGATGTGGAATGAGGCGGGACTGAGTGGGGTAAGAGAATAAAGTAATGCATCAACGAATGGGAGAGAGAATGCGAATCCGTAGTAAATGGTTTTTTGAGAGTTATAGGAAAGGGGAAAATTAATACTGAAAAAGGGAAAAGAAGAAGTACGCATGCATACATGGGAAGTTAACGCAATGCAACATTACAATAGAAATGAAAAGGCATTATTGGTGTGGTTATTTCCCGTAGATGGCCAATTTCGTTTTATTAGAGGGTAACTTACACGGACCCTTGTTTCACAAATAGTCTGTATGTATAAATACAAAAGCCCTCACTGACTTACTGATTGACTCACCAATAATTATCTAACTTCACGATAACACCGAGAGATGAAATTTGGTACATTTTTATCTTCTGAATGATGAATAAAAAATAACATATTTTGGAATTCGACCATTTGCGCCCAAGATGTATAAATGGTGTAAATACTCTACAAAAAAGTACTATTGTTACCTTTTGTGAGATATTTCATAGTTCCTTTTAAAATATCTCCGAATTCCGATTTAAGTTCTAAAATATAAATTTTTGTTTTATTTAATTAAAATAAGGATATGATACCTAAGCAGACACTGGGCTATAAGCCGGGAGGCAGGAGAGAACGAGGACGCCCGAGAAAGAGATGGACAGATTTGAGAGGTTCGGAACAGGCAGAGATTCCTAATCCTTGAAAGGCAGAAGACGAAGATTTAATTAAATGTTTGATTTTTTGGTTAACCCTGTGAACAATCATTTAATTTAATTTAGTTTGATTTCATTTAATTTTCTTAACGTAATTTTTAATTTATTGAACGTTTTATTTCTTTCAAATAATACGTCCGGTGTCAGGTAATAACATTAATTGCTGGTTCGAATTTTTTCATTTAGTTTACTGTGGGATCGGTATCTCTCGCTCTCCCTCTCTCTCTCTCTCTCTCTCTCTCTCTCTAACACATTGAAGCAGTGGTAAATATTTACGCTCTCTCTCTCTCTCTCTCTATCTATCACGTTTGTTAAATACGTCTTGCTAAATCGTCTCATTTTTCATGTAAGTTTTCCTCCACGTACGCGTGGTGGGGAGTATTTTATTATTTTTCTTCGATGGGATTTAATTTTCTAGTTTTTCGGTCGTTCGTTTCTACTCTTCTAGCGACTCACCTCTGTATTAAATCTGCAGGTAAATATGTTGCTTTTTGAATTTCTAAAATTTAAATATAAGTTTCACTTACTTGTGTCGGTTCGGTCTTGGTTAAAATTTTATTTGGATGTCTAATTTTTTTATGTTTATTGGTGTTTTTGAGTAAAATCTCAAGATTTTAGTTTGTATTTCTCTTCATAACATGTAGGCCTATTCTTAGAAAAATAAAAAAAAAAATTTTAGTTAAGAAAAAATGTAATTTATTTAAGTAAACACCCAACATTTTTTTTATGCAAAGTATAATTATTTTAAACAAAGTAAAATGTCAATTCTAAACTCATTTTTCTCCAGAAATATAGTACATATTTTTTTACAAATTCTGTCTTTTCCTCAACTAAGTCATTTAAGGACACACAAGCGTCCGTTTTCAAGTTTTAGTTAAGTGACTTTAAGCTTAAATTTTTTTATGTATTCCTGAATAATTTTTTTTTATATAACTTTTTAATTAATGCATAATCTGTTATAAATAACAATGCAACTTATCAATTAGACACAACTCATGAAAAAATTACAACCCACTGGTGTAATTAACAAATTATAACATGAAAACATTTCATACAGTTCTTAATTAATATTTACAATCAAAATTTTATAGTGATTTTTAAATAAATAAACAAAAAAATATAAATATAAAATAAAAAATAACAAAAACCTCCTTTAAAACGAAAAACAAATAAGAAGTAATAAATAATAAGCACATGTTCCCACCATATGTACATCTAACTTTTCCGAAAATAATTCAAAACGTTCATTCAGTAATTTACAACATTCACACTCAAACACGACAGTCATCTACAAAACACTAACATTATATTACTTACAACTTTAAAATCACACTATCAGAATCGCCCTGGGAGATCCAGTACTGTAGCACGTTTTAGCCTATTGACATCATTACTGTTGTCTAAGAGATTCAGTGCTAAGTGATTTACGTGGTTGTTTAGAAGTTCGATGTATTTGCAACTGAAACTTCGTATTTCTTCTCGTACCGTCTGCACATCCATATCACGATGTATATCGGCATTGGTAATATACCACGGTGCATTCAGTATGGTCCGTAGAATTTTTGATTGAAACCTTTGCAGAATTTCGATGTTTGAAGTTGATGCTGTCCCCCATAACTGAATTCCGTAGGTCCAAATCGGCTTCAACATTGATTTGTACAAAAGTAGTTTGTTGTCAATCGAAAGCTGAGAACGCCTACCAACGAGCCAATACATCTTAAATCAATAATTTTTAAAAATTTTTCCTTAAATCAAATTTTTTTACTGATTTAACATAAGATTTCTAAATCATGTTTTTTGAGTGTGTTTCTTAATAAGACCATTTAAAAGACTGTCAATTTTTTCGGCCAAATTTAATTTTTTTTTTCGTTAAGTTTTTTTAACGTTAAATGTTTTTCAGAAAAATTAATTTACATTTCAAAAATTAAATTAAAATACGGTGTCATTTTTCATTATTCTTGGCGCAATATTTAATTTTATTCTGATATTTTTACAAGTTTATTTTCTTAATCTTCTTAAATCTTAATTATTTTAATATGCTAATAAATTAAAGTTCGTTCCTACATTTTGTGTCTGCGTGAGTTATTTTCAGAACCGAGAGGTTTTTCAACCTAACCCTCGCAGTACAATAGTACTACTACTATGTAGTCTCTACCGTTTTCCTGAGCTACGTCACACATTTTGGGTTTGCCAGTTTTACAAATCTAATTTTTTTAGTTTAAATTAGGTAAATAACTGGATAATGGATGCCCTCAGACACCAGTGTCATGTACCAATTTATACACCACAAAATTGGTGAAGACACCGTGTTGTGTCCTCATTTATTCACTACAAAATTGGTGGAAACAGCCGGTTTGCAGCTGTTTCTTCCCCTTACAAAATTGATGTTTGGCACCGGTTCTATTCTACTAACTACAATTCCTAAAGAAACAACTACAGTTCTAAAAATCTGCTTGAAGTGATAATTACCTTTAAAAAAAGTAAAATTGGAAGTAGAATAAATAAATAATTTTTTTTAAGCAACCATTCAAAGCTAAAAAGAAAATAAATAAATTCTAACGCTAATAATATGTAAATACCACAATCTAGTATAAGATTCTAAAGCTCATATTATTCCTGAAAAATTCTTTTTTTAATTTTTTTAGACCATTATTGAAATTACCAAACTTATTTCATGATTTTTAACTTTTTATTAATAAAATTTCAAAAGATTCAGCTATCAAAATTTCAAAATTCAGTTTAAGTTTAACAAACGTAACGAAATCAGAAAAGTTTGAATGACTGAAGTTGAATGAGAACTAAATAAAATATTTGGAAAAGGAAATATTCAAGAAATTTTTTTTGTCTTGAATTTTTATTACGGTACTGTACATTGAGCTGCACAATTTCCGTAAATGATATTTAAATGGTGGTGGGGAGTTTCGCATTAAGGAGAAGAGGTACCCAGTGGCACATTCTCCATTTGTAACTATGGGTATTATCCGTTATTTAGACCAAGAGGTCTCTACTCCATTTTCACCTTAGACGTCGCACAGGTGGAAAGTTCCTTGTAGCTAGATCACGGGCTAGTTGGTTTGGATGGACAACTAGTCGTCCGTGAAATTTACTATACAAGGACGCGGTTAGCTCCTTCACTGTCGGAATTTTGAAATCGTCGTGGAGGGTTTTATTGCTTACATAAAAAGGAGCGCCAGAAGCAAGTCTTAAGAATTTTGATTGAAAGGCCTGGATCGACTTTAAATTACTCTCTGCCGCTACTCCAAATAGCTGGACACCATAAGTCCAGATTGGTCTCAAAAGGGTTTTGTATAATAAAATTTTGGAGCGGAGGTTCAATTTCGATCGAGGGTTAATTAAGCAGTAGAGTAGCTTCTGGCGGCGGTTAAGTTCTAAACGTTTAGTACGCAGATGATGCTTCCAAGTTAGTCGTCTGTCAAGCCACAAACCAAGATACCGCACCACTCTGGCTTGGGGGATATGAACGTTATTCAGCATCACAGGTGGACAAGTTTGACGTCGTAAGGTAAACGTAACCTGTGTTGACTTAACTGGGTTCACCTTAATACGCCAACGGGTAAGCCAGTCCTGTATTAATAAAAGATATTGCTGTACTAACCTGGAAGCCTCATCCGCGCCCTTTTCCCGTACAAGAATTGCTGTGTCGTCAGCATACGTCGCGGTTACCGATGTGTCCAAAATAGGCATATCCGATGCAAATACGCTATATAGAAATGGGGATAGTATTGCTCCTTGGGGTACTCCGGCGTTAATTTTGTGCAGCTCAGAGTAAGCAGTACCGTGCTGGACTTTAAAGAATCTATGCTCTAAAAATGATTTTACAACCAAATAGTACGAATCACTTAAAACACTTTTCAATTTAAATAGTAGTCCATCATGCCATACTTTGTCGAACGCGGAGCTGATATCCAAGAAAATGCCAGTGACATACTCTTTCCTTTCTAGACCCTCCGAAATGAAGTCCACAACTCGGTGCAGTTGTTGTGTCGTCGAATGTAGCGGCCGAAATCCAAATTGATGAGGTGGAATAATGTTGGCGTCTTCACATTGTATCTGCAAGCGTGGTAGTAAGAGACGTTCGAATAATTTTCCTGTCGTCGGAAGGAGACTGATAGGACGGTAGGATGAAGGCAGGTAATACGGCTTTCCGGGCTTCAAGAAAAGCTTAACTACGGCAAATTTCCATTGTCCAGGAACATACGCCACACGAAGGACTGCATTGAATAATAGTAGTAAAAAGCGTAAGCCGTTTCTCGGTAGGTATTGCAGTATCTCAGATGTAATGAGATCAAATCCCGGCGATTTTCTCTTTGGCAGCCGTTGTACTGCCTTTTCGATATCATCGATCGTAAATGGTTGTGGAGGCAGTGAAAGCTGGAGAGGTGACTGCAGTTCTTCATCGACGGTTTGTAAAAAATTCACGTCCTGCACATCTTCGTGTGGTTTGAATACACTGGTTAGATGAGTCGCAAAGAGAGTAGCTTTCTCGTTTTCCGTTTTCGCCCAAGTATCATCTGGATTTCTCAGTGGCAAAGAAACACTTCGGTGTTGTAAAAGCTTCTTAGATGTCCGCCATAGTGAGTCTGTGCTTTCATTCATCGATGTTAAAAAAGTCTCAAAATGCTCTGCTTTTAATCTGGCTAATTCTTTCTTCAGACGGTTGGCGATTCTATTGAGATATTGTTTATCGTCTGGTAGACGAGAATTTTGCCACCTGTGTCTAGCTTGTCTTTTCTCTCGTATCAGGCCTCTAAAATACTGCGGAACATCTTGAGTGGTAGGGTAACGTTTAATGGGCGTAGATGATTCCCAGGCAGCTTTCTGTACTTCGGTCGTAAAATGTTGCACAGCCTTGTCAAGATCGTCATTCGATTTAAGTGGAATGTTTTGCGTTAGGTTGTTCTCAATTTTTTCTTTGAATGAATCCCAGTTCATTCGTCCAAGATTTAGAGTTGGTTTTGGTGGGGTCAGCACCGGTTCAGTGCTCAGCGTAGTGATTACAATCGAGTGGTCAGAGGAGAGATCATTTGTAGCTGTAGTTGCAAGGTGGTAGTTTCGCATTCCTTTGGAGAAAAGAAAATCGAGCAGATCAGGTTGTCGGTTTCTAGCAGCGGGCCAATAGGTTGGTGTACCTGGAGAATGTACTTGTAACTGGCCATCACAAATAACTTTGTGAAGGGCTCGAAAAAATTAGTAATGAATACATAACTCTTACTAATATTCCAGAACTGTTTTAGAAAGTATGTTGTGTGTAAATATAAGTAAGAAGTAGTATGTGGTGTATATTTACGGATAAAATATTTAAGAAAAATTCTATATTAAAGCTAATTTATAGATTGCTGATTCAGTAGAAATAGGACACCCACAGAAATTCTAGTAGGAAAAGTTTATCGTTTCAAAAGATATAATCTGTTTGTCTAAACATGTATTTTAACTACTAGTCGGTCGTCATCTTTTATACATTAAATATTATTTTTATTATAAAATTTAAAGTTTAGAGCATATTTATTTGACATAAAGAGTCATTTCATTCACAAGGTGATGAATAATATAATGCTGAAATTAAAAAAAAATTACAAAATATTAAAATTGTATAAGGAACAAAGAAAGAAAGAATTCGGTTCTCAGGCTCCTATCAATGGATAAAAATATTTTGAAGCTTTCATTTCCGTTCAAATAGCGATTCAGTAACTACATTTATCTTCAAAAATATTGATACTGTTTGTGACTGTCCATTAACTAACACCGTGAACAGGGTTTAAATAATAGAATCGTAGATGGACGGGATAGACAGGAAAGGGAAGATCCATTTCGGCACTAAACTTTGGATTATTATTACAATTAGTGAATATGAAAGAAATATTATAATAATAAAATAAGTAATGTAACGTTACCGTAAGGATAACGAAGCACGAGGATGAATGCATAAGAATTACGAGTCATTGCGATAGGCAATCGCAGAACAGCAATATAAATTTATAAAAAACTTTTTTAGTACATATGTTTTCTGTAAAACAACTCCTTTTATTTTGGAATAATAAATACCGAGTCAGCAAATTTTTAATATAATGATAAACGAAACAAATAACAATGTTTAGCTTAATCGAAGTACTGCAGTAACGTGAAGATTCAGAAGAGCTTAAAGATACAGTAGAGATGTTTAGATAACCATCGAGTACGATGTACCCCAGAGGGTAAAGAGATGCCTAAGTGAGGAAGGGTAATGATAAGGCGAAAGAAGAGAACGCAGATAGGGAGGAGAGTAGATATACGGAGTAAAGAGCAGCGCCCTGTTTTTGGCGATGTAGCTTTAAAGCTCTCCCGTTTTCAGCTCTACCACAACGCCCTCCCATTACATTTCAGGGATGCAAGAAATCATCTCAACGTTTCCCCTGCAGGCAACGACACATAAAACATTACAAATGTTATTTCAACGTATATACCTAATATGGAAGAAATATAATAATAATAATATTAATAATAATAATAATAATAAAATACGTAATGCAACGTTAACGTAAGGGTAGAAAAGAAATAAGCTGTTGGGTTAAAATATTACGGACATATTCTGGGATTTACTGATTATTAAATTTCTTTAAATGGAAACGGTTATTTAAAGAGCTCGAGAAAAGAGAATATCACGTTATAATAAAACGAAGAAACTTTTAAATCTCCGAATTGTACTCATAATAAATCAAGGCATATGAGAGTTCCTTTATTTACGTAATACGCTAGCAAAATATAACTTAACTTCAAATAAACATCTAGTTTAGACCTGATTAAATATATAGTCGGATTTCTTAATTAGAACTGTACCTATGACGTACTACAAAATTATATCCATGAATAAATTATATAAAAACTAATTCATAACACTCTTATCAAAGTAAACATGGCGATTTACACTTCTTTTGACTTTATTTATTTTTATTTACAGCTGTACAACATTATTATTATAACTAGTGAATAAGGAAAATTAAATATGAAGAAACTGAATGACGTGAACGTGAAGAAGCCCTGTGATTGATTTCAGTATGAAATTAATGAAAATAGATATGATGAAGTGTGGTGTACTGGTTAACAAGGAGTTGACTTGTAGAGAGGGATCGGAAGTTTGGATAATGTGATAAAATACATAGTGGTCTTGTGAAAAATATTTACGTGTAGCTAATTATTTTGGAAATTGTAACCATCTTTCAATCTCTATGCATAGTAGTGATTTTTACATTATAAAAAATTTGTTTATCATAGCTCTAATAGCTTTCGACAGGTGCTTGAAAAATAAGCTTAGTTGTTTAGTGACATGCTTCAAAGACTGATTCACTGTAAAACCAAATCGAACGGAGTAGAGATTTGTACAAGGCGTGCGACCCATGACACCATAAAACATGGGAAATTGTGAGTCTGAGATAGCTTTGATGTGTGGTTTCCACCTAAGCCGTACCTACGTACTTTTCATACAGAAAAAGTTTTGTTTAACTACAAACAAAATAGATCAAGAATAATACTGGCAAATAAAATGTGCGATTCGAGTTTTGTTTGCAAATTAAGCTACTTTAATATCTCAATAATTGTTATTATGAAGCTGATAATTCTCAACGAAACCGTAAAATAGGCTTCGTAACGCACCATAAAAATTTTCATACAACTTCATGCATTCGCTACACATACCAGGTAATCCGCAGAAAAGTCGCAAGCTCCGATGGCTAAGAGACCTTCTCGAAAGGCATTAGTGTGGTTGCTGCGGCGGAACTAACACAAAGTCTTTACAAAAGGTTAATCCTACAACTTAAAATTTACTAATTTTTATTATATTAACAGAATGGAAATAACCAAATAAAGTAAAAAAGGATTAGTTTAAAACGCCTCTGGCCAAGGGATCTTCTTGGCCCATTGTAGGAATGTAGTGATAATTGTACGCTCAAGCAAGTAATTCGAGTTTTGGAACCTTTAGCGTCATATTTAAAAATTGTTATATTATTGTAATAACAGATACTATATTTTCAATAATAAGTTTCAAAAAAAGAAAAAAGTTAATGTTCATATTCCTTAAAAACCTAATATAATAATAGTATTCTCTGTATTACAAGTATTTAAACAAATCGTTCTTCAGTGTATAGGTATTCCTTAAATCCAGGAAATTAACATATTAGGAATTAGTTTTGTATAATGGAATTTTATTCATAATAAATTAATCTGAAATGTCACATAACTTTACATGCTTAAATGCGACATAATTATCTTCGTTTTCAACCACGATTAATTTACTTCAATTCAAAAACCCAAGCATACAGAAGTGAAGTGTAAGTGAGCTTCTCAGAAACTCATTTAATATTGTACCAATATGAGTTTTAAAAATGTCACGAGGGGCACGTCAAATCCAGAAAAATATGCAGTAAATAAAAATAAACATATGACAAAATTAAGAAATAAAGTTCTGATAGGCTTATTTCATACCGTGTTCCGAGAGCAACTCGACCAAAAGAAAAGTAAAATTTCATTTACATTTAATGCTAGGTTTTTGCAGGTCACAATTTAATACTTAAAGATAGTCTATATTGCCTGCAGTAAAATATGCTATTCCACGAATTTCAGGAATCCAATGATTCTGTTACATTTTACTCAACTGCTAGAGGAATTTCTACGTACAAAAACAACCTGGGGAACTTCAACTTCAATTAGCATATAAATTTCAAAATTTAAAAGGCACATTCATCTGTTAAGCTACCGTTCCACCATTCTTTATTTTACTTTAATACTGCCACACTGTTACTTTTAACAAATAAATTCAATACCTTTTCTGTTCTGATTGTTTATTTTCACGGAATAAATGCAGAAATACTTCTCTGCAGTAGAATATATCTTCCCATTCCAAACTTCTTTATACTTACGTATATTATTTACAATTAAAAAGTAGAAATTATTCAACGAATATATAGAAATACCAGAACGTATAAAATGAATGGGAAAACCCCTAACTCACATTACATTTACTAAAGTAATAACTGAAAATGAAGAAAAAATTATTTTCGAAAATTGATTTATTTTAGAAAATACACAATTCATGTGGGATGGTTACTCCGTAAAAATAAAATTAGTTTTACACGTTCAACTAAATAAACACCTACGTCACTAACAACATTGACTTTATCACCAAACAAGACATTTAAATATTATTTCAAAATTGATGATAAATTTATAATTGTTTTAATGAAATAATCAACTTAAATCAAGCCAATTTAGAAAACATAAAAATGTACAAAAGAACAAACAAAAGCTCCATGCCTCCATGCCGGAATAATTTTCGTGCTAGAATGCGAAACGGATGGTCCCGGGACAGGTTCCCAGTTAAGTTCAAGAAAGTTTTACATTTACAGAAAGGATTGAAAGGATTTTTGACTATATCTTTTTAGCACTTTTGACAATATATAATTTTCAAAAAACTATCTTATTTAACGTTACAAAAACAATTTAACTTCTATTATATGTTTCGAGACTCACTTCAACCTTCACTCAACTTACATCTCCCGTTAAAAAATTCAGTTGACGTAGAATCTGCGGTTGAGCACTTAACGACGATGATACAAGTTGCAGCATGGAACTCCTCGACTCCCCTTCAACATACGGTGGAGAGAAAACATTGCTATCCACATTACATACGAAAATTAATTGCTGAGAAGAGGCAAGCTAGAAGACAATGGCAAAACTCAAGACTACCTACCGACAAAACCCGACTCAATCAACTTACGAATACCTTGAAATCTGTCATACGTACAGTGAAAAATGAAAATCTAGAAAATCGTGTTAGGAACCTGAATACGAAAGATGGAAGTCTATGGAAAGAAACCGGTAAACTCCTACGCTATACTCCTCACTGCCCTCCTCTTCGGAAACTGGACAACACATGGGCAAAATCTGACAATGAAAAAGCCATCCTATTTGCTGAACACTTGGAAAAGACGTTCCAACCTCATGGTGATACTGTACCCGCTTTTACAAAATTAATAGAAGATAAAGTATCTTCACCTTTACAGTTGTGTCTACCTCCACTCAATTTTACTGACCAAGAAATAAAGACTGCAATTACTCAATTGCCACTAAAAAAATCTCCTGGATATGATTTGATAACGGCTGAAGTACTGCGTGAACTGCCACAAGCAGGAGTAACTCTAATTACGCAAATTTTTAATGCTATTTTGCGGACCACCCACTTTCCTATTCAGTGGAAATTTTCACAAGTTATCATGTTTCATAAAGAAAATAAACCAATCCACGAACCATCTTCTTACAGGCCCATCAGTTTACTTTCAACAGTTTCAAAATTATTCGAAAAACTTTTACTCCCAAGACTGCTTATATTTGTAGAAGACCAAGGTATAATCCCTAATCATCAATTTGGGTTCCGTCGACGGCACAGCACAATTCATCAACTACACAGAATTGTTGATCAAATTGCTTCTGGCTTTAAACAAAAAAAATATGTAAGTGCCGTCTTCTTTGATGTTTGCGCAGCGTTTGATAAAGTTTGGCATCAAGGTCTGCGATATAAATTAAGAAAATTCTTGCCAGATGCCTATTTCTTAATCATCAGCTCCTTTTTAACGGACAGATTTTTTCAAGTAAAACATAACACGGCTCTGTCTGACTACAAACAAATCGTCGCTGGTGTTCCACAAGGATCAATCTTGTCGCAACTGCTTTACAGCATCTATACATCAGATCTACCTGCATCCGCTAACACCACCTTAGCGACTTATGCTGACGATACAGTCATCCTTTCTTCTGATGTAAAGCCAGAAGCAGCAAGTAATAATTTACAAAGTCACATTAACTTTTTAAATTATTGGTTAAAAATCTGGAGGATCCAATTCAACGCTTCAAAATCAGTGCATGTCACCTTTTCTCTCCGGAAAGGCGAATGTCCTCAACTATTCCTCGACAATAAGCCGATACCACAACGGCAAAAAGTTAAATACCTTGGACTTTACCTTGACAAGAGACTCACCTGGGCGACTCATATAAAAACCAAAAGACTGACTTTGAACTCCAAATTGAAAGAACTATTTCGACTACTTGGACGCCGCTCTTCACTGACTCTAAAATCTAAACTATTACTATACAAAGTTTATCTCAAACCAATATGGACCTATGGACTACAAATTTATGGCACAGCTAAACCGAGCAATCTACAAAAATTACAAGCCTTTCAGTCAAAATGCCTACGTTTAATCACCTGCGCACCTTTTTATGTCAACAACAAAATTCTACATGACGACCTTAATATTCCGTTCATAAGTGAAGTAGTTAAGTCCAGCTACAGTGTTTTTCACAGAAAATTGCATGATCACCCCAACGAATTAATCACCAAACTATCGGATGCATCACTACCAGGAAATCCGCAGCGCAGGTTGAAACGTCAATGGGCCAGAGATCTTCTATAAAGTGATTTATTTTATTTTTCTTTCTTCTTTTTTTCTTATGTTGTTATTTATCATTCATGTATCATGAACTTTATTTCATAGAACATATACCAATGGGTATCACTGTTCTTTTTCATTTATTTATTTTTATTTTATTTTTTTTTCCTTGTCATCCTTTGTTTACTGTCATCTAATTTGCTCGTTGTATCTTCGTATATAGTTGCAAATAAAGTTATTAAAGTTAAAAAAAAAAAAAAAAAAAAAACTTCTATTAAGTTGAAACATTTTGTTCTTATAATCGAACTGAAACGACTGGAATACTTGACACCCGAGAACGCTTATGGAGTAAGTGAAAGGAATCCAGAACTACTAAGAGCCCCTGATACTATAAACAAAATTCTAATGAAACGGATTATTTATTAACAAATATCTACTTAAATTAGTTTTTTCAATAAACTTTCACAAATAATCATCAAATTTCGTTATTACATTGCTAAAACTAAAATTATTAGGCCTAATGTTTCGTTCACTGAAATATTGATCTAAGTTTCTTAAAACAATTTCCCTTCATTATGTCATAAAACCCGAAAAAAGCGGCCCTTTGATTGATTGAAAGTCCAATTACAAAAAGTTTGTAGAGATTAAGAAATAGAGGTGAATAGGTGATATGCAAGTTAATTTTTTTATAACCAGAAAATAAATTCAGTGTCCGATTGCTGTATTCTTGTAAATTTTGCTGAAGTTTTAATTTAACAATTTATTAATTAAATTAGAATTAAAATATTATACCGTGTGTTTACTACATGTGTTAAAGTAATATATTACGTATTTTGGACGTGACCTTTTATGATACGCAATTAAGTACGTAATATCTTATTACACTTGTATACGATATTATAATAACTAGCAAATACCGTGACACTATGAACATGGTTAACGGAACGGCAAATATGTTATGAAAATAAAATATAAGTTTTAATGAAATATAAGTAATAAAAGGAATAAAGGAGATGTTCTAAAAAGCCTGGCTTAAGGCCAGAAGGATTTCCACATGGCATTATATTAACCGAACGAACAAATTAGTTGAAAAGGGAGACAGCTTTGACCATATATTAAAGGTACAACGTTTATCATTAACTACGAAAATGTAGTACGTAGCAACGCGGTCTTCTTAATTAAGTACCGACACGGGACTATTTCTTGTATAATCAATTGGTAACGTACAGGCTGTTGTTACTGTCCGGTTTCCTTGGCTTACCTCTAACTCTGACCGTAAAGGAATTAACTATAAAATGACCCTTCATTTTGATTTAGATCCTCGCTCTCAACGTTAATACTGTAGCCCTAATATAACGTTTCTCTCATACCAGTCCAGTAACATTTAACCGTTTATTCAAACGTTACCCACTTAAACGCATATACGTCGGTACCCTACCACCACTATCATAGATTCTCCCTTAGATTCTTGCCTTTATCACTTTGTTGTAACTTTATGAAATTTGCCCAATAAAATTCGATCCTTTCAATGAAGCAAGTAACAAAATAAATTTATATTATAATCAAAGAAAATAATACAACGCAAACAAAAGATACAATTGAACCGTGAACAGTTTTTCATTTTCCTTTGTTCACAATCCACAATTGTACAATAAAACACTAACAACTAGTGGATGAGATGAAAAAAATAATACTCACTAATAAGACTAAGAATGGACTATAAATTATAACTGATCATTATTATAAAACTTCAGGTTTATGTATGTAGATTTACCAAAAAACTATTTTGGCCTATCCCTATTCGAGGAACATCATAAGCGTTTAGTTGGTCATCAGGTATATTTAGATGACAAGTTATTCGGTTGCGTACTAATTTATCTCTAAAAGTCTGAGCTATCTCAAGAACATTGGCCTACAATTAAAAATATCTGTCTATAATTTTTTGTAATGTTTATTAATTAACACACAACAAAATAAGTTTAAAAAATAACTTATAAACTTCTAATTTCAGGTCGATACATAATTTAAATCGTCATGATATTAAAAAATCAATTGTATCTGTCTGTTTTCCAATGAACATCGTTGTGTAGTTATTTGAACGTTCCATGTAAGACATCTTTCTGGGCGTAATCCAAGATTAACAGCGAACTGGATGTTTACAGCTTGAATGGGAAGATTGCAAAATATTGAAATTGGTAAAAAGAGCACGTAGGGAGAACGCCTGAGGGAAGGATCTTACAATGTTTTGCAATACAGACCGAAGGGGAGAAAAGATGTCGAGATACGAAAGAAATTCTAGAGTGAATACATTTTTTTAATTTAAAAATCATTCATTTACAAGATCAAACTCACGACTTCTAAATTAAGTTGCCATCTGAGGAACCACAGGTTAGTATCACTATTAAATACAGTATACTGAATTAACTTTAACAGTTTCATGCTTTACTTGAAGTTTCAAAGACGTTCAAGAATGTCAATGTAAAGCATTACATCAAAATTCCAGCATACGTATTTCAATTGGTTACACCACGCAGATTCACTCAAAGGATTCTTGTAAGAGTTGCTTTCCGTTCACGTTATTACTGTAGGATAATGTAAGCACTTTACAACGTCACTTACAGGGCAGAATTTGTAAATTGCGATTTAGAATTCAACTTCAATTTAATAAACTTCAACTTCAACATATATAATTCGTGGTCAGTCTTACATGGCATAATTTTTAACACATATTTTTTTCATTTGTTCCTGTTACATAAAGTAACTACATAATATGTGCTAATTAATTTGATAATCATTTATAATTCTCCTACAAAATTAAAATTATAGTCTTACATAGTTAAAACTACAGTCTTACATAATTGAAACGATAGTGTTAAGCAATTGAAAGATTTTCTCTGATGTATAAAATATCTGCTTAACAAAGATTTCAGTACCCTAACATTTTGACGACAATATCCATAGGATACAATACTATTACCAAATGGAAATATGTTTTTTTTGTATAACTGTAAATCTACGATCTGCTCTCATAGAACAATGAGTAGATATGTTGTAAGTATAAATCATGAGTAACCCTTTGGTATTACTCTATAAAATTTTCCATTTTGTTGTATTGTTCTTGCCAGGAATGTAGAACAAATTACGCAATCACATATTACAATAAATCTGTAGGATGTAGTCTGTATAGTCTTCTGTGTGTTTCACGGTTGTCTAGGAGATTGTTGGCTTTTGGATTCTGATGATTTTCAAATCTTGTTTGGTAACTGGTACAAAATTTCTGTATTGCTTCGTGTACCGTGGAAGTGTTCGGGTTTCTGTGCAATATAGTGTTGGATATGTACCAGGGCAAGTCCATGATGTTTCGAAGTATTTCTGACTGAAACCGTTGAATTATTTCAATGTTACTGTGACTTTCTGTGCCCCAGAGTTGTATTCCATATGTCCACAAAGGTTTAAGTACAGTTTTATAAATTAACAATTTGTTTTGTGCCGATAATTTGGACTGTCTATTAAGCATCCAATACAGCTGTAAAATATGTAGGACAACAAAAGCGGTTATTGTACTAAACTTAACTGGAGTGGTTTTTACGTTCCTAACATCGGCAGTCTTGTTTGCAAGTTAAACTATTATGTTATTTCTTTTTTTCTATTCATTA
Source organism: Catonia carolina (assembly GCA_035578175.1). NCBI lineage: Eukaryota > Metazoa > Arthropoda > Insecta > Hemiptera > Achilidae > Catonia > Catonia carolina. Next base: position 86,663,450 of record JAQMRL010000002.1, read on the forward strand.
TCTGGATTTCTTTAGTATAAAAAATAAAGTGTTAGTATAATCATTAAGGTTCTATTTTGTTCTTATTATTTATTTCTTGCCTTTTATACATAATTTCTGTGGATTTGCTCACATATAAAAGCCAATGTCTTTTGCAAGAGTTAGTACTTGTTTGTAGAGTGGTGAAGTAAAGCCACTGTTATTTATAAAGACCCGCTGTATCCAGTTGTATATAACAGCGGTGCGATAGTTTAGCAGATCTTCGAAACGAGCAGTAGTGTACAATTGTCACAACTCGTAAGTAAATAATTGTAAATGGCCATATTTTCTTTTAGTGAATTTTACATTAATAATAACATGTGAACGATGCAAAAAAAATTTTTTAATTCAATTTTAATAACCATTTCCTAGAGGAACCTAGAATAAACATCAGAATACCGTATTTTGAACCACCATATAATATTCAATTTATAACTGGATACAAAAATAAAATTCTCTAAATAAAAGCAGATAAGTGTTGTGCTAAGTGAAATATTATTACGTACCAAAAATACTCAATATCAAAAAGCAAATCTCTAATACTGAAAAAAGAAAAATGACACTATATGAAAGAACGAAAAAATTCACGGTAAAATTAAAGTTATGAACAGCAAGAGGAAAGTTGTGAAAGTTGTGATACGATCAACAGAAGAAGAAAACAACTGGCGCACCTGTTCAATATTATCTATCTTATTAAACTTACAGGCAACGAACACTCCTTTGTTCAATCTTTGGTCACTTGATACGAGTTTAGATATGGAGTTAAAGTTTGTTTTCAAGTAAATATCTTTTATAGTAGGTCGTTCTATCTTCAAGATCCTAATCGAAAAGCGTTTCATTCGCATTTCACACATTTCTTTGTTAAAAGTATTACTTTGATCTTTCTAAAGCTGTTTCCTCACGATTAAAACTTTTGTATCAAAATGTTCATAATGATTTGAAATTGTTTAGTTTATTCTTACAAATTTCTCAGAGAAATAACTTCTGATAAGACTTTAACAACGAGTGCATATCTAAGGAGACTATAACATATTCAAATTAAATTTACAGGTACGTTAAATACGACGAAACTTTGTATTATTAACCACAGAGACCGAAAAAATTGAACTCCAAAATTTATTCACATGAAGTCATTCAATATAAGTTTTCCGAACTGTATTCAATTTTTTCAAAATGTTTAACATTAGTCTATTATTTGTTTCTTTCAGTTACATGTAAGCATTTCTTTTGTTTTCAATCCTTTAACGAAAAAAACTTGTATTAAAGGAAAACTTCGCTGCTAAAAGAGCTGCTTCAGAACATCTACAAGACCAAGCTGTTACTCTGGCAGACGTTAATACCTTTTGTTTAAAACGTATGAAAGAAAAATGGAACGATGAATGGACTTCAAAATTATCTAAGTTACACGAAATTAGAAAAGACATATTAGAGAAATCCGTAGAATTGGAGAGTCGACGAGATCAGGTGGTCATTTCACGATTACGTATAGGCCATACTCAATTTACGCATAGTTACATTTGCTCAAGTCCTGCTATCCCACCGATCTGCCATTTCTGTCATGAGGACCAATTAACGTAGAAACACATTTTATATGATTGTCGCTTCCCAGAAGTTCAGAGAAGAAGAATTCAGCTTCAAGATGTGTTTCTGAGTAATCTTTTCTGCCATAAAGACAAGATTGCGAGTGTATTGCAAATGATGAAGAACCTAAATTTTTACAACTGTACATAACTTGTATGATGCCTTTAAGCAAAACAATGTACTAAATAGTTCTGGGTGCATGTAAAAGAGTGGTGTGTGCGAGTGTGTGTGTGTGTAACAGTAATTTTCTGTCACCGATTGAATTTTGCAGATCAGTCATTGTTATAATTTAATGTTTTTAATTTTTGTTGGCCGTCAGCTCTGACTAAACATCCCGATCTTCTGGACTTTTTCGTATCCAAGGGCCTCTCGAGATTCTACACAAAAACGGAATCACTTGACGATCTTTCATCCGACCATTCGCCAGTTCTCTGCACCCTGTCGGGCACAGTTTTGGAAGCACCGGTGAGACAGTGTTTGATAGATGGAACAGTTAACTGGGACTTGTTCAGCAGTAACATGGAGAACAATATACGGTTGGACTTGCCTCTTCGCACGGCAAGAGAGGTGGAAGAAGCAGTGGAACATTTGACAGTAACAATACAATATGCAGCTTGGAACTCTACACAACCCCGTAGACCAACTCCAAAAAAGGAACACTGTTATCCGAACTATATAAAAGAACTTGTCAGGGAAAAAAGGAGAGCAAGACGCATTTGGCAGCGTACCAGACTTCCTTCGGACAAGAGAAACTTGAATTACATGACTAACGAATTGAAGACAGCTATATGGAACATCAAGACGGAAAGGTTCAATGAAAATGTCGCCAACCTGAGAGAAAGAGATGGAAGCCTCTGGACTGCAACGCAGCGTCTTTTGCGTTACCAAATGCAGTCGCACCCACTTAAACACCCCGATGGATCTTGGGCTAAATCAGACAAAGAGAAGGCCGACATGTTTTCCGATCATCTAGCGCGCGTATTTCAGCCCAATGAAAATTCTTTACCTGGCTTCACCTCAGATGTAGAAAATTTCTTGTCTTCACCATTGAATTTGTCATTGCCTCCGGAAAACTTCACAAGAAGAGAAGTGCAGGCGGCTGTCCAACAACTACCATCAAGAAAGAGTCCGGGGTACGATTTAATAACGGCGGAGATTCTTCAGAACTTACCATTATGTGGATATACCCTTATAACTCAAATATTCAATTCCATCCTCAGAACGACGCACTTCCCGATTCAGTGGAAACTGTCTCACGTCGTCCTATTTCTGAAGCCAAATAAACCACCAAGTACTCCATCTTCGTATCGGCCAATAAGCTTACTCCCAACTTTATCCAAATTATTCGAAAAATTATTACTAGCCCGCTTATTGCCGATTTGCAACGAAAATAACATAATACCACACCATCAGTTTGGTTTCAGAAGCAGGCACTCAACGATTCATCAGTTACATCGATTGACGGACCAGCTAGCTGTTGCGCTGGAGGAGAAGAAATTTACCACCGCTGTCTTCCTAGATGTTCAAGCAGCCTTTGACAAAGTTTGGCATCCAGGTCTGTTATATAAATTGAAAAGGTTCCTCCCGGATACGTATTATCACGTACTGAAAAGCTTCCTAGAAGATCGTTTCTTTGTAGTGAGGCAAGGATCATCAGTTTCTGACTACCAAAATGTAGGTGCAGGAGTTCCACAAGGTTCTATACTCTCACCACTACTGTATACAATTTACACTGCGGACTTACCATCTGATCCACGAATAACGGTAGCAACATACGCTGACGATACTGCTATCTTGACTTCATCCCACGATTTAACGCAGGCCAGTACCAACTTACAACACTTTCTCAACACAATTGAAATTTGGCTGAAAAAGTGGAGATTAAAAATAAACACTAATAAGTCAGTACATATAAGATTCTCATTATGTAAAGGAGAAAGTCCTACGGTATTCCTCAACAACGAACCCATTCCACAAAAGAACACAGTAAAATACCTAGGCATCACGATGGACAGACGACTAACCTGGCAAACACACATCCACAATACACGACTGACTTTGGATAAAAAAGTAAAACAATTATACCACCTCATAGGACGCCATTCCCGATTACCGTTACATTCAAAATTACTCATTTATAAATCATTCATTCGGCCAATTTGGACTTATGGAATTGAAATCTACGGAACAGCAAAGCCAAGTAATATCAGAAAACTACAGGCATTTCAATCAAAATTATTACGACTCATCACCAATGCTCCATTCTACATTAACAACAGAATACTACATGACGACCTCAAAATAACACACATAAAAGATATGGCATACAGCTGCTACAGAAGATTCTTCGGAAAACTTCAAAACCATCAAAATCCATACATCAAAAACTTATCATCTCGTACTCTTCCTGGAAATCCTCGCCGACGACTTCGCCGTTCATGGAATAGAGACCTGCTCTTATAAGACAATGACTCGTGGCACCTACAAAGATTAGCCACTGGGTCTAATCTTTGTTATTGTAAATTTTCCTATGTTAAAACCAGCTCATTTGCTTATTGTAAAATTTTACAGTTGCAAATAAATAATTAAAGAGAAAAAAAAAAAAAAAAATTTTTGTTAGTAAATATTCACTGTTGTTTTTTTTTTTTTTGATTGGTTTTGGTAATTTTGTATCAGCAGTTTATTAGATACTGTAATAATTTTGTTGTAATAACTGGTCACTAATGACTGCATTGTTGATGCGACCTTAAATAAATAACTTAAAAAAACTTGTATTTCCTTTCGTAGATTTCCTTTCACTGATGGCTAAATTCTCAATGCGACTTAAAAAAAAAAATTTCGCTTTTAATGTTACTTTCCTCGTAAACACGCTTTCTTTAGTTTTATTGTTATTATTATTATTATTATTATTATTATTATTATTATTATTATTATTACGATGTAAAGTCAAAAAATCGCTCGCTTGTTGTTATTTTAGACATTTGTGAAGCAGTTTACCAATATCCACCTATCAATTGATATTAGAAGGGCTACAGTTATGAGCTACAGCAACAACAAACTAGAACGAAGAACATAATTAATGTAACCACTGCCACACAAAATTAAATGTACTTTATTTAAATTGTTCAATATTGAACACCTTACAGTGACAATCTCACTTACCACACACACAAATATTGCGGTTACAACACAAATATTATACGACATTAAGTCAAATTTATTCAATTTTTAGATACACGGCTATAAAATACACGTACAATTCGTTTAAATTAAAATAACGTTTTAAAAACTTTAAACTTTTTATGTGTAGCGTGTTCACTAAACACTACTAAGTTGACGCGATTATAATAATAATTGATTGAAGAAAAAATAAATAAACGCAGTCGTCATCACTTAAACATTTTTCTTGGGTTGCCAAACAACAAAAATCAAGAACTTTTTCTTACATCTTGTCTTCTTTCAAAACATTTATAAAGAAGTATTCATTTTAATTGCCAACTCTTCAAATTTTATAATTAATAGAGGAAACAAATATTTTAGTATTGCAATACTTTCTTAAAAAATCTATCATGTAAATAAATTACACTATTTTAATTTAATAACAATTATTTTGGTAGGTGGGTGCGTTCAAGAATGGTAGAAAAATAGTTATAGCATTTTATTTAAGCAAAAGCTCCTGTAAAATATATTTTATTAATAGGCCAACTCTATTATTTTAATCACTTTTATAAATTAAACATTTGTGTTAAAATTAAATATATTTGACGTCGGTGATTTATCGTATTAGGGTTTAAATAGAAAGTTAAATTATTCGTATAAATGAAGGTTTAAATCTAAAAAAAAACCTGTTAAGTATAATGCGCCTAATTTCACGGATCGACAGTTTGTAGAGGGTTGTAATGGGTAAACTGATTCAGAGAATGATCTCTGCTACAGCTTTTGTAATTTACACGAAACTGTTTACTTTACAACAGTACAAGATAAATACTTGTACATAAGGACCATACACAGCTATTTTCTTCTTACGGTACAACAAAAATCAGCAATTTATAAAATTTTAGTAGTGCTATTTGTTTAAGAAAACAGAATAACTTGTCCATTTTTTGTTTAATGATTTTTTCCTTTCATTATGTTTCAAATACAGTATAATTATAAATTATGTAAAAAAATAAACAATAATAATAAATAGTAACAATAAATAATAATAATAAATGCCGGCCGCATTGGCGCAGTTAGTAACGTGCTCGCCTCTCATCATGCGGTCCTGGGTTCGAATCCCACTCAGGCATGGCATATTTTCATACGTTACAAAAAATCATTTCATCCTTCATCACATAAAGTTCCACCCAACGTCGTCGCTAATGACCATTGCAGTTGATGCGACGTTAAATAAAAGAAAGAAAAAAATAATAAATAGTGAAGTGTTGAACAGTTGGTAAATGAAATATAGATACAAAATATAAATAATATATAATAAGATTTTACAAATAATTATATTTATTTGTAACAAAAATATAGAATGCAAAACGAAAATATGAATATAAACAATAAATTTATAAACACAAAATATCATACAAAAATCTGTTAAACTCTTTAAATGTAAACTCATAGAAGTTGACAAACACAAAAATAGTTATTTTAATTAATTAATTAACAGTTAATAATTAATTATATTTAATTTTTTTTGTCAATTCAGTAATGCTTAACAGACTTTCATCAGAATAATCTAATTTAATATTTAATTTTTTTTGTCAATTCAGTAATGCTTAACAGACTTTCATCAGAATAATCTATTATGCTATCCACACTGAAATCCGAAATTGGTATTCATTCCATTAAACTAATAAACGATCAAAGCACATCTACTTACATACAACCATTACTATTATAAGACTAATTACCTTCCTAATTATCTGGCGACTAATTTACTAGATAATTGTTATGTCAACGATATTGAAATATATATTTGTTTAAATTTACTAATACTCCCTGTAGTTTTATTAATTTTGCTCATTTCATACCTATTTTCCTATATTTATAATTTTGAGTATAACTTACTTAAATCAGTTTTGGAACAGTCGAAATACAGCAAACAAAACGGATAAATATATTATAAAAAAATTACATTATTGGGTAAGAAGAGGATATCACCCAAAATATTTTTAAACTCGAATTTTGAGTATAATTTTATTTCAACATTAATGGACTTTTAATACTGTATATCCTTCATCCACTCTATTTGCTTTTCAATCGTCTTTTTGGTAAATAAGGAGAAATTAGAGTATGTAAATGGTAATTTATTGGATAATAATATCAACATAAAATTTGAGTTGTGCGTAGGTTATGAAACCACGTTATATATAGATGAAAAAATGACCGGGAATCAAACCCGGGGAATACTGGCGTACAAACCGCTGCACCAACGGTTCAGTTTTTTTTTTAAAATTATGACAAGTTAACATTGAGTCTGGCGACTATAAGTAGGAAATGTCAAGTTAAAGAAACTTTTCAGGTTTAATTAGTAAAAAGTGAAAATTTCGTGTATGGACTGGCCTTGCTTTTTTAGATTGAATTGATTTTTCAATTTGTTTTTTTTTTATTTGAAAATTAATGTATAAATCAACACAAGTTCCGTTTACCTTATAACGTCAAACTTGTTCACCTGAGGTTTTGAATAATGTTTACATCCCCCCGGCGAGAGTGGTGGGATATCTTAAATTGTGGCTCGACAGGCGGGTAACTCATCTGTGTACAAAACGTTTAGAACTTGACCGCTGACAGAAGCTACTCTTCTAGTTAATTAATCCTCGATAAAAATTGAACGTACGTTCTAAAATGTTCATTTACCAAACCCTTTTGAGACATATCTGGAGCTATGGTGTCCAGCCCAACTCACTGAAAGAGCCTGCTCGTTGGACCAGCACAGAGAGTAACTTATAATCTATCCAAACTGTTCAGTCAAAATTCTTATGACTTCTTCTTAGTAACTTTAGCAAAGACTAAATGACCATTCGAACAAACTAGCCCGCGACCTAACTGCAAAGAACTTCCTAATTGTACGACGTCTAAAGTGAAATTGAAGCAGCGACCTCTTGGTTCAATAAGATTAATTTAATTGAAGAATAAGAGTTAATTTAAAAGTGTATTGAAATTTATTTATAAAATAATTTTGTAACAAATAAATAATTTCAATCTGAATAATTTTATACTCTTAAAAGTTTGTTTCATTAATATTTAATTTTGAATAATATTATGAAAAGGTTTTCGCTTAAATAAATAAGAAATTGAATTCAATAAAATTCTGTAACTTTCTTTTAGAAATATCAGTCATTCTTTTGTTGTTTTCAATAGGTATTCAGGCGAATGATCCAGGGCACTAAACCCACTACAAATACGGGAACGATTTCAATGAAAATATAAAAGAAACTGTTCTTAATAATAAACGTTGTGAAGTATTTGAATGAATTACAAAAAACTTATTAAATAAACTGAACTTTGCTCAGAAAGTGTTGATCACAACCATGGACTTTCTAGTTCAGTTTCAGTTAAAAGGTCACAGTCAACTATGGCTGTGTAAAACTACACTGGTTATTTTTCTTACAAACCATTATCATTATTATAGCCGCATTTGTTACAGACTGACGTTTATTGCAGTATTTGTATACACACCGCTTTCCATGATGAATATATCATGAAAGTTATTAAAGCAGAATGATTTAGTTTCATCATTGTTGGTACTTAATGTAAAACATCTAATAACTCACATACGTTACATTTATATAAATACTGCTGCTTATGTAAAACGAGAGGGCTTGAATAAAAGTTAGTAAAACCCGTACTTCAACTTGCATACACTTTTTGTTAACGGAAAGTTAAATCATAATGGAATATGGTACAGTATTTATAAGCAAAAAAAAAGTAAATTAATAAAGCATAAATAAATACAATAGTTATTTTGTTGGCCCAAACTATTTTAGTAGGTAATAAACAAAATTCTAGGTCAGGAAATAATTATCATCAGCTGTGATAATTTACTGTATAAATTTGAGACATAAAATTTTAGGTAAATATAATGTGTATTGTAAGAAACCAAATCCTCAAATATGCATAAACATCAAAATCACTATTTTACCAACAATTTTAATTATATGTGAATTAAATTTGCATTATATTACCAAATTTGCAATATAACACAATTAATATCCCCAAAAATATTTTGATAAATTTTACTATTTTACAAAGGCCTACTTACAGTAGTGTGCGGTATATAAATAAATGTTATGAGTAAAAGAAAATTGTGAGGTTTAGTTATTTAATCATGATAAAACAGCAAGGAACTAGCCTAGTTTTTTCTTTTAGTTAGAATAATTGATTTTGATTAATTACATGTTTTTCTTATTTTATTATTCAAATTCTCATCGAAATCTTGGTCATTTGAGTACAATCAGTTACGGAACTGGAACGACAGATATTGACTTGAAATAATTTGCAGAAGCTAGCTACCAATTGAATCAGATACCTTCAGCTTAATAGGCTAGCACACGAACCATAAGGCTACGGAGGCGGCCTGATTTAATTTTTGTCTTATTTGTAGAATAACTTATTTACACTTATAGTTATAAACGGAGAATGTACTTACCACTGAGTACCACTTCTCCAGAAAATAAAATTTCCACCGCCCGTTAAATATCATATACGGAAGTTGTGCACCTCAATGTTCAATTCCGTAATAAAAATTAAAGACAAAAAAATTTGGAGAATTTAGAGTACGTAAAAATGTATTGTGTGGTGATGCCATATGTCTTGGGTTGTGCATAGGAAATAGTGTGATTAGTTATAAAGAAGACCAATTTCCAGACTGGGTTGGTTGAGTTTTAATTTAATTAACTTTTTTAAATTTATGTAGTCCTTCCATCGACAACTTTCACATTAGCTATTACGATGAGTTACAGAACTAGAACGGTGGGTTCTGACTAGTAGACTAATGCATTTAATTTTCACACCTTAGCCGGGAATAGAACCCAAGTCTTCCGTTTAGAAGGCTAGCGCGATAACCAATACGCTGCGGAGGCGGTCTAATTTATTTTTTCCTTAATTTACAATTGATTTAATAAATTTTATTTTAGTTTTATAAATTTTAACACACTGATTATAGAAATTTTAATTAATTTACTAATTCTAAAATATCCTCTTTAAACGCCTCAAGGTTTAACTCTTATCAACCAGATTAAAGACTAGATGATGATGATGATGATGATGACTAGACTAGATGATGGTAATGGCTTTCAAGACGATTGAGGCACTTCTTAATCATTGTTTTAATTTCTTCTCTCACTGAAGTTGCAGAAAGATACTGATGAAATTCTTCATTTCGGAGAAACGAGGTAGCACTGGAGACATACCTTATATCTTTGTTTTGAAACCGTCAGATAATCCGGATTATATTTTGGTAACATTTAATTAAAGAAAAGTTTTAAAAAGCAAAGTAATATGAGAATTATTAGAAATTAAAAACAACTGTAACTTAATAATCAGAATTGTCTATGAACCTTAGTAAAACATTCAGTTGCATCAAGAAATAAAGAAACCTTATCCTACGAAAGCAATAAAGGTAAAGAGGTAGAACGGTTTTCACATTTTATTAACAAGACCAACACCACGTACAATAAAACTATATAATAAATACAATTTATTCAGTTAATCACACGATACAGATTTATGTACATTTTAATTGTGTTAATCATCTCTATCAAGGATTGAAAAAAAATTAAAAAGTTCTCAATTTTCAAAAAGTTAAAGTTTTTAATTTATTAAAACAAATAAAAAGTTACAAGAATAACAATAACGATGTCAATTTGAAAAGTTTTTAATTTCACTTAAAAGGAAAACTTTTATTTAATAGATTAAATAAAAAGATTTATAGCACGAAAGAAACCGAGAAAGTCTGTCTCGTTAAAGAAAAATGTACAAGGCATAAACCACAAAGGGATCTGCGGCTCCGGATAATTTCACGGCTGAAAACATCAATTTCATGGAATCATTAGGTTTAGGCAAGCGGCTTAAGCGACAGTCGTTAACACAATTCTATTTGCTTTTCTATCGTTTTAACTTATTTTTCTTCCTTTTCTACAGACCTACAAAGGTTGATATTTTAAGCTCCAATGACAGAAATGTATTAAGATAACTTATCACTTTTATTTGAATTACTTATCACGTACCACGTATTATCACTTATCAAGTATTAAGATGTCGAGATAAAACAATTTAAATTTATGTTCATACTTAAATTCAAATGTTGCTTAAGTCAAATATTCAAAATTTAACAGAAAATTGACAGACCACTCAATCCTCTAATGCAGCAAATGTTAAGATGAAATTTAACACACCGCCCTCTACGAAGAAAATGGAGTAGAGATCCACTGATCTACTCGCAAAAAAAATATGAAGCTTAAAAAATTTTATTGTTTTCGAACAGATTAACGCCGAGGAGTAGAGAAATGATACATTAACGCAACTCAAACTTTTAAACATTTATTACGTGTATGAAAATGTAAATTAAAATTGATCACGATTTTCGTTATCTGGAGTGCTACCACTGGGTGGTGTCCACCTCAAAGCCATTAACGCGATCACTTTTATTTAAAAAAAAATTTAATTGTGAATATTATTGCCGGTTGTTTTATACTGTTGCAAAATAAATTGGTTAAAAAAAATCGTACAGATTTTATCAAACTTTAATTTTTGTAATTTATTTTATTTTGCGTTCACATTACCATTACTCATACAAATAACTTTTAAAGATTTCATTTTGTTTATCATACAATATTAGCCATATTAGTTAAAAATTTTAAATTTATACGTAACGTTTTGGTCTATGTATTTATTCTAATTTTTCCTACCTTTGTTCTCCAATTTTATTAACTTTATTTTTATTGTTCAACCCTAAAATCAGTGACATGTATTGTTTAAAAAAATATTTTTTTCACGTCATGTTATTATCCAAAATTTAATTAGATTTTTTGTTGGTTTTATTATTCTTCTCGTAAGTACAAAGTTAAGGTGAATGTTTCACGAGTATTCCTCAAAGTATTAAACAGTAGGTAAGTAAGACTACAAATTACAAAAAAATAAATTCTACGGAAAAAATTCTCAACCTATAAGGTCGCTCAGTAAATAAAATTTCATTTAATGGAAAACTACTTATGAATCGATTTTACAAACTAACGAACAAGGGTTCTGTAAAATATCAAGGAGAGACATAATTTGACTGAAAATACAACAAAATAATTTCACAGCTAACCCTAAAAAATACAATAAAAATAGAAGATAAATAAATAAATTTTAGAAACTAAAAAAAATTAAATTAAGTTACATACATTCTAACTGCTCAGAAAATTATTCCGTTGAAATTATACAGAGTTGTGTTCTTTCTTTAGTTCCCTAAGTAAAGTCATGTTTTCTGTTTACATTATTCCACCAAAATATTTTCTCTCACCGCTGACAGTCGACAAAGTAAGAATCATTGTTAATTAGTGTTCAACATGTATGTAATATTCTACATATTCTGCAAAACAATGTAATTCTACAAAAAAATCCACATATCACTAACATTAACAAATAGTTTTATTTTGATTTCTATAACAAAACTGCAATATTACAATCTGTTCTATAAAGCACAAAAACAAAAAGTTTTTATTAACATTATTATAAGCTAATCAATTTGGGCCGGCCCGTTGGCGTAGTGGTTAGGGCAACTGGCTTCTACGCCGAGGTCCTGCGTTCGATTCCCGGTTTGGTCTGCCATTTTTTCATCACTCATGTTCATCCATCGTCCTTCTCACCGTCTGAATTTGCAGCAATTGCAAAAAAGTTAAACGTAAAACCAAAAAAAATCAATTTCCTTGAATCTGATTCTGATGAAACTTGCAAATAAATTTAGGATCTAAATGTTGAATAACAAAACCTTTAAAATCAAATATTATAAAACAATCCGATAAAGAACCAATTTGAAATCTGATACATAATCGTTTAAGTATTTTGAAACCGGAATTTAGGTTACCTAGTTCTCGTATATTAAGAGCCAAACTGATTATAAGACTGTTCATCCATTGATGATGACTTTCGCTAACCCTTTACCACTTAATAACAAAAACAGAGAAAAGCACTGTCGAAATAAATATTTTATGTAGGTCATTTTATTTTCTAACGAAAATATCTAAAATCTCTTTTTTACAGAACAATAAATAGGCTATATTTGGGTAGATAATTTTAAAATAACATAATAAACGTTGTTCGGATATTAGAAAGGACTCTTATTTACTTTTGAGTTTTACTAGGGTAAATAAAGTCGAGATGGTTACAATTGCTCTTTTACTAAGTGGAAAATTGTTGATAAAAGAAATTTTTCCAACAGATGAAATAGAAAAGTATTAAATATTTTTCCCGCTCCAAAATATTCATGTAAGTTACTACGGGCAAGTCGAACAAAGAATTACAATTAGTTACGTGAACAACTGTGGTAAAATTTATTTTGAATTACAACAAATTCATTCGAAAATACCTAGAAATTAAAACGATGTTATCTATATCCCCATAAATTTAAAGTGAAATGGAACTGATTAAATACGTTTTTCAATAAAATACATACTCATCTATTCATAGTCAAAGCAAAGAGGATGTATATTTAGTTATAAGTAATATTTTCTAAATACACACTGTTCAAAAGATTATGCCATAAATCTAATAAACCAAAAATAGATGACTACGAATTCAATAACGAAACATTTTATGGATGAAATGAAAAGAAGAATTCCACTATGGTACGTTCGTACCCGAAAGTAAAGACATTTAAAATTAACAAAAGAGAAATTATACCAAACCGTAACAACTTTTAGTTATTAATTTAAAACGTTTCTGTCATTGGATAGGCTTACTTAAAGTTCATTAAATGACTGGGAAATTAATTGTAGCCTAACTTCACTCTCCGATTTTGAAGAGTGAATAATAAAATGCAGGCCAAGCACAGAGAAAGAGACGAACAACTTCTCACTCAATTAGACTGTGGTATTGTCAAGATAAGTAATTTAAAGTTATTTAAGATAAAAGTTTTTTGATATTAGTAAAATTGAAACAGATGTCTCGTCTCAAACTTGTATAGAAATAATTTGGATTGAGAGGTTTCTTTAAGATATTAATATAAATTTTATGCTTTAAAAGAATTATTAAAATAATATTATAAAAGCTGAAAAAATGAGATAAACATCAGCGAAAAATCAAATATTTTTCTTTCATTTCGTATCGTATAGATGCAAACCATTTAAAAGCTTTCTTCTATTTATTCCGTTAAAAAATACCTGCTCTTAATTTACAACCAAAGCACGTTTGCCAATAAAGAAATATCGTTTATATTTTCAATGAACGCTAACTCACCCCACATTTCAATCACTTTTAAAAAATATATTTTTGCCTTTCGATAGAATAAATAATAAACAAAGCGTTAGTGAACAGAAAAACGACTGAATTCACATTTTTCGTTAATTAGTTTTACTTGTCAAAAATATTCAATTTTCTTATTATTTATATATAGCTGTACTAAAGGTTTTCATGAACATTACAGTACACCAAAACATATGGTGTGAAACACTCACACGACTTTTGCCAATGTAAATACTAAAAACACAACTTAACTCCAATAATGAGTGGTGACGCTAAATGAAACTCAACTTCAGTACGACTTTGATTTTTATAAAGAAAATATGGACAATCATTAATAATATCACTGAATATGAAATCAAAATTGACGCTCAGTTTACAGAAACAATTAATATATAAATTTTAAGTAATTAACTTTCCGATAAATTTTATTGTAGCCGTAGGTCTAATTATATACACAATTTCCCTAAAATAAATATTTAGGCCGCAATCTTAAAAAAAAAATTTTTTACCTCCAGAGCACAGACCTCCCGTACAAATTTCAGCAGACATGCCGTTCACACACACACACGCGGGCGCGCGCGCATCAATCAGTAAAACATGGTTTTTGCGCTCACGTAACTTGAAAACGTGTATTTCCGGTTAAAATTTAATACCAAAAATCGACACGTTAACATAACTTTCTTACCTATATTTAAAATAAGGTAAAAGAAAGTAAAAAATATAAAACACTCGAACTCGTGTAGAACTGAAGGTTGTAAAATTGTTAACACACATGGCACGACTACATGATACGTTGGGGAATATTTGCATGTAAAACAATCGAGGGATTTAAAACCACGATTACACAGATAGTGTCTTTCCCTTAGGATGAATCGTCTTCACTAGTGACATCGGATAGAACTGCTCTGAACAACTTATATGCAAATACAACAGGCAAGATATCAGTCTCTAACTACAGTAAACAAATTCTCTTGTAAGTTACATTTCCGAAAAAATAAACATTTCGGTAGCGTGTTTCGCATACAATAAATTTTGTGGATTATTTCCATTACGATACAGTACCAGACGGCACACCACAATTCTAATGTTTTTTTTTTTTTAATTTCGCGTGGTAGGCTACTCTTGAAGCAATTTATGTCATACTTTCTTTCTGTTTAATGTAATAAAATGCATCGTACAACCAGGCTATAAGATTTAGACTATATATAGTCTCTCGGTAATACAACATACAAAAATTTGGTGTAAAACACACACACGACTTTCTCTTGTCAATGTAAATAATGATAATATAACAAATGTTTAATAAAAAAAAAACGTGAAATTAAAAACATAACCTAATTTTAATAAAAATTGAATGACGCTTCATGAAAATTTATCTCTGTAGAACACAAAAATACGGAATATTTCAAATTGAAGCTGACTAAGTTTTGTAGAAAAACTGCTTAAAATCAAAGTTGTATAGTTTATAATGAGCCGATTTTGATAAGAAAAACAGAGAAAATCACTAATTGACGCTAAACCTAGCGTTTTAGAAAATCCACTTTTTTTCATATAACTTTTTATTTAATGCATAATCTGTTATAAATAACAATAAATGCAACTTATCATCAATTAGACACAACTCATGAAAAAATTAAATCCCACTAGTGTAATTAACAAATTATAACATGAAAACATTTCATACTGTTCTTAATTAATACTTACAATCAAAATTTTATAGTGATTTTTAAATAAATAAACAAAAATAAATAAATATAAAATAAAAAATAACCAAAACTTTCTTTAAAACGAAAAACAAATAAGAAGTAATAAATAATAAGCACACGATTCCGAATATATGTACACCTAACTTTTCCGAAAATAATTCAAAACATTCATTCAGTAATTCACAACATTCACACTCAAACACGACAGTCATCTACAAAACACTAACATTATATTATTTACAACTTTAAAATCACACTATCAGAATCGCCCTGGGAGATCCAGTACTGTAGCACGTTTCAGCCTATTGACATCATTACTGTTGTCTAAGAGATTCAGTGCTAAGTGAAAGAAAAAGCAAAAAAAGTAAAAAAAGAAAGCAAAAAAAGTAAAAATTTGCACAAATATCTACTTTTTTGGTGGATCGATTTTGATAAAAATATTCGGTCGAGTCCCTTAGTCGAACCTAGATTAAGTTTCAAGTTGTAAGTTCGTACGATATTCCGTTCTTGAGATATTTTGTTCTCATACACACACAGACCAATATTGCTTAACACATATTTTTCTGCGTTTAGGGGACCTAAAAACGTGTATTTCCAGTAAAACCTCGATTAAGAAAATCGACATGAGAACACTACTTTTCTTACCTGTACATTCATGAAGAGAAGAGAAAGTAAAACAGCATCACATCTGTATTATGACCAACGAATTCCGTCGGGTAAATGCAATTGACAGAATTCCGTTAAAACTACGAGAAGAAATTTATTTCTTGGATACCGAAATTTACTTATTTTAGATACTCATTTCAATTTTAAAAATTTACTGTAGCTGTAAAAATCGCATGGAATATTTGGTATAAGGTATAAAAAAGTCTTTGAAATCGTCGGATTAACAAGAGACTTCCGCAATTAGTCATCCATACTATTTAGAAATTACACAAATCAACATTTACCTTGTGTACATCTTAATTAGCTATTTAATAAAATTACAGAAAAGGAATTACCATAAAAACTTCTGGAAATTTCACTTAAAAATACTGTGACAAATGAATTCAAAACACATTTCGACAAACTGTTGGAAGTTATTTTTAAATAATCTTCCTAGATATTAAGTACAGTATTCTGAAAACTATGAGTTAAAAAAAGTTATAGAATAAAACGTTTCTTGACATCAACAAGAAAGTGGAGATGAAAAAAGTAAAAAAGAAAACCTATTAATATACGAAATTCTAAGCTCTGAGAATACTTGCATTATAATGTATTGAAGCACATTTAACGGCGCCTTATCGTCTGTTACACCCTAATGACTGAAGAAGATAGGCCATTGAAAAAAACTGCTGTGTTGTAATAGCGCGATATGAGTTGACGGAAAAGAATTTAAGAAAATATAGGGCGGACCGACAACAGTTTACAGTTCTGGGTTGGGCTTTAATAAACAAAACGTTTAAGATAAAAATAATAAAATAAATTGTTACTTTAGTTAACAATGTAATTCTGCGCTTCCCTTAGAGCGGATCTTACAGAACACCATACTGCAGTATAAAGCCATTCAAAAGCTCTATAAAAACATTATAGAATGAAATCAACAACTTTGTAGATGTCAACGAAGGTTTTACTACTATTCTTGTTACATTTTAACCACAATAAAAAAATAATACGACCAGCTCGTTAAAGCGGAGGTTATTAACGAATAATTAAAAAATATAACTTAATACGTTATCATAATTTATTTACGCTGGATTTTACATTGAATTAGACAAATGTTTACTACTAAGCACGATAATCAACGAAAACAGTTAGAATAAATAATTTTCCTTCATTTACATAAAACTAAAATCAAAGGAAAAATACAGCGTAATGAAGGACTTAACCTACTTTTACAAATTAGCACAGAATAAAGTGGAATAAAAGAGTACTACAAAACAAGCATTGTTTTGAACTTCATTTTTTCTTCCGCGGAAAAATTTTAAAATCTTTATACACATTTGTATATATTTATTTTTCTAAAATATCGAATAAAACATTAAGTAAAAATAAAACTTATACTTACGTGGCGCTTAGAGGATCAATAATACATTTCAAAATTGTATTGCAGATTCACAAATATATTTCTTGAATCATAATAATCCACAAATTAAATTCTCCCAATTTATCAGAATTCCAACACAGAAGACTAAAATATTGATGGAATAGAAACATTTTCTTCTTCTTCCTTTGCCATTCTCTGTCCGATGCTGGACAGGAAAATTTCCAGTCTTCTGACATCATTCACCCACCAAATCGGAGGTTTTCCAATAAATCTGCTGGTTGGATCACCATTTGCATCCATCTGCCACTGGTCTGCCTCACATATATAACCCACCTTCACTTAAGACCCGCTTGTAGGTTGTTGGAAAGCTGTAGGCTTTTTAATTTTCTACAACTTTTATTACATACATTTTTGCGCTAAAGGCTGCCAACTTTAAAAACCAGTTTTTTCTACGAGAGAACAGCCTCCCCAAGAATTTCAGCAGACATGGCGCCTACCCTATCTTGTAGAGCATAAAAATGTAGTAAATGAGGCGATTTTTAAAAAAAATCGTAGGAGCCTTTTTTAGAAAATGGTAAAAAATTGAAAAATGACACGAACAAAACACTACTTCCGATTGACCGATTTTCTTGAAAATGTTCATTTCGGGTCCGGTAGTAGAATTTAACTTAAGTTTCAAGTTTCAACTCCGTACGATGTTCCGTTCTTGAAATATTCTGTTAACATACACACGCGCGCGCGCGCTAACACACACTCACACTCGCTAAAAACATGTTTTTTTGGGTTCAGGGGTCTGAAAACGTGTAGATCCGGTGAAAACTCAATTTCAAAAAATCGACATGAAAACAATACTTTCCTTCCTGCGAGTAATATTCATATAGGCAAGAGAAAGTTAAATTATAAAAAAAAGATTTTTGTCACATTTGATTGAAAATACACAGACCCTAATTAACAATACAAAAAGTACCCGCAATGTTTATGAAAGTACCACAAAACTTGTAATACGATGTAATTTTTCAAAAAATTAAACTGAAAAAGTGTTTCCTACAATAACGAAATTTTAATTAATGAAACCGTGCAGTAATAACAGTTATGTTGATTTAATAAACATTTGAATACCGTGTTACATTGAACTGTTTATTACATTGTTTTACCACCATTTTGGAACACTAATTTGCTTAAGTATTTAAAATTTAACAGCGAAATACAATTTTGATTCCTGAGAGATATATATGTAGCTAGTATGTATTTGTGTCAGCAGAAAGGGTATAATATAAGAAGACTGAGTCCTCGGAACAAGAAATAACACAATAAATATTCAAGTACCTCATTAAAACGAATGAAATTCCTAGAAAGCAAATATATTTAAATTTAAATTTATTTTTAGTATCATTGTAAGCAATAAAATTTCTTTATTTTATTAACGTTAGAAATGAAAAAGTTATAAAATGAAATTAACGTTGAATAAAAGAAAAACAATAAAAATATTAAAAAATTACTTCTTTAATAAATTAATACGTTAGCAAAAGTTAATAAGAGTATAAAACGTGCTTCAAAATAATGTAATAAACACTTTATTACAATAACAGAATTTCATTTTTTTATTGTTACACGCTCTTGAACAAAGCAACTCGAAATAACTTGATTATGCATTCGAACCCTAAACAATTAGAACTACCAATAATATAATACGAAATATTAATATTATAATCTTACCATACATAAAAAAAATCTGATATGAAACACTCATACATGTTTCTCTGCCATTGTAAATAATAAACAAAAAAACTAACCTCAACAAACATAACTTAATTATGATCATGAGTGAATGATGCAAAATGTAACCTTAGTTTGGCTCAATAATACGGAAAATCACTCTTTCACGCTAAACTAGCCTTTACAGAGAAAAATGCTTACAATAAAAGATGTAGATCTTCCAATTTCCTATAAATTTGATAATATAGACTACACTTTCGTCGTAAAATGCATACTTCGGCCGAAACCTTAAAAATCTAATACTCGTTTGCCCTAAAATGCATATTAGGGCCTAAGATCTTTAAAAAAAATATTTTTTCTACGAAAGCACAGCCTCCCCAAGAATTTCAGCACAAATGACGCCTACCTTATCACGTAGAGCAAAAAAAAATTGTAGTAAATGCTGTGATTTAAAGAACAAACTGTAGGAGCCGTTTTTGGGAAAATCGCAAAAAAGTGAAAAAGTACACGAACAAACTACTTTTTCCGGTTGACCGATTTTGATGAAAATATCGTGTCAGATCCTATAGCAGTACCTAACTTAAGCTTCAAGTTTCAACTTCGCACGATGTTCCATTGTTGAGAAATTTTGTTCTCATAAACGCACGCGCGCACACACACACCAATCGCTAAAAACATGGATTTTGGGTTCAGGGGGTCTGAAAAGTGTGTGTATATCTGGTGAAAACTCGATTTTCGAAAAATCGACATGAAAACAATACTTTTTTACCTACATAATTATTCATATAGTCAAGAGAAAGTAACAAATGCGCTTCACAACATATTACAAGGAAATACTATACGAATTAATTATGTTCGGTTAAGTTTTTTCCATAGACTACAAAAACAGAAAATTACATTTAACTTTTATGATGAACGGAACAAAAGCTATAGCAAATTATAACATTCTAATAATAGAAGATACCTTTAGATTTTTGGTTGGTATTTGCGAAAGAAGAATATACATAAAGTTCTGAGCATTACTTAAATTATTAACTGCTAACATCGTCTTAATAAGTTTACAAGCTGCCTCCACAAACCGCTCAAAAACAGGTAAAGACACTAGAAAGTTTATGTTGTTATTCCCTAATTTAGTTTATTAAATATTCGGTTGTTTATGTGCTACGGATTAAAATATTTCTCACAAAGTTCTTTCTAAGTTATCCAAGTAAACAGTAAACCACTATAAAATAAATAAATTTTTGATTAAAAACTTTTGAGCCAATAAAAAGAAAGTTCCAGAATCAAAATTGATTTCGAATGAACAAATTTGTGTTGCAATGATCATTCATTGTACAATGATAATTCTCAATTGTAGCGTAGGCTATTTATTACAGTATAGCCTATATAGAAAGTTTAAATTTAAATACATATTCAAATGTTATAATTAATTTTATTACAACGAATATACACAAGTTTTACATATTGTTAACATCAATATTATTAACTTAAGAAGTTGCAAATTTGTTATCAAAGACAATAAGCTGTTTTAAATTCCACAAAGGGTTTAACGTTAAATAGTTAAATATGAATAATGTTCTTTTCACGTAGAAGAAATAATATTATATTTGAAAAAAAAAACAGTAACGAATTATCCGTTTAATATAGGTAGGCCTACTTGGATTTATCAAAATTTTTCAATTTGTAAAACAATGGTAACTGTCGGCTCCACACTTATTGGTAAAAAATACGCAGTTTATCAGAAGAGTTAGCTGTTGTGAATCTAACAAATTTTAAACATTAATTTTGAATGAACTGCGGTACTTCTTCTGTACGTTATGTTTTTTTTAACATTTTTAAAATTATAACCCAGACAATAAAGGATTTCTGGTTTTACACCACTAGAAAACTGTAGAATACTCAAATTTTTGGGTTTAAATTTTGTTTTCCTACTACCACTACTACTAGTGCCTAATGTCCTACTTTTGTTTTATTACTATTCAATTCATTTTTTAAAGAAGTAACATAAATCTTACAAAAAAAAAAGGCAAACCAAATGGAAGCAAAAGAACTAAAGAACGTTCATCAATCGTTTACCTCCGTGTAATTTATTTTAAAAAAATGGATAAATAAGAAAAAATCCAAAGACCCTGTGGAGAATAAAGTGAAGGTGTCACATGCAAAGTAAAAAGTAGGTGCTTTACTTTACAGTTGCCCGGCCCTCCGGGCAGGCTGATAAGCATACTCCTTCAACTCAGTTAGGAAGGCAATGGTAAACCACCTCACTTCTCCATTTACTTAGTATAACCTCTAGAGGTTCAAATAAGTCCTTCAGGTGTTGACCTAAATAACAACAAATTGATTGCTAATAAATTTTTATGTTTATAAAGTCTATATATTTAACGTGGTTTTAATATAAATTATTTTTACAATGTCAAAGGGCTTCTAAAAGTACGTGTAAATAACTTTAACTATTAACTTTTTTTCAACTATTTTTTACATACTATGTAATTGTGATGTTCATAGTTGTTTTTTAACAAACGAAATATCTACAATAAATATATTTGATAAAAGTTATCATGAAAAGGTATCTCCCAGTAAAGATGCCTTTCAAATTAAGTAATTACTGTTCACGGTTTGATATTAACCAAAAATTAATGAAATTAAATTTTGAAAACGAAAGATAAAAATTTATTTACTATATAAATAAGTCAGATGGGTGCCTACATCTTAGTTTTCGTATTGTACCACTGTTGTCCAGTAAATTTATTTCCAAATAATTTTCTTGAGATACAAGCCGTATTTGATCGTTAACTATATTTTATAATTTTTTCTTTAACTATTGAAATAACAAGATCTTTGTGAATGTGGTTCTTCGTCATTTACTAGGGCACAGTTGTTAAACCTTGGAGGACCTTTGACTGAAAATGTTGAATATTTGAGTTACATGATGCACCCCATAATTGGGTATCATGATTGTAATTAATCAATAAACATTTTATATTTTCTAGACTTTATTTATGAGCGTTTGACAAAGAACTACAATTTTAACTTGGTTGTGAACATACAGATATTCTTAAACCCAAGAGGAATTTATCTTTTTGTTACTACAAAACACAGAAACAAATTATAAAAATAATACAAAAAGTAATTTAAAAACAAAAATTAATCAAAATAAAAGGGATACCACACACTATTCGTAATAATGAAACAAACATCAGTTCTAATAGTAATCTTGGAAAGTATTGAACATTTTCAACACTGTAAAAACAATAACACGTTACTATGTATTTGTATCGTTAAGAAATAATAAAAACAAAGAAAACCACGCGATACAATAAGTAAGAAAATACAGAAAGCAATGTAATCAACTGAAATAAAGTTAAAACATAAAAGAATCATTTCATTCCGACTGAAAATAAAAGAAACGTTAACCTTAAAGTACAAAGAATAACTACTCAGAGAAAATCCATTAAATGGTTCAAAAATATAAATAACCTTTTAAATATAATACTAACTTGGTATAATCTGAAATAAACACAATTTAAATACTATATTAGCTATGTTATTGTATAAAAGCGAACATCTTCAAAGTGATTTCATTTCAAAAGATAACTGAAATAGCATTTTCATTGAAATATTAATAATGTTTTTCTTGAAGAATAGTTTTATTCCTACCTGTTATCATTATTATAATATTTAAGAATACAATTTCCTTCACTGAAATATGATAATCAAATAGTTTTCACATTCATAAAACAAATTTAAATTATTTTATACACACGACTACTAAGTTTTAACTAGTTGTTCAAATATTTTATAAGTGAAAAAGGTATCGTAAAAATCTGGTGTAAAACACTCACACGACTACTTTGGCAATGTAAATAATGAACACTATAACCTAATCATGAGTAAACAATGTAATGTGAAAAACATTTTGTTGTTTAGGTCATCAGCCGAAAGACTGGTTTGAACCTCTAGAGGGTTTACTAAGTAAAACGAGGAGTGAGGTGGTTTAACATGCCTTTCTCGCTCAATGGAAAAGTAGCCTATGTTTATCAGCTTACCAGGCTCTCCAGAAAGCATCTACTTTCCACCCTGCAAATGACAGCTTCACTTCATTCACCACTAAGTCTGGCTGAATAATGAAATTCACTACTCTCAGAGGAGATGACTCTGACGAGTCCCTTTAAAACCTCTACCTATTCTGTTCTTAAATGCTTCAGTAGTATAATTGGCTGACCATGTAAATAAGAATCATAACTTTTTTTGTAACCCAAGAACTAGCAGATCGAGTGTAAATAATTTAACACCACTCCACCTGCCAGGTACAGGCAAAATGAAAAACATAGGCCAAACCTCATCAGTGAATGACGCTAATTGAAAATCTACATTTCTAGAAGTTAAAAATACGGAAAATCACTAACTGACGCTAAACTCTATAAAAAATCTATAAATAAAAGTTGTAGATTTTTAAATTGTCTACAACTTTCATTATGTACACTTTTGTTGTTAAACGCACATACTAAGGCTGGAATCTTAAAAATTCTACCTTTTTATAGATTTTGATAAGAAAAATACAGAAAATCACTAATTGACGCTAAACTAAGCGAAGTGATAAAACGCTTGTAATAAAAGTTGTAGTTTTTTAAATTCCTACAACTTTAATACACTCGTACATACTTTTCCTTAAAATCCATATTAAGGCCGAAAGCTTTTTTTGACTATACAAGATATGTTTTATTTGCAACTGCATAAAATTTACCATAAGCAAATTTAATAAAAAAAGGATACACATATTGACAAATTTTAAGACATTGAGAAGATCGCTGCCCATTGACAGTACTCCAACCGTAATCATTAAGTTAGTTTATTATTTACTTAATTTTATTTTGTTTTTCTTTAATTTTGACGTCTCATGATAACCCTACTACAGAGTCGTTTCAGTCTTCGTATACGGGCAGTTGGTAAATCTGGTGTGTCTAGGTCAACAATGAGCTGGTTTGGATTATTGGGTAATTTCTTTTTGAATCGAGTGTATGTGCGTAGGAACACATCGTTGATGTATAGGACGTTTAAGTCCGTGTGTAGTGTATCGTTCGTTACGTAAAAGAGAGCACTTAACAGTTTGAACTGAAAGCGCTGTATTTTTCAAAATGGCCGACGGTTTGGCACAACAGTAAATTTGGCTGCTATACATCCAAACGGGTCTAAGGTAACACTGGTAAACTAGTAGTTTTAGATGAAGTGGGAATTTAGAAGATCTGGAAATCAACGAACACAGTTGCTTACGTCTAGCGTCCAAAGTTTTTCGCGTTTCGTTAACATGGTGGTTCCACGTTAATCTTTTGTCGATTTAGAGACCGAGATACTTTATTTCGTCATGTTGAGGAAGTGGCACACCATACAAATAGACTGGAGGACAAAATTGTTTTCGTCAAGAAAACGTGACTTGTACAGTTTTAGTAGCGTTAATTTTAATCCTCCAGTTTTGAAACCACAATTCAAGAGTATTCAAATGATTTTCCAAGTTTAAAGAAACATTATCGCATCGCGACTCTCACAAGAAGATAGAATTACGGTATCATCTGCGTAAGAGGCCATCTTCGTCATTGGGCAAAGAGGTATGTCTGAAATGTAGATGTTATATAGAAGAGGAGCGAGATGGACCCTTGTGGAACCCCAGCCAATAATGGTGTACAGTCAGACTGAGCACTACCTTGTGAGATAGGAAAATTACGTTCCGAAAGAAAAGACTGAAGAATAAGAAATAAGAAAAAGGCCGAAATCTCAAAAAAAACTACCATGAGAGAGGTATTTAGCGGAGACCTCTTAAAGTTTTTTTGGTAATGTAAATTGGTAGTAACAATTATTTTTTACTGTAAATGTTAACGTGTATGATTTTTGCTTTAGTTTTACACTAGGGTAGCAGTACTATTGCGATAAAACTAATTACAAAGGATATATATTCTTTAGTTATTTTATTTACATGCATTATAATAAATTCATTACAGAAAGATCACAAAATTATGTCGATTGAATCTTAGCAAAATATAGTAATATATTGTAATAACTACACAAAAGCTAAATAGTAGTACAAATATATATTCAATAAAACAATAGATGACCAGATACTGAAAACATGTTACATTAATCTGTGACTACTGTTTCTGTTATTATTCATTAAAAATCGATGAATTTGCATGCCAATCAAGAGCGGACATATCTAGTTCGATTACAATTTATAAACTCATACTATTTATTTCAGTACTCAACTATGGACGAACGGATCAATTAGTGAAATCAAATTACATAATAAATTTGTTATATATAAGTTAACTAAATTTAACAATTATAGTTTGTTAAAATCACCAATTGAGCACGTACTATCGTTACAAAACTAATAAATTATCTGTTTTATTGTTTGATAAATGACAAAAAAAACACTTGCCAGAAAAATTTGAAAGACATGTTTCTTACCTTCCCTTAAATAGTTCAGACTGATATTGACAACAAATATATTGCAAAACGATTAATTAAATTTATAAAAAGCATATTTTTTAAACAACTATAACAAAATATTCAATTTTTAAATTCGCAGTCCAATTAACTTTGCTTTAAAACGAAAGAACCGGTTTTAATAAAAGTTTTTTTTAATCAAAAACTCTCGCTAAACGAAGTATCTGGTCGCGTCGTAGAAACCAATCTCTATAGTTCAGCCGCTCTAAGTTTGCTCCTACTGTCAACAAACCAAAACCAGCTACTACAGGGTGCACGCTAGAGTCCATGACTTTATGGATGTCTTATTCCTATTAAGTTATCTATTTTTTAAATTATAAGTACTTAAAGTACTAAAAACATCAGTCGTGATATGATGTAGGCCTAACAATTTAATCTAGAAAAATACTTTTAAAAGTATTTTGTATTTAAATACTTTTGAAAGTATTTAGTTGTTACTTTTTAATCAGCGTGTGCACATTTAGATATAATGCGCATGCTCAGTGACGTCATTATTTGTTTACATTAGGAGCAAACTTAGAACGACTGAACTGTAGATTAACGGATCTCGAAGTGTGATATCCGTACTCTTTAAAAATATGTGAAGATGCATAGGCCTACCATGTTGATGCACAATGAGGTAATGAGTGTTGTCATTTTTTCCATTATGTCGAGGATGACTTATGAATCTTAATGTCGTAGAAGTTCTGATCCGTTACAATTAAATAAGATATAAAAATTCCGATTTACAACAGACTATTAGATTAACCTTTACAGTAGAAGTTCTTGAACCACACTTATTAAAGAATCACTAGTGAACACTTTTATATATTTTTATGTTTCTAAGCTATCCTTCTAGAAGTTTCTGAACAGAATGTTCCAGAACATTCCAAACAAATAACACAATAAAATTATAAGTACAGTAACGTGTGTGAGTTTGGTTACGTAATAAGACATGACTTACGTCACACGATCTAAGCAAATTAACTCTAAAAATTCAAGATATTATGTAAGAGTACGCAAGCGCACCTTTCACATTGAAAAAACATAAAAACCTCGACCAAAATACAAATTTTGTAACATGTATTCTGCTTTTTATTTTTAACCCTAATGTGAGTACGTTGCAGTCTGTTCAATTTAGAACAATAAGCAACCCAATAACCAGATAATATACGTATGAGGATGATATATTTGATGTATAAATAAGGTCTAGTCTTGTACAGACCCAGGGCGACCAATCCTAAGAAAATATGGTTAATTTAATCCCAACCATCAAAGTACACCGGTAACAACAGTCTAGTATTAAAATTCGTATATAAGTAACTACATTTACTATGAAATATCAAATCTAAGTTTAATTTAAAATAAATATTATTTTTATTTACATAGAATTTTGTTTTTTTCTGTTTCTATCTGTGACTCTTTTACCAGAAGTTTTGCAAGTCAATACATCAAAGGGTACTATTATACGTAAATCCACTTTTCCAAAAGGTAAGAAATGCATGAACGTTGGAGAAACGCTGCTATAGAATATACATAGTAAAATTTTTATTCAACTTTGTTTTACTACTTTCTTGAAAGAAAATTTTAATAAAGGTAGGAAACATTGAGTCACATTTGTTGTCATTATACTAAAATTCGTTGTGGGGATGCCTTGGCGTAAAAAATAAATAAATCATGATTAAATTGAAGCCTGGTGGTTTTTCTTTATATTTGCGAAAATAGTTTCATAAGCAAGAAAAGAATTTTTCAAGAAAGAGTTCAAGTTTTTAGGGAAGGTTAATTCTTAAATAACCTAATTTAAGGAAGATCAAATTTTTCTATTCAACTTTGGTAGCGGGACAACTTTCCCGTTGTTATTCCATCAGTGAGAAAATCCTTGTATCTCTTTTGCTCTAAAGCAAGTATGTGCCTAATCGAACGTGAAATTGAAAAGCAGACAAAAAGTTTATCCGAGACGTGTCTATATTATTATTATTTTATAAAATTAAGATCATCATTTCTAAATGCAAATCCAAATAATTTCACATATATATTTTTACACAGACATTTCTTTTATGGTCATTTAAAAAAAAAAAAATAAAATAAAAAAGAGAGTGGTTTAAAATTGGAATAGTTTACAGCATTTGGTTCAAGTAGGCTTACTGAAATTAAAAGATCACCCGAATTCTTTGGCACTTAATTTAATTGATAATAGCAAATAACAAGTCAAGAAGACTTAACAAGACGAATAGAAGAGATTTGTGAATAGAATCGACCTTCCATTCCGATTTGCCGAATAATTTATTTACTAAATTTTACGATTATATTATTCAGTACTATCGTTTTCTACGACTCTTATCGTCATCTCTGTTATTTTTGATAAATTTGTCTTTAACTGTAATTCATTTTTTACCTAGATCTTAGGGTTTAAAAAATTGTTTACAATTTTGTTTTTATTATTGGGTACTGTCTTCACTTTTGCCATATTTACTAATAGTAATTTTTAGACTTATTTTAAATACATTCAGTTGTTAAAAAAAAATTATTACAAAGAAACGTTCAGGCTTACTAAAATCAAATAAAGGACACTGCAGCCTATGCAAAACGTATCTTACAACTCCCGCCAAGAAATGTTAAGATTTTCACATTAATGGGAGTTTAATGTGAGTTCATCTTTTAAATAATTTATACGCAAACTTACTTCTTTAAGAGTAACATTTTCTAATAACCATACGACCTTTCCATAACCGTGGTGAATCTTTATTCAAATCCAAATACACATATATATTTTATACACCTTCACTTTTTTCACTTTTTTTTTGGACACCTTCACTTTTGAAGGTGTCATTTGCAGAGTGGAAAATTTGTGCTTTTCAGAGGGCCCGGCATGCTGATAAGCGTACTTTTCCACTCAGTGAGGAAGGCAATGGTAAACCACCTCACTCCTCATTTTACTTAGTAAAACCTCTACGGGTTCAAACCAGCCTTTCGGCTGATGACCTAAACAACAACTTTCCATAAATTAATAAAAAATTAACTCCAACAGTAAGTTTTTTAATACTGCAAAAGGAATTTATTTTTTATAATGAGTCGGTAACCTTTACGCGTAGACGAAATAATTGTCCCCGTGTCACAATCAATAACGTCCACATTCTGCAAAACAATGCTACTTTAATTTACATACAGACAGACGACTGACTAGAGGTACACAAATTACAAAAACACTACACAAATTCATAATGCTCTTTTGTTTACTGAAACGATTATTGGACAGCCACTTGAATTATCGCTATAAAATACAAAGTAAAGACGAAAGTTGCTAGGTTTCAACGTGTTTACAGTTATACAAATAGAAAATTTAAAGCAAGGTCCCGGAAAGAAACGCAGTTGAGGCTACATGATGTAATGGCACTGCCTCTTTTGTTAGACGGTAGTGAGACTTGGGTTCTAAGGAAATCTGAGGGTAGGAAATTGGAAGCAGCTGAGAGGCGCGTTTTGAGATCGGTGAGAGGAACAACACTTAGGGATCGCGTCAAGAGTGAGATAATCCGGGATGAATTGGGCAGAACGAAATCTGTGAGGAAGAGGATTAAACGATATATGGACAGGTGGTTACAACATGTCCGCCGCATGTCTGACTATCGGTATCCGCAACTGGCCTTACAATACCATCCGCAAGGATTCCGGTCGTTGGAAGAAAGTGGGTATAAGCTGGAACAGGTAATGTGCCTAATCCGTAAATACGGAAGAAGAAAATACAATTTTCCAAGAGTCATAAAACCGGTCTGGACTTACGGAGTAAAATTATAGGATTCTGCTGAACCGTCACAAACGAAACACATCAAGGCACAGAACATTACTCAACGATTTACTTTTACCTCATAAAACAAAATGTAGTAACAAAAGAACTTTATAATTTATTTCATATTCAGTTTCAAATAAAAAACTTTCCACATACAGTAGATGCATTCGCGACACATACATAATCTGCAGAGAAACCATAAGCGCCGATGCCAAAGAGACCTTCTCCAAAGGAGCTAAAGTGGGTGCTACAGCGGTAAAGAATAACGTAAATATTTAACATACAAGAATCAATTGTTTTTATTTTTTATCTCTAATGTTCCAGCATTGTGATTCGTATATAATTAAGGCAGACAATTAGTTTTAGAATTGAGGACTGAAAGTTAACTTGTTGGAAACCAACATAACTAAGTGTATCAGTTCTAAATCAGATCATAAATTAGTAACGAAAATTTATTCTAATTAAAATAACGTTATTTGAATACATCGCTGGCATAAGGGACAGGTTCACTAACCAAATCGAGCCGACCGATTTGAATACAAACAAACATTTTTTCCAGTCATAATCTCATTTGCAATACCTCCACTTTTGTGATTTTAGGAATATTACAATAATATGTGAAAAAGAAGGTTATTTAAAGAGACTAATGTAAATGATACGAATAAATCAAAGCTAGTATGTAACTAACAGAAAACTACCATTAATGTTTGAGACTATAGCCTACTTCACTGTAGTGCAAATACAGTAGCAAATTAAACTTTATAGCGTCACCACTGTTAGGTACTGTTGTAGAGACGACTAAAGGCCGAACAGAGTTGAAATAATAATTGAGTTTAGAGTTGTAAAGCAGAGGCAATGAGGAGATCCTCGTTCTACGGTCGGATCCAATACAATGTAGATAGAGAATACTGTACTAACTTGTTACAATGTTCTTACACTTGGCAATTCTCGAATGCGTAGCCTATAATACACTCCATTTGTACTTTATCAACAAAACACTTTTGATTACAAAAACATTCATATGCAGTACAACTGTCTCTTCTAAATTAGATTCTAAATTAATTATAAAACTTTTACACAGATACATAATTTTTAATGGGCTTTCGAAATTATACGCACTACAGAAAAAAAACATGACGGGGTCTTCCCATGTTTATACATGTTCGAGGAGGGCGCTTTTAAGTGAATTCACTTTTACTTAAAAAAATGAAATAAAAAGTATCATGACATGATACTTTTTATTTCATTTTGATTAAAATTAGTACAGGAAAACACAACATTACACAAAGCAAGTGCCAAGTCATCGAGTGAGTTTTACATGAAGCGCTATTTTTTAAGCGGAAATTTGCTAGGTCAAATTTAGAGATTGTATCCGGTAATTTCCGGTAACATAACAAGCCTCCAGAATCGTCGAATCGTTGATTTGGATATTTAAGACCTTTCTATACTTGTATAATTTATAAAGCATAAATACATGTAGAAACACCGAAATCGATGTTACGTGTACAAATTTGTGTTCCAAAGACACTTACAGCGAGCTACAAAAAAAAAATCGTCTAGCTTTTCGTACAGAAATGTTCAATTTTTTATATAATTTTAGATTCTTTATGTTTCAAAAATATGAATGATCTACCTTACTCAATGAGAAATTTATTGAGGTTTACTCAATGTTTGTTTAAATAATTTAGCCTCTTATTTTTTTAATCAGTGTTGCAAAAATACTTTTCATTCAGTAACAGAGATAGCTATTGAATTTATCATAAAAGATGCAATAAAATATCTCTGGAAAAAATTGAGTTTTACCTTTGTTTTATACCCAATGATTTTTTTTACATAATAGCCCGAGGAACTTGAGGTCGTTTAAAGAGAGTGTAGGCATATTATTTTTACTTTTTATGAAGTAATATTTAGACCTTTACTTTTCTTTTTATAATTTCAAACAAATGACGTAATTGACGTATTCGTACGTGTACAGTAATACGTCATCAAGTGGGTTTTAAATGAAGCGCTAATATTCAAGTGGAATTTGTTAGAGATTGTATCCGGTAATTTCCCGTAACATAACCAGCCTCCAGAATCGTTTAGTCATTGATTTGGGATATTTAACACTTTACAAGTACTTGTATAATTTAAAATACACGCATTAAGACTGAATTTTCCAGATTACGGTTACCTGCGAGTGACTTTTTATGCGATGCTACCATATATTATAATGCAAGTGTCACAACATTAGCGACTGTTTTCATTTAAGAATCGGTGGGTTTGAATGTTTGAATAATAATGATCCAGACTCTAGCCGGGAATCGAACCTGAGACCTCCGCATTACAGCATAGCATAGTAACCACTGGGTCACGGAGACAACTTTACTGAGTATTCATACTACAATTCGTTCAAGTGTATCATCAAGTTTAATTGCATTGTAATACCCTAGATGTAAAAATAAGTGAAAATATTATGTAGATAACTAAGTTTAAAGTAGGTAACTTTATATTTAAGTAAATTAAAAAAATTTACGCAGCGTACTCAATAGAATAGTGATGACTCTTGTTAGAAGTGAATTTTCAATTCTATTTTTTTATTTCCTATTTAAATTCAAAGAGTTACACCACGTATTGATTCATTTTGTACGATAGATTGTTACTGTAGCAACAACGATAGATGAGAGAAGCTTAAAATTTCTGTAGAGGTTAGGTTAGTGCAGAAGAGGTAAATATATGGTAGATAGACGACACTCTGTCTGGGGATTACGGTCATATTCAACACACGTACTACGCTTCAGGGTCAAATCGTTGCCAAACAAAAAAATTGTAACAACCGACCATACGGTACGTTCTACATCGATATTGCAAGATTGCAGCCGTAAATCGAACTTAGTTGATGTTTACAAAGGTTTAAAAGCCTCTTGGGTACCATTCATGCCATGTTTAGATAATGTTTATTAATCTAATGTCCCATAATTATGTTCGACTATGTACAAGTAAACGCAATTACTGCAGCCGTCATGTTACGGCGTAAGAGACAGTAACACGATTTGTGATGCAAAATTATGATTTGATTGAGTAACATCGTTAAATAAGATAACATCTTTGAATTTATGTCGCGCGTTTACATTGCGTTTAAATTCTACGAACAAGGAAGCCGATAAATATTTAAAACACGAACGCATAAAACTTTTTATGTACTACATCAGCAATCCCGGAAGAAAATTCTTAAACCCTATTTATCAATTTCTATACTTACTAGCTTTTTTATTAAATTACAAACTAAAACATTTTATTAGAATAAATATCTTAGAAACAAAAAGTAAATACGCCTTTACCCAAAATGCTCCGACTTTTAACTTGAATTTCATTCACAATAAACATTACGCAACGTAAAATTTATGAACAGGGGTTTTCTTTATGTTAGGAAAATGCCTACCACTTTTCATTATTTTATAACTTTTGTAACATTTTTTTATTGAAATTTTAATGTCTTGTTATTAAAATACTATAACAATTCCTAAATATGACGCTAAAGGCTCCAAAACTTGAATTACTTTCAGAAAGTTGCAAAAATCACTACAGCGTATTTCACAATTATTTATTTAATTTATTTAAAGTAACATCAACAGCTTGGTCATTAGCGACTAATGTGGGTTTTGGTAACCTAATGTTACGGTGCGTTTTAACTTGTTAAAATTTCCAGACCCTAGCCGAGAATCGAAACCGGAACCTTCTGCTTTGTAGGCTAGCGCGCTAAGGTATTTTTTTACTCTATTTTAAAAATATAGAACAATTTATGATGAAGGTTTTTTTTATATGGCACTATATGTAGAAAATTTTAAACGTGGTATACTATGAGATTATAGTAGGGCTATGTGAAATTAAGATTATATTACAAGAAAATGTTGGCTCCAAGTTTCACAGATCAAGTGCTAAATTTATTCTATATAACATGCAATTTAAAACGTTAACTAAATGGATGGTCGACTCAATTATTTTCATAAAATATATACTTTTTTACATAACATTACGAGCGATGAATTATGTAGAATTAAATCCATTTTAAATAATTTATTATGTAGGCCTTATTGTAAGTAACAATACTACAAAAAATGTAACTAAGAAAATATGTTTTCTAAACAATAAATAACGTATAATAAACCAAATTATACAAACTTTTCAGAAAATAATATCATCATATATTTTTCTTAACTGTTTTTTTTTCTTGTGAAGAGAATTTTTCTTATTCTGCACAAGAACCACCTAATGATTTCAGTTTGAGACAAATTAGATTCCATTAAAAAAAGAAGAAAAAAGATTCCCTTAACTTCTACAAATTTACTCAAGTAAAATAAATAAAAAAGGAAACGCTTTAGGATTTATCTAATGATCTGCGATGAAACTAATTATAATTAATAATAATTATAATATAGAAACATAAAACATATAATATGTGTTTAACGTTAATATTATAATATCTAAGTTATGAAAGTACAAAATAGTATAGAAACTATGAACACAATTTTCATTACTTTAATACAACGCAGTACAGATAGGCTACAATACAATAGATGCAGTACAATATAGGCGCTCCTTTGTACGTAAGCAATAAAACCCTCCACGACGACTTCAAAATTCCGAAAGTAAATGAACAAACCGCGTCCTTCTATAGCAAATTTCTCGAACGACTAAAATGACCATCCAAACCAACTAGCCTGTGATCTAGCAGGAAGAAACTTCCCAACTGTGGGACGTCTAAAGAGAAAATAGAGCAGAGACCTCTTGATCTGAGAAACGGACAACACCTAAACGGAGAATGTACCACTGGGTACCTCTTCTCCTAAAAATAAAATTCCCTGCCACCCGTTAAATATCATGTATGGAAATTGTGTAGTTTAATGTAAAGTACTGTAATAAAAATTTAAAAAAAATAGATCATAATATTTAAAATGGTTTTTCTTGTTGGAATGTAAGCAGAAAAATTATACGCATTAATTTTCAGATTATGATGGTTAAAAATATTTGGGAATAAATTTCCGATTTATATCTATTTTATTAATTCAACAGATAAACAATATTGATAAAAATATAAGAATAGCTAGAAAAATATGATACGTTTGTTTTATAACTACGTTAAACAATTAATATCAAAATTATTTATATTTTTTTTTATTTTTTGTACTTAAGTCCAACTGCTTTACAAATAAACGCAGACGCAGACCATGAGAGATGGAAATGAGTGATGAAATATATACCTGACCGTGAATAGAACCCGGAACCCTGGAGCAGAAGCCCGTTACGCTAGCCCTTATAACAATGGCCCGGCTGATTTTTTTTCATGAAATAGTACTTGTTTCAAATCATTTTACATCTACATAACCTTTCCTCGTATAGTTTCTATAATAATACTAAATTGTAAATTCCTCAATTTTCTTAACTTCTCTGAACAAACAAATTTAGATCGAGGAAGAAAGTTTTGATAAGAAAAACAAATCTCACAAAAATGGTTATTTTAACAAGATGATTTTTTTAAATTTTCATTCTGAATAGAATAACTACTTCATTTCACTAGGTAAGAAAAACGTAATGAACTGATTTTTTTTTAATTCGTTCTATCTAAAAACTTTTGGTCATCTAATTAAATGTAATTTTTTTTTTAAGCTAGTATCCCAAAAAACACTTTTATAGAAAGATGAATGGCCCAATTTATAAAATTACTTTCGTCAGTTTCTGGAAAAAAATTCTCGTAAAGAAGGTTTATTTTTTTTTTTGGTCAAAACTAAAAAGAGATGTTACTATAAAACATCTAACTAAATGGGAAGTTTCTAATTACAATGTAAGTTCGAAACCGGTGAAACCAAACTGAAGTTCATCTAAATTCTAACTAAGCTTTATTAAGTAGTAAACTACAAAAATACTTGATTACAATATTAATATTCAAGTGAAACCAAAATTATGTAACTTTTATTCAACAACTTTTAAAGAATTATTTTAAGAATTTTTCTCATTCCACAAATTCCGAATCGGTGAAAGAAAGAGAGTAATGTTTTTTAAACAGATCAATTGGAGTAAAAACTTCTTTCAAACGAAAGCACCTTTTTAATATAGGCTACTAACGATATTTTTAATACACTTTTACATCGTTTTAATATTCTGAAACTTATCTTTTTAGGTGGACAAAGTTACTGAATATGAAAAATGAGGTACCTATATTTTTACTTAGTTTATATAAATTCACCGCAATTTGTTTTTATGAATTTCTAAAAAAAAAATATTTTTAGAAAGTTTAATTCTTTTCATTCGTTTAGGTTAACAGGTTAACAATGTTTCTTTACGGGACCTGTAACCGGTGCCCAAACATGCGTTAACAAGGACATTACATATGATCAGTTTTCTTAAAACGTTACAGGTAGCCGACTGAACCAGGCCTGTCAAGGGTTGCAAAAGACTAGACACGATCAGAAATGGAGATATAAGGCAAGAATTGGGAATTTTTACACTAACGAAAAAATAAAATTGTATCGTGCCCAATGGGTCGATCATTTAAATAGAATGCCACAACGCTATTTGCCTAGTGTAGCGAGAAGATATAAACCAGTGGGAAGTAGAGATATTGGCAAGCCGAAGAAAAGATAGGTGCCGGAACAGGTAGAAATGCCTAACCCGTGAAGAGAAGTATTAGTAGTAGTAGTAGTAGTAGTAGTAGTAGTAGCAGTAGTAGTAGTATGTATTATTATGTAGTAGTAGTAGTAGTAGTAGTAGTAGTAGTAGTAGTAGTAGTAGTAACTTAGTAAAAACACTTGTTGGCCGACTTCGTGGCCCAGTGGTTAGCGTGCTAGTAGAGGACCCGGGTTCAATTCCCTGCCACGATCTGGAAAATGATTACAAGTCCAAACCCACCGTTCTTTACTCCAACGTAAACGCTAATAACTAAGATTTTGATGCGACTAAAATAAACTAAAAAATAAAAATAATATTAATTTTTGTTTCAAAGTAATGTTTGAAATAAGCTATACAAAAAATTAGAAAAATTTAAGAAGTCATAATTTTTATAAACACTACATTTATAAAGAACAAGTTCATTTTTGTACATTTTAAATAATTTTCTACAGTAATTTAGGATAAGAGTAAATATTTTTCGGTTTCCGATATAATGGGTTATTTATGTGGAAAAAAATAACTTTCAGAAATTTAGGGTTGAACTTCAACAAAAATCACTTAAAAACTTTGAGGAAATATAAATATTTGGTTATAAACAAAACAAAACTGTTTCAAAATGTAAGAAGAATAAAAAATTATTATGTAACTACAAAAGTCCAACGGTGTCATGTGTAATGGGTCTTTTATATAGGAAAAATAAATAGAATGCCACAACGCCGTTTCTAGAGTTAATTTACAGAAATCTAGAGTTAAATTTCAACAAAATCACTTCAAAACTTTGAGGAAATCTCAATACTTGGTTATAAACAAATCAAAAACTGTTTGAAAACGTTATAACAAAGAATCCCGTGCTGCGATAAAAAGTACGTTTCAAAAATAACAAAAAATTATCGTAAAAATTATATTTTTCAAACATTTTAAAGGAGATTACTTAATTATGCAACAGTAACTTTAATAATTTAATAAAAATGTATTATTAATCCAATAATAACGTAAATAGTACATGATTTTACGCAAATGAAATTGTAGAATATATTAGGACAAAAATAAGCGATTCATAGGCCTATTTTAAATTTCCCGTTACAAGTCCCTTTAATATATAAGATTACCTAAAGAATTAGGGAATGAATTCAAGCGATAGAAAGTTAGGCCTAGGCCTACTGTTTGAAACAGGATGTTTTATCTACCCTACACATTTTTTTTTAAATATAAAAAAATTCGCAGTAAAGAACGATTAAAAGTAAAGTAGAAAGGAATAAAATAAAAAGAAGATATACAGAGATAAATTTTCAGAAAAATCAATATTATCCTACAGTAAAAATTTAAAGAGAATTTCTTGAGGGCGAAACATAGTTGGAGAGGGTCAGTTTTAATGGACTTTGACCGCTTGATGCGATGGGAATGAAAAATCAACAAAAAAGGGAAAATGTAATTATTTCTTTCTTTTATCACCGCCAGTGAAAAAACAATAAAAATGATACCTAGGTTAATGAGCACTTTCAGGTAAATTTCTTTTACAGATGGAAGTATGAAAACGGTTTTCCTCTAGCGACAGAGATATATTTATGGCAAATCTTTCTTTTTTCCTTTAAGATGAAAAATCGTGAAGACAAATGAGATTAAGACTTGCTTTAAGTATCTCTTCCAACGATAACTACGGTACTCCAATAACGGATAGTATATTAATCATAGATGTACTCATAAATGTAAAGGAGGGAACACAGAACTGGCAACTTGCAACACATTTATTTAAATGTAGCTGTAAAATAGGGAATATACAGTCTAAATTATGGTCCAACGGACGACCCTTAAGCACTGAAATATATTCTGGAGAATCGTTAAGGTACATCATATGAACAATATGGGAATATATGTAACGCTATATTTTTATGAAAAGTGCCCAAAAAATTTTAATTAAAAACATCATATATTTTTTCGTAAACTGTATCCAGAAGAATCTCGAAGAAGTTTAGCAAATGTCAAGCACTCATAAGCGTAAATATAAAACTATTCTTTAACACTTATCATTATTTTACACATTACCTAAATTACTCATTACAGTAATTCTTTTGTCACAATCGTGTAATTTCTACATTAAATTACACGTTTATTTACTTAATTTATTAAGTAGGATTATGTCATCTTATAATATTTGACCAGTAGTACCTCTACACAACTTCTTCAGCACTAATTTTAAAATTTATTTACTTTTCAAACATAAAAACGTAAGGGCTTCCACTAGATAACTTTGTCACTCACAAGTTAGTACTAATTACTAACTTTAAAACATATTATATTGCTGCCTGTGTTCTGAGATATAGTTGTGATTTTTTAACCGCTAATGTGTGTGCGTTGCAATCTGTTCAGTTAAAGAACAAATATCCCTTTATGAGACGACGCGTCTCATCGCTGCTGGCAATTTTTAAAAAGGCTGACCTCTGACTTATAGCATAAACCATTAGTGATTTCTATATCTACTCAAGAGGAATCGAATGACCCTATTTTTGTTTCCCAATTCCGACTTTGATTTCTTGACTTCCGGACGAAACCGGAACTTCAAACCCAATTTAGCCCCACTAACTTTTTGTGTAAATTACGAATCCGATAAACGATTCTTGCTCTCTTGTCTCTGACATCTGGGTGTGACGGACGGACAAAGGAAAATAATAGATGACAATTTTAAAAATTGCCACCAATAAGCAACGCCATAGCCCAATGAGATTAGGATGATATGACTGACGTGTAAATAGTCTTGTACATACTAAAAACGACCATTCCAGAGAAAATCTGGTTAATTGAACCCGAACCATCAAACTACAACGGTAAACTGACTATAGTATTCAAATCGGTATAAATTGTATTTTTTTATAATTATAATTACGAACATTTCTCATCAAAATGTTATCAGGTGCTCACCAACCAATAAATGTCAAATT
This sequence comes from Catonia carolina, assembly GCA_035578175.1. Lineage (NCBI taxonomy): Eukaryota > Metazoa > Arthropoda > Insecta > Hemiptera > Achilidae > Catonia > Catonia carolina. The sequence goes on from JAQMRL010000002.1 coordinate 86,702,774, forward strand.
CACTGAACAGACTCACATCTTTATATTCTTTATTCTTTCTTTTTTCTACTGTTTCTTTTTCCAGTTTCCTTTTATTAATTAAATAATAAATAATATTGTTTTTGATCAAGTTTTGCTAAACAATTTTTTCGTGGGGGTTTTTGTTTTTTCTTATTAATTTGTTATTATAGTAAGTAATTTTACTGAAATATTATTTTATTTTTATGATAAAAAGAGACAAAAAGTGTATTAGCATGTAGGCCTATATTATGTATATAAAATAGTTACGTATAAATAAGCAAATATTGTTTAGTAATAGTGGGGTTTGAATCCCACTCAGGCACGGCATATTTTCATACGTTACAAAAAAAATGTATTTCCTCCTCTTTACTCATAGTTACACCCCAACGTCGTAGCTAATGACCTAGCAGTTGATGCGACGTTAAATAAATAAAAAATAATAATAAAAAAATATTTTTTTGTAAACATGTAAATTTTTTATGTCAATAAGGCTTTTATGGATAAGTTCTGTTAGCCTTTATATTGTTGTAAATAAATAAATAAATAAAGTTGTTATCTTTCCTAGGATTTTCGTCTCCAAAAATCAGCTGTTACACAGCTGACGCTAGGATGCACTCCTAAAGACTGAAAATGTTAAAAAAATACTTATTAAAAAACAAAATCTTAGGCTATACACTATAGAATGTTTCATCGATCGAATATTTTTACAGTTTTTCTTTTTAAACAAATACAGGTTAAGATAACTTTTTATAATCATGGTTTTTAGTTTATTGGTCATAAGTGATTACTTCGAGTTAAGGAACAGTGGATTCATACGAGAAAACAATTTTCCAGATCCAACCGGGAATCAAACCCGGGTTTTTCCACTTTGCAGCGTAGCAAGCTATTCACTGATATAATTACTGGCATATTTCCTCCCTTCATAATAGCTTTTCTTCAAAAAATTAAATGCTGTGGTTAGAAATTCAAGAACAGTTTCTGTTTCTCGTGATGTAACATTGTACATATTCCGTATGAAGGTATTAGTATAAAAAAACTGAACTGGCGATCAACTCGAATAGCTATAAAAGTACAGGGGGTTTCCTAAGATTACAGACTTTTTAAACATTTTATCCTTCTAATCGAGAAAAATAAATGAAGAATTCACTCATTTTCTTTCACGTTGTGTGTGAGTTATGTTCTACAAGTAGACGAGTAATGAAGAGAGGTATGATCACAACTCTATACCTACGCGCGCCAATTTAGATTGGACTAACTACATGTTGTCTAACAAACATTATCAAGTCAAAATCGTAGAGTGAGAAAGTGGAAGTAATTTAAGCTACTTATATATTGGTCTTCATGAAGTGATGTGGTTTGCTAAAATCATTAAAAGTTTAAAAGAGGTAATTTTTGTCTTTCTAGTTTATTTAAATTTGCTTCAATTACTTTTATTTTAATGAAATACTATCAGTAACATGAAATAACTAAAAAATACACCCTTACGCTTTTTCCAGATTTCTATTTAAGAATTAATGTTATTTTTAGAATTACAGCTCAATGGGAAGGTAAATATATTATATTTATTGTTTTAGTGTTATTTACCAACATAGTTATTTGGAGTACGTAGGCCTACCTCTTTCTACCTCTCAGGAGCAAGTGGTAAAAATTAAAGTACCTTACTTTTCTACGAATCAATTGCAGATTACGTCAACCGATTTTTCAGATAGTATTTTTAAAACTTTGGAAACGTAAAAAAGTATACCTATTGCTTTTGAGTAGTTATGTACGAACGTAGTGTAGGCTGTACGGGTATCCTGGCTCAACAGCCAAGAAACAAAGTACGTGTAATTGTACATTAAATTTTCCCGGCATACTTGTTTATTGTTCTGATGACGTCTACAAAAATATATTAAAAAGTTAGAGAAATATAGGCCTATAGACTTAAAATAGTGTGCATTAACGTACAATATCGACTGTTTAATGTTAATAATTAATTCATTAGCAAAGAAAACAAAAAAATTTCAGGTTTCATTTCGAGAAAGAAAAATACATAAAAAACTTTATAGTACGCAAACCTAATTAAAACAACAGAATCGTCGTTATCCTGTTCTTTAATCAACTTTAAATAAACATAAGATTTTTATAAAGGACATAATACTGTAGTCGTAGGGTAGGCCCAGGTTATTCATACAATACCTACAAAAAAACCCAGATACCATAGCAAACAAATTTTACATTACATGTAAATTTCCATTGTTATTTTAATTATATATTAACTAAACAAAATAAAGGTAGTACTGTACACCAACAGTTAATTAAAATTTAACTGGACTAATTATTTTGGTTTCCTTTTCACAATAATTATCAAATTTATAAAGTTAATTAGGAATAACACAATGAATATTTCAATAAAATAATATTAAATAATAAACGTAGATAAGCGTTAATTACAAATTTATAGTATACATCTTACACAGAGAGGATCTAAATGACAAACCAAATTAGTAATTACAACGGAAACATTGATGATGAGCTTAATCTAAACATTACTATTAACAGCGAAAAAATAAAGTTACATCAATTATTAAAAAACATAAAAATAAGCGTTTCATATTTTTAAGTACGGAAATTGTAATTAACAAGCTCATAATAAAGTTTGTCCAATTAAAAACTACGCATTTGAATTTGTCATGAACTCAATTAAAAGATAAACATCTGTGCACAGAATTTCCCTTTCTCTCATTCGTTGTAAGTAACAGAATTACTAAAATGTAGGTTCAATTTATAATTGTTAAATTAAACATGCTTTATTTATACGGAAATTTTGAAAAAATGTATCTTTTATTTATGTTTTTTTTAAATAGATTTTTCTTAGTTTGTCGTAAATGAAACACAAATCCAGTAACATTTAGGAACTATCCGGCAGTAAAAATGTTCCTACAATAATTTTATATCACGTTGTCATACTGTCAAATATCTTGAAATACACTCAGATCGTCCTCTTAATTGGTTGTACAGCGCATACAAATTATAAACCACGAGTAAACAACTAAAATCAAACTCCGTACGAATCAGTGTAATAACAAATTTTTACAAATAGATTACAATTTCGAGGTACTTCTGCAAATTTCAACACTGAAATATTAAAACGATTCTAATCAAAAAATATTAGAAACATGTTAAACATAATCTGATTAAAAACAATTTATTTTAGGAGATCTAAACGTAGATATTGAAACAAGAAATTTTAGATTTGAGTGAAAAACATTTTGATAAACTACGACCATCACAATTCAAGGTTAAAAATCTGGTATGAAACACTCACACAACTTTCTCTTGCCAATGCAAATAATTAACAATAAACCTAACAATAGTAATATAACATTAGAAATAAACAAAAAACTAACCTCAATAAACATAACCTAATTTTAATCATGAGTGAAAGACGCAAAATGAAAATCAACCTCAGTTTGGCTTAAAAATAAGGAAAATCACTCTTTCTCGCTAAACTAGGTTCTGTGGAGAAAAATGCGCTAAATACAAGTTGTAGATCATTTAATTTCCAATAAATTTGATTATATAGGCCTACACTTTTGTTGTAAAATGCATACTAAGGCCGAAATCTTAAAAAAAATCGATTTTTCACACGTTTTCGTGAGAAAAAAACACAGAAAATCGCTAATCACCGCTAAACTAAGCGTTATACAAAAACATGTTTCAAATCAACACAGACCGATCGCTAAAAACACGTTTTTTGGGTTCAGGGGGTCTGAAAACTTGTAGATCAGGTGAAAACTCGATTTCGAAAAATCGACATGAAAACAATACTTTCCTTCCTATGTATTCATATAGGCAAGAGAAAGTAAAAAACGATGTTCTGGACGTAACTTTAAGATATTTTAATAAACATTTGAAGAAACATCCTTTTTTATTTTTTTTATGAAAACATGCATAAATTAAAGATTGACAGATATTTAACTCCTTTAGGTTTTTTCACTTTTTGTCATCTTTGTTCAATCACTTAAAGAAAATGAATACATTTTATACTACAAGCTAATTGTAGTACATTGTAGTACCAAGCTAATTAAAAAAGATAAAATTAGTATAGTACAATCAGATTTTTGAATTGTAAAATTCGGTCTATAAAATAAACAAAACTAATCGAAGAAACGTAGAACAGAATGCAGCGTTACCACAAACGGCATCTAAATGGAATTAAAGTGAATAATAAAACTAATTAAAATTCAAAACCATTATCTTAAAATTTATAATAAAAATTTCAACTTGGGTGTGATAAACATATGGAATGAAAGTAGGTCAAGTACTCGTACATAACTCAAAAAGCACTACTCATTATGAAAACAGAAGGGAAATAAAGACGTAAAGGACAATTGGAGTGAAGGAAAACACCCTCAGAGGGTCTTGACTTAATTGGAATTCGAGAACATCTGAATATTACATTTCATACTACTTTAATTTACTGAAGTGACTGATACATTTATATAATTTAATGGAATATCGATTTTTTCAAAGCAATACTACAGTAATTCTAATATTTCCATTTAAAAAGATTTAAAACAAATAAGAGAATACTTCTAATGGCATTTAAGTAAACTGATAAAATAAATCAAAAATCATGAACATTTATACGAAAAAATTTGAAGGAATCTTTACATAAAATTTTAGTACATAGGCCTAATTTTTTTTTGGAAACTTCATTCAAAAGAACAGTATGATTAGCATATGGAACGCGGATGGGTAAATTACTTAAATAATAATGAAATTTCCCCCATCTTAGAATTGGTGAATACTAGGAAAAACTTTAAATGAAAATTTAAATTTTCATACAGTTTAAGTGAACTTATCATAATATCTAGAAAACTCGAAAATACCCGAAATACTTTGAATAGGCTAAGTGAAGGTATTTTTAATGGAAATCAGAAGCCAGTTAGCCCAAGATTGTTTTCAATTTGAGTAATCTTTCGAAAACATTTTTCTTATTCTCTTAGGAACAAGATATCCGAAAAATTTATTTTAATTTTTAATATCAAAATATGTGAAACTTAAATTTTTGAAACATTAGCTAGGTTAAGAAACCAAGCTTGTATTAAATTCGGAATATTGTCCCAATATTTTGGGAAAATATTGGAGGGAAAATTGGAGGCAGGAATTCGTAGATGAGAGGTGTTTCGGTTGAGAAACAGAAGGGACCAGACTGGAATTTCAAGGGTTGATCAGGTATTTCTCCAGCAAGGAATGGGAAAGAAAATGCCATGCTGATAGCCAATATTATTGGGACTATACAAGGCACATGGATAAAATCACTACTTTGCTATTCTTCTAAGTAACCAAAATTCAGTTACAATCAAGTTAACGGCATTATCGTATCACTACCAAATCAATTAAAACCGTAATGATGCTACTTAGTGCATACACAAATTAATAAAATGATTAACAATTAGGTTTAGGCCTGGAATTCGCCAAAAATAACGGCATTCTGATTTATAAAGAAAGTAAATCTATTTAAGTCAATAGAATTAACTAAGCCAATATTACTAAAATAAAACAAAAGTACATAGTTTATTTCCTACTTACATTCATCGTGATCCTTGGCGGTGACGGTGAGGACAGTATGCTGAATATCTTCATTTTCGTCAACTTCCGCCTCGTATAATGCTTTGTCGAAATATGGTGGGTTGTCATTCTTGTCCGCAATTCCAATACGGATAAATTTTGTAACTGAAACAGATAAACACATCATAATTATTATAATTGTAAACAATATTCACAAAAGAATTTAGTTCTAAGAATTTTACAGGAATTTTATTAAAAGAGTTTCAGGAGAGTTTACGCATCAAAGAACAACTGTTAATAGCCTTCGGAGTTTAAAGAAAAGGGTTATAATTTTTACCCGATAATTTTGAAATCTGATGCTGTAATACTGTTTGCGAAGTCTAAAGGTGAATTGCAGAAGTAATGTTAAAATACTGAGCGACGTAATCACCTTATTTTCTATGGAGCAAACATAAGTGATACGGTTTAGGCGTATGGTCACCTCAGAGGCTAAGTGGTTGTAAATAATAAAACATTGGAAAATTACATTTATTAATTCACTGCATATGATGGCAAAGTCTTGCAATCACGAGATGTTAGATTTAAATTGCAAAAGTTTCAGAAGCTTACATAAACTCTGACGAAAACGCTGGTAGGTAAAGTGCGAAAGAAGTACATATAATATGAATCAAAGTGCGTTAAGACTTCTGGCAAAATATCTACTGCTTTAACATAAAACGTATGCTGATATTATACAAGAAATTTTATGTGCCAGGAATTATAGTATCCAATCGGAAATAACGAAAAACTAAATGACAAAGGTGTCTTGCGGATGCCATGCGATCAAACACCCAAACAAGGGTTTACTTCTACGTCAACCAGAAAATAAGTCATTAAACGACAGAAAGAGATAGGAATCTCAGCTTTTTTAAGAAATGGCTGACCACTAAGATAGCAACTGGCTAGAGGCCAAATCCATATCGTTTATAATAATGAAGTCAGAATCAGTTTTAAGTAAGAACTTCTGATATTTAATGAATTTTAGGGATGTTCTTAAAACAATTGACAGGATTGAGAATAACAAAATGATTCCTAAAGGTTTTTGACAATCTGTTAACAATACCTATAACAATAATTTGGTGGGAGGGATATGTTCGTCATCTTTTAACAAGACAGACTTTCAGGTGCCTACAGAAATGAATCGATGTTGGTGATAGTTCTCTAGTGGAAAAACTATTTTAGACATTGTTGAAATCGTCTTCGATTAATCTTAATGAAATAAATAACACAATTACTATCCATTCACGGTCTCAAACATGTTAAAATTTGCTGGTAAAATTCAAGCAGGTCGACATGGGTCCGGGTGTCAATATTTTTATAAAATTGTAATGTTTGTTTAAAAAAAATTAAGTTTACCATTGTATGTCCCTATTTCTTTTTAAGGATGATTTGAAATAAATTAGGGTTATAACCGTAAACTCTAAAATGTCTTACAAATAAAATTAATTACATTTCAAAGCATAAATTGTAAACTCTGGTAAAAGTAATATTAAAATATAAAAAATAAAATAGGGCAAAATTTATCCTACACCAGATGTTGGAAGAATCTTTCTTCCATTAAAAAGTCACACATCAGAACTTCTTTTATGTCTCGTCTTTTAATTGAATTTTAATTAAAACGAGTTAAGATACTGCTTCTTCGTGGCCTTTAAGAACAAATTCAGTAAAGGGCAGAGCACTATCGTATACTGAGATTATTTTCTTTAAAACTTGTAACTGGATCTTACTGTGTTCAGAAACTTTTCTTTTAATTTTAGAATTTATCGTTTAAATCGTTGACAAAGATACTTTTTAATGAATAATCTGATACTGCTGAACTGCAATCACAAAAAATGCAATAAAAACTCAAGCGTTTTAGCGTAATATAAGGGGATTTCCAAAAGGTACAAAATTTTTTACCTATGACCTATTGAATTTATATTTTTACAAATAATTTTTTTCCTGTTAACAGAAGGTTGGGTGATAGACTTGACAAAAATAATGTTAGAAAACTAGGGTGAGTAATTGGACTCTGAACCATATATTTTCCGTTACATTTTACAAGAATGCTGTACAAGAATAAACTAATTACTCGTTTGCCTCAAATCCGAAAACAAGACGTAGATGTAAATTTATTTTGTTCACATTTTCTGTCGATTAAAATATTACATTGAATCTTTTAAACTATAAAACATCAATTAATCATTTACACAGATATATTAAAAAAATAAACACAAACATAAAAAATAAAATAGATAGCACAAAATAGAGCACTTAAAGTTTTTGTAAATTTTCGAAGTTTCAGCTTCTTCTTCAGACAAAATCTCGAAAAATTACAAACATGAAAGAGCTCTATTTTATAGGATCTATTTTTTCATATAGGTTAATTATTGTTTTAAAAACGCGATCTATGAAGTTCGCTTTCCAATGTTTTGATTTAATAATAAAAATACTGAAAAAACTTCAGATAAATTAATTTCACATGACAAATGACCACATTCATAAAGTTCTATTTATGCTAGTTGTTAAAGGAAAAAATTTCAAACTTTAGCGGAACGTAAAACTACAAAAAAGGCTTGAATCGCAAGAAAATTATTTGGCAATAGAGTCATTGAAAAACCGTAATATAATATGAAGGTTAAAACAGAGGCACCCGACATTGTTTAGTAACTTAAATTTTTTTTTACTTTTGTTGTTTTTCAAATTTGGATTCATTTTTTGTACAAATATTATATAAGTACAAGAATGTTTGTATTTTAAAAGTATCTTCACTGGGATATACCTTATCCAGACAAATTAACTTTTTACCAAATTTATTCATTGATATAAAAAGAACAGATTACATATAAATTTGTAAATATGAAGCTATTTTCTCGCTGTATAAAATATCCTACTCATTAATTATCTACGCATATATTTTTATTTTTTATCTGTTTCATTATCTATTCAATAGATAGCTGAATGATATTCTCAAAGTCTATACCCACCCTATTTTCCATCTCCGAACTTCCATGGAAGGATTTATAGGGGCACATTTATTGCACAAAGGAAACCACAACCTCTTGGTGTATTGCTCTTAATTCCCACCTGAGCCAACATAAAAGCAAATCTCTTATGAATTAGATGGTCCTTTACTCCCTGACTTTCCTTCTATTTATCAAAAGAAACTCATTTTCTAGACGCAGGTGCCTGGCAAGCTTTTAAGTCATTATACACGTAGTTTACATGGATTAACGGGGCTACAGTATATAAGCAATCAAGAAACCCTTTACGTTAATAGTTTCTTATGGATCTTTCCATAAAAGTAAAAATTGTTGCTAAATTGAGATTTCGCTTTTACTACGAAAAAATCAATTACTGAACATTAATCAATTCTACCAATTTCTAGAACTAAACGAGATAAATTGAACTCTTTTCTACTTTTCTGAACCAACAAATTCTGTGTTAAAATAATCATCAGGGGCACTAAATAAATGTTTTACTATTATAATCCATACACTAACATATCATAACAATATTTTAACTTACAAATAACTAACCCTACAACTAATATATTATTTATTTATAAAAATGTAACTTATTACTACTATACATATAAATATATTATTTATGTAGATAACCGATATATTATTTACCTAGATGTAAAACGAAATGTTTTTTTATTCATTTTCCTATTTAAATTTAACCTGTGCAGTTCTGCACAACCAATAATTTTTTGACTATTAGCTGTTATTTATTATATTATTTTAAAACTTTTGAGGAGAACATTACTCAGCAGCAGGAGGCAAATGTTTAAGTCACATTGATAGTTGCCTGAAAGTTTCAGCTGTGCAAGTTAATGTACGATAGGATGTTAATTGAATTATATATATATATATATATATATATATATATATATATATATATATATATATATATATATATATAAAGATATTTTTTTTAAATTACAAGATTAAATTGCTTTAAATTAAATTCCGATAGTAAAGGAACTAACCGCGTCCTTGTATAGTGCATTCACGAAAGACTAGATGACCATCCAAACCAACTAGCCCGTGACCTAGCCATACGGAACTTCCCAACTGTGCGACGTCTAAAGCAAAAATCGAGTAGAGCCTCTTGGTCTGAATAACGGACAATACCCGTAGTTTTAACCGGGGAATGTACCACTGAATACCTCTTCACCTTAAAGTGAAATTCTCAGCCGCCATTTAAATATCGTATACGGAAGTTGTGCAGCTCAATACAGTACCGCAATAAAAATTAAAGACAAAATAAAATTACCTTAACAATGAATTGAGAATAAATAAATCAAATGACCGGAAAATCTATTTTAAATCTCTATTCCATTTTCTGCAGAGCCGATAATTGAGAATACTTGGTAGATGTGGCCAGTTTAGAACAAGGATTTAGTGAGTGTGATTGTTTTCTAATTTTGATTTAAACTGCCCGTAGTTATGCTTGGTGGATTGTTCCATTTATGTAAGGGATGTTAAAATCTGTGTGGTGTGTATCTCTGTGGAAACATTTTAGCTTAGCTAAAACCGAGGGTTTAAATAAGCCATTAATTTGGTACATCCATACATCCACCTTTAATTGGTTTAAGTAAGTATTCATAAAGAAGTACTTTCAGATGACGGGGCAATTTGACCGACGGTACAGTAAACCGTTCAGCTGTCAATGTTTACTACCTTTTGAGTTTCTCGTTTACATAATTGTTTCATGTAAACCGAACGGATTCAACAAAAGTTTAGGAAACTGGATTACCGGTATTTTAACTTAGAAATCCCAAATCTGCGAGTAAACGAATTTTTAAAACAAAGATGTTCGACACATAACAAGTTTATAAAATGCAAAGGGAATAAACATTCACAAAAAACAAACAAAGAAATCTTTGAATTTAGTAGTTCGTAACAGTCATTAATATAGCAAAAACGAGTTTGAGTTAAAAAAAGCAGGTGAACTAAGTACAATTGAAGCACTGTGCAAGAACTGCAATTTAAAGAGAAAAATAAGCTACGGGCGAATGGATGTTTTTGAGAACGAAATTGAACAGAATACAGTAATGACCTTTGTTGATTTATTATCCCTACGCTACAATACAAACAAGCAACAATATATATATTTTTACAGTACTTGAGTAGTTTTTTTAAATTTATAAATTAACCTAACGTTCAAGACATAAAAACAATAATATTCTACTCGCGGCCAAAATGTGAGGAAAATTACAAACATTGCGTACAAAAATATCTCCAGTACTTTGACTTAACTAAACCACATGAACATTGTGGCTAATTAAGTTTATTTTAACCCAACAAGATAAACAAAATTGCTATAAAAACAAAAATTTCTACAAAATTATTTAATTAGTAATTAAACGTATAAATATAGTACTAAGATAAAAAGTATTGTTAACGTTAGGAAAGCGGTTCAACTGTACCATGAAGGAAAATATTATATAGATGATTTAATATTAGTACAACCATCGAGCTCCGTAGTCTCTTGTTTTCTTTGTAAAGTTGTTCGTTAATTTTATCAATAATCTTCTTTTACAATAATGTAACACTACAGTAATAACATTTTATTTATAATAACGCAATTAAAGAGTAAACAAAAGAACAAATACATTACAAACTAAAATATTGTGACATACATCGGCTGGACTATGGTGTTAAAAGTTTTGACCGTAAAGTTTAATATTTTCGGGACGCTGCCTTGCTTGTTCTCTTTTTAGTACAGTGTAAAATATTATACACTTATTTATTTATTTAGATTAATTACTCGTGTCATATTATTCTTATATACTCTTTAGCTTTCAGACTAGCTCTATGGTTGTATATACTACACATACAAACGCCGGCTACCCTATTCTGCGTTAGCTACTGTTGTGACAACTGTGAATTGTGTTAGTTAAAAACCATTTTGGGTGTAGTAGTAGTTTCTCCGTGCAATATATTTACAAAAATAATTTACAATAATTATCAGGTTGTTAGTAAACATTAAATATTTATTTGATTTTTAATTTTCATATGTCTCATTAGTTAAATTTCATTTTTAAATAGTATATAGTACAGTAATGGTATATAGTAGGTAAGTTTTTAAAACATTTTTTATTCAAATAAGTCTGTTACTAAGTTAAGCAGTTAATTGTAATTTTTCTATCAGTAAATGTAATAATTAATGTAAATAACTAATTTGTAAATAAATATTAATGATAATTTATTTAAATTGTTATTTAGAAATAATCAGATTCTGAAACAACCGCGAATAACGTCACAAATATTTTTTTAATCTGAGTTAAACATGAATTAAAATGGTCTCTAATTATTATAAAATTCATAATGGAGTCTGATCAAATTCGTAATGATGGAAAAATAACAATTAATTAATTATTTAAGATATAAAAACAGATTTTAATAAAAAAGTGAAGAAAAAAATAAAATAAAATAAACAGGGACAAAGGTTAAAAAGAAGCAAACATTAAGGGTAAATTAGGTATCTGCTGAGCCTAGACACTGTCCGTAATGGGATTAAAATATGTGTAAAAGTACGCTTAATTAAGCCAAACAGTAGTCATTAGTTTTAATTAAGTAACATATTAATAAATTAGGTATAATATTGTCGTAACTTATATTCACCATGCTCATGGTTTAATTAATTTAACGGAACGCTTAAGCATACAAAAACTTTTTATTAACTCATTCAATAAAAAAGTTTACCGACAATAATAACTGATGTTAAGTATCCTCAGCCTTCCAGATTTATCAGAACAATTTCAAAAACTAAGTACATATATACGCGAATGAATGAATATACGAAATACTGTACTCAAACAGTATCAAAAGGGACATGAAACAAATTACAACTCTGATCTGTCACTAAACTGTCAAACTTCGGAACTCATTTGAATTCCAAAGTTGTACCACAACACATCCACCACATTACAACAATATACATTTTATAAATACACAGGATAACATATAAATGTACTCTCGGTTTAAAATGAAAAAAGAGTTTTGGTTGACATTTAAAGATTACATAATGAATAATACAGCCCGGTAAATAAGTTTGTTTATCTACATTACTGTAAAAATATAACAAAAAAGCGAAAAGCAAAATTTACTCACCAACAAAACTCATTCATTACGAAATATCCTGAACCACAACACATTGACACGTGAATTTTGATACTTAAGTTTTATAACAAAAGTAAACTAAAAAGAATTTTGAAAAAAAATACTTCTAGGGCCTACATGAAAAAATGAAAAATTAATTATTTTTACAATTATACAGATTTAAGGTTTACTTGGGGCGAAATTTAAAAAAAACTATTTGAAATGCTGACAAGACTTTCTCTTGCCAATGTTAATAGTGGGAAATATAACCGAGGTTTAATGATTAGTAAACAATGTAAAATGAACGAACGACATAACCTAACTTTAATCATGAGTGAAATACGCTTAATGTAAATCAACCATAATAGAACTTAAAAATACGGTAAATCAATAATTGACGCTAAACTAGGCTCTGTGGAGAAAAGTGGTTGAAAAAATGTTGTAGATGCTTTAATTTTCTAGAGTAACATTCATTATAATATACACTTTTATCGGAAAATGCTTACTAAGGCCGCAATCTTAAAAAATCCTATTTTACCGATTTCGATGAGCAAACCACAGAAAATTACTAATTGAAGCGTTGTAGAAAAAATGTTATAAAATAAAATTTTTAAGTTGTTTTATTTTCTACAAACATGATTATAGGCTATACATGTTCCCCGAAAATTTATTATTGCAGGCCGTCATCTCAAAAAATTTACCACGAGAGCACAGCCCCTCCCAAGAATTTCAGTAGAAAAGGCGCTTATTCTACCTCGTAGAGCATAAAAAGTGTTGTAGAAGAGGCGATTTTCTAAAAAAAAATCAGAAGCCGTTTTTTTAGAAAGTCGCACAAATAAACTACTACTTCCGGTAGACCGATTTTGATGAAAATGTTCGTGCCGGGTTCTGTAGTGGTGTCTATCTTAAGTTTTAAGTTTCGCCTTCGTACAATACTCCGTTTTTGAGATATGGAACATTACTTTTCTGAAGGACTTAGAGGAGAACCCCGTTCATGTATAGAATTCAACTTGATTTTTAGATCATATAGAGTTCATTTAATTAACTTCATTTACTAAAGTTTAATGTACATTTATTTATTTTATTTTCTTCGGATAGCTCAGAAATAATTTTTCAATCTGTTGTCAGCGTTGTCATGTCTCTGCTCTACCTTCAACGGAGCCGTCTTTGTGGGTCGCCTACTTAATTTGTTCAATCCATATCAAGTAGGCCTACAAGTAAATTTTCATTGAAGTACTTTTTTTGAGTGGTGATCCCTGCATAAGACTTGGCTTGTGCTTAGGTACTGATATGAGGTATAAAACCTAGGTATGTCACCAAGTACTTCAAGTACTTGATGACATAGTTATAGTTGAGACTATTAAGTAGTATTGGCCATTCATTTCTTATAGGAGTTTGGAACTACTATTCATGACGAAAACATTCAGCTATCGTATATTTTATTTACAATATTTATTTCTTCATTATTATTATTATTAGTATTATTATTATTATACCATAATCTATACAATACATAAAAGGAAATTAAACAGCATTGTTACGAATATAATTAAACAGATAAGTTAGATTATAATTAATTATAATAATAAATTTAATTAATAACAGAATACGTTTAAATTTAGAACATTGTCATACTGTTTTTATACCGAGCGATAAAAGTTATAACATCAATAGAAGTAGTATAAAAGTAAAGTTAAGGAACAGAGTGGAGAAAGAGAGAATTACTCAGAAAAACTTACAGTAATGTGTTCAGAACAGTTAGTAATTCTACTTTATGTCCATTTGAACAGTAGTCTCAACTAAACATGTCATTGAGTATACAGATGAAAAAATACCAACCTGATCGGAATCGTAGCCGAGACACCAGCGTAAAAGCCAATTCTGACGACTACTACAACAACGGGCCGGCTAGAATACAACGCTAGCTTCAGAAATACATTATTCAAGTAATGAATGAGTAAATCTGAGTGCAACGTTCCATTTGATACGTAAAAAAAGGAGGCCTCAGCAATCGGCCCGAGTTATTTAAATCGAAATCTTCGTATTCTGATATGATATGAAATTTTGGCCGAATCATTAATTTTATTTGGCTTCCATACACCCAAATCGGTTTTATAATGTTCGATAAATGGTTAATTTTAAATGAAGCGGTAATTTAGAACGTTGAGAAAGTATAAAGAAGAGTTGTTTACGTCGTTGGTATAAAGTTTTACGTTTTATACCTACATGTGAAGCACAAGTCAGCCGTCTATTAATGTGTAACCCAAGATACGTAACTTTATTGGTTTGAGAAGAGCAGCAGTATCGTAAAGACGCTTAGTTCAGCTATTTACACTAAATTTTAAAAACCAATTATTTTCACGCGACCTGACAGTTAAGCTAGGATATAAATTTTTATTTTTATAATTTTTCGTAGAAAGATACTTAAATTTTGAAAAAATATACCGGTATCAAAAAGGTCAAAATATAAATATCATATCAGTAAAGTTGACGTGAGAATAATATAACCATTTGATAATCATAATTTCCGATGCTCTAGAAAATCATCCATCTAGAATTTACGATAACCAACACATTATAAACGTATGCCAAACTATATTTAAGCTATACGATAAAACATTATTGCATTAAGTTCATAAACGTAAAATGTTAATTAATATTATTTTTGACAGTTATCTGTTATCTATAATTTCATTTTTATATCTATTCATGGCCAACGATTACTAAAAGGAACTAACATAATAAGTTTGGTTAATGTAAACAAAAACGGATACACGTAAGGGAAAACTTTTATAGATGGACAAATTTTACTGAATCAAATTTTGAACTAAGCACCACTGGTAGATACTCTCTCACAAAGAAAACTTAACTTCAGCTTCTCATTAATTTATATAACTTTTTCGAGTTCATTCTACTTATAGCCTGATTTTCGTAAGGAGAGCGCTGGGCAAAACATGCGTCTGCGTTAGTATAGTCTTGTATGTACTGCAATAGTGCAGCGTATGTAATCAACAATGGAACAGCATGGCTACAAAATACAAAGGGTGTTGTTAATTTTCAACAACACTGACTGTATATCTAACTGTAGGTCGGAGGGGTATGCAGGGTCCAAGTCAAGTATGCGCATGCGTAGCCCAGCGCTCACACCAATTGGCTTGGCCTTTAACTCATTTATTTCTTATAATCTTCCGTATTTTTAATAATTCTTAGTTGCTGTATTGTTATGTGAATTCGTGTGTGGTGATCAATATTAAAAATTGTTTTTCCAGTTTATCTCCAAAGAATTTCATTTAATTCTAAAATATAAATAATAAAATATCATAAAGTTATATTATTATTAACATACGGTGAAGATTCGGATTTATCCCATGGAGAGATGCATTCGAATTATGAATATTGTTGATGGTTGCGGGGTTTATATATATTTAACAGGAATATATCAACGTTTAAGTGGAATATTGTGTTATGTTGGATAGATTGATCCAGTTGGGACAGCGGATGACAAGTAGGAAGGTGAACTGAGTCGCCAGCCAGCGTTTTTAAGTCATACAGGACTCCTGTTTTGATAATTGTTATTTTCCTTGTTTGTTAGCTTGGTGGCTTTTCTTGTTGTTACTGTTTATATTCTTTCTCCTGGTTATCTTTCCACGCTGTAGGTGTGGTATCATTGCCAATCCCTGCACAAGTTTACTTATACGCATACAGGCATAGCTCTATGTAGTTAGTAAAGTGTTTTTCTTTTGACGTCACCGATTTACGCCCCGATAGGTAAGTGCAGCGTTTTCAAGGATTTCTATCTGTTGCTGCACTTCAACTCATGTAGGTCGTGCCCGCTTCCCTGTTACTAGTTCCTTTCATGGAGGTTGACTGGAGGCCATCAAATTATTATTATTAGTTTTTAAGTGAATGTTATATTTTTTTCATAAGGCATTTTAAGCTGCTTACAACAAAATATAAATTACGGAATAAATTTTTACTATTCCGGTAAAAATGATATAAGCCTATTACTATAAAATACATAATTTTAGTACAATAAATTATCTGTCAACGAGCCTATGATATTTGCTACAAAATAATATTCGATACGATTTTGAGGAGTATTGTACGTATGAAAACTATTCAGTGAATTCTCAAGCAAGACGCAGTACAATTTTTATGGTAGAGTGAATATGTGATAACATTCTTCAGAGAAGTAAAATCAAATATCTTTACAATTCGTTTAACATACGACTTACAGGACACGATCCTGAAAAGAGAGTTCATACATTCCGCAACAAACAATTGAAATATTTGTGAAATTATTGAGACCATAAACTGAAAAAGTATTTTCGTACATCACTTCTTTAGGGGGAAAAATTATTATTCTTCATTCTGAAAGAATTTTGTAAATGAATAATAAGTTTTCAAAAAAAATAATCAAAAAACAAAAATAATTCCGGGCTTTTGAGATAAATTTTTAATTTTATTTTCTTGCGTGGGTGATTTCCGAGAAGAAAATAAATGAAAACATTAATAAAATAAATGATAACTGAAATAACTTAGGATTTGCGTAAAACGTTACTTTTCACAAATAATCTAGGAGATTACCAATGCCAACCTCCGCTAAACCGATTAATTTTAAAATATGAGATATTAAAATAATACCTTAACAAATCACATGAAATAAAATTTGAAATATGATTGAATTTGAGATGACAGGATGTGTAGATTTAAACAAAACTTCCATGCATAATAATCTACATGAATCAGTGTATAGGTTAATACAGCACGTCAAATTAAGTATACGATATAACACCTGCATCAGACAGAATATAATTAGGGTTTTCAATTAGTATAATATAAATCGATTATGTTACAGTATTATAAAACACAACGTAATAACATTAATGGATTTCCGTCTGATATATGAAATTTTTCATTTTTTTAAAGGAATATAGGTCAAAAATAAATATACTTTACATGGCCAATTTACGAAGCCTACTGAAACTCTGTTAAAAAAATATGACAACAGAAAAACATTAATTTAAACTGTTAGGTAACAAAATATCAACTGACTTTATTCAGGTTGTTTACATATGAACGATCACCAAAAAAACTGCATTTCCTGTTGTTTGAACTAGTTTTGATCATCAACTCACTTCACAAATTATAACACAAAATGAATCATAACACACAGTTTCTATAGACTACAAAGCGTATTATAACTAACATTATGATTTCAAATATGGTATATTCTCTTCTTTGCCATCCCTTTGCAGTTAATTAATATTACGTTAACTATTTCCCTAAAACACACTTTCAGCCAACAATTTTGAAAGATATAATAGAGATTGTCGTTAGAAAAACGAAAGTTTTTGTGGAACAAATACTGGCCATGGAAACAAAAGTACGATACAACACTTGAATGATTAGGGGATCACATAACTTGAAGTTCAGTTGGAATTAAGTTAATCCACTAATTTATTAATCCAATTTGTAATTTAATCCATTTATTAATCCAGTTGTAATTTATTTAATCCACTGGGTTGGTTTAGTGGTAAATTCATCGCCGCGAGTAAGCTGTTTAACAGCTGATTTTGGAGACGAAGGTTCCGAGGTACAATTCCTAGTAAAGGTAATTTTATACGGATTTTAATAATATACAATATAGGGTGATTCAAAAAGAGCGCCGGTTTTAATATATCAAATTAAGAGATTTATTTTATTGAAAAACTGAAAATAAATACATCAACAAGTTCATCTTACCTTCCGATTTCATGTATGAAAAATGATGTCATGCATGTGTCCTCCTCTACTGCGCTGGCACGCATCAACTCTGTCCATGAAATTGGATATTACTGCACGACAAGTTTCGACTTCCATTTGCCCGATAACCCGTCGAATTTCCTCCTTCAAGTCATTGATGTTTCGGGGTTTATTGGCATACACCAATGACTTCAGATGACCCCAAAGATGAAAGTCACACGACCTTGGTGGCCATTGATGGTCGGAATTACGAGAAATGATGCGATCCTGGAACTGTTCACGGAGCAACAACATTGTTTCTCGTGCAGCGTGACAGGTGGCACCATCCTGCTGAAACCACAACTCGTCAATGTCCATTCCATCCAAATGACGCCATAAAAACTCCCTAATCATCGTACGGTATCGGTCTCCATTTACTGTCACGGCTTGTCCTTCTTGATTTTCAAAAAAGTAAGGGCCGATGACACCGCCCGACCAAAAGCCGCACTAAACATTTCCCTTTCATTAACCACGCGAGGGTTTTCTAAACCCCACATACGGCAGTTCTGTTTATTAACAAAACCGTTTAAGTGGAAGTGCGCCTCATCACTGAAAATGATTTTGTTTGCGAAGGTGTCATCATCCTGCCGTTTTCTCAATATCCAGTCAACAAACTGTCGTCTCTTCTGGTGGTCTGCCACTTTCAAATGTTGCGTCAACTGAATTTTATACAGGTGATATTGGAGATCGTACCGAAGAATTCTCCGTACAGAAGAACATCGTAAACCCAATTGTTGAGAACGGCGACGTATTGATTTTGCTGGGCTAACAGCCACACTCTCACGAACCAACGCAACGTTCTGCTCAGTTCGGCCAGAACGACGACGTCCAGAACTTTTAAGGTCGACTGTTGAACCCGTCTCAAAAAACTTTTTCATGAGCTTGCGAACTGTTGATTCATTCGGTGCTTCATTACGTCCTAGAGTACCGCGAAGTCGCCTCACAGTAGCCGCATAACTCTCTCCACTCTGGTAAAATGTTTTGACGATTAACACTCGTTGTGCAATAGTAAACTTCTCCATGGTTAGACACAGACTGCGAGAGTACTACACTGCGAACAAGAGAAACTACAACTGAATCGTCAATCGGAATGTTCTCCGAAATAGAAATGAGGTCTAACAATGTTGCCAACCGATAAACAAAAATTTACCAGCCGTTTAAAAACCGGCGCTCTTTTTGAATCACCCGTTAGTTACCGGTATACTTTGATGGTTGGGGTTCAAATACACGTACTCTCTCAGAAATGGTCGGCCTGAATCGGTACAAAAATACACTTTATTTACACCTCATACATATCAATCTCATCTCATTGGGTCATAGGGTTGTTTATTGTTCTTCATTTGTACAGATTTGCAACGTACACACATTAAGAATAAAAAAATGTTATTTAATTTTAATTTGCAACTTGACCAAAACTACCGGGAAAAAGATTACAATATGCCAAGAGAAAAATGGCGTAATTATCTCAAGGTGAGACTGTATGACGGTTTTGACTGAAAATTTCGGTTTTGGGGTTTTTATGTTTTTGAACAGTTCAGACCTAGATCAACCAAAAAACATTAATTACGTCAAAAAATTAAGTTTTTATCAGGTTTACACACAAAAATTATCAAACGTCACCAAGCACAAATATTTTTCATAATTTTATAGCTTACTGCTCGTTTTAGTGCTAAAGGAATTTTAGTTTTTTTAAATAGCTGCATGACTGTTTTTAAAAATTCTTAGTTGTTGATTCACCTTTCTAACCAACTACTGACGGAAAGTTTACTTATTTGTGTACATTTTGTATTTGATTTGTGCTTTATGTTTTTTACCTGTTCCCGTAAATTTCGATTTTTTAAATTTTAGGTGAATTTTTCTCGGAAACCATTAAACCTACCAAGCTGAAATTTTTACCAGTTGTTTATCTTGTACACCCACATATAGGCCTACCGGTATTTTTATTATTTACTCAGATACTTTTTAAATTAGTAATATTCACAAACGTAGAAAAAAATGTGTAAAAGTTTTATTAGTTTTTTTTTAAATTTCATGATCGAACAGATTAAATTGAAAAACTGAAAGCAGCTACAGACACCTGACAACTAAAAGTGTGATTAGTTTCATTAGCCTTACTTTTATCAATATTATGAAAAAAGTACCTAAAAATAGCAAATTTAACATTGCCGGGACACAAAATAGTCTCCCCTTATAGAAGAACACCGACCAGTAACAGCGCTCCAGAAAATCAATAGTTTGTTACACTTCAATTTGGGATTCATTTTTTTAAATGGTCTATAATAATAAATTAAATATCTACTTTATCAGCGTTTGGCATCTTTGTGAGGTTCCTGATAAATCGGGAGAATTCTAATAGCATACTAAGGAATTATTATGACTCCAAAATCCTTCTCTGACCAACGCAATTGTTAAAATATAGCATTAACGTAAAGAGCACATAAATGATCGTAATATTTTTTATTGGAAGTTTGGTAAATAACCACAAAAATTAATCTGGAAACGCTGTATATATGAAATGCCTAATAGGTTTGCTGCACCACAAGTAAGTTTAAATTAAGCGTCGAATAATTTTTTAAAGGAAGTACTTTATTGTTCTATAATAAAGCGGAAGTAAAAAATACAAGATTAGTCAGTTATTTTAAAACAAATAACTTAATTAAAATCAGCAAGCGCGCGCACACATCATAGACTCATACACATGAATACCATACTAATGAGATGTACAGTAATTCCAACAACTTTGGAAATGCATTCCATTATGTATAAAATAATTTAAATCTAAAGTTTTAATACACAGAGAAAGGGCTTTGAACCGTACGTTTTAATTAATAAAACGCAGGATTAGTTTAATTATTAGACTATAAATACATTTTAAATTTAATTTTAAAATTATATTAATTAAATAAATTTATTTAAAAAAATTTTAAATACAAATTAAACTTTCAGTACTTTTAAGAGAACAAATCTTTTTTTTCTCTTAGTGAACCAACTTATATCGCATACAACTACATATTGAAGACACAGATTCCGCATCGCTTGTCTTGGTAAAACGGAATATAATTACTAATCTTTGTAAGGAAAAATACAGATGAATGCGGAAGATAATGAGGAAATTATGAGGATAAAACAGCAGAAAAGATGAAAGAAGGAAATTAAATGAACTGTTATACAAACTATTTCAATTAAAATTAACTATTTTTATTTCAAATTAAAACTTTAAATATAATACATAATCCACCCTTATTAAAGTATTAAGAGGAAACCGTTAAAAATGTAAAAAATAAATAAAAAAGAAAAAAATAAGCGGAATAGCTTATGGTTAATCAAGAAATTTTACACTTTGTCTTTCAAAAACATAAAAATACAACATTTTTAATGCGTCCATGTGCTTATGTGAGTAAGTTAGTAGTACAAGTGAACGGAAAATGTGATCCGGCAATACCGCGGCTAACTCCATGGACTTTCAAGCTCACAATGATATGAGGGATGCTTCAATGGTAAATTCTTGGTTTCCCGATGGCCCGAAAAATATTTAAAAAAAAAACATAAAGAGCGATAAACTCAACTAATTTAATCCTAAATATTCCACAAAAATACTCTGATGCTACACTAATTGATTTGTTTCTTTAATTTTAAATCACAGTAACCGGTGGAACTTCATTCCGAAACTGATGAACGATTGTTAACAAAAAATCGTAAACTTGCATTGAAAAAAGTTTAAATTATAAACGTAATAAATAAACACATTCTCTTTAATTACTAAAACGTTATAAAAAACTTTTGATATTTCTGGATGCGATTTAAACCCATACAAAGAGGTGGTTTACATAATAAGTGAATCGTGTAGACTGCCGATAAATTTTGATTGTTACTTTAACTAAAGAATAATACACCATTACAATTACCTAAATTAGTAGGCTAATGTACTACAATGAAATGCGGTTACTGCAGAATTACAAAACAAAGGCATAATGAGCAATATCACCAGCAATCAGTAGTAATTAATTGATGGTCATTGTAATCAATACACACACTGAAGTAAACAATTTACATCGATAAAAGTTGTATCTAGCCTACACAGAAACTCTAACAAAGATATAAATGTGTAATAAAAGTCAAACGGAAAATCTACATTCATAAATGTCATTTATTTATTCATCCATTGACCTTGTCACCTTCGCTCCCTTTGATTAGGTACTATGCTCGCAGCTATCAAAGCTTCCGACACGCCGTCAGCGGGAAGCCCCCAATAGTTCCGATAGGGGCAGTAGGCCTGTGTCCGCACTGCAGTGGGTTAGTACCCGCCCCTACTACAACGCTCTGGTGACTACATAAGAGCGTTCCGTTGAGCCTGATCGTCATTCCATTCCACCCTACAGCTTCGACCAGACATCCACCACTAGCCCACGGCTACCGGACTCCGATGAAGGCCCATCGACGACCCCGCAAGAGAGAAGATAATACTTCCGCTCGCTGACTCGAAACCGTAACCGTTGTCGACCGGGACCGTCATTGCCCGATGCCGCGAGCGATGCCCACAACAGTGCCTAGACCGAGCCTTGCGCCCACCTGATCAAGACGAAGCAGCCACAGACGCACTACTACGAGCAAAGAAGATGACGTCTTTGCTGGAAAACAAAATGCCTTGTCCCCCACCTCCTAGACCGCCACGACGACTACGACCGACTCTTCCCCCTAGACGACCACTGCTTAAACGCCCCTTTTCAGGGCCTTAAATATTTAAGGTTTCCCCACCCCGCTTAATATCGTCATCCGGTGATAACGCTTTTTAGCGATTAAGCTACAGTTTGAAAATATTATTACATTATAATCTAGGTTTCATTATTCTAAAAAATATGTTTGGGAAATATGCAATAGTTTGTAAATATTATTACTACATAATGTAGGTTATTATTTCATAAGTATAATATTTTATAATCACCTAAGTATAAATTGTAGGTATATTAATTAAACAATCGCTACTTAAGTTTATAAATTACTAATTAAAAAAATACAATAAAAAAGTAAATATAACAATACAAAAAAGATGTAAAACAATAATAATGAAACCTCAGGGCAAATGTGTAATAATATGTAGATGTGGCCGAACACCGTATAAATAAAAACATTATTTAATTGTTTTATAGGCTATTTAAAATCGAGAACTGAAAATATATAATTTAAATAAAGCAATAAAAAAAAGTGTTATTTTTATCTTTTTAATAGAACAGTCGTAATAATTTTACGTTATTAAAGCAAATATAAAATTAAAGGAATATTAGTTTGAGTACATACGGTTCTAATTTTATTAATGTGAAATATAAATAATTAATGCAAGTATTTTTACGGAAAAATATGCTAGAGGAAAAAGGAAGGGTGAGCCTGCAGGCACTACTCCAAGAACAGCTAATTTTGAAATCATAGTACTCCAATGTAAAAGATCAACATAGGAATATTTACACAAATAGGCCTACGGTACAATTTTTATCTAACTAATTTTTGAACTCCCGTAGGCCTGTAGGTATAGTCTGTGAGTGATATGATATTTTTGATATTTATGTGAATGATATTTTTCTTCTTAATTTATCATCTCTATCATCGTCATCATCTCCAGCTTCAACAACTTTGTGTGTAAAGATGTTGATTCACAGTTCATAAAGTTTAATTTTGTACATTTATATAGGGACACAGATATTTTTCTTCACATTTAGTCTTGTTGAAACACACAACTGAGTGTGGTTTTTAATTTTAATTCTAAAGACATTACTCAGATTTTCTCGTTTTTACTTAAAGTGTTTATATTTATAAACTGATTGTAAAAGAAAAACACTGTTGTAAAAAAAAAAAATGTAACTTTTATTTTGAATTTGGAACAGTCAAAGAAACTCTACTGTTATTAAATCTTCTAACAACAATAAATAGCAAAACATATTTGTAATATAATGCATGAAAAGAAAAAAAACCCGTAGTTTTTCTTAAATTAACATAGCAAATTTCGGTAGATAATTAATTTGGATAACTTTATAGGATGTAAATAATCAACAAAAAATAAGATATTATTTGAAATGAGGTTAAAAAAGTTTTTACAACAAAATAATTAATGATAACTTCTAAACAATTTTAATTTAAACACTTCTTTTAATTTAAACACATTTAAAAACAAAAAAACCCTTTTTTAGTAACAGCTTACTTTTCGAAACGGATCACCGGCCGTGTGCAAGTTGGAAACAACTGACGCCAGGTGTCAGTTGCAAACAAATGCACTAAGCGTTGATCGTAGTCAATATGTACAATGAAATATAATATTCTTTAACAATTTAATTAACTTCAGTAACAAAAACGGCTAAATAATTAAAAAAAGATTTATAACTGCCATGAAAAAGTTTTAATTTAACAATGTTTGGAAGCCAATAGTTCGAGATTATCTTAGAAGTAGTGATGATATTCTTGCGAGAAGGAAAGGCTTTTGTTTAATTAGAAAAAATGGAGCCAGAAAATAACAAACTATGTTAGCCTCCGGAGACCCATTTCGACTTACTCGTACATTTTCAAATACTACACACACAGGTTTTTAACTTGTTCTGTAAAAACAACAAACTTACTCTTCCCTTTTTAACTCTTAAACAAAAATTATAGTTGTGTGAATTTGAACCATCTACTTAGATTTTCAAAAAAAGATTTTTTATTTTTTTTCCTAGAAAACAAAAAATTTGTTTGTTAAAACAAGAAACAAAGTAAGGGCAACTGAAAAGATTTTAAACACGAATATTAAAAAATTTTAATCTTTATCTTCGGCTGAAAATATACAGACTATATTTCATTAAAAAAAGGGTTTAATGTTTAACTGATAAATTAGTCATAACCTTTAGAAAAAAAAACTTGTAATTCTAAATTATTAAAACTAATAAGAAATAAACGAAAGTTCATTTCATTTTACTACGTTTTAAAAGTTTTATTTTCGTGTTTAAGTGTTAATGGTTTCCTTGACATTGAACTTCTTTATTTAACTTAACTAGTTTGTACACAGTACTATTCTTCCGTAGGTTTGCAGGCAACAAAAATTAAAGTTTATCTTATAACAAGTTAAACTAAGTTATATTTAAACCACAGCTAAATCCTGTTGAAGCTTAGTTTGGGTTTCCCTTCTTACACTGGATGTAAAACTGTAAATTATTAAGAGCCGTAGGCCTACGCCTAAATAAGTAATATGTTGTATTACTTTGAAAAGTATTTGTTATTTAGGCACCCAAGTGCAAAACTTTTCAACGCAGGTCCATAAAAAACTATTTTTATTAACTATTCGAACTAGTAGTTGCGCCTGCGCTTTGCACGAGCTTAGTGTGCTAACCTAAGAGGGGTTGCGTTAATATGTGGTTTTGAAAATAAAACCGGGTGAATAAATATTACCATCAGTTGTCAGGATAAGCATACAAAAAATTTAAAACTGCATATTTTTTGAAGGGTATAAAAATCATAGCCTATTTATTTCTAAGGATTAGACACCCCCTCTTTACAATTATGGCACAAATAGCTGTAATTAATTTTAAATTGTCATATTTCCTAGATACCACTCGGGAACTACGTACCTATGTCGATTTTAAGAACGTAGTTTTCGGGAAGGTATAGAAATAATATGTAGGTATTGGTTTAACAGTTACTTTAGGTTTAGGGTCACACTCCTTTCCTATGGCCGGGTAATTGGTACAGTGGTCAGCGCAACTGGGTTCTATGACAGATTCCCGGGATCGGTCCCGCATAGATCTGCCATTTTATCACTCAATTTCATCTACCACCCTTCACCGCCTGCATTATCCTTCTTGTTCATAACAGTCGGACGTGAACTAAAAAAGATTTTCATTTAATTTTTTTAAGAGAAAATAAAATGCATATGCTTTAGTTTATGTGGTTAACTTTTAAAGAATAAATGTGCCAAATTTAGCTCTTTATTATATCGGGAAATGTTTTTAAATTCTTTTCACATTCGACTGTTATGGCTATGAAAGCAAGTGAAAACGGTGAAGAGTAACAGTGATGAAAAATTCTAGGCCTGACCGGTAATCAAACCCAAGACTCCTGATATTGATCGTAGTTGCGCTGAACACTGCAAGAACGACCTCTCCAATTCTCCAGCGGAAGTTAGAAAATTAGTGATGAGTGTTAAATTAAATCAGTGAGAACTTATACTTATATATTGAGTTACTTACTAAATACTCGTACATAATAAAAAAGTTATCACAGCAGAAAGTTTTATAAAAGTTTGGTATAGCTCGTGAAAATACTGTAGGCCAGAATAAATCACAGTTTTCAATTTAAACGGAGTACATGGGTATTTTTATTTCAAATCTTTGATAAATAATATCGACGAAATAAAAAAGTAAGAGAGAAAAAATGTTGACATATTTGTTTATCAAGTGGTTTTGACTACTTCTTGGAGAACTACTTCTATTCTCAATTTATCAAAAGGTAAAACTAAAAATATTTGAATTGAACATAATATTGTTCATTTATTTAAAAAACTACTCCGTATTGTTTTCATCCTCAAACTGTCAAGAACAATTATAATTTCTAATCATTTAGTAATTTCAATAAACAAAATAAATAAATTGTTCGTTTTAAGAGAATTTATAAATACAATTTCTAGAAACCGAATAATATTATGAATGAACGTTTAAAAAACAAAACTAAGTAAAATATAAATTTACAAGTTTCAATAGAAAATTCATAAACGGTATCAGCGTTATTACAAAATAAAAATGACATGTGCATAGTGGATCCTAAATTAATTTTCCTGTTTCTGAGACCATACGCACCATGTTACTTTAAACAAAAACAGTCCACATTGGGTAAACTAATCAATCACGAAGAATTATTAGGATTTTGACCCGATATGATATTCATGAAATATGTAACATTCTACAGAATCAAACAACCTTAACATTCGATAGGTGTGTTTCATGCCAATCAACGATTACCTATATTAATAGTGCGGTTCCAAACCATCCGGTATGTACGCCCTACAATTTGTGCAATAATACTAATATTCATAACAGTGAAACAAGCATGAAATTCATGACATAGGCATAGGCCTAATACCTACCGTAGGATTATTAACAATCATTATTGCTCAATATTAAACTTCCGGCACAATCGTCATAAAATCTGGTAAATTAGTATTTAAAATAAATGTCATTTTATAATGACATGACGTTTATTCATAGAATATTTTATTAGAAATAAATCGTTTGTTAACAGCTGGGGAAAACATATTACAAATTTATGTGATTTGTTGATTGCTAATTACGATGTATACATAACGAATCTGTCAAATATATAAAAGCCAGAAAGTATTGGTCTTGTGTAAAATAAAGATCACAAAATATCCTATTCCAATCAATTTTGGTTGAGATCAATAAAATACAAATCAGGTGTATCTTCATAAAAATGAGGTATCATCATAATTTTACACAAATGTTAAGTTTAAATGTATAAGAAAATATTAATTTAAAATTTTACCTAAAATATTCCTACCTTACACAAGTTTAATATTAAATTTAACAGCATCTTTTTATTGTTCATTTTATACTTAGTCAAGCGAATGATACAAACATTTAGGAGCTAAAGAAGAAGAGGTAAAGAAATATTAAAAACTAATAATTATTAATGTAGTAGGACTTCAACAGCCTGAACTTTGTAAAATTTAAGGGAACATGACTAGACTGAAACTTAAGAATAAAAGAATTGAAAACGTACACTAGTACTGTTACTTAGGAAATTTGATAATTAATAATAACCGAAGGTATAAAAAATAAAACTAAGAATAGCTTAGCTAAGAAGCCATCAAACAATAAAAGAAAACTGATTAATTTATAGCAACCAATCATACAAACGCTGAGGTAAGGGAAAGTTTCGTTACAGAAGTGAAACAGGGGTGTTGGAAAAGCAGGCGATATTAGAATAAAAGAACAGATGGAAATGCTTTTTTTCAATACATTATTTCCTAAATTGTAACAAACCTATCCTGAAAGCAGACCTAATTAAACATCAGATGGACTGTCATCGGCCAAATAAAATTACTGTAATCTTTCAGGATAGAGTCAAAATATCCAAACAATCAGAAGACAATTCAAGTACATGACCTTCTAGCTATTAGCAGCCCTATATTAGTCATTAGCAGAGAGAAAACTTGAACAACATTAGTCATTAAAAGCACTTCAATAACGTAATATTTTGATATCTCTAAGTTTGATACGTTTAGAAGTCGAAAGCAGATTAATCTTACCAAAATTTCATGGATAATTAATGAGTTTTAAATGAAATTATCTGTAAATTAAACCGAATTAAATTTAGCTGGCATTGGTAGTGTGTTTCTATGGACACTTTTACTAAATTATAAAAATATTTAAATAATTTTAATAAAAGATTAATCGGAGCTGCTGAAACTAATCGCTCTTACTTTGTAAATGCACCTACTTGAAAAGATACCAACGTATTTCCATTAGATATTAATCATTCTTTCTATTGGTTTTTATATTTAATCAGCAAAACTACCTATTTTTATAACTGTACATCATGAACGGATCTTCTTTTTTATAACCAGTTAGTAGAGAACAGAGTAAGTTATCTATAAATCCGATTTGTTACTTTACTAAATTAAAAAAACCATTACAACAGTATTTCAACCTTAAGTAGTACGTCTGCTTGCAGACAATTATTGAAAACGTTTATTCGCAATTTCACAAGATATTTTATTCAGAATACATAGCATAATACAATAGTTTCCTATCAGAAAACTTCCAATCACTTATTGAAACAAGTCATTATCTTTCCTTGTGTTATTCTTGTCGTTTTATCTGTATGTACCAGTCAGTGCCAGACAAAATAACAATGTAAAGCTTTCAAGGAAGCTATTTTCCGAGACGAAACATTTCTATTACAGTGCATTTTATAGAGTGACGTGTGTAGAAGCACTTAAGAAGACTTTGTTGATGTTTTAAATTTGTGTCACACAAATCGCAGATTAAATTTACATAACAAAATGGTTTCATCAAATTTTATATGAAAAATTATTTCCAGAAGAAATTTAAATGAATTTTCTCATATTATTTGTACAGAAATCTATAAAAATAAATTCGGAAAATTACTTGGATAAGCCTATGATAAAGTAACTATTTTTAAAATATTTCTTTCACGCAAATCCAAATTACCAACTATATCTAAATTAACCACTTACAATTCCTACCTTCGACCAATTTGGAGCTATACCAGTCAGCTCTATAGTTGTGCAAAATCACCCGTTTTCAGCGTTTTCAATCAAGCTTTTACGAATAATATATAACGCCCCCAATTATGCAACCAATAAAATGCTACACTCAGACCTAAACGTACCTTACAGAAATGAAATTTTCTTTAAATTCTATTAAAAATTTGGGAAAAACCTTACGAAACACCGTAACTCACTGATTTCGAATCTAACTACACAGACTCTCCCAAACAGTCCAATAAGACGATTCAAACTTTGATGGAGTTGTAATTTTATCAACTGACTTGGTAGTCTACTGTAATTGACTAACCAAGAGATCTAAATTCTGCTCTTATTCTATTCACGTCGCGAGTTCTGTTACTGGAATGTCTCCACTCACGGCTTTTTTATAATGTTAATTTTTTTTAGTATTTTGTGATATTTTTAGTATTTTTATACTTTTTTTAGCATTTTTAGTATTTTTTGACAGACCTACAGGGTGGGATATATGGTTTAAAGAGATCAGAAAGTATATTGAGAAAACCGAAATAAAACAAGAAAATTTAATGAACCCAACCAAATTCAGATAACTTATTACGAACTTTAAGGTCTTCCATGAATAGCATAAACAAAATACCGTGTGGACAGAAGAAAGAGGAAAAGGCTACAATGAACAAATGGTGAGAATGTGGGCTGCAGAAAGAGCTTGCGGAATCATTTAGTCACCTCTCGTGATCTTAAATCGACTGTACACGAACAAAAAAAGAAGTACCAAGCAGTCACAAGACCAGAATGAACCTACGAAGTTCAATCTTGGGATTAGAAAACAAATACACCTACTCAGCGTAATCAGGCCTCCCAAAACAAAATGATTCGTTCAATATACAACACCATTTTTTATACTAAAGAACGATCTGTTAATAACGACTTAAAACTCCCATATGAATGCAATCTGGAAAACCATTCTACACCAATTTTTTCAAAAAAATATGTCAACTCAAACAAATCAACTTACACCAAGAGATTGCACACAGTACATTTTTTATAAATACAATTTTTGTACCCGGAGATGCTAAAAACACTAATGGCCACGGGTACTGGTAGACAATAAACTGAGGAAGCTGAGGTGATGACAGCTCATCTTCACCAAATGAAAACAGTGCGCCTAAATAAAAATTTAATATCTTCTACTTATTCACATGCTATAAAAGCCAGATTGTAAATTTTCCAAGTAAAATTCATTGATTTAATCTAGGTCTATTAAAGCATGATTTTTTAAAAATATACTATACAACTATATATTGGATAACATTACAGTTATTAATGAGTCTCGGACATAACTATTATAAACTGATAGATAACCAAATAAATAACGTGGGGAAACAACTAAAAGATAAATAATGTATTAATTATGTACAATATATTGCCATTATTTGCTTCGGTTGAATAGCTGTTGCTAAATGAATAGGTCAGCATTAACTCACACACAACGTTATAGTAATAATCGTTTATATAGTTTAGTCATTGTATTATAGAAATTTTAGCCGACGGTGATTAATATTTAATAACATTATTAATAGCCGTCGTTATTCAAATAAATAACTAAATCATTATAAACACACTTATTTCATCGCCGTATTGAATTATGTATATCTATAAAATGCAGTGCAATAAATAACCAAATTATATTTTTGATAATTTATCAGATGACTATATAGATCGACGTTAAGTTGTTCTTTTTGAATAATTATTACATTATTTCGGAGAAATCCCGAAAACCCAAATCGCACAAAGAAAACTGAAACGCAGATGGAGTAAATACCTGATACATTAACGCAATTCTAACATTAATTACGTGTACAAAAATATAAATTAAAATTTAATACAATTATCGTTATCTGGAGAGCTATCACTGAGTGCAGTCCTCCTCAAAGCCATTAATGAGGTTAGTTTTTTCAATTTAGTGGTAAACATTTTTGCTAGTTGTTTTTTTACAGTTGAAAAATAAATTAAGTAAAAAACAATGCTAACTACATGGCAATAAAAAAACTGCATACACTATAAATCTATTCGATGTTCCACAGAGGACAATTATTACAAAGATAATGGAGTATATTACTTAAGGATTAACAAAAAATATATAAAATTATGGAAAACAATAATTACATCACTTTGAAGTGCTTAATAAACGCACAGATTAAATCACGCGCTTTTGAAAGCCAAATACTTTAATCGCATCTTTCAACATATATCTATACATTTGTCCAAAAATCATTCCTATATTTTTATGGGGAATCAAGATAAACATTCTTTTTAAAATCGCCGCCAAATTAAAACTTTTTTACATGGTGTAATTTATCAATCAGTTTTTTCAATAATGTGAAAATAAACTTTTAGTAAAGACGATAAAAGACAGAATAATAATAACGTTCTTTGAATTAAAATATAAAACACACTCAGCAGTGTGTTAAAAAAAACTGAACTATGAACAAAAAACAAAACTAAACTTGACTGAAATGTGCATTACTATAGTTTATTGATTAATAAACGAAGAAATTAGACAATGTAGCGAGAACATTTAAAAGTGTTAAAAGAACATCAAAATCATTTCGCAATCAACCTCCTCGCGACAACAGTGAAGATACTCAAAGACTTAAACGTTGGACTAACCTTTTTAATTTTATTAATGATTTAACTCGTTCAATTTTTAGACAATGACCAAAAAAAACATGGCAATAACAAGCATCGTTTTAACCTCAATTCCTTATATTTCCTTATATTCCTACAACTACTACTTTCATGTTTTTTTTTTTTTTTTTTTGTTAGCGTATTATAATTTTTCGGAATTTATTGTATAATAATGTTTTGTAATAATTTAAAAAACAATGAACTCTTATGAAGGACAGGTAGGCCTCCCTATTGTTATACGGGTATTGTGAGAGAACCGGGTACCTATTCAGATAATTAGCTTTTTTGTAATACCTTTTATTTAATCCTAATTTGTTTACAGTTTGTTAAGATTTATCCAGAAGCCGTCAGAAGAACTTTGTATTTTTATTATTTCATCGAAAATATCTGCCCTTCTCGAAATCACCATTATCCCACCTATATAAGCAGCCGGTTCATTTACGGTCAGTTTAGTCTCGATTTATCTATGATTCAGTGAGCGAACTGCGTAACAGTGCGTTAGAGAAGGTCAACGTGACTGTGAATTATCGTTCAACGTTTGTTGTATCATTTTGTCAGTAGTATTTAGTAAATTGGTTAAGTTTATCAATCGTTATTAGTTAATGATAATTAGTTTTGTAATCTAGTAAAGGTAATTTAATTGTAATTTTCTTTTAGATTTTAATTACTTTATTAAATATAATTTTAGTCGTAACAAATACTTGAATTTCAAACTACAGTGCGTTAATTATTTTATTTACCCAGATCCCGAAACGGATAAGTGTCACAATATAATGAGAGATAAGTGTCACAATATTGAAGTTTTTATAATTATTAACCGATTCTTCTGCAATTGCAAAAACATGTAATCTATTTCAAAGAGCAATGATTATGAAAGGTGTACCAAATTTTGAGATAACGAAACAATGAAGTTGAAAACCTCTGAACTATCCAATATGTTGAAAAAATTAGAGGAAAATATAAAACTGCAAAAGATACACAGTAGGTTACTGTAAAAAAAAACTGCGTCAGAGAATTCAGTTAAATCGAGGCAATATTTTAAGAGAGAAAATTTGGAACCATCAGAAACTGTTAGACTGCTCTTTGATTTATAAGTACCGAGTACCATACATTTCCACAGTAAAATATGTTTTCTTGACAGTCTTTAAATGGGATATATATATGTGTACAATGCGCTCAATTGTAAGAATGTATATCCTATGTAATATTGTACTTAAATGTATCATGGAGTAAACCTATTTCAAGAGAAGAGTTTTAAGCAATATATTTTCAAATTATCAATAACATTATACTGATAACCGGTTAATCACTAGATTGATGGGACAGCAAATACAAATAATCTAAATATTTCTTACTTTACAGTTAATTTTCCATAAAAATTTTAACATTATACTGACACATTCAACTAATAATTAGCATTGAAAAAACTCAATGTTTTTTTAACAAAATATACATCATTAACAAAAACTCAACAAATTTTTAACAAAATCTATACTTCATTATTTTTTTTACCAAAATTTTAACTGTAAAAAACTTCAATCAGCTGTGTGTTACTGTAATTTTACGTAGTCGGTTACTATGTAAAATTTACATCACCGCAAGATGTTTTATATCATCATCCTATTATATTTCTACCAATTTCATCAAAAGCAGACTATTTAAAAAAATAATAGGCCTATTATTATTAAAGAAAGTAAAGTAAACATATTTGATTTCATACCACCCATAAATTTGGTTTAGAGCTACATTATAAAACAGAACAAGTAAATCGAATTGTATCCAACATCAATAGAGCTCTGGAAGAGAAAAACTTTCTCCGGTCGCATTTATTGATATAAGACAAGCTTTTGATTGAGTGCGGCATACCTGTTTACAAATTAAATTTTTAAAAAATCATTCTCTTTGTCTCTTTTTATAAATAAAATCTTATTTGACCGACAGATACTTCTCAATTAACTTCCAAAGGGCAGAAACAAATTTACATCAACGCGGGAGCTCCACAAGGTGGTGTTCTTGCCTTCTTCGAGTACAGTTTTTACTAGATTGATTTACCTATTGACACAAACTCCACAACAGCCAATTTTGCTTACGTTACTACTGTAAAACCAATTCATGAAGATCCAGCTATATAGCGGCTGAGCAGCTGCAATGACACCTGGACAAAATATGAGACTGACAGAATCGATAGAGAATGAAGATACATAAAAAAAGTATGCAAGTGATATACCTTTATTAACTAAAAAAAACAAGCCAAGCAGTATGCATAAATAACACGCGTATACCGGAAGCAAGACTCCACTAAATACCTTGGTTCATTTTGACACACGCCTGAACTTTAAAACATATATACAGAGCAAATGGAAATAGCTAAACACAAAATTTTAATTTTATTGGATTCTAGGAAAAGTATATAACACTTATATTGAACAATAAATTGCCGTTTTACAAACAAATTATAAATCCGATCTGAGATCATGGAATCAAATTATGTGGGATGAAACGCCACTCCAAAATAGAAATCTGGAATAGGTTTCAATCTAAACTACTCAGAACAATGACTGAGAAGGCCGGTCTGAGAAAAGCAGAGGATTTTTAGAGAAAAGCCTTTATTACTACGCACGGTAATGGATCCGAACGAATATACTTAGTAATCGGACAGTACGAATTACGAGGGCATAAACCCTCGACCAACGGTTATTGGTAACGATCAGAAAACAAAGACTAAAAGTTTTACAGATATCGAATGGACGACAAACGATTAATAAAACAAATCTTTAAGACATTAAACAAATACACCCAAAGGTTTCAAAGAAATGGTTTAACGAAATCAGACAGGACATTAAAAATTTGAAACATACCGAGAAAATATATATAATGGACTGAAGCACGTTTCTACAACACTGATTACCTATTTTAAGGGCTTCCACGAAGAAAAAACGCTGAATAACAGATCAACGGAAAAGAAGAAAAGCATACAACGAAATAATGTTGAGAAAAATATTGTGAAATAATGTTGGCTTCGAAAGGGTCTCCATAAATGTCTAAATTTACTTTAATCGGGCCTACATGAAAAAATTATTACCTACTGTTAATTTTAAAAAGTTTGTTAATCCATTCTCAACGATTGTAACATACTACTAAATTTGTCTCAAGTAATAGTAAATATACGCGCGCAAAAATTTACATTAAAAGATAATACTTTTTTTAACATTTTCATAGAATAACATTTTCATAATGGAATTGTCTTTCAGCTCCATCATGTTACATTGTGAATTTTATCATAATACAAAACGTCACATTTACTTATTGTTACGTAGCAAACTGCAAAATTTCAATACAAAAATGTAAAACAGTATTCTCTGATAGTAACATTCTTAAAGCTGTAAGACCAGAAGAAACGTTTAATTAAACTTACACAATTCATTAAAATATAGTAACAAATACAGTAAAGTACAATATATTTTCCACTGATTTTAATACATGGGTTTAATAAATATCTGTGTAGCTCTAAATATAAGTGCAAAAAATAAGTATGGAAGAAATACGTCCGTACCCAAATCAGAGAAAACACCAGTGTTCACCGATTCTTTTTTACTGCATCAGAAGACTATATAATAGCAATTAACCCTTCCGCTCCATCGAGGCCCAGCGGTATTCTGTGGATGACACTTACCCCGGACCACTTACCGCTCACCCTTTGGTTCCCTCTTGTCGAATTGTTCTCGCTTTCAATGCAAAATGGGTTTTTCAAATTATACGGAAAAAAGGTATATAATTCACCATTCCCTCTGGTAATGTAAGTGCCAAAACAGAGAGAGGTTTAGTATTTTACGAACGGTACTAGACAAAAAAATAGATAAAATATACAAGCCTACTAAACAATGAATTGGTATTAGGATAAATAATGTGCAATGATTCATAAATTTTCCACTAAACCATATTTAATAAAAGATCGGTGTTCAAAATATTAACTATAAGTAAACATTCCAAATCACCTTTCAAAATAAATTAATACAGAATTAAGCGTTCCTTTAAGAATCATATCAGAGACAAAACCGCCTCATTAAGAAAAATGCAGCATAGAATAAGTTATAGTAATTTCAAGTTATAAACTACATTGATAAATCCAATAATCAAGGAAAGTCAAGAAAAAATAACGTAATCGAATGTCATTTTATCTCTCGGTGCCTAATTTTATTGGTGAGGAGAGGCAGTATTATAAAGAAATAAATTGCAGGTTCGAGGCGCAGAATGTAAGTCACGTGTGTAGATTTCAAAGAATTCACTTTTATTCCCCGTTTTATAAACCACGATTCAAGTCTTGTGAGATAGATTGCAATTTTAAAGCAATAGCTCCGGGATTATCTGAAGAGTAAAAGATCCCAATATCGTCTGGATAAGAAGCTAGAAAAAAAATAGCCTAAGTCATTTAAAAAGATAACTTTTATGAAAAATCATACATACGTATACATACGATGAACATGAAAGTTGTAAACTAAAATACATAAACATTATAGATTTTGAATATTTTTTAAAAGATCTTATAAGAGATCTTCATTCGGTGTATTAATCCTTCTGTACATATACACTAGTACTAAACTAACGGATTTTCATGAGTAATTTTTTGTAAAATTTTTCACCCTAAGTTCGGCAGTGCCCATCATCATTAATGAGATTTTCATGTCGTTATGTAATGTTAACTTTGTAATGTATCTCGGTGCATTAGTAAACGTGCGTTAAACGCAGGTATTTATTTAGATAGGAAGGATTCAATTTTTCCTAAATAACTTGGATTTTGCACTGGCTTGCATTGGGAAATATTTTTGTATAGGTTATAAAGAAAATTAATGATACAGACTATTGTACTATATAATTTTAGCTTATTATTATGTATTTTGTTTTATTTTCTATTAAAACTGTATCTATTCGTTCATAAATAAAACACTAGGAATGGTGTGATAAACTTCATATAAAATATATGTGTTACTATTTCAACCGGAGGACATTATTTAGACTCGATTTACAATTTATTTTTACGAGTTTGTCCATCACCATCTTTCGTATCCCATATGTTATCCCTCTTTCTCCATCCAGTCCTACTCACTCAAATTCCTGACATAGCCAACATGTCATGACACACACTTCACCACATCATGATTCCGGAGGCCTACCAAGTCTTCTACGCCCTACTGGGTTCCAATTTATTATTTTCTTTGGCCATCTTTCGTCCCCCATTTATTGTGCATAACGGAACAACCATTTTTGACGTTTTTTTTTGTCAATTTCATCAGTTTTTCAGCGATCTCTCTTATTTCTGCATTTCTGACTCGCTCCACTCTAGACATGTGACAACTTCTACGTAGGTAGTACATCTCCACTCCATGTATCTTCTGTCTATCCCTCTTTTTCACATCCCATATCTCTAAGCCGCACAACAGAATGGTTTGAACCATTGTCTCATACATTTGAACTTTTGTGCCACTTTTGATACTACTTGACCAGAGCAAGGAATTCAGTCCTGTATCGCGTATCTGGCCTGCAAAACTCTGTTAGAGACGTCCTTCTTGGAATTTTCTCCCTGTGTTACCAAACTTCCCTGTGTTCTTCTCTGTGTTCTTCAAATCTTCCTATTTGCTTTTCTTGCTTCGACTCCAGTCACCAGGTAAGTATTTTCTTTTCGAAATTTACAATTTACGTTCGATAAATAAAAAAAATTAAAATTAGGGACTCTATTTGTGCATAATTTATCCCATCCTGTCACTTCTCATATTACTAACTTTGAATAATGCAAGTTTTGAATCTAAAACAGCTACATAACCCCACAGAACCTGTAACGTACAAATAATGATAAAGTAAAACGACTTCATTAGTTAACAGATCTGTAATAGGAAAATTTTAAGTAAAATTAAAGCTACTGTAGTCATAAACTACAGCAATGTATCCAATCAACTTATAGCCTAATTGAGTAAAATTGCAACAGTTTATTTAAATTACTTTTGATAAGAGTACGTAATTTAATTAATTCTTTAATTGAAATACATTTAAACGGAATTGAACTAATTCCAAAATATTTACATATTGTAAGAAACTATATTTATCCTCATGTGAAATTAGCCAAATTTGTAGTATAATTAATTAATATTGTATTTATTATTGGTGTTGCCTCAGCTTTCAAGTTTGGTTTTATTATTTCTCCATTTACCTTGTCCCCTATTTCATTCAATAAAACATTATTCACATTTAACACATTATGGTTTTTATTTAATCAATATATTTTCATAATTACAATCACAACTTTCACTGTGCAAGTGTACTTCTAAAATAATGTTCCTGTTCTTAATACTGTTAAATCAACTCACTGGTTTTATTTTATTATTTTCTTTATAATTATGATGTATATTTAAAATTGTAATTTTGAGAATGGGACGTTGAAAATAATACGTGTTATTAGTTTGAGGTTTTACGCCCCATTAAAATAATTTACAATAGTCTTTTCTTCTCCTTAGTTGCCTAGTAACCATATTTAGTTAATGAAAATTAAATAATTTTTTAAAATATTTATCTTAATCAGCTGGAATTAATCATATTTATTTAAATAGACTCCAAATGTAAACAACACCAGGTGTGCATTAAATTATCTCATTACAATATTTAATTTACTAACTTCTTTAACTTTCATTTAAGTTGCCAGATTTAAAAATAGGACTATATTTTTAGAGATAGAAACAAGAAAAAACAAGGTTACTTACGTC
This sequence comes from Catonia carolina, assembly GCA_035578175.1. NCBI lineage: Eukaryota > Metazoa > Arthropoda > Insecta > Hemiptera > Achilidae > Catonia > Catonia carolina. Next base: position 86,741,923 of record JAQMRL010000002.1, read on the forward strand.
AAGTTGCCACTTATAATACTATTATTTATGAACAAGATTATAAAAGCAGTGAAGGTTGTTTATTATAAAATACAGACCGGCGTCGAAAATCGGAACGTCAATAATCCGAATCGTCTAAACGTCAGAAGGTATTTATGTTAAAGACTTTTAGAACGAAAATGAAGACGAGGTTGATAATGAAACAGAAGAGGATAACTCCGCCGGTTCTGCACTCGCTGAAGCTCTTTTACTGCCCTACAGCAGTGATTTGCCAAAACACCCAGAAAATACACCGCCACAGCTTTTTCTACTAAAAAGGATTAACAATCTGGTTGCAAAAATGAGAATTTCTAAGCTAATTAAACCAAGATTTACTAAATGTTTCAAGTGAATTCTAAAACGCTATAAAATTAATCTATGTTGTTTAATTTTGAGTTTCCGAAGGTAAAGTAATAATTTTTATCTATTAACTCAGTGTATGATTTATTAAAGAACAACCTTCTCAAGTTTAATGACCAAAAGCGCTCATATTTTTGAATACGATACGTCAATAAAGCGTAAGTATACCTACTATAAAAGACTATATATTTTTTAAATTTTCTCTCCTTTTAGTATTGTTAGGCCTATGCGTAACGACGAAACATCTTCATTAAAAAGTCGTTCAAAAATCCGAACCAACTATTGAAGTTAGTTCAAATTTTTGACGCTCTTCTATTACTTACTAGTAAGTTAGTAAAAAAAGTAATTCCCCATCCAATCTCCTTCTGTAACTTTATACATATACCAATAAAAAAATGGAAAAACCTACTGATAAGGTTTATGGTACTGAATTCCAAATATACGAACCATTAGTCACATACTGATCAATTTTATAAGAATAAACACCACACGCAGGAAATACCTCTAAACGAATTTTTTAATTTCTTCTCTACGTATAACAATATACTGATTCCTACACAATCCATTCAGGCTTCTACCGAGAAATTCTTCCGATATCCTGATTCGTTTACCAACAGGTGAAAGCAATAAAGCTAGCTTGGGAATATTTTGTTCACTCATAAATTCCACATGTGTTCCATTCCCATCTGTAATAATATTTAGTAGTATAACCCTAGATTGAGGAAACTCCCAAGTCCGCAAATATTTCCTTAATTTTTTAAAATGCAAAACCACGGGTAAGCACCTGGAAACTTCTCATCGAAGTATTTATTTAATTTTATCGCTAAATCTAACTAACTTCTTTAAAATAACATCCGCAGGTTTTCAGTTCTCTGTTAATTAAAAGATAATTTAACTCCGCAACAAAAATGATTGACTTCGTCTCGTCTAATAAAGAAAACTAAATTACGAATTGGTTTACTGGCATGAGCATAACCTAGTTGAATTATTTTCACAATGTTCAGATACGTACAAAGTGCATGTTGATTCTAACTTTGGTTAACTATAATTTTACTATCTGCATCAGAAATTTAATCTCAAAGTTGCACTAAACTAAATTGTATCAAATAATAACTACGGTGCTATTCATTCAATAATGAACTTATTTATTTGTACTTTAATTCAGTTAAATTACTTTTGTATTGTCTGCCTTCAAGTAAAACATAAATTGCTAGAACTCATATGGCGGTTAATCAGTCCAAATTAACGATTAATATTACCAGCCATTTGGTTTAGAAGATTTGAAAAGAGGTTGAAGAGGCGCAAACATGAATTTTGTCGTTTCTGCATTCATATCTTGATAAAACGGTCTTAGGAATTAGTTTCTAAGAAGCTAACAAACTATAATTCTTTTACTGATTGCGGATAGTGACCGTATCTACAGCCGTAAACAAAACGAGCCGTCCAATTGACGTTCTGCAGCGTTGCTTGTGTCCTACTATGTACTTTACCTGTTTAGCGTATTAACATCAGTATTCTATTTATTTTGTATCTACTTAAAAATATCACTGAATTGTTAATTATCTATTTTAATCGCAATCAAAGATAGGCTATATAATTTGAAACTATATACATAGATTCATACCCAATTTTTATATCAGACTTTTGACGGGAGTTAACAGATTACAAAATAGTACACTTACGATAAAACGTTCTAGCGGGTTTGACAGAGTAGGTACTGCACAAACGCCACAACAATACGGCTTTTTACTTTGTACATTTACTATAAGATATTTTTATGCGTTATTTTATATTAAATTAAGGAAATAAGCGCACATTATTATTATTAAAGACCCATGATTTTTTTCTGTTTACTTACTGTAATACATTGGTTTTGGTTTCAAAATATTAAAAAGGTTTTCAAAAATTAAACAAAACATTTTTGCCTTATGACGTCTTTTTTGAACATACGGAGTTGAGAGAGAAGCATCAGGATGAGATTATTGTCAACCATCCGGTCTTTCCTTATTGGCTTAATAGCCTACATGGTCATTACAGACGCTATGAACTTTAAGAAGACTTATAGTTCCCGTTTATTTGCTCATTTAGGGATCATACTAAAATTAATTTTGATTCGTGTATTCAAATAACTTTGAAAACTGATCAAAATTTGAACAGTATCACGTCGTTGCAGTAGGCCTACTTTACCTCAGTCCTACCTACTTTACGAATAATAACTTAATTTAAGGGTTTGTAGAATATAAGACAAGCTTTTTTAATTGTTAATTTCAGCCGAAATAAAATCAAATATTGAGGTAAGTTAACATGTTTAGGTTGTCTGCTGTAAGACATATTTTTGTGTCTCGGTTCATATTGCCAGAAACACTATTAGACACAAATCAGTTTTTCATCATTCATGTTGTTTTTGACTTTATCTGGTATTAAAAGTTAGGATGATTTCAGCAATGACCGTAGCTTTTTTTCTAGGTTTTTATATAAAATTTGGATTTTGCACTTTTTAAAAATATATGTTATTTTTAATAGTTACTATAATTTTGTTTTCTTGAATTGACAGCATAGTTTTTCGAAATAAAAGTGATTGTTTAATTTTTTTCTTTTACGGCCCCACTGGATCATTTGAATAAAATTTATAAATCCTTCTTGGTTTCGTTTTAGGATTCTTAAGATTTTCTCAGACATTGATTTTCTCATTTTTTTAGTCAGACATTGACTACAAACTTAGTAAGTTCCAGTCGGTGCGTGGAACCATTCGACGAGCGCTCTCCAAGAAAACTAGGTATGAGACGCGATTAAATTTTTATAAGGTGATGGCAATACCAACATTACTGTATGGTTCAGAAACATGGGTGAAGAATCGGAAATAATTAAGGAAAATTCAGCCATCGGAAATTAATTTTTTAAGGTCAGTAAAGGGCTGTACAAGAGTGGATAGATTATATAATGAAGATGTGTGTAAGGAATTAAACATCTTTAAGTTGGAAGACCGAATAATAGAAAACAGGCAGAGATGGCTGGCACATTTGGAAAGAATGTCTGATGGGCGTATACCTAAGGAAGTGTGGAGGTATAGGCCGGTTGGCCGAAGAGATATTGGAAGACCCAAGAAAAGATGGTAGCTGTCCTTAAGAAAATTTCAAAAAAAACTTAGAGACCGGAACAGCCGATTTGCCTAAACCCTGTAGTGAAGAAGAAGATGAAGAGAAGATTTTCTCAATAATTCTTCATATTATGGGATCTGTGCTGTCTGATTTTATCTGTAAAATCATTGACGACGGAGCTCGAGTTTTTCGACGAATCTTGTGTCTTTATCTTTAAGCAACTTAAACTGATCAGATTTTTTTAAAAGATCTTGTTCTGCAGTATTAAGTTCTTGCACATCTTGCTTTGTTTCGACCAACCACCTTGGAGAATTTTTCCAATAGTTAATTATGGAAATGAGTTCTTTATTTATCCTACTCGATTGTCCGGTATTCTAGGTAAATGCCCGAAGAAAGAAATTCGTTTCTTCCACATGATGTCAGTAATTATCTCGATTTCATGGTAGAATGTTTGTTTATAACTGTAATTGTTTGTGACGTAAAAGTGATTGTTTATAGTAGTTACTTCTATTTAAAAATTACTGTTCGCCTCCATTGCGTAGTGGTTAGTGCGCTAGCCTGCCAAATGGAAGGACTTGGGCTCAATTCCCGACTACCGTCTGAAATTTATTATACGTCAAAACCTATTATTTCATACCCCAAAGTAGTCACTACAAAGATATTATAGCTACTAACAATTAACTAAAAAAAAAGTTCATAAGAAAAAAGCACAGAATATTAGCTGCATTTTCTGTTATATTTTAGAATATTTACACGTTATGTCTTGAATTTTATTACACTATTATTATCATCTGTGGATTCAACATCTTTAAAATTATGCATTACGTAAATCAAAAATTCTTAGACCAATAAATGTGACACATACTTTTGCTCCTTTGTATTAAAAAATTAAAGAATTAAATTAATTTTTGTAACTAGTAACTGATTTTTATTTACTATAGCCTACTGCAGGAAATTGAAAAAAATCATTTTATCGTTCTGGAAAGACACCATCTGAATAGCAGTGAACCTGTTAACAAGCTTAAAACGAGGATACTTCTTAACCTGACAAGTAATTATTTTTCGGTTGTAGGAGTTGAGGTCGGCGTAACTGACTTCTATGGCAGGTGTGTTCGATTCCCGACCATTCCATTTCTGGTATTTTTTTATCACTTATTTTTATCAATCACTCTTCATCATCTGCATTATCATTAATGCACAAAACACTCAAACGTAAAACAAAACAAACTCTTTTTTAATTTTTTATTACACGCATGGATTAGAATTATTCATCTCCTGTTTTAAAAAAAAAGTTCCTATGGTAATCACATGGTTAATTCCATTATAAAAAATATCCACTTTAGAAAATGAAAAAGTAAATTTATCTAATTATAAAATGACAATAGAAAATTATTTTAAATTTTTATTAAAAATTCTATAAAGGCGCAAACGACTTCAGGCTAAATACTGCAGCCTAACAGACTGTTATGTTTTCAGAAGGCTTATAATAAAGACTGTACAAAAACAAAATTTAATATAAGAGACATTTTTAAGATTTTCAGATCATTATTTTCAAAGAATTCTCTTACGCAAATAAAACAATTGAAAATACAGAAGAATATTTAAACAGCACAGTACTATAGAAAATTTAACTTCTCTGCAATAAAATTTTTAAGCATAAAAACTGTAGACAAAAGCAAGGAAGCTATGAATAATTAGAATACGGAGAGAAGAACTTTAAATCGAATCTAAAGTTATAAATGTAGTACTCGGGAAGGGAAACTTAATTTCTTCGTAATTAATAATTGTTGCCGCAACTTCTTCATCAAAATAGATACTTCTCCATTCAATTACCTAATGGAATTGGGAGAACTAATTAATAATTAAATGAGTTCGACTAATAAGTGAAAACGGCAATGAATTAGGTAAAGAAGAATTTGACTGTTAGTATTTTATCAACACAAATTTTCATCTAATAAGAGTAGAACGATGAGTTATACACTTTTTAGAAGAAAATTTAACTTCTAATTTTTACAGACAATTTAAGGTCAGATAATTAAAAGTGCTATGCTTGTTACTTCGTTATAGTATTTAATTGTGATTAATATTATTACCCTGATAAATGTTTTTATAGAATTAGATTACTTTTATTAGTTCTTTAGTTCAATTAGTTGTATAATTTTTCAATATAGACTAATAAAATATTTTTGTAACGTATTTTGTTAAGTATAACTAGCACAAGCTGACATGGTAAACGTCTGCAGAAGTGCAAAGCTCACCATACGTAAGAAATTAACAATAAATTTGTTTTAAAAAAATGTACGGTCGCATAGCTATTAGACCTATTTATCGCAGAATACTAAGAAAAGTTATAATGGTTACTTTAGAATGACTACTTTTATTAATATTCTTCAGTTTAAACAAATGAGATGAAAGAAATGAGTACTAAACCGGCAATTTTAATAATAACTTGGAGGAGATATCACTAAACAGTGATATTTATACAGCTGACATGGTAAACGTCTGAAGTGCAAAGCACCATACGTAAGAAATAAAAAATAAATTTGTTTTTAAAAAATGTACGGTTTCATAGCTATTAGACTTATTATCGCAGAATACTAAGAAAAGAAGGGCAACTTAATTTCTTCGTAATTAATAATTGTTGCCGCAACTTCTTCATTAAAATAAATACTTCCCCATTCAATTACCTAATGTAATTGGGAGAACTAATTAATAATTAAAAGAGTAGATATCACTAAAGAGTGATATTTATACAGCACCATTCATAAAATGACTTAAAACACTTAGAAATCGCTTCATTTTAAGCAAATGAGATAAAAGAAATGGGTAGTAGGCTACTACACTGAGAATTTGAATAAAAACTTGGAGGAGAATATCACTAAACAGTAGGAATAAGAAGGGAATTCACAATAGACAATAGGTACATTAAAATGTATAACTAAAACATACAGTTTTTTACACTTAGCCAACCAAAGATGATTTACAATTAATTTCCCTTCACCAGAAACGTTAAAGTAAGCTACCGCATAGGCTAGATAAGTTATCTATTAATAGATGAAAAGTTAAGTATTAGCCGGTTAGGATTTTGTAATTATTTCTTTCTGAAAATTCTCTACAGTCGTGTAAAGTGTCAGTTACTTAACATTGTTTTGCTACAGGCCCTAAAAATAAAGGAAATGTATTTTTACTTTCACTTTATTATAGGAATATATATATACGTAGAAAGGAAAGTATTGTTTTCATGTCGATTTTTCGAAATCGAGTTTTCACCGGATCTAGGCCTACACGTTTTCAGACCCCTCAACCCAAAAAACATGTTTTTAGCGATTGGTCTGTGTGTGTGTGTGTGTGTGTGTGTGTGTGTGTGTGTGTGTGTTTGTGAACAGAATATCTCAAAAACGGAACATTGTACCAACTTGAAACTTGAAACTTAAGTTAAGATACCACTAGAGGACCCGACACGAACATTTTCGTTAAAATCGGTCAACCGAAAGTAGTAGTTTATTCGTCGTTTTTCATTTTTTGCGATTTTCTAAAAAAACGGCTCCTGCGATTTTTATAAAAAATCGCTTCATTTACTAAATGTTTTATGCTCTACAAGATAGGGTAGGCGCCATGTCTGCTTAAATTCTTGGGAGGCTGTTTTCTCGTAAAAAAAATTGTTTTTTTTAAGATTGCGACTTTAATATATAGGCCTACATTTTAGCGTAAAAATGTATATAATAAAAGTTGTAGAGAATTTAAAATCCTACAACTTTTATTTCAAACATTTTTTTACAACGCTGAGTTAAGCGGTAATTAGTGATTTTCTGTAAAACAAATCGATTTTTTAAGAGCCTTAGTATCCATTTTACGACAAAAGCGTATATAATTAAATTTATAGGAAATTAAAAGACCTACAACTTTTATTTAGAGCATTTTCTGTACAGAGCCTACTTCAGCGTGAAAGAGTGATTTTCTGTATTTTTAAACCAAACAGGTCGATTTTCATTTTTCTTCATTCACTTATGATTAAAATAAGGTTAGGCCTATGTTTTTTGAGGTTATTTTTTTGTTTATTTCTAATGTTTTATAACTAATGTTAGATTATATGGTTCATTATTTGCATTGACAAGAGAAAGTTGTGTGAGTGTTTTAGGCTACATGAGATTTTAAAAAATTCAAGCTGAACTCATAATTTTATTATTAGCCTACAATAGCCTGTGGAACTCCATTGCCTGATATATATTACATTTAAAATCAAAATTATATAATTTATCACAGTGTATTTACAGAAATGTAAATCATCATAAAAGCAGTTGCTCTTTACGGCGTCAATAATTTATAAAATGTATGACCTGTATGCTTTCACACGCTCAATAAAATATAAATGCATATTTATTACGATACTAAAAGTAAGTAGCCAGTAGGCCTATAATTCATACCAATAAAATGAACGATAAAAAGCGTATGTTAGTTCATAATTTCTTTAGAACGACTGTGGATCAAATCGGGTGAAAACTGTAAAAAATTTATTCATTCAACAAAGTTATTGATTAAACGTTTTTATGTACGTTATAGAAATTTGTGAAGTTTCGCTGAAAACAAACAACCACACTGATCCCAAGTGTGGCGACAGTACGTCGCGATCACATATTTTATGACGCAAGTCAAAACAAACATGGTTCCATAGCATAAATCTGCGGTCTACATGCAGGATACACCCAGTGGTTTCCCAGATAACTTTTTTTATTTCAATGAAAAAGAGAGTGTCATTTTTCAAACTGTTAACGGGTTGAGCCAAGTTTTTAACCACAATATGCAGCCTTAAAAGTTATTTCTTTATTTGCATCATTAACACCAATAAATTTAAAAAAATTGAAATTTTAGTGCATGAAGAGGAATTTGGCAAACACCACTAAATAATTTATCAAAAGACAGTACGTAGATTACACTCATTATTCTCAACACTTCAACAAGTTTCTAAATTTTCATTCGATAATAAATGTGAAAATGTGTTCATTCATAATAATAAAAATCTTTCATTCATAATAGCGCACCTAATAAATTTATAATAATAGTGTGTTTCATGCCAAGAAATATATCAAGCTATTAGAGGGAAATATTGGCTAAAATTTTCTCGCAAAACATAGACTATAGCAACAGCCCAGATGATGTAGGCCTAGTAGCTACTAGAAAAAAATAAATCAGATGACGTTTTAAATAATTGTTAACTGCAAAAATTATTATAAAAATGCCGTTCTTAAGATAGATCTTAACATATAACCCTATATAGAGAGCCTATATCGAGAGTTTTAAATTGTGTATTGGCAAGAATAGGCTACTATTCATATGTTATATTCATACTAGACAAAATTCATTGTAACTATTAGCTACTAGTAGGCTATTTAGGCCTACAAAAGAACACTCGAGATTTTGGTTAATTTTGTTTCGTAATATTTAAGAATGATTTACAAACTAACAAAAACTATCAGTAAATGTGCTAAAAACCTTTAGAACCTTTCTTGAAAAAGACAACTCTCAGCAGCGTTGCTTTCGTGTAATCGTTTGGTTATAAGTGATAAAGGGTTTCTTCTTGAGTCCAGACGATGTTCAACTTTTCATTATTAAGGAGAAATGCGTAATTATACTTTTAAAATACTATAATAGACGAGGCGAATGAAGTTGTAAAAAGTAGAGAATTGGACGTGATACGTAAAAAAATGAAGGCGTGTTTAACTGATTGAATATTTATTTTTAATGATTGAGTTTTTAGATTAATAAGTGTTATTAAGAGTAAATGTAGGCCTATTGAGAAGTAAGAGTTAACCCATTCGTTTAATAATTCTAACTTTTTTTTCACTTAGGATTAATTTGTCTTTATTTACAACTGCGAAGATTTCACAACCAGTAATATATCCATATGCATATTATAATATAATAAAGTAGTATAGGCCTATATCGTTTTAAACATTACATTAGACGTTAAAGGGAGGCACCACTCATTAGTAGGGACATTAGTAGGCTTCCTGCAGTTAAATATCCTAAAATTAGCCTATTCATAATGTAATAAATAAGACTGGTATTTAATGAATAATAAGCTAAAACTTTTTTTTACTAAGTGTAAAATTAAAATTACTGAACAACACCAACCTATTAATTCACGAACTAAATTTTCCACATTTAGGCCTACCAGGCAATCCATTTCGTCGGCTCAACAGGAGGTGGAGCAGAGACTTGGGTTAACTTAATATTATAATAGAAGTCCAAATTAAACAACGAAAATAAAATAAAAATTTAGTTAAACTTGGCCTCTAAATTATACGATCACTTGTGATGGTCTATGTTAAATAAAAATTACTGAGAATAAATTGCGACACACAACATTTCTGCTCAGACGACAAAACTGTCCAACTGTTTACATTAAATAATATTCCGCTGCCACACAAACACGTTACCTAGGCTTATACGATAGAAAACTCTTATAGAACACACACGTTACAAAGTAAAAAAAAAGTTTCTATCAACTGAAACGCTTAGTAGGTCTACTCGATGGACGTTCTAAGTTACACATGTCACATAAATTAACACTATACAAGACAGTCAAAGAGTTATCTGTAAGTAAGGAGTTCAGCTTTGAGGATTTGATAAACATATAGACCTACATAAAAAAGTGTAGGCCTACAAGCGATAGGCCTACGAAATAATATTTTACTTGCAAAAACGCAATTCCCTTTAACGTGACTTTACGTTACACAGTGACTTACAAATGCCATACGTAACTGACGTTGAGAAACATCTGTACAAAACAATCCACGAAAATTCATAAAAAATTTGTAACCGTGACACTGATTTAATAGGCTAACTGTTGAATTAAAAGACTCTTATATTAGGGCCTATATAAAAATAAAATGTTACGAATAAGGATAATTTTGTTTTTTCGGTTAACTTACATAACCTAGGTATATTAAACTATTACCCAATTTTTTAGATTAATTACAGTGCAGTCTAAACAGTTTAATAAATTCAATGACATGGCGTTTAACTATAGGCCTAGTTAGTGTAGTGCTACCTTGTACTTCTCAGAAGTAGCTATATTAAATGCTACAACATGGAGTAAATAAATCATGCTGGAAGACTTTTTAGTTAGTATAGAATTTTAAAGCTGAAATCAAAACGTAAACAATGCTAATGTACGCTATTCGATAAATAACCGAAGTATGTTAGTTAACTGCATTAACTTGGTATTATCAACACGTAGGCCTATTTACATTCAAGGAAAGGAACTAAAATTCTGAAAATGTAATAACTGTAGGCCTATAATTAGATTATTAATGGAGGTTAACGATGCCATAAAGTAGATGATGTAGCCTAAATACCGTGACTGAATTGTATATGAATACACTCAACGCTTTAATGTCGTAAATAGGAAAAAGGTAAGAACTCCTTCAAGAAATAAAACCGATTTTGAAAATTTATTAAATTTTCATAGGTAATTTTTTTAGTGTTCATTGTGAATGTTGTTAGTATTTAATTTTATCCAATTTACCGAATTTCAGACGAGTTGTTTTTAATTGCAGTTTTAAGCTAAGTACTACTGTAGTTTGTTTTGTGATCTGTTAAACATAAAACTGATGTAAGCAACTAATTACTACATTATTTCTGAAGTAGTGTTAAATTAATACATAGGCTAATACTGAAACCTTTTGTAGATACAGTGCTCAGGCTAAATTCCAGTAAGTATTACGCCTTAAGAAGTTGAGACCTAACTTACGCGATATTAGGCCTACTAACAATATTCTATTGCATACAACAGTGAATAGACCTAGTATATTATTCACGGAACTAATATAGGTGATTTGTTTAACACTTCATTAGAGATTCTGTAATTTATTTCCTCTATTCGGCACTTAACTTTTTCTATTCGGAATGAGAGTAACGAGTTTTACTGTATATAATTACATTCACATAGATATTATTTTTAAGGAAGAAGGAAAGAAAAAACATTCTTTGCGTAGGTTGTGGAGGGGATAGATGGCCAGCCATTTTATATTAAGCCTATAGTAAGTAGTATGGCTCAGGGCCACGGACTAGAGTGGGGGGTCAAATGTGTTCTCCAGTCCAGTTAATATTTTTATTTGACTCCGCCCGCTTACAATCGTGTGTGTAGATTAAAAGAGGAGGTAGCAAGATATTATAACAGTATGATAAAGCGTTAATTATCCGAACGAACAAAGACTGAAGGGGTTCAGATAATCTAACAGTAAGCATAAAATACACAAAATCCCTACATTTTACGCTAATTTCGATTTCCGCCATCAAAAACCTTAGAAAAATATCGAAATAACGCTGGTATTTACCTAAACACAAAAAAACTACTCAACTGTTAACAACAAATTAGGTTGGAATATTTTTTGAAACTATTTCATAAAAATTTGAAAGGCGATCATTTTATAAAAAGTAGTAGGCTTTTCCTGATCTTGAATAGGCCAATTTCTTTGAACAAAGTTTGATTCTTTACTCCTTACAACTAAATCAGAAAGAAAAGTACTTGCAATTCACTTCAAGTTTATATGTTCCTAATTAAGTTAATTTTTGTGCGTAAATTCCCATTGTTCACATAAAATAAGGATTACTGTACGCATTTGTCTAATTATTACTATATACCTACTAATATTAGTATTGTTGATGGGAAGCCAAAAGAGAAGTAGGCCTAATGAGCGAACGGAAGCAGCTTAAATGTATTTTATAAACCGCTGTTTACACAGCTCAGGAATAATAATTTTCTGTTGAAATGAGCCTGTATAAACAAAAGCTAAAGCCTAGTTTATAACATTCACCGCACACAGTCTCGGTTTTGGCTACAAGATTCTTAACTAAGACGGGTGAGTAGCCTACAAAAACCCACAGTCATTCTGTAGGCTACATCAGAAATGAACTGAAATGTAACAATGTTACGGTATTTAATAAAACCTCAAAATATCTGAAATATTGAAAAAACGTTAGGGCGTAACTTAATTATAGACTAAAGAATATACAGCTGATAATGAAAATATTTGTGCCACGTCAGCGTATTCTTAATTTTTTTCTCGTTTTAATAAAGTTCGATGAACATAAACCTCAAATTATTCACTGATAAATTTTTATTAAAGAGGTAATTTAAAAAACCAACAAGGCATTCAAACTTTTTGTAAGATTGCGGAAAGACAATACCCATAAAAAGTCGATGGCATTAAAAAAAACTTTTTCATTAAAAGAAAAGACAGTATCTAAGTTTTTTTACTTTCTAAGTAACGGCCAAAAGATGGTTAATGAACTTTTAACTTTTCACTGGAGAAGTAAAAAGTTTCACTTTTATGCTCGATGGGCAATGGACAATTTATACTTTCAGATAGAAGGTAATTTCTTCTAACACTTTTAATAGCACATTGGTTCTACCATAAAATCTTTTATTCATTGGAAAAACTATAAAAATTCTCTTGATAGCTATATACAGGTTTTTGTTTAACACTCCAATAAATATTTCACCCTCATATCGGAAGGTCGCAATCAAAAGTTAACAGCGCAAAAATTTGTTCCTATTTATTTAGATAAACTTTTAGATAAAGTGACCTTTACCACAGGCTGAAACGTTTCAACACTTTAGACTTGTATACAGACAAAATTAAAAACTAACAGCAACACCTATCGCCGATAAAATTTTAATTTTTTTTAATTTTTTTAATTAGCAGACATTTATAAATTTTATATCTACAGACTAATAAATACATTAAAAATTACCTGACCAACAACTATAGGTCTAGTTGATTTTTAAATAAGAATTACGCTCGTGGACGTAATTTCATTAAAATTTATTTTCTAATGATTATTATAACATTTATTTATAATTTAATAATTTTTATCTGATTGGAAATAGTGTTCAATGAAATAAAAAAGATTTTTAAAGTTTTAACGGAGAGAAATAAAAAGAAAAGCATGGTGTTTGTTATGAAGAGGAGTACAAATACATGGGCCGCATGCGAAATAAAATTTGATTCTTCAAAAATTCGGTCGTAAATATGGGTGGTCGTCCCTGGATATATAGGTTAATAGACTTACTACTTGTTTTTTCTTAAATTTCATAAGCTACGGAGTTACGGTACGTTTTATAAGAAAATCTTATTAGGCTACGGCATGAACTATAAAAATCGGCCTGTCTGAATTCCAAAAATATGCATGAGTTAATGTTACTCCGCAATTTAATAATAATAGTTTTTTTAGCCTTGTTGTAGTTTTTACTAATTTTCATTGTCGAATTTTTATAGTCGGCTATCCCAAAAGCGCTCCATGCAACCATATAAAATTGTTAAAATCCGTTATTTTGAACCTTGTATTTTCTTATTTATTTATTTACAACAATATATAAAGGCTAACAGAACTTATCCATATAAGCCTTATTGACATTAAAAATTTACGTCTTACAGAACAATATTTGCTTATAACTATTTTATTTATATAATATAGTACAAGCTAATACATTTTTTGTCTCTTTTAGACTATTATAAATGTTTTTAAATTTATTTTAACAGAACCTAACCAGAATCTCCATTTTAAATACATTGGGCAATATTTTGTGGTTTAAATATAAGTAGCCTAATGCCTATGTTGATAGCAAGCTACATAAGATCCATGAAAACTGTTTTCTAAGCAGAAATAACAGTAATTTATTCAGCTTAAGTAAGTTAGTTGCTTAAACAAAATTAAAAATTAAATGAGTCATTTTATGACTGACAAAATAAATTGACGTAATTAAGGTAGGCCTAATTTTAAGAATTAATATTTAAGCATTAAGGTAATCTTATTAAACGTTTTATCTATTATCAAATCAGTTGGTTATAAAGATTTTTAGTAGATAATAAAATTACAAGGTTTAACATTGTTAATAGGCTGCTCCAATATATTGTCTCGCATTTAAACTGTGAATACGGCCTACTTGAAGTAATATTCAAGTTAAGTTGTGTTAGGTAATAATATTCCTCTGCTAGAATTTTGTAACCACAAAACAAAAAACAATAATAATTTATTAGGGGCCTACGTAATAACAAAATTTTAGCACAAGAATATTAATAGAACAGTCCACATGAGTACCATCACTTTATTATAGCAATGATATAAGATAAAAAATGTTACCAACTTAAGAGAAGAATTTAGAATGGATACCGACTTGAAACACCTTAGAAAGGGATAGAAAATTATGTTGGCACACGTATCTATTACCTTCAGCAAACATTCAACGCAGTACTAGGTCGCTTGAAAACTTCGTCCGCTTAGTATTGATACTCAAATTTACAACTAGCACCGAAGAAATAAAAATATGCAGGGCCTATGATTGATATTATGTCCAACAACAGAAATAAAAGTGAATAAAAAAACAATTAAACAAAGAATAGAACTTAGTTGCTAGAACGTTGCAGTTCTCCCGCAACAAAAGTCAATGTAGGATGCAAAATGTTAGCATTCAGACTACTATACAATTCAACTCTCTGCGGTAATATAAATGTCAACGCTTTCTGTAAGTTGTGATCGCTTTCTCCAGTCAATATTGTTGTTGAAGTATCGGAGGTGAGCAATTTTTAAACACCACTTTATAGCTATACTTAACTTACTTCATTAATAAAATATTCACCCCAAGGAGCCAGAATCGTCACATTGTTTTCTCTTCTTTTTAATAGTACCCCTATAGAATTAATACGAAAATACGCTAGTTAGGCCCGGACTAGGACAGAAGGTTGACCTGAAGTAACCAATTAACACAAAAACAAAACATAAATTTTAAAAATCTAGTATCTGCGATAGAATAACACTATAACTTATACAAAAACGACCAGTAGGATCAACGACTGGGGTACACCAAAACCATTCCACACTAAGTCCATTCAAGGAATCCAAATCAAATTTATACAATGCCTACTTTATGGTACACAGACCTACTTTAAGTACAAACATTAACAATTTCCATACATATTCAATATCTACACAAAATTTGGCATACATACATATCCACTTATCTAATGAGCACCGTATAGGCCCTAAATACCAGTGCCCCTGTGAGATCACATAAACGCCAACGACCATGGAACCTTTTCAAAAAAAAACAATGAAAAACCTTAGATAATGACGATTAGCTTTTTTAATAACTACGATACGTTTATTTTTAGTTTAGCAACTTCCTTAGCCCATACAGAGTGGCCCATTTATGACGGTTTCCCCATTATTTACGGAAATCGGAAAAAAGGTTAATGGAATAAAAAACCTATAAAAAAAAATATTATGATTATGATTCTCTATACACTTTATACAGCGACTTAAAACTAATTCACATATTTTCAACAGTAACAGTTTATCGACATTTAGGGTGCATAGTCAAATGAAATTTCAACTGAACTTAGTTCGTGCATGTTTTGTGGCTTGGAAGAGTATCTAGTTCATTTACACAGTGAAAAAATTACATGACGTTAAGTCTGGCGAGCGCGCAGGCCAATCGATTTAACCACGATGATCTATCCATTCATCAACTTTGGAATTAAAAAACACACGAACTTCGATACCGAAATGTGCTGGGGCGCGTTCTTGTTGCCAAATGAGCGATTGGATATTGTAACCAGGATTGTTTTGAAGTTCCGGAAGTAGGCCTACTACTTCCTGCAGCATTTTTAAGTAATTTTTCGAGTCAACATTTTTCTAAACAAAATAATCAAAATTAAATGTCCCATCTCATAGGGAAACCGACAAATGGGCCTCCCGGTATATTAAGATTTTCGAATGACAAAGAAAAAAATAAGAACACAAAATACTGCTAGAAGAATTACAACGCTCAATTTTTATAACTTCAACGTGTTATTTAAAAATTTTAGGCTAATCTTTTGTAGCACTAAACGCGGAACGAGGCCCGCGGGTAGAGGACTTGTTACAAACTGAAGTTTATGAACCTAATATGCTAACGCTATATGCGATAGCAAATGCTTACAAATCGGTAATTGCATCACGCTCAAATATCAAATCAATAGGTGTAATAATAGGGAATTTACACAAAGATCGTCAAAGTTAATTGAAATGGCACTTAAATTAATACAGTGAATGAAAATTGGTATACTATTCTGTTTGTAACAATAATGATGGTACAGGACACCAGTAATAAATTAATTAACTTAACTACAACGAATACCTGAATGCCTCAATACTGGCGAGACAAGTACATCTCTACATCAACACGAATTGTTTTACATCAGCCCGTACAATATCGTAATCATTATATGAACTCTATATTATCATTGTCATGTAAATAATTCATGTTCTGCAATAGACGAAACGTATAAACCGGGGGCAACTTGAGTTTCAAACTAAAATTGAAACAGGTGGTGCTTGACTTTTGCCTCGGTGAGTGCTCAACCATGCATACTCACGAGTAGGGCACTCTCTGTTTCAGTGTATATTCTCAATACATTCAAGGAAAGGAACTCTTTATGCAGTCTACATTATTGTAATACAAATGTGTGCATGTA
This sequence comes from Catonia carolina, assembly GCA_035578175.1. Lineage (NCBI taxonomy): Eukaryota > Metazoa > Arthropoda > Insecta > Hemiptera > Achilidae > Catonia > Catonia carolina. Next base: position 86,758,919 of record JAQMRL010000002.1, read on the forward strand.
TTACATACAAGAACAGAAGGATATTTAATATTCTGCCGGTTGTCCGACAACTCACAAAACTCTTGAAAATGTGTGCTCTTATATATTTCATACCATAAACGATATATCTACTAGAATTTTAACAGTCACAAAGTAAAATATTGCCGGTTCACGGTACAAAGAGGTCACCACTTAATATTAGCGCCAGAACCGTAGCCTATACATATATGGAGTATTGAAACCATATATCATTATCGAAACGCACAAAAGCAAACTTTATATGTAATTTATTTTAACACAACCCCGTTTATACGAGAGTAAAATCAAATGAATCTAAACTCGCTAGGGGAAAAAGTTAAATAAATAAAACCAATAACAATCGTTCACTGCCTGAGTTTAAAAAAAACTTCACTAAAAAACCGTTAAAAATCGAACGCCCAAAAATAATTTAAATACACAGTAGACCTACTAATTAGGACACGAAACGTATTCAACCAAAATTCAGAACGGCATTAGCCTACATACAATGTAGGAATATAGGCCTACAGACCTAAACGACCATAAATTGCACAGCAAAACTAATTAAACGATCTAAAATGAATACGTGAAATTTTAACGACCTCTTTATTTTTTGACTTCTGATGGAGAGTTAGTCGATCAAAAAAAAATTATTTATATATTTGATCGTAAAATGTTATTGATACTATCAGATCAAGTACATAATTATGTACTTCGTGACTTATTAACAGGATAGGTGGGGCTCGGCAAAGTTTTCAAATACAAAAGATAAATTTATGTGACACAGATAGGCCCTACCAAGTACCTTTAATTTTTTACGGAGGACGTATAGCTACTACTACAGCCTACATCATCTGTCTTCACAATCATCCTTCTTGAGATTTTCGCTACCATAGCTAATTGAACATTCTGTATCCATGTTTTCTGAGGGCAACCTCTTGTGCTGCTATTTTCTAGAAGAAAAGAGAGTATCAGTCTCTTTCTAAGAACTATCCGTCCGCTGTTTTACTTTTGACCTGCCCTTACCATACCATCTGGTTCTATTCGGCCCACTAAGGCCCGAATTAAACGTAAATTTTTATTTCAACGTTTTTACACTCATTTAATGTTAACTTATCATGCCTTTACTTCATCGGCGCTTCATTAATCTGTATGGAATTCCTGGTAAATAAGAGAATTTACATTGGATATTAAGGGATTATTACGATTTTAAAGTGTCTGAACCTACGGCAGTTTAGAAATGTATTATCAATGTAAGGGACACGTAAGTCAATGTGTAGGCCTAATGTTCTATTTGATACATTATTTAGGTTATCAGCAACTAGTTGTAAAAATTTACTTCGAAAACGGTGTAGGCTGTATGTGAAATTAATGACGATTCAGTCACAATAACCTTATAAACTCAATTCTGAATAGAATTTAAATGTTTTACGTAAAACTGCTGACACTGTAGCTACTATATTTATTTCATAATGAAGGATTTATACTTCAATAAAACATCATCAGTGCGTTCGATGACATTTTAAATACGTATCTAATGTAATGAAAATGATTAAGTAGGCCCCTAATTACTTCAACAACCACTTGTGTTAAAATTGATCCTAGTAGTGGATAAAATAATAGACAAGAATATTGAAGAAATTTTATCATTTTGGATCAACAGTTTTAATGATAAGGAAGAATCAAACAGCAGTACATATTCTAATCTTGTAGAAGGATCAGTAGTACAATCTACTACAACATTTAAAAAATAATTCACAATACTTTCTAATTTTACATCATAGCTTACTAATAAAAAATAAGTTTTACGCTATTCAAACATGTATTTAATGTATCTAATTACAATAATGTATAAACAGTACCCTACTTAATTATTCATAAAATCAGTTTATTAATCGACGGGCATTAACGAAATTCACTTTCAGAAATTAATTCGGTAATGGTGGGTTAAGTACTAATCGATTTTGTACCGAAGGGATTGTATCCCGCTGAGTAAATGGTAAATAAGACTACTGCAGGCAGGTCGGATGGGAATAGCTTTAGCAAAAGATAAGCTAGATGTAACATAATGGCAAGTCAGCAAAACAAAATACATATTATATATACAGTATCTACAACAGTATAAAGCCAAACAAAATGCTTTAAACTGGTTTAACATATCAAACAAAATACAGTGTAATTAAATAGTACTACATACTATGGAATAAAGTATTATGTATTTGACTTCAATGACTAGTTTCATTTCAGTTTTAATCCTGGGTTTTATATCCGTAATATCTAGAATAACAATTGCTTTTATTTCAACTGATCACACGACGCATTCTTTTTATAAAACAATGCTTGCCAATGTTAACAATTATTCACTTTATTCTTCTCAATATGTTGAATAAAACAGAAATTCTTTGACAAATAAATAAATAACGATTGTTTACTGTCTTTAGCAAGTTATTGTATAAAAAATAGGGTAACATAATTTCAATTTGCAACGGTTTTTAAATTTGATGTAGTAGGTTCTATGTCTAAAAGGAATAGTTAGATTCCTAATCTTTATCCTCATTTAATAACTAGTACGAAGGTAGATGTAACGTTCAAAAATATAGTCTAAGTAAATCATAACAAAGTAGTTTAAGCCTACCATTTAACCAGGACAATCCTTACTCGGTTGCCAGCACTTCCTTACGTCTTGAATAAGCAGAAAATTCTAAAAACTAAATTAAGCTATGCTTTTATCAAACAAACATATTTTTAAAACTTTTATACTATTGTTTTTTTTACTTTATTAAGCTTAAAGAAAAAAGTTTGCTTTCATAAGAGCCTATTTTTAATGGATTTATTAATATTTTTGAGGACATTAGAGGGAAATACAAATGTCAATATAACCTACACAAAAACACTTAAAAAAAGTTAATCACGCAAGACAACTGTAATCGGTTTACAATAATTATTATAAATGATTAGGCCTATATGAAAAAATATATAAAAAAATTAAGCCTACGAATTAAATAGGCTTTTACTTATACATTATGTACTTCTATGTAGTCTACAGAAATACGCACCACATATAAAAGTTTTTTCTGAATCATAAAGGTTAAATTTTTGTAGCAATAATTTACTTTTTCGCAGTAGATTATAAAAAGAACCGTATCTTAAAAAATATATGTAGCTTAACGACTGTAGAAATAAGCCTAAGTAAAATTCCAAATACAGAACAAATGATTCTTTTCAAAACGTAAGTTTTATTAATGAAGAACCGAATAAAGGGAGAATAAAAACAACAGAAACATAGACCCATAACTTCTTTTGTTTAGTTCTTCATTTGATATAATCTACGCTACACAATACGAAATATGGACTATAACATTCTAGACCAGTTTGAAACAAAACATAGTAGCACGGAAGAGTAAAAACAAAAACAAAAAATACCAAGTTCTTAAAATATCTATAACTCAGTATCGTACCTATATATTTATATAACAGAAACATTATTTACTAAGGTATAATACCGATTGGTTCATTAGTAGACTACTATTTCAAACTGTTAAAATATTAAACATAACTCCTTTAGGGAATACATTATACCTATTAGGATAAGCATTTATAATAACAATAGTTTATGCACTTTAATATTCAGCAATTAATTACGTCACAGAAAAATTAACATGTATTAGTATGTATTTTATATAAAAATAAACCAGGAAATTGTGAATTGTATACGATGTTTTAAGCTTTTATGTTAATCACTAAAATAAAAGGAGTGAAATGTGTTAACCAAAAATTAGGAAAATGGAATATGTAATTTATTATGTATCCAGTAGTCGTATGACAAGACCTGTGATGGAAAACCATTTCTGATTGTCCTTTGGGATTTAATAATTTATAACTGGTACGGATCATATATATTGACGAGTTTATTCGAATGGAACAAGTGACGTTACGCCACGATTAGTGGTGTACGTATATTTGTACACTGTTTTGAGTGTTTTTTCAAAATGGGCAAAACGCCCATTCATTCTATAATATACTACTAAAAAAAATACAAAAAAATATTATAAATAAAATGTGTAATGTTTATGAAAGCTATCAGTGAAAAAACTCATCGTTCATTTTATCAGAATTTTTATTTTCAAAAATAGGCTACGTAAAAATACATGAATTATTAAAAGGAATTTTTTATACGTTTAATTACGAATGCAGGTAAACTAATAATATACAATAAATTTCGACAAATTGAAATTTATCTTTCAATTTATTTGTATAGTACGATCTATTCATACTGCTTTGACAAAATAGGAAATTCTGAAGTAGAGATTTTTAAATACTTTTGAATTCAATACATAAAATAGATAAATTATATATATAAAAAATTCTGGATATACGCTACGGATACTTTTTCATTTTGTTTCTGAATTGGCTCTTTTAAAATTTAGTTAACGAAGAACGCTAAAACGTTTTTGTTTAATTGCAAGTAACCAATCTTTTATATAGTCTAATACTTAAAATTTTAACCTTTTTTAAACTTTTGTTCTTTTTCTGAAACTATAGACGACATAGGCGTAGCCATGGTGGGGGGCTTGTCCCCCATTGGTTCATTTAAAAAACAAAAAACTATACGATGGAGGAAAGGGGCCATATGTTTCTGTTCCTTATTTAAGCGCTGCAATTACTGCAAGTGAGTCAGTTGTGAAGCTGAACTCTGATACAACCAATGGAAAGGAAAAATGTGGCAAGTGGAAAACTGAAGGAGATGAACTAGTCGTCCAGTTAAAGGAACACAATTGTTTTATCCATCGATAAAACAGGCACTAATTATCTCGCTTGCACAGTTTCAAAAGTATCCAAAGATCTTTCAGCACCTTACGCAGGATAAAAACTTGATTACGGTCAAGAATGATTGAAAATCAGCTGGACGGTTTTTGCATAATGAGTGTCCATAAAAAGAGGGTTCTGGAAGCTTAAGATAAATATTTGATACCTAAGAAATTTTGTCAAGATTTACCCACAACACACGTAGGCTATTGATGAAATAATATTTAAATAGATTCGAATAGCAACTAGACCTAATACTTTTACCTTTTCTATTGTATATGTTCAAGGAAAAACATTTTTCAATAAAATACTTTTATATATCTTATTTTTGCCCCCCCCCCCACTGGAGAAAATCCGGACTACGCCTACGGAATACGAGTACAGTAAAACCATCCAAAAGCATAATTTTTTTTCTCAAAGCAATAAATGACTTGAAAAAAACTGAAAATTTCTTTAAGAATACAACTCAGTGATAATTTTAGAGTTGAACAATAAAAACAAAATTAAAAAAATTACAGTACAAACGTAGGAAAAATAATGGATAATAGGCCTAGTAGACTATATAACAAGAAGAATAACATGAAATACAGGCCCACCAGTAGAACAACGAGTAGGGTAGAAAATAAATACTTGAACAAATACCGTACGATGAAATCTAAAAAAAAATGAAATACTTAAAAAAAATACTTAGGCCTACATGAATAATAAAAATGTGAACAAAGCAGATAAAATAAATTACAAAAAAGAAATTTTAAAGTTTTTTAAGTTTAATAATTTTTTTCAATTACGTCAGTACATCTCTACTACCTACATTTTTCCGTAGGCGGTGGCGAGTTAAATTTTAATCTAAATCAAATTTATAAATTTAGCTAAATTATTTAGAGAATTTGCCCCGTGGCTTAATAACCTTTATTGTTTGTTAATTTTCACTTTTTATTGGGTGATATTTATGTTCAACATGCTACTGGAGATATTTAAAAATTAACAATTTTGAATGCTAACTTATTTGTTTTTAAGTCCTAACATGTCAACAGATTTAACAAATTTAAACCAAATTTTTGGAGAATCGTTTTTGTAACACTGTCTATGTTTATGACCCGGTATCATACTTACAAAAAAGAAACATTCTGAATATTTTATTTAGGGTCAAAACGAAGCTTTATTGTTACTTTTTTACTTTCTCTTGCCTGTATAAATATATAGAAAGGAAAGTATTGCTTTCATGTAGATTTTTCGAAATCGGTTTTCACTGGATATACACGTTTTCAGATCACCTGAGCCCACAAAAAAATGTTTTTAGCAATTGGTCTGTGTGTTTGTGTGTCCGTGCGTCTGTGTGTGAACAGATATCTCAAGAACGGAATATCGTACGAAGTTGAAACGTGAAACTTAAGTTAGATACCACTAGAGGACTCGACACGAACATTTTCATCAAAACCGGTCAATCGGAAGTAGTAGTTTATTCGTGTCATTTTTCACGGTTTTGCGATTTTCTCAAAATTGCTACAGCGATTTTGTTTACAAACGCCTTATTTACTACACGTTTTATGCTCTACAACATAGGTTAGGCGCCACGTCTGATGAAACTCTTGGAGAGGCTGTGCTCTCGAAGAAAAAAATGTTTTTTTTTATTAAGATTGCGGCCTTAATATGCATTTTAGCGCAAAAGTGTAATATAGGCTATATCGCTTAGTTTAGCGGTAATTAGTGATTTTCTGTTTTTTTTTTCATTAAAATATGTAAAAAAAAAAATATTTTTTAAGATTTCAGCCGTACTATGCGTTTTACGACAAAAGTGTAATATATTATGAAATTTATAGGAAATTAAATGATCTACAACTTTTTATTTAAGAATTTTTCTCAACAGAGCCTAGTTTAACCTGAAAGCATGATTTTCCGTATTATTAAGCCAAACTAAGGTTGATTTTCTAGCATCATTCACTCACGATTAAAATTAGGTTATGTTTTTTAAGGTTAGTTTTTTGTATACCTTCAAATGTTTTATTACTAATATAAAGGTATAAGCTATGTTTATTATTGTCATTGGCACGATAAAGTCGTGTGATGTTTCACACCTGATTTTTTTATTCTCATTTTCAGCTGCCACACAAATGACAATCGTACGAGTTATGTTGTATGACAAGCAAAACTGTAAATATCTCCAGAAGAATATTTACTACGCATGTGTTAAAACAAATGTGTTCTAAATTAACTAAATATAAGTCATCAAAGGTGTGGTTCGTAAATCTGTCACCGAAATGTGGATGATTCTACAACCTAGAAAAACAAATCGGCTACAATGTTGTATTTCACGATAGGCTATATTTAACCGGTAATACCATGGTAAAATCATAAATCACAATATTGTCTTATTAACTTCGTTGAAAATGTCAACATGAAAATTTGCCCCTTGAACCGTAAGACAAATCGTCTACGTTGGTCTTCTCATGATGAAGATTCCTTTTGAAAGTTAGATCCATTCTCTTGCTTTATAAATTCATGAACTGTAATATTCATTAAAATATTGCAAACTCATAACCACAAAGTTAAATATCTCGAATAAACATCATGTTTTTCATCAAATGTAATTTGTAATCTTATCTGAAAAAAATCGAAAACAACATTCCCTGTACACATGCTAATAAGTTATCCTATTAATATAAATCAATTGAACATTATATAATTTATAAAAAATTTCAGTACAGTCTTTCATAAAAATCCCAGGTAGGCCTAGTCTCTTATATAAAACAATCGAATTACTGTTCTTTCTGTTCCCACAACGTTTTAAAATCCATTTACAACATTTCCCATTTATTTCATTATTTACCAACACATCCTAGAGGTGGTTTTTCTAGGCTGTATACATTTACATGTGTATTATTAAAATGAAATAAAACCATGAATTTGTATAACTAACTATTGTATTGTTACAATTGGTAAAATATAAGTTTTATATGTACTTGGCTACAATCTTTGTAACATTCTTGTGGCTTTAATGATGGAATTACGAGATAACGTACTAAGAGCGGACACAAATATAGTAAATAGTGCTTACAACTTAACCCAGCAGAAAGTAGCTTGACAGGTAGGGACTAAACTTAACACTTATCAAATAAGTGTACTTAATTACGAGTGATACCTAGACCATGAAAATAACTTAACCGACCTTAATGAACATGGTTTATACTTATAAAGTTAATGGAGTGCATCCTGTTCTGAGAGGTTGTGGTGAAAGATATTTTATAAATACAAACTAAACCGTATAAACTGTCACTTACAGAAGTTCGAGTTACAAGCTAGTTTGAATGTACCTCTCTACAATACAAACTATAACAATTCAATTCCAAGTTGAATTTACATAACTCTGAAATAACCGATAAATGCACAAAAAGTTATTAATTTAATATTATTTACTGTGTTTGATGGTTCATGGTATTACAGATTTATATTTTCCCCACGAGGGATTAGCCAATTTGCTGTGTAAATTATTATATTATTTTTTTGTTATTTAATGTATTTCTTTTCCTTTCTTGTCAACATAACTTTTGATTTATCTTTTTTTTTTAAATCTAGTATTATTTACCATTCTTCGGTAATTTATAATTATTCTATTATATTTTTTTATAAACTTATTTTATATTGATATACATATTTATTTTAAATAATCAAAAAGAAAAAACGAATGAACGAATGTAGGACTTACTGCTTCCTTTGACTTTCAGTCCCACACTGAAGAAATAATTTTTATAATTCTCCTCCTTTACTCTAGTTGCCTAGCGACGAGACTTTTGTTTGGATAAATTTTTATTAATGTTAAATAATTTTGAATATTTAATATCAATCAGCTGGTTCTATTTATTTCATATTTTAATAGACCAAAACATAAACACAACCAGCTGTCAATTCATTTTGACTCGTTACAATGGTTATTTTTGAGTTAAATAGAACTTACAAAACAAAAAGATCACTTCATGAAAAGAAATCTTTCCTGATATGCAATTGTTGTGAGGTTGTTAAGTACGATCCCTAGAAAGACCAAAGTCAGACCGGAAGTTGATATAACTTATATCCCAGATATTTCAAGTGTAGGCTATTATGTAAATCGAATTTTATTCCAAAAAATATAAAAAGCGGCTGTCGATCTGGCCTAGTGGTTGTTTACAGCACGAGATTACACTGAACTGTTCTAAACCCATTTTTTTGTCATCAGTCTCTCGACTGGTTTGATGCAGTTATCCAAGCTGTTATATTGTATGCAAGTCGTTTCATATCTACATACCTGCGACACCCTAAATCTTTTGAAATTTGCTTTAAATGTTCTAACCTTTATCTTCCCCTACAATTCACTCCCTCAATATTATTACCCTCCATCAGTCATAGAGCTCTAAATCCATAGTAGTCCCTAATAACTTAACAGGTAAAGCAACCTTCAGTAATGTAAAAAAGTATAAGCCTACCATAAAAAACAATAAAACTAATTTAAAAAAAAAATTTGTAACAATACGAACAATAAGCAGGTAACAATGCTTGCCACATTAGTATTGTACTATTAGCAGAACATAACAGTAGACGCAAGCTTCCGCATTATGAGACATTGATATGTTTGCATTGGGATCTACAACTCTAATCTAACATTTATTTCTATTTAAAAAAAGATCAAATTCAACTATATTTAAAATGTTTATAGCCAAAAAGCAAGCAATAAAAACAAAAAACAAATTTTTCTTCGAACAGATCTTTTTGTTTTTTATTTCTCTTTTCTCGGCAAAATATCTTTTTAATACAAAAAATATCATAACACTTTTTTTATTTTTTGTTTTTGTTTAACGTCCGACTGTTCTGCAATTACTGCTAGTGCAGACGGCGAAGGATGAAATGATTTTTTGTAACGTATGAAAATATGCCGTGCCTGAATGGGATTCGAACCCAAAACCGCATGATGAGAGGCGAGCACGTTAAAACATAAAGATAAGTAAATATTTACAGGTAAAAAGTTGTTTTAATGTAAAAAGTAGTAATGAAGTTAGATCGAATGTTACAATATAATCAAATTAATGTGTATAGGGGGCTAATGAACAGAAATACTGTTTTATTATTTAAAGAACGAAAAATCTAATGAGAAAAATTATTTATCAAATGTAGCTGTTATAAATCAAGGACGACAAAAATGATCAGTAATTTTATAAATTTGACAGAGATTTCGCTTGTAGAATTCTAAACATAAATAACGTAATTTCAGAAAATAACAAGTTAGGGGAGAAAGGAAATGATTTCATACGGAATACACAAGTGAGAAATACCTCGATGAGACTATATTTTTCTGAATCGCATTTACTTCATAAATTGTAAACATGTGTCAAAATTAAGCTGAAATATTTTTACAGACTAAAAAGAAAAAAACACGAAAAGAGACAGAATTTTAAGACTGTTGTTTATGGTTGTTATTAAAATCATACTGTAGCGTAAGAGAAATACTCTGTAGTCAGGTTAGTAGGCCTACCTACCGTACAAAATGAAATTTCATTCAATTCAAAAAAATACCCGAAATTTTATAACTTCTATTAACTTTAAATATTACCCATTATTTTAGAATTATTATCTTCTTACTTTACAACTATCAGTAGCCTATTTATATTTTTAGTTTTGATTAGGTTATATTTCTCTTTTATGCTTTATTTATACCCGCGCACAGGCTAGTGTCTTTATTAGACCTATACGGGTATTAAGAAATAAGATAAGATGAGATTCATTGTATTTATTTTTAGTAATAAGTTAATAAATAAATTTACAACTGTAAAAAGTATAAAACTAGTGCGGAGATGATGTATATTAAAATTACATGTAAGTATAAGAAGGGTAGGGCCACCATTGGTGCCTCCCCAAGTGTTATTAAAAATCTTCTGAATTTTGAATGAAATTAATTTCATTAAACATTAGCAGATCTCTACTCCAACGTCGTTTTAGGCGTGTTCCGGGAATGTCAGGTAGAAGTAAGTTGGAAAGCGAACGTACCAGTGAGTTACAAAAAGAGGTTTATTAATAAATTATTTTATTGTTTTGCATTATTCGCGCATCAAATAAATTCTGTTTTACAACTCAGGAACATACCTGTACATTGCTGAATTTTAAGAACTTAAAACTTCACATGATGTATTAGTAATAAAAAATATATAAAATTATTCAAATTTTATTTTTACGAAAGTTCTTACTTAGTAATAAAGTATAAGTTTACAAATAGTTTCCCTAATACCCATATGAATAAATAAAGACACTTACAAATTTAGTAAAATCTAAAAATTAAGATTTTGTGGTAGGAAGGCTACCATATAAAACAAGTCAGCAGTACAAAACGATTTAGCGTAGGTACTAGTAAAGAAACAAACCAAGTAGCTACTACGCCCACGTAAACAGATTTCCCTGTTAAAGTTCAATGTTAAGAAAAGCTAAAAATGTAGAACCAAAGGATTTAAACAATATTTATTCTTTGCATCACCCACGTTGTTTACCGTACCGCCTCTCTGTGATTCGTTAAAAAAGACAACTTTAACTTTCTAGGGAATAATTTATACGTAAAATTCTTACAGTACTATATCGTATAGGAATGAAAGAACTGAATCAAAATTTCGATAATAATACAAAGCCTAGATTTATAACAGCTTGATTAACGTAGGCAAATTACACGTAAAGCAATTTCCACCATTAAAGTATTTTAAAAATTACCAAAATATTGTTAACCGTGGCGTGAGAACACTGGCAGTTTTAGAAGTTATGATCTAGAAAATGTAAAACTCAACAATGTTAAAGAAGTAAATTAACGAATAAGTAACATTATTCGTTTGTGAATATAAGTAACTTAAAATAAAATGTACAGGAAAACACGGAAATTAATTGCAAAACAAAGATCATGTAAAGTTCAAGGAAAGCAGCCAAATGATTAATTACATTATTAAACAGGGTAAGAAAATATCTTATGAAAACAATGAGTAATATTTATGATACGAATTAAATTCCACAAAACTTTTCTTCTGAAGAGAAAGAAATAAACAAGGCTATGGATAATGTTGATGGGTAAAATTGAGAACCGGCAAAAAGTAATTTACTCTGAGACTCAGACTGTAATTCTCGGTTTATTTACATCACTTTTGTATGTTGATAATACTCTTTAACTTTCTTTAGGTTTAATCATTTAAGTTAAACGTTATAAAATTCGAATTGGAGTTTTATACTGATGTAGTTAAACTAGAAGATGTACTTTGGTACTTTTGTTTGAAATCTATTTCCACAGCTGTTATTGAAAAACTGACAGAACAGATTTATTGTTTGATTACGTAAGTTGCCAGATCTAATTAAATTCACAAGTATATTTGTATATGAGAGTAGATTGACTCAAGAGGATGAGAAGACAATCTTCACTGAATAATTGTAATCAGATTTACGACTAAAGAAAATCACTCAAAAGGTTCAAAAAGTTTTAAACTTTCACCAAACGTCAAAGATTTAGTAATGCTTTATCCACTGTGTTTTAACAGAAACGCCACTTTTAAACACACTGAAATTTTATTTTTACAAAGGTGTATTTTGTAATCAAATTTTAAATGTAAGTATAAAATTTACATAAATAAGTAAATTTAAACAAAAAAATTTTAAAATTTTTCGTTTTATAGTAGGACTTTTATAAGTTTGATTTTTTCCTCTTTTTTTATAATACTCTTTTACGAGTATTTTCTTTTAATACTCTTATAGGAGTATTAAAAAATTCACAATGGAATTGCCTTAATAAAAGTATAGACTACTTGCTGTATTTTAACGTATTTACTTATAAAATTATAACAGAAGGTTGACTTTACCAATAATTTTTACTTTATATCTAGGTTATGTTAACTTTTTTTGACACATATTTATTGAAAATTTAATATCTGTTATCATAATATTATAACAATTTCTAAATATGCCGCTACAGGTGCCAAAACTTGAATTACTTGCAGTCATTACTACATTCCTACAATTGGCCAAGAAGATCCCTAGGCCAGAGGCGTTAACTTAAAAAAAATCTATAAAAAGAACGTAGGGTGTTTACGTTTCAGTCGTCTTGTTTTGTTACTGGTGTCCAGGAGAGTCATAGCCAGGATGATAGAACGGGTTTCCAATTAAAACAATACTCAGTAGTGTGTTCTAAAATATCTCTGATGATAATGTTGATTATGGGATGACGATATTGTTATTGGATAAACAAAATCATGAAAATAAATCCAAAATTTTAGCCTGTGGATAAAATAACATCGCTGTTATTATGTATATGGATTGCTAAAAAATTTTGATATTTTTTAAAATGTTTTACGCCACGTAGCTTAGTCATCTTTTGTTCGCAACACCAATTGAAAGGGTCATTAGCCCTCGTAAAAATTCTAAGAAACATTTTCTTCGAATTCTCAGAAAAAAATTTGTTCTTCTGTTGGAAATAAAATAACAGAGAAATGTATATATTTTTACCTTTACTTACTGTATAGGAATAAAAAGAATTTGTTAATTTTATTTAATCATTTACGATAAGTTACCTACCATAATTAATGTTGATTCTTTAAGTATTAAGTAAAGATGTTTACTTTTTTAGTTATAGTATTTTGGAAGTTTCATATGATTGTATTATTTGTATTAAATTAAATTTTTTATTTTCATTTGTAAACAATTAAGAAATAAATAAAAAAATAAAAAAACTTACTACGACCAGAAAACTAGTGATGTAAACCGTTTTTAAAGGATATTCGCTTAAGCTCCATCAGTTAGATTGCACAGTGGATCCCAGAGAGAATAGGGGCAGCGATGCTGCGGGATGAGGAGAGTTGGAAGTTGGTCGCTCAGTTTGCGGAGAGGGTGGTCGGAGACTGCAGAGGGAGGAGACATATGGAGATCAGCGGGATCGCCCTCTCCCACAGTGAATCAATCCTGTCCCGATTTCAGTAGGTAAGGTAGGTACACTAATTTCCTAAGCTGGTGATGAAAGAGATGAATGAAAGTGAGTGAGAGTGAGTGCTGCTCGGTGACAGCGAGAGGGGAATTAGGCAACGGTTCCCTTCCACGCCCCGCTGACAGTATGTACATTTTTTAACCCGACATTTCCTAGTAGTATTATATAAACAGTTCCAAGGGAGGTGGAGAGTTTTTTGCTGATGTCAGATCAAGTGGCCAGGCGGCGAGGTTTTGGTTGGTAAGGCGGTTGCGGCCTCCTTGGGGCTGGACGAGGATGTCTCAATTAAGGCTAACATTACTTCCCCCATCGTGAGGGAGTGAACATGAGTTTTTCTTGCCGCCTCGGATATTAAAAAAAAGTTATAATGCAAACTGAACGACTACTTGTTTAAAATTTATAAATTAAAAAATAACTCCTGTAAGTTTTACAGGTCTAAAAGCAGAATCAAATTAAGTTAATGAATAAATTAAACTTATTTTCTAATAGCTTTTAACAATGTTACTGGAATGATGTAACAAATATTGTTCTTCTACTCATAGGGTTTAAGTATACTTAAGTGTAGCAACCATACGTTCAGTTCATGAGTACTAATGAATACATTTTCGAACGAAACTGCTAATTTACTGAATATTGAGTACCGATTCACGTTTGTTAGTCATCTTTGTTCTATTCCCAACCCATCGTAACCAACAATACCATTCCATAACGAAACAATATGTAGTAAACGTCAAACCACACACGCATTTCTTGCATAACATCCTGTATGTTAATTTATTACAGAAGTAGGGGCGGGTGTATAATATTACCATAAATACACAATATTAGTATGCTATGAACAAAAATTATTAACCAGAAAAGGAACAATTCAGTTAAAATATAGTTTCAGTATAACCATACCTCAATCAGGTTATGGTTAAAATATTGTTATCCATGTGAGCATGCATTCCAAATTTCGTCTGGTTTCGTTATTTTTAATGTACCAGGTGTTTCATAAGTCAGTTTACCGAGGTCAACTGAATGAAACACAATGCTTTCGTAACTAATGTTGCACAACCTGTTTTTGAGCAATCACAAAATCAGCTGTGAAGGTCATTGTTGACATTTTTATGTTTAAATTTGAGGTTAGATTTAGATTTTTATTTGCATTCCATGTTGACAGTAAACATGAACCGCAAACTAACAACCGAGGAGCGCATTTTCCTTTTAAAGTGTTGGTGGAAAACAAATAAAAATAGTGAAGAAGTTATTGAGTTATTTGTAGAAAGATTTCCTCAAACTCCAGCTCCATCTAGGCAAGGCATTTACAAATTGAACAAACGATTTGAAGAGACTGGAAG
Source organism: Catonia carolina (assembly GCA_035578175.1). Classification (NCBI taxonomy): domain Eukaryota; kingdom Metazoa; phylum Arthropoda; class Insecta; order Hemiptera; family Achilidae; genus Catonia; species Catonia carolina. The sequence goes on from JAQMRL010000002.1 coordinate 86,774,027, forward strand.
CGTACATGATTTACCAAGAAGTGGGAGGCCTAGAACTGCTACAAGTGAAGCCAACGTAACAGCTATTGCTGAATCTGTTGTTCAGAGCCCGAAAAAATCACTCCGTAAGAGATCTGCTGAGTTTGACATTTCGCTTTCTAGTGTAGACCGTATCATGAAATCATTAAAATTAAAACCTTATCGCCCACAGCTGCATCAAGGTTTATTGGAAGACGACTTTGACAGGCGTGTTGAGTTTTCTGAATGGTTTGTTATACGCTCTGAAGCTGACAGAGACTTTCAAAATCATGTTCTTTGGACAGATGAAGCTTCATTTAAACTAAATGGTCGTGTTAATCGACACAACTGTGTCTACTGGAGTGACGTGAACCCACACGAAGTTCTTCAAGAAGAATTAAATGCTCCAGGAATAACTGTTTGGGCTGGTATTTGGAGCGGTGGCATCGTAGGCCCATACTTTTTTAATGACACTGTTTGTGGAGATTCATATCTTGAAATGTTGCAAGATACGGTTTTGCCGGAGCTACAAAATAATCCTTTATATGAAAATACTAACCTCATTTGGCAGCAAGACGGTGCTCCACCGCATTAGAGTTTATTGGTGAGGGAATTTCTTAATAACAATTTCGACGAGTGGATCGGAAGACGCGGCACGATCGATTGGCCCCCAAGGTCCTGCGATCTTACACCGTTAGACTTTTCTGTTTGGGGGATCATTAAAAATAAAGTTTTTGCTGAACGGCCCCTAGATGTAATGCAATTGAGAGCAGCCATTGCAAGAGAATTTGAAGCCGTAAACAACAATAAAAATCTATGCAAGCAGATTGTTACAAGTGTAAAAAAACGGTGTGAAAAATGCATTGAAGTTAGTGGAAAGCATTTTGAACAATTCTTTTAAGTTTACAACCTATGTGTAGTGTAAATTCAGTTTCAATTAAATTACAATATAAATTAAATTGATTTATTATTTGCTTCTAACAAATACACTTACTCGGTAAACTGACTTATGAAACACCCGTTACATGTTCACCTCAGCCTTATCCTCAGATAATTTTGTAACTTACAATATGTACCGTATTATAATTAATATTACACTATAACCCAATTCAGTTTTTTCTTTTGGTCAATCCTGTTTATATTTCCGTAATACCTATCCTGTCCGAGGCTGGGCTGGGTACTGCCAGTGATAAGTAAGGTCCTCTGGCCGCATTACGAGCGCTGCGCAGATTGAAGGAGCCTTTGAAAGAGGCTCAAAGTTATAGACCAATTGGTAAGAGATATGTGAGAAAACCGAAGAAGAGATGGGTACAGGAACAGGTTCACTAAAAAGAAGAAATAAAATGAAGATGATGATGATAAAGGACAAAAAGGAGAAGAAGCAGGATCGGCTGGAGGAGGAGGAAGAGGAGAGGAAGAAGAAGATTACATGACACCGACAATTTATGGGCTCGCAATGGTGTGTTTCGATAATAGTGTTTTGATAACAATAGCTTTTGTACGAGTTGTTTTTCATTTCATTTCTTCTATACATATTAATTTTTTTTTCAGATAGATTAAGGTAGAATTTATTTTTCTTGAATAAACTATCTTGTCAATAAAAGGCAGCCGTCTGATATCAGTTTAGTGTTTGAAAAGGTGCGGATCCGTGACAAGGAAACCGTATGGTATTGTTTGTTATCTTTGTGTAAAACGTAAATAAGGTTTCAGTCATAATTTACTGGATTGTAAGTGTATTTCTTATAGTTAAATTTAGTTAAATCTAAAGTTTTTAATAACATTTTCTAATCAATTTAGTCTAAGTAGTTAAATTGTAATTTACCAATAGTTATATAATCCTAATAATACATTGTAATTGATTAATTTGTTAATAAATGCATGTAGTAATTTTAAAAGGAAATGTTATTCATAACATTGCAACTAAAGGAGTACGGCAAGGTTGCCCAATATCACCGGTTTTATTTAACAAATGTGTAGAAGAACTTATGTTCAAGTGACAGCGACAAGTTGACGAGGGTATACCTCTTAGCCGAAGAGTGTTCCTCAAATACGTGCTTTTGCTGATGATACCGTGTTAATTCAGTTAATTCGGGAAGACAAACTGCAGAGGGCAGTTTGCAACAGCTTCATCTACTAAGCAAACTATGAAGATATCAACCCAGAAATCGAAAGTGATGACGTTTTACGGAAAGTAGCCGATAACGACCAAAATCTTTAAAAGTAATAAAACATAGGAACAAGTAAAAAATTTCTAGTATTTGGGATGTGACACGCTACAAGCTAATTATGATTTGCAACAAAAGGTATCCAGATTTAATACGAAATATGTGCTATACGCCAAAGTCTGAAAGGCAAAGCAAGATAGGATACACAGATTAAGTTTTACAAGGTGATGGCCACACCGACATTTATGTATGGAAGTGAAGCTTGGGTACTTAACAAGAAAGAAAGTCTATTATCCAAGCAGCTGAAATGAGATTCCGTAGACTTTTTAAAGGATGTACAAAACAAGATCACATCAAGAATGAAGTGATAAGAAAGGAATGTGGAACTTAACAACTAAATGAGCTCATCGCCAAATATAATGGACAATGGATAGATCATTTATTTAGAATGTCACAGAACTACCGTTGAGTGCATGGGTTTATGAACCAAAGGGTACAAGAAAAGTGGGGAGACCGAAGAAGAGATAGACGCCGGAACAGGCTCAACTATAGCCTAATCCATGATGGACGACGACGAATGTTATTCATTTATTAATAACTGAATCCTTATGAGAACCCGGAACAGATGTTACAATATTTACTAATCAAGATGATTTGACAAATATATTTACCGTACAATCCACCGCAAAAACTAAAGAGATAATTTTAGGTTCTTACAGTATATTTTGCTGAAACAATTTATTTTTAAAATATCAATGAGTCAGTTTGATCAAATTAATACGTTTTGATTGAAAACAAAAACGAAGTATATAGTAATCTATTAGTCAAACAAACGCTTGTATATTATTTAGTCATATGGAACGTACTTTACTGAAGCTCAAACAGTTTGATCTGTTTTGTCAGTTAATTAGTACTGCAGTACAAATTTCCCGCAATGTTTACGTTGACTATCTTCACTACAATTTAAGTAATAGTCTTACTACAAACACTATCTTCAAGAAAATCAAAGTAAACTGAAATAAGAGTAATTATTCTAGTAAAATAATTGTTAAATATTTATCTGGCAAACTCCCTGTTTTAATAAACAAGTAACCATTAAAGTAGACCTAATTTTAACATTCATAAAGTTGACAAGTTTATTGCAATACATATCACTATGTGTATAATAAACTTATAAACTTGTTATAAATTAACTTGTTATAACATAAAAGCCTATTATATCTGCAATAAAAAAAATAAACAAAAACGTTAAAATGAAAAGCTAATAAATTATTTAAAATACAAGACATAAAAATACATTGGTGACAGTTAACAACTCTTTTAGGCTTTCATGTGATTGATGTAAGCTCTGGAATTTCATTTCCAAAGTCAAAAGTAACCTACATTAAAAATTCCGTTTCCAACATTATTATAAATGCCACCGATTCACAAAAGCAATTGTGTGCCAAGAAGTAGTATTTTCTTTACAATTTCCTGGACATTTAAGTGAAATACGTTTGGTTCGCGATATAAAGTATAAAAGTGGGTTTTTCTTAAGATTTTATAGCTTCGGTTTCCTTTTAAAATATATCAGCGCTGTAATAACGTAACAAGGTTTCCTGCTGAAGACAAAGGATAGATCATACTAGGCGCATTAAGACGTTAAAAATTTCTTTTTATAATGCTATTCAAATGGAAATTCAATTTCAGAATTCATACAACTGAAAAATCATTGAAAATATACATTTATCGATAATAATCATTAACAAGAAAATATCCAGAAATATTAAGACAAAAATATCAAACGAGTTCGGAAGAGAATAAGTTATTCAAAGATAAATCTATTACTAAAATATCGGTACACTTCGATAACATACGTTAGCTTGGAAACGAGACACGAGCTTCTACAGTCTTCAAAAATCTTAAGAATAACACAAATACGAGGAATGGCCTATCTATGTTGAAAAATTTATTCTGAAAATTTTATAATTTTGTTTTTCTTGAAATACATACCTTACACTACTTTGCTATACATGAATAAGGACACTTATCATAGCGATGCTATACCAGCTTCAGTACACCCTTGTCATCTGCCAGTTTATTTTGCCATTTATTAAACATTTTAGCATTAGTAAGTCATTTGTACCATTTTTAAGTTCATCGTCACACACTAACTGCTTACCACTCGAAAGTTCTTTTCCTAAACAATTGGTAATCAGAAGGAGGTAAGGGCGGACTATTGGATTGGACGTAAAACGTCTGATCTCTTTCAACTAAAGATCTCCCTGTTAACAGTCAATTGAAACGAAGATAGAATAAGGATCGACTCCGACCATTGTTAAACAAATCAGCTTACTTACCATCATACCTATTAAAATAATTTACTACGAAAAGTCATCAATCATTACGGTTTCACAAATCCCCAAGTTCATTACATTTTAGCACTTCATTCCTTATACAATTTCACGTTGACATCAATCACAGGATCGATTCATATTCATGTCACGTGCACACCATTGTTATTAACCATTTATCATGTAATTTACTAGTTGGGCATAAATTAAATAAAAACGTCGTACAGTTATACATAAAGACATGGTTTTTATGGTTTTATTATAAACCGGTAAAAATGCATACAAACCACTATAAAAAAATCATTTATGAGAAAAAATACAATAAATACTGGTGGTAAAACCATCAGATCGTTCAGGAAGAGGAAAGAAAAAAAAGGTATTCTGAGCACCACTAAAAGTACAAAGAGGGAAAACGTAAATTTTTTTCAATGTTACCGAACACTTAAATAATTCAAATCACAATAAAAAAATACAGAAAATAATTTGGAAATATTAGAAACCGTTTAAGTAATTTTTTTAAATAATTTTATTAATAATGAAATAAGAAAACATAACATTAGCAGAAGTATTAACACGAACAACGTTCAAAAAGAGCAAAGATCTCTTAATGTGAACTTCTCAAAAAATTATTATTCTTCACATTTTATAATATTAATGAATTTTTAATCTAGGCCTATAGGCCTAAGTTCATTTCAACCATTGCATACAAAAATAATTTTTTAAAAAGTTGGTTTTAAACTTTAATTTTAACCTTATTGTTCGTTTCGTGAATATTAAAACAGTCAATAGACTGTATTGAATTAAGCAAAACCGTTAGTTGTTTTTATATTTTGTTTATTGTCCGTTATACAATGTGTTCATTGTGCAGTCATTATTGTACAGTTTTAAATAATGAATTAAATTTAAAAACATATTTTCCATAATAACCAATAGAAGTACGCACATGAAATTCCATAAATGTTTTTAACTGATAGCTACACTAAAAATCGGGTATCATATGTAGTCTATAAGCATAAAAACGTAGAAAAAATAATATGAACTAGTTAGAAATTCAATGAATTTTAATGAATTTGTGATAAGCTGTTTAAAATAAGTAGCAGGCCTATAATAGAATGCAAATCAAGCTAAAGAAGGTCTAAGGGATATTGTAATGAAGGTGAAGTGACGCAAAGCTGATTTTGTACTTTGTCAGAGGAACGAAAGAGAGTATACGATTGAACATCTAAGAAAAAGTAAATGGATCGATAAGTTTTTACTAAATTATGAGCATACTTACAAATGCTCATTCGTAACCCGGTATCTTCTATTTATTTCTACACTTTTATAAATATATAGGCCTATAGGCCTATATGTATATATTTAATATGTATAGAAAGCAATTAAGAAGAAAATTTATAGTTCAATTATAATAACACTACACGTAAGGTTTAATAAACGTGAACCTAAAAAGTAGGAAATAATGTAAAAACTGTACATATTCTACGATCATCCCTGTGAATATGTTACCCACACGTACATTTGCAGAAGTTTTAACACGAACAATACTATACGAATAATAATTACCAAACTCAAAATACTCAACCATTGGAATCTGACTGATTTTGATCTAACTTAAAAAGTCATAAATTTAATTTAATGTAAACACTTTAAAGTGGTCCTTTAATAAACGTAAAGCAATATCTCTTTATTTTTCTGAAGAGCTTTAGATTCCCCAAATCGTCATGTAGGCTAACTTGAAGCAATAAAATTTCGGCCACTTGCTTCTCTGAGAGATAAAAACACGGGAAACACCCAAAATCAATAAACATTGTTTGTATTCTTTCCCAAAAAGCTGAATTCTAAAGATCAGCATTGATACTCCCAAAATGGAAACTAGAAAGAGTAAAATCTGCAGTGGTATCTAAAATGCAATAAAAGTCTGAGTCTGGAGCAATGAAAATGGTTTTATTGAACATAGACTAATTAAAGCAATAATATTATACGATTTACTTAATCTAAAATTCTACCCCATAAGTTTTGAGAATAGCCTCCTCCATGGTGCAGTGGCTTCGAACGCTTGATTACAATGAACTACAAAAACGAATGTCCTGGATTTGATTTCTGGCTAAAATCTGGAGAATCGCAACACAATGAAACAGTCCATAAACCACTCTAATCGCTAATCATCAACTGCAACTTTCAAAATAAAAGAAATGATAGTTGTAATAATGAAAACTTTTCTGAAGCTACTAATAACGCACAGTTAACAATACAAGTTTAGTAAATGAAGGTTATTGTATGAATACTGTGATAAATTAGACGGACAATCATATTTAGATAAAAGTGGTTTTGTATGAAGTTTAAGCAGGTATCATTTATTTCCTGCCATAACGCTCTAGCTTTAGTTCAATTGTTAATTTTTCTAGCATTCTCGAAAGGTTGATTGCTTTTATAAGTACCTCTAATGCAGTCAGTTTTTTGTGGATCAGTCGTAATGCAGTTAGTAATGTAAGAATCCAGTGTAGAAAAGTAGGAACCAGTTTTCCACGTCGCTTATCAGAGAAAGTTTGTTAATGACAGTAAATATATACAATTGTTACAATCTGCCACCACTGTAAGCAAAGAATTTATTTATTTATTTTAATCCGATGGCCGTATGTTATTCTTATTAAATATTAGTTAAGTTTTGTTCTTATTTTATTTAGGCCTAATTTTAGGTTAAGTCTCCTGTGTTTAATAATATTAAGTAATTAATTAAGACATCTACAATTAGATTAAGTAGATTAGTTCTGTAATTTATAATAATAGTTACAACTGTAAAAATGTATTGTTATTAATTTGTTAATAAATACTTGTTTTAAGTTTAGTAAGTTTAAAAGAAAGTTTCATTATTTATTTATAACCAGATCCCGAGAGAACTCTGAATAAACATTACAATAGCCTATTTTGTACATCGTAAATTATACAAATAAAAATATATAAAATTGTTTAAAAACATTTACATTACGAAATTAAAACTAACTAAATTTTTTACGTTTAGGTATATATCACAAATTATTTACTTATAAAACAATCTCAAGCTGTTAGGGAAGTTTTCTTGTTATTAATAAAGCAGTAATATAGCTATTTATTAAGGTAAACATGAAAAATAAAAATTTCTTAACAAAATTCTATTATTCAAAAAGTTGTTTTCTTGTACTCAAATAAACTTCTTACAAAACTGAATAAATTTTTCTTGCTAATTTTGCTTTACTAATCTCACGTAGAAAAGATTTATTCGTTTATAAGTTTTTGTGTAAGGCACAAATCTTGCTTAAAGTATGTTTGAGAGTAAGAAAATCTACAGTTTATGCCTGTTAGAATAAACTTTATTTTCTTGAAGAAATTTCTCTTCGGTTGATTCATGGCTATAAAGGTTTTCTTTCATAAAAAAATAGAATACAGTTGAAATACTTTTCAATTGTCTCTACAAAAATAAACAACGTTCCACTGACTGATTTATTCCATTACTTTACTTCAATTTATTACAAAAATTCATTTTTATATTCAATCTATTTTGATATAACATTTTATATTAATGCAATAAAGTATCTGAGTTTTCGATACATTTAATGTATTAAAATTTGAAACATTGATTATTAATGTTATACTCCGTAATATTCTATTACAGTTTTGAAGCACATCCAAGAGACATTTCTGTTATCTATTGTACAAGTTAGGTAACCAATAATGATAATAATTTACAGCACGAGTAACCTACAAATAAGTAAATATATAAATTTAACCACAAGTGACTTATTTGTAGTTTTTGCTATCCTGGACATTTTTTCATTTTTTATTAGATACTAGTGGTCTTAGTTGTCGGTATTAACACTGTAAATGTAGGTCAACAGCTACAATAATATTTATAGTAGTTACAGAAAAATATAGCCTAGATCAAAAAGCATAAAAACACAAAAATACATGTAATTAAATTTTGCGTTGATTCATCGGACCGAGATAAAAAAGTGTACTTACACAAAAAGGGTCAATAAAACACCCCCTATCTATCCGAAAAAAGATGTAATGGATCCGAAATCTCATTTCAGTGTAAATTATACATATTTACAAAGCGCACTAATTTATGAATTACTTTAATTCACAAAAAAAACACATTTTTTTTCTTTATTTTCTTTTGTTCTTTCTTAATTACTTTTTTGGTAATCCATTTTTTTACAATAAAATATAGCTACTTATAATCAACGTTAATTCAACTATTTTTCTTGAGACAAGTTTCTTTTGCAAGATAATTTTTTCTCCATAACAGGTCGAGTGTTGAATAATTTGCACTCGATCTGCTAGTTCTAGAGCTACAAACAAGTGCTGTTTCTTATAACCTAAATGCAAAGAAGCAGTTTTTTGCATGATCAGCCAATGATATAACTGAAGCATTTACGAAAAGAAGAGGCAGAGAGGTTAAAAGCTATAGAGTTATCTCCTCTGAGAGTAATAAATTTCATTACACAGGCAGACCCTGTGGTGAATGAAGTGAAGGCGCCATTTGCATAGTGGAAATAAGATGTTTCTTACAAGGTCTGGCAAGCTGATAAGCATAATTTTTAATAACTCAGTGCGGAAGGCAATAGTAAAGCACCAAACTCTTCGTTTTACTTAGTACAGCCTCTAGAGGTTCAAACCAGCCTTTCGCCTGATGAACACCATAATAATTTATTGAAGTCATTGTTGTTAATATTATAAAAACATTTATTTAATCATTGCAAAATACTCAAAAAATTAATTTAGAACCACGCTTACTTGTACAAAAAATAGTTGTAATTATTGTTGTTATAGTAATTATCGTTGTAATAGTTAGTAATTAGTAAAGTATTAGTAAATAGTTAGTTTTTATTGTAAATTTTTTATTTGCAATGTAAATTGTTTATGGTAAAAAAGATTATATGGATAAGTCCTGTTAGCCTTTAGGCCTATAAGTTCTAAACATTACATAAAAAGTAAGTTTGTTTTGTTTAAGTAGTAAATACTGATAAGTAGTAAATTAACAAATAAGAAATATATATGCGCGTGTTAAAAACAATTTGAATTATTATGATGAATTCAATTTTTTTGATTTGAAACTTTTTTCTTTTGTGGAGTAGTAGAATTATCATCCACACAAGAGATGCCAATTTGTGGAGTAGTAGAATTATCATCCACACAAGAGATCGCCTGTTTGTAATATTATAAATAAGTTATACACAAGTTGATGTCAATTTGAAATGTTTTAATTAGTATGTCCCCATAATTATCTATTAATTGTTCATTAATTTATTTGTTATTCTAAACAGTGTTCTTTATAATTACCATCACATTGATTCTCACAATCCTTTTATAATGTCTAGTCTGAAGTGTAAATTAAAATGTTCATTAATTCTTTCTATTTTAAACATACATACATACATAATTATTATATTTTCCAAGTTATTGTTATTGTTATTTTTTTCATATGTCTACGATAGAAAAACTACTAGATAATCCTATTATTCTAAAGTTAAATAATTAATATCTCTTTTAATAATCTGAACATTATAATTAATTACTGTTTATCTCTGTTCACTATTTATTATATATTAATACTATTTTAAGAATGAATGAGGGACCTGCCTATTCGGTTCGCCATCTTGTCCCTCACTAAAATAATTTGTACAAAATCTTTTCTTCTTCTTTAGTCGCCTAGCAACTAGAATAAATAACTTTTTAAAATAATTTTGTCAATGTGAATTAAATAATTCTAAAGTATTAATTTTTCAATCAGCTGGAGATGTTTATTATTTTAATAGACTCAAAAAATAAACAACTTCAGATGTCCAATAAATTTGTTATATTACACTTTAATTTTTCTAAAGTTCATTTCCGTATTTTTTTAATACATGATAAAAACCCTTGAAAATTTTGTAAAATTGATTTTATTAAGAGCTGTCATTGGCAACAGATTTTCTTTGACGAATTTGTTTTAAGCGTAACCCACTCAACAGTAATATCTGATAGATCAATTCCCCTGTATTTCGCCTGAAGCTTTGAAGTAATTTTAATTAAATGTTCATCGTCTAAGTAAAACTCATAAATTACTATAAAGAATTAATAGTGAAATTTATTTAAAGCGACTCGAGTATTTTTCATTAATATGATTTTTAAAAATTCCTTTGTTTAAAATGTGTTGGCAATATTGCCTTAATGTAATTAATTTCTTAAAATAAAAAAATTGTTTGACCTGTTGTAATGATCCTTAAAACTTCAAATGGTAAACAACTTTTTTATAAAAATTAAAAATGAAGCAATAAAATATTGTTACAACTCGTTATAGTAAAGTAAAATTGTAAACTTTTATTTAATTAATTCACATATAGTTATTTAACACAATTATTTGACAAGAACTAAAAACTAACCTTTACAAACGACAACAATGAACATGAGTTTATGAAAATAAGTTATTAAACATTGAAAATAATACAGTTCACACAAGTAATTAACGATAAAATAAAATAGACAATATCCCTTACCAAATTAAACATTAAATAACAATGTCTGCTGACAAAATAACAAACTTCACCGTAACGAAGAATCCCGTACAATTTAGACCACTAACACGTCAGCCATTCAAACCGCGGCCGCGTCCCAACAATGGAAACCTTCGTTTTTATATTTAACCAGTCAGCTGTTTATGAGAAGCTGATTTTATTTGACCAGCTGATTTTATTTTCGCCACTTCATTATAACACCACCTCCCTCTCAAGGGTGTTGGTCCCCAACACCTTCCAGCTCTCCCTATATCCGTTTCACTTGTAGAAAATATGTCCATGTACTTTACCAACAACTGCCGAGCCTTCTGTCGTTCCTTTTCCGTCAGTTCACCGGCTTCTTCCAGCAGTACATCAAGGATTTTTCTTTTCTCCTCGTTCAGCCTTGGTTGAATAACGGGTCCCTCGTCGTTTTCGGCTACCCATTCAACTGGTTCGCAACGTCCTGTTACTTGCCCCAGCTTCATCACTTTCCTTTCACTAGTTGCATTCGCGATCCGTACCGGAATGCAGGTAGTCTCCTGGACGAGACTACAACCAACCAATAATCCGTCACATTTTTCCAAATTATCCGGCTCCGTGATAAGAAGTGATAACGTGACTTGCTCATCCGGAAACGTTTCAATTATACGTTCAGTCATAGGTGGTACTACTTCTTCACTTCTAACCAACAGCCGAACCAGTTTATTCGTAAATTCACGAGAATGCTGATTAGGTTGCAGACATATACTCTCGTTTCCGATATTAACTATCTGTCTTTTAACATCAATAACAAAATTATAAACTCTCATGATGTCCAGCCCGACAATAAATTCATCCGAGATCGGTGCGACAAACACTACAGCCCTAATTCTACGACGACCAAAAGCGATGTCGACCTCCGCTTCACCTTGTACTGGTACGGTCTCCCCACATGCTATCTGAAGGACAAAACTTCTGGTTGTCTGTCTAACAACGTCTGCTGCCACCATCTCTGGCCTGATGACGGATGATGTCGCACCGGTGTCGATAGTTAAAACACATGGTCGTTCGTTTACGCGGGCGGGCATCAAAAGACTATCACCATTACTTTTCAATAGAGAAACGCTTACAACAGAGTCTGGGGCATTTGGTTTCACTTCAGTCGACATACGCCCCGCCGTGTCAGCTCGTCTTAAGTTTTCCGACTGCGTACTTACTAAAACCTGACGACCTCCCTTAGCCGGCTTTTCCTCTTGGCAGTCCCGTCTTAAATGGCCAGACTTGCCGCAGGTCCAACACTTATAGTCTGCTTTCGGGCTCCTTTTCGGACAGGTTGATCTTATATGGCCGGCCTCTCCACAATTCCAGCATTTGATTTCCTGGCTCCAAGTTCCTGATCTTCCACGGGTCGCTTTCTGTTGAACAGTAAGCTCGCGAACTGGTATCGAACGTGACGCTATCGTGGCCGCCTCCAGCGTCAAAGCCTGCACTATAGCTGCAGTCATAGTCCGATGATCACTTAGCAGGAGCAGCTTCTTCATCTCTTGATCCCGTAGGCCGTCCACAAATGCCGTCCACAAAGGTGTTGTTGAATACCTACCGGTACCGAGTGATAAGCCAGCTGGCCTAACCTTTCCACTTCCGCAGCAAATTCTTGAACAGACTTGCCAGGTTTCTCGATCCGATGTTTCAGTTGGCAGCGGTACACGTTTTGTAAATGACTGTCATCGTACCGCTGCTCCAGAGCTGTTACAATACACTGGTAGCTGGCGTTTCCCGCGGGAAAAGTTCGCAGCAAGTCCGCTGCAGATCCCCGTAACGACAACATAAGGTTGGCCGCTTTCTCCGACTCGGACCAGTTATTAAATTTTGCAGCTGCTTCAAACTGTAACTGATAAACATACCACGACATACTCCCATCAAATATCGGTACTTTTACTCTATTCACTGCTTTTTCTAACGAAGATGAATTTCCGAAACTGCGCTCTGTAACATCTACGGGCATAACAACATCCTTAGCAGTTACATTTACTTCGTTAAATTCCGGAGTTTCTTTCCGTAAATCCCTTCCGATCTCCTCCTTAAACTTCCTAAATTCTTCTTCTATTTCCTTTCTAATATTTTCCCTGAACTTACAAGATTCTTCTTCGACTGTTACAATTTTTTCACTTATTTTGTCCATTCGTCCTTCAAACTGTTCCATTTTTCCTTTTAAATGATCAAAATTTTGATTTAAGCTGTCCGTAAAATTTTCAAGTTTAACATTTTGTTCTTCAAATTTAGAATTTAATTTGTCTGTTTTTAAATTTAGATTTTCGTTTAAACTAGCAATAAGAACTTTTAATTCTTCCATTTCTCTCAGTTTTGTTCGCGTCTCCATAAATCAAAACAAAGGTTTGTTTACCAATACGTAACTCGTTTACAAAATTACACACAGCGAATTATTAGAAATTTATCCCGCTTCTGACACCAACGTTACAACTCGTTATAGTAAAGTAAAATTGTAAACTTTTATTTAATTAATTCACATATAGTTATTTAACACAATTATTTGACAAGAACTAAAAACTAACCTTTACAAACGACAACAATGAACATGAGTTTATGAAAATAAGTTATTAAACATTGAAAATAATACAGTTCACACAATTAATTAACGATAAAATAAAATAGACAATATCCCTTACCAAATTAAACATTAAATAACAATGTCTGCTGACAAAATAACAAACTTCACCGTAACGAAGAATCCCGTACAATTTAGACCACTAACACGTCAGCCATTCAAACCGCGGCCGCGTCCCAACAATGGAAACCTTCGTTTTTATATTTAACCAGTCAGCTGTTTATGAGAAGCTGATTTTATTTGACCAGCTGATATTATTTTCGCCACTTCATTATAACAATATTTTGTAAGATACATTATTTACTATTTTTTTTTTGTAATTCATTAACTTTTCTTCAGAAGAAGAGATTGTAATTTTGTAGTTTTGCTATTAAAAATAATTTTAATAATCTTGCAGAAAAACATAAGAAAAATAATATAAACCGATATTATGTCCTGAAATATGAACACATTTTGTATTTTAGGAACATAGTAAAACCCGTTTAAAATGCGGTTTTTTGACCGCAAAACAATATAAAAGCATGCGTATATACCCTTTTAATTAAGATACATTCCATCATGCCATCTAAAGTAAATTGAAGAGTAAAAAATGTTGAGATAGAACAACCTCTATTACCGACGTTAAGGGCTTCTATGAAGAACAAAACAGAACACCGGGTGGATAGAAGTTACAAGAAAAGCCTACAATGAGCGAATGCTGAGAATGTGGGCTAAAAAAAGATCTTCCAGCTCAAGTCACCTCAAGTGGTCAGGCTCTCCATTAAAAACCGTATTAAGCGGAATTTACTGTACATGTAAGAAAAATATAATGTAACGTTGGATGAAAAAGACCGCTAAATGTCCAGAAATTCACAAAATAAGCTTTTACGTTACCGGATTGAATGAAACTATACAAGATAGTTATGAAAACATGTTTTGAAGTGTGTATACAAAATGACGATGACACAATATCTGATTTTGGTTACAAGCCGAAGGCTGATTATAGTGTGCATGTATACAATAACACAGCGCCAGAATTTCCACAGTATTTTATATTTCATAAAAACAACATTTACAAACATACAACACGAGCAAAAACAAACGTTAACAACTAAAATTTTGTTATGAAATAAGTAAAACCAGCATTAAACTGTTTCAACTCAGTAAGTGATACAAAATACAATATTATTAAATAAATGTAAACCTTCAGACGTAATGTTTTAAATTTAATGTTTACCTCTTCTTAATAAAATGTAAACATATAAAAGAATTGTATAAAATGTTTTAATTTTTACAACGGTCAGATTAGTTTTTAAATGAAACGTTCTATCACTTAGTTGATATAACATGAAAAACTGTAAATCTCATTACTTACTTTACCTACATAAACATTATACATTACATACAATGCATTACTTATATAAACACTAAGTTATATAAAAATAATGCGTTATATCATTTACACAGGTGACTTTTAACTGCATGATAATCTATCGGTATCTGATTCTAGAGCTGAAAATAAGAAAATAACTAAACATAAATATAGATCCAAAAATGCTTCGTTATCAATTTGCAGCCAACGAAATGTTTCATTTTGATTTCAGCTACTCTGGTGAAACGAAATCATACTTGAATTACTAAGAGCACAATAAATAGGTAAACCTAGTGGTTTTATACGTGTTTTTAAAAATATTCTTTATTTGTTTCTAGAAGTATGGCATGAATGACATGAGGATGCTGATCACCCATCTCACGCTTCAGATTATTATACAAGAGACTATAGAAATCACTAAGCATATAGGCACCTAGCTATATGTTATAAATTTTGAATATATAAGTGGTTCCTGTGAATTCATGTAAAAACAAAAATCGTGGTTAGTATAGCTTTTGCATTTTGCTGAGAGCTGTGAAGCAGTCGTTGCAGTCACAGCGCTACATGTGTACAGTATGGCTCGTACTAACCTGAGGGGTTTTGTATTTACTGATGTGCACGATGCAGCACAGGGTTGTTTACGTAAGCCTACGTGACTGTACGTGATGGAAAAGAGGAGGAACGGAACGTTCGGCTGCTAGTGCGCATGTCTTTTCCGCGGTTCTCAGAAAAATGTACGAGTTCTAGTAATACATTCTTCTATAATCTTGAAGCATAAATGTTTAAGACCAGATAAATCGAATATAATAGGTGTCAGAAATGTATAGTTTGTAGTTTTTCGAAAAAGGGATTCACAACACAAAAATTGGAGTCGAAAAATACAAGTTTTTGAGT
The DNA here is from genome assembly GCA_035578175.1 of Catonia carolina. NCBI lineage: Eukaryota > Metazoa > Arthropoda > Insecta > Hemiptera > Achilidae > Catonia > Catonia carolina. The sequence continues at coordinate 86,789,887 of JAQMRL010000002.1, forward strand.
TGACGTTATAACTTCATAAAATTGAAGATAAACAAAATATTTTTTTTTAAAATCTAGTAGGCTAAGTAGTTGCCCCTAACGGGCAGGTAGTGTTTAATTATTTGCACTCGATATGCTGGTTCCAGGGCTACAAAAAAAGTTTTGTTTCTTATCACATAGTCAGCCAATTGTACGACTGAACTATTTATGAACAGAAGAGAAAGAGGAAGAGGTTAAAATATACTACTCAGAATTATCTTCTCTGAGAGTAATGGATTTCACTAAACAGCCAGACCCTGTGGTGAACATAGTGAAGGTGTCATTGTCAGGGTGGAAAGTAAGTGCTTTTGAGAGGGCCTATCATGCCGATAAGCATACTCTTTCAACTTAGTGAGGAAAGCAAATGTAACCACCTCACTCCTAGTTTTTTCTAAATAAACCTCTAGAGGTTCAGACCAGCCTTTTGGCTGTTGACCTACACAACAACACAGGCCTACACAACAACACAGGCTAAGTAGAGAATGTAGTTCTAAGAACATTAATAAAGTTTGAAAAACTTGGATTCATCGTGACAAATGTGGCATAGAACAGAATAGTAACCAAATCGAACAATTACTTTAAATGTAAGAGCTACCTACATTAAACATAATTTAATGAAATTTGTTATGGTTTTCATTTAATAAAATTCATTTAACTATAAAGTTGTAATTGTTGTCAATTAACATTTTTATCAATTTTCTCACAATTACATTCTCTAATAATTACATAAAAAACTGTAAAACGTTGAAACTATACCGTGCAAAGAACAATATCACCATTCTGAAACACTCTCCTGTATACTTCCGATCTTGCACCAGTAAATTTTTACCTGTTTCCACCACTGAAAATGACATTGAAGGGATATTGTTTTGTGATTCATCAGAGGTGATGGAAAATGCGACGAAACAGCTGATAGAACTTTCGAAAAATGGCTTTCATAAGTGTTTCCAACGATTGTATGAACGGTGGAATAAGTGCGTACATTCAGAAGGAGAGTATTTTGAAGGAAAATACGATTCAAATGTTATACACTCTCATATACGAGGGGGTACCCAAAAGAAACCGGAATTATTTTTTAAAACTATTTATTTTTTTACAAAAGAACCTTATCCCCTTCAAAATACTCTCCATTACAACTAATACATTTGCCCCACCGGTGCTTCCACTGTTCAAAACATTTTTTGTACTCCTCTTCAGTGATGTCTGCCAGCTCATCCGTCGTTTTTTTCTTGACATCATCAACGTTGTTAAATCGGAGACCTTTCATGCCCCTTTTCATGCGTGGGAACAAGAAAAAATCACACGGAGCCAGATCGGGTGAGTACGGTGCGTGTGGTAGCAAAACCATGCCGTTTTTCGCCAAAAACTGGGTAACCGAGATTGCCGTGTGCGCAGGCGCGTTGTCGTGATGGAAAAACCAGTCCCCTGTCTGCCACAAATTAGGTCTTTTACGACGAATGCTGTTTCGTAGTCTTCTTAACACTTCAAGATAAAAAGCTTGATTTACCGTCTGGCCTGGTGGAACGAACTCTGAATGGACAATTCCCCTCACATCAAAAAAACAAATCAGCAATGTTTTGATGTTCGATCTGACTTGACGACTTTTTTTTGGTCGGGGTGATAATGAAGTCTTCCATTGACTGGATTGTTGTTTGGTTTCTTGGTCGTACCCATAGCACCAAGACTCGTCACCCGTAATGATCTTTGACATGAAATCTGGATCAGTTTCAAGCTGTTGTTTCAAATCACTACACGTTTCAATTCGACGTTCCTTTTGAGTGTCTGTCAGAACCCGAGGCACAAACTTGGCAGCGACTCTTTTCATTGTCAAGTCTTCTGTTAAAATGCGTTGGACTGAGCTCCAAGATAACCCACTAACCTGTGATATTTGGTCAATGGTCTGTCGTCGGTCTGTTCGTACAATTTCTTTCACTTTCACAACATTTTCGTCTGTTCGGGAAGTCGACGGTCGTCCAGAACGAGGTTTGTTCTCAATCGACATGTCGCCATTTTTAAAGCGCAAAAACCACTCGTACACTTGGGTTTTTCCAATAGCGTCGTCTTTGTAAGCTGTGTTCAACATTACAACTCTTTCCGCGGCGTTTTTACCGAGCAAGAAGCAAAATTTCACAGCCACACGTTGTTCATTAAAACTTGCCATCATGAAAAACGACACGAGCACAAAACAGCACTAGCGAGAACAATCACTGCACGAGAACAGAACAAGCTAGATCAACGAACAAAATGGCATTGAACTGGCAATGAGTAGCGCTACAAGCAGCCTAGTGGCGGGAATTTGTACTGCACAAGCTCCGCCCACAGCAGAGCTATTCCGGATACTTTTGGGTACCCCTCTTACTAAAATATTATACTTTCAATCAATTTTAATTAACCAATTCGGGAACTTTTGGACCCTACCTCGTATGTTTGTACATGTATTGTGGTTTCATATCAATCTCCTGTCAAATGTAAGGTCTAAATACTTAATGTGAAGTTATTTTTTAATTTTTAGCTCTAGAGTCAGATCCCGAGAGATTCCTGAGCAGTTTAGCATCACTCTGAATGTATTACATTAAAATAAATTAAGAAACCCAGAATAATGTTTATGTCTTCAGTTAAAATTGCACGTGTAGAGACACAGAACAACTGCATATTATTACATGTAGTAGATATATTAAAAGAGATAATGTTTTACATTTTTCTACGGGAAATTCAGTTTTATTCACTGCTGTACAGAGACGTGTACAAATAAATACATTCATGTTGTAGAATTCACAGTAACATTAAATAATGAAAAGGAAATTAGTTTTGCAACAAGTATTACTGAAAGAATTTTTCATATTTACAAAGGTATTTTATTAACATACTCATTTTGTTTAGCTTTATAAAAATAGAATTATTTTGTTTTAATTTAAAAAGGTGTACATTGTTGTAATAAATGTTCATCCAGTAAGAACGAATATAAATCATTTTGACAAAAAACCATAGTACTACAATCTAGGAGTTACATAAAAAATATAACAAAAATTCGGTCAGAGAAAATCTGTTCTTGATTGCGTTACGTCAGGAAACACACCACCGAGCAACAAGATAAATGGTAACCCTAGCCAATGGATGGAATGAAATAGAGGTGTTTAAGATTAAAGGATATTACTAACACATTCATCCAATGTCAATAGGGGAGATCTCTAGTAGTTCATCTCAAAAAGATACCAGTTCACCTAGACAAATTAATCGTTTCGAAACCATGTTTGTAAAAAAAAACTTTTTAGAAATACCACAAGAAAGTTCAATACATCAAGGCAAGTAGATAAAAATCGTGGTTTAACAAAACCATTATTCAAAATTATTTTTTAAGGATTAGCTACATTGGACTCTTTATAAAATCGACAAAACTAATTAATTTTTTTTAAGTTTTTTTCTAGTTGTAACAACAACTTGGTCAAAGAAAGTAATTGACCGTCTTTGTTGCCCAGTGGTTAAAATGCTAGGCTGCAGAGCGAAAGGTCCCTGATCTGATTCCCGGTTAGAATTTGGAAATTATTTCTTGTTCAAACTCACCGTTCCTTAACTCATAGTAGTCGCAAATGACCGTGCTGAAAAGGTGACTTTAACTTAAAAAAATATTATTAGGCCTATAGATTTAGCGGCCACTGAGGGTTTTCACTTGCAATAATTTACAGACCCTAGCCGGAAATTGAACCCGGGACTTTATATTTTGTCTAGAGTGCTAACCTTCTTTAAACGTCTTTAGTATAAACGAAAGTAGCCTGTAGCCTATATATATGAATTATTTTAACAATATGTAGGCCTACTGGTAGACATGTAATGATGTCTGTTCCTGTACTTCGGTCGCTGTCAAATAAATAATTTATTTAACTACTACGCCACGAATGTGGTCAAATCACTTGTGTTTTTTTAGTTAATTTTATGTCACATTAACTGCTTGATTATCAGCAACTACAGTGGGTTATGCAACTAGAACATTAGGTTTTGACTAGTGAAAATTTCCAGACCCTAGTCGGGAATCGAACCCTGGACCTGTAGGCTAGAACACAAATCACTACTCTACGAAGGCGGCCAAATCACACTGTTATTGATAATGAATTAAGCTAAGTAGATATTAAAAAAATTATGTTGGTATAGATGTATATGTAACTAAAACAAGGATATCAAAGAAATTAATCGGATTACAGTTTTTATAGCACGACATTACAAATGGCATTTTAAAATAAAAGTAAAAAATAGCGAAAGTTATATACAATAAATAAAAATACAACAAAATTCCTCATTAAAATGGCGTACGACGAAGGTTGATAAGTTTTTCGAAGTCGGCAGTAATGGAAAAAGAACGAGATATGGATGAACAAAATAAGATAATAAGATTATTCTCAAGCAAGGAGTTATTATTCTTCTTCAAAAATAATTACGTACCTAATCTCTCCAACGTACGACCGCATACCTTTATAGGAGTAATTTTGGAATAAATATCCATAGAAGATATTGAAGAGAACACTCAAGCTCTTGAATTTTTTGAAAAAATGTTGAAATTCATACTGAATTTTATAATTTGACACAGTAGAAATTGTTTTATTAGGAGAATAACATAGGTGTACATATATGTAGAAAATTCTTATAGTAAAGAAAAGTGAAATTTCTGTGTGGTACTGAAGTAGGCTACCACAAAAATTCATGAAATTCATGAATTTTTTTTTCTATAACTTAAGTCAATACACCAAATTGTTCAATGACAACCAGAAAAGAAGTATTCAATATGTTTAACAAAAAAATGTTAAAGGCTTAGAGAACATCTACTCGCAGCGCTCCAGAAATCCAAAATTGTGTTAAACTTAAATTTTAAATTTAACTTTTCTAATATTAATGAATGTAAATTAATCATGTTTATACTCCGTCGGTGTTTCAGTTATCTCTGTGAAACTCCAAGTAAATCGAGAGAATTTAGATGGCGTACTAAGGGATTATTACGATTCTGAAGTCTGCCCCTAAACCTACGCTACAATTTTATAAAAAAATGCATCAATGATGGACATTGCGCGTAAGTCATCGTGTAATATTTTATTGAATAACTAACTAAGGAAATTATTAAATTAGCAGTATCAATTATCTCTGGAAGCACTATAAACAACGGTTTTTTTGAAAGGTAAATCTACGAGCTCGTAGCTAACAAACGAGGTTCGTTGGATAAATCTGGCTCGTACATTCATATTTGTTGGAGTAATTATACTTTTTAAAACGAAATTCATAAAACAAATTTTTTATAATCTTGGGTGATCTTATGTTCTAAGCTTTTCTTCTTTATTAATGGTATTTACAACGGTTTTTACGCACAACTAGTAAATTTTAGGATTACTTTCTGCAATGTTGGGTGAAAATATGACGTGAACGACTTAAGGGAGAACAGTACTCAGTAGTAAGACTCTCACGAGTAATTTTTAAATATTTTACAAGATGTCTCTACAACATTTTCTAAGTACCCTGCGTGGGATATTACCGGGTGAATGTAGCCTTTTTTACGATGACGTAAAAATTGAAATATTGATATTATTTTATATTTTTACCTCTAAAATGAACCAATATAAAGCTAAACATAAAATGAAGGTGAGGGCGATTTTTTTCTTCCTGAAATGTTACAGTAGGCCTACTCGAATCAAACAATTAAAATAAAATCCTCGACCTAATTTTTAATAAAAATAACACTTTTTTGTAGTCAGAGAAAAACTTGTAAGAACATCGTTTCCGCGATAAGCGTTTTCACAGTTTAAAGATACTTTTGTAAAATTAATGAAACTTTAAAGACACTGACTAGTGCAGATAAATAAGAAAGGATTTACCTTAGTAATTCAATTTGAACTGAGTAATTTTGTTGTATAAAAACACCTACGAGGCAGTAAAGAAGTTCATCTTAGAAGAGCCGCTTCGAGAAGTTAGTAAATACGCAAAACTTTACAATTACAGCGACTTAAATGTTATAATCTGATCAGTAATAGTTAATCACTTGCATTAAAATAGAGAATTTCTTCTCGGTAAATAGATGTTTTTTAGGAACCAGGCTTTAAATTATTTAAATTAAAGCTGAAGGAAACTGGTAAAACAAGTATTCTCCATGATTAATTTTAATAATGAAACACGTACAGGGAGTTACTTGAAGGGAAAGAAAACTGTTCGATTTACAATCTTCAAGATACGAAATACTTTTTATTTGAACGCCAATTTATTCGAATCTGAGGATTAAGTGCATTGACCAATTCGGAATACATGATAAAAGTTTCTTGGTAAGGAACAGTTAGATAATGTTGTTTTCTAAAACATATTAAGGGTGTTTTAAAGGACATTTTTAATGCTCAATAACATGTTTAAAAATGTGATTAGTAAAGAGCCAACATTGGTAATAAGCTACTAGTTAAATAAAAAGAATCTTTTAGTTATACGTAAAATTTAATTTGTGTTTGGTATTTTTATTTATTTTACTGTGTTTGTTTTGTCACTATTGTACTGAGTTAAGTTCAATGACTTTGTATGAGTAAGTTGTAGAATAACAAATAAAATGTTACATTAACCATGGTCAGTGGTTAAAGCGTGAACTGAGTTCCACACTGCAAAAAGGAAGAACGTAGTTCGGTTCCAAGCTAGCGTCTGGAATTTTACATTTTAAAACCCACCGATTATGATCCTTAACCCATCATAGTAGTCGCAAATAATCGAACTAATTGGTGAGATTGTGAATATGATAAAAATAAGAATAAAAAGTTAAATTGTAATTAGAGCTGCAGTATATTAGTTTTAAACGATATGACATCCTAAATTTCGCTTAGTAAATTATGAAAAAATCAATCGGACGAAGAATAATTGATGATAACGAAACGGAGAAGAACTAGATAACCAAGACGAATGTTTTACACAATGATGTCAGCCAAAATCTAAATAATGTACTTACATTTACGAACTAAACAAAAACTAGACTAAAATTACAAAACATAAAACTAAATCTGAAGTACATCTAGTCTCTCCAGGCACTGCACTGAAGTAATGGCAGGTCTATGTATATTTATTCAGGAGGTAAGTTTACTATCGGATTTTCTCATCAATTTCAGCCACTGACATTTTTAAGAATTACGTGTTGAAATACGCATGCTAGAGAAGCAGTAGACTTTCTAAGCAAGATAAAGTTGATTGGATGGCTTTACGTCTACTTCGTATATCATAGTGTATGTGGTAATACATAGTAAACTCAGCTTTAGTTCGAGCTCTTTCAAAATGTGGATTTCTTCGAAATTTCTCTCGCACTCTGAAAATAACTGAGGTAAAGATATATATACAGTACCTTAATACAAATATTTACTCAGAATTTTCGCAATTTTTCCAGAAAAGGATTTTATTCAATATCTAGAAAAAAATTTTGAATAGGCTGCTGGATGTGTTTACACGATAATCTAAGAAAACCACAACGTTATTTTTACTCAATCGTTTAAAGTAAATTGAAAGCATTCATTACCATATTTTTGCAATAACGATACGGTATATTTTATTGACGTCTGAAAATAAAATTTACACATTCGTTTTGTTTTAATTTCTTATTATAACATTTTTTAAAAGGACATAATGCATAGAAGAAATACGTTTAATGTTTTAGTAATTCTTAAAGTTTTAAATTTTAATCCTTGTTGCGTGCAAAGATATAAACTACCCTTACAAACTTGCATAATTCTTAATTAGATGTTAAGGGTGTTTCATTAATTTCAAAAGTAATAAAGTCATTAAACTTTGTCTTATTAATTTTACCATTACGCCAGAATTAGTTGATAATTAAATCGTAATGGTAACTTCGTTTATAACTACCGAATAGCTTTTATTATCCGAATAATGTCAGTAAAACCGTTAAAGTTATTATGATTCTAAAACGACAGAACGGTTACAGATTAATTCATTGCTATATGCTAATCTAACCCCCTCTCCTCTTTTACTTTACGATCGTTTAGTGATATTAAGAAGCTTTTAACTTGGATCAAATATCAATCTCAGGCAATAACATTTCGAATATTAAATACTCTTCCTATACGTTTTGGGACTTTCAGATATGAATAACAAATGTAGACTGAATGATTTGTGGTTAGGTTTAAGGTACAACGAGTAAATCGGCTATGTTCTGACCGAAGCCTGAATCGAGCAAAAACAAACTTTAGCAGTAAGTAAATACCATCGTTAATAATGAAACTCCAAACCGGACAAATTTGTCATTTAATTAATTTAAAAGGGTGATTCGTAGAAGAGAAATTTAAACTGTACCAGAATGTTTCATGAGAGAATTAGTTTTAAAAAGGTATCGCGTTTAAATATAAGTAACACCCGGATTTCGCCAAGTAAAATTTTATGTAGTGATTCTATCAAAGTTACCTATCAAACGAAAACTAAATTGTTACAATATCTAATTCATACGCTGTTGAAATATAGAGCTTTTATCTACGGTTCGGCAAAAAATCAAACGTTAACAGTTTATAAACTTTTCAGAATAAATGTTTACGTTTAAGTACATGTAGTTCCTACTACGTACAAAACTCTCCATATATCAAGACCTCAACTTCGATACAGTTCATTCAATCATTAACAAAGTATATATAATCGTTTCAAAATTCAAAATGATTAAATCACACGAATCCAAAGATATTGTCACACCTAATACAAATCCACAAAGGAGATCAAAAAGATAATGAAATAGGGATCTTATGCTAAACACCGACGAGGGTTTGCCACTGGTTATTTCCTCAAACAAGACGAAAGCAGGACATTGCATACGTAGCTACATCGTAAATACTACTGATTGTATGAATATACACTCTTGCAGTAGTATTTAACTAAATAAAATTTAAAAAAATATAGTGATTTTATTGTCCCGAATAATAAGCTATTGGGACTATCGGGAAATCATTATGAAATATACCAAAATTTTTAAGAATATAAAGTCAGTTAAAAAAATAGCTTAGTTAATTTTTTAAACAATGTAGCCTTTTGAACAATGAAACCCTCATAAATCTAAATATTTAAATGTAAGTCACGTCGTACCTGTTGTCCTGTAAGTTGCAGTTGGTGTTTCTTTAATGTTATTTGTGATTTATGACTGTATCTACCGACCGTTGCCATTACGTTCTCTTTCCCACGTTAGGACAATATCTCTACTTCAACGTCTATGTAGGCGCGTTTTCATATAAGTAGAGGAATTAATGGCATGTTTAGCAAGTCCAAATAATATTAAGTATTTTTGTTTGGTTGATATTGTTTTATTAATAAATACTGCGATTATACTTATTATCGTTATAAATACAAAAACTACAAATCTCGTATGAAACTCACACAACTTTCCCTTTCCAATCCAAAAATGAACAATGTAACCTAATGATAGTAATTAAACATTAGAGATAAACAAAAAAATAACCTCCAAAAACATAACCTTATTTTAACCATGAATAAAAGACGCAAAATTAAAATCAACCTCAATTTCGCTTAATAATACCGAAAATCACTCTTTGACGCTAAACTAGGCACTGTAGAAAAAAATGCTCAATATAAAAGTTGTAGATCTTTTAATTTCCTATAAATTTGATTCCACACACTTTGCCGTAAAATGCATACTAAGGCTAAAATCTTAAAAGAACCATTTCCTTTTACGGATTTTCATGTAAAAAAAACTGTAAATTACTAATTACTTCTAAACTAAGCGTTATACGAAAAAATGTTTGAAATAAAATTATAGGGTTTTTAATTTTCTACAACATTCATTACATACATTTTTCGCTAAAATGCATATTAAGGCCGCAATTTTAAAAAAATCATTCTTTTTCTACGAGAGCACAGCCTCCCCAAGAATTTCAGCAGCAGACATGGAACCTACCCTATCTTGTAGAGTATAAAAAATATAGTAAATGAAGCGCTTGTTAAAAAAATATCGTAAGAGCCGTTTTTGAGGAAATTGCAAAAGAGTGAAAAATGACACGAATAAACTTCTACTTCCGGTTGACAGATTTTGATTACAATGCTCGGGTCCGGTAGTGGTGTCTAACTTGAATTTAAGTTTCAAGTTCGTACGATGTTCCGTTCTTGAGATATTTTGTCCACACACACCCACAGACCAATCGCTAAAAACATGTTTTTTTGGGCTCAGTGGGACTGAAAACGTGTAGATCCGGTGAAAACTCGATTTTGAAAAATCGACATGAAAACAATCCATTCCTTCCTATACATTCATATAGGCAAGAGAAAGTAAAAAGTTGTGATGGGTTAAATCCAACAAAGACTACAGAAATATTAATTGATTACGTTCAACTAATTCAAATTATTCCTTGAAACTTCGGGTAGGTTTTAAACATGAATATACCCGTATATGACAATTTTTGAAATTTATGAGAAAATTTTATTTGATTTTTTATTTTTTTGGCTATGTTACACAATGGATATCTCGGAAGGAGATCTCCCTGACAGGCTAATAATATAATAATTTAAAATTTACAAAAAAATAAACGAATAAATGATAATTTTAAATTAGATACGATTGACACCGGTACGATGCAATCAATAACGATAACCAAACTTATGTAGCCTACAGCTTAATATAAACAGGTAAATCATTTACTAAAATTTGCAATAGCAAAACAGAATCACTTATTATTTGTAAAACTGTTAGGTACAACAATCCATTGATAACAGTTTAACAAATTAATGAATATATACTTTCAATGAATGAAACAGGTTTTTTAGTATTTATTCTCTTAAAACATTTTTAATAACTTTGAGATAGAAATAAACTAGTTATTAATTCAAATAAATAGGTACTAACTAGTACATCGGGAAACTAAAATATTCAATTAATTGAAAAAGCTGTACAATGATGTTTTCAATTAATTATATAGGTTAATTGATGAACGTTTTTCCATGAAATACAATAAAAATAACATTTTAAATTCAATTAAGAGAAAAACAGGATTACATGGAACACGTAATTAGTAGAAAGAGTGCTGATTCAGATCACCAACTACTGTGAACATCAACGACAATTCAGGTAGTCACTTATATTATTTTCTAGTAAATAATATTTATTTTATTACTATAAATTTATTATACTTATTTACGTATTTAATTATCTACTTATTTAATTTATTGTACTTTAATTTATATTTATTATACTAACGATAAATTTAAAACAAAATATATCATGTAAGTCTTTAAACATACAACAAATTTTCTGAGTTATCTTAAGTTAATTATAGAAAACAGAAATCCGTGGAAAAGCATAAAATAACATGTTGTTAGTTCTATACACTCAACGCCTTCTAGTTAAAAGTTTATCAACCAAATATTGAAATATTTCATAAATAAATAAATAATATATAAATAAATAATAATAATTTTTCAGCAAAAACGGACCAGCGTTGACCAAAAGATGTTATTTATAAAAATAACAATAAGCCCTACGTATTTTATTCACACAAACAATTCTTTGTAATACAATAAATAATAATTTATCAAATTTTAAAACGACACCCCACTATAATAAATTAAGTGTCAGGGTATATTGCACAGTAAGCAATTTTCTTCAAAACTTTCTGCTAGAGAAAACAATTACTAAATGTTTAAACATTATTACTAATTATAAATAAAATACAGTAGAATAATGAAAAGTACTGCAAAATTATTATCATAAAAATAAATAACACCTTGAATCCATGTACGTTTAGTCCTATTGTAAGTCTTAAAGAAATCTTTTACATTCTTCTTACTACATTTTTTAAAATTACACTTGCATAGTAAACAACGCTTGTATAGCAACGAATTAAATAATGGATTTAAAAAAATACATATTGAAAAATACGTAGACTAAAGGACAACAATACAATCTAAAACAATTATTCAACGGAGATCAGAACGCGGACTGCCCGTCTGTTGCAAATAAAGGCCTTTAAAGAAAGTCAATGGTAGCCTACATGTTAAATGGGAAAGCCTGATACACAATAGCAACATACTTCCGATTATAACTTATGTTTGCAAGAGCTGGTCACCTGCAAAAAAATGAAATTCAACAAAACGAAGGTACAAAAGTTTGACAAGGAAATTTAAAAAGGAGTTCATTAAAGTCACGGAGGAGAAAAATTATTAGTAATTAGTAATCAGAAAGAATACAAAAGTAAAAGGCATAGTTGAATTTTATGACAGATTAAAGTGGAAATGAAATGGTCATGTTGTCGGATATATTAACTCTGGTTGCGCAAAAACCATTAGGTCTTACACAGTTGATACTAATGAAAAAAAAAACGTAGAAAAGGTACCAAATTAAATGGATGGAAAAATTCGGGAAATAAATGAACTTTAAAAAGACAGACTAAAGAAAAATAAGAGTAAAAAAGTAGTCTTCTCGGCAACCAATGTTGGAACGTGATGTCCCTAGTTTGGTCACCGAAAAGGATCGCAACTTCTTAGGAATGCCTACAAGATTTACGTAATGTACTACGTACGATACAATGAATGATAAATAATTACAGCTTATTAGCTGTAAATAGTACGAATGTTATAGTTATTTAGCCCCTAATGATAAAGTGATATAATATGCTGATTTTTTGTTTATTTTAAAAAATGTATTCCTGAGAAAATTTTGTAAACAAAGAAAACGTATGTGTGCGTGCTCATACGTGCATTAAGGTTACCTTACTTTCGTTATGTAAAGTTCTAAAGTAACCATAACGCAACACAAGCTATTTAGTTTTTGCTTAGTTTACTCACAATTTTTCTTTTGCACCATTTTTATGTAACTTTGCTTTGCATGTAATAAAATCTCATTTGTTTTGAAATATTTATTATAAATAAGTAGTTTTTAAAGTTACACACTCGGTGATTGCTGCATAGAACAAAAATAGTTTCGGACTAGCATTAGTAAAGTAGCTGTACATAAAATATTATAAATCAGTTTTATTTTAATGTTTCGTACTACTGCAATATTACAGTAGGTATTTAACAGTAGTCTTGAAATATCAAGAAAACATAACTTTTTGCCATTTTTTTTAAAATCAGCCATTGCCTTCCTAGACCAATTTTCCGTACCTAGACGCCCTCAATTTTTTATGGGCATTCAACCGCCCACCCTAAATCTATCCATCCAGCGCCCACAATGGAGCGTTACCGCCCACTTTGAGAAACGCAGTAAAGGCAAACGGTCACTCTTATCATTAACGATAAACGCAATAGTATTACCCTTTTTAAAATGCTAAACGTGCTACGAATTTAGCTACAAAAAGAATTTTTGAAGAAAAAGAAGACACAAAGAGTGAAAAGTTAACTTTGGTTAATAAATTAATAAAATTTAGGGTTTTTTACAAATTAGTGAATTATACAAAATTTCCCTTCCGTTCCTGAATGTAATCTATTATCTGGAAAATTGGTCATCCGAAATTATCACGCCTCAATTATTTTAGATAATCTGGAGTCTTCCTGTATAAAAGAATACTACTTCTTTACAATATTTATTATTATGGTTTATAATGTGGAAATAATGCTAACCAAGAAAATACTTAGGGTACACGAATAGTGTACCTTAAAAAGCTGTTCTTAGTAGCGCATCATCAAATAAAAGACGAAAAAGTGTACAAAATAGAAAATAAATCAAACAGAGCAACAATACTACTGTTAAGATATATTTTCTAAAGCGCTCCGATAAGCAGTAAATTAATGATTTCACCGGTTCGTTCACCATATCTGTTGTCAGTTACTTGTTCCCCAAAGCAATTTGTTAGCTTGGTTTTACAACTGACGAACACGTCCCACAATTCAATTATTTCTACGTTTGAAACAGTAGTCTAATGTAAATAACACTATCATAAACCAACGCAGAATACATTTTCTTAAATCCAGAATATACACCACTACCGAACCCAACACGAACATTTTCATCAAAATCGGTCAACCGGAAGTAGTAGTTTATTCGTGGAATTTTTCACTTTGTTGCGATTTTCTCAAAAACTACTCCTACGATTTTTTTTAAATCGCCTCGTTTACTAAAATTTTTATGCTCTACAAGATAAGTTAAGCGTCATGTCTCCTGAAATTCTTGGAGACGCTGTTTTCACGTAAAAAATTTGTTTTTTTTTAAGATTGCGACTTTAATATCCATTTTAGCGCAAAAATTTATATTATAATAAAAGTTGTAGAGAATTTATAATCCTACAACTTTTGTTCCAAACATTTTTTTGTATAGCGCTTAGTTTAGCGGTAATTACGGATTTTCTGTTTTTTTCTCACAAAATAGTATAAAGAATCGATTTTAGCCTTAGTATGCATTTTACGACAAAAGAGAATAAATCAAATTTATAGGAAATTAAAAAGATCTACTAATTTTATTTAAAGCATTTTTCTCTACAGAGCCTAGCTCAGCGTGAAAGAGTGATTTTCCGTATTTTTAAACCAAACTAAATTTGATTTTCATTTAGCGTCTTTCACTCATAATTAAAATTAGGTTACGTTTATTGAGGTTAGTTTTTTTGTTTAAATCTAATGTTTTATTACTAATGTTACGCTATATTATTCATAATTTGCATTGGCAAGAGAAAGTTGTGTGAGTGTTTCACACCAGATTTAAAAAATATATATTAAAAAATTACTGTTAATTTGTATAGAACCTATAAAGCCAACTTATAAGATTAATTTACATTGTAAATTATTTAACAAAACTCGAAAAATGGGTAATTAAAAATTACATAAGATATTTAGCCAAAAAAATATAAGGTTGAGTAGAACTGAAAGGACATTTTACTGAAAAACGGCGATGTTTCTGCTGTCTTTCATAAACAATAAACTGACTAAAAAAAGGCATAGAATACAATGAATAAAATATACATATTTATTCTTGAAAGACTTTATAAATATTTTATAAGAATATGTTTTTTAATACATTCTAAACCAGCGTTTCAGGCTAGATTCCAAAAAAATACGATTTCTTGTAGACTAAAATCCAGAGCCGCTAACCAACAGCCGGCCACCTGCTGTTATTTTATTTTTAAAATTATTGATTATGAAACTTTAAAATAATATAGAATAAAAAGCGACAACAACTTAAACTACTTCAAAAAGGACACGATCTTTATTTTGTCGACCTCAGTTTTCCAACGAAATTGTAAAAAAAACAATTATAAAAATAGGGTTTTTAATAAATAAACTAATAACTTTCGAAAATTTTGTTAAGTTTTAAGAACTATAAACCCATAGAAAACAAACTATGAAAATGCTAATGTAAAAAATTTTTTTTAACGAAAATCAAAATGCTTATCGATTGAAACTTCATTAGAGAAAAGACAATAAATGAAATTGGGAGTATACTAAATATGTAGAAAAAGCCTTCAAGTTACTTAACGAAATTACTTGGAAATGCTCTCGAGGGAATATTCAAAACTGGGAAGAATTAATGAAATTGGAGAATATTTTGTAAAATACACGTTGTAACTGGTAAAAATATTCTAGTCTTTAATGGGAACTTTAATATCAAATATTAAAATTCTACAAAGTTAATATTATAATGTATCTACCACTTATTTCAAATATTCATGCTATGCAAGTCTCCATTGTTAGCCTATTTAAGAAACAAATTTAAAAAAATATCTGTACAAAATTAATACTCTATATTAAAAGAGGAATAATATTAAGTGTTATTTAATTTAAGCACACAACGTAGATGACAATAAATGAAATTTCTCGCTTTAAAAATGTTTGCCTAACGAACAATTTTTTGTCTGTTGTGCTTCAAAATTTATAAATTAGATTACTCACAACATTTCATTAGAAATGCACCCTCATTCAACCATTATAGTTACTAGTAACAAAATTGAAGAATGTATCTACTTATAAAATTTATTACAAACACAAGTCTTTAGGATTTTCACACAAGAATCAAATTTAAGGATATAAGAAATTTCAAAAATCAAGAGAACTCGAAATTATTTTTAAATTACAATGATAATGTAGGATCGACCTATGAGCAGATAAGTTTTTCCTACAAAAGGGTAGCCCACGTAAACTTATTTAATTGATATAGGCTATATTTTATGAAAAATTATATTACAATAAAAAGTTAAATTAATAGGTTGTTTTCGGTAATAAGTAACTAAAATTCCTCAACTGCAAAGGTAAAAGTCTTGGGTACAAAGCCCGATTCAACTCTAGGAAAAATATTGACGAGTCAAAATCCATCGTTATTTTTCTATTATTTACCGTTGCCGTTATCTTTTTTAAGTTTATTATTTAAATAAGTTACTCTCTTAATTAAATTTTAAATGGATTTATTCTTAAAGTATTAAGTTTACAAACCGTCACTTGAAAAAATTTAAATTAAATATTTGTGTTTTAATTTTTTACTGGCATTAAACGTTTACGATTGGAAACTTTGTTTCATAAATGTTCGGAATAATAACGTACGTAGGTGGAATTCCACAACCTAGCCGGGAATCAAATCTGAAACTTCCAGTTAAGCAGTTATCCTACCGATTAATCCAAATAGATTAAATTAAATTTTCGTTTTATAATTACTGTATGACATATTATAAACAGAACATAAATTTATTTTATCGTTGTATACATTAACAACTATAAGATACAAATTGATGAAGAAAAACCTTAATTATTAAACTTACAAAATAGTTTTCATAGTTTGTAAATAAAACAGAAACTAAACAATATGCGTATAAAAATAATTAATTATTTTACCTAGGTATGTGCTGTTAGTCAACACCCAAAGCACTTTTAAGGGATCCACCATGAGTTTGGCTGACTTACTACACGATCACATTCTCAATAAAATATACAGAAAACTTAAAAATTACATAACAAAATAAATTACAATTACAAAAATAATCTCACTCAAGTTATTAACAACGCACTACATTCATCTTCTTATTAACAAAAATATATGGAGTAACATTTAATTACAAAAATAATACATTTTCACATTTAATAATTGGTTTCATTTTATGCGTTAACGGCAAAGCATGTAGCCAAGACCAATGCACGGACCCGCCGGCGCGTCGCGGCGCGTGTAGACTGACATCCCGACGCCAGGATACACACTTGCCATGCTCACCAACCAGAATTCCCCCACTACCTGACAGCCTCCGCGCTCTGCAAGGGGCCTAACCCAACAACCCTGCCGGATAACAATTGTAAATAACCGTACCAAGCTTTAACTCAACATTAACACTAACAACTTTACGGAAATTGTTTAAAACTTAACGCCTTGTACTAAGATCTATTTCGTAACTGTTTTTAAGTGGATTAAAATAAACGATTTATATGCTTATCTTCAAACTGGCGTTAACTGCGCGAATAAAAATTACAAGGAACAATGGACAATTTTATTAATTCACAGGTAATTTATTACACCACGCTAACCACCAAAAAAATCCTACTTTACTTACTAAATGAAATTTGTTTGAATATAACTTCCAACCACCATTAGCTAACTTTTTAGGCATACTCAACTTCGTTGATTAAAATTAAAATCAGTCCATAAATCATGAACACACAATAAATTATTACTAATGTTAAATACAAATTTAGAAGTTATGTCACAGATTAAAGAAAAGTGTGTTCTTTTCTACTACAGGAACGTTTGACAGTTTTTAATTGAAAATAAAGCTTAGTTTATAAGTATAAACTATCTGTTTAAAATTTATAAAATTTCAAAGAAAATATAGTGAAAAAATAACAATGCATATTCAAAATACTTAAAAAAAACTACGAACAAAGAGAATTGTGACCTCTTTCTATGATTTTAAAGTATTAATTCAGATTTCATAAACCGTTCTAGTAAAATTAAAACACACAAATTAACAAAGATGTTCACAAATCTAATATGTTGAATAGACTATTTAAACGGAATAAAGTGGGAGTACATAAAAAAATTTCTGTTTTTTTCTGCAAAGGTAAAAATGTATTTTAATCATCTGAATTTTAACGGAGCACCAAATATCTATTCCAAGCTCTCTTTAGACTTTTTGGAGGTTTGTCCGATAAAGTAACTAAGCTAATCATCCTGATTAGTTCGTTCTTAGTTTTTCATTTTGTTGGAAACGATGTTAATATTATTTTATAGTTTGCTTGTCCCTCTACAGTTTTTTTTAATATCCAAGCAGAAAATATAATTAAATTTAGTATATTTTTTAAATTTAGCAATTCCAATTCTAAAATTACCTTGTGAGAGGTTCAATTTATAATTATATGGTTAGTTGTTTTTAATCTAGACGGGAAAATGTTTACAATAGGCTTTCACAGGCTGAGTAAAATGAAATAAAATTTTATTCATACTTCTGTCTGATATTCTGTCTGAATTTTTGACGTGATATACTAAGTTACAAAAAACCGCCGCGTGTAGAAACAGTAAATATATATGTATTTGTTAGCTGAAAGGATTGTACCATAAACGAAACAGAACAATTTATTTTTCTTATTATTTACCGAGCTAGCTTTTCACAAATTCCCAAGGGTACCTGTCCGATTGTTATTATACTCCTTACACAGTTATTAAACTTAATACAATACACGTATACTAAAATACACTTAAAAAGTTTACAGACGTAGTGCAATCATGAAAATAGAGGTAGCCGTTTCACCAATAAATAAGGACAAATTTAGTACAAAGCAGAATAGCATATGAAATAATAAAAGAAAAAATACCAGAGCAAACAAACGTTTTACGTTTTTACATACTTTTTAACTGAATATTTTTTTATCAAAAGAGAATGTAAACAAAATTAAAAATAACCCGACAACTACAAAATATTGATAACATGAATTATGCAAATTTACGATATCAAGGTAAAAACATCTGGCGTGAAACACACACGACTTTCTCTTGCCAATGTAAATAAACCCCATACAATCAATATTGAATTTTTAGTAAAAAAAGCAAAAGAAAAACATAACCTTTAATAGAAAAACATAACAGTAAATCATGAGTAAATGACGCAAAATGAAAACCTACCTCTGTTCGAATTAAAAATACGGGAATCACTAATTGACCATAAACGTAGCTCTATAGACAAAATGCTTGAAATAAAAGTTGTAAATATTTTTATTTCTCATAACCTTAATTTAAACAATTTCGTCGTATCCGCAATATTAAAAATACCAATTTTTTACCGATTACGATGACCAAAATACAGAAAATCTTTAATTATTGTCGCTAAACTAAGCGTAGTACAAAAAAAATGTCTGAATTAAAAATTGTAGGTTTTTTTAAAATGTTCTACAGCTTTGATTTTGCACACTTAGAATATAAAAATCTTTTTGGATACTTTTAATCTACAAAAACTAAAATTTTAAAACTAGTCTACTTCCAGATGACAAATTTTCATTTAAATGTTCGTCTCGGGTCCCGTAGCCTAACTTAAGTTCCAAATTTCAACTTCTTACTATATTCAGTTCTTGAGATAAATTGTTCACACACACAGACTAATCGCTAAAAACTATATTTGTGCTCAGGAGGCCTGAAAATGTGTAGGCTATATCCGGTAAAAACTCGATTTCGGAAAATCGACATGAAAATAATACTTTCCTTCCCTACATATTCATATACGGCAAGAGAAAGTAAAAAAATACTTAACGGAATTAATGGAAGAAATTATGACGAAAAAATACATATTCAAATAAAAAATGACATTATATTAATTATTATTCATCCTCTTATACAAACATCCAATTAAATTTAACGCGTCGCTCCAACGTGGGAATGTAACTACTAGGTACGCCTACTACAATACTACTAAGAAAATGCGTTAGCGCTACTGACATAATTAAAAAAAAGCAAATTAATTAATCTAAAAATATACGAAATTTGTTTTATTTGATCTTGTAAAAATTGTAAAATTTCATTTCTTCTTGTTAACATTTTTTTTAAATACTCGTACTACGCTTACCTAACTCTTTGTTCAATTTTTCTTATGTTTTGTTAATTTTCTACTTAGAAGTTAACCTTTGAATTGTCTATTAATGGTATATATTTTTTCATATTTTTAAAATTATTTTCACGTCATTTGTTTACGTCTATTGAGAAATGCAGTCAAGTTTTTGATGGTTGAGTTGTAGCCTATAGCCTAACTTTAGCTAATATATATAGGCCTCGATCCTAAGTCAAAACGATTTGACAAAATATGGCGTAAATATAACCTATTTTGCCGATAAAATTACTAAGATTACTAAAAAAATGGAAATTTTAGATAGGCTTACATGTTGAAATGCACTTTATTACGTTTCATATTTTTTTTATACCTGTTGTTTAGGTCAACAGCCGAAAGGCTGGTTTGAACCTCTGAAGGTTTTACCTAGGTAAAAACAAAGAGTGAGGTGGTTTACTTTTGCCTTCCTCACTGAGTTGAAAGAGTATGCTTATCAGCATGATAGACCCTCCAAGAAGCATTTACTTTCCACCCTGCAAATGACACTATCACTTCGTTCACCACAGGGTCTAGCTGTATAGTAAAATTCATTACTCTCAGAGGAGATAACTCTGAGTAGTGTATTTTACACCTCCACTTCTTCTGTTCTTAAATAGTTCACTGCTGACTATGTGATTAGAACATAACTATTTTTGTAACCCTGGAAGCGGCAGATCGAGTGCAATTAATTTAACACTCCACCTGCCCGTTATGGGCAACTTAATACCTATGGAATATATATGTATCACAAACCAACATTTAAAATAATAATTACTGGAATAAAATTTCATTTTATGAATACCTCGGCTGTTTCCACTAACAGCCAAGTTGAAATCGTATCATACAAGTTAACTTTCAAAAGTTAGACCTGTATTTCTCATGTACCTAAAGACTAACTTTTCCTAACGAGTTCGTAAAATTACGGTTTACTAAACTAGTTTCAAACTGACCTTTTTTCATTTCATTATTCAGGATTCTCCATTTCTTCTGCCCAAAGCTATTTCAAAAATTTTATTAGTAATTTATCATTACTTGTCATTTACCTACTTTGAACGAAACAGACGGATCTAATTATCATCCATTACTAATTATTTACTCTTTTCTTATTCCCACATCACAAAATAGCAATTACAAATCTGTACCTGAGAAAGAAAGGATTTTAACTCGATCTTCGTGATTTTTCAAATTAAATAAAAATGTATTTATTTTTAATTTCTGTTACAACAGTCTATAGCTAAATATTCTAAAATACAACGTATTCAGGAATTTTAGTCAAAAACATTAACCTACGCCTAATATAAACATCCAGTTACTTTAGTAAGAAAACGTTATATACAGATTTATAAAATACCTTTAGTCCACAATTCCATTCAACACCAATGCAAAGGCTTTCACAAGTCACAAAAACACCATAACTTCATTATTCGTTCATTTTTCACCTTACATCTACTTGGAAATCCCGCGAAGATGCTGGAATAGAGACTTGTTTAGTTATCAAGTAAGAATCTAATGAAATAAACCTTATGGTAGATTATTCATTTATTTATCACAGTTCTTGGGTAGGCATTTTGTAGTAGTAACTTAATCGTTAAAGAATATTAAAATATTTATATAGGCCTATACATACTCACACATAAATGGTCATTAAGACTTGTAAACATAATATATGCAAGGCAGACAGGAGTAAAAACTGTGTTTCATTAGATAGAATATTTATTCTACCTTTAAAGGTAAGTTAAATCAATTTCGCTAACATGGAGTTAACACCCTTTACCTCTAGGGTACATGAATATTTTCGCCATTTTATAATAAATTTGAAATTTTTTGTAGTATTTTTTTATCTTGATGACATTTATTCTACGTTTAACACTGAATGTTTTGAAAATTTTACAAATTTTTCATTCTTCCATAGTTCTAGTGAGATAAATGTATGCACAAATCATACGTAAGTCATGCCTACCAATTAAAACGATTAAAACCAAAACAGAAACCTAGTTTAAACTGAATTCACGTCTCACATAGAATATACGTGATACAATAATTTACTCACAACCTAGTAACATTTTGAACGTGACTTATAATGATTTAATTGTGACTAATTACACACATAACAATGATTTTACAGTATGTATTTAGGTTAACAGTAATTTTATTATATTAAAATCCAACGGCGGTAAATTCTACTAAGTGTATTAATAAATTATCTGGTCCGGATAGGAAATTGTCATTTCGTAACCGAGATGAACACAAGTTTACATACGAGGATTTTGAATTCGGGCAGCATTATTTCTTCGATTAATATTCTCTCTTGTACGAACTATTACAACAAACAAATAATTTATGTTATCTAATTTACGGCTAATAAAATAGCATGATCATGGAACAAGAAGGAAGGAAATACTGAGCAAATGAGAGATACATAAAGAGGGTTGACCGACATAAAGAGGTGAAGTTTATCTGGGATGATTTCATACATCAAATGACAGCTGATACAAAACACAGCGTAAAATATTATCTCATATTGTAGGTAGAACATTGCCAATCGTAATAACATTATGCAAATATTATAGTACCTACTTCATACTACATATTAGATAACTAATAATGCAACTGTATAACGCAACACTAATATTGCGATACGATGTGAGTTATAAAACTGATAAAACTGTAAAATTTGTTGATTTTGCTATTACAAACAAGGTTTGAAAGCTAAAATAATGGTACTCTTCAAAGCGCACACAAAATAATACAGAAATATAACCGTTAGCTAACTTATAATCGGTTGTAAACGTTGCGAAAATTTAAGTTAATTAAAAACATGCATAATTAACACAAGTATTTTTATTTAAAAATAAGGATTACAAAATACAGTATCACAAGGCATATTTATATTATTGTATCATCAATAATAACTATGTTGTAGCTAAATAGAAGTTAACCATAGCCATACTAAAACCAGTTTGGACCCGTGGGTTAGAGCTATAGAGTACAGCTAGTTCATCAAATATAGAAATACTGCTGTGCTTCCAATCAAAATGCCTGAGACTTATCACTGCAGCCCCATGGTACGTAACCAATGAAATACTACACAATGACCTAAACCTGCCCTTCATAAAAGAAGAAATTAAACAACATAGCGAAAAACATTTACAAAAACTAGAAGACCATTAGAATCCTTTAGCGATTAACCTCCTCGACAACAGCGAAGACATTCACAGACTGAAACGTTTTAAAACACTAGACTTACCTCTACGGTTTTGTTAATCATTTAAACATTGTTTTTCTTTTCTACTTCAACTACGAATCATCGTCATCTCATAAAAGGTAACGTTATTATCGTCATCATCTCCAGCTTCAACAACTTTGTGTTTCAAGATGTTGATTCACAGTTTATCACGTTTAGTTTTGTACATATAAATTATGTACATACATTTTTCTTCACGATTAGTCATGTTGAAACACACTACTGAGTGTGGTTTTTATTTTAATTCTAAGGACATTACTCAGATTTTCTCGTCTTTGCTTAAAGTTTTTGTATTTATAAACTGATTGTAAAAGAAATACACTGTTACAAAAAACAGCTAAATTTTTGGAGAGAAACAGTTTCTATTTTTGTTAAATAAGTGCTCCGAAAACCTTTTGGTATCAAAACAATTAAATGTAAACTGTTATTGTACATCCTAATTCATGAAAATCCATCCATAAACAATAATGTCATTCCTGTAAACATTCTTATCACATTATGCAATCTGAAATAAATTTATTACCAGCACAATTCTTGCGTTTTAATCAGGCCTACCAACTCTCACGCATTAAGGCGATAAATCCTACAAGCCCGCATGGACAAACACACATTTTACGAAAGCACTGGTGTTAAACTGAAATTGTTATGTACGAGACAAAATGATTACACCAAAACTTACAACTGAAAAAAGAGTGAAGTTTTATCGTCTATCAAAGGTCTGAAAAGCTGAACAAAATGTAAAGCTGTCTTTTTAAATAAAACTTGACTAATAGATCAAGTAAAAACGTTCTCGTAAAAACCTAAATATTAGTATTAAACAAAGATTTCTTATGATACAGTTAGCTGCACCTATTACAACAAAATATAATAAAATTACTTTTCACAATAATAATTACTTTTGAAAAATAATTTTCTTATTAATGGATAATTAAAAGAAAAATTAAATATTGTGGGTTTTGAGATAAAAATTTACAGACCTACTTGATCAAGTCTTAATATTCTTAAATCATTGAAATTAAAAAAAATAATATTATTAAAAGTTTTCAAGAATTTTTAAATAAAATATTTAATATGAACTAAATAAGTTTTTTCTTTAAATAAATTAACTGATTAAATTGGAAAATTAAATGTTATATACTTTAAAATATTTCACACTTCCCCCCATCACGAGAAAGTAAACATGAGTTTTTCTCGCCGCCTCGGATGAAAAAAAAACTTAAAAATATTTACTTGCAATTAATAAAATGTAGAACTCAGGTGTTCTAATAACAGCTGAAAATTACAATTACAAATTAAATAACAGCTGATTTCTACAACGATTGTAACGCAAATGCATGCAATCGTACAGCTGAAAATATTGTTTTTAAAGTACAAACAAATCGCAAAATACATTTTACAGTGGGTAACGTTTATGGAAGTGGATTTTCAAGATACAGATATAACACACTATCGACCCTACCAATTCATATTCTTTTTCAATAGCAAAATAATTTGAAGTCACAACACTGGACGGAAAGTAGGTTACAAAATATGATTTAATTTAAATGTCGGGCAGTAAATAATAGTTCTTTAACAATAAATGAAAACTGAATTATTCATGCAACTGAATATTAAAGGAAATTAAGTCGAACAAAAATATTAAATAAATTAAAATTCAATATAAAATGTTAATGGAGATCGAAGGAAACATAAATTCGACACAATACAATCAGCTGGTCACATTAGGATTTTGAAATAATATATTACAAAGACCGAAAAACTTTAGAATGTTTGAGACGACAATGTTTAAGAACACAATCGTTCATGAGGATTTTACAACTCACATAAAGTAAGTTACCGAAAGAACTAACAACTACGTTAACAAGAAACTTAAAAGACTATTCACGTACAATTGACCTAGAAAGTGCACTAGATAACGGACAAATACAAATTCCAAATTTTCATTACGATTCAATAAATTTATATTGTTTATGGGTTCGCTAACTTCGTTAAGACATTTATTTAAACTTAACAACAAACTTTGGAGATTAATAACAAAGTTATTTGCTGGAAGTAAACTAATAGTGTCTAAACAATAATATGAATATTTCAATACATTATTTGCACCGTCAGGTAATCCTTTCAGGAGCTATAAAGACGGTTGAGTGTTTCCTACAACTTACGCGTCAATATAATTACAATATTAACTTCTTACCAGTGTTTTGACCATACCAAGGATTCCCTTCAAAATTTTGATATAATGTTTTTTTTTCACTTTATCGTTATTTACAACTGTGCGGTGTTGCACAACCAGTAAACCTAAATATGCCCGCATTATGATATATCTTAATGTAATTTTGAAAAAAAAATTATATTAGAGAGATGGTACAAAATAAAATTTTAAAGTATTCCTTCTGTTAGCTGAGAAATACGATAATCTTTATACTATTTAAATGATTACAGATAGTGTTTTCGTACGAATTTTAGAGAATGGTAGTTTTGTCCATGATTGTTGGAAATTAGAAGCAGTACAATGTTACAATAATAAAAACAGACTGAAGAAATGTCATCCAAATCACTATATAGGCCTACTGGTGAAAAGTTATTAACTTATTACTTCAACATGTCAATTCTATTACGAGGGTAGGCTGATAAGTAATGCACACATGCTTGTAGAAGACGAACAAAAAGAAATAGCAAGATGGGGTAAATAACAAATTAAAGTACAAATCTTAACCTACCAAATTATCTATTTATTTTTCAATATAGTCACCGTTAAGCATTACACATTTCTCCCAACGTTTAACAAGTTTTTTCATTCCGTCACTGAAAAATTCTTCCGACTTTCCTCGAACCCAGGACGCAATAGCTGCCTTCACCTCATTGTCCGAGCTGTAATGATTACCCTTAAGGTCTCTCTTCAGTAGAGGAAAAAAATAAAAATCGCAAGGCGCAAGGTCGGGAGAATACGGAGGGTGTAAAATTGGTTGAAACTTCAGGTTTCTCAGAGCCTCTCCAGTTGCACGCGAAGTGTGTGGACGAGCATTGTCGTGTTGCAAAATTATTGGCGCCAGGTTGCCTCTAACACGACAAACTCGACGTCGGAGGTGTTTCAGAGTCTGTATATACTGAGCAGAATTTACCGTTGCCCCTCGTTCCAGATAATCAGTCACATAAACTCGGCGAGCATCCCAAAACACAGTCAAAAGAATTTTTTTTGCGGACGGTTGTGTTTTGAACTTTTTCACAACAGGAGAATGTGGATGACGATATTCAGCGCTCTGCCTTTTTTCTTCGGGATCGTAATGATGAACCCATGACTCGTCCCCCGTCACAATATTCAAAAGAAAGTCGTCTCCTTCGTCACGGTAGCGCTTCAAAAGTTGTTCAATTCGCGTTGTTTAATTCTCGTTGACATAGCACCAGAACACGACGCCATACTTCCACTACTCAAAACAAACTGAATGAAAGCAACGCCTTCAAACTGCGCAGACTTGTAGAGGAGAAATAGTACTTCCACATGCCACCAGGCGCGCTACTGAAGTTTATTTAGTTGTCTTCTACAAGCATGTGTGCATTACTTATCAGCCTACCCTCGTACTTTTATATATTTTAACAATACAAT
Source organism: Catonia carolina (assembly GCA_035578175.1). Classification (NCBI taxonomy): domain Eukaryota; kingdom Metazoa; phylum Arthropoda; class Insecta; order Hemiptera; family Achilidae; genus Catonia; species Catonia carolina. The sequence goes on from JAQMRL010000002.1 coordinate 86,816,726, forward strand.
TTAAGAAACCCGTTTATAAATATAAACATAATGACATAAAAGTTACAAATAATCATTTATGTTGATTGAATCATTAATGAATGCAATGCTATAATGAACAAAGAATACTAAATTTAAAATGATTTTGCTAGTTAAATAAGTTTAAAAATAAGTGTTGTTCATTGGTACTAACCAGAACTCGATAGAACTTGGAATAGACGTTACAATATTATTAATGTTTTATGAAAATTCGCAGTAGCCTACTATACCAGTGATGACATTTAACACGAATATAATTTACAGGAACTTTACATTTCATAATATAATACGTTAAACTATAATATATTAAAGTCATTAGACAACCTTTAAGAGGTCACCAGCTGTATCCAAAATTAAACAGATAGTAAGAGCAACGGGATATAACCATTGACGCAAAACATTCATCTACAAGTACAGAACAGAGAAGAAATAGTTTATTACGTTTTAATCAAAACGTTATTCATTATCCTTATGTAATTATAAATACCAACTGACAAGAAGACACAACTAAAACTGAAATTATATTCCATTTATTATAATAATTAATATTAAGGGCAGCTACGGCAAAATAATGAAATGGTAAACCGCTAACATCCAGTAGTTGTCACTAATAAACTTAACAATGATAGGAAATTTATAATGGCTCTTGCGTAGAAATAACCAATAATTCGTGAATTATTTTAGTAATGCGCTGCTTTATCAAATAAAAAACATAATATTTTGACGGTGATTTAGTCTGAAAGTTAATTAAGATACTGTTCATCCCAGATTCGATTCACAGCTGGGTTCTCTGATGTTCTAACAATTTATGAATACAATCGCGCTTCTATCTACCACTGGCTACTAAATAACTAAATAAATGATTTAATGAATTAGGAAACCGAGGATTTTAACATTACCAATTATTATCAAGTCAAAAATTTTAAAACCTGTAGTGTTTATTAAATACTTTTGTTTATTAAATGATGTATAGGTACATTATTCAGAATTTTAATTCTCAGATAGGTAATTTGTTTCGTAGGCCTACTATATTGAAATCAAAAGGTGAATATCTACGCACCTTCTCGAAGAAATCAAAAGAAACTGTCGAAAAATCAAGATACAAAGTTTGTAAAATGGAAGTACAAAGTAAAATGGAAGGATGTTCAACAAAGCGGCGATAAAAGCGACAAAAATTACGTTCTTACAAATCAAATAACCACCGTACGGGAATTTTTTTCACTTTATTTTTTTTTTATTTTTAACTGTGCGCTTTTGCACAACTAGAAATATATGCATACTAAAATAGCCTATATCTTTGTAAACATGATATTCGATATTAAAAGAGGACACTACTCATTAGTTAGGACTCCCGCTGTTAATTACTAAAGTTAGCCTTTTCATAATCTAATCATTAAGACTATTTCAATAATAATAGTAATTTTTATTACTTTTTTTGTTTTTATTAAGTTTAATTAAATCTGGATTACAACTCCTGCTGAGCAGAAGGTGGAGCAGAGACTTGGGTTTACAGCAGAGAAATGTATTAAACATATTTTTTTGGCACAGACCTAAGTAATATTTTTCAATTCAGTATTTTTTGAATTTAATCTGCATTATGAAGCTATTTACATGAGAGATAAATTACATTTAGAATACGACCTATAACTACAATATGAAATGAATAATCAATCGAATGAAAAATTTATTACTTTAATTAAATTGTTGACTTAAAAAAACCCAACTTTGAAAACTCCGAATTCCTGCAGACGACAAAAATCAATTAAAACTCATAACAAACTTCGAGTCCTGTCAGAGCACAGCAAAACACCTAAAATTTTAAACAAGGTTTGTTAATGATATCGCTCGTTTAAAAAAATTAGTCGAGTTTATTTCGAGACAAATACAGCCAAAAAACTAGATAATGTATCATAATCAATTTCAAGTACTGAATGAACTTAATTTTTTTCAATTTCTTTGTAGAGTTACGTATGGGAACTGAAGTATTTTCAGGGCAAAAATTTAAATCAATGTAGTTCTCTGAATTTTTTTATAAAGCAGTGCCTAGCGTGCTACGCTTCAAAACGGAGGTCCAGAGTTCGATTCCGCCCAGGATCTAGAAAATTATCACAAATTCAAACCCACCGTTTCTCAACCAAAATTAGTCGCTAATAATAAAGATGTTGATGCGAATTAAAAAAATTAAGAATTTACCATTCAGTAATAAAAACAGTCGAACGATCACAAAATACAAACAATTATTGCAACGCCTAAGCATTCATTTATGGCAAAATGGTTTGTTGAAAACCTTCGGTTCTTCAAACTGGTCTGGTACTTTTTGCCGTATCGGTGAATCGAATTGATTCCCGACTCTCCTATTTTCGTTCTTAAAACAACTGAGCAGACGAATTACATACACAAAGCAATAAATTTTATTACTGTTTTCTTAAATTTTTTTGTAAATTATTTCCCTAGTTTCTAATTTTAATATACTATAGATGACTGTTCTTTTATTTAATGGCTTTATCGTTAATTGTTTTTAAATTTACAGTTAGCTTTTCCAAAATTTACTATGTTTTTATTGCGTTTTCATTGACAACAAGTGAGAGCACAGTATAATGGTTTATCACATTACGCAATATAAAATATGTACTCCATCATCACTGTATTTTTTCAAGAATTTAAAATTTTGATTAAAAAAATATAAACGAGAAAATTAAAATTTATTTTCTTATTGGAAAATCCAATACATTTTAACCAATTTCTATTCATGAGTGATACGCGTATAGAAATATTGATCACTTTATAAAATTTTAAAATTATTCAGAAAGATAAATTTAGCTTAAAACGATAATAGAATTCTAAATAAATCTTTTCTAAGAGAACGTATAAAACGAATCACTGCATAAAAAAGTAAATAAAAAAACAGTTCATAGCTGTATATCAAAATGTAAGAATTTGAATTTCAAAATGTGATTTGAAACTGAATATACAGCAATAATACAGACACTAGCTATCAATACTGAATCAGAAAAACAACGAGGAATGATCAAGTGCATTATCTGTGGATGTCCTCCACTTTTTATTTTACTTCAACTTTAAAAATAAGCTAGTATAAATGTACATGACTAGAAGCAAAACCATAAGGTCTTTGACTGAATTAATTTGGATTAAATTTACTGGGTTAACTAAACGGTATCCAAACCAAAACCTTTACAGACAACAAGGGTAAATAAGAGATTCAGTTATTACTACAATACATCCATGGAGTAACTTTAAACAACGAAAAGAGATGGAATTCCAAGAGGTTTAGCGTACGAGCCTGAATCAAGAAGTTTGGGAAGACCTATAAAGCGTTGAAGTAATTTATTATTAATCACAACTTTCTACTGCAATATAAAATTTTAATACTGGAACATGCTAGTTGGCCTATATGGCTTAGATGGCCGTGAAGTGAAGAAGAAGAAGAAGAAGAAGAAGAATATAGAATACTTTGATTAGAAATACCTATATTGTATATAGAGTAAAGGTAAACCGTACAAAATATTAAATTAATGTTCATTATTTAATATTGTTTCTCTTTAATGCTTTATTTACGACGATAAAAATTATACAAATAGTAAATTTGATGACAATTATTTTGTTAAAATTACAAGATAAGCGTGAAAGGGGTAGGTCCCTGATTGGTGCCTCCCCATGAATTTTTAACAAGAATCTTCTCAATTTTGAATAAAATTTATTTAATTAAAATTTTAGTTGTCTAGCGAGATTTTCAGGTACATGTTAAGATGAAAAGCGAATGTACAAGTGTGTGTTATCGTGTTTTTATGATTTTTTCTGAAGGTATTTGTTCGATGGTATTTTGGTCGATAGTTATTTGCAAATCTCTATGTAAGGTTTTGTTACTATGCTTGTTTTACAAAGCGGACTGTTTTTTGACTGGAATATATGAATGCGTTGTAAATAAGAATGTTTGGTAGAACCGTAAATTTTGGAGCTATAAATCCATATAGGGTTAAAAACAACAATACCTATAGAGTCATTTTTTATCGTTTATGAAGTACATAACACAGAAATTGAAGTTAGGAATTTAGTAATAAACAATTTTGTAAACTATTTAATTGTAATATTTTGTGAGTAAATTTTTAAGAAAAATATGTGATAAATGTCAGAGTTTGATAACAAAAAAAGAAGATGTAATGAAATATTATACTAGGTGATGATGTAGAGTGATGTAAAGGGAGGAATTCTGAGCTCAGAGATGAGGGAAAGTAGTTATTCTCTCCTCGTGCAGAGAACCACCCAAGTAAAATCTGGGATGTCATAAACCCTACCCACACTTTTTCTTGTACCCTTAAAAAAGAAAAAAGAAACAACACTTATACCTCTAAGTATACGTGAGCAGACTAATACTGAAGCTCTTCAATCGTTCTTAGCTGAACCAACCCACCTTAGTTTCCTGTATGTACAAACTAAGCATTCCCAGAGATTCATTCAAACCACAAAAATCTTTATTCAATAATAGTATAAAAGAGATAGTACAATACGATCCTTTGAGAGTATAAAATATCCATTCAGAACTTAAATAAAACTATTCCACTATTTACAAACAGACCGCATCTGACTCAGAGAAACTAATAACACTAGAGGATTATTTTTGGTTGCGATATTCTGTTTATGAACTAAAATGGCTACCCATAGTCTGACACAGCACATGAAAACCACAAACCTTTACTTCTTTTCAACTATTTATTTCCTGTTACCATTTAGATATAATTGATTCTTTTAAAATATAATTTTTTTAAGCAACAATAAGTAAAATATTCATTTCATTATTATCTAATTCACTCCGAGCTCGAAATTTCCCCCTTTACATCGCCAAACAGAGATAATAATAATAATGCGACCTTGTTGAAGTTCAAGAGGCGAAGCAGTGAGCTGACGAGAATGAAACGAGTAACCAATGAGGAAATACGATGGATAATGTGAGTGGGGAGAGAGATGTATCAAGAAACATTAAGAAAGAGAGGCTTACACGGCATGGGAATTTGCGAGAAAGGTAGACCCGGGCTATCCGAATAGATATCATATGTCCGCACGATGTCATTGAGAGGATTTCTGGAGGAGGATTGGATTGATAGGGACAAATGGAGAGGAGAGTAATAATTTAAGAGGTTACGAGAAAAAGTCTAGTAATTTATTACCTAATATAAATATTGTAAATGACTTTACTCCTCTAAAGGTGATGTCAAATTAAACGTAATGTAATAGTCACTAATGCAACATTAAGGTAAAATAAAACTCTCTAGTCCTCACTAAGTCATTGATTCACTCAATCACTGATCACTGATTCTCAAACTTTTTGTTCACATTAAGTGCTGAAATTCAGGAATTTCTCACTAAGAGGGTTAGCGCCGTTTACCGTTAAGCAAATTCAAAACTTTTATTCGTTTTTGTTTTTACATACATGATTTATAGTTGTTCTTTTTCAATTTAGTTTGTATCGTTTTTTCTAAGTTCCAAAATGTGTGTGTAGAATTTTGTTATGAAGTGTATAAGTTAACTTTTTATAATTGTTTTACTCTTAAGAATTTCAATTATTTAAATAAACAAAATAAAAAAATGTAGGCTATACTATAACAGAAAATATTGTAGTGAATGTAATAAACTAACTTTTAGAAGTTATTATAAAAAATTAAGAATAATAGTGAATGCTATGGATTAGCATATTTCAAGAAGAGATAATTTCGTTATTATAAAATTCATTCATCAAAAATAATCTATTGATATATCATAACCGATGCATATTAGATGTTCACTATTTATTTCATAGTAATCGTACATTACATTGAATTGATTGATTTGTTACACATTTATTTATCTATTTATGATTCCATTAATTACTAGCCACTCAGTCCACCTAGGAAAAAGTTTTGAATCTGTTTCCAATCACATCTTCATTACAGATAGCTCAAGCAATTCGACGGCAAGGGAGTATCGTAACAAAGAGGTTGCATAGAAAAACTCAAGCACTTCGATGTATTTGACCTATGGGGTAAAGAAGGAGGAGAACCCTAAAACAATACATATTATTTCAATATTTTCCGTAAAGTTACAGTTCTGGAATATTAGCATTAGTACGTATTATCACAGTGAAACACAGGATAATACAGCATTAAATGCTGTATAACAAATTTTGTTATGAACTTAAAATGAAAAATGGGTAACTTCTCTACAAAAATAATATTCTTTACCTTGATTTAAAGATACCATTCTAAAATTCAAATGTATATACTAAAGCTCATATAATTTTTATTCAAACAATGATGTTTGAAAAATCATTTTTGACGTAAGTACACCAAATAATTCAGCGCGTACTGCCGGCACAATTAATAATAAAGATTCAAGTTTACTTTAAAAAAGACTCTTCTCTAATTACTTTTCAAATTACATTTTACATTCCAGATAAAAAAATGATTTGTAAATTCAGGAGAAAAACTACGCTTTTTAATTAATAAAATGAAAAATCTGTTTAAAATTACTTCTTCGTTAATTAGCCTAAAGGCTGGTTTGAACTTCAAGAAGGCGACTGAAGCAAAAAAGGAGTAAAGTGATTTGTCAGTGCCATCTTTTCTGGATGAAGAATAGGACAACACATTATTAGGCTCGAGGCCTAATAACAATAACTTATAACTTAGCCTCACACTTTACAGGAAAAATACAAATAACATATAGAAGGCCTATGAAGGGAAACTTATGAATTTTGCCTAACAAACTATTTAATCTCTTATAAGTGTTAACCTACGTTTAGTGATAATGAAATCTGTAATTGGCCTAACTATTTACGAAAAATTTATAAAACTCCAGTCAGGCAACTTCATAATTCTTTTAATATCTCTGTATTTAACTAGAATCACAAAAATATTCTTCGCTTAAAAGTGGTGGCGCAGAATAATACACTATATATTTTCAACCTTTAAAAAAGAGTAAAAGGAAATATATCGGGAAATACTGATTTATTGCAATTATTCAACACGACACTAAAAATTTACTTCCGTAATATCATAAAATCAGTTACTGCTCATGAAGCACCAAGATCTTTTATAATCGCAACCAGTTAATTTTTTAGGGTACAGGGATTCTTTTCAATATACTCTCCGATCCCAATTTGCCACATAATTCTTATAAAAGATTAAGAATTGTGGGAACAGAGATTAGTTGTAGAACACGACCTGTGGGGATTGTCACTGACCGCTTCGCTTACTATACAAAACGTTATAAAACAACATAATATTTACAGCTGGTTTGCTACCCCTATATACTTTTTATTTAGTAACTAAAAATATCTGGTGTGAAACACTCACACAACTTGCTCTTGCCAATGCAAATAATATACAATAAACCTAACATTATTAATAAAACATTAGAAATTTACAAAAAACTAACTTTAATAACATAACCAATTTTTAAAAATGAGTGAAAGACGAAAATGAAAATCAACCTCAGTTTAGCTTAAAAATACGGAAAATCACTCTTTCACTCTGTAGAGAAAAATGCTTTAAAAAAAAGTTGTAGATCTTTTAATTTTCTATAAATTTTATTTTATACACTTTTGTCGTAAAATGCTTACTAAGGTCGAAATCTTAAAAAAAATTGATTTTTCACACGTTTTCGTGAGAAAAAAACAGAAAATCACTAATTACCGCTAAACTAAGCGTTATAAAAAAAAATGTTTGAAATAAAAGCTATAGTAGGCCTACTTTTAATTTTCTGCAACTTTCAATCTATATACACTTTTGCGCTAAAATTCATATTAAGCAGCAATCTTAAAAAAAACATTTTTTTTACGTGAAAACAGCCTCTCCAAGAATTTCAGCAGACATGACGCCTACCCTATCTTGTAAAGTATAGAAAATTTAGTAAACGTGGCGATTTAAAAAAAATCGTAGGACCAGTTTTTGAGAAAATCGCAAAAAAGTTAAAAATTACACGAATAAACTACTACTTCCGGTTGACCGATTTTGATGAAAATGTTCGTGTCGGGTCCGGTAGTGGTGTCTAACTTAAGTTTCAAGTTTCAAGTTCGTACGAGGTTCTGTTCTTGAGATATTCTGTTCACACTCACACACACACACACACACACACACACACACACACACACACACACACACACACACACACACACACACACACACACACACAGACCAATCGCTAAAAACATGTTTTTTTAGCTTCAGGGGGTCAGAAAACGTGTAAATCCGGTGAAACTCGATTTCAAAAAATCGATATGAAAACAATACTTTCCTTCCTATAAATTTATATAGGCAAGAGAAAGTAAAAAATCAATCATTAGTATTGGACGGGGTATTCTATTACTCCAGAAATAAATAGTCTAGAAAAATGTACTCGGTAAAACCCCATAATGCCAAATAAGTACGATAGTACCAACTGTATTTTAAAATTTATTTTTATAAAGCTATTCTATAACGGGACAGATTTACTTTATCAAAGTTCCTTTTTTGTTGGTGGGTACAATTTTTTATATGTCTAAAAAATTCTTCGAGAAAGAAAAACTTGGTTATAAAATCTATACAGATACGGATAAAAGTTAGGCATACGTAGCTATAAAAAGAATGGTGATGTCAGAATACCGATTTAAATTCCGAAAAACGGTGAATTGTATTAGATAGTTTTAAGGCAGTGACAGATGACTCCCTATTGGTTTACAATCTATTCTTTTAAGAACTTTTACGAACGATTTTTTGATCAATAGATTAAAGGGGTAAGTTTTAAATTAATCTTCTATTCAAAAGCGTAAGTTATTGCAAAATTCTATTATAAACCTAAATTTTAACAAAGGGTTATACAAATAATTAACAAACTAAGAGTAACAACGTAAAAACTTAATCAGTTTTCTTAAACTACCAAAATGTTAACAAACATTAAACCTTAACTCAATAAATAACTAAAAAGGCCAGTGTAAGAACGAAATTTTATAGTTACCGGAACATAATTATTAAATCAATTAAAAGTTTAGACAAACAATATTTTGCATATATTATAAGTTTAGACTATAATAAAGTTACTAGTTAGTTAATGAAAGATAATATAGCAGTTCAAAAGTGGAATATTAAAAGTGCAACGAATTAGCTAAAGATATATTGAATGCAAAAGCTTTAAAACTTTACATCAAATCTTATTAATAAAGTAATTCACATGGATATATGTAATGAAAATGAAATTACCTGTTCACGACGAATAATTGCATTATCATATGCATTGAATTTACTTTAAAATGCATTTAAAAGTTTTAGATTTATGTAAGATGAAATAAATTTATTTAATTATCATTCATGAAAATATGAATCTTAATATACGAACTATTAGTTTTATTACAGTTTAGTATTTCATTATTTATCATTAATTTTAGAATAAAAAATTGCTTATTATAAAATTTATTCAACAATTTAAACTATGTCTGAAATATTGTGTTAGGTCATATTTAAAACTATTTTTAATACAATTAAGACAGCTTTTAGGAAACAATTTACAATAAAAGCAACTTCTACGGAGACTGTTTCCATACATACGTACATCCCCATTCCCAACTAGCCGTATGTGAATAATATTATTCCCTTTTCGCTAGCACACACATAAGTACTTGTTTTATAGCATTATAACACACATGCTCGCGGGCTCGTACACAATTTATTTTATAATAAATTTTTAATAGTTATTAGAATATGCTCTATAAAATATGAGAGCAATAAGTCAAATTTTACTAATAACAGGAACTCACATTAATAGAATAAGAAGTCCAATGAATCTGATTTAACTGATAAAAAAATTGTAAACAATTTACCATCTAAATTTTAAAAATAATATTAATCTCAAATAAAAAAAGAACTAAATCAAATCGAATCGTCGTTTAAATCTTTGATGACTGGAGTCTTGACTATTTAGTATACTAAGGGGGCCAGATATTAGAATGACGGTTTAGCCTCTATAGGTAACATTCGCTGAATAATGAAATATCTTCTTTAATAGGGTTGATATGTAAGTCATGGTATACATATTTTTTTAATGATGTTACAAAAAATGTCCATGATTTGTGACAAAACTTTTGACTGAAACATTTCTAATGTGTTGTACACATCTGAAGTCATCAACAACTGATGTGTTAGGTTCAGCACGACAGAGAAGCGGTGCAATAAGCAATACTTTTACTCACTGTAAAAGTCTCTAATGAGTTGGTTTCTATCATAGCAACTGGGGTCTATTTGGTCTACTATAGCAAGAATTAAACCACGTTAAGGCTAAGTCGAAAATCAGGTTTTTGTTTTGATTTTGAACCCGGTGTGAACCATCCGCAAAAGTTCACAAAAATGTAGTAGTAGAAACTTCAGTTTTCGATCTTTTGATGTGCGGTTTTCTTACCTTTGCTGACAACTAGCCAGAATAAACTCGTGAAAATTAAACAATCAAAACACTCACCAAATAGTTCTCATCGAAAAATATGCTCACGTTGGTGTATCTTTCTTCCTACCATTTAGTAATCAGTGCCACTGGTTTCTAGTTTTTATTAAAAAGACCGGGGTTGCAGTCAAGCCGGTAAGTAAAAGTAAATATATTTCTATAGTTTTCTGTCCGACTAAAAAATGGCTCAAAACGGCAGATCTAACAGAAAAACTCCGGGATCCTAGGTATAGAAACCGGTTGCGCTGATCACAATATCAACGAGGGGTAGGCCAGTAAAGGTAAGAAGGGTACAGATTAGCTTAAGTTTTTATTTTACGTTAATAATCTAACATAATTAATCAACTTTTACAAACTATTTTTCGTTTCAGATCACAAACAGTATAATAATATTTTTTAAACTCTTTATTTCTTAAACATTTAATAAATGTATTTCTAAAAATACTGCAGTATTTTATATGAAAGTATTTGTAGGTTTTAAGCTGCATTAAGGACCTGGTACGTAATATAACTAGGAGCTATAAATAAACGTGACTGAGATTACATTTTAGACTATTATTAATAATAGGAAACCATATTTTTAGTTCCAAATGCAACATCAGCATGAGCTATTTGTTGTTTTCCACAAATAAAAAAGTAAGATTTCATTTTAATACATAAAAACTTTTCCCAGGTTGGCGTAAAATAATGAAAAAGGGATGATAGAAAGGAAATGAAAACGCCCTCAGGGTTTCCGTAAAACGTATTAAACTGTGAATTTTAAGTAAAGTACATTAGTAACAAAATCTTTATAAAACTTTTAAACTGGACGTCCTCAGGCATTAATGTTACTGCACTAATAAAACACCAGCACCAAATCAAAATGCCTATCATTAATTTAATTCTACATAAGAAATTTGTCTTAGAAATAATATTTACGGTTTAAAAAATTACATTTAAAATTCAAAAAATGGTTAAATGAATCACGAGGAGACTTAAGTAATTTATATAAATTATGTATTAGTTTTTACTTTAAAAAAAATAATAATGACTTGTGTATGAATAACACAAAAAGATATATTGTACGTTGGTAGCTACCATTCTCCTAAAACCTCCCTAACCTACTTTTCTCTCCATTCATTTTATGATCCTGTGGGGGATTAAACTTTTTCCACCATTTTCACGGAAATCTTCTTCAAACATAGTTCACGGTTCTTTGTTTACATATTTTGTTGCTGTAAAGTTTAACATATTTTCATGTTTTATTTTTATGCGAAAATTATGTATGATATTATTACAAACCGTAGTTCACGTACTTAACACTTTCTAAAAATAAAACAGTTCTTCATAATTTCAAATATAATGAAAATAAATATAAACAATTACTTAACGTCATTAGAACATTATTAAAAAGGAGCAGACTGAGCTTGATTCGCATTCGTAATATTTTATTTACAAAACTTAATTCACTTTTTCTGTCTTTAATTTAATTACGGCAGGCTACTCTACATTGAGCTGTACAATATCCGCATATTATATTTAAATGGCGGTGGGGAATTTTAATTTAAGGAGAAGAGGTACCCAGTGGAACATTCTCCGTTTATAACTACAGTTGTTCTCCGTTCAACAAAGACCAAGAGGTCTCTACTCCATTTTCGCTTCAGACGTCGCACGGTTGGAAAGTTCCTTGTAGCTAGTTTACGGGCTACGTGGTTTGGATGGTCATCTAGTCATTAAAGAAATTTTCTATAGAAAAACGCGGTTAGCTCCTTTACTTTCAGATTTTGAAATCGTTGTGGAGGGTTTTTACCTTACGGAAGCGCCAGAAGCAGTCTTAAGAATTTTGATTGAAAAGCCTGGATCGATTTAAAATTACTCCCTGCCGCTACACCAAAGAGCTGGACATCATAAGTCCAGATTGGTCTTAAAAGAGTTCTATATATTAAAATTTTGTTACGGAGGTTCAATTAGGCAGAAAAGTAGCTTCTGGCGGCGGTTAAGTTTTAAACCTTTTTTTATTTATTTACAAAACTTAAAATACTGTGTTATGAATTTGTATTTTGGGAAGCTTAATTTTTCATCAACTTAAAACCGTTATAATTTTCAGTAGGTAAGTAAAATGTATCCCTAAAACCTTCTTGAATATGCAATAACCACTATATTACTAGATCCAATGCCTGTGATGCAGGGTATTTTTTAATGAAAATTACAAATTTTTGCTAAACTAAGCGTGTCGACCAAAACATTGTAAACATAAGACTTGTAGTATTTATATTTATTTTCTTTATTTTTAGTTTTGTGTATTTCTATGATAAATACTGTTCAAATTCTAATAGAAACATCCCTTGACGTTCATAACAAAACCTTACACACAGATTTGCAAATAACTGTCGTTCAAAAATTCGATCGAACACCTAAACAAATGCTTTCACAAGTAGCAAGAACACGATCACCCACTTGTTATGTTCACTTCTCACTTTGCATCTACCTGGTAATCCCACGAAACACCTAAAAAGATGCAGGAGTAGAGACCTGCTAATTTAATGAAGTAAAGCTTGTTCAAAATTCAGAAAATTTTTAATCACAATTTATAAGGGGCCTCTATCATGCCCTTGGCGGGAAAGCATTACCCCCACCATTGTAGTATTTCGCAGTAGAGACCCGGCAACAGAATGTTTGATATTAACGTAGTGACGCAATTTTGTAGTGGCGATTTACCCCAACTTCCTGACGCATGCGCACTGTGACTGCAACATCCTACCGGTATAGCTATAGTTGCATGACTTTTACAACTATAATAAATCATGAAATTCAGAAAAAATACCGTTTAATAGCTAGTTACATGTACTTAACTTTAGAAAACGCTTATTTTTTGTATAAAATTCTAAATTGCCGCTAAATTAAGCGTAGGATGACAAAATATTACAATATAATATTTTATGAATATATTTTATTTTTATATTATATAGAAGCTGGAGAATTTTTACTTTCCATTTATATTTTTATGTGAATTTTACGCCTAAAATAAACTGTACAGCTGAATATTCACACAAACCTGAATTTTTGCTCAATTTTTCCAAATTTCCTTTATAAGTAGAAATTTTTTAAATATTAGGAGGGTACTCATTTAACAAATACTTTTTTCTGAAAGTACAAATCACAATTCTAAGAGAGAACATTTTGTAACAGAAACTGATAGATTTTTTTTAGTTTTATATATAATGGCTACATGTGCATGAAATAAAACACCACTCGAGTTAAAAGTGATTGATTTTAGATCTAAAACTTCTCATTTTATTGATAGAATAGGTACCCTATCGGGTTTCTTTTAATGAGACCGTTATAAAAATTTTTGAGTTGACAATTTTGAATGTTTTATATCAGTTCGTTCTTTGACTCCAACTTAAAAGAGTAGATTCATGAAAAACTCTGGTGGAAATGTAACAATGTAAAAACATCAAAAAGACCGGTTAAGAAAAAATAAATTAGTAATGAAATTAGAATGGTAAAGCGTGGATTAGTTAAAACTGTAAGAATTCAAAACAATAATATAAGCAAGAAACAATTTTATGTTAAATAATAAAAAAATACCGCTGACACATGTTAAAATTATTAAATTTGTAAATGCTACGAATGATATATACTTACAGTTAATAGGCATGTACTTATTCAAAGTACATAATTACAAACGAACAAATACACCATGTAATAGTCAAACGAAATGAACAAGCATTCCATTGAAAGTGGTTTTAAGGTTATGGTTTTCAGTTTCACCACTCTAAATGGTGAAATACCATTTTCGAAGCCGCAACAAGTCATCAAGATGTTAAGTACTAGCTAACCTATTATAAGTTGGTCCGTACAGGGAATATAACAGCTGACATTAATTTAAATCACACATCTCCCCGTTACAACTATTTAACTCTAGGAAAGAAATCAGGATACACCTTTTCAAACAATTTCAACTGATGTAATACCCAACATAACTTTAAATTTTAAACAAAAATATTTTGTAGTACCTTATACGATTATCAACTCCATTGTCGTTATTAACAGATGCCACGTTTTATAGTTTCAACATCAATCCCCTGTATTTTTTCTCATTATTGTACTTTACTTTTGTTCCGCAGTTCCTACAGATTTATACACTTTCCGTATCTTACGTAGACCTACCAAACCTAAATTCTCTGGATGGTAAAGGACCGCACTTAATGGTAATCTGTTCGCTGCTATTCTAAGGACATACCCATACCATACCAATCGCCTGGTCTCTACTCTAGTTTACTATGGTAGGCTGATGTCTTCATTTTGTACTTGTTTCATTCTGGAGTCCCTGAATGACCTTCGTAACTAGTCAATCTCAAAGGCCACCAGCCTTTTTTTTATTCTTGGAGCTCATTTGTCAGCACTCAGTACCATGAGTAGCTATAGACTTCAATAGAGATCTAGCCAATAACTTCTTCTTTCTCATTTGTATGTGTTATATGTACTAGACAGGAGAAAAACATTTATTTTTTGACGAGCACCTCTACTTTGAATCATATCCCGCTCACGCGTTCTCTCAGGCAAAAAAAAAAATTGACCAGGGAATCCTCTTTATTATACACGAACTAATCAGTTTCATAGTTTTTTTAGATTCTTATTGTTAGCTTAATTATAATTAATACAGACACTTAGAGATAAGTGATACTGCTCATTGGTTTGTTTCCTACTAAAGAGATAGTAGTGCTAAATAATAAGGTAATAAGGTATTGATCTCTTCCCAAGTAAGCTGTTTAGTAACGAAAGTCTAGGGTACTACAAACTGTAATCTGGACTGATAGTTCAGGTACAAGAGATGTTTTGTGAGCATCAAAAAGTTGATAATAAACTACTCAAGCAGTGGCTGTATACAAAGAAAAAATATTTTTCGTTCAGTAGAGGAAAAACATACTTTCGATACTAGTAATTCATTTGTTTATTTACTTCAATAATATTCCGATAAATAACTGAAAAATTATCAAGTATAAAAAAAAACAATCATTACACAAAAGTTTGAACACGGATAGTCCACTGTTTTCGATGGTTCCCTGCTGAACCAAAATATTATTATTATAAATATAGGCTTAAGCAAAAGCTTCTTAACCTGAAACAAACCAGACAATGCTATACAACAAAATTAATTGAAAATTACTTACAAAATTAACTGACAATGTTTTCGTTTTTTAGTTATTTTCCAATAGTATTGTACATAACTTTCACTTTTGAAACTTTACGTTAAAGTGAAGTTCACTTTTATAAAATATTAAGGGCATTAATTTTAATTAACTCAATAACTAACTGTCGAAAATTATTAAAAAGTTCTTTATGTTATGTATGAACATTACAAAAGGGTTACCTAGATGGGTAGGTAGATCGGTACCTAGTAGATAAAGATTTTGTAAATAAATCTTAGAAAAATGAAAATTCTTAATATTTATTAAACATTTATGATCTCAAAACCATGTACAACAAGACAAGTTTTGTTTTGCTAGGAGATAGCTCAAATGAGACGGAACTATATGATATCAGACATGAAGTTTTATTTTTCACAGAAAAATATTTACAATCCGCCCACAATTACAGCAATAAGCAGATATTTTATCATAACTTGGATAACTGCCTGGAGTTATTCCAAAATACTATTCACTGAACAAACATATACATAACTGTAATGTCAGTAACAAAGTAATTATTTATACAATTATTATAAGTTTATTTGACAACTTCTGTTAAAAAACCTATTGCCAGTTCAATTTTAAATCGTGTTTGATGATTGTTATAAAGTAAGTTAATGGCGAGGGACTTTTTGATAGATTTATGGTTGAATTTTAAAATTCAGTTACTGCATCTTTGATTAAGTTCTAACCGTTTAAGTACTTTTACACTAACTAGTCAAAAAACAGAAAAAAAATTATTTTGTATAGTAAGATGAACTACATGTGACAAGATTATGTCATAGTAATCGAATTCGAGGGTAAAATTGATAGTTCAAAATGTAGGCTTACTTCAATGGTTAAAATAAATAACCACTGAGATTACTGTTCTCACAAACATGAAAATTGATACGCTATATTGCTGGGTATAATTATTGAATTAAATATTATAAAGTCTGACAAATTTTCAATTTAATTCTATATACTACGACAGTTAATTACAAATTAATATTAAATTAAATTGATATTAAAAACAAAAAAGTTTACATCCGATATTACCAATCACGTAATGAACAAACGAGGAAATTGATTACAAAACTGGGTCAAATATACAAACCATAAATAATTAAATAAACAAATAACTAACTTCAACATAAATCAGAAAATGTCAATTAAGCAGCTAAAAGATAAAAAAATACACGGTAATACACAAATAAGTTATAAGTTCGAAGGGGGCGAAAACTGATTGATAATATTTACCATATAATATCCACCTCTAATTACAGTTAATTACAACTCGATCTTGTGATTTTAAAATAACAACTCCGTAGCGTAGTGGTAGCACGGTAGTCTACAACGCGAAGGTTCCGGGGTTTCGATTCCCGGTTAGAATCTAGAAATTTTTAAAAGTTAAAAGCCACCGTAGTCGCTAATATCCGAGTCGTTAATGCGGGTTTAAATAAACTAAAAACCGACGACTACTACAATAAAAACAACTACTATTTTTGTCGATGGAAAGGTGAGAGTTGCCGGTGAGGCGCACAAACTGGGTGTATAGCCTACTACCATGTCAAAAAAAGTTTTCTTTTTTTTATTCATAAAATTTATTGAAAATGCACTTATATAGGTACTAGAAAAAATTGAGGCATATACGTTTTGTCCAGTGAACTTTTCATATACATCAAACCGTTAACAATGTATTTAAAGTTTTTCTGAAAATTTCAGTTTTCTGAAATTTTTGATATTCTTTCGTTTACACCATCGTTTCTTTTTTTCTACTCAACAGACCACAGAAGAATTTTTTAAGCGTACTATTATATGTCAACAAGGCTAACGAATGAATAAAGACGAATTTTATTCACGCGTTAGAACAGGACACGGGACGTTTTCTTAACAAACGCTAGAATAAAATAATTCTTCTTTATTCATTCGTTAGCCTTTTTGACATTATAATAAGCACGCTTACAAAATTCCGTTGCAATCTGTAGGGTAAAAAAAGAAACGACATTGTAAACGAAAAAGTATCAAAAAATCAGAAAACTTGAAATAAATTTTCAACGGTTCCATGTACCTGAATATTTCACTGGACAAACAATATACCCCTCCATTTTTTCTATTATACAAGTGCATTTACAATAAATTTTATTAATTAAAAAAAGAAAATGTTTTTTGAAATGGTAGTATACATCCAGTTTTGCGCCTCTCCGCCAACTCTCTTTTTTACAGAGAAATAGTAGGCCTACTAAAATAACAACTTAGGTAAAATTGTCTTTTAATTGATTTTTTCTTTCTTAAGTTTCACTTGTCATAGTAAACTAACCACTACTGAAAACCACCAAATTTTAAAGGTATTTAAGCAGTGATCCCAATGGTGTATGTTCACGTGTGGCTTGTCAGCCAGTTGTGAAAAAAGTTCACACCAATCGGTCTTACTTAACAAATCAAAAAAATACTTTCAACCAGCTGACTGAGTGAGTTGGTCCGACGGCTTGTATAATATTGTTGTTAACTTTTTAACTCACATGTAGCTGTGAATCAGAATACAAAGTGTTAAGTGCTGAATTGTTTTGAACTGAAAGTATTTTTTAAACGGGAGAATTTAGTTTTAAAATTTAACTGTTTTTGGGTAGTATTAAGTTCCATGTTTCATTTTTACGTAATATATCGCACGGCATATTGCTTTTTAGAGCTGGAAGCCATGAAAATACAAAAACATTTTTAAAATACCAATCAGCAGATATACACAACACAAAATTACAAATATAATATTTATCTCTTTTTCAACCTTTACGCTAAAAATAAAAAACAAAACTTTCATGATTATTTTTGCAAATATTTCCAAATTATCGAACAATTATTTTTCAAATAAAAAAACAACAAATATTCCGTTAACAGCAAAAAACAAAACACACATACGAGTAGTATGAACGTCGAGCTGAAAGATAACACTTTTTATATTTATATTTTTTAGTTATTTAAAATCGCATCAACATTTGGATCATTTGCGACTACTTTGAGTTACGAACTTTGATTTTAACTTGCAATAATTTTTCCGACCCTAGGCGATGAATCGAACCTAGAACCTATGCTTTGCAGCGTAATACGCTAACCACGGGGCCACGAGGACGGCAACTTTGTTATATGATACTGTGATCCTTTTTGTTGTAATTGCACAGCTGCAAAATTAAATTAGATAATACAAAAAAACCTGAAAGATTCATACTTTTTGTAACTATTTTAATTTAATTTTGCAATTGAATAAAATGACAATAATAAAAGAGTATCGCAATATGTATAAAAATAAATGGCGTCAATGCAGAGAACACACCCAACTGAAATAGTGCTTCATAAAACAAAAATTGTAGTATTAATTAATCAATCAAAAATTATTATTTTCTAATAAAATACTCTTTAAATATATAACAGCAAATATAGTGCATTTATTTGTTTTTCCTTTATTTAGTCAGTTATAAAATAGTAGGAAGAATTAATTAACTAAATACAATAAAGTGCTTATATAGTATAGTAATTTATAATAGATATTTTTAATAAAAGTAAAAAATGAACTAAACGAATACTAGAAGCATTTAAGACCTCTAACCGGCTAATTGAAAAAAATGAAATCTTACAAATTAGGCAACAATATAAAACAGAACAATAATTACAAATCTAATAAATCCATTTAAAAAACTAACACAAAAACTACCCGATAAACAATTGTATGAAATTAAAGCAAGCATCAGTAACACAATATTGCATTTAACTTGCTCGCGGGCCAGTTGGTAAATGAACCTAAGGGTAAATTCGGTGCTAATGAAAACGAGAACTAATACAGGATTAACTAATAATTGAATTCGATGATTTTGTAATAATTAGAACAATAAATTAATAGCAAACACAATTTAACTTACCCATGCCCTTGTAACACTCTCAAATTTGGCTCACCTGTAACAGATATAACATTATAATAGTACTAATTTTTAATTGATTTAAAATAAACTTATATAATAATACTGAAAAAAAACCATCAACAAAATAAAGCTATCAAGTAATTAGAGACAGTAATCAGAAAGTTGAAGAACATGTTAAAAAGGATTTTGAGTAAACACTTTAAGAAATTATAAATCAATTTAGTATTTTTTCGTATATGACCAATTTCAATTTACTTAAAGTGACTTGAGACATTTCCGGAAGCTCTTTTCAGCTCACATTCTTAGCATTCGTTCACTATAGGTTTTTCTTCTTTATTCCGTTCTTCCGGTTTCTGTTTTACTCTTCACGAAAGTCCTCAGTCATTCAAGGCCGGCGCAAAGGCCATGCGAAAAATGCGGTCCCATTGGGCGCCGGCCTGGGTGGGACGCCGCGCGGGCGGAGCACCATTTTTATTTTTTAGTTCTAACACATAATTTTGATTATACGGCAAAACTAAACTTTAATAATATAAAATTTAGCGTCCCAAATATGTAAAAAATACAGAGTTTTTTAAATATTAGGTTATAAATAGATGCATAGATTTTGTTTTACATAATAGAATTTCAAAAAATAAAGTAGTTACTTTTTTCATAAGGGGAGGCGCCAAACCCCGGTTCCCCATGTGCCAAAAAACCCCTTGAACTGGCCCTGCAGTCAGTAATCAGTTATCTGAATTTAGTGGATCCAATAATGTGTTCTAGGTTCAAGTTAGTTTTTTTAAAAATCCCTTCTGACTTCTTTTAAGCACTCATCCGACACAGCTCTATTGTTTAAGGTCTTAAAACTTTGTTGTCAACCGTTTGTAACACCGTTCTAACCGTTTCTAAACAGGTCCGTACAATTTTAGTCTTTTTTCTAATCGTTCGTTTTATTTGTATCTACAGTCCTCGTAACTCTTCTTATCCTCGTAACCAGTATCGTCCGTCTACTACTTCCGGACTCATTTTCTTACGGAGGATCTTTTTCTCAAATTTTTCTTCTTCTCTTACACCAGCGATCCACGTTCTAAAGCACTCACTTGAGTACAGACACACAAGGTTTATGTGAGTATTATAACATCAAATCTTAACTTGTCTAGAGAATACTTTCTTCTTGTAGCTACAAGAAGTGAGTTCCTTAAAGTTTAGCGGCCATCTTCCCCAGTACGCTGCTGTTCCCTTCCTTTTTGTTGGTCTTCGGTTTCATTACCTCTCCAGCAGTACATGAAGATATCAACTTTTTAAATTTTTCCGTATAGTCTCTTTAAGTGACACGAAGATGTTTTCTCAGAATTACTTAAAAATTAATAACATAAACCACAAACAAAAATTCACCTTTATAAAAAGCACTTATTTGTTAATGCAGGCTAATACCACTTTTTAAAAACTTTAAAGCAAATCGGTAAATAAGTGCGCAAAAAAGTATAGGAAATTGCTTTTAATTCTTTAATAGCTTAACGATTGTCGGGTAAGAAACTTTTTATCCAGACCAGCTGCCAACCATCGAACAATAACATCAGCGGGTATCCCAGCCAAAATTGATATCTACTCATTCCAAAAAGTAGACTACAGTAAAATACAATTACTGGGTATAGAGAGGTGGACTGTATTTTTAAATAAATAAGAAAAGTTAAATTCATTTAAAACGAAATTTTAATGTGTGTGTTAGTTACAATAAAACATTTTAGTGCAAATAGTTAATAGTACGCGTTATGTTATTTACTATATGATGTTAATGACGTGTATTAATAATGAATATGTTTATAGTTTTGTAATTAAAGAACTGTATTTTTTCTTTTACAGTTTAAATGAATTTAAATTTATTAACTAAAAGCAAGTAGGGCCTACTAATAGCCTAAAGAAGAAGAAAGGCTTCCAAACGAGCGAAATATCTAACAACAATGTCCGAATCGGATGTGGTTGTTTAAAATAAAATAAAATTCACGATAACTGAATAAAAGCTACAAAAATTAGTGCTATTAAATTAATGGATGATGCTATTAATTGTTTTTTATTGTTTGTTTAGAAGAATGTGAAGTTGTCTAATTCATAAGTTTTTATTTTTTTATGATTTTTGATAAAAATTGCCAGAAATTTTATTAATGGCATTAAATGAAATCTACAAGATAAAAGTAATAATAAATAAAATATAATACTACGTAAATTTAACCAACAAAGTTTTAATCAATAATAATTTTTGATAATTTTTTTAAAACAATTTTCTCTCTTTAAGTATTTGGAAAAATCAACGAGAGAATGAAATTTATTAGGAAAGTAGTGGAAAACGGGGGGATATGTAGAGAAAGCTGAATAGAAGACGGTATGCAGGAAGTGATGAGTGTGCATAGCAGTTCAAATTGAATGAGGATCCTCGTTGCCTCCACGAGCTCGGTACTCTATATAACATAGTAGGGCAGCGCGGGTACAGGAGGAAGTGTATTGTATGCTCTCCACTAAATTAATAAGGGAATCTACCCACCTAATCTACTTTGATGACAACGCTACAATATATACTTTAAGCCCATGACTACACAGAGTAACACATACGTGTAGGAAAATTCACTGACACCTAGTACTTTTTTAATTAATTTTCTTTTTACAAAATTTTAAACTGAATTTAAGTTAAGGTAAAACAAACAATACATAACTATTTATATTTTCTGTATTTTTACATAAACCTACATTATTTACTGTTATCAAGCACTAGCCTACGAAAACAACAAGACTTTATCTAATAATATTATTAAATGTGACACAAGCTAAATAGAAACATTTTACAGCGTTTGATACTTGCATGTACGCGAACGTCAATAACAGATTTCCTAGCTCATATGGGTGTAGTAGAGAAGATTGTCACAAGAATACCGAGATAAGGAAAGAATTCAACATCTTCTCTATAAACAAGGTATCCCAGAACAGAATGCTGTGGTTAGAGTATGTAAACAGAATGCGGGAGGATAGGATACCTAATCAGACACTGGGCTATAAGCCAGAGAACAGGAGAGAAGGACGCCCTAGAAAGAGATGAGCAGATTTGAGAGGTTCGGAACAGGCAGATGTGCCTAATCCTTGAAAGGCAGAAAAAGAAGTACTAGCCTACGAAAAAAACAAGACCTTATCTAATAATTATTAAATGTGACACATAAGCTGAATAGAAACATTTTACAGCGTTTGATACATGTAACAGAAAAAAAGCACCTGCATTTAAACAACATGCGTGTACGTGGTAAAAGGTAATTTCTCAAAAGCGATAGTATCATTTTTATACCATCTCGAAGAGCTTCAGTTCTAATAATTGGCTGGATATTTTGCAAGTAATATTTAAAAAAAGTAAATACTCTTCCTCCTACGGTATAAAAACAGGGTAACTACCCTAAAACAACAAAGATTATTCCTATAATTTCCCAATAAGTTTTTATTCTGAAAATCCACATTAGTAGACCTACTCTTAACATTGAATCTAAAAAAAGTAAAAAGTAGAGTAAAGCCGGGAAAATTACAAAACCAGCCAATTTAATGCAGATCAAACTACTAATAGCTAGGCATAACTAATAAAAATTTATGCCTTTACGTAACAACTATTGTGGTATCTACTCTAAATCGTGAAATGTCTTAAATGGAGATGTTTTATAGCGGATGATAAAGTCCGTTTATGAATAAGATTTAAAGATTTGTGTATTATTATGACATTCATCAGTAATCTCCTATAAAAAATATAACTTAAACGTAATCATTTCAAAAAAAAATGAGTTTCTAGCTTTATTTACAGAATGAGGTTTCAAAACAACATAAAACCCAACACTTAAAAATTAGTTCAGGGGAAGAAGAACCATAACAGAGATGCAACTTGCACAATTCAATGACCAACATTTCATTTATTGTAGAGTCTTCTATCACGTCGTGTTGCCGGCTGACACAACTAATACAAAGCGCTGTAAACTAAGCAGTAGGGTTGAGAGGCCCGATCCATGTTATTGATGTACAAAGCACGTGCCCAAACCAACAAGGACACTTTAGCCAATGTTCTTGACCCATTCTCAACGGTACAAACACGATACGATTAGAGGTAATCAGTGGAATACAAAATCAACATCACTGGTGAAGAATTACAGGAATGTACAATAAATTTAAGGTTGTAGGTGGTTTATTTTTTGTTCTTGAACATTTATGTAAGTCGGTTACAACAGTGCAAACTTTTAATATTACATGTAGAAATAAGATTACTGATAAAAAAACTGTTCCCTAGGCTAGATTACAAATAGCCTATACCGATAATGTCCATATAACTATGGAGTGTTTAATTTGAACTTCTTGTGTTACTATTTCGTAATAAATAATTTTTATTTTTTTAGTAAACCCAGTGTAATTCAATGTTCTTCTTTTCTTTTCAATATTAGAAAAGGAAAGATACGTTCACTCTGCCTCAATGGCCCAGTTGTTAGAGACCTAGCGGAAGGTCCTGAGTTCGATTCCCGGTTAGGGCCTGGAAATTATTACACGTTAAAATCCACTGATTTCGTACCGTATCCCATAGTAGCCGTTAATAATCAAAGTAGCCGTTTCGTTTTTATGAAACAAAACGACATTCATTCGAATTTGCATCGTTAGTCATTAAGTATGTTAAGGTATGTTAAGTATGATAATAACTGAGGCAAAGAAATCATAAGAATGATATGACGACCTCAAGTTCGTACAACTGGATCCACCAAGGTGCTACCCAAAATTTCTAGGCAATAAATTAAAGAAAAAAGTTAATCGAGGTACAGAGTACGCTAATAAAAAAGGATTAACAGGACAGGAGTAACAGTCTAAGAAAAAACCTGCAGCAATAATTAGGGAAGAGTCTACTATTATTAATTTTTTACAATTTGACAGATACATTAAGCTCTAAATTACTATTAAAAATTAGTCAAAAATATTTTTTAAATGCGTACCCCATCCCCTAAGATAGGAGAGAACGTAAGAAAACTATGTTTTCTCACAAAAAGAATATAGTATTCATAACTACTACAACTATTTTATTTTATTCTTTGAAACAACGCAAAAAAAATATACTGTATTAAGGTAAACCAAATTTTTCATGAATATAATGTAAATAATGTAAATAATGTTTATGTGGAATATAATGTAATGTTAGAATAAAAACATTTTTATCAAAAAATTATTTATTTTGTAATCTTTACGGTGGACTTTACATTTATTTAAAGTAGACTCTCTTTTTAAAAAGCGTTCAAGTTTAGAAGAGTGGAAAACTGTTAAAATAACCGGCCAAGTATATTTATGATTAGAGAATTTGCGAAATATATCTTCCATTAACTTAAAGAACTGCTTAGAATAAAAATCTTTCAAAATATAACCATTAAAAATTTACAACAATAAGAAAAGAAAAATTCAAGGAAAATGTTATACATCAATGGAAAAAAACGTTCATCGCTATCCGACAGAAACTTACCCTAATAGGCGTGTTCGTTAAAGACGAAACAAAAAGCCTACACTTTTGCAGTCAGTAATGCAAGTAGCAGAATAAAGTGTGAGCACGGCAATTTAACAAAACGTGTCCTTCAAAAAGGACATTCATTTTGTAATAGAAATGTAGTTCGTATATATGTAATAGAATTCAATGTTTTGTCATAAAAGAACAAGCAATATTTTATTTTTGTTTCAGCAATAAGTGCTACCTTTGTGAGCCAATACAATTATTGCAAAATCAAAAGAACTGAAACTGTTTTCTTTATAGCAAAATATAATATATCCGTATAGATAAACTACAAACTATATCATGATATGATTTATGATTGTGTACTACATCATTAAAGATATAAAATATAAAAAAACTAACTTAACTAGATACAAAAACCATTTATACGTTCAAAGAATAAGAATCATATAAAATGTTTATTAAAATAACGTTTTTATAAAAATAAAAAAAAAAACATGAATAACTTGGTGGGATTTATCCACTTGAAAATTTCCTGTAGTATTTATTAACTTTTTGTGTAAACTGAACAATTAATAATTTTCAATAACAATACCTGGACAATATTTTTTTATAAAATTATAATATAAAATGATTCTTATTAACATTTAGAAAATGTACAAATTTAAAGTTGATTACATTTGTTGATACTTTCAACAAAATTAAGTATGTGTCAAAAGAAGCAAGACAAGAAAAAATAGGAAATTATTTGAGGAAAAAGAAGTCTGGTGAGGATCAATATTATGGTGCAGGCCGATTTTAGGGTAAGTAAAACTTTACAGCTCATTTCCCGTAAATTTACTTTTTTCCATAAAGGTACAGTTTTCTCATAAACTATTTGACTTCGAAGGTTGAAATTTTTTGAGCATGTTTCCCAGTAGTATAATTGTGACATATGGTACTAGAATAATTGCAGTATTATTACTAAGTTCAAAATAAAATAAAAAATTCTACAAAAAAAATTAAATTGTTTTTGCATTTTTCAAAACAAAATCTCGAAATGGTATCGCTAGCTTTATATTAATAATTCTAGTATCAGAGTTTCAAAAGATGTCATAGAAAAGGCACAATCTTTGCGACTGGTTTCGCTGTACCTTAGCGGAGCTGTTCAGAGCTGCGGTGTTCAAAGTCCGAATAGCCATCATGATTGCCAACCTCCGGTTGGAGAGGGCACGCAAAAAGTAGAAGATCAATTATCCGAACGCTCCAAAAACCAAAATGTATCTACAAAAACTAAGTTATACACGATTGTCCGCCTCTGTAACGTAGTGGTTGGCGCGCTAGCCTGTTAAGCATATGCCCCGGGTTCAATTTTCTTTACGGTCATTAAATTATTACGTACTAAAAAACCCACCGTTCCTATTTCCTAAACCCCCCGTAGTCGCTAACGACCAAACTGTTATACGACTTTAAGGAAAACTAAAAAAAGAAAAAGAAAGTATAGACCTACTACTTGACGTGTTTGATTTAGCTACAAAGGAACGGTAATCAACAAATTACTCAAGATTACTTATCATAAAATCACCAGTTTAGAGAATACACATGAAATAGTCAAAAACTGAATGTTTATTTAACTTTTGTAAAGGTAGGTCTACTATATAAATAATGTGTAGGTATCAAATTTTTTTTTTCATGTAACTTTTTTTTAAATGCATAATCTGTTATAAATAACAATAAATGCAACTTATCAAATAGATACAACTCATGAAAAAATTACAACCCACTGGTGTAATTAACAAATTATAACATGAAAACATATTATACTGTTCGTAATTAATATTAACAATCAAAATTATATAGTGATTTTTAAAATAAATAAATAAAAAACACAAGAAAAATAGAAAAACAAATAAAAAATAACAAAAACCTCCTTCAAAACGAAAAAACAAACAAGAAGTAATAAATAATAAGCACATGATTCCGAAATATATGTAAGCCTCCACCTAACTTTTCTGGAGATAATTTAAAACGTTCATTCAGCTATTTACAACATACACACTCAAACACGACAGTCATCTACAGAATACTAACATTATAATATTTACAACTTTAAAATCACACTATTAGAATCGCCCTGGGAGATCCAGTACTGTAGCACGTTTTAGCCTATTGACATCATTACTGTTGTCTCAGAGATTCAGTGCTAAGTGATTTACGTGGTTGTTTAGACGTTCGATGTATTTACAACTGAAACTTCGTATTTCTTCTCGTACCGTCTGCACATCCATATCGCGATGTATATCGGCATTGGTAATATACCACGGTGCATTCAGTATGGTCCGCAGAACTTTTGATTGAAACCGTTGCAGAATCTCGATATTTGAAGTTGATGCTGTCCCCCATAACTGAATTCCGTAGGTCCAAATCGGCTTCAGCATGGATTTGTACAAAAGTAGTTTGTTGTCAATCGAAAGCTGAGAACGCCTACCAACGAGCCAATACATCTTCCTAAATGTTAAATCCAGCTGTTTCCTTTTCATCTGAATGTGTTTGCGCCAAGTCAGACCTCTGTCTAAGTACATTCCTAAATATTTTACATCTTTTGCCTGTGGAATATTCTAAATAAACTTTTTTTTATTTAAGCATTTACTGTATTCTATTAGAATACAGCTAACAGCTAACAGCAAAATCGGAAAACATCCGTAAATATTTCAAGGTCTCTAAAGCAGCTAAGATAAGACAAATATAAAACTAGGAATACAACACTATTTTTATAGAATAAATTTCTAACCATAAAATGAGTAAGCTATGCTGTAATCCATTCAGTTAAGAACAATAAGCAACCCCATGGCCCAACGAGATGAGGATGATACGTATGACGTGTAAATGAGGTGTAGTCTTTCACGGATTCATGCCGACCATTCCTATGAAAGTATGGTTAATTGAACCCCAACCATCAAAGTACACTGGTAGCCACTGTCTAGTATTCAAATCTGTAAAAAAGTAACCACCTTTACCAGGATTTGAACCAAAATCAGCTTACTCGCGGCGACGAATTTACCACAAGACCAGCCGTTGAGTTATACGAGTAGAAATAAAATAAAACTATGTTTTATTGCGTAGTTTTGAATATAGATTTACCATGTAAATTACACGAACGTTACGTTAGTTCTACTTAATTCCGTACTTCAGTAAATACAACCATAAAACGTATTTTCAATGAATCGGTCAATTAATACTTTTTCAGACCTTTAGCATGATAAAAGAGTAAAAAGCAGATATTTTATCCGACAAGATTTCTCGTTAGTTGCGATAAACCTAAAACAAGAATAATAAAATTCGTAAAAGACAAGAAACTGTCAGGAGGAGACGGATAATAGTTTCAATATACCAATCCTGGAAACAATCCTTTGTGACTTTACTTTTCTTGAAAAGAAGAAAGTTACAAAACAAACAAAGGTCTAAGGAAGAAGTTTGTTGAATGAATATATATGTCACATAAAAGAGCGAGATTCTTTTGCTCTGCTAAAACGAGTAAAGAGGCCTCTCTCTATTCGACTACAGTTTCTATGTTTTTTAATTTATTTTTTTAAGGGACAGTAGGTTATGTTTATTACACTCATATATAAAATAAAAGATAAATTCTCATGAGCATCAAGTTTACTTTAAAAGTAGGCTAAAGGTTTCTTTTTTACAAAGTTGTTAAAGCTTTAAATTCCCTGTACTTTACGTTAGTTGTTTCAGAAATGACAATTTCCAAGGTCTCAACTTTTCGGTCTTTATACATTATATAGGAAAGAAACATTTTAAAAATTACAAGTAAAAATCTTCTCACAATAGCCTGAGGCAAAAGTAAGAAAATAAAGGAAAATTTTCATTCACTATTAAGACATATTGGTATACTAGGTACAACCAGCGTCTTAATAGGAACAAGTTTGTAAAATTAAGCGAAATCTGTTCACCACTCGCTCACTCATCGTGAAATCTCCACAAGGCCAAAACACTTTAAATTTGGCATCAAGTTACATTTGGGCCGAAGAAACTGGCTAAGAGGCGTTTAAAAGAAATCTACTTCAAAAGAAAGAAAATCTCAAATTAATGAACAACCCGTCTTACAGTCAAAATAAGATTTAAGATAAGGGTTAGATCAAAACTGTATATAATATGAGTTAGGTAAAATTAAAAATGTGGCCGCCTCCGTAGCGCATTACCCTACAACGCAGAGGTTGCAGGTACAACCCAGATTCGATTCCCGGCTAAGGTCTAGAAATTATAGTCAATAACAAGTTAAAACCCACCGTTACATTTCCATGACCCACCGTTTTAGCTAATAACCAAGCTACTGATGCTACTTTAAATACACCAAAAATAAAATTAAATGACATAAAGTAAAATCAAAGTAGGCCTAATATATTCTATCTTCTTGCTTGTTTTCCCAAAATTTAGTATCACAAATTGTACAAATTTTGTACAGTTTGTTTACCAATGGCATCACGTGATACCTTTCCCTTCTTTAATATTTACTTATATTTTCCTTTACTACATATTTACTTGTTATTTTACAGTTGTATATCAAAATGTTACAGATGAAAAAATGTCATAACTTTTGTATTTCTTCTTGACTCAACGTCATACAATGGTTTGCAATTTTCTGCAAAACCAGCGTTAAAATCTGTTCTTTCAAAAAAAAAAAGATTTGCGGTATATTTTAAAGATAGCTACACAATATTCACAATAAAAATTAAGAAACTTTTATTTAATGATTTCTCATTACACGGTAGGCCTACTTTGTAAACATCAGTATTAAAATAGATTTTTCCAGAAATTAGGCCTAATTTTTTTCCTGTGGAAGAAAAGACTGTACAAGAAACGTAGGAAAGACCACAAATGATATATGAATGACAGGAATGATCATAAATGACATAATGTTGATGAGTGCGAGAGTATAGAGGATGCTAGAAACTAGCGAAGAGGATTTGAGTACAATTGTGGAGAAAGACAATGCCCACCAAGAGTTGTAGATGTACAAGATTATGATAAATAGTATTTAGCTCTGAAGCTGTCGGGAAAACGAACATTAAGAAGTTACAATTTATTTTCCCGTAACAATCCTATCCCATCAATTTGAATACAATGAATTTATCATTTCTTTTTTAGATCATAATAGCCTAAAATGTGACTATTTTGTAAAATGTAACAATTGAACAATCAGCTATCATGAACAATATTGGAATTTGTTAGTGTTTGACAATCTCTGAATCACGCCATGAATAAGGGATGACATGAAATATTAAATAAAGCTTTATCAAACAATGACAGTGAGAAGCTTTTAAATGTACGAGGATAAAGGAAAGGACACGAGTAACAACCACTTGCAACCTTTAGAAGATTTTAACCTCGTTTCCTGGCAACCAAACATATCCGGAAGTATGAATGTAGAAGTAGTTTTCAGAACGCTTGTTATTTCCGTTCGACAAGAGAATATTTCTAACTATCCCACATGATGTTTTTCTGTATAATACGAAATATTCGATAAAGACTGAATTACAAAATGCTTACATAGATTACATGACAAAACTTTTAAATTGAAAGTAAACCAAACTGTTCACAAACGAACGAGAAGCATTGAATTGTTACTTTAATAACATTATGTTCAATCATGTAATTTACATAAAACTGACAATTATATGAATATATTACAAAATTTATATCACTTAAATTT
The DNA here is from genome assembly GCA_035578175.1 of Catonia carolina. Classification (NCBI taxonomy): domain Eukaryota; kingdom Metazoa; phylum Arthropoda; class Insecta; order Hemiptera; family Achilidae; genus Catonia; species Catonia carolina. The sequence continues at coordinate 86,847,440 of JAQMRL010000002.1, forward strand.
CAAAGTGCTTATTTTGAAATGAGATTCCTAAATAAATTTGAATTGTAACGAAAGTACCGTTATACTTGTTCAGAAAATTATACATAAACGTTTTTAGAGATAATACTAGACGGGTTAATTTACGCATAATCTAACTTAATTGGACGACAGACGCCATGTTAGGTCCGATGTGATCTACCTCCTTGACTGGTATTGGTGAAGCAGTTACTCGCCACCTACATACCTTTCATGTCACTGTAGTCGTTTACACGTTCAGTAACACAATGGATTTTATGGGAATCGTCACTGCTATTAGCGCAACTAAATACATCAATTAAAGAAATATATAAATACATTTTTCAAACCTCTGTAGAACACGTATTTTTTTAAGGTAGAACTATACAATTCAAGTTTTGTTTTACAGAAAAAAAATTATATATTATGAAGAATGTTTAAAGAATTGTAAAAAATAAAAAAAACTGTAAAAATATTTTCTTGTATTAAGGGGGGGGGGGTTACAATTAATATCTTATCTATTTTACTGCAGGCCTACTGATGCCTTCTCCACATTCCCTCGCCAACCTTTCTGAACACTGCGTAATAAATGTAAACAAACGACACAATCGGTTATTACAAATGTAAAAAAATCTTTCCCAGTACAAATATCGAACAAATATTTCACATTTGGAGTCCGCATACGAAGTTGAGAATAAACTAGTGTTAATTATTAATTAATAGTCATATAGACTACTCCACATTATAAAAGTTTGTTATCGATGGGGCACGGAGGAGAGGAATGTTATTGGTTACGATGGCATTGATTGATCTACAAAGCCGATGTTTGTGAATGTGCTAGTAGCAGTCAGAGCCCCATAAGGATACACTAATCTATACTGACTGCTCCATTGTGTCAACTGAACGTGCAAGCGACTATTAGAAAGGGCTGGTTCATGAAACTTCCAATAGAACGCTGTTTGGTCTGGCAAGAAAGCAGTAGTCTATTTATGACTTCCGAATTTTCAAAAATGTACCTGGTTTTTACTGTATATTCTACAGCTAGTATATTCTCTGACGTCTTTGAAACAACTACATACTACCGATTTATTCTTATTATTTTGTTTTATTTTCCGTAATTTATTGTGATCTTTAAATTGTATATAAGGTATTCTAACGCACAGATATACGGAGCAAGAACAGTGGATTGCTCAAACACTTATGGCCACAGGAAATGTAGCCTGTCCGAAAAAGAAAGAGAGATTCGAGGTTTACCACGAAATTTTATTAGCCTAAGCCCCTAAAACAAAACAAAGTTTAACCAGTTATTATGTAGTCTACTCTACGCGGCCCTTAGTCTTTCAGGATACGTCTAATAAAGTAAATTTCTCCGATTGTTTAACCTGGAGATGTAATCTTCTTGAAACTATAAAAATTCCGTTGGTACTCTTTGTTTTGTATCATTTTAGCGAACCTATTTACAGAGAATTTAAGAAATTGTAAATTAAAATATGCTTGTGCAAGACAGTTTAGTATTTTTATTTTAAGTATTTTATTTAAAGAGGGCTTAAAATTAAAAATTATTTTAACTAAATATTCAACCGAAACAAGCTTATCTAGAATTCCAGAAGTAGAAATATAGCAGTCCATAAACGAACCACTTCTAATTTTAATTACGCTATCGAAATAAAATTATAAATTATCTAAATAAATAAATTATCCTAACAATTTTCTACTTTTATTTGATCACTTATGTAGGGTTTTGTATTACTGTAAGTACTTTAAAAGCGATAGTTTTTATGATTTCTACATCAATGTTAGTAGCTACAAATTAGCAGTTACAGTTATGAAAATAAAATAGTCGAAAAAGTGCATCAATATAAAGTATTATGTGACCCTATGGTTTAGTATTTAACAATTTAGTAAGAATGAAGAACCGAAGGATTTTATGTACTTCGACAGAATTTATATGTAGGCTAAATAAAGTTGAATAATAGACAGGTGAGTTAAATATTTATACTCGATCTGCTAGTTCCAGGGCTACAAAAATAGTTTTGTTTTTTACCACCGGTCAGCCAATTATATGACTGAAGCATTTAAGAACAGAAGAGTTAGAGGTGTGAAAGACACTAGTCAAGAGTTATTTTCTCTGAGAGACACGAATTTCATTATAGCCTACAGCCAGAACCTGTGGTGAATGAAGTGAAGGTGTCAATTGCTGGGTGGAAAGTAGATGCTTTTCGAAGGGCCTGGTATACAGATGAACATATTATTCCACTCAGTGAGGAAGGCAAGGTAAACCCCCTCACGCCTCGTTTTACTCAGTAAAGTCTCTAGAGAGGTTCATAACATCCACTCGGCTGATGACCTAAACAACAACAACCTATTAAATAAGAAGATTAAACAATTTTAATTATTTGCCAAGATTTAACATTTTTATACCTTTTTGGTCTTCACATATTTTAAATTTCTAGTTTGAAGAGTTATTTTAGTTTTGTTGCAATGTGATTTCAAAATAAACAATAATAAATGTAGGCTAGTTGTTAAAAATTATTTTAATTCAACTTATCACTTATAATAATAAAACTCTACAAGGAATACTAACTATGAATGTGAACGAATATGATACCTACAGAAGTTATACACTAATAACATCAGAAAAATAATAAAATTGAAGATCAGATTTTACACAAGCCTAGGGCTAAATTTAACACTCGGATTACAGAATCTTCCGTCCCGTTGATTAAAGGCTGCACGTAGGTATTAGGCGACTTGGAGTAAATTAAATGTATAGGATTTGGATACCAGATAACCTAATATACGTAATTACCTACCTATAGACCACTCAGTCCTGGAGTATTAACAACATCATTGTTACTGAATCTCATAGTTCAGGTTAATTAAATTAATTAATTAATTAATTATAAACTCGTCTGCATAACAATCTGAAATATAATTAAATAAAATTGAAAAAAAATATCAAGAGGATAACCTGACTGATCTAGTAAAACGATTCAAAAATGCTTTTAAAATATTTCTACAAGAATAATAAAACGTTGAAAACAAAAAAAAATACCAAACTGGACAATTTAATTTTTTATTTCAAACAGCATATAAACATCCTCATTAACAGCAGATCATTTACATTCACAAACTGTAACGTTTTAAAACATTGGATCATTTAACACATTTAATTTTTCCTACTACTACTATTGATCATCATCATCTCATGATCGGAATCATTATCATCTCCATCATGTCATCGTCATCTTGAGCTTCAACTACTTCATGTTTCAATATATTTGTTACTGAATAATTAAGTTTAGGTTACGTTTTTTTCAGAGGTTTGTTTTGTTTCTTTTTAAAGCACATTAGTGTTTATATTTTGATTCCAACAATAAAGGAACTAACCGCGTCCATCTGTAGTAAATTTCACGAACGACCAGATGACCATCCAAACCAACTAGCATGTGATCTAGCTACAAGAACCTTTCCTGTGCAACGTCTAAAGCGAAAATGGAGTAGAGACCTCTTAATCTGAATGACAACACCCGTAGTTAGAAACGGAGAATGTACTACTGGGTGACTCTTCTTCTGTAAATAAAATTCCCCACCACCATTTTTTATACAGCATTATTCGTATACGGAAATTGTTCAGCTCAATGTGCAGTACCGCAATAAAAAATTAGACAAAAAAATATTGTGATTCAAAGAACTTTATAATTCAGCCTTTTATTGGTTTTTCAGACTTTCATTGGTTTTTAAGTTTACATTAAAAAAACTATTGTAAAAGAATTACACCTTGTAAATAAAAATATTTCGGCCACCTTGGCGCAATAATTAGCGTGCTAGGCTTGTGTTGTTTAGGTCAACAGCCGAAAGGCTGGTTTGAACCTCTAGAGGTTTTACTAAGTAAAAACGAGGAGTAAGGTGGTTTACCATTGCCTTCCTCACTGAGTTGAAAGAGTATGCTTATCAGCATGCCAGGCCCTCCGAAAAGCACTCACTTTCCACCCTGCAATTGACACCTTCACTTCATTCACCACAGGGTCTGGCTGTATAGTGAAATTCATTACTTTCAGAGGAAATAACTCTGATTAGTGTCTTTTACACCTCTACCTCTTCTGTTCTTAAATGATTCAGTCATTTAATTGACTGACCATGTGATAAGAAACAGAACTATTTATTTTAGCCCTGCAACGAACAGATTGAGTGTAAATAATTTGACACTCCACCTGTCTGTTATGGGCAGCGTGCTAGGCTGCGAAGCGAAATTCAATTCCTGTCAAGAGTTTGAAAATTATAACATAATTTAACCGGCCGTTCCATAAAATTAAAATAGTGGAAAATGGCCAAGATGTTGATACGAATCTAATAAACTAAAACAAATGCATTTAGGCCGCGTACTAGATTTTATTTTTTATAGATTTATAACCGATTTCTGTTGTGTTCTATTGAAGTTTTTTATATAATAGAGGTAGATCTTGTCTGACGGCTCGAGTTGGTTGCACGGTGAGTAGGGAATAATTTGTTTACCTACACACTAGAGTTCTGTTCTAAAGTGGCAGCTACTTACGAAGTGTTACGCTTTAATGTTACTGTGTGTTACTGACAAACTACAAACGGCTGTGACGTCAAATCTATCGTAGTCTACTACATGAATTTAAACCGTAATGACAAGAAAATAAACTACACAAAAACAACTAAAAGTATTATAAGGCTATGTTAAATACCTACTCCATACCAATTTCCAAGGGTAAAAAAATATATATATAGGTATTTAATTTTATATTTTAAGTCACATCAACAGCTTAGTCATTAGCGACTACGTTGAATTAAGGAACGGTGGGGTTGACTGGGTAATAGTTTTCCATAAAGACCATAGACGAGGTTCGAACCCGGTACCTTCCGCTTTGCACCGTGGCACGCTAATTACTGGGGGCGTGTTAATTTCGGAGGCGGTCATTTTGTACCTGAGTTTACACTAACGGCAACGGGATCAAAATTATCTGTTACCCGTATTAAATTAATAAAATAGTTCATGAGACGATGAAAAAAACAAAGGCCTAATAATTCGGAGACAAACAACAGTATAGGTCGAGATAGCCTATTTAAAAAGGAGAAAAATAACCGTACAGATAGATACAAATCCAGGGCTAATCTACATCTACATGAAATGATTAAAGAGAATGAACTAGATTCTACCACGATAACGCAAAGTTCCTTTTACATCACAAACTCATTGTTGTACAAAGACTTACAAATCCCATACGTAATTTTGATGTCGCGAAACAACTACACAAGACGATGCATGGCAAATTTGAATTACATGACAATCCTCTTATACAAAACATGTACACTAGGGCGATACCGGGTGCTCAGCGCAGACGTTTGAAGCGCCTCTGGCCAAGAGATCTTCTTGGCCAATTGTAGGACTGTGGTGATGACTGCACGCTCCTTCAAGTAAATCAAGTTTTGGAACATTAGCTTCACATTTAAAAATTATTGTATTAATATAATAACAGATACTTAATTTCAATTGAAAGTGCCAAAAAAGAGAATGAACGACTGCCCATGTGACAGGCTTATTTCATTCACAACCGAGCCAACTCGAGCCGTTAGACAAGCTATTTTTTGTTCAGGCATCTAGGTTAGCACAAATAACTATTAACATTCAGAAAATACTCGGCGCAATACTAGACTGACTGACAATACATTCAGCTTAATAAATACTAAAGTAATTCATAACTATGGTTTTGTTGTAGTCTATAAACAAAAAAGTTTATTGACCAGCACAAAAATGTATAATTGATACCCTGATCCAAAACAAAAAGAAAATCCGAAACAATTAAAAAAATAAATTAATAATGTTTTTCGTTCACCCGTAAGAAAGATGTATGAAAAAAGCTTAAAGCATAAATTATCTCTCAACATAAATGCCTACCCATAAAAAATTTCAAAAAATAAAGAAAATACAAAAATTCATAAAAATAATAAATCAAATTTTTTCATTCTAAATCCACACAAATCACTTCACGACCTCTGCAGTAAAATATTCTTATAAATTAAAAACCCATTAAATTACAGAACCTATGAAAATTATTTTAAATTCACCAACTACAACTATAATAAAACAGTTAAGATACACTTACATTTGAACAGCCATGATAAAGTAAATGAAAGAAAAACAAGACAAAAAACTTACTTTCCTGTTTGAGTATTTGACAACAGTTGCAAAATAACCACTTGTCAGAATAATATTTACTTTATCAAGAACAGCTCGATAAACTCCACTCACTTTCATGCAGTAGAGTCCAGAAATATTAGATAAACGATAAACAAACAAATTAGGATTTCATTAAAACAAATTCTAGCGAAAATAAACTAACTTTAAAAAATTGTCAAACAAAACAATAAGGCTGGTCCGCTCGTGTAGTGGTCATCGCAATTGGTCTCCATCCCAGGGGTCCCCCCGGTTCGATTCCCTATTAGGTCTGGTATTTTTTCATGAGTTCATCACTTTACATACTATCTGCGTACAAGCACAATACACTAACAAAAAAATAATAATTTAATTTATTTACTTTTTTCGTTTTTATCCGAGTTAAACCTGAATGTACAAGAATAAGATTTACATATCAGTTAATTTTGAAATTTTATTGATCTGGATTGCTATGACAAGAGAGAAGTGTTTCTGTTTTATACTAGTATAAAACGTAAAAAAAGCTTCCAGCAACGTACAATTTGCATAAAAGATCTCAAACTATAAGTTTTATACCAGACGTAAAAAAACTTGGTAGATCTTACAGGAGCTTGGAAGGAAATTTACACGGTTTTCGACTGAAGTAAAGAAAACCGCAAATAAAAATTTGCAGGAAATGTTTGTAAATTACCGTTAAAGCTGGAGATAAGTTGGCATTGATAATAATGACATTTTGTACAAAACTGAAATGTAGCTACGTGAACGTGCTTTTCTTTAGTATTATTTACAGATATAGATTTACAGATGATGGTTAGCATATTGTGACAATATCTAAGAGGAAAGTGGTGGTAACAGAATTGTCTAGCAGGACTAAGATTTAATAAGTAATAATGTAAATAATAATAATAGGGTTATTTCCAAGAAATGATTAGAAATATGGTGTATAAATGGTTAGGTATAGTATAGGCCTACTGTTGTGACGACTACCCGAGAGCAGGGCAATAGAATACTATTGCCCTGACCCGAGAGGGTCGATATATCTACTTAGCTCTTTTGTAATCGTGTAAACCTTTTTTCAATGTGTTTACTTTCTAGAAATCCGAAAGACTCTCTATTTTTTATTATTATTTAAAAATCTTTGTTCTGGTAATTTCCACAGGTTAGGTATTTAAAGGGCTAGGCCGTCTTAAAGCAGTTAGCCTTGATCTGTCATTCAGTGAGTTTATAGTGCATGGCGTAGAAATTACGTTGGAGAAGGTCTAACGTTTATTGTGTAGTCATGTGTAATTTGTTGTAGGATTTAGTCTAATTAAGTGCGAGATAATCTAGTTACCGACTAAGTTAATTTATTATAATTAGTTTATTATTTATTATAAGTAGGCTATCTTGATTGTAGTAATTGTAATTTATTGGCAGATTTTAAGTAAGATTACTAATTTATAAGTAATTTATAGTTTGTAATAAAACTTGTCGAATTTTAAAAAATAGTTTGTTGATTTTTTATTTTACCAATACCCCAAAACGAACCTCAGTAATAAGTTTCACAATATTATTTATGTTTTCATAGCATCGTGCGTTCTAATATGACCGACTGCTAGTGTGAGTTTGGTAATCGTAGTAATAGTACACGGAAAATGCGATGAGTGTATACCGTGGCTAACTCTATTCAGTATCAACCTCACATTGACATGGCACATAGTTTAATACAGTTGAATAAAGGGCTCACAAATTATAAACTGCTTGGACATAGTCTATTTCTCCAAATACCAAGTGAGCTGCCTGTGATTGTACAATCGTTATAACAATCTCACTTTCCCTAAAACAGTAGTAATGGGCTGATTTGACGTGGTGATTTGAAGTACATACTGAACGCTCATGCAAACATTATTTTTCATCTGTCAAATACATGTAGCTTGTATTAATAATCGTATCAACAGGAAACAAAGCCGTTACATAATAGACAAGTATTTAATAACTTTTAAGGAGCAAGATTCTAACTAAATGATAAAGAACATTAATTTTGATTCAGTTCTCCAATGGTTTTGTTTTTTCTATGGAGTGCATATTAATTTTGATACTGTTCGGGCACAAGTAAAACGGAATGATTCTACTACTTCGTAAATTTTAAATCATCCGTTCTCAATAATACCAAACATCAATTCAAACAGTTTGGAACAAACGGTTTACTTTCATCAAAGATATTTTGAACTGTTTGTTTAATACCTAACAAATAAACTATCAGCCAATAATAAAATAAATACAAATTGACTTTTTCAATTAATTTTACTAGAGCTAACTGGTATAACGTATCCCAATATAACATTGAAACACACGATTACATTTTACAAAGAGAAAGAGAAAAAATAAAAATCAAACAAGCGGAAAACTAAATATAAATTGAATTATAAATGAAACTGCATAACAATGAGGTCACCGAAAGTATTCTGACTGGTCAACGAGGGTGGTTGTGTGGTGAAGTGATACTCGAACAAACCAGGACTCGGAATTTATTTATTTATTAATGTACGTACATACACTTGATGGAATCAACACTCCATTGCGATACCCCATCTCACTCACCCACTGAAGACTCCACAGGTTACTAACAATTTATTATTACCTCTGAACCTCTGACCACGACCACCTAGTTACTGGGACGCGATATATTGTATTCATTGCAAAAACAAATACTTTTGCAATTTATATTAATAAAATGTTTCCTAGTTTCAGAGACGGTCTGCTGGAAATCTCTAAATATTCCACTGAGATACTATAAAATTAATTTATAGATGCATGTTAATAGGCGTAGTATGTTATAATGTAAAATATGTTCTGCAAATTGCACTCTATTAATTACATTCGTAACTCACAACCAATTCAAACAACCTAATAGTAAAAATAATGTATCTTTAAAATCCATTCACTTTTACAAAAACAAAATTAATATACACGAAGAAATAATGTTTAAAAGTTTTTTTTTAACCCACCGGGTTGGTCCAAAGGTAAAGTCGTCGCCAGAATGAGCTGTTTAACAGCTTATTTTCGGAGACGAAGGTTCCTGGTTCAAATTCTAGTAAAGATAGTTACTTTTATACGGATTTCAATACTAGACTGTGGTTACCGGTGTACTTTGATGGTTGGGGTTTAATTAACCATACTCTCTCAGGAATAGTCGGCCTGGGTCTGTACAAGACTACACCTCATTTACACGTCATACACATCATCCTCATCTCATTGGGTCATGGAGTTGCTTATTGATCTAAATTGAACAGATTGCAACGTACACAAATTAGGAATAAAAAAAAAAGTTTTTGTATGAAGTACTCGTGACCAGCTGATTGCACTTTGTAGTGGTACAACTGAGTTGTACAAATGAAATATTATTATTAGTTAAATTTTATGAGAGATTATTTTAACCAAATTGGATTGATATTAATTTAAATTAAGGAATATATTTTTAAATTATTTTGTTAATTTTGTTAAATCTTTGGGTTCATAATTTATATATATTATGTTTATTCACATACTAATAATTAAGTAATACACTTAACATAACAAGATTTTTAACACAGTTTAATACTTGAACTTATATTAAAATATTGGATAAGATTAAGCCAAGATAAGTAATAATTTAAATAATTTACTTGACTTCTTACTTTAACCCTAATGTGCGTGCGTTTCAATCTTTTCATTTAGAATAATAAGCAACCCAATGACGGAATGAGATGAGGATGATTTTTGTATGACGTGTAAATGAGGTGTATTCTGGTACGGACTCAGGCCGACCATTCCTGAGAGAGTATGGTTAATTGAACCCCAAGCTTCAAAGTATACCGGTAACCACTGCTTTGAATTAAAATTCTAACTTTACTAGGATTTGAACCATGGAACCTTCGTCTCCGAAAACCAAATGTTAAACAGCTGACTCGCTGCGACGAATTTATTTACTAATCGAGTAATTTTTAGTATAAGATTTTTAGATACATATTTATTTACCACAACTTCACGGCAAACTTAACTTAAAGTGCTTATTTACAATTCTGAATCTAGAAAAGAAAATGGGTTGCTGAAAATTTTATTCTGACTCGGATATTTGAACGAGATCGTCGGCAAGCAAAATAGTAGGCCTACTCTGGAAGAGACCATGGAATATCAATAAAAATTTGTAAAAATTTCAATAGGCCTATTAAAAAATTGAAATAATTAAGTTTTACAAAAACGAAAAAATGTCACAATAATCATTTCGTATAGGAATTACAGATTTTTAACAATTTTTCTCAGGTTTACATCAATATTAAGGACTATGTCAAAAGTCAAAAGTTTTGATAAACTACCGTAAATATAGGCTACTGCTACACAAACATAAAAATAATTATAGCAATTTATCTTAACACTCATAACATTTTTTAAATGTTTACAATAAATATTATCAAATACGATGGTAAAAAAGTTGGCCAAATCTCAAGGGATACATATCGCAACACAGCCGCTGGCACGAAGTTTCCTTAGGGAGTGGAACGGGGAGTTCAGTTACGAGCGAATAAGAAGTTGGAGAGAAACGGAGGAGGAGTAGTGGGATATATGTGAACTGGTAGAAAGGGTCTTAGAGCAAATTACGTCTAAACTCAACACCTCTGTGTTCATCCTTTGGAAATCCAATATATATAGATCAATAAGCAGAAAATCGCGTCACTCAGGAAATTCAACTAAACTATAAATTACTTGAACTAACTTTATAATCTTCAATTATAACATTTCTAATAATTACTTGGTCAGAAATCCATTTCAACGACTCAATATCTAAAACTGTACCGTAAGTTCAGAGACCAACTACTGAATCATAAAAATCCCTCAACATGCAACACGAATTCAAACCAACCAAGAATCGCATTAAGCCGACTGAAACGCCGATGGAATAGAGACACGATACATTAACGCAACTCTTAACATTAATTAGGTACCTGTACAAAAATATAAATAAAAATTTATTACAATTATCGTTATCTGGAGACCTATCACTAGGTGATGTCCTCTTGAAAGCCAATGCGGTTAGTTTTTTTTATTTTTTTGAAATGTAGTTGTAAACATTTTTGCTGGTTGTTTTTATACAGTTGCAAAATAATAAATTGAGTGAAAAAGATCCATTTTCATTAATTTCAATAAAAAATACAGTTATACAGAATTTCTCAGTCAGGGTAGCAAAAATAGCTTCTAAGATTACCAAAATGTAGACACAAAACTTCAAAAATTGAAAAAATATTTAGCTGTGTCAGTCTCCTCATTCCTTCCTTTTGTTACTGCTGCATTACAATTCGTTAAGTTTCTTTGAACAAAATGTTGACATACGACAAAGAGTGAAAACTTAAGGAAGTCAAAACATCCATCGATCATTGGGACCTCTGTGGTATTTACAAAAAAAGTAGCCTATATAAGAACAATATAAAAGCATGTTACGCAAACGTTTTACTACGAAATCTGCAGTACAAGTCCGAAAATTTAGATCATTTCAATTTTAAATTTTGAGTTAAGCTATTTTCAAATAAATTGTAAAATATAGGAGAAGGAATAAAATCGAGGTGATTTTAAACCACTTAATTTCCCTCAGACTGATCATAGTGTACAATGCTACATGAGTATTGCAAAGACGGCTGTTACATGCAAGCTCGCATTAAAATAATTTTTACTGTAGAAAATTTTGATTTTTCTATAGTCTGCATGAATATTCAACAAAAATATCTGAAATTTATTTTTGCTGCCCTTAATTCAAGATTTCCAGAAACGAATTTCTTGCTAATGTATCAATAATTGATACATTATCATTAGTTTTTTAGTAAACATTTTTATAAATATAAAAATGTTTACTAAAAACATTTTCTAAACTAAAAACAAAATGTTTACTAAAAACATTTCAATATGTTAGAATTATTCTAATTTTTGACAGAATCATTTCAGTCAAATTTTGATGATTTTGCAATTTTCCTAAAATATTCCGATATTTTAATATTCAATATTAAAATATCGAGACATTCCATCATGCAGTCTAAATTCACCTGAAAAGTAAAACTGGTGGGATGGAGTAATCTCGCTCTAGTCGATTTAGCACAAAGGTGGCAAGCCATAGGCTCTCGTCTTTAGTTTAATAGAGCAGATGCTTTACCTACCCAAAGCCACCACGTGGTGGTTTGAGGAATCGACCAAAAGTGTCGGATAAACGGTTAAAACAAGTCAAAAAGGATATTGAGAAGACATGGTGAATCAAACCAAATTCAGACATATAATTACGGACTTCAAGGGCTTCCATGAAGAGCAAAAAAAGAAACCGGATGGACAGGAGAAAGAAGAAAAGCTCTTAAAGTCCGTAACATATTTTAAGCGAGCGAATGCTGAGAATATGAGCTGCAAAATAAACTTCCAGAAACGTCTAAAGTCACCTCACTTGGTCTAAAATTGGCCCTACCCGAGGGTGAAAAATGAAAAGGGTTACGTTCTGATGACTATTCAAGGCTTATTATCAGCTAGTCAATATTCGAATCGTTTTGAAAATTAAAAAAAAAATATTTTATGTAAAGTACAGCCTACCAAAAAGTATAAACAGCGGAGTTCTAATAGACTAGTGTTAATCTACTAAATTTGCCCACTCATAACTTGATTCAGCCTCATATGAAATTACAACAGGTTAATACATACATATTGCTGACAACTATCATAGGACTAAAAAGACAGATAGGCTACTATTAATATTATTCAGCTGAGATCTGTCAGAGAGTGGTTCCTTCGTATGTACAGAAACATATTCAAATAGTTACGGTTATAATTTCATCGTATGGGAGATAATTTGAGTTTAGTATAAACACATACATTCCTTTAAGACCGGGAGGAAATGTTCATTTCAGTTAATGTCTTTGCAGTTTCTCTATTCCACAATTTCCCTTAGTAACATTATACGGTCAACATCCCCCAGTGGACTGTTAATCTATTTAAATGTACTTCAACCACAAAGTATTAAAATTTTATTTTCTGTTTAACAAAATTACAGAAGTTAAATTATTTATAAATACTGTGTAATTATACAACTAAGCACTTCAATAAAATATTAATAGATAAGTTTATACCGAAAAATATACAGTTTTTATAATTTCCCTAATTAAACATTTATTAGCCATTTATACCATATCCATTTTTGTTGAAAACCTATTATGTTTCACATCCGAGATAAAAACGGAAGTCTATAGTTTAATGTAAATGAATAGAAACTTTTATTTAAGTTAGAAATCAACTGCAAAGTAATTTTCGGATACAAAAATACGATGTTAATCTTTACAGACGCCAATCGGGAATCGAACCAGAAACCTTGCATTATATTAGAAATGATCTAAGCAAACTTTCAATTTTATTCTATGGTATAAAAATAGAAATCTATACAAAGGATTTCTACAATAACGACCGTAGAACTATAGGATTTCCAGAATTTAATAAACATTAACTACTCGAAACGACCCTATTAGAGCATCAGAACTGGTACAAACACATTTAGATGGTATCAAAGAATGGCTCCACATGTGGAAGATTAAACTAAACGTTTCCAAATCACAACAGGTAACTTTCACACTTCGGCCTGTTGGTTGCCCAAATTTACGCATCGATGATACAAGGCTTACAGTTGCAGATAAAATTAGGTACCTTGGTTAATTACTTGACAGACGTCTCACGTGAAAACCACACGTTGCAGACATAAGAGCAATCTCAGACTCATGGTTTCGTATGTTGTACGGCGTCTTAGGTCGCAAGTCCTCGCTACCTCTACACTTAAAAATCATCCTCTATAAATCACTAGTACGCCCAAATTGGCTATATGGTAGACAAATTTTTGGAGCCTGTCACAATACAACACTGAATATTCTTCAAAGACATTAGTCAAAAGCACTTAGAGCAATAACAAACGCAACTTTTTACGTAACTAATCATACCCTTCACAAAAACCTGAAAATACCAACGGTTCGAGACATTGTCAACGCAACATGCAACTCAATACACACAAAGACAATTGACCACATAAATCCAAATGTCCAATCTCTATCAACTAACAATCTCCTTGTTAACTGAAACGAAGGTGGAACAGGGATCTTCTCCGACCACCATAAAAAATAACTTGTCATGCCTGTGTCAATTCATAAAAAAATCATTTCATATAAAAAAATCATCCATCATAGTTTATAAATCATTATCATTGAAAAATATTAGCACCACATTCCTTGCAAAATTTCACGCCAAAATCCGTCACTGGATCGATTCACATTCACGTCAAATTCCCGCCATTCATCATTCATTCCATCTTACTTACTAGTTGTACTTTAAAAAAAAAATGTACAAAATTGTAAATAAAAATAAAGTTGAAGCCAAAAAAAAGTTCTCAGAGAAAAACGTAAATACACCATAGAATACAATTAAAATAATGTTGCTGATGTGGTAGGATCAATGAGTAAGTCTTCAAGATCCTACCCAAGAACCGAAAACGGGTAGCTAAGTTCGTAACAACGCAATCTAGTTATTACCAAAATATTTCTGTTTCCATCAACTCGCTTTAAAATAATTAAACAACGAAATAGAATGCTTCCAATATCGAAAGTATTCTCGTTAAATTGAAATCAAAACCAAACCACTGAACATTCAATACGATTATAATTTGAAAACTGAGGAATGATTGAAGGTTTATCAAACATCATTTTTCAGTTTTTTTTTCAATTCAATTTATTCATGCATTTAAGGGAAAATTAATGATGTTTTTACTGTCAAGTATTCAAACCATCGCGTTGTGAACAATAAATTAATTTCACGAACTTTTCGTGAAATAACAGTAAAATCTGTTATAGGCTACACTGATACAATATATACAATTTTGAAAATCTTTTGTTACATTTTTTATATGTTCAATTTAGAATTTTAAAATATTCTAACGCCGAAATATCATTGCATTAATTACAGGAGCAAAATGTTTTAAGATTATTTAACTCAACTGAAAATTTCAGATAAGTAAAATTAATTTTACTATTTAATTTTGAAATATTTTAATTTACATCAAGGAAAAACATCAAAATATTTCGATACAAAAATACTGGTTTAGAGGACCCCACCAAATTACAGAGTTCTAAAAAATTAAAAATGCGTTAAATTTATACTTTGAATTAAATCTTTTTTTTAAATATTACTGAAACTTAATCTATTTATAATAGATTTATTTAAGGTCGCAACAACATCGACCAAAATACAAAATCATTTAAATTGTCTACATAATATAGAAAAGATTACATGAACTGAATGAAAAAAAAAACAGTAAAAATTTATTATCACATGGACTGAAAACTGTCATAGAAATAGACTAATATAGTTTGGAAATGCTGTATTCGGGAAATGGCTGACGGCTATGACTAAGCCACGATAACTTATAAGTAAAAATTAAATTCCGATAGAATTAAAAATTTTACATAAAGCTGCTGAACGAAGTAGATTTATTTGTTAGTAAAGGATTTTAATTCAATAAAACGTCAACTGAATGTTCAACGTAATTTTACATATCTGGTGTAATGGGAATACTTACATGTTTTCTGAATGTTTATCGACTAAATTTTTGGGCTACAGGAAAACATTATTTTACTCATCTGAAATCCTAATAGGGAACTGAAACCGTAAGTTACCCGTTTTGAACTCTCGTATTAAAATTAATTTAATTAATCCGGTTAAATAAAATTTATTATTTACAATAAACCAATAAATTTTAACGTTTGCTTTTGTTTAAAAAGAAAACAGTAATAAAACGAAAGAAGCAGACAATAGTACAATAAACTTTTAAAAAACTTTTGAGACAGAAACAAAGTGACGTTTTAAAACGTGGCTACTTTCGACTAACTGGAAAGGGTTAGATTAGATAGGCCTATTTGATTATGTAAAAGTAGGGCATGCCAGCTCAATGAAAAACTTTTAAATTGCAAGCCCAATTTTATTTGTACTTTCTTTTCAGAAACTTTCTTTTTTTAGGGTTATAACTTCTTCCGTTTAATGAAT
Source organism: Catonia carolina (assembly GCA_035578175.1). Taxonomy (NCBI): domain Eukaryota; kingdom Metazoa; phylum Arthropoda; class Insecta; order Hemiptera; family Achilidae; genus Catonia; species Catonia carolina. The sequence continues at coordinate 86,863,674 of JAQMRL010000002.1, forward strand.
CATTTAAGGTTTCTTTTTAAATGTGTATGCTAATTCAGATTTAATTAAATTATTCCGGCTGAAAAATGAAATTTTTTCCTAAACCACAAGCAAGGCTTTCCTTAGAAAAAGGAGTATGCATTGCGATACTAAAGGGGATGAGAAAAACAATCAAAATTTAATAAAACATTATAATGAAAAAAAGCTTAAAAGATTGAACGTACGTAAAACGTTTTCAATAATATTTTGAATAACGTTTCCTCGACTAATTAAATTTTAATAAAAAATTGAGGGTAACACGGGGTTCCTTTTTAACCAATAACAAAATAGAATATTTTCCTTCAACATACGCAGAATCTGTCGTTTTTATAAGTACTGATCTAAAGTTTAGACAAAAAATTCATTTACGGTTAGTAGTATACGTAGACCAGTAGACCTTTAACCAAAAAGTATTTATTTTTAACTTTTTTTTCAATCCAGCATAAATTATTTTACTTTTATTGCGAAGTTTTGAATATAGCGAACTCAAATTGTTTTAAAACATTTGAAATGTTAGTAGATACAAAGTATCTTAATCTAAATAATAAATATAGTAAATTAAGATACAAAGGTATCTTAGTAGATACAAAGGCATAATTAATTCAAACAGAAAACCTTATTAGTTTTAGTTTCAGCTCATTTCTTTAATATATTTCTATTCTTATATTTTCTAGAAACCCACTGGGTAGGTCACGTGCTAAAGTCATCGTCACGAGACATCTGTTTGACCGTTGATGTACAGCAACGATTTTCTCTTTTTTACGGATTTGAATACTAGACAGTGGATACCGGGTACTTTTATGATTGGGGTTCAATGAACTATACTTTCTTAGGAATGGTCGGCCTGAGTCTGTACAAGACTACATCTCATTTAAACGTCATATAATATATTATTCTCACCTTATTGGGTTGCTTATTTTTTAAAATTGAACAGATTGCAACGTACACATATAAGGGAAATAAAAAAGAAAAAGAAAATTCTCGGAACCAACCGGGTTGGTCGAGTGGTAAAGTCGCTGCTACGAGTTCTCTGTTTGACAACTGACATACGCAGGCGTACACACGTTAGGGTTAAACAATTTAAAAAATAAAATAAATATTTTTTCGAATGTCAATCAGACCTATTAATGGTGTTTGGCGGCTGAATATCAACTTATCACCGACCAGGTTTCTCACTTAATATTACATAAGAAAAATTTCTTCATAACGACTTATTACCGGGCTATTCTTTCAGCCACCCAAAAAAGTACATAAGTTTATTTTTATTAAAACAGTCAAAACATAATAAAGATAAGTAAGTATAAACAATTATATCACCCATCATTGTTGTTCAGAAATCCGTAACTTCATTATATTTTAGTACTTCATTCCTTATACTACATTTCACGATGACATCGATCATTAGACCAATTCAAATTCGTGTCACGTTCACACCATTGTTATTAACCATTTATCAACTCATTTACCAATTTTGTCAAAAATTTTCAAAAATATAGTTGTAAATACAGATTTAGGATTAACCTTACACGATACGGATACAATTTCTTAATTTTTGCAGCTTTCTGAACACTCGAATATGACGAACCAACTTGCGAGAAAACTTTCGTAAACTTTTCCGTAGACAATTGAGCAATCTTGTTTTCATATTCTCTATTCTCTAAAACGTCATCTATCAAAAGAGTTGGTCGACCACTACGTTTTTGTCGCAAACATTACCTATCTCTCGAAATCGGTTTGTTAGCCTACAAATTAAAATTTTTTCCGGAGGAGGAAAACCAACAAATTTAATTTGAAACTATTCTTTTAAACTCCTGTACTACTTCGTTGCAAAATATTGTTCAAGATGAAAACCCGTCATTCTAGGTTAAAAGACATTCTGTTCGTAATACGACTAGAAACGGCAGAAAATTTTACACAGCTCAAGGAGAATAAAATCGCACTGCCGTATCTGTACGGGTTTAGTAGGGCTACCAACTTCGTGTCGCAAAACAAAATTTCCCTTTCTTAGAAAAAAATTACAATTGGTCATTTACAATTGGATAACAGGATTAAAACAATCACTCTGTAGAAATGCAGTTCCAAGACAAATCATAACTGATGTACCCATATAATTCTTGATAATAATAGCTACAAAATCAGTCAAAAAATAACTAGCTCGGACATTTAAAAGAATAAAATGTTAACTAAAAACATTACATTATTTTTTTGTGCATAAATATCTTTGGCAGATCAACTGCTACTGTAGGAGTTAAATACATAGCCGTTAATTTATAACGCAATAACTATGTGGAAGCCACCGTGGTAGTAAAAGGCTTGATTCTAGACTACAAAGCTGAAAGTTTCGGGTTTAATTTCAGGTTACGATGGTCGCTCATAACCAGTAGTTAATGCTATATCCAAAAAAAATACTGTAATCAGAACCGCAAATGTTTATCACCGCAATCCTTTGTGTTATGGCCATTTGACTTTATCTGCACCGTGGTCGCTTAAAATAACTATTTTTAAACTTCAAAGTTTATTTAGAAACATAGGTATCTGTGTCTAGACACCCTAAATCTCTATTTATAAATTCGTTAGTCCTCTGTGACTTACTTTTCACTTATTTTCTAACTTTCCGAATAGTAAGAGAGCTACAATTCGGAAGATTAGTTTCTTAGAGGCCGAATAGATAAACTGAAAAACTTGGATTTCGATATTTTTTTATATATCTTTCTGATGAGCTACAGTTTAAAAAATTGGCAGGGCAAAGGGGGTAATAACTTTTAACAGGTATTCTCAAAATGATCACCTGCATCACTATCTTAAAATATTGGTATCTCTAAAAGATACCAAGAAACCACTTGCTAAATGATCACTAATTTCAGTGAATTACAAACTTAAAATAAAACTAAGTCAGTATGTGTTTTAAAATACGTATATTAGCCAACCTACGGCAAGCACAAATTAAATTATAAGTATTTTTACAACTGTTTTTTCGCATCAATGTACAATTTAATACCTCCTTACTTGAATTTAGGTCATGCAAACAATTACGTATTAAAAAATATAATTTATTTTTTCTTTGAACGGAGAATTGTTGTATACGAAAGGTCATTATGTTTTAACAGAGATATCTTGAAATATTTTAAAAATATGTCAGAGAAGATAAAAGTCGTACTTGGAAATAAGAAAATTACATCAGTTAACGCAAAAAACCTCAAACAAAACAGCGGACAGGTTCTATAGCTAACAAATAGGCGGTGAAAGAAATGAAAAAAGAAATGAACTCGAAAATACGTTTTCTAAAAGTAACCTTGAATTATTTCAAGAAAAAAGACTTCGTCAGACGACACATATTTCAAATTAAGTTGAAGTATATATTTTACTGAGCTTATAAGAATCATAATAAAGATAAAGTGGGCGTAATTGAACTTTGAAAATTTACAACAGTTTTCTGTTCCTAAAAATATTGGCGTTCAGACTAGGTCTTCTCTATTAAAGTCCGACTGTAATAATCTCTAATAATGTTCTCACAACTAAACATGTTTTTGAGCAAAAAAGAGGTTAAATTACATATTGTCTCATTTTTAGAACTAGACATAGGAGATTTGGCACTTAGTTATTACAATGTCAGGGAAGCTACACAAATCAGATAATTTAAATTATGAAATAAATTATTTATATTACACAAATAAACACAGTTAAAAGTTATTTTCACGCAAAATATTACGAATTATTTTAGTAATAAATGTAACAATAATGTAAATTCTTTCAGCTAATTACTAACTTCCCAAGTTACAGTTCCAATAAAAAATAACATGATAAACTTCCAATTCCCATTTGTCAATAATAAACTTATACAATTTTACCTTCGGTTTAGAGATGTACTTCAGATTCATAATTATCCCTTAGTAAACAATTTTAATTCTCCCGATTTATCAAGAATTCCACAAAGAAGACTGAAACGAAGATAGCGTACAGGCATGATCAATCACACATAATATATTGAAAATCTCTACTGGTACCAGACGGCATCGATTAACATAAACGACCAGATCACATACCCTTTTTTTTAAAATGAGGTGCGCGGAATGGTTTTGTTCTTTCACCACTTTTGTTTAGCCTGTACTCAAACCTAGTATTTAACCAAGCCATAACAGTAATTTCGTTGAAATGAAGCTGAATGGCCTTTTTTTAACAATACAAGCGTTTGACGTTAATTTCCTTGGTACATCAGTAAGACATATATAACCTATATTACGCCTTACATGTCCACACAGTCAAAAAAAAAACATTTCAGTGGTCTACGATCGTTACCAACTGAGGCTTAACCGTCCTTCTAATTATCTGGTTATAATTTGCTAAATAATCAAGATTCAAATTACTTAAAAGATTAAATCATTAAATTTACCGTATAAAATTTAGATTTCGTTACTTATATTTATTTAAGATTAATGTTGTTCTAAGTTTAGATCAGTTAAATAGGTATGTCTACACTCATTCGACTTTCGATTCGACGTCGCATGCGCTTAGAGGCATGCCACCTTCCCGCACTCGTTTGAAGAAATTTATCTAAAAAAAAACATAAATATTTTTGAACAATGCACTAAATTAAAGCCTGTTCTTTCCTGCATTGAATGGTTTGATTTAGATTGTTTTATTTAGAAATTAATCAAAGATAACTCCAGCAATTTACGTAAAGAAGTACTCAGTTTTTAGCCGGTGTTCTGTTAATGTGGTTTTTAAACGTCCGTTACTCCGTTCAGGCTTTTCATAAAAATCGGCGTTTAAGTAGGCCTACGTTGAAGATCAGAGTTTTTTTTATAATATGAATATTTTAAAAGTTAAATCTCATGTTCCGTTTTAATATGCCGGCCATTTTTTTAAAAAAGTGCTTTTTTGGCTCCGCGTAAGGGTAGGGAATGATTTTTGGACTGAACCATGCATTTTCACAACGGTATTATGTCAAGCAAAGCGTTTATTTTAAAATAAAAACATCGTTAAATTATTCAAAATGAACTAAATTATTCAGAATGAGTTGCAGCAGGAAAAACACTGAAGTTTGTTGTTCTAAACGACTATACTCGGAGCAAATACCGCTATAGAGCTCAGTTTCCTCTTAAGAAGTTTAGAGACTAATAGAACTTTCTATTAACACCACATATCTATTTCTAATTACAAATGCAAAATACGATACATGGCACAATACTGCTGTAAAAATGCATGGTTCAGTCCAAAAATCATTTCCCTCTCTTTACGTGAAGCCAAAATACACTTTAAAAAAATGGCTGGCGTTTTATAATGGAACATCAGACTTCTATTTTAAAATGTTCATATAGAGAAAACTCTGATTTTCAATGTACTTAAACGCCGTTATTTTATGAAAAACCTAGACGGAGAAACGGACGTTTAAAAACCACATTAACGGAAAACCGGCTAAAATCAGAGTACTCTTTATGCGTAAATTGCTGCATCTCCGACTAGTTTCAAGTTAAAATAATATAAGTCAAACCAATCAACGCAGGAAAGAATAGGCTTTAATTTAGTATAGTGTTGAAAAATATTCATTTTGTTTTTTTGAGATAAAACCTTCAAAAGAGTGTGGACAGGATGATGTCATGCCTCTAAGCGCATGCGATATAGCATGCGACGTCGAACGAGTGCGGACATAGCTAATCAGATTAGTGGGCTTCTGCTTCCATTAACTTTATTACTTTTATACAAAATTTCAATGTCCACTATCATAACACATGAAACAGAAACGGATAATGTGGATAACCACACCACAAAATTGTTTGAACGAAAACTTACTTATGCGGGCAGAAAATATATCAATAGCTAATTACCCCAATTTTTAAAATGTTATGATAATTTTCATTCCTTTAAAAAATCTGACAAATTACTTGAAACTGTTTATAGCGTAAAGAATTTCTTTCTAAATAATAGTAGTAGAACAATGTGTGTAATTAATTTATATATTTCAGGTGTTATAACTTCATAACATGTCCTATATTCCCCCGGGAGTCTCCTGAATGCATTTATAAAAACATCAATGGAAATCCCTGTTGTTAGAAAAATGACTCACTGTTCTCATATTTTAAAGAACAGATTTTGTTGTAATGTAGCAAATTTGTTTATAAACAGAAAATTCATGCATATTGCGATTCTTTTGGAAGTTATTATTACTAAAATTAAATAACTGTATTTAGTAAATACTAAATGGTTATATTAATCCAGATTCTCACTTTTTTTAATACTACATTAAAAAAATATAATAATAGTTTTTAAAAACAGAAATATTCTAAAAGAGGGTGTTTCTTTTGTGAGAATGAGTATATTCTACATTAAATAACTACATAAAAATAAGTTAAAAGTAATTTCTAAAAGGAAATACACATTAGTGCTATTGTTAAAAAATGTATTAGTATTATAGAATAACATTTTCAAGAAACCTTAATTTATAAAAATATACATAAAAAACGAAAAGTAAAATATGCGACGACTAAATGTAACACATTTTCAAATATATGTAGGCCTATGTTATAAAGAATGTAGAACATAATACAAGGTACAGAAGTGTAGTCTGATGCCAAGTTTTTACTTCTAATCAAATTGTCAATGTAATATAAAACCGAGAGTGAATAAACCTTTCATGATAAAATATTAAAAGCCCCAGATGAAATTTCGCAAAAATAGAGGTATCGGAAGGATACAAGAGTGAGGGGGATTTAACAGAGAAAGAATGAAGGGAAACAAGTAATAAAAGTACGAGTATATTTACCTTCTTAGATTATTCTGAGATACAAAACAAAACACACAACTCAAATTATAAAGCACACAGTATTTTTATATTAAGGAAAACAGATTTATATTGAATTAACTTTGCCACTTAAAATAAATGAACAAAATATTTTTTATGCAATATAAAGTAAAATCCTTAAGATTTAATTGTATATAACTGATAAATATTGCACTTAAAAAATAAATTTTACAAACAATGAAAAATATGTATTTTGATACAGGAAAGTCTAATTTATTTCTAAGGACATATATATGTTTCTCATAAAAACTACCGTATGCACGCTTCAAGCAATTAAAGTTTTAATGAGAAAAACTTTATGAATTCAATTATAAAACATATAGTACCTACAGGGTGTCCAAAATATTAGTAGAATAAATTTCATTTGTATAAAAAATGAACGAACTAATGAGTATGTATAACGATGAGTAAATACAAAGAACTATTTTATGGTGTGTGGGTTAGATGTTTTATGGCACGCTTCTTTGACCAGTGAAATTGAATAGTAATCTGAAAGAACAGTACCCCAATCTATAGTCAATTACGTTGGTTCAAGCTTATGTTTTGTATAGAATCTATTTTGTAGTTTTGTCTCCCAACGTACTTCAGGCCATGTAACTAAAGTTGCCTTTAACCTACCTGTTCGCTGAGAAAACTCAAAGCACTAGCATTTCGGCTTTTAGGGCTTACCGTTTTCATGTTTTTCTTTCTTTACACCATTACAACATTTTTTTGGGTAAATGTTTATTGACAAAACGTTACACGTACCCACACAATCATGGAGAATGTATCAAATGTTAGATCGGGGTCCTATGGGGATTGCTACCTTAACAGAAATTTTTAAAGGTATACAAATAATCTTTTAACGGCACATCATTTAGCGAAGAAAATTACATAAAAATTTCGTAACCCGAAAAGTTTCAGGTCGCATGACAAAAACGAAAAAACTCAGTGTCATAAATTCAAACCGCAACATTCAAAGTTGAAATTTTCAAACTTTAAACATTAACCTATAATTTGAAAACCTTCAAATTTCAAATTTTGAAACTTCAAACCTCATCTTCAAACTTCAAAATATTGTGATCCACCCAACCCCTTTAACGGCCGACTTCACCTTGTGGCAAAGTGCGGGCGCGCAGCACATGCACTTCCATGGTTCTGATCCACTTATGAATTCTGATCCACCTACTCCTCTGAAGCCGAGACACATAAGCGGCGCGTCGCGTCGCTGGAGTGGCGAGTTACTTAATTCATGTAATTGTATTTGTTAGTAAGCTAACTTAATCATTAATTGTAATTATTAATTTTGTCAGTAAATAATTGTAATAATTAAGGTTTTATCATCCATTAAAGCCAGATCCCAAACGAACCTAGAATTAGGGTTACATACATAAACTGGACGACAAAACTCTAATATAAAACCTACCCTAAAACACCTTTTTATCTATTAATTTTCATGACATGCTGTATGATACGTAACAATGTAATGATATAAACATTGCATGACTTTATAAACTTATCTAATATTTTACGTGATAGTTTATTTTATGTATTACTACTAAGTAATTTATTACGTTCATTTTGATTAAAGTAAAGTAACTAAAGCTATCTGTGTTTTGAAGTGTGCTATAAAGATATGAACTTAAATATTTAAAGACGTTAAAAAGGACTGTTAAAATAAACATATAATAATATAAGTACAATTTTACAACGTTGAACAAACGACTAAAGGTTATATCAACAATAGTAATTTATATATTTTTATACCTAATTTATCTGGCACGAAAACTATTTTGAACAAAGGAAAAGAAAACTGTAAACTGAAAATACTATTTTCACAGTTCAGAGACTCTGAGTACAGGATACTTGATATTTTAAAACTATCTTTTTCTCCAAAAAAGAAATAATTAATAGACTTCTTCTTCTACTTCTGCTTCTTTAGGATCCGTATCCTCTAAGAAGATACATCTAGGCAAACATGACTTTCGGTTCTGCAGTTTTATCAAATTACATATCCATTGTAACATATTACAATATATAAGTTACAAAGGTAAACTATCTGAAATAATAAAAACACAGAATTTCATACCATAATGAGTAATTTATTGGTAAGGTGTAGTAAGTGCTTTGTGCTTTTGTAAATTTTATGGAACGGGCGGTAACGAGTCGAGTACGATTGTTATTTTGGTTGATGATAAAAATATAACGATAAATTCGAAGCCGAGAAATACACAATAAATAATAAATAAATACGGTTGCTAAAATACATATAACGATGCCTTTATCTAAACTCCATGTAACGCTTTCTGTAATTACAAAACGTTTGTTATTTTTTAAAATAGAAAATTACATCCGAAAAAATGAAGTTGAAATAGAAGTAAAAAAATGTATTCACGAATGTACTTTATACCTCGAAAAACAGCAGTTCTATAAAATTTCATTAAAGGTTCTAATTAAACACAATACAATTAACGTAATTTACATATAAATTGGTCACAGCAGACCTTTCACTGGTTGTTGAAATACGAGTATTTACAAATAATACTTTAGGCCTTTGCTAACTGCAGTCTATTTTATACTTGTTAATTAATTGTCATAATTATTCAAATGTTTGATTAGTAAAACAAATAAATTTTAACGTCACAAAAATAAATTATTAAGTACTTACAAACCAATATTCCCTATTTTCATTACAAAATTAAATTACACGAGAAAGAAAAATCAAATAAAAAAGTCGATTCAAAACAATCAGAAAAGAAGCACAGAAATAAAATCAAATTTCACCATACTATCATATAAAAATATATAAACTTGTTAAGTAAAAACTCATTCAATATCTTTGTCACAAAAACAAATCACCTGGATTAGCACAAACATATAAGAGCTGTAATTGAAGTAACTAAAAATGAGACAATTAACACGTTCGAAAATTGTTCATTTCACGGTGAAATAAAATAACTACGAAATGTAAAAAAAATAACAATGGTTAAATGTGGGGACACAGGCAATTTAACCCTCAGATCCTGATCTAACTGTGGCATCAAAAATGTTCAATTCCATGGGCTCATAATAAAATCTTGGCTTAAAAAGTAAAAAAAATAAATAAAATAAGTTAATGTAGATTACAACAGGATATCACTTTTACTCTTAATTTATCAGAACTGTCCAACGGGTTCGTTATATAATATTCCTACAGAACAAACAAAATCCAACCAACAATACGATACAGTATTTAGGCTTACGCTTGGATAAACCAAGGTTTAACCTGTAATACGCCACTATTCCTAAACAGGAAACTAAAACAAGACATAAAATTAAAATACGGTCAGTCAAAATGGCTACTTTATAGACCTTTAAAAGTTAGTATCTGACAGAAAACAAAATTAGTAGACGTAAAACAGCACGTGGCATCACTAAAATGGTGATGGGCCGGACTACACAATGAAGCAGAAGGAAGATCGATAGAATAAGATGTTCAGTAGTAGAGGCCCTTGCTGGGAAAGGGAAGTAGAGGTTGTCTATAAATACGGTGGAGAGAAAACTTAAAACTGGTGGCCGGACTTAATTAGTCAAGATGGCGCAGAGCAAGGAATTGTAGTGGCAAAGAGAGTGAGGTCTACATTCAATACTGGATGATAAGCTGATAAAAAAGAAGAAAAGATATCATCTCTTAAAAAATAACGATATACAACATAGATATGTAGTTTAATTTTCAGAAATAGCAAAATCTTCCTATATTAGAATTCAGGGCATCCAAAACAACGCATATTACAATAAATTATCTGTTTTATGTCACAAACGATTCAACAACGTCCAACATCATATTGTATACACAATTACAACATAAACAAACATACAAGTCATTTTACGAACCACAAAGGAATCTGAGGTAATAACTGAGTAAAACTGTGAGTTTGTTGTTCAAAATTCAGTAATTCTTTTTTTTAGTCGCAGTTTGGTCACTAGTGATTACTGTGGGTTAATAACTTGAATGGTGGGTTTTGAAACGTAATAATTTGCAGAACCGTGCTAGGAATCGAAGCCGGAACCTCCGATTATTAGGCTAGCGCGCTAACCACTACGCTACGGAGGCGGCCTTTTTTTTCTTTTTTATTGTTAAAAAAATGTAACAGATAGTAAATTTTTGAATTAACGTTAAATAAATAAAAAAATAATAAAAGTCTGAAAGGCAAGTTAAACCTTTACTCAATTTTAAAGTAAAACAGCAGTAACTAAATGATCAGTTAAATGTAAAATAAAAACTACATGAAATTCTACTACGAGCAAGAAGATTAACCAAGTTTCGCAATAAGGTTTCAAAACGATAATGAATACAATAGAACGTATACCTCAACGTAATGACCGTGGTCAGTTCGATGATATAGTCCGTTCGCTCTTAGAGCTTGCCTGAAGTAAACAAACCTCTCCTTTTGTAGTAGTGAGTAACAGTGTACATGTGTCCTTGTATTGCTGTTGTGGTCGTGTGTGTTAGTACACAGTTGATATAGGATGACTAATACATAATAATGACATTTGATGGCTATTCATATAACTGCACGTAGCCTAAATAAAATTGAAAACAGTGTATTTAAACATTATTGTTTTCAGTTAAAATAATGAAACAATTCCACCATGATCGTATATTGTATTACTCATTCCATCAGTCTCAACTTGGTTGTTGTTAGATAAACATCCTACTTCATGTGTATGGAGTTTGTGCTTAGTGCTATTTGTAATTTATCAGTTTAAAATATTTTCTTCTTCTTTTATTAATATTGTTTAAATCCGTGTGACTTTTTCCTCAACTTCGTTGTTATTGTGTGCGAGTATATCTTTTTGTTTTGTTACACTAATAAGTAATGATGAATGACGGCGCTTCAACTTCAGTTATAAAACATAAACGAGGACAACTTCTAAAAAGTGGGCAAAAAATTATAATTTATAATCTATTTAATTCTTTATGCGCAAAATATCCTACTATGGCTTTAAAAGACGTAGAAAAAATGGCATCAGAATTGACGGGCGTGTCTACATTTAGTGTACACAGTAAAAGAAAAGAGATAAAAGAAAGTGGCAAGTTGCAGACACCCAGCAAGAAAAGGAAATGAAGCAAACCAGTTATTGAACATTGCGACAAATTTATTAAAACTACAGTTCGACTAAAAGTTAAGTTTTTTCCAAAAAAAAGGAAGCTCCTACGCTTAATAAACTTTTATCTGTCTTAAACAAGGATTTGGATTTACCACATTTTATAAGATTGTTGCACAATCATTTACTGAAATCATTCGGATTTGAATATTTGAAAAGAGGACTATCTGTCATAATGAAATAATTAAAATAAGTAAATAATTGTATAACATTTTACTGGTTATTAATTATTGAATGGAAAACTTTTCGGGGCAACCTGTACGGTATCAGAGCCGTTTGTTTACTTCAGGCAAGATCTTAGCGCGAACAAACTATACCTATAGTTATTGATACGACCGTGACAACCATTTTAAATTTTAAAATAAAAATAAGTCAGTACCCTACATATGACAGCTAAAATGAAATATCGAAAAGATTCATCTTAAAATAGAATCTCATAAAGATTCAAAATTAAATATAGAATCTTAAGACCAATATGCATATACAATTTTGCTATTCCTTCTCCCTAAACCAAATTTACAAAATATTATAGTATCTAATTAGAAACATACAGCGTACACTTAATATATTGAACTGTAGGCCTATATTACATAATCTCCTAACGAAATTTTGAGTTAGGTGAAACAACATCGGCCAAAATTAGCAGAAGTTGATAAAACTGCAAAATCAAATTGTAAGTATTCACAAAGAAATAAGTAATTGTAATTATACGAAATTTTATCGAAGTTACACACATCTGGAGAAATATACAAAGAATCTACAAAAAAATTGTGCACTACGATAATAAATTTCCTGTTTCTGAGTTTAAGGTAAAGAAAATGATAAAAAGAAGTTAAAATTGATGTAAAATTTAACATCGTAAAATTTATACAATTTCTTAATTGTTCTTTATGAGGGGAGAACTAATGCAATAAAAATAAAAGTTTTTTGGCCAATCACCAATGGCTTTCTATCAATATGGAAGGTACGACTTTATGTAAACAAATTACCCCAGGGGGACAATCCCCTGCAAGGAAAAGGTTACTGGTATCGAGTGGTCATTCGGATTCTGGGGGACCACAACATAGAGTTTTGGGTGGATCGGAGCACCCTGGAGGTCACTCACAAGTATTTTCTAAACCTAAGATTAGACCGAAACACATTAACTATATTGCAACTCTGAATGTACAGTCGCTCATCAAGTTGGGTAAATTGCGGACAATCACAGATTTCTTAGACAACAAAAATATAATGATAACAGCCATACAAGAAACTCGTTACATGGATGGTGAACCTTTTGAATCTAGAGGATTTAGAATATATAAGAGCAGATCCACAAGTAGAATATTGAGGGGTGCACCTATTTTTGGCAGTGGTTTTATCGTTTCAAACAAGATAATAGATTCCATAATAAGTTTTGACCCCATCGATGAGAGAACAACAGCATTAACCTTCAAGGCCGCAAATAAAGTCTATACTATACTTAATATCCATGCGCCAACCAATGAGAAAAATAAAAAAAGGGAGACTTGAGACATTGTAGATGAGTATTGGGAGCAACTGGACGGCTACATGGGCAAATTACCACCTAAACACAGCATAATCCTGATGGGAGATTTCAATGCTCAGATTGGGAAGGAAAAGAAACATAGAAGGATAGTGGGTAAATATTCCGCCCATCAAAGAACCAATATAAATAAGGAACGACTCATTAGCTTATGTGATAGCCATAATATTGTCCTTAAATCCACTTTCTTTAAGAGGAAGCCAAGGAAACTAACAACGTGGGTCTCACCCAATCCAATTTGCGGTGAAAAACAATTGGATCACATAGCTATAAGTTAAAAATCAAGTAAAGAAATTATGAACGTCAGAGTAATAAAATCGGCAAATATAGAATCAGATCACTACATCTCCGTAGCTAAGTTTAGGATAAAACCTGAAGTCAGAGGGAGGAAGGAAGGAATTGCAAGGATTCCCAAGTATGATGTAGAGAAATTGTGCCCTGAGGCACTGACCAGGGAACTACGGAATAGGGATATGGAAGGATGGAATAACATGAAGACCAATCTCATCGAATCGGCAGTGAAGGTGGCACCGTTCAAGAAAAAGCAAGACAGACATGGTGGAACACACAATGCGACGCAGTCTTGGAAGGGAGACAAAGAGCATGGGAAAAACGGAATGCAAATAGGACGGAGACAAACAGAGAAAATTTAGTGGAGAAAAGAAGATTAGCTACAAAAACTTTTAAAAGAGAAAGATTAGCGTATATGAAAAAAGGAACTGGACCAAATTAACGAAGAATTTAAAAGGCACAACACTAGGAATTATTATCGGATATTCAAGAAGCAACTAACCAAATTTACACCCCCAACTCTTCAACTTCACAACCAAAAACCAGGCAGAGTGGCGCACTCAAAACTGAAAAATTGTATAATACTGGCGGACTTTTTTGAGAAGCTCCACAATTGCCCAAAAGTCCCGACGCAGTTTGTTTTTGTTGGAGGTGGCGAAGCGAATGTGGACTCGGCCCCACCTGACGTGAAAGAAATAAAAGCAATCATACATTCACTTAAAAACAATAAAGCATCGGGAGAGGATGGAATTAAAGCAGAGTTGTGGAAAGTTATAGACGACACAGTCATCATGGAACTAAAAAACATAATTGATGAAATCTGGAGGGAAGAGAAACTCCCAGAAGAATGGAAAATGGCTATCATCCATCCACTTCACAAAAAAGAAGCAAGGACTGATCCAAATAATTATAGGGGCATATCTCTTCTCCCTGTTACATATAAAATTCTGTCCAAGGCGTTACTAAGTCGGGCTGAACCTCAACTGGACCCACAGTTGGGAGAGTATCAAGGAGGGTTCAGGAAAGGTAGGTCCTGTATTGAGCAAATTTGGTCATTGAAAACAGTCTTAGGAATGAGGAATCTGAGAAACAAAGAGACAACGGTTACTTTCGTGGATTTTCAGAAGGCCTATGATTCTATAGACAGGAAATCGCTCATAAGCGTCTTAAAGGATTTTACACTCGATAGTAAAACCACTAATATAATTCAAGATACACTTACAAACACATTTTCGAAAGTAAGGTTCATGGGGGAATTCTCGCAGAAGTTTGAAATAGGAACTGGGGTTAGACAAGGTGATGGGCTTTCGCCGCTACTTTTTAATTGTGCCCTGGAGAAAATAATCAGGGAATGGAGGAAATCCGACACGAAGGGTGTGACACTCGGCAGAGGAAAGGACGGGCTATATATAGATTGTTTGGCTTTTGCGGACGATATCGCTTTAATCACAGACACTCCAGAAAATGCCATCATTCAAGTCGAAAATCTTATAGTTCAAGCTAGAAGAATAGGACTACAAATATTATTTCCTAAAACAGAGTTCATAACAAATGTTAAACAGTGTATGAATTACTTACCTGTACAACAAAATAAAATCAAGAAAGTAAACGTGTTTAAATATCTAGGAGAGTGGGTTAACATCAATGGCAAAGAAAGGATAAGTCTTGAGAAAAGAGCAGATAAAATGGGCAATGCCTTTAAAAATACCAGGAGAATTTACAATAAAAACGTTTTATCATGGGGTACAAAAATCAGACATTACGAAACAGTGATAAGGCCAGAAGCGTTGTATGGTGCGGAAACGCTTAAAATTAAGCTAAAAGGAGGTATAAATAAAGTGATGGGCGCAGAAAGGAAAATAATGAGAAGTATATTGGGGCCTAGAAAACTAGATGCAGAGTACAATAGACCCCGAACAAATAAGGAAATATATAGCAGAGTTGAAAACATTATCCACACAATGAGGAAGAGAAGACTTATGTTTTTTGGTCATATAGCGAGAATGGACAATAATCGGCTGGCAAAACAGGTCTATGAAGGATAATGAAACTTAAGATTAAGCCAGGCATGGTTCACCGAAACGCTGTCAGATTGCTTAACGGCAGGGATTACCACAGAAGACATATGCAATAGAGAGGTTTTTAGGGGTAAAGTTGAGAGAGTGACCTTTAGGGAGCAAAGTAAGAGGAGGAGGTGTGAACCCTACAATATGGACCAACTAAGGATGGACAGATCAAGAAGGATGAAGGAGGTGTGGGTGAGGAAGAGAATGGAGCAGCATAGGACATGAAGAAACACCCCAAATATTGATTTAACGTGCTCTCGTTAAAGAGCTATTCGAAAAAAAAATTTAAAAAAATAAAAGTAAATTAATTTTTGTTCATCTTACATCTGTTTCTTATGGGGTCTATCCGTTCGAGATGTTGGGGATCGGCATGGCTAGTCACACTTGGCTGGTTGTAACTCTGAACAATCGTTGGATGGTTTTCCATACCAAACCCTCAGATTCTGCAACATAGTTATTTTTGTTCGTTCTGGATCACGTTTCCTTTGTGTATCATGGATTAAACTAGGAAATATTTGTATTCATTCCTCATTATATCCCTGAAGTATTGGTGCTTGAGGATTTTGGTGTTCATGATAATTTTGTTATTTATTTTTTGGAGGGCATCGGTTTTGGTTATACGATCCATCCGTGATATCCACAACATTTTCCGGTACAAACCACATCTCAAAAGCATCTAGTTTTTTGGCAATAGCTTTATTAAGGGTCCAGGTCATAGAACGGAATGGAGAAGATATAACATCTAAACATACAAGTTTTGTCGTGTTAAGATGCAGATCATGTTTTTTGAATAACATTGCTCATGCTGGTAAAGACGGCCCGTGCTCTTCCAATTCTACACTTCATTTCTGGAGTGTTATTCAATTTCTCATTTATGATAGTGCCCAGGCCAGTTGTTTGCTTCACTATTCGTATCAGCTGATCGTGGATTACGCATATATTTATTAATTTCGGAGTTACATGCATTAATTTTGGATTAATTACTTTAACGAAATATTTCGGAAAAAAATAAATTCGAAAGTATTTAAACAATATAATATTTTAATATAATATATCCTTATATAATGTTACTAGCGGGTCCCGCGCGGCTTCGCCCACGCAAACGTAAACGAAGAATCAGCTGTTTAAGTATACTCTCTGTATTTCTTATGAGAGGGTATTTTTGCAAATTCTACCATTTAAAATAAAAATTTTGCGAAATCCTTTCTTAGCGACAGCTTAGAAAACTTAAGTTGATCTATAAATCAGGACAACTCTTTTATATAATAGATAGCTCCCCGTCGTGGCTTCGCCCATGCAATTTTAAGGCTATGATTCTGTATTTTAATTTGCTAATAACTTAAGTCACATATATAATTTTTTTTGAATAACGTATAAAGAACGATTCACACGTCACCGTCACGTCACCGTTCCGAAACGGAACCGGTACGGCCACTCGAAGTCAAAAATGATGACAGTATTCACACATGTACGTCAGTTTTCCTTTCGTCAAACTCCATTCAGTCATTTTACATAGAGACAAATACGTCCGTAAAAAAACAAAATATCGTCGAGAAAAAATATCGTTTTGACGGTTCGGTGACGGCGACAATACTGACGCGCCGGTTTTGGGACGCTCAGTGTAGACAATGTCATTAATTTTTCAAGAAAGAATATTTTTCTGTGACTGATCCTTGTCTTCTCGGAATTACGGAACTGAGACGTGACGTGGACGGATGTGTGTAAATCGACCCTTATGGTAAAAAAATAAAAAAAGAAGGATTATAATAGCATAATGCCTGAATTTACATAAATAACTGTTATTTTATTTTAACTTAAGTTAGATTTAAGAAAATAACTTTACCATATGCATTTTACTGAATTGGTTGAGACACATTTTTTTTTTAAATTAAATTTTAATTGCTCGGTTGCAAAAATCATTTTTACAATGTCAGTCAAATACATTATGTGACCTAAGCAATGAAATCCGTATCTTGAATAATAAGTAATAATACTATAAAGCATTAAAAACATATCACTTATTATACTAATCACAACAATTCTGGAATTAATACTGGTTAAAATGTAAATCCAGTGTTAGGTTAAACACTACGTACAGTACAACATCCGGAGTGACAAAAGTAAACCATAGATTAAAATCGTTGTCAATTTAACTTCTGGGAAAATGGCTATAGTTTTGTAGTTGATCTGCTATACGTACGATAAGAATGTATAAATACTGGATGCAACGGAATATGCCTATGGAGGGGGTAAATGTGTGTCGGAGAAAAACCAGTACATAAGCGTAGCGCTTCGCGCTGACTCGCATCCTCGCATCAGTGGGGGGGGGGGGGAATTTATGCGATTTCTTCCCTTTAAAATCAAAATTTTGCAAAATCCTTTCTTAGTGCGCGCTTACACAACATAACAAAGCTAACTTCCAAATTTCAAGTCTCTAGCGTCAGTAGTTTCGGCTGTGCGTTGATCTATAAATGAATCACCCAGGATATGGTTGTCCTTTTATCCTGAATCCTGAATCCTGGTTGAGAGGGCTAAGAAGCCCTATGATGGCGACATCGTGTTAAGGAACACCTGGTCGCTCGGGGAACAATATAACAGAATAATTGCAACCTCAAGAAATTTAGGGGGAATTTTATGGTTTAAATAGGAAATAGGATTCTGGTTCGTGGGACATTGGAACTGGGACTTGAAAGGAGGTAATTTATTTTTAGAAGTTATTTGTGGAAAATTTAAATTAAGGGACAAGTGGGTTTAAGAGCGGCTCTTTTATTTTATTTTATATTTCAGTGGCCTTTTTTCAGTTTTGTGGGAGCCCTATTATCTTGGGGAGGGGAAGGCATGCATTTTACTGAACGTGGACTAAAGGTATAATTTAAGGTAGGGGTTAGTTTATGATTTCAGGGGAGACGGAAAGGGTAGAGTTTGGCATAATCACCGGCCTTTTTATGTTCTGAGTGTTTATCAATTTAAAATGGCGGCTCTTTTCACCGTAGTGGAGTGATTATGCATAGGAACATGGGGACAACTACCAACTGGGGGAAGTGAGTCATACAAGTAGAAGGGGCATGGGCAAATAAGAGGAATACAGGGCAGAATAAAAATGTGGCAAATAAGAGGAATACAGGGCAGAATAAAAATGTAGCAACTCAATAAAAATGTGTCCTTTTATATAATAGATTATAATACATAATATTATTTTAATATAATTTATTATTAGACAAGAAATTCTTGAATTTATATTTTAATTTCTGATTGAAAACCAATTAGAAATAGCACTACTCGTACTAATAAAACAACATTTTAATGATCCGTTACAAATGAGACAAGTATAACAAAGCAAATTAATTTACTGCGTAGAAAACAGATGCATAAGAAGTGATATAAGTTAGTTCATATAACGACAAGAAACTGACAAGGATAGACATGTAATTTAATTAAATATCTACGCTAACCTTACAATAAATACAACAGAACTTACTAAGCACGAATAAAAAAGTAGGAACAAACTATTTTGTATGCATTATTAGTAACAGCATAAAACAATTTGCATTAACTATTCCTTGAGAGCGGAAAAAATTCCTAATTAAAATTTTAATTGTATCAAGTTATAATAGGAAAATGTAATCTCACAGGGGAAAGAAAAGAGGATATTATATCCGGAGGGAATATTCATTATGTTAAGGGATCAGAATAGATAGATCTAGTGGTCAGGTAAACTGGCAGATATTGCAATGAAAACGTTACATGGACAGAAATCTCATCATGTCTGAAAGTATACAAAATGAAATAGGGACGTAATAATAATAACAACAACAATTTTAGTTTAGATAATCAATATGAAAGGATAAGCGTATAGTGAGATGTGGTCGCAATAATCCACGGAGACCTGGATACAACAAATTTCCCACTGGGGAGAAGAAAGATAGAAAAATAAATTAATGAATAAATTAATCTCTGAAACTTGTAATTCTGTACTGTATTTTCAATTATGAAGGAATCACACAGTATATACCAGTGTTTAGAGAATTGATAAAATAAAAGTATTGAAAAATGCTTGAAACGCATTCATTATTAGTTACGTGACACTCATTCTGTAAAGGTTTATAAGTCAGATTGTTAGGCAAACGTCTACATAATACAAAAAATTAATCCCCACGAAATCTTCAAAATAAAATCGTTAATTCATTACCCAAATCTGTTTTTTTTATAAAAGTGTAATTCTTTCGTAATCAGTTTTTTTAATGTAATTATATAGGCTACACTTTAAGCAAAGATGATAAAAATCTAAATAATAACGTTTTAGAATTAAAATACAAAATACACTCACTAGCGTCTTTCAAATCCTAAGTCTAACGATTAATCAAGTTTTATAAGTTGAAGAGCAGTTTGTTTGTTAACTATATTCAGATCCAGCAAAAATCTTGGCTTAAGTGTTACAATTTAATCTGTAAAGTATCAAGGTCATTATGTTCAGAAGAGATTTGGGCTATCGAAGCATACACTAAAGGAGCAAGCTCTTCAAAAAACAAAAATGTGTCCCATCAATACTACATTTGGAGATGGATACAGTACTACGGAATTTAGTATCATTCTTATGGTAACATGAAATATTTTACTTACAATATCATGATTTAAAACATATTTTTCCATCAGCACTCACCTAAAAACAAAAAGAAAAGAGAAAATTAAAAAAACAATAAATTGCAAGCACACATTAAAAAACCAGTAGTTAAAAAAAACATTGAAGACGCTTTGGTAGTTCTTTAGCCAAAATTAATCTTTATAAAAATCAGGAACAATTTGTCTTATAAAACCACGCTTACTTAAAATATGTGCTATTATTTTACAACCCACTGGGTTGGTCTAGAGGTAAAGTCGTCGCCAAAATCAGCTGTTTAACAGCTGATTTTCGGAGACATAGGTTCCTGGTTCAAATTCTAGTTAAAATAGTTACTTTTATATGGATTTGAATACTAGACAGTGGTTACCGGTGTACTTTGATGGTTGGGGTTTAATTAACCATACTCTCTCAGGAATGGACGGCCTGGGACGGCCCACTGGGTTGGTCTAGAGGCTGATTTTCGTCGCCAAAATCAGCTGTTTAACAGCTGATTTTCGGAGACGAAGGTTCCTGGTTCAAATTCTAGTTAAAATAGTTACTTTTATATGGATTTGAATACTAGACAGTGGTTACCGGTGTACTTTGATGGTTGGGGTTTAATTAACCATACTCTCTCAGGAATGGACGGCCTGGGTCTGTACAAGACTACACCTCATTTACACGTCATACACATCATCCTCATCTCATTGGGTCATGGGGTTGCTTATTGTTCTAAATTGAACAAATTGCAACGTACACAAATTAGAAATAATAAAAAATTATTTTACAATAAAAAAATCGAAGACGAGGCTTGCTCTGCTTGTACTGTTTCAGCCTCTCTCACTACTGTGCATTGATACGAACTATAATAACGAAAATTAAATTATTTGTTGTAGTAGTATTATTCCACTACTGCCGGCACGGCTGTTAATCATCGCTGACGCTGCTCATAATATCACAAAGAGGAAATTTTTACTACGTTTTACTGTTAAAGTGATTGTTAATACGGAGTAAGCCCTACGTAAGCTACAGCTAAGCCAAACCAAGTACTATGTATTGCTATCTCCTAAGGTGTTTCAATTATAATGTCTGCGAATAGCAGCCGGTTCTGTTTACAATATCAATAACAACACGCTCTTTTCTGAACTCAAGATTCTGAAATATATAAATAGGCTATCTAATACAACAGATTTCAACATTCAAAATTATTTCAACACTAAGTTCACGACATTTTCCGAATTTAAAATGCTTATTCCGCACGTTGAGTACAGACTTCATGAAGAAAATTTATGCATTGTTAATAAATATGACTGAAAAAGATATTACACAAAAATGACTTCAGTTTTAAAAAAACCATTGTATTCGTAGCTTATGAGTCATTTACAAAAATGTTAACATCGACTAAAGTACTGAATTGAATAATAAATATGATTCAAGATATCACAATTTATATCTGTTAAGGATAAATAACTTTAAATATTTTACTAAATATTTTGTTATTTCTTTTACCTCGAAAAAAATAATTTTGACAAAAATTATCTTTAAATTTTATTGTTTTGCATAAAAAAAATATCGAGTTCATTCCAACAACCATTTACATATACTTAAGTTAAAAGTAAAGTTATGTACTGGGAAAGTAGTAAACTTTATAAACTTTGAAAGTGTAAGTTAAGAGTACCATATTGTAACATACCATCAAGCAAAACAGCTGAACCTTATCCTCGAGACGAAATGTAATTTTTAACCTACATTTTATTAATATGTAATAGTTTAGATTTAAAATTTACTATTGCATTTAGTTAGATAGAAATATAATAAAATATTGTATGCGCTTTAATGCTGATCGAACGATTACGGAAACCAGTAAATGACCGTTAAAACCTATCTAAATTGTTTTTAATGACTTAAAAAATCAAATAAAATGTATTGCTAACGAGGTTTTTAAGGTACAATAATTTTACAGTCACTAATGACGTTTAGTTAAATATAAATCTAATTCCGGTTATTTTTTCCATAACTTCCCACTTATAAATCTATAGAACATGCATATATCTCAACGCTTGGAAAGGGTAAATAAATTAAAAATAAATTTAGGAATTTCTGAGTACTCATAAACTGTGATTTTATCGTGCACTATTATTTTATCAGAGTATTTCTATAAACGTTTTTAAAGTTTTTTTAAAGGTAAAAATATAAATTTAAATAACCGTGAGTAATAGCTGACTTTAAAAAACTATACCTGATGAAAAGGCCTTTAGCTCTTCAACATGACACAATCACACTTATGTATAAACAGGGTCTACATCAACAAATCACCAATAAAAACATTGTAGTTGTTCTTCCACTGTTGATTGTAAATAGAGAGTATGTGTAATATAAACACACTGTTGTTCTTCGAATAAGTTTACATTAGGTAGGCCTTAGGTGGCAATCGAGCAGGTTGAGTACAAAGTCTGAACAAACATTTCGGAATAAAACAATCAGCCTACAGGCCTCCACTTCAACCGAAGTCGTCAATATCTGCATTAGGAAGAATTATTTAATATAAATAATTATATAATGAAGTTTTTATATTTCATCTAAACATTTCTTGTCATGTTCATCCGTTATTACCAATCTCCGTTAATAATATACGCAATAACTTAAATATCACATCAAGAAATAAAATAATTATTCTATATAACATCAACAAATTAAGGATTTTCAAATAAATGTATTAATTCGATTACATTAATATATAAAGTCAATAAGTATCTAAGAATTTATTTTTCTGTATAATTCAATTCCAGACCGCATACACACGTATATTACGATTTACTCAAGACATTTCTAGAAGCTCATTTGCAGCCCACATTATAAGCATTTTATTTACTATTAGTTGTTCTCATTTCTTTTGTCCATCCGGTACTCCAGTTTTGCTTTTCGAGGAAGCATTTAAAATCAGTAATTATGCGTCTGAATTTCGATTGATCCCCTATGATTTCTTGGTTTATTCCTTCTTTAAACCACAAATCCAACAGCTTAGGCATATTGTTTAGTGTTTTAAGATTTGTTTTATGAACCGATTGTCATCCATTCTGTACAGGTGTTCTTACAATGTTTTTCTTCGTTTTCTGATAGTTTCCATAAGCTGTTCGTTTTTCGTGTAAAGTTTTACTCGTCCTCGTAGCCTGTACTGTCGTATCTTTGGACCCATTATCTTTCAGAGGAGAAACTGCTTCTCTTAGAGCAGCCTTTCCGTTTATTTTAAGGCATTTACTCGCAGTAGACATTATATAAAAGAAGTAAATAAAAAAATATTATGTTATTGAGATTTATCCCAAGCAGAAACATCTTAGTTAAATTAAGCGTATTTTGTGGAAAAAATTAAGCTTAACATATTTTGTTAAATTTTACGCACGAATCAGTAGCTAACTTTATGAACGGCGGATACATATGTATATACTGATAACAAAAAATATTAGTAAAAAGAAATACGAGCTACTTTTATCAATATTAATGAAACTTTAATCAATAAAAAAATGTCGTTACAATTCAAAGAAATGGCTTTAAAATCATACATTAAATTTAACAGGATTATTTACGCAAATCTTATTAATGTATCGACCGAATTCGTAATGAGAACCATGCAAATTTTAATATCTGATGAACAGAATCTGGTTGAATCCTAATTTCCTGATTTCCTTTTTAAACACCAACTAAATTGACGTACTCTCGGACGAGGAAAGTACAAAACAAAAATTACAATTAAAAAACATGGAAAATTACATTTTTCGTTCTGTTATACAAAACATTTTCATATTCAAAAAGTTGAAAAAACATCTATTACCACGAATTGTGCAGTTAAAATTTCTGTTTTGTATAAAAAACGAGGAAGAATTATCAAAAACCAGATCCGGGATTTATGGATAAAGTTTTAATCCAAGCAATGAACTGCATTACACGTGCACATTACTGTTCTAGTAACCGAGATCGATTCACCAAATCACCATTACGTGTTAACGGCGATGGTGTGCTTCCACCGATACTTTATATTCACCAGAAGAATTTACAATAAATTATTTAAAATTTTTAAAAGGATATTTTCATTAGTATCACACTCATTGTTATTTATACGACAAAACTGAACAGAGCCACTCTCTATTCTAATATAGAAAAATATTTCTTTTTTTACGCAATTAACTTAAAGAACATGGTTGTTCTATTTGTTATTTTTTTGCAAAAGATGGTTAAACTAAGTACAATATTAAATTAAAGTTCAAAATAAACTAAATAATACTAGTAGTTAAATCTTGTAAAACAAATCCTGTACAGTTTTAATAACGAAAATCAATAATCCAACGAGGAAGTGGTCATTAAATCTTCAAAACACCAAATAAATTAAAATAAATTAGAACACGTTTTATAAATGTTTGTCAATATATAAATATTGTGACACTAAGGTCCGTTTCGGGATCTGGGAAAAATAAATAATTAACAAACTATAGTTGAAAATTACAAGTAGGTATTTAGTACACTATAAACAAAAATTAATGATATTACTCAAATCTACGAATGAATTACAATATTATTAGAATTAAATTACTTACAATGAATAAAAACCTAATTACAAAAAAATTATAACATTAAATAATCTAAATCCTACTTACAAACGACCGAAAATAAGCGTTAGTCAATACACAGTGCACGATGACCTTCAAACGTAACTGTTAAGCACTACGCAGTGTACACTCGTCGATGATATATCAAAGACTAACTCACTAACTAAACCGGATACGCTTGTATAGGTCACCTATGGAGATTTCGAAAAAACAAAGATTTTCGATATAATGGTAAAAATACAAAATTCTTCGGTCGGTTTCTGGATAAATCTTAATAAAACGGAAACAAATAAGAACTGAATAAATGGAGTTACAAAAAGGGCCAATTATCTAAATACGTACACCGGCCCTCACACCATGGCCACTACAGAAATAGACCTGTACTAAACTTTCATATAATACATATTATGTCTACTGTCTGTAACTTGATGGCCTCCGGCAGAGGGGAGCAATATGCGGATGGATGGTAAAACAATTTCAGAAAACATACATCATATTTTTTTTAAGTAACCGAAACTAATCGGAAATGACGTATTTTAATAAAACCAAGTATTTCGCATGTTTTTTGTTCTTAAAAAATTATATCGAAAAGCACACGCTTAATGAGATAATGTCGTGTCCCTAACGCACCTATTAAATTCATCCTATTTAAATAATTCATTCACTAAAAATTAATTGAAAATTGTTTCTTTATTTCATTTCCTACATGTGCACAGTTATCTTTAAACACCGAAAAGTTCCTCGCACGCTATTTCTTGGAAATCCTATTTATTAACTCTTATTACTTACAACATTTGAAAAATCTTGGTCCTTCTCGAGAACTCTTGGACACACTTTCCCTTTAGATGCAGTCACAATACAAAATATAAGAATCAATTATATTTTAAAATGTATTTAGCAGCGTATCTCCTGGTTTTAAACTTCAATAGTCAGTAGTATTATTTTTTTTAATTTTAGCTTTAATGGAAGAAATAAATATATTATTATAAAATTGTCCCACTTGGCGTATGTTTATTAACAAAATAAAAACAAAACAGGTGGTTCCAGGCAAATGACCCATTAAATGAAACTGTTTATGTTATAGATGTAAAAATTGTATCGTTACAGAATATAGGTATTTTTTTTTTGTATTTGCAACATTAAAGAATTCCCGGAATGTATAAAATAACGATAATTTTTTGTAACTTGTTTTATTCAGTAGAATTAGGCCATCAAAAAAAAATTGTATTTTTAACATCATACTTATAAAATATGATGTCCTGCATATAAATTATAAATTTCACAAACAGTTTTTTCAGATTAATTAATTCCTATTGTGTTTTTAAACAAACGCTTATACATATTAAGTTATTTTATTAATTCTATTTATGATAACTTGTATATTACGAGTTTCTGGAATAAAATGTCGGGTTGTGAAGATTAGCCGATTTCGTTTATGAATACATCAGTTATTTTTACAGTATAATCAATACCAATGAAATGTGTTTGAATGATTATCACAACGGGTACGAAATTCATATTTTATTACCGCTGTATGTAATTATTTAAAACACAGTAAACAGAATTAGGTAGTAGATTAACATATTAGTAGAGTACTAATAGGTTATATCACAACATAAAAAAGTACCAATTTAACTTTCTCCTGCCTATATGAATATATAGGAAGGTAAGTATTGTTTTCATGTCGATTTTTCGAAATCGAGTTTTCACCGGATCAACACATTTTCAGACTCCCTGACCCCAAAAAACATGTTTTTAGCGATTGGTCTGAGTGTATGTGTGTGTGTGTGTGAACAAAATATCTGAAGAACGAACTTGAAACTTAAGTTAGACACCGCTACCGGACCCGACACGAACATTTTCATCAAAATCGGTCAACCAGAAGTAGTAACTAGTTTATTCGTGTCATTTTTCACTTTTTTGTGATTTTCTCAAAAACTAGTCTTACGATTTAAAAAAAAAAATGCCTCAATTACTACATTTTTTATGCTCTTCAAGATAGGGTAGGCGTCATGTCTGCTGAAATTCTTAGTAAGGCTGTTTTCTCGTAAAAGTTGTAGAGAATTTAAAATCCTACAACTTTTGTTTCGAACATTTTTTGGTAAACGCTTAGTTTAGCGGTAATTAGCGATTTTCTGTTTTTTCTCACGAAAACATGTAAAAAATCGATTTTTTAAAGATTTCAGCCTTCTGATGCATTTTACGTCAAAAAAGTACTATTTAAATTTATAGGAAATTAAAAGATCTTCAACTTTTATTTAGAGAAACTTTCTCTAAAGAGCCTAGTTCAGCGTGGAAGAGTTAGTTCTTTTCCGTATATTTAAGCCAAACTGAGATTGATTTTCATTTTGCGTCTTTCACTCATGTTTAAATTGGGTGATGTTTTTTGATGTTAGTTTTTTTTATTTCTAATGTTTTATTTTATAGTTAATTATTTGTATTGGCAAGAGAAAGTTGTGTGAGTGTTTCACACCAGATTTTAAAAAAAAATCTTTTACTTCTACTCGTACAACTTCATGAAACGAGTAATTACATAAGGCTAATCTTTATTGTTACTCTACACTTGATTATTTTTGCCACTTACGAGGCGTAGTGGTAAGCGCGCTAGACTACAAAACGAAATACACCTGCTTCAATTATTATCGGTTACGGTCTGGACATTTTCACACGTTAGAAAACCTATCATATGATGACCTACACCAGTCGTTAATGAACAAAATGTTGACGCAAAATTTAACAAACCAAAAATAAATTCCCGTTAATTTTTTATATGGAACTGTATTAACAAAACACCTGCGCCACGGTGGCCCAGTGAATAGCGTGCTAGCTTCGCTGCAATGTGGGCGTCCCGGGTTCGATTCTTGGCCAGTGGTTTGGAAAATTATTACTAGTTCAAACCACCCACAACGTAGTCGCTAATAACCAAGATGTTGATACGACTTAAAATATCATTTTTAAAAATCAACCAAATTTTATAGGTTACATCGTAGCGTAGTGGTAGCGTGCTAGTCTATAACACGGAGGTCTCGGATTCGATTCCCGTGTAGAGTCTGGGAGTTATTGCAAGTCAACCCTCACCGTTAAAGTTAGATAATCCAACGTAGTCGCTAATAACCAAGCAGATGAAAGGAATAATAATAAAAATAAATTAAAACAATACAAATAGTTAAGTCTAGAACAAGCCTGAAGTCTAGAACAAGGGTAAAATCCATTGATTCAAACCCCTTCTTGAAAATAAGGAAAATATTTAAATAAATGAAATTGTAAAAATATTATTGACAGTAGTATACAAAACGAAACCATCACCTTGAATCACCTTTTTTATCAAACAGTTAATTTTATTAACTTTATCTCGACTGTATGAACGGCTTAGTCTCCTTATCCACCGAAAGTAGTATTTCCGTCCCAGAGCGAATACCAGATGATTTTCAGATCAGCTAATCTTTTATGATATTGAGGTTGAAATTTTTCCATTTCTTGTGTCGTCTCAATAAAATATGGTAACAATTTTTGTTTATAAGCGAGAAGCTGTTACTTTGTTGTAACAGAATCAGAACGTTATTACACGGCAAACAAAAAAAAACTATATACAGTAGTATATCATCAAAAGTTATTACTTTCCCAAATTTCCACAACCCAATGTATAAAATTCATCAATGAACACATATACATACATACATATATATAATAGAGGAGTTCACAAACTACACTGGTCTCGGAAGGAGAAAAAAAATGAAAAAAATAACTGAAGATGATTTGCAACACGTTCTAGAATATGAAAAGCTGAAAATTATACTTTCTGAAACAAAGCAGATTTTTAAGCTGTATTAAACAGAATAAGTTTGCGCGTTTATGTTTCTTTTCGTGTACTGTTTATTCATTTATTGTGTGTTAGCCACACATGCTGAGGATCCTTTATACCCGGCGTTTGTTTTTTAAATGTTTGACGTTTGATCAAGTCCTTTAAGAACTCTCAAGGGCCCTCTATATACCTTTGGCAGTTGTGCAGTTCTTATATTTGTATTTTAACAGATGAGACGTAAGCCCGTATAATTTTAAAGAAGTTGACACCACCCGTTTTCCGGTCGCAGAAAGTTTCTATAGTTGTTTTTAAACAGAATTTTGACAAATGCTAATACCGTGGCAGCCGATGCCCGTCAAACTTAATAAAACTTGATCAATATAATTTTTACTTTCAGAGAACAAGTATTTGAATAATATATAAGATAATACCACGAATGTATGAAACTTAAGAACGGTATGTCGTTCCAGATAAAAATCATTTACATAAATGAAGAAAAACGTGAATAAAATATCAGCATCCAATTTTAAAAGAATAGCTAAATATGACAATATTTTATAATCAAATACTTGTTTGGAAATTGTAGGCCTATTTAAATTTTAAAATTTTACTTCTTTTTAATTATGAGTTCGTAAATAAACAAATTAAAGTAAAAAAATAACAATAATAAAAATATAAATATATATATAGCCTATATTTTTATATATATAAAAAAGAACTTGACATTATGAGGTCAAACCCGTTATTAAAGACGCATAACATTTTAAGAAAAATAAAAGCAAATGCTTTGAAGAATAAATAATTAAACATAGGTACCGGAAATTGATGCCCTTCGTAAGCTTGTACTTGCAGACAAAATGAAAATGTAGGTTTTACTTTACTGAGTTGTCAACGTCAGAAACAGGAATCACCAAGATATTATGATCACTATTTATTTAAGACACATACCATACCATGCTCGTTTGCAATTTATATAATGATGCACTGCGAATAAATAAAATGAAGATTAAGGTATATTCAATATACTTCTGTTATAAAGCTTCAACAAAATTCATCTCATACATCCTATGTCTTTAACGACCAATGTTTTAAAGAAATCACATTTACAACATTTACCAGGTAATCGCTAGTGACTAATGATTTGCTTTACCGGAATAGCGACTCAATAATAGACACAACGAAAATAGGGCGCGTTTTCCAGTCTTATACCAAGAACCAGACAATCTACTTTATTTATTTAATAAACTGTGAGACCTTTAATGTGGTACATTAAAATTGTTTAATCATTTAAAATAAAAATTATTCAATTAAAGCTTGGTCATACTAATGTTTGTTAAAAACTGAACAGATTAACTGTAAAGTACGTTAACAAATAAACAAAAAAAATTTTTCTTAAAATTTAAATGATATTATTTGCAAACATACCACTTCTTAAGGGGACCGGAACTGGAAAAAAATAATTTTTTGTTTTTCATTTTATGAAACTGCATAGTATTTTGAGTGTTTTATCTATTATTTATGGTGGCAGTGCAATTTTTACGAGTAATAATTATTATTACTTTTCATTGCACGAAAAACTGGGGCTGAAACCTAGAAATGACATGCTTCCTACAATGGAACGACTGGATTCAGCACGAATAGAAGGCGCTAAAAGAAACATGTCTGAATTTGAAAAACAAATACGGGAGAAGAGGAGTTTAAAAAATAATTGAAGATTTATATCTTCAAGAAGAGGATCCAGACCAACCATCTTACAGCGCTAAACTTTATTAAAAAAGTATACGTTACAATTTACAGTCAGTTTGCGGAAAATCATGATTTCTGGAAAATTATGCAAGTTCCCTCAGGAACGGTTAAAGATATCAGTATGAAATTTTTAGGATACATTCTACTCATTATGGGCTAGTTCCGCATGCAAGATTATTTACGAATTGTCCACAGAAAATATTTTACGATGTTTTAAATTATTTTTTTTGGAATTATTTGCACTATTTATAAAAATTAATAAACAATTTTTCATACTTTATTCAAAAATAAGCTCCAGTGCGGAACTAAATAAAAGTCTAAAGTATAATTTTTAAAAAAATTAAGGTTCTAATTTTTATAGTTTTTGTGAAAAGTTGCGAAAACTTAACATCTAGTTATATATGCAGTTACAGTCCCCTTAAGTCGCATAATATTTACTTCCACGATGTTTTATAATATTTAATGAATGAGATGATAGCGAATGAACGTGAACAATCCACAAACCACGGCAGTCACCTTTAATATAATGATTGAATAGGCCTACTATTAAACTAACCGAACGAAGCCAACTCTCAAACCAACACATATTATAGTTTCACTCACGGTAAAAGTTATATTATAGTTTCACTCTTCTATTTACCGCGGTTTCACACATTTTTGCTGCAGCGATGAGATGGTGCAACCTTCTTCCACAAAAATATTACTTTCAAGCTGATTCAGTTCTCACAATGCAATCCGGTTAGCAGGAACTAAATTTTCGGCTTGTGTTTTGACCGTTCTAAGCACTTTAAAAATCAAGAAGATCCAGAGAGATTTGTACTGTTACCCGATTTATACGTGCATAAATACATTAGCTAACTTCCCGGTTAATACAGTTACATAATAAATGCTACATTATTGCTTTACCACAACACACACTAACGTTTATGAAATTACAAATCCACAACCGATGTTAATAATAATGTCTTGACATTAACAGCACCGTAAGTATCATACTTGGACATTAATAATATAGGCTACTATATCATTTCATCAATAACTGAACCGATTAACAAACTGTTTCAACGTAAGTGCCTCAATTTAAATCTCGGTGAATAAAAAAATATGCTCACTTGTACTTGAAGAGGGTATTTTTCAAAAATAAATACTAATTTTTAAACCGAGTTAACGCACCACTTGGACTCAAAATACGCGTTCATATTGAATTAAAATTTCCATTGAAATAAATTTGGCAGCAATATTTTTGGAGTAATGAATTTAACATATACTAGATTTTTACCTAAAAAAATAGTAGCTAGTAACACGTAGCTGCTAAAATTGATTTAAATTTTAAGTACCAATTTCTCAATAACTTATAAATTAAGATACAAATCATGAGAAAACGACCAGATTTTACTCTCTTACATCGCGTAGTTATCGATTCCTCATAGAAATCGAAAAATTGAAGCATAGAAAAATGTTTAATCATCTTTTTTTCTAACATCTGAGATTATTTACAATCAGTTTAAAAACAAAAACTATAAGTTAATAGCATGAACGGGTTCACATGACGAAGACAATACCCAATGTTATTGATTCGGAAAGGAAAAAAATTAGGTATAATTTTTGAAAATATTGACTAGATAAAGAATGAATAACAGTAATAGAAAATATAAATGTGTAAAGGAAGAAGATGATGTTGATATGGACTTCAACTATTTAAAATGTAGGTTAGTCGGTAAATCTAAACGGAAGGTCAAGCAATTTTATTCGTTTCAGTAGTGTCACGTCTTCACAATTATCAAAAAAATTAAGCGCCAAAGAATTCGGGTAATCTGCTAATTTTCTTGATATTTAGAACTTAGCTGCGTAATTTCTTCTTTCACGGTGTTGACACGTAAGTCCTTATGCAGTGCATCATTTGTCACATACCATGGAGCATTTGTTATTATCCGTAAGACTTTCGACTGAAATCGTTGGATGATAGCAAGATTCGATTTCGCAGCTGATCGCCTAAGTGGTAAGCCATAAATCCACAGCGGTATCAGAATGGCTTTGTACAGTAGAAGCTTGCTCTCTAATGAAAGCTGTGAACGTCTGTTCATCATCCAATAAAAATCTCTCAGCTTCAATCCTAGTCTTTTGCATGTATTCCAAATATGTTTGGACCAGGTAAAGATCTAAGTGCATTTTGGACGTCGATCTAAGTGCATTCCCAAGTATTTTACATCATCTCACTGAGGAACTGGTCTTCCATTTATTCGTATCGATGGATATGTGTCTTTCCTCAAAGTAAACGTAATATATGTCTCGAATTATCAATCATCTAATACTTGGATTTTTTGTTTTTTTTGTTTATCAAACATTTTATATTATCGGCAATATTTCAAGAGGGCATACACAATAATAGTCTTTATTTCATTAGTATTAACTGAAGAAATACTAAATTTCATTAAGGACAAAAAATTTCGTAAACTCAAATGTATGCTGCATCTTTTGATAATCTTCCAGCGGCGGAAGTTAATAAAGAAGATTAAATATTGAACAAATCAAAAAAGTAAATAAGCATTTCTACGCTAATAAAAAGAACCTTACAATAATAATGTCCCCTGACGAATTATTTGTAAAGTATCGTACAAATACCCTAAAAGCATGACTATTGAGTGATGTAATTCGCTTTCTTAGAAAATAAAACGTAAGATATTGGAGTGGATATTTCTCTATTGTGTGATGTATCAAAACAACTCCTATACCAGGGTTCTGCTTTGTTATTCTACTTCGTATTTTATTCTCACGTTTTTTCGTATACCTTGAAAATAAGACATTCCTCCTATCACTTTTGTCACGTAGCCTACCTACTTTCCTCAAAAGAAAAAAAAGAAAAACAAGATATTTGATGAACGACAGTGCAATCTATATTTTATTACTTCAAGTGGTTCCTTTTGTCTTCCTTTTTCAATCTGTTATTAAAGAAGAAAAATATGGCAATACAAAAAATAGATCAAAATAATTACATCCAAATAGAATCAGTGAAAATTATAATCAATATTTTAATAAATTCCATTTCAATTAGATTAACTACTTAGTAATTAAGTTAACAATGGAAACGAAGAAGAAAGTACTGCTGAAAAAATTGGAAGGTAATTGAAATAAAATTCAAAGATACACGCGTTGAAATTATTAACAAGTAGGCTTAAATATTATGAACCATTAATAACCAGAGAAGACAAAAACTTACTATTATGAAAATTTTATATTTTTATCATCAAATGAAAAATTAGCTGACAGAAATTCTTTTAATTCTTACATATACGTATTTTTTAATTTTCTTTTTTATACACGATATTAGATTATATTTTTCATTAATTAAATTAAAAATTAATTGGGTCAGAGATTACCACGGGTAGTATTTTTTACAATAAACCTAGTCTTTGACTAATAAGTAACTTTAATCTGCCCTGATCTCCTAACTGCAGATTATTCAGAGGTTTTGGCCAATTACTCGGCCTTTACGATTTCTCAATTTTCACTTTTTTATTCATGAAACTTAATTAGAAATTTTTAGAGCTAAATGAAATTATTTTTAAATTTTACAATGTTATACAATACGTTCTTACAAACTTATGTGTTAAAATATAATCTACAAGATTCGAAATTCTCACACAATAAATCGAAAACTATGCTTTTACACCTAAGTACATTTATCGTTTATACTTCAACTAATTCATGCAGCTTACTTGGTATAAATCTCCTGTACAGGCCAGTAAGGATAGTAAAATTATTTGAAGAACCAAACACTAATTATTCAAGCCTTTTGATTTTAAGTTAATTTTCATTTCCTAAAAATCCTGTAAACCAACAGTGGGATAAGGATGTACACAATTTAAATTAAAATAAACTGAGAAAACCTATTTTTCTTTTAGGCCAACAAAGTTTTTAACAAAATATTACGATGCATTTTTTATTAAAAAACGATGATTAAAACATTTCAATTCGTCAACTCTTCTTGATTCGAATATGAAAAGTAATCAAAATTTCTTTTCGACCGTATTTCAATAATAGGTAGCTTCCTCGCAGCCAATCATTCTGGTTAGAACAAGTAGTTGAGTAAAGTATTCAGATAATTTACATTTTTAATGCCTAATATTTAGACAATTGTCTCCCTAATGTAATCCTTACAAGAAAATTAAAAGAATAACGATAAAAAACATCTTACACAATTTGTTTTCTCATAAACTGAACACTTTTTTAAAGTACCGTCTTATGTTTATAGAATAGCCTATATTTTTCAATTTTTACGATGACAAATGCTGGTGAACAAAATTATATGAACGACTTAAAGAAGTAGATCAACCTATAGTGTTATTTCAAATAATAAAAGGTTCATTTACTTAAATGTTTACAGGTAAGTACTATTTATACAATTACTATATTAATTACTTACTTACTATATTATATACTACTATATACTGTTATTTTGGCCATAACAGACAGGTGGAGTGTTAAATTATTTGCACTCAATTGTTACTTGAAGGGCTAAAAAAAATATTTCAGTTTCCTATCACATGGTCAGCCAATTAAATGACTGAATCATTACAGAATGAAAGAGGTAGAGGTGTAAAAGTCACTAATCAGAGTTTTTTCCTCTGAAAGTAATGAATATATACAGCCAGACCCTGTGGTGAATGAAGTGGATGTGTCATTTGAAGAGTGGAAAATAAGTGCATTTCAGAGGGCCTGGCATACTGATAAGCATACTTTTAAACTCAGTGAGGAAGGCATGTGTAAACCACCTCAATCCTCGTTTTACTTAGTAAAACCTCTACAGGTTCAAACCAGCCTTTCGGCTAATGACCTAAAAAAAAGTATTTATATGATAATAATTAAAGTAAAAGTGAACTTTTTGAGGGAAAAATTAACTTACACACAAATAAATTTCATTAAAGATACCCTTAGAATTTTACCTCAGTTCAATATTTGAATAAAATTTAAGAAATATTACCATGGAATTGTTTTTAAACAATAAAAGTGAGGATAATGAAGTAAAAAAGTTGTATGAGCACAAACGACTGTAATACAAAATTGCTTCCTCAAAGTTGGTCGCTCATTTTGAATTTAGATTAGGGTTTACCAATGTTGTATGATCACACTGATTGTAACCGAACCTCGTTAAGCTGAATGTCCGCAACTGATACTATAACTACAGTAGTGTAGTCGTGCTACACAAGACTACTACACTATATTAGATTGTAATCCCAGTGCGAAATCCCTAATCAGAAATGGAGTTTCTACTTCTTGTTAACCCAACTATAATACAGTAACCCAATCAAAAATTCACACGTTATTGGGTTATGTAAAAACATTTCTTGAAACTATAGAACCAGTTCACGATTCAGCTTATAAAGTTAAGAAATTTATCTCAATTTACCAAAACGGTTTTGAGTTTTTGAAACGTACTTGGGGGATTTTCCTAAATACTTCCACGAACACAATCACTCAAAAATAAATGTTTGGAGACCGGGAAGTAATTTCATGTAATTCAAAATTTTTGTCATGTTTCTAGAAAAGTTATAAGTACTCAGTTTTATTTTATTTTCTACAGTGTTTATTAATAAAACTTCCTGATACTGTCTATTCTGAACAGTCTCTACAAAATTTAGGCAAATTAATGAATGTAGGTATAGTGCGGTTCCAAGCTCCATGTAGTTGCAGGATGAAGGGTACGGGTGAGGTAAAAAATTAATAAGTGACGCATGCTGGGAGAACGATTGTTGTATTATTCTGATACAAAACATTCGTTTTCAAACTTTCCGTATTTAACATAATTGTTTGTATTTGTTACATTTATTTATTTAGATATTTTGATATAAATTGTTTTTTTAAATTATAGGCAGATGAAGTGTCAAATTATTTACACTCAATCTGTTAGTTGCACGGCAAAAATAAATATTTCTGTTTCTTATCACATGGTCAGCCAATTAAATGACTGAATCATTTAAGAACAGAAGAGTTATAGATTAAAAGACACTAATCAGAGTTGTCTTCTCTGAAAGTAATGAATATAACTATACAGCCAGACCCTGTGGTGAATGAAGTGAAGGTGTCATTTGCAGAGTGGAAAATATGTGCTTTTCAGAGGGCCCAGCATGCTGATATACTTTGCCACTTAGAGAGGAAAGCAATGGTAAACCACCTCACTCCTCTTTTTACTTAGTAAAACCTCTACAGGTTCAAACCAGCCTTTCGGCCGTTGACTGAACAACAAGTTAAATATTATGAATCCGACCAAGTTAATAACCCGGTAGGTATTTTTATTAAATTAATGCGCCGGATGGTAAGAATATTTTTTTAGTCTAGTTAGCACTACAAATGCAGCAGCAGTGAAACACTACTAAAACTCATTCATTCCCCCACTACTATAACAACGCACTGCATTACTTCCAACTACACGGAGCTGGGACTCAAGCAATAGTATTAAAGAGTTTATATTCTCATAGAGTTTGTGTAAGACAACGCACGTGAACTTTTTCGTATTTTAAGGAATGTTTGCCGAATTATTAGAATAATAGGAATTTAATGGTTAGTATGAAACTGTACGGATCTCTTTGTATGGCGCCTCAAATATAAATAAATAAATAATTCTAGATTTCGAACTCTACAAAACCTTAAAAATTATGACAATTTTAAGAAAGACTTAATTTTTTTTTAAATGATATTTAACGCAAATAATAAATGTTTTTTTTTAAATAATCAACTGCAGTGAGCTTTGTGAATAATAAAAAGAATGGAGAACAAAGGAAGGGGCAGATTTGGACATTACGATATCTGTGACGACATAAAAGAAGCGTAATTACCACTTCAAACAGAATATAATTTTTTTTAAATATCTCCAGCTTATAATTCGTAGCTTTCAAAAATATTCTTTCTATTCATACGTAGTTTTTTTGTGAATGTAAGAATATATATTTTTTTGTTGTCATTATGTACGCAGCATGTTACATTTACAATGCGGAGAAACACTTGTCCACCAGTAAAACTTGGAGGTGTTGATTTACCACAAAGTGAAGTTGTGAAGTACCTGGGTATGCATCTTGACAGGCGGTTAACTTGGAAAACCCATGTGAAAATGAAAAGGAATGAATTAAATTTAAAATACAAAAAGATGTACTGGCTGATTGGCGGAAATCTTCACTCTCTCTTGAGAATAAGTTGCTGCTTTACAAAATGTTACTTAAACCAGTTTGGTTGTACGGCGTTCAACTTGGGGAATTATCAGCAGAAGTAACATAGAGGTAATCCAGGACAAGAGGAAAGGTTCCAGAATGAGGTTCTTCGGGCTATAACAAGGGCGCCATGGTTTGCAAGGAATGCAGAAATAAAACATTATTGCAACCTTCCTGATGTAATGGACGAAGTCAGGCGTTTTAATAGAAAATATCAGGCAAGACTTGAAAGTCACGAAAATGAATTAGCCATAAATCTTCTAAACAATGCAGAAGAAGTTAGCCGCCTGAAACGTTACCATACTTTGGACTTGTCTGAAAGAGTTTAAATGTACAAAAATTATAGTGAAAAGTATTCCATATTGTAAAATGTAAAATATCTTTGTGCTTAGTGATTTTCTCTATTAACACATGAGTAATTGATATAATGAGAGGTACTCAGGGTAATGAGGCCTCAACTTGTGAATTGTAAAGTCACAAGATTTGTTTATATTTTATTTTTAAAAAACTGATTGCAAATAATGTTAATTTAAAAAAAGTAATAAATTTTAATTAACGTTATATTTTGAAAGTCGTTCGGAGTCCAAAAGAATGAGTGATAATCTCCTCGAAGCCATATCAACTATTAGTAGCTACTCATGAAAATTATTATTTTAAAACGCGAATCTCGCATATTTAATTTTATCTCTTGGCTGCGTAGCGTAGTGTTTAGCGCGCTCGCTTACAACGCGGAGGTTCCGTAATCGATTTCCGGCTAGGGTCTGAAAATTTTCACAAGTAAAACCCCACTGTTCCAGTTGCATAACCTACCGTAGTAGCTAATAACCAAGCTGTTCGTGCAACTTTAAATAAACTAAAAAAAGTAATCTTATTAACAAATTGTTATAATCGAAACGTTGAAGATAAGACAGAGAAGTTAGAAAATATATTTCATACTTCACTAAGAAAAACTTGTAGAATAGCAGTCTATGTTCTATTACATCACTGATAAATGATTCAATTTAAGTAACCAATTGTTGTTAATTCAAGAAATAATTTTTAAAATAATCAAAATTAAATAATTTTAAT
The DNA here is from genome assembly GCA_035578175.1 of Catonia carolina. Taxonomy (NCBI): domain Eukaryota; kingdom Metazoa; phylum Arthropoda; class Insecta; order Hemiptera; family Achilidae; genus Catonia; species Catonia carolina. Next base: position 86,902,540 of record JAQMRL010000002.1, read on the forward strand.
TTTAAAAGTAAATAGAATAAACAGTAATAAAATGTATTATTAGAAGGTTTATGAGAAGAAAATTAAATATTAAAAGAAATTAATTTTAGAAGCCAAATATTTTAAATTTAACCAAGGAAAACAAAAGAAAGCATAACTTAATTAAATAAATTTTAAAAATAAGAAAATAAGTAAAGAAGATTAGTAAAACAACCAGAATCCAATTAATTGTGGAACTAATTAAAATGACTTTGATATTTAAAAAATAGGAAGAAAAGATTTGAATAAGATTATGAACATTCTATAAAACCAATTACAACAATAACTAAGCCCCCCATTCGATCCCGGTCAATGGAAGGACACACATACACCAGAGAAGACTCCAAGGAATTTATAAAATTGTTACTATTTAATAATTGAGCTCATATACGTATATTAGAGAATAATAATTCAATTCAATATTACAACAAATAATTACATGTCATTAATTAATTTAGAATATATTTATATAAAGTTTTAACAGTGTCATCAATAAATTCAATTCATATTAATAATTTTTGTAATATAATAATTTTGTTAATTTTAAAATTTCTTAACGTTCATTAAATTTTAATTTATTTTCAATTTCAAATTTGCGTTTTTATTATTATTTCTTTACAAATTTAAATATTTATTAAAAATTAATTTATTAGATAAAAAAGAGATTTGATTTTTTGGACTTGCTTTATCGATATTGTAATCAAAATTTAGCGTAATATACTTTACTATCTTATTTATTAATTACATTCAATTATTATTATTTTTATTATTATTAGACGGTAAAACTCCCTTGAAAGTATTCAATAAGTATTCAATGGTTCATTCTTCATCCCGGTTTGTCCCTCTTCCTGTTAGCCCAGTACTCCTTCTTCCCCTGCAAAAATTTCCGCAGGGGATGAAATTTACTTTCTATTATTATTATTTATTTATTTATATTACTATTATTATTATTATAAATTATTAATAATATATTTATAATCACCACAGAAGTTAAATGTCGATATATCTTTGACTTAATAATTATGTAAAATGGACAGATTAAAACGTAGGAGTATGAAAAATTTAAAAAAAAACTAAAAAAGTATCCCATCGTTTATTTACGTGGGTTTTTTGCGGCTTTATTTATTTATTAAAGTTAGCTACAGCACAGTTAACCACAACTGCCACAGCACAACCAGTAATAGCATGTATTAATAACACTAATAGAAATAATCATATCACCCCACAATTACTAATTTTAATCAATTTATACTACTGCGTGTAAAGAAATAACCCAGTGACAAATCTCAGGTAATAATCACCTTATAACAAGTTCTTACTCCAACGTTTCTACGTGGATTGTGTGAAAGGGAAAATGTATGAATAAGTATATTATGATGCACTTTTAATTTATAGTGGCAGCGATCGTGCTAATTTAAAATATTTTCATAATTTTTATAAAAAGGGAAATTCGAAAAGAAGATTGCATTAAATGCCTATTTATTTGAATATATTATTAACAATTTAACTGTAGAAATTCAAAAGTTAATAATTTTGGATAATGAGGAGAGTATACATTACTCAAAGCAAAAGATGTTTTATGTACTTAACGTTTAGCTTACACATTAACATTCAAAGGGCATCCTTTCCACTAAATTGTCTTCATTATATACCAATTTACTGAGTGTCCCAGATACTACGACAACATTTAAATACATAGCTACTTTCTTTATATTTATTGCCACAAATAGCCCCAAACCCTAACGGTTTAAATATTCTAGTCACATAAATTCAAAATTCCGCTCGATAAACACTTTTCATGTTATCAAAAATTTATGTTTGTTCAATTTTATAAAAGAGATGGGTCATTGTTTTCACAGAAATGTAAACAGTGAATAAAATAGAACATTTTATATTAATAGTAATTTTTGAACAACATCGATCAAATTTTAAATACCATTTTACAAAATTTATGTTTGTTATATGCGGACTGCGCAATGTTAATCATATTAATTTTTGAGAATTAAATTACCTATTCAATAATTGGGTAGAAACATAACTCATAGCTATAACATTACAATAACATTTACAACACCTAAATAACATCCACAAATTTTCTAACCTAGCAATTTTAGTTTTTTGACAATATTTATTGAAAAAAAAAAACAAATCTGATGAAAATTTAACAGCGAAAATATCCCGGAAAAATAAAATTTTATACAAAAAGTAATATAATTAATAAAAAATATTGTGTTTAACTACTTAGCGTACACAACTAAATCACTGAATTCATTGATGAAATACAATGAATACGTAGAATCGTACAAAACTTTCTAACCGTTGACTCCAAAATTTGCTAGGATCGTATTTGTCTTTTTAAACAAAACATAAATATATAAAGAAACTTTTAGTTTTGATTAAGAAAACAGAGCTGACACTTCAGAGTGCAGAACTTTCACAACGAAGAATTGGTTCTGTGTTAAAAAAAATCATTACATAAGTAAAAACGGTCTTAAAACAATATTGAAAACACTACACCTAAGACCAAATTGAAAAAATATTTCAAACTTACAAGAATTGGTATTGCGAAAAAACCAAGGAATTTAAAACAAATAATTGCATTTTATAATTACCGATTTTTCAGGATTACTCATGCAGTAAAAACTAAATAAATAAAATTACCAGTAAAATACTTTGAAAGTAAAAACACCACTAAACTAGTAAAAGAAAATTAAAGTTACTTTAAAAATAGACTGTGAAGAGAAAAAGTAACTGGCAAAATATTTTTAATTAAAAAGGGTGAATCTGCCTCAATCGTTTTTTGCTTTTATTACGTGGTATGTACTTAGTCTGAGAAACCGTTACATTAATATTGCCATTGTTTTAATACAATTACAATAATTAATGCAATTTGACTACTTGAAACAGAATTACGTGATCACAGGTAGTTTACATTACGTAAGCAATTAGTATTTGGCCAATATTGGTAGGTCTACAAAGGTTTAATTATCCCAATATTGCTGTAAAAAACAATTTAAAATTAAAATGCAATTAAAACGTACTTGGATTCTACCCTAAACACACAATTTGGCAAATAACATTCTATTGTATTTTTTTTAAATTATTGCATTGTATTTATTACATTAATAACTGTTATAATTTTTGTCTAGAGAAACCACAATTATAATTAATATTTCAGATCAAGAATTACTACCAAGTTCATTTAAATTCTAAACTCATAAAATTAACTAAATTTAAATTATTTTTATTCGTTTGATATAACAATTAAAGTTTTACGTTTAGAACTTAACCACCGCCAGAAGCTACTCTTCTGCTTAGTTAACCATCAATCAAAATTGAACTTTCGTTCCAAAATTTTAATATACAAAACCCTTTTGGGATCAGTCTGGATTTATGGTGTCCAGGTCTTTGGAACAGTAGCACAAAGTAATTTAAAGTGGAATTAGGCCTTTATATAAAAATTCTTAAGACTTACTTCTGGCGCTCCTTTTTATGTAAGCAATAAAACACTCCACGACGAATTCAAAATTCCGGCAGTGAAGGAGATAACCGCATCCTTGTATAGAAAATTTCACGAACGATTAGATGACCATCGAAACCAACGAGTCCGTGATCTAGCTAAAAGGAAAACTTCCTAACTGTGCGACGTCTAAAGGGAAAATGGAGTAGAGACCTCTCGGTCTGAATAACGGACAATACCCGTAGTTAAACGTTAGTCATAAACGGAGAATGTACCACTGTTCTCTTTAAAGTGAAATTTCCCACTGCTACTTAAATATCATATACGGAAATTGTGCAGCTCAATGTACAGTACCATGATAAAAATTAAAGACAAAAGGTAATTAAAATTTTACAGAAAAATCATAAAGACATTCATTGCTTTATCACCATGTTAATATTGTTTTATATTAATATGAAGTTTTACTTAATTTATAAAATTAATTATTATAAACTGAAGCAATCGTGTTAACTACTCAATTTAACTTTGAAATTTTGAAATGCAATAAATCTTTCTCTATTAACGTTGTAATATACCAAATTTACTGGGCACCTGAAGTTGTTTATTTTTTGAGTCTATTAAAATAATGAACAACTCCAGCTGATTGGAAGGTAAACATTTTTAAAACTATTTAATTTATATTACAAAAAAATATTGAAAAGAGAGTTATTTATATGGTTACTAGGTAACTAAAGAAGAAGTAGCAATTTTTTTGTATAAAATATTTTAATGGGCGGTTGAACACCAAACGGGAAACATGTAATATTTCCACCGTCCATTCAGTTTTAACAGATTAGATTTGTTTTATTCTATGAGACTAGAGATATTTTTTCATAGTGTTTGCTAGGTCGACAGATTGTTGTTTTTATTTAACTAAATGAAATAAGATAGTGGTTTCTGAAATCTGTCTAGACATGTATCTTGTGTTATTATGATTGACTTATCATTGTTTCTGAATGCTATAACTAAGCAATAAATGAATGTACAGGCTCATAATTTTCATGAAATGTAAATAATAATGACCATGTCTAAGTAAGTTACAAAAATTGTGTGTCTTTTTATTTTTTTGTTATTATTATTATTGTAATGATTCAGGAGATATGATTTGAACTGAACAAGCACATTGATCACATAAGTAAAGTGATAATTAAAAGCATCTCCTTTTAAGATAGATAACGGCATTCTCTTGTGTGTAAAGAACAAAGATTATCTCTTACAAATTGTCGATCCCTTATGAAGAGATATTTAGTAGACTTCAATTTGGCGAATCCCTCGTAGAGATATTTAGTTCTTTCCAACGTAATAAGCGAATCATGTAATTTATAAAATCCGATAAAAATATCTGTTAACAACAAATCACTACCATACTTAAATTAGAGAAGTAAAACAGCTCGTTATATAACACACAATAGTGTAAATTAAACTAAAATAGGCTACTGGTTTTCATCAAACTCAAGAGTTTATGTCGTGAACTTAAAATGTATGGAACAAATGAAAACAACCACGGAAGTCTCAACGGTATGATTTATGTATACAGAACACCTTGTTTCTTAATTAGTCTAAACATTATTAGATAACAACCGCTGCAACTGTCTGCTTAGTTGTCTGTAGTTCACGTGGAAACATTTAGAAAATCGTGTCTTTCGTGTGTAGAATACAATACAGTGGATTTACCATGACATGGAATTCGAATAAATTCTTAAAATTATTTCACTGCAATATGTTTTTGGAATATATTGCAAATTTTAGTGTCTTAACAAATAACAGATAACGAAACAAAACCCATATTTATTTAAATCAAAATGATTTTATAAATTACACACTATATATTTACACAAGATAATATAATTGATGGCAATTTTCAAAATTGTCATCTATCATTTGTTTTGTCCGTCCATCCGTCCGTCACACCCAGATATAAGATAGAATTAAATTGTTAGCAACTTAAAGACCAAAGTTGGAATATCAAAGTAAGATTTAAAAATCAAACGTAAAGTCATATTATGCTTATTCTATAAAGTACTTTAAAGATAATAATAAGGCCGCCTTCTTAGCGTAGTGGTTAGCACATTGGCGTGCCACGCGGAGGTTCCGGGTTCAATTCCCGGCCAGGATCTGAAAATTTTCACGTGTCAAATCCCACAGTTAATGCTTTATAATCCACCGCAGTCACTAATGACTAAGCAGTTGATGCGATTTTAAATAAATTAATTAAAAAAAGATAAAATTATAGTTTTTAAGGAGTCCGTGAAATAAACCTATATCCTATTGCTTTGTCTGTGCTCATGCCACACGTAAATTTTTCTTATTATCTTATTAAAGAATACTAATGCCGATTTTCACAATTACAACTCTTTAGGAAGTTTCAAAAGTAATATCTACGTATATCATTAGGGTAGTTTACTCATTGAATGAATTAGAACTAAAAATGTCCAACTCTTTAGGAGCAAGTGGTCGAAATTTTAAAGTGCTTTACTTTTCATACGGGATATTTACATAATACGCACGCCGATTTTTAGAACTGTAGCGCTAATAACTGTATATGTTACTCCGGGGTTGTGACCGTCTGTTTACCACTTCGGCAAAAGTGGTTTAATTAATAATGATTTGGCTTTTTTTGTTCGTTTTGAATCTCTAAGGAAAAATGTCCCGAATTTTATTTTACTAAGTGATCGGAAAGTCAGTCCGCTTGAAGGTTTCCCATTAAAGAATTCTGATCCAGTTTTTTAATCCAGTACGACAGACAAATTTTGGATCAGTTAGTTACATAATAAATAAATCTTGACTTTCTTAGTCTAAGGAATATATATATATATATATATATATACACTTTTTTAAATAGTAGGAGTGAAGTGTCTTCATGAATCTCCACTGCTCATGATAAAAGTTTATATACTTCTACTAACATTAATTTAAGTCCAATTGATCACCGCTTCAGTCACTTCGTGCTGTAGTTCTACCTAGAAGATAGATAGCTTGAATAGTAATCCCACTTTTATCTGAATCGGTATTTTTTGGAATTTGTTTTTGTACTTGTTATTTTTTATACAAATATTTATAAATAATGTTGGTTTTCACCAAAAAAATCTTTTAAAACAACTTCAAATTGTGTCTTTAAAATAACACATACACGTTCTATAAACGGGGATATATTTTAAATGGAAATATTCTTTCCCGGCCTCTGTACACACAAATTTAACGACACATCGTAAAAGGTACATTATCTGTAAGTATTTTCCAATACAAGAATTTACAAGGTAGTATCAAATATGACACGTTTTCTGGATAAAGTCAATTTATTTTAATACATTTTAGCCAAATTACCTACTTCATACTCCTACGTGATATTATTAGGTAAAACCCATGAAGTAAAACACCAAGCCTAAATTACTTTAAATATAACGCAACCAAGGTTTTAAAACTTTTACAATACACGGTGATATTAACGTAGACCGACTGACAATGATATATTGAACAGTGCAAGGCCTGGAATGTATTTTTACCCACCAACCTACCGCCAATATCGGATTGCTCATGAACTCAAAAGCTCTTGACTTGTATGAGTTATCGAACGAAAATAAATAGACCTACAACGTAATACGCATCCTAACTTGTAACGCGTTTTACGAGTTTGCCTCTTCACAAAAAATATCATAAACACGGCTACTAATTTCATTCTAAAACCAACAGTTTCCTAATATTTATACACAACGATGTCACTATTCGTTTATAACAAACTATGGAGATTTTATCAACGTACTCGTATTATACAAAATTCTACCACGTGTGAAAAAATATGGTTTTAGTACAATTATTTTGAAGTTTGTTAAAGAAAAATAAAATAGTTAACCGATTCTATAGGTAAAAATTAACTTCAATTTTTTAAGATTGTACACAAATTTCTGAAACGCTTTATTAATTTTGCTTTAAAACATCACTTCACTCTAATTTACTGTTTTAATATAATAAACTGTGCTTGTCATTAACCGCACAGGACGTTGTCTTAAATGTTCAATAATTTTGAAAGGTGCTACATTATGGTAAGTGATTAAAAACTGAAAGGAGTCTTTTAATGAAAAATAAAATCTTCTCTCATATCAACTCTTTCATCATTAGCAATCAAACTTATTAATAAGACAATTAGAAAAAAATATCTGTCATATTTTTTGACCTATCAACTATTCGGTATACGGTAGAAGTAAACCACCTAAGCTCATATAACTCATTATTTAAAGAGCTTCAATTCCTGACACTGGCTTTTTTGTGCAAGGGATAAAGAATGTAATACAAATTACATAGCTACATCGCAGAAGTTACTCGACCACTCCATTCTCAGAACGAAAAACAAAATTAATAACTATGATGCTAATCACAACAATTTTTCTTTATACTTTATTAAAGCTAGAACTGTGCTGATCTGCACAGCCAGTAAATATACTCGGATATTATTATACAACATTTTACCACTTTTGAGAACAATTCAATCACTAGAAAGACCCTCAATTTTAAACACCAAGACAATGATCAAATGATATGAGTAAAGATTACAGAATAAATTAGTTAAATTTTTTTTGATACTTCTATTAAGAAGAATAAAAAAAATTTGATGACTTGTAAAATTTATCCCAAATCTCTGCTCTACCTTCTGCATAGCCGACGATTAAAAGGTTACCTGGTAATCGTCAGTAAAAAATAATGTGTGACGTAAGACAGGGAAACTCTGTAAAAGCAATAAACAAGTTTATTTAATGTACCCATCTGAGACCAGCAATAAGCCCGCACGCAGTGGAAGCAAAATTCTACCTTTGTATAATTAGTTCAGAGTGAACAAGAAAGAGCGGTCAACGAAATAAACGTACTATTTTAACCGGGGCGCAATACAAGCCCTAATATGTTATTGTTTAGGTCATCAGCCGAAAGGCTGGTTTGAACCTGTAGAGGTTTCATAAAGTAAAACGAGGAGTGAGGTGGTTTACCACAGCCTTCCTTACTGAGTAAAAAAGTACGCTTATCAGTATGCCGGGCCCTCTTAAAAGCACATATTTTCCACTCTGCAAATGACACCTTCACTTTATTCACCACAAGGTCTAGCTGTATAATTAAATTCATTACTTTCAGAGAAGACAACTCTGATTAGTGTCTACCTCTTCTGTTCTTAAATGAATGAATGAATGTTTTAATTGGCTGACCATCTGACAAGAAACCGAACTATTTATTTTAGCCTTGCAATGAACAGATTGCGAGTAAATAATTTGACACTCCACTTGTCTGTTATAGGCAGAGACCCTAATATACATAATACAGAATTCAAATCATAAACTCCGTTTAAAAATAAATAAATAAATCGTATAATACACGATTTATTATTTAACTCATGGAGTTTTCACAGTAAACTCATCCTTCATTCTATTATATTTTTAAAGCGGCTTAAGTTCAAAGATTTAAAAATTAGATTAACAGAAATTCTATACTGAAAACCCATGGTGGTTTAAATGTATGAAATCAAGCGTTCACGTTATTACAATGAAAAGATATCCATATTATAAGTATGTACACTTGGATGATTATTTTTAATGAAAATTTTAAAACTCTATTTACAAAGGAATTATCTTGTATTTAAAAAACTCGCTTGACTGTATAAAGAAACTATTATTCTTAAATTAAATAATTTCTACTATTATTATACCTCGGTAAAAGTTTCACTAGAAAATCTTTTATCGGTATAATAGTTAAAACTTAAACTAAAACTTATTTGTTTTTGCAAGGGAAGAAAAAACATACTGACTTATATTAGATAACACTTTTCATGCCCATTACAACGATAACTGTGGTCAAATAAACTAGATTAAAAAAGTTTAAAATTTAAATGAAATGTTAATCTGAAAAAAATTTGTCGGGTCAATAAAAAAACCTTTCTTTTTAATTTATTTTCGTAAAAATTATTTTAGAAACCCTTTTGTCTTATGGAATTTTTCATTAGGGAAACGTTTACATTTCTTTTTTAATCGAAGATTCATAAAGTTTTAAGTAATGTAAATTTTTATATTAAAAAAAAATCAGAAAACGTAATTAATATTTGTTACAGACCTACCTACATTGATGATAGTACTGTTCTTGTGTCAAAGGTCAAACGCTTCAGTGGACGTTCCACAACTTGGTCAGCCATTACCACAAAGGACTTGCAAAACTTAAAATAGTTTACAAGATGTACAGAATGTCATATTTCAGTTAATATCCGAAATTATTTAACGTTCATTACTACACTAAGGCCAAGTGTGAGTAGTGAACAAAATTGTCAAAAATGTTTTAAAATTCTCGGAATTTTACAAATTCATCGGCTTAAAAACAGCCAATTAAACAGACGGAACAGGTCTTTTACATGTAATCAGTTAAAAGTTGGGAGTAAACCCTTCATAACGATTACTTTGGTATTACTGAAAGTTCCTCAAATTAATTATTTTCTGGCAATCTATCGCTTACTTCAGTGTTTGTATCTGTAGGACAGTCTGAATTAGTCTTAATGTGAATAACAGTCGGACGTAAAACCAGAATAACCTAGAATTTCATACCCAATATTTATTTTCATTTTACAATCAAGTTACTCCGGATCTATATGTGTAAGTGGATTTTACGTTTCTATAATGAATAATATGTTTTGATTCATAATTTGTACTTAAAAGATGTTGAATTTCGTATTTTGTAATAAATTTTTTGTCCTATAATTTATAATTGTTTTATAATTTTATAACTATGATTGGATTGTACCGGTTAAAATGTATTTTGTAATCAACGATAGTTATTTTGTTTAGATCTGTAGTATTTAACAAACGTGGAATTCGTTTTTAGTTGTTTTTTGTAATATTATTTTGTAAATTTTTAAATCTGTTCGCTTCTCAAAAAGCTAAGTTAGCGTTAGAGAAATATAAATGCATTTTCAATATATGATGAAATTCTTTATAAATAAATAAAATAAATCATATTTTTACAACTAGTGGAGCAGATTACGAGAAGATGAAAAATATGTTGCCTTTTTTAAGGAACATTATTAACAGCTAATAAAATTAAAATTTTCTACATCACATTAATTCGTTTTTTACATAACTAATGTTTATTCAGGCACATTTAAATTCACAGAATGACTTTTGATTTACCCGTGTAGTCGGTACAAAAACAATAACACAAAATAATTTTAAATTTTACCCATGTATATTATATTCTTTAAAATACGAAAAACGGAAAATTATCTGGGAATAAATTTGTTGGACAATAGTAAAATACGAAGGCTAAAGCGGCGGCACCAAACTGACTTTTGTTTAATAATTAAACTATTTACCTTCGTTTTTTTTAAATTTAGTTTCATTATTTTTGTAATAGCCTAAGTGTTCAACAGCGGATAGTTATTTTTTAAAGGTATATTCACTAGGAGATACCTTTTCATGTTAAATTATTTTTTAACAAAAATATATTATTGTTTTGTTAAGTAACAGATTGTAGTTATTGCCCTTAATAGAAAGAATCATCAATATTTATCCAATACCATATTTTTAACCAGATAACATCGAGTCAGAAAATTGAAAGGCTTTCCGACAGAAATAAATTTCCGTAAATGTGAAAGTGACACGCTGAATACGAAATCAGGAGACCGACGTTTGGGTATAGAAGCCAAGATGAAGGTGAGTAAACACGGCTGAATGATATTGAGAATCTATCAGAACAGTTTTTATGGAGGTAGGAAAGACTTGATTACGTATCTTGAAGGTCCGACGAAAAAGGGAACAATGTTTATATTATCCCTCAGCTTATAGTTTACGCACGTATATATTCAGAGAAAAGAGAGAATGTAAAATAAGAGCGACGCGTTTGTTATACAACAAGCAGCTTGTAATCAATAAAATATTCTCTTGCACTATCAGAGAAACGAAAATTCAAGTAGAACATAAATGAATGCACTTGAAGCACAATTAATATTAATGTTATCTTACTCCTATGTCGAATTCACTGAATTCAGGTGGATTTGTATTTCCTTTTACCCCTTATTATTAAAACGCATTCGTGTAAATTTTCAAAATTAATTCTTCTCAGAACTGGTTCAATACTGTTTAGCATTGTGTTTTATGACTGATAGATATTTGATGAAGATATAACATAAATATGTTAACCCACAGTTTATAGAATACAGTTAGGTATTTATATTTTACCAATGCGAGTTCTAACAATAATAATGTATTTAATTAGTTTCATTATATTAATTTTACAATGTGTACAATTGTTAAAATATTTCTGAAAATTTCTTAACCAACGCCCTTTTCCCACGACGCTAGTTAAGCAGCTACTTTTACTTCCAGGACTTACTATCGTGTCGGTGACGGTTCCCACGGAGCTAGTTAATTATTCCCAATGCTCTGTAAACATGTGAGTTGTGCTGTGTTATGTTGTACTAAGTAGGCCTACAGCTTTCCAAAAATTCACACCGAGCTAGTTTACTAGCCCTAGTCAATCACGCGACCTTTTCCCCTACTACCGCTAGTCTAGGAACGTTTCAAAACGTTCACACCAAGCTAGTTTACTAGCGCTAGTCAATCACGTGACTATTTCTCCCTTACTAGCGCTTTAACTAAACTAGCTGCTAGTTGTTCGTTCCATGACGCTAGTACTAGCTAGTCTACTAGCAGCTAGTAAACTAGCGTCGTGGGAATACTTTAGATAACCTAATAAAAAGTTTCTAAAGCATGTATTAAGAGTGAATTAACTTTTCTTGCCTCTATAAATACTACAACTGCACATTTAAACAAATAACCGTAGTATTTATAATGTTCGTGTTTAATGTCCTGTTTTCGACTTGATTGGGGAAATCACCCAGTGACAAACCTTCGTCGCTATTTTATATAAGTTCTCTATATAGACTATCCAGCATATTTTTATTCTCGATAGTGGATTTTATGGTAGGTGGGGGGGTATGATAATATTTGTATCTCTGAATTAATGTGAGAAATTTCAAAGAGTTTAGTGGTAGAACATTTGTTTTTTGTTTGTAAAGCAGTCGTACATTGCAATAGGGCAAATTTTTTTTTTTTTTTTTTTAACAGTAAGAATTATTTACAAACAGTTTAACAAAAACTTTCAGTAAATGTGTTGATGATGAATAAAACTTGAAGAAGAAAGCACTCAGCAGCGTTGCTTCCAAGTCATCGTTTGGTTACAGTTGATGAAGGGTTTCTTCTTGGTCCTGGTGATGTACAATTTTTTTTTTCTTTTTTTTATACGGATGAAGTGAATGAAGGTGTGAAAAGAAGCGAATGAAGACGTGATACTGATGATCTGTGTAACTGATGATAGAAAATTTATTAGATGATTAATTTTAGATTAATGAGAGTTAGCAAGATTTAGATTATTAATAAATAATAGTTGACAACCGTAATATCATTTTGTGTTTTTGATCTTAAAAGGATGGTTAAACATTTTAGATCAGGTGAAACGGAATGGAAGATCTAATATTCTCGCCTTCTTGAGTCTTTGATGTTCAATATTGTCATCGAGAAGATTTATAGCCAAATGATTGGAATGAGTGTCCAACTTGGTTATATACTTTTCACTCCGACTGCTAATTTCTTCTCCCACCGTAGGTATGCCCAGGTCATGATGGAGTACTTCATTAGGCACATACCAAGGTGCACAGCATATAAGTCGAAGAAACTTCGATTGGAATCTCTGTAATATTTCTACATTAGATGTACTTGCTGTGCCCCAGAGTTCAATTCCATAACTCCAAACTGGTTTTATCATCACCTTGTACAGTGTCAATTTATTTTCCAAAGACAACTGTGATCGCCTCCCAACAAGCCAATATAGTTGTCGTAATTTGAGTCCAAGTTGTTTCCGTTTGGTCCATATATGTTTTCTCCACGTCAATCGCCTGTCTAGATAGATGCCCAAGTATCTCACATCATCTGAATGCGGAATTACGTTGTTGCGAAACGTTACTGGTGAACATGATTCTCGTTTCATCGTAAAGGTTACGTGTGCAGACTTCTGTTCATTTACTTTGATCCTCCATTTTTGGCACCAGTCTTGAATGTCATTTAGATGTTGCTGTAGTTTTTCAGAAGCGTGGACTGGGGAGGCATCAGATGCAATAATAGCAGTGTCATCGGCAAAAGTTGCTGTTGTTACATGTTCATTTACAGGAATATCTGCTGTAAATAGCGTGTATAGAAAAGGACTTAAAATGCTACCTTGAGGTACACCTGAACGAATTAGGTGCAAGGTCGATAACTCATCATCAAATTTCACTTGGAAAAAACGATCGGTTAAGAATGATTTTAGAATAGGAAAATAATTATGATCCAGGTTTAATTTAATTTTGTGTAGAAGAGCTAAATGCCATACCTTGTCAAAGGCCTGAGCTACGTCTAAGAAGACGGCTGAGCAAAATTCCTTTTTTTCTAAGGTATATCGAATTTGGTTAACTATCCGATGTACCTGTTCTATCGTAGAATGTTTTTCACGGAAACCGAATTGATGATCCGGGTAAACACTTTCTTCCAAAAAAGGTTTTAGACGATCAAGTAGTAATTTTTCAAAAACTTTTGATGTGACGGATAGAAGACTGATCGGTCTATATGACGTAATTTCGGTAGGTTCTTTGCCAGGTTTGAGTATCATGACTATTGTAACATTTATTTTCAATGTTACAATTTATTTTAAAATCTATTTTCCTCTCATTGTTCTAATTGGATTAATTTTTCGTTATCTGCTCTGTCGACGTTAATTAGTTATCACTTAATTGATTCGCTCTTTTAGGCTTTGCTTACCGTTCGCTGCCATCTGTTTTATCTACGGTGCTGGTTCTCCTCCTCCTTGTTGGAGGGGACCCGTGACGTCAAACCGAGTTTTCTTTTTAGGTAAATTTTGCGTTGCTCGTTCTTCTTGCTGCAAAAGGTCATGGCGTCTGACGTGTTTTTGTACTTGTGTCGTTAATGTTTTTTTTTTTAGTTTTTCGGGGTGCGTTATGCTGATGTTGGTCTTGACCTTTTTGCTTTCCCGTGTTCCGGGACCCAGTGTGGGGCAGTTTTTACCCAGTTTCGGGTAGAATTAGATCTAATTTGGGATGGATCCTTTTCAAGCCCTGATTAAAGCTATTCTGTGCAAGAATTAAAGTAATCCTGTTTGGGCCAAGTGACATCCGATATGTATTTGCTTTCGTAACCCGAAATCTTGTTGTCGGCGATATGATTCTTTTGTAAATAATTATCTTGAAGCCTCCGCATCATAAAATTTTAATTTTAATTATAATATAAATTTTAATTGTTACTTTGTATCTTACGACAAAATGTTTTTTTGCTCATTAATGTATGCTGGTAAGCATGATACGGTGCGGAGTTAACCGGATTCCATACTCCGGATATTTTTTTATCTTTTGTACTTAAATTTTTTTTTTAAAATATAATTATATTAGAAACAAAATCACTTTCATTTTTTTATTTGCATTTGAGTTTTATCCAAAATAGCTTTGTTAAAAAAAAGGTATACTAAAAATTAAATTCTTATTAAATAAAAATAATTAATTTTATAGTATCTGAATTATCATATTTAAAACAAATTGATTTATGATTCCTTACTAAATTAATTTATTGTTCAACTTTATCTATTCATTATGTAAAAGGCCTATCCTAATTGAAAATTCTAATTATTATTTCTTTTGTAATTATATTTATTATTAATTATCTACCTTTTTATTAAAATTTTTTTTAACTGGATCCAGTAATAAGTATGTACTATTGCATATATAACTATATTCTTTCTTGTATTTTGTTTTTTTTTCTAAAGATTTGGATGATTATTATTATAAAAATCATTTATGCGCTTGCATAACTTTCTCCGTTAATGATGAATTTGCTTGTAACCGTAATTTTTAATTACTCTATTTATTTAACATTTTATTAAAATATTCTTAGTAAACTATTTTTCTTGATTTAATTTTGGTATCACATCACTGCAGTCCCTCCTGTTGGAGTTTTTCTGTTACCCCAATGCCAATTTTGTTTGCTGGGGTTTTTTGTTTTTCGCCCGAACAAAAGGGGTAACACTATTTGGGCAACTTTCCATTGAGATGGAAAGCAACCCGTCCTTAGAATTGCGTTGAAAATGAATGTCAGGAGTAAAATTCCCTTCCTTGGGAGTTGCTTCAACACCTCACCGGTAATTAGGTCATAGCCAGGGGCTTTTTTGGAACTCAGGCGCTTTTGGATTGTAGTTATCACTTCAGCCGGAGTGAAAGATTTGATAGGAGGTGATAGCTGAAATGGGGCTTCAAGATGTTCTAAAATGTCTTCTTTTAATTTTCGATCGATATCATCGTCGTGTGGACGGAAGACAGTGGACAGATATTCCGCAAACGCTTCCACTTTTTCTTTTGTGGTCCTAGCCCAATTTCCATCCGTTAGACGAAGAGGTGGAATTTGTTTCTTTGATCGTTTTATGTATCTTGTAGCTTTCCATAATGAATAGTCAGTAGCTGCCGTTGGAGATAATTGAACCAACCTGTCTTGAAATAATGATTACGCAGTTCTAGAAGCGTGTACTTTAGATGTTGTGCTGCACGATTGAATCTTGTTTTGTCATCTGGGTGTCTGCTATGCTGCCAAATTCGACGTAATCTTCGTTTTTAGTTTATCAATTCTCGAATGGTAGCAGGATAACTGTTGCCATGAGCGTTTTTGTTGGCGTCTGTAGTTGATTTCCATGCGGCATTTTGCACTACCTTATTAAAATGCTCAACCGCTTCCTCAATCTCGTCTTGCGATTTTAATGATACATTTAGAATTATATTTTCGGTAACCAATAAATTATATTTATAACCAGAATTATATTTTCGAGTAAAATCGGTCCTGGATTTGTCCTCAGATCACACTCCTATAATCGCCAGCGTTGGTTGTAAACTACAAAAAAAGAAGACACTCCCTATTCTGTGTAACAAAAACACAGATTAGGGCAAAAATAGTTCAGAAATAAAAATTATAAATAAAAATAAAATAGAATAAAAGTTAGAAGAAAATTAGTTCAGAAATAGGTTCTCAAAAATTATGAAACGTAATGTGACAGTAAGAAAAAAAATTAAGTGAGAGAAAACGTCCCTGAATATCTTCTTGTGCTATCGACAGTTCAAAACTTTCACTAAAATTATACCACAAAATACAAAATACGACCATTTGGTCAAACGGAAATATCAGTAGGATACTTAATTGAAACTGAAACCTGGCGTAACAGTCGTTTTAAAACCACAGGTTTACGAAAATTTATAAGAGGTTAAACATGTTCAATCAAATCTACTGGTTTCATAAATCTTTGTCTAAAAAAAGTACGTCTGTCTGTTTTCCTCATTAATGCTAATGTAAACATCTAAGGTAAATGAAAATGCTAGACTTGGTCTGAAATCGAACTTGGAACATAGAAACTAGTTGCGCAGACTATTATGTCACAGGTCATGTTTCTCAAGGACCCATCTCATATCAACACAATTTCCATAAGATCTTTATAAATGAACAGAATGAGATAAATCTCTGTTCTATCAAAAAAGTATCATATATTCCATTACATAATTTACTACTACAAGACGTATAGTAACAAAAACAGTTTCACTTTGAACTTCGTGGTCATGATCAAAGCGGTTTCTTTAAAACCCCACCCTAGTATGCAAAACACATGTGTGATCTTTTAAAGCAATTTTAGTACATCAAAATGGATTCTTCAGAACATATACATATATATCGTTTATGACGAGAGATGTTATAATACAAAAGACAGCGTCCTCTTTAGATGTCGACCGGCATCAAATAAGTCGCTATAGAAACTGAACTGATAATGTAGTAGTGAAAGTCTGTCACTTTACACAAGTACAAGGGTACTTGTATCTAGATCGAAGGACTCTTCAAAACTATTATGATAACACAGTACCGTAACATGAAAGGTGTTGAGAAAGCCATTGTTCTCTACCTGTGGGAGTTCAATTTTTGCTTACCGTATTTTGTCTATGTTTAAACACAAACTAATTGATGGATTTCGAAAACGTGGAAGAACGCCTACTTATTTATACATATATGTAGTAAGTACTAGAATTAGACAATTCCGGAGGGATACACTTAAATGTCTTTTACTGTGTATACAGATAAAATGTTCATGTACAATAGCGTTAATATTTCACACAATATGCCTACATTTTAATTAACATTTAAAAGATGAAACTGAGATACCGTATTTTGTCTATGTTTAAACACAAACTAATTGATGGATTTCGAAAACGTGGAAGAACGCCTACTTATTTATACATATATGTAGTAAGTACTAGAATTAGACAAATCCGGAGGGATACACTTAAATGTCTTTTACTGTGTATACAGATAAAATGTTCATGTACAATAGCGTTAATATATTACACACAATATGCCTACATTTTAATTAACATTTAAAAGATGAAACCGAGAATTTAACCCCTAGGACCAACGGCTCACCAAAATTGAATAGTTTAAATCATTTTATATAAAAAGTTAATATTTATGAGAACGTACAGCCTATCTTAATAAAACTACCATTAACAAAATTATGAAATACATTAATTAAATTCCCTTTAATCTTTTTTAATCTACGCATTCAATGAGAGGAATTTTAAAATATTTTCTGAAATTAACAACGGTATTAAATACACAAATATGGTATAAAATAAATACAAGTTTACTTTTTTTATAAATTCCAAACTAACCGTTTTTTCATGTTATTTATTTTTCTAATTTTCATATCTGCTCATTGTTCCTTGTTGAATTGATCGTAGATTTTACTCTTAAAAAAACTATTATCCGGTTTTAAGAAAGTACGGAAACACATTTACTTATAACTACTTACATTTTCATAATTAAGTCTACTTTTAATAAATAATGAATAATTCAATTTAAAACCTACGTACATGATTTAGAGTAGACAAAATAATACCAGATTGCTTAATCTAGTTATTAAAATAATATGAGAAACCCTGTTCAGAATACAAGACTTAATACAATAAATTAAAAAAAAATTTAACTTCCGATCAACTTTAAAACTTTAAAGTTTTTGATAATATTTTTTTAAACATATTATTTACTTTTATCAGTACAATGAATTACAATGATAAATGTACTGAAGATAACAATGACAAAAATGATAACGTGAACGACATGAGGTAGCAGGCCAACCATTGGTGGAGCTTCTTGATTTTTATTTTACTAATGTAATTCTGAAACAATGTATATTACATACTCGTACATTACAGTCATCTGAATTGTTTTTATTTATTTATTAAGGTAAAAACAAATCTCTGCTCCAAGTTCTCTCTAGCCTTTTGCGAGGTTTGTCCAGTAAAATAACTGAGTTAATCTTGTTATTAGTTTGTTTTTATGTCAATTAATTTTCTGTGAAAACGTTTATAGCCCCGTATTTTTGTGTCTAATACATATGGAACGTTTATGTCATTTAATTTATTAATAATTTATTAAAAAAAAAAAACGAATTTAGTTGTAATATTGTGAAAATATACAAAAATATACAAAATATACACCTTGTAAGTGCTTAGAAATTTTGTGTGTATCGATTCGGAATTCACTGTGACTTCCGTAAATTGTGGTTTAAGTTATTTTTAACAAACAGTTCTGCGTTTGTTTCCAACATTTTACTGAGATTATAACCATTACGGAAACAGTGAAAAAATTTAAATCGACGAGAAATGCTGTTCAATTGTCACGAGATGTCATTCCTTGGATGACAGAATAAGCGATTACAGGCAACAAAGGGCGGGTCACGTACAAGAATGAAAGTTGACTGTTCTGTAATTTATCACTACTGGGAATGAAAGAAGAGACTGAAATCCGAATAGGTTGGAAGAGCGAACTCATACGACCGTAATAAGTAGGCCTATACTAGAATAATTGAGGAAAAGAATAATAAAAATACCAAATGAAGGCATATTTCATTGAAGCTTGTTATGCAATATTAGATCTAACAGTTAATTACTGTAATCAACGTCCAAAAATTGTTTTCATAAAAATATTTAACTGATGATGTTTCAAAATGTTATAAAACACAAATAATAAAAAATATATTTCATAATGCCAAAGAGAATATCGAATAACATACACAATGGTTTCATCAGGAAAAAGGGCCGCAGAGGAGAGTGTAAAAATTTTAATCGTTAAGTAAAGGTTTTAGGGCGATAAAACATGGAATTAATTTTGTGTGATAGGTTATTTAATTACAATAGGCAACACAATAAAATCCAGGTGAAAATGACAACAAAAACAAAGTAAATTTGTATAAAAAGGATTAAAAGCTCAGATTACAAATGCGGGTGAAAAATTTCCCTATAAAACACTAAATTACCTTCCTATAAATGAATTGAAATCGACGGGAAAGCTTTAATAACAAATTCACAGAACGGAAACATTAACTAACAATTTCCAAGGGATTTTAAAAACAAATAATAAAACCAGTAATATCTGACAATTTTCTATTACAGGCTACAATTAGCAATTACCCAAAAACTTTATACAACGATACAGTTAATTTGATTGGTTGATTACAAAGAGTCCAACGACAGTCAATTGATCAAATCTGAAAGCATTTGAAATTTATATTTCGTTTAGGCCACGGGATACCGAAATAAACAAACACAGTTAATCCTCTACATAAATTACAAATACTCTAATATAAATCGACTAAAATACCTCACTAAATCCCATGTTTAATTTAAGCACTGCATTTCAATCCATCAAACTTATTTAATTTTAATTACAGAATAAAAATTACAGTAACATAATTAAACTAATCATTGTAAAAATAAAATCATACGAAAACGATGAAAAAAGGGAAAATATGTAGGCCTACACCAAAATGTAAGGATAGCTTACTAAATGTAAGTTTCTGTATACTAATACAGAAACTTCGCCCGCGCAGCGCGCGAGTTTTCCCTAACACCACGTTATTTTTGTTAAATTGGGTTTGTATTTTTCACCAAAAGATTAAAAATTACTGTTAGTATCAAAACACACACGCTGAGTTTTTAGCACTGTAATTAATTGACACGGTTTTAATATTTGCAATAATATTTAAATTTGGGATTCGTATTTATTCTGTTTTTACTTGTTAAGAGCAAGTAAGAGTAGACAACGAAAACATCCAGGAAGTTGGGGAATTCTGCAATCTAGGGAGTAAATTACTTAAGTATTGAAGAAGTACGAATAATATCAAAAGCAGGATTACTCAAGTTAGAAGGGCCTTTGAAATTAAAAACAGCTTACTGACAAAAAACATGAATTTACAGATTAGGAAAAGTTTCTTAAAACACTACGTTTGGAGTGTAGCATTAAACGGGAACGAAACGTGGGCGACAGGGGCTGCAGAAAGGAAGAGGATAGAACCTTTTGAAATGTGGTGATATGAAATTGTTTAAGATTAGGTAGGTGGACAAAATAAGTAATTTAGAGGTTCTAAGACGTGTGGATGAAAGAAGTATATGAAAACATCTTACCAAAAGAAGGGATAGGCTAGGGGGCATGTCTTAAGACATTCAGTTATTGCTTTGTCAATTTGTCAATACTGGAGCGTAGTATTATGGGAGTCAATTGTACGAGAAGGCAAAGGATGAAATATTTAAAGCAAATTTCAAAATATGTAGGGTGCTGTAGGTATGTAGATACGCCAGGTAGAACAGCTGGGAGAACTGCATCAAACCAGTCGAGAGACTGATGACAAGAGAAAGTGGTCGTAATTCAGTCATAAATATTTTCTAGGTATAAATTACGAAATAGTACGCGGAATTTATAAAAATAGTAACTTCGAATAGTATAGTGCATTTATTTTACATTAAAATTTACAAAACAAAATAATAGCCTACATAAAATGTTTGTGTACAAAACAAAATTTTTTATGAACAATTAAACTAATATATAAATAAAATATTCATACAGCTTTTTTCTTGTTTTCTTATTTATTTTCCTTCGCTCTAAAACACTTGAAAGCATAATTTACCAGGTCATTTCTTCTGAATGGTACAAAAATAATAATAATAATAATAATAGCTAATAATAATAATAATAATAATAATAATAATAATAATAATAATAATAATAACAATAATAGTCTATTTCTTTAGGGCTATCCCAATAGTTTTACACGTTAGGCAGAAATGATCAAAATTTAAATACTTTTTCTGTTTTGCTTTTCAACCTCTAAACAACAGATCTACTAAATTTCAGCTCTCTAGGTAGTTGAAATTTTTAAAAATTACGGATAAACTGAGCGGATGAGTGAGTCAGTGAGGACTTTCGCTTATGCATAATACATACTAAGCAATTATTTAGGATATACAAATAAAAACAATAAACTAACGATGGTACAATTTATCTTTTTTTAAATGAAAGCAAAAATATAGTCATTAGCTTTTCTAAAAAGAAATGGAAAGTTAATCACCAATTTCAACAAAAAAAATAACCTATTTTGTATTTTAAAATCAACAGTAGGCTAATAATTAAAACGACCCTACGCGCTAGGATGAAATAAGATTTCTTATTGTAGTCTATTCTTATTGTAGTGTAAGATTTCTTATTGTAGTCTTCAGATAAATACGTAATAAATTTTAAAATAAGTAAATATTTAAAATGCCAAATTACATAGAGAGAGCATATTGTTATGCTCCAAATTAAGATTATTTCTCCTGCGGCATCGCACATTTAAAATAGAGTAATGTATAAATAGTGTTATTACACACGTAATACCGTTCAAAACAAAAACTAACTTATCAACAAGAAAACGTAACAAAAATTACTAATTAAATTTTATAATATATACGAAACAAATTAATAATAATTAAATGCAAGAAATTTTGCGATTCAAATTTAATGAAATACCGCCTGAACAAAGGACTACCAAGTAATGCTTTACAAATATTAATTTTCGTTTTTTTAACAAAATATGAAAAAAGTATGCGTATAGCGAATTTTTAAAAATATAAATGGATTGTGTGAGTGACAGTTCAGTAGCCACTCCATAATGTCATCCGCCACCGAGTGGCACTTACCCTCTGCACACGCCTAACTTGTAATATTCTTGTCAAAATCTGATGGTACCACCATGCATGTATAATGGTTCAAATAAGAAACCACTTCACACGAGAGTAAAGTGTTAACAACATTTATTAGTTAATATATACCAGAAAATCTTAATGAATTTTAAAAGTAACCTATATTAAATTAGCAGACGATTTACTTTTGCAATAATTAAAAATATGTTTAAACAACAGATTTTAAAATCTTAATATTTTTTTGAGAACTATGTAAATATTAATAATATTTACTTAATAATCGTATAAAGAAAGTTACGTCAGTAGCATAAAGAAAGGAAAACCATTGGTACACCATCTAACGGAAAGCCTGGAAACGTCGTAGTTTAGGTTTCCCAAACAGAATGCGCTATTTCGATCAATAAACGCGATTCAAACTGAGCATGCGCTTAACCAAATAGCGCTTTAGAAGGAAAATTTGAAAAGTTTAACAATATGTGCACAAAAAAAAACCGTAACAAAACAGAACGTGATAAGATTAGAAGATATATAATAAATATTTCAAAATGTTCAAAAAATAAGCGTACTAAAACAATTCTCTGCAACATTAATTTTTAATTAAAAATTTACAAATGACTATAAAAAATATATTGGATATTTTAACGAAATATTTAAGTACAAGTAAAAACGTGAACATAAACGGGAGGAGCTCACTGACTCATCGTTTATGAATACCCTAATAAAATAACAAACTGAAACAATGAAAAAATTATTGCAAATGCAATTATTAAGGTTATAATGCAGACGTCAATTTTAGTTGGTTTTCCTCTCATTTTAGTAGGCTAACTGTGGGAAATAAAACTCAGAATTTCTTCCAATTACTTTAACTATAGTCCGATTCACGTAAGAAAACACCTGTATTTAAACAGCAATACATATATTGAACCGTTTTATATAAAAACAATTAGGATACTTCAAATTACAGCTTTTTTTATTGTTGGTTACAAGATATACATTAAAATTTTCGGAAATTCTAGTGTATTAAATATACGAACTACGCATAAAAAGTACCCTATTTTTAACCACTTTTCCAGTATACCCAACTTCTAGGTACTATTACTTCGTTCATGCGTACTTTAAACTGTATAGGGCTACAAAGTATATGTGCTAACGTAATCCTGTAACCAAAAAAAGAACAACCTTAATTTTGATGTATCCTAATTGTTTTACATACAAGGTTCAAAAGATATTATTTTCGATAGGGGTTTTCTTTCGTGAATCAGACTATCTTCTTCAGGTGCCATCTCCGCTTCGAAGGTTGGCAATCATCAGAGCGATTTTTATCTTTGATGTCACAGCCCTAAACAATTCGTTGTTGCTGCAACCATACCAATCTCTTAGGTTTTTCAGCCAGGATTTTCGTCTTCTTCCCAAGGATCTCTTTCCTTGGATTTTCCCCTGGACAATCACTTGTAATATTTTATATTTTTCTCCCCTCATGACATGTCCCATATACAATAATTTTCTTTTCTTCACTGTTAATAGTACTTCTCTTTCTTTATGCATACGTCTCAACACCTCCACATTCGTCATCTTTTCCACCCATGAAATCCTCAGAATTCGCCGGTACAGCCACATTTCAAATGCATCCAGTCTCCTTTCATCAATCTTCTTCATTGCCCAAGCCTCCATCCCATAGTACAGTACGGATAGGACATAGTATCTTAGGAGACGTGTTTTTAATTCAAGGTTTAAATCTCGGCAGCAGAACAGTTTCTTCATCTTGATAAATGTTTTTCTGGCCTGTTCTATTCTGATGCGAATTTCCTGAGAGACATTGTTTTCATTAACAGTTGTGCCTAGGTACTTGCAAGCATGGACTCTTTCAATGCGTTGGTTCCCTACATATATCCTACCAACGTTCTGATATGCTTTAGCTATTAACATATACTTTGTTTTGATAATATTAAGTCAAAGACCGTACTCTTCACTAACTGTGGCCACTCTGTTTATTAGCATCTGAAGGTCTTCATATGTTCCAGCTAATCAGACTATAGTGCAGGTTAAATCTAAACACTGTGGTATCTTTTAGGTCTTATATAAAAACTGCTAAAATTAAATTCCGCCAAAAATCTGTATATCATATTCACTTCATATTCGTATTTTAAATCTGCCCAGAATTATTTTCAGGCACATATACCTTTTTATTTGAATGGTTGTATGCCAGATAAATAGTTACGAAATATCTTCTAAATTAGAAATGCTTAGATGTAGTACCATCCACCATATTTCTATTATCTACAGTACAAGAAAACTGAACTACATACAGGGTGGACCAGGAGGAAAGAAAAACATTTTAACAGGTGATTGTAGACCTCAAAACAAGACAAAAAGTTCATATAAACATATGTCTGGAAATGCTTCGTTAGCGAGATACGTCTAGCGAAAGATTTCGCCCAGATTTCCACTCCGAGGATTAAATGAAACCGGATTGAACCAATTAGAACGGTAATTAAGACAAACATTTGATCGGTTATATGAATTTTGACTTGAAAAATTGATTAAACTAGGTCCCAGAACTGTAAGTCCCTTAGTTTGTAAAACAACTTGCTTAAACACACAAAAATATACTGTCAAAAACACGTTTTTACGTTTGAGGCGCTATAATTCCATTAAATGGCTAACAAATGCATAAAATCCATGAACAACAATTGTAAAAAATTTAATTCTGAGAAAATTGATGTAAATAATGTCAATGGAAAACAATTTCTAAATTAATCAATTCAAATTTAATGTAACTTGTATTACCCTCCAAAAAAGTAACAATACTGTATTATCATGATAAACGTTTTAAAAAAATTAAGCTGATACAAATTTAATTTACCATCATAATACCGTTTTCTAAATAACACATAACTAATTTACTTACATTATAAATAAGGTTCGAAAATACCACCATTACAGTCCATAGACTTCTTAACACGCTTCCGAATATTTTGTGTCGCTCTTGCAAGAACATCTTTCTTTTCCTTTATGAGGGCAAACTCATGTAAAAAACGGAGAATGTTAGATTTATTGGACTAACAACCACGGTTGATGGACAAAAATTATACACAATGTTTCCAGTTATTTATTATTATTATTATTATAATATTACAATTATTTATTATTATTATATTACAATTATTTATTATTATTATTATTATTACCAGTATGCTTCAAGTGGTTTTCGTTAGTATTGGATTTTGAGTTACCACTTCTCTTAAAAACATGAGGGTCAGTAAAGAATTAAAAAAAAGTTTTAATTGTATGAAGTACAAAAATTAAAAATGTAGGAAACAGATCAAGGCATACTAATAATATACAAAATATCGGATATTTTAAATTCAAGTTTCTGCCGTTTTAAATATTCCGCCATATTTTAAACGAAACTCATTGGTGTGTCTCTTCCGATGGCGACGCGTGCGCGATATACAAATCGATTTTGTAAACCCATGCTTTACCGCTAGATGGAACACTACATCAGTATACTAAATTCTAAATGTAAAGTTTACTAAGATTCCCGACAGAGTGCTGTTTCAACCACATGGCTAATAACGAAGGGGTGAATTCAACGGAATTACAGTGTACTTCACACCGGAAGTGGAAATGGTCTTTATCAATGGTCCAACGATAACCTGACGAGGAATCGTTCGTGCGTATCAGCTTTCACTGACCGAAATTTATACAACTTACCTTTATTTAGTTTCAAAGCAACGGATTTCTCGGCACTTCCTCATAAAAAAAATCAACAGACCTCTTTTCAGGTCTATAATAAATCACCGCAAGTAAAATAATAGGCTATACTACGGCAAATGATAATACACAAAGCAACGTTAAAAAAACAACACTGTCCTGTAGAAAATGTTGAAAAAAATGATTTACTGATTGCACGGTTTTTTTAACATTAGTGGGATATGTTAATTTCCACCTCCTGGGTTATAATTAGAACGAATGCGGAAATAGGGACGAAGTGTATAAAAAAAAATAATAAAATGAAAGCTACAAAATATATTCTTTTTGGGAAAAAGTATTATCATTATATTTAGGTAAAATATTTTTTTTTAAATTATTCCCTGATTTCTCTTCCATGTACACAAATTATTTACAGAGTTACGCATTCACGAAAAATGAAATCTGTTAACATTTTAAGGTATAAAATAATTGTTTGTTTACTGCTGAGGAAAAACAAAAAAAACGCTGCCTACATACGGCAAGGTATTGTACAGTGATATGAGCAAACCGTAGGTTACTATCAGAAGATACTCGTCACGCATGTTCACTGTTGCCGCAATTTTAATAATAATTTACGGAAAGATTTCATGTTACTTCAACACGCATTTTCAAAAGTTTTTTAAAACACCTTTACGTATTAAAGTAGGGCTAATTTAGAAATGCGTTATGATAGCATCAAACAAATCTGCATAAAGTCAAATTGAAAACTAACTTTGTCCAATAAGACTCAAACAATATCAGACAAAAGATAAAACAATAATTTTTTCATGCTACGTAAATCGAGACTGCTGGAAACACCATCAGGAACCACAAAGGTGACAACGTTCCATGGAATGGTTTATCTCAGCGGAAATATATTGAAGGCTGTAAGAAATTTGAGTTCCCATATTGATGTATTATTTGTGTACACCGGTCACAAATAAAGTGCTCCAGGAATAAATTTACTTTTTTTACAAATACTGAATATGATCGAACCGATAAAAAAAGCAGAACACCGTCTTCGCATTATAAAAGATCAAACCATAATTTTATATAAACTATATAAGACGGGAACGTTTGTAGGCAACAAATGCGTTTGAAAATAATTTTGGTTTTCCCACATGTACTTAAATAATTTTAAAATACCGAAAATAAATGGGCAACATAAAAAAAACATTAAAATTCTCTAAAATTAACTTTTTACAAGTTTTTTGTAAAGTTCTTTAATAACACATTTATTAGTGAATGATTAATAGAGTTAATGTGAGTTAATAGCTTTCTTAAATTTTCACCTACTTTATTTACAATAGCCTACTCACGTCACGTCCTAATGAAAATGAGTTTTGCCAAGTTTTAGTACATGACGGGAAAACTGATATATTTTTTATTTTTATTTGCAACTTAAAACTACTGAATACTTCAATGAAACAATAAAATATGGCTTGACTTGGAGAATAACACCGCACATCAATCGGATTTTATGGGATTATTTTTGTACCAGATTAAATTTATATGATTTATTTACTTTAAATTGATTACAGTTTTCTTTAAATTTATTTATTAATTATTTATAGAACTCGGTAATGTGTCGAGCCTTAAGTCAAACAACGTCTTTGCTCCATCTAATACATTGTCTTCTTATTATTCTGTGAATACGGATAATTTGTTCCTTTTTTAATCCCTAATGTGTGTAGATTGCAATTCGTTCACTTTAGAACAATAAGCAACCCAGTTACCCAATGAGATAAGGATGGTATGACGTGTAATCTTGTGCAAGCGAGCATTCCTGAGAGAGTACATTTAATTGAAACACAATTATCAGAGGATACCCATAACTACAGTCCAGTATTTAAACCCGTATAAAGGTTACTAACTACCTTTACTCGGATTTGAACCACGGTACTTTCGTCTCCGAAAATCAGATGTTTAACAGCTGATCGCGGATACTTTAACTCGATCGATAAGTGTAACTAATAATTTCATAAAATACTCAATTCACGTGTAGTATTTGTAACAAGTCGTAACACAAACGATGTTCAAGAAAAATAAACGATGTTCGTTTAAAATTTTTAAAAGTCAATAACTGAAAGTTATAAATAAATAAAATTCTAAAGGTCTGAATTGGAACTACAGTAAATCAAGTTTTATAAAGTTTTAAAATGAAACTTCAATTACCACATTACGAGTTATTAAAATATTTAAAAAATAGAAAGAATCAGTTATTTAATCTATTAGATTTAAGTTAATATACAATATAATGAAACGCACAATACGCAGCAATATACCTTAAAGCAATTTCCTCTTAAAACCACTCTTCTCACATTTTCTAAGCGGTAGCGTGTAGCTATGTAAAATCTTTCGCGTAAGTTGGTGATGGTGAAAGATTGAAGTCGACGGCGAGAATGGAATCTAATTTACTTGGAAGTAGATAGATGGGGTATGGAGTAAAGAAAGACGGAAAGAGAATCCAGGGAATGGTCGTCGGAGGAAAAGTGGATGAGAGGGAATGTGTGTGAGTTTAGAATAGAATAGACCGATTATTGTGAAAGATGCCTGAACAAACAACTTACTTAGATAGTCGCCGTTTACCGGTAAGAACCATAATGAAAATAAATACGCGAGTTCAATTTGGCTTAACTTTAAGCGATTCATCCATCCGTAAAACGAAAACATAAAATTTAAAGCTTTAATATGCTTATCTGTATAAACCGAGGAAAATTCGTTGAGAAACCACACGAATAAAGATAATGCAATCAATTTAATAAGAAAAGCGGTCTAACTTTAAAAGATCATCCAAAAATTAAAGAATTTACGCCTAGACGGTTCGGTTATGATACCGTAAAATTTGTATATTTATATTTAAATAAACACTGCGCTGTTATGTGTGCATTCAATTTTAACAACCTTTTATACGGTTTCCCTTCTAAAGTCAATTTGAAAAATAAAATACTAAGTTCCAATAGTACATAAAATTTCAATTATTGAAATACGGTAGTATAATACATACTATTTATTTTACTGTCTCTTCGTAAAATTTAATTCTTTTAAAAAAATAAGATCAAACATTTACAAAGTTCTCGAACATACTAAATTCCATTTTTAAGCCACCAATATTACGATCTGTTCACATTAAATTGAACAATAAATAATTATACATGACAAATGTTCATTTACGTCCTTTATAATATTTCATTCGTTGTTGAGAAAATGACTATATTCAGTAGAAGATGAATTTTAAAAAAATCGTTATAAACTAAGGAAAGCAAGGTTCCAAAAAGTTTTAGGTTGTACCATCCAGTATTCTGTTACATCTGGTTATAGAAAAAAAAATTTTTTCCAAATTCAAAGAAAAAATACTTAATTTCAAATGAAAAGAATTTATTTAATTTTATTTAAAAAACAATAAAGCTATTTTATAAAATAATTTTTTAAATAAAATTTTTGAATTGTACCACGAAATATTAATATACAAATTTTTAGCAACTGTTTGCTTTGTCGGTTTGGAGAGACCGTACCGTTCAGTTCATTTATTTAATACTGCAATCATCATACCTCCATTTTGAATGTACTATCAACAAAAAAGAAGACAAAAATTTTAAAATAGTTAATTAAATATTTTGGTGAACACAATATATCTCGTAACAATAATATTAAAAGCATTATAATTTTCAATTTTTTTTTGACACTTTCAATTGAAATTTAGTATCTGTTATTATATTAATACAACAATTTCTAAATGTGAAGCTAATGTTCCAAAACTTGATTTACTTAAAGGAACGTGCAGTCATCACCACAGCCCTACAGTTGGCCAAGATCTCTTGGCCAGAGGCGCTTCAAACGCCTGCGCTGAGCACCCGGTATCGCCCTAATGTACATGTTTTGTATGAGAGGGTTGTCATGTAATTCAAATTTGTCATGCATCTTCTTTATAGTTGTTTTGCGACTTCAATTACGTATGGGATTTGTAAGGTTTTGTGCAACATTGAGTTTGTGATGTAGAAAGGGCATTGCGTTATCGTTCGTAGAATCTTGTTCTAAATAGCTTGTATACGATTCGTGTGTGAAGGTTTAGCAGATCCCCGAAGTTGAACTCCATATGTCCAGATTGGTCTTAAGACTGTCTTGTAGATTGTTAATTTGTGACATGTTTAATTTAGAACGTTTATCGAGTAAGCGTTTCAGTTAATAAAAGCGTGTTTTGAGTTTGTGGCGTGTGTGTGTGTAACATGTGCGTTTCATGTAAGTTTTCTGTCAAAGTGTAAGCCTAAAATTCCCTTAATTTCAAAATTTAACATCACTATTAACAGGATTGATTAAATAATTTTTTTAAATAAAACAATTTTTTACAAACATACCGCTACATGATGAACTAGTGATATACCTCAGAAAACAAAACATTCATCTTCCAAACGTTTTTGAAGTTCGTCAACCGATCAATCCCACATTGGGTTATAAAATTTCCAGTAGGTACCTGATTAAAGTCTCAGCGTTCGTGAAAAACAAAACCGCCATTCTGCTGTCATCAGGTCCAAGTTTCAAGAAATAACTGCAAGATTAATAGACCATATAGGATAAGTGTGAATACAGACGTTTCAGGTTCAGCTGATTCGAAACTCCTTTACAAAATTAATAATATATAACTATAACTCAAATCTAATACACTGGATCTTTCCAATCATGTAAATCCGTTATCGGTATCGTTGAACAGACTTAGAGTTAGGAAAGCTGGATAAATTTTCTTTATGTTTAAAAGTTAATTTCGATAGTACTGGTTTGACAGTGTCAACGTTAAGATCAGTATGGGTATAGCATTAAGTGGTTTTGCTACACCATGGAATTTGTAGGGTTTTCAGCAAAAAATTAATGGAATCTTTGAATATAAGAATATTTATATTTAACGCGCTCGATACTAGCCACAACTGAATTAAATATGCCAATTAAAAAAACAAATTTCCCTGAAAACACTTTTGTTCATGAATTATTTTTACTAGAAACGTATTGGATGACAGAACTGCTACTCTATGCCACTGTATGAACTCGTATGTTGAATTTCCCAAATATTTAGGTACGGTTTTAAAAATTTGAAATTGTTTTACTTTTTTAAAAGAGAAATTTATCGTAGTCACTAATGATTATGATTTATTTCTGTATCGTACATAAAAACCATCAAACAAGATATGTACTTTACGAGGTGATTAATGAGAGGTATATAAACTGTCCCCATCAATTAACATAGATTATAGGCTTAAGGGACTACCAAAAGTACACCTGCAAAATTTTACTTAACTGGAAAGCTAATCATACTAACTATTATTATTTTATATTTAAAAAATCAGAGAAGTTTGATAACACAAATAAATTAAATGCTAAGTTTTGGTTGGGTAAGTATATTCCGTGTTGTAGGCCAACTCTACTCGATTGCTACGATGAGGATCCCGAATTCGATTCCAATATAAGTCTTCGGTTTAATTTAACGATAGCTAGTCATTTTAACAGTTGATAGGATTCAGCACAATGCAACTACTCTAGAATTCTATTGCAGTAAATAAACATCTTAAAAATAAACATTTAAAACACAATGTAGTGAGGTTAGTGCGCTAGCCTACAAAGTGGAGGTCCGGTCAAACTTCACTGTTTTAGATACATAACCCACCGTAACGGCTACATAATGCGCGGTGGAGTGTTAAACAGGTGGAGTGTTAAATTCATTGCACTCGATCTGTTGGTTCCAGGGCTACAAGAAATAGTTCTGTTTCTTATCACATAATCAGCCAATTGTATGACTGAACTATTTAAGTACAGAAGAGATATAGGTGTAAAAGACACTAGTCTGATTTATCTCCTCTGAGAATAATAAACTTCACTATACAGCCAGACCCTGTGGTGAATGAAGTGAAGGTGTCATTTGCAGGGTGGAAAGTGGGTGCTTTTCGGAGGACCTGGCATTCTGATAAGCATACTCTTTTAACTCAGTGAGGAAGGTAAAAGTAAACCTCATTCGTCGTTTTTACTTAGCAAAACCGTTAAGAGGTTCAAACCAGCCTTTTGGCTGTTGACCTAAACAACAACCCACCCAAGTTATTAGTTACCAAACAGTTGATACAACTTTAAATAAACTAAAAAATAATATAAAATAAACCGAAAATTTTGAACACAATATTTTTATAAGTGGACGTCCTGTTTTCAATATTATTATAGTTCACTTGATGAAGACAGGTAGAAGAAATATGATGAAATAATGACATACTGAAAAAATTCAAACACGGACCCATTTATTATATAAAAGCTAGGTGTGCCGACGACTACACCAAATTACCGGCCAACACAAAAAATTAATTCACAAAAAATGAATCTGGTATCAAAATAAACAGCAATCCAGTACGAATTATCTGTATAGAATAAAACAAATAATTTTCATGGAAAACCACCTAATCCTGATAGAAGTATTATCACATGCAAGAACAATATTAATAATAATAAATTGACACCAATTCTCAAAAAAAATCAATAATTTACAATCCTCCCTCACACAGGACCTAATAAAATATTAAAAAATTTACTTCATCATAAATGATTTATTATACGTTAATTAATTAAATTCCCTCACCAACTGATCAAATCATTACTGTTACACAAAGTTACAGCACACAAAAAAAGTTCTATATATATCAAACAATTAGTTAGATGAATATCAAAAATTCCAGAACAGTGACTTTTTTACTGTTACCAAAAAAAGGGTAATCATTAAGCTTTCGCACGTATGATTTATTTTTACATTTAAATTTAATAATAATAATATATAGACTACATACGTCTATTAAAGTAGCCTCCGCTTCAATAAATCCGCAAAATCTTTTAAATCATTTGGATAATTATACACTAATAACGTATTTCAACAAAAATAAATACAACCTATACTAAAATCTACTTTGTCAGTCGTAGAGCGCTAAACTGATAAATTACAGTGGTCAAAGATTAGTTTACCGGAAAGACTGGATATTTTATCTTAAATTTTCTTGCGATTTTTCACTCCACTGTAGTCTTTTATGACTCATACAGCAACCAAATTTTCAATTACTTATGACTCTTAATTTACAAATTTGAATTAAATAATTAGTAGGTAAGGTAACAATAAAACAAATTACTTGAAAAATGATTTCAAGGAGAACAATATTCAATGTAAAACTCCGGAGTGATTTAAAATATTGCTTACACTATATCTCTTCTCAAATGTCTAGAAGATGTCTTCGAGATTTCGAGGTAAGTTTCATGAATTGTGTAGCTCATTGGTTTTCGTTTTGAAGACTTATCTCTTCGAAACGCTTGTATACGAGAAGAAAAACAAAAATAACATAAGTAAGGTCGTTGAGTAACAGTAAGTTTTTGATGTTTTAAGGAGCGTTGGAAATAATGCGCAGCCATTTAGACGTTGTAGAATGGTTTAACTGAAATAAAAGATTAAAATCCACCAACAGCTACATTAAAATAACATTATATTCGTTTAAAAATTTCAAAAAACAATACCTAAAGATTATTAAAAGATAAAAATTCTAAGGTCCTGATGTGCAACTAATGGAAATCAATATACAGTCACACTTCTTTCATACTCTGTTTGTTAGGGCAGAAGTATAAAATATTTTTTTTAGAATATTTGCAATTAAATTGAAGATATAATAGCGTTTTGTAGGAAACACTCTTGTTGCTCTATAACAGATTTCTGAAACTTTTTTCCTATACCATTTTAAAATCTCCCATTCGATACGAAATTCTTTCCTTTATTTTTGGATTTAGCAATGACTTATTCGATAGTTAATAATATTAACTTACTAACAAACGTGTTAGCCTCTAAAGAAGAAGACTCGCGCGACTATATTTTATCGTACCGACTGTATAACAGGAAGAAAAAGCAAAACATAACTAACTTATTTCCAAGAAAACAAAATTAACTTACCTGCAGCCTACGTTATTTAGGTTTGTAAGAACAACCACTAATTCAATTTATTCCACACAAAAAAGATAAAATTTTATGAAGAAAGAAAGAAAACTTGGTTACAGAATAAAACGGAAATCAAAAACCCTCTAAGGCAAGAAACAATCGTGTTTAAAAGTAAACCTATACAAATCTTTTAACTACATTAACAATAAACGTAATACACCAATTAGATTATTTCATAAGCCTGCTAAAAATTACCTTACATATTCTAAAAAAATTTATTTATTTAGTAGTTTAATTCACGAAAAATCTTACGCCATCTCCACCCTAGTCGGTTCTAGGATTCGAAGGAAACTCACGCCGTACTATCTGATGGAAAAATTTTCATGAGTTACCTACAAATGTAAACAGTAACTAATAGACCCTAATAATAATAATGAGTAAACTGGTAAGGTGACAAGTTTACCACTGGTTTGGATGATGAGTAAAAGCACACATACGACATGAATTTTAAGTTATAAAATCGATTTATCAATTAGAAGAATGTCTATTTTATTTCATTAAGAGCTACATTTCAACAACACTACTGAAAATAAATCTACCGCTCTTCACACCGATCTACCGTCCTGGGTCCTCAACGCTTTACAGGAGTTGCAGAACAAACGTTTATCGTTCTTAATGCGTGTCTTTTTGAACATAAATGTTGGTTCCGTTAAAAAATAGAACACATCCTCTGTAGAAGTAAAACTAAACAAGGTTATGGCATTTAGTCATTTTACGTGACTCGTACTATTTAATTATAAAATCGTTTATAGAATATAGATTTTTATATTTCAGTATAATACTGCTTTCTCTGAGCTTCACAAAATTAACACCGAAGTATCCAAAGGGGCAACAATGTTCTCAATTCTGCATAGTGTATTTACAAGAGATATGGCTACTCTAGACGCAAATGTAATTGCGACTTATGCTGACGACAATGCAATTCTTGTAAGGAAAAAGACCGCGGATGATGCTTTTAGATTGGTGCAGGAACTTTAATTAATACAGGGCTGGCTTACCCGTTGGCGTATTAAGGGGAACCTAAATA
Source organism: Catonia carolina (assembly GCA_035578175.1). NCBI lineage: Eukaryota > Metazoa > Arthropoda > Insecta > Hemiptera > Achilidae > Catonia > Catonia carolina. The sequence continues at coordinate 86,937,911 of JAQMRL010000002.1, forward strand.
AATCAAAACAAGTTACCTTGCGGTGATAAACTTTTCCACATGTGGTGCTGAATAACGTTCACGTCTCTCAGGCGAGAGTGGTGCGATATCTTGGCTTGTGACTTGACAGGCGACTAACTTGAAACATCATCTGCGTACAAAACGTTTAGAACTTTACCGCCGCAAAATGCTACTCTTCTACTTAATTAACCTTCAACCAAAATTGAACCTCCGTTCTAAAACTTAAATTTACAAAACCATTTTAGACTAATCTGGACTTATGGGTGTCCAGGTTTTTGGAGCAGCCGTAGAGAGTAACTTAAAGCCTTTCAGTAATAACTCTTTAAGACTTCTGGCGCTCCTTTTTATTTAAGCAGTGAAACCCTCCACGATGATTTCAAAATTCCGACAAAATAAGAACTAACCGCGTCCTTCTGCAGTAAATTTTGCGTACAACTATATGACCATTCTAACCAACTATACTGTGACGTAGCTACAAGGAAGTTTCCAACTATACAACGCGAATTTAAAACAAAAATGGAGCAGAGACCTCTTGGTCTGAATAACGGGTAACAACCGTAGTTCTAAATGGAGGATGTACCAATGGGTACCCCTTCTCCTGAAAATAAAATTCCCCACCGACCGTTAAAATTGTATATATATTACACGGAAATTGTGCAGCTCATTGTACTGTACCGTGATAAACATTATAGAAAAAAGGTGGTGCAACAAAATATTTGAAGTTTAAAGCAACATTAATTGTATATATTTTTTATATATTGTTAAAAATCTTCATCTCACATAGCTTAATTGAATTCAAAAATGAACTAATCGATTAAAGAAACTGTATTAGATAGAAAATTTTATTGACCGCTTCAGCAGCTTCACCGGTAATGTAGCTGACTGTCAAGCCAAAGATAGCAGATTATTCATGGAAGTGCTAAGCACATTACTACGGTCTACAGAATTTTATAATCTTCTATAATTTTGCAATCGATAAAACCATTAGCAGATTATGAGGTTTAAACTTTAAATAACTCATATTATAGGCTACTTAAATTTAAAAGTTAAATACGAGAAAAATTTAGAAAATTATCAAAAATACTAATTTAATATTAGCCTACTACGTTAAAAAACTATCAATTTCGCTCGCGTTGTAAGAAAGTTTACCGCTCGTCTAGACGAATACATAAATAAACAGTTTATTATTTTCCCAATTTCACTATACTCTTTACTTTATCTATAGCTACCACTGTAAGAATCCCAATACCGATTTTCATAATTATAACTCTTTGAGGAGACACAAAAATTATATTAAGTATTTTGCATTAAGGAAGTTACTCTCCTGGAGATCGCTTGCAGAACTTTCAAACTAATTTTTGAAACAGTACCTTTCGAGAAATAATAAGTATTGCTTTAAGGTATTAAACTGTTCTTACTTATTAGGCACAAGTGGTCAAAGACACATCCTTTAATTTTTCTGTTGAACCCTACAGAACTTATGTGCCGAATTGTTTTAGCTTTTTTTGTGATGTGCAGGATTAATAAAGAGTGAACGACTGAGGGCCTTCAACTTTACATTAATAGAAATAAAATTTTTAACACAATACACTATTTTAAAAATGAATCTGATATAAAAATGTTTATTTGTTCAATGAAATTTGTAACAAAATTAATTTCCCCAGCCAATTTTCTTTTAAATTATATTGCAGCTATTCCTACTGTAAAATCCCCGGAGCTTAGGTCATCCAATTTTTGGAATATTACAAATTGTACTGAAAATTATTATTATTGTTATTTAGTAAAGGCAAAACCTTGTTAGCCTGAAACAAAGCACACAACACTTTATCTTAAAAAACACTTAAATTACCATAAAATCTGCCTTATAAAATTACGTAAGATAATAAACAATAGAAAAAGATTTATTCTCCTCTAAACCTTTACCATGAAAAAAATAACAGGGTTAGCTGAATGTTTAAAAGATAAATTAAATATGGTAATGACAGATTCATCTTCTTTATTACACAGGCTGCATGTTTGATTTTTTATAAAACAGCATAAATACATATAAACACATAGTTGAGTTCACTAAATTTTATAAAAATTTTAAATAATATTTTGTACTTAGTTTTTTTAAAAACACCATTGTAATCGTATTTCAATCATTTATTTTTACAAATCATGAAGTATAAAAAAAATTGTTAACTCCTCCTCTCATCCTCAGGTAAAGATAACCCTTTCAACAATACTCTTATAAAAAGAAATTAAATTTAAATGTTACAGTTTTTTTAAATAATTTACGAAATTCAATTATTCGACATTTATAAAAAAGATTTAGAGCCTAAGATCAACATAATTATTTAAAATTAATATTCCAAAGCTAATAAGATAAATAATTTAACAAAAAACGAAAACGTATATTAATTTTTAATCAGTCAACCACAAAATTGACCTAAAATTAAAAATCTACTTAGCAGTGAACTTTAAATATCTACCACAAGGCCACATCTATTCTATAATGCTACAAGGCATATTAGTTAGTAATATCGGGCTACTTTATTTTTAACAGTCAACCGATGACAATTCGATTTTGGGGAAGCGTTAAGACTCCGATAACAAAGTTCAAAAAAGTTTGTTCAACACTGTTAACGAAAACTTTAATTTATTTCAAATATTTTTAGAAAGTTAGTAAACTATGCTTTTAATAAAAATATACTTTAAGCACTCCTGCAATCTTTGTTAAATAACTTTTTCAATCCATCCAACCGAAATTTACGAATAAATACCAAATAGGTGTTTTCTCAATAAATATTTATAAGTTACGCCTGATTTGATTTTCAATGTACTATATCTAAAATGGAAAACTACGAACAACAAAATATCGTAATCCTAACCGAACCTAACGTTCTGCCGTCAGCAGTTTTTCAATAATGATAAAAAACCGTTCTACAGAGAGGAAGTCTTATGTATGGCAAATTTAAGTGTAATACTATAACGTTGAGGTTTATTCAAAATTTATTTAAGTCAGCTAGAATGAATTATAAATTGTAGGTATTTCTAAAGTTTTTCAAATTACGAGTATTTAACTGCAATGATTTAGCAACAGACGTGTGAGTAATAGGACTTCGTACGCTTTTCCTTAATGTAAGTAATAAGCAAATAAATAATTGTTATAATGCATTATTAAAATTTTTATAACCAGGTATAATATTTTAAACAATAGTGTAAATTTAATTTATCTTGCCGTATTAATATAGTTGTATTTTTTAATTTAAATAGACCTACTTATTTTTTTAATTGCACCAGTCAATATTTTTATCCTACCGTTTAACTGATCAAGTTAATAACTAATAGGTCTATACTGATTTACTTCTTAAAATAATTAAAATATTCGAAAGAACTCATTTACAACTTACCAATTCCGTTGTACCATAAAATTTCAGCGATAGGAAAGATTAAAGAACTCACCTGAAAGAAAAAAGAAAAACAAATTAATATAAATTATAGATTAATTTAATTCTTGAGAAAACACAAGGCATTCAAGGTATTCAAGATAAAGCAATCAAATTTTTACACTAGTAATTGTAGACTGTAAAACATTTCCGAACATGACCTATCTCAAGTATTCTTTAACCGGTTTGAATAAATAATATGTGATTACATTTGTAGCAACTTTCTAAACATTTACGCTAGTAATTTATTTCAAAATTAAGCTAAAGTTTAAAATGATTGGAAACAACGAAACGTATATTGTTACAAGACATCTAACAATCGGTACTTGGAAAAAATACAACTTTTTTCCTATTCGACATGATAAAATAATTTGTAATAGGATTATTTTTAGACACTTGAGAGAAACCCATGAATATACCGTATTTTTCGGACGATAAGACGCATCGGACTATTAGACGCACCTTTGTTTTTCAAGGCATAAATTATCTAAAAATTATTTTGACTGATTTTAATTAGTTTTTTAATACAGGTAAATGTGATTTTTTTATTTGAAAAACAGCAAGTACAGAAGATACAATGTATATAATTATTTTATAGTCATAAATTTACAAAAACCATGGATATAGAATCTGTAAGTAGGCTACGTAAATTACTACTATCGGTTTCATAATCATAGACACCCGAGTTTGAACCCTTGCATGTCCATAACTATGAGTCGGATTTCAACATACTTTACATCAAAATTTAGCTCATTTTTTTCTGCGTTGACTTATAATAGTCCTATATTTTTAATGTTTAAAAGTTGCCATATTGAGGTTGGAAGACAAAAAGACCCGGTTTTTTTGATACCGCAACAAATTTCATGCGTTTAGAGGCGTGTAACTCGATAAATATTTGACCGAAAATGTTGAAATTTTAACACGACATAGACAATTTTTGAAAAAATTCATGAAAAAACTACGGTACATCCTATATCATTGTATGTTTTGTTTTGAAATCCCTAGTAATTGAAAGTGTTTAAGTAGAGTAGGGTAGTATTAAATATTATTATAGAAATCATCTACCCTGAAATATAGCTAGCGTTCGGACCATAAGACGCATGGTAATTTTTAGGTCATTTTCCTACGGAAAAAAGTGCGTCTTATCGTCCGGAAAATACGGTACTTTCCATACTCCATCGATTCACCAATTTCGTTAATGCGGCTGATTCCAATTTAAAAAATATACATTAATTAATGAACAATATCAAATACAAATTTATATGAAACCTATATACTCGTATTTATAAGAAGAACCTTTTCAGTTCCAATGACGTACGTTCAATGGTAAATTATGAAAATATAAGAAATATAATACGTAGGCTACTAATAATTGTGGACATCAAGTTAGTTTTTTAATAAGTAAACTTTTTTTAATAAACGTTTCCATGTTGTTTCATGTTGTTCCATGTGCACCAACAATTTTTTACCATTTTTCACTCTAACTTTTATTTTTAAATGACTGCTTATACACGGTGAATTGTTTTAAACCTTTTGTTAGATAACTATTGTTAGCTTATATTTGTTTTTCTGTTCAAATAGTTCGTCTGCATTAGTAGAAACGTGCAAAACAGTCAAACGTTAAAAAAACTGTACATGTTTTCTGTTTTTGCACTGTATTAAGTAAAGTCTACTACATTGTTGAGGTACAAAAAAATATGTAATCAGTTTGATTAAATTAATAACTAAAAATGCAATATTAATTGAACAATTAAAATAGCCGCTAATTTGAAATTTTTAATGTCAAACTGTAATAATTAAACTATTTACTGCAAATGTTCGGTATATCGACACAAATTTCAATACAATACTTTAAACCGTTCTCAAGATATAATTTCTCACAGTAAAAAACGAACTAGCGGATAGATAAAAATGAAGGAAGATAGGGCCTATGTTCACACTCGAGTTTTTTAAAATTATTTTAATCTGCTCCGGACGTCTTACACCTTTTCTTGTAAACATGTTGCCACAATGTGATGATGTGATTAGTACATCACATCAATCCAATTTTTCAGCGCATCTATAAGCAAGAAAACAATTCTGTCCGACTTCGAAGATCAATGAGTACTAAACTGACAAAACAACAACCTCGCTTCAAATTTTATTTTCGACACTAAATTATAAATCAATATACGCCTAAGTTCAAGATATTGCATATTTTAAGTTTTATTATTTAATTTAAGCTCCTATATTAGATATTTTATAAGTAAAATATTATTTTTCTGTTTAATTTAATATTACACTTCAGAAATTTTTCACTGAATATTTGTTTTTCATTTTCATTTTTTTCATAAGTTATAGACCCATTCGGAGGTTGTATTGTACATTCAGTTCTAAATGAAGAATTACAGGTAAAAAAAGAAACTAAGCGACGTCATAAGAAAATGGAGTACGGACCTCTTGGTCTGAATAACGGACAACATCCATAGTTATAAACAGGGAATGTACCACTGGGTACCTCTTCTCCTTAAAGTAAAATTCCCTATCGCCATTAAAATAACATTACTCATAGACGAAGATGGTGCAGCTCAATATACAGTACCGTAATAAAAATTTAAGACAAAAAAATTTCTTGTATCAATTCTTTTAAGTTTGGCAACTTATCTACATGGACCACCTCGCACCGATGGTATTACAAGAAACCAACAACCTGATTGGCATAAAAAAGATAGACCAAAGTTTTTTATCTTTTTCAATATTAAACCTCTAAAGTCAAAATTTGTGAGGTTTGTTAAAGATCTATTATTAAAATTAGGGATTTAAGAAGCTAATATCAAAGATCATTCTTTGTAAACATCGGACATCTACACAATATGCGTGGCATTTTAAAATAACGCCATAGCGTATAGAAGAGATCTCTTCTATACGCTATGATAACGCAAAAGCCTTTTAAAAAGACAGTAAATACAATCTCCTTCCACGTCAGCTCAAGTTTCTCAAAACACTTCAAAGAGACTTTAAACATATTTTACAATGAAACATTTGTCATTATTTGTGAACACGCGGTATTACTGTCTGTACTTGGGAACTATTACAACTACCACTGTTTCTAGTTGAGTAAGAGAACACAGAAGATCGTTGGGTTCTACAAAGTGCTAGGCGCCTAAGGAAGTTTAAGAGTTGCATAAGGTTAAACAATAGCCTTTGTTGTTATCAATACAAAGGCAACGTGCTTTAAGAAACAAGTGGTAAATGGAATTCTCTGCAAGAAGACAACAAAACAATGTACTGTACATAAAATTTTCTTTAGAAAAAATGTGGTAAGATAATATTTCAAGTACTTTGTACAACACAAATGATTTACACGAAAAATTAACAAAACCAATAACAAGAGACCTTCGTTTATTATGAAAATTAATTTTACAAAAATATTACGGAAGATAAAATTTATTTATCAATCGTCTTACCAGGGAGAAATTCAAAGTATCCTACTGTTATAGTTCCCCACCACAACAAAAAATAGTAAATATCGTTTCAAAAAATTATGTTTCTCAAAATGAATAACTTGGATTACGGAGTAAACTTCTTTTCAAAATGACTAATACGCTACGCTAAAACGATTAGAAAAAATCATTCATGTTCAATAAAATGTTTTATTACATTGTATGGTAACAACAGTGTGGTGCCACAACTAACTCCTCAAGGAACGCATGTCCATGAGTGACTTGAGTGCTCCAATTGGGGCGTAAAAAAAAATTGTTTTATGGGACGTTAATATTTTAAATACAACCGTTTAAACCGATCATAAAGAAAGTAGAGAAAAACATTTTGAATTCAAAAAAATAAAAAGCTTAAATTCTTTGAACTAAAATTATTTATTTTTACTCTTTTAATATATTCTTAAAAACACTTGTCTCAATCGGCATAGGCTTACAAAATAACAAACATAGACGTGGGTGCATATTTATGTAAAAGACTAATCTTCTTCCATTCCCCACTTACGAATAAAGTTATATTTGGAATAATTCCGCTATTTATCGCTGGACACAAGAATGAATAAATACAATACTTATCTCATTTTCATTCTAGTATTTACAAACTACCTAAAATCAATCAACCAATTACTAAACCAATATACTGTGTATGTAGGTTTACATTATATAGTATTTTGGTAACTTATAATCAAAATAAAAAATGTGTAAGAGAAAAAACGTGCTAACAACTACAAAAACCAGAAATTAAGAACCACTAAATTGGCTTAGGAATATATTATTAAAAAATTAACAACAAAATTTCACTGTCATAAGTAGCTCAATAAATTCTCTTGACTACTGTTACAGACATTAAGCAATGCAAATCATTTAGCAGTTGGTTTTTTTGTATAAAATCTCAATTTGACATAACTACAATGTCATTCTTAACAAGCGTAAATTAACATAAACAATAAAGTATATTGTAGCGTATAATATCAAACAGATCTTACAATGAATGAAGACACTGAACATATGGAATTAAGATTTAGGTTTTTCGATACGTGGAAATACGCCAGAGTCTGTGAAGCAGACACAAAAAGAGAAATGTAGTATTATGGGACACAACGTACGAGATGCAAGGATTTCCTTTAAAGCAAGTTATCAAGAAATAAAGCTACTACTGTAAAACAATGCATAACATTCTGTAAGAACAACATACGGTTTCATCATAATTTCATTAAATAAATGTCGGCTACTCGTATAAAAAACCTAGATTAAATTGACAAATTTTAATAATAATGAGTCCTTAGTGAACGAATCAGTGCAAACAGTTCAGTATAAATTCTCTAGGTTGTTGAATTTGCAAATACTCTTTGCAAATAGCAAAATAATTATTACTTGTTAACACAACTAACGTTAAATCAACCACAAACTCTCATTCAATCTACAATACAACTATTTGTGAATAATAAAAACATTACCTATAATTTAAAAACGTAGAAAAATAATTCGTAACTGGAACAAGTAGATTTCGCACAACTATATTTGTATTTTTTATGACTTTTATTTCGTATGAACAATTCAATATTTTACAAAAAGGGTTGGGCTTAGAAAATATTTTTGTGAAGGAAAACTTACAGTTGCGTACTTTTACTATGCCACTGATTTAATATTTATATAGCCTACGCTAAAAAATGAAAGATAAATTGAACCAATTATGTTTAATTTTTGTTTTGTTACTGTTAACAACAAATTGAACAGTTTAAAGCATTTATAAAATAATCTAGGGCCTATGCACAACTAGTATACAAAACTAACGTTAAGTAGCTACTTTAATAAAGTCAATAATATTGACAAAGTATCTGTACGTAAGCAAAGAGACAAAGAAAAACGAAAAAAGTTTAATTTTTGTTGCAGTATATTAAGATTTAAGCCTATTGAGCGTAATTGTTATATACGTGTGTCAGAAATTTGTATTTTGTGTGAATTTAAGACAAGTAAAAAAACCTCAACTCATTGTAACTGTAGGACTTATCATTTACACAATAAAATAAGTTTATTATGTATTTCACTATACGTTAAACTTAAAGGTATAAACTAACCAAAGCAAGACTAAATTAATAACAAAAATAAAACAACGTATAAATTACTTGTTAATAAATTTGTTGTAAAGTAGGGCCTATATTAAAAGTCGCGAGATGATATCCACTTTAAGCATTCTTTCGTGTAATGCAATACAGAAGTGTACTTCATTCTGAAATCATATCACGTGAACTGAATCTTTTATATAATATACTTGACATATAATAATATTCTTATTATTACTTTAGTTATCTCTCTTTGGTAATAAAATTATAATCAACTCGCCCGATCAAATGCCAATTAGCTATAAAATTTTCAAATCTAGAAATGTATATCTTTAGTCAATATTAGCGTTAAGAAACAAAAGTCTGAAATACAAGCTTACAAATATTGAATAGAAACAATCGAATTAACTTTTTTCTTTTAATTTTATATACTGCTACGTACGTTACAACCTGTTCATTTTCTTTGAAAAATAAATAACTTATCTGGAAGATAGGTGAAAAAACTAAAGGAAGTCAAACATACATTGAAGTTTTTACTTCTGTGTGATGTTTATACATTTCAACTAATAATAATAAAAAGTAAATGAAGTAAATGAATAAATAAAATATAGAAGAATTTAATTATTACAATATCGATAAGGCAAGTCCAAAAAATCAAATCTCATAAACATTGAAGAATCGAATGAGGTTTTCTTTAATTAATCAATGCATCATAACAACTACACACTTGTACAGCAATATCAACAAAGAATACTGTACATGGAAAAAATAAAAGCCCATCGAATATATAATGAAATCTCAGCCGATATGAAACCATAAATAATTTTATAAATTCATAATGTTTAAACAAATGAAAAACTCAGTTTAAGGATAAAATCACTATAAAAATATAGTCGGTCGACAAAATGTGTTTACATTAACGTATAATTTTGAATTTATTCTGTTAAATCTATCTTTTAATTCAACTGTATCCAGTCTTAATATCACTTCGAAAATGACAAATGGTGTTGATGGTACTGTATGGTATTTATATTTCTTTCTATAATCTATTCTTAAGTAGAAAATTGAGTATATGAGTTTTTATTTTTCGTCATGACTAAAGAAAACTCCTAATAAGGGAACTTCGTGGATGTAAGTCATGTTTTGTCTTTAAAATAAGTCTGTAGGATGTCTTCGTTTACGTCGGCGACTGTAGTTTCAATTGTCTAGAGTGAGGTACGAGGGATTTGCATGTGATTTGAGTTTTCTTTTTTATTATACAAGCCTTGTTTCAACTCATTTTATAGTACTTATGGTACAAAAACATTTTTAGTATGATCGATGACAACCGGTTTAAACTTTAAAGTGTAATCAAAATCGTTTTTATTGACTAATGATACATAGTCTATGATAGGCTATATAATTACTTTTTATTTATTTCAATTTGCACCAAAAGCTTTGGTAATTAGCGACTAATGTGGGTAATGGTACGAAATCTGTGGGTTTACGGAGTAATAATTTCCAGCGCTAGCCAGGACTCAAACCAAGATCCGCTTTGCCGTGTGCAGCGCAGTTTAGCGTTCTAACTGCCGAGTCATAGAAGCGGCCAAGGCAAATATTTTGTTGTGTTTATTTAATAACAACTACAACCTGTATATTTATACAACCAGAAGCATTTATGATGAACGTGTTTATGTGCTGTTTTCGTCTTGATTGAGGAAATCACCCAGTGGCAAACCCTCGTCGCTGTTTTATAATATAAGATCCCTATTCCAGCGTCTTTTTAATTTCCTTTGTAGACTCTGTGGTAGTTGTGGTTGTGCGACAATATTTGTATCTTTGGATTCGTAACATTAAAATTTAAATTAATATTATATTAATTTAATAATAAATTTACGTAATTTATATTTGCTTCATCTCGAAAAATTCTTCTGATTTTCGTTTCTCGTATAGTATCGGTTTTTGGTACATACTAATTCAATTAACTCTGTTGTTAAAATGTAGGCCTATCTGTTAATTTACATTAAGGTAAGTATTTACAAGACTTTAATGTAAATAAAGTAATGGATGAACATTCATAAGTAACGTAGCGCAAAAGTAAAGTGATTTCCATGGAAAAAACGCGAGACAGTAACAAAATGTCACGAACAAGATGTTAACACTGATATCTCTGACAGATATCAAGTAAGGCATTCAAGTAACTGAATTCTGTGTCATATGGAAACGAAACCACAAAAACCTACCATTCTTTTTTTCAAATAAAAAAATACATTCGTTTACACGCTTTCTAACTTTCATAAATTCGGAATATTATATGGTAACCTACAAACCAATACTGATCGAGTCAAGAAAACATCAAATTTTTTATAATCTCCTTATTATTCTACATAAGAATATATTGTAAATTTTTATGGATTATAAAAATAATCAGAAGATTTTTTTGTTGATATGAAGCAAATATAAATTACAACGCGGATCAGTTGATTTATAGTATTTGTAAGACATTTTGGCACAAGTTTGTAACTGAGGAATGGTATTTAGGCAAGAAATACAATAATTATAATACAATAATTATATACCGGCCAACATCGTTAGAAAATTAATATGATTTCTCTACCAGCTATCAGAACTAAAGCAGATGCCACAACCAATGAAAAATATGTCCACTGCCAATGTACATCTTATTTAATGATTTGATGATTATTTCGAACTTCAATCAATCATTAACTACCCTCAAGATTTTAAACAAAAATTTAGTAATCTATAGCTCATAAAAGATCACAAAGTGATAAAGTATTTTATAAAATTTACCGTAAGTGGATAAGTGAAACGATAGCTTCCGATAAATGTTAAAACATAGTTCAAAAATTTTAAATTAATCAATCTTGGTTGCTCAGATTCTTCTTACAATATCATCAAAAATATTTAAAAAGTGCTTTAATCTATACTAATATTATAAATACAAAGCGTGTTTTTTTGAGCAGGTAAATTTCCAAAACTAATGAACGAATTTTCGTGAAATTTTGACAGCATATTCGTATTTATATTCACAGCTACATTTTATTTTTTAATTTAAAAAAATTATAACCCTAAGGGCCCTAATGAAAATTTTCATAAATATGTATGCGCGCGCGCGCGCGTGAGTGCGTGTGAGTACGTATTGCTTTAGAAGTAGACGAAGGGGTTTGATGAAGGCGAGAGACGCACGCGAAGGAAATTATCAAAACATCATTTTGTGCGCGCGCGTGTGAGTGTGTGTGTGTACGTTGGAGCATACAATTGACTAGCAACTACACAATTTTCGTTACATATTTATTTTAAAAAAAATTGATTAAACAGTTTCGCGTGGGAAGCCGCGAGGGGCATGCTCGTTACAAAAAGAAACAAATTAAGTAACTCGTATCCAGAGGAGGTGTATCGATGGGAGAATCCTCCATTCAAGACACATACATCAATTATTACTAATTTATAAATATTCATAAATACTGGTATCTATTTATTGTTCCGTAATTGTCAGATTGTAGATTTCTCTGTATTATAAAAAAATATAATAAAATAAAAGGTACAGTGTTTTCCAAATTTCTTCTTGAATAGGTGCTTTTACAACGATGATATACTTTTTTAATACAGTTAAAATCTACAATATATTCTTAAATGAAATAATGAGTAGATGAGTTTTCTTTGTTATATATTGTGATGATTGAAGAAAAACCCCAATGAGGGAACATAGTGGATGTAAATTATGTGTTGTCTTGTCACTTTAAAATAAGTCCTAGGTTGTCTTTGTTTCAGCCGGCGAGTCTCGTATAATATGTTAATAGTCAATCGAATAAATAACAATTATTAACCTCTTTTTCAATACTTGCCAGTTTTAATAGAATAGTAGAATTGGAAATAATGATCTGGATTTTTAAATTTCTGATCATTTAATCAAAAATAAATAGCATATTACATAACTTTAATTAGCCGTTTGGTTGATGTCGATAAAAAGTAATGTCAATTGGTAATTTGTAAAATGTACAAGAAAATTTAATAAAAGAAACGAAATAAAAGGGTAGTCGCATCAAATCAAGGCTAATGGAGGAAGAACATTAAAGCTATATAAAGAAAAATGTCTTACTAAAAATGAGAGAGATTTTATCTCAACAGAGAACGATGAGTCCTCTTTAGTTGGACACTGCATTGGACAAGGTAAAAGATGTTTTGGCCTTTTAAGGAGGCTTTGACAGATAGACGTCTTGTTTCTTCTCATTTCTTCATTTTGCATTAAATTTTCCAGGTATAAAGAGACAAATAGCTGAAATAATGAACTATTATATAAAACTGCTTTAATAATCACACATAAAAGTAGTAAAATGAAAACAAAAATTCTGGTTAAAATAACGTAGAACAAATCAGCCAATTACTGAATATAAAATACTTCATAAATTCGTTACGTTCGGATCAAGAACATTTATTAAAACATTTAAAAGTTAATTTTTCTCTACAAAACCAGTCAGCTAGTTCTATCTGTATCAAAAGAAATTCTAATACATCCGGAAAAATCTACGAAGTTCTTACATTGGGAAGTTTTCTTCGTTCACGACATGCAAAAAAGAAATCATACATATCACTGTAAAAGGAAATCGCTGTTAATCTAAATAAACATAGATTGTAGATTTTGTTGTAATTAAAAAATATATCCTGCATTGATTTGATAATAAAACATAACCTTCGGTTTCGATCAAAAATATTCACAAATCATCGTACACTTTATCAAAACTTCCACAACATACTTCTGGCTCACCTCATGTTCCACTACATTACTTTGGTCATCTTGGGAAAATATTCGGTTATTCTCTTCCGATTTCTCAAACATTCTCCGTAATTAATTGTTTCCAAAGTAAAACACTGTATACGTACTTTGTTGATTTTTTATTACTTTCCTTCCTCTCCCAAATTTAGGTTCACCAAAAGTTAGGTAACTCAATTGGTTTGCTCTCAGTAAAAAAATTCTAAAGTAAATTTTTAATACATGGTTTTCATCTTAATTTCATATCAAAGTTTGTGTAGAACTTTAATTTCGTTTAAAATTTTACGATATGCGGACTAAATTAAGCTTGCGTTTTAAACACTACATCCTTTATTTATTAAGTTTCAATTTGTCAACGTACCCTCTTATTCCTAACCCTACTTTTTAAAACGACCTCAAAATTCCTCTTGTAACGAACGTTTCCATTCAACTTTATCTAACAACAGCTAACTACTTTATCTACAACAGGTTTTTCGCTCATCCAAACTAACTGATACACGAAATGTCTTCCCGTCATTTACCAAACAACGTTAAAAAGGCCATTGAGGAGGAAGTGGAGCAGGGATCTTCTATTTTAGGAACTATTATAAAATGTCATTAATAAATAAATAAATCAGTACGTAATACACAAATAATATTTCGAAGACTTGTCAGTTGATGGTACTCTTAGAACATGTCACTCATGTCATGTCATTCCCTCACCCACCATTATACTCACTGGTTATTTAATTGTAACAGTTGTGAAATAAATTAATGAAGTTAAAAAAAAATCATCATAAACACTTACTATTATTACATAACATCAAATTATTAACAACAATTATATCTACGCCATTAAATTAAAATAATACCATTTCATACCTAACCCTTAATACTTAAAAAACCTTACATAATGTTTACATAATTAAACAAGTCAGAAAACGGAATCGAAAATTTATTAGTATTAAATATACTAGACAAATATTTTAACTTATTAATCATTACTTCCAGCTTCCTAAAATATGTTTCATTCTTCATTATAAAACTGAAATTGGACTCTCCATTAATATTCTCATTGTCTTACCAAATAAATACAGGTTGTAGTGAAATTTATTATTTTGAAAGTAGACTACAACTCTGGTTAGCATCACTTGTAACGTTCACTTATTCTGTTCTCATTTGCTTTGCTTATTTCACCACGAACAAGAAACAGATTAGCATTACAAAACATTTTTTTCTAAGATTAATGGAATTTTACAATTATAACCATATTTTTACATGTTCATTAATGCTTTAACATAAGCTCTCTCTCCCGCTACCCCAACTCTCTTTCCTTTCTCTCTCTCTCTATCTCTAATGTTATGAGTTACAATTTACTAACAGTAGCTTCTTATTGTACAGTAACATCCACTTAATACGATTTTTAAGGGACAAACTCACGGTAGCGTATGAGGCAAACAAGCAGTTGCAGTAGAATAGGGCTATCTCTAATAAGAAGAAATTTTTACAGAACTGCAGTACTGGTCGTATAGCAGTTTATGATGACGTGTTTTGTGTTATTTTGCTTTTCCACCATATCACTTTTCGTTTTTATAAGCGTGTTTTATTTCCCATCAATCGGAAAAACAAAATACCGAACTTTTCTGCATTAAAAACCTGTCTCTCGGTTATTCATTAGCCGTGGGAAGAGGAAGTAAAGCATTTGCTTTCTTTCCACGTGTGTCATCTTTATTAAATGATCCATAGATCTGAAGATAAACAATTCCTGAATTGTTTTAAATCGGTTTGTCCAATCACTGGAGCCAGTGAAGTCAGCAATCTGCTGCCTTTTGCAGTTCGATTAGGTTAAAACGAACTTACAACTCGCACTTAGAGGCAACTAAATTTTCAAAACTTTACGGTAGTATAGAGCAGGCTCAATTATTTGTCAAGAGAAATGCAGTGATGCTTCTATCGATCTGTACCGCGGTTTTGTAATGAAAATAAGATTTAACTACAATACTAAAATATTATTAGTCAAGAGTTTTGTTTATTAAACAGAAACTGTTTGTAATGAGAGAAATTCGTCGCGTAATAAACAGGTAATCGTATTTACCGTGAGCGTGAGTTTACTGTAGTTATCAGTCCACAAAAAATACAAAAATTCATAAATTGAAATGAAACAACGTTTGTTTGTTGACATCGTTTTGTTTAAGCCCACTAAACAGATAATTTTTTTAACAATTTACACAGAAGTATACTAAAGAATATAATTAATAGTTTCCTGGCCGTTTTAATAAATCACAATAGTAACTTTCTATCAATTATGTATTACTACATTTGTTTCAACGATGTTTTTTTGTAAAAAAATTAACAAATTCAAAGTTACTTGTACTTCAGAGATATCATTAGGTTTCACTATTTCACCTATAAGAATTCCATTTTATTTTACTGTATTCATTAACAGCGATATCTTCTGTAAACAACTTCTTACTCAGTTCAATGGTAGTTCAGTACGAGCAAATAGTAATTTGCAGGTCAATAAGACTAATGAAGTGCCTCGAAGGCGTGCTTTCCATTTAGATTCTTTACTTGTCGAGTTCAATTTTACCAGTTAGGCTGCTATGTTCATCCCATCTACTGATCGGATATTCCCTTCACATTTATTACTATTTATCCATTTTCTCACTTTCAATTAAGTTTCCTCTCATGTAGGTTGGAACTTAAATGAAGCTTTTATTGAAAGTAGAACACTCCACTTTCAACTGAATAAGAAAGAGAAAAACAATAACTAATTAAGGCATTTTCAACAGAGTATTACAAATAAAAGTAAGGAACATAATTATTAATATAAGAATAGGGTAAAAAATGGGTAAAAGAATGGGTAAAATAAATAAACAAAATTTATAAAGCAATGATGAATATATAACTCTAGCTAATACAAAAGGGTAACACTTAAGATTGTTACAGATCACCCACTAAACTAATACTGTACGACCAACTTTGTAACTATAAGTGAGTTATATAATCTTATCAAATGAAGTGTCATTTTGTTCTATATAAAAAGTTGGATATTTTACCTAATAGATCGTTTTTGTGAAAAATTAATAATTTATGAGAGATTGTAGATTAAAAATTTTAAATGGAAACTAATTGGAATTTTTTTATCAACATAAAATGTTCTTAGGAACATGCATAAATACCAAATTTCGTAAAGTTATCTTTAGCCAATACGATATAATTTTTTCTTTAAAGAAATATCAAATGGATAGAGAACTAAGCGTTTTCAAAACTATGTTTATTGCAATTTTTCAATTTAATTTAAGTTAGTTTAAATTTTTTGAAGTTTCCGGGACAGCGTATGATGAAACGATTATAAATAAGTGTATAATGGTTAATATTTTTATCATACAAAGTGAAGTAGTTTAACGGCAACCCGTTTGGTATAATTTAGACTATTTTTCCGAATTTGTTTAATTTTAAGGTTCGCACAATGAACGTCAAGAAAGTAAAGCAAAGACTTAGTCTTTGCTCTACTTTCTTGACGTTCTGAATTAACACTAGAACTTTGCATAACTTACACATTTACATTCTAATGTGAATGTATTTGTGAAGCTATGTGAATTCTATTTGTGAAGCTGTATCATCGTCATACGAAAATACTTCAGTTCAATGGAAATCCACTCATACGTAATCTAGATGCACCGAGTTTACTAGGCAACCAACATACGTATATAAGGCTCCATGGAGAATGGAGCAGAGACATGGTTATAATTAACGCTGACACATTTCCGATTAATTCCAGAGCCAGCACTACATAAATATATAAATTCAGAGAAAAGAAATAAATCTTCAGAAAACTATAGGCCACACATAATCTCTATCCAGTTTAAAAATAGCTACGGACGAGTGGTGTTTCTCTTTTAAGACTTCAAGTAAAATCATATTTTTTTTATTTTTCATCACAGTCAGTAGTTGTAAAGTTGTAAATTAAGGTTTTTTCAAAATGTCACATCCATAGGTTGGTCATTAGTAACCGGGATAAGAATTGTTACTATTGTATTTAAGTGTGCGAGAATTTCATACCCTACCCAGGAGTCGAACCCAGAATATGTCAAGTTGCACTGTATAGCAGTCTAAAGACCCTAGTCCCGGTAAAAAGGCATGGTAAATTTTCACTGTATGAAAAAAAAATAGCGGTTACACCCCAGACCACACACAACGTACCTCATAAAACCTTGGTGATGCTGCCTTTTACCGTTTCTTTCAGAGTGAATGGATGTGACCGTCTGAGAGTGAATTGGGACCGAGAAAACCCAATCGAAATCAGTGCTAATGGGAGTGGGAGCCAAACAGATCATTCTCTTGTTTAGATCTGGCCTATCAGTTGCAGGGATGACCTAGGCAGTAATTTATCTATTGATTCCAAACAGAATTAGGGTCTTGAAGACCCGAATGTCATGGTAGAGACAGATTGGATGTTAATGTATACAAGTACAGATAAAGATAAAAATCGCTAAAAATTTCATATCCGTTTGAAAATTTCTGTCCCAACCTACACAGATAAACTGATTATCGTATGTAAATTGTATGAGTAGCCTATGTATATTTGTTCAAACAGCATGAGCTTATTTTGCTAAACCCGATACGCTTGTGTAGATACTTTAGAAAACAAGTGATTAAAATGAAAGGTAAACATAGTTAGAAATGAAGGTAAATACGTTAGTATAATTTAGTCTCTAATTATAATAGTAGAACTTTCATTGTGTTAAATAAAAGCAATAATAAACGTCGCATCGCAATTGTAGCTGAAATGCATTGCCTTTTAACTTAACTTTTAGGATTCGGATGACTATAGTACAGTAATTAATATCAAACGAGACCACATTTTACATGTAACCTCACCTAAGCTATTTCCACAGTAAAATAAGTACAAAATAGCATCCGTGCAAAAGTTATTGTACACACAACTTTTGAATTTCGTTTATTATTATAAGAGAAGGCTTTGTTTTATATGCAAACATTGTAAAATACTACACTGACAACAGGGCAGTTATTTTATTTTGTATGTAGTAAGTTACTGGAGGAACAGTATGGTGTGATGCATGTTTATATAACAGTTGGTATGCGCAATAAAGAAACTGGTATTACTTTTTTCTTTTTTGTTCACTCTCACCACTCATGGTATTATAGTAAATTGGAGGAAGGATTGGGTTATGTGGCTGAACTAGTGCTGTTCAAGTATAGCGAGGTTATAATATAAATCTACTTATTAGACAGACTCTTATATTGTTAGAAAGTTAAGCACGTTCAAGCAATATAGTAAACTGTCCCACTACTATACTAGAATATTAAAATGAAATTTAACTCTTTCTTTTGACGTTTAATTATGACTGCTGTGGTAGAATATCATATCAAACTCTACGTTGTATTTTCACCGTACGTAAATAAAGCAGAAATAAATATTTAAACCAGCATTTTATATTTAAATTCAGAATAAATTACTAACGTTATTTTAAGCATTGTTTAACTAGAAAAGCTACTTCTTTAGTTAGTAAAATTATCACCCAGATGACCAAGAGGTTTTAGAATGAAGTATTAAGTATTATTATAATAACCTGTAATTATGATCAAGATGTTCAACAACAGGTATCCATATTTAATACGATATGTGGGGTTATACGCCGAAGCCTGAAAGGCAAAGCAAGGATACACAGATTAAGTTTTACAAGACGATGGCCACACCGACACTAATATATGAGAGTGAAGCTTGGGTGCTTAACAAAAAAACAAAAGTCAACTATCCAAGCAGCAGAAATGAGGTTTCTTAGACATGTTAAAAGATGTACAAAACAAGACCACATCAGGAATGAGGTGATAAGAGAGGAATGTGGATCTCAACCACTAAATGAGCTCATCACGACATATAAAGGGCAATGGACGTAAACATATATTTAGAATATTACAGGACTGGCTTACCATTCATGGCTTTATGAACCGAAGGGTAAACAAGAGAAGTGGGGAGACCGAGGAAGAGATGGACGCTGGAACAAGCTCAATTACAGCCTAATCCATGATGTAGCTATTACGACACCGAGGTAAAGTAATAATTTTATTTACCACTAAAATACACATATGGACGACATAACATGGTCACAAAAAGAGTTTATCGAGTAGTGAAGTGTCCAGGGTGTACTGGCCAAGAATCCTGGGTTCAATTCCGTTTCAGGTCTGCCAGTTTTTCGTCACTTAGTTTCATAATTATACTTCATCGTCTGCCTCATCGAACATGCAAAATAGTCGGACATAAAATCAAAAAACCCATTGTTAACATTATTTTCAATATAGAAGCTAGTTGATAATTTGTACATACCTATGACTATTTGTGACCGTAATCATATTAGTGGTGTTATAATTATTTATAATAGTTAATAAATGTATATAACAATAGTGCAATGAAAAGCTGTTATTGTTACTGATCGCCATTGTTACACAGTTCCTGTGCAAGTAGTTTGTGTACGAACACGATTTTATTCCCTCACTAGTGACAATCCAGTAATGATTCCATGTAGGCATTGGATTAATGTTTCTCCTTTAAGTTAAATTGATTTATGATTAAATGTACTAAGTTCAATTTTTTTAATTAATTAAATTCACTTTATAATGATTTTTTACCTTAATTTGACACTACATCTAATAAAAATTGTTTGTCAAAATTTTGGTTTATCTACTAGTTCAAAAATACTCATCTTTCCCCTTTAGACTCCCCCGTCTTCACTGTTTCCTACCAAAATAATAGTTAGTGGATTTAAATTGATTTCAAAAATTATTAAGGAACTAGCGACAAGTTGTAGTTAACCATTTCAGTCACTGCATGTACAAAGAGATCTGATGAATTTCATCGTTTCGGACAAACCAGATAGGATCAAAGATGTACCTCAATACTTTACTCTGGAACCTCTGAATATTATTTTACTAGTTAAATAAATGGTTACACAAAAATCCAAGAGCAAAGAGTTATACTTAGATTTAAAGTGTTAACGTTGAGCATACCCAGACTTAAATAGTATTTGAATTACGGAAAGGACTCTTTAATAAAATAGCACAAACTGCACACAAATCAAGAACGGAAATAAATTTTAATGATATTAGCATTAATACAAAAATCTAAACGAAGAAGAAAAATAGAATAAATTATGTTGTACTTCAACAGTTCAATATTACAGCAGCAATACAATAAATATTGGATGTATTGTTATGCTAAACAATGTACGTTTTTCGTAGTCTTCTTGCAAATACAGAATACGTATTGAATGTATCGGATATGTACGTATATCAAGTACAGTATTGTATTATGGTATATTGTACTGAGTGTGCTTTTTTATTTTTACCCGTCCAGTAAATCAGAAAAAGGATGAATGTAAAAGATTTACCCTTTACACGGTATTATTGATGAGACCGTATTCTTCTAAGAAAATTGGTACGAAAGATGACCCTCTTACAAATCAGGAAATTTAACAATTTATAAAACAAACCAACCAAGAAAATCCTTTATATTACTTAAAAATAGATCTCAGATTTCGTTTTAAAAAGTACAATCTATTATGATACATATAAATGAAAACGGATTGTAAAGAACAACGATATAAAAAGATGTTTAAGTTAGATAACGTTTCAAAGCTTAAAAGAGAGCTTTGTCATTCAATCACTGATTTACTTTTTAATAAACAAACAAAAAATAAAATAATACATTTCTTGTTTTGACAAAACTAAAATAAATATTTAAATTTCTTTGACTCAAAGGAACGGAATTCTTGTAGATTAATTTCGCATTTGTATTTATTTGAATTTATGAATTGCATCATAAATGCAGAAGTATGAATGTAAAGAAATTAAATATGATATAAAGCGATAAGATAAGAAGTAAGTATAAGCTATTTGCTAATTTTTAAAAAACCTTACAAAATGCGGTATGCGCCATGTCTGCTGAAATTTTAGAGGAAATCTTGAAATTGTAGAAAAAAATGTTTTTTGTTAATATTGCGGCCCTAAAATTCATATTCAGGCCGCAAACTTACAAAAGTAGCACTTTTTCAAGAAGAACTTAAAGAATTTCCCCAAAAATTTCAGCAGACATTGCGTACACCATATCTTCTAGAGCATTATAAAATGTATTAAATGAAGCAATTTTTAGAAAAAAATCGTATGAGCCGGTTTTGAAAAAATCGCAAAAAAGTGAAAAATCGAACGAATAAACTACTACTTCTGTTTGACCGATTTTTATGGACTATAGCTAAGAACACTCTCAATCAAGTCACCTTACAAACACACAAGCAACTAAATCACAATCGGTTCATTCACTCGGGCTACGATGCCATAGTCAGATTCACATGACTTATAACATCACTCTTTTTTCACCAGGCGTTAGAAAATAGCTACAGTGATGAAACATGAATAAAATTATGACACATTACATAAAAAATCATCATCATCATCATAAGCATCACGGTTTAGGCCTTGTAGTCCTGTTCCGTTCTCAAGCTAGCAAATCTTTAAGTTACTTGCGATGACCATCTTTTCTTTGGTCTTCCTATGTTACGTCGCCCAACCGGTTGGTAATTAAGGATAATCTTCGGTGCTCGCTCATCTGCCATTCTCAGCACATGCTCATACCAGCTCTGCCGATAACCAGTGATCGCATCCGTTACACACAGCATCCCAAGCTCATTTCGTATATCCTCATTCCTCTTATGGTCCAGCAAACTGTACCCCGCTAGGGGCCTCAACAGTCGCATTTCTGCCGCTACGATTCTAATTAAGTGCTGAGTGGGTAACGTTCAGCTTTCAGATCCATATAACAGGACTGGCAGCACTAGTGTTTTATAAAACTTCAAAACCGTTTCTCTCCTTACTTTTCCCACCAAAGTTTTCCTTACTGTATAGATAAGGCGCTGAAATTTTTGTAATTTAAGTTCTACGTCTCTTGATTGTATGTACGATACTTCACATCCGAGGAATAAAAATGTCTTCACCTGCTCCAATATTTCTCCATTGATAACAATCTTGCTTCTAAGATGATCTGTGCCCTTAAAACCCATCACTTTTGTTTTTTCTGAAGAGACCTGCAGACCAAATCCCTGGGCAATCATGTTAAATGCGTGCAGGCATCGTTGAAGGTTATCTTCTGAGTCAGCAAACATCACCAGGTCATCTGCAAAAGCCAATATCTGCAAGGGCATCTGTCCAAAAACAGCTTTCTGTTCCATCACGCAGTACCATTGTCTCATGACGTCGTCAATGAATAGGTTAAATAAAACGGGTGATAACGGGCACCCCTGTCGAACTCCTTGAGATATTCCTACCACTCGTTGACCTTTGGTCATTCTTATAACTGTGCCCGCATACATACTCTGCACTACTCTAATCAGATGTAAAGGTAATCCCTTCCCTCTCAGTACTTCCCACAAGCGGGGCCGATAGACTTTATCAAACGCCTTCTGCAAATCTATAAAAGCCAGAAACGTAGGAATATTAAACTCTCTATTTTTCTCCATCAACTGAGACAAGGCAAACACATTGTCCATACATGACCTTCCAGCGCGAAAGCCTGATTGACCTTCCAGAAGAATTGCATCCGCTATTCCACTTAGTCTGTTTGTTATAATTTTGGCAAATATTTTATAGCCACTATTTAACAGGCTGATCCCCCTATAGTTATTCGGATCATCTCTTTTTCCTTTCTTGAATATTGGAAAGACAACAGCCTGGAGCCATTCCTCAGGTATGTGTGCCTCCATCCAGCAAGTATTTATGAATTCAAGGAAGCGATCCAAAAATCCACCTGAAGCATACTTAAATAACTCCGAGGGCAAGCCATCAGATCCCGATGCTTTACGGTTCTTTAATTTCTTCATCGCATACAGAAGCTCTGGCATTGTTATGTGATCTATACTATTCACACATAAAAAATAATGCATTAAATAGTCCAAATAAAGTTTTTATGAACACAATAATTTCAGAGTAACAAATATATACGAGTGGCAAAATCTGTCACTAGCTTTAAAATACTACTTCTGAAGATGGAACTCCAGTTTTTATTTTTATTAGGCTACTAATGGACGAGAATTAGTATTCTTCTTCTTCTTCGTTTACTTCTTTTTCTTCTTCACTTCAAGGTCTAGGTTTAGTGAACCAGTTCCAATACCTATCTTTTCCTCGGTCTTTCCACATCTCTCGTACCAATTGTTCTATAATTTTGAGAGCCTTTATTGGCATCCTCCCACATGGCATTCATTTCAAGTGACTTCACCAGTTTCTTCGGTTCAGCAAGATCTTGTCACGTAGTGGTGGAACAGACAGAAATCTTCTTAATATTTTATCATTCCTTATCCTGTCCGTTCTAGAGCATCCCAACACACTACACAAAATCTCATCTCCGCAGCTTGGATCTTGTTTTCAATGTTCATTGTACGTATCCAAGATTCGCTGCCATGTAGAAGTGTAGGAACGACGATGGTATGGTAGAATTTGATCCTCGTCTCTTAATTTTAGGACTTCTTAATTCTTAAGTACTATTACTATAGTATAAATTTTAAATAATTTTTTTCATAGTTTCAATAACGAATTTCTACACTAAAAAATCTGTCCAGTGTAGTAGCTTATCTAAGTAAGTTGTGCAAGATTATCATAATATGTCAGTAGAAATTATATTCAACATTTAAATAAAATTTCTGAGAGAGTAATAAAAATACTTAGTGCGTGCTATTGATAAGTGTAACATTACAATAATATATTTTTTGAGGGTTTGTGTATTTTAAGAAAACTGTATAACGTTCGTTGAACAAGATCAATTTACTGCAACCGACACTAGATGTTTTAATCTGATTTTTCGACATAATACTCAAAATGTTAAGGTGAATGATGAATTAACGTAATTTTATATGAACTTTACATCAGTTTTATGACACAGTTTTCCAATTATTGCATTAAATAAACTGCTGTTAAAATTTTAATTAAAATAACCAAACAGTATTTTAATAGAGCAAAGAGGTACGTTGATAATAAAATATCTGAGGCGACAACGGGTGAAAGAATTTAAATATTCAAATGAGACAAACGAAATTCGATATTAAATTACCCGAAAATCGCGAAAGAAAAATTTATTTCTAAGTAATCTATTACCACAATGCCAGAATCCAATCACCCACCCGAATTTAATTATATATCTCGGTTTCTTTTCAATTTTAGATCCTAAAATTGTTTTGTAATTAAAAATTCATCAATCCTCTCACAGATACAGCGGACAGCTATATTTTATTCAGTCTGTTAAGAAAATACAGGAAGAAAAAGACAGTAAATTCCTTAGAGTTCTTCTAATATTCGTATACGTTTTTCTGTTAAATTTACTTTTTAAACAAAAGTACTGTTACAAATTAACAGTGAAAGTCTATGGGGGCAATTATGCTTTGACTACAATAGCGTTTATATGGAGTATAAATAGATGTGGTTTATTACCTGCTTAGCGCCAGCAGCTTATTTGCGAGTTGTATTATATCCCATTAGGTTAGTACTCTTTGTCTTTATCTTATTTCTATTATTCTTTAGATTTTTTAGCAAAATTTACGAGGTACGATTTTCGGTTCTCTTTTTATTTATTCTTATATCATTCCTTATTATTCTCGAAATCTCATGACCGGTTATTGTAAAAAAAAAAAAAACGCTCCGTTGGTTCAGTTCAGTAGTAAATCGGATGTGAAAAATCAGTGTGACTAAAGTGATAGTTTGTTAAAACCAGTGTTGTTTTACTTAACGCGGTGCAATTCTTCAGCACATCTTCATCTTTAAGAAGTTAGAGAACAAAAGTTTGATTTTGTAAGTAAGACTTGATTAATTATTTAATTGTGAACGGTCATATTTTTATTTTTAGTTAAAGTCTTACGTTTTTATTAACATTTGTAATCAATTTAGTTTACTAGTAAGTAAGTAGGTTGATCGTAATTTACTAGTGGTTATAGCTGAAATGATTTATTGTAAATCATTAATTTGTTAATAAATACCTTTCATAAAAGAAACCTGTTAACAAGTTTAAAAGGAAGTTTAGTTATTTATTAAACAACCAGATCCCGAAAGAAACGAGATTAAACGTTAGGGTCCCTTGTTATCTTAATTTCATAAGTTCGTCTACGTTTCTTGATACATTGTCTTTAATGAAACTTACTATATACTTCATAGATATGATATTACACACCTGAATTATTTAGAATAAGATATTGAAATATAAATTTTAGAGTAACAAACTGTTAACTTTTTTAACGTTTATTCTCATACATCAGAAAAATGATGAAAGTTTTTCATTATATTTTCTATTATAATGAAAAAGTTCCGAAGTTTAATGTGAAAAATATAATTTCAGAGAACTGAAAAGTTATAGTACATAGTATTTCCACGAAACTCTAATATAGCTGTTATTAAGGATAGTATATAGAAAATATAAAATTACGTTCAAATATTGTTTATAAACAACTTTGGTCTTGCTTTAGTACTAAATGCAATTGACGTATAATAAATTATTGTAAAATGTATAAAAATTAATAAACTAACTTTTTATAAAATTACTGTGATTTAACATAAGCAAAACAGTTATTAATTTACGCTTATAAAATGTTAAATTACAATTAAAAATAAATTCATTAAACAAACTAGAATCTTTGTTGGCACAAACTATTAGCATTCAGTAAACAGCACAAACTATTAGCATTCGGTAAACATTCGACACGGCACTAAAATAATATTCCCACAACGCTAGTTTACTAGCTACTAGTACTAGCAGGACCTACTAGCGTGTCGGTGACGGTTCCAACGGAGCTAGTTAATTATTGCCAGTGCTTTAAAAACATATGTGACTTGTGTTGAGTGTTGTGAAAGTAGGGCATACAGCTTACTAGCAACGCTTCAAAATGTTCAAACCGAGCTAGTTTACTAGCGCTAGTCAATCACGTGACCTTTTCTCCCCGACAAGCTTTAGTAAAATCAAACATGTTCAAAGTCACTACCGCTCTAGTGAATACTAGCCCTTTAACTAAACTAACGTCGTCGGAATAGGCCTAAAGTCGATTCAAATTATTATTGCCTTATAATACATATTTCTAGACGCCCGAGATACAACTTAGGAGGACAACAAAAATTCCAATATCAAACATTTTTCAATAATATTGAACGTTTTCAGACAATAGTTTTACAAACAGCTTTTAGGATACCACGGTATATACAAAACAGATACATCTATAACGACTTAGAACTTAACTCAGTAACAGAGGAAATTAATTACACCATTTAGCAGAACATACGAACAAAGACTGGTCGGACATCCGAATTATTTCGCGTTAACTTACTGGACAACAGCGACTATACATTTAAAGAACCTAACAGATGCAATTTGTTTGACCTAAATAGCAGATTTGATAAAAATTAACATTAAACTTTGTTACACAAATCTTATTTCAAATTCTTTCAAAACTGTTTATTTTCACTTGGTCTGTAATA
This sequence comes from Catonia carolina, assembly GCA_035578175.1. NCBI lineage: Eukaryota > Metazoa > Arthropoda > Insecta > Hemiptera > Achilidae > Catonia > Catonia carolina. The sequence continues at coordinate 86,965,152 of JAQMRL010000002.1, forward strand.
TTTATTATTATTATTATTATTAGTATTATTATTAATGGATGATAATGTTTTACTTTGTGTTTTTTTGCGCAAACTCTATTACTAATTGTCATTGAATGCGAGAGCAGATTGTAATTTTGTTATCTAAATAATAAAAGAATAGATACAAATTATAAATAAATTTATATGTACCACTACCAAGAATTAAAAGAAAAATTAAAAAGAAAGAAAAGTTTTACAAACAGCTCTTAGGATACCACGGTATAGGCTATACAAAACAGATAGGCCTACATCTATAACGACTTACGATTTAACTCGGTAACACAGGAAATTAATTACTGAAAAACAGAGACTATACATTTACAGAACCTAACAGACGAAATTTGTTTGACCTAAATAGCCGATTTGATAATAATTAACATTAAACTTTGTTACAGAAATCTTATTTAAAATTCTTTCAAAACCGTATATTTTCATTTGGTCTGTAATAATAATTATTATTATTATTAATGGATGATAATGTTTTATTTTTTGTTTTCTGCGTTAACTCTATTAGTTATTGTCATTGAATGCAAGAACAGATTGTAATTTTGCTATCTAAATATTTAAAAAATAGGTATAAATTATAAATAAATTTATATGTAGCACAACCAAGAATTTGTTTGACATCATGCTAAAAAAAAAAAACAGCATAAAAGTTCATCCGTAACAAAAGCCAATGTATGTTCATACGTTTTTACTCTACGCCAACATAAACGCCCTCCACATGTGTTGGCTTAAAAGTACAATAAAAAATTCCTTTATTAAATAAGCATTTCCAAGAATTACGTATAGCATACTTAACTAAAGATCTCACTTTTTGTAGTTCATAATAAGAATTATTATTTCTATTGTTTTACTGTTATAAAGGTTACTTTGCAATTGATATCACGTAGTGGGCTTGAAGATAACAGAAACGAAAGCCTTTAGGTTAAGGTTAGAGGAAAGATTACCCACCGATATTGAATTTTATAACTACCTACGGTGAAATCCGCAACTTTAATACTATCATAGTAGCTGAGGGCAACGAGCGTTCAACTTACCCATACAAAACGACCGCAGTTTTCTGCAGAGCTTTTCTAAAAAAAAAATACTATAAAACTACTGATTGGCTGGATATAAGTTTTAAGAAAAATTCCCAGATGTTTTACAGCAGTATGAATAAATTTGAAGATCCGTCTTATCCTAATGAAAGCAATAATAATTTTTATTTGGATTTTGTTAATTGACATGTAATTGGCTAATTATACACGTTATCATCACACATTTAACATGAATATCTATATGGATAGAATTCATTGTGATAATCCGTTTGTAAAAAGATCCATCTTACAACAAATATTGAATTAAGATCAACTACTGTACAAGACAAGCATACCCTTATTTTAACCTACGTTAAAATTGATGTACTGCAACAGTAAACCATAATAGGACTGATATTAAACAAAGTAAAATCAGAATAAACAAATTCAGTACTTCACTGATTTATACATAAATTAATTTTAAATAGTTTTTTAAACTAAACTGACAATAGACCTACTTTTAAAAAAATTATGTTCGAAGGTATGATGGTTTTGTTTTATATAATAATTATAGTTAGTCTAAAGGACGAAGAATTGTAATTATTTTACAAATGGCAATAAGAGTTGTTTTCTTTGCTGCATGTAACCTTAATTTAAATTGTAATATTAAATAACAGTTCCGAGTCCTCGACAGAATACTGATGTTGTAATCTGACGATCAATTTTCCATTATTTCTCTGATTATTTCCATTATTTCTCTGATGCTTTAAAGTTATTTTCTAAGAAATTTTATTTTATTAGATTTGGTAATTATCTTATTTATTATTTGGTTCCTGTATTGGGGTTAGTTATTTCTTTGACATTTTGGCTTTTGTATCCTTTTTTTTAATATTATTTCTTTTGTCTATGGTTTGTTATTTTTGATATGGTTTGTTAATGTAGATATACATGGAGAAAGTAAAATAACCTCAGTTTTCCCAGATAACAACGAAAGTATCACAAACGCACATGCAAATTCTAGGTGTGAACTGGAAAGAAAGACTTTTTTATAGAAAGAGTTAAGTGAAAATGAAAAAATTAAAATTCACAAATAGAAGCGATGAAACAGAGAGTCATTTAACGAGGTCCTTAGTAGACCAAATTGATGAAAGAAGAAAGAAGAAGGACGATTAAATGTTTTTTGAAAGAAGATCAAACAATCAAAATAAACGTTTTAAAGAGAAATATTTATACTACCTTTTCCAAAAAATGGATTCGGAGATATTTTTTCAAAACGAGAATAAAAACAGGTTGAACCGGTCGTTTTCGAAAAAACTATTACGACTATATAACTGAGTAATTACAATGGGCTTGTAAATTACAAAGATTAACCGAGTAAACTTTCATTTCTGCCCACTTATCGAAATCACTTTACCTTGTTAGTTTCTAAAAAATCAATTTACGAAGGTTATTTTATGTGTTTCTCCATTAACTTCAAACTTAAGCGCATCAAATGTAAACAAAATAAAAAATTTAATTATTATAACTGAATAACGTTTATTTTTTTACAAAATCGGTTATAAGTGAGAATGCATCCAATACTCATGAGCAGGCATGGTTTCATGGCAAGAATGTTAGAAATTTCTGAGAAATTCAAAGATCATACATAAACGTTGAAGCAAGAAACTTATTTATAATAAAAAAACTAAAAAAGGAAAATATTAACCACACAATGAAATTATAACACAAAATAATACGTTTGTAATTTGTAGCTGTTTTGAATAACAGAATCTTTAAACAATAAAGCATCGGTAAGAACAGAAATATAGGAAAACCGTCTTTCCGCGACGAGTTATTTAAATAAAACAATAAACTAGTTAAATGCCATGATGATTTAAATAACTTAACTTAAAAGATATGCACATTTATGAAATATATTTCATGAAAAGAAAGGAATTTGAATTAAATTTGGATATCCAATCCTCGAGAAGGAATGGAGTAAAATAATAAAAGGCATTCCTAAACTTTAAAATTTTGCGACTGGAAATTTATTAATTTTAATTACAAAAATATTGTAAAAGGTATGTTTTATTTTTTTAAATTCAGTTTTTAAAATTAACTAATTATTAAGGTGCATTTTGTGATTAATAAATGAGTGGAACTATTCATAAATAAAATACATTTGTTGGTTTCAAGTTTATAAAAAAAATACTTCTACTGCTATCAATGGGATGTCAAACAATTGAACGTTAAATTGAAAGGGAGAGACGAAAATTACACTAATCGGAGTTACCTTCACTGAACGTAAAGGATAATAATAACCACTTCATTCAACCCAGTGAACAACCAATAGTAAACTACTTCACTTTTAGTTTTATTCAATGACATTCTAGGGGTTCAAACCAGCGTACGTAGAGGAGGGATCAGCTTCAACACCACCCATTGTAACTAAACCTTCGTTACTAAAGCATCACGATTGTTGGGAGGACATGTAGAGGTACACATTACAATATAATAATATTAAATAACGTGTGAATTAAATAGTAAATTATTAAAAACACTATTTTAGTAACAACTAAAGCCTTTCAACCCTGTCCAGCTTCCCAATTACAAAATAATTCTGTAACATATATTTCATTCTGAAATAAATATCAAATAATATTACATTTAGATTTATTGTAGGAATTTATATACGCCTTAAATCTTATACACAGCATTGCGCACTTACACAACCTCTAGGTTTAATCACTTTCTGCTTGACATGGCGTCAATTAAACCATTCCTTAAATTCACAAGTATATATTCATATGAGTCCATATATAGATTAATTTTTAATGAAACCTGTTACTGTAAAGGTCTACATTCCATGAATTTCAAAGTCATCGTAAATTAGCAAACTGCCTTTGATAAATTTTGATCAAGTTCGTGTGGGTGTCCGTGAAACTTGTCAAATAGTATAGTATTTCTGTCTACATTCTTTAGAAGAAGCATTTACAGGTCCTGATGCTGCGTTATAATCTAAAATGGATCCTCAAGCAATTATTAGAATGCTATTTTTTTCATGTTACTAATTGCTATTGTTCAAAATATCTGGAGTTAGTACTTTCAAATTTAATTTGAATAGTAAAAGGTTGTATGTGATAGAGAATGTACAAAACTAAATTTAATAACTAAGTAAGTTACTATTAAATAACTAAATAAATTACTAAATTTGGAATAAGTAAATTTTTACAATTTTTTAAATTTAAACATTTCAGCATCTAGTGAAATTGACTGGAAGATGTTATAATTAAAAAAGAAGAATAACTGTAACTGATAGAACTGATAGCGATGTAAGTTTTAATTATACGTGAAAAACCAAAAATGAAAGACCTATGTAATATAATTAAATATATTCCCCACATGGGATCGACATATTTGTAGTAAAACAAATAATATTATTCATAATCAATTAATAATTACTTTATTTTCAACTCTTTAACAACATATATTTATGCTTTATTCTTTAACGTATATTTTCATAATCACAATCTTAATTGTTTATGTTTATTTCAATGTTCATAATTCATAATTCAATATCAATATATTATAAATTATTAAATGTATAATCTTTTTCCTTCTTTATTCTTTAAGAATCAATTATCATTATTTTAACGAACGATTATGGATGAGACCTCCACCTTCCTTCAACGTCCAGGTCCCACTAAAATCTTTTTACAATTTCTTCATCCTCCTGTAGTTGTCTAGCAACCAGATTTTGTTTATCCCTTTTCTTTTTTAAAATTAAATAATTTTTATTTTCCACCAGCTGGATCTATTTACATTTATTTTAAACTAAAAAATAAACAAAGCCAGCTGTCAATGATTTTGAATCGTCACAAATTACCCCCGATTTAAATTTTGAAAACAATGAAAAATTTAACCAAAATTATAGTTTGAATTTTGAATCTGTTTGATAAATTTAAATATATAAATGCCCGAAATGTTTGAAATATAAGTTGCTAAACAGCCTCACAATGCTTATCATCATACAGAAAACATTAACAGAACACAAGGTAACGAATTATTAAATAATAACACAACTGAACATAACCAAACATAAACATACACAATATTTTTTCTATATACTTATAACGATTAGGATAACTATTATTAACACTTATTGCAAGCATATTAACTTCAATAAAATCCATTAACCACAACACAAATTCGAACATTTCAGTAAAACTAACTTTTATGTATAAAACTTTTTACATAACATCCTATTTACAAAAAATTCAACTTGATTCTCCAGATTTTTCAGTTTTAAGACATTTATATTTTTATGAATATCTATAATTCGATAAGGCCCTTTATATCTATGACAAAATTTCTTACAAAATTTTATACTTTTCTTAGATAACTGAAAATTCTTAATCAAAACATATTCCCCAATCTTAAATTTTATTCTACTAGTTTTTAAGTTACTCAAAGTCATACGCTTTTTTGCTATCTCCTCCAGTATTTCCAATACTTTGCTATTAATTAAAACCTCATCCAATTTACCTCCTTTTTTTCACATCATTATCCGGGAATTTTTTTTTTTTACAAGCTACATCAATAATCCTATGACCAAACATTATTTCCACAGGCCTACTATCAACAGTAACATTTACATTGAAATTTAATAAGTTTTCAATATCCCTAACAAATTTGTACCATTGTAGATGTTTTTTATTAGTAAGGAATATCTTAAGTAACTCCCCAACCTGTTTTAAATATCGTTCACTAACATTACTTTGGGGATGAAATATTGAAACTGTCCGTGGTTTAATTCCCAATTCTTCCAAACCTTTCTGCCAAACTTTGCTCATAAATTGTTTCCCATGATCAGAGATGACATACTCCGGTCTTCCTACCTCCTTAATGTATTTTTTAACTTTATTTACCAGTGTTTTAGAATCAGCCTTCCTAATTGAATACAATTTTACATACTTAGAAAAATTATCAACAATTATAAATACAAACTCCAAGCCTTGAAAGGTTTTTGGTAATGGACCAAACAAATCTACATACACTTTGTGTAACTTCCGTTTAGGTATATCAGTTATACATAAACTTTGCATATTTTGGTTATTAGCTTTAATTTTCTGACAGACACATTTTTTTATCACTTGTTTAATTAACGTTCGCATTTTTCCAAAGAAACAATTTTCAACAATATTCCTAAATGTCTTATATGCCCCAGTGTGGCCTAACTCTTCATGGTATGTTTTGATTACCTCTTCTCTCCGTTTTACCTAACTCTTCATGGTATGTTTTGATTACCTCTTCTCTCCGTTTTACCGGTACTACAATCTTAAAATGCTGATCCTGTTTTTTCCTATAAAATAATATTTCATTGTATACTACATAATTATCTGTGAAGTCTTTTTTCCCTGAATTCAAGCTTTTAATAACCCGACTACAATATTCACAGTTCTCCTGCTCCAATTTAATGTTATAAAACAATTTACTCAACGGTTTACTCTCTATCCTCAACATAAAAATTTTAAACTCCTGGTTTTCATTTTCTATGAATTCCTTTTCGTTCATTCTAGATAAAAAATGTGCTACAACATTATCTTTACCCTTAATGAATTCCCATTTTAAATTGAATTCCTGTAAGTATAAGATCCATCGCAGAATTCTACCGTTAGTAATCTTACAACTCTGCATAAACGTTAACGCCTGATGATCTGTTCTGACAACAACATCATTACCCAACAAATAGGCCCTTAATTTTCTACACACAAAAAGTACACTCAAAAGTTCCTTTTCTGTTATTGAATATTTCAATTCATGTTTGTTCAACTTTCTACTTACAAAACATACTACATTTTCTCTTCCAGTTGGTAAAAAAAAAAAAAAAAAAAAAAAAAAAAAAATGTCTCTTCCTTCTTTATCCAACTGATAAAGCAATGCTCCTACACTAAATTTGTTTGCATCACAACCATGATAAAATGTTTCCTTAAAATCTGGATGTTTCAATACAACACAATTAAGAAATTTATTTTTTATTTCAACAAAAGCTCTTTCACGTTTCTCAGTCCACAAAAATTTATTATTTTTAGATAAAATATCAGTACATGTACTGGTTAGTTCAGAATAATTCTGTTGAAACTTCCTATAAAAATTTACACACCCAAGAAAGGCTTGCAACTCCTTCAAGCTTCTAGGAGCTGTAAATCTCTGTATTACTTCAATTTTTTTCAGGATCTGCAGAAATGCCATCAGTACTAATTACATAACCTAAATACTTAATTTTCTCGGCCAAAAAGGAACTTTTTCCTAACTTAAGTGTCACATTAAACTGTCTCAACCTATCAAAAAATAACCTTAGTCTATATACATGTGTAATCAAATTGTCTGAACATATTATTAAATCGTCGATGTACAAAAATAACAAAATCTAGAACCTCCCTTCCTAACACAAAATTTAACCCCTTTATAAACTCTGCAACAGAATTTTTCAAACCAAAAGGTAAACGTTTATATTGATAATTATTTCCGTTACATAAAAATGAGACATATTTCCTACTATTAGGATGAAGCTCTACTTGTAAAAACCCACTTGTCAAGTCAAAAGAACTGATATATTTAACACCATGTAGGCGCATTAAAATTAAGTCTATATTTTCTGGATGAGTTTTATCAGAAATTATACATTTATTTAAATTTCTAGCATCCAGACATACTCTTAAATCTCCATTAGGTTTCTTTACAATAACCAAACGATTTGTAAATTCAGACCCACTTGGTTCAATAATTCCATCAGCTAGCATGTTATCAATTTCTACCTGTACTTGTTTTCTATAAGCATAAGGTATTGGATACGTTTTTCGGATCAATGGTGTATTCATGTTTACTTTTAATTTACATAAATAATTTTTAATTTTACCTGCTTTATTGGAAAATACATCTCTATACTCATTAAAAACATCAATTAAGGCTTGCTTTTCTGAATCACTTTTATTATGGTTTTTTATGATCTCTCTTATTCCCTCCAATTGTCCAACCCAAATTTTCTCTTGTAAAGCCTCCTCGTCTAACACTTGTAAGTTATATAAACCATGTTCTGTCACTTTTTTACTAAAAAGAATATATTATCTTCTCCAATTACAAATACATTTTTCCTGAAATCCAAACTGACCTTATATTTTTTAAAAAAATCACACCCAATTAGTATATTTACATTTAAATTTTTTACAATAAAGAAAACGTGAATACACAATTGCTGTCCTACCTTAAACTCTAAAATTACCTGCTTATTAATCCCCGAACTACGCTTTCCCGTGGCAGTTAAAATAGTCATATTATTGACAGGCAATTTAGAATAATTTACATTTGTTTCCTTTTCTAGCTTATTTAGATAATCAAGGTTAATACACGATATTTCACTGCCAGAATCACACAATAAATTCAGGTTATAATTTTCAATTTGTATCTCTATTTCAGCTAATTTAATATTTTCGCATACATTATTGGTTTGAAATTGATCACATTCTAGCTCCTCAAGTAAATCTGAAGCTACATCATTATTTAAAATTAAGTTTAATATTTTATTATTATTATAAATTACCCTATTTTCATTAAAACCTACATTCATAGATGAACAGGTTAAAATTTTTTTATTTTCCATATTTTTTCGTTCATCCACTACTTGTTTAAAGCCTGCTCTTCAGTGTGTACATCAGCATGAACTGTGATAGCATTAACTTTGTTCTCCTCTCTACGCTCAAAACTTCGGTTATTAAATACATCCCTGCGATTTTCACCCCTTTGTCTATAAGCATATCTACTACCTCTATTGTTTTGTTCTCCCCGACTCGCTGGTCTTCTATTGTAACCATAATTAGTATTATTATTGTTACTATTATTTTGCTCACGATTTCTATTTCCAGAAAATTCACCCCTATTATTAATATATCCTTTATTAGCAACAGTATTATTATCATTTCTCTCATGACCTCGGCCATCATTATTTTTATAGTTATTAAAGTTATGTTTATTAGGTTCCCAGACCTGCTCTCCCTCCATTTCATCTAAAAGTTGTATAAAACTATCCACATCATTTATATTTCCAATAACTCTTGCTTTATTTACTGCATTATTAAAATGCCTACTAATTAATTTTATTAATTCTTTCTCCTGTAAGGCAGGTTCTAAATGTTTCCCTTTGTTAATCTTTGAAATAAAATATGTTGACATTTTAGTATTCCTATAGTGATTAAACCGTCCAAACTGCAAGTCTTGTCTAACCACACTTTGTACGCTGTCTGACCAGAATTTGTCCCTAAATTTTTTTACAAACTGGTTTAAACTGTTTACATCAGATCTAACAAATATCCACCATTCAGAGGCTGTTTTATTTACTAACAAACTTTTATAATACTTTTTATTATTTTCCAGCTTTCAACTTCATAAGTCTCAATCTCATATTTTAACATGTTTATAAACTCCATAGGATTTTTATCATTGAAATTAATTTTTATATTAAGATTTGTATATTTGGTGTCATTAATTATGTCCCTATTCCTTTGTTCTATAAATTTATCTACATTACCCTTCAAATTATCTAAATTATTTTGCACCTTGTTATTCAAAATTTCATGTTTCTCTTTCATATCTAAGATAGTCTTTTCCTGTTGCCCTAACTCACCTTTAATTTCTAGAATACTATTTTTATTCGAGCCTATTTCTTTATCTATTCTATCAACTTTCCCATTTAGATTGTTATATTTATCATCCTGCCTTTTAAACCCTTCATTTATTTTAACAGTCTGAGTCTCAACAACATTTTTTAACAAACTAACCTTAATTTCATTGTCCTCGATCCTTTTCTCATAGTCCCTTTTGAAATCTGACCTAATTTTATCAATCCTTTTATTTACATCAATGAAAGAATCTTTACTAACTTGCTCTATTCTATCTATCTTAATGTTTAGATTCCCTATCAATTCAGCCTGCTTTTCAAATTTTTTATTTAACTCACCACTCAAACTATTACCCTGCTGAGTTATTAAATTTATCAACTGCTGAAACATATTCGTGGTTATATTGTCCTGATCACCATTATTATTATTTCTATCACTAATCATACCCATCTCATCATGTGCTGTGTCCACCACACCTGCATCCAGTCCCACATCAACGCTGTCAACAATGGCTCCGTCCTCCTCTTTATCCTCAGACGAATCGCCCACTTCATCCTTATCATCTTCATTTTCCGACGAATCAATTTCATCGTTCTCATCAGTTGTCTTTTTTCCTTTAGATGCAGTCATCTTCTTTTCAGCTGAAGAAGACGCAACCTCGAAGAGATATGACTCCGGATTATGTCCTTCATCTTTTAAAGCCCTCTGAAGTCGTTCCCTGAGTACGGCTTTCACACCTTTGATTTCTACATCTCGTTTTCTTAGCTCCACCTTTAACTCTGTGACACGAAGATCCATTAAATTCTTTTTCTCAATCTGTGACATAATTACGTTTTCTTTTAGTCTTTCTTTATAAAGTCTTTTGCATACCTCGTTACAACAATTTTCTTATACAAATTTATTTATGTAGGTCCTTGGACAGATTCTTCTATAGACTCTGGTCCCCACAAGATGGATGCCATATTTGTAATATAATTAAATATATTCCCCACATGGGATCGACATATTTGTAGTAAAACAAATAATATTTTTCATAATCAATTAATAATTACTTTATTTTCAACTCTTTAACAACATATATTTATGCTTTATTCTTTAACGTATATTTTCATAATCACAATCTTAATTGTTTATGTTTATTTCAATGTTCATAATTCATAATTCAATATCAATATATTATAAATTATTAAATGTATAATCTTTTTCCTTCTTTATTCTTTAAGAATCAATTATCATTATTTTAACGAACGATTATGGATGAGACCTCCACCTTCCTTCAACGTCCAGGTCCCACTAAAATCTTTTTACAATTTCTTCATCCTCCTGTAGTTGTCTAGCAACCAGATTTTGTTTATCCCTTTTCTTTTTTAAAATTAAATAATTTTTATTTTCCACCAGCTGGATCTATTTACATTTATTTTAAACTAAAAAATAAACAAAGCCAGCAGTCAATGATTTTGAATCGTCACACCTATTCAAGTTTTAATCACGAGTTGACGATATAAACAGAAAAATTAATGTCCTGTTTTAATAATGATTTCTGTTAATGAAACAAGAATCTTCTTACAAACATCAACTTTATTTTCCACAACATAGAACCAAAAACTTACCGTAACTATTTTTGTTTCACAAACTAATCTTCTAGCAACATAATAAAAACAACAAAACTAAGGTCAACATTATACTAATATAATAATTAAATAATAATCCCTAATGTATGTGCACTTTTTCGTTTCAATTAAGAACAATCAACCCCATGACACACTGAGATGATATTGATATATATGACTTGTAAATGAGGTGTAGTCTTATACAGAATCAGGCCGACCATTCCTAGAAGTATAACTAATTAAACTTAAATAATCAAAGTACACCGGTAACCAATGTTTATAATTCAAATCTATTTATTTGGCCGGCCCGTGGCGTAGAGGTCAGCGCAACTGGCTACTATGCCGGGGTCCCGAGTTCGATTCCTGGTCAGGTCAGGCATTTTTTCATCTGTAAATCACCACATATCATTACCTACGCACAAGCCCAAGGCTTATGTAGGCATCATCACTCAGTAAAATAAAAATAAATTTAACAGTTTAACTTTACTAGAATTTGAACCATATGGACAAAATATTCAATTCAACTTACGTTGTTTTGTTTGGAATGTTACATCAAACATAACGCTATTTAATTATCAGTTGATGATGTAAGCTGAAAACACAACCTGATTTTAGTCCTGAGTGGAGAATGTAAGCCGAAATTTTACCGAAATATAACCTAATTTTAACGAATGGACAATGTAAAATGAAAACAACCTAATTTTAATCAAAATATTATTTTATCTTTATTTTAAGTGTAGAAAACATAACCTAATTGAAAACATAACCTATTTGTAATCATGAACGGATAATGTATTTTTTTTAACTTTTATAACTAACAACTACAACTATATTTATATGACCAGCAGTATTTATGATGTACGTAAATATGTGATGCCCTGTTTTTGTCTTGATAAGAGGAAATCACCCAGTGTCAATTCTTCCTTGGTGTTTTACTGAAAATCGCTATTCAAACATCATTTTAATTTCGTTTGTGGGTTTTGTGGTATGGGTAGTGTGACAGTTTATATTTCTGGATAAGTGGTATTTAATTTTGAATAGAACAAGTGTAGCTGTAATTTTTTAATGTTTAAGTATACTGTATCTACGTTGAGATCTCTACGAGTTTCGTACATAGTAGGATTACATACGATGGACAAATGGAAAAAATAACCTATTTGTAATCATTAGTGGATGGCGTAAAATGGAAAACAATTTACTGGCAATTAATAATATTAGTAATGACTTATTGATTCATTTTAAGCAAATATTGTGTTAAACAAATATACACGCAATGATTTACTACAATACTAATTAATGTATCAAGAAAACAGTTCATAATTAAGAAACTACTATGTTACATATTTTTGATTCTGTTGTAATAAAACTCAATTCAATGCACGCAAAAAGTAAATGATGATGCAATAAATGGGACGCGATGGGAGTAGATTCTACAAACTGGTACAATAACAACATGGACCGTTTTGTTTTTGATAATTTATTTGTTGTACGTTCGTTTACCTGGACTGAATAGAACACCAGTTCTTGTGTGTTCATTACAATGAACATTACATCGGTTGAAGTGGTGTAATTAGTTTTGTACACGGTAGGGGCGTGGTACAGTGGCTTACTATGGTCAACCTGCTGTTTGTAGTCCACTATAGTAAACGTATTATTATTCTCATTTTGCTCTTATTTTCTAAAACGACCCGCGTGACGTAATGCGGTCACCTGGCACCCTTAAAACTCTCCCCTTAGCTTTATCATATTATCCTTCTCCACCGATGTCAATAAACTATCTTTTTTGTTCTCATAAGGTTCAATATTTTCTCACAAAACGATCTGAATCAAGATTTAAAAACTATTAATTTAAATTCATACCCTTTCCGCTATATTAATACGCATAACCCTGTACCAATATAATACTGAAATGCACTCACACAGCTGCTGTTACATCAACAGACAGATGCAACAACAAAAACATCAAATCTTGTTACATACATTACACTATGTGGTTGGTATCCATTATATCGTGATTCACTTATGCCATTATATAAAATAAAAACTGGGTAAAAAAATCACAATCTTATCTAATTTTATACAAGTGTACAAAAGAATTTTACAAAGGGAATTTTTAGTTGCATAATGAACGTTGTATTAGTTAATATTATTAAACAAATTTGACCCACTCCATGGCGCAGTGGTAGCCGCGCTAATCTACAAAAAATAAGTCTGATACGGTTTCCGGATAGGATCTGGAAGTTACTGCAGGTTAACCCGCCATTTCATAACCCACAGTAGTCTCTAATGACAAAGATTAAGATTACTAACGATTGAAGGGATTTTGAATAAACTAAAAAATTCCAAACCTCCAAAATATTCTAGTCCATAACATTGTTATGACAATAAGCAATATAAAATAAAACGCTTATACAAAAGCGAAGCAAGGAAGAGCGAACACAACAAACAAAATTCTATGATATTTTCTGTATTACTCTAAACTTTTACGTATTATTCTAATTTTAAATTTTGGTTTAAAATAACTCTATGGCAATGAAACTTGGGTGCTATCAAAGCGAGAGGAGAGTAGACTGCAAGCATCTGAAATGAAATTTCTTCTACATACGTATGGGTGTAATAGAAAAGATCATTACAGGAATACAGAGATAAGGATAGAACTCAACATCTTCTCTATCTTCTCAACATCTTCTCTCTACGACAAGGTATCTCAGAATAGAATGCAGTGGTTAGAGCATGTGAACAGAATGAGGGATGATAGGATACCTCACTGGGCTATACGCCGGAGGGCAAGAGAGAACGAAGACGCCCGAGAAAGAGTTGGGCAGATTTGTGAGGTTCAGAACAGGCAGAGTTACCTAATTCTTGAAAGGCAGAAGAAGTAATATCTCTAGGATCGCTAAATCAAAATCTTATAGCGCATACATGACAGCTCATCTTAAAGTAAAAAAAACATTACTATTCGAATAAAAGAACCGAGCTTATAAGAACCAAACTCAATCCAAAATTGATGTTTTGTTAAAAGGTCCAAATGATTTCGTAAATAACCGCAGTAATTGTTAAAAATTAAAATGATTCAATTTTTCCAGAAAAAGGTGGAATTATAAATTCATTTTGAGTTATTCACGCATGCCACGGAAGCCTAATTTTCACTAAGATAAAATTTAATGACAAAAAAACAGTTTCAATTTTCATAAACAAATTTATCTGTAATCTGTTCTTAACACAAAAAGAAATAGACTGGTCAAAAGTTAATTTCCCTCGGGGGGAGGAGACGTGTTTGGAGGCTACGAAAGAGATGGCAATGATTCAATGGTATCTTCAGTAATGATTCCGTTATATCAAATACTGGTTTCAGTTTAATATTTATTACAAACATAATGAAGCTAAATGTTAAAATATGAAGGTAATAATTTATATTACTAAATAAATAAGTCTGTTAAACAATTCCGTTTCAGAATTTAACAAAAACCTGGTAAATAAGCGATGTTGAGAAGAAAATTATTTTATATTAACAGAGAATTAATTCTTTATTAGAGAAATGTAAGTGAATAAATTTTAACATCCCAATTAGCACAGCAACTTTTTCTCGTAGAACTTTACCATTTATAAACTATAAAAGAAAAATTTTAACATCTAACACAATTTCAATGTACGATTATAATCTGAAAACTCACTTATACGTAATGAAATTGAATAATGGAATTACAAGGTATCGACATAAGTACTTAGCAAAACGAAATAAAGAAATACTATTCATCACAGGAATAGTTAAAAAGAACTCAACTTACCGACTACGGTTATGCATTTCGCTAAATGCAGAATATAATTAAATTACATAAATTTCAATTATAAAGTTCAGAATATTACTGTAACTAACTTTTAGCTCGAAGGCAGCTACAGTCTTATCTCAATGGGTTGGAATTTATTTTCCTTTCCAGTTGGCCAAGTATGCTCTCGATTGTAAATCTACTTAGTCAAGCCTTTCTCTACCGTGAAGTTAAACGGATTTCTTAAACTAACTTTGTGTTCGCATTTTGAAGCGACTGAATTTACAATAATATTTTAACGTCGTATCTAAAAATTCTTCCATCAACACAATAAATTATTATCCATTATAAAGTGAATAAATACTATTATTTAATAAACAACGTATGTTTAAAAATACAACAAGAATATTGTACAATGGCACATACTGTCAAGTATCTCGGTCCGACTTTTGATAAGACACTAACTTTGAGCTGACATAGTGGACAAAAACGTTTATTACTTAATTCCAGACTTAAACTTTTCTATTCCTTACTTCATAAACGATCAAAACGTGGAGAATAATTTGTACAAGGAAATCAAGGATAAGAAAAAGAAGACTAAAATTAACGGACATTGACAAAACACATTTTGAAGACACTACACAATAGACCTAAGGTGTCGGATAAATGGTTCAAATAAGTAAGAAAGGATATTGAGAAAACCGGAATAAACCGAGAAAATTTAATTTTACCGAACCAAATTCGGACTTTAAGGGTTTCGATGAAGCGCAAACACCGGGAGGACAGAAGAAACGAGAAAAGCCTACAGTGAACGAATGCTGAGAAAAAGGACTGCAGAAAGAGCTTACAGGAACATCTAGTCATCTCAAGTGAACCATATACGAGAAAAAGATATCAAAATTACCAGTGGCACAAAAATTACGCATGTATCGTTGTCTTTTAAAACCTGTGTGGATTTACGGCTTCCAAATTTACTATTCAACTGAAAATTATAATTTACAATGCTTCAGGCATTTCATTCAAAACCAGCATTATAGTAAAACCACTCCCTTACATAAGTAACGAAACCATATATTCACATTTGTAAATACCTTTCGTCCAAAATTCCACAGGACACCTACACAATCGCTTTCACAGCATGTCACATGAACACAATAACCCATTTAAATGCTCATTTTCCATCTTACATCTACCTGAAAATCCCACAAGTCAAAGACTCTGGAGTAGACCGTAAATTTAATGAAGTAAACCTTATTAAAAATTGTAGTCGCGAGTAAGTTCCATTCCTAATTAACAACACTTAACAATACACGGGATATTAAATTAATTGTTAAATTAACCCAAAATGCATAAAGTTCAGCAATTGAAAGTAATTTTAATTATAATTTGTTACCAACGGCAAGCAGTAGATTTCATTACTACAAAATCCCACCACGATGGGTGGTGTTAAGCTTCACTAAGGAACACTGAAATGAATTTCCGCTTTAATTACAATTGACAGAAATCACATGGGAATAATTAATTTGGACACGTTTAAGCAGAACAACATATTGAAAATACACATAGGTTTGTGCATATTACAAAATTTCGTACACTGACTGAATTACTAAAGTGACGAGTTATCACTTCTAAGTTAATTACTTTGGAGTTAAATTATCTAGCCCTAATGTGAAACCTATTTCTCTACCGAATTACTTAATCCATTATGGGATCCTACATTTAATAAACAATCAGTGTAATATCGTTACCAACATTACTGAAAGATACCCTTCACTTGTAAACAATTCTATTTAAAACATGTTAGCACATTCTTGTATTTTAAAAAACGCCATCTCTACTAATGAGACATTTATTTCACTGTTTTAAATATTTTACATTGTTAACAACAGGCAGCCACATTTTTTCAAGCTAATATTTTATCAAGGGTTTCAAACTAACGGAGCTCTTTAAAGTGGTTTTGTTTTAATTCCTTCACAAACCGTCCACAGTAGATTCTGGAAGAGTGTACCCGCTATACCGCTCATTAAGCAGCCTCAGGCGGATACTGTGGTTTAGCTACAATGTAACTGGGCAGGTGTTTTAGTGTCATTCCTAACCGTTACATTTGAAATATAACAGAAGTTAATATGTACTTGAACAAAAATAAAACATAATTTAAAATACATTGTTACGATTTACGAAAAATGTATAGGTATATCGAGAGATCAATTCCTAACAAAATTATTGCATAAAATATACAACTTAAATGATTAATCAAAAGTATAATGGATTAACTGAAACCAACTAAGAAAGTAAATTTTCTGCCAGTAACTTGACCAAAATTATGAAAATATATGTAACATATGAAAATTTTTTATAAAAAGTAAGGTCGTCTTCTTCCTTTATTGTCTCAATGCATGAAAATTACGGTATATATTTAAAATATATATTGAAAAATTATTGAATAATACACCACAATCACAATGCGCATTTCGTGTAAGTCATTAGGTAAAATTTATTTAATTTAAGACAAAAATAATTTTTTCAGGTTTCGAATGTCGGAAGATACCTTATCAAAAACTGAGTATTCAATATTTACATTTGGAATATCGATATTTTACAAATAAAATTTCAAAGACTTCTATTTTACATTTTACTGAAAACCCTCCAAACGCTCGTTTATCTTCTCACATACATCACACATTGAAACTCAAATCACGAATGTACAAATAACACCAATTAGTCCTAGAAACATTAATATTTTTGACATCACTATGAAACACCAATAGAAAGTGTAAGATACGACTTTAAATATATGTGAATATATGTTATAAGAATAAATATGTAAAATGTATTTCTTAAAATATGGTAAAATCTCTTTGATTTTTGGGAGGTTTACAAAACTTTCTATGAAGAATCAGATGACGTTCATTTTTGTATAGGGGCATGTTACACATATAATTTTCAAAAATTCTGAATATGGAAGAGTATAGGATGATGTCGTACTGTAGGTCGGTACCGTACCGTAACTGATAACTGTATAATATAATACATTGTATAAAATAGTTAGATAATTATAAGCATTATCCTTCACATACAGATAGAATTTAAGATGATTTCAATTTACCAATTACAATTTTTTTTTAAATTTGAAAAATATCAAATCCCATGCATCCAACCAACGTTAATTACAAAGCTCTAAATGTTCTGACAGTGAAATATTTTTGAAATCAGTTGGGAAGTTCCTGAGAATACCTCATACAAACAAATAAACGTTACTTCTTTATAATATTAATAAATATTTGTTTACAATGTAGCGAAATCTATGATCTTTTTCTTTTCTTTTTTTTTAATTCCTAATATGTGTACGTTGCAATCTGTTCAATTCAGAACAATAAGCAACCCCATGACCCAATGAGATGAGGATGATATGTATGACGTGTAAATGAGGTGTAGTCTTGTGCAGACTCAGGCCGACCTTTCCTGAGAGAGTATGGTTAATTGAACCCCAACCATCAAAGTACACCGGTAACCACTGTCTAGCATTCAAATCTGTATAAAAGTAACTAGCTTAACTAGGAACCTTTTTCTCCAAACGTAGAAACTTTGAACCAGGAACCTTTGTCTCCGAAAATCAGCTGTTAAACAGCTGATTTTGTCGACGACTTTACCTCTAGACCAACCCGGTGGGTTTTTTTTCTTTTTTTCTAACATCTGAGAATATTTTTTACAATCAGCTTAGAAAATAAAAACTATAAGTAAATAGCATTAACGGGTTCACATGACGAAAACAATACCCAATGGTATTGCTTCGGAAACGACAAAAAAATTAAGTATAATTTAAAAAAAAAAATTTTTTTAAATATAATGACTGAAAAAAACCTCCCAGTAGAGAAACGAATTACATTTATTTCACATGCTGTATTGTCATTTTAAAATAAGTCCGTAGGCTTAGTTAGCAGCTTAGTTTAAAGTCAATTTATTAATGATTTTCTGTGTTTTAGTGATTTAAATTTGGAATTTTCAAGATTGCAGCCTTGGTGTGCATTTTACGACAATTAGTGATTTTACGTATTTTTAAGATCTACAGAGGTTGATTTTCATATTGCATTATTCACTCATGATTAAAATTAGGTTACTTTTCCAGTTCATATTGTTTACTAATGACTTAACCACAGTTTGTATGTTTTATTATTTACATTGGCAAGAGCAAGTCGGCTGAGTATTCCAGAAGAGATTCCCCAAAATATCAGATAATTAGTTATATTTAATTGGAAATTAATTTTTAGAGTTTTCAAAAATTTTGAATTTTGAAATAAGTACACCCAAAGTTAATTACAATTATTTTACTTAAATAAAATTTAAAGAAGTAGTAGTTGGGAAATAAAACTCAACAGTAAAGTTAAACGTAGAAGCAAAAAACTAAATAAAAAGTAGGATCCGTTTACATACTCTTAACTTATTATTTTAATGTTTTAATAAAATACTTTGTATACACTTACACGGGGAAAATGCAGAAAATGAAAATGTTAGTATTAGAGGAAGTGAAATTCTCCGTTAAAATGTTTAATTTTTTTGCAAACTTCTCCACGTATTTCAAACAGGAAAATTCCGAGTGTTCACATGTTCTCGGTAGTACACTCTTTAACTAGAATTGCCAGTAAATAATATTTTATTAGGAAAATGAAATCTAGACTTCATATATTGCAATTTAATAAAAATAATTATTTCACCACATATATTTTAACTGAGAGAAATATAAATTCCGATTTTATTATTTTATACCGTAACCCAACGGAAAAAAACAAGAGGAAAACATACTTCAGGAAATTATAATTACAGTTATGCCGTAATAATTCAACCCTAGCACACGAATAACCCTCTTGCGTTACTGCCCCTTCATGAAAAGACAAGTATTACCCTTACTTGAAAGCCATTTAAATCCACTGGCTATTAATCTTCTACTAAACAATAATGAAGACACGAGGCGTTTAGAGAGAAGAGCTGTACTAGAATTAACAATTAATCAAAATTCTCACGATCAAGTATTTAAATTAAAGACAAATTTATTAAATAGTACATCAAATTATTTTACTAACACATATTTTATAGTATATTGTATAAAATATTTAGAATCTGTTATTAGAAATTAACTTTTACGACTCATTCTTTCTAATGCAAAATTTGACACAAACTTTACTTTTATCTCAGGAACTAACAATATAAATAATGAGTGAACAACAACCAAATTTTGTAATAAATAATTTTTTTTTTGGCTTCAACTTTATTTTTATTTACAATTTTACAGTGTTTTAAAGCACAACTAGTAAGTGAGATGTAATGAATGAGGAATGGCGGGAATGTGAATAGATCCAGTGACCGATCTCGGCGTGAAATTTTGCAAGGAATGTGGTGCCAATATTTTTCAATGATAATGATTTATAAACTATGATGGATGATTTTTTTATATAAAATGATTTTTTGTTTTTATGAAATGGCACAGGCATGACAAGTTAAATTGATTTTTTTACGGTGGTCAGAGAAGATCCCTATTCCAGCTTCGTTTCAGTCGTCTGTTAACAGGGAGATCGTTAGTTGAAAGAGATTGGACATTTGGATTTATGTGGTCAATTGTCGTGTGTAATGAGTTGTATGCTGCGTTGACAATGTCTCGAACCGTTCACGTCTTTGTGAAGAGTATGATTGGTTACGTAAACAGGTGAGTTTGTTATTGTTATAAGCTTTTTT
Source organism: Catonia carolina (assembly GCA_035578175.1). Classification (NCBI taxonomy): domain Eukaryota; kingdom Metazoa; phylum Arthropoda; class Insecta; order Hemiptera; family Achilidae; genus Catonia; species Catonia carolina. Next base: position 86,985,950 of record JAQMRL010000002.1, read on the forward strand.
GACTCGTGTCTTTGAAGAATATTTAGTTTTGTATTGCGACAGGTTCCGAAAATTGGTCCACCATATAGCCAAATTGGCCGTACTTTTAAGTCACCATTTTATTATAGAGGATTTTTATTATAGAGGATGACTTTTAAGTCATCCTCTATAATAAATAATGAACAAAAAACAAATAACATGATTCTGATAATTTAAAACAAGAGTCCATTGCCAATACTTTAATATTTACGAGACAAAAAATAAAATAGTATTAAAAACTCATATTTATCGTAAAATACACACGAAGATCGTTAATACGAACGTAATACATTGAGCTTACGTAACACAGACATTTGATATACCGTATTTTTCGGACGATAAGACGCATCGGACGATAAGACGCACCCGTGTTTTTCAAGGCATAAATTATCTAAAAATTATTTTGACTGATTTTAATTAGTTTTTTAATACAGGTAAATGTGATTTCTTTATTTGAAAAACAGCAAGTACAGAAGATACAATATATATAATTATTTTATAGTCATAAATTTACAAAAAAAACATGGATATAGAAACTGTAAGTACGTAAATTACTACCTACTATCGGTTTCATAATCCTAGACTACCGAGTTTGAACCCTTCCATCTCCATAACTTTGAGTCCGATTTCAACATACTTTACATCAAAATTTAGCTCATTTTTTCTGCTTTGACTTATAATAGTCATATATTTTTAATGTTGTTTAAAAGTTGCCATATCGAGGTTGGAAGACAAAAAGACCCGATTTTTTTGATACCGCAACAAATTTCATGCGTTTAGAGGCGTGTAACTCGATAAATATTTGACCAAAAAGTTTGAAATTTTAACACGACATAGACAATTATATTATAACAGCGTGTACGAAATTTCAAATTCATAAGTTATTTAAATTTTGATTTATTAACAATATTCTGAACCCTTGCTATTTTGGTAACCGCTCGATCGTTCGGCTCGGGCAAACTATCGTTTTATTCAGCGTAAGAAACTTAGTACAGATATGCTAATAACATGAAATATCGAATGTCGAATGTTGTTGTAGAATTTTTAGAATTTTGAAAAAAATAGATGTGTAATGCGGGGGGTGGGTGTTACTATCCATGTTGCTAGTTTGTGTACGTGACATCGTGTCGGGCTGTCTACCTGAACTGACATACTGCATTGTCAAATCAGGTAGACAATCAGATTCAGGCAACATGGTTAGTCTAATAGTAATTGATAATCCAATTTTTCAATAATTGTGCTTCAAGTTGTGGCCATTTGACAGCATGAGTTCGAAATTTACTGGTATGTTTCTTATTATCTGCCTTGAGTAATAAATCTTCTTGTTTCCGCCATTCCCGAATCATTTTTTCTGTAAGAGGAGGTAAAAATTCCTTTCTACTGCCCGAATGCCATTATCTTTTGCATATTGAACCACTTTTAATTTAAAAGCGAAAGAGTACGAAACTTGCTTCATATTTTAAAATGCTATGATATTTACCGTAAGTAATATCGATACAGAAACTACTGTGTATGCGTAGAATCTTCAAGACGATACAGTTTAAAAACTACGGTACATCCTATATCATTGTATGGTTTGTTTTGAAATCCCTAGTTATTGAACGTGTTTAAGTAGAGTAGGGTAGTTTAAAAGCATCTACCCTGAAATGTAGCTAGCGTTCGGACCATAAGACGCATGGTAATTTTTAGGTCATTTTCCTACGGAAAAAAGTGCGTCTTATCGTCCGGAAAATACGGTAATTAGTTTTTTAAAAACACAAGTTTCTATATTTTAAAAGGCATTTACTTGGTCTTTTTAATTTTAGGTAGGCTATATATATTAATGTTTCTTAAATGTATGCAGATCATATTCTGAAGACGAACACTTATTTGGATCTTTTGAAAATAACATGGTAATACTAGAAAAATGTAATAATAAAAATCAATTTTTAATTGAAGCAGCAGAAACTTTCATATTTATGGCTCACAAAATAAAATTTAATTCAGATATTTTAAATGAACAGCTGGATTTCAAAGGGGGGGGGGCATGTTAAATACAACAGCTGCTATCTGTCATAATAATATACAATTCAAAATATTCTTCTGTATTCAATTGAACTTTATATAAGCAAGTACCGGTGTTTATGTTATGTATTTATTTTAGTTGTGCAAACCCTGATGATAGTTGTTACCAACCGAAAGCGCTAAGTTGATATTTTAATATAAACAAAAGTGATAGCAGCTTATATTTTATAAAAAAATAAGGTGAGCAAATAAAAGTTTTATATTTTTAAATTATAAAAATTAATATTTCTGGATAAAAATAGGCTGATTAAAGGGATTTTTATGAACGTGGATTTTTAATTAGAATTTTTGCTGCAACTAGAGTTAACTGGAACGGATGAATGGTCAAATACAATGTCGCAAGAAAGCAACTCTTCTGACAAGACGAAGTGAAATGTTATTCGGTATAGGCTGAAACACGTACAATTTATGGTACGGTAATTAAACAATTAACAATTAATATTTTATATTTATATAATAAAATTATGGCGAAAACGAGATAAAGAAGACTAATAAAAACTTGAACAATTGAAACTTCGTTTAACTTTATACTCGCACGTTCCATGGGTTTCTTTTAACCGGAATGGTTAACCAATTTGTACGACAATGACATGTCCGGTGTTGAACAAAAATATAGTCCGGTTTTGTCAAGATTCTGGAGAATGTTAAACCCGACGTGTTGAAATAGCAAGCAATAATATGAACAAATTCAAGTTATTAATCTGTTAAGATATATATAAGTTCAAGTTTGTATGCAACGATACGTATGACATGTAGAATTTCCTAAGTAAGTGGTACACCCATCTCATATAACTGAAGTTAATTTCCATTGTCCCCGTTTTACTTAAGTTTCAGAAGATTTTTTTTCTCATTTAAACGCGGCTATCCCAATAAACCGGTGTCCCATTTAACCGAATTATATTTCATCGTTAAAACCTTCCATCGTATATATTGTTTGTCATCAGTCTCTCGACTGGTTTGATGCAGTTCTCCAAGCTGATCTATCTTGGCAAGTCGTTTCATACCTACATACCTGTAACACCCTACATCTTTTGTAATTTGCTTTACATATTCTAATCTTTGCATCCCCCTACAATTTACTCCCTTAACATTACCCTCCATTATTGATAGCCCAATACCTGGATGTCTTAAGATATGCCCCACTAGCTTATCCCTTCTTCTGGTAAGATGCTTCCATATACTTCTTTTTTCATCCACTCGCCAAAGAACCTCTAAATTACTTATTTTGTCCACCCACCTAAATCTTTAACATTTTCCTATAAAACCACATTTCAAAAGCTTCTATCCTCTTCTTTTCTACAGCCCCTATCACCCACGTTTCACTTCCGTATAATGCTACACTCCCAACATAATGTTTTAAAAATTTTTTCCTAATCTGTAAATCAATGTTTGTAGTCAGTAAGCTGTTTTTTATTTCAAAGGATTTTCTAGCTTGAGCAATTCTACTTTTGATCACTTGTGCTTCTACCATCCTTTGTTATTTTACTTAGCAGAATAATAATAATAGCAAAATAGAATAATAGCAGAATAGAATTCCCCCACTTCCTGTAAGTTTTCGTTTTCTACTTTTACATTTCCCATCTCTTCTAAACCACTCTTGCTGCTGCACAACACGTTCGTTTTGTTCTTATTAATTTTCATGAAGTAATCCTTTCTTATGATCTCATCCATTCCATTTAAGATATCCTCTAGTTCTTTCTTTGTCTCGGCTAATACTTCTATATCATCGGCGAATCTCAGCATTTTTATTGTTTCTCCTTGAATTTTTATTATGCGTCAAATTTTTCCTTCACTTCATTTATAGCCTCTTCTTTATACAAGTTAAAAAGTAGTGGTGACAATAAACAATCTTGTCGTAAACCTTTTCTTACAGCATCAAATATTGGTCGTTAAAAAATTAAATTTTCTGAAGGAGAAGTACATCGAGTTTAAACAATTACAAATGAAACAAATAATAATCAGAATTTATACCTTGTTTTAACGTAATTGGTATAGTGTTTATTTCTGCGTATAAATCTATCCAATGAGAATATTGCTTACAAACCGTAACATCCATACAACAACAAATGACAATAAGGTATTATTTCTGACATAAGAGAGACTCAAAATTATTAATAACGCACAGTTCGATAAATTACCGTACTAAATACGACACAACCATGTTCTGTTTGGTGATATATTATCTATCAGTTTACGTTCACGCTAGGGGAGAGTATTGTCAAGAACACTAAATTACAACTATAATCAAATGACTCTCATATTACTTACACCTTTGCACACTGAAAATGTGTTACACAATATTATTATAAATATATAACAGCCTAATTTAATCCTCTTATTTGTTATTGTACTAATTCTAAATTTGTTGCAAACCAATATATTTTAGTTTACACGATAAATAAATTAATATCCGTGATTAATTAATAATTTTTAATACCATATAGTATTTGCTCGTTATGTGTAATTACATGCAGGGTGTGGAAAAAGTCTGAACCGGTTAATTTTTAGTCAAATAGCTTACTGTAGCGAAGAAAAAGCAATGAAAATCAGTAGAGATACAAAATGTACTTTTTTTACGTCCGCCATCTTGGATTCTGCCATATTGAATCAACCTCTTTTTTTAAATAGGATGGTAGACTTTGTCGGCGACCGGGGCCGACGACACGTGGCAAAACCTTGTTTTAACATTGGTGGCCCTGAAAAGGTCCGTTTGATTGGTTGGGGGCCCTGAAAAGGACCTTTGTAGTTAGGGGTTTGGTGGCCCCGAAAAGGGCCGGTTGTGCTTTGTTGTTGGCCCTGAAAAGGACCGTTGAAGGTGGCCGGACGCGGCGAGCTGGCGTGTGCAGAGCGGTGTCCGAAGGGTGACGGCTCGGCTACCGGGTTCAAGCCTAGCCTTCTCTCAGCGGCAGTTGGGTCCCCACTGCAGCGTGACAGTGGTGGCCTCCAGAGCCCCGCAGTGTCCGGTCAGCCGATAGCGTGGCCGAGGCGGTTCCCTCCGGGCCTGCGTTGACCTCTGTCTTCACCGTGGTGTCAGCCGGCACGCACGGGCTTCCATCAGCTGACCGGTGCGGGAATGTGGCGTCCGCCACCGGTAGCGTCGTCCAGAGATGACTTCGTCCGGGCTCGGCTGGGCTCTTTATCTTCTTTTTGTAAGATCTTCTCAGTTTGGAAGCTGGCTGCAGAATGTGCCTCACGAACCGACGGCGTCGCTTAAATCCCCCCCAGGCGAGTCTACTTCGAGGTGGAAGGGAAACACTGCTTGCTGCGCGTCGGCAGCGTTACTCACGGCCGGTTCTGGGACGGTATGCATGTCGCTGATAATCGTGGGAGCCACTGGCGGCAACTTATAGTATAGCACATGATTTCGATGAAAAGTTTTACTGAAAAAACAATGGTGAGTCCGTTTTCGAAATCTGCATTTAATTACAACTTATAGGCCATTCGAAATAGCATTACAGTATTACGTAAATGGAAAAAAGAAAAGAGGGAAATTTGTAATGTGTCAAATTTTATATTATTTGTTATTTTATTATAGTGTATTGAATTGAGTTACTGAATGCAAAATAACAAATACCAGTAAAATAATTAATTCCATATGATTTTCAAAACTGCAAAACAAAGATTTGTATAGTATTTTTTTAAATAATTAAAAGGAAAATTTTACTTTCGAAAAGGGACTTTTTATTTTTAGAAAAGTTCAGAGACTTATTATCATGCTATTTCGAATGGACTGTACACCCATTAAAATAATCTAAACACCTCAGATGACACTGTAATTTGCTATTTGCTACGTAAATTTAGTTGTAGTTTTTATTTTCTCATATGGGAATCAGGACAATATCACAAAAATTTACTTTCGAAAAATAGTATGCCCAAAGTTTACGTCCGCCATCTTGGAAACAATGAATATTGAAACAGCTGATAATGAAACAAATCATACTGAAACTGCTGATTATGAATTACATAATAAATTAAATCAGAATGGATTAAAGAAGTGAGGAAATGAGAACTGCAACTAAATTAACTAAGCACGTAGCAGTTTCAAACTTACATTGTCATCTGAGGTATTTAGATTATTCTAAGGGATGTAAGTCGTAATTAAATGCAGATATCGAAAAACGAACTTCACCATTGTTTTTTTCGTAAAATTTTACATCAAAATCTTGTGCCATAAGTCTCCTTCCTACTTTAAAAAAAATGGTAGATTCAATATGGCGGAATCCAAGATGGCGGACGTAAATTTCGGCTACATAAAAAGTACATTTTTTGTATTGCTACTGATTCTCATTGGTTATTCTTCAATACAATAAGCTATTTGACTAAAAATTAACCGGTTCCAGACTTTTTACATACCTTATAACGTACATTATAACAAGCACATCCATTAGTCTCACGATTAACGAATTCATTACATGAATTAGTTTTGAAGTACCCTAAATTTACTTGTTTCATATAAATTTCAAGTTTATCTTTAGATGTGCAGGAAGGATGAAACATCCTTCCTGCACATCAACAAGAGATTACAGCAATGCCATGCAGCGTCAGAACAGGAGTACAGGTTCACAGCAGTTGAGTTAAACAATATATTTGTAGCACATATTTTATGGGTTGAATAATATAACTATAAACGCTGTGAATGAATTCTACAAGTCAACGATTTTGCTGGGAGTAAGTCGATCACGTGAACAGTGACTGGGTGAAACTTGAAATTGAGTGAGTTGCTGAAATAAAATATAGGCAACAACTTCTAGAAGTAAAACAAAAAAAACAGTTTTCGGATTCACAACTTAAAGTTTTTCTCTCAGGTTCTCTTATTTAATGTATGATCATCAGCCACTACCACGTTAGTATCATCCTGAACATAGTTGGTAATCAAATTCGAGACCTTCTGCTTAGCGGAAGAGCGTCTTTGCTTGACTACAAAAGCTTTATAAATAAATTGGTTTAGTGAAATACAAAATGCATTTTATAATAATTGGGTGAACGTAAAACTACCTAAGCAGCTTACATTAAAACAGTTTTCAATTTTGCTGGTCCATCTGTTCGACTAAATTGAACTATTAATATAAGCTAGAGTACCGAATACACTTTTTTAAATCAGTAATGTATAATTTGACGGCAAAATAAAATGATAAATGCAAATGCAATCATAAAACCCGTGAATCAGGTTTCCGAGAAGTGATCGATAATGTAACTAGACTAACATTCATACTTCAACTAAGAGTAAAATATTTCAGCTGTGTATCCCAAGGAGTCTTCAAATAATTCTCTGTACTGTTTGAAGAAAAGAGGGCGTAGAGTGGTTACAAGTAATAAAAGCAGGTGAAGTTTTCTACAAGAGTAAATTTTATCTTTGTACAAAAATTAAATGTAAATAAGGAAAGTAAACTGAACAAAATGAATTCCAGCGAATGTGTGCACATAGATTTAAATCGTCTAATACAGTAAGCTCCGACATATTTAACGTTATATTAAAATATTTGGGCACTTAATAATTATAATGACGCTATAAATGCGGATAGAAGTGCTTCTGAGACGTCAGCCGGGCGGGCGCTAAAGGAGAGTTTAGTTTACTTGGAATGGATGGAGAAATGCGAACATTGTTGGATGATGTTTGCTAATTACTAGCCGGAGCTTCTCACTGTGATTTTGGACGCTCTGCTAGCCGTTTGATTTATTAACTCCACCCCCTCTCTTTAAACGTGGTTCGCTTCACCATCAACTATCCACTGGCAAACACAATACCACGGAGGCGTATTTCCTCTAGGGGCCACTATTTTATGACCATTTTTATGATTAGACTTATATACATATATATTAGTATAATAAACGAACGATTCGTAGTAGATAAAACGGTGAACAATGCCGTTAAATATACGAGCGAATTTCATACAGTTAAAATAGTCGACCACTAAAAGTAATAATAATTCCTAGCAAAATGAGGTTTTCGAATAACTAATAAGATCGGTAATCGCTGTTCGAAATAAAATATTGCTTTCATTTCAAATTAGATTTTCCACTACTGAAATATTCCCTACTATTATTAAACCATATTTTTACTTTTATAAAACAAACTGTAAAAACTTAAAAGAAAAAAATAAATTGAAAATTCCAATAAATATCAAATATGTTTAAACTATAAGGCTAGATGTATTACCTTTTTTTATTTTCTCACATATTGATTAAATCTGTAATTGATAAATACTCAAAAATTTCTTAGAAAAACGGCTAAAAATTTTAACAGTTTAACAATTCAAAGAACCGATTGGTTCGTAGAATTGAGCAGTTGCAGAAAAGGTTTTTCTTTGAAACTTTTTTTAGTACCTTTCAAACTCATTTAGCGGAATAGGCTATTATCCTTTCACAAAAACAACAATTTTTCACTCCGAAACCTACGCAATTACGCGGTGTAATGAGTTGTCCAAATGGAGATGGAGGAGTATTTGAGTTTGGGTTGTTAAATAGTATCATCAAAGGGAAATATGTACTAAAAATTACAAGAATTATACGTATTTAAACTTCTTTCAATGTTTTTTATCAACTACGTTTATTTGCAATTATAGTTCAATTAAATCAACTATAAGCAAATGTAAGATAAAAAGAACTAAAAATAATAAAGGTTTACAAAATAAATAATCAAATATTTCGAAGATTATTAGGCCTACAAATAATTTTATAAAATAATAAAAAATTAACAGAGAAATATTTAAACAAATAATAAGTCATAAAACAAGTTAAATTCGTGCCCTTTTTAAAGTAAAAAATATGGTGTGAAACACTCACACAACTTTCTCTTGCCTATGCAAATAATAAACAATAATCCTAACATTAGTAATAAAACATTCGAAATAAACAAAAAACTAACGTCAATAAACATAACGTAATTTTAATTATGAGTGAATGACGCAAAATGAAAATCGAACTCAATTTGGCTTAAAAAAAACGGAAAATCACACTTTCACGCTAAACTAGGCTCGTAGAGAAAAATTCTTTAAATAAAAGTTGTAGATCTCTTAATTTTCTATACATTTTATTATATACACTTTTGTAGTTAAGTGCATACTAAGGCCGAAATCTTAAAAGATCGATTTTCACACGTTTTTGTGAGAAAAAACAAAAAATCGCTAATTACCGCTAAACTAAGCGTTATACAAAAAATGCTTGAAATAAAAGTTGTAGGTTTTCAAATTCTCTACAACTTGTATTATATATATTTTTGCTCTAAAATTAATATTAAAGCCGTAATCTTAAAAAAACACTTGTTTTACGTAAAAACACCCTTACCAAGAATTTCAGCAAACATGGCGCCTACCCTATCTTTTAGAAAATAAAAAATTGAGTAAATGAGGCGATTTTTAAAAAAATCGTAGGACCAGTTTTTGAGAAAATCGAAAAAAAGTGAAAAATTATACGAATAAACTACTACTTCCGGTTGACCGATTTTGATGAAAATGTTCGTGTCGGGTCCGGTAGTGGTACGTAACTTAAGTTTAAAGTTTGAAGTTCGTACGATGTTCCGTTCTTGAGATATTTTGTATACACAGACACACACACACACAGACCAATCGCTAAAAACATGTTTTTTGTGGTCAGGGGGTCTGAAAACGTATAGATCTGGTGAAAACTCGATTTCGAAAAATCGACATGAAAACAATACTTTCCTTCCTATATATTCATATAGGCAAGAAAAAGTAAAAAATTGCGCCCACCCGTAGCACAAACACAATTTCGAGTTCAATATATTTATCATTCTTGTTCGTTTCGTAGGAATAATAAATCATTTGAAATAAGTCAAAATTTTTATGTTTAATTATAGCACTGTGAAAAAATTCTTATTTTTCTGATAATTTTATTATAAAAGAGATAAAAGAGATGTATCGTATATATACTCCAATAATATCAGAAAGCTACTCTAGCCGAATGCGACATAATTTATAAATAATTCGTAAGAATTAAAATTGTACGAGAAATATAAACTTTTTATGGAATTTTTAAGAAAGTGCACGTGAATTTGAACACGTTTAGGGAATTCTATTTGACGCGCGTTAGTAAAAGAAATAAATTATTTAAGTTACAGTATCTAGAAACTCGTGTAAAACATTCGTTCAACATTGTACATAAATAAAATGAGACAAATTTCGGCTGTTTCAATGAATACGTAATGTGGGGGGGGTTAAATTGATAATGGTTATTTACATTAGTGGAATAGTTGGGCTTGTTCTACAATGGAAGCTATGCAAACGACTATTCCTTCAGTACTTGTAGTACGTATATACAGTGATACTCGTATAACGAACGCATGTTTATATAAAGGCAAAGGCGGATCATTTCTATCAAAGCAAATACTGAACAGGGACACATCAACGCATATATCATCACGAGGAGGAAAGATTTCCCAAGAGGAAAATTATTTATTAATACAGGGGAATGTAAGAACATACTATTCGTGCTACACTTCATTTCACATTAATTAATGTGCAGATAATCACACAAATAAGTCTCTGAAAATTATTTTTCTTATTTCACCTTTTTACTTATATAATCAACCGCAAAGAAACACATTTTACTTTTTTTTATAAATAATCTATATATTGAAAACGCAAATTTGCTTCCAATGTATTTAAATGGGAATTATCTTAACTCCTAAATACAGATTTCTACCGAACGGATTCTAATAATTTTTAGATACTTTTAAAGAGCATTCTTTCCCGATTTGCCCAAAAGTTCTAACTTGAAATTCATTCTAATACAGCATAATGTAGGCCTAATGAGTTTCTTCCACATTTACTCCCTCCATAGCCATATAACATAAGCAAAAGGATACTGTCATTTCTCTTCTCATCTCACAACACACTCAGTCGGCATTAGATATTATGTTAAAGTTGTTTTATTTAAAGTTTTTGTTTAGAACCGTTCTTTTCAGGACAAAACTATCGTGCTATCGTGCTTTAGTCGTTGCTCACTGTTCTTCTGAGAACGGTTAAATATGTAGTTAACTTAAATCATTTATTTAATGATAGGGATTTAAAACCCAATAACAGAGTACGAATTTTTTTGCACGGGTCCACTATGCTAGTTTTTTTAATCTTTAATTTTTATTAACTTCCGTATTTGATATTTAAATGGCGGTGGGGAATTTCACTTTAAGGAGAAGAGGTACCCAACAATACATTTTCCGTTCAAAACTTCGGGTATTCTCCGTAATTCAGACCAAGAGGTCTCTACTCCATTTTCACTTTAAACGACGCATAGTTGGGAAGTTCCTTGAAGCTAGATCACGGGCTAGTTGGTTTGGATGGTCATCTAGTCTTTCGAGAAATGTACTATACAAGGACGCGGTTAGCTCCTTTACATTAGGAATTTTGAAATCATCGCGGAGGGTTTTATTGCTTACATAAAAAGGAGCGCCAGAAGCAAGAATTTTAATTGAAAGGCCTGGATCAACTTTAAATTACTCTGCCCCTATTCCAAAGAGCTGGACACCATAAGTCCGGATTGGTATTAATAGGGATTTGTTTATTAAAATCCTGGAGCGAAAGTTCAATCTTGATCGAGGGTTAATTAAGCAGAAGAGTAGCTTCTGGCGGCGGTTAAGTTACAAACGTTTCGTACGCAAATGATGCTTCCAAGTTAAACGCCTGTCAAGCCATAAGCCAAGATATCGCACCACCCTGGCCTGTGGGATATGAATGTTGTTCAGCATGAAAGGTGGACAAGTTTAACGTCGTAAGGTGAACGTAACCTGTGTTGATTTAATTGGGTTCACCTTAATACGTCAAAGGGTAAGCAGTCCTGTATAATTAAAAGATGTCGCTGCGCCAACCTAAAAGCCTCATCCGCACTCTTTTCCCGTACAAGAATTGCTGAATTTATATTACGTAGATTAACTAAATTTTATAAAAATACTAATAAACCGTGAACGTCACCGTGAATCAATCAAGGTTGTTTTCAATTTACGTGTTCAAATTTAAATTAATATAACCAAGAATAAGTTAATTAATATTAAAAGATAAGTTTTTACATTGAAATTTTATCGGTTATCCTTTTAAGGTAAGATATCGTGGAAATAGACAGAGTGAAGCGAACTGAAAATTTAAAAAAACCGTAAAAAGTAGATATATAGGTTTTGAACTATTCATTGAAAACGATAAAAACGAATTTTCCAAAATAATACGTAATTGTATTAGCTTAGAACTAAATTATACGTAGGAAAAATGATAAAGAACGTTAAAACCTTTAAAACTTTCAGTAAAGAAACAACTGCTATGTAGCATACTTAATGAATAAGTTATTTATAAATTAGTAACATTAAGGATTGATATTATTCCATAGAGTTACCATGAACGTAGAAGGAAGTGAATTAAAAGACTACTTTTAAATAGATAACATTTTAATAAATTAATAATTTGTTAGTGTTATACTTTATTAACTCTACAATTTATAACTGGCTCGTTAAACGATGAGCTTACAAATTCTGTATAATTTACTCAAGGAACTATGAGAACTTTTAATTAGATTACAAACATGACAAAACTCTACTCTCTCGCCTCTTAGTTTAAATTTATAATTTTATTAAATAGTTACTAAAATATTAAGGAACATGATATCGTTGTAACATCACAGACCTAAGTAATCAAGCTGCGTGCCCATCCACCGAATTTTGTGGATCTTAAGAGTAACTTACTACAGAAATAATTCTATAATCAGAGCAACCCGATGATATCATTTAATGTGATAGATTGATAAACCCTAACAAACTTCGAAACCCTAATAAACGGAAGTGTTTTCTAATAAAACATTTTTCTCAATTTTAGCAACATATTTTTGTCTAATCATTTGTTGAACAGTTGAAAATTTAAAGAAAATGAAAGACTAAGTTCACGAGAATTGTAAAGCTAACTTAGTTTTTTATTTGTTCAAAGAATGAACACGTAATATATGTAACTTCGTTAATGTTTTCAATTGAAACAGTTGTAACAAAGCTGAGTAAGATAAAAATTTGTGATACTGATATTATTTTAATTATTATCGATGTCATTATACTTCAAAAAGATTAATCTTGACAAAAGTCACTACAACTTCTATGGCTTTAAATAGAACGAATAAAATTTAAAAAATATATATCACACAGGACTCTTTCATTAACGAAACAAAAACAAGTTTAACTTCATTGTAACTATACAATTATTCAATAAAAATATTTAAGGTTAATTATGATGCTACACGTCAAAACTTTACGAGATGACTCCATGTTCATTACGTCAATGAAACCTTTTTATCGGCGATGTAAAGATAGACTTAAACCACCAACCTCTGATGTGATAGCTAAATTGTAAACACTTGCCAGAGAAACCAGAACGAAGTCTTGAAAGACGCTGGAGTAGGGACATGATGAATATATCACGGTCATCTCAACCACGAAACTATCGATCTTCTAGACATCACTACTCAGTGACGTTTAAAAAGTCTATCCTACAGACCATTTCTGAAAAAACGGCAGATGATTTTTATTTTTTAATTATTTTTTTATATTTATGTGTATACGACTATTTACATTTTTTTCAATAATTTAATTAAACTTTAAATTCATATTGTGTTAAACATTTATTATGCTAGAAAATATATCACTGGGTGCTCGCTCTTCTGAAAAGTTTTCCTATTTCCTTAAATGCTTATTGTCCCAGCGCGTACAAATTATAATTTTTTTAGTTTATTCCAAGTTGCATCAATAGCTTGGCCATCAGCGACTACTGTGGATTTTGGTACATTAGCAGTAACTTTTAACGTGTTAAGAATTCCCGGACCCTAGCCAAAAATCGAACCAGGGACGCTCCACTTTGTAAGCTAGCGCGCTAGCCACTACGCCTTGGAAACGGACACATTGTAAATGTTATTCTGAGCATTAAAAATTGTAATTGGTTAAACATAAACATTAAGAGTAAATGTACAATATGAAGTCAATAAAATTTATACTCTTTTGAAACACCGCTTTTAGGTGTGCTGTCCAATAAGTAATGTAAAAAAATTGTTTTCACACTTATTGTCTGTTTCATTGGTTCAGAGCCAGATGTGAAAACAAACTAGTAAAAAAAATTTATAGATTAGCGTCTAAATATTAATTTACAATTACATTGCAAACGGGGTGATTGTGACAATGATTTGTACAAATATTAACATGAAAATCAAGAGGCACCAGACCACCAATCGATGGAGCTTCTACCGTTTCCTACTTAAACTAAGTTTTAGTGCTTGCATTCATTATTTAATCGTCTGATGTTTTAAGAGGGTACCAAATCTCTTTATCCTTAGTGGAGGAAATCCGGTAAATTTATTGAAATAATCGTCCTGACAACAAATATAATAAGCTTAAACACACAATTCTGTTATGAAAAGTAAATTTTTGTTGTACTTAAATACTTACCTATTTTATTTAAGAAAGTTTTTATATAATAAACTAAATGGAAAAACAGCGAAAAGCCGTTAATGCCACGTCTTAATAATTCATTCGCAATAGAAGCAGCATTAAGGACACGCTGATTAAATAAATTAAATGAACGAAAAACGGTTTCCTTTCTTTTTCATTAAAAGGAAAGAAGAAAACCTGTCCTTAAAAATTAAATTATTTAATCGTAAAGTTAATGAGAGAAAATTAAGCGGTAGTAGAACTAAATGTTGTGAAGTTCGCAACGACACTTGGATGACTTAAGATATTGGAATATCTTCTTAAATGCTTCAAACCCCATTCCTCCAGGAGGAAAGAACGGTGAAAACGTGAAGATGGCGCACTGCCATTCCCCCGACCGTACAGTCCCCCTTAAGAAATCTACAACATTCTCTTGCCAAAATCAATTCCACTTTCCATTTTAATTTCACTCTATACGGGTTTAAGTTTCGTTCCAGTTGACTTGGATATGTACAATATGAATTTCCTCCTCTCAGCATAAATGCTTTAATTTAAACATAAATTAAAATGATTTATTTCCGAACAAAAGTACACTACTACTTAGATAAGTGAATGAATTTTATAAGGGAATAACAAAAACGAACAAATGAACAAAAACTCGAATCAACAATTTGAAATTGTTAATTCAACATAAAATATAAAATCGAAAATCCAGTAATATTTCACTTATTTATTAGTTATTGACATACTTGAAATCAATTTCATAACTAAATACTGTTTGAAAACTACCTGAAGAAAACTTAATAAGGAAGACTACGTTAAAAAAATATAATATTTGGAACAATCACATGAGGTTTTAGCCCCTTAGAAAGTTTCCAGATCTCTTAGAGAGGATTCCATAAAAGTATAAGTATAAGTAGTTTCTGTTCAAAACTAAAGAAACCTTAATTTATTAATATATTTATTAAAAGAGGATGAGCTTCAGAAATCGGTATATGTTTTAAATGAATTATGCAAAAATATTATTTCAATGTTTCCGTAAAAAAGTCAAAAAGGTAATGGCATTTACTAATAAATATCCTACAAAGTCTAAAGTTGTGGTAGATGATGTAGTGCTCAAACAAGTATCACAATGCAATTATTTAGGATGTCACATCGGTTTTGATCAAGATGTGGACATAGAAGAAAGTTGGCAAAGTCCAAGCAAAGTACGGCAATATTAACAGTAACCTAGGCACAAAAACAAGAAAAGAAACCTAGATAAAGTTTTACAAGGTGATGGTTGCCCCAGTCCTACTCGATGGAAGTGAGTCGTGGGTTAGTGCTAACCACAGAAGAGTAGAGTACAGGCGGCAGAAATGCCATTCCTGCGAAGAACAAAGGGTTGTAGACGTAGGGAACAACTAAGAAATGAGAACATAAGAACTGAAAAGGATGTCTACAACCTGAATGGGAAGATTGCAGATTACCGTAATCGATGGAGGCTGAGGGATCTTCCTCAGTGCTTTGCAATACAAACCGATGGGGAGGAGAGATGTGGGAGGCCACGCAAAAGATGGCAATAATTCAGTTGTTTGTTGTGAGTCGGAACAGGCGGAAGCCTAATCTTCGATTGTGAGAAGAAAAAGAAGAAAGACGTATCAACGAATTAGTGTTACATAAATGCTTACATAGGCGCATGTTTAGACTGGTTCTATGTAAAAACTGTTCCACTTACAATTTTCTGTTTTGCATTAATTATCAATACTTCGTTCCACTCTGGGACTGCTTCAGAGAAAGTCGGCCGTTTCAGAAAAATATTAAGATTTTTACTGATGACATTTTACTTACTTACGACAGAAGAACAAAATAAAAAAAACACCGGCATTTCTGGAACATGTTATGATAAAACTCGATGAAGTCGCATCGTGAATTCATTAGCCTTTCTTACATGTCCGAGCTTAGGTCCTACACAGTTGGACATTACAGTTGTAAGTTAGTTACAATTTAATTTGTAACTTGACTGGTTAGCCACACACATGAGAACAATGTGAATAGGTCTAAGCTTAAGTTACTTATTGTGTAGTGCGCGTTGTATAACTAACTTATACGCAGCTGACAATGTTCATATTCAGTTGTAAAGTAAACGGATTACCTAGTTTCAAAAACTTAACTCCTAGATGTGTATATTCGCAAAGAAAATACTATTAAAATACTTTTCATATAAACACGCCATCCAAAACCATTTCAATTTTTTTACTTTACATATAAAAAAAGGACAGAAATGAAAAACATAGGACAAACAAATTATACGAATGTTTCGGAAACAGTCTGCTTAAAAGCTTTCGTAGAAAAATTTACTTCTGTAATATACGTGTTAACTTATCATAAAGAATTTGAACTGCTTCAGAACTTCAGAGTAATTCCTAAGACCAGACAAATTAAAACGTAAGTTACAAAAAACTTAAAAAATAAGACATTCGTAAAGCCAAGTCAGAAGTAGACTGACTTGAATTAGTAATTTATGTCGGACTTTCTGGAGCTGGAAGTGCAAAAAAACAATTTATTTTGCTGCAACAGGGCAACAAAACCACAAATATTGTATATAGAGAGATTTTATTCTATAGAGAGGTTTTAAAATAATTTAATGAGGCCTACATTAGCTGCTGTGAAGCGAAGCGAGCGGGGATTGCTAGTTATTAATAATGTAAATATTGAAATTCCATTCAACTTTAAGATTTAAGATTCACTACATACTTTCATTCTTCTAAATGGTAAAGGACAAGTTTCAAAAATATTAGACTGACAATCAAAATGACTGAGATATTCAACACAAATTGAAACATTTTGATATGCACGCCCTAATTTCTGACGATGTTGTTATCAGACAACAATTTCTTAAAATGAGAGAGAGAGAGAGAGAGAGAGAGCAATGTCAATATAGATAGAGTAAAGCACAAACGTGCAGTATATAAAGTAAATCGAAAGGAGAGGTAAAAAAATATCGTTATAATCCGATTTAAGATCAAAGTCTAGTTTAAAAGGCGTAACATATGTAGTGAAGTCTTTAGCATTAGGCTAAGCTTGGCATGTGTTAGTTGAGAAAGTAGGCCCAAAGTCTAGTATAAGCGTATAATCTAAAACGTAAGGTAACAGGTACTTGGTGTAAATTGTGTTAGGAAGAATAGGGAGTACGTGAACCGAATACCGATGCGTACCAAACAGAAACCTCAACGGCTACAATCTACGGTGGCAGAAATAGGGTAAATGGGGAACAAAACTGCTTCTGCTTCACTTGTATTTCATAATATTTCAGCAAAACATAATAGCCTTTTAACATAACTTGGTGCCCTATAAAACACGTCGTAAATTAAAGTTATTTCCCACAGTTATAGGGCAAAAAAATAATAAAATAGCTGAAAATATTTAAGCTATTAATTCAATAACGGATTAATTGTATTAATGTATATGAAATAAAATAAAAGATTAAGTATTTTCTTGTAATTTAAGGGTATGCAAAATAATATGCATACCCTTATTTAATAAATTAATTCCTACCTTCATACGACGGGCATTTCTCGGTTAACCGGATCCCGTTTATACGGACTAATTTTTAGATTTATTAAAATGGTTTGCCATTTTTACGACAAAACTTTAACTAGTTTACATTTTATTTTATTTATACTGTAAATAGTTTATAAATAAAATCTCCTTATTAAAATAAAGAATAGATTAAATACAATTTTATTTAACTTTGTAACTTCTGTGTATAGCATATCTGTTTATGCGTGTTTAAAACAACATCTTTCCTTTATTTTTGTCCTAATGTGAGTGCGTTGCAATCTGTTCAATTTAAAACAATAAACAACCCCACTGAAATGAGTAGTCTATTTGTATGACGTGTAAATGGGTGCACTCTTGTACAGACTCAGGCTGACCATTCCTGAGAAAGTATAGTTAATTACATCCTAACCAACAAAGACCATCAGTAACTACTGTAATCAAATCCGTAAAAAAGTAACATTTACTACAATTAGAACCATGGAACCTTTATCTCTGTACATCAGCTGTCAAAAAGCTGACTCACGGCGACTATTTTACCACTAGACCAACCCGGTGGGTGAACATTAAAATAATTTTTATAGATTTGTTTTTATATACTTACAGTTGTTTCAAATCATGAAGTAACTTTACCCCGAGGGATATTTTAGACTTTACTTTAAAACAATTACCCTGTACAATTTGTTTAACTGTTTTAATTACAAGTTTTAATTTACTTTTATTGTTGTATTCATAGCATAATTTTACATAACATTTACGTTGATAAAAAGTTTATTTATCTCGCGTAAAGTATTTTACATTATTAAGTTAATATTTATTTAAGAATAAAATTTTCAAAATGATTGAAACAATATTTTATAATGGCAACTACAAATTCTTGTAGTACGCGGTATAAATTAATTGATTACTACTTTAAACAGCCGATATGGTAAATTACAAAATTATGAAAAACAATCCCTCTAGCTATACCGAAAGAAGTATAATAATAACAAAAAATTCCCTCTTTAACCACTTAAAACGTTCCCTATTTAAACAATTCTGTATTGATAAATTGAACCTACTGTAAAAAAATTAAAGAAAAACAGCTGGTTAAATTTTCTAAGATTTTGTACAAAAAAATAAATTCAATAACTGTTTTAAAGAAATGTAATATGAAATGTTATATATTTTAATCTGTTAATTTTTATTTAAATATTTAAAATTAAATGTCAATCATAAATTATTTTTTATAGCCTACAACCAGAAAATGTAGGTACCTAGATATGAAACCGTTAATAAGTATCATCATAGATTAGAAGAAATGTTTAAATAAATCAGAATTTAAATACTATTTAAAGAAGACACAAATTAAATTTTTTACTATTATTAATTACATAAAACTATTAGGAAAATAAATTCGATTATACTAATTTTCATACAGAATTTTTTAATTTTTGTAGTTTAATAAACGTGAGTTATAGGCAATGTCAAAAGTTCTGTAAATTTGTCAAATTGAACCGAAAATTCTGCCTTTCCATGATTAATAGAAAGATTTATCTTGAAGAGGTTTTCTTCTTTTTTATACTTAATTCCTTATTTGTAACTATATAAAATAGAATAACCAAATATTATAACAAAATTAGAAACAGTGACATGAATAACTAAAAGAATGAAGGCTGTACCCGAAGGTACCCCCTTCTTATAACTAAGGAAAAGACATGCAATTGTACATGTAAAATAATTACTTAAAGAAAGATTTTCTGATTTTATATCCGTAGGCTACTGTTGTAAATGTTTTTGTTTATTTTTACTTTATTAATGTTATTTACAACTGCTCGAACATACAACTGGTAAATTTCAGGATTGGTTTATGGGATGGTGGGTAAAAATATGACGTGAATGACTTGGGAAAACAGTACTCAGTAGTAAAACTCTCACTGGGGTTTAATTTGAATTTTTTACAAGACGTCTCTACTTCATCTTCTATAAATGAAAAATAAAAATAGAAATTAAAACAAAAAGATGATTATGATGGTAATTGTGTTGATGTAGATAATGACGATAATTAATTTTAGTAAACAAAACTTGTAAATGAATCAGTTTAGTAGATCTCTGTTCCACGAGTGACGAAGTCTTCTCGTATTCGAGATTATCTTAATGGCTTGCTTATAAGCAAGAGAGTTATCGTGATTTTCAAGGTTAAAAAATAATTTTGAGTAATACGTAATTTGAGATAGCATCCTGAACGTAGAGAATTTGAAGATCTGAATTAAAATTTTACTAATGACGTACTATAGTGTTCCTATTATTAAAGGTAAAAAAATTGACTGACATGCTTAAATGATTTTTCTATTTTAATTTTACTCGCCCGTCGCCAGTATTTATTAAAATATATAAACAATTGTTTTAATATTGCAAAATAATATGTAGTTCACCATGTTTTTATATATTTAAAAATATCTCATCTGTTATACGTTTGGTGGAACATTATACGTATACGAGGGGGTACCCAAAAGTATCCGGAATAGCTCTGCTGTGGGCGGAGCTTGTGCAGTACAAATTCCCGCCACTAGGCTGCTTGTAGCGCTACTCATTGCCAGTTCAATGCCATTTTGTTCGTTGATCTAGCTTGTTCTGTTCTCGTGCAGTGATTGTTCTCGCTAGTGCTGTTTTGTGCTCGTGTCGTTTTTCATGATGGCAAGTTTTAATGAACAACGTGCGGCTGTGAAATTTTGCTTCTTGCTCGGTAAAAACGCCGCGGAAACAGTTGTAATGTTGAACACAGCTTACAAAGACGACGCTATTGGAAAAACCCAAGTGTACGAGTGGTTTTTGCGCTTTAAAAATGGCGACATGTCGATTGAGAACAAACCTCGTTCTGGACGACCGTCGACTTCCCGAACAGACGAAAATGTTGTGAAAGTGAAAGAAATTGTACGAACAGACCGACGACAGACCATTGACTTTTTATCTTTAAGTGTTAAGAAGACTACGAAACAGCATTCGTCGTAAAAGACCTAATTTGTGGCAGACAGGGGACTGGTTTTTCCACCACGACAACGCGCCTGCACACACGGCAATCTCGGTTACCCAGTTTTTGGCGAAAAACGGCATGGTTTTGCTACCACACGCACCGTACTCACCCGATCTGGCTCCGTGTGATTTTTTCTTGTTCCCACGCATGAAAAGGGGCATGAAAGGTCTCCGATTTAACAACGTTGATGATGTCAAGAAAAAAACGACGGATGAGCTGGCAGCCATCACTGAAGAGGAGTACAAAAAATGTTTTGAACAGTGGAAGCACCGGTGGGACAAATGTATTAGTTGTAATGGAGAGTATTTTGAAGGAGATAAGGTTCTTTTGTAAAAAAATTAAAAATAAATAGTTTTAAAAAATAATTCCGGTTTCTTTTGGGTACCCCCTCGTATGTGGCCCTAAAAAGGCCAGTTTTACTTTAGCACTAATACTAAAACAAAAATATCTTTTCTGTTTCTTGTCACAAAATATAAACGCATCCAATGAGTGAAAAAGGAAAAACATTAATAAAATGAAGTACAGATTAAATCTGCAAATTTTCATCTGAGAAAAAGAAGCGTACTATAATAATTCTATGTAATTTGAAATTCTAATGTAATTAACTTTTAAATGCGGTTTATGAAGTAAAAGAAAAACAACTGGGTTGTTCCCCAGTTTTATTATGTAATTCTGTTTTAATAAATTTTGAATGATTCATAAAAAATCGTTGTAACGTTCTTGAAGATTTGATTAAGTAGATAAGATTATCATATTATATATCCGAAAGACTTCACAAACTGTATTATATGAGTAATTTAAAAGAAAAGTACGTAAGATTAACTACAAAACCTTTGATTTATTTCAACGAATAAATAAGTTTACTACAATATCCCAACATTAAGTGTTCATTTAATATAATTGCTGTTTTGTTTTAAAATCAAGTTCAAGAAATCTTGACGTGAATTTAACATGAGTAATGAAAAAAACGATCAAGGAAGAAATACTGGCTTGTAGAAACAAACATTTCAGTCAGGAAGGTCCAAATGTCATATGAATAGATGTAGCTAGTGCAGGCCTGCTTGCTGACTGTCGACGTAATATAAGCGATAACAGCACGTAGCCAACACAGTTTATTAACGATCTGATAAAGTTTTAAGTATACTTTAAGTTTTAAGTATACATACTTTTAAGTATGTCTACATAATTCAGCGAGTTAAGTTTTTTGAATAAAATTAATTTAAAAGTATGGCTACAAGTTGATAAAAATATTTATCACTGAAATTTATTAAATGATTTTAAATAAGCACCGTGTTGATTTTCTGACAGTTAGGTAGAGTGGAGCCTGTCTTCTTTAAATTCTTCTCCCACTTGTATAGAAAAAATTACAGGCGTAAGAGAAAAACAGACAAAAGTGGAACCAGAAGTTCTATAAATGCATACTTAGACCCGAAATCGCAACGTTAAAAAGAAAGATGGTATGACAGATAAGACTGATGTAGTGGCCGGAAGTGTGGAAGTTAGCAACCACTACGAGCTAGTAGAGGAAATAACTCTGGATAAGCCCGGCAATGGGTAGGTTTTTTAATCTCGAGCATTTTATAACAGGTAAAATTCTCACATCTTAGAAAAAAAATTAATCCAGTAACTATCATTAGGTAGCAGTTATTACTTTGGATTTCTATGATAAGTTGAAAAAACCTCTGTAGTCGATTGATTAAAGGTAACTAACTACCACAACAATATTAACGTTACTGATAGTAAACTACGTATATGACAAGAATACAGAAAATTAAATATATTTTTATGCATGATATAAATTGTGTTATATTCATTAGAAATTTTTTTATTCAGACAAAATTGACAATAATTTTTAATTAACTTTTAATAAGTAGTTTTGAATATAATGACAATGATATAAAAAGCGAAGTGTCAGTGACCCTCTCCGTAAAAATAAAGACCAAAATATTATTTGTACATAATTACTAGTCTAGCTGAGATGGCTATACAATTAAAGAAACCATAAAATTAATATTTACACATAAATACAAACAAACAAACGTGGAGGTCCTGGTTCAATTCCCGGCCAGGGTTTGGAGATTTACACACGTTAAAAACCACCGATACATATCCCACCGTAGTCGCTAATAACCAAGATGTTGATATGACTTGAAATTTAAAAAAGTATATATTTTACAAACATCTGAATGGTATAAGAAAACAAAACACAATAATAACTGCTAATAACCAAGCAGTTGATGCGACTTTCAATAAATAAATAAAAAGATTATTTACATTTTAAAGGTAACTAGTAAAGGTAACAATTTGGCTATATGGGGGACCAATTTTTGGAGCCTGTCACAATACAACACTGAATATTCTTCAAAGACACCAGTCAGAAGCACTTATAGCAATAACAAACGCACCTTTTTATGTAACCAATCATACCCTTCACAAAGACCTGAAAATACCAACGGTTCGAGACATTGTCAACGCAACATACAACTCATTACACACAAAGACAACTGACAACATAAATCCATATGTCCAATCTCTTTCAACAAACGATCTCCCTGTTAATAGACGACTTAAACGAAGATGGAATAGAGATCTTCTCCGACCACCAAAAAAAAAAAACATTTCAATTTAATTTGTCATGCCTGTTTCATTTCATAAAAAAGAAAATCATCTCATAAAAAAATCATCCATCATAGTTTATAAAAATCATTATCATTAAAAATTGGCATCACATTCCTTGAAACATTTCATGCTGAAATCGGTCACTGGATCGATTCACATTTACGTCACATTCTCGCCATTCCTCATTCATTCCATCTCATTAACTAGTTGTGCTTAAAAAATTGTACAGTTGTAAAAAAATTAAATTGAAGCCAACAAAGGTAACTAGAAAAAAAGTCGATTCCTTATGTTAATTTTAAATAGGACCTATTATGGTTTATGATGGTATACGAGTAATTACATTATATACATCTTTTATATAGTTTTTAAATAATAGTTAGACTATTAACTTTAATGTGCTACCACTTCTTCATAACATAAAAAAAATTGAAATAAATTTTTAAAAATCAAGAAAACTAAGATTATTTTTTTAACAAGTGAAAGAACATAAGAAATCAAAACAAAACACAACATAGAACCACCGCACAGTTAAAGTAATTTTTTGTTAGTTGGTTACTAATACGGAAATTATAATAATGAAATAAAGAATCAGTTAAAAGATTGTTGTTGCAGTTAAAGATTAATAACCCTAAGAATATAAATTTTTTTATAACAAATTAAACGAGAAAATTGTTTTGTTGATTTGAAGTTTTATTCAACAGAACGTTTTGAAAGTTTATTGGGACACGAGTAATTTCAGTCAGAGATTTCAGTTTTTGAATTTTTACTAATTCAGTAAGACCTAGACTTAAACGAATTCACGTCAGCGCAATTTTGTAGAACGTACTATATATTATATTATGTGCAGTAGTTAGTCTATTCTTATCTTACTAATGTTTACATTTATGACCATTGTTTTGCTAATTTTCCTCAAAACCGTTATCTTAGTTGCCCTCACCATTTTTGCACTGGAATATTGTCTTGATTTGCTTTTGTTCTAAACAATAGTAGGGTACTGTTTAGTGTGTGTTAAAAATATTTGACGTGTTAAGTTGCGTAGATTTAATTGTGATTTTCAATTTGCAGGTCTTTTATTTTATTGATTTTGTTGTTACTTTGCGTATAATATGAGTTCTAATAAAGGTTAAGAAAACTGAAAGCGATTACTTTGGAGGAAAAGTCAGATGTCGTTAAAAGGAAGATACGAAAGGGGTGAACAAACGAAAAGCTTAAAAGGAACGACAGGGTTTAGTGAATCAACACTACGGACAATTAGCGGATTTGAATGATACAAACAATTAGCAAATGTTTTAAGGTTAAACCGAACAATCCAAGTTACGCGAATTTCACGTTACGCGATGACTTTGCGGAACGCATCCCTCGCGTAAGTCGAGATGTTACTGCAATGAAAACAGTATTTCTCTATTTGAATTAGCTCTAAACAGAGCTAATGCAATGTTCTAAAAAAAATTTTTTTTTTAGTATACAGTAATGTCATTCTATTTGTAGGCATAGTTACACAAGTTTATCTACATTATAAAAATATAAAAAAACAACATTCTATTAGGTAAAATTATAACAACATTTTTATTTCAGCGATTCAGAATTAATTTACTTTTGTAAAAGATTTTTATTTGCAAAAAGTAACATAAAAATTAACATTTAATTTACAATATTCGCGTAAATAATAACAGCAGACGTAAATTTACATATAAAATTTTTGTACATGAAAAAAGCCGTTGAAAAAAGCTTCTTTGTACATCGCGCTTTGATTTAATTCAGCTTATTTTGCCGGGGAAGTTTTTAAGGGGAAAACAGTTTTATTTAATAATATTACAATCGAATTTAATTTACACTCTTCTTTCGTATTAAGTTGATTGAAGAGAAGGGTACGCTGCGTTTCTGTAGGGTTTAGGCTAACGTTAGACCTAACTTACACGGTTGTATTCCTGAAATAATTTATCATGAAACTTC
The DNA here is from genome assembly GCA_035578175.1 of Catonia carolina. Classification (NCBI taxonomy): domain Eukaryota; kingdom Metazoa; phylum Arthropoda; class Insecta; order Hemiptera; family Achilidae; genus Catonia; species Catonia carolina. Next base: position 87,011,560 of record JAQMRL010000002.1, read on the forward strand.
TGCTGGGTACGTTACGCCTAAATATATATAACGCAGGCTTCTGTTCATCCTTTTTCCTCATTCCATTTTCTTGTTTACTGTTGTAACTTACTTTATTTACTTTGATCCATTCATGTAGCCCAACTGTTGGCTTATAAAGGGAAAACGAGTGCGAGAAAGAGGAAACTTCCTCTTAGGATGCTGGTTCCTCTCACTTGTTTACAATTCTCAAAGTTGTTTGTTTTATCTTTTCAAACAGCATTTAACAGCTTTTTAAAAACCAATAAATTGTCGAAATATATTTTTATTAAAAGTGGAGCGGTATTTTCCGCGCTTAATAATATAAAGTTTGTTAGGAAATGACTCTCGAGTTTGAACAAGAGAAAGAACAATTTAATTCAGAAAGAAAACTGACCCATATTTTCAACGTTATTATTAACCAACAAAATTCAAAAAAAAAACGGTCGTTTTACTGCTCCGAAATAAATAAGCTTGAAAAACGAATAAAGTTTAAATTAAGATTTCTTTAAATTTAACTAGAAATTTTACTTCACAAAACAGTTAAAAAATTGGTATAAACGTCAATTGGTATAAAATGAAAACTTCCAATGAGTAGACTACTACCTTTTAAAAAATCCTCTCCACGTAATTTTTACTCTTTGATAATTATTACAAATAATTAAGCTAAATTTAAATAAATCAAAAAAGAAATTAATTAGATAACTAAATTAATTAATTTTCCTCTATTTTATCTATCTTACTGGACTACCGTTGTTCAGCAAAATTATTGTCAGATAAATATAGTGCGTTTCGAATTTAAAATTAGAATTACGAACTAGATTAAGAATATTAGAATTTTTTGCGCCCGAGAATTAAATATCGTGAGTTCAGGCTGATTAGCCTTTCATGGATTAGGCATCTCTGCCTGTTCCGAACCTCTCAAATCTGCCTATCTCTTTCTCGGGCGTCCTCGTTCTCTCCTGCCCTCCGGCTTATAGCCCATTGTCTGCTTAGGTATCCTTTCCTCCATCATTCTGTTTATATGCTCTAACCACTGCCTTCTATTCTGAAATACCTTGTTGTTTATAGAGAAGATGTTGAGTTCTTTCCTTACCTCGGTATTCCTGTAACGATCTTCTCTACTACACCCATACGTATGTCGAAGAAAGACTGATTAGTAAACTTTGTCGCCACCGGCTTGTAGTAGCGAAGCCGTAGAGCTCATAGGACCGGCCGGGCATCCGGCGGCGTAGTTCAAAAATGAAACATCGAAGGGGGGGAGGTCGTCTTTGCCGCTGCCTAAAAGATTAGGAGCAGCCGCCGACGCAGCGACCACCTGTCACCGCTGCCTCCGAAGAGGAGCAGTTCACCGGTGAAGTGAATCGGGGTCGTCTGTACCGCTGCCTAATCTAATAGGAGCGAGTCGCCGACGCAGCGTGCACCTTTTACCGCTGCCTCCGAGGGGGAGCAGTCGCCGGTGAAGCGAGGGGTAGGGAATGGAGGTGCAGATGACGGAAAGAAATACTCAATGCTGAGATGTCAAATCCCCGTATCGATTCTCGCACACAGAGAACTCGATACTGTCACCTTCTCAACTTTTGCATCGCCAGTGCGCAGATACTATATGTTGCCACTTGGTACATGCGCTGTGAGAGGTATGACCGCTGGCGCAATCTATCGGCAGCAGCAACCCCATCACAGCGCCAAGTGGGCAAAATATGAACTACGGACCGGCGTACAAGTAATACAGTATCAATTCCTCTGTCGGTATTGCCCTGAATGGCACTACCACAGCAATTGTCCTGTCTTGCGGCAACGACGAGCGGAAAACTTCAACCCCGTGGGAACCAGCGCCCCAGCTCCACACGGCCGACAATAGGGGCTACACAAACCATTCAATTGCCCACTAGCCTGCCGCTTCCGCGCATTCGCATTAACTATCACGGCAAGCTGCTACACGCATTCATAGATTGCGCCAGCGGTCATACCTCTCACACAGCGCATGTACCAAGTGGCAACATATAGTATCTGCGCACTGGCGATGCAAAAGTCGAAAAGGTGACAGTATCGAGTTCTCTGTGAGCGAGAATCGATACGGGGATATGACATCTCAACTTTGAGTTAGTTCTTTCCGCCATCTGCACCTCCATTCCCTAACCCTCGCTTCACCGGCGACTGCTCCTCTTCGGAGGCAGCGGTAAAAGGTGCTCGCTGCGTCGGCGACTCGCTCCTATTAGATTAGGCAGCGGTACAGACGACCCCGCTTCACTTCACCGGTGACTGCTCCTCTTCGGAGGCAGCGGTGAAAGGTGTTCGCTGCGTCGGCGGCTGCTCCAAATCTTTTAGGCAGCGGTAAAGACGACCTCCCCCCTTCGATGTTTCGTTTTTGAACTACGCCGCCGAATGCCCGGCAGGTCCTATGAGCTCTGAAGACTGCGCTACTACAAGCCGGTGGCGACAACTTATACATTAAATAATTGTTTTTGAGTGTTCATTTTGGCTTCAGTACGAGGAGCTAAAAGAAATGTTAATATTTTTAGTTCAGTCGTTGTTTTTTTTCGTTGGATACGTATTCTCTTCAAGCGTCTGTCTAGGTATGTACCAACTGTATATCGTATGCGAAACTAAAATGTCAAGTTTCTTCTTGTTAGATCATTGTGGGTGCGTACGATTGGTTGTCAAGTATAAAGATGCAACTCTTATATCTCGGTGGTTTTTATTAAAAAGTTGAACAAGCTGAATTAATTTACTTGAGTATTTAACGGTCTAGTTCTGGGGCGAACAGAAAACGGCCTAATAAATTAAATATTAGTTTTTGAGTGATAATTTTGTTTCCAGTCGGAGAAGCCAAAAGAATTGTTGATATTTTAAATTCAGTCGTTTTTGCTTCTTTTGAATACGTTTTCTATTTATGCGTCTGTCAAGGAATAATTCCGAAATAGTTACCAGTTACTATTATGTGGTATTAGTATTGTGTTAAAATAAATGAGCAGACAATTTTGATAAAGAAATTTAATCTAATTTTTTTCTTCGGTTGATATAATCTTATCTGAAGTGACCTCAAATGAATCCATGAAGAGACGCCGACGAATAAGAAGTGCAACTAAAAATGAAAAAGGCTAATCGGCCAATGGTGGTTACAAGAAGATAAACATTTCAGGAAAAACCAACACCCTTAAGAAGGTCAAACAAAATAAGGGAAAAAAATAGGTAAGAATGAAATGTAAGAAGAATTTACCCGGATAAAGAAAACAATTAAATAAAAGAAATACGGTATCATTGGAAATGAAATAACCCTGGAGGAATGAATATTGTAAAGGCAAACAATTCCAAGTCAACTTGCTTGAGAGTCAAGTAACCGCAACATACTTATCCTTGGGGAAGAAGTGCAAACAGTAATTTAAGTTGGTATGCAACTGCAACTTTGATTCTGACGTGGATTATATAGAACACAGATAAATGTAGCTATTTATTAAACCTACGTAAGTAAGTACTTTATATAATACGTAGGTTTCTACAAAATAAATTAAAAAGGGTAGTGTGCGGATAAGAATGTTATTAAAATTAGAAAAAACCCATTTGTACGTTGTAGAATTATCTAAAAAAATATCTTTTAACCATAAATTTATATGCACGTTACTATTTAAATTCCTATTTTAAAAACCCGTAACAGTAAAAAAAAACACAAACAATTAGATCACAAGAAATCAAGGGAGTCAGCTGATAACTGATAACGACAAATACGTATCTCGGCGACAAATATATTATACGTATATGTAAAGTGACCTCATTAGAAATAAAAACAATGTTAGTTGTTCTTTCAGAAAGAAACCTGAAATTGTCTTGTAAATTGTTACTTTGCCTTTTTGTATACATTACCTACGTTTAAGAGAAGCAGGGAAAGAGAGAACATTCTTCGCAAGATAACAGCTTCAAAGGTACCAGAGAAACAAGTTACGAGGAAGAAAAGAACTGAATAAGAAAAACGAACGGTTAATGAAAACGAAAACTAAAATCTACGGACATCTATCTGTACAGAATGGAAGACAAATGGTTGGCAAAATGTTTAAGACACTAAACAGTATATTTAAGGTGCCGTTTAAAAGGTTTAAGAAGTCAAAAAAGATATTGTGAAAACTGGAAAAACTAAAAACCATAATGAACTAATTACTAACTTTAAACGGTTTCACAAACAAACTAAAGCAGAACACGGGATGGACGGAGGAAAGGATAGAACCTACAGTGGAAGCATGCCGTAAGTGTGAGCTGAAAAAGATTTCAGATGTAAAGTTAGGGTATATTTTCAATCCCCAAAATTGGCTTTATATGGTAAAAAACTAAAATAGGTTCAACTCCACTATAGAAGTCTAAAGACTCATAGACAGAAGAATACAATTTTGTTTCTTAACGATGAGCCTCGTCCAGTTCTTAACGGTTGCTCGTCAGTTTGCCCTAGCTTTACAATATGAACAGGCTTTTCTAGAGCCATAAACTTATTAACGATACAAAACCCCCAATGTTGGGGGCAATTTTTAAAATTGACATCTACCATTTTGTTTTGTCCGTGCATCCGTCGCGCCAAGATATCAAAAACTACAAGAGATAGCAACAAATGGGTTACGGATTCGTAATCTAAATTTGGTCTGAAGTTCCAGTTTTGACCGCAAGTCACCCTAAACCGGAAGTCAACAAATCAAAGTCAAAAACTACAAGAGATACCAAAAAACTGTTTTCGGATTCGTAATCTACACAAAAAGTTATTGGGGCTGGATTGGGTTTGAAGTTCCGGTTTTGACCGGAAGGTGGCCCAAAACCGAGAGTGAAGAAATCAAAGTCGGGATTCGGAAACTGAAATAGTGTCATTCGATTCCCCTTAAAGAGTAAATACAGAAATCATTGGGTTTACAGTTTCGGTATCGACCAGAAGTCAAGAAATCAAAGTCGGAATTCGAAAACAAAATTAGTGTTATTCAATTCCTTTTAAAGAACAGATACAGAAATTACAAATGGTTTTCGGCAAGAGTGAAAGGAAAGCCTTTTCAAAAATTTCTACCAGCTGTGAGATGTCTTCTCATGAGAGGGATTTTTATAGTTACGTTTCAGTGATACAGACTTCGATTCCATACAAACACATTTCGGTATTACATATTGAAATTATTTTAATCACTTTATTACTCTTAGTGTAAATTAACTGTATATAATCGATTGCTTTTTATTTTGCTAAACATATACTTTTCGATTGTTTCATATTAAATGTGTTACGATTAACCCGACCACAACTGACCGGGAATTTGCTGTTCTTGTTACAAAACTGATGGAACCATCAAGAAATTAAAACTGGAGAAGTATCTTTTTGAAAAAAAGATTGGTTTAAAAAAAGGTATTTTAAATTTTTTTATGAAATTTTACTTACGTAACTGTCAATAAAACACTATGGAAATACCAATAATTTTCTTATTCAACAGTACCAACAAAAGAGCTAAAGCGTTTCTTGATATGCCCTAATAGTATGAGTCAAATATCGTAGAAGATCATTTTTCTTAACAGAAGAGGCGTTAGTCCCAAGCGTTATTTTATCAAGACACGACAAAGTTTTCTTGTACAAATTCTGGATATCAAAGTTGAACTAAAGTAAACTTTACGAGTTTACTTAGTAGTAAGTTACAGTCAGTAAACTTGTACAGTTCATATATTATACGCTTATAGTAGTAACAAAAAAAAATTGTTTACTAAACTGGGTTTCGGTACCTCCTGAAAATTATCTTCTAACAGTATGGTGAAGATACACAGTCCCGTACTATATGCTTCTCCGAGCAGCCAAAACATAAAATTTTTTAAACGAAAAACTATTTTCGTTTGTTCCAACTCCTAAAAAAATTAATAAAAATTAATCTTTAAAAACAATAAATTTATAAGTTAGTTTAAATAAAAATTTCTCGTTTATTCAATTTGTAGTTATTATAACCGACCAAATAACATAACCCCGAATTACCGATACAATGAAAACTTGAACGTTTCTTTGAATCCCACAAAGTTCATCTAAAGAAATGTAAGTTTACAACTTACTTCCGTTTTATAGTGACTTGAGAAGTACATAAGTAAAGGAATGAATACTGAAACCAATGAAATGTACCTACCTACTCCTAACCTCGCTTATTTCATTCATCACAAATTTCAATTATGTTATAGAAACCACAATTTTCAAAGAACAGGGCTCTTATAAGTGCTATTTTGAATAGTTAGTTATTTTACTGCATACAACTCAGCCATTTCTTTAAATAAACGCAAGAGTAATTCATTATTACGATACTTTAAATAACTCGATACATATAAATTAACACAATCCAAAGTACAATAAATAAAAAACGATAACTGTATGCATTATATATTAACACGATGTAGGATACCAATAATTTCAAAAGATTAAATTCTATCCTACTAAAGGAATTAAAATACAACATTTTCGTATCAGTGGTTTAGTTGAAAGGCACTCAACTACTAAACCAAAAGTATCTGGTTCGATAACCGGCCACGATTTTAGAAATGTTCACATACATTAAAGATTCAATACGTAACTTCAGCTGCCAAGGACCTATTTACAAATGGATGCGTTGTTAAATAAAACAACGCAAAAATTTGATCTTTACAATCCAGCAAAATCTACAATCTATTTTTATGTAAAAAAACAATACGTAGATGGATTTTTTTTACATCTCATAACCAAAGAAAATCTCCCAATGGAAAAACTTCGTAGATTTATTTCATTTACTTTCTTGTGACATCAAATCCGTTTCAAATTAGAATCCGTTGGATGTCTTCGTTTCGAAGGCGGGTGCCGTTTGAATTATCTTAAGGCGAGATGACGTGTGTGTGTGATTCGAGTCTTCTTTGTTACTAGGTAGTGAATGCGTTGATTTCTTGTTGAATGGTAGAAATGTTAAATCTGTGTAGAATGTTGTTAGTTATGTGCCAAGGTGATTCCTGTTAGTGTTCAGTTAGTCTCAGTAATTCAGAACTAACCTAAAAATTTTGTATCGAAAAAACATCAATTAAAACAAAACTACAAGGAAAATTGGTATCAAATAGTTCACCCACAACAAAATTAAATTTGTTACCGTAGTATTTTATTACCGTTACCATCATTTTTTGGAAGGGTTAAATTTTTAGTTTTCACGGCGCTATCCACTGGGATGTTGATTAAACCTGATTATTCTTAAGCTTTTTAAATTAGACCAATACAATAAATCCAAGTTTTTTTTTTGGTAACAGATAAAGCAATTATTTTTGTTTTGCTTATCTGATTAGATACATCCAAAGCCCTCGTTGACTAACTGACCACGTACTCCCTTATACTCTAATTTTCCGATAACACACAGAACTGAAATTTGGCGGAAATTTTGCTTAGAAATAAAACAGAAAACTTCATTTGGACTTCAACAATTTGCACCAAAAGAGTAAAGAGAAGATGCTTAACTTACTTTAAGAAATAAATAGATCTATTATTTCTATACCTTTTTGAAGAGCTAAAGTTTTAACAATCGTCATAAATATGTTGAAAATAATAACGCTAATGGAATAGGATTAGTCCACAATTAACACCCTACACGGAAGTGTAGATGGGGTAGTACGAGATCTCGTTATTACCCATGAACCTATCATAGTCTATTGTTCCTGTAAATTCCTAAGGGAAATTGAAATTACATTTTTCCTCTTAGTAAATACTATAAATTATTAAACTAATTTAATCTGTGATTATAAACTTTAATTTGATCAATGCCATAATATTTAATCGTGAAGATCCTGCAATAAATGTATTCTCCTTAAAAATGGTGAAGTGATGTAACACACGCTGCAAAATATATTTACTGGTACGCAACTGTGCAAAGTGAACAAAAAGAGATTATCAAGGACTTTCTGAAAATAGGCATTTATAATTTAAGTGATACCTAGAAATAGTAAAGTGTAGAATGAGACCGGGAAAATAAATTTATTCGTTTACATATTGAAGTCATCAAGGATTTTGTAGCATAAACACCGCGCCTAGCTCAGGCGGATTGGAGCCCAATGAGAAGGTTCAAGAGAGGATTTCGGGAAGAGGATTAGATGGAGGCAGAGGTTAAAGGAGGCGATGCGGCTACAACCGTAGGAAACATTAAAAAGAAATTTAATTACCACGAATAATTGTGTGTCATGCGGTTCACACTAATCATCTGATATCGGTAAATATTTTCTACATAGACTAAATATTTTTCGAATGAAAACTAATTTACACGAGTAAGGGTGCTATTTAATAGATTAGTTTACTTTCATTTTTCTTAACTAGTTTAGTAATTACTGGTTTGTAAAATGGTGAGCGAGAAAACAATGCGTAAAAATTTATTATGCCTCTGTATAAAATTTTCTATCAACGATATTAGGCTACATTTAACATTTTCAACGTACTATGAATGTTAATGTTTTGTTTGTATTAGAGATAAACGGGTTATTGGCTTGTATAAAATATATAAAATGCCTTCGTTACGCATATTCACATATATTTTTCTGACGTTATCATTTTTCCCATTTACACATATTTATTTTATAATACAGGCTAAATTTAATAAAAACAGATACGCAATGTAGTAATCCTAAAATTATGGAAAAAGCAGATTTAGCTTAAGCATTGATAGCTACGATTTCTTAACACACTGGTGATTTATGTATTAAAAAAATACGGTGTTCTTTAATGATGATAGAAAAATATACTAACAGTATAAGTGATATTCGAGGTTACATAAATATCCAAGTGTTCATTTCATTAAAAATCTTTATGTTTATGCTTATATATTTTCAAAATATATTTATCATTAATCTGATAACAAGTAAAGTTTATGAAATTTCAAGAAAAATCTAAAAATAATTCAGTAGTAACAAACCAATAATATAACGATTAAGACCCAGGCACTATTCTAGCTCTTATTCTTTAGATTGATTTGAGATTGCTTTTCTGCTGTTCTTAAATGATTCATTCACATAATTGGCTGACCATAAGATAAGAAACAAAATAATTTTTTGTAGCCTTGGAATTAGCAGATCCAAGTGCAAATAATTTAACACTCCACCTGCCTGTTATGGAAAATCACACCCTTTCTTGACCAACGGGACTTACAAGTTCCATTTAGTACCATTGCATTTATCTGTGCATTAACAGTTTCAATTGTCTAGTTGACCATCGGGACTTCTAAATCCCACCTCGTCTGATTTTTCTGTAAGCTGTAAAGGGCTTCAAAAATACATCAGATCTTGTCACCTGTGTATTGAATGAAGCCATCACATGTGGTACATGTGCGTCTAACATAGTGTTGTACTTACACTTCCGAGGTTTTATTATTGTGCAGTCTAGAAAGGGTTAAAATGGCATTACTAATACTCAGTAATTAGTGCAGTACACAGTATATTTATATGCTGACATAGTTTACTAATAGTGGAGTATCGTTTTATTGTATTTGATCATGTGTTTATTTTATTTTTATCTAAGTAGCTGTGTGTGTACTTTCATTATTATAATGAATTCTTCTGATTAACTCTTTTATTTGGGTTCAGAAATTATTAATAACAGTAATATTATAGCTTTACAAAAGATGTATTTTAAAATTCTGTTTTGATTTTCAGTTTATTTTAAATGGAAGTTTACTTAGTCTATTTTTTATTGGTGACGTAACCTTAGATTAGTTTTAGTTCTCTGTATACGTGGAAATGCTGAAAAACGAGGGGCACGGAGGAGCAGTTAATAATGATAGATATTAAAGCTCACTTTAGCGGTTATTTTACTAATATAGATGCCTACCCATTGAAACAATTAGTAGGTTATAAGTACAAAAAAATGTACTAATGTATTTATGAACTAACGAAGTACAAACTACATGCGCTGCGTCCCTGTGATGTAAATTGAAATGTTAAAGGATTTCAATAAAATCTTATAAATGAGATGAACTGAGAAAAAATTCAGATGATAAAAGGTTACACATCGATTTAAATTAACAAAAGGAAATAAATAGCAACGAAAGAACCCGAAGTCATCCGTTACGTATGTAATTTACTTGTTCTGCAAAAACGACTGAATCTGCGCTATTTACGAGTGATACAAAATTAGGTACACTAACTGTCAAGTACACTTTTCCAAGTACGAAAAAAAGGAAAGAGCAAAAGTGATACGATAGAGTGTTAGTGAACGGAATTAAGTGGTAATAGCAAGTTAACGACACTTAAGAAAGAAGGTCGCTTCTCATGAGTTTGTTGAGGATCCTTTATGAACGTTGCTGACAAAGAACACCGTTGTATGTACTCTCGTTAAAAGAAAAGAGAGAGAGAGAGAGAGCGAAATAAGTCGCATAATGTGAGGACGCCATACAAGTGCAAATTAAGCTTTTCTTTGTGATGAAAAAACCATATACATTTATTAAATGTCTGTAAAATTCAATTACAAGCGAGAACAAAAGCAAAAAGTCACAAATAAAAAAGTTCAGAATGGGCTGAGGAAACATGTGTTCACTTCAACGCTGTAAAAACCCCACGAATGTAGAATCAATTCCAAACCAACATATTGCCGCAGAACAATGTAAACTTTTGAATTACAACTGAATTTTTCCTTCCGAAAATGTAATTAAATATTCAGAATGATTTATTTTGAAACATTACCTGCATAAATAAATTAAATGTTTTTAAAAATAAGAAATAAAACTAATTAGGCCTAAATTTTCATTAGCCGTTTAATTAAAAATGTTGTTGTGAAGAAACAACTAATTACTAGGCCTACTGTTCTCAATTTAAACTACTCCAGACATCATTTTACTGTCTTTACCAGTCCAGAAGCCTAGGCATATAAAAATTTCGTTACTTATAAAACAAGTCGCAATAAAATATAATGTCAATAGATTGATGTGAAGTTAAATAACTGGGTCGACTGAACAGGTGATGGTTATTTCAAAATCAGATTTTGTAGTTTTTACGATTTAATTCTTTACTCATCGTCTGTCATAACCAGAACTTGAACAGGAAATATTGCTCATTTTCAGTAATTTTTCTCAGGCAATAAAATATAAAAACGCAAAGTAAATGACATTAGGTACGACAATAACAGTTTATGATGAACATAAGCCAAGTGGATAAAATTTCTTATTGGAATTTATACCGACTTATAAAATAACTTTTATTTGTAATAAATATTAAGTTTAATTTATACTATTCAAGATTTTTTTTCAATTTTTCATATAAAATCAATAGTTCTTGTTTTTTAAGTACACTAAGTCAACATATCATTTTTAACTGATTATCTGTAAAGAAGAATACTTCTTATTTGCTAATATTTTTAAAGGATTAACAGTCCAATCTGAAATAAATCTTAGGAACAACAGTGTTCAATAACTATTTATACTTTAGGGAAAACATACAGTTGACAAAAATTTAACGTCATTAACTATTAATAATGATATAAACATTTTACGACCATTAGATAAACCGAACAAAAATACTGAATAATTTTTCTGCTTACTAAATTCAAAGTAGATGTTAGGATACATTATAGTCACTTAAAAATTGAAAAATCAATTACTTCAAAAAGTACATAATAACAAAATCAACAATAGGTACAATTTTTTCATACCAAATTAAATTCTACACTGTGCAGCTACGTACATCAAGGAAACACGAGTATATTTGTGGGTAATTTTACACAACTTTACCAATTTTAAGAACACTACACATGAGCAGGACCCTCATGTTTAAATGCCATGACATTGATAAAATGAATGTAAAAAATTAAAGAATAATTAGATCAATTATTTTTTTGTTTAATCTCTAACGTGTGTACGTTGCAATCTGTTCAATTTAAGAACAATAAGCAACCCCCATTACCCAATGAGAAGAGGATGATAAGTATGAGGTGTAGGCCGACCATTCCTGAGAGGGTATGATTAATTGAACCCCAACCATCAAAGTACACCCACTAACCATTGACTAGTATTCAAATCCGTATAAAAATAACAGCCTTTACTAGGATTTGAACAAGAAACTTTCCACTATGTTTTGTTATTGAGGAATAAAATCAGACGACTAGGAGAATTTATCACAATCTCTGCTCTATCTTCTGAGGAGCCGACACTTTGAGATTATCTAGTAAATGTAGTCAGTTCAAAACTAAGTTTTCTAATTTTCATTCAAATTGCTGGTATGTCTAGGGAATTGTTTCACATCTGTAAGGGATGTTAGATGTAAGATGCAAGATTTAGAGCTCTGCTAAACTTTTGGTTTTGGCTAAAGTACGTTTTCAATCGAAGATACTGACGACAGCAATCGAATATTGCAGAAATAACAAATGCAATATTTTGACAAATTTTTATTTTTGTTCATAAATACATTTTATACACATAATTATATTAGTTAAAAATTTTGTGTATAAGTAGTGCAGAAACAACACATGTGTTTTTTTTATTGTGTCTGTAAAATTTACTCAGCACATTTGTTGAATCTACAATATAGTTATAGCTTCTTCTTACGTTTTGAATCATACACTGCAACCTAATAAGACAACTTGATCATTTTCTATTTCTAGTAAATGTAACACGCTGTATTAATTTTTTAAATTATTTTAAAAGAAACCCGTCACTTCATTTCATCAATTAATATTACATAAAAATAATACTGGAACAATGATAATACCTTCAATAAATTGTAAAACAGAAAAATGATTGAAATACTCCTTATAAAATAAAAATCCTCTCCATCTATTCAGAATTTTCTCTAAGGATTAATTTCAAAATAACGAGTTCCTGTTCTATTGTATTATACAATTGTTTTATGATAGTTCAGTTTTATGTACTTAACTGATCTTGTTTATTAGAATTCTTAGATAAAACTATAACGTAAGAAATAAATTTTCTAGAAAAAATTATAATGATCTACTAAAGAGTTTATTCAAATTTTTGTGATTTCATGAAATCCATTATCCAATTCCAGGTATTTGGTATTGCTTTTTTTTAATTTTAAACCAATTCTTGTGTTTCTAAACTTAAATATTAGATTTATCCGTAATTTAAATTGTTTAAATAAAATTCGAAGATATTTCAAGTTCATTTTAATGAGAAACCAATTATTAACAATTTTACTTCAATTTCTATTAACGAACAGATTAATTAAATAACAGACATTAAAATCAAATGTATATTGTAGCTCCAAATTAAAAATGAACTTGAAGTTATAGAATAAGTTGTAGGTCATTTTTGTTGTTAACCTTCTAAAATTTTCTAAATGAAATGTTTAAGAATCTTGTAAAAATTTAACAGAATACAAACAACAACACAAATATTTAAGTGTGGGAGTGCAGTTATAGATAACATATGACATTCATCAACGTAATTTGTAAAGAATATTACTAATAAAACATACTACTAATCGTATTTTTAAAACGGGCGTTAGGTCCTGGGTCCGATTTCCAACTAGATATTTCAACTGCAGAACGGGAGGAAATAGCGAGCTTAAGAACCCCATGTATTTTGAAAAACGAAATCGGTATTTCAAAAAATTTAAACAGTGTTGGTCGCTGGATAGAAGAGGTGATGAGGAGAACCCTGAAAATATCACAATATGAAAGTAAATGTAAATAACAAAATTACTAACAATAGTAAAGTAATCTTTCAAGAACTGAGCACCGACTGAAAAGAAGTTCTTACAAAGAAATACGGTGAATAAATGTAGTGTTAAAAGTAAAGACTTGTTAATATCAAATAACATACCTACTTGTCAAGATAGATTACTATACATGGGAAATATAATTAATGAAATATTAATATCGTTCCCCATAAAAGAGGCAACAAGCAAACAAGTTTGTGAATAGAAGTTGCAAATTCTATAGACATATATATATAAATGGTATTGTATTGTACGTGGTTCACCTCGTAATATCGTAAACTATGCGGTGGTAACAGTTAAAAGGCAATGAACTGTGCATACGAAACCCCTCGAATATATTAAATTATCTACACAACAAGCCCCATCATCGCAGCTTTCAACCACCTACAAAAGCTCAGCTATATAATGGAGCATTTTAGCGTAGTTTATAGGCAGTTAAGTTGTATTTGTGGAACAGCATATTATACGAAACGCAATATACATAAAAAGTTTCTTCTTATTATTATCGAAATGTGAATACATAATAATACTTTAAAAACTATTCATTAAACTTCATTTCTAGTTCATTAGTACAGTTGGACCAACTGTACTGTTCGTTATTTAATACTATAGCAAATTCCCGTTTAACCGTACCCCGTTAATCCAAAATGGTTAAGATTTTTAATAATTTCGTGATTATCATGATAAATTTGTTATTGGATAATTATTTTTTATATTGTAATTAATTTATGCAGAAAGACTTGTCAGCTCTAATGAAATAAAGAATAAAACGCTTAATTTTCTTTGAGGTTACAATTTCTGTGACACAACAACGCAGTATTTAAAGTTATAAGTCATTTTGTTTCAATACAAACACTTTAATTGGTTATGTTAATTAAAAAATGTGCTGTGAATGAGATGGAATGTGTCACTAATCAGATGGAATGCATCACGTGTTTACGTAATGCCTTCCATGAACACCGAATACTAAGACGTTTTGTGCTGTGGTACTGGCTGTACAGTATAATGTAAATACAGTCTTTATTTTTAATGCGTTTTTTAGTTTATTGTACTTTTTAAAATGTAGAATTGGGAATATTATTAATTTTTTCTCATTATACCAGACTCTGTTAAATCTGCAGTAAATCTGTATTCCATTACCTATTTTACCCCCTACGTAGATTATAAAATACGTGTAGGTCGTGTATCTTTTACGTAAGGCTACGTAAGGAGTCTATCAAATGTAACTCATTAGTATTTACCCTGGTTAGAGTTTAGGATTTTGAGTTGTTGAAAATAATCGGACATGTTTGCAAGCAAAGAGAAAAAGTGATGTTTAAATATTTATTGGCATTTATCTTTATTATCCATTTGTTGAGGATATTATTTACCAATTAAAAGAAATTTACGTATGAATTAATAATATTACGTTGGGCACCTCCGTAGCGGTTATCGCGCTAGCCAACTAAGTGAAAGTCCCGGGTTCGTATCCCGGCCTGCGTCTGGAAATTAGTATGTTCCTAAACCCACCGTTCCAATTCTCTAACTCACCGTAGTTGCTAATGACCAAGCTGTTAATGTGACTTTAAATAAACTAATAATAATAATAACACTGTTACGTTCTAAATAGCTACTTCAAATACCAAAAGGAAAATTCTGTAAGACGTTAATTAAAATTGACATTTCTAATAAAAAGCTACATCCTTAACGATTACTGTGGAAAAATTTGGTGTTTTGGTTGAAAAGTCAAAAATCACCGTTATTCTGTACCAAATGTAGACTGAAAATTTTGCCTTTACTACAAAGTTAAAATGACTTCATCATATTACATGAATTCGTGTAATGTAATTCATCAAACGCGGAATACATTACATCGTTTTAATTACACTGGATTACAAATACAACCTACCATGTAAAATAGCACGAACCGGATAACACAGATGAAAGAGAGCAGTCGGCGGTATAGTGGTTTTTGAGTTCATGTTATTTAAGTAAGTAATACGCGAATTTTCCAACCCGACTGCGAAAATTCATCAGCGCCTAGAATTCCCTCATTTGCAATAAATCTAACTTGCAATAAAGGTAAGTTCAAATGATATACAAAGTAAATACTACCTATAACTTCCAACAGTTTTTCTTTTTCAAGAGCTAAACGATAAGCTCAGATTTGCAAAACAAGTAATCTTAGTTGACGTAAGACACAAACAAGCTCTTGTTTTTTTTATTTCATTTTATTAACATAGACATCTGTGCGACAGAACGTAACGTAAAGAACACTATCCTATTTTCAGTATTTGACAAGTCACTCTTTTTTCACGGTAGTGAAAATGTCGAACAACTACCAAGGGAATCGAAGTTCATATGAAACATCAGTAGGAAAACTCTACCTACCGATATCCAATAAGTAAAGATTTGCTTTCGAAATGAAGAGATATGTTATTCAAATAACTAAATACATAAATAAAAACCGTACTACTTTATATTCAGATATAAATGAGAAATTCTTATGTAGTTTGTATCAACAAAAATGGGAACTGTAGCTATTAATAATGTAATGAAAATCAGAACACGGAAAATATGAAAAATCAATTACAGAAGAACAGTTTTTAAAAGCAACGTAAATTATTAATAATGTTAAAAAAGGTAAATGGGGTTTATCTGTTGTTATTTTTTACTTTATAAGTCGCATCAACATCTTTATCATTAGCAACTACTTTAGGTTAAGAAACGGTGAAATTAAACGTATAATAATTTTCCAGATCCTAGCCGGAATTCAAACCCGGGACCTTCACTTTGCAGCGTAGCACGGTAAAGATTGGGTCACGAGACATATTTTAGTATTAGTTAAGATCAGTTTAAGTCAAAAGTGTTTAATAATTATGTAATAAGTAAATATACTATTATGTTAAGTAATTTTAATTATGTTAATATATTATGTTAAGTAATTTTCAATAAGAAGTTTTGTTGTTAAATAATGACCAGATTCCAAAAGAACCTGGAATAAGCGTTACAATATAAATTAATGATTTCCACCATTACTTCAAAACACTTCCGCACCGACCTGTTATTTTTGTAACGATAACACCCTTACTCATAAAATGCCCAGGATTACGTAATATACGAGAAAAGTATAACAACACAAAATTCGAAAGTCAAGCTAACGGACATAAGAGTATAGGTTTTGTACCTTATAGACTTACAGTTACACATTTAAATTCAAATTTTAACACACAAGACATTTTTAGTTCAAATTTTGTTTACTCAAGGCATTTTAATTCAAATTTTGATTTGTAAATTTCGTTAATTTAAGATTGTTGAGTAATTGTGGTCGCTAATGACTTTATTGTTGATGCGACCTTAAACAAATAAACAAAAATTTCCACCAGTTGAGGATAAATGAAAAGCGACTGAAACTTTTCTGTATAACATAAAACTTTTAAATTTCACTGTAAATGAACTTGTATTTAAACTTGTGATATTACGTATTACTATAAATAGCAATTATCTTGTAGAAAAAATTTCAAAATAAAATTGAAAGGCAGGATAAAAAATATAGGCTACTTCAGACTACCAAATTTTTTATACATTCTGCGTTGACGATATGGTTTAATTTCCAACTGATTGAGAAAAAAACCTTTAACAGATTTTTATACCTTCATACCTTCATCTTAACATAGGCCTAGAGATTGTGACATGTTTTGTACAGTTTACTAGTACACGCGCTCAAGCTGTGCCTGGGTTTGTACGTTCGCATAATTTTAAGAATACTATACCAATTATCAGAATTGTAGGTACAGAATTATGCAATTGTTGGAAATAATACTTATTGATTTAATTTTGTTGTCCCTTTCCTTTCTTTTTTTCTTAGGAGTAAGAGATGGAAATTTAAATACTTTTTTCTACTACATATCACAAGCAGAATAAGGGCACTGATTTTTTTAAATGTAGTTTTCTTCGGAAAGGTATAGAATAACATGATTTTTTTACGATTTTTTAGTCAGCCCTTTTTACCACTTAGGCGCAAGTGGTCGAAATTCAAATTCTTCAAATTTATTCTTCGATCCCGAAGAAACAAACTCGTCTAATTTCGGAAAGGTACTTGATCAGAAAGTTACAATACCTAATATTAACGAGCGAGTGAATCAAACAGTATAATAATAATAATAATAATAATAATAATATATATTATAATATAATATATAATATACTCGTATATAATAGTATAATGAATATAATAATAAAAATTTAGATGTCTGGTAAAGGTGTAAAGGTATTTTTACAATTTCCTTTGGCCACCTTGCGAATGTCTGGTTAGCCTCCATTTTGCAATCTGTGTACGACCATAACTTTTCTATTTCGACTCCCAAAATTATAAATTTTATTTACAATGTAAGCCTATAGGTTTATTATGTTATGTGACAAAAAGTTCATATTTACTTGTATTATAAATATCAGACTGAACGTGTTTCAAGAACATGAGAAATATTTTACCAACCGAAATTTTTTTCACAATTCAGAGAAATAATTTAACATAGGGTCTAATTATACAATTTATTAATAAGAAAAATCCGTTTGATGAGACGACACGTCTCATGGCCGATGGCAATATTTAAAAAGGCTTACTTTCGACTTAGGCAAAAACCATTAGTGATTTTTGGATCTACTCTTTAATAGAAATCGAATAACACGAACTTTGTTTCTAATCCGATTTTGATTTCTTGACTTCCGGTTTTGGGCCACTTCAGGTCGAAACCGGAACTTCAAACTCAATGATTTCTGTATCTAATCTTAAACAGGAATCGAATGACACTTATGTTTTCAAATTCCAACTTTGATTTCTTGACTTCCGGTTTTGGGCCACTTCCGACCGAAACCGGAACTTCAAACCCTGTTCAGGTCCACTAACTTTTTGTACAGTTTACGAAACTGAAAACCGTTTGTTGCTATCTCTTGTAGTTTCGTACATTGATTTCTTTACTTCCGGTTTGGGCCACTACCGCTCGAAACCGAAACTTCAAACCCAATTTATGCAAACTAATTTTTCACGTAGATTACGAATCCGAAAACCGTTTGTTGCTGTCAGCTGTTGAAATTTTGACATCTGGGTGTCACGGACGGACAAAGGAAAATGATAGATAACAATTTAAAAAATTGCCACCAATTAGACCTAATTTTCTTTTGGAAAATGTCGTCATTTTGGAAAATGTTTCTTGTAGAAAATGTCTACAAATGGGATACTGCAGAAAAAAATAGCTTTTGATATTATGAAAAATACAATTAATTAATGGAAAAGAACATTTTATAGTATTTGTTAAGTACTTACATAGTCATAGATTCATATATAATTGACTTCACAAAAGTATCAGCACTTACCTGAAAACAAAAATAAAACTTGTTATTCATTACGAAAAGTTCATAAAAAAAATAATTAAAGAACAATGAATAAGTAAGGGCTGGTTTCGTTTGAGTCGTGTGTTCTTTTACGTCAGTAGGAATAACTGTTATATAAAATTTAATAAAATATTGTTATGTGGTTAATTCATATTGCATTGTAATTTTGTACTGCAATACGGTTAACTTACCGATAATAAGTCGCAGCAAGCTAGCTGCCAGAGTATGCAGCTCTGTTTGTAACGCCATTCTACAGGAGACCAGGACTCCAGTTCCCCCGGGAACTTCTAAACCGCATCATCTTCATCCCTCTATGCAGATTACCACCGCAGATGTTACGGAAAACAAACCATTATGATAAAGCTTCTTCATATTTTATAATAAACACTTTCACTCAGCTAACAGCACTTAAACTTTTCAAGAACAGCAAGGTTTTTTAAAAAAATCAATAAAATGTTTACGAAAATATTATAATGACAGCGATATTTCAGTTTATTTTAAAACATACATTCTCAAATAAAGTTCACAAAAATTCTTAAAAAATATAATACGAATTTTATTAAGATATCACAGTCACAATAGTAATACGTTCTTTAAAATATTTTTATTTTTTCGTTCAATACACCAAACAACAAAAATTAAATAGCGTTCATTTAACTGAACTTTATTGTTTATGTGCTTATAATTAGAAGATTGTCAATAACCAATCGTAAAATGAATTGTCACAAAATCAAAACAATGTCAACTTTCAACAACACATAATATTTCACATTTTAGATAAATTAGACCTGTGTATAACAAAAAAAGTAAATAAAATAGTTATATAAAAATATGTAACAATTTTATTAGAAAAAATTTCATGCGCGCGGAAACACATACATACTCACGCGTGCACACATTCAGGGGTGGTCCGCAAGTTAAGGTGTCTATTTTTGATTGCACGCTTAAAATAGTATAAGAAGGCACGAATTCGCCCACACAAAAGACCAAATTAGTTTACCGCTATCTAGATTGTTAATTTGCTCATAACGGGCAGGTGAAGTGCTAAATTTATTGCACTCGATCTGTTCGATTCCAAACCTACAAAAAATTGTTCTGTTTCTTATCACATAGTCAGCCAAATATGACTGAACTATTTAAGAACAGAAGAGGTAGAAGTGTAAAAGACACTAGTCAGAATTATCTCTTTTGAGCGAAATGAATTTCACTATGCAGCCAGACCCTGTGGTGCATGAATTGAAGTGTCATTTGCAGGGTGGAAAGTGGGTGCTTTTCGGAGCACCTGGCATGCTGAAAACCCAAACTCTTTCAACTCAGTGAGAAAGGCTAAACCACCTCACTTCTCGTTTTGACGTGTATACCCTTGAGAGGTTCAAAACAGCCTTGCGGTTGTTGACCTAATCAAGAGATTGTTAATGACAAATAAATCTTACGGCAAAAGATCATTTGACAGGCGATTATGCCATGGAAGAAATTTATTAACAGACCAAATGGTAAAAAATTAAAGGATTTTCATGACGATCAATCAACTGTGAAATGATAACAATTTGAAAAACTAGTCAGAAATAAGACTTATTAAGAAACACTATCACTTGGATTTATCAAGAAATTAATGATATAAAAATTAGTTCTGAAATTAATTAAATATTACATCGATTAAAAATTAAATTGCAAGTATTACAGTTTCATATCGAAATTTGAAAATTCATTCTCGATACCAAGAAATTTATTATTTAATGTAAAACAACTGTAAACAATACCAACCAAAATCTCATTAAAAGTTCAATATTACCTTTTTAACAAACGCACTTTCTAACACAAAGGCCGTATGTTTCGGTACAATAGCAATAATATTAAACTCTCGTTAAGCTTTAAGCTTCTTAATTAAATTTGTATAATAATATGTATTGTACGCGTATCGAATATTCTAGAATACAATACCATAAGGCTTTTCATGCCTAAGTACCACCTAAACACCTAGTAACATTATAAAAACACCGTATTTAACAAAGACTGACAATGATTTTAACAATGATAATAATGTCTTGATGAATTACAGTAATTATTACCGAAAATAATACTATAGAAAAAGTAACTATATATGTATTCGACCTGAAAACATTAACAGTCAATGCTTTCGTCTCGAATGTTTTATTTTTGAATATTTTATTTGTAGTCAGAACTGTACATTATTGAAAACCACCCAATTTGCTTGCTCCCTTCGAGTTGTATTTTTGACGTGATTAAGCATGAATATTAAAGGGATTCCCAGTAGAGTTAGTTCATGAGTAGCTGTCAGCTGGTCACCATATAAAGTCCCTTGCCCAACCGATGCGAAAAAATATCTTTATTTAATTTAGAAAAAAACATAGATAGACTTCTTAGCGTAGTGGTTAGAGCACTAGCCTACAACGCGGAGGTCCAGGTCCAATTCCCGGTTACAGTCTGAAAATTTTCACAAGTCAAAACTCTCTGTTTTTATACGAGTACATAACCCACCGCAGTCACTCATAACCAAGGAGTTGATGCGACTTTACAAAAACTAAAAATATTAAATAAAAACAAAAATAATAATATATAGTAAGGCTTTCAGGATAACCCAAGTCACCCGACCAGTAAGAAGTTTTAATTAACTATTAAGTAACAACGATTAGCAGAATAAACCTGTTTTGGTGACTAGTAGACAGCCACTCATGAACAACCCCACTTGTACTATACATTCAAATCACATCTGTTTATACCCAAAAAAATTCAGTACAAAATTAGGATCGAATTGGGTAGTTGTCAGTAATGTACAGCACTGATAAAAAAAATTAAATACTTGATGGTAGTGGAATGACGGTACGTTGCGAAAATAAAAACTGCTTCAGGAACAGACACAACCAGAAAATACAGACCAAACTATTAATACTATCGATTATACAGTAATAATCCGTTTAACTTAATTCTGTTTATCCGTACTGATCTTTAAATTGTTTTTAATGATTTTATCAAGCAATTCCTGTAATATAATTATACAGGAAGTGCTTTTTGATACACAAAAAGCCTGTAGCAGTATAGGTTAATACATATCTCATAGTTTTTGAACACCGTATTTCTTTCTACTACTGATTTCCAAGAGATTCCACTAATATACTTGCGTATAACAAAAATAATAAGAAAAATATAATAAAATAATTTCAGTTGTAATTCCGATAACCAAACTTGTTGATAATAATGTTAAACTTAATTTATTCTTGTTACAGACGATTTCAAAAGGTTGTTACTTTTGTCTATTTTAGTCATCAAAACCACAGCCATTCACAAAGGACTACTGTGAAAACGCTTTGTATCTCGAGAATCGATTCTAAATTTGATACTTTGAAATAAAACAAAACAAGGTTGTTTTATGTACTACTGAAACGATAAAAACACACGATCGTATTTTTAATTTCATTTCTAATTCAAATGATTCTTTAAATCTACCAGGAAAGAAACAAAATACAAGAATTCTACTCGAAATTCCGACAAATCCATTTTAAATGTTGTGTAACAATAGAAAGGATGTCACATTGTGGATGAAGAAAATTAAAACTTTAAGGTCTACTGCAGTTTAAAATACACGTCTAAAATATTTTAAAATTACATAGTTTTATACGTAAGCGATTTTGAAGAAGGTGTATTATAAATATTTATTCTTCTGACCTACTTATCAGTTAGAAGATCACATATAAAATTGGATAAATGTATTGAAAAATACGTTCCATTCTGAAATTTATATCAAATAGAGAAAAGTTTCATTATGCAAGTTCAAAGGCAGCATCGTTTTCACTTTTTTCAGTCTTTTTCTATAAGTAAAGAAGAAGAAAAAGATGAGAAAAGAAACAAACTTCTCAAACCCGGTAGGATTCATTGTTACTATTACTGTTTTTCAGACTGAAAAAGAATTATTCTAAGCACGTATCTAACTGAAATAAGCATCTGTCAACGGAGAGATGAATTGCATCCATATCGTTGTTTTCTCTAGTATAGTCAGCTTACCGTTCGGGAAGAATATAGGGCACGGCACACAACTCTTTCTGAATTAATATTGTATTCAACAACATTTTGATAATATTAAGCCTACTCAGTTACAACATTACAACGTTAGCAGTTTATTTTACTTTTTTGAGAGATCGTAAATCCGTAAAAGCGGAAATTTGTGGCCTACTTTAACAAAGAACTTATGTTTTTAAACTAACAATTTTATTTAAACAAGCCTATTGTTCATGACGTAATCCATAAAGTTTTACAAAATAAAACTCTAGAAATTTTATACAGATTTATTGATTTTGCAGTAATTGTTTTTCAATTTAACGAATGGTGTTTATAGGTCATTGTGTAACTTTTGTTTTTGATGTAACAAGGGGCATTGGAAATATAATACACATGTATTTAGATTGGATTTTATTTTAATCGTGTTTTACTTTGGTTATATAGGCGTTTCAAAAAAAAAATAATCCGAAAACGAAAACCCATTTATCCGCGATCTTTCTTTTGGTTTAACGTCCGACTGTTCTGCAATTACTGCTAATGCAGACGGTGAAGGATGAAATGATTTTTTTGTAACGTATGAAAATACGCTATGCCTGAATGGGATTCGAACCCAAGACCGAACGATGAGAGGCGAGCACGTTACCAACTAAGCCAATGCGGTCAGAAATCTAAGTTCAACGCGATCTAAGTTCATAATACTTACCTCAAAACCCACGAGGCGTCTTTCTAGACGTTGGAGTGCATATATAGCGTAACCAACATACATTTGTATATGTCTGTGGAAATTTTACTATTGAGTATTATTTTCCTTAAAGTAGGCCTAATTATTATGTAAATTTTCGTTGTTATTATCTAGCTTACTTGTTAAGGTGTCACAGTTATAAATATTAGAAATAAACATTTACCTTTATTCAAATTTGAAAACCCCGATAACCAGTAAATCCATTTGTCAACCTAGTAAGTAAAAATTTCTTCCTTAAACCCATATATGAATCTAAAATCAATAAATTTTCTGCATATGTTAACTTTTCACAAAGAAATAACATTTCTAGGCATTCTAGGCTTTAACATTTTTAGGCTTCAACGATGTTTTGAAGGTTTTGAAAGAACGAAAGGAAAAACATTAAAAATACCACAGATTCTAGAAAATATATATTCTGTAGGATGATTCATTGGGATTTCTATGTGAGAACAAGAAAATCAGGAGCAGATTAGATGGCAGACAGCACTGCTAGAATAGAATTAAATGTAAGGTTTTCAGTTTGCATAATTATTATGCTTCTTTGACACGTTCACAAAAAAGACATGACAATGAAATGGACCAAAGATAAGTTTTAAATCTACAAATAGCCTAAGTTACAAAGAGGAAAGAAAAAACGACATTTTCTTTAAAATGAATTATACCAGTCAGAAAATAAAGGTGGTATTTTTTTAAACGACCTGAATAATCCTTCAAGCAGAAGGCTTAACATTGAAAGAACAATTCAAAATGGAATGTCTTAAAAATCAACTCCGGAGGATTTCTAAGTCGATATTAGTAGATGTGAATAAAGAACATCAACTCAATCACAGGATGGTAGAGCTGAATGGACCGGAAAATGGGGTTTTCCTCGTCAAGTCTTTGCGGATCGGTGACAAAGAAATCCATTTCTGTAAGTGTTATAGCGCAGATACTCCTGCTTCTGCTGATCGATTCCAAAAAGAAGGTTTCCGTAAATATCTGCGGAATTCAGAGGTGCAATCAATTTTATACCAACAAGACTAAACCAACATTTCCTTCTTACACTTTGTCTGTTTGTCTAACTCAATTGATTGACTCTACTATAGCCAATAAAGAAACAGTTATAACAGAAGTCTTTTCCATTTGTTTTCAACTCAATTTCATTATTTTCTATTCCAGTTGTTTTTTCTAGAAATCTTACGTACTTCATTTAAGCCTCTTTTTTATAGAGATTTAAGGTGAAATTATTTTCTAAGTGTACACTTACTTGCTTATTTGTGGAAATGGTATGAACTGTTATTATTTTTTCAGTAACCGATAAAAAAAAAATAATAATAGGCCCGAATATAATTTGTGGAAAATCAAAATTTGAAATAAAAGCTTTTCTTCTGCTAAATCTTAAACAAAGCAATGTTAATTTCATTGTCCAGATTTTGATAAGTGTTTGCAAAATAAAAATTTAAGCAAATTAAGAATAGACTTCACCCTTTTCTTTTGTTTGAGATTTACCAAAAATGCCTGGTAATATTTCCGTCTTTATTCAGTAACATGTCGATGTAACAATTAATGTCCTACTGTCAAATCCTAGAGAAGTAGGCTACATATTATCAATAAACATAAACGAATATACATAAATTCCCCGACCCCTTTTTTGAAGGTTCGGATTTAACGTCGGCGTCCAACCAGACTTTAGCACGAAAGTCGAGGACCTACTATATTTTTTGTACTTTCAGAATAATTATAGTAGAAAAATTTCAAGGGACCGAAAATCGAATAGGCCTATCGGTTCTCAATGATTTATCTGATCCAGAAAATTATGTATTTTCGAATATTACTGTTATTATTCTTGACGCAGTAGAAAAATTGTGTGGGTACCAACAATGTTTAGATATTACACACGTGGTATACACAACCAACCATCATAAAATAATGTAAAATGGTTTTATTGTATGTACAAAAATATTTTTAAGATTCATATATATCTTTAGGCTATTGTATCAATAACGTAATAAAATCTTTAAATAATAATTATAAACTGTATCAGATGATTTGATAAATTTTTAAGAATGTACTTTACATTATATAGGCCCGGTAGGTGTAGTGGTCAGCCCTACTGGTTTCTACACCGGGGGTTCCAGGTTTGATTCTCGGGCAAGTCTGTCATTTTTAAAAACTCAATTTAATCTACCACAAAAATAATCAAAAGTAAAATAAAGAAATTAAATACATACTTTCCAGTCGCTCGAGTGTTGACAAATTTTGTCATAAGGAACCGTGTAGAAACTCAATGTATTTTTACAGAAATAATTATCAAATTCTATTACATTAAACTTTCGATCTAATAATATTGTCGGAAAACAGCAAAATGTCTGGTTTTATTAAAACAATTCTGTTTTCACGCACCTTTCATTAACACCTGTAAGAACAGAGTTCAGGACAGAACTTACGAGTACTAGCCTATCTGTACTAAATTATTTTTAGCGCACTTTAAAAATATCGTTCGAATTTTTCCTTATCAAAAGAAGTAAGTTATTCAATTTTATAGATAGGACCTACAGGCTTACCCTATAACCCTAATTTAATTCATTAAACTGAATAAGTTTAGGCTTTCACATTTATGAGAACGATAAAGGCCTACATCTATTCAGCTGAAAAGAAGTAAAGAATTCGTACGTCAAGCTAAACTTAACGTAAAAATAGAGATTTTTTTCTCTTAAGACAACTTTAGCAAAAAAAGCCATTTCGTTAAGCTCTGAAGCGGACAAGTAATATAATAAAATCGCCAGTCGCATATTTTCTTCAGAAATGAAAAAAGCAGTAATGCAGAACGCGCTGATCGCTTGACAAACTGCTTGCTATTCACAAAAATAGCTGAATAAATTCTCTTTTACAAATGGTGTATTTTTAAAGTAAAGATTGAATCTAAACATCTTTGAAATAGAATATTTTTATAAATATTTCATATCCCAGTACATTTTGTCAGCGTATGTTTGTATTCAAATATAAAGCCATCCGTACTTAAATAAATTATGTTTCCTGTGTAACCCGATAGGATTCAATAAATGTAGTACATATTCGCTCACACACACCACATAACCGAAATTCGGTATTTTCTACTATATTCTACCTATCATTTAATAGTAAAAAAAAAATAAGCAATGACTTTACTCATTAATTGTATAATATAACATAATCGTATCGGAGAATATTGCGAATATCATGGAAGGACTGTATCACCAACACTAGATCCGCAAGCTCCAATCTTCGGACATAAAATGAGGAATGAAAGGAAATATAGATCCTACACCAATCCATGATACAGGAAAAACGTGGTCAAGCACGAAGAAGAATACGTTGGTTGCTGAACCTGAAGACCTGGTAAAGAAAATCATCCAACAGATTGTACAGGATTGCAATCAACAACGTGAGAATACCCATGCTGATCGCTAACGTTCGGAAAGAATAAGCACTACAAGAAAAAGATACAGGTTATCCACGTAAGATTTCTGTTATGCACGTAAGAAATATTCTCAGTATTATTAATTAGATGCTTCACAGCTTAATAACTTTATCGACAATGCATTTTGAGAAGATTAATTCACGGAAGCAACACTATGGCTAAAAAAACAAACGAAATGTAAAATCACGATAATCGACAGAAACATTTTTATATTCCTTTCAGTAGTATTATTTACGATGAAATTCGTCTACCAAGTGAGAAAATCGAAACAAACCACATTCACTCGTGAATGCACATGCTCTAACAAATAACAGATATTTCTGCTTGGTTTAATATATCCTTGAAACAGAATGGAAACAAAAAATAAACAGTAGAGAAGAATTGCTCACGTAAATAAACGCCTAATTTAAAAACCGGTCAATTAGAGGTTTTACGGAAAAGAACAAACCAAACTTTACAACACGAACGTTGGGTCTATTATCTGTGGAACCAGGTGAAAAGGGATAATTCTATCTGCAACTTTTTTCCTCTGGGACTGTAAAAAATTCTCATTCAATTTCAAGTCGGTAGATACAACAGTTGAATCAGTATAGTACGGTGTTCCAGTTCAACAGGATTCTACAAATTTAACCCTTAGTATACTCAAGGGCTAGAAAGATTAAATTACTCTTTTATCAAATAAAAACGGAAGCGATCGCCTGCAAGTCATGCAAAAATTAAGTATTTAATGTTTTATTTTTTTGTCTATAGTACAAGTAGCTAATCGAAATTTTCCATCCATCAAAACTGTATTCACATAAACAACTTTATGTGAAAGTAACGTAACTACTTTTTTATATCATCATTAAAGTAAATACATTTCTTAAGTAATAAATAAAAATTTCAGAAAACTTATTAAAACTGGCTACAATACTTGTTTAAAAATGGTGTCCACGAAAAACTGAGAGCAATACAAACTGATTTAACCATATCTTTACCGCAACAGCATCATAAATTTTTATCAAATGGTAAATTTTTCATACATAGGGGAGACCGTGGAAGGTTGTAACAAGGGGTTGGTCGTAACACTGTTCATAAATCGGGTAGGCCTACCTGTCGGTAGAATTAATTGTGATTCCAGAGAAGAAGAAGCCTTGTACTACTTGGCATTGTGAGTTTAGTATTTTTGACCAATTTTTGGTGGAAAAAATTTAAGAAGGAAATATCTACTTTTTACAATGATGAGTAAATTTTCGAGAATTTAGTTTTCTCATTATTTTTAAATGTTCATTAAAGTTATTTGAAGTGCAATGATAATTTAAAATACCCAACAAAATATCACCTTTCTAGCTATATATGTTTGTTTATTCAGTCAAGTTTTGTTAGCGTCATTTAGACATATTTTATGTAATGGCGTCGTACGGGCTGGTTGTAACACGAAGCCCGGGGATTGTTGTAACACTGGAGTGTTTGTTTCGACCTTCCCTACATATTTCTTTTTACTAATACTATTATTTAATTCATCATATTTCTTTTTTTGGACGCAATTAGTACCTAGTATTAATCTTTTTATTAAAAAAATTTTGGAATTATGTTTTGTATTCTCAGTTTAAAGTCTGAACAGTCATTGGTTAGTAATTTATAAGTATTTAAATGTATTCCTTCAATATTTTTGCAGTAAATGTGTTACATAATTGAAAAAATTCCGAAGTTCATTTGTAATTTTCAGGGTTAATTATTTTTTGTCGGGTTACAATTTATTGTCACCCTACGTATTCAAATGTAGGCATACACTCTAACATTTATAATTTTGTAATAAGAACAAAAAACATAAAAATATTATTAGGACATCAAATACAAAAATGGTCTTAACCAATTAAACTTTTTCTAGCTGTACCTTAACATTTTTACAAACTGTTAGCATATACCCTACTCTTATCACAATTATAGCCTATAGGTTATTCGCGTTGATTCAATATCTATTCCAGTTACAATCCATTATAATTTGTAATGCCTAACAAACATCCATTCTGTGTGACTAATTTAAAAAAAAAACATATTCAGTTAAATTGAAACAGGATAACACTGTTAACCCTTTATTTTAATAAAACAACCAACCCACAATAATCAAAATTTCAAACAGAGAGATGATAGGACGTAAAAGGCTTAAATGTTAAATTGCATTGCTCACAGGCCAGACTGTTACACTAAGCTTCGTTACTGAACCGTGTGAAGCTAATTAAATCACAAAAAGTATTAGCTTCGGGGCGTTAAATGAAAATTAGTCAGTAACAGTTGCAGCATAGGTTAACCAGAAAGTTTCTATTATAATCGCAGGTAATAGACAGGGTAACGTGTAATCACCCTGAAGCTTTTATTATTATTCAGTAGGCCTAGTATAGGCCTAAGTTGCAATAGAATACAACGGGAATAATTCATTCTCTGCGCATCACATTATAGAGTACTTTAGACCCTATTAGCTATAACTGGGGCACAACTTCATGTATTAGTTACATCGATTCCCAATCAATCAATAATATGAAAATTGAACGGAAAACTTCCTATATGACAAGCTCGTGACGTGTGGTTAGCGCGGTAGTCTACATATCGGAAAGTCCCAGGTTAGATATTCGTCTAGGGTCTGGAATTTATCATAGATCAAAAGTCACTGTTCTATAATCCATAGCAGCTACTGAAGACCCAGATGTCAACGAGATTTTTTTTTTAAAAAACTAGAATTTATTAATCATAAATTACAAAATTGTTACAGGATCATGCAATAGTCTATTGTAACACTAAATAAGTAGGCGTAATCTAAACACAAGATTATTATTAAACCAACCGATACACTAGGCCTACTTATCTTTCTACTAGTTTTTTTTTCTTAACTAAGCGTAATTCTTTTGCAATCGGATTTTTAAAATGTAAGTCTAAATACAAACTTTAAGGAAAAACGATACAAGTCAGAATAATAACGTTCTTAGAATAAAAATATGAAATACAATCAGTAGTGTGTTTCAAAATTAACTAAACTCTGAACAAAAATAAAGCTAAACTTGACTCTGAACAGTGGATTAATATCTTGAAACGTAAAGTAGTTGAATCATAAGATGAAGATGACCATTATGGAGACGATAATTAGTAGTAGAAGTAAAAAAGATTAAATTAAAATTAAATCCACTACAATTTGGCTAATCATTAACTTAACTCTACTAAAATAGAAATCGTTTATACGCTAGCTAAGTGGTAACGCGCAATGCTAAAATCCATGGGTGGCTGTGTACATGAAAATTGTCTCTTCTCAGCATACATCCGTATCTATTAACACTTCAAAATTTTTAGAGTAATAATGAAAACTTTAGGACTTATATACCAGAAAAACGTAGGCTAAATGCGATAAATAATAGTAGGCCTACTGCAATTTTTAATAACCCACATAAAAATACGTTTTAAAATAAAGTGATTACATTTAAAATAAATTTGCTTTATTTTCTAATTAAAATCATTAGTTATTATGGAAATAGAACACATTTTTAAATAGCTATAATTTACTAAGCAATTTATTTGTGGTCAATAAATTTCAAATTAACTCAGCCATTTTCTTAGAGGTTTAGAATTTTATTTATAACGCTAAGACAGATTTAAGAACTAAAACTGCTGCGTGTAGAAGAACCAGAAATAAGGGTAATTGGTTATCGGTATATATAACAGAACCAGTAGTCGGACTAACAGAAAAGTTAGAAAGTGTTTTCTACTAGATTGTAGACTACCCAGTATCCACTTTAACAGTAGTGGGGTGGCTGCTGCTCTGGTAAAATAGATAACCGGGGTTACAGTACTGTTGGCTGGCCAAACGCCAAAGAGATATTCGGTCAGATTTATTGGGCGGGACGGTTGAGGGTAGGGAAGTCCAATGAACAGAACAGCTTTTGTAGTTGTTGTGTTGGAAGATGCGTAGGAGGGAGAGAAGAAAAAAGTGGATTCAGTGAATGATTGGTGGGGAGAACCTGATCAGGAAGAAACAAGTGGTTTTACTCGCTCGCTCTTCCATGCTGTCTAAAAAGAAACCGCTTCCGTTTTATGTGTAAAATACAAAACAAACCGAAACAAACTTAAGTGGGAGTTAAATAAACACACAAAACAGATACGATTAACATAAACCAAAAGTTAAAATATAAAAACTAAATAGGCTAGAAGAAAAGCAGTTTCGTTTATAATTTAAACCTTGTATTAAGTACACGCAATGAAAACCATAATATCATTTTATGCAAGACACTAAAACTAAATTACAGAAAAAATTAAATATAAAGATTGCATAATGCGAAAATAAGAAAAATATTAGAGCAGAAAATTTATGTTAAGTACTTAGTGAAATTAGTACCTATAGGCCTATCTAAAGATGTCACCTTATCATTGCCAATATTAACGAAATAAAACATTAATTTTTCTTCTTTAAAAACTCGATTTATGATGCAACACAACCGTCATTCGTTCACGAATAAATTTCTAAAAAAATTCTAGTAACTTATTATTAAGTCCCCAAGTTACGAATTTCATAAAACAATACACGATTAAGTTGCTTACGCGTCCCTAACATGAACAACACATTTCTAAGATTGCAGTAGGTTGTTTTTATTTAATTCCACTCTGAACATTTTTGTTAGTTCTTTTAGCACAATGGAAAAATTAACTTAAATAAGTAACAAGAAACCGATTAAAAATTCTTTTGATTAAGATCCTTCAAATAGCTGTATAACAATAAGCGACACCACTAGCTAAAATAAACTTAATTACTAAGCTATAACTTTTTAAATTTTAATAAAATGAAAGGCTTAATATAGTTTTGGAAAACAATTTTTGTAACTGCAGCATACAGCCAGTATGAGATGATAAATGAGATGATTGCAATTTGTAACGTGCGAAAAGATGTAATGAATGACTTAAGACAGAGATTCATGTGAGTAATATTCTGCAAAGCCAACGTAGGAAGAGATTGCTCATAAAATTAAAATTTTCATCAGTATAAAAAAAGTCTTGTTAGCCTATCTATGTAGACAGAATTTTCAAACAGTCAAAATTTTTTTACAGTGGGCCAACGCACTCAATCCTAACGAAAACTTCAAATTTCATTTAGAAGGAATTAAAATAAGTTTTAATAAAATGGCGCGATAAACCAACAAAGGTGATGAAAGAAGTAATAAATTAGGAAATTAAGACCTAAGTAAGTAGGCCTATAGGCCTATTAAACTAATAATTCATTTAAAAAGTTGCTGAATAAAATTTAAGACTTAATTTTTCTGTCGTAATCAATACAAATATAGAACTAAGAAGATTTAAAAACAAGAAAATGTCATTGTTGAAAATAAATTATAGCCTAGGCGTAGTGCAATAAATTTTCTGGGGAATTACGAATGCTTTTAAGTAGTAGGCGTTTTAACATTCATAAATAAATTCGTAAAGCAACCTGTGGACTAATAAATTATACTATTAAAAATTGTTTTCAAAAAATTCTTAGGATTTTAACTGATCAGTTGAAATTACTACATAATTTCTAAAAAAATTCTTTACTATCGCAATAGATTAGTTATTAGCGCGTATAATCGACAATAATTTGAAACATCTGTCATAAAGAAGTATAAAATTTGGATAAGTTACGTTACAAGAATATCCCCCTCCACTCTAAAACGCTGGGCTTCACGGCAAACGAAGTTTGAATTCTCACACAACCTTACACATTTAAATAAAAATCACTAGTGTAATAATTAAACGAAT
Source organism: Catonia carolina (assembly GCA_035578175.1). Lineage (NCBI taxonomy): Eukaryota > Metazoa > Arthropoda > Insecta > Hemiptera > Achilidae > Catonia > Catonia carolina. Next base: position 87,044,520 of record JAQMRL010000002.1, read on the forward strand.
AAGTGTAACTGGAAACACGAGTTTTGCTTTCGTTAACCCATAAATCACCCGCGCAAGAAATAAATACTACCTTAGAATTCTTGAATACTTGTTAGAAAAAGTAGGTAAAATGTACACCTCTATTATCTTAAGTTTTAACCTACTTAACTTTCTATACCGAAATCAGAAGTGACATTATTATTTTTTTGGGTATCCGCGACCTGTATATCGTTTTTTTTTTAAATAAGAATGAAAGAGATTTGAAAAACAACACAACGATGTCAAAAAAAAGTAGGGCGGAATCTGACTGTACCTGATACTTGCCTGTATCATAAGTTAATGTAATACATTGTATACAAAATATGGTACAATAATAATAGCAAAAAATTAATTCCCAAATGACCTTATACCAAACAAATACAAATAAATAAATAAAAGATTACTTCTTTTATGAATCTGACATATTTAATAATTTAATGCACGTAGTCTATGTATCCTAACTCAGAAAGCTCTATCTTTATAACAGTGAAAGAATTATTGCAACCGGTTGTATGTTTCTACGATAACTTCGTACAAACAAACGCTACTTCTTTATAATACATAATATTATATTATGCAAGTTTGATTTCCGTCAAGAGTCTGAAAAATGATCTTATATGCTCCACCACAAACAACATATTCTATAGGCTAATTCATTAAACTCCTTAATGATCTAAATCACCAGTCGTCATTAAAAAAAGTCGTACAAAAGCAACAATATATCAAAGCTTCATATATCCACATCGGACGAACTGTAATAAGTAGTATTGTCAATTTGATCTATGGTTGCAAAATACAAAAATGTTAATAAGATACAAACTTTTCAAAACATATTTTTACATGCAGTCTTTATTCCGTAACTTAATCGTACACTGAGATATCAACGTAGACACATTACAGACGGCCATTATAAAATGTACACTAGTTTCCATTCAAAATTAATAAATCAACCGAATCCAAAGATAAAAACATTGTCACACTCACACCTACCACAAAATCCACAAAGGAGATTAAAAAGATACTTGAATAGGAATATTATATAAAACAGCGACTAGGGTTTGCTACTGGGTAACTCCTAAATCAAGATGAAAACAGGACATTAAACACGTACATCGTAAATACTGCTGGATGTATACAGTTGCAGTTGTTACTGAATAAAGACAAGACAAAAAAAAAACAATACCTTACCACCTTATACTGAAAAAACCACTACAGAAATGGTATTCATTAACACACTTTTTATCTCTGGTTTGAGTCAATATTGCAATGAAAAAAAAATCTGACACTGATCAATAATAAAAAAGAACGGGATAACAAAATAAAAACACAAAGAAATAACCAGTAGACTAACTCTTTTACTAATAGGCTACCGTAAACACAAAATATCGCAAAAATAAAAATAGTCTACTACATAAATGAATTTTAAAAGATGTAGCTGGAAAATCTGCAGCGCTTTATGTTGGCATTTAGAAAAGACTACAAAATTTAGAGTTTAAATATGATAGCTCATTTAATAAAACTTTATACGACTATAATGTAATAAATAAATTCCTTTATAATAATACTAAGCCTATCTGTAAGGTAATAAGTTAAGCAAGATAAAAAAGCGACTTCGTAAAAAAATATTGGCTACAAAAAGAACTGGTACAGAAATAATGAACGTAATTATATTCTTTTTAAAAAGAAGTAAAATTTCAAGAAATAAATTAGGAAGTTTTTTTTTGTACAACTATACAGGAAAGAAAAATCGGCGAAAAGGAAGATAAATTAAAAATTTAATAAAACCTCTGTAATGAATCACGAAGAGGACTTTTTAATTGCGATTCCTTTCAAAACGAATAATGTAAGCCTACTGTCCACAAAAATATATATACATACTAAATACAGCAGTTTTCTGTAAAGAAAAATAAAACGTTAAAAAAGAAGATAATAAAACGCCCTCTCACTTTATTGTAATCAAAACGTATAAGCATTATTAATTTAATTAATCCAATAAATCACATGATTTAATTATAGACCTAAGACAGAATTCACATTTAGTAAGTATTAAATTATTAGATAGATATCGTTAAAAATTAGTTTGACTCTTAAAAGTTAGTTGCGAAGTAAAAAAATAAAATACATTAACTAGTTTTTTATTAGTTAACTACTGGTCCTCACTAGTAAAAACATAAGTTGACCGAAATACAAATCACTTAATTTATTTCAACAATAGGCCTATCCAAACTCGGATTTCCTAATTTTAGTATTTTTTCAGAATCTTTCACTTTAATTTTGTTTACATGCTTGAACTTCTGGGATTTCGTTTACATTCCGTTGTATTTTTCAAGAGCAATGAGAAATTTAAAAAAAACAGTAGGCCTAACATAGATAAAAATAAATCGTGTATCGTTGTGCATGTAATAAAATTTACGTGGAAATAACTAGTGAAGTTATCTCCCGTTACCAAACACGACTTGAAAATCATCAGAACCCAGAAGCTTTCAATCTCCTAGACAACAATGAAACAGACAGAAGACTGCCTAGGCTACACCCAACAAATTTATTTTAACAATTTGATGTTAACAACAACACAACAAATTTTTAATTTTATAGAGTAATACCAGGGAAAATTACTCATTTAAGACTCATACTCACAGCACATTTACTCATTGTTCTGTAAGAGCAGATCGAATTTTCACAGTAAAAAAAAATTATAATTGTTGGTGAAAAGAAAGTAGGCCTACATACTTCTTTTATGTCCCTACAATCAACTTTTGTTCCTAAGAGGTAGAAAGAGGACTACGAGCCATTTTGTATCTACTTAAAAATCTTAAACACCGAAATTCGGATTAAACTTTTTTATAAGCACCTTAATGAGGCTAAAAATAAGTACGCGCAAAATTACTAAGTTAGTTAATCAAATGCTTAAATTGTAAGTTTTCTATAACCGAACTTGATTCACCTATATAAAACTTACTCAACAATGTTAACAGTTTTGTTAAAATTGGAATTTAATCTCTATCGTTGCAAATGGAAGATAAAATTTAAAAAAGCATGTCACACGTAGCCTACTTATGTAGGCTGACCATTAGTCCTGGATTAGTCCAGACAGTCCGGGATTTAGGCATATGTGCGGGATTAACAAATGTCCAGGATTTTCGGATATCTGTATAAAGGACCAGCGGCCAGGAAATTTTGCTCGATTTCGATTTAGAGGTCGATAAAATTGTATGCAGCGATGCAAGGCCGTTAAAAGTAAATTCAAATCTGTCCCGCGTGAATGTTTGCGAAAAAATTAAAACTGATAAGGTGTGCCTCAGAAAACTACTATCATCTGAGAAATATTACACCCGTCCAACTCCTGGGCAAGAAAAAAAATCCGATGAATAAATTTTGTAATCGCAGAACCCAGTTCTAGGTAAATGTTTCAATGTTTTTGTGACCACTTTTAATAATACATTATTTTTCTATAAATAATAATTTAGAAATTAATAGTAAACAAAAAGTTTAAGTATAACTTTTTAAAATTTTAACAAGATAAAAGATGAATAAAATTAATAGAAAAGGTAACAAAATTAATAACGGTGATAGTAAAAGAAGATGATGAAGATGATGATGGGTAGAGAAAGAAGAGAAGATCAAAAAAAGTAGGTTAGCCGGTAAATCTAAACGGAAGGTCAAGCAATTTTATTCGTTTCAGTCAATAAATTAAGCGCCAAAAAATTCGGGTGATCTGCTAATTTTTCGATATTTTAAACTTAGTTGCGTGATTTCCTCTTTGACGGTGTTGACACATAAGTCCCTATGCAATATATCATTTTTTACATACTATGGAGCATTTGTTATTATCCGTAAGACTTTGGACTGGAACTGTTGGATGATAGCAAGATTCGATTTCGCAGCTGAACCCCAAAGCGGTAACCCATAAGTCCACAGCAGTTTCAGTATGGCTTTTCAGTGGAAAAAATAATTATATAATAAAGAAATGATATTATGTACGCTATTTACTAAAAACCAGGCCTTTAAAAAAACAATGCACGGAAATGGAGTCCAGATAAATATTATGGTAACGTAGCCTACGTCTAAATCAAAGTACACAGCAGCAGCTATGCGAGAGGCAGTACTAGTAGTAGTACAACCTTTAGAGAAGACATCTTTGCTGCATATATACGTACGACAAACGCAATGAACAAAACTAAAAAGAAAATTCAGCAACATTTTTGATAACTGCATGCAGGAAACTTCGAAAAGAAAGTAAGTAGGCCTATAGTCCATTTAAAGATTAAAATGATAAGTCTAAATAGTAACACTATGTTAAATTCATTACTTCCGTCAACATGTAGAAAGGAATAACTCATTTCCGAAATAGGTAGCAATATTCTATAATATTATCCCCTATTATATAATAGAACTATCAGTTAGTTATTCATACCAGTTAAAGCTGGAAGGCTAAAATTTTTTTTCTATTGGCTTATTAATTATAATTCCAGGAAATAAAGAATACACAATTCTCCCACTATCTGTAAAATGGTTACAGTAAATTCGTTGAAACTAAATAGTTAATATCAAGAATTTAGAAGTTTTCATTAATTTAATTTATTTACATAATATATTGAGCTTCGTTTACGATTTATTGCTATCAGTAATTATTAAATTATTCATACTAACAAAAATTTACAAAACATTTTTAAATAAGTGAATGAATTAACAAAACAATTTTAATTCAATAAATTAACACGTGTACAAAATTAAATGACAGTTAACGGTAACTTGATTCAGTGGGAACGTATATTTGGATAGTAGACGTACGTTTTTATTAAGGAGTTTTCAGAAACAGAGAGAACTTTCAAATAATACTGCCAACATTACTGCTGGTGTCGCTAAGTACTTGGTAATCAGACTATAACATGTACAGATATTGCAAAATTGCATACTGTAAAAAATGTACATAGAATATTCATCAGATAATGTTTTCCACCTAAATTCTCGTGATATGGTAAATGAACTTATTGTAAATAACTAGGAATATTTGTTATGCTTAAGGCTGCCTTTTTATAAGGGTGAAATTGTTAGATCAACATTAATTATAGTCTGTTGCAACAAATAAGTTTCTTAAAAAAGTAAAATAATTAAAAATTAAAGATGATAATTTTACAATTTTGCAATGTATGATTCGATTTATTATTGGTTCAACTGATTAATTCCAATAGCTAATAATATTTTAACAAGGAAATGTCTTTAATTAAGGAAGAAATCAACTGTTATACTAAAACAAACATGTGAATTTCTGCATCTGTTATGCAGTTTGGAACAAAAAAACAAACTCGACAAGAAAACAATAGAAAATTTGTGATCTGCGACATCTGTGTGTGAACGTTGCATAACTAAAGTTGTACATTTCTAATCCTCTATTCCAGAGACGAGTATACCACAGAACTGACCTACCCTCATATTTACTTGAACATAGTATGACCCAGATTTACAAAGAAAATTCAATGGAAAACGACAATATGTCAGCGATTATAATATCAGAGGTTACATTACACTTTAACCCATTTCTGATTTAATATAAAGAAAAACCGACAAGAAATTAAAAATTTCTGGAGCCTAAATTTTTAACATTCTTTTACTGTAAGCTAAGAAGCCTCATTCGGTCAAACAATTTTTATTTTGTATTTACTTAATTCTTTTCAAGCTCCTTCCTGACTTTATTAAGCTACTTATTTAGATATCTTTCCATTTTATTGCAGTGCTTTAAAAATTTATAAAATGGTTTTACATATTAAACCGCTTCATTTTAATATTCAAATTGTTGTTTTATTTACAGCTACACTACAATCTATTAAGGAAAAACTACTTTTTATTAAAATTTTTACTGTTAATAACTATAATAGTTTTCTGTATACTACTTAAATTAGAGCGCATCGACCCAATTTATAACATAAAAATTATCTCGGAGTTAAAACACCAACGATAGTGGGTGAAATATAAAATAAGGGTTTCGTAGAAAAATTATAATATCTCTGTAATCTTTAAACCTCCAAACTTAAATTGTTTACACGAAAATTTAAATTAACCTCTATGAAGCGTCACAACCGTTTTTACATATTCCTTCAAAAGGATTTTTTTTAAATATTTTAAACAAAAGAAATACATTTTGAAATCAATTATCCAAAGTGAAATAAAGGTTGATGAGTAATATTTTTAGAAAAAAGCCTGTCAGGCCATAGTAAATTTAATTAAAAATACTTTCTAAAAATATTACGGCTCTACTTTTAAAATTTGTTACTTATTACTAGGGCTTTTTCATGTCACTGATCATTTTTAACGGGAATCGTTCAAAAACTTCTATTTTTAAATTTAAGATTTACCCTTGAGTTAAATTCCAAAACTCCTTCTAGGTTTCAATTCTGATTTCATTGAAAAATAATTCTGTTTGAGTAATGTAAATTGTAAACACATAAAAGAGTAAGTTTAATAAACAAAATAAACAATGAAAAGTACCGTACCACAACAAAAATGTGTAAGAAAGTAACTTAAATGTATGTGAAAACAGAAACAGTAAGAGAATTTAAAGAAACTTTGTAAGTCGTATTCTGTAACACAGGAGTTGTTCTCCAGTATTCATTTATAACAACATAAGCAAACATCAAGTGCAGACAGAGACGTAGTGTCATTTGAATGATTTACATAACACAACTATTTACATATCATACATTTCAAGTAATTTACATATGATAACCAGATGAACAGAACGCACGTAGTTTCTCATGTTGCTACTAACTTACAAACAACCACCCAACTTATAATCCTCAGACATATCTTTGAGGGCTGAATAGATTTCAATGTGTAGACACAGTTTTGCACACACACATTAGTTGTTTGAACACCATAACTTTAATACCTGAGCTAGTTTAGGACACACTGCTGTATCATATATTAACTTAAGCTTACGGATGTTGGACAAAGCTATAACGAAATGTAATGAGAATATTACAAATTCATCTACGCCCCATGTATGCAATCGCAAAGGTAATTAACAAATACATAAAATAGGCCTACATTTCAAATATCTAGAGTGGTAACAATTAGATTCGACGTAACATAATTTTCCATAACAAAAAAGCGTTTTTAAAATATACTTAAATTAATATTTAATGTAGGCTATACTTTTTAACTTCTTCTATCCAGTTATTCATTATCACCCAAACATGTTTTTTAGCGATTAATCTATGAGTGTGCCTGTGTACAGGAAAATATCTTGAGAATGAAACAGCGTACGAAGTTAAAACTTGAAAATTAAGTTAGGTACCACTAAGGGACACGTCACGAACATTTTGATCGAAATCATTAAAGCGAAAGTAGTAGTTTATTCGTGCGATTTTCTTGAAAATGTCTCCAATGATTTTTTTAAAAATCCAGTTAATCAAATTTTTTATGCTCTACAAAGATAGGGTAAGCGCCATGAATGCTGTATTTCTTGTGGGGATTGTACACCTAGTCTCGTGGTAAAAAATTGTTAAATTAATATAACGGCCTTAATATGCATTTTAGCGCAAAAGAGTAGTACGTATTTAAAGTTGTATTAGAAGATTAAAAAACCTACAACTTTTCTTTCCAATGTTTTTTTCTACAACGTAGAGTGTAGCGTCAATTAGTGATTATCTGTATTTTCGTCATTAAAATCGGTAAAAAGTGGGGTTTTTAAGATTGCAGAAAAAGTGCATTAATAAAAGTTGTTTTGGCAATAATTGCAAACAGACGTAAAAAATGGAAGTATACCTAATAGAAAACTGAAAACCCACAACTTATATCTCAAGCATTTTTCTACAGAGACAGAGTTTAGTTTAGCGTCAATTAGTGACGTAACGTATTTTTAAGTCGAACAGAGGTTATTTTTCATTTAGCATCATTCACTCATGATGAAAATTAGGTTTTGTTTTTCATTTTTCATTGTTTACTCATAATTAAACACAGGTTGTATCGTTTGTTATTTACACAGGCAAGAGAACGTAATGTGAGTGTTTCGCACCCAATTTTTAATTATAAGAATCCAGTTATTTCAAAACTTTTGAGCGTATTACCGGACTCTGATCGTTGTTCACCAAATAATCTTGGTTGACGTCATAACAAATCCTCATAGAGATTTTTCTAATGAGTCAATAATTAATTTAAATTTAACGAGTTTAAATAAAGGTATAAAGGCAATAAAGGTATATTATTGGCTAGTAGGTAGTTATAGGTAAAAGTAACTGGCTTCTACGCTAAGAAGTCCTCTGTTTGATTCACGGTTAGGTCTTTCACCTTGGTTATGGTGGCAAAAGAGCTAGCCTACATAATTTTTAAAAACAATTAACTGAGAGTTTTCCCGTGACTTTATTTATTTAAAAAAAAATATCTCCAATTATATCATTAGTAAAATAAAATAACATTTTATGAAATTGTAGAAAAAAAGACGCTACTTTTAAGTTTTAGATTAAATAAACACTCATACAAAAGATCCTTTTTAGATAATCATAAGAATGTCTTAGGATTCAGCATCTAATGCAAGTACAAGATTTCCCAAGAGGAATCGAGATGCTCAGGTGAACGTATCGTAGATATAGTATAATAAAGCGTTACTTCTTTTTGTTCTTTATTAAATAAGAATTTAACGTAATACCTTTACAATTATATAGATCGAGTTATACACGTATTATTTTTATATACCACAGTTATTGAAGTGATAATTACTCATTGTTTTACTTTGTATTCTGAATTGAACGAAAAACTGTTAAATACAGTACACTACACTATTTATCTGGATTAATTAGAATCGGCAGCGACTCAGAAAATGAAAAGATCAGGTGTGAAAACTCACATGATTTGCTCACCGCATCTTGCCAATGTAAAAAACAAAACATATAACCTATGGTTAAACATTATAACAATGTAAAATAAAAAAAACAAACTAATTTTAATCGTAAGTGAATGATGCAAAATTAAAAAAACCTCTGTAGAACTTAAAAAATACGGAAAATCACTAATGTACGCTAAACTAAGCTCTGTAGAAGAAAATGCTTGAAATCAAAAATGAAGATTCTTTTATTTTCTGTAACTTTGATTATAAAAAAATTTGTCGTAAATTGCATACTTAGGCCGTAATATTAAAAAATTTATTTGTTTACCGATTTTCATAAAAAATACAGAAAATCACTAATCGAATATAAATAAATAAAACAATTCTCAGATCCAGATTTGTCTGCATAATCCAGACATAGGCCTACCTACGAATAAACGTGGTAGTACTGTACATCAGTCATATTATTGCTTTTTATTTTTATAGTATCCATCAGCTAGTAAATTTTTCACTCTTATTCATGAAGAACAGAAGCATACACATAAAAATTTCCAGACATTTTTGTATGCTACAAATACCGCAACGTCAACAAACTTTGCGGTAGCTTTCATCCAGTTTTATTCTAAAACGTACCACAAATTGTACGTTCAGCCTCGGAATTCGGTTGCTGTAACAACTGAAATTATTAATTGAGTTATTTTATTGAGAAAAGTAAATATAGATATATATAACAACAAAGAGTTAAGGCAAGCGTTTTCGGTTACTCACTCCTTCACTTTTACATTAACTATCCTGAAAAAGTCGGTTAGCAAAACAGCGTAACACCAACCGAGTTTTACATAAAATTTAATGTTATCAGAAATTAGATTTTGTAGCCTTTGAAAAATTCACAAACTTTCAGTACTCAAAAACGACCCTTAAAACAAGTTTGATTTCCCCACAGTGCATAAAAACATTTATTAAAACTGACATGTAACCATAAATAGGACCAATTAAACTACTTAAAATACAAAATAATCTAATTGTTTGACTTTATGTCATGTAGAGAATGTGGCCACATCCCCTATTTTGATTAATTTAATAAGCAAACCATATTCCAGTACTTTTGCGAAATTTCCTTAATGTACAGGAATAATTTATAGAAGTAGAGTTCATTCGCAGTTGTCTGTGAACTGCAAAAACACAGAAATCGCAAAAAGTTTTATTTATTTTTACATAAAAACTACCTCAGGAATTCTTCTTGTTAAACTGCCAATCAATAGAATTAGAAATTTGATGAGTAAAAATTTTAATTATTTCCTAAGAAATTAAAAAGATCATGGATAAATTTTCAGAAAAAAAAACGCCGAGGCAAATATCAGAAGTCGTTCTAAAAATTGATGATTGAACAGATGGTGGAAATGAAGTGTCCGTTTCTTTATTGCTCGTAAAACCAAATTTACTATTCTCTTGTTTCCAAAATCAAATACTCCGACTGAAAAACGAGTAAATATTAATAGACCAAAACTAAACTATTGCATTAAGAATAAACAACAAAGTAATATTGAAATTCAACGCCATCAGATGACGAAATGTTAAAAAGATAAAAACAATGAGTTGGTTTAACTAATAAACTTTATTTTGAATATTGTTTTAGCGTCTCTGGATTTACTGTAAAAATAAAGCGTTGTTGTTACAAAAATAATTTTCACACTTTTCACTTGTGTTAACAGACTAAAGGATATAAAAATTGTGAATTTTACAAAAACATATGTTTTATTGTCGTTAAAATAGGGAAAATAATGTAATTTAATAACACAAAGGTAGAAACAAATGTAAAGGGAAAAGTTGCAGCAGTAAACGATCTATGGTGGCTTTGATGCACATTAAACAAATTATAATTATATTACAGCAACAGAAATACAGTTAGAAAATAATTACATACAAGTCTCAGTAGCCATGTAAAAGTAATTCTTTGTAATTTCATTTTATTATTTTTTATTTCCCCAATTAAAATATATGTAAAATTTTTAACAGGTTTAAACCCAAATCACGATTGTAAAAATAAAACCAATTAGTACTGGAACAATAAATTTTGTTGACATCAGTATGAATCACCTGGGGAAAACCGCCTACAACAGGCAGGTGGATTGTTATAATTATTTTCACTCGTTCTGCTAGTTCCAGGGCTACAAAAATAGTTCTGTTTGTTGTCACATGGTCAGCCAAATATATAACTAAAGCATATAAGAACAGAAAAGGTAGAGGTGTAAAAGAAACTAGTCAGAGTTATCACCTCTGAGTGTAATGAATTTCATTATACAGCCAGACCCTGTGGTGAATGAAGTGAAGGTGTCACTTCCAGGGTGGAAGGTAGGTGCTTTTAAGAGGGCCTGGCCGGCTGATAAGCATGCTTTTTTACTCCGTGAGGAAGGCATCAATAAACCAAAACTCTATTTATTAGAAGAATGGTACGATCTCTTTGATTTTTGGAAGGTTTATATTAGTTTCTACTCGGAAAAAGAGGTAAAATTAGTTTTTGGATAAATCTGTTCCGTAAATAATTTTCAAAAAGTTTGTAAAATGGATGATGTAATTTAACGTATGACGTACTAAACAAATACAATAACGAATGACCTATTTCTACCATTCAGAAAAACTTATAAAATTTTAAAATTAAGTAATCCTGTATAGGACTATATGTTACTCAGGAAGCTCTAAAGTTTCACCAATGAACGAATTTTGAAATTTGTTTAGATTACCACTTGCTAAACAATCGCCTCAGATGTTTGTTCCACCTAGTTAAACCGCGTTCTCGTCTACCACTAAAACAAAAAATTACCATTTACAAGACTTTGCTGAAACCTCTCTGGCTCTACGGAATCCAGATTTTTGGTGCTGCTGCTCGGACCAATTTAAACAAAATACAAGTTTTTCAATCTAAATATTTAAGGCTTGCCACTGGAGCACCTTGGTACGTGAGAAACGACACCCTTCATTCTGACCTTCGTATTACCTACGTAAAAGACGTTGCACGATAACTTTATCAACGTTTCTTTGATAAATTACAAAATCATCCAAACGACCTTGCTCGACAAATGGCCATTCAAAATTTTCCAAATTTTCGACGTCTTCGCCGTCTTTGGTGTAGGGATCTTCTTCGATAACATCCTATCATTATCTTTATCATCAACATCACATCTTCTTAATCTTTTCACCGTTGGGCTTTCATTTTCATTTCCATCAAGATCATCTCCATCATAGCATGATTACGTCATCCTGGAGGATACACTGCTGGGTGTGACCCCTCCTTCCACGCCTAATAATAACTTTAATCAAATCTGGTGGTTGTGCTTTAATGTATAGTATAGTGTTCTAGATTTATAAAATTAAAGACAAAAAAAAAGATTACCACTTACAAAATAACATTTTTTTTTAATAATATTAGTAGATAGAATACTTTGCTGCATTTACATCAGTAAGTTTTGAATTTATTTGATTTGTTGTTGTTTAGGTCATCAGCCAAAAGGCTGGTTTGAACCTGTAGAGGTTTTACTAAGTAAATCGAGGAGTGAGGTGGTTTACCAGCCTTCCTCACTGAGTGGAAAAGTATGCTTATCAGCATGCCGGGGGCCCTCTGAAAAGCACATATTTTCCACTCTGCAAATGACACCTTCACTTCATTCACCACAGGGTCTGGCTGCACAATGAAATTCATTACTTTCAGAGGAGATAACTCTGATTAGTGTCTTTTACACCTTTACCTCTTCTGTTCTTAAATGATTCAGTCATTTAATTGGCTGACCATGTGATAAGAAACAGAACTATTTATTTTAGCCCTGCAACTAACAGATTGATTTATATTTGATTTATCTGTTTTTAAAAGTAGTATTCACAAGAATTGTTTTTATATCAACGGTTGCCAAAACCTTTTCTCTTCATTTCACGATACATGTTTTAACATTAGTGTTAAAAGAACTTTAAGTCTAAGCAGATAACATGTTGAAGTCCAAAGAGGAGTTAAGATATAAGAAGAGTACTAAGAGATGTTGAAAAGTCGAGTTGCCAAACCAGTAATTGTACTTTTGGAGAAGAGAGAAGAAAGAGTTTTAAAATGGGAGTATATGAGAGAAAAAAGAAGATTTACCATTTGATTCTTCACTTCAAACTTCTATATATACACTACAGTATTTCTCTTACAACAGTTTCAGGACCATTTCCTTCAACGAGCCCGTTACACACCCTTTCTCAACTAAAGTAAACTAAACTAAACGGCCGATCGGACATAAAATGTTTTGTAGACCATTAGGGAGCAAGCCAAACGAGAACATATCACTTTACAATAGGTATTTTATTTATATTATGATGTAAACCCATTCCTTCCAAATGTTACATCGTTATTGCCTTATATTCATATAAATAAAAGAAAAATGTTTACTTGAATTCTCTACCCTTACAAAAAGGTAAAGCCTACCATTATTATATCAGATGTACAAAAACATGTGTTGCTTTCCATGAATTTTTATCATAAAAATGTTCAAATAAACGGTTCAAAAATGGTTGAAAATGCATTGATTTACATTTTTATTAGGCTAACTCAGTGAATGGAAATGCTTTATACAAAAATATTTTAAAAAATGCAATATAAGATCTAAGGCTTCCGTCTTATTGTGAATGGTCAAGCCTCTTTTATTTTGGTACCTAAGCATTTCCTTCTACATCAGAATTTATATTATTCATGCATTATAAGTTCTTTAAAAATCACTTTTCTACCGTATGTAACGCTTACATCCAATAGAACTTCGTAATGTACATTGTATCCCCTGAAAACGATTACATGGTAATTTAATAATATAAGACTGAGTTTTTTATAAGTTAATCTTTTAAATAAATACTTAAGAACATCTTTTATCGACCACGACAAAACGTTATTACCACAGTTATCTGTTGTTCCTTTAAAATATAATATTTGATATTGCAGTGCTTCTGGGGGAAAGTGTCAAGTATTATTAATAGACTACTTATGCTTCTGTAAAACATAAAACCAAGCAGAATATCGCCTATTTATTCACCAATATTTTATTTTAAACAATAGAAAGAGCACTCCATATCACCTAAAAAACTCAATATGCACTTAACACTTTCATTATATTTTTATTTTTTAGCTTCTCGTTTGTTATCGGTAATTGTACTTCATAGATAACCACCCAATTTGTTTGCTGCTTTTCGCTGTATTTTTTGACGTGATTCGGCATGAATTGTTGAACAGGGACCTTCAGTGGAGTTTGTTCAGGAATGGCTGTCAGCTGGTCACCATACAAAGTCACTTGCCGAACTAGTGTTACTTAACAAATAATAGCGACCTTCTACCAGCTGACTGACTGGGCTTTCCCGAAGAACTATACAAATACACAATTAAGTATTTACACTAGCCAGGACTGGCATGAAACCACCATACACGACAAAAAAGTCACAGAATGAAGACTTTGTAGTCTTTACTCCACAACAGATCACCTATAAAACAACATTTTTTACAACTAACTAATTCAGATCTAAGAAGTTCTAATATTGTTCGGTGAAAAACTGAAATTTAAACAGTAAATGTAAAAATGATAATTGTACCACACATTATGCCTCAATAAAATTTAGTAGACACAACCATAAAAAATTATACAATAATTTTCAACCAATAGTCACACAAATACAGAGATCACCACATATATATATACCAAAGAATCCGCAAAGGATACGAAAGAGATGCTGAAATAGGGATTTACTAATATAGAACACCGACGCGGATTAACCACGGGGTGATTTTTTCAGTTAACAGAAAAACTGTAGTTATACACGTAGTAATACCACACAATGCTGGTTGTAATTAAATTTTAGTGCAGCTGTTTCGAAATTACTATTACATAAAAATTATTGATAAATTTAAATAAACCAAATTTAGATACGTAATTTTCAAAACAGCAGTATTGCTAATAAAATACACCATGTGTACAATAAATGTTTAAAAAAATATTGTTATGGAAACATATTTTGATATCCGAAACCACTTGAAATTCCCATTAATTGAAGATTATCTTTATGCTATTTGACATGATTTTCAAGAATATAGGCATTATTATATTACAATAGAACGAGAAAAAGCCGAAACGATAAAAACAAAAGAAATTGTAGTAATAAAATGTAAAAGTAATAAACATATTCGTCCTTAAAAGAGAAATATTGCGATGATTTTTTCGAGTGTTTCCGGCAGATTTAATGTGT
This sequence comes from Catonia carolina, assembly GCA_035578175.1. NCBI lineage: Eukaryota > Metazoa > Arthropoda > Insecta > Hemiptera > Achilidae > Catonia > Catonia carolina. The sequence goes on from JAQMRL010000002.1 coordinate 87,059,611, forward strand.
AATTCATTGTGCTGTGCTAAGGATATGAGGGGCGTGTGAATGCACTGGACAGATGGCTCTGTACGGTGTTGGGTTTTAGCCTATTTGCAAATAAATAGAAGACAAGAGAGAGAGTAAGGGGTTTAAGGGAGAGACCTAGAGGCTTCCTAGCACCGCAGGCAACGTGCCAGGGAGATTCATGCCTTATGCAGGCAGCCACTGCCTCTTCTATGCACAACTACTTGTACCAGAGTAGGAATATAGCTCACTCGCTCACCATCTTTAAATATGTTTTATCCATTCACTTTAAAGTTATTCGTCTTTTGTACTGCTGCGAAGCAATACAAAGTGAAATATTACAAGAACCGCTGACAATTCTACAATAAGAATATATACAGTAGATTGCACTGACGTTAAAAGTCAAATTAAAGAAGAATTTATGTACAAGAAAGAAACACATTATACGTGATAGATATATGCAGAACCTTCACATAATACCCAATAAATATTACAGGAAAATATAATGGTAAACTATAAATAAATAAATAAACTCAATGCATAAGTAGGTATCACAAAATCAAGAAAATCCGTATTTGAATTACAAAGAAACTCTCTTGAGTGCTTATTGAGGGAAAATACTAAACGAGCAAAACATTTAATTGATGTAGGTTAAGTTGACAGTACTTAAAAGACCGGCTTACTTGCATAATCTCTTACTAATCTTACTAATTACAATGGCCATCCGGTGAAAAAGCTAGGACAAAGAGAATACGCAATTAGCCTACTCCACCTTTCAACATGCATGAAACACCAATTAATTACACGCCTATCGGCAGTAATTGTTGGCAGTAATTGTGCAGTAATACATGAGCCTAAAATACTACAAACAAACGATTGTACCTGAAATTGTACCAAATTTTAATTTTTCAAATTTCTTGTTTTTCAAAACCTTTCTAGATTACATTTTAAAATAATTTTTTTTAGAGACACTCTCCTCGGAGAACAACCAGAATATTTCCATTCCATTATTTTTTAATTGAAATTCTGGTTGAAACACTCACAAGACTTTCTCTTGCCAATGGAAATAATGAACACTACTTACTTATGTAACTTATGTAACTTTCTCTTGACAGTGCAAATAATTGACAATATATCCTTACATTAGTAATAAAACATTAGAAATAAACAAAAAACTAACTTCAAAAAACATAACCTTATTTTAATCATGAGTGAATGATGCAACATGAAGATCAACCTAAGTTTGGCTTAATCGGAAATCACTCTTTCACACTACACTAGGTTCTCTACAGAAAAATGCTCTAAATAAAATAAAAGAATCTTTTAATTTTCTATAAATTTGATTATATACACTTTTCTCGTAAAATGCATACTACGGCTGAAATCTAAAAAAACCGTTTTTGCACACTTTCATGAAAAGAAAAACAGAAAATTACTTATTACCGCTGAACTGAGCGTTATACAAAAAAATGTTTAAAATAAAAGTTGTAGGTTTTTAAATTTTCTACAACTTTTATTATATACATTTTTGCGCTAAATGCATATTAAAGCCGCCATCTTAAAAAAAAAAACAATTTTTTACGAGAAACAGCCTCCCAAGAATTTCAGTACACATGGCGCCTACTTTATCTTGTAGACCATAAGAAATGTAGTAAATGAGGCGATTTTTAAAAAAATCGTAGGAGCCGCCGGTTTTGAGAAAAAAGCAAAAAAGTGAAAAATGATATTCCGGTTGACCGATTTTGATGAAAATGTTCGTGTCGGGTCCGGTAGTAGTACCTAACTTAAGTTTGAAGTTCCAAATTCGTACGAAACCAAACATTGTACAACCCTGAACCATGAGATAGTAAAGAAGAATTTCGTATAGAAACAACTTACGTATAGAAAGAACGAAAAGTCAGAAATTTTAAAATCAATAGCTTAAAAAACTATTAAACAACAACCAAATTCTAATTCGAGTGATATTTATTTTTTTAACAGGTAGTATATTACACTTTAAATAAAAATAAAATAAATATCTGAAAGGAAAGCTAAATATACTTTCTTTACAAGAACAATGCAAGATGTAATCTAGAAAGACGCGATATAGTAAATTGTCTGAATTTTTTTTTGGTATAGCCTACGTGTTAAAGTGGAAAGAAGTATAACGACATAATGAAATAAAATTGAGAATAAAGTGATATTTCAAGTTATCCCCTGAAAATTGGTTTTAACGGAACTAAAAAGTGTAAATTAATGGGAGAGAAAATTTTAGATAGATTGCGACCTTAATACAAATAGACAGGAAGGAAAGCAAAGAAGGAGAAGAAAAGGGAGTAAGTGAACTAGAGCGTTCAGTTTGTACTACTCTACACAAATTTGGCTCAGTGTCAGTAAATTGATTAAGGTTACTCTCTCCAAATCAACTCGGTATCACTTTTCTCTTTCAAAATAAAATTTTAACTGTTACCAGAGATAACAGTAACAAATTGTAAACCGTAAGCTCTAATTCTACTTATATTTTATGCTATTATACCGACAAAAAACAGATTTAGACACATTTTTCAACGCAAAAATCCATTCTCATGCCTTTCAAAGCATTAATTCGAAAAATCACAGATATTTAATACACAGCAGATAAGTTTTATTACGTTTATTTAACGTCGCATCAACATCTTGGTTATTAGAGAATTTAATATCTTGAACTACTGTGGGTGAAGGAACGGTAGGTTTTAACGTATAATAGTATTCCGAGCACAAGTCGGAAATTAAACACGGGTCCTGCGCTTTCCAGTGTGCATGGTAACCACTGGGTCAAAAATTCAGCTAAATGATCGGATTTTTAACACACAGTCAACGGTTTTTGTTCTATTAATGATCAAAAACACTTCTGCATACATAATTACTTAATGTTTACTTCTACTATAAATCTCTACTAGTTTTAAAAATAGAAAAATTTTAATATTTCTAAACACTATTACTTCGACAATATAAAAGTCCTTAAGACTGCCTCCGTTGCATAGTGATCAGCGTTTTGGAATACAAAGCCGATAATTGCTGGTTCGATTCCCCAGCTAAGATCAGGAAATAATTACACGTTAAACCTATCGTTCCATAATCCAAAGCGGTCTATAATAACTAAGATGTTGTTGCGACTTAAAAAAATCTTTAAATGACAATACTTGTCGTACACTAAAACTTCCATAAAAATTAAATTTTAAATACCCTGAAATATGTTTGAAGAGTTCTGGTTCTAATGAAAGGTGTCTCTATCAACATTCCTAGTTCGATAAATAAATGAAATTTACTGTCACATAAAACATACATGTCCGACGATTTAAAATTGTTCGGAATAGAAAATGGGATGGCCATAACTACTGCAAAAAAACAGTCAAATATAACTATAGAACGACACTGACTAGGTATTTGGTACGAGTGGCCAAGAAAAACTGAGCGGAAAACCCATTATATTTTATACCAGGATAGCCAAACATTTTACTGAAACTAATTGATTACAAATTAATTTTTTAAACTGTACGTTACAGTGTCCATTCAAAATCTAACTTATTAATTGTTCGTTTAGTAGTCTGCAATTCAATTTACAAAAAAAAACAAGTAAACATAATTAAAGTACAGAATATTTTGAACATAATTATTTTCGAACATAAATTTGAATAAACAATAATATTAATAATATTAAATTAAATGTATTGATTCCACAAATCGATTAACGTAAAACATTATTATCAGCGATGCAATTGTTGTGAACATTCCTAAAGAAGGAATTAAGTAGTAAAATGTAATTTAATATTATTTAGCAGAAGAAATATAAATTTCTAGCTGTTTAAACATATTTTATCGGAAAAACGGATTAAATAATAATGGTAACTTTAAAAAGAAAATTGAATTTTATAGGTTCAATCGATACAAACTTTTCACCGAACGTTATAATGAAAATTAAATAAAAATGTTCATGAATTACGTGAAACAACGAAAGACTAAAAGACAAGTGAGATGGAAGCACCTTCATTTCATACATCCCAAAAGTAGTTTTGTAACCAATTATGCAAGCACAAAATTTATTTAAGAAAAAATTACAAAAGCTTTTCAACATTAAAAATCTGTTCTAATGAAATTTAAACATAAAACTACGTTAATAACATTTCCGTAACTTTAAATTCCGTTATTTCGGGTACACAAATTATCAGACTCCTCTTAAAACGTCTTCTGGATTTCCCTGTTTCGTGATTTACAATGTATTGTACCGAGCTATGCCTACATTAAACAAGAAATGGATGGAGTCTACGCGGAAGAGAATTTTCAACACACAATTCATATCTTTATAACCCTAAATTTACACTCATCTATATAAATTATGTCATCATTATATACATTTTAAATATCATTATACTAGTATTTACTTTTTGTTAATATATTTAGACAATTTTATCGAAACTCGTGCCATGTATAAATAGCAATCTATGTATCATGTAAAATAGCAATCTAAAAATAAGTTTTACGTCACTTTGTTTTAAGACGAGCTCAAAAATGTGAATTTGCTCTTAGCACATGATCCTACACATTTAAATGAACATAGCCATTTTATTCATATGTATTAACGCAGTAACTTCAAAAACGTAAAAAATAAGTACTGACTCCGTTTTACTTATACGGCCCAATGTCCGGTTCATTGTAAAGTTAAATTAGTTCACGTTTACAGTTAACTAATTTACACTGTTTTATTCATGCACTTTTTGTAGCCATACGTATCTTTAATTAGCTTTTGCAAAAAATATTCTATCAATAAATTTAAGGTTATTTTTACTGTGATGAGTTTTTTCACTGAACAACTGTAATCCGAAAAATGTCCTAGATAACACGGATTTAAAATACTTTGCTGAAATAATGCACTACCTTTTTATCGTAAATTTTGTGTGTGGTACTTTACAGAACTTTCAATTTTATCATCCACAGGTAGGCTACATTTAAATATGTAGGCCTATACTTGTAAATTTTCTTAATCTATTCAAATGAACACAAGTAGTTTTACATTAATTTAATTAAACCAAATAATTAAACAAAAAGAGAAGTAAGTTAATCAAAAAATCATATTTTGTTTCATACACTAGCCTATATATAACTAACTCACGAACGGTCTTTTTAATTTACCTAATTGTAAAAAAGTGCTAAAGGATTTTATTAAATCAAATATTAATTTGACAAACAGATTTATCGAATGAACATTTAACAACAAATTTTGACATGTAAATAACTAAAAATTTTATTCAAGTACAGTTTTTAGCATTGAATACAAAAGTAAAGGCAGACGAACGGTTATAAAAACGAATCGATAATAAAAAGTAATTTAAATAATGCACATGTTCAAATTTCAGAGTATTTGTTATTCTGTAATGCATTTTTGTTTGCGATCACATACTCTGTTAACAAATGCGTGGATTTTGTAGTATACAAAATTTGTACGGTAGAAAAAACAATACAAATAATAGGCCTACATACACACATCATTTTATAAAACCACACACTGGCGTAAGGATCTGTGGCAGATAGATATTAAATATCGACGTTTATTTAAACAAACCAAATGCAACAAATTTCCGAATTGAAAACTGTATTGTCGATGGAATGTTTTTGCTGTCTCCTCTGTGCAATTTCAAAAATGTTATCAGAATAGAGTTTTAACAGTAACACTTGTTTCAACATACAGCGCTAGTTTAATTTTTACAATAACACAAAATGAAAAAAATATTATTCATCACTATAGAAAATTAAATACAGATTGAAATTTTTTTTTTTTTAACAGTAAGAATTATTTACAAACAGTTTAACAAAAACTTTTAGTAAATGTGTTGATGATGAATAAAACTTGAAGAAGACAGCACTCAGCAGCGTCGCTTCCATGTCATCGTTTGGTTATAGTTGATGAAGGGTTTCTTCTTGGTCCTGGTGACGTACAATTTTTTTTTTATACGGATGAAGTGAATGAAGGTGTGAAAAGGAGCGAATGAAGACGTGATACTGATGATCTGTGTAACTGATGATAGAAAATTCATTAGATGATTAATTTTAGATTAATGAGAGTTAGCAAGATTTAGTTTATTAATAAATAAGAGTTGACAACCGCCATATAATTTTGTGTTTTTGATCTTCAAAGGATGGTTAAACATTTTTGATCAGGTGAAACGGAATGGAAGATCTAATATTCTCGCCTTCTTGAGCCTTTGATGTTCAATATTGTCATCAAGAAGATTTATAGACAAATGATTGGAATGAGTGTCCAACTTGGTTAAATACTTTTCACTCCGACTGCTAATTTCTTCTCCCACCGTAGGTATGCCCAGGTCATGATGGAGTACTTCATTAGGCACATACCAAGGTGCACAGCATATAAGTCGAAGAAACTTCGATTGGAATCTCTGTAATATTTCTACATTAGATGTACTTGCTGTGCCCCAGAGTTCAATTCCATAACTCCAAACTGGTTTTATCATCACCTTGTATAGTGTCAATTTATTTTCCAAAGACAACTGTGATCGCCTCCCAACAAGCCAATATAGTTGTCGTAATTTGAGTCCAAGTTGTTTCCGTTTGGTCCATATATGTTTTCTCCACGTCAATCGCCTGTCTAGATAGATGCCCAAGTATCTCGCATCATCTGAATGTGGAATTACGTTGTTGCGAAACGTTACTGGTGAACATGATTCTCGTTTCATCGTAAAGGTTACGTGTGCAGACTTCTGTTCATTTACTTTGATCCTCCATTTTTGGCACCAGTCTTGAATGGCATTTAGATGTTGCTGTAGTTTTTCAGAAGCGTGGACTGGGGAGGCATCAGATGCAATAATAGCAGTGTCATCGGCAAAAGTTGCTGTTGTTACATGTTCATTTACAGGAATATCTGCTGTAAATAGCCTGTATAGAAAAGGACTTAAAATGCTACCTTCCTAAAACCGTTCGGAAAATTTTCAAAAATAAATAATATAAAGATTCCAATCCATTAAATCAATTAAAATACATAAAATGATAAATCTTTTGCTTATAATATAACTTAGTTCTTTTATTTATTTTTATTTCAACAGTCATTTAACGAATACAACGTTTCCAAACGACTGATTACTAATTCACTGAGTTATGTATCCAATAAAGCACTACACGATGACTTACGCGTTCCTTACGTTAACGACACATTTCTAAAATTGTACCGTAGATTCAGGGACTAATTTAAAAATCATAAAAACCCCTTAATATGCAACATGAATTCTGCAGACCTACCAGGAATCGCAAAAAGACGACTGAAATGCCGATGGAGTAGAGTCATGATACTTTAACGTACAAAAAACGTATAAATTAAAATTGAACACAATTTATAATTATCCGGAGAGTCTTCATAGGGTGGTGACCACCTCATAGCCATTAAACCGGTTGTATTTTTTATTATTTGAAAATTTAGTAGTAAACATTTTTGCTGGTTGTTTTTGTACACTTTCAAAATAAATTAGGTAAACAAAAATAAATTATTTGAAGTCGCATCAACTATTTAATTATTAGCGACTACAATGTAAATATAAGTTCTTATAGTAAGCAACTGAAAAAAAGCCGGTGTGTTACAAGTTTAATAAAATTGAGAATTTTAACTTTTTCAACTTAATTCAAGAAATTTACAATCTGTTAGATACAATCCGTGAATTTGATAAAACAAAATATTAAAAAATTAATATGTTAAAAGTGTAAAATTATTTACACTCAATCTGTTCATTGCAGGGCTAAAATAAATAGTTCTGTATCTTATCACATGGTCAGCCAATTAAATGACTGAATCATTTATGAACAGAAGAGGTAGAGGTGTTAAAGACACTAATCAGAGTTATCTCCTCTGGAAGTAATGAATTTCATTATACAGCCAGACCCTGTGGTTAATGAAGTGAAGGTGTCATTTGCAGAGTGGAAATTATGTGCTTTTCAGAGGGCCCGGCATGGTGATAAGCGTATTTTTCCACTCAGAGAGGAAGGCATGGTAAACCACCTCACTCCACGTTTTACTTAGTAAAACCCCTACAGGTTCAAACCAGCCGTTCGGCTGATGACCTAAACAACATAACATGATAAAAAAAGTGAGTGGAGACACAGTCCAGTGACAGAACACCGACATGAATAGATAAGTGCATCATTTACATCACTGTAACGTACAGTCAATAACAGTACTAAGTTAATTGATAAGATCTCGGCTCCATCGACGTTTTAGTCGTCTTATTTTAACTTAAAAAAATTTATCAATGAATTAAAGCTGTCAGTAGCCTACTTTCTGAAACCGATCTGGAGATTCGCACATTCATGGATCAGTTAAAGCGAGTAACATTGCCGATTATAGTCCAGCCAGTTCTGAGAAATTTGAATTATAACGAACTCCCCTTGGTACGGACGAAACAGGAGACTATTTACAAAGGCCTACAAGTTTCTTTAATAATTTAAACAGTGAAACAACAATACCAACGTTTCCACAAAAAATTATCAAGGCTAAAAATCGACATCTGTAAGATGATACTAAAGGAATGTATTTTGAATGTTCTCAAAAAAAGTAGAAACGAGAGACATTATTCTAATTCCAGAAATATTATTTCTTTACCTTTCCGAAGAACTGTGGTTTGAAAAATCAAAAATATACTTTTGAGTAATACTCTATACTTTAAAAGCCAAAAATTATTAAATTTACCCAGAGACAAACTACAAAATCATAAAAAATGAATAACGTTGGTTAAGTGTGTGGAGTGAAACCGAGTAAAAACAATAAACCAGGCTAAATAGGGCTAAATAAAACCAATAATATTACGAATTAAAATAGTGTTATAGCCCAGTTAAAGGAATATTTATTCATCTGACTATATTAATCAAACCGTACAACTTGCGTATCCCACAAACAAAAATTTGATTACAATTTTGCGTGATACGGCCAACTAAAAATGAAATTGGTTTTCCCTCTTAAAATACAGTTCGCTATCGTGACGAAAGTTAAGCAAACCGTTCACTCGACAATTACAGCAATAAATTATGGAATATTTACTTACCATATTAAATTTAAATAATATTTTTTAGAAAATTAGTTATAATAACTGCTATTACTTTTCAATACTGCATAAAATAAGAAAGCTTTTTTTACATTGTAGCTTGCTTTCTCTATGAAGAAATATAAAATTTAATGTTTGTTTCCAAAACAAAAATATAATATTTATACATTTTTATAAGTTACCTTTTAAAAAACTTTTAACATTAAGAACAAATGAAAATTTCATGATCTTTTAAAATATTTCAAACATCCATATTAAAGGAACAAAATATACTTTATTGCAAAGATAAATAAATTATTCAGATATTAAATTTTTTATGAACTTTTATTATCAAAAAATAGGAAGCAAAATCTTTAAAGAACGTTCCTGTTCAATTTTGTACGTAAGCTGGCTTAATATAATAACTCCTTGCGACATGCAAATGCAATAGGCTCTGCACGAAAAATTCATCTCATTTTAGATCAAAATAAAATAAGATACAAAATTCAATTCTAAAATGTTCAGTTTTTTTAACGGTAGATATTTATTTTAAAATTACTCGTACTTTTATGTAAATAATTTTTTTGTAACCAGATAATAATAGTTCATTTTTAAAAGCTAATACGTCAGGAACAGAAAGATAGAACACGCTACGATAAAATATATCATGTTGTACTTAAACAGTAAATATTCATGATTACGAAGCAAAGAAAGTAAGAATGATTTTTCTCATTGTGCTAATTATTGCTAAACAAAAACATTCCCGAGATATATAATTACCTACTTTTTTATCTTAAATAACTTTATTTGCAACTATAGACTATACTAAAATAAAACGGGCAAATTTGATAAAAGTAAAGAAATGAAAAAGAACAATGATACCCATCGGTATTTATGTTCTATGAGATAATGTTCATAATAAAGAAATGAGAAATAACGATGTTAGAAAAAATAAAGAAAGAAAAAATAACTGTTAAAAAATATGACACTGCTATTATTGCATCTGATGCCTCCCCAGTCCACGCTTCTGAAAAACTACAGCAACATCTAAATGCCATTCAAGACTGGTGCCAAAAATGGAGGATCAAAGTAAATGAACAGAAGTCTGCACACGTAACCTTTACGATGAAACGAGAATCATGTTCACCAGTAACGTTTCGCAACAACGTAATTCCACATTCAGATGATGCGAGATACTTGGGCATCTATCTAGACAGGCGATTGACGTGGAGAAAACATATATGGACCAAACGGAAACAACTTGGGCTCAAATTACGACAACTATATTGGCTTGTTAGGAGGCGATCACAGTTGTCTTTGGAAAATAAATTGACACTGTACGAGGTGATGATAAAACCAGTTTGGAGTTATGGAATTGAACTCTGGAGCACAGCAAGTACATCTAATGTAGAAATATTACAGAGATTCCAATCGAAGTTTCTTCGACTTATATGCTGTGCACCTTGGTATGTGCCTAATGAAGTACTCCATCATGACCTGGGCATACCTACGGTGGGAGAAGAAATTAGCAGTCGGAGTGAAAAGTATTTAACCAAGTTGGACACTCATTCCAATCATTTGGCTATAAATCTTCTCGATGACAATATTGAACATCAAAGACTCAAGAAGGCGAGAATATTAAATCTTCCATTCCGTTTCACCTGATCAAAAATGTTTAACCATCCTTTTAAGATCAAAAACACAAAATTATATTGCGGTTGTCAACTCTTATTTATTAATAAACTAAATCTTGCTAACTCTCATTAATCTAAAATTAATCATCTAATGAATTTTCTATCATCAGTTACACAGATCGTCAGTATCACGTCTTCATTCGCTCCTTTTCACACCTTCATTCACTTCATCCGCATAAAAAAAAAATTGTACGTCACCAGAACCAAGAAGAAACCCTTCATCAACTATAACCAACGATGACATGGAAGCAACGCTGCTGAGTGCTGTCTTCTTCAAGTTTTATTCATCATCAACACATTTACTGAAAGTTCTTGTTAAACTGTTTGTAAATAATTCTTACTGTTAAAAAAAAAAGAAGAAGATCCCGGGGCTCTTGCTGCTTGAACCTGCGTTGCGGATTCCCTTGTAGTGATGCATCTGATAGTTTGGTGATCAATTCGTTGGGGTGATCATGCAATTTTCTGTGAAAAACGCTGTAGCTGGACTTAACTACTTCACTTATAAACGGAATTTTAAGGTTATCATGTATGATTTTGTTGTTAACATAAAAACGTGCGGAAGTAATTACACGTAGAAATTTTGATTGAAATGCTTGTAATTTTTTAGGTTACTCGGTTAAGCTGTGCCATAAAATTATATCCCATAGGTCCATATTGGTTTAAAATAAACCTTGTATAGAAATAGTTTAGATTTTAGTCCGTGAAGAACGGCGTCCAAGTAGTCGGAATAGTTCGTTCAGTTTGGAGTTCAATTACCTACTTAGAATTTAAAAGTAATTTCCAGGAAATTATAGAATTTCTTCACAATTACTGACAAAGAGGTTTAATTAATTGACAAAATAGAAGAAACACAACTCATCTGGTACGGTCATCTGTGAAGAATGGAGGAAAGCAGGTTGCTAGAGAAGATTTGGTTATAAGTTCAAGACAATCTAAGCCTGGTTTTTGTGAGTCTTTCGACTCAGGAAGAAGTTGAATAATGGTGTTATGAAAGTTATGAAGAGAGGGGTCTAAGGCAGTGGGCAACAGGCGGACCGCGAGATCTACAAAATAATTTTGTTTTGTATGCAGATCTTATTTTCGTTTAGGCTGTGTGTATTCTGAGAGCAACTGGTGATGTCAACATGACCTATACCTCAGTTTTCTGAGGAGAATTGATGCTCGCTGGACAAGCTTAGGGCTGCGATATCAGGCTGAAAGCAACTTGTGATAGCCCCGGGTTACGAAATGTAAAAGAAACGACAACTTTTGTACACGGTCCTATAGTAGTTTGAAAGTAATGTTACATTTTATTGCCGAAACCTTTTCGAATTAAACAATTAGTATTAAGATTTAGCATGGTTTCCATATCTAAATTTTTAGGTCGGCAAAGTAATCTTTATTAAAAAGTTGCCCGGACCGGGGTAGTCTCATCAAAATTTTAAACGCAACTCGATAAAATTTAGTTGATGACCACCGATCTAAGAGATAAAGATGTGTTTAATAAAAATGTGTGGCGTTTTGGGTTGCAGTAAAAATAGTCTAGTTCTGTAGAACAACCTCTATAATAATAACTTGTGGTGAACAAGCGTAAATGAAGAGTAAGGAAGGATCATTTATATTTAAATTTATAAAAGTGAAAATCCCCACTAACTGACTAACTTACTCATTCATCACTAATTCTCTTAACTTTCCAAACATTTAGATAATTGAAATTCAGCACACGTGTTCGTTAGAACTTAAATAGAAAAATTAAACATTCGCATTTCGATCACTTGCATTTGGTGATCAAAAGGAAGCTACTTTGTTGCAATACACTATTACAACAACTTTCTAAACATCTACAGTTCTAAAAATTGGCATTAATATTCTGTAAGTTGTGCCTCGGACAAGAAAAGCATTTGAGAGTTTCTACCACGTGATCTTCAATGGTAAAAAATGACAGTAAACTAGCCTACAACAATAAATACCAGTTATGTAAATTCCCAAAAAGATAAAATTCTAAAAATTAGTTTCAGTATTCGTAACGTGATACATAGAAAAAATGAAATGTGAAGTGAAACCTGTAAAACTAAAAAAAATAAATAAATCAATTTGTTTAATTTGTACATTTAAAATTAAAGATAAGCGTGTGCTTGACAAGGAAGGAATCGCTTCAAAAACTATTAATTATAGTTCTTAAAAAATATTTATTTTTAATAAGGATTAAAAATTAAAAAAATAAGTTTTATTAAAAAAAAGAAAAATGTAGGTCCGTTATGTGTTGAATCCTGAATCCTGAATCCTGGTTGAGAGGGCTAAGAAGCCCTATGATGGCGACATCGTGTTAAGGAACACCTGGTCGCTCGGGGAACAATATAACAGAATAATTGCAACCTCAAGAAATTTAGGGGGAATTTTATAGTTTAAATAGGAAATAGGATTCTGGTTCGTGGGACATTGGAACTGGGACTTGAAAGGAGGTAATTTATTTTTAGAAGTTATTTGTGGAAAATTTAAATTAAGGGACAAGTGGGTTTAAGAGCGGCTCTTTTATTTTATTTTATTTTTCAGTGGCCTTTTTTCAGTTTTGTGGGAGTCCTATTATCTTGGTGAGGGGAAGGCATGCATTTTACTGAACGTGGACTAAAGGTATAATTTAAGGTAGGGGTTAGTTTATGATTTCAGGGGAGACGGAAAGGGCAGAGTTTGGCATAATCACCGGCCTTTTTATCTTCTGAGTGTTTATTAATTTAAAATGGCGGCTCTTTTCACCGTAGTGGAGTGATTATGCATAGGAACATGGGGACAACTACCAACTGGGGAGAGTGAGTCATACAAGTAGAAGGGGCATGGGCAAATAAGAGGAATACAGGGCAGAATAAAAATGTGGCAACTCTAAATTTTGTTAAGTGGGTCATACTGAAATTTAGATAAAGTCGTGGAATGGTAATGGCGTAGAGACTTCAGGTGGGTGTGGGCGTCGGTACAAGTCCTGAATGATCTGGGGTCCGTCAGTTTTCCCAGCGTCGTGTAGCCGTTTCGAGGTATTGTAAATAAAGTCCTCCATAGAAGGGAAGAGAAGGTGTTCGTGTATGATGCGATTGGATATAAGATAGTGGAACTGTGTGATGCACCGGAGGACTTTGTTCTGGTATGCTGAAGTACGTCTTTTGTTGGACTTGGAGAGAAAGGGCCACCATACCGGTGACCCGTACAAAAGGAAAGGACGTAGGATAGAGGAGTACATCAGAAGTTTCAGTTTTGAGGAGTATGCAGGAGAGAGGAACAAAGGGATGAGTAAAGCGAACAAGGCCCTACCCTTGCTAAGTTTGCTGTCAATGTGCTGTCGAAGTGTCAATCGTTTATCTAGGTCAACCCCTAGATATTTCACGCTGTTCTGCCATGGGAGGAGTTCCCCTTCCAATCGCAGAGGCGGAGGAACATTGCGTTTTAGTGTAAAGTGGATTGCTTCGCATTTTGTGGGGTTAAGTGATAGTCTCCAGACACGACACCAGCTAGTGATGTCTAGAAGCTGAGTTTGAAGCGCGCGGCAATTGAGGCGGAGGCATCTGCCGTGACGGTACAGAATAGCATCATCGGCAAACAGTCCGAATTGGATTGAATCACGGACAGGAAAATCGAAGGTGTACATAAGATAGAGGATGGGCCCAAGGACCGAGCCCTGAGGTACACCCGCGGACGAAAGGGTGAGTGGGGACATGGCCATGTGGAACTGAGGAATAGTGACAGAGACTTGGAACTGTCTTCCAGTAAGATAGGAATGGAGTAATCGGACAGTTGAGGGGGGAAAGAATTGTGCCAGTTTGTAAAGGAGGCCCATATGCCAGACGCGGTCAAATGCAGCCCGAAAATCAAGCAGCACAGCCGTCGTGTCACAGTAAGAATTTCTGGCATCCACAAGTGCCGTGACGATGCGGAGGAGTTGGGTAGTTGTGGAGTGTCCTTGACGAAAACCAAATTGCTCGGGGGGGAAGAACAGATTCAACAACAGGACGCAGGCGCGGGAGAAGAAGCCTTTCGAATAATTTTGACAGGATCGGCAAAAGGGAAATTGGTCTATAACTTTCGGGATCAGTCGGACGTTTGTGGGGTTTCAGAATAGTAATGACTTTGGAAACCTTCCACGAAGAGGGGAAATGTTGCAGCGCCAACACTGCATTGAAAATTGCCAAAAGATGAAGCTTTAGATCTGGCGGGGAATTCAGGATGGCGTATCCAGAGACATTATCAGGACCAGGGGCCTTACGCGGATTAATCGAGGAAATTACAGAGGTGACATCATCCTCCGTGAAGGGCTGTAAGTTACAGGGCGTAGGGTCAGAGAGCGTTGAGTTGACTTCATCATGAATGAGTTCATCCTGGTCATGATGAACGGGCGGAGGGGCAACAAAATGTCGTTCAAAATGCGAAGCGAAAGTGTCAGCAATCGCCTGCGGAGAATATGTCAAACCATTAGGTGTCATCAGAGGATGCGACTTCCTCTGGGTCGACAACAAACGACGTGTAGCCTCCCATGGTCTTCCGTCATCCGCTATTCGATGAAGGTAGTCCTCCCACTTACTACACCGGTGACCATCGAGTAGCTGTTTACACCTAGCAGCGGCACCGTTGAACAGATCCCGATGATGTGGATCTCTGGTGCGCTGCCAGAGCCTTCGAAAGCGACGCCTATCGGCGATTGCTGCTTTGATAGGAGCTGGAAGTGATGACCTAGTGTGAGGCGGGCGTGGGTGTGAGTTCTGGGCAATGGAATCGGAAAGTATCGAAGTGAGGGAATCAAGATGGGACTCAAGCTCAGTTACAGTGGTAATAGTAGGGGGTTCAGGTGGGATTAGGGAGGCAACTGAGTCATAGAAGGAACGCCAGCAGACCTTCAGAGAAGGAGGCGGGACAGGGATACGAGCAGTCGAGGACGTGAAAGTAAACAGAACTGGATAGTGATCAGAATTCAA
The DNA here is from genome assembly GCA_035578175.1 of Catonia carolina. Classification (NCBI taxonomy): domain Eukaryota; kingdom Metazoa; phylum Arthropoda; class Insecta; order Hemiptera; family Achilidae; genus Catonia; species Catonia carolina. Next base: position 87,075,274 of record JAQMRL010000002.1, read on the forward strand.
TTCAGGTAATACATCGATGTCAGGGACGGAGGCAAGATCGAGAGAAATAGCGTAATCAAGGATATCAGGAAGTTGATAGGTGAATGGGGGCACCCTTGTCGGGGTGTCAGGAACATGGAGCGCTAACGACAAAGGAGACTGCTCGAGGAAGGACAGGAGTTCAGTACCAGCAATGTTCGTTGTTCGGCAGCCGAGATCCGTGTGTTTACTGTTCCAATCGCCAGCTGCAAACACAGGTTGACGTTGGTCGAAGAGCATAGCAAGGGCTGCGGGGTGGAAATGGGCAGCAGATGGGGGGCGGTAAACTGAAATGAAAGTAACCAGACGTGAGAAGAGAGGCACCGTAACAGCGACATGTTCAATCGAAGGAATATGGGTCACGTCAAGGAAGTTATGAACATGTCTCTTATGTATTAGAACAGCTACCCCCCCTGCCGGGACCACAGCGCCAGGTCGATCGGCACGATACACAACGTAGGGGGATAGGCGAAAGCGAGTAGTAGGTAAAAATTTAGTTTCCTGTAGCAGAGCAACGTCAATATCGTAATCTGTTAGTACTCGTAGTAGGTCATTTCGTTGGCGAAGGATGCCATTGCCATTCCATGACATAATGCGAAAACGCATTACAAAAGGAGGGAGGTCAGAGATGAGATAAGGATAGTGATAGCTTCAGAGGCGGAGCTAATAGATGTTAGTTGAGGAAGAACATTAGCCACCCAAGCTAGGAACTTAGGGGAGGTTAAGAACTGGACGATCGTAGAAAAATCAAATGCAGTGCTGTCCTTAGGAGGGACTTTTTTAGCCGGGAGTGGCGGAAACTCCCTTTCTGAGAAGACCGGCTTGGATGGCTGTGAGTGGTGGGACCACTCAGAAGTCGGAAACTGGTTCTTGGTGGTGACCCTGTGCACAGGAGCCTTCTTAATGATTGTTTTGTTATAGCTCCTCTGAGTAGGAGGGGAAGAAGAGGAAGAGGGTTGTGATTGTGTCGCCTGGGACTTGGCGGTAGACGGAGCTGATGAGGAAGCGGCCGTCGATTGGGCGGCAGCCTTGCGCCTCTCGGCAAGAAGCCGGACATGTAATGGGCACCCCCGGTAGCTAGCAGGGTGCTGGCCATTACAGTTGCAGCAGCGAGGCTGTTCAATTAACTTGCCTTCACACTGAGCTGCGTCGTGCTTACCGCCGCACTTGACGCACCTTAACTCATGGTTACAATTAACCGATGAGTGGCCATAACGCTGGCACTTAAAACATTGTGGCAGACCCGGCCGTGGGCGGAAGGCCTCCACGGTCACTTCAATGTTGAAGATCGAATCGACCTTGTAAATGTCCTCGAAGCGAGGTGACTTGCGCAACTTCACAAGGAACACATTGATTGGCCTGCCAGCTCGGCCAGTTATATTCTGGCAGTGGCTCACTTCGAAGCCACGCTCAGCGAGGAACAGTTTTACCTCTTCGGGTTGAAACGAAGAGTGTAACCCTTTGATGGCCACCTTGACCTCATCAGGCTCATTCGTATAATATGTGTGGAAGTTTATGCCCTCCGAAAGGAGGACAGTCTTGCACTTCTGGAAGTCCCCAATGTGCCTTGTAAACAAGGAGTAGGAGTTGCCACGTGTCGTGACCTTGTATGACTCCGAAAGGTGGGTGTTGAGAATTTTTGTAAGTGCAGCCCAGTTGGCAGGGGCGCGGAATACGAACGGAGGAACTTTGTTCCTACGGGGGGTCGTTTCTGGGGATGAGGTTGCAACGGGAGTAGAATTTTGTAACATGCCACCTGAGTCCGTCCGGACACGCTTTCGTTGGACGGTGGTGAATCCAGATTCGTCCTCATGTACCTCCATCGATGCTGACGTTGATGAAGAGGCGGGTATCCCAGTTGATGTTGAGGCTGGTTGAGGCGAAGTGGCAGTTGGGGCCGCCATCTCCCACACGGCGCCTAGCGGAGACGGTTCCAGCTTTTCGAGAGTTCCACTGCTTGGACGTACACAAGAACGGTGCTTGTTGCGGCTAGACCCGGGTCGTTAAAACCTTATCTACCCGGGTCTTTAAAACCTTACCAGCACACAAGCGACACGTAACTATGTGACACGTACAAAGTACACAAATATAGTAACCACACAAATGAAATAGTAGACACACAATTAAATAGGCAATACACGAAATAAGTCTGTATAGTAAATAACGCACAAGTTAATATAAATAATAAACTAATTACATATAATAAATAATGCACAAGTCAATATAATAATATACAAATCACAAATAATATAATATAAACTACAAAAACCGACGTAAACACGATATTGTTATGTGTTAAATAATTTTAATAACATTCGGCAGCTATAGTATTGAATTCTGGTTTACATAAAAAATATTATTCTTGTGTAAAATAATATTTTACATAAAATATATTGTATAAGATATTATTATGGGCGCATTGGCTTAGTTGGTAAAGTGCTCGCCTCTCGTCATGCGGTCGAGGGTTCGAATCCCACTCAGGCACGGCATATTTTCATACGTTACAAAAAAACATTTCATCCTCCATTGTAAACAGTTACACCCCAACGTCATCGCTAATGACCATTACAGTTGATGTGACGTTAAATAAATAAATAAAAAAAAATTATTTATTGTTTACAGTATAAATTTATGGTTGTTTAGACGTAATTTAATCATTGTTTAGTGTAAATATGAGTGAATTTAGCAAACAAAAAGAAGTTATGTTCTTCTTATGTACTGACGCATTACTCTATCCCATACACTATATAAAATTTTATTTGTAGGTTTTTACGTTGAATCAATCTTTTTAAATACACCATTTTTTATTCTTGTGAAGGTCGACCTATGGTGAAGACGTTAGTGAAACTGGTTTCTACGCTACGGTTAGATTACCGGTCACGTCTGGAATTTTCAGATCACTAATCTCATCTATCACCCTTTATCTTCTGCATTAGCAGTAATTTCCAAAAGAGTCGGACATAAAACAAAACAAATATATATTTATATAGTATATAAAATTAATAATTTTTTTCTAACGCCGATTTAGCGCAATAAAATGTTTATAAATAAACTACGTTCTTCCTATCTATTGTAGACCACTTTCTTCCTGTTGTTAGTGTAGTAAATGCATAACAATAAGCTGGTGTAATTTTAAACTTTAAGTACTTTACAACTGTAATAACAGATAACGTTACGAAGCACACGGAGAAGAAAAATCTAGGTCAATTTCACTTTTCTGTGCAATGGAAATGAAGAGTAAGCTAATTTTGAAAACTCATTCGTTTGTACACAGCAAAGTAGTAAGTTTAATATGTTGGTATATAATGAAATGTAAGTAGAATTAATAAGTTCCGCATGAGAAAATAATATAAAAATTACTCTGCAAAATTAAAAAATACTTTTTTCGATGATTCGCTACCTTCATTGAGATTCTACAACTTTTAACTAAAGAATTTGTGTACAAGTCATTCCAGTTTTTCACGGGAAGTTAAATTTTCATATAACTTTCATATTTACTTAACTCTTAAAACGTTTTCCAGGATGAATATTTTAACATAACACTTACTTTGAGATGCAGTAAGCGAAATATATATACAAAGTGTTAAGCTTATTAATAAATTATTTTTAACCTTAAACTCAACGACAAATCTTCACAAAATATTATTAAAATTTAACAATCAAATAACGAGAGAATTTAACACTAATGAAATTAATTTTGAATAATTCCATCATAATTATATTTTCCGACAAAAATATTTCTAATTTTTTTTATTATTTCACCTGAAAAATATTTCTTACAAAATATGTTTTACACGTTAATGAATTTAGGTCAAGGATACTATGAAAAAAATAATACAGGTAAAACAAAAAAAGAAATACCTTGAAGGTAATGCTGGCTATTGTTTAAAAGAAAATCCGCTTCTTCGTTCTAATACCTCACAATGTTTTGTTCTCACAACAGTACTGTCAAGAGATGTATAGACTACGTATAAGTCACAAAGAAGAGGATATTTTCATAACTACAAAAAGTTATTTATCAGAAATATATGAGATAATTGTACTTTATCAACCATGAAAATATGTAATCATACGGTGTAATTGTATTTTAACTTTGGACAATTTTGTTTGCCTATTACGTTATAGAGTTGTTTTGACAATAGCGACTTTTCTACGAAGTTTCGACATGTGTGGTTCATTACCTGCTGAGCTGACCATCTGCATTAGCAGTAATTGCCAAAAAGTCGGACATTAAACAAAAATAAAAAAAACCTGCTGAGCAATGTCAGTCTTTCAAATTTATTTACGCTTAATAAAAAGATTAAAAATGAAACTTACTATTATTAATTAAATAAATAATCTAAATGATTAAATTTTGAAAAGGCTAACTTGTAGTAATTAACTGCGGGAGTCCTACTAATGACTGGTGTTCTCCTTTAACGTCTAACGTCATTTTTAAAAATACATATTATAGGCCTACGCATATTATCTGGTTGAGCAAAACCGCACGGTTGTAAATAAAAATAAAATGAAAAAGTAGGCTTAGTTAAGTGTTAAGATTTTACTAAAATTTTGTAATGCATTTAGTTTATTATTAAATAGTTAAATTTTAATTTAATAACAGTTATAACCGCAATACCTTATAATTCAATAATTTGTAAATAAATACTTGCAATAATTTAAAGGAAGTTTTATAATTTTTTAATAAACGAATCATTAAAAGAACCCGGAATAGACATTACATTATAACACATGGCGTAATGGTATACAGGTTATCTTACCTAATTCAATGCTTACCTTACAATTTATGGGGATTCAATCTATTTAATGGTAGGCCTTTAATAATAATAATAGGTTTCAACTGGTATTACATGATTAAACATACCCAAGGGATATGACTACATCAATTTCTTGTTTCCTTCAGGTCTGTTCTAATGTAGCTACCTACAGACTTAATTACTACCAATTAAGCTCATAATTCCTTTAAGTTAGAACGATTTATTAGGTCGCAGAAAGCTACCTTATAATTAAAATCATTATACTAAGTGAAAATTTTAACTGTTCTTAAAAACATAAAGCCGACCTCGTTAAGTACTTCATTACATCTGTTTATTTACGAGGTAAATATTTATTTTAATATACGATTTAAAGGAAATATAAGACATTACACCTAATTTTTAGATGAAAAATTCAAAAAACCTGAATCTTTTTCATGTATGCATAATTCAATAATTTGTTAATAAATACTTGCAATTTATTTAATTGAACGGACGTTTTACTTACTTTACTTTACTTTATGCGGGGTTCCTACAGATTACTCCGCATCCCGCATCTCGATCTCCACCTTCTCCTGTCCATCCAGTCCCGTTCTCCTAAATCTCTTTCTTCCATCGCCCTTCGCACTCCCTCTCTCCATGTTCCTCTAGGCCTACCTCTCCTCCGTCTTGCTGCTGGACAGTACTCCAAAATCTTTTTTGGCCACCTCTCCCCACTCATGCGTTGTACATGCCCATACCACTCCAGTTGCCTTCCTTCAATCCTATCCACAATAGAATGAGGTCTTCCAACTCTGTCCCTTATTACCTCATTCCTAACTCGGTCCATTCTCGAAAGCCGACAAGCTCTGCGGAAAAAATCCATCTCCAAAGCCTCCAAATAATGAACATTTCGGCTGCTGATTTGCCAACACTCTGCTCCATAAGTTGTAATTGGCTCAACCACTGCATTATACATAACTTTTTTTGTTCTTAAACTTATTTTTGGAGACCACAATATACTGTTCAGCTTTCGAATTGCCGCCCTTCCCTGACCGACCCTAGATCTGATGTCCTCCTCACATCCTCCATATTCAGAAAAGAGTGTTCCTAAGTACTTGAACGGACGTTTTATAATTTATTAATAAACGGATCCTTAAAGAACCCCTTATCCTTCCCTTAGAATCCCTAACCCTTACAAGACTGTATTTCTTCAATCATTTATTGAACAAATAAGGATGAAATAAACTTTTTACTATATTTTACTTAATATCAATAAGGTAACCATCACAAATCTGTTAGATAAATCTATCAAAAAACTACAAGCAAGCTATATTTAACTTTATGGCAAATTTAATTTTTATGTGATTAAAAGTACTCCAAAACAGCCAAACAATGATGGGAGAGTACGCTGAACAGAGGAAATCAACCAGACACACTCGCTCATTAGATTTACAAAGACTGTATTTGTATTTTGTACACAACAAAATTTCATGAAAAACTATAAAAATTAATTTCTTAATCCGCTAAATAAACGTTCTTTGCGATTTTAGTTAGGCAAAGAGATTTAAAAATGAACTATTTAATTCGAAATTTGACGGCTTAATTGCATTTGTTTCGATGAAACTTTTCGGAATTAATTAGCTCCTTCTGCGGTTGCTAATTACGCCCAGGATACATCACTGTAAATTATCATTGCAACGCCAGTTACCATGGAAGATATAACTAATTAGTTTCGAGAAGTTTAAGCTATCATCGAAAGAAATGCTAGTGAGTTGTAAAATTTAAAAATTTTTAAAAAGTAACAGTGACTCATTTTAATTATCTTTTATTAATTGATAACCGTTTTTCCTTTTTAAATTAACTTATAATAATATGTTATCATTACGTCATAAACAATTGTCAAAGTGGGAAGCCCACTATTGTGAGATATACTTAAAAACACAAATTCCATAAATATTGTCGGGGTTTATATGTTTTGGAATGAAACTTAAATCAAACGTTGAATACATTCATGAATATAGTTTATCGATTAGCCCAGTATCTTAGCTGTTGAACGTTGCTACTCATTGTTAAGTTACACCGGTTCGGCGACGAGCTTTGTAAGATGACCAGCTTACAGGCATACATAAACAACTCCACTCGGGGAGTTCCTGTTAAACCGTTCCTCACTTGTGTACCGAGCTAAAAATACAGCAAAAGCAGTGATTAAATTGGGTGATTGCCAGTATTGTTGATACAGTTCACGATAACAAATAAAAGCAAAAACATTAATAATTATAATAATGCCAACAAAATAACAGAAAAATGTAAGTAACACTACTTTATTCGGATAGCCACCCCTTTTTTTATTCCTTAGGCGAAGTAGTTGAAATACAAATACTTAAATTTTTCTGTTTGGTAGACTATTATGCCTATGTAAAGGAATGATTTTTATAAGGCTTCTATGTCGATAAATATACGAGCAGAAGTCTCGGAAATAACCAATTAACTAAATACTTTTATTATCAAGTAAATAAAAAACCAAAAATATAAATTCATACCCTGATAACAATATCAAAGAGAAGCTTCAACTAGGTTATCCTATTCTTTTATTGCATCTGACACGTTATTATACCTTCCACGAGTTTTTATCATGAACATAAAAATATCAAAAAGAAAATTTCTTTTTGAATTATAATGGAAGGAAGATGAATTTTCACGCTCCAGAGATTTTACTTTCCAAAACAACACCCGTTGTTAGCTAAGATTATAAAGTCTACGGATTTCATATCATATACTCTCGGAAAAAGAACAAGTACCACATTATAAAAAATGACGCTGTATGATGTAGGTTATTTATAATAAATTTTTTTGGTTAAGTATCAAAAATCAATTAAGTTTTTTCAACTTAAAAAAATGTTAAAGATTAAAATTTGTACTGATGATTGGGTAATAAGGTGTTAATTAAAATTACTAAAAACTTAATTTTTGTGTGAAATATTAACTTTATTTAATATTAATAATCAACGTAACCCACTTGGACTCAGAAGTTAGAAATTAATAAATAGATTTTCCAGGTTTTACTCAATTTTTTACTTATTCTAGCTCTCACTTAAAGGATACTCATGCCGATTATCGCAATTACAGTTCTTTAATTTATTTATTGCCTTAAGGAAAATTGGTCGAAATTCCAATGTTTCACTTTCTTTAGGCATAACTTACAGAACTTACAGAATACTTACGCAAATTTTTAAAACTGTAGCTCTAATGTTTTTTGGAAAAGTATAGAATAACGGGTAAGACTACTAAATTCGGATAGCCACCCCTTTTATTATTTCTTAGGCGAAGTAGTTGAAATACGAATACTTACATTTTTCTCTTACATCCCAAAAGAACAAAGTTGTCGATTTTCAGCTCTCCCGGTTATCCGAAAAATACACAATAGAGATATTCAGTGAATCAGTGAGATAATGAAGGCAATCGCAACTGTATATAGAATAAAGGCGTATATAAAATAATAAGACCGAATTACCCAATCGGAAATAAGAAGAATAATATGAGTAGAGAGTGATGTTTTAAGTAACATTGGGGAGACGTAGTTGATATAGAATGGACATGTGAGAAAAACAGAAGGAAGTAGATGAATAGCACGGGTCTAATCCGTTGATTGGAGTTTACTGGGACGTACAAGAAAGGACATCCTCCCCCACCGGTCATTTACAGATGAGGTGGATGAGGCTATAGAGAGGAGAGGACTTCGGGAGGATGATAAGATGCATTCAGTACAAGTGAAGGCAGAGGTTGAGAGAGGGAGGTGGCGACAAAAAACCCAAATTCCTAAAATAATAAAATAATACTACATACAATTAGAACAACATAGTAAACAATTTCTCGTGCACATGCGCCGTGTTAAGACTGGGTAATAATTCTCCCTCTAACCTCCTCTTTGTGGTAGTTTGAGCAACGTCAGCGATGATTAATAGCTGGATCGATAGTAGGGGAATAGTATCGACGCACAGGTGTGGGAGAGGCGAAAATAGTAAAAGCAGAGTAAATGACGTCTTCCAAGGATATTTTAATGGTAAAATATAAAATTGAATAAAACAGCTATATTTCTCGATTACCACATGAATAGGTTGACCAATTAACGACTGCAGTGACTAGTAAAAGTTATAATTATGAATACTTGTGAAAATGTTTAAATCCTAGCTGAGGATCAAGCCCAGAGTTAAGGTATTTAAATCTAGAACTCAATTAACCCTCTCAGATAAGCACATGTAGTGAAAGAGATAGAACAGTACGGTACGTTGAAACAAAATATGTAGCCTAAGATCCTGCAGGGCAATATAAACACATTTAACAAGAAGAAATATGTTTTTTTAAATATTAATAATTCAGAAAAGAAGTTAATTTAAGAAAACATTTAATTTTATATATGTCCCGAATAAAAAAAATTTATAACATCGCATATCCATTTATATTCGAAATACAACTTGAAAATTTGGAATATTCAATAGTTATTCGGGCAGAAATTGAGAAGGCAGAAGCACAGCAGCCGGAAGCGATACTGAAAGTTATACGCCATACCCTTACATTATTGTTTAACTTTGAATCGTGACCATGGTTCTAAGTTCAAGAAATAAGCTACAATTCACCTAAATTGCTATATAACCAATATTTTGGCTGTTTTGTTATTAAGATGAAACATTTATTTGATAACAATTATTACACTGGTTGAAGAAACGTTAGTTTTCAAATTTCAACATAATCGGTCGAGTAGCCCTACGAATAACACAAACTAGTCAATTGACGACTATTCTGATTCACGAATTGACAATGTTTTTACACTAAGGATTTAAATAGAAGGAAAAAAACGAGTATAAACAGCACTTTTCGACCTGGCGAAGCGTTTGATACAGTAAGCTGACAAATCTTCTGGAAGATTTTAAAGAAAAGTGGGCTCGTACCTGTCTGATACAGGTTATTGAAAATTTATAAAGGGACACTATGCCCAACACAGGCAGGTGGAGTGTTAAATTATTTTCACTCAATCTGATAGTTTCAGAGCTACAAAACTACAAAAAATAGTTCTGTTTCTTGTCACATGGTCAGCTAATCATTTGGACTGAAGCATTTTAAGAACAGAAGAGGTTGAGGTATAAAAGATACTGTCAGAGTTATCTCCTCTGAGAGTAATGAATTGCATTATACAGCCAGACCCTGTGACGAATGAAGTTAAGATGTAATTTGCAGGGTTGAAAATAGTACGTGCTTTTCAGAGAGCCTGGTAGGTAGATAAGTATACTTGTCCACTTAGTGAGGAAGGGTCGGTATTGTAAACCACCTCACTCCTCGTTTTACATAGTAAAGCCTATAGAGATTCAAACCAGCCTTTCGGCTGATGCCCTAAACAACAACAAAGGGACACTGTAATTACTAACACAGGAAAAGCTACTTGTGCATTGGAATAATTTGTTATCGTTTATAATTGTTAGGATGTCAGGATAAAGTACGTCACCGACGTTTTTTATAGGTGTGTGTGTGTGTTTCTCTCTCACACACTGCATGTGTGTGTTTGTGGACGCGCGCGCGTGAACAAGGCAGAGAAGAAAAGAAAAAAGAAGGATTTTGGTTAATAAACCATTTCGTTAACATTACATTATCTAAATACGTATAGTAGAACCAGGTGTAATAATGCTGGACATATATGTTTGACTACCAAATTGATTTTGATGGAGAGCTTGACGTTAACAAAAAATACATCGTTTTCAGAGATTTTATGACGTAATGGCAGTTCCCACTGTTCTGTACGGTAGCGAAATTTAGACTTTTTCATGAAGAAAAAAACATAAATTGGAAGCTGCAGAGATACGTTCTCTATCAAGGGTTGTGTAAAGGAGAACAGAATCTGAAATAGAAATAGCCTATAAAGGAAAGAGTTGCAGACATAAAGTGGAAATGAGAGAATCTATTATTATCCCAATAAACTGACGAAGCATCTTTAAAGAATGAAGAGAGACAGCATTCCAAAACATTTTCTGAGATATAAGCCTGAGGAAAAAAGAAGCTTGGGAAGACCTCTACAAAGCTGAATAATTTATTTTATATACAACTTTCTAGAGATAAATCATTTTTATACCAGAACATACTACATAGTTTGTTCTGTGAAAGCGACGAAAAAGACGGATAACACCTAAACACAGCCACTTACAGTAATGCAAACGCGCGTGCGTGAGTTACAACATTATTTGCGTTTCAGGGGGTAATACCTCATTTCAATTCTCACTCTAAACTGTCGATTGAGTGCAAAAAGGTTTTCAGGAGTACGAAAATCAAAATTTTTACAAGAAAACGTGTTCCGTATGGGGATCCATATTGAGAATACACATAGATAACTCACATTGAGAATAGATAAATAATTCAAGCACATTTTAAAATATATTAAGTACACAATAAATTACAAAGGTATAAAGGTATAAGTACTAACTAAAAGCATCAAATTCTCTTTGCAAGAGCTTCATTATAATTTATCAAACACAAAGTAAAAAGGATTTACTTGAAGAAAATATAATTTACAAAAATAAACTACGATCATCTTAAAGAATATTTACGTGTTTTTTAGTCACATTATATAATTACGTAACATAAGGGCAAGATATTTAAAATAGTTATTAAGAAATTAATTGACCAGCATCCTCAAAACTTAACACAAAGGTTATAATAGAAGGACATTTATTGTAAGTAGACATTCCCGTAAGTAACAATTAATTTTCGTACGGATTCTTGTTATCGAAGTAATAATGAAGGGCATTGTAACAAATTGAATTAATATTCTCTTTTAATTAATAAAAAGCCCAATTAAAACGAATTGAGCTGCATTGTGTCCAAAAGAACAGAAAACTGTATTAATTTACGGCCGAAATTTATATTTCAAAAAATACATATAAAGGGAAATAAACCATTTCCTTATGAGCATAATTTAAAAAAAAATCATTTATAAAATATACCGTCGAAAAAGAGCACTGTATGTTAAGTTGTAAACCGTAACTTCATAATAAAAACAAAGTAGGTTGGACAAAAAAAGCATGATTAAGCCATTAATAGCTCTACTATACAATATATTTGAATTAAAAAAAACATGTAAAAAAAATTACTTGTAAATAAATAGGATGTCAATACAGAAAAAAATATATTGATTGATTTCTTTACGTATCTTAATACTAAAATAGTAAGACATAGTTTGCGAAAATGTTCAATAGGATAGGTGCTCGTGAAAACTTGGTTGTGTTACAATCCGCTATCAACTTTCATTAGAAAACTTGCAATTTTTGACCCAATTTACTGGATGAGGTCATAAATTTAGTTTTTGTATTTTTCATGTTTAAAATATTCTGATCGAGCCATCTTTTCAATAGTTGATAGTCTCTTTTCCATTAAAAACTATGCGTTAATCCCGTTATCATTCCTGAAAATAATCCCTTATTATCCGCAAGGAATAAAACTACAGTATTAGTAGGTTTTGAGTTAAATTTAAGTAATGTAAATAAATTGTTAAACGCATAGATACGATCTCAATTGATATTTGATCATTGTGAACAAATCGCCGAAGAAAATCACTTGTATCCCGGTGTAAGCACAAAGTATTGTGACAAATATGGAAAGTTGTGTTATAGAGACAATAGTGGTCAGATCTAATTCAATTGCTGTCCCTACGGAAAATCGTACGTTTTATTATATCATTATGACTATTATTATTTTAATCTTTGGTTATGTTATTACTTTTATTAATTTTCGCTGGATTTTGCGATAATTATTTTTTGTATTTATTTATCTGTCCATTCTTTAGTGTTCACGAAATTCGATGACCGGTTATTATAATTAGAACAAATTTCGTTGTAAAGTCAGTTTGCAATTGAACAGTGTGAAGTAAAGAAGTCAGCGTGTAAATAATTTTTCGTAATAAATTTGTAATTTTTGTAATAAATTTAGTCTACTATCAATTTTAAGTAGTTTAACTAAAATTTCCTAGTAGTTATTTTAATAATAATTTTTCATTGTAATTTCTTTTTTTTAATAAATATTTGTTATAAGTTTTAAAAGAAGTTTTGTTACTTATTAATAAACAGATACCGAAAAACCTGGATTAGACATTACGGTATTCTTATTTTTTAACAAGTTAATTTATAATTATTAAGTATAGTTTCTAAGGATAGTTATTTGTTTTCATTTATATTAATATTTCACTAATTTTTCATATTATTTATGTAATTATTTAGAAACTGGCTAATAAATAAATCAATGAAAACGACAACTATTAAAATATAAAATATTAATTTTAGTTAATTCTATAAGGAAACATAATTAGCGTAATTAGTTGGCAACGTAAAATTATAGTTCAATTTAATAAGGGTGAATGGCACTTATTCCTCAGTTACTTTAGCTCCGGTATACATATATTTTCTTAAATCAAGTTAAAAGTTTTTCCGTCTTTTAGAAGAACTCTTTAAACTCGTATATTCGTTTCCTTTCTGCGACACGACAAAGTTCACTCGATTTTGTTACCTCATTTTATTAACGCCATGAGTGGATTTCGTTTTAGAAAGAATAACAGCGCGGACAATTCTTACTCTTAACGCTTTCAACAGAAATATATTTCTAAAGCTTCGTTGAGTCCTTTTTAATAAATTCAATTTTTATTCAACTTACAACAAGAAATTAAATTATTTCTGAGTCAAAGTTTCTCTTTATAATTTATGATTAATATAACCGTTTTAATACCTCAGTCAGCTTAACTATTATTTCTGCAATAAAAGCGGTCGGATAAATGTTATACGTAACTATATCTTTTTCTTTTTCACAGATATATTAAAATTTTTAAGCAGTTAAAAAATAATAGCAATTTTTAGAGTACAGAAAAAAGTGATCTGAATCGTTAAAACAAAAACAATGTTTGTATCCTTATGTGGTTCTGACATGGCGTAGCATGGTCATTCTCGAACTGGTTTATAAACTAACACACATGAAATATTTATTATCAGAGAATACTACATGAGGAAAGGTAGTGAAACAATCGATCACATGTGATCGGGACAATGATAGCTCACTGTATAGAGCTAAAAAAAGTTTTAAATAGTGCTAAAAAGACATCAAATACGTAGTGTATTATGAAAACAAAAATTAATGTTAACGCATTAGAAGGTACTGAACAAATGAAGTTGAATTTGAAACTTAATTTAAAATTCAAAACTGGTGGGCCAAGTGTAACAAAAGGAATAGGTCTAGTGAGAAGGAAGATCTGAAAGGAAGGAAAAGAAGAAGAACCACTACTCTTAGTGACTCGGTGTTGTTCAAATGAAATACGGATCTTGTATGGTCTGCATGCGACCTATTATTACTAACTTATTATTATATGAACTCAAGAGAGGGTTATGGTTCATGAAGTGAAGGGGTAAGCAAGGACAGGAGGGGTAGGAAATGGTAAAGGGGGTTAATCTAATAGAAACTGTCGTAAATCAGGGAGATACCAGGGACCCCGTAAGACTCTACGTAAACAATGCTGATAACAGGCCACACTCGCACAGGTCCCCTTACCTCATTTTGACCTAGTACTCCTAAACCGTTTTCGTTTCCAGTTTCTCTTCTCCTTTTATATACAAATTATGTAAACTTTGAGTTTCTACGTCAGCTATTACAACCCTATAAACAGTAAATTAGTTGCTGACTATTTTATAGAAAATCCAGTAGGCCTAACAAGAAACTAAATAACAAAAGATGTAGGCCTACATTAAATATAACAAAAAAGCATGAATTAAAATTTTACAAAGCTAATAAGAGTATTGAAGGTTTTTAATCGCTATACAGGGTTATTTAATATTCCCGCCAAAGGAAAGTAATATTAATTTCACGTTACTCTTCGTCTTATTCTGCTTGAACTGATTTATCAAACTCAGTTAAGAAACATAGCACAAGAAAAACGACTGAACTGATTTCAAATAATTTAGAAAGAAAATAAAGGAAATTACATAATTTCTTTTGGTAAAGGTAAGTTAAAACATAACGGGTATTCTAGGTTATATAACCCGGAATATCCATGAAACGTACAAAACAAAAGGGTTTAGAAAATGTTTCTTTTGACAGAACACATTGATATTTATCATCCATTTTTATTGAAGTTAATTTAATCAATATACTCTGTAATCCGACATGTGACTTAATCAGAGCGAATAAACCTCGGCAGTTTTTTTGAATCCGGTAGACAGTATGTTTGCTATATTACTTGTATAAAGTATTCGATACTTGAAGTAATACTACTAAAAGTAGTTAAATTGTAGGACTGATGCATCGCTTCAATCTAAATTGTGGGGGAAATGTACAGAATTTGAAAATGTAGGACAAGGATGGACGTTTCTGGCAACAAACTTAGTTTTAAAGGGAAGGAATTTCGCCAAACATTAAATATTAAATTGATAAAACGAAAGAAATACACACTTAACACTAAACACACCTTAATACGTGTAAGGGGCTTGAAACCTCGAAGTAACACTCTACTGGAGTAATAAAAATACAGACAGTATCTTCATGCAGACAGTATCAGTCTTCATAGGAAAAAAATGAAGCGTAAATACACTGTTTTAAAAAGTTTATAATAAAGGTTTTACGGAACCATAAACTTAAACAAAGTCTATAGTAGCCAGATGTCTAGTGTAGAAAAGTACTTTAAAAAAATACTGCATCAGCGTTTAAAAAGTAGTACATGTTTAAAATAGAAATCCTACCACGTTACACTCAGTCAAAACAGGTTGGTGTGGGTAAATGCGAAACATTAATTAAAACGGATTGCTAAACAAGATACAGCTTTTGAGCCGTACAAAATGTCACAAGGTTGCCCATGAACTGATTGAAAAATGAACGCAAATCCTAGAGTCAACTGGAGACTAAGCAAGATAAACTGATCATTTTAGGCACTTGTGATAACACAACCATAAAATACAGAATGTAGCGACAAAAATTATAACAATTTTTGCGAGCAAATGTCAATTATTAAAGTTAAAATGATTAGTTTGTACAGACATTTACTTGCAAATTTTATTTCAGAATAAGCTAAGTTATGCATTTGAATCTGCTGTCAGAATGTTTTTTTTTTGAAGATTCATAAAACATAACGTTCTTTTAAATAAACATATGGAGAGTATGAAAAATGAACTGAAAGAGAATCATTTCAATGATTCATTAAATATTTTTAATTAACAGGAACTATCAGGTAAATAAAGAGTTACAACTCTTCTCAGTGAGCAAGTATTTAACAATTTCCGTGAAATACGAGTACGAGTGACTGGTCTAATGTTCCAACAGAAAGGTAGCTGGTTACTTTACTGAAATAAAAATACTAAAGAAAAAACTGGAACCCATTCTGCACTATACAAAGCATTTAAAAAAAATTGAATTACAACTTTTATGGAGTAATTCCTTTTATAGTTCATGAACACGTTTCACACATTATTTTACTATCTGGAAGTGAAACATAGATGTTAGAAAAGTAGCATAAATGAGGATTAGATTGTGGTAGAGTTGTTGCCTGTGGAGGCAAATGCAGATCAGCTGAACCGAAAAATTCTATACTACAGTAGTTATACCTAACTGGGAATCGGATGTAAAAGAGAACTATTTGCACACATGAACAGAAGGAAGTCGAAATGTACTGAGGACATAACGAAATACAATAATTTTATTGTAAACATTGTTGATCGCAAGTTGTTGGATAAAATATGAAAAAGAAGTCCGAGGAATAAAAACTTAGAAGGGTTAAAAAAAATGAAATTCAATAAGTAAGAAGTAAAAGGAATGGTACAAAAAACTACAAGGCGAAGCCTTTAGAATTTTAGATATAAAACAAACAAAATTTCAGATACAAAACTTCACCAATCAAAATCTACTGTCAACAGGAAATTTAGAATTACATATCTAAAGTGATTTATATTTACACAAAACCGATTCAAGTGCAAATATTCTAACAAAATGTATTAAATCTGATAAGTAGATTGTCTTTTCTCCAAACATAATTCAAATTAATCGATCTGAAAATGTAATGGCTCGCGAAAAATAATGTGAAAATGAATTATTCAGAATAGGAGATGTGAAAATTTTAGGGATAAAATGGAACGAGGCTTACCGTTGCGCCGTGTTTGCATATCAAATCACGTATATACTCAATAGAATACGTACAGTGCTGAAAGAAGGGAGAGGTTTGGCGATAAGTCGACCAATGTAGCTTTCTGAACAAGAATCGGCTGATATACGCTTCCATTCTTTAACTACAAGCGTATATTACTGATTTTTAACGTCCTTGGGCATACATTAGGCCTACCATATCAGACACAACACGAAAACTTTTTGAAATATTCAAGATTATAGAAACAGTTCTTTTCTTAACAAAAGAGATAACAAAAATATATATTTTTTTTTACATTTCACCTCAGTTTTACTTTCAGATTTAGGAGCTGTTTCGGCTGAAAGAAAATGGAAAGCGATAAACGTAATTGACTGATTCAGTAGAAATGGTTAAAGAAATGTATCGGTATGAGAAACCTAAAAGAGTTATTTTTATAGAACATAAGTAAATTTAAGATTCGATCTGAAACAAAAAAATTAACGTACGAGGGGGTACCCAAAAGAAACCGGAATTATTTTTTAAAACTATTTATTTTTAATTTTTTTACAAAAGAACCTTATCCCCTTCAAAATACTCTCCATTACAATTAATACATTTGTCCCACCAGTGCTTCCACTGTTCAAAACATTTTTTGTACTCCTCTTCAGTGATGGCTGCCAGCTCATCCGTCGTTTTTTTCTTGACATCATCAACGTTGTTAAATCGGAGACCTTTCATGCCCCTTTTCATGCGTGGGAACAAGAAAAAATCACACGGAGCCAGATCGGGTGAGTACGGTGCGTGTGGTAGCAAAACCCTGCCGTTTTTCCCCAAAAACTGGGTAACCGAGATTGCCGTGTGTGCAGGCGCGTTGTCGTGGTGGAAAAACCAGTCCCCTGTCTGCCACAAATTAGGTCTTTTACGACGAATGCTGTTTCGTAGTCTTCTTAACACTTCAAGATAAAAAGCTTGATTTACCGTCTGGCCTGGTGGAACGACTCTGAATGGACAATTCCCCTCACATCAAAAAAACAAATCAGCATTGTTTTGATGTTCGATCTGACTTGACGACTTTTTTTTGGTCGGGGTGATAATGAAGTCTTCCATTGACTGGATTGTTGTTTGGTTTCTGGGTCGTACCCATAGCACCAAGACTCGTCACCCGTAATGATCTTTGACATGAAATCTGGATCAGTTTCAAGCTGTTGTTTCAAATCACTACACGTTTCAATTCGACGTTCCTTTTGAGTGTCTGTCAGAACCCGAGGCACAAACTTGGCAGCGACTCTTTTCATTGTCAAGTCTTCTGTTAAAATGCGTTGGACTGAGCTCCAAGATAACCCACTAACCTGTGATATTTGGTCAATGGTCTGTCGTCGGTCTGTTCGTACAATTTCTTTCACTTTCACAACATTTTCGTCTGTTCGAGAAGTCGACGGTCGTCCAGAACGAGGTTTGTTCTCAATCGACATGTCGCCATTTTTAAAGCGCAAAAACCACTCGTACACTTGGGTTTTTCCAATAGCGTCGTCTTTGTAAGCTGTGTTCAACATTACAACTGTTTCCGCGGCGTTTTTACCGAGCAAGAAGCAAAATTTCACAGCCGCACGTTGTTCATTAAAACTTGCCATCATGAAAAACGACACGAGCACAAAACAGCACTAGCGAGAACAATCACTGCACGAGAACAGAACAAGCTAGATCAACGAACAAAATGGCATTGAACTGGCTATGAGTAGCGCTACAAGCAGCCGAGTGGCGGGAATTTGTACTGCACAAGCTCCGGCCACAGCAGAGCTATTCCGGATACTTTTGGGTACCCCCTCGTATATTAAGTTATTTTATGTATATTTATGAAGTTTTTAATCAAAATCACACACTGGTATGTTCATGTTGCTGTTTGTTTGGAAAACTCTACATCATTCTAGCTTTTAATTGTTTTGAACATTCTAGAAACTAGCTTAGCAACTTATATAAATAGGAACGCACTAGTGAATTGTAAATAAATTCTTACAATGCCTTCTGCAGCCTATATTTAATCCAATTTTAAAAGTATTACCTGTTACAGCATCTATAGCAAAAGGATTTTTCTTTTATTTTAAATTTTTAACTGTACTACAGTTAAAAATTAACTGTAGAGATTACTTCCTCTTGTGGAGAGAGAATCCGTTCTCCCCGATCACCAGTTTGGCTTTAGATCTGTACATTCAACTACTCATCAACTCTACAGGGTTGTTGATTTTCTGGCCGCTGCCTTAGAAAATAAGCAGTACGCTTGTGCTCTGTTTTTCGACATAAATGCCAAGCTTTCGATAGGGTGTGGATAGATGGGCTTCTGAGTAAGCTCCGATTTTTACCGTACACCTATTTTCATATTTTGCAATCATTCCTTATTGACAGATTTTTTTACGGTATCGGTACAATCCTCCCAGTCCGACTACCTCCCTATCAAGGCAGGAGTACCTCAAGGATCAGTTTTGGCTCCCTTGCTGTTTTCTTTTTTCATTTCGGATATACCACAAATTCCTACTACTTTGCTTGCAACATTTTCTGACGATACTATTGTTCTTTCATCCTCTGATGACCATGTCCATGATGCAAACGACATCCAGTATCACCTTGACATTCTAGAAGTACGGTTTAGAAGATGGCGCATAAAAATTAATGCAACCAAATTTTACCAAATGACCTTCACCCTTCGTCGAGAAACGTGTCCGCAATTATTTTTATCCAACCAACCTTTTCCACAAGCAAACAATGTTCGATACCTTGGCTTATATTTATACAGACGGTTGACTTGGAACGTACATGTCAACCATAAGCGACAATTACTAAATAACAGACTGAAGCAGTTATACAGACTATTAGCCAAACGGTCAAAACTACCCATGACTTCAAAACTTTTGACGTACAAGGCGATGCTTCAACCGATCTGGATGTATGGTAGTCAGATTTATGATGCAGCAAAGCCATCGGTCATATCACGAATACGTTTCCAAAGTAAATTCTTGCGACTCATTACTAACTGCCCGAGTTACGTATCCAACAGAACACTGCACGATGACCTACGCGTCCCTTACGTTAACGACACATTTCTAAAATTATACCGCAGGTTCAGAGAAAAACTTCAAAATCATAATAATCCCTTAATATGCAACATGAATTCTCCAGACCTACCAGAAGTACCACAAAGACGACTGAAACGCCGATGGAGTAGAGACATGGCACACTAACACGACTCTAATAGTGATTACGTGTACAAAAATATTAAATTAAAATTTAACACATTTTTTTTCATTATCTGGAGAGCTACCACTGGGTGGTGTCCTCCTCAAAGCCATTAACGCGATTTTTTTTTTTGTAATTGACACAAGATGTAAACCTTTTTGCTGGTTGTATGTTTAAAGTTGCAAAATAAAACAAAATGAAAAAAAAACTACTACAGAGAACAACCAAAAGATGAAAAAGCATCGATATTACATTAAAACTAACATGAACAGGCACGAATAAAAAAAAATCAACGTTCAGCAGTGTTAAATTTGAAGTCAAAATGAACGACAAATGTACTATAAAATGGTAAAAAATTAATCTTGTTTAAGAAAAATTATTTATTACCAATAGCAATAAAGCGTATTAATAAAAAAATCAAAGAAAAAACAAATTGACAACAGATTACAACAAATTAACAAAAAAACAACAGAACAGTGAAGAATTAAATACTTTAAAAATTAGTTGCGATATTGTTGTGGAGTTTTTCTCGAAATTTTTTACCGTTAAGTTAATTAAAATTTTCTTGCCATTTAGAGTTTGATACCTTGTTATTGTAATGTAACGTTATATTAGTCAATAAAAAATGTAAAATATGAAACTTAATAAACTGTATTTCTGAATAAGATGAAAATTTTGCAACGAATTGATAAACAAATTGACAAAAGAACGAAACCTAACACACATACACCAGCTGAGCTTCAGAAAAAAGAGCTGAATACTCTAAAAATGAAAAAAACTATCAGAAGGAATGAAGTAATAATAGAGAAAGTTTTTTTTGACTTTATTAGGAAAATTCACAACTGTATATAATAACAACGAGTGAATGAGTTGATTAAGAAATGGAATAAAATCGCTTTAAGACTTAGAGGAGATCACCACTCAACAGTGGGCTCCAGCTGGAAATGTCCTGTGGACGGATTAGATAATAGTGTATACTATCGGAAATTACTTATTACAAAATTATGTCCCTACTCCATCGTCGGTGTAGACGTCTGCGGGGATTCCCGGGAAGGTATGGTACGTATAGGTTGCGTACAAGTTCGTTGCTATGATGTGATAATTTCATACGGAATCTTGTGTAAATTTTACGAAATAAGTCGTTCACGAAAGTTAAAGGAATTAAAAGAAGAAGGTAATCTGAATAAAAAATAATTTCGATAACTTTAACCTGCGTGGTGATATTAGCATATTCGCAATACAAAAACAGATTTTTAATTACTCCAAAATGCTATCTACCACCAACACATGCGTATACAAAAAATAAGACAGACCTACATCTAACATTAAGTAAATAAATGGATAAGGTGAATGAATTTTCAGCTAGTACAATAAAAAGTATGAATACTAGATTGTAAGTGCAATGCAAATAATGGTTCGCATTATAACTATTTAAAATATGAAACATTTTTACCATCCCTTAGGGCAATAAATTACATTTATTACTTATGTAACTAAATATAAAAGAAGCTCCAGTATAAACTTTAAGTAATATTTATTCAAGAACTTTAATAAAAGACAATAATAAATTCAAATGCTTATAAGGGTAAAGTAATAATTTCTATTAAGGAAGAGCCTTACGTGTTATAAGAATATTAGTACTTATTTTGTGTTTAAAAACAACCAATAATACATTGTGCAACAGTTCGGATGGGCAAATACTTTCAAAATATTTCTAATAATAATTCTTATAATTGTTTTTATTCTAGTTTAAATGTTTTAAGATAGCGATTCAATTATTGAATAATTAAAACTGATCTACTATTAAAAGTACAATAAGGCTCGAAATCGGAACAAAATGTTAAACGTCATTAAACACATTTAATTTTAAAAAGACACCCATTAACTTTCTTTTACGTTCTGTGCAGTAGTATAATAATTATTCTTTAACCCTAAATTTAATAAGTAATTTATATTTTAATGTAACCTTTAGGCTACTAATTAATTATGTACGTGACAATAGAATTATATTTACGATTTATAATAGACACTTGTCATAAGCGACTTCCAGACAATTTCGCTAATGTTGGTTTCACAGATACAGAGTGTTCAGTGCACACAAAGAATAAAACATGGTAACAGATTCATTAGATTTAGAAATCAATTTGACTTACAGCAGGTAAGGAACGACTACAGTTTGTCTAACCAGTAAATAAGTTTAAAAAGCGTTGAAAAGTTGAAAAAATTATTTAATACATTCAAGACATATTTTTTAAGCACTTTAAATGTAAAATTGCACCAACTCACAACTTCCTGCGCAATTGACTTTGTTAAAAGTATTGTTAAATAGGTTAAAATGATGGATACTTGGTGTTATGAGTAGTGTTAATTGATTCTTTTCAGTTCCATAAGGTCAGTAACTTCCCCTTCTGAAATTATTTACTGTTAGTAACTACAACGTTTCCCCATCTGAAGTAAATGTACCCAAAAAATAACTTACAACAGTATTTTCCGAATTTATATTAGCGTAGGTACTGGTTCTGAAAAAATACGAATTACCTTTTTGTACCGAAAAACGTAAAAACTTTCAGTAAAATTTAACTAATAATTCTTGATATTTGAAAGAAAACTACAAGGCGAAATTGTAGAAGAGACTAAAAGTTTCGTATAAATACATTTAAGAAGAAGTCACAGGTTGAACAAGGAAATCTAACAACCTTTACTGACGAGATCTTATTCTGACCAAATCTAATTAGAATCTGACGATCTTTAGCAATAATTTTCTATAACAACAAATTATTCCGTAACTGTAAAATACTGTTAAATGTTTGTTGCTAAATTCAAGACTAAAACTTTTATTTATTTCCTATTTCTGAGAAATTTAAAATAACTAGCGACTCGAAAATTGGGTGGATATTTTTCTCTTTTTAAACCAGAAAGCA
The DNA here is from genome assembly GCA_035578175.1 of Catonia carolina. Lineage (NCBI taxonomy): Eukaryota > Metazoa > Arthropoda > Insecta > Hemiptera > Achilidae > Catonia > Catonia carolina. The sequence continues at coordinate 87,098,304 of JAQMRL010000002.1, forward strand.
GTTATAAATCTCGACTTTATTTATTTAATTTAACTGAACACTCTAAGAACGAATCCAAGTACTCCAGTCAGAAATATTACGCTTCATTGTATTACATGCACTCCTGCCTTTTAGCAATAAAACCTTACACCAAATTACAAATATGTTTTGTCAAAAATCTTATGGGACGCCTGTACAAATGCCTTTACCATCTCATAAAAACACGACTCCCCACTTTTACCTTCACATTCTATCTTACATTTACCTGACAATCCCATAAGACGCTGGAGTAGGGACCTGCTAATGTAAATGGAATAAATCTTATTAAAATTCAAAAAATGTTTAATCACAACCCTGCGTGTACAAGCCGATGGGGTCTTTACCTCTCTCATGCGTATAAATTATTATTTCAAACTAATATTACAATAAGCATTCCGTTTACTTGTACCATCGTATCTACCATCATAGAGCTGTAGATAAATTATTAAAGAAATAAAATTGTGAACAGAAATTCATGATTTTTAACAACTACTGTTAAAATTATACGTGAGTTGTGTCATAAAAATAACAATTTAGTGCAGTACCGTAACATTAATTCGGAAAGCAGAGGACAGAGAATATTTTAAATCGAAAACAAAAACTCAGAATCTTACGATGTTTCATTATAATCTCATAACATTTGTTTTTAAGAAGAAATAAAACAGTACTTAAAACTACAATTTTAGTATTCAGTAAATGTCTTTGATACTAAACAAACATCAACAATAAACAAATCTGGGGAAAAAATAATAGTCATAAAGAATAACAATCCGAACTGAAAATTTAATAAAATTTTCATAAATAGCTGTAATCACAAGAATACAAAACCAAAATTATATAATAAGAGTTAAAGATATAGGTATATAATATTTCTTTAGGAACTAAATGTTATATCATTAAAATAGAAAATGGAATAAAATGCTGATAACCCAAAAACGTTGAAAGACATTACATTTTGCAGTATTATAAACAAGATGTTAGTGGCACCAATAAAAATAAAAATACGGTATCACGAGAAACCCATTTAAAGATAATTTTCCGCTACCTTACCTATTAAGGGATTCTTTTAAAATATTAAGCAACTAGAGCAGTTACAGGCCTCTCTACATATTGCAGCCATGACAAATGTATTAATAAAAAGTGTAGAATATTTTTAGTTTTTTTTGTTCTATATTATTTTATTAGACTCAACGAAAAGACGCCAACGGAATATTAGTAAACATACTTATAATATCATTATAATTACTCGTTACAATTCTCAATACTTGAACAGAAGACGTACGTGACAGTCGCACATAAAACAAGAAAATACTTAAATTAAAACAAAAATGACAACTGTACCGTTTCACAGTAGAACCTCTCCTTTACCAATTTCTTCATAATGATTGCCGTACAAATCATTATTTCAACCAGTTTGGACTTACGGAGTCCAGTTATTTGGCTCAGCAAAATACAGTAATCTGAATCATGTATTCCAATCAAAATTTCTACGTTTAATATCAAGAGCTCCGAACTACGTAAACAATGACACTCTACACTCCGATTTAGATTCGTACCGTTGAATAGACAGAACAGTTGTGTTATAAAAAATTATTTTCAAAAATACTACAAAATCCGAATCCTGTAATCCAAGAACATCATCGCTTTTACCTTTTTGGGAATCCAGCCCGGTGCCTAAAAAGAAGATGGAATAGAGATCTTCTCTGAGTTATACCTAAAAGGAAAAAAAACAATTTAATAGACTAATTATCATATTAAATACGTAATTATATACCCAAAGGTATACCAATGGGATCAATATTTTTGTTTTTGTGTTTCCTTTTTTCATGTTTCTTTGTTATGTATGTATATCACATTTTCTAGTAGCCGGTAATTTCAAATAAAAGGTAAAAAAAATTCGTTAAAATTGAGATATCTTGATTTGCACCCACCTATAATATAAACGGTACTTGGTAATGTTTGAACGTATGTAAATACTTAAAGAAACAGAATAATAATGTCATTAATAACAATACGAACACGGAATTTTCATTAATCTGAAAATTAAATACTTGGAAATTGTAATTAAAACAGAGTATTGTTACAGAGCAATGTAAAACAATTCAGGTAAATAGTACTCCAGCGAAATAGATCTTTCACTCACGAAATTCACTACAAATAAATATAGTAGTATTTCCCAGCGAAAGAAAAAAACCAGGAGTAATTTATATAGATTTCATAAATTAAAAATTCTAAATTTATAATAACTTTAACTCTTGTTAAATACGGTACTTCTAGCAATTATTTAACCTCGCTAATCCGAAATTTATGATAATTCGAAATTATTTCTAATTTTTAAACATGATTTTTAAGTAAAAAGTGTTTTAATATAAAAGTGTCACAACATATTTGAAAAACAACCAAAACAAAAAAGCCTGAAGTCAGTCTGACGAGGATACGTATAGGATACTTCACAATCGTCTTTTATATAAAACTGACCCTCCAAAATGTAACTTCTGTAACTGTAATAAAAAAAAATGTTACAAGACAGACGAAAACAAGAAAGATCCCTACTATCACAATAATCTGTATTACCTACTGATCTAAAATTAACAATTTATAACACCTATTTGTGTGCATGTAACTCAAATACATGGTTTAGCAGATCCCTCAGTAATAAACAAAACTCAAATATTCAAAAAAATCACGACTGATTGTCGTAGCGCTAAAATAATAAATTAACCTATTAATAATAATAATAATAATAATAAATAGATATTAAATATGTATTTAATAAATATTTATTAAAAAGGTATTTAATAAATACCATATAATATACCGGGTGAGCATAAAGTCTTGCCCTGATTATAAAAATTTATTGCAGAATAACTGTTTGACATAATAATTTAAATTTGATGCTGTTACATATGTTAGTGTTAATAGTTTTTTTTTAAGATTACTTACATTAGTAAACTTCAACGTGTGCCCCCTTGGTAGCTCGGAGAATGTCGAAGCGGTATTCCAGTTCCCGCCAGGTGTTTTGTAACATGTGTTCTGTCACAGTACCCACAGCAGCTTGTATCCTACCCTTCAGTTCGTCAACGTCAGCTACTGGTGTGGCGAAGACTCTATCCTTGATATAGCCCCAGAAAAAAAAGTCAAGGGGAGTAATGTCTGGAGAGCGGGGTGGCCAGGGTGTTGGACCATCCCTTCCAATCCACCGATCCGGAAATGTTTCATCCAGGAAATTACACACTATCAAAGCCCAGTGGGGCGGTGCCCCATGTTGCTGGAAAATTATCTATGGTTGATATTCTTCTAACTGTGGTGCAATGAACTGTTGCAAAACATCTAAGTAAATGTTAGCGTTCATGGTGTTTTCCGTGAAGAAAAACGGCCCGAAAACCTCATATGAGGTTCATAAGAGGCTCTCCAGACATTACTCCCCTTGACTTTTTTCCTGAGGCTATATCAAGGATAGAGTCTTCGCCACACCAGTTGCTGACGTTGTCGAACTGAAGGGTAGGATACAAGCTGCTGTGGGTACTGTGACAGAACACCGCTTCGACATTCTCCGAGCTACCAAGGGGGCACACGTTGAAGTTTACTAATGTAAGTAATCTTAAAAAAAACTATTAACACTAACCTATGTAAGAGCATCAAATTAAAATTATTATGTCAAACAGTTATTCTGCAATAAATTTTTATAATCAGGGCAAGACTTTATGCTCACCCGGTACCTATATCTATATTGGATGCAAACTTTTATTATTGACTTATTTTTAAAACTCAGCAGGTATTTGAACCAAACATCTTTGGTTTTATAGCCTGTATCGATAACACCTATTGAACGTACAATACTACAAAAATAAAAACAGAAAAAATCAATTACCGAGAACGTCAAAAAATGTAATGTTGTACTTTCTAAATTTTTTAAACGAGATTTAAAGGTAGATATATTCAACTTAGAACAAATTCAACACTTGACATTTAAGATGTTAACCTTAACCATCGATTCAACAGGAGGATTATTCGAGACTGATTACATTCTAACTCAGTTACCAGCGTTGATTTAACAACTTTGTAATACAGTACTGATTGAAGTCAACATTTATAATGAATTAATCATGAACGTATTTACTTAATTAATGGCAGTTCTACTATTACTATAGGTTATCTACTTCTTAGAATATGTATTGAATACACACATAATTAAATGTTTGAATTAAACAACTCTACAAATTTTTATAGATATAAATATTAAAAATATGGTGTGAAACACTCACACGACTTTATCTTGTCAATGCAAATAATGAACCATATAACCTAACATTAGCAATAAAAGATTACAGATAAACTAAAAACTTAACCTTATTTTAATCATGAGTGAATGATACAAAATGAAAACCGACCTTAGTTTGGCTTAATAATACGAAAAATCACTCTTTCACGATAAACTAGGCTCTAAATGCTTGAAATAAAAGTTGTACATCTTTTAATTTCCTAAAAATTTGATTATATACACTTTAGCGCTAAAATGCATATTAAAGCAGCAATCTAATAAATGTTTTTTTCTACGAAAGGACAGCCTTCCAAAGAATTTCAGCAGACATGGCGCCTACACTCTCTTGTAAAGCATAAAAAATGTAGTAAATGAGCGATGTAAAAAAAACGTTGGAGAATTTTTTGAGAAAATCGCAAAAACGGGAAAAAGGACACGAATAAACTACTACTTCCGGTTGACCGATTTTGATGAAAATGCTCGTGTCGGGTCCAAAGTTTCAACTTCGTACGATGTTCCGTTTTTGAGATATTTTTTTTCACACACACACACGCACACAACACACATCGCTAAAAAAAATTTTTGGGTTCCGGAGATCTGAAAAGGTGTGTATCAGGTGAAAACTCGATTTCGAAAAATCGCCATGAAAACAATACTTTCCTTCATTTATATTTATATAGGCAAACGAAAGTAAAATAATTGAAATGAACAAATGTAAAATCATTTTTAATTTTTTTAAAACGCAAATTGTTATTGATTAATGATTGCTCGATTACAGAAACTAGCTAATGAACGTACCTCACGTTATAATATTCAGTGTAATCGTTGTTTCTTCTTGTACAATTTTATTACTGAATTATTTTTAACAGCTTTTGTATCTACAATAATAATAACAGCATTTTTGTACAATAGTACAAGCACTGATTTTGACTCAGCGCGCTTATTATTTCTAAGCAAGCCATTCATCCAGTTCTCAAGGAAAGAAGCAAAGGTTGAGCTTGTACGTTATGAAGAGTCGCCGTGTATTATTAAATAAAACCAGTAAGGTGACCTACCTAACGCACTATGAAGAGTTTAACGAACCTTAAAGATGGAAAGTCTGATTCTGAATATTAAATTAAACGACTGCGTAAAAAATAAGGATATTCAACAGAAAACTTTAACTTAACCTTAAAGATCAATGGAAAGTCTGATTTTAAATATTATACACAAAAATTACGCATATATTGTTCTCTTTTGAAACCTATTTGGACCTACGGATCCCAAATCTACGGTTCAACCAAACCCTCTAACTTGCAACGAATTCAAGCATTCCAGTCAAAAACATTACGCCTTATAGCAAAAGCACCTCTTTACGTTAGCAACAAAACCTTACATACAGATTTGAAAACACCACTTGTACAAAATTCCATTGAATACCTATACAAACGCTTTCACGACAAGTCACACGAACACGAGAACCCCCTGGTGCGTTCACTTTCCTCCGTCCATTTACCTGATAATCCTCCTAGACGCCTTAAAAGACGCTGGAGTAGAGACATGCTAATTTGATATACAAATTTCATTCTTGGGGAGGCACCAGTGGGGGCCCTACCCCTCTCATGCCTATCATGTAATTTACATAATCACGATAATCATCACATTTGCTTGTTGTAACATTTTACAGTTGTATATAAAAAATTAAAGTGAAAAAAATATATTTAATTAAACGGCCGCGTAAAAAATGAGGATATTCAACAGAAAACTAATATAACAGACATAAAACAGCATATGGAATCACTAAAAATACGATGGGCCGGACTCACAAGGCATCATGTGTATGTTCGATGGAAAATGAGATTTAGCAGTGGAGGTCCTGGCTGGGAATAAGAGGTATAGGTAAAACGATGGAAAAACGACTTGAAACTGGTGACGGATTTAATTGGAAAGGAATGTTACAGAACAGAAAACTACAGGCAAAGAGAGAAGGCATGTATATGAGACTGGATGCTAATAAACTGATGATACAGAAGAAGACGAAGAACACTGGTTGGGTGAACTACATTCAGGTGACTAGCTGACAGCAAAATATGAACTATAATAAGCACGATAAATTTAGGCGGATGGGAATTTGCTGTGTACATCACATTCTCACCTCGCCACTCCCACTAGTCGAGCAATTTCTCCTCTCTTACTGCTCCTATTTACTTGAAAATTATACCTTATCTTACAGTTTACCTCATCCTTTACGCTCAAAAAATGTACTCCGCATATAATATCTAATATATATCAAGTGATAAATGTATTATATTTGCGACGTGTGCGTTCAAAAAAAATTAAATTAAAAAAAGTAAAATTTCAAACTGTTCTACTTTCGTGTTTAAAAATTAGCTTATCGTATTTGATTGTACATGACTACTGCACGTATATTTTAAACAAGATGTAAATTACATTAAAATGTATAAGTAAATACATTACAATTCTATTTGTACTTTATTTATATTAATAATATATTATCCAACTGCAGTAAATAAATACAATAAATAACAAATACAGTAAATGAAAAAGAACAGTGAATAAACTACTTTCATATAATCTAACACTAAAAACATTGTACTTCTTGTAAAACTGCAAAGAGCGTAAGGGGGTACCTCCTATGAGTACATAGGAAGTTGTGGAAGGGATACACAAACGAGAACTCGACCCGCCTAGATCTTTCGTTCTTAGTATAACTCCATTGGAGGTCCCTGAATAAATTCATGCAATCCACATCAAAAATACAATACAAGCATCGAAAAATTCGGTGTTTATCAGTGACGACCAAATCCGATGATAAGAACTAAAAAAAATTTATTTAACGCAGCAATGATGTCTACGGATTAACATGATGATGTAACTTAAGTTCAAATATAAATTTAATATAGAAATGGTTAGAACTGAAAATGGTTACGTTTTCTTTTTAGTTTCGTTTGTTAACAGTAAAACGATTTAACAAGTGTAAACAAACCTAAATATTTTATTCAAAAAAACTTAAACATACAATATATACACCGTACATTTCCAGTTACGCTAAAGTTAGACGTTATGACTATTAATTAAGTTACTTAATGTTGTAAATATTAATGATAAAAATTAAGTTATAAAACCACAAAATAAATTAAAAACATAAACAGTATCAACTTACCCAAAAGTAATAAGGTTTTCAAAGTATTTTTGGAAAGAAGCCTACATAAACTCAACGGATTTCATGGGAAAAAACACAATTAAAAGTTTTATAACAGATTTAATATTGCAATGAGGTTGAGGAGTTAAAAACTCTACGTTTTATTTCATTTTAAACTTTTCATTCTTTTTTCGTTATTATAAGTGCAATTATTGTTTTCTTTTTTCTACCACCATAAACGAGTTTCATTAAAAGTGATCTAGAAAAATATGAATGTATTAAAAATATGAAACATTGCAGCAATTTTTTCGACATTTAAGAAAACGAAAATACATCGGATTCCTTAGACTAGGATTTTATATTAAGTATTTTTATCTTAACTTTAATTCACAATAACGGAATCATTTTATTTCAATTTACTGAACTTACTTCGTTTTAATTTTTAATTTATTCCGTGTACAAGGCGGTGAAGTATTCACCTTATTTAATAAAACACGCATTCAGCCAATCTTCCTTTTTAGACTTTTAATAAATAGAAAGACGGTAGCTCTTGTAATTAACTATATATTAAAAACAGTAAGATCTAACAATGTAATTTATTATGGTAAGCCTGGTTAGTTTTTGCAGGCTAACTGATGAAATTCGGTTTAAATGAAAAAATGAGTAGATTATTAAATAAATTTCTTGAGATAATTCCGCTGAATCTTTAACTAATAGCTTAAAATTTGTAACAAAAATAGTTATCTTCTTTTCATAATATTGAATTTCTTTTGATTATTTTCATATTACAATTTTAGCAATAACCCGCTTCTCCTACGCTTCCCGACAAACTGAAGTTAAAGCTTCTTACACAACCATAAAAATTGTAAGCTAAAACACAACTTTACAAACAAACCAATTACATAATTGTATTTTACAAATTTTAAAATTACGTTATGACATAGCCGATGTTACTTAGGAACCTCTAAGCTTTCAACAGTAAAATAATTTTGAAATCGGTTGGGTAGTTTCTGAGTTTCATTCGTACAAACGAATAAAGAAACGTTACTTCGATATAATATTAGTACAGAAAATACGCCTAAGCAATAATATATGCTGTATCTCTATGTGTGAGCAACACGTTCAACTGAAAAACAAAATATTAAAACAAAAGATTTTATTAACATAAGAAGACCAATCATAAATTTTTCTGTTAAACTAACCTTGCTAGTGGTAGCGTAGTGGTCAGCGCGCTAGCCTACTACACGGATTCGATTTCAAGCCACGGTCTGGAAATTTTTGCAAGCCGAAACCCATTGTTCTTGATGCATTATCCACCGAAGTCACTGATAACTAAGTAGTTGATGCGACTTTAAATTTTTTTAAATCATACTTTGGTTAAAGTTTTTTAATTTTTCTGGAAATCGGGCTTTGATATTTTGACAAGAAAATCAGTTTATTAGGATATAATATCTTCGTGCACAGAATGGGAGCAATTAACACAACAATAATCTTACTAAATAAATAAATAACATTACGGTACAGAATTATTTTCTGAATATATTTTTCAGCGTTACTACAATTCAAGGTACTGTAGTATTCAACAGTAGATAAGTTTGTAACATAGTTGAAATTTCTGACACTTATGGAATGTCCTACTAGCATATATTGTGTTCGTTGAGCCTTGACAGTTAACTAGCAATTTCCATGAACAACTCTTTCTGTTAATGACAGTCACATCATTATTGTCAGCTAATCACTCACCTCATTGGTTATTTACTGTTCACGTGATCAACCGACTTGCAGAATACCAATTCACATGCGGAATACATTTCCAGCTTTTAGTTGATGTTTACAAAGTATATTTTAAAAATAGATTGTTAAACATCACCGCTTGTGAAAAGACACTGTCGTTCTAACGCTATATGCAGTACTCTTTATAGATAAACGAATTATGTTATATTTACAAAACCAACGGTTCACGTAAAATTCGATTTTCCGGTTCCGTCGTCCACAAACCCTAATCCTTGGTGCTGCGGGAATTAAAGAGGATTAAGATATAAAACTCTTCTCGGGGTTTGAACCCAGTGATGAAGGCATCAAAATGGTCCTTCAGGGCTTAAGATCAAGGGGCTTTCAACCTTTCACTTATTCAGCAGTTCAATTATCAGATTATACCTATACTACTACAAAAATTTTAATAAAAACTCTTCTCAATAAATTAACCCAGTAATTAACGAAGACAGTAAAACCATGATTAGACCTAATTAAAAGACATGTGTTTTCGGAATTAACTAAATTTTTAAAATTCTATCCTTACATTGTTGATAATAAGGTAAAAAGTTGATAAAAATCAAATATCCCTACTCCAAATACTCACAAGTTGTAGTAAGTAGCAGAGAGATGTATTGCGTGAATTTATTGGGAGAATAAAAAGTAGCATACGTTACAAACTGAGCACCTCTTCCTTTTTGAATTAGGTTACAAGAAAAAAAAAATAGCTAAACAAAACACAATACACGGATTTAAACCACGTATCATTTATCACAAAATGTTACAAACGAAATATAATCCGATTGAATGAAAAGGTACGTAGATTCAACACCACCCAACGAAGCCTAACATAGTTTAAAATATAATTTTCAAAATTGAGTCAGAGAGTTAGAGAACTGAAACTGAAATCGTTACCAGGAAAGGTCTAAAAGGACTGAAATATTTAGATCTCATTTCCTTTACCTCCATCGGTCATATAATATCTCCTGACTGTCATACACAAATTTAATTTCAAACTGCCCCCATTATTGTTCAACTCACTAACTTTACTTTGAAAGGTTTTGTAATAAATATACCCATGTTAAACACTCCATTTCAGTGGCTGTTGATTTACTTTCACTTTGATATATCCCTGGATATTTTATTTGAATAATAAAATATGTTCGTTATACATAGCCTCAGTCTTTTACACTTTTAACAGCAAATAAATAAGACTGTACATAAATAAAATGTAATACGAAGAAAAAGGCTCAAAACATACAGGATTAGTGGAAAACAAATGTGATTTACGCGTTTTTAAAGCAGCTGTTTAAGGACTGATAGCCGCGGAAATTCGGAGAATTCAACACAGGACTACTCTGTAATTTTAATTAAATTTAAAACATCAATTAACCAGTGGCACTACAACCAACATAATATTAGGCCAAATTAATGAGGGCAAAAATGAAGTTTTCAACGAAATATCAAGAAGTTTTACGGAGTTATTCTGATAAGTTACGTTGTGCGTACTTAGATAATTTAATAAAGCCGAAATCTAAACAATTATTTGAATTTTAGGCAATATTATTCAGTAAACAACATTGTTTTTGTTTCAGTAACTTTTCAAAACGTACGAAAATGAATGTCCGGTAAATTTGAGAAAAACAGCTGGAATTTAGATTTAAAATCTCATTTACATTATTTTTAGGAGTTATATCACAAGATCATAATCATAAACATTATTTTTAAAGAAATTCTTTCTCTGTTAATGTTTTGTTGGAAGATGTGATAAAAACACAGGACGGATGGCATGAAGAAGCTGATCATGCAACGCTTCACATTACTGTAATATGTGTGGCAAGATGTAAGAGAGTTTAAATTTGTGATCATACATAAAGTTTTCTTCAAAGTAATGCAAGTAATATAAGTATTAGGAACAGTAATGATTTATTATAAAAATTGTTTTTATGAAGTCTGTTTAATTTTGTCTTTAACCTATCCTGCGGACCGTCAGGTAAATATAGTAAACGCATCTCTTTGGTTAAATTCTTTTAAGCTTGACATTTGTTCTGTGTAATTATTTGTCGAGTTCTTTTATTATACGAAATGACAACACACCATGACCTTTAAAATCATTATGTTGGTAAATAATTAAAAAATACTACAACCATGATTTAAAAAAAGAATTAAAATTAGTTTTGAGCAATCAATTAGCAACACAATTCAAATAGAATTAAAAGATTGAAGAAAAGTACCAAAATCAGTTATAAAATTTTACGTTACACTAGATAATATTATTTTCGTAGGAAAATTAATAATTTATTTTTTTATAAATAAAAAGTCGTTGTTAAAGTGTTATGTTATAATATTGATATGTTATAATGTTATTGATATAAAGTTCAACTGAAAATGAAGTACCACGCGTAGGCTATTTTAAAAAACTTAATTAAATTTTTGAATCGGTGTAAAAAATAGAACCATTTAAACTTGAATTAAATTAAACTTTTGTTTCATTTTCACGCCCACACAAATATTAAACACGAAATTACTTACTTCGCAAATGCTTTTGTTACGATCACATTATGAGTTACATAAGACTTAAATTAAAATTACATAAATTAGTAAAAAAATAATAGATAATTCATTCCAAACTTCCATGAGAACAGGAAGAAAACAGAATGTGACAAAAATAATCAATACTTCACGAAAAATCGAATTCCGTTAGTAAAGTTACCACTACAAATAATTTACTTTTACAAATGATATGCGCAAGGTTAAGTAAATTCGGCTAACTGAAGCTACTTAGATATTCTGTAGACGAACGAAGAGTCTGATCATTACAGTTGGTCGGAAATGCCGAAAACGCATTTTCTATATAGCAAAACGAGTTCATGTCAAATAACACGTAAAGAGTGCGCGATTCAAATATGTCTGAATCGATCGGAGAAATTCTTTTACCACCAGATTTTTCGTATGGCTCAAAAGAATGGAATGCATTCAGCTGTGAATTGTAAAAAAGAAAAAACGCCGTAATAGGTACGAGTGAAAAAGAAGAGCAGGATACAGAAAGCCTATTCTAAAAAGTTTTGTCCCATTACATTTAAGGGTAGAAATATTATTAAAGTTAATGACCCTCGACTTTCATTAAAAATTAATTATTCATTCAATAGAATGTAATCTAATAAAACTGCGCTAAATGAAGTAGCCTACATTATTCTTAAAACCCGTAACGAAATTGAAGTGAAATAATTTTAACTTATAAACAGATCCGCTAAACTCTTCAAAACACTTCAATCAGACAACTTCATGTATTTACTAAGGAAATAAGCCTATTGACTTTAAAAACAATAGCGTAAATAATTTCTTAAATTTAAATTTAAAGTAAATGAATGACAGATAACAACACATAATGACATCTCACAAAAATCACAAAATATTAATAATTAAATAAACTAACAGTAAGAAAATGCTGATGACCTGGATTACCCTAAACAGAAACAAAAAAAATCATCATGTCTTTGCTAGAGCGGTTGAAAGGACCGCAACCTCCTTCGTGAAGTTTCCGTGAGCTACCTAGAGTAACTAGCCTTTATAAACGTAATTTTAAAAAAAATGTTAGAATCACTCAAACAACTTTATCTTGCCAATGTAAATAATGAAAAATGTAACCAAATTGAATTATGACTTAAAATGAATAAATTTAAGATGACGCTAAATGAAAGTCAACCTCTTGTTTAACTTACAATTACGAAAAACCACAAATTTTCATTAAACTAAAGTCTGCAGAAAAAAATGCTCGAAATAAAAAGTATAGGTTTATTAATTTTCTATAACTTCAAATATAGGTACACTTTTGTCCTAAAATGCATACTAAGGCCACAATGTTAAAAATTCACATGTTTACCAATTTTCATGAAGAAAATTCAATAATTGGCGCCAAACTAACCGCTCACTGTAGAAAAAAATTTAAAAAAGTTAAAGTTTTTTCATTTCCTAGAACTTTATTTTTATTCGCTTTTCCCCTGCAATGCATATTACGGCGGAAAAATGTTTTTACCACGATATCATCGCCCCCAAAATTTCAGCAGACATATAACTTACTCTATCTTGTAGGGGATAAAAAATGTAATTAGTAAATGACGTGATTTAAAAAAAATCGTAAAAACAGTTTATGAGAAAATCACAAAATGTAAAAAATTTCATGAATAAACTACTATTTCCCGTTCACCGATTTTTATGAAAATTTTCGTGTCACGTCAACTCGTCGTGCCTAACTAAAGTTTCAAGTTTCAATTTCGTAAAATATTCCGATCTTGAGATATTTTGTTTCACACAGACACAGACCAATAAATAAAAACTTCTTTTTGGATTTGAAACCTGAAAAAGTGTATTTCCGGTGGAAAATCAACGTGAAAACAGTCCTTGCTTTCCCTATATTTCATATAGGGTAAGAGAAAGTAAAAATTGGTATTTTTAAAACCCGAACAAATACCTTAAGTTAAATGAACATAATACATCTGAGAACGAATTTTACGATTACTATACATTTTATAAAAACTTTTTACATGCGTGGATAAATTCACAGAAATATTAAAACACAATCACGAAAGTTTTAAAGTAATGACGGATTAATCAAAAATTTTCTCGCGTTATTCTCTTGTTGAAAGTGCTCTCTCTACATAAGACGTAACACTATCTACCACTAAGCTAAACAGCCATCTGATACATCTCGCAAACCAACTAAAACAAGTGGCCACAAGATACTTCGAAGCTTGAGATGCTTAAGGACTTAAGAGGTAAGAGTGCTTTAGTGCAGTATAGGAGCTTGATCTAGTACACAAGACGTCTATCTCGTAGTGAGAAGTAAATTTAAATCCCATGATACACAACATCAGTAAATTCTATACATGCCTATTCGCTCCTTTATGGTTATAAATAAACAGGCATTAATTCGAAAGCTAACAATTCGAGTTGCAAAATGTAGGGCCTACACGAATTGCAAACACTGACGCTCTTAAGGCTACACTTTGAGCTTATAAATGAAAATTGAGTTAAGCTAGCCATCAGAATTGTACATTCAAACAACTTAGAATGAGTAAAATACAAAGACCCATACATGAATTAAAGCGGAACCTATACGTAAAAAGGGCACATACGCAAAAATGCAGTTTTGAGAAAAACACAGACGAAGATTTTATTGATGAGTTGTTTTTTTGTACAGATGAAATTGGAAAACAGATATTTATATTGTGAGAATATAAAAATAGGTATTCTGATGGATAATTTATGTTAAAATTTTTGTTATTACAAAATGACGTAACCAGTTGATAAATCGGTATACCAACATGAAAGTTCAAGATATCTATTTGAAATTTTTACCACATATACTTGAAACTATGAGGAATTCAATAATTGGGCTACATAAAAAAGAACACGCGTCTTTATGCCCCTTTTACGAAGACCGCCTCATTTTAATATCCTCTTTTAGAATAATAAGAATAAATTAAAAATACCTAGCTCTCCCGAGACACTCTACTTTCAAAATTAATTGTAAATAATATACAATGACTGTCATAAGAATTAAAACAAAATCTAAGATAAAAACACAGTTTTAGGTCGCCTCCGTTGCCCAGTGGTTAGCTTCAACACTGCAAAGCGGAGGTTTCGGATTTAATTTCCGACTAGAGTCAGGAAAACTATTTCACATTCAAACTCACTGTTCCATAACCTAAAGTAGTTGCTAATGACCAAGATGTAATGCAATTTTAAATAACTTAAAAACAAAACTGTTCAGAATCTCTGCTATAAATATTGAAACAACTATGAAGATTATTAATATTCTAAATCATTTCCTCAAATTAAGAACTACAAGTTGGCTCACAAAAGAAAGTTACGCATTATTAATTTTACTTTAACCTTCTTTTTATGACAAACTCAAATATTACAGCTTTTCCAAAATATTGAGGTTCCAAGGATTTACCAAAGGAGTCTTTAAGAGTATAGGTCCTCAAATATCTCGTCGAGGAATTATGAACTTCAACTCCAAGAAAAGTTAATCTACTATATACTACTGTATACCTACTATATACTAGTTAATCTCTATACATACATAGATTAAAAAATACCGCGAAAAATAAAACATCAGATACCCGGTTTGAACTGATGTTTGCGATTCATAAGCCCCGTGACCAAGAAATGAGGTATACTCTAACGGAAAACTGACTGAGCTGAAATTTGAAAATTAAGGTTTTCCCAAAAAACACATAGGGGTTTTTGAAATTAGTAAGTAGCCCCAAAAATAAAAACAGGCTACTTTATACTAGTGCAAAAATGTATTGTAGTGCAAATGTGTGACAAAAGTGCTATACCTAGAAAAATTCATGGTGTGCACTAATATAATGAAAGTAATCTAGTTTTTCAAATATATAGCCTCAGGTTGTATTATAGGGTAAAAATGCACATAATAAAAATTAAGCATTACAAAAACTGCTTCAAATTTTCAATTCCATATTTTTATGACTGATGTTGAGTTTTGCTGCAGTATGTTCTTATTTTTCTAAAACCCTCATTAAGATCAGTGAAAAAGCCTGCATTAAAAATGGTCCTTTCCATACAGAGTCGTACGACATTGTAAACCAAACAAAATTATTAATTATTTTACATAGAACAACAAAATTAGAAAGCGTACTTCTAAAAAATTAGTGAAAAATTCAGTGAGGTCTGCAGCCGATATTATTTATTTCTGTATGTAGACTGTACACACAAATGAAAGCCAAATAAGAGTGGCGATTACTATACAAATAACAAGCTCAATACGTGCTAAATAATTAATAAGTAATCATTAGGCGTTCTCAGACCAATCTGACAGAAACAAGAAGGAACAATTATAAAAATGCAACTTTGCAAAACTTTTGAAAACTCAACCTTTTCTTTCATTAACGTTCAATAACGGAATACTTAGTTTAGACAACTCACATTCGATTACAGTTCAATGATGTTGAATCATCATAACGAAACGAAATTTTGGAGTTGTATATCTCAAAATAAATTACGTTACCATTATTTTAACGTTAGTCGCCACCAAAACAATATAAAAACGGGTTTTTTGTAAATAAGCTTAAAATAAAATTTGTATTATTCAAAATGGGTGAATCAATCATTTTGCCTCTTAAGATAATGAGAAGTATTTTATATATATTTTTCGAACTCATTATAATTTTTTGTCCAGAAATATTCGTTTTCATTTCAACTAGATTAAAAGTTTAGTCATTATTTAAATATTTATAAAATACATATTTTATATTGCCACTATCTGCCCATAGCAGAAAAGTGGAGCAATCTGTTCGCTGCAGGGCTAAAATAAATAGTTCTCTTTCTTATCACATGGTCAATTAATTAAATGACTGAATTATTTAACAACAGAAGAGGTAGAGGTATAAAAGACACTAATCAGAGTTATCTTCTCTTAAAGTAATGAATTTCATTATACAGCCAGATCCTGTGGTGAATGAAGTGATGGTGTCATTTCCAGAGTGGAAAATATGTGCTTTTCAGAGGGCCCGGCATGCTGATAAGCGTACATTTCTACTCAGTGAGGAAGGCAAGGTAAACCACCTTACTCCTCGTTTTACTTAGTAAAACTTCTACAGGTTCAAAACCTGTTGTTTAGGTCATCAGCCTTTAGGCTGATGACCTAAACAACAACAATTGCCACTATAATAACGACTGCTTTAGTTATATCAGTGTCATGTTTTCAAAATATCTGTAATTTTTTTAGTTTATTTTTAGTCGCATTAACAGTTTTGGTTATCAGAGACGACGATGAGTTACGGTACGGAATTTTAAGTTTCAATGAACTCGATTGTCAACTTTAGTTGACAATCGAACCTGAGAAAATCCGTTTTGAAACGTGCACCGCAGTTAAGCTCTCAAACCTTTTACTCAGATTATTTTTTGATTAGAGGTTTCATTTTCAAACACGTTTTCTCAAAAAGTTTAACAGAATTATTAAAATATAACAAAAATATTAGTCCGCTCATTTTCTAACTCCAGAAAATGGTAGGCAACCTTCTTAAAAAAAATGTTTGAAATCCGAAATTTTCAACCAAATTAAAAATTACTCATTCAAGTTATGTGCAAAAAATATCTTTCATTAAAAACAATGAAATTTCTTAAACTTATGGTTGTTGTGAAAGTGGTAGCCTACAACCGTTAAGATTATAAATACTCTTAAAACAGGGATGGAGACTCCTTTAAGTTATACGCAGGCATAAACTTGAAATTTTTTAATTAAACGTGGAGTATTATTTATCGGATCACATGAGCTTTATTTTCGTAATATATTTTTTAATGGAGCACAAAATAATTTGGAGAGTTTTGCTAATAGATTAATAGATGTATAGAAGCAAGAATGACGTACCAGATAAAGTAAACTAATGGTCTGATGCCAGACACTTGACAAATAGCTGACTCGGTTGACTATTAATTGAACTAGACAGTTTCTTTGTGCATCAATCGACCGAATGAGAACAAAGCTTTACTCGTTCCTATGTAACCCACACCATAAAATGTAAACCATTTTGCAATTAAATGAATCCACGAAATTTGCTTCTCCTTTACAAAAACAAGCAAAGAACTGTTTTTGACGTGAATAAGCAGATTAATTGAACGGATTACTTATAAAAAGAAAACTATTAAAGGATTGCTTAACATTAACTAACTTATATTAAATTGAATTAAAATTTTATTATAGAAATAGATCAACAGTGCTTACTAGGCAAGCGCTTTCACGAGACTTATAGGCAACACTTTATTAAGTTAATAAAGGCCTCGCTCTGAATATTTCGGAAAAACAAAGCTTTCGTGGATGAAGAAACTAATTCATATGTTAGCTGGGTATTTTAAATTAAGTACAAAATTAACTTTATTTTCAAAACAAACCATACTAACTTAGCTCAGTATCTTTTTTCATTGTTGTTCTTGTTTAGGTTATCAGTCGAAAAACTTGTTTGACCTGTAGAAGTTTTATAAAGTAAAACAAAGAGTGACGTGGTTTACCATTACCTCATCACTAGGTGGAAAAGTAGGCTTATTAGGCATGCCGGGCCCTCTGAAAAGCACATATTTTCCACTCTGCAAATAACACCTTGACTTCATTCACCACACGGTCTGACTGTATAATAATGAAATTCATTACTTTCACAGGAGATAATTCTGATTAGTTTCTTTTATACCTCTGCCTCTTCTGTTCTTAAATGATTCAGTACTTTATTTGGCCATGTGATAAGAAACAGAACTATTTATTTTAGCCCTGCAAATAACAGATTGAGTAAAAATAATTTGACACTCCACCTGTCTATAATGGGCAGCTTTATTAATTATCAGTCTCTTTCACAATGTGTGTCTGTTTGTGTGTGCAAGCACGTCTGTAGTAAATGGAATTCAGTCAAATATACCAACGATTACATTGATTTGTTAATAAAGCAACTAATTTTCTCTTTAACCAACAAAATAGCAATTTCCCACACAGTGTTTCAAACATTAAACGGTTATCTTTAGTGGCACAACTAAACTAACCCCACTGGATATTCTCTTAGTTTCTTTTAAATTATAAACTTAATACGTTGTTTTATGTAAACATCTATAATATATTATATCGAATGTAAATATGTTTACATCAAGGAGCGCTATACAAAGTTAGTCAATGAATATAGAGTAGCAACTGTCGACTAAGATAAGCTGTTTCAATTTACAGTGTTCGTGTTCCTGTATTTTCCTTTTTCTTTGAAAAGGGTTTTGCTGGTCAGTCAATAGAAATTATTAAAACTGATAGTATATCTGATACTTGACGACAGTTTTTACTGGATTTTTAGGAAAATCATAGGAGCCGTTTTCGTGAAAATCGCTAAATGCAAAACTACTTTTGGTTGACTGATATGATGAAAATATTCTTAACGGATCCGCTTATTGTACAAGCGGATCCACTTTTACAAAACTTAAGTTCTAAATTTCAAATTGTTACGCTAATTTCGTTCTTGAGATTTTTTTACACAAATCAATCGCGAAAAGAAATTTTTTGGGTTCAGGGTGCCTGAAAACGCGTATTTTTAGTGAAGACTCGAATACGAAAAATCGACATGAAAACAGACTTTCCTCCATACATATCCACATAGGGCAAAAGAACGAATGAAAAATCATTCATTTTTTACAGGTATGTCATTACTGCAAAGGATAACCAGTAAGAAAAACCAAAAAGGACAGAAAAACACTAACGACAATAAAAAAACAATAAGTTACAAAATCTGGTGTGAAACACTCAAATGACTATTTTTTGCCAATGTAAAAAATAAAAAATAACCTAATTTTAATTTTGAGGGATGATACTAAAAAATTTAAAATCACTAATTGACACTGTCAAAAAAATCATATGAAATAAAAATTGTAGGTTTATAATTTTTCATAACTTCGATTATACACACTTTTGTTCTAAAATGCGTATTAAGGCCGTAATCTTAAAAAAAATTATCACGCAAGCAAAGGGACCCACGAATTTCAGCAAAGATGCAGGTTATCATCTTGCAGAGGACAAAAATGTAGCAAATTATGCGATTTTAAACAAAATCGTAGAAACTGTTTTTGAGGAAATTGTAAAAAAGTAAAAAATGCACGAATAAAGTACAACTTCCGGTTTACCGATTTTGATCAAACAGTTAGATTTTGGTCCCCTCACAATAGACCTACCTAACTTAGGTTTTTAGTTTTAACTTCGTACGATTTTTCGTTTTTACATGTTTCGGATTCGTGGGGCAAGTGTATTTCCGGTGAAAATTCGATTTCCAAAAATCTACATGAATACTGAAATTCCTAACCTATAACCATTTTACACCCATGAAACATAATCAAGAAAAAGTAACAGTCCAAAAACATGTAGGATAACAGAATAATTTACAAACTCTGAACGCACTTAATAAACCAGCAACGCGTTAATTCCGAAATAAAACGTTGTAAGTTTCATAAACAATTAAAAACAGGTGAAGTACAACTCAAACGAATGACGTTGGTGGTATAGACAAGTATATAGCTGTTACTTAAAAAAGTTTAAGCAAATTAAATAAAAACAATCTAATTTAAATTAAATTGAATGAAAAGTTAGATCTTTTATAAACGATAGCCAATAAAGTTTCCTTTTCCGTATAATATGTAGAATTTGTAATATAAAATTAACATAACTGACAACGAATAAATTCGCAAAAGCTTTCGTTACATTCACAACATTAATATTAAAATAAGGCGAGTAATTAAATACAAACAGTAGTAATATATGCAAAATAAATTATATTTGCACAAAAATTATAGAAAAATGTACATTTAAAACAGGTCACTTAGAAAATTAAATACCAAAGTACATAACCTATATTACTTCACATAAGTTAAAATAATCAAACAGCACTGAAATATTAAATTATTAGTCTAATGCAATTGAGTACCGTATCATATGGGTTTACTGACAACTTCAATCGGATACGTTCTAAAAATTTAATTGAAAAGTTGGATTCCATAACACACTAAGTCAAAAAAAGGTGTACTTCTGGACATACATTTTCTGTATTCTAGTTACATGCATTATTAATTTCTCAGCTACACAGTTCTTTTACTTTTAATCCGTTTAGAATATTTAAAATTCAAGCAAATTCTATAACTGAAAACACTACACGATTGTAATATACGAGTAGTTCTTGCTAGAAACAAATTTACTAACATCCTCCGTGTATGATTGCGTCCTTGAGTAACACACGTACGCACCCTTTTTTGTGCACGAACATTAATTGTTCTCGAATAAATAATGGAAACTCTTCTTCAAGAAAATTTCCTAAGGTTTAGCAACCTCTAGTCGTTTCCACGAGTTGTAAGTTACCATAAATTGATAAGATTTCACGATACTCCGTAGGTTGTAACATTTTGTCGGCTAGTTCTGTATACGCCTTCTAGGCGACCAAACACTTAGTCGAGACGTAGATATTAGGATCCTTTTTACGGAAAATGTTTTTAGGCTAATTAAAAAAAAATGTTACAATTTTTGTTAACATAATCGAGCTGTCATGATACTAATTTTATTTTGACTGTCGGTAACAATTATTTTACAAGTGTTTTGGAAAGAATAAAGTTTTAAAGTTCAAAACTCTGCAACCAAGTTCAGCTTCAAAAATATAATCATATTTGCTCACAGGTCTATCCACGTTTAATTTTGTAACTAAAAAATCCCATAGAAAATTGAAATAAATATTACATTTGAAACCCAAGTTCAAATTTTTTTGAAACTAATTTTAACTGATATTAAAACCCACAGATTGAACTATCTTTTTGAGGCAGTTTAAAACATTTATAAAAATTGGGAATTTAACCGACTGCTTAGCAGTCCCAGTTTAAATTTAGTTCAATCTTTTTTGACAGCGGGAATA
Source organism: Catonia carolina (assembly GCA_035578175.1). Lineage (NCBI taxonomy): Eukaryota > Metazoa > Arthropoda > Insecta > Hemiptera > Achilidae > Catonia > Catonia carolina. The sequence goes on from JAQMRL010000002.1 coordinate 87,119,914, forward strand.
AAATTTTATTCATTTTAATTTTTGCGGAAAAACTGTAAAACAAGAAAAACGGAATAGTTATTCTTTTAAATAGCGGTTTGCAATATCAAGAGAATGTTATTAAATGTGCTCAATACAGAAAGAACATAATTTTATACAGAACAGAGTTTCTTTCAATCTAAATGTCTAGTAATAGATCAACATATTAGATAGTTATACCTATAATAATATAACTACGGGTAATAATAACTCGTAATTTCATAAAACTTAAATACCAAATTTATGTATCTATAAAATGATTTGAATTTGAAACTGGCATTTACTTAGTTACGAGTAATAATCTAGAAAATTCAATACAGGTCACACCATAATATCAATGACACGTAAAAGTGATTTGAAATAACGAATAAGTCGCCTTATTCGAGGAACAAATTGTCTTAAAAGAATGCTCTTGTGTGTTTAAAAAATGACGTCATTCGTACGAATAAATAATACGGGGCTTTTCTCGGGACAACATTGGATGAGATCCAGTTATGCATGAGGGTTCCACAGTTAACGACGCAATTCGTCAGGCCTAATATGAGATTTCTAGAAAATCAGTAGCACTACATCACAAGAAGGGGGTAGCAAAAGAAAAAGTTTGCATAATAGTAAAATATTGAACTACACCGTTTAAAATGGAATGAAAAAATTCACCGAGTATATAGTTTTTGTAACCGTTAGTACTTTGACTTATCCCATTTATCTAGCAGTCAGAAACAACCATAATATTATTAACGACGTATCTTCATAACGTTAATGTGCACATTATCTCATTAAGTCGTTAATGTAAGGCAGACATTTAGATGAAAAGCTTTGAATAAAAATTTCTTCAGTAATCTTAATTAACAAATACTCTGAAAATCCCTAAAAGAAACATTCCTAACAACCGTCAGTTCTTAATTTTTGTTTCAGATTTTTTCATATTATCGTATCCCAAAATATTAAATGTAGAAAATATTGTAAACTTCCAAGTTTATGTTTGTTAAAACACCAATTAAACAAAAAATAATTTTATTCGCGAAGTACTGAATTAGCTATCATGGTGGCATAAGCAGTAAATGGTTTAACTCCTACGCAGAAGGTCCTATGTTTGATTCTCAAACACGAAAATGCTTCTTCTTCTTCTTCACTTCATGGATTAGGCAGCTCGCCCAGTTACGGGAACTTTTTCCTTCTTGGACGTCCAACGCTCCTCTTGCCGGTAGGTTTGTACTAGTAAGGTAAACGGAGCAAGTGGTCCACTCCCATCCATTCCAAATGGCTGCACCAATACCTCTTGTGCATGTTCTGACTCTCATCTAGGCTAGTAATTCCCATATCATCAAGTATATCCGCATTCCTTAGTCTATCCTCCTAGGTACACCCTTCACCGCTCTCAGAAACCTCATATCCCTCATCAAACGTGACAAGAGCTGACAATGAGGTGACCTCATTTCCGCTTCCTGCAACTTATTTCATTCCCGCTTCAAAGTGCTCACACCTCACATCCATACAGTACCACAGGTATCGCCATTAGTATATTCAACTTCAGCCGTGTTTCGTTCCTGTGTTTTAACATTTTATGTATCGTCCCACAAATAACCTTAAACCTACTTCGTTTATTCGTCACGTCCTAATTGTTTACAAAATACACGTCACATCCCAAGTATTTAAAATTGGATACCTACTCCAAAATGTTTCCATTACCTAATTTATATTTTTTATCTCACCGGCAATTTTCCTAGAAAAACCATTTCTTCAGTCTTCTCGGGAGCTATATTGTCATATTATAATGAGCTCAAATATTGTTTAGCGTAAACACCCCTCTTTGTAATCTTTCTTTAGACTCTTCAATAATAGCAACGTCAAGAATAATCTAAATCTTTTATAAAATCAACTTGGTAATGTCCAAACATTTTAAGCGAAATAAATAAAAATTACTGTTAGGGAAGTATAACAAACAGTTAAATATCTTTTCAAATTTATTATTTAATAATCTTGTGTACCACAACGGTTATACGGTACTTTTCCATAGTAAATGAATTTAATATTCAGAAATAAGTAACCCTACCACAAAATAAATTTAGCTGACATAATTAGAGAAATAACTTAGCTTTACTAAAATAACAAAAGGTATACAATTTTCAACGTATTAAATCCTTAATATGCAGAAATTACCTACGCCTGTAAATGAATTTTACTTTTTTAACTGACAGCGAAGGTTTACAATAATGAGAATTAATATAAATGCACATGTTTTAGAAAAATTGTTGTTTAAATAATAAAAATACACAGTTAATTTTTATACATTCTAATGACCAAATTTCAAAATAGGCTAAAACAGAACAAATACTTTTCTAAAAAGTTGTACGGATAGTAAGTTATTAATCAGAAAAAGCCACGCTGTGTACTACAGAACTGTAATTTTTCTTTAACTTTATTCGTAAAACTCACTACTTTAAATCAAACAACCAGTAAATGTGATTATAGGTAAAAGAATGAGTGACGTGGATGAACAATTTAATTTATTTTTCACTAATTCAGTTATATATTATTAATGACATTTATAATAGTTCATAAAACAACAGATCCCTGTTCAACTTACTTTTTAATTACCTACAAACGTTGTTTGGTAAATGACGGGAAGAAATTTTGTGTACCTTGGTTCAGATGAGCGAAAAGTCTGTTGTGGAATCAACGGTAAAGTTGAATGAAAATGTCCGTTGCTAGAGGAATTTTGAAGTCAATATGTAAAGTAGCATTAAAAATGTAAGAAACTTCGTTGACTAAACAAAATTATATTTTTAATTTTATACTCTTACTATAAAAACTTTTATAGATACAATGTAAACCGAATATTCAGAAACAAAATATAAGAGAAACCATTAAATGAAACTCCAATCCACCTTGTAACGTGATGAATTGGCATTGAATTTGTTTATTTCCTTAATGAGGAGAAGCCAATACGTGAACAATTTCTAAGAAAAACTTTTTGCAAACAAATTTCGTTTTAAAAAATCAAAGAAAAGTGGAGCAGCAAATTAGTTGTTCAATTTTATAACATTTTTATCAATACTGTAAAATATTATTTTACACTTGTATCTGACGAATGAACGTAGGCTTACAAATATAATATCAATATTCAGAAAACTGAATGTCGAGAAATCAAAAATAATTTATTTTACATTAAGTGAAATAACATTATTCATTCATACGGTAGCGGGAAGAACGGTAAATAAAATGACTGAAAGCTATTACGTCATAAAATATTCATTATGGGAAGTAATTGGTAGGGCCTACTATATAAAAAATATTTGAACGTCTTGACAGGATTCTTAAGAAGAAACGATATTATGGGTAAAAGAAAACGGTTTTATTAAAAAATAAAAAAATAATCTTAATGAAGTTGTTTTTACGTCATAAAATATTCATTACTTACGACATAAGAAGTAATTAGTACAATAAAAATTTGGACTTCTTGATAGGATTCTCATACAGAAACGATATTATGGGTAAAAACCAGTTTTATTACAAAAAAAACAAATAAAACTTAAAGAAGTTGGGGCATTTACACGTAAAAATTTCACAGGTTATAACAAAAGTAAAACTGTTGTAAATGAAGTAAAGTTTAAATATCTTAATTTATTAGTAATATGAACAAGATATTAATAAATATGGCTACTTTTAATTCAATAAATGTTGTCTAAATAAAATGAATTACTGCTCTGTTTAATCATGAGATCTACGAAATTGTTTTATTTAATTTCTTTACATTTTTCAGAACAGAAACTATTTTACCATTAATTAAGTACTTCAAACTAAAAAAAATCAGAAAATTTCTCACCTGAGATTTAGTTTATCAAAACAAAATTTTATTAATTTCATACAAACAACTTGATTTTCAAAGCCAGAGCCCGATTAGGTTTGTAACAAATATTTGAAAACTTATGAACAATATAAAAACTTTAGTCTTATTTTCCAGGCCGCCGGTGCTTTGAAATTTAATCGACAATCTGGGTTTTGGAAAAGAAGGATAGAACATAACAAACGATGAACCGAGAAACATGAGTACTGAAGCATTACACAGAACAAGATACAAAAGAAAAATTATTGCAAGCTTGAACAAAACTGTATCAAAATGAATAAAAATATCGGAAACATTATGGGACACAATAACTTCATTGTGAATATTTTTGATAGTAAGAGAGGAACGGGACGGCCAAGAAACCAGAACTTAAAAGATATGACATTAATTAAGTTTGCCCATAACAGACAGGTGGAGTGTCAAATTATTTAACTCAATCTGTTCATTGGAGGGATAAAATACATAGTTCTGTTTCTTATCACATGGTCAGCCAATTAAATGACTGAATCATTTAAGAACAGAAGAGGTAGAGGTGTAAAAGACACTAATCAGAGTTGCCTCCTCTGGAAGGAATGAATTTCATTATACAGGCAGACCCTGTGGTGAATGAAGTGACTGTGTCATTTGCAGAGTGCAAAATATGTGCTTTTCAAAGAGCCCAGCATGCTGATAAACTTACTTTTCCTTTCAGTGAGGAAGGCAATTGTAAACTACCTCACTTCTCGTTTTACTTAGTAAAACCTCTACAGGTTCAAACCAGCCTTTCGGCTGATGACCTTAACAACACATTTAATAAGTACGCAGATATAAAAAGAAAGGATATTGAAATAAACTTGTGATTGCAGCCAAAGAACATGAAGCATTCAGAATAAGAATGAAAATAAATTCAAACTGATTTATGCCAAAAAAATTACTTACACATTTATTTTAAACTTTAAAACAATTTATGAACCTTGGGTTACGAGACAGAATAATGCGATATTAAATTTGATACTACGATATTAATTTAAAATTAATTAATGTACTTCACAAGTACTTGATGCTGCACAATATTATACGTTATCGAGAAGTATGAGTAGCATTAAATTTGTTATCGTTATTGCTGTTAGTCATGGTACAAGACATGCATGTCAACAAACATACTGCACTAGGAGTGAAATGGAGTTACAGAAAGTAAACACCAAGATAATTTGGCAAGTTAAATTATGAAGGTAATGTTGCAGAACTTTAACCAGTGTGAAACAGAGATACCGTCACTCATACCTTCTTTGATGGAATGAAATACAACATGATCAACGTACGAAACAAAACAATTAATACAATTCTAGTACCTTTACTGTGGTCACGTAAAAAATAGTAGCCTACGAAAAATTTAAACGATGACGATTTAATTGAAATTTTCTTCATCACTTACTTTTTCACATACCAGGTTGGTCTAGAAGCACGGTTACTATACTAGACGGTAGCGGTCACGTGCAGCTACTGAGAGATATAATATGAGTGATGACGTAGTCTGGTCCCCAACAACTCGGCCGGTGCGTAGTAACGGTAGGATTATTGCATTGCTTTTATAAACATAGCTGTTTAGCTATGTTTATACGGGAAATCGATTCTAATTTTAATAATTCTTTGTTTGCGACCTGAAGTTTTTCTCTAAGTAACGAGTTCTCTTCTGTTAATTTGGTGTTTTCACGTTTTAAGATATCTGTTTCCTCTGACTGCGCAACATTCAAATTTGGCAGTTCTTCATTAAACCGAGGCCTACCTTCCTCTACGGCTATCCCTTCATTTTGTCACCTATCTGTGTTGTAATTAGATGATGAGTTTAAGATATCATAAACTTCCTTATGAGCGTATCGTTTCCCTGCTCGATTTTTACGTTCACTACAACTCGGGTTTACCGGATGTAGAACAGCACTACAAATCGGCAAATTTAAATGTAGAATTAAATTTGTATTTATGACACGTTTTAATGGAAGATGTAGCAATTCGGACTTAAAACCGCGTACATAATCCGATTTCTCGAAACCTACTGAACACACTCGACCACTATCAGCAGATAATAATTCGGCCCGCTTGCAAGCATTTATCCACTTCAATCTAATTTCACTGGCCTTTGGAAAACGGTGAAACTTAATGCCTAACTCGTTTTGGTGTCTATTGTGATTAGAACACCTGACAATCGCACAACACACCATTATACAGGCTAGTGAACATCGCAGGCCGACACCGTACGCACCGCGCATCGGCTGTCGCTGGTGACCAGATGACGTCAGGTGGCGGGGTTTGTCACTGTGCATATTGTTGATGATCCCTACCGCCTAGTAAAGTAACTGTGTCTTGAGTAAGGTCGTCGCAGCGGGTCAGGTGTTTAACAGCTAATTTTTGGAGACGACGGTTCCTGATTCAAATCCTAGTATAAGTATATTTACTTTTATACGGATTTGAATACTTGACAAAGGTTACTGGTGTACTTTGATGGTCGGGATTCAATTAACCATACTTTTTCAGGAATGATCGGCCTGAGTCTGTAAAAGACTACACCTCTTACACGTCATACGCATCATATTCATCTCATTGGATCATGGGGTAGCTTATTTTTCTGAATTTTACAGATTGGAACGTACGCGCATTAGGTGTAAAAAACTTAATTTCATGTTACCCGTAACAATCTACGTCAACATATGTTTACAAAAGATTGAGACGTTAGAACAAACCAATTTAAGGATAATCCGCGAAGCAAATAAAATGCAATCGTGTGAATAAATTTAGATCGATAGTTCTTCATAAAATAGTGTTAAAACAAATACTAAATAGCACTATATAAAGATGACCCAGGTATGAGCTACAGTGAGTAGCTAAAAGCGTCCAACGGATCGAGGGAACAATGATATTCAACTACGGGGATACATTGCTTTATTTATAGGAATGGTACAAAAATTATTTACCATTATCTTTGTACTATATTGTTTGATGTTCCGGTCAAGGTTTTCGCACAATTTTCTTTGGCCACTCCAATCGAATGCCTTGTCAATGTCCTCTTTGGCTTCTGTGCGGTAGTGTATCTTTCAATTTTTTATAATTTTTGAATTGGACGTTTCTACTAAATGCTATCAATGCCATCATTATTATTTAATTGTTTTGGCTTTATTGTAACGTAGATGTATTTTTATAATGAAATAAGAAATATAAGAAATAAGAAAATTTAATTCCATTTTATATTTCTTATGTACCTATAATAAGAGGGTGTAATATTGTTATACATGAGATATTTAGTTTAATTTTATTATTATGTGATGTGATGCCTTGATTTTCATTGTTTTTTTTAAACTGTATGTACCTGTATTATGTGCATTGTAACCACGTATGTATAATATGTTTATAATATACGTACTTTGTGTAGACTCGCTGTAGGCGCTTACGTTTTTTACTTCTGCTGGCCGCGCCATTGATTTTTTTTCTTCGTATTATAACTATTATCAATAGTTATTAAATAGTTACCAGTTTTTAACTGTATTTAATCTGTATATGTATTGATATGGAAATACAAAATAAATAAAGTTTCCCTATCCCAAACATTTTGTCATACATGCAAAGTAAGTTATTTTATGTGACAGTAACAAGTTTATTAATTTATTAAGCATTAAATTTAAAGTTTTAATAATTAAAATTTATGTTATCAAGGAAACTTTTGTAGTTGACTTGATAATGGAATTACCAGAATAATGACACATGTACAGGGCTTTATGTACACGATAAACTATTATTAAATAATACTGTGGTTATTATACCTATTAGGTTAAGGGGGTTCGGAAGTTAATAGGTATGGTTTAGTTAGAAACCACAATTGGATCGTACAATACCAAGGAACGTGCAAAATTACACGATTTCAGATATACAGTAAATAGCTATTTACAATAGTCTACTCCTAGTAGCAGTAACAATTACAGAAAATCGCGTGATGCCACTGCAGGTCGATCTTTCGTTTTCCGGTTGAAAAAAAAACAGAATTCAATGGAAAAAACCCAGGGAGGGTCATAATTTAATATCGTAGAAATGTTAGAGGTACAGAAATGCTACACCCACTTTCTTCAAAATAATACAAAATATTAAAACGTCATGATGTTTCTTTTTGACTTAATTTTATTCAAAATTATACAATGTTACGAAACTATTGACTAATACGAAGAAAATTAGGGCTAGTAATAATAATAGATATAACGCCTTAGGAAGAACAATATTAATAAAACTAAAAGACCTTATAGTAGGATTTAACAAATAGATTGTTAATTAATATTGAAGATGATAATTCAAAAATATAGAAAGTTTACATATACCAAAATCTATTATCTAACGACATCCCTGCTCCAGGAACGTCGTAAACATTGAGGTGGGTTACCAGGTAGATTACTGGATGACCGGTTATGTATTAGAACTGTTCCAATCTTGCAAAAATTGTACAATTATTTCTTTACAAAAAGTATACACAATCATAGAAAAGAGGCAATTTCTTGCAGTATACACAGATCATTATGAAGGTCGATTTAAGTTCATTACGTGTGACATCTTAACCTAAGAACTGGATGATTATACAAAGAAAAAATTCGGTGTGAAACACTACACAACGTTCTCTTACCAACGGAAACAACGGAAAATATAACGTACTTTTAATCATGAGTGAATGACGCAAAATAAAAATCAACCTCTGTAAAACTTAATAATACGGAAAATCAATAAATCACGACAGTAAACTAGGCATTGTAGAAAAAAAGCTTGAAAATAAAATGCAGATTTTTTAAAATGAATATTAAGGCCGCAGTCTTTAAAAAAACCTATTTTTACTACGCCAGCACAGCCCCAACAATTTAAGTAGACTGATAGCGTTTACCCTATCTTGTAGAGCATAAAAAATGCAGCAAATGACGCAGCTTTTTTAACAAAATCGTAGGAGCTGTTTTTGAGAAAATCTCCAGAAGTGAACAATCTCCCGAATAAACTAATACTTCCGGTTAACCTATTTTAATGAAATTGTTTGTGTAAAACCCGCTAGTGGTACCTAACTTAAGTTCCAAGTTTCAACAGAGACACACCCACCAATCGCAATCCAATTATATAGGACAAGAGAAAGTAAAAAAAAATAGGTCTACACTACAAAGTAGCTGTTTTATTCGTGTACTTCAATTTTTTGTGCCTTTGCACGTACACGTAATGATCTGGATGTAATAAAGTTATAGCTGTTTATGAAAGTTAATTTACAATTTGGATGTTAACATGCAAATTTTTTAAATGTTATTTAACCACTAAATTAAAAACAAATCACGTCCAATTATCGTATACAAAGTACTTATTTAATAGTTTTCGTCGATAAGTACTTTGCCATTAGCAATTTAATTTGTGTAATGATATCAATAAATATATATATATATATATATATATATATATATATATAAGTAAAACAAATTAGGAACCAGATCGAATTTCTTCCTAAAGATTACGTGACCAGACTTGTTTATAGAAAGATTTTACTTTTTGGACATCTGTCTCATTTTAATGCAGAGAAGAAACGAACTAACATAGCAGGAAATGAAAAAAGAAAAGCAAAGGGAAATGTTAGCCAGAAGAGGAGAGGAATGTAATTCAGTACGAGGGAGGAGAAGAATTCAGATGGAAAAGAAACGAAACTCATTCTACCAAGAGAATAGCAGTAGTGGTAGCTCCAGGGCTGACCTCATGGTGATCATTCGATCAGTCTCCCTTCACCCTTTACCCAAACGTACGAACACAAACACACACAACCGAAATCACCAATCAACTCTCATTCCTTTGGTCAACCAATCCTATCGGATACGTACTCGTATATCCTTTTACCTATTACAAGTTATTTAGTTGAACAAAAATCTTATGTTTCATAAAAACTGTAAAAACATTTTGCTTTACACTTTCAACAGATAAATAAAACTGAATAGATATTTTTCTAGTTACTACAAAAATGGGAACAATAAACAAAAACTTGACACTTAACTGTTACATCAAAAATACAATTTTGGTATTTGGAATATCTCATGAACGTGTTCGAAATATAGGTATACTTTTAAAATATTTAAATCATTAAATCATCCTGTGCGACGTCTAAAGCGAAAATAGAGTAGAGACCTCTTGGTCTAAGTAACGGATAATACCCGTAGTTATAAACGGAGAATGTACCGCTGGGTACCTCTTCTCCCTAAAGCAAAACTCCCCACTACCATTTAAATATCTTATACGGAAATTGTGCAGCTCAATGTACAGTACCGTAATAAAAATTCAAGACAAAAAAATCATTTAACATACAATTGATTCATTGTAAAAACTATTAGAATTAATAGCTTGTCTCGACAAAGTGACGTAGTCATGTAATTTTAGTATAACTACACTCACACACTTTATTGTTTTCTGTAATGTATAACTGTTTGGAAAATTCTGGAAGCTCCTAGCTTTTAATTGTTTAGATCTTCAAAAAGACTAGCTTAGTAACCCACACACGTAGGTTTGCAGTAAACCATGTACGTATATTTTGTTCTAGATTTTAAATAAAGTTTGTTGTTTGCTTTCCCATAACAGGCAGCTGGAGTGTTAAATTATTTGCACTCGATCTAATAGTTCCAGGGCTACAAAACACAGTTCTGTTTCTTATCTCAGGATCAACCAATTATATGACTGAAGCATTTAAGAACAAAAGAGGTAGAGGTATAAAAGACACTAGTCAAGAGTTATCTCCTCTGAAAGTAATGAATTTCATTACACAACCAGACCCTGTGTTAAATGAAGTGAAGGTGTCATTTGTAGGGTGATAAGTAGATGCTTTTCAGAGCACCTGGCATGCTGATATGCATAGTTTTCCACTCAGTGAGGAAGGGACGTGTAAACCACCTCACTCCTTGTTTTACTTAGTAAAGCTCTCTTAACCATCATTCTATACATCCTATATATTTTGTCAAAAATGCTGAATTTAAGGGATAAATAAATGTCGAAAAATCTCCATAGAGCAAACCTTACAAATAACAAAGAGATCGTACCATTTGTTTAAAAAACAGATTTTACCTGCTTTTTTCATAATATAAATTCAGTTATTTTCAGGTCGTACTTCTTCCTTTCCACTGTTTATTATTTTTATTTCACTGCTTGTTTTATTTGCACATTCGTGATTTTGCTTTCAACGGGTAAGGTTTAGTGAAAAGTTAAACGCTTTATGTTTAATTTGCCGTGAAGCACAGTCATAGTTTTGCGTATTATTTACTTATATTTACAACTGTTGTGTTTAATAGAATTCAAAATTTATAACAGCACGTAAAACAAGAATACACGCAATAAAATTATGTCTCAATTTTTGAACGTTATAACAAAATAATTATTAAAGCTGTATTAATAAATAGGTTAAAAATTTATGCGTTAAAGAACATTACGGTATATAAATTATTAGATGACAAACAACAATCTGTTCAAAGCTTCAATTAAACGAATTCATTCGGCGTAATTCAAATAACTAAGAGAAAATAATTTCCATTTATATTGAATTGAAATTGTTCCTGTCATTACATTAAATTACTTTGTAGACCTATACACTGCAATAATTAACCGGCAATAAAATTTTTGGTTTAACAATTAATAGAATTTCGTTTTGCTGCCAATAGAGCTAATTGGAAATTTTAAAAGACAACTAAAATGAACCAATTCACTAAAATGAGCTTTGCGGTATCTGGAGTAAGTAAATTCTATTGAAATACACTCAATTCTATTATAAAATAAACGAATAAATAATTTAATAATGGTTTTCTCACACAATAAAATACAAATAGCAATTATAAAAATGTACTATTGGCTAATTGAGATGGCCGGCGACCATTTTAAAACTCTATTTTGATATGAAAATTAAAATGTAATGAATTAAAATTTTGTTCGAAATTATTAAAGGTTATGCAAATACCTAAAATAAAGAGGAACCCTTTTTTAATTTTCAGGTCCCCTTAAATTGACAGACAGGCTGTCTTTTCAGTTTGAATGACAAGACCTTACAACACATGCATTCGTTTGTTTACTTGAGATGTGAAATTTAAAGTAACCTTACGTGTAATTACATAACAGATTCGGAACTCAAATTGGAAAAGTTTCAAGAACTAATATACACTTTGAGAAAACACTAGTAAGGAAAGTACTACAGGAAAGTAATTTAAAATTTTATAACTTCCTGGTTCCGCCTGTTTTACTATATTATTCGGATATCGTAGCAGATATTAGGAATAGAGGCTGATCTATAAATTAATTTGGTATTGTCATTTGTCGAGAATGCTAGATGATCGAACACCAAAACAGGTGTTTACTTACGAGCTAACAGGATAAACTGGTATTGGCCGACCTCGGAAGAGATGAGTATTTTAACTTCTTCATGAAATAACAGACCAATAAGTTTGAAGCTGAAACAGAACAGGAGGACTAATCCGTATTGTTTATGATAATGATGAAGAAAAGGTAACAAGCAAAAGAATACCGATAATATTTTCATTTGTCAGTTTTGTTGCACATCGCCAAATTATCTCCAAGTTCTTGAATGCAATAAACGAAACGTTGAGATATAAAAATCAAAATAACGTGAAGGATGGATTCATACGAGCCTGTTTGAAGGCCATATAGAAACGTCTTTTCAATCGCTATTTTCTTTTAATAAACTACGTTCTACTTGGTTTCCAATAAAGTCAAATATGTATTTCTTTCTAATATACACAACCCCTAACTCGTGTACTACCGGTAAAGATTCCAGTTACAATAATTTAGCATCATATTTCTATTTAGGGTGCACTTAGAACCCTTGCTGTAGGTTCCCAAAATGATTAGTAAAATCTATAGGATTTCCTTTAAAAATTAAATTATTTTATCATTTTCTTATAATATTTATTACAAAAGATCTTATAATTTTAATAATCAATTAACGATACAAGAAAAGGAAATATACGAAATGAAATAGAAAATTAGGCATATAATTTTGTTTTTGGAATGTTTTCAAGTAGAGTTAATATATTCTACTTATCATAAAAACCAGACTAGGCCTAACATTATATTTTATACTTCGAAGAGTTCTAAATTCTTAATAGTTTTCAACAGGAAGCTTTTAAGTAGGTCAAATAAGTTTAAGAAGTACTTATATTAAAACAACAACAGAAAATTATTAGATCAAATAATGCACATCATTTCTGATGTTTTATATTAAACTCTAGCAACGTAAACTTTCTTAGAATAAACTTTCCAATTGGAATTCAAGCGGCAACTCCTATAAATGTAAATGAGATATTATCTTCGTGGTCTGGCAAGTCCATTCTGTAAATTTGATGTAGTGAAATATTAAAGCCCTCACTTTTATTGTCAAAAATTACTACCAGTTTTGAAAGTACGCTTAAAGTTTTTCTATTAGTAAAACTTGATATTTGGTATAGATATTTAATCACTTAAAATTTTAAGAAAACTATTAATTTTGGTTTTGGTAAAGTTATTGATTTTTTCGACTGAAGGGAATGACGGATATAAAAGCACGTGATAAATTACCATTAAAACATGATTGCAGTAGAAACTCCTACTTCTGGTGTACTTACTTTAGTACCGAATTTGTACTACTTCAGACGTTTGAGATTCGAATATAGAATTGTAGACTAAAAATAATTACAATTTTAATTTGTTAAACTGCAACATACACCCACTGTTAAATGAATTTCTTATTTTATTATACATAAAATTATCAAAAACTATCAAAAAATGGTCAAAGAATGAGTAAGAAAACTTACCAATTGAGAAAAACTTTCGTGGCTTTACCACATCATCGCCTCATCACAATTCTTAAAATTACACAATTATAACATTTGTTTTATCTGAGAAGTGAAACATCTCAGAAGGTTAGTAAACCTTCTCTGTATAACATGACAGTTAAAGGAATCTAATATATAATTGTTATAATTCAAGAAATAAATGTTATAATGATATAATTTTCAGAATATTGTGTTGAGCTGACGATGTGGTAAAGCCACGAAAGTACTTCTCAATAGGTAATTGTTCTTAGTCACTTTATCACACACCGTATCTGGTCGTTTTCGATAATTTTATTTAAAATTAAACTAAAAATTCTTGTCTTATGAAGTAATAACAAGAATATCATTTTTTAAAACTTTACGTTCGTAAATCAATTTCCTTCAATTTTACATGACGGAAAGTTTTGTATCCATGTTACTAAATTTAGTTACCAAAAATCTTTGTTATTCCATTTATATTTTAATAATAAACATTTTTCCAATGCTAGAAAAATACCATACGTAACCAGCATGAAGTCGCGAACAACTATTTCAGACAATACACAACGAAATAGAATCACATAATGCGAACACTGGGTCGACACTGGGTACTCGGTAGTCGTCTAAAACGCCGTTGGCAAAGGGATAATTTTATATAGGGATATTTTACTAGAGTGATAACGCCAAACTTCAAGTAAATGAATTTTGGCAATGTCACAAATTTAGTAATTGTTAAAAATATGTAATAGTTTATACATAAACGATAGAGATTTGACAAAAATTATCTTCTCAGCTAATACAAGATGTTTACTGTATTGTTTATTAGTGTTTTTTTTTTTTTTTTCTGGAAGATGTTGATGTATTTTTAACATTGGAAAAACTTTCAGGTACTTTTAAAAAGCTTTATTGGTTATTTTAATCATCACAATAGTTTTGGTCTTCCCGAAGAAGATATATTACGCAAGGGAGTTTTAAACCTCTTTGTAGACAAATGTAGAGGAAAGGTTGTTTTTAGAACACCCAATTCGATCGCTGCTTTTCGCTGTAATTTTTACGTGGTTTAGCATGAATTTTTTAACAGGTACCCCAGTGGAATTTTTTCAGAAATGGCTGTCAGCTGGTCGACATACAAAGGCTATTGCCCAACCAGTGTTGCTTAACAAATAATAACGCCTTTCTACCAGCTGACTAACTGGGCCCGAAGACCTACACGAAAGTTACGTAAATTTTTTTGTAAATTGTTGATCTTCAGGTAGTTCCGTCCATTAGCTAGTAAAAAGTCGCTCCAAATTTTGAATTTAAACCGGTTGACTGAGCAACTTGAGTCTATCATACACTAATAAAAAAAGCAAATAGATACTTCTTTTTAATTAGTGAAAAAATAGTGTTTAAATCTGTTATTTAGACAATAAAATAGTTTCTGATAAAAATATAAATAAAAAATTTTTATTAATAAATCTGTTACAATAGATAACAAGAATAATTACAAAGAATCAAGTATAATACAATTAAGACCATAGATTAATGAACATTACCAACTAAACCGATAAGGAAGCACTACAGTGTAACGAAGATAGTACCTATTGTGTAACTAACCCACTTCTTCAAATAAATTTTCAATACAACTTATCATCAAGAATAGCTTACTGAAGAAGCTATATCAGCTTATATAATTAACTATTAATTTGATTAATAATGCATTACCTAGAATAACAGTATAAATAACAAATAATAGCCTATTAATTATTAACAACAATACCAGTTGTAATAACAATAACAGTATTCACCTAACCTAACTAGCTGTATTATTAATCAGTTGTGCTTAAAATGGAATAATAGCTTGTGCAGCTAAATTATTACACCATCTATATTAATGTAACATTAGGGTGAAAATTTATAATCGTTTAATGAACTATGTTATATCATACGCGGTAATGGGTTTACATATGCTGTGCGGTATTCAAGCATATTTGATTAAACTTATTAGTTTGATAGATAATTAATCCTTACAAATAAATTATTGTCGTATTTTATGTTCTAGTACTGTTATAGTAATTGAAGTTTAAATTTACTTTATACTTGATGTAAATATGTACTTTTTTATATAATAATTAGAAATGTATTGGCAAAATTTTAATTATGAAGCATGATGTTAATTAAGATACATATTATAACAAAAGAAAAGATGTCCGATCATACATAACAGTTTTTAAATAATATAGGATTACATGTCCCATAATTTTACTTAGACCGCTTGAATATGCGGTTTATCTCGAGCACAAACTTCGACAATAAATTTTGTGACAATTCTAATTTTGCTGCACCAAAAAGAATTTTGCTCAACCTAAATATTTTAAGGATCTCATAAAAATTTAAACTGTTGAGTTAATATCAGGATCTTATCGTACTGCACGATGCGTATAAACGAAAAGAAACGTAGAAACGGAAAGATTATTGACTACTTTGATAATTATTGTAATATTATTACTGTTTTTCGCTGCACTTTTTACCTATTCATTATACATGAATTTGAAGAGGGACCCCCCCCCCAACAAAATCTTTTTACCAGGGGTTGTCAGCTGGTCACCAGAGTTGGTCGCCAAATTACACCGAATCGCATCGCGTTAAGTAACACCTACTTAACTGACTCGGCAGTATCGAAAAGGTCATAATTTGCTTTCATTCAGAAACAACGGCTATCCTACATTGTTTCTGTCTTTATTCAAAAACAACTACTGTTAAATAAGTAATATTTATAAACTACAATTATTTATGAATCCATGCACCTATAATTAATCCTATTGTAAAAATATTGTGATTTTTCTACCCTTTTACAACTTCTATGTTCTTAGCTTTCCTGTAATTAACTTGGATGTTCCAGTGGATCCACCAACAGTAGCATAAATTTTTTTTTTTTTTTTTTTTTTTTTTTTTTTTTTTTTTAACAGTAAGAATTATTTACAAACAGTTTAACAAAAACTTTCAGTAAATGTGTTGATGATGATTAAAACTTGAAGAAGACAGCACTCAGCAGCGTTGCTTCCATGTCATCGTTTGGTTATAGTTGATGAAGGGTTTCTTCTTGGTCTTGGTGACGTACAATTTTTTTTTTTTCTTTTTATACGGATGAAGTGAATGAAGGTGGAAAAGGAGCGAATGAAAACGTGATACTGATGATCTGTGTAACTGATGATAGAAAATTTATTAGATGATTTATTTTAGATTAATGAGAGTTAGCAAGATTTAGTTTATTAATAAATAAGAGTTGACAACCGCAGTATAATTTTGTGTTTTTGATCTTAAAAGGATGGTTAAACATTTTTGATCAGGTAAAACGGAATGGAAGATCTAATATTCTCGCCTTCTTGAGTCTTTGGTGTTCAATATTGTCATCGAGAAGATTTATAGCCAAACGATTGGAATGAGTGTCCAACTTGGTTAAATACTTTTCACTCCGACTGCTAATTTCTTCTCCCACCGTAGGTAGCATAAATTTAAAAAAAAATTCATTCGTTAAAATTTCCTAGAACATAAACTCTTAAGTCAAGTTTAATAAAACTTTTTATACAAGGGTTTGTATGCACTGTAACAACAATATATTGCCGATGATTGAATGCTCCTTTTGAATGGGATTTCCGGAAAAGCATGTCGAAACAGGTTCAATTGTTTTCTCTTGAAATACAGTAGAAAGGTTTTATTATGTTATGTACTTATATTACTAATTTTTTTTTTACATTCTTTAATCTATTATTATTCTTTGTTCTTCCATTGCTTAGATTTTTTTAGAGTTACATTCTTTTATATTCGTTTTGTGGATAATTTTAGGGTTATTGTTTGTTTATTCGATTCTCGTTCTTGCAAAATTCTTGTGAACGGCAAGCGTCGTGCCGTTCGAAATAGTGTCGTCAAGGGACCGAATCTAAATTACGTTAACTGTGCACGCGGGGGATAAACAGGTGTTTGTGAACAGGTAAGTTTTGAATCTTAAGAAAAGTAATCTGCTAAGTTGAGCAAAAAAAACCAATATCCGTTCGTTTAAGCTTAAGATTTGTAATTAATTTAATTTATGTAATTGTATTTGTTAGTAGGCTAAATTTAATCATTAATTGTAATTATTAATTTTGTCAATAATCAATTGCAATAAGTTGCTATAAGGTTTTTTTATTATTTGTTAATCCCAGATCTTCAATTAACCTAGACTTGGGTGTTACAGTAATAATACATTTTCTTTACACTAATACAAAATATTTTGATTTCACACAGAAGATAATTTACGTTTAGTTTTAAACTACATTGCAGAAATAATTACACTGTGAAAACATAAATAATTTGGTGGACGTATGTAGGCTACTACTTCTCTTTTTAAATTAACTAATTTCGAAAAAATATAAAAAAACGAATTTTTGAATACAATTTAAAAAGTTACCCACAGGCAACGTACATTTCCACACATCGCTCTTCGAGTTAATAAACAGTACTTTTATACATAATTCAATTTGAAATTTCTAGTTTAATTTATCATTATGCAAACAAAGGTATAAAGTCAATAGAAACACATTACCTTTTCTAACTTCATCTTTATTAAAAATCAAAACAATGTTAGAAATAAATTCTCCAGTAATTAAAAACTGTATGTGTACTGAATGGGGTAGCTATAAGTAAACCCGTTTGATCTTCCATTTAAAACGATGCAGAAACACATTTTCATATCATAATACCTCGTTTTGATTTTAATTAAATTAACATTTAAATATTTTTCAGGTTTTTTTTTATGTAAATTAATATTAAGTAAAATACATGATAACTTTGTCTATTGCATATTTCCTTCAGGAACGGTTTCTTTTACTGAACAGTAAAACTAAATTTTCAAAATGTATTTATTTGTAGTCTCTTTGACAAATTTATTAAAGAATACATTAAATTAGGAGAACATTTTTTAAGTGAATTAAGTGAAATTCATAGATAATATTTTAAAAACAGCTAATATTTAATAATCTGTGTAATAATGATGGGTTACGTCTAGACCCTAGCATGGATCGAACCGGAGACCTTTAGCTATGAAATCTAGAACTACACCATTGATTGATGATCATAACATTATTTTTTGTACAGATTTTAGTTTAATATCTTAAATTGTAAAGTCAGTAGGCTATATTTTATGTTGGTATTTTTTTAAACTTTTTAAATTACACTTATTAATCCATACAGTTATAAGTGACAAGGTATTTTTTATTGATAACGAAACAATTACAAATACAATATCGCGACTGATTGATTGTTCCGTATGACAGATTGACAGATTTGTAACACGACCAAAATGACATGATTGTCCAAACAACCTTGTTCTTTACGGCAGTAAATTGTGGAAAGCGTATTTGTCAATAACTCAAAAAAATAAATTATTTTTAAATAACCTCTTCATGTATCTAAAAACCATTTAAATTCTTTACTTAGTTTTATAAGTATTTAAATTTATTTACAATCAGTTTAAAATATTAAACTTTAAAATACATTTACTTTATTAAAACTATACCCATTGGGTAGCCCTATATATATATATATTTTTTTTTAACGTCCGACTGTTCTGCAATTACTGCTAATGCAGACGGTGAAGGATGAAATGATTTTTTGTAACGTATGAAAATATGCCGTGCCTGAATGGGATTCGAACCCAAGACCGCATGATGAGAGGCGAGCACGTTACCCATTGGGTATAGTTTTCACAACGGTGTGGTTTTGTTTTGTAGTATAGTTTTCACAAAGGTATGATTTTTTTTATGAACAATACTCATGAAAAAGTAATCAATACGAATAATAAATTAATAAAATTTCTAATAACATAGCTCTTTCATTTTTAACATATTATTCACTATAGGAAAATTAGTGTAAACATGTTAACAACTTAAATTATAAATTAACTTTAACGGGTTGGCCAGCAAAAATAAAATATTTACTACTAAAAACGAATTCGATAATGACAATTTAAGCATACTCACGTGGATAAATTCCCAATAAATTTTATCAATCAATCCAAAATACTGAGTTAATCTTTACGATGTGTCATTTATAATTATTAGCCTAATGTATTAAACCTTTACAAAGAGAACCTATTCTCTGGGACATATAATATGGAACGGTAATTTGAGAGCGATAATTTTAATGCGGGAAATGATTTGTACGGTAACTGCTTTTGGTAACGTAATCCGGTATTTAATAACAGTAATCAAAGCAGGATTAGTTTATGATTGATCCAGAAAAATGTTCCCGTCAAACATATTTCAGTTATTCACTATTCGGATTACGTTCATTTTATTGAATATATGCTCACATTTTTTTAACTTTATAAATGCAACTGATACTTTTTTAGCCAGATCTAACAACATTTATTCAACAAATTTTGTGCTGTAAATTTGTTGAATAAATGTTGTTAGATCTGGCTAAAAAAAAAATATCAGTGGCAAAAGTACCTCTTCTCCTTAAAGTGAAATTCCCCACCGCCATTTAAATATCAAATACGGAAGTTGTGCAGCTCAATGTACAGTAGGCCCTACCGTAATAATTTTTTTTTTTTTTTTTTTACTTTAATAACTTTATTTGCAACTATATACTACGATACAACGAGCAAATTAGATGACAGTAAACCAAGGATGATAAGGAAAAAAAATAAAAAAAATAAATAAAAATAAATAAATGAAAAAGAACAGTGATACCCATTGGTATATGTTCTATGAAATAAAGTTCATGATACATGAATGATAAATAACAACATAAGAAAAAAAAGAAGAAAGAAAAATAAAATAAATCACTTTATAGAAGATCTCTGGCCCATTGACGTTTCAACCTGCGCTGCGGATTTCCTGGTAGTGATGCATCCAATAGTTTGGTGATTAATTCGTTGGGGTGATCATGCAATTTTCTGTGAAAAACACTGTAGCTGGACTTAACTACTTCACTTATGAACGGAATATTAAGGTCGTCATGTAGAATTTTGTTGTTGACATAAAAAGGTGCGCAGGTGATTAAACGTAGGCATTTTGACTGAAAGGCTTGTAATTTTTGTAGATTGCTCGGTTTAGCTGTGCCATAAATTTGCAGTCCATAGGTCCATATTGGTTTGAGATAACCTTTCTATAGTAATAGTTTAGATTTTAGAGTCAGTGAAGAGCGGCGTCCAAGAAGTCGAAATAGTTCTTTCAATTTGGAGTTCAAAGTCAGTCTTTTGGTTTTTATATGAGTCGCCCAGGTGAGTCTCTTGTCAAGGTGAAGTCCAAGGTATTTAACTTTTTGTCGTTGTGGTATCGGTTTATTGTCGAGGAATAGTTGAGGACATTCGCCTTTCCGGAGAGAAAAGGTGACATGCACTGATTTTGAAGCGTTGAATTGGATCCTCCAGATTTTTAACCAATAATTTAAAAAGTTAATGTGACTTTGTAAATTATTACTTGCTGCTTCTGGCTTTACATCAGAAGAAAGGATGACTGTATCGTCAGCAGAAGTCGCTAAGGTTGTGTTAGCAGATGCAGGTAGACCTGATGTATAGATGCTGTAAAGCAGTGGCGACAAGATTGATCCTTGTGGAACACCAGCGACGATTTGTTTGTAGTCAGACAGAGCCGTGTTATGTTTTACTTGAAAAAATCTGTCCGTTAAAAAGGAGCTGATGATTAAGAAATAGGCATCTGGCAAGAATTTTCTTAATTTATATCGCAGACCTTGATGCCAAACTTTATCAAACGCTGCGCAAACATCAAAGAAGACGGCACTTACATATTTTTTTGTTCAAAGCCAGAGGCAATTTGATCAACGATTCTGTGTAGTTGATGAATTGTGCTGTGCCGTCGACGGAACCCAAATTGATGATTAGGGATTATACCTTGGTCTTCTACAAACATAAGCAGTCTTGGGAGTAAAAGTTAAAAATTAAAGACAAAAAATAAACAAAAATAGTAACCTATTTCGTCTATTAGTTCAATTAATCACTTGACTTAATAATTTAACTATTATATTTTTTCAGTTTTTATCGGAAACTATTTTATTTTAAAACGATTTTCTCACTTGTCTTTCTGAATTTTTTTTAGCGTGGGATTCAACAGTGACACTATGTGGTTTTTAGTCATTTAAAGCTGACAGCCGGGTCTTAATACGAAGTCGCATGTAGATCCAGTTTAACGTTGCATATGGTATTATCATATTTAGTTTAACATACAGTTTAGCCAAATACTAAATGAAAAATAATAATAATATAGAATATACATAGCCTACGTTGATAATCTACAAGAATACGTAGATGTCAGGATAGTGGACTAAGGAAATCTGATAAATAGATATAAGTTAGTAACGATTTTATTGCACATATACAGCCTACACTAACAATGTTATTACACTTAATAATTTGTAATTTTAGCTACAAAAATTTAAGCTACAAATTTTTTTTAAGGAAGCCGTTCCAACATTGAAATTCTTCAAAAATTCCAATCGAAATTACTTAGAACCCCTTGGGAAATAAAAATCAGTAAAATTTATATATAATAAAATAAAATAGTACTAACATAGTAGAATGTGTAGGTTTAAATAATGTTGTGTTATAGTAAAAATTAGCTGAATAAAATTAGTAACAAAAGAAAACAGCTAAACAAAAAATTGAAACTGTTTTATTGGATACTTGGTAAACATTCGACACTCAATCTTAACAACAAACTGTTAATTTACACATTAATTCTTAAACCAATTTTGATGTAAGAAACCCAATTATGGGATTCAGCAAGCCATTCCAACATTAAAATCCTGCAAAAATTCAAATAGGAATTAGTCAGAACACTTTGGTACATAACGAACAGCATATTGCACAAACATTTACAAATTCCTACAGTTCAACAAAAAATCAACAGATATGTACAAAATATCAAAGAAGACTGGAAACACAAACGAATCACCTCGCCATCTCACACTGAAACGATTCAAACTACACGATTCGCCGGATGAAACGAAGACATCCTACGACTTATTCTAAAGCGACAAGACAACACTTATGTGAATTAACTAAGTTCTCCTACTGGGGAGGTTTTCATCGTTCATGGGATGTAACAAAGAAAACTCATCTACTCATTATTCTGCTTAAAACTTTGAGTGCTAATCACGTCATTTGACGGAATGCTGAAACGTTTACAGGTTGCGGACCACATCATTTGACAGAAGTCACATTTACGCGATTGTAATACCTAATATACTTTTCACGGTTGATGAGCTCTGCTGTTCCATGCGTTTAGACCAATCAGAATGTTTGCCGCGTTGTCGGATTGTACCTGACAAAACATTGCGCGCACTTGCGTATAAGAGCCCCAATAGTTCATCTCGCACTGAACACATCGATTATAGAGCGCGTTAACATGCAATACCTTATAATATAATCAGCTGGTTGTATGTTCATAGGTTATAATTGTTATTGAAAGACCAAAAAAAATGGCTGACGAAATATATAACAGAGCTACAAGAGCAAGTATTGGCAACGTTGCTGGGAAGTCATTGGCTAGCTATAAAGTGGGTAGAGGGTAATGCATACGTTCAGAGCTCATCAGCCGTGAAAAATAGTATAATAACATGTTAATACTCGTAGGTGGAGTTCGATTAATATTTTTTAAAACTAGGAAAATTTTAGTACATTATAGTTCACGTTAAACGCTAGGAGAATAGTGCTCTATACACTTAAAACGAAAAGTAAAAGTAGAGGTTACATGTGCGCTTTCTTCTTTAACACGATGGATTCAAGAACCTTGTCAGATAATGCCAGTAATGTTTTTTATGTAAATTACTGAATGATGGTGAAGTTCTGGATTTGAAGATAAATTTGATAAAGATTCTGATTATGTAAATGAAGACGCTAGTGAAGAAATTCTTGTTCATATTTTTATAAATGCGCTATAAAAGAGTAATAGTATATGTTTTTAAAATAAGTAAATAACTTATGATATTTGATTTGATTGAAAACTAGAAGATTTGATATTTCTAGTCATTTTAATAAACCTTATAATTTTATTGCTACAACATTTCAAATATAAGTAAAAATGGCCAGCATTCTATGAAAAACCCCGTTCTTAAAACTCAATATGTCAAGTTACAGTTGATGAAATTTCTCTGCCAAAGTTTGATAAACAAAGATGCGAAATACGAAATAAAACAATTTTCTAATATTTTTGTTTACTTTAACCTCTCCAATTTTCGTTTCAAGAAATCAGTTAAATTTATCTCCAATTTAATTTTAATATGTTGATTAAATTTCAATATCCTTCACGGCTAATTGATAATTTCATAATATGCAATTGTTCTTAAAGGTATGAATTATCAGAGTACCGAACTTGATATTTGTAGGATGAATAGAAATCTCACTAGACTTATCTTTACTTTTTGTCATTTTATTTTTCCTTTTTGATCATTCGAACAGTGCGACCATACAACTAATAATTGAAAACAAATCGATCTAAGCATATTATTATTCTAATAGTTTACAACACTGCTTAAAAAATACTGAAATAAAATTACCGAGTACATTTAGTTATATTACTAAATTAACTAACAAGTTTATTTCCCTTAAAGCTGATATTTTCGCCTACAATATTTTTATCTCACTTTTTCAACCTTGTCAAGTTCAGAGTTTCCGCATTACTTCTGTTATGACAGTAATACTAAGAAAATGTGCCATGGGTTTCAACAAAAAATGAATAATAAAAAAAATTTACCTCTCACGAAATCGTTTTCATAGCACTTTGGTATTTTTTCATTTATTAATATTACATTTATTTTCCTTTAGAAGATTTAAAATATGATAAAAGTTAATTAGATTAAAAATTTCATATTTTTTCAGGAAATGATTAAAAATACACACTAGTTAACAAAATTCTTGAATTGATCATACGACATTAATAGAATATTTTATTGCAAGAGTCTGACCTAATAGTAAAACAATTGCATCGTTCTACGCGTGGGTCTATTGCCAGTCTCACTGGGGTGCATTCAATGAACGAGTTTTCCTTTTCCTAGTTTTACGTAACACTTTGAATTTTTTAGGTATCATCTTAAGAATTGCCTACTAATTCTGATTTTCACTACCACGGCTCATTGAGGAAGTGCACAATATAATCTTAAAACTTTTAGAATAGTTACTCCCTTCTTATGAACAAATGGTCCAGAATCAAATGTTTTACGTTTTTACTTATCACTTAGAGAAAAAGCATGCGGTTTTTAGAACTGTACATTTTCTGAAACGTATAGAAATAACTTGTATTTCTTTAGGGTAGTCATCCCTTTTCTACCTGTTTGATGGAAGTGATCAAACGGTATATGCTTTAAATTTTATGTTCAAGCCCTAAGGAACAAATATAAAAATTTTTTACCACTCCAAGTGATCGTGTATTTAGAGAATTAATAATGAGTGTATTAAGGCTATAGGATTTACAACACACACGGATACACTGACTTCATTTACTTTAAACCATCTTTATTTCTTTTTGAAATACTGCAGTGTTTAGAAACTAAAAACACTTTTTTAACAACCAAGTTTATTTGCAATAAGTTAAAATAACCAATTATAAGAAAATATGAAAAGATTAATAAAGATGAACATTTCAGCTAAAAAATTGACAAATTACAAAAATTAGTTTATTAAATTTAACATTCGTAAACGATTCATAAATATTCGTAAAAGATTGAATACAAAATTTTGTATTTGAAGGATTTTTCCAAAGTCAAGCTGAGACTTGATATCATGCAACAGCAATGATATATTGCAGTAATTATCTACGTAAACATATGTACAACATCTAAACACGTTTATAACAATTAGCAAACTTTAAGATAAGTTATTAAGTTTAGGTAAGTTATTTTATGTAATACAGATTTGAGCTAAATGCACGAATACATCTGTTCGGCATGCTTTTCGTAAGTTTAGTTCGAAAACTATTGCTGATTGCGGTAATAATGCAAATAGCAACATACTTTCATAAGTCGTAGCAGCAAATAATTTATATTTCCACTTGCTGTTAAAATTGGTGTAGGCCCACTAGATTTTTAATAATTCACGGAGTACGACGCTATTAACTGTTGGTTAGACTGAATTACAACTAAATAATGTAGAAGAGTATTTTCACGCTTTTCCAGTTAGCGTACGCTACAATGAGATTCATTAATAGTTCCAGCGGTACGTTTAACGTAATCTTACAATAATATCTTAAGCAATCACAATTTAGTTTTAACAAATTTATTTATAATTTGTTCTTTAAAGAAAACAGATAGATTTGGTAAAAAGTTAATGATCATTAACAGGTATTTCCCAGTGAAGATACTTTTAACAGAAACACTCTTCATAGGTTATTATTTGCTACACAATATAATTAAGTTGAATTTTGAAAAATAAAGGTAATGAATTTAGTTACTAAACAAATAATTCTGTCAAGTGCCTCCATTTTAGGTTTTGTATTGTACCACAATTGTCCAATAAACTTTTTTAAAAATAATTTTCGAGTAATTCAACCCGTTTTTCGTTTGTTACACTGAAATTTGAAATATCTTCTTTCACTGTTGAAATAAATAGGTCTTTGTGGAAGATTGTTTTTCACGAACCAGAGCGCAGCTGTTGGCACTCGAAAGTCATTTTTCTGAAAATTCTGAATAACTTGGATATTTGCGTTACTGGATGCGGCTTATAACAAAGTACTGTAGGTCCACACTGGGTGTATGAATTAAACGTTTGTTTTGAAGCGATAATTTCAATTTTCATCCGAGTAGCCAAAATAATTGTTTAAATTAAATTTTTGGTCAAGATGTTTTCGTTTATGCTGAATGAGTGTTTTCCAATTTAGATGTCTAGGTGCAATTCGAGTCTGTGTGTGGCTGTATGTCGTTGAAATATAGGGCCTATGCGTGAAAAATTTTGATAACGTAGTGTAAATGTAACAATACTAAATAATTACTTTATTTAATTAAATTTCTTTATTAATTCTTTATTTATTTAAATAACAAGTGAGGTTTTTCTTTTGTTTGTTCTGAAGCAATTATAAATACAATACTATAATTACTTTATTATAGATGTAATAATTGATGAAACTGAATAAATAAAAATAAAATATAAATAACTAAGAACTGTATTATCTTCGGAAATGTATAGAAATTAAACTACATACCTGTTTCGTACATATTTATAATGAATAACAAGAATTAATTTCATAATAAGTGTATATATGATAAATATTCTCGTATTTTTATTTTTATCTTTTTATTTGGAATATTAATATAACTGTATGCTACTTTATTAAAAGTTTACAAGAATAAAGAGAAATTTTTTTAAGAGAAAATGCAAAACAGGTTTCAAAGGAAACTGACAGTTGTAAATACATAAATAAAACTCAGCGACACAAACAACGAGATAAGCTAAAGGAGAAAACACGTAGGGGTTACATAGAGTGTAAGCTACAGTACTGTTGAAAATTAAATGGAGGTGAAATTAGTAAATAATACAGCCTGCTTCTTGTATTCAAATTTACCATTTGTTATGAACCATTCCTTTTTGAAATAAAGATATGAACGACTAATCTTTGTCATTCATTTTATTTGTTTGGTTTTATTTCCTTTGAAGCTACGATAGTACAACAATTACAATCAAGTATGCTTAAACCTTTCAGTAAAGAACATTTCTGTACACGTGCGCCAACTGAAAATAAAAATCAGCTTCCAAATCAGTTCAACAAACTTCCAATTTCAAACAACCTTGTTCTACTACCACCAGTAATCAATGTCAGTAACAAGAAAAAATGAATGTAAATACAATTCAACATCGTCTACTTTATCGAATAGGGAAATTAGAAGAAGCCCAGAAAGAACCATTGGTGGGGAAAGTGGAAAGAAATATGAGCAATACTGTTCATAACGATTTACAGCATCCGTATGTATCTGGCTAAAACATTATTTTTCAATTTCCATTCAAGATTAGAAACACATAAAAATCCACATACACAGGAAATTATCAGCCCGTTGTACATTATGAAGTGGCCCCGAGAGGAGGCTTACAAGCAAATATCCACAAGACTTTCTAAGAGAAAATCAATATGATGACAGACAGTGACTGTTATAAGCAAAATTTTCGTGTTGATTAAATATTTAGTCTTATTAACTAATAATAGACATTGAACGTCGATTTTTGAATAGAAAAAATAAACCTACCATCTTCTTTGCTTCTTCCATTCAATTCTACTAATAAAAGATTATTTTTTCTGTAATCTAAACATTAAAAGACGAGCCACGAAATTATTACAGGAAAAAATCTGGCGTGAAAGAAACCCATGACTTTCTCTTTGTGATGTAATATTTGACGTGTAAACATACTAATGCAAAATACAACCTATGTTGTTCATGAGCTCCGTTGGACTTGATTTTGATAAGCAATGTAGTCTACGGAAAGTAAATCAGCTGTCGAAAAAATTATTGAAATAAAAGTTGTAGGTTTTTAAATTTTCTATAACTTTAATTCGATAATACCCTATGCCTTAATGTAGGCCTATATTAAGGCTAAAATCTTTAAAAAAATGATCCATTACCACGAGAGCACAGCCCTCCCCCCCCATGAATTTTAGTAGACATGCCGCTTACTCTATCTAGAGCACAAAAATGTAGTAAATTAGGTGAATTAATAAAAATCGTACAAACCATTTTTGAAAAATTGCAAAAGTTGATAAATCGCAAGAATAAACTAGTACTTGCGGTTGACCGATTTTAAAAAAGGCATTTATTTTGGATTTCCTCGTCGTACCAATTTTAAGTTTTAAGTTTCAAATTAGTACGATTTTCTGTTTCCGAGTTACATTCAGTAGGCCTGAGAAACATGTATTTCAGGTGAAAACTCGATTTCAAAAATTTACCATAGAAAATCACCATCCTTTCCTTTATTTCAAATAAGGGAAGATATAGTAAAAAATTGTGTAAATCAATCTTACTACATTTATCACTGGATTGTTTAGACGTTTCGTAAATTTTTTGTAGATTAGTTTGTTATTGGGGTTAAAATTATAGGCCTGTTCAACGCGTGAAAAATGGCTTTTATTATATTTAATTTAACATTTACGAATTGTTTACCATGAGGTACATACAACTTTTAGTAAACACATGGTAACATTAAAAACTTGTACTCTTACATCTCATGGAAGAACAATAGTCAGCAGTATTGCTTTTAACCTTATTTATTGAATTATTTTATAATGAATTATTTTATATGAATTATTTATTGATATTATATTACATATTAAAAATACAAATAATAAATAATGCACTTGTCTGTATAGCATATTCCTTCTTTTTATATTATTTCCATTCATTATTAATTAATCCAATTAGATAAATTACACAAATATTGAAAAATGACACGATTAAATCCACCTGTATTTACAAATAAATATGCTAAGTTATTATTTATTTTCCACCACAATTAACAATTCATGCAAATAATAATAATAACAACAAGCGAAATCATTATTTGCTAAAATTGTGTACGTTACGTGTAATATTTATTCTGAAATATTTATCACGATACAATGCTTGCAATAACCTATTATAGCATTCTGTGAGCATTGCTGAATTATGCAGTTCCTAAAAAAAATCTATACCGTATTTGATGTTGTAACACGCGTTACTCGATACGAGATTTTTTAATTAGTCTGCTTGCAACTAGAATTAGCGTCCATAAAAATAAAGGAAAACAATAAATGTTAGTAATATAAGGCAAAATTTCACTTAAAAAATTAGTTTAATTATTTAACATTTCACTGATGTCAGTTAACATTAACAACGTAGCTATATCATATCTGTGAAAACTTTCTGTTCAGTAAATACCTAACACTACTGCAGAATATGAAAGAAATATCGGTAACTCTCATGTAACCTTTATAATTTTGTTTGTTCTGTATTTATTTTAAATCCAGTCTAATAAGATATCTAAAAGATACCATAATATATAACATCAATGGGAAAATAAACTGGCAGGAAAAAACCGATAAATTAAAAAAAACATTAATAACTCCCAAAATACATACAAAAAAAGCCTATCGACAAAAACTAAAATCAGACACTACCAAACAGTAATTCTCCCAGAAGTATAATACGCCAACGAGCCTCTCTTCGGGCGATATAAAGTTGGAGAAGAGGAAAGGATTGAAAAAATAGAAAGGAGGATAGTCAGAAAATGCATAAAAATAGTAGGACAGTGGAGGATAATCTCAAATGAAGAAATTTGTTACCAAGGTTATTACCGTATATACTTATATACGGTAATAACCTTGGTAACAAATTTCTTCAGGAAAAATAATTTCATTCTTGGGGCACCTACTTAGAGCAGAAAACACCAACTTGCTAACCAAAAATCAACTTTTACTCGGAAAGGACAACAAAACTGAAATGGATAAAGAAAGTCCAACAAGACATGCATGAGTTGTGAATTTCAAGGGAGGATCTGATTACAAAATATGGAAAATAAGACGAGCTGATTAAAACTAATACGATAATATTTGAGCGTAAGACCAGAAAGGAACTCAACAGGGTGTATTCGGACGAGGACAGGCGCCAAAGGTCGAAACGCCTCAAAAAATGTGAACGTAAAGGAGAGAAGCAAGAAAAAAACAAGTTACACCGATTAATGGACTGGCCCAGAAATTGGATTAAAGTGATCCTATGAGTTCATAAAATAAAAAAAAATTTAAAATTAATAAATAGATGAGAAGACATGCAGATTGCCTTCTTTTATAGCCCAATGTAATTAATATTTTGTTGATTGAGATAATAATACTGGTCGCGTCAGCCAATGTGGTGAGTAAAAAATTGGGGTTGTAGCCGATACATTCGTACCAAGTAACTACTATAAGTAGCAACTGTTATAGGACAATATGGCTACTAATTATTCTACTTAAAGTATATAGAATTATTCCTGGAGAATGGAGGAGGCTGGTTCACGTGGCACATAATCTGATATACTATCAGTAACATTGAACGAACTGCTCACCACCTATTGATAATACCACTGATATGTATAAATCACAATCGTAATTTTTTTTTTAATGCAACGAAGAGTCGGTTGTAAGACTAACGGCAATTTAAAACTATTGTAATTATTCCTGCTGAAATCTTTTGATGCGGTTTTTGAAAAAAAATTCAAATAAAATTACAAAAACAACAATTTACACAATTTTAAATGAACTTAGAACACTTCTTAGTTGCTTATTACACGGCAAGTAAAACGAACATTGGTCGTTTGTTATTGGGTTGTTATTCTATCAATGAATAATGTTTACTCTTTCTCTAATACACGTACCGGTTTCTTTCTTCTTCAAGAATAGTTCAAATTATTTATTTTTAAATTATACTTTTTATTATAGGCGAAAAGGTATGACATAAGGGAATTTCATCGAGATTCTGACGTAGGTCGAAATAGAGAATGAAGTAAATTTTCCGAGAAAATTGTTTCTGAAGTATAAATACAGTAAAAGTACTGAGAACGAAAGCAGCGAAAGTCTGTAATGGGTATGAGGCATAATTTACAAGTTTAGTGTACTTTGAAAGCGAGCAAATATTATTAAGCTTAAAATGCTTAACTGAAAATTTAAGTAGAACATTTAAGTAATTTACGTGCAGTACTTTTATATTTAATTTCCTCTCTAACTAAAATAAGTTTTAAGTAAATAAGAAACGATTATATACTTTTTGAAATTTATGTAAACATAAATTTTATGAAAGGATAAATAATTATAGCTCACTTCCTAAATTTGTTTTGAAAAGTTGGTTTCATTTAGATTGTTAATTGCATTCAGATGTAATTAACTCGGTAGAATTTAAGACAGTTAAATTTTTTTTTAAAATATCAAAAAAATGTTCAAACTTTAGTTACATACAAAAAAAATCTGAGCTCAGCATTAACACAAAAGTTTCTTGATAAGCGAACTTAGTAAATTTACGCTGATTACATTGTAATCCCATCAAGTAGTGCATTTAAAAACTTGAAGCCGAACGTCTGTTCTAGTAAATAATTAATAGCCCGTCATCTGCCCAACGTTAAATAGATACGCTGCAATTCATCATTCTAGCTGTAAGTGGTTACAGACATGTGAATTCTAACGTTGAAGGTTTTCGTCATAAATCGTACGTAGGGCGAATGTTTGTGTGAACGTTGGATACGAATGTTTGTGAAGCCTATAGTATAAATGTCTATACGAAAGAGAGTCGTACGCGTACATATTAGACAACATACCAAAACACATAAACTCGCTACAATGTGGATCATGTCGGAACTAGGTTATATTTCATTTTTAGATGTAGGAATGTAGAGAAAAAATATTATCTGTTCTTAATGGTTTCAAAAAGTGTAACAGCCTATATTTTTTACAGCAATGTAGTAAAACGCATTTGTTTCAGTAGATACATTCAAATCAAATCAAATAATATTATTCACAATAACTTAAATATAGGTAACACTTTTTTGTTACAACTACTTAACGTTTATTGCTATATTTTTACTATTACTTACTATTGATAATTTCATTTGATACCTTCATAAAAACTTTTAGAGTAAACCACAAATTAATAATCAAGAAAATGAGTGATTAAATACTAATTTAAGTTTAATTATTTTTGGTGAATTATATCCACACAAATTAAAGGACCATAACATCTAATTATTTCAGTAAAAAAGTACTTTAATAATTTGTTTGAGTCAGGAATTATCTCTCAGTACACGTACTATAAATATATTGTTTATAGATTACAAAAAACAAAAGGTTATTTAAAATAATTGAACTCGCCTGCGGAGCAACAAAATCTATCAAATGATTATAATGTCACTTTAATTTGTTACTTTACGTTGTGTCGAGAAATTTGGAAAAATGACGGCTTGAGAATTACATGAACAAGGACTACTGGGTATCTCCACTTAAATTTACAATAAAAGTAGAAATCCAGAAAAACGGTGGATCGTATTGAGTAGGTTTTACGTATTCGGTTCGACTGTTACCAAAAACTTTACGGAGATAATAAGGTAAATAACTTTTTTCGCTTAGCGACATATTTTAAAAATCGTCATCTGAAATAAGCATGATTATGTATAACATAAGACATATAAAAAAATACACAAGATTTGTAATGAGTGTGTACAGTAAAAAACTATTTATGTGAACTCTAGTCACTTGATCGATAAAAAAGGCACGTTAAATTTTTTTTAAAGAAGAAAATAAATTTACTGAAATCTATCGGCGGGTTTTCCTGCTGCCGTTTTTCTTATAAAAAAGAACGTAAACGTTAAAGTTCCTGAATGCTTCAGATGGAAGTCAAACAACAAGAACGAAAGGCGTAATTCAACAAAACCTGGATTTCAGACTTTACGACGTGATAAAATTATTCGAAATGTAATGAATGAAACTTGAGGTCGAAAATTATGATAGTGCTTCAGTTAGATCTAAAACGGGTTCCACTGGAATGAAGAATTCACAGGTTTTGTCTTATGGAAAATACTGGTACATTATACAAAAAAATTCTAGAAATGGTTGAGGGAATAGATTGTTTATTAAAAGAAAATTAATGGGGCGGAGTGCATTGAACAAGTAAAATGGATTGCGAGAATGAAATGTTTAGAATAGGAATTCTCGGATATCTAAACTAGAGGACACGTTTGTTTCTATTTGATTCGACCATGTTTCAGTAAAACAGAGAAAGTGTTATAATGGTCTCGATCGTTTCGAGAAACTATCATGCGCAGGTATAAAAACAGTCAACGCCTTTGCAGTGAGTTAGTTCTTGAATTGTGAATGGAAATGTTGGGTTGTTTCGGAATAGTGTCGTTAGCGACGTGTTTCTTAATTAGGTCAATAGTGTGTGCGCGTGGTATCAAGTGCCTGTGGACAGGTAAATCATTTGTTTTGATTGTTATGAGGTCAATAGTGTGTGCGCGTGGTATCAAGTGCCTGTGGACAGGTAAATCATTTGTTTTGATTGTTATATAACAGACTTTTGAATATAATCAAGTTTAGTTCAAAATTTAAGTTTTGTAATTAATTTATTTGAAGTAATCTAATACTGGGTTTGTTACTATTGTAATTGTAATTGTTTGGAGTCAGTTTAATAACTGATTGTAATTATTAATGTCAATATCGAATTTTTACAACTTTAAAGAAAATCTTATTGTAATTTACAAAAACCACATCCCGAAAAAACCTAGGCTAAGGTGTTACAATACATTTGTAATGTTTATTTAGGATGCGGTTCAAATATGCTGTACTTCGTCAATAACAATAAACAAATCAGATATTAAAAGAAAGATAAATAATATAAGCTATTTATGGCTGTTCCAATTATCGAAATTTCTTACAATCGAATCTAGTGCAGTACACTTTAGTCCAAATATTAGAAGTTATGCACTATCTTGAAGGTACAAATCACGGCAAGTGGATGAATGTACAGTAATGCGTTAAAGTGAAAAGATGATTGAACATAAAATTTTTTGACATGTCTGCGAAATTCAAGCCGTAAAAAGAAACGAACCCCACAGACAACAGCTGTGGCAATTCGCGTTACTGTTTTTAGTAAGACGGCGTGCATTGGTTTCCAATGTACTTTTGACTTCCTAATAATTCTTCCAGCGTCTGTTAATACAACTCTTAGAAAAAATAATAAATTCTGCCATCTTAGAAAGTTTTCCGTTTAATTTATTTTTATTGTACCATTTATATCACATCCGATTCCACGTATTATTGTATTGCTAAAAATCGTAACTGTGCGTGGGTAAATTGATCACGGAGTTTTGGCCGAGTGAGAGAATTTATAGCAGAGAAATTTAGTAGAATATAAGTTACCCTTCCAAAAACTTTGAAAATATTACATCAATGATAAATATCGTATTAAAGTATCACAAGAGTAAATACATTTTATTGTTGTAATAAAAAAACTGTATGTTTTCAGTATAAGAAGCTACATTCAATGTTTTGTGCTATTTAGCATAATCATCTGTATGTACATTAGCTAATGGGTACATGCGATAAATAAAACAGTTCGGACACATAAATTATGTATGTTATCTTCTTTCCGTGTAAAACTGCATAGTTATTTAAATTCTGTAGTTTATGTACTGGCAAATTTAATACTTCCAAGCAACGTTCGTACTGAGGCAGCTTAAGGGAAATTAAAAGAGATTGTTCTTAAAAAAAGTAATCCATTACTTACTGGATATCCACATTACTGGATTATTTAACTGTCTAGAATAATCTGTGGATTCAGTACAACCGCAGTCAGTTATATAAGAGATATACATTATCACAATTACCAACAATGAGATTTTCGCGGTCAAAGATATTAGTAATTTAAGTATACAAGGTGCATATAAAGAGTTAAACCCTCTTAAAAACATTTTGTACAATAACTACAAAACTTATCTTTTCAAACGACCACACACTATATTACGTGGTCATGTGTTTACAAGAAAGAACTACTTTTTCAATAGAATAACGTTTAAATAACAACGTTTAGATATATAATAAAATCTGTCTGTATAAATGCGAAAGCTCTTGTCTATTGACTGATTCACTCACTCATGACTCATCCTCTAAATTTCCGATTGAAAACACTGATCTTTGGCATATTTTTTATTTAGGGGTTGAACATAAAAACTCAAATATTAGTATTTGAATACCCTAAAACAATGTATTTTTTTAAACCTTCCCCAACAGCTGCAGTTCAAAAAATCGGATTACGTTTCTCAAATTTTTATGGTCTGTGCCGCTTTGTATCACAGAATGTGGTAACAATACCCCCCCTCAACAACAACTATTGCTCTATATATTTTTATTATTTAATTCAGTAATACTAAAGACCCGGATTCAAATGCCTAACAAAACAAGAATAAATTAAATTAAATACAAAAGAACAAAACTGTAAAGCTAATACGACAGCAGCGTTTTCAGTGGCAGTTGCAATGAACCATTCGAGCTTGGTATTACGTTTTAGCGTTCGCCGTTAATTTAGATAAATTTATAAATCTTTAAGAGTCTATGACACCTCCCCTGAAAATCACTCACGCCCGCTAAGTTGAGAAACCGTAAGGGATTTGTAGAAAAATAAGATATTTTAATTACGACCATTTGCTCCTAAGGAGTATACAAAGTGGAACCAACCTAAAAAATAAATATAATTTTTGCACCTTCTCCAAAAACTGTAATTCTAAATGTCGGTATTAGTACTGTTAACGTGATTAATAATAAAGTAAAGTTTGGAGTGACACCAGAAAAACTGGAAAAAACTATGAATCAATTTTTTTAGATAAACACCCTTTGATGTTAGCAATAAGTCTGTACTGAGCGCAGGCGCAATTATTAGTATACAAATATGAATATTACGAGCTTTGAAAGTTGACACAGTCATCAGTGAATAATAAGAAATTTTAGAACGAACCTTGTCAATAACTCCAAGAAAATGGTTTTGACTGATCACTGATCAGTCGTAAAACACTCATACTTTT
The DNA here is from genome assembly GCA_035578175.1 of Catonia carolina. NCBI lineage: Eukaryota > Metazoa > Arthropoda > Insecta > Hemiptera > Achilidae > Catonia > Catonia carolina. The sequence goes on from JAQMRL010000002.1 coordinate 87,156,113, forward strand.
TGATGAATACTGTGTACATCATCAAAAGTCATATAACCTACTTTTATAACAATACAAGAAACGAACTGTAACTAGGTAAACAAAATTATTATATGAATTCGAAAATTTTATGCTAACAAGTAATGAATAAGTTTATTACCGATTGTATTGTGAATACTCAGCTGAAGTCTATGAATAAGATTTACAACCGCGGTTTGTTTATACAATTTATTTTGGAAATAAATAAAAATATTCCATTGGAATCCGCTTACAGAACAGAAAATAGTGAGAATAGAGCGGAAAAAGTAGTGGAAAATAAATTAAAAAAACTAAATCCTTATATAAAAGCGGAGGTGGCGATCGAAGATTCTACAGAATCGAAACGGCTTTATGTTCTAGGAAAGAGAATTTGAGTATTCATTAAGACTACAATTATATTAACGAATTGTCCAGAGCTTATCGCTGATGGTATTTCCTCACAATTATTTGAAGAGTTTTTAGACAAACATTGAGAGAAAAACTTCCAAAATTAATTCAGTCATGACGTAGTGCCTCAAGATATATAAAATAATTTAATGTGACCTGTAGTGCTTTCCACGAAAGAAGTCCGCTGTAGAGACCAGTTTATCCACAACAGTTTATTAAAATTTTCTATTTACATCACAAGTACAGTTCTATTTTATTGTTAATTATAAATGCAAGAGTCTACTATAGACACAATTATGTAGTAAAAATTAATAGTTTAGTCGAAAAATCATTTCCTAATTTTCACGTGGAGTCAAAATAGGAACTATTTAAATGACCTCTAAATTAAAACTAAAAATGAGATTTTACTCTAAATATTCAAATTGCAGAAAAAACTGTGATCTTTGACGTAATTAAACCCCGATTTTTAATATAAAGGCTGCAAAAAGTAACAGACGTTTAATGAGTACACTAACAGAAACCCGGCTAAGAACTGGGTACTTTTGATGCGCAAACTGTTGTATCTCCGACAAATTACTAAATAAAAAATTTAAGTTAAATGAATAAACACAGGAAAGAACAAGCTTTAATTTGCTGTGGCGGTAATTTTTTTCCTTCCGTTCATTCGTTTTAAAAATAGAGCTCTTCAAACACAACGGACTTCTTTCGTGGCGGGCACTATAGTGGCTTACATTAAACATTTTAGAAACCTATCTGGTGTGAAGCACTAACACTTGTTTTTAAGCCAATGTAAATATAGAAAAACATTACAAGTGGATGATGCTAAATGAAAATCACTAATTGATGATAAACAAAGCACTGTAGACAAAAGCGTTTAAATAAAAGGTGTAGGTGTTTAAATTTTCTATAAATATCTTGATATACTTTTGTCCTAAAATGCATATTAAGGTCACAATCTAAAAAAAATTAATTTTAACAGTTTTAAATGATCATAATATGGAAAATCTTTAATTCACACAAACTAAACACAGTAGAAAAACCGCTTGACAATAAAGCAGTATATTTTACAATTTTCTACAACATTGGTTGTATAGGCTTACACTTTTGCTCTAGAATGGATACGAAAGCCGTAATCTAAAGAAGACCCTAATTTGTACCTCAAAAGCACAGCCCTCCTCTAAAATTTTAGCAGACATTACCGCTGATCCCATATTTTAGAGCCTAAAAAATGTATTAAATGACTCAATTTGAAGTAAATTCGTAGAAGCCGGTTTTGAGAAAGTTACAAGAAAGAACAAAATCGCACAAATAAATACTACTTCCATTTATTTGACTGATTTTTATGAAAATGTTCAGGTCGGGTCCACTTGTAGTACCTAACTAAAATAAGTACAATTTCCGTTTTTGATATTTTTGTCAAAACACACCAATATGTAAAAACATACGTGTTGGACTCAAAAGGATCTGAAAATGTATCTCCGGTGAAAACTCGACATTAAAACATCACGTTCCTTACGTATATTTCATATAGGGCAAGAGAAAATCAAAATAAACTATCGGCAGTGATTAAAACATATGCAAGCTCTCAATCTTGAGTTTACGATATTAAATACAAATATCATAAAATTTTGTAAAAAATTTAATTTGCGGCGCATAACAATACGTACAATAATTGAAAGTACTTAACAACCTCAATAAATGTTAATGTTATTCAAATAAGTAAAAGAAATTCAAATTCAAATAGAGTATAATATTTGAGCAAGAGGGAATTACATTTCAGCATCAATTACAATAAAACTTTACTCAATGGGACACGATTCAGACAGATATGGCTGTGCTTTTACAAAGAGGATTAAATGGTACCCCATTTAAATGCAATTTCGAGTGCATAATCGTGTTAGAGCGCTGTTGCACTTATACATTTTTTTTCAACTAATGCAATTTTCAACCAAAGAGCATGTAATAAATTATAATAAAAGGGCATATTTAATTTAATATTCAAAATATAATATTACGAATTTAATAATTTATAGAACTAATTTTATTGAATCCGTGTAAACATCATCAGTTATGGCGTATTTGAGAGTTGACCTCATCATTTTGGATAGTTGGTGGAATGACCCTCGTTATGTTAACAAGTTGTGAAAATAATTTAATTGTCGCTAATATTAGAATTTTCTGAATGTAAACTAAACGAAATAGGTAAATAATTATTACATGTTATACATTATAACAAACGTACTTTGACAGGAATTCTGGAAAACATCCTACTCGGAGTACAATATAAACGTGAAAATTATGAAAATCAACCAACACGGCTTTTGAAATGATAGTCACATTGGATGAACTAGTGGCGTTTTCGATTGGTAGGCCAAAAAGTACCAGATTTTATATACAGCTAAGATTAGCAGATTTCATCCCATCTTCCTAAATCGACAATGTGTTTCTTACCAAACCAGGTTCTAACAAACTTTGCCTTTGAAGCGACAATAAACTCTCAAGAACGAAAAGGAAAAGTTTTGAATTATCATTCAAGGAATAATAAAAAAGTAATTTCAATATCGATTAAACCCACCGGATTGGTCTAGCGGTACAATCGTCACCAAGAATCAGCTGTTTAACACCTGATTTTTGGAGACAAAGGTTCCGTGGTTCAAATTCTAGTAAATAATATATTTCTTATTATATTGGCAACTGCAAGTCAATATATTTTATTCGAATTGCTAATTATTCTTAAATTGATCAGATTGCAACGAATACATATTAGAACTAAGAGAAAAATTTATATCCATAATAACAAATATTATTTTGTTACGGATATAAAGTCTGCAACTATTTAGTTGAAGGGAATGTAAGGGACTGACACAGTTGGCCAATCATGAAACACGTTCGCAACTACATATTTCTAACTGGTAATTGCCTCGAATTCAGGATGAAAGAACCAGAAACAAGCTAACGACACCCCTGAGACAAACTGAAAAAAGAAATTATGTACCCGCTTGGTTATCACGTAGGCCTACGTATTACGCAGCCTATCTAGCATAACAGTTAAGAAAATTATTATTTATAAATTATAATGTGTTTCACAAGTTTTAAAGATAAGCGTGCACAGAGTAATTTTGTGTTAAATCCATATTCTATGCGGAAGCCGAAAAGAGTGCTTTGCCTTAATACAAACAGAATGCGTACCGACTGAGCCATTGAAATATCCCAGTCTTTTTTTAATGTTTTATTTTTGTCATCTTATACCACTAACATTAGCGATGATTTTTGCAGGTTAGTAATTAATAAATTAAAATTAATTATCAAACAATTTATTCAGGAAATATAATGGTACACAACCATGTTTTAAAGAAGATTAGTAATAATTATCAAAATTCAACTGCATCAGAAGTACAGGTTACGTATACCTAAAGAGAAATTAAAAATAGAGAAAATTTTTAAAAAGTAGTATTTAGGGCGTTCTGAAAAAGGGTTCTAAGAATTCAGGGCGTTATTCCACACAACAAAAAAATAAAAAAGTTCTACTTAATATAGGTCTGAAAATCATTAGTTACCGAGTTATAGAGATAAGTTAAGAGTTATTTGATAAGTTGCATTTATTGTTATTTTATAACAGATTATGCATTAAAAAAGTTAAATGAAAAAAAAAAAAATTCACATACGATACGGTAAAATTTATGCCTAATTTAATGCCCAACAAATATCTGTAGGGCATCGTCTCAACGGGGGTAACTGAAACTCTGACGAAATCTTTCACCGTGTATAACTCGGTAACTAATGATTTTCGAACCTATATTAAGTAGAACTTTTTCCTTCTTTTGTTGTGGGGAATCACGCCCTGAATTCTTGGAACTCTTTTTCAGAACGCCCGTTATAATACTAATTATCCGAATAATTTTTGGTTTTCTTTTTTATTTTATTTTTTTAACTGCAAAAACAACTAGAAAAAATAATCAATAAGAATCATTAAATTGTAAAAAAATGCGTTAATGGTTTAGAAGAGGACACAACCAAATAACGGTGTTCTATAGTTAAATTGTGTTACGTTTAACATATTTTTTTATTTTATTACACATTCTGATCATTTTAAAAATTACATTTACAATAAGATTTCAAAAAATCATTAGTAAATATTAAACAGAATTCAGAAAAAGCTCGTTTATCAGTTTTTATTACAATAAAATATTGTAAATTTAGTTTCGTTTTCGTTTGTAGAATTTTGTAAAAATTGTAAGATTTTTCCTTGTGTTAAGTTTTAAAAAAAATATTTAAATGTTTCCATCGACAGACTGTTGTTGTAAATCATGTACTTTCTAAATAAAATAAATAAAATTGAAAATAAAATTCTTAATACTTATTAAATGTTTAAAAATTTTAGTTGACATCTAATAAAATTTTGAAACAAATTTTTTTAAATTTATTAATTCGGTCATAAAATAAACAAACAAGATAATAATTACCAACGCAAAAACGATAGTCCAATTATTTACCTGAAACAAAGAGAAGCAAAGAAATAGTAAATCTCAAGTAAAATAAAACGATGATAAAATAAATAGCAACATTAATTTTACAATAATACTAATGTATATGGCATAAAAAATTGCATGTAATCTAGAAAACATTAATCACAATTTTGCAAAGAGAAAAGCAGTTGTTGCTGTTTTTGTGCATGAACGTTTAATGATTAAACGTATTAAGGAAACTAAGAGAATAAAAATAGGAGTCGATAAATTATTATCTTAATCTTCCTTCAATCGTTTAGGGTTTTCTAAACCAAGTATCTATGACAAAACTGATAATTTATAACAAAGATAAAAGCTTATCTTTATTAGAAAACTAAAACAATAAAAATTAATTATGATGCGAACTAAGAAAATTTCTTTAATGTTTTACAAATTAAAATTTTTAATTGCAGTTTAACCGTAAAGTTATAAACTTTAAAATTTTGAAGTGAAAATAATTTATAAACCCTAACAATTAACGTTTATATCACTTTTATAACATAACAATAAAATAGTAAAATATGCTAAATGGTACGATATCCTTCAGCACAAAAACGTAACTTACTTCACAATAATTATTAAGATAGTAATTTTTTTTTTATTTTCTTTAAAGTCACATCGACAGTTCGGTCATTAGCAACTACTGTGGGTTTTGGTACTGCAACGGTGGGTTTAACGTGTTAAAATTTCCAGATCATAGAGGGGAATCTAACCCGGGACCTTTCGCTTTGTAGGCTAGGGAACTAGTCACTACCCCACGGAGGCGGTCCAAGATAATAAATAATTTATATAATCCTAATAAATTAATGTTACACAAATATTTTGATGCAGCAAAAACAAGATACCGTAATTATTGGATTCATTCAAAAATGTTTTGACAATAGTTTTTGAATAGGTGTTGACAGGTGGGGTTTGTTAACTGATGGGCGACTCACAATAGATTTGCTGATATTTTGTAGTATATAGTAGAAAGAGTTGTATTTCTTTAAGTTTTATTTTCGTTTGTTTATTTATCTAATTAATCCATTTCCGTAAATACGAATATATAAAAAGAGTTGAACTCTCCATTTTTTTTAATCAGTAGTGAATCTGTTGTGAGCCATTGTGTAAGTGTTAAAATCAATTTTTTACACAAAGATGCGAATTGAGCGGTTCACTTCTAATGAGGAAATCGTGTGTTACTATTAAGGGCTATTTCCACGACGCAAGTACAAACTAGATCGCTAGTGACTTTAAATAAGTTTCATTTGACTAGTGCTAGTAGAGAAGAAAAGGTCACGTGATTGACTAGCAATAATAAACTGGCTCGGTGTGAACGTTTGGAAACGTTGCTAGTTGCTAGTACGCTGTACTTTGTACAGCAATACATAGCACAACTCAGATATTATGTTATGAGAGCAATAACTGGCAATAATAAACTTGCTCCGTTGGAATCGTCAGCGACGCACTAGTACTAGCTAGTACTAGTAGATAGTAAACTAGCATTTTTATCATCGTGGGAATAGGCAGTACTGTTGTCAAATGACGAGTCGTGGAGCTTAAAATTAACTCTTGAACAAACCGTGTTCTGCTAATTTGCTACCTATTTTTCACGCTCTGCGTCTTCCAAGCTAGCGGTCATTTTCCGTTTATTATCTAATAAAAAAAACTAGCTAAATTATAAAAGTAGATACCTACAATAATTCGTTTAGATATTGCACTTAAGAAACTAGTAAAACTGGATATTGATGGCCGAAATAAGGTACACCCAAATAAAACAAGGACATTTGTTCTCATCCTATTCAGTAGAATTCTATCTACCTACAATATAACTGCCGCACATACAGTACGCGCAATGTATATTTCCCTACAACACTACAACATCGTTCTTAAATTCGCTAGCAAGCCCCAACGTAAATCTCAGGGTTGTTAAAGTGTACGACATATAAAATTATTCGTTTGTAAGTACGAATTCATTCATAAATATTTGAATGAAAATGTCATATTATTTCAAGTTAATTTTAATTTAAACCTTAAATTTTTAATAATATTTCTGTGATCAATTTAGTCTACTATTTAGCTAAGTAAATTAATTTTGTAATTTAATAGTAGGCCTATTTATAACGTTAATTATTTTATTTAATCATTTTATTTATTTTTTGGTTTAACGTCCGACTGTTCTGCAATTACTGCTAATGCAGACGGTAAGGATAAAATGATTTTTGTAACGTATGAAAATATGCCGTGCCTGAATAGAGTTCGAACTCAAGACCGCATGATGAGAGGTGAGCACGTTACCAACTACGCCAATGCGGCCGGCACTATTTAATCATTAATTTGTTAAAACATACTTATTATCTGCTTAGATATAAGTTTAAAAAGACAACTTCTTGTTTATTATTAACCAGACCCCAAAAGAACCTAGAATAAACGTTAAAAATTAATTCAAACATCATATAAATTTTTACGCTCAGAATTTAAAAAAATAAATTTACGGTTTAAAACACCAGCTAAACTACAATTTTATATTTAAACTAATGTTTACGGGTATACGCTTGTTATAAAATCTCTAAAACAACAGATACTGCAGAAAATGCAATTTAAATACAAAGACAAAGTAACACATCAAAAGAAACACAGTCGGAAAGCGAAATCTGACCATAGGGTAAACCATACAACTCGGTTAAATTTATAAAAGATTAGGTATATCTTACATCTTGCAACACAGTTCTATCATATCTGAAGCACTCACAAAACGTGATAAAACAATTTTTTGGGTTTATATAAAACTACAACATAAATTATTTAACTAATGGTAGCTTTTTGTGTTAATCCAAGTGTGCAGTGTTCTACTTAGGCTTCATTAAAAGTCACCCACTGCCAAACTCGTACAAAAGAAATCTGTACTTCAGCATTTTTTCATTTTTATTTTTTGGGTATTGTAATAAGTTTGGTTACAATAAAAAAACAAGTTTCTAAATTTGTGTGATTTTTTAAAATTTGGATTTGAAAATAAGTGTACAGGTTTTTAATAAACGTATGTACTTCGTCTATATTGTGCCTATATATTACAAACGTACGTAGTAATTTACCGGCGTGTGACGTCTAAATTTGTTTTGAAACGTTTGTATGCTGTTTATTTTTTATTAGTATTTCGTGCAAAACCGGAGATTAAAAGTTCTATACACACAATCCTAATTAGCTAAGTAAAACAATATTTAGTTTTACCGTAACAGCAAGTGTGATCTGTGGGTAGTAGGAAGTAGGCTACTACTTATGTAAACTGTGACACAGTGAAATTCGTTCTCTGGGCGATTATCATAGGAGACATGTACGGGTAATAAAGAAAATAGTAATTTTTTTATTTTAATGTCTAACCCCTACGATATTTCTATGAAGTAGTTTGCAAATACAGTAATTTCTTATTTTACGCGGGCGTTACGTTCCAGCGAAACTCCGCGTAAATTAAGACATAACTTAAATACGATCTTTGAGGTTAGGTTCTGACAAATAAATACTCAATTATAATGATACGATTCTATATTATCTATTTCAGTTACATTTCAAAAATATAATTAGTATAATAATTTAAAACAAAAAATTGCATTGTACAGTACTGAATTCCAAAACACCATAAAAACAGTGCAGAAAACTTATTTTTTACAAAAAAAACTTGTTATCGCTGTCAGTTATCATTATGCAAAAGACTTATCATTATGTAAAAGATAATTTTAAGAGTTGCCTCTTCTCGTTATACGATGCTAAAGCAGCTTCCATTTCTCTTTTAAATGCCTGACTTTGCTCGCTATTCGGATTTTCGCTATTTCCTCATACATTTTAAAAACTGTGTTTAAATGATTTTAATGTCAATTTCTTTAATAAAATAGGGTCCCTTGCTTCACATTCATCTTCATCAGTGTCATTTTCTACTTCTTTTAATTTTAAAAGCATTATCATTAAGTTCAAAATCTTCTAGCACTAGCATTTCGTATTCTAACTCATCTGTTTGTAAGTCATTGAGTCCTTCTCCCGGAAACTGTCCTATTGCGGCCTTTTCTTCACAGAGAATTTTATTTTTTTTTTGCTACTAACATTAAAGAAGCCGATCAGATTTTGCACTGCGTATAATATAACAAATACGTTCTGATACCGCATATAAGCAAATTTTCTCCTTGTATAATAAATACTTGTGACATTGTTTATTGATCGCGTGTAACCAAAACCGCGAAAAAATCCGCATGAAATAAAGGACTACTGTACAGATACACTAAACTTTAAAATAAATAAACAAATGGATATAAAATTTAATTTTAACCAAATTATAACAAGCAATGCTTTTAAATTTAAAATTAATAATAAAGCATACAATATACAATTTATAAACGTTCATTATTTATAAAGAAAATTTTAAAACACGGTTCTTTTACAAACAAACCAAAGCAGTAATATTAAAATAATTAATTTCTAATTAAAACACAATGAATTATTTCGAAACTACATTAAAATTCCAACAACGTACGATTTTAAATCATATTTTAAATCCACTATCACACTCAGTTCAACTTGTACAAATAACAAATACTGGTCAATATAATTAAAATACCATTGTAGTATTTCAACGCTTATGTAGAAGATATGATGAGAATAACTTATATCAAAATATAATGTGTATATTACCATTATCCGTACGTTTACTGCAAAACTTTATAAAAGCTACTAATTGAAATTATAACTAAAACTACACAAATACATGATACTAGTTCCAATTTCAATAGAATACTAAAACCAAGATAATGGCAGTTTTGCTAATGTAATGCTGAAATGCCGATCTGGTAACCGAAATAACGATAAGTAGAATATCGATTTCCATTTTCTAGGATTTATTTTAATACCACGAATAAAAAGTAACAACAAACATAGATGAAAATAAGAAATAAAACTGTTGTAGTAATGGACCCACAATGAAAGAAAATATTGCACTGAAATGTAATTGTCCGTGTGGACGTACACAGTATGCCACAGTTTAATTCGTTAAAAAAATAACTTTTATGGTTCAATGGATTGATTTCCAGACTTATTCATTAGTATTCCTGAGCCTGATTTTCATTTAATATCTAAAAATAATCCAGGGTAAATTAATAATAAACTGTCCAGAAATTAAAGTCTTGGATAATAAAATGATTAGTGTCCACCACCGGTATTTTTTAATAAATAAACAAAAACATCTCTCGACAGTAAAATTTGATATAGAAATAAGATTTACTTACAATTCAGATTTTGAATTAAATAAATACATAATTAATAAAACGCTAGAACAACTTTTGATAATATTTCTTCAGTTTCACTGTTCACGAAACAAAAAAATAAAAGTTCAGCAAGTAAAAACTAGATTTTACAGACTAAGAAAAAATACTGGTAAAATTTATAACAAGCCAATAGAAATTTTAGATTAAGTCATCATGGATAGCGTGCTAAGCTACCCGGCTTCGATTTCAGGCTAGGGTCTAAAAATTACCATACGTTTCCGATCCCGCAATAGTCGCTAATGACCGTTAATGCTGATGCGACTTAAAATACACGATAAAGATAATAAAAAAGTACAACTTAGGTCTAGTTACATGACCATATTTGGAGTCTGTGTTCCTGTCTTACAACCGCCAAAAAATGAAGAATTGCTCAATATACTGTAAACCTACGATATATTAAACTCGTGCAATAAGCAACATTTTTCATCTCTTAACAAATGTGAGAAATTATCACAGGTACTAAAACTCTAGTTTTAAAATTTCTATAGGCCTAACGGATAATCTGTATCCAACATTACATCTATGTGTGCGCTATATTTCTATCGGTTATTTAAGATATGCCAAAATACTAAAGTAATGGCGATTATAACATAGAAATTCCCGGTGAGATACAAAATTTGAAATGAATAGAAAAATATTTGGGATGTGCCGTGTCTTTCACAAACAAGTAGGACAATACATAAAACGTGCATAAGAAAAATAGGCAAGACACACGTTTAAAGTTTTTATAAGACCATGTGGTCTTTCCAAGCAAAAACGAAATAGGTTGCAGGGGCTGAAATGACATTTCTGAGAGCATGAAAAGGCTATATCTGGAAGGATAGGCTCAGGAATGGAGATATAAGGGATGAAATGGGGATTATTGGCGTAGATGAGACAATGATAATTTATGAGATGAAATCCGGCAGCCATTTTGAACGATAAGAGAGGACCGTTTCCCCTGGACGCAGGTACATCCCATAGGTATGAAAAGTATTGGACGCTCGAGAAGGAGATGAATTTCGAAATAGGAAGAGCTGCTTAATCCATGAAGAGAAAAAGAAGACGTTTAAATATGTTAGTGTAGAGACTTCGGTTTCAAGTTTTACTCATTTTTTGGTAACTGCTAAATGAATAAAATATTAATTTTATTGTATAGGCTAAAATTTGAAATACTGTATCACTTTATGTTAACACATGACTAATTAATATTCTAAATATTTTAGACATAATATGATTTAATGTAACTAAAATAAACTTTACATTCAAATAAAATGATATAGAGTTTTGGCAAGGGTAAAGATAAACTCGATATGCAAAGAATTGGTAGAAATGAACGGTTGAATTAAACTTTAGATAGGAAAGTTGTAATCCTCAGTATTAAGCCTCTCTCTCTCTCTCTGGCTTTAATGTCGGTTTATGATGAAAACAGAAAGAGAAGAGGAAGGGTGAATGAAAAAGAAGGAACCCGTAGAATGATGATGGATTGTACATGGAGACAAGCGTAACCACAATGGTATGACGTAATGGGGGAAGGAGATTTTCTGCCAAAGAAACGTTTCAGCAAAGAGCATGTAGATACAAACGTTACTATATAAACAAAAGAGATCTGCGTTTGTTATAATGGTGAAGGCTTTATATTTTTATCACGAAAATTAACCGACCACCTAAGTTATGTAACAGATGTTAATAACAACGAACAAAATTCATTAAATTTCCGTTTTATACGAAAATCTAATAAGAAATAACTTTCACGTAACGAAAATATTAAATTCATGTATGAGGTATACATTAAAAACATTGCCATGTTCTAAATTTATATAACAAATTTAATATTTTTCTCTTTATTTAAAAAATTAAATTTTCATTAATACTGTAGTTAAAATTTTTTGACATTATTTGATATCAAAACTATAAAACTGTGTAATTTGACAATACAAACGGCAGTTTCTACATGAGAAATGAGAATTCTACATGAGAATTTTAATTGGTTTTTATTGGTATTAGGCCTACTCGTGCGAAAAAGTCGTTGAACCGAAGCCCATAAATAAAATATCATTACAAATAAATAATTTTTATAGACAATTTATAAAATATTGTGGCCATTTTTAAAAGGAAAGTGTTGTTTCAGATTTCTCTAGCAGAATTGAGGTTTTAAAAGCGTTAATGCAAAAAATAATAGTAGATAAATCCAATTACTTCCAAGAAACGGTTACAAATGTAATGTACAAATGGTTAGGTATAGTACAGTCCTACTTTTGTGATGGCTAACTAAGAGGGGTTGGTGTATCTATTTAGATAATTGGCTCCTTTGTAACCTTTTACTCAATCTTAATTTATTTGTACAGGCTACCTTTTGTTAAGATTCATCCAGAATCCACCAGAAAAACTTAGTATTTTTATTATTATCTTTGTTCATCTCGAATTTCCATAGCTTACGTATATAAGCGCGGCCGGATTGGTTAGTTTTTGAATTGTCACAGGCGAGTAAATTCTGAACCGCGTAAGCTAGCAGTTAACGTTGGAGAAGGTCAAACGTCTTCTGTGTGTTTTTGTTATTAATTTTTCCTCAAAATTGAGAAATAATAAAAAAGTAAGCTAGTTCATGGAAACAAAAAGGAACTGTAACTGAGGAAAATCATGGAAAAACCTTAGAGAAACAGCATAGTAATTTGCAATACTAAATAAAAACAACATACTCGTAGATAATACTATAGCACAGTAGCTTAAATAGACCTGGTTAAGTAGAACTTAATGCCCCGGCCTATTTTAACCTTCAGCATCATTTAAACAAGCTACAAGGCTGTTTTTGGTTTAGCTGAACCAGCTGTTGCGAAAAAATTCAAGTTTTTTAATCTAAACGCTTGCGCCTTATAGCTAAAGATCCCTAACATATAAAAAACCAACATAACAAACTGACATAAACATCTCTACGTTAACGATTGCTCATGCAGACGTTACAGAAAGGGACTTCTCTAAACGGAAACTGACTTACACGTGACAACTCACGAAGCTCGCCTTAAAACCCAAGTAGGCCTGTATTGTCTTTCTAAACGTTTAAGTAAAAAATTGGATTAAGCTTTATAAATTTATTTTATATCTTGCGGGAGTTTTACTGCTTCAATTGGTCTAATTAAAGTTATTTTACTCTATTCTTACCTAATTTACCGTTTTGTGAATTCAAACTGTGAATGAACGTTCATAATTAAAAAAAGTGTATTTTCTTATTAGTTTTCTCGATTACCCTAATCACTTCTGTGAGATTATAATGAATATTTTAAGAATAATGTTCTGATTCATATAAATTTATTATAAAGATTGAGCCTAAAATATAGGCTACGTCCGAACGTCCGTTCAGGCAACCGGCACTTACAATATAATAACAGATTCAAAGAATCGGAAGATTATTTCAAAGTTCATAGACCTACTTAGTGAGATCAATTATAAATTATTTACAATTTACCATTTTAATATACTACGTTTTATACAATCTTAGAGCATAATTTTGTATATAACTATACTTAATCGAGTAATTTCATTTTTAACAAATTTAACAGTAAACATTTAAAAAGTAATTAATAGATTTTTACATGAATATAAAGAGTAGATAATATAATAAAAAGGATAAAACAAGAGAAAAAATTAAGGGAAAACTTACAACATGGGAAAATAACTAAACAAAAATAAATGAGCAGGTTACGACTCAAATATTATTCTCCATTTAAATAGAAACGTACGTTTATGTGAAAAATATGCTTTAAAATAACCTAAAGGATATTATAGAGTAATGTTATGTTCCACAAAAGTACAGTACAATAAATAAAAGGTACTAGTTAGTACCAGATACCAAGTATCAGTATAATATTTGATAAAAAATTAAAGAAACCTTCTTCTAAGTTTCCATTAGAATAAAATATAGACTGCACGCAAAAACAAGAGATAAACGTGAATGTATCTACAACACTTATAAAAGTGACAGAAATGTTGGAAGATAATGTTATAACCTACTATAACTCATAATTAAAGCTGGTACTGTGTTTTCAAAAATAAATTTTAGTAAAAGTGACACGAACTTAAAATATGATGTACTTATGTTAAAATTTAATAACTGTTCTACAATATTAACATAAAAACACATCAAAAAAAATTAAAAAATATATTTCAGCAGCAATTTACTATTTAAGTTATTATAATAATGTAATTTACTAAGAATTTTATGTTTTCAAAAAAGGAACGGTAGTAGGTGTTATCACCTGGTATAATCATATAATTATTAATATACGATTGTTAATTTCATTAAACACTTTCATTTTCTTGTACTTCTATAATCTTCTTAGTAAATTAATACAAGAATTTATAAAAATAAGATTCCGACTGTGTACGTAAAAATTTTGTGTGAAACAGTCACACGACCTTTTCTTGTTAATGTAAATTATGAACTGTACAACTTATGTTTAACCATGAGTAAACAAAGTAATATGAAAAACACAAACTAATTTGAATCATGAGTGACTGACGCTAAATGAAAATCAACGACTATTAGACTTAAAAACACGGAAAAAACTAATTGACGCTAAACTAAGTTCCTTAAAGACAAACGTTCTTTACAAATGACTATAGTATTTAAAAAATAACTAATTTTAAAAACTGCTACTACGCAATTAACAACTAAAGTTCAATTAAGTACCTTTTCTTTCACGGTTCTAAAATTTCACACACTACATACGTAAATTGCATAATATTTTACGGGAAGATAAACGTTTATCTATTTGTTTGCTGATCGATAAATTGAGGAATAAATGTAATTTAAAATAATTTATATTAGGGAGTTCTTACTTATTTATCGTATGTGAATCTAATAATAATTAAAGTTGCTCTCTAAATATCTCCAATATTTATATATAATATTACAAATAAGTTTTATAACTTAAGGATTTTGTAAATAATTAATTACTATTTTACAAAACTATTTTGATCTTATTTGAAATTCCGAGATCCAAAACTGAAGGACGGCAACCACGTCAACATAAAAGTGGTCCAAAGGTTTCAATAAAAAGTACAGAGAACAATTACATCATCGCCTTTGTACATAGCAAAAAACATATTATTCAGAGATTTAAACATTCCTACAACTCAACAAGAAATCTACATATTCAAAACAAAATACCAAAGAAGATTTTAATCACGCACAAATCATTTCGCCATCTTCCTTTTAGATAATTCAAACGAAGACATCTTATGGACTTATTTTAAAATGACAATAAAACACATGAAATAAATTAAAGAAGTTCCTCCACTAGGAGGTTATCTTTGGCCATTACATAAAAAGGCAACTCATGCGCTTATTATTCTACATAATAGATTGTAGATTCTGTTGTATCATAATATAAAAAACGTTATTTACAACTATAAAACCATTGAAGCAAAATTGCAAGATTGGAACATTATTTATCCTATAAGAGTGGAACTACTGCGATAGTTTATGGTGAACTTTTAAGACAAATTCTAAACGCTCTGTTACTTTCAGCAAACGTGAAATATTGAATTTTAAATACAGTGTTAATTATGGAGACATCTTACAAACAAGACGGTATAGACTGGAGGGAACATAAAATATTCTGAATACCCTAAGTCTTTCGGTATAAAATTTATATTGCAACGTAGATTTGGTGAAAATAATCCTTTAAATAGTAAAATTACTCAAGAATGTTATTGCTGTTATATAAAGCACGTCAGGAAAAATGATAATATAAACCCTTATCTAGATGAATATTAATGTTAAAGGAAATAATATACCTAATACAGTATTGTACACTGTTTTATTTTCATTTTTATTCGTAACTTATTTTAAAAAAGAAAATGTTTTACCTTAATCCTGATTGCTAATTCAAAAGTTTGCATAATACGAAAAGAAAAACTAAATATATATGTACAGTATAAGCAGTGTTGATTACTACTAAGTTCGTTAAAGGATTCAATTTTTCAATTGAATGATTTTAACAAGGGGAACTTTTCCCGTAAAATTGAAAATACAACGACCTGACTGTCGTATTTGTAAATTAAATTGAAGTTGACGGTTTTCTGCTTTACAAAAAATAAACTTTTTTAGTTTATTCTGTTGTAGTCTCTCTAGCCTGAAAACATACAAAATAGTGTTATCAACTCTTTAGTTATCACACTTTCCATTGTTTAAACAGAGAGCTATACACATCGTACTCTTAACTACTACTTCCTTCAGATGTCATAACCATACATCGATCTAGGTTTTTATAACCAGAAAGAACATCAACAAGTTTTCAACTTAAGTAACTACAAGTTATTGCTTTCAAAGTTCAGTAATAATTTATAATGCAACTTATTTGATTGGTTATGCATACAGACAGTTTTACACCGTTAGTTACATGTATTTAAGCTTAAAGCTTAAGTATGGTTATAAACTTGAAATTACATGAGGTTGGGAATGAAACTCTTACATTAGAGATGTTCTTAATATGCTCTTCTGTAATTTGAATAAACAATAAACCAACTGTGAGCTGTTAAATCTCTTTAAAATACGTCAAGTTTACAAAAGAGTGAAAATAGTTTTTGGATGTACTTTACCGTAAAAAAATTATTCTGTTTTACATTGGAATAGATTTAAAAGGAATATTTAGTTGAAGTATTATAAATAAATTTCTATCCATTAAAATATAATGTATTCAGAGTCAAAATTAATTTACGATACAAGAACACATTGTATCAAATCCCGTAAATATTTTAGGTCGTCAATACATTAGCGACTACAACGGATTACGGAACAGTGTGAAGGTTAAATAATATGTCACAAATCTGGAAATCTAATCCCGTAACTGTCTGCTTATAAAGTAGACTATATATTATTAACAGAGGGATGACCACAAAGGGGTAAACAACTACATAAATTTATAAAAAGCAACTAGTAAATATTTACTGTAATTGTGGCGAACATTGATTTTATGTCAAATGTAATATAAAAAAAATAATATGAAGGGATAGAGCACCTAACAGAGACAGCCAGAATATTAACTATACGCTTACCCGTCTGTTGAATTTATAAGCTGTATAATAGTTAAATACAGTACAACTGAGCTACCGAGGATACCAATTAAACTAAAGTATTTATTACTAAATATATAAGTAAATAACAATAGTTGTTTTGATTATACCGGCATTTAAAATTAATATTAGTAAATCAATTCTCCTTCTTCTTAATGTACCATTGCCTTCATAACGTTGGTATTACAGAAATTTACTCCTTATAAAAAAACGTTGGTTTCCACCCAAACGAAATTCGACATTACTTGCGTTGATTTTATATCGGCGGAAATTTTATATTGCCTGATTGCAAAATGACGTAACTTTATTAATCTAACATAAAATACTGACTAAATTCAATTTAACAACTTGAAAAATAATTATTAATGTTTTAAACCATAATAAATTCTTGTGTAAGGCTACTAACATTACAATCATAAAATGAACCACCGTTAAAATTGAAATATATTATGATCTAATTCTAATGCATCACTCATAAATTTTTCGGTTTCATAAAACTAATATTAAAATGTAAAATTTGATTCATTAATTATTTTCGTTGTTTATATAAACTAAAAGGCATCTGAAACTTCACTGTACAATTTTTACCCCTGAGAATCTATAACGACAGTGATAAACAACTAATTTTGATCAAGGTCCTGTGACCGGGTGGCGACATTAAGTGGCAAGTTGAAACCTTATTTGTTTTGTGGCCCTGAAAAGGGCCATTTAAGCGGTGATCGTCTTGATGGAAGGCGTCAGTCATAGTCGTCGTAGCGGTCGAAGAGCTGGGTGACACGGCGTGTCGTTGTCCAGCGGAGACATCACCTTCTTCCCTCGCAGTAATGCGTGATGGCTGCTTTATCGGGTCCGGTGGGCGTAAGGCTCGGTCCAGGGATGGACCGCTGTGGGCATCGCTCGCGGCAGCGGGCGATGACAGTCCGGTCGACGGTTTAGACTACTGGTCGGCGAGGGGAAGCGTTATCTTCTCTCTTGCGGGGTCGTCAATGAGTCTTCACTGGAGTCCGGTAGCCGTGTGCCGATGGTGGACGTCTTGTCTGCTGTCTGGATCGGAATTGAATCTCTCGGCTCAGTGTAGCGCTCTTTATATTGTTGCCGAGAGCGCTGTGGTAGAAGGCGGTTATTGGTATGGCCTTGGTGACAAAGGGCTCTGTCGGTACGCCGCCACAAGCCTACCACCCCTCTCGGAACTATTGGCGGCTCCCTCTGTCGCTACGTCGGAAACTTTGATAGCCGGCAGCACAGTACCTAATCAAAGGGAGCGACGGTTGCAGTCCTTTTAAAATTTTTATGAGACTGCCACGGGCCAGCCAATTTTTTACTTCCTAATACGAATTCTTAATTTTTAAAAGGTTTAAGCAATAAAACATAACAACATTGTAAGCTCATGTACCAAAATTGTAGGGTTTTTATATTGCAGCGCGGCGCTATCACCAGTTTCTTTCAGCCTTATCGCGGCCGCAAACTTGTCCAGCGAGCATTAACTTTCGTAAGAGGAACTAGGATATTTGTCGCGTATAAATCACCAGTTGCTTTCAATATGCACACAGCCTAAACGTATAAATGTCATTCTCTAAAACTCGCGGTCCGCAAAAAATGAGTCGGCCAGTTGGTGACCATAAAATAAAGGACATATAGGAATAATTAATACGTTGATTCCGGATGACACCTGAAGGCGTCATTTTTAGGTAGGCGTACCTACTTGTTTTCTAATGAAACTTAGTTTATCTATAAATTTAAAACAACATTTCTTCTTATTGTGTTCCACTTTCTCACTAGATCTCGCATTCAAAATTTTCAAATTAGCGCAAAGATGGGACTGGACAGGAATATAACTCAATATGAATTATTCTAAAACCGTATAGGCAGAATGTCAATGAAAAGATATAAAAATATCATTATTAAATTTAATTTTCCAGGCATAAAAATGTAAAATTTCCCTAGAATTTCTTAACGGTTAAAATTTTATTTAATTTTGCATTCCTTACATTATAAGGTATATGTAAGACAGTAAAACAACGTGGTAGCTAATAGAATGCAGTGCACCTGCTACCAAAGTGGCTAATACGAAGCAAGTTGGAGACAGTAGTAATGGGTTGGAATAGGGTTGGAGCTACCGACGTCAAACATCAGTCAATTAATAATGCTTCATTCCTTTTAGCAACGTGCTCTCTGGAACGCCCTAATTAAAGGCAATCAATAAATTATTAACTGCTCTGGGGCTAAAGTTAACGCCCGATTTATTAGGAAACGACAGACAAAAAAAGTAAATTTTATATAGTGCACCACCCCCAAAAAGTTAGAGAACTTTAAAATTTTCAATTGGTGGGTAACACCACTATTATTGGTCCAGGAGAGAAATATAGATTGTGGATTTAAAAAAAGTTTGACCCACTTTCGAGACGCTGTTATCATTTGACAAGTTCCTCGGAAAATATATGTCAAAAGATAAAATAAATTAATCATAATATTACCGCCAAAAGAGCTTGTTGTCAAAGTGCTTCAGAAGCAACAGGATGAAATATTAGGTAAATATAGGCGTATACAAAATTTAAAATAGTAATGATACCATAAAAAGCGCAGATAAATACAAGTTATATAGACCTACATCGCATCATTTTATGTTAATTTTTAATTTAGTAAAATGGATATAAAGACTGTGGGTTTTTACTACACTTTGTTATTACAAACAGAAGTATTTATTTCTGTTTTTCTGTTTGTATTTTTCGACAAAAAATAGTAGTTTACCCACTATTTGCATACGGGTCGAATAATATTTAGTAAATAAAATTTGTCTAACCGCAGAAAACAAACTTTTAAAATTATCCTTCGTGAGGATACCTGCTTCGAATTCTACCTTCTGGATTTGTTCAGATGTTTCAAAACCAGCCCTGAAATAAAAATGGTTAAATGATTCTAAACATCATCAAAAATACAAAGAAATTATATATAATTGCGCTAAAGACGATGGGGTTTTTACTCTACATTTATAGCGCAGTGATAAAACAAATTTAGATTTACAGATTTAGATAGTTATAAGAATACTGATAAACAGAGTCCTATAAAGAATAATTTAATAAGCCTACATGATTTTATTTTACAAGAACTATAAAACATGTAGTTATTACAAAAGAACAAGAGAAAAATCCCCATTACAAATGATAAGAAAAAAGGTGAAACTCTATTACAAGAGGTACATAAAACAGATAGAGATTTATTTTTAAGTCAATGTAAGTTATAGGATCAAGGTAAGCAACAAATTTCGATTTTTACGTGAAACTTTATATAGGCCTACACCGCGTCATTTTATGTTTCTTACCAGCTTTCTCCGTAACAACGCAGAAACACATAATACTTTATTAAGATCATATATTATCGATATGGCCTATAACATTGTAGAAACAAATCGGGTGTGTATAAATCCCTTTAGAAAAATGATATTTTTTGATAGTTTCTTCCGAAATTCCTTCTTATTACATCAATAGACCTATACAGAAAATTTAAACATTTAATTTAATTGAAAATTAATACCTCCTTAATTTTTTGTACGTATAAACAGTGTTGGTAACTACACCATGAGAGTTATCTTTAATAATGACCTTGAACAGGTTACTCTACCAATTTATAAAATTAATTACGTAGCTACTGGTTGTGAAACGCGCGTTTTGAATTTTCTGTAATTTCCAGTTAACTGAAAACTAACTACTTTATCTTATTACTCATCCTGAAAAATAAATAAAAGATTTTACAAGAGACATCATCTTATTCTTCTTACTATCAAGGATTAGGCATATGCCTGCTCCGAACTCACAAACCATCCTGTACTTATACACCAACACGAGATATTCCAACCCGTACATCTCGGCTACTGCTATCTTCTTCAAGGTCTTCCCATCTCCCTTCTTCAAACTGAAAGTGGGATAAAATGGACAGAGAGTAAGTAAGCAAACAGACAAACCTTCCTTCTGACCGTTTAACCGCCCCATTGATGTAGTGGTCAGAACAACTTCTATTCCAGAGTTCTTTGGTTCAATTTCGATCAGGCCATATATTTGTTTATTACTATATCTATCTTTTTATCATCTATCATCTTTAGCCTTCAGCATCAGTCTTAATAATCATAAAAGCCGGACGTGAAACAAAACAGAATCAGGCAGTATTATATTTTACTCACGTTATTTATACATCCAAAGTAGGGCTAAATTTAAAAGGTCTGCAAAGTGAAACAAAATTATATGACAATTTTAAAAATATCCACCAATTACGTAAACTTTTTTTAATGGAATTGTTTGCCCTAAAATATATCGTAGGATGTAACTTCGAGAAAATTTATATTTTTCGAATAAAAGAAGAGCCCCTCGTGGTCTTTTCCAGGATACCACTTACGTTACCTTATACAAGAAAATGTGTTGCAAATAAAATTACTTTATACATAATAATCATTGCTCTCATTATAAAGAAATAAACTCAATAAATTAGGACAAAATTTAAATTAATTGTTCAGAAATAGGCCAAAACTAATACAAATAACCATTAACAAACAAACAAACGAATGAGTTCAACAAACCAACACGACAGTAAAAAAATGTTCCTCAGGGATCTTTCTTAAGTGTACCCACATGGCATTCCCACGCTACAAAATTTTTCTAATCGAATGAAGTAAAAATAAAATATGTTAACCATAATTTAATTTTACAAGGTCTCTAGAGGGTCACAAAACAGAACTCCCTCCGAAATTTCTTAAAGAAAAGTACAATTAATAACAGGAGACTTATGATACACGAAAACCAAAACGATATTCCAAAAAATTTGTAAAAAATATTTTAGAACTCTGTATCTACCAAAGTAAGGGCGTTTATTGAAAATTTGGGAAAGTCTTAAAATAAAATGTTTCTGTCCGCTGTATGAACATACCAGGATAGTACTATTTAGTTTTAGTTGTGTAAACTTTGACGGTTATCTTTGGTTTAACTTATCTGTAGGAATATGGTATAGACAAAATATTGCACTCAAAAGTTTTAATGTGAGTTCAAGGGTGAAATTTTTTCTAGTTCCTACTTCGTTTCTTTAAAGTTATTAACGAAATACTATCTTAATTTAGTAAGTTTTAGCCACTAAGAGTGGAGTTTCATAAATCATCTCATTTGCATTTGTAATAGTATTTCATCAAATTTCACTGGGGTACAGGTTACAAGTTACATAAACTAAAACAAATTTCCTACAGTAATTTATGTTAAATTAATCTGAATTAACTACATTTAATTAAAAAGATTATTAAGACAATAAAATTAAATGCGTTGCTTTGGTTGAAGCAGTAGACTGCAAAACGAAAGCACCCTGCTTCGATTCGTAGCTGTGGTAACAAAATTTTAACATACCTGCACTAAACATAAACTTTCAACATTTTCATAAACATACATTTGAAAATATATACGTTCATTCAATTTAAATTTTCTTTTGTAATCTCATGCTTAGCCTAATTGAAAATAGAAATGTATAAATAGCCTAATAGAAATGTATTAATTTGTATTTATCATTTGTATTGCAGGTCCAGGGTATTTTATTTTGTTTGTTAACTGTTTAATAATCATTCGCTGATTAGTATTTGTATTAGTTTATCAAATAAAAAATATTTTTATAAAAAAACAGTCCAACAAAGTCTTTATTAATCAAGTAGTCAATTAAATATTTATAATTAAAAAATAAATAATCGAAAAATGTAAATATATTTGTTCAAATACTATAATCAATTTCTACGGGTAAAATTGCTTAACGATCATACTTATTATGACTGTAAGATTTTATACGGTTTGACAAATTGTTCATAAGTAATTTAGACACGACGTATAACGGTACGAAAACAGATTATTAACAGTTTTTCATATCCAGGAGCAGGACACAGAATGTGATTTTAAATAAAAATGTAACAGCAGATGACAATACAATGATAAACAAAAATAATTACTGACGGTGTAATCGTGCGTCCGGCAAATTGACAAATTATAGTGGACAATGTTCATTTTAGTACAAAACAACATACATAGTACGTAGCAATAAAAAAAGATTTATCGAAATACAGCAGTAACAAGTTCTAAACAAATATAAATACATACAAGGTACATTTAAATCATTGATAAAATTTTAATTAAAAATTAAATAAAGATATAAATTATATAACAAACAAGTTATAAAACTTTATGGAGTTCCGTGCAATTATTTATTTGTTAATTAATAACACGGTATTAAATTGATTCAAATTTTAAAGGAGTGATGGATTTAATATGTTATTTAATTAATTGAAAATTTTAATGTTGTATTTGATAAAATTAGTAGTCCAGGCATATTGTTTTGTTGACCTAACGACAAGGATGGTAATGCATCTGTTTTAATTAGCCTACAAAAATTTAAAATGTACACACAATATAGCCTACATTAATTTATTCATGAGAGGATCCGCTGAAATATTTTTTAATCGTCAATTTTGATTACAGTACTACTGTAAACTAAGCTGCACAATATCCGAATATGATATGTTATGTTTAAGGGCGATCGGGCATTTTACTGTCAGGACAAAAGGTACCCAGTGAAACATTCTCCGTTAGGAACGATGGGTGTTGTCCGTTATTCAGACCAAGAAGTTTCTGATCCGTTTCCGCATTAGAGGTCGCACATTTGGGATTTCCTTACAGCTAGGTCACGGGCTAGTTGGTTGAAATTTTAAACGTTTGTATTTAACAAAAACATTTTATTGATATTATTGACTTAAATTTCCTTTTTGAAATGAAATTTAGACATGAGAGTTTCAGAAAATAAGAAATTAAATACTCAGAAACTTTCTTGTGAAATTAACAAAAATAAACTTATAACTTTCCTGTTGTACGAAAATACATTCTACAGTTAAATGTAGTTCATTCCACAGAAATACTACCATACAATAAAACCCCATGGGTAGATAAATTACATAAAGGCTATCATTAAAATATTAAATAAACTAAGAAATGTTCACTTTTTAAAAAAGGATTTTACGTATGAGCTCAACTGATTAAATTATTATATTTTTTAGTTTATTTAAAGTCGTATCAACAGCTCGGTCATTAGCGACGACGGTGAAATAGCCTATGTTATAGTAGGTTTAAACTTGTAAAAATTTTCAGTCTCTGACCGAGACCTCCGCGAAGTAGGATAGCGCGCCACCACTTCGCTAAGGAGGTGGCCTAATTTCATTTCAATAATCCTGAAAATTATGTATAGATTTTGAAAATTAATAACGTTGACAGATTAAAAAAATAATATTTACTGTAAATAATATATACATAGTATTTTTAACTGAAAATGAATCAGCAATTGAACTATGGAGTAAAATTGTTATTTGACCAGCTTAGTCACGTAAATCTCTACTCCATCATCATCGAAGTTGTCTTCATACAAAACGAGTGGATTGGTAAAACCCTTTGCGAAAACTTTCAACGTGTATTTTGGAATATAATTTTCAGTTAATCATTATATATTATTGAATTTTATACGTATAACAGGTACTACTTGTAGCAAGCGAAATATACAAAAGCATGAAGTCATTTAAACTTTTGTTTCTTGGGAAACACTTCCAATCCATTTGACAATATTATTTGCGTGACTAAAACTTTGAGTAAGTGTATTTTTTGATGAAAAAAACTTGAATTGGTGATATATTATGAAGAAAGCTGTATAAAATTTTTAGAAAAAAATTTAGTGTAGTGTACTAAAGTAATTAGAATTGCCGCCTACGTCATTCAGTAGTTAGAGCAATAGACTATCTGCTAAGTGAAAGATCCTGGGTTTGATTCCCAACTACAGTTTGAAAATTTTTTTAAATTAAAACCCAACGATTTGTTACTTTTATTAATCGCTACTAACCATAGCAGTTAATGCAGCGTTCAGTAAAAAAGAGTTAGAAAATGTTTTAAATAATTTATAACATTTACTACATAACGTTATTTATCATAATTTAATCTGTTTCTTTTTTGACAGAAACAGGATTTCGCGTATGAGATTAATTGAAAATTTAAAAAAAATGGAACTTAAAATTGATAACGTCGACCAATTTTTCAAAACAAAAAAACTGCCATGGTTTAACGCTAAATGGAAATATTATAAATTTAAATTTTTAATCTTTCAAGTAGAAAAATTTCATAATTAATATACTAATAAGTATACTAAATTATTTTTCAGAAGGATTTGGAAAAACGATACAAAAATAAAATTTTAAAGAACTGCTATTAAAAACACTGTATTCTACAATACTCAATAAATACTAAAATAATAATTAATATACTTAATACCAATAAAAACTAATAAAAGGTAATCTAAGGTAATACTTTCAATAATTATTAAAATAATAATTAAAAGTGAATTCATATTTATCTATTTAACGAACATAAGCTCCTACAGAAGTTTTTTATCAGATTTTTTATTCTGTGACGCACAGCAAGAAAGAGAGCTGCATAAAAATATTTCACGGTAATTAAATGGACGGATGTAAGAGAGTACACAAATTTCATAGATTTTAATTTAAATGAAAATATTATTTAATTTTATTATGAGAATATTCCAAATATTTCGAATGACTCAGAAAATAGAGGTTTCATCTATGAAGATCAAAGTAAAACTTTCTTAGAAGTACGTCTATATATAACTTTAGGAAGATGACTTTTACGAAGATAGCTAGAGTTAAACTCGGACTAGATAATATTTTAGTTGATCGTTATTAAGCCAACACACATCGGTTTACTTACTTGAACACGTATAACATTTACTAACGCAAGAAGCGCAAAACATAGATTAGGTAAAGGATTTTCAGGAATTTCCATAATTAATTTCACAAGAGCAGTATAGAAGTTCCTAACATTTTTAATTAATGTATATACACATATACGTATATATATTCTCCATTACTTTATGAAATTGACAAATAAGCGGTATATTAATTAATATTAGTAAAATTAACAATCTCAGAAAGTTATCTCTAGCATTCGTCTATAACGAATCATTTATTAATGAAATGAAATTTAATTTATTTCTTGTTCTCCACTACAAACCTCTAATTACTGAAATTATTTTCAATTCCTAAGTGTTTCTTTTCTTGTAACCCGTTTGTTCCATCTATTTATTTATTTACTTATTAACTACATAATTTAAAAAATATATACCACACACAAACTCTTAATCTAGAGTAATAAACAGTTAAACTCTCAGAAAACGAAAAAACATTGAAAACATTTTTTAATTTATTTTTGTGTTAACTAATCAGACAAATATGCGTTTACAAATACACACAGGGTAGTCCAACGAAGTGTTTGAAGAACACTTCAGAGGACCACTTGGAGGTGGTTGCTCGCACAAAAAAAACAAAGAAACAGAAAATTTCTAACCAACATACGTAAGAGAACGCTTATTTTTCTTGATATTTATCGTTTTTTTTTTAATAAGAAAGTTTTACTTCAGGAATGGTTAAGTTTATCGAGTTGAACTTATGTACACCACTGGGTACATTATAGAAGTAGGCTATTACAAAAGTCATTACTGTTAACAATACCTAACGTGTATTTGAATGTTGTACGGATATAAACCCAGTACGTTAACGATTCCAAAAATAAAAATTTTCATGTTAACGTAAAAATGGCAGAAAATTGACAAACTTAGCGATTCCGGAACTACACGATGAAAAACTTTTGCGATTTTAAAATAATTATGGTCAAAGAAGACGGCAGAAATAACTTAAACTTCAATTCTTTTGAAAAATTCGTGATTTAAAATAGGTTCAAAGTTATATACAACTTTAATTGTTTTAAATTATTTACTACGACGCAACAAAATTCTCAAAAAACAAAACGTTAATAATTCAATACTCATTGAATTCGATTGAGAAACCCTTTGATAATTGATAGGAATGAAAATAGAATTTTCTTTCTGAAATAAAAAAGAATAGTTTTATTTGAATATAAGGGAATGATACTGATACCCGTTGTGCATAATGGATCGTATACGTTATAATACGAATGAGAGGGAGTTGGAAGGGGGGGAGAGGAAGAACGAGAGAACATTTCGAAAGTTAACGTTGGAGACTGTAGTCGGAGGGAAACGCTGCAGATTGTTCGAATACGCTAGTGTGGCGGCCTGGTTAGAATTCAAGTTCTTATTTTGAATTTTCTATCAAAGGATCAAAACAAGATTTTTTCATATATTTGGATTGAAAATATTCTCTTTTGGGACATACATGAGAATATACAATTGAGTTTATTGTACCATTGGTCAAATATTCATCCAAATATATTAAATTAAAACTTCAGACTTCGTAACAGAATGTTAACATATTTATAGAAATATTATGTTGAGATTTTATTTGATTTCCTTTTCAAGAATTCACAACTACCTTCACAACATTTTAGAAACACTGATTCTTATTTATTAAATCCATCAAATAGATAACAAGTATGTATTTATTGGACTAATCTGAAATATATTACGAAACGCACATTTACATACCAAAGGAAACTAAATGAAAAGAGATATATCCTTTTTGAAAAGGATATAGGTATTAAAATATTCGTCATCAGTTTATAAATTTTCAAGAAAATTGAAAAATTAGGGTACCGTATTTTAACAAATGTTTTTTACTAATAGTCATCGATAACGGAACTCAATAAGTGGTTGGCCAATATCCGAATTTCTATAAAAACCATTTCCGATACGATCACAAATGGTTAAAATACCTACTTACTTACGGTCCTATTTCTGAAATGATTTTTTTCAATAACCTCAGAATATACTATCTGTTCATTATGTAGCATACAATGACTAAATTAATAATTAGTTTATTTATCTTTAATGGATAATTCATCCATAAATGCACTTGTTCTGGATGATTTTATTTTTCTGTTAATTTGCGCATCTCTAAAAAAGTTATTTTTAAAGTTTTGGATGATTCGTCGTAGTTTTTTGAGTGTGCCAGTTATATCTAGGAATTTTTCTACCAAACGTTGGGTTGATTTTCTAATTTCGAGTGACATATTAAGAAGAATTTTATTATTTAATGTCTTTACTATTGGTATATTTAAAGCTAGGCTAAAGAAATATTAAATTTGTAGAAAATTTAAAACCTAAATTTTTATTTAAAAAAATTTTTTTACAACGCTTAGTTCAGTGTCAATTAGTGGTTTTCCGTAATTTTAAGTTCTATAGAGCTTGATTTTAATTTTGCGTTATTTACTCAATATTAAAATTAAGTTATGTTTTTCACTTTAAATTGTTTATTCATGATTAAACATAGGTTATATAAATATTTAATTATTTACATTGGCAAGAAAAAGTAGTATAAATGTTTTACACCAAATTGTTTTAATAACGAATCACGACTTATTACGTTATAAGGTCTATCAACCTTTGAACATTAAAATTTCTATTAACGAAAAAAGGAGACTAAGGCGAGTATGGCAAACTACAAGAAACCCAGTAGATAAAAGGAATTACAATAATGCAGCCAGGAATCTGAAGCGTTTGTTGCAAGAATATAGTAATGAATCATTACAAGATTATTTAAAGCAATTAGGTCCTAATTATAATACAAATTTTTCCCTTTGGAAACCTTTGCGACGGATTAAAAGACCCAATCACACCATTCCACCGTTTCGACTACCGAACGGCAACTGGGTAAAGAGCAACAAAGAAAAAGCAGAAGCTTTTGCTAGTCATCTTGAAAGTGTTTTCACTCCTTTTCCCTCAGATTCAATGGATGAAGAGGAAATTAACGAATTTTTAGAATCTCCATTTCAAATGGCAATGCATCTTAAATTATTCTCCATAAATGAAGTCAAGGAAATTATACAAAAAAATATTTGTTCAAGAAAGTCGCCGGGGCACGACTCAATCACAGGAGAAATTCTGAAAGAATTGCCACAAAAAACTCTGAGACTAATAACAATCATTTTTAATGCTATGCTTCGTATTGAATACTATCCTAAACAGTGGAAAATAGCAGAAATTGTGCTCATCCCTAAACCAGGTAAACCACCTAACGAAATAAAGTCATACAGGCCAATAAGTTTGTTGCCAGTGTTGTCTAAAGTGTTTGAAAAACTTATTTTAAAAAGATTGATACCTGTACTCGAACAAAGTGTTGTAATACCAGATTACCAGTTCGGTTTTCGAGCGGGGCATAGTACGATCGAGCAAATCCACAGAGTAGCTGCTAAAATTCAAAAGGCTTTCGAAGAAAAAGAATTTTGCTCAGTAGTCTTTATTGATGTCTGTCAAGCTTATGACAAGGTTTGGCACCTTGGTCTGCTTTTCAAGCTCAAAAAGCACCTACCTCATCAAATTTTCAATTTATTTAAATCCTTTTTAGAAGACAGGTATTTCAAGGTTAAATTACAAGCAGACTCATCACAATTATTTCCTATCCATGCGGGAGTTCCTCAAGGTAGTGTGTTGTCACCTTTCCTGTATTGTATATATACTTCTGACATGCCTGTTTCGGAAAACACCACATTAGCAGCTTTTGCTGACGATGTTGCAATCCAAGCTGTACATAGCGAACCACATACTACTTCAAAATATCTGCAAGAACATCTACACAACATAGAGAGCTGGCAAAAAAAGTGGCGGATAAAGTCTAACGAAGAGAAAAGTGTTCAAGTGACATTCACACTAAAAAAAGACACGTGTCCACCTGTTAAACTAAACAATAAAACACTACCACAATCAGATACAGCAAGATACCTCGGAATGCATCTAGATCGTCGACTAACTTGGAAAACACACATCTGGAATAAGAGGAAACAACTAAATTACAAATTTTATAAACTTTATTGGATGTTACAAAAAAATTCTAAATTATCGTTAACGAACAAACTAACAATTTACAAGACTATTCTGAAACCAATTTGGACTTACGGGATTCAACTTTGGGGAACGGCGACAAAGTCAAGCGTTGCCATAATTCAACGTTTTCAAACGAAATTTCTCCGGACTATCACAGACTCTCCGTGGTATGTCACCAACAGGATCATTCATCGAGACTTGAACATACCAACCATCACGGATGAAATCTCAAGATTTTCTTCGAGGTATTATACAAGACTTAATAGCCACACAAATTATTTAGCGGTGAACCTCCTCGACAACAGTGAAGAAATTCGACGTTTACAAAGACTTCACACGACAGACTTGTTTTAAAACACAACCAACGTAACTATATTCATTGTAAAAAAAAAAAAAACTTTTTTTTAAAGTGATTATATATTTTATTTTGTAAAATGGAGAAGAACTAATGAGTTCTTCTTCAACAAGCCAGTTAATAGACTCTACCACTCATCTATTCATTGTTCCTTGCGAACAGATTGTAGATTAAGCAGTGTTTGAAAAAAAAAAAAAAAAAAAAAAAAAAAATAACGAATCGAACTTCTGTGACTTTAATATGATATTTTTGTTGTCATTACGTACCATTTTTAGAATGGTTGACTGGTAATATTTGTTTTACAAATCATTTAAATGTTAGTCAATCAATATGCGTTTGATGTTATGTAGAAGACGTTACAATGTTCGCAATGTATTCGTGGAGTTCATGTGATGGTCGGCACGTCAGTCTTCCATCCGATTCTTTTTATTTGCATTATGATAACTTGTCACAGTAACCTACATTTACTTTAATCTACTTTTTAGTGATTTTGAATAATATAATTACTATTATGCAAAGAAGCATCATAAAGTGTTTTCTTTATTCTTTGTGAAGAGTTCATTTTCATTAGTTCTAGTCACAGTGAGGCTCTTTTTGAGAACCCATTCAAGGTAAAATTTGATTGAGAAGGGTAGTCTCTAAGGATTCACAAGATGAAAGGGCAGGTATGGCCTAATAATAAACAGAAGAGCGCAATTTCCATGAATCATTGTAGATATCTAAAAAAATCTCATTGTTTGAGGATTTTTGAATAGTCCACAAAAAACGTTAAAATTAATGAATAGTTATACAGAGTTAAGTTAACAAATAATGAAAATTATTACCTCCTGAATACAAGTACCACAATGAATAAAAAGTAATAAGTCTTAAATGCTACTATTCAAAGAAAAAGTGCTACGAAAACATTTTATACAGTTTTCAAGAAAACTGAATGAGTAATTGTATACAGATTGGCAAATAAAAGTTTAATGGCTGAATTTTATTTAATGAATTAAATTATTCAGCATAAAATTTAAATAAGTACTTAATAATTTAATACCTATAAATTTAACCGTATAGATTCAAATGTGTGAATCACAGTAAATATTCATCAAAATACAAAATTAAAAAATAAAACGTATACTACTAAGGTAAAGTAATAACAAAAATTAAAATAATAATTTTAAAAAACGACTGAAATAGAAATTTAATTTATACCGACATAATATATTATTTCAGTAGTCTATATTTATATATTCTAAAAGTAAGTTGGTTATAAAATATCAGATTTATAATTAGGCTACTTAATATACAGAGTAATATGAAACTGCACGACAATTACTGGGGATCTGATTCTAAAGCTAAAAATAAGAAAAAACTTTATAAACATAGGTACAAAAACGCTTCGTACTGAATTACAGCTAATTAAATTATTCGCCCAGATTTTCAGCTACCCCGATAAAATGAAGTCGTACTGAAACTACAAGGGCCACACTATATGGGAAAATTTTGTTGTTTTATACGGTTTTTGTTCTAAAAAAAAATTGGATTAATTAGGTACTAGATATGTTTTGTAGTTTTCGAAAAAAGTGTATAATACAAAAACCTAAAGTCAAAAAAACATATTTTTTGAATTTGACGTACAATAACATAATTAAGTGGGCAATAGACAACTTTTTATCTAATTAATAGATAATTCAATTCTGAGAAAATTGATTAAAATATCATTAGTCGAAAACAATAAGTTAACGAAATTGGAAATAAAAAGAAAACTATTTGTTTACAGCCTATTTATATAATTTATTCTACGTATGGCCAACGGTCTCGAAGGCGGATGAGGAGTAATCCCAACGGCGGAGAGGGCGGAAGAGCCTAGTGTGGCAGCACGAATAAATTGCCCTGTAGGCTCATATGCAGCAAGGTGGCGATCCCACTCATGGGCTTAATCTGCGCAGCGCCAGTAACGCGGCCAGAGGATTCAACAAATTACTGGCAAACCTCAAGAAGCCTCGGAATTTGGACCTGGATTAACGGATAAAATAAAAAGAAAAATCTCAAAGGAAAAACGATTTGGATTAATGGATACACTTAAAATTGCCACATGGAATGTAAGAGGATTGTCTAATAAGGAGATGGAGTTGAACAACGAACTCAAAAATCAGAGGATAAACATTGCTGTGATCACAGAAACTGAGAAGTTGAAAGGAACAAAGGATCTTACTGATTACACGATGATATACAGTGGGGTAGACCAGAATGTGCGAGCCAGCGCGGGGGTTGCAATCCTTTGTGATAGGAAATGGAAGTCGAAAATAAAGAGTTATAATTACATAAGCGACAGAATTGTTATGGCAAAGTTCAAGGTGGGGCGTGGGGATCTGGTGGTGATTGGTGTTTATGCTCCAGAAGAGGGAAAGCCAACGGAAGAAACAAGTGCACTGTACAAAACCCTCCAGAACTTGCTGAATGCAAATAAGAACAGTTTTGTCCTCGTGGCAGGAGATATGAACGCAAGAGTAGGCAACATAGGAATTTCGGGTATTGTAGGAACTTTTGGAGAACAGCATTCGAACAGGAATGGACAGGCCTTAAGAGATTTTGCAGCTTTCAACAACTTGAAAATAACAAATACTTTCTTCCGCAAAAAAGATATTCATAAGTTCACTTGGGCTGCTCGAGGAACAAGGTCATTGATTGATTATATCATGGTAAATGAGAAGTTGGTCAATAGTGTCATAGATGTAAGAGTCCATAGAGGGAGTGACATTGGTTCAGACCATTTCCTGGTAGTAGCAAAACTGAATATATTTGCAAAATGGAAGAATGGTTTCAAGCAGCAGGTTACTAAACCAAAGGAGGAAGTTTACAAAGTCTATCTTTTACAACAGGCGAGTGTATCATGGCTGTATCAGCAGAGACTACAACTGCACCTTGCAAACTTGCCAACATCTAACAACGTAGATGAGGAATGGAATATAATTAGAAGCTCCATAAGAAAAGCGGCGGATGAAGCTCTGGGAAGGAAGAGGAAGACACTAAATCACAGAGGATTGAAGGTCTGGAATGAAGAGATTGCTGAAGCAATAGAAGAGAAGAAAAGAGCCCACAAGATCCACTTGCAGAAGAACACAGCTGAGTCTAGACAAAACTACAAGAACAAGAGAAATATTGCTAGGGCCATTGTAAGGAGAGCACAAAGGGAGTCTTGGGAAGCTTTCATAAGAACAGTTGAAGATGATCTCCATGGGAGACAACAAATAGCTTATAAAATAA
Organism: Catonia carolina; assembly: GCA_035578175.1. Lineage (NCBI taxonomy): Eukaryota > Metazoa > Arthropoda > Insecta > Hemiptera > Achilidae > Catonia > Catonia carolina. Next base: position 87,189,823 of record JAQMRL010000002.1, read on the forward strand.
TGAAGCACTTGAATAAAACAGAGAAAGACTGCTCATCTTAATGTTGTTTCCAAAGATCAATGGATTCAACATTATACAGATCTCTGGTTTGATAGCAGTACTCAGAGTGTACCTACGGAGGAAACAAATGTGCCCCAAGATGAGTCTGTGAACCTAATAACTGTGCAGGAATTGGAGAAGGCGCTCTGTAAGGCCAAAAATCGAAAGGCAACTGGGCCGGATGGTTTAAACATGGAGCTGTTCAAGCATGGGGGACTCTTCTTCAGACTTCGCTTTCTCCATTTGATAAATATGTGCTGGAGACAATTGAAGATCCCCAGAGATTGGAAAGTGGCTACAGTCAAATCTCTTTTCAAAAAGGGAGATAGAAGCTCTTGTGAGAACTATAGAGGAATCAGCTTGCTAAACACTCCTTACAAAATATATAGCATGATAATCAAGGGGAGGATGCAGCCCATTATGGAAGTTCTCCTCCTGGAAGAGCAATGTGGTTTTAGAAAAGGTAGATCATGCACCGACAACGTGTTCAGCATAAAGCAGATTATTGAAAAGAGAAGGGAATTCAATCTTGAAACCCATTTAGCCTTTGTTGATTTCCAGAAGGCATTCGATTCTGTCAATAGAGGAAAACTATGGGAGATTTTGCAGATGTCAGGATATCCCACACAGATTGTCAAGGCAGTCAAAAGCCTGTATCATGATACCAAGATAATGATTGATGTTGGTACTTCAAAAACTGATGAAATTATTATTAATAGAGGAGTAAGACAAGGATGTGGACTTTCACCTGCTCTATTTAACATGTATCTGGATGACGTTATCAGGAAGTGGAGAACTCAAGTAGAATCTGGTATTCACATAAAACAGGGAGAAGCTCTTAAATGTTTGTTATTTGCTGATGACCTAATTGTGCTGCAGGAGAGTGAAGATGATCTACAGCGAGCTCTTTTTAAATTAGACAATGTGTGTAAAGAGTACAATTTGACAATCTCCTCTTCAAAAACAAGAGTGATGGCTTTCTGTGGAAAGGATCCGGTGAGAAGTAAAGTTGTTTTACGGAAGGAAATTCTGGAACAAGTATCTCATTTCAAATATCTTGGCTGTGATATCTCTTATCAGCATGATAGGGACGCTTGCACCAAGATACATCGCTTTCAACATATCTGTGGAACCATACATAGAGCTCTTAAAAATAGTGCCACCAAAGAAACAAGAATAAAGTTCTATAAAACAATTGCGGCTCCGACATTACTATATGGAAGTGAAACTTGGGTGCTATCCAAGCGTGATGAAAGCAGATTGCAAGCTTCTGAAATGAGGTTTCTGCGGAGAACATATGGGTGCAGTAGAGAGGATCGTTTCAGAAACACGGATATCAGAGCTCAGCTGAATATATTTTCAATGAGAGATACAATAAATGGGAGTAGGAGGGATTGGTTTCAACATGTGGACAGAATGAGTCAATACCGGATCCCTAAGCAGGCCCTGATATACCAACCAATTGGGAAAAGAGATAGAGGGCGTCCAATGAAAAGATGGACCGATTGTAGAGGCGAAGAGGTTCGGAACAGGCAATAATGCCTTACCCATGAAAGGAAGAAGAAGAAGATTCTACGTCAAAATCCAAAAAAATGTGTTTTTTCGACGCTAGATTTTGTATTATACCCTTTTTTCGAAAACTGCACGAGGTACAGTTCTGGTTCTTACTTTATGCAGGTCAAAAACCATTATATAACCACAAAATTTACCCATTAATTGTGATTCTTTAAATTTCATTTCACCCTGAAAGCTAAAATTTCTATGTCTATGTAAAGTTTTTTCTTATGTTTAGCACAATAATCATATTCTGAGAGATTTGCGTGAAGCTTAGAATCACCCTGTATAATTTATTTACTCAATATAATACAGTGAAATATAAATACAAATTTATTAGGTACAATAAAAATAACATTACGTAATTCATTTCTTAAAAATAATTTAATAACTGAATACTTTAAAACAAAAACTTTCAACGCAATGTAAAACTTTTGTAACGGCGTTCAATTTACTTTTCATTTTAGCTGAAAACTTTACAAATTATTGTTAAGCATCTGAAGTGCTGCCTGAGTTACAGTTAAATTGAGGCTCCAGGATTTAACAGAAGGAAAGTTAAAGTAATTATACAAATAAGTTAATTAAATTTGCATAGAAATCAACAACTGAAATTTGTGACGAGTGAGATTTAAATTACTATGAATTAATTACAACCGTTCACAGTTTTCAGGAAAGAGCATCAAACCCCGAAATTATCCAATTGCTCAAACATGTCGGTTAGAAAATAATATTACACTTGTCGAATCTCAACTTTACAATGCACGTATACTAGCGGTAACGTATAACGCCATAGAGAGAGAACAGCACTAGATTTGATTGAGTTAAGAGAATACGCTTTGTGAAATACATCAAACCAAGGGCATACATATAGGCTAAACTAAAAGGACTAATCTGAAAGTCAAATTTCTACAAAGGACCACATGGGACATTTGAAGTAGTCACACGCAGTTAACGTTCTAGATATTCCCAAATCAACAGACAAATGTTCCGTCCGATGCACGTCGTACCCGCATACGATAACACTCTTTTCAAACAATCGGCCTTGATTAATGTAGTAGTATTTCCAAAAGCTTCTAAAATGACAATGAAAAAGAGAATTCTTTACATAAAAATATTACAAACATAAAATGTTATTTCATATAAAGATTTTTAAACAACTGAATTTTTATCTACATCAATTCGACTGAAATCTGACTGCATTCTGCTTCAAAAAAATAATATTTTTCAATGAGAATTTATATTATTCACAATATAATTTAATACACAAGCCAGATTTTTGGAGAAAAATATTAATTTTCCCAGGAGATAAGTAAACCGGTCGGAAAGCTGACCTAAATAATTGTAACAATAAGGAAAAAAGTGTTAAGTTATGAAATTATCAATGTAAAGTTTCTTGCACTAAAACACAGAGGAATGGGCCCAAAACCGGGTCGCTATTTTGTTTAGGATTAAAAGAAAATACAAAATAGTAAAAAATTATGTTTTAAAACTATGTAATACGTATTTACTTTAAAATGTTATGATCCACTTACATTTTATTTTTAGAAAACTAGTTAAAAATATGTATAAAAGTTATACGTTATGAAATTTCTACATAAATTAAATAATTCATCATACAATTCTTAAGTAACTAAACACACTAACATAATTATTGCAACGATACTACATTGACAATAAAACATTGATTTATACAATGCCCCGGTTTACGTAAACCAAGAGTATATAATAAAATAACAAAAAATACGAAATTCATGCTAAAAAACATTTAAAAAATGTAAAATGTGTTTTGTACCTCAGAGACTAGCCAGTTACGCAAGAAATTTTAATAACAAACTCTGTATTGTTACGTAAACTGTGGTAAAGACTTTATTGTTGACGCGATCTTAAACAATTTGTTTTACCCTTAACATCTGTACGAAACTCAGACCGATTGTTCCTAAGAGAGTATGGTTCATTTAACCCTAATCATCAAAGTACACCGGTAACCACTGTCTATAGTAGTAATCAAATGCGTATTTATAACTAACTTTACTAGGATTTGAACCACGGAACCTTCGCCACCAAACTCAGCTGTAAAACAGGTGACGACGGCGACGACTTTACCACTAGACCAAACCGATGGGTTTTAAATAAATAAACAAACATAAAATGTATCGTTCACAAAATGATAAATACACTTTAACTTGATTTATTTCTTAAGAATACATAATAATAATTTACATTTCATTTATTTGTACATATGCATTCATCTCTCTTAAATCAATTATTCCATTGCTAAAAGTGGTGGGAACTGACATATCTAACAATAGATAAACAACCATGTGCCAGGATATGTATAAATATTTATGTAGTTAACAAAATATTATTTAAAGTAAGTGAGCATTCTACTTCGAAATATTCTATTTCTTAACAGTTGACTTTGTTTATTTACCATCACTTTTATAACATTATTTGGACATGAACCCATTTTTGCATTTCATTCAGAGATTTAATTTCAATTTGGTCTATTTTATTTTCAGAAAACATGTTATATAATTTGGAAGCCAAGTGAGAGAACAGTCGCTCATAAAGCGCGTTTGTTGTTTAGTTTGAAAGGAGCAGGTGTTCGTTTCTTTTGTCGTACTTAATGGGTTCTACTCCGTACGTTTGATTTGCACTCAAGTAATTTTCTCAAGATCTACTTAACATAGAATTTCCTAACATTTATCATTTGAACTTTTGCAAAAACCGGTCAAACAGATAGCGATGCGGTTTTTATTTATAACTGTACTAACTTTTGAATTAATTATAGAAGATTCAAATAACAATACGAAGCACAACTCTAACGTACAATTGTTAATTTATCAATGGGGTTTCGTAACAGTTACACATGTTGTAAACTTAAACCGCTTACATTTCGGACCATTATAAACATAACTTCAAGGAGTAATTACAGATGTTAAGGTATATTAGGGTCTAAAATGAAAAAATAAAAATTTAACAAAAGATTAAGGATTTGTATGGAGAAAGTTGATAGTGCAGTACAGATTATGTACGCAATGATTTGGAGTAGGAAATCACGGCTATTAAACAGACATTAATCCAAATTGTTTAAAACAAAATTTTACAGAAAACAACATACCAACTGATCTAAAATTGGTATTGATGGCCACAAAAATGTTACAAACGCGCTGAAATCTCGTATATCAAGGAACTACAACTACACAACACAATATAACAAAATTAATGTACCGTCATAAAACTTAATACATTCACATCAAACCAAGTTATATGCAAAAAAAATCAATAGAATACTTTATGTATAATCTTTTTAATGATTCGGTACAGTAATATAACAAACATTATTAACTTATCAAGATTTTTATATTAAAATTAATACATTATTAAACTAGTAACACGATTTTTTGTTTTATAATATTTACTTAATAACTTATCAAGGTTTTTAAGTTAACATACATTGATAAACTAGTAACACACTTTTTTTATAATATAGTTTACTTTTTTCTTGTATTTTATTTGTAGTCCCTAATGACTAAAAAGTTGATGCGACTTCAAATAACGATAAATTTTTAAAAAAATTGACAGAAGCATTTTATGTTTTGTTTAATGCTGTTGAATAATACGTAAAAATACATGCTAAGAATACGTAAAGCACAATAAATACTAAATTTGAAAACTTTGATGTTATGTAGGCCTGTACAGTATAAACTCTTGTATATAAACAAAAAATGAAAAAATTAACATATTAAGTGTTTTAATAAAAGATCAAGACGTTGTAAAAAAGAAAAGAACTACTCAAAGTAGGATTAAACTTCACAGTCGTAAATTAACCAAGAAAAATTCATATCGGTTCAGCAAAAAAAGAATTGGAAAAAGTTATACCACAAAACTAAAACACAATCGACGACTTGCCGCAGATAAAACTTAGGCGCAGAACAGACGAATAAGTTTTTACATGGATGCTTGTAAAGCCTCACAAACGTAAGTAAGATTTATGTACGTCAATATCACACACTGGGGTATAGTATGTATTTAGATGAAAGATTTTTACTTTCTAAAAAATACCACTAAATTTTATAATATAGTGTCGGTTAAAAAAATGAGTCATAATCAGTATTGAAAAGTTTGCAACCTAACCTTAATGTTAAATATTTAACTTTTGACATTTTTAAATGAAAACATATTTAGGCGAAGAAATATTCATTAAAGTTAATACACGTTAAAACTTCATTTGTACAAATTTATTTCTGTCCGTTTATAATAGGCAATTTCAAGACTTGGGAGATGATACAGAAATTAGATTAATTTTATGATTATATTCAAAGATTATACCAAAGTTTTCTTGTTTTAACCTCCACAATATGTCTGAGTTATTATATAACGAACGCTTTAAATAATAATAATTGATTTAGATCATTTTTAGTCACGAACTTATAACCTGGGCATTTCACTTTAAAAATGTATTACAAAATCATACGAAATAAAAAATCAAGTGATATTTGAATAACGATTTGTGTATAAAATATTTGATAATATTTTCGAGAAAATATACTGTAAAAGATTAAATTTCTCCCCACAAGGGTATGACAAATTTGTAAAATAATTATATTATCCCCACGAGGGATTAGCCAAATTTGCTATGAAATAAACAGACATATGATAATTTTAATGAAATAGTTATTGTTTTACTTAAATTTTGAAATGTTTCATAGCCTAGGTTAATTTGTTTTTATATGTATAAAGTTTTTCATTTACCTTGTCCCCTATTTCATTCAATAAAACATTATTCACATTAATACATTATGATTTTTGTTCAATTAATATATTTTCATAATTACAATCACAAGTTTCATTGTTTAAGTGCAATTCTAAAATAATGCTCCTGTTCTTAATACTGTAAAATCAACTTACGGGTTTTATTTGATTTGAATGTTAAAAATCTAACAACAACAATTTATATGTATTAACATTTAACGTCCTTCTTATATAACTATGTATTTTTCAACTTTAAGTAAATTTTCTTCTAATATTAATATATTTTTTAGAACGAATGTGGGACCTACTATGTTGCTTGATATTTAGCCCCACACTAAAATAATTTACAATTTTTATTTTCTTCTTCTTAGTTGCCTAGTAACCATATTTTGTTAATGAAAATTAAATAATTTTTAAATATTTTATCTTAATCAGCTGGAATTATTTATATTTATTTCAATATACTCAAATATAAACAAATCCAGATGTTCATTAAATTTGTCTCATTACAATACAACGATGTAATATAGGTATAGGTAATTCATAAATTTGGTCAATAGAAACCAAAAAAGCTCGCTTTTGATCCATATTGCAAAAAACCTTGATTTTTTTTGTCTCAAATTACCAAATTAAAGTAAGACTATATGTGAAGTAAACAAGAATGAAATGTTTTAGTACCTTAATATCGCAAAACCTTTGCGTTATTATTTAAATAAGACGGCGAAATAGCAATTTCCGATTCCTTTATAAGATCAATGTAGAAATCTGTAGACAGAAATAATTCCAACCAATGTAAATTCTTCAAAATAAATTAATAACAATAATTATAAATTCTAAGAGTAAGCGTCTCTGTCGTCTTTTAACAGAAAATTTGTTCATTGCGAATACAGATGAAATACTAATTCAATTTTATTGAAAACAGAAAAACATGACGTAAGCAACTGAGACGATAGCTTAATGCCATTAGAGTACGGTACCGGAAAAAATCGAACATTTTCCAGACTGACTTGAACGGAATACTGGTTACTTGCAACTGAATGAGGGAAAAACAGTAGGAATATAAACTAGGTATAAATAAAGAAATATTACACAATGTGAAGTACTCAGTAAACAAAAACGGGTTGAGAAAAAATAAACGAGTCTGTCAAAAAAATAAAATTGTGCTTGCTAAGAAAGTAAAATATATTAACTGTGCGTAGATATTATGCTGTCACGGGTACACACTCCACCCAAATTGCATCTACTACAAAAATGTCCTTGACACCGCGAGCCTAGTGTCGACATCCTTTTAACATCCGCGACTTGCTTATTTACGATTTCATTCCAAACTTAGACCCAGCTTATAATGAACGACAAAGAACGCTACTACCACTTGAAAAACATTGAAAAAACAGTTCAATAAAGATACCGAATTGGAGATGAATGTTTACAAAATACAGTGCCTAAAGAATTGCAAGATTTAATGATCATCCGTAATATAATCATATTCAAGAGATCTAGAGGAACAGTATTAGAACAAATTCTTACAAAAACGGACGTAACTGAAAACCCATATGAGGACTTCCCTGTGGTACCACAATTTAATTTTAAAGCTATAACTTGATTATTAAAAATGCATCGTGCTTTAATTGATTACACCATCGATCAAGATAAACGGACGTTTGATCTTCAAAATAAAGCTTGGATGCGACGATGGGACTTCACTGCGAAGTCGCAAAAAAGTTCTAAAAGACTGCAAAACTGAATGTTATCACTGATTTCTCTTAATTTAGTACAGTACCCGATTTTAACAGCTTGCGCAGAGATATCAGTGGGAACAGGTGATAGTAACGATATTCTAGTAGTGCAATCGGTTTACTTTCTCTTGCCTATAAAAATATATAGGAAGGAAAGTATTGATTTCATGTCAATTTTCGAAATTGAGTTTTCACCGGATATACACGTTTTCAGACCACCTGAACCGAAAAAACATGTTTTAGCGATTGGTGTGTGTGTGTGTGTGTGTGTGTGTACGTATGTCTGTGAACAAAATATCTCAAGAACGGAACATCTTACGGACTTGAAACTTGAAACTAACGTTAGGACCCACTAGAAGACCCGACACGAACATTTTCATCAAAATCCGTGTCATTTTTCACTTTTTTGCGATTTTCTCAAAAACGGCTCCAACGATTTTTTTTAAACGCCATGTTTACTACATTTTTTATGCTATACAAGATATGGTAGGCGCCATGTCTGCTGAATTCTTGGGAAGGCTGTGCTCTCGTAGAAAAAACTGGTTTTTTTTTAAATTGCGGCCTTAAAATACATTTTAGGGAAAAAGTGTACCTATATAATTAAAGTTTTAGACAATTTACAAATCTACAACAACGTTTATTTCGTTTTTTTTGTATTACGCTCAGTTTAGCGGTAATTAGTGATTTTCTGGATTTTTTATGAAAATCAATAAAAAATAAGTTTTTTTTAAGATTTTGGCCTTAGTATGCATTTTACGACAAAAGTGTATATAATAAAATTTATAGGAAATTTAAAGATCTACAACTTTTATTCCACGCATTTTTCTCTACAGAGCCTTGTTTAGCGCCGAAGAGTAATTTTCCGTATTATTAAACCAAACTAGGGTTTAGTTTTCATTTCGCATCATTCACTCATGATTAAAATTCGGTTATGTTTTTTGAGATTAGTTTTTGTTTATTTCTAACGTGTGAGTGTTTCACACCAGAATTCTTTTTTTAAGACTTTCACTTTGTAAAAAAATTGTTTTATTCGCTTAAGTCTACATACAGTAAGTTTCTGTAGGTTTGTATTAGGTATTAGTCGATATTACACTTTTACCTTAACCAAATTGCATAAAAAAAACAGTACACGGAAGTAACTTTGATTTTTAATTTATTTTAACTCGCTTTAATGTTTCGGTCATCAGCGACTAATTACTGTGGGTTTAAAAGGACCAAAATTGTCAGACCCCATCTATACACAATGTTACATATCTAAATACCTATTTTAAACAATGTATTGTAGTAGCAAACAGCGACTGTGACGTCACTGGTACACAATTCAAAAAATTATAATTTATTTCAGCTGTAGTCATTATTGCTTTCAGTGAAATTATTCACGTGCTTATGCGAAAAGATTAATTACGTATTTGAATGTTAATATCACTTATTAACTTATTTGTACATTTTCTTTTATTTAAATGTAGGCCTAACAACTATTTCTGAAAATGCGGTTATTAAATTTATTTGCGTCCGTAACATCCAATACCCTTTTTTATTTAAAAAATGTATGAAAATTATTTACGGGACATGTTTCCAAAAAAATAACATCACATCCGATTTCTGTTAAGAATGTTATAGAATGTTGACCTTCAAAAAATCGCAGAGATCATACCAGTTTTTCAGGAAAATAGATTCCATCTACGTTCTCTTATAACACATATTCAGTTTGTCTCAGGTCATATTTCTTCCTTCCACTAGTGATTCCTACTGTTATCATTAATATTCCAGTTTCCAGTACTACTTGGTTTTATATGTACGGTGGTGATTTTGCTTTGAACATAGGTTAGTGATAAATTTAACGCTTTAAGTCAAGTTTGCCGTGAATCGCACAGCGATCAGTGGTTGCTAGTATGATTAAAGTATAGAAACGTCAACTTAACAATGCACTCTTCTCCGACAATATTACTTTTCGTGATTTAAATGTCTATTAATCGTGGAAAATTTACTTTAACATGACACTAAAATAAAAAAGTTGGTCTGGGAAGATTTACTGAAATATCAAAAATTTATTCCCTTCCATTCGAAAACGATTCGTCAATTAATATTTATTAAAAAGACAACAAATAAAAGTCTCTTATACTGAACACAAAGTGTTTTTATAGACAATTAGTTCCCCTAATCCTTGTAGTACCCGTCACGTTTACAGAGAAATGGAAGAACAATCAATGCCGTTTGATCATCAGGGTAAGTGGATACTGAAGGGTCTCAAGAGAGCATAAACCGTTATAGGCTTTCACCTTTTGACCTTTTACATTTTCTCTTTACAGGTACTTAAGTTGAAAAAAAAAAACAAATAACCAAACAATAACACAGATAGAAACAAAATATTTCCTATCCAATTCTACACGTAGTTTTTGATTAGATTAGAAAATATAGATAAACATATTTCCCGTATTTTAAATTTCAATAAAATAATACTCCTGCAATATAATTACCTTTTAATTGATAATTTATCATCAGTATTGAAGTACTTGTTCACAGCGCGAGCTAAGTAGACAATTTCATTTAAAATTTACGGATATATTTTTGTTTATTGCCCAACACAGTAAATATTAGTAAACAATAAATATTCCTCATAACAGTAGATATTTGTTTACCATTGCCCATAACAGGCAGGTGGAGTGTTTTAAATTATTTTCACTTGATCTGCCAGTTTCACGGCTACAAAAAGTAGTTCTGTTTTTTATCACATGATCTGGCAATTATACGACTAAAGCATTTAAGAACAGAAGAATAAGAGGTGTAAAAGACACCAGTCAGAGTTATCTCCACTTAGAGTAATGAATTTTATTATACAGCCAGACCCTGTGGTGAGTGAAGTGAAGTTGTCATTTGCAGGGTGGAAAGTAAATGCTTTTTAGCGGGCCTGATATGCTGATAAGTATACTTTTCTACTCAGTGAGGAAGGGATTGATAAACCACCTCACTTCTCGTTTTACTTAGTAACTAAGTAAAGCCTCTAGAAATTCAATATTAGGCTTATGTACTTCAAATTTAAGTGTTTCCTTTCCCACAAATAAAATTTTAGGTACCAGGGTCCAAATAATATTCAAAGATCCATTAATGTTTCAGGTTTGCTCGTTTATAAATTGTTTAAACGAATTATTATCATTTAAACTTTAGAGTATTGGCTTGGCTTTAAGAGCGCAGTGTGGAGTAATTTTTTATGAAAGTTAGCCTAAGAACCACCAGTTATTTTTGTCAAGTTGTACTATAACTATGAAACCTTTGGGACGCAGTGGTTTCAAACATATGGAAATTCGGAGAACGGAAAAAGTTTAAGAAAAATGGTAATATTTTTTTTTCTCTTTAATTCTTTATTTACAACTGTAAAACGTTACAACAAGCAAATGTGATGATTATGATAATAATGTAAATGACATGATAGGCATGAGAGGGGTAGGGCCCCCATTGGTGCCTCCCCAAGAATGAGATTTGTATATCAAATTAGCAGGTCTCTACTCCAGCGTCTTTTAAGGCGTCTAGGGGGATTATCAGGTAAATGGACGGAGGAAAGTAAACGCACCAGGGGGTTCTCGTGTTCGTGTGACTTGTCGTGAAAGCGTTTGTATAGGTATTCAATGGAATTTTGTACAAGTGGTGTTTTCAAATCTGTATGTAAGGTTTTGTTGCTAACGTAAAGAGGTGCATTTGCTATAAGGCGTAATGTTTTTGACTGGAATGCTTGAATTCGTTGCAAATTAGAGGGTTTGGTTGAACCGTAAATTTGGGATCCGTAGGTCCAAATAGGTTTCAAAAGAGAACAATATATGCGTAATTTTTGTGCCATTGGTAATTTTGATCGTTTGTGAAGTAAGGAATATAGAAGTTTAAGTCGGGAATTCAGTAATAAACGTTTCCGTTTGATATGTGTGCTCCAAGTTAGTCGTTTATCGAAAGTCAGACCGAGATACTTGACCGTATCTGTCTTTGTGAGAGGTTCATTGTCTATGTATACTGGTGGGCAATCACCATGACGGAGTGTGAAAGTTACGTGAAGGGATTTTGTCGTATTAAGTTTTATTTTCCATGTTTTACACCATTCGTGTATAAGATTGAGATGATGTTGGAGTGTTAGTGAAGCGTGTATAGAGTTTTGGTCTCGGGCTAATATCGCTGTGTCGTCAGCGTAGGTAGCAGTGAGGGTCTGGGGTAGGATCGGTAGATCTGAAGTGTATACGGAATAGAGAAGTGGTGCTAAAATTGAGCCCTGAGGCACGCCGGCTAAGACAAGAAAGAAATTTGAGTAAGACGATCCTAAACGAATTCTAAAGAATCTGTCAGATAGGAAGGAATTTATGATAAGATAGTAGGTAAATGGTAGTATTTCTTTCAGTTTGTGTAAGAGACCTGTATGCCAAACTCTGTCAAAAGCTTGAGCGACATCCAGGAAACCTGCGGACACATACATCTTTTGTTCCATAGACGAAGCTATGTAATCAGTCACCCTGTGCAGTTGTTGTGTGGTGGAGTGTTGAGTGCGGAATCCGAATTGATGTGGAGGTAGTGTATCATGAACCAGCGGAAGAATGCGCTTGTAAAGGAGTTTTTCGAAAATTTTCGAAGGTACTGAGAGGAGGCTTATTGGTCGGTAGGAGGAAGGTAAATGAAAAGGTTTGTTCGGTTTTTGTATCATTACTATTTCTGCATACTTCCACTGAGTGGGGAAACGTGTCGTGCGCAATATACTATTGAAGATTGTAGTAAGGAGAACGAGCGCTTTCCGCGGTAAATGTTTAAGTATTTCAGCTGTTATTAAATCATATCCCGGTGACTTCTCAGATTTTACTTCGGAGGGGTGAAAGTATTTCGGCGGAAGGGATAATTGAAGCGGTTCATCTAGTGACTGAGTAACGCGTTGGTGATGTACAGATTGGATGTCATTATGGGGAGTGAATGTTGCAGAAAGATGTCTACCAAAGCATTCAGCTTTGTCGTCGTCAGTTATTAGCCAGGGTCCGTCACCCATCCTAAGGGGCATCGATGTCGTGTGATGCCGTAGTAGGCGTTTTGTGCTACGCCAGAGACTACCATCCTTCTCGTTCAGAGTTCCAGTATAATTTTCGTACAAGCGGGTGTTATGTGTTTGAATTTGCTGTTTCAGCTCGTTTGTCAGCCGGTTTAAGCGACGTTTATCAGATGGTAGGCGAGTTCTCTGCCAAGTGTTACGGGCGCGGCGTTTTTCACGAATAAGTTCTCTGATATGGGTGGGATAGTGAGGGGCGTCTGGGACATTTGGACGGTATGGCAGTGATGCCTTCCATGCACACTGTTGAACAGAGGTAGTAAATAAATCAACAGCATCATCTACCTCCGTGTCCGTTTTAATTGATAATGGGATATCTAAGGCGTGTTCTAAATTGAACTGGAAGAGATCCCAATCCATAGGCCCGGGAGTAAGACTCGGTCTGCGTTCTGTAGAGACTGGTTGGTCTGAAACCGTTAAAAGTATGGGGGAATGATCTGATGAGAGGTAATTTACTGTGGTTATTTCAATAGGAAGGTGTGATAGATTCTTACAAACAAAAAAGTCAAGGAGGTCTGGTAATTTGGTACGTGCGGAGGGCCAGTATGTTGGACTATCTGGAGAAATATAATGTAGATGATTTTCTGTTATAGCTTTTAGTAAATTTCTGCCCCTGGGAGAACATACACGGGATCCCCACTGTATGTGCTTACCGTTCCAGTCTCCTCCAATAATAAACCGATTACCTAGACTATTAAAGAAATCTCTAAACATTTGGGAATTTATGATGTGTCTAGGAGGACAATACACTGATCCTATGGTAAAATTTATGCTCTTGCATTGCAAATTTATCAGGGTCGCTTGGACATGAGGAGTGGAAAAAGGTGTTAAAACATTGTGTGTGATTGAGGATTTGACTAGTATGGCCGTACCCCCATGGCTTGTACCATCCGGATGATCGGTCCGATAGATCCTATAGTCGCGAATATAAAATCGAGACCTAGCTGTAAGATGTGTCTCTGAGATTAGGGCTACGTCAATACGGTGAGAATGTAAATATATGTCTAACTCAGTTTTGCGTTTCGTCAGACCGTTTGCATTCCAAAGGAGAACTGTCAGTGAATTTGCAGTGAGTAAATTAATGGCCATAACTGTTACTTAAGGACTGTGTAATGTGGGATATGTGTGTAGCAAGCGAGAAAAGAGGCTGGAGGAGTTGATTTAATTGAACCAATAAATTAAAAATCTGATCAACATTAGGTAACTGGGGAGGAGATTGAGGCCCTACCTGTGAGGTATGAGGTTGAGGATGACGATGATTATGTGTCCATGCATGATGTCTGTTTCTCTCCTGTGAGGTGGGTGGTTGTGGTGTTGAAGTTACTGAAACCGGCGATTCAGACGGTGTTAACTGATGAGTTGGGTGTTGGCGTGATGATGGAGTTAGGGTAGGTGTTTTTGTTGGTTGTTGCGGCAGAGGTGGAAAATCTTCCGGTTTCGGTGTGGCTGGTTGGTTGGAAGTATGTTTCGGTTGTGGTTGTGTGAAACGGTTTCAACTAGCTCGCAGGTGTTTATGAACTTCGCAGCCTCTGTAATTTGCTGGGTGATCTTTTCCACAGTTTGCGCAGGTGGCCGGTGACTGTCTTGTTTTACAACAACTGCCAGATTCGTGGCCGCCACCACACCTAACACAGCGGTGAGGGTGACGGCAGTAAGATTTTGTGTGTCCAAAATTTTGACAGCGCGTACACTGTACAATTTCCCTCCGTTTATGTGGTTCCTCAACTGTAATCCTTGTATATAATAAAGTTTTTATGTCGTATATTTTGTTATTGTACGTCTCCGGCTCTATATCGACGAAAAACATCGGCAAAGGTGTACGATCTCGGTTCGAAATTGCGAACACCGCATTTCGAACTATGTAACCCTTATCCTTGAGAGCCTCCGCTATTAGCTCTTTTGGCGTGGTGTGATGTAGTCCTTTAATGACAATACGTTGAGCTCGTTGTTCCTGTAGTTGATACGTGTGAAACCGGGCCTTTCGGTCTTCCAAGTGATGGATGAATTGTCTGTATATCGACGGTGAGGTTGGGTAGATGGTAACACCTTTGATACTTGACCGGAGTGTGAATGATTGCGGACCGCCTACTTCTTCCAACGATTTTACTAGTTGGGCGTAGTCTTGAACGTCCGTTAGGAAGATTGGTGGCGGTTTCTTTTCGCGTTCAATGGATGGGTTTGCAGGTGTGTCAGAATCGGTAAGGACAGAAAATCGATTTTCTGTCGTCACGGATGGCTCTTCTAATGAAACCGAATCTGGCCGAGGTTGCTTCCTAGGGTCACTCCTGGAAACACCAGGGGCTGGCCGTTTCCTAGCAGGAACTGATTCCCATTCTTGTAATGGGTTATGATTGCTGCCATTAGTGCAGTCTTGGTTAGGTTCAGAGTCCATAGTAAATATACTATATAAAGAGTTCAAATATATTTACCCAAAAAATAAATAAATAACCCGCACAAGCACAGTTCTAAATTAAATAATTAGCACACATGAAAAAGCTCTTACATTGCAGACACAGCCAAATATCTTGGATTACACCATGATCGTATACTGGCACTGAAAACACATATGAATTAAAAGGAAACAACTGTACCAAAAATGTCAACAATGTACTGAATGCTGAACAAAAAATAGAAAATATCAATTACATACAAATTATTATTATTTATACAAAATTATTTTTTAGTTCTATATGGACGTATGGTATCTAGTAACACAGTACAGCCAGCACCGGCAACATCAAAATTCTGCAAATTCAAAACTCAATTTTTACGAACTATCATCGACATTCCATGGTACATAACAAATAATGTTATACCAAGACATAACATTAACACATCATGACATGAACATCAACATTAAATGAAGAAGAAATTACAAAATACACCAATACCTACAAAAATAAATTTTGAGCATTATCTAAATCACGAAGCTTCAGCCCTTAAAACAGCACTCAGTGTTCAAAAAAAATAGTCCATCCCACCAACATTTTAGGAAAAAACTGTAGATGCTTTTTATTTTATTTATTTTTTTCAATAATTTAATAAACTTTTATATTTCCTATTGTGGTTAAACATTTATTACTTTGTAAAGAAGATAGCCTATACCACTGGGCGCTCTTCTGACAAGTTATTTCCATTTGTTATTTATTTATATTTGTTTATTAGACAGATTGTAAATTTTATTCAGCGTATGAAACAAATTTGCTCTAACATATTGAAAGATATAATAAAATAAGAGACGAAATATTAAAAAAGTAGATTACATCCCCACTCAAAAAAAGGCCAAATATTTGAAATGTAATAGCAACAAAAATGCTAATAGAACTTTTTGAAATAATTTATTTGTTGAATATAACAGCTGGTTTATATGTACCTCAAAGGTCACCATAACCTATCTTAATTTTTTTCGTAACAGAAAAAATTAAAACAGTAAAATGTATTTAGAAATCAAGTCTAAAATGACAAAACTGTCAATGCGGTTTTGCAAAACCATTCAAAATCGTAATACGCTCACATACGAAGGACGAACGTAAGCTAGATTTAAATTCAAAATTTACCTGGATAGGTATACAGGAGAGTATGGATTGTACGCCGTTCAGAACACTGACAATACACTGAGGGAATGAAATCCGCTGTTAAATAAATAATTAAGCCTTAAACGGGCAGTGGCGGTTTCGGTTAAACAGTGAAAACTGGGACAGAAATGAAAACCGCTTTGAGTTTGGGGTTACGTCCGAGAGTTGAATGCGGCAAAGAGACTAATATGTTGAGAGAGAATAAAGAGAAAGGGTGTGCGATTAAAGAGAGATAGAATGAAAGAGTGTAATAGGCAGGAAAGAGGTTCAGTCCTCCGTTATTAACCAGAGCGCGTATCAATCGGGTACCCGTTCATTGCAGAAACAATAAATCCGACTGACAACTCAATCTGCAAACTTCATTCAGAGAGACTACCGAAATTCGAACCATTACAACCACACTGCTTGTCTACAACGATTTGCGTACATCAGTACATTAGCTTGTACTAGATTTTGCTTGTCATAAACACACCCGGTTACACTGAATAGGCAATAGTAATGAAGGTGGTTCCAATATAACAAAATAAATCGCCCCTTATTTACATTACCTGACGCAAATACACACAATCCAATCGGCACAAATGGAAAATGAAAATAATTGCATTGGTCTTCACTTGTAAATGTCAAACGAAGCAAACAAATCATTGCACAGGATATTGTTTTAACGAAACATGCATACAAATAAAAACAGAAATTACGATATGAAGGTTAAATTTTTCATTTGAAACATAATTTTTTCCAATTCTCGGGAACACAATTCGAAACGCTGGCAACAGCAGTAATAAAACTAAAACTAAAATTCTGTTTCAAGGCATTCAGTAAAATTAATATAATGGTATTGATCGCAAGTAGAAAATATAAGGGGGTACATACCCAAACAAAATACAATTAATAAATAATAACACAATGAGATAAATTTACAGTATAAAATAATGATCCAGATATTTAATGCTGGTTGGATTCATAACTTACTCAGACTTCGATACCCCACCATTTTAGTTATTCTCATGACTAGTAACTTAAAAAAATATTGGTGGACATCAAAGCACACGTCACCCTAGAAACCGCAGTAAATTTAGTTAATGAGGGAAAGTTAATAAGAATCATTAAACCCATTTTTGTGAAATTAATTTTTTTTGAACCAGAATAAAGAAGCTTCAATTTAAGCAAAACATGCGCGCGTGTGCAAACAGTCAAGGATGTTTCTAAAAAAAACATTCTAGGCGTCAGGGGATCATAAAACGTTGAGATCAATTGAAATCTGTGTGTCAAAAACTTTACCTTATCGCTACATGTACTTTTTCACTATACAGTAAGATTCGGTTATGACGAACTTCAAGGTACCGGCATCATTTGTTCGATATAACCGAATGGGCTACACGCCGCAATCTATTCTATGTATACGTATATTATTATAATATGAGTATTCTATGTAATTGTACAGTAGGCCTACTCTACTGTATTATCTTATACCCAGCCAATTACCTGAAAAACGAATATTATTCTAAATATTTAATTTAAGTAAAAAATTTTGAATTAAGATATTTTACATTACCTCCGCGGCCGAACAGTCAGCGACGTTTAGTCGTCAGCTGTACTAGGCATAAAAAAGGTAGCGGGTTCGATTCCCAGTAAATCTGGGCTGAGTCAATCAGGATAATAGCAATTACCGATAACGTCCCAACGTACCAGTTTAGACAAAAAAAAACAAAAAGTAGTCGGCTAATGACTGTAAATGTTAATTCAACTTAAAATCTTTTAAATAGGCACAATACATCTAAAATCCGTGATTTGGTGATTACCGAAAAAAATACGTCTCGCGAAACTGTTTGTTTCTTATTTCACAGGGAATATTTTTATATATTTTAATTATTTCAAGGAAGGTGATTCGTTCGTTACAACCAAATTCCATGTTCGGTTATATCAGACTTAACAATGTGTTAATAAAAACATATAAAACCAACCAAATTTACTATTTTCTCACGTTATCACCGGTTACAACCGACATCGTTATAACCGAATTTTACTGTTCTACAAAATCGAAACTGAGAAAGCAAAAAAAAAACTGAAACATCTCTGTAATTTAGTATTAACGAACTAAATTACAATATTAAATTCAGAAAACATAAATTTATTTAATTCTAATCATGCAACTACTGGTGATTTACATGCGCAATTAATTATCCAACCTTGTAATTAATCATTGTTTGTAGTTATCTACGTCCCCGTAATGCTAATTAAACAGTACAATAGACGGAGATGGATTACTATAAAGGATGCAGCCTCGTAACGGTGTTTTTATTGTTCCGACTTCATCCTTCCCGTCTTCAAAATCCGTTAACAACTATTCTGTCATTACCTAAATAAATTTGTATTTATCTCTTTAACAATTCGTCAATACTGAAACGCTTTTTCAATATATATCAGTACTAATAAGTCGCAAAAGACAGAAATAATTGAAAATGCAAATTAAATGATTAAAGTAAAATAATGACGCTAAAACTATTAAAAGTAGAAACGAGAATTTTCAAAATGGAAACACATAGAAGAATCAAAAAGATGTTACCTAACTCTTTTTGAATTTATCATAATGAGATTTATTGTGATATTAAAAAAGTCAGACATAATAAAAAAATGATACTTAAAGTACTTTAATCATCTCTTCTGAAATCACAGTATAAGAACCCGATTATTCAAAATCAATATCAGAATGTGGTTATGAATGGTTTTTTGGTTTGCATCAACATCGTTTTTCTCTTCCAACCTATAATCTTACTTGTTTGCTCTCGTTTAGCATGTATGTACGTACGTACTTTCTCAAAAAGGTTTAACAATAAACTCATCTTGATACAAAATACCTGTCTCGTCTCGAATAACATTTCAATGCATAATGCTACACGTTTATTTTTATTTAAAATGTCTAGGTATTCAATGTTATCTCTTCAACAAAAAATTTAATTTACTTTACAAGCAGGTACGTGTACCGACAAAGTAGCAAAGTAGACTTGTAGCAAGATCGATAAGAAAATAGGATGCGAGCCATCAAAACCTTGATCATGACGAAAGTCATGTAATACAGTGCGGATATAATAATACGCTATCGTTTATCGCATTTAAAAAAAATAGTTATGTACACTTGAAACCGAGAAATGCTGACACCATCTTCACAACATTCGTAAAGATGTACTTGTTTAACAAACCTTTAACAGTTTTAAAGTAACCGACGTGATTTTGTTTTTGCTCAATTTGGCAAGAATTTTTCTTTTCCTAAATATTAATATGTTTTCTGTCGTAGAATTAGACGAGTAAACGATAAAAGTTTTTTTTTAAATTGACGAAAACTGCAACAACTAGCCCCTTTAGTAATTCAGAAAGTACAATAAAACACGCTAAAGAATGTACAATATTGATGACTCCAAAATTTAGAGATATAATAAAAATCCCTTTCGTGAGACAGTTCGTCTCATGGCCAAAGGTAATTTTTAAAAAGGTTACCCTTCACTTATGGTAAAAACCTTTAGTGGTTTCTGTATCTGTTCTTTAAGAAAAATGGAATGACACATTTTTGTTTCCAAATTCCGACTTTGATTTCTTGACTTCTTCCGGTTGAAACCAGAACTTCAAACCCAATGATTTCTGTATCTGCTATTTAAGAGGAATCCAAAGACGCTATTTTTGTTTCCAAATTCGGAATTTGATTTTTTGACTTCTGGTTTTACGCCACTTCCGGTCAAAATCGAAACTTGAAACCCAATGATTTATGTATCTACTATTAACGAGAAATCCAAGGACGCTATTTTTCTTCCAAAACTTTGACTCTGATTTCTAGACTTTCGGTCGAAACCGAAACTTTAAACCCAATCCAGGCTCACTAAATTTTTGTGAATATTACGAATCCGAAACGGTTTGTTGCTATCCCTTCTTTAGTCTGACTTTGATTTCTTGACTTCCGGTCGAAACCGGAACCTTATTTGGGCTCACTAACTTTTTGTGTGTATTACGAATCCAAAAACCGCTCATAGCTATTTCTTTTAGTTTCTGACAGCTAGGTGTGACGAACTGACGGATGGATAAAGGAAAATCATAGATGACAATTTTAAAAATTGCCACCAAGTGAAAAGAAACGTATGGCTTATAATATTATATTTTATATTTATTGTTTATTAAATGCAGTTTTATTACCGTTCCCGAATATTATCGATTATCCAGGATTTGTCACGCCCCAACGTTTGATATCTTCAACCAAGACAAAACTGAAATCGGTTGGTTTATATTATAAAAAATCTCGTAGAAATTATTTTTTAAAAGCAATTTTCAAAAGACAGGCAGACAGTAACAAGATTATGAATTGCAGAGTTTTGCAGAAAAATATGCAATAAACCAATCTTAATAAACAGTACGAGAAACATAGAAAGAGACAAAGCGAAAAAATGGAACTACAGTGCAAATAAAAAATAATGAAAAAGGAACATAAGAAAGAAGATGAGTGGTCTAAAATCAGCCCAATCGGAATTTTTCTTTTTAACTTTACACATTATTAATCAAATTTAAATAAAGGCAAAATTTTGACATTTTGAAATTTACATAACAAATTTGTGTAGAATAATTCTGATTCACTGTTAAAAATTTACCGTATTGGTAAGATAAGATAAGACCATTTATCTCTCGGAGGGGCGGATACTAGTGGATTCAAGAGAGTAATAAAGTGCGCCAAAGTTTTAAATAATTCATAAAGTACAATCCACCGAGTGTTTTTTCATTATACTTTTGAAGTTTTTTGATACTTGGTGTGGCTGACCGAATACATTCTTCCCACACTCCATCAAATCTATCACTTTATCACAGATAAAAAATATATAGATATTCTAAAGCGTTCAAGCACATCGTATCTTATTTCAAACATTTTCATAATGTATGAAGAAAAGGCCTGCTATGGAAAAGACAAAGGAAAAACTTTCTTTTGCTAACTTCCACGGAGAAGTATTAGAAGTTGAAACTATTAAAAAGGATTGAAAATGCAAATGTAATTCTTTGTCGTGTATAATGATTTATGTAAAATACATGCCTACCTAAAACTGAACATCACAAAAAAACTTTAATAAACTTTCCGGTTTTATATTACGATCCAAGATGGGTGTAAATATTCTTGTATATCAAATAAAAAATCCATTTTATGAGGTTAGTTTTATAGTTACATAAAAGAACATACATTAAAAATAAATAAGCTTCAGAAAGCCGAAGAATATCTTTTTAACTTTTATGATTGAAAGCACAGAGTAGTCATAATGAAAAACTGAAATACATAACTTATTTATTATATTTTAATATATTTATTTAATCTTCGTGCAACAGTTTACATAAAATGAACTTTATTCAAGTAACCTTTACCCCTATCCGCGAACCCAGATTCTCTATCGTAAATAAGAGTTTCTGAATATGGGGAAAAATTAATATGAAACAACGCTTTTAAAAAATAGCAAAAAACCGGTTCACCAATATTAATTTTTAGTCATTAGGGGCTAGAATTTCCAAAACCTATTTTAAAAATGAGATATATTTGAGTGGTGAGACATGAGACATGGACGCTGCTTTCTAGATGCGCAGTAGCTTTAGTGGAACGAATGACTGGAATTATACCGTTACCAGTTTGGTATCGGAAGTCAGTCAGGAAAAATTGTGAAAATAATAGACAGTCTGTATACAAAATAGTGTTTTTCGGTTTCTATAAATTTTTAGATTATAGGCCTAAGTCTTGAATTGAAATTAGTAATTTATTAACATTATTCCATGTGGTAATTTAACTCGGTCATACTTTTTAGACTAGCCTTTGCCGATTCGTTGAATCACTGACAATTCTACACGTTCAATAAGAGTTTTATAAAATATATTATTCTGTGTTTAATAATTATATTCGTAATAAAACTATTATGTTTCTTTTAATAAAATAAACTCACCATGTTTAATTCAGAAATGTGTATTTTATGAAACACGCGACTGTTACAGTATTTAATATTTATATATTTGATTTTGGTTTAAATATCACAAGAATTAAACGATGTTATGTCCACAATTATCGCAAAGTAAATCTAATGTTAATAATCCGTTTAATTTGTTTGCGGTTGTTATACATTAACCTTTGTAACAACAATAGGTAACTTCATACTCTGTGAAATGTGCTCGTACTATCATTATTACTGTTTGTGCATTATCGTTATTACTGTTATTCTGTCTGGTTATGTACTAATATAATAATAGTTGTAAAAAAATGTTACATGTTTATTAAATAATGTACTACTCGTTGACCCGATCAGAGGCGGCAAATTATTTATTTCATTAACAACTATACCTTGTAAAAATACCTTGGTAAAATACCTTGGGCTGCATCTCGACCGTAGACTAAGCTGGAAGACACACATCAAGACAAAAAGAAAACAACTGGACATCGTCTTTCGCAAGATGTATTGGCTCTTAGGGCGTCGCTCAAATTTGTCTGTCAGCAGTAAGATGACAATATACAAATCGATCATCAAGCCAATATGGACATACGGTATCGCTCTTTGGGGTACTGCAAGTACATCAAACATTGAAATTTTGGAAAGGTTCCAAAATAAAGTTGTAAGAGCCATATTTAACATCCCATGGTACGTCCGGAATGAATTTATTTTTCAAGACATCAGCCTCACATCAGTTAAAGAAGAAATTTCTAAAACGAGTAAAAAATACTGTCAACGCCTAGAAGAACATCCAAACCACCTAGCCTTAGACCTTCTCGATAATAGCTCACGTATCAATTATAGATTAAAAAGAACTGATTTTCTAAATTTAAGTGAGAGATTTTAAATGTGTTATTAATTATTAATTCCAATTTATATCAACTTGTATTAGGTATTCACTATGTCTATGTTATCTAATAAATTATTATTTTGTGATTGAGTAAGGATGCGCGCGCGCGCGCGTGTGTGTGTGTGTGTGTGTTTGCGTGTGCGTGTGTGAATGTGCTGTTCGTTATTTGTTAGCATTTAAGTTGAAACGAACTGATTTTCTAAATTTAAGTGAGAGATTTCAAATGTGTAATTAATTTTATTATTAATTCCAATTTATATCAGCCTATATAAGGTATTCACCATGTTTAACTAGGTTATCTAATAAATTATTATTTTGTGATTGAGTAAGGATGTGTGTGTGTGTTTTGCGTGTGCGTGTGTGAATGTGTTGTTCATTATTTGTTAGCATTTAAGTTGCTAATCAGTGGGTTAGTAACTTATCCACTGATAAATTTTCAATATTTAGCTGTATTACTTATTGTTCATACATGAACAGATTGTAATTTTTCATTTATGTTCAAATAAAAAAAAAAAAAAAAAAAAAAATTAACAACTATTGAGTAGCATGCTTGTGTTCGTAAGTTATCATTCAAATTCAGTACCAAAAAGGTTAAAAAATTCTACTCCTTGGTTCTCCGTTCATAGTAAAAATACCGGTATATTAATTAATATTCATAACAAGTGTCTTATTTTTGGAATATATAGTGTTTTCCAGCGAATATTAAAAAAAAAATCTGGTGTGAAACAATCACAGGACTTTATCTTCCCAATGTCAACAATGACCAATATAACCTAATATTAGTAATAGAACATTATAACAAAAACAAAATAACTAACCAACCTCAAAAAACATAACCTATACCTTAACGAACTAGAGACTGTAGATTAAGGCGGAGCATAGTGCCCTAGATCACAGCACCAGCCAATTAATTTTTGTAAATCGTATCCTGCGTTGTTACGTTGTGGTCCCGCTGTGGATAACAGCCTAACAAAAAGTCAGCAGGAGTTCGGTCGAATAGAGTGTGACTCAGAGGAGGGGCAACATCACATCCGACCTTGGCTGTTATTGGCTAGATTTCATCTGCAGTCTTTAGTTTGTTGGGGTGTAATTTTAATCGTGAGTGAATTATGAAAAACAAACCTTACTTTGGTTTAATATTACGGAAATCCACTCTTTCACGCTAACCTAGGCCCTGTACAGGAAAATGCTCGAAATAAAAGTTGTAGATATTTTAATTTTCTATAAAGTTTTGTTGTAAAATGCATAATACAGCCGAAATCTTAAAAAATCGATTGTTTTTATAGATTTTCATGTAAAAAAACATAAAATCACTAATTACCGCTAAACTAAGCGTTATACAAAAAATATTTGCAATAAAAGTCGTAGGATTTTAAATTTTCTACAATTTTTATTATATACCCTAAATTTTTGCGCTAAAATGCATACTAAAGCCGCAATCTTAAAAAAACAATGTTTTACGAGAAAACAGCCTCCCCCAGATATTCAGCAGACATGGCGCCTACCCTACCTTGTAGAGCATAAAAAAATGTAGTAAATGAGATGATTTTAAAATAAATCGTAAGAGCCATTCTTGAGAAAATCACAATGCAGTGAAAAATGCCACGAATAAACTACTACTTCTGGTTGACAGATTTTGATGAAAATGTTCGTGTCGGGTTCGGCAGTAGTATCTAACTTAAGTTTCAACTTCGTACGATGTTCCGTTCTTGGGATATTTTGTCAAACACACACACACACACACACACACACACACACACACACACGCACACACACACACACACACACTCACACACACACACACACACACAAACACAGACACAGACCAATAGCTAAAAACACGGTTTTTGGGTTCAGCGGGTCTGAAAACGTGTAGATCCGGTGAAAACTCGATTTCGAATAATCGAAATGGAAACAATACTTTCCTTCCTATATATATTTATATAGGCAAGAGAAAGTAAAAATATTACAAGTGGGAAATAGGGTTTTCAACATAATTCACACTTTTTAAGTTTTCTGAAAACATTTTGTTTTAGTTTACTTACGTAATAAGTAAATAAGCTTTATGTAATAAGTCACACCAACAGCTTGGTTATTCGAGACTACAGTGGGTTTTGACTTGCTACAATTTCCAGACTCTAGCCGCGAATTGTACTCAGGAAATCCACGTGTAGACTAGCGCGCTACCACACGTTAGGGAAACTTCTTCTTCTTAAAGTGCCATGCAGATTCCTGCGTAGGCGTCCATCCTCGCTCACATCATATTACTCTATCAATTGCAGCCTCCTGCAATGCCTGGAAGTCTCGTATCCCTGTCCACTGCCGTATGTTCCGTAGCCAGGATAACCTTCTTCTACCTCTTCCTCTTCCTCCTCCCTCTATTCTACCCTGAAGAAATTAGAAGTTAGGGAAACGGTCAAACATTATTTTAAAATGCATTTTACGAAATTTAGTTTAGATGGAGGACGGTTAATTACGTAATTTATAAGATTTTTTTGTGAAACAAACAAGGCAGTAACAAAATATGCACATTTCCTTAATAAATACCTGCGAATAATCTTGCTAATATGCTGGTATTGATCGAACAAGAATAAATTTGTCCACAGCATACAACTACAACTAATCTGGTGGTATTGGTGAAGCTGGTACAATGCAGTAAGCAGTCACTGTAAGAGTCGCTATTAAATTCTATTGTTATTGTTCATGTCAACAGCCGAAAGGCTGGTTTGTGACCTCTAGAGATTTTACTAAGTAAAACGAGGAGTGAAGTGGTTTACCAGTGCCTTCCTAACTGAAAGGAGAAGTATGCTTATCAGCATTCAAAGCTTTATGAAAAGCATCTACTTTTCACTCTGCGATTGACACCTTCCCTTCATTCAAGACAGGGTGTGGCTGTATAATGAAATTCATTACTCCCAGAGGAGGTAACTCTGAATTGTGTCTTTTATACGTCTTCTGAGTTCTATTATAAGTAATAATCCGTACCTATTTTTAAGATAACTGACAAAAACAAATTCTGGGAGATAAAGAATTAATTACTTAAATTAAAACAAACTAATCTCTCAGGCGAAGCTAACACATTCACAGCTGCACCTCACGATAATTATATCGTGGCAAGGAAATTGTAAACTAACATAAAACACAAAGAAGATAACGACTTTTCTGCACAATTAGAAAATAAATAAATTATTCATTTTATAAAATATTCAACATTTTGAAATTTCTTATAACTGTCTAAACAGAATAAAACTTGTAGAAAATTTTCTACTTTCCATTTCAAAGAAATACCTACTATTTCAATCACAAAAAAAAAGTTGAATAGTTAACAAATACTGGTTAAAATAACTTGAGAACAGAAAACATACAACCAGTTTCTATTAAAAACAGAAAGGAACAGGATTTAATGAAATAAATTTAAAATTAATTGAGAAAGCAGAGAGCTTAGCTGTCACGTCCACTCGTCCTTAAAATGAAATAACGTAAAAATAAATGAATTAACTAAACAAAAACAAAAAAACAAGTAGATGGTGACTAACATAGCAAAAGAATTATTTAAAACCCTAACTAACGTTAGGGTTAAATAATTCTTCGTTACAATGATCTCTCGAAACAAGTAAATTATGTTTTAATAAATAATAACATTTTAATATTGAATAACAGTTTACGATAACGATGCACATAGAACCAGTAAACTTGCTAAAAAAATTACTTTTGAGTAATAAATGAATGAAGCTAATTGGAGAGCATAACCTGTCCACTAGCAGACAGAATGACAGCAAAGAAAATGAAATTTTGTAATACTGTACATAATCAAATTACAATCCTGTTTAAGTATCAGAGATGTTTTACAATAACTACATATCCATACAGAATGTGCACTCAAATTTTTTCTATGTTTCTTTACTTTCTCTTGCCTATATGAATTTATAGGAAGGAAAGTAGCCTATTATTTTCATGTCGGTTTTTCGAAATCGAGTTTTCACCGGATCTACAAGTTTTCTGACCCCCTGAACCCAAAAAACATGTTTTTAGCGATTGGTCTCTCTGTGTGCGTGTGTGTGTATGTGCGTGCGTGAATAGAATATCTCAAGAACAGAACATCGTACGAACTTGAAACCTTAGATACCATTAAAAGACTCGACACGAATATTTTCATCAAAATCGGCCAACCGGAAGTAGTAGTTTATTCGTGACATTTTTTCACTTTTTTTACGATTTTCTCGAAAACGGGTTACACGATTTATTTAAAAATCACCTCCTTTACTACATTTTTTTATACTCTATAAGATAGAGCAGGCTTAGTTTAGCGGCAATTAGTAATTTTTTGGGTTTTTTTTTCAAGGAAATCTGTAAAAAGATGGATGTTTTCAAGATTTCGGCCTATTTTATTTCGGCATTTCACGACAAAAAACCATACAATCAAATTTATACGAAATTAAAAGATCTGCAACTTTTATTTAGAGCATTGTTCTCTACAGACCCTAGTTTAGCGAGGAAGAGTGATTTTTCGTATTATTACGCCAAACTGAGGTTGATTTTCATTTTGCATCATTCACTCATGATTAAAATTAGGTTAGGTTTTTTGAGGTTCGTTTTTTTTGTTTATATCTCATGTTAGGTTATAGGTCATTATTTTCATTGGCAAGAAAAAGTCGTGTGAGTGTTTCACATAATTTTTTTTTTAGTTTTAGGTCGCATCAACAATGCAGTTGTTAACGACCAAAATTATAAATTACAAATATATCAGCCTATTTCATACAAAGCTAACCAAAATACATAAGCAAAACGACACAAATAGACATTTTTTTTTTTTTTGAATAACTGTAAATCTACGATCTGCTCTCATAGAACAATGAGTAGATGTGTTGTAAGTATAAATCTTGAGTAAGTAATACCCCTTGGTATTACTCTATAAAATTTCCCATTTTGTTGAATTGATCTTGCCAGGAATGTAAAATAAATTACACAATCACATTAAAATAAATCTGTAGGGTGTAGTCTGCATAGTCTTCTGTGTGTTCCACTGTTGTCTAGGAGATTGATGGCTTCTGGATTCTGATGATTTTCAAGTCTTGTTTGGTAACTGGTGCAAAATTTCTGAATAGCTTCGTGTACCGTGGGAGTGTTCGTGTCTCTGTGCAATATAGTGTTGGATATGTACCAAGGTGAGTCCATGATGTTTCGAAGTATTTTTGACTGAAACCGTTGAATTATTTCAATGTTACTGTGACTTCCTGTGCCCCAGAGTTGTATCCCATATGTCCACACAGGTTTAAGTACAGTTTTATAAATTAACAATTTGTTTTGTGCCGATAATTTGGATTTTCCATTAAGCATCCAATACAGCTGTTGGTATTTAAGATTTAACTGTTTTCGTTTGTTCCTTATGTGAGTCCTACATGTTAGACGCCTGTCCAGGTGGAAGCCAAGATATTTTGCCGTATCGGATTGTGGAATTTGTACGTTGTTCAAAAACACTGGTGAACATGTTTCCCGTTTTAGTGTAAATGTGACGTGCAGACTCTTGTGTTCATTTGTTTTTATACGCCACTTTTTTTGCCAATTTTGTACGCTGTCTAAGTGTTGCTGCAAGTTATGAGATGCAATTTGTGCATCTTCGTGTATTGCCTGAATGGCTGTGTCGTCGGCAAATGTTGCCACTATAGTGTAATAGACAATAACAATAATTATGTAAAAAGGGTTTAAACAATACACAGTATTGTAAACAGTCATCTAAAAATCAAAATAATAAGAGAAAACAATAACGAAAAGTATGGCTACAAAACAAAAATGTTAAAGTCCTTTAAAATAAGAGTTTGCCTATTAAAAATAAAATCATTATAACAGTTGTAGTACATAATCTACGAATATGTAAATATCTACCAGTGAACAGTGTTTATTTTTTAAGGGATTTCATTACATAATAATTAAACGTTTTAATTAATAAAGGTTTAAAAAAGGTTAGTAAACCGAGAAAACTTAAAAAAATGAACCGAATTCAGGCTAATAATTATGGACTTAAAGTGTTTTTGTGAAGAGGAAAAACAGAACACCGGGTGGACAGAAGAAAAGAGAAAAGCTTTCAGTGAAAGAATGCTGACCATGTGGGTTACAAAAAGAGTTCCAGAAACATCTTGTCCTTTTACGTAGTCTAAAATTGGCCTTGTACGAGGAAAAAATACAGATTACCACAATTTTTTAATGGTTGTGGTAATTTATTGATGTATTTTCAACCTGCGTAAGTAACTTTATGTTTACCAACATGGTCATTAAATCGGTTTCATGTAATTTGGAAGGTGGATTATTTAGACAATATTTTTAATAATCATAATACATTATATAGGTAAATCTGTGTTTAACATACTATATCTTATCAACTATTGCTATTTTTTCAAGCTTTTCAGATTCTTTTGTACATATTTTGTGCTGTATCCAAAAATAATCTTTTAGTACGATATTTCTTATTTTGTGTTATTTTTTTACGAGTACTGAAAAGCTAATGTATTTTTATTTCGTTCGTTTGAAACATTATGATTACACCTTTCTAGTATCGATAAGCGAATGGTAAAATTCTGCATGCTTTAGATTTTTTTTACAAGTATACATTGTGTGGTTTCATACAGTTATATTAAATAAAACTGGAAAAAAATTGGATTTAAATAAATACTATTCATCGTAAATAGTGGTAATGTACTCGTAAAATGTAATTTTATTGTTCGTGGAATAATAACAGTAAAAATCTCTGGTTTAGATTTTTATGTACTAGTACAAGCAAAGAAGAAAAAGGAACATCATTCTTCTATGTGTGTGTTTTTATATATATAATCTCATTATGACTACTACGTTCTGTAGTTGCTAGAAACGACGACAATGCAGTTTATTATTGTCTGTTGTAGTCTACTCATTTTACTCGTTGTAAATAAAACCTTAATTACATTGCAATTTAAATTTCATAAATATTAATGGATATTATTTATTTTGCAACATAATTTTTAACAAAATGTTTGTGCTATTCTTTTTATAACTTTTGTTTTATTTGAATTTATTTCAGTTATATTGTGTAAGAATATTATTTATCTTTTCGTTGTAGTTAAATCTCGTAATAAATTGAATAGTAACGTACTTGGTTGTATGCGATTACCTAGCGGTAAAGAAATAAAACATTAGATTTCAACTATCTTAATTTTTTTTCGGATCTTGCCTGTTTTAGAACTCGGTATCTTGAGGTTTATTGTATCATCCTTCAACTTTAATAAATCTTAGGAAAAAATGCCCGACCATTTCCCTTACTAACATTTTGTTGACTCATATGTAACAGACTAATACTTTTTAAGATTACCCTTGATTGGAAACGTGCTTGGAGGACGCACGTAACGAAATCACGTCAGGAACTTCAAACTCAGATTTACGAAATGACATGTTAACTTGACAGAGAAACATTAAAATGTAGTATTAAAACATTAAAATTGCGCAAACGTGTAGCGAAAAACATTTAAAAAGATAAATAGGCATCAAAATCTTTAAGAAATTAACCTCCTCGACAACAGCGAAAATACTCACAGACTAAATCGTTTTAAAACATTGAACTTACCTTTACGATTATGTTAGTCATTAAACTCATTTAATTTTTTACTGCTGAGTGAAACATCCAACTAATCAGAACAGTAGCACATAATTTCACAAACTAATCCACTCCAAATTCGACTCACAGAACAACGCTCTGGTACGCAGAATTAATTTGTGAGAAGGCTAAACTCCATATGCCAAGAAACCTTTTTCACAAGATCTTTACGTATCTGTGGTAGCCTACTCAGTGATCTGTGTGTGATCTGTGGTACTCTTTCAAGTTGTTAAACCCCTATTTTTCTTAATGGTTTTCTATTATTTCCTCATAGTTTCCTATGGTTTATACCGCCTCCTTTCTCTAAATATCTCCCTCCATTTATTCCGATCGGTCAAATCCTCCTTCCGAAGCCCTCTCTGTGGTCACATCCACCTCGTCAGTTAAAGACGATCTCACGGACTTCAATCCGTTACCCGCGGTATCTACCTCCACCCGTTCTACTTACAAGGTCCATACCATTTTAACCTTTTTTCCTCAGTGTAAATAATAAGCATAGCTCTCCTCCCGCTCCCATGTATTTCCTCACTGATAATTTCTATAATTTTTACTTCCTTAGTTCATTCTTGTCAGCCCGTAGCTTTGCCTCCACAAATTCATCTCCGACACATTAACTGTTCTTATTTTTTTATTCACCTACCTGATTTAGCCCCGTAAGCCAATATTTTGCGTAATATTGTTTTGAGTATTACTATTTTTGTAAATTTTTGTGATTTGATCCAATTGTACTGAATTAACTTGCCTTATTGTTGTTCTGTCTTACCTCAAATCATTCTGTATTTCTTCCTCCTCGTTTCCGTTCTTTGATATTCATGTTCACGCGTAGTTAATTTGTATAATTTTTAATAAAAGAAATTAAGAAAAACAAGTGAAAAGATATTACGATGAAAAACAAAGGAATAGCATAATTTTATTTATATTATCTAAATATAAGTTTTATCTAGTTCTCAAATGGTTTTACTGAAAATCTCTCTAAATGGTAATCGCTCTTGTTAAAGATCATTCATATTTGGTGTGATTTGCATAAAACATTGATAAAGAATATGTTATAAGTAATATAGTTACTAAATTTATTGTAAAGACCGATTGCGAACTTTTAACCATAAAAGGATTAAAGGATAATAAAACTCATCATAGAATGATTATTAAAGCTTTTCACGTGTTAAAAACTTATTAAATTGGAATCTGACAAAGTTACACAATTTATGTTACATTGTTTACTCAAAAAAAGAAAAAAGCGTGACGAAAAGAGACTGAGTAGAAAATCGTAACATTCAAGGATAGTATAAAGCTTTGCCAAGTTCTCAATAACTCCCTCGGAAAGTTTTTTGTCAACGTCTTTTGTCCAGTCTTTCAGTCTTAGCTGAAATAACTTTCTTAAACACATTGCAAACTGTCAGCTAAACAATGTCGATTAAAAACTATTGTTTCTTCATTTCGTACATTGTTATCGTAAAACTTAAGCTAATGCGTCTTTTAATGTTCATCTCTTCTTCGTAATGAAATTCTATATTTTTTCATTTAGCTGGTATTTTTTTTGTATTTCTAAATTATACTGATTTAAAAAAATATTTCTTTCTTAGCTTTAACAACTAGGTCATTAGCGTATGTGTTACGGTATGATGCAGCATGGAACAGTGTAGTAAAACTTTTTAATCGATAATCGAACTCGGGAACTGTCAGTCAAGTGTATTACTGGATGGGAACCGAGGCTGTCACCATTGAAATTTAAATTACCGCATTTTAACTTTACATGTTAGTTTGTCTACCGGTTGACGCATACGTTACTTCCCCATCCAATGGTATATCTTTTTTGATAAGTTGGCAGCAGCATGTACAACAGCCGTTTCTTTACTATACTTGTACTAGTTTGTTAGCAATCGTCTACCATTAATTTTCTTGTAGTAACGTTTTAGCATATTCATTGAACAACAGCGACTTCACGTGCGTTGGTTTTGCTTACGTTTTGGTCGACGCATTATAAAATAAAGTCGAAGTTCATAATGAATTTAGTGTTAAGTTTCGAGGTGTGCCGTTACCGACTCTTTAACATTTACGAAACTTAAATAAGGTGGAATAACAGGAAGTGTTGCAAATGCACAAAAGTCTGGCCGGCCACAATTGATTCGTAATGAAGAACCCTACAAAAGTTTACTGAAGCTTTTGTAGCCAATTCTGGTAACTTGACTAGGGAGACTGTTTCTAAACTAACCACATCACGAAGAAGCGTACAAAGATTCCTGCAACATTTAAAATTTACTTTCCTTCTTTACTCCATACGCCTACTCTTCATGAAGTGGATAATATTATGTGACTTCAGTTCAGTGAGTCAATCGCTACCTGTAAAGACGATCCAAACTTTTGGGATTAATTTTGTGGTATAATGAAGCATACTTGAAAATTAATAAACGTGTCAACCGGCACTATTTGCTTTTACTGGCCGAATAAAGATTTATCACAAATCTATTAAGAGTTCCTGATTATAGTAACAGTTACCAGAACTTAAAAATAGTCTAGTTTATAATTTTCAATCGCTTATCAGGCAACTAAGTGGGGACTAGCCTACTTTGAAACAAAAATTAAAAATTTTCGCAATATCTATTTATGTAGAGGAATGTGACATGTGCACTTCTCTGTATTCGATTAAACACTCTACCCCTATCGCTAGTGAAACTTTTCAGGTTAAATTATTTTTAAAATACAATTTTTCTGACTTTGAAGTGATTTTTTTTAATACAACTTTTTAATTCAACGTTGATTTACAAAACGTTTTTAGTATTTTTTTGATGAAACAAGAATTATTTATACTTGTATATTTGTGGTTTATAGAAAATATAAGCAGGTATATTAAAAGAAATAGTATCTGTAAATTTTTGCTTTTCATAGGTTAGTTATTCATTTTAGTGTAGATTTTAGGATAAATCCATATGTTTGTATTATACGAATAGTAAGGATTTTAATTTTAAGACGTATTTAATTCTAAAACGGAAAAGTTAAACTTTCTCCTAGGTTTGTTGTTGTTCCTACAGTAAATTTCTGTTAACTTTTAAGGCCAGCTAGCTAGCTACAAATACGTTGATTTAATTTGAGAGAGCGGCGGAAAGTCATAATAAAACTATTATTCGGTTGAAATTGAAAGTTACAGTTTCTAAACTGTGTACTTAAATGAAATGCCTTGTAGCAAATACGGCACTGTAATATTCTAATGTTGTATCTTAGCTGAAATCGCCCATTAGGATTTAGTTTTAGGTCCTCGTTTTATGTATGTTTTACGAAGTTCTCTTATTCATTGACGCGTAAATAATTTATGGAGTTTATGATAAAATCATACTGTGATATCGTTTATAATTTTCAACTGCTAGCTAAAACTATATACAGTACTTTATATAATACAACACATTACTTTAATGACATATATTACGTTACTGAATTTATAAACTGTAATCTTGTCTGTAGAAACCCCTCCGTATTTTGGGAGTGTACAAATAAATTAAATTATAAGTTAAAAATTTTTTTTATCGGCCATTGTATAGATTGTCTTGCGTTCAAAACTTAAAATTACAGTTGAAAAATAAGCTTTTATTGGTTTGTAGTTCCACTCAATTTAATTTTAAAATAAATGAATCTACATCCAGTTTATACTTTGACACTAATCTATGTCAATTTTATTTGATATTTTTTAACAAATTTTTATTTCTTCTTTCATATCACTTTTATGAAATGAATTTGTTTCACTATCAGATTTTTGAACATATTTCAAATTATAATGAATATAAATTCCGTATAAAAAATTTTATTAACATAATTTGTTTTATAGAAATAACAATTTTCTTTTCTTTTTGACTCATAGAATTTATTATTGAACATGTGTGTAGGTATATTGTAATCGTTCTTATTACTTTTTGTACATATATTAAATATCTTTTTCAAAACCCTGAATGATCAATTAATAAATTATTGAAATTTAAACTGACACACAAACATGACACACGTTTCCTTCTCGGTTTAAGCCCCACTAAATTTTGAAACAATACTCTTGTAAGAAAAATTTTTTTTTTTTTAAGTTTTTTAATTTTAAATAATTTATTTTACCTAAAAAATAGATCATTTTTTAAACTCCTCTAACAATTATTTGAAAACAAAATAAACCCAAAATGAAAAATATAAATTTATATTCTTAAATGTATACAAATAAATATTTATCATATGTCGATATGATACTATATAGGTTTTAAGACTTTTTCATAATTTTACTAAATAAGGAAATAAACCAGTCTGTTTTTTTGGAAATATTATAAATAATAACAACGATTGTATAGAAATACAGCGAAAAGTGACAAGGGTATGAGGCATAGGGTAGCGAACAATCATATAAATGTCGATATAGACAACAATTTGTGAAAACCTTTATTGTATTAGGAGGTTATTGTATGCTATGGAAATTTATGTAGAAGATCAGCCGGTTTGAGAGAAGATTAATAATAAAGTACCTATTACTGGAAAAAAGAATTTACAAACTTGAAAAAAATGAAGGCAAAATATATTGGGCACATTGTAAGTATTTCCGATAGTAAAAAGACCGAGGAACCAGAACCTAAAAGATTTAATATGAAATTCAATAAGCAGACTTGAAAAGATTGGTACTGAAAGGTACTTAAACATGCAGCGAACTTACTTTAGAGCATGAACAACTACCAGAATTTTCAAAACAGTTGTTGAAAAAATCATGTCTTTAACGTTTAACTTTATCGCAGTAAAATGGATTTTTTATTTAAATGATTGCTCCTGTATTTCGAATTATGTGGTATATTTTTCACGTAATATTTTTAAAACCGTCCAGTTACATGTTTTCTAAATATGAATAATAAATGATACCTAAACTGAATCAACGCATGTTTAATAACTTCCGATGTATGAGTAGTAACACGGTAAGTAAACAGTTTGAGTCGCTTAAAAATGGTTTTAGTAACATTTTTGTACTCAGATAATTTTACTTCAGTGCTTGAAATATCCGTGTGCGAGTTAAGCACTGCCCAACTCCTACATAAATCTATATAAAAAAATAATATTAGTAAACGACATTTAATTTTTGAAAACTACTTTTTAGGACAAAGTAGCATTCGTGCCTGTTGTACATGCGGGCTTATTGCTAGCTTCAGATGAGTACGTCATTATATGTTTCAAATAATATATTGGTTTCAAATCATTATTGTTACCTTTTTAGAGTTGCACTCCATAATTCTCGGTTTAGTATTTTTAGGTTTCACATTTCCAGGTATGATTAGTGATTACTCATACCGTGTGCTTAAGGAACAAATTTTATGAATTTCAGCTCTCTAAGTGACCGGGAAGCTAGAAATTAGTGATAAATAAGCAAATGAATCAGTCAGTAATTAAGAACTTTCTCATTTATAAATACGTGTAAATGACAGTTTCTACAAAAAAGCTCAGAAGTTATGGGATTGTTCACTAAACTTTGGCAGTAGACAGTTAAGTATCCGGAAGATAGTTAAAAACTTAAGTATCCCGTTATTTGCATGTTATAAACGGCCAAGAAAATTATGTTTTTTACGTAAGGTAATATTATTTGATTAATTAAATAATGAATGACTTGTCATTTTTCTAAATATTTTTGAATGAAATATATTAATATGTTATCTTTTTTGTATGGAGCCATTATATTTAGTGTTTAAGGAGATGACTTAAGTTTTTCTTCCTGATAATTACAACGGTCGACACTTAGTACTAAGGAAACTTAAGTAGATTTAATATAAAGTTCAGTGCTTAAAATTATTTATGACAGCCATCAGAATCAGTAAAGTAATAGTACTTATATGTAAAATTAAATAAATAAAAAAAGATATCCTATTTACGTGGTAATTTTATCAACAAAATTAGCTGACGGATAGAAGCTTAATTGGAGGAGTCAGTTGAAACTGAGTAAATCTTTACCTTTGCTGTGAGTAAATTTATTGCTAGACGTAATCGTTTTAGTTGTTGAAATATGGTACTTCACTTCATATTGACTTAGGACTGGTATGTCTGTGAATGGGTACAACCTGTCCACTTCAATATCTTAAGTTTATTTACTGACTATTGTTAAGTTCTCATTATTGGAATTGAAATCCTTCTTTTCGTTTGTGTACAAACATACATACACACACACATATATATATAAACACATATATATAGATTCTTATATTTTACTCACACAAAGAAAAAGTAAAATTTTCTGTAATGCTTGTGGTTTGTTATAAATTGATTTTCCGTTTATTCAGTTTCTCTAAATAGAGTTGTGCTCGGTATAACTTTTAGTTTTAAATTTAATTTTAACTTGAAAAAAAACAATGAGTTTGTGTTTAAAGCTTATTATTATGTAATATACTTTTAATTGTTAACAAGAAATTGTTTCATTTGTTTTGTTTTTATTATTGAAAAGTTTGTTATTAATACCACAATCGGTTTATATTAAATTGAACTATTAGTAATTATAATAAATGTTAATTTATTATATAATTTCATCCTTTGGTGAAAATATTACTGTAGTTTTATAAGAAAGAGAAAATTTTTTAAATTATAGCAATGTTCGTTAAAAAGTGTTACTTAAATAAAACAGACTGAGTCTTTTCAATTCTGTAAACCGTTATCGATGTTTCTGAGCTGATTTAGAGCCAGGAGCTTCAGAATACGGTTGAAACTTTCTTCATCGTTAAACGTGAATTACGATATTATTTGTTGTATGGTGTCGATATTTTTAGATAAATACAGACAAAGATGTTTTTTATATATAATGGAATTGAAGGGCTCGCTGAAAAATTATTGAAAGTGTAAACTGTTTAATAGACATTAAAGTTGACTTGGGAATATGAACACTCTAAAATATTAAACATTTATCCAATAAATTTTGATATTTATGTGTATGTGATATTTTAGAAATTGTTTTGAGTTGTTAATGATAAATAAATGATTAATTCCCAATAAATAGAAAATGTATTTATAAATAGGAAACCGTATTCATCAATAAAGAACTTCTTACTCCGGTTTTCTTAATACCCTTTCACTTCTCTAAACCATTTATCGAACACCTTAGGTAATCTGTATTTTTTACAGATAAAAAAATACTTTATTGACGAAAATTTTCACTGTCTATTGCTTGAGTCCCAGCTCCGTGTAGTTGGAAGGAATGCAGTGCGTTGTTATAGTAGTGGGAGAATGAATGAGTTAGTAGTATTCACAACTGTTGCATTTGTAATGGTAGCGTGTACTAACTAGACTAAAAAAATATTCTTATCATCCGGCGCATCAATTTAACAAATACCTACCGGGTTATTAACTTAGTCGGATTCATAATATTTAACTTGTTTATTTACCTATATCAAAATATGTAAATTAATAAATGTAATAAATACGAACAAATATGTAAATACGGAAAGTTTGAAAACGAATGTCTTGTATCAGAGTAATACAACAATCGTTCTTCCAGCAAGTGTCACTCATTCATTATACCTCACCCGTACCCTTCACCCCGCAACTACACGGAGCTTGGAACCGCACAATAGCTAAACAGAAATTAATGTATAAAAAGCGAAAAACTTTTTCAAAATCGTCATGATTATTCTACCAAAATATGCTAAGAAAATAACACTTCAATTTTAACAACCTTCTACTAATGGTTTGAAATTTAGTAACCATCCAATAGCAATACATACTGTTCCCGTAACTTTCTAATGAGCTGCAACTTAAAAAGTCGGTATTCATTTATTTTTTGACCGATAAACACCTCATTTAATGTATCTCCTCATAGACTTGTAATAAGTAAGTCTATTTATTTAGTAGTAAGTCTATTGATTTTTTTCTTTAGCTTTTATTCCATAATTGAAATTTAGATCTTTTTCATTAAGACGTTTGTTTCATTGCAATTTATTTCAATTATTCCAATTATTCCGTTGAAAGAACTTCTACAAGGATCGATCTTCGTGTTTCCACGAAATGTATCAATCACGAATTAAATTATTT
Organism: Catonia carolina; assembly: GCA_035578175.1. NCBI lineage: Eukaryota > Metazoa > Arthropoda > Insecta > Hemiptera > Achilidae > Catonia > Catonia carolina. The sequence continues at coordinate 87,229,030 of JAQMRL010000002.1, forward strand.
TGTGATACTCATAAACGTGGTTAACTAATGCGCAAACTCCAAATTTCTAGAAAACAACTAAATTTTCTTTATTCCTTTGAGTAGAACGTTTTGCTCTTTTGGTAATAATATATTCAGTCGTGGTGATTTCGTTCAGATAATCAACTAATTGCTATCAACTAACAAAGATATATTAGTTAGCGATAACAACAGCCAACTAAAATGATGATAGTTGTTTAGTTAAGTTAGTACAACTGATGTTTCTTAATACAATGTATTCTAAACTTTAAATTAGATTTCAAATGGAATCAGAATATGTATTACTTAGTTATTAATTCAAATCTGTGATTATTAACAAAGTAACCAGTTTACAGTAGTTAAGTTGAAAATTTATTGTGCTATAATTTCAATTAAATGTTATAGACAAATTGAACTTAGAATCTATAAATTATTAATGTACTGTAAACAATTTATCTCATAAAATATTTCTGGTTTTCTTATGAACTGAAATGTTCATTTAATTTAAAGATCCGTATCAATTCTCAATCGTTTCCCTAGATAAATATAACCTACTACAAATACTCAGATTAGAAATGTCAAGTGAATCGATAGATAACTGTTAAAACAGTTATTTCTCTCAATGACCGATCGATAATTTGAAATAGTTAATTCTGATGGACGAATCATGTAGTTGTTTTCTCATGCTTTCAATGGTTTTCAACCTTATAATACGATTTTCGAAACGATTCAATGTTCTCTGAAATCACCTCGAACAGAAATAAATTGTTTCTCTCCTAAACACATTTTCTAGCGCAATAATATTTCAGTGAAAACAATTTTAATGCTCTGAACAATATGTAGCATATAAAATTTTCTTTTAATATAAGAAATAGTTAAGAAAGCAGATTTAAAATTATAATGAAAATAATAATAATAACAAATAAATTACAAACGCGTTGATTTTTAAAGTTTATTTCAAATCGCATCGACAGCTTAGTCATTACCAACTACAGTGGTTTTTGGTACTGTAACGGTGGGTTATATAACGTAGTAAAATTTCCAGACCCTAGCCGGGAATCGAATCCGGGATCTTTCGCATTGTAGGCTAGCGCGGTAATCACTACGCCAAAGAGATGGTCAGAAAAAAATTGTTTTGTTATGATAATGAGATTATCCGTCATGTCGTTTTATTTTAGACTAGCAATTCCCCTCTCGCTGTGCTACACGGTAAACTAAACGTACACGCATTTGACTTCACGTACAACCTTGCACGTTGAAAGTGAAATCACGAAAGTTAAAACAAAACGTATTATTACTGAAACCCGGTATTTCGTTGACATCGGTACGAATCACCAGTGGAATGTGAGAAATACGACCTGAGAATAACTGAAAGTGTTATTAATGAAAGTAAGTAAAATCTATTACTTAAAAAAAAGTCAGCTACGATCACTGTGATTTTTGAAGGTTCAAATAAGTTTCTATGTAGAAATCGGATGTGACTTTTTGGATGTTGTTGTTTAGGTCATCAGCCGAAAGGCTGGTTTGAACCTGTAGAGGTTTTGATAAGTAAAACGAGAAATAAGGTTGTTTACAATTGCCTTTCTCACTAAGTGGAAAAGTACGCTTATCAGCATGCCGCGCCTTCTGAAAAGCACTTATTTTCCACTCTGCAAATGACAACTTCACTTCATTCATCACAGGGTCTGGCTGTAAAATGAAATTCATTACTCTCAAAAGAGATGATAACTCTGAAATTTGCATTTGACACCTTAACTCTTCTGTTCTTAAATGCTTCAGTCATATAATTGGCTGTCCCTGTAATAAGGAATGGAACTACTTTTTGTAGCCCAAGAATTAGCAGATGGACTGCAAATAAAATTTAACACTCCTTCTGCCTGTAATGGGCCACGCCATTCACATAAATAAAAACAATATTTTATTTTAAAATACGGATTTATTTATTTTTTTAAGTTTATTTATGAAGCTAAATCATCCCATTTAATTGGAACAGACAAAGAAATTACGAGACAGATGACCTATTTAAATTTTCAACGACTTTACTCAATTATTGTAATTAAATAAATAACAGAAAGTAAACTAAAGTGAAATGTTTTGTAATAAAACATCGTAAAATAATACATAAATATGAAATGTAATAGTAAATGCATATTATAATAAAGAAAAAAATTTGAAATTTAACGATCTCTTATTATTTATTTGAATACATACCAGATCATTAATGAATATATAATACAATCTATTTTTGTTTATGCAACTGAATACACGAAACGAACATTGCGGAAACAATATTTCAAAAATACTTTAAACCGACTGTGACCAAAATTTGTTGGCATCCTATTCAACCGCGTAAAAACCGTGCAAATATTGCGGTGAATTGAAACGGGCTGCTTTCACTACTACACAAAATATCAGTTCATTGTACACAACTGAAACAATTATGCCTACACAGATAATCCGCAAAAATGAAAAATCTGCGAGCGTGTAGTCTGTAAATACAATAATTAAAACTACAAAAACTCTCTCACAAAATAAATAAGGTAATTTTTTCAAAATAATCTGAAATTTATACTATCTTTTTCAACGAAAAAATTGGAAATGGTAATAAAAACTCAGAAAGGTGCATTATATAAACTAGTTTATTGCTTTTCACGGTTTTTTCCTCTTTTACTTTTTCTAAATTTCACTTTCGGAACAATAACATTGATTTTTAGACGTACAGTATTTTAGCAATGTACAAAAGTAATATTTACGGCTTGTGGTAATAATTTCCTTTAAACACCTTCAACTAAGTCGTCTAAAGTCGAATAATTTATATTTTCTAGTTATCACTAGCATAATTAAGATTTTTAGAAATATACCTCTTCGAGAAAGTACACAAATAATATTGTGATACAGGGGGAATAATGTTTTGACAACAATAACTTTTAAGTTTTGACAGGTATAGTTTGTTATCCGTCGGCTGGCTATACAATTCATTTGTAGATTTTTCTAGTATAGAATAGAAAGTGTTATTGTATTCCATCAGAATCCATTATTATTTTGTCTTTTACTAAGGAAATGTGGACTGTAATTTAGTTATCGTATTTTCCAGCCTAATTTTGTGTATTCACTAACCCTGAAAATTCTAGGATCAGTATTATTTTTAATATAAAAGGCTGGCTAAAAATAGTAGTGTATGAGCCATCGAAAAGTGAATGTCGGCTGAACCGTTTGTCGGGTTGGTACTTAAACAGTTTGCGTAGTCCATTCAAGTCATTAGGAAAATGTGCAAGCGGTTGAACAGTTAGAACCGGTTTATCGCATATTTGAAACTGGCTTGTAAGTGAAAAGGAAGTACTGGAATATTGTCATGATTGTGTATACTGTAAGTAAGGAAATAATAATTTATTTCATTGTAAATGACCATATTTTCTTATTAGTTAAGTTTAGTTGGTCTTTTATGTTTTATAACATTTTGTAATTAATTTAGTCCGTTTATTAAGTTAGGTTATTCATCGTAATTTACTAGTAGTAATAACCGTAATAATTTAATGTAATTAATTAATTTATAATAAAAACTTGTTATAAGCTTAAAGGATTTTTTCTTATTTATAAAAACCAGATCACGAAAGAACCCGGAATAACAATGTTGTATACTGTTTCAGGATAGTCACTCAGTTTTTTCTCATAGGTACAAGCGGTTGAAATAAAAAATGCTTTAGTTTCTCTGTTCAGGAACAAATGAGCCGAATTTTACCTCTCTAGGTGATCGAAAATTCAGGGAATTAGTGTAAGAGTCAGTCTTTGAGTGCTGCACACTTATACACAAACGTGTTAACGTATTAGTAAAAATAGTAAAGTAGTATTTGAAACTGAAGTTGTTTTTCTTTTCTTAGTTTTTCCTCTACTAAGACGTATCCGGTAAAGCTGCTTTTAGATTTAGGTTAACATGTCTGAATTTTATCAGCGTGACTAGTCGAGAACAGCCACAGGTGTACCATCTTATCTTTGGCATACTAATGTTTGTTTGTAATTCTCTCGATATTACAAATCGTTCGAAAATAACATTTATCGGTGAAATAAAAACGTAGTGCAAAACCGATAAGCTGTATTTAATTCCCTGACACAACCATTCACACTAGATTTATGTATGTTACGTATGTTACAAGTATTACAAATAGACACATTGCTCTAAGTAAATAGACAACATGTCATGTATAGTTACTAAGCGCTGGAAATTATTCATGTTCCCGCAAAGCGGTTGGTGATACAGCTGATTATTATAATAGACGATACCATTGGTTACCCGAATGTGGCCAGGCAATCTTTCATCAATCATTGTACCACGTTTATAAACCATATTAGCTTTACAATAAAAATAGCGTGAAAAGGTATGACGGAATGTAAAATAACATTTTATTTGTGGATAGTTTTTGCATTTTAGAAGGACTACTACATGATAAGTTCACTGCAAAAAAAACCTAGTGTGAAACACTCACACGACTTTTTCTTGTGTTGTTGTTATTTAGGTCATCAGCCGAACTGGTTTGAACCTCTAGAGGCTTTAGTAAGTAAAACAAGGAGCGAGGTGGTTTGTTATTGCCTTCCTCACTGAATGAAAATGTATGTTAACCAGCATGCCAGGCCCTGTGAATAGCACCAACTTTCCACCCTGCAAATGACACCTTCACTTCATTCACCACAAGGTCTGGCTGTATAATCAATGCATTACTCTCAAAACAGATAACTCTGACATGTGCATTTTACACCTTTACCTTTTCTGTTCTTAAATGCTTCAGTCATATAATTGGCAGACCATGTGATAAGTAACAGAACTATTTTTGTACCACTGGAACTAACAGATCGAGTGCAAATAACTAAACACTTCACCTGCCTTTTATGGGAAAGACTTTCTCTTGGGAATGTATATAATTAAACATATAACTCATGTTGAATCTTAAGTAAATAATGCAAAATGAAAACCACAACTTAATTTAATTATGGTGTATGGCGCAAAATGAAAATCAAACTTCGATTTAAAAATACGGAAAATAACTAATTAACGCTGAATTTACCTCCGTAGAAACAAATGCTTGACATAAATAATGAACAGGTTGTTTGGGTTCAGGAGGCCTGAAAACATATATTTTGGGTAAAAGCTTGATTTCGAAAAATCGTCATGAAAACAGTATGCCTATTATTTCCCCTATAGCCAAAAGAAAGTAAAAATTTGTAGAAATAATTTAGCAAGTTGGCGAATTCACACTAATTTTTACATATATTTCAAAAATTAAATCAAAACAAATTTACTGATATGAATTTTCACAGCCACGTATTTTAGGTCGTTACTAAAGGCTTTGTTATCGTTAGCGCGGTGGTTTGAAAAGGGCGGCTGTGTATTTTTGCGCACGTGTAGGCTATACTTACCAATAAGTCAAAAAGTGTGTTTCTTCATTTAATCGTATTTATGTCTTTTTTAAAATCACCATCCAATTAAAATGTCGCCATAATCCAGGAATGAGAGTAATGCATGTGGTCTTGATTAGAACGGGGTACCAGATAACAGGCGGCTGTAATTAATAAACAATCTATTTACAGCACATACTTAGTCCACATCCTGCGTAGAAAAAAACTTAGAATGAATCCCATATGTAAACTGGTTATCTGGTAGCCAATCAGTCAGTCAAGTGAACAATGGTACAGCCACTGGCTGAAAGTTGTTCATGTGAACTGCTTACTCTCAAGATTCAGTGAACACTGTATAGTAACAACTTACGTCACATCACTGTAAATTATCATTCTGATACCAGTTACCGCAGAAGAAAACTTAATAGTTCTGAACAGCTTATCGTATCACAGAAAGAATACAAATTTGATATCAAATTTTAAATTAATACATTTTAGAATCATTTATGGTAATGGAAATTACAAACTTCAATTTCCATGAATCAGTTAAAATTTTTTTATTAAAAATTGCTAAAACCGCTAAATAATCACATTACTCGTTACTGTTCTGTTTAAGCCATGATGCTGATTCTCTAGTACATTACAAAATATATTATGATTTTTTTGAAGTATATTTTTAATATACTGAGTTTTATATAACAGGCTGAATGATGGTAGTAAAATTAAACAGACACAGTCATCATTCCGGAAACTATTTATTCAGACTAAAAAAAAAACGGATTTACATAAATTTTCCAGAAAATATAAATAAAAATAAAATTTTTGTCAATTCTGTGAAAAAAATTGTATGAAGATTTTCGCAATTTATTCGTAAATGAATAAACACACATAATAATTTTTGTTATCGTTAAGTACTCACTTGCTGTGGGTACCAAGTCATAATTTAATTATTATTTTCGCGCTATCCAATTTACCGTATTAAATGTCTTTAAAAAGAGAATGAGTATATTCAAAGGCACATACTAACACCACAATAACAAATATGAAAGAATACAGAGTGGGTAACAACACACACACACACACACACACACGCGCGCGCGCGCGAACAACTAAGTATAGTAATCGAACTTTCCGACTCCCATATACTCTCATCTCCCCATTTTCCTTATAAATGATGCTGTTATTGCATCCTCAAAAACTCATTAAAATTTTCCTCTACAATGTTACCTCAAGATAAAATATTTCTAAAGGAATGTCACAATATAAGTGGAAGCGAAAAAAACAAGTAATACAAATATAACAACCTTTCTTATTATTTTGAAAAAGAAAATTACACAATTAAGTTGAACTGAACAACGCTACAAATATATTTTTATTAAAAAATATATTTAAGTTAACGATTTCTTTTTAAAAAAAATCGTTGTATAAATTAATGTGATAAAAATTAATTCCACAAATATATCTATATTTATAGGCAGAAGAATAAAAAATATTTTCGGAAATTACTAAAACCTTTCAATTTTGCGCTCTTTTTTTATCCTTTAAAAATAATAATGCGTTTTATAACAGAACTCCATTCTACCATCTACGGATAGTATAAAAGAAAAAAATACAAGGACAAATATCACCCACAACGGTTTTTTGCTTTGAAATTGTAATAAGATACGGTTTTTTGCGGAAAATATGACAACAAAGGGAGATACTGAAATCAATATCTTCATTAATAAAAAAGGAACTTATATTTAAAATAAACTACCAAAACCGAGATAAGATGTTTACATTATTTTTTTTAAAGAGAACTCAGTTAATGTACTTTTGACACCGTTAAATTCACAAATTATACTGGTAATTAGTTTTGTCTTTTTGCTTAAAAACACTACGAGTAAAACATTTCAGGATCATTTAAAAAAAGGACGTTCAGTTGCAATGGTGGTCTCTGACATATTTATCTTAAGTATTCATAAAACATCTTCAAAATAAACAGAACATTTTAACTACACTTCTTGTACTTTCTTTTGTGAACAAAAATATACCTTTATATTTATATTTTTGAATAAAAAATAAAAATTAGATTTGTTGATGGAACAACATTGACTTTTAAACAAAAAAATGTTATAGGAATTAGTAAAAATATTTGTTGTTTTATACAAACAGCTTTAAATTTAGTTATTTCTAAATTTCAGTTTATTAATTGCTCAAAAAATATGTAAAATACCTCGTATTACCTTTATATCTTGACTGAAGACTAACTTTAAGACCCACATAATAGACAAAAGATTACAACTAGACTTAATTACAATTAAAACTCAACATATTTACTGCCTCGTACATTTTGTTCCATTAGGACAGTAATGGAATAACACTAATAACACTAATTAGGACACTACTGGAACTGAACAATTACAACAATTCAGATCAACGGTACGTCCAATTTCGTCACATGGGCCGCCGATATTAATACAGCAACAAAAACTAAACATCAACAAAATCTAGCCTTCGAATCTAAATTTTCTCAAGTGTGTAATGTAACATTGTACAATAAAATTATTCGAAGATGCCTCATTAAAGGGTACTGTTAAAACTATAGGCAGGCCCGTTGGTGTAGTGGTCAACGGAACTGGCTTCTGTGACGTGGGTTCCGAATTCAATTCTCGGTCAGGTCTGGTAATTTTTATCTTTATACCATTTCATATCATTACCTACGCATAAGCCAAGACTTATGTACGAGATATCTCGTAGATATCATCAACCAAATAAATAAAAAATAAATGTACACTCAACTATTCCACAATTTTATACACCCAACACCCGAAGAAACTTGTTCAAAATTTTTCAGTGAGATAGTTTCCAAATTGACGACTTTTACCCGTTTAACAGTAGGCCTATCTACTACCTTGACTTCTTAAGCATCTATTAATCTCTCGAAAACATAATTTATATTTGTACGATTTGAATAGAAATCTAAAATGAATTCACAGATTGTTCAATGGCAACCTCTTCGATTACCTTATTAGGCTAAGCAGAAAAATATAAAAATTTTAAGGTTGGTCAAGAGTTCAATTTTAGAAAAAGCCGAACAACTCATAGACCTACTACGATAAATATGTCAGAAGTTACTTGAAATTTTAACATCAAATCAGTAAGTTATACTGATTTGATTTTTCGAACACTACAAAGCAACCACATGAATGGATTAAACGGAAATATAACAAAATTTATACAGTATTTCCAGAATTTCAATACCTAATTAAAAATTGCATCTTGTCTCTTTTACATAGTTTTGCTTTAAATTCACTGATATCGTAGCTACGATGAAAAGATTTTACAGAAAATGTTCATTTAATCTACTCAATACGTAGATATCTATACCTCTTCACAAATAAAGAACTTCGAATTTAGAAAAATAGGCATAGGTAGTGTAAAAAATATGGAAAAAGAAAACCGTCAAGTTACACAATAACAATTTATAATTTATTTAACGTCGCATCAACTGCAATGGTCATTAGCGACGACGTTGGGGTGGAACTTTATGCGATGTAGAATGAAATGATTTTTTGTAACGTATGAAAATATGTTAAATAAAATGTTAAATAAAAAATAAAAAAAATAAAAAAAAATTTATAATTTTCGTGTATCAAACCTGTAAGTAATATTTGTAAATATAAAGAAGTGATTTAAATTATTTAAAAATCTCTTTTACATCAATACAATGGTACTGAAAGTTAATTATAAATTCACCGCAATCTAAATAATGCACTAACTTCATTTAATTTCGTTAAGATAAAGCCGCAAACAAAGTTGATATACTCGATCGATAAGTCAAAAAAATAAATTTGGATGTAACACGATAAATAAAAATGTTGTAAAAGAACTAAATTATCCCCACGAGGAATTAGCCAAATTTGCTATGAAATAAACAGACATATGATAATTTTAATGTGTTATAATTTTAATATGTATAAAGTTTTTCATTTACCTTGTCCCCTATTTCATTCAATAAAACATTATTCACATTAATACATTATGATTTTTGTTCAATTAATATATTTTCATAATTACAATTACAAGTTTCATTGTTTAAGTGCAATTCTAAAATAATGCTCCTGTTCTTAATACTGTTAAATCAACTTACTGGTTTTGTTTGATTTGAATGTTAAAAAATGGAGTACTTTACACAAAGTAATGGACCGGGACTGATCAGCAATTACCAAGAATTAAAACGGTTGAGATGAGATTAATTAAACGTTTAGCAGTGTTATGAATGTAACTGTAAAAGAAACGAAGACATTATCCATGAACTTAATGTGCCAGAGATTATAGAAATTACTTAATAATACAGCCAAGGGTGATATTGTGGCTGATTCCACATGATCGAACAGCCAGATAGGTGACAAAAGGCTGACAACGTGGTACTGGACGACCTCGCAGGAGATGGGCACCCCAACTTATAATTAACTAGCAGATTACTAAGTTAAAAGTTAAAACAGCTAAAGGGCCTAATCGGTAAAGTTCATGTTGACGACAATAATAATATTGAAAGAATAAATAATGTTCATTAGCTTCGGTAAAAGAGGTAGTTGGATGGATGAAGATGTATGTGTTAGTGTCTAAATTTGAGTACACAACCGTTTTATTTTATTTGTTTCCTTAAAATTATATATGTTAAAAATTTAAATAGGATAAATAATTAACAGCCTTTCAAGAACTGTTCGATTGAATGTTTCCATCAAATCATCATCAATACTGAAATTAATAAATTGTAATTTAAGCATAATGTGTTAACGACAATCATTAACAGTTATATTTTTTCTTAAATACAACAATTAAATAATACATAAAATAACATTTAAATCTCTTAATGAGGCTTCCAGGTTGGCGCAGGGACATATTTTATTAATACAGGACTGGCTTACTCGATGGCGTATTAAGGTAAACCCAATTAATTCAACACAGGTTACGTTCAACTTACATCGTTAAACTTGTCCACCTATGATGCTGAATAACATTCATATCCCACAGGTCAGGGTGGTGCGATATCTGGCTTATGGCTTATGACTAACTTGGAAGTATCATCTACGTACGAAACGTTTAGAACTTAACCGCCGCCAGAAGCAACTCTTCTGCTTAATTAACCCTCGATCAAGATTGAACATCCGCTCCAAAATTTTAATACGAGTACACAAATCCCTTTTAAGACCAATCTGGACTCATGGCGTCCAGCTCTTTGGAATAGCGGCAGAGAGTAATTTAAAGTCGATCCAGGCCTTTCAATCAAAATTCTTAAGACTTGCTTCTGGCGCTCCTTTTTATGTAAGCAATAAACCCTCCACGACGATTTAAAAATTCCGACAGTAAAGGAGCTAACCGCGTCCTTGTATAGTACATTTCACGAAAAACTAGATGACCATCCAAACCAACTAGCCCGTGATCTACCTACAAGGAACTTCCCAACTGTGCGACGTTTAAAGCGAAAATGGAGTAGAGACCTCTTGGTCTGAATAACGGACAATACCTGAAGTTTTAAACGGAGAATGTACCACTGGGTACCTCTTCTCCTTAAAGTGAAATTCCCTATCGCCATTTAAATATCATATACGGAAGTTGTGAAGGGAATGTACAGTTCCGTAATAAAAATTAAAGCCAAAAAAACCTCTTACAAAATTCATATAATTTTGAGACGTACTTAAAAAGTTACAAGTTAAATTATAAATAAACAACGACCGTTTTTTAATGAATTAATAAAAAAATCTGTTCCAGTTTCAATCGTATTACTAATACATGGAGTGAAACCTACAAGTATCAACACCATTGTAAATGTACTAACTAAACTACTGTTTAATTTTTTATTTTGTCGCATACTTGGAACTATGACAATACAAATGCATGTGAAGAGACAAAGGAATACAATATTATGAAATACAGGTACATTTAGTAGACAATAACTGAGCATTGAGCTTCTGAAATGAATTGTAATGGAAGTTAAAATACGACAAAATAAAAACAAGAAAACCAGTCAACGAGAAAATTTAGAGAAAAGGTTACATATAAAACAACAAAAAAAAGACAAATTTGTCGCTTTTAATGACGCAATAATATATCTAAAAGAAATTAAACAAAAACATTTTCCGTCCAGTGACCCAAATATACTTGAAGAGTATGATTTTATGCTCTTGAGCACGTCACGATATTCTTCCTTTATTCGGACATCGTGTTTAGATTACAAATATAAAAACATAATATTCTTTATTTTAGGAAAAAAAAACAACTGCTTTATGCTCACAACAAAGGAGCTTATAAAAGACGTATAAAGACAGACGAGACAACCTGGACCAATCATACTTAGCTGTAAATTAAAATAAAAAGAATTAGAACATTAACTAGTACTTTGTTATTACAATCTTTAATTAAAAATGTACTTGTAATTACAAACGACTTTTACCTCAGCACATAATAAAAGAAATAAACACATAATTAACCTATATGATTTTTAAACAAACTCCTAAAATTACTAGGTGTATTGAAATTGTTTCCATAAAAATTCTTTGAATTTTCATAAAAGTTATTTTGGAACCAACACTAAGGTTATCGAGCTGTGATTAATGCATCTTGTTAGAAAAGGGTCAAATTCTGTCGTATACAGAGGCCGATGTCAAGGATGGGCTTGTACGTAAAAAAAGATTATAAAGGAATCCCAAAAGAGAAGGGGTTTCCGGGTCAAGCACTGTAATAAGAGTTCTACAAAATTTACCTATTTAAGTTATTTTACAAACCTAAAGGAACGATAAATGAACGCCACTAATTTAAAATGTACTTTTGCTGCCGGTAAAGTTATTTTAACCGTTCTAAAAGCGGTTACATAAACGAACATTTTAAAACCATATTTCTTTGAAGTGCATGTTCTTGTTAAACGAATAAGTGCTTCAACTCAAACATTCTGCTGCTGAATACATAGGCTTAAATAAAATTGATATTTAATCTCCCCAATAACCAGTTCAATAAATCTGCAGCTTTATAATATCTATAGAACTAAAATTACAGATGAATTCATCTTACAATTTTAAGCTGTACTGTAAAATAGATAGATTTTTATCAATGAATACTTTGAACCCGAATCGTATTCGCATTCTGATTTTCATGCCCTAATTAATTGGAAAATTCGTTTTTTACATACATAACGTTCGAATTTACAACAAAGTTAAATAGTTACTGACATTTTTCACTAAAATAAACTTTCTAAATACTGTTTTAAATTAAAAAAAAATGAGTAAGACTTTAACGCATATGCCACCGGGTTCGATTCCTTACTTCTTCAATTAATAATTTAAATAACATACATTGGAAACACCCTTATCCGGACTCTCTTTATCTGGATCCTCCCATATCCGAACACAATACTAAATAAAATGGCATGGATCAAATAGTTGAAAGTGTTAGAAAAATACGATGAACATTACTTAAATAACATAACTATCTGGATTACTACGTTAATAATATTAAGTTGTATAAATAAATCTATTATGTATTAAGTTGCGTTTGCGTTTGTCGTGACTAACGTCAGCACAAAGTTTGTAGAAATGCAGAATCGTACTTATCTTCTGTATGTGTGCTGTAAACTAATACTGTACAGTATATACATATTTTTATCTTTTTTGACTTACTGTATGCTGTAGTAAGTTTTGTAAACAAATATAGCCTACATTTATGTAAATTGTAATTGACAACTTTGCGTTTTTCAGTTGTGTACATCCATTGGACTATATATATAATGTACTGTATTTCTGAAATTCAAACATCCGTTTTTATATTTCCAAGAACCGGATTTTCTCATATCCGGTTTAACCCAGATCCCAATTGATCCGGATAAGGGGGTTTCCACTGTATTATAACAGGACACGAAATCAAGATTACCCGATACCAGGCTAATATCAACTACTTTTGGAAAAAAAACCAAGAACGATTGGTTTAAAGAGGTCCAGGATGATTTACAGATCTTAGGTACAAAGATGCAACTAATTGCAGCCAGAGAGGAGAAGAGGATTCTGAGAAACATAGACATGAAACTAGACATAAAAACATTTGAACGAAAACAATACACCATACCTGGTGAACAAAGGGCGGCCAGGTCATTGAGAATGAAAAGTTTTGGGAGCACAAGAGGAAGCTGAAATCCAAATATCTAGCTCATACTTCGAGGACTTAAACGTGTATGGAATATTTCAAGTGCTCCAATGTGGGCGTAAAATAAAAACAAAATAAGCTACGATTTTAAACTTTATGATATTTTGACTCAGTGCTTATGAAAATAAATTAATAACAAACAAAAACTGTTGAATTCAGAAAGGCCTAAATAATAATAAGAATAATAAATATAAATAATTGGTAGCATCCGTAGGAATAACTGTAAAATTATTGCTGGCTAAAACATGAATAATTTTAATTCCGAGTCTCGAAAGCGGTTGTCTGTTTTGATTATTAGACACGAAAAAACCATTTGTAAATAAATTTACCTCTACTGAGGTTTTAAAAAGGTAATCCGTACTTTCATGAAAGCAAAAACAAATATCAACGACTAACTCTTTCAGTAATAATAGTAAAAATTAGTGGTATTCATAACAAAAAAAAAAAATTTTTAAACAGTAGCCTACATCGATACTGTAAATAAATTTAATGCCGGGTTTGATTCCCGGCCAGGGTCTGGAAATTTTAACAAAGTAAAACCCACCGTTACATATCCCACCGCACTCGCTAAAGACCTAGCTCTTGATACGACTTAAACTAAAGTAAAATAAAAAAATTTGATACTTTATACGACTCAGACTATACGATGGTATTTCTGAGGACCACAATAGGAGACCTCAGCCAATAATCATTATACCAAAGAAAATAAATGATTTAATGAAATTTTTTGATGCATTTGCACAAAAATGCACAGTATACCATTTATCACAAGATTGTTAAAGTATCTCAGCATCGGGTTCCAGCTTACATAAAAACAGATGTTTTTGTGTACTAAGAATTATGCATTACAGTGTATCTCTTAATAATCTAAAAACACAATTTCCAAATTTCTTCTAATGAGAGGTGTTTTCGATTACGTCACGTAAGAAAATAAAGTAATCTGCTTATTATACTACATAAGAATAGATTGTAAATTTCGCAGTATTGTAAAAAAATACACGAATAACACCAATTTTCAAAACAGAACTAGATATTCACGTGAGTCCATAAGAAGACTGCTCTCATGTACTAATCATCGGCTGTATTTAATCAGCCGTGAATATGAAAATTTGGAGGATTGGGTTTTATTATGATTTAGAACGCCGTGAACTTAACTGACGGAAGAAAAAAGACCTACAGTATAACAAAACAGAATAACAGGTTCAATTAAATTCATCAGGCTGCCCTTTTTCGGAAAGAGATAAATAAAGTTCACTGTTATTTTATCCCTTGCTTGTTATTTATCAATGCCGGCCGCATTGGCGCGGTTGGTAACGTGCTCGCCTCTCATCATGCGGTCTTGGGTTCGAATCCCATTCAGGCATGGACTATTTTCATAGTTACAAAAAATCATTTCATCCTTCACCGTCTGCATTAGCAGTCATTGCAGAAGAGTCGGACGTTAAACAAAAAAAAAAAATTAAAAAAAAAAATAGCTCACTGTTCGCTAATCAAATGTACATAATAACAGACAATATTGATTAAAATTATTTTCAATCAAGGAAATGTTTATGTAATTGTTATCGTTTAAAATTTCACAAGCTCACAAATTTAATTTACTGCATGTTAATTTCCTATTAGTATATATAACTTTCTATGAGTAAACTAATTTATTTATTATTTATGTTAAGTTTCAAAGCCGGAATGCGTGTTACTTATTTTCACCTACTTTGGTAGATTTTTGAGTAGATGCATAAATTGCGAACCAAATTAGTTAGGTATTTATTTCTTAATGTTCTTTAGTATTTTCATAACCACAAAAGAAAAACAATTTAAGCCCTTGATAAGAATGTCTAACCCCTATTTCTGTAAATATTTTTCTTCAATTCTCTAAATAACAAATTTTCACTTTTAAATACTTAACACTACTTCACGAAAACAATTTAAAGTACACACGATTAATATTCTTAAAGGAGAATATAGCAAAAATAATATGTTTTCTAAAAATATTTTACTGTTGAACAACTTCAATTAAAAAAATAACGCAATACTAAAATTATATTTGTATTTGGCAGATTTTTAGTTTTAAACAATTACATTTCAAAACTTCAATAAAATTTGAACTGTAATGGAAAAATCATTGTTCGCTGTGAAGACAAATGGAGAACCTATGAAAATGACAATCCTGGGCAAAAATTTTGTTTGTAGAAGAAAAATCACCGACAGTTAATTACTAAATGAAAAATAGCTTGTCATACAGTACAATTTGTGATGCTTGTTTCCATAAAAATACGATTTAATGTAGGCCTACATGAACAATTTATAAGAAACAATTAAATACCCGTAGAACAAAATAAATACAAACAAAAATAAAAATTTGTATTACTTCACTAGATGATAGATGACATAACATTAACAGAATAGCTTTTAAAAACATCGATAATGACTTTTTCATAATACACAATAAATTTATTTTTTACTAAAAATTTAATATTAACAATTTTCTTCGATAGGTTAATTAAAAAAGTCAATTTAATTGACATGAAATTTGTAAAAAATTAGAAGATTAAATAAAATGCAATGAAAGAGTAAAATATAATTTAATTGTAAATTATGCTTACTAGAAAATAAGTAGTACGACTAAAGGACAGAGGGTTTAATGGAAATGCTAATGTATTAAAAGCAATTTAATTTGACATTAATTAGTCTTCTATCAGACTTTTTAGCAATAAAATTAATTGGTATTTTTCTAGATCAAACGGAGCTTTCACATATTTTTTCTTCGCAATATAATAACTAATAAATTGTTCTCTGTAATATTTATTTTCTCCATTAAACAGCGTTAAAATCGGTTGCACTAAAATTTCATTTGAAGTGTATTCGATGTAAAACAATCAAAAACCCGTAAGTAAAGAAAAAAGGCTACGTTTTTTATAATTATTATTAAAAATTGCGTAAAATATCAAAATAACTTATACAAGTCACAACAATAACCTCGCCATTTACTTAATCGACAACTGTGAAATACGAAGAGAATTAAAAAGTAAACATACAACAGATTTATTCTAATTTTTTTTTGTAAAATTTGCTATTAATATTGTTGTACGTAAATAGATGTTTCACATATTTGTTTATCAGAATTAGCCTACTTATAAAGGAAGTAGTATTTTAGGATAATTCCAGGAAGTTATTTTTCTCTTGTTAAGTATTAAAAGAAGGTGTACGCACTGCTCCAAAAGTACGCAAATTATAAATATTTTCTGAGTAACGAATATTATTACGTTATACGCGATCGTTCACTATTAATTAGAAATTTGTAATTTTGTTTAAAAATGTATCAAATCGGTCTATTTACTGGACCAATATTATAATGCGGGAATTCTATACCAAAGAAGTTAACAAAAATGAATTCCTTCAAAATATTCCAGTAAACAATATTGTAAGAACCTTAAATGCAACAAAATATTTACAAACGTGAAGCGAAGCATGTAAAGGCGGGTAGTAACACATAAGTATATTTCACACGTTGATAAAGTTTCGGGTACAATCGAAGTGGTATACAATACTTACCTTATACAAATAAACAAAATACCTACCCTACAAATTTTTTAAATAGACAATATTTCATGAATTAAATACTACATTATACATTTTGACAAAACACACACACACATCCGTACAAGCACACATATACATTGATTTATAATTTGTATATACATTATGTAGTATATAAATATGCTAACAAGTATATTTATACACGTTTTAATTATTAAATAATTAAAATAAATAACAAAAGAAAACACTAAAATTGCACAATTTTAAAATTTCACTTGTAATTACAATATAAGAGACTGATTCACTTTGTCATAAAATGTTTTAAAATTTAAAACACTTGACACACTTGTAACAAACTGTTAACAAATTTTTACATTATTATAACAGTGAAAAAAAACATAAATTTTACTCAACAAAAAAATAATTTTATTAAAATTTAAATTTATTTTTTAAACCACTTAAAGGCGGAAACTTCAAAATCGCACATAAACACAGTAAGCGCATTGAATGCCAGAACACATGACAGAAACGTAGCCGAGGAAAACGAGCGGTGCCACCAGGCCAAATGTGTAGCGAGGTAGTCTATCTCAAAAGTACGCAGGCGCTTAATACTTTCCCCCAGAAACTCTCTCGGATACATCGTGATACATCAAACTAATTACGGAAGATTTTTTAAAGCCTTTTTATTAAAAACGAATAACATTATCAATCAATTTTATATAATTTATATTTAATTTGCTTTTTGATCTGCATACAATAGCCTATTTTATTAATATTACGTACTTATTTATTTAAGCTAAATTATATAAAACCTTCTTACTAAATGTTCACGTAGGAACAAGTAACAACAAGGAACAAGTTGCATACACAACTTACTACTTAGAAAACGTAAAATGTATTTTTAAAATAGCTTTCTTAACACTTTACTCGAAATTTTGAGTTATAATGACAGAGATAGATTGTTTTGTGCTAATGTACTTGTTAATACGTAGTAAGTGTGTAGGCTGGAAAGAATATTCGATTGTAAAACTAAGTAGACCGGAAATTTTATTTTTTCGTAATAATGTATTTAATTATCAATTCCTTAGCCCATATAAGGATCATGTAACTAGCTCCAGGTAAAGGACCTGGATCTTTAACACAATAATTATCAACGATAATCTGTAATTATTAGACCTACGTTCTCATGCCCTATATGAATATATAGGGAAGGAAAGTGTTGTTTTCATGTCAATTTTTCAAAATCGAATTTTCACCCAAAATACACGTTTTCAGTCTCCCCCCCGAACTCAAAAAATCATGTTTTCAGGCTATTGGTCGGAGTGGGGAAACAAAATATATCAAGGACAGAATATCGTACGATATTGAAACCTGGAACTTAAATTACGTACCACTAAGGAACTTGACACGACTATTTGCATAAAAATCGTCCAACAAGAAGTAGTAGTTTATTTGTCCAATTTTCACATTTTTGCTATTACCTATCAAAAACGGCTCCTACGATTTTTTTAAAATACCGCTTCATTACAACATTTTTTATGATGTACATGATAGGATGCTGCAAATATTATTGTTCATTAAAAGAATATAAACACAATATATTTTACAGAACAATAAATAGATTTATAAAGGGGAATTGATATGAGAAAGTTACTTCCAGTGAAGATTAAAAAAAAGAACCAGAGAAATCAGTATTGTTTTTATCTACTTCAAAAAAAAAACTAAATTTTCAAAAACAATAGTTGGACCCTTAAGTTACTAAACAAATGTATCTGTTGGATGCCCCTGTTTTACCCTTCGTATTGTACGATCACTTAGTGTTTTGTATGCTGAACTAAAATTTGAAATCTATTCTTTAATTGTTAAAACACAAAGATCATTGTACATATGGTTGCTTATCTTGTACCATAGCACAATAGTTAACTCCGAGGATTTCTGATAGAAAACGCTGAATAATTTTTATACTTGGATTACTGAATGCATCCCACAACAAGATACCGTAGGTCCAAACTGTTGTCGAAAAGATAAATATTTATACCTAAATAAATCTAAAGACTTTATATGTTCTGAGAAGCATATATGAACTTTTTACAATAAATTAAATTTTAAATTAACTCAAATAATAAACTATGTGTTAAAAATATGGACATAATATTCGAAAATCTACTAATAAATTATTTAAGAATTCAGCAAGAAATACAATCACATCTTTTCGTTTATTACTCAAAAAATACCGAATATTCTTCCAGTAAGCTACTAGATAAGATTATTTTCTGAAAGTCATTTGACACTATTTTACACTTTTAAGAACCATTAAAAATAAACCACGATGTTGATATTGAGTCCAATTACAATGTATAATAAACAACTCATAGCTAATGTATGCCAATGATTTTATTGGCCATTATTAGATTACAAAATTAGCATACAAAATGAGTTACCAATTAAAATGTCAGGAAAGTTTAAAATTATTAGTTTACTAATTCTATAGAATAAGAGGAATTAATGGTTATCTCTAATTCCGTATTGCAATTTATAGCCTATATATTCAGTTGAGCTAAGTAAATTGATTGGACCAAGCAAGAACAATGATGTCTGTACATCAAGTACTCTTGAGGAGTTGTAGATAGAACCGGAGCACTTAAGAGGCGCCGTCTATGAGTAGAACATCGTCTAGGGAGCCATTGGATACATGCATACGAGTACACATGACAAGAGCCCGTTTCGCCCACTAACTAAGAAACAGAAACAGACGGTATTATCGCGAAGAAGGTCTCAAAGGACTTAGTTAACTAATCCAAAAGCAATACACATAAAATCATTGAGTTAGATAGCTAACGAAATTCAGATTCTTTACAACTATTCGGTGCTCATTTATATTATAATGAAATTAAATCAGAAAGAATAATAGCTACTATTTTCCTCGTTTCGCTTCCACCTTGCTCTCAATAAAATTATTACTTATGTATCAACAGAATAACTGCAGGTTTTACGAAATATAACTAACTTAACATTAAAAGTATTAATAAAATCATTAAAATATTTGGGAATAACACGAACTAAAAATTACTTTTACAAGACAGGAAGGTTTGAAGAAGAATATAAAATCAATCAATCGACTGATAACTAGAATACAAGGTCATTGATCAATTAGTTCAAACGTGAGTTAAAAAACTACTTTTCTACAATTTTTTCACTTAATTTATTTTTATTTACAACGGTGTGGTTTTGCACAACCAGAAAATATAAATATTATATATATATATATATATATATATATATATATATATATATATATATATATATATATATTTATTTATTTATGTACTTTTTTTTAAATGACGTTACACGTTAAAGGAGGACACCCCTCATTAGCAGGACTCCCGCAGTTAATTGCTACAGTTAGCCTTTTTACAATTTTATCATTAAGATTATTTAATTTATAAAAGTAAGATGAATTATTTTGCAAGTTGTTATTAAATTTTAACTGTATTGAATGAAGTTAACCCAAGTCTCTGCTCCGACTCCTACTGTGAAAAATTTTACAAAAATTTTATACAAATTAGACATAGTTTTATTCTTACAATATGGCAATACGAAATCGAAAAACAACACATTATAGATGAAAAAGGAAATGGAAGAGATCACTGTACATGACACATTTTTAAAATATACAGGATACTTGATTCCGGACTGCCAATAAAAGTAAACTTATTAAGAAAGAAATAAATTATTGTGAAAGAGATTTTATTATCCCCACGAGGGATTAGTCAAATTTGTAATATTATATTATCCCCACGAGGGTATGACAAAATTTGTAATAAATAATTAAATTAATATTGTTTTCTTTATTTGTTTTGCATCAGCTTTCAAGTTTGATCTTATTATTTTTTTATTTACCTTGTCCCCTATTTCATTCAATAAAATATTATTTACATTTAACACATTATGGTTTTTATTTAATCAATATATTTTCATAATTACAATCACAACTTTCACTGTTCAAGTGTACTTCTAAAATAATGTTCCTGTTCTTAATACTGTTAAATCAACTCACTGGTTTTATTTTATTAATATTCTTTATAATTATGATGTATATTTAAAATTGTAATTTTGAGAATGGGACGTTGAAAATAATACGTGTTATTAGTTTGAGGTTTTACGCCCCATTAAAAATAATTTAAAATACTATTTCTTCTTCTTAGTTGCCTAGTAACCATATTTTGTTTATTAGAATTAAATAATTTTTAAATATTTCATCTTAATCAGCTGGAATTATTTATTTTTATTTCAATAGACTCGAACATAAACAACTCCAGGTGTCCAGTAAATTTGTCTTATTACAATTGAGAAAAAAATTAAAAAACCCTTTCCAAGCTAGATAAACAAACAAATGTTTGTACAATTTTTCCTGGATAATAAAAATAACGTTGGAATTCATCCGAATGTACATGAACTATATACGAACATAATAGCCAAAAAAATAAATACGATTTTCAAATATAATCCAATACAATAACAATATAAAAACGAATACATACTAGAAAAGTGTAACATGAAAATACGTACGTAACAGCAAAATTCTGATGTAACGTTTTTACAACGAACAATTTATCATAGAATGTGTGTTATCACAGTGCTTTTAAAAGAAATTTCATTTTCTGTTAGGGCATTTAGCGAAAACTGCACAGTGTTGATAATAGAAATTGGCAATTGAAATTCATGTCTTTGTTAATACTCGGCTGGAAACATAGCAACAATTTTGTATGAAACCGAAAATATTGAATTAAATTTATAAAAAGCAGTATGTTATGGGTAATCGTGGACTTTTCTGTTAGAAATGACTATTTTGGTAGAGCTTTTCATGAAACTAGGAGGATCCGGGTCAGACCGTGTTACAAATGTTACAAAGCCAAATACAGACCTGCTTGGATTACATCTGTATAAAAACAATTTTCGCCTGCCGTCAACAGTATTAAAAGCAAGTAAAATTTAAATTACTAATGAAATAACCAAGTCAGATCCTTCAAATTTACAATAATTTTGTAACTTTAAATCTCCTAATTAAATTAGTTTAATAAAAAGAGAAATGCCATATTTACAGATAGATTGTGCAATTTTACAGAATTAATTCTTCTTCTCCTTCTTTTACTTCTGCTTTTCAAGAGTTAGGAAGCTCTGCCTGTTCCAAACCTCTCAAATCTGCCCATGAATTATTGATTCCAATTAATTCTGTGTTTTTCACGGAATTACTTAGAATCAATAATTCAAGTGTATTCATTAACGGAAAATTATGTAATTTCATGGTTTATATAATAGGCCAGCATTAAAGCCGAACATTCACAGGTACTTAAGCTTGTTCTACGAAATGTATATAAAGTGCGTGCTTTACAACCCATCCACAAAGGGGCTAAAATGCATACTTAAAAAGGGTTAAAGCTGAAAAATCCCCGATCGATGAACATCAGAGCGCTATTGAAAAGTATTGAAAGAATGTTTCCGGCACTTCGCTTTTTGTATGCATGCACACTCTCTTTTATCTATTTTTCCCCACTTCCTGTTAAAACATTACACTTTTCACGCAATCTCTCACACTTAAAATCCACAAATCGTTTTCTTTTTCTTCAGCCTCGTTACTCAAATATCTGCACTTACAATATTTTATCTACACGGTCAAGCATATGCGGTCAATAATACTCGAATACAAAAATCATTTCATTGGTGCACTAATACAATTACACTTTTGACTCTCTTAGTCTCACAACATTTAAATTTTCACATAACGGACAAACTTTTATTGAAACGTACAATAATTAAATTAAAACCATAATACAAGCTCCATTTCTGAACTAAAGTCTAACGAAACACCGGAATTAAAAGTTAGCGAATGAACTGATTCTACAGTTTGTTTCATAAAAAGTCTAGCTGAGGCCGCATAAAAATAAACTTTAATTAGAAAATGTTTTCACAACTCCACACTCTAAAACGCCTTTTTTCACTAATGTCCAGCGAAAGAGCTAACATCTAATATTCTTTATACAAGTACTTCACTTAACCCCTAATAATATATGTAAAAATTACAATTGTTTTCAAATAATTAGTATGTAAAGTTTCAAGTACCTAGGACAGACAATACAACCCAAGACCAGTGAAAAGAAAGAAATGGCCACTGCGCTCCGATGAACTTAAGACCTTAATCACAAGAAAGTACTGTCGAAAAAAGCGAAAATCAAATATTGCAATACTGCGCGAATCAACGTGTTCGTACGCAAATGAATGTTTTACTGTGCATTAGAATATACCGGTTGCCCCACAGAATTTGAACCATAGGGGAAAAGTGTTTCTTCTCACAAATAAATAAAGACTTTTTATAATCAGGAATCATTAGAAAATGTTTAGACCTTTACAAAATATCAATATGAATACATGTTAAGCTGTATTTCAGCTTAAAATCATTTTAAAAAACGTAAAAATTTACGTAAGTGCAACGTGTCTGTTTAAATACCTTAAGTTTTACAACACACTGTGATCTCTGTGGAGTGATGGTCAGAGTACTGGTCCATCATTGAGAGAGTCCAGATTTAAATCTGAAGTGTTTTCTTTTTTGTGTTGAATAATTTTTTATATAATGTAGTAGTACAGTAACAAATATTTTTTCATTTATACGTTTTTTTATTTATACCGCAAAATAAATTATAACACTTATTCATTATTATAATTTATTTCCAATATTTTTTAACAATAAAAAAGTTTAATTGCATATGGATTCGAACCACCAATTGTCATCTCCCCACACTACAACGCTACGATTATTCCACATAAGCGAGTGAATACTGTAATAGAAAACGGTTTACAAATTTATGTATTTCAAGCTAAAATACAGCTTAAAATGTATCAAATTTATATTTTTTTAACGTCTAAATATTTTTTAATGATTCCTGATTATAACACGTCTTTATTTATTCGTGGGAAGAAAACATTAAATAACTAACGAAAATCAATGCTATTTCTGTATGGTTCAAATTCCGTGACACCCGGTATAAGTGTGATTAATAAAAGGCAAAAAGATACGCCCTAAGTTAGTTAGATTTAACCGTTTATAGTATTTTGGTATAATAATAACTGAAAGCGGTAGTAGTGGTCGCAATAACAACGGACGTTTTTGTTGGTGAATGTTTGCTCTGATACCAGCAGGCCACAAGTAAGCGGACGCTGAGACTGTGCTCCGCATGTGTCTTTTTGTATCAAGCAATTAGTATCAGTCACAAATGCTAGTCTCTCCGTCCTTACATACGAAGTTACACCACCACCCCATCGAATCCTACCCTTGTAAAATAACCCCTTTCATGTTTCCATAGAATCTGTAACAAATATCGGTTCTCTCATTAGTCCATTTAGTAGTTCTTTAATAAGAAATTTTAGGAATTTAACGCACGGTCTGATAAATAAGTCTGTATAACATTTTATGTTCCACCAGTTTATTTTAACGGCGCTTTTATTTAACCAATTTTAGAAATATTGTTTCACAAATTATTTTCAGAGATGCCATTTTATTAAATGTCCTATTAGTCTGTAAGCATGCCAAAATTATTTTGTTGCTAATTCAAATTTGGTAATAAACTACCAACGTAATATCCAATTCAATATTAATCAGTTTTATACTTAAATATGGGAACAATGTTCGAATATTACTTCAATGTTTAACGAACGAGCTGTCACCGTCGTCCCCTTTGATTAGGTAGGGCTACTGTGTTGCCGGCTATCAAAGCTTCCGACTTAGCGACAGATGGAACCGCCAGTAGTTCCGAAAGGGGCGATAGGCCTGTAGCGGCGTACCGACAGAGGCCTTTGTCGCCAAGGCCGTGACCAATAACCGCCCCCTACCACAGCGCTTTCGGCGATTATATAAAGAGCGCTCCACTGAGCTCGAGGAGATTCAATTCCAATCCACACAAGAGATTAGATTCGACGCATCGACAAGATTTCCACCACCGGCACACGGCTGCCGGACTCCAACGAAGACTTATCAACGACCCCGCAAGAGAGAAAATGATGCTTCCGCTGACCGACCCGACACCATAAGCCGTCGACCGGGACCGTCATCGCCCGCTGCCGCGAGCGATGCCCACAGCGGTCCCTTAATCGAGCCTGACGCCCACCGGATCTGACGAAGTAGCCATCGATGCACTACTGCGAGGAAAGAAGATGACATCTC
Organism: Catonia carolina; assembly: GCA_035578175.1. Lineage (NCBI taxonomy): Eukaryota > Metazoa > Arthropoda > Insecta > Hemiptera > Achilidae > Catonia > Catonia carolina. Next base: position 87,254,342 of record JAQMRL010000002.1, read on the forward strand.
CGCTTGATGACGACACGCCGTGTCGCCCAGCCCCTCGACTGCCACAATGACTACCACCGACGCTTCCCCAAGACGACCACAGTTTAAACGGCCCTTTTCAGGACCACCAAAAAAGTAAAGGTTTCAACTTGCCACTTAATGTCGCCATCCAGTGACAAAGCTCAACTTGTATTTTAATTTTGTCTTCAACAGCAACAACTCTCGGTCGTAACAGACTTAACATGATAATGACAATAGCAACTGCTACAGCAGTGTTCTTTACGGAATGAGAGAACTTGATCCACTAGCTCCAATACACTGTAAAATACTTCAGTCATAAGTGATATACACCTAGAAATATTCAAGAATACATTTTTTAGTTAATGTTCGACTGTTGTGCACGAAAATAATAATGCAGACGGTGAATGTTCATACATGAAAATGAGTGATCAAAAATTGCCAGACGAGACCGGGAATCGAAACCAGTTGCGTTGACTACTCCAACCCTACGAAAGATAGAATAAGAAATAAGGAATAACTCTTAACTGACACTGATCCGAGTAATCTCCGATTCTGTAACTTATTTCAGGCCCTGTGATAAAGTAAAAATGTCAAATGCACGATGGAAAAGTTTTGGTTTTCAGGAAACCAGGAGAGCTACGGATGAAGGGCCATATTTTCCAATTAGTTACCATGATAAGCATGATAAGCACTTCTCGTTTTACTTGGTAAACATTTTTTAAATAATACAACAAAATATACATCTATCCTAAAAAATTAGAATAATTAGCAGATGAAATTGCTTTTTACACGTCATGTAGGCTATTATTTAAAAGTGAGATAGCGAGATGATTTGTGTAAAATTCAAGTCTTCTTTGGTGTTTTGTACTGAATCTGTGAATTTCTTGCTGCATTGTAGGAATGTTTAAATCTCTGTGTAGTATGTTATTTGTTATGTACCAAAGTTATGATGTGATTGTTATGATTAGCTTAGATTGAAACTTATGAAGTATTTCTATGTTGGAGTGGGTTGCCGTCCGCCACAAATGAATCCCATAAGTTTAAACAGACTTTAAAATAATTAAATATTATTAGTAAAACGTTTAAGCGCTTAAAAAATTGATCCGTGATTAAACAAGAAGATCTATTCGAAAAATACATTTTCTTGTATTGTTTGAAGCAAATAAAAATATAGGTTTATAAAAATTTTAATACATTTCAGCAATGAAATGAATAGGATATTCTTCCACGGGTGCTTTTATGAAAACAATATGAACAATTGATAACTGATAAACCAGCGTAGAATGATAATTAATATAATTTTTCAATCAGGAAATAATAATACTGTAATAATAAACAGTATTACAAAAAAAAGAGTGTTCTCTGAGATCCTAAACACGAACGAGTATTATTGTATATATTAGGTAAAGTTTTTCAATAACTTCAAACAATATAAGTTTATGCTACCACTGAGACAGAACGGTTATTTTTATTGTAAACAGGAACAATAAGCGGAATCCTTAAAAATAATATCTCCCATAGAGCCTATCCTAAAAAAGGAAAAATAAATTGGAGACGCAATAACAATATTGAACCTCTTTTTCGGGATTATTTTGATACCGGAGAAGGTTATGTTTAGTGCTACATGATACGTTAACTGCTTGTAAAATTTGGAGGGGAACTTTCCGTAATAAAAAGTTGTAAGAAGATTAGGAAGTACAGTAACTGCGTTTATTTAATCTGAAGAATGGTATTCAGTATTCATAGACATAATAAGCTACTACAAATAAGAAAAAAGGAAAAAACAGTAATTATGCAAACTTTAAAATGAAGACAAACTTTGAACTGCACTTTATCAACCATAAAAAAATCTTACACAAAGCAAGTAATATAAACAAGAAGGATGAGCGCCACACAATTTTTCATTGGTCAAATAAATAACTTCTTATAGTAAAATATTTTGTTACTTTTCAACCAACCTACCTTTTATGATCGGGACTGTAAATTAACCTACTTACTTTTTAAACGGACTGTAATATAATTAAATTATAGGTCCAGATTGTTTTTTTTTCAGTTGATAAGCCAAAAAACTGGTTTGAAACTCTAGAGGCTCTACTAAGTAAAACGAGGAGTGAGGTGGTTTATCATACCTTCCCCATTGAGTGGAAATGTATGTTTATCAGCATGCCAGGCCCTCTGAAAGCATCCACTCTCCACCCTGCAAAAGACACCTTCACTTCATTCAACACAGGGTCTGGCTGTATAATGAAATTCATTACTCTCAAAGAAGATAATTCTGACAAGTGTGTTTTACACCATGACCTTTCTGTTCTTTAATGCTTTAGTCAAACAACTTTCTGACCATATGATAAGTAACAGAACTATTTTTGTAACCCTGGAACTAGCAGATCGAGTGCAAATGATTTAAAACTCCACCTGCCTGTTATGGGCAGATATAGACAATACAAATGTGTACAACACAAAGAAATAAAAAAGTAGAAAAACCAAAGATGAACAGAAACAGCGGGACATGATGTAACAATAGAAAAAGAAAAGTAAGTTAACCCCCAGGTTTATTTACCAAGGTGGAATACACTGGCCAAAATGTACGACGTAGAACCAACTTTACAAGAATCTATATTTACGAGCGAGATCAAAAGACACGACGAATAATTTTTATACGGACAAAGTATTAGGCTTACATCAAATTTCAGTTTATCTCCTTCAAAGTAGTCTCCTTGGCTAGCAATGCACTTACCTGAACGTTGATTCCATAATTGGAAGCATTTCTGGTACACTTCTTTCGGAAGGGCTTTTAGGCGCTCTGTCGAGGCCCTCTCAATGTCGGGAATGGTGTCAAAATGTTTTCCTTTCAGCTTAGTTTTTATTTTTTGCAAGGGTTAGAAGTCACATGATGCTAAATCTGGGCAGTAAGGCGGATGCAAACAGACAGGAGTTTTGTTTTAGCTGAAAACTCTAGATCATAAAGTGTGCCAAGGGCGTCAGGGTTGGGGAACAAATTTCGCATTCGCTCGTTTCATTTGCAAATTATCGATTGAAATGTATTGTTCGGACTCGTACGAGACATTCAGGTCTTCAGTAAGCTCTTGCATAATCAATCAGATGTTTGAACGAACCAGTTTTACCAATTTGTGCATGTTTTCGTCTGTTTTTGAGGTCGACGGGCATCCCGACCATTCTTCGTCTTTAATAGACTCACTTCTGCTTTTAAATCGCGTATACCACTTGTTAACAATCTACAGAGTTTATCATATTACCGCCATACACTAATACATATTAACATTTTATGAGCTTCTACGGCACTTTTTTGGAACTTGAAACAAAATTAATGTTAACCCGATGTTCGAAATGCATGATGCATGACAGTCAGTAAACATGACCTCACTCTTCCGGCTCTGGATGCTGACTGACAAGTCGGAACTTGTTCAAATTTGATACTGATTACCTCAAAAACCAGGCTACTGAAATTTTTACTTCATGATGTACGTAGTGTCTGCAGTTCATTCGTAGTAAAACCATTCACCGTATTTTTTGATCACACGTCGTACGTTCATAATAGCCTACTATTATTATAGTAGAATAGGCTATTATGAACATACTATTATTAAGAAGTATAATTTTTTTGCGGGAGGTAATTTCAGAAACAATCCAATCAATTTCAAAAATTATTTCACTAGTGGAAGATTAGAGCTCTTTGAATAATAGACTATGATAGAGCATTACGGAAAAATGTTTAAACTTTCAAAAATAATTTTAAACTGGGGGAAAAGTAAACACTTTATATTATTTGTTTAAGAAAATTCATTACTTTATCTATTGTGTACAATTTATGATATTATGCAGTCAGGTATTAGGCGCGGTACAGTGCACTCTGAAATAAGATATCATCCGTTATTTTTGTTTGTGAATAATTTTTGAAAATTATTTACCGGACAATTAACCGAAAAATTCACAAACAATATCTAAATAAAAGTCATGCAAACCGCCCAAAAATCAAAAAGATCAAACACATTTTAAGAAAAAGATTTTTATTAACTTTGACTAAAACACATTCAGTCATTTCTCCCCTGTAACAGGTAGTTCGTACTGATGTAAACGAAATTGCTATTTCAAGTACTAATTGGTTTTACACAGTCACGATTTAGCTTTAAACTGGTAAGGTTGTGGTAGAAGAAACACATTCTCAGTTTAGTTTACCGCGAAACGCAGCGACCAAGTTGCTAGTTAGACATATTTTATTTCATGTTTTGTTAACTCCAAAATGTTTTGTTTACGCTAATCAGGATGAGTTATTTTCTTAAGGATTAGTGATTTATTCCTAAAATCTTGTGAAGGATAATGAGGAAAAGATTAATTTTCAAATTTGAATCGAAACGGCAAAGAGTTCGTTGTACACAACGACTTTGAACGTGCTCTACAATATAATCTAAATTATCACGTTACTAAAACTTTCCGATTACTGTTTTATGAAAAGTCGTTAATTCAGCATAATATAAGAATGTTTTCAAAGAGTTTAATGATTATTTTCACATTAATCAAGTTAAGATCAGATATGAAATAACACTTTATATTACTTAAAGTTATTTAAAGTTTTCTGTGGGTCTTTGAGAGATGGTAAAATATGATATTTGTTCATAATATTCAAATATATAGGCCACACTGGTTTTCTTTCAAATCAAATTAGAGGGCTGATAATCCAGAAATAGTACTCGTTTTTAAAACACAATTTATGGAAAATTTTAATATAGTTTAATCAATACACGACAAAATATCGATCATCCCGTTCATTTCGCTTTGCATTCACAAATAGAGATTTTATTATTTACGGATCTTACAATACTGTCCACTGAAATATTTAGAAACTTTCTTTTGTTTGAATAATAAATTTCTACATTATTCTATAGCGAAGTAAAATTCTTCTTGGCAAACGTCATGAGTGTGTAACACATTAATACTATACCTATTAATTGGAAAAAAGATTTTTATAAATTTTTGTTTAATAAAAATACAAAAAAATCTGCTACACGAAGTTCCGGATAGAAAAATTTAAAACAAACATTGTATCAATTTTTTTTAATTTACATTAGGTTTCGTGCAGTTTTTACATCAAAGCTTAAATTTTGGAAAAACTCATTTTAACGCGGTGTTGGTGGACTATCGTAAATTTGCTGCGAGTAAGTATCGGATGACAAAAAAATTCAATACATCCGTTGTACTGTATCTTGAACTTTATGGTTGTTTTACTTAAAGTCGCATCAACTGCTCTGGTAATAAGTGACTACTATAGATTACGGTAAGATTTTTCAATAAGGATTAATTATTTTAACGAGTAATGATTCCAGACGATAAGTCGGGAAACGAAACCATGATATTCCGCTGTGAAATGTGCAGTAGTCAACAGCTATAACTACTTGGCCACTTCCTAGCCGATTTTTAAAAATACTAAGCCTATGTATATTTTTGGGCTAAAATACCTTGTACATTAAAGCTATGACTCACGTTACTACCGCATTTTTTTCAAAATACTGTAAAATATTGCCAACCGAATTGTCACTTGACCAAACACTCAATATAAAAGTTTTAACATTTTTAATTTAGATCAAATCTTGTTACTTTGGCCTAAAATTCACATTAAAGCTGTAATTTTGAAAAACCGATTTAACTTTCTTTTTTAAAAAAAATAAGAAGAATTTCAAAATCCTTTCGACCCAAATGGAACTTAAGACATAATGTTTCAAGATTTTAGGCCTTGAGGTTGTTGGAGGTTTTGTGGGTGAGTGAGTGAGTCAGTGACTAGAATTAGCTTGAATGCATAAATGGATTAAAATTATATAAATGGTCATTTAACTTACCTAATATAAAATTTAAACAGCGTTAAAGGCATAGAGATTATTTACCTGCAAAAAAGAAACAGAAAATTGATTTTAGAACACAAACATAATTTAAAAATTACATATAAATATTTAGTAATATAATTAAGTATAGAGACCTGCTATTTAATGAAATAAATTTTATTAAAATTCAGAATATTTTAACAATTTTTGGGAGGGAACCAATGGCGGCCCCACTCTTCTCACGCCTATGTCATTTTAGCACAAAGATCATTGTATTGACTAGTTGTGCAATTTTTACAGCCGTTAATTAAACCATTAAATAGAGAAAGAGTACAAGACATGAAATAGAGCTAGTATAAAATTTCAACCAAAGAGTACATACTTTTTTACCAAGTCCATAGGAACTTTAAAAATATTCCTCAATGCAAATAATTTTCTTGGCCTTGGTTTAAAGAAATACTGTAAATAAACCAAGTTAAGAATTTCCAGTGTTAAAAATTTCATAAATAATTAAAATAACACTAAAAAATCTTACAAAATGTCGGTTAGTCAAAGAATAACATACAATCCAATTAATTTCATGCTCTTATGGTTACCAAAAAGATATCAGCGTAACGGTACAAGTACACTTAAAATAACCTTCTGATTTTGAACGATAATATATTCCTTTTGCATATTGTATAAGTATCAAAGAGTATATCGAATAGCCCGCATCATTTTAGAAACTTTATAAATATGTGCAGGTCTAATAAAAATTTCAATAATTGTATAAATCATTAGTAGGAAAATGATATACATAACAAAATGATTTACAAAGTAAAATAGGATACAAACATTAAATATTTCCTGCGACAAATTAAGATTTATTTATTAGGTTTATAGAAACTGCAGGTTGTTGGTACTGCCTAACTTTCTTCAGATATACATAAAGATATATCCTATAACTAGTAGCTGTACTGTTATTTTCAATCCATTCTATCTTTGGAAATAATTTATTACAGTAATATCTGAAAATCCATACTGGGCAAGTTTTCAAGATTGAAAATTTGGCGTAGAGATCTGCAGTGATTTTTTTGTCTTCGCTGAACTTAATAGCTTACAAGTTTTACAACAATTTTTTCGACGTTTAGGTAACAAGCAAAACATAAATGTTGAAAATTAAAATCCAATAATGTGATAATAAAGGAAAAACAATACATTTTTGTACACTATTTTAACGTTTAAATTATAATTAAATATTAATTATATTTTTCATTACTAACGCTGTCAGAAATAAATGATCAAAAAAGTAATTAAAAAAGTGATTTTATACAGATACTACAAATAACGCCTGGCGGCTAATAAATAGATACTTTTTAATTATGACAGATTTACGGTGTGACGATTCCGTGTCCAATAAATTGCTATATGTAGCAGGTGACATAATTAATTATAACTTTAACGTAATTTAATTAAACACATCGTTTTCAATAATTGTGTAGGCCCGTAACAGACCCAAATATATTCTGTTTTGTCGAGTCTTCATATAATCTTGTGAAACAAGGGAAAGATATTCCGTTAATTTTTATAAAACTCCTTCATTTATGGCTCAGAGGTTTTTACTCAACAACTAAGATTTAAAACCAGAATAACAGCTATGAAAATGAGTTTTTGGAAAATTTGTTAGTCAACTGTAGTAGATTAAGCTTAGAATGAAGAAAATTTGAAAAAGTTAAGAAGGAGATTTATTAATTGAAAACAAAATTGAAGAAAGACATTTCATCTGGTATGGTAATATGTGAAGAATGATAAACTGGTTTTCCACTAAAGATTTGGCTATGGATTCCAGCTGGACGAAGTACGTAAGACCGACCCAAAAAGGAATGGTCGGATAGTGTTATGAGATATATGAAAAGAAGGCTCTCGGATAGTGATTGTCAAACTTTGTAAATTCGTGGCTCCCTTCATCTACAAATCTTTTCCGGTGGCGCCCTTACTGTGAACCAACCATTCCAGAGTAAAAATTGTAATTATATTACAAAAACCATAGCACAGTAAAAATTGTACATTGTCATTACTTACGTTACGCGGGTGATTCCATTTCCCCAGAGAAGGATATAAGAAGAAACGTTTAAAAGGAAATTATTGCGTATGCCGAGGCACGACGCCACTGGGCGCCGCGGCGCACACTTGGAAAACTGCTGATCTAAGGGATAAAGACGTGTTCAATAGGAATGAATGGCGTTTCTGGTTTGGTAAATGTGGTCAAATAGTGCTGTAGAACAGCCGCTAAAATAATAATAACTGACTAAATAATAAGCAACACATTTTACTAATTAAAAACTAGTCTACAAAATTATTGAAAAGTGTTCCTTTTTATTTAATCAATAATTCCTTCTACCATGGAGAGTACCAAATAAAAAATAACAATAAATTAGTATAAACATATAACGAAGCCAATAAAATTATTGAATTTTTTCAATAATTTACATTGCGTAAATATTTTAAATAATCACAAAATAAAAATGTCACAAATATATAGTTACATATAGGTATCTCAACAGAAAAGTTTCGAATGACCCCAGTCATTGAACTTTTTTTAGAGAGAAAGTTTTCAAGTTTACTGAACACCTTTACAAGAAGTGTATTACTAAGGTGACCAAATGGCAAACAGCCAAAAACCAAAGGCGATAGGCTGTGCGTAGAATCTATTTCGTACGCCTACCACATTTATCAGCGAAAAAGATCTACTAAAAGGATAGAATTTGAGAGTTGTTTAAAAGAAGGCGTTAACTCATGACTATAATTAATTGTATGTATAATAATTAAAGTTTATAAACATAGTACCTTTTGGGTAACAGTCATTTCAAAAGTTAAGAATTTTCAAATTGGAAGATTATATAACATAATGGTTTATATTTTTACTTTCTCTTGCCTATATGAACAATAAATAGGAAGGAAAGTATTGTTTTCATGTCGATTTTTCGAAATCGAGTTTTCACCGGATCTAAACGTTTTCAGACCCCCTGAACCCAAAAAATATGTTTTTAGCGATTGGTCTGTGTGTGTGTCTGTATACAAAATATCTCAAGAACGGAACATTGTACGAACTTGAAACTTAAGCTGTTACATACCACTACCGGACCCGACACGAACATTTTCATTAAAATCGGTCAACCGGAAGTAGTAGTTTATTCGTGTAATTTTTAACTTTTTTTAGATTTTCTCAAAAACTGGTCCTACGATTTTTTTTTTAAAATCGCCTGGTTTGCTCAATTTTTTATTCTGTACAAGATAGAATAGGCGCCATGTTTGCTGAAATTCTTGGTGAGGCTGTTTTCGCGTAAAACAATTGTTTTTTTAAGATTGCGGCTTTTTTATGCATTTCAGCGCAAAAATGTATATAATAAAATTTGTAGAAAATTAAAAGTCCTACAACTTTTATTTTAAACATTTTTTTGTATAACGCTTAGTTTAGCGGTGATTAGCGACTTTCTGTTTTTTTTTCTCACGAAAACGTGTGAAAAATCGATTTTTTTAAACATTTCAGCCTTTCTACTCATTTTACGACATAAGTGTATATCACAAAATTTATAGAAAATTAAAAGATCTACAACTTTTATTTAGAGCATTTTTCTGTACAGAGCCTAGTTTAGCGTGAAAGAGTCATTTCCGTATTTTTAAGGCAAACTGAGATCGATTTTAATTTTGCGTCTTTCATATATGATTAAAATTAGGTTATGTTTATTGAGGTTGGTTTTTTGTTTATTTCTAATGTTTTATTACTAATGTTAGGTTTATTGTTAATTATTTGCACTGGCAAGAGAAAGTTGTGTGAGTGTTTCACACCAGATTTTTTTCTTTTGCAACAGTGTTAACATGCATTGGTAATAATACTTTATTTCCAAAAAAAAAAAATACATTTTTAATCTTAACATTTTATATCAGTTGTATACTCGTACATACATCCATTCTTATTACCACAACAAGCATTCCAGTAACCAAGGCAGTGGAAATTGACACGTCCAACTATGGTAAAAACTATGTGTCAGGATAAGTAAAAACACATTTCACTAATAAAACCTTTATAATACGAGTTATATTCCTATAATCCCTATAAAGCCTATATAATCGTGTATTCACTAATATAATATTCTAAGCGATCGGGCCAGTCTCACGTCATCTGATATGACACTCGTTTTATATTGTTTAGTTGGAGGAGGTGCAAATTTAAAGCTTTTAATGATGTTTAATTTTTCGGATTTATTTTGGAGGTCTTCAATTTTTAACCCCAACTCCTCCAGATCTTCATTTATTTCTCTCATCCATACCGGTTTGAGAGCGAGTCCACAACAGAAATTCAATATCTGTTTGACATATCTATTTTCTGGATATCTCAATATGTGACCGAGGTATGATATTCTCTTTTTCCTCATCGTCTCAGTTACTGGATCAATAGTTTTGTAAACTTCACTATTGGGCAAAAGTCTCCAGTGTCCTTCCACTTTGTTTCTCTTACCTATGCAGGTTCTCACTATTTCCCTTTCCTTTTTGACAACTCTGTCAGTGTTAATCTTGGATTTTATTTTAAACAGGGTCTCACTGCAATAGGTAATTTTGGGTTGGACAACTGTTTTATAGTGTTTTAATTTAGATTGAATTGCGAGGCATTTTTTCTTATATGTGTTTTTCACCATCTTATAGGTGCTGTTTATCTTGGCTGATCTTTCAGTCCAATTTATTGCCTCATTATTATTTTTTGTGATTACTTCCCCCAGATAATTAAATTTCTCAACTAATCCCACTTTGTTGTCATTTATCATTATGTGTTTAAATTTGTCCTCTCCTAAATTCATCATTTTAGTTTTTTCATACGATATTTTGAGTCCTATCTTTCCTGCTATATCTTCTAAAGATTTAATTTGGGAAATGGCTCCCTCTGCATTTGTTGCTAGTAGCGCTAGATCGTCTGCAAATCCCAGACAACTAAATCTCAATCCTTTGTTCTTTCTTCCTAATACCACTGTGGGAGGATTGATTCTCTGCCACTCTCTCATTATATACTCTAGTGCACAGTTAAATAGTAATGGAGACAGTCCATCTCCCTGTCTTAATCCTGTTGTGATGTTAAATTCTTTGGATAGTTCTCCTCTAAATCGTATTTTGGATTTGGTATCTTTTAGTGTCAACTGGATTAGTTTGCACTCATTTATAATAGGTTATTTTTTATAATTTATTATTTGCATGGAGTTTCTCTGTTTTGCTAGAATTATCTTTTTGAAATACCTATAAAAAGAGCGCCCGAGTGCGGTCAGGAGTTTTAGTATTCGTTTGAACTTTGACGAGTGACTGTCGGGCGTTATACAGGTTAACGGTTCCGAGGTATTGCTATACTGTCTTTGTGTGTGTGTATCGTGTAAAGTTATTGTGTATCTGTATTAAATTCAGTTTTGTGTATTCAGTTTTCATTTTGTATGTATATTCTATAAAATTGATTGTACGTAGTGCTAAGTAAATTATTAAATTATTTATTGTTTATTATTTATTTTAAGTAAATTATTAAGTTATTTATTGTATTACATTATTATAATTAGTTTATTATTTATTTTGTAAATCGTTTAGTGTAATAAATATTTGTAATTGTAAACTTTAGTGTATTAATTATTTGATAACCTAGATCCCGAAACGGACCTTAGCGATAAGTGTCACAATATTAACCGGAAAAAGAGCTTGCACTTATTTTGGCGCAGAGGTAGAGCGTAAATATCATGCTAGCAAGTCGTATATTAGTCTCCTTCCGGACGAACATAAAATACTTATCAATTTATCCTTATTTTTTATTTTTATCCGTGTTTAATTGTTTCGTCTTGGGACACAATATCAATTATTATAACTATGGTTATTGATTACATTAATTTATATTAACGTAAATAGGGTAGTGATCGATTTAGTACCGCACCAAATGGTTTTTAAATGGTAATGATTATTCGTATTAACAAAGAATCATTTAATATACAGTATTATCCAAATTAAATCGTTTTCACAAAATTTTCTAATGTTGAAAAATATTTAATACACAAAAGGAAAGGTGATTAATTTGTGTTACATCAGATTCCTTGTCATTTAAATGCCTTAATGAAATTTATTGTGTAAATTTACACAAATCTGTAAACGGATTACAAGAGGTGATTAACCCTTTGATCTCTTACGGGGGTTAGATGACATGAGAATGGGAAGGGTGATATTCCCATATGGAGCCACATAAGGAGGAGAAACTCTGTGGATTAGTGCAGGGGTACTTTCCTCCAACAGCCATATAGCAGGAAGAGTAGGGTACATCACTTCTTCATGATATATAGTTCCTACGTAGACAACCCTTACGTAAGACTAAATTTATTAATTATTTTTAATTAAATAAATTGATCAAAACAATGATAATAAAGACATTTTATAAATTAGTCGCATAATTCGCTAACAATATTAAGATAATGAAAAACACAGTTTAGAGTTAATAAAAATGTACAAAGTTCTTTATTGTATAATACAATAAAGAATAACAATCAATGAGGGTCATAAGTCGCAATAATTGTATTCGATATAGAGAAATTACGATACAGCCACTAAACTTTAGGGGAAAATTAATAGATATTTTTAAATTACCAAACGTTACAATCTGTTCTTACATTTAGAACTATATTAATTAAGTTAATTGAAAATTAAAATCAACGACGTTCCACATTGCTTGATTTAAAGATACTCCACAGTCTTCTTACAGACATCTGTACGACAGATCAAGTCCGTTATCGCTTGAGTCTATTAAAACTGAAGTAATTATTGTCTACAGGATTTAGAGTCAAGTAATACGGATGATCATGAAGTCAGTATGAGTTGGTATATTTCCTTGAAAATTGATATTTCCTGCTTCACTACTTTCACTGGTATTGCTGAAGTGCCAAGGAACTTTAAAAATGTTAAGTTGATTGAAATCTCGTTCTATTAGTTCTAAAAGTTTGTTTAGAAGATTGGGATATGCGAGACGTTAGTTTGTCCAGAGTATATTATTTTATAATAATTATGCATTTTGTAATGCACAGTAATGAAAACCAGCTGGTTTTTTTTTTACTTTGTTTATTTAACGTCACATCAACTATTGTGGTCATTACCGACGACGTTGGGTTACAACTGTGAAGGATGAAATTATTATTTGTAACGTATGAAAATATACTGTGCCTGAGTGGGGTTCGTCGAACCCAAGACCTAAAAAAACCAGCTAATTTAGTTTTTCTTTTGCGAAGGAACTTCAAATATGTTAGGTTGATTGAAATCTCGTTCTATTCGTTCTAAAAGTTTGTTTAGAAGACTGGTATATGTGAGAGGTTAGTTTGTCCAGAGTATATTATTTTATAATAATTATGCATTTTGTAATTCATAGTATGAAAACCAGCTGTTTTTTTTTGTTTTTACTTCGTTTATTTAACGTCGCATCAACTACTTGGGTCATTAGCGACGACGTTGGGTTAGAACTGTGAAGGATAAAATGATTGTTTGTAACGTATGAAAATATGCCGTGCCTGAGTGGGATTCGAACCCAAGACCTAAGAAAACCAGCTGGTTTAGTTTATCTTTTAATAAAGTGAAATTCTTTTGCAATCAGTTTTTTTAATCCAAATATAAACGTTAAGGAAAGATGATAAAAATATGAAAATTAAAGTTTTTACAAAATTATAAATTATTATGAAAGTAAAATAAACACATAGTAATGTTTAAAAAAAAGACTAAAGTGTGAACAAAAAATAAAACTAAACTTGACTGAACTGTTCATAAATTTTTTGAAACATGAAGTAGTTGAAGCTGAAGATGACGATGTCCATGATGCCGATTATGATATGAAGATGATTAATACAGTACAAAATTATAAAGATAAGTTCATTTTTTTAAACGTTTCTGTCTTTAAATATATGCAATGTTATCGAGGAGGTCAATTGCGAAAGGATTTTGATACATTTTTAAATATTTCTAGCCAGTTTGTTTAATTTCTTCTTTTAAGAAGAGCAGGTTTAGATTGTTGCGCAATATTTATTTGGTTACATACCGTGAATCTATAGTGCTCTGTTAAATTTTTAATAAAAAAATTATTTATTTTTTATTAAGATGGTTAAAAAATTTAAACTATTAATTTTTATTTAAATTAAATTTCAAAATATATCAAGTAAATTAAAAGAGATTTAATTGTTTTGTGTATTAAAATAATTAACAATCTTTAAATGATTACCAAGTTTGCGATGTTTAAGTTGTTGGGCTTTGACGTGGAATGGAATTACTTACACCAATGTAAAATTATTTAAAATTAAATGTAAAATTATTTATGTAGATAATGGTGCATTGATAGGCCTATATAAAAGAAATCACATACAAGAAACTTATATAGGTTGAGAGTGTAATGCGTATTGTTTAATGAATACACTGATCAGTTAATATAATTGATAATTAATATACAGTTTATATAATTGGGATTAAAAAAGGAAAAGATAGATGTATTTGTAATTTTTTAAAATATACGTGTAATTTGTAAGAAGAGAGAAACAATATTTTTAAAAAAACCATTTAAATCTTATAAATCCGGTCGCCACCGGCTTGTAGTAGTTCAATCGGTAAAGTCATCATAGGACCGGCCGGAGCGACAGGGCTTCCGGCGGCTTAGTTCTAAAAGAAAAAAAATGGTTGGGGAAGCGTTCGCCGCTACCTTAAGAGGAGCAGCCGCTGGAAAGCGAAAAGAGAGTCGTCTGTACCGCTGCTTAAACAAATAGGACCAGTCGCCAACGCAGCGAGCACCGTTTACCGCTGCCTACATGAGGCAGTCGCTGGTGAAGCGAAGGTAGGGAAGGGAAGGGAAGTGGTCGTGCGGAGCAAGAAATACTCAATGTTGAGTATCAATTCCTTATCCGTATCGAAGTTTTCGAGTGGTCTGATCGATACTGACTTCACTTTCAACTATCGCTTTAACCGATCCCTCATGTATATCTTACCACTGGCACACGAATTGCGAGAGGTTTGACCGCTGCGCTATCTATCGGCAGCAGCAACCACGTTACAGCGCCAACAGCGAGCAAAATACGAAAGACGGACGGCGTAAAAATAGTACAATATCAATTGAATCAAAAACAAATCTAGATTGAAAAAATCTTGTACGAAAAGATTACAATTACTTATATTACGTACGGGTCACTACATCGTATATTTCGGTAATTCTTGTATAATTTAAAAATTTCTAAACCAATTTTACAAAGTTTGTATTATTTTTCGTTAAAGAAGGCGTAAGTACATTGATTTTTACAGATTTGGACCGGCATAAGTAAACATTTTCGTTAAAGAGAATATTGTTACACGAGAATTTAACTGTATTTATCAAGTACCCTTAAATTTTGGAAGTAAATAATACAAAAAGAAGATCATAACATATAATGGCGTTAAAATACACCAAAGACCAAGGAGAGTGAAAGGAGATGGTATACAGTAGCGATTGAGTTAGCCCTATTGCTTTGAAACTGCATTTAATTTGCTTTGGTTCCGGTAATAAGGGTCTGACCTAATTTCATTTTCACATCCGCCTCGAGTGATTTATAACATTTACAGGGACTAATGACAATCTACATCAATTATGTTTATTTAGTCTTATTGTTACTAAACCGGAATTGTGTTACATCTTCTATCCCATTGAAATAATAAAACTCGTAGAATGTAAATCGTTCCGCAGAAGATTTTATTTAACAAATGGATCAAACCTTTAAGTAATATTCATACCAATTTATGAATCACATAATTTATTCAAATTCAATAGAATAAAATTAAGTTACTTACATTAAAATTAAGTTATACTGTAACGATAAAACGAATTCCAGATTAGACCTACACTACATTGGTTAATTAAATTAATATCCTTCAATATTAGTACGAATTTGAATACTAGACAGTGGTTACAGTGTACTTTGATGGTTGGGGTTCAATTGACCATACAAACAGAAATGGTCGACCTGGGTCTGTACAAGACTACATCTCATTTGTATGTCATAAACATCATCCTTATCTCATTGAGTCATAGGGTTGCTTGTTATTCTGAATTAAACAGATTGCAACGTACGCACATAAGGAATTCAAAAAAATTAACACAAAATTTAAATCCACAATATCAATAACATTTTTAATGTTTTTGATGGTAAATTTGGTCCTCTGTTTAATTTTAATCCTACGATTTAATATCCTTGCATAATTTTGGTTTAGTTCTTGAACGTTAACCCCAATGACTGCAATTAATCCAGAAAAACTGGTTCAGTTTTTCTGTTCACATTTTCATGGGTGCGCTCCTTTTTTTTATAACTCTTTCGTTTGCTTACGTTGTTTACGTTTCAGCCGAAAGGCTTGTTTGAACCTCTAGAGGTTTTACTAAGGAAAACAAGGAGTGAGGTGGTTTACCATTACCTTCCTCACGAAGTTGAAAAGTAAACTTATCAGCACGCCAGACCCACCGAAAAGCACACATTTTCCACTCTAAAAATGACACCTTCCCTTCATTTACCACAGGTCTGGCTGTTTAATCAATTCATTATTTTCAGAGGAGATAACTCTGATTAGTGTCTTTTACACCACTACCTCTTCTGTTCTTAAATAGTTCACTCATATAATTGGCTGACAATGTGATAAGAAACAGAACTTTATTGTAGCCCTGGAACTAGCAGATCGAGTGCAATTAATTTAACACACCATCTGTCAGTTATGGGTAAATTTTTTATCTTATCCTGTTTTTAACAGAAAACGCATATTGTTACACAATTTATATCTGTATTATTTGCCATCTTCCTCATTTCCCATAGACGTAATAGTTACCAGATTATTTAAATTTTTTATTATCAAATTAGAAAAATTACAATGTGTTCTTTTGTACAGAAAACAAGAAAAAAGTAATAAAATTAACTCTGAATAAAAAACATATACAACCTTATTATACATTAACAATAAATGTTACAGGTAACGTTTTTTTACTTCTTTTTAGTAACTACGACAAAGGTATATTTATACAGCTATCTTGACTGAGGAAATCAACTCAGTGGGAAACCCTCATCGCTGTTTTTGGAATAAGATCCCTATTTCAGCATCGAATACTAAGAAAAATATTACACAAAAAATATTCTATTGACCGAGATAACCACGAATAATTTGTACAGTATTACTTGTATCTCTATGGTCAGTTAATAAGTTTCTCTAATTCAGTTTACACAAATTTTCTATTATAATATTTATTTCGGTAATTTGTTTTAAGAACAGGTCAAAGTAACAAAGTTTCTTTCATGATTTTCCATAATATATTCCTGAGGAACACCAGAAACAAAAGTTGTTTTAATTCCACATAAGTTATTTCATTGAAGTTTCTCTTTCCATGACCTCAATTCCCAAACCATGGAATAACAAGACGCATATTGATGAACTGCTGTAACATTCTATTCATAATATAGCGGAGTGAATGAGTCGTTCAGGGAACTCTAGAAAACTGAACGACGCACTTGGGCAGTAACTCTACCAGTTCCTCTTATACTTTCAACTTAGTGAAACTTCTCTAAATGTTAATTCGTTTTATAAATAGTGAATGAAAGGTATATAAGTAAATATATACATATGTTTTACAGTTAATCATTTATTTAACAAGATTTTTGCCAATTATATTTTAATTAAACAATCTCATGTATAAGTAGTAAAAGTAAACGCGGAACTTTTATTTACAGCAGTTTTTGTAAGCTTAAAAATAAAATTTTCTAAAGACTTTATAGAACATTTCTGCTACATTTTTAATGACGTTCGTTCGTTAAAGTACTTTTAGTATTATAATTTTTTTATAGACCACCATAGAGGAGATGCTATGTTAAACCTATTATACGTACTTTATTAAACAAACTTTTCGTAATTAATAAGTTTTTAATAAATTTTTAAATCAATAAACAGGGGGAATAACATAACAGTACTGTTTTACATTCGTGTACCAGTAAAACGAATAATTTTATACACAGAGATCTAGAATAATAAAGATACTTCAATAACTAGATTCAGTTGTGTAAAAAATTACAACCCACTGATTAATTACAAAATAATGTAAAAAATTGAAACAAAATTAGTTATTTTACATTTATGTTCAATTTTACCTGCTTACATTGTTACACTTAACACTTATAAACTAGATAAGTATAGAAAAAAACGAAGTAAATTTTATAATATTTTTACATTTAACTTCTTAATGGTTGAGTATTCTGTGTCTACGTTGGTGTTTCGATATATGAAAGGGTTCCGTACGTAGCAAGGACGATTAAACGTAAAAAATTGTTTTCTAAAGTTTGTATCCGTTTACGTTTGATTTTTCGCCGAACCATAGATCAAAGCTACATACGTCCACATCGGATGAATTAAATAATTTAGTTTTTAAATTATACACAAGTTTTTTTTATTTAAAATTAATACATCACACGAATCCACAGATAGAAACATTGTCAAAATTATACCTACCCCAAAATTCACAAAGGAGATTAAAAACACGCTTGATAGGAATATTATCTATACTGCAGCGACGAGGGTTTGCCACTAGGTGATTTTCCTAATCAAAACAGGACGACATTACATACGTATGTTATAAATCCTGCCGGTTGTATAAATGTATAGAGTTGCAGTTGTTACTAACAAAAGTAAAAAAAAAAAACTTGTTAAACTTGTATAAGGCCTAGTATTGAAAATCACCTAATCCCGTTGCTGTATTTTGGCTTAGAATAGATGTGAATTTAAAAGAAACCGGCAGTTAAGTTCGTTCATGGGTAAGCTAGTTGTGAGTTGTTTACAATAAAAAATTTGCTTACCTAACCGGTGTAACGTTACATTAAATAAATATTACCTACCAGATGACTGACTGGGCAGGCTTGAAAGCTAATCTATAATAGCGACGAATAAAATATAATCTCTATACATACATACAAAAACCCTGATTGACTCGCTAATTCAAGACTGATTTTTTAACTTTCCGATCACCTATATACCTGAAATTTGACACATTTGTTCAAATGTAAATAATCGAAAACAGAAAGAAAATAACAGTAAATTCACAGCTGAAATTATAACAGCACTTCTAGTGCTGCTGCTTCAGTAATTGAAAAAAGTAGAAATATGAGTGTTTATACAGTGTAGGATAGCCACTGCCTCTTTGAGGCTCTCCACTGAGGGGGTTACATGTTGTAGCTACTGCCCCTCAAAGGGTTAAAAATTGATCAGAAAAACATCTTTGATCACTAATACCTCAGGCGTAAAAGAGAGTAGCTACCCTTAAGCAATAGTTATTATTTTTATACCTTTCCAAAGAGCTACAGTTCTAAAAACTGGCAAGGTTATTTTGCAAGAACTACCTAGGAAAACTGAAGGAATGAAGACCACTTGTTTCTAAGGAGTCAAAAGAGGTAACCTTAAAATAATGAATATTATTTCTGACGTTTACCAAAGTGGTATTATTCTGAATAATAGGCATTAGTATTTCTTAATGTAATTCTTAGTTAAGTACAGTGAGAAGTGAAACCGGCAAAAGTAATATACACGACGTTTTTTTAAAGCACCGTTTGCAGGCATGACTGCTAGTAGTAAATAGAAAATTAAATAGACTAGTATTTTTATCCCTAATGTGTGTACGTTGCATCTGTTCAATTCAGAAAAAGAGTAACTACATAACCCAAAGAAATAAGAATGATATGCATGACGTGTAAATGAGGTGTAGTCTGGTACAGACTCAGGCCAACCATTCCTTAGAGAGTATGATTAATTGAACCCTAACCATCCAAGTACACCGATAACCACCGTCTAGTACTCAAATCCGTATTAATAAAAGTAGCTACGTTTACTAGGATTTTGACCAGGAACCAGCGTCTTCGAAAATCAAGCTGTTAAACAGCTGACTCACGGCGACGACTTTACCTCTAGACCAACCCGGTGGGTCTACTAGACTAGTGTAAAGAAATAGTGACAAAATGTAAAAATTAGGCCTTCGGGCCAGCCCCAGTCAGTCAGCTGGTAGAAAGTCGCTATTAATTGTTAAGTAACAAGTAAGTTTGTTGGGCAATAGACTGTGTATGGTGACCAGCTGACAGCCATCCGTGAACAAACTCTACTGGGGGTCCCTGTTCAAACTCATACCTAATTCACGTCAAATAATACTGCAAAGCAGCGATAAAATTGGGTAGTTGTCAAAAATGTACAGTTCCCGATAACAAATAAAAAAGCTAAAAAAGGTCAAAATTAAAGTGAAACGGTATTGTTGTTAATTATCGGCATAGCTAGATAAGTCTTATATTCTTTGTAAATATGTATTAAATGTAGGTGTAATGTGGTGAACATAAAATGCTTTTGAAACACCATTTAAGTTGTCACCTTTTTGGGATTAGTAATTCAATCTCTTAGACAGGCATCAATATTTCAATATTTGTAATCAACTATTTGATTTTATTATAGGTACTGAAATAAATTACTTAACATAACATAATTTAAAATATCAATTGAAAGTACCTTCAACATAACTTGGAAATGGAGTTGTAAGTTCACTGATAAACAGAACCCATCAACAATGGATATATTTCAAAATGGCAGTGAACTTCGAAAATGAAAATCAATTAGTTAATAAACTTATAGCTCGTAACTTACTATGTACAACTATTAAAGAGTTAAACTTGTCAGACAATCGGTTCAGTTTGCGAATTTGGAATTATTCACCTCTAAGTTCTTGTTAACTATTTCAGTTTATAGTAACATTAAGATATGATAGTAACATTAAGTACAACATAGCAAATACAGTATAAGGTTAATATAAACCGTTGTTGGTAATGCCTTTCTTAGTCAATTTCAACCGCAAGTTATAAAGTAAATTTAATAATCAAAGCAATACTAAATATAACAGTCTATGTATATTCAATAAAATAATCTTGGTAACTATGAAGACAAGTTATTAAATGTAAAAACTTTTAAACTAATTCTGAATTTAAAAATGTTTAAATATTAAATTGACTACTTAAATACGTTATAAAAACCAACCAGATAAAAAATATGTTTTAATGGAATATCGAAAATGAACTGAAACAGCAATATTACAATCTAATACACCGCCAGATTTGTTTAGTCTTGTAATATTCAACTAGTACATTGGCAGCAAGATATAATTTCTCAAAAAATAAACTTATTTTAAATTTTTGAAACGGCACCAAGTAAAAAAAAAAAAATTGTGTACAGCTGCTGTAGTATTATTATGCTTTTTATGAAGAGAAAAAAAGAAACGCGTCTGGATGAAGGATTGGCTGAACAATAAATCACGATTTCCCCCATCAATGTATTACGAACTCATCAAGTTTAAGAGATAGGAGTTACAAGAATTTTTTGCGTAATGGATGATAACAGTTTTGCCAAATTGTTGAAGAAGTTATATTGACTTTGTTTGAAATAGTCGACAGCCCTTCGGCTGTCCTAGCCGGCTCGCCGACCAGTTCGACAGTGAATGGTGGGTTTAACAGACGAGTCGGTCGGGTCCGATACTCCTAGCCGGCTCGCCGACCGGTTAGACAGCGAATGGTTAGACGCCGGCAAAGCGTTGGTGGTTTGATTGAGCGGCCCTTTTCTGTGAGGGTTACCTTCACATTTTGAAACTGAAATTAACTGCCTTCCTGGCACCGCTAGTTGTTTGTTGTTTTTTTTTCTAGAATAGAGTAAAATGTTCTGGTTATATATTTTTTTGGATAGTTCGAAAAAGTTCGATTATTACTTTACATAGTAAGTTAGTGTTGTGTGAACAGCTGTAAAGTGAGTGTGTTAAAAACATCGCATTTTGAAGAAGTTTCTTCGTGATGGGCAATCGTTTTCCGATTGCTAGTAGAGTCAATTATATATTTACAAGTAAATAACCTTATGTTTTTTCAGTTATGTTTCGTATCAGTTTTAGTTAAGTGTTTTTTAAAACATTTTATCTAGTTTGCTTTTACGTTAAGTAGTTTAGTGTTAAGTTTAGTAGTAGTAACTCGTACAAGAATTAATTTAAGTGGTTAATTTGTGAATAAAATATATTGTTTTAAATTTAAGAGGTTTACTCGTTTAGAAATTCCAAAAACACCCAGAATAAACTTAACAATACAATTTTCATGAGTATCGATATAATTAAAATTTAATTTTTTTTATACTTCATACCATAATTTAAAAATTTATTTTTAATTAGTCATACTATAATTTATTATATTTAAAGCACGAAGACAGCGGCGGTATCAGAGACAAAAATTAAATAGGTACAACCATTGGATCTACTAAAAACAAAAACGATAGGCCTATGCAGTTTTTTTCATTCATAATTCAAGCGAGTAAAGATTAAATGTTTGGTTGGAAAACAGAACAACGGGACATGTACGTACGATCATTACAATTTCAGCCAGTCAGCTAAAAACCTATAGGCTATACAAAACGTATATTTCTACCAATAAACAAAATATTGAAAAATTACGAAGATAATTAATTTTACTTACCGATTTTAACTAATAAATTTATCTTTCTTACGGTATAATCGTTAAATCTGAAGTGCAATAAGTCTTAACCACAAAATAGTTTTGGTTATTGAAGTAAACAGAACTGTTTGAAATTTTGCAATTTTAAAGCAGACTTGTATTCCATTCTGACCGATGGCACTGATAATTAAGAAATTTCGTTATCACTTACTAAGGGAAGAATCCGTGGGTATCATGTAAATGGATTATATGCATTTTTTAATATTTTAACATTCTAACAGTGATCTAGAAATAGTTAAGAGAATAAATTGTTTTTATTTTTAAAAAATGTGTATTGTGTAGTGGTGTGTATTGAACAAGGATAATGGATTGCGACGAAAGAACTGTTCTAATAGGAATTCTCGGAAATTTAAAATAAAAGAAGCAGTTGTTTTTATTTTGACTCTTTCAACAAGCGGAAAACTTGTCAGTAGAATTTCAGTCTCGATTGTTGGAGAAACTATCAGACCGCAGGTATAAAAATAGGTAGCGCCATCGTAGTCAGTTAGTTAGTAGTTGGACTATGAATAGAATTAATGTTGTCAGGTCGTTTGAAATGGTGTCGTTACGGGACCGGTTCTGAAGTACGTTGATGCGCGTACTCACGGGTAGTAGCAAGTGGTTGTGGACAGGTAAGTCATTGTTTTGTTTCTAAGTGACAATATCTTATTTATAGTCGAGTTAAGGTTAAGCTTATGTTTTGCAATTAATTTAATTGAAGTAATCTAACTGTAATTTGTCAGTAGCCAAATTTTAATAGGTAACTAATTATGACAATAAATAATAGGTAGTTGTAAGTTTTAAGGATGTTCATCTGTTCTTTATTATATCCAGATCCCGAGCAAACTAATATTAGTTACATTTAGGAAACACGACGAAATCGATAAGCAAGAATTTATAATTAAATTCTGTGAAATAAATGAGAAATCTAAATCAATGAGGTAAGATTTTTATTGCTTAACCTCCCTGACAACACTAACAGTAAACACTGCTTTCGTAAATGTGGCAACGACAGCTGCTATGCAGAAGCTAGAAAAACTGTGAATATAGTTACATACAGTTAAGAAACGAAATGAAAGCTTAACTTATTCGCATTGCAGCCGAGTCGAGCTGCCGGACAAGCTCTACTCAACTACATTTTGCAGGTAGGTCATTAGTTATGCTAGTTTGAACTCATTAAAACTTAGAGGTTTTAATTAGGAAAACAGAGAGTATAGTAGTTAGGTTACTACTACTACTACTTGAAATACTTTTATTTCTGGATTGAATACACGATTAAATCGGTACTTATGTACATATGTATAAAAAATAATCAATCACATTCATTTACTTCAAAACTTAAACATAACAGTTATAAAGTAACTTATATCACGGGTGAACAATTCAATGTAATGATGTTAACATTAATTAATATAATGATAAAATAAATTGCGATGCCCATTCATAGTATTTAATTTGACTCAGCAGTTCTAATTTACAACAAACAAAACGAAAACATATATAATATTAATTGAATACATTAATTACCGAAATATTTCGTTAATTAAAACAAAAAACCACTGAGAATAAATAAACACTTTTATGAAAGAGGTTCAAGTGCAGAGTATAAAACAAAGCGCAACGCTAGGTTCTACCCCACAATTAATTAATGATGACGCAAGGAAATCGGGAAATTAAATTATTGCTTGATGAAAAGACTGAAAATTACGTTTCTCTACATCGCCATTAACTATTCTCTCCAATACAATTCATCTGCATCATGATGGCTCAAAATCTTTCACATCTCATGAAAAATGGTGCAGAAATAAAGAAAATAGTATTCTACAGTTGAATGAGTTAAGTTTACGAATGTGTTCCAGAATAATAAATTAAAATTTTAACTGATAGATAGTAGGTTTTAAACAATACTGTATAAACTGTTTACTTTAAGTGGTATAATTAATCTACCTTTAAGTCCTGCGGGTTACTTAAGCAGGTAAGACATTGTTAATAGTAATACACACCATACATGTGCAATACGGATACAGATATGTTTTATTATTTCATTAAATGTGCTGTACACCACACATCTGTAACCGTAGAATAGTCTTCGGTTTACAAACGATAGAATAGTTTCCATAATGCCGTACTACAGCGAAGGTCCAGAAGGAACTTAGGAAAAATATAACCCGAAAAGCTTATTTTTCACAGTCAGAGGCAGCAAAAGAACTGAAAATAGCACTGCAGTAAGTACAGCAGCACAACAACGAGACGCAAATACATATCATGTTTATGAGACTGGCGAAATATTGCGTCATCATTAACGTTTTCGGCTTTACGACTGTAAAGTATTAGTATTTGTATAAACCCACAGGTAGTAGTGAAAGAGTAAAATTTCTTGTAATTATTACTAAAGTCGTAAAAATTGGTAGCGATACGTACAATGTGTTACACAACAAGTGTTAAGGCCAATCGCACCCCCGTTAAGTAATTCATATTTCCCCGCTAATTATTATCGTCGTTAAATACACTGATTTTGTATTAATAACCTTTTTCCCGCCTCTGTCTGTATACTTGTCTTGATTTCCGATGGTGATCTCAGTTCATGACGTAATTATTCTCCCACTACTCACATTCCATTCTTCCCGGTCAACTCACTCACTGGTTGGATTCTGCGGCATGTAGACTGTTCGTGCCTTCTCTGCGCCGGCCATCCTATGGCGTCGCTTCTGCAATTGTCGTTATGCTTCGTTCGTTTCTGATGTACCATACATCATTTTCAAGTGTGATTTTGCTTATGTGTGTAATTTATAATCATTTACAATTGTTCTTGTTTTCGTATCAAACATTAAAGTTACAGTGTGAATCGAACCCCGGACACGTGTCGCGTAGACGCCGTTTCTACACTTCAGGCCATTCAACAGGTAAGCGAATTAGTCTATTTTGTTGTACGCTTTCTAATTTTGTGTTTGAGTTGACCAGTGATGTCCTGCTGTTCCAGCAGTTACTTATCGTTTTCCTTTGTCTCCCTCAGTGTACTTTCCATCGTTGTATCTTGCTTATTCAGTCGTTCCGCCGTTGGTTTCTGGCGCCATTAAATGAAACTAGGTCCTCCGGAATAAGTCGTTTATGCTTCAGTTTACATTAATCTGCCATTAGTCGTTGATAGTGGATTGATGTCCTACAGTTACAAGTCGTCTTACCGCTTAACTCGTTTTATCCAATTTATTTTGGGTTATTTTCAAAACTCCTGCCATCAAGGCTCTAACATTTGGTCCGTCCCGGGCAGGATATTTATCAGTGCATATTTGGAAATACAGTCTATTGTCTTAATTTTTTCAATCGTCAACAATTTCAGTATTTTGTTTAATTCGTTGTTACATGGTGTTACATTGCATTCATCGTGTCGTTTATTGTGTTTCGTGTCTTACATGTGTTCAATATATTAATAAAAACATTAATAAAAATATTAATATTAAAAACAATTTCATTTATTCAGTTAAAAAATACGGGGTAAGTTGCATAACAAATGCAACGCATTATCAGTGTTGTGACGCGTTCATTCAATACAAGTTGCAACCAACGCTATGCTGACGTCACAGTAGATCGGTTCAGTGCTATATCTTTCGACACGGCCAGAATTTGGCTAGAGTCGCCATTTTTTCCTTCGTTCTTGTTAACTGGTTCACGCAGCTTACAGCGCATGCGTGCCCTCTCTCTCATTCGCTCTCTCTCGTGCTGTCCGTCGTTACTGCTAGCGCTGAGAGAATCACTTCACTTGCGTCGTCTGCAACGTATACATCATAGTTGCAACTAACCTAGATTCAATAAACAGCTGTGTTTTGTTTACATTCTATTATTTGTTTTTCGCTCGTTGTCTTCGTTCATTATTTTCAACATGGACGATTTACAATCTTTAATCAAAAAACGCAACGTTGTTAATAATCATCTTTCTCGTTTTAATAATTTTCTTCAATCTGACGTTGAAGTTAACCAAGTCAAATTACGACTTGACAAATTCTTAGATCTCTGGTGTGACTTTGAACAAATACAAACGAATATCGAATTACTTCAACCCGAAGCAGATTTCGAATCAGAACGCACTGCTTTCGAAACTCATTATTTCCAGTTAATTGATCGCGCCCAGAAATTAATTGAATCTCTGGACAATACAATCGTTTTACCAAATCAAGTCAAGTCTTCTAATTCGCAATTAATACAATTACCTCGAATTCGCCTACCTTCATTCGACGGAGATGTTGCAAAATTCCAGAATTTCATCAGCTTGTTCAATGATTTAATTCACAATAATTCTGAGTTATCATTTGTTCAAAAACTTCATTATTTGAGGTGCTCATTAGTCGGTGAACCACTGCGTCTAATAGAACACCTGCCTCTCTCGCTTGAAAATTATACGTTAGCGTACAATTTAATTGTTGAGCGCTACTCCAACTCAAGGCGCATAGCAAATGTTCACTTAAATCAGATATTCAATTTCGTTAAATCTGACACTCCGTCCTATCAATCGTTAAAAGGTTTTCTTAATATCCACGAATCATCAATCGGAGCCTTACGTCTGCTAAATATAAATTTACTTGAATATTTACTTTTTGAGATAGCCTATTCTAATTTGGATCCTGTAACAAAGCAAGCGTTCGAGGATTCAAATCCTAATTCAGCCGTGCCTACATACGAGGCCTTAATGTCATTCGTTACCGCTAAAATGCATTCTTTAGAATTATTGAATTCTTCTCAACCTACAGATAACGCTAGTTCTTCGCACTCCAGCGATTCAAACCTCGATCAACCGGACTCAGCTAACCCGGTAACCGATAATTTCAATTCTGTACACAGTCATCGTAGTCCTATTTTGCCGTCTCCTAATTCTGATAATATACCTTCGTTTTTCGTCAAATCAAATTCACTCAAATGTCTGTCGTGCGAATCTCACTTTCATTCAATTCACAACTGTAGTGAATTTCTTGCACAAAATGTAGATAATCGCTACAAAATTATTTCTCGCCTTAAACTTTGTTTTGCCTGCTTCGGGCGACACGATCGCCGCAATTGTAGCTCAAATAAACATTGTCGTATCTGCCAGTCAAAATCGCACAATACGTTGCTGCATATTGATCGCAGCCCTCAAAAATCTAATTCGTCCACCGCTTCTGTTGTTAATTCGCATAATTCGCCAACTGCTAGTCCGTATCATCCTGCCGTACATCCGGACACCGATTCACCGGCTACTGGATGCCTACTTGTAAATTCTTCGCCGCCGATTCAAGCTAATACTATCGCAACTCCGCCAATTAATTCTTGTGCTACCTGCTGTGCTGATAAGCCGGTAGTTACTTCAAATTCGTCGTCCTCGTCCATTATTGTTAACCAACCTGCCGATTATTCACTTTCATGTCGACTTAACGGCCAAACTGCGCTGCTAGGTACTGCTATCGTTCATGCTGTCGATTCATCCGGCAAAATCGTTCCGCTTCGCGCTGTGATCGACAATGGATCTCAGTCCAGCATCTTAACATACAACGCCGCTCGTTCACTGCAACTCGACATCGTTCCTACTTCTAAACGCCTGCAAGGCATTTCAGCCGAAGTCACCTCAGTTAAAGGTATTACAAATTTTACAATTCTGTCGCCGCAAAATTCTAACTTTCGCCTTCCGCTTCAGGCTACTGTTATTAACAAAATATCAGACCGCCTACCTGCTTCTCGAATTCATAAGTCAGTCGGTGAACAGTTTTCACAACATCTGCTAGCTGATTTTCGCTTCCGCAGCCCCAATTCAGTAGATTTACTGCTTGGCGCTGATTGTTTTTCAGAAATTCTCGATTTTAGTAAAACGCCTTTAATTAAAGGTACTCCATCCGCTTTATCAACCGTATTTGGTTATGTAGTATTCGGAAAATTGCCCGAACTACAACCACTTAGTTCTGCTTCAAGTAACGATTCGCTCTTAACATCTGTTTTCGCTAACAACGCTCAAGTCTCGTCGCCTGCTACCGATGTTAATCTCACATCGCCTGCTGTTCAAAATCACTCGTCAAATAAAAATTCATCTTCGCTTCAAATTATCGTCGCTGACCAACAAACTATCGTTCCTGCTAAGTCATCAATCAACCTCGATGTCACCTCAAACCCTGTAATCAGTGAATCTATCGCTTCTATCGTCCAGCCGCCTAGCTGCCTACTCGCTTCGCCTGTATTCAACAATAATTCGAATCACGCCGCTGTTTCAACTAATCGCCCTTCTGCTTCAACTAATCGTCTTCACCATACGTCTGTCTCTTCGCCTTCAAATCGTTTCACCGCTTCGTCCGAGATCATCGCTGTTGATCCTCGTCTCGCTTCGTCTACTGACTCCGCCAGTATCTCGACCGATCTTGCTGCTGGTACTACGCCAATTCGTCGCTTCAACTCTGCGCCTCGCTTCAAGTCAACGCCTCGATTCAAGTCTGTACTGAAGGCCTCCACCGAGTCGTCTTCAGTCAATTCTTCGCCAAACCGCTTCGCATCTCGCTGCATCATCGCTAATTCGCCAATAAAACCTACTACGTTCGCCTCAGTCGATTCTACGGCTAACCAACTCATCTCAAATCATCGCTTCTCGTCGTCTCTCGCAAACACTCTCGATCAACCGCTGCAAGTCGCTTCGCTAAAGGGCAACCGGCCCTCCTCAGTCGTTTCATGTTCTGCTAACTCTCTTCGCACGCCTTTAGCCCCTCTTAGCGGGCGGGGCCCCAAACATCGTATACAATATTCACAACCGGTGAATAATTGTAATTTCAACTCTCTTCGCTCGTTCAATGCTTGGTGTGATCTTCGCAACTCTCGTTCGTCGTCTCAACCTCAATCACGGATTCACTCACAACTGGTTAGTGAAGTTCGCCGTACCGCAATTCTCGATTCTCGCCAACATTGTTCGCCTGCTCGTCAATTCGTTTCGCAACCCGCTTATCAGTTAGCTCTGCCTTTGGGCAACTAACTTCTCCGCCGTTTTCACTTCGTTCCACGCTCAACTCATCTCCATTCGTTTTGTTCTTCGTTCATTTTTTTGTTCTTCGCTTCATTCGATTCTTCTTCTGCGTCGCTTCTGGTTGTCAACCCTTGTTGGCAATCACCTCAAGATCGTTCCGTTACTCGTTGGCTTCCGCGCAAGCCGTGGAAGATGTTCCGTTCGTCGTTGGCCGGGCAAACCCGTGCGTTTGTCACGCCACCTCAAGATGCTCCGTTCTTCTCTTCATTCGATTCTTCTTCGTCGTCTTCTTTGCTTCGTACTCTTCGTTTGCTACGTTTACCGCTCCCTGGTTGTTTCAGGGCGGGCGGCTTCGTTCTTCGATCTTCTCTGCTAGTTTTGTTTCTGTAAATCGCTTTCATCGATTTAGGCGGGCGGTATGTTAAGGCCAATCGCACCCCCGTTAAGTAATTCATATTTCCCCGCTAATTATTATCGTCGTTAAATACACTGATTTTGTATTAATAACCTTTTTCCCGCCTCTGTCTGTATACTTGTCTTGATTTCCGATGGTGATCTCAGTTCATGACGTAATTATTCTCCCACTACTCACATTCCATTCTTCCCGGTCAACTCACTCACTGGTTGGATTCTGCGGCATGTAGACTGTTCGTGCCTTCTCTGCGCCGGCCATCCTATGGCGTCGCTTCTGCAATTGTCGTTATGCTTCGTTCGTTTCTGATGTACCATACATCATTTTCAAGTGTGATTTTGCTTATGTGTGTAATTTATAATCATTTACAATTGTTCTTGTTTTCGTATCAAACATTAAAGTTACAGTGTGAATCGAACCCCGGACACGTGTCGCGTAGACGCCGTTTCTACACTTCAGGCCATTCAACAGGTAAGCGAATTAGTCTATTTTGTTGTACGCTTTCTAATTTTGTGTTTGAGTTGACCAGTGATGTCCTGCTGTTCCAGCAGTTACTTATCGTTTTCCTTTGTCTCCCTCAGTGTACTTTCCATCGTTGTATCTTGCTTATTCAGTCGTTCCGCCGTTGGTTTCTGGCGCCATTAAATGAAACTAGGTCCTCCGGAATAAGTCGTTTATGCTTCAGTTTACATTAATCTGCCATTAGTCGTTGATAGTGGATTGATGTCCTACAGTTACAAGTCGTCTTACCGCTTAACTCGTTTTATCCAATTTATTTTGGGTTATTTTCAAAACTCCTGCCATCAAGGCTCTAACAACAAGACTACTAATTACTTAAAACCAAATGTCATCGTATTTGCTGAACAGCATTGTACAGTATTAATAGCATTGTACAGTTGTGAATAATAATAATAATTTATTTATTCCTATAATATTACACATTACATAAAAAAATTACGATAATACAAAATTTCTTACAGTAAACTACTATCCTATTGCAGTGTTGAAACTACTATCCTTGAGGTGGTGAAAATTATCCCATCCGACTATTGACAAAACCATGTACTAGGATGGGTTGGAAACTTTTTAATAAATATAAAAAACTAAAGTATTAACTATTAGCAATACCATTCAATACCTGCTATATTTACTTACAACACTAACTTAAATACCTTAACCAATACTTTGCTATTTACTAAGATTACGACTGTATCATATATGATACATTAAATTGTAATATTTATTAAACTTAACTATTTTTAATAAAATAAAGATAATTTAAAACAACCTAAAATTTATTATTACATTAAAAAATAAAAAACAAAAAAACCAATAAAAAGTAAATAAATATAGGCTACTATTTTATTTTCCTACTGTCTCTTTAGTAACATCTACATTTCAATATTGCTAACCTTTTTTGCTATTTTCTCTCTACCTGTTTTGGCTATCCATTTTTTTAATTCTTTATAAAATTTGAAACCCGTTAGATTTTTTAAATCTTACGGGAGCAGGTTATATATTTTGGGTGAACGAACATAAATAAAGGTAAGAACAAGTAACATTTACTTCTGACGACAACACGGCGAAAATATAATTTGAGTTACACGTACATACAAGATCAATTATAAATTAATATGGTGAAGATAGACCAAGCTGTTACCAGCACACAACTTTAAACAAATCGGTACAACTATAATTTGAAATAATAAAAAATCTGGTGTGAAACACTAACACAACTTTCTCTTTCCAATGCAAATAATTAACAATATAACCTAACATTAGTAATAAACCACTAGCAATAAACAAAAAAATAACCTCAAAAAACATAACCTTATTTTAAATAATTCTTTCATGAGGGAAAGACGCCAAAGGAAAATCCACCTCAGTTTGGCTTAAAAATAGGGAAAATCACTGTTTCACGCTAAACTAGGCTCTGTAGAGAAAAATGCTCTAAATAAAAATTGTAGATCTTTTAATTTCCTATAAATTGGATTATAAGCACTTTTGTCGTAAAATCGATACTAAGGCTGAAATCTTTTAAAAAATCGATTTTTACATGGTTTCGTGTGAAAAAAAACAGAAAATCGCTAATTACCGCTAATTTAACGTTATACAAAAAATGTTTGAAATAAAAGTTGTAGGATTTTAAATCCTCTACAACTTTTAATACATAATTTTTTACGCTAAAATGCATATATGCATATAAAAATGATTCTTAGAAAAACAATTTTTTACGTAAAAACAGCCTCTCCAAATTTCAGCAGACATGGCGCCTACCCTATCTTGTGAAGCATAAACAATTAAGTAAATAAGGCGATTTTTAAAAAAATCGTAGGAGCCGTTTTTGAGACAAGCGCAAAAAAGTAAAAGCGTAATTACACGAATAAACTACTACTTCCGGTTGACCGATTTTGATGAAAATGTTCGTGTCGGGTCCTCTAGTGGTATCTAATTTAAGTTTCAAGTTCGTACGATGTTCCGTTCTTGAAGTATTCTGTTCACACGCGCGCGCGCGCGCGCACACACACACACAGACCAATCGCTAAACACATGTTTTTTTGGGTTTAGGGGGTCTGAAAACATGTAGATCCGGTGAAAACTCGATTTCGAAAAATTTACATGAAAACAATATTTTCCTTCCAATATATTCATATAGAAAAGAGAAAGTAAAAATTGTCAAGTTAAAAGCCTAGGGTCTCATAAATTTTTGTATTATAATGAAACACTTGAGAAACAATGACTGCATAAAATAATCATGCACACAATGTCGGCTTGCTAACAATCATTGAGTAAATATAATGAAAAAGAGTTCCATAAATTTTTTAAAAGTACCTAACAAGAACAAAACATTGTGAAGCGTTAAAAGAGTAATGTGGCTCTGAATATGACTACAGAAAATACAACGGCTTAAGAGAAAACTTGATAACAATACAGCTTAGAGAGGACGAGAACAAAGCGAATTTACATGATGCCGGTGGAGGTGAAAAAGGAACATGAAAGAGCAAAGATAAAGATTGTTGGTATGAGATAAGTAAATATTTTATACCTTTGAGAGATTTAAAAAAAAACAAAATATATAATATCGGTTTTACGTTCAAATATATTAAATTCCTCTAATAAAACTAATAACATCCCAAATACTAATTTATTTTTATTTCAGATGTTAAATTTAGAATTTGTACGTTCACACCTTACTCTCGTTCGATTATGTTGTGCTCAAAGTCTACGAAAATAAATTTGAAGACAGAATCACAAATGTATTCTTTCATCCAAAATTTAAAATCGAGATTAGGCCTACCGTAAAATAAAAATATTTTTAATCGGAGCATATGAATTCAAATTAATATAAGATTCCCATACACTCACCCTTCTCACCCGCTATGAAAAAGACAAGGCTAAACAACTATAAACACGATTTTTTTAACGAGTTTCAGAGCACATTAAATTATAAAAAGAGCACACTTTTTTTTACTTTGAAGTTGTTTCAGCTTAAATCCTTCATAACACACTAGACCACAGAAATGAATTAGTCTACTGAATTTTTGTACGCAAAAATCGGTTGTTTAACATCTGAGTTTATTTAAAACCAGGTTAAATTATAACCAATATAGGTAAATGTGATGAAATTATTTATAAGACTAAGACAATACTTTCTGGTATTGCTTCCACAATACAATAAAACAAGATTATTTACAATTTTTGAAAACCTTAAATCCAGAAAAAATGAAATTAACATTATAGGTTATTCGGTAAATATAAACAGAAGATCTATAATTTTATTTTTATTATTTTTAGTCTTCAGTTTCACTATTATCAAGTAAACTAATCGCCAAAAATCCGGGTAATATAATAATTCAACTTGAGATTTTCAACTTAGCTGCATAATTTCTTTCTTCACGATATGGTCACGTAATATCTTAGGCAGTGTACCATTTATTGTAATTCGTAGAACTTATGATTGGAATCGTTGGATGATGGGAAGATTCGGTTTAGTAGCTGATCCCCAAAACGGTAACCCATAAGCCCACAGTTGTATCAATAATACTTTATATAGTAGGAGCTTGCTCTCCAATGACAACACTGTGAACTCAGTTCATCATCCACTAGAAATATCCGATACGTATAGTTTAAAACACTATTCTTTACATTCACGAAATTATGTTGTTGTGTACATTAACAGAATTGTCTAGCAGCCTCCGTAGCGTAGTGGTAGCGCGCTGGCCTACCACGTGGAGGTCGTGGGTTCGATTCCCGGCTAGATACATTATAACAAATCACAACCCAACGTTCCATAAACCACTGTAGTCGCTAATGACCAAGCTGTTCATCCGACTTTAAAAATAAAATAAAACAATTGTGAATTATCTTATGAAATAGATAAACTCCTTGCGTTGACACATCTTATATCGTTATTTACTTTTTTTTATAAATTATACACCGATAAAATAAATTTAATAATAAAAGGAATAATAATAAATAAATAAATAAATAAATAAATAAGTAATAATAATAATAATAATAATAATAATAATATAATATAACCTATAATTGAAGTATATTATAATTAATTAACTTATATAATGTAATAATAACTATTTTTATTGAAGTGTAAATGTAATAAGTGTTCAGGGTTTGTTTAATACAATCGAATAAACTTAAATGCTTCAATCGTTTTGTAGTTTATGAGCTGATTAGTAAATTCATGGGCACAATTATGAGTTACAATAAAGTCTTTGAATGAAAAGCAACAAAATTAATGTATTAATAAATTTAAAACATAAAAAATACAGCTGTAAGATGAAAGGATCATATGGAATGCAAATAAATCTGTAATGTGTTTTTATAATTTAAGTTGCTACACCCGTATTTGTTTTTTAAAGAGAAAAGATACACAAAAAAAACAAAAAAAATTCCGTCGTAATTATAATAATGTAGAAAACGACATGATAATTTTTTTATCAAATAACGACTTTTTAATAATTAACCCTTGATAAATTAAAATAACCGCAGGCAAAACAAATAAAATGAGAGCTGCACTCGTGAATACACAAATTAAATTAGTTTTCATTTAATCTTTCACTGTATTTTTTGTTATATTACAATTTCATCGATCTAATATGTTTAGAATTTTTTACTCAAAAACGTTCTTAATAACCATATTTGTATACTCAACAGATTCAGTTCGATATACGATTCAGTTCCAGTTCGTCTTATTAGCCCATTGTTTAATAGAGGCTTTTATTGTTCCTATTTTCATTCCTGGCTAAACTCGGAAAATGTTTTAAAGTATAGGTACTTTAACAATTCCAAACAGTACGTACTATTTTAACACACATTAACAATATTCTGATCTTTGAATCCATTATTGTTAAACATTTATTGTTGTTGTTGTTGTTTAGGTCATCAGCCAAAAGGCTGGTTTGAACCTCTAGAGGCTTTGCTAAGTAAAACGAGGAGTGAGGTGGATTTAAATTGCCTCCCTAACAGAGTAGTACGCTTATCAGCTTGCCTGCTAATTTCCTTTTGTTTGTCATAGATAGAGTAGCAAATCTTTACGTCCACTACTTAAAACTAATGACACGTAACATACAAAATGGATTTAATTTTACGTGACAAATACTGATTATACTTATTTATTTATCAATATCGCAAAAGGTTATAAAATTGAATTACCTATGCTTTAATACAGATCAAATTGCAAAGCAAAACGTGGATGGAAATATACAATATTCATACATAATCTTCTTCGTTAACGCATACGTTACATGTTTAATTGAATTAAATTTATTTTATAATTAACTTTCATTGGATTTATAAAATATGTACTGTAAAGGTAGTATTTTTATTAAGTCTAAAAGTTTATTTTTGAATTTTATATACGCTAAAGAATCAACGAATAGGAAGCACTGCGTATCTTAACTAAAATAAAAGACACGAGACAGCAAACAAAGGTACATTGCCTTCGAGCCGTGGTGGGTAGTGCGCTAGTGTACACAGCTGAAGGTTCCGGGTTCAATTTCCGGTGAGGGTTCGAATATTATTGTTTTTTTTAAAAGTTTATCAGCCATCGACTATCATAATCATTAGTCCCTATCAAATTCTGTTAAAAACGAAAACCCAATCAAAGAAACTTACTGTGACCGGAAAAACCGGTGTTATCATTTTCATTCTAACGTTTCATCAGTTAAAATGAAAACTTAACAACTAACCAGCCGTCAAAGTTGTATACGTCCTTTGACAGTTTAAAACAAATTATATTTAAGCTTTTAAAGGAACTCCGTTAAATGTTAAACGGTTGAAACACATATATCGAGTGTAAATAGCCGCACGTGTGACAAACATAAAATAAATAAATATAATTTACAGACAAAATAATATAAATGATCAACTATTTACCGCTATTTTGTCATCTCAAAAGGTCTCGTAATTTTATCTGTTTCACTGGTTGTAGCCACAGTTGTGAAAATGAACTTAACACTAAGAAGAAGTAAAAAAAATGGTAAGTAACGAAGTTAATTTATGTTAGACGTCTATAAATGGAATCCTAAATTCCGAACTGAATTTACGTTGTAAAACTGGATTAAAATTATACACTAGCGGATGTGTTACTTCCGCCAGCGTAAAAGTAATCTGATATGTCTTCTCAGCGTTTTAATTTACATTTAATAAGGTAGTAATCTGCCTATAACAGGCAGGTGGAGTGTTATTATTTACACTCGATCTGCTAGCTAGTTTTAGGGCTACAAAAAATAGTTCTTTTCTTGACACGTGGTCGGCAAATTACATGACTGAAGCATTTAAGAACAGAAGAGGTAGAGGTGCGAAAGACACTATTCAGTGTTATCTCAGAGTAATGAATTTCATTATACAGCCAGATTTGTGGTGAATGAGGTAAAGGTGTCATTTGCAGGATGGAAAGTAGATTTTTTTCAGAGGGCCAGGCATGCTGAAAAGTATGCTTTTTTATTCAGTAAGGAAGTTAATGGTTAAACCACCTCGCTCCTCGTTTTACTTAGTAAAGCCTTTAGAGGTTTAAACCAGCCTTCGGCTTATGACCACATTAACAACTACAAGGTAATAAGAATTCATTTTTTACGTAAATTTTATAGTAATATTATTAGACTACGTGAATTTTATTCACTTTCAATTTAATTTTTTATGTTTTTATCCGATATTCCTTGTGATATTTCTATATTTTCGAAAATTCATAAATAAACAGTGGATTCAATCGGAAAATAGATAAATAATTCAAATTATGGTTCTTTTCATTCAGAATTCATTAAATATCGGTCTTAGTTAAACGGAATAAAGAGGAAAGAATAAAATTAACATATATTGTAAGAGTGTGATTCAAGGGAGTGAATAACAACTGATGTAACATGTTATAAAGTGATAACGACTTTATAACAAACTGGGAATAATTGTAATTCATCAAGAGTTTAAACAATATAACTAATGGTAAACTTGTTTCTAGGTTAATAACAAGTTGGTCGGACGAAGGATATCATCAGTTACCTACGATGGAGCCAGTATATATATATATATTTATATAGTATATAATATCACGTCCTAACACAGGTTACAGTATATTGCTTCTGTTATAAATATCCCTGTATGAAACGCTGACACTAATTTGACAGCAAATTTACTTCGCTTCAGGACTTTACTTCACTTCGGTGTGATAAGGGAAAGGCACTGCAACAAATACGCCGACAAACTACAATCATAGAAATGTGACAACACCTCAATCTGTTTTACTAACTTCATTACCTTGCTTCAAGCAACGTAATGATGATGAAAGAATTTATTTTTCAAGATATAAATAAGATCTAAATTAATGTTTGACAGCTAGTATTTTTTATACACGCTTCGTTAAGTAAGAAGCGGATTGTCTCAATTACATCTCTATTCAAAAATCTCACTCAGTCTAAATACAGACCAATGTACGAGTATTTAAACAGTAATTTTTGTTAAAACAAGTAAAGTATTAGTTGCATAATTTGTATTTTAGCATAGTGTTACACGTTAGTTTACAAAGCGGAAAGTCCCGGGTTCAACACGCAGCTACGATCTGAAAATTGTATTACAAGTCAAAACGCACCGTTCCAGTTGCATTAACTTCCGTAATAACCGACATATTGATGCAAGTTTAAATAAATAAAATTCAAAAAACTCAGTTACGGGAGGTAGGAGACCAATGGCATAGGGGTAAGTTGATGGTAAACTACTTCGACTTGCAACTGTAAAAGATACAAGTTTACCCGCTTCACTACCCCTGTACTTCTCATTAAGAATTTTTCATTTGTTTTCTTATTCATTATAAATAAATGATAAGAAAATTAAATCTAGCATTAAGGAGTACACGATCGTGGAAACTACTATGGGTTTCATAATCATAAGACACCCGAGTTTGAACCCTTGCATCTCCAAAACTATACGTTGGATTTCAACATACTTTACATCAAAATTTAGCTCATTTTATTCTGCGTAGACCCTTAATAGTCCTATATTTTTAATGTTGTTTAAAAATTCCAATGTAATAGTTGGATGACAAAAAGATCCGGTTTTTTTGCTACCGCAACAAATTTCATGCGTTTAGAGGCGTTTAACTCGATAATTATTTGACCGAAAAGTTTGAACTTACAACACAATATGGACAATTATATTCTTACACCGGGTACGAATTTAAAATCCGTATGTTACTTAAATTTTGATTTATTAACAATACTCTGAACCCTTGCTAATCTTGGTAACCGCTTGATCGTTCGGCACGGGCAAACAAACTTTTTATTCAGCGTAAAAAACTTAGTAAAAATATGTTAATGACATGGCCAACGTTGTGGTAGAATTTTTAAAACTTTGAAAAATAGACTTTGTAATGCGGGTGGTGGACGCTACTATCCATGTAGTCTGAATCTGACTGTCTACCTAAATTGACAATGCAGTCTGTCAATTCAGGTACAGTCCGACAGGATTCACGTACACATCCTGACAACATGGATAGTAGCGCCCAACCCCCGCATTACCCAGTCTATTTTTGAAAGTTTTAAAAATTCTACCACAACATTGGCCAATTAATATTTCATGTCATTAACATATTTGTACTATTATTGTTACTTGCAACAGGAACAAATGAAGAATATGTTAAGAAATTCAAAAAGAAATGGAAATCACAGATGTTAATAATAACAAATTTTTATACGACGAAAACAAGAAGGCGTCCAAAATATGTACGAATATTTTTAAAAAAATTTATGAAATTCTTACAAAGTAAAACACTAAATATAATTCTGTATAATAAAAATTAAGAAGAGATATAGGCCTATATAAAAGTCCCACTAAATTTACACCTCGTTTATAATTCCATTATGAGATAAAATATTCAATAAAAATGGATTAATGCTATTTATTTGGTGGAGATGAAATTGACGATCTCAAACATCAAGGGAGAATTTAATATGTACATCACCTAACCAGATTGACGTGTATATTGTTCAGGACTGAATCCCCGTGAAACTGAAATTGCATCGTTGCGTCTACTATTGGTATTCAACAACTACTACGATCTAAAATCCTCTTTCATCCTCCTATTGCTCTGAAAATCTAATAGTGCCTGAAGAGAGATAGATGAATAGAAAGAAAGAGACAGTAAATGCAAAGTGAACTCCTTCATCAACTCGGACTCTAGTTACTCGAGTACTAGATGATGCATTTTGAAATGCAAAGCAGCATTAGTTTTAAAACAAATTATTGCACATCTTCTAATTATAAAGGGTTCCAATCAATGTAATACGTTGACTAATATTATAAAAAACTAAAGTCATGGAACTCATTGCTCGTTGCGGACACGACATAAAAGATAATGTTTTTTCGCTATTAACATTGTTTATAGAATGCGGGACAACACAAAATGGCGCTGCGGGTTGGACAAACAATGAGGCAGACGGATGATCGATGGAACAATGTGGTTCAACAGTGAAAATGAACATGGCTGGGGAAGAGGAATAGAGGGTGTCCGCAAGCACGGTGGAGAGATGACTTAAAACTAGTGGCCGGATTTAATTGGAGAGGAATGGCGTACAACAGCAGATTTCGGAGGCAGACAGAGGAGGCCTATATTCGAAACTGGATGATGAGAATGGGCTGTAAAGAAGAAGAATAGAACTAGCTAGCCCCACATGTTCCGATTCACACGCATTTACCTTTATTGAAAAGTACGCTTACTGTTGGTATATACCGCACATGTGCCTGTGACACGGTATTTTTTTTCGCGTGGGACCAATTGGCGCAACGTAACGTTACGCATTTCTGAAACTGTTTTGCAACCCACACTCACAGCGTTTTTTCATTGTAGGCATATATTTTTTCTTCCGTCCAACCGGTGTTCTGATTTCGTCCTTTGGGGAAGCCAATGACACAAAAAATCAGCTTTCGAAATTTTGTCCGGTCTATCATGTTTTCTAGGTTGACTCCAGTATTCTCAATATCCCTTCTAACTTCTTTAAACCACTTATCAACAATTAGTTTCAATGCTTGTCAATAGAACTACAGGTCCGTCATAAAAACAGTTATTTTATACTAATAAAGTAAAGCTTTCAAACTGATTTTTAAGTTACATAAGCTTAAGTGTGAAATTTTTTAATGAGTTAAAATTTTCGCACCAATCAGAAAATTGGATGGCTATAACAGAAAAATAATAGTAATACATTAATTAATCTACTATATCTTATGGAATGTAATCCAGACCATTTTTAGTTACATCAAAAATTTTAACACCTTACACTCACATTACATAATTCACTATGAATATTCTGCTCACTAATATAACCTGCATAATATAGTTACTATCACACACAAAGAAATACTACTATATACTCTACTATCTTTCTTCCTGATAATATTGAACTAAGCTCTTTTTAATTCTCTTCCTTTGAAGTACGAAAATTAAACGTAAATATATTATGATGTTCTATTATAACATACTCTTAATCTCTTGTTCATTTTAAAGTTCAATATAAACCCCATGAGTATGACATTTTTACATTTAAAACCAAGTAGCTCTACCTTATTGATATTAATCAAACCAAATTACTTACTGCGCTTTCCCCAATACTTTTATAAAATTAACTCTAAAGCGTTTCCGTCTCTAAACAGTCACGCTAAAATTACAACGATGATCATTTCAATATATATCTATTCCCGTACATTTATCTGTAAGCTAATCAATTTT
This sequence comes from Catonia carolina, assembly GCA_035578175.1. NCBI lineage: Eukaryota > Metazoa > Arthropoda > Insecta > Hemiptera > Achilidae > Catonia > Catonia carolina. The sequence continues at coordinate 87,295,347 of JAQMRL010000002.1, forward strand.
TTGTACGTTTACTTTTTTTAATTTATAAATTAATTGAGATAGATACACCCAGTCAATCTAGTATAAACTGACGTCAAATATCTGATATATAATTTATACTATGAACTTAAGATGAAAATTGCGCAGCAAGTAGACCTATGAATAATACAAAAACCACCAAAGGCCGCCTCCGTAGCGAAGACGTTGCGTGCTAGCCTACAACACGGAAGCTCTGGATCCGATCCCCGGCTAGGGTCTGGAAATTATAACAAGTCACAACCCACCATTTCAGTTAAATAACCCAACGTAATCACTAATAACCAAGCTGTTGATGCAACCTTGAATAAAATAAAAAGAAACTACCAAATATCCTTCCAACTGCAGCAATAAATTAACAGAATGCAAAATCGCTTTTCTGACAAAATAACTTGAACTTTGTAGCGCATACCTCGAGTTCTTCTAAACCTGTCGGGTGCCTTGAAGCTTTCACAAATTGTAGGTTGAATTAGACATAACTTTTTCTACACTACTATAAAGAATAATTTTTCTGAACTTTTATAATTCTGTAAACTAATAAATCGAAAAATTTTTTATACTGATTTTTAACGTCTTGACGGAAATTTACACATGTGGTCATTAACATCACAGCTTGATATCTTTCAACTTTTTTGACGCCCAACTGCAATGTATCCAAAAACATACTTTGTTAGCTACACTGCTCTCTTGCTGCATTATCAACTTTAATTTATATGTACTGCCCACAACAGGCAGGTGGACTGTTAAATTATTTGCACTAGATCTGCTAGTTCTAGGGCTACAAAAAATAGTTCTGTTTCTTATCACATGGTCAGCTAATTACATGACTGATACATTTAACAACAGAAGAGGTAGAGGTGTAAAAGTCACTAGTCACAGTTATCTCCTCTGAGAGAAATGAATTTCATTATACGGCCAGATTTAATGAATTTCATTATACAGCCCTGTGGTGAATGACGTAAGGGTGGGATTTGCAGGGTGGAAAATTTCTGCTTTTCAGAGGGCCTAGCATGCTGGTAAACATACTTTCAATTCAGTGAAGAAAGAAGAGGTAAACCTCATCACTCCTCTTTTTATTTAGTAAAGCCTCTAGAGGTTCAAACCAGCCTTTCACCTGATGACCTAAACAACATTAATATCTAATTGCGTTTTTATACCGACGATATGGTTAATTTTCAAAATTAACTTGTCCCTCAACAGATTAAAAAAAACTACGAGTATGCTATACTACGTAAGTTAATATGGCAGCAAACTGACAGAAACACTTTAAAAACGTAATAGTGAATATCTTTACTACTTTACAACATACCTGCTTTCCTAGGTTTATTATACGATAAAATGGCGAAGATATTTCTGAGTTTTAAGCCCTTAGAAACCCAATCGTTCCCCACAATAGATAAGTAGAGTACTATTAAATTATTTGCACTCGATCTACTAAATCAATGGCAACAAAAAATTCTATTTCTTATCACTTGGTCAGCCAATTATATTACTGAAGCATTTAACAGCTGAAGAGATAGAGGTGTAAAAGACACTAGTCAGAATTATATTCTCTGAGAGTAATGAATTTCACTATACAACCAGAAACTGTGGTGAATGAATTGAAAGTGTTATTTACAGAGTGGAAAATACATGTGCTTTTCAGAGGGCCCGGCATGGTGATAAGCATACTTTTGCACTCAGTAAGGAAGTCAATGGTAAACTACCTCACTCCTCTTTTTACTTAGTTAATCTCTAAAGCCTCTAAGGGTTCAAACCAGTCTTTCAGGGGATGACCTAAACAACAAACACAATCGAACTTAACAAAAATCTAGTTTTACTTTTAAAAGAACTACTTTTAGGTGAGAAATGATTTTAAAATGGAATTACTTATTTGTTAAAAAATACACCATTTGGTTAAATTATACAACAATAAATAAAATACGCATTTAAAATTGATACCAATTCTGTGTAACTCGGTTGCCCAGTTGATAACGTTTTCGATCGCAAAAGGAGAACGTCCATAGTTGGAGTAGACCTAGGCATACTAGTAACGGGCGGAAACAAAAATCGCGCAAAACAGTACTAATAGAAAGTATTCCGCTAATAAAATTTTCAGGTAATGCAACAATGAACTTAAAAAATAATAAAACTGATTGTAAAACTATATACTGTTTTTGCTTCTGTAAAACACAGCGAATTAACATAAAATGTGTAATAGGTTTTGTTAGCTTTTACTAAAATTTTCGTTTTGAAAAAAAATAGTTAAATGTATATATATATATATATATATATGTATATATATATATATATATATATATATATATATATATATACGTACAGTATAACAATAGTATGAATACATAGGATATATATAAATTATGCAAAATATAATGTAAAAAGATGCAGTAGAATAACAGCGACCGGTACATCCCTTCTCACTGTTTTTAGTACAATTAATTTTTGTTACGCAATATGAATATTAAGTGGTGGATGGAGGGGGTTAAAATTCTAACTACTAAATGGACATGTAATCTCTCCAGAGGAATGAGGTGGTTTTCAACCGTGTGAAATGGCAAAACATTGGGATAAACGAGACGTGTTCTTTAAATATAAAATACCGTATATCAGCAGTTAGCAGCCAGAGCAGGTCAGTTAAAATTAAACAACATAAAACAGTGCCATGCAACTGGCTGGTAGTAGTGCGACACAACTGCTACGAGGAAAAGGGGAGCGTAGAAGAAAGGTACTGACCCATAACATGGGATATTTAGCGCTGCCAATTCAATATCTATTCGCTGATCCATTGTAAAAATTTGGGCGAATGAAACATAATGGAAAATAAACAACGATATGAATAAAATATTTGTACATTTTAAAAGCGTTTATTAAATAGCAAAATTTTATACTATTTACGATACATGTACAGTTTTATTACTATTATTTATGATATTGATCTTTAGACAAAACATGAATTTAATTCGGGCATGTACCAAACCGTAAACAACGTAGCATAAATTATCTAAAACAAATATTATGTCACCGGATGGTGACATTTCGTGGCTAACCTTATCATTTTGGTGGCCCTGAAAAGGGCCGGTGTAAACCTTATTAAATTGGTCCTGAAAAGAACCGTTGTGCCGGTCTCGAAGGAGACCGGTGTAGGCAGCGCGTGGCTGCGACGAGAGCCGTAGCTCAGGTTGATGGCCCTGAGAAGGGCCGGTTAAAACCTTATTAAATTGGTCCTGAGAAGGACCGTTGTGCTGGTCTCGAAGGAGACCGGCGTAAGCAGCGCGTGGCTGCGAAGAGAGCCGTGGCTCCGGTTGATGGCCCTGAGAAGGGCCGGTTAAAACCTTGTTAAATTGGTCCTGAGAAGGACCGTTGTGCTGGTCTCGAAGGAGACCAGTGTAGGCAGCGTGTGGCTGCGACTGCTGCGGCGGCGGCGGCTGCGAGAGCTGCGGCGACGGCTGCTGCGTTGCTGGCTGCTGCAAGTCCCAGAGCATCTTCCTTCTTTCTCTCGTGGATGTAGTCGGTCGATCCTCGTCGGAGATGTAGAGCGCAATGAAAAGCGGCTCAGTGCACTGCGCTTTTATAGCTACTGAGAGCGCTGTGGTAGGGGGCGGTGAGTCGCTCGGCCTTGGCAACAAAGCCCTTTAGCGGAAGGGAGCCGAAAGGATTGTCGGGCACCGCTAAAGGCTTTGTCGCTTCGCCGCTAAAGGGCCCATCGCGCCGACAAAGGCCGGAAGAAGTACTCAAAGCCGGCAACACAGTAAATGATTAATTAGAAAGGGTGGTGGTGACAATTCCCCCCCTCCAAGAACTGTGCTGCCGGGTGAGCTTCTAGTGTCGTGCTCGAAGGCGACTGGCGACAGGTCCATCGACTTCCACCTCTTCTGCCAGCTGTGTTTCATCAGCGTTGGTGTTCTCATTGTCGGTGCTGCTACTGTTGTCTGTGCTTGATGGTTGTTCCTCTTCTGTGCTTTGATTCGCAGCGTCCAGCTGCTCATCCTCGGCGATTTTCGTGTCCTTTATATGAACCTTGTAGGCAGTTCCATTCCGGTCCACTTCATAAATTTGGCCCCCGAGATGTCTTGCTACAGTCCATGGGCCCTCGTATACTGGTTCAAATCCAACGCAACGCCGGTCTCTCGCCGTGTTTGGATGATGCCGTATCCAGACAGCTTGTCCGTCCCGTAGTTGTTGGCCATCTGGCTGCCGTGGAAACCTCTTCTCCTGGTAGGTCTTCTGTCGTCTTCTCGCTGAATTCTCCCTTTCTTCAACCGCGATGACTTGATCATCTGCCGGGTGACTCCAGTCGCCCGGCCGTTGCAGTTCCCGTCCCATGACGAGAACGCTTGGTGGTACTCCGGTCGCCGCGTTGGCCCTGTTTCTTAAAGCAAAGAGTACTCTTGGTAACCGTCGGTCCCACTGATCGTGTTCGGACCCCTGTAGTTGAATACGAAGAGCTCTCTTAATCTCGCCATTTCTTCTCTCCGTTGGATTAGCCCGTGGGTGGTAGTTGGCGGTTGTCCACTGCTTAATGTGTAGTCGATCGCACATCCTTTTCCATCTAGTTCCCACCATAGCTCTCCCGTTGTCCGTCAGTATCGCCTCTGGGTACCCCCAACGAGGGAATATGTCGTCTTCTAGGTAAGCAACAAGTGTAGCTGCGTCGGCCTTTGGGGTTGCCTTAGCTTCCACCCAGCGGGACATCAAGTCTGTGACCACGATGATGAACCGGTTCCCTTGTTCTGTAGCTGGATACGGGCCCATTACGTCCAGTCCAATGGTATTCCAGCAGCGCTTCGGTATGTGAGGTCTCTGGCGGTCGTTTGGTGGATTTCTCCCTCGCTTGCAGGTGGAACACACTCTGCAGCTTCTTACAAACTGGCGGACTTCGGTGGTGAGGCCTACCCAACCATATCGCGTACCGATGGCGCGGAACGTTTCTTCGGCGCCCGGATGGCCAGCGTCCTGTGAATCATGGTAGTGCCGAATAACTTCTTTACGGGCGCTCGGTGGGACGTACATCCTAGCTGCTTGCTTTAGCATCCAAACTCGTCCGTCTTCGTCCACTCGGACACCCGCTTCAGCTGCTTCTCCAGCGTTTTGTCTCCAGCGGTGACATAGTTCGTCTTCTTCTTGTGCCTCTTGAACCAACCGATGGATACCTTCCCCGGTGATGACCTGTAGCGTAAGAACATCTTGTTTCTGCTGCGGGGGCGGCTGATGTTGTGGTTGTAGCCGAGGCTCTTCTCTTACTCCATCTGTGTTCTCTTCGCCGGGCTCTCGGGAAAGCAAATCAGGCAGCTCATTGTCTTTGCCGGGGCAGTGTATCATAGTGAATTTGAAACTCTGAATGAGCAGGGCCCATCTCGCGTACTTCGCCTTCTGGTTGGACGCCTGTCTCAGCCAAGTCAGGGCCTTGTTGTCGGTGATCAGTGTGAAATGTCCGTCTTCTAGGTAAGGGCGATATTTTCTGATCGCCCAGACAACAGCTAGGCATTCCAACTCGTTGGAGTGGTACTTTTTTTCAGTGTCAGACAGTTTGGCACTGGCGTATGAAATTATTTTTTTCTCCCCGTCGAGTCCTTTCTGGTAGAGCACCGCTCCTAGCCCCTTCATGCTTGCGTCTGTCTGAAGGCACATCTCGAGGGATGAATCTGGCCGTGACAAAGCTAACGGCTTACTGAATGCTGCCTTAATGTCGTTGAAAGACTTCTCTGCTTCTGGTGACCACTGCCACCTCTTGCTCTTTAGAAGATCGGAGAGCGGTGTCGATAGCTGGGTGAAATGAGGAACGTACTCTCGTAGCCAGTTGCAGGAGCCCAGGAACTTTTGCACGTCTTTCTTTGACTGCGGGACCGATTGTTGGCAGATGGCGGTGAGATGGGTCTTCTGTGGGCTGTTAGCCTTCGGTGTAATAATGTGGCCCAGAAACGATACCTCTTCCTTCCCGAAGTGGCACTTCTCCAATGAGCAGGTCAGTTGGTGGAGCTGTAGTCGTTCCAAAACCAAGTCCAGGTGTTGCAAGTGTGTCTTCCAGTCTGGTGAAAACACAATGATGTCGTCGAGGTACACGAGGCAAAACCTCCTTAGCATGCCCGTGAGAACGTCTTGCATCATCCGCTGGAAAGTACTTGGTGCGTTCTTTAGTCCAAAAGGCATTACTCGAAATTGATATCTTCCTCCATCAGGTACGGAAAACGCCGTGTACCGCTTGGCTTCTTCCTCGAGGGGTATCTGCCAGTACCCAGACTTAAGATCAAGTGTCGAGAACACCTTAGCTCCGCCGAGGTCCTTGATGGTCTCGTAGATGAGCGGCAGTGGTGAGTCCACGTCTTCAGTGATTTCATTTAGTCTCCGGTAGTCAACGCAGAATCGTGGCGTGGAATCTTTCTTTTTAACGATGACCACCGGTGAGCTGTAGGGAGACGTTGTGGGCTCGATCACCTGCTGGCGGAGCATCTCTTCAACTTGCTCGCGGATGACTCTCTTCTTTTCGTCGGAGTAACGGTACATTGGTACTCGGAACGGTTTACTGTCTGGTTTCAATTTGATTTCATGGTTCATCGTGTTTGTTGTCTTCAGCTTCCCGGCGTGGAACAGCTCTCGGTGACGGTCAAGTACTTCTATGAGGCGCTGCTTCGTGTATAGGTCTGCAGTCGTCTTGATCTGAGCTGGGTTCAGTTCTGGTGCTGCTGTTGGCGCTCGGTCCTCCCAGAATATTGTTTTTCGGGTGTTATTGCCGATGTGCAGGCAGCCCCTTCGAAAATCCATCACCGCTTCTGCTTGTTGTAACCACTTGTAACCCAAGAGCAGTTCTTCTTGGAGGCCGGTTACGACCATTGCTTCCAGCTGGTGTAGTTCTCCGCTGATCGCGACATCGAGCTTCATTGATCCCTTCGTTCGGCATCGCTGGTCAGCTAGAGCGAGACGAATGTCAGTCGGTGTGCCGGTTAATGGTCCATTAACAAGACCCTCACGGATAAAGTTATAGTTGGCCGCTGAATCTATGGCCGCTCGGACTGTCTTCCCGGCGATGTTTACGATAATTCTCGGTAAATCTCCTCCAAGTTGGTTGAGTTGGCCCGGTCGCGGAGTTTCGACCGAGCCGCTTAGGCGTTTCCCGTCTGTTGTTTCTTTACCGGGCAGTCTCGGTGGAAGTGTCGTCCTGGGCAGAAATGACATCGCGGTGCTTCACTGCCCCTACGAGCATCTTCTTTCCTCGCCGAACTAGATATGTGTGCCTGCTTGATGTCCTCTTCTATGGTTGCGGCCCTTTCTATCAACTCTTCCAGTGTTGAAGGCGGTGGAAACCGTAGACACATTCTTAACTCTGGCCGTAGTTGTTCTAACAGCATCGGGAGAATGGCTTCTTCGGTGAACTCGGGCAGTAGTCTGTGCATTAGTTTCTTTTTCCCGAGGATGAAAATATCGGCTGGTTCATTTTTCTGTTTTCTGCCATAAAAATCGGCGAGCAGGGTATTCTTCACCGTCGTGTTGTCAAACCTTTTTTCTAACAAGCTGCAGATCTCTGTGTATTGCAGATTTTCGGTGAGGTGACTGGAGGCCCACTTTTCTGCTTCCCCTCGTAGCTGCCGACGTAATATGCTGGCCCACTCTTCGTAGGTAGCACGGCTGGCTTGGAGCTGGCTGGTTATTCTGCTTATAAATTCTTCCGGCATCTCGTGTGGCATCCCCGAAAAAACTGCTGTTACTGCCGGTGCGGGGGCCGTAGCCGACTTGATTGCTGCACTTAGAGCGTTTACAAAGCTGTCTAGAGCGTTCGAGCTGCAGTCGTCCTGTAGAAACGGATTTGTTGTGTTGGGCGCCATTTTTTCTATTTTCTCAGGTGCTGATCCGGTATGAAATACATTTTCATATCTTTGCCCCACGTTCGGGCGCCACTTGTCACCGGATGTTGACATTTCGTGGCTAACCTTATCATTTTGGTGGCCCTGAAAAGGGCCGGTGTAAACCTTATTAAATTGGTCCTGAAAAGAACCGTTGTGCCGGTCTCGAAGGAGACCGGTGTAGGCAGCGCGTGGCTGCGACGAGAGCCGTAGCTCAGGTTGATGGCCCTGAGAAGGGCCGGTTAAAACCTTATTAAATTGGTCCTGAGAAGGACCGTTGTGCTGGTCTCGAAGGAGACCGGCGTAAGCAGCGCGTGGCTGCGAAGAGAGCCGTGGCTCCGGTTGATGGCCCTGAGAAGGGCCGGTTAAAACCTTGTTAAATTGGTCCTGAGAAGGACCGTTGTGCTGGTCTCGAAGGAGACCAGTGTAGGCAGCGTGTGGCTGCGACTGCTGCGGCGGCGGCGGCTGCGAGAGCTGCGGCGACGGCTGCTGCGTTGCTGGCTGCTGCAAGTCCCAGAGCATCTTCCTTCTTTCTCTCGTGGATGTAGTCGGTCGATCCTCGTCGGAGATGTAGAGCGCAATGAAAAGCGGCTCAGTGCACTGCGCTTTTATAGCTACTGAGAGCGCTGTGGTAGGGGGCGGTGAGTCGCTCGGCCTTGGCAACAAAGCCCTTTAGCGGAAGGGAGCCGAAAGGATTGTCGGGCACCGCTAAAGGCTTTGTCGCTTCGCCGCTAAAGGGCCCATCGCGCCGACAAAGGCCGGAAGAAGTACTCAAAGCCGGCAACACAGTAAATGATTAATTAGAAAGGGTGGTGGTGACAATTATTATTATTATTTTAAATATTAATATTGACTTGAATATAATTATTAGTATCGTATATTATTCATACTTTATATTTCTACCTATTTACACGATTGTGAATAATAATAAAAAGATAAATATATCAAAATTAATTGTCATGAAAAAAAGCTATGAGGCGTTTGAGACGAGATATTTTACTACTGGCTCGGGAAACTCATTAATTAGTAATCGGTTGAACTAGAGAGACGAATTTTGGAAGGTAAATTAAAATCCTGAGGAATAAGAAAATCCGTTTGAGATTGAGAAGTTCAGTTTGTAATCAATCTATACTTCCAAACTTTCATACACTACACAATAATGGTTCTTTACCAAAGGCTTGATGGACAGCCTGTACAAGATGCAAAAATTCATGAAAAGACTGATGCTAAACATTTCATTTAAAAAGCGAGAAAGAACTGAGGATATTCTGCAGAAAACTAAAATAATAAACGTAAAATAGCACGTGGCATCATTTTAATGACAATGAGCCAGGTACATTAAGGCAGATTGATGAGAGACGTACAAAGACATTGAACTAATGCGGTTCTGGTAAGAAAGATGTGGAGTGAGACTTGAAATTGGCGGCAACATTTACCTGGACAAAAAACGTAGATTAGGGAATTATTGAGGCTAACAGTAAGGCCTTTATCGAACATTCGATGATGACAGACAGATGAAGAAGTGAACCAAACTATATAATAAACGTCTTGCCGGATAATGGTTCAGTATTTGATAAACTGCTGAAAATAATTACGCCTCGAATTAAAAAGCTAATACAATGATGCGAGATTCTAATCCACTAAGACACATTCAAGACCGCCTCCGCAGAGAAGTGGTTAGCGATCTAGCGTACCAAGTGGAAGGTCCCGGGTTAGATTCCCGGCTAAGGCCTGGAAATTATTATTTGTCAAAACCCATTGTTTCATACCCCCAAAGAAGTGGCCAGTGATGAAGATATTGACACAACCTAAACTTAAAATAAACTGTCATTCAAATAACATAAAAATAAAAGCCGTACCAATAAAATTAACGCGACCACCTGGATAGAGTCGATCATCTGTCTATCTCACGATGATCGACAGAACAATGAGATTCAGTAGTGGAGGTCCTGGCTGGGAAAGAGAGGAAGAGTTCGTTCACAGAACACCTTGGAGAGATAACTTGAAACTGATGGCCGGATATAACTGGGGAAGGATTTAAGATTACAGAACAAGGAATTGCGGAGGCACATAGGGGAGGCTTATATCCAACACTGAATGAGCAGGTTGATGATGATGAAGAAGATTAATCAAATTTCTTAGAAACAGTACATTAAAATTCATTAAAATTTAATGAATAATACTATTTAATTGTAAATCAATTATTATTCTTTAGCGTAGACTTATTTTAGATTACGTCAAATCAAATAAAAGTGAAAATCAATTCAATATAAAGGAAAAAAATGGCTGATTCCTACTAGCGAACCAAACCAAAATTAACAATTTAATAATAATTAACATTAGATATCTAGTGACTTCAAAATATGGTCTCTTATGAACACAATAAGAATAGAAAAACGGAACAAGTTAGGGCAAAAAGATATTTTTGAATATAAAAATTTTGCCGCTTTCTAAAAGGTTTTTAGTACTTAATCGAATAATTTCTTTACACAAACCGTCTCCATTTTTAAACAACCCACGTAAGAATTTTTTCTAATTTCTGTAATTTTATAACACGTACAGTATTCTGATCTTTCATAATTTACGGAAAAAAGTTAACGAATATTTAAACGCATTAAAACAAATTTAAAAAAAACACCGAAACTTTATTATAAAATGTAGGCCTGCAACTAATACTCAGAATAACTAGCCTTTCACAATTAAAATGTCTCTTGTAGCATTAAAGGTAAAGTCCTAAACCAGTCTCAAAGGGATTAAAAGGAAAGCAATGTAAATCCCTGAAGAAATATTTGATTCACCGGAGGGCATTCAGAATGATTGCCAGAATGTCAATTCTCTTAGGTATTTCTTTTAAAAGAATATCGATTGGACAGTGAAAGGGAAAATAAATACTTAGAAAAAAAAGAATGTTGTACTCCCTTTAGAGAAATCATCGAAATGAGGAAGTAAAGAATCCAGACGGGAGTAGTTTAGCACAGCGAAACCAGACTTTTGTTTTATTCAACCAATTTATGTAAAAAAACAGTCCACAACATATTGCTCACTGAAAGCCTACGATTCTTTATTACATTATCCTACAAGGTTTATATTTGGTAAAATTTAGATTTAATCAATTACTTTAAACGTACTTTCAGTTTCCAAAAGGACAGGTACGAATATATTAGAATTTAAAAAATTCACTGACCTACGACATTAATACATATTACACAGGCTAATACATATTAACACAAAACACCTGTTTGTAGATATTTTAGTTTTTTCAGTCACATCAACAAAACTGTTGATGTGACTTTAAAAAAACTAAAATAATACTACGGTGTGCAAGGAACTGGAACGGTGGGTTCTGGCATGTATTAACTTCAAGACTTTAGTCGGGAATCGAACCCCGGACTTTCACCTAATAGGCTAACCACTATCCAACGGAGGTAAACACTTATATTTATAAACATTTATATTATTTTTATTATACATTTATTTTATTTATAAGAACACGTATTTATTCGGTATAAAATCACTGAAAGTCAAGTGATTTAATACTTCACCAGCTTCAAAATCCAGCTCGGCCTAAATGCGTTAACAGTTTTTAGAATAACAGTATACGTACCCTAATTAAGAAATAATAATTAAAAATAAAGGAAATAATATGGTATAAAAATTAGAATAGAGACCAAGGTCTCAAGGTTAATAAACATCAAATTAAACGAAAGGAAAATTTCACCGTAAAACCAATAATAATACACGTATCTCGCAATATGTTTACTGAAGATTGCCGAAATGAAAATAAAATAAAATAAGAAAATGTGAAAATAAGTATTTAACAAACAAACTTGCTTTATATCAAGATGGGCGGAAGTAAACTTAAGTTAAATGAAATCATATTTTTGAAGGTCACTGCTTTATGAATATGAAAAATCTGCATGGAGTTAATTAGAAATAATTAAATAAACCAACTGCGTTATTGTGGAAGAGACATTTGATGGAAACCATTCAACGGAAGAATGCTAGTTGGGCAGGATGCATATTGGGAGGTGAAGGTTTAATTATTAAAGCAATGGCAGAAGAATAGAAGGGAAAAAAGATTCAAAGAATAAAGTTTACAGATGATTTAAAAAGGGGTATAAGCTGGTAGGAATTATGATGCTGTTAGAAAAACAGAAAAAATAGTCGTAGACAAACGTGGTGCAAGAGACTAGATTCCCTAAGTCTCGAAGTTTGAATGAACTGTATAATTCTGGAAGATCTAGTACATGGTACTTTTCCGCTTCTTAATAATAAAATGTACTGTTCTTAATAATAAAATGTATAGTTATTTAGAAATATACAGAGGCAGATTAAGTGCAGTTGGGTTCCAGGTAAAAGAAGAACAAGGAACAAATTGATCGTGAGACCGCTCACAAGGTTCTTAAAATGGCAGCCATAAATGCTAACGATCGTTAACTGGTTACGACATTTGAATGAGGAGGAGGAGGAGGAGGAGGAGGAGGAGGAGAGAAGAATTATAAACAGAAGAAAACGAAAAAGGAGATGTACGGGAAAAGACACTATTTTCTGACAATGTGACAAAATAGCTGCTACCACAAAACTTAATAATAAACGTATTTCTAGGCTACAAAATTTTATATACAAATCGACTTAATAAGGATTCAATATTAAATTAAACAATTTTCAAACTTACTTGAACATAAACGAGTCAACGAATATTTGAATTCTTTACCTGCAAAAAAAAACAAAATCATTTATTTTCAACAAACAAATGTTAAGTGTAAATGTAATAAATTAAAGAAACTGTGATTTCAAAAGTATTTAAATTGTAGTAAAAACTTTTGCATTTTATTGAAAATTCTTCCCCTGTGATGACAAAGTAATCCTCATTGCAAGTTCGTACACTTTTTCCTTTTGTATGATAATTTACACTACTTACTACAAATCAAAATAAAAATTTAAGTGACGTTATCTTAACCCTTTTGAAACAAATGTAACTAAAATGAACGATTATTTCAAATACATATAACGTATTCAAAATTAACGTATTCAACTGTAGTAGCTCATTTTTACAATACAGTTACAACGGACGTGCCACTTTTTATTTGAAACTACGTACTTCTGCATCATAAAAAATTCTCTCAAATTTTGCTCTTTCTTGTTTAGGACTTAAACTCCACAAGCATTTCCGGAATGAATTTGTAACAAACAAGATCCGAATCATATATATATATATATATATAGCAGAGATGTGAATGGGCGGCTTCGAAATTCCCTTGAAAAGGCCTTCATTCGTGAATTGTTCGGTAGAATTTTTCTTCTTCCACCAAAGGATAGACAAATACCCTTTCCGGTCCACAAACATTACAAAACCGACTCTGATCATCTCTTCCACGGCCTAACCGCACCCCTATTTCCAATATGTCTGTACTATAGTGATTCAAATGGTATTCCTCCTAGGAGTATCCGATGGACATAATCACTCCTTCAACTTCTGTGCTCATTGATTTAAGCATTTATTTCTTCGATTTCTAGTTTGGCTTGAATATCTTCATTTCGAAGCCTGGCCAATCTTGAACAACCAGAGTCCAGATTTCATTTCCATAAACCAATACGGGAACATCCAATGATTCATAAAATTTTAACTCTGTAACCTTTTTTAGCTTTTGTTCAGATTACGGTGCAAAATTCCATAAATTGCCTCAAATCTGTTTATCTTCATACTGATATGTATATATTTCTAGTAGATTAGAGTACAACCCAAATACAGGCGACGATAAACGGCCTGGTTTATCACCTTTTTGTTAAAAAATAAGCAACCCAAATAACTGAAGAAAACTTTTTTCACCGAATGGGTGTGTTCAGAGAAAACACCCATTCTCTAATCACTACCTTATACATCTGACTGACCACTTCTCTTTAAAAGCCATTACATTCGTGGTTACACAAAGAAAAGTCTTACTCAGGGTCCACATTAAATATATTAAATATCCAAAAACATTACCGAACATGTTCCAGGTACTTTAGAAATATTCAGTAGTTAACTAATCGAAATACATTTAAATGGTTCAATTGAGTATCGATTAACATAAATTCCATGAAACTAATCGATAAAACTAAACATAATTTCCATAAATTCATAATTTTTAATAAGTTGACAATATTTCTATATTTATAAAAAGTTAAAGTACTATACTTTTTTAATTTTTCGTATTAAAATTAGTCCATTATCAAAAGAACGAACTTTATTGTCAAACTAAAGTTCACCATTCAATATACTTCAAGTATAATACAAATGTAATACTTAAAACATAATCAATAAAATATTCTTTAATATATTTACATTCTGATAAAAATCAAAATCTAGTAATTTCATTTTCCGAAAAATGCCGGCTGAATTAGAACATTCGATTTCTTAAGTTGTCTATGTAAGTTAACATTTTTAATAATTAGAGCATAATAATTAAAAAGCTGGTAGAATATATCATTCGTTAAATTTTATGCAGACAAATAATAACATTTATTAAATATTGTATCATTAGAAGTAAATTTTCACGTTATTTCACTTTGTACTTTGTTTTTTTATTTTCACTTTGTTTGCATTCATGTAGGCTTACTTGATCACTTAACTGTATACTAATTAAATATTTTAATTTAAACAAACTTGATCAAAGAGTTTCATTGGAGCTGTATTGATTAAATAATTTTTTCTTGGAATTTGTAATTTAAATCTTCAACTATGGTACTGAAGACCAGCAAAAACAATCATAGTAAGTTTAAAAAACAAGAAAAGTGACATGAATTGCTAAGAGAAGGACAACAGAGACAGAATAAAATTGTTTTTTTTAATTCGTAATATTAATGACTTCCAGTACATTAACTAACATTCAGTTTGTGTGCAGTTCATGCATCGTTCAGCTTTCGAGAAACGGATGTTTAGAAGAATGCACTCAGTTTCCTCGACTGGTCATGTTACCGACGTCGATGTTTTGCGATATATGGATGTGGACCCAAAGTTAAAAAATGTTAAAAAATGGAAAAACTTGGTTACGCACTCTTTTCAGGGTGGTTCATGATAGAGAGCAATATGCAACCTAGTGACCAATCTTCAATAATGGAGTCGGCACTATAAGAAGAAAAATTTTAATTTTCCATGGCTCTACTTCATTGGCAAATCAATCGTATTTAAGGGATTACTAGCAAATCAGAAAATTTAGACTTCTTAAATATTGTTGTAATTTCAAAGTCAGTCGAACCTACGGTAAAATTTTATAAAAGTATTATTGACGTTTTATTGGAAATTTAATTAAAAAATTAGAGATTGGCTGAAAATATTTAATTTGGAATTGTTGTATTCGTTAAAATGACTGATGGCTTCGGAACATCAGTAATCTGGCTACAATACACCGTTGCCTCGTATGTTACGAGTCGAAGTCATGGATGATTTAGAATATTTGTCAAGAACACTGTTCAATAATTTGATAAATAAGAATGAATAATATTTCTTTAACCACTTTGACCGAGTAACAAGATTAAAGCAGTTTGACTGTACAAAATTATTGTTATGCATGAGCGATAACTGTAAAATTTAAAAACAGCTCACCGAAATGATCATACCAACTACGCTTCTTGTTTATTTTCCGTTCCTAATTAGCAATGATATAAAGTTTGCAATGAGTAATACCAAATTAAAAATTAGTTTACATTATAAATATCACATAAGTAAAAAGGCGAGGAGAATAAATCCCTAGAGAGAGAAGAAGCGCTGGATACTTAAATTCATAAATTTTTCTTCATTTAACTTATTTTTACTTTCTCTTGCCTATATGAATATATAGGAAGGAAAGTATTGTTTTCATGTCGATTTTTCGAAATCGAGTTTTCACCGGATTTACATGTTTATCTGATCTTTATCGGATCTACACCCCCTGAACCCAAACACATGTTTTTAACGATTGGTGTGTGTGTGTGTGTGTGCATATCTCAAAAACGGAACATCGTACGAACTTGAAACCTGAAACTTCAGTTAGATACTACTTTTTTTACGGATTAATTTTACAGCAAACGCCGTTTCTCCGTTCCCAACTTCCACTTTCCTCTATCGAAGCAAACGTCCTCCTCCAGGTTTCTAGCATCCATTGCCTCCCCTATATCGTCCTTCCAACCCCTTCGTGGTCACCCTCTCTTCCTCCTTTCTGGTGGGATCCATTCTAATATTTTTCGGGGCCATCTATCTGCTCCCATCCTCTTCACATGGCCGAACCATATCAACTGTCTTCTTTCCGTCTCTTCATTAATTGTTCTTGATAAATCCATGTTGTTTCTTATCGTTTCATTCCTTACTCTATCCAATTTAGAGATACCACAGCTTCTTCTGAGGAAGTCCATTTCAGCCGCTGCAAGTTTCCTTCTGTTGGCCTTACTAACATCCCATACTTCCGAGCCATATAGTGTGACACTTTCAACTAAACTTTTATATATTCGTTTCTTTGTATGTTTGTTTATTGTGTTTTGCCATAGAAGAGAGTTGATTGTCCTTATAACTGTTCGTCCTTTATTTATTCTCTCTTGTATCTCATCCTTACTATTGCCATACTTATTGAAAGTCACTCCTAAATATTTACTTCTCCTGACACCTTTTATTATATCTGCCCCAAGTGAAAGATCCCTAACTTCTTCATTGCCTACAATGAGATACTCACACTTCGCCATATTTATAGAAAGACCAGCAATTTCATATTCTTGTTGCAGCTTCCTTACCATGTATTCAAGATCATCTTCATCCTCTGCTAAAACTATTTGATCGTCGGCAAAGTATAGAGTGAACAAACTGTCATCGCCTACCCTCACTCCCATATTCCTGCATTTTTTCGTCCATCCCGTTAAGGACCTGTCCAGATAAATTTTAGAGAGGGTTGGAGAAAGACAGCAGCCCTGTCTTAAGCCTTTTGTGGTTCTGAAAGGAGTAGTAAATTTGTTTCCAAGCTTGACCATCGCAGTATTCTGTGCATAATATTTTTTAGTGGCATTAATGAGATTGGTACTTATCTCCAAACTTTCCATTTCCATCCACAGCTGAGAAATCGGTACACTATCATATGCTTTTTCTAAATCTATTAGGGCTATGTGTGTCTCTCTATTGTGTTGGGCTCTTTTTTCTGTTACCATTTTGATGGTGAATAGGTTATCTACTGTAGATCTTCCGGCTCTAAAACCTGCCTCTTCTTCGGGCTGTTTGTTTTTTATTTCCTCCTCAATTAAACCCTTCAATACTCTTGAATATATTCTTCCGATGGTAGGTATTATAGCTATACCTCTGTAATTTCTAGGATCCGATTTCGCACCCTTCTTATATATTGCGGATATATATGATGTTCTCCATTCCTCTGGAACCTCCTCTCCGTTCAGGCACCTCTCGAATAATTTTCTGAGCATTCCAAAGAGCTTTGATGATCCGCATTTCACAAGTTCTGGGTTTATTCCTCCAGGGCCCGGAGCTTTTTTGGTCTTAGTAGCTTTTATAGCTTCCTGAACTTTGCCCATTTGCAATGAAATCCTCTCTCCTGGCTTAAACTCATTCCCAAGGCCACAACTAGATACTACTACCGGACCCAAAAACAACATTTTCATCAAAAACGGTTAACCGGAAGTAGTAGTTTATTCGTGTCATTTTTCGCTTTGCTGCGATTTCTCAAAAACGGCTACTACGATTTTTTTTAAAAATCGCTTCGTTAACTAATTTTTTTATGCTCTACAAGATAGGATAGGCACCATGTCTGCTGAAATTCTTGGGGAGGCTGTTTTCTCGTAAAGAAATTGTTTTTTTAAGATTGCGGCCTTAATATGCATTTTAGCACAAAAATGTGTATAATGTAGAGTATTTAAAATCCTACAATTTGTATTTGAAATATTTTTTTTATATAACGCTTAGTTAAGTGATAATTAGTAATTTTCTGTTTTTTTTTTTTTTATAAAAATCTGTAGAAAAATCGATTTTTTAAGAATTCAGCCTATGGTTTTTACGACATAAGTGTGTATAATTATATTTATAGAAAATTAAAATATCTATAATTTTATTTTGAGCACTTTTCTCTACAAAGTCTAGTTTAGGGTGGAAGAGTGATTTTTCGTATTATTAAGCATAACTACAGTTGGTTTTATTTTGTATAATTCACTCATGATTAAAATTAGGTTGTGTTAATTGAGGTTAGTTTTTTGTTTATTTCAAATGTTTTATTACTAATGTTAGGTTATAGTGTTAATTATTTGCATTGGCAAGAGAAAGTTGTGGGAGTGTTTCATACCAGAGTTTTATAGTTAAAGGAATACAGTAAATATAGTTTAGCTTGGTTCACTAAACTAAAAAAACTGGGAAAAAGACTATATGAAATGTACAAATAATTTAGAGATTTGAAAATATTGACGCACAAGTATCTGTGGTTACCCAAAAATAAATTCTGATCAGCACTTTTCCCCTGCAAAAGACACAAGGATATACTATTTTTATTATTTTTAAACTGTATTTTCAGTAAAACATAAAACAATGTTATGTAGAAAATAGTTTTTCTCTACTACACTTCCAACTTTTACTCTAGACGTAAATGTAAGCGAAGCATTCTTGATTAATCGATGACTGTGCAAGATCAGCAGAAAAATGTTCAGCTAACTTACTCAACATATAACTCGCTCCTACATAAACTCGCTCAGTTGAAGCAACTGCACTACGTGAAAGTGGATATGTAAATCAGTTTATGCTGAAATGACTGCATTGCACTTCAGTAAAGGAACTTTATATCAATATTTCTATGTTAAAGTTAAAGTAAACTTCATTTCACTGAATGCTTTTGAAATTTTTATTTCATTGTACAATGAAATAAAATTCGTCGTTGTTAACAAATACAAATTTCAAGTATTTTTAAATAAATTTTTAAAATATTAGTATGTACCTAAAGTTTCTTGATAAATAAATAGAAGAATACAATCAAGTCCATAAATTCCCTTTATGGCGCAGTGGTTACTACTCTATGCTGCAAAGCGAAAATTAATTCGACTCCCAACTAAGTTCTGAAAAATCTTCAACTAGTTGTTCAGACCCGAGAGCGCCTTAATCTAAATAACTTGTTCGGTTCTGATGCGGCTTAAAATAAACTAAAAAATTAAATTTACGCTAAATTAATACCATGTTGAAATAAGCCTACCGTACATAATACAGTGATTTTGCTTTACTAATGCAGTTCCAACATTGAAAAGATAAAGAATAGTAATATGCACTTTAGCACTCCTTAAATTTATTGAGATAAAATTAATTAAAGGTAACCCTAGGTTTAATCAAATCTAGTAACGTGTCACAGCCACACCAATTAGTCGATCCACGAAGGAGAATAATTTTTTATATAGCAAAAAAACTACTCTGAAAGGTTTAAAACTTAAAAACTCACTTGTTTTAAGTTAGTAATGTATCTAAGAGTAGAACGAAAAATAAGGGTACTTTACTCCGATACAAAACTAAATAAAATTTTCCCAAAACCGCTCAACTTATTTTGACTACAATGAGTTTTATTAAATTTTTATGTTAAATTAACTTCTCTTATTTTACTATACAGATGGTACCTGTACGAAAAGTTTATGGGAGGCAAAGTTCGGAATTTTTTTCAAAATTACTGTATTACGGTGTATATTGGTAGAAGGGTTAACAGATTTAAAGGAATATATTTAAAAAAATACATGGTAATCTGACAGGGAAGATTAAGGCGAATACCGATTTATTATTTTATATAGCATTAGCTGTTCTCATATTGGATTATGGAAGTGAAATAATCTGGACTATAAGGTTCAATGAAGGTTGCAGGGAGAAGACATTCCATTGGCCTGACAAAAGTTGTAACTCAGTTATTGTGAAACAGCTGACTTGCGGCGACCACTATTTTTTTTAAAACCACGCCAATTTTTAAAATTGTTGTCTGTCTATTTTGTATTAATTGATTACAAATTAATTTTTATTTAACTGTCATCTATCAGCTACTAACGGTTTTCGGATTCGTAATCTACAGAAAAAGTTAGTGAGCCTTGATTGGGTTTGAAGTTCCGATTTAGACCGAAAGTGGCCTAAAACCGGACGTCAAAAAATCAGATTCGGAATTTGGGAAAAAAATAGTCATTTGAAAATAAAATAGTGTCATTTGATTCCTCTTAAAGAGTAGATACAGATATCACTAATGGTTTTTGCCATAGGTCAAAGGTAAGTCTTAGTATTTCTTACAAAAGCTAGGTAGGCTTGATTTCTTAAAATTTCTTTAGAAAACATTTCTAGCAGTCATGAGACGCGACGTCTTATTAAAAGGATTTATTTTACCAATTTATTTACGGTAAGGTCGCATCGATTACTAGGTCATTAGCTACTCGTAACACGAATACACACAAAGATACAATGAAAATACATATAAAACGTCGACCTATAAAATGAAATCATAGTGATACAACAATTAATGAAAACGTAGATTTGATTACATATAGACAACAGAATAAAACTTAAGAAAAGCAAGAATGATAGAATGAAACCACAAACAAAACTTATATAATACGACGAAAGCAATAGTTATATAATATAAAACTTACAATAATATCAGTAAGAATTTAATATTATATCCGAAATTTTTTGATTTTCCAAAAACTTTTATGGTGTTTTAACAGTTTCTCTTTTTATCCCAAATTCTTCCATGAATCGAAGTTAAATTCATAATTTCAATCGTATAAAAACTAGGGGTTCCATTTATTACACGATTGTGTATCGATAACTAGATGACGTAAGCAAACTCGTTAAAAAAGAAGTGGTATTGTTGTCCTCAGTTGAAAATGATAGAGAAAAATTTAAAGTAACTAACAACTTTGCATTTTCATTGAAATTACACGACTAGAAAGCGACGAGAAAAGACAATTTAAATTTATTTTAATTGTTGCACACGTACTTCGCTGCATTTCAATGAAGTTTGGTAACTCTTTTAAAAGTAAATGAACACCGTAAAAGTATTCTCTCTTACGGTCAACAGTATAGAAAAGTAAAAAGTGGTAATCAGATCATTAAATTCAAAAGCAATATAGATTCCTCCCAAAATATCCAAATCTTCAATATTATGAATACTAAGAAGACAAATAAAATTAAAAAATATAAATAATAATTTATTATTGAGAGAATAAATTCTCCAGTAGTGTGATAGCAATTACGGTAAGTAATTCATGTAGCTTAGAATGTTTCACCGGATATATAACATAGGCCTACTGAGGGTAAAAAATTAAAAAAGCCCTTCTTTTATGTAACCTAAAAGACTGACCACTTTAAAAAATATGATTCAAAGGAATCAATTCAATGTATCTAGATTTTAACGTACAACAGTCCAGTGCAATGAAATCCACCGTTAATAGTTACAGAGAAGGCCCCGTAGAAGATGGAGTAGGGACATGGTTTGATTTAACACTAACACACTACAATAGCTTTAGAGCACACTCTTCAAAAATAAATATCTACATTTAAAGAATTTAATTCACAAATTACACAGTCTAAAATTGATCATATGTATAGATTTTACGGTGCTGAAACCACACAGCATCCACATTAGTTCATATGGAGATAGATTACCCTGTATGTGTCACAGACACATATGCTGTATGTACGCTTACGGATTTGTGTGTTTTTGAAATTTTATGTGAAATGAATTAGAAAGGTAGTTCTGTGATTTACGGTAAAAAAAAGTCGATAAGTAGTGTGCTGTTGGGGACTAAGTAGAGCATTGTGTACTACTGCGAACTATTATTTTCGTACTTTTTTGTTCTGTACTGCCTATATACTCTGTCCAACAGTCGGAAGATACAATTGCTTAAATGGCCAAAGCGCTGTTACGTACTGTGTTAAAAACTTTGAGTAACGTTATGAAAATAAAAGTTTATTGTAGACTATATTTTACTTCTGATATTGAAACAAATACGTTTGCGATTAAAAATGTTTACGTTATTATATAAAATATTTATAATTATGTGACAGAATTGTAATACATTTGAAACCAAATATAACTATTTATAGGGTAATGTACAGCATTTTGTTTGTAAAACCATTAAATGTTATGAAAAGATAAATTAAAATTAAACATTTTTTTTATTCTTTCAAAATCTATATTTTATCCATTTATCGCCATACGCCTATAAATTCTATAAATGTTCTTTTAGTTTTTATTCTATAAATGTAACTATTTACATTTATTTTAAAGTATTTCATTTCTTTTTAATTTTAAATACAGCATTTTTTAACCGCATATTGGGGCCGAATATTATTTTTTAAATAATAGTCACTTGTCATTTTAACTTTAGTTTAAATTACAATTTCAACTAAAACTTATACGTTATTTATAAATGCTACATATGTTTGTAGGACAGATAGTAGCTGAGAGCGTATTGCTCTATACAATCAATGTTAAATTGAAATCGCCTATCTTTCCCACAGTCTCAAGTGACTGTTGGATATAGTATAGATGCGTTTTGTTTATGATGGTTTAGGAAAACCCCAATAATCCGTTAGGTACAGAACAGTCTTCTACTCTGATTCAATCCTTTTAGTATATTCATATTTTACTCTAATGTTAATTTTTGAGCATCTGAAAAAGAAAGTTTCAGTAAATAAACGCGCATTTTGAATATTTCCGTGTTTTTGTAATTTGTGTGCCCACGCAGTATCTGTTGAGATGTAAGTTACGATATTGAAATTATAACTAAATGAAACTGTGATTAGTATTTTCTTTTTCTGTCCTTAAATAAAATCATGTTTTATGTTTTAGAAAATTTACTAGTCATAAGTTGTAGAGCTGTGATCAGAGTTTTAAGAACTTAATAAATAAAATCAGTCACAAGTATATTAAAAAATAAGTATATTAAACATTTTTGAATATAAAAATATTTCAATAATTTGTAATAGCAATCAATAAAATGAACTAAACGTAAAATAAAAATTTTATTTCCGTAGATTTAAAAAAGTGGTATAAATTCCGATATACCATAATGCGAACATACGCTACAAAATATCACGTAATCGGGTCATTCCTGGAGATATTATTTGAAAAATTACATTCTACTTAAATTAAAATTACTAAAGGTAGAACACAAACGTTTCTGAGAAATTACAGAAGTCGTTTATCTTCATAATACGTGGGTCACGTCTTTTAAAGCTATAATTCTTTGAACAACATAATACGGCTACAGATTGTGCTTACAACGTAAGTACTTAAATAAATTAAATTACCTACAAAAGTTCCTACTACGAGAAAAAAATTAATTTTATATTACAGTGAAGGAAATGTGTTTTAGTGATTAACAAACTCGTAACTTAACTAAATTTTTGAATTGAAAATTGAATACATTAAAAATGTTTTTCAATACACGAATTCCTTTTGTAAAAAATTATACAATTGTACACGTATTATGACAATCAGCCAGAAATATCATACAATGTTTAAAATAAAAAGAAAAAATCGCATTAAAACGGCTTCGAGGAAGATACCACACGGTGACTCTAGAGAATAAAATATGCATCGGTGTTTCAAAGTCCAAAAAGTAATTTTTGAAATTTAAATTATGAAATTATATTAAGTCAATTGTAAATAGTAAAATAAAACCAGAAGACTAATAAAAACCTGGAAAATGAATAGTGAAAAATTAGTAAATTTAGTCAGAAAACAACTTTTTCAACAAAGACTTGAACATCGACTTTAGCAACCAACTTTTTGGATAATACTGAACATTACCACATACGCAAATGTTTAAAAATTTTGCTGTGACGTTTATCACCGACAAATTTTTTTAGAAGTACTTTCCATAACCACCAAATCGAAAAGTAACCTGATCAAAAACGAAAGCAGATTTTATACACGAGTTACGCCAGTGGATGTAATACTCCATGAATATTTTGGTTTTATTTTCAATTATTTTCTTACATTTCAATAAATTAAATAATGGTAAATAGCTTACATAAAAATTAGGGAAAATAAAGAAAAATTTATACCATTTATATTTCATTGTACAGTGATATTCTGGAAAAGTCTAAAGAAATAAATTGGCATTGTAAGAAATTGTGTATTGTTTGGTTTGGAGTGTAACAAACAAAGATAATCGATTGCAATGAATGAAATATTTTGAATAGTAGTTCTCGAAAATCGATACTAATAGAAAAGTTTGTTTTATTGATTCCTTCTGCAATACTCTCGATTGTTTGGCGAAACTATCAGATCGCAGGTATAGAAACAGTTACCGTCTTTGTAATGAGTTATTCAATTTTTGTACTGTAAATGGAAAGTGTTCTCGGGTCGTTCGAAAAAGTGTCGTTCCAGGACAGAATTCTGAACTACGTTAATAGTGCGTACGATTACGGGTAATAGAAAGTGGCTGTAGACAGGTAAATCAATTGTTTTGATTGTTAAGTTACAATTTAATTATTACCAAGTTTAGTTTTGCAATTAATTTAGTCTGTACATAATTGTTATAAGTTTTAAAGAACATTTTTTATTATTTGTTACATCTATATCCCGAACGAATCTAGGCTTAGATGTTACAATGATAAAAAACGTTGAAATAGTTTCTTTACTGTTTCTTCTAATTACTTCAATATTGTTTTGTGCTAAACGTATTTTTCAATCAAATAAAACACATAAATTATGTAAAATTACAAAAACCACAACACTGAGGTTAGTATCACTATAATTCTCCTAAACTTGGAAAAAGAAAAGAATTTACTACTTTTGTATAAACTTAAGCTCCACAAAGAATAACCAAAACGACAGGCGGACGTTAAATTTAGCTACAGTATGATTATAATAATCTCTTGGTTGGATAGTCAAAATATGAATTTAAGGTAAGAAGCTTATCTATGTACGATGTTCTTTTTTCCGCAATATTTTTCTTTCATGGTCCATCTGTTATCATCAATTTTCTTTTACGGCAGTACATGAATAAGTTTATTCAACATTTTGATGGCTTGACTATAGACTAACTCGTAAACAAAGAGAAGAAATGCACGTAATTAGTTACAAAGATTGATATCTTCAAAAAAGTAATGTATTCTTCAAATATTACATAATTCTGTTCTCACAGAATTATTTAAAACAAAGTGATATTTCAGAAAAACTAGCAGAGAGGAGGTCCTGATTCAAATCCCCGGCTATGGACTGGAAAATTATTACACGTTCAAACTTACCGTTCCACAACCCAAAGTTGTTGCTAATGAGAAAGATGTTGGTGCGACTTTAATAAACTAAAAATAAAATAAAATACTGGTATTTTGTTTATAGTAGGTTCAGTTTGGTACATTAACGATGTTTAATTACTCACTAAAGAGTTAATAAACCTTCGATTTAAAGTCGAGCAATAACAAAAAATAAATAGAAAATAAAAACTAATAATATTCAGGCAATAGGACGTCTCAAAATAAAACATGTTGTAGACTTCTAAATAATTTAAAAAAAATTTATCTATTTGTTACAAAAAATTACCTCCCTTTTTTCTATTATTGTGTATAATCTTAACCCTAAAATTTAGTTAAAATCTTATTTACTGCCTCTAGTCTTACAAATTCATGCTGTTTTGTTTCATGTAAAACTAACTTCAACGTACACAATCTTATACTTTTTTTTTACTACATCAAAACTTCAATTTTAGTATTCTTTGAGAAGGATCATCTTCTGAACGAGAGGAGACCTCCTATCTTTCATGTTTAGTTCATATTATTTACTTACAGTTACTTGTGACTGATTCTAAATACCAAAAATGATAACAAAAAAAAATCTTTACTAGTAAAGTTTATTTTTGATTTCTTTACATAAAATTTATGGCACGTCCGTTGAAATAATAATTAAGTGGTGAACTTGTCTAAGGAAAATCGCCGATCAATAAAATAATAAAGAAACCAAACTGATATTCATTTTTCCAATTTTTTTAAGTTCCATCTAAATCCGATTATTGGTTTCGTTCAATGGGGTGTGTTTCCTGTTAGAAAGAGCTAAAAGAGAACTGCAAAGGAATTCTCTAATTGTTCAGATGTTATTAAAAACAAATTTTCTATTTAATATAAACTGACCACCCTTGCTATTAATAAGTCAGAGAACTGCGAGATAGTGGCGGAGTACTTTGAAAAACTACTAAATTGCCCCAAACCCGACATCCTCATTACCACAACAGAAAATACCCATGTCAATTCAGACAGCCCCCCTCCATCCAAGACAGAAATTAGAGACGCAATCAAAGAACTTAAAAATAACAAGGCTAAAGATCAGAACGGCCTCTTCGCGGAACTCTGGAAATTAGCCCCGGAACAGACGGTGGACAAACTGCATTTGATTTTCTCCGACATATGGAACACGGAAAATTTCCCTGAAAAAAGTTGGACAGAAGCCATAATACACCCTATTCACAAGAAAGGGGACAAATTGGACATAAATAATTATAGAGGAATCTCCATTTTGGACATTACCTACAAAATCTTCTCTAAAATTCTTCTTAAGAGATTGGAACCCCAAGTGGATCACGTAATCGGCGATTATCAGGCAGGCTTCAGAAAGGGAAGGTGCGGATCTGAGAAGATCCTAAGTCTTAAATTAATATGCAGAAGAGCAGCAGCCAGACAGAAAAAGTACTACATTAGTTTCGTCGATTTTGCCAAGGCTTACGACTCCATAGACAGAGACGTCTTAATGAAAATACTCCAAGAATTCGGAGTGGATAATAAAATTAGAAACTTACTAAAACTAACACTAACTGGAACTTTTTCTAGAGCAAGGTTTATGGGAGTACTCTCAGAACCTTTTGAAGTCAAGACGGGAGTTAGGCAAGGAGATGAATTGTCTCCCACACTCTTTAACTGTGTCCTGCACAAAGTAATAACTGAGTGGAGGAAAAAATGCCAAGAATACAACACGAGGAATAAGATAAAGGGAACCGTCTATGGAGGGAAAAGTTTGGCCACTAGATTCGCGATCGATGTACTGGCTTTTGCAGATGACTTGGCTTTGGTTGCAGAAACCAGAGATCAAGCGATTTTTCAGATAGACACGCTTAAAAGGGTAGCGGGGGGAACGGGTCTGAATATCTGTTTTGAAAAGTCCGTTTTCATGTCTAATGATAAAGACAGCCCAAGGTCACTTAAAACTGATTTTGGCAGATTGAGCAGAGTTGACCATTTTAATTATCTGGGTGAAATCATCCAACAAAATGGATCGGATGCCCTGGCATTACGGAGAAGAATTGGAAAATTGGAGATGGCGTATGTACAGATGAAAGGATTTTACAACAAAAAGTGTATCTCACGCAACACCAAGTTAAGACACTTAAACACGGTGGTCCTCCCACAGGTTTTGTACGCGGCTGAGACTCTGACATGTTACAGAAAGGGAGAACTTGCAAAGCTGGACAAGGTACACAGAAGATTTTCCCAGACAATATTGGGAACAGTCTATGACCCGGACACTAACATACATAAAAAACGATCAAACGAAGTAATAATGCATTTTCTGGGGGAATCCTTGGCAACAAAGTGTCGGAAGAGACGACTGCAATATTACGGACATCTAATAAGGTTTAGGGATATGGAAAATAAGACCTACAAGTTGATCAGAAGCCAGGAAGGACTTAAAACCAGAGACAGATGGTTGAAGGAAGTGGAGGAAGACCTCATAACGTTGGACATCTCGGGCAACGACATTATGAACAGAGACATTTTTAGGCACAAGATTAAGACTTTCGGGAATTTCCATTCTGCTGAGTCCAAGACTAGAATCTGGACAGAGGAGCAGAGACAGGTGGTGAGTAGGAGGATGAGGGAGTACCACGCAAGGAGGCGACAGCTCCCAAAACAGCTTAAAGAAAAATGAATTTAATTACATAACTAGTGCGCTCTTAAAAGGGCTATACAAAAAAAAAAAAAAAAATAAACTGACCACCTCTATAACGTGGAGGCGGCCAGTTTATGGGAGGAGTTTATGCGAGGAAGCCTTTTATGGGCATAAAGTGAATTTTATGCCCATAACAGGCACCTGAAATTTTAAATTATTTTCACATGACCTACTAGTTCCAGGGCCAGCTATTATATGGCTGAAACACAATAAGAACAGAAGAGGTACTGGCGTAAACCTCTAAAACACTAATCAGAGTTATCTCCTCTGAGAGTAATGAATTTCATTATACAGCCAGACATTGTGGTGAATGAAGTGAAGGTGTCATTTGCAAGGAGGAAAGTAGATGCTTTTAGGCCTACTGGAAAACATCTGCTTCCTCCCTATTTATATTTCTATTACTTAGAAGAACTCAGAACTCAGTTCTATTTCTTATCACATGGTCAGCCAATTATATGAATGAAGTATAAAATATATATAGTAAATGAATGAAGTACAGAAGAGGTACAGGTATAAAAGACACTAGTCAGAGTTATCACCTCTGAGAGTAATTAATTTCATTATACAGCCAGACCCTGCGATGAATGAAGTAAGGTGTCATTTGCAGTGTGAAAAAAAATGCTTAACAGAAGGCCTGGCATGCTGATAAGCACACTTTACCACTCAATGAGAAAGGCAATTGTAAACCACCTCAATCCTCGTTTTACTTACTAAAGCTTCGAGAGGTTGAAATCAGCCTTTCCGCTAATGATGTAAACATGTGAACTTTATTGGTATAGCAAAAAGAAATAATTTAATGCAAGATTATATTCTTCAAACAATTAAATTTTCTTGTTAAAATAGGATTAGCAATTAGTCCACTAAAACTAAATTTATAAAGAAAATGAATCGTGTAAATAAAAGGATGAATATAATGCTTTTAGTTCAAAGGACGTAAAGAAAAAGAAACATGGAAACATATTATTTGGCACGGGAGAAGATGACCTGGGCTTTGTAACTGTTAATGTCTGTCAGCGTGGCTACAACCGAGCCCGGAAATTGTCAACCCCTGTCTCCTTACTCAGTTCCCTCCAGTCTTTTGAAATGAGAATACCTCTTGTTACCCTTTCCTTGTGATAAAGCCTATTTATTCTATGCGGGACACAATCGCATCATCACATCTTTGTGGTCACACGTATCCGTTGTCGTTACGGAACTTAGACGCCTACCTCGAAGCAATCCA
The DNA here is from genome assembly GCA_035578175.1 of Catonia carolina. NCBI lineage: Eukaryota > Metazoa > Arthropoda > Insecta > Hemiptera > Achilidae > Catonia > Catonia carolina. Next base: position 87,324,320 of record JAQMRL010000002.1, read on the forward strand.
ATTTAAATTTTGTAGTTTTAATGACAACCTATCTTATACTACAACATATTAGAATATTAAATTGTTAATAACTCTAATTATTTTACCGACTATTTCCATGAAACGGGATTCAAAAGTTACTTACTCTATTTACATCACAAGAAAGCTACATTAATTAAAATTTTCTAAATTCTAACTAAACTCACTTGCGGTCTGTCGTTACGGATTATCTAAGATCAATGAAATATTTCTGTGACCGTAATACTTCAGACAAACCAAAGGAGATGGATCTGCTTAACACTAAGAATTAACTACAAGTCTTATAGGTGAATTTACTTCTTCTTCTTCATCTACCACAGATTGGCAAATATTCCAGTTCAATTCCAACAGCTCAACAGTAAAAGGTTTCTGACACTTCTTTCAAAGTCCAGTCACACTGTATTTTCTTCAGGTCTATATCTCAGTGCTTCGACGGACATTCTTCCTGGCAGAACATAATCCCTCCATCTCTTTCTCGTTCCACTAACTCTGATATTCAATATACTAGAACTCCCAGCTTTAGTAAACTTACTTTCTAAATAAAATCCTATTAATTACTCGATAGGATAATTCCAATCCATAGGATTAAAGTTACGTTAAGGTTATTGACACTTCTACTTAGATCTAATCACACTGTATTCCTTCAGATCTGTATCTCAGTGCTTCGACGGAGATTCTTCCTGGCAAATAATTCCTCCATCTCTTTCTCTCGCCACTAACTCTAATATAGTACAGAACTACGACTCCCAGCTTTAGTAGATTTACTTTCTAAATAAAATCCTATCTTCTTCTTCTTTAAGTACCATGCCCGACTATCGGACGTTGGCAATCATATTGGCTACCATCACTTTATTCACTGCAACTCGGAATAGCTCAGTGGATGTTTTGTGGTACTACTCACGGAGGTTTCGTAGCCAAGACGTCCTTCTTCGTCCCGGTCCTCTCCCTCCGGCAATTTTACCCTGTATCACTAGATGCAGAAGGTCATATTTTCCTGGGTGTCTCATCACGTGACCAAAATATTCGAGCTTACGTGTTTTTATTGTTCTGATTATTTCTGTGCTCTTTTTCATTCTCTGTAGGACCTCTTCATTTCTTCCTCGGTCCACCCAACTTAAAATCCTATACATTACTCAATAGGATTAATCTAATCGATACAAATAAAGTTAAGTTGTTTGAGACTTCTTCCAAGGTCTAATCAGACTGCATTTCCTTCAGGTTTTTATCTCAGTGCTTCGACGGAGATTCTTTCTAGCGAAACATGATCCCTTCATCTCTTTCTCCGCCCACTAACTCTCAATATTCAGCACTAGGACTCCAAGCTTTAGTAAATTTACTTTCTAAATAAAATCCTAAAAATTATTTTTACTATCTTTATTAATAAAAATACACATGAAAACAAACTAAGTAACTTCGTTACCAGCCTAGGTTATAACGTATGAGAATAAAAGTCAGATATAAGAATAAAAGTACAGCTTCAGGTTCCTTTTATTCGGAATTGATAACCAAAAAAAGTAGAAGTTTTAAATAATTTGTCATTGACATCAACATGACTTTTTTAAACATGTATTACATGAGTTTTTCTCGCCGCCTCGGATAAAAAAAAACGTGAAGAAAAACATTCATTATTTTGTGGGTAATGAAACGGGAAGTTTTTTACAACAGTTTTCGCAATCTACCCGGGTACCAAACGCAGGACCTATGGCATTGTAGGCTACCGTGATAAAAAGCTACTACGGTAAGGATGCGGTATTTTAATAAATTTATTGGTATACTGTTTATGTAAGATAGGTGATGAAACATTGCTATTATTAAGGTACAGAATAATTTGCTTTCAACCGTAATACACAATATGCATGTTAATTCCCACGTTTGTAACGGGAATTTAGTTTTATTAAATAAAACAAAAATTATATGCAGTAAAACAATAAATAATATAACGTAACACGTTAGGTGTTTTATATAAAGTTTAAAAGATGGTATTAAGAAGAATAATGCACAACGTTTACAATGCTGATATAGCAAACATTAAAATCATTATACAAGAAGAATAAAAAGATTTAAAGTAAGAAGTTAAGTTGAGTTTTATACAATAGTATTGTTTAAACAATAAATATAATAAAGTGCAGTTAAGCATGGTATAAAGAGGTTATGTATGATATTATAACTTGGTTGTATTAATCAATTTTCTCTTCTGTCTACAACTTTACACTTTACTGTACGTAATGCAACGCGGTGTCACTGATGTATAACGCACATAGTATATATAGTGAGTAGTAAAGCTGTGAAAGATGTTTAAAGTGTATCGTAAACCCGGTAGTTGGCACCACTGCTAGACTGAAATTTTAGCGTCTACATCATTTTAGCGTCAGTTGGAAAGAACCCAACTTCTACACCACTCTAGAAACAAATTCAATTTTGACAACTTTTCCTGTTTGTTCTTTACAAGGGTTTGTGTTCATTCCAAGTAATAACTTTAAATGTTATTGAATTTTCATTTCAACTTAAAATATTTATTCTGTAAAAACAATCGAATTAAAAACATTTTTGCTAACCGTTACAAAATTATAACATTTTATTTACGTGTTTAACAAATGTAAACCTAAGTACATATATGTGTAGTATATCTATATGTGTGTATGTGTGTGTGTGTGTGTGTGTGTGTGTGTGTGTGCGCGCGCGCGTGCGTGTAGAGTATGAGCATGTGTGCCTAAGTACACACAAATTTTCGGTATATAATTTGAGTGTTCTTACACTGACCTGAAGTTCTACAGAACAAAATTTCGTTAGTATTAAGGTAAACAATTAGAAAGTGATGTATTACATAAATATCCTTTGTGAAACACTCAACACACATTGTACACACAGTGTACATTGGTACACTACGAAAAACATAACTTACTTTTAATCAAGAGTGGATAACATTAAATGACAACTAACCTCTGTTGGACCCAAAAACATGTTTTTTTTTGCAATTTTTAACAAAATAACAGGATTTTTTTTTAATCTTAAAAAAAGAAAAATCGCAGGAATAAACGACTTCAGATAGATTGATTTTAATGAAAATATTTTTGCATGTCCTCTAATGGTACCTAACTTAAGATCTACTTAAGTTTTCTTAAGTTTCTACTTCAAACAATTTTTCATTCTTAAATTTATAAACACACACACACACACACAAAGGCAGAAACAAGTTTTTTGAGCTTAGGATAAGTTAAAAAAATATTCTCGGAGAAAACTAAATTTTAAAAATCTACGTGAAAACATAACCTTCCTTATCTATATTTAATACAGGCTAAGAGAAAGTAATGATATACTAATCCAGTTTCTTTAAGATTTTATTTATAAAAGAACAAAGACCTACTACAGAAAGGTTAATTTCATTTAAGACACCTACTCTGTTAAAAAGGTTACAAAAATTATTAAGATATTTTAAGATTTGCTGAAAAACAGTTTACAACTAAGAAGAAAAATACTTCCGTCAACATCATAATAAAATACTAATTTAAAGATCAACTAAGTTCATAAACGAAATGTGTGTCGTATTTGGTTCCAGATTCGATTCCCGACCTTGCATACATTTTTATGTTTTAAGTAGCATACCAAGTATAATAACTCCCGGCCGCCTTATGAACACTGCAGTACATCCTGTATTTATTAGTCTACTTACATTCCTTTCAGAAGCAGAGTAACCCGATAATTAAAATTAAGAGAAAAGATAGTTAAAATTCACACAGATAAAACGGAATCAATTACTAACGACTCTGATAGATAACAGGATTGTAAAAAGAAAGAAAGAATATCAACAGATCTTTACCAAAACTGCAATTATGTGGTGACGCACTTTGACCTACTAAAGTTGAAAGACAGCAATAAAAACGATGAAAGATCAAAGTTAAAAAAATCTTCATTAAAACTGTGCTAAAGTACACAGCAATAAAAACGAGACGTCACCTGCTTAACCATATTCAAAGAAAGGTTAAAAATCTGTAATGAAGTTACTAAGTAGATCCTTGAAAGAGAAATGTAAAGAACCGCTGAAAAAAGAATATATTAACAATATAAAAGTGAGGAAACGTAGATAAAAAGAAAAAAAAAGAGATAAAAAGTAATGGAGTAAAAAAGGAAAGCGCCAATAAAATAGGCAGAATGAGAGAAGTGGAAGTATGGTTCCATGCACTGAACAGTAGTACAGAGAATATAAGTCGTAAGACGGAAAAAGAAAAGGGAAGACGTAAACCAATTGCATTTCACGTTTCGCAACGAGAAGAGGCATGATCTGCTTAGCTTAGCGTAGAATAGTCTACATAACCAAAAGTAACCTAACTACAGTATACGTCATCACGTTTGATTATATTCAGGTAAAGGGCCTATATACGAGTAATATTAAAAATTCAATACGTTTGTATAATTTTTAATGGAGAAAAGATTTTTTAATGAATTCATAACATACCGTACTCGTTCTTTAATCATTCTTCAAATATCCATTTTCACTATTATACATAATTAAACCCCGATGATCCGTCATAAACGGGCGGGCCGGGTGTTGGATGACTGGAAATAACGGATTAAGCTAAAGTGTGCAAAGAAAACTTGTTATATTACCCGTGCGAGTTTTATATTTAACTAATAATTAAAAACAAGACGTTAAATTTTGAAAGCGAAACAGGCTAGATGGCCATTTCGTGTAGAGAAGAAGATTAAGGTAATTATACAAAAATTTCTTATAAGAAAAAACCGATCTAAAATTTCAAAAATTAAGAGCCAAGTTTTATCTTAGCAAAACAAATAAACTAATAACCATTTCATTTTCAAACTTTCGTACAGAACACAACAACAAATCAATATAAAAATTACAAATTATGTTTATATCGGTTAACAAAATTTTGTAGGATACTATGATTTATGAAAGATATATCAATACATAAAAAAAATAAGTAATTAGTAGTGAAGTAACTATGGCTATTTAAATCGTGCAGCCCTATGTAATATAAATGTGCTTTATTTTGTTTGATCAAGAATATTTCAATTTTATTTAAAATTTTAATTATTATCAACTAAATATAGCCTAGTTTACGAAATAAACGATAAACTGCATTTACATAAACATAATTACAACAAAATGTTGTTGTCTAGGTCATCAGCCGAAAGGCTGGTTTGAACCTCCAGACTACATACAGCCTTTACTTAGTAAACTAAGGAGTGAGTACTTTACCATTACCTTCCTCACTGAGTGGAAAAGTATGCTTTTCAGTATGCAAGGCCCCTCTGAAAACACCTGCAACTTTTCACCCTGCAAATGACACAATTAATCATTCACCACAGGGGCTGTATAATGAAATTAATTACTCTCAGAGGTAACTCCAACTTGTGTCTTTTACACCTCTACCTCTTATGATCTTAATGCTTCAATCATAAAATTGGCTGACCATGTGATAAGAAACAGAACTATTTTTTTGTACTGGAACTAGCAGAAAGAAAACCCAATAGCAAATTATTTAAAACTCTACCTGCCTGTTATGGGGAAAAATCTTAATTATCAACTCAAAACAATTTACGCGATACAAACGATAAACTTTATAGTTTCAAAAACATAAGTACTGCAAAATAATATAATAGTTTATATTTTTTGTTTACTTGTTAATGGTTAAAATTTAATGATGTAATTTACTCCACATCAATCGTAACAAAACCCAAGACATCAATGAAAGCATCAGTCTATTTTAAAGAGAAAAATGTGAAATTTGAACTTCAAAAAACGGTCAAGAGGAAAGATTTTTACAAAAGAATATAGTAGCAGCACGAACTACTACATCATCACAAAGAGTAAATAGCAAAGAACACGTATCAATCAGTTTCTGATGCAGCACGTTTAAACGGAAGCACTTCGCTACAAGTGAAACGTGTTACACTGAAAATTGACAAAATAACTTTTAACGTTTTATTTATTTTTATTCATAGTAACAAATCATGTAGCTAAAAAAGTAATAAATACATCAAAACTAGAATTACGATCTTATACTAACTGCATAGTTATATTGAACACTTATTTTTAAAGCCCAGCAAAGTAACTTAATAAAACTACAAAAATGTTGAATTCAGTTCTTTATCGAACAAAATATACTAAGTTCTACAAAAAATATATAACAAATTTCTTCAAATGTCAAATGTGTTTTACAGAACAGTTAAATTCATTTACTAACGAGGGAAAATTTCTCCGACATTCGAAAGTATTATCATTTTATTCCAAGTCGTCGTCAAACGCATGATTTTTTCACTAACCATATTTTTCTTCGTATGCCTGTCTCATTTCATTTGTTAAATATCATTAGATATATTTAATTAATCCTTGTAAATTTCGGTTTCTTGGGGCTTGCCGGTTTGTGTACTCTTCAGCACAACTGGTTTCTCTCAATGCGCATTACAGTCAGATATAAACTGAAAAACAACACTGATTCCTTGCCCCTTTCCTATCTTATAATCATAAATAAAAACGTCATTTTCTCGTAAATTTTGGATATTTCTGTGGTTAAAAATAAGTCAATAACATTTCTTGGTAACTATCCCCGTTGGTGTAATTTGATTATCTCTAAATGCACCTTCATAATTACTTATTAAAAAGTTTTTCTTCAAAAAAAAATAAGTACTTTTCGATTAATATACAAAGAAATATATTTATTATATATTTCCTTCGTTTTGTGTATTGTAAAAACAATGTGGTTTGAATAGTTCTAATTAATCAAAATCATGTTATTAATTTTTTCACGAAGTAACTGCTGGGTGACATCTTTATTTCTTATTTTTTAATTGTTGGTACTTGGCTTTTGTATTCTGTATTTTAAAAAACCGCTTTAAGTTCAATACTTAACTGATAGAAAGCTGTATGTTTAACGGATAAATACTAAGCTGTAACAGAGAAATACATTTTTATAATGCTTTTCACGGTTCATGAGCTCTGTTGTTGGACGCGTTTAGACCAATCAGAACGATTAACAGCGTTGTCAGATTGTACAAATGGTTTTCATTCTTATTGAACGACCAAAAAAAGTCTTGACGAAATATATAACAGAGGTACGAGAGCTAGTATTGGCAAGTCATTGACTAGCTATGAAGTGGGTAGGGGGCAATGCGTCCGTTCAGAGCTCATCAGCCCTGAAAATAGTATAGTTATTCAACATTTGTTAAATAACTTGGTAGTTTTTCATTAATGTTTGTGAAATTCAATATAAATGAAAAATATTAAATGATTAAATGTGGTTTTTACAGAGTGAGACAAATTTTTTTTGACAAGCGTTGGAAAAATATGTTATAAAGAATTATTTAACCATATTCCCAAAAATACCACTTGCGGCTAATGATCCCAGAAAAGTAGATGAGACAAGCTTAAAAAAACATTATGGGCCGTTTTTGAAAAACAATTTTCTTAATTTTTTTAATTTCCATCCGAGAAAATACACTTATTTTGGAAATCAGATAAAAATAAAATGCGCGTGCCCAGGACAAGCGTCAAAAACATTTTTAACACATGTTTTAAGTCAAGAAACGCGAATACCCTTGAAATCTAAATTTTTTTATAAATTTTTATTAACAGCAATAATCTCTCACTAGACAAAAAGAGTCGTGTGAAAAAAATTATACAAAACAGAAACTAACTCTTACGTTTAATTAATTTTAGTACAAAATAGAGAGTGACAGCTTGAGGCAATAAATAAATAACATTCATACTAAAGAACTGAAAATTTGTACAATTTATTATTGAGAAATAAATTTCAATTTACAGTTTACATCCACTGTATAGTCCTACTTTAAAGAAACAGGAATAGACACACGTATATTTGAAATTTATAATTAATACATTAGTTAAATTAAGCTGTAATTATGATCTTCCATTAGCGAAGGCTAAAGTAAAGTTGCGTTTCACAGCTATTAGTTACAAGTTACTACGAGTTAACTTCAAAGCACGTACAAACTTTGAGACAACAGACCGCCAACTTTTAAAACATTATTTACTTTTTTATTACGTTAAGAAAATATATTTTTTCTAGCATTTATATTTTGTCATAATATTATTTGTGTTTTTTTTTTAGCAAAATGAGTTTATTTTCTTACGTTTATTTATCAGAAATCAGCTATAGATCACATCCCAGAATAATACATGTTTAGGTTAATAGTAGGGACGTTCAACATTAACAAGACAAATACAATAATGTAGATAAAAACGGTTCTTTCAATGAAAATGAAACTTTCTTATGGTCAAATTGGGAACCTTGGGAACACTGTTAATCAACTGTTCAAAAAAATTAACATAATAAAAAGTTAACATAATAATAACCTCTTTTCTTAATTTTAAGATGTCAGCTCCGCTTGAAACGTGTATGCCGGAAAAGCAACGTACGGTGATAAGAATTTTTTTCGAAATGAGTAACCCCGGCGAAAATTTACTTAAATGTTAAAATAGTAAACCGAAAAGTATTTAAGCCGCAGTAACACGTATAAGGGTGGATTTTAGAGCGGAAACAACCGGTTTCCTCCACCAAAATATATTTTAAACTTACGTATCAGCTAATTAAGTGATTTTGACAGGCTTTTGGGACATGCAAAGCTCAATTTTTTAAGAGTGTTAAGAAGAACAAAGACTGTGAACAGTGAATACTATTTTCAGGAGTTCCAACAGAGAGTGAGATTCGCGATAAGGCGAAAATTCAAGAGCAGTCTCTCAAAAGATGTGATTCTCCTGCGTGATAACGCGCGCTCCATACCGCTCAAAAAACCAAGGAAACACTCAAGAAATTGTTTGAAAGGTGTTGCCCCATCCTCCTTACAAGCCAGACCTTGCCCTGTCCCATTTTCATTTGTTTAAATCCGCTCAAAGTCTTTTCACGCGGCAAGAAGTTCAGTGACAACCAGGTGGACAAAAAAGCGGTGTTGTTGTTCAGGTCGTCAGCCGAAAGGCTGGTTTGAACCGCTAGAGGCTTTACTAAGTAAAATGAGGAGTGAGGTGGTTTACCAGAGCCTTTCTCACTGAGTGGAAAAGTGTGCTAATCAGTATGTCAGGCCTTCTGTAAAGCATCTACTTTCCACCCTTGCAAATGACACCTTTACTTCATTCACTTCAGGGTCTGGCTGTATATGAAATTCATTACTCTCAGAGGAGATAACTCTGAATAGTGTATTTTACAACTCAATGCTTCAGTCATATAATTGACTGACCATGTGATAAGAAACAGAACTATTTTTTGTAGCCGTTGAACAAACAGATCGAGTGCAAATTATTTAACACTCCACCTACCTATTCTGGGCAAAAAAGCGGTACAGGAATGATTAAAACAGCAACGTGAAAATGTCTACGATGCGAGAAACAAAAATCTCACAGAACGATGGAACTATTGTCAAAATGCAGCTAGAGACTACGTTGAAATGTAATGAAAATTTTATTGTCATAGAATCAATAATTTTTTTCTATATGTCTAGATCAATTTTGCCTCGTTAATTACTGAATGTTTCTCGTATATACAGGTTTTAATAAAAATCGGGTTTACATTGGAAAAAATAATAAACGACAGTATGTTACTAGTAATATAATAATATTAATTGCACATTAATATTTATTTAAACACATTTTGTAAAACTTTAAACATAGTTCAACCTACATCCCTTTATTAAATTTAGTTTCCTACTAACATCAAATTTCATTTAATTAGCACAATATTCTAGTATATTAATTTAAATATTAAACATTTATTTATAAAATTATAAGCAATGTAACATGGTCGTTTTAATTGTGTTACATTGCTTTATGAGTAAATTTAATATATATATATATATATATATTCGTTATATTAATTTAGTGATATTTAATATCTTTCTGTTATATTAAACATCGCAATAACTGATCTGACAGATGTTACGATTACATATTATTTTTTCATATCAACTGGTTTTGCCATTAGCTACTATAATGGGTTATGGAACCGTATCGGTGGGTTAAGTGAAAAATCAAAAATTGAAAACGATACCTTTCGTTGTCATCACAGTATAACTGTTCCAGATAGAACTACGTAGAACTAAGATAGAACTAAGTTCCTGGTAGGCTAAGGAAAAATTCATTTAATCAATTAACATTTACAGCTATCGTTAACATTTCAATAGCAAATAATATAGGTAATTTCTCACAAAATCGGCAGCTGATTGAAAAAAGTTTCTGTTGAAGGAACTTAAAAGAAATCATTTAATTCATTTCTAGTTTTTTTCCCTTAACGCTACGACTTTGAGTTCGTTATTGAATTTCTCATCTTTCATTGACCTGCCAAAAGTCTGGTTCCAAGGGTTTCCCTGTTCTTACCTATTATACCCGTCAAAAATATTCACAATTAAATTATTATTTTTCACAATGTGCTCGTAATTTCGGTTTCCTTCTTTTCAACCTTCCAGTGAATTTTGTTTGCATTCAACTACTAGTCATACTTCAATATTTTTCTTTATCCAGCTTTCCCAACTCCTAAGTCTCACTTCAATGCCAGAAATATTTAAAAAATAATTACTAATTGTATTGAAATTGTGGTAAATTTTATTAAACATAAAGTAGAATGACAAACTTCCTCACTTCTTTATTTAAAAATTAATAATCTGTTGTTTTTTTTCTACCAGTAAATAAGACACTAAACTTAGAATAAACACGGGTTTTCGTTTGATGAAGCCAACAATTATTACAATAACTTCCTCGTTGGTTTTCTATAAATAAAGCCACGAGACTAATGCTGAATAAACCTTTGCACAGAGTCATCTGATACTTAGTGTGTTAGTTACCTGTATACGTGGGGTTTATTTATCAAAATTGTTTATGTAAATTTATATAAATATTTGTAACATAAAGATTGCGTTGTGTATTTTTTAAAAAATCAACCAAGTTTATTTAAAATCAATTCAGACAAATCAACTCTAAGCAAATGTGAAAAGATAAACAAAAGTAAATCAACTATAAAGAATAGATAAATAAATGTATCAACAATTATCATGACAAATAATAAAAATAACAGAGAAAACTGAACTTATAACTTTTTTAATACTTTTTCTCTTTATTTTATTAAATTTACAACACTGTGGAGCTTTGTGCAACCAGTAAATATATTTACAGCTTATTATACAATATTTCTTCGCCACTTTTCAGGAGAACACCACTTTTAAGATCCTCTTTTTCAATAAAAAAATATTAAATGGTTTTTTATAAATATACATAATTTTCAGACAGTGTAAGTTCATTTTGTTGATACAGCAGATCCAGAAAACTATGTCGTTTCACTCGATATTCGTTGTTATCGTCTACAACAACACAATTATAGTGCAATTGTGTCTAGTGTGCACTGTGTAATTTTATGAACAATTCAATTTGGACGATCTGAACTTAACACTTATTAAACAAAAAATTAACTTTAACTATCGAAGTACTTTTAATAATGCGAAATTAATGTTAGAATACACACCTTATGGTAATATAATTTATAAAAAGCTAAAGTAGTAGAGATTATGATAAACATAAGAGTAATTAGCTATTTCTGAGCGTAATTTTTTATTCCATTGTGCAATAATAACACTGCCCAGTTCATAGAGTCATGAGGTAGAATTCACAATGAACACTATCATTACTGTATCACCATAGTGGTAACATATATACAACACCACTGGGTAATCATTACAGCATCTAATACCTAGAGAGCCTATACCGAGTAACAATATGGGTACACCACAGGTTAATTATCGGTAATTATGGTACAAAAAGAATAATGCAGGTGTAATTTTTAACAAAACATTACATTTTTCTCATTTTTGGCATATTATAGGCTACTAGTATTTCTTTAAAATGTTTAGTTGAATTCCCGTAAGAAAAAATAAATAAAAAAAGGTTTTGTTTGATTGTTAATTTTGGTCATAGAGATGTGTATTTTTAATTTTTATTAAAGTTGCATCAACTGCTATCGTTACAACTGTTTACGTGCAATAATTCCAGACTCTGGCCGGGAATCGAATACGAGACCTTCCACTCTAATGTTAAGCCGACCTATCCGAGAGTTTTCTTGTATAACATTCCTCTACTCAAGCCGACAAATTCGCAACCTCGATCAACATATAGACAAACGGCTTACATGGAATGAACATGAACAATTTAACGTAAAGCATTAGATGGTAGCCGAAAACAGCTATACAACCTTTTATCTCGTCGATCTAAATTATTGCTGATTTCTCTCAAATTGCTGTTATATACAGTCTTTACCTAAGCCAATGTGAATGTACGGTTGTCAGATCTATGAATCATCAAAACCATCAGTCTTAGCTATACTTCAACTGTTTCAATAAAAATTGCTTCGTACTCTAGTTAACTCTCCATTTTTTTTTGTGTCGTCACACTTTTCACTCGGACCTAAAACTCCCATTCATTATTAATGACACCATACACAAAATGTATCAACGCTTTAAATTAAAATTACTTAACAACTCCAACCCATTGATTCGTGAACTAAGTTCTCCTCATTTACCAGGCAATCCATATCGTCAGCTCAGCAGGAGGTGGAGCAGAGTCTTGGGTTAGCTTCATTCAATACAGTTCAAATTTAATTTAATAACGCTTAATAACAACATACAAAATAATCAAACTTACTATTATAAATTAAATAATCTTAATGATTAAATTGTGAAAAGGCTAACTGAAGTAATTAACTGCGGGAGTCCTGTTAATGAGTGGTGTCTTCCTGTAATGTGTAACGTCATTTATAAGTATATATATTATATGCATATTTGCTGGTTGTGCTAAACCGCACAGTAGTAAGTAAAAATAAATAAAGTGAAAAAAATAAAATGTATGTATGTATCATCATTATCATCTGCATCATGATCATCGTCATCTTAAGCTTCAACTACTTTATGTTTCTAGATATTAATGCACAGTTCAGCGTCAAGTTTAAATTTGTTTGTTGTTCACCGTTTAGTCTTTCTTGAAACACACTACTGAGTGTGTTTTATATTGTCATTTTAAGAACGTTATTATTCAGACGTTTATCGTCTTTGTTTAAAGTTTATGATTACATTAAAAAACCTGATTGCAAATAACCAATTTGTTAAAAAGAATAATAATAATGTTTGTATATATTTGTACTGAATATCTTACGTTACACGATTTAAACTATCAAAATGTGTCTTCACATTAAAGAGCAAGAAACAAAAATCATAACTGCTAATTATTGAAAACATAACATATTAATATAATGAAAACTTATAATGGCTTCACAAACAGAGAACATTCGTCAGCCGAACTGAATCTGTAACAAAATACAGAAGAATATACCACCTAATTGTTCACAAGGCAAATTTTCAATGTAAAAAGAGGGCCTACTACAGAAAAACTAGGAACTAAACATAAATACTTATTTGTCTCAGATAATTAAATATTTATTTTCGTTTATCCGCAATCACATAGAAAACTACTTAATTCGGTTTAAAGATACCCGCCTTCAATTATCCAGGCGGTCCCGTGGGGCCTTGCTCAAAAATGTTTAACGAAAATAACGGGTCTAATGACCCGCCATTTTGTAGAGCATGAAAATAACAAAAAAATAAATAACAAAAACCTTTAAGCTACGACGAGCCAAACCTGTCAGCAATCCAAATATTATTTATTTATAGAATTCAGTATCGGAAAATATTTCGCAATAATTCATGCATTACTATTAATTTGAACGATATGAAATATTTGACCAGTTTTTTTTAAATGAAATTTACTAAAATAATGAAAAATTTAATAACAGATGTGCATTGGCCCAAACCCCACAGCTAAAAGCAGTTATAAATTTAAGGATAAAATTAAATTACAATAGATTCATTGTAAAAAAACACTCTTAATTTTTTCAGAATTAAATCATGAATTTTCTTGTTCAGAGGTTACCTAAGTTAAATTTTTAGAAATTTATTCTTAAAACTGTTTAAATAACAGACAAACAATTTGTTATTCTCTTTTAAGATTATGTACTATTAGATAAAATACGAATTTACAGTGCAGTGTACTTTAAAGTTTAGCACTTTTACAATCTACTTAAAAATAGATGTGATGTGGAGACAGACGCGTTTCTCCAGACTCTATTCATATTTTATTTTTAAGTGAAAAAATATGTAAATAAGCTAAGTTATAACCGAATAACATTAGTTATTTTACTTTTTTATGCAATTTATGTACGTAAACTTTATACAAAGAAAACGTGTTATATATTATTCACAAGACATTGCGCCTGAATTTTCCACGGGCTTGTTGCAGAAATCAGTTGGTAACATTCTGATACAAACTGTGCAACATCAAAAATATTTTAAACATTATTACGTAATTAAAACCTCATAGGTTTGACATAACCATTATAAAAACGCATAAAACGGTTTCAAGGTTCACCAGTAACTATGAACTTAACTTATGAATTAACTTAACTTATGAATATATTAACTTATGAATAAGGGAACAACCAGTCGGACTAACAGACTTTTAAAAAGTTCACATTGAATTTTTTAACATTCCTTTCTATTTCTATCTACTATTATTATTATAATATATATTATTTTTGTTTACAGTCAACCAAAAGTGGCAAAAGTATGGATTACAAATAAATTACCTTAAGAGCAGGTTATCAATAGTACCACTATAAAAACCAAAAAAAAAAAAAAAAAAAATAGTAAATGAATGCTGTTCTTCAAGTCTTGATTTGTATTTCAAGACAATACAAAATATTTGATTTTAAATAAAAATATGTGATTTTAGTCATCAAATTACTATGCAAAAGCGACGAAATCCGACGTCTTCATACAACTGTCCTTTTTTTAGACAATAATTTTCATTTGTGAATAGTGCACTCAATGAAAACAACAATTTTTAAGGGAATTTTATTGAAAGTATTTTTTCAAGTTAACTTGTTTAGTAATTGTTCCATGTGAACAGATTGTAGATATTTTTGCAAAAAAATAAAAAAACACAGATATTTACTTATTATAAACATCAAACTTTAAACATATACATCAAAAAGAAAATGTACATTGGTTGTATTTTATAAAAAACTATTTTTTTAAATGTCACTTGTTAAGTCCAGCGTATAAAATAGTTTCAGATTTCTAATGTCATCACTGTTGTTCAAAAGTGCAACAGACAAAATATTAAAGTGGTTGTGTGTAGTTTTTAAATGTATTTTTCATCTAGACTTAAATTTTTGTAACTTTCATATCAAATATTTCAGTAATTTTTGTAAAACAAGGAGCATTGTATCATTCTCAGAATCATATTCTGGAAGCGCTGTAAGATTTAAATATTGCTATTACTTGTAGTGTCCCAAAGCTTGAAACCGTACGTTCATACAGGTTTCAGAATGTTTTTTTAAATTAATTTTTTATTCGTTTAGTGATAATGCTGATTTCCTACCCAATATCCAAGAGAATTTGTTAAAGGCGAATGTTTAATTTCAGGTTTTTTTCAATTCATGTACAGTTTCTAGTTTAAACATAGAACTTATCATAAAACTTACAATATACCTATCTTTTTTTTAAAAGTGGTCGGTAAATCTAAATAACTGTTCAATACCAACACACGTTAAATATTTCGATACTGTAAAAAATGAAATAAGAATAGTCCATGCTAATAATACCAATGAGTATAAATGCGTCTCATTTAATTATTTATAAAGGAAATATCTGAAAAAATAGTAGACAAATAAATAATTTAGCTTAACAGTGATAATAGCTCGTACTTAATCAAACATGAAATTTTATAGTAAACTCAATTTTTCCAGAATCGAAAATGCTATCATTGTATTGTAATTTTCCAAAATTATATAATTAAAAAGTAGGTTAGCAAGATTATTTTAGTAAGATAATTACTCCTCATTCTTTTCCTTTTTTTAAATATTTTAAAGCAGAACATTTTCCAACAGCATTCACTCAAAATAAAATACAAATTATTTGATATTTATTTCAAGAATGCCGTTCCCTCAACAACAGAAATAACATCAGTAAAAGTCTCAAAAAACTAAAAAAATGGTATTCAAAATCTTATGAAGTAGGTAAATAAAATTTTTTATAATACTTTCTAATTTATTTTCATTTAATTTCACAATTTTTTAAGCTGCACAATACGGTTTAAATCATTTACAAAAACACTTGTAACATTGATTAATCATCAATCGTCAACAGTGTGGTGAAATAGTAGCTATATAATAACTTTACATAATTTTATAATCAACTTGCCTCAAAGGTTCAGACAAATTGTTACGAATGTAATGACATTTCAAATCAACTTGTCAAATTCATTGAAATCAATTCAACATAACTATATTTTATAATATTTACACTAACTTAACAAATCAAAAGTTTAGCGTGACAACAATCGCTTCTAGGTTTTAGGTTTGTTAACAGTAAAGTAAAATCATTTAAATAACAAAGTAGATACTACGCAGTTTTCAAATTTTAAAAAATGTGAGGGAATATACTATAATAGAAATTGAAAATAAAAAAACTTTCCTAGCGGTCAAATATCTTTTTACTGCCAATTCACAAGAGTGATTATAAAAAGTAATACCAGGATAACTCTTCGATGTTGTTTTGCATTTTGTAATTCACTACACTAAACTAATCGACATAAAAATTAAAATCCTGAAAATATATATCCATAAATTTAAATATTTCAATTTAACCACGATTCACAGAGGAAATTAGGCCAATCATTGAAAACTAAAATTGAAATGATGTTATAACAAATTTAATGAAACCAGCATTAGCATTAAAAATTTTTAATAAAACAAATTAATAATCCTTTTAAAATTAATGCAAATTAGATAACAGATATTCTGCACAAAATAATTGCACTTAAGTCCACAGTTGTAGAATCACAAAATATAATAAACAGTAGAGCATTATTTATTCCGATCAGTAATTTAACAAACAAATAAAATAAAATAAATTCAACATTATAACTAAAAATAAATTCAAATTATGTAAAAGATAATCTTTTTCATATTTCTGCACAATTTCAAAACATTTTGATTTAAACAAAAAAGTCAATACGATTTTTATGTACTAATAAAACCGATAAACATACTACTAATAGCACTTAAATAAAATGTGGAATTATAGGTTCATAATCCGCTTTTGTTAGTTGACTAATCCAAAGTAAATTTAAAAGGCGGGGAACATATATTGCTATTCGACTACGGTTACCTTTGTGTACCTCATCATTTTTGAGTTTTAAGAGTAATTATCATTTTTCTACAAATAATGTTTGCCACAAATTAAATGTTCATTTCTAGTAGCTCTTTCATAAATTTATCTAGCCGTGCGGTTACTGTCACCCGTTTATTTGCATTACATAGACAGTAAAACATTTTTTTTTTTTTTTTTTTTTAACAATAAGAATTATTTACAAACAGTTTAACAAAAACTTTCAGTAAATATTGTGATAATGAATATAACTTGAAGAAGACAGCACTCAGCAGCGTTGCTTCCGTGTGATCGTTTGGTTAAAAGTTATGAAGGGTTTCTTCTTAATCCTGCTGACGTATATATTTTTTTTTTTACGGATGAAGTGAATGAAGGTGTGAAAAGGAGTGGATGAAGACGTGATACTGACGATCTGTGTAATTGATGATTGAAAATTCATTAGATGATTAGTTGTAGATTAATGAGAGCTATGGATTTAGTTCATTGAGAAATAAGAGTTGACCATCCGCAATATAACTTTGTGTAAAACATAAAAATACAAAAACTGTAATTAGACTACAATAGAAAACAATATTTTCTGACTTTCCTCTACCACACCGTTAATCAAATGGAAGTACAGTAAATGTAGCGTAAAGAATGCTGATATCCATGCGTCACAATGTGTATACTACTACGGAAAAAACATCAGTCTGTACCCAGTTCGTTACCCAGCTTTTTACCTAACTGTATTTATGGAGCTGTACCAGCTCATTATGTCATCTTTACACTATTTACGTGATTCCTTAATCACAATTATAATAAATTAACTGTATTATGAATTTTAAAATAACATTTTTAAATCAATCTGAAAATGTAAACATGTATAACTAACTTGAAATTGAATTACTAAAGTTTTCAATACCGGATAAAGTTTTATAATTGTTGTTATCAGTAGAGCTATTAACATAATCTAATGATTTTAAATGAATCTACGTCATAAATTAGAGATTGTTACAGAAAGTTATTCAATTTTCTTTACATAATTTTTTGTTAATTCAGGTTTCAAGCGCCATTGTCAAAAATCTTTTTATATGATTCAACGCTTCAAAATTTTTAAAGAAAGTTGTTTTTAGCAACGTGTTTACTACAAATGTCCACATAGAAATTTTCCGATTTCGACGCTAATTTGGAGTTCAAAGAGATATATTTGGATTGCTCCGTGTCATGTTTTATATTTTTCCCAAACATTGTAAATTATTCGAAATGACAGCTAATGCCACAGTGGCATGTTCACGCAGTTTACCCGCAGGAATTAAAAAAAGAAAAACATTTTTCTGCTTCTTCTTTCATAAATTTCCGTGCTTCTTTATTCGACTAGCAGCTTTCCCAGTTAAAGTTTTACCACTTGAACCGACCATTGACTTTATTTTTGATAATTGCTGGTTAAAACAATATTACTAGCGCGGAATATTGCTTTCCAAGATTAACTCGTTACTTAAAGAGTAGTTACATTATGGAATAAATTTGTCTAATGTTTGTATTTTTATTTTTTAATCATAGACTTCAACTTACGGTCTATCATAATTTCCTTCGAGGGTCTACAATTCAGTAGTGTTCTCCTCCAAGCCATTACGTCAAATATCACTCATTTACTTCACCAAATTCTCTGGTTGTTAGTAGTGCACAATAGTGGATAAAATATAAACAAGTGAAAAAATCTCCCAGGCAGTAAGACAGTTAAATATACCGCATCACGAATAAAGCAGCAGGGTATTGAAAACATAGCAGGCGTTTTCAGTAGTGAAAGAGATAAAAGATTATTACTCATACGCTGAAGCTAATAAGTATGATGGTAACAGTGTCAATAAACGGTATGATACTTTTATGGAAACCAAGAAATAAAACAAGACACCCTTAATAAGAGTACTACGCTGAAAAACCCAGGTTAGATCCCAGTAAAGGGCTTGGCAATTATCTTTAATATACTTATCTCGTCAGTGACATTACAATCAATATAATCGTACCATGAGAGTGTTTAAAAAAAATAAAAAAATTGAATACACAACTCAACTTACAGAATAAAATTGTCACAGTCTGTTAAACAATAACATTGACAGTTTAAAAAATTGTTACACTTAAAAATAAAGTTTGTCACCTAGACATGACAACATATTGTTTTTCTAAGACTTTTAAGAAAATTATTTTCTTAAGTAATACAGTTTAAAAATACGACATGATGTAGGTAACATAAAACAGGAAGGATAGACATTTCAGTGTTATAGTAATGTAACCCAGCACTTAACAAATGTCGCAAAACAGGAGTGTACCGTATTATCTTTACAACAGAAATGTTGGTATTTAACTTGTTTGTTATATGTACTTGTGTATATATATTTATATATAAAATTGTTTAAAAGCACTTAAATCACTGTCAAACAACAGACAACTTCCACAAATAAATCAGAATTTAAAAAAAATAATACTGTCTTAGAAAGAATAAATGTCTGAAATTGAAATGTATTACGTTATTTTCTAAAGTTAGAATTGAACGCATATACGATATTTCAATTGTCGAGGTTTCCCTGATATTAGTAATGAGGTTTAATTCACTGTGTAAGAATCACAATAAATGCATTAACTTAGTATTTGTAGGCAATTCTGTAAAAGCAAAATTTGTTTTTGTTTCAGCAAATGTTAGTATCTAATTATTAATTTTGGCTTCAAAAATCAACTTGTTTAGATAATGTTAAAAGAAACATACAGATTTCATATAGCGTTAGATATACATCGGTTAAGAAAAGTTGAGAAAATTACTTCCAGTTTCCAGATTACTGATCTTTTAGTTAACTTTATAATTTAATAACTTCGGTTATCAGTAACTTGACTCAAGTTTAAATAGAAACATTTATTTGGGAAACGAGAAGTCAATTGCAAATCGTATTAAAATTATAATTATTACAAAGAAATTTTATAATACAGGCACCTCCATGGATCATGAGTCGGTTAGACTTTCACTTTATCTTCGTTAATAGTCAGGGTCAGGATTGATAGCAGC
Source organism: Catonia carolina (assembly GCA_035578175.1). Taxonomy (NCBI): domain Eukaryota; kingdom Metazoa; phylum Arthropoda; class Insecta; order Hemiptera; family Achilidae; genus Catonia; species Catonia carolina. The sequence continues at coordinate 87,344,604 of JAQMRL010000002.1, forward strand.
TTACTATATCGCTGTTTCATTAGCGTTATTCTTTAACTCCCGGTAACTGTCACATCTTATAAAATTCAAAACTTGGTGTAAATATTGAATGTTGTTTCGTCTTCTGGTTCTTACAACATACGATCACCATCTATAGAATTTTTAATAATGGCCTCAAGTCTTAGCATGTAACCAATCAATGCGGTTCTTTTCTTCTATATTAATTTTCAAAATACACTCACGTCTCTAGCTCTCCTCAGTAGCCTACTTCCTTATTAATAAGCTCCAGCTTGTTTTTATGTTTAGTAACTTAAGTCGATCCAGGACTTACAATCAAAATTCTTAAGACTTGCTTCCGGCGCTCGTTTTTATGTAACCAATACAACCCTCCACGAGGATTTCAATATTTCGACAGTAAAGGAGCTAACCGCGTCCTTCTACAATACATTTCACGAACGACCAGATTACGACAGCAACAAGGAACTTCCCAACTGTGCGACATCTAAAGCGAAAATGGAGTAGGACCTCTTGGTCTGAATAACGGACTATACCTGTAGTTATAAACGAAGAATATACCACTGGGTACCTATTCTCCTTAAAGTAAAATTCCCCACTTTCATTTAAGTAACATACACGGAAATTGTGCAGCTCAATGTACAGTACCGTAATAAAAGAAATCAAAGAAAAAACAGCCCGAATTACATACCCATACAGTGCCAAACGCCATACAAATTTTTAAACCTTAATCCAATTTTATGGGCTACTGTTACCGAATATTTTGCTTCCGCTAGACTGCAAAGCGAAACAAATCTCGTGTTAGATTCCGGGCTAATTTCTGGAAACGTTAGCAATTCAAAATACACAGTATCACCAGTTACCATGCAATCAATATGACTTCAATTTTTAATAAACAAAAATATTTATGTAATGCTTTTATTTAACGTATAAATACCAAAACAGTTACGTCATCGAAAAATATATTATGTATTTTGAAATCTTCATTCCTTTATGAAAAAATAAGTTCAATTTTTTTAAATCGTGTGAAAAATAACAATTTTCCAGCAACACAGCTTTTTAAAAAATAAGAAAAGATGTAAAGTATTCGTACTAAATAATAAAGAGTAATACAGCAGAATGTAACTTGAACAAGAAAGACATATTTGGAGAAAATTAAGGTGGCTGCAAGAATGAGCGAATGGAATGAGGGCGGAAGTCAATTTTAGCAAGGAAACATATATGTAACAATACTTCAGCACAAGGAAATGTACAACGATGACATAATAGATGAGCACGCAACATTTATTTTCAACTCAACCTACTTTCACAAACACACGGATTTAGAATAATTTTGAGATTTTCTTTCATACTGTTTTAAAGTGTAGAACTAGTAATGAATAATATTACTCAGAAACTAAATAATATTATTTTACAATACAACTGAGATATCTTTTACTAAAGCTGATGGCTTGCGAAAAATTAAATTTATTTTCCAGTGAAATTATCTGTCAGTTCATATATACCTTACATAAATACATTCAAATTTCAAATAAGACACAAAATAGATATAACATACAAAAATATATTATTCAACAAGATTATCGATAAAATCAAGAAAGAAAACTAAAATTCAATGAAAATTTAGACAACATAAAACGAAAACTAAACAAATAGACACAAAGAAAAAGATGATAGGTGATTTTATAATTATATTAAAACCGAAATTTTGTGAAAGGCTAAAAAATTCATTGTATTTTTAACTGCTTCTTTCTCTACAAAATTCAGTCTTAAATTTTTGTTAATTTTAATTAATGTTCGTGTGGAATGTATATTTTAGCAGTCTGTGATGATACGTGTGATTGTACGTGGCGTGTTGCAATGGGTCCAGATCTTTGTTCAGTATAAAATTTTATTCCCTCGGTAAAGAGTTGTTAAAAAAATTACAAACAAACGCACAACATTTTAACAAAACAGTGTACGGTAATGATGACATTTTAAAGTTCCAACGAAACAGTAATTTCCAACAAAACGTTTAGATACTGTAAACTAAATTTAAATTTTCACTACGATGTTTAATGAACACAAATGAATCACTTATAAAATGAACTCTTCTCATCAATATTTTAAAACTAAATGCAGTTATTACTTTGTTTCAACGACTCATTTCTGTGATACCCCGAGTTCATTTTAAATAACATTGTACCTTTTCTAATTAAACAAAACTCATGAGGATTTATCACGTTACCACAATTATAACTATTCCCATTAGTTTCTCAAAACAAGGTAAAATCAGGAAATATTTTAAAACTATAAAAAAGTATGATAATGGTTGTAGCAATTAGAATCATATAATTTTTCTACAAGTTATGTAAGGGTAAATATACTCGTATAAATACACGTTTGTTTTAATGGAACTACATTCGAATTACTACAAAATTCGTAAAAAGCTTATTACAACTGTCACATAAACATAATTAATTTTTTCCAGTTGTGTTAAAAATAATACAAATATAGACCAGCCCGTTGGTGTAGGCTACTTGTCAGCGCAAATAATACCTATTCTAGGGGTCTCGGGTTCGATTCCCAGTCAGGTCTGGCACTTATTCAGAAAATTAAAGCGAGTTTTGAATTTATTTTCGTAATTTTTATTACGTAAACTTTTCGTAAGTTTTCGTAAATTTTTCTGAAGGCCTACTCCTGCTCAGTTAACTGTCGAGATGTAAGCCTGCAATAATTTTTTTAACTTTATTGATTTTTTTTATATTACGGTATTTTATTGAAATTGGAACCTTTATTACCATCTACGTACTATCCCATTTCTTTCGCATTGCTTCATTTTAGTAAGACAAGTGTATTACATATAATAAGTGTATTACATATAATAAGTGTATTTATAAGACCTTTTAGTCTTTTAAACGTAGGAGTTCCTCAAGGAGCAGTTTTGTCTAACTTTTTGTACTCCATCTACGTATCCGATTTTCCTACCAAAGAACTCAACATGTAAATGCAACATCTGCCAATGACGCAGCAATATTAGCCAGCGAAGCCAGATGTGAAAATGTAACACTTAATTTTCAATATCTCATAAACAACATACAGAATGGTTGTACTACTTGGAAAAATAAATTAGATTCTGAAAAATCACAATACATTACACTTACTCTCACACGATAAACTTGTACCCCAATTTATTTAAAAAATACACCGATCCCACAAAAACCTCATTGAAATATGTATGACTGACACTAGACAGACGATTGACAGGGAACCCAGATATCCGAATTAAAAGACAATCTCTTAAAGAGCGATTAAAACATATCTAAAGTCTTATTAATTACAAATCTTCCCTTTCAGTTACTCAGAAACTAAACCGTTACAAATTACTTCTTCGTCCCATTTGGACCTATGGTTAAGTGATCTCCGGATCAGCTGAAACATATAAAACAAAACGTATTCAGGCATTCCAGAACTAACCTTTACGCATCATCACAGGGTGCTCTACACATGCATGTAAAAAAATATTATACTTTTTTTTAAAAAAATCCCTAATGTGTGTACGCTGCAATCTGACAATAAGCAACCCCATGACCTAATGAGGTGAGAATAATGTGTACGACGTGACGTGTAAATGTAGTGTAGTCTTGTACAGACCCAGGCCGACCAATCCTGAGAGAGTATGGTTAATTGAACCCTAACCATTAAAGTACACCGGTAACCACTGTCTAGTAGTCAACTCCGAATAAAAGTAACTATAGGGACCTTAAAACCGAAACGGTAAAGAAATGTTACAGACGTTTTCATAGCAAACCACACTATCACACAGAGCTAAAACTTCAAACATTATCCGTTCCCTACCTACCACACAACCCACCTAGAAGACTAAAAAGGCAATGGAATAGAGACCTTTTTACTTTCTCTTGCCTATATGAATATATAGGAAGGAAAGTATTGTTTTCATGTCGATTTTTAGAAATCGAGTTTTCACCGGATCTATACGTTTTCAGACCCCCTGAACCCAAAAAACATGTTTTTAGCGATTGGTCTGTGTGTGTGTCTGTGTGTGTGTGTGTGTGTGTGTGTGTGTGTGTGTGTGTGTGTGTGTGTGTGTGTGTGAACAGAATATCTCAAGAACGGAACAACGTACGAACTTGAAACTTGAAACTTAAGTTACATACCACTACCGGACCCGACACGAACATTTTCATCAAAATCGGTCAACCGGAAGTAGTATTTTATTCGTATAATTTTTCACTTTTTTGCGATTTTCTCAAAAACTGGTCCTACGATTTTTTTAAAAATCGCCTGGTTTACTCAATTTTTTATTCTCTACAAGATAGGGTAGGCGTCATGTTTGCTGAAATTCTGGGTGAGGCTGTTTTCACGTAAAAACGTTGTTTTATTAAGATTACAGCTTTAATATGCATTTTAGCGCAAAACTTTATATAATAAAAGTTGTAGAGAATTGAAAATTCTACAACTTTTATTTCAAACAATTTTTTGTATAACGCTTAGTTTAGCGGTAATTTGCGATTTTCTGTTTTTTTTTCTCACGAAAATGTGTGAAAAATTGATTTTTTTAAGATTTCGGCCTTAGTATGCATTTTACGACAAAAGTGTATATAATTTAATTTATAGAAAATTAAAAGATCTACAACTTTTATTTAAAGCATTTTTCTCTACAGAGCCTAGTTTAGAGAGAAAGGGTGATTTTCCGTATTTCTAAGCCAAACTGAGGTTGATTTTCATTTTGCATCATTCACTCATGATTAAAATAAGGTTATTTTTTTGAGGTTAGTTTTTTGTTTATTTCTAATATTTTATTAATAATGTTAGGTTTATTGTTAATTATTTGCATTGGCAAGAGAAAGTTGTGTGAGTGTTTCACACCAGATTTTTTAAATTGTCTTGAGGGGCTACCGCTGGGCGACTTCCTCACACAATATACAAGGCAATTTAATGAAACTATTGACATTATATTTGATTGTTGTATTAAAATATTACACAGTTGCCGTTTCTTTTTTCAAATAAAGTAAAAAAATCTGGTGTGAAACACTCCCACAACTTTCTCTTGGCAATGCAAATAATTAATAATAAACCTAACATTATTAATAAAATATTAGTAATAAACAAAAACTAACCTCAAAAACATAACCTTATTTTAATCATGAGTGAATGACGCAAAATGACAATCGAACTCAGTTTGGCTTAAAAATACGGAAAATCACGCTTTCACGCTAAACTAGGCTCTGTAGAGAAAAATGCTCTAAACAAAAGTTGTAGATCTTTTAATTTTCTACAAATTTTATTATACACACTTTTGTCGTAAAATGCATTCTAAGGCCGAAATCTTTAAAAAATCGATTTTTCACACGTTTTTGTGAGAAAAAACAGAAAATCGCTAATTACCACTAAACTAAGCGTTATACAAAAAAATGTTCGAAATAAAAGTTGTAGAATTTTACATTCTCTACAACTTTTATTATATAACGTTTTGCGCTAAAATGCATATTAAAGCCGCAATCTTAAAAAGAAAATGTTTTTACGTAAAAACAGCCTCACGCAGAATTTCAGCAAACATGGCGCCTACCCTATATTGTAGAGCATAAAAAATGTAGTAAACCAGTTGATTTTAAAAAAAATCGTAGGACTAGTTTTTGAGAAAATCGCAAAAAAGTGAAAAATTATACGAATAAACTACTACTTCCGGTTGACCGATTTTGATGAAAATGTTCGTGTCGGGTCCGGTAGTGAAATGTAACTTAAGTTTCAAGTTTCAAGTTCGTACGATGTTCCGTTCTTGAGATATTCTGTTCACACACACACACACACACACACACACACACACACACACACACACACACACAGACCAATCGCTAAAAACATGTTTTTTGGGTTCAGGGGGTCTGAAAACGTATAGATCCGGTGAAAACTCGATTTCGAAAAATCGACATGAAAACAATACTTTCCTTCCTATATATTCATATAGGCAAGAGAAAGTAAAAATATAGCAAAAAACTTTATTGAAATTTCACGACAGTAGAATTTGACTAGTAAAAATCTTGACTTATAATCGTGTAATAAATAGGCCTACTTTAAGGAGACCACCACATAGCGACAGGACTCCAACTTATTATTATTATTGTATTAATAATTTATTTAATTATAATTATTATTTAAAAAATATTTACGCCAATTTTCAAAAGTATGCTCATGATGTAGCATAGCTTACCTAATAATGTCTCGGCTACATCATCTGTGTAGACATCTGGGGGGATTACTAGGGGTTCATTGTCTAAAGCACGTATACAATCACAAGCTCTAAAGTCTTATGAACACAGATAAAACACTGAGCAATTGTTCAAGGATTTTCAGGTACTAGACGTTCGTCGACTTTAAGCCCAGGTACTAATTATACAGGCGCACAAAAACGCAGCAAATTTCCTAAAACGAATCAAAAATATTGGTACAAGAAACCGGCATTTCATTCCTTTGCATTGCGATCAAAAATCCTTTTCCAGGAACTTTTTTGCCTGACCCCCAAACTGTACAACCTGCTCTCCTAAAATTATAAAAATATACGGAAAGTTATAAAGTTTAAAGCTGAATTACAAAAATGCTATTTAAGACTGACAGTCAAAACACGATTACACCTTTAAATCTATGAGTTCGCATCCTGACATTTTTATTCTGGACGACCTGGTGTTGGAAAAATGCACTAAATTGACTAATGTCAGTACATGGAAAACCATAGTTGGCAAGATTATTAGGCCTATCCCACCTTGTACGTAATTATAATAAACAGAGATACATATAAGATTCGTAGTAGTGACATCAGAAGAGAACTAGGCAGAGACGAAACCATCCAAAAGAAATGAGCAGATACAGGACTCGATGGAAAAATCATGTCACAAGAATGATAAGTGAAAGGGTTACGGTCCAAGCATTGCAATATCACCCAATTGGAAGAAGGGCTAGGGTAGTACAAGGAAAAGGTGGTTTGAGGCTGTAACAGGCATAGCGCCTAATTCGTACGCGGTAGAAGAAAAGGAAGAAATAAATTTTATGTAAGGTTACTTAATTTAAAAAGTTGGTTATTTTTGGGAAATAAAATTATTATTATTACAATTATGGACTCAATAAATTTTTTTCAAATGTTACATTATACGTATCTTGGCGGATAATTGGCAGATAATTATAACTACATTAGCAATTAGAGTTATAGTTAAGTGATATAAAATTTCAACCAGTTTAAGTGTTGTACTTTCTTTAAATTTAGTAAATATAAGAAAAGATGAGGTAAGTGAAAAGTGTGATGGCACCGGTTGCACCTACACCTCTAACTGATATTCACTTACCGGATATTGGTAATTGCAACGTGCTCGTATGTGATTGACCTTGTTAACGTGGTTTAAGTAGACCAACACACGGCCTATTTGATCACGCATGGTTGCTCGGTAGGCTAATGACGTACAAAAGGGACGAGAGCATGCCTTGTTCTATGTTTAAGAGGCCGTATTATATGCGATTATGATAAGGCCACCACCGTTCCATTAGACAATACATTATAGCGGGACTAAAACAGTAATAAGCCTCGAATAATAGGTTCATTGTACGTGATGTCCAGATATTCTTGATTAGAACAGTATTCTAACGCACACCACACCAGATGTTGTTATTCCACTTAAATTATCATCGAACCTAAATTCCAAAATGGTAATTAATTTTGCCCGTATTCATATATGCCTTCGGGTAGATACAGTCAAAATATTCAATTTCAATCAGTAATACTTTCTAATACACAATTTGATAACATATCGTTTCTGTTAAGCTGCAATTTTAGAAAAAATTAAAAAATGTTAAAATATAATTTAATTGATTATTCGTTAAACAAAACAAATCTTAACAGATTTGTTTGCTCATCCAAAACCACTGATACAAAATGAAGCAAAATTGCTTCTTGTCATTTACCGAAAAAACGCTGAAAGACGATTATGAAGAAATGAAACACGGATCTGCTTTATTAGGGACTTTATGTCATTAATAAATAAATAACGTGATAAATTTTCAAAAACAGATAAATAGGATGTAGGAGATATTATGTCAGCTCCAATGGTGCTCTCCAAGCATGTCACTCATGCAATTTCATTAATTCTTTGTAAGAGAAATATTTTATTTTTCACACAGGATGAACTAAAATTTTTGTAGTGTGGTTACTTATTCCTCACACAAGAGAATGCCAAATTTCAAGAAAAACTATTATTATTCCCACATGGGATTGAAATATTTTTAGTGTGATCACTGCCACTATCTATCTTAAAGGAGATGCTTTTAATTATCATTTTACTTATGTGATCAATGTGCTTGTTCAGTTCAAATCATATCTCCTGAATCATTACAATAATAATAATAACAAAAAATAAAAAGACACACAATTTCTTCTAAGCTTTTTGTACTTCTTTAATGGAAGTTTATATATTAATGAATAATTAATATAAAGTTGCAGTGTACAACATTTTAGTATTTTCTTACTTACACAGGGACATTATTATTTATATTTCATAAAAATTACGAGCCTGTACATTTATTTATTGCTTAGTTATCGCATTCATAAACAATGATAAGTCAATCATAATAAAACAAGATACATATTTAGTCAAATTTCAGAAACCACTAGCTCATTCCATTTAGTTGATTAAAAAAAACAATCTGTCGATCTAGCAAACACTATCAAATATCTCAAGTGTCACAAAATAAAACAGATCTAATACACTGAATGGACGGTAAACTTATTCCATGTTAGCAGTTTGATGTTATACCGCCCATTAAAATAATTTACAAAGATCCCTTCTTATTCTTAGTTGCCTAGTAACTAAATAAACTCTTTTAAATATTTTCTGGTAATATAAATTAAATAATTTTTAAAGTATTAATTTTTCAATCAGCTGGAGATGTTTATTTTATTTCAATAGACTCAAAAATAAACAACTCCAGATGTGCATTAAATTCGTCATATTACATCTTTCACCCACCCTCATAATTACTAGTTGAATACCTATTACAGGTTGTGAATTTCACTAAAAGTTAAAAAAATACGTTTTTATTTGGAAATTCACAACCTCTTAATCAGTTCACTGTTATTCCTGACTTAATTTTGGTTTGAATTCGGACAGGGACGCCTACTAAATTTTATTGTATTCACAACTGGTTGGTTAACTTTAGACGTGGCGCTTTCAAAGATACCTTTAAGAAATAACTACTTTTCACTGTATGATATTTTTTTTTGAGAATATGAAAATTTTGAAAAACAGAAGTAATAATTTATTTAATGAACAAATCAATTCGTTTGGTGCCTCTGCTTTAGCCTTCACATTGTACCACTGTTGTCCAAAAAATTTATTGTCAAATAATAATAAAAAACACTTTTATCATACGGGATAATTACCGATTTCTATCACCAAAATTGAATCTGCTTCTTATGTGTTTTTCTTTTAAGCGCAACGCGACCATTATGCGGTTATAAACATATTTCTTTAGTCTATTATTTATTTTTGAAGTTCAAGTAAAACACATTTTGTTCGATAAAAATGTATTCCAGATAAAAGTACACTTAAGATAAACTAACAAAATATACTTCCCTTTTAAGTTTACTTTATACTAGCTAAACATAATAGATAAGACTCACAAGAACAACTAAAACACAAAAACAAGATTCGTTGTTTATTTACCAGAATTCAAAATTGAACTTTATAAGTTGTCATATTTTTTAAAAACCCAAGGTAATTTACAGTTTTAAGAAGCTAACACACCTTATTTCTGCCGGAATAGGATAATCAATTCCCGCGGGGAAAAGTGAACAAGTTTTTATTACTATCAACATTGTAGTGATAATGTATAAAATTTTAGTATACCAAATTATATGTATTTAGCCTCGTGTTTCTGGAGTTTTCGTAATAAGGCAAGTGAGCCAGTAAATGTTAATATGTATCTACCTATATACTACAGTCAAACTTCTACTAACGGACAATTTTAAAAGTCCCGGCATTTTCCCGTAAGACACAATACTAAAATATTTCCTAATAAAGGACCCCCCCACATAACGGACGCGGACAGTTAATCTGTATGGTTTTGAAAATTAAATTTCTGAAAAGCGGACAAGACTTGTCCACAGAAAAATGTTATTACAATGTATGTAGGTTAATACATTTTCAGATTAGGTATTGTGTAAATTGTGTAATCAACTTATGTATAATCTGGAATACAAACATATAATATGTTGGATTACTTGTAAGTACTGTACATGCATGCATATTTTTTATATATTACATATTAGATAATACGTTTCCTTTTTGGTAATTTTACGTATATACATGTACTATATATACCACAACTTATGTATTAAATAATTTTTTTCATTGCATAAACGTACATAGTATGTATTTTAAAAATATATTCTTGTTAAATACGTTACATTACGCAATACAGAATGTAAATACAGAAAATTGTGTAGTACACATATTTCTCATTAGCGGACACTCCTTAATAGCGGACAAATTTTTTTGTCCCGCGAGTGTCCGTTTTTCAGAAGTTTGACTGTACAAATATTTTATTTTTGCTATTTCAGTACGAAAAGTACCGCAAAAATAAATAATTAAATATGGAGTTCCAGTGAGAAAATTTCAATTTTCTTTTAACCACCGAAATATCATCTAAAAAAAATAACGAAAGCAGTACGTGAAGATAAATATGAAAACAATCAAGAAAAAATTCAATTTTTTTTCTCATTTAACTTGCAGCTACATCATACATTTAGAAAAAAATTTTCTTAAAATAAAACGAGAATAATATGTAAGTAATTGAATGAATTCTTATTCAAATCTCATATAAAAAAATAATTATAGGAACGGTGCTGATACCCAAACGTGGCATGATGTAAATTGAATTTGAAATATCAGACAAGTGATGGGATTGTAAAGTTATAAACGATATAAATACATAGAAATGTAATTTAAATCTCGCATCTCATACGTTTGCTTGGTTTATATACGAATAATATATCGGTACTTCGAATAACATGTTTATTTGATACTGAAAAAGATGAGAAAAAAACAACATAGTAAAACCGTGCAGTAAATTTTGAGCTTATTTTACACAGGAAATTAATTTTTAGAAAAAGCGACATAAGGATATATTTATTGTTCATTTGGAAAATTTTAATTTTACTTAAATTGACTGTTCTTTTGAGTTACTCAACTATTGTTAGACAGAGTACAATGAACAGCAAAATAAAAAGATTTACATTATGCTTTTTCATAGCTAATGACGAAGTGGAATGAAGGTTAGATTTTAATTACAAAATAATACCTTTGTCAAAAAATAAACAAAACACTTTTTAACAAATAAGTTAATTTTTCATTAGATAAAGCTCTCGAGTTTACTAAAAAAAGATGTCTATCATGTTGAAAAATTAAAAATCAGGTGTGAAACACTCAGACAACTTTCTCTTGCCAATGAAAATAATTAACCATATAACCTAACATTTGTAATAAAACATTAGAAATAAACAAAAAACTAACCTCAATAAACATCACCTAATTTTAATCATGAGTGAATGATGCAAAATGGAAATCAACCTTAGTTTTGCTTAAAATAAGGAAAATCACTCTTTCACGCTAAACTAGGCTCTGTAGAAAAAAATGCTCTAAGTAAAGTTGTAGATCTTTTAATTTCTTATAAATTGTATTTAATACTCTTTTGTCGTAAAATGCATGCGACGTAAATGCGGCGTACCGACAGAGGGCTTTGTTGTCGAGGCCGAGTGAGTAACCGCTCCCTACCACAGCGCTCTCTCAGTAGCTATATAAGCTCACTGCCCTGAGCCGCTCATCATTACGCTCTACATCCCCGACTAAGATTGGCCAACTCATCCACGAGATAAAGGAAGATGCTCTGGGACTTATAGCAGCCAGCAACGCAGCAGTCGTCGCCGCAGCTCTCGCAGCTGCAGCCACGCGCTGCCTACGCCAGTCTCCTTCGAGACCAGCACAACGGTCCTTCTCAGGACCAATTTATTAAGGTTTTAACCGGCCCTTTTCAGGGCCATCAACCTGAGCCACAGCTCTCGTCGCAGCCACGCGCTGCCTATACCGGTCTCCTTCGAGACCGGCACAAAGGTCCTTCTTTGGACCAACTCATTAAGGTTTACTCCGGCACTTTTCAGAACCATCAACCTCTGTCCGTCCCGGCGGACATACACATAAACGGCCTTATTCAGGGACCCCAACAGATAAGGTTTGCCACTTAATGGCAGCATCTGGTGACATAACCTTCATTTGAACTCATATTGTACGCAAAGTAACAACAAAAACAAGAAAATACCTACAAATTAGACCTGCAAATTGTAGCACAATTAAAATCACGATTAAATCTACGCAACCATATACGACCAATATTTTTAACGCACTAAATAGTACTAATGTTTAAAACAAACAGGAGAGCAACTACTGTAATGGTTTCGAGAAGAATTAGTAAAACAGTGGTCATAAATGAAAACATCCGTAAGATAAGAATAACTATTGTACATAATATAATGTATTATGTTCAACAAAATCACGCTATTGTGAATTCGCATAAGTCGAGGTCTTACAGTAATACCAGATATATTTGTATAATACAGAACAAAAACTATGTGGTATTCTATACGTAACGGGTTTATACTATATAGATTAGTATATTTAAAATAAGTAGATCAGTAGCAGTAGAACTAGATAAGCTAGTTAAATAAACACTAAATTGATGGATAAGTGAATTAAGTAGTTTATAATGAAGTCGTTTTATAATATCAAAAGTTAGATAACTGTCGACTAATTTATCTACGCTGGCTTACCAAACAACAAAATACTCTCATCATCACAACATTTGAAAATTAAACTTTATTCAGCATCGACACCTAATAAAGAGCGGATGTTAATACGCAGAAAATTAATGTCTCTTTTACTTTGACATCACATTTATCATTCACGGTGGAGGTGATAAGAAAGTAATGATTTTATCATCAATTTTGCAAGCTTATAGACAAACAAAACAGCAAATTCTAGTTTAAAGTAGAATTTATTGTCAAGCGATATCTTAACCAAAAAACTCGAATATTTATGAGAGTATAATATCCAAGAAAAAATTTTATAGCTGAAAACCTAACGTAGTACAATGTTGATAAACAAAAATGTTATTTTTCACACCATGACCTACAAATTACTGCAAGTAAATAGTACACTTTGTACATAAGTAAAATAAATATTACAGAGAAAATTTTATGATTTGGATGATCCGCTTCATAAAATTAACGTCCTATCAAGACCTAACACTTGGTTAACTTCTTTCCACGTTCTACATAAAATTGTGAGACCAAATACAAATTTTTCTGTATAAAAAAATAAATCACACACGAAAACAGTCTTTTAGAATTAGAGATATAAATTAAACAAAAAATCTGGTATGAAACACTCACACGACTTTATCTTGCTATTGTAAAATAGGACAAATCTTAATGAGCAGTAATTGTGAAAAACTGCCATAAAATATAGTAAGATAGATGAATGATATTAAACAATATTTGTTAAATATATCGTTTCCAAAGAATATGCGGAATGATTGCAAGAACAATAAGAAAGAGAGCTCAAAAGCATACTTTGATGAGATTTTAAGACGTAATGGCAGTTCTGACACTTTTGTATGATAGCGTAACGTAAAGGGAGAAAGAAACAGTGATGCCAAATTATCAAAAATATTGTCGACTTAAGGTTTTTTAAAAGTCAATTTATTTAGCTGGAATAGCTAAAAATAAAATATGATCAACTTCAAAATAAAACTTGATCGTGTTTGTTCGACCGAATAAACAAGTTAACATTTATTACAAAAAGCGAGTTTAATACTACCCGGAAATTTTATTTTATGCAAATGAGACGTCACTTTGCGTTTATTTTCGATATTACACTGTTAAAATAATGAAGACGTAAAAAGTTTAATTTTCGATTGATAACTACAAAAAACAAATATGCTATTATATCTCGGAAATACATGAACGAATTCAATAACTAATAAAATTATAAAAAACCTGTTCTAATCAGTTTCCAAGTTGTCAAAAGAAACAAATCGTTCTGAGATATGGCTGAAGTGCTTCAAAAAATCCATCAGCGGCGTTAAAATATATTGCAGTTCAGATTATAGCTCTGTTCACAGAAAAAACAAACAAAACTTGAAATACATTTTTGTATCCAGAAACGTTTAAAACGAGATTTCATAACATTCTGAAAAAAATGTTTCTTCGGATTTTTTTCGTATACGGCCTTTTTCAAATGTCTTTGGATAATACAGAAACGTTACAATACTTCACAAAAGATTTTAAAATCAATTAAAATAGCCTCTTTTAAACAAATATTTTCGGCCTAATCACTAGTGTAATGTACATAATACACAACGTAATTCTTGTCTTTAAACTTACACCTACAACCTCTAGATTTTAAAACTTCTGCTTGGCATGAAGCGGGAAGAGGCGTCTTTTGAAATTTGATCCAAATCAATAGAATATGATTGACATATAAATTATATTTTATATTTAATTATAATTTTTGAAAAAATCGTAAATTTTCAGTGAGTTTGTCCGAATGTCTGTGTCAAATGTTCGGGTGTTTAGCTATAGGTATCCTGAACAGAGGCATTTGTCGAATTGAACTCCAGTGGCAATTCTCAGAAATTTATTTAAGGCCAGAATTTTGTTGATTCACTTTTAACTGATATTTACAACTGAAATCGTGTTTCTAAATTGGACGTAGTTTTGATTTTCGAAGCAATTTTTTTTTCAATTTAACCCTATCACAATCAATTATTTTTTTGCGTAGCTACTACTTCGTGTTTTCGTATTACATAATCTGTAAGTAATAGTTTGCAAAAGGATTTTCATAAATATTTTGTAAGGGGGCCGTAGGGAGGCCCTAGGATATACGTCTACAACACAAAATTAACTTTACAAACCCACTCTTGTAAAATGCCCTACCTTGAAGACTATACGGGGACAATTTCACTTACCGGAAACTTCAAAGATTTTGTTATGAAACACACTAAAAAAAAAACTAAAATTTCTAAAACTGTAAAATATTCAAATTCAATTTTAATGAAATAAAATACAATTCAAGTAATTCAATATATAAAAAGTCTAATATAATCTATCAATTATTATAAATCATGATTGTAAACCTTTGTTACGTTACTTGTTTTTGTTATATAAGGAGGTCGTTAAAAATAAAAATATAACTAATTGGCTGAAAATTAAATTAAATTAATTTTAAATTTAATTAATTGTCTTGAAATTATAACGTGCCAAAACGTACCATTCCAGTTTTCTAACCCACCGTAGTCGCTAATGACTAAGCTGTTGATGCTACTTTAGATTAAAAAAGAACTAATTGTAAAAAAGATTGTTCTGGTACAGATTGTAAGCAACATTCTGCTTTACATGTACAAAGTGAGGAAATATTACACCAACGAAGATTTCACGCGAGCGAATATGCATATTACTTTTGATAAACGAGCGTTAGGAGAGTCAAAAACTAAAACTGATGTGGAGGAATTGGCGAGGCGTGTAATGGTACCATAAGTGACGCTACAAAAGTCTCTATTCTTAAGGTTCCGACTTTAGTCGGTTGTTTTTTCAGTGGTTGCTTCAATCAAGCAAATTTAAGCTATTTTAACACGTTTCTATATTTTAATTTTTTTTTGTCTTTAATTTTTATTACGGTACTGCACATTGATCTGCACAACTTCCGTATTTGATAATAAAATGGCGGTGGAGAATTTCACTTTAAGGAGAAGAGGTACCCAGTGATACATTCTCCGTTCAAAACTTTGAATATTGTCCGTTATTCAGACCAAGAGGTCTCTGCTCCATTTCCACTTTAAACGATGCACAGTTAGGAAGTTCCTTGTAGCTAGATCACGGGCTAGTTGGTTTGGATGGTCATCTAGTTTTTCGTGAAATGAACTATACCAGGACGCTATAAAGTAAATTTTATGTACTATAAAATTAAAAATTTTAATTTTTAAACAGAAATACATGCAAACAAAATATAATTTTACATACGCAAACTTTAATATCATATGCTGATAACATTAAGAAGGAATATTTAATGATAGAAGAGGAACTAATTAATTACATTTTCTTACCAAAAGACTTACACTTTAAAATTTAAATATAAATGTAAATAGGGTAGGATAAAATTAATTAATTGTCTGGGGCATTTATTTATCTTGCAGACTAATTTAAGTTAGGAGTAAATTCATCGACCAAGAAACATACAGAATAAAGAAAAGGGCAGGGATTTATTCCTCAATCTTATTTATATTATACGAAAACAAAATAATAATAGCAGTAATGAAAATAATTAATAATAATTTATTAAAAACCTTACGTTAATAACCGGCTGAAATCTGACAGATTTAATAGATTTTCATGTTTACAATTATACAGATTTAATTCTGTCATCACTCATAGCGCACTTTAAATTACTTAATTAATTAATTAATAAAGAAGAGGTGACATCTTTCTTTATGCATAAATTTAACATTAGTTTAATTAGTCTAAGTCCGGTTTTAATTAAATAAAGAAATAGGTCAAAAATTTAATACTAGGGATAATAGTTCTGTGGTAAAACTGGAATGAAAATGTTAAACAACAGATTTTCATCATAGTATATTGTAGTATAATAAACGAAAATACAACACAAAACAGTATTTAATACGTAAAATTACAATACCAACACAAAATATTTATTGGATATACGAGTACTAAACATGTAACATTTTGAGAAACATTCGAAATGGGTTTCGTTTTACATGATGGTTACAAAAGTTTAGTAAGACCTCCCGTAAAATAAAATTAAATAATATTGTCGGAGAAATAATCGAACAAATAACAAAACTTTGTTTTTATTTTTACTTTCCCTTTTTTTTTGAATGTGAGTTTTCCATACGACCGATATGGAATTACGGTATTGAAATTTTTGGGACCGCAAAGAAAACTCACATTCAAAAAATTCAAACTCATCAGTCAAAAATACTTCGGATGATAACGAACGCCCCATATTACGTAACAAATTTAACATTGCATTCCGATTTGAAAATCCCTTTTGTAACAGAAACTGCTAAATTAAAATATTCCAAATTTAACAGAAAATTAACAGATCACATCAATCCCCTAATACAGCAAATGTCAAGACAAAACTTACCACACCGACGCCTACGAAGAAAATGGAGTAGAGATCTATTGATCTAATTGTTCTATATTTTTATTAACTTATTTTTTGAAATCCACTATACTTTTGAATTATCCACTGGGATGTATTCTTTAAAAAAAATATTTCTGTTTATTTATCAAGTCATTTGTTTTTTTCAAAATTTAGTTAAGCTTTTGGATGGTTATACTGTACTGTATAGTTTCTAAATAAAATTAACGTTAAAAAAAAAAAAAAAAAAAACTTTCCCTTTCCCAATATAAAGTAAAGAAAAGTACTAATTATTAATTTATTATTTAATTAATAATTTTTATTTATTATTTAATTAATTATTTTTTATTTATTATTTAATTACTCACGTCGATTAGTCGAAATCGATCACCAGAAATACACGTAATAATTCAAAAACGGAATATCATACGAAGGTGAAACTTTGAAGTTAAGTTTGATACCACTAGAAGTCCCGACACGAAATTTTTCATCAAAATCGGTCAACCGGAAGTAGTAGTATATCCGCGATTTTTCATTTTTAGCGATTTACTCAAAAACGGCTCTCATGGTTTTGTCTAAATATAATTTTGCTTCATTTACTACATTTTGCGCTCTACAAGATGGGGTAAGCGGCATGTCAGCTGAAAGTCGTGGGGCGGCCGTGATCTCTTAGTAAATTGTTTTAAAGTTTCGGCCATAAATGCATTTTAGGGTAAAAGCTATAGGGTATTACTATAGCATCATCAAGGTACGAGAAAATTTTCATAAAAAAACTTACGATTCTTATTCCAAACAACCTTTTCTACAGTGCTTAATTTAGCAGTAGTCAATGATTTTACATATTTTGCTTTTTAAAATCGGTAAAAATTGGGGTTTTTAAGATTACGAATAAAACGTACTAAAAGAATTCAATTTTTTCCCAATTTTAACGAGTAAAATACAGATTATCACTAATTGACTAAACTAAGCGTTGTATAAAAAAATGTTTACAGATAAAATTGTAGGTCGATAAAATTGTAGGTCGTTTAATTTTCTACAACTTTGATCATAACTATTTTCCCCAAAATGCATATTAAGGGCGCAATCTTAAAAAAACATATTTTACCATTACAGTACAATAGTCCCCTAAGAGTTTTAGCAAACATGCCGCTTACGTTATCATGTAGTATATAAGACATTTAGTAAATGAGGCGACTTAAACAAAATCGTAAAGCCGTTTTTGAGAAAATTGCAATTAAGTTACAAATTTCATGAATAAACTACAACTTCCGGTTGACCTATTATGGTGAAAATTTTCACGTCCGGCCCTCTTGTGCTACCTTACTTAAGTTCCAAGTTTAAACTTTGTACGCCTGATGTATTTTTTTCATACATACACTAACACACAAGTCGGTAAAAACATGTTTTGGGTTCAAGGAGCCTGAAACACATTATTTCCGGTGAAAATTTGGTAAGGATAAGTCAGCATAAAAACAATATTATATTTGCCTAAATATATATAGGGCAAGAGAAAGTAAAACTTAAGGAAAATAAAAAATGTGAGCCTGTATATTATAGAGTATAAACAAAGTTTGATTACGGTTATAAATAAACTGGTCCTAGGATGTTCAGCAGATGACATCATTTGGTAGTATATACTTAAGCTGGGAGAATGAGGCTAGAAGATTCTCAATTTTGCTAGAGCGCACCCTTTGCTATTACTATAGCCCTACTCATAAATCCATTTTCATTCATGCCACGCATAACCTACTATTACCAGTGTTCCCGTCACGTCTACGTCTATTTATCTTTGACGTAACAGGGCCCTCATCCCACCAATTGCCATTAACTCCTCAGTAGCCAACCAAACATAAAATATATGACCAGTTTAGCTTGAATGGAAGAATTATAACGCAATTAATTACACAATTATTAATTAATCTTCGTTAAAAAATTACTTATTTTAAGCACAAAAAATTTATGAGTTGAGTGAATAAAGGAGCTAAGTAACTTTTTTTTTCAAAAATAAGTGACTAATGAAAGTCAACCAACCAGTTGGTCCGGTGGTTAAGTCGTCGCCAAAAATCAGCAGTTTAACGGTTTATTTTCGGAGACGGAGATGCAGATCCTGATAAGGTTATTTACTTTTATACTTGAATACTAGACGGTGTTTATCGATGTACTTTGGTTGGTTGGAGATAAATTACCCATACTCTCTCAAGAATGGTCTTTACAGGACTACATCTCATTTACAAGTCACACACATCATTCTAATCTCATTGAGTCATGGATTTTCTTATTGTTTCACAACTGAACAGGTTGCAACGTACACACATTACGGATAAAAAAATAAAATGTTCTTCTTAAAATAGAACCTTCATCCATTAATCTCTTCAATAGTTAGGTAACAATTATTACTGCACAAGACGGAGTTGTTATTATATAAGACCAAGAAAATATCAAATTCTGCAGTCTAAAAACTGACAAAATTCTCAGTGTAGTAACAATTTTATAATTTTTTCTTAAATGTGTACTCTTTGTTTACATAGTAGCTACATATTTTTTCAGAAATTGGTTTGTAAGAAAAATCCTAATCCAGTGTAATAAACAGAAAATAACATCGTAAGATAGTCTCCTACAAAACTTGTAAGTACACTAGGGCGATACTAGGACTCCACAAACGTTTAATACGCCTCTGGCCAAGGGATCTTCTTGCCCAATTGTAGGACTGTAGTGATGACTGCAAGCTCCAGTAGGTAATTCAAGTTTTGAAACTTTTAGCGTCATAATTAGAAATTGCTCTAATATTGTAATAACAGATACTAATTTCAATAAAAAAGTGTCACACAAAGATAGCCTGATCGATAAGGAGGGCCATATTCTGTAGCCCCATAAGGAGGGCAGTTCACACATCCTGTCTACGACAGGATATGAAATCTTATAAGCAGAATTTTTGGTACAAAAAAAGATTGCCAATTTAATCCAATCGTTATCTTGTTGAAAATAACTTTTTAACACAACACAATTTGCGTACCATTTTCTTAACATCAGTCTTAAACAACAAAATAACTTAAGGTCAATTTTAATTTCATTGGTTTCGCTCAGATTCCAACCCCTTATTGCTCTTAAATCAATTATTATTGGATGTAAAACGCTGCTTTAAAGGAAAAAAACAATTAATTACAGATGTAAATATTTCAATCATTACAACAATAACAGAACCATTTGTAAACGAACCTGTATTATGTACAAACTCATGGATGCAGACTGGAACAATTATGTAGAACTCGAAAAACACAGAGAGCAAGGGAACACAATGTTTCTTTCTTTGTAACAAACGAACTGTAATGAATTAGTAACTTCATAATTATTAAACCTGTTGATTCTCTTGGATAACTGAATTTCAATGACAAGCTAGCAATTAACTTCATGTATTCTATACTTTGTATGTCTCTAAATACATAAAGTTAATACACAATAGTGAATAACTTACTGGTTGCAGTTTAGTTCAGTTTTGAATAAGGAAACATGTGATTCAATTGTTCAAAAGATCAGAGCGAACCTACGAAAACAGTATTCAGTAAAATAATTAACTATCACTTAACTATTAATAAGATATAGATTTCTCCGGATGGATGCATTAGACAACTAATTAAAAATAACCTGTATTAACTTAGAAATGTTATTAAAACACTCAGTACGCTAAAACGAATTGGTGAAATTTCAGATAATCGTAGAAAATTTTTTAAATTTTAAAAGGTATAGTAAGTTACTCCTATACTCCTATACTGACTTAAGTACCCCCTTCTCATCATTAAAATTCTGAGTTAAGTAATTCTGAATATCCATACTAAAAAGTTTTTTGACATTGATGTGGGATAGAAGTTTTGGTGTTTTATTACAAAACTAACTACTCCAGCCCACTGCACATTACGCTATGCTAAACCTAAAGTGTTTTAACTTTTCACACAACCTCGCACGTTGAAAAAAAAATCATGACTGTAAAAATAAATACTGAAAATAGGAATTTTGTTGATATTGGTTGATATCATCAGTGGAAGATGAGAAATATGAAATCAGTGGAAGATGAATAATAACTGACTATGTTACAAAAAATTTAGTATAATCTATTTTTTGAAAAAATATGAATCACTGGAATTTTTAGACTTTGCATAATTCGGATAGGCCTATGTCATTTTTTGGATATTGTTCCATAAATAATTTTCTGAAATTTTGAAAAAAGGAAAGAGTAAAAGATAATGCCGTATTGTAGGGCGGTACTGTACCGACTACGTAATACGAGTACATTGTATATAATAAATGTCATAACACCTAACCATCTTAACGACCTTACGTCAAACACTTAATATAAATGATGACGACATATTACGAGTATAATCATCTCGTACAATCACAAAGTATTTTTAAAAATTACGTAATTCCATGTAGCTTATACAGAGTGATTTTTTAGTCCTGTTACCCAATTGTTAATGTCTGGTAATATTTTTCTAAAAAAAATAATTTTGTTTTGTGACACTAAGTTGGTAGCCCTACTCAACCAGTATGGATATGGCAGTGTGATTGATTCTCCTTGAGCTGTGTAAAAGTTTGTGCCATTTCCGGTCGTGCTACGAACAGAATGTCTTTTATCCTAAAACAATCTCTTGTTTAAATCTGGAGGCTGAAGCTCTAGAACTAATCGCATGTGATACGGATACAATTTCAATTTTTTAGCAGCTTTCTGAGCACTCGAACATGACAAATCAACATGCGAGGAAAGTTTTTGTAAACTTTTCCATGGAGAATTGAGCAATCTTGTTTTCACATTCTCTTAACGTCATCTGTCAAGAGGTCGACCACTACGTTTTCTGCTGCAAACAATACCTGCCTCTAAAAATCAGTTAGTTAGCCTAGAAATTGACTAGAATAGAGTGGAGGAACACCAAAAAATTTAATTTGAAATGATTCTTTTACACTCGCATACGATTTTGTAGAAAAATATTGTTCAAGAATGAAAACCCGTTGTTCTAGGGTAAAAGACATTCTGTTCGTAACACAAATGGAAACAGCACAAAATTTTACGCAACTCAAGGAGAATCAACTCAAACTGTCGTATCTATACCGGTTGAGTAGGGCTACCAACTTTGTGTCACAAAACAAAATATCCCTTTCTTAGAAAAAAATTACCAGACATTAACAATTGGGTAACAGGACTAAAAAATCACCCGGTATTATTCAGAATCTCTCAGCTTTCAAAAAGCGAGAGAAAATTTTTTGAAAAAGGTATGGTAGTTTCTAAACTTTGTCAATGTAATTAAATGTTAATGGCCAAGGAGTAAACAAAATTTTATTTTTTTTAACTTTTTTAGTAAAATTTACAACTGTTACAAATTAAACAATCAGTGAATATGTCGCTGGATGTAAAGATGTAACATAAGCGACGTGCATGGAGAGCAACATCCAATGACACGTCTCCGACATTATATTTATTTATTACTAATTCATTTATATATATTTGTTACTTATTTAATAGTTCCTAAAACTGTAGATCTTTGCTCACTTCCTCCACATTAATCGGCTCAGAAAGTTGTTTAGTAAATGACGGGAAGAAATTTGCGTGTCAATTGGTTTGGATGAGCGAAAACCCTGTTGTGGAAGTTAAGATAAAATGGAATATAAACGTCCATTACCAGAAAAAATTTCAAGGACGTTTTATAAAGTAGCGTTAAAAATGTAAGAACTTTTGATTGATTGATAATGCTCCATGGTAAAAGAAGAAATTATCCAGCTACGTTTAAAATATCTAGTAAAATTAGAAGATCACCCGAATTCTTTAGTGCTTAATTTTACTTTATAATAGCGAAAACTTAACAAGACTAATAAGAATAAAATTCAAAAAAAAGAAGATCAAGTGATCTTCCGATTAAATATACCGAATTACCTATAACTGTTAATTTAGGTTCATATATTCTCTATCATCTTCTTCTAGCATTCTAATGTCATCTGTTATTTTTGTTAAATTTTTCTTTTAATGTTTATTCATCTTTTATCTATATTTAAGTTTTAAAAACAGATTAATTTCATAATACTTGCTTGCAGTTATTTTTAAACTGATTGTAGATACACTCAGATGTTAAAGAAAATAAACGTAAGAAGGGACGTTGACAAATTGAAAAATTATTAAATAAAGGAAAAACTGCTTGAAACTCAAGCTTAATTTAGTAAGAACATCGTATAGGTAACATTTTAAACGAAATGAAAGTTCTACACAAACATGGATATGAAATTAAGGTTAAAACCATATATTAAAAATTTACTCTGTTAGAAAATGTTGACTTAGAGCAAACCGAATTGAATAACAGATGTAAACTTAAATTTGGGAAAGTAAGAAAAGTAATAAAAAAACAACAACAAAGTCTACAATGTTTTTACTTTGAAAACAATTAATTACGGAGAATGTTTGAGAGGTCGGAAGAGAATAGCCTAACCTTTTCTTTAGATTACCAAACTAATGTAGCAGAACATCTCCTGTACACACTTGTTTTTATTTCCTCACACAGGATTTTCTACATAAAACTTGGTCACTTTCCGCTAAATAAATCAAATGTTAAATAAAAACAATGCGATATTTTTCTGCCAGAGGAAAAAAATTGAGAGCATAAGTAAACTCCGATTAAACAATAAAACTAGACACAATTTAATTTTGCCTGTAGAACAATATTTTTTATCTAATTATAAATTTGTGCCTGTACATTATATTAGAACAACAAATTTGCTGATAATGACGATGATACAAATAACAAGAACGACATGAGGCAGCAGACCATTATATTGTAGAGTTTCTATGGTTTAGTTTTTATAATTTCATTTTGGATTATTGTTTATATTTTAACCATCTGAATTTTTAAGGTAACACAAATCTCTGTTACAATCTCTCTTTAGTCTTCTAGCAGGGTTGTCTTGATTAGTTAGTTTTTATGTCTTGCTAATTCTGTGGAGATTTTTAAAATATTGTTTTATTGTGTACGATACGTACGGAACATTTAAGTCAATGTGAATTGTCTCATTTCGTACGTACCGAAAATATCTGTAATAATTCGAAGAGTTTTAAACTAGCAGGCGGGTAATCGAGCTATACAGTGTAACGTGGTTTAGCGGATCAGTAAATGCGTTGACCAAGTGTCCAGATCGGTTTTCGAAAGTAATGATGTAGCTTTAATTTCTTTGATAAAGGAAGTAAAGATTATCTAACAATTAAATATTAAATCTAACTGTGCATTTTAGAATATATTTTCGTAAAAAACCGTTCAGAGTGCATTTTTAAATCGAATGAGTTAACCGGTTGTATAATAAATTATATATTGATTACTACAATTGAAATGAACTTTGCTCTTCAGCTTGAGGTGACTGAAACTAAAATTAATTGAAAGATACATTAATTTTATAATTGAAGTTTGATGAAATCGTAACTTGGCTGGCTAACCTCTATTCATCAAACGGGATACCAATTAGTGAACTTTTACTGTTCAATTAAGCTCCTAGTTTTAGTTTGTTCTCCTTTAACCGTTTTATTCAACTCCATTAGGAGATTTTAATTGATAGTTAATAACGGATAAAAGTAATTTCTAATTAGTGTTTAGCACCCCTTTCTAAATTCATAATAAATTAACTGAATAAGATTAAATCTTGCTTACAATTAGTAAGTTCACGTAATGCCTACTCGAATTAGCTAATTGAGTTTATTTAAACTTCTTCACAGTAACTAAACGGTGGAAAAGTATAATGTACTTTATAAGATGAGAACTGTTAAACGTTCTCTTAAAATCTTAACTTGACGTGAAAAAAGTTTCCTTAATTTATGTTTGATGTTTGAATTAATCATTCACAGTTTTATTTATTACATCATATTTGATAGTAAAATATGTAGATTTGAATAAGTATTCCAAATTATTTATTATTAATTGTAAGCTAAAATATCAATGATAAATTACAGATAAGTTTCTACAATAGTTTGACGGTTATAAAAAATAGTTCTATAATTAGACCTTCTAAAACATAACTATCCAATTAGGTAACATAAAAGTTGATGATCTTAATGACAATTTTTTTTTCTAATACACAATAATTAAATTTGGATCATAGTTAGGAACCGAAGTTATTATTGTATGGAAGTGAGACATGGACAACTAAAAATTCACATGAACGGAAATTCCAGACACATGATATAAGGTTTTTGTGAAGGACGGGTGTACTCAATAGTATAGAACAAGAATAATGAATGAGATGTATTGTTGGAATTAGATGTCAATAACTTAAATGAGAAGATAAAAGAATATCATGAAGATTGGAAAAAGAGCACACGGAAAAGATGTTAGCTCAAAGGATACCTCTAGAAATCCGATGATATGCTCCGAAGGGTATGAAAGACGTGTTAGCAGACCTAGAAGAGATGGATGTAAGTATAGTATGGAGTTCGTGATACGCGTATGCCTAGCTCTGTTTGAAAGAAGAAGAAACAATTAAATATCTGCAAGTAGAATACAAGGAAATGACTAGCGAAGAATATATTCAATGTGTTATATTAATATGGTGTAAAAATAAAAAGGAATTACAAAAAAACAATACTGTACTAAAAATCCTTTTCATGAGATGACGCGTCTAATGGCTGGTGGAAATTTTTTCTAAAGAAAGTCGACCCAAGAAGTCGCACTGCTTGTTCTCTAAACTCGGAGTTATCTGTCCTTATAATGGGATCAAGCCCATTTAGCTACCGTAAGAAAGCTACTCTTTAAGAGGAGTCGACTGACTATTTTTGTTTCCAAATTCCGACTTTGATTTCTTGATTCCGGTGTTAGGTCACGTACGGTCAAAACCGAAACTTCAAACCCAATGATATCTGTATTTATTCTTTAAAAGGAATCGAATGACACTATTTTTGTTTCCAAATACCGACTTTGATTTCTTGAATTCAGGTTTTGGACAACTTCCGGTCGAAACCGGAACTTTGAGATCAATCCAGGTTCACTAACTTTTTGTAGATTACGAATTCGAAAATCGTTTGTTGCTATCTCTTGTAGTCTCTGTCATCTGGATGTGACGGAGGGGCGGAAAACGGAAAATGATAGATTGACAATTAAAGTTGCCACTAAAAAGAAGGTAACTTCATGATATTCAGTAGTAGTATATATAACTATTTTAAAACAGTGAAACTGTTACACAATCATAATTTATTATTTTATTGAAAAATAGTTCATTCTTTGAGTTTCAGAACTCACCGTGTATAATCAATATTAGGGTAAGATTTATGAATCCACTAATATTATGAACACGTACATCTTAAGAAGAAAATTAAAGTAGAAAGTTTATTATTTGAGTTTACTTAGGTACATCTGATTGGACTTGGGAAAATTATTTAATCACCAGAAAATAATAAAAGATTCCTTGCAAAGTTCCATAATTTTTTTATTTAGGAATGTTTGAATTAATGTTATTACCGATGTAGAATAATTTTGCTGCCCGTAACTTAACTAATGGTATTTTTTTTAAATTTATATAAGTTGCAAACTGTAATGGCTTACAAAAAGTACCGTGATTTTATTATTATTAACACTGGATAAGGTCGATATAGCTATAATAATGAAATAAATTTAAAATTAAAAACTTTATTTACACAAGGGTACTTAAAATGAAAAATGTAAAAGTATTAAATAATATGGAAATGTATTAAAGAAAAGTTGAAAACTTTTTGGATTCATAAGTTGTATATAAGTCCATAAAATAAGTTTAGTACAGTTCGACAAACATTCTGCAAATGTTTGGTTGCCAAAAAAAAATGCAGACGAGAAATAGGAAAAGATATAGAGAAAATAAAAATAAGACGTGAAACGGAAAAAGAAGGAGAGGAAAGGCTGAGTGTAATTTCAGAACACGGATACCAGTTTCAAAGCGTTATAAGAAGTTTCAATTTATTACAGCTAATCCATCTATCAATGTCAACCACTGAATGTAACCGTGTACAACGTCTCATCCTATGTTATCCTTAACCTTAAACCTTCACTTGATCACTGCAAAAATCTGCTGTACACAATGAAAGAATCTGTCTTACAAGACAGAATGACATCGGCAGAAAATATATTTATTTTCCTCAATAAATAACAATGATTTCAATTCGATTTATTTTTTCTATTGAAGCAGTCATGATTAATGACTGCAACTGAAGTACTTAAATGTAAATATCGAAAAAAATTATTATTAATTTAAGCTTTTCTATTTTGAACAGAGAAAATCTGAACATTGTTATGTTTCGCTGAATCGTGTCCGCTTGATAATAATATTTATTAGCAAACTAGTTAACTACAAAAGTTGATTAATGACATTTAATTAATTTTTTATGTAATACTAAAATTGAATTAAATTAAATTTTAATCAAGCTGTATTATTAAATTTCCAAATATACGAAATAAAAACTGATATTGTTTAGGTTATCAGCCGAAAGGCTGGTTTGGACCTCTAGATCATTGATTCTCAACCTATTTTCCTCCGCGACCCACAAATAGTAAAAATTAATATTTCACGACCCTCCCCTCCCCGATAATAATAGTAAGCCTTGCTACTAATAATTGAATTTTGTCTGTAATTATAAATGTAATCTGTTTTTCTTTATATTATATAATCAAACTGCACTAATTTTCAGGCACTATTATTCAACACAGTTTGAGTTGCATGAGGATGCATTTACGTGAGCTAAAAACTCAGTTGACAGAGTATTTTCCAGAAGATAAAAATTATTTCTCAAAGAGATGGGTACTGAATCCGTTCACTGAAAACGTTGTTACCGCAGCTAAGTTACCAGTTGAGATTCACGACCGGCTCATCGAAATGTCTGCCGACAAAATGTTCCAACTGAAATTTGCATCTGAAAATTTAAATACGTTTTGGCTTGCTCGACGACATGAATATGAAAATTTAGTTACAGAAGCATTGAAAATATTAATACCTTTTTACATCTTATCTCTGTGAAAAGGGGTTTTCCTCTATGGTTTCTTTAAAAACTAAATATAGGAATCGTATGTTATCACTCGATAACAATTTACTTTTATATGTTTCTAACGAATGACACTGCAGGATATCAGAATACAAAAGGTATATCAAGATAGAGATAGATGGAGGCATATCGTCCACTCAAATCCTACCCGGCCTGCTGGAAGGATACCCAGATGATGATGATGTTTCTAACGAAGATCCACGTATGAAGAAAATTTTAAATGAAAAACAAATGCAACTATCATATTAATAATTAATTGTTGATTAATTACTTTTTTTTACAAGTAAGTGTACTTATTTCATGTACAGTTTTTATACGTAAGTTTATAATAAATGATTTTTTTCTCCTAAAATTATTAAAAACGTGATTTCGTTATTGTTTCGCGACCCCGCCCCTATAATATCACCATGACCCCTAGGTTGAGAATCACTGCTCTAGAGGCTTTACTAAGTAAAATGAGGAGTGAAGTAGTTTACCAGCCCTTCCTCACTGAGTGGAAAAATATGCTTATCAGTATGCCAAGCCCTCTGAAAATTATCTACTTTCCCTTTTACAAATGACAACTTTACTTCATTCACCATAGGGTTTGGATTTATAATGATATTCATTAATATCGGAGGAGATAACTCTGACTAGCGTCTTTTACAACTCTACCTCTTCTGTTCTTAAGTGTTTCAGTCATATAATTGGCTGACCATGTGATAAGAAACAGTAATTTTTTGTAACCCTGGAACTAGCATATCGAGTGCAAATAATTAACACTCCACCTGCCTGTTATAGGCAAAAAACAGATATTAAATGCATAGGGTGGATTTAAAGAAAAGATTAAATAGATCTATATTTCAATACAAACGTCTTATTAAAGTAATTACCTAAGAATTGAACTGTGGCAACAGAATCATCTGTGTAAAAGACACATTTGTGCAAATAGTTTCAAATTGCAACGTCACCGAAGTTTTGTTATAACACCGATTTGTTATTGTAAAATGACAAGATATCAAAACTCTGACAACAAAAGACTTTATTCAACGTAACAGCATGAAAGCTCCAACACGTCTCATTATTGATTCACTAGTGTGCAGCTATTTATTTATCTTGCTAAACTAGCCTTCCAGAAGGATTCAAAACAGTAAACACAATACAATCAACGAGATAAACGTTAAAACGTGGGTGTGCGGTTGTACATAAAAAAACATAACGTACATCAAGTAAACTTTACAAGCTAAATCTAAACTCTTAAAGAAGCTAAATAAAACGATTTAAGTTGTAAATACTGTGAATCGTCGAAACTGGAGTATGCCTACTTTGGCCATGTGATAAGACAGAGAGGCGAGAAATATAAAATGCTACAGAATATCATACAAGGAAATACAAAGGGTAAACTCTAGGTTTACGTAGACCATAACGGTTGAGGAATCTTTAGGATTAGTATGGTGTGAAGTAGGTTATCCTTTTCGTCAGACAATCGATAAAATTCAAGTCGACTTTCAAGTCAACTCGATGATAGCCAATGTTTTTTTAGGATAGGCATCTAAAATAGAAGAGACCTAAAAATAATTGAAGAAACTGGGAATATAAATAAACCAGTTTATTGAATTCACTTCTCTGAGGCTACCAATAAGCCCCATCCAAAGAGACCATTTAAGACCATCAGAGACCTAAATCTGTATAAGAATTGAAATTTTTGTGAATAACTTTTTCCGAATGTTTAAGACTACTCGCATAGTCATTGATCTTCATTGTTTTTCTAAACTCCATTACTTGATTGACAATTGATATATTAAACAAGCATTTTCTTAAATTGGATCTGTCGTTTTTATAACAATGAAATAAATCATAGCAACGCTTCTATAATCTACCGAGAAATGTAATGTTAAAGTACGAAAGTAAATGTATTGGAAATTATTGTTTCAGTTCATTAACAGATTCCAAGCAATTTTCTGGAACCTACGTTTCGACCGCAACCTCGAATAAACATACCACAAACTGATGGGAGCGAGAGTTAACCACTGAAGGGAAAACGAAGGAATGCTATCTGTTGGAGGAAAATTGACTAAAACAATTTCCACTCTACAATAAGCATAATCATTACCCAGAAGATAGTAATAATAAAATAACAATAGAGATCAGAATTTAAATAAACAAATATCTATTTACTTTAACTCTAAATAAACCATAAAAATATGCTCAATTAAATAGCTATTTTAAGATTGCGTAAGCAAATTTATAATCCTCATTAATGAATAAATCTACTATCCACGCAGCTACAAAATGTATACAGAACTTTATAGATTAATTGGTTTTACAATCTCAAACGCATTCAATTTAATCCTACTACTAAAAAAATATAGCTACTTATGTAAAAAAGCAAAATCCACTCATTCTTTACGAAATTTTCAGAACCACAAGGCTTATAAACCTGATACCTGGGAAGATAATTCAATTTGGCTAATTTGTTTTACCAAACTGAAAAATTACAATATGTTCTTAAATTAAGAACAGTAAGTAATTAAGCTGTAAAAGATAATTAAGAATAAAAAAATTTCAAATCCAAGAATGCTTGATTTAGAGATACCTAATTGTTCAGTTTATTTAATTATCATCAGAATCTACTTCAGATTGTTCACCTTATATAGATAGCTCATTTCTTCTTCTCTTCACAGGTTAGGCATTTCTACTCGTTCCACCGCCCACATTTTCTTCGGCCTCCCAATAACTCAGCTTCCTACTGGTTTGTGTCTCCTTGCCTGGCATTTCGGTTATTAGTTATCCATTTATTTTAAAAAAATAAAATAAATAAAATAGCTTATTTTCGAAACACAAACCCCATTCACTCTTTATACGATTTAACAGTTTTCTTAGATAAATCTGTACGGCAGATCAAGTATTATATGTTTGAGTCTATTAAAACCGAAGTCATTATTGCCGTATTGGTTTAGAGTCAAATAATTTGGATGGTCATAAAAATTCTCGTTATCATTGACAATTGATATTTCCGGCTTCACTGTTTTAACTGGTCTGCATAGACAGACATATCTATTACTTTAAAAATTTCGCTGATGTATTTCTTCGGGAAAATCGAAAATGTTCAGTTCCCTAGTGTTGAATCAAGTAAGACCACACTAAATTCAATATGGATTTACAGCATCAATGTACAACTAGTACACATTCTTTACATTGAGGTTAACTTCATTTGGGTAAATTTCTTTCAATCCGTAAATTTTGTACATTGTGATCTGTTCAATTTAAGAACATTAAAGTAACCCCATAACCCAATAAGATGAGGATGATATATGTATAACGTGTAAATGAGGTGTAGCCTTGTACAGACTCGGGCCGACTATTCCTGAGAGACTATAGTTAATTGAACCCCAATTATCAAATTATACCAGTAACCACTGCCTAGTATTTAAATCTTTGTAAAAGTAACTACCTTTATACGGATTTTGACCAGGAACCTTCGTCTCGGAAAATCAACTGTTAAACAGCTGACTCGCTGCGACGACTTAGGTAAAATAAAATATTTTTGCCCGTCTCTGTAGCGTCGTGTTTAGCGTGGTAGCCTACAACCCTGATGTCCCGGGTTCGATTTCCGGCGAGAGTTCGAAAATTTTGACCAGTCGTTCACCACTTCTAGATGCATAACCTAGATCCTAGATCTAGATCTAGATTCTAGATGACTAACGAAGTCATTAATAACCAATCAGTTTAGGCGACTTTAAATAAAATAAAAATACTTTATTTATTTATTTATGTATTAAAGAGAAAATTATCAGTCAACGGAATTCTAAGTTACGAGCTGTCAAATTATCTATTATTAGGGCCTACAATGAAACTATGTTTTATAAACAAGAATAACTAAAAAGTTTTAATTAGTTAGAAAAATGAGAATCGATAAAATTATCTAAAAATAATTAAATTAAAAAGAATCTCAAAAAGCAGAATAATGAGATAAAGAAACAGATAATGAAAAATAAAGAGCAAAAGGAAATGAAGTTACGTGGAAGATAAAATGAAGACAAAATGATCCTATCGGATCGACTAGAAGTTGTAATGTTGTTGAAACGAACGCCGCGCCGCTTCCAACAAACTAAACTTTATGATACTTTGGAGAAGAGCTTTTTTCAAACAATGATAGAATAAAAGTGAAAGATTTTTTGTAACTAATAATCATACATTAATTATAACTTTCAACAAAAAAAAATATTTCATAAATATTAGTTAATTAATTACAGTAACGCTAATTAACTGTAGGCAATAGTTGAAGTTAAAGAAATTGTTTCTCGAAGAAGTATTCCTGAGATTTCTAAGTAGGTATCGATTAGCATTAAATACTGCAGGCTACAGTATCGAAATTTCTTTTTAAAATAAAAATATACATTACAGTTCAAGTAAAATTCTGTGTAATTAATAGTAAAGGTACTAACTTGAGATAGTAATTAGAATAATTATTTTATAAAACTTGGGAGAAATTTTAAAAATTTTAGAGGAAAATATTAAAATAGTATTTTTTTTTTGAAAATCTGAGCATCAGAAAAACCATCTAGATAAAATACAAGACTGGTAGAATAAGTGGCGTATGAAAACCAATGAGTCAAACAGTAACCTATACACATACCATTTACACTAATAAAAGACACGTTCCCATCAATTTACATAAACAATATACAGATTCCGTAAAATACTTTGGTTTACATCTGGAAAAACGCCTGAATTAGAAAACATACGTACAGAACAAAAGGAAACAACTAAACACAAAATTGAAACAGTTTTACCGGATACTAAGTAAACGGTTAATACACAGTCTACACAATAAATGTCTCTTTCTTCTTCTTCCAATCCTTAGGTCCCAAGACCAGTTCCGGCATCCACCTAGCCACCGGTCGCCCCGGATCGCGTCGTCCAATCTGTCTGTAACTTTTTACCAGTCTAAGAATGCTGTGTGGACAATGTTTCAAGATGATAGGTCCACTTCCGATGATACTCCATAATTGTCTCCTTAAAAGGACACACATCTAACTCTCGCTGTATGTCCTCATTTCTGAACCAATCCAGTCGACTACAGCCCCTAATGCATTTAAAGAAGCGCATCTCTGCCGACTAAATGAAATTTTCATATTTCTTCTTCCACACTGAGACCTCACTGCCCTATGTCAGTGTTGGGACAGCCACTGTCTTATTAAACTTCAATAATACGCCATTTCCGGTACTTCCCTTCAAATTTCGATGATTTTACCACAATTGCTATTAAATCTCTGAATTTTTTGTGGTACATCATTCTTCTATTCATATGACACATCACATCCCAAATAGAAAAAGTTGCTAACTTGTTACATAATCACTCAATTCACCGGTATCTCTGTCCTCACTCGATATTTTCTCTAAAGTGCATCACTTTTGTTTTAACACATGATATTTTGAAATTAAACTAAGAGCATGCTTAAAAAACCTAGAGGGCCCTTAGTAAATTATCCTCACTAATAACTAAATTAATAAATAAGTAATAAATAATTCATAAATAAATAAATAATAATTATCCTGAATAATAACTTGATCGTCAGCATATAGCATTAAACAATAAAAGTTTTAATACAAAAATCAATTCTCAAACCTATTTGGACGTATGGGGTCCAATTATGAGGTTCAGCAAGCCATTTAAATATTAAAATCTTGCAACATTCGAGTCAAAATTACTAAGAACAACCATACATCACTTTGGTACACAACAAAGAGATTTTAACATTCCTGAAAAATACTAAAGAAGACTCGAATTATACAAAAATCACCTTGCCATCTCACTCTAAGATAATTCAAACGACACACGCCAACTGAGACGAAGATATCCTACGGACTTTCAACTTACCGACGAATTTTCAACTGATAAGACAACATATGAAATAAATCCACGAATTTCCTACCTTGGAGGGTTTTCTTTGGTTCTGAAATGCAAAACGCAACTTACCGACGAATTTTCAACTGATAAGACAACATATGAAATAAATCCACGAATTTCCTACCTTGGAGGGTTTTCTTTGGTTCTGAAATGCAAAACGAAATCAAACTACTTCTATTTGTTCAGAATAGTGTAATGTTATTCGGGAACGGTTGATGGAATAAGCTATTTATTGTAATAATTATGTATTGTATGGGGTGAAGTATGTTGAACACGGATAGCAGATTACGATGAATGAAATGTTTTGAATGGGAATTCTAAAAAATTTAACCTAGTAATAAAAGTTTTTCATTCCTTCTACGATATTCCAGAGTAGCTGCAAAGGATCTTGAATCTTTGGGTGAATCTTAGACCGTAGGTATAAAAACAGTTAGCGCTTTTGTAGTGAACAGTCATTAGCTGAACTTGTGAATGATAAAAGCGTGCCCGGTCGTTCGAAATAGTTTCGTTTACGGGACCGGTGATCGTTTTGGCTCTTAAGAACAGTAATCTATTTTTAGTCAAGTTGGTTTAAACTTAAGTTTTGTAATTGATTTATCTTATGTCGTCTAAAGAATAGGTACTATTTGTTAGTAGGCTAAGTTAAATTTTTTATTTTCATTATTAGTTTTGTCAAAAATAATTGTTAAGAAGTTGTTTATCATTTGTTTATTCCAGATCCCGAACGAACCTAGGCTTAGGTGTTACACTATAGCTATTGTAGAGTTTTCTTTCATTAAAAAAAATGATTTAATATTTTAATACAAATTATTTCGTACAACTAATACATTTTTCATGTATAATATAATTTCGAAAGCTTCGTTATCTAATAACGAATCGTTTATTTGAAAATAGTATTAGATGCGGGAAAAATGATTTGTGTTTTTATATAGTTTTAACCAGTTTAAATTAAATTGAAACTCGAGTGAACATTTAATTAATTAATTGAAAGTCAATAAAAATTTTCTTTATTGCATTAATATATCGATGAAACACAATTCGTCATAAACAAAAACTCAATCAATTTTATTTGTATGAACACAATGATTCATTTTATTGAATATGTTTTTTATAATAAACGTCATGAAATTTAAATTCAAATAGAGACTTTCTTGGCTATCGACATTTGAGTCTTCTTCATAGATTTCCTAAACAATTCGTCGACGTTTCTCAAACAAAAAAGAAGAAAAAACTCAATTGATCAATATTCAATTTAATATCAGGAACTTGCCACAAAAATTCATTTCGTACTCAGAGTTGAAAACATATTTCGTTTCCTCCGATATAATTAAACCGAAAGAAAAACGAAGAAAGAAAATATATATATATGAAAATTGTGAGATTAGTTTCGTTTTAGAAGGAGTGTTGTATTAAAAGTTTTCTTTGGTTGTGGAAAAGTTGAACAGAAGCAAGAACGAAAAGTTGGTTACGAGTTTTGTGTTCAGCTAACGTGGTATTTATAACAGAGGAAAAGCACATGATGACGATTCACAAAAAGTTCATACCCCGTTTACTTGCTTCAAGTAATTTTCACTCAACTATTTACTTAACCACAGGGTTTATACATGTACCGCAAAATACCGTATTTAAACTGTGCCTGAAAGCGGTGAGAAGTACTATACGTGAACTTATTCAGAAAATTTTGACAAGTTATCGACAGGAAGTCTACTGAGGAATTCAATTCTGATACAGAACCTAATAAATTTTCTAGTGAAAACCACATAACTGATTTTCAGAAACTATGCTCGTGTGAAATCGATTACAATGACGAACAATAAAAACAAATCTATGCTGTAAACGAACTCAGAAAAGCTAACTTAAAATGTAAACAGTTTATGTACCTTCGATTAAGTCTTTTTAGTTTATTTTTATCTGCAATATAATATTTTATTAAAACATTGAAAATTTTAAAAAGACAAAACAATTAACTTTTATCAACCTGTTGATGCTGATATTGCAGCAACACCCACACTAGTTTATTTGAAGAAAGTCTCTATCGACATTTGAGTCTTCTTCATGGATTATCTGGTAAGTCGTGAATGTAGCCTATCCGCTGTACGAGAGAATTTGAAATTTTGTGTGATAGAATTATAAAGATATGTTGATACATTTGAAACATATTTTAAAATTGCCGAGTAGTAGTGTTTGTCGAGAAGAGGTAGGGAAATTGTGTGTAGAATTTTGTTCAGTACTTCCTGAATGTGGTTTGTTCGTGACTGGTAATCAGAAACCCACAGTTGTATAATATTAGGCGTCTCACTTGGCGCGCAGAGAGTTTAGCCTGTAATAATACAAGGTGAATCAAAAATTACCAACTCTAAAACAAAATGCAAGATACAGTTTTCTATAAAGCGTACATTTATACAACAATATTCATATATAAATAAATATTTTTCTAACCTTAATAAAATTTCAGTAACAATTTTGAAACAGCGCTACGTAATTTAATAATTAATATTCGCCAATATTTTTAGAACACTGTAACGCACTGTTATGAATGTCATCGATATTCTTACTGTTTGTTTATCTAAAAATAATTTGTAGCTAATAGTTTCTAGTTGTACATTAGAAAAGGGTCCTTTTCCTAGTATAACTAGTACAAATAGTACTAGTAGGTACCGTAAAATAGTAAACAATAAAATAATAAACACTACACTTGGCATTCTATAAATTCGGTACGCACAAATCAAAAACACCTCAACACTTTTTAACTGTAATGATCGCACTGAACAACAGCTAATTGAACAATAACTGACAATTTTTACTGTGCGTTTCATTCGATAATTAGGCGTAAGTAGTTGATAATATTTGCTGTCAAAACCAGTATTATTTGTAAGTAAAATGTGCGTATTAATAAGCCTATTACTGTATAATAACAATAATAACTAATGATTAATTATAATACATTACATCACTCCCCATTCGCATTACTGAATTTATAATAAACGTATTTTACTATGAAATGTAGAAAAATATACACGTTAGTTTTGTAAACAGTCTATAACAATAGTCGAGGGACGGGTGGACATAGTATAAGTAAGCTGATTCATTCGAAGCCTCGACGCGCCAGATGACATGCCTATACGTATACTCCGTAAGTCTTTTTTAAAAAAATATTTATATTAAAAATGTAGTATCTGTTATTACAATATTATAACAATTTCTAAATATGACGCTAAACGTTCAAAAACTTGAATTACTTGCTGTAACTTGCAGTCATCACTTTAGACAATTGAATACTTAAAAAAAAGTGTAAAAAAAAAGTATTAACGTCACCAGTAGTACGATTTGTTATAATAAAATAACAAGAGAGTTTAAATATTTTGGCGAGACAAAACTTACAACGGAAATGAGAAAGTGACCTGGAAAATTAGAACCAACAAAATAGCGAAAGCCCAGCAACTTACCAAGAACACAGACTACAATAAGGCAGACTAAACTACAACACTATAAAACGGTAGTACAACCGAAGCCACTTATTACTGCGAAACTATTTCTAGTTTCAGAACTTAAACAAGAATGAGAGAAATTCTTGGTGAAGAAAGAAGAATCCTTAGGACATTCATAAAAAAAAACGGAAACTCAACGATACCTGGATCTTAATGTCTAATTCTGAACTCTACATGAAATCGAGCCAATTACTGACATCATGCAAAAAAAAACGAATTTCTTCCTTCGGGCATTTACTTAGAATACCGGACAATCGAGTAACTAAACAACTCATTTCTACATTTAACTCTTGGAAAAATTCTCCAAGGTGGTTGACCGAAGTAAAGAAAGATATGCAAGAACTTAACATTGCAGAACAAGATTTTTTAGAAATGTGTGAACAGCTTAAGTTGCTTAAAGATAAAGACACAAGATTCGTCGAAAAACTCGAGCTCCGTCGTCAATGATTTATACAGATAAAATCAGACAGATCAGATCAAAATATGAAGAATTACTGGGAAAAGCGTAAGAATCCTAAAACCAAACCAAGAAGGATTTCGAAATTTGATTCAAGTGGTTCAATGAGACCGTAAAAGCAAAACAAAAAAACAAAATATTTTATATCAAATTCTGAATGACAACAAAACTTTATAAAACTTAACATCACAACATCTGGAATTAGACTCATCATCGATTCACTAGTGCACACCTATTATATTACACAGATTCCTAGCCTTCTAGAAGTTTCCAAACAGATAACACAATACAAACACAAATAAACATTTGTGGGTGTTACATATTATAAAATATGACAAAGTCTTCAGGGTATTATTAAAGTTCAGTTGTGAGTTCCAGGATTGTCTGTCTATTAAGTCGGGTATGTGAGTTTCATGTCGATCATCTACCTGATGTAATTCCTAGATATTTCAGTGATTTTTTGTGGGATTATTGTATTGTTTAAATAAACCGATGTAAAAATTCTTTGTCTAACAATAAGTGTTATGAATTGTTTTTTCTGTATTCCAGAAAATAATACAGGAATCTCTTTGTTATACGAAACTATACATAACTTAAATTACTGATATTTTATAAAATTTATAAAAGCAGAGTTAAATGCTAAAAAAGCACAAAAGAAAATAATAAAAAATTGAAATGATTCCTCTTAAAAAGAAAAAACGATCTAATATTTTTAAAACGGAAAGAGAATACCTCAAAAACTCACAGGAATAAACAATTAAATGTTTAATGTCATGAGAGATTTTACAATGTGAAAGAGTTACATAGAAAGAGATGGAGAAGGATAATTAGTATACTCAGCAGGAGAACCCCTCTTTTCGGTTCTTTTTCGTTTTTTCTAAATTTCGTTTTACGCATTTCCCCTTTAATTAATACATGATATAACTAAAAAGGTCCAGATAAAATTTGTTGAAAAAGTATTCTTTTATAAATGTAGGAATTGTGAATGACGATTTCTGTTAATACTCTTAAATCTCCTAATAATTCAGTCACATAATCCATCAAAAATTTTTACGCCTTAGACAATTCCCTGGATATATACCCGTTTCTACAGGTGAATATGTAAAGAACAAAATATCCGGTATTAAGTAACAAAAAATTAGGCGAGCGTTAGTGTAACAAACGTACTTTATATCTAAGCAATTATTTGTTTATGTTAAAATCAAATTTGAGAATTCTTTTGTAAAATTATTCTAAATGAAAAGGAATTTCAATATTTTAAGCTGTCTATAAACCTAACAGAATTGTGAACTTCGTAGATTTTTCCATTAAATTTACACAACAAAAATAAAAAAAAAAGATTGTCATCGTTCAAGGTTTGATTCTTCCCTTTTTTATTATCATGAGTGAAAGTTTGAGACATAATTATTTTAAAGTCTGTTCACTCATGTAAAAAAAATTTTGATAACTACATTATTTATAAAAAAAAC
Organism: Catonia carolina; assembly: GCA_035578175.1. Lineage (NCBI taxonomy): Eukaryota > Metazoa > Arthropoda > Insecta > Hemiptera > Achilidae > Catonia > Catonia carolina. The sequence continues at coordinate 87,384,183 of JAQMRL010000002.1, forward strand.
TGGTGTAAAATACTCACACGACTTTCTCTTGTCGTAAATAAAACCAATATTTACGACTGTAATGATACAAAAATGACTTGACAGCTGGCTGTGTTTATGTTTTGGTCTATTAAAGTATAATATAAATAGAGCCAGCTGGTTCAGCCAGCTGGTTGATATTAAATATTCAAAATTATTTAAGATTAATAAAATTTATACAAACAAAATCTCGTTGCTAGGCAACTAGAGAAAAGGGGAAGAATTATAAAAATTATTCAGTGGGGGACTGAAAATCTAAGAAGAGAGTAGGTCCTCACATTCATTCTTAATTATGAAAATATATATATATTAGAAGAAAATTTATGAATTTATCATATTAGTTACACAAGAAGGATGATAAATGATAATGTGAATATGCATAAATGTACAAAAAGTTGTTGATTTCGTTTTATAACTAACAAATTATTTTATGTTGAAATTAACTAAAGATTATTTAAGTTGATTAAAGAGGATTTATGTTGTTTTATTATATTCAATATTTAAGAAAAAGGAAATTGTTATATGGACGATTTATAAGATATTAAAAGATTGTAGAACAACATTATTAAAGATATCTAATAATTGTAATGTAACAAGTCATGTAAATGAGAATAGAGATTATACAACAAATATTTATGAAATGTATTGAGGTGAATTTATTTAACACTATAAATTGGCATCAACTTGTGGGGACATATATTTATAAATACACTACAAATTGCTATTCCCTTGTGGGGATATATTCATTACGCTACACGACCTATGTTTAATCGTGAAGAAACTATGTATTATGAAAAACATAACCTCATTTTAATCATAAGTGAATGACGCAAAATAAAAATCAACCTCAGTAGAACTTAAAAAAACGGAAAATCAGTGAGTGCCTCTAAACTAGGCTCTGTAGAGAAAAATGCTATAACTTAAAGTTGTAGGTTTTTTAATTTTCTGTAACTTTGAAAATTTACACTTTTGGTAAAATGCATACCAACGCCGCAATCTTAAAAAAAACATTTTTTTTCTTCTAGAGCACAGTCTTTCGAAGAACTTTTCAGCAGTCATGGCGCTTACCTATCTTGTAGAGTATATAAAAAATAAAGTACTAAATGAGGCGATTTTTAAAACAATCATAGAAACCGTTTTTGAGAAAGTCGCAAAAAAGTGAAAAATCACACAAAAAACTACTACTTTCGGTTGACCGATTTTGATGAAAATGTTCGAATCGAGTCCTCTTATGGTACCTAACTTAAGTTTCAACTTCATACGATATTCCGTTCTTAAGATATTTTGTTCATACACACACAGACCAATGGCTAAAACCATGTTTTTTGGGTTCAGGGGGCCTGAAAATGTGTAGTCTACAACCTATTCGGTGAAAACTCGATTTCGAAGAATCCACGTGAAAACAATAGTTTCCTTCACTACATAGACTGTTCATACAGGTCAAAAGAAAGTAAAAAAAGGTATTACTCCATATCAGAGATTAAAATTTATGTTCATTTCTGTTACACTTACCTTAGGCTTTAAAAAGAAGTTGCCTAATGATGCTAATAAAATAGTGAGGAACTGTGTACAACCAATAATAATAATGATGATGATAAAAAACGTGTAGTAAGTCCGAGGCTAGCAAGTGTCAAACGCGCAGAGTGCACCTTGGATATCGTTATTTGGTTATGGTTAATTTTGATAAGCTATAGAATCTTAGGCTTAGTAACGTTATAAGATGTTAATACCGTACTTCCTCAATTCTAAGACGCGCCTTTTTGCACAATTTGATAGGCCTACTTCGAAAAGCGAGGTGCGTCTTACATTCGAGGTTGTCTAGCAGTCAACTAATTCATTTATTATCTTTGAACTGGTATATTAACTTTTTAAACTTCGTATGAGACATCTACTTCGCAGATAAGATGAAATAAATAATCTTTTAAAATAAAAATAAAACAAAACCTTTATAAACAATTATCGGAATTCGTAGAAGTGACACGCACACAAATGCAATCTTTGATTTTGAAACGCAGGTTGTGAATTTCCAGCACCATGTTATTAACGTTGTTTCGTATTAACTTACGAAATGAAAATATCTACACTTTTGATCAAATAGGTAATACTGATAAAACCAGTCTATTTCGATATGCCTAGAAACTACATGGTCTATGTGAAAGGTGCCAAAGAAGTACAATAAAAAACTACTGGGTACGAGAAACTGGGAATAACAGGTATGTTATGCATAAAAGCCGATGGAAACAAACTTCCTCCTTATTTGCTACTCAATCAAGAAAGTGAGTTCAATAAAGTTATTATTTCTATCAATATCGTGTTACATTTAATTCTGTTTTATCGCCCATTTCAATTAATAAAATATCACTTTATATAAGAAATAAGATTTTGATGATTTTTCTAGATTTCTTGTTTTTCCAAAACTTGTACTGCCAAAATAAACTGCGTCTTAGATTCGAGGATATACGGTACCTATTTAAAATGTCAACTTCGGTTAATTAAAAAGAATACATTAAAAGTTAAGTTTAAATAATAATTGTTACTTAAAAGGCGTACACTATTTTTCGCATTAAACTGTTATTAATGCTGTAATTAATTAGTTATTCCAACATTTATATTTACATTTAAAACTGAATAATCGTTAAAAGTGTTGAGAGTAGGGCTAACTAAATTCGCAGTTGAAGTGAAAACTGAAAATAACATTTAAAATCGTAAAAGATCTGGGCTGAAAAATAAAAAACACTCGAGCACAAAAACCAAAATAATAGAATTTAGTAATAATCATTTATTTCAACAACAAAAAAGACAATATTACTGAAGGAACTAAAGGAAAAGAAATCTCAGAAATAACTTTCATTATCAGAAAGTTTCCTGTATCCTCGTTCACACTTATAAAAGGAAATAATCATAAAAAAAGTTTAACTTAAACAAGAGGAACTGATGCGAGAAAGTAACTTGTTTTAAGTTGTTAAGAACATAAACCTATAGGCCTCATTCAATCGTTTTTAACGGATATTCCTTGTTACATAGAAATAAGAGTAAAAAGAAGACTAAGCCTATATTTTTTAAAAATACTAACGCCACTTTACTCAACAAAAATAAAAGAAAGTATGATTTTAAAGTAGAGTTACGTTTAAATTAAATAACATTTATCTCGATAAAAGCACTCACCCACTCAACAAAAATATTTTCACAATATTTGAAATATTAATTTTAATACTTCTTCTTGTCTTATATGAATATTATATGGCACGAAAGAACCGTTTTCACATCGATTTTTCAAAGTAAATACACGTTTTCAGGCCCCCTGAATCCGAAAACCCTGATTTTGGCGTTTGGTCTGTGGGATTGTGTTTGTCTGAACAAAATATCTCAAGAATGGAATAGCGTACGAACAATTAAAATTTTTGTGAATTGTTTTTTCTTGGAATTTAATTAGGTAACACAAGGACACCCAACACAAACATTTTCATCAAAATAGGGTCAACCGGAAATAACAGCTTTTTTACTTTTTTACAATTTTCTCAATAACGGCTTTTACGATTTGTTTTTAAATCGCCTCATTTACTACATTTATATGCTAGATAAGTCAGGATAAATGGCAAGTCCGCCGATTGTGGAAATATACTTTATATTATATTCATATCCTTTACAAATTTTTAAATATGATCTTATTATAACTGACGAATGCAAAAGTTACATAATTTAGAAACTCCACAATCAGGGACCCATTCAAATATTTACAAACTACTAAGTTATCGGTATATCAACGATAATCTTTAGTAATAAAAACAATACAATAATTTATAGAAAAAGTTAATATTTACAGTGTTTACTAGTTAACTGAAGCTATTTGATATATCCTGGATTTTAAAAATTAAAGTTAAAAGAATGATGAGGCCTAGAAACACAAGACGACTGAACCATACATTAAAAAAAGTAAATAAAATAATATTACTTACAAAACAAGCACTTCAAAATATCTTCAATTATATGAAACGAGCATTACCTGAAACAAACACAAAAATATATTTACTTATTTATAATATTTAAAAACAAAACTATTTTATAAAATAATGTGAGAGAAATTTGATGATCAATTTTTATTTTAGTCTTCAAAAATACTGTGACTGAAATGGTAATTAGTTGACCAATATTCTCCCGAAAATTCTCACCTTAAAATATGTCAGCAAAGAACCCACAGCTCTATATACAACAAAATCCATGCACATATTATTTGACTACACATCTCCAATCTTAATTCATTCACCCATTTACATATTCAACTGGCTACATTAATTATAAATTAAATTATACTGCAACTAAAGTGTGTTTGGGTATCCACAAGTGTTAGTAGTTGAGCTTTGGAACAAAAGGTTTCTGGTTTACGTATAGCGTCACCTGGTAATCTACAGACAGGCTAACTGCTTGAAGGTTTTAGTAACGTGAATTTTTGAGTTCTGAGTAACTAATTCATTACTGTTTAAGTTGGTAATTTAAAACACCCCATACACGCGCCCTGTAGATCATACTATTTCTTTGTTTTATTTAATTTGTTTATCTTGAATATTATTTCAATCAGTTAGTTATTCCATATGTTTTAGACAACAGTCAATAGATTAGACGCTTTAACAAAAAAATATGTTTTGTACTTGTAGTTTTCTAACTTATTATTTTTTGTATTTTATTTAAAAAGAAGTGTGAATTTTTTATCCCTAATGTGTGTACGTTGCAATCTGTTCAATTCAGAACAATAAGAACAACTCCATGGTCCAATGAGATGAGAATTATATGTATAACGTGTGAATGGGGTGTAGTATTGCACAGACTCAGGCCGACAATTCCTGAGAGAGTATGGATAATTCAACCCCAACTACCAAAGTACACCAATAACCACAATATAGTATTCAAATCCGTATTAAAGTAACTATTTTTACTAGGATTTGAACCAGGAACTTTCGTCTCCGAAAATCAGCTGTTAACAGTTGACTCACGACGACAACTTTACCTCTAGACCAAACCGGTGGGTCTTTAAAAAGAAGTGCGCTTATGATTCAAAACTTATTAAAGTTAAAGTTTTCGTTAAAATCATGTAAACTTACTTTTGTTGATGTTTTAATTTCTGTTCCTATTTTATTGTTTCTTAATTCTCTTTTGTATGTTTTTCATATTTATTTAAATTTGTTAAATTTGTTTTTAACATAGGTATTACTGGAATGTTTGAATGAAATAATAATTGACAAAGTGTTAAATTCAAGAATTTCATAGTGGTACCACCACTGGATGGTGTTTCGTTGTAGACATTACTTTCAAACTATTTATTCACAGTACTTACACTGATTGTAAACAATAACAATATTATTGAAAACTTGTTTTCTGGTTAGTATTTAGCTGTTATAGTGGTTTTGTATAGTAAGTTAAATGTTTTATTTTGTTAGGATTAATATTTTATTATTTCTTAATTGTTTTTAAATATCACTGAACAATTATTACATTTTTGATTATTTCTTTTATTACCTTCGAAATTATTGTAATTATTATTTTTATTAATGGTTAGCTGTCTCTGAAATAAGAACTAATAACAAGTTAGCAAAAAGAAAATATTTAAAAAGTGGAGTAGTGAAATAAAATCTGTTTTTTCTTTACTCAAATCTTAGGAAACACGATTATAACACATATGAATAGGCTAATAAGCCTTACGTAAAAACAACTTCAGAATAATTTAAGAGCTAATCTCAACTGATTACGTCCAACAACATCTTAAAATATAAAAGTTAAGTACAAAGTTACTAAAGAATTTTAATTTGTTGTACAGCAATGTTTCACTTGTAGCCACCAGACAATTAATAATTTTTGTAACAGTACAAAGAAACTAATGGTTACAACGCGCATGTCTGTCGTCCATTAACGTTGGACACATTTAAACTGCATATAAAAATAACATTTACGTTACCCAATATTTTCTACAGGTTCTACGAGTAGACTACAATTTTTACACAGAAGTTTCTCACCAAGTATTACTACGAAGCCATGCACTGTGTCATTACAGTGTGAACAAGCCAAGGAGATTAAGGCTAAATGTAGTACAATATCCCATCTAGAATTCATTGAATACTTTTATTTTTTTCTGAAATTTAATATAGATCACGAGTAAAATTAAAGATTAAACTCAAAATTTATGGGCCCAGCATTTGCAGACAAAACTAGACTACTAAAGCGTTTAAGGTTTAGGGATTGTATCCTCTACTATGGGAAACAAAATAATTTTTTTGTAATATCGAAATCCCAAATTTATTATATTCAGTGATTTTAAACAAGTAAACTTATGCAATATATTTGCTAGAAAAAAATTTCAGAAAAAATGTCATCCAAAGTAAACGGCAGCCATCACAAATAAATTATACTAAAATAACGTTTGTAAATAATTATAAACTCGCAGCATAAATTTACAAAAACTGTAACAAATTTAATATAATATTAGATGATTCAATGGTACATTATGGCTGACCTAACTATGTGCATGTAGCAATAAGTTAATTCTATTTGGTAGAAAAATGGATATCCGGAAAAAACAACCCGTAGTAAAAATATTACATGTTTTTTCATTAATACTTTTTTCAATATACTTTTACAAAAAAAATAATTTATTTTAAGGTTTTTTTATAAAGAATTGGCTAAGGATAAACAGAAGCAATTGGCAAAGAGTCTGAAGAAAATGTATACGCCTTAGAAGGAAGCCGTTTGTTTTTTAAAGAAAGTAGGTCAAGCTTTTGCTTGTAGAAGAAATTGACAATAGTGACTAAGGCGGAAAAGGAATGAATATCAAGGGAGTATAAATTCTTCATTTATGAATATTGAAATTTAAAACAACAGTGCAGTGTACAATATTAATGAAAGGATCATTCTTCAGTTCAACTCCCTGTGGTAAAATGATCTTCCTCTCTTGGTTCCATTGTTGCTGTTTCTTTTGTTTTCAACCACTATAACAACAGTAACACTGCATTATAGGAATGCAATCGGATTACTTAATAGTGAGTATTCGATAACAAAGAAGGAACAGCATTAATATATATACATATACTGTCTTATTGAAAAATAAACAATTTATCTAGTAATAAATATACTATAATATCAATAGGGCTTACTAATATGCAGGTTTATTTCTAGCCTCATAAATTCTGCTTTTAAATTGGGTTTGCAAACAGTACTGGTAAATAGGGTAGGATTATAGGTACTTCCCTAGCTTTTTTCCTTCAGATTGCATTGATTGCTAATTTAGTTTGTAGAGTAATTTGAGAATTTCTATTTAAAAAAGAGAGTAAGGGAGTGGAAAGAGGGGTGTATTTTTTTATAAAATATTCACCTGATAATGATTACGAAGTTAAGAATGTTACGCTGCTACGTATTCTGTAATTATTTTGTCTTGCCCTGTACGGATATATAGAAAAGGATTGTTTTCATGACGATTTTTCGAATCGAGTTTCACCAGAAATACACGTTTTCAGGTACCTAAACCCAAAAAAAACATGTTTTTAGCGATTAATGTGTGTGTGTGTGTGTGTGCGCGCGCGCGCGCGTGCGTGCGTGCGTGAACGGGATATCGTAAAGTAAGGTAATACTAGGGGACCCGAAATAAACATTTTCATTAAAATTGATCAACTGAAAGAAATAGTTATTTATGCAATTTTCCTCTTTGCGATTCTCTCAAAATCGGCCCCAACAACATTATGAATCGGACCTTTCAGAAAGCCCATAAGTCAATAAAAACTAACTTTTTGAAAAATTAAAAAACTGGTGATTTACTACGTTTCAATAAAAAACAATGTTTATAAATATAACTTGTTCAGAGGATTGTCCCATTTATAAAATATATATATATACTTATGTCTTTTTAAAGAAAAACCACCTGTTTAAAAAAATTGACAATTTTAACTTACGGTGTTTTTGAAATAAATTGGAGGAAAATGCTAACTTATGCTATTTTCTGTAAAAACGTTGTTAGACCAGAAGAAAATTGCGTTGCACAGTAATATTCATTTATTTATTTCACTAGTTAACAATAGTGACTAATAATAGGTTTTTGCAATATTCGTAACTTTAAGAAAGAAAAAAATGGTGGTTTACAGGTTCAAGAACGTAAATAGTCATTTACGTTCTTCGTCAATGTCGTCGTCACAAGAAGTAGTTATCTCCCTTAAAAAGATTTCTGCAAAACAAATTTGTAGAGCCTCTTCTACTAGAAAGTAGAACTTAGGCTTCAAAAAATCATCCACTTTCATATTTTAATTAGAAGGAAGGACGTTATATCCTTAAGGATAAGCCTTTCCTTAATGCTACATTAGTTAAGGAAAGCCAGACTTGTGTGATTTTTCTAGGGACGGAGGGTTTAAATTCAGTTAGTCCTAAAAGGCACTAAAGTAAAAGTATAACATTTTGACTTATAGGCTTTCTGAAACAAATGATTCATTCAAAAATTGCCATACAAAATTGATAACAATATTTTATTAATACTTTAATTCAGCTGTGCGATGATGTCATAGAATGAACGCTTTACAACGTATAAAATTAAAATCTGTCAACAGTGGAATAATCAAATATAAAATAACCTAATAAATTATTCGATTCAAAAGAACAAGTTTTATTAATACTAAAAGACACATATCATGTTTATAAATTATCTTAAGTTTTAATAAAATTAGAATATAAACCGATAAAAACCAGTTTCCGGTTGCCTGTGTGCCTAACCATTGAAAAGGATATCAACGCTATGGTGTTCGCTGTGAGTTATTATAATTATATTATATGATTCCAGTGAGTTATTCGTAATTTAATTGGAGATTATTAATTAAAAAAATAAAATATTACTGATTGATTTATATTTTATTTATACGCACGGTCAACACAATGACCGTTGCCCTCCCCCGGAACAGATTGTACGAACTCTGATTAATCTGTTAGTTCTAGTTCATATCTTCTCTTTAATCGCCTCACGCCTTTAATATAGTATAACTGATTGATAACCAGAGGATTTAAGGATTTAAGCGGTTTCCAAGACGTTTGAGGTAGTTCGATTCTATCTATGTCTTCACCCGGTGTGGATGTAGAGCTGAATTACTCTGACGGAATACTACAATTAATAAGAAAAGGAAATAATGAATTTTGTAATTTTGGACAAAACAGGCAGCATAATTTGAAATTGACTAATACTTTGTTCTAACACCATTGAATCAACAGGATATTACTTTTATAAGCATAATATTTATATTATACTACAATATAAAAAGTTTTATTAACAGCATTGTACCTTTCATTAAAGAATTATCTGACTTTAAAGCTATATGTATATATGTGTGTGTGTGTGAGCGCGCACGCGCGTGTGAGTGTGTGTATAAATTACTCCTACTTTGTGTTTTTTAACGGATTTGCAATTTCCTTCAGACATCAAAAGACTTCGTAGTAAATTTCCGTTGAACAAATCGCATACAAGAGAAAATTAAATGTAATTCGTCTACAACAAGCTGCTTCACTTATTACGATTTACAAGAGAAAAATATACAACTTTTAGAGAGTTGCAACGTCCGTCAACAACATTGTTTTATTATGTAATAAAATTATAGGTAAAGATAACAAAAACTGGAGTGTTTTGATACTGCTGTATATTTACTTTTCAACACGCTTTATTTACAGTGTAAGCCTAAATATTGACAGTTTATGTCCGAAATATAATACTACATAGAATTTTAACAATAATAAATAAAACTTTTAACCCTTGTTATTGAACTCAGATATAAACCCACAATAATTGGCTTACCATTCTGCCAGAGCACCACTGAGGACGTTTATTGTTTCCTTTATTTATCTTAAATTTAAATTAAATAGATATAACTAATCTCGATTAAACAATTTACTAACAGGTAAATATTTAATAAAATGTACAATTTGGTACATTACCTGACGTTATTTCCAAACAATAAACATCAGGAATACAATTACTAGTTCAAAGGGGTTGCATTACAATTGTTTACAAATATCACTGGGTAAATGAAAACTACTATTATTACAATATATATGCTGATTTTAGAATTGTATCCCTTTGGCAAAATACAGAAATAATATAAATATATATATATATATATATATATATATTGTTTTAGAGCAACTACCTCTTTCTGCCGCTTAGGTGAAAGTAACTGTAATTAAAATATTTTATTTTTTCTAGTTATCACCTACGGAATAAGCATGTTGACTTTGAGACTGTAGGTGTTCTGCTACTTACAAAAATAATATGAAAGCCTATTGTTTTACGCTTGTCACCCCGTTATTAGAATAGCTCCAAAGAATATGGTAAATAGAACTAAATCACAAATATCTGAAACCAAACAATTTGTGGGTATGCCCTTCAAAAAATAGAAAATTAGGTGGTCATCAATGTCACAAGGGACATAATTTGACAGAATTTAACAGTAAATAGTCTTGTTAGACCCCTTTATTATCTCTTACGTGAAATGCGAATGGTTTAGTTTTTCTGTACAGCCTCTATGGAATAACCGAATTTCAGCTCTCTAGGCGATTAGAAAGTTGAGAAGTCCCGTTAAAGAGTGTGTGAGTGATCCAATCAGTCGGAAAGGGCATTCGCATTTTAGTAAACAGACATGTTAATTACACATGTGTATTTACACACAAATAAATGTAACATTTACATGCATATTGTGACAAACGCCGCCAGCTTGACAGTTGTGTTTTGACTATGGAGTGCTTGTGTGATTGTGACATTCACGTTTTGATACTGTAATTAATTTCTTCCTTGGCGCCTCTAGCTTACACCACACTTGTTTTTCTAGTAAAGAGTAGAATGGTCTATTGCTTATTTATTTATCTTGATAGTTTTATATCCTTCGAAAAAGCTCTATCATTGTTTTCAAAAAAGCGGCTACGCTTTTTATAGCGAGTTAGTCCAGTTAAACAGTGGAAATGTGAGTTAAAAACGGTTTGTACATAACACGTCGCGTATTGAGGCAATTTTTCCATGACAGGAATTTAGTGTACAATAACAATTAGTGATATCGACTTTAGATAGGAATCAATTATTTATTTGTATGTAAATAGCCGTATTTCTATTTAGTTAAGTTTTTTAAGTCTTGTTAAGTCTTAAAACATTTTAAATTATTTAGTTTGGTATTCAATTACGTAGTTAAGTTTAATTTTAAGTTGATATAACTGCAACAACTAATTTAAGTAATTAATTTTTAAATAAATTATTGTTATTAATTTAACAGGAAATTTTGTTACTTAGAAAAAACCAGATCCTAAAGGAACCCGGAACATATGTCACAATATTTTAATACGTTTCATAACATACTAACGAAAAAAGCTTGCTAATAATAGAAAGATTATGTAATTTAGATGTGTACAATATTTAAAGAAAATACAGAGAATTTTTGTTAATACAGTAAGGTTCCAAGGTTCCAAGAATACCAAGAAATAATAAACATTTTCAAATAATGGTAATGAATCACGAAATTTAATAAAAGTGTATTTATTTACTTTTATTGCAAAAATTATTGGCTACATTAAAGTCCTCACTCGGTACCAAGAAACGCCTTCTCTTGAACAAGCTAGCAAATAGTTCATTTAGATAAAAGAATTCTCCGCCTACTTCTTTCCTTTATTTATCACCTCAACGCCCCACCCACCGCTTTAATAGGCTACTTTACACTACGTCATCACAAGTAGAAACCTACAACGAAACAACACCACACTGACGTTGTTATCGTACATGGTAAAGAAATTTTGTATCACTATTCAGTCCTTTTAACTTTAATTTTATACGAGAATTTCCAATTTACTTTTTCGAAATCATTAAAGTGCAGTTGTTCATTATACGGTCAACAAAACATTTAAAGATTCTGGGTTATTACGAAATTACTACTTTAATATTTTATTTCAAACTTTTATAACCATGCGTGTTAGTCAGAAAACTAAATATTTTCAATTTTCTTAATTAAATACAAAAAAAAATTAAAGTTAAACGTTTGTGTAATACTAAAAATAAAAAAAACCATATTCTTTTCTTTGGGCATATACAAAACTGCTTAAAGATACCCCTAACCGATTGTAATTGTTTTGGCGATTGTAGCATTTGCATAAAAAAAATCAACATGTATGTATCCAGATTAATTAAGCGTTAATTAATTTATTCTTCATTTAAATTCTTTGAGATGGTAGAACCAACTTTTTTCGTCCCGGTTCAAGCACAGCTAAAAACCCAAAAAAAAATTAAATAAGGAGAATATGACATTTTAAACCACATTCAAATAATTTTTTATGAAATATTCCAATTTCGTGATTTTAAACTTGTTTATTTTAACACACAACAGTTAACTAGAATTTCTTTTAATTGCCAGTAAACAACACACACACCCGACATGTGATCACATCAATCCTCTAAAAGATTTTGATTGTGTTTTGGATTCTATACATGAATAGAACCCGGGATATCGAATTAGGAGCGAGTTATTTGTAGTAAACAACTGAAGAAAAGGCGGTTTTAAATATTTTATCACAAATAAAAAAAAATACTAACCAGCAATAAACAGCATTCCGTAAGAAGCTTTTCCTAACTTAATTACAAAATAAAATGATATAGATAACGCTGACGTATAAATATGCCAGTAATCACTAAAAAAAGTGAATTAACTTATAACAAAAATTAAAACCTCTAATTACAAGAATTTAGAATAATTAATTACTTAATTAACATAAGTAAAATTTGCACTGTAAGGCAGTTGTTTCATTAAATGTTAACAACAGTTGCAGTACAACTGAAGGAAGTTTTGTTGTAATTAGTAAGTAAAACAGTGTCTGAAAGTCTAATATTTAGTAATACACATTAGAAATGATGTGACTTGTACAGTGCCGCCGTCACTTCTCTGTTCCAAAACTAACATCATTGCTACTGCCTACTATTTCAGAAACTGTACCATACAACCAAACCAAGATAATACCCCCTCATACCAGCTCATCTCAAAGTTCAAAATAATACTGACAGTTTCTTCTTCTCCACCCTCTAACTCTACGGGTATCCTAATCTATATTTTCTCTTACTGAGGTACTTAGATTTAGTTTAACTTCTGTTGCGAAAGTCATAATTGTAGAGGCTATTACTTTTAGATAAACCAAAATGTGAAGATAACATGTAAATTACGCATAATAATAGCCAAACAACAAACAAACAAATATTTGGTGTAAAACAACACTGACACGACTGTCTCTTACCAATGTAAATAATGAAAATTATAACCTTACATTAATAAAAAACGTAAAATTAAAAATAGCCTCCTCCGTGACGCAGTGAGTACCGCGGTAGCCTACCATTTCTGGCTAGAGTCTCGAAATTACTACGTGCTAAAACCCATCATTAGTTTCTTAGCCCACTGTAGTCGCTAATGATCAAGCTATTGGCGACTTCAAATAAACAAAAAAAAACTGGAAAACATAACCTAACTTTAATCATGAGTGAATGAAGCAAAATGAAAACCAACCTCAGTTAAACTTTATCAATTTTTATTTGAAATAAACTAATGAAAATTAAGTTTGTTATATTTTAATATTTTATTATGAAATATATAATAAATGGTATTATTTTCGATGAATTTTTGTTCAACTATTTTACTTGGAAATTTTTGTTTGTAATCTATATAAATTTACTGCAGTTGCTATTACAGTAAGAAAATTTATTTAAACATTTATCACTTAAATAAGCTAAAAATTAATATATTAGCAAGCATATAAACTTAAATAAAATAGTTGTAAATTACTGTAATTTAGGGTACTTGTAATAAAAATTTATAATGTCAAGAAGGTATACATAGATAGCCTAAGTTCTGTTAGCCTTTATATTTTGGAAATAAATAAAAATCGAATAAAAAAATCTCAATATTTTGCAAGTACCACTAATCAGTTCTTTAAAATACCAGAGTTCAATTTCAGACCACTTTATAATGTATAGGCTACTGTATTATTTTTCTTTGTTTATTTAACGTCGCATCAACTACAGTAGTTATTAGCGACGAAGTTGGGTTGTTACTGTAAAGGTTGAAATGATTATTTTTACTGTATTATTTTTATTCTCAGTAAACGTTTAAAAATGTTTCCTCAAATAAATTTCTCTGAATCAGTACTTATGAATTCTAAAATTTACGGAGTTCTGAATTAGAGAACCTCTTTTAGTACGTGGGAGAAAAGTATCTGTATTTTTATAAATACGAAATTAGAATATGGCTGTTTTTAGAAATACATAACAACAGCACACTCTCTGAATTTAAACTTAAGAAAAATAATCGAATATTAATAACGGGAAGTCAAGTCCAAAATCTTAACCACGAAATTGTTTATATAAATACTTCCTTTAACCCGCATAATCTGCAAAAACTTACACAATTTTTTCATATATCAGTATTTCCAAACAGTTACCGCAACTCCTAATATAAGGTTAAAAGAGTGAAATTGATGCTCTACAAGATTTCTATTAACCTTAGGAGTTTACAATCTATTAGCATAATTGTTATAACAATTGATCGGAAAATTTTGCTCTATAATTAGCAGTACGTTTACATTTAAAATATTTTTCTAAAAGAATGTAGGCAATTGTACTATTTTTTTACAAACACAGTAATCTGTGTTACCCAAAATAAAATAAACTTAAAAACATTTTAAAATTTCTATTAACATCAACACTACGAAAAAATAAGCGAAGAATTCTGTTCAACTGAAAAAAAGTCATGTACAAATCTCTAACAAAAAAAAGTTATAAGAATTTATTCTGCAATAAACATTTTAAAAAATTGTGGAGATCTTAAAAATAAACACAGAAAGTCAAAACTGTCCAGCAACTAGACGTTAAAACTTTCTTCTGTTTTTAAGATTTTCAACCTGAACTTTCCTCATATATTCTTTCTAAATCTCCTATCCCAAACCTTCAATTTATTTAGTGTTTTAGATGAAATATGTAAAAATGAAGGGAATAAAGTTTAGAAAATGTAACAGTTGTTTCTCACCACGACGAGCGTACACATAAATGAATTTTTCACTAACATTTAGTCAGCTTACGTTAAAAGTAATTCAATGTTTGAATTTAGAAAATTCCAAACTATTAAAACCTGAAAAATAAACACAAAATTGCAAAGAATGCTATTTTTAGACTTGACTACCTTCTTAATAATCAAGGAAACAAATTAATTAATAATTCAATATGAATGCGAATTGTACTGAAGGTATAATTGCCAATTAATTCCACAGTGCTTACATTTTTTAAAAGTAACCATAAACAATATTGAAAAGCAACCAATTACCATCTCAATAACGGGTGAAAACAATCCCTTATAGGCTTTAAAAACAAAATAAGGAAAATGTAAAAAATTAAATCAAATATTCAGAAACAAGTAACGCAATTAAACTTACTTTGATGGTAACAAAAAAGTTAAAAAAAAAAACACTGAATATAAATAGCTGATATTGAAAGCTGAACACATTGTAAATTTTATTTGCGAGTTGGCCTAAGTATAAAAAGGAATATTTTATTGGGTTTCATTTTGAATCGTTGCTTTTAACGTATATTTTTATTATTAAAAAGAATGCGATATGTATATTTATTCATAATTGATTAATGTACATGGAAAAACTGAAAAATTAAGTACAAGTGGGCGTGATTTTTAAAAAAAATAATTTTACGTTATTTTAGGCTATATTTTTGTATTCTGAATGGAATAAAAAACATGTCATAAATATGTTTTACTCTCGACAGGAATCCATACTAATATTGAATAGAAATAACTTTTGTTTGTACGAGGTAATATCAGTTACTGTCTCACAGATTTAAAAAATGATTTCACTGTCGCAAGGTAAATACAGGTATTATGTAGTATACAGTTAAAGTACCACGTACGTACAGCACCAACCTACAATATATAAACACCTTCGCATAAAGCGCATAAAGGGTGCACTATAACCATCTTTCTTTAATCTTTTTTTTCAAAATGTTTAAACGTTTTTTTTACAGAACAGATATACAAAAATAATGTCACATCCCATTTCTGAATAGAAATTTATAAAAACGTTCCGAAAACGAAGAGACCGCATCATTTTTAAAGAAATATATTTTATTTAAATTGTTTTTATCAAGAAGTTTTAAATTAAATCTTAATTTTACTAGAAGTTGTTAAGCTCAGCAAGCGGAGCGTAGATATAAACAAAATGGGAATGTGCAATACACCGTACGTATTATAAAGAACAGCTCCTAATAAAGTATGAAATTTTATTAGTAATTTTTGTAAAAAGCAAGTTGACAAACTTTGAATGTACCCATTTAATGAGTCAGTCTAGACGCCGAGGAATTAAAGTAAAAAACTTCGGGTTCAATTTTCATTTATGGTCAGAAGTATTTAATCGGCAATATTAGAAAATAACTAAGCGTGGTGGATCAGTATGAACACTCTACCAGATGTTAGCACGGTTCAAAAGTTAACATGCTAGTACATTATTTTTAAAACCAAATTGTACATTACTGTGACGGAATTAAACAGATTACAGTTTACAAGAAAAGTGATTTATTTAGATACTTAGACGTAATAGTTTAATGTACACACCATAAATTTAAACGAATAGTATAGTACCAATAAGTGGCAAATGTACAGTAATGTTATAGTATCTCCGTCTCTTTCGTTGACATACACATCAAAATAGAGATGCTAACGATTAAATACTTCGCCAGGTTCAGAAGTAACCCGTTGTTAGAAATGATGACTTAACTAGAACATTGCCCAAAAATTTCCGATTATCCGAGTTTGGTGAACGAATTCGATACATTAACAGGTACGCGAAATACCTGTTAATGCCGTGAAATAAATAACCTAATTGTTTTAATTATTGTCATACAAACTAAATAATATAATTATAAATTTTTGAAATAAATAAATAAATAATTTAATAAACTATAAACATATATAAACTAAACAAAAATCCTAATTAAGGTGTTGTAAAAGTTGTTTTTAGTGGTCAGAAAAGATCTAGAAAAAACAATAAACTGAGAAAAAAGATTGAACCGAACCAAGCACAGATAACTGACTTCAAGGGCTTCAACATGAATAAAAGTAGAAACCCGGAGGGAATAACGATAGAAAATATCCGACAGTAAAAGAAAGCCGAAAATTCTGCACTACAACAAAATAGTTTCCAGAAAACTTTAAGGTAACATAATTTGATCTAAAATCGGAATATATCAAAACAACGGCAGGCGGTCTATTTTATTTATTTATAATTTGAGTTTGTTTTTATTTGAAGTCGCATCAATTGGTTTGGTTATTAGAGACTACTAATGGGTACGAAATAGAGATGTTGGGTTTCACTGAATAATAATTCCAGACGCTAGCCGGGAATTGAACCCGAAACCATCTACCTTGCAATGTGCAGTACAGTTTAGCGCTCTAACAACTGGGCCACGGAGGAGGCCTGGTTTATTTTACTCATTAATTGTACGTAGTTTTTTGAAGTTCTAGATAAATTAGTAGGATTTAATTCTCATTAGTATGTTTGTAATTAAGTATTAACGTAATAATATATTAGACTTACACTAATAAGTTTATTGTTTTACATTAATATGCAAGTACATTAAGTACAAGTACAAAGATGGTTATGATCTAAGTGACATTTGTAAATCCGTTTGATAATTTAGAAATTTATTGTAGAGGCAAAAAAGTAAAATTTAAAATAGTGTTACAATGAAACTCTTAGTAAGGAGAAAGTATTAATAAAATGTAAAAAAATAATTGCCTATTCTTCAAAATATAAATTTTAATTAGTCTTTCAACATTCTTTAAGTCAGTATAAAATAACTGAAGCTAACTGAATAATTATAATATTAAATAAACTGAGAAAAAAGAACGCTACAATCAAAGCGGATTTAAAAAGATAAAACACGGGCTAAAGATAATATTTTATCGGTATTTAACCAAAAACAGACACACTACCTTATTAAATTAATAGGTTTCTTAAAAAGAAATCTTTATCTACATCTTAATTCGAAGTGAAAGTATTACTCTGAAAAAAGCACAATGTTTGTTAAGCCTTTCAGCCTTAACTGCAATAGAGTAGTACGTTGGTCTGAGATTTATACGCCATTACAATAATTAACACTTAACAGCTGAGACTACTAACGGATAATAACTATTTATTTAATACCTCCCTTTACTTCATTTTTTGTCCAACAAAGAAAAATTAAAAATACAGAGGATAATCTTACATCATATTTCTTTTTTCTATGAATGAAATATATTTATATCACTTTTAAATTTATTAGTAGCTACTAGCCATTTTCTTTTATGTTTTTGGTGCAAAAGAAACCTTTCCGGAATACTTTTTTTATCAGAGTAATTGTATTGTATTTAGGAAAACTAGACTGATTATGTTTTGTCATTGTCTGTAATATATTGTTTCCTCCGCCCACATCCCCAAGCTGGATGCCCAAATGCTGTCACAGAGTTATTCCATAGCATTAACAACCATGAGGTTTAACTACATGTTTTTTCACCGTATGTATAACTAAACAAAATTAAATCAACTTAAATGAAAACTAAAATTATTCCCAATGTAGTACAATAAAAAAGATGATTTTTTAAAAACAATTGAAAGGAAAAAGATGGAAAGTACGATGTTTTTTGTCAAAAAGATGTTTACACTTTGTAAATCAACAAATTATGTTAACATTTGCATAAATCGTTGTTTCGATCTGTTTGTTACATAATGACTTACGCGTTCTATAAAATAATGTAGTCACTCATAATTTTTACATGCGTTACAAACACAAAATTTTTACGAATAAAAATTGACTAGTACAATACGTCGACATGTTAAATGTATCTAA
Source organism: Catonia carolina (assembly GCA_035578175.1). NCBI lineage: Eukaryota > Metazoa > Arthropoda > Insecta > Hemiptera > Achilidae > Catonia > Catonia carolina. The sequence continues at coordinate 87,403,111 of JAQMRL010000002.1, forward strand.
CGACCCCTAACTCTGCAAATAATGGAATAGACATTTGGAAATAAAAATTAAATTTACTTGTGCCAGTCTTACTGCTAAGAACAGGTGTTCTTCCTTCAGTAATTCATGACATATTTTCTCGTACCATCACATACATTCTTGGTCATTGCAACTGGCTTCTACGCCAAAGGTCTTAAGTTTGATTCCTCTTCACATCTGGCATTATTTTCATCTACCATCCTTTATCATTTACATTAGCTAGTTGTACAGATGTTAACAATCAACAGTATATTGTATCTAACGATACAGTAAAACATAATCCTTACGACCTGATTAACAGAAAAGTTAATTTTTTTGCTTCAACTTTATTTTTATTTACAACTGTACATTTTTTTAAAGCACAACTAGTAAATGAGATACAGTGAATGAGGAATGGTGGGAATGAGAATCGATCCAGTGACCGATTTCGGCGTGAAATTTCGCAAGGAATGTGGTGCCAATATTTTTCAATGATAATGATTTATGAACTAAGATGGATGATTTCTTTTTACGAAAAATCTTTTTGTTTTTATGAAATGACACAGGCATAAAATTGTTAAGTTAAATTGAAATGTTTTTTTATGGTGGTCGGAGAAGATCCCTATTCCACGTTCGTTTCAGTCGTATGTTAACAGGAAGATCGTCAGTTGAAAGAGATAGGACATTGGATTTATGTGGTGAAACGTCTTTGTGTGTAATGAGTTGTATGTTGCGTTTACAGTGTCTCGAACCGTTGGTATTTTCAGGTCTTTGTGAAGGGTATAATTAGTTATGTAAAAAGAAGCGTTTGCTATTGGTGTAAGTGCTTTTGCCAGGTGTCTTTGAAGAATATTCAGTGTTGTATTGTGACAGGCTCCAAAAAGAAATTTTACTTGGTAAATGATCACCTTATTTGTAAAATGTGTCGATAAGTGACAACGTACGTTTTCAAGAATAGAAATAAAAGTATAATTTATTTTTAAAAACGATATTGATAATTTAAAGAAAATGTGTATGAATATTAATAGCGATACTTCTACAAGTTACAACTTCAATTAAAAAAAATAATCATTAAATGTGTCAAGAAGTAGGTGCTTTTGAAACGATAAAAAATCCTTTACTTTTTAAAAATATACATTCATTATAATTAATAAATACGTCTGATGTAATTCAATGAACGCAAAGACACTTCTTATTTGGTTATAACCCGAACACGAAGATATTTCTTTTTAATGTAATATATTGTTGTGGTGACTATAATAAACCTGAAGCGATTATTATATATGTATTTACATAAATATGCATACAAACAATACAGTTTTAATACAGTATATTGTCATACAATGTAGTAATCGTATTATATCAAGAGAAACCCTTACCCATGGTTAAAGATGCATTATATTATAAGTCTTTAAATAACTAAATGATACTAGTGTGGGATATCTGCTTGAGAAACCACAATTAACTTCTAGAGCAATAACAAAGGAAACCTAGTACACAGTTGCTAAAATATCCTGAATCGAGTGTTTCTGCACCTCAAAGAATCAGTTACTGAATAGCTGATTATACTGTTAACGTTAGTTACTAAAGGGTAATTGTTTCATGTACCGTTCCGTTTTAATATTTGACTTTCATTGGTAGTATTACGGTAGACGATTGTACTTGTACGATTTCTAAACCCATAAAACAAACCGTCATCGCTCTGTCTCTTTCTTGTGCAAAAGCCCCTTCTTTTCAATGCTTAAGAGATGTGACGTTAACATTACTGGGATTTTCTGGTTTCCCGTCGTTGATAATTGCCTGGGAATCGAATAAAACTCAGCACAACGAACTCCAATAAAAGATAGCAGCAGCGGTTTCTGGTCGGGACGATTTTAATTAAAGCTTTACTATATTGCTCGTCTAACGGACACACAGAGATTCCAATTGTGTTTCATTTGTATCAGTATTATTATTTAACTTCACTTCATTCAATTTTGCCGACCGCAGTATCTGCCCGTTTTTCTTAATTGTTTTTTCAGTAATCTTACAAGAAAGTTATTAGCTATAATATCACTGCCATAATTTTTTTATTTATTATTAAAGCCCCCTTAATGGAACATTACATCCACGTTCAAACTCACTGACAAAAACACACAATATAGTTATTAATTGATAAGAAATTTTTTTATACTTTATTTTGAATCTTTAACTGTACTATATAGAACAACCAAAAGATGAGAAAACATTGATAGTAAATACAAATAACAAGAACAGACATGATATAAAATTCAACATTCAGTAATGTTGAATTTGGAATAACAATGAACGTAAAATATACAAAAGTACGAAAAGAAAAACAAAAAAATTCATATTTTCACAGAAAAGTTATTACCAATAGCAATAAAACATATTTAAAACAAAACAAAAATTACATCTAATATTTCACATTATTTTATCTTTTTTGATATAAACATGGAGAAAAAAATTACAGAGATCTCTGCTCCATCTTCTTTTTAATCTTCTAATGAAGCCTGGCGGATTTTCCATATCACTGATAAGTGGATTATTATGGATTGGTAGTTTTGAGTAGAATTTAATATAACTATTTTTGACGATATCGCAAATGAATGGTGTTTTTAAATCGGTGTGTAGTGTGTAATTTGAGACGTAGTGTGGTGAACCGGTAATTATACGGAAAAAATTAGACTGGAATGCTTGAATACGAGCATTTGCGCAACCAAAAATTTGAATAAGGTACATCCAGATAGGTTATAAGAGAGAATTGTACAGTAATAATTTCTGTTGAAGAAGTATGGGTGATTTAGAGTGAACAAACCTATAAAGTTATTTCAAACGTAAGTTTAGTTGAAGCCGTTTTGTCTTAGTGTGGTGTTTCCAGGTCATTCGTTGATCGAAATGAAGTCCAAATAGCGAACAGTGAAAATTTTCGAGATAGGTGCATTATTTAAGAACAGCGATGGCACCGGTTGTTTATTTACAGTGAATATGATGTAAACGGACTTCGCCGGATTCACCTTCATTTTCCAGTCCTTCAGCCAGTTGTCTACTAAATTTAACTGATAAGAAATAAATAAATATTTGGAAATTTGAGTCGTACCAATTCTGGTTTAAATTGCAACTCCTTTGGAAGATGTTTTACGAACAGAATAAATATTTAAAAACCTCATCTGAAACGAACCTATAAATTCCGGTTACAGAGTGAGCCACTGAAATGGCCAAATAATTGTCTTTTGTTTTAGTTTATAATCTCATCAATTGCTAAGACATAATTAATTAATACTTTGGGGTATCAACAGGTTAACGGTGTCACAAAGGCGTATTGTTTCCAGATCCTAACTTGACACTGAACTGGAGACCTTCTTCAGTGCAGTCTACCACTACTCGTGTCCCAGTAATGTGGTCAAATAAAAATGTACAATAAGTAAATATTTCAAAACGTTTACTCTTCTTCTTCTCCTCTTCGCGGGTTAGGCATTTTTACCTGTTCCGGCACCTATCTTTTCTTTGGCCTGCCAATATCTCTACTTGCCACTGGTTTATATCTTCTCGCTACACTAGGCAAGCGGCTTTTTGGTATTCTACTAAAATGATCAACCCACTGGGTACAATACAATTTTATTTTATCGTTGAGTGAAAAAATTCCCAATTCTTGCCTTATATCTTCATTACTGATCCTGTCTAATCTTGTGCAACCCCTTGATAGACCTTAAGAATTTAATTTCGGCAGTTTGGATGTTTCTTTCTTCCCTTTTCCTATGCTTCACTGCCGTATGCCAAGGCCGGAACTGCCACCGACTTATAAACTCTCTTCTTTACTCTTTTCTTCACTAAATTATTTGAAACTTCATAAGAATGATTAAAACTTCACGAAACTACTAAGATTAATTCCGTGTACAACTTTGTATAAAGAAAAAAACAAAAATTTTAAAATTAAGCCATCATGTTCAATTTCTAGAAACTCTCCATTACAACGTAACTTTATCATTACCTATATCAAAAGTAAAAATACTGCCGCGGATAACTATGGATTCAGGAACCAAAGTGAAGATTATGTTCAACGAATATTTTATACGAGGATGAGACTTGCACGTGAGGAGAAGATACTACCAGTGGGTAATTTTCTTTCTGTAGATTCAATCGGATTTTAACCAAAATTTAAACATATCTGTCTGTGTAAAGAAATTACACAATACAGTATGAAATAAATCCATTTAATACTAGGTATAAAATTACTAAAATATGATTACAGCCCTAAAAAAAATTAATTTCAGTCACTTTTCTTCATATTTAAAAATACAGTGATGAATAAGTAAGCATAACAACTATTAATTTTATCTGATTTTTTTGTACTGCCGTTAAAACATTACGGAACAATCATCACGTTTCATTTACGATAAACATACTGAAATATTAAAACTATTTAAGACTTTAATTCCTGGGAAAGTTAACCATAGAAAAACAAGGTCAAATACGAGATGAACAAAATACCTGAAAGTACCTGTTAAGCACAATACAATAAACTTATTGAAATACTAGTACAGGATTAGTTTATTTACTTAAATTTTGATTTTAACTTCATTATAATTCCAACTGTTATCTTACTAAATGTTTGTTATTTCAGAACTTATAGAAGCTTTTCATACAACAATATGCTGTTTCAATACAAATGAAATTATTTTGTACAATATTTTAGTAGAAATTAAAGCACGTTAAATTGAGACGCTTCATCTAATGACACACTTAATAGACACTAACGAAAAGGCATATAATTAACTTATATTTACTCAATGTTTTAAAGTTATGATAACTTATAAATTGTATTAATTTATAACAACAAAAATGTGCTCTGAATGAAAAAGAATATGACACGAATGTCGCGATGAAGGTGACCACACAGTAGTAACGATTCATATTATGTAAATTTGTGTAGTCAAGAGTAATTTTGAAACATTTAATTGTGAATTTAAGCAGTTTTATCTTATTACGTGATGGTTTTTAATTCCGCAGGAAATATCTGTTATATTTCCTTTTTAAGTGTATAAAAAGTCATTCGAAATTGCACGGCAATTTCTAAGGAGATGATTCTATGGCGAAAAATAAAATAAAAGTTAATACAGGTCTGGAAATGCTTCGTTAGCGAGATTTATGCCAAGCGAAAGGTTTCGCCATAATTCCTGAGCAAAGAGTGAAAAAAACGTACAGAAATTCTGAGAGAGTAAATTAAGGGGAAATGTTTGTGGTTTCTTATGGTTTTTAACCTGGAAAACTTTTTAAAAATAAACCCCTAAACAGTATCGCGAAAAAACACAAAAAGTTTTAATGAAAATTGTGGAGTCTGAGTCCAAGTCCTGAAAGAAGTGAGCTTGCGCTCGGAATGACGACGTCGTCGTTAGGCTACCTTGTCGTTCGGGGAATTGGATGAAAGGAATTTTTTGAGGTTTTTCTTTGTTTGGGATTGCTGATAAATAATTGGGGGAAAGATGGGCTCAGAATCGGGATAATAGGAATAATAGAACATTATCGTCGGAAGGGACGCTTTTTCTTGTCAGGGGGTATTAAGTGTTATTAATTTTTATTGGGAAAATTGTAAATATTTGAGATTTTATTTATATTGAATAAGAAGGAAGAATTTGAGGATAATTTTATTCATTTATTTAAATTTCCGTAAAAAATCACCATACGCAATTGACTTATGCAAAGAACTTGTACGCAATTTATACCTAACACGGCTTCCAAAAAAATTTCGCAGCCGTCTATGCCAATAATGGATTAGGGACATAATTTTGCAATAAGTAATTTCCTATAGTGCACAAAATAAAGAAACCATTAATAAAACAATTACAACTGACCCTTATTATTGAGTGGTAATCTCCTCTTACCCTTAAAATGCGTTTCATCTCAACTCATCATTATCTCATTCATTTGTTCATTTGTAAACAGTTGTTAATTTTATTATCAAAGTCAAAAAGTGTTTATTTATAGATTGGTAAACAAACAGACTTAATTAACCAAATGTTTTGTATCACGACAAACAGATAATTACTGTAATTTAAAAATTATTTCGCCGATGTATTCGCACAAAAAATTATCTATTTTTAGCACTTTATGAATAAAAATATAGTTGAATACATCAATTAATAGTGAGTCAACACAAAACCTTAATTTACTTTTCCTTTTAGTATTTCATTGGATTTAATATTTTTATTTCGACCTTAAAAAATATTTTCTTTCTTTTCAAATGCGGGTTAAATTGTTTTAATATAGTAGACCTACCTGAAAATACGATACGGGTACCCGGGATTCAGATAACATGCGTTACTTTTAATTAATGCATCAAATGAGACAGTCGTGTTTCATTTATAATACGATTGTTGAAGTACAAACGGTTAAAATTTTGACAAAAACAACTGTTTTCATGCTTTTGTTATACACAGATACACAATGTTCTGTAAAATTAACTTTTAACTAATTTATTAAAACCATCGGATCAGAAAAACTGTTAGTATTTTTACATTCTCTTGTCTATATAAATATAGGTATTAGAAGGAAAGTATTGTTTTCATGTACATTTTTTGAAATAGAGTTTTCACCGGATATAGGCTACACGTTTTCAGACCCCCTGAACCCAAAAACCCTGTTTTTAGCGATTGGTCTGTGTGTGCGTGCGCGCGCGCGTGTGTGTGTGAAAAATATCTCAAGATCGGAACATCTTGTACTGCTAGAGAACCCGACAAGACCATTTTCATCAAAATCGGTCAACCAGAAGTAGTCTAGTAGTTTATTCGTGAAATCAAGTGAAGTTTATTCGTGAAGTTTTTGCGATTTTCTCAATAAACGGCTCCTATTTTTTTTAAAAATCGCCTCATTTACTACATCTTTTATGCTCTACAAGACAGACCCCCATGCGCCATGTCTGCTGAAATTCTTGGGGAGGCTGTTCTCTAGTAGGAAAAAATGGTTTTTTAAGACTGCGGCCTTAATATGCATTTTAGCGCAAAAATGTATACAATTATTTATAGTTGTAGAAAATCTAAAATCCTGCAACTTTTATTCAACGTTTTTTTGTAAAACGATTAGTTTAGCGGTAATTAGTAATTTTCTGTTTTGTTACATGACAATCTGCAAAAATGTTTTTTTTAAGATTTCAGCCTTAGTATGTGCATTTTAAAACAAAAAGTATATAATCAAATTTATAGGAAATTAAAAGATCTAGACTTTTATTTCGAACTTGTTTCCCTACAAAGCCTAGTTTAGCATGAAATAGTGATTTTACGTATATTAAGTCAAACTAAGGTTGATTTTAATTTTGCATCATTCACTTATGATTAAAATAAGGTTATGTTTTTTGAGGTTAGGTTTTTATTTGATTCTGTTTTATTACTAACATTAGGTTATATTGTTCATTTTTGCATAAGCAAAAGAAAGTTGTGTGAGTGTTTCACACCAGATTTTTAAATTTAAAAGACATAATTGATCTAAAAATCTAAAATATTAAAAATGATACCAATACTATGAATTAGGCCAGAAAATTTTTGAGAACATATTTTTTCAATCCAGCGTTTCAGGATGACTATTAATACAAAGAACCAATTAAAAACAAACAAAAATTTAATTTATACGCATTTGTACGTTCATTCAAGTAACGAAAAACGTTCTTGTGTTAGTGATTTAAGGGACTGAAGAGAATAGATCAAATATAAATTAACGTCTAACGTTTAAACTAAAACTATTATATATTAACACATTAAAAAAAATGTATAAATTCGTAGTAAAGTTTGAAATTGGATCTTGTAAGTTGCTACATCGGTTTCCGATTTTTGGAAGATAAATGTCACATCGTCAGACGGCTTCCAGCTCATTGAACTGTAAGCATTTAAGTTCACGAAAATCAAGTAGGCCAAAGTAGGAATATCAACCAAGTTGAAAAGGAATCCTTAAGTTATCAAAATCGTAAACTTTATTATACGATTTCACTTAATACATGGATGATTTCATCAAAAATATTATTATACCATTCATTTTGGCATATGTATAAAACAAATGATGCAGTAAACACATTTAGAAAAAATTATAATGAAGAAATGTTGATAAAATATTTTCAAATAATGTTTCATAAACTACTGAAAACAAAAAGTGGTTTTCACAAGAATGAATATGTGCTTGTGATCGGATGTTAATCCTAGGCCATAAGATTTCTCCAATTCGTCTTAAAGGCCAAGTTTTTCTCACTGCAAAGCGGAAGCTCTGAGGTTTGATTTATGGCTAGGATCTAAAAACATTTACAAGTTATAACCTACCGTTTTTTAGCCCAAAGTAGTGGCTAATATTCGAACCTTTTAATGTCGATAGTAACACGATCTGTTATTATAAATCAACAAGATTTAAAAAATCTGACGACAAAATACTTTTTCAACTTAACAGCACAAATTCTCGAACAAGAATCGTCATGGATGGACTAGAGATTTTTTTATTTACGGGTTGTTAGGCTATCCTTCTAGAACGTTCTAGAACATTCCAAACGGTTCTTATTATTCAAACAACATAAATTTTAAGTGTTTGAGTGCGGTTATATTATAAAATATGAAACACGTGATATTGATGTGACAAACTAAATAATAAAAAGTAGAAAGTATACAAACAAAATGAATTTCGTTCAGAGCAGCAAGAAAAACCATAGAGGTAGCTTTTGACATTTATAGCAATTAAAGTTAAATATTATACGACCCAGATTTTGTGATTTAATTCAGATACGAAAATAGAAGGTGTTTCACTTTTAGATAGCATCATAACATAATAACGGGTAAAATATAAATCTGTAAAAATTGCTCTCTGCAAAAATCGTATACGTGTACACCATATCAAAACATCGTTTTATATTTTACTTATAAATGTAATTTATATTTTTTTCAGACAGGATTTAGTTTTAAATTTCAACCCCAGTAACACACGCTTTAAATCCAATTACAGCGGCTTTACGTTTTAAAGTCTCACATTCCATCTGCCGAACACATTCTTTGGATTAAAGATATTTTATAAAACTTATAAAAGTCATATAATGTTAACATTTAAGCACGTTCGAAATAAAATTTATCCGTGAAAATGAATTCGCTCAATTCATTTTGTAGAATATGAAAATAGTGTCCATAAATAATTGATAAAATTCTGGATAACTTATAAAGTGAGGGTATGGGTTTTTTCAAGTGTAAATATTATATTAAAAAATAAGTTTAAATACTCCATCGAATGATAATTTTGTGTGAAATAAATAGAAATAGTGCGACGGAATCATAATATAAAATCAACGTTCATTGATAAATATAGTAAATTAATAAATTTACTAGTTACAATTTTAAAAGTGAATATATTCCGAAGGCATTCAACAATGCAAAACATAAAATTTATCCGTGAAAATGAATTCGCTCAATTCATTTTGTAGAATATGAAAATAGTGTCCATAAATAATTGATAAAATTCTGGATAACTTATAAAGTGAAGGTATGGGTTTTTTCAAGTGTAAATATTATATTAAAAAATAAGTTTAAATACTCCATCGAATGATAATTTTGTGTGAAATAAATAGAAATAGTGCGACGAAATCATAATATAAAATCAACGTTCATTGATAAATATAGTAAATTAATAAATTTACTAGTTACAATTTTAAAAGTGAATATATTCCGAAGGCATTCAACAATGCAAAACATTACACATTTTAATTCAAAAACAACTAATAAATTAATATTAAAGGAAAGAACAATTTCAACAAATTCCAAATTGAATATAAATCACTACATAGCACAAATTTTCTACATAACACACTGTTAAAAGAATTTTAAAATTTAATATAAATACCGCATCAGTCGCCACCAATAGCGACTGGTATAGCACCAACTGTACATGAAGAAGGTTTGTTTCGCGTTTGCTGATGAGAAATTTGTAAATATTGTATAAATTCTGCAGAAACCTTCGATAAAGAACAGAAGCAGTATATAATCTCAAGGTGGAGTCTGTCTAGTGTAAAGCTCAAGTAAAAAAAATCATATAATTAATAAATAAAAGCTGAATTATCAAAAGAAGAAATTTGACGAACCGTCAACATTTTGAACAGTTTGTAGTAGTACAAATTTGATTAACAGCGTAGTGGCAAAAAGCCAAACTAAATATATAAATAACTAAACAGTTAAAATACATAACTACATTTTATTTGAATTAAACTATACGATTTTGTTTCAATAAAGTGAATTCACACAAAATGAAATTCAAAACTCTAGCCTACAAAGCAAAAGGTCCTAAGTTCGATTCCCGGCTAGGGTCTGGAAATGTTAAAAACCAAAGTTACAGCACCAAAACCCACAGTAATCGCTAATGACCAAGCCTATTATCGATGCGACAATAGTTAAACTTCAAAAAAAAATTATAACTGATTAAATTTTAAATTCATTTAAAAATCGATCGTCTTTTATTTATTTTTAATGTCTATTTAAAAGAACTGAATAAAATATAGATTGTAATTTTTGTTTTCTAGGTCAAATTAGCTATTCCAGAAAATTATTAAAACTTATAAATTTTTATTATATTTTCATATTTCTATTTGAATTTCTGTATTATTTTGTATTGTATATATTTGTATTTGAGTACCACTGTTACACGATATTATTTATTTGAATTTTTTGATTCTTAAACAAGGTTACTTTTTATTCTCTTTAACTTGCGTTCGTTTATTTCATTTATGCATTTTTTGTTATTACAATTTCTAATCTCGCTTATAAAGATATTCGGATAAAAATTAACCGTCGCCGTCATACAAAACCTAATAATATACACGATGAAATCTGCTTGTTTACAAATTACAAACAAATTAAAAATAAAATCGGCCACCTCCGTGGCGTATTGGTTAGCGCCCAAGCCTACAAAGCAGAAGGTGACAGGTTTGTTTTCCAACAAGGGTCTGGCAATTATTTAAAGTCAAAATCCACCGTTCCAGTTTCATAACCCATCACAGTTTCTACTAACCAAGCTGCTGATAGTACTAAAAAAATTATAAAAAAAATATTAAATACATTTCACAAGAACTTTTCCAAGAATCCCATCTAATGTAAATTATTCGAAAAAAAATCATGATTTTCTTTAAGCCTTTTCTCATTTTAGTAATGAAGGAATTTTCAACTCAAACCCAACTTATAAATCCCTGTGTTCCACAATAGTTATTATCTGTAAACCCTAATTTTTCCAATTCCAGCAGTTTTCTATGGTTAAAGTTCATTCTATTTTTATAATTGCAAAAATTGAAAGTTTGTTTATTTCGCCCTGTGTTACTCATTCTCTTTAGATGACTAAATAATCTGGCTCATCTCTTTATGATCGATTCCTTCATTGCTTCCATGTCTTTACTCAAGAATATTATTCAAGATCGACAAATATTTAGAGAGGAATTCAGTAGAGAATGAAATTAAACACACTTTTTAAAATTTCAAAAAAATTAAGATTTAATATAAAAAAAACTCGGTCAAAATCTAGTGTTGTTATTGTACGCATTTTAATTAAATTTGTTGATCTTCATTGCAGTAAAATCTGTATCATTTAACGTCGTCGCTAATGCTACGAACCCAGTAGTCGAAGCGACTTAAATTTATAAAGTCATTAAAATTTGTTTTGAAATTTTCATTTACTTTTATTAATTACATCTATCCAACTCAACAAAGTGAATACAATTCGCGTTCAGACAAAACTAGGTCTTTATTTTTATGCTAACCTTTTGTATTTATGGCAAATAACAACAACGTACAGAACTATTATACTGCATTAACGTACAGAAGGATATTGCGGAAAAAAGACTATTAGGCATAAACGCAGCTGTTGCCAACTGTAATGAATAAATTAACTCCACCATCCTAGTAGCCTAATGTACTTATAAGAACAAGGGAGTGTAAAACTACTGGAAAATTTTTATGCTTGAATTGTTTGCTTGTTTCAAATTTTAATGATATAAACTTTGTGTGATATTCTGTAAAGGATCCCTACATTTGCCAACTGATCCACCTAAGCTGACCAAATCGACTGCGTGTAACAAGTAATGTTAATATTTATTTTTTTTTTTTTGTCTTTTTAATACTTCTTGTATTTTAATCTATGCATAGAAAATAAAATCAAAATACACTTAATTCTCACTCACTCATCCACTATGAAATCTTCAGAACTACTCGTTCAAGTACTGGTCGATTACCGGGACAATATTTTATTTTTATAGAACACTGCAAAAGTATATAACTAAAAAAAGGAAGATTCTAAAAATATTTAAATATAGACAGTTGTTCGATTCGTTAATAAAATAAAATATTTAAAAATGCGAAAAATATTAAAATGCGTAGGAATATTCGAAGCCATTCAATGTGGAAATACAGAATTGAACTATTCGGCTAGAAGTACCTATTCGAAGAAAAACTATCTATAAAAAATACAAGCTTTCCAGTTTACAATTGTTTACGAATTGCTAAAGGTGTTCCTTATTATGGCACCAATAAAACTCTGCACAACGATCTTATATGCCTTTTATTCAAGGTATCGCTAAAACTCACTAGGTACAAGTTTCGTAAAAATCTTAAAAATCATGTGAATCCGACAACTTTCAATACGACGTCCACGGCGAACAATAAACCAGGGATCTAATTTAAAATATAATAATAATTTAAATAGTGGTAGCACGTTAGCATACAATGCGGAGGTCCCGGATTGGATTCCCGGCTACGGTCTTGAAATTTTAACAAGGTAAAATCAACCGTTTCATAACCAACTGTAGTCGCTAATGACAGAACTATTGATGCGAGTTTAAACAAACTAAAAAAAACCACTGGGTTTTTCTTTTTTGAATGTCATCACATAATTTTAATTATTAAAAACATACGCCGGCCGCATTGGCGTAGTTGGTAACGTGCTCGCCTCTCATCTTGCGGTCCTGGGTTCAAATCCCACTCAGGCACGGCATATTTTCATACGTTACAAAAAATCATTTCATCCTCATTACGCACAGTTTCACCCCAACGTAGTCGCTAATGACTTTGCAGTTGATGCGACGTTAAATAAATAAATAAAAAATAATAATAATAATAAAATAAAAGCATTATTTTAAAAACTATTGGTTATAGTGAAACTTTTATGTATGGTTCCAAATTAAAATATACATATATAAAAAAAGAATGTAAAGCGAACGTGCGCTGCTGTTATCAAATAAGTAACTGAGTTTCTTCAATTATTTACAAATATTAGACTATATTACCAAGTGGTAATACAAACGAAACAATTATGTATAAAATATAACTGGGAATTTTAAAGCGTTCAATTGAAACATTTGTCCACAGATAAATTAACAAAAAAGCTACCACCTTTTTCAGTTGTATTTTTTCGTAAGATACAAAACGAGAATAATAGCCTGTATTATTTCCCGTAGCCGTAGAAACTGTCTTCTTTCAACACTCTGTAAGCTTCAGCTTCGTTCTCGACATAAAATCTAATCCTTTTCCGCATCTTTCAACATGCGTTTCTCTAAAACTACTCAACCTTATTTTGAATCTTCCACGTTCCTGTTTTCGTAGGTTAACCTAAATATACGTATATTATCTGGAATTTCCTTACAACGTAATTCTACTCAAATCAATAGGTTTTATTACGTTGAAATAATTATCACGATTTTTTTATGTTGTTTAATAATAGTACTATTTTGTTTTTAGTTTACGAATCATATGAAGTTCAAAATAATAATAAAACAACGTTTTATTAGTAAAATACATAAATTTGTTTGTTCATGGTTAATACATAACAATATATGTATTATCATAATTATTAAACAACAACACAATTCTTGTAAAACTTATTATAATATTAAAAGTTAATCCACTATGACAAAGTTTATATAAGCATAATAAATTCAAGAAATTTGTTGTGGAAATTCACAGTTCAGTAAATGACTGTGTAAATTACCAACACAGTAATTACTTTTCATCTTTTCTTACTGAACTAAAACACCCATAAAAGTTTAAATATTAAAAATTAAACATTATTTATTTAAAATAAACTAAGAACCCATAATAATTATTTCTTTAATAATTTTACTTTTAAAACTTATTAAATGTAGTTAACTCATTTAATTGAATCGCTGAATTCTAAATTTTGTTAAGTTTAAAACTCTGTTGTGTAAAGCAAATTACGTCGAACACAAATAATTAAGTATAGAATATTTATTTTCTAAAACAAACTTTATTTTAGCCGTCGTTTACACATAATAAGCAATTAATGTCTTTTAATAATATAATATCATAAAAATATTCTGTAATAGATTTTTAATAATTTTTTTACTTAAACTAAGTTATATTAGCTTTAATTTTCATTACAGTTTATACTCAGTTTAATAAATTATAACTTTTCGTAATAGAATTTCAAAAACAAAGTCAAAGAACTTTGATATAGAAATTATAATGTCGTTGTAAAACTAACAAAGCAACTGCAAAAAGTAAAACATTAGCTCATGCAAGAATCCATTTGATCAAAAATTTATTCTACAGCTCTCAGTTGTTTAGTCTTTTGTCTTTATCTAAAAATAAAATACAGAATGATCTATTCACAATCAAAATATTTTTTCATGGAAATTAATTTTTATCGTTTTTATGATTAATTTGATAGTTTTATTACGACTTTCACGACTGTTGATAAAATCAAACACGCATTTTTTTGACAAATGTCATGGTTTATTCTTACTTTTCTTTCCGAATGGTTTTACATATTTACAAATTTCGAAAGTGAAATTTAAACAAAACTAGTGACCTATGCAAGTTAATTCGCATACTAATAATATATTTTTCTAAGAACCTCTTGGTCTTTGATTTTATATTGTTAAGAAGGGTACTTAATTTTTAATTTAAGTAAGTACAGACAATGAAGTTACGTACATTATGTGAATTAGATATTCTAATTTCCCAATATTTGTGAGACCAAAACAATATTGACGTATTTCAAATTTTGTTCTATTTCAGAAATATGCCTTTATATTAACAACTAGTGTCAATAACACAAACAGCGCAATACTACTTTGCCTATAATCATATTAGACTACACAAACACGAGACTGTTTGACTAGTAATTCAAACACGCTTGTCAAAGGAAGTAGTAATACCATTTACTTGATTATAACCTGCAACTACGCGCTGCTTAATCATAATAAATCCAACAATTCGTGTGCGGTTAATCCCACGATACACAAAGACTGTGAATATGCTTAACTTTTTTTCATGTTTCTTTGAAATTTCTATTTTACGGGTTTCCGATTTTCTATTATTAGATTACAAAATGATGTAGTTTTATGGTCACGCGTAATAAAAACAAGAAAATTAGTTACTACTACTTTCTCCCATGGTGTTGAGTCAACCAGTGAAAATAAATGATTAGTGTTTAAATTTATTCGAATTTTAAACTTTTAAATTTCCTTTCACTTCGTTCGACCAACTATGAGAATCACAGGATTACTTCACTTTCTTTTTTACCTTCTATTCTTCTAATATTCCTTTATAACGACTTTGTGGGTATTGACAAAGAGAAAAAAGGATCGCTTAAAAGTAGTGGAGATGGATTTCTGGAGGCGGAACTGTGGTGTGTCGCAGATCGATCGAATTTCGAAATTAGGAGAAGAATCAGCGTTCAATGAAATATCATGGATACCATATCCTGGAAGCAGTTAAAATGGTTGGGCCATCTATAAAGGATGGAGGATGGTAGGTGGCCAAAGAGGGTATGGGTGTGGATGCCAGCCGGTAGAAGAAGGAGGGGTAGGCCGGAAGTGACATGGCTGGATGGTGTGCAGGAGGCAATGTCTTTGCGGCGCCTCTCCGATGGGGACTGGTGAGACGGAGAGAGGTGGTGCTTAGAAAGCGAGATACGGCTGGGGTTGTAAATCCTCGCATGAATATATACATAGGTATACTTCTTTGCGCAAATTCAGTACAGGCTGTTCCTGGATTTTTGTTTTTTTTATACGTAAAACCTTGTAATTTTTGTTATTTTATCTCTCAATTACAAAACATCAGGAAAAATTGGAAAGACATAATAATCCATCTGCAATCAATCTTCTTGACAACAGCAACGACATTTACAGACTAAAACGTTTAAAAATATTGGATTTATTTACTCGATTCATTTCACCGACAATCATCACAGTCATCATATTCATCGTATTTACCATATTTTTTTGACAAGATCAAAATTTAATTAAATACCGTACTAAGTTTTTTATATTTTTTTATCATTTTAATGCACACCAATTGAGTGTTGTATTTGTGTAGGTACTTTTAATAATGAACAGTGTGTCAATTTAAATTCACACACTGTTATAATTTTTGCCTAAAGTTTTTGTGTTTAATATTTAAGTGATAGCAAAATAAATACACTGTAAAAATCTCTGAATGTTTTTTTTCTAAACTCGTAATTCATTTTTGTTGATATTTGTTTGGTTTATTTTAAATCATATCAACAGGTTCGTAATTAAAACTACTTTGAGTTAGAAATGGTGGGTTGTTACGTGTCATAATTTTGTAGAATTTAACAGGTAATAGAACCGAAAACTTCCACTTTAAATGTAAGCACGCTAACTACCACGCCACGAAGGCGCTCATGTTGATATTATTTAGATAATTTTCAACTTCTATAATCCAAACCCTACTTTCCCCCAAAGTTACTTGAACAATTGTATTGTTATTCTATGTTCCTTCTCTCCTGGCTTTGTGGATAACACATAATATCACTAATGATTCCGCTTACCGACGTTTCCAGTCTATCGAACTTGTGACTCAATGCTGCATATTTACAAAGTATCATTTTAACAGAAGTGGCCCATTAGGTTTAATTTTCTCACTTAAAAATATATGTTTTGTTATAGATATTTATGCTGTTTATGTCATAAATCATTAAGGTCTTTTCAGTTTTCCTATCCGTTCTTCTATTTCGATTGTGAATTTTTCTATAACATCTCGTTGGAGTTTATTATTTAACATTTTCACAATTATCATGATATTTAAAACAGGGAACTTTTTCTGATTGAAAATAATTAAATTTTGTATGGAAGTAAGTAAAATAGTAAGTAGTACGATTATCACAGCTGACAAGTTATAACATTAAAGGATTTTGTTACATGAAATAAAAAGTGAATGTTTCAGAACTCTGCCAAAAATAGTAATCAAGAGGCAGTTAGCTGACAACTTGACACAGAAGGAAACATTTTTTGTTTCCTTCTGTTTTCAACCCCTATCAATTTTACCATTTTCCTACAGCAGATAACTAAAACGAGATATCAACCATTGGTGCAACATCTGTTACAATTCATATCTGTATACTAGTCTTTTATATTTCTTTTTTCAGATAACTGGGACATGCACTGTGTTGACAATTTTAAATTTTTACTCCAAGCCCATCAATACCACTCTGTAACAGTCTGACTTGCTTTCAAAATGAAATCTAATTAAAAAAAAAATTAAACAAAACATCCCATTGTCAATCGTGTAATTTTTCAGGATTTTTTTTATCTAATAAAATAAATCAAGAGAATTTTGTTACTTTAATGACTAAACTGCAAAACTAGTAGTTAAATGATGGCATAAAAATTAATTCAGACTAAATGACAATATTTTTTTATATACTCTTGGACAATTTTTCAAATAAATATTTCAAAGTATTATAATAACAGAATATTATACACAGTGTGGGTTTTCTTACACTGGTCTTAATCCATTAATCAATAAAAAATAAATATATTGTATTGTATTTTTATTATTAATTTACAGGCAAATAACAGCACCAGTGATGTTTTGGAATTTACAATAATATTAACTCTTTCTATGTGTAGTTATTAGCAACATCATTAAATTTAAAATTAGGTGAAAACATAATAAATTTGGGTTATTTGTAGATCATAGTTACTGAATCTAATTTTTTCTATCTCACTTTACAGCATAGGCCATTCAGCCTCCACATGTTTTTAAATCTTTTATTAGAAAGCAGTAATTAAAAAAAAAAATTACTCCCAGCTTTGTAAAAGTCTTCCATTTATTGTGATAATAACTGATTTTTTTCATATACACTTTCATCTGCAACTCATTCTTTGTACAACCCTTGCTCATCAAAGAAAACATATCTTCCCAGTTTTAATTTTCTGTTTCCTTTTCCCTGTGGAAGCCCAAGTTTACTACCATACAAAAAAGTTGGAACTGCGATTAAATTATAAAATCTCATCAATGGATGTTTGTGAGCCCAAATTATTTTTGTTTCAAAATTGTTTATCTAAACATTGTTATCACGTGATAAAAATGTATAAGTTAGTAAATATTTTTAATGGAAATTTTACCAACAGAGATTACTACTATGGAAGAAAGAGGAAGGATTTCACAAAAATATATAAACAAAATAAAAATCTTCCTTTCAGGATAACTTTTTTTTTAAATTCTATGAAAAAGCTTAAAATATTATTGAACGTTTTAGCATTAAAATAATTTTTTTAAAGGAGATAAATGAGTGATGCGAGCTCTGCTATGAGTGGTGCCTCTGACTACACGTAAAGTAAAATTAGCTTATTACAACCAGTGATAATCTTCTTAACACTTTTTATAATGAAGAATATAATATTATATGCAGAAAAAACTCACATTAAGCAAAAAAATAATTCTTTTTAAAAAGCCTTGAAATAATTAGGCAGACAATAATGTCACATGTAAAAAGTCAAGATTTGAGGAAAATTGTAGAAAAGATTCATTACATATGAATTTTTAAAATTTAAAAATCCACCTCCGCGGCGTAGTGACTAGTACATTAGCCTACAAAGTGAAAGGTCTTGGGTTTGATTCCTGACTAGGGTCTGAAAATGTTAACACGTTTTAACGTGTTTTAATCGAATAAAATAACCAGTCAGTGGGTTTAACCTACTGTCACAGTACCAAAACCCACAGCAGCCGCTAATAACCAAGCTGTCAATGCAACTTTAAAAAACTAAACAAAAAAATTTCAAAAACCTATTTTTTTCATTTGATTGTTTTACACAATAATACTAATGCAGGCAATGAAGGATGACAGATAGAAATGAATGATGAAAAAATGCTTGACCTGACTTAGAATCAAATTCGAGAATAGAAGCCAGTTGTTTTTATAGATATAATAGAACCAATTGAGAATTGTTAATCTTCTTTCTGATCTATATTTTTTTCATTTTTATAATGGTTGCTTCAAATACTACGTCATTAAAATTTTAAAAAATAATATTACATGCTACATAAGAAAAATACATGTTTTAAAAAAAACATGTTACATTAATACAATGATAAAATTTACAAGTAACGTAAATATTCAAAATTAATAATGGTAAACGGAAATTATATAGAAAAGAATAATATTATTAGATATAACAAACCAGAGATGATGGTTGTGGTCAGTGTAGATGATGGAATGAATGGTTTTTGAAAATGCAAAGTGATTTTTGTCGTACGAGTTGTTTTATTCTGAGAGTGTCATATCTTAATGATATCAACTACAGTGGGCCAATACTATATGAACCAAGAACCTTTCCTTTGAAGTGTAGATCTCTACATACAACACTACCAATGTGTTATTTTAAATTCTATTGAGATACTTAATAGAAAATTTACATTTATTTTTTCAAAATGTATTTCCCACTTATAATTTTATTCTGAATGCTGAGACAAATTATCTTTTAATTAACAAATTAAATTAGAGATAATTAAATATAATTATGACATTAATGATGATAAAATTGCAACATTTCTTGGCAATCCATTAACATCTATTTCATTATTCTGAAATTTAAATAACACATTTTCCTGAATAAATTATTTTAAACTTAGTTACCTACTTTACATAAATATTTAATAACTCATGCTTTAAAAAATTTATTCATAAATTTAATTATGTAAATTAAAGAGCTCTCAGTTTATAACAGAAACAATTGACATTTAACTGAAAGTATCTACAGAACCCTCACTGAGTTTGGAGAATCTGTTTTTCACATTCAGATTAAAAACTGCTGTGATGAATAGATATAAAAAAACTCGGCACTGTCAAGTCCTTTGGGGATACAATTCTGTTCAGAAAATAAACAAGTAGTTTCCTTAAATGATTTTCTTTTCATTATATATTCAGACCAATTTGTTTAGTTAGTTACGTGCGTCTGTAGAGTATAGTTTGGCGAGATTTTGCAGTTTAGTTCTTGTAATTTATAATTTATTTTTTACTAGGACAAATTAAATACATATTTTAAAATGAAATAAATTATTGCATGTTTGTACATTGAAATAAGGTTGTAGGCATTTGCGTACTTTAATATTTGTAGACCTTGTTGAAAGAATAAATTATGGATATACTTTATGCGGAACAGTGTGTACACGTAGAGCAAGAGTTGTGCCAGTTCGAACTGTCCACAGTATACAAGATACATGAAAGCGCTATAAATATTGGTAAGTGTTTTCTGTTACTGTGTTCTGGTGGTTAGAAATATATATTTCATGTTAACTATTTAATATTTATAGTATAAAAATTGATTACAAGCTCCAGGATGCGCTAAAAAAATTTATTCTTTAATATATTACTATAGATATAAAAAATTCTCTGTGGTTGATTATAGAAATATCATTTTCAAATGTCTGCGTAACTGGCTAAGTAGTTTTAGCACCAGAACAAACAGACAAGAAATTGTAAACAACATGTACATGTATGACTCTAAGGTCATAGAATGTGAAGATCAGTTAAAATCTGAGTGCCAATCTTAGTTAAAAAATCTGTGCCATTGTAATACTTTCTCAGCTATACCATAAAATGTTAAAAAGTGGTGAAAATGTGGAAAGAGATTTCCGCTTTCTAATATAATCAAGGTGACACTGAATGTTTGATCAGTGAATAAAATTTATGTATTATTGGCTGACATGTACTAGAGTTTAGGAGAATGAGAACAGGATTATATGTAGCATCATAAAATTTATTGTAATACTCTAGAGTATAAAGAACAATATTAAAATTACTTGGATTATACAAGAGAGAATAGACATTAGTTAGAGGAATCTACTGGGACAAGTGAGGGAGCTAATAAAGATCATGTTTTATTGGAGGGTCCAACACCAGCACAAACAACCCCAATGTAGGGTAGTACTAAATGACCCGGCTTTAGCAGACCAGATGCACAAACTGCCCTTTCTGTATGGGTAACAAGCAGTCATAATCAATGGCCCTATAATCTAATGTCCACAACATTATCTGTCGTACATTCACCACACCCTACCCAACATAGACATGAGGACACATAAGCGTGAAATGCAGACATAAATACGAACAGATTAGATTCGTTAAAACAGACTTAGAGATTCACATTATTAATTGTTAAGTCCAACACAAGTAACAAACCATTACTTATGATATCTAACATTAAAATGTCCATTATAAGTAAGAGATCTAAAACCTTATAAGTTTTAAAAAAACACACAAAACTAACTAATCAAATTAAAACACATAATTCACTTTAATACTTCCAAGATGAATAAAAACAAAAAGAAAGATGGATGGATAAAAGTTGAATGTAAAAAATAAATTTTGTTGGTTTTATTTTAAATGTTAAAAATCCCACCAGATAATCCAGACTATAACAAGTCAATATTTACAAGTTTACAGAACAAGTCAGTTATTTATAATGCATTGTACTATATACTTCTTTCATTGCCAAGCACATTATTAGGTGGTACAAAAACTATTATTTAAGAGAGACGAATGGGGTCCTCCCTCAAAAACTTTTTCAAAACTACGACTGAGAAACAGCAATTTCAAGTAAACTTTAACCTGTTGTATGAGTAAAAATCAATAATGAAGTGGGTGAAAACAGTCCAGACTGGTTTTGGATGGAGGAAATTAAAACATAAAGGGATATAGAATTCCAAAATGGGTTCTGGAATACAGGGCTGAGGGAACAAGAAGCTTCGGAAACATCTACACGCTGCAAATAATTTATTTTACTTATAGCTTTCTAATTAAGAAATAAGACAGTTTGATACCAAAACAGGCTAGGTGGCATATGCCGTAAAGAGAAGACTTAAGAGACATGTTTTAACTTTAAAACATAATCAAATAAACATGTATTCCCAACGCTTTATAGTGAAATTCAAAAACAACTGTATTTTTCCCAATAGGACTAAACTGTGCAAATGTAAAATATAATGAGATATGTCTTCTTTTCAATTTAATAACACAAACAATAAAATTGTACATTTACTTAAAATTTAAAGTTTAAAACAATCTTTCAAGCAATTTATAGCACTGATATCATAAATTTAGAATACAATTTTGAAAAATAACTACACCAATAAAAATACAAAAACCGAGATAAATTTATTACAAGTAAAGAGTATGAATTGTGTAAACTGAATGCATAAATAATTCATAGAGCAAGTTGGTAGTGTAAATGCTAGGATTGAAATTTATATGAGGTCGTCTTTCAAGTACTATTAATCTGCCCTCAACTGATTGCCCCATTCCTTTTCACTGTGCTAACTCGTGTAACAACTGAACTAAGTTTGGTAGAGATGTCCGTATTTGTGCTGAATTTTCAAATAAAGAACTAGTAACTTTGTCAAATAATGTAAAATAGAAATTCTCTTAATGTTGATGACTATAATAATCTAACAAAGTACTATAATTTCTAAAAGTTCTCTTAGAAATATATAATAAGTCAATATACGTTCAATAGGAATATTTCAGTTAAACTAGAGAGTACAGACTATAAATTATATATTATAATTAATGCTTACTTGATACAAGTTTGTAACTATTGTCATTATAAAACAAAATATTATCTGAGTTTCTAGTTATAATTATTTGCAAAAATAAAAAGCTCTAACTTTTAAAGTTGTCTACCAACATGTGTATTTTAAACCAATGAAAAATCTATTTCTATGAATCAGTAATTTTGTATCAAATGGATCAACTTTATGGTTAATTTTTGTTCTATTATTTACATTGTAATGAAAAATTTAAATTCAACAGATTAGTTAATACAAAAAAAGTTTCATATATGATTACAAAAATTTTATTTAAATCTAAAAACATTTAAACACCTTGTCGTTTATGGAATAAATTGGAAATATCCAATAAGCCGTGTCAGTAATGGAATAGGAAGTTAATATGTACTGTAACAACAATACGTAAATGCATATTTTGGGTAAATTTGACTTATGCTAAAGAATGAGACAGATGGAAGGAAGGCAGAATACAGCTAGGAGAAACAAATTTTAAGCATTCTTGAACTTTGTTTCTAGTATGCTAGGAAAGACAAGAAAACACGGAGTGAGGAATGCTGTAATAAGGGAACAATTAGTGATGGAGATCTCGATAAGGGGAGTTGGACAAAGCTACAATGATTTGGTCATGTCAGTAGGATCAAAGCCGGTAGATTACCTAAAAGGAAACTGTACTTGGACATTGTGTAAAAAAACCAAAGAACAGAATAAGAGTGAAGTGGTTGGGTTAAGTTGTTATGGATGAATTATGAAAAAGAGGCGATGTCAAGAAAGCAATGGAGGAGAGATGGTTTAGCATTAGAGAGAGGAGGAAAGGAGTTGTGTTAGGCCTAACCAAAAGTTAATTTAAAATAAATAAATCCCTTTCATGAGACGACAAGTTTCACGGCTGGTGGCAATTTTTAAAAAGGGTTACCTTTGACTTTTAGCAAAAACCATTAGTGATTTCTGTATACTCTTTAAGAGGAACTAAATGATACTATTTTTGTTTCCTAATTCAAACTTTGATTTTTTGATTTCCGGTTTTGGGCCACTTCCGGTTGAAACCGTAACTTTAAACCTAATGATTTCTGTATCTACTCTTTAAGAGGAATCAAATGACACTATTTTTGTTTCTAAATTCCAACTTTGATTTCTGGACTTTCGGTTTTGGGCCACTTGCGGTCAAAACCAGAACTTCAAACCAAATTTATGCCCACTAACTTTTTGTGTAGATTACAAATCCAGAAAGCGTTTGTTGCTATCTCTTGCAGTTTTTGAGATCTGGGTGATGGAAGGACAAAGGAAAATGATGGATGACAATTTTAACAATTCCCATCAATAAAAAAAAGGAGAAGGATGATGATGAATAAATTAGTATAGTTCTTTCCTAACTGATCATCACTACCTTTCAAACAGAAATTAAAGAGTAAAAATATTAGATCTTAGATTAAATTAAAGTAATCATTTATTAAACTTAAACTTAATCATTTATATTTTATCACTATGATGCTTTTTATCACAATCCTCTAAAACTTAGTATGTCTCTGTTGTTTTATAGTGGTAAATTTTATCATACCTGGGAAAGAATAATGGTAAAATTTATAAACATATATAAGATATATAAGATGGCAGATGCATTAACCTGAAAGGAATAATAAAGTAGCTAAATATTAAATTCCCACACATACTAAAAATATAAGAAAGAATAACACTGACACTCAACATGGTAAATGAAAATAAATTACTATGTCAATAAATCATAAAATGTTATCAGTTTTTAAATTTAATGGAATATAAAGAATTAAATCACCTAAGAGTATTGGTTCTATATTATACAGACTGTTCGTTTAAGTAACCTTACAGAACATAATATTATAATGAAATTAAAATAATTAATTATAATTATTAAAATTATTTTATTATTAAAAATCAGATGCGGAACACTCACATGACTTTCTCTTGCCATTTCAAATAATGACCAATATAACAAAACAAAACAAACAAAAAAACTAACCTCAAAAAACATAAGCTAATTTTAACCATGAGTAAAAGAGGCAAAAGGAGTCAACCTTAGTTTGGCTTAAAAATACAGAAAACTATTCTTTCATGCTAAACCAGGCTCTGTAGAGAAAAATGCTAACAAATAAAAGTTGTAAATCTTTTATTTTTCTACAAATTTGATTATTTACAATTTGTCGTAAAATGCACACTAAGGCTGAAATCTTTTAAAAAAATCTATTCTTTTACACATTTTCGTGACAAAGAAACAGAATATCTCTTATTACCGCTAAACTAAGCATTATAGAAAAAATGTTTGAAACAAAAGTTGTAGGTTTTTAAATTCTCTACTACCTTTATTGCATACATTTTTGCGCTAAAATGCATATTAAAACTGCAATCTTAAAAAATAAACATTTTTTCTACGAGAGCACAGGCTCCACAAGAATTTCAGCAGACATGGTGCCTACCCTATCATGTGGAGCATAAAAAAATTAGTAAATGAGGTGATTTAAAAAAAATCATAGGAGCCGTTTTTGAGAACATCGCAAAAAACTGAAAAAATTGCACGAATAAACCACTACTTCCGGTTGACCGTTTTTGATGAAAATCTTCGTGTCAGGTTTTCTTGTGGTACCTAACTTAAGTTTTTAGATACAACTTTGTATGATGTTCCGTTCTTGATATATTTTGTTCAGACACGCGCACACACACACACACAGACCAATCGCTAAAAACATGTTTTATGGGTTCAGGGGGTCCGAAAACGTATATATCTGGTGAAAATTTGATTTCTAACCAACATGAAAACAATATTTTCTTTCCTATATATTCCTACAGGAAGGAAAAAGTAAAAATGTAATTATTTAATTATTTCAACTTTCATATTATATACAAATATTTCTTTACTATACACCATTGTATGAAGTTTTAGAAATGATTGAACCATAAAAATGAGTTCTTTCCATAATTAAATTTATTTAACAACATGAAAGAGCTTTTATATCTTATTAATTTATTCAAATACTCTATGATGAAATTTATTCTAATGTGCATTTACAGTTTTCTTTTTTTCTTCTACTACTTCTTCATTTATATTATTTCACGGGTTTTCCACATATAAATTTAAAACAAACTTTTGAAAAACTTTAACCTACAAGAGCAAAACTATTAAACAAAACATAAATTAATTTACCCAAGTAACATAAAGTAACCTATTGTTTAAATTTAGTTTATTAAACATGTCTAATTAATTAAGTTCAAAATTATAAAAATGTAATTAAAATTAATTTAATTTTGTCAATATGAAATAACTACCATAAAGAGGTGTTGAAGCAATAAAACATCTATCATCAAATTACAGTCAGTAGCAATTACTGCAGGGTATAAAATGTTGGTTTTTACTGGTAATAATTTTTAGATCCTAGCCAGGAATTGAACCTGGACCCTTCTGCTTTGTAGACTAGCGCCCTAACCACTACTTCACAGAGATGGTCACACTTTACTATTGTTCAAATACCAACTATATCAAATGAAACAAAATTTTAGATGTATAAACAAGAATTGTGCAATGAAATAAACATTTATAAATACCTGAATTTGGTTGTCCATTGCTGTTGGGCCGAGCTGATGGAGCACCGTCTCTGGCTTCAACTTCTAACGCGTACGCGCCTTGCTTTTCACGATCGAACACGACTTTGGTAAACACTTCACCGGTCTGAAGGTTTATCTCAAAGAAATCTTTTCCTTCATTACGTGGCGAATCCACAACGTAATAGTAAACCTGTAAAAAAAGAATAAATAAAATGTTTGAGTAATTACTTATAAAATTAACAACAGTAGACAAGTTACTTCATCATCAACAATTTGGCAAATAAATAAAGTTTAGAATTGTTAGTTTTGACGTTTTAGAAGATTGGTATCCATACAGATATTTAAATTAACTGAGCCATGACAATCTCGATTAAAGAAACAACCTTTTGTTTACAAAATACCTTTTTGTTCACTGTTTACCTGACAAGCAAATTTTTAACTATCACACAGGAATATTTACCTATCTAATTCCTTGAGAAAATGCTATATCCATTGCCAACACATTTCAGTCGAAAATATGAATTTTCTAATGACATTTGTTGACTTTTACTTCAATTACAATGCAAAACTGTAAACAAAGTCAATGTCAACTGACTGGAAGAGGGATCTACAGACCAACGAATCATGTGATTCATGATGTCACAGTGCCAATCCAGGAATAGGAAACAACATCAAGCTCTACATAAGCAATATATATGATTTCAAATATTTGTTTAAAACAATAAGCAACATAAACTCAGGTAGTTATAATAAATATAGAAGACATTAATTCTATTATACATTTGATTGTAATGGAGCATGTAGAAGCCTGAGACAACAAGTATGGCTTTACTCAAATTAGCTTTAGATACTACAATAACCCAATATTACAATACATACTGTGGTATAGAGGGCTCTGTATGGTATTGACTGACAGATATTTGCAGTTACATTCAAGAATGTACTGTTTAAAGATCTCTGTATAGAAAGCAGAGTACATGTTGTAAATTAACATTTTATGCATGACATGGGTCACCTGTCTAATATATACACAATGTATGTACAAGTATCTAATTGTTCAACACAATAATAATGTTTACATTCAATTTCAAACATTATATAGATTCTCTATGTATTACATCAATATCTTTTTAAAATTAAAAAATCTGGTGTGAAACTCTCACGAAACTTTCTCTTGCCAATGTATATAATTAACAATATAACCTATGTTTAATCAGGTAATCAATGTAAATAAAAAAACAACCTAATTTTAATTATGGGCGAATGACCCAGAACGAAAATCAACCTCTGTAGAACTTAAAAATACAGAAAATCACTAACCTAATTGATGCTACACTAGGTTCTGTAGAAAAAATGCTTGAAATATAAGTTTTAGGTTTGAAAAATTCATACTAAGGATGCAAACTTAACAAAAATATCTTTTTATTTACTCATTTGATGAGCAAAATACAGCAGATTACTAATTAACGCTAAATTAGGCATTGTAGGAAAAAAGTAAATGAAATAAAAGTTGTAGGTTTTATAAATTTCTAAAAAACTTTAATTATAATAGTTTTGCCCTAAAATGAATAAACTATTACTTCCAGTTAACCAATTTTGATAAAAATGTTTGTGTCCCGTCCCCTAGCGGTACCTAACTCAGATCCAAGGTATTCAATTCTTAAGATATTTTATTCACACCCAGACAAATCGCTTAAAACATTTTTTTGGGGCTTAAGGGGGCCTGAAAACTCTGATTTCTGATGAAAACTTGAGTTTGAAAAATCTACATGAAAACAATACTTTCTTTCCCTGTATATTCACATGGGGTAAGAGAAGATAAAAAAGCAGATAGTCTTACAAGTTTCATATGTTTCTGATTTAGATCAGATAAAATGTGCTGCTGTACCACAAATATTTTTAATTGACAGTATGAGAAACTAGTTGAGAGTACAATCATGGTACAATGACCACTGCTGTAACTACAGTTAAGTTAGCATGGTTCTAAAATTAACATACTATTCATAAATTTTGAGAAAAAACTGCACATTTTTGTAAGATAATTGAAAAAAACCAGCTAGCAGTTTTTAAACAAAATTAACTTTTTAGACAAATATGAGTGACATTTAATTTTCAAGTCACCATATTTCACGACCTGGGTGACTAGAATCCATGAGTGATGAATGCACACTGCTTTCATATTCATTTTTTATCTCTCTTTCTATTATAAATGAATCAAACAAAACAGTGCTGCTAACAATTAAATAGTTCCCTTTGTTCACTATTACATGTCAAACAGTATATATTTTTTTTATTTTCTGAAAGCCTTAATTTTCTTTTTGTTATTTAATGCATACTATTATAATTGAATATGCACAGTGAAACAAAATTGTTTTTGGGATGAGATCTGAAATTAAATGACCATCTTAACTGAGACACACAAATATTATTAGACAACAAAATAACTATCCCAAATATTTTAAAATCATTAACATACGCAGTAAAGGTAATAGTACCACATCACTGTCTAGTACTTGTAAAAAAACAAGCCTGCAAAACCTATTGAGCACCATTGAGAACTTTCAGCTCTTAATAAATAATATAAAAAGTGGGTGAGAAGTCCAAGAACAGTTTTACCGTATATTTCAGACTTTTCATCCACCTTGTATAAATAATCAGTAGTAATCAGTAATAATCAGTACAAATAATCACCTTGTAATAAATCAGCAGTATGCTTACAAATACACATCAACACATACTCATAAACAGCTTAAGAATAAAACTTACCTGATGGTTTGGAAAAGTTCCGTCTTTGTCAATGGCATTTACTTGGGTTACTTTAGTGCCAATTGGTTCGCCTTCAAGAACAGTTTCTTGTTCTCGTTCAGTGAATAAAGGTATTTCATCATTGACATCCTCAAGCATTATATAGACAGTTGCCTCAGATGCCAGTTGTTGAGCACCATTGTTCTGTAAAAGAAATAAAACTGTCTTAAAAATTCTAAATATTAAGATATATTTACTTTTTCAATAACAAAACGTACAGGAATACAAGTCATGTAGCATCCAAGCAAATCACTTCATTAATTCTGCGTTGCTTGTTTAAACTCTAATGGTAACGACTGGTGATGCTAGTGTCATCCAATACTACAATAGAAATTCACTATAAATTTGCTTATTTGAGGTGGATAAAAAAACCTTGAGTTGTAAAAACACTCAGGTGCAATAGAATCATTACAGATTTATAGAATATATACATATACACGAGAAAGGAAGTTTCCAATTTCAGAATGGATCCCATGGTAAATAAAAAGAAAAATAAAGCAAAATGTTCAGATGAAGAAGGAGGAAAATGATCAATGAAAAAATATTGGATAAAGAAAAAAGCGGGAGACATTTCCAAAAACAAGTTATATTTAATTCACTGTGTGATCGTTTGTGGTCTATTTGCATAAAAGAGCTTTGAAATTAACAAAAATAGGATGATGTTAAACCAAATATTATAGTTATATTTTCAGATATCATGGAAAAATTGAATATGAATAAATGTTAGCCAAAGGCATCCAATGTTACACAAAGATTATGTAACTATTCCTAAAAAAATTAAACACAGATTATACATTATAATGTAAATGAAATATCTCTTTTTAGTTGCACTAGGTTTTTTTAAAACTTACGAACTTTTTGGTGGTACACCTTCTTCAGAGTATTTAAAAAATTAAAATTAAATTAAATACTCATTAAAAATTTTAAACACTCGTAAGAAGATGGTGCAACCAAAACAACCATAAGGTTTTTAAAAAAAACTACAGTGCAACCAAAAATAAAGGTAAGAGAAATTCAAGTAATATTATAATTAATAAATTAAATGGTTGGCAGGATGTATTACAAGAACTCGTTTGTAAATGCAGATTACAGTTATACTGCTAAGTTTTATAACACACTGCTTCATACACAATAATTTATTCTCTAAAAAAAATCATATGTAAATTACCTCAACACGAATTGTAAGATTGTATTCTTTTATTGTCTCATAATCTAGAGGATGATTCACTTTGATATCAGCCCAAGTAAAACCATTATCCGATCTTTGTTGTAAATAAAATGTGTGAAATTTATTCGTTTGAGCTGTAGACCCAGGCATTAGACGGTAGAACACAGTGGGATTTCCTTCGATACCAGAGCTGAGGAATACAAACCAAATGAAATTTTAGCATATTTAATAATATTTAAATTAATAGCTAATATAGTAATATTTTTTAAGTTTATTTAATATTAAATAATAAATAAAATTAAATACAAAAATGTATTTTAAAATATCTCGTTTAATGTTTTGTTTGACATACATTCAAGCAAATATGCCTGAAACATATGTACATATATACTATTAAATATATCAATACTATTGTGAATATAATATAATTATAATTGTATGATTTTTAAATACAAAAATCATGCATTACTTGTTTTAATTTTATTTTTAAAGTGTGATAATAGTTTTACTCATTGAATATTACAAACCTATAATATAATAAAAAATATTAACTAGTCTTTTAAAAAAAAATTTTAAATATGTAATTCACATTTATAAAAATAAACTGCATGCAATTTTATTTTTAAAAAATAACCTAATTCACAATGTTTAAAAAATAATTTTCTTCTCTTAAAAAATATAAAAATACGTTTATACATATATAATTAAAACTACAAAATATAAAAAAGTTCTATTACAAAAATTTCATGCCACAAAAATCACAAAAATAGCCAACGCCACAAAACGCAAAAAGGTCTAATCGAATTACACCATTCAGACAAAATTTATTACAATACGATACCTTTGTATCCTTTGTAAGCATTTCATACTAACACTACAACAAAATTATAGATATAGCTTTATAAAAAATTGAGACAGGATAATAATGATTTCCATTGTAATGTAAATAAAATAATAAAAAATTTAAATAATAATTTAATTCGAAGTAAATTTCTATAAATCCATCTTTGTTGTATTTAAAGAATTACTGAAATATTAAATTGATTAGGGATGGAACAATAGAGTAAACATTGAAGGGGAGCGTTTGCCTTAAGTGCCAAACAAAGTGTATTTTACACATGAATTTCAAGTAGTACTATTTCAACTGAAGGTAGTAAATCACTAGTATGGATTCTAAAGGTTGGAAAATTAAAGGGGTCAAATGATGAGGGAAGCCAAAAATATTTGTTTTGGTGAATTGCACCCAGAAGACTCTTAATGAGATTAAAGGACATGTTAACAGATTCCTTGGGTGCTGTAGAACCTAATTATACTTCTGCATTTGTAAATAATTTAATTAAAAGTAATTAATTAAATTATATTAACTACAGAGAAGTAAAGCTGTAGAGGAATCTGTAAGGTAATGGGAGACAACAGATGACCTGCCTATTAAAAATAAAAGATCGAAACTGGAGTATTTCAGACGTTATGGATAGAGATAAATACCATCAAATGCAGTTGATTATACAAGAAAAAAATAGTAGGCGAGAAGAGCACAAGAATACATCCTGGTTAAAAAACCAACAAACATTGGTTGAATCAACATTGCTCACGAGATTCGTGAAACTACTTAGGGCAGCAATGTCAAAAGTTAAAATTGTTGTAATGAAGTCTAATGTTGGGCAGAGTAGTCATCTAAAGAAGAAGGACTAACCCAGGACTAATGATATTGAGGATTTGTTACATCTAGCAAATAATATGAATGAATGTTACGAGATAGCCAGTATAAGCAGGACCTGATACAGTACACAAAAGAGTAAAAGAGAAAAAAATCCGTTGAAACCATATATCTAATGTATTAACTTTTTCAATAAACATTATTTCAGAATGGAAAATTGGTTGATATCTTGTTACTAGTACTCGTACGTCTTATTTTGAGAAATCATAACCAATGAAATTGAAGGTTTTTAAATCCATAGAAAATTGTATGAAATACTATCAGTAATTTGAAACTAAGGAATAATTTACTGTATTACAAAGTTATTCAAAATTATTAACTAACACCGTAAAATACGCAATCTTATTTGTAGACCCCCAGTAAATTTAATACATGGTTATCTTTTCTAGGAAATAAACTTCATCAAAATATGAAAAAACAACAACAAAGAATAAGACACAGCACAAAATTGCGAGTAGTTTTAGAAAAATAAATAAGAAAATTAGCCTGAAAACTTTCTTCAAATATTATCCCATCTCGTAAAAAAATATACATATGTATACAAATGAAAATTTTTAAAATCTAAAAATGATAAAAAATAAAAAAACATAAAAATACAGTCAAATTTAAAACAGTAATTGGTTAAATAAAAAAACAAATTTTCAATTAGAGATATACTGAAGTTTGAAAATAATATTCCATAAAAAAGATGTTCTCATAAATATACAAAAAATACTTTAAGAATTTTTTGGAATGTGTAAATATTAAAATATAATTTCTTTATTAACTTCAATAATTTTTAAATTCTGAAATGTAAAAACAAAGTTTAATTTCACAAAATATATAGGTACTGATTTGTGCAAGAAGAAAATAAAACAAATTTTTTTAATTTCTGTGTAAGAATACAAAAGTCTTACAACAAGAACATTGATTTTTATGATTTAATTTAAAAATATATTCACAATGACCAACAGAAAGATAAGGGGTATGTTAGAAAAAATTAAATTTTATCATTTTAAAATGGAATATAGTAAAAGAAAATAGAACATATAGAAAAAGTTAATATGGTTAATTTTCAGTGCTACAAATATATTTCTTTATGAAATTATTGTATTTATTATTCATTTTAAGTACCAACATTACATTTATTTGAATTATCTTAAACGTAAAATTTTGAAAATGTAAAAATCTTTTTATAATATGTATACTTTTAAGCATTTATCATCCGAAGCACAGATTGCATTTGTGAAATACCACTGAAATTTTTTGGCAAAGCAAAATTTTAAGAATAGTACAACTGTGAATCACAAATCAACGTAATGTGTGCCCACTCCTTAGCAGTGCTACCTCCACCAATGTGCAAGGAGAAGCACACTGATCGTACTTAATTTCCTCTGAATTAACACATTAAAATAACAACAATATCTAATTTGTTAAACTAATTGTAATGTAATAATAAATATTAATCAAATGTAATAGTAAAGTTAACAGAACATTAGCGTAACTAATTGCATTAAAATCATTGTATTATTATGGCTAGCCCCTATACTAATCTATACTATAGTTTACTAAACACATTAAACACGTTTCAAGGAAGATAAGGAAAACAGGATCGGATAAATGGTACCTCACACCAAATTCGTGCATTAAGTGTGGGCTTTCTTATAGCGTGCACAAAATAAAATTAATAATAATAATTAATATAATAATAATAATGAATAATGACAATAATAATGTCCCACATTTTTTGTGCCGTGCAAGGGTCAGTCCAAGGCACAAGGCAAAAAACTGAACCACATTAAATGTAAATCGACCGACCTGGCTTTAACAGACACAACTTTAGCACCGACTGCCATATTTTCTTTAATGTAGATAGGCCCATAGACCGAGTGATCCCACACTGGAGGATTGTTAGCGCGGTCGACAACATCTATTTGAACTTCAACAGTACGTGACAAAGGAGGGTATCCTTTGTCTTGAGCCATGGCTTCCAACTTGTAAGTTTCTCGCTAAATTCAAAAACAGGTTCGGGGAAAAGAAACAGAAAAAAGGAAAAATCACGTTGTTAGTAATATTAGTTACTTAATCTAAGGAAATGGAATGGGGTAAGGAAAGTTAACAGGTCATCTAAGGTGATAACACCTAAGAGGCATAAGGCATATTAAAGGCATAAGGCAGGTGTGGAAGGGCAAGACTCTGGAATACCAACCTGGCTTTCACTGCCGTCACTACAGTACCGACTGTGACATTTTCTTTGATGTGAATGGGGCCGTATACACTTGAGTCCCAGAGAGGTGGCTTATTGTTCCTGTCAACGACATCTAACTCAACGTCCACGTCTGCATACAGCGGCGGCTCACCTCTGTCTGAGGCTCGCACGCGCAGTCGATATCTTTCTCGCTACATCAAACATGTGCCGTCAGGGAAGGACAAAACACAACAAAAACAACAAACACAAAATAAAGCACAACTAAAACAGGAAATGAATAATGGATTAATAATAATATAAAAGAATTAATAATATTATTTTTTTCTTTTTTTAATAAGTATGCTTTCACCACTACAATTATTTATTGATATTCAAACTTTATAATTTATTTAATAGCAAAGCTCAAGTAAACCTAATTTTGTAATTAAATTAATACATCATATTTTAAATGAGATTAAAATTTATGGAAATATATTATAAGTACTGCACCTGTTTTACTGGTCACACATTTAGAGGCAATTATTTTTTCACTTACCAAGACACAAACAAGGTATCATAAGAAAGTAATCACATTATAAGAAAGCTATTTTAAACATTTTTCACTTCGTACAGTTTGTGAGATACTACAAACATATTTTCTGCAATACGCATAAGTGTAAAAAAATTTAGTGTTTTTTAAATAAATTTGTTAAAAACAATATTACACCTACTAAATTAAATTTGTGAGAAAACAATACAAAAATGTTGGACCACTCTGAATGATTTTCCACATTTGTTTTTCAATCAACTGATTTCTTACCATTAATTTTTTTTAAATTAATTTAAACACTTACATTTCATTCCACCCTATCGTCTGTTACTGAATATTATAAATAAAACAAGAATAAATTATTTGTTAAGATATTTCAAACCTTTTTTCACATGAATTCATGAGTTTTAACCTGAGAAACAATATAATCTCTAAGTTATTGCTTGTAAAATAATAAAAGTTTGTAGTAAAATAAACACAAATATGTATTCACAAAAGTATATTTGATGAATATTAGATTTGCTAAATTTGATTTGAGATTCAGAAACTGGTTTCTTCACAAAATAATTCACTACAGTTTTCTACACATGAAAAACTAGTTAAAAGTAGAAAACGATGCAAACATGAATAAATTTAATCATTAAGACCTTTATGATATGTTTACCATTTATCTCTAACCTTTGAACAAAAACTATTGACTTTAAAATTTGCTGTATGGTTTGTGTAACACAATAGTCAGTGTACATATGTTTTTAAAATTACTATTATACTTGATAAGTACTCAATATTTAAATAGTAAAAAACTTAAATTTCTAACAAAAATACTGAATCATCACACACCACATCATTTCATTATCGCACAATTTTCAATATCTCAGTACCTGATGTGAATCATCTATCCTGATAAATCACCGATCTATACGTGTACAGTTAGAAATAGTGTTTAATGTTTAGTTCTGTGATCTTATTACTACCTCTGTAATTTACACAAATGGGGTAATACAAAAAATAGCTACAGAGCTGGTTTTTAATAGTGTAAGTTATTGCATAAGCTAAAGAACATGGTGACAGGATAGTGAAATAAAGATAAATTTAAAAAGACATAAATTTTTCTTTGCATGCTTTCAGAAGGGCTAACTTTTGCAAGCATCCTAAAGTAGATGTGGAAGTTTTTAATTATGTTAAAACATTAAGAAACAATGGTTAATGAATTTCATATGACAAGACATAAAGGTAAGAACTGCAAGAATGGTATGAACTGTAAGACTGGAAAGAAAAAAAACACTATTGAAGAATTGTTCCCAGAAAATCATCATTTGGCACTCAGAATTATGGAGCAGCAAATGTGGGGTAACCAAAAATTACAGAAAAAGTTAGAATTTTATTGTCTTGTTTTTAATTACTACAATATTTTGTATAATGGTTGCAACCTATTTTTTGGGAAATTTTATAACATAAAACCTATTAAGCTATAAAACATGGTTAAAATAATTTATCAAAAACTCTACCAATAATTGCAAATTTTTGGTGGATTTGTTTGCCAATAACAAAATAAATACTCAGCAATGAAAACTACCCAACTAAATATCCACCTGCATAGTGTGGGTGTTTTGCAACTTCAAGGGCTCTGATCCATAGTGATCTATGCAACTTTTCACTGCAAGTTGGCACAAAGTGCCTGCAGTTCTGTTTTTATAGTCAAATCGTTGATTTTGTAATGACTAGAACAAATCAGATATCAGATTGATATGATCATGTTTTAAAATTTTATCTAAGCTTTATTCTAATATCTGAATTCAGAATTTTTAAATTTTAATTCTGTAAGTCAAAAGTCTGTTGAAACCCCAATTTTAAAACTGCAGTACATGTTTAACAAGATTGACTTTGACTGTAAGCATTGGATACTGTTTATGAATTTTGTCAAACTGACTGAAAATGTTTACTTTAACTTTACGATGATTCTAATGAACTGATATCATTAAGAGTGACAAAACAAAATTTGAGTAACAATATATTGCACTTTCACAGCATAATTCCATACTTAAACTTTGCTTACTTTTTTGGGTAAACAGCCTTTCTAATTCTAAAAGAACTCTGTCTGAAATTTAAAAACCTATTACACAAAAAATAAATATAATTTTTAAATCAATGGGATAAAATTTATTGCCTGAAAATTAGAAAGTATATTAATTGAAACATGAAAAATTCTTTAAAATAACTAAACAAAGAATAAGTGCAATTATTTTGGCAGGAAGTGCAGTTATATTACACATCAAAATACACGCACACAGAAAAAAAATCTAGTATAATTATGTTAATAGCAAAATTATCATTTTTTATTATAATAATCCTATCGGTTATAAAAAAATTAAAGAAAAATATTGAATACAAAAAATCACAGCAAATACACATACAAATTTCACACAACATAAAAAAGCTTATAACCCTATCTTAAAAAATAAGTTTTAAAATTCAGTAATAAAAAGGAGAATGTACAAAACGTAAAATAAATTTATATCGACAGTTTTATTAATTAATTTTGCAGAATTTTAACAAATAGATTGAAAATTTATAACAAAGAAGTAAGTTTTGGGGTTTAATACTTTAGAAATGCGTTGCTCCTACTAGGTTGTATATTGAAGTAATTTCATATTTTATAAATTCAAATTCAAAATTACTATACTAAAACTGACATACGTATTAGGAATACGGTAACACATTACTTAAAATTCAAAATATCCTACCTGAAACTATTAATTCAACCTGCTAAATTATTATATTAATTTTTCTATCATTCTAGTTTATATGGTTTCAAATTTGGTTTTATATAAAGGTATTTGTTAAACTACCAAAGTTAACATGTTAAGCTCCTGTCAAAAAAAATTCCATGGATAACAAAACCACACGTTTTAATACTAATAAGAATCTCTTTTCTACAAAAATGTATCAACTACAAATAAAGCCATAAAAAAGAGCTGAAGTAAATAATAGCAAAATAAATTTGTAAAATGTGAGTAAACAAAAGGATGCTATTTTCAACTAGTTTAGAAAAAATTATATCCATCACAAAATCAGAAGTTTATTTTGATTGACCGTTGGGATTAATCAAAAGTTTTATTTTTTTTTTAATTTAATACATATTTATCATGCTCTCAGGTAAATGAAGTGATTTTGATACACCTTATAGTAAAAAATCATGACCTGTCCACAATATATTTAATACAAATATTGAAATACGTTTAGATTCTCTTAATTTTTGTTACAGATTCTGTGGCTACAAAAAATTGAGTGTCATATTTTTGAAAGAAAAATATTTTTTTGTTTTAAATAAATCAGATCCAAATTTATAAAATTCCTAGAATAATACCGGCACATAGAAAACAAATTTTTATTAGGCCTATACGAAAACAGTTTCATATTAAACTGAAATAAAGTAGTACTTCACTGATAAATAGGTTCTTGGAAATTTCAGGTTTGTTCCCACATCATACATAAATAAAACTCACTGAAATTTTGGCTTAAAAGTTCACAAAATGCAAATCAGTATTAAAAATTCCATTCCTGGACTCCAAGGATTTCCAAGGCATTTTTGTGAAATAAGCTTTTAAAATTTGACACACATTGTGATACGATAAAATATTTCAAAACTCACAAAATTAAACATTTAAAACTGTGATTCAAGTGATTTCTACATCAGTAAGCACATCCATCGTAAACCATAAACCATTAAGCATCACAAAGTACATTTGTTTCATAGCTCCATTACATTAAGATTGTTCAGTTAATTTCTAGATCTGACAAGCAAGCTTACATCATTGTCTACATTCTTGTGAAAGTATTAAAATACTTTGAATACATTGAAATCTGTTCCTTTTGCTAATGTAGTTAACTAAAGGTGTTCTTTTCTTTCAAAACTAAAAATCAGAAGAAATACAAAAAAAGTTTTCTCAGTTAAAGAACTCATGTTAAAACAATACCGATCACACTGAAACAGTATTGCTGAAGACACGGGTAGAATTCAAATAAAATTATTGCAAATTAAGGACAGCAAAATTGCATCACATCACAATTAAACTGTTTAGATAAAGGGTGATATGATAGCAAGTGTGTAGAATAATGACTTTTAAGAGACCTTTGAATGTTTTTAAATACAATAACAGGCAGAAAACACAACTCCTTCAGCAATGAACTAAATTGCTGCAGTTTTTACTTGATTTGTGACAGTCATCCCGGTGGGTGACCATTAAACAACAAGACTAAAAAAATTTGTAAATTAATACTATAAGTAACATGTAGTTTGACTTACAATGGTATAATGAATTTACAAATATTACTAGTATTCAATCCAATATTTAATGGTGTATAATGTGCACCACATATTAAATTTCACAGAAAATGTTAAAAGAATTTTGCAATAAAATATAACTAAAAGAAATAGTGAAACTATTATAAAGTTTGTAAATTGCGAGTAAAATACACTATACAGTACATTATTTCACAGAAAAATTAACAAATGAATGTATACTACTGAAGAGAGACACAATACACAATTCTATCAGTTTCAAGATCCTCGGATAGGTAATTACGTACTTAGATTCCAGCTTCCACTGAATCATTCCAGTACAACCCCAAAAGTAGTGTTCCTTTGTTTATTTTAATCCAACTACCGCTGCCTAAAGAAACAATTACTTCTGTACTAAACAAAAACCACGTATTATAAGAACTAAGAGACTTTCATCTACCTATCAAATACATTGTTTCGCTAATCCCAAATCTAGAGAGTATACTGAATTTGTTTTCCAGAATTTTGTCAGGAACAGTTTTGATAAACAAACAACTCAACAAAAGAGAAGTTAGTCCATCCATCGTCAATTAATTAATTTTTTTATAATAAAAGTAAAACACTCATAACTTTGTGTAATAACAACAAATTAAAGATATTAATCATAAATAATATTCAAAATAAGTAACTAAAGAAGAACTAAAGAAGAGGTAAAGAAACTAGTAAATTTTTGCAACTTTACACTTTCGGTTAATAAAGTTTTGTTATTCAAATTGATTACATTTACATTTTTGGAAAAATAATAGGAAAACAAAGGTGTTTGTGAGTATTTTACATTCACTACAGATTAACTGGTCAGATAAATGAAATTAACGTCAATGTTTTATAAAAATGATTAAATATTTTTAAAAATGTTAGCCAATAACTTCAATACACAATAAAAGACATTAGAAGCTGTTCCAGATTTGTGAATATTTACAAAGTTTACAAAATAAATCACCCGTCATTGTTTTAAGAGGTATTTTTCAAGACTGGTAAGTCTAGAAAAAGTACAATAATCTACTGGAACTTTTCTGAAGATTAATGTACGCAGTTGATATTTTGTAAGTAAAGACAATTGAACTACTTACATATCACAAAAAGAGAGAAATATTAGAAATATAAATGTAGTTTGGAATGCTTCAGGACACTTAAAAAAATCACTTAAACAGAATTAGTAAATTGAAACGTAACTAACACATATTCTCGTAAAAAATACCTAATGCTTATTTCCTCCTACTTTATGTACAAGGCTCTTAAAGCCTGGACCATTTTTTCCACCCAGTGAAACGATTGTCCAAAATCAGTTCATCCCTTACAAAAAAAATAGAAGCTGCAGTGGAAAGAAGATTATAGCTGCAAAAATACGTACTGATTCAAAATGTGAGACTCCAGCCATCTCATATTTTCTCAACGCAACTATACAGATTAAAATGCTATTGCCAGCCTTAAGGCTCTCAGGCCAAATTTACTGATACAAATCTTAAGTTCATAATTTTTGAAAAATAAATGTAATTTCCCTTATTTATCTTGTACCAATTAAACATTTTAAAATACAAAATTAAACTCAACGTTGATAGATGGGTAATACAAATAATGCTCAACCAAACACCAAATATGTTTTATAAACATGTAAAAAGTAAACACATACATAAAATTTCTACACCCAGATATGATTGTAACTAATTTGAAAGCTACAATAATCTATTTAAATGTAAAGAGTTATAAAAACAAAAATTAACAAAATATCGTGAATTTTCAAAGTTCCTTCCTAATTTACACAGCTGATATCAAATACCAACAAATATACCGCTTCATCAAACTGTTGTAGTTATGGCAGAAATAAAACAAAAAATTGAATAATTTTGCATCTCGCATTACTACACTTATAAAAACTATCTTTCCGTAAATACTGCCAAATGGTATTTAGAAAAAATAAATTAACCTTTTAAAATTTTAGGAATTCTCAACGAGAAAAATGGGCACAGAGAAAAATACAGATACGTGTTAAGTCGAATGACTAACTTTATTGAGTGATAAGTTATCCAAAATGGAATACCTTTTTAGTTTATTTTGAAAGTCACATAACACTTTGTTCATTAGTGACTACTTTGGGTTAAGGAAAGATAGGTTAAAATATGTAACAATTTTCCACTGTTAACCACTAGCACACACTATGGAGGTGGTCAATACATTTTTATGCTCATGTTAGGAACATTTTGCTTACTTTCTGTTCTTTATTCATAAGTACAAATTACTCTTGTCATCCTACAAATCCTCATTTTCTTAAATTCATTAAACCTTGATTTCAAACTTGACAGATTAACGAAAAAACTATAATTCAGCTACGTGGAAAAAATTAAACTAGAAAGATATTTTATTTATATGACCGAGCAAAAGTGCAAATTGTGTTAATTGTGCTAAACTACTGTTACACAACCCGAGCCTAATTCCTCCGTAATGAAACCAAAGCCTGAAGTCATCAAATATTAAGAAATTGAGCTTTTTAAGTCAATATAAAGAAAGTTATTATTATGATTACAGTTATTACAAATTGTATTTGAACAGTATGAATTGACCAAAATTTATCAGTAGAAATTTTTGTCTGTTGATAGATGAGTGAAAGAAACATGAATGTTCCAGTATATAAAAAAATGAGTTCTATTTTGATATGATAAAATGTTTGTTATAAAACACTGAACAGAGTTTCCTTTTTCTTTTCACATATCAAGATTACCAGAAACTCACAATTATACAGCTATTTTTGAAAAAATACGACCAAGAATAACTAGTTCAAAGAGATCGTAAATTACTAATATGAAATAGATATAACAAGGAGACAAATGAAGAATAGTAAAGAGAATAAGATTCTGAAAAACAAGGATGTAGGACTAGAACTGAAAATATTTGATTGATTTACATTACCCCTCACTTGATAAACAAAGGGCAGCAAAAACAATGAAAGCATTTTGGGGCAAAAGAATACACTAAAAGCCAAACACTAAGTTCATTATTCAAAACGTAAGTGGATACGGACAGATACAAGAAGTTCAATTTGGATGTAAAAGAGAAAACATTTTTTCATTAAAAAAACTTGCAACAATTTGATTTTAAACAAAAATTTGTGTCAAACACTGGCCCACCAAAACCTGGCCTAACTGAAATGACATTCTGGTGGACTGGCAATTTTATCAATATTTTATATATATGTGATGCAAATGTAGCACCATCATTATGTTCAATGTTCAACAAAATAAAATTACAATAAGAAGGTTTATTACTCATAGAGTTCCCAATGTACACTTTGTACCTGGCTTTTATTTATCAATCCCTATTGAAATCAATTCAAATCACTAAACAATTTTACAATTTTTTCAAAAATACACAAGACATAACTTTTTTGCATTTTGTAATGTTCTGTATTTTTCATAATCTAGATTTAAACTAATTAAAGAATAATTAAAAATAATGCATGATAAATATATTTTCACGTTTTTAAACCCTCAAAATTTATCTTCAAATATATACAAAGTTTTGAATATCTTAGACTCAGTCTATCCATTACATTTCAGATAAGCTGGGTTCTACTTTTATTCTAACCAAATTTCCATTTCAGAGTAATGATTTTAATGCAATTTTAAGTCTTTTGTTTCTTTGCTAATGTGTTTTATAATTTTGGGATATATTAATTTTTATATTGATATTTTGGTTTTGGGGGTACTAGTGTTTGATACAACTACATCAATACTCTCACATTTTCAGACTCGTGCTTCATTTAAAAACAAAAAAAAAACTATCAAGAACAGTATCCTGCTATTAGTAATGGAAAGTTTTAAATAAATATCCAATTTTCCATTTTCTTATATTTTCCAATATCCATTTTCTTTGCTACTAAATGAACCTTAATTAACCTATACAAGCCTCAAAGGCTAGCTTTCTTTTATCAGAGTATAGATACATCAAAAAATGAAAAAAATTATCACGATCACTACAACTGTATTATCCAATCTAAGAAGCTGATTTCATATGTACTAAAACTACAAAAAACAAGAGTAAAAAAGTTTATACAGTTTAATGTCCTTACGCTCTAAACAAGGTCCAACTTATTAGACATTCGTTCCAACTATAAAAAAATGGTACCTTCTGTTGCAGTCCAGCAAGTTTCATTTCTTCAGTAGCCTACAATACTAGCATTAATTTTAAAAAATTAAGACAATTCAATAAGTAACAACTGATTTTAATTATTTGTTATAAAAGTACCTTTTCTTCCCACATCTAAGTCCTACCCACAACATTTATATTGAATGATAAAAAAAATTCTTCAGATGCAGAAATCTTGTTCACAAAAGGTTAAAATTTGAATAACAGACTAATATTAAACATTTAATCATCTACAAATTCCTAAATTTATAACACTAAAAATTTGCTCATATAAAAGCTACAAATTACTTGTTTTAATAAAGTTAATAAGGAACTGTAGTTAATACTTCTTATATAAAATTAACTTCTTGCTAGGATTATTATTTTTATTAAGATCGCCAAAAACTTACATTTTAAAGCCTTCAAATAAAATTCAAAAATTTTTTTTGCTACTGGTTACAAAAAGGAATATTAATTTATACATTTTAAGGATTCAAAGATTTTTGTTATTTTATTTGAGAATTGTAGGTTTCTTGAGCTATGCTAATTACAAGGTATTAAAATACCAAAACACTAAAATTTATTAACACCATGAATTTACATTAAGATATTCAACAACAAATTTGTAATCTACATCTACAAAAAACTTATTTAACCTTCAGTCAACAAATTTGGAGACTGAAGTCCACCTACTTACTGGAAAACATCCCTTGTGTTGGTGAATTTGAATGCGCAATCAAAACAGAAATGGTGCAATAATTAAATAACAAAATATAAGAAATTAAGGATAGTATAATGGTTTGTAAAAAAAAAATAAGAAAATATTATAAGCAAGCATACTTATACATGCAAAACATGATGCATTCCTAAAATTAAAAAAAATAATAAATAAAAATAACAATAAAATAAATAAATAATAAACAAGAATGGTTTCAGGATAGGATGGATTGGTATCATTTAAAAAAAAATTGTGACGTGACAGAATAAATTTATATCCGTCGCAAAAAAATCGTATCAAATAACCTCGTTGCAGAATCAGTTTGTGTACGCTGCCCCATACACAGTAGAAAAAATGCCACAATTGTATATGAGAAATAATTACTCAGAGGCAGCCACAATCAGGGCTCAAAAACATCATTCCTCTGTTCATCAAAATACGGTTGACGCATCCTGTCTCAAAATACATGATTTCAAAAAAAAATACAGGTAGAAAAACCAGTGTCTGCCCGCCACAAAACCATTGTTGAAACAAACTTCAAAAATACTTACTTTTTCTCTGAAAAAGTATTAAAAACATTATAACAAAATAACATCATTTTTTCACAAAAATTACATAATACATGATCACATGTAAAAAAAAATGTTAAAATTTCACAGTTCACAAAATCGTGTGTGCTGAGCCACAAAAATACAAATAGGCTCTATTCAAAAACAAAAACCAAAAATCACAAAAATTAATCATCATTTAACAAGGTACCTAATAAAAA
Organism: Catonia carolina; assembly: GCA_035578175.1. Classification (NCBI taxonomy): domain Eukaryota; kingdom Metazoa; phylum Arthropoda; class Insecta; order Hemiptera; family Achilidae; genus Catonia; species Catonia carolina. The sequence continues at coordinate 87,447,856 of JAQMRL010000002.1, forward strand.
TCTGAAGGAAGATAAACCAAAGAGTGCAATTGGGTAATAAGAGAGTGCGTCTCAAGACGACAGTGAAAAGTACGCAATAAAAGTAGAAGGTGCCGTACAAAGGTAACTTATTCCATAGAAATAACACTATAAAAGTATTTCAGCAACGGAACATAAGTGTGCTTTAAAATTAATCAATACACAACTTGTAAGAAGCTAAGAAATCATTGTTTTTTATAATAAATTTACAAGGCACACACACTCCTTGTATCTTTCATCAAATCAGAATAATTTATTGAGCTATTTAAAAATAAACAAAAGTAAGAAAGAAATCACCTTCATTAAAAGATTCCGTAAGGTCTCCGACGGATCAAATTTCATTTACTGATAACACAATAAGGTTTCTTCCTAAATTAAAATTTATAAAATGAAATCCTGTAGCAACTATTGGAAAACAAAATTTACAACTGCTTGCATTTAATAGCATAAACATATTTATGAATTTTTAATTTCTGTAAAAATTAAATAACTATACAGCAGTTTTTTTAATCAGTTCAATAAAAAGATGTTAATAGATAAAACATTGTACCAGTAATTAACAAATAGAAACAACAGTAAAGAAATATCTTGCATCATGATTAGGAAGAAACCTATTTAATAAAAAATATTTTCAATAAAAAATTAATTCAAAATAAGTTCAGTAAACTGTTCAAGTACAAGAATGTTTTTCGTATAAAAATTAAAATCTTTATTAAAAATATTGTCTGATTAATTCAAACAGATCCAATTTTAAGGTACATGCAATAAATTAAAATATATTGAATAAATAACTCTCATAAAATTCATAATAATTATATTAAATTGTTTAAATAAAACTTTCAATTAAAACTTTTTATTTGGTTCTGAATATCCAGTTCTAAGACAATCTCACTGACTGAAATTAATTTGTTAACTTGCTTTATTGAAATTGTGATAAAGATTTTCATTAAATAAAAACATAGCGTTACGGATTACTAAAGCATTATATCCAACCAAGCATTCACTTTTTTCTTTTAAGTTACAAATATAACTAAATTATTCTTGAACTCGAAACAGTTTATTTAGAGTTTTATAATATAAATAATTATTTATAATATACTCAATGATAATACATTAGGTTCAGGAAATTATTTAGTTAAGGATTAGTACTTACGTCTAGCGGCTTTTTCAACACAATCCATCCAGATTCTGGTTGAATATCAAAATATTCCAGATCTAAAGGATTGTAAGGTGCACTTAAATTGTAAACAATAGCTCCATTGTTGTCTGCGTCTTCATCAGATGCTGAAACTCTCAAGATATTTGTACCTATACTTGCATCTTGTTTCACATTTTCTACATATTTCTGTAACATAAACAAATCAATGTCAAAAATGTGTCGTAATTCTGAAATTCATAGAAGTTTGCCTTCAGGTTTTAGATTGTCTGGTGATAAAATACAACTCAACAATATAAAATATAGCAGAAAATTAAAATGTGAATTAAAATGTGAAAGTTAATCAGATTGGTTATTAAGAGAAACAAAATTTAAAAAAAAAACCTTGAATTAACACAATATACTAAATTCATAACATTTATAACACTTTAGCAGATAATATACAGATGCACATAGATTACTTATTTGAATAGATAGGCATTTAAAATACATTAAATATTATGAAACCTTGAATTTTGCTCACTGAAGCAGTCATGTAATACATTGTGCTATGATGCAAAATGTCATTTTTGATTAAAATTTTTTGGGCAGTCCATAATAAATGACTTCTTGTTTAAACGCTTCTAGATTGAGTGGGTACTACTATAGTATAAACACTGAACAAATAACTTGAGATTAAATTTCATAAAAACTAAAATTTAAAGACAATAACTATGTTGCAATGTTAAAAAATCCCTTTCATGAGATGATGCGTCTCATCATCTCCAAAATTGGTGGCAATTTTTAAAAAGCCTAACCTTTGATTTACAGCAAAAACCATTAGTGATTTCTGTATTTACTCTTTAAGAGGAATCAAATGATACTACTTTTGTTTCCAAATTCCGGGTTCTATTTCTTGACTTCCAGTATTGGGTCACTTCCGGTCGAAACCGGAACTTCAAACCCAATGATTTCTGTATCTACTCTGTAAGAGGAATTGAATGAAACTATTTTTGTTTCCAAATTCCAAATTTGATTTTTTACTCTCGGTTTTGGGCCACTTCCGGTTGAAACCAGAACTTCAAACCCAATTTAGGCTCACTAACTTTTTGTGCAGATTACAAATCCAAAACCGTTTGTTGTTATCTCTTGTAGTTCCTGACATCTGGATGTGATGGACAGATGGACGAAGGAAAATGATAGATGACAATTTTCAAAATTGCTACTAGTATGAATGTGCATCTTCTAACACAAGTGCCAGTAAGAAGACTTCAGAAAACAACCAATATTGCCTTCTATATTTTATTAAAAGACGGACATTGTATAGAGAAAATAAGGATAATATGAAATAATTTGTAGAATACAAATACCTGTCTGTCAAACAATGGTGGGTTGTCATTCACATCAGTAATTTCAACAGTGAAAGAGCAGACACCTTCAAGAGATGGATCTCCCTGATCAGTAGCCTTAACAGTCACTGATACAAATTTCCCATCATCACCTTCTCTGTCAAACACCTAGATGAAAAAAATCAATCTGTTAACTCATTATCACCAACATTTATTAATCTATATACAGGAAACCAAAATCATTATTGGTAATGTTTTCAAACAGAACCATCAACACTTTTCTAGGAATTGTATTAAACAGAAAGTGGATCAGAAGTTTTTTTAGCTAATTATAAAAATAACTTCTTTTCCACAATTTTTAATTATAAAGAAAAACTTAGGAAGTACGGTACACGATTTAGACACAAACTAAGTAACTAAACCTCCTATTATTAATAATAGTAACTTTTAAATAATATAACACTTTTCATTTAATTTGTTTACATGTAAGGTTTTCCTTGTTTAAAGTACTTAAAATAAGTTCTTAAAATAACTTATTTTAAGAGCATAGTTTTTTATGGTATGAATATAGCTTTACTTCATTTAAAACACTTTTAATTGAAACTATAATGCTTTTCACTGATGATGAGCTTCTGCTGTTCCACTCGTTTATACCAATCAGAACGTTTGCCAGCGTTGTCAGGTTGTATGAATGTATCAGCCTGACAAACATTACGCGCGCATGTCTATATGAACTGCAGAAGTTCACTTGTGTCTTGCCTCTCATATTAAACACATTGAATATAGAGCACGTTAACATGCAATACTTTATAATATAATCATGGTTGTATGTTCATAGGTTATAATTGTTATAGAAGAACAAAAAATGGCTGATGAAATATATAACAGAGCTTCGAGAGCAAGTATTGGCAATGATGCTGGCAAGTCATTGGCTAGCTACGAAGTGGGTAGGGGGCAATGCGTACGTTTAGAGCTCATCAACTTTGAAAAATAGCATAAGTGTTGTTTTCATAGTAGCAGTAGTAGTACAAAATGAGCAGCTAAATGTAACACTAAGGTGCATGATACGACCAAGACCAGAAAAATCCCGCTGATCAAACTTGGGAGTAAATCTAATTTATTTTGGAATAAAAAACTTAAAAGAAAACAGACACAGACCTTATTAGTTGAAACTTCGCCAGTTTCTTCATCAACAGTGAATTTAGTTCCTTTCTGGTTAGGCTGCTGGACAATGGAGTATTTTACTTGACCATTTACACCCTTATCTTCATCAGTAGCTTGAACCTAAAAGAATTACAATAATCACATAATTTTTAATAATATTTATAAAACAAAAATCTAGTGTGAAACATTCACATAACTTTTTCTTGCCAACACAAATAAAGAACAATACAACCTAACATTAGTAATAAACAAAGAACTAACTTCAAAAAACATAACCTTATTTTAATCATGAGTGACAGACGCAAAATGAAAATCAACCTCAGTTTGGCTTACAAATACGGAAAATCACTCTTTTATGCTAAACTAGGCTCTGTAGAGAAAAATGCTCTAAATAAAAGTTGTAGATCTTTTAATTTCCTTAAAATTTGATTATACACTTTTGTCATAAGACATACTGAGGCTGAAATCTTTAAAAAAATTGATTTTTTTACACGTTTTCATGAAAAAAAAAACAAAAAATTAGGTACTAATTACCGCTAAACTAAGCATTATACAAAAAATTGTTTTTGCAAAAAAAAATTGTAGGATTTTAAAGTGTCTACAACTTTTATTATATACATTTTTGCGCTAAAATGCATATTCAAGTCGCAATCTTAAAAAACAATTTTTAAAGAGAAAACAACCACCCCAAGAATTCAGCAGACATGGCGCCTACCCTATCTTGTAGAGCATAAAAAATTTAGTAAATGAGGCGATTTAAAAAAAAAATTGTATGAGCTGTTTTTAAGAAAATCGTAAAAAAATGAAAAATGACACAAATAAACTACTACTTCTGGTTTGACTGTATTAACCGATTTTGATGAAAATGTTCGTGTTAGTTTGGTAGTAGTATCTAACTTAAGTTTCAAGTTCGTACGATGTTCCGTTCTTCTGATATTCTGTTCACACACGCACGCACATGTGCGTACACATACACAGACCAAATAAAAAAACATGTTTTTTGGGTTCAGGGGGTCTGAAAACGTGTACATCCGATAAAACTTTATTTTGAAAAATCAACACGAAAACAATACTTTCCTTCCTATATATTCATATAGGCAAGAGACAGTAAAAACATATGATAAGACTATTTGCATTATTTGAAATAACTGACAGACTAAAAAGGCTTATAATTCAACCTAAGTATTTATTAGAGGTAGGTACATTATGTCAAGTGCCAACCATTATTACAACTCAGTATTATGAGCTTTCCTACAAGTGACATACCAATGACAAACAAAAGTCAATACTTCGCATGTCATCAGTTTTAACAATAAATGGCTGTCAGTTTAAATGTTTACAGTATACATCAGCCTTCTTCATTTTATCACAAAGAATTTTTAGTGAACAATTAATTGATTCTTTTATTTAGCATAGATTTCTTTCTGAATCAAAAAAACAAATTATAAAAAAGTCAAAATTTGTTATTCCATCTTAATAATAATAATACATGTCTATATTAGAAACAAAATCTGGTGTGAAACACTCACACAACTTTCTCTTGCCAATACAAATAATAAACAATAATCCTAACATTAGTAATAAAACATTAGAAATAAACAAAAAACTAAACTCAATAAACAAAACCTAATTTTAATCATGAGTGAAAGACACAAAATGACAATCGACCTCAGTTTGGCTTAAAAATACGGAAAATCATTCTTTCGCGCTAAACTAGGCTTTTTAGAGAAAAATGCTCCCAATAAAAGTTGCACATCTTTTAATTTTCTATAAATTTGATTATATACACTGTTGTCGTGAAATGCATACTAAGGCCGAAATCTTAAAAAAGTCGATTTTTCACACGTTTTCGTGAGAAAAAAACAGAAAATCGCTAATTACCGCTAAACTAAGCATTATACCAAAAAATATTTTAAATAAAAGTTGTAGGATTTTAAGTTCTCTACAACTTTTATTGTATAAATTTTTGCGCTAAATTGCATATTAAAGCCATAATCTTAAAAAAACAACGTTTTTATGTGAAAACACCCTCACCAAGAATTTCAGCAAACATGGCGCCTACCCTATCTTGCAGAGCATAAAAATTTTAGTAAACCAGGCGATTTTAAAAAAAATCGTAGGAACAGTTTTTGAGAAAATCGCAAAAAAGTGAAAAATTACACAAATAAACTACTACTTCCGGTTGACCGATTTTGATGAAAATGTTCGTGTCGCGTCCGGTAGTGGTATGTAACTTAAGTTTCAAGTTTCAAGTTCGTACGATGTTCCATTCTTGAGATATTCTGTTCACACACAGACCGATCACTAAAAACATGTTTTTTGGGTTCACGAGGTCTGAAAACGTGTAGATCCAGTGAAAACTTGATTTCGAAAAATCGACATGAAAACAATACTTTCCTTCCTATATATTCATATAGAAAAGAGAAAGTAAGAAGACTTAACTAAGTACAATTCATTGGCTTTGTACATTACAAGAACACTCATGGCACATCTTCCGTCAGAAGTGTTCCATCTTAACTTATGAAATTCTAATCTTGATTTAGTACCAGTATGCTGTAGCTAGATGCAGGATCATTCATGTTCTGTTTCCAGACTGAATACAAACCATAAGTAAAATAATATAATAGGTACTATATAGATTTTATTGTAGAATAATGAATGCTTTCAAAATTAACAATAAAATAGAAAAAATGGCACACGATGGAAGAATTACAGATAGTTGGAAAAACTTTGTAAATGAATCTACGAGTATTTATCGTATATTATATAAGCAAAATCCACTCAATGACTCACTCTCTCTCATCACAAAATCTTCAGCACCACAAGGTTTAGAAATATAACATTTGATACCTAGCCCCATTTAGGTCAGAGGTGCTTGTTACGAAAAAAGGTCAAAATGAAAATGGGAGGAGTTAAAGTAAATATACTTTAACTTTTATTTTATATTATGTTTTCCCATCTGATGCTTAATTTTGCAGAAACTCACATACAATACTATGAAAAAACATATTTAAAATAGATATTTTTCAAAATTACACCCTTTAGAATTAAATGTGTTTAAAAAAAGTAAAAAAACAAGGGGTATAATATTACTGTTTAATACGTTTTTTACTGAAATCAGTTCATTTTTAGTACTGATATAACATTATTGTACTTTTTTAATACATTTAGAATGCCTCTACATAAAGGGAGTGTAAGATATGTCAAGAAATTTATTCTAATACATATGAAAGAAATTTTCCAAGAAAATGTTTTGTACCCAGCAGTACAATATAAAGTATTTTACTAAGAAAAGAAGTTTCTGAAATATTTCAAGTACAGCGTTGTAAAACACATACATAAAATAGAATATTTATGAATGTACAGTGAAATGAGTGAGGGTTGTTAGTCATATAAAATTACTCATTACATAAGTACCTTGATTACTGGACTTCCATTAGGTGCACCTTCTTCAACCTTTGGATAATAAGTACCACAGTCTTTAAAAACAGGTTTGTTGTCATTAACGTCAGTGATGAATACAACGACTACAGCAGTGCTAGTATGGACAGTTGCATCTCCATTGACACAACAAGCACCATCATCCATTGCAGTAACATTTAACTCATACTTATCACGATCCAATGATATAGCTTTTCCATGCAGACGAATTACACCAGTTATTTCTTCTATCACAAACTGCCCTGAAGATGTACCACCTCCAACGAAACCAAATCTGAAATCATGTACATAGAACATGAAACATAATCCTATTGGTAAAAATAGTTACTAAAGAACATTTAACCAATTATAATTTAAACATAATAAAACACCAGATCTTTAAGGTTAATACAAAAATTTAATTGAATTAAGTTTATATATAAATGATACAGTGCCTGTACCAGACTCTAAAAAGGAAATAGATATAATCTTGGACTCCCTAAAATACGATTCATAAGAGAAACAAGTGAAAATCAACTCTGAGAAACAAAGGTAATAGTCATCAGTAAGAACAGCTGTACATCTTATGAAAAAGTGAGGATTAAATTGAAGAATAAAAAATTAGGAGATAAGCCAGTACTGTTAACAAGAAAGTTTATTAATTAATGACAACAGAGAAAGTGAAAAAATTAAATTAAATAAAAATTTATCAGTATAAGACAATTGATAGTGAATAGTCTTACAAATGTCGAAATAAGGAAACAGGTTGTGAAAACATTTATTTGGAGTGTTTTACGACATGGTGTTAACATATGGATGTTGGGAAAAGTACAATAAAGTAAGGTTAAAGGCACTCAAAGTAAAAGTGGAAAATTGATTAAATAAAGAGAATTACAAATACTGAAGTATTACAGGAAAGAGGATGCAAAAGAGAACTCGTTGCAAGCTTGAACAAAAGGAAGCAAAAATAAACAATTTTCAACATTTAAAACTATAAACATGATAATAAAAAAAGAACAACTATTAAAAACATAAATATTTACCTGACATTATCACCATCTTTATCCGATGCGACCACAGTAGTAACTAAAGTGTTTGGTCCAGCATTTTCATCTACATTAGGTGTATACACTTGCTGAGAAAATTTTGGTTCTTCATCATTCTTATTCTTTGTGTAGATTCGAACAGTTGCAGTTCCAGTCTTAGATGGCTCTCCTGTTTAAAATAATACAACATTTATAAACACAAATTAAAAACTAACTTCAAAACTATCTAAAATGCATCAACATTATACTCTATGTTTGTATTTTCAATTGAACCCAGAGCTGTTCCTGATTTTGATTAGTTCATTTTGTACATAAAGTATATACATAGAACTCAAGGCTATAACTTAATGTAATTGTAAGAAAAAGTAAATAACTAGCAATTAAAAAACATTAAAATGCAAAATCTAGTTTATTATGAAGGCGGAATATGTACTACTAAAAATACCCACACCCTAAAAATGAAAATGGTGTGTGTGTATATTTATATATTGGCTGGCATCACAATGTGAGGCTTAACAAAGTCCAAAAAAACTTAAACAAAGTAAAAAAGCAAATACCAGACAATTACTGAACTAAACCTGATGATAAAAATAAATAGATAAATTATTGTAAAGTCAAAATGCAAATACAACAAAGGAAAATTCATCGTTTTGAAACCAACCTAAACTGAACGCTGAACTAAACGCTTAAACTGAAACTAAGTCCAGTTTTTCTAATAAATTCTGGTCAGAAACTAAGAAGAATCTAATGTCCAATGAAATTACTTCTAAAATGTTTCTCAAGCTGCAATTACATTTAAAAAAATTGAAGATTTACAAATTAAAACATTTATATTTTAGCAATACTATAGAACATTTTTCTTGTAATGTTTTTTTTAATATTACAAAATAATATCTTCCCAAATATGGTGAGATGGTAGTACCAAATAATTGGTGATTTCCGTGCTACAAATAAGCTAAAGGACCTAAGTTTTGATTCCTTCTGGAAATATTTCCCATGTAGGCCTACTTCACATACATATATTACATATAATACATACATACACATACATACATATATTACATATAAAGTTCTATAAACAATTGATTACAGCCATTAATAACCAAGTTAATTGCTGCAATTTTTGAAAAATAAAGAACACTAAAAAAAATGGTAGCTACTTCAGAAAATTGTATGTCCAATATTATTTTTTGTAAGGTAATTTTTTAATTTTATTTGTTATTCAGGCCTTCAGGCCAGCCCAGTCAGTCAGCTGGTAGAAAGTCACTATTACTTGTTAAGAACACTGGTTGGGCAAGGAACTTTGTATGGTGACCAGCTGGCAGCCAATCCTGAACAAACCCCACTGGGATTATTATTCAAAAAAATTCATCCCAAATCAGGTCAAAAAAGTACAGTGAATTGTAAAAAAGCAGCGATCAAATTGGGTAGTTTTCAATAAAAGTACAGTTCCCAATTACTAATAAAAGCTAAAAAAATTGTGATCCGTATCAGTACAATTTTGACAACCATCCGATTTGATCACTGCTTTTTGTTTTGGAATAGATGTGAATTTAAACAGGGAAACACAGAGAAGTTTGTTCATGTGTGGATGTTGACTGGTCATTACACAAAGCTTCTTGCCCAGCTTGTGTTAGGTACTTCAAAATTAATAGTAACTTTCTACCAAATGACTGGCTAGACTGGTCAAAGGCCTCGTAAGATAATAATATAACAATTTTTTTACTTATATACATTTAATTTTATACAGGTATTCTAAATTTACTACATGTAATAGAAATAAGTATAAAACAAAGATATTTTTTATGTACAACATAGTTACATGATGTAAATGCAGATTAATTTGTTTACAGTAATATGAATAAATGTATGGTATATTAAGAATATCATTAGCTCTACAATAATAACAAAAACAAAGAAAACTTTTATAAAACAAGTTGTCTTTGATTATGTATTCAGTAAAAATAAAGGTAGAATATCTAAAAATAATTGCAAGCTGTACCTTTGTCTTTTGCTGTAACAACGAACTCATAATAAGCATTGTTGTTATCTGCATCCAGTTGTTTATTATTATTTACAATTCCACTTGAATCAACAGCAAAGTGATCATCTGAAACTTGGTATTCTATTTCAGCATTAGCGCCTGAATCAGAGTCTGTTGCTTTTACTTTTAGGATTGAAGTTCCTAAAGGAATGTCTTCATCTACGTTATGTGCTTGATAATCAGGAAGCTCAAATTTAGGAGCGTTATCATTAACATCAGTGACACGTATTGTTAACTGTAACAAAAAAAATTCCAACATTAAGTATAATGTTAATAATTTACATTACATACAAACAGGGATACTTCTATTTACTTATATTATAACAGTATCTCTATAATAAGTAACTTACAATGCTAAATCAATAAAATACTCCTTTTTACTTTCTCTAGCCCTACATGTACACGAGAAGGAAAGAATTGTTTTCATGTTGATTTTTGAAATTGATTTTTCATCAGAAATACACATTTTCAGGCCCCCTGAACACAACAAACATAGCGATCGGTGTGTGTGTGTGTGCACGCGCGCGTGTGTGTCTGTGTGCGTATGTGTGTGTGAATAAAATATCTCAAGAATGGAATATCATACAAAGTTGAATCTCTTCGGGTCTTTGGGTCAAGGGGTTGTTTATTATTCTTAAACCGAACAGATTACAACATGCTCAGATAAGGGACTAAAAAAACAAATAATAATTTGTGTACCATATACGGAAATTTATTTCTGACACATAAATAAAAAAACTTTAAGGAAAACAACTAGAAATTTGGATACATCCTATCTCAGAATTCCAAAAAGCATGGTCATAATAATTCAGTCGCTCAAAATCAGTAACTGAATTTTAACTTTTTGACTAATTATTAGCTACAAAGATATCAGCTAAGTAAATTAAACATTACTCCAGACACATTTAAATAGGATTATTTTCCATCTTGTACGTAAAGTTGTAAGGAGATAAATACACGTAACTTTAATGTACTTTAAAATTAAATTATAATTAATTAATTTCATTCAATCCATGAAGTCTGAGTGAGGGGGCGATAAATGGTTTAATAAACATCAACATTTTTTTAATTTTTTTGTAAAACTGCATCCAGAAGTGTCCCAAACAAAGTAAACAGGACATATCAAGAACTTACTTCAACACCCGCCACAAGAAGGTGATGGAAGATGTTGACCACTTCTTCCGCCACCTCTTGCATCAAAAAGGGTAGCTGTCTAAATCTTACATCGCAAGGGATATTTAAATACATTCACTTCAGAGTTAAATAAAAAAGATATCAGCATTTGTGGGACTTACCAACAAAAGTGACTACTTAAGTTAACAAATAAAATGATTTTTGTAAATTAATGTATGGTAATTGTTTCCATAGTAATTACTTAAAGCTGTGTGTGATATGACATTTTGTAAATTAATGTATGGTAATTGTTTCCATGGTAATTGCTTATAGCCGTATGTGACATGACAGAAAACCAAAGATTTTTCCCGTGCAAAAAACACAGTCCAGGCCTGCTAAAAGAAATAGTCACTTCAAAAACTGAAATATATAAGAAAAAATAAAAATGCTATGATGTCCAAGGATCTATAACACAAAATGAAAATTTTATGATTTCTTACGGGGAATAAAGAATGAACAATTTCAAATTTGTTCAATCATAATTGTCATTTGCTCCTGCGTTGGTTGGTTATTTATTTTTAATTATATATTTTTAAATATAATATATGTAATAAGTTTTACAATTCAATATTATTTGAAAAGTTACAGTTTAATAACAGCTCTAAAAATTAAACTTTTTCAATTTTCCTCTTTTGGAAGAAAACCTTTTTCAAAATCCTTTTTTTGGCAAGCCCCTACAACCCAAATTACTAAATTTCTATTCATACAAAGTCCAATAATACAAAATGTGAATGAAAGATTACCTCAACAGATGTAGAAAATCCACCAGAATCCTCTGTCGCTGTGACTATGAGAGAGTAGACATGAGGTTGTCGTAAGTCTTCAAAATCCAGTTCTTTAGCTAATTTCACAATACCAGACGTAGGCCCAATGTTAAACGTACCAGCACCTTGGCCTTGAGCTTTTAATGTGTACCTGATTTCTCTATCGGCAAATGATTTGGCTTTCACAGAAATGATACTGCAAAAAACACAAATAATAAATTTCATTAATTATACTGCAAAAACAAGGGTGCTTCATAACATTAAAATTTCAGTTTGGCAGGATATTTTTATTATTTCATAAACATACATAGCAATAAGTGTTTAATAACCTGTACAAAAAAATTATATCAAAAAGATGTTTTTATGTATTCAAGGAGGTAGAACCTTCAACAAAATGAACAAACTGTTTTTGACATAAGATTTGATAAAAAAATCCTTAACTGCAGCTGACTATGGATTGTAAAATAAACATTGATTATAGAAACTGACACCAATTTTTTTTTTTTTTTTTAGTTTATTTAAGTCGCATCAACAGCTTGGTCATTAGCGACGACAGTTGGTTAAGTAACTAGAATGGTGGGTTTTGGCAAGTAATAATTTTCAGACCCTACCCAGGAATTGAACCTGGGAGCTCCACTTATTAGGCTACTTTTATTTTATTTAAATTTTACATTAAGGGCACATTTGCATTTAAGCACAGTTTAAGGATGGAGTGTTGAACAAAAAATTGAGCACACCTTTTGTACCTTTTATGAAGAAGGGGTTTTATACCTAGAATGAAATAACTTTAGTTTTTAGGTTTTGTAGCTAATGTGAGTAATACCCGGGGAGCCCAAAGATAGAATCTAGATTTTTCGAACATGACTAACTTGGATAATAGTTTTTACTCTACAATAAACGAGAGAAAATAAATTAAGCCACTCATGTCAAAATTACTATTATATATTATATTGTATATTTACTTGACACTGTTCTAAGATTGTGATTAATATGTTATTGAGCAAGTCAGAATATTAAATTACTTGGGCTGCTACATTATTTTGAAACAGAAACTTGATGTTGACAAAGATAATAATTTTCAGAGAATATGCAGAGCGACTGTAACTATACTGAAAAACAGGGCTCACAAACATACATTGATCATTTTACAATGTAATGGCAGTACCAACTCTTTTGTATGGCAGCAAAAAACTTGGGATTTTTTTAGGGAGCAGGAAACAAAAATCGGAAAATGCAAAGATGTACTTTCTACAAAAATTCACAAGTCAAAGTTTGTAGGCAGGAAGACAAGTTTCAGAATTGCGATATAAGAAAAAAAATTAAAACACGTGTAAATTAAACCAGTTATTATTGCAATAAATGGATAGACTATCTTCAAAGGATGAAGGGAGATGGAATTCCAAAACAGTTTCTGGGATACAGGTTTGAGGGAAGAAGCTTGAGAAGACTGCTACAATGTTGGGGGTAATTCATTGTATCACAACTTTCTAATGAAAATATTTTTATGCTGGAGCAAACTGGATAGCATGAGCTGTGAAGAGAAGAAGAACTCAAGGTATCAATTTTTCATGACTATAATAATGCTTCCTCAAGTTATTATAAATTCAGACAAAAAAGGAAAGGAAGATCATGTAATTAACGCCATTAGCAGTATTTTTGTTTATATTAAAAATTCACAAGTAATTTATTTTAGTTCGTCCATTTGGTCGTTAGCATTTCTTGTGGTTAGGAGTAATCAGCGAACAAAACAAAACAAACATTTATCACAGTGCCTGATTACATTAATTTATTATTGTCATAGTTACAACACTGAATGAACCCATACATGCTTACAATAGTAGTGCTTAAGTCACAGATGGATAATAAGAGAGTGTCCCATTTGTATAATTAACTTGGATGAAATCCAAAATTGTAATGAGTTCTCTGAATTTTATGGTAATACATTACTACCTTATGATATACAATCTTTTGAAGAAATATGAGTTTGTCAAAAAACAGTTTTTTTAACAAAAACAGAATAAATTTTTGAATTTAAAATACAGCTAAAGGCGAAACAATAAAAGTAAATAACACAATAACAATGAGATAAATCGGAATAAACATTTTTATCGTTTATTTACTTTACAAATACCAAAAAATAAGAGAGAAATTTAATAAATAATATTTTTGAAGTGTGATAAAAGATTTTGAAATCAAAACAGCCCATTTGTTTTAGGATTATTCAGTGAGCTGAATTTTGGTTAGAGCGTGCAGCAATATTTGTATCCCCCTTCTACTAAAGTAGAGCGTATAAGGCACTAAGGCACGTTACTTCCTCCTGCATGTTCCCTTCATGACTATTGATCCCCTCTTCTGTTCTCGACAGCCTCCTAGACAATCAACTCCATCCCCTCTAGCTGTGAAATATTTATTTCACTTCCGGGGATCACCATCACCACCGCAAGCAAAACGACTCATGAACATCCTAACTCTCCCAGAAACCCACCTATCTTAAACAAAATGTACGAAGGAAAACATTTCGCTTTTTTCATCTATAAAAATAAATTACAACCGCCTGTGAAAATAAACATTTTATATGCAACGTTTTACAGCAATATATTGAACCATTCAGTGATAAGAAACATAACAAAATATATTACCAAAGTTTATACAGATACATGAAAACACAAAAAATGTACTTAAGTATCAATATACAAAGTTATACTAAAATAATACTTGAGTAACAAAGTATTACGGAATATTCACATTTTTTTATAGATGTTTTTAAACACCTTCGTATGCACCTTATCAGTCATTCTGAAAATGAATTTATTTTTAAACAGAAAATGTGCAAGTTCACTAATTTAATAAAACATTCATATTGTAACAAAAATCCCTGTTGGTCATAACATCATGAAAAATTTATTTAAAAAAAATCAGAACGTTCACCTACGCAAATTTAAAATTCATAACCGTTTCATCTATCTATACTAATATTATAAAGACAAAGCATATTTTTTTTGTGCAGGCTAATTTCCAAAACTACTGAAAGGCTTATCATGAAATTTTGACACCATATTCGTATTTTATATTTACAGCAACATTTTATTTTAATATTTTCAAAAATGATAACCCTAAGGGCCCTAGTGAAGATTTTCATAAATACGTATGAGTGTGTGTGTATATGTGAGTACATGTTGCTGTTGAAGTAGATGAAGGCGAGAGACGTACGCAGGGAAAATTATCAAAATGTTTTGTCTGTGTGTGTGTGTATGTGTAGATTAGAGTATACAGCGATCTAGCAGCTACACAATCTGTTACATATTTACTTTTAAAAAAATTGATTACACATGTTTCACCTGTGAAGCCGTGCGGGGCATGCTAGTTAAAAACAAATACACGACTTAATCAGAATTTAAATACAAGTTTATAATTCTGCTATAAAAGGGATAACTTTGTAGAAATAAAATTGCATGCAATAAAATCAAAAAATGAATGTACTCGTATTTTACAAATCAAAAAAACTTAGAAAAAACCTGTAATAGCCAAAACAAGATTATTCTCCTACAATAAACAATGGATTGCTTTGTTCTTACTCCAAACCTGTATGAAACTATTTCAGGTGTACTAAAGTAACCTCTTTTATTTAAACGTTTCAGAGGTTTTCCTTTTTGCTCCCCAACTACTTTTAGAGTAAAATATGAATAAATATACTATAAAGAATCATGGGCCAATGTCAACCTTTGTAGGCCAAAGTACAATACAGAAAATTGTAGGTTTACCTCGTGGGTTTTTACAACATAGAAAATTAAACAACTTGTGGAATAATTTTAAAATTTTTCAAATTAAATCAACATCTAGGTCATCAGCAGGTTATGTGGGTTATGTAGTGGTGAGTTTAAACATTTCCAGACTTCAGTAAGAAATCGAGACCAGGAACTTCCATTTTGTAGTTTAGAATGCTTAACCACTACACCATGAAAGAGGGTTAATAAAAATGTACAGGAAATGTACAAAAAAATTAATATACACAATGATTTTACTCCATAATATTATGTAAAGCAATATATTACTCATGTTCTAATAATAGATTATTTTGTCAATGAAATTGATTGTATTTCAGACTGAATGAACTATAATGATTACCAGTAATGTATGGGAATTTGAAATTACCACAGAAAGATGATATGCAATTTATTAGGATAAAGGTATAATTTAAATGCAAAATCTGGGTAAAACATGTGGTATCATTTGCCAACTCTGGTTAACGGTAATAACTCGTGATACGCAGAAAATGCTTATGCAAATGCATTACATTGTTTGCCAGAATATTTTGCCAACTTCTACTATTGGGACATACCAAATATTTTAAATTTCTAACCACAGTGTTAAATTTATAGTTATTTATTTATGAATAAAAATGTATTATTATATTTTAAAATTGCATGTAATAATATATACAAGTATTTATGTTACAGATTCATTACAATTTTCCATTTACAAAAATAAGTTACCTCTTATTAAATAGTCAATTTTGAAAACTACAAAACCATTTATATGTTTTATCATAAAAATATTATTCTATTTACCTACAGTAAAAAATAATGAAGGACAGAAAATGAATTACTTTGTCAATCGGTAGTTTTGTTTTGGCCAACCCTATTGCCTCACAACTTAAATTTCAGTTTAATAGAATTTTATAAACACCATTTTAAAAAAAAATTTGCGCATAATATAACCAAATACAAAAATTTTAAATAATATTATTACATACACTTTTTACAATAAACAAATATCTAGGGTCCAGCCGCATTGGCGCAGTTGGTAACGTGCTCGCCTCTCATCATGCGGTCCTGGGTTCGAATCCCACTCAGGCATGGCATATTTTCATACGTTACAAACAATCATTTCATCCTCCATCGTACAACAGTTACACCCCAACGTCGTCGCTAATGACCTTTGTAGTTGATGCGACGTTAAATAAATGAATTAAAAAAAAAAAAAAATATCTAGGCATTTGAAAGTATATGGGTTCTTCTACAGAACCTTTGTTAAAAATAACAGTGCATAATAAGTGATACTGCGCTTTACTACTTTCATTTGTAATATGTTCTGACACAACAGCTGAACAGGACAATGGGTATAAACAATAACATTTTGACCATAGCTTTTGTATATGTAAAGTTTTGATAGGTTGGTTACAGGTGAACAGTCGACCAACCTCTATTATTTGTTGGTTTTCTAGTACACGATAGATGGTGCTAAATTGGTCTTATTATTATTTTATGTATTTTGTTAGTTTTCTTGATTATGTTGTTTATTTCTAAATTATTCAATAGTATTCTATATTGTTTTTAAAAAATCTATTTGCTCATATATAAAACAGCCAACTCTCGATTCTGTTAGTAATTGAACAGGGTAGTTCATAACATGAAGTAATCAGTACATGAACAGTTTGTGTAGTGAATCAATACAATTAGGGTGAGTGTCAACTGTGTTAAAGTTGGAACCATAATTTAGAAAGTTTTTTGGTTTCTACTTATTGTACCACCATCTTGGTAAGCGGTGATAGGTGGGGGGAGGGGATTTGGGATGTACGTTTGTATATTAAAAAATGTTTATAGATTTGACACTTGTTGAAGTTAGAAACAGTCCGTCACACAACGAAAACAGATTCATTATTAAGACAGGGTAGTAATGTAATGTTATCATTATATTCTGCCAGTAAGACATATACAAATTGTTTTGATAGTCAAATTTAGTTTTTACATAAGTCTTTTAAAAGATATCTACATCTAATTCTTGTTGTAAAACATTTTGTTATCACCTTAGTCAATTATTAAAGTTAAACAGTTTATTGCAATTTACTAGTATTTTCTCAAATTAATTAATTTGCTAATAAATATTTGTTGTAGCTTTAAAAGTAAATTTTATTTCTTATAAACAACCAGATCCTGAAAGAACCCCTGGATTAAATGTCTCAATATTTTAATAAAATAAAATGTAAAAATGTAATTTCTTTACTACAAGAACAACTAATCATTAGATGTGTAATTTATATTGAATAACCAAAATCTTCTTCATTCACACATCACACTTACAGAATACATCAGTTTTATTAAGTTATCTGGGAAACACAGTTATAATTTTGAAAGTTTTTGTACAATGTTTGAAAGATTATGAGAGAGACTGAAAGTTGCTCAATGCTTTAATGAATATTTACAGCGCACTTTACGCCCAGAATATAAGTTTAGGTTCCAACGTCTCTTCTAAGCAACACAAAAGCTTAAAACTTGTAACAGCTAGTGAAGAAGCTACTCATGAGGAAAAACTTCTTACAAACTACAAGCATATTTACTTACTTAATTTTTAATAAATATTCCATGACATGCAACCACTCATCTTCCATTAAAATTAAACATTTGGATAAAATTTAAGTAAATAATAAAATTCATTAAAAACTTGTATACTATAAAACATGTTCAATAAAATTAGCAAATAATAATATTTCATAAAAATAAAAGGTCAAAAAACTACGATAACTTTCTTTTAGCTGCTACATTAATAATTGAATCCAAACCATATTCTCCGTCTAACAAAATTTATAATTTTATTTTGACAGCAGTGAGAAACTTAGCTGTTATTAAGTGAATTTTTACGCAGATTTAAGAGAAAAACATAAAAATTCTATTGAATTAAGACCATATAAAAAATGTTACAACAAAAGTAGAAGCATTTAGTATTTTTTACTTTTTTTGTTATGGATACTTTTGTTAACATGGCTAAAATTCTTGAAAACAAGTTATTTAAAGTAGATTTAGCAGATAAATCATAAATTGCTGCAATACTAAGTAAGGGGCAGAAAAATTTTAATACAAGTTTGTATATGTTTTTTTAATAAATTCCTTTAATTCTTCTTGTTAATTTTTTCCCTCAATAATAATTTACCTTTAAATTTTGAAAAAAGTTTTTTTTTGATAGAAAAGAGCCTCGGCCAAAAACGTTTTAAGTGATCACACTTAATTTCTTAACATACTATCCTAATGAATCCAGAAAAGGTAATTAATAATGGATAATGGATATTTAATAAAATCTTTAGTCATTTCTGAGAAAATAATTTTTTTTATAATTTCTGCACTGTAGTAAAGAATCCTTTTTTTCTAGACACTTATTGATATAAATCTTTGAGGGTTGGTTAAGATAACCAAAGTTTTTGAGTTTCAGCCCAATCTGTTAGGTAGCGTTTGTTCAAGGATAAAGACACATGCACCGAAAGAGAAAGTTATGGAAGGAGAACAGGGTAAACAGAAAGATAGAGAGAGAGATAATAGGATACTCTTTTTACGCCCATACGAGGCAGTGGAGTATTACATTATTTGCACTCGATGTGCTAGTTCCAGGGCTACAAAAATTGATCTGTTTCTTATCACATTGTTAGCAATTATGTGACTGAACTATTTAAGAACAGAGGAGGTACAGGTGTAAAAGACACTAGTCAGAGTTATCTCCTCTGAGAGTAATGAATTTCATTATACAGCCAGACCCTGTGGTGAATGAAGTGAAGGTGTCATTTGCAGGGTGCAAAGTACATGCTTTTCGGAAGGCATGGCATGCTGATAAGCATAGGCTACTTTTGTACTTAGTGAGAAAGGCAATTGTACACCACCTCACTTATGGTTTTACTTGGTAAAACCTCTAGAGGTTCAAACCAGCTTTTTGGGTTTTGACCTAAACAACAACCCTTTTAAAAACTATTCCTAAGGGTTAATGCAGTGTTTCCTAACAGATAGTTTGCAGACCACCAGCTGGGGTCTCCAAATTGCTCCTTTGGGTCCCACGATAGCCAAAATAAAAATTTGAAAAATATGGTACAAAATATATGACCGTATTTGTATAAAAAAAAATACGACCAGTCCTTTTGAATTTATTAAGTAAAATACCCTTTTTAGCCTAAGTTATTATAACTTAGGCTTCATAATGTAGAGTTGTTTTGGCCAGCACAGGACCAATTTACTCAACTGTGTTTTTACAGAATTTTTTCCTTTTCAACAAATATGCTTTCATCCAATCGGATCTTCTCCTAGTTTCCTTTCTTCATCTGAAAATACCTTTTTGTTTCTTTTTTTGTTTATTTGATACACTCGTTCATATGATGCTATTTTATAAAACCCATCCCAACAAGATTGTTTATTTGAGAATATTTTTATTATTCTTCTTTCCAATTGATAGGGTTGGCAATTCCTCTAAGTGAGCAGTTTCAAATATTGTTTCATTAGTGTATGTATTAACAGGTCTAACTACTGTTTGGTAGTTCCAAAAAAAACTTCCAGCTTTGTTACGAATATGAATGGGTTAATAATGTTTATATAAGCATAAATATTAAAATTACAAAAACAAGGGGTCAACCGTTCTCAAAAAACTAATTTAGTGGTCTTTGAGTGGTGTTAATGGTCAATGGTCAGTAATTGACTTCGGGGGTCTTGAAATATGTAAATTAATTGAAATTACTTGATTTTTTTTACACTAACACAATACTTTCTCACTTCATAATAAATTTGTGAGAAACAATGTAAAATAAATAAGTAAAAAACTATATCTAGATAGATAAAATATAAAGTCTGTCTAAGTATAAGATATTTTAAAATGAAACAAGAACAAACAGTACAACCACTTTATACTGACATATTTTGATGTAAATCAATAGAACAAAACCATGCTATAAACTCACAGTAAAATACAACTACCACAAATGAGTATCAGTACTCATGTAAATAGTACCATAACATTTTATCATATTTCATGTATTGTATATGGATTTTCTACTTTGATAAAGTATACAAAACTATCAAGGATTCATTCAAAACTCTCAGATACCGTTTCCTGTAAATGAATTGCAATATTCACTTAAAAATAAAATGTTCATTATAAATAAAAAAATAATGACAAGTTGGTTAAGTTTATTTAAAGTTGCATCACCTGACATGGTTATTAATGACTACAATGGATTATGGTATGAAATTGGTGGGTTTTTTAGTTTTACAGTGTAATAATTTCTAGGCTGTAGCCAGGAATCAAACCTTCAGTGCATTTTTGGGATATTCTTATATTTTAACTGCTGAGCAACAGAAGTGACTAATGATGAAAATTATTCCTAGTTTTCCTATAGCTACAAAAGATTGGTTCCAAAATTTATCTTTTCTGGGTGCAATGTTAATCTGGGTTAATGTTACATTAATTTTTTACTTAATGGACAGTCTTCTTTCGAAAAACAATGATTTTTGTATGATTTAAACAGCAGTGTGGCTGATTAAAGAACCAAAAATAAAAAATTTACATTATGTATTTTTTGTTTTGATTTTTTATCAGGCATAAGTACATTTTTACTGATATTCACTCAATTTGTTTACTGCTTTTCACTCTTATTGATGATTTAATATTTTTCTTCAATTTTAACAGAAATACTCATTGGAACGTTTTCTTCACAGCTGGCTTTTGGCTGGTCATTAAGCAAAATTGCTCACCCAACCAGTGTTACCTAACTACTTACTATGATTGTTAACAAGCTACCTGATTGGACTGGTCTGCATGACTATTTATATTTTTAGGTAATTCTTATAAAATATTCCCCCATTTTCCTGAACCCATTTGAAAAAGTTTCATTAAAAGCTTCTACCTTCAGCAAACATAATAGCTGAAATAACAAAAGTGAATACCTGCATCACTGAATAGACAAGCGAAATTTGAAACAGTTATTTAAAAATAAATATACGACCGTATAATAGAAAGAGGGTAAAAATCACATGGATACAAAATAAAAATATAATATACACTTACTCAGAGTCTTTCTTTTGATTCTCAGGAATTTCAGCTTCATAAGTAGGCATATAGAACTGTGGTGCACGTTTTCCTCCAACGATTGACAGTCTTTCTTCAGGTGTAGATTGATAACGACGTTCATCAACTCTTCCATTTTGATCTTCAGCTTTTACATATAATACATATTCCATATCTAACTGGAATGGATCAGTACCTCTAGTTCGTACAACACCTGATCTTTCATCAACTTCAAACCGTCCTCCCGCTGAAAAAATCAAATAGTAATGTTTAAATTACATCAACATAAACAATAAAATTATTCAAAAGATACTGCTCTTAAATTTTGTAGAATACACAAAAATTATAGTAAATAGTAAAAATTCTTCAATAATTTTATAGTCCCCTTAGGCCCACATCAAGTTAATTATAAAAACCATTAACCATTATATTTATTCATATCTTCAGTACATTTATAATACATTTAAGTAAAAAAAAAATATTTCATACATTTTTGGAAATGGAAAACCAAATAAAATTTGATAAATAAATCAATAGTATATAACTATAATTAATAATGGGGTGAGTCGCAGGAAATTGAAATGCAGCATCTTACACATGCGATGTACAGCAGCAAAACTACTCAGTATATTCCTACAGAGAGTGAATGGTGAAATGTAAGCTGCAAAAAAGAATTATCTAAAGTCACCTCACAATATCTAAAATTGGCCATATACTAGAAAAAAAGTCCTGGGTTTGATTCCCGGTCAGATCTGATCTTTTATCATCACTCATTTTCATCTATATACACATTAATTAATCAGATGTCAAGAGGAAACAAATTATTACAATTGAAAATCTTCTACTATTTTATTTACTAAACTATAAAAATTTATGGTATTTAATATCAGTTTTATACTGAATGGGATGAAAAAAATTATAAATAAATAATAGTACCTTTAAAAATTTTAATTTAACATTGATATTTCTAAATAACAAGCTTCATTACTTTTTGAATAAAAAATGTAGCAAAAACTCTCTAAAGAAATGCCAATTTACAAAACAAAGGAAACAAAATTACAATAGAAATAACGAAAGGTAGTATAATTGTAATATTAAGAAATACAAATGATTGACTGGCTGTAATTTGGAAACACAAAATGTCTGTTTATTAGTGAAGTGTAAATAAAACGTAGGCTTGTTGACAAGTTTTTGTTAAAATTAAAGTATAGAAAAAATCAATTTTTTCAAAGCCAGATTTGTTTCCCAAATTAAGCTGAACAAATTTATTTATCATTTTATTAAACAACAGATTGTAAATACGTCTATTAATGAAAACACTGACCAAAAAATGCTCCCTAAGGGGGCAGTGAAAATTCAGTACTTCACGAAAAAATCATCTCAGTTTACATTTCCCCAATCAACTTGATTCAAAAACAGAAAAAAACATAAAATTATCTAGAGAAGCTGTTATTGCCTATAAGATACGCTTACTCTGAAATTTTTTAATTTTTTTCATAAGATATTTTTTGCTTTTTCAAATTTTGAACTCCATAAAAAATCTTCTGCTAAGACTTATAGTGTACCCAGGTCCCTAGAGCAGAATATGCTGAATCAGTGGAAAAAATATTCATTTATCATAATTACAATTAAAGTTATGATTTTTTAGTGTTTACAACACAACAAAGTCACAATTTTCAGAAATAAGCAATTAAAGATATACTAAGGGTTTTACAAACAAAGTGGTCTTCAGAGTGCCATTCCAACTCATTTTGTACACAAACAGTAGTGTAACCAAACGTATAAAAGGCGAACTACAAAGGAAAATTAACAAGCTTCAAACTTATGAAAAAAACAAAGCAATATCTATTTTCTAGCAGAAGATATCTGTAATGGAAATGCGTTGTTTATTCCGTATGAGAGCTAGTCTTGTCTTGAAAACAGATCGTAATTATGTTTTTTTATTAATTTTCCGACTAACCTTACAATATTAATAAACATACCTTTAAAGAAAGCAGATTTTAGAAAATCAAAAACGCCAAATAAAAATAAAATTCTCAAAACAAAAATTTAATTCCTAGGTAGACTCCCCCCTTAAAAATGTAAAAATTAGATTTTTAAAACTTTTATCACAGTATTTTAAATGTTAACAATACATAAATGATTTTTGGCGACTTTATACAAAATTCAATTGTCTTTAAAGTGATATAAGTGAAATTGGGTAACATCATTTTTTAGTATTATTTTTTTAAATTAATACGGAAATTTCCACAAAACAAATTGCTTAAGTAGAAACCTTTATTTTTTTGTAAATCGAGAGAAATGTGTTACAAGTTAGGCCTAAATGTCATTACAAGATCAATTCATTATGAACAAAACAAAAATAAATCATTAAAATATCTTGAAAATAGCCAAGTTAAGGATAGATTTTATTTATGAAATGATTCAATCGCACAAAAATGTGGTGGCATTATTTTAACCAGTACCTAGTGGAAAATACCTGGGATTTTTCGGTTGGAACTCATAATATTCTTCTGACACTGTACTTTTAAATGTCATTAATGGAGTAATCTTTTTTATTTTATTTAATTATTTTCTATTCAGTAGGAATATGAATATTAGAAAGCAATGAGAAATAGTGTTTAGTATAAAAGACTGCGGTGCGTCAAACAGAAAGATTCAAAATTGTTACAAATGGTAAGAGGCCCTGATTCTATATACTAATTACCAAAATTAACATAAAACTAACCTTTTTTTCAATGACGAAATATTAATTAAAGAAAAAAATAATTTCAGTTTAATATAAACACTCGAACACGTTAATAAAACAAAAATCATAGTGGTAAAAACCGTAAGTTCTCCGATACAAAACGAACAAACTTACCCGCGCCGCGCACAAAATTAAACAGACTAATTAGAAAGACGATTATGATACATTGTTCCGTCGTAGACTGTCATTTGTTTAAACGCGGGCGCCTCGAAAACAAGTTGAAACATGCACACTGCCTATCAATCAAAGAAAGAAAACGTAGGGACTTTTTATATCCATACGTACAATTTATTAACTTCTGTTACTGAATAATCCTAACATTCAACAAGGAAAAACTATTTATAAAATTATTTTTAAAACTTTTAAATTAATTACGTAATATTGTACAATAAATTCATTTTTTCTTTTCTTAATAAATTTTGATATTTCTCTTTACATATCTAATGTAATAATTACTAATATAAAGTATGGTATCGTGAAAAATCAATATTATACGCACCAATATAGATACACATAATTCCCACAAGCCAAAAAATTGTATTATGTAACAAATTTTCGCATAAACCGTATGAACTTATGGAATAATATAACCATACTTTTAAACTTATAGTAGCTATAAAGTATGTTATCGTAAAAAATCATTATTATACGCACCAGAATAGAGACACATAACTCACACAAGCCAAACTATAAAGTATGTTATCGTGAAAAATCATTATTTTACGCACCAGAATAGATACACATAACTCCCACAAGCCAAAAAATATATATTATGTAACAAATTTTCGCACAAACCGGATGAACTTATGATATAATATTACCATACTTTTAAACTTATAGTAATTAGCTATAAAGTATGTTATCGTGAAAAATCATTATTATGCGCACCAGAATAAATACACATAACTCACACAAGCCAAACTATAAAGTATGTTATCGTGAAAAATCATTATTTTACGCACCAGAATAATATTTGTATTATGTAACAAATTTTCGCATAAACCGTATGAACTTATGGAATAATATTACCAAACTTTTAAACTTATAGTAGCTATAAAGTATGTTATCGTGAAAAATCATTATTATATGCACCAGAATAGATACACATAACTCCCACAAGCCAAACTATAAGGTATGTTATCGTGAAAAATCAATATTATACGCACCAATATAGATACACATAATTCCCACAAGCCAAAAATTTGTATTATGTAACAAATTTTCGCATAAACCGTAAGAACTTATGGAATAATATTACCATACTTTTAAACTTATAGTAGCTATAAAGTATGTTATCGTAAAAACTCATTATTATACGCACTAGAATAGATACACATAACTCACACAAGCCGAACTATAAAGTATGTTATCGTGAAAAATCATTATTTTACGCACCAGAATAGATACACATAATTCTTACAAGCCAAAAAATTGTATTATGTAACAAATTTTCGCATAAACCGTATGAACTTATGGAATAATATTACCATACTTTTAAACTTATAGTAGCTATAAAGTATGTTATCGTGAAAAATCATTACTATATGCACCAGAATAGATACACATAACTCACACAAGCCAAACTATAAAGATGTTATCGTGAAAAATCATTATTTTACGCACCAGAATAGATACACATAATTCCCACAAGCCAAAAATTTGTATTATGTAACAAATTTTCGCATAAACCGTAAGAACTTATGGAATAATATTACCATACTTTTAAACTTATAGTAGCTATAAAGTATGTTATCGTGAAAAATCATTATTATGCGCACCAGAATAGATACACATAACTCCCACAAGCCAAAAATATTATATTATGTAACAAATTTTCGCATAAAACGCATGAACTTATAGTAAAATTAACTCCCACAAGCCAAACTATAAAGTATGTTATCGTAAAAATCATTATTATACGCACTAGAATAGATACACCTAACTCCCACAAGCCAAAAGTATAATATTACGTAACAAATTTTCGCATAAAACGCATGAACTTATAGTTTAATTATGGATGGAGATTTAAGTTTTCGATAAAATGTAATAAAATAAAAATACATTTGAATCAGTCATTTCAGAAAGCCCATAAGTCAAAATTTTACATTTGTCTTTAGTGCATTTTAGGACTAACTGAATGTAAAGACAGCATCTCTATAAAAATCACATAAGTACGCCTTGCTTTAAGTAATATAACTCTAAGAAAAGTTTTATTCTTAAGGATACAAACTGCTTCCTTCTAATTAAAACAATAAAAGTGGATGATCTTTTGAAGCTTAAGTTCTACTTTCTAATGGAAAAGGCTACAAAAAGATTCTACGCAGAAACCTTTTTAAGGGAGATAACTACTGTTTATGATAATGACGAAGAACGTGACTAGCCATGAAAATCAACATTTTTCTTTCTTAAAATTAAAAATTTCAAATTTTATTGCAAAAAGCTATTTTAAGCCATCATGTGAACTAGTAGAATAAATAAATCAATACCATTGTAAAACATAATTTTCTTCTGGTCTAACAACGAATTTTACTGAAAACAACGTAAGTTAGCATTTTACTCCAATTTATTTTAGAAACACCTTGAGTCAAATTTTTTTTATTTTTTATACAATTTATATTAAAGGGAACACCCTCTGAACAAATTATTTGTTTTAATTTTTTTATTGAAACAATGAAATTACAAGTTTTTTAATTTTTCCAAAAGTTAGATTTTTGACTAATGAGCTTTCTCAAATGACCGATTCATTTAAAAGTAAACACATATCTGTGTTGGCTCAATAAAATTATATGCAAATTTCTTTTAATATCTAAACTTAAAAAATAACCAATACATATAGGCTACCATTGATCAAATTTTTGGACAATTGTCTAACACCAGACCCAAAATCAAAATATTTGATTTTCTGAACACGTCTAATAGATACTTTAATCAAAATCTGGTGTAATATTTCTTGAATTTTTATGATATCATAAGAGTCAAAGATCGATTGATGTTTGAGTCCATTGAGAATTTCATTTGTTGCCATTTTAATTATTCACGATTCAAAGAAAATGAAGAGATTCATTTAATATAATGTAATTTCATTTAATTCACGTAATATAACTGTAAAATAAATTTTTACAAAAGTTGAAAGTGAGGTTAAACTAGATTTTGCATAGTTCATAATATAATCATATAAGTAAAAGAATTCAATAAAGTAGTTAATTTTCAGTTCAGTTTATCAGAGTAAACTATAGCTTAAGTTCCAAAAGTATAAAATAGTTTTTAGAACTACAAATGGTTTTCTTCTATTCTAGAATTATTATTACTTCGTGAAAATATTTTAGTTTACAATTTTCCCTTTAATTTTATTTATTGCAGAAATTTTTTGACAACAAATTAGCCTACTTTTTAATAAAACACAAGAAAAAGTTTTTCTGAAATTTAGTCGATAAAACAACTTTGCTTAGCCAGTAGAACGGTAGGTAATAGAGTGGAGATATGACATGCAAAGGTCGTTAATTTTAATAACTATCGTAAAAGGAGGCAAATATAATCCAATTAAAACATTCATCCTTTAACTGCTTTAGTCGAGGAATTAACAAAACTTGATTTATACTTAATTCGGTTGGTGAATTACTCGTATATTTTTTATCATTTTGATAACTTTTAAAATTTATAAAAAGTTAATTAAGATTATGTCAGAAATGAGTAACTATAATAAACCTTTTACTAATACTTTGCTTTATTTTAATTTCATTTTGTTTATGTTTGAAATGCACGCTTCGTGCCGTGTTGCGCTAACTCAGTCGATTTCATGTTAAAAGGTTACTATTTTTAAACTTTAATACTTACGTTTAATATTAAACGTACAATAACTAAGAATCAACAAGATACTAATCAAATGTAGTAAAATTTAAAAAACAATCAAGGTAAATTTAAAATAAAATTCATTCATAAAATTTTATTCATTCACAATTTTTTTTATAAAATAATCAAATATCAAAGAATATTAACAAAAAACCCGCACATAAAACAACAATGAACAGCACTTCCATAAAATGTTATTTTTTTAATAGTGTGTTTCCATAAAAAAATATCGAATTTATAATAAAATTGGAATTATTTATGTATAATACAAACACATATTAAACCGAAGATCTTGAGTTTGATTCCCGAAAAGAAAATGATCTCATTACATACTAATAAACATAAATGTCGGTAGGTGTTAACGAAAAATACTAAGCAGTGCAGTCAACGAAATCTATGAGAAATATCAAGTCACCGCGTCTCTGGTGCGTGCCAACGTGATATCTCCTATCCTTATAACTTAGGCCTACTGTTACTTAAAAGGAGAGGTTTGTTCAGTTCGTTTTTTTATGGACTGTTTCTAGTCAACTTTTTTATTTTAAAGCAGCTTTACACGTGCTGATTTACTAAGATCCATCATTACTTTTTCAAAATTACTGATTAACCTATAAAATAGCATAATTAAGATTTTTTCATGAACCGTTTAGTTAAAGATTTACTTCACTAATACTGTGCCTAATAAATTTTTAACGAAACTAGTGGCGCAATTTTACAGACATTATTTTTTCGTGAAACTATATAGTTTCACGAAATTTAGAAATTATCAGCTTTTTGCTGACTCATTCGGAGATTCTGGATTTCTACAGATTTTTAGGCGTAAAAAACTAAAAATTCCCAACGATAGCTCTCACAGACTAACTGACTCGCTCATCACTAATTCTCCCTAACGTTCCAATCATCTAGATAGCAAAAAATTTTCCCTTATAGGTTAAACAGAAAAATAAAGCACTTGCGTTTCGACCACTTGTGTCGATGAAAATCCGGAGTTTGACTAGGTACGCTAAAACAATCCATACTATTTCTATACATTTCTGAAAAAACCGACTGATCTAAAATTTGACAAGTATGCCTCTAAGAAATACCTAGGAAACGTATTAAATTTTTTACCACTTGGTTCTACTGAACAGAAATGGAGTAACAACCCTAAAAAAATAACAGTTATTATAATTGGGCTAGAATTCTAAAAATTGGCATGTGCGTTTTGGAAGTGATAACTAAAATACGTACATAATGGAATGACACCGGGAAAAAAACAATAAACTAGTTTAATGCACCTCTTTGAATCCAACAATAAAGCTGTGAGCAGCGTAGACACAATTACTAGTTTTAGCATAGCCTAAAGATATTCGAACATTGGCCAATTTATTTATTATCGGTAGTTTTATAGTCATATTAAAGACAGCAGTAAAGTAGTCTAGTTATTTGTCATAGTAAAGGTAAAATACAGTTGTTAACACGCGTTTTTAAACTTTATTAACGAAAATTATTTCTAAAAGTTGTAATTATTGTTAAAGATAGTTTTTATTATTTAAGTTATTATTGTAAAATTAGATAACCAGAAAGAAAAATACCACTATTTTCCTAAACTATCGCTTTAATTAGGCAACAAATAAAAAAATACGGAATGGAAACAGGATTATAATCTTAAATTTAAGATTCACGTTTAGACGGATTTTTTACTGACACCATTTTCATATTCTTACAACCGGTAATACGTTTCGCGAATTAAGTATAGGTATTACAAATTTTGTTCGACATCTACGTTCAATACTGATTCCACTTTTTTAGAATCAACATGGAATAAAAAAATGTGTATCGATATTCTTGAACACGCTACTCTTAAGACGCGTAGGTGGATTGGAATTCCCGCAGGAATATATTTAGGGATTGAATCTAACCCGAATACGTATTACATAGTTATCGGTTGATAATACTACTCAAAAAGCTTCAGGCGGGCTTCAAAAATATCTGCTTATGTTGCAAGTATTTTAGTAAACAAAATAACTGCATTTTAAAAAGCCTTCTAAATAATTTAAAAAACTGAAGGTATTTTACGAGTACAATTTGTGGTTTTAAATGTTTAAATATTGTTTATACCTACTAAAACTTTTTGAGAGAACTATAAAATTGATTTCAGTACCGAACTTCTGTGATAACACATCATACGTATAGTCAGTCTTATACTCGAATCGTTGTTAATCCTACTTACAAAATTTTACTTTTTATTTTTAAGTTAAGTGACAAATATAATAGGCTATATACACATTTTACATGGAGGTAAATACCAGGAATAAGAAAGATACGCATTTAGAATGTTACGACAATAAAGGACTGAAAGTTAAAAATTCAGTAATTCCTGCGTTGATTGATAATGTATTTCGTAGATTTCATTTTTATTAGATATCTTGACAGTTTTCAGAGCGGTACGCAATTTTCCAATGATAAACGACATTCATTTTATCTACTGTAGATTTTGTATTATCCACGAAACTGAACGTGTGTTCGTAACAATAATACGTTTTCTTCAGACAGAAAAAAATGAAATAACCCATCAATACTTGACTGAAACAGATAAAGTAGACTCTGAAAGGAAGGTTGTCAGAATTTATATTATACCGTAATGATAAATTTCAAATGATAATACAAACAAAATACTGTCTTGATGAAATATTATTTTTATGAATAGAATTTTTTAATACGAGTAACAATTTAGAACAAAGTGGAGTTATTTTACGCAATTACACCCATTAATATTACTAAACTTTTCACTTATATTAAGCCCAAACAAAACCGCAAGGAGTGTACTAGATTTCGTGATTTTAATCGAAAAATTCAGTTCCCGGGTGGTGAAATGATAAGTTATATAGGCTACAGAAATGTTTGTCAGTAAACTCATTGGAATTTACTTTTAAAAATTCTGAATACACTTGAATTTATCGTATAATAAACTTAAAGAAATATTCAACATAACACCTATTTATATTTCAAGTCTTTACGTTTATTATCTGTAATTCATTACTTTAAACTACAAATGAGAGTTCACAAAGAAGGAAAGATAATTCAGTTAGACATATTGTAACAATATCTGGAGGGAAAGTGTTCCAGAATTCCTAATAGGACTGAAATCTTAAAAGTATTAGTGTACAAATGGTTAAGTATAATATAGGCCTATTGCTGGGACGGCTATTTGAAAATAGTCGGGGAATCTATTTAGATAATTAGCTCTTTTGTTATGGCGTTATAATGTGCCTTTTATCCAAACATAATGTTTTTACCTTTTGTTAAGATTCATACAGAACCGACAGAAAAACTTTGTATTTTTATTATTACCTAGAAAAATCGCTGTTAATCTAGAAGCCGACGAGTTAGGTATTTAAAGGACTAGGTCTTGAAGCAGTTAGTCTTGATCTGTCATTCAGGGGTGAATTTTGTGTAGTTGAAGTCAATTGGATACTGTGTATCAGTTATGTTTTGTGAGAAGGTCAGCGTACCGTAAACATCGGTGTACTATGATTGGTTGTGAGTAATTTAGTTTAATTAAGTGCGAAATTATCTGTCTAGCTAAGTTAATTTATTGTCACTAATTTATTATAATTCGTTTATTATACAAAATATAATAATCTTACGCAAATCTATGAATAAATTACAAATTACTACAAATAAGATACATATAACAAGTAATAATTTTATCGTAAAACAAAACAAACAAAATTATTAGGAACTACATGGCCCTCGCGGCTTCGCACGCGAAACAAGTGTAGGACCTAATCAATTTTTAAAAAATAAATAGCCTATATAACAGAAACTGTCTAGCTGCTAGATCAACTATATATACTCCAACGCACGCACGCGCACACACACGACGTTTTGATTATTTCCCTCGCGTACGTCTTTCATCTTCATCAAACCTCCTTTATCTACTATTAACATATCTACTATTAACTTATATATTAACAGCAATACCTACTCACATTTACACACACATGTTTATTAAAATCTTCATTAGGGCCCTTAGGGTCATTTTTTTAAATTTAAGAAAAAAATGTAGTAAATATAAATACGAATATGCCGTCAAAATTTCATGAAAATCCGTTCAGCTGTTTTGGAAATTAGCCAGCATAAAAAACACGCTTTGTCTTCATAATATTAGTATATAGATTATCGTATGTATCCTCTTGTAGTAATTCTAATTTATTAACAGATTTAAGTAAGATGATTATATTTTTTAATTTGTAATGTTTAATAAATATTTGTTTGTAATTTTAAACGATAGTTTGTTACTCATTTATTTTACCCAGATCCCGAAACGGACCTTAGCGGTAAGTGTCACAATATATTTTTTTTTATTTACCCGGCAAGTTCAATCGGGCAGAGTTAATGACTTAAGTTTTATCCTTTACTCTAAAAACAGAATCTTGTTACTAGGCACGTGATTTCCTAAGGACATTTCATCTTACAATTTTAATCATGTAGGCTACAATTTAAATATGTACTCCATTAAATTATACTGTATATGTTATTTCTAAGTCGTAAGAGAATACTTGAATAATACAATTATGAAAAGAAACACTAAAACTAGAAAGGATATCTTAATTTCTATTTTGTCTTTATTATCCCCAACTGTAATTTAAAATAAAGGTCGCGTAAAATTCTTCTCAATTATAATGCAGAGGGGAATAAAATTTAAGTGGTAAATTAAATTCAGTATAGATGAACTTTAGTTTTTAACGTAAAAACAAAACAAAACCGAACATTAAAAGCCTTTTTGTTTAAAAGAATCTCTTTGAATAGAATACTGAATGAAGCTACTAGATAATATAATTATACTACATTTTAACCACAGTCGAGTAGAATATATAATAAGCTTAACGTATTTTAATATAAGCTAAAATTTTATGAAGACAAGTCAAACATGTAAAAAAGTATAAAAGGAAAACAAAATCGTTAAAGAAAGTAGCTAAACTACAGCAATAATAGTAGGCCTACACATTTGACTAATCTTCTTAAGTGCCGTGTCCTCCTAGAACATTGGCGATCAGTCGCATGACCTTCACTCTGTCCACAGCCAACCGAAATAGTGTCGTGGTGCTCACCCCGTACCACTGGCGAAGGTTCCTAAGCCAGGACGTTCTCCTACGTCCGGGGCCGCGCGTCCCCTCTATCTTCCCCTGGATGATCACATTTGACTAATAGACAAACAAATGACAAAGGTTGGACAATGAAAGGGACTTTTGAATAGGTTTTGACAGGTGTGGTTTGATATCACTGAGCAACTGAGTATATAGTCTCTATTGACTTGTTGAATTTTCTAGCGTAGAGTAGTAAAAAGTTCTAGTAGAGACCTTTGTGTTCCAATGGGTTCATTATGGTACTGCACTATATTTATTTAGATGTCCTTTGTCCTTCTGGAAAGGTCTATATGATTACTTTTATAAAAGGCCGCTAACTTTTTTTGATTCAGTTGTGAACGGACTGTAAAGTGAGTCAGTTGTGTTGTCTTGAACAGTGTCAAGTACAAACCAGTTTATTGTGTCGCTATTAAAATAGTTCCTTTTTTTTGGTTTAACGTCCGACTGTTCTGCAATTACTGCTAATGCAGACGGTGAAGGATGAAATGATTTTTGTAACGTATGAAAATATCTCTTCAAGACTCTTTTCAAGATATATATACAAAGAGCACTGAGCACCTGGCGCAAGAAATGTAATGGAATGGGGATTGAAATTGGAGATACCTGTTTGTATACACTACTGTTTGCCGATGATCAAGTGCTCATAGCTAACGATGAAGAGGACATTGCTATATGACAAGGAAACTCTTGGATGAATATTGTGAATGGGGGTTGAATATTAATATTAGCAAAACCGAATACTTGGTTATAGGGGAAGAGTCCAATGATCTTCAAGTCGACAACAAAATTATCAAGAGCACAAAGGAATTCAAGTACTTGGGAACCTACATATCATCAGACGGTTCAACTAGGAAGGATGTTAAAAATAGGATTGTGCAAGGGAGAATAGCAATCCGGATATTGAACCCGATTTTATGGTCTGCGAAAATGCACATGAATACAAAAGTCCAGTTGTACCACACTATTGTGGAGCCAATAGCAACTTATGGGGCAGAGTGCTGGCAAATAACATCAAAAATAGACAGCCAGCTTAAAGCAATTGAGATGGACTTTCTGCGCCGTTCATGTAGAGTGTCCAGGTTGGACCATATCCGGAATGACGACATCAGGAAAAGAGCTCATGTAGAAGATACCATTGTGGATAGGATAGAGAGACGACAACTGATATGGTATGGTCATGTGCGAAGAATGGGTAATGAGAGGTGGCCAAAAAGAATGTTGTCTTATGTCCCAACCAACAGAAGGAAGAAAGGTAGACCAAGGAAAACGTGGAAAAAGGGAATACAGGAAGCCATGAGGGAGAGGGGGATGGATGAGGGTGATTGGGAGGATAGAAGAGAATGGAGATTGAAGTGCGGGAAGCGGCGCCGGCCGTAGGAACCCCGGAAAAAAAAAATGAAAATATCCCGTGCCTGAATGGGATTCGAACCCAAGACCGCATTTAAAATAGTTCCGTCCCGTGACAGGCAAGTAGTGTAATTTTGTTGTAATTGTGTGCAATACTAAACTGTAAAGTAAGAAATTAATTAATTGTTTGATTGTAAATGGCCATATTATATTTTTAGTTACGTTTAGAATTAGTCTTCCGATTTTAAAATATTTTGTGATCAATTGTGTTTATAATTAGGTTAAGTAGTTTATTGTAAATTACTAGTAGTTATGTCTGTAATAATTAATGCACCTAGTTAATTTGTTACGAAAATATTGTTATAAGTTTAAAAAGGAAGTCTTGTTATTTATAAACAACCAAATCCTAATAAGAACCTGGAATAAAAATAAATAAAATAATAAAAAAAACCTGGAATTAAAATCTGTAAATAGAAAACTGTTTAAGTAAATGAAAACAACAATAATATATTCTCCTTTAGTACCTAAGATATCTAAGAGCACATCAAACAACTTCACCATCGTCTTCGATTAATAATATCGTAGGATTTACGGGGTTTCAGGCGATATTTTAGTATATGACGACTGCAACAAAACTATTTTAATGTTTCACGAATCAGTCTAACGTTATAACATTTGGTGTTTCAAATATATGAAACTCAGGATTAAAAACATAATCAATGGATGTAAAGAAGGCATTTTACAATGTTGATCATTGCTTATTATAGCAGATTATGGAAACATAATGGAACTATTTAGTTGCTGTTATATGGTATTATATTGACGGCTTCTTCATCTATCCTTGTACCCACCCCGTTCCACCACGAAGATATTGCCACTCTAAGCAGAGAAGCGGGTAACCTAAACTTGACTTAGAAGTAAATGTGGTAGGACATTAAACGAAAACCTTAAAGCATTGCATCTGATTTATCGGAAAGGAAATACATAAAAAAAAACACTGAGATTCTTCAACAAAGAGAAGAGTTTGAGTCAGTACTTCAAACATTAATTAATACTATGAGGTTATTATCCGCGCACGCAAGAGAATTCGTAAAAATTCCTAAACATTATCATATCTTTTACAACTTAACCACCCATAAACTAAACACACACTACATTACTAAACGTATGGTGTAATAATCATTCTCCTTATTTCTATTATACATCAATATAAAAGCCTTTTTATTAATAACATGACTGTTTGGAACTGAATGGTAAATTAACTAGATATACAGGGGAAAAATAAGGGAATTAGATAGGGTTGCAGTATTTCTTTAACACTTTTTAGTATCTACATAGATAGAATGTAACGTTGTTAATAGAAATGTGAATTTATTTTAAGATAAAACTTCCTGATGACATGTATTCAGTTCATTATTATTATTAGTGGTTGACATGGTTATTATACAGGAGAATGAAAAATAGTTGAAGATGGCTGTTTTTGTTTTGAATACTATGTATACCAGAAAAAACATGATTTGAAGATTTCTCCCACCTAACTAGAAATCCATGGCATTTGTCGGTAAGCATCCAGTGAGGATAAAAACTGTGATTGATGATCATTATATAGAGCAGGTGAGTCATTATAAATATCTAGGATATGACATCTTGTACGAACAGGATTATAGATGATAAAAGATACGAGGTACACGTCTGAGATTCACGTATAATGTGTTGACCGCCCCTATTCTGCCTTATGCTAATCTAACAAGGACAATTTAAAACCCAGCAGATAACAAAATTTAGGAACCAGAGATTAGTTCAAAGGATATGAGGTAATAATTACGACCACATACATATTTTTAAAGAAAGGTTTAAATAGAACACGATATTTATTTATCGGAAGATTTTTAAAAATAATTTTTTGTCAAGGTTCTGAAATTTTAATTTAAAACCCATCAGAAGAATACTTGGAAGTTCATTTATGTTAACTTATGTTAAGTTACGTTATGTTTAGTTATGTTCTTTAAAAAACTAAAAAAACTTAACATACTGTGACACGGGAAATGTATGGGTTCGGCAAAAAGAAAATGACGGGGCAATTATGTTTTGACAACAGTAGCTTTTGTGTTAAGTTTTAAAAATAGCAGTTATATTCATTCGTTGATTTGTTTAGTACTTAATGGAAACTATGATTCAGTCATAGTAATCATTTATGTCTTTTAGTATTCGTTATCTGGATTCACATATTCAGTAGAATGGTTTAGTAGTAGTCGTTTGTGTTCCATCGGGTTCTAGTACGTCGTTCTCGAAAGGTCTATGATTACTTTTATATACGGCCGCTACTACGTTGTTACTTATCAGATTGAAATTAGGTACGACGGTGCTATTAGTGTACCACTATAGGCTGTATAGTGTAGATCTATTTTCATGTAAACATTATTTTGATTGTAAATGACCACCCTTTTATTTTGTTAAGTTTAATTTAAGCTTTCAATTTAATAACTTTAGGCTACTACTAAGTTAAGCAATTTAATTGTACTTTGCTAGTAATTAACGATAAATATTTATCGAATTAAATTAATTATTTAATAAATAGTTGTCATAAATTTAAAAAGGAAGTTTGTTTATCAATTATTAATAGTCAGATCTCTAAAGTACCTGGGATAAGTGTTACAATACGTAACACATTTTTTTTCTAAATGTACCAATTTATATATAAAATCAGAATGTTTCATAATATTCGTTACTTGATTTTTACATTGACCGAGCTTGATATCTGTATTTATTTATATAAACAACCCCGCAAAGAGGTACAGCAATTTATTATTGCTAAAATAATACAACCGTTATTTATGATACTATTTATTGAAACTTCAATATCATAATTGTTACTAATGATCGTAACATGTAGTCATGCAACTGAAACTAGCTAGCCAAGCCATGGACATGGTGCTTTTGTATTGAAATATGAATAGGTTTACTATCCAGGTCAAAAGAAAACATCAGATTCAATGGATTTAACATAAATCTGCATGTCCATGTATAGAACACAATGAAAATATTATACAACTAGAACATGATAAATACAGCAAGCAAAGTACTAAATGTAACCACAAATCTATCCATACTGTATAATACAAACTTAAATACAAACATTAGTTTAATATAAACTATTATAACTCAATCAAAAACGTATTCCTTGCCATATTTTGTCGGTTTTTTATATTTTGTTACAATTAAATATAATAATTTCATTAGTTTTTAAAACAAGACTTAACAAAAAATCTGGCGTGCAGCACTTACAAGATTTTTTCTCTACAGTATAAATAATAAAAAACATATATCTCACATTTAATTAAGAATAAGCAACAAAATGAAAACATGATCTTATAATCATTACTGACTGACGCTAAATGAAAATCTATCTCTGTTGGGTTAAAAAATACGGAAAATCAGTAGTAATTGACGTTAAACTAAGCTCTGTACAAAAATACCTGAAAAAGCTGTTGTAGGTTTTTAAAAACTCTATAACTTTCATTATAATACAAGCTTTTGCCTTAAAATCCATATTAAGGTCACAATCTTAAAAAATACATGTTTTACTACGAAAGCACAGCCGATCACGAATTTCAGCAGACATGACTCTATTACCCGACCTTGTTGAGTACAAAACATTTAGTAAACGAGGCGATCTTTAACAAAATCGTAAGGGCCGTTTTCAAGAAAATCTTATAAAAGTGAAAAGCGCACCGTATAAACTACTACTTCCAGTTGATCTATTTTGATGAAAACGTTCGTATCGGGCCCCTTTATGGTATCTAACTTAAGTTCCAAGTTTCAACTCCATACGATTTGGCGTTCTAGAGCTATTTTATTAATACACACCAATCATTAAAAACGTGTTTTTTGGGTTAAGGGGACCTGAAAACGTGCCGATGAAAACTCGATTTCGAAAAATCGACATGAAACAATACTTGTATTCCCTATATTTCATCCAGAGCAAGAGAAAGTAAAATTACGGAAATATTATTTTGTTTAAATTATAATAGAACAAGTTTCCTTAACCTGCAGGATTTTAATTTAATTGGAAATTTAAATTTATAATAATATTTCTTTCAGTGTTCATTGATGCATTTTAAACAATTTTTCAAATAAATACAACAATCATTCTTGATGTAATTAGTATTTAGTTTAAAATTATACTAAATAATTTAGAATTTCAAAATTTCAGGTATTTATTTTACTAATAGTAGGAGGATAATGTATAAGGTTACGTGGAATAGTAGGATGTTAGATGAGACAATGTTCCTGGTAGATCAATAAAACGGCCTACGGTAAAGAAACTGCACACATGGAACCTACCCTACCACTACAAATAGCAAGCGTATTATCACCATCATCATCATCAGTAAGGATTCTGAGGGGAATGAACAATATATCTTCAACAATGAAACTCCTCATTAAATGAATAACAAAATAGAGGTATCAGAATTCATACGCGTGATCTTGAAAGTTTTTTCTTTACTTACTTCAGTTACACACAAAGACGTGACTTTATATCTCTGACAGTTTCAAGCCTACTGAAAATACGCAAGTAGAACGACATTCTAAAATAGTTTTTAAATATAATTAAAAAATATTACTGCAATTATTCATTTTATATTATCAATATTTCTAATCATTAAGGATTGAAACAAAAAATGTTTTCTCAATATATTGTAACAGTGTACAGTGATATTCGAGGGAATAGATCGTTAATTGTAAGAAATTGTGTTTTGTATGAGGTGCAGTGTGCTGAACAACGATAATGGATTGCTTTGAATGCGTATTATCAGAAAAGAGGTGGTGGGTCTTAGTTATAACTGTTATTGATCATTGCTACTATATTTTTGATTTTCTGGTAAAGCATAGATAGATAGATGGGTCTCCAATTGTTTCTTATGTAATAAATTCTATACCGTTCGAAAAACGACAATTACCACAGGTATTTAAAAGCGGTAGCTCTTTATAGATTAATTCAGTTTAAGTTGGTATACGATTATGAATAAGTGAGTGCTATTAGCAAGTGTTTGTACACATTTCAACAAGTACGTGAAGGGAAAGGTATCCGTACTGTAAAACCTTTGTAAACATTGAATGTATGTAAGAATCAATTTATTAAGTGTAAAATAATCTTTGTTATTAGTTAAGTTAGCTTAAGATTTACTTTTGCTATTAAATGAATTTAGTTATTTAATTGCAATTTGTTAGCAGTCTTAAGCATAATAATCAATAGTTATTTTTTTGTCATCAGTGTCTCGACTGGTTTGATGCAGTTCTCCAAGCTGTTCTATCTTGCACAAGTCGTTTCATATCTATATATCTGTAACACCCTACATCTTTTGTAATTTGCTTTATATATTCTAACTTTTGCCTCCCTCTACAATTCACTCCCTCAATATTACCCTCCATTATTGATAGACCAATACCTGGATGTCTTAGGATATGCCCCACTAGCCTATCCCTCTTTTGGTACGATGGTTCCATACACTGCTTTTTTCATTTACTCGCCTAAGAACCTCTAAATTACTTATTTTGCCCATCCAGCTAATCTTTAAAATTTTTCTATAACACCACATTTCAAAAGCTTCTATCCTTTTCCTTTCTAAAGCCCCTATCACCCACGATTTACTCCCCTATAATGCTACACTCCAAACATAGTGGTTCAAGAAATTTTTCCTAATTAATGTAAGTCAATGTTTGTAGTCAGTAAGCTGTTTTTCATTTCAAAGGCTTTTCTAGCTTGAGCAATACTAGTTTTAATATCACTTGCGATTCTACCATCCTTTGTTATTTTACTTCCTAGGTAGCAGAATTTTCCAACTTCCTGTTTGTTTTTGTTGTCTACTTTTAAATTTCCCATCTCTTCTAAACTCTTGCTGCTGCACAACACTTTCGTTTTGTTCTTATTAATTTTCATGAAGTAATCCTGTCTCATGATCTCATCCATTCCATTTAAGACATCCTCTAGTTCTTTCTTTGTCTCGGCTAATACTAAATAGTAATTTATAAGTCTGTAAATAAATAATTGTTATAAGTTTGAAGAAAGTTTGTTAATTATTACTTATTGAACCCAGATCCCAAACGAATCTAGGCCGAGGTGTTACAATATTAACAATGCAAAAACTCTTCGTTTGTTCATTCGTTCATTAATAGTTCCCAATATTTGCGATCACCTAGTAGCAGCAGAAATTCAGCACATATGTTCTTTAGAGCTTGAACAGAAACACTTTTAAGATTTGCATTTCCATCACTAGCTCTTAAGGAATCAAATGCGTTTGAATACCTGAGAGGATAAATATATTGTTAAACCTTCTCGAATAGCTAAAATTATAAATTTTGGCATGAGAATTCTTTAAATGATACCTACGAAGTTAAAGCACTTAACTTTCGATAACTTGCTCCCAAGGAGTAACTACTCTAGCGTAATAGATATCATTTGTGGACATTCCAAGAATTGAAATTTCAGTTTAAACATAACTAAATTTTTAAATAGGGTAAAAAAATATTCTTTATACTCGTTATTTTTTTATATCTGTTTATATCTGTTTTATATCTGTTTGTGTGCAGACAAAAATCAAAAAAATATAACAAAAAATTAAAATTACGTCAAAATTTTTATCTTGTAGTTATTTGGCGAACGCAAATGTTACTCCGTAATTGCATTAAACAGTCCGATATAAAACAAAGTAGTAAACTTTGTTATCGTCATTATAAAAATAATCTTTCATTACATTAATATTTCATTAAGTTAAGTAATAATAACTGCCATTAATATTATCGTTACGGTACTTTTTTAAATACACATGCTACATAAGTAATAACCCATTAACATTAATTAGAATTAACATTTGTTCGCCCACATCAGTAATTTCATTGCCCTTACGAGCAGTAACAAAGCGAAATAAAACAGTCTAGGGAGTAACAACTACAAAATTAGATCTAAGTTTCATGGAAATGTATTTAGAAGAGAATATCAATCCACGGGGTCTTATAAATACACGAACTTATAAGCTGGTTTATGAAACATTCCATTAAACAAAATGATATGTGTAGATTAGAAATTTTGTAAAATGAATAATTGTTTGAGAAATAACTATTTCGAAAGCGTAAGTATAGTTGTAATTGATACATTGAACGTTTCTAACAAAGTGAACAAATGAGTCACGGCTGTAAAGTACAATTTAACAATAATTCCTAAAAATTATTTCATGATTATTATAAAGTATGTATTAACTTCCTATGTAGTCTTCTCATATTTTAGACATAGTTAGTAATAAAAACTACAGTTCAAAAAATGTTCTCCATCTTATACAAGATAGGTTTAAAATTTAGAGTTTATTAAAAATAGAGGTTAAAAATTCCATCTTGTTTTCATTTCATGTTCGTAGAATTTCTGGAAATCGCTAACTAAAAAAATTTGAAGTTACATTTAAGTAGTTGCTATGTTGTTTATTAAATGTCAACGTTAAGAAATTATTCAGATACTGTTATTAAACTAATTCATTTAGGCCTAATAGCGCTTCTATTATACAATTAAAGTTAATATGTTGGCCTAATTTTTAATATCTGTTTTAATGGTCACTTATTCAGTTATTTTCAAATTTCAAGTAACTTAGTATTCAATAAAACATTCAGGTTCCTAGTTATTTTGGATAGTAAAAATGAACCTATTTTCCTCATCAGATAAATGGAACAATACTTTTAATTCTTTTTACGGTTAGAACTTTAACTCGGCCGATAATTTTATACTTCAATAAAATGAAAAACAAAGATTATTATGGTTTCCCCAAACTGTACGAGGTAGTTGTTTATTTCTAGAAAAAAACTTCTTTTATTAAAGAATTATTATTATTATTATAGTAGGCCTACGAATTGCTTTAATAAACAGTTTTATTGTGGTCCCATCGACATTCAAAGTTTTTAGCGACCCAATCAAGTATAAAAAAAACAAATAACAGAAAAAACGAAATAATAATACAAAAACATTTACAATAATGTATAATAGTTGTTTTACAGTAGTTTACGTGAATTATTTCTCTCCTGCTCGAACTGTCTTTGAAGATTTTACATTTTATCAATATTAGTGTTTTTGAGAAATGTATTTTTTTGAAGTAAGTTTTTTAAAGTAAAATTCTTTCTGTATAGTTTATTGTGAGGCATTTGACAAGGAAGTGTTGTACAGTTAATTTTGTTTCAGTGATTACACTATTATTAAAGCCCTAATATTGAAAGTCCCGAATTAGATTCCCGACCGGAAAACTTTCACAATAAACCATTTACTGATAAATTCGTATATTTAGATGTTGAAACAAATTAAAATCCATAAAGTGCTCTAAATTTGTATTTTCAATCCTTTTTAAATAATCATATTTTAAACCATTCAAAAATAAAGAAACCACTTTGGAAATATTACAAGACATTTTAATTTACAGTTTGAATTTAAATTCTTTAGTGCTACTGAAAACAAAAGAAAAAGTTAAATTAATGAACAAAATGCGGTGTGCGAATATTAACAGATGTTGCAGCTAGTCAATTTAATAACATTTTTTTCACTTTCCTTAATCGGATTATTAGATCGTGCAAGTTCCCTTATAAAAAGGATTTTAAAGAATAGATTTGAAAATAAAGGGAGAACAGTTTGGTGAGTGACTTTAGTTTTTCATTCTAACTTTCTTTCTTTTCTTGTTTTTCTATTAGAAAGAGTTTCCACTGAAATTGTGAATTTTATCTTTTCCCCTGGTCTTTTTTATCAGCAGAAACAGAAAACAAATCTAACTTTGAACCCTCCCTCTGTGCTAATTGTATTTTCCCTACCGGAAAGCAGTTCCAGTACACCGCAGCTGTCACTATAAATCCACTCCCTTTAAACGGTGTAATAAATACTAGAGCGCAAAATAACAGACAGTAATGACAGTGTATATCTAAAACTTCATGCAGCAATGAAGATCATTTTTAGATAGTTTTTGAAACAATACTGTAATTTTAAACAGTTCTTCTTTTATACATCAGTTTGAAAGTTTATTGAAAAAGAGATACCGATTTCAGTTATAAATCTCCTGACTTTTTTGCCTTTTTTTTGAGAAAGACAACTACAACAGTGTAACATTTCTAACAACACCAGTAGTCTTGTCAATAGAGCTGTTAAATTATCTTGTCACTTGTGTAAACAAGTCATCCTGTGACAGCCCTCAAAATAATTCACAAAAGATCTCTATTCCATAGCCTTTTTGGTCTCCTAGATTGGTTATTTTGTAGGTGAGGAGTGGATAGTGATTACATTTTTTGATCAGTGTGATAGTATAGTTCGCGGTAAAAAGAGTAAGTATAGTTAACTGTTTCGTGTACCTTTCCTATGTTAAGGTGTCTGTGTCATGTTTTGTTATCAACGTTTGATAGCCTGTAAGATACGTAAAGGTTTGTTTGGAATGTCTGAACAGGGTACCTCTTAATTAATTTTTCTTAGCTAATCCACAGATCACGGAACAATAGGTCTAAGAAGGACGAGGATTTAACTTGCACTGTAGCAGAAAAATACCTAACTTCAAGAAATAAACCCAACTTCGAATTCAATAGTATTAATATCAATAGTATTAAATAAATTCAGACATCCTCTCTATATTGTTTTCAATAACATAATATTCAAATATTATTTTACGGCATTTAAATTATAAGAAATTAGATTCATAATACAAATAAATTTAATTTCCTATTTCAAAATATTTGTTTTATATAAATTTATATTGGTTGTGATCACAGAACGTACGCAAATAATCCTAATGCAGACTCTACGATTATTGAACTTATTAAACTGCCACAAAAAAAAAGTACCCAACGTTCAACAAAATACGCACCCCAATACAAATTCTGCAGTAGATGGAGTAAATATATTTTGAAGAATTTAACGATTAATCTATTGGAGCCTAACTCAT
This sequence comes from Catonia carolina, assembly GCA_035578175.1. Classification (NCBI taxonomy): domain Eukaryota; kingdom Metazoa; phylum Arthropoda; class Insecta; order Hemiptera; family Achilidae; genus Catonia; species Catonia carolina. The sequence continues at coordinate 87,492,809 of JAQMRL010000002.1, forward strand.
GAGTAACCCTACTGTTCTCCCTCCCTTAAGTCTTTCATGTCATCTTTTCACATATCATCGTACAACGTTGTCATCTACTGACTGTACCAGGTCATATGAAGCGTGAACCTTGCACATCCATTCCGCCGGAATAGAACTGCCACTACCCGTCTCGCCATGAGTGTACTGTCACTTTATTGCCGAGGGTCCAAAATAAATAGTAGGGAACATTACACTATCCACGTGTCATAAGGACTGGCCTGACCGTTTATTGGTCGCGCAGATATGTACAACTACTGTTTAGATCATCAGTCGAAAGGCTGGTTTGAACCTCTAGAGGTTTTACCAAGTGAAACGAGGAGTGAGGTGGTTTACAATTGCCTTTGTCACTGAGGAAAAGTATGCCTATCACTCTACCCGGCCCTCTGAAAAGCACATATTTTCCACCCTTAAAATGACACCTTCACTTCATTTATCACAGGGACTGGCTGTACAATGAAATTCATTACTTTCAGAAAAGATAACTTTGATTAGTGGATTTTACATTTCTACCGATTCAGTTCTTAAATGCTTCAGTCATATAATTGGGTGACCATGTGGTAATAAATAGAACTATTTTTTATAGTCCCGGAACAAACAGATTGAGTGCAAATAATTTAACCCTTCACCTGTCTGTTATGGGCAGGTGGTAATGATGTACAATTATGATATTATAAAAAACAGATAATGTAAATAACGTTAATAAAATAAAAAACAAAGTAAGGGATGTTAAGTACTAATATCAAATTTTTTGAAGTAAGCACTTCAATTCAAATTTTGTAATAACCTTATCGTCAACTATACTGTATAAGAATACAACAGAACTAATAAAACTACACAATAAGAACCTAGAAAGAACATTTTTAGCAGAAATTATTCAATACATAGATCAGAATCATTCAAACTGGTATACACTACATTTCCTATTTTTTTCATAAATAAGAGTGGGTGAAAATTTTTTAGCAATTCATTTTCTTTTTTTATTGATTTATAACTTGAGATAAACTATCAGTAGTAAAATATATTTTATGTATTATCTGGTATCATATAAGATCAAGAAATAAATTTGTTATTCAGGTATCGGTAGCCTATATTATTTTTTTTATTTTTTTGTAAAAAGTCAATATTTCATTAATTTCAATTCTTATTATTTATTAAAATACACAAATCGATATACTCACTTCTGTCTCGTACGATGAAATAGTGAATGTTGTGGTCGGTATCAGGATCACGAGCTTGTAGAGTGAAAACTGGGGTGTTGGGTGGTGCGTTGAGTTGTACGACAGCTTGCATTGGCAGCGGTCTGTTAATAAAATAGGGTGGTTCATCGTTGACATCTTTCACGTGGATTATTACTCTTTGATTGTCCGTATCTGTAAACAAATAAATAAAAACATTACTAAACAAACAACTTCAAATGTAATTAATGTATTTATGATTTACATCAATCACAATAAAAAATAAATAATTGATTCTATATTGTAGATCTATTCACATGTAAGTTATGTACATAAATATAGCAATCATGCAATTTTCAAATAAGAGTATCTAAATTTCATATAATACACATTTTCAATATTACAAATTTTCAACTTTTTCACATTTTCTTTCTTGTTTTTTTTTCTCTCGTTTGACTAATAGAATAAGAAACGCATTTTTCCTAGCTAAAAATTAAGTATGTACAATACCAGAGATCTCTTGTAAACCTTCAGATCTAATAAGATTGACTGCTCCGATAGGTTGTATATTAATAAACAATAGTAATAATAGGAACACTAATAGCTTTTTTATCACCTCGGTGGTTTGGAGGAAAAAGTACGACACAGTATTATATCAGACTGCTTGGACATGCTATCATAAATACCTAAAGTAACACAGTTTTATATTTGAAAGTATTCCGGTATTTTAAAAATATATATAAATACAATATTACAACTTCTTTTCGGCTAATGTATTTTAATTAGCAACTTTGCACCTTAATTGGCAATACAATATCATATTAACATTACAAAAGGTTTGATATTGCAGGTAAAGAAAAAACTATTCCCTGATTTTTTTAATTTTCTATTCCTAAATTACTACAAAAGGTATCATTAAGTACCCTGTACAGTCGACACGATATTTCGAAACAGCTAATTTATTTTAATACAATATTACATAAATATAAAAATTGTTCTTTTGAATATCCATGACAATTTTTTGATATCGTTATCACCAAAGAAGACGCGACTATATAATTTAAAAATTTTTCACAAGGCAAAACTCTTTCATTAGATACAAAATTGAAAACAAAATGAAAAATAAATTTGCACACGAATTTATTACAGAAATAAGTCAGTGAATGTTTTTATGAGCACGTTCCTTTGCAAATTTTGACAATTTTCAAACGCACTTTCAAGTTAAAATTCAACGACACGTAGATTAAATCTACAGAGAAATGTTTATTTGATTGCCAGGCATTTGCCTGGCACTTCACCTAGTAATGAAACCGAGTGACACAGGCTACATATAAATGAAAATAACACATCTAAACTTGATTTCAGTGCAAGTGGGAATAAATGAGAGAGCTTTTTTGAACTGGAGTTTCAATTTAGGCAGAACAATATCAAACTCTGGTCGCCCTGAAAGTTTATTACCTATATTTTTTCATCAAAAATTCAAATACTGCTTTCCGTAATTTATTCTATAACTTAGATAAAATCAAAACTGACCAAGAATATACTTTAGCGTACACTATACCGTAAAAATAAAGAGAAATAGAATTTCTGAATTTGCAACAAGTATTTTATAGTTCCTACCTACAAAATAGGTTATCTATATTCATTTTTTCTCGATCAGATCCATTTTACATCACGTAAATTAACTTCAGCCATTTCTGAGAACTACTTTTGCAGCTCAAACTCTCTAAATTATTTCACTGTATGTTTTTCACGGAATCCCTTGATGTCTGTAATCAATAGTCTCAACTAAATTTAATCCATAATGCTTTTTTGTTTTTTCCATTTTTTTCAATAACCTTTCTGACTTCCTTAAACAACTTACGCGACACCTTACGCGTCGATTGTTTAATATTTTAAAAATATTAAAAAGCGCTGAAATTATCAACTAAAATTCTGACGTTATTTTATGTTTTCTGTACTTCTTTCTCAAGATGGTACCAGAAAACTTCCATGCTTTTTGGGTTTCTTCGGTTGTTCTTGTTGTTAAAGAGCGTGTGCATTGGAATTTAGGCATCCCCTGTTTAAGCATTTTACTCTTAAAGTGCAGATCCTTTCAGAAGGAGTCTTGTGGAGTTCATGATATCCGCCTGGTTCCTTACAATGCCGTATTGAGTTGTTGTAGTTTAACTTAGTTTCTTCGTCCAGGTTATACTTTTAATACACTGTATTAATCGGAATTAAGACCGTTCGCATCAGTAAAACGCGTCTCTTGTAATGTTAGTACTAGTATATTCTGTTTCCCCAGTTCATCCAGCGTTCATTTTTACGGTCCGCAGAAGTGTCAGTCTGTTGCAAATCCCAATATAATGCCGGTTTTTGATTGACAAATTTTTTTCTTCATTCTTATCAACTTGTTGGCAGAGCTTCCAGATGGCTCCGATTTCTTCATGTATGTCTGTAAAGGCTCCCCAAAATGCATTACCTTATCTGCCGTATGAAATGCCGGTGGATTCCTACCTTCGAGGGTGGTTACCACCTGGGGTAGTTATATTTCAGAGACATTCCATGAATGCTAAAGTTACTTCAATGTAATAAAGGAGGGAAAGATAACTTCTTTTGATTTTAGACTACAATTGTAAGTTGTAGATCTCTCTTCTTCAGTTCAGTACAGCGGGTAACCTTTCTTAAAAATATTCGTATTTTGTCTAAAAAATATCACATTTTAACATAAGATATTTTACCAAAATTAATCCTTCATTTATGTAATTTTTCAGAATCTTTAGTAACATTATTCACCTCCTAAAAAGTGACTACTACGACACTGGTTGTAAAATTCAAACAACAAATACAACGCTAAAGAGGTTGTGAAAAAGGTGGGTGTGGCAAATAAAAAATATAATCAGATTACAAAATGGGAACTTTAATATAGAATAAAATAAGCAGATAAAAAATATATAAACTTAATTGAGAAAATAAAAAATAAAAACTACTCAGAAAAATTAATGTAAATGAAAAAATATCCGAAAAGTAGAACAAACTAGATTAGTCTCATCTTGAAAAAAGATGGTTTGCAAAAATAAATAATGAAAAATAAGATATAAGAAAAGAGAAGCGACCAAGAAAACATGAATTATTAACGAATTGACAATTGGGAGATATAATAAAAATATCTAAGTATGAAACACAAGTAAGTAAAATCTGGAAAGAAAATTTTACGGAAGGATATTGATCAACAATGAGTGATAAAATATGAGAAACATCAGAATATGGAATCATAAGTATTTTATAATTATTAAATTCCGTGTAGTTCTAAACCAGACCTAGGGATATCATGTATCTTCCTTCGCAGAAATTAAACTCAAGAAAAATAATAATTCTACCAAAATATGTTGACGAGTGGAGAGACAAAATTGTAAAAACAATGAACGTTTTTAGTGTGAGAATTTATAATAACAATTGTACACCTTTTAGAATTTCTAGTTTTAGTTTATAGTAAAATTAACAAATAAGTTCATGTAATAAACACAGCAATTAAGAGTAGGATGATTATTTGAACACAATATACATGATCCAACTAAATTATAATTATATTCTAATTCCGTACCTAGTTTCAAGTACAATAATAATAATAATAATAATACGATAAGAGAGGTAAACTTACACTGGAGAGACAAAACAAAAGAAAAATCTTCTAACCTAATTATCATAATAACTTATCTAATATTTATTTATTTCTCTTGTGGAAACTCTACGTTGACGAGATGAGTCTATTTTCTCTAATATCAAAAAGTAATCTTAACTAACATGACGAAGGAAGAATACTTCGAAAATTTACCATAAAAACCGGAAACTTATTTTTTTGTCATAACTATACCAATTTTATTTAATAGTATAAGTGCATAAATGCACAAGATTAAAAACTATGGAAAGAAATGTACAGTATCAGTTGGACCAAGAAAAGAATAATAATGAAGTGTCATTTGAAATAGGATGAAAAAGAGTACTAATTGAAAGCTTAAATTTATAACGCAAAGGGAAGTTTCAGGATTATAATACTGATTTCTCGAATATTTTACAAAATTACAACGTTAATATGTCCACTTTCCCGTAACAGGCAGGTGGAGTGTTTAATTTTTTGCACTTGATCTGCTAGTTCCAAGGCTACAAAAAAAAAGTTCCGTTTTTATTTTAGTCAGCCTATTATACGAAAGAAGATCAGATGAGGTAGAGGTGTAAAATACACTAGTCAGAGTTATCTCCTCAGAGAGTTATGAATTTCATTATACAGCTAGACTGTGATGAATGAAGTGAAGAATGCTGATAAGCATACTTTTCCACTCAGTGAGGAAGGCAATTGTAAACCTCTTCACTCCTCGTTTTCCTTTGTAAGGCCTCTAGAGGTTGAAATCAGCCTTTCGGCTGATGACCTAAAACAACTACGACAATATGTCCATTTCGAATCCTCGCTGGGAAGCGAAATGGTGGGCTATCACTAGCTGGACCGGCCCGTGGTGTGGTGGTCAGATTTCTACGCCTTGGTCCGGGTTCGATTCCCGGTCAGGCCTGAGATATTTTCACCCCTCATTTTCATCTCACTCTTGTCATTGTTTGCATTAGCTGTAATTCTAACAGAAAGACATAATACAAAAACAAAACATAATGGGAACAACAACAGTAGGTCGTAAAACAAAAACCATGAGAAACGAAACCAGAACGTCTGCAGAGCAAGTGAGTAGGAATACGGTGGACATAACTTATAATTTCAAGAAATAAAAGCCTTCAAAAAAATATTGTTGCGTTTTGACAGTAACTTACAAAAAGTAAACTATTTAATACGCACCATACGGGGCATATTGTACTTTTACGGATCATTAAGATTTTACAATCTATCTGACACAAGATATTAATATATTATAATGGAGACTGAAAGGTTTATTAGGTATTTTGTTATTCGTTATAAAAAAATTATTATAGTTTTTGTATTCTTGGCTTTCTCAACAAGGGACTTCTTCTTCTCAGGATGCCTCTCCGTTCCGAAGGTTGGTGACTATCATGGCAATGCTTACCTTACTGGTAGCTAACAAGGTATCAACAAGGGACGGTAGAAAGTTAATATAATATGGGTAAATAATAAAAATATTATTAAAGACATAAGTTAACATACCCGATATTATTTAAATTCGTTTAAAGAAATCCATTTGTAGCATACAGAGTCATTAGTGCTAACTAAAAAAAAATCGATCGTTTTAATAAAACCTTAAATTTAATAGGATTTTATTTTATTTCTGAGATTAATTGTACATTCTATTAGTTAGTATAAGTTGCCGTGCATGAGAAAAAAAATTCAAATGTAACCAAGCGAATTTACTGTTTGTACAGTATATTTACATTTACACCATAATCTGTAATTACTAACTCATGTACTTTACATCCACTAAAACGGCAATAAGAATTTAAATTAATTAAACAACAACAACGCACTGTTAATATTGCTGTAAAATCGTTTAATTATAATCGGATTACGGAACGTTAATCTTTACTAAATATCTTCTGCATAAGCAGCCTACCACCAATGAACATTATAAAGAAAATTAGAGTAAAATTTACACTACATTATAATTAAACTTTGGATCATCAGATTAGTGTACACAATTACTACATAAACAATTAATTATCATGAACAATACATGTTTAATATAATAAAAAAGTATAAAGTAACGAAAATTCAATATGTTATTTAAAGTTAATCAAGTGTTAATTAAATTAGATCAATAAATATTTTGTTAATTATTTATTTAATTAAAATTATCGTGTCAAATACTGGACAATAAGCAAACTACATGATATTAATTTTGTTCGTAAACCAATGTTCACAGACAAATATTTAATTTAAAACTGCAATTTAGCCTGCACTGCAATTTTGTTTTTTATTTGGTTTAACGTCCGACTGTTCTTCAATTACTGCTAATGCAGACGGAGAAGGATGAAATTATTTTTTCTAACGTATGAAAATATGCCGTGCCTGAATGGGATTCGAACCCAAGACCGCATGATGAGAGGCGAGCACTGCACAGGAATTCTGGTAGCCCCAATGGGGTGCACTAAATTATTTTTATCTTTTATTTTGAATCTTTAACTGTACTATAGAAAACAAACAAAAGATGAGAAATCATCGATTTTACATTAAAATTAACATGAACAGCCACGAATAAAAATACAACATTCAGCAAAGTTAAATCTGGAACCACAATGAACGAAAAATACACTACAGTAAGAAGAAAGTGAAAAAAATAAAAAGTTCATTTGATTTAAGAACAGTTATTACCAATAGTAATAAAACATATCGACAAAAAAATAATTACATCTAACATTCCACATTTAGCTTTTTCGGCTAGGAATATTACATAAACACGTAGAGAGAATTAAAAAAGATCTCTGCTCCATTTTCTTTTAATTCTTCTGATGAAGCCAGGTGGATTTGCCACGTCATTGATAAGTGGATTTTCATGAATTTGTAATTTTGAATAGAATTTAAAATACTATTTTTGATGATGTCGCAAATGACTGGTGTTTTTAAATCGATGTGCAGTGTGTAATTTGAGGCGTAGTAGGGTGAACCGGTAATTATATGAAGAATTTAAACTGGAATGCTTGAATAGTTTTTAAATTACTCTGTTTTGCGCAACCAGAAATTTGAATACCTTACATCCAGATACGTTTTAAGAGGGAATTGTAGAGTAGTAACTCACCACTCCAGCGGCGCTTCGCGCCGCTTCCGTGTCTCGACCTTAGAGGGGTAGGTGGATCAGAATACATAAGTGGATCAGAATTATTTGCCACAAGGTGAAGTTCGGCCGCCAAAGGGGCTGGGTTGGATCACAATATTTAAAAATTTCAAGATATGAAAGTTTAAAGATTAAGTTTAAAGTTTCAAAATTTAAAATCTGAAGGTTTTAAAATTTTAGGTTAATGTTTAAAGTTTCAAAATTTCAACTTTAAATGTTGTGGTTTGAATGTATGATCCTTTGAGTTTTTCGTTTTCTCATGCGACCTAAAAATTTTCGGGTTACCAAATTTTTATGTAATTTTCTTCGCTAAATAACATGTCGTTAAAAAAATATTTGTATTCCGAAAATTTTAAAATTTTTGTTGGGGTAGTAAGCATCATAAGACCCCGACCTAAAATTTAATAAATTATTCGTGACTCTAGGGGTATGTGTAACGTTTTGTTAATAAACATTTGCGAAAAGCCGTTGTGAAGGTGTAAAGAAAGAAAAACGTGAAAACGGCAAGCCCTAAAAGCCGGAATGCTAGTGTTTTGAGTTTTCTTAGCGAAGAGGTAGGTTAAGCACAACTTCAGTTACATGGCCTTGAAGTACTTTGGGAGAGGCACAAAAAAAATTCTGTACAATTTTTCTCTACGAAGCACCGTTCAGGAGGTAAAAAAATACAACCCACTACCAACGGTAAGGGGGTGGAACCTGAAAGTTTTCGCGTTACCAAATTTTTATTTAACTTTTAACGTCGAAAACATGCCGTTAAAATACATTTTGTAATCTAAAAATTTAGAAATTTCATAATATTTGGATAAGGGTAGCAACCCCTATTGGATCGCTTTTTAAAATTTAAAAAATTACCTGTGATGCTATAAGTACCTGTGACGTTTTGCTAACAAAAATTTGCCTAAAAACCGTTTTGAAGTTGTAAAGATTGGAAAACTGAAAACGGTAAACCCCAAAAAACCGAAGTTCGGTTTTTGTAGTTTACTCAGAGGACCGGTGGGTTAAGGGCAACTTTAGTTATATAATCTTGAAGTACTTTTTGTGGGGCACAAAACAGGTTCATGCATTTGTCCCTATTATTCACTGTTAAGGAGATAAGGAAATACAACCCCTACTGCAGGTTAGAGGGTGGTAATTAAAAATTTTTGGGTTATAAAATTTTTGTGTAATTTTTACGCCAAACAACATGCCGTCAAAAGACTTTTTGTATTCTAAAAATATAAATATTTCATATCTTTTGGATAAGGGTAGCGCCCCGTAGGTACCCGATTTAAAATTTGAAAAATTACCCGTGACGCTTCGTGTACGTGTAACTTTTTAAAAATAAAAATTGGACGAAATAACCCATTTTGAAGGTGTAAAGAAAGAACAACATGCAAACGGCAAACCCCAAAAAGCCGAAATTTTGTTTTTTGAGTTTTCACACCGAACCGGCAAGTTAAGAGCAATGATAACTATATGGTTTTAAAGTACTTTGCAACGGGAACAAAAAAGATTCTATACAATTTTTCGCTACGATGCACCGTTTAGGAGATAAAAAAATACAACCCCTACCGCAGGCTAGAGGGTGCTAATTGAACATTTTCGGGTTATCAAATATTTGTGTAACTTTTAATGCCAAACATAATGCCGTTAACAAGTTTTTTGTATTCTAAAAATTTAAAATTTTCATTATGTTTACATAAGGGTAGCAACCCCCGTAAGATCCCGATCTAAAATTTAAAAAAAATTTCCGTAATGCGGGGGGTACGTGTAATGTGTTCCTAGCAAAAGTTTGCCAAAGAAACCCGTTTTGATGGTGTTACAAAAGAAAACTTGAAATTGCAAACCCAAAAAAGGCGAAATTTTGTTTTTTGAGTTTTCTCACCAAACCGGCAAGTTGAGAACAACGAAAGCTATATGGTTTTGAAGTACATTAAAAGGGGCACAAAAAATATTCTATACAATTTTTTTTTACGATGCACCGTTTAGAAGGTAAAAAAATTCAAACCCTACTGCAAAAAAGAGGGTGCAACTTTAAAATTTTCGGATTATCATATTTTTATGTAGTTTTTAACTCCAAACATAATACCGTTAACAGATCTTTTAATTTATAAAAATTTAAAAATTTCATAATTTTTAAATAAGGGTACCAAACCCCGTAGGACCCCGATCTAAAATTTGAAAAGTCACCCGTGATTCCGGGAGTTAGTGTAATGTGGTCCTAATAAAAATTTGTCAATGAAACCCGTCTTCGTGGTGTTACAAAGAAAAACCTAAAAACTGCAACCCCGAAAAAGCCGAATTTTTGTTTTTTGAGTTTTTCCAGCGAACCGGCGGGTATATATACCCCACTTTATATATATGGTCTTAACGTACTTCGGGAGGGGAACAAAAATGGTCGCAGTGGCCTTTGCGCAACGAGACTTCGTTAAAAAGTTCGAAATATTCGCGCGCCTTTCCTAAGCTTTCGAAAAGAGATACTTTAAATTTCGCATTTTTCCCGAGGGTTTCAGCCGACGCCCGACAAAAAAGGTCTCCAGGGATTTTGCTTTTAGAGACCTGCTAAGGGTCATTTTGGCTGGGGCTTTATATGATATAGATTTCTGTTTGAGACGTATGGATGACTTAGAGTGAACAAACCTGTATAGTTGTTTTAAATATAAGTTTAGTTGAAGCCGTTTAGTCTTAATGTAGGCCTACACTAAATAAATTGGTTTATATATTGTTTTGATTTCAGACAATATCTATTTTTAAATATACACTATGAGTTTAAGAATAGTAATGGTGAAACTACAGATATCATAAACTATAATGATTACAGATCTACAGCTTGTTGAAAAGGCTGATAGATAATCATTTCTGTCGAGTGGTAACCTCCTAGTTACTACATAGGCGCAAGTGGACATAATCTTTTTTAAATACAGCAACAACTACAATATATTCTTTTACAGAATAATAGTACATTAATTTGTGTTTTACACGACACGACCGAAGAAAGAACTTCGTAAAATTATCTCTTATGTTGTACTAGCTAAAATACCCGTTCTTCGGTTTTCTAGGTGCTGTGAACAGTCTGTTGGTGTACTGAGTACACCAACACCCCTGTATCCCCCCCTGTACCCCTGTTGTATCCTTGTCAGGGCTGTTATTCTTTAATCATTCTTTGTTATCTACCTCCTTTCAACGTCAGAATTATTATTAAGGGAAAAAATGGTTGGACGTAAAATAAAAACAGGATCTTGGTATTTTTAAATCAAGATACCCAGCGCTTTATTATTTTCAGAAGCATAGTTAATTTTAAATTTCAAACAATATTTATCACTTTAGTGAAAGTGAATTAGCCTTTACTGACATATGATAATACATCTCAATGTATTCATATTAACTCAATGATCTGTTGAGACGCTAACCGTAGCTTACGTTCATCAATAGACTCGGGCTCGCGAAATTGCGAGTGTCTTCCCCCCTCAGCCTAAAGACGATTAGAACGGGCTTCAGAGCACTCACTTCTACAAATAGAAGCCTGACGGACCTGTTGAGATGCTAATCGTACCTCATGTTTTTCAACAGACTCGGTCTCGCATAGTTGTGAGTGTCTCTTCCTGTCAGCCTTCAGGCGACTGGAACGGGCTTCAAAGCACTCACTTCTACGGGTTCAATTTTGCGGGTATGACTAAGCCTCTCTCGGTTTGTTTTTAGCTTTAATGTAGTAGCTTCCTGGCTATCGTTAGTCCTGTTTAATTTTATAATTTTGGCACGTCTTCCGCAAAGGCATAATTATCTTCGAAATAAGAAAGAAATATAGCGTACGGAGCTAAGAGACATCAAGAAGTAAAGAAACCGAACTAAATAAGAATACCAATACTTGTAAAAACTTTAAAATCCAATAACAATAAAAGGATTAAAATAAGATAAAATTAAAAGAATTAAAACTCAATACGTACAATAGTAATGCAATTATTAATCGAGGCTGGAAAGTCTAGACAGCCAGTTTTGTTTACTGGTGGTCTCAGGTATGTGTGTGAGCGAAACCCAAACAGATCCAACAAAAATATTTTCACAAAAATTAATTTGTATACTTTTACATAAATAAATAAATTTACTATTTATATAGAGCAATAAAAAATGATGTTTTGACGATTTACTCACATAAATCTGTTTGTGTAATGTAACTGTAAGAAATTTAATTATTCACTACAGGGCAATAAAAATTGCTGTTATAATATCGTTAAATGAAAGGTATATCACAAAAGGAACACTCCACGATGTTAACTTCTTAGGTAACTATCATTCGTTTTTGACAATGTGACCGAGAACGGGAGCGTCGTGTGTGGCAAGGTAGTGTTGAAACGGGCAGGGTAGGTAACTAAACGCGTAGGCTATGTGTATTGTTCTGTTTCTTTTGTTTTCTAAAATATTGCTACAGTTATTTTTATAAAATTGGTAATAATCTCTGTTATTGTGGATGAAAATGAAAACAATTACATAATCAAACTTATTTTTCTTTAAATGTTTCGTAATTTTTATTATAGTCTAACATTTTTTGATACATTGACTTTATAAGGAGATATTCGTAGTTTTTGTTTACCCCTCCCTCTGAACTCAACCACCCCTTTGAGATATTAAAAAAATGTATAACCTATTTTCATTTCGATTATGTCCAGAACCTAAATACCGAAATTTATTGAATTTGGTTCAGCGATTCTTGCGTGATGCCGTAACATATAAACAGACAAAAATTCAGCTGAACTTATTTTAAGTGTTTACTAGGTAGATCTGGCGTAGAAAAAAAATGTGGGGCATTTTAAAAAATTGTACAGGCAAAATCACAATTTAGATTGTCATATTAGTTCGTAGTACCGTAATAAAAATTAAAGATAAAAAAGCACTAGGTCGTAGAATATGCAAAGCAGTCGGACATACACACAAAAATATGACAACGCGAATAGTTAAATTATAACATAAAATAAACAATAAAACGTTTTAACTGAAACTACAACGCTAACATATTCACAAATAGTACGGTGCTTCAATTTAACAAAAGCAACTACAATAATGACAAAGAAATTTAATTAAAAGTTGAAATGAACGTATAACTCTCTTCACCACATGCAAGAGATTGGAAAGAGACAATAACATGACGACACAGGAAAATTAATTAACGTTTCTTTTATAAACGTGCTACGCAGGTAATATTCATTAAATGAATAAACCATAAAAACATTAAATTAATACATTTTATAAAATTATTTACGAAATGAATTTTTTATATTAAAGTAAACGCAGAAATAAACAAGTTTCACGATTTTTCTTTACGATTGACTTATTACCAAAAAATTTCAGCCTCCGACATCATCAGACCTAAAATCACCCAAACTGTTTATTGTGGTATGCAATAAACCACTCTGTATAATACCAAAATCCACGAACTATGAATGACTTTAAAAATAATTTCACTGATTATGTCAACGAAGGTCACTTCGTTGCAACACTTCGTATTCGAACATAATCCAGTTAATGTGCATGTAAAATACATATTTCATGTATTAATAATGAGTCTTAATAATGGGATACCCAGTATTTGGTCAATATTATTTTTTACTTAAGATCTTATCAACTTCTTGGTTATAAGATAATAATACAGAGTAAGAAATAAACTAAAACGAAGCCAACATTATCTTGATGACCGAATCTGAAATCTTCGGAGCAAGAAGTAGTCGGTTATTTCTTGGTAGGCACAGGCATCTATAGAAATGAAAAATTACTGCTTAAATAGATACGAACTGAGATAGCAATGACTTAGTCTTTAATGAATGACCCCAATAGAACAAGACTCCAAAAAAACCAATATTAGTTACTAAGTTCTAGAGATGCAAGTTCTATTATCCTTGTAGAAGCAAAGTTGTTGTACCTAAATCGTACACCCTAAGGAGAATACCAAGCGGACGGTCAAGTTACTAACATGCCCTGTTGGCCCGAGTGTAAATCGTACTTCGTACAACTTCATAACCTAATCACTCTTGCTAACAAACATTACCCATATAAAGTTGCCTTACTCTTAATATATATTCTCCGGGTGAGAATGTTGAAACTACGAGCAAAAATATATAAAACTTACAGTTTCAATGGGTTTAATTAAAAACTTTATTTATCAAAACTAAGATAGTGCTTACGTTACAACTTAACTCTTACAAAACAAAACTATTTTTATGAAACAAATATACTGAGTAACTAACTTTTATTTCATTAAAACAAGGACAAGGAAAGAATAACAATTTTTGATGAACAAAAAATAAATTATAAGGAAACAATGAGGTAAAAATTCAATTATTAATTGCCCTAATGAAAACCAATAGTATCATCTATTAATTACATATAATTTTAGAGCGGACAGTATTACCAATGTAAAATATACATACATTACATTTTTAAACTACATGGAATTTTCTCTGAAAAACAGCGTTTTTAAAATTAAATTTGGTTCAACGACCCCTTCCCAATAGGTTAACTTTTCCAAATTTGTTTAACAAAAGATGAACAGTAACAGTTCAGCACATTCAGCATGTACGGTATTACTATATTTTGGGTAGGGGCGTTAAAAATGTTTCTCATTATACAACAGACAAAGGTACGATTTGTTATTAAGAAATAACAAGAAATTGAAACTCTGAACGACAAAATACTTTATTTAAATTTACAGTATAAATTCTCCAACCAAAGTCCTCATGAATTGACTAAAACACACTTATTTATAACTAATCTAGACTTTTATAAAGTTATTAAGTTATAAGTTAATATATTTCAAATAGTTAATACAAACAACATAAATATGAAATTACGTGAATGCGGTTGTTTTTGATTCTCCTATAGGTCCTATATTAGACCACGTGAGGTGACTAGACGTTTCTGGAAGCTCTTTTTCCAGCCCAAATTCTCAGCATTCGTTCACTGTAAGCTTTTCTATTTTCTTCTGTCCACCCGGTGTTCTGTTTTTACTTTTCACGAAAGCCCTTAAAGTCCGCAATTAGTTGTTTGAATTTGTTTCAATTCATTGAATATTCGCGGTTTATTCCGGTTTTTATAATACCTTTTCTGACCTCTAAAAACCGAAAATTTTTGCGACGTGAGGGCGGTTGTATATAAAAGAAATGAACGTCAATATTTTAGAAATATGTATTGATTAGAACCAGAATAATATTAATAAACCAAATGTTATCCTAACTGTCTTGAAATCAATTACAAGATTTAAAGGCCTATTAAAGAAATATTTAATGCTCAATTCTTAAGAAACTGGTTAGTCAGTTAAGAAACTAATTAAGTCATAAAACAGAATAATAAATTTTCTTCTCATGTCATTAATAGCTCTTTAGTAAAGCAATATACGAGGGTAGGCTGATAAGTAATGCACACATGCTTGTAGAAGACAACTAAATAAACTTCAGTAGCGCGCCTGGTGGCATGTGGAAGTACTATTTCTCCTCTACAAGTCTGCGCAGTTTGAAGGCGTTGCTTTCATTCAGTTTGTTTTGAGTAGTGGAAGTATGGCGTCGTGTTCTGGTGCTATGTCAACGAGAATTAAACAACGCGAATTGAACAACTTTTGAAGCGCTACCGTGACGAAGGAGACGACTTTCTTTTGAATATTGTGACGGGGGACGAGTCATGGGTTCATCATTACGATCCCGAAGAAAAAAGGCAGAGCGCTGAATATCGTCATCCACATTCTCCTGTTGTGAAAAAGTTCAAAACACAACCGTCCGCAAAAAAAATTCTTTTGACTGTGTTTTGGGATGCTCGCCGAGTTTATGTGACTGATTATCTGGAACGAGGGGCAACGGTAAATTCTGCTCAGTATATACAGACTCTGAAACACCTCCGACGTCGAGTTTGTCGTGTTAGAGGCAACCTGGCGCCAATAATTTTGCAACACGACAATGCTCGTCCACACACTTCGCGTGCAACTGGAGAGGCTCTGAGAAACCTGAAGTTTCAACCAATTTTACACCCTCCGTATTCTCCCGACCTTGCGCCTTGCGATTTTTATTTTTTTCCTCTACTGAAGAGAGACCTTAAGGGTAATCATTACAGCTCGGACAATGAGGTGAAGGCAGCTATTGCGTCCTGGGTTCGAGGAAAGTCGGAAGAATTTTTCAGTGACGGAATGAAAAAACTTGATAAACGTTGGGAGAAATGTGTAATGCTTAACGGTGACTATATTGAAAAATAAATAGATAATTTGGTAGGTTAAGATTTGTACTTTAATTTGTTATTTACCCCATCTTGCTATTTCTTTTTGTTCGTCTTCTACAAGCATGTGTGCATTACTTATCAGCCTACCCTCGTATATACTACACCTGTGCAAGTGCAAAAATCCTCACTGATCACAAATTCTATAACTTCCCGATCACAAAAAGAAATCTGCCATACTTGTTGCTCAGGGGTAGAATAAAAAACAAAGTATTTGAATTTCGGTTCTTTGCACCCAAAGTATACGGGGAAAGGGAGTAAGTATAATAAAGGATAACATATTATTTCTATACTTTACCTAACAACCACAGTTCCGAAAATCGGTATGAAAAATCTCTAAATGATACCTAGGTAAAGCAAAGCATTTAAATTGTGACTATTTGCGCCTAGAAGTAAAATCAGAAACAAATACCTAACTGAAATAAACGTTTTTACATAAACCTTCTAAATTTAGAACGAAATGTTCTAAAACTCAGCATATAAATTTTTTTGTACAAATAGCCATCTTTATTCACCAGTTACGTTTACGTACTAAAAATTGCGCCCGCGCTGCTAAATTTCTGGTTATGGATGTCTTCCCAAAAT
Source organism: Catonia carolina (assembly GCA_035578175.1). NCBI lineage: Eukaryota > Metazoa > Arthropoda > Insecta > Hemiptera > Achilidae > Catonia > Catonia carolina. The sequence goes on from JAQMRL010000002.1 coordinate 87,509,583, forward strand.
GCTAAAATTCTAAAAATCGTTAAGTGTGATCTGTTAGTGGTACCAAGAGCAAGTAAAGAGCTTAAGTGCCCGTGAAGTGTAGAAAAAGGTAACGATGCTAAAGGTACATATCGCTGGATAGTTATTTTTGTGTATTGCCAAAGAGCGTTAATTTTAAATGTTGGCATCAGTATTTTTAAAGTGATACCAAGAAAAATTAGAATGGAGTGAAACCGGTAAAATCGATTAACAGCCGCCAAGGAAATTGTCAATACATAATAACAACTAATAATTTAATAAAATAAAAAAAGATAAATGTATTTATTATAGGTTTAAAAAAAAGACTTGCAAAGAACAAATAAGAAAGGCCAATAAACTGCACAGAAGAAAATCCTGTATTGTAACGTGCACGTTCAAAAAGCAGAAGAATAAATGGATCGTAAATAAATTGATACATTGTATAAAAGGATGCGACCCTGCTAACTAGAATGCTACTGAATCAATGAACTGACTTAAAGTAAAAACAACTTTACCGTAAAATAAAATAGTAACGATTTTCATTAAAAATGTTTATTTTAAAGAAGTACATATTAAGGAAGGTGGCAACAATTTATTGGAATTTAATACTGAAGTAACTAAGAAATAACCATCAGGTAATTGTCATTATTATATTACAAATTATTTCAGTAGTCAGCATAAACGGTCAGTAAAACTTTACTAAATGATACTACTGAAAAAATCCTCTTTAAAAAAATCAATTAATACTGAACCTAATAAATAAAACATATTTCCATTTCTCGTTCCAAAATCTAGGTTCACTAATGAAAAAGTTCAATATTTGGTGACGGCATGCACGAAAAAATATTGGTTATAATGAAGTAATATTGTAAAATATTTAAGACCACTGTGGTCCAACCCGCGGCCCTCTTAATCATTTTGTTGAAAGTACAAGACAGAAAACAAAATATTTCTCAGCTTTATGAACATATTGAGAGCTTCCGCAAAAAAAGATGTAATAGAAATTGCACTGAAGGCAAATAATACAGCACACTATCCATTTTGTCAGCTGTTGAAAGAAGAAGAAAATGACACAAATTTTAGTATGTTTCATGAAATAATAACTAATATAAAGAAAGAGTTCCAGTACAGATTCCAAGATTTTGACTCCCTAAAACCAAAACTTTTACTATTCAACAACAGTATGGAGATTAAAGTGAGTGAGGTGTCCTGCAACCTTCAAATTGAAGTTTGCGATCTTCAGACACACCCCATTCTATCAGACTAAAACGTGTGATATCCCTGAAAATTTATAGAAAATAATTTCTAAAGAACGTTTCTCCAAACTGCTTAAATTATCTCTGCATATGTTATCCCTGTGTGGTAGTAAGTATGTATGTGTAAGAGCTTTTTTCTTCTCTCAAATAAATTAAATCAAAAATGAGAAATTGAATTGAAAGTGCTTTACTGGAATTGAGCCTGAGACTTTGCCTTCCTGAACTTACAATGGTCATTAATAATTGTACCAGAAAAGCAGTGCCAATCATCACATTGATTTCTTGACAGTAAGTAAAGTGATATATTAAACTAGTGAGTAGGCCTAATATGTAATTAGTTTTCTAAACAACAACTGAAGGTTGAATAGACAACAACTGAGTTGACAACTGAAGGCGTGGCAACTAAAGGTTGAACCACGCTGCTTTTAGACTATCAAGTGAAAATCAAAAGCGTTTAAGTGGTTGGAAATTTTGCACAACAAGATTAAGATAAAACGGTTCTAATAGCAGAAAAAAGAAAAACAGGAGAAATGGTCGGATATTAACAGCGAACTGAAATAATGAAAAACACATGGAATTTAAGAAAATCTAGAAAAAAGTAATATTTTCGTGATCCCGATTTAGTTGTTTAACGTAGAAAAATAAAAAAAAGTGAATAAAAATTGAAAGTGTACCCAAGAGAACTAGTTTTCTTTCTACACTTACTTGTAACAGTTATATAACACACAGAGGCTTTCTTTTATTCGCCAGCATGTTGAAAACATTATGAATGCCATAAAAAAGTAGCAAATATAAACTTATATTCATTAATAAAACAAGTATTTAAGAATTTATGCAGGCTTTAATAGAAATGAGCCGACCTAGTAATAAAATGATATTATAATAAAGAGGGTAAATTAATTAATAAGCCCTTTTAAAGTAATTATAATGAAGTTCATTAAGCGTACTAAAGGTAATGAGCCAGCAGAGTAGGCCTGTAGTACCGTACATAAGAAAATAGCAAGTCACGTCAAAAGCAATAAATGCAGTCTAATAGCGGCGTGATATTAATGCCATAAAGCCTCCACCTCCTACATTTGCTTGAGTTAGAAAATTATGAACAAGCTGTTGAACATACTAGAAAAGGATATGGAACTTCACGTACAGCAACATTTAAAACCATTCCATACTTCTTTTGATCTTTCATACACGTTTTAAAGAAGCGCTAACATAAAAAACTAACGAAGAATAAACACCGGTAATTATTTCTCATTCAATATAACAAAAAGAGTTTTTATAAGCACAAGAATAAAACAGTAGCTTACCTCATTAGAAAATTAAAATTAAAATAAAAATTAATTTTCTTTGAACAAATATAAGCCTAGATTCAGAAAAGGTTTTTTAAAACAGCTCACAAGCTTATTGACCCTCGTTAAAAATTAAACTTCTGTTCCACAATTTTAATTTATAAAACTATTAAGCACTCTGAAGTAGCGAAAGAATATAATTTAAAATGGATCTGGACGTTCAGTACAAATTCTTAGGATTTTTACTGTGCAATTTTTATATTATTTAAAGTCTGGTAATAGTAAAAACCACCTAAATAACTACCCAAACCAATTATCTTGAGATCTAGATACAAAATAACCTGTATGAGATCTGAAGCAAAAATGGAGCACAGATCTCTTGATTTTGGTAGCGAATAACAAACAACATTTAGACCGGAGAAAGTACTACTGGGAAACAATAAATTCTCCTGCCAATACGATTCCTGATCTTCCTTAAAATGACTATTAATATCATACACGGAATTCCGACCCTCAGTGTGTATTGTCCAATACCGAACATAAAGAAAGCAGTTCTATCATTCTTCGGCATAGTTTAAAGAAATAAAACGAACTTAATGATTTCGGTAGAATAGTAACCAGTAACGATCCAGCACTATTATCCAGGGATAAATTTTTTGGCTAAAGGATTCAAAGCCGTTGTTACTATCATTGTCACTGGTTAGAACCCAGTATTTTAAAATTGTAACAGCTACCAACATGAAAAATAGCGTTGGCAGGATATTTACCCTGCAAAGTTACTCAGAAAGTACTATTGTTCCAAGGGCAAGGCCATCATTCCGACGCTAACACTGTGTTAGTTAACAGTTTAAAGATTTCAATATTAGTTATACACTAAAAGTTCTACGAATCATAACAAATTCTCCATGGTACGTGACTAATGATACGCAGTATAAGGAATTGCGTGTCAATACTGTAAAGGAAAAAATTATGTAGATATGTTCAAAACATCTAGTGAAATTAGATCAACTGAATTTTTTGGAGTTTAGTTATTTTATAATAGCGAAGACTTAACAAGACTACGAAGAATAAAATGACTTGACCTACCGTTCAGATATATCGAATAACCTAGGCTTTAGTAAAAGTTCATATTATTCTCTTTCATTGTCTTCTTCTACGCTTTATATTTTCATCTCTGTTATATTTTAAAATTTCATCTTTTATGTAGATTAAGGCTTTTAAAAATTGTAATTTTTTTTTTGGAAATCAATACCAGTGGGTTTGTAAATATTTTTCCGAATTTACTTATAGTTAATTTTAGACAGATTGTAAATAAATTTAGGTGTAAAACAAATTGTATTTTTGATGTCCAAAGATTTAACCGATTTAGTTGTATGGTATTCAGATTTATGGAGCAGCAAAGCCACCAGTCATTCCACGAATACAACGTTTCCAAAGTAAATTCTTTCGACTCGTTACTAATTGCCCGAGTTACGTATCCAATAGAACACTACACAACGACTTACGTCAACGACACATTGTACCGTAGGTTCAGAGACAAACTGGTTCAGGTTTTTCTGGTTGTATTTATACAATTTCAATATAAAATATGTAAAACAAAAGATACCTACTGAAAACTAAGGCCAGCGGACTGCCTTTCTCTTAATTATTCAGAATACTAACAATACATCTTTGTTTATAAAACCAAACTTTTAATTATTAACTGCGATTATTAGTAAAACTACTGTAGATGCCAGATGCAAAAAGTGATAAAATAAACATTTCTGACGACAAATCTAGGTACGAAATACGTCAGTTTGTAAAAATAACTATTCCAACAAATTACTGTGACGCAAATCTCCTGTTACAAAAGAAGTACAATTTAATTATTCTACGAAACTGTCGATGAACAAAATACTATAGAAGAAATCTACTTTTACCAACTACTTAACTTATTTATTTAATACTGTAAATAAACCAAGTTGTTAAATACAGATTAAAAATGTAATGAACTAAAAATAGGCCAACTAATCTAGATTGCATTACACATTGCAGATGTTTAGGTCATCAGCCTAGCGTGCTTATCAGCATGCTAAGCCCTCCGAAAAGCATCTACTTTCTAACCTGCAAATGACAGCTTCACTTCATTCACCACTCGGGTCTGGCTGTATAATGAAATTCCTTACTTTCAGACGAGATAACTCTGATTAGTGTCTTTTCCACATCTACCTCTTCTGTTCTGAAATGCTTCAGTCATATAATTGGCTAACCATTTGATAAGAAATAGAACTACTTTTTGTAGCTTTGGGACTAGCAGATTTAATGCAGATAATTTAACACTCAAACTGCCAGTTATGGAAAAATTACACACAATAAAAAAATAAAACTTAAATTAGGGAGAAATTTCATTTAGTAATTTCATTTATGAGATTTAATTTTAGTAAAAACAAAAAATCGTCGGAATACAAATAAAGACGCCTTGATAGATACAATAAAATAAAAAAAACTAGCTAATATTGTACATAAATGTAGAATATATAAACACGTATACTTACATCTTAATCCTTCAGAAAGCATGAAAAAGACAAAACAAGAATTAAAAACAGTTCATAAATGTTACAATGAAAATAATTTTTAAACACTGCATGTTAAGCTAGAAAAATATACTAAAATGATATCAAAAAAATGATGGTTCAATTTCCTGAGCGCATTTCATTTACCACAACCCCGATTGTATTCAATGATATTACTGTACCAGAAAAAAGAGTAAAAAGAGTGAGAAAAAGACCAAGTGAAATAACAAAAAATTAAATAGTACAGGAGAATGAAAATTCTTCCCATAGGCGCTCTAGGCAATCTTGCGTTATTAAAATTTCCAGTTCTCTGGTAGCTGATATTTTACGTTGTCGTATTCACATGTATTAAAGTTACTTGATGAAAAAAATATTTCGTTATATTGTCTGGAGGTTACCAATGAATATATTTTGGGACTTTAAACCCGCTGTAATGTTTAACGGAAAATTTTCAGTTTTCGGTTACTTGTTTAAATACTGTCCAATAAAAACTTTGAATTATAAAAACGTAGAAGTTGTTTCATTCATCACTCAAACAAATAAGCTTATTAGCGTACTATTCACCAAGTTTTCTTCTCAATTTTACATTGCTTTAAACCGAAATTTGCATCCCATTATTTTAAGCTGTATTTCTATTTAACTGTATCATCTAAAAGGATTTTGATGAAAACTTATAATAGTACAATTAGGCTATAATTTTGATATTATCACACACTACATACTATTTTAATAATTTTGAAAAAGTTTCAAAGTTAACTAAATGACAGTAAACTGACAATACAAAACTGAACAAATATTTTTTAATAAATATACAAAATAAAACCTTGCAAAAATACAACTCACATATAATGTTGCTACTCAGAATTTGTTAGTACTACAACCTTAGAAGATACATCAGGGCTTCGTTTTTTTATCCAGAAAACTTTTTTTACTCATATTAACAGCAATGAATGACTAAAATCTACGCAAAAATCACCTTTCATCAACAAAATGAAGACAATCAGATAATAACTTCACAATAAGCGTACTTTTGAAATTATTCATCTTTTAAAAAAACAGGTGTTATTATTAAACAGCAGCGTATTTGTTTGTAATATTGTTCTTGTTCTACAAAAAAAACTGTACGTAAGTAGACAACTAGAGTATTTAAAATAAATATGCCTACAGCACTATTGTTTTCCATAGTTCAATATGAAGCTGCATAGAGGGAACAGGAACAAACGGTCGTTATGCACTCATGGAATATGTTTGCAATTGGTAGTCTGGCTGGATAGTGTCAATAATACAATAGCATTACTGTACTGCGAAGAGCTTTAAGCCCCTTCAAAACATTGTATATGCAAATATCATACATTAATAACGTTTTACACTAATTACCCGACTACACTTGCATCAGCGATAATATAAAATAAGAACGGAAAAGAATGAATGAAAAAACAAAAAAATAAACGAGGAACTGATCCTATCCATCGAAGCCTATACCCTAGTATTTTCAATCTCTCTGGATAATGCATTGTGTTTGACTTAAAATTCTAAACGCTTAAAATAGTTAATTTGTTACTAATATCCATTTCATTTCTTTGGTTTCGTAACTATCAAGTCATTTGAAAGATAAGGACCTCACGAACTGAGAGATATGTTCGTAGTAATCATTTTTTTCCCTTTCATTTCTATTACGGTACTGTACATTGAGCTGCACAATTTCCGTATATGATATTTAAATGGCGGTGGGGAATTTCACTTTAAGGAGAAGAGGTACCCAGTGGTACATTCTCCGTTTATAACTACGGGTATTGTCCGTTATTCAGACCGAGAGGTAGGTCTCTACTCCACTTTCGCTTTAGATGTCACACCGTTGGGAAGTTCCTTGTAGCTAGATCACGAGTAAATTGGTTTGGTGGTCACCTAGTCGTTCGTGAAATTTACTACACAAGGACGTGGTTAGCTTCTTTACTGTCGGAATTTTGAAATCGCCGTGGAGGGTTTTATTGCTTACATAAAAAAAGCGCCAGAACCAATTCTTAAGAATTTTATATTGAAAGGTCTGGGTCGACTTTAAAATACTCTGCTTTACTATTATTTTACTTTTAAATTACTCTCTCCCACTACTCCAAAGAGATGGACACAATAAGTCTAGATTGGTCTCAAAAGTGATTTGTATTTTTTAATTTTGGAACGAAGTTTCAATTAATAATTATATTACTAAATTAATTAATAACTACTAATTAAATTAGAATTAGTTAAACGTAATTCATAACACATAACTAAATAAAAAACTTGAATTTAAATGATCCAACATGAAAATTATTCGACCGCAGTTGATATTTCTATATTAAATTAGTTGGAAGAAAATAAATTAAAGGGAACAGAGTATTTAAAAAAAAAAAACATATTAACGTACATTCTCGGTATAAACTTTCTGGCATATAATAATAATAATAATAATTCTTTATTTTCACCACTTATGTTCATACATAAATATAATCATTAATTCGTTCTACTGGAGTTACGCGAGGAAAACAACAGTACAAACTAAAAACAAAAGATTGATAGCGAAGATCAGAAAACGAAGACTGGAATTCTACTGACACCTGTACAGAATGAACGAAAAACGACCGACAAACCAAATTTTAGGATACTAATCGTTAGTACGAACGTAACATGTATGTTATTTAAAGAGGTCAGAAGAAATCTTAAAGAAGAGGAATAAACTAAGAGCATATTCTGGACCGAATGAAGCCAAATTATATATAACTGCCTTCAAGGACCACAACGAATAAAAATATAAAACAGTGGATGAACACATGGTATGACAATGTTTACAGAAAAGGAATATTGAGAATGAGAAATTACTCCTGAATCCATTTACTGAAAGAAATTGATAATATTACACGCTTCAGGATAAAAAACTTACAGTACTCAGAGAAGAGCCATATGAAATTTGATGCTGTCAGTCAATGTTCTATTGACAGAAAAATTCACAGAAGACAGAAAACAAGAAAATATTTTCAATTTTTCAACCTAAAATTTCAGTTACACTTAATTAATAATATAAGTACCTGCCGAAAATGTTGTTTTAACTAAAATCAGGGTCAATGAAAAATAATTTGTAGCAAATTAAATAACATGTTTTCAAAAAAAAAAAAAAATCTGTAGTAATAATACAAAGTGAAAAAATCAATCATTAAAACATGATGAAAAACAAGACGGTAATATATTTCTTTACTTACATAACAACTAGGATTCTCTCTAACCAGCCAATAATGTCAATGCTACGTAACCCCAAGAGAATAAGTGAATGTGCTGGTAACATTATATTTTCCTTTAAATACGGATGGAAACCAATGACAAAGTACTCGACGTTTACAAAACCTAGAAGTTTCTATTGAATTATTAAGTCAACTGGATAAGAACCTTATCTCTAAACGGAATTACAATGAACGAAAAATGTATTATTAAAGATAAAAAAAAACATAGAAAAGAGTATTTACAACATTAGTTAAAACGAAATAACATTTTACCATACAAAGTAGCCTACTTAAAAGATCCACATTACTTTAGTTTTCAGGTGTTTTTTTAACAAAGAGTATTTTATAACTCAATTTTTGAATGCAAGTAAAAACTTACGCATAAACAATTAAAGTTTTAATTACTACATACTTTTAATAAAAAATAACAATCAGTAGTGTGTTTCAAAAACTTACCTCTGAACAAAACTTAACTGTAACCTGTACGTAATTATTTGAGGCATTAAAATGATTAATAGTAGCAGTATTGAAAGCCACAAAAGAGAGAAAAGAAAACCATGTTATAAGTAATCTGATTAACAAAATCATGAAGGTAAAACCGAAACACGTTTCAGTCTGTGAATATCTTCGCTGTTGTCGAGAAGGTTGATTGCTAAGATTGTTCCTGTTTTTTTTTTAACTTTTTTCAATAGGCCCCTATATTACGCTACTTTGTAACATTTATTCTTTAATAAAGGAAAGATCAAAAACGTTAAGCAACATATTGTATCATTATTGTAGAAATGGCTGAGGGAATAGACTGTTTATTGTACAAAATTGTGTATTGCATGGGGTGGAGTGTGTTGTACAATAGTGAATAATTATTTGAAATATAATGTTTTGAATGGGACTTCTTGGAAAATAGCTAGTGGGTTGTTGTAATGCCTGTTATTGTGCATTTCTACTATGTTTTGGATTTTTCTGGAACAGTGTAGATTGGGTCTCTCATTGTGTCTTAATATGAAAAAATCTATGCTTTTCTAAAACTGACAACCACCACACGTATTTAAAAGCGGTAGCTTTTTATAAGTCAGTTCAGTTGAAGTCGCGACTCGATTAAGAATGAGCGAGTGTTATTAACAACTGATTGTATACACGGTCAGAAGTACGTTAGAAAAAGGTCTTCGTACTGTAAATAGTTGTACGTAAGAGGCTATTATTTTGTAAAATCAAATTGTATTTCCAAGTAGACAAAGTTTAAAAATAATTTGTAGTTATTAATTGTGTAAAGAAAAAACTGTTATAAGTTTAAGGACGTTTGTTTATTATTTATTAAACCCAGATCCCGAACCTAGGTTTAGACGTTACAATATAATTTTTTACACACCACGGACCTCCAGTAATCAGGCTCATTCAAAATCGGCATTTTCATTGAAAGTGCTTCAATATTTTTATGTTGGATGAACTAGCTGTACCCCATAACTCCAACCCGTTAGTTCACATAGGTTTGATTTTTACTTTATGTAAGAGGATTTCATTTCTAAGAGAAAGTTAAGATTTACTGCCTAAGAACCTGACCAATCTACGAAACTTCAGCCCGAGTTGTTTTCGTTTCATCCGTATATGACGTGAGTCATCGATCTAAATATAAACCCATAACAACTTTCTTCTTATTGCGAGTTAACTGTGATTTTCAAGGTGACTACTTAACATGGTTTCTTTAATGTAATTGTGTAATTCTAATGTAATTGAAAACAATGAATATTTTTAGAATGAAAAATTCTGGTGGGAAAGTCGTATTTTAATAAATTCTGTTCATACATCTTCGCTACAAAAACACTGACGAAGTCATTTTGTAACAATAACTGTGATAATAAAGTAAATTATTTAAATGATTTTTGTTTAACTGCAAAATAGAAGGAAGAAATCTTTGCGCAGTTAAAAAAAAAATTCAAAAAATTTTATAAAGCAAACAATAAAAGTAAAGTAGCATTTTTTAAAAGCAGATTATAATAGCAATTAAATTTGTTTAGACCAGGTTTAAATAAAAATGCTACACCGCCAAAAAACTACTGAAATTGATATTGAATGGTTTTGTAAACGATGAAAAAGATACTCTAAAGAAATTTTCATTTTAGAGAAAACTGAATTTCAGCCAGTAAGCGGGAAAATTTTACAACAGCAAACAAGTTATTAATTATAATGTACTAAGAAAACAATGATGGAAATTTAACCGATAATTAATTTTTGAAATTAATACGGATAAGTTAAATTTTAATTAAAATATAATTTTAATTAAAAAGTAAAGTAATATGGTGAATTAACTTTTAATAATTCTGCTAGAGTTAAGTAAAACTGATAAAACTTAGGTAATTATACCGCTCACTTGTAATTTTTTAAAAAAAATAGGGTTGAAAACTAAAAACCAAACACTATTTAGATTATAACTAAAAAATTACAAATTTCACGACGAAAAAATGGATACTAATTGATTGCTTTTAATTTACTGTATATACCAGAGGTTTGAATCTTGTACCAGAAATTTACTACACAAACTACGATTAGAAATTAATCTACGGTTAAAATAAATAATAAGGCACTCAAAACATCTCAAGAAAATAAAATTATTGTACTTCTGAAATTAGTTAAGCTAATAGCGTAACTAATGTTAACACCTGAATACAAAACTACTCCCAGTTTTTAAAATAAACTGATATGAAAAATGTTCTTAAAAATGAAACAATTATAAATTTGTATAATTACAAATTTTTAAATGTGATCTAATATTTCAATTTACCGAATAATTTATTACAGAAATGATACTGAAAAATTAGGAAAATCTCAGTAAGATCACTGACAGTTATAACTGAACTATAGGTTTGTAAGAGTTTAGAGTAATTTACAAAAGAAATTTGCCGAAAATTTTACGTACTATTCACAGTTGCTTCCTGAAGACCTGTTACATCGAAAGAATCCACCAAACGTTCGATGAACCATTGTAATGTATAATGGGAGAAGAAAGTAAGTTTAGGTAAATGTTTTTAAAACCCCACGACTAAAGAGATTTTGTTTAATAATCAAACCAGTACCAAAAATTAAAAATGAAAAAGCCTCAACTAGTCAAAAACATTTTCTAGTACCAATAACAATTTACAAGGCTTTCGGTTAAGCCTATTCAGTTGTCTGACAGAAAGTCGCAAAAAGGTTGTGTGACACTGGTTGAGCAAGCGACATCGTCAGATGACAGCCTGCAATGAACACAATCCAATGGACCTTTCTGTGTAACTTGAAGCAGAAAAAGAGTAAAGAAAACATCCAAAGTAGTTGACAAATTAATTGGTTGTCAATACTGTAGCCTACAGTAACCGAAAAAAATTACTAAACGATTAAGTATTGTAAGAAACTACCGTTTCTTACCACAAGGATATGCCAAAATTCAAAAAATAACCTTATTCCAAGGGTTTGAATTCAAACTTTTCTGTGCAAATTTTATTTCCGGTTCGACATCGTCTACTTTACATTGATTAAACAAACTCAAGTTGTTGAATAAATTTTATTTAAATGATTTTTGAATATTTTCGTAACAGTTGATTATTGTATATTTTGTTTTTACATGTATAAATTTTATCACTTTTATATTTATCTGAAACTTTTAAAAAACGTGTATGATATTTCTTAAGTTTTACTGTCCTTTTTATATCGTCATTTTTAAACTATACGTCCCGTCTGTATTATGTATTTTAATTTAAACTTTTATTCGTTCTGTGGCCCGTCCATCTTGCTCGATATTCGGAACCACAGTCCCCTTTTCTTCACAAAATTCATAGTTATTCTTTTTTATAGTTTCCTAGCAACCATATAAATAACTCTTTTTCAATATTTTTTTGGTAGTATAAATTAAATAGTTTTTAAAAATGTTTACCTTCCAATCAGCTGGAGTTTGTTTATACTCTCAACTAGAGCAAACATAAACAGATTTAACTGTAGCTGGTTTGATTCGTTACAAATACCCCCCCATTTAAATTTTGAAATCAAAGAAAAATTTAGCCCTTAACTAGAATTATATCTGAAATTTTGAATTTGATTGATAAATTTAAATGTACTAATTATAGCCAAAATATTTCAAACTTATGGCGCTAGGTAACTTTACAACTTATTACTCAAACAATACTAATATAATTAAATACAACTTAATAAATTATGTAAGCAAATCACTAACAAAGTAACCAATTAACGCGCATTACAAACAGAAAAATAAACAGAAAAATAGACAGGAAAACAGATAAACAGGAACACAACATAATAATAAATTAATTTCCTTTAAATTTATTGTGTACCGTATATCCATTAACTACTATCTCTCTATTGTAAAATATATATTTATGGCATATTTCATCCATCTGTTAAATAAACATTAACACAACATAAATAAACAGATTGGGTAAACAAAAATTAATAACAAAACACAACTAAATAGATTATGTACATAACACTTTTAGATTCTTATTATGACTAATATGTCCATCATCATATCTTTCACAATTATATCAGATCTAATAATAGATTAATACATTTTTTTTTCTAAAAAAAAATATCTTTAAGCTCAAATTCATGGCTAACCACATTTTCTTTCAAAGTATTTTAATTTCATTTTTTACCCATTGCGTTGCTTTTAGCTACCCTAATGTTAATATGTTATAATATAACTTCATTTAAAATACTTTTTACATATCGCTTTATTTATAAAAAATAAATCATTTTTGTTACTCTTTAATAACAGAATATTTTTATTATCACAAATTTTAACAACATCAAAAGGACCCCTATATCTGTGCGTACATTTTTTACTATATTTCTTTCCTTTGTTTGACAGCTCAAAATTTTTAATTAACACCTGGTCACCTATATCAAACTTTATTTTACTAACTCTATGTTTATTGTTGTTTTTTCTTTTACTAGCTACTTCTTTTAATCTTTTAGTAATTTCTTCATTTATTAAGTTTAAATTAAGATCAATACTTTTCTTTTCTTCTCCTGGAAATTTTATTTTTTCGCAGGCTACATCTAGTACCCTTCTCCCAAACATTACTTCTACTGGTCTGTGATTAGTAGTAATATTGATGTTATAATTTATAAGATTCTCTATTTTCTTTATATATTTATACCATTCAACATGACGTTTCCCTGTTAAAAATACTCTAAGTAATGTCCCTAGCTGTTGTAAGTATCTCTCAGACATGTTAGACTGAGGGTGAATTATTGATACCATTCCTGATTTTATTTCCAAATTTGTTAATCCCCTTTGCCAAATAATACTTGTGAATTGTTTCCCGTGGTCACTGACAATGGTCTCAGGTCTTCCCACATTTTTAATGAAATCTTTGACTTTACTTAATAAAGTGGTTGCATTTGCTTTTTTGACTAAGTACAATTTCACAAATTTAGAAAATCCACATACTAATATGAATACATATTCAAATCCTAAATAAGTTCTTGGCATTGGACCAAATAAATCACAATACACCTTTTGTAACTTCTTGCTAGGTACCTCTGTTATACATAACCCTCTATTAAACCTGGCTTATTTGAAAATAAATCCCTGTTATTTTCAAATGTTTCAATTAATTCTAACTTATCTTTACTGCAGCTACTCTTATCGTTGTCTAAAATTTTATGAATTGCTTGCACTTGTTGTTCCCACTCTTTATTCTGTTTTTCATCTACATTAAATATTTTTAAATTGCAACTATGTATCTCTACATTCTTATTTTCAGAAAAACTGACCTTGTCTTTCCCTACACAGAATAAATAATTTTGAAAATCTAACTTAACTTTATTTTTGCAAAAAAATCACATCCCAACAAAATATCAACATTCAAGCCCTTTATGACATAAAATGTATGAATACATATAGTATCACCTATTTTAAACTGAATTATTACTTGTCTATTTATACCAGATTTTTTCTTACCTGCTGCAGTTATTATGGTAATAGCTTTGACTGATAATCTAGAAAAACTTTCATTCATCTCAGCCTCTAACTGTGCTAAAAACTCCTGGCTAATGCAGTAATATTGCTACCTGTATCACACAAAACATTAAACATCCTATCCTTTATATTAATATTAATTTCAACTAATTTTATTTCTTTTTCGATTATATTATTACTTTCAGTAACTAATGTCTCCTCCTGTAATAGTTCATCACTTAAATTATCATTAAATATAAAATTAATTAATTTTTTATCATCATCTTCTTTACAAGTTTCATTTAAGGTTAAGCATTCAATCTTATTACTGTTTTGTTTGTTTACCTTTTTATTTTTAAATTTAAGAACTTCTTTTTTAATTTCATTGAACCCTACACCATTGTCAGACGCACGGGATGAATTTGTAATTGGTTGCTGAACTTTTTGCACGCCTGCACCTAATTCAAATGTCCATCTTCCCTGTGAACATCTGCCTGAATTTCAATTGCATTTACTTTAATGTCACCCCTTTTTTCCTTACTTTGGTTACTTTCATATTTATTTTTATAATTATTATTATTTTCACCTTTACTACTATAATGAAACCTAGTATTTTGTCCTCTATTAGGGTAACCTCCATTATTATCATTATAATTATCTCTTCTCTGGTTATTAAATGATCGCCTGTCATTGTTATTTTTATAAGTATCCCTATTTGTATTGTATGATGGGTAACTTTTTCTATTATCATTGGACACATTTTTGTAGCCCTTACTATCAGCTCTCTCAAAATTTGAGTTTTGATTAAAAATACTCCGTTCTCTACTTTCATAACCATCTTGTCTACTTTCTATTTTTTCCACCTCCCTACAAATACCTGAATTCTCTATCTCATCTAGCAACTGAACAAAACTTTCTACATCATTTATACATCCAATTATCCTGGCTCTATTTATCGTATTATTAAAATGTCTACTTAATAGTTTAACTAATTCTGGTTCTAATAATCTAGGTTCTAAATATTTTGCCTTATTTATCTTATTCAAAAAATAAATTGACATTCTTGTATGTTTATTATAATAATATCTGCCAAATTGTAAATCTTGTCGTACTTCTGCTTGCCTACCATCATTCCAAAATCTTTCTTTAAACTTTTCAATAAATTTTTCCAAATTATCTATTTTCTCTCTAACATATATCCACCAAGAACTACCTCCTACATTATCCATCATACTATCATTAATTATGTTCTTAATTGTTTTCCAGCTTTTAATCTCATTTATTTTGATTTGATATTCAAGTGAACTAATGAATTCCATTGGATTACTATTTGAAAATTTTAATTTAATATTATTACCTACACCATCATTGTAACTATTCTTTATGTCTCCTTGTTCTATATGTTTATTAAATTCCTTTCTTAAAAATTTTAAATCTTCAGCTACTCCTACCACAATTTTCTCATGTTCTACAAAATTACCTGTAACCTTTCCCATAATTCCTTCTTGTTTTGTCATTTTACCCTGTATCTCTGCTAACTCCCTTTTGTTTACATTAACATCATTAACAACTTTATCTACTTTTGTACTTACTTTATTTACTTTATTACTGTATATTTTAAATTCTTCTGCTACACTGACAGTTTGATTATCCATGGCTACTTTAAGTAAACTTACTTCATTTTCATTACTCATTATCCTATTTTCAAAATCTTTCTTAAACTCTGATCTAATTTGCTCAATTATTTTTAAACTATCTTGTTTCATCTCCTCCCTAAGCTCCTTAATATCTCTCTCTTGCTTATCCAATCTATAATCTAAACTATCTATTTTGTTACCTAATCTTTTTTCTTGTTCTTTTACCTGTTGAGTTAATTGTTTTCCCTGCTTATCTATCTTTTCTAATCTCTTTTCCTGTTTATCTATCTTACTGTTTAAACTGTTTAAACTATCCTTAGTATCTCTGACTAACAACATCAGTTGTTGTAACATGTCTATATTCATATTAGTTTGATGATCATCATTATCATTATTATCATTACTCACATTCGCTGCACCACATGAGGTCTGCACCTAACCTGTTAATTGGTTGAGATGAATTGGTCCTGGCAAACCTGTCTCGTCTGGCTCATCTGTTCGACCCTCGTCTTCATCCTGTGACGACTCATATTTTCCACTCTGCTCATCCTTTCTTTCCTCTTCAGATGTAGTTGGAATCTGATTACTTTCTGTTGCTGGAGAGAATATCTCGAATAGGTACGAATCTGGATCCTGGCCTTCCTCAACTAAAACCCTATGTAGTCGTTCCATGAGTACTGTTTTTACACCTTTGCTGTCCATACCACGCTTTCTGAGCTCCAACTTTAAGTCTGTGACGCGAAGATCTATGAATTTCTTTTTATCAGCCTCTGACATAATTTTTTCTTAAATTCGTGAATTGGTTAATTAATTTGATTTGTAGATTCTTTTCCCCACATTTAGGGTTGCCAAATTTGTAAGATGATAAATTTCTCCACGAGATATCCCCACAAGGGATCGGCAAATTTGTAAGAAACTACCGTTTCTTACCACAAGGATATGCCAAAATTCAAAAAATAACCTTATTCCAAGGGTTTGAATTCAAACTTTTCTGTGCAAATTTTATTTCCGGTTCGACATCGTCTACTTTACATTGATTAAACAAACTCAAGTTGTTGAATAAATTTTATTTAAATGATTTTTGAATATTTTCGTAACAGTTGATTATTGTATATTTTGTTTTTACATGTATAAATTTTATCACTTTTATATTTATCTGAAACTTTTAAAAAACGTGTATGATATTTCTTAAGTTTTACTGTCCTTTTTATATCGTCATTTTTAAACTATACGTCCCGTCTGTATTATGTATTTTAATTTAAACTTTTATTCGTTCTGTGGCCCGTCCATCTTGCTCGATATTCGGAACCACAGTCCCCTTTTCTTCACAAAATTCATAGTTATTCTTTTTTATAGTTTCCTAGCAACCATATAAATAACTCTTTTTCAATATTTTTTTGGTAGTATAAATTAAATAGTTTTTAAAAATGTTTACCTTCCAATCAGCTGGAGTTTGTTTATACTCTCAACTAGAGCAAACATAAACAGATTTAACTGTAGCTGGTTTGATTCGTTACAGTATTCATATCAGTCTAAAAGTACATATTCAAGGATTCGAGGTTTCAAGGTTTTACAGCCTTAGCCGTATCTTCTTCACAACTGCCAATAATTTTTATTTTCCTTTCATCTCAAAAAAACAAAAAGTTTGTGAGAACACAAAAAATCCTGCATATTTCCCCAAGAATTTAAACCCAAGAGCTAATCGAAAACATCTTACTTCGTATTCTTCAATTTTTGAAAACAAGTTAATATTTTATTGGTTTCGCTTCATTTTCCGCAAATTTTCATCACTGCCTCAGATCTTTTCAGACTTAAATTTTTATAATTTAATTTCTGTTCTACAGAAAACTTCAAATCAAATACTTGTTTTCGAAATTTATCTTTATCAAAATAATACTCTCATTTAATGTTTCAAAGCTTCCAAAAAAAATTTGTTCCGCTTTTTATTAGTGAATCTTATATTGATTCAACATGTTATATTGTAAATTTTTTTTCTATTTTCAAAATTATTTCCTGAAATTTTCCTATACAAAAATCCAATTTATCTTTTACATGAAATAAAAATAGTGATAATAAATCTTAAAAAAAGTTGTTTTACTTAATTCAGTATGTCGTTCAATAAACAAATAGAGCGGAAAGTATTTGTGCAAAATGTAGTTAAATAAAGCTTAAACTTAGTTAAAATTTGAGATGTACTTTCTTTAGTATGAACCAAGCAAACGGACGAATTACTACGAGAAAGGACCCAACCCATTCGTAATTCTACGTTCAGTCTCTCGCTAGACCAATAAAACGAAGACAAAAGGGTCTATCAGTTCACCGTAAACCTAAACTGCTGACATCCGCGTTATTCACCCTCAACCAGAAAGAACGTGTAAATATTACAGAACCATTCGTTAGTCTTTATAACAAAATTTACTCCATTACTGGGAGTATCGGAATGAAACTGAATTACAAAATGTACTACATTTAATGTTCCAATATTTGTACCGTCACGGTGTCAATTTATAATTTCAAGTTTTCAAGATTAATTTAAATCATTAGTTTCGTTCTTCAAAATCACATCGCAATACTGAAACAAGGTTTACATGAGTAATGTTTGTGTTCTATTTAAGGATTTTACATTTGGATACGACTATTTGAAAAAGGAGAATGAAAGTTATAACAACGGTATTGTGAAATACACCATGCTCCAAAATTTCAGTTTCACGTAAAAATTCAGATAAATAAAAATAGAATGACGCATGTCATATTGTCATACATATAACCACATTTACACACTTTAATGTTTATGTTTGTTTTGTGTTAACTATCTGAAAGGTTCTGGAACATTCTGTTTAGAACCTTCTGGACGGTTTGCTTAGAAATCTTCATAAATAGGTGTCTACCAGTGAATCTTTGATGTGTCTTGTTTGCGAACTTGTACAGTGAACTTGAATAAAGTTTTTGTGTCGTTCAGAGACAAAATCATATTAATTGAGGTATTCTTATTATAGTAATTATCTTATTTTATAAAATCGAATCGAACCTCTGTGACAATTAGAATTAAGTTAATTTAAAAAGCTGTAGTTATTATAGGAAAAGCCAATTTTCGTACAAAACAGTACCCAGTATTAAAAACATTAACTCAATAAGTTAGAATTTTTGTAAAAGCAAATATTGTAGTATTCTTTCTACTGATGCTCGGAGACCCCCGACATTTGTTTTGTATATTATATAAGTTAAGTAACCGTGTTAAATAAGATCCAAAAATATTTGAATTAGTACAGAATGAACGTTCAATTACGTAATTTGTAATAGATCTTGACCGCTGTATATTAGATCAGGCAGTACGCATTCAAAATTCAATAGTTCGAAAATTTCACAAACAACTGTAAATTTAGTGTACGGCTCTGCAATGTAGAAGAACGATGAGATAATTGAAATTTAAACCGCACTGTAACAGATGGTTAAACATTTTGTATATTATTTTAAGGAATTCGTTTGATGTTATCTTCCCTAACTAGCTCAACCGGAGGAATTTTGTAAGGGCCAGTTTAAATCATTAAATGTTTGGCAAGATGAAGTAGAAACTTCAAGCAAAATTATGTAATAAAACTAGGTTCAATAAACACAGAAAAAAATAAAGGAGAATGATTAACCCACAACAATTTATCTACGCAAATATAGTAATACGTATTTAGGGCACAAACAATAATTTAGGGTCATACAATTAATAACGTTTATTTTTTTTGACTTTGATTCAGAAAACCTATCATAGAAAATCTAATCTTATTAAAAAACTTTTCTGGGTACCTGATAACAAAAAATTCGTTGTTAGGAGTTGATTTTATTTTCAGAAAACAACTAAAATCGATTTACTGCTCTTGCTGAAATTCTATTTTTGATGGGAATTTAAGCAGGTAGTCCTAGCGGTGACGTTCATGTATAACTGTCAATTGGTCCCTGCTCATCCGGTGTTTCTAAAATTAAACTTTCTATCTGCTGACTGGGATGGCCTAACGCCATAACCAAGTATTTTGAAAAGTTTAATTTTGTTGGTAAACATAGGCAGTAATTTCTAATAGGCCCCTATATGTACATACGGTATAATTTAATACTCTAAACGTTTGTATAAATTGACAAACATTTGTGAAAATATTTGTTCACATTATTGCCAATGCAGCAGATGAAGGGTGATAGATGAAAACGACTAGCGAAAAAATGCCAGACCTGACTAGAAATCGTACCCGAGACCCCAGCAGAAGAAGTCAGTTGCAACCATTACACCACAGGCTGGCAATAGTGTACATTTAAACACATTACAGTAATTTCCAATTAAATTCAAATCAATAAAAAAATTAGCACAATGTTTATAGAAAATAAACAGTCATAAATATATTTTATAAGAAAATGTACAAAAGAAATATCATTTAAGTACAATAAACTTGCTCAAAGGATATGCTTACCAGAAAGAGACATATAAACTTAATTATTCAGAAGCTGAACTGGGAGGTAAAAAATTTTTTTTTGAAAATTCTTTTAGAATTTGAAAGGAAAAATTCCTTCTTTTTTTCTTACGATTGTTTTACTAGCAGAAATTATTTGATTAATTTCTCAGAAAGGAAATTTATTACGGTTTAAAATCAGTGCCTCATAGTACACGAGGGTTCATGACAACTTTACGTTACAGCTGAATAGTGTTAATATATTTCCAAAAAATCCAATTCACTTGCGCATAAAAAATCAAAGTTGGTAAAAATCGTGATTCAGGTTTACTTATTGTCACTTGCGTTGATCACAACTAATTTTTCCTGAATACTAAATACTATTACTAAATTTTTTTATTAAATTAAACAAAACAGAAAAACTTTAACAAGGCTTTGGAAACAAGAAAATCCGAATGGACTTAGTGATATGCGGGTAGAAATGACAGAACAGTGGTAGCTTTATAAAGGGACTGAAAAGCTTAGCTTATTGACTAAACAGTAGTATCCCTTTGCCCATCTCCCGCACGATCTGTTCCTTATTACATCTGGAGGATTTAACTTCCTCCCTCTTTCATTTCCAAACGCAAGCACTTCCTTTTATGACAAAACAATTTAAAGACAAAGTGATACATTAAAGAAAAGATACAAGTTTGTTTTAAAATAAAAGGCAGTTACAGTAGATTCGTAAAAACCTAAATGGAATAAATAATTAATACAAGTTACATTTAAAATTCTATTAACGGTGCTTTGTTTGCATGAACTTTTCAAATAATTTATTTATACTTAAATTAGTTCAATTATTCAAAACTAAAGTATAAATGTTTATTCTAAAAGCTACAATTTCCTCTACGAATAATACAAACACAATAAATATAGAAATTCTGACTTTATTAGGAATAATGACCAAGCAATTTAAAATTTCTTAACAAGAATTTTTGTACTAGTTAATTTAACTATTAAAACAAAGATTGTGTAAAGTAGTTTATATCAACAGTTCATAACAAATACGACTTTTGAAAACATAACAAGTTTGTGTGACAAATAGACCTTATTTTAAAATATCACAGAATTATTAATTCAGAATAAAGTAACTTGCATAAACTATTTATTTACCATTGTATGGAAACATAATAGAAATTTAATCTCGCTATCATCAATAACTATATTTGAAAAAATAATCGATTACGTACAATTTCAATTGGTGATTTAAATAGAAATAATAAACACCTAATGTTTGAAAAAAACTTAATAAAAGTGCATATTTTTTATTTTTACAAATTTGTTACTTTTCGCTATTTTAAATAGCAAATACAAATGTCTTTAATGAGGTGATGAAAGTATACAATGACCATGAAGTATGACATGAGGAAACAGATGACTGAATTTTTTTTGTTTTTCGTCCGACTGTTTTGCACATATCTGCTACTGCAGAAGATGAAATGTGATACATGAAAATGCATGACAAAATGCCAGATCGGGAATCGAATCCGATACCCAAGCAGTCCATGCCCAAACCAGTTGCACGACTAACACAATAGAGACAGTCCGTGATCACTCCTAAGATACTTCATATTAACAAATGCAGCAAGAAACTGTCTGTGTGTGTTAATTTTTTTTAATTCGCGGGAATATACGGAGTACAGCGATCAATAATAATAGTTAGTCCTGAAGTTCATGTTTGCGCATGAAATTTTCTGCAGGACATCTTCTGTGGAACGTCAGGAAGGTATCGTATATTAATGTTGTGATAAAGTTTCTTTATGTTTGTTAATTTTTCCTGTGAAATGGTTTGCAGTGTTCTTTAAATATATTCAAATTTTAAGGTAATTGTACAAAGCATCATTTCTTACGTACAAGGCGAGTTAGTGATAGTTTGAAGTATCTTAGACTGAGCTACTTGCATGAAAACCAAATTGCTGTGATCTGCAAACCCATATATTTGATACGGATACGTCTAATTAGGCCTTAGCTAATATATTTTATTAACACAAATTTTATTTTATAGGTAAGAGAGAATACTTCCTAATAAACTTATATTGAAGTTTAGTTTTGTTTGAGTTAATTTTTTAACTATTTTATTTATTTTGCAACTGTATAAAAACAAGCAGCAAAATTGTTCACAACTAAATTTAAAAAAAAACCAACCGCATTAATGGCTTTGAGGAGGCACCACCCAGCGATAGCTCTCCAGAGAACAATAATTGTGCTCATTTTTAAATTGTGTTTTTGTGTACGTAATAAATGTTACAGTTACGTTAAAGTACCATGTCTCTACTCCATCCATTGGCGTTTCAGTCGTCTTTGTGCGATTCCTGGTACGTCTGCAGAATTTAAAGGGTTGAGTTAATTAAAAATATTTATAATACACTAACATTAACAATGAAATTTAATTAACTAAATTTTCAAAATAAAATATGTCAAATAAGTTTGAATCACCTTATAAAATATACTTTAAATTATCGAAAATTCATTCTTCAATAAATAAGTAATACTAGAAAATAAATAGGGATACTACAGTTGAGTGTAATCTATAAACGAACAACAAAACTACGTAATTCAAAAATAATAATAACTAACCAAAAACCTTCGTTTCTATCTGATATACACATTGTAATTCTGTACGCACAGAGTATCTATTAGAAACCACTGATCAAAACAAAGGAGAACTAGAAGTAAATTAAAGACAAAGTATCAGATAAAATCAAATTACGGGTTGAGACCCGTAATTTGATTACTAAATTTTAAAGTTGGAACCACTTATTCAGTAGGATTTCCTGGACAGTATTATTAAAATACTCAAATGTTGGGTAGGTCCACATTCTAGACAGTACAAAAACACGAACAATTAAAGTTTTTAATTCTATTACAGTTTCACTTAAATATTGTAATTTTACTGAAAATTGTAATAAAACGACGACTGAAAATGATAAAGTTAAATTATTGGTAGCAATTTTAAAAATTGTCATCTGTAATTTTCCTTTGTCCGTCCGACCGTCTGTCCATCCCCGTCCGTCTGTCACACCAAGATGTCAAAAACAACAAGAGACAGCAACAAACGGTTTTCGGATTCGTAATTTACACAAAAAGTAAGTGGGCTTGGTATGGGTTTGAAATCCGGTTTCGAACGGATATGGCCCGAAATCGGAAGTCAAGAAACCAAAGTTGGAATCAGGAAACACAAATAGTGTCACTCGATCCCTCTGAAAGAGAAGAAATCATTGGGTTTGAACTTCCGGTTTCCAACAGATATGGCCCCAAACCAAAAGTCTAAAAATTAAACTTTGAATTAGGAAACAAAAATAGTGTCATTCGATCCCTCTTAATGAGTAGCGACGAAATCATTGGGTTTTAAGTTCCGGTTTCGAACGGATATAGCCCAAAACCGGAAGTCAAGAATTCAAACTCGGAATCAAGAAACAACAAAAAGTCACTCGATCCCTCTTAAAGAGAAGAAACCATTGGCTTTGAAATTCCGGTTTCGACCGGAAGTCAAGAAATCAAAGTCGGAATTTGGAAACAAAAATAATCTCATTCGACTCCCCTTTAATAGTAGATACAGAAATAACTAATAGTTGCTTCCGTAAATCAAAGGTAGGTCCTAAGCCTTTTCAAAATTTTCACCAACCATAAGAAGCGTCGTCTTATGAAAGGGATTTTTGATTTAATATCATCGGTACCACCAATAAGTTAACACTTACTACTAACTTAATAAAAATTAAGTAACCACAATATTTTTAACGATTTCGTCAGATGTATCTTTTTCTGATGAAGGGTACAAATTAACAATTAGATTCTAAGTTAAACATAAAATTACTTATAAGAAAGACGGAAAAGAGAAAACAACAACGTGAGAAAAATAATTTAACGTAATCGTTAATACACCTACACGATAAAATCAACAAATAGTATACTACAAATTTAATTAAAACATGTAAAAATAAACGAGTACAGTAAAATTATTTTGATTAGTTCTACGAACTGATGATTTTTAAAAAAATTATTTTAAGTCGCATCAACAGCTTGGTCATTAGCGACTACAGCGGGTTAGGCACGTAATAATTTCCAGACTCTAGCCGGGAATCGAACCGGGAACCTCCGCTTAGTAGTCTACTGCGCTAACCACTACGCTACGAAGGCGGCCAACTGATTATTTTATTAAATAAATAACATAATTATGTGGTAGTAAATATCTATACACGAGTAGAAAGAACTGTAATTTTAACATTACATTTTATAGATTACAGTAGGGTTCCTACGTTCATATTCCACATGCATATAATGTATACCTACATTGCATGTTCGACATGATCAGTAAGAAAGCTACAATAACATTTAATACGGTAAGTGAACGAAGAAGAAAAAATTATGTTCACCATTACAGAATATGACGAAGCACAAATTTTTCACAGACAAACAACGGTGCGTAGATTGGGTATTTAGAAATAAAAACATAGAAAGAGAAGTTCTCGGTCAATATTTGATGGACTATCAAATATTAGACATGTGGTTAACCTTTTATACCATCAACTTCACCTTGAATAGTGGGGCCTAGTTTTGTAGCAACATACAATCACCGTCATTACTGTCTTCATCATGTATTCAGCAAATAATAATGGCCTCGGGAAAAATGAAAATCAATATTTTATAAAGACAACCATATGAGTTTAATGTGAACTATATATTTTACGTACTTAATATAGTATTAGAAATGTTAATATAAAATATTATGGAAGATTTTCTACAGCAATAAATTCTGAACAAGCATTATAAATAGATTTATCAAACGAGACCCAAAAATTTAATTTTATGCTAGTTTATGTAGTAGGTCTATGTATTAAGTTGTCATAGATATTTTTTTAAACAATTCGTATTATAGACGAGGGGCATTCCGAATTATTTAAATTTCGTACAGGCTATAATTTTGACTGGTTAAATTTTTCCAAAAAATTGGTGTGTACATACATATAACGTTGTAATTAAGTGCAGCTTAACCAATAGTATAGTTTTTAATAAATAAACTATAAAAATAATCCTTTGAGATCCTTCAAATAAAAAGATGTGATATTACCACAAAAATACTTTTTAAAAAAATCAGAAGTTTTACAAATAAATAAATTCATTGATATTTTGAAAAATCGAATCTTCTCTACAAAACAGACAGCGAGTATCAGCAAGAGAATCATTTATAATAATAAATGTGAGGAACTTTTTAAAATAGATATGTCATATTATTTTATGTACAACCGAACTCACACACTAATGTTTTTGCTGTTTAAATTTATGTTAACTGATAAGAAGGTTCTGGAAAATTCTGCTTGGAACCAACTAGATCAGCTTAGCAACCTACATAAGTAAGAGTGCACTAGTGAATTGTTATGAGTTTCTTTCTATTTTTTTCTGTTAAGTTAAATAAAGAGTTGTCGTTCAGAGTTTAATATTTGTAACTAAATAACAACGAAACAAATTTCTTTAACATTACTGTGAAGTGAGATAAATGCCAAAACAGGCACTGGGATAAAAGCCTGAGGAAAGAAGAAGCTTAGGAAGACCTCCACAATGCTGGGAGTAATTCTGTGTAGCTAATTGCAATTTACTAGTGAAGCACAACCTTTTTTGATGTTGGAAGAGGGTTAATGTTCCACACAGTAAAAAGAAAAAGAAGATTTTCCAGTACTTTTCTGTATGTGAACATCACTTAAGTGTCTACAGATTAGACAACCGCTAACAGAAAGTTCTTTTTACTTTTTCCAAACCTTAATACGGTTTTATTTGGAATACATGAAATCCCAGTTAATAAACTGGTAATTTCACCTCGTACATTACAAATTAATACGACTTCCCTAAACAAATAATCTAACATTTTCACGAATATATAAAATTGCAAGACATTTTTAACTTGTTTATTTAATCCTTAATTAATTTTATATACGACTACAGATCTAGATTATGGAAAATTTTAACAAAAGGTATCTTTCCCTTACATTCAAAATTATTTGAGTGTATCACGTACTTAATATTCTTTTTCAGATTTACTTTACAAGAAAAGGAAACGTTCGGTCTAGCCGGTACCCAATTGCAACAGTACGAAATCCATTCGTTACAATTACCTACCACAGAAGCCAAATGTTACGAAAAAAAGAAGTACTATTGGGTCCTAACGCCATTATTTTTAATTCACTGTCCTTGCAGTAAATCTTTCAGTACGAAAATTTCGGTCACCTGAGAACTACAATATTTTCCCCATCAGTTTTTCATTTATTACTGTTACTTCATTTTTAAGTTTATAAAATATATAATTACCTGTGTATAATACTAATCGCTGTAAAAAAAAAACACTCCGAAAAATTTATAATAAAATATAGTTTTGCTATTTCACTCAACGCACTAACCCAGGGAAACTAATTTAGGAAAAATACAAACCTCAAGTTAAACAATTTTACAATACGAACAGTATTAATTATGCAAGTGCATTGTTTTAAAAGATTTTTAAATTTGCTCCAGTTGCTTAAAGCAACCACAAATGAAATGACTAATGGAGGTGATTAAATGTGACATAATGACATGAAGAAAATTTTAACCCACGTAAAATTTCATATTTTTTGTGTGTGTACTGTAGTTTAATTTAAAATTATGTGACTGTGTTTTTTATACTGTGTTTTATATTATATTTTAATAGTGTAGTACGCCATCTTTTCTCCATTTTTTTAAAACTCCTATGGGGAACGTCAGGTAGGGGTGGTGTATGCTTGTCTTTTAATTGAGTTATACTTTAAACTGAGCTGCTTGTCTATGAGAAAAATTTATTGTATTGTTCGTGAAAATAAAATTCAGGCCTGTAAAAATCACAGCGGCCACAGAAATAATTATGAATTGAAAATTCTTAAATGTCAGCGTCCATTGAACTATGAAAGCTTAAAATATAAAATAAGAACTTCAGAAAGTTGGAATTACAATTACACTGCACGAAAAGGTCAGTTAAAGTTACATTTCTATAAGTAATACATCTTTTGCGGTTATAAAATTGCAGTCGATACCTCACATTGTAGGCCCCGGGATTTCATCTATAAGCATACAGAACTAATTATTTTCAATTCTACAAAATTATTTCAATATCCGTACACAAATATTTAAAAAAAGTTACATAAATAATTAATTGACTAGTAGCAAAAGTTCTTATTTAACAACAATAAAATCAATACATTAAATATATCCAATATATAACAAAAAAATATTTTACTATAAAGTATTTTGCGTACTACTGTATCTAAATCTTTTAATATCTTTTCACGAAAAAGATAACTGAAATATGAGTTTAAAGCTTCTTTAATCAGAACCTACACAGGTTCGAAAATATAAATCGACATAAAGGAGTAAACACGATCATTAAATTCTGTGAAATATGATAAGCGCTTCCTTTCACTAAACAACGTAGAAATAATTGTAAAGTTCTAAATTTAACCTAAGTAGAAATGCGTAGGAATTCTATCGTTTATCTAAACCTATAAATAGAGAATTAATTATTTAAAATATCAATGGATTTTATAAATAAACAACAAAAATAGTAATTTTACCCGAAATAAAGAGATGAAAAGGTCGCCTCCGTAGCGTAGTAGTTAGCGCGCTAGCCTACAACGCAGAGGTCCCGGGTTCGATTCCCTGCCAGAAATTTTCACAAGTCAAAACCCAATGTGCTAGATACATATCCCACTGTAGTCGCTAATAACCAAACAGTTGATGCGACTTTAAATAAAACTAAACCAAAAAAAAAAGACGATAAAAGATCAACACTGGTATGAAAATATAATTACTGTAAATTAAATTATAGATTTTTCAGATAATGTGAACCTGGCAAAGATGTGACAATTACGTGAAATTTTTAATCAGCTTAACACAATTTTCTTCAATATCTCTGAGCACTACGAGAGATTGATGATTGGGATAAAAATCGCAATTAATTTCTGAACAGTACTTAACTCTTCTTACTGGATGTAACGTTAATTATATCATTACACCAATACGTTTACAGAATCTGTATTTTTACTTCGTTTGTACGTTTATCGAACACTGATAGAATAGCCCTAACTAACGGTAAGACATAGTAGTGGAGTTTAAAAAATTGACTAACTTATTCCAAATTGTCACCACATAACGAATGGAACGGAGAAAGGAATTTACCACCACCTGAACAAAACTAAGTGAAAAAATTAATAACAACACATTACATTTATTTGTCTTATAAACTCATTGCAAGGGTTTTGTTTTACGTTAATAATTTAAACGAAAACGTAAAAATCATTTAACCAATATTATTATTTCACGGATAAAATGAGGATTGTGAAAAATCATGTACAACAGACGGAATGTACTCACAATTAAGTATTTATACAATTTAGCAATAGATAAGCGATTTAGCAATAAGCAATATAGAAAAAGATGGACAGATCACCTGCTCCGAATGCCACACAACCGTTTGCCACTTCAAGCCTGGATGTCCAAACCAGATGGTAGAAGGGATGTGGGTCGACCGAGGAAGAGGTGGAAACCGAAACAGGCTCAATAGCCTAAACCATGACGGATGATGATGATGATGATGACAATTTAGTATGTTACATTGAATTTCAGAAACTTTCTAAGTTCAAGCATGAAACAGATATTCATTCCTCTGCAAGTGTTGAAATACTACCATATACAATTTGGTTTCAGGGCACGCCCTGTCATTCAGTTGGTAGAAAGTCGGCGGGGTCTTTTGAGCAATCTACTTAACACAGCGATCAGCTGAATGAACGAATAACACAAAGTATCCCTAAATAAGAGACAGAACTTTTTACGTCTCTATGTTCAATCTTTATAAATGAACTATCTAAACGAACAATGTTGAAGTTATTTGATATAACGTTAAAATAAAAAACCTGTGCGAATGGAAAATTGAATCTAAAAACCTGAACAATCCCATTTTTTATTTGTTTCTGTCAGTTAAAGAACTACAAATGAAATGATTAATGGAAATAATTAAATGTGGTATGAAAGACACGAAGATGATCACCCACGTGAAACTTCATATTTTTATGTGCGTACGGTAGTTTATTTTAAAATTATGTGACTGTTATTTTCATAATATATTTAATTGTATGTTAATCCTGTAGTAAATTTCTGCTCAATTTTCTTTTTAACCTGATCTCCAGAACGTCAGGTATGTGTGGTGTATGTATTATTTAAACTAAGTCGTTTTTATGTTCGTCAGTTTTTCTATGAAATCGTCTGTAGTACTCTTTGATAATATTAATAACGTAAGGGGTTTGTAAATCGTTGTGTGAGGTTCCGTTACGCACGTACCAAGGAGAGCTGGTGATAAGGCTGAGTACTTTAAATTGAGCCGCTTGTACACGAGACAAAGTGCGACTAGCCGCGAAACCATTTATTTGACAAGCGCATGGTTTCTGTTTTAAAGGTCGGTAAGACGGTTTACTAATAGCATCATGTGAAAGTTTTGTTCTTCTAATCACTGTTTGTTTTAGTTTTATGTGGCTCGACCAGGTTAAGCGTTTCTCAAGTGTAACTCCTAAATAATATTACCTTGGTTTAATTGTGTGAATCTCTGCAGTGTTTATTAAAATAGGCGGACACGTGCCAAACAGATAGAAAACGTAATATTTACAGATTTGTTAGGGTTTGCGTTAATTTTTCGTTTGTTAACCCGTTACGAAATTCCGTTGAAGTAATTTTAAAAGGGTCAGAAAAGCATTACGAGTAGTTATGGAGCTATAAACAATGGCGGTGTCACCAGCAAGTGTTACTGTCTAGATGTAAGAAAGAACTAGAATGTCTGGCTCGAAAAGTGTATGGAGTAGAAGGAAACAATTTCTCCTTGGGGCACTAAAGCTTTGATAGGATGGATTGATGACAAGATGTTATTTTCTCGAACAGCAAAGAACGATCGTCCGAAAATATTTTATAATTAGAAAATAATGGGAAGAATATTTTTGAGTTTAAACGGAAAATCTGGTGCCACACCCAACGAATGCTCGGGCAACATATTTCATTCACATAGCTTTTTTCGAAATTTGAACCTATGTTATCTGTTACTTCACAAAATCTATGTACAGTTGAGTGTTCACACCTGAATCTCGTTTTAGAAAAAAAACTGAAATTTCAGAAACGAGTAGCAAGCTGTATTTTAAATTAAAAATGCTATATTAACCATAATTTATTGAAACAGAACAAAGTGAAATAAACATGTAAAAGAGGAACTGACGTTAACAACAATCCCCATAATTAAAATCAAGTGACCAAAATTACAGAACGTAGATTAAAATTTTAAATTATACTTGCAAAGGAAAGCGCTAAAATTGTACAAATTTCAATGAAATTTTACATCGATTATTTACGGTTGAGTTAAATTCCAGTCATGTTTACTGTGTACAAATACGCAATATTAACACAATGTGTGTGCAAATAATACAACAAACTATTTTCCACTTAAATTGTTATTCGGATTTGCAGATAAAACCAAACAGTAAATTAGAGTGTATAACCCTACGAATATTCACTAGTAAATTCAAATTTCGTTAATTTCCAACATTTAGTTAACAGAGTTAATTAATTTAAGCGAAGAAATACTAAACATTATTTTTACGATAAAATTTTCATGCCCAACTTCACTCAGAGCAACTTAGTATATAAGTTACAACAATAGATCTTTACAAGGTAAATCTAATAAGTTTTACAATTCTTAAAAAAATAAAATCGTTCCTTCCACACAAAACCAGTGCCACCCAATGATAGGAGACCCGGGTTCGATTACCGGTCAAGTAAAGCATTGTTTCATCAATCGTCTTCACTTTTCACCTTTTATCGAGTGTATCAGCATTAATGTAACGGAGTCAAACGTATAACAAGAATATAATTATGCACAATTCAATAACAAAGATTTTAACTATAAATTATTTCAGTAACTCCGCCAACGGTGTTTTTTAATACCGTCGCCGGTTCCAACCCCACCTCGTAAATGATGAGGATAGAGGAGTAGGAGGAGTAACAACCTCGTAAAAAAACAAGGGTCTATCTGGCCCGGATGGTGGCACTCCGTCAGAAATTCTATCTAGGGTATTAGGCGAAGATGGTCAACGGCTGCGATGGCAGAAGAGGCAGTTTTATTCCCAACGGGATACGGGACAGAAGCGCCTAGAGAGACAACTCCAACTAAACTGTCATGCATGCTTGGATGCAGTTAGGTGGCAGCCACCACTATCTGAGGTGTGGGTACTTTGAAGTGGAAGCGAAATAGGTTGTAGGGGCAGAAATGAGGTTTCTGAGAACGGCTGTACCTGGGACGATAGCCTAAGGAATACGGATAAACGTAATAAAATTGGAATTATTAGCCTAGATACGAGAAAGCAAATATATGACAGGTACTTGTAAAACCATTTGTAACGGACGAGGGAACCGCCTGCTCCGTTTAGTCCACGAGTACAAACCCTATGGTAAGAGTACTGTTGGACGCCCGAGAAGGAGATGGTTTCTGAAAAAGGCCGGGCTGTCTAATCAATGAAGTGAAGAAGAATTATTTCAGTTTTAAATAAAATTAAAAAAAATTAAATAAGAACAAAGCAATATTTTATTATTGCACTTTTTAATGTTAATTTATGTAGCCTACATAACTACTTATTGTGATATCGACAGGTTATAAGTATGATATTCTAAGGTATTTGAATAATATTCCATTTTCTCTAATTATTAAGCTTAAAACTAAACAGTAGGTTTTAATATTATTAAACTTAATTAATTAATTAATCAATATAACTAATATTTAAAGAATTATCCGAATTTCAATAACTATTAATATTATGAAGAAAATAAGTTATATTATCAGAAATCGGCTAAAACTCACGACTAAAACTCACGGCTAAAACTCACGACTTAACCGTTACTACGATAACTCCAAAGAACTAATTGAACCATCAATTCGTACCTGAAACAAAAAAGAGACAAAAATTAAAATAATATCACTTGAAATAACAAATTTTTGACAAAAATTTAAAGCCTCAACCCCAAATTTTCGCAAAATACTGGTACAT
Organism: Catonia carolina; assembly: GCA_035578175.1. Lineage (NCBI taxonomy): Eukaryota > Metazoa > Arthropoda > Insecta > Hemiptera > Achilidae > Catonia > Catonia carolina. The sequence goes on from JAQMRL010000002.1 coordinate 87,542,049, forward strand.
ATAGCTTTACGATAATTAAAATATGCACTTATTTTAAAACGTTACGGAACATTGTTACAGCAAATTAATAAAATAACTTTTGAATGTATACAAAAGGAAAAATTTAGTTTTCATAACTATTTGTTATAAGATTAATGATGAAACCAGACGTGGATTCAAGATGTTATTTATACGTATTTTTGAAAAAATATATTATAAACAAAAGTATCTCATGAAAATGAGTTTTTTTGTCTAAACGCTGACTGTTATAGTACATCAAAGCTAATGATATAAACATTGAAAAATGAAAAATGAAATTAAGCATTGTAAAAATTCCAGAACTGGAAAAATGTGGCAGATTATCCAATTTATTCACCATTGCAATAATTTTGTCTAAACCTATGCATGCAGTTGAATGAAAATACAAAAACATTGCATAGACGGTTTATTGCATTTATCATTTCAAGATAAAGATTTAACTACGTATTAACTATTATATTATTATTTACAATTTTTTTGTTATAGATTTAATCATTTTCCAGTGCGCACGATTGACTAATCGTGCGCACTCTAAAATAGTTCCATTAGTTACTACACACTACACAACTTAACAGAAATATGAAATTTGAAAAGTAATGAATTTCTGTAGTAAAACTTCTAATTTCTAACCTTGTACTGATACCGTGATAGCATTAGGAATCAAAGAACCGTAAACTAGAAACCAGAAAATGCGTGTGCCATATTAATTTAAATATACACTACGTTAGCGGGTTTTTCGGGGCGGAAATATGATACTATTGAAACGAGGATATCAGGGACGTAATTACGGCCCCAATTCCGAGGAACCTTTGAATAATAATTTCAAAACAGCACACCATTAAAACATTTCATAGCAGTTCCAAATTTATAAGCTCAATTATGAGACAAAACTGTAACAAAACAACCAAAATTACAATAAAATTTTCAGTAACTAGTACTAATTAAAATTTTACTACAAACAGGTTACCCATTTTTTATCAAGCCATTTTTAAGTACGCTCATATAATTTTTTTATTAAAAAAAGGAAATTAAACACCCACTTGTGTGACAGAAAATCACGGAAGGGACTGCTTTCATTTATTTATTTTTTAATAGCAAAATGGAAACGAGGTCAGGGAACAAAAACTAAGCAAAGAAAGAAATATAACTATATTTTTAGCAGCGAGTATTATATATGTGCAGCACACAAAATCTACATGTACTATATTCAGCTTCATAGTAATTACTTGAGAAAATATTTGAATTATAAACCATATATATTTTTAGTTGAGAAGACGACACTCTCAATTATTTTATTCGTGAGACAAATATTTTGCTTTTTTGAACATGAACAGGTGTCACTTAGAATAGAAAGTCGGTACCTTTCTCATCAATTTAGAATTAGTACGATGTTTTACTATTCTAACATACATTTTAAAACTGCATTCTCAACGGCAATAATATTAATTAAAAAATATAGTTTTATCAGTTAAAAATTATTAGAAATTATTGAAATTCAAGAATTACAAAATCAGATTTCACTAGACTCACTGAAAAATTGTTCATCGTTTCAGATGCATTAACTGTTAAGGTAGTTACCAATACTTTAGTTTACGGACTAATTGGACCACTTGTATCAAATTTAGAAATCCTTCTAGGTTTGGTTTTAGGATTCTTACCTTTTTCCCAATAATTCGTCATACTTTGGGATCTACTCTGTCCGATTTTATCTGTACAAATCATTGACGACGGAGTTCGAGTTTTTTTTATGAATCTTGTGTCTTTATCTTTAAGCAACTTAAGCTGTTCAGATTTTTGTAAAAGATTTTGTTCTGCAATGTTAAGTTCTTGGATATCTTGCTTTACTTCGGTCAACCACCTTGGAGGATTTTTCTTCGAGTTAATTATAGAAATGCGTTGTTTAGTTAATCGATTGTCCGGTATTCTAAGTAGATGCCCGAAGAAAGAAATCCGCACGATGTCACTGATAGCCTCGATTCCATGGTAGAGTTCAGAATTAGACATTTAGGTCCAGATACCGTTGAGTTTCCGTTCTTTGTTTATGCAAGTCCTAAGGATTATTTTTTCTACCCCAAGAATTTCTCTCATTCTCGTTATACTTACAAATACTTTTATATTAAACAGGTAAACTTTCTAGCCCGAAATCGAACTTACACCAAAGCAGCTCGCGACATTAAAGAATAAAACATCGAGGTAGATGATACACAAGTTTTGTTAATTCCTCCTCTTAATACAAATACAACTACTTTTTAATAAAATTACAATAACATTTCGAAAGATGCGTGAACTTATATAAATTTTAAAATATATCAAGTGCCTATTAATTTTTAAGATTATACGTGACTTATCTTTATTTATCTCTTAACAACCGCCAATTAAGTCCGATAGTTAGAGAGGAGACTATATTAAAGATAAAGCACTATTAAGAAGTTGTAAAAAAAGACTCATTAACCGGTATTCATTTCTTGTTACTTTATTCGATCTTTTCTACTGCTGTTTTAAAAGGTTTTCTAAATCTTCCCACGTCTGTAAATCTTAAAGTGTGTGTTACAATAGCAAATGAGTTATGAATTAGCCCTACAATCTAGAATAATTATTACATGTATAAAAGTTTTATTAAACGAAAAAGATTATTAGCTTGTAGAATTATTATATAGGCCTACACAGCTGCCAATTTGCAACGAAATACAATGTGAGTATTAATTTTTCACGCTAACAAAAAGCAAAACTCACTAATAACCGGTACAACCGTTAGCAATACAATAAAGAAATAAACTATACTCTAATAAGAAAACTCTGGTGTGAAGCACTCTAACAACTTTCTCTGCCAATGCAAATAATGACCAATATAACCTAACATTAGTAATTAAACATTAGAAATAAACAAATAACTGACCTCAAAAAACATAACCTTATTTTAATCATGAGTGAAAGATGAAAAATTAAAATCGACCTCAGTTTGGCTTAAAAATACGGAAAATCACTGTTTCACGCTAAACTAGGCTCTGTAGAGAAAAATGAGATAAATAAAAGTTGTAGATCTTTTAATTTCCTATAAATTTGATTATACACTTTTGTCGTACAATGCATACTAAAACCAAAATCTTAAAAATATCGATTTTTCACACGTTTTCGTGAGAAAAAAAACATAAAATCGCTAATTACCGCTAAACTAAGCATTGTACAAAAAAATGTTTTTGAAATAAAGTTGTAGGATTTTAAATTCTCTACAACTTTTATTATATACATTTTTGCGCTAAAATACATATTTAAGTCGTAATCTTAAAAACCAATTTTTAAAGGGAAAACAACCACCCCAAGAATTTCAGCAGACATGGCGCCATACCCTATCTTGTAGAACATAAAAACTTTAGTAAACCAGGCGATTTTTAAAAAAATCGTAGGACCAGTTTTTGAGAAAATCGCAAACAAGTGAAAATGACACGAATAAACTACTACTTCCGGTGGACCGATTTTAACGAAAATGTTCGTGTCGGGTCCGGTAGTGGTATGTAACTTAAGTTTCAAGTTCGTACGATGTTCCATTTTTGAGATATTCTGTTCACACGTATACACACACACACGCGCGCGCGCGCGCGCGCACACACACACACACACACACACACACACACACACACACACAGACTTATCGCTAAAAACATATTTTTGGGTTCAGGGGGTCTGAAAACGTGTAGATCTGGTGTAACTCGATTTCGAAAAATCTACATGAAAACAATACTTTCCTTCCTACATATTCATAAAGGCAAGGGAAAGTAAAAATGACTTTAGTAGTTTTCTAACAATCAAATATTTGTTCAGAAATGTATATGGTATTACATCACAATTCTATGGTAGGTTTTCTCATAACCGTTTACTCGTATTTTTGGTATTTTAATCCTATAATTATTTTAAATTTATGTTTCTATTTGTTTTATTTGTGTTACTTAAAATCTAAACTGTCATTTTACTCGACAGTTTTTCAGATAAACGCTAATGTAGTGTAATGAGACAAATTTAGTGCACACCTGGTGTTGTTTACATTTGAATCTATTTAAATAAATCTGAATAATTCCAGCTGATTAAGATAAATATTTTAAAAAATTATTTAATTTACATTTACAGAATATGGTTACTAGGCAACTAAGAAGAAGAAATAGAAATTGTAAATTATTTTAGTGGGGGACTGGAGGCCAAACCATGCGAGTAGGTCCCTCATTCGTTCTTAAAAAAATAGTAATAAATATCTAATAAATAGTAAATATAAATAAATAGTAATAAATATAACGTTCATGTTATTAAAAGAGACACAAATTATTCAGCTTAATAATAATAGTGATTATCTGGTAGCTTTTCAATGCAGATGTATGAAAACAATAACAATAACCATTCGTTTAATAGGAGAATTGAAAGAAATATTTGAATCGTTCGAAGATTGTGAAATCAGACTAATTAAGATACGTAACAATTAAGACTGTAATTATGAAAATATATAAATTGAATAAAACTTATAATGATTTAATGTGAATAATGTTTTATTGAAATAAATAAATAAGGGACAAGGTAAATGAAAAATAATAAGATCAAACTTGAAAGCTGATACAAGGTAAATAAAGAATACAATATTAATTTAATTTCTTTCAAATTTGGCATTCTCTTGTGAGGGGCAGTTTAATTATACTACAAATCTGGCATACCCTCGTGGGAATTAATTTAGTTCTCTTCAAATTTGGCTAATCCCTTGTGAGGATAAAATAGTTCTCTTTCAGTAGGTGGTGAAGGGTGATAAATGAAAATGACCACTAAAAAAGTTCCAGAACTCACAAGGAATTGAATCGGGAACATCTGGCATAAGATCCAGTTACGATTGAATCCTTCACAGGATACAGTATAAATCGTTTATTGAAAAATTAAAAAGCTGACTTGTGAAGATTAACACTAGAATATTGAGTACAATAATTTATAATTGAATATTTTTAATACAACGTTTGGCGTTTTACAACGATTTCTTATTTTAGGGATTATACAATTTTTGGGTCAGTCTACTATTACCGTTGAGTTTACCTAATCAAACCCAAAGGTTCGCATACTACGCTGAAAAGCGGAAGGTTCCGGGATCGGTTCCCGGCTAAGTTCTGAAAAACTATTACACGTTCAAATACGGCATTCCTTAATCCAAGTAGTTGCCAATGGACAAGCTTTTCAATAATTTTTCAATGGACTTTCAATAAGTAAAAAAATAATTTAGTTATCATCCAATTTAACTAAAATTATAAGATTCAGCTGCTCACGCGATAGCTTATTTGACTGAGAAGTTAAAAGTTCTGAGTTTGATAAGTTATGAATAAATACAAAAGATTTCAAAACCCATGGTCACTTATCAGACGATATTATTAATACGATATACACCAATCAACAAGACTAGTGATACGCTTACAATTTTGTATTTATAATCGTTCAAAAGAGAAAAATATAGAAAAAATATAAAATAAGAGAATAAAATAATAAATAATATATTATTAATCGAAAGAAAATCGCAGTATGGTTACTTTAAAAATAAATGTTATAATAATATATTAGAATTATAACTTATGGTTGTTGGTATAAAGTGTTAGAACATTTTAAGTATTATTGAAGAGAATATCATACAACAGTTGAAAACAAGATTAATTCGACAACTGAGAGTAAATTGAACTGTATGACACGGGTTGAATGCACTTCTAACCGACACGATAATACACACAATTAGGTGTTGATGTGTACTGTATTTTCACCACAGGGGTTTACCAGTAATAGCAAACTCTATAGCGGAGAACTCAACTTCTAAACTGATGAAATAATAAGAAGCTTTCCTCCTCTATAATAAAATAGTACTCTAACTTTACCTTAATGTTGGTAGAGTACTCAACACAAGATGTACAATTAAGAAATTCCGTTTGGTGTTACATCCGCAACAAATTGGATGAAGATTTTTCTGTCTGTGGTATCAAACAACGTAAACGTGTCTTGATTAGTTTCGCATTCCATCTGAGAACACCCATTCACGTACTATTAACTCTACTCCTATTTGTTCTAACACTTGATTCTAAAATGTTGAGTATTACACTCATAAACTCAATTAATCCGTATAATACTTATTACGGTTAATAATAGTATATAAAGTGTTACGAAATACCATTTATTATAAGTTACTCTTAAAATTTTGGGATAAAATTACAGAGTGTAATCTGTAATTCATCTAATCTAATGGACAACTAAACAAAATTATATAATACCTGTAATACTACAGATACGAGTAATCCTTCACCACCACCCACATCGATCGACTTGAGCGATTCTGTGAGACGCCATTAGACCATTAGTGCATCACGTATGTACAACAAAAACTGGTTATAAACAACCCAGTAAACATAATATTTAATAGAATTAAACTTATAAATCAATAATAAGGAAACCTTATTTATTAACAGATTTTACAAATCTATCAATAAATCAATATTATATTCTGAGGTAAACTTGTAACAGGCAGGTGGAGTGTTAAATTATTTGCACTCGATCTGCTAGTTCCAAGGCTACGAAAAATAGTTCTGTTTTTGTCACATGGTCAGCCAATTATATGACTAAAGTATTTAAGAACATAAGAGAGGAGTACAAGACACTAGTCAGAGTTAACTCTCCTGAGAGTAATGAATTTCATTTTACAACCAGACCTTCTGGTGAATGAAATGAAGGTGTCATTTGCAGGGTGGAAAGAAGATGCTTTTCAGAAAGCCTGGCATGCTGATAAGCATACTTTTCCATTCAGTGAGGAAGACAGTGGTAAACCACCTTACTACTCGTTTTACTTAGTAAAGCCTCTAGAGTTTCAAACCAGCCTTTCGGCTGATGTCCTAAACGACAACAGTTTGACATAAATAAAATATACATAATGAAAGGTAACATGCTGCCTTGAGGAAGCAAGATCAACAAAGGAAACCTAGCACATGTTTTGGAGGATGAACAACTAAAAATTAACACTAAGAAAACAAAAGTAATAATCTTTAGTAAGCACGACAATCAGCCTAATGAATATGAGAATATTTAACTGAATAATGAAAGAATTGAAGAAGTAAGCTTAAACTGTTATTTTAGAATGTTTTATCACTTGAATAACATTATAGAAATGTATCATAAACTATCGTGATTTTGACTTACGAAAATCATACATACCTAAACATAACGTAAACCTACTTTCTAGTTAATTTACTATTGAACGCCTTATCGCCTCAACGTTACAAAAAACACTAAACTTAAATAAATCTGTTTTAATCAAGAACGTTAAAATTGAATAAATAATTTCTTAGTCACAATCATCTGCATCACGATCAACTATTCGTTACAATCATCTTAAAATCCGTTTTATTATTATTTTTACAGTGGTTAAACAGCAAAGGTGTGTATTAACACACTTTTTAACAAAAAGACCGAAATACACGTTTATAGATCCCAATTTTACAACTCAATTATATAGTATTATCATATTGTCGCGACGCCCCCAACCATTTTCAGCGCCTGCAGACGGTCCCAGAACCTGCCTGCCGCGGGAAGCGCTGCCAGCAGTGCCTCCCCTCCACTATTAAGTGGGCTCGCTGGAGAGGTATTTGAGCAACCGCATTGAACCGCAAATCACACTCACCTACCAACTGCCGAACAGAGAAGAAGAAAGAAGAGCAAGCAAGAAGAAGAGCCCAACCGAGACCGGACGCACCATCCCTGGTCTACGCTAACGGTGGCCGACGCACAATCCCGCACCAGTCAGCCTTCGCCGACCCGGAGAGAACCGCCTCGGCTGCGCTATCGGCAGACAGCCTACGCCGACCTGACACTGAGGTTCTGGAGGCCACCACTGTCACGGTGCAGAGAGGACCAACTGCCGCTGAGGGAAGGCTAGGCTTGAACCCGGTACCCAAGCCGTCACTCTTCGGGCTCCGCTTCCAACACACCGGCTCGCCGCTTCCGACCACCAACAACGGCCCTTTTCAGGGCTACCAAACTCACAAGCATGGTTTCGCCACGGATCGTAGACCCAGGATGGCGACAATATAAAGGCAATATAGACGGAATAACATACGGACAACGTTGAAGCACCGTCCGTCTGTTATTACCCTAAAGTATCATGCATTTGTTTACTATATGAGACCTAGCGCATTCGATTTGTAGACCCTGAAAACCACTATACACAAATTTTCAGGAAAATCATTAGACCCGTTTTCCAGAACAGTTGCGCATACAAACATACATACGCCTAGTATTCGTATAATATTATAGGATACAAACACTTTATAAAACACTTAAAATCATAATTCGTAATTACCTAGTTTCCAAAGAAAGTTTTAAACGTTTAAAACCAGTAGTAAACAAATAATAAATAATTAAAATTTTCATTTAAGTAATCAAACAATTTACGAGTCCAATTAAATTGAAACAAAACACTATAATTGCACCATTTAAAAGATTTTAAGAAATTTATTATTAATTTACATAAAAAATTGTTTATATTATCGGATGGATTGACAAAATAAAAACAAACAAAACAAAATCAATAATGAACTCAAAAAAAAGAACAACCTGACAACTGTAATTAACGGTACAGTTGTTAATCTGAATAACATGACATAACATGCAATAATGGAGTGCTTGTAATGTAAATAATAATAATAATAATAACAAAGAAAAATACTGAATCTTTCAATAATTGAATAAAAAACAAACAAATACAGCTGTCTAGTTACTTGCGTACAAAACAATAATACAGTATCTTGTATAGTGATATAAAGTGAAGTAAGGTATGCTAAAACTGACAAGTCAGTTGGTTGTAATGCTGTCAGTGAACTATACAATATCGACAACATAATGAACAGGTGTACTATCTAATAAAGGGCTTTAACGAGACACATTTCATTCAATAAACAAACTCTTATTCATTTTGACAGAACGAATGTATACTTGTTTATCAGCCTTGCCATGTCTTGCCTTGTCTTTATCTCAGACTTTTATCATTTAAAAAAAATGGAAAATATATTTGCATGTAATGCAGTATCGAGTGAATATGTAATACGTATAATTTACAAATAGACGTAAAATCTGTTATTTTATCCTTCAAATTGTAATTCTTTAACAAGACGTATAAATTGTTTGTTAAAATATTTCACTCATATAAGAAGCTTACACCCTTTTTAGAAAAATAACGACATTCAATAGTACAAAATGAAATACATTAATAAATTCATAAATTGTCGTCTACAATCATTAATAAAATAAATAAGACATCAAAAAGTATTAACTTTCTCGTTAACATCATTTTTTGAAATGATACTTACATAAGTCTTCGTTTCCGTGAAGGCAATGATATAAGATGATATAAAAAGCAAAAATGCCAGATTTGACCGGGAATTGAACCCAGCAGAGAAGCAATTTGCGTTGACTGTTATACCAATAGTCCGGCCGTTAGTACTCACCTACGTAGTTAGTACGTTTAGTATTCACTTATGCTATCACTCATTAGTACTCACCTTTAAGTAATTTACTCACTTGAAGTTTATTTTTACGCTGATTTCGTAACAATTTCAAGTTAACCTAGTCAAAAATGTCGAATAACTCAACAAGGAAAGAAGAAATTCACTTTGGCAATTTCAAAAGCCCTATTTTTGGGATTTTTCATTGTTAATTAAAAATAACGGCAAAACTATGAGTGCGACAAAAAGTTTATCGTATTTCTCTTAAATATTTTTCTGTATTCTTTTGCACTTCAGGGCAGTCATCACTACCGTATGATCATAGTTAAAACAAAAAAGATTTTGTGAGTGGGTTCGAATCCCACTCAGGCACGGCATATTTTCATATGTTAAAAAAACTCATTTCATCCTCACACAGTTGCACCCCAACGTCGTCGGTAATGATCTTGCAGTTGATGCGACGTTAAATAAATTAAAAAAAAAATTTTACGAACGAGAAAAAGAGCATACGAATTTTACCAGTGGTAGGTAATATTTTGGCCACTTTAGGAGAGTTTCTTTGGCCTATTCACAATTTTACAATTATCAACAATAGAAATTTTTTTTTATAACCAGTTAAGAAAAAGAACATTTATTATTTTACTTTATCCTACATATCTTCCTGTATAATTTTAACGAAAAATACATTTTGTAAAATATTTTTCAAAACGCTTCGATAAATGTGAATTAATTCACATAGATTTTTAAAATTTTGAAATAATCTTTCGAGAAAATTTAATCTTTCCATAAATAAAATTGTAATGGAAAGAAAATAGAAAAATTATAGAAATATCTAAACTGGTTGCTGAGAAAAACATATCTAAGTGAAGAAATAAATTCTCGAAAAAATAGTTTAAAGGTACCTGTGACATCACCACATTCAAGTAACACAAGAAGTGTTATTTTCACTAGGATGAAGAAAATAACTTTTAAAGAAAGTTGTATAATACAACTTTCTATAAAAATTGTGAATTTTGGTGATATGGCTAAATAAGAAAACTTATACGTTTTTCACCTATTGGTTTTCTTCTTATTATATAATTTTTAGGCCACCTTTCTTCTATACTATGCGTCACATCAATATGAACTTCAAGGTTGATGGAGTTAGCCGCAGTACAGCAGATCCCATTTTTTATCTGCTACTTGTACGATTATCACACTCACACAAGCACACGAGCGCGTTACAACGATAGTATATTATACTGTATATGTCGATACAATATGCTACTGATGTATTATGTAGCTCTGTTTTGATCTTCAGTCCATTACATATTTTACTTTGTTGTATTGTTGTATGCCCTCCTTATAATACTTTTACTTATCAGTATACGCGGCAGCGCTGGAAGACGAGAGGTGAGGTGGAGCTATTAGTAATGCGACATTGAAGCACACTACGATATGACGCACACTATAATAAAAATATGTTTCTATTATTAGCGTGAAAACCCCCACAAAAAAAATTACGAACACTGAAACACCTTTTATTTTCTAATAATTGTTTAATTACGGATATTTGAACTGAAGGATGTTATTAAGAAAATCTTCCAAACGATCAACGTTTCCCTTAGCTCATTTAGCAACTACTGGGACAGTACTTTCTGTTTACCGCGAACTGAAGTACCTTTCCATTCCTAAATTCAAATTCTTAATTTCAGAATACAAATCAATATTTGGTTTATATCCGTTTCCTTAAAAACGCCAAGACCTGTCTAAAATAATGATTTTTAATAAAAGACAAAAGATTCTAATTTATTGATGCATTAAATATATAAATATAATTAATCGCAAAAAAGTAAGTATAAAAATAGCAAAAGAGGGCAGAAGAAATAAATGTATTTAAAGCAAATAATTTATAACTTAAAATCGTTGTTTTTCACTATAAGATTTTTTAAATGTATAATTAAAATGAAAAATTGACAGATATAATTTAATTTTTTTATAGCAGAGGAAAATGTTTCAGATAAAGTAAATGAGTGTTTATTTTAATGAAGTAAACTGAAGAACACACTAAGATTAAATGCCTCCTTTATCCAGTGAACTAAAATTTCTGAAAATTATGTTTTCAGAGATGACGAATAGACAAAATTAATTATACAAATAGACGGAGTGAGTAAAAAGGAGAGAGAAAATTGATGAAAAGATGGGGGGAGAATAAGAGATATAGAGAGGATAAAGGACAAAGATGAAACAGCAAAAGCCTTTATCCAGGCAAGGTCTACGCTACAATAATTATATTCATTTGGGATTCTTACCAAGACAATACAAACCTAAGGTAGGTCTACACCGGTTACTAAAATACTCCTCTTATTGCATTGCTTACGGTGTTCACTGAAAATAACACATTATCTTTCTCTCTCACACTTATTATCTTTATAACTCAAATTTCCTCTTATTCCTATTTCACACGATATGATTAACTACTTCCACGACTTTCAGGTGTTTTCTTATTCCATTATTTTGCTTTGCAGAAAATTCAATCCGATCATCAGAGTTCGGTGAAACGTTTATACGCTCGCAAACACTATGAAACTGAAAATAAATGATTAGAATATAAAATTACGGTACAACATAAGCCTACCCTTAACCCTTTCTTACCCAGTGAGGCATAGAAGTCACATTGGAGTGAAATAACATACATAAAAACTTTAATTGTTAGCGACTACTTTGGATTAAAGAGCGCTGGATGTGAAGTGTAATAATTTTCTATACCCTAGCCAGGAATCGAACCTGAGACCTCCGCTTTGCAGTGTAAGATGCTGACCACTACGCCACGGACGCTACCATTAGTTTCTTTTTAAAGTTAGTTTTAGTCTTAAATATTCGTGTTCATTCACTAAAATAAAGTAGCATTTCTTCGAGTATGTTGAATGTACATACACGTATATTTTTTAGGCTGTAAATACTGATTTTGTCCATTTTACCAATATTTTTGAATTGTAACCTTTTTTAAGTCTTAAATAATGCTTTGCTACAAATTTAAGCACGAGAATTTTGTTTAGGAAGCCTGCACATGATTTTTACTTATTCACATTGTTGGGAACTTTGATACCATCAAGCCCAATGTGACGTATGTGTCACACTTTTTTTGTCATGCCATCAAAAAGGCTGAAGGTCTAAAAGTGATTTCATTTCACTTAAATGTCAGTAAAGTGTATGAAACAATGTACACATATTTGTTTGTGTAAAGTTAAAAAATTTGGGATTGAAAGGGTTAAAATTGTATCATAAAATATTAAATTACAAAAATTAGATAAATATTACATCAATACTATTTTTAAATATTCATACTATTACAGAATTACGTAACTACTAGGCAGAAGTGGTTGATTACATAATTTTGTTTTTTTTTTTAATATTTTGATTAAAACTGATCCAAAAGATTAAGCTATCAATTCTTCTTTCATAATGTATTTAAACTAAAATACTTAAATTCTATAGTCATTGGATCATATGCATAGATCTATACAGTAACAGGATATTGGTGGACCGCCGTATTAACACGGAACATAGGATTTTACTTTTAAATATTATTTTTATGAAGAAAACTATGATCTTTAATACACTTAAAGCCAGATTATTTTATACAGAGCCTCGATGAAAAAGTAACAGACGTTTAAAATGCACACTACAGAAAAACGGTAAGAACAGGATACTTTTAATGCGTAAATTGCCATATCTCCAAATTTTTTTAAATAAAACAATTTAAGTAAAACAAATCAACGCAGAAAAGAACAGGCTTTAATATGCTGTCGCGTTGAAATTTTTGCGTTCGGTCGTTTTTGGAAAAGAGCTCTTTAAAAACAATAGACGCCTTACGTGGCGGGCACTATAACACTATTACACTAGTTCAAAAGGCTCAACGCTATAAAGCCTTTTAGATAAGAATATTTTTGTAATAACAGCGAAAAACGGAATACAACAAACATTTAGAAACAAAAAAGAAGTAGTTTATCTTGAGAAGTTTGCATCTTAAAATGCCATATCAGAAATATTTTTCAAAACATCTTCCTCACGAATACTTCAATCGGTTTTTATACAATAAATCGAGCCCTTCAAACCGAAATTTTAAAAAAAAGTTGTCAACTTAGCTTAATTTGATAACGTACAAAAATATTTTTTTACGTGTAGTCTACGATTTCCAGAAGCTATTTTTATAAAGGTAAGATGCCCTTTGATTTCTTACTGATTCCAAGAATAACGAGATCTAAGACGCTTAAGTTCGCATGGAATTCTTTATAGCCTACACGCCAACTCTTCAGGTGCGCAAAAAAGGTTTTAGAAAAGTACAAGAATTACAAAAACTAATTTATTTTAAAGCAATACATATTATTTCATAACTCCCGATACATTCTAAAATAGACTTCGGTATTTCTAATACGATATTTGATCCGAGGAGAAGTAGTGTAGTGAAACCCGGAAAACGGGAAAAACAATAAACGAATTTACTTAATACACCCTTCGAGTTAAGCAATAAACCCGCGCCAAAGCACTGTTCTGCAAATTACAGGAATCTATTACATATACTTATACAAAACTTAGAAAAAAGGTTTAGTATTCAAATGATGCCTCCAACTACAAGACGACATCAAAATCTTGAATTTTAGTGAATACATAAGTTTAAGAAACTGCAGGTTCTCGATAATAAAACTAAAAAAAAAAAAACACCCAGTAGTAAATATTCTTAGGAGGGTGTTTTTGTATAGAAAACGCACGATGAAATTTGAGGTTCTATGTGAAAGATTAAGTCAGATCTTATATTAGAGAAAAATGAGTTTAACGCTCCCGATATCCTATAATATTATACGAAAACCTGTCGTATTGTATGTTGGTATGTCTAACTGTTCTTGAAAACGGCTATAACGATTTTTCTGAAAATTCGAGTATATTCAGGGCCTAAAAGCCGATTGCGCTAGGCCTCCTATTAGCAAAAAATCGTTAACTCGCTAAATTAAGAAATATAATTTTAGAACAATAGGCTGGCTACAGAAATAAAATAAACAATAACAGATGATATAGTACGCAAATACATGGTATTTTAAAATGTAAAGACTACGTCAGAACTCCCTTCAAAGGCTTACCTTATCAACCCACTGTATTACCATTCTTTTCAGAAATTTTTCATATAATCTGCAACCGAGCGATGCTCGGTATACTGTGGACAATTCGAACTGGCACAACTCTTGCTCTACATGCACATACAGTTCCGCATTAAGTATATCCATAACTATTTTTTCAACAAGATCTACAAATTTTAATGTACACAAATGCCTACAACCTTATTTCAATGTACAAACATACAAATAATTATTTCAATTTCAAATATATATTTAATTTGTCCCAGTAAAATTTTAAACTATAAATTACAAGAACTAAACTGCAAAAACTCACTAAACTATACTCTAGAGTCGCAAGCATCAAACTAAACAAATTTCTCTGAATATATAATGAACAGAAAATCATATATGAAAATAAATTAGTCACACCATTATGTCCGACATATTATTAATAAAAACAGTGAAAACAAAGCGTAGTGACCGTGCGTGAGTCGCACATTACGGTAGCGATTGTATACTTTTGTGACTACCGTCGTTGCATGGCGAGGGGTGAAAAGTGGAGTAGATAAACACCAAGGCTGCTTGTTCCAATTCGTATTGTCCAAGGTATAACTCGGTACTTAATTTTTTAAAAATCGCATCAACTACTAGGTTTTTAGTGAATAAGGTGGGTTATCTAGCTTTAACGGCAGAGTTAAGACTTGTAATAATTCCCAGATCCAAGTCGGGAATTTAACCCGGGATCTTCGCAGTACCTAAGCTACCACTTCGCTGCGGAGGTGGCCACCGATACAATAATATATATATACTTGTTTTATAGCTTTCATAAAAAGCCAGAGATCCTCATTGTAGCATACTTAAATAAACAGACTGTACATGAATCAGTAAAATAAAACTAAATAACAGGTACGGATAATTTCCGGAAGATCAAAGGAACAATATTGCTTTACTCTACTACACAGACAAGAGTATGGAATTTTAGTTCATAATGAAAATGCATACTAACTTAACAACAGGATCCCTAGAGTATTAAATTTACATGACATTCTTAATATACTTTACGTTAGTACTCTTTGCCTGTCGCTAAATCAATTTACTAGTAAGTTTGTTGAGTTACATATATTTAAACTAAATATTATGTTAAAATTATACATTAAATGGTAACTCGTTTATAACACTCGACTAACTATTTAAACTTATACCAACTACTTGGTTTTCTAAAGCGACCTTCCTCGACTTTGCAGTACAAAAAAGAAATGTATCCCACGTTTCTTAATTCTCATAATTTCTATACATGGAAAATCTAGTACAAAGTAATCGTCGGAATGATAAGTCTATCTCTGAAAGAGTTGAAATTTTCGGAACAAAAGTTGAAGCAGTACATAGTACTTCTAACATATACCGGTGTCTCACGAAAATTAAACCATACGGAAATAGCATTGATTTTTATTAGTTTATTAAAATCAGAATCATTGGAAAACGTATAGACCTTTAAAACAATAACAATTTTGATAAATTTTAAGTAGCATTTTAGCTTAAAATCGATAAATACATAAATTTGTAACCGTTTTCTATTAAGGTATTGAAAATTTTATGACTAAGTCACATTGTATTTTTGAGTAATGGTAACGTTGTTGCGTGGACGGGTAGAGATAGGTGGGTTGAATCCATGAGAGGAAAAACTTTTTTATTGTTAAAAAATATCGACAATATTTAAAAAAAGTAATTTATTTCTTAATTTTGACAATTTGTTTTATCCTCTAAAAATATTAGAATGCCTAATAATATAATATTTTCTTCAGCCACATTTAATTTTCAGAGACAGCTGAGAGTTGCAATAATTAATTTTAGATGATAAAACAGTTATCAAGATTTTTAAAAAAATAAATAATTTTTTTTTAAAATATTTCCAATATTTTTTTAACAATAAAAAAATATTCCGCTTATAGATTCGATTCACTTATCTCTACCCTACGACGAAACAACGTCACCATTACTCCAAACGTACAATGTGACATAGTCATAAAATTTACAGTACTTAAATAAAAACCGGGTACGACTTTATCTCTATACCAACCCTGTGGGTTAATGGCTATTCTTTTTTTAATTTATTGATTTAAAGCTGCATCAATTACTTGGTCATTAGCGAATACAGTAGCTTATGTAACATTAACTGTGGGATTTGAGACGTGAAAAATTTCCAGACCCTGGCTGGAAATCGAACCCGGAACCTCCGCGTTGCAGGTCAATGCGCTAACCACTAAGCTACGGAGGCGGCCCTTAATGGCTTTTGTAATATGCAAACTTTCAGTTTCTTTCTACGTATTGTTTTATTTTTCATATTAATTATTTTTAGAAGCTATGATTTTATTGTTGAAATAATTAAATACTTTTTGAATAAATAGTTAACCTAAATTTATCTCATTATATTCTACTTACGTTATAATAACTAACAAAACGAATGAAAAAATAAAACATTAAAATATGAAATTTAAATACAGTACTTTTTCTTTTTAATAGCAAGACAGTGCATAAAAATAAAATATTTAAAAAATCTCGGCATAAATTTAGCAGTTAATGTTGTGTAAATATAAGTAAAAATTACACTGTTGCGTGCAATTTACCCATATGCAATTATGCACCTACACAAGTGACCGACTAACCTCTATAGGGTCTGAATTAATTAAAATCCCTCCCACATGAATGGCCACTGCTTCACCTATATCTACCTGTACGTAGTAAACAGCGTTAACATGAATGGTTAGTTGACAGAATAGTGCAATTTCACACAAATTATCGTATTTAAGCGAATATTTAGTGACCCACAATGTATTTTATAAGATCCATATATTTCTGAGCTTAGCCACAAACACGGTTGGCAATATAATATAAATAAACTTCACCAAATGGTTTATAAATTAATTTTAACAACTTTACATTAAAGTTTAAACTAATATTTAAATTTTGTTTAACCTTTATGTAATCTTTGATACACAAACGCTCAAGGTTACTTTTTCATCTACGATTACTAATCTGCACGCAATTTTACAGCTCCTTTGGTCTTAAGGATGCCAAATATTTGGCTCGGCAAAATATTCAAATATTCAATGCATTCAATCCAGTCAACGGCACTAAAATTGATAGCCCAAGCACCCTTTTACGTAAACAACAACAATCTACAAAAAACATTTATTAACCAACAGTTCAGCACTTGATTATTAAATTCGACAAAGAAATTTCAAGACAAACTACACTTACATGCTAATCCACTGGTAGAGTCACTAACCACACTAGATCTACCACACAACCCCCAGCGACGAGTGAAAAGACACTGGATTAGGGATCTTCTAAATTAAAATAAAATGAATACATACAACACATCCCCACAAAATTAATGGCGGAATGTCAGGAGGAGGTTCTACTATGATCCCTCCCTCAAGCCTGTCACGGCAGCAGTTTATTATTAGTAATTTAGAATTTACTGGTTCATAATTTGCATGAAAAGATTAATAAAATAAAAAAAACTGTATGAATTTCAGTTAGGACTATAACAATTTCACCAATTACATATAATGCAGTGGTTCATAAATAGATTTTGTAAGCATACGAAGAGAAAAATTTTTGATTTGATTTCAGGCTAAGATATGAACAATTTCAACAGATTACTGCATTAATATAGATGTTTCTAACTCACAGTAGTCCCTAATAAGTAAGTTACTTAAGGTAAACCAAAACCTAACAATGAAGCCACAGCTTCAATAACAAGGCCTTTAGAAAGAAAAGAAGAAAATACACAAGAACGCGTATGAATGATGCGATGGCAGTTCCTCTGCTGCTATATGGTGTGAGTCATGGGTGTTAAGAACAGCCCAATTATAAAAAGTAAAAGCCGCTGAAATTAGATTCATGACATCAGTGAACGGATGCCCCCTGCGAGATCAAATTCGTAGTAGTAACGAAAGAACTAGGTACAGACGAAACTAACCTAGGATAAATGAGCAGATACAGGACTCGATAGAAAAATCATGTCACAAGAATGAAACGGAATAAAGGATTAGTAACGTGAAAGGTTTACAGTCCAAGCATTGCAATATTGCCCAATTGGAAGAAGAAGCTTGGTTAGAACAAGAAAAAGGTGGTTTGAGACTAGAACAAGCGTAGCGCCTAATTCGTAAGCCGTAGAAGAAGAAGAGGAAGAAAACTAACAATTGTACCACCCGTGCTGTGTATAGGCTTCTTTTTAACTTCGCAGGAGTTGCAAATATCATACGGGTTGGTTACATCATTTTAGTTTAAATTAGAATTATAAATAAGACACACGTAGGCATACCTATAATTATTGAAATAATTAACCAAACAATAATAATCATAAATTATCTAAAGGAAGTAATTACCAGGTAGATGTAAGGTGGTTAGAACATCATACGAAAATACAGCAAAGAAAAGTAAATAATGTTTTTGTAAAGAAAAACTAAACACTGGTGTTTTTTCTTTATTTAGTAAAAACTACAACTATATTTATACAACCATCAGTATTTATGTTGTACGTATTTAATGTCCTGTTTTAGTTTTCACAGTGGCAAACACTCGTCATTGTTTTATATAAGATCCCAATTCCAGCATAATTTTAATCATCTTTGTGAATTTGGGGGTAAGTGTGGGTGAAAATGTTTGTATCTCTGGATTCGTGTGATTTATTGATTTTGAATAAAAACGAGTGCATAATTTGTTAATGGTGTGGTAATTTGGTAATGGTATACTGTGTCTACGTTGAGATCTCAATGCATGATAAGAGATTCGTACTTAGTAGGGACTACATGTGATTAACAGTTGTAATGTGACTTATTTAGTGCACACCTGGTGTTGTTTACGTTTGAGTCTATTTAAATAAATTTGAATAATTCCAGCTGATTAAAATAAAATATTTCAAAATTATTTAATTCTAATAAACAAAATATGGTTCCTAGGCAACTAAGAAGAAGAAAAGACTTTTGTAAATTATTTTAATGGGGCATGAAACTTCAAACTAATAACATGCACTATTTCAATGTCCCATTCAAAAAACCATTTTAAAACATAAATCATAACTATAATATGATTTAATTTATATCACAATTGTAATATAAGAAAAAGACTCATTTAATAAAAAAAAAACAAATTAATGAACAACTAGCAAATAATAAAAGTACATGTATATTTAACCTACATTTCAAAACAGACATTTTTAAAGACTATGAAAATTAATATGATGATAATTATAAAGAATATTAGGTAATGATGAAACAATAATGAAGAAAATAGTGAAGTATTAATAAATGTATACTAAGGAATATAACAGTAAAAGTTGTGATTGTAATTATGAAAATATGTTGATTAAATAAAAACCATAATACGTTAAACGTAAATAATGTTATATTGAACGAGATAAGGGACATGTTAAATAAAAAAATAATTAGATCAAACTTGAAAGCTGATACAACATAAACAAGGAATACAATATTAACGTAATTTCTTTCAAAACTGGCATTCTCTTGTGCGGGGCAACTTAATTATGTTTCAAATTGGCTAATCCCTCGTGGGGAAAATATAATTTCTTTCAAATTTGGAATACCCTTGTGAGGAATAATTTAATTATACTACAAATTTGGCATACCCTCGTGCGGAATAATAATAGTTCTCTTCAAATTTGTCAATCCCTTGTGGGGAGAAAAAATAAATTTGTTTCACAGTACAAATTTATTTTTAAAAGTTTGTATTCAGTTTACGTTTGTGTTTTTGCCTAAACATAGATCAAAGCTCCATACATTCACATAGGACAAATTAGGTAGTTGCAACAATTTAGTTTTTGTTTGATAGGTAACTGTGATGTACGGTGGAAATATTTGTATATAAACATTGAGTAGTGTTATTCCATCAAATAAGTATAAATAAACAGTAAGTTTTCCCATTACATTTTGTTTTTATTGAATTCTTTTTGATTTTGGTTTATCCCGATTTTTTTATTTTCCAGATCGCTACTGGTCCCAATTGGACCGGATAAACGAGGTAGTACTGTAATATTGGCATTAATAAATAATTTTTATATAAATATATAATTTTAAGACTCAGATATTCAAAATAGAAGAATGGATTACCAACCAATTAATTATTTAAAAAAAAACAATAAAAACAATTAAAAACTCCTGAAAGTAACATATTTTTATTCAATTCCCAAAAAAATATTTATCAAATTGATTTATGATCATTTAGTAACAAAAAAATATAGAACCGTTCCAACTGTGATTGCTTAAATAGTATAAAGTAATAACTGATTCTTTTATGGCAGTATGAAATATTTTTATACAGGATCTGTTCAATTCACACTGTATTAATGTACAATAAAAGATTTATTAGAAAGAAGGGACGTTGGGTTTCTAAACCATTACACAGGTGAGCGCCGAGAAATAAATTACTTCCTGATTTTATGGGACAATTTGTATGATAAAGGGTAGTTCTATTTTCGTGGACGCGATTGTATACCGGCGGCTTGTGCTTGAATAAAAGATAAATGGTAGACCATCAGTCGGTAGTTTAATTAAGCCGGGGTTTATATTCATTAACACGCACTGCTCAGAAACATAGTCCAAAAGGGCCAATTACACAAGTGACCTGCAATTTATTACCAATCGATAGACATGCGCAAGCGTCCTCTCTGACACAGCAAGAGTAGAGAAGGGAAAGCAACCGGGATTGGTACACGACCATCATCATACTGCATACCCCTTTTCAAACTAGAACCCAAAAAACCGCAAACATGAAACAATGGATCTGATTAGGACTACATGGAAATTTATCCAGTAATCAATTATTCGCAAATACCAATACGTGGAAAAGTATAAAGGGAAACATGATACGGTGTAGTTGTTATTAATCAAACATTTTTGTTAATTTACAAAAAATAACGTTTTTAATCGTCATTGATACATTTATTTAAAAGAGTGTTAGTCCAACTTTAAAACTGAATATATTTCGATGATTTTTTTTTATTTTGGACTCACTGTACGGTACGAATACCAACGCACATTACTTTAATTTATTAATTAAAAATAGCATACCACACAAACATATTTGCTTATGGTGTAAGTAGCGTATGTTATATATATACACACGTACACACACACACACGCACACACACACACACACACACACACACACAAACAGTACATACTGCCTATAACAGGCAGGTGGAGTGTTAAATTATTTGCAATCGATCAACTAGTTCCAGGGCTACAAAAATTATTTCTATTTCTTATCACATGGTCAGCCGATTACATGACTGGAGCATTTAACAACAGAAATAGCAGAGGTGTAAAAGACACTAGTCAGAGTTATCTCCTCTGAGAGTAATGAATTTCATTATATAGCCAGACCCAGTGGTTAATGAAGTGGAGGTGTCATTTGCAGGATGGAAATAGGTGGTTTTCAGTAAGTGAAGCCCCTCCTCACTGAGGAGTGAAGAGGGGCCTCACTCCTCATTTACTTACTCATTTACTCACTCCTCGTTTTACTTGGTAAAGCCTTTAGAGGTTCAAACCAGCCTTTCAGCTGACAACTTAAAAAACAACATATAGCTACATAAAATAGATTAATTTACTAAAATCTCCTTTAAAATTAACTGTAAGAAGAAAAAATCTAGAAACTATAAAAAATAAACATATAAATGACAAAATATTCTGGTTTGAAACATTCACACAACTTTGTCTTACCAATGTAAATAACGAACAGTGTAACCTATTTAAAGCGTTGTTACGTGTTAAAAACGTATTATTACGTGTTTTATTAATTGTAAATACTTGATGTTTTTGTAGCAAGCGATAGAGCTTATACACACACACGCGCGCGCGCGCGCGCAAACATATATATAAATTTTGGTTAATGTCAGTAAAATCACAACTTTATATGACATTGTTTGTCACAGTTCCATTATTAAAACAAAAGAAAGAAATTAAAGTGGATTGTAAGTAATTTTTTCCGATTAATTTACAATTGATTAAAATAACTGAAACCATAAAATATAACCAACCCAATACATTTAACGAATAAATAAAGTCCAGGGATAATTCTGAGAAAACTTTGACCAATAGTCTACATTTTTAATTTAGGAAAAGTTTTCGTAATAATTTCGAAAAATCGGAATAAATTATTTTTGTTAATGCAATTTACGTCATAAAAGAACTACAAAATATCATTTTGACTCGCAAATGCAACGTAAATAGTTAATAATCATTACAAAACAACGCTTTTCAATTTGAATAAACACTCAAAAATAAATAAACCATTTCAGAATCAAAAACGACAAAAATAATGGGTATATACAAACAATAACGCGCAGTAAAATATTACGTATGGTTTTAAGAGAGGACAATAAAAACCATAAACTAGGTCACTAAAATCGTTAATTCACATAATTTTAAATAAACACTGTCTTTATAGTGATCCAAATTTATAATATTTGTAAAGTAAAATACAGTATAGACATAATATTAAATTTTCAGTATAATAAAATTAACATTACTGTATATTACCACAGTAAACTGAACAAATAAAAATAACCCACTCCATAAAATTTTTATAGTTAAATTTTAGTAATGAAATGATCGACTTCACGTTTGTAATAATAATAAAATATAGTAGAAACTAGAATCTGAAATTTTGTTTTACCAAGGCTTATGCCTAATGCCAAAATCTGTAGGTTATCCATTAGAAACACAAAACGCTGCCTAATGTATTTTAAATAGAGATATGTTTGCCCTAAATACAGAAACGATATTTTTTTTCTCTCTTTAATTTTTTATTTACAACTGTAAAATGATACAACAAGCAAATGTGATGATTAATCTTTTGAATTACTGACAAACGTTCATATACAATGAAAAGGAAGAAAGAAGCAAACAAAACATGGTAAATATTTTTTTTAATAATGAAAAATTCAGATAATTAAAATTTAAATAAGCTTTAATACAAAGGTTGCACACAAAATATAACTAACACCGAGAGAAGACACTTTTCTTTTTAACATGGAAGAAACGAAACAAATAAGAAAAACAAAAAAAATAGAATGATATATATAAAGGAAAAAGGACAATTAAATTTTCCTCAAACGAATTTGTAAATTAGTAAACACGCTGTAAAATTTTGCAACAATTTGTTTAGTTATTTGAGTAAATTACACTTTATCTAGGAAAATGTTTAAAATTACTTCAACTGAAAAGCGGAGAAATTTAATTTAAAATTTAACTGTAATAATTTACGCTACGCACTAGTACAGATTTCATTAAAATAATTACACTGAAAGCCGATTAATTACAACAGAACGACCACCAGCATATTTCAGATGTAAAATTTAATTTTAGTGGGCGAAAACGGAAAACCGTTGTTATTTTCAACCAAACATCATGAAATTACAAAACAACAAATCGAATTAATTACATGTTAAAATTAAAACTGAATGACTACAGTTTTAATAAATGAATTTTGTATAGTGTTAGTAGCTGATGACTTTTCGTTACAAAATTGAAACAAAAACTCGGAACTATAAAATTGAAGATTCCGACTTCTGTTCAATGCCATGATTCGAAAAATGTTACCTTAAAACCAATCAATATTATTTATTAACCCGCTCCTTTAGCTAATGTTGAACTTATGCTAAATCAGAATATCCAATCGTCGGCTCCGCAGAAACATGACCACAAATTCGTGATAAATTGTACAAGTCACCAGACTTTTGTTTTTTCTTAGTAACCATACATACAAAAAAATTTAATCTGTATTTTTGAAATATCAAGTTTATAAATGTCACGATATTTAAACGTGAGGGTTCTGCTAATGAGTCCTGTTCGTCTAAAAAGTAATAAGGTGATACAAAATAAACTACAAATACATGTTTACTTTTTGTGCAGAGTTGCAAAATTGTAAATTTAATAAAATAAAGTAAAAATATAAAAATTATAGTAGTTCTTAAAACTGAATGTATCAAAAATATAGATTAAATTTTTTTGTATGTATGGTTACTAAGAAAAAACAAAAGTCTGGTGACTTGTACAATTTATCACGAATTTGTGGTCATGTTTCTGCGGAGCCGACGATTGGATATTCTGATTTAGCATAAGTTCATCCATTTATCCTTTCCAAGCTATTTTATTTTGTAACTGTACAGGAAATATTAAATCCAATTTTTAAGTGAATATCTAACCACCAGCATATCCTCAAAATTTACACAAAATAAATATAATCTTTTCATTTTTTCACTTTAACAAAAATATCAGACTTAGACATTATTTATATCAAATAACCTAACAGTTCATTTAATACGCGCAGGAAAGCGTTATCAATAGAATAATCAAATTTTAGGACAGGCAAAACTAAAAAAATAAATGAAAATATATGCCTAATGACAATTTTTTAGTACTCCCCAAGCAACTCTGCAAATTATGTTTTTATTAAAAACTAATAACTGTTTCTCACTGGGATACAGGTTACAGAAATTTATGGTAAAACTGAAATACTAAATTTACTATTAATATGAGCTCGACACAAAAATAACATGAAACTTTAAACTTTATTTATTTTTATTTAAAATTTGCAGTATCACAATCAATTCTTTGAATTACAAAGACAATAAAGAAATAAATAACAAATTTATTAAGATAAGTAATACAGTTCGAAATAATTAATAAAAAATGTAAAATAAAATAAATAAATATAAAAAAATAAATAATTAATGTTACAAAACTCATTAAAAACGCAAGACCTTTTATCAAAATTGAAATATGCAAACGAAACAAATTAATTATAATTTCAGTTCACAAGAAAATAAAGAAATAACACCAAAACAAATTTAGATAAAAAATTAACTGAATTTGGGATGTCATTGTCTTTTGAGCTTCGTAAAAAAATTATCACTGCTGTCCAGTCAGTAGATGGCAAAATGCTTTGGGTACTCGTTTAGTCTTCATTCATCGATTTTTACTAAAATTTTAACTTCCTACCTCAATGTATTCAGCCTCATATCGTCATAAAAAATTTATTTCTTATGTACTACTTCTAGTGCACCCACGGTTGAGCGCGAAAATGTCTTTTAAACCGTCCCAAAATGTCTCTATTTTAATTTTAAGCTATACCCTAATATGCTAACACGAGCTTCACAGGCATCTTGTACAGCGTTACTTTTAATCCTGTTGTCAGCAATAATCACAATACAATCAAACAATCAACAAAACAATTTCACAATATATTCCAATGTTTCAAGTCATAAACGTTTCATCGAAACTGTTTCGCTGCTTAAGTTTTATCAAAATATGTTTCTCTTTCAATGAGATGAAGCACCTCATAATTTTAACTTCATGAACTTTGATATTTTTCACTAACAAGAAACGAAAAACGGGACGAATAAAGAAGTTTTCAGCATCATACTCATGCTTGGTTGCTTTATGTATTTCTAACGAGTCTTATTACTAATTTTTTGTTATAAATAATACAAAATAAATATTACTAAATTACAATTATTAAAAAAATTAATAGATTTTTAAATACATGTAGCCATAAAAGTCGTCTAAGATTAATCTATGTGAAATTTATTTTACAGAATGGTTGGACATGAAAAGATACGTTTTCCTTGAGGGCAGTTTTCCTAAATCGGACTAAAACGAACGAAAGGCCGGTGAAAATAAATAATATAAAAAGAGAACGACTTGTATGAACGATTTAGTAAGTCGAGTAGACAAGAGAAAAGAAAGGGTGATGTGATTAGTATTCGGCTGAGCTAGACAAGAGAACGCATCACGCACGTCACTAATGTTTGTTTTAAAATGATGTGGTAAGCCTCGTTCATCTTTCTTTTGTAATGATCTCAGGTGTTGAATAATGTAGAATATTCCATCTCTTTCCTTTTCTATTTTCCCCACCACTCGAACAATTTCTCCCTCTTGGTACGTTATCCGATGGTATGCTTCGCTCTTATTCTCTTTGGCTCGGTCTCCCTCTTTTCCTCAGCTAACAGCTAAATTTACGATATCTCCTCTGCCTGGTCCAATACGAACCCATTGTAACAACACCCTTATATGAAATTGTAATGAACCGACCGCAAAATGTTCTGAAATTTAACTTACAATGCATAACAAACTACACGCTTTTAAAATACGAATAAAGTACCGAACCTTAAAAACAACAAGCAACTTAGTCGCTCTTATTTTCTCATTAAAACACTACGGCAAAAGATTTTCGTTACTCTTTCGGAGTTTATAGAAATTTAGAAACATAATAAAGATAATTTATTCTATAAACATACCTAATAAATTCAGTTACACAAAACTTATTTCAAGAACCTTTCGTTGTCTTAGAAAAATAAATATTTTTTGCAAACCTTATTATATAATATACTTAATAATCACAGAATAAATAAATATTTGTTTTCATATTCGGTTTTACTTATTTAAAACTATATAAACCTATTCGTATTGATGTAATACTTGACGGCAATTAATTCACCACATAGTAAATGACATGACGAGATTACTTCTCGTCATGTAATTTTAAAATTGTTATGTAGACGCATTCATTGTGTCTTAAATAAACAAGTATAATAGGCCTATTGCCAATCAGAAACAGGTTGGTGAAAATGTTTATGAGAAGGCAGTACGCTAGGTAAGCTAGGCTAGGCGTCCGGCACAAATTGCCAACGTGTAGCGAGATTAACCACCCCCGCATGGTCAACAATTTAAAAAATGAATTTCGAAAGACTCAGCTGTCGCTGAATTAAATGAATAATTGGTTTATGTTATTGAATCTACAGCAAATCCAGCGGTCCCGGTCGCGAATTCAGAAAGTTACCGGTTGGTGAGATAGGAAGGGGTTTCAAAAAGCGCAAAATAATAATGAAATAAAAAAGCTTTGGTCCTGAGACTCAGTGTACGCAATAGAAACACTACCTAATCTATACTCCGACGAAATTTCACTAAAATCGTATGAGTATATATACGAAGTTAAATGCCAATAAGTTTGCATGATCCGTAAAATATCTCCAAAAACGGGTACTTTTTTGTTCTAATATCAATATCACTTAAAAAAAAAAACATTTCAAGTTTTCACCGTTCAACGTAGAATTAAACAGACATTAATTGACATATAGTACATTAATCGATGCCATATTCTTTTAACAATTGAGCTTGAAACTCAAGTTCCTATTACTTTCGACGCGGGCATTAGCTTCTTTTTAAATTATTAAAAATAACAACAAATTAAAACAATGTATGAAAAATTATCACACGCTAACATCCAAAGATACTGTATTATAACCCATATTCTTTGCTAAAATCCGAAGCACTCCGAACGATTACAAATAGGGTAAATTAAAAACATTATAATTACAACTTTAATGATGTTAATTATTTTATTCATCAACTGATGGTTTGTTCTATTAACAAACTCCGTTCACTTCGCATTTATGAATATTACTTTTGTTTACTGATCTTACAATATTTTGAAGAAGCTTACTTTCTTTATAACTATTTAGTCAGTTTCAGCCAGCTATGGGCTACATTCACACAACTACCTGCAATTACTTCTTTTTCCGTTTTTCCCAGTATTCTCTTATTTTCAATGTTACTTTTTTCTTCTGAGAATAACCGTCTTATTCCTTTCTGCGTCTTCTCAGACAGATTCGTCACCTCTGTAATTTTTGTTCCGAACACTCCTCTGTTCTTTATACCGTTATCTTTGATTCCAATCCCTACAAACCTTCCTGATATTCAAATTTATTCTAGCAAACTTTTTGAGCGTCCCGCAATTCAATATCGATCCGTTACGGAATGAAATAATCTTAATGAAGTTTCTGGTAAACTAATGATTGGGTGCAAAATTTTAAATAAAAAAGCAGAACTTCAATTTTTTTAATTTTTGTTTTATGAAATTTTTACGTTAAATGAACTCTTTACAAATGAGCGGTACGTGAGTTTGTAATTTTTTTAACCCAAATTACTGCAGTAGTTTGTAGAAAGTGATAAATTACTGTATGTATAAGGATCAAATGAATAAACGCAATCAGATTAACGTAATTTACATGTATTTGACATACACCTGACTAAATGTCCGTTTAATCTTTATGGATAAACACATTTAAACCATTTTAACAAAGTTTTTTTGTATTTGGTAGACTTCAATAATAATCAGAAAAGGTATTATTGAAATTTATTACGTCAAAGTTTGAAAATTATAAATTGAACTCAACCAAAACCGATGTGTCAACAGTAACTGCTGAATAACCACAAACAACGAACAGGAAATACCTCTCTGTATAAACAATTAATTAGATGACAGGTAGATTTAATTCTTCAAACTTACGGCGGTGAACGGACACAAGTCTTTATTTACATAATGTACACACAAATACATTTTCCAAATAAAAAATACATAAAAATGTATAGGCCTACAATACTTTTACTTTTTATAATTTAAAGGTTTTAGAACATTTTTAATACTTTCTTTGCACTATAATCTTGGTTATGATTAAGTAAACATTTAAAGGAATATATTAATACAGTAGCTTAAATTCTGAAAACATTTAAGTGAATGTCAGTAACACATTATCCGGTTATTCATGTTATTTCAATGACACACGTGTTATGTCAAAATATTTCTTCGCAAAATTTTCCATCACTACGCAATTTTGGTCAACTATATTGCTAATTAATTTTGATTAAAAATTAAGTTACCCAGATGCAGAGAACGAAAATAACATGGTTTCTAAAATACACGTAGCCTCCAGTAATTAATATCAATAATATGAAAGCTTACCCTTGTCACAATTCTCATCAGATCGCACGTGACCGTTTTCATTAACACGAGACTTTTCTAATTCAAAAATTTTATCCTCATTTAATGTACCTCTTTAGGTTTATTATAACTATCGAAAAATCATAATAAAACTGAAAAAAACATAATACTTGTGAAAAATGCATGGTTCAGACCAAAATCATTTTCCTAACTTTACGTGAACCGAGTAGCACCACTTTCTAAAATGGCTACCATACTACAAAGAGACTTTGGATTTGACTTTAGAAATGTTTGCATTCAAGCCTGAAATGTTACCTGATTCAGTCTGAAGCAAGCTCCAGGCTGAATCAGGTAAAATATAAACGTTTCAAAAGCTGATTACCGGAAATCAACTAAAATCTGGTTATTTTTTATTCGAAAATTACCGCATCTCCTACAAATTTTTATACAAAAATATTTCAATCAACAAACAAAGAAAAGGATTTGGTACTACTGTTATTGCGGACTACTCAAATTGTTCATTCGATAGTTTCTGAAATAAGAGTCCTAATACAACAAATGTTTCTAGTGGCGAGGACTTTAATAATAACCATTTAGCAACTTTAGAGTTTATAAAACGTCGGATTGAGTCAATTTTTATTGTGAAAGAATTCAGATTAGAGTTTTTTTAAAAAAAAGAGAAACCACTTATATGCATTCCCTGTTCTGCAAATCGATTTTACATGATCAGACAGTAACTGAATTTGATAGAAATGATCTTTTTCTGTAGTAATGATATCACATGAGTAAGCAGAAGTTACTGACATCAATTTTATGGCACATAACGTCATTGCACTGAAATGTATTCTAGTGCACTGTGTCGAATTACTACAGATTTAATCTTGAAGGCAAAAATGTTGAATTTATTTGTACATGTACAAATCATATTTATAATCTACATTTAAATCACGGACAATTCCTTGAATAACTCCACAAAACAGAAGGAGCTCTGCAACTACTACTTTAAAACGTATCATTTACTTTATCGAGCTGTTAAGTATTGTATTTAACGAAAAAGCATTACGATTATGCAAATTTTTCCATACCCGGGTTACAATGATCTTTACGTTTTCGCGAATTCCAAAGCCAGAAGAAAATATGCTTACAAGGATGTCCCCGCCCGCGCGTGTATGTGTTTCGTTCAAAAGATAGATCGAGTGGACCAATTCGGCTGAAATAGGAATAATAAGGTTTCCTCAGCTAAACTCAAGGGATTTTTTAAATTAACTATGTAGTCCCAAAATTAGGTGTACTTCGTTTCGGTACATATCAAGAATAAAATTTATTTCAAAACGGCTCCAACGATTTAGACAAAACCCCTGATTATAATTAGTTTGTGCCGTTAGGCCCGGGGTTATGGTATTCCAAGGACAATGCGAGGGTCTCTCATATCATTTACCTTTTTTTTAATACTCGAATAACATGGAGGCCTATATTTAAATACATATTCTGTCCTTCATCAGTAAATGCAAAATACCACGTTGATGTAACACATACAAATATTACAGTCCAGTACTGTAATTAACAAATTATAACACAAATATAATACTGGTCATCAATAATTTTTGCAAAACATTACATGAACAAATAATATAAATTTTCATGACACATTATGTTCACCAATATTTTCTTAAGGTAATTAAAAATAATCACTCAAACACGCTAATAATAAAATGCTGTACACTACTTTCTTTACAAATTACAATTACACCAACAGAATCGCCCTGGCAGATTCAGTATGCTAACACACTTAATATATTTACCATGTTACCATTGTTCAATACATTTACATCTAGGCATTGTTACACAGGCGGTTGATACATCAACTGTAATTGCTTATCACTACACGGACCATTTGCACATTCGAATCTCGATATAAGTCACCATAGTAATACTATAGGCCTACCACGGCGCATTTGATACCGTCCGCAGAGCTTTCCATTAAAACCGTTGCTAAATTTCGATGATCGAATTCCAAGCCAAATTCTAATTATGGAGCTGAACATAACTGAACTCTGTACGATCGGGAAAAATTTTCTCCAAATAATTTCAGATAATGGTTCCGAAGATAGTTGACGGACAGTACAGATTTGGAGTACGAAATGAATTGTACAAGAACAAACGATTAGAAAAACAAAATAAATGTTTAACAAACTAAACAATAGAGATAAGGGTTCGGGAAGTAGTTTAAGGAACTCAGAAGGTATATTGAGAAACAAAAATAAATCGAGAAAATAATGGGTCGAACCATTTTTAGACAATTGATTACTGACTTTAAGGGCTTTTATAAAGAGCAAAAACAGATTCTAGAAATGTCTGACGTACTTTACGTGGTGAATATATAATAAGAAAAAACCGTAATAAGTGTTTTACTTTTGAGACTAGCTTATTACATTTTATTAAATTAAAATGTATTAAAAAAATAATAATTTCCATAGACGTTAAATACTTAAAGAACTAACATACATAAAATGTAACTACATATTCCAAAATTAATATCAAAAATTCACCTTAATTTAATAAAAAATCGTTTCAACCGAACCACAAAACAAAGGAATTTACTAAAAGGACGAAACGTTCCTTTGTAAATCTTTTTGATTTAATAATAAAATATGAAAAGCTTGAGAAATGTAAGGATTTTCTTTGAATCCTAATAAAGGTATAAAGACTCTCCAGCTATTTTCAAGAAATTCTTAAATTTAATTTCTGTTCAGCGTAATGTCTCCTCTGAATAAAAAGAAATTACGGTATTACCAGTAGGTAAAATCATATAAGTAATGCATCTATGATTCATCGATGTAAAAATAGCAAGTTAACATTTACTTTTCATTGACAAACAACGAAGTTTTTGAAACTACTTAATTCAACAAAAATTAACAACTAATTAACCCAAAATAAATTCACTGTAATGTCAGCAATTATTTCAGACTTAAAAAATTACTCCGTTTGGAGGTGTTTTTTTCCAATATTAGATAGTAACATGAAAACGTAAGAGTTTTTAGTGTCGATAAAATGTAAGTATACTACAAGAATTTTTTTACTAATAAAATCACTAGTTTCATAATTTTTTCAGTTCACTTTAACAAGGTGTAACGATCTGCATTCATTTTTTAAACGTTAAACTGTCTTCATCGTAGCGTAGTGGTAGCGCGCTAGCGTACAACGCGTAGGTCCCGAATTCGATTCCCGATTAGGATTTGGAAATTATAACAAATCAAAAAACCTACGTTTTAAGTACGTAAACTCACCTAGCCGCTAATAACCAAGTTGTTGATGTGACTTCAAATAAACTATAAAATATATAAAAAACAAAATGTGAGGAAAAGTTACAAATGTCTGGATTCTAACACTAAGAACGAAACCAACACCAGTGATGTGTTTCAGAAACGTTATAATTTTTTTTAATACAGCTATTCCTGTCTTGGTTCCCCTGCCCAAATCCTCTATTCCCCTCGGCCACCCTATCCTCAACAACGAAGCCTCTCTCTGACAATGGTTCGTCTACTCCATCCCACCATGATCTTCATGGCCTGCCTTTCAAACTTCTTCCCCCTGGGCTTCCTTCCGTCATCTTATTTATCCATCAAACCTTGCTCCTCTGACGTATCCTTACCGCAGCAAAAGTTTTTCCTCCACATCCTTTATTACATTCTCTTGCACTTGCATTCTCCTAATTTTCTCATTTGGTCAAACAACCCCTACGTCAATACTTTACTTATGTTGCAACGATTGTATTTTTTAACTGTTGACTAAACTGTGGATAATTTTTGTTGAGACAATTCGTAGCTGAAACTGAAGACAATGTTGACGATGATGAGTTCTTATAATTGTTTAATTGGTTACGAAAATCGAAAAGGGAAATCTAATATTTTAATGTTTTACCCCTCGAATATATTATCGGTTGTCAAGGAGGTTGATTGCTAACGAATTTTGACGTACTTACTTTTTCAGATGCTTTTAATTTCACTACTTGTTTAATTCCTTGTAGTGTACCAAATTTACTGAACATCTGGAATTGTTTATTTTTTGAATCTATTAAAATGATAAACATCTCCAGCTGATTATTATTTAAGAATTATTTAAAATTATTTCACATTAACAAAATTATTTTAATAAAAAGTTATTTATTTCAGTTGCTAGGCGACTAGAGAAGAATAAGATAGATTTTGTACAAAATTATTTTCAGTGAGGGACAAGATGGCGGTCTAAACGGGTGTCCCTCATTCAGTCTTTAAAAAATAGTGATTAAAATATAATAAATAGTAAAATCGGATGAGAATTGGTATATTATAAAGTGTTTACCGTATAATATTGATAATGAACAGATAAATGAGATGTGAATATAACATATAAAACCCAAAATAAAATAAACAGTGAGTACATAAAAAACTGAAAGATATATTCATAACAGAACGAATATTGTAAAAATAAAGTATTAATTGTTTACTAATTTAGTTCTTCTACAAATTGTCAAACTCTCGTGTGAATAAAATATAATTTTCTCTTCATCCTTCTCATGTAAAGAGCATGTTCAAATCGATGTGAGAAATTTAATCTGTTACATACCATGGGGTTTCAATAATCTCAGAGAATTTGATTGAGATAGCTGTGTAATTTTAATTTTGGAGTAACTAGCTGCACTCAAAAGCTCCAAACCGCAAGTTTAAATAAAATTAAAGACTACTTTCTACAAGAAGACTTTATCTTCAAGTGAAATTTGACAATTTACAAAGCAGATACTATTAAAATATAATTTAAGAACGTATGTGTTTTAATTTAACATCTTTAATATTTGGCCAAAAGTAACAATACAAGTAAATTTAATTTAAATATTCTATCACAACTTACTCGGTCAAATTTTCTGACAGCAGTTACTTTATTTAAATCACAAAAAATTAGAATAACAGAATTAAAAATTGTACAGAACTTTATAATATATGATATAAAAATTTTCGTTTCATTTATTGGACATTTCAAAGATAAAACAAACGGAATTTGTCATTTTGATATGAAGTTATGAATTAGAATTAAAAATTACCATAAAACAATTTAACGTTGTATAATAGGATACACTGTTATATTGTCCTCGGTGACATTTTGCGGTTGTAAAAAAAATATACGAACAATATTTGTAAAACAAAATTTTAGGAACAAATCACGTTATTCATGTTGCTGAAAAAGCTAAAAGAGAAAAGTTTTGTGTAGAATAAAGGACTATTCAGAGAGAGGGGTAAATAGTCGCGGAATTTAATGCTTTATTTATGGATCGTGCTTGAACAGCCCCGGGTCACGCTAGCGTTGGCTCATTGCGTTACAATCTATTGTATTAATGTTATTCACGGAATATTAGTTGTGCTCGCTGCACTTCTTAAACTACCCGCAATTTTCATCCTTCTCATTTCTTGCTATATTTACTTCCCATTCATCCAATTCCTTCTACCAATTATTTATTTTCTTAAATTTTCTCTTCCTTAATTAACATTCTCACTTCGAGAATTAAATTTCATTTTCTGATAATCATTTGTTTACTTTATTAAGTTATTTACAACTGTCCATTAATATACAACTAGCAAATTAGAAGACATTTGAAAAATGACTTGAATGACATAATGGAATATAATAGGACTCAGTAGTAATACTCACACGGGTAATATTTTTTTACAAAATGTCTTTACAAAAAAATCAAACGGCTTTTCATAAATAAACTTTAACATATCATTTGTGAAGTAAGTGTCTGTGGAAGTAGAATTAACTGTTCAGGTTTTTCTCAGAAATCTTTATGAAGTATTTTATCAAAATACTTTCTAATATAAGACTTTCTAATACCTTCTAATACTTTATAATACCTTCATCTTATAAGAAATTTTATAAAAATTAAATGAATTGGAAATTTAAAATAATGCCTACAAGTTGCATGTAGTTAGAAGAATTTACGACAAAGCTGAGCAAAGTTAACCCTAGACCATACAACAATTACTGATATTTTCGAATTATAGATTATTACGAAATATCATGCAAGGCAAAATAACAGGTAAACGTGGTCCAGATCGAAAAACGGTGAGGACAAAAATCCTACGCGACTGGAACAGGCACAGATATGTGCGCTTTCAGACTGGCTCCCAATAAAGTGAAAATTGCTGTGATTGTTACCAACGTTCTGAAAAGATATTATACATGAAGAAGAGAATATTTTGAAACAGATGAAGCAGAAGTATAAATGATGTAAATTGAAGTCACTACCTCTGAAACAATGGCTTTTCAAATACAGCCAAGCCCTTTGGTTTATTCATTCTCAAAAATCTTTTAATTTTTCGAAATAATTATGAGTATTACCGAATACAGTGAATAATTAAGTGCCTAATAATATTTCTGAACCTACCAAAGTTCTGGGGACGTATCTTTTGCAGTCATCACACAGTCTTTATTTTAGTAAGATGGCTAAAAATATGCTTTGCAATTAACTGAAAATTGCAGGAATTGTTGAAAGTATCAATACATTAAGTCGTAGATAATTTCAGTAAATTCTATCAAGCATCGACCTTTGACTGAATGAAAATACTTTCGTTGCAAAAATTAAGGAAATCATTCATCCCCATTTATATTCTAAAGGCATTGTCTAGTCCCTGCGGCCATGAATTACTTTACGTAATTATTCTTTCCACTTCTACATACTTAACAAATTTCATATCTATCGTTAACCCTTCTAAATTTTGGTTCATCGGCCTTTTCTTTATTTATGAACACATACTATCTAAACATAGAAAATATTTATAATCAAACATTTTTATGTCGTATATCATGTTCGATACATTTCTGTCTTCATATTGATTCTTATGGCAGCAAGTTACGTGAGGTAATACGCATCTTTAAGCCTTGGCCTTCGTCGCTGAAAAAGAACAAGGGAAGAGGCTGTAATTGCAGGACTTAGAATTGGGCAAACTACATTAAACCATGGGTATCTCATGATTTCTGGTGATGCTCCAATATGTTTTTTCTTTATTTTTGTAAGTACAGTTCTCTTTTGACGATCACACGTGTGTTGGCGGATTGCGTCTGCTACGCAGCTATGCGTCGGTGATTCAAGACATCCTTTGAATTACAGGATATACTCGGTGACAAAATCCTTATTTTGGACGTGACTTTTGGATCCTTCGATCCATCAGTGTAAATAACAGTGTGTGACAGTCTTGTGTGGAGTGGAATATTATATTTACTCTAGCTGAGATATTAGCTTAAAGTTTACAGTTACATGTTTGTATCTTTTATTTGTGACCCCTTTAAAGCTTATTTTGTTCTTTGTGCCTTAGTTACTTCTTATTTTATGTAAAATTTATTTTCTTGCCAGTGATTTGTATGATTTTAAAGTTACACAAAACTGCGCTCTGCACTTGGGCCCTCTACACTCTTCTGTGACGTACCAGGCGATAGTAACACGAGCCCCGGTTTTCTCCTATTAAAAAAATGAAAAATATTTTGTTTAACCCAATCTTCTAATAAGCTATCTTTTTCATTTAACTCCAAAGTTTATAATCTTTATCCTGCTTTTACAACACCATGTAATGGATGAATTAAAAACGCCTGAGCTAAATCGCTAAATCGAAATAGGAAATGTTCACCGACAGATAAGATAACCACATAAATATTACAACTTTTTAATAAATAAAGCAATGCAGAAAAAACTCAATCCGCTTTCAACAAAGAAGAGAAGAAACCCACAATGGGATTAATCCAACATTTGATGACCTAAATAAAAATTATCAGCGTAAGTATTTATTTATTTTCATACGTTACAAAAATCATTTCGTCCTCCACTGTATATAGTTACACCCCAACGTCGTCGCTAATGACCTTAGTAGTTGATGCGACGTTAAATAAATAAAATAAAACTTTAATAATTATTTTAATAACTGCATAAAAATTCGTAGTTTATATATCGTATAAAGGAAACGTTATCGTCAGTTTTAATAATTCCTAGTATTCGAGTAATTTACAGTACTTATTAGGAATAGTAGTCTCAGAGAGAATTGGTAGTAACTTTGACAAGCATTACTGTTATTAATATTACTACTGTTGATATTACTACAAACAGAAATACGAACAGAATAGATGGTAGTAGAAGGAGCCTTAATTAAACTTGCTCAGAAATTAGTGTCAAAGTTTCTCTCATTTATAAATTGAACAGGAAAATTCCCAGAGCGTAGCTGACTCCTCCATTTACACTGTAGTGAATTCTATGCACTATGAATGAAACAATTACAACGTGCGTAGTAATAATACAATATGAACGTTGAAACGTAGATCTTATTACGAATTTAAAAATCCGATACAGTAACTCTACGATACTACATGAAATAATCTACAAGCCTACAAGGATCTACAGAAAAACCTCGATTATCCGAAACCCGCTTAACCGAAACGGATCTTTAAAATTTTTTTTTTATTTGGTGATCACTCGATTTCAGTAGACGAGAATGAAACGTGGGTGATAGGGGCTATAAAAAGGAAGAGGATACAGCTTTTGAAATGCGGTGTTATAGGGTAATGTTACAGATTAGGTGGGTGGAAAAAATAAGTAATTTAGAGGCTTTTAGACGAGTTAATGAAAGAAGAAGTGAAGAAGTATATGGAAACATCTTACCAGAAGAAGGGACAGGATAGTGGGGTATAACTTAAAACATTCAGGTATTGCTCTATCGATATTGGAGGGTGATATTAAGGGAGTAATTGTAGGGTGAGGCAAAGGTAGAACATTTAAAGCATATTACAAAAGATGTAGGGAGTTATACGTAACTTAAGTAGATATGAAACGACTTTCGCATGATAGAACAGGTTTTTTTTGTTTAACGTCCGACTGTTCTGCAATTACTGCTAATGCAGACGGTAAGGATGGAATGATGTTTTGTAACGTATGAAGATATGCCGTGCCTGAATGGGATTCGAACCCAAAACCGCATGATGAGAGGCGAGCACGTTACCACCTACGCCAATGCGGCCGGCAGGTAGAACAGCTTGGAAACTGCATCAAACCAATCGAGAGACTGATGACAAAAAAGCTCTATTTCAATGTTGTGTATACACGGAGTACTTCATTTAAATACGTAGTATTGTTAAAGTACAGAACAGCATCCAGTGAAATAAATTACGAATATAAAAATTCAATATTCTAGGAATTCATTTACTTGTTATTTACCTCCAGGACGTGTTTCTAATAAAATGATGGTGTGATGTTGCCGCACAAAAGGTTTCATCAAAAATCTCACACTTTTTTAAAAAGATTGAAAATAATTTAAAAAATACAGTATATAATACTATACAATATTAAATTTTATTCTCATGAAATATCTGTGTTTCCGTTTATACGTACTAATAAACAAGTAAAATATTCAGTTAACAATAAAGTTACTAAGGATATTGAGAAAACCGGAATAAAATGCGAAAACTAAATGAACCGAATCAAATTCAGCCAACTAATTACGAACTTGAAAGGGTTTCCATGAAGAGCAAAAACAGAACACCGGGTGGACAGAAGAAAGGAGAAAAGCCCACAGTGAGTAAATGCTGAGAATGTGGGCAGCATCAAGGGCTTCCTTAAACATCTAAAGTCACCGCATGTGGTCAAAAGTTGGCCATATACGAGGAAAAAGTACTAATAAGTAGTCGTCAAAAATACTGTAAAATAATTTTTAATACTCTTAAACGCTAAACGTTTGACTATCCGTATTATCCGGAATTTCGCGTATCAAAAATCGGGTCCGCCCCTACATTTCGGTTACGTGGGGTTTTACTTACTGTTCGGATCATCAAAAATTTACACTATAATTAGTTACCAGTTTATTTTTATACCAAATATTTTTTATACTTAGCTATCGTTAGCCAACCACAACATTGTAATTTTTATCTTAATTATATTCGAAAAACATTTTTCGTTAGATCATAAATAATTTTGTCAACGCCTATATAATATTGTTCTCTTCAAAAACCTGGCAAAAGCACTCAAAAATTTAATTTCTGCATTAAAAAATGTTCAGATTAATTATTACTGTCAATGCCTATAAAGGTATATTCGATCCCTAAAATATCAATACCAATCAAGGAAACCAATATCGACCTGAAGAAACTTGGAAATTTTCATTGTTAGGTTATAAATACAGTTCAAATACAGTACAATCTGTTTAGAAACTACAAAATGCAGGAAAGAAAATGTAATTCTATTAAATAAAAACAATACTGACGGCACGAGTTTCTTTCATCACAACTAAAAAATAGAACTGTATTAGTATTCAGATTTTCGTACGAATATGCAAACGGTACAAAAATAACCATATTTTTGTGCAATATATTTTGCGGTTACGTCCGTAGTTATTTGTGGATACTACAAGTACAAATACGTAAGTCTATTGTTTTAACCATAGACAGATCCCGCATCCTGGTCAAATATAAGAGACTCCCTTATGCTAGTTTGTTTTTTTTTTAAATTGAATACTGGAAGTACTCAACACATAAAACAAAGTCCAATAAGCTAGTGTAATCTTTTGTAACTTCGTTTTAAGCCCCACTAATATCAGGGCGAATACTTTAGACTACCGGCTTAACAAGTAGTGGTAGGAAACGTGGTATTAAAATTTCCAAACTCCTAAAATGTAATCCAAACTGGAACCTTTCCTTTAAGAAAGCGTAAGCGACTGACCTATCGAGCCGTCCATTAAAACTTTATTTATGGTAACTATATGTTCATAATTGCATAAAATTGAAATTAATACATTATCAGCAACTGATAAATAACTTTTAGAATTTAACTATCGCAGATGCACTTTAATTGAATAAACATTTTAAAGTCAAACTCAGTGTACAGGAGAATAGACTATACGTTAGTTATCAAAGTATAAAGTTGTAATTCAATAAGATAGAAAGGATAACGTAGAATTGATTAATGGTCATTTCTGAACAAAGTAGGTTATTAAAACAATAGTTTATCCCGTGTACAAAGCATTTATATTAAGGTTTTATTTTGTAGTTCAAGGAAAAACTCTTTTATAGGCTTTGAGACAAGTGATCTGTAAGAAGAACGTTTGAAATAGTTCCATTTCAGTGCACACCTTAAAACAGAAAGTCTAATACCTAGTAGATTGCATGAAGAGCGTGGTGAAGGATGGAGTGAGCGTCCGTCCACCCGGAGGGCGTCACGACTAAATTTCCTCGCTGTGCTAGACTAACACTGCTGCATTAACAATTTTGACCAGTGGAGCAGCAAAGAGAACTGGTAATGTACCACTTGGTCCACACTATTATGACTGATGTGTTTTATACCCGTAACACATCTCAATAACGACTAAAATTGCAAATGGAATACATTACAAGCGGACATTAAGCGCGCGATTACAAATAGCTTATTTGCAATCAAACGCTTAATAAAACATCATTTAGTACAAACTAAATCAATACGGGAAATGCAAATGTTGCGCTGTTTTACATACTCGCCAATAACTAAATAGGTTTACATAATTTATTTTAAATTACCATCAGCACTCATTTTTATCTGCTAGTATTTTTCACACCGGTTGGTATGGAACTATTATAATAACACATCACTATTCATGTAATATACAGAAAACTCAATTAATTTTAATATCATAGTTTATTTTTCGAATACTGAATACACAATAAGATTTCTCCAGTAAAGATCACCCGAATAGTATCTAAATACTTAATAAAAAATTGATTTGAATGAAATTCTAAACATAAAAATCTAAATATTCTACGTAACAAATACTAGCCTCGCAAAACCTTTTTTAAATACAGCAGATCTACTATCTATTCTTTAGTAGAATATTGAGTAGATGAGTTTGTTTTGGTTTACGTCACGACTGAAGAAAAACCCTATGAGGGAACTTTGTAGATGTAAATCATGTGTTGTCTTTTCGCTTTCCGGTTTCAATGTTCTAGGATGGCATACATCGTTCCTTGGAAAGGTTTATGTAAATCGTAATATCGAGCGTTTTGATAGAATAACTATAACATAATATAAGAGAATTCGTAAAAACCAAGTGCGATGAATACGTACATTTCTGAAAATTTATGTACAGTAAAGTCGGTTCATAGTTGCATGTTTTGAAGTAACATGTGGACAATGACAGCAGCTCACAGGCAAAAATAACATATTCCAGAAATGAAGCTGAATGAGATATATGGCCTGGTTATTCCAGATTGGATAATCAGAGGAATGCAAACATTAGTAAATAATTTTCAACTACTTAAGAGTTTATAACTGTAGGAAACTGTGGTTAGTGAACATGGATAGGATAAAAGTGGACCAAATTCCCAAGTGTTTGAGGAGTACAACCTGAGACGGTGACACAACTTGGGATGACCAATGCTGACGTGGAATGATCAATAATTATAAGATCTGGACGGCAAAACAAGCAGTATCCCTAATAACTGATGATTAGAAGATAATGGAAACAAATTGTTCTCAGGGAAAAGTGATCCTAAATAATGGATAGTGTGAACACTAGAAATGAATTGCTGAAAATTATAAAATACAGTTAAAAGTTAAAGCAAACACCATATATGAAGCTCTAGTTTTTACAAAATCAGAAATTATTTGACAATTGCAACAAGCCTTAAAGCACACCTGCAAAGACTCTATAATTGAAAACGCTTGCCTATACAGAACACATTTGCTACTAAACTTTGAAACATTATCAGTAGTAATCAGTTAATCATCATCACGTTACGAAATTTAAAAAAATCGATTTAAATATTATTATGTGCAGAAAATTAAAAAAGAATTCACAGTGTAAGTTCACTAGTGATCAGATTAAAATAAATACTCACAAAATTATTTAGTAAAAGAATAAAAGAATATACTTGACTCATAAATAAATTTATTTCTCAGAATTAGACATACACCGATTATTAAAGCACTGTTAATTCGTTTCCATTATCAATAATCTCTACTTAACAGAAAAACACAAGTAAAAGAAAAGCATACATACTGAAATAAGTAATCTAAATTAGTTGAGATAACAATGTAATAAATGTTTATTTGATAGAGATAAAAATAACACAATTAAAAAGTAATTAAAAGAGTATATTTTGAATTTTGAAGAAGAGAACAAAAGAAAAGTGTTGATATAAATCACAGCGAAATTGTGAAAAAGTCATTACGATACTCGCAGCTGTGTTTCTAATTCATTGTAAAAATAAAGTTTACAATTAAGTCTTATTTACAGACAATATTTTTAGTCTACAGAGAGGAGGGAATAATTAATAACAAAGAGGCAAAAGTTA
Organism: Catonia carolina; assembly: GCA_035578175.1. Taxonomy (NCBI): domain Eukaryota; kingdom Metazoa; phylum Arthropoda; class Insecta; order Hemiptera; family Achilidae; genus Catonia; species Catonia carolina. The sequence goes on from JAQMRL010000002.1 coordinate 87,584,788, forward strand.
AACTACTGTAGCGTAAAATGTAATCTGACGGAAAGGTAGACTATAAATTTAAAGTTTGTGTAAAGAAATACAAGTTAGAAATTGAACTTCCAGTTGAGCGGTCTGCGTTTTAATGCTCATTATCTATGCAGAAAGTTAGATTGAAAGATGGCGGCGGAACAGAGAAACTGCAGAAGAGAAGTCGAGTGACGGAACGCTAGGTAAAGGTGAGGGGAAGAGCCAGAAGAACTTATCTTACACCCAATCGTACTAAAAAGGGATTTGCGGCGTTAAAAATCCCTTGGCACATTACTAATACCTTTCCTCAACTCCTTACACTTTACATAGGACTCTATAAACAAACATGTGTCAGTATCAATAAAAATTTTAAAATTTAATTTTACAAATACTACACATTCTTTAGAGTGTTTATAACTAATTTAGTTAACTTTGAGAAGTCAGAAAATCATGAAATCGTGATATTAGTTCAAACTAATATTAATTCGTTATAATATTTTTTTTGTTATGTAATAATTTTGATAAACGATAAAGTTGCCCATAACATGCAGGTGGAGTGTTAAATTATTGGCACTCGATCTGCTAGTTCCTGGGCTACAAAAATAGTTATGTTTCTTATCACATGGTCAGTCAATTATATGACTGAAGCATTTAAGAACAGAAGAGGTAGAGGTGTCAAAGACACTAGTCACAGTTATCTCCTCTGAGAGTAATGAATTTCATTATAAAGCCAGACCCTGTGATAAATGAAGTGAAGGTGTAATTTGCAGGGTGGAAAGTAGATGCTTTTCGGAAAGCCTGGCATGCTAATAAGCGTGGGATACTTTTCCACTTAGTGAGGAAGGCAATTATTGTAAACGCCTACTTCTAGTTATATTTAGTAATGCTTCTAGAGATTAAAATCAGCCTTTCAGCCGATGGCCTAAACAACATAGACGATAAAGGATTTTGTTATTCAGTAACATTACAATTTATTCGCATTAAATTTAAAAATTAGTTAGTCTACTGTAATAAATGTTAAGTAGCGGGTTAACGAGCTTCGCTCGGTGGCTGATTATATAATCAATTTCCGAAAAGAATAGTAATACAATAGGTTGATAGTAGATGCGCCACTGAAGGAGTTCTGACGTAGTCTTTACGTAATACCATGTATTTGTTTACTACAACATCTGTTATTGTTTATTATATTTTGTAGCCAGGCTATTGTTCTAATTATATTTCTTAATTTAGAGAGTTGACAATTTTTTGCAAATATAAGACCTAGGGCAATCACATGAAAACTCATATACATGAAATTTCAGGAAAATCGTTATAGCCGTTTTCGAGAACAGCTGAACATACAAACATACTACGCCAAGTTGGCGTATAATATTAAAGGATTTACGTGGTCATAATCTCATTCGTCGATGAAAATACTACTGTTCTATAACAGGGAGGACATTACTCATACTTGTTAATGCCCCTTTAAAAAGAAATATTTACTTGTCGAATAACTGATTTTCTAAAAAATTAACAAGATTAATTGCCTATACACAGTATACTCAGTAAATGTACAGTAAATTAAGTATATTTAACGCTTTTTGAAACACACAAGGGCTGCTCGTTTAAGGGGTATACGCATTTAACTTTAGTAATAAAAACTAATCAGTCAAATGTTTTTAAATGCTTTAAATGTACATTAAATTTTAAGTTAAAACAATGTAAGAGCGCTAAACTACTAAATAGGAAGAACCTTACTGTCATCATAGAGGAAGTAAAGACTGTAAAGATGAATAAAGCAGAAATCGGAAAGGAACGCCATAAATATATTGACAAAAATTCCAGAAATACCTCTAACTTCCTTCCAATATTTCTATAATATACAAAAATGCTACTGGGGTATGTGCATCACTTAAAAAAAATAGGCAACCAAAGACTGGTATTCATGAAAAAAGACGCAATAAACACGTCAGTACTTTCCTGTAGACGAATTATTTCTTTGACAAATACAGTAGAAAACATTATAATTCGCATAGTAAAAAAACTGCACTGCTTAAAGATAACAAGTAAAGTAAAATAACAATACCTTTAAAACTATAAAGTGCAAAGAAGTAATTCATATTACGGTATCAAATAAAGAAGCAAATTCGGTAGATAAATAGGAAAACGTTAGATGGATAAGCATAGATATTAAGGGTCAATTCCTGGCTAAATTCTATAAATTTTAACTCAGGCCGCCCTTGTGGCCCAGCGACTACCGTGCTACGCTGCAAAGCGGAGGTCCTCGGTTCGATTCCCGGCCAGTATCTGGAAAATTATTAAAAGTTTAAACCCACCGTTCCTCAACCAAATGTAATCGCTAATAACCAAGATATTGATGCGACTTAAACAAAACAAAAAAAGTAACACTAATATATCATAAAACGTATTTTTTAATATCACAGATATTGATTTAAAACAACGTAAAAGGTAAGTTACTTTAGGTCAAAATAAAGATATGGTCATTATTACTGAAAAATCTGAAAACATCTAACAGAATTTGTTTAAATTTACTAAAATAATAATTCATTGTCATCAACCTTTTCGAATAAATAAAATAAATAAAAGATAATAAATAAAAAATAAAATAAATAAAAGAATTTATATAATTATTTACAACTCTCTTTTGACAAGGTTTTCATGAAAAAGTTACGCTATATCACTCTGTACACTAATTAATTCTTGACTTGCATTTTCAAATAAACCCTTTTTTATCCGAGACGGCAAGAAAAACTTATATGTTCACGATGGGGAATTAGTGTTGGACTCAACTGAGGCGTCCTCATCCAGTCCAAAGGAGGCCGCAACCGCCTACTAACCAACCTAAAACCCGCACCTGGCCACTTGATCCGACATCTGCAAAAATCCTCCACCTCCTTCGGAACTGTTAATATAATACAAGGTTGGGAATAGACCCTAGAATCTACTAAAGGCACAGTTTTGTAAAAAAGTACGACTATAAAAATATATTTTGTGTTTTTAAGAAACAAGACTTCTTTCAAAACTTAACCACGACAAAAATATGTTTCATCATTTAATTGAAGCAATAATAAAAATAAGAATTATCAGAACGTAAAATTGAAAGTACCAGCGAACAATTCGGAACGTTGTTGAACTATTTGTGTTACATGTTACAAAATAGTAGAGTTTTTTACAGTGCTCTGTGTATGTCATGAGGAATAAATTCAGATATTCGTTACTGCAGAAGATATTACAAGGAAAAAGAGAACCTGTCTGAAGACACATGTCGTGGCTTCGAAATCTTCGTACGTGGTAAGGAGAAAGCTGAGAAAAACTAATCCACTGAGCAACAATCTAAGTGAAGATTGCTATGATGATCGCCAACATTCGAAATGAATAGACATCTGAAGAAGTAGATCAATTCTTTTTTACACGAGTAAAAACGAACGCACACAGCTTGTCAAGACGCAAAAAAATTCAACTGATTTTTTTATTTAATTTAAAAATACGGCGTTTTAAAAAAAATAGAATTTTCAACTGGGGTCTCTTATTGCTGTCTGCATTATTTACTTGAGAATGAAAAGTCAAAAAAATATCCTTAATTTCCCTTCTCAGCCAACACAAAAATAACTTTAAACTTTGGAACTATATTTCTTCCTCTCCTTCCTAGCCGGAACAACAATATTCGCAGGAGTATAGTAATAAAGATGAACTTATGGTAAAAGGAAATGACAGGGAGAAATGCCGTAAAAAAATCAAGTTGGAAAAGATGGCATACCCTACAAAAATGTTAAGGGGAATAGATGTTCGAGTGACAGGATAAAAAGGAGAGTGTACTTTAAAAGAAGGGTGAAATGAAAGAGGGTTGCTTGTTCAAGACGTTAATTCGCTGTATGAGGGCGTGTAGAGCTCAATTAGTGCCTAGTTCCGCCAACAGAGCGCAGGCCCACATTTCCACAACATCCGCTGTCAAATCGACTAACCTCAACGCGTTTCATTTTGACCGCAAAATTTAATAAATTTTGATACTAATGATAAGATCACCTTGACGTATGAACTAAAACCTAAATGACAACGCATTTAATGCACTATATAATTTTAAAACCGTTTATTTTATTATAAATTTTTTTTTAAATTATTACCACGGCTTAAGTCGTTTTATAATAGAAAGGTTTTATAGCAATCTCCAATGTAGAACCATCGATCTTGCAACTGTTCATGAAGCTCTTTTTGTTCTTTTTAGCTAGTTGTACATACAAACAAAGAATAATTTTTTTATAAAACCTATTTTATTCCATTCTAGCTCATTAACGCAATAAACCAGACGCTCTGTACAATTAAAAATTAAATATTCAATTCAGTTCGCATATCCTCCTGAATACAGACTATTGGTAACAACAGAAATCTGACACATATTTAATGCAATGATTAAAGATAATCACACATCTCTACAATTTGAAGTTGGAAGGCCAAACACAAAAATACTCCTAAAATTGGAAAAAATGTCCAGTAGATATATTTTGACAACTAGAAAAATATTATATCATTGTACAGTATTATTCTGGAAATGTCTAAGGGAATAAATTGTTCATTGTAAGAAATTGTGTATTCTATAAAGTGTTGGGTATCAACAAGGCTAATGGACTGAGATGAATGGAAACTTTTGAATAGTCAGAAATCAAAACCAGATGAAAAAATTGTTTTTATATTGATTCCTTCTGCAATGTTCCAGAATAGCGGCGAAATTGTTAGAAGGATCTTGATTGTTTGGGAACCTATCAAAACGCAGGTACAAAAACAGTTAACGCATTGTTAGTGAGTCAGTCAATACTTGATTTGTAATGAACAGTGTGGTCGGGCCATTTTGAAATAATGACTTCACGAGACCGGTTCTGAACTATGTTAATAGTGCGTTGCGTATGGGTAGTTGCTAGTGTTTGCGGACTATTCTATTCAATTGTAAGTCAAGTTTAGTTTAAGCTTCAGTTTTGTACGTAATTTAATTGAAGTAATCTAATTATATTTATTAATAGTCTAAGTTTATTAATTAATTGTAATCATTAATTTGTCAATAAATAATTATTATTAGTTTGTTTAGCTATAACTTATTATCCAGATCCCGAATGAACCTAGCCTTAGATCATACAATACTGTAAATAGTTCTAATAAAATCCCACAAAACAAATATGAGCTCAAATAAAACCGAACTGTAGGACAGTTCAAGAATAAAATAAAATGAATAATATTTGTTTTCGCCAGTATTATCTTGAACGTATATATAAGATCATCGGTAAAATAATTCAATAAATGCATACTACTCAAACAAATTGGAATCTAATATCTTTTTTTTATAACGCCGATTCGATCGACAATTTACGATCAACAAGACCTCAGAATATGTTGCTATACAAAACATCGTACACCCGTTTACAATTCAACGGAGGTAACCTAACTTACTACAATATTATGTAACAACTTAAAAGTTGTTACATCAAGTCATAAACTCAATGAAAAAATAAAATTCTAGATAACTTTTCTCGATAACGTATTTCAGTGAAACCTAGCTTACAGAGGTTCCGGATTAACCAAAGCAGAGTCTGCTAAAAATTAAATTCAATGTCACATTCTAAAGGCTGCAACTCATAGCTCCTGTAAGTTTTTAACAAAAACTTTCAGTAAATGTTTTAACAATTTTCGAATATATCTTGAATAAGACAGCACTAAGCATCGTTGCTTCCGTGAGATCGTTTGGTTTATCAGTGATGAAGGGATTGTTCTTGGGTCCTGGCAATATAAAAGTTTTCGTCATACGGAGAAAGACGTAGTGTCGTTTTAAAATTAATGGACGAGGTAAATGAAGGCGTGAAAAGGAGTGAATGAAGACGTGATACTGATGTTCTGTTTAACTGATATAAGTAAGTTTATTGAGAAATAAAAGTTGACCATTCGTAATATTATTTTGTTTTTTTTTAATCTTATATCCTGTTAGTAATCATTATTTTTATGTTTAAATATCTTACTATGGAAACCTTCCTGAAGTAACGGACGAGGTAAGGCGTTTTAACACAAAGTATCAGGCGACACTTGAAAATCATAAAAGAAATTGGCCAAAAATCTTTTAAACAAGGCAGAAGAAGTTAGACGCCTGAAACGTGATCATGTTTTGGACTTGTGTGATAGAGTTTAAGTGTACATACAATTTATAGTGAGTGGAAAGTATTAAAAAATGTAAATACGTATCTACTAAATAGTAATTTTCTATTTTCGAAAATAAATAATTTTGATATAATGAGAAGTACTCAGGGTAATGAGACCTCAACTTGTCATTTGTAAATTCAGAAGGTTTGTTCATAGTCTATTTATAAAACTGATTGCAAGTAATATTATTACAAAATAATTATTATTACTGAGGTTGCTATGTACAAAACACGATGATAGCTTTGACAATTCAAAAGACGAAAAGAAAGGAATCAATTAAAATCAATTACAAAGAAACCAACCCAATAATGAATCCTCTTATAATGATATACTGTCAAACTTATTCAATAACTCTTTTTTCACGATTTTCAGAAGAAATCATTCTTTGTAAAATACAAAGCGACTTGAACAAAAATAAAAATATATCAAAACTGTTTTCTCCAATTACTTATTATTGTTATTTTGTTCTTTTGTTGTTAAAAAAAGAATAACAAGTACAAAAATTAAAATTATTATTATTTTGTACATAAAATTACTTACGAATCTAATTCGACTCTTATTCAGTTCGGTAGATGTAATAATCAGTGATTAAATTCTTACCTGAAAAAAATACAAAGAAAATTATTAAAAACCTCTTCCACAAAAAAGAAGAAAATTTAAAAAAATTTACATATAATTTGCCAAAATTTGCGTTCAGGGTTCAAGATTGTTCATTATTGTTAGATTAAAACTTCATATGATTATTTTTTTCCGTTTATGTTCGTTTAACCGGACTTGATAGGACTGCTCTGAATAACCAAACATCCACATAAACGAAAAAGACTATTTAAGTAATATGAAACTAAAATCACTGCACTTAACTAAAAATTAACTGAAGATATGGCGTAATTAAAAATAACCATACACTCTTCACAATAACAAAAATTAAAGCATAAATCACGTCTCGGTTGCGATAATTAGTCTCCGTAGTTAGCGCGGTAGTCAACAAAGCAGAAAGTCACGAGTTTGATTATCGGCGAGGATCTGGAAATTATTACCAGTCAAAACCAACCGTTAAAGTCCCATAATCCACCGTAGTCACTAATGGCATAATAATTTGTAATGACACTGAGCTAGGTCATTAGCGACAACACTGAGTTACAGAATATGTAATAATGTTCCAGACCGTGGGCGGGTATCGGACCAAAGACCCTCCGCTTTGCAGAGTAGCACACACTACTGTGCCACGGAGGCGGTCTTATTTACACTTTAATATCATAATTAACATCTCAAGTTAATAAAAGTTTATTTACTATGGATATGATGAATCTTATGCGCTATTACGAGAAACCGATATCATATTGAAGTTTCTAACACTAATATTACTATACTATACTTTGAGGAAAATGCTGATCGTTAACATACGGAAGAAGTTAGTTTTAAAATTTTATCACTTCCTCGTTCTGCCTGTTTTACTGTATGTTAGGCCCTGACTGCTCAGCAGATATCAAGAATAGAGACCTTTAGCAGGGTATTTGGCTTCTGGACCATATACGAAATAAAAGATTTAGGGATGAGCTTGCTGTGCCAGAGATAATACCAACTATTCAAAAATACAGGCGAGAACGGTAGTCATTTGTTGCGAATGCCAGATGACTGAACAACAAAACAGCTGTTTACTTGTAAGTCAACCGGACAACATGGTATTTGACCACTTCGAAAGAGATGGGTATCTCAACTTCTTTATGAAATAGCAGACCCACTAAGTTTGTAGCTGGAACAGGCCACAAGATCTAATCCGTATTGTATATGACGACGACAATTAACGTTTGTAACATTGTATTTTATTTATACATCGTATTTTCCGTTTCTAATTTGTAACAAAGATTCGCTATAAACGATCTCTATTTAATAGATTGTTTACTGTAAGTATCCTTAAATTTAAAAATTATGTGATTGTAAATGTATCAATAAAAAAATAAATTCGGAAAAAAATTAATGGATTTTAGGGGCTACTAGAAAATTAACTAGAATATTATGTACATCAATTACAAACAAAAAAAAATCATTCATTCTTCAATTCACAAAAATATATTTTGAAAAGACTTCTCTATTACGAAAAAAGAATTCCTAAAACGTATGATATGTAAAGCTGAATATTTCAGAATGTGTTGAGTTGATGTCCCGTGGGTTCTCAATAATATCTCTCATGTTTCACGGCCGATGACTGACGGGATAATGTTATGATAAAAAAATTTCTAAGGCATTTTCTATTCTACAGTATAATACAACTATTACAAGTGACTACTTTAGTAAAATAATAAATACAGGATGGTCTCGAAAAACCTTTTCAATAATTCAGGAAGCGGCTGCTCGCATTAAAAGAAAGAAAAATTTTACATCAACACATGTTCGCAAAAGCTTAGTTTACCGTCTCTGCGCCATTTTTTATTTTTAACATAGAATGTTTTATATTAAGAACGATTAAACGTATTAAGTTCAACTTTTGTAAAACTCTAGAATATTTAAATTTTTATCAACGCAAAGATAATTATGAACTGGATTGGATAGGCAATTTCAAAAAAGCGAAAGAGTACATTTTTGTCCCTTCCACTTCCGAATCCTTACAATCTGTTTAAATTGAATTGAATAGTTCGTTACTAATTACAATAAATGTTCATTTAGCTGCTTATAATTTCATCCGTTGATAGTAATACTACTCTAGTCCTACAAGAAGGAGAACAATTTTAAAACAATAACAATGACTATTAAAAGCTATAGCTTAGATCTAGTACATTTTGTCATTTCAATCCCGTAAAGCGGTATCGGTATTGCAGATTTACAGCCAGGAAATTCAGATGATAGTTCAGTCTTACTTCATATTTACAAACTAATTTTTATATTACGTAACAGATGGATCCCTCATGGAATCTAGGGCTGGCCGTAAAAATTATGATTGAAAAAATTCAAGTATGTTTATACTTATCGCACTTCACAATTATAAAAATAAAATATGCTCAAAAAATTTACAAAAATACGCTGGATGCACCCCACAATTTAATCTCATACATATATAAATACATATAATTATGTCCATATGGGTTTTAAAAGTGAAAGTTATTTGTATAAGATAACGTTTGTATAAGATAAGGAGCTTCCAATGAAGGCGTTAAGACTTTTAAGTATTATTTACAACGCTGTTCTTAGACTAGGCTACTTTCCCGATCAATGGAAAATTGGCCAGATAATTGTACTTCCAAAACCTGGTAAATCGCTTCATGACGTTTCATCTTATCGTCCGATTACGTTACTATCAATTTTGTTAAAAATTCTAGAAAAAATAATTTTGAAGCGTTCATTTATTGAAGTCGACCAGAAAAATTTGATACCATGCCATCAATTTGGGTTTAGAGTTGGTCATTCTACGATAGAGCAAGTAAATAGAATTGTATGCAACATTAATAAAGCTCTGGAAGAAAAGAAGTTTTGTTCAGTTGCATTCCTTGACATACGACAGGCTTTCGATAAAGTATGGCATACTGGTTTGTTATTTAAATTAAGGCAAAATCTTTCTCATTCTCTATTTGTGTTGATAAAATCATTTTTAACGAACCGATACTTTCCGGTTAAAAAAAAGATAACGTTCAATTCGGTTAACAAATTCCCCACCGCCATTTAAATAACATACGGAAATTGTGCAGCTCAAAGTACAGTACCGTAAAAAATTTAAGACAACAAAAAAGAGTAGACAAAGTTATTATATTAACCAATGCAATTTACGTACTGTCAGATCAGTTATTTTTTATTATGTGATGTTTACGTGCGTTTTGTGGATGATCTAAAGTATTTTAATTTTGTGTCTTTTGGAAATATAATATTATTTACAGTTACCGGTGGACAGTTTTTCCGAAACGTGAATATGATATGTGTAGAAATTGTTAATATTTTTTGCAGCTTCTGGTTCATTTTAACTGATCATGTTATTATTAAAGGTATTCCATATCTTATGAATTATGACAATAAAATTGATACCTCAATTATTCAAATCCGTTGATAAATAGAAATGTTTTAATTGTTTCTAAAAGTTTATGTTAAGAAAATTTAGTCAAACTGTCCTACTCAACATATATTGTGTTTAGATCGACAGATGCCTTGACAATTTTAATAACGGTAATTTAAATAAATAACAGAATGATGTTTTTTAAAAAAGATATAATCTGTAAAAAAACAAAACTTGTAGCGAACAAAGTCCTTGATGTCCTTCAAGATGTCAATTTAGGATAACAAACGACGAGATAAAAACAAAATGATCGGAATCAGTATTGTAGAACTAAAAACTCAGATTAAAGCCTGCACAGCATGATAGATAAGGTGTTTTCAGTAATAAGACGTAGTTACCAACAAATCCCATGTGAATCGTTTCAACACCCTATTCAGTTCTATTCTGTTCACCTGCGATACTCCCAACCTCATCTACCGGTGCACTAGTGACAATTTTACTAGTCCCGTCATGCTCTATCGAGCGTGAAACCCGTCTCAGGCATCTTCTCGTAGAAAATACAACCAGCCAGCCGTGGATGCGAGTGTTAAACGTAACAATCGAATGACGTGATACGTGTTTTAGTGACGTAAAATGAATACATATCCCATGCTAAGTAAAAAGTACGAAACGACCGGTATCTCAAGTAACTTAAGTTCCCGTCTTTTTTATTATTAATATTAATGTACCGGAACGAAATAATTTAATTCGCCTTGAGGTGTTCAATAATTACAATGTTAACGTAGGATTTTTAATCGCAGCAATTTTTACTTTAGCAAATTCAAACATTGATATATTACAATACTCAATCAAAACCTATTGGAAACTTGTGACAACACCATTCAACATAAACAACATATTTATTTTTTAAGAATTCTCTTTGGTACGAGTATACTGCCTAGTTTTAGTACCTTACTTAATCAATTATTGATAAAATCAAATCAGGCTTTTGAAAAGCTTTTACCAATGCGGCTAAGATCAGCTGGTAACATCATAAACCTAACCATTTATCAAAATTATACACATATATTTTAAGCCCTGTGCAAAGAACTAGAATTAAAACGTCAAACAAACTTTAAAAATATGGTTGATATATCATTTTTATATCAGATTTTCATTTATATAAAGAATCAAGGGAAAACTAAAACAGTAATGTTCAAAAACCGAGCATAGGCTATACTAAATGGGCTTGATCACAAAAACAGCAAAAACACAACAAGACACCATGTTTTAAACTTATTTCTAACCGTCACAAAAATGTGATTTCCGAACATTGTTATATTCTAGAAAAATGTAATGCCTATATCGTAGAAAAGACGTTTATTCTTTTTTATATAAATAAATCAACCTTTGATCGGAAGATTTTATTCGAATAACTGACAAGAGTTTATAGCCTACTGGAAGTACAGGGAAGTTATTTTCTACCTAATGGTTACCTATGCGTTCCTTACGTCAACGACACGTAGCTAAAATTGTACCGTAGGTTTAGAGACAAATTCAAAATCATAACGTTCCTGTAATATGTAACATGAATTCTGCAGACCTACCAGGAATCGCACAAAGACGAGTGAAACGCCAATGAAGTAAAGACACAATATATAAACGCAATTCTAACATTTATTAAAATACAAAAATATGAATTAAAATTTAACACAATTATCGTTATCTGGAGAGCTATCACTGGGTGGTGTTCTCAAACACATTAACGCGGTTATGTTTCTTACTTTTATTTAAATTTTGGTTGTAAACGTTTTTACTGGTTGTTTTATACAGTTGTAAAAAAATTTGAATAAAAAAAACAAAATAATAGACGTCTATGTAAGTTTCTCACATAGGAAAACAATCAAATTAAAACTTGTTAAAAATTTCAAAATAAGCCAAATAAGCTTCAAGAGAGAAATAATATAATTTCAAAACTATAAAATTTGACAAATGTATTGAAAAACATTTGTGACACATCGACACAAATGTAAATTTAATTTTCAGATTACGACCGGAAATCACATTTTACACATTACTAAACCTTCCAAGTAACAATTATGTACACCTTGGGTTCGATTCCCATTCAGGTACGGCATATTTTCACACGTTACAAAAAATCATTTCATCCTTCACCGTCTGCACTAAGCAGTAATTGCAGAACAGTCGGACGTTCAACAAAAAAAATCAGTACATCGCCGTATTCTCTTATAGTAAATGTACATTTCCATTACGGATTTTAGTGAAAAATTTTAAAACATCATATAGGAATTGAGCTCTATAAAATAAAACTAACATAAGATGAGACGTGAGTCATTTCCGTCCCTGTATTTATCGTACAAACAACAATATTGTTAACAGTCTGTATAAAAAATACACTACCCACACAAACAATAAAATCTTTTTAGTTTAAAGTTGCATCAACAGGCCGGTTATTGACGACTACGGTGGGTTATGAAACAGTGAATTTAACTTTTGAAAATTTCCAGACCCTAGTCGGTAATCGAATCCGGGACCTCCGCGTCGTAGGTAGCGCACTACCACAACGCTACAGAGGCGGGAAGACAATACATTTAAACAAATTTACCAGTAAACTAATAAATTCAGTCGTCATTATCAGATGTTAAATTAATTTAAATAGCTATAAAAAATTTGAAGCAGTATTTTTAGTAAACAAAATTTAGAACACCATTAACTTGACCTACAACCTTTCATATCATTGTGAATTCAGTGATACTCATAACTACTATAATATTGTGCTCATTGACTAATACAAGATTAAAATTATTTACTTGTAAAAAACGAGACAGTGATCAGCAAGTTCCAGGGATTATAAAACATAAAAAACGATTAGTACTGTGAGAAAATCTTTTAGACCCTATTCAGGAATCAAATCCTGACCTTCGGCTTAGTAGTTTAAGAGCAATGCCAACTGAGTCATGACAATCAAAATATAATTTTATAAAGTTCAGAAAAAACTGTTATACTGAACATTTCTGAATAAATAAACCTGTTACGATTCAGTGATTACTCAATTAAATAATATCAGATATATATCTCATTTAAATAGATTAACGATATGAAAAGAAGGCGAAAATACCAACGAAATGATGATAGTTATACAGAAAAAATATCGTGTAAAAAGGTGCGGTTAACAACATGGTAATCTTTTAAATTACAGCTACGTTGTACAGGCTACGCCTCCAGCATTAAGTAAGCACGTAAGTAAACAGAACACAGGAAACAGAAGCACCACACCTGGGTTTCTACAATTAGAGAAACCCCTTATTTGTCATTCTACTATTAAATTAACAGTTTTGCGCATAAATATTATGTAGATTAAAGTAAATGAATATGTTACAATGTGATACCCATGTTTGAAATAACACATGCAGTATTTTAAGAAGTTAAAATTATAAAAAAAAACACAAAAAACTTTTTTCGTAACACATTGCAGTTACACTGATGGACATTATATAATAATATCCACGTAATGAATACATATTGACCTGATCAAGAATAATTGAATTCAATGCAACGGCGATTTTTCTGCAGAAAATCTTGCCCATAACAGACAGGTGGAGTGTCAAATTATTTGCACTCAATAAATGCACCGTGTTATTTTCAGGGCTTAACTAAATAGTTCTGTTTCTTATCACACGGTCAGCCAATTATATGATGGAATCATTTAAGAACAGAAGAGGACGCGGTTAGTACCTTTACTGTCGATTTTGAAATCGTTGTGGAGATTTTTATTGCTTACATGAAAAGGAGCACCAAAAGTAAGTCTTAAGATTTTTGATCCAAAGGCCTGGTTCAACTTTAAATTACTCTCTGCCGCTACTCCAAAGAGCCGGACATAGTAAGTCCAGATTGGTCTCAAAAGGGTTTTGTATATTAAAATTCTTGGACGGAGGTTCAATTTTGATCAAGGGTTAATAATTAAGCAGATGAGTAGCTTCTGGCGGCGGTTAAGTTCTAAACGTTTTGTCCCTAACAAAAATGTTGTAGCTACTTGTTTGAATTAAACTAAATACAAAAAATTGAAGTGCTGTAAAGAAATTTGTAGATTTAAATTTTATATTTATGTACAATAGAGTGCAAATTAATGTTTTAATTAATTAATTAACTGCTGTACAGAGTTTCTAACTGACTACTTCACCTATCTTCTACTTAAGCGTTCCGACTCTATTAATGAAGATTTGGCTACAATTTTCGTAAATTCTCTCTATAGTAATCTCTTAAAAACAAGTACGCGTAATAATTCAAGTCTATAAATTGTTGACAACCATAAATATTTTGTTCGTCAAAGCCTGTGTCGACCTTCAACTTTTCCTTCGAAAACAAGCCAGAGAAGCCCATGGTCATCACCCCTGAGTAAGTTATTAAAGCAGTCATACTATATTTTACAGAAAGTATAGATTAATGTCGTTTAGTCTAGTTAACTTTAGTTAAGATTTTTTACTGTTTTCGAGAAATAAATAACTGAATTTTCTGTCATAACAAAATAAAATCACTATTACTTGGTTAGTATGCAAGTTTAAAATAAGTGTATTCATTTTTATATTACTTCTCTATTACCGTTAAATTGACTATATCTAATCTGTTGCTGTGGCTTAAAAAAACTTTTTTTTAATATTTATATCTTCCTTCAAAGTATAATTATGGTAATAGTACGTTGTTCCTTTTTTGACGATGATTCGTTATAAATAAAGCGAACGTTGAAATAATCAGCACTAAATTGAAAAAAAATAAAACATAATGAGCAATGTATTGAAATAAAAAATAAAATAGACCTTGTAATAGTGCCTTCAATAAAACAGACCTAGTAATAGTACCTTCAGCATAAAGCTGAAAGTACCAGGTTCGGCTTTCGGGTTGGATCTGAAAATTACTACAAGTAACTTATATCATATTTTTTTTATAGCCGATAGTAGTCATGACTGACAGTGGAGGACTGGAGGAGGAAATTAACCATAGAATACAAGCTGGATGGAATAACTGGAGGCGAATGACAGGTGTATTGTGTGACAGAAGGATTGGGACAAAAATGAAGGGAAAGATATATAAGACAGTGATTAGACCGGCATTGTTATATGGGAGTGAGACTTGGCCTATGACGAGGAGACAGGGAAACAAGTTGGAGGTTGCGGAAATGAGGATGTTGAGGTGGATGCAGGGAAAGACTAGGAAAGATAGGATACGGAATGAGGTGGTAAGGGAGTCTGTGGGAGTGATAGAAGTGTCCAAGAAGGTTCAGGAACGAAGGCTGCAGTGGTATGGACATTTGATGCGTAGGGAGGAGGAGTATGTGGGGAGGGTTGTGGATGGATTGGTGGTGGATGGGGTGAGAGGGAGGGGGAGACCCCGGAGAAGATGGAGAGACGCCGTGGCGGACGACTTGAGGGAGAAGGGCCTGAGCGAGGAGGATGTGGTGGATCGGAGGGAGTGGAGGAGAAGAGTACGGAACAGCGACCCCTGAGGAAGGGAAAAGCTGAAGAAGAAGAAGAAGAAGAAGTAGTCATGACTGACAAAGTCGTCGATAAGACTTAAAAAAGAGATTCTCAACAAACTCTGAATACGAGAAATACAATTTACAAGAAAATGTCTTAAAGCAGTCTTGTACTACTTGAATCTTCAGTAGACACAATTCTGGCCATAATTTTGTGAAAAGCAAACTCCACTGCTTGTTAAAAAAAATAAAAGTAAATCAGTCCAATTGAAACTGTAAAACGACTTAGAGTAAAAAACGACGAAAACAACTTACTAAATAGTGAAAAGAGCAATATAAAGTTAAGACTTCTTTTAGTCTAAGTACAGTATCATATTACACGAATATCTGCTTACAGCATGTCTGAAAAACACATAAAGTACATTTTGAAAAGAGAGGTGAATTCTAACACAAAAACTCAACGTAATGGATTCAAAAAGCGTAAGGACAAGAAGTACAGGTCACATGACCTTCTTTCCGACCAATCCTGAAAAAGGGGGAGAAAATACTTCTATAAGTTTGTGTGAGTTTACTTCTATGAAAGAGTAAGAGATCGATATTGTCGTCCATACTCCATTCTCGTCATCTTTTCAGTTTTTACTGCCTAAGTTGTAAGTTTTGGATTAACAATAAAACTTTTATGTTTTCCTCAACACATCTTATGAAATTTATTTGATGGATGGTACGAAGTTTTCTGGTCAATTCACAAAACAACTATAACAAACAAAAGGGTGCTATATAAAATAAAAAAACACAAATTTCAAGTAGACTATAACTTTCAATCCCGAAATAATGGTAAGTAATTACATATTAAATTTCCACCTTTTTATTATTTTAAATAAATAAAAGTAATAAAAAAAGTTATAAAGGAGAGTAACGAAGGTGTGTTTATGACTTAATGGGAAACAAAACCTTCTCCAAAATGAACATATCAACCGATACGAAAATAGAAGTAAAACAATCATTTTACAACCCATTAATAATTTACCATTAAATTAATATTACACGTTTAAAAATTCAGTTCAATAACTGACGAAAAAACAATAAAATATTAATAAATGAATAACATATTATAGGAAACAACGAATAAGAAAATGCTACAACATTCGTATTTAATGATTATTATTCATGTAACACTTAATCTAGCAATAATTTCTAACTCTCTATGGTGGAGAAACGGTTCAAATTCGGTTTTGAAAAATTACAGATTGTAATGAATTTAGAGTAAAAAGTACAGAATTATGTATCAAACATTTTTCTCTTCGGCGGAAATTGTTTTTAGAAAGAATTTAACAGAAATTTGTTATTTTCTTAAACAGTATCAAATTGGTACATTCACCCGACTAATATAACTTTTCGTGTAATCCATACTACTCATAATGTTAGAAGAGGCAGGTTTTTTTTACAATTCTGCAACATTACAATCTTTTCACTACAAATAGAACAATCAGCAATTTTGATAAATGTTAATTAACATGATTACGATTTCGTTATAATGTTAATGAAATTGAAAATCGTAATAAATTAATATTTTTGATAAATTTTGATTAAAATTTTTGACTTTGCAGTAAATCAGTTAAAAGAAAGATAATAAGTGTAACAATGTTCTTTAAAACCTATAACCTAAATAAAAAATATTATGTCTTTTCAGTCTTGAAAACCCGGTATCAATGTTATTTAGTAGATTTAGAGCCAGGAAGTTTGGATGATTGTTGAGTCTTTCTTCATATTTACGGCTGAATTTTGATATAGTTTGTTTCACTGAGTCAATATTAAGATCGGCGTAGATATAGGTGATT
The DNA here is from genome assembly GCA_035578175.1 of Catonia carolina. Classification (NCBI taxonomy): domain Eukaryota; kingdom Metazoa; phylum Arthropoda; class Insecta; order Hemiptera; family Achilidae; genus Catonia; species Catonia carolina. The sequence goes on from JAQMRL010000002.1 coordinate 87,602,249, forward strand.
TTGATGTACCACGGAATTTGCAGGGCCCGCCGCAAGAATTTTGACTGGAAACGTTCAAGTATACATATACTGTTGATAAAAAAGTGAAGTGTTTCGTAAATATTTCACAGCTTAAAATTTTAAGATCAGTAGACAAAATATTTAATGCAAAGTGAGCGGGTTTTGCTTATCACTTTGTAATATGATGTCAGTCAGAATCTGTCTTCAAACTTGACATATACAATTTGAACAAAACGTTACCTTAGAAATTAAGCAACTGAGTGACAGCATGGCCTAACTGAAGCATTGTCAATTGCAGTGAGTTAGTGGTCACCTTTCAATAACTTCTATGTAAACACAAATTATCAACTAACTTTGTTCAATAATAACTGGAATTTCAGTCGTATTCTCCACACTAGTAATTATCAATACAAACACACCATTCTGTGTAGATATATTTAACAGATTTATTTTCTCTTTTATTTTTATTACGGTACTGTACATTGAACTACACAATTTTCGTATATGATACTTGAAGGTGTTGGGGAATTTTCCCTTGAGAAAAAAAGGTACCCAATGGTACATTCTCCGTTTATAACTACCGGTGTTGTCCATTATTCAGACCAAGAGGTCTTTACTCAATTTTTGCTTTCGACGTCGCACAGTTGGGAAGTTCCTTGTAGCTAGATCACAAGCTAGTTCGTTTGAATGATCATCTAGTCGTTCGTGAAATTGACAATAAAAGGACGCGGTTAGTTCCTTTACTGTTGGAATTTTGAAATCGTCGTGGAGGGGTTTATTGTTTACATAAAAAGAAGCGCCAGAAGAAAGTCTTAAGAATTGATTGAAAGGCTTGGATCGACTTTAACTTACTGAAATATAAATAAACTATTCATTATATTTTTATCAACTACGGGAATAGATACTGATGAATACATCTTTCTCGGAAGAGTTCATTAAACGTGAAAAATAAACAAAAGAGCTGAGAGGCGCAAAGGATCAGGTTTTGGGAGGCAACGTAAAATCCTGAAGAATCAGATAAATTTTTAGGGCTAATAAGTGTCGTTTTTAATCAATGTGTTCTTCCTTTTCTCTCGTAAGCTGTGTAAACATGAATTTTTACAAAAGGTATGATGGAGAGCCTGGCCAAAACAAAAATATCTACGGAAAGACTGATGCTAAATACAAAATTGAAAGAACGAGTAAGAAATGAGGATGTTATATTTTTACCACTCATTTTCATATCACTCTTAATCGTCTGCATTAGCATTTATGTTCAAAACAGTTGGACGTTAAAGAAACCTCCTACAAATTATTGTGTCTGAACTGCTATCATTCTGGTTACATTGAATCAACCATCGACTGTTTCTCCCTACCGTAAATAGGCTTAAATGATAGAATGCATTTATTTGTCTTCTGATGTAATTCAATCTTACTTGTACTAAAGTGAATTAAGCAAATGTGTTAAAATCTCCAGTAATTCGAGTCGTACAGTTCACGAGCACAATGATACATTAAACCTATTTCATTACTTATTCCTCTTCTGTACCTCTAATTTCCTTCAGTGTGTGAAACTATAATGTGGCTTCGTACATATATACATACATTATATGCATTTCCTTTATCTCCTGGGGCACTCTGTAATCATGATATGCAGCAAATACTGTTGTTTAAGTATAGTAATGTACTATTGCTGTTATTTGTTTGAAGCACAGATGGGGCTTCAACATTACGTATTCAGTAACTGTGCTATGTAAAGTTACTTCATTGATTCTACTATTTACTTTGTGAGTTATTTTATTTTGTTAGATTATTTTACAATATAATAATTTATTCAAAAATGTAATAACACTGTTTACTTATTTAAAGTAAACATAATACATTATATGTACATTATCTATTTACAGTCCGTTGGGATACGAATTACTCACATAGGGGTCGTCTACATGGTCAAATGATTCTAAATGATGATTTGTCTTCTAAAGTAATTTGGTACGTGTAAACAAATTCAACTTTTCGAAAATGAAAACGTTCTTGGATTGACAGGATCAGTCCTTTGAAGCTAGTATTATTATAACTGCATGATAAAATGTCAAATCACAGCAGTATACAATGTGAATAGTAAATTTTAAGTTATATTAAAGTGTTAAGTTACAAGATATTGATGGATGGAACATTTATATACTTTATTTTTAAACTATCGAAGAAAAGTGAATGACTGGTTTTTTAGAATAATTTTGATGAAGAATATTTTGAAAATATATATTTAAAGTGATTTTACCATTATGGGCAGGTGGAATGTTAAATTGTTTGGACAAGATATGCTAGTTCCAGGGCTACAAAAAATAGTTCTGTATCTTATCACATGGTCAGCCAATTATATGATTTAAGCAGATAAGAACAGAAGAGGTAGAGGTGTAAAAGACACTAGTCAAAGTTGTCTCCTCTGAGAGTAATGAATTTCATTTTACAGCCAGACCAGTGGTGAATGAAGTGAAGGTGGGATTAGCACGGTGGAAGTTAGGTGCTTTTCGGAGGGCCTGGCATGCTAATAAGCATACTTTTCCACTCAGTGAAAAAGGCAATTGTAAACCACTTCACTCCTCGTTTTACTTAGTAAAGCCTCAGGAGGTTCAAACCAGCCTTTCGGCTGATGACGTAAACAACATATTTGAAGCGGAAACAAAAATTATTTTACAACCTATTACGGTGGGTTAAAGAATAGCTATTACCAGATTTTAAAATTAAAAAAATACAGCTCCATCCCAAAGAAATCGATACAGAGACCTATCGTTCAGCAGGGCAGCGCACCCTAGCGTACCTGTATCCGTTGGTCTCTCCTAAATATTTTATTTCGATCCGTATACTTTATAAAGTTTTTACTCAAGTTTTATACTTGTAATAAGAAAACATTTGCTAGATCAAAATAGTATTTATGCTGATTGTATAAACGGCTTTTAGAATGTAATATTTTAATATTGTTAGTCATTATTATTCACCCAATTATGTTCGAAAATTAAATTAGAATGCAACCCCCTTTCATTGTAGCAATATAATTAGTTATTATTAATAACATTTATATTAATTATTAAATATTTGTTATTACATTAACATATTTCAATAGGCGTTACATTAAATATAATTTAACTAAACGAGGAAAATAATGTAACACCTAAGCCTACGTTCTTTTAGGATCAAGGTATAATGAAAAAATTTCCTTTAAACTTACAAAAATTATTTACTGGCAAGGTTATAAATTATAAATTAAAATTATTATTAAGCTTAGACTAACTGACAAATTGCAATTAAATCAATTAAATTAAATTACGAACAAGACTTAAACTAACTTAACTAACAATAACCATTATTTTACACTTATTAATCGTCTCTTACCTACAACCAATTACAATGTTTGAATACAGTACGCAGACCTTTTCCCTTAACGTAAAATGTATTCACACTGTCTCATAGCACTCATTCATGACCGGATGACTACTTGAACTGACCAAACTCGCGACCCACAGAGCTAACTCGTTTTATACTCTTTTATGCTTCGAGTGAGAAACAGCAAAAGACAAGGCAGCAAATACATATTAGAAATACAAAGGTTTTCTTCCGAATTCTGGAAGTAACGATAAAAATGTACGTTGTAAAAGAAAAAAGGAAACTAAAGAGATTCTCCAAAAGTTTGTAAATAATCATAAAAGGGTATACACAAGTACACTATGATTAACCCCGTTAATCCGAACACGTTCTGGACTCTTTAATTTTAATACTAAGAGGACGAATATTAACAATGTTTTACAGAAAAGAATATATTTTTAAGTTTTAGTGACAAAATTGAAATACATTGAGTCAATAGACACGGATCGAGCCCACCCACGCGAGGACAGTTCACTCAAGACGCATTTAAATGAATTGAATTCTTTTAATGAAAATTTGTTTGTATGATTGCACTGTATTTTGGTTAATTCGAACAGGGTTTGGTCACAATTAGTTCGAGTTAACAGGGTTTGAGTGCAAAAAATTAAAAAACACTAGAAACTGTATAAAACTCAATCACAAGAGAACACAAAAGTGGCAATAAGAGCCGATAATCTTAAAAATAATACACCACTACTTCATCTTTTCCTGCTAGTCACATAACAATAGACGTTTTCATACAATAAAACTATCTCACCTTAACTATTTCTAGCCTATACGACCAACTAATATTAATACAGTACTATAATAAATATTTTACAATATAGTTTTAACAGATATATATTGAAACTGTGAAAATAGAATATTATTAATAAAATATACATGATAAATTAATGAAAATATCATTCCTGTATAAAATGATACATTATTATATTAACAGCAGGAGATAAGAAGTAATGTACAAATTTTACAAAACTGATATTAACTAATATACTGATACATCAAATTGACGTATAACATACAATTTATTTAGGTTAATTACAATATTAATCGATCACTGCAAATTACTAGCTATATGACTGTTGATAATTTGATTATCCTGGTTGAAACGTTATCAGTTTCATAACCACCCTTCTTCATATGATGATCAACCTATCTCAATCCATTTCCTCTAACTTCAGAGATACCTCTTACAAACACTTTATAATGTACTATATATAAGAACCGTGTTAATTCCAAACGTAAAATAAACCATGAATTTCTTGTTGTTTCTAGTCTATTACAAAATTTAAGTACGTAGGTTGTAAAATGTTATGTTCACATAAGAATAATTATGTCATCATACACCATTTCATGAATAATGATTACCATTATTCATGAAATTGCTTATCTCGAATATGCGCACTACTTAATTTTATCTAAGAAATATTAATTTTATGATAATTTTATATACTAATATTAAAGTCGTACAAATAGGAAAACTGCTGATGTACAGAACCTATTCATACAAACTAAGTTTTATGGGTAATTTATTTATGAATAAATATTTTAACATTATAAAAGTTATGTTGTACATTGTTTATTTCAAGAAATCGTGTATTGTATATGAAGTGAAGTATATAGAACAAGAATACTGGTTGCGATGAATGAAATAATTTGAAAAGGAATTTCCGGAAATCGAAACTAGTAGATACGTTTATTGGAAGGATCTCGATTATTTGAAGAACGATCAGTCCGCAAATATAAAAAGAGTTAGCGCCTTTGTAGTCAGTTAATTATTACTTAAACTATGAATGGAATCAGATTTATCGGGGCGTTTAAAAATATTGTCGTTACGAGATCGACTCTGAATTACGTTAATAGTACGTTTGTGTACGGGTGACAGTAAGTGGATGAGGACAGGTAAGCCATTGTTTTGATTGTTAGACGACAGTTTCTTTTAAAGTCGAGGTTAGTTTAAGCATTACGTTTTGTAATTAACTTAATTGAATTAATTTAATTGTAATTTTATTTTAATTTTTTTCTAATTTGTAATTTGAAGTTTAATAATTACCGTATTTTTCGGACGATAAGACGCACCCTTGTTTTTCAAGGCATAAATTATCTAAAAATTATTTTGACAGATTTTAATTAGTTTTTTAATACAGGTAAATGTGATTTCATTTGAAAAACAGCAAGTACAGAAGATACAATATATATAATTATTTTATAGTCATAAATTTACAAAAAAATATGGATGTAGAAACTGTAAGTAGGCCTACGTAAATTACTACAATCGGTTTCATAATCATAGACACCCGAGTTTGAATCCTTGCATTTCCATAACTTTGAGTCGGATTTCAACATACTTTACATCAAAATTTAGCTCATTTTTTCTGCTTTGACTTATAATAGTCATATATTTTTAATGTTGTTCAAAAGTTGCCATATCGAGGTTGGAAGACAAAAAGACCCAGTTTTTTTGATACCGCAACAAATTTCATGTGTTTAGAGGCGTGTAACTCGATAAATATTTGACCAAAAAATTTGAAATTTTAACACGACATAGACAATTATATTATTACAGCGCGTACGAAATTTCAAATTCATACGTTATTTAAATTTTGATTTATTAACAATATTCTGAACCCTTTGCTATCTCGGTAACCACACGATCGTTCGGCTCGGGCAAACTATTGTTTTATCCAGCGTAAAAAACTTAGTTTATTCTTATTTTTTTCTATTTGATCATGTTAATAACATGAAATGAATAACATGAACGATTATAGACTATGTAATCCAGAGACAGACCTCCAGATTACGGACAATGGATGTAAGAGCTTTTAGAGGATCAGCTTGTACAACGGACCATTACATTGTTCGAGCCGAAATTTACTTGCCGTTTATCTCCTATTCAAATAGTGGGGTCAGATCTGATGACAAAGAGGATGAGGGACAAAAGATAGAGACAATAAAATATAAGTTGGATTTGCTTCATCAGGATTCAGTCCAGTTTCTTTACAAATTAAGATTGGCGGGAAAAGTTAAAGATGGCGTGACAGGAAATGTCGCGAGTCAGTATGACACATTAAAATCGGCATTACATGGAGCAGCAGCTGAGTCTCTCGGAAATAAGGAAATGTTGAGTGGAGGACAAAAGTCAAATTATTGGTGGGACTCGAGGATGAAAGTCATGGTAGAGGAAAAGAAAAAACTCTTCCAAAGGTGGATGACTACACGTGCTGATGATGATGGGAAAGAATACAAAAGGTACTGTAAAGAAGTAAAGAAAGCGGTTCTCAAGGCAAAGAGTGATTCTTGGGATGCCGTTTGTAGAACTTTAGACAGTTATGTAGATGGAACTAGGAGTGGAGAAGCGTGGCGGGTCCTCAAACGTATGAAGTGTAACACTACAAACAAAGTAAATTTGCAGATGATTTCCTTGCAACAGTGGAGAGAGTATTATGAGAAACTTTTCACTGAGGATAGGCAACAATTTATGACTCAAGGTATCCCTAGTACAAATCGAATTAAGACTGGTAGAATTAATGTGATAACAGTTAGAGAAGTACGAGCAGCAATAACTAAAACAAAGAATGGTAAAGCGGCTGGTCCTGGAGACATTCCTGTTGAATTGCTGAAACAAGCTCCATACTCTGTCATTCAGACAATAACAGACATATTTAATAAATGTTTAATACATGGAGAGGTAATTCCAGAAGAATGGAAATTAGCTTACATCACTCCTATACATAAGAAAGGGAATAAAACGGATTGTCAAAATTATAGAGCTATTAGTGTAACGGCTTCAATGGGAAGGTTGTACGGACATATTTTGAAGGAAAGGATTGAGCAGGAAATAGAAGTGGCGGAAGAGCAAAGTGGCTTTACAGCTGGTAGATCGTGTGTAGACAACATATTTGTGTTAAAGCATTTGATTGAGAAAAGATTAACTAGAAATTTGGAGACTCACTTAGTCTTTGTAGACTTAGAAAAAGCATACGACACAGTACCAGTGCAAAAGCTGTTTGAAGTACTAGGAGATAGGGTACAGGAGACGTATGTTGAAGCTATAAGACAGCTATATGATGGTCAAAAGTCGACTGTAAAACTGCAGGGTCGTCTGTCTACCCCATTTAAGGTTACAAAAGGACTTCGTCAGGGATGCTGTCTCTCTCCTACTTTGTTTAAGATTTATATGAATGAAGTTTTGAAAGAGTGGAAGGCAAAATGTGCTAATATGGGTATCGACATCGATGGAGAATTTTTGTATACCCTTCTATTTGCAGATGATCAAGTAGTAATAGCGAATGACGAGTTCGATATTGAATATATGATGAGGAAACTGACAGAGGTTCTTGAAAAATGGGGCTTAAAAGTTAACTATTCAAAGACGAAGTATTTACCGATTGGAGTTGTTGGACGAGATCTGCATATAGGGGGACATAGGATAGAGGTATGTGAAGAATATAAGTATCTGGGTGTGGTGTTGAGTAAAGAAGGAAACAGCCAACGGGAGATAGTAAATAGAGTGACTCAGGGAAAAGTAGTTACAGGAATGCTGAATTCAGTTTTGTGGTCAAAGGATATCCGGACAGAAACAAAGTGTAGAATTGGAAGAGCGATACAACAAAGCGTTCTTACATATGGTGCGGAAACGTGGGAGCTAACTGAGAGAAGTAGACGAAGGATTGCGGCTGCACAGATGGACTTCTGGAGACGCAGTTGTCGTGTTTCGAGGATGGACCATATACGGAATGAAACAATCTGGCAGAGAGTAGGAAAACCAAGTAGGGTATTGGATGAAATTGGGAAAAAGGTATTGTTTTGGTATGGGCACTTGAGAAGGATGAGTGAGGGCAGATGGCCCAGTAGGATATGGAATTGGACCCCAACAGAGAGAAGGAAAAGAGGCCGTCCAACGAGACGGTGGATGGAGGAGGTGATGGAAGCAATGAGCAAGAGAGATCTGCAGGAGGGTGATTGGCTGGATCGGGAGGCTTGGCGATTGAAATGCGAAAGACGGCTTTAATTGCTGTAGAAATTCGCAAAAAAAAAAAAAAAAAAAAAAAAAAAAATAACATGAAATATCGATTGGCCAATATTGCGGTAGAATTTTTAGAATTTTGAAAAATAGACTTGGTAATACAGGGGGGTGGGTGTTACTATCCATGTTGCTAGTTTGTGTACGTGACATCGTGTCGGACTGTCTACCTGAACTGACATACTGCATTGTCAAATCAGGTAGACAATCAGATTCAGGCAACATGGTTAGTCTAATAGTAATTGATAATCCAATTTTTCAATTGTGCTTCAAGTTGTGGCCATTTGACAGCATGAGTTCGATATTTACTGGTATGTTTCTTATTATCTGCCTTGAGTAATAAATCTTCTTGTTTCCGCCATTTCCGAATCATTTTTTCTGTTGGAGGAGGTAAAAAATGCCTTTCTACTTCCCGAATGCCATTATCTTTTGCATATTGAACCACTTTTAATTTAAAAGCGAAAGAGTACGAAACTTGCTTCATATTTTAAAATGCTATGATATTTACCGTAAGTTATATCGATACAGAAACTACTGTGTATGCTTAGAATCTTCAAGACGATACAGTTTAAAAACTACGGTACATCCTATATCATTGTATGTTTTGTTTTGAAATACCTAGTTATTGAACGTGTTTGTAGAGTAGGGTAGTAATAAATATTATTATAGAAAGCATCTACCCTGAAATATAGCTAGCGTTCGGACCATAAGACGCATGGTAATCTTTAGGTCATTTTCCTACGGAAAAAAGTGCGTCTTATCGTCCGGAAAATACGGTAATTATCAGTCTTGTCAATAAATAATTATTGTTACATGGTTCAAGGAAATCTATCATTATATATCGAGATCCTGATTATGCTTAGGTGTTAAATATTATAAAAAAATTACTTATGTAGATTAATTTTTGCTAAAATCCCAAAAACATTTTTACCAATTTTAATAATATTTGTTAACTTACTCCTTCAACTCTAAGGATGATCGTAGACATCATTCACTTCAGTAACATTAAATATTTTTGGCAATAAATTTAACAGAAGTACGGTTATTTATTATAAAATAATAAGATATTAATACTCTAAACGACAAAATACTTTTTTCAACTTTACAGCACAAATTCTTGAACAAGACTCGTCAAATATTTACTGGTACACACATGTTTATATAGGTACAACAACAAAAACAATAAAGTGTGCGATTGAAATTATAAAATATGATTATGACATACGCCAAATTACAACTTCAAACCGAGTATTGTATGATTTTATTCAATGAAGTTTTCAACCCGCGAAAAATGTTCGGCTTGTAAGATTTAAAGAAAATTTAAAATTTTATTACTGTATTTGAAAGATAAAAATTATTTTTTCCATTCTTAAGAAATCGGGGATTAAATAGCCGATACTGTACTTTTTAGAAGTAATTATTCTGAGCGCTAACAATCAACCACGCAGAATTGGTAAAATTAGTAACCCGAGGGTTTTTTGCCAGGTTAGAAGGTGACATTAAATTAAAACTGTATTACAATCTCTGATTTTCCCGGTTTCGCTCCTTTAATTGTTTTATATATCAGATTGAGAATAATATTGTCAATTTTGTGAATAATCCCTCTAGGGAATGTACAGACATATATTTTTTCTTAATGATAGTTTCTTTATATACCAATTAGGAGCAACTGGTTGAATCCAAGTACCCTACTTAATTTTTCCAAGGAATAACGCAAAGTAAACGAATGCCGATTTTATAAAAGTGTAGTTCTCAGTGAAGGTAGAGATAATATTGCTTTAGTTTCGTTTTTCAACCTCTAAGGAACCAATTCACTAATTTACGCTCTCAGAGTGATTGGGAAAATAAGGAATCGTGATGAATGAGTGAGGAATTTAGCATTTTTTTATAGACAGAGATTAGCACCAGTAGCAGCCCATTTCATTCAATGTCTCTTCTCACTATTCTTAATTAATTCGTCAATACAATATAGAACGATGTTTTTACACATATTACTTATGTATTAAGAAGAGAATAATCGAGAGCATTATTATTTACTTGAAACCTGTTAAGTGTAATTAAAGCATTAAAGGAAATTTTAGATATTACAGTACGAAATGTATTTTTTATTATTATTAGATTTTCCCTGTTATACGATCATTGTTAACTGAACAAGTAATTTGGTCTACCTGATTGTTATAAAATATAACTTCTATTATGACACAGAAATATAGTAGGATATTAATGTTATTATCCGAAACCGAGGTACTGGTTCAGCATTCACCCGTAACGGCCAAACATAAACCCTAAAATAATCCACGGCCTGAACAGCACTTAATACAGCGAAGAGTGTACTTATTGGAAAAAAATAAAAAATATTTTAAAGAAATTTAACACAATTACATTCGTGAAAAACTGATCATAGTTATTTTTTCTGTAATTGCAAATCTTGGTATCAGGTAAGATTTCAGTAACCTAGATAAAACTTCTTTTACCATATAATTTATGTTGTGTCTGTACAATGAATTACAATAAAAATGTGCTGAAGGTGACGGCGATACAGATTATAACATGAAAGACATGGAGAACCAGACCACCCATCCATGAAGCGTCTGTTTTAGTTTTACTATAGTATTTTTACGCCCTTCACAGGCAGGTGGAGTGTTACATTATTTTCACTCAATCCGGTAGTTCCAGGGCTACAAAAAATAGTTACATTTCTTATCACATGGTCATCTAATTATTTGACTGAAACATTTACGAACACAGAAGTAGAGGTGTAAAAGACATTAGTCAAGTGTTATCTCCCCTGAGGGTAATTTATTTCATCGTTATACAGCCAGGCCCTGTGGTGAATGAAGTGAAGGTGTCATCTGCATAGTGGAAAAATATGGTTTTCAGAGAGCCTGGCATGTTGATAAGCACACTTTTCTTTCAATGAGGAAGACAATAGTAAACCACCTTACTCCTCGTTTAACTTAGTAAAGCCTCTAGAGATTCAAACCAGACTTTCGGCTGATGACCTAAACAGATAACAACAGTTTTATTGTAGTCGTCTGAATTCATTACATTGAAATTTTGCGATTTATAAGATTTGAATGAGTTTCGGAATTGTTTTATGAATTATTACCCAACAAATTCGGAAAATGTATAAATACTATGAACCATTTTTAGATAAGATCCATTCTACCTCATCGGATTAAGGTAATAATGGGTCTTACAAAAAATTCTACCAATACTTCCAAGTTACTTACTGGGAATCTACTTTTTGTAGAACATACAATGAAACAAAAATAGTAAATGTAATCCTTAGCGAACATACTAAAATTGAAATATTGGGCTACACAATTTTACGATATTGAAGATTCCAGTTTCATATTTCTGTTTAATGTTATAGCCTACATAACACGGTGTGACAAGTGGAATATATTTTACGTTAATAAACTGTTATAGATAAATTTAATATTTTTCAGTACAACGCTATACGAAATAGAAAATAGTAGTGGCAGCAGCCGGTTGGTTGACAGTGTGTTACAGTACTAGATAATCCTATATCGGTAGTACGGAAAGAAGGGAAGGGATTGGTGGCCTGGCAATGTGCAACCAGGCTGCGAGATAAGAAATGTTAAATAAGTCTGCCCTCTTGGCTATTGAAGAAAGTTGCTTAAGGTTTTATATTGAGACCCTTACTTGATACTAAAAATGTTTGCTCATGTAATGACCGTAATAAAAAAATGTAACTTAATGGCAATGAGATAAAAACTGTTTAAATGTCCTGTCACTTAAAAATACCACTGTTTTACAATGTATAAATTACTGTATTATATTAAAGCCGCTGAAAAATTACATCTACATATTTTTATACCTTTAAACTAAGTCATAATCTAAAGAACTAGGCCTATATACGGTAATAATCGTAAAAAACATAAATAATTCAATCAAATATGTTATAAAACAATACTTCGTATCCATATTGCTTATAAGTGAAAAATAATGAAACTATAAGCAAAGCTGAAATGGAAATTACCTTGTTAAAAATATAATACAAAACTGTAGATGAAGTTTAGAAGAGTGTATGGCTGCTTCGTTGGAACTCTAAACTGTCAAACTTCAATAAATTACTTCTCTACAAGTAAGTGCTAAAATCGCTATTGACATATGACTTGAAGATGGCTACACCAAAACAAGTAACCTAAATTCCATCCAAAGATTTTAAAACAAGATACGCAGGACATTTATAAACACTCCATGGTATTCTTGCAATACTAACATCCACTGTGATTAGTAATTGAATTCAGTAGTTCAAGTGGGTTTTACAAGAATGAAGAAGGTGTTTACACGACGACGTTAACATTGAAGCTGTTAAACTAATTTCATTCGTTAGGCCCTAGTGTGGCAGTTAGGAGATTAAAAAGGACTAGACTAGTTGATTTAGTGTGTTGATAGAAAGGACAATAATATTAAAGAAAAGCTAGAAGAACGAAAGTGTACTGCGAAAATGTCCAGTATACTATGAAAATGTAGGATACTTCAGTCGTTCACTGTTGCTTTCTAGATTCATATATGAAGGAAAATTAAGGTTAATATGTTATGTTGTCTGAAGCAATGCAACGTTAAGTATGTAAAAGTTATGTAAATGCTATATTACAACCCCAGTCATGAAGGCCATAGTACGGATCCTATTCAATCACATTCTAAAACAAGCAACAGAGCACAAGGCAGCAGGGATATTCTACGGCTCAAATAAGACTCAATTCGCACCGAGATATTTTTCATACATATTAACTATACTATTTGATTTAACCAGTATTTGATTACAAATTTTTACGACACTAAAAAATACACCTTAGGTGTCGGATAAGTGGTTTAAGGAAGTCAGAAAGAATATTGAGAAAACTGGAGTAAACCAAGAAAACTTAATACATCTATCCAAATTCAGACAACTTATTACAGACTTTAAGGGCTTCCATGAAGACCAAAAACAGAAAACCGAAAGACTGAAGAAAGGAGAAAAGCCTACAATGAACAAAATGCTGAAGATTTAAGTTGGAAAACAACTTCTAAATTGTTTTAAGTCACTTTAAGTGGTCTAAAACTGGCTCTATACGAAAATTAATTTAACCGTAACTATATTGTACTCGGAAAAACTCCAGTATGTTCTGCAATAAGGTTCATTTTCCTCAGAAGAATATTTTAGTAAATACCAACATTTACTTTATCACAGATAATTCACAATATAATAAAAAAACAAATATTTAGTACAGAAATGTGTAAAAAAGAATCATAGGAAACCAGAAAACAATAAGCGATCTTAGCCATTGAATTCAGAATTTTACTTAGTACAAAATCGGCAGTACAGAAACATTTTTACTATTTTATACAATAGGCTACCTGCTAAGTACAAGGTATACGAAAATAAACTTCCTTCTGTACAATTCTAAGCGTTATATTAATGGTAAAAACAAGTGGAAAGCGAAAACGATCAACTGTACAGAACACCACACCAACAAAGAACACTGAAGCAACTTCTAAAATAAATTAAAAAAACAAAACAATTCATATATACCATAATTTAATTAATTATTACTTTTAGATTCATTTACCTTATATAGGAATAAAAATTAAAATTATAAAAAGTCCATATAAACCAATAAAAACACCGGAAACTAAAAACTTTCTCACGGTTAATTGCTGTCATTTTATTTCATCTAATTGGACGCTCAGACCGTCCAATTACTACCTTGAAACTATCTTTACTCTTCATCGTTTCTTTCTGAAGATCAAATGATGTAAACAGAACTGGTTATGGCCTACAACAGAATACCGTACTGGACGGTGACATAAACTGAACTTGAAATAAAATTGCACATGAAATAAATACTTAACACAAGTGTCGTATCCAAGTTTCATTATTATTTTTATTAATACTATTAATTTTTTGACATCATTCTCTCAACTGGTTTGATGCAGTTCTTCAAGCTGTTTTATCATGCGCAAGTCGGTTCATATCTACATATCTGCAACACCTTTTGTAATTTTCATTTTCATTTTGTAATTTTTATCTTTTGTAATTTTTGTTTAAATATTCTAATCCTTGCCTCCCTCTACAATTCACTCCCTCAATATCAACCTCCATTATTGACAGAGCAATACCTGGATGTCTTAAAATATGCCCCACTAGCATATCCCTTCTTCTGGTAAGATATTTCCATATTATACTTTTTCTTTCATTCACTCGTTTAAGAAGCTCTAAATTACTTATATTGCCCACTTACCAATCTTTAACAATTTTCTATAACACCACATTTCAAAAGTGTCTTCCTCTCCGTTTATATAACCACTATTACCTACCTCTCACTCCCGTATAATTCTACACTCGAAAGATAGTGTTTTAAAAAAAAATTTCCCAACCTGTAAATCAATGTTTGTAGTCAGTAAGCTATTGTTCATTTCAATATAAGTGAAACCGTGAAAATCATAAATAATACTTAATAAAATACCATATCAAAAAGTGAGATAACAATTAAAGTTAATATCCAGGCGCGTAAGGCATTACCACGAAATCAGAAAGCTAACTTTAAAAAAATCAAATTTCGTCATAAAAGTTGTTTATTACAAATTATTATTTTTGTATAACATACCTTATTTACTAAATATTTGAAAGAGATAGCTTACGAAAAAAAACGGTGATGAGCTACAATACTGTAATAATATTCTGTTATTCAAATTTACTTAAATTAATTGAAGTCTAAAGTTGCATTTATGAGCGAAAATGTATAACAAAAACAACATGAGATATAAAAACCAATTTAGTAAATGAAGTTACTAACGATAAACCCTAGACGAGTGAATTAAATTGACTAGTTTAATCATTTTCTCGGTTTCGCTTTAAAGTGACACTTCTTTAAAGTCTCACTTTATGAATACTAATCCAGATTTTCAGAATTAAGACTCTCTGGAAAGTAGATTAATAATGTATACTGATCTAGATTAGTTATCCTTTGTTTTTCCATTAAGAGCAGTAGTCGAAATTCGAATGGTTTAATATTCCTAATGTAATTAATGCATATTAGGCAATGGATGCAGATTTTCAGAACTATAGCTGTACGGGAAAATATAAACCTGAGCTAATACACGTATACCGTATTCAACCATCTGTAAACATTAAGCGCAAGAGATCAACATGTTCTTCAATGATTGCGTGAGGAAATAAGACTTCTTGTAAGAGAAAAGACTACCAATGAAGGTTTCGCGTTGGCACAGTGACACATTTCACTAACTACAGGACTGCCTTGGACGCATCATCTACGTATAAAACCGCCGCCAGAAGCTACTCTTCTGCTTAATTAACCCTTAATCAAAATTGAACCTCCGTTCTAAAAATTTTTAATTTACAAAACCCTTTTGAAATCAATTTGGACCTATGGTGTCCAGCTCTATGGAGTAGCGGCAGAGAGTAACTTAAAGTCGGTCCAGGCCTTTCAATCAAAATTCTTAATACTTGCTTCTGGCGCTTACTTTTTATGTAAGCAATAATTGTGACAATACATGAAGTAACCGCGTCATTTTATGGTAAATTTCGCGAAAGACTAGATGACCATCCTAACCAAGTAGCCCGTGAGCTACGTCACTTTAGACTATGCGATGTCAAAAGCAAAAATTGAACAGAGGCCTCTTAATCTTAATAACGGACAACATTCATAGCCGTAGTCTACACGGAGAATGTACTACTGGGCACCTCTTCTTCCGAAAGTAAAATTCCCCACCGTCCATTAAATTAAATACCATACACGGAAATTATGCAGTTGAATAGACAGAACCGAAATAAAGAAAAAAATGATTTATTGCTCCTGTTCGGCCTCTAAAGAAGTAATAAATATGCTAAATTTCAGTTTTATATGTGAACGAAAACTTCAAAAATTAGTGACGAATGTGCAAATCAGTAACAATGTTCGCGATCTTTTGTACACATGTAAATGCTACTGCGACAAAAAAATATTATCAACCCACAAATCTATTAAAATCGAACCACTGAACTAGTAATGGCAGGGCACATAATTGAAAGTGTAAGAAATGTAAGTTTTATCAGATTATTTAACTATTATAGTAGATACCCTACAACATTAATTTCATCTGTCTCGAAGAATTTGGTATTAGAACTCTAGTAAGGCTTACTGAAAATGTTTTTACAGTAATATTAGACAATATTAAAACTTCAAAACGTTAATTAATTTAATTGCTCGTTCAAGCAATAAAAATTATTAGGCCTTTATTAATACGTATTAATAAAAAGTCCTTTTTCAATTTTAATCAGAAATCCCCCAAAACGTTATAGGAACGAGATTAAAATTGACTTCATTTTATTGCTTTAAAATATCAGTTTCTTACTTCCGCTACTTTGTTTAATTAACAATTAAAAAGATTTAGTAAACGCCCTCACCGAAAAATAAACTTCCTAAGAACTGTTCTTGTTTTTCATTTGGGTTGTTAATGAACAACATTTTAGGGTTGTTTCAAATTCACATTAGGCCTAACTTAACGATAATTATTTTAATTGCATTTCTGTTTAATTGCATAATAGAGTTTCAGTTCCATTGTAGAAACCACAGTTTCTTTTAAAGAAAAATTGCTCATTGCATAAGACCCTTTATTTTCCTTTTTCAGTCGCACTAACACTTAGACCTTGAAATTTTAATACATTTAATTACAAACAAATTAACTCAAGAAGGAGGCACACGATGCAGTAATATACTTTTATTTTCATAGTACATCAATTTCTTGAATCATTGAGTCTGCATGCAGGTCATTTAATAAATTTATGAGCCTCAAATGTTTTTTTCTTATATTGTTATCTTAGTTTATTTAGAGTCGCACTAACAACTTTGGTTATTATAGACTACTATAAGTTACGGAACAAAATCAGTGACTTTAACGTAAAGTAATTCTAGACACTGGCCGTGATTCGAACCCTGGATCGTCAGCTTTGCATTGAACAACACACCCTGGCGTATGCTTCAGTCATATCATTGGCTGACCATGTGATAAGAAACAGAATTCCTTTCTGTGACCCTGGGACTATCAGATTGAGTGAAAATAATTTAACACTCTACCTGTTACGGGCAAATCTTACAATTTGCATGATTTAAAAAAATACAAAAATTACTATTTTCAAAATATACGGTCAAAAAAGAACAAGAAATATTTATAAAAGAAAAATAATTAAACTTTAACCGACTCAATTATAAGTGAAAGTTGAATATACTTTTCTCCAGCCTTATGATGTTTTTAAACTTTTAAAACCATCTGGATAACATCAAGATAGCGTAACAGTGTATTCAACATGACACAAAAGTAAATTGAGCATAATATCTGGCAACCCAAGAGAACTTACTTCGGTTATCACAATATTATGAAGTTAATTTTCAGAATCAAATAAAAGGTAAAAATTTTCTTTTTTCGTAAAAAGATTTAAAAAACAAGACTGGCGAATCCATTTTATTCAAGGATATCTATTTAAAACGAGATAAATATCATCACAGACCAAACCTTTTGTATAAGAGAATTGTGAATTTAAAAAAGAAGTAGAACTACATTTAGGAAAAAAGATAAAAATAAAAAAGTAAAGCTGCATATGACAATCAAGTCACTCAGTGAGTCACAAAGCAAAGCTACCAATCTCACCATTATCAACGAGCGATGGGCTCCATGACGAAATAGATTGGCCATTGAAGTACGATGAGAAACTCAATCTGTATAAATACGTACAATAGAAGTCGCTGTTTCTTCCAATGGGTGCGAACCAAAGTAAATCTAAAAACGATTTTAATCCATGAACGTAATACTACTTTAGCGTAAACCTTTCTCGTTCCTTTGTCTGCAAATCATCAGTACATCCATCTGTCATACAATTTAAAATAATTTCATTATTATTGGAATAACGACTTTTTATTACCGTATCAAACCAAAAAAATATTTCTCTAATAAAATGTACCAGATGCTATACCAAGTTATTATTTTTATTATTGCGTAGCATCAATTACATTCCGCTTAAAAGGATATGTATCAGCGTTCTATAGCGGAAACTGTGATCAAAATGAGAATCACATCCATGATCATACATTCAGCTACAACTGCACCAACGGGCTGAACATATTATTTTGGTCAAATTAAAAAAAATAAACGACACCTGTAATAATAATAATAATAATAACACGATGTGTTATACAAATAAAAAGTTCAAGATTAAATTTTAGACCCACCGGATTGATCTAGGGGTAAAACCGTCAGCTGTTTAACAGCTGATTTTCGGAGACGAAGGTTCCTGGTTCAAATCATAGTGAAGGTACTTACTTTTATACGGATATGAATACTAGACAGTTGTTACCGGTGTTCTTTGATGGTTGGGGTTCAATTAACCATACTCTCTCAGGAATGGTAAGCTGGGCCTGTACAAGACTACACTTTATTTACACGTCATACATATCATCTCATTGGGTCATGGGGTTGCTCAATGTTCTGAATTGAACAGATTGCAAAGTACACACATTAGGGGAAAAAAATTTAAACGTCTGAAGTCTGTTAATAACTTTCTAAAAATTATTGTTAAATTTTATCATTAAGATTTTTCATGTGAGTTTTCCTAATCATACATTACATTTAGATTCGCTTTGCTTTATTATGGATTAACTACAACTGTAAATTAGTAAAATTATAGCAGTACAACACTTTAATGTTTAATGGATTGTGTTAAACGTTTGGCAATGATAATTTTCGTATCTGTGGACTAGTGTGATTTTAAAATTTTGAATGAAAACGAGTGTCTAGTTATTTAATAACCGTATATAGTGTCTAGAAAAATAAATAGAATTTTATGCAGTAGAGGACATACACTTTCACGTAGAATTACGTAGGTCCAATGCTATGTGCTCTCGGTGTTGTATGAGATGGAGTCTTGGACGCTGAACCAAAATAAGATAAAATACTCAAGGTCTTCCAACTATAATGCTACAGACCATAGCTGGATGTCACAGATGGATAAAATAAAGGACACGGAAATCTTGGTGAAGTTAACAAGGATATGAACGTGAATACTGTAAAAATGTTTAAAAAGTATTTTAGTCCTGTGATGACACGCGAGAAATACAGAATGCGGCAGGGAAAATTAAGAGGGTAAACATTGTCTCGGTTGACTAGGACATCGCAGCTGAAGAATCTTAGGGACTGATATGGTGTGAGTTTGGTTACTCTTTGTCAACGGACAGACGATAAAACTCGAGGCCTTGATGGTGGCCAACATTCTCAAAAGAGACGGCACCTAAAGAAGAATACAGTGCTCATGTTGATGTGTCAAAGTAATATGACCTAGCGTAGTTCGTATTGCTTGTATGTGAATAGAATTATTTTGAAACTTTTGTGTCCTGCTTATATTGGATTTTTTCATTCGAGCACAAATCAAAATTTTCTACGTCCAAAAATCAAGATTTTATGACAAATTTGAGATAACATGCAATAATAGCTTAAAATAGTAAAGTTAACCCTTTGTAGGGCAGTATTACGGGGGGGGGGGAATATATATGTTGTGAAATGTTAAATTTTGCTGTACGGGGACTTAAATGATATATTTCTAAAGCCAGAACAGTAAGATATTTCTTTGTATTTATGTTAAGCCCTAGTACGTATACTTAACAAGGAACGTTTGTTGAAATGAAATCACATAATGTTTAGTGGTAAGAATGCTTGTTACAAAATATTGTGTAGAATAACTTATCTTAACTTTATATTAGCATGAATTCTTGCTTTTCCGTAAAAAACTACAATTTTCTAAGCACTGTACAAAAGTAACTACAAAACAAAGCGTAGGCTGATATGAATCCTTACCACATTCGTGCAACTCACGAAAAAAATAATCGCTGCGCGCTAATTTCAAAATGTGGATAGCATAACCTACCAGAGAACATCTATAACACCATAAAATGTTAATAAGGTTCAACTGCATAGCTTATTCTTACATAATATCGACCTTATTGCCAGTACTGAAACTGAAATTTGATTACAATTAATAAAATATTTTATCTGATTATATTCATAACTATAGATTTTATAGATTAGAAAAATGTTCAATCTACACATGCGTTTATTCCTAAAAACAATCCACAACATTTAAGTACAATCACGAACAAACTAAAGCTATAATATTGGGTATCAAACAATTCAAGATCTAGCTGTACAGTGAAGTCTATTACTTCAACAGCGAAGACCTTGATAAGTATAATTTTCATTATTATTATTAAATTAATTTATGTGCTTGAATTGTTAATTCAACAAAATGTACTATATTAAATAGCCAGATAACTTACTGAGCTATAATAAGCTCGGCTAAAACATTGAAGTGACAAATACGAGCAAAAAACTTCTATCATGTCCATTTACCATTTAGCTCAACATTTACAAAGTCATAAGTTATTAATAATGTTTTATCACAGCCTACTAATAATTTTATACACAAGTAACTGTATATGTAATAGAAACACGCAATAGCCATTCATATTTGATATAATAATTGAAGATAGGATTAAACACGTTTCATGATTACTGCTTGGTTAAATTATGTATACTGAGATAGTAGTTTATATGCGTATAATATCGCAAAATAGTTTGAAATTTTCAGATTAAATCATCTGTGATAAATACAAATTTATGAACGGTAACGAATAACGTGGTACATTCAAAAGGATTCACTAGTACAGTGTTCACCAACTACGCCTCGATATTATTATAGAGTTAATTCAAATTCTCTATTGATTTAATCATTCTATCAATTTGCAATCAGAGTAAATTGCATCATAACTTACATTTGAATTGGTTTTCATTCGAAATATTTATACACACTTAGATAAAAAGTTACTGATCTACTGTACATAAAAAGGAATCAAAAGTAAAGCAATTAACTTGAAAATGTGCAAAACACAAATTGTAACAAACTTGCTTTACCTACATTTTTTTGGTACATCTTTAAGCCAGAATGCACATTAAAGTAATTTTTCTGTTAAAAAACATCTTCGAGGAAGAGCAAAGACCCTTTAATAATGCTTTTATGGAATCATTTACTTTGATTTCCTCAATGATTTACACAAATATGAAAATGGGTCAATTAAATCTTAAAAACTACCTTTGAAAAAATTAGATCATTTTAATGTTGCATCGAAGTAAAATTTATAAGATTTTATTCTTAATTTTGAGGCTAGAATTAAGTTTTGTTTGAGGCCCAGATTTGTAAGGTGACATAGTTTTCATAGCAATACGATCGTTTTTGAAGCGGTGAAAGCCACAAAGTCATTTTCTGAATAAGACAGAACAATATGCGAATGACAAAAAAGTTATTTCTTCACAAACTAGCTGATCCAATAACTTAGCCAAACAGCCAGTCCTCAAGAAGCTTCTTTCCTCTACGTTGCTGATTCCAAAGAAAAAGCAAGTTGTTCCTTGAGAAAACTTGCACCTAATTTTGAAGTTTTAGCTCAACTAGGACAGTTGTATTTGTCGTAAAACAGATAGAGTAGGCGCACAATGTAAAAACCAACTGAAATAATATTAATTAATGTTTTCATGATACCAAAACTTTCTCATTCTTCACTAAATAAATTCAGGGGAGTTAAAAAACTAACAAGATAAAGTAAAAAATCTTCCAGTGAAAATAAATATTATTAAGCTTATGTGATAATAAAACAGAATTTCACAATTTCTTTGTAAAATTCATCTTATAGTATACGAAACAATTTTGAGTGGCTGAGGAAAGTTGGTAATATCTCACAAATTTAATAAGGCCTCCAACAAGCATTAATACATCATGTTCCTAAACTTTTAATAACTTGTCTTCAAATAGTTCTCATCTGAATCAGAAACTTTAAATTAAATTAACTTTTTAATATTATCAGACATTTCATCTTCTACTTCACTCTGTAAATATTTAAAGTTCTGCTAATGGGAAAATATGAGCTAACTATAACTATTTTGATATACTATCACACAAATGTATGTTGTTAACATCCACATGGCAATTAATATGAATGAAAAATAATTACTTTTCGTGTCTTCACTATAGGAAACGACAAAGTACATAAAGTTTATTTCGACCACAGAAAACCACGAGTTGAAACTTTTGAAATTAAAACTGACCTGGTTACCAACTACATGATTCAACTTATCCTTTAGTCGTAAATAGCAGAAAATGCCACTTAGAACTAATTAGCTTATAATCCATTCTGGTGCAGCCAAATATTGTCAGTAAAGGCAAAATTATTTATTTTTCAAACAAACAAATTGAGTGGGGGTATCAAGTAGGCTACCACAGCAAAATCAAAAAATTTCATTAATATTTTATTAGAAAACTTCAAAATTTTAAGAGCTACCTCAACAAGTACAATTAAAAACTCTAATGTGAAAGACTCACATGACGTTCTCTTTCCAATGTAAATAATGAAATATCCTATGTTTAATCATTAGTAAACAATGTAAAATTAATAACATAAAAACAAAAACATGGTTTTTGGTTCAAAAGGCCTGAAAACTTGTACATCCGGTGAAAACTCGATTTCGAAAAATCGACATGGAAATAATACTTTTTCTTCTTTTAATACTTTTTACATTTAAACAGGGCAAGAGAAAGTAATAAACAATTGGAAGCAAATTAAGTTGATATAACCGTTTCTAGTTGCAGGTTTACACATGAACCAAACATGATTTTTTTGGAAATATCAATAATATGTAAATCATATCCTATGGCACCTCTTTAATACTTAACAGTTTTTAACATCCTTGAATTTCAAATACATGGGCAACTTAACACTGAAGTCGTACAGAAAGTTTTAAATCTAAATCGGTCATCATTTTTGTACAGCATCAACAATTTTCTAAAATTCACAAAAGAAATTATATTCCGATAACAAACTTTCACCTATAAGTTAGGTGCTTTACTATATTTTTAACTTATTCCAGTTAAAAATTATCAGAAAACTTATGTAAAGTTCGAAAAAGTTTTCAAGGTTTTATACTGAATCAATTTTTTTATCATCATGAACTTACTCATGAAGCTGTCAAATTACTTTTGAAATCTTGAATTGATAATTTATTTACTTTTTTAGTTTCTTTTAAAGTCTCAAAAGTATTTTGGTCGTTAGGGACAACTGTACGTTTTCACATGGAATAAACTCCCTAGCTGGGAATCAAACTCAGAGTATTTCGCTTTTTAGCCTATCACACTAACTATTCCGCCAAAGAGACACAGTTTAAATTTATTTACAATCTCTTACTTCATACAATATGTCCTATCACAGAGTTCTTTTACCAGAGATTTATTGAAATATAGCATTTTCTAAACTTCAATAAATACTTATTCAACTTCTTGTTGGACTTTTATAAACTTTTTTTTCAATTCTTGACTTAAATTTTCTTTCCGGTTTTGCAATGTTGTGGTGTGGTTCAAGACATCCTTCTTGCTTCCAGGTACAAGCACAATTAAAAAAGCAACAATACTTTTGATTACAAAGAATATTAAAATTTTAAACCGAAATAAAACAATTTTTGAAATAAAATATTTAAATTTGTGACGTACTACATACTTTTCATAATTTATAAAATTAAACTAGAACTTTTTGAAAAATTGCCAATATACTGAAATTAAACTATATTGTTATTGTCGTTCAGGTTATCAGCCGAAAGGCTGGTTTAAACCTCTAAAGTCATTACTAAATAAAACGAAAAGTGAGGTGGTTCACAATTGCCTTCCTCATTGAGTGGAAAAGTAGTTACCAAGAGCCTAGACAACACACACACCCGTCATTTGATCACATCAATCCCGTACAAATTGTATAAAAAGTTATTTTATACTAGGTCTAATATACACAAAAGTGAACCCTATGAGAAGAACTAAAATAAACACAATAGTTCATACGTGCTAATTTGTGCAAAAATGCACCATAAAAATTTGTTGTTATTAACATAGTAATAACGCATTGTAAATAACGCATAGTTCAAAACAACCATTAACCATAAAAACCAACAAAGTAAAATAATAAAAGGTTTATTAACAAAAACACAAAAGTAATCTGAATTTTATATTAAAATTTTAGCAACTATTCCGTTTTTATACGATTTAAAACAAAAAGATATGATTTATAATTAACCTTAGTTTAATGAAAGTTGAAATACCATGTAATATACCCTTTTTATCATCAAAGAAACCGGAAGGACCCAGCCATATAACGGTTTTGTGTGCAGTTTGCTTGATATGCGTGATACATTGTGGTAGCTAAGTAGCTTAACACGCACATAGCGTCGGGCTTACACTAGGTTAGTCGCATATTATTTTGTTTTGATGGCTAATCTAGGCAAGGGGAAACAAAAAGAAGTAGAGGTTGGTAAGACTGGAATTCCATGTCGTGATTATAAACTCCATATTTTTTATTATTATTACTATTATGCCATTGTAATATTCATGTACACCTCACACTTCGTAACTATTTATATTGAATTATTAGGAATCTTTCGTCTCGTACAAACTAAATGGCTAGACTGACTGAGAGACTGAAAGGGTTAAAATGAATTATGATGATAAATTACCATACGTACCCGTATTCATTGTTACCAACTTAAATAATAAATTACTTTATTTACTTTTTCGGTTGCTTTCATACTGAGATTATTAAAGTAATGTTTACTATTCTGTCTTAATGTATGATATGCCTACAAACACTATTATTTGATGAGTTTTATGATTAATGTAGCTTAAGGTTTATAATCAAATGACGAGTGACTAAATTAATGAAAAATACGAAACTATTTTTACTTCGTCACATTAACGACTGTACAAGAAACTTCCACCACTAAACAAAAATCAAAGATTTTCAACATTTTTCTTTATTCAAAAACTATACAATTGATATACACAATTTGGATCAACCATCCAAAAGTTTAACTATTTTTTTTTTAAAACAAATGACATGAAAAAACGGAAAATCTCTTTAATGAGTACATCTCGGTGGATAATTCAAGAGTTGAACAACGAAAAGAAAATTTATAAAATTAGAGAACAAACAGAAACAAATTTTATAGTAATAACATATAACAAAAATAACACGAATACATAAGAACAAAAAGTAGTGTAGAAATTAAAAAAACCATAAAATAATACTGTATGATCAACAAAATGTCTTGAAAAAAATATTTACATGAGTAATAAAATGTGAACAATGCGGAAAAACATATACCTATTATATTACAAAAATGAAATTTATAAAATCTGTACAATAAAAAATAATATTATGAAAACGTTTTTAGCGTTATACATTTTTTGTAATTAGAACAGTAGATCTATACTTTATTTTCGTCGTAGGTGATGGCGTGTTAAATTTCGACTTGACATTTTTTTATTAGAGGATTTTTTATAAGCGGTCTGTTGATTTTCTGTTAAATTTACAATATTTTCAAGTCGGAATGCAATGTTGAATTTGTTAAGTAATGTTGGGGTTTCGTTATCATGCGAAGTATTTTTGACTGATGGGCTTGAATTTTCTGAATTTGACTTTCCAATACCCAAACATTTGATACTTTATGGAGGATAAGTGTGATCACACAAGAGTTGATGTGAACACATGTCAAGTGTGTGTTGTCTTTTTTAAAAAAGTTCCAGTTTAATTTTGTATAAAATAAAAGTATGTCAAAGGTATTCAAAAGTATGCATAAAGATATCAAAATTAATTTTTTTTAATTGTTCAAATTTGGTTTAAAATATTAATATTCTTCTTTGTACTTAAACGAATTGTTGGTTCGTTAGTGGTGCTTTACCCGGGACGAAAGATGGGTGTCTTGCATCACACCACATCATCACATTGCCATAATTATAGAAAAATGTTTTGAATTAATAAAGGATAAAAAGTATTTAGGGTCTAAATAGATATTAAATTTATTATTGATGGAGAAGTAAAAGTAAAAGAGTTGAATTGAACTAGAAAACGCATCGATGCAGATAATTTTTTGTATCCCCAAGTATAATTACAAGACTACTACAAGTCGATTGTAGTAGGAAATGCTACAATCGTAATTCCAAATTAATCGTAAATAGGCTTTACCTCCGCTCCAAGATTGTAATATACAAATTCTATTAAGACCAATCTGAACTTATGGTGTCCAGCTCTTTGGAATAGCAGATTAAACAGATTAATTGGCCAGTGAAGCATTACAAAGATATACATGAGTATTTTATGCAAATCTCAAAGTTTTTTTTTTGCTTTATTGTTAAAGACTGAAAAGTGATAAAGTTAAGTTAAATGGAATTGAGACCCACCAACACACAAAAACATAGATTCATTAGTATAATACTACGTGTCATTACTTAAGTCAAATAGTAACATGTAAAAAATTGAATAAACTATTTAACAAAGAAAAAATATAAAAAAGAAGCGCAGACAGTGAAGAACGCTGAGAATGTCGGCAGCAAAAGAACAGCTTTCAGAAATGTGTGAAGTTATTTAACGTGGTCTCGTAATGGCCAGAAACGGAAAAAATACATAATGAAATGTTATTCACAAGAAGTTAACAACATTTTGAACTGTGTATTCAATAAATAAAGAACTAATAAATTAAAACAATTACCATTAGACTTCCGAATGAACACAGAAAAAACTATTAAAGTAAAGTGATAATTATTATATATCTTCAAACAATAGGTAATATTTTTAAAAGGTGTTAAAAAATACATAAAAGTGGTGAAGTTTAAGTACTAAACACTAGTGAAAATAATAGGTGATTATTTTATCAGGTGATTAAGGTAGATCTATTACTAAAATAAAAAAAGAAGTTGTTGAAAAGTAAGGGGTTTGTAATAAGGGTTCGTACACAACTTATTGATCTTGAGGGTTTTCAACTGAACGCATACCTTCGTAATATTAAAAAAAATGGAGTATAATGAACCTACATCAGTATTCCGTGGTAGTAAAATTAATTTACTTTCTTGACATTAATGGGCAAGAAACGAGAACCTTTATTTTAAAAGTTAAGAAACTAAATGAGTAGGAAAAAATAAGTAGATAGTAGAGCAAGAGGTTAAGTGCACGCTGTTTTTCTAGACAAAAATTTATAATTAACGTGACCGTCATTTATATTATTAACTTGTTCGTGGATTTTCTTTTGTTCTGTTGAACATAGTTTCTTTAGTTTAAATTTATTTAAAAAAAGTCTGGTGTGAAATATTACACGACTTTCTCTTGCCACGGTAAATACGTAATGAAAATTATAACCTTTGTTTAATCATTCGAAAACAATGTAAATTAGAAAAAACATAACCTAAAGAAACAATTCTAGTCATAAGTGAATGACGCAAAATGAAAATCAATCTATGTTCACTTAAAATGACAGAAAACCATTAATTGACGCCAAACTAAGCTCTGTAAAAAAATACTTGAAATACAAGTGGTAGATAGTTTAATTTTTAACATTGATTATTGTATATTTTTGTCGTTAAATGTGTTCTAAATTTACTGTTGTGCCAAACCGTCGATTATTTTGAAAATACAACGCTTGCAGTCCAAACTGTTAAGACAGCTTACTAAAAGCTTACTTTGTTAGTGCTCACTTTTACGTAACGAACGATATACTACACACGGACTTAAACGTCCCATACATCAACGATGTGTTCCTACGCACATACACCGATTTAAAAAGAAATTACCCAATAATCCAAACAGCTCATTGTTGGTCTAGACACATCAGATTTACCAGCTGCCCCTACACGAAGACTGAAATTACTCTGGAGTAGGGATATCAAGAGAGTAGGGATATAAAAATTAAAGAAAAACAAAATAAAATTAAGTCAATAATTAACAAAATAATGAATAACTTATGATTACGGTTGGAGTTTTCCAGCGATCTCCTCAATGACTTAACATTTGTCAATATTTGCATCCTTTTTTTATCAAATTTGCTTGTTAATTTTATACAGTTGCAAATAAAAATATATTGTATAGTCAAAAACAAATGTGTTCTAAGGCCGAAATTTTTTTAAATCTCGTTTCTTCCGATTTTGATGAGAAAAGTACAGAAAATCACTAATTGACGTTAAACTACGCATTGTAGAAGTTTCAAATAAAAGTTGTAGGTTTTTAAAGTTTTTGCATATTTATATTGCATTTATGCTTTTCCTCTCAAATGCGTAATATTAGACGTGTATTTAAATTTATATTTTGCTTTAAGATTGAATTTTTTTGATAAAATTATATTACGGTAAAGGAAAGACATTGATTTAGAAATGAATCAAAAAGTTTTAAAGAGGTCGAGTGTATTATTTGGACAAAAAATTCATGAACTGTAAAGTAATTTATATTTTTTAATATTTGTAATTTTGGGCTGAATCATCGACACACTGTCAATAAATTTTTGACCTACGTATAACCTTTTTACTGGCAGCTACAAATCACCACAGTATCATTTTGAAGTAATTGGTGGTAATTATTATCAAAATGGTTATCTATCATATTGTTTTGTCCGTCCGTCACACCGAGATATCAGAAACTACAAGAGATAACAATAAACAGTTTTCGGATTCGTAATTTACACAAAAAGTTGGTGGGCCTAAATTGGTTTTGAAATTCCGGTTTCGACCAGAAGTGGCCCAAAACTGGAAGTCAAAAAATCAACATCAGAAACTACAAAAGATACCAACAAACGGTTTGCAGAATCATAATCTACACAAACCGAAAGTCAAGATATCAGAGTCAGAATTTGGAAACATAAATAGTCAGTCGATTCCTCTTAAAGAGTAGATACAGAAATCACTAATGGTTTTTGTCATAAGTCAAAAGTAAGGCTTTTTAAAAATTGGCACCATCATGAAACGCGTCGTCTCATGAAAGAGATTTCTTCATTGTTTATGACTGCTACAATCTTTGAAACTCTACTGTTTCCAGAATGCTAACATCAACACCAGCTCTTTCCTTGACTAACACTTTCTTACGACTTTCCAAAGTCGTTTGTCTAATATAGTACTAAACCGACCATACTACTTAGTACAAATTGAACATGGTACTAACATAGTTGAGTAAAATAACAAAAATAATTGTAAACAAATTTACGGTTAAACTTGATGGCCTTCGGCAGAGAGGAGCAATATATCGATTGTAAAACTATTTCAGAAAACATATCTAATTTTTTTTAAAGTAACTGAAACTTGCCGGAAATTATGTCCAATTTAAATAATTCTTTTACTAAAATTTAACTGAAAATTATCTCTTTATTTAATTTCCTACATGTGTATAGCCTAGTTATCTTTAAAGACCGAAAAGTTCTTCGCATGCTGACTTCATGTCGTTTTTCGCAATTTTACACACTTTATTTATTAAAATATCTCGGAACTAAAAAAAGTAATGATTTTCTATTAAATTTTATTACATCATCGATCTCCATAATTGCTACAGAACAAACCGGTTAAATATTATGTTAATCCGTGAAATTGTAGTTGATCAATGACGATGTATTTGTAAAAAATACGCTTAATTCTTCAAAAAAAAACTTTACTAAATTATACATTTGTCTCATTAATCGTGCGTTTTTAGAAACACTTTTGTGAAAAATTAGCATGAGAAATACTTTGTTTTATATAAATACGTAATTTCCGGGAAGTTTCAGGTAAGTTACTTAAAGAAAATAAGATATGTTTTCTGAAATGGCTTTACAATCCGCATATTGCTCCTCTCTGCCGGAGCCCATCAATTTATATACACAGGCAGTAGGTAATTTAAACATTAAAAACAATCAAACAGTGTGTGCAATAACAAGAATCCACCTGGTTCATATTTACAATAATTTTCATGTAATTAAAACATATACTCGTATATACAAAAAGAAACTTAGCAACATATACATGAACATTAAAACACTCTTTACATAAAAATTGCCTACGGCTTTTATTTTATTTCTACCACAATAATGATTGAAATTCTATATACACTACCTTTACACCTGTACATAAACCACATGATACTTCAATTACGCAAAGCGTATTCAGTTACGATTTAATTAGGACGTATCCCACATATATACATTACATTAGGACGATTGAAATACGACGTAATGACATTCCATACGCAATTTATGTAAACCATGATATTAAATCCCTTTGCTTACGTTTACGTTGAACCCAATATTTTTAATAATGGGTTAATTATAAATGAAACTAAAACTATTAATATAATCACGAGTTTGATTAAATTATTCAAGAATTGGACAAGATTTAATTTTAAAACAGGTAACAAAATCAATTAACTTTGGTAATTAAAATAGACCTCGGGCTAAATAAACTTAAAACTGATTTGTTAAATTGTATGTTTTATTTCTGGAAACGTAACAATTGTCTGGTTAGAAAGAAGATACAGAAAGAAAAGCTCATTAAAAATTCAATAAAAAATATGTATACCAAAAACTTATTAAATAAAAGTGTTGCTAACATGAATGTACAATAAGACCTATGACGTAGACATTTGTCTGTAGTCTTTGTAATATCAAGAACTAAAATTTATGAACTGTGAGTCAACATCTTGAAACACAAAGTTGTTGAAGCTGGAGATGATGACGATGCCCATTATGAGATGACGATGATTAGTAGTTAAAGTATAAAAGAAAAAAAAAGTTTAAATGATTAACAAAATCGTAGAGGTAAGTCGAGTGTTTTAAAACGTTTTAATCTGTGAGGATCTTGGCTGTTGTCGAGGAGGTTATCGCTAATGGATTCTGATGGTCTTCTAGTTTTGTTAATGTTTTTCGCTATGTTGTTTAATTTCTTCTTTTATGAGGGGCAGGTTTAGGTCATTGTGTAGTATTTCATTGGTTACGTACCATGGGGTACGTAACAACTAGCAAACGACATTATTTGTGTCAAATACTACTTTTATTACGTATGAGAGATAGGAACTTCAAAGTAATTCAAAAATTATGTGACAGTGCGCCAAACAGAGCCAATCAGTCAGATAACCACAAGCTCACCCTATTTAATTTACAATTTCTAGTAAGTGCTCCTGAAATGTTATTAATGAACGATGGCTAAAGAATGACATCTACACATTACGAGAAAACGACTTAGTACGGTTGAGAAAAAATTTCCAAACAGACACTGTATAAGAAAAAGGAACGTGTTATCTTAAACTAATTCACTGACAGCTCTTTAATTGGAAATTCCTGACCTAGTTATCACGTGCTCAATGAGAAAAACGAGTATTGGAGCAAAATTCTCTCCTGTTCTTTATACAGGATAGAGACCATTGGTTAAATAAAACATAAATTCAATAGGTTTAAGTCTATTTCAAGATATAAACCCGGAAAACAGAATCAAGCCCGATTAATAATTTATTTCACTGATCAAGAGATATTAAACTGGTTATAGAATATCTTGTTTAATTTGATTCGAAGAATTTACTTACAATATTCAGTTAAGTAAAATAGCATTAATATATAATAATCAATAGCAATAATAATCAAAAAACAACTTTTTTACATAATAATGTTCTTACATTACGTACACCTGTACATATACATTTATTCCTATTATTACATTTATGAATAAAGCGGGCAATTAAACTATTCAACTATGGTTTCCCTTGTCCTAGGATAGGTTAATTTAGTGTCTGTTTTTCAAACACATTTTGTCCAGAATGAAAATACCAAGATGTGAGTTAGAGATAAAGATCCTTCTAAAGATAATGGGTTCAAAGATAGACAGTAGACGGCTGAGAAGAACTGTACAAGGAATATGAACGATTAATGGTAACGATTAGAATAAGATGACTAAAATGTTACGGACACTTGTGTAGAATGGATGACAAACGGTTGACAAAATAAATTTTTAAAGCACTAAACAAAAGACCTTAAGTGTCGGATAAATGGTTTAAAGAAGTCATAAAGGATATTAAAAAACCGGAATAAACCGAGAAAACTAAATGAACCGAACCAAATTCAGACAACTAATTATGGACTTAAGGACTTTCAAGACGAGTAAAAACAGAATACCGGGTAGATAAAAGAAAGAAGAAAAGCCAACAGTGAACAAATTCTGAGAACGTGGGGTGCAAAAAGAGCCTCCAGAAATGTCTAAAGTTACCTCACGTGATCTAAAATTTGACCTTATACGAAAAAAATAATCTCTTTAAACAAAAATACACAAATGTCACAACGTCATCAAATTTGTAAATGAATTTATAAAACAAACGGTAAATAACAAATAAAGAAAATTTACCGTACGTAATAATACATTGAAAACGATTTGGAAAACGATGCTGAAATCAGCTCTGGCTTCCAGCCAGAAAATTCTATCCTTTTGAATGGTTTAGTAACTGCTGACATGATATAATCAATATTGAAGCAAATAAAACTGGCTCCGTAAGTCTAGTAGAGGCTAAAAAAATAAAACATGAACACGTTCATTTATTCATTTCAGAGTGCGATACATTTATTTACTCGTTTGCGAACACACCAACCAGATTCTTCTCAATAAATCATATATATTCCAATACATATAATAAAAAAAAACTTATGAGAAACTGATTTTCATCTGTAGGCCAATGTAAGCAACACATACGAACACAAAAGTTTGAATATCGTTTATATATTCATAAGGCTAGAGTAAAATATAAAAAGGCCCGTACACTAAAATAGGCATCCAAAGAAAGAAAACTGTTGACTTTCCCTGCAAAGGCAAAAAAAAACAAGAAATATTTCTCACACTTCAGCCCAGCCAAGAAATGACACATTAAAGTAACTTTCTTGCCGTAAAAATAGAGATTTTAATATACAAATCCATTTTATGACCAATATGGACTTATGGTGTCCAGCTCATTGGAGTAGCGGCAGAGAGTAGTTTAAAGTCGATTCAGGCCTTTCAATCAAAATTTTTATATAGGCCTAGGCAATAAAACCCTCCACGACGATTTCGAAATTCTCACAGTATAGGAGCTAACCGCGTCCTTGTATAGTAAACTTCTTGAAAGACTAGATGACCATCCAAACCAACAAGCCCGTGATCTAAAGCGAAAATGGAGTAGAGGCCTCTTGGTCTGAATAACGGACAATACTCGTAGTTTTAAACGGGAAATGTACCACTGGGTACCTCTTCTCTTTAAAGTGAAATTCCCTATCGCCATTTAAATATCATATACGGAAGTTGAGCAGCTGAATATACAGTGCTGTAGTAAAAATTAAAGTAACTGAAAATGTAAACAAGTTAAAATTACAGATTTAAATATGTAAGCAAGCCCAATTGTTTTTCCAATATTTATTTTTAATAAAGTGTAATTCTTTTACAATTAAATTTGTTAAACGTACCTAAATGAAAACTCAAAGCAAATACGATAGAAGTCTAAATAATCACGTTCTTAAAAGGAAATATAAAACACGTTATTTTAATAAATAAATTTAAAAAACATATGCAGTATTATGTAGGTATTTTTAAAACAACTTAAAATACGGAATTTTTTTCTTTTAGCTTATTTAAAGTCCCACAAATAGCTCGGTCATTAGCGACTGCGGTTGGTTTCAACTTTCCAGACATTAAGACGAAAATTTCTTTAAGAAGAGAAAATTTCCAGACCTTCGCCGGAAATTGAACCCGGGACCTCAGTTTTGTATGCTAGCACGCTATCTCTATGCTACGGAGTCGGTCATAATAAAAACATTTTCCCTTAAAATTTTGTTAATACTAAATATTCATCGCAGATAACCTCTATTTCAATACGGATGAGAACTTAATAAATTATCTTAAATTTAAACACGGGTTTCAATACATTTATTATGCAGAAAACCTTTTTTTTATTTTTTATTTTTATAGAACGGTTCAAAAATGATACGTTAGAAGAGCTAAATTAGAACTTATACAATTTTACTGCAAACAAAAATAAAATAAAAACAAATTATTTAAAAAAAATACTTTTTGCAAAATTATAGTACGTAAAAACATTTATTGAATAAGAACTTAATAAATAGACTGTTTAATACTTTGTTAAAATTAAAAATGTTGAGATTATAAAACTTATAGAAGTGCCGTTTTTAGAGATCTTTCTCCATCTTCTTTTTAATCTTAGGTGTACTAATCTTTCTGAATAATGAACTCTGAACTAACTGATTTTGAATATGTAATCTTTTGTATCAGCGAAGAAATTTGTTATTAAATTTATTTGTTGCTATAATAGTAATAATAACAAAAATTTACATTGGAAAGATATAAATTTTCTTAAATTGGTTTTGTACTGCCGAAAAGTTGTAATCCATACCTACTTTTACATGTGCATTAGAAGGGTTTATAAACAATAACTGTAATATTCATATTAACTAAGAATGCTTTAATGACAAATGTTCATAACACATAATTACTTGAATATTTCTTAACATAACAATCAGATGCATTTCGAAATTCCGATAATAAAAAGTACCTATTTTAACTGAGAATTGAACAGAAAAACCTCATAAATGTCACTAAATATACGACGCCGATAAAAGAACAAAAACACGTTGGGAAACCACATTGACCAAGAGTTTTAAATCAGTTTAAAAAAGGAATTTCATCTTTTATAACGAAAAATTTCCACCTAACAAAACAAAAAATTATAATTAATAATGACGTAAAGTGCTTTAATTAATTTTTTAATAAAAAGCTTCTTTGTTTAATTCTACATAAGACTAATTACAATTTATTTTCAGTTTTTTTTTAAATAAGGTACTTACCTTACACATGTTGTCAATGTTTGTAAATTTCGCAAATATGAGATATAATACATTACTGAAATGGCAGTAAAATTACCGCCATTTCAAGATACCATAATTAGTAATCCTTTATATATTTTTAAAATAGTTTTCGTTTTCATCAACTTCCGCTGTTATTCAATGTATTTCCGTTCTAATCATGACATAATTAATTCAATCTTTTGATTTAGAAATATTTTAGTACTAGTTGTTAAATTAACAACTTGACTTTAAATTAACATTAACTTAATTAATGTTATTATGACCAAAAGTTCTGAAGTTCACTATACTATATATAATATGTATTTAGGGAAATAAAAACCGTTTATTTAATAATTATACTTTTCCTTGAAAATAAAACCATAATTTTTACGTTATCTTACAATGAACTCAAAAATAAATAAAGATAAAATCGATAATCATTTCACCCCAGGGAAACAGAAAATGAAATCACATATACATAAACCTAAGTAACTTAATTAGCGCAAAAGAAATCTTTCTGCGAGCAAAGGGCGTAAAGCAGCCATATCCGCCCACTGGACTCCTAATCCCTAAAGTCTCTCTATACATATACACACACTCATTAAATAATAAAAAAGACGTGGAATACAATATATTCGCAAAATAAACACCAGAAGTGCAACTGAAATCTTTTAGGTCAGCTACACCAGTTTTAAGAATAAGTACAAATATTAGTTAAACTATTGTGTTTAGGTCATCAGCCGAACGGCTGGTTTGAACCTCTTGAGACTTTACCAAGTAAAACGTGGAATGAGGTTGTTTGCAATTGCCTTCCTTACTAAGTGAAAAGTATGCTTATCAGCATGCCAGGCCCTCTGAAAAGCATCTACTTTCCACCCTGCAAATGACACTTTCACTTCATTCACCAACAAGTCTAGCTGTATAATGAAATTCATTACTTTCAGAAAAGATAACTCGGACTAGTGTCTTTTACAACTCTAACTCTTCTTTTCATAAATCCTTCAGTCATATAATTGGCTGACGATATGATAAGAAACAGAACTATTTTTCGTAACCCTGGAACTAGCAGATTAAGTGAAAATAATTGTAGTGTGCCGAATTTACTGAACACCTGGAACTGTTTATTTTTTGAATCTATTAAAATGATAAACATCTCCAGCTGATTATTATTTAAGAATTATTTAAAATTATTTCACATTAACAAAATTATTTTAATAAAAAGTTATTTATTTCAGTTGCTAGGCGACTAGAGAAGAATAAGATGGATTTTGTATAAAATTATTTTAATGGGCGGTTTAACACCGAACGGGAAACATGTAATATTTCCACCGTCCATTCAGTTTTAACAAATTAGATTTATTTTATTCTATGAGACTAGAGATATTATTTCATAGTGTTGCTAGGCCAACAGATTGTTGTTTTTATTTAAATTAAATAAAATAAGACTGTGGTTCCAGACATCATACAGGATGGTTGGTCCACAAGTTAGTGCAGAAATTTAATTTAAAACACATTTAAAATACTGTAAAATACAGAAGTAAAATGATATTTAAGACAACGTTGAATGTAAAAATCTATGGGACATGTTAATAATCAAAAGAATAAATTAAATAAGTGATAATAAGTGATAATATAAAACATTAAAACATAAAAAATACATTAAAAATTTATATATTTGCTGTACAACATGCTAAATTATTAAACAGAATTATTCAAGAATAGTGACTTCATTTTTTTATTCACAGCAAATTTAGTATAAACTTTTGTGGAACATTTAATTCGCCACAAATCTGGCGAATCCCTCATGGGGAATATTTAGTATACCACATAATTTAACACTCCATTTGCCTGGTATTAAAATATTACCCGGGAAATATTAAAATTATTCATGTGAATTCTTACAAAAGTTTTTAAGCTTTTACTATAAGACGTAATTATTAGAAATATTAGAATTTATGTAATTGTCAATAAAATTAGAAAATATATGACAAATCTTAACAGGATTCTAATTTTTATTTTAAGAAAAATGAATGATATTTGCTAGATAAATGGAGAAATACATTTTCTCAATTGTGACACTAGCACATCAAACAAACTATTTACTTTTAGTGCACAGTAGTTTCAGATAATACTAAGGTGGTGTATATTCTAGAAAACTTTACACAAACAGTCTCAGAGAATAGTCTGATAAATTTCACAGTTGGCAAACAGAGCACGTAAGCTACATATTGTTTATACTATTGATTCATTCCTTTGTTCGTTTTTAACTTTACCTGTAGCTATAACTTAATACCAATTATCCTGTCTATTTACTGCTAAATTTCGTCAAGTTATAAAATACAAAAGCGGAAAATTTAATGCTGTAGAATTATATTTCATAACAAACTGCCACAATAAAGTTCGGTCAGCTTTACTATAAGCCATAAGACTCAGAACTGGAAAGTAAAGGAAAAGAATAAAAAATTGTCATGTTGGCTCAGTGCAGCTAGACTTTAACGGATTTTTAACGAATTTTCTACTTCGTAAGATCAAAAGCAGGATTTTTAAAGTACTTTCTTAGCCTGCACCTACGAAACAAATCAACTTTACATATAAAATTTCAAGTTTCTAGAGCTTGTGTTTATGAAGATATCTTAATAAATAAGTCATACAGTAGATTTCGCTTTCGTAAACACATTGAACTGTATACTTCAACTAAAGCAGATGAAACTACATGTCATTACGTTAAAAAGGTACGATCTTATAAATAATGGGTCTACTATGACTACTACTCTTATTACCATAATTACAAGGTACTACATAATTTTCCAGTTCCGTTTAATTGAAAATACATAACATTAAAAATAATGTACATTACATGGGAGAGAATGATGTTTACATCTGAATTCTCGTCTATAAATTTAATTTAATAATGAAACCACATCATTAGAAGAACTTGTTACAATCACTGGCATAAGTAATATAAAAATAATTTACAATCAAAATTTTTCTACACTGAATATTTATTCGCAAAATTAATCATGGTTGTTAATATCTAATGAGTTAAGTATTTCAACGCGTAGAAGTAGAGTGTAGAAAAGTGTTAACAGAAGCTGATAGAAAGGAAGATCTCTTGTCACAACAAAGTTTAATTACTTAAAATCAAATTAAAATTAAACTACTCAAATTTCAGTCAGGCGTTTCGGAACTGAATCAACCTTAAATTTAAATTTAGTCACATTTCTACCGGGTGATTTTTTAGTCCTGTTACCCAATTGTTAATGTCTGGTAATTTTTTCTAAGAAAGGGATATTTTGTTTTGTGACGCAAAGTTGGTAGCCCTACTCAACCGGCATAGATACGACAGTTTGAGTTGATTCTCCTTGAGTTGCGTAAAATTTTGTGCTGTTTCCAGTTGTGTTACGAACAGAATGTCTTTTACCCTAGAACAACGGGTTTTCATTCTTGAACAATATTTTGCTACAAAATCGTATGCGAGTGTAAAAGAATCATTTCAAATTAAATTTTTTGGTGTTCCTCCACTCTATTGTAGTCAATTTCTAGGCTAACTAGCTGATTTTTAGAGGCAGGTATTGTTTGCAGCAGAAAACGTAGTGGTCGACCAACTCTCTTGACAGATAACGTTAAGAGAATGTGAAAACAAGATTGCTCAATTCTCCATGGAAAAGTTTACAAAACTTTACTCGCATGTTGATTTGTCATGTTCGAGTGCTCAGAAAGCTGCTAAAAAATTGAAATTGTATCCGTATCACATACGATTAGTTCTAGAGCTTCAGCCTCCAGATTTAAACAAGAGATTGTTTTAGGATAAAAGACATTCTGTTCGTAGCACGACCGGAAATGGCACAAAATTTTACACAGCTCAACGAGAATCAACTCACACTGCCATATCCATACTGGTTGAGTAGGGCTACCAACTTGGTGTCACAAAACAAAATTTATTTTTTTTAGAAAAATATTACCAGACATTAACAATTGGGTAATAGGACTAAAAAGATCACTCTGTATTTCCTCTATATTTAAAATTTGAAAATCATATCAACAATTTTCCTGTTCTAGTAGCCTATATCGATAATTTCATTTAAAAATGCTGGAAAAAATTACGGATTGATATGTGCCAATATTTTTCATTATTGGGAAAAATAAAATGAGCAAAAATGGATCCGATACATCTGAGGGTTAAAATATTATGAATCCTCAACATCCCCCGCTCAGCATCACTAGCAATTTTCGTTTTTGGAGAGTTATAGAATTCTTGAATTTATGAACGATTTTATGTAGACTTGGAAGTTTCTAGTGAGCATAAAATATTTTAATTCTCTTCATATTTAGTTACCTACCCACCGGGTTGGTCTAGAGGTAAAGTCGTCGCTGCGAGTCAGCCTTTAAACAGCTGATTTTCGGAGACTAAATTCTGGTTCAAATCCTAGTAAAGGTATTTTGTATACCGATTTGAACACCAGACAGTGGCTACCGGTGAGCTTTTATGGTCGTGGTTTAATTAAACCATACCCTCTCAGGAATGGTCGGCCTAGGTCTGTACAAGATTACAACTCATTTACACGTCATACACATCATCCTCATTTCATTGGGTCATGGGGTAGTTTATCATTCTGAATTGAACAGATTGCAACGAACACACACTAAGAATTAAAAATAAAAATTTAGTGACCGTTACAATTATAGCAACCGTATCAAGAAAAAAAGTATTGACTAATTATTTGTTTGTTGTAGGCTCCAAACATAAAATCTCACATAGTACTGCAGAAACTAAACTAATACTATTCAGGTACTTTTACCGAATGCCTTTTGTAAATATTACCATTTTCATATAAAATATTAATACTGCGAGCGTTTTTAAGGTCATAACCATAATTCAGTAGTCAGTGCCACAGATTGGAAGGCGGAAAGTCGATTCCCGGTTAGAGCCTGGAAATTACAATACTGAATTACGTTCATAATGAAACTCATTGTTCTAAAACTCCGATGTAGTCGTGATAACTAAAATTATGATTATATTTTACATAAACTAAAAAACTTTTGTATGAATATAAATTCTATAATAAAAAAAAACAGAAAGAATTCAGCAACACTTTCAAGAAAAGATTTAAATCAAGATAAGATTTGAGTCAATAAATCAGAAATCTAAGCAGGCCCAGTTAATTCAAAACTGAAATCTCAGTAACCTACAAAATTATTTATACCGTACACTATCCAAATTTATAAAACAAATGTTGTAAACAAACTTATAAGAACTTGAATTATTAAATGACTCCCTTATATCTCATATTTTGAAGGAAAAAGAAAACTCTTGATATATTACAACACTAAAAATTCTTCCATGAGTTAACAACCAAAATAAATTAAAAAATACATTTTAATAAAACAAAACTAATGATTGATTATTTATGAAGAATAAAAATTGTTGTTCGCTCTATTTATTTTATCATCAATCTCAAATGTCTGCTTAAGATGAATAATATTTCTAATTCACGGATCAGTTACTGTGTCATGTAAAATGATTCATGAAACCAATTTACAATAAAAGTCGTAATCTGTATCTAAAATTTATTTGTATTTCTTTTTGATTTTACGTTTTGTAGCAGGAAATAAAAACAACAAGTATTAAAAATAAAAACATAAAAGGGAATACGATTCTATGATTTAGACGTGAGAACTTCCTCTGAGTATGCTAATTCTTGATTTATAAGAACAGCCGTTTTTAAACTTAAAATTAATACAGAAATAGTACGGTATAACAGTATCAAATATTCCTAAAAATATTTATATAATTAGCTAAGAAAATCATATTTAAACACTTCAATTTGCAACAAAATTACTTCCTATACTCGCACCAACCGTTTTCCTTTATAATTATAATATATACGCTGCTACATCTGACCCCCCTTTCTAGCCTAATTAATATTTTCACCCCTTTTAATGATTATTTTATAAAGCAGATGGTTTTTTCTTTTGTTTTACGCTCGACTGTTTTATAATTACTGCTAATGCAGACGATTGAATGAGGAAATAAGTTACGAAAAAATGTCAGACCTGATCGGGAATCAAACCCGAGACTCCAGGCGTAGAAGCCAGTTACGCTGAATATTTCTTTATATAATTATACTTGTATTAAAAATGCAAGTCTAAACTCTCTGAAATGATTATTTCGCCCGGAACTTTGTTACCCCGATAAAATAAGGTCAAACGAAATTTTTAAGTCTTGAAATAAAAGGCAAACTTGATGGTAACTAATGGTTTTTAACCTAAAAAGTTGAATAAATCCGATTCCACAACTGTATCTCCCTTAAAACTGACTCAAAACGCAACAATTATTGGTTTTTTGGGTTTAACATAAAATGTTAAATTCTTAGTTACATCAATAATTTATTTTAATTTAACACGTAAAAAATTAAATTCTGGGAATATTTACGTAAATTAAGTAAGTAAAAAATAAATTCTTAGTATTGAAGTTCCGACTTCTACGTAATTCGTTCAGTTGTCAATGCGAATTTAATTTAGTGCAAATGAGTTTTCAGAAAAATTGAAGTTTGAAAAATATCGTTTAAAATATATTTAGACTACTATAACCTTGGCAGCAAGAAACACAAATCCTTTTTAGCCATAAAAAGCATAAACTTCACATCAAGCCAATGAATGGTTGGGTCATAGGAAAATCATAATGAAAGCAGTTTGTATTCTGTGACGCACAAATAAATTAACGTACCCCGTTATCACGTACAAGGAACGCGTTATGAACCTGTTATTGCCGACATATTATTGGAAGGGTGGATGTAAGTGAGGAAAAATAGGGAACACCGATCCAAGAAGATTGGAGATTTTTTCATATTTTGAAAAGAAGGGTCGAACCAAACTCTGAAAACGAAGAATAGCTCCGTAATAATGGAATGGGTGGATCTGCTAGTAAAAGTTCGAGAGAAAAAGTTTGTGAAGCACAGATAAGTTTGCGTATTTTTTAAGAGCCAACTTCAAATGCAGAACACTAACAAACGTCGGTCTATAGGCTACTAGAGAAACGTCCCGGCCTACATTTGGCATATAAACACTTTGTAGAATGTTTACGTAGTAACTCACAATTACATATTTGCAGTAATAGGGCAGAATTATTTGAATTTTTTATACGAATTATAAACATAACCTTATAATGTCGTAAAACAGAATATTGAAAAACACGGATCGTGTTAAGTTAATCGTTCAAAACAATTTTCTTAATAAAATGATAGAAATTCGGTTGTTGACAAAACTATAAGAAATAAAGTGAAATAAATGAATTCAAAATTCTGATGC
Source organism: Catonia carolina (assembly GCA_035578175.1). Classification (NCBI taxonomy): domain Eukaryota; kingdom Metazoa; phylum Arthropoda; class Insecta; order Hemiptera; family Achilidae; genus Catonia; species Catonia carolina. Next base: position 87,644,715 of record JAQMRL010000002.1, read on the forward strand.
CTGATCAGTTCGGATAATCTGTAAATCTGTAAGTACAGAGAAAGGGAGTCCGTAAAAAAGGGAATTTGCTGTAGTAATATTCTTAACAACTTCATAAACACATAGAAAACTAATTAAATTAATTATAATAAAATATCAAATTTCTTTTGAAAAGTATCAATGCCATCCATATCCGTGTATATATATATAAATATATATATAGTATATATATTGTAAGTAAAAAACATTGTAATTTGACTACTTGTACCTAAGGGTAAAAGAGGGTTATATATATATATATATATATATATATATATATATATATATATATATATATATATATATATATATATATGCCAAAGTCCTCACAGATTGACTTACTCATCACTAAACGTACACTTCCCGATCACTTAGAGGTGAAATTCAAAAAATTTGTTACTTAGTAGTTGAACAGAAAAATTCAGCATTTACATTTCACTACATATTTTTTCTATACCTTCCGGAAAAGCTGCAGATCTGAAAATTCGTATGCTTACAGTGTAACTTATACCTACGAAAAAAACATTGTAATTTGACTACTTGTACCTAAGGGTAAAAGACGGTTAACTACCCTACGAAAATGAATATTTCTTCAGTACTTTCCAAAAAGATACATTCCTAAAACTTAGCATGAATGTTCTCTCAGCCAACGGTTATCAACCTGTGGTAAGCGAACCCGTAGGAGTTCGCAATGCGTCGCTAGGGCGTTCGTGGAAAGAAAACGTGTAATGGCAGATTTGTAAAACGAATAACTTTTAACTAAACAAAAAGTACCCAAACGAGTAAAAATGTTTAACAAGCAGATTAATAATCCTTTTTCTGAAGAGAATTTTTAATCGGCACATTTGGTTGTTCAACAAAAAGAAATTCTGATTGAAATTGCTACTGCAGTGCATTGAAATCACCTTTGAAGACAAAACCTCTCATTAAATTTTGTTTGAATGTTAATTGTGAATATGAACATTTATCTGACCTGGCAATAAAGGTTTTGTTGTCTTTTCCATCTACTGTATTGATGGAAAGAGCTTTTTCTTCGTATGCTTTCATTAAATAAAATACAGAAGCAAGTTGGGTGCTGCCCCAAGAAACTGTACTTGGCTTCTTTTGAGCCCAACTTCAAAAAAACTGTGCGCAGCAAAGCAAGGACAGGGCTCCCATTAATGTACGACTAATAGTAACAGAAGTGACGAAAGTGTTACATATTTTTCAAAAACCAACTTTTTTATACAAATAACAAAACTAACGGACGACAAGTTAAATTTAAAAACATTTATAGTGAGAAGTATTTTTTACAACATTTAGTGCATAAACGTAAACACAAAATATAGTACTCAAACTATTTTAATTTGTCTTCACTGTAATCCCAAATTTGATTTTGTATTATTGCCTCTAGACTAAATTCTAATCCAAGGGTACAATTTATGAAAATAATTGGTACGGGATACGCAACTGAAAAAAGATTGAGAACTACTGTTCTAAGTGACACCTATGATAAATAAGCATTTTAATTACGAACACATATGCTTAAGGGTGAAAAGTAATAACTACCTTACAAAAATATTATTTCTTTACTTTCCGTAAGAATTACAGTTCTAATTCCAGAAATAATTTTTATTCAACTAAAAGTTTACAAACCGAATTATAAAGCAACCACTCCGAGGTTAGTAACAAGCCTCCCTCCGCCCAGCACATAGGGTAGTTCAGGTAACAGTAAGTTATTAACTGAGTGATGTAATAGAAAGATTCTAGGTTACAAAGAAAATCTTTAATGATTTACCTGTATTCCAGAAATTTTTTTCCACCTAGAGAAAATAAGTATATTTCATACGAATAAATTCAATCGGAATAAAAGTATAAAAATAATAAAATTTACAACGAGCAAAAAAGAAGCCTGTTCATATTTACTACAGATGATGTGTATGCCTGCAAGTAGTGTAGTGTGTAAGTTCGCTTCAATCTAAACCCTATCTTATTATATTATTATTTTCTTCTCGACTTCTTCTTTTTAGCCTACCGAGAACGTATACTATGAAATATATGGAATACCACCTGAGAACAGCCACTTATAATTCTGAATAACGGTAGCATAACACAGTGCAGTGCAGCGCAGGAGCACTATCGGCCACCTTTTTTAACGTTATCTACAGGGACGAACAACCCTATTGATATTCCAAACAGTAATCCGTTCTATGAATAACAAATGTGAGTTTGAATATCGCAAAATATTCCTTTTAACGTTGACAAAACCATACAAGACACCTATCTATTTATAATACCGATATGGAAATTATATTAAAAAATTATATATTATTTTCTATAAACTGCATTAAAACGAAAATCCGTTGATAAAATATTAAGAAATCCAATATTCGGATTTATATTAAAATAGTTTGACAACTGATATTGAACTATCACATCACTAATAGTTAATTAAATTTCCAATAATTTTTACATCACTGATAGTTAATTTTTACTAAGTATGTACACTTATACACTAGCTGCTGGTGCCAGCATCAACCGGGTGCAATTTTGTTTTGTTTTAATAATTTTTCAATTAGAGTTATAAGTAAATCAAAAATAAGTTTTTCTGATTTGAAAAAATCTGATTTATATATTCGGACAACGCCGATTTTCAGCCATCTACCTTGTCCGGCATTTAATAAACAAAAAATATTTGTTTGAGGGTAAAAAATCGTTTTCAACCCTTTACCGGTACATTTTTGTAATAGTTAAGGGGTTCACAAGAGGTAACATCTGCATCGAGTTTCAGCTATCAAACTGCTCCGGAACTTAATAAATAAAAAATATTGGTTTAATGGTTGGAAACTCTTTTTAACCTTTTAGGGGTACATTTTGGAAATTGTGAAGGGGGTAATATTTTTAGTTTCACTTTAAACACCATCACCAAAATTCAGCCATCTAACGAGTCTGGAACTTAATAATCAAAAATATTGGTTTAAGGGTTGGACTCCATTTTTATCGCCTGAAGGACACATTTTGAAAAATATTAAGGATTAATTTTTGTAGTTAAACTATAAGTAACATCTCCACCGAGTTTTAACAACCTAGCTTGTCCGGAACTTCGTAAACGGAAAATATCGGTTTAAGTGTTGAGCACCCTTTTCAACCACTTAACGATAGAATGTCGAAATGTTTTTGTTTAATTTTTCTATTTACCTTAAAGGGAACATCCCCTACAAATTTCAGCTTTCTAACTAATGTGCAAGTAGGGAAATTAGTGATGAGTGAGTGAGAGAGTCAGTCAGTTAATCAGTGAGGGATCCCAATCAACAGATTTCTTTTCATCTTTATGGATCAGGTCATCAGAAAGGGATTTTATCACCTAAAAATTGTAATACGTACAAAGTATATTCGTATAATTAAATTCTTTTAAGTCACGAAATCAGTTTATCAATCTATTATTGATGTATGTCACAGCCTCTCCCTAAATACCTTTTTTGCTGACAACAAAATTTTAATATCTGAGTCAGAAGAAAAATTCCAGAAAGTTCATTTTTTATTTTGTAGAGGCTATGCAGTACGAATACCCTATGTATATCTGGCACGGAAAATGAAATGATAGCTTTTGTAGGAAGAGATCCTGTAAGATTCAAGATCATGATTAATAACTCTGTTGTTGAGCAAGTCAGAACATTTAATTAATTGAGCTAGCACACAGGTTTTGATAAGAGCTTGTTGACAAAAAAAAGAATACATGAAACGATTGGAACAACAATGCATTGAGGACTCGTTTCCGTGGCAGAGAAACTTATGCTCTGATAGGAAAAGGAAACAGAATTCAAAATTGCTATAAAAGATAAGAGTTACACACAATAAGAGTTAACGAGAGAATCAGTAATTATCGCAATGTATGGATGAGCATTTACAATGAATGAAGGGAGGTAGAACTCTAAAACTGATTCTGAGATACAAGCCTAAGAGAAGAAGAAGCTGTAAGTTAACCTCTAGAACGCTGTAAGTTATTTATTGTACGAATATTTACAGTATTATAATGAAACATAAAACATTTGATGCCGGAAAAGGCTGGATGGCATACGCTGAGAAGAGAAAAAGAAGATTAATTTTAACTTAACATGAATAATGTAATTACGAATTCGTACCTGTCTAAACAAAGTAGTTAACCAACGGGACAAAGTATTTTCCCAGTTCTGCTCGTTCAGTGGGAACCCACAGTACACAATGTGTTTTCATTTCATTCCCTTAAAAGACCGTGTTTCTATAATTCTACACAAGCTGAAATTTAACAATGGCAAAACAGTGCGGTATGAACGCACGTGACAAGGAAATCGCTTACTCAAAGCTTCATTCCTTTAATAGGAGAATAAGTTTCCAAAATTACAAAACTTTACAAATTTTTAACAAAACATTTCGATAAGGTTAAGATTTGATCACAAGCACACTTTTCAAACATACGTACAGTTTTTTCATTTCAATTTTCGATCATTTTAAAATTAATTTATTTTAAAAAGTCAAAAAGAACATTATCTGTAACATGTATTATTAACGTATATTTGTGCATTTTATATTCTACTTTAACTGTATTAGTAATTGTTTTTTATTTCTGTATAAAAGAACCGATTGTAATTTTTCTGATTTTATAATGAAAAAATTAATGCACCCTATGAGACTAACAATAATAAATAAATAACGACGAAACTATCAAATAATTTTCAAACAAAAAATTATCTCTAAACCTAGATAATTTATAAAACAATTTTTCAGAATGAGAACAGAATCGAAAAACAAAATCATCATTATTTATTACTACTACTATTACAAATACAAAGAATACTCGACAAATAATACAATAATTGAAAATAATTTAGTCTTATAACAAAGTAATCTAGATTAGAAATGAAATCTCGTTGATATTCACGGGACATTGCGTGTTACGTTACATGCCGGACTATTAGAGCAATTCTATAACGGATTTAAATACGCCTCACTACACAACACAACACGAACAGAATAGATGAAAACTAAAGATCGAAATTAAACAAGGAAAATTATCAGAAAATCTAAAAACATCCACTGGCATGAACTACCGACGTTTTACCATTCGTTAACCCTATCCTTTAATAATGTTGCTTTATCAATTTTATGTACAATAAGAAAAAGCTTTTTTGTAACATGACGAATAATATAATTTACAAATAGACCTTGAAATAAATCATTTATATTTTGAAATAGGGTTGAAATTACACAGAACAATGCCCTTTTATTAAAAAGTTTGTACTTAAGAGTTCATTGTCGTACATATTTTTATACACATGAATTTAAAACGAAAGTTAATAATAAAGCACAAATGGAAAAAATATAAAACAAAATATGACACAGCTTGCTAAAATATTTACTCCTTTGCTCACGGTTTAGCACTAACTCAGAATACAAACACCATCCAGCAGTTAAAACATCAAATAATTAAAACGAACCATTTTAAGTTAATTTCTTAATCACGTATTTTCTTTTCATTATCTTAAATGCAATTTCTTCATTTTTAACTAAACAAATCGGAAATAGCAATAATTACTTAGACTTTATTGGTACTTAACGAAGAACATAAATAAAAATACAATTAGTTATGCGTTTTGGCATCGAAAAAGAAGCGCAAAAGTTTAGAACTCGAAAAATAACTATTAACCATGAAAAACAAACAATTGTTGGCAAGTTCATTTTTTTCAATCAAAAATGCTGAGGACAGTTCTCAACGGTCCCTTTTATATTAGCAATCATACACTACACCCAGATCTTACCGTCCCTTACATAAAGGAAACGATTCACCGGACATACTAGCGACTTAAATCAAAATTATAAAACAATAATAATAATTCGCGATCTAAACTGTCTACAATTACAAGATAACACCATTCGTCGGCTCTGCAAAAGTTGAAGTAGAAATTTAGGATAAATTTTACAAGGAAGTTATCAATCAGACTTTTTTATTCGTACTAGTAAACATATAAAATAAATATTCAACTAATAGAGTAATTATTAATTTTATAAAAAAATAGTTTAAAAAAACATAGTATGCCCATAACGGGCAGGTGGAGTGTTAAATTAATTGCACTCAATCTATTGGTTCCCAAGGCTACAAAAAATAGTTCTGTTTCTTATTACATAGTCAGCCAATTATGTGACTGAACTATTTAAGAACAGAAGAGATAGAGGTGTTAAAAAAACTTTTTTTAACGTCTGAATGTTCTGCAATTACTGCTAATGCAGACGGTGAAGGATGAAATAATTTTTTGTAACGAATGAAAATATGCCGTGCCAGAATGGGAAAGACACTGGTCAGAGTTATCTCCTCTGAAAGTAATGAATTTCACTACACAGCCATACCCTGTGGTGAATGAAGTGAAGGTGTCATTTGCAAGGTGGAAAGTGGGTACTTTTCGGAGGGCCTGGCATGCTGATAAGCATACTTTTTCAACTCAGTGAGGGGAAGGCAATAGTAAACCACCTCACTCCTCGTTTTTACTTAGTAAAACCAGTAGAGGTTCAAACCATCCTTTTGGCTATTGACCTAAACAACAAAAAATTGTAAACAATAAATTTCGCGAACGACTGACTGGCTGACCATCCCAACCAGCAACCCCGTGACCAAGCTACAAGGAACTTCCCAACTGAATGACATCTAGACCGAAAATAAAGCAAATATCTCTTGTTCTGAATAACGGCAAATACCCGTAGTTCCAAACGGAGAATGTACCACTGAGTACCTCTTCTTCAGAAAGTAAAAATATCCACCACTTGTTAAATTAAGTATCGATATTTAATTTAACTAGCAGTGTGGATTTTTACTTTCAGAAAAGAGGTATCCAGTGGAACATTATCCGTATCTATTTATATTATGTATTTATGTATCAGTATGTATTTATATTTTCGGTATATCATACGGAAATTATGCAGCTCATTTTACGGCACCGTAAACAAAATTAAAAGCAAAAATGTATAAAGTTCATGGCATTTAAACATGAGGGTCCTGCAAGTGAGTGGTGTTCTTCTCAAAAGTGTTAAATTTACACATAAAAAGCTTCAGACATATTTACTGGTTGTGCAGAACTAAACAGTTGCAGATTTAATAAAATAATAAAGTGAAAAAGTACCACTTAAAAACTACTACATTCAGAAACTACTGAATCACATAACGTACATCTGAGCAGACAGCTATCGTGCACTTGAAAAATGTAATTAAGGTAGAATAACGATAAATTCATTAAATGTAACATAATATATTAGATAAATTTACATAGATAAGGATAACCAACATAAAATAAAATTGAATGTAACGTCTTTTGTATTCGTATAAAGGATATGCAGATAAAGTGAATAATGTGATAAAACATGCAATCAAAAGTGCATTTCAAGTTATTTAAACGGTGTCACGTGTTTCAAGTTCAGCAATAAATATTAAATAAAAGTTAATTTAAACGTTTAAAAAGCTTACATTTAAGCTAATTGAAGATCTCTATTATAAAGCTAACAACAATATAATAAATTACACGACTTTGTAAAGTGACTTATTAAAACATTAAATACTGAATAATGTAGTACTGGTACATGCAATTTTACATGCTGAAATTATTAACTTCAAAATGAAATAAATAATTATTTTAATTTAAAAATAATTTATAGTCGACTACTTATTTTTTAATGCATTTTCATACATATATTATTTTATTAAACATTATTTTCCTTTGTTTGCACCACCACATATACGTATGATAATGAACAGCCAAAACAAAACAAATTAAATATAAAACTCACCTCAGAGTATTACATTTCTTCAAGATCTTTCGTCTCCCTCGGAGACACCATGAGGAATTAATAAACACACTAAACACATAAAACAATTATATTAATTGTTTTAATGTTTTATGTGTTTAGTGTGCTTATTAATTCCTGATGATGTCTCCGAGGGAGACGAAAGATCTTGAAGAAATGTCATATTCTGAGGTGAGTTTTATATTTAATTTGTTTTGTTTTGGCTGTTCATTATCATATATCATATATATATATATATATATATATATATATATGTATATATATATATATATATATCACATATCAGACATCATTTATTTTTAGGCTACTAATCAATTAGCACTGAAATACTTCGCTAAAATTACCTTTGCTCGTGGAAGGAGTATATCTGTGCAACTTTAAAAATATACTGAAATAAATATTAAATTCCATTATGAAACTTTATTAATTTTGTCTAATTGTGGTTTTACGTTAACTGTTAATCTCAGGAAGCAAACCTGCAGTCTTGGGTTCGAATCCCATTCAGGCACGGCATATTTTCATACGTTACAAAAAATCATTTCATCCTTCACCGTCTGCATTAGCAGTAACTGCAGAACAGTCGGACGTTAAACCAAAAGAAAAAAATGTCCTATAATGTTACCCTCATTCCGCAATCTGAAACGGTCAAATATTTAGGTCTAACCACGGACATGCGACTCACATTGTCAGCACACATAAGAAATAAACGTCAGATTCTCTTCCATCGTTCTTAACAACTTTATTACTAAACGACACGCCGTTTTCACTATCATCATAAAAAAATTATCATCAAACCAAATTAAACATAAAAATAAATTTAGGATCAACAACAGCAAGTAATATTGCTCGTTTGCAATACTTTCAACCTAGGTTTCTGCAAATGATAACAGGTTCTCCTCGAAAAGTTAAAAAACAAGAAAAACTTCATAACGATATAAAATCAACATCCATACGAGGGCACACTAAAAAAGTTTCAACTCAAATTTTACAGAAAGTTAGTCAAATATAAAAATGTTTTAGTTCGCCACATAGATAAAGACAGATTTCGGACAATCCTCTCCGTCGACTAATACCACAGTGAAACAAACACTTTCTTAAGTTTAATATATGCACGATTATTTAATTTGTTGAAAATTGTAGCTTATATCTACCGTTTAATGATATTTTTTCTTCAGAGCAATTACAGGAATCATTAATGTAACTTATTATCAATGTTAATTGAGTAATTTTCAGTATTGCGATGAGCTGACGATGTGGTATTGCCACGACAGTACTAATCAATCAGTAAGTGTACTTACTCATTCTTTGACAGTTTCTGGTGGTTTTTGGGTTGATTTACAATAAAATAAATAAAAATTTGCCGGCTGTATTGGCGTAGTTTGTAACGTGCTCGCCTCTCATCATGCGGTCTTGGGTTCGAATCCCACTCAGGCACGGTTACAACCCAACGTCGTCGCTAATGACCAACAGTAGTTGATGCGACATAAAATAAACAAAGAAAAAAAGAAAAATTTTAAAAATTGGTATGTTTATTTATGAACTTTAAACAATCATCAAAATAACTACTTAATAAGCATTTTAACTAAAAATCCTAATTTTATTTATTGTTTTATTATCCGAAGTAGGCCTAATATTAAATTGGTTATCTACTTCCTCAAGTCAATCACATCACTTATTCACCATTATCCGTCATCACACTAGTAAAATAATACAGAAAAAAGTAAATTAATTTAGGGAAAAAATTTATAAGTATTTTCTACTTTTTAAAGGAGCCAGAACATTACTCTACTACATTTCCCGGAAATCGGTGTATGGAAAATTACATAGAAACAAAATAAAAAACTATATAAAAATATGCAGTTAAAAATTTTTAAACTGTATGATTTTTAACAGAAAATTAATAAATTTCTAATATTTTTCAGCTTAATTTTTTTATATTTTACAAATTAATATTTTTGCTTCGTTTTCCTACATAGACTACATAAAACATTCCTTTTATTCAAACAGTAAAACATAGGCTAAAAGGTAAAAATTATTTTAAAAAAACCTTAATCGGTGAAAAATAACACGTATCTTTCCCAGAGTTAATTTTAATATTTTCAAAAACAAAATTCATGTTTGTTTAAACAAAACTCACATAAAAATATGTCAGTACACGAAATAATCTCTTAACAAAATGAAAATGGAATAACAAAGTGCGTAGGCGGGAGCAAAGTGCTGTACAAATATTACAGTCTAATGTAAAAGAAAATTAAATTTCAACACATACATACGCACTAAACAACATTTATTTAAAATATTGAATAATGGGATAAAAATAATGTAATATATGACAAAAGGATAATCCCTCAGTATAATCCACAGTATTTTATTTAAATTTGTAATTTTATTTAATATCGCAACTGTTATTATCCCGTGTTGATAAATAATCCATTTATTTTTAGTCAGCTGTTTTCACTGGTACATTGGTTATTTTAAAAAACAAAAATACATTATTTCCAAGTTTACTGAAACCTTATTTCCATGATTAATGTAGGCTAATATCAATGAAATAACGTAAACAGTATTAATATTAAATTTCCCGATCCACGAAGAATCGCACGAAGGCGACTGAAACGCCGATGGGATAACAGTAGTTACCAATTTATTATAAAATTAAAATTTTAACACATTTTTAAATATATGGATCACTATTACTAGGCGGTGTTCTCCTAAAAGCATTAACGCCGTTTCTTATTTTTATTTTTAAATTAATACAACACAATGTGAACATTTTGTTTTGTTGTATTTTCACAGTTGCAAAATAAAATAAGTAAACAAAACACAAAATGTTATAATTGATTTGTTTATTGGTCACGGCATTTTTGCATTGGACAGGTAAATAAATATGTTGAATTGGACGAATACAAGGGGAAATCTGAAAAATTATGAAATTTCCTTGATAATAACTACATGATGTCAGAGGTCAAAATTAAAATTTCTGCGGTACTGGTTGTTGAAAAGCCTCCATATCCGTACTTTAAATCTAAAGATGTTTAAAAGTTATATGCGATACTTAGTGTTACAAGAACCTGTACTATTCTTTCATTATCGGTGGCTAGGGTAAACGCATACTGACCGTAGAATTAAAATTGATACAAAAACAAAAATATGGACGGCAAAAAGAGCGTTTAAAAGAGTGTTTAAACAGAATAAACCTTCCATGTAGTAACATAAAGACACGTCTAATGAAATGTTATGTTTGAGGTGTACTGCTATACGGATGTAAAAATGGACATTAAGGAAAAAGAAAAGACTATAGCTTTATAAATGCGGTTATGAAGACGATTAGACATCAAATGGACAGATGGAGCGAAAAGTTTAGAGGTATTACACGTGGAAGAGAAAAGAAGAAAAATACTCGTAACTAGAGAGAAAATATAATGAGAGCAGATGGTTTAATTAAAACCATAATAGAGCAATCAGTAGAAAGCGAAAAGAAGAAAAAGGTAATAGATGATTTAAAAGAGGCTACGAGCTATCAAAAATGAAGATGCTGGTGGAAAATAGAGCAAGCTATGTATAAAAAAATCTGGTGTGAAACACTCACACAACTTTCTCTTGCCAATGCAAATAATTAACAATATAATTTAACATTAGTAATAAAACATTAGAAATAAACAAAAACTAACCTCTAAAAATATAACCTTATTTTAATAATGACTGGAAGACGCAAAATGAAAATCAACCTCAGTTTGGCTTAGAAATACTGAAAATCACTCTTTCTCTCTAAACTAGGCTCTGTAGAGAAAAATGCTTTAAATAAAAGTTGTAGATCTTTTAATTTTCTATAAATTTGATTATATACACTTTTGTCGTAATATGCGTACTAAAGCCGAAATGTTAAAAAAATCGATTTTTCACAAGTTTTCGTGAGAAAAAATTAGAAAATTGCTAATTACTGCTAAACTAAGCGTTATACAAAAAAATGTTTGAAATAAAAGTTGTAGGGTTTTTAATTCTCTACAACTTTTGTTATATAAATTTTTGCGCTAAAATGCATATTTAAGCCGTAATCTTAAAAAAACAACGTTTTTACGTGAAAACAGCCTCACCAAAAATTTCAGCAAACATAGCGCCTACCCTATCTTGTAGAGAATAAAAAACTGAATAAACCAGGGGATTTTAAAAAAAATCGTAGGACCAGTTTTTGAAAAAATCACAAAAAAGTGAAAAATTACACGGATAAACTACTACTTCCGGTTAACCGATTTTGATGAAAATGTTTGTGTCGGGTCCGGTAGTGGTATGCAACTTAAGTTTCAAGTTTCAAGTTCGTACGATGTTCCGTTCTTGAGATATTTTGTACACACACACACACACACACACACACACACACACACACACACACACACACACACACACACACACACACACACACACACACACACACAGACCAATCGCTAAAAACATGTTTTTTTGGGTTCAGGGCGTCTGAAAACGTATAGATCCGGTGAAAACTCGATTTCTTAAAATCGACATGAAAACAATACTTTCCTTCCTATATATTCATATAGGCAAGAGAAAGTAAAAAGGTTCAAGGTCTGCCTTAGAGGAAGACTATTTGTTATAGTGTATCTACGAGTATCTATCTCGTATTATTAACAATTAACTAATTTAAGGGAGATAAGGACAGGATGCTTTATCACGTCAAAAAGGACACATACCCACTCTTTTTAGCATTCTAGGAGACCAAATAAGACCTTGGAGCGATTTTTGGGCACATAATCAGAATCAATGTATTTTAAGTTTTATTTACATTTTTACGACAAAAAAATAGAAAAAAGACATTACGCCAATATTAAGCACAGTTTTACTGCGTAAAGGAATTTAAATTTTAATAAAAATTAAAATTTTAACAATATAAATTTTCGGTATGAAGAAACTTTATGTGACACCATCTTTTAAAAAAAAAATACAGTTGCACAATTTTCTAAAAAAAGCTGAAACGATAAAAATATTTTATTAAAAGAAAAATTGTTTCTAAAATTTTCGTTTTTGGCTAATATTTTAATCTATTGTTCGAAAGAAACTGGTATAATTTACTTTGTTCTAAAAGCTTACCATAGTAACTTAGATGTCCCTAAACATAGACTAAACATAGACAGTGACACATTATTTGTCTTGAAACTCAAGAAAATCATAATTTCTGTTCTACGATAGCTAATCTTTTTTTGTAATTAACTAACTACTATCATGTGCAGCACATTTTTTATGAAGTCACTCATCTACTTGCATTTAATTTTCAGTAATTAGTCACAAAATTTAATTATTTTAATACATTTTTTTAAATACTTTTGAAGGAATATTTAAAACAGTTCCAGCATATCACTGAGATTATTTAATATTTATTCGACACCAAATTTTGTTTGTAAGATTAAAGATTACAGGGTAATTTTTCAATCATTGGGGTTGTAATTAATATAGAAATAATTTTTTATATGTTATAAACTTTGTGTGATCCACTGTACTGAAGAGTATACAGAACTCCATTACAATCTCTGTAGAACAAAAGATTTCGTAAAAAGGAAGACTCTCTCCGAAACCAGTAATAAATATTAATATAAAACCTATTTAAAATAAACATTTAAGTCAGCCTTTTTTAGTTATATTTATAAGTTAGTCGGTTTCTGTTAATGTAAATTTTTAGTACGATTGCGTATTTCTTGATACTATATCAGAAAATAGGTGCGTTGAATCGACCAATTTTCTACTTCCTGTTAAGTTTTAACATGCAATCAAGGACAGACAAACGTGTAAAGTGTCTAGAATAAATTAAACTCGAAAAAGTAAAAATGTATTAAATATTGAAACAATAATAACACGTTACCAGTTAACTCTTTTTTTATTACAAACCTATTTTCAATCATGACATTTATAAACTAAACAAATAACATTTAGGCTGTTATAAATTAAAAATAACACGATTTTATTACGATGAGGTAACATTTTTTACACCCGATTAAAAAAATCACGTTCCACAACCCCCTTAATTCCCCTAAAAGATCAAAATAATGGTTTTCAGTAATATCTCCTCCTTGCTCTGGCTCTCTCCCCCTCTCTCTCTCTTGCTCCCCCCCACTCACACTATTTTTCCGTTGAAGCGATGTGCATTTGAGTGCACGTCGCTTAAATGCACGTTGGTACTCAAACCAATTATTGGACTATAGGACTGATTAAGCTAAAATTAAAAAACTAAAGCTTTTTCATCTTTGAGTGGGTTTTGGAATTTAAATTGAAAATACATTAGATTTATTTTACAAGCCAATAGCTTACACAAAATTTAACAGTTTTCTGTAATAGTAAAGCACTCGATTTTAAAATGGTAACTAACATTATTTTGGGTGAGGGAGAATTCTGTACGGCGGAGAAAGCGGAAGAGCCTAGGGGAGTAAACTCCGAATGATTTTTTTTTAATAGAAATTATTACTAATATTATTTTAAAATATAAATTTTTTCGATAGAATTTTTTTTGCTTTCCGTCTCTCCTTAATGAAAGAATATTTTAAATAACAACATAACCTAATTTTCTATTTGAATTCAGACCCAACTTGTTAGAGAATTTTCATTTATAATATGAATATATTTTAGAATGTTTTAAAGAAAAGTAAACATTTCTTTGCAAAAATATTTACACAGTATTCAGTAGTTTACTTAATAAGAAACTCTTTGCAACCAAACTTATTTAATTTGTTTAATAAGTTGCTAAGGTACTTTCACAAGTTAGTAAAAAGAGAGCTTGAATTTTGAATGCAAATTGTTAATTAGGATATTTCATCTTAAATAAAATACTTAGCAAAAATGTTTGTTACAGTTCCCTTTTAAATAATCTATCTTATTCTACAGGATCTTTGAACAAATGAAAGAGTAAATAAATACTACTGTAATATTAAAATGAGATTATCACTTACGCAGCTCAGAACTATAGTGTTATTAATGTTCTTCGTATTCATTAATAAGTACAATGTAAGTTTTCGTAAACCTTAAGCGAAGACTGTAAAGACTTACCTGAAACAAAAATGAAAGGAAAATTAATCAGATTAAATTCCAAACAAAATGTACTGTGTGTTAACAAGGTAAAATATATTATATACTTACTTCACTCACGAGAATGCCTTTGATTTTAACGAGGGGTAAAGGAGGAAAAGCATTGGTGCGAATGAGCTACTGCTTTGGGCTTTGGTATCAGTTAAACCAACACAACAACCAACGTACGCTATACCCAGAGCACATACTATATATATATCACAGAACCTTTCGAAGGTTAACTGCACGAATGTAACTGTTTGTCACCGTAAAAAGAAATATCGGTTTCTCGAAAACGTGATCGTGCTGAAAGAAATCTAATATACAGTGTAATAAAATGTTGTGAAGTTGAAGTTTAAGAAAAATTATTTTCCGTGCTTCTTAACAAAAGCCATGAGCGAGCAACTAATTACTGTGATGTTTTCTTTCCACAATTCGAAATATAAAGAAAGAAGTTAGACATGAAAAAGTTCTTCTTCATCAACAGTTTTGTTAACACCTAGTAAAAACAGGAAACGGCCAGAATATAAGAATGCCTCATTGGACGATTTCGATTGAAATAATTATATACTTGCAGAAATTCCACGGTAGTGAAATGCAGTGTCTCATTGTTGAGGTTGGCAGCACTGTCAGATAGCCTCTTCCATTCCTCATAGCTCATTCATGCGCAAAAGGCATTCTCGCGACTTAAGTATCTATACGTTTTACTTAGAGTAATATACTCATTCATAGAAACTTATCAAACATTTTAAAGAATATTTCGATATATTTAACACTCGCATTATGGTTCGAAAAAATCTAATAATCAATAGTAAAAAGTAACAGTTTGTGATCTTAAAAATCACTGTTTCACACAGTGCGAGTGCAAACAATTCACTACTATACCCACTTATTAATTAAATAATTTACCAAATAAATATGCTGGTTCCATCATCAGGATGAATTTAATATTGTAATGTAATAGCAGTTTGAGATTATTTCAAAAATGTTTGAGGGAATATATTGTTTATTGTAAGAAATTGGGTATTGTATTGAGTGATGTGAGTTGAACAAAGAAAGTAAATTGCGATGAATGAATGTTTTGAATAGAAACCCTAGGAAATCAAAAATAGTAGAATCGTTTGGTTTAATTTTCATTCCTTCACGATGCTTCAGAATACCGACGAAGGAACTTGAAAGTTTGGGAAACTATTAGACCACAGGTATAAAAAATGTTAGTGAATACCTGGATAGTGAATGGAAATTGAATCGGGCCGTTCGAAATAATGTCGTTACGGAATCACTTCTAAATTACGTTGATAGTGCGTACGGCTAGTTACATGTTGTTACGGCAGGTAAATCAATTGTTTTGATTTATAAAGAACAGTTTCTTAATAACAAGTCAAGTTTAGTTTAAGCGTAAGTTATGCAATTAATTTAATTAATCTAGTTGTATTTGTTAGTAGGCTTATTTTAATATAATTAATTGCAATTATTATTTTTGTCAATAAATAATTGTTATAATAAGTTTAAGGGAAGTCTGTATATTACTTATCATACCCAAATCCCGAACCAACCTAGAATTAGGCGTTACAATAAGTTTGTACTACATTCATGCCATATAAAAACGAGTAGCGTCCTTTCGTAAGATTCGTTATTTATGAAATATTAGATCGAATTATGCTTTACGTCAAATAAAATTTCTTGAAGTACTTGTTTCAATAACACTTTTGATTTTAGCCATTCGTCGGTGTTTACAATGAACTCAGTAAAATTACTCTTGGACGTTCATATAAGAAACTCAGCTATCAGATAACAAGGTCGATCACAGCATCCGGTAAATTAAACCCTTTATTTCTATTAATACCAACACGATGGTGTTTGTTTAACACATTGATGGTTTGTATTACTTTTTAAGAAGGCTAATTTGACCGCTGCTTTATGAATATATTATATAAATTACCGTAAATAAACTTCAATGAACCTTAACCAGAATGTTTCTTTTTTCATTACAACGGTTTTTCTCTTCTAAAGAAACAAGAATTGCATACAAATATATTTGATGTAATCTGTTTGCACTAACATCTTAGAGGATTTGCCGAACGGGAAATCTTTTATTACTTCCGACAGAAATACATTAGGACTGCGTATTGTATGTTAAAGTAGTACTTGAGCGCCCAACATTGTACTGGAAAGTTGTAAAATAACTGCAATATTATTCGTAACACACAAAGAAACGAAGATGAAAAACATTCTGAAGAAAAATACAAATAGTTTATTTCATTTTAAACGAAAAGCTTTCAGTTCAGCTATGCTGAACGTAGTAACAGTGAAGTAAGGTACTATTTAAATTGAAGTACAAGGACGAATGTTAGTAAAAAGCAGGGAAACTTGGAATGTAAATAACTGAAGAGATTAACATACAATGAAACGGAATCGTGAACTGAACCATGACATTGTGTTATTGTTACGGTAGTACGAACGTTCTAGTTGTGAAATATGGCAGAAATGTTCACTCCTTAACAATTTAGGTAGGATTCACTTTTGATATTACAATTTGAATTATGAATTTCAGATCTTTTATTATTCTGAGCAAGTAGAGTAAACAGTAAGCGTTGAAAATAGAAAAACTACAACTTGAATGAGTAAATTAAAATTTTTCTTTAATACGTCTACAGAATATTGAAGTTGCATTAAAAAGTGGCTCCTATTGAAATATACTTTTTTATAAGATGTGGTAAAATTATAGAAAAAAGGTGTTAACGACAACCCTCTTTATCACTGCGGATAACACTTTTATCCTTCAAACAGTTTTCCATATAACTTAAGCCTACCGGTGGTTTACAGGAAGATAAGCGTATTTTTAGTAGCAGCTATACTCAAGAAAATCCAAAGAAACAAGGATTTTAGATTTTAGAGTAAAATTCCCTCTTCAATATAAGATCAATATTACCTATCCTACTAAATAATTCTTCGAATATACTGAAGGATTTAACTTTATACGGCCTATGAAGACAGTTGTTGAATTTACCAATATCACAGTTTATGTTAAAGAAGGAAAACTACATAACAAATTTTTTATACATGTGTTCAACAAAAAAAAAACCAAATAAGTCAGAGATAAAACAGATCCGTGTCGTTTCAAAATCAGAGGTCTGTTCCATTAACATTACTATTCCATTATTAATATTAAGCCCACATTTCTTGTGGGCTTAATCTTTTGTGGCCACACTCTTATGCTAACCTTAGACCCATACACTATACGAACTGGTTCATTGATTTTCCCGGTTTCTATTCTCATCATATTTTTACTATGTATCACTTTGAGAATACTATGAAAAAATAATTTCTATAGTTTTCAAAAGAGCTATCTCTCCGGAAATTACAGAACTAATTTTTTTAATAAGATTGACCACTTAGGAGCAAGTAGTCGAAACTTAAATTTTTTAAATAGCCTATCACTTACAGAATATTCATCCGATTTTTGAATGCTAGCACATCGGAGAGGTACAGAAATAATACGTTTTGCTTATGTGTAGCAGTCCATTTGTCTTAATCTTAAATGGTCGAAATTCAAAAATGCTTTAGGTTTTTTGTTTAGATTCTGATTAACAAATATGCCGAATTCCAATTTTCTGGGTGATCAGGAAATTAGGTAATCAAGAATGAGTTAATGAAGAAGACCCTTAAGGATAAATTAAACAATACTAATAAATACAAACTGCTTTCATGTAATTAAAACGGAAAAACTTCTAAAATATGTAGGGAAACTAAACATAACCTTAATTTTCCGGCTGTCTTTTCATTAATACGATTTTGCAATTCAATGTTTCCTGAAGTTTAAAAATATAATTTCACTCGAACGAACAAATAGAATCCAATAAAATACCATCATTCGGGAAATTATTATGCCTTAAAATATCTCAATGAACAAATTTCTCAAATAAATAATTCTTCTTTTCTGTGAAAATCTAAAATTAAAATAAATTTTAATATTACAAGATTTAATAAGAAAAAAGATTCACAGAAAGAAAGTTCAAAAATAATTTTAATGCGCCACCTTTCTCTCCGGTTAACATAAATAAAAATCTGTATTAGTTTTCCACATTCAAAACTAATACGTGATTTAAATGTTCAAACTACAGCTGTTTGCATCATATTGGCCATGTGTTACACGGTAACATTTACTTAATAAATATATTCGAAAGTAGAATGATTGTAAAGTCACATTCTCGAAATGAATCTCAATTTTATTTACAGTAAGGTGAAGAGGATACAATAAAAGGAGTAAAATAAAATGTAACATATTTAAGGAAGTAGATGTGAAGTGTGTACCTTATGATACCAACTGCTCTAAAAATTTCCATTATTCTTATAGTACAAGATTCAACCAGAAACCAATACATACTATTTCTGTAACTTGCCAAAGAAAAACAGTTCTAAAAATCAGCATGCGCATTCCTCCAGTGATACCAAAGAAAAATTAAGCATTTTAATTACGACCACTTGCACCTTAGAGGCTAAAAGAAGATAACTACTTTACATAGAAAAATTTGGTATGAAACACTCAAAAGACTTTCTCTTGCCACTGTAAATAATGAAAAATATAAAATTGTTAACATTAGTAAACAACATAAAATTAAAAATGACCGCCTTCGTGATGTAGTGGATAGCACGCTAGCCTACTAAGCGGAGGTCTCGGGTTCGATTCCCGGCTAGGGTCCGGAAATTATTACATGCTAAAACCCATCGTTACAGTTTCTTAACCCACCGTAGTCGCTAATGATCAAGCTGTTGATGCAACTTTAAATAAACAAAAAACCTGAAAAACAACCTAATTTTAATCATGATGCAAAATGTAAATCAACTTCAGTTTGGCTTAATAATATAGAAAATCACCCTCTGACGTTAAAATAGATTCTGTAGAGAAAAATGCTTGAAATAAAAGTTATAAAAAATTCTACAACTTTGATTATATACACTTTTGTCGTAAAATGCATGTTAGGACGCACCGCGACCTCAAAAATAACCAATTTTTACCGATTTTAGTGAAGAAAGAAACAGAAAATCATTAATCACCGCTAAACTAAGCGTTATACAAAAAAAAATACAAATAAAAGTTGTAGGTTTTTAAATGTTCTACATGTACCACAATCTTTAAAAAAACAATTTTTTTCTACGATAGCACAGCCTCCGCAAGAATTTCAGCAGACATGGCGGTAACCCTATCTTATAGAGCATAAGAAATTTAGTAAATGAGGCGATTTCAAAAAAATCGTAGGAGCCAATGCTGAGAAAATCGCAAAAAAATTAAAAATTACTAGAATAAACTACTAGTATTTCCGGTTGACAGATTTTGATGCAAATGATCGGGTCGGGTCCTCTAGTGGTACCTAATTTAAGTTCCAAATTTCAACAATACTTTCCTTCCTTATATATTCATATAGGGTAAGAGAAAGTTAAAATAGACTTCAGTTATATAGTAACAGCCGGGACCATGGCATTTCTACTTTATAAGCGAAATTACATTTACAATTCATAACCGAATTCACGGAAAAAATACTAATTATTGGTAATTTAATGAAATTCACTTATATGATGAGTTTTACAGTATTTATAATTATTTAATAATCATAAAACAAAATGTGAACAAAATAATCCTGTGCTAAAAAATGCAGTTACTTTAATTAAATTACCATAAAAACCGTACTTAGGGCTAAATACATTTTTTAAATCTGCGGGTTTTGTTTGCTTTCAATTATTTAATAATTCAGAAGTAATAATTTATTGTTAAACAAGTAATACCTACATAAATCAAATAATTTACAGTTCTATAGGTTTACAGTTTATGGTTTTGAATCCCAGGTACTGCACAAATATATTCTAGTATCCGTGGGTAGTAAGAAATAGGATTATATTATACATTCAAGTAGGATTTCTACGCAGTATATAATCAGAATGTAGTACTGGTGACAGGAACGATTACATGGTGTATTGAAATACAATATTTAGCTACAATTTTATACAAAGGCTACAATTAAATTAGTTTCTTTCAACATATTAGAATTCATTTCAGACAAGTCAACATTCAACTACTCTAAAATACACCACCCACACGCCTACACTTTTACACAGTATAATTCCAACTAATTCACCCACAAATATTAACAATTTACTAAACAAACTAATTACAATTTTTCTAAACATATAACGGTAACTATCTTTCTTTTATAAAAAATAATAAATACGAACAAAATATATCATACCAACAGTTAAGAATATGTGGTAGAATATCCGTAAAACGTTTACGTCACCGTGCAGATAAAATACACATTGAACACACAAATTAATCAACTAACTTTTTTACAGAATAAAGTAAAAACCTTTTAGAAAAATCACAAAGCTAAACCGGTTTAACGAGACGCCAGATTTTTGTCACTAAATAAACCATTTTAACAAAATATCTACGAATACATCTTGACAAGAGGCTTACCTGGAAGAAACACATCACGTTCAAAAGAAAACAATCGGATTTTAAGTTCAATCAAATGAGGTGGTTGCTTGGAAGGAAGGCAGAGCTCTCTAAATAAAGAAAAATGATAGTTTATAAAGCCATATTTAAGCCTCTGGACATATGAATTACATTTGCGGGGAACGGCAAGCATGTCACCTGTAGACGTTTTAGAAAGGTTCTAGTCAAAAGTAATGACAAATCATGGACATTCCTTAGTACACAGTAACCAATACATGTATCATGACTTACACGTCAACACTGTTAAAGAAGACATTTCATTGTTGAGCGAACGTTACCAACAGAAGCAAAACCGTCATCCTAATTATTTGGTTCTTAATTTGCTAAATAATTAAGATTCCAATTTATCAACGACTTAAAAAGATTTAATGTATTAGATTTACGGTATAGATTTTAGAGTTCATTTTTATTGGCTTTTAAGATTAATGATATTTAAAATTTAGATGCAAAATTGTTCACAATTTTTATCAGTTGGATCAGATTCAATGTAGACTACTTCTGATTCTAACAATGTGAGTGGTTGTTGTTAGCAAAATGACTTTTTCTGTTCTCATATTTTAAAGAACACATTGCAATGTCGCAGATTTGTTAGTAAATAAAAAAATTAATAGCAATGCACGTGTGAAGAGATTCTTAAATTGAAACATTATTAATTTAACTGACTATTATTAATAACGGTGTTACAAAACGACAATAACAATATTTTTTCCAGAAATTCATAATTACAATAATTGTTACTTCCCGTTAGTAAGAAACATTTACTGAGAAAAACTGTATAAATAACAAAAAAAAACTATCAAAGAATATTGAGGTCACTATCACAAAACGTTCCAGTTATATTTTTTGGAGATCTAAAACTTTTTTACAATAATTATATTCTTAAATAATGTTTAACGTATTACCAAATTAAACAATACAATCTATATCCGTTCATAGATAATTAATACAAGAACCATTACTGAAATAATTTTTTACTTATAAATTAAACAATTAATTACAATGTAAATTTAAAGTTATGGGTTAAGTTACTATTCGAGATAAATACAAAGTTTATATTAAAGGTTTTATGTGTTTATCATTTAAAATTTATTTAGGTTATTATCACAATGAACAGTTGATTTTTTATAAAGAAAGATGTTTCTTTATAAAATGAACTATAACCATGTACATTTCAGAAAGACAATTTAATAACAAAATTTGGTATTTTCTTCAATAAAGAAAAAAATCTTTAACTTGCCAGATGAGTATTTACTTGTAACTTATTAAGTTTAAGATATAAAATTAGTACTGGGCCGCCTTCGCGGGATTACCGAATTTGATTCCCGGCTGGAAAATTATTACAAGTTCAAATTTACCTTTCCTAAACATACCAAGATGTTGATGCAACGTTAAATAAACTAAAAATTAAAAAGTAAGAGCGTGAACAGAAGTAAAGGGCAACCGTAAAATAAATTTGTAGAAACCAAAAATTCTTATAAAATTTGGAATTACAGAATTATGATGTTCGTATACGTGTTTAATAAACATATGAGTCAGTAAATTTTAAAGGCTTATAAATTTTTTTTAAATCTTTTATTTGAAATTTTCAACGGTACACAAATTTATGACAATTAAAAAATGTGATACACGTACATAACAAAATAACATGAAAAAATAAATCACAAAGACAAATACTGATACCCATTGGTATAGTTTTGGGTACATAATCAAGTATTAAAATTAAATTAAATAATAATAGTAATATTTTTGTTTTAGCTATAACTCAGAGAAGATTTCTACTCCATCTCCTTTTTAGGATTGTCAGGGAAGGAGAAAGCGAGGAAGTTCTTGAATTAGAGGATTCGGATTTAGTAGCAATTTTAAAAAGAATTTTTTTTAATAGGACTGTGCTACCTCTTCAACGGCAGAATCCCTAAATAACAGTGTAGAGTGTTACTGTTTACGTAGTGCAGAGCCCTTAATATTAAAAGTAGACATTTTGATTGGAACGTCCGTAGATGAACAAAATTACTGGATTTTGCTGAGTCAAATAACTGAATTCCGTAAGTCCAAACTGGTTTTTGTAATGATTTGTACAGCTGTAATTTTGAAGAAATTAGTAAAGGAGATGTTCTACAGAAAAATCGGTACAGTTGTAATTTAGTATTTAATAGAAGTATTTTCTTTTTTATGTGCGACTGCCACGTAAGTCTTTTGCCAAAAAAACCCTAAGTATCAAATTTCATGCTTCTGAGATACGAAAGCGTTAAGAAAGACAGTAGGACTTATTTCTTTTCGAAGAATAAAGGAAATATGAACAGATTTGGTTTGATTAATAAGAATTATAAATTAATCAAATTATAAATTAATTATTTATTATGAATTAACTTATAGAACTGACACAACATTTTGAAATTTCTAAATCTAAAACGATTCAAAAGTACACAAAAATTAGGTGAAGTCATTAATTTCAAGCTAGTTGACTTAAGCACCGTATAATTTCTAAAGGAACAGTTCCGACAACTATGAGAAAAACTGTAAATTAGTCTAGGGACAGCAATTGATAATTAATTCAGGTAGAAAAAAACAGTTTCTTCTCACAATGCCAACTCTATTCATTTAAAAAGTCTGTCAACCTAAATAAAATTTAATCGGAAGAGAAGAATGAAGAATAAAGAGAAAAACGGAATACATTCTCCTTAGAACAAAGGAATAGCAGACATTTAATTTCGCAAGAGACCGTGCTTGTGTAAGTCATGCGACAAATTAAAAAGCCAGCCTTTTAGTTGTGATTAGGGAGTATTCCATGGAATAGCCTTTCCCCTTGCTCATGAGACAGACCACACTGTCTTAAAATATCAGATCACCTTTACATAATAAAGTCAAATGTCAAACCAACTTTTTTATTCAACGATTGTGTAAATCTTCTAAGCCATATTACATAATTTAAAAAAATATCTGTGTGTAAGAATTAATAAAAAGTAATTTTCGGATTAAAATATAACAAAAAAACGCACAAACCAGATATGTTAAATATATATATATATATATATATAACATGAAAACAACAGTACGTATAACCACACAATACGCCCGTAGAGTTTATTTAATTAATTACCCTTGACCTATTACTTCCACAGCAATAAAACAATAGTCCCGTTTCTTCCCGTGCAAGGTTAAATAATTGACTAAATGACTTTAAGAATAGAAAAGGATGTAAAAATATATGTTTTTAGTTATAGGCTACATTGTAAAATGACAAGTCTAAATTTGGAGTATGGAATAAGAAGGTTAGAATACAGCACAGTACAAAAAAAAGGAATTTACCAGTCATTCGCTCTGAAAGGTCAAGGAAAACTGTGCAACAACTTTGACCAGACATTATACTAATTAACTACAAGTAAAGCAACATCTGGTACTTGGAAAAGTAAATGTATTTCCCAGAGATTTGGCACATCAGTGTTTAATAATTTTTTTTGAAAATAATGATGAAAGCAAGTGTAAACCACTTTGCTCTTCGTTTTACTTGACGAAATCTTTAATTTTGCTGTTGGCTTAACCATAAAAAATAATAGACAAGTAGATCAGTTACTAACTAGAATTAAGTATAAGTTCTACGACTGAAATAACAGAAGACAAACTTTTACTTCTATTAAATTTTAAGAATTTTTGCTGCACTATTTTGAATATAATGCAGAAATAAGAAATCCTGGTTTACTACTTCTTCTTCTTCTTCTTCTTATAGTGCCAACTCCATTACTGAAGGTTGGTCACAACACTCGCAAATCGCTCTCTATCATAAGCCACCCTCAAAAGAGTGAGCATACTCAAGTTTGTCCAACCTCTCATATTCGTCAACCATGAGCGTTTCCTTCTCCCAGTCCTGCGCTTGCCCTCAACTTTACCGTCGAGTATTAGTCTGAGAAACGCGCCCTTATTACTCCTTTATAAATTACCTGTCTAAATAAAGTCAGTTCAAGTTGTCATACGGTCATGAATAAGTGTTATTAGAACGTGTTAAACCAATGTGGATACATTGTGTGCATTTTACGTTTAGGAAAATATGTCTGGGTGCTGTACACATTTTAGTCAAAGGCAAGAGGTAATTGATAAATATAAAAAATTGGTAAAATTTTATAAGCCAGTGGCAGTTCCAGCCTTGACATATGGCAGTGAAGCATGGGTGATGAGGAAAAGAGAAAAAAGAAAGATCCAAACTGCAGAAATGAAATCCTTAAGATCTGTCAAGGGTTGCACAAGACTAGACAGGATCAGAAATGAAGATAAAAGGCAAGAATTGGGAATTTATCCACTCACCGAAAAAATAAAATTGTATCGTGCCCAATTGGTCATCATTTAAATAGAATGCCAGTCAGCCGCTTGCCTAGTGTAGCGAAAAGATACAAACCAATGGGAAGTAGAGATATTGGCAGGCCGAAGAAAAGATGGGTGCCGGAAAAAGTTGAAATGCCTAACCCGTGAAGAGAAGAAGAAGAAATTGCTGCTACAGTTAAGTTAGTTTAAGCTTTAAAGTTTTGTAATTAATTCAATCGAAGTAATTCATTGTAATTTATAATTTTGTTAAGAAAATAATTGCTATAATATTAAAAGAATTTTTTTATTATAACCAGATTCCGAAAGGACTTTAGCTTAAGTGTTACAACATTATTACTGCACCTTCTTCTAGAGCAAGTGTTCTAAAAATCGACATGCGTATTTTGTAAGTAACACCTAAGAAATAAAGAATTTTATTTACGACCACTAGATTAAAACTTATAAAAAGTAAGTCCACTAAATAAATATGTATTATTTTGTACATTTCGAAGAGCTATCATTCTAAAAATAGCTATTTATAGTTTTAAAGTATAACACAAGTACAAAGTAAAATGTGCAAAGAAACCGGAAAAACCAATATATCAGTTTATGTAATGAACCCCTCTTATGCTAGCAATAAGGTCGAGCAAACCGCAGGTGCATGGCTAGTACATAATAGCTTATAATTATTTAATTAATTATAGTATTGAATCACATTACTTAATTGAAGTGTATTACCAACTGAAGAAGGTAACTTGTAAATTTAAAATATGAACAATTTAAATTTTGTATTGAACCTAATAAATTCATAATCCTTCAACAGCAGATAAGAAACAAATCGATAAAATGGCGTCTGGTATTACTACAGAAAATGATCCTTACAGATATATATATATATATATATTCTGTAAAAGTACCAGAACCTATTTTCTAGACAGGTGAAGGTAAAACTAGATTTTAATCCTATTATCTATGGTCGTTGGATTTCAATTAGCGGAACTTTACTAGGATTAAATATGTAAGGTGAAGATTAAGACGTTGTCCAGCTTTATATATACCAATCAATCAATAAATGGAATTGATAAATAACATTTTCTAGAAAACTTAAGCGTAACGGTGATCATAATATTTGTTTCAAATAATAATAATACTATTTAATAAAAATAATTGTATTTATTCTCATAATATTACATATTACATAAAAAATAAATTACGATAATACAAAATTTCTTCCAGTTAACTACTATCCTATTACGCTAGAGGTGGTGGAAATTATCCCATCCAACTATGGACAAAACCATGTACTAGGATGGGTTGGAAACTTTTAAATAAATATCAAAAAACTGAAATATTAACAATTAGCAATAGCATTCAATTTCTACTACTATATTTACTACACTAATTTAACTAACTAACTGCGGGTATTGTCCGTTATTCAGACCAAGAGGTCTCTACTCTATTTCCGCTTTAGACGTGGCACAGTTGTGAAGTTCCTTGTAGCTAGATCACGGGCTAGTTGGTTTGGATGGTCATCCAGTCTTTCATGAAATGTACTATAAAAGGACGCGGTTAGCTCCTTCACTGTTGAAATTTTGAAATCGTCGTGGAGGGTTTTATTGCTTACATAAAATGAGCGCCAGAAGCAAGTCTTAAGATTTTTAATTCAAAGGCCTGGACAACATAAGTCCAGATTGGTCTTAAAAGGGATTTGTATATTATAATTTTGGAACGGAGGTTCAATTTTGATTAAGGGTTAATTAAGCAGAAGAATAGCTTTTGGCGGCGGTTGAGTTCTAAACGTTTTGTACGCAAATTATGCTTACAAGTTAGTCGCCTATCAAGCTATAAGCCAAGATATCGTACCACTCTGGCCTGTGGTATACGAACATTATTCAGCACCACAGGTGGAGAAATTTGACGTAAGGTGAACGTAACCTGTGTTGATTTCATTGGGTTTATCTTAATACGCTAACGGGTAAGCCAGTCCTGTATCAATAAAAGATGTCGCTGCGCCAACCTGGAAGCCTCATCCGCGCTCTTTTCCCGTACAAAAATTGCCGTATCGCCAGCACACGTTGCCGTTACGGATATGTCCAAAATAGGCATATCTGCTGCAAATACGCTACACAGAAATGGGGATAGTATTGCTCCTTAGGGTACTCCGGTGTCAATTTTGTGCAGCTCAGAGTTAGCAGTACCGTACTGGACCTTAAAGAATCTATACTCTAAAAATGATTTTATAACCAAATAGTACGTGTCGCTCAAAATATGTTTCAACTTATATAGAAGTCCGTCATGTCATACTTATAAATAATTTAAGCATAAAATGTTTCTGTACAACGTTTACATTGTCGATGCTAAATAACCCATAACTGAGAAAGTATCATTAAAAGCACGAATAAATATAACAAAAGTATAGTAGCCTACAACACTATCCACCTGTAAATTCCTATTTCTAGCAGGCCCAGTATTTTGAACCGTGATAAACGTATTGCATAAATTAAAGTATTGTTTGTTAATTAAAGTTTCATAATAAAACACAACTGGGAGGAGTAGGCCTAGGTGTAATCTAGTAAAATGTACAGTTTAGTAAACTCAATGAAGCTTATTACAGTCCAGGAAATGCGAAACATCTGGTGAAACTGAAACAGGAAGTACTGTATTGTAATGGAAAGAGGTAAAGTGGGGTGCCTCGCCCATTCAAAACAAAATATACGTACAACTGCAACTGTATTATTAGTTAGCTACAACTACATACTATAGAATTTATAATAGCTTACTGTGTTAATATATTTTATCTACCAAACCTCATGAATGAAACAATATAGCATAATTCTTTAAAACAAATTTTTAATGAAAAAAGTTTCAGTTAAAATAATGTTCGATTTGTGTTCTTTAACAACCTTGACCCATTTACTAACTAATGCGTTGAAATTAAGTTACCGGAGTATTTAATTTTAGAGAAAAAAAAATTAAATATTACTAAATATCAGAGTAGGTAGGCCTTAACAGTGATTGTAATAGGAAAAATAATTAGACCAATAAACTATGTACATCCGTACAGATTATAATAAATTTCATATTTTAACTTCTCAATGAAACTTACATTTCATTATACAGTCGTTATATAATCTCCCCATAGCAGGCAGTTGAAGCGTTAATTATTTACGCTCAATCTGCTAGTTCTAGAGCTAAAAAAATAGTTCTGTTTTTTATCACATGGTCAGCCAATTATATGAAAGAAGTATTAAAGAACAGAAGAGGTACAGGTTTAAAAGACACTAGTCAGAGTTATCACCTCTGAGAGTAATGAATTTCACTATACAACCAGACCCTGTGGTGAATGAACTGAATGTCTCATTTTCAGGGTGAAAAGTAGGTGCTTATCGGAGGGCCTAGCATGCTGATAAGCATACCTTTCTACTCAATGAGGAAGGCTGGTAAACCAAATCATTTTTCGTTTTACTTAGTAAACCCTCTAGAAGAGGTTCAAACCAGCCTTTCGGCTGAAGACCTAACAACAATAGTCTACATAAAATAAATTCATAGTCTGCCAGTAAAAGTGTTAATTGTAACGTTATAATAGTGATATTCTAGAAATAGTCAAGGAAATAAAAATTGTTTATTGTAAGAATTTAAGTGTATTGAAACCAGGAAAATGGATGTCCGACGAATGAAATGTTTTTAAAAAGAGTTCTAGGAAACGCGGTAGAACTAGAGTAAAATACTGAAAATGGATCTATATTATTCCTGTTATTGATCATTTCTACAATATTTTGGATAGTTCTAGTAAAGCGTAGAAAGGTCCTCAATGTGTCTTATAACACTTTCTCTAGAAACGACAACCGCCACATGTATTTAATAGCGGTAGCCCTTTATCGACCAGTTCAGTTTATTTCACAAATGTGAACACACACACAGATAAGAATGAGTGAGTACCATTAGGAAGTGGTTTTAATAAGCAGCTCGTTTTATCAAGTAAACTAAGCGCCAAAGACTGCAGGTTATCTTCTAATTTTACTTAATATTTTGAAGTTAGCTGCATAATTTCTTCCTTCCTTTGTGTAAGTAAACTAGTGTAGCTACAGTTTTTAACGTTATGTTACATAGCTTAAAGTACATAAATTGTTATTTAATTGACGTGAATTAAAATAGGAGCCAAATTAGAGGATATTTACTTAATTAAGTATTACGATACTGTATCACTAATATCATCCAAATAACTACATGAAAGCGCTTGAGCAGAAGAAACATAATATTGTAATTAATATTTACTATCGGATGTAACACTAAAATCGGTGATCTGCTTCTACAAATCATTCGTTCACCATCATTCATCACAATTAATTGTTTGAATATTAAATTAGGCAAAAACAAGTAAATTAATAAAGTGAAGTGTCGCCGATTTTGCACCTTGTTTTTCTATCTATAAGATTAAGTCAATTTATTATTTTTGACAAGGTAATTCGGTAAGCCAAAAGTTTCGGGTACGATTTCTAATCAGGTCTGGGATTTTCTAATCAACTCGTTTTTATCTATCAAACTTCACCGTCTGTATTACCAATAATATGCACAACAGTTGAACGTAAAATGATAAAACCAAAGTAATTCAGCAAAATTTAATCCAAGTTTTTTAATAGTTTGAACAACAGTAGTTTAAAAATTGTTTCAAAGATTTTTCAAGAATCTGTATGAAAGTAGAACTAGGTAGGCCTACCAACGAGTAATGTTACATGACGCTACATAGTTAGTTATACAAGCTATTGTAATTATGAGAAAAGTTTAATGAAAATTGGTAAACTTTTTATGAAAAATTTGAATTTTTCAATTTGTGCACTAGAGTAAATTAGGTACTATCGGGTAACTTATCAAATTCCAGAAATACATCAAGACTTAGTTGAGAAAACGTTAGTATTTAAATTTCAGCTTCACCGGTCAACCAGTTTTTGTTCCGCTACGACTAATACACAAAAACAAAAAGATAACTTTTGATTTCAGCGGATCATGAAACATGAATATCATTTGAAATCAGAGTAGATGAAATTGTGTCGAAATAAAAAAAAAATTGAACAATTTAATTCACTCTTAACAGATTACTCTTTTCCTGGCAGTCCTAAAACAATTTATTGGTTTATGGAGTAGTTTTACAGAGTCTCGGTCGTCGTATTTTGACAAAACATCTACTTTTTCCGATTCGGAACAATAGAATGGATGAGTGTATCACAACAAACATCGAAAAGGAAAAAGGGGGAAAGAGAACAGGTCATCAATCAGATTCACAAATCACTCTATGTATGTGTTTGTTATAGGATAGGAGCCACAAAAACCACGACCGTGATTTTCTCTATTCATTTTAACAGTAGCAAAAGAAGTAAAGTAAATCATCAACCAACACATAGATTTTCTTCCTTGATATATACTCCCTTGACAAATCACCATCTTACTCAAAAGTAGTCTATTGTTCATCCCCTCTTTTGTGAGTGTATAAGGTCAAGGGAAGTACAGATAGGTTTTTCTCCAATTACTATTTATTGGAACAACATTTCAACGATAAAATACTCTGAAAAGGGATCGCTTGACTAGATTCTAATAAATTAATTAAAAATAAAATAAACCATTTCAAGAAAAAAATAGCACCTACTTCAAAAAATGTTTGCCTGAGTTTTTCATTTAATAAACTTAATCTTTAAAAACATGCATTCAATTATATTATAACAAAAAAAGTATTGCGATGTAATATTTTCGATACCAGAATTTCATATTATTCACAATTCATAATATCCTGAGGAATATCAGTGAGGAAGGCAATGGTAAACCACCTCACTCCTCGTTTTACTTAGTAAAACCTCTACGGGTTCAAACTAGCCTTTTAGCTGATGACCTAAACAACAACAAATATCCTGAAGGCAAAAAAGGTTTCAAAATGACTTTCTTTCACTCTCTTTATATTTACTCTTTCACCTTACAATTTTCATTTAAACCAACGTCAGAAAGTTTCTAGTAATTTTCTATGTAAACGCTATTAAAAAAGAACTTGTGACCGGAAATTTGGAATTATTTTACGTACAATACTCTACACCTTCTTCTTCATAAAATAGTGTATTTTTATAAATACTTACTTTATAATTCTACAAGATTCATAGTCTAATAATATTTTTATTATTTTTTAAAGACAGCACTGGTTCCTTAAGCTACTTCACAAAAATTTAATTTTTACAATAACTTTTTGTTATTTATTTATTTTTAAGTCGCATCAACAAACACTTTAACCCGCGACTACGGTAGGTTATGGTACTGGAACGATAAGTTTTGACATGATTTTCTAGCCGAGAAAAGAACCAGGAACCTCCGCGCTGTAGGCTAGCGCGATACCACTACGCTACGGAGGCGGCCAGTATTTGTGTTTTTATTTTTTTTATAAACTACTGAGATTACTAAATATAGTTAAGTTTAATATAGTAAATATAGTTAATGTTGAAGTTTAGAAACGATTTTTGTTGACATTTAAAACTCAGATGCAAGACTCCTGGAAATTAATATTCAAGTAAAATCACCAATTATCCGTTGACAGTATTAAGCTGAAAGTTTTTCAGTATAATATTTACATCCATTCTTAATTATTGTAGTAAAACTATTTAAAGAAGTTACAAATTAACTTGGTTTTTAAAGATCGTATTGATAAAATTAAGATATTTCTGCAAAGTTTTTCAATTTTCTTTTACATCTAAACATTACATAACAAAATTAGTAATTTTACTACTACAATATAAATTGTATGCATTAATATGGCTGAAAAGTTTTGGTTGAATATCTCTTTTTAAGAAACAGTTTATGAGCAAGTTCTACTTTATCGTAAATCTAGATACCGGGTTCCCTTAATCGAATCGGAAATAAACCCACCCACCAATGAAAAGTTTTTACCTGACAACAAATGAAAATTTTATTTTATTATTTTTATCGCGGACACGCCTTCGATGACCACGTAAATATCACCTCATGCTGCCACCTTCTTTCTCCTCTAGAAGTTCTTTATCCACTCCGACTGATCGGCTCTCCTTTCATCAGTCCACTCTTCCTGATGAGATTCCTCCATTCATCCACAAGAACCTTCAGCCCAAAACTGTTTCTGTATTCATCTCAATCTAAGCAATATTTTACTGGAATGTTGAACTTCTTGAGTTCTCCCTTCATCTGTTTAACATAGTCGCCCTGATCCTTGTAGTTCCAGAGTTCATTAAATTTTTGTTTGTTTAACCTTGATTGTTTCATTCGGACCATACGGCCAAAGAAATTTAATCGCCGTTTTCTAATTGTTACTTCCATGTTTTCAATTCTATTGTATATTATCCATTTGATCTAAGTCTGTAACCCTCCTGTGCTCTTCTCGGACCATAGATCCTTTTTAAAATTCTTCTCTCTATCTTGAGTAAATTTACTATTCCAGTGTACTCGCAGTTTCCATTTCGTAGGCTATAAGATGACTGGTTTTACCACTGTGCTACAATGCCTTATCTTTGCATTCACTGAAAGGTTCTTTTTATTGTAAATAATTATTTATTTATTATTATTTTATAAATATACATTTCAATTTACCACTAAATTAAGCTACATACAATTTTTTAACTAAGTATATTTATATGAAAAACTCTTCTTCGAAAATAGTTAAGACCGCGCACGGGAGTATACAAAAAATTGAATTAGCTAACACTTGTGTACGAGTATAGAACTAATACGACACACGAGTAACATATTTATGACAAATGTACTGTATAAAACGAAAATAAAAGGTTATGATAAAAACCATTAAAATAGTATATCTACTCCTGGTAGTATAAGCTATAACTGTAAAACTCAAATAAATAATGAACATACGGACTCGCTTCATAGCGACCGGCAATAAAGTTTTTATTCCGGAAGATGTCAAAGTACGGAGTATAATGGATGAGAAATAGCGATGACATAATCCTCACACAACAGAATTATTTTTGATACAGTATGACTGACTATTGGTGTAATAGTATATTGTGAACCTAGTTGTAATGATGCTTCCTACTATTTTATATATTTTGAAGTGACTTCATCATTTTATAGTCAACTGTAAATTTAAGCATATACATCCTTATAAATGTATTGTATATTCCAAGAAAAGAACAGGTCCATTCGTTGTTATTGTTAGGTCATCAGCCGAAAGGCTAGCTTGAACCTCTTGAGGTTTTACTAAGTAAAACAAGGAGTTAGGTGGTTTACTTTGCCTTCTTCACTGAGCGGAATAATTTGCTTATCAGCATGCCAGGCCCTCTGAAAAGCATCTACTTGCAAATGACACCTTCACTTCATTCACCGCAGGGTCTGGGTGTTTAATTAAATGAAATTCATTACTCTCAGAGGAGATAACTCTCACTAGTGTCTTTTACACCTCTACCTCTTCTGTTTTTAACGCTTCAGTCATATAATTCGGTGACCACGAGATAAGAAACAGAACTATTTTTTGTAAATATTTTTTGTAACTATTTTTTGTAGCCTTGGAACTACCAGATCGAGTGCAAATAATTTAACACTCCACCTGCCTGGTATGGGCAAAGGTCTATTCGTATATAATTTATTTGAATTTATCAGAAACTGAATTTAAAATATTGGATGTTAGAATTGTTAAATTAACTACTAAAATCGAGTAACTATAGGCACATCCTGTGTGCTACTAAATAATAATAAATTCAATATTTCAACACTCAGGGCGATCACAGATCACCGTTTACTAAACGAACAACATATTAAAAGATACTACACATTCCTACAATGCAATAAGAAATCATCGCATACAGTAAGTACAAAATACCAAATACTCGAATCACAAAAGAATGACCTCACCATCTCACTCTTACACAATTCAAACGACACTCGCTGGCTGAAACGAATACATTCTAAAACGAATTCAAACGAATTTTAGAACGTATTCTGAAACGAATACGGACTTATTTTAAGCTGACAAAAAAACACATAAATTAAATCCACGAAGTTCCTCCGAAGGTGGACGGGAGGGTTTCTTCGATCATTACATAGAAACAAATTACATAGAACAAAGAAAACTCATCAACTGATTTTTCTGCTTAAGAATAGATTGTAGAATTTTCTGTAATAAAAAATAATACTTCAACGGAAAAAACGTTAAGGAAAATAAATAAGAATTGTTAAAAACCATTAGTTTTAAATTAGGTACAAAACGTGAATCAAAATAAATCGTTGGTTAATTTTCTT
The DNA here is from genome assembly GCA_035578175.1 of Catonia carolina. NCBI lineage: Eukaryota > Metazoa > Arthropoda > Insecta > Hemiptera > Achilidae > Catonia > Catonia carolina. The sequence continues at coordinate 87,679,663 of JAQMRL010000002.1, forward strand.
TCTTTTGTATTTACCTCGACTTTCCGTTTTAGCTTTAGATTTAAATTTGTTTGTGCTCAGGTAGGTGGACTTAACCAAAACAAAGTAGGCGTCCCAGCAGACCAAATTCCCATCCCAATTTGGTCCACAAAATAACAAATATTAGAAGGTATATTCACTAGTGTAAAACAAGCTTAAGTATATACACACAATAGGTTATTAATGTGTACACAGCACACACATATGTACACATTTACAAACTTCATATATTTAGATAAGAGAAAATAACCAAAAATACAAAACATAATGTAATAATGTGACAAAATTATTAGGATAATCTCAGATTACTTTATACATTCCCAATTTATTACTTTTTTTCTAAACCTAGTCAAATCAGTTATATTTTTAAACGAAATTCCAAACCAGTAGATAACAAGACTGATAATCCGCCAATTTGACATTTGAGGAAACATCAATTAAAACGTTTAAAACCGTGATATTTTAGCGTACTTTTTCATTTCGTACAAAAACATTTTAAAACAAACAAATTAAAAAAACTTGTTCACAAAATCACATTTTTCCCACAACAAAAGAACGTCAGTTCTTGACGATGCTTCTGGAATGATCACAGCGTTCAATGTTAACGGACTACTATTTAAAATAAAGAAAACTTAGATCTTAATTTTGTAGCACTAAAATTTTAAAGAAATAGATCATAACGGTTTCGTCCATAAACTTTGAAATGGATCTTAAAAAAATATGTTTTACCATTCATTGCAAGTCTTTGTGGTAAATGATAAAGAAATGGGTGAATCATACAAACAGTATGATTCATTCGACCCAATGAATGAAACAGAGCAGGTAAAGTATTACTTTCTTCATTGTTTTTTTATGATCATGTTAGATAACTTAAAGTATCTTGGAAGCTCTTTTTGCAGCCCACAATCTCGGTATTTTTTCACTGCAGGGTTTTCTCATATCTTCGTCAATCCGGCATTCTACTTTTAATTTTTATGGAAGCCCTTGAGGTCACTAAATAATTGTCAAAACTTGGTTCGTAATTTACTTTCCTATAAGAATAACCTTTATGTTTTCCTTTAAACTTTTGCTCGTCATCTTTAACGGCTTACGCAACTTTTCATTTTAATCATAATAAGCTGTTTTTAAAGAATATTTTGAAAACCGCTACTTTAAACATTTTACCTATCCTTAGAACTTGGTATATTTATATATTTTGTGTGTGTCTACTGATGAGGATACTTACATTTTTAAAAAGAATTTCCTCCAAAATATAACGTTTCGCTTCATATTATTCATACAAAAACGAGTAAAAGAAATGTCTCTGAGCATAAACACGAACTTAACCTTTTATACTTTACTCGTACTCTATATATAGAAGGATTTTCTTAAAAAGAAACCACAAGAAAAATCATGCACTCTATTGTGGTAATTTTATCTAAGCCTACTTAAAATGTGTCACGATACGTAGACAGTTCCGAATTAATATCTACATTTCATCTGTAAATTAAACAGATTTTAATTTGTGTTACCTACCCACAAATTATCATATTACTATCAATATTAGAATAAGTACGTTCACCTACATTTCCTCTTACTGCAAAACTACTAATGTAAAAAAAAATTATTATAATAGAACTGATGGCACAGTCCGGCTGCTGTCACAGAAGGCTGCCAACTTCGAAATGTCCGTTGTATCCAATCTTTAGAGTGTGACAACCGCTGAATCATGACCGACGAGAACAACACAATCTATTCAATTATATTTACGTATTCAGTAAGAAACAGTCAACCAATTTGTAACAATTATACTAACTGTTGCAAAAAAACTAATGGTAATTTTAAAATACTTCTAATTACGTAAAACTCTATAACATTTCAGTGGTGAATCAAAAATTGATCACTTAATATTCCAAATACTCAACCCCGAAACGCTTCTTACATAGTTTCTTATGATAGATGTATCATATCTACAAAATGATCATTTGCTTTTTTTAATAAAAAAATGAACTTTTTCTGAATTACAAAACAACAGCGGTTTATAATAGGTTAATAGACGGTTAACTGACCGGCCGTCAGTGTTTGGCCAATCATTTTTTGGCTCTTTAAAACTAAATACGTTATCATTTTTATCATAATATTAATAATGCTTGCTACAAATTAAATATTGCATACTCTGTGACAGATTCACTAGCACAAGTAAAATGTTGTGTTAAAATTTGGTTTGCACAAATCAGTGGATCAATAGAAAATATTATTCAATTAGAATACACATGCCGAGTTTTATAACTTAAGGATTTACATAATGTATGTAAATTGTTGTACGGAAGTTACCACGTTTTTATTCCTTAGGCGCAAAAGGTTATAATTAAAATAATTTATTTTTCCTCGATAACATAGAAAAGGTGCACATCGATTATCAGAAATAATAACTCTTTGGGAAGGTACACATACTAACATATTATTTCTTTAGGGTTTTCACCCTCTTTTTACACGAAAGATGCAAGTGGTCGAAATGTAAATGTTTTTTATGACTGTTTTCAACCTCTTGGGAACGAATTTATAAAATTTCTGCTTCCTAGGTGTTCGGGAACTAATTGCATGGGACAGTCAGTCAGTAAGGGCTGGCTTTCACTTGTATATTATATTAAAACTATGATAATTAATACCCAACAAAAACAATATAATAATTTATAATACATATTCAAAAACTTTTGTACAAAGTAACTTCAATGAATCGATAAAGTTTATGTAATTTTGATAAAAAATGTCATAACTTAAAAAATCGTCGAGCACCGAAATAACAAAAAAAATCAATACGACAGATACTATTGAGAAAACAAAACTTTCTTTTAAATGTAACTGACCGTTATACAGTTCTACAATTGAACACATGAAGCGGGGAAAACTAGAACTAAAGTAAAAACTATTAGCAAAACCATACAAGCAGCATAAAAATACAAATTTACATTATGATAATGTAATTCAGAACCGGCTGAGTATTAGGTTAATAACAGTAATGGAGTTACAGTATTCTGTAGTAAACAAGATTGAACGAGTGAATATTGGAATATGGATTAACAGTGGAAACATGGGTAGTAAACAGAACCATTACAGAGTAGATAGTTCGGAATACAGTAATTGCAAAATACCTCGTATAATGGTCTAATTAATTTGCCTATACCTGCAATGGTACGAATAATAATCATCGCCTATATAGGGTAGGCCTTGCTTCTATTGGAAAAGCCTGAAATTATATAACCTAAACCATTATTAGCGGAGTGGATATTAGACCAAATGAAAATTGGAAACACAATTAAAATCGCGGTAAATTAAATAATTTAAATAGACAAAGGTTGTTTAGGTTAAATTATGCGTAGACTTGACTCGTTACCGAGTTCAAATAAAATTAACTACAACACTAAATTTACTTAGCACTTTGAGTAAATTAAGCTGATTGAAACATACAATAAAATAAACTCATTAGAAATGAATTAAAAGTGCCCCAACATGCAATATGTCCTCCGCTACGTGCGGGAAACAACCACCATCGTAAACAAAAGCACTAACACAAAAGAGGAATGTCTAGTAATCATAATTTTGGAATGTGTTCTAAAAGATTTTCTGTACCTACTTACAGTAAACATAAAGAACATTTTTGTACAATTCTTTGTTTTTCCTGTTTTTGAAAGCTGAGTTAGATTTTTCAAGATTTTCCTTTTCCCCATTATTTCCGCGAGAATTACTTTGTTTTGTATTGTTTTGAAAAGAAAATACAAAAACCAGTTACTTTCAGTTACTTACAAAACAGCACCACTCAAATAGTTTCCAATTAAAATAAATTTTAATAGGATAATTTACTTATTTTATACCTACTAATAATTATTTTTATTTTTACGTAATTATAATTTGAAATTATAAGGTTTTGCTGATACAAGGAACATGGAGGTCATCGTGTAAAGTTTAAAAGTTTTTAAAGTTTTAAAGTGAAGCGTCAGTAATGAACTTCAAAAATTTTGATTTGAATCTTTGGACTCGTATTGGAACGAAATTCCTTGATAAGAAGAAAGTCATTTTTGCTTAAAATTCAAATATTGTTAGATTACAAATTAGTTTGACAGTGATTCATAAGCCCATCTATCTTAAAAGATAAAGAAGCATGAAATAAATAGGGTACGACATTTAATTTAAATTTGCCTAAATAATCCGTGTTAATATTGCACCCGTGGATTAAATTTATCAGTTAAACAAAACTTTATCAAGAAAATAATAAAAAAATATGTTGATTTCCTAAGGAATAATTCGCAGAATTTCGAAGGTAGTTTTTAGATATATTGAATGAACATTGGGATTTCAAGAAGTCAAATAAATTATGTTCTGCGATGAACAATAAATACACCGTTTAACGCACAATGTATATTACTCGTTAAAAAAATTAACACAAAAAATCAAATCAAAATATCAAAAAATTAACAATTCATATGTTCATTAATTTATTTTTTTACTTGTTTGTTATTTGTTAGCATTTAAGTTGCTAATCAGTGGGTTAGTAACTTATCCACTGATAAATTTTTAATATTTAGCTGTATTACTTATTGTTCATACCTGAACAGATTGTAATTTTTCATTTATGTTCAAATTAAAAAACAATACTCTCCTAATCTGCCCATAACAGGCAAGTGGAGTGTTAAATTATTGGCACTCGATCTGCTAACTCCTGGGCTACAAAAAGTAGTTCTGTTTCTTATCACATGGTCAGCCAATTATACGACTAAAGCATTTAAGAACAGAAGAGGTAGAGGTGTAAAAACACCAGTCATAGTTATCTACTTTAGGAGTATGGTTTCGTTATTGTACAGCCAGACCCTGTGGTAAATGAAGTGAAGGTGGCACTTGCAAGATGAAAAGTAGATGCTTTTCAAAGGGCCTGACATGCTGATAAGCATACTTTTTCACTTATTAAAGAGGGCAATGGTAAACAACCTCACTCCTCGTTTTACTTAGTAAAGCCTCCAGAGGTTCAAACCAGCCTGTCAGCTGATGACCTAAATAACAAAAAACATACTAGAGTAAATATAGGCCGTACTAAAATCAAACCAATAAATAAATTGTGAAACGAACCGGCAATAAAAAAACTTTGTATGTTATCAGTATGTCAAAAAAATAAAATTGGGAACATCTTAAAAACTATATTATTACTAAAAAAAATATTACAGTATTATGCAATAGTATTTTATGGAAAAATATTAGTGTATTTTTTTTACTAAAGATAACAAATATAAGCAAGAAATAGCATTTATTAGAAGGGTACTGTAGGAAAGCAGATTATTTTAATTAAAACTCAGTCCTATTAGTGACGAAAAGTAATCAAACTTAGCGTCTCTGATGTTTTATCGTACGTTAATAAGATGGCACGTACTAAGTAATTTTTGTACCTACGTAGTAGTGAAAATTTCCTATTTTGAAGCCAGTAAAAGTATTTGAGCATCAAATGATTTAATTAAACAGTAGTATGATTTAGTTCAGTAGTTCATAATTAGTTCAAGTATTAAGTAGTTTAAATATCGATTGTTAATCATTTTGTCTGAAGACACTTACATTTCGGTATATATGTAGGGAATTTATGTTATCTGATAAAATTAATGTTGGTTAACAAACCCACATTTTTCCCCATTGGATGTAACAAAAATTTATTATTCCTACAATCACACTCAATGTATAATCAAACCATTAAAATAAATTAAAAATCTAGGTGCATAAAATGTTAATATTTTGTTCAAAAATGCATTACTTCATGTTTGCTAATTATATGACTGTTCTTGCGGTAAATGCCGATCCTGAAATTGCAACTCAAAAGACACAGATCCATTTACCTGATACAAGCATGGCTTAAACTATGGAAAATAAAAATTAATGAAAAGAAATCGCAACAAATGACGTTTACTCTTAGATGGTAAAACAGCCCAACCGTTGACATTAATAATCTACAAAAATCTTTTCTATACACTATTAACAACGGTTACAAAAAGTGCGATCATATGAGCCTATTCCAGGAATTTGGAGTCCTTCTTTTAAGGCATTTATTTGTTTTGAAGTTACTGATACAGTTCTTTTGGGCTTGTGGTAAGCGTGAAGTAATAATTGATGCCAATAAAACCAATTATGATACTAGGACGCTGGAAAAATTAAGACTAGAAAACCAAATAGTAGTACATTTTTTCAGAAGTCATTTCTCTATTTTAAGAGGCGATTTGTTAACGTACGAGGGTAGGCTGATAAGTAATGCACACATGCTTGTAGAAGACAACTAAATAAACTTCAGTAGCGCGCCTGGTGGCATGTGGAAGTACTATTTCTCCTCTACAAGCCTGCGCAGTTTGAAGGCGTTGCTTTCATTCAGTTTGTTTTGAGTAGTGGAAGTATGGCGTCGTGTTCTGGTGCTATGTCAACGAGAATTAAACAACGCGCTGTTATCGAATTTTTAACTGCTGAGAAAGTGAATCCTAGTGAGATTTATCGTCGTTTAAAGGCTGTTTATTGTAACGATACTGTTGATAGGTCTACTGTGAATCGTTGGGTAATAAAATTTCGTGATTGCCAACCTGGAAAAGCCTTAATTGTTGACAAAACACGCAGTGGACGACCAATCACTGCCTCAGACGATAATCGTCGCAAACTCATCGATGATTTGATTCAAAATGACCGGCGAATCACTCAACAGCGTATCGCAAACCAAATTGGAATATCTAAGGAACGTGTTGGCTTCATTATTGAACAATTGGGATACCGTAAAATCTGTGCACGATGGGTACCACGCCGTCTGACAGACGAGAATAAACAGCGTCGATTGGAATGCTGTGAACAACTTTTGAAGCGCTACCGTGACGAAGGAGACGACTTTCTTTTGAATATTGTGACGGGGGACGAGTCATGGGTTCATCATTACGATCCCGAAGAAAAAAGGCAGAGCGCTGAATATCGTCATCCACATTCTCCTGTTGTGAAAAAGTTCAAAACACAACCGTCCGCAAAAAAAATTCTTTTGACTGTGTTTTGGGATGCTCGCCGAGTTTATGTGACTGATTATCTGGAACGAGGGGCAACGGTAAATTCTGCTCAGTATATACAGACTCTGAAACACCTCCGACGTCGAGTTTGTCGTGTTAGAGGCAACCTGGCGCCAATAATTTTGCAACACGACAATGCTCGTCCACACACTTCGCGTGCAACTGGAGAGGCTCTGAGAAACCTGAAGTTTCAACCAATTTTACACCCTCCGTATTCTCCCGACCTTGCGCCTTGCGATTTTTATTTTTTTCCTCTACTGAAGAGAGACCTTAAGGGTAATCATTACAGCTCGGACAATGAGGTGAAGGCAGCTATTGCGTCCTGGGTTCGAGGAAAGTCGGAAGAATTTTTCAGTGACGGAATGAAAAAACTTGTTAAACGTTGGGAGAAATGTGTAATGCTTAACGGTGACTATATTGAAAAATAAATAGATAATTTGGTAGGTTAAGATTTGTACTTTAATTTGTTATTTACCCCATCTTGCTATTTCTTTTTGTTCGTCTTCTACAAGCATGTGTGCATTACTTATCAGCCTACCCTCGTACTTCCACCCCATATACACAGCATTAACTCGACACATCTATTAAAACATAAACTAAAATATCATATTCTATCGATCTACGAGCAAAAACTTGAGAAACTTTTCCAGGTCTTAAAATAATAATTGTTCTTATTAGTTTTTACATTTCCCTTTGCGATAGTTTAACTGGATCTTTATGCTCATTTATTGAATTAATTTCCCATAAAGTTAAAATATTTATATTGTGTTAGTTACAATATATTATTGTAAAGTATTTTATAGTTATAAAACAAAAGTTATTATACATATTTTTTCTCTCTTTTACAAAATATACAAAAATAAGCTTAAGTTTTTTTTAAATTTCTATTGTTATTAAAATAAAAATATAATATTGATATTTTATGTAAAATGTAATTGAATTTATCATTTATTTTATGTTTTTTTTAAATTCTGTTTAACGCAATCTTTGTAACCTATTTAACTGTAGTAATTTAACTTAGTAATTTTACAGTAGTTATAAGTATTTAAGTGATTTAATTTTGTTGTTCTGTATACTCCTATGCGCGGAGAGAACTCTTTGTGAAGAAGAGTTTTTGCGAAAAAGTATATTTAGTTTAAAATATTGTAGGCCTACATAACTTAGTATAGTAATGAATTGTAATTTTAATGGAGCTATATTTTACTAAATAAAATGAATTAATTAATAAAACATAAAAATAATAATATTGCGCTGCCTCACACTACTCAAACACGCTACTTAGGCTTACACTTAGAGAGAAAACTTACATGGAACGCATATGTTAAAAACACACGCCACCAACTCAAAACACGCTTCTATCAACTGAAGCACTTACTCGATAGACGTTCTAAATTAAACAAATCACATTAATTAACAATCTACAAGACAATTTTAAGGGTAATTTGGACATGGAGTTCAACTTTGGGGATCTGGTAAACCTTTACACACGAAACGTATACAAGCGATTAAAAACAAGATTCTACGAACAATAACGCAATGCCCCTTTTAGATCACAAACTTAATGTTGCACAAAAACTTACAAATCCTATACGTAAATGACGTCATGAAAGAACTATACAAGACTATATACAACAAATTTGAATAACATGACAACCCCTTCATACAAAACATGTACACTCGGCGATACCGGGTACTCAGCACAGACGTTTAAAACGCTTCTGGGCAAGGGATCTTCTTGGCCAATTGTAGGACTGTAGTGATGACCGTAATCTCCAGCAAGTAATTCAAGTTTTAGAACCTTAAGCGTCGTACTTAGAAATTGTTATTGTAAAGACAGATACTAAATTTACAATAAAAATTTATCAAAAAAAATTATTTTTTATTAAACACTATATTTTGTTCAAATGAACAAAATATATATAGTACCCTTTTTATTATTCATGTTATAAGTATCTTAATACTAGACATTGGTTCTGGTGTACTTTGTTGGTAAGGGTTCAAATAACCACACTCTCTCAGGAATGGTCGGATTGAGTCTGTACAACTTTGAGGTGTACTACACCTCATTTCAACGTCATACATACTCATCTCATTGGGTCATGCTTTTTGTTCTTAAAATGAACAGATTGCAACGTACACACATTAGGGATTAAAACAATATTAATTGTTCAATTTTTCCCATGTCAATTGTTGTATTGTATAATTTTTCTTTTACTGTAAATTCAATCTTTGAATTATGCGCTGGAATACATATTTTTTAATTTTGTCATTTATATTCATGCAATTTGTCAAGAATTTCGTTTAACTTTGATGATTATACAGTATTCTATAGTTCTAAATATAAAAGTAAGTTAAAATATGAACATTTTCTTGATAACTAATTTCTGTTTCCTGTAGCAAGCGTTCATTTTGTTGGATTATTTTGAAGAAATCATGTCATATGATCTGAGGATAGGAAATAATTATAGTAGTCAAAAACATAAGTCATTTATTCAACAAAGCATAAGGGGAACAGAACTACTTTTTATAGTACTTACTGTAAAATGATTGATTATTACATAAATTCTGTTCTCTGTAAATTATGAATTAATTGACCAGTATGTAAATATCTATAATTTTTATAGCTTCACACGAATTGAACTTTATCTATGACGGTTAAGTCATAATTTATACGGCAAAAATAATGAAATTTAAAATTACCAAGCTAAAAAAGTAAGCATACAATATAAGTACGAAAAACTTTAATTTACTGTTACAAAAAACTGTAGCCACTGTAATCGTCTATACTTTTATCGCAATTATGTTTATTACTACTAAATCGTAGTTCAATCAAAATATAATTCACTCGAAATTGTTATTCTTCGAAAAGTTATTATTTCAACAGTTTTCAGCAGCTTACGTCCATGCAAATTTTTTAAGACTTATCTGCTACAGTCAACGTTTTTCAACTTATCTAACAAGTAAAGCTTCTTTAAATAAGCTGATTACAAATTTTAAATATCTTTCAGCCTGATTTATTACAGAAAAGTTTTATTTCTTTTAAAGAGTTAAAGAAGTTAAACAAAATTAATAAAAACACAGCTGTATACATAATGCTGTAATTAATAATACAGATTGTAGACTTAAAGCATTTACACGGAAAGATGAAAATGGAAATTAATAATTGTATAAAGTTTTCAAATTCTAACCAAATAAAACAAATTAGTTTGGTTTTTTACCAAACAACTATTTAATATCAACGAACCATTTTACTACCTTATAGCAATAAACACATTAATATTTATATAAAATACATAGTAAGATAGAGATAACAGTTTTTGTCTTTAGGAGTAGTTAACTAATTTTCGAAAAACTCAAAGATAAAAAAACATTATCATCAAGAAGTTCAACATATCTTCGAGTTAACAGAGGTAACTTCCACGTTAGGTAATTTTTCGACTGAAACGTTATTTACAGTTGTTCAGAAAAAATACACTTTTCAAATACAAAATTTTCTTCTTCGAGGTGTAGTGTAATTTTATATCATGCAGAAATTTTGCCAAAGAAAAGGTTTTTGATCGTTTCTTTAAATCAAAATACGATAAATAACTAGTCTAATTACTACATAACTGTAATAATTTAATTATAATTATTAAAAAATATTACAATATTATAATAATAATTACTTATGAATTATTAATTTGTATGCAAGTATATCTAAATGTGGAAACTCTCACTGACTGATTCACTCCCTAATCACTAATTTTCTAATTTATAACGAATTTATAGTATTATTAAATTTATAATATAAATTTTAAATTTATATTATTACAGTATTTTCTAAATCGACTTAAAAATACAAAAAAAATCACTAATTCTCTTTTAAATTTAATCTCATATCTTCTTCTTTTTTAGGCATAACACAATTAAACTAATAAATACGGATGGCCTACTAAAACACAATGAATTAAATATTTAGTTCACACACACACGCGCACACACACACACACACACACACCAATCAGTAAAAACGTGTTTTTTGGATTCAAGAAGCCGGAAAACGTTTATTTTAGGTGAAACGCAATTTCGATAAATCGACATGAAAACAGTACTTTCTTTCTCAATATATTCATATAGGAGAAGAGAAAGTAAAACACTTTAAATAAATGTTTGATTTATCATTAATCTACAAAATGAATTTAAAAAATTAATACATTAAATTTAAGGTGTAGAATAAATAAAAATAGTCAGAAAAGAAATTTAGAAAACCGGAATAAACCGAGAAAAATGAGCCGAACCAACTTAAACTGCTTTTCCACGAAGAGCAAAAACAGAACACTGGATGGACAGAAGAACAGAGAAAAGCCTACAGTGAACGAATACTGAGAATGTGGGCTGTAAACAGTGCTTCCAGAAACGCCTAAAGCCACCTCAGGTGGTCAAAAGTTGGCCCTATACGAGACGAAAATTAAAGTGGAAGAATTAATCAACCCAATTAGCTGATTTTCCATGTTAAAGTGAATAACGTATATATACAATAACATAATAAAAAGGTCTTACAAATTTTGAATTCTAGATTTAGAACTTCACCCTCGCATTAAATTGTTAAAAAATAAACGGTATAATTGGAGGTTTAAGGAATTCAAGTTAGCGAGGTAGAAATTCCGAAAATAAACTCAACAGAGACGAGTTAAGCAAAAGGTACCCTCTTACGCATACCGTGATACTTATATTTTAATATCGTTCATACAGTTTGATTGGCAAAATATTCGATTCCAATTCAGCAAAGATGGCAAGAAAGTCCTACAGATGAAACGATAAAAATTCTTTCAGGTAAATATAATATCTCCCTACTATCACATTCTTCCATGCATTTCTGAATTCGTTACACGGAATAATTGAACTGAATATTATCTTTAATTTTGTTTTCAAAACGAAAATCTATAGGGTATTAATTTACATCTCTTAGAATAAACAAGAATTGATTAGTTACATTTTTAATTGTTGTAAACATTTTTAACAGTTATAAATTTGATACAAGTAAATACGTGATACATCTTAAGTGCGGTAACCCTTTAGGTTATCGATAAATTAAGCAAAGAACACTTAACATACCAAGTTGCCGCCACCCGAATCACACAGACGTATCAGATTGTACGGGTCGTACACTTGTAAATACTCTTACCCCACAAAACCATGGTTACCGAACCAATTCATTCATTTGAAACATTGCGAACATTGAACGGTCCCATGCGGATTCCAACCATTAGCTCTTGCCCCTTCTTCTACAACAACCCTTTATCTAACGACATAAAATAATTACCAAGACAATAATAAAGCTGTTGGTAGCCGTTTTGTAATGAATGGGTTCAACAGAAATTCCCATCCCTTTAACACAATTGAAATACTGTTAAGTAGAGATCTGACTGAGAGAAACATGAAGTAAGAGTTGTAAGGTTATAGAACTTATAACCAACTATATTTCACTTTGAAAATATCTTTCAATAACGTATAATTTTACAGATAATCAAATTCCACATTTTTTGCTTTCCTGAAAACACAGGCTTATTTTTAGTAACTGATATTACTACAATTGTTTTATTTATGAATTTATAGTTATTACATGTATTTGTAATAAATATTAAACTCTGAACAGTGTGTATTATAATTTTTAGAAAGTGTCTCCGCTACGAGATACCTTTTCGCCATTATTAACTATGTTTTCATCCCTAATGTTTGGACGTTCTAATCTACTCAATTCCGAACAATAAGCAACCCCATGACCAATGAAATGAGGATGATGTGTATAGCGAGTAAATGAGATGTAGTCTTGTACAGATTCAGGCCAAACATTTCTGAAAGAGAATGATTAATTAAACCCCAACCATCAAAGTACACCCGCAACCACTGCTAGTATTCAAATCCGTATAAAAGTAACTACCTTTACTAGGAATTGAATTAGGAACCTTCGTCTCCGAAAATCAGCTGTTCAACAGCTGACTCGCGGCGACGACTTTACCTCAAGGCCAACCCGGTGGGTCTTTAACAATGTAAACAATCAAATTATTGTCATTTAAAGAACAGATCAAAGAAAAATCTCTTAATAAATAAAAAAATACTTGATTCTATTTGAACCATATGATGTACAGTTGGCTAATACGAAATTTTTAACAACTAATTACGCACTTTAGTTCCAAGTATATCGCCTTTCAAACAAAAAGTGCTTACACCATCACTAACAACATAATTTATTTTCCAAAAACTATACAGAAGGTATTTAAATTATAAAGACCTACAACTTTTATTCCAAACCTTTTTTTCTGCAACACTTAGTTAAGCATCAGTTAGTGATTTTCCGTATTTTGCTCATGAAAATCGGAAAACACAGGATTTTTTAAGATCGCGGCCTTAGTATGCATTTTACGACAAAAGTGTATATAATCAGAGTTATAGAATATTAAAACACCAACAACTTTTATTTCAAGAATTTGTTCACAGAGATTAGTATAACGTCAATTAGTCATTTTTCGTAATTTTAATTCCTACGGAGGTTGATTTTCATTTTCCGTCATTCACTCACGATTTAAATTAAATTAGGTTATACTTTTCACATTATATTGTACGCTCATGATTAAACATAGGGTATTTTGTTCATTATTTATATCTTTTTAAGGCGAATAACCTGGGTGGTTATCATCGTCTGAAAAGTATTTATATTGGCAAGAGAAAGCCGCGAGAGTGTTTCACACCAGATTTTTATTAATATTATTCGTACGGGTTCAGTATGCATAAGCAAAAATTTATTGGCGATTTTAAATAAAAATATTTGACTTAACTAAATTAATGTGTCTGTTCAAATTCTATTAAAGCAGTAATTTCATTACTTAAGTTTGCTCTTGGTCAATAACAGCTAACCAATAGCACAAAGTTGCACTTTTAGATAATACTTTTTAATTTTTATCACCTGAAACGTCTGAAATTGGCCACAAAATCCGTCGTTTGGGATACCCCATTTCGACTAATATTGGAAAAAGATAACGAGAGAAGAATAATAATACTTATGTTGATCAGGGAAAAGAAATAGGGTAGAATTTAATGGACTGGAAGAAGCCATACCAGAGAAATATTTTCAAGAAGAAATCAATAGGCTTAATGGATCCTTTTGTTTTAGGGGAAATCTACTTAAATTTCAAATAAAAAGGCATTTTAATAAATTTTTTATTTAAAACCTTGCGTCGATAAATAGAAAAGAGCTATTTGAATATTAATCTTAAATTATTTACCAGCTTTATTTTTACTTTATAAATAAAAACCTAATTTTTATTCAATAATTTTACAGAAATATTACAATAAGCGTACTACTGAAATGTTTTGAAAAAATATGTGTAAGCGTACTCTTTACAGCGATTCATTTAGTACTTTAAAATATATTTATTTTTCCATTCATAAAACTTAAAATGTAGAGAACTATTATGATCACAAGTTTAGAAAAGAGAAATTCAAGAAAGCTTAAGAAATAAATATTGTAATTTACGATTAAAAGAATAGTTAAAAATGATGTTGAAAAAAATTTATTTAATTTTACATTCAATAAAATTTATGTATAGAATTGTACGGTTAGAGTATTTTAAAATTAGTTTAATAATTTTCATGTTTATTAAGAGAGAAAAATTAAATCCACCTTCGGTGCCAACGAGTGGAGTTACCTAGAAAGTGAGGTAAGTTTAAAACGCGTATTAGTGGGTTTGTTTTTTTTATCTAATTTCGATTTAAATCTCTGATATGTCTGATGGATTGTTTCCTTTATGGAAGGGATGTTAAGATCAGTGTGCATTGTATGATCGGAAATATATAAGGGAACGTTAACAAGTGTTCACAGCATTTTTTAATTGTAAAAACGTTTAAGTGTAGCCAAAAGGAGAGTTTAATTGAGCCGTAAACCTGGCATTTGTAGTTGGCTTACATTCACATTGATTTGATTATTAAGGAATGGAATTAGATGGTTATATACATTATCTGAAATCAGGTTTCATGCAACAACAGTTTCAAATTACTGTAGGCCCGTGTTCAAAAGTTGTAATTTTATATTTTGTAACGCGACGCTATCAATCCTTTCCGTTGCTTGTAATCTGATTACGACCGTAAACTTGTCCAGCGAGCATCAACTGACTTCAGAGAAACTTGGTTGTATACGTCGTGTTGACATCACCAGTTGCTCTCAGCATGCATACAGCAAAAACGTTAAAATTTCACATGACACACGAAAATGAGATCTGCATACAAAAAAAGCAATATTTTCTAGAGCTCGCGGTTCGCAAAAAATGAGTCGGTGGTCCACCTGTTGGTGACCACTGGTTTAGTTTATAATCATGTTAAATATTTCATTAACCAAATTTGATAACATCACATCATTACTGTTGAATTTGACCAATAATTATACGTCTACAGACCTATTTCAATATAAAAACCATTTGACTCCATAAATAGACTTATTAATCGTTTTTACTGTAGTGTGATCGCTCATATAATATCCTTTATCATATTAAATTATTTAGGTAATTCGTCACCAAAGCAGTCTTAATGACGACGACGAACTATCGAAATTATAGAGTACTATATGGCTAACTTTAGGTAATACTCGTATAATCAAATTAAAAAATAACTATTTAATTTCATAAATAAAAAAAAATCAATAATATCTATATAACTGATTTGACAAACGAGGTTCAAATTAGAGAGGAAAAATACTGTATCAAAATATAATATTCATGATAATTCTACTTGTATCAAAAAAAGTATACGCTAATAAAAAATACAACTATTTTATAACAGTACATGCGTTATTACCAAATTGTTTTATTCAATAAAAAATAGAGATTAAATTTCAACCAACTAAATTTTATACATCTAGTAGAACAAGCCTACTCAGTATAACTGAATTTTATAACTCTTACGGTATATTTTTCCATTTCTGATGAGATTAATCTTTGAATAAAGCCACACTCTCCGATATTAAATGATAGTGTATAATTCAGAATTTTTCCTCAAACGTATAATTTCGATCGATAATACAAAAAAGTAATAATGTAATATTAATAAAAATTCCAGTTATATTATTTTTCAATCAGAATAAGAATAATGATACTTATTTGAATTAATAAAAAAATTATCCAAGTAAAACAAAACAGTATATAAAAGTTAGAAGAGTTACTAGATGTGTGTAACTACAGGAATTATCAGTTTAATAAAATGAGTGTAGTTAAACCAGTTAATAGCAACAAAAATGTGAATAGATTTTATTAGTTCAATATTAAACCGTAGATTTTAAAAGAAATTCAAATCACCGTCTAGTAGACTCATCAAACATTAAAACTAATTGAATTATCGACTTAGTCAAGTTAATAAATAATTTTACTGAAAACACAAAATAATTGAATAATTGTCACCTTGCTCCTACATTATATTAAATTGCTTTTATTTGTTAACCAATTCCATTTCTTTGCGATTGGAAATCATACAGGAGAAAAATAACCTTATTACCAATCTGAATATACATAATTTGGACGGTGTTAACAATGTTAAATAAAACAATGTTAACATACAACAATGTTAAATATTCCATTACCAAAATTTGATATATTTTGTTATAGCAAGGTAGTTGTTGGCCAGGTAGCTTGTCACTTGTACTTGTCGACCAGATAACTCGTCGGTAACCTTACCAGGTTATCGAAAAGAAACAACTTTAACCAAGTAAGATTTAACTCACTAACTAGATCATCTCATATTCTCTCAAATGAAAAATTTTGTTCTAAAATTATTTTCAGATTTTAAAAAAAAATTATAAAGAACTGAGTAAACTATTTAGAAAGGTTTTCCACTGTTAAAAATAGGTATATCCAAAACAATTATAAAAAATAATCTCCCAAATTATTCAAATACCGAAACTAAAATGATGTACAACGAAACAAAGTACTGTAGTACAACCACTTTTTTGGTTTTGCAACACTTTTTTTAAGTTTATATATGTAAGACTTACGTCTATGGCAAGAGAAAAGACGTTAGATGGGATTAGAGATGAAGGCCAAGGATCAAATCGGGCTGTAGCGCTGAATGAAGAACGGAAAAAGAAGATAAATGATAAAACAAATTTTACGGTATATAAGGTATGAGAATTTTTAGCTACTGCATACAACGCCAGAAGTAGACCAACCAGGTAGGTAATCAATCAAGAGTAGTAAAGATAAAATTTGCAAAAACATTGAACAGAACGGCCGAATTTTAAACAGATTGTAGTACTATTACTGAACTTTTACTGTTTACTATACTGAACTATTTATTGAACAACTTTAATAGTTAGGCATTTTGTAACCAATAATCTTTGGCAAATTTCAGAAAACTAGGCATTAGATATTATTCTTTTCCATGTACCATGTCTTATTAGAACATCGATAACCATCACAACAATTCTTCTAAAACAACAAGTCTTCTAAAAAGTCTACACGTATGTAAACCTTACTAGTCCCGCAGCTTTATAACTTCAAAATGTTTTCTCGTCCTGGTCCACGTTCCCTCACTTACAGCTTACAGTTCTCTCACTCTAAATTTTCGAGGCAACACCAATTGCTAAAAACATGTTTTTTTGGGTTCGGGGGTCTGAAAACGCGTAGATCCGGTAAAAACTCGATATGAAAACAATATTTTCCTTCCTATATTTTTATATAGGCAAGAGAAAGTAAAAGAAATCCGAAAAATTACTTGAATGATGAGGCATCTTACAGTGTACACGAATTTCTTTCTAAAAATTTGATTTAAAAAAGGGAAATAACTTAAAATAAATAAACACCCTAAGCATTGAAGCGAATGCTAAGAAAATTGTTAACTATTGTGTAAAAATATTAGAAGGTGACTCACTTATTAGCAAGTAAGCTTGTAGCAATAGGTTAATGTGTGATTAAAATCATATGTCTATTCATGTACGTATTATGTATTAATTTATGAGTTCTGGACATGTCCTATTTACTTCCTCAGAGTCTCCTAGACGGAATTAACCAAAACAAATTTCCATTTCCTTGTTCTAATGGTTCCAATAATTTTAATGGTAACTAAACGATGAAGTATCTCAAGTTGCAGACTTTTTGCATCCAATAAACTTTCAAAATCCTTCTAGCACCACAACTCGAATGCCTCAAGTCGGGTTATGTAATCAGTGTTCAAAGTACAAACCTCAATACTTTACAATTGAATTTAAAATACATAGCGAATGCCGGATATTGAACAAGTATAATTAAAATAACACTAAATTTATAAAAGTGAAATACAACAAGCTAAATCAACCATTTAACAACACATAACTCCCTTGCGGAAATACAAGAAATGGATATACTGTATGTATAATCAGAAATTTTTAACATTTTTTAAATATTTTTTCCAAGTGAAGGTCATTTTTTATATAAATTCGTTCCAGGGTATTAAAAATAGGATTCTTTCAACAATGTAATCAGTGTAACACGTTCATATATTTGAAGGTACACATTATTTTTTAATTTATGTACAAAACAATGAAAATATTTATGTACGAGTGTCAGATGATATGCCCAAGGGCTGGACCGATAATAGTATGCTGTAGTATATTAAGTGAATGGTTAGGTGGGTGTGTGAGTGGAAGAAAAGGATGGAGAACATGTTCCAGTGAGAATGAGAGAGAAATACAGAGAAGGAATGATGGGGGAGGGAGAAACACGATGAGGGAGGGATGAGAGAGAGGTTAGAGTAATGTTCAACACAAAGTTCTCTATTTATATAAATTATTCATGACAATAGAGATACTGTAGTAGATGCTCTAGAACTGCTGGTGGCTGTTATACAGTTTGAAACAACCTATAAACTTAAAAGAGACTGCTCTAAACTATACAACATTACAGCCAAATCATCTTTGCAGGGAAGAAAATACTCTAAGAATTTTAGCAATTTAAATAAACATATACATAGATAAGTGCACAAAGTACACCAACTGTTCTGAGCGAATTTGCTTAAAAAACCTTGAATAAGATAAATATAAAGACAGTGCATTAATATCTGCTACAGAAAAACAACTTGTTAATTTAACAATTATTATACATTGAATTAAAATACTCAATATAATTAAATCCAATTAACAATTTATGAAGAGTGGAAGATTCAGGAACAAATTTTAATGCATTTCATTGAGAAAACCACTTATAAGTATATAATAGATCTAAAAGATAATACGAGACGAGGTTTCTTTCATAAACAGAATTTTGGAAATAAAAAGACACTGATTGAGTTATTCGTAAGTTAAATTTTATGGAAACAGACTAAAGAAAATAACAAATACAGCGAAATAAGTATCATTTTGAAAAAAATATTTTCGCAAAACTAGGTGTTAAGCACTGCCATTTCTTAAAATCAAACTGTCCCTCACATATGAGTAACGACACACTTCACAGACTTACTTATTGAGACAGTTGACAAAACGATTAAGAAATTATCCAATCGCCGCTACTCTGAATTAGCAGGGGATAATTACCCCTTAATTCATAGTTTTTTACTGTCACATTTATCAAACAATCCATGTAGAAGACTAGAGATCTTCGAATAGAAACCTTTTGTGAAAATATTATCGGAGGATAACCATTGAGCGACTTATTCACACACGACACTGAACAATGTTATAAAATTATTATAAAACATATATGAATTTTTTTTTATGCTATGGCACAGTTGTAATTATTGCAGTCAAGAAAGTCAAGAAAATCATATACCCTTAAAAGTTGTGAAAACTCTTGGTAAATAATGATTAATGGTTTTTCTTTTAATTAATGTTTATGAAAACAGCGCAAACCTTAATATTTTGACATGATGTTAGCTCAAAAAAGTAGTCCTAAAGATAGTAGTTTTCACAATATAAATTGTGACAACTTATCGGTTTAGCATTAATATTAACAACGTTTTTTAAAAATAATGAAGTAAGAACAAATTAAAATAGTTTACTTAGATTGAGATGCTAATTTTCTTTTTTGATAGTTTTTAAATAATTCATTGCTTTTACTGAACACTTCAAGTCTATGATGTTCTGCAGTTACTTCAGTACATTCATATTCAGCGATTAAAGGTACATGGTGTGATGATTATCGCTACAAAACGAATGCAAATCGGCGAGTGGTTACAGAGCAGGTTACTCAGCAAAGAGCATCGGTTATTTTATGCTGACTTAAATTCAGTGTCCATTTCCATTTCCATTATTCAGCACTACCTACAGAATGCAATATATATTGCGATATGCATTTAACGTCTCCATTTACAAATTCGATGGTATAAAATGCAGAATAAAATAGGTACAGTATGTTTTATTAACACTTATTTTTACCGACGAAGAATAAATGGTCCCATTTAGTTTGAAATAAAACTGCAAAAAATCTATACTTTTAACTTTGGAATTAATGTAAATAATCATATAAGCGAACGGTTGGAAGAATGAGACTAATGTGACCAACCGTATGTGTCGCACAATCAGGCGCCAGTGATGAATCATGTATCAACATGATAATGTCTGTTTCTAGCACAGTAATAGGCTATACCTCGGAGCTTCGTGCGTGTAGTTCAGTTCTTTGCCATTATTAAATACGTTTTCAAAAGATGAATTTTTCTCTCACCATTGGGATGGCCTGCACTTAACATTTTCTGTAACTATATTAATTTTCTAAGTTTTTACGGAACCCAGAAAATCTCCTATTTACAGCCACGAAAAATTATTTAAATCCATTCGGTTGAACTATTGTATTTAAGGACAAACAGAATCCATTTAAACATTCTACTACATTTTGCGTGTTAAATAGGCTACATGATCATCCAAATAATTTTCCATTGGGATAAGTCACGCTAAGCACTTTCTGTACCTACAATTACATTTCCTGCCAATACCAGAGAAGTAACCCTTTACCGCAGTTTCAAACATAAGTTGAATGAACTATAGTACCCAGTTTGTACATAATGGATTGCGTATTGAAGCAGTTTACTCGTAACGAGCAGTAAGTGTATACAATTGTTTTGGTTTGTACGTAAGAATTCATTATTTCATTGCTAATGGCCACATTTCGTTTTAAGTTTGTCTTCATTATATTTTAAAATTTTGAAATAAATTTAGTCTGTTATCAAGTTAAGTAATTTATTGCAATTTTCTCGTAATTATAACCGCCATAAATTATGTAGGACCTGACTGATTTATTTTTTTAAATACTTTTTTTTATAAATTTAAAGGGATTTTTTTGTTTAGAAATAACCAGATCGTAAAAAAGAGCCCGTTATAAACGTCACAGTTGGGAAGTACGATTTTGATGTATGGACTCTGTTCTACATTAAGCGTAGCTATGCGTGTTTTGAAATGTTGGTCAATTTTTCCGGATCGACAGAATTTCCAACAAATTTATTTCATATAGTAACATTTGTAAAATGCAATGACAAACGGAATCTTTATTAAAATAACATTAAGCTTTAGCTGTTGAAGGTGTAAAATTTGCGTGTTTTAAATATCCCATCGATCAGTTGAAATTACATTGAATGAACTAAAGAGAGCGAGTCTGTAAGTAGTCTGTGTATACTCCCGTCATTCATTATGAACGAGTGAATGGAAACCCAAACAACCTTTGAGTGGGCTGATTGGAACTTTGACCGATCGGTTAATGTTTTCATTCAAGTCTTTTCCCCTCTAATATCCGGTGTGTGATTTTAAGTGCGTGAACGAGAAGGGAAAATTTTCTATTCGTTTCCATTGAAACATTTAGATGAAATGAAAATCGATGTTGAATTGTAAATTACTGAGACATTTAATACATTTGATGATATTTTTAATATTGTGAAAAGTGTTCGCCCAAGTAGCTGATCAGCATTGCTGATCAATTCAGATCTATCTGATTAAGAAATTTTCAATTGTACTTTTATCACTCGCATATCTTTTTTAAACTCATTTTACTTTCAATTAGTTAAACGTTTTTTCTTTTAAGCAGTAAAAATTAATAATTTATTGTTAAGTTTTGCTGCTACAAATTTTTAAGCAATTATGTTGAAGCGTAGAAAAAATAACTATTTATCAAACCTAACAATCTTTACCTCATTTCATATATACTATCATAATTACGACAATTTGTACCGTAATGAATAAATATTCTTTATATGTATCTATTTTTATAATTAAGCATCAATGTAATGACCTCCTCCTCCTTTCAATCTCCAGGTCCCACTCCTTAAAACATTTTTATAATAATCCTATTTCTTTAACAACCTACTAGCCGCCTAGCAACCCCATTTTGTTTATATCTTTTTTAAAATTAAATTATTTTTTTATTATTTTACTTCCACCAGCTGGGTCTATTTACATTCATTTACTTCAGACCAAAACATAAACAAAGCCAGCTGTTAATGATTTTGAGTCGTCACAAATTACCCCCCATTTAAATTTTGAAAACAAAGAGAAATTTAACTAAAATTATAATTTGAATTTTGAATTTGTTTGAAAAATTTAAATGTCATAAAATTTGGCCAAAACGTTTTAAATATAAGTTGCTAAACAGCCTTACATTATTTAGACCTAACCAAATAAACTATAAACTATAAACATAAACTATAAACTATAAACATAACACAACAAAACACAATTAACAACATAATGTACATTAATTTCTTTTTCACATTTATTGTGATTTGTATATATACCTACATTCGGTTTCCAGTTATTTTGTTTAACAATGTATGTTATGTTTTTAATCAATGTATGTTCTTTTCGATAAACTGCAAAGGTAATTGGAATATATTGTTTTAATTTAGTAGCTAACATTTTATTTATGGCCTCTAAGGGATGCATGAAATAAATTAGTTCATTGTTCTTTTTGGTTTCCCCAGTTTCACTCCACACTTTAGTTTTTCCAGGTATTACTTTAAGAATACTAGTGCCGATTTACAGAATTATAGCTCTTTGAGAAAATAAGAGTATAATATTAGATATAATTTTCTTCTTTAGTGTAGTAATCATTCCAACTCTGAGGACAAGTAGTCGTATGATCAATGAATTGGTTTTCCAAGGTATTACTTACGAAATATTCAAGCCCAACTTTAAAACTGTAGTTCTTAGAAGAAATATGGAAATAATACCGTAACAATTTGATATTCTAGAAATGGCTAAGGGTATAAATTGTTCATTGTATTGAGTCGTGCATTACAAGTGGTGGAGTGTCCTGAACAAGGACAGTGAATTGCGATGAATGAGAAGTTTTGAAAAGGAGTTCTAGGAAATCGAAACTAGTTGTTAGAGCCTTGATGGCAGGAGTTTTGAAATAAACCCAAAATATATTGGATACAACGAGTTAAGCGGTAAGCCGACTTGTAACTGTAGGACATCAACCCACTATGCACGACACATGGCAGATTAATGTAAACTGAAGCATAAACGACTTATTCCGGAGGACCTAGTTTCATTTAATGGCGCCAGAAACCAACGGCGGAACGACTGAATAAGCAAGATACAACGATGGAAAATACACTGAGGGTGACAAAGGTAAAACGATAAGTAGCTGCTGGAACAGCAGGACATCACTGGTCAACTCAAACACAAAATTAGAAAGCGTACAACAAAATAGACTAATTCGCTTACCTGCTGAATGGCCTGAAGTGTAGAAACGGCGTCCACGCGACACGTGTCCGGGGTTCGATTCACACTGTAACTTTAATGTTTGATACGAAAACAAGAACAATTGTAAATGATTATAAATTACACACATGAGTAAAATCACACTTGAAATGATGTATGGTACATCAGAAACGAACGAAGCATAACGACAATTGCAGAAGCGACGCCATAGGATGGCCGGCGCAGAGCAGGAACGAACAGTCTACATGCCGCAGAATCCAACCAGTGAGTGTGTTGACCGGGAAGATAGGAATGTGAGTAGAGGGAGAATGATTACGTCATGAACTGAGATCATCATCGGAAATCAAGACAAGTATACAGGCAGAGGCGGGAACAAGGTTATTAATACAAAATCAGTGTATTTAACGACGATAATAAAAGCGGGGAAATACGAATTACTTAACGGGGGTGCGATTGGCCTTAACATACCGCCCGCCTAAATCGATGAAAGCGATTTACAGAAACAAAACTAGCAGAGAAGATCGAAGAACGAAGCCGCCCGCCCTGAAACAACCAGGGAGCGGAAAACGCAGGAAGAAGACGAAGAATGAAGCCGCCCGCCCTGAAGCAACAGGGAGCGGAAAACGTAGCAAACGAAGAGTACGAAGCAAAGAAGACGACGAAGAAGAATCGAATGAAGAGAAGAACGGAGCATCTTGAGGTGGCGTGACAAACGCACGGGTTTGCCCGGCCAACGACGAACGGAACATCTTCCACGGCTTGCGCGGAAGCCAACGAGTAACGGAACGATCTTGAGGTGATTGCCAACAAGGGTTGACAACCAGAAGCGACGCAGAAGAAGAAACGAAGAAAGAAGACGGCGAACGAAGAGAACAAGCGAAGAACGAAAACGAGCGGCGAACAAAACGAATGGAGATGAGGTGAGCGTGAAACGAGGTGAGAACGGCGGAGAAGTTAGTTGCCCAAAGGCAGAGCTAACTGATAAGCGGGTTGCGAAACGAATTGACGAGCAGGCGAACAATGTTGGCGAGAATCGAGAATTGCGGTACGGCGAACTTCACTAACCAGTTGTGAGTGAATCCGTGATTGAGGTTGAGACGACGAACGAGAGTTGCGAAGATCACACCAAGCATTGAACGAGCGAAGAGAGTTGAGATTACAATTATTCACCGGTTGTGAATAATGTGTACGACGATTGGGGCCCCCGCCCGCCAAGAGGGGCTAAAGGCGTGCGAAGAGAGCTAGCAGAACATGAAACGACTGAGGAGGGCCGGTTGCCCTTTAGCGAAGCGACTTGCAGCGGTTGATCGAGAGTGTTTGCGAGAGACGACGAGAAGCGATGATTTGAGATGAGTTGGTTAGCCGTAGAATCGACTGAGGCGAACGTAGTAGGTTTTATTGGCGAATTAACGATGATGCAGCGAGATGCGAAGCGGTTTGGCGAAGAATTGACTGAAGACGACTCGGTGGAGGCCTTCAGTACAGACTTGAATCGAGGCGTTGACTTGAAGCGAGGCGCAGAGTTGAAGCGACGAATTGGCGTAGTACCAGCAGCAAGATCGGTCGAGATACTGGCGGAGTCAGTAGACGAAGCGAGACGAGGATCAACAGCGATGATCTCGGACGAAGCGGTGAAACGATTTGAAGGCGAAGAGACAGAAGTATGGTGAAGACGATTAGTTGAAGCAGAAGGGCGATTAGTTGAAACAGCGGCGTGATTCGAATTATTGTTGAATACAGGCGAAGCGAGTAGGCAGCTAGGCGGCTGGACGATAGAAGCGATAGATTCACTGATTACAGGGTTTGAGGTGACATCGAGGTTGATTGATGACTTAGCAGGAACGATAGTTTGTTGGTCAGCGACGATAATTTGAAGCGAAGATGAATTTTTATTTGACGAGTGATTTTGAACAGCAGGCGATGTGAGATTAACATCAGTAGCAGGCGACGAGACTTGAGCGTTGTTAGCGAAAACAGATGTTAAGAGCGAATCGTTACTTGAAGCAGAACTAAGTGGTTGTAGTTCGGGCAATTTTCCGAATACTACATAACCAAATACGGTTGATAAAGCGGATGGAGTACCTTTAATTAAAGGCGTTTTACTAAAATCGAGAATTTCTGAAAAACAATCAGCGCCAAGCAGTAAATCTACTGAATTGGGGCTGCGGAAGCGAAAATCAGCTAGCAGATGTTGTGAAAACTGTTCACCGACTGACTTATGAATTCGAGAAGCAGGTAGGCGGTCTGATATTTTGTTAATAACAGTAGCCTGAAGCGGAAGGCGAAAGTTAGAATTTTGCGGCGACAGAATTGTAAAATTTGTAATACCTTTAACTGAGGTGACTTCGGCTGAAATGCCTTGCAGGCGTTTAGAAGTAGGAACGATGTCGAGTTGCAGTGAACGAGCGGCGTTGTATGTTAAGATGCTGGACTGAGATCCATTGTCGATCACAGCGCGAAGCGGAACGATTTTGCCGGATGAATCGACAGCATGAACGATAGCAGTACCTAGCAGCGCAGTTTGGCCGTTAAGTCGACATGAAAGTGAATAATCGGCAGGTTGGTTAACAATAATGGACGAGGACGACGAATTTGAAGTAACTACCGGCTTATCAGCACAGCAGGTAGTACAAGAATTAATTGGCGGAGTTGCGATAGTATTAGCTTGAATCGGCGGCGAAGAATTTACAAGTAGGCATCCAGTAGCCGGTGAATCGGTGTCCGGATGTACGGCAGGATGATACGGACTAGCAGTTGGCGAATTATGCGAATTAACAACAGAAGTGGTGGACGAATTAGATTTTTGAGGGCTGCGATCAATATGCAGCAACGTATTGTGCGATTTTGACTGGCAGATACGACAATGTTTATTTGAGCTACAATTGCGGCGATCGTGTCGCCCGAAGCAGGCAAAACAAAGTTTAAGGCGAGAAATAATTTTGTAGCGATTATCTACATTTTGTGCAAGAAATTCACTACAGTTGTGAATTGAATGAAAGTGAGATTCGCACGACAGACATTTGAGTGAATTTGATTTGACGAAAAACGAAGGTACATTATCAGAATTAGGAGACGGCAAAATAGGACTACGATGACTGTGTACAGAATTGAAATTATCGGTTACCGGGTTAGCTGAGTCCGGTTGATCGAGGTTTGAATCGCTGGAGTGCGAAGAACTAGCGTTATCTGTAGGTTGAGAAGAATTCGAGAGTTCGAAAGCATGCATCTTAGCGGTAACGAATGACATTAAGGCCTCGTATGTAGGCACGGCTGAATTAGGATTTGAATCCTCGAACGCTTGCTTTGTTACAGGATCCAAATTAGAATAGGCTATCTCAAAAAGTAAATATTCAAGTAAATTTATATTTAACAGACGTAAGGCTCCGATTGATGATTCGTGGATATTAAGAAAACCTTTTAACGATTGATAGGACGGAGTGTCAGATTTAACGAAATTGAATATCTGATTTAAGTGAACATTTGCTATGCGCCTTGAGTTGGAGTAGCGCTCAACAATTAAATTGTACGCTAACGTATAATTTTCAAGCGAGAGAGGCAGGTGTTCTATTAGACGCAGTGGTTCACCGACTAATGAGCACCTCAAATAATGAAGTTTTTGAACAAATGATAACTCAGAATTATTGTGAATTAAATCATTGAACAAGCTGATGAAATTCTGGAATTTCGCAACATCTCCATCAAATGAAGGTAGGCGAATTCGAGGTAATTGTATTAATTGCGAATTAGAAGACTTGACTTGATTTGGTAAAACGATTGTATTGTCCAGAGATTCAATTAATTTTTGGGCACGATCAATTAACTGGAAATAATGAGTTTCGAAAGCAGTGCGTTCTGATTCGAAATCTGCTTCGGGTTGAAGTAATTCGATGTTCGTTTGTATCTGTTCAAAGTCACACCAGAGATCTAAGAATTTGTCAAGTCGTAATTTGACTTGGTTAACTTCAACGTCAGATTGAAGAAAATTATTAAAACGAGAAAGATGATTATTAACAACGTTGCGTTTTTTGATTAAAGATTGTAAATCGTCCATGTTGAAAATAATGAACGAAGACAGCGATCGAAAAACAAATAATAGAATGTAAACAAAACACAGCTGTTTATTGAATCTAGGTTAGTTGCAACTGAGATGTATACGTTGCAGACGACGCAAGTGAAGTGATTCTCTCAGCGCTAGCAGTAACGACGGGCAGCACGAGAGAGAGCGAATGAGAGAGAGGGCACGCATGCGCTGTAAGCTGCGTGAACCAGTTAACAAGAACGAAGGAAAAAATGGCGACTCTAGCCAAATTCTGGCCGTGTCGAAAGATATAGCACTGAACCGATCTACTGTGACGTCAACATAGCGTTGGTTGCAACTTGTATTGAATGAACGCGTCACCACACTGATAATGCGTTGCATTTGTTATGCAACTTAACCCCGTATTTTTTAACTGAATAAATGAAATTGTTTTTAATATTAATATTTTTATTAATGTTTTTATTAATATATTGAACACATGTAAGACACGAAACACAATAAATGACACGATGAATGTAATGTAACACCATGTAACAACGAATTAAACAAAATACTGAAATTGTTGACGATTGAAAAATTAAGACAATAGACTGTATTTCCAAATATGCACTGATAAATATCCTGCCCGGAACGGACCAAATGTTAGAGCCTTGATGGCAGGAGTTTTGAAATAAACCCAAAATATATTGGATACAACGAGTTAAGCGGTAAGCCGACTTGTAACTGTAGGACATCAACCCACTATGCACGACACATGGCAGATTAATGTAAACTGAAGCATAAACGACTTATTCCGGAGGACCTAGTTTCATTTAATGGCGCCAGAAACCAACGGCGGAACGACTGAATAAGCAAGATACAACGATGGAAAATACACTGAGGGTGACAAAGGTAAAACGATAAGTAGCTGCTGGAACAGCAGGACATCACTGGTCAACTCAAACACAAAATTAGAAAGCGTACAACAAAATAGACTAATTCGCTTACCTGCTGAATGGCCTGAAGTGTAGAAACGGCGTCCACGCGACACGTGTCCGGGGTTCGATTCACACTGTAACTTTAATGTTTGATACGAAAACAAGAACAATTGTAAATGATTATAAATTACACACATGAGTAAAATCACACTTGAAATGATGTATGGTACATCAGAAACGAACGAAGCATAACGACAATTGCAGAAGCGACGCCATAGGATGGCCGGCGCAGAGCAGGAACGAACAGTCTACATGCCGCAGAATCCAACCAGTGAGTGTGTTGACCGGGAAGATAGGAATGTGAGTAGAGGGAGAATGATTACGTCATGAACTGAGATCATCATCGGAAATCAAGACAAGTATACAGGCAGAGGCGGGAACAAGGTTATTAATACAAAATCAGTGTATTTAACGACGATAATAAAAGCGGGGAAATACGAATTACTTAACGGGGGTGCGATTGGCCTTAACACTAGTAGAAACGTGCGTTTTTATTTTGATTCCTTCTACTATGTTCGAGAATAGCGGCGAGTTTGGTAAAATGATCTTGATGATTTGGGAAACCATTAGACCACAGGTATAAAAACAGTTAGCCCCATTGTAATCAGTCAGTTGTTACTTGAATTGTGAATGGGAAGTGTGTTGGGCCGTTTGGAATAGTGGCGTTACGGACCAATTCTGAGTTATGTTAATAACGCGTACGGATGATCGAGTGGTTGTGGACAGGTAGGCCTAAGTAAATCAATTATTGTTTTGATTTCTAAAGGACATTTTCTTAATAATAGTCAAATTTAGTTTAAACGTAAGTTTTGTAATTAATTTAATTAAAGTAAACTAATTGTATTTGTTAGTACACTAAGTTTAATATTAATTGTAATTATTAATTTTCTCAATAAATATTTGTTATAAGTTTGTTAATTATATATTATGCCCAGATCCCGAACGAACCCAGGCTTAGGTGTTACAATACGTATAACTTAAGATAAATCCTTTTTACCACTTTAGAGAAACTAGTGTTGAAAATCCAAACGCTTTAATTATTCTGCTCAATCTTTAATGTAACAAACTCGTCGAACTTCAGCTTTCTAGGCTATCAGAAAATTTTAGATTTCCCGATAGGTAAATGAAAACGAGTTTACTAGGAAACCCAGAAAGAGCTCTATAGAAGATGGAGCAAAGACAAGCTTTTATTAAACGTTGACATATTGAGAAATGATTTCAAAGCCCCCTAAATTAAATAAATAAATTTCATGATTATGAATAAATTTGTAGGAAACTTCAGTAAATTGAATTAGTTAAATAAATTCTACATGGTCAAAAAAATCCCGTTGAAGTTGTAAACCTACTTATTAGTTTTTTGTCTTTATTTTTTATTGCGGTAATGTACAAGTAGCTGCACAATTTCCGTATATATTTAATTTAACGGGGGTGGGGGTGGGGTGGGATATTTACTTTCAGAAAAAGAGGTAACTAGTGGTAAATTCTCCGTTTAGAACAATAGGTCTTGTCCGTTAGTCACACCAAGGTTCTCTGGTTTTATTGGTTACATATAAGTAGATGTTGTTATTTTTGAAGTTCTGTCAAATATTATGTTTACATCATGTTCTTTAGTTGTGATTTCGTTGTACAAATGTGAGTTAAGATCTAAAATATAAAAAGTAAGTAGATCAATCCGTTAGTTCATGAATAAGTGAGAGGTTTTACAGTCGATTTTAGGAAAAATATTATGATGTTCTTTAATGATGACATTATAATTTATGTACTAAATATCTTATTGAGATCGTCTTAAAATCTTATTTTTGTGGGAGAGACAGTTATCGTCGTCGTTGCATAATTTATAAATCTGATTTCTCCGTAATTTATTATTTTATGATCGGTTTTTAAGATAATATTATTTTCCTTTCACCCACTATTTAGTTTTGTTTAGAAACTGTTATAGTTTCACGTTTAATCCATTTTTAATATAGCATTTGTTTTTGATAAATCACAATAGTAAAATAATTTCACAAATAACGCTTTATTGTTTAACCGATGTCATGTAATAGAAATATTTTACTAATATAATCTTTTTGTAATAAAAAATTTAAAAAAGAGAAGTATCATATTTTGTCTAGTGTTTTAGGCTGTTGGATTAGTTCAGAGTTTTTATATTGCTATGTTGATCTATGTAGTGCATGAATATTTAAAGCATGTTCTACTAATGGAGAATGTGGGAGTAGATTCTCAAGTGGGATTGAAGACACTCATATTTGCTTAAAAAGAAACTGAGCAACAAACAAATTAAATGACTGATGACAAACAAGTTGACTTTTTTTGTTATGTGATGAATATATAAGCCTTAGATTGTGGGTACGTAATGATATGTAGCGATATACAAATAAAAAATGCCAGACCTGGTCAGAAATCGAACCGGAGACCCCTGGTGTAGAAGCTAGTCGTTTTTTATTGTTTATAAACAACCAGATTCTGAAAATCACCCGGAATAAACATCACAGTAATAAAAATGGTTGATTTTTTTCTATTTCGACAAAAACATATTATTTATCATATGCACTACATTATTTCTTAGTGTAGCTGGTTGTTTCAGTAAAGTAATGTATGATAAAAAGAGGGTTAGTATATATTTTATCATAGACATGAGATGGGACAAGTGGAACGTTGAGTTATCAATTTCATACGTATGTTTTCCTACAACTAATTCATTTTCGTCCTTTTATTTTAACATCTTCCTTATTCATATTCATACCCTGACATAAACTCATGTCAATGTTCTTTACAATATTTGTATATTTACATACGTAATGTACATACATCGGTTCTTTTTGCATCTATTCAAAAAGTAATTACAGAGTTGTCCATAACAAATTTCATTTAAGACTGACCGATGTCACAACATAACTGTCGCTCATCGTTTTTCTCTTTATTTTAGCATTTTTATTTTACTATACAATTGTAACTAATAATTTATAATACAAATTACGTATCATATCTCATTACAGTGGAACGAAAGCGAATTTAGTAACCTCGATTTGAAAACCACATTTTGAAGTATCCATCTTGGAGAACTAATGCGTTTGTTTGCCGATTAAATATTGGAAAACACAATGGAGATCAAATGGCGCATTAACCAAGCCCATACTATTATTAATAAAATTTAACACAGATTGGTCAGCTGTTTAGTGTTCTCAGTAGTAGTAGTAGTAGTAGTAGTGTTTAGTAGTAGTAGTGAAAACATGGACGTTGAACCAGAATGAGATGGCAAGCACATCTCGCAGAGCCTTCGAGATGTAGTGATACAAGCGACTGCTGTGGATACCATGTATATTCCTTATACTTCTATATTCCTTATTCTATATTAAGGAATATAGAAGTATTGGTGAAGTTGAAAAAAGACAGTCAGATGACCACAGATGAATACTGTGAAACGCTGCAAGGTGGAGCACTTTGGTCATGTAATGAAAGGAGATAAATGAGGAATCCTGATGAATATCATGCAGGGAAAGGTAGAGGATAAGCGCGGTCAATATCGACGAATACATCATGATTGAGGAATCTTCGGGACGTGTATGGTGCGAGATTGATTACACTTTTTCTACGGGCAGTATGGAAAGGTCATGTTTGTAGAATGCCAGATGATCGTATACCTCTGAAAGTAACGAAACATATGTCATCTGAAAGACGTTATATAGGACAGCTACGGAAACGATGGTGAACCTTGTGAAATCGAAACAGGAAAACGCCTAATGAAAATACTGAAACGAAAACCCTGTAAAAAGAACTGAACAAGAACAAACTAATGATATACGGAAATAATCAGAAAACGAAAACTAAAATTCTAGATATCAGGATGGAATGGTTGGTAAATGTAACAAAAAAAAATTTAAGGCACTAAAAAAATACCTCTAAGGTGTCGGATACGTGGTTTAAAGAGGTCAGAAAGCCTATAGAAAAAATGGAGAAAAATATAATAGACCAGTCAAATTATACAGATACTGATTACTTAACATGACTTTATTAAGAGCTTACAAGAAGAATAGAAACAGTCACCGGGTGGACCGAAAAAAGTAGAAATGCCAACAGTATATTAAAAAAACAGTAAAAAATATTGAAACTTTGGACTGCAAAAATACTTTCCAGAAATGTTTAAAGTTACTTAACTTCGTTTACAGTGGCCATAAAAGACAAAAAAATAAAAATAAAGTATAAACTAAAAGAATCACAATGTAACCGGAATAGTAATATACATGCCAAAAAACGTTATTTTATTACCACTGTCCATTTAAACTTCAATTGTTTTTGTAATCAGGTCTTCTGTAACTTTAATTAAATTTTTGCTTTAAAAGGAGGTTACTCTAACAAACTTGATGTAGTAAAGTTTATAAAATCCATTACCAAGTGATACCGTCGAAAAACATTAACAACCAAAATACAAAATTAAAATGTATTTTAACTCAAACTCAACTGAAATTTACACAGCTCTATATTTACGTGCTTGATAGTAATTAAATGAAGGAATACGTAAGCTTAAAGCAGGAACTGGATATTATATGTACTGACACAACTAATTAACAATTCTTTTTGAGAATAAATCATTTACTGACGAATGTGACTTGAATACGTAATTTTGTTTCAAACAGCCAAATTGTATGTTATCAATACTAATAGTATAAAGAAGTAACATCTATTTATTTGTTTGTACAGTACAAGGTAATCTCAAAAACTACCCAACTGAATTCAAAAATTATTTCACCGACGGAAAGCTTCAAAGCTTCCTCAGTAACAAAGGGGATATAACATTAAATATTTTTTTAAATATTGAAAAAATTATATTTTTGGTAAAATCAAGTAATCTTTTATTTTATTTGTTTAGTAATGTCGGTTAGAAAGGTTAGTTTTACATCAATTCTATTCAATTCCATCATCTCTTGTTGATACATTATGATACGGGCAGACGTAAAATAGTCCGGTACAGAACAGTAACGCCCTGCAATTTGTATCCAATCTTATTATGCTTTCCTTTATTTAAGATTTTACAAATTACTTACGATATCCAGAAAAATTACGTCACATCCGATTTCTGCATAGAAATACCTTCCAAAAATCAAAGAAATTGTATATTTTTTCTTAATAAATAAATTTTTCATACTTTTCTCATTCAGTTATCGTCAGGTCACACTTTTCTCCTTCAACTGGTGAGTCACTGACTTCAACAAACTCCTCTTTCCAGTATTAACAGGTTTATTTGTAAAGTCACGATTTGGCTTTCAACGTGTAAAATTGCGTGACAATATAACGCTTTTAGTTTAGCTTGTAATGAAGGGAAGGGTTACTAATTTCACATAAGTAAGTATTGAGACATCCAAGGACAAATAATGGTAGACGATTATTGGTTTGGGTTTTGTATGGCAGGTGTAGTTTATTACCTGACTGAGCGCTGTCGGGTTTTGTTAACAAAATTTGTATTGTATGCCACTTGGCCCTTGGCTATTACGTGTTACTGTTTATTTTCCAGTTTATTCCATTTTTGCATTCCTTTTGGTCCTTTTATTACTTATTTCTGGATTTCGTGAAGTTTTATTGTTTGGAATAATCTATTTCCTGATAAATATAAAAACAACTGCCTGTTAACAGGTTAGTTAGTGTTTGGATAGTGAAATAAAACTAGTGTTATTTGTTAATACCCGTTTTGTACATAACGCGCTGCTATTGTTCTGGTTTTTAAGTAAAGGTTAATTATTCATTTAGTTGAAAATGGCCATATTTTTCTAAAATTATGGTCCGGATTAAAATTAAGTTTTTAATAACACTTCGATATAAATGTATTGCAATAATTTTATTTAAGTAACTAACTTGTAATAAATACGTGTTACAAGTTTTCAAAGAAATTTTTGCTATTAATTAATAACCAGACTTTGAAAGCATCTGGATTTAACGTTCCGATATTTTTCCTTTAAATTCAAACTGTATCAATTATTCACGGTAACTTCGTTCGAACTGTCATATTAATATTGTAACAAATTGATAAAGTTGATAAAGAAAAAGTTAATTTTTTTATTTTGAAGGGAACAATGTACACAAAGTAGAAATCTTTTGCAGCATAACATATTCGAATCAGTGTGTCAGACACATTCAATAGATCCAATATGTACAATTGTTGAATTCAGTTCATGTACGGAACGAATAACAAATAAACCTTACATTTTTCTCGATGTAGTTAGTATTCCATACGACAAAAATTCAGCTCAGTTTATTAAAACACACTATTGAATAATATACTACGAATAAATTTGTTCCACTACAATGAACTACGCGGATATGGTATGATTTAATTTTTTCTGTACTTTTCAATTGTAGGAAACTGGTGAATTATTTTCTAAAAGTAATTTAATTTTTTAAAAAAATCTATTTTTAGGTCAAGAGTATATTAATAACTGAATTAAAAGTGCAATCAAACCAATCCTTCATCTATAATTTTTAAAATAAGAACTACAGTAGTTTTTGCAAGCACCCACAGAAACGTTGTCGGTTAATATAATACGCACATAAAATTTACCTTAAAAAACCGAGTTAGTTTAATAAACACAATATTTATAAAGTTCAATTGACAAGCTGCAACCTGCTGCAGCGATAAGACAACTTACAGGATAAACCCAATAAATAAAATAAAACTTAGCCCTACCTAAGTATTGGTATAGTAACGTACGAATACAACAACCTTTACGTAAATGACTGACCTTTTCAGCGCACCAATCCCCTATAATTTCTACAAATTCTACAGTTATTCACACTTTTTTAAAATAGTAATAAAAACGCAACGTAAAAATGACTTTTTTCGTTTTAGGTCTGACTGTTTTGCATATTAATGATAAATCAGACAATGAAGGGTGACCGGGAAACACCGGAGCTCTGGCGTAGAAGCCAGTTGCGCTAACCTCTGCATTAAAGGCCAGTGAAAATGACTAAGGGTGATAATTCATTTTCATATATTTGAGAAATAAAATGTTTAACCTACGTTTAGCTCAACCTTGATTTTACAGCTTTTTGATTACAGCTTCTTTTACAGATTTTTGATTGCACACGAGTGATGAGCACTTATTCGTCTTGAACGTCTTCAATCGGATCCCTAAATTTTTTAAAGACAGGGATATCAGCTCCTACATTCAGTGTTATAGTTTATAAGCCATCATAATTGCTAATATCAAAGATGTCGACAAATTTATCATTTCAGAAAAATACACAACTCAATTTAAGCTGTTTTTAATATATAATACATCACAAACTTAAGTAATACACTCCAGTTGCTATGTTTTAATAAAAACTATTCACACGAATGTAAGCAATATAAAATATATAAACCACAAACAGATGTCTGAAATGTTTAAATCATTCCTGTATACTGCGGAGACAGGAACTATAGAAGGATGTAGTATAATGCTTGTATAGTAAATTGTTAACTGCAAATTTAACTTGCTAGAATTATACATTTCAGATGTTTTTTTTAAAATGTCAACAGTATCACAAACGCGGTATACTTTTAAAATACTATCCTCTTAACAAAAATATTTTTAATTGCCTAAACGACATCAACTTTTCTTTTCTTTTAATTCAGCTAAAAACAAACATGTATATAATTTTAATTTTAACTATAAAATATTTTAGACGTAGGCCTATCCATTTTCAAATGAAATAAATAAACAAGGTATTCCAAAAGCTTCTGATATCTCAAACCAATATTGTATAACTGTGAAACAAATGCAGGCTGAATGAACTGTTCAAAATATTTATTTTAAATATATAAATTAATTTAATTGAAATCTAATTTAAATTAATTTTTTTTAAATATTTAAAAAAATTCCCAATAATTAGATACCATTTGAATGGCAAGAAGCTGTTATAATGCCCTTACTTAAAAAAGGCGAAAAAGAAAAATGTGGTAATTACAGAGGTATCTCGCTTCTTAGTGTGCCCTACAAAGTCATCTCCAGAATTATCCTTAACCGCTTAGAACGTTATGCTGGTGAGATAATTACAGAACACCAAGCTGGTTTTGTAAAAGGCAGGTCAACAACAAACCAAGTGTTCATCCTGAAAGAAATAATAGCAGAATATTGGGAATACAACAAAGAATTTTATGCAGTCTTCATAGACTTCCGAAAAGCGTATGATAGTATTAATAGAGATAGACTATGGACACAACTAGAGAAATTTGGTATCCCAAAAAAACTTATTAACTTGTCAAAAATGAGTGTGACAGGGTCAAGATGCTCTGTTAAAATAGATGGTCACTACTGTGAACCCTTCTCGGTCAACTCAGGAGTCAGACACGGAGATGGACTCTCTCCAATTTTATTCAATATGGCCATAGAAGAGGCGCTCCAAAAAGTAGCACATCAAGATGTAGGTGTGCAGGTCGGACCAAAGATTAATGTGCTGGCTTTTGCAGATGATGTGGCAATTATTGCAGAAACCTTGGAGGACATGAAAACCCTTATCAAACTGTTAATGGAAGAAACAGAGCAAATTGGTTTAGTTACAAATGATTCCAAAACCAAATTTATACACTTTACAAGGAACCAAGGGGGAAGGCTGGGCAGTCTAAAAATAAATGAGCATGAATTTGAACAAGTCCATGAATTCAAATACCTTGGAGTAACCATCTCAAATAAAAATTCTGATGTTGTGGAGATACAAAACAGGGTAAACTCAGCAAACAAATGTATGTATGCCTGCAACAAATTACTATCTTCAAAGTCCCTGTCCCACAAAACAAAGATTAGACTATATAAAACAATCATATGTCCAGTTCTATTATATGGCTCTGAAACGTGGAGAATGACCAAGAAGGAAGAAAAAAAGCTGATAGTGTTTGAAAATAAAGTCCTGCGCAAGGTATATGGGCCCACATATGAACAAGGAGAATGGAGAAGAAAACACAACAAGGAAATTAGGGACCTCTACAGTTACCCAGACATTGTAAGCGAAATAAAATGTAGGAGAATGCGATGGGCTGGGCACGTGCTAAGAAGAGGAGAAGAGTCCAACCTGAAGAAAATATTAGACCCCAACCCCACAGGAAGGCGCCCCCGGGGAAGACCTAGACAAAGATGGTGGAGGCAGGTTAAGACCGACATGGAGAGACTTGGAGCTACAGAAAGAGATGCTGAAGATCGAGCGACATGGAGGCTTGTTGTTGGTGCGGCTAAATATCAACTCCGATATAGATGGCCATGGGAGTAAGTAAGTAAGTAATAATCATTAAACTTAAAGTACATCCAAAAAATACATTCAAAGCTAAGTAACAAGCGAGATTATGATATTTTATAGTAAAATTCTTGGCACAGATAAGACTTAAAATCCAATATTCCTAAAACAAATGACGGAAATTTTAAGATTTAGAGGCTTTATTACGTATGATAGAAACATGGTATTTAAGATATGCAAAAATATTAGGATTTAGTACTTAAAATCTCATTCTGTGTTACTTTAAATCACTGTTTAAAAATATCTTAAAACTAAAGGGGAATGTTCTAAAAATAATTCAGAATACATATTATCGTCCTAACACTTGCGTTCCAACTTTCAATTGTATGATCTTACTATTGTAACATAAATTTAAAAAAATTAAAAATTACGTAATTTTAAAGTCGTGAACAAAACAATATCAGATGAGATCCTTAACTTTTGCAGCTGAGAAAATGTGGTAATTAAGAAGGTTCTTACTTATACAGCAGAATTGGAAACGCGACTTTAAAAAAGATCACGTTAAAAATGCATACATAATATTAATATTCTACCGAGACGGTCAAGCGGAAATGTCCAACGATAACAACAAATCGTAAAATATAATTTTTTCATCTTCCGGAGAATGATGATCTTGAAGGTAACTGTTTTGGTTTCCTCGCACTGAAAATGTGCGTTTCTTAATGTTTAACCGTAATTTCAACGAATTTAAAAATTTTGTACAAAGATCAATAAAATTTGTCAGGAAAGTATGGAAGAAATTTGGAATCTGTTGGAACTATATTTCAATATTAATCAACATATTCCTAACTACGAAATATCCTAATTTTTGTAAAATTCACATGTCCTAATGTTTACCTCTAATTAAAAGTACAATACATTACGATGGGTACAAAAATAACACATATTAGATTTTTGAGATGAAATTCAAAGTTCATACATACAACCAGTCTAACACACATGTTACTATTTATATTGTTTTAATAACCCCAGATGACTGGGTATATTACATACAGAAAACTCAATCAACATGTTTTAAATTACTTACAAAAATAATGCCTCTGATTCCAGTTAACAACACTTACCTGAAACAAAGAATAAACATGAATTATTTACCAAAATTAACAAAAGATTTACATATTAATTATTTATATTGTAGAATCCTTCCTTTAAAATATTGTTAACAAATAAACTTTTCAAACTATAACAAATTTTTATATTAAAAATTCAGAAGTGTTAACTCCAAAACAAAAAGTAAACTTAGTTAAAAAATACCGAAAATTTTGAGGGAAATCTACTTTGAAAAAATATTTTTTTTACAAATTTTGTTATCTCAAAAATATATGGTAAAAATTGTTTAAATAAAACTGTATAATTACTTTCCTCCTAATGCATCTAGAAATATTTAAAAAATGTAATTAAAGTTTTACCATGGTAACTTATAACATGGCTCCTTAAAACTCAAGAAAAATGATAACTTCAGACCTATAATAGCCAGAGTCTTAATATTTTTACCATAGTCTTTATAATTTAAATATAGGCTATAATTACGTAACAGATACTTTTTACAAAAAATATTTTTCTTTTTTTATCAAACATCCTATGTAGGATTATCAACACCCGTATTATTTAAAATTGAAATATATATTTCTAACCACCAGAATACGGCAACAGAAAACACTTACCAATGTTTATAGCGTTTTTGTGTATCTTGTACACATCTTCAGTAAATTAAAATTTTTTGAAATATTTTCACATCAAAATTTAAAACTTCCTACTCCTACCATGGTAGATAAGAAATAGTCAATTCTTAGATTTAAATTTTGGTGTGAAGATATTTAAAAAAAAATTAATTTACTGAAGATGTGTACAAGATACACGAAAGCACTATAAACATTGGTAGGAGTTTTCTGTTACCGTATTCTGGTGGTTAGAAATATATATTTCAATTCAAAATGTTTTTTCATATCCTTTTATTTCATTTTGAATACTTAATTATTTTTAAAAATGTATCAAATATTTAAAAAAACTTTTAAAGAAACTGTTCGACAAATCATAGAGATTACTTTCATCATTAATTTGACACCAAATTCAAAAGTTTGTAGGCTTAAAAATTTCATAAATATTATTTCTCTAAGAAACCCCAATTTTCCTATTTCAACCCCTATCGTTTGAGTAGTAGTAATTTACACAGAGATAATTTTTTATAAACTAGGGGCGATCTATTTACTAGTTACATACTAATTAATAGTATGGAGAAAAACAATACAATTATTAAGAGTAAAACTTTTTATAAAAGTTAGACTCCCCTCTTTAACCTACTCTACACATTTCACTTTTATACTTGGTTTTAAAAGTACACTAAAATTAGTAAACCTAAATTTGTCATTATGTAACTAACAGCATCCGTTTTAACAATATTTAAAAGTGCAGCAGAAGTAGCATAATGTGTACAAGCAAAATAATGTAGACTATGAAGAAGTAGGAATAAACTTCATGGAAATTTTAAAAAAGGTAAAAAGATTGATATTTTTATTGTACGCCTCCAACGATAATTAATTTTAAGATATGAGAAAGGTTAACGAAAAACTTAACAGGAAATATACATTACTGAGATAATTGACGCTGCATCTGGATCTTCAACAACGCCCATATCCGTTTACTTATTACAGTTTCACTACATTTACTTACAAAATACTTAGCATAAAGCAGTAAAGTTACATTTAAAATAGAACAATTACTAAGATAAGTAAAACAAAACGAAGACGCAAACAAATTGATGAAGAATAAACGTAATTTAATCTAAGTGGGCTCTAGAGTAAATAACACTTTACCCTTTAATTTTTCTTATAACAAACACAGAATAATTTAAATACGAAAAGGCAAGAGAACACAAAGAACTATAATTCAAGAAGAATTAAGATAAAAGGAAATTATTATTTTGTACTACAAATATTAACTTTAGGTACTATTATAGCTAAATAGTGTCTAATTTATCATGTTTAATGAGTTAACTCATTACTTACATATGATTAATAACTATAATCATACTGAATACTTTTAATACAGGACATTATCACAATTTTCTCAATTATTCAAAACACAACATAATACTAACTACTACAAATTGCTAATATGACAAAATATAACTTAAAATGTTTTCTTTATTTCCTTTCTTATGACTTACTATATTAATAGGTAATATTTATTAATGTTTAATATTTTTTAGTGTTCTAAATAATAATTTCCTTTTATTTAATGGCTACATATATTATTTAATTTTTTGTACTATTTTTTTTAAATTTAGCTGAATGAGAATAATTTTTATTTTGTTTATTATTTTTTTCTTCAGAACTTTTGAAGTAGGCAAAAAATTAATTACAGTGTATTATTGTTCTTTTGTTTATCTGCACTTATTGTGATAATGTCGTATTTATATATTATTGTAGTATAATGTAATATTAATGACTCATTTCGTTTTTAAGTTTATTTTAACTATAAATTATACAAAAAATACACTTTTTATTAAGTACTGTGTCGTGCTAAAATTAAATTGTTCAAAATCGATATTTGTCAAGCAATTAAAAATAATCACTTGAATAGTACTCTGTCATGTTAACAAAATTAAACTATGTTGTAATAAAATTGTCTTAATATAACTATATTAACTACAAAACTACATTGTTTTTGGTAGAATATAATTTAGTTCACCACAGTAGTGCACTGGCTATTTCTGTAAGTATGGTTGTGGCTTGTTTTGAACATAACTTCAGAATTTCTTTAAACAATTTCATTGGAAATGGATTGTTTTTATATAATTCTCTTATTTAATTTGTTCATAACATTGGAAATTTGTATACTTGAACAGAAACAAAAAAAAAAGTGTTTGAATGTGGCTGGTTTTAATACTAGACCCCTCATACACAAACTTTTATTTCAGCAAATAAAAAATTACATTATTTATAATGCGACAGAATGTCACTTTAAAAAAATATTTTTTTTAGATTCTGAAAAACAAAAGTAGTTAAATCTCAAAACTGACTTCTGATAAACTTTTTCATTTAGATACATACCTGCGACAAATATGAACCTTTACAAAACTACTTGACTTACATGAAACAAACATTTGTCAAGCACATGACAACATGATGATTACATATAACATAACCATGCACAGAATACATGCGTAATAATACATCTATAAACATTCCAAATTTAACAGGAAATTAACAGATCACATCAATCCCCTAATACAGCAAATGTCAAGACGAAACTTACCACACCGACGCCTACGAAGAAAATGGAGTAGAGATCTATTGATCTAATTGTTCTATATTTTTATTAATTTATTTTTTGAAATCCACTATACTTTTGAATTATCCACTGGGATGTATTCTTTAAAAAAATATTTCTGTTTATTTATCAAGTTATTTGTTTTTTTTTCAAAATTTAGTTAAGCTTTTGGATGGTTATACTGTACTGTATAGTTTCTAAATAAAATTAACGTTAAAAAAAAAGTTTATTTTAAATATAGAAACCTCCAATACAGGATTATCTTTGCAGGTACCTAATTTACATTCTATGTAAAGTAGGCCTATAACATGTACATTATTTTCTGTATTTGTTACAAATTGTTAAACTGTACGTTTTTGTGTTTTGAATGTGTAATTTTATGTTTTATTATGATACAAAAGTTGAATTTTACGTATGTTTGAATTAAAATAAATAAATAATAATTATTATTATTATTACTATTATAAACAAATTTACTTATAAGCTTATAGACATATGAATTAGTGTTTTTTTCTTTTGACGTCCCTTGTTTTTACGTCCCTATAGGTTAGTGCAGCGTTTCAAGGATTCTATCTTTTGCTGCACTTGTTCTACTCATATAGATCGTCCCCGCTTTCTTGTTAGTTACTTTCATGGAGGTTGGGATGGCTGTAAGGGTAAAGTGGAGGCCATCAAAAAATAAATAAAGAAAGAAATTGGAGCTTCTTTTATCAAGATTAATATAACCGACACCTCAAGTCATTTAACAGTGCTGTGCTGGGATACTCGTATTTTCAGATCCAAATCTTTGTTAAAATTTCCACAACAAAGAAAAATGTACCCTTAGTTGTTTTTAGAATTATCGGCTTAGCGCATAACCGATTGAACTTCCATGGCAGTCATAAAAAAAATTGTTAAAACTAGCTAACCCCTTCAAATCAAATCACACAATAATGCTAATTTATTCTTAGCAATCAACTTCACAAAACTTATCACATATTCTTATACCGTGATGTTTTACATCATTTCTATTAAAGAAAATAAAATATGCATCTAAATAAATAATTCCCGTCACCATAACGATCCTTTAAAACAAACTTAACTTCGCAACGCCACTGCCAGAAAAGTAGCGTCATCGTAACTTTAATTAAATTATTTTGTTATTTCTTTCATAATATTTACTTTTTCCCACAACAGGCAAGTTGAGTGTTAAATTATTTGAATTCAATCTGCTAGTTCAAGCGCTACAAAATAGTTCTGTTTCTTAACACATGGTCAGCCAATTATATGACTGAAGGTTTTAAGAACATAAGAGGTGGAGGTGTAAAACACACTAGTCAGAGTTATATCCACTGAAAGTGATAAATTCCATTATATAGCCAGAACCATGGTGAATTCAGTAAAGGTCTCATTTGCAGGGTGGAAAGTATGTGCTTTACAGAGAGGCTGGTACGCAGATAAGTATACATTTCCACTCAGTGAGGAAAGCAATGGTAAACCACCTCACTCCTCGTTGTACTTAGTAAAGCCTCTAGAGGTTCAAACCGGGTTTTCGGCAGATTACCTAAAAAGCAACATCTCATTACACCTTTTACCGATTTTCATTTTCGGT
Source organism: Catonia carolina (assembly GCA_035578175.1). Taxonomy (NCBI): domain Eukaryota; kingdom Metazoa; phylum Arthropoda; class Insecta; order Hemiptera; family Achilidae; genus Catonia; species Catonia carolina. The sequence continues at coordinate 87,723,506 of JAQMRL010000002.1, forward strand.
AAAAATCCCGAAAATGTTCTTATGACACCTGTGTAAAAAGTTTTTACATCCATTCGGTAGAACTCTGTATTTAAGGACAAATACAATCTCAATTTAAAATACATCGGAGCAGATTTAGCGTTTTAAATATTTTTATTTTCTTCAATTGAGTGAATGGTGATGCCTACATACGTCTTGGCTTGTGCTTAGATAATGAAATAAGGTGACAGACAGAAGAAAAAATTCCAGATTTGACCGGGGAAATCGAACGCGGGACTCCGGCATAGATACCAGTAACGCTGACCACTAAAATACAAGCCAGCATTTAATGATGATAATTATTATTTTTAATCTTGCTTACACGACAACTTTTACGATTCTCTACTCAGATTTTTCTGGTTTCACATAATACACTTCGTACAATTCAAAAAATGGCAAACAAAACAAAACGAAAACCAGAGTAACTACAATGAATACATTTTTAACGAATTAAGTGTCATGTAAAATACAAAAAATATGTAAAACAATGTCTAGTAACAACGTCAGTAGCATTGTAAACAGTTGCCTTTTTATTCTTTGAAGCAAACCAGAAATTCGTAAAAATGTAAACGTTAGATCTTCCACTGAATTTACATAAGCATACTTTCATATTCTTTTCATTTTTTTGTTTTTTCGTGTTGCAGAAGAAAAATATGTTTTTTCAAACAAGGCTTTATATTGATCTAAAAACAACACCTTCAGACAAAATATGAACAAGTTATATACCTCATGTAAGCGTTTACAATTATTTAAATATTACTCACAATCCCAAAATATATTAATTAAGTTTAAGTTACTCCTTGGTATAATATCTATCAGTATAAAAACCTTAAAAGAATAGACGTCTATGGATTTCTTAAAATTTATTATTTTGTTTCTAGTTTCTTCAACAAAATCGAATTTAACAAGAATATTTTCAAATAGATTCATGAGTTAATGAATATGTTAATAGATATTACAAGGAAACGCCAAATGGTATCTGTAATTTCGTGCCAGCAAACTGAAGTTACTAAAATTCTGTTGATTCCAAAAAAATTACACAAATTTACAATGAAACTAGCAATTACGTCGTCTCATAGCGCGCGAATAATTGTTAGTGTCAGAGGGCCACTTAGAATATACTTCTTATTACTTCTCCCGGTTTCACTCCACACAATTACTTTTCTAGGCATCATTTCAAGAATATGCAAATTTTCAGGTATACAGCTCTTTGGGAATCTACGCAAATAATATACATTACTTTAGGGCAGATACACCTTACAACCAATTATAAGTGTATGGTCAAAAATAAATAAAATGCTTTACTTTACTCAGGATTTTTTGCAGAACGCTCATATCGATTTTAAAAACTGTAGCTCTTCGGAAAAGTATAGTACTGTATTATAATAAATTCCCTTAAGGTAGTTACGCCCTTTTTATCCCGTAAGTGGCAAAATGGAAACAGTTAAATTTTCTGTTCAATAAAGGATTTGTTTCTTGAAGAAAAAATTGTAAAATTTGTAAATTTTGTGAATGAGAGGGTTTCAAATTTATATACACAGAAGAAAATTTATAAAGAATCCAGAAATGATTGAATGAAGCGTATAAAATTACCTGAAGAACTTAGAAAACCGGTAAAATTAAAATTTTTAAGTTCAAAACAAATTGTCTAAACGATATATAATATGGTAAAAACACTCTTTACTTTTACAGAATAGTGTCTTAAAATTAAATTTGTCTCACAGTATAAGACGTTCTTAAATTTAAATTACAAAACCCTTAACAAAAGGAGCGACAAAATGCATTTTGAAAATTGTAGTAAGAAGACTACACTTAATGAAAATTTCAGCAAAAGGAATACTGAAAATAGCTACGAGTACACCTGTATTAGTTCTCAGCAATTTCCGTCTCGCCAGTAAATCTTTGTAATTAGCATAAAAGATTCAAAATACATTAACGCGAGCTGAAGGAGTTATATAACTTATTTACTCCCGCTATAAAATAAATATCTGAACATAATAATTTAGATAATGGAATACATTACTTTAACATAAAGTGAAAATTGAAAAAAAAACAGTACCCGATATTGTAACGGTAATTAGGCCTAAACGATAATATTAAAATAGAAAATTTAACAAAATTCTGAATTGAATTCAAGGTGGATATTGAATAAACAAATTTTAAAAGTATCAATAGAAAACAATACATTTAACTACTTTAAAGATCTTGAAAATATCAAATTATCAAAATATCTGCATAATGGGCACAATGTAGATTCTATACATAATCAAAAACCGGTAAATTATTTTTGTGTTAGAAATTACGGAGAATTAAAAAATCAATCATTATACGTATATGTGTATATGTCTAAGATACATGAACATTTTGAGTATTAAAAAACATTTGAAGGCCCCCGCACAAATAAAAAACGGTTCACATCTTGGCCCTGTAGTTAGAAAGCTAAAATACGCTGCACCGCAAAGCGGAGAATCTCGGGTTATATTACCGGCTTGGGACTAAAAAATTAAGAAAATCTTTAGATTTCCCTACATTCCCTAGTGTTCTGGAGTTCTAGTTCCCTAGATTCTAGAGTTCCCTACATTTCGTACAGTAACGTAGTATTCCTAACTAATAACCAAGTAATAGATGCGACAGTTGACTAAAAAAAATTGAAAATGTATCACACATGACCATTTAACAACGGAACACCCAGAAATTAGGTTACTTAGAAAGAAATGGCGAAAGGCAATATTTCAAAATTAACAAGGTTTATTTCAAGAAACACAACAAGGTTTACTTTCGTTTGTAGTAAATCTGTGTTTAGTAGCTAAAATAAACAGAATACGTTTTAAAACGAGTGTTAATTTTTATCAAAACAACTACAAGGCTACCTTTTCAAAGTAAATTATTAACCATTCGCCAAAATCGAATACTTAGCATTATTTATTTTCTTTCGTTTATTAAACAAAATAACAAACATATAAAACATAAAAAAATTTGTCGAAAATTATAACTTAAATATAATAATTGTTAAAAATAAGACGAGGAAAATATAAACAGAATACGTCCCTTCTTTTGAATAAAACAATTGTCCCAGTTTGGTTACCGCTTCGAGAAAGACTCAAACGGAATATTCCAATATTCTTATATATTTCAATTTTTATTAATTTCGTTTTCAGAAAAATGCGTACAATTCATCAAGCATTCGACAAAAAGAAAACCAGTTTCCTGATAAGCTTCATCGCTACTTTTTGAGGGGACTACCGAGAACAGGTCAATTACACACCTACCGTTTCTGTTTTTATCAAAGCATCAATCAATCCTAACTTAATATAAGATAAGAGATATCATTGTTGTCTACAGCCCTGGGAACGTGTGCATTATAAATTTACATATTAATTTTTAAACAATTTTGTAAACTAACTTTCCCTCATTTAAAATATTGAACGTACTTTGTACAACGAATTAGAAAACATTAGTTTATCCGGTTTCCCGCTAGACGGAGTGAAGTTGTACGTCCAGAATAATTCATTGAGTTCGCAGATGTTTGAGATTTGACCGAACAAGAATTACTTTATTTTTAAATCATAAATTCAGTTAAATTTTGACTTAAGTCCCTGAATTAATTTTTCTTTATATAAATCCTAGTAACTTGAAACTCCGGAAATGTAACAGACCTTGTCGAAAGGATTAATCAACTGATTCCCAGTACATATATATAGTAATAGTACGTGGATGCATTGATTAAGGTAATAGATTGGATGACAATACGTTTACATTTTGTACTCCACTGAGGACAGTCACGTAATGTCCATTACGTAGATATCTGTTGTCACATCAGATACAATATTGAGGTATTTACATTTCAAAGGTTGGCTATCCTATGGGAATAAATAGAAGTAAAGATCGGCTACAAATATCCTGTCAAATGACCTAAACCAACGTAAATATCCCTATATATAACGACCTATTACAAAGCGTACCGTATTCGTGTCAAACAATAAACTGTTAAGTTTAGTTTACTGCAAGTATACCGCATCACAAAAAGGAGATGTTATTTTATGTTCACCAGTATTTACAATACACGTCCCATAAATTTTTATTTTGTATCATAATTTTATAAAAGATGTTTCAAGCTGCACTGTAATCTCTCGGGAGCTGACTGTATGATTGTACACACAGAAATAAGAAAAATCATAAAAAAATATATCCAGAAATGTCTCGGTAACAATTTATGGCTGGTAAAAAATATTCGCCGTGATTTCTAGTAAATTTGGTACTTTTATATCAACGAGAGGCCACCCAGATTTCAGTTGGAAATTCACTGAAAATATACACTTACTCATTAAACACGCTACATTAGAAGTTGATTTATGGAGGATTGAATTCTTTAATGGCATTCAGAATCGCGGTAAAGAGATCGTCTCCAGCAGTAAGCCACACTGGAACTCGCCCAGGTATGACTCCAAATGGTGTCTAGCCGTCCCGCGATTTCCTTTGTTTCGCCATTTAGCACTGCCCCACAACCGCTCCATGGTCTGCGTGTGCGTTCCGGTTTCTGAATCAACGAAATTGTATTTATGATTCACTTTAAAGTGGTGAAAACTGGCATGGCGAACGCTATTAATCTGAAAAAATTACGGACCATAAGGGGATATTGTTTACTATTACATTTGTGATTGTGTTGCTTCAACTTTTGGATTTTTTTTTGCAACACTACTGAATTCGTTCACTGAAATACAATTTCATTTCGTGGCCGGCCCGACACACTCGAACTATCGGTAAAACTCCATACTTCTGCAGTAAGGTACAGGCAGCTTCCTCAGTCGTCAGTAAATCCCATAATTTCATGATAAACGAAGTACACTATTTCAAACTACAACATACAATGTACCGTTATCTTTGATGTTAATTAATACGTTACGATTCATTACCGGAAATAATCATCATTAAATACGAGTATATAACAATGATAATATGTTTAGACTAGTAATCAGAGTGCCCCCCTTAATGTAAAAGTACCGTAAAAAATATGTGGTTTCATAGAAATTCTGATTTTAAACTTTAGAAAAAGGATTGCAGAACTGTACCGTTTGTAATGTTTAAAAACTAGAGACAGAACTTGAAAAACAATGGTCAAAAATATATTTTCTTAGATTTACTGGAAAATAATTTTCTTAATTACCTAATTAAGTCGTGATTTTTCTTACACTAGCTTAGCTATACTAAGTTTAAACGTGAAAAAATTAATGTAAATAAAATTTGCACCATAAATATGAAACAAATTTTTACTGAAATTGTGTATTGAATGAAGTTGTATGTATTGAACAAGGATTGCCTTCGGATTGCGATAAATGAAATGTTTTGATTAGAAATTTTTCATAATCGAAACTAGAAGAAAAATGGTTCTTTTTATTTTGATTTCTTCTACCACATTCCATTCAAGCGGAGAACGGTTAGAAGGGACTCGATTGTTTTAAAAACTATCAGACCACAAGTATGAAAACAGTCAGCACCTTTGTAGTAAGTTCGTTAGTATTTGGACTGTAAATAAGATTAATATTTTCGAGCCGTTTCGAAATAGTCTCGTTACAGGGCCGCTTCTAAATTACGTTAATAATACGTATGCGTACGTGTGGTTTAAACTTGTGGAAAAGTTCGCTATCGTTTTGTTCAGTGACAGTACCTATGTTCTTTATAGTCGAGTTTAATTTACACTTTATGTTTTGTAATTAATTTGAAAGAAATAATTTAATTATGATTTGTTAGTAGTCTACGCTAAATCATTAATTGTAATTTTATTAATCGTTTCAATAAATAATTTGTTAGAAGTTTAAAGGAAGTTTGTCTATAATTTATTATACCCAGATCCCGAACGGACCTTAGCTTAAGTGTTGAAATACTGCACTGAATAAACAGATTATTAGGTTAACGTATGACACTGTTAACCAGACATAAAAACATGGAGGAATTGAAAAAATGTAGGTAAATATAATGATACAAACTTCTAAATTTAAAAAAAGTATAAAAATAGATATTTCCATGTGAAAAAACAATGAGCTACCTATTTCATTTTATTGAATTATGGATCAAGATAAAACATCTTCCGTTAAATTTAATGGAATACAAAAACACTGATCGATAACAAGGTGTTAACCTATTTGAAACAGTAAACTATAGTTGCAATAGGTTAATACAATTTTTCAACCCAACTAGAATAAACAATGAAAAAAGTAACAGGCACCACGATTTATTGCATAAAATAGTACAAAATTACTACTTACAATGAATATCATATTCTAAAAGCACTCAACTATGTAAAAAATACGTATAATTTATGAAAGAAAAAATTTTAACTGATAAACAGTAGTTCATTTTATCAAATGAATAAATACATTAACAGTAAACTGATAGCGTTATAATACCATTCTCAACTACCAATGTTTTATTGTACTGAAGCATGCGAATTTATATTAATTTAGGAATTTAATATTAAATGAGGTTTCAGCACGATGTGAATTCAAATTCTAATTTCTTTACAATATTCATACACTAGATTAGATATGTAAAAGGATAAATACTTATTCTAGAAATATTTTCAAAAATTTATAACCAATTGAAATTGAGAAAATATTAGTTTGCTAATTTCAGTTTTATACTACTGAAGTATAATTACTACACCAAAAATACCGACTGATTTTCCCCTACAAGTTTTGTAAATGGAACGTAGACTACAATGAAAAAAACCATGCCAGGTATTTTTTCACGAGACAAAATAAGAAATTAGGTAATCTGAGACAAAATGATGGTAAATATGCCATATAACTTATCGCGAGTAACGAGTTTCTAATTTAAAGATTAAAAACAAATAACTGATTCTTTTGGTTATGTCAATTTTATACTGAGATATCAAAATATTCCATGAATTTAAAACGTAAAGTATAAAATGACACCCGAGTGTATTTCCTATGGACTAGATAAAGAAAGTAGCAGATATACTTATAGTTGCACTAAAATCAATGAAAAAAGCTATACCAGTTATTTCTTCACGATAAAAATAAGAAAAAGGTAATTTGAGGTAAAACAATAATAACTAATGTCATATAACGTATCGCGAGTCACGAGTGGACATGTGTGGAGCATGTGGCGAGGTAGAGCAGTTATGGTTGAACGCACAGAGTAATCTAATAGAAACCTCATGAAACCAGCAGAGATGTTAGAAAACCGTATACATAATGGTATACATCATGTCAGAGAGACAGTTAGGAAAGATTGGATAAGAAAAGCTCTCGACAGAGAAAATTAAAAGAAAAATATATTTAGCACTGAACGGAAAGGGCTAGAGAAGAAGGATAATCAGATAACGCGTTTTTTAAACGTTAAATCACAGTATGAGGCAACTGGCTCCTGAAGATACACTGGATAGGGGCAAATGGAGGTTGAGATGCGAGAAACGGCCTGATGATGCTGTAAGAGACCTCGCTTAAGTAAGTAAGTAAGTAAATCACAGTAGGACGGTGAGTACCCGAGATACTTTGGAAAAAATTCTTCAGAGAAAAAGGTGGACACAATAACCTTCGTCGTCAAAAATGGTTCGCCTCGACTCTACCAATTTTCTCTTTATTTACATGTCTAAAAAATAACCTGTAACCTCATATTTCTCCAATTTTAAAACTTTTGAGCTTTAAAATTGAGTTTTAAATTTCAAGTTTAATAAATTGCGAAGAGCTATTTCGAAGACTTTTGTTGGTTTGTCACAATAAAGAACCTTTAATGCTAAAGCTGAAAATTTCCAACTAAAGGATACCAGAAATCAACGCAAGGTTCTGGATTATCTCTTATAAATATTAATACATAAGATTAGTCTATAAACCTACGAACTAACAAACAAGCAAGATACATACAATTTCTAATCCAATAATTCTTAATTTTGAAGAGTTTTTAATTCACAGATTAAAAACAAATAATAACTGATGAGCTGGAGTTCCTTGCGTGAAAAATCGTCATAACTACAGAAATGTTTTTTAACAATGTTTTATGCTTCGAATACTTCTTATGCTGTAGGTCGAGAAAGTAAAAATTATTATAAAAACAGTTAAGAAAATTCAACTGGTATTCATAAAGTTTCTGAAAGTCGTTGAGTACTGAAGAAATATTAATGTCTGTAAAACCGGGAAACTGTACAAAGCCATATAAACGTTGTGAGACATTATATAATTAAAAGTCTGTACAAGAGAAAAGCTGAAGAAAACGGAAGTAGAAGTTTCTCAGAACCATTACATTACAAGTGAAAACACGGCAAAGTTTTTCCTGAAGCAGTAGATACACAAAGATCTTACAAGGTTCAATTATTGAAAAGTATGATACTCAATAGGAGTACGCTATATCTTTCTTTCACTAGTATCAACGCCTTAAGTTTTAATACAAAAAAAAACATTCTCTTTTATTTTTGAACAGAAACAAGTAGGGTAACTGCAAATTAAATAAAAAGTAAAAACAAAAATAACAATACAAGGTATAATTACAATACTGCAAGTACAAAAATACATCGGGAAGAAAAATAGAATTTTACAGGTTAGTTGTTTCAGAAATAATTAAAATTCAAGACTATTCTAAATTTCTCAGAAAAATAGGCTAATTTGTATTTCCAAATGGAAATCTAACACACAATTTTATTTTTAATAACTATATACGTTTTTAAAGAAAACCCATAAATATTACATTTTAAATAATGAGAGACATTATGTAATTCCATTTATTTCCAGCAAAACTTCAGTTTTTAAAAAATTTCTAATGTGTTTACGTTGCAATCTGTTCAATTTAAGAACAATAAGCAACCCTATTGACCCAATAAGATGAGTATGACGCGTAAATGAAGTGTAGTCTGGTACAGACTGTAGTGTTTCTGTGAATCCTGTTTTAACTACTTCTGAGATACCAAAAACACACAACAAAAAATGATAAACAATAATGTTCTTAACTTTCATAAGGTGTATTCACGGTATTTAGAAAAGATTTTTTATTATCATTATTATTCTCGCTGTTATTATTAGACAAAACATAATTATTACGAGGTGTATCCCAATATTAGTCTTTAATGTAAAGGGAAATTTTTTTAAAAAATTGAGCTTCAGCACCGGTACCGTCATTTGCTAGTGACGGTATGTACTAGACAAACCCGGTGGACTTTTTATATTAAACAGATAAAACACCTACAGAATTTAAAACCACAACTTCGAACAAAATTATTTGATGTACAAACAACAACGATAAGACTCGTGCATTTTCTGACAGCCGTTTACCCTAATACCTTACAGTTAAATTAATCCATGCCTGTTAAGATAGTATTATGTTAAAGAAATAAGAAAACTGAATGAAGTTTCAAGCCTAATTAATGATTAATTTCAATTAAACCTGACATATTTTTTATATTATATTCGAAAATTCATAGCTACTATGTAATTATACTTAATTAATTACGTTCGCTACATAAAAAATGTGTAAAGTATAAAATTTGAAAGCCTACATGAGAGTTATCAACCAGTAATTAAAACCTCATAAGAACCATTAAGTTTCTGTTGATGGAGAGAAATCTTCTTCCGTAATTATCTGAATTTTACGGTTTCACGTCCCGTATAGAACGACTGTTTACTCACCATCTCTATTCTCATCACCAAAGGCACGCCATTAAACCAACCCTTCATATTACACAGTTCCTTGTATTTAGTTCGTTTTATTTGTTTAATTAATTTTGTGGGTAGCTGGGAACGTTATACTGTTCTGTATATATTCATTAAATTGAAATTTACAATCCAGAGTTTTGTTGGCGGCTCTTAATTCAGCACACTTTATTCTACGTATATTATTTTATTTAATGATATTTTGAAGAACAAATCTCAAGTAATGACTGCAGAGTTGACTAGAATTCATTATGCAACTTGATTCACATTCCACAAACGTGCGCATGGATGCATGGTCCGGAATTTTCCTTCTAGTAGAAATATTACAATTTGTGTCAATCCAATACACAAAGAGTCCGTAACTATAAATACAGTGCTCGAAAAAAGTGGCGCAAATCAAAAGGTAATCAAGTAGTAAAAAGTAATAAAGTAAACCAAAATGTATTTTAAAAACTGTTTTTATTACACAAATTACTTACATTTTTACAAAAAATGCTCAAAATGGCTGCCTTGTTTAGTACACTATTCGACGACTGATACGGCACACCACACTCAAATTTTCTGCCAATGCAAGAGGGTTTTGTGGAAGACATAAGGATTTTCGGTTGACCAAATTCTTGTGTTTTGACTATTGCATAACCACTGAGGTGAAACCATGCCTCATCAGTGAAGAAATTACGATTAAGTTGTACAACTCCATTGGTATCGACGAATATTCGAAACCATCTACAGAAAAGTAGGCGCGTTTCTTTATCCGGCTCTTTCAATTCCTCAACACGTACGTGATACGGACAAAGTTTTAACTTCTTCATCGCTTTCTGAGCACTACCATACATCTGAGAGTACGTTGATAATCTCCTCAAACGTCTGCGAGCGTAGCATCACATTTCTAACCTCATCCAGTTTAGCGTTCGTCAAAAATGACCGGCCTCCCGGTTCTCTTCCTGTCTGCAACTGATCCATATTCACGGAAACGGGCGATTAGTCTCGTTATAGTAGAATCATGAGGTACTGCGGCATCTGGATATTTCACACGAAATTCGTTTACAATATGCGCATATGATTGGCTTGAAAAATACTGTTCAACAATAAAAACTTTCTTGAGAAAACGACATGTTTACAAAGCAGTAAACTCAATAATACTACCGACTTAATGGGGCCAGTATCCATTTCAATGGTGTCTAGATTTGTTGTCGGCACTATGTGTGATGCTATCTTGCAGTAGCCAACATAACTAAGTTAACAAAACTTCTATTAACTGAAACGTTTATTTACATGTTTGCGACTTTTCGATCACTCTGTAGAATCTGGTTAACCGGCAAAATTAGGAAAATTTATTAATTGAAGACCTGAATACATTTACTTACAAACACCGTTATACAATGCGAGTGAATCTTGTCACTTGGTAATTTTCAAGAGATTAGTTATGATAGTTGTTAAGGTCATCAGCCGAAAGGCTGGTATGAACCTCTAGAGGCTTTGCTAAGTAAAACGAGGAGTGAGGTGGTTTACAATTCCCTTCCTCACTGAGTGGAAAAGTATGCTTATCCGCATGCCCGGCCCTCAAAAAGCATATACTTTCCACCCTGCAAATGACACCTTCACTTCACTCACTACAGGGTCTGGCTGTATAATGAAATTCATTACTCTCAGAGGAGATAACTCTGAATAGTCTCTTTTACACCTTCACCTCCTCTGATCTTAATCACTTCAGTCATATAATTGGCTGACCATGTGATAAGAAACAGAACTATTTTGTAGCCCTGGAACCAGCAAATCGAGTGCAAATAATTTAACACTCCCTGCTTTTTATGGATAATAAATGATTAGATAAAACTGTTTAATAAAAAAAGTTGCAGTATTAGCTACAACGTAATAACGTACGTTTTATTGAAATTTCCATTAGCTCCACTGTTCATGTCAAACATAGACATAGCCCATTTTTAAAATTAAAATTTTGTGGAGATAACCCATTATTTCACATAATTTAATTAATTAATTTCATACAATACTATTTCCTTATTTCAAGAAATTTTTACTCAAAATTATATCAGCAATGTATTAATGTTGTTCTTCAAAAACATAATCGATTTGCTTCTTTCGTTTCATCAAACAAAACAAAAAATTAATTGTTTCTTTCGCATTATCACAAAAAATCTCTTCTATCTGAAAGCTTATAGTACTTATCAGCTTAGTTTATTAACACTAAATCGGTTGTTACAACTATTGCATCTAAGACTATATAGCAAACCTGAAACGTGTACTACTCTGATCTTGCCAGTATATTATAAAATTAATTAGAAAATCACTCAATATTTAGTTAAATAAAATGATAAAGCAAGGTTGATATTGTGAAACTCAAGTGAAAACAATGCATTTCAGGTGGTAATGAATTATAGATGCTTTGATACAACTTCATATAGGTTTAAGTAAACAAGTAACCCATATAAGATAGCTCAGATGTTATTTCTACCTGGTAAAAGACACTTGATTTCAAAAATAACAGACATATTAAATTGTTCTACTACTCAGTGTATTGACAATGTCACTATATCATTGTTAAATTGACAATGGAATATAAATAATTAAAGAAAAATTAAAAAGTAAAAAAATATTTTTCTTATATAACAATTTGAGGTAATATTTAATGTACTCGATGGCGTAACCAAGGAGAACCTATTATTTACTAATTACAGCACAATATTTTGAAATATAAATGCCTAAAACAAACCTAAAATTATATATTAACAATTAACTAAGATCACCCCATTTTTTCAGCAAACCTAGGGCATTGGCAGCGAAACTCCAGGACGTATTACGTATTTTTCGTAGGAGAAAACATGGACTGTAACAAAAATCCTACAATTTTGAAAGTGTATTTTAATACGTAATTTATGTTAAATACTGACGGGCATCGTCAAATACGTCAAATACATCATGACCTGGGCATACCTACGGTGAGAGAAAAAATTAGCAGCCGGAGTGAAAAGTATTTAACCAAGTTGAACACTCATTCTAATCATTTGGCTATAAATCTTCTCGATGACAATATCGAAAATCAAAGACTCAAGAAGGCGAGAATATTAGATCTTCCATTCCGTTTCACCTGATCAAAAATGTTTAACCATCCTTTTAAAATTAAAAACACAAAATTATATTGCGGATGGTCAACTCTTATTTATCAATGAACTAAATCTTGATAACTCTCATTAACCTAAAATTAATCATCTAATAAATTTTCAATCATTAGTTACACAGATCATCAGTATTACGTCTTCATTCACTCCTTTTCACACCTTCATTCACTTCATCCGTATAAAAAAAAAATGTACGTCACCAGGACCAAGAAGAAACCCTTTATAACATATAACCAAACGATCACACGGAAGCAACGCTGCTGAGTGCTGTCTTCTTCAAGTTAAATTTATCATCAAAACATTTACTGAAAGTTTTTGTTAAACTGATTGTAAATAATTCTTACGTTAAAAAAAAACAAAAATACTGACGGAAGATTTGTGTGTAGAACTAGAGGTAAAATATTATTATGTTAAAAATTAAACAATCTGATTTCATACAAGACATGTCTTAAATCAGAAAGTATTAATTTTTAATATTATTTTTATTTTATTTGGTATCAAAGAAGGGAGAATAAACTTATCAATCCACTACACCATGCCAATCACGATAATGATTAACCTATATAATGTTTAACTAACTAAAAACAAATCAAACTAACAAACACACAAAATGTTTCTCATTTACCAAATGGTAAAGCCGACTCACAGGAAAAAATTATTTTCATACTAACGAGAATAACAGAAACGACAATACCGGCATTTACTCTTCTAAAACCAAACCATTTTATATTTAAGAAATTCTGTAGAGCCTTGTGTAGCAAAGACATCAAAATCGCCTTACATGTTCGCTTTCTTCACTGCAACGTGTTTTCAATCTTGTTATAGTGTAAAGATTTGGGTTTTGAACATTGATGACATGAAACGACTTGAGGCGTTTGAGATGTGCTACAAAAACATGTTGAAAATTTCTTCGATGAAATAAGTCTCGAACACCGAAATACTCCAACGTTTGGATAAGAGAATTCAATTTATAGATCCATTAATAAAAGGAAAATACTTTTGAAACGCAATGTGAGGTCAGATATACAGAATATTATATACTCGTAATATCACGCAAAGTAAGATAAGGTAAATGTGATCCAGGTTGAAGAAAAACGTTAACCCGTAGATTAAAAAATCTACGATTGTACTAATGTTACAGGTAAGAAAATCTACGGGACTGGTAGCGTGTAGAAAAGAGTACGCTTTTTTGATTGGCTCCCAATAACGAGCAAATTGCTGATAAGACTAAAAAGTTCTGAAAAGACATTTTATATGAAAAAAAGAAACATGAACAGTTACAAACTCAGGAAAAATTCCCTGGAAAGGCTGGAAAAACTCCTATGTATGGTAACAACCCTAATCTTAACAAAAATACTTTTATAACAATAAATGTTCAGCTATCCCTGTCATCTGATACTTAAAGTCTTTTCAAAACTCGTAGTCTTCTGCGACCGGAAACATTGTTCCCCAAACTAAATCTAGCCGAAAAAAATTAACTAACTAGATTATTTTAGTTTATTTAAAGTCGCATTAACAGTTTGGCCATTAGCGACTTTGATGGGATATGTAACAGTGGGTTTTAACTTGTGAAAGTTTTCACACCCTGGCCAGGAATCGAGCCCGGGACCTACGCGTGGTAGGCTAGCGCGCTACCACTACGCTACGGAGGCGGTTTTTTAATGAACTTGCATCGGTCAAGACGGAGTATTTTATGTACAGTAAATTATGTATGGATTAAACCTTAAGGAAAAAGCAATACCAAAAATTCTTAAAAATACAGGATTGTTAATTTAAGAATAATTGCTTTACAAAATAAATTAAATTAAACTCTGTTTTCACTTTTACTTATTACAAAATTTTCACTTCAGCGTATTTATTTTAAAAATGGAAAAGGCTTAAGGTAATATTAGATTCAAATAAAAGCTCATTTGAATAATAAAATGATATTTAGTAAGAAAGACAAAATTATCAAGATTGAATGAACTCGCTAAACAGAATGACTTTTGCGAAACAACGTTTTAAATATACAAAGAAATGTAAATGTTCCATTTTGCTATTGTATGAGAGACTTCTTAAGCCTGTAGATTATAATCTGCAATTCCTCTTTTCCCATCGAGTCTTTTTGAACAACTACTAAGACTACAAATAGGATACTGCAACGTACAACCATCAATCTCTTAAGCAGGTATGACAATCTTATTTGAATTATCTTTTCCATAAATCCTTTCTTAATTCAACTCATTACTGGACTAACTTTCGCAAATCAAAAATATCCGCGCGATATTAAAAAAAACTAGATTTGTAATCCAGTTCTAATTTACAATATACAATAATAATAATAATTTACGTATTATAAATTTTATATTACTCATTATAAAACTCACTTCATCAAATATAAGTGCCATAATCAAAAAGAATTTAAAAATTGTATAAGAATTATCAGAAACGATAAAAATTACTGCAACAATACGTTTAAATCGAGGGCACAAAGAAAGCTAAATTTTCACCTCATAAGGTCACTAATTAAGTATAATAATACCTTCTTTCATTGCCACAAAAAGATATATCAGACTAAATAATAAAAGCGCAACTGACTTCTATGTCAGGGATATCAGGTTCAATTCCCGGACAGGTATTTCTAATTATAAATATTAAGAAATATTCGTGATATGTGACGATATAAATTTTATATCACCACATACCACGACCTACGCACAAACCTAGGATGATGTAGACATCATAACACAATAGAAAAATTAATTAATTAATAGAATGATCCGTAAGATAATGGGTTCGAAGATACCCATACGGAGAGTACTGGTTACGAGAAAGAGAAGAAACACCAACTGTACCACTAAAACCAGAAACACCAAACGATTAATGGAAAAGATCAGAAAACGAAAAAAGAAATTCTAAGGACTCCAGTACAGGACAGGAATACCGAAAAACATAATGGACCGAACCAAATTCAGACCACTGATTACTGAATTGAAGGGCTTTATCGAAAAACAAAAGCAGATACCGGATAAACGAAAAAAAGACAGTGAAGGAATATTGAGAGTATGGGTTGCAATAAGAGCTTTCACAAATATCTTAAGTTAATTTATTTGGTCAAAAATTGGTATCATACTAAAAAAAAACGAAGTACAGGAAAAATTACGTAAAATCATTTTGCAGACACAACTAACTATGTTACTATTTTGATATAATTTCAAAATAAAAAGTAAATTTAAAAATAAAAAGTACGTTGATGAATAAAGAAGAAAAAATTATTTTCATAAAAACACAAACGAAGAAGATGAATTTAAATTGTTAGGAGCGTGAACTCACTTTCAGTTAGTATACTGACAGAAAAGTACTAGTACTATTTGAAACCGTCTAACAACATTAGGTAACAGTAGCAGAAACACGCCTTAACAATTTCAGCAATCCTTAACATGATCAAATAAACGTAAATAACAATTTCAGAAAGAACCTGCACAAATATCACTTTCATACTTTTTAACAAGATATTTATACAACAAAATATTACACGATGTTATACATTCAGAGATACAATAAACGCTGGCTGTAACTTTTTTTATGTTTTACTTATTTAAGGTAGCATCAACAATAAAATTGTAACTTTTTATTTAGAATACAAGGATAATATGTTCAATCTATAAAAGCACTGGGTCTAAATTTATTACATTATTTTTCTGCGTTATATTATCATGCTGTAGTTAAACCTTTACCAATATGATGTAATAGTACCAAACTCATTGAAAAATTTTATGTTTCAGTAATATTGCTTAATCAGACAACCCTTGATGAAAGCTAAAGTGATTTTGGAACAAAGATTTGATGTTACCTTTAAAATTTACTTAATTAAAAATGTTGAGTTTAAGTTATTATTTTTTATCGGATAACCGTCCAAAGAAGGCTACAGAGTGATTTGTAGGTACCTAAAAAATTCGGGTGACTTATAAGTATAACCATAAACATAAATGCAAAATTATATTAGAAAAAGAGAAGCACAGAAACTCCACCGAAGGGTGATCAGCTTCCTTATGTCGTTTATGTTACTATTTGTCTCATCTTCACCATCACCTCATTTGTTATTGTAATACAATGCACAAGAACAAATTCTTTAATAATTTATTTCCAACTGTAAAATTTATTCAACTACGAAATGGTATGATGTGGTAATTTGTGTTAAAATGACGTGATAAGCGTGAGAGGGGTTGAGCCCCATTGGTGCCTCCCTAAGAATTGTTATTAAAAATCTTGTTTTGAATAAAATTTACCAAAATTAAATTAACACGGGTGTACTCCAGTAGAACAAATTAAAAATAAATCTACAATAAGGTTAAAGAAATTATGTTATCTGTGCGCCAGCCGCTAATTTCGTTACTAGAATGATGAGTTTGTGCATTGAAGTGTCAAATTATAGGTTAAATTCTGAAGGTTTAAATTAGGTATTAACTTTTTAAATAATTTTCAAAAAAACACTCCCTGTTATGGTTATCCGTAATGAAAAATAATAGAATAAATAAATTTTAGAATTTAAAGCAGGTTTAAAATTATTTTGTATCCTTTTTTACGTCCCGAATGTTACGCACTTTTTACATTATTGAAATTATTTGAAAGTAGACAATTTTATGATTATTAATGCGATGATAAGTGAAATAATTACACGAATGACTTCAGGGAAAACAGCACCTGCTCAATATTAAGACTCCCACGGGTATTTTTTTCATTTTCACATAATGTCTTTACTCCATCTCCTTCGAAGCCTGCATTGGAGGTTACCGAGTACATGTGGCATAACGAGGTCTCGTACGAGTTGGTTTTCGATCGAAACGCTAGTAAAAATTATGAATGATATCGCTAACGTATGGAACGTTTCGTTACATGAGACTTATATATGCACAGTCTTTGGTTCCCTAATTCTGGTACGATAATGCGTTTGCAGTTCGATTGGAAACACTGCAATTTCATTATTACTGAGAGCTTAGCAGAGGCAAATATTTGGCACTTGGTTTTATACTATAAAATTTTCGAATGCACGGGGAGTTTTGACCGCATGAAAAGATGTACATAATTTTATGCACGTTAACTTATTTTATTTATGTTCATATTTGTTTATTTGAACGGATTGTTTGGTTATTAAAAATATAAACGTGCTTTAAAAGTCCTGTATATAAACGCAAATTGCCAGTCACTGATATATTAATTTCTCACGAAACATCTGTTCATCTCACAATATAAATGTTAAAAAAGTAATAATACAGCTAATATTGCAAATAAAAGTTTGCAGAGGCAGTTTTTGGTTCCCTAATGAATATAGTAAAAGTTTATCTAGTAAGATAAAAAGGTAAGCTTTTCCAAATTATTTCAATAAAAATATTGTAAAAAAGTAAATGAAATAAAATACTTATGAATGCGAAAAGCAAGCGAGGATGCATAAATATAATAAATTAATTCCTTTTTATTTATTCGCAACTTAATTTTTTCTTTCTAAAACGATAAATTTCAAGTAACAATTGTTATTTTACTAAATTATACTCCTATAGTTGTTCTGTTACGAAAGAAATACGTTGAGGAAACATAAAGATATTTTTAGCAAACAGTATTCGACGTAGACAATACAACAGACCAAATAATATTTCATCTGATTTATTTCTGAGTTGTCTTCCAAAAGAAATCTTTTGACAATGTCACAATTACAGAACCGTTCTGTAGTAATCCATCATTTTCTCTGGACCGACTTGTAAATGCCCGCCTATCTCACTTTTGTTTTGATGAATGAAATAAATAAAAAGCGAAATGATGAATGATTATTCACCGCCTTTCACTTTTAAAACAAAGAGGAGCAATAGGGCCTACAAAAAAATGTAATATTCTGTTTATAAATTTGTACATACGTTTTATGAATGATGAAATTTTTGGAAGATTTTCAAAGATATTTTTTATAAAAGTGTAGGGCTACTTTTATTAGTTTAAACCTTTAGCAACCTTATTAATCAATCATTTGGTAATGAAAAAAAAACACTATAATAAACTACTCGCTCCATAGAGCTCAAATTCTGTACAACAGAAAAACTGAATTCAAAATAATTCATAGATAAAAAAAACTTAGCTAATAATTTAACATATTAAGTAAAATCTCTTTAATACGCATTCCCAAAACCGCTGCTTTTCACACAGACGTTCGAGTTAGAATTAAAATAGACAATGATAATTTATATTACTGTTAAAAAAACAAACGTTACGATTCAAAAATAAAACAAATAGAAAGAAACTGAATACATCACCATTTAACCATTAAAATCACGCGTAATTTGCACAGTCTGCCTGTCACCAATTAAAAAAAAATTAAATCAATACGCAAGAATTTATAATATCGTGGAAAACCAATATCAGTGAGTTGATATTTTTATCGCTTAATCTCCTTCACAGCGATCACTGAATACACTGCAACAATAAGTGTGGCACCTTCGGCCGTTAGTGCACGCTTTCATTACTGTGGTTTTCGTTATAGATTAACAAAACGAACACAAAGTCTTAAGTAAGGATAGAATTAATAACTTTATTAGTTATTCTTTCACAGTTAACTTTTTAAGTAACCCACCAGGAGGTAAAGTTGTCGCTGCGAGTCAGTTGGTTTTCGGAGACTAAAGTTCATCGGTTTAAATCCTGGTAAAGGTAGTTTAATTTTATAAAGATTAGAATACTAGACAGTGGGAACCGGTGTACTTTGATGGTTGGGGTTCGATTAACCATACTCTCTCAGGAATAGTCGCCCTGAGTAAGAAACTAAATCTCATTTACACATATCATCCTCATCTCATTAGGTCATGGGGTTGCTTATTGATCATAAATTGAACAGATTACAAAGTACACACTCACTAGAGATTAAAAAAAACTTTTGGGTACCAGGATATTCTTTCCTTATTCTTTGCTTCTGAGGGTCTCTTTCAAGTTACTCTGATGTACACTATAAGCGTTCGGTTTTGAATACGTTACTACGGTGTCTGAATTATCTAAATATTGTAATATTAATATAATTTTGTTCATTCAGTAAAATTTGGAAACTCATTTTAACGCAACCCATCTCAGGCTAATAGACTACTAACGCATTAATACAGTTGTGTTGTTTAGGTCATCAGCCAAAAGGCTGGTTTGAAACTCTAGAGGCTTTAGGCTTACTAAGTAAAACGAGGCGTAAGTTAGTTTACCATTCTCTTCATTACTGAGTGGAAAAGTATCCTTATCAGCATTCCAGGCCTTCTGAAAAGTATCTGCTTTCCACCCTGCAAATGACACCACTTCATTCACCACAGGGTCTGATTCTACAATAAAATTCATTACTCTCAGAAAATAACCCTGACTAGTATCTTTTCGTCTTTTTTCGTGGACGCACAAAGTCACTAATGTTGAAGTTTTGTTGAGAATGAACAAGGGTCTAGAACTGGTAAAAATTGTTAATTGCCGTAAGCTGCAGTACCTCGGTCATATAATGAGAAATCAACAAAAGATATATGATCAAGTGCAGCGCATACTGCAGGGGAAGATAGAGGCAAAGAGGAATCCTGGTAGAAGAAGAATTTCCTCACTCACTATAATTTGAGGACCTGATTCCACGGAATTGTTCCGGACTGCGACTAATAAGGTGAAAATAGTCATGATGATCGCTAACATCCGAACCGGATAGGCACGATAAGAAGTGTATTTTACACCTCTACCTCTTCTGTTCTTCATGCTTCAGTCATATAATTGGCTGAACATTTGATAAGAAACAGAACTAGTTTTTGTAGTCCTGGAACTTGCTCAAGTGCATATAATTTAACACTCCACGTGCATGTTTTAGGAAAGCAAATAATAATACTGTATGTATATTTTGATACATTTTAAAATTATATTATAATATTATGTATTATAGGAAAAAACCGCTGATACAGAGACATCTATATAGCAAAATGCACGTTAAACAGATTTAGTTGTTATGTTTACTGCAATCGTACAATGCAGGAAGAACGAGCGTAAGTTAAGGTAAGACGAAGATGGGTTCACGCGGCGCGGGTGTGGCAGTAATCGATATAGAGCAAGAGCAGAAGAGTGAGCCGGAGCAAGGCCTCCCCGCCGCGCCGTCACTATATCAAAGGGCCGGAGGGACGGATGGCGCTGTCGGGCCAGAGGGCTACAATGTTATATCGCCACGTGTACATAGCGTACCGTAGCGACTTGCGTGCTATTGCCTACACTAACCACCACACCAATAATATCACCACATTCATCACACAGGTGGCGTCAAGCAATCACTGTTACTGTTCACCGTCTAACTTTACTCTCATACCCCCTGAAATAAAAATAAATCAAATTAAAATGAGGGAAGTGCAGATAACAGTATAATAATATTTCGATTGAATGTTCATAACGGCACGCACGACAGCTACCATAGCACAGTACGCAAAGAGGAATACATGACAGAGAATTTTGTTAGGAAAACAAGATATTATCGAATACAAGTTATTAGTCTGACACACAATTTATGTGCTCTACTGATTTTTAACTTAATTCAACAATAAGTACCATAATAATTTTGTTTCTTTATATGAAATTCTCTGCAAAGAATAATTTGGTAAGTTTACTTTCACAGAAAAGCCAACCCATTATGTTTATTTCATTTTCAATATAATCCTAACCAACGTAATTAGTTATCATATCCTTTGCAATATTATCCGAAGGTGTATTTTTTAGTATTAACAAAAAAAAGCAGTCTCTTTTGCTTATTAAGTATTCTAAAAAAAATGTAAAGAATATGGTAGGCCTACTTCACCGTATACCGAATTTACTGTCTGTAACTTGATGGCCTCCGGAAGAGGGGAGCAATATGCGGATTGTAAAACCATTTCCGAAAATATACATCTAATTTTTTTTAAGTAACTGAAACTTATCGGAATGACGTATTTTTATAAAACAAAGTATTTCGCATGTTTTTTGTTTTATAAAATTATTTCGAAAAACACACACTTAATGAGATGATATATAATAGTCAAAGTTTTGTTTTTTAAGAAAAAATGCGGTTTTTTAAAATACATCGTCATTGTTCAACAACTACTTTTAGGATTAACATAATACGTGGCAGGTTTGTTCTAAAATAATTATGGAAAACGATGATGTATTAAAATTTAACAGAAAATCATTACTTTTTAAGTTACGAGGACAGTTTTTTCTTCGAAAACAAAACATTTACTACATTATACATTATATTATTAAGCGTGTTTTCGAAATAATTTTATAGAACAAAAACATGCGAAGTACATTTTTTTATAAAAATACATCATTTCCGACAAGTTTTAGTTACTTAAAAAAATTAGAAATGTTTTCTGAAAAGGTTTTACATCCGCATATTGCTCCTCTCTGCCGGAGGCCATCAAGTTATAGACAGACAGTACTTTTACTGACAGTCAATTACTGTATTTTATACATACATTTGGCTACCGTTTAAGAGACACCAAGAAAACACAAGGATTGTACAAAAAAATTGTGACATATGGACAATACATGTAACAATGGTAGGCGGCTTTTGTATGAAATTTTTAACAGGTAGAAATTAATTTTTATTGTAATAATTTTTATTGTATTTCTCTATAGATACAACAGCTCGTCTATTATCGCTGGTTGACATTTTAGTATACACTAAATTTTATTGTATTCCATGAGGTTCTATATAATTAATTCTTCAAATTATTTTGTCCTTAATTACTAGTTTATTCCTTGCGTTCTATTATTTTGTTATATTTTTTATCCTTCTAAAAATTCGATGGTGTTGTATATAAAAGCACCAGTTCGTTTGTTAGTCAGTCAGTAATCTGTGAATCATTGCGAAGTTAGTTTGGGTTAAATAAAGTGAAGTGTTTAAGAACCGGTTTGTTTGTTGCGTATGAAAACAGACTCCTCGTAACAAGCAAACAGTGTGCTACTAGTAATAAAATGGGTTACAACTGTAGATAAGAATTTTAATTGTTTGATTAGATTGGCCATAAATATTTTTAAATAAGTTAAGTATTAATTAAGTTAAATATTTTATTGTAATTTTCTAATTGTTATAAGTTTAATATTTAATGTACGTAATGCGTTTGTGAACAAATATATTAGGACGTATTGATATTTATAACTATATCCCGCAAGAACCCGGAATAAACGTCACAATATCATCAAATGTAATATGAATTTACGTAACTTTGATGTTTTAGCGGGTAGGATTAATTAACGTCTGCGCATGTGCAGCATGTTCAATGTTATTTGCTTGCTTCTTACTACGTTAGCAACCCTTATTAGCTTTTAGAATATTTATCTAAACAGGAAATCTTGAGAAGGGTGAACTTCCGACTTCTTAAGATGCATTCCAATTAGAAATGGTTGGACTGGGGAAAAGATTAAACTACGTAAACGCCATAAATACTAAGTAAAACAAAAGGAATAATATTTTTCTTAAGACCTTTTGTTTTCAGTATTGCAATGTTTTTATGGTTGTTATAAGATGGAAATACCTTTTACATAAAATTCAAGACTGGGAAATATTTACTTTAGAATTTCTACAGAGAAACATTATTCAAACTGCTTTTAAATTGAACCATCATATACTGTTCGAATCACAGAATAAAATACGAAATAATAGACAAATGGGAAGAAAAGTTCCAAGTGTATAGTGAAACTGAAAGTAAAGAATATCAGAAAAAATACATTAATATTTAATTAAGTTTTTCTTTACTAATTATTAATCAATTAAACTGTAAACAATGTGAACTTATAAATTCTAAAAATAATTAAATAAAGAAATAGGCCTACATTTTAATAAACCAATCAATTGATAGTAATATCTTAATAATGAATAAAACTCAAATACCATAATAATAAGAAAGATTTTAACGTTATATTGTACGAATCTAAAATGAACGTAGAACTAAAATTACCAAATTGCGCCGAAAATTACTTTTCGTAGGCGTGACGCACGCACTTATACACCTACTAATGGGAGTCCATTAAAAACTACTAACTTACTTTTTGTAATTTTATATCATGATTCTACAAATAAACTGGTTTTTCCATTCGAACAATGTTAGAAGTAATGAAATGGCAAAAACTGAATTTTTTAAATGTAATAATTTTTTTAATATTATCTTATCATTACAAGCCGACATCAAAATAATATCACATAATGAATAATTTTATTGAATGAATATGCTTCACGTTTTGACATTGAAATAAATTGTCTCCTTGGCGCCGTCAGTCTTGTTTTTCTTACAGTAGAAAATTCTGTTGTTTATTTATTTATTTAGTTTGTTCTGTTAATATACTTTACCTTTTGAGAAAGTTCGATAATTGTCTTCTATAAAAACGGCTGATCATTTTACAGTTATTCTGTGCTGTTAGAAACAGCTTTAAAGTGAGTTGGTACACAATGCGTCGCGTATTGAAGCAGTTTCTTTGTGTCGGGCAGTTAGCGTATAATTAGTTAGTTAGTATAATCAGTTAGCGTACATTTGTTTAAAGTTATAAGTAGGAATCACTTAGGCCTATTAAATGTTAATGACAATATTTTTTTAGTTAAGTTTCATTTAGTTAAGTCTTAGCTAAGTTTTAGAGTATTTTATATTAAATTTAGTATGTTTATTAAGTTCAGTAGTAACAAGTAATTTTTAGTCATAAATTGTAAAGATTACTTTAATTGATTAATTGCGAATAAATATTTGTTAAAAATTTAACAGGAGGTTTCGTTATTTAGAAATAACTGTGCCCTGAAAGACCCGGAAAAGACGTCACATTCATTATAGACCCATTGTATATGTTATTCAAATTACATAAACCGAACTAAAAAAAACTGTTAAAATAAACAAGTATTCCTGTTCAAAGTAGGTTAAAACTAAAACTAAATTAATTTTGAAATTTCCTGAAAGAAAGTTTATTAAAGTTGTTTCCAATTAATCGCTACTTAAAATTCAAAAACTATATGCTACTACAAAAGTAAAAAGTATTCTCGGTAAAATATTTAATGGTAATACGTAACGTTGACTGAATTCTGTTTTAAATCGCCTAGTATAATATTTAAAAATAGAAATGATATTGAAAAAAGTTTTGGACGTAAATGAATTATGAATAAAATGACAGTTAAACTAAATTTGAAAAACGTGTATTAGTTAATGTAGATAGGATACCTGTCAAAATGTAGCCGATCAATTTTATGAAAACGGTAGTAGGTATACAGGTAATATTGATTGCAGAATACAGCGGCCATTACAACAATTTGTTTTTTCGATTTTCCGGTTGATGGGTGGTAAAAAATGATATAATCCAGTCAATTTCTGGGTTTTTCTTTTCTTTTGGTTTTTCAGTGTTTTAAGTCACGTCAACTGTATTCATTATTAGTGATTAATAAGGGTCATAATACAGAATTGGTGAGTTTTAACGTATAGGCCTAATAATTCTAAACTTTAGCTCCGTATAATAATTCTTAACTTTAGATAAAACGTTCCGTTAAGAACATGGCTAAAAAACTGGCTTTTTAATTATCGAACAAAACCTTTTCAAAATAGGCTATACAGTTCAAAATTACATTCATATCAAATTTCTTCGGTAATTTAACGCTGAAATCGAAATAAATGAGAAAAACCACGGCAAATTATAATAATTATACAGTTTAATGTAATTTCACGACAAAGTCAATAGATAA
Source organism: Catonia carolina (assembly GCA_035578175.1). Taxonomy (NCBI): domain Eukaryota; kingdom Metazoa; phylum Arthropoda; class Insecta; order Hemiptera; family Achilidae; genus Catonia; species Catonia carolina. The sequence continues at coordinate 87,749,020 of JAQMRL010000002.1, forward strand.
ATTTTCTTTACTATCATAAGATCTAATAATGCCATTTGTTTACACAAAAAATAACTTTAATAAATACACTGGAATTGTAAAGTGTTCGTTAAAGATGGTACAATGGTTAATAAATAGGGCATTAGATTAAATATGAAGTTCACGAAAAAATTTTAATCAAAATTAGTTCAGTTTAAATGCCAAATCGTGTGTTTAATGAACAGTAACAAACATTACTGTTAACAAGTTTAAACAATACTAAACAGTCTTCATAAGAACTATTATTATAATAGTGTTATTCTTCGCTGATCAACGATAGGTATCAGCTTAAAAAATGTTTACAGGTTTTATAGCAGATTTCACCGTGATCTTGATTCTTTATTTACTATAATTAATTTAGTTGAACAAATTAAGCTAAAGAAGTTACAAAAATAAACTTCTAAAAGGAGATAAAGTGTGTAACCTTAAATTAAAAATATTGAAGCCTTCGAGAAGTAGTTATCGAATAATCCTGTCTAATTCTTCGGACTGATGGTTGTTAAAAGTGGAAGTTGTTAACAAAGGGAAAAGCCTACATCTTTGACAATTATTCATCAAATAGAGGAAACTTAAGTAATTTTAGCACGTTATAGAGACAGTAAATACTTAAACTGATAATGCTGGGGAAGATCAATAGGAAGAAGGAAGATATTCACGTTGAAAGACCTGAAGAGCGATTCGATTGCTCTTCAGCAGACCATTTTAGCAATGTGGTACGCCGGATCCGGACTGCTATTTATCCAACATTTGGCAGGAGATGGGTTATGAGAAGAATAGGAAAAACAGAACAGACCTTAAGAATATATCAACAGAGCTAGGAAACTAACTGGACCAAACAAGATATAAGATTACGAACTTTAAAGTTTTAAGAAAGAGCTTTTATTTCTTTTGGAAGAAAAGCCTTTAGTTATTTCTTCTCTTCACGGAAGAACAAAGAAAAATCTGCGGCGAAAGATTCTGAAATGTAGTATTTAAGGAAAGTAAGTTTTAAAATTATTTCATATCACCTGAAATAACATTTACAAAAATTGGGCTAAATATTTTTGAGTAAAATTAGGTCAAAACATCATTAAATGGGGTACTAAAAACTTTGATTAATAAATACCAGAAGTAAAATTTCCAAAAAAAGTATTCTAAGAGCAATTACCAAAACCGGGCGATTTTCTCAGCCGGAAATTCTCCCTCTGGTTACTTTAATAAATAAAACGAAAAAATCAAAATGTCATAAATTCGTCATACTTTTTTTAAACTAGTAGCATAACATTACACAGGTAACGTCTTTAAGATGATTAATCTACAAAAAAAACAACTTCAATACTCCACCAAGAAAAAGAAAAATATTTTGAAGGCATTCGCTATATGTTTATTTTCCGAGTGTTGTATGTGACATTTCAGGGAAATTCAAACGGCACGTTTAACACTTTATTTCATTCCAATCAGGTTCTGTAGGGATACAAACGGTATTTCAATCCGCTGTCAAAACCAACCGCTGCTTAACAGCAACTGAAAGAGTCCGAAAGAATAATAGGGACCTTAAATTACTTTCTACCTATTCACTTACGTACTGCATTACAGTATATAGTTTGTAAAAAAATCGAAATCAATAAGGTTCACAAAAACTTTTCGTGCAATTCCAATCCAAATACAGTCTACGAGTAAAAAACTCATCAAAAATACAATAGTAAATAAGAGAACTGTTCCGTATAAAGCTCCTTAATTTCATTGCCAGATGGTAAATTTAGTTAATATTGTAAAACGTTTTCAAACATTAGAAACGTAAATTTAAATAATTGTTTTACCATCCGTTAAAAAGAATGTATACAATTCAGATTCTCACAACTGTAATTTTTTCAGCATGTCTGTCAATTTTGTTAAACGTGACATTCCTGAGTTCATCGTTGGTTGTATACGTAGTGAAATGAAAATTAATGTAAATTCCTTAAGATCGAGTTTACAAATAAGAATAATTTTCGTTCGTAAAGGAAACGAAAACAAGTGAGCGAAATCACCCATAGGTGATTAAAGTCATATGTGTAATTTTGATTTACAGCAACGAATTTTTAACGAATTACTAGAATAAATATTAACGACACTTCCAACGCAGCCCGCACAACCAAATACATACTGTTTGTACCTTACAAATATTGTAAAAAGTAAACAAACATTTAAACTTTTACGCTTGAAGACTGTCTGGAAATCACAAAACTGTCTAAAATTTACAAAACGTGATAAAAGTCTATAACTTACTAGCATGGCCCGCGCGACTTCGCACGCGAAACATGTGTAGGACCTAATCAATTTTTTTTAAATTAATATGTAACAGAAATTGTCAAGCTGCTAGATCGACTGTATGTATATACTCCAACGTACACACACACTCACAACATTTAGATAATTTCCTCCGCTTACGTCTTTCGTCTTCATTCAACTTTTTTATCTACTTCAACAGCAATACCTACTTACATGTACACACACACTTACATATTTATGAAAATTTTCATTAGAGCCCTTAGGGTCATCAGTGTTCTAAATTTAAAAAGAAAATGTTGCTGTGAATATAATATGCTCTCAAAATTGCGTGAAAATCTGTTTAGTAGTTCTGGAAATTAGCATCCACAAAAACACGCTTTATAATTTTAGTATAGATTATAACAAAAAAAAAGTTACAGAATTAAGTAACTTGAGTAAAAAATCTTTAAGAACAGTATTTAATTGAATTACATTGCCGTTGGTTTATCCAAAATTCAAATTAGTTACTGTAAATTATTTCCTTAACTGTTTGTTGTTTTTCTATTGCCGTAATATTTTGTTTTTTCTTTAGTCACTTAAAATACAAATATGTAACCTTAAAATATATAAGCGGAATTTGAACTATAACGCTTTAAAAGTGAAAAATTTTAAGCAAATGCTGTATTAAAAGGATTAATATTCAATCATAAAATTCAATGATTTCAGGTAAGTTAGTACAAAAATGTACAAAATAATTTAAATTCACTGAATGTAGACAAAAAAGAATTTAACGTAAAACAAAAATTATAATTTTATGTTAATATATTCAAATGCAGATGATAAAATGATAATTTCTTCCATTATACGTTTGAGATCGGTGGTCGTTGGTTCTAATGTTTAAGGGTTGGTATAAAATGATACGGTAGATGGCGGACGGTGCTACTCTTATCAAGGGGTAGTATAAGAGTATAATTACAGGGTTAAAGAGCACAGTAATGGGGCTGTACACCGAGCTGTTGAACTGGAGTAAGGATGAGAGAGGAAAGTGTAGACTGGTCTAAAACTAAAACGACGTATCTTCCTTGTCAACCGATTACTTAAATACACACCAAAGGATCTAATTTTATAAAATTGTATTTTCCTCACAAACATTTCACAGAATTTTTCTCTTTTTTATTTAAAATACGAAATTTTTAACAAACATTTAGCCACGAATCAGGTTTATAAAATGAAAATACAAAAAAGAATGGAAAAATACTTTAAGGACTGTCGAAATGAAATCCAAAAAATTATATAAACTTGGTTTCCAAAAAATTCTTTTTATTACATTCCATGCTCGGTATTTTTAGCATGCATTGTAAATGCTCATTCAAATGAACACCTATTGTATTGTAGACATAAATGAATAAATAAAGTACAAACATACCGTTTATGAAATAGATGAAATACCTATTCAAAATTTAAATGTATTAAACAAATTTTTGTATAATACATCCAGTTTTAGAATAAAAAACAAACAAAAATTTAATTTTTTAATACTAATTAAAAGTAATCTAACAGAAGGTATAGAAAAAAATTATAAAACAAGTAAGCTAGCTTTTCATTATCTTGAGAATTAAATAATTTAATAAGTGGTAAGTGAAAAATTAAGTTTAGCCTAAGACTCCAAGAAGGATATCAATCAACATAAGAAGAAAATTATTACAAAACCATTAGGACCCCCGGGACAACCCAGTCAATCAGCTCTCAAAATGTCTCTTTGCGTAAATAATTAACAACCACTGAGAGAGTTTTATACGAAGTCGTTTGACTTCGTATAGTGACAAGCTGGTAAACATTCATTAACATTAGTGTTCCTGTTCAAACCATACATACTCAACCCAAAAATCAAACATAAAGCAGCGATTAAATAGGGTAGTAGTTTAAAATAAAGAAGATCCCTACGAGATAAAAGTAAAAAAATAAACAGAATTAATACTGTTACTGATCCAAGGAACATATTATAACGTTCAGATAAACCATATAAGATGTTTTTTTAAGACGTAAATATTTGTTTACAGGTTCTTATACAGACTACAAATCAGACAGAAGGATAAAAACACAAATATCTTAAAATAAATGTGATTACAAAGAGAACTTACTGCAAAATTCAACAAAAGTAATTAACAAACCGAAGGTATTGATACACAGGCTTAATAATTTTACCGTAATATTTTAACGTACAATGTCCATAGAGAAATAGGGAGGCAATAAATCACAACTTGAACGGATAGACAAAAGGTATTCAATGGGAATGAAGAAATTAAAGCGACTGTAATTTAAAGGAATAGAAACTGACAGCGCGTCTAAAGATTATACTATGAATGAATGAATAAAAAATTTAAGATAATTTCATTGACGCAAAAAGTTTTATTAGCAGGTCTATAGGAAGTGCGTTACACAGAAAATCCTATAATACTAAAAGAAAAGGTTATTAACGTCTATATAATACTGTAAAATTTCAAATTTTAAATAAACAAATTGTTAAAGTACGAATGATAAAAATCTAAAAACAGTTTAAAACGCATACCCGGTGTGTAAAAAGTCTGAACCGGTTAATTTTTAGTCAAATTGCTTTTTATAGCGAAGAATACGATTCCGATGTAAAATTTCAAGAGAAAAATGGCGAACCCCGTTTAACGACAACTTTCACCGTTCTTTAGATATCCAGATCGGGGAAACACGCTATCGCCTAACTCTGTTTACGTTAATTATTTGCTGTAGAAAACCATGAATGACACAACATTTAACATCATCTTCTTACGGAAAAACCAATTCTGTAATCCATTTAATAAGATTTAATTAGACGATAATTTTAATTGCAAATTTTGACAACAATCTGGACATTTCAATGGCTAATATCGAAAGAACGGTGAACGATATCGTTAAAAAAGTTTCGCCATTGTTTTTCTATTGAAATTTTACATCAAAATCATTTGCCGTAAATCGACCTTTCTATTTAAACAAAAAAAGTTAGATTAAATATGGTGGAATCCAAGACGGCGGACGTAAATTTCGGGTACAACTTAAGAAGTAAATTTTTTATTCTCATCGATTATTTTTCGCAACAAAAAACAATTTGGTAGAAATCTTCTTTTCCTTCACCAAAAAAATTAAAGATACAATAGGCCTCATACTTTCAAAAACCGATCTGGAGATATAACTTCCAAATTTACGAATACACCGCTAAACCGAATTATATAGCTCGATTATAGTTTTACCAATCCGTGCACTTCGGATTATAAAGGACTCCTCGTAGTACATACGAAACGAGACTATTCACAATGATCTACAAGTTCCTTACGTATGAGCAATACTATGAACGTTTTCGTAGAACATGAACATGACATCGAAACGAATTAATCAGGACGATTAGAGTAGTTATTTTACCGGACAATCCTCCAAGAAAGCTAAAAATACTTTGAAACAGACATTTGTTGTTAGATAAAAAAATTCATATGACTAAATATTATAGCTATGAATAATAATCTAACATTACATTAGAAAAAAAAACAGAAGCTCCATTGATCCATCGATAGGTAGTCTGCTTTCTTATGTCTTTCATCTTATAATTTGTTCATCGTCACCATCAGCTCATTTTTAATTATAATACACTGTTTAGACACAAATATATAATAGTAGATAAAACAGATTAATAAAAGTAGAAGGATAAATGAATATTGAGAGAAGAAATTTAAATATAGTTTACGCATAAGTACGTAAGAAACTTCTTTTCTATCTATCAAGTAAAAGAAAAACCACTAGAAGAAAACCAGCTTTATTTTATAGGAATTTATATTTGAACAATTTAATACGTCCTAATATAAATCCTAGAGGGAAGAAAATGGTTTTTTGTTTTCCAACAATTTTGTTTAACAACATAAGTAGGCCTACTACACGTTTGTATTTATACAAGTTTATAAATATACTGGAAGAACAAATACTAATATCCTATTTTCGAAAATAAGTAAAAACAACAAAAGTATCGCCGATATTGATCGGCAGTGAATCAACAAGATGGGGTGGTTTCCGAAGGGGAGTCAACACCAGGAGTAAACATAATAATGACGCAAAGATAGGAAAATAGGAATTGCAACGGAGGTTTCTGGTATTGTATTGGGAAGACAAAAGTACGTGTACACACGCACACAACCGTATCCACTACGTGCAATCAAGAGCGGGAGTTGCAATGCCCTAAACAAAATCAAGGGGTGACTCATACTTCTATTATTATCACCATCATCATTGATATTGGTATAGGTCGGAACTCTCAGTACCCTACTCCGAAATAGATTACACTAGAACCAAGCTGTTCGGTACAGAACAAAGCCAGATGTTCACCAAACAATGTGTCACAGGAATGTATCTAATACGATTCAAAACGCACAAAATCAACACAATTTATATGTAATATTATCGTCTAAAATTATAATTAATATTTTCAAATCAAGAGCTCCCAACATATTTTTTATGTTTACTTGTTTAAGGTTGCAACAAAAATAGTCATTAGCTACCACAGCCACATAAGAATTAAAGTTTGTTATTAAAATGTCTTGACCAAACGGGTTGGTCTGGAGGTTAATTCATCGTCGCGAGTCAGCTGTTTAACAGCTGATTTTTGGAGGCGAAGGCTCCTAGTTCAAGTCTCAGTAAAGTTCAGGTGTAAGATTTTATACGGATTTGAATACTAGACAGTGGTTACCGGTGTACGTTGATAGTTCAGGTTCAATTAACCATCCTCTCCCGGCCTTAACCGGGAGATTAACCGGGAATGGTCGGCCTGGGTGTGCACAAGACTACACCTCATACACATCATCATCTTATTGGGTAATGGGGTTGCTTATTGTTCTGAATTGAACAGATTGCAACGAATACATACAAGAGATAAAAAAAATGTGTAACTGTAAATCTCAGGTACAAAAACACGTTATGTATACACTTAATATCCGTTAGTATGAGTTTCGTATATTGTTTTATGACACTGATAACCTAACGTAATCCTGGGCATTGTATTAGTAAGTGTTTTATTATTAATAGTATTTTTACAAAAAAAAAAATAGTTCGGTTCATCATTTATTCTCCTAAAAACCAATTGTTTTACCCACTACATCTCATAGAATAGCATTTCTATTAGGTTTTCACGATGAAACACCTGTAAAATAAGAACAAAATCTCTCTTTTCCTCTCATTTATTTTTGGATCTGTATTAATAAAATACAACAAAACTTATTTTTCTCTATTTAGGAAATTCACAATCTGTTGGAAACAATCAGTGAATGTGATAACACAAAATTTGGAAAAAAATAACATGATAAATAAACGTGAGTGGAGAGACACAGTCCAGTGACAGATTTTTGACGTGAATAGAAAAGTGTACCATTAATTGTAGCATTTTTAACACTGCAATGGATAGTCAACTACAGTACTACGTCAATTCATGAGGTTTCGGCTCCATCGACGTTTTAGACGTCTTATTGGATTGTTTGGTAGAGTCTGAGTAGCCAGATTTGAGATCAATGGGTTATGGTGGTTCCCGAGATTCTTTCTAAATTTTGTAGAGTTTTAAGAAAACTTCATTAATGTAGGGTACGTTTAAGTCTGAATGTAGCGTTTTATTGGTTACATAATAGGGGGCGTTAACTATACTCCGTAAAAGCTTTGATAACAAAATTTTAAAACATAATATTGAAATACAATACAATTAAAATAAGCTAGAAAAATTGAACAAGGGTTCAGCACATCGATCCTTCCATTATTTATAATGAACCGAACAAAAAACCTGTACTAAAAGATGTATGATCACAATAAATTTTTTATTTTAAAATAAAACAAAATTGTTTATTTATTTATCTTTTAGTTTAGGTCAGATCAACAAGATTACACGTGATAATTAGCGACTACTCGTGAGTTAAAGAACGGTGGTTCTGAACAATTAATAATTTTCCAGAGCCTAGCCATAAATCAACCTCGAGACCTTCCACTTTGCAGCGTAGCACTCTAATCACTACGCCAAGGAAAAGATCGAAGAACTTTCAGACATAGCTGGTAATAAATTCTTTATAAAACAGTTGATTTCATAGATTTCATTCAACAGATCTCGATTTCATGAACATACTAGTGAGCGTACTATTCTGTTTTTTCGTGATCGATTAATTTATTAAAAAATTGAATATATAAAAATGTTTCCGTTTCTTATATCATCTTAATCTGGAGGTCTAAGTGTAGCATCAAGTTGTTGACGTATAATGGAATTCTTTAAACTATGCAGAACACTACAGATAAAAATACCTGGAGCATCTTTAAATTTGTCTTCTAGAGTGATTTTAGCTTTAAATATTTCAGTATATTGACCTAATACCGCATAAACCTAGTATTAAACAAAAGTAGATATAGGTATAAAATACTTTCTATTTTTAGTTCATCGGAACGGTCCGAGTAGTTTAACTTATTATAATTTCAAACCGTATCCAGAAATCGAATCCGGAACCTTTAGCTTTGTGTTTAGCATGCTGACCACGGATGCAACAAAAAATTACCGATAATTGAAGTAAATTAAAAAGATAATTCATCTGAAAGGTTATATCCTTAACTAAACCGCAACTATAATATCTTAATACTTGTATAAGACGTGCCTGTAAAGAAGTTTGTAACAAAGTTTAACTTTAAGTAATACAGGTTCAATAAAAGTTAGTAGTCGTGTAATGCATTCAAATGTATGATCTCTAAGATTACACATGCTTGCACGTATTTGGAACAAGCGTGTATAGCTTATACACCACTTTTTTTACCGAAGGTGTACTTTAATAATGAGACAATTAAAAAACGAGTTCCATAATATAACATGATAAACACTACCAGCCTTAAAGCATTAAGACAATTTTTAATTTAACATAAAAGAATTAACAACAAAAGAAAAAATACATAAATAGAAATTAACTGGAGGAAAATAAGCGACCTAAGGTATACTTTACAGATTTACAAACAACTTAGCATTTAATTTTTTCAGAATGAAAAGTAAAATGAGTTTATTTTTCTATATAAAAGAAGGAAACGTTTTCCCATATTCATCAGGTATTTCTGTGTTGTTGTTTTTTTCATAGTAACTAAACAGAAGTGGCTTCAATGTTATTCTTGTCAGAAGATGTCAGTTTATTCTAGTTATTAAAAAGAAATGTCAGACATAATTAACGTACAACGACGTTTAATTACTGTTTGAGTAACGTATGTAAAGGTAAAAACGTCATCGTTCATTAATGAAAAACTTTGATATGTTTAAACTAATCTTCAGGTTAATCGGTTAATATATTTACTGCAGTTAGAAAATACTACTACATTCTCTAGTTTGTGACCTAATAAATTTTATTAAAAAATTTAAAAAGATATATTTATATGCGTGAAATTTTTTACTCCACAAACGGAATTTAAAAAAATAAAAACCAAAATAATTATGAATTTATTTTGTTTAGGTTTTCGATTATAAACATGGATATATAAACTTCTCCGTTTATGAACAGATAAAGTATTCAACAGTCTGTTCCTGAAATGGAAAAATTGGGGTAGGTTCCTTTTATGAAAATAAGGAAAGGTTCCAATTAAATTAGGTTTGAAAATGCTTCATTTTCTGTCAAAAAGCCTTTTTGAGTTTCTTTCAGAAAAAATATGCCACAACAATAATAGTAATGTTTTATTAAATGAAACTTATTGTGTTAGGTACTGATTTCGGATGGCCACTTTTCCACTATGAAGAAGCTACATCACTTTGCTTCAAATGGTTACCCCGCCTTCGACTGAATAGATACATACATACACAGAGGGGGATGGTTTACAAAACTAAACGTAATCATTCGAAGTATTACAGCTGGGTCTGTTAGCCGTTGACCTATATATAAACCGTTTTAGGTATATCAACATGAATGCAAAATTTAATAATAATATCAAAACACTGTGAGATAGTTGTAAGTCAGCATCAACTGATGAATTCAGCATCTGTCCAAAAAAAAGACAGTAAAGATAGTATTTTCAGAATTAGAGAAGAAAACTGAAAATCCAAAATAAGAATTTGAGCAAGAAAATTAAATGAGTAACAAATTTATGATTGTTGTAGTCTTAAAACTGACTGAAACGAATATAAATATCCAACATTTTATCTCTTGAAGTTTGATCCCAAACAACGAACCTATGGTGAATTTTGAACATTAACTTTTGGATCGGTTTACGTTACTTCAAATGGAAACTGTAATTAAGTTAACGTAACTACTGTAATATCATATAGTAAAAAGATAATTTTAAAATTTGAAGATTTTTGATATCAGTGATTTTTAATGATGGAAATAAAAACCGGTTCAAAATCAATGCAACAAAATCCACCATAACTTGGTTATTCGCGATTGGATTTTAACAGAAGTAACGTTTTGTTCAGAATAAAATGTTAGATTTAAATAAGCAAAAAAGGTTTTTCATAAACTAACGAGATACTAAGAATCAGTTAAAGATATAAATGCAGCTTTAAAATATTTGATAATACAATTTTGAAACAAATTTGATCAATATAAGTCGTTTTTAAGTAGCCTACACTTAAAAATTGATCAGCCATGGTGTAAATAGGATGTTTTAGGTTTTAAATTTTAAATGAAAATTTAAAGAAAATTACTAAAGATATGCTTTTTATGCACGAAAAAGTGTTTACTGTTTACCGTAATACTGGTGGTTTTAGAGAATATTGTAACAGGAACGAAGAGGAGACGAGATTGCGCACGAAGGTTCCAGAATTCCATTCATGGAGATAATTAGGGAATAATAAAAATAGCAATAGCGAATGACAGTTTTACAAAGATGACCATAAAGGTGTGTCAATTCACAAAAGTTGTAAAAACTATCGTGTAGTACGCCTATTATAAAATTTCAGGTATACTATTGTGTACAGCTATTTTTTTTATGAAGTTGTTTATGAGGTTGTTTACGTTTTCTATTTACAATAGTTGATTTGTTAACAAAGAGATTTTTCTAGCATTCATTACTAAAGAGTTATTATTTTTGTACATTATGATTTCTCTACTTTGTTCTGGAACGATCTTTGTGATGATTATAAAAGGAGACCCCCTAGCGCGGTCCAGTCAGTATCCGTTTGATCTTCGACAAACGATTACCGGGTTTGTTATAGCAGGTTAACAATTCCGAACATTGTTTGGTCAACGACTGTTATACTGCCTTTGTTGTGTGTGTATTGTAAAGTTAATGTGTAAGTTTTGTGAGTTCAGTTTCTGTGTTTTGTATGTTAGTGTAATCTATAAAAGTGATTGTAAGTACGCTAAGTAAGTTATTAAGTTATTTATTGTTTGTTATTTATCTTAAGTGAATTATTAAATCATTTATTGTATTTCTTAGTTATATATATATAGTGGCGACTATTTACAACACTATGGGTCGTTTGTCGCAGTCAAAACGCCATTTTTGCCTGTCTTGCCATGACTCCTCCTCCATGTTTCTTCTCCCCATGGCTCTGTCAATACCTTCCATCCATCTCCCTCTCGGTCTTCCTCTTTTTCTATTTCGCTGCGGTCTCCAGTTCCATGCCTTCAGTGGGATTCGTGCGTTGCTCATTCTTCGCATGTGACCATACCAGTGCAGTTGTTTTCTCTCAATACGGTCTATTATTGAGTCTTCAATGCCCATTATTTCTCTTACTCTTATATTCGTTTTCTTAGTTATAATTAGTTTAATCATTTATTTTGTAATCTTTTAGTGAAATAAATATCTGTAATTGTAAACTTTAGTGTATTAATTATTTAATAACCTAGATCCCGAAACGGACCTTAGTAATAAGTGTCACAATATATATTTCAATTATCAATATAATACGGCTGTTGAAAATACCTGAATAGGATGTTTGATAAAATAAAAAATTTCATAAAGGTATTTTCAACCATAGTTAGTATTTTTTTGTAAAACAAAAACAGAGAACGAAACGTTTAGAACCTTAAGTTGATTGGAACATTTAACCTTATTATTAATGTACGCAATCAGTACCTAAAGTATCATGAATTTCAAGAACATTCTTTAGACTGGAGAAAATATTTTCCTTCAAGGCAAAGCATTATCAAGAAGGTTAACAGCTAAGAAAGGTGCAATTTTACGTTACAATTCACAACGGGTTAATTTATAATAACAATAATTCTAATGTTTACTTCCCACAGGAATAAAATAACTAACAATTGAAGAAAAGAGCAATAAAATCTCAAGCAATAAGATGACTTACACGCTCTAACGTACAGAGTAGTACTGTACGTACGTCGTTTGAGCAACGACCGATTTGCATAAAATGCTAGTAGGGGAAATGCAAATCAGCTAAGCGTATTATACACTAGTTGTATAAGCTGATTCTTCTTCCTTTTTAATCATCTTCTATTCTGTATTTTTAAAATTCATAAGTAATAATACTACAAATTTTATCCTATTTCTATATTATTATATATACAATGTGCATATATATTAGCATATATTACGCGATAAACGAGAAAAATTTAGTTATTTTTGCTTGTGCATGTATGATTTCACATCTAGTTTTCCCAACCACTCTTTTTAACAGTATAGACTAACCATAGTAAAGAAAAAGTACCTAATAAAAATATTTTTTGCTATTTTCTTTTACAATTAGGTACCGCTAGTTAGAGTTTTATTATATAGTTTACGGAAAAAGAATACCTAATGCAAAAAGATTTTCATAAAAGTAATTAAATCCGTTATAATAAATAAGGTACATACCTGAGCTAAATAACCACCATGAAAATATTAACGCCTCATTTAATTTTTAACAAAACAAAAACAGTTGACAGCAAACGCGATTCCGCATGTAGACTACGCGTGCAATTTCTGGTTTACTTTTCCAACAGCAATGTAAAATTCTATTCAAGAAAATGATACTAGTGTCGGTTCACAAACAGACGTATTAAAGAGTGTTTCTTTTAAATAAATTTAGATAAAGAAGATCCGCTAATTTCTTAAGAAATAGTTTTGTTGTTTAGGTCACCGGCCGAAAGGCTGGTTTGCACCTCTAGAGGCTTTACTAAGTAAAACGAGGACTGAGGTGGTTTACCACAGCCTTCCTTACTGAGTAGAAAAGTATGCTTATCAGCATGCCAGGTCCTCTGAAAAGCCTACTTTCAACTCTGCAAATGACACCTTTACTTCATTCACCACAGGGTCAGGCTGTATAATTAAATTCATGTGTATTTTACAGTCTCCTTCTCCCGTTCTTAAATGCTTCAGTCATATAATTGGCTGACCATGTGATAAGAAACAGAACTATTTTTTGTAGCCCTGGAACTAGCAGATTGAGTGCAAATAATTTAACACTCCACCTGCTATATAATAGTTTAGTTAAATGTATATAATAAAAGTAACATTAGTAATAGAAAATAATACAGCAAACATCAACACGTACTTTAACATGCCGCCGCCTACGAAGAGAATGGAGTGGAGGATCTAACTGCCTAATTGTAAAAAACAATATAGTCTATGCTTAAAAAAATTTCCATTTTTTTATTGTGCAGATTTATAAAACTTTAATATTTCATTTTATGAATTTATTTTTCTTTGCGTTGTTCAGACTTTTATTACTCATGTAAATATTATTTTATAGATTTCATTTTGTTTATCGTACAGTATAATTTGTTAAAATTTGTATTTCTACGCTACTTTTTTCTATATATTCTATGTTATTCTTGTTATATGTAGGCCCCTAATTTATTAATTTTCTTTTTATTGCTCAACTCTGAATTATCCACTTGGATGGATTGTTCAAAGGAATTTTCCGTTTTATTCACATCATTTATTTATTAAAAAAATTGTTTAACTTTTAGATGGTTATATTATACACTAGTTTCTGAAAAAGGAATGAAATTTAAAAAAAAATAACAGAAACCTTTTATAAAGCAAACAGTTTATATTCTAAACGAGTACTTCTATCTACTTACCAGTAGCATTTATATCGTTTCTTTAAAAAATCAGTGGTAAATCTTCATTGAATATAAGCAACTATACCAATACCTCCATTTTGTAGTCGATGCTTTTTCTAACAATATTGGTTAACGAATTTTATCTTTATAATATACTGTATTTGCTAATCGGTTAAATTTTTAATGCAATAGATTATTGTTTTGATGTGATTATTTACGTGTCCACAATATCCGTTTTGTAACATAAAAATGGATAAGATAAATATATTAAATACACTTCATCTTCTACAAAAATGACTTCGCAAATTCTGAAATTAAAATACTTTCGAAAAGTACACAAAGCTTTTCAATATTCAAAATGATCCAAGTAATTTATGATGCATGAGCTTCGTAATTTAAAAGATGAAAAGATAAGTTTAAATTTAAGGACACAAATTTCACAAAATAATGAATCAATTAAACTGATTAGTCGGTACTTTAAACAAACAGATTAAACTAATACATAAAACTTAAAACAAATCTGTAACTGGCGTTTTTCCAACAGATACTCACGGAATCCTTCAATCATATTTTTTTTAACAACGCAGAATCCTAATCAACGAAGCTTCACTATTTGTTATACTGTTACTTTGAAAATAAAAAGAACATAACAAATTGATTGATTATATTTACACAGCTTGCATTATTCATATAATACTATTAACACTAGACAACAAAATTACTAAGTTCATTACTCAAACCCAATAAACAAAAGAAATATTATAACTGAACAGATAATTAGGGAGTCAATTAAAATTAAATTAAATTAAAATAAAATATGATTGTAATTACAAAGCGTAAATAAACTCCTAAATACCGCCAAATTTCTAGTTTAGTAATTCTATTTCACAATTACAAATTTTATGAAACAGCGAATGATCCAGTGATTTATAATTTATCGTAATAATTTTAAAATAAGTATTTCACAACAATTCCTGGAGGTATTATTATTTTTTAATTACTCACAGGTATTTCAAATTTTCACATAAAATTAAATTAAGAAGTTTAACCTTGTAAATTCAACTGACAAGTGAGCGTTTGATTAACTGACTGGCTGTCTAAGTTTCGCGCACTATACTATTATTGAGCTTTTTTATGTCCTATGTTGTCTAAACGAAATAAAAAGAAAACACTCTCAACACAAACCAAGATTAAACATTACAATATTGTGATAAAACAAGAGTGAGTGCTTTAGTATGACCAGGAAGGCTGGTCTAACAAAAGCAGAGAAATTTGAGAGAAAGATACTTCGCAAGATAATTGGTTCGAAAATAGTAGACGGACAACATAGGTTACAAGGTCTAGAGGAACTGCACAACGAAAATGAACAATTAGAAAAAAAGATTAAAGTTTTACAGACACTTGTATATAATGGATGACAACCATTTGAAGAACAAATTTTTAAGTAACTAAACAATAGACCTAAGTGTCGGATAAATGGTTTAAAAAAATCAAGGATATTCAGAAAACCGAATTAAATCAAGAAAATTTATTGAACCGAACCAAATTCAGGTAACTAATTACGGACTTTCAAGAAGAGTAAAAACATAGACTAATACCGGGTGGATAAAAGAAAGGAGAAACTCCTATAGTGAACGAATGCTGAGAACGTGAGCTGCAAAAAGAGCCTCCAGAAACGTCTAAAGTAACCTAGCGTGGTCTAAAATTGGTTCTATACGGAAAAATATTTGCCACAAGATTAAGCAACGCTTAATAGTGGTGGCCCTTTCACAGACATAATATGCAGCAGGTAGACAATGGTCACTCGCCTAATGGTATTAAACATAGCATAGTAGGCCTACACAATTAAACCGCCGTCTGAGCGGCTGTATATGCGATAGAATCGGTTTGTATGTACTGCAATTAAACTTTAATGCTTCCAACAACACAAAAATGCACGAGAATATATTAATTTTTATTACAGTAATCTACAAGCAGTAATTAAATTTAGAACATTTAGTAAATGATTTATTCGTTATTTTTTTGTTAATAAGACCTAACTTATTCTAAAATCATGTCTGAAAATATAGGCCTATTTTACTAGTCTCCGGGACACAGAAAATGAAAGGAAGGGCATACAATTAAGTTTCAAAGGAACCCACTGAAAAGTCTTCGTTCATTACCTTTTTTTTATAAATTAATGTTTTAGCATTCTATTTCCGAACTTCAATTTTTAACAATCATTATTATGTATTTTTTCCAATTATTACGTAGAAACAATAGTCACAGATATAATGCCTGACTATTATAACAAAAACATAGCTTCAAACTCTAAAGGTGTTACAAATTACGATATTCTACTCTTCGGAAATTAACGTTCGTAAATAATCGTAAATAACGTTCAAAAATCTTACTTCTAAGCAAGTGGAATCAAGTAAGTGGAATATAAGTTCGTAATAAAATACTAAAAACATTTTACTAAAAAGTAATCACATATATTTATTATAATAGTATAACATTTACTGATGCATCCAGAAAACAGTACTAATACACACATACCGGGCGTAAGCCTTGATTATTTTTGTTTTTCAAACGGTAAAACCGTAAAAAATTAATTTAACGAATTTTTTAAGTAACCGCTAAAACTTTTGCGGGATCTAAAAATAAATAAAAAATATTAAAATTAAATTTATGCAACAAACAAAACCCAGTAGGAGTATTTCATACAATCCAAGCTAACTGAATTTTTTATTTCCTTTTCTTTCGGATAAATCGTCGGTATTTCATTTTAAGCACAGAATTCAAATAGCTAAACAAAAACGAATGGAAGTTAATGTTCCTTGCGGGAAACGTAAATTTTAAAATAATATTCCTTTCATCAAACAAAAAACTTATCGCTAGCTTCCTATCCCCGGAAGAGCTATGCAATTTTAATAACTCTTTCAGTCAGTAAATTACAGCAAACCCTTCCTTCACAGTTTTACATCAAGTGACTACTACAGCAGGGTGCTGCTATGAAAGTAAAAAAGTTATAACTTGATACCGTTGTAAACCATCATCCCCTATACGTACATCATCAACCCCTGCGTTCTTGAAGTGCAAGGAGAGGTATGACTTGCATACTTTACTGCAGTGTTCCTTCCTTCGCGTTACATTATTATTTTGCACTATATAGCTTAACTGACACTCTGACATTACTCAAATGAAAAACAAACACAATGACAATTTTCATGATACAAAGAAAAAATTTTATATGATGACTGGGAAACGAACCCGGTCAGTTATTGACTACAGTTTCTGTAAAATCAGAAGTAAGTTTTATTATAATTCCATTACTATTCATATAGAATGAATATCAATTTATTCATTAATTTAATTGAGAAAAAGTTAATTTAATCTAAACGAAAAATGCTAGGTTAGTGCCTACATGGAATCATTACTGGTTTCTTCACTACTAAATCACTACACCTCACAAAATTCTTTACCTCATAGACATCAATTTTAAATATTTCTTAAATTAAAAAGAGTATTAGACTATCTATTGAAATTTGCTAAACAAAATTAGGCATTTGACTTTGGTTCCATGTACGCCCTAAAGCACTTACATTCGTTCTGATGGAATAACTTATCTTCGAAACATTATTTATAGCAGCAGTCATCAACTGAATTTGATCACGATCAGTTTAAAATTTTGATAAGACTGCCACGTTCCGGCCAACGGTTTACTTAGGCCTACCATGCTGACTGTAAAAATTTAGATATGGCAATCATGTTAAATCTTAATATTAATTGTTGATTTCGAAAAGGTTTGAGCAATAATATGTAACAACAAGTTTTAAACTACTGTCGGCCCGTGTATAAAAGTTGTAGTTTTTTGTTTTCGTAGCGCGGCACAACCACGAAATGCTTTTAGCCTGATCGCGGCCGTAAACTTGTCCAAAGAGCATCATCTATTTAGATAAAATTGGGTATACAAGAATGTTGTGTTGACATCACTACTTGCTTTTAGCATTGACACACAAAACCCAACCCCTCAAAGATCAACCACCACGCAATCCACAAAGGATTTATCAGTATAGATATTCAACGAGAGACCACCTAGGAAACCATAATTCATGAAATTCCATACCCAACGGCGGGTGCAGTATGAACCGCAGTGCGTCTCACTCCCCTCAGTTCTCGTGTCGGCAAAAGCTACGCTGGACGAGACCCCGTCGAGTTCATTACAGTACCCTTGAAGAGGTACTTCAACTCACTCTACCACTCATGTACACCACGAGCGGCTGCTCGCTTCGCCCAAGACGGAGTAGCAGTACCACTCGTTTTTTTATGTACGTTCTGTGCGATCTGGGACTACCAGCTTAATTTACCAGCCAGTGCAGTCGGCCACATTGAACTGGTAGCCGCCGGAATGAATCCTTTCCCACGTTGGCCGAGTTTCCTCGCCACCACGCTGGGTAACAGTCGAATTCATTGCGCCACTACCTCTGAAGAGGGTGTCGTATGCCACTCTCCCACACTTGGGTATTACGAGTGGCCGCGTTCTGAAGGTGCTTCCCGAGAAACGGTTGAAGAATCGTAGCATGGACACAAATTAATGAAAAGTTTCACATCGGACACGAAAATAAGAGTTTCATACAAAAAATATATTTTCTAGAATTCGCGGTCCGCAAAAACTTAGTCGGCGGTCCGGACGCAGACCGCGGATCGTCGTTGGTGACCACTGATTTATAGAGTGCGAAAATATATTTTACGCGATAAAAGTTGAACATATTATTAACTACGTTAAATACAAGTATTTTTATGAAAAATATGTATAATGATTAATTAATTTATTAATTTTACTTCATTTAATTATAATTTACGTAAAATGTACACACATATACTATACGTACATTAAGTTTTAAATTAAGGGTAAGAAGTATGGGTAATATACGAAAAGAGTTAAATTGGTTTAAAAGAGTAGGGGTTGTATTAAAGCAAAGTAAAGTAAGTTAACTTTAAAATGAGGAGAGGGTAAAAATCGATGAAGTTTCACGATGTAACAACGTAAAGCAGTCATTTAAATTATCAGAAGAATAACTAGGTTAAGTAAAATTGAACGTACGCTTCCTTTATTTTGGTTTTGTACTTACAACACAAGCACCCGATTTCTTCGTTATCAATGTATGCACACAATACAGCTCAAAATGTATACACGACATCCTTTCCTATACAAACTTTTATGAAATCAACACAAATTTAATTACATTAATAAGTTTTTGCGACATATTTACTGTAGGCTACTTATTAAGTCAACAGAAAAAAATTACTTAAAACTTAAGCATCTGATCAAATTACATTAAAAAAATAATCAACATACAATGGACTCTTTTGAATTTTATTTATTCAATCGTAATTGCACAATTAATAAAAAAACATACTTTAACGGTCCAGAATTTTAATTTTACATTATACTAGCCTACTATATGCTAAAATAATTAAAATACATCGCTAAAATTCCCGGTCTACAAATTTCACTAAAAAAAATTGAAGTTAACGACTACTGATAACGAATATAAAAATAAATCACTAAACACGAAATACGGTAGAATTCGCGTTGTGAAAAATTTTAAATATCTAGGGACACTATTTAGACGACATCCACTCGAAATCAGTTATGGAATTTCGGATGAGTTAAATCTAACCAAAATGTTATAGACTACACGTAAACCGAAATAACGAAAAATTTCAAATTAAGACATTATCGCCGCTTCCGTATCGTAGTGGTTAGCGTGGTAGCCTACTAAGCTGATATCTCGCGTTCGATTCCCGGCTAGGGTCTGGAAATTATTATTTACAAAAACCCGCAGTTCCAGTTTTCTAACCCGCCTTAGTAGCTAATGGCCAAGCAGTTGATGCGATTTTAAATAAATTAAAAAAGCCATTATCTAACAATTTTAAAACCTGCAATATTTTATGGAATAGAAACATTGCACTACAAAACGGGCGAAATTATCAATTTTAAACAATACAACGAAATATTCCCAGGAAAATCTAAGGCCTTGCCAAAGAAAAATGGAGTAGTACGAGTAACATTAAAGAAAGAATCCAACGAGAAACTCTATCAAGACATGGAAACCATAGTCAAACGAAGAGCCAATTTTTCAGAAAAATGATTAGAATCGATGAATTAAGGTCAAACAAGAAAATATTCAACAAAATTATGAGTTTCAAATCAGTTTTTGGGATCAAACAAAAAACAGAAAATCGAAAAAGTAAAATTTGTAATAACAGAAAACAGATTAAGTTTGAATAGCAAATCTGCTGAAATAAATGAGCCCATAAAGAGAATGTACGTTTCTCAATAAGAAAGAGAGAAAAACAAAAATGATGGAAGAATTTTAACTTAATGTGTAGCTGATATGTCTCATTCGCAAAAGAAAAATAAATAAATAAAAGTTTAAAATAGTCCCAAAGCGGGACACTTATTCTGGTGGTATTTTTGAGTGCTCGTAACCAATAATACGTATTCATCAAGCAAGTAAAATAAATTAGAGGTAGCCCCAACATTTTGTTTTACGCCAAGTAACTTGTACCAATTTTCGTACAGTATTCGTTCTTCAGTTTTACGTCCGATGTTCTTTTACAATAATTTTGAAACTTTCTGGAGAAGAAGTCGTCAAGTGACTGAGTTGATCGAGTCAGGAATGAAAAAAATTTAGAAGTTAACAAGAAATTTATATTTGTTATTAGATACAAGAAATAGTACTTATCTGGTACGGTTATCTGCGACGAATGAAAGAAACTAGATTGCCGAAGCCGAAGATGATTTGGCTATGGATTCCAGTTAGACGGAGAACGTGGAGATTATTCAGAAAGGGGTGATTGAATTGCGTAATATGAGTCGAAAAAGGGTTTAAGGGATGAAGTAGTGCTCAATAGGATTGAATAGCGGTTTTGGATATTTGAAACTACCACTTTGATTCAAATCTGTTAAACGGACTGTAAATTATTGTAAACGCTATGAAAAAATATTACAGAAGATGA
Source organism: Catonia carolina (assembly GCA_035578175.1). Lineage (NCBI taxonomy): Eukaryota > Metazoa > Arthropoda > Insecta > Hemiptera > Achilidae > Catonia > Catonia carolina. The sequence continues at coordinate 87,770,268 of JAQMRL010000002.1, forward strand.
ATGGCACAGATAAAACTAGTAACGGAAAATATCGTACCTTATCCCGCAATCAAACTCTTGGACAGAAACCAGTCGCGATGGTCACTACTGAACTTGGTAGTATAACAATTATACGATCTTTTAAACGTAGTACACTTAATAGAACTGCTAATACTTTAAAATAACTTAATAAGTTTTCTGTAAATAACAGACAACGATTTTTGGCGTGAATAACTACTGGAGTGGCTGTTCCCTTATTTGTTTGTAAGTTCCGTTTGGAAACATATTCAAACAGATGTAATAGTTAGTTATTGAGAAAATGAGAATGAAAATGAGTCGTCTTATCCTTCAGCCTTGGCCGAACAAATAAGACAAATAATAAAATAAAATAATTCTATCTTCTATTAAGAACTGAAAGTAGTAAAGAACGACGTAAGGACTAACAGCCCATAACTACCGTAAAATATTTTTTGAAAATATTGTCCTAATTTATGTAGATACAGACTTTAAATTAAACCTACTAAATAAAATGTGGATATCCCCAACTATAAGTGTCTAGTTCGCTTCCCGGAGATATAATAAAATTATTAAAATTCCAATTCAGTAACTTATATTTCGTTTGACATTGAACTTTAATAACTGAACTATCCAGCTAGCTATATGAGTAACTTATTAAATGGAGAAAGAACTTAATAATTCATAACCTAGACCTGATAAAATAGCAACGCTATAAAAATTTTATTACAAAATTATTACAATTTTTATTAAAACCAGCCATGCAATAGTAGGATAAATTTACAAATATGAAAAATAACTAATTTATTATAAATAAAATGCAATAAAAAGTTAAAGTACGGGGAAGAAAATATGTAATTTTATCAACGCAAGAGACGAATCAAAAAAGTTTGCCAATGTCAAGGACAAATCATGAAACGGAAATATAGACAATAAAGAGTAGGAATAAAATAACCTAGAAAAAGTCACTTGAAACAGTCACAAAAACTAAAATCGAAAACTTTTCCACGAACAAGCAACGTTTGTAGGTACTGCAGTGATGAATGTTAATTGCAAGGTTTGTATCCTACTACAACCACCGATTGTTTGATTTTTTTTAAAGAAATAAATTCCTAGTCCACACTTGCAAAGAAGATTAGAAACAGTTTACAAACGCTTAAAACATGTTTTTCAAAGCCCTGTACAGCGAAATATTTTTTTACAGATATCCTCGATAGCAATTTCGTTAGAAATGTTGCCAGAAGAAGTAGTGTTTGTTGTATGAATTTTATATATAAACTATGTGGCACGCCTGTCAAAGAGATGGCGTTGTTGCCTAGGAGAAGAATTTGTGCAGTTTTGAAAAAAGTGTCATATTATGTGCAAAATGCGTTGTCATATCGGTTTGAAAATGGCGTAGAGTTCTAACTTTCACCAGGATGAGTCCAGACTACATTTTAAAAAAAAACTAAAAATGTATAGGAATACTAACTGGGTTTCAACGTTCTACAGAAAAACGCGCGCTACAATGTTACTCACTGTTTACTGATTTAATTAATAATCTTGACTAGACATTAATGTCCAGACAGGCAATACCCCCAATAAATAGTAGGCCTATACATCGAGATTTGCAGACATTATTTCATTCAGTCAGAAAATAAAAAAAAACTTTCTCCAAAATACATTCGATCTTGTTTCCAGAGGCATTTCAATTTGTTTGACAACTATTTGGAAACATTACGAAAAATAAATAAGAAACAAAGATATGCACTTTCAGTAGATGACAAAATCGGGGAACAATATTTTCGAAAACGTTCTTCTAAGTGTGGACAAGACATAAAATACAAATCAGCAAACTTTGAGAAGAATTTAGACCCGTAAAACCCTAAAAGCTTATATCTTCTCCGATAAACGAATTTTTATATAAAATAGTTTTGTTGGTTTTACATTATTTCCGTTAGTAACTTTTCAGTTATGAACGAAAGTGCATGTCGCAGATCTATAGTTCCCTCTAAACGCTAACTCACCCCTAAAATGAAATAGCTTACATATTTTATTCTATGTTAATATTTATAGTAAACAATTTCAAATACAGACGATCGTTGATAAAACCAGTCAGCCGCACATTTTGTTAAAGAACACAATGTTTGTTTTATTACACCAATTCTACAGGATTATATTTTGTCTGTATATCAACACGCTACTGCCTGTTTTCATTGTTGTCAATTCCTGAATTTTCGACAACAAAGTAATGCTCTTAGGTTTTGAGTTCCATTATTGAATAATTTATGTACTTTTCCGGTTTTTTTTATTAAATAAAATATTTTTAACTTTTCTATAAAATAAGAATATATGCAGAAAATCATTACTTACAAAAAAGAGGCGGTAGTAAACGAAGTGATTTTTTATTGATTACACAAAATGTTTGACAAATTTTCGAGAAATTCAGTTAACCATGCTTACCTGAAAAATAAAACGAAATTTTTGTAAATTTACAGTTAAAACAGATTTATATTTTTCTAAAGTTTTAAGAAGTCAAGCAAATACATGAGCTAAATTGTCCACCAGGGGTTCTGAAAAGTCTTTTGAAAAGTTTAATTACTCAAACCATGAAAATTTCCTCTAAAACAGCACACAAAATATACAAAAGTTCTCTGGTTTGAAATATTATGTACAGCCTGTGACATTATATAAAGTTTTACTTTGTGCATATTAGTACATAATTTTATTTACTTGAACATCATCAAACCAGTAAAAACGGGACATCTAGTACCGAATCTCCTGAAGATTTTAACCATTCTCGAATTCTACAAGGTAACTAGACCGCCAACAAAAGATAATTTTCTGTTTCCTAGGCTCTGGTTAGTTGAAGAAACAGATATCGGCTGATTCCAGCAGCAGCGATCGGCGACCACTCGTAAGTGTTACGTCCGAACGTAGTGAACATCAAGGCTGATGGAAACAAGAAGGGAGATAGAGAGGTGATCAAAAAATGACAAAATCGAAATGTCAAAATGCCGAAAATCGAACCCGGGACACACAGTACAAAAACCAGTTGGGCTCACCACTATACAAAATTAAAGGAAATTGTTTGGGTACTGAATTGAAATTACTGAATTTTTTAAGTTACAGTTAATAATTTTAAAAAATCAAAACCTACAGATGTTAAAATCAATGATTCATCAACAGATTCTTGAGGTAAACGACAGGATTTACACGAATTCAGAAATTCGATGCGAACTTGCAATCTATAACTTAAAAAAGATAGTTAAGGACTTTTGATAACGAAAGGCTAACCATTTAAAAAAGAGTAATATGTCAAAGGTACCAACAAAGAGATGCAATAGTGTAAGATAAGATGGTAGAAGACATTTAGGGCGTCCAAAGTAAAAATGAAATGATCAAATTAATTTGTGTTGATGCAAAAGGTCAATACATGGAGTCAGGGACGAATGAAACCGATGATCAACGAAATAAAATAATCAATAATAGTTGATGAAGAAAGTTGATCTACAATTTCCACTATTCAAAAATTCTGTTACATACAGAACATAATTATCTCAGCGTATATTAAAAAATAGTAAAACATTATCATAAACAAATTTTTTATAATTTTAAATATATAATTTACATACAAAACATCAATTTATGTTTATAATCTGCCGACAGCTGAACATTATGAATATGGCTGTTTAATACAAGTTGTCAAAAGAATGTCTCGTGTTTTAAATAGTGTTTGCAAACAGTACAGAAAAGAATGTACAAACAAATTTACATAAAAAAGAAAAATGTGGCTAAAGTAGCTATAAGCGGTTTGACAGGCACGTGCTGAATTAAACTAACCGGTTTATTATACTACAGGTAAAACGATTAAGTTGAGAACAATCGTTTGAATGAATAATCAACGTATCTTTTTTTAATAAACAATACCCTAAGCAGAAAAAAAAACAGAAGTATACATAATTATTTTGATCAGTTTGAACTTATCTTCATACCAAATCACGACGAACTGATTTAATCAATTAATTAAATACAAAACGAATAAATGATGAACGTTTGACCGGTTGGGCTAGTTAAGCCCATAGAATACCACCATCATTGTAACATATCCAATTGAATACAATTAAACCTCTATACCAATCATATGAAAAACTCAGATTTAAATTAATAAAAATTACTGTACATAATGACTAAAAATTTATTAATATAATTTTTATGAACAACATAATGACCAATACTGGAATAAAGAATGGTTAAACAATAATAAAATTACATGAATCATGACACAACAAGGATTAACTGTTACAAATTAATATGAATCATTCTCACGATGAAAGAGATTTGAGGCTCTTTCATCAAAAACAGACCCTTGATAACAATAGTAACGTAGACAGCAATCTATCGTTAAGGCTTCTGCAGATGAGATGAAATGCTTCAAAAATATCTAAATTAAAATTTTTATACTATACGTCATATCATTGTGATCTTGAAGGTCGATATAGTTAGCCGCAGAATTGCCGGATCATATTTGTCATGTTCGAATCATACGATTCCCACACAAAAGCACACGAGAGCATTAAAACGAAAGTACGTATTTATAAATACGTTATAATATTATAGTTATACTCATAACAGGCAGATGGAGTGTTAAATTATTTGCAAACAATTTGCTAGTTCCAGAGCTACAAAAATAGTTCTATTTCTTATCACATGGTCAGTCAATTATATGACTGAAGCATTTACGAACAGAAGAGGTAGAGGTGTAAAAGACACTAGTCAGAGTTATCTCCTCTGAGAGTCATGAATGTAATTATACAGCCAGACCCTGTGGGGAATAAAGTGAAGATGTCATTTCCAGGGTGGAAAGTAGATGCTTTTAGGAGGGTCTTGCAGCTGATAAACATACATTTCCACTCATTGAGAAAGGCAGTGGAAAACCACTTCACTCCTCCTTTTACTTCGTAAAGCCTATAGAAGTTTAAACTAGCCTTTCGCTTGATGACCTAAACAACAACTTATAGTTCGGTTTTGATTTTCAATTCACAGTCTATTTTAACTATTTGTTATATGACATACCCTTAGATTAGTTTTACTTATTTGAATACTAACGCTGGAAACAGAGGGCAAAGTGGGGCTGTTAGTAGTGCTAACCGTTGAAGCTCACAATGATATGACGTACGCTGTAGTGGTATTTACAAGTTTCTTAATAAACCAACTTCTGGATTTAAAAATTTTTTCTCTTTAAAATAATTTATTACTTCCATGAACTTCAATAACAAGAGTATTTTGAGTTCTTTGAATTTTGTGAAACTAACCACTAAATAATTATTAAAAAAATTAAAACCAAATGATTTGACTACTATACAATTATCCATTACAACAAAATCCTTTGGCTTCAGAGGTCACTAAACGTGAAGTTCAAACCCGAGTATCGAAAATGTTACCTCAATTCAATACCTTATTTCTCTTTATTATAAAAAGACCGCAGGAAAATAAAAAACCTTCAACTGTATTAGTTGAACTTGATACAAAAATACATGAAATAATAATAATAATAAAAACAAATGACTTGATTATAATACATATCCAATACACCATTGAAATTAAACAATAGTTTAAAGAAATACTAAGATTATGCCACTACTTATTTTGCTAATAATAAAACTAGGTTAGTTATTTATTGCAAAAATATAAAAAGTAAATAGAGATTAATGACATTAGTTTCAACGATATTAGTTTCGGGGGCAAGCATTTTAATTAATCTTTCTTCTCTAAGGATTTACTTCTCAGACTATGAATTTGAAAATAGTTTATTTCAACTTAAATTAATACACTAGTAGAATTATACACAGTAGAAACATTATAAAGAATTAAATGTAGTTTTACTACAAAATGTAATTAATATAAAAACTCTATTTAGTTATATTAAACTGAAAACATTCCGACCAATTTATTTTCAGTTTTCTTAATAGACATTTTTATATATCAACACATTTATTTATTAATTATTTAATTTTTGTTTTTACTTATTTGTTAATTCCCATTTTATCTGAGTAATAAGTATTAAAAGAAACAGAAATATGTTTAAAATAAAAATGAGGGAACTCTAAATTCTTAATACTGATTAACAAGTAGGATAGATAAATGAATGAATGAACGGAAAATGTTCCGTAATTAATCATTTACTCAAACTAATATAATAAACAAATACATAAACAATAAGGGAATTGTTAGGTACAGAAATTAAAAACCTTATATTTGGAATTTATGTATATTAGATACTTAAACAAAAATAAAACCAAAAAATATGTGTATAGGATACACATTAAACGAATTAACTAAAAAAAACGTGTCTTAGCTAATAAAAAAGATAATGTGTAGATGTTGTATAGGTTATCAGCTGAAATGCTAGTTTAAACCCTCTAGACTAGAGGCTTTACAAAATAGAACAAGTAGTGAGGTGGTTTACAATTGTCTTCCTCACTGAGTAGAAAAGTATGCTTATCAGCATGCCAGGCTCACCGAAAGCATCTATTTTCCACCCTGCAAATAATACCTTCAGTTCATTTCTCCACAAGGTCTGTATGTATAAAGTGTCTTTTACACCTTTAGCTCTTCTGCTCTTAAAAATGATATAACAGCTCTTCAGTCATATAATTAGCTGACCATGTAATAAGAAACAGAAACATTTTTTGCAGCCCTGGAACTAGCAGATCGAGTGCAAATAATTTAATACTCCACTTGCCTGTTATAGGCACAAAAAATATATATAATCAGTAATAAAACGAGTTTTCCCCTCGTTTATTCATTAGTATCGCCCTTTGGGTAAAAATTATTAATAAATAAGTAATTAAATCTCAAAGCTTATAACCATGGCAACATTCTTATACGAATCAAAAATTTTGAGTGACAAATCCTTTAACAAGGCACACACTTTTTTTACAATAATGAGCCTTATTTTTTGTGTAAATTAAATTTTAAGAAACTTAGTTGTGCGGAAAATCCTAAAGATTTTCTTGAACGGTCAATTGAATTGTTTTATGCAATGAAATAATACTAGTTGGTGTAATCGTCAGTTGGCTTCTATGCCAGGTGGCTCAGGTTCAATTCTCCATCAAGTCGGGCATTTTTCTATCACACATTTTTATCTACCACTCTCCATCTTCTGGATTAGCCTAAATTTGCATAACGTCGGACTTAAAAACAATCCAAATTAATTAAAAACGTAAACAAACAATGTTCTAATTACGACCTGAATTAGGTTCTTACACTAAATGTAAAATAACCTTTCTGGGAGAAAATTAAATTTCAACATTTCAATAGTACTGCACGATAGATGTTTCAAATGTTGAAGGATAATCTGACTGATTATGTGACTGTAATACCAAATTTTTCTTTATAAATTTCTATATCCACTACTGAAAATTCAACAAACATAAAATGTAGGTATGACACCAAAGAATCAGAGAAAGAGGGTATGTCTAATCAAAAAAAGTTCTTCTTCTTTAAAAGTGTAAATTATTGTAAATAAAAAATGATGATTAGGCGATATACAATTTTATATACATTACAAACAGGCCTTAGCAGATACAAGAAATTTTTAAACAAGATTGTTGTATATTTAAGAGTTGTTAACAAAATAAGAAGTATTGTCAAATATGAAATTAGAATTATTAAGATAATCTAGGTAAACCGTTTTGTACTGAAACTATAAACAAAAAAGCTATATCAAATGTACTACAATTATGAAAATTGCCAGTTAAATAAACTTTGGGTTAGGGTGAATTAAATTAAAAGATTGTATTTTTAAAAAAGTGTTAAGTTTTCTGTTTGCTTTAATATTAGTTTAGAGCAGCACGTATCCAACATTCGTATGTGTAAGAATGTATTTACATACATTCACTAATGTATCTCTGAAACAACAAACTACAGTTGGTAATGTAAACACAAAAAGCTAAAAAGAACAAACCAAGGAAAACGCTACCATAAATTCAAAATGGAAAAGGGTTTTTTAAAAAAAATATCTAGCACAAACCACGGTAATGTAACTGTTTTAACATTTCCACGACAAAAAAATAACGCAGACAATAAAAATGAAAGGCTAAAAAATCGTTATTCAACGTAAATCTTTTGACATTTTCACGCACAGTCTAACTCGCTAGGGAAATTTGATCTCTGCAGTTGAAAGCTATACAATAAAACAACCATGTATCCAATTACATATAAAAAAATATTTTTATTAAATTATTTTAGAGATCTGAAAAGTTACACGCGATGTAATTTTTGAAATATTTTTACAGAATTGGTAAAAAAATAAATCAGTGTGTATTAATGCGTAAAATCTTAGAAGATGGCGCGGTCGTATATTAGGCTAATCACAACACAACATTTTACCAATCTACATAGAGCCTTTAAATTTATTTTTATTTATTTATTTCAAGTCGCATCAACAGCTTGGTTATTAGTGACTACGTTATGTTATTTAACTGCAACTGTGGGTCTTGATTTGTGAAAATTTCCAGACCCTATCCGGGAGTCAAACCCAGGATCTCCGCGTTATAGGCTAGCACGCTAACAACCACTACGCTACAAAAACGGCCTTATTATTTTTAAATCTATTAAAAATAATTCTTTTACGCCAACGATACACTACTAAAAATTATACAGTAACTAAGAGACAGGCTTCAAAATCACAATAATCCCTCATACGCAAAATAATTTCTCCTGATTACCCACAACACAACGATGGTTGAAACGCCGAAGTAGTAAAATTATAACTCATCACCACAACGTCAGTAGCAAAAACTTATTCAAAATTTAAATTTAACACGATTTTTATTATCTGTAGCACTGCCATTGCTCCTTCTCTGAGCTATCAACAAAAGTTTTTTATACTTAGTCACACATACCGATAATTTTTGTTAGTTGAATTTACATTTTAAAAACGTAATTAATTAAAAAATTCTTTAAGAGGAAGATTTGTTCACAATTACATGTACTCAGCGGTTTAAGTTATTTAGAGTCAAAGTTCCCTTTAAATTAATTTTGATCATCATATTCATGCGAGGATTTACAACTCTAGCCGTATATCGCTTCTTAAGCACCACCTACCCTCTTTGTCTCGGCAGTTACCATCGGAAAGCCGCCGCAAAGATATTGCCTCCTGCACACCATATGAATGTGAATTTTGATATTTTTGCAATATAATTATTTTTTAACAATAGGCTTCGTTAAAACGGCACTAGATTTTTAATAACAAACATGTGGTTTCATTTGCTGAAGCTAAAAATCATTACCTCAGCTTCCTCATTGGTTTTCTTTTAGGTCTCATAACCATTAGAGATTAAGCCTCTTTACAGGATCACCCGTAAATACATTTAGCTTCTATAAGTGGATTTTTATGTGTCATATATCTTATGCAAATCAGTGTAGAATGTTTGAGCCAGATCAGATACCGATGTATCAGAAGAATTTGTTTCATTTATTCTAGAGTTCCGTCGATAACGTCTCAAAGCATTACGAAGTAACTTCCTAAAGAGCCGCATTTCGATAAATTGGCTTCCATATTCTCCAAGTGATAACTAAGAACGTTAAGCACCTAAATTTTGACCAATTAGTTCTGCGGGTTTGAAATCAGGCAATTATTACAACATTTGTTTCTAATATTATTTCTGTACCTCGCCAAAGACCTAAACTTCTACAAATACCTATTTTTAAGTGAGCTTCTTCTTCTTTTTCCACCAAATAAGTTCGGCAAACATGCTTCTTCCGGTCCATACGATCAGAAAACCAATTCTGGTAATCTCCTGCAAGGCGTACCCGCAATAATTCTTCCAATAGTAATTTCTTTCATTACCTACTTCAAAGGATATTCTTTCCGAGACCATCCAATGAACATGATCCCTCAAACTCCTTCTATATTCATTGAATTTTAGCATTTAGGGCTTGAAGTCCCAGCTCTGCTCAAAAATCTTCACCTCAAAGCCTGAAAAATCTGGAACAACCTGTCTCAGCACGAAGGAATATTATTTCTGCTCCCTGCAGTCTGACCTCTTCTCATAAACCCACTAACTACATTACACTTTCATGAGCCAATACTACAAAATTTCAACTCCTTTCTTTTCTTATCTTTTGTTTTAGATTGCAGTGAACATTTCCCCACATTACTTTTAATCTGTTGATCTTGATACTAGTTCCTAAGGTCATTTGTATAGATTAGAGTATTTTTAAGTAGTAATTCAAAAATTTAATAGCATACAGTAAAACCGGGAAAATCAAAGACGAGATGAATCAACATACCCCTCTGAAATTATAATTTAACCGAGCGCAGCTCAGGCGCAATTGCTTGTGTTTAATATGTTTCGATTTTATACAGAAGGTTAACATATTAAATTAAAGCTTACAAAAGATATTTACTGAAATGACCGCAACAAAACATGTTACATAGAAATTTTCAATATTGCTTAGTATGGTATCGACATGTATAGAATTGTACTTAACTGTTCAACACAAACGGTTTTACGACATGCTTTTATTACAATCATACATGGTGACCCTATTCCAAAACAGAACAAATATCGATAATGCGCAAGAAGTGAATATGTCAATGGAAAACTGGTGTAAACCTAAATTATTACAACAAGTTATAAGTAGGCTACAGCTTTTATGTAAAATTTTAAAATTTGTTTCAGCAAAAAAGTAAAGAAAAGAAATTTCAAATAGAAATATGTTAGTTATTTATTCTGGTAGCGGCAAAAATATTTTAATACTTTACATCCAAATTCTAAATAAAATTTTGAAAATATTTCTGTTGTTTCATAAGTGCATTGAACTCAATATAAGTTACTGGTTTCTACAACGAATTTATTACTAAAAAAATGCATGCACGGCAATGTTACAAAATTGATTGAACATCGAATCGAACGGTATCGAGATAGTCACAAACAATCGTTTAGCTTGAGGTTAAACTTTTACGTGTTTACTTTCTTCAAATGATGACATGAGATGAGATTCATGCGAAGAGTTAACGGATGCACGAGATTGGATACAGTGCGGAATGTGGAAATAAGGAAGGAGCTCCAAGTCTAATGCCTGAATGAGAAGATTGAGGGGTATCGCGGGCGATGGAGGGGACACCTGAACAGAATGCCGGACCCCAGAATACCCCTCCAAGTAAATCGTTATGCACCGGTTGGACGGATGTGGGACGAACTCGGAAAACATGGAAATAAGCTAAGAGTTTCAAATTTGTGAGTTTGGAACAGACGACTGCCTAAGCCTTGAAGGAAGAAAAAGAAGAAGTTCTTAAAAATGTTGTTGATAAGGTCATCAAACAAAAGGGTGGTTAAAACCTCTGGAGGCTTTACAAGTAAAACGAAGAAAGACGTGGTTATCATTCCTTCCTCACTAATTGTAATTTATGCTTATCAGCGTGTCAAAGAGGATCTACTTTCCACCCTGCAAATGACACCTCCGCTTCATTCACCAAAGGGACTGGCTTATTAGTGAAATTTATAACTTTCAGAGGAGATAACTCTAACTAGTGTCTTTTACACCGCTATCTGTTCGGTTCTTAAATATTTCAGGCATATAATTGGCTAACCATGTGATAAGAAACAGAACTATTTTTTGTAGTCTTGAAAAAATACTAAAAATATTCGGATAACTTTAAAAATGCCTACATCAACGAAATAAATTTCCTGTAGCTTTCTACTTTTGCACAAGGAATTCGATAGTAGAAACTACTGCGATTATACAAAAACAATGTTTGTGACATTACAGATACGTTGAAATAATTACACTTACATATATATAACTAAAAATTATTTATTCATTAGCCCAGTGGCTGATAAAACCATATTTTTACCTCAGTGCATTGGTGTTTGGTTTTAATTTAGTGTATATACGTTTGGATGGATGTTTCTTTTAATTACATTTAGTCTTGGAATTGTTAGGTTTTAATTTTTTTTAAATCGTAAAAGTCTATGAAATTATAGAAAAGCGACTTTCGTAATCTTTTTTAGGTGAAATTATGTATGCTACAAGAAATCTTACGCATCATCGATGTTTGTTCAAAATATTTAAGTAACGAAATAATTTAGTCAATACAAAGGTTTTCACACCAAGTAACACGATAACATAATAAATTTAATCACTGTCTTTACTTCGCCCAACAAATAGTCCACCTGAAAGACGTAAACGGCAATTTATTGAAGACCTTTCGTGAAATAACTTTAGACGCAGCCGCTGGGCAACTCTCACACAAAATGACAATAAAATTAAAATGAACAACTTCGACATGATAACTATTTGTTTTTCCGTAAAATTACACAGTCATAGGTATTTTATTATTTCAAATAGTCAAAAAATGTGTATCGCTTTATCTTAACTTAATGTTATTCAATAAATGAAGTTGAATCAGAACTATCGATAAAAAAATTCAAATCACAAACATAATTTTAATACTTTTGTATAATTTTATTGTCGTTATTTTCTAAGAAATTTTCTTATTAGAATCATAATACAGGTAGGTTTTCAAAAACATGCCAAGTAAACTTATAAAAGATACAATATAATTAACCATTTCAACATCCACGCTAAATTATGTTTGGCTACAGCATTTTATTTACCAATAAAACTATACCGAAACAGTATACTGATTTATTAACATGAAACAAATTACTAATTCATACAGAAATCACACTCAGTATTTGTGTTTCACAAGTATACAAAGGGTGAATATGTAGCCAAATATTTGAAATAATATTGAACCATTACGTGCATATAAATACACTACAGTATATTCGTATAGGATCGTATTTATCTTTTCCAAATCAACGGAATTCTGTTAATAAATCATTTTGTAGATCTCGTTTATCTTTATTTGCGGATGCTAGTGAGCTGACCAAACTCCGTTTTACTATTACTATGACGTCACACTAGTCAATACTCGATTCTAACCACTCCCCGACATCATCAACGATTTACCACCATATCCCAAACCACCGTGGTAATATGACCCCCTGCCTTTAATATCAACTTCCCTATTTCCCTCGGCCCACGCTAAAATCATCATTCTCTTCTAAACACTTCATACGAAAATAGCATACTTTTTTTAGCTGTCGATTATTATTGATTAAATGTTCTAAAATAGAACATTATATACAGAACCTATTTTGACTAAAAATAGAAAATTAGTACATCAAACATTTCTTTATTTTTGAAACGTTATGCAATTTAGTTATTTCATTTATTTATTTTTTTTTTTTTTAGAGCGTTATGATCTCTTGGGACCACGAGTTCTCAGAGCGCTAAACTTCCGGTCATCCCAGTACGTCTTCATTCTCTGGCTGAATGCTTGGCGTTACTCCGCGGTCCAGACCTTCTGAATCCGAAGCCCGACTCCATCCTCCTCGTATATCGTTCGCCTGAACATCTGGCGTTATGTGGGGCGGTTCCAAATGTCTTCTTAGGAGATGTTCATCTTAGGCATGTCGGTCTGGACGGCTATTGCCCATTTGTAAGGGTTCCTGTACTGAGCCAGTTGGGTGTGGATCTACTTGGTGAGGTGGGAGTAAGCCATGCGGACGATGTGGCCATACAAAGCCAGTCGTCGGCGTCTGAAGGACGTCATGAGAGGTTTGACGTGCCGGTACACCTCGCTGTTCCTCCTAAGGCGATACTTGAAGTCCAGGTTGACTTGGGTCCAAGAATCTTTCTGACTTTGCATTTCACTTCATTAATTTATTTATAGTATTCCACTTACCTCTTAAGGCAGTAGTTCCCATATGATGGTACACAAAACGTATCAAGTGGTACGCGAACATGTAGATAAATCTGTTATTTACAAAATGAAGTATAAAATTAATATCTCACTTGATTTATTAGAATTTAGAAACTAATAGGATAGTGAGAGAATGTATTAAAAAGAGTAACATTTGTACAAGGTAAGAGGAAGTGGGTTCAACGTAGAGGTTAATTTACATTTATTTATAAGTAGTCGTTTTTTGTGCGGAATAGGCAGTCTGCAGTGTACCAAGATCGTTCATCCCGCCCACCCTGACGCCATGCCTCAAATCTGTACATATACGAGACCCTCTATCGTAATCTATCTTGATAGTGGTACGCCTAGATTTCTGAAAAATTCGAGTGGTACTCAGGAACAAAAAGACTGGGAATCCCTGTCTTAAGGCATAATGGTTGTCCAACAACATTTAAAATTAAAATTATATTCGAAAGGAATACAACGGTTTTTTTATACAATAAAGTACCCACGATCATATTATATTGAAACTTTAACCTCCTAATCACCTGAAAAGAGTTAACCGAAGGTCGAAACCAAATCCGTCTCCGCCAATAAAACCTAGATCCACCACTGAAGACATCTATCTGTATTATTAGACTGCTGATGAACTAAAGTTACTTCAGTTTAAAGAGGTTTTGTGATTACAGTGGAAACTCTTCATTTCCTAATTTAACAGGTCGTGAATTCTTTAACTGTTTGTTAGCTAAAACCAACTCGAAACATCACTGACGATGATTTATATATTAAAGATTTGGAACTTTGTTAAAATAAACCAAAATTTCAAGCATAACCTGTCGGCGATACTACTATTATAAAACAAACTATATTACTTAGGTGTTATAAGTTTATCAAACATGATTACAACAAGACCGGAAAAGAGATTAAATTTTCTTAATTTTGGAGTGTGCATAAAGAGAAATGGGTACCTTTGGACTAAATCGGTAATATACTAATATGAATACAACATAATAATGTTCAAGTTCATTTAAAAAAAGTTAAAATTAAAAATACTATCTGATAAGAGTAAGTTACTAGGTTATGGACATTTTACGCAGCAAATAGGCCTAAAGTAAATCGAATTTAAAAACTGGTCATGTACAAATCGAGAACAATCCGATTACAAAAATGTGATCTAAATGTAGTAACTTCAAATAAATTAGAATTATTTAATAATTCTGAAGTATGTATATTATAAATAATAATAAATGGAAGTTCATTAACGTTTCTAAGGGACACTTTCATTAGAAAAGTAATGAAATGCAATGAAAAGTAATGAAAACCATCGGTTAAATTCAGAGTAAGTGCTTGAATAGCCCATCAATTTACAAGACAGCTCGAACTCATGGTGAAGTATTGGCCCTGACCTAAAGCTAAAGTGTGGTAAATAACTGCAATTAGAGGAAGCTAGTTAATTCCGGCATCTGGCAACAGTCCACGCCCCCCGCCCACGTAAGAGTTCAACAACCCTCAAACATTCCTCCATCCGCACACCCCCATAACGGAGGAGGAGGGGCAGTCGCGCCTGTGCCACGCCATTTATCATTTATTAAAACTAGCCGCTTTTTTATACTAATATTGATTAGGCTACTTTTTAATGAATTGTAAACTAACAATCAATGAAATTATTTTCCGACCAGACATTTCACCCGTGTTAAAAGCTAACAAATAAGAATATGTACGAAAGCATTCAAGATCGTACTCAAATTGTACAACACTTCATCGACTAAATAGTTCACATTAATTTAGAAAAATAAATAAATGAAATACCTTAACGATAACTGACCAGTAATTTAAATTCTTTTAGTTAAAATAATACACAGTTTTTTCTAATTTGAAATTTCATTCATTGTAGCATCGTTTTGCAACGAAGCATAAAGACTTAAAATATCATTATTTGCTGATGATAAATGTTTCACGGCAACAAAGTGTTGACTGTATGCCAAAAATATTTGAACTATGAAGTTAAGGAAAATAACCTCAACAAACCTGATTGTGTTCTTAACAATACAAATTTATGATAAAAGAATTGGGTTATAAATTTCACATTAATAACAGTTTTATTTCTTATGTTTTTTCCTATTTTTTTCTATTTAGTTATTTCAAGTCGTATAAAAGCTTTGGCCATTATCGAATAATACGAGTGTGCAAAGTAGGACTATGATTTTAACTCTTTAACACTTCCAGACCTTATCCGAGTGTCGAACCATAGAACTTACAGTCTTTTACTTCTTAAGAGAGCCGAATGCATCAATTAGATTGGCAACAACTCCGGTAGATCGCTCTTTATCGTGAACCACTATTTTCATTACACATGGTTTTCCGGTGAC
This sequence comes from Catonia carolina, assembly GCA_035578175.1. NCBI lineage: Eukaryota > Metazoa > Arthropoda > Insecta > Hemiptera > Achilidae > Catonia > Catonia carolina. The sequence continues at coordinate 87,786,372 of JAQMRL010000002.1, forward strand.
AAATATTTTTCAACCATGAGCATTTTCTTTGTCCAGGTTTGCGCCTACCCTCAATTTTATCCTCGAGAATAATTCTGAGAAGCTCATCCTTATTACTCTTGTATATGTGGCCACGGTAGGCAGTCATCCTTTTGATTGTGCTCATTAATACTGCAAATAAAAAACCATCGTGGCTTTTTTATTATTCGACTGAGGAAAATTATTCGACAAAACTATTTCCTATGAGTATTTTTGATGTCAAGTTGTTAGGTAAGAGAGGAAAAGGAAGGTACCGGTACTGGAAGTAAGATAGGTTGATGAAATATTAAAAATTCAATAAGTACATTAACATTAAGTTAATGAAAAGGACAAGACGAAGCTCTGGCCACGAATGAAATGAATATTTAAAATGTATTAATAAAACAATAAAAAACCGGAGTTTGGATAGATAGTTTATTTCATGAATAATTTAATAAATTTATAAGAATTAAAATTGTAGAGAAGGCTAAATAATCATAACAATACATTTTGTTTTTCTATAAACTTCAGGAGAGAAATTTGCATACTTTTCAAAAATATTATTTTAACATTTTTGGCAGTAGTAAAAACATACCTTAGAAAATATCAAGCACAAATAATACAAAGTCTATATCTATGAAATTTAAATGTGAAAATGTTAATTTAAACAAAACACAACATGGTGCAAGTTTGTTTATGTATCCTTTTGAGGTAACGTGGTCTTTGTTATTCTATGAAACATCATGCGTTATTAACACTCGTAGAGATTTCGTACCAGTGAACTGAAAAACTTCCGCACATGAAAAATCAAATTAAAAGAACATGTACATTTCAAGTAATGTGAAATAGAGGTAAAACAAGATTTATAATGAACATTTTTCAATGCTCACCGAACTTTGAAATTAAGTTATGTGAAAAATAAAATAAATAAATATTTTACCTGCAGATTGGCTGTAGGAAATTCCATAGTGCTGACACTCAAGCGAAAAGAGTAAAAATATAAACTGATATTAAACAAAAATATAATAATAATAACGGCCATTTCTGTGCCATAGTGGTTAGCACATCAGCCTAAAGAACGGACAATTTTAGTTTTGATTCTAACCTAGGATCTAGAAAATTGTAACATACTCAAACCCACCGTAACCTAAATTTTTGTGGTACTTCTGGCACAGCTTTTGACGCGACTTAATAGAAACGAAAATTTCCAAATAAAAAATATTTATCATTTCAGCGTGCAGAAGTTAATAGCTAGACTGCAAAGCTGAGATGCAAATAAAGGCCAGGAAATTTTATTACTTGTAAGCCCACAAGAAATTTCCAAAAACAAATTTAAACAAACTGATCTAATTTCTTTTTTTAAATATATAATTAACTAAATAAACTTCCATATTCAATGTCGTACTGGTACGAAGTCGTTGAAAAAACATTAATTTAAGCTATTTTTGAATACCGTAAAATATTACACAAATTACAATGAAAACTAAAAATTTGAAATAAATTGTATTTATATTTTAAATATTCATCGACTAAGACGACGTGAGGATAACAGAACTAAAAAGGAATCATGCACACAAACAAATCTCGAAAAGGTCATTGCGAAAGAAATCACTTGCTAAACACATACCTTACACATTCGAATAGATCGATACAACTAATCCTGAATGAACTGGCTTAAAAATTACTTTAAAACACTACACAATACGACAGACAGATAGTACATCCATGAAAAAATTGCACAAATCTAGTTTATACATGCCAATATATCTGAAGTAAATATTAAACTGAATTATGAAAAAAGTAAAATTAACGAAAGATCAAAAAAAATAAACAAGGCAGTTATTCAGAAGACTTTCTTACAAAGAACAGTCCTTACGCCGAAGAAATTTATAAGTTAGGTCAGTTTCAGGAAAACTTTCATGTATCACAAACATTTACACTATATACATTCACGTAAGAAAATAAGAAAAATGAATAAACTTTTATTTTCACGCAAAATAATGTACAATTTACATCACACATACAATTTTGGAATACGGATTAGGGACGTTATCTTAAAGTAAAGAACGCAAGGAGGGAGCTAGCCAGGTATTCGGTTGAAGTAGTCAAGAAAACCTGTACAAAAACCTTAACCAGAACAGACATACCTGTTAGACTACTGATTACGAGTTTTTGTACAATAATACGAATAAAGTAACAATCATTTATATATACACAATGATAAAAATAATTATTATTTTAAAAACAAGTTAAAAAACCAATAATTTATAACCCCGGTGAAATTAATGAATCAGAAATTTCGCATGACTTTTCAGTAAAAATACAAGAAAATCCAAAATATCTATTAGATCCCACAATACAACTTAAATTAAGAATCAACCATCAACCATGAGAAATTTGAAATTTCCAAAACGAAATATGATTTGATACGATTAGCATTGTTGTGTTGACTTCTGAACTAACGTTTTTTTTTTTAAAAAAATACATACATTTTCTTTATATACTGTTCAAAATATTATTCTTTTTTTGGTAAAAACAACTATCTGTAAAAATTTTGGACACGCCCTGTCTGGTGGTGAAAATTAATATAAAACTCAAGAATTTCAGGATGTGTTTATAAAAAACAGAGGTTCATTTGATTGAGTAATATTAGAAAAAATAAAAATGTATTTGTAAAGGATTTTAGGGTATGGTTTTGAAACGTCATAACAATATATTTTGAAACTGTGGTTTGCAGGGACACGTTCTCTAGTTGTTTCCTTAAATGTAATTATATAAAACTTGGAAAATTCGATCAAAACAAAAGCATAAGCTTTTAAACAGTTCAGTTTTCTCTCTATTTTACTCTCGTCAATCAAGATTTTAAATGTCACCAATATATTCTGTAATTTAATGTTGTTTTTTAGGTGCAACAAAATAATTAGATTTGATTCATCTGCGACAGTGGGCTTCGATACACCACAAATTACATTGTTCTATATTAAAGTACTAATAAATCAAAAACTGAGCTCTTAGTATCACAATTACTACGAATAAAATAAAGCTTACTACAGCTAATTATAAATATAAATAATAAATAAACATAATTGATTTTACGCTCGTGAATTATGAGCATCGAAAAAGCCAGGTGCTATTAATAATATTAAAAACTAAAAATACAGCCAGACTTCTACCGCAAAAGGAAACAAGACAACCTTGTAAGTTTTTTGTCTATAAAGAAGTTCCTGCGTAGGCGAACTTGTAGTAGTAAGTAGTAAAGGACCTACTCTACATGTGTGCAAACAGCTACACGAGGCGCCGCCAGAAAGCATTAGACTTTGCATTTTTATAGACGCTTTTGTTATCACAACTACATAACCTCCCGTAAAGAATAGCATATCCTGTTTTCGTTTATACTTTCAAAACGTCTTTGTGAATTCCTGTTAATATGAAGTACTAACAACCCTTAAACTAGATTAAAAATTTTATTTTGACCCAAAGGAAAATTTCACCCACGAAATTTATTCAAAGAACATTTTCGTCACATACAGTAAATATATGAATATATAAATTCCTCACTCAGCAAGGAAGGGGAATTGGTAAACCACCTCACTCCTCGTTTTTCTTAGTAAAGCCTCTTGAGATTCAAACCAGCTTTTCGGCTGAACACCAAAGCAACAACAACAACATATACTAAATAATGCAAATCATTACAGCATTCTTTTAAAAAATATTTGGGAGAAATCAAATACTGCTACAGCAAATACATATTATTATAATAGACTATGAGTATCTTCTAATACAGCATAAAACCATTAAAATTTTTATTTTCTCTTATCCTATAAAGAAAGTTAAGGAAAGTAAAGTTACGTTTTCATGTCGATTCTTCACCAGAAATACAGTTTTTCAGAACTCCTGAGTACAAAAACATGTTTTTACCGATTGGACTGAGTGCGTGAACATAATAACTTAAAAACCAAAACTCGTACGAAATGTAAACTTGGACCTTAAATTACATACCATTAGGGTTGAAGTTACATTTTTCATTACTTACATTGGCAACAGAAAGTCGTGTGAGTATTTTACTCTAGATTTTTGAAAGTAGCACCAACATCATTAGCTACTACTTACTTTAGGTTAGGGAAAGGCGGGTTGAACGTGTAACCATTTCCCATACCCTAGTAGAGAATTGAATCCGCAACCTTCCACTTTACGGTACGCTAAAGGGCATTAACCACTGGGCCACGGAGGGGTACCTTTAAAAATTTATTTTGAAAAATTAATTGATTTTTAATGTTAAGTGTAAATATTGTTTGTTACCTTGGCAAGGTATTCTTTTTCAGAAAGGGTTTTAACGACCAAGGTATATACTATACCTAAACTGACTCACAGAAGGGAAGATTATATTTTGTTTTAAGTCGCATCGACAGCTTGGTAACTGGCGACTTCTGAGTGCTGTGGAACTGGAACAGTTGGTTTTAACTTAACTCTAGCCAGAAATCGAACCCGGGACCTTACGCTTTCTACCCCAGTACGGTAACACCACCCACGAGGGCGATCTAAGCTTACATTTTAATTTATGCACAAAAATCTATGAAAAACCGTTAATTTACTTAAATAATGGAAAATCGAAGGAAAAGAAAATACCTTGAAAAGACAGAACTATAAATATAAAACCTATTTTCTAATATATCAAATTCGTTTGTCACAGATTCTCTGACAAATGAAACAAAAATGAAAAACTGTAAAAACAAAAAATCTCCCGGCTACGAGCAAAATGTTATACAAGTAAATACAAAAAACGGTAGAACTGTTGCCAGAAATTTCTGGCACAAATTAAAACACTAATACTTTTGAATGGAACTATGTAGGATTGTAGGATTACATACAACAGCTGATTAAACCAATTTAAAATCAGGCTATAAACAACAACTTTTGTAAAATACTGTGTGATCTGTACATATAATGCAAATTATCTTGCAGATTTTTCTTTATTTATTTAAATAAATGTCACTCGTCTCTGATTCTCCAACTTCTCGACTATTGGTTTGAGCAACTGCTTTCTGCACCAGAGGTTCCGGATTCGATTCCTGGTTAGGGGTGTTATTTTTCATTTTTATACGTCACGATTCTGCATTACCCTCAATAACAATCGGTAGTAAAATCAAAAAAATTGTAACTTCCCGATCACCTAGAAAGCCGAAATTCGGCACATTCTTTGTTTTTTTAGGGGTAAACTGAAAAATTAATCCATTTTCTTTCAATCATTTGCGCCTAGGGGTACAAAGAACTTGTTTATACAAAAAAAAAACCATTTTTATACCTTTCTGAAGTGCTACAGTTCTCAATTAGCATGCGTGTTCTTTTAAAAGTACCAAGAATAATTAGAGTGTAGAGTACAGACAGAAAAACAATAAACCAGAATTGTTATTACAATAAACCCCTTTTGAGACAAATCTGGACTTATGGTGTCCATCTATTTGGAGTAACAGTAGAGAGTAACTTTAAGTCGATCCAGGGCTTCTAATCAAAATTCTTAAGGCTTGCTTCTGGCGCTACTTATTAAGGGTGAGCAGTAAAACCCTCTACGACGATTTCAAAACTCTGTCAGTAAAGGAACTAACCGCGTCCTTCTACAGTAAATTTCACAAACGACAAGATGACCATCCAAAACAATTAGCCGTGATCTAGCTACAAGGAACTTTCAACGGTGCGACATCTAAAGCGCAAATGGAGTAGAGACCTCTTACTTGGACTGAATAACGGACAACACCGGTAGTTATAAACGGAGAATGTACCTAACACTGAGAACCTTTTTCTTTTTAAAATAGAATTCCCTACCGCCACTAAAATATAATTATTCTTATACCGAAAATGTGCAGCTCAATGTACAGTACCGTAATAAAAATTTTGGCTAGCCCGTTGGTGTAGTGATGAGCGCAATTGGCTTCTAGGCCGGATTTGACTCCCGGTCAGTAAAGTAGATAGTTATAAAATAAAAGTTATATATATGTATATATATATTTTATTCTCTCTATTACAAATATACACACATAATTTTAAAGTTTTTTTTTAAATTTCTATTGTTATTAAAATTAAAATATAATATTGATATTTTATGTAAAATGTAATTGAATTTATCATTTATTTTGTTTAACGCAATCTTTATATCCTATTTAACTGTAGTAATTTAACTTAGTAATTTTATAGTAGTTATAAGTATTTAAGTAATTTAATTTTTTTGTTCTGTACACTCCTATGCGCGGACACAACTCTTTGTGAAGAAGAGTTTTTGCGTATAAGTATATTTAGTTTAAAATATTGTACATAGCTTAGTATAGTAATGAATTGTAATTTTAATGTAGCATTTTACTAAATAAAATAAATAAATAAAATAAAAATAAAGCAATTTTTCATTTATTTAGTATATCACCTCATATCATTACCACCGCACAACCCAAGGCATTACCATCACTCAAAATGCACCCGTCTGAACTTAGAGATAAACTCGCGCGCAAGATGGGTGCAATCGCCAGTGAACTGTAACGATAGGTTCTACAACCTACTTTTAAGCAGATAATTGAATGCAGTAAATTTTTACAGACCATCTGGGTAGTCCAATAGTTAACCAGTAACCACTCAAAGAACTTCGGTTACTACTGTACAGAATGGATAAGCATCGGTAACCTTAGTAGGTTAAGTTATATGAGTATAAATTGTGTAAGTGAATTATTACAGTGAACACATAACAACCTGCTATTAACAAAAATTACGCACTTAGAATTTTTCAATCAGTTTCAACACGAAAAAAGTATTATAAAAGTAATAAAATTAGACGACAAAAGAAAAATGTATCAGGCAAATTCAAAAACGGTCAAAAATGAGAAAAATTCGGAAAGGAAATGAAAATCAAATAAAAAAATAAATTAAATTGTGGTTGAGTTACGTAACCGCATTTTTCAATATCCGCTTTTAATAATGGAAGACGAGTTCATTGTTTTCAAATATTTTGAAATGAGTACTGTACTACCTTTCACTCAATCAATGTTCTACCATTTCACAATGAAGCACAGAACAAAATATCTGTTAATTCGATTTAGAACTTCTGATAACACCAATAATTAAAAGTATTTACATAGTAACGGTAATTTCAAAATAATTTTAATTAATACAATTTTCTTTAAAACAGCGATACATAATCTTCTGGAATACTAAACCGCCCGAAATTTAATTTCTAAGAATTCAATCATCCAACTGAAGTAAAAAATTACGATAAAAATTGAAAATTCCGATTTAGTTACCGTAAAATTTTTTCCAAAATTAATTATCTCGTTTATCAATACAGCAGCTAGGTTTAAAAAAACTACAGCTTCGACATACATTTATAGTAACTCTTAAGCATAATTACAAAGTGTACCTACGCTATTTAGGGTTCCCCCAATATAGGTAGTAGGTGCTTAAGAAGTAAAATATGAGGATTATATTTTACTCCTAAAATCTACCAAAACAAAATTTGCTAAGAACTCATTGTAATCTACATAACGTATAACGTTATCTATTTATGAAAGCTCTTTTTGCAGCCTATATTCTCAACATTATTCTATTGTAGGCTTTCCTCTTTTCTTCTTACCATCCAAAGCATCGGCTTTTGCTTTTCGTGAAAGCCCTTGAAATCCGTAATCAGTTGTCTAAGCTTGGTTCTGTTCATGATATTTTCTTGGTTTATTTCAGTTTTTCTTATGACCTATAAAGTTCTTTAAAATATTTACTCGCAACCTTAGTCCTAATGTATATTGTCTTAAAGATTTGTTTTTTCCGTTGATTTCTTATTTTCTGATAGTTCCAATTAATAATTCGTTTTATTGCACAGTTCTTCTCGCCTTTATAACCTATACTGTTCATCTACTACCTTCAGACTCTTTACCTTGTGAAGGATCATAATCTCAAGCTACAGGTCTTGGCACGTTTCTTCTTCATAGTGATTACTGCGAAGTTCAGTGGCACCTTTCTTCGTCTACTGTTGTTCGATTTCTTTTCGCTGATCTTCAGTTATATTATCTTCCCGAGGTACTTGAAGAAGTCAACTTCTCCAATTTTTCCGTATTGTGTTTTTAAGTGACAAGGGTTGTTTAGATGTTTGTTATGTATGAGTATATCATTATTTTGAAGGAAATCTGTAGTCCTGAATTTTATATTTGCGAAAATGTCTTAACGGTTTACTAAAAATGTTGTACCGCTAAGAGTATCAATGAGGGGAAAATCATGGAACAGAAAGAGACACTTAAAAAAATAAATTTCCTTTTATTCTCTTTTTGGCCATAGTTTCTCTAACCGTAGCCTAATCATGATAAATAGTTAAAGAAATCCAATAAAGATTTTAAATAAAAATAAAGAAGTTTATTAACGAATGTTTCCTGATATTCAATAAATTTTTGAGAATCCTTCAGTTACTTTAAGTAGCTACCACCAAATCTAATACAGTAAAGGATTAATTTTATAAACCTGACCTACATAACAACGATCATTACCGTTTTTTACGAGGAAGTATATTTACTACCGTATCTAGAGTTTAACTGGAATTACAAAAAAGGAAACAGTCAAATAAAATTCTATAAGTTTCTCGTTATACGATTTTCTTCTTTAAATTAGTGTTATGTGCTTTTTATGTTGTTACTGATTTATAATTACATGATTTTCTAAAACGATTTAATAATTTCGTGCTTTCAAATTGATCTTCAAATTGATATAACCGGTTATATAATTGTTAAATCAATTGAAGAGGAAAGAAATAGATGAAATAAGTATTTTTTGTTTGAAAAATATAAATATCTATGAAATCTTTTAGAAAAGAATCAATTGTGCGAATACCTGAACAAATAGTGTAATTATTGAAGTATATATATATATATATATATATAGCGAGTTTTTTGCAACGTCAGTTGTGTCGCTTCTCGCATCCCAATCGCCATCTTTCCTTATCGATCCAGTCTCCTTCAAAAAGTCCTTTACTTTCCATTTGAATGCGGACGTTGGAGATCCATTCCTTTCGCGGTCTTCCACGCTTATTTCTGTTTGCAGGAATCCAGTTCCAGACCTTCAACGGTATTCTCTCCTCATTCATTCTGCACAGATGTCCATACCATTTTAATTGTTTCTCTCCGATGACATCCATTATCGTGTTTTTTGCGCCCATCCTCTCCCTTATGGTTTCATTTCTGATTCGGTCCAGCAACGTTAAACCTAAGCTTCTCCTCCAGTACATCATTTCAGTTGAGAGAAGTTTCTGAGATGTAATTTTATCCACACTCCACACTTCCGACCCATACGTCACGACAGGCTCAATCATTGCCTGGTATATATTTTTTTTTGTTTTTTTAGTTATGTTTTTATTCCATAGGATTGGGTGTAGTGATCTAATCATATTTTTCCCCTTCCTTATCTTTATTATTGAAGTAATAATTTATATTATAACGCTCCCAGGTTCGAATCCAATCTCTCACATTATTGTTTTTTAAATGCAGGGTAGAAAAATTAACGATTAAAATATAGTAATGAAACCGAAAGATTTCTGAAATCGTTTCGTCATCTAAGTCAAACGTTTAAAATATTTCCGGATTACTCGGTGTAAAAGAAAGAATCTAACAAGTCAATCTTTCAACAAAAATATCAATATTACAATATTTGCAGTCATTCCTTTAGAAATTTTTTTTCTTTTCTTGTTATTAATTTATAAGAAAAAATATTTAATCAACTGAAATGAAACGTTTCAACATACAGTACAACATAAATTATTGTCAATTTATGGAGTGTGCACCAAAAATTGTGCAAAAACCTTGACCAGGATAGCCAAACATTATACTAAAACTAATTGACTACAAATTAATTCTTAACCATTTACAAAGTCCATATTCACCATCCAACATTTAGCTGTCTATTCAACAGTTTGAATTTTAATCCCCAAATAAACAAAACATGTAAAAAAGATAGGCCCTATATAACAGAAAAATTTGGACATAATTTGTTACATATTTTTAAACGCAAATTTGGATAAAAGTTTGAATATAAATTTATAGGCTTTTGATATTAAATTTTTAAAAATTGGAATAATAAAATAATATAACAGAATATGTACGATTTTTAATTGAATTAGATAGAAAATACTTTTCCACGATCTTACCATGAAGATGCACATTCGAACGAGACAGTTTAACCCAATTTTCCATAAACTGATTTCAGCGGATATTGAAAAAGTCAGTAATATTATAATAGTCTATCAAAAATTTCAATCTTACTTTCAATTTAATTTTTAATAAAAAAATTTCAATTTTAATTAGATTGGAACGTTTCGTAAAGTCATCGGTACGATAAAATGTACACCTAATACTCCTAGGAAAGGGATAGTCTAACAAAGCTCACAAATGAACTAGATCAATACGCTGCCGGTAACAAATCCTAACTTAACCAATTTTGCTGCTGTCGCTTTATGTACACCGTTGCTGAGTCGCTTTACCACAACAGGAACATTTTACTATTATTATTGTTACTGTTATTAGGTGTTCTCAGCAGAGTAATCCGCCGTGTTTAGCAAAGCAATTTCTCTTAAGCTTCCGTAAACATTTTGTTCCCCACTCTGCTATTAACGAACTGTTACCGTACGTATAATACAAAAACAAATCGTTTAACCATAGTGCATACGAATAATAATGATTAATTAGAAATTACGTGTAAGGGTAGACTTCGCTGATAATTTATAATCGGGATCAATAACTGTACTCAAAAAGTAAAATTATGAAGTTACAATCAAAAATATTAATAGACGAATCATATTGCCAATAGAACACTAAATGTTTTCCCCACAACCCAACTCATTCAATATTTTAGTTCTTAAATAGAATACTATTTTAAAAACAACTGTTTTTTTAATTAACAGAATTTATTCATAACCTGTTTCTTACAGATCAATTAATACATCAGTAAAAATTAATTAACATTAAAAGGTAACTCCAAATAAAGGAGATGATTTTAAAATACAGTTTGCCTAATGTTTACAGTTTAATTTTTTTATTTATTTTTTTTTTATTTAACGTCGCATCAACTACAACGGTCATTAGCGACGACGTTGGGGAGTAACTATCATACAATGTAGGATGAAATGATATTTTGTAACGTATGAAAATATGCCGTGCCTGAGTGGGATTCGAACCCAGGACCGCATGATGAGAGGCGAGCACGTTACCAACTGCGCCAATGCGGCCGGCGCAGTTTAATTTTATTATAAATATAATTAAGCTAAATTTTTAATACCAAATAAATCAAAAGTCTAATAGATGCCTCCGATTTAGCCTTTACATATACTGTTGTTCAGTAAATAGATGGTAAAATAATTTTCGTGCAAGTCAAGCCGTTTTTTTGTACATAAAATTAAAATCTGAGGTTTTTTCGAACTAATAAAATAAAAGGATCGGTGGCATTACGGTTGTTTGTCGTGTACCAGAGCGCAAACGTTAAGCTCAAAGGAATTTTGACTGAAAACACTGAATAATTTTTATAATTGCGTTATTGGATGAATCTCAGAACTGCATACCATAGGTCCAGCGTATTTTGGAAACAGTTTTACTACAAATATTCCGAAGTGAAAAGACGTTTTATTCCGAAGTGATAATTATGATTTAGCTCCACGTAGCCAAGAGAATTCTTTAACTTTTAATTTAGCCTTTTTTCATTTCAACTGAATACCTTTTCTCCAATTTAGGCACCTGTCTAGATGCAATCCGAAATACTTACCTGTAGCATTTATATGTTTAGGTCATCAGCCAAAGGGTTGGTTTGAACCTCTAAAGGCTTTACTAAGTACAAAACGAGGAGTGAGGTGGTTTACTTTTGACTTCCTCACTGAGTGGAACAGTACGCTTATCAGCATGCCAGGCTCTATAAAAAGCATCCACTTTCCATCCTACAAATGACATCTTCACTTCATTCACCACAAGGTCTGGCTGTATAATGAAATGCATTATTCTCAGAGGAGATAACTCTGACAAGTATCTTTTACACCTATACCTCTTCTGTTCTTAAATGCTTCAGTTATATAATTGGGTGACCATATGATTAGAAACAGAACTATTTTTTGTAGCCCTGGAACTAGCAGATCGAGTGCAAATAAATTTAATACTCTACTTCCCTGTTATGGGCATAACATTTATAAATGGAACTTGAATTTTGTTTAACTGATTTTAAACAGAAAATTTAAAAATATTCTCCATAAATTTTCTGACCTAAAGGCCTACTTACTTTAATGAACTAATATCACATTAATTAACTATGAGTCTGCAACATTTTTATGGTGTAATAACAATAAGTACTTCGTAACTTCGAGACTTTAGCCACTAATCGAACCAACGACCATTAGTTTTTCAATGTTAACCACTCCGTTACTATGCATCCGGTTTAAACACAAATCCGAGTGATTAAAAAACCTGATTAAATATACCGACAGAATTGTATTTTTAGATATTTTCAGAAACTGTATTTTTTTGGATTGTAAGAAAATTGTCCTTTATTAAGAATTTACGTAATTAAATATTGTATTGGAAAAACCTACTGGAAAACCTGGAAAGAATTTTGAGTCTGTTTTGGATGTAAACATTATGTTTGAAACGTTTACTACGGCTACATTTATAACCTTATATGTTTTTTCTGTTTTGGAAACAGAATAGCGTTCTTTTGTTATATTTTATGGATTCGGGAATTGAAACAAAAAGTTATAGTCCTGTCATTACATCAAGTTGTCATTGTTTTTTTTTTAGAATGAATGCGAAGAAAGAAAAATTCATATTTATATCAAATTCCTTCACGAGAATCACATAATACACTTTTATAAAACAATTCTTTTGAGACAAACCGCACTTTTTTATCGTAAGAAAATTAAAAATAGATTAGTTTGAAATAGTTACTTAAAAAGTAGTCTACAGAGTTATAAAAGTGTTTTACTGTGTATATAAAGCAATAGTATTTAATTTAACGTTATAAAACTAACACGAAGGTTATAAAAAGTAAAATTAAACTGGTAATAATAAAAGCTGAAGAAGAAGAAGAAATTGCACCAAATAAAGGCATGTATACCATTTACGTGATGCAAGATAGTAATGAAGCCAAGACCAACGAAGTTAGAATAGTTAACCACAGCGAAAACCGCGACGTCAACAAACAAACTTGCAACTTGCTATTAAAGGAATTTACTGTGACAAGCAAGAGGGGTACACAAGTGAGTTGGCGGGAACTGTCCAACATGTTCCAAGACGTGACCGGATAAATATCCACCGGTCACATGTATCAGTTGAGGTTATTTCAAAAAGTTCAACCTTCCAAACCGGGAACAAACAAGAATCTCCCGCCAATAACAATAAACAGCCATCAGCCCTTCTCGCCATCAAACAACATTAAAGTGCTTTGCCTTCCTACCTTCGTGTCCTTCACAAAGAATAAAAAACTGATGATCCGTGCAGGGGGGTGTGTTTTGTCGATAAGAATACACGACACACAAACACCTTTATAGCAGCAACTAAAAAAATAAAGGTGTTAGAAATTCCTTTTAGATTACTATTGACAATATTTATTATACAACATAACAATAGCGGGGCAATAAATCACTATTTTTACCTACTGTGTAATACGATATTACAACAGGTCTTTCTCGTAGACATCAAATAATATCAATATAAGGAAATACTACTATTATATATTTTAATATTTTATCGTGAGACGACGCTGATGCTTCGATATTAAATTCCTGATAACGGATACAACATATTTGATCAAAACTAATTGAATTTTCTACAGCGATACGTAAATTTTACTGTAATATTTCACAAGATAAAATCAATTCATAGAAAGACTGAAACGTTAAATAATCCGATTAAAGATACAAAACGTAAACAAAAATATTATAGAATAATTATGTAACTTTTAAGACGTAAATATCCGATTTTTTCATATTTCGAACTGAAATATTTACTTTCAGTAAAAATATCTTAATCTTAATATCTTAACTTTCAGTAAATATCTTGACTGTAGATATAGGATAAAAACTAATTAATGAAAGAAAAACATAAAATCAAAAATAATCATACGTATATTATTAATCACAAAACTCGAATAATACATGCGTAAAGTAGCGGCCCTTCTATCTAGCTCAATTGCGCAGCGTTCGGAACGCAGCCAGAGGATTTATTTTAAAGCTTACTGAAAAACTCACAAACAGCCTTGGATTCAGGCAGGAAACAAGGGAAATAAAAGTAGAGAATGCCTGAGGGAAGGATACCTCTCAGTGTTTTGCAATACATACCGGTGGAGAAGAGAGATGTTGGGAGGCCACACAAAAGATGGCAATAATTCAATATTTTGTCGCTGTTGTGAGTCGGAACAGGCGGAAGACTAATCCTTGATTGTGAGAAGAAGAAGAATTACAAACATGAACTGCTACTTCATACTCTTGTACAGTGATCCCTGGTTAAAACGCAGGAGTAGGTACAAATAGTCATTCACTGATTCACTGACTCGCGTTATATCACCCACGCTGTATAAACGAAGTCAGGAATAATTTTGTTCTTGATTTCGTTCACGAAGTATGAAAATTATTTTCGTACTAAACGCCGATGGGTAGGCCTAATACAACAGCCAATATTATCAAATTATAATTAGAAAACCCTAAACTAAGTTATTCCGTACAACTTAAAAACTATGGTAAATTTAAGCGCAATTTTGAACTATGTAGATAAAGAAAATAATGTGATGTATACCCTACTTTTATGTATTTTTTGCACGACTCATTACAGTATGTATTTAAATAAACGACAGTGAACACTTTATAACCGTACATTTTTTAACAGTTAAGAATTATTTACTAACAGTTTAACAAAAACTTTTAGTAAATGTTTTAAGATTTTAGAATATATCTTGATGAAGACAGAACTCAGCAGTGTTGCTTCTGTGAGATCGTTTGGTTGTAAGAGATGAAGGGTTTTGATCTTGGGTCCTGGCAATGTACAATTTTTCGTTATCCGGAGAAAGACGTAGTTGTCGTTTTAAAATTAATGGACAAGGTAAATGAAGGTGTGAAAAGTAGAGAATGAAGACGTGATACTGATGATCTGTTTAACTGATGATTGAATATTAATTTTATGATTGATTTTTTAGATTAATGAGTGCTATTAAGATTAAGGTAATTGAGAAATAAGAGTTGACCATTCGTGATATAATTTTGTGTTTTTAATCTTGAAAGGATAGCTAAACATTTTTGATCAGGTAAAACGGAATGGTAGATCTAATAGTCTCACCTTTTTGAGAATGCACATAATGTACCTTTTATTACAGTACATAATGTAGTATTAGAATAGAAATCAATTTTTTTTAAAGAATGCAAAATTTAAAATACACTAATATTTTTAAAAAAGTGATTTTTTTCAGTAAAAGCATAGTTTTAATCGACTCTTAGTTTTAATCGTCTTGTCCTTCCAAAATGCCATTACAACCTCTAAACTGTTTATTGCTTCCTGTGCCGGGTCTTCTTCATCGGTTTTGTTGGCATCTTCAGTTAAAGCCAGATACTTTTCAGTTTTTAAAAAGATATACAAAACTGTATTTTAAATTCTGTAAAATTTAAATGGAAAAAATTATGCGGGGACATAATTCAACCCATGTTAATCCCATAACCGACGGCGTTATAAGCGGGGACCACTGCAATACTATGTACTCGTATATATTGTTCATCTACATATTTAAATAATAAGGTTAATTTTTTGGTCGAGTTCAGATCAGTCTCAGCTCCCTCTAGACAGATTCCGGTCAACCTTTTTGTAAAATGTAGCTCTCCACGTGCAGATTTAATATCACCTGTCATTATTTTTTCCCTGTTAATTCAGAAAACGGAAAATTAAGGTTTAATATAATAACACGGTTCTTTGAAGTTTTACCAAACAGATGTCTAGCTTAATCAATAGGTAGCTTCCAAAAAATGAATTGGTATAGTCTTACGGGTGTTTACGTAATTTTCTATGACATTATGTAGTTCTAAAAAAAACCTGGAAATCGTCAGGTATTTTTGGCCGATTCTTTTGGAGACTTAAAGATTTTATAGATTTTTAGGAGTAGAAAACGAAAATTTCACCACCGAGCCAGTGTTTGAGTACTTACCGTAAAAAACACATACCGAAAATTTCAAATCGCCAGTTTAATTTGGGGGTAGTCTGTATTCGTTCAGAGACTTTATTTTCAGGATCTGCATCAAAAATTAATTATAAAATTGAAATGATTTACTTTTCTAACGTTTAGTTTGTCTAACTTGGTATTTCTAAATTTTTTTGGAACCTTTATTAACATGGAATTTTTGTTGGTTTCCTCTGGGTCTATCGTTTATGGCGTTTGATTTACAATAATATTAATTTCTAATATGTTCCTACCCACTATTTGGGTTACTGACTTGCGTCGTTTTAATAAAAAGTTCAGATTATTTTTCGTGAATTACCACTTTTGTTGCCATATTCAAAATTTGTATTAAATTGCCGAGTTAAATTCCTTCCAGCGAATTTTGATTCGTAAATTACGATGTAGTATACAAAAAATATTAAATGATATCCAAATTCAAAAAATTATTTTAATTTTCTCTACAAGAATACAATAAGGTAATGCGCCAAAGTAACGTGTTTTTATATTTTATTTTGTTTTATACGTATACACCCAAAACGCGGATATAAAAGAATTTTTAATTCAATTTTCGTTACTAATATTCTGCTTCAAAATTTGCATTCCAGGAAATGAAAATTTGTGTTGATGAAAAATCGAATGTAGATAAATGGACGAACAAGGAAGCGTGGAACTAAATGCAGAGAATTTAAGTCAATAGCGCCGTCGCTATGCTGGTGGGAGAGGTACTCAGCACTCAGCACAGTGCCGACTTTACGGTGTGGACAGATGTGGGGAGCAAGTTACCGCGCAGTCTCACTCCATTTTAATTTTTTTAACATAAGCCCAACAATATCGATGGGACTTGATTTTTTTTTTATTTTTACGTAAACGCTTCTTAGTAAGCGTTATGAACAAAATACTGTAATTAGAATCAGAAATAAAACAAATAACTGAAATTAAACAAATGTAACTCTAACGGCAATATAGTTTAATTTAATCGAAAACTATCAAACAAGAATTTGTCTTGTTAGATGATTAATCCGGCAGCTCCCACAACACGCCGGTAATCACTTTTGGAACCAACTCCAAAAATCTTATGCCATTAATTAATTCTTCTCCAAGAAAGCTGTGTGACCTCGTAAATCTTACAATTTTTATTCATTTGAACAATCACTTGTTTATTATAGTTGTTCAAAGAAAAGTAAAAATTAAAAATACGGATAAAATTATTTCAGAGTAAGTTAAAGAAACCCGCATGAATATAGTTTTAGAATTAACAACCAATTCTGTATAGTACGCGAGCTAAGTTTTCTTATTTTATGAGTCCTTTATTCACCCAAAAAGTCCTTTCTAAAGAATTTAGATAAATGTGCCCGCTAAAGAGGAAAGAACCTTTCATAACGGCCTTTGTTCTCCGCTATTTTACTATTTGAATTGAATTAAAGAAAATCAATATAACTTTATCCTGCATGCATTGCTTACATTTTAGTATTATAATTAAAGAAAGGTGTTAGGGTAATTAGTGAAACCCGCATAATTACATCTTTATAATCAACGGTTTAAACTCGTATTTTAATAGAAATTGTTTTTGTTAACCGTATTTCAAACAAAAAATAATGATTAATTTATTAATTTACTTCAAAATGTTTTTAAGATTCACGAAAATGTATCCTTCTCATGACACAAATGATACATTCATTATATTAGACTTATCTTGTATTTCACGCATCACATTATTTTTAATGTGTTAGTTCATTAAACTCAAACGTCTAAAGACATCAAAAACTTTTACAAGTGCGTAGGTTTGAGTTAATGTTTGCCTAGCGTGCAGACATACACGTCGTTTCCACAAAAGATTAAACTTCACCGAACAAGCGTAAAATTAACAAAAATTAATTATTAAAGTGTTGTTCACTGAACTTTAATAATCTTTCAAAACAGAAATTATGAAAATATGTGATCATAAACATAAAAACAACTTTTACTTGAATTTCAACAAATCTTTTTGTTTCATGACTTCTGCAAGTGAAAAAGAGTTTCCGGAAAAACGACCGACTGATTGCGCTAATTTATTCAAAACAGAAACTACTACACCACTGGGCTGAAATTTTAAAAAAACTTAAGTTTTTATTAGTGATAACGAGTTGTATAATAAAAGTGCTTTTTTATTGGATGACGACGTTTCATTAGCCTTGGCATAGGTATGATATAAAGATGAAAGAATGAAATATTATGAAGATGAAAGAATGTCGAATCCAGGACCACTGGCAGAAAAGCTAGTTGACCACTACACCAAACGGTCTTTTAAGACCACGAACCAGTCAGAACAAAGTACTTTGGACCAGTTATAGGTCTAATTAGAAATTATTCGATTATTGGGTATAATTATTAGAAATGTGTTGTTCCTGGAAGGGACGTTTAGAGTCGTCGTGTCAATGTTTCATCGCGTTCATAACTAGAAGAATTAGTACTTGGCCGCAGGAATTGACATATTTCATATTTTTAGCATATAATCACACTTACAGGTGGAGTGTTACAGGCAGGTGGAGTATTATTTTAATTGCACTCTATCTGTTTGGTCCAGGGTTAAAAAAAATAGTTCTGTTTCTTATCACATAGTCAGCCACTTATATGACTGAACTATTTAAGAACAGAAGAGGTAGAGGTGTAAAAGACACTAGTCAGAGTTATCTCCTCTGAGAGTAATGAATTTCACTATGCAGTCAGACCCTGTGGTAAATGAAGTGAAGGTGTCATTTGCAGGGTGGAAATTGAGTGCTTTTCGGAGGGCCTGGCATGCTGATAAGCATACTCTTTCAACTCAGTGAGGAAGGCAATGGTAAACCACCTCACTCCTTGTTTTACTTAGTAAAACCTCTAGAGGTTCAAACCAGCCTTTCGGCTGTTGACCTAAACAACAACAACACATAACCACACTTACAAACTTTTTTTTATGTTCTTGTTTGTATTGTGCTAGTAGTTTGCAATGTTCTGGAATATTATGTTTGTAACTTTCTAGATAGAAGCTAAGAATAATTCTAGTTCCAGAACTTGTGCTGAAAAGTTGAATAAAGTTTTTTGTCATTCATAGTTGCAATATCTTGTTATTTTATAATAACGAATCGTAATACAGTACTGTGGCGTTAGAATTTATTTTGGAATCGTTTTTCGTGAATTGATTCCACCAAAAAGCTAATACAGCCAGATTGGATGGAGTATTGCCTTGTATCAAAGTCATGTGTATTGTTAATCGCTTTACGAAAAGTCTGTATAAAAACTGTTTCAGCCTGTAATTTAGTAATTGTAGCTTACGAGTGACATGGATGTTTCACGTTAACCCCGAACTTTGAAGAGATTTTTAATTTCTCTTGCCTGTATGAATATATAGGACGGAAAGTATTGTTTTCATGTCGATTTTTCGAAATTGAGTTTTCACCGGATATAGCCTACACATTTTCAGACCTCCTGAACCCAAAAAAACATGTTTTTAGCGATTGGTCTGTGTGTTGAGTGTGTGTGTGTGTGTGTGTGTGTGAACAGAATATCTCAAGAACGGAACATCGTACGAACTTGAAACTTAAGTTAGATATTACTACCGGACCACTTTTTGTGACCACTTTTTGTGATTTTCTCAAAAACGGCTCAAGATTTTTTTTTAAATCGCCTCATTTACTATATTTTCTATGCTCTATAAAACAGAGTAGGCGCCATGTCTGCTGAAATTCTTGAGGAGGCTGTGCTATAGTAAAAAAAAATTGTTTTTTTATACTGCGGCTTTAATATGCATTTTAGCGCAAAAATGTATGTAATAAAGTTAAAGAGAATTTAAAATCATACAACTTTTATTTCAAATACTTTTTTTGTATAACACTTAGTTTAGCGGTAATTAGTGATTTTCTGGGGTTTTTTCATGAAAATCTGTAAAAAAATAGATTTTTTTAAGATTTCAGCCTTAATGTGAATTTTACGACAAAAGTGTGTATAATAAAATTTATAGGAAATTAAAATATCTACAACTTTCATTTAAAGTATTTTTCTCTACAGTGCCTAGTTAGCGTAAAAGAGTGATTTTCCGTATTTTTAAGCCAAACTGACGTTGATTTTCATTTTGCATCATTCACTCATGATTAAAGTAAGGTTATGTCTTTTGAGGTTAGTTTTTCGTTTATTTCTAATATTTTATTACTAATGTTAGGTTATATTGTTAAATATTTGCATTGGCAAGAGAAAGTTGTGTGAGCGTTTCACATCAGATTTTTTAATTTATGGTTAAAAACACCAAAACCGGTCATGTTGAATAACAATTATTATAGTGTAGACTACAACAAAAAATTTTAGTGAATAAAACTCGCTCAAACAGAACCAGTTAATTAGTAATTTATGTCACAGAATTCTGAAAATATATTTAGATCGACGTCAATTTTTATCAAAATAAGGGACTATTTATATATTTATAAAAAAACATCCATAATCAAAGAGTGAAGTTGTATTGTATATTTTAGCATGTCAATATAGATACAGTTTACATATTACATAATTTTGAACATCAAGCAATGTCATCCATTTTAACGTAAATGGTACGAAATGCAATATAACAGGCACAAACTATAGTAACTAGGTAATGGGATTACGGAAATCCATTATCGAAAACGGCAAAGTCCATTACATTACATTTAATGTATTAAAACAAAACCAAAATAAAAATAAAAATCCCAATTCAAATGAAAGTGAGATCGAGCACAAACATTTTACAAGCGGATAAAATTCTATTTGATTATTCAATTACGTTGTATGAAATCCATTTAATTAAACCGATTTTTTATTTAAAAAAAATTTTTTAGCTATGAATATTTAGATTAAAAAAGAGCTGTTATTAAAAATTTAAATATTTTATTTTAATGGAGGGTAAATTGGTACGAATGTAAAATAAACTGATGCAAATTTAGAACTTTATGAAAATGATAATAGATGGATTTGACCAAGTTTGTCACAACCAAGAAGATATGTAATAATCTGGTGTAATTTTCTTTTGCCAATTAAATTTAAAAAAACTTAAAACCTATATTTAATAATTATAAATATTTAATAATTAGTAATAATTAGTAAATAATTAGTAAAATAGTAGTAATAATTAGTAATAATCTAACTTAAATCAAGACTATGATGCAAAATGAAAATCAACTGTTCGACATAAAATACGGGAAATCAGTAGACCTAATTGACACTAAACTAGCCTTTGAAGAAGAAAATGCTTTAAATAAGAGTTGTAGATTTTTACAATTCCTATAACTTGGATTATAAATATACTTTATCGTAAAATGCATACTAAGATCGTAATATTAAAAAATTTCATTTTGTTACCGATTTTGATGAGAAAAATCCAGAAAAACACTAATTGACACAAAACTAAGCGTTGTAGAAAAAAAATGCTTGATATAAAAGTTGTAGAATTTTTAATGTTTGATAACTTTGATTACATATAGAACTTTTTCCCTAGCATACTAAGGCCAAAATCCTAAAAAAACATTAGTATTTACCAGGAGACCAAAGGTCTTTCAAGAATTTCAGCATGCATGGCACTTTCTTGTAGAGCATAAAAAATATAGTTTATGAGACGATTTTTAAAAAGATCGTAAAAGCCGTTTTTGAGAAAATCGCAAAAAAGTTAAAAATCGCATGAATAAGCTACTACTTCCGGTTGACCGATTTTCATGAAAATGTTCATGTCGGGTCCCGTAGTGATACCTAATTTAAGTTCCAAGTTTCAACTTCGTACGCTACTCCATTCTTGAAATATTTTGTTCACACACAGATCAATCACTAAAAACATGTTTTTTGAGTACAAGGGGTCTGAAAACGTGTATATCCGACGAAAACTCGATTTAGAAAAATCGTTATTAAAAAAAAGTTATTTTAAAGGAGGGTGAATTTGTACGAAGGTAAAATAAACTGACATAAATTTAGGTAGTTATGAAAATAATAGTAGATGGTTTCGACCAAGTTTGTTAGAACGGAAAAAGATATGTAGAGAGAGATAGAGATAAAATGAGAGGGGTGAAGAGGAAAGATGTATATACAATTTGATACGTCATGAAAGAGAAAGAGGTAACTCCAGCAGATTCATATCAGTTTAGAATAGATGGAAGATAAATTATGTTTAGTGATGTTACGTAGGATGATAAAAACAACAGGAATGGAGGTATACAGGGATGGAAGTGAAGGGGGAGAATAAAAAGGGGTAGATGGTGTAGATATTACAGCGCAGTGCGGATGATGCAGCAACGGGTTCGGTTGTAATATCACAGTTACTAAATGTAATATCATGGTAGTTACCAATCGATAATATTTATCCCTTTAATGACATTAAATGCAATAATAATATCAATAAATACAGAAAATGACCTGATATACATTCCTACGGTGATATCACACGGGTCTACTATCATTCTCTAATACAGTTGTAACGGTAATATAATATTTAAAACCCTCATCAGATAAATACGGAACAGTTTCGTAAATTTACAAAATTATAATTTACAATATTTAGAGAAGAAACTAATTTTGACAAAACGAAGACAGTTGCATAAGGAATCATAGCCTGTTCTAGTAATATACCTCTTCATTCCGAAAATAAGGTATTACTCCATATTAATTAGCAACATTTCTTAAACAAAAAAGGCATGTTACAGATACGATCTACACGTTTAAAAATAAATCAACAGTTCAAAATACCAAAGAATTTCTAACAAATAAAGATTAATTGGAAATATTTAACTTAATCATTAAACTGGGAAATTTTTGACCCCCGACTATAATTTGTGGGTACCAGTAAACTCACAAAAAAGTAGTAAAACCTTTAACGCAAAAATTGTTACATGTTTTATTGTTTAAATGTTTAAATTACCTTTTTAAACTGTGCTATCTGTGCTTTCAGGCAAAAAGTTATAGGCTACTACATTCCACGAATTTCAGAAAAAATATTTAGTACTTAGTTATTATCTAAAAGTCAACTTGTATTAATGATGTTAGCAATATCTTTCTCACACAGCAGTAACTGAACTTTTAAAGTAAATTTTATAAGTTAACTGACCTGAAGGTAAAACTTTTACTAAAATACGAAACAACATTCCATACGAAGCCGAACAACAAATCAACAAAAACAGTTTACCCTAAAGGTCACAAAGAAAATTAAACAAATTACTACAAAATATACATTTAAGTAAAACAATTATTCTAAAGTAATAAAAAATAAAATGAAAACAAGTACATAAATTCAGAACATTATTTTAGAAACGCAATACCAAAACCTCATTCAAATACTTTAGCAATGTGTCCAACGCGATCAAACCTAAAGTTACCAAATGTGAAAGAATCATTTTTTCAATGTACAAGCAATATATTAAAATATGACAGTAAACTATTGGAATAAAGCTCGAGCATATAGTTTATTTTCGTTTTTGAATCACCTATAAGGTATAATTTGAAATTTAAATGTAATATGCCAACGGGTAACAATAATTCATTTTCCAATTTAGCTTTTGAACTGAGTAAGAGTAAATTGGTTGCCACTGCTAACCGATGTAAAAGAAACATTTTTTCTGATCTACATTAGTAATACTTTAAAAAAAAAAGTGAATTATATGTTATGAAGTAGGCTATACATTTAAAAAAAATTCTTCGTTTTTAAAAATGTTCTAAAAGATACTATTTTAAAAATAGGATAATAAAGTTTCATGTCTAAACATCGGACTCCTCGGTATTTCACGAGTAAAAATACTCGATATTTCTCAACAGATGCATCTCGAGCTAGGTTAGAGCCGCTTTAAAAAAAATTTAATTTCTATATTTTTCCACAAGAATAAAACACCCCATGTTTCTTT
This sequence comes from Catonia carolina, assembly GCA_035578175.1. NCBI lineage: Eukaryota > Metazoa > Arthropoda > Insecta > Hemiptera > Achilidae > Catonia > Catonia carolina. Next base: position 87,810,407 of record JAQMRL010000002.1, read on the forward strand.
TTCAGAATCTACGCATTTCGCTTAACCTGAGCCTGTTCAGCACGAAAACTCAAGTGACGTTTTTGTAGGAAACGACGCTCTACAATCAAAGACACTTTATATGAATGTGATTAATAACTTTATCATTGAACAGATCAGAACTTTTAATTTGTTTTTCCTATTTTTGGTAATACGTCCGAGTTTCATCCACATTAAAGCTAATTGAGACAGTAAGGAATGATAGAAGTAATGCCAGACCTGACCAAGAACTGAACCAGGGATCCCTTTCATAGAAGCCAAATGGAATGATCACTAAAACAACCTTTCAGTTACTTGGGCTGCCTCATTGGTTTTAAGCAAGAGTTTGATATTGACGAAAAATCATCTTTTCAGACAATATGAGGAACGTCTGCAACTACACTTAAGAACTGGGCTCACGATGTGCACATACGTTTTTATAACATAATTAGTTGTTCGTTCCGGCTTCAACCGGGTATAATTTTGATTTACTTCAATACTTTTCAAATTAGAGATGTAAATAAATCAATAACGAGATTTTCTGATTTGCAAAAATCTAATAGTATAGAATATTTGGACACCTCCATCGAGTTTCAGCCATTTCCCTCGTTCGAAACTAAATACACAAAAAATATTGTTTTAAAAGGTTGAACACCGTTTTCAACCCCTTACGGATACATTTTTGTAATCGTTAAGGGGTATTTTTAGCAGCACAATAGGTAACACCACCGAGTTTCAGCCGTCTATCTCGTCCGGAACTTGGTAAATAAAAAATATTGGTTTAAGGGTTGGGCACTCTTTTCAACCATTTAGGGGGAAAAATTTGGAAATTGTTAAGCGGTAATTTTTTCCAGTAGCACTACATATAACATAATTGAAATTCAGCCATCTAACTCATCTGGAACTTAGTAAGCAATAAATATTGGTTAAGGGTTGAACACCATTTTTATCTCCTTATGGGTACATTTTGGAGATGGTTAATGTGTAATTTTTGTAGTTGAAGTACAAAATAACATCTCCACCGAGTTTCAGCCATCTAGCATGTCCGGAACTTAATAAACGGAAAACATCGGTTTAAGAGTTGAGGACTCTTTTCAACCGTTAACGGTGGACTATCGAAATCGTTTATGTTTAACTTTAGTATTTACCCTTAAGTGAATTAGTGATGAGTGAGTGAGTCAGTTAGTGAGAGCTTCCGAATTTAAACATGCAGATTGTTTTTTGGATGGTAACGAAACTTGGGATTCTTACGCCCCATTTATGCACGCGATAACTGCTCCACAATAGGAGATACTTTTGTCTCCACGATTCCTTAGTGCATTGTATTAAATAGGATTGTTTATCCAAGCGACAGCGATACTTCCACGCGGCGGATACTAAATACTTTCGCCTGCACCTACGAATCGCGAAGACGGATGTGTAGCGGACGGATCCAATCCATTAGGTAGATTAGACTGTTTATTCACGCGACGTGGACAGCGTGTCGCTCACAGCTATACCTACCTGAGAGCGGTATACCAACAGAGTTATTCTTTCAGTTAGTCCTTGTAGGAATTTGTTACAATGTCGGCTCTAACAGACTCTGTAGCTACGGTTAATTGATGAAGTGAGGATAAAGCCATGTTTGTGGGATACGTTCTTAGAAAAATACTTTTCTTTTATTACACTTCAAATAAGCATTGACTAACACGCGCGGATCCATTATTTTATACACACTGTGATTTCATATGGAAGAACTGATACCCCCGCTATGTGCTCCGAGTGGATGCGATAAAGTTACCGCTGTACATTTATCTCATGTAGCTTGTCTCAGCGACATGAAATAATTATCGCGGAGACAGTTATCGCGTCCATAAACAAACAGAGAGAAGAAACAGAAATTGGAAGCTGCGGAGATGCGTTTTTTTACGTAAGATCAAGCATTGTACGAGGGAAGACAGAGTTAAAAATTGAAATTTTTGGTAATGATTATTATGAACATCAACATTTACAGTCAGTCTAATGACTAAAAATTTTCTAATGGTTTCATATTATCCGAACTTTTTTCATATGGAAGGTACTCTCGATTCCAATTACCTCGGATAGCGAGTAAATACTCTACGTAATTAATATCAATGGAGCTTAACGTTTTTGAAACTATTATTAATAAAAACAAATTGAAATACAAAAATGGAAGACAACTTGTATAATACTATTAATTTAATAGAAAATTTAATTGAAATTTATTCTGATTCTAACAATTTTAATCATAAAAAAGACCTAAATATAACATGGTTGGTTCATTGCATCAACAAAATAAAAAAAATCTACTACAGGTCCAGATGAAATGTAAAATGTCACACCGTATTAATCTAATGGTTCTATTTAAACTGCTTCCGGTGTGCTTTTATATTAATAGAAAAAAAACCCAGCAGTAGAACCATTGCTGTTGTTCCAGTGCCCTGATCCCATTTTAGTTTTGTTTTTACATTATTTCAATTATACATTCATATATTATATGATGCAAACAACGATACTTTAAACAATCAACATGATTATCTCTTTCCGCTGAGTCTGTCCGCTTTTACGCAACACAGAATATAAAATACCTGGATGTAAATTAACATACCGATAATAAAATACCAAATAATTGAATGACAGTAAATTTATGTTGTTTTCCTGGGTGTATTTATTAAAATTCGCTCATCCAAACATAAAAAAAACAATATATCCAGTAATTTATTTCTATTTAGATGTAATCATTCGGTGAATGTATTACAAGAATTTAATGGTAATTCTAACACCGAATATTTCAATTTAAAATACACACGTAACATTGGTTATTGTATAAATAAAACTAAATAAATATTAATGATTTATTTAGTTATTATTACGTATATTAAAACCCCTAAAATAGTTCATGTATTTATGTAATGAAATAGAATTCTTGGTAGTGAGAAGTTGTACAATTATTTAAAAACATAAAAATGAAATTGTTACAAAGAGAGGTGTTTACGTACCTAAGTTAAACATATGCGTAGATTATATTTGAAGATATCTGCTCAAAATTATACAGTAATGCCGTCTATGAGGAAATTCCCGGTGAAGTTAAAAATAAAAATTAACAGTAAAATTTTGAAGCAGGTATCTAATTGTAAATATTTGGTATGTGACGTATCTTTTGCAAACAAGATGGATGTGTTTAGAACAAGTTTTTTTTACCCCAAGTCAACAGTATGAAGTAATATATTTAAAGTCAGGAATATCCGTGATTACGTAAACCCTTGAATCTGAGCGTTAGTCAAAACAAAAATGGCCGCTACATGAAAATCAAAGACAGTAAAAATAAATGAATGGCTATTTTGAACTTCAAATAGGTAGGGTGATGCAACAAAAGTTATCTGATTTTAAAAAATGGTTAAGCAACCAAATCTATAATTCCTGATAACTTAAAATAGATTGACTCGTATATAACTGTGTAAGCATAAACACAATATAGGCCTATAATAAAGAAAATGAATTTCGGATTAATAAAAACAAATTAATGCAGAGTTCAATTTCTCCAAGACAGGCAGCTGTGTCAGCATCAAAATCGTTCCTTACCTGAAACAAAGAAAGAAACAAATTGTTAAAATAGTGAATAAACAAAAGTCAATTAATAAATTATATAGTGAGGTATGTAGAGAGGTAGTCTCAAAAAGTGTATTTTTTATTTTTTTAGTCTGTAAGTTTTAGTATATTATTTGGCTGTCCTGGTTAAGGTTTTCACACAGTTTTCCTAGGCCACTCCAAGAAAATGCCAGATTAGTCTTCTTTTTGCCTTATGCACAGTAAAATGACAAAGTTGGGCACCCATATTTTCGTTAAAAATTTGTTTTAAAGTAAAGTTAAATAATTATCTCCGTTATTTTACATGTCTATATCAATTAATCTCGAAATATATCTCTCTTTCGTTTTCTGTAAGAACACCTCTTAATGTATTCTCAAATCATATCTTGCTGCAGATCTTGTTCTTCAATTAATTCAAAGTTCTTGCATATCTTGATTTACTTCGGCCAACTACTTTGGAGGATTTTTCCACGAGTTAATTACAGAAATGAGTTGTTTAGTTACTCGATTGTCCGGTATTAAAAGTAAATTCCCGAAGAAAGGAATTTGTTTCTTCCACATGATGACAGTATTTGGCTCGATTTCAGAATTAGACATTAAGATCCAGATATCGTTGTTTCCGTTTTTTGTTTATGCAAGTCCTAAGGATTCTTCTTTCTATCCCAAGAATTGGTGTTTGTTATATAACATAATTCTAAACAAGACACAGGAAAACGCTTAACAAAATTATACATTAATTATATTTAAAAAATTTTGAAATTTAAAAAGAAATAGAACATCACAGAATTGTTCACAGTTTTTTACCAGAATAAAATTTGAATAACTGAAATGTCGGCCTATAAAATTAAACAAAAAATTCAATTAAACAACGTGATAAGCATTTTAATAAGTGTTAAACACTTCACAGAATAACGGTAAAAGCATTTTTCAAAACTCAAAAATATGTGCAACCTATTAATCTGGTACTAAACTATAAAACAGATATAATAAAGATCCCCTCCGTATATTTCAATTACACATAAACCAAATTTTTTATACAGAATCGTAATTTCAGTTTATTATGAATAAGGTAACAGACATTTTCTAGGAGGTAGTTTTATTACAGCGCTTGTTAATTTAGTAGCAGAACAGTAATAAAGTATGTGTACAGATAGTATAGTATAAAACGGGCAGAGGTAAGTAAATTGCCTCTATAAAATAAAACCCAACAACTGTGTAATTTATAAGAAACTTCCGTCCAGTCATAAACAATACAACCCCTGTATGTCAGTTTTAATGACAGAACTACTAAAATCAGTTCTTAATTAAAATATTAGGAATTTTTCTTGGAAATTATTTGTTTAAAATTAATACGTTAAAAACCCCTTCAAATGTACATAACCTATCTTTATTACTTCCAATTCACCAAACAATCATTAAAAGAATTTAAATCACCCGACCCGTGTGACTACACCATAATACAACATCAATCTGAATAATGTTGTTCAGATCATCAGGCATAAGGCTGGTTTGAACCACTAGGGCTTTACCAAGTAAAACGAGGAGTGATATGGTTTACAATTGCCTTCCTCATTGAGTGTAAAAGTATGCTTATCAGCATGTCAAACCTTCTGAAAAAAATTTACTTTCCACCCTGCTAATGATACCACTTCAGTCACCACAGTGTCTGGCTGCATAATGAAATTCATTACTCTCAGAGAAGATAACTCTTGAGTGTTATTTACACATCTACCGCTTCTGTTCTTAAATGCTTCAGTCATATAATTGACTGACCAAGTGATAAGAAACAGAACTATTTTTTGTAGTCCTGGAACTATCAGATTCAATGCAAATAATTTACCACCAGCCTGTTATGGGGCACAACACCAGTATTAAATAAATGTTAATCCAAACGAATTCATTATACGTAAAAGACAAGAGTTACTTTACTCATCTGCGTATACCTAAACTCGTATATTCATTAACGGTATTATGATTTATTTCATTGTAATATTTTTAACCTCCATTCTATTATGCATATTAAAGGTTTAAGATAAAAATGTGTAGTGAGAAAACTCCAGAACAGACCGGGAATCGAATTCGAGGTTCATAAAACAGAAGCCACCTGCGTTGACCACTATACCAATGAGCCATCCTTCACTGTAAGGTAATATATACTGCTACAGTAAGCTAAATTAAGGACAAAAATGTACTCAGATAATACATGGACACATTACTGTAACGGTGGAAATTCACGTGTTAAAATTTCTAGACTGTAGCCGGGAATCAAACCTTCCGCTTTGTAGGCTAGTCACTACCCCACGGAGGCGGTCTAAGCCTCAGTCGAAGCAATATTAGTAAAAGCCTAATTACGCGGAAATTTTAAGAATAATATCTCTGAAAGTATAAATGGAAAAGCTCACTGACTGATTCGCCGACTCAATACTAATTCTGTAAACCGTAACTTTCTGATCAGCTAGACAACTGATTCAATACAGCCTATTTGTTCCTAAGGGTTGAACAGAATAATTAAATTTGCATTTCGATTACTTGCGTCGAAGGGATAAACGTGGAGTCGGTTACTAACCTGAGACAACAGATATTAATTCTATACCAACTGAAAGAGCTTCAGTTCTGAATATTGTATTTTTTAACTGATACCTAAAAACAATGAGGCACTAAAATTTTTATCACTTACTCCAAAGAAATAGACAGGGCTAACTACCCTTTAAAAAATGTATGATTTTTATATACATTTCCAAAGCTGTAATTCTGAAAACTTGGAATAAAGTGATATCCAGAGATAAAAGTAGAGGAAACCAGGAAAGGTAATAAACCAGTTAATTTAATGCATCCCTCTGAAGTAGTGGTAATCAGCTAAATTTGCTTAAGATCCGTTAAAAATTTTGATTAGACTGCCACCGTCCGGCTAACTTTTAGCCTACTTAGTCTACCATGCCGACTGTAAAAATTTAGATAACTTATACTAATCGTTGATTTCGAAAAGGTTGAGAAATTATATGTAGCAACAGTTTCAAACTACTGTAGGTCCTAGTATAAAAGTTTTAGTTTTTTGTATTTTGTAGCACGGCACTTTTAACGAGTTACTTTCAGCCCTATTGCGGCCGTAAAATTGTCCAGCGAGCATCAACTCTCTTCAAACTTGGTTATATGTCGTGTTGACACATCAGTTACTCTCAGCAAGGATACAGTGTAAACGTAAGAAGCTTCACATCACACACGAAATTAAGATCTGTATAAAAAAAATATTCTCTTGAGCTCGCGGTCCATGGATTGGTAATCACTGCTCTGAAGGAATAAAGTTCTATTCAACATTGAAATTCATTGTTTTTACCAAACTTCGTCAATGCTTGCTGAAAATACGTTAAAAATAGTCAGAATAAACCAACAATTTAAGAAAGAAAAAATAAGAAAATAAACTAAAAACAATTAATAGCCACATAAATATATTTTCGTATGGGAAAGTCAATAATTGAAGGATACTGTACGCTACACGATGTAAGACAAAAGGAAATTCTTTACGAAAAAAGTTTAAATTTACGGACAAATTTAGAGCTAAGATAGTACTAGAAACACTTCTTTCCAGATATTTTTCTAATGTATACGGATAATGTTAAAGGCCTACTTAACATTCAAAATTAGGTTCAAATAATGAAAAAATGTCCAATTTGGGTCCCCTCATGGTACCTAACCGTCTACAAGCGTTTGAAATGTGGACCTACCGGAGAATGCTTCAAATACCGTGGAAAGACAGGGTCAAAAATATGGAGATCCTCAGAAGAATGGGGAAAGAGCTGGAAATCCTGCAGAGCATAAAGACACATCATGAGGGGGTCTAAATACGAGATTCTGCATCTTATAATTCAAGGGAAACTCGTTAATAAACGCTCGGTGGGACGCAGACGAATGTCCTGGTTAAGAAACCTGAGAGAAGCGTTTAACTGCTCGTCGCATGACATTTTTAGAGCAGCAGTGGACAAGGTACGACTGACCATGATGATAGCCAACCTTCGTACCTTCGTAATGGAGAAGGTACCTGAAGAAGAAGATACCTAACATCCAAGTTCCAAGTTTCAACTACGTATGCTATTCCGTTCTTGAGATATTTTGTTTACAAACACACACACACAGACTTCTGGTGTAAACTCAATTTTGAAAAAATCGAAATGAAAACAATTCTTTCCTTCCCCATACATTCATATAAAGCAAGAAAAAGTATGTCTCTCAAAAGCTAAATGGAACTTTATTGATAATATTTCATTCTTTTATTTTTAAAATCGTAAGTAGTATTACGCAAAATCTATTAAAAACCCATGAAGGAATATCGACATAAAATTCTGCAATGTTATTACCAAGAGCAAATGAAATTTTCACTAGCATTGAAATTCTCCTTGGTTCACTTAGTATAGTTAACGAAACGAAGAAATCTCATTTCCTCCCGTTTTTCGATTCAACTTCTCTTTCCAGCTAATAACTAACTTCAACCACGAACAACAACTACATCGTATAACTTTTGTTATCTCTGAACTTGAATCGAATCAAAATGGAAGTCGTTTTATTTACTTAGATATTAACGGAAGAGAAACTTGTAAGCACTTAGTGAGTGTAATTTGTCATCACGGTAAACGACCTACCACACGAATTATAATGAAACATTCACGTTATAAATAAACCAACCACTGAATTATATTAAAAGAAATTAATTAACTAGCAGGAAAATAATTAAATTTTATTATAAATTAGTAAATAAATTAGTTCACTACGAGGCTAAAGCAAGCCATTAAGTTTAAATACTACTTTTTCCAAATTACATGTCAAATAAATCTTTATTAGTCAACAACCTACATACAAGAACAGACATCGTCACCTTAAAAAATTAAAAATACATAAAAAAATAATTTTTTTAAATTTAGCAAACTCAAAATGCAGTGTTAAATTATTTGCACTCGATCTGCTAGTTCCAGGGCTACAGAAAATATTTTTGTTTCTTATCCCACGGTCAGCCAATTATACGACTGAAGCACTTAAGAACAGACGAGGTAGAGGTGTAAAAGACTCTAATCAGATGGGGTTATCTCCTCAGAGAGTAATGAATTTTATTATACAAACTGACTGTGTGGTGAATAAAATGAAGGTGTCATTGGCAGAGTGGAAAGTAGACGCTTTTCGAAGGGTCTGGCCTTACTATCTACAATGTTATTATTTCTAATTTTTTTTAACAGATTACGTTTGAAGAGATTTAATTTAAATAAGAAAACACTTAAAAAATACTGTAAATAAATAACTTTTTATTAAAGTCGCATAAACTGCTTGGTCATTAATGACTATAATGAGTTAAAATATAGTATCGATGTTACAATTTTTCAGACTTTGCCGGGGAATTTAAAATTTAGTACTTCATTGTAAGTAAGCACTTTTAAGCACCCATTTTTAAAAAAATAAAAATCTGATGCGAAATTTTATTCTTCCTCTTTCCTGATATTGTTCACTTGTCATTTACAATTTGTCGATAACAACCGTAAAAAAAACGGAAATACCAATATGAAAATCGCAAATCCGTGACGGATTTATTTTAATAAAAGACAATAATTTCGTTTGTTTATGTAAACTGAGAGACGAAGTTTCTCTTTCATCAATAGTTCCAAGGTTTAGTTGAAGAGCTCTGTCAGATTGCTTTACCAATAATTTCCCGCTTTTCTTAAGTTAAAAAATATCTTCCAATATTTCCAGCGCCAAAATCTGAACGTTCTCATTGATTATGTCTTCCTTGTGCCATAACCAAACGAAAAAATTTAAGTTTTAATGTTTATATCTAATTTAAAAAATAAATAAAAATTCTCTTTTAATGACAAACGTAAGCGTGACATAATTCAGGCTTAAAAAGAATAAAAGCAAAATCATATACATCTTATGAAATCCAAAGTTTCGGGTAATCTTAATCAAAAAAAGAATTCAAATTCAAATATTAGTAGACTACAAAAAAATCAACTTCCATTCTTTATCCTATGTTTTTTTTTTATTTTATGAGTTTTCACGTTTATAGAAGAGACACTTTAATAGAATACAGGTACTTTTCAAAAAGGAATGATAGATAAAAACTGCAGAAAACAAAACGGTTTGTTTTACAAGCTTCAAATGTATACACATAAGGACGGATTATGTTAATATATTTCCTTACTACGCAAATACTCCAATATATAAAATGCAGAATGGTAACAGTTGCAATATATCGTTCGCTCTTCATCCTTAGACGGTTATTACAAAAGAAATAAATTTTGGAGAAAAGTTCATCGGACTCGAAATTATCAAAAATTGTTTGTTCACATTAACTAAATATTACTGCAATACTACGAAGACATAAAATAAGAAGTGAAAAACTACACTTTAATTCATTGAACAATGAAAAATTACAGGCTATCACAATATTTAAAAATAACGCAATCAATGGTTGTTTTGAGTTCATTTAACGTCACATCAGCTTCTTAGTTGTTAGCGACTACGGTGGATTATGTATCTATAGAACAGTGGGTTTTGACCCGTGAAAATTTCCTGACCCTAACCGGGAATCGAACATGAGACCTCCACGTTCTAAGCTAGCGCACTAAACACTCCGCTACGGAGGCGACCTATCAATAAAATTTAAACTATCTGTACTATATATATAAATTTTAAAGTCCTTAGATATTGTCAGGCTGGCTGAATCACCAGTAATTTTCTAATTTTTTGATCACCTAAATAGCTGAAATTCATATTTATTCCTTAAATGTCGTACACGAAAACTAAATCATTTTCATTTCAATTACTTACGCCTAAGATTTAAAACGGGGAGACTACCCTATAGCAATGCACAAAGTTTTAATACCGTCCTGAAGAACCATAATTTTAAAAATCGGTATTCGTATCCCCGAAATGGTTTTATAAAAATTAATTGTTTGCACTACGACCATCGAATCCTAATGGATTAAAAAATGGTGTAACTACAAAAAAAAACATCAATAGTACTTCTATACCTTCCCAAAGACGTGTAATTCAGAAAATTACAAATTTGAAATCTGTTATTCAGATAGTTTTACTTATATATGTTCGTACTTATCAGTAAGAATTGGAATGAAACTAATACATATAGTATAAACAACTAAGCGAAGTATTCATTTTTTAGCAGAACTGTTCGGTTGATGTTACTAATATGTGTGATAGAAACTTACAAGGAAATATAAAACCAGTCGCATGCTCGGAACTTATTGATACTTCGAAAATATGCTTACATATCTACCGTATCATCTGTCATAGTATCATTGCATCATGAATGTACACACAGCCAGTTTTTAAATTTACCGATATAATACTTCGCTCGGTTTAGTAATATACTATATTATTAATATTTAACGAGTTATTCGCGTAACATGGATAGGCTATTATAATTAATTTTAATCTTAATAAGCATTTTTTTTTAGTTTACTGTATTTTTTTAACTTTTCGTTTTTGTAGTTACGTGATATAGAATAAAGAACCCATTCATTGAAATCGAATTTAGTATTCTTAAATTGATACAGTAGAACCCTGATTTCCGTCATAGACGGGTGGTCCGAGTGCCGGATGACCGGCAAAAATGGATTAAGCGGAAACGTGCGAGGAAAATCTTTTATATTTCAGTTCATTGCAATTTTTATATAAAATTGTCTTATTTACAAATAAAAAAATATAACTAAAAAAACTACGTTTAAAATCAAACAGTTCTGTAGCTACATTTGATAGCTGCCTTTTTCTGAGCATACAGTTATCAGAGACCTGAATTAAAAACATTTAGGCCTATTTTTTAACTGATTATTTACTTGTGTTTAAAAAATGTTTATTTTGTATTTGTTTCAAAGCTTTTCAACGATTTTTTTTATAGAATACGACATAACTTAACTGTTGTAATAATACAAAATTGACTGACATCTTGATTTGTTTATATTTGAGTATATTGAAGTAAATATAAATAAATCCAGCTGATTATAATAAAATATTTAAAAATTATTTAATTTTCATAAACAAAATATGGTTACTAAGCAACTAAGAAGAAGAAATAAAAATTGTAAATTATTTTAATGGGACGTAAAGCCTCAAGCTAACAACATGTTTTATTAGAACGTCCGTCCCATTCGTACATTCATACATTCGTTTATTAATAGTTATAAAATATATATATATATTCAAAGGAATAATAGAAAACCAAAATAGGGAACTCAATGATAGACTAGAAAAAACAAATAATAAGTAAATGGAACTGAATGATTTTATAAACAACACGATTGAGATTAATCAAAGATTTAATGACGTGGATAGAAAAATAAATGAACTAAGTCAAGAATTGCACTTCAATTTAGTAGAGACCAAGGATAAAGTAGAATAATGTATAGGATAAATAAATAATATAAAAATTGTTGTCGTTAGATTTTTAACATTCAAATCAAATGAAACCAGTGAGTTGATTTAACAGTATTAAGAACAGGAGTATTATTTTAGAATTGCACTTAAACAATGAAACTTGTGATTGTAATTATGAAAATATATTAATTAAATAAAAACCATAATGTATTAAATGTGAATAATGTTTTATTGAATGAAATAGGAGGCAAGGTAAAATGGAAAAATAATAAAATCAAACTTGAAAGCTGATACAACGCCAATAAAGAAAATAATATATAAATTAAATAACACAACAAAATTGGCTAATCCCTCGTGGGATAATATAATCTATTACAAATTGGCATACCCTTATGAGGAATAATTTAGTTATTTTATACTGTTCCGTTTACGCCCTCATACGTGATTGTTCTTAATCAAGGTCATGCTTCCTCTTCCCCATTATAACAATTTCGTTTTCATACATATTTCCTAATCTTTCACGTTTTAGGAAAATAGTAATGCCGCGAAGGATGAAACGGAACGATAAATAAGCAAAAGACGGACAATCAGGGTTTTACTGTACCTAGAACACGTAAACTGTGGAATGAAACCGGGAAAAATAATATAAACCAACTTAATAAAAAGCACAACTTCGAGGCTAGCAATAAGCCCGTGCGGGAACAATGGCTTGTTATACATACACGAATAAGTTACTTTAATACCGCAGCTTAATTATTAATAAACTGTACGTTTGCACAACGAATATTATTAAATATTTTATCAAACAACTTTAGTTATATATAGAGGTGCATAGAACTAAAATGATTTAATAAAACGTGTTTAGTAACACAAATAATGTTTTCCCTTACTTTTTTTAATTACTAATTATTAACGTTTTATACACAGAGATACTAATTTCTTTAAACGCTCTTTTTTATAAATCCGTTGAGATTTTTCATGAAAACACGTTTTTACAAACAAAGGTGAATAATTTTTCTTTATACTGTATGTGTAGTTCATATTTATATGCAAACACGTACGAGTACTTTTTTTACAAGGATTAGATTGTTAGGTTTGTATAAAAACGGAACCGAAAAAAATGATAAGAATACACAGAACTGCGGTTGTTTTTAGAAAGAAGATAAAAAAAAATACTAAGGGCAGACAGGTACTTCGGGAGGGGAAATAAAATATAGCGGTAGTCTGTGGTGGATCTATGTTCGCTTTCGTTTTGTACAAGTGGACAATCTACAGAAAACCATAAGGTTTCCTTTCTGTGTGCGTATATAGTAATCGTAGGTGGGCCTGGTCTCACGAGAAAGGGGACGATGGTTGTCATAGCAACGAATCTCATCCCTCTCACTTTTGCTTCTATGCCTGCCACCATTCAACTTTCACCCCTAAGTGTCGATTGGCCGTTGTAATTATTTTATTACGTCTGGTTACATGCTGCCGTAAGCTGTAATATATTGATCCTTGCCCTTACGGAAGAATTTTGAGTGGTTTATTCACTTTAAACTTCACTAAGTTCTAGAAATCCAATCATTGTTTGATTACCTTTGAACCCTTCAATTTAAGTGGTATTTTATGAACAATGATCTTTTAACGGTCCTCATCATCCACTTGTAAGGCTTGAGATGGTGGACCTTTACATCCCAGTTAGCAATTTAACAACAGATTCATCAATTGAAATCATCATGTAAGCAGCACTTGTACAGATCTTCTATGGAGTTATTGCGCTTAAATTACTTAGAATTAATTGGAGTTTTATTATGAAGCACCAGAAACAAGTCTCAGGATATTACTACACAATATAGCTTGGTTTATGTTTTTTTTCTTTAATTATAAAACACTACATTCCAATTGGAAGCTTACAAACGAATTTAATGATGTTCTTAAAAAGGAATAATCAAATTTTTTGTGTATTTACTGAACTTTGGCCTGGTTTTCGTTTCAATAGATCCAAAGACCGAAGGCTGGTGTCTGAATCCCTTAATCTTTCCTGGTTAATAAAAAACCGCATCAAGATCGTCTTAGTTGTCTTTATAAAAATAATTTATAGGTCTAAATCAAAAATCAAAAATATATTATCACAAAAATTCTACTGCAGCACATCCTTACGGCATGGTACCGTAATGAAATAGACCAAAGAACTAGCCCGTAAATAGTATTTAATTAACGCAAAAACCTCATTAAAATTATTTTAGTAATTTAAAAAAAATGATAACAAGCTCAAAGACATGGAACATCAACTGCAGCGTTTCCTGGCAGCCTAGTAACGTGAAACATGTTTCAGAACAAACCCTATAACAATAAATAACGAACGTAAAAAAACTGCGTTAACAACGGTTAAGTAGTTTTGGAGAAAAGTAGTAAAATCCGTAGACAGAAACACATAAACCTAACCTCTTAGCGTAAATGTACCTTCTCCGTTCAGTCTTGGGGAAAAACCATAATTTCTCAGAAAAAATTCTACATTTCTTTAATCAAAGGTCAATGGTATGATGCATTTAAATGCAATTCGTTCGCCTAAAAATTTTTAAAGAAATGATAGCGATCTAATTGGGTAGTTGGCAATAATGTACAGTTTCCAATAACAAATAAAAGCTAAAACAAAAACAAAAGTATTAATTTAATTTTTGTTCATTTTTTTAATAGGCCTACTTTATTTAACATCACATCAACAACCAGGTTTTTAGTGACTTCTAGATGGTTATTTTACAACGTATTATCAACAATTGACAGAAACTTAAAAATTAACAATATGACTAACATTAATAACAAAGAATACAAACAATGTCACAAATAAACATTTACAACCATAATAAAAGTTCTATACAGTGTTTAAAGCAGTCCATGTGGGTATAAGAATTTGATATAGTCCATAGTTGGATGTACGACATTTTTTCCTTAAAAAAATCGTGTAAACTGAGAGGCAAGTTAAATGTATGTCGAAACGTTTCCAGAGATGTGCATCCAGTAAAGATATATATGTTGGATTGTGATTTTCATGAGACAGTAACTGCAGGTGTTATGACAGTAACTGCATGTTGTTATGAGTAGTTGTCCATGTGTGAGAAAAGTAATACATTCACCGAGATGTATTCTTTAAAAAAAATTTTCAATTTTTTCACGTCATTTGTTTAATAAAAAAATAGTTCAACTTTTGGATGGTTATAGTGTATTTCATAGTATCGCAATAAAGAATAAAAGTTAAAATATGTACATATATATATATATATATATATATATATATATATATATATATATATATATACAGAGAGAGAAACATCGTTTAAGATTTATTTATTCTAAGTTAAATATAACCCACTAGAACACGATTAAATATAGTAGGAGTTAAGAACATAATTAACAAATACAGGTTAGTGACTCTACCACATATCCCACTGGGAAAATTTTTTTAGTTTATACTTGTAAATCGAACCTGGCGTCTCGAACTTAAAAGCCAAGGTCTCTGCTGATAAAATATTTAAAAAATTCACAAAAAATCATCAGCGTTTATTAAATTAAAGATTTAACTCTTTCCTGTACACATAAGAATTTCTAGATATTTTTATTATTAAGATAACAATTATACTTACATTTAAAAAAAAACAAAGAAAATAAAAACGATGATAACAGCCATTACTTCTGAAAAAATAAGTTGTTTCTGTAGGTTAAGATACCAGAGGCTGAAACTGGTTGAATGAGCAAAATATATCCTAGAAATGTGTATAGGCTACATGAAACGGTCCAATGATTTATAAAAACAAAAGGAAAAATAAAATATCACTAAAATCATCTTTGTTCTAATAAAATTACATTTACTGTGATTTCACTTTTGTTTTCTTTTTAATTTTTTCTTTCCTCTTTGAAACATTGCGAATATTTTTTTCCTCGATGGAATAAAATCAATGCGTTATTTAAATGATCGTTCCAATTTCACCATTTGTTTTTCTTTGTTTCCGCGAATGGAAGTGAATTGTACGAGTGTATACAGTATACATAGGCTATTGTATGTTTGGTTTGTTTTATTTTACAAAACAATTTCAAAGGGTGATACATTATCAGATAGTTATCAGACAACATGTAGGTATTTTTATGATCATAAATACAATATTTTTCTTTCGAGTTAGGAGTATTACGTTCTGTTCACGTTTAATTTAACAATAAAATTTAATTATTATAAATGTTAGAGGTTAGTAGTGGTTAATGCCTTAGCCTACCAAGCGGAAGATCTCGGGTTGAAATCCCGGCCAGGGTCTGGAAATTATTGGGTGTAAAACCCGATGTTTTACACCCCAAAGTAGTCACTAATACCCTTTTGTTGATGCGACTAAAAATAAACTAAAAAAATCCTTAGCAAACAACTTTAGAGCATTACAAAACCGTTGAAATAAACCAAAATACCAACTTTATTATATTTTATATAACGCTACCGGTGAAGAGTCATCTTTCCGTAGTGTGTTCGATTTATTTTCGTTAACTTTTGTAAAAATTAATGCTTTATGCTTGAATCCACATTAAAAATGTATTAATAACGTATTAAAACCATTTAATCTACAAAGGATAGATTTAAGAGTGTATAAAAGTTTCGCAACATTTCCGGGATAGGCGGAAAAGAACTAGTAGAAGGTAACGTGGGCGTTCGATAGGAGTAGCTCGGAAAGAGGATAAATTAACTCGTAGGAATGGCGTAAACTATCGTGTGCGTGAGCGCCGTTTTACAAACCTTCGGGAACCTGTGCTAAACACCTTACTACTACATTCATGAAATATTGGCAATCTTATTTAAAACACGCACAAACGCGGATGTGTCAACCTACGCCTATAAAAGTCTATTTATTCTCAGTTCTTTTAGAATACAATTAAAGAGTTAGAAATAAACTTTGTTTTTCTTTATTCTATACTATACATATGCCTTTATTAACATTATACACAATCGTTATTTATTTTATTTATTTAACTTTTTATGTAAGAAAATTGTCCATAACAAGCAGGTGGAGTGTTACAATTATTTGCACTAGATCTGCTAGTTCCAGGACTACAAAAAATAATACTGGTTTTTTATGAATGGACAGGCATTTATATGACTGAAACATTTAAGAACAGAAGAGGTAGAGGTATATAATATACTTATCTTATCTCTTCTGAGAGGAATGTATTTCATTATACAGCCAGACCTTGTGGTGAATAAAGTTAAGGTGTCATTTTCAGGATGGAAAGTAGGTGCTTTACAACGGGCTTGGTATGCCGATAAGCATACTTTTCCACTCGGTCAGAAAGGAAAGCCTCAAAAAGTTCATCTTTCGGCTGATGACCTAAATAACGATAATTTTTTTACAAGGCGATTATTGTGGACGTAACTCCTTATCTTTTAATGTTATTAATAAAATGTAAAAACTAGCTTTTACGCCTTTACTGTGGGCGTACTTATTGCTAGATTCAAATGTAAGCAGTAAATAAAATTAGTTTATTGTTTTCCCGGTTCCATCCCACAACAAACTTTATCTAGTTATTTAGTTACTTCATTAACAGTATAATGCGGAATTTAAAAACTCAAGATTTTTAAGAAGTTATATACATAAAATAGCTTGCTATACTCAGAGCCGAAAAGTCCAGACTTGTGAACCGGCTGATCAACCATTTTTGGAATAAGGTGCCGAGACCTGGGTGGCTGAAGGATGTACAGCGGGATATAGAGGAACTTGGAATCACTCAACAAGACTTGCTAACAAAATCAGCTAAGTATAACAGACTAGTCACGACTAATATGGTAACATTCGAACAAAAAACCAGAAGAGGGTACAACAGGATGTTTACCGACGAAGACCGGAAACAGATATCGGAACGTTTTAAGAAAATGTGGGCCAAACGAAAGGAAGCCACGCTTAGGAGAGCGCGCTTTGCAAAGAAACCCAACACTGGAACAGACCTAAACTTGAACTATAGTGATCCTACGAGGTCTCAAAAGTAAAAAAAATGTCTTGCGTTAGGGTTCTTTTTTTCTACTCTTTAGGAGCAAATGGTTAAGCTTGAAATTATTTACTTTTCCACTAGAGATCCCTTACAGAACCATAAGAACATTTTCAGAAATGTAGCTCTTCGGAAAATGATACAACTACGTACTTTGGAGGAATAACCCCATTTTTACCGCTAAGTCGGGATTAATCAAAATCCAAATTATTTAATTTTTCTGTTGATACCTTTATTAACAGAAACGACGAATTTCAGCTTTCCAGGTGACCGGAAAATTAGTGATGAGTTAATGAGTGTGTCAGTCAAATAATCACATTATAAAAATATTTAGTTTAGATCATCAGCCGAAAGGCTGGTTTGAATTCTAGAAGCTTTACTAAATTAAACGAGGAGTGAGGTGGTTTACACTCGCCTTCCTCCCTGAGTGGAAAAGTACGCTTATCAGCATCCCAAAAGGCATCTTCTTTCCACGCTGCAAATGACACCTTCACTTTATTCATCACAGAGTATACCTGTATAATGGATATTACTTTCAGAGGAGATAACCCCATCTGATTAGTGTCCTTTTAATTGGCTGACCATGTGATAAGAAACAGAACTATTTTTTTGTAGCCCTGGAACTAGTAGATCGAGGGCAAATAATGTAACACTCCACCTGCCTGTTAAAAGATTAATAAAAATTACACTTTTAAGAAAAGTAAATAAAAATATTAAAAGAGGAAATAGAAAGAGTACAATGTACTATAAAATAAAAAATGAGAAATATACAGAATAGTAAAGGTACGTAGATAAATAACAATGAGAGAGTAAGTGGATTGATCAGTCCGTCAGAGAGGGCTTCCGCATTTACATGTATAGATAGACCTGAATTATTAATGAAATATATTTTGATGCATATTGTGAGCGTACTAGCTTCAAAGCATCAAAGGAAAAGTACATAATTATATTGCAATTGTAACTAATAAATAGGACATTATATTCCCAATAGCAGCACAAAATCCAATACACTTTATGCATTACTCTAGCAATAATTTTACTCAAATCGATTCTGTAACTATAAAAAAGTCATATGCCATTCGCTACTACATTTAGTTGGAGTAAAATACTAATTAATTCGGAGAATAACTTTTCTGTATACAATTTAAATGTGTGTAAAAATATTACGTAAAAACGGCAGGAATTAAATACTATAAGATTTTATAATAGCTATATCTATTGAAATAGTGTTTCGTAAATTTTCAATAAAATTTTTATTTCTCCGTTGCAATTACTTTACAAAGAATAATTTTGACAGAAAAATTGAAAAGACGTTATGATGTTTTATGTATTGATTTTGATTTAAATAAAATTATTCCCACCTTAATTTATGAATCGAATAGGACACCTTAAGATTTAAGTTTATTGAAAGATCACAGTGAATTTAACAAAACAACAATATAGTAATTAAAATAAAGTAGGGTACGTCCCCTATTTTCATGATCAAAATTGACTCTGTCTTAAGGTCTTGCATACGGAAATAGAGCGACGGATGGCAAGATAGTCGTCTCCGTCAGTGACAATCCATCTAATTAAGTCTTGTGGTCACTTATTTATACTTTCCTTTAATAAGTAAAGGGAAGTAAACTACACTGGATAGCGCTATCCAGCAATGTTGAACACGTTCAGTTTTTGAGAGAAATAAGCAGGATAGTACAGGACAACGACCGATTAGTACTTTCCTGCCCTGCATCCCTCTTCTAGTTACCATTCCGATAACAAGCCTCTTAAAGCGAAATACAAGAATTTGAATAGTAAAGAACATTTGTCACGATTATATAAATAATCTATTACAACTGAATAATATGTTAGTAGTAAAGTCTTTATTTACTCATTAAATGGTTAAAGACCTAAAATATAAGTTCTCAATCTAAAAGAAATAAAAAAATTAATTTTTAACCGAGTATAAGAAATATACTACCAATAGATTATAAAAAAAAAGAGTATAGTAATTTCAATTAGGCCTATATTTTCTGTAAAACTCGTGACACTTATATTATTTAACACAATTTAATACATGAAAGTTAGAAGAAAATAATTTTCTAAGGATTTGAATATCCATTCCGAACAACAAAAAGCAACAACGTTTTTTGAAATCAACCCTTTTTAAGATATCTATGGTTAAAATCGAATAAATAAAACCCTCTGTAACAAACTGTGATATCAATTAAATGTTACGATTCGTTTTACATGTATGTCAATCGCAATGTAGAGAAAACAAAACAAAAATCTCTTCTTTAGCACTTCGAAAAGAGTAAGTAATAAAAAGAATAATTTCAGACACACTGGAGTCAATGAATATAGTTTCTTTCTTACGGAAGCAAATTATTCCCTTTGTATGTAATATTACCTGAAGGTTCAATTTATTTCTGATAGGATTTTGTACAGTTCTTTCTTCATTTTTATTTTTTGTAGTGGATGTATTGGACTGTTAAAAAAATTTACTTTAAAGCAATCTACATACGAAAACGTGAACATTTTTAAGGATTTTAACTACATTACAAAACATCAAATTTCGAATTGTTCAAAGGAAGACTGTACTTTGTATCCCGCCAATGTTAATTTTGCTATTTCTAGGTATATTTATTTCAAAATATTGGTAAAAAAATAGGGAAATGAAACTTTTCACACTAATCATTGTCGGGTTTCTCTAGCTAATGCAACTTTTGTTCAATTTTCGACCACAATATTTAAAGAAAATAAGTAATTTGTAAATTTTGACAAATTTTTTATACGTTTTTCATAGCCTATATTAATAATTTTTGGAGCACCTGAGGTCACAAAAATGTCGGTATATCTGCATGTACAAGATAAATAACTAATAAAAATTTTACCCTGGTAGGTATAATGGTTTCTGAGAAAAATGTACTTGTGTTAAAAATCTAAATTTACGAGCCAAGTCAAATAACAAAAAGACACAAATCAAAAACAAAATTTACACAAACAAGTGCATTTCCCATCAACAGTTGGTTAAAAGCTGAACCAACAGCTAAAAATATTAAAAAGAGTGGTGCAGATATTAAAAAAATACAAAAATTCTCTTTGCACTAAAACGAGCAGAATAAAAAACTATTAAAAAACATAAAAAAACGAAAATCGAAAATTTTATTCAAAACTATCATATAGTCTCCCCTTACTACTACAAGAATTTTAACGGAAAAAATTAAAGGTTACTCGGAATAACAATACACAGAATTCTTCATAAACTGAATAATCATAAAATCAGATATTAGTTTTCTTTTAATATAATATTTGCACTAATTAACATAACATAACTTATTAACGAGGTGAGTGATATCGAACAATTATGGTGACAATATCTAAAAGGAATGTAGGTTCGAGAATTTTCAAGAAAGACCGAGAAATTAAAAATGTTAACGTAAATAATAAGAGTAATTTACGTAATAATAAGAGTGTTTTCCGAGAAATACTTAGAAATATTATGTGTAATAATAAACGGTTTTTATAGTAAAGTAGCTATCGTTGTACAGGTATGGTGAAAGACTAGAGTCAGGTACCTATTTAGATAATTGGCCTTTTCGTAACATCTTCTCTTCAATTCTAATTTGTTTACAGTTGTTAAGATTTATCCAGAAACCGTCAGCAGGATTTTTATATTTCATTATTTTATAGAAAATCTCTGTCTTTTCTCGAACTCTCCGTTAGGCCACCTATATAAGCGACGCGAGTTATTCAGTCAGTCAGTCGCGATTTGTCTGTGTTTGAGTGAGTGAATCGCGAAGTGCTTAATGGTTACGTTAGAAAAGGTCAACATACTGCCTATTGTTTAACTTAAAACTTATTTCTGTGTCTTTTGTACGTAGTATTTATGTAAATTGGTTAAGTCATTTATTGTATTAGTTAATTATAATTAGTTTGTTATTTATTAAATAATTAAATTATAATATACTTGTAGATTTTAGTCACTTATTTAATTTTAATTCTTTGTTGTAATAAATACTTGTAATTTAAACTTTAGTGTGTAAATTATTTTATTTACCCAGATCCCGAAACAGACCTTAGAGATAAGTGTCACAATATCAACGATTCCCAGGGTCTGGATCGTATAATAGGTTGGACGAATTAACGTGTCTAGATTATCAATAATAGGCTAAATAAATACTTGTAATTTAAACTTTAGTGTGTAAATTATTTTATTTACCCAGATCCCGAAACAGACCTTAGAGATAAGTGTCACAATATCAACGATTCCCAGGGTCTGGATCGTATAATAGGTTGGACGAATTAACGTGTCTAGATTATCAATAATAGGCTAAATTTTGTACGTAATGTAGTAAAATAAAAAGCACGCCAGGCGTAAAAACTTTATCAGAATTACGAAATACCATAATAAATATCTTTACAGAACGTTACAAAAATTTAAATGAAAACCAAATAGTCACGATGTTGCATCAATCTTTGATCAAATGGTCCATGAAATTTACTAACATCGAAGTTAAAAAAATTACTATAAATTAAAAATAGCATGACCTAAAATCAAACGATATGGCCTACAATTAAATACATCTAAAGAAAGTAAAAACAGTGAGTTATTTTAGTTGTGTGAAAGAAAAAAAATTGGATCCCTTTCCAAATTCATGAATTTCCGTCAACCCGGTGGTAGTGATCTGAACTGCAAAACATAGTCTTGGCAACGTTTTTCTATTTTATAAGAAATACTTTGGCACTCTGACAGTTTTCCTGTTTCTTCTAATAGCTGTCAAAAAAAAGTCTTAATACAGAAGAAAAATCTGACAATGACATTGTAATTTAAAATTGATCAATAAAATTTAAAAAAATTATTGACATAAATAAAAAGAGTGTTCGTGACAACTTTTATTATATATCCCCTTTAAAATTTCGATTATAAAACCCAACTAATACAAGTAGTAGTTCCACAGCAGTTTAAAAATTAATTTATTCTAACTTAGCGCGAATTGCTTTAAAAAATTGTAAAAATTTGATAAGATAAAAGATTGAAATTAATTTTTAATAGGGTTTTTATTAACTGTAAAAATTTTAAATAAATGACAAAAAGTTTTCAAAAAATTACCTTAAAAATTGTTAATTTAAATTAAATGTAGCTACTACTACACTTTATTAAAACAAGTGAAAATTATTGTTTAAAAAAGTTCAGTTGGATGGCCTACAAAATAATATAATAAAATCGCCGTATATAATATATAATGAATCGCCGTAATCTTCCGATTTCGTCAATGTTATCTGACAAGTTGATAGCTGAAATGTTTGGATGGTATTCCAGTCTTGATATGAACTAGTTAATAAATTTTTTTACAAGAACTCAATCGTAACGAAAGTCTAACAACATTGACTTTCCCGTAGTTCCCACATTTCTCAACCCATTCTTTACCTTTCTGATTTTCTATCTCTCCAAAAGTCCATTATTTTATGGGATTAACTTTTTCTAGCTTCTTCAGTAAGTACTATCTTGGAGTTTTTCCTGGTCTTAGTCTCCTTTCTTCCAATGATTTTTACATCTTTTCTTAACTGGACTTTTTCGCATTTTTTAGAAGCTGCCGTTTCTCTTTGGTGGTTTACTTAATCTCTGTATGATTCCGCACAACCTGGTTCTGAATTTAGTTTTATCAAAACATTCAATTTTTCAAATTCTAGTTGTCGTTCATAAGTTTCATGCGTTAAAAAAATGCTGCTTTACTTTTTAAGATTCCGTTTAAGTCTCAATGTCTTTGTTAACTTCTATTTTGGTTTATTTTGTCTTCTTCCAGTTTCTGTCATGATTGCACCACAAATTTTACGAAGAATTTTACTTTCCATTGTTTCTAGAATTTTTAATTTGTGTTTTGTTAGAGATGACGGTTTATTTCGCAGAAAATAACTGGTTTAAAAAGAACTAACTAACAAAAACGCAACCGTTATTTTTATTCCCTGTACTATTTCTCTTTATCCGCCTTTTACTTAGCCTTTATTGTATATTTTTAATTACAGTTCGAAAAAACATTTGAACAATTTTTCACGCTGTTTAGAAAGAACTCTAATATAATTGTTTTCAGTAAACGGTTTTCTTCAGTAATACATTATAACTGAGAATATTTTTTATTACTGCGGTATGCATTACAACATGGGGCAATCCAACTGCTCGAGGTCCATGGATTGTACTCAAGCTAACGAAGCCTCATGAACTAGTTTAAGTGTAAATAGTGAAATATGAAATTGTGTTAAAGCAGTGTTTTTGTATGAATGTGTAAGATTATTCTATAAGTTAGTACTTACGAACGTTAATAGAAAATTAGATCAACGTGACTTATTTATTAAAGCCTAGGTAAAAGTAAACAACTAGGAGATAAAAAAAATTACTACGGTACAAGACGTTTGGGTCAGTAGAGTGGACAAAAACATTTAAATCGGGAAGGATTAAAAAGTAAAATCTAAATGATTGTTTTTATTATGAATACATGTATGTTTTTATTATTATTCAGGTAAACCCTCTACGAAATTCAGTAACCTCCAAAAATAAAAAAAGTCTTGTTTATTTTCTACCAAAGGAATTACAATCACTCATGTTTTTTTTTTTACTTTATTAGGAAAATTCACAACTGTACATAAAAACGAGTGAATAAAATGATTATGAAATGAGATAAAATGTGCTTTAAGACTTAAGAGGGGATCTCCACTCAACAGTGGGCTCTAGCTGAAAATTTTCTGTTAACGCTTTACATAATTGTCTGTACTATCGGAAATTACTTATTACAAAATGATGTCCCTACTCCGTCGCCAACGTAGGCGTCTGCGGGAATTTCCGGGAAGGCATTGTAGGTTGCGAAGAAGTTCGGTGCTACTCGTATGATGAGATAACTTCTTATGGAATCCCGTGTAAATTTTACGAAATAAGTAGTTTACGAAGATTTTGAGGTCATTGTGCAAAAAGCCATTGGTAACAAAAACGGGAGAGTTTGTAATTTTTCGTATGAATTTTGAAAATCGTTGGATTTTTGGAATTACTGATGTCTTGGCAGTTCTATAGATTTGCCAGGCATATCTATAGAACAGGCCGGAGATAAGCTTTATAAATAAGAAGTTTAAGATGCCGTAGTAATGTAGACCGTTTGGAAAGTAAAAAGTAAAATCGGTTTCGTCGGTCATCTAAAGTTTTCCGTTTAATATTTACATGAACGTTCCAAGTCAGTCGCCTACCCATGTGTAAGCCTAGATAGCGTACTTTTTGTGATAGAGGAAGAGGTTGGCCTTATAATCACTACTTTTAAAACGTTTTATGTTCTACAGGATGAATGCAGAACTAAAACAAGTTATAGCATTCTAATTAAAATTTTTATTTACAATAATTACACCACGGACAAAAATATTAAGACAAGTGAAAGTAAGCACGTAGTTTAATCGAAAACTAAATTAAAAAAAAGAGTACTAGTTAAAATTAATTTTTGCAACAAATTTATAATTACTTGACTTCAAGAATTGGATATAAATTTATTTGACTTAGGCAATTTAAAACAAAACAGTATCGGTTAAATAACGTAAAAGGCATAAAATATATTAACTACAGCTGTCACAGAACATTCAAAACGAATAAGTTATTTTTAAATTATTCTGACATGCCTGCACGCTTATTAGGTAGTTTATATAATCGAAGTTATTTTTCGGTAAAGATCGTAACTACAGGCTAGAAACCAAACAGAAAAAATATTAAGTATTGAATATTATATAAAAAATAGCCTTGTAAAATAAAACAACGGGTAAGGAAAGGAATGCAGGATTGCTTTTGATAATACATACATATAAACGTACGTTCAGCGCGAGAGGTTTTTAAATCCTCGGGGGTTTTTCGACCAATTACCGTAAATTCTCTTGACATAAACTTTACTGACCAACAATCAGTACATTATATCAATATGATAATGTATGCATCATTATTTTAAAGTAAAAATATTTGGCTGTAAATATACCATTAAAATAATTTGGATGCTTCGTAAATTCTATTTTGAAATGTGATACCTATTTCAAGAGAATACTCGTCTTTCGTTGTTAATCTTATGGGGTTTAACTTAAAATTGAACGCTAATTTAACTTGGAGGAAGATTTAACTTTACTTATACTTAAATTTCGTTAATTATAAATTTAAACTTTAATTATAGATACTGAAGTCACGTGATTACCTTTTGCGTATGGATGGGCTGTGAGGAAGGAAAGTGAAAATTTGATAGTGCTGGCAACCTCAACAGTGAGACACTCCTCGTACATTTTACTACCGTACAGTTTCTACGTACATTTTGTAAGCAGTGGTTTATTCCGAGAAAATGTTTTCTTCACACACCTTATAAGAAATAAATGTGAGCTATAATATTGCCTATATATTACATGACTAGAAATCTTTGATTTACTGTAATTACAAGCTACCTTATTCCATTGGAACAAAATTTTCTACGAATGAATCGCCTTCTTTACTATCGCTGTCACCGGCGTCTTCACTATCAGTATCACTAGTATCTATCTAACCGTTTCTATTTTTTAGCAGGTGTCAACAAAACTGTTGAAGAATAGCTTCTTCGCGTCTGTAACTTCCTCCTTTATTTTTCGAATTGTGGAAAAAGAACCAACGCAATAGTTAGCCACTCACTCATGGCTTTAGTTAAGAGGCAGGGAAAGGCATTTTTGTTTAGCTTCAACTTCACAGCATTTTATTACACTTCATATTAGATTTCGTTCAGCACTGTGAATAGCCTGCCCTCGGTTTCAAGAAACTAACATTTCTGTCTACGGTAACAAACAGTTATATTCGTACAGTTAACCTACAAAGGTTCCGCGATATACTGTATATGTTCGGGTATAGTATAACTTGTTGTGTTTGTTGTACTGAAATTAAAGCAGTAGCGCATGCGCACTGATGCTTTACTCCCTTTACCACTCGTTGTAAACAAAGGCAAACTCGTAACTCAAGTAACTAAATAAAAGTTCTTTATTAGATTATAATAATTATTATACAGATTATTTTAACTTTATAGTATTAGGTTGTCAGATTCAGTTGACTGAAGAATTAAATTATCTTAACGTTAAATTGTTCATTTTATAATTAATACTTTGTATTTTCTCTCATTGCAAAAAAAGAACAATTCTATCTTATTGTAGAGGTTTAGGTATTGTATATTCCTTAGTATACTGTGTATTGTATACTACATTGTATGCTGCAATTGAGACTTAGATCCTGTTGCAAATAATTCATATTAAATAAATAAAATAAAAATAAAGATGA
Organism: Catonia carolina; assembly: GCA_035578175.1. Taxonomy (NCBI): domain Eukaryota; kingdom Metazoa; phylum Arthropoda; class Insecta; order Hemiptera; family Achilidae; genus Catonia; species Catonia carolina. Next base: position 87,837,642 of record JAQMRL010000002.1, read on the forward strand.
TAGAAAAATGGAAAAAATCACTCAATTCAATATGGGAGCCTTACAAATTTCATAAATTTTTCAAGTCTATTTTTGTTACATAACATCTTTATCCACTAATATCTTTAATTAAATACATTAAAGATCCATTTTGAATCTTCTTTATTTAATTTGAATTATTTGCAATAGGACTTAAGTTTTAATTACAGTAAACAATGTATCAATACAGAGTACATTAAGGAATATACAATACTTAAACCTCTACAATAAGTTACAATGTTTTTCTTGGCTTTACAATGAGAGAAATTACAAGGTATTGATTATAAAATTAAAATTTAACGTAAAGACAATAAACATTCTTCAGTCAACTAAATTTAACTCAGCCTAATGCTATAAAATAAAAATAATCTATATAATAATATTATAATCTAAACAATATTATAAAAGAAGTACAATAGAACCAGTAATAAGCATAATTAAGAAAACAAGAATCTCCTTCTATAGAGAATATTTCAATAGAAGACATAGTTTTTTGTAAGATAATCTGTTTTGAGAAATACTTAATAAAAATAAAATAAAATTTATTGTCCTTGGTGGAAGAAGGTGTCAAGTGATCTTAACACCATTCATTATTCATAAAAAAAGAACATAAAATTAATCAATAAATTGGTTCTTCACCCATTCGTATTTGCTTAAACTGTTGAGTAAGTTCTTTAAGTCATCCACATAAAGATATATGAACGGAACAACTTTATCAATCAAGAAAACTAAGTTTTTGAAAAATAAGCACACAGCACCTTCATCCAATTCAGAACTTTACTGAAACAGCAGATACTTAGTTTTATACTCTATTAAACATACAAATACTAAACAATCAATTTAATTCAAATTTTTACTTGCATTCAACTAAAATATATGTAATTAAACGGTTAGTTGAACAAGAACTAGGCCCACAGTAGCTACAATGGAAATTCGGTTGTCAACAAATATGAAAAAAATAATAAACAAAGGATAGCTACGCATGTTAACACAAATAACTATATAGTACCATTCACCTTATTTTCAATGCAATTTTAGTCCATTTAAACACTACCCACTTTACAATGATTAACAAGTAAGAATTTGGGTCTTAATTAGTTTTTAAGATTAGAAACCAAAAAAAATACCAAAATTATTATGTAAAACAAATCACATGATAATTGGTTCACATGAAAACAATAGGTTAACCAAATGCGTCCTGTCTTTGACAAAAAAAAAATGGTGAATAAATTCATATTAATTTTTATAACCCACTATTGGTCCAGTATGCAAACTTACGACGAAATTTTACTTTGTTAGTTTTTTGCGCCAAAAACACTAAAAAACACCATGTAAACCTACTATTATTTTTTTCTCTGCCATGCGTCACGTATTTCGATCCAACAATTATATATCAAGTTCTAGACTATATTTTAAAAAGAACATTTATTCGATAAGTGCAGCGCGATTACTTTATATAACAAAAAAACTGGGACAGAGTATTGTAATCACTTCCGACTTCATTGGTAGAGAAATCACGAAAAGTCAGATAAATAAGGGTCTGATGCTGAACAGCCTCAAGGGACTTTCGTACCAGATTTACCGCGAAAAAAAATTAAACAAAAAGAACAAGTTTTAAGTACGTACAAATCAACACCTACATCTTTTTGAAAAATAATAAATAATATTTTTAGATTCAGAGAAGGAAGTGATCAATGTGAAAACAAAACCGAAATGAAAAATTACAGAAATTTTGAAAGGTTGTTGCCAGACAAGTTGCTATAGTAGTGAGATAAAACAATTCCCAACAGTACAAAGTTAAAACGTCTATACTACACAGATAAATTTATTTCCTGGCCGTATTGGACACGATCCAGATTTAAAGAATTGATTTCTATGTGCCGAACAAAAATAGGAGGGGTGAATCCACTGGGGGGCTCACCCCCATGTTGAAGATCGATCGATTTTATAAAATAGAAGTGTGTTTTATGGTCCACAAATCATATAAGAATCTAATTTTATCTTTTCATTTATTTACTCCATTAAATTACAGTACTATGTACTAGATCGGACGGAAGAACTGTATGATCATAACATATGTACAATAAAACTATGAATTATTGTATACAACGCTACTATACCCTTTTAAAAACTATCAGTTTCAAAGAAAACAATAAATTTTTCATAGAGTAAATGAAATAAACGAAAATGTTTACGTATATAAAAATCTGATTAAAAGTCACAACTTGTTGGAATCGATAATTGATTCCAATTTGAATACTAGTAATTAGTATTAGCCACCATTAGGTTAACAGATTTTTAGCTCTTCGAAAACAGGTATTTTTTATAAAAAAATACTATATAACCAAGTATAAAACTACATTATAAATTTATTTACTACGAAAGTTCCAACACTATAATATCGACTATCAGACAACAATAACGCTTATCGGTTAATAGTTATATGTGAAGTTATCAAACGATGATAGAGGTAAAACTTTTTTTGTTTTTAATTCCTAAACGTTGCATTCTGTTCAATTTAGAACAATAAGCCACCTCATGACCCAATGAGATAAGGATGATATGTATGACGTGTAAATGAGATGTAATCTTTCACAGACTCAGGCCGACCATTCCTGAGCGAGTATAGTTAATTTCACTTCAACCATCAAAGTACACCGGTTACCACTGTCTATTATTCATATCCGTATAAAAGTAACTACATTTACTATATGATTCAAACCAGGGAACCTCCGTCACAGAAAATCAGCTGTTAAACAGCTGACTCGCGGCGATAAATGGTGTAATGGTTGAGCATAGTTGCTTTCCAAGATAAAACTGAACATTTTTTAAATTTTATAAAAAGAGTAATTTATATGGGTTGGTTTTGAAAAATAATACTTATGAAAATGAAGAAGTTAGTGGTTACTTCTATATTGGAGCCCATAACGATATACGGTGCTAAATGCTGGCAAATAAACTCCAGGAATAAACGAAGGCTGGAGGCCTTACAGAAGTACTGAATGCGAAGGTCGTACAGAATCTCTGTAGAGTGGAGCATGTGAGAATCGAATGTATAAGGCAACGGACCGGTTCTCAGGATATCACAACAGATAGAATGGAGACTATACAGAATGTATACAATAGACATGCATAAGAATACCAGAGAAATCACGGCCAAAGATCATTCCCTTTTCCGTCACGAAAATAAAAGCAAAGCCCTAAGAAAATATGGGCACGCAAGGCGCAATGGCAGAAGGGAACCTTCGAGATGACTAGAAAGACAGGGAACGATGGGTTGCAGGACGGAGAGAAATACGTAGCACCTCCACAAAGTAGAATAATTTTTTAAAAGAGAGACTGAGTGAAAATGCTAAAAAGTAAAATACAATTATTCTACGAATGTAAGAAGAATATATGAATACATCTTGATTTACAGGAAATTGAAAAATCTACATTACACAGCTATCAATAAATTTTAACTTTTACATAAAACTTTAAAGTAAGAATGGATAAAAAATTCTACAAAGTAAAAAATTATATTTCATTTACTTGTTCATTTAAAACTACAAAGGAATTTAGTTTCAGCTACTCTTGATTACTCAGGCAAAAACAAACTAAGAAAAGTGCTTTACGATGTTTTAATGAACAAGTAATCAGCAAGTCTAATTTACTTAGCAATTGTTTAAAAGACATGCGGGTTAACATTTCCGTGAGTCCGATTAAGTATGATGGAAATAATCTAGTCTACTTAGTAAGTGATAAAGGTCGTACTACATATTAAACGAGTTCATAAAATAGAGAATCGGATTAAGAAATAAACGTTTGAATACATCCTGTATAATAAGAACCATAGGTTTTGGGGTACGAATCCAAAATAAAAATCAATAGATCATCATACACAATACGGATTACGCCTCCTGGCCTGTTCTAACTTCAAATTTAGTAGTCTGATATTTCATGAAAAATTTCTCATCTCTTCCGAAGTCTCTATTGACTTGAAAGTAAACACAAGTTTGTGTTTTCGATCATCTGGTATCCGCAACAAATGACTATAATAGTCCTACCATTGTTGCCCGTATTTTCGAATAGTTAAAATCAACCCTGGAACAGTACTAGTAAAACTTGCAGAACTAAGGTGTGATAAAATAAAACCGTTTCTTTTCGCACTTTACCGACTAGTATTTTCCTCAAAGTACACATTAGCCTTTGAAACTTTTTTAACCAATTTATTTCCGCATCTCGTCATTGCACATAAGATACACCATATCCCAAGTAAACATAATGAATGCACCTGTCTTAAGGTCTTGTCATTCAAAAATATTTTGTTTTTGAGATGATCAGTACTACCCTGAAATCCTTCACCTTTGTCTTATTCACAGAAATCAGGAGTTTATATAAGTTAGTAATTAAACTATATATATAAAATGAGCCCTGCAAATCATCTTCAGACTCCATAAATACCATAATTATCAGCAAAAGCCAAAGTTTTTAAAGGGGTCGAACTCAAAAAAACCGTTTTGTTGCGTAAAATTATTTCATTCAACAATGATGGGATCAGTTTAAAAATTGAATGAAATTGGTGACAGCAGGCATCCGTGTCATAAACCATTGACACAACTCGTTATCGGTTACCGTTTATCATTAGAAATCATTAGGTATTGTTTTAAACACGTTTTACAAGAAAAATATGTTTATTCAGTATGACTGGAAACAAAAACTAGGTGTATAATAAAATACGAATTCATAAAGTAAGAAAATATGTAATAAAAAAATTAAGAGACCACAGTGAGAAACTATAAAATACATAGGTATTACCTTTAAACTATTTTGAGTCGACCCTAAAAAAGAAAAAAAAGAAAAAATTTCCCCATAAGCATTAATCATACTAGTGAATATGGTAACTTGTATTAATTTAAACAAACAATAAATTATTTTCAATCCCCTCAGACAACACGAAACGGTTTAGTAACAGACTTGACAGGAATTACGTATGTAGGCCTACTTGACTACTGCTTCATAAAGCTAAAAGAAATACTCGGCAAAAAAGAGAATCAACGCAGATGTTTCCAGCATAATAACTATAATTCATGTCTTCTTAGCCTTTTCACTAAAGCACTACAGCCGTTCCTTAGTTTTTCGTATAGAAGGAACATTCTCTCGGTAATGCAGTACATAGTTTCTTTTAGTAAATATAAAGCAGATGATACAGTAAAAATGAAGGATTAATATTTTACATATGAAGGAAGAGTTTCTCAGACTTTATTATTTAAGTACCTACCATCTAACTAAATCAACCAGTATATCTAATTTAAATACGTTACAGTTTAGGCTAAAAATAAATATAAATGTCTTATCCATGTTTAGATAAATTTTAAGATTTCCAGCATTTTGATAACTCTAAAGACTACGGAAAGTAGGCGTTTCATACAATAATAATTAATATTTTTATGTAATAACCACAATATACAATACAACTAATCAATACAAATAATTCTTAATATTTTCACAGCTAAAATGTATGACAAATTAGGTACTCTTTTTATTCAAAAACCACGATATGAAATACAAAAAAAACCTCTACAAACATTTTCACAGCTAAAATTTCTGACACCTTAGGTATCTTTGAGATTCAGGAAACCGGATTAAGATTTACCATCATTTATTAAGTTATTAAGTAATTTTAAAAAGAATAGCCTATGAAAAAATTAAAAGAAAAAACAAAAATGACTGAAATAACGCCAAGTGTTTATTTAAAAATACTCACAAAAATCATTTAATTTTATACTTTAAACAAATACTCTACGACCTTTATGGATAAAACCAAGACTTCTAGTTCCTGTTCTAAATTAAAAAAATAAAAGTCAGTAAACATAGGATTTTGGCCACTTTGCTAAGTTTTTGTAAAAAGTTTTAAAAATTCCGATCAATCAGAGACAAGGATTTATCGAGAAATAAAACGCTTTAAATCAGGCAAATCGAGTTAAATTAAATACCTAATTCTCATTGGTTAAGACTGTCAAATCAGGGAGCTTTAAATACTCCAAATTGATTGGACAGAATCCTGCATTCAGATCGATTGATAGTTTTTAAATGCATCAAAATGAATCATTAAATTGTTTGTCACGTTTAATACTTTAATAAAATTTCCCATAAAACTTAATACATTTGCTGAATCTTAAGCTCAATTTTTATATACAATTTCCTGTTTTACAGGAAATTTGATAATTACTTTTCAATTTTTTTACGGTCATGTAATTCATCTTCTGTAGATACACTTATATGCAAGAATGTGACAGTTACTTAGTTATTGTTGTAAATAAAACAAAACACTTGTAATTTAGATAAAAATTCACATTTTACTTCTTGCTCAAGTGAAAAAATAATAGAATCTAAACTGTTAATACTACTGTATTTATTATACAGTCAACAAATACTTTATTTAAATCATTAGAAATCGTACTTAAAAATCAATCCCCTCATAGTTAATCCCCTCATAGGTGTAGTTATTTTTTAAGAGGCAAGCATGTTACTAACTACGTCAATGCGGCCGGGGTAATAATAATTAATGAGCGTAATGAATTTCACTATACAGCTAGTCATCGTGCAGTCTTGGGTTTTATTCCATTCAGGCACGGCATATTTTCATACGTTACAAAAAATCATTTCATCCTTCACCGTCCACATTAGCAGTAATTGCAGAACAGTCACACGTTAAACCAAAAACAAAAAAAAACTGTACAGCCAGACCCTGTGGTGAATGAAGTGAAGGTGTCATTTGCAGGGTGGAAAGTGGGTGCTTTTCGGAGGGCCTGGTATACTGATAAGCATACTCTTTCAACTCAGTGAGGAAAGCAATAGTAAACCACCTCACTCCTCGTTTTTACTTAGTAAAACCTCTAGAGGTTCAAACCAGCCTTTCGGCTGTTGACCTAAACAACTATACATTTAGTCCATAACAGACAGGTGGAATGTTGAATCATTTGCACACGATCTGCTAGTTCTAGGGCTACAAAAAATAGTTAAGATTCTTATCACATGGCCAGCCAATTAAATGACTGAAGTATTTAAGGACAGAATAGGTAGAGGTGTATAAGACAGTAATCAGAGTTATTTCCTCAAAAAGTAATGAATTTCATTATACAGTCAAAACCTTTGGTGAATGAAGTGAAGGTGTCACATGCAGGGTGAAAAATATGTGCTTATCAAAGGGTCTGGCAAGCTGATAAGCATATTTTTCAACTCAGTGAGAAAGGCAATAATTGTAAACCACCTCACTCCTCGTTTTACTTAGTAAAGCCTCTAGAGGTTCAAACCAGTCTTTCGGCTAATGCCTTAAACAACAGTAACTATACATTAAATTTACACAAACTATTAACATACGAATGCGGCAATATTACTATAGTTGACGGTACATGAGGGCGCCTAGAGACAAAAACCACAATAATACAGAATAATTGTCACATTGGGCCAAGTTCTACAACCCCAAACATCTGAAATTGCGCCGTAACTAATGGGTTGCGATACACCTACGCAGAGATTTTTCTTACTACTCCCACAGTTGTTCCAAATTTCTAATCAAGAAATACGCTCCAGAAATAATCAAAACAAATACTTCGTTAAAATAATAGTTATCTAACTACTTGAATGAAAGATGGGGTACAATATTATGATTTGATATGTTAATAACCTACAATATTTTACTCTGTCGTGAATGTAAAAGAAACCTGCGGTATATTAATTAGATGTTTGTCCAACATAATACAAAATCATATTTTGTGGTTTGTTGTAGGTGGAGTTGATTGTATCTGTAGAATACATATGAGATCACTCTCTTAACAAAACAAAATAGTAGGTTACTATACGTTTGTACAACCCAATGAAAATAGAAAAAAAGAATAAAACCACACAGCAATGGTATATGATCAGTCATTATTTCTAATACGATAACAAAACACTGTGCCATCCCAACGTTCTTTTTTTTAATAAAAACCAACAATACAGTATCATTATTTATGTTGCGGTTTATTTACCCTAACCTATTTGTTTATCACGGGTTTCATTTTCTTTTTCAGTTACACATTTTAAATTTATTTTTTTCACTAAGGTTTCATGAATAACACATAGTTGGTAATACGACCAGTTACACAGTATACATTGATGTTTACATAGTAAAAAAAATCTGGTGTGAAACACTCAACGACTTTCTCTTCCCAATGTAAATAATAACCAATACAACCTAACATTAGTAAACAACGTAAAATGAAAAATGGCTGCCTCCGTGACCTAGTGGAAAGCGCTAGCCTACTAAGCGGAGGTCCCAAATTCGATTCTCGGCTAGGGTCTGAAAATTATTCGAGCCAAAACCCATCATCACAGTATTCGCACAGTATTTCTTAACCCACCGTATTCGCTAATGATCAATTGTTGATGCGACTTTAAATACACACAAAAACAGAAAAACGTAGGTAACCTAACTTCAATCATGAGTGAATAATGCAAAATGAAAACCAACTTAATAATACGGAAAATCACTCTTTGACGCTAAACTAGGGTCTGTAGAGAAAAATTCTCGAAATAAAAGTTGTAGGTTTTATTTAATTTCGTATAATTTTCATTAAACACTTTTGTCATAAAATGCATACTAAGGCTGAAATGTTAAAAAAATCGATTTGTTTTACAATTTTGATGAAAAAAATATATAGAAAATCACTAGTTACCACTAAACTACGCGTTATACAAAAAACGAATTTAAATAAACGTTGTTGGTTTTTAAATTTTCTACAACTTTGATTATATACACTTTTGCCCTAAAATGCATATTAAGGGAGCAATCTTAAAAAAAACACATTTTCTCTACGAGAGCACAGCCTCCCCACGAATTTCAGCAGACATAGCGCCTTACCCTATCTTGTAGAACACAGAAAATGTAGTAAATGAGACAATTTAAAAAAAATATCGAATGGGCCATTTTTGAGAAAATCGCAAAAAAGTGAAAAATCGCATGAAAAACTACGTACTACTTCTGGTTAATCTAGGTACTACTCGTATTTTGATGCAAATGTTCTAGTCGGGTCCTCTAGTGGTACCTAACTTAAATTTCAAGTTTCAACTTCGTACAATATCTTGAAATATTTTGATCGCACACATACACTCAGACCAATCGCTAAAAACATGTTTTTTGGGTTCAGGGGGATTTCGAAAAATCTACATGAAAGCAATACTTTCCTTCCTACAGGCTTATATTCATAAGAGAGAGTAAAAAGTAAAAACATGATTTTATGGTGGGTTGCAAAATTTATTAACGTCTATTAAAAGGAAAACCTCTTTGTAATGATATAACGTAAAACGTCGAAAGACGTTCTCGTTCAATATTAGCGGAGTAGGGAAAAGACTTAGTGCCGGCACTAAAACTGACTAACTTGGAACTAACTTTGCACTTCCACGTTTTAACTTTACTGCGTTAACAAAAAGTTTAATGTAAATTTAGTGAAGATAATGACTATTTTGCAACATATTTTTGTTAGAGGAAAATGGATATGGCGATGATGAATCACCAAAATTACCGCTGTAGATTTTAATGTGTTTATTATAGGCTTGTCTATGGTAGTTACGGTGTTCTGATGTAAAGAATATCTAACTACGCGTGGTTGTAACATTTTAGGCATAAATATTCAATAGTAGATCACAGATAGATAAATAACACAAAATTATGATAAATGTGCGGCAACCACACTAAGTTTTTGTGGATTTTCTTCCCGTTTAATATTTTACTCAAGTCATTTCAAATTTTTATGTTCTTTCCATAACGTTACAAGTTTAATTGGTCAACAATGTGTGTAAATTTTTTCAGAAAATTGCTAAGTCCTGCTAAACTGATACTTGGACCAAAATATTACAAACAAAACTTGTGTAGCTGTTAATGTTCTTTCACTTTTGCTATTTAAATTCACAGTAAAACAGTAATTTCAAAAATACCTATTTTCATACGGGTTTCCGCACAAAATTGGTTAATCAAGCGTCGGAAGCATGGTCCATCTAAACATCTATATACGTCAACCAGTGCCTCGAGAAGAATTCTTCCTGGAAGCATCTGTTGAATATATGATCCCTCCAAGTCTTTCTGTACTCATTGATTCTACTAGAACTCTACATTCTATATTGTATTATATGAACTACCAGTTCTGCTCGAATATTTCATTCGCAAGCATTCGAAAGCCGGAAGGAATCTCATTTCGCTACCTGCAGTCTGTTTTTTCCTTTCTAACATCAGACACATAAATGCCACATATAAGTGTTTTAGAACTTTTATGACCCATTTTGCCATACAATGCACCGAAAGGATATAATTTTAAAAAAAACAGATTTTCGAACAAGCCACCTCCACAAAACGTTACAAGAATACCACTTACATCATATTAATGAACCTAACAATTACTACATGTGGTTTTATGAGCTGTTTTGCTGTACATTGTGTTTCAAACTTGCTATCTCAAAACAACCAATTTTGATGCGGTTTTAATACAAGATTACGAATTAAACTAAGTTTGAGACAAAAAATCAACAGAAAAGATACGATTTTAATTTCTCTCATTTTTTTAAAAAAACACTTTTTTAGACAACAGAAACCTCCAACTTATTTTCTCAAAGATACTGTTTATATTATTTTAATGATCCAATAGATTTAGTAAATTACTGAAGTTTAATCAAAATCTTTAGAATTTGTTTAAGCAACCGGATTTTCGTAGTTTTTCATCTGAGTACCCGTAATTTCAGGGCCACAAAGCTGATTCCAAAATCCGTTTGGGGTTCATTGCGAAAACCTTTTTTGTATTTTTACCTTAATCAGTCCAGTAGTTTTTGCCCCACTACAAATAATACATAGACTACACGAGCCTCTAGAGCCCCCTTGTTTTAAACGGGTGGTCATGAAGATTAATTTAAAATCTGGGAATCGAAAATGTTATTAATTTTTAATACTTTCTCGCTCTATACGATAGAGTATGAAAAGACAAAAACGTTTTAACACGATGTTATACATTGTCAATAGGCCAACGAATAAATTATCTGAATAATTTCTCCAATAATTTTGTAGCCTACGTTTGATGCAGTAAACAATTTTAAAATCAATTCATTACTTTGATAACTAAAAATTGATTTTCAATGCATTTGAACTTTATTTTTTGTAGAAAGTCAAAGTTTCTGGTAAATAATTTCGCTTGTTGAAAATAAATTATTATTTAAGCAAGCATATGGGGAAATATTCAAAAGGTACACACAAACATCTGCTGTTGACAGCACCATTCTTGCGGGAGTGACATAAATTAAAACGCTTTTAAAACCGCGGAATAGAAACCAACGTCGATTAATACGCTATTCATTGACTCTCCGAATAATTTAAAATACAGAACTGTTTTTGTACATATAAAGGACAAATAATACATACATATTTCCTCTTATTGTATAAAAAAAACTCATATTTGGGGTAGATCTGCCGTATAATCTGTATGTATATACATTTGAAAGCTCTTACTGACTGACTGATTCAATCATTCACTTATCACTTATTCTCTAACCTCCCCATCACTAAGAGAGCTGAAATCTGAAAATGGATTCCTTAGGACTTGAAAAGTTAACTGAAACACTTACAATTCAACTTAAGGTCTAAAGACCCTAAAACAATATTTACTTGCATACCTATCCTAGTACATAAGTCACTATAGTTTGATGGGTTATTCCACTTCGTACAGAAATTTAGAGTTATAAATTTTTCTTTTTATCCATAACAGGCCGGTGGAGTGTTAAATTATTTGCATTCTATCTGCTAGTTCCCAGGGCTACAAAAAATAGTTCTGTTTCTTATCATATGGTCAGCTAATTATATGACTGAAGCATTTAGGAACAGATGCGGTAGAAGTGTAAAAGACGCTACAAAAGTTATCTCCTCTGAATAATGAATTTCATTGTACAGCCAGACCCTAAAGTGAATGAAGTGAAAGTCTCATAAGCAGGGTGGAAAATATGTGCTTTTCAGAGGGCCTGGCATTCTGATAAGCATATTTTTCAACTCGGTGAGAAAATCAATTGTAAACCACCTCACTCCTCGTATTACTTAGTAAAGCCTCTAGAAGTTGAAACCAGCCTTTCGGCTGATGACGTAACAACAAATTTTTCTTAATTGCATCCAAGAGATACCAGAGGAATCCTAAATATCAAAATGATGTTACTGACCAGATTTTTTTACACATTACCGGAATCACGCATTACCTGTTTACGACAACTTTATTATTTACTTTTCTAACCTACATGTTTACTAATTTTTACAGTGTCATCTTTTAATATTTATGTAATAGTAGACATCTTCTTTAGCAGTCACGAGAAATTTATTTCTAAACCAAAAAAATATTTTTAAAGAAACTTTTGAACACAGTAAAACGTTTTATCGTTTTAGTAATTTTTCATCGTTTCTTTAAAACAAAGGCAAGTTAATACAAATTTTAAAAGTAATGATTATTTATTGATATATTTTCTCCCTACGAAGGAAAATTTTTATTCAAAAAATTTATCGTTGCGGTTAGCAATGTAGTAATCGTCACTGTTTCTCGAGTTGTGATTGTGGACATTTTGGTTTCTTTATAAAGGTATCTTGCTAACACTCGTTATCATCTCAAAAATGTAAGGTGTACATATAAAAGTGTAAGTTATAGCAACATAAGCTGTGAACATGTAAAAATTTTTAGAAATAATATAATTATTATTATTCCCTCCCAAAGAGCTAAAATACTGAAAATTGGTATGGGTATACTAGTAGTACCAATGAAAAAGTAATGCATTTGAGTTTTAATAATTTGCTCCCAAGGGGCAGAAATTGTAAAACTAGCTTAAAGAAATAAATTTTTTTCGTATATTTTAATAACAGGTAGTCCGAAAAATCGGCATTAGTATTCCTAAGCTGGAAAAGTAATAAAGTGTGAAGTAAGACCGGGAATTCAAAGAATGAGAAAATCGTGGATGACAAATGAGATCTTGGGACTGATGGAACAGCGAAGAAGGCAGAGGGGCAACATTACGCAGTATAAAGTGTTGCATAATACCATCAGAAGGAAAATCAGGGAAGCAAAAGAGAAGGAAAGACAGGAACAATGCATGGAAGTTGAGCATTATCAGAGCCGATATGACGATTTCAATGTGCACCGAAAAGTCAGGGAAATAACTGGGAAACTTGGTAAAAAGAGATGGGGAAAACTGATGGATGAAGACGGTAACTTAGTGGTCAGTAAAGATGAGCAAAAGGATGTATGGAGAAAATATCTAGAAAAGCTGTTCTATGATGCTAGAGAGAGGCAAGAACCCATCATAACAGATAATGAAGGACCACGTATCTTAAAGGAGGAAATTGAACTGGCAATTAGGCAGATAAAGGAGGGGAAAAAAGCTGGATTAGACCAAATACAAGCTGAATTTTTCAAAATGCTTGATGTAGAACAACTGCAATGGCTCACAGCAATATTCAATTCCATCTATGAATCGGGTCAAATTCCCTCCGAATGGTTGAAGTCGGAATTCGTAGCCTTACCAAAGAAACCAGGGGCAAAAGTATGCGGAGATTATCGTACCATAAGTTTAATGAGTCACATGTTGAAGCTCTTCCTCAAAGTTATTCACAGAAGAATATACCGTTTGTGCGAAAGAGAAATAGCCCCGAATCAGTTTGGGTTTCGCAATGCAGTCGGAACGCGAGAGGCGCTATTTAGTGTTCAGGTCCTGTTTCAAAATTGCAGGGATGTCAGTTGTGATGTGTTTGCATGTTTAATTGATTACCAGAAGGCCTTTGACCGTGTCAAACATGGGAAAATGATTGAAATATTGAAACAGACAGGAATTGATGGGAGAGATCTCAGAATAATATCACATCTGTATTGAAATCAAACGGCCATATTGAGGGTTGATGGCGAGCATACAGATGAAGTGGAAATCTTGCGAGGGGTTAGACAGGGGTGCATATTATCACCAATATTATTCAACCTGTACTCCGAACACATCTTTCGAGAGGCTCTACAAAACTTAGAGGAGGGCATTTTAGTTAATGGACTCAGGCTTAACAACCTGCGGTATGCGGATGATACAATTGTTTTTGCGGATTCAATAGAAGGACTGCAGACGCTCATGAACAGAATCCAAGAAACAAGCAGCATATATGGACTTGACATAAACACCTCCAAAACTAAATTCATGGTAGTTAGCAAAAAACAAATTAGGGGTGCTAACCTGTATATAAATCAAGAAAGAATTGTAAGAGTCTCTAAGTACGAATACCTCGGAATAGTCATTAATGAGGCATGGGATAACTCACAGGAGATCAAGAGTCGCATTGGTAGGGCTAGGAACATCTTTAGCTCTATGGGTGCGGCTTTCAAAAGTCATCATCTTACTTTGGGGACCAAACTGAGACTTCTGAGGTGCTATGTTTTTTCTGTCTTGCTGTATGGAGTGGAGTCCTGGACTCTAACAAAAGAAACGACCAACCGACTAGAAGCCTTCGAACTCTGGCTCTACAGAAGGATTCTGAAAATACCATGGACCCATAAAGTGACCAACGTTGAAGTTCTGCAAAGAATGAAGAAAACCACAGAACTTGTTAATATTGTGAAAGCAAGGAAGCTGCAATATTTGGGTCATATCATGAGGAATTCGCAACGTTATGAACTGTTACAACGCATCCTGCAGGGAAAGATAGATAGCAAGAGGAAGCCCGGTAGGAGAAGAATATCCTGGCTTGGGAACTTGCGAACCTGGTTTGGTAGGAGCTCCATGCAATTGTTCCAGTTGGCAGCGGATAAAGTCAAAATAGCCATGATGGTCGCCCACATCCGTAGCGGATAGGCACTCAAAGAAGAAGAAGACCGGGAAAAACAATAAATAATTCTATTTAATATATCCCTCTCAGACTAGCAATAAAGCCTGAGTGCGGCGTGGATAAAATTGCTAGTTCATTCGTGATAATTTCAAAGAATATCGTGAAGTCACAAAAACGGAAAAATATTCGAATTTACTCAGTTTTGACAACCACACTGACAACAATCTAGTTCCATTTCCATTTTGTAATATTACATTTCACTGTTCAACAAGCATGTTCAGATAAGGTTTTCTATGTGAAAATGATATCTGATCGTAAGATGAAAAACACTTAGCTGTTTGTTATTCAAAAAAGAAAGGTTTTATTGAAAATTTTTCCCACCGATAACAAAACATATTTAACTCTGAAGCTTGTTACTTGGAAACTAATTTCAATATTTACAAGATATACAAAAATTTATAAAAAAAGAGTAATACGAATTTACTATACTGTTATTACCAGAGAAACATTATAACTTAAAAAATACATATAAAAGCTTTCTAAAATCCAATAAAATGTCAAATTCTTTAGATTTTGAATTTACGGCTTCTTTAGTCTGATTATAATAGACTTAAACAAAGTATAGAACTGTAAGGAAAACCATCTAATCCACTAATACATTAGCTGAGATTAAAGGTATTACATGTGATTTGATATCAAAAATTTATAAGAAAACAAATTGAAAATGTAAACGAATAATTATTCCAATGTAATCGCTTAAGAGAAAAAAGCTTGACTTGTTTTAATGTTAGATAGTGAGTGACATTTGAAAAACGAGACCTAATCTTATTATGTTTCCCTTCGCTCGATCGTCTGGTAATGCTATTAAACGTCTTAAAATTAATCATCTTAACAACTTGAATAGGAAAGATGAAATTTGAATATGTAATACAATACCAAAAAATATTTCACAATACAAACTTAATACGGTTGACTAAAATCACATGTAATCTGTAAAGCGCTTAATAGATAATACTGTTTATTTCCTTTTCAACTAAGTAATTTAGTTGAATATCCAGCAGTTTATTACATTTATACTCCAAATGTTTGGATTTTATTATCTATAAATAATAAAACTATAAACATTATAAATCTTCAAGTAAGCACTTTAAACAATATGAAACATACTAAACAAACTTTAATTTAAATAGGATTATGTTAAATACACTTTCTTTTTACAGCGATAACAATAAATAAAATAAAATAAAAAAATACGGAAGTGAACGGTGGGGTAGGGGTTTCATATTTTGTTCCCTCGTTTTACTATGCATAATTAGACATTCGCAATTTATAAGACCAAAGAATTGTCAACAATTAATTCAAAATATTTCTAAATACAACAAATCATCTCCGTACCAAAATTCAGATTAAGCGCGTACTTTTCAAAGAGTAGTACACTGAAAATTATCATACATATTTTATTAAAAAAAATTGTCTTTATTTAGTAACAACTACAATACAACCGTATGTATTTATAGTTCATTTAAATTCGCATCAACAGTTTGTTATTTGCGACAACGTGGGTTATGCAACTGGAACGACGGGTTTTGACAAGTTATAATTTCCACACCCTACTAACTGCTAATCAAACCCGAGACCTCCACGTTGTAGGCCAGCGTACTAGCACTACGCTACGGACGCGTCCAATAATATTTATTGTTTTAGAAAGCTTTATGTTTCTGGGTTTCACTTCCTTATACTCGTGCAAGGTTTTTAAACTTCAGCTCTTCAGAAATTTTTAAAAATAATATATAGACTATTGCTTTAGGGTAATCATGCTTTACCCTCTTTTTACCCTTTGCGGGAAAGTGCGAAATGCAAATACGTCAATTTTTCTGTTCAATTTCAGCTCATTCAGACATTCCAGAACAAAACTTTACGCATCATCACGGGCCAACGTATATTAGTAACGAAACATTACACAGACACCTTAACATCGAAACTGTATTCGAAAATATACAGACGTTTTTATAGCAAACTACACTCTCTCACAAATCAACAAATCAGTCTTTGTGCGCTCCCTACTGTAAAACCCACCTAGAAGACTGAAAAGGCAATGGAATACAGACATTTTGAGAATCGTCTAGAGCTATTGCTGCTGGGCGACTTCCCCACACAAGTGAACTCAAAACAATTACATAAAACTATTGACATTATAACTGCTGGTTGTGTTAAAATGTTACATAGTTATAGTTTCTTTTTCTTAAATAAAGTAAAAATAAAATTCAGCTCGTTAGGTGATTGGAAAGTCAGAAATTAATGACGAATCAGTCACTCAATAAGGGCTTTGCATTCATGCAGGTGGTTACATCTATCTGTCATTTGTTTTTCTCCCTTTTCTTCTACTTTCATTTGAATTGGTTTCTTTTCTAAAATTAAATAGTACAAGGCATCTTAATTAAAATCGTTGGTATATCGAGATTTCAGTACATTTGTTCATTATACATTTACAACAGCGTTTACAATAAATCGTATAATCCAGTTCACACAATCTAGTATAATAAAATAAAATAACATGTTTGCTACGACAGTAAATATAGAACATTATTCATTTGAAATTTCCAATAGTTGAGAGGATATTATGTAGCTGTACGTATGTACGAGTATAAGTGACAGGTGACAAAGATTATTCCAGACGAATGAAAACATTTTCCGTACATTCATCAATAAACTACACGCTGTTACGCAGGTCAATTGATTCAGTCAAGTGAATAAACATGAGAGAGCGGTGCAGGTACGTGTATATAGAAAATATGTACACGTACACGTGGAAGAGAGAAGGTATATTTGTCAAGAAGTAGTTGTTGAGTATGATAAAAGAGGGGCACACCAGGTGTGGAATGAATACAATAAAAAATGAATAGCCGAAGTGTGTACGCTCCAACTTATTCATCCCCCTTTCGAAATAACTACCCTTCTATTCATTATTATTCATTTTATGTAAACAAAAATAATATTAATAAAGAAATTGCGCCCGTACAACGCGTGGACTTATTTGTGACCTCAGTGGAATTGCATTAAAATGTGATTTGCAAACATCTGTGAGTGAATAAAAATTACTACAGTAGTTGACATTCGCTGATTAATCTGACCAGCCGTTTATTAGGATAAGATTATTAAAAAACTGATTTCACTCACAAAATTACGTTAAGAGTTTTCCCAATTTCCATGATCGTAGTTTTTAATTTTTCCATTCATTATGATCAAATAGGTACTAGAAATAATTTCAAGAAATTAAATTTACTGTAAACACATTGTAGTGGGAGAACTGTGTTGTACCTATGAAATGTGTTTCATTACAATATTAAAAAAGATTATTTTAACAAAATTACATTTATAGTAATTTTTTTCTCTTTATTCAGGAAATTTAAAATTTGTTAGACACAATCAGTGAATATGATAACACAAAATATGGAAAAAATTAACATGATAAACGTGAGTGGAGACACAGTCCAGTGACAGAACTCCGACGTGAATACATAAGGGTAGCATTAAGTGCAGCATTTAGATCACTGTAATGGATAGTCAATTACAATACCACGTAAATTGATGAGATCCCGGCTCATCGACGTTTTAGTCGTATTATTGGATTGTTTGGGAGAGTCTGCGTAGCCAGATTTTATAGTAATTTAAATTATATTTTTTAATTATTTCAATAATTTTTGTTAAATGTTTCGTTCATAATTGTTAATATTACATTCATGAATTCTTTATAAATAATCATTGTTTTAACATGTTGATTTGGAAAAAAATTTTATATGATGACTTTAACGTTACAACGTGCAGTGACAATTTTCCTGTGGTACAGAAAAATAAAATAACTCAACAAGAATCTGAAACAATGGTACAGTGGAATCAATGACAATCTATAAAGAAATCCAAGGATTTTTTGGAATATGTGACCATTCTCTAAAATTAAGGCTTTGGAGGAATGCGGAAAGGACAGTAAAGAATAGAATTAGTATAAATTGGAAACATCATTAAATAAATCAACCACTACGAAGAAAACAGAAATAATTAATTTTTATTTTGTACCAGAGTAGTTTTTATTTTACCTTCTTGCAGACTCTCTCTCTAAAATTCTGAATGCTGTACTGTATCTTAATGTTGTATGCCTACTTTATAAGTTACGTATACATATATTTTAACATACTGTGACACTATCTATAAGGAAAGAGTATTCGAGAATTCTCTAGAAGAACCGAGATTTAATGTAAATAATAATAGTTAGTAATAAATAATGAATAGGGTTTCTAAGAAAAAGAGATATAACTCACCAATAGTTGTGTATAGTATAGGTCAGCCTATTGGTGTGCGGCGACCTGAAGGAGTCGGGTGTCTATTTAGATAATTGGCTCTTTTTGTAACCATTCTATTCTGTTATAATGAGTTGTTTACGTTTTATAAAAACTTGTATTTTTATTGTTATATAGAAAATCTCTGTCCTTCTAGTCACTTCCACAGCGTCATGTAGGTATATCAGACCGCCGATTTCGGTCCTGAGTTGAGTATTTGATCTATCTTCGATGAGTGTATATTGCGTAGTGTTTAACGGTTACGTTTAGAGAAGGCCAACGTTACTGTGTATTGTTTAACTTAACTCTGTCTTTTTGAAAATAGTATTTAGTGAATTGGTTACGTTTATTTTTTTGGTATTAGTTCATTATAATTATTTTGTCATTTATTATAATTTAATTGTAATTTACTTTTAGTTTGTAGTAGCTCCATTATTGTAATTTTTAGTTGTGATAAATACTTGAATTTTTAACTATAGCTTGTTAATTATTTAATTTACCCAGATTCCCAAACGGACCTTAGAGATAAGTGTCACAATACGTTATGTATTGATGTGACTTTGTAATTTATACTTTTACTGATTTAGACAGTTCCACAATGTTTCTGTTCGACGACTAGGCAATTACGAAAAAATATCAAAATTAAACGAAAAATATCAAACATTTCAAAAAAATGGAATTTCAGAAAAACTTGAAATAAAATTTTAACGGTTCTGTGTACCTGAAAATTTCACTGGAAAAAACGCCTCCTTTTTTATTATATAAGTGCATTTACAATAAATTTTATGAATTAATAAAATAATGTTTTTTTTAAATGGTAGTACACACCCGATTTTGCGCCTCTCTGCCAACTCTTTTCTTTCCACAGATAAATAGTACGTAAAACTCAGAGAAACGCACGCCGATTTTCAAAACTGCAACTCTTCGGCGGTAGAAATATGTAGGCCTATTGAATTTTAGTTGTAAATTTCCTTTTTACCCCTTAGGCAAAAATTATAGAAATAAGTTTTTTTTTAAATCCCTAATGTCTGTACGATGCAATCTGTTTAGTTCAGAACAATAAGCAACCCCATGACCCAATGAGATGATGATGATGATGATGATGATACATATGACATGTAAATGAGGTGTAGTCTTGTACAGACTCAGGTCGACCATTTCTGAGAGAGTATAGTTAATTGAACCCCAACCATCAAAGTACACCGGTAACCACTGTCTAACAATCAAATCCGTGTAAAAGTAACTGCCTTTACTAGGATTTTAACCAGGAACCTTCGTCTCCGAAAAGAAATAAAAGTGGTTTAGTTTATCTATTCAACCTCTAAAATGAACAAATACGCCAAATTTCAGTTCCTTAAGTGACAGAGAAGTTAGAGAATTAATGATAAGAGAGTTGGAGTTTTGTATGTAGAGAAAGTAACTATAATTTTCATAAACTGGAAAAAAGGAAATTTGAAGGTATACAAAAATCTAATGTTAGTCTTTTTCTATTCTTAGAAACTACATTATTTTAATAACTACAGCAGAAATCATGTATGAAAAATCATACAGAAAAGCACAATAGCTGCCGTGTCAAAGGTAAGTTAAAATTAAAATGAGTATACCAATTGTTTTAATTTTAGTAGACTGGATAAAAAAGTTCACTAAAAAAAACAAACACTATACTTTTTGGATATTCCCGTGTTACAGTAACACACTAATAATGACAATAGTCATTAGCACTTCATAGATCTCTAATTACTTCAACTCGTGTATTTTTTATTTCTGTAAAACAATGTAAATACCATAATTACATTACTCGCATAAACAGTTAATTAAACATGTAAAGAAAAAGGTCGATTAAATTGAAAAACAAAAATTAAATTGTTCATTCACTAACGTTACGGTAAACTGACTTCTACACGAATTTTTTTTCTAAGTAACACTGGATGAAATTACAGTAATTAAACTGAAAAAGAAACAGTTAAATGATTATAAATTCACCCACAACTGTATAATTTTTATAAAGGTAATTTTATCACAACAGGCGATGAGGCAATTTTTTAGCTTCATATTGACACAAAAAACCGTTATACATAAATGTAGGTCTAACAATAATATTTGACAAAAATTAGCTGATGACAAAAACATATAACATACGTTTCAGTTAGCTTTTTCAGAATTTTATAAATAACTACTTTTTTTTGTAAAATTTTTCTTTAGTAAAAAGTTTATTACATCTACATAACAACCCCGCTTATCCAAAATTTTGGTAAATCTTAACTGATTTCCATGTTTTTTACGTGTAAAACGTGTTTAAAATAAATACAAGTAGGTAATTTTATTTTGGAAAAAATATTTTAACGAACTTCTTCTAAACATAAAATTAAAATTAAAAAATGATAAACAATGTAGTTGAGAATAGAAAAGCGAACGTAACGATGATTCCAGATGTAAGATGTACGTGCAATACAAATTGCTTACTGGAAAAATTTTCTTCTAGTTCATTATAAATTACAAGAAATTATACATTTTCACTATTGCCTGGCAGCATAAAATCATTAGACTAATAATTAGTAATTGCTTTCTTAATGCCGAAAACCTTGATGACAACGCAGTATTTTTCCATCACTTCATAAAAATTATGTCTGTGTGCCTATCGTTTGTTGTGCTGCTCTAAGTACTTATTGTACAATGGTATTTCTAGTCCTTTGGCTGCTCTAAATGCGAAATAATCCGCTCCGCGTTACATATTTCATCGGTTCTTCAGGACTTTAAGCTGGAGTTTAACATGATTACGGAAACAATTTTATCATCTACAAACCAAAGACTTCATCGTCGCCAAACAGTTATCATAAATTTTCCTATTTTTATATTATCTTTTGTTCTTTTAAGTACATTTTTTGGGTAGCCTGAACATTACGAAATCCGAACCGGTCCCGTTCCCAATTAGTTCGGATTAGCGAAATTGTTTAGTAATTTAATGTTTTAGAAAAAAATAAACAATATAAATTTAATTCCAAATAAATTTCTTATAAATCCATCCTGGGAAGCCACATTGTGTGTCTGCTTCTCTGAATTATTAGCATACTATAAAAACCACACTATTATCAATACTATCGCATAGACTAGGCTACTTATTTCTCAGTATTATATCAAAACGAACAATAGCAGAACAATAAATACTTGGAACAACTTTGAAACGTTGATCCTGCTTAAAGAATTGAAAAGCTGATAACAAAGGAGCCACTAATATAGATTCCTAAGTTTTCTACATCGTACGCTTTATGCTGTAAGTAGTAATATAGACTCCCTCTGAATGACTATTCTGGAATAACACCAAAAGACTAGACACTATAGCAGTGTCTGGTCTTTAGAATAATTTTGGATTTCTCTAAGTACTATTCATTTTCGCTGTATATAAGTATTATTTAGTTACAAAAACATTTAAAACAGAAAGTAAAATTGATATTCTAACCTAAAAAGTTAACGATATTTTTTAAATAAAATAAAAATCTACAAATAAATATTTTTTAAAAAGAAGATTCTAAAAATTGTTTAATTTTTCATGAGATTCCTAGGTAAAATTACAAAAGCCCCTTTAGAAAACAAAGTATATAAAAAATACTGACCCACATTTTATAAAATTCACTGAAAATGTTTTTAAACAATCACGTCCATTTAGAGAGAATTCACTAATCCGAATAATTCATTGTAGGGCAACTTAATTGATAAAAAAGTTTGGCCTACTACAAAAAAAACTGAATACGTTAGCTCCTGTGATATATTTTAATTCTACAATACATGACATTGACAGGTAAACATTTTGTTTTAACTGACTGACAATAATCCTTTATTTGTGAGAGTGCTACTAAATGTTAGCGGTAGAATAAACATCAGTAGTGACGGTCTGCCTACGGAGCTAATGACAGGTTCATTGTGATATGAATAACCCACAGCTTGACAATGGTACTTAAAATGCGTACGGTCACCGATAATTATCTCCACAAATCAGATAAACACTACAAAAAAATAAAATAAAGACAAAAAATTCACCGAAATAAATTCTTCATAGAACAATAATTCCATTGAACTCAAAACGTGATTGCAAACTTAGATGAAATTGATTGTTTGCTCTTAGTAACTCAAGGATTCATAAATTATTAAGTAAGCGAACTATCCCAATTAATTAGCTACGAAACGGTCGCGAAAAATTTACGATACAACGGTGGTGTAAGCGACGGAGTAAGAGTATCCCTGAAATAAATGATTAAACAATGCTGAACACAGAACAGACAGGATATATCTTTACGGTTGTTTTATGTAGTTGTCAACAAAATTTTCCCTAAAATGAATAATATACAAAAAGTAAAGTAAATAGCCTGATACAGGAATTATCAACTTTCTATTAGTATATCAAATATAGAATTTTACTTTTCTTCGATACTTGAAAAAAATTAGTTTCTTATTATTGAAAAAAATCAAACAAACAGTTTTAAAGAAAACTAACTGAAAAACTACCAACGCAATGAACAAATAAAACTACATTTAACTGAAACTTATGTGGGTTAATTCCCCGAGAAGAACGGCCCGTTGTGGTCACTGTAACTGGTTTCTATGTCATGGGACCCGAGTCCCATTCGCAATAATTCTGGCAATTTTCTTCATTCATTTTCTTCTATTTTAGAACTGAACCTGGCATTTTCCTCTTAGCAGACTAACTACTGTATCTAATATGATTTGTTACATCGTTTTTACGCTAACTAATTATCAGCTGTTTTACTGTAGTATTAATACGTCAGATCACAGGAGGTAGAAAATATCGTTCAAATTTATTTTATGTTCTAACGTTCCCCAAAATTACTCGTCTTCATTGCTACCCTAGCAGCAACATCCCAGGAAATAAGTACAGTAGAGCTCCGATTATCCGAGCCCACGGTTAACCGAGGTAGTTCCAAAAGCGAAAAGCGAAATCCGCATACAGCGGCAAAATCGATCATAATAATATACTGCGTAGTACAATACTATACAGTACTTATATTAGTCACGGTTCCGTCAAAAAGGGTTCCGGTAAATAAAACGCACAGTTCTGAATCATTGTTGAATACCGTACAGTACAGTAATTTCAATACTTCGTTAATTATCAATACAATTTTTTTAATGCTTCTTTACGTCATTTACAGTAGAATAGGACGAAATACAGTATGCACACTAAATGTCACGTGAAACGGTAGCAAAGAAGCGAGCGATTTCCGTTAAACGGAAAACACTTACTGACTTCTTCAAGAAATAACTTTTTTAACTGAAACATGTACTGTATGTCTGTTTTTCATTTTGTATTTTCATTTGTACGTAATTTTTTAATTTGATATTACAGTACGGTAGATGCCTTTTTCACATCTATGACGTATTCATTTATTTCACCAGTTTACCATACGTTTCCCTCGCGATTTTTGACTGTGCCTGTGTTATCCGAGTTTTCGATTATCCGAGGTGCCTTCGGTCTACATTACCTCGGATCATTGGGGCTCTACTGTAAGTATAAAAGAACATGTTTTTCAATAATTAGGCCTACTTCTTTTATAAGTTTTTTTTATACTTACTGTTACACTACAATTAGTTCAGTATATCTTTTATAACAATCTGTAAGTATTATGGTTACTTGTAGTGGCAAAGAGAGTGAATAAACTATAAGAATTTAATCATCCATAGATCTATGACTACAAAATAAGTAAAATACAAAGAATGTTACATTAAATGTTGATTACAGAATCTATATGCCCATAACAGATAGGTGGGTGTCAAATTATTTACACTCAATCTGTTTGTTTCAGGGCTAAAATAAATATTTCTGTTTCTTATCACATGGCCAGCCAATTAAATGACTGAATCATTTAAGAACAGAAGAGGTAGAGGAGTAAAAGACACCAATCAGAATTTTATCCTCTGAAAGTAATGAATTTCATTATACAGCCAGACCCTGTGGTGAATGAAGTGAAGGTATGATTTGCAGAGTGGAAAATATGTGCTTTTCAGAGGACCCGGCATGCTGATAAGTGTACTTCTCCACTCAGTGAGGAACGCAATGGTAAACCACCTCACTCCTCGTTTTTACTTAGTAAAACCTCTACAGGTTCAAACCAGCCTTTTTGCTGATGACCTAAACAACAACAACAGCATCTATAAGGCTATCTATACATATTAAAATGAAATCGTTAAACCTTGAATTTTGAGTTTCGTCTAATAAATTGATTGCTAGCAAACTTTTATTTTTTTAGTCTATCCATATATTTAACACTGACATCTGAAATTTCTTATTTTAATGTCTAGGCTGTACGTTGATACCTTCAAAAATAAAAAAATAAATAGCCTACCTAAATAAATAAAAATATTGTATAATTATAAAAAACAAGAAAAATAAATAATATCAGATTCCATCACCCGATTTACTTCCCACAAAAAAAGTACTTCCTACAAAACAAAACCCATCTGTTATTTCACTAATCAATTTGTAAATCTAGAAACAAATATAACGTGATCAGAAACCGCAAAATTTTATCAATAAAATAGCAGCGTACTTTTAAAATAAATAAATAAATAATCTAACTGCACGATGAAAACTCTTAAGATTGTTTACACTAATGTGAAACTTATCCAATGTATAACAATAATAATAATAATAATAATCAAATTTATACTTCAACAACTACAGCATAAAAGAACAGAAAAGTTTTACCATTACATAATAGTAATTTATTTTAATCGACAAAACGTGGAACTTCAAAGAAGAGTTGATAGTTCATTATTGTTACAACGTCAGACAATCGACCTACTGTACTGTAGTAGCTAAATAAATAAACATTGCAGTAAATCTTTTCAAAGATAAATGTTAAAGATAGGAATTACATTATAAAGAATACAATAAGAATAAAAAGTAAAATTTCAATAGCTTTTGCTTCTACATCAATCAAGTCTGCATAAATTATTTAAATTATGAATTATTATTAGGTTCCGATCTTCTCGAACAATACGCTTTCCTCCCACATACAATAGGTACACGATACTAAGACGTTCAGATATACTAACCTATACTTTCTTCGTTTAAACAGAGCTCCTTCAGTTTTCCTTATACTGAAGTCTTTCTTAAATTTTAATGATCCGTAGTCGAACAAGATCTTTCTATATTTTTTCAACTTATTGTGATCGGCTGACTTAAGAGGCAGTTGCATACCCAAAGAGAACGTATTCAAATAATAATGTACTTCAAAAACCGCCTGTACAAACGGATAGAATATATTGTATTTAACATTCTCAAAAACTATTCGTTCAGGTAGTTTTCTAATCTAATATTTCTTCCGAATTTATCTATGATTTTTACATTAAATGTGTGGTTATTGGCAATAAATTTTTTTATTAATTATTTAACAAATACAAAATAGATATACAATTAAATCAACAAGTTAGACGTAGCCATATCAATTAAAGTATTATACAAATTGTATAGGATTTTTACTGTAACTGAATTCAACTATGTTTTGGAGGGGAGGGTATGAAAACATCCGCAACAGAACCTCCTGGAAACCCGGACTCGAGGAGAGTACGGCATTCCCAGAAAAATTGACGATACACTAAAATAACACATCATAGACCGGTAACTCCAACATCTGAGACAAGAAAGACTATGCAGCAGACATAGAACGAAAAATAAGAGTTTTTAATTTTAAAATTTAATTTTATTTAATATAATGTTAACATATTATTAAAGAAACGCCTAAAGAGGAGTAGACAATGTTCGCACGATTTTTGTCAACAACTGTGAATAAGTGATACGAGTACGTCAGCCCAATCCACAAGCGTGAGAGAATTGTTTAATTACTAGTATTATATCGTTGTGTATTGTTGATTATATTACTGGTTGGGTTTGTTTAATTACCGTATGGTTTCCCAGTATGAGTATTTAATTATCAGTATTTCCAGTATGAGTGTTTATTTACTGTTTGGTTTTTTTTTAGTAATGTAAGTAAGTTATTGTTCAATTACTGCTTGGTTTTGAGTACTGCTTTGTTTTGTTGAGTATTGTTTAATTACTGTTTGGTTTCCCAGTATGAGTATTTAATTAGCAGTATTTCCAGTATAAGCATTTAATTACTGCTTGGTTTTTTCACTATTATTAAGTTTTGTTTAATTACTAGTTGGTTTTGAGTACTGCTTTGTTTTGTTGAGTATTTATTAACTACTTGGTTTGTTGAGTATTGTTTAATTACTGTTTGGTTTCCCAGTGTAAGTATTTAATTACCAGTACTTCCAGTACGAGTATTTAATTACTGCTTGGTTTTGAATACTGCTTTGTTTTGTTGAGTAGTTTTGAGTATTGTTTAATTACTGCTTGGTTTTGCCGAGTATTGATTGATTACAGACATGTTGCTTTCCCTTTTTAAACACTATCGTTTCTATTTTTATTTATTACAAAAAAATCTACAACTTCGGTTCAGTCGGTGAGTGTCGTTTGAATTATCTAAGAATGAGAAAGGGAGATGATCTGAAAGTAACTCAAGTCTTTTATGGTATTTTGAACTGTGTTAATTTCTTGTTGAATAATATAAATGTTTCAATATCTGTGGTTTGTTTTTCGTTATGTACTAAGATAACGCGGTGATTATTCTCTGTAATTTTGACTGAGAAAATAAATGAAAATTTTTGTAATGTGTTATCATGTCATGGATTGTTTCAGTAGGAACCTCCAATCGTTTTCTATTAGTTACAAAAACCTTTCTCTACTACCTTCATAACGAATAGGTCTTCACTGACTTAACACATATTAAATTTTGTTATCTAGAACTACACACTGTGTAGCACAATAACTAGAATGTATGAGGGTTTATTTGGCGAGGAAGGAGGAGTCACACTTGAAACCAGTGTTTCTCCAGGACAAAGTAATCACATTATGATAGAGAGAGATGATCTTGATTAAAATGGCAGAGACCAACAAAGAAGAGATTAAGATGATAATAATAACGATGGAATGGAAACAGAATGTTATTGAAGAAGATCCAACACCTAAGGCGACGAAGACGTCTAAAATTTGGAAATCTTTAATTGCCGTATGTCGAGCGAGATCGTTTGGATGATTTTGTAATTTGTCAAAGAATCTTTTATAAAGCAGTTTTACAAAGGTTTTTTATGTTAAAAACTAAAATTGAAAAATATTTAATACAAAAACAAATTCAAGGCATTAAAAAATTGTAAAAACAACCCATAAAATGTTTGTTTGAAAGGAGATTTTTTCGTAGAAAAGTCTGATCAAGTTATACTTAAAACATACTAAAATGCAAACAAATTTCTCCTCTCCAAATTTATACAACTTTTTCCCCAATGGTGGAGCCTTATTTCATATGAAGTAAAAGTATAAATACATTACAACATTCCAAAACAAAAAGTTTAGTCAATAATTATACAACAATAGAATAGAAATATAAGAACTGGTTATGTAAAAGTTAAATCTTTTTAAGTTACAAACAACAATAGGTCACCCCTTTTCATTTACCAGACTAATCATAAATCAATACAGTACTCCACCTTAGGCAAAAAGGATCGGTTACCAGAATAGAAAAACCGTTTAATATGGTTTTCTATGCACATTCTCTTCTTTTAATAACCACAGGGCATCATCATCAATAACTAAAGCTAGTAAAAAAAAGAAAGTTATAAACAAAAAAATTAAGGAATATAATCGGAAATTAACGGAGCGTAGAAATTTCAAAAGTCATATCACGGAAAGGGTTATAAAAAAGATCTAGTCGTAGATTAAATTCGAAAGCCTCTTCAAAAATAAAAGAGACGTGCATTTCCGCCTGTAAAAATATATCCACCAACAGCTGCTGAAAAACCGAAAGCTATAAATACTGGGTATATTATTTTAAATTACGAGTATGTTGTAAAATTCATTGTTCCTTTAAATATAAAAATGTATTTTCATAAGAAAGTATTGTCAGCAGTTTTCAAAAATAAATTTAAGTATATGCACACATACATTTTCGCTCATACAGGCAATCAGCACACTGTAGGCTACATACCAGATGACCCAGTGATGAGGTGTTAACTCCAATGGCCACGAGACATTCTTACAGAACATTTGTAAGGAGCTTGTTAACAACCTCCTCACTGTGAGCAGGACTGTGAAAATTAACAATGAAATTAATTATTAACTGTTAACGATTTACCAGGAATTCTAGAAAGATAACTGAAACGCTGATGGAGTAGGGATACGACAAATTAAAATCATGTCAATACTAAAAAAATTAACAAAATTGATGTCTTACTCTTCTTCTTCTGCCTTTCAAGGATTAGGCACCTCTGCCTGTTCCAAACCTCTCAAATATGCCCATTTCTTTCTCGAGTGTCCTGGTTCTCTCCTACCCTCCGGCTTACAACCCAGTGTCTGCTTAAGTATCCTATCCTCCCTCATACTGTTCACATGATCACATGTCACAGGAATAACAAAATTTAAGTTTAACAGAATTTTCATTTTATAAAGAACTGTCACTGGGGTATTTCCTCCTCTAATATAAGCCCCAATAACGCGAATGTTTAATACACATTGTGATCATATTTTCTGGTTGTAATTGTTCAACTGTAAAATTAAATGAAGTAGTTTACACAGAAAATCTCTTGCAATTTAAAATAAAATGTGCATTTACTGCAATAATAAAAACTCTGTAATAAATTTTTAAAATATCTGATAAATTTCGTGATTATTTGAATTTGTATTTCTGTACGATATCATTTGAATTTAAATAGGGTAAGCAAAATACTTTAAAAGTCAGATATTATTGAAGATTTATAGGAGTTGTAAGTTTAAATAACTTTTATTACAACAGGAAATGAAGAAAGAAGTTGTGGATTTGTTTTACAATTTATGTATAAAACTTTATGGGTTAATTTTAATGGCATCCGTTTCTGGTTAGAAAAACAATGAAAATTTATTTTGCTGTATAAAGAGAATTTTAATACTTACCAAAATAATTGTTTATTATCAAGGTGTAAAAGTAATGCGTATCGTACATGTACATCGTTAATATTTATGTAAAAGGATATGAATTAACGCGGGAGTTAAAATAATAGCTTGTTTAAAAACTTTTGTAACAAACATATAAAAATACCCGCCATAAATATATTATAACTCAACGCTTTATCGTGGAACACAAATCTTTTACACGACAGAACAAATTTTTAATGAACTTTGTAGAAATGAAAGCAAATATTTCACCTCTCCGTGAAAAGGTGGTGAGTTCTTCAGCGCAATAAATATTGGCTTGACAATACAGTATCAAGAAGTTGGTGGTTAGTGACAAAATAAATTTTTTATCAAAATTTTCTTAATAGCAAAAAGTTTGATCAATTTCTTCTAGTGGCCTAAAACGGCTTGAGGCTACTGATAAATTTGTAAAAAAAACTTCACGTCTAGACTTTAACAAAGCTGCAAAAACTTTTTGTAGATTAAGACTGTTTATTTCATTTTTTGTCGGAAATTTATTTTTTATAGATTGAAAACTAATAATCCGATGCTTTTCGCTGTTTTTTTGGATTAAATTCGAACAGAGAAACGCAATGAAAAGTGTTTATCAGCTTTAGAAAATACACCTTACTAAGTTGTGTAATAAACTTGATATACAGCTAACTTCACGTACCGAACTTATACCGGAGTGGAATTCCTGAAAGAATTAAAAATTTAAAAAAAAATGTAAGCGGTCACCAGTTTTAAGTACAGTAGAACTTCGATAGTTTGACACTTTGTGTACTTAGAGGATGTCGAAGTATCGAAATGTCGAACTATCCACACCATATGGGATATTATGTATAGGAACCATTAAAGACACGAATATAGTTTGAAAATTGCACAATTTTAATGAATACAAACAAACTTACGCACCCTTCAGTACAATTCTGTATTTAAGGACAACGGATGGGTAGGGGTGAGGAGAAAGTGGAAGTGGCTGATCTGCCTGCCCGAGTCCGAGTTCTGAAAGTAATGAGCTTGCGCTCGGAATGACGTCGTCGTAGCTAGGCTACCATGTCGTTCAGAAAATTGGATGGAAGGTACTTTTTGGGGATTTTTCTTTATTTAGAATTACAGATGATAACTAGGGGAAAGATAGGCTCGGAATCGGGATAACAGCGAGAACATTGTCCTGGGAAGGGACACTTTTTCTAGTCTATTTTTTCTAGGAGAGGTATTATTGTTGTTAATTTATTGGGGAAAATTGTAAATGTTAAGAGATTTTGATATTGATGAGAAGGAAGAGTGAATTTACAAGTAATGGGGACCTGCCTGCCGGATCGCTACTTACATCATGACATGTCGCCTCGCCACGAGTCGTGTCGAAGAAGCGAAGTTTGCTATATTACCCTTTGCCATACCGGCGGAATTTACGTTTATTAACTTTCTTTTAAGACGTTCCAAATTGCCCATACCTTAAAAATTACTGACTAACAATTTTAGTTACTATATTAAATTTGGTTATATGGTATCCAGATTTTCGGTGCTTAGAACCAATTTAACAGCTCGTATTCAATATTTTCAGTCTGAACTTCAGAGACTTGCGATCAATGATCAAAGACATTGGTTCTCAAAGCAGGGGCCGCAATGAAGGGTTGGGGGGGAGCGAAGCTCAGTTTAAAAAAAAATGTTGTGTAGATCAAATAAATGAAGTGAAATACTTTATTTAGAAAATTTAGTGTACTTTTCTATAGGCAAAGAAAACCTCATTGAACTTCAAAGTGACACTGCCTTGGAAACAAAAGTTAAGGAATGTTCGCTCACGGTCTTCTGGATCAATGTCCATTTGAGTGAAAATGCCTTAAAAGTACCAAAAAAATACTTAACTTTAAAAGTATATTTTGCTGCTACATATTCTAGTGAAACTGGATTTTCTACTCTTGTTGCCATGAAGAGCAAATATCGTGATGTGACAAGAGAAATTAAGAACTGCACCGTCGGAAATGACTCCACCTTTCAGTACTAAGCTTTGTGCCAAGAAAAAAAAACGCTCATCCAATACTGAACGTGGATTTTTTTTAAAGTACACCGTCGTTTCAGATCCAAAATCGACAACAACGGTAATGTATTAATAAGTCAATTAAATTCAGAAACAGCACCAGGGAATTGAGTTAAGATGATTGAAAAAACGTTTGTTTCATTTACAAAGAAGGGCGGTCAGGCCAGTTAACCCGTTAATTTCGAATTGGAGTAGTTCCACTAGACAGTATTCTCCATAAAGCAGTTTTTTAATTTAATTAATTTAATTTGTCAACAATGCAAAAACATTTGGCAAAAATTTTCAGAGTGAATTACATTTTTAAAAACTGCGTTAATGGCTTAGATGAGGACACCTTCCAGTGACAATGCTCGAGATAATTTAAATAAAGTTAAATTTTCAATTGAATTTGTAGCTACTAGGCTACTATACTCTATTTCTCGTTTAGAATGCAGTACAGCTCTTATGAGAGCCCGTCGTGTTATCAGGCGTACGAAAAACATCAGCCCTTCTCCGCAAACACCATTCAAAGGTCCGGGTAAAAATACGAGTATTTAGAGTTTGCTTACCAAGCTACGAGCTCGTATAACAAGCTCATTTTTAATGAAAAAATTCTAGTAAACTGCTTTCGCTTCCTAATGAATTGCATTTTATTACGCTATAAATGTTATTATTATGCGTACTATAATATTTAGATAAGATACGCTCGTACAAAGTTGAACGTTTACATCTCGTCACATATTTTGTATTCACATCATATAACTCTCGTTTAATGACGACATATATGTGTTTTATTGTTTTGTTATAAAATATAGAGTTTTATCTGTAATTTGATATACGATAAGTAATACCTTCGACGGAAACAGAAATAATACGAAAACGAGTTTGAAAAAAATTACTGATGTTTTCGTATTATGTTATTCAATTGGAGTTTGTAAATGAGAACGTGTTGTGGCGCGGAGTCGATATTTTTACTTATTGTAGTAGAGCTCAAGACGCCCATATGAAATACATTGCTTGTAGACTTCCCGTATTGGATTCTGAATGTGAAATAAACTATAGTGTTCTGTTAAGGTATCATATTTCTACTCCATCGGCGTTCAAATGACTTAGTACGATTCCTGGTATAACGGGATAACTAATGTTGAGTATTAAGGGATTACTATGATTTTGAAATCTGTCACTAAACCTACGGTACGGTTTTAGAAACCTGTCATTAACTTAAGAGACAAATAAACATGGTGTAGTGTTTTACTGGAGATTTAACTCAGGTAATTATTAATAAGCATAAATAATTTACTTGAAACGCTGTTATATCAGTGAAATGATTGACAGCTTTACTCCAACGTAATCTGATCTTAGATACATCCAGATCGGTTGAAGCATTGACTTGTATGTCAAGAGTTTCGAAGTCACGGGTAGTTTGATCGCTTGTCGAAAATGCTGTACAACTGTTTCAGTCTGTCATTTAGTAACTATTGTCGCGTATTGTTGACGTGTATGTTCCATATTAACCACCTGTCAAAATACAACCAATAAAGAAGAACTCATTTTTACTTACGCTTGCCCTTTATGAATTTATAGGGAATGAAAGTATTGTTTCCATGTCGATTTTTTGAAATCGGGTTTTCACTTGAAATACGCATTATCAGATGGACCCAAAAACATATTTTTTGGGAAACAAGAATGAAAGAGCGTACAAAATTAAAACTTGGAATTTAAGTTAGGTACCACTAGGGTACTCAAAAATTTTCATCAAAATCGGTTAACCGGAAGAAGTAGTGTATTCGTGCAATTTTTCACTTATTGCGATTTTCTCAAAACCGGCTCCTACGATTATTTAAAATCGCCTAATACATTTTTTATGCTTTACAAAACAGAGTAATTGGGATGTCTGCTAAAATTCTTGGGAGGATGTGCTCTCGTAGAATTTGTTTTTTTTAAGATTGTGGCCTTATTATGCATTCTACAGCAAAAAAAAGTATAATTGAAAAAAGCATAGTAGTGAATGTTTTCACCAAATATTTAATTGGTTGTAAGATTTAAAATTGTATACTTACAAACGTAATTTGAAACGATTTTTGAAACAATTTTGCGATGAAACTGACCTAGATTTACATTGTTAAAGTATTAGGCCTATAAACAGAGAAGTAATAAATAAATAAATAATACAATATCAAAGTTTAATTTTTATTGATAAGTTAATAAATTGTAAGGCAGGTTGCGCTCGTCGCATTTAAAAATCAATTTCGTTAAGTATTCCACGACTGAATAATTTTGAATAATGTAATGGAGTTAACAATTTTAAATGATGCAATAAAAAATTATATTTGAATAAATAAACTAGACTTTTTTTATTCTCAGGCATTATAAGTAACAATTTTATATCGAATTATAATAAATTAATACGCCTACTGTATAAAAACAGAATTATAAACTAATTTTTAAAATTCTCTTCTATTTCAATTGCATAATTTTAAAATAATTTATATAATAAAACAGCCTGAATGTAATAAAACTCATGACAAGTAACAGAAAGATAATGATATCGTGCAATCTAAAGACTGCATGACCGACTCGTCACTGTATTTTATACATAAAACTACTGAGGACCAAGATAAAGTAGACACTGAAGAACATATAAATACAGAATGGTCACGGAATAGAATCAACTGTTTGTTCCTAGACTGAGACAGGCTCAGTTCAAATCTCATCAAACAAACAACAGGCCAGTTGATTCTTCGTGACCATAAAAAATACATACAGTCACTATCTCAACACAGCGAACAAAATTATGAGTATATGCCAGAGATTTTATCTTATAAATTTCTACTAACCGTAATTTAAAAACATTATTTTTAGGCTCTCTCGAGATAAAGAGAAATATAAAAATGTGGCGTGAAACACTCACACGACTTTCTCTTCCCAATGCAAGTAATGAACAATATACTTAACAATAGTAATGTTACTAATATGTTTTCGTGAGTGTATGTATGTGAACAAAATATCTACGGAACATCGTACGAAGTTGAAACTTGAAACTTAAGTTAGGTACCACTAGAGGACCCGACACGAACAAAACACATTTTTTAGTAATTACTAATGTTTTACTAAACATTAGAATTAAACAAAAAAAACTAACTTAAAAAAACGTAATCAAATTTTAATCATGAGTGAAAGACGCAAAATGAAAATCAACCTTAGTTTGGCTTAATAACACGGAAAATCACTCTTCACGTTAAAGTAGGCTAAGCAGAGAAAAATGCTCTAAATAAAAGTCGTAGATCTTTTAATTTCCAATAAATTTGATTATATGCACATTCGTCGTAAAATGCATACTAAGGCTGAAATCTTAAAAAAACCATTTTTTACAGATTTTCATGAAAAAACCGAGAATTACTGATTACCGCTGAATACAAAAATAAACTAAGCTAAATACAAAAAAAAATGTTTGAAATAAACGTTGTAGATTTTTAAATTATCTACAACTGTGATAATACACACGTTCGCTCTAAAATGCATATTGAGGCCGCAATTTAAGAAAACCATTTTTTCTACGAGAGAACAGCCTCCCCAAGAATTCCAGCAAACATGGCGCATACCCTATCTTGTAGAGCATAACAATGTAGTAAATGGGGCGATTTTTGACAAAATCGTAAGAGCCGTTTCTGCAAAAATTACAAAAAAGTGAAAAATTACACGAATAAAGTACTACTTCTGGTTGACTGATTTTGAAGAAAGTGTTCGTGTCGGGTCCTCTAGTAGTATCTAACTTAAGTTTTAAGTTTCAACTTCGTACGATGTTCCGGTCTTGAAAAATTTTGTTCACACGCGCGCGCGCGCGCACGCACAGACCAATCGCTAAAACATGTTTTTTGGGTTCAGGGGGTCTGAAATCGTGTAGCCTATATCCGGTGAAAACTCGATTTCGAAAAATCGACATGAAAACAACTATACTCTCCTTCCTATACGTTTATTCACATAGGCTAGAGAAAGTTAAAATCAATTTTTTATTTAAAGTAACTTTTACGTTCAAAAATATATTATTTTATCGCCTCCATTATTCATCAAAACATAAAATAACACAAACTTAACATATTGTCACGCTATTGGATCGGATAAAAATTGATTTTTAATTGTTTTAGCAGACAGGAAGTAGAATTACATGAAAAATATTCACGTTAATATTATGACAACCTTTAATTTTTCTTAAAAAATTAAAAAAAATATAAAGCAATAATATTATAACATAAGAAAGTTAACGTAAATTTTCACTGATAAGTTAAATAGAAAATTTATGGATACCGAAGGAAACTGCAATTGACAGGCCGCGTGGCGTGTACGACAGTTAAGTCTTAAGAGTTGAAAGTGTCACCGCCAGTACATGAACGACCCGGAGCGTATCTTAATCTCAAGTACCGTACACTACACATGTACATAAACTTGGTAATAATTATTAACACGTAAACAAATTGAAACCACGTTACCATACATGATTTATTCTACCACTGTTCTACGCTAATTACCATATACCAAAAAATCATGTAAACTTTAAGATAATTATTATAAAGTTAACCGTTTCATTATTAGTCATGCAACTTTTAATTAAAAATTCAAGTTATGAAAAACACAATATCGGAAGTGTATTAACAGCGGAAAAAACTGCTTAACTTGGTTAGTTACTCGATCGTAGATGTTCATCAAAAATTTCATTAAAACAAGTTAGT
Source organism: Catonia carolina (assembly GCA_035578175.1). Classification (NCBI taxonomy): domain Eukaryota; kingdom Metazoa; phylum Arthropoda; class Insecta; order Hemiptera; family Achilidae; genus Catonia; species Catonia carolina. Next base: position 87,874,570 of record JAQMRL010000002.1, read on the forward strand.
ACAAGTAATTTCCCCACTTTACTCTCGTTCGCAGAGATCAATGTGTGCACTTATGAATCTAAAATGATTAATTAAATATTACACTTTGGATTCAATTTCAAAAGAGACAGTTTATCCGAATTAGGAATAACTTTAAAACAAAGTTTTAAAATATAAAATTAGATTCAAACATAACCTGATGAAGAATGAGAACTGACAAGTAAAATGGAAAACATGAAATTGATAAGTCGGTATGAGAGAAAGAAGTAGTAAATTTAAAAGTGTGGAAAGAGATGGTTAAGTAAAATGTGTCGAAAGTATTGATTTGTATAAAAAATAAGACAGGAACAGGAAACCAAATTAAAATTATCTTTCCATTATAAAATTGAAAAATGACTGAAAATGAAGCTAAGTCATTTTTATATATTCACACTTATGATGCGACTTTAATAATATTATACTTGGGTTCGAATCCCATTCAGGCACGGCATTTTTTTATACGTTACAAAAAAATCATTTCATCATTCACCGTCTGCATTAGCAGTAATTGCAGAACAGTCGGACGTTAAACAAAAAAAAAAAAAAAATTAAATAATATTAAATAATTTTTAGGTAATAGTAATTTTTTTTAAATATAGAAACTTACTGCATATATCGGAAGTGTATTAACAGCGGAAGAAACTGCTAAACTTCGTTAGTTACTCGATCGTAGATGTTCATCAGAAATTTAAATAAGTTACATTTATTCTACGAGTTATAAACTAATTATTGGTTTTTTTATTACAATAATTTAATACTATAACAACCCCCTGCTTGTTACGTTTCACGGCTAACTAAACTTTCTGTTTTTCTCTAATTATTTAATCAAAACTTAAATCATTAATGATTTAGAAAATTAATGATTAAACAACAAGCAATGTATTGATGATAATTATGTTGAAGCGACATGATACGCATGAGAGGGGTTAGGGCCTCCATTTGTGCCTCCCTAAGGATTGCTATTAAAACTTCTAAAGAAACAAAACTAAACTTATAGTAAAAAGGTAGGTAATATCTATTTCTCAATAAATGGTACGATCTCTTTGATTTTTAGGAGGTTTAAATAACATTTTATAATCGGATGTGACCTTATTTTCTTATATTACCTGTATGTAAATTTAACTCTCAATTTTTTCAAAGGAAAGAGCACAGAATACATAAAATAAACATGTTAGATAAAAGAACATACTCCAAAAAAATAAAATAAACGATAACTTCATTTTATTTATAACAAAATTGGTTAATTTAATAAATTAAGCTATTTTAATTTAAATAGTTTATACCCCAGGAAGCTCTAAACTTCCAACAGTGAAATAATTTTTGAAATCGGTTGGGTAGTTTTTGAGATTACCTTGTACAAACAAACGTTACTTCTCTTTAATATTAGTATAGATTTAATATGCCTGATGCTTGGTAAGCTCTAACGAAGAAATTAATACGACAAAATCTTTATCTAAACATAAAATTATCTTGAAAGTATTATGTAACACCATTGAAGAACTTTTGTTCAAAATGAAATTCTGTTTTCATCAATTTTATGTAGGTTATTGAATAAAACACCAATCGTTCATCGTATGCACGTGAAATGTTAAATTGATTACAATTGACCTACTGGTTTCAGGGCTATAAAAATAACTATATTTCTTCCCAAGTGCTGAGTCAAGTCAGACATAGAGGGAAGTAAGTAAAACTAATTAGAATCATCTCCTCTGAAAATAATGGATTTCTTTATACACCACAGGACTAGTGGTGACTGAGTTGAAGGTGTCATTTGCAAGAAAGAAGTAATGTATCAAGATTTTACAGAAGATCTGACATTCACAGAACCAGTACTGCTTTTCAAGTTAGTGTAAAATGCAGTATAATGGAAAACCATTTAACTCTTCGTTTAACTAGGTGAAATTTCGAGAAATTCTTATGACTGACTCAAACAATCAAAAAATTAAATAGCTACATAGAACAATACCGCAAGAAATCTATATCAGATAAAATTATTATTTCAATGAATCAGTAATTGCGAACCACAACATAAATGTTGACAAACGTGTCAAAGGAAAGTTTGTTACAGAATACAAAACTGATTAATAAAATTGTAAAAACACCCACAAAAAACGTTAAGTGAAAACAAAGATTAAAATTAAAAACACGTAGGTACATACTACGACATAAAATTTACACTTAAAAAAAATAAACCGGTCTGTTTCAAGTAAATAAAGTAACTAAAAGTACACTTTAATTATTCCAAAATAAAAGTAAAACAAAAAGAAACAAGTTAGTTGTGTGTTAAAATGATCGGTATATCAGTTTAATTACAGATTTTCTAATAAATAATCAGTAAAAAATTTAAGTAAAAGTTTCACTAAATAAAATTAGCTTTTTATTGAAAGTAAATTAAGTAATTTGTGCGCAAATGTTGCTATAAGAAGATAAACCAAAATATCAGATTTCTTTGTTAATAAACAAGTAGCCCCAAATGAATTAATTTTAACAATATAAATTGACTTATTTGTAAACAATCTAAAAAAACATTTTCATTCTCCATCAAAAACACGAAGAAATAAAATATTCTTGCGAAAACAATTTTATGTTTCAGGAAAATTTTATCAGTGGGATCAAATAGAAAATGTCTTAGAAAATAGAAAATGACTAAGTTCCTAAATTCATGTACGTATTTTAAGCTACTCACGAATCATCAGACAGTGCATCACAACACTTACATAAATAATTAAAGAAACATTAAAATTGGAAGAAGAAACGACACGGCACATAAATATCACATATGTGCACAAAGTAACAATCACTCTAGGGGTGATTCTCCGCCGGTATTCCTAAATTATCTTAAATTACCTCTTTCTGATTCAGCTAAGAATTTTGCTATGGATTTGGATCAACAGCTCACATGGATAATATATAGACATCTTAAAAACAACTAAACTCGGTAAGAACTTAAAGCGTTCACTTTCCAACCAAACTCACATTTAAAAAGCCTTTCTAAACCCCATATGGACTTGAGGATTCAACTTTGGGGAATAATGAGCGATTCCAACACAGATAACAATCCAAATTTTTTAGAACATTTAAACCTTTCTAGACCGCACAATAATAAAATCTGGAAAATACAAGTAGCAACACTACGTTAACCGCACATGTACCACACGTGATAGTTTCATTCAATACGCAGGTGACACGATCTGGTGTATTTTTGGAGTCCTAAATATTTACAGAAAAATCAGACAAAGTGGGATTTAGAAGGCCCGGTGGTCAACTAGGCAATCTAAAATCTTACTGCGCAAATAAATGCATTGTTACTAAATGAGACTTGTATGGCCTGATATTCAAGAAAGGGAAACGTAAAAACACTATAAGATAAAATATTAAAATTCTCTTTAATGTACTAAACGAAATTAGAAAATCACTCGAACGTTTTAGCAGAAAATCATCTAGATAACACAGAAACAGTTAAAAGATTACGACGAAAAAATCCAAAAAAACTATTTTAAAGATGAGTTACCACAAAAATAAAACAATCAAGAAGAGGAAGTGCATCGATGGGTGAATCCTCTATTTAAGATACATACATCAAATACATTAATTGTATCTATTTATTGATGAATAATGTACAGATGTAGATTTCTTCCTGTACAAAAAATTTATATTTTATCAAAATATCGTGAAACACATTCATTTCCTTTTCGATCATGGAATATGATTTTATTTTCTACGTCAGAACACATGAAATCCGGTAACTATTAAATACTATGATTTATCTTAAACTCGGTCAAACACACGAAATTTTAGATGTAGTTAAATTGCATGTACAGGAAGTTAATAACAGTATAACTATTAGAAAACGTAGACACCGATTGAAAATGAACAAAAGATGTAATTGGACGAAAACCCGACCTGAACCGATGCCAACCGAGCTGAATCCCCCAGTAATCCCCCGCCTTCTATTCTTCCCAATGGACCCTAGTTCCAATCAATGACTCCAGCTTCATGCCGTAATCCAGCTGCCAGTGCTGGGAAAAATACAGTCGGAATAGTTAGCTGAAATCCTGAAAGCCAACTATGAATCGTGTGTTAGTGTCTATATATGAAAGCCCGCGCTTTAATCTACTAAATGGAAAAACATCCTTCCTACAAAAACGTTAATACTTTCAATCGAATTCGCCATAACCAATCACTCGTATGATTTTCTGAAAAAAGATAAATTTTATATTGCATACATACCACACAGCCTACACAAACTAATACAAAAAATTGATAAAATTAATCTAGAAATATACCAGAAAATATAACGCTTGGTCTAAAAAAAACAAATAAACCAACTAAAAAACCAAAAAACTGATCATTAAAAAAGTTACAAAAATTATTTGTAGATCTTCATGCTTTCAACAGACTGATCTTCTCATTTGATATTCCCAACCAACCACAGATCTCATTTCAGTGTTAACAAAAGATAAAAAAAACCATTTTTATTCTCTTTGTAGATTTGCAAGGATTACTTTGCAAATTTCCATTAGGGGTAAGTATTCGATTTAATCAAAAATAGCATTACACAATACCATCTTGGAACGAGTTTCTAACTTCAATTACTTGGAGTGTAATGTTGGAATTGACTCTGATGTAGATGTAAAACAAAAGCTTAACAAGTTTTCAAACACATGTAGTTGAAACGTAAGTAGAACTTTGAAGTTATGGTAATACCAGTTAGTAAGTACGAAAGTGAGGTATGGACAACTATGGAGTCACATGAACAGAATATCCAGACGGCAGAGATGACGTATTTCCGAATAAACGAAGGGATGCACTATTGGATAGAATAAGAAATGATTTAAGTTTCGGATTGGATACCTACAACTTAAATTAAAGATAAAGAAATATTGTGAAGGTTGAAGACAGCACTTGGAAAGGATGTCAGCTCAAAAGAATACCTCTACAAGTCCGACGGATGTTCCAAAAGAGAAGAAAAACGTGGGCAGACCTACGAAAGAGACGGATATAGGTATATTACGTGTGTCCGGAAGAGGCTTACTCCTAGCCATGTTTGGAAGAAGATTTGCAAGAGTTTTGATAGAGTAACCGATGGAGATCGACGTATTCCTATTCTCAGCTCCATTCAGCGAATATGATATTTTATCCCGACAACATAAAACTGTTTACAAGAGGGTGGGGTAATACTACAGTATTCCTTAAACCGTTTACATCAGAAAAATTTATTTTTCTGAAACGGTTTACCGTTTCGTAGTTCCTGGTCTCTTCCGCACATTTGTCCAGCATTTAACAAAAAAATGGTACGACAGGAATAGTATCGTATCATAATACGATACTTTACTGACATCAAAAGTGTTGTGGATAATGGAATTAAAATCATGAAAATTAACAGAAAACAATAGATTTTATTTTTGTATTCTTGACTATAGTAATTTACTCTTTATTTAAAGAGTTGCACGAAAATTTCAAAACCCCTCCAGAACAAATGAGGAAAATTTAAATTTCATGTCCGATTAGCTTATTCGAAGAAGCAGTTTGTTCTCTACGAAGAATATCAAAGAAAAAAACAACCAACAAAAAAACCAACATTTTAGCTTGTAAAAATACAAAACACGAATGTCTGTATAAATTCAAATACCGATTTTATTTTTCGTCAAAATATACTCAAGGAACTTTGAAAAGGTACTGCACAATAAATTAGTATTATTATTATTCACCGAATTATTATTCTCTAATTATTCACTAATAATAATAATTATTATTATTATTATTATTTATCTGAATTTTTACAAAAGATTCATAAAAATTCCATAGATTTTTTTTAATAGAAAAACCTGTACTTTTTAATGTGACCTTAACACTTTCAATTTAGTAACCTATTTACTTTTTGTGGCCAGTTCTATACAGAAAATAGAATCATAGAATTTATTTATGAGGATACGCGTTCTATGTGAGTTATTCATGGTGTTTGTTAGAATGACGATATGCACAGTAAGAAAATGCTTTGAAACTTTACATACAGGAATACGAAGCTACATTAAAAACGCAACGAATAATAAATATTCATTGAAATGGATCGCCTTTCATAGGTTTATAAAATATTTAAACATTTCTTTTTTCAAGCGTACGACAGGAATAAACTCCAGTAAAATTACAAAAAGAACGTACAGCTGTGAATAAATAGGTCATCTGTAAACTCAGCACTCAAAGCTATATTAATAATTATAATATGATTACTTATTTCCCAAAAATTAACTTGTCTAAAATTTTAAACAAACAAAATATATTTATTCTTACAATGTCCCTTATGTATTCTTCCTGATGTTTACGTAATCACCCAAAAGGCTGGTTTGAACCTCTAGAGGCATTTTTAAGTAAAACGTGGAGTGAGGTGGTTTACCGTTGCCTTCCTTACTGAGTCGAAAAGTATGCTTAGCAGCATGCCGACCCCTCTATAAAGCATCTATTTTCTACCCTGAAATGACACCTTCACTTCATTCACCAAAGAGTCTGACTGTATAATGAAATTCATTATACTCAGAAGAGATAACTCTGACACACTGACTAGTGTCTTTTACACCTCTACAAAGTAATAACGGACAAAATATTAAATAAAACAAGAGTTATTAATATAGGGAGGTACATAATGAAAATGATCGTTAGTAAAACGCAAAGTTAACAAGGAGCTCACTTAACATATTTTTGTAGTAAATAGTTTGAAAGATTAGTGAACTAAATATTTATACATATTCTAGCACATGGTTTTCCAACCATAGTTGAATATGTTAATTTCTCGCCTCGTAAAATGGAATGAGTTTGATAATTAAGATGAATGTGTGTTTAAAATGATAAGTAACGGAAAATGTTCACTTTATTTTCCCGTAGCTTAATGAACATGTCGCAAAAAGGAATGAACTAAATACATTCTGAAATATAACTTTAACTGTATAATATAACTGAAGAAAATATAAGTAAAATAAGATGTAATAATAAAAGTTATCTTAAATTAATGATAGAAAACAGCGTAGGTATGATGAGAAGTTTTGAGAGAAATCGACGTTACAGAACTTTAAATTTGATTTATTATTCGCGAAGTCTCGATATTGATTCACTTGAATAATTCATTTACCGACAGTGCCAAACTGTGTACCGTGCCATTATTGCAAAAACAAAGTACTGCAATTCTCTTTTAAAACGTATGTATTTTCAAACGAGTAAGAACTTTTAAATCTAAAACAATATACGTATAGAATTTAAATAAAATGACAAGTTTTTCACGATATACATTTCAAATGACGTATTATTAAATTCTACTAAGTTTAAAATCTATAAGTTTTCAAGTAAAATCTGAAATAAACGTTACAGACATTTTAAATTATATAATTTTCGACACAAAAAATGTTCAGAAGGATTTATATCCTTCTGGAGGTGTTCTGGGTTTAACTTGGTAAGTTAAACCCAGAACTTTGTATTTTTTTAAAAAATACTACTGTAAAACCTAAAATCTATTCTTATGTAGAATAACTTAGTAGACGGGTTTCCCTTATAAACGTCATGACTGAAGAAATCCCACCAATGAAGGAACTTAGTAGATTAGTGTTATTTTTTTATGTGTTGTCTAGTTACTTTAAAATAAGTCCGCAGGATGTCTTCGTTTCAGTCGACATGAATAATTGTCTAAGAATGAAATAGCAAGATTATTTGTACATGGTTCGAGTTTTCGTTACTGTTTAGTACTTGCAACGTATCTGGATACGTTAATTTTTGGTTGAATTCTAGAAAAATTTAATCTCTGTGTAGTATGTCGTTTGTTTGAGTATCAAGGTGATTCTGTGATTGTTCTGAGTAATTTTTGTTTGAAATTTTTGCAAGATTTCAATGTTTGAATAGCTTACTGAGATAGCTTTTCCTGTTTAACACATAAGGTACTATTGTCAAAAAGTTTCAACACATAAGGTACTATTGTCAAAAAGTTTCAATTTTATGAAATTTCTTCCATTTTCTAATAATAAACATCAATATTTCACCGGATTATTAATTTCGTAATTCCGCTTTCAATTAGATCTAATCATCGTAAAATAAAATTTTCATCGAAATTATAATGCGTGAATAATATCTTAATGAACAGAATAGACCTACAATAATTGCCTTATTTCGTTCACCCTCTTAGAGAGACAAAGTGATTAAATAGAGACAGAACAAAATGTTTTAGAAAAAAACATGTCTAGGAATTCAGAGAATCAGTTACGTTCCAGATTCAGTATCAAAAAACATAACTCATTAATGAAGAATAATAAAAAAAAACTCAATTATAAGAAATGAACTGAACAAATGGACTGAAACTGCTGGCTGATTTAAACGACATGACTAAAATATTTGAAAGAGTAAAAACGCCGGCTAATTAGTATAATGTTAGTCACTGATTTAGACCAACATTTTTCTTGTAAAGAAGTTTAAAAATATACTGCAGTAACGATAGTGTAATTTATTTATTAGTACACCTAATGAAACCGATTTATTTATACTGAAACCAATAACTTCTGTTTAATTGGACGTACTATTTTGATTGCTAGTACATAAATAAGTAAGTAATAAATAACCAACAAACAGCAGTAAAATAAAAACGTACACGGTCATTTTAGACCTATTAAAATCATAAGATATTGGTGTACAACATGCTTTAGAAACATATTTGAAACTAATACGATGTACGAACAGTTACGATATATTTTAATATCCAATAAAAAAATATCTGTAACCGTAAATTTTATAACAAAATATGTATAAAGTAATGTACATGTACGACATAAAGTTTTATAGGACAAAATAATACTTTTAATCTTGTAGAAGAATATAATAATATGTAACGACGTTTTTAATGTCAAATATGTGAAAAACTCTCGGTATTATTGTAAAATTCTTTTTTGAAGGTGAGCTGTAGTGTCTGGTGTACCTTGTTATTCAAATAACATCGCTCCATTAACTACTCGTCGTGCGGCAACACAAGTTCATTAATTTTGCGCCATTTTTATTAACAATTACAGTACAGCGTGCCGTCATTTTTCTAAGAATTGGCTCTTCACTTCAGATCTGCAGGCGGAGAGCTTCAATTGAAAAAAAGCTTACCAGAATCAAACCAGTGGGAGCTGAAACGGAGTTCGATAAAAATACATATCCTCTTTAATACAGATTAGAAAATATACCTTTATTCTTGGTAAGTGTTCTTGCTATTTCTGACCGTATGCAGGTGGTTTACTTTAATTTATAACTAGTAAACCCCGCTCGCTGCGATTCACGGCAAAATAAACTTCATTTAACTTCTCCCACAACCTTACATGTTGAACTCAAGTCATGCTATTTATATAAATAAAATTGTGATTTTGTCTGTACAATTTTTCAAAATGCCCCAAATTTTGTTTCTACGCCAAATCTACTAAGTAATCACCGAAAATAAGTTCAGCTGAATTTTTGTCTGTTTGTATATTACGGCATCACGCAAGAACCGTTGAAACAAATTCAATGAATTTCAGTATTTAGGTTCTGGACATTATCGAAATGAAAATAGGCTATAAATATTTTTAATATCACAAAGGGATGGAGGAGTTCAGAGGGAGAGGTACACAAAAAACTGCGAATATCTCCGTTAAAAGTCAATCTATCAAAAAATGTTATATAATCGAAATCACGAAACGTTTTAAGATAAATAAGTTCGATTATGTAAAGTTTTTCATTTTTATGCATACTAACGAAGATATTACCAATTTTATAAAAATAAACAGCAATATTTTAGAAAACAAAATTAACAGAACAAAAAACATAGGTCTACTCACCGATGGTATTCATTCCGAAGCTCTGTGCCCTACCCCTTCCACCACTACCTAACCTTACACGACACACCCGTTACCCGGTCACATTGTCAAAAATGAAAGACAGTCACCTTAGTAGTTAACCATCGCGGAGTGTTCCAATTGTGATTTACCTTTCATATCAATTTTGATTGCTCTGTAGCGAATAATTAAATTACCTACAGTTATTTACACACAGATTTGTTTTGAGTTAAACTTCAAAACATCAATTTTCATTGCTCTATAAAAATAGTAAATTTATTTATTTATGTAAAATAATTAACTACGCTTCTGAAAATAATAAAGCGCTGCGTATCTTGATTTAAAACCACCTAGATCCCGCTTTTATTTTACGTCCAACTCTTTTGTTTTGTCATTGATAATAATGCTGACGTTGAAAGGAGGTACGAATAGATAATAATGAATGATTAAAGAATATCAGACCTGACAGGGATCAAACTCGGAACACCAACAGACTACACAGCACCAAGAAACTGTTCGAAAACGGGCATTTTAGCTAGTACAAAATAAAACCAATTACAATTGGAACAGGGATTTTACAGTACAATGCATCAGTACGAATCACCAGTCGAAGAGAAGAAATATGAGAATAACTGAGTATAAAGTTATAAGAAAAAAGGTAAAATATATTACTTAAAACAAATGGTAAGATCTCTAAAAAATTACGTGACTTTATAATCAGAAATCAGATGTGACATTATTTTATGGATATCTACCCCGTAAATAATTTTCAAACATTTTACAAAGAATAGGACAGAATTATGTCGTATTGTAGAGCGGTACCGAAGCGTATACCTGATTGCATATTACAATACATTGTAGACAAAAGATGGTGAAACAGAATAGAACTGATGGAATAACAAACTTTACCAAATAAATAAAATAAAAGATGTCTTAACCAAACACATTTTTTTAAAATAACGTAATGGCATATAGCTTATGTCACAGGGATGCTCTAACCTTTCGAAAAATGAAAGAATTTTTGAAATCGATGGGCTAAGACTACCTCGTACAATCAAACAAACATTAGGCCTACTTCTTTATAATATTAGCATAGATAAGACATAAATATTATATCAAGAAAAACGAAAACGGAGTAGGCTACCTGTGTAAATGCAACCACAGAGTTTATTTAAAGAAACTTTAAAATAATTCGCCATATTTTGTAAACAAGTCACCATCACCGTTTCTTTAAAAAACTCAGTTCCATAGATTATTTCAGTTAATGCAAAACAAATAATACTTTTAGAAAAATATTTAATTTAATTATTTATTTAGTTATACAGTATAAAAAGAAATGAGGAAGGCATTGGTAAACCACCTCGTTTTACTTAGTAAAACCTAGGTAGATAGAGGTTCAAACCAGCCTTTGGCTGATGACCTAAACAACAACAACAAAAGGAACCTTCTTAGTGGGATAGTTTTAAATCCACCGGGTTGATCTAGTAGTAAAGTCGTCACTGTACGTCAGCTGATGTACGGAGGCGAAGGTTCCGTGGTTCAAATTCTAGTAAAAGTAGTTACTTTAATACGAATTTGAATACTAGTCACAGGTTACTGGTGCTCTTGGATGGTAGGGGTATAATTACCCATACTTTCTCAGGAATGGGCGTCCTGAGTCTGTACAAAACTACACCTCATCTACATCATTCTCACCTCTATGGGTCATATGGTTGCTTATTGTTTTAAATTGAACAGATTGCACACATTAGATGGTACACATTAGGATACATTGAACAAATACTAAAAAGGTGAAATAGTTAAAGATTGAAGGAAACAATGAAACTAAAACAAGTTTTAGACAACAGATGATCAAAAGTGATCGTAAGCGTTTTAACTGTCCCAATTTAACGAAGAAATTTGTTTTCGGTAAAAAATGTTCTTCATATCTTGTGTACTATATACATTAACATAATTTCGGGCTTATTCATGAGCTTTTACAAACGATCGTAAAACGTAAATTAACAAGAGAAAATAGATGAAAATGACGCACCGAATATGAGGGTCAGTATGTTCAAAAAGAGACAGACATAGTGATAAATAAATGGACTTATGCTAGAGCATTTAATAATAGCACTGATATCCATTACACCAGTCAAAAACTTGACAGGACTACGCTGTCATTCGTGCGATGCTACATACGTTGTTTCTACCTCACTCTTACTTAGAACATACCAACACAAATATATACAATTCTAACAGGGGTTGAAACACAGATTTAGGGAAAGTTAAAAATACGTGACTTCGTTTTAAGAGGATCAAAAAAATATACCGTACTCACACAAAATCTCGTTGAATAATAATCTACAAAGTATGGAGTAAAAATGCGTAAACAAAATTTAAAATGAAAAGACCGAACGAGTTTTACAATTTAGTAAACGTGGGACTAAAAATATACCTAAATATTAATGAAAAAAATGCCTTACAACAAAACTAAAAAATTATATTCCATAAAAGTTTTAGTAAATTCTGCAAAATACAAAAAAATTATTATTTTCTTTTTTATATACTGCTAGGTTATGTTTTTTTTTTGTTTGGTTTAACGTCCGACTGTTCTGCAATTACTGGAAATGCAGACGGTGAAGGATGAAATAATTTTTGTAACGTATGAAAATATGCCATGCCTGAATGGGATTTGAACCCAAGACCGCACAATATAATCTGTTAATTTTCTTTGAATAATAAATAATTAGTCTGGTAGAAAATTAAAGGAAGTCAAACATCCATTCATGTTTAACCTTAGTTAATAAATATATTTTTAAAAAAATAAAAGAAAATAAAGTAAATTAATAAATAAAATACGGAAATAATAAAAAATTTACGCTAAAATTTCATTACAACATCGATAAGATAAGTCCAAAAATTTAAATCTTATCAACCTTGAATTTAGATTTAGGCTATTGTCTAATAAATTAATTGTTAATAAGTTTTTATGTTCATAATAATAATAAAGTCCAAATTAATACTAAATTTTTAAATTATTTGTTTCACTGTGTTTATGTTAACAAATTACTCGTGACAAAATCTAAAACTTTTTCATTACAAATCAATATTGAAACCTATTTGAACATGTAGAATATAAATTTGGAGTACATCTACAAATTCAAATATTGAGATCTTAGAGCGATATCGTCAATAAAAATTAGACACAAATGTTAACCATACAGTGCGTATAAGCAACAACTTATTTTTATTTATAGACTATTATAGATATGAATATAAAAAATTTTAATGGAAAAAAGAATAAATTTTACAGTATGTTTAAATATTTTGCCGATCAAAAATTTCTAAAGATTTAAGTTGTTATAAATAAAATCAGTAAATAGAGGCTCCATTTACTGACGTTATTTTAAAACTACCTATTATAGCTGTGGTTTCAAAGTGTATCCAGGCTATTGATTTATATTCGTATTTGAAAGCGCGTTACCTGGTTTTATAAAATAAATAATCCACCCACGAACGTCTTTGCATGTTTTAAAAATGTAACTATTTAATTAAATATTTATAGGTTTTTATTGACGAACAGCAACTAAGTTAAATTTTCCCTCATTACGAAGAAATATTTTAAATTAAGTTTTATGGCTTCATTTTTCCTTTTTAATATTTATTTATTTCATTAACCCCTTGTCTACCCACACACAATCTCTCGGATTCGATTCGATTCATGCTCAGGTTTAGTATTTTTCATCTACTACTCTCATCGACTGCGTTAGCCGTAATGTGTAAAACAAATCGGAAACAAACTTGCCATTTCAGGCCCTACTAAGTTAGCTATCACCAAGACTAATTCAACCCTATTCACTTGTCAGACGGCACAATTCCGGTTCAATCCCGCATGTTCCTCAACCAGGAACTGTCCTGATTGACACAAATGTGTCGTGTGCCAATACCTCGTTGAATTTCGATTTTACTCTCTAATCTGCCCATAACAGACAGGTGGAGTGTCAAATTATTTACACTCAATCTGTTCGTTGCAGGACTAAAATAAATAGTTATGTATCTTATCACATGGTCAGCCAATTAAATGACTGAATCATTTAAGAACAGAAGAGGTAGAGGTGTAAAAGACACTAATCAGAGTTATCTCCTCTGAAAGTAATGAGTTTCATTATACAGCCAGACCCTGGGGTGAATGAAGTGAAGGTGTCATTTGCAGAGTGGAAAATATGTGCTCTTCAGAGGGCCCGGCATACTTTTCCATTCAGTGAGGAAGGCAATTGTAAACCACCTCACTCCTCGTTTTACTTAGTAAAACCTCTACAGGTTCAAACCAGCCATTTGGCTGATGACCTAAACAATAATACTCTCTAATATTAACTGGAAAAGTTGATAACGGTCACCTCGAAAAACATGCCCTAAGCAAGACAAATTTCTGTACCTTACAATATTAAGAAGCACTATTACAGAATGAGCACACTACAATACCTCCAAATTCGTTCTTCGTGCTGTTTATGAGATCAGAAACATACTTCTGTGAAATAACTTTTCAAATCCCTCAATGCGGTTGATGATTGCCACTTAGTCATAATTTCCATTCCATACAACAAAAATTACCAAATTTAGGATTTCACCAGTTTTTCCGTAACTTAAAATTGGAATTATCAATGGACAACAATAATGCCATACTATAAAATATCTCAACAAAATACACAATGGATGTTAATTTACACAAATCTTTGACGTGTTCATCTTACATTTAAAAAATACATACAAATTATACGTTTATACGCCGAAAATGATTGCAAAATAATTATTTATTTAATAATAATTAAATATGAATAAAATTACAAAAAATAAGAGAGTACATCTTCCACGTGTATTAAAACAAATTTAATAACGTAAAAATAAAAGAATTAAGAATATTTGCTACGTCTTTTTCATTGTGTGTAATATTAAGGTCAGTTAATCTTATCAGATTAATAGAAATACACTAACACTTGAACCCAGAAGTTCAGATGAAATTTATTTTATTTTTTAAGTTTTTTTTTAAATGGAGTGGTAGAAAATGCATGGAAACTTTACCGATATAAAAGAAATTGCTAGAACTCGCTAATGTATTCGTAAAAAATTCTGAAATGATTGTGCGAATTTATATTCAAAAACCGTACCCAATTACTTAATCTTTTGTCGTACAGTACGTTTTAACATAGTACAACAGAATTTGTCAAATAAAGAACAATTCAGTTCAATGAGTAAGAAAAAGAAAGAGGAGAGAGAGAGCAAAAATGGTATAGATGGAATTGATTACGTGCATGCATGCAGTCATGAATCATCATTCATTGTCTCAATCTCAAGTGATAGGGGTTATAAAGAGAGTAGGCAGAAATAATAGCAGGAAGTCATGCTTTTATTTTAGCTGAAGAAGTCTCCTCCCTTCATCATAAAATATGCGTCAAGGGATAAAAATTATCTGATGCAGGACATGAGTTCATATTGCAAGACAATAAAGATTATTTGTAGGTCACAAGTAGACCAATTGATAAATTATCAAATAAAAACCGCGGCCAAATATTAGCTAATTAATATTATTTGACATTATTTCCTTTGTTGATAATTTAAAGAACCTATGGAAAATAATTTACATTTTAACGGTCTAAAACTCAGAAAGATGTACTGGCTTGTTGGAAGGACATTACCACTGTCTTCAGAAAACAAAGTACTTTTACACGAAGTAATGTAGGAGCCATTACTTACAAATCTCGTCCTTCAACTTCAAAATGTTCGAATGGTTCTAATCCAAGTTGTTACGAACCATTACAAAAGCTCCCTGGTACATCGGCAGTAACAATTCGACGAGATCTTGAGATTCCAATTGTTCTGGAATAAATACGAAGATTCATTCATCGATACCAGGAACGACTTAATCAGCACCCAAACTACCTAGCTGGACAATACATCGTCTGTCTAAAAAGAGGAAAATCTTAGATTTACTTTATCGAAATTATTAGTATATTACTGTGTTTTTTACCAGTTCTTTATTATTTAACGTATGATAAATGATAAATTATGATAATGTATGAGAATGATTAATTAACAGTACAATAATATTGTTTTAATTAATCAATTTTGTTTATTTTCTGTTGAAATTGTGTTTTCTTTATTATTTTATTAACAAATACCTAATATCAGCTAGTTAGTTTCAAAGACTTACAAAAAAAGGTAATTTACTATTTCTGAGGATGTAATAGGTAGCTGAAGTCATTACATACTTTTTATTATTTTTACACGTTTGTTTTACTTAAATATTTATAAATATTTTATATTGTAACATAAAATAGTGGAAGCCAAGTACGAAATTACTACAATTCGTCTCATAATGTATTTAAAAAACGTTTGATTCATTTAAAAATTATTTTTCTTTATTATACTAAAATTTTTACTCCGTTCTTTATAGACTTACGGTCATCTCCCGTTAGTTCATCTAAATGTGCCGTTACGAGCAAACTAAAACATCATTTATAATAATTATTAGCAAAAATTCGGTGTGATATCATCGCAGATCCACAATGCTCAGTTGTATGTTATTTTGGTTATTTTATGGTGGTTTTTGAATCAGTTTTGTCGGGTTTTATCTGTCAACTTTCGGCGGCAGTACTGGTCTTTATTCAATTGTCAATTTTTCTAGTACTTAATGGAAGGTCTATTATTCTTTTGTCTTTTGTTGTTTTCTAGAAAAAGGTAGAATTTTATTATTATTATTAATTTACTAACTTTTCTAGATTCTGTTAGTATGTTTTCTTATACATATATATATATATATATATATATATATATATATATATATATATATATTTATATTAATACAAGCAACCCCCTTTTACTGAGTTAGTCAGAATGTAAATATGGTGAATGTGTCAGAATTATTACCCCGTTGCTGTTGAATGAAGTGAGTTGCTGAACAGGTGTAGATACGTGCAAAGTTGAAATAGATTCACGTACAATAAATAGTGTGCGTAGTATTCATGTAAACATTATTATAATTAAAATGGTCAAATTGTATTTTTAGTTAATCTAACAATAGTTAGTTTAATTATTTATTTTTAGTTGGAGACTAATCTTCAAATAAGTTAAGTAATTTACTAATAGTTTAATACTGTAGTAATAATTTCATGTAATTTATTAATAAATAACTATCATGAGTTTAAAAGGAATGTTGTTGATCATTTATTAATAACCAAATCCCGAATAAACCTGAAATAAACGTTACAATAGTATCTAGTTGATTGGTGATAATTTTTCAAATATTGTCATCCATCATTTTGTTTTTTCCGTTCGTCCGTCACACCCAGATGTCAGAAACTACAAGAGATGGTAACAAACGGTTATCGGATTCGTAATTTACACAAAAAGTTTGTGCGCGTAAATTGGGATTAAAGTTCCGGTATCGACCGGAAGTGGCCCAAAACCGGAAATCAAGAAATCAAAGTCAAAATTTGGAAACCAAAATGGTATTATTCGATTCCTCTTAAGGAGTAGATACAGAAATCACTACTGGTTTTTGTCATAAGTCAAAGGTTAGCTTTTTTAAAAATTTCCACCAGCTACGAGACGCGTCGTCTCATGAAAGGGGGTTTTATAGTTATAATTGTTTAACTGACTGAAAATAAATTTTAGATGTTGAAAAAAAATTGTGAATTTTTTTCATAAAATTAAAAACATAATAAAAAATTTGAATTCAAGTGTAAAATTGTATAATTAATTTTAAAACGGTAATTAATAGAAATTGTGTGGGTTAAATAAATCCCCCAGTCTCTTTCTTATCTAAGCAATATAATACAGTAGGTCGGATGATGCATGAGAATTAATTTCGGTTGGATGCCACCTTTATCCTTTTGTTAGATAAACAAGACAAGCGCTTGTGTATTAGAACTGCTAGTATGCCAGTGTGACATCATCAGATCCACAACTAAACCCAGTATACCCTTTTGAAGGGAATTTCAATAGGTACAGTACAAAGCGGGGGAAAGAGAGGTGTCTGACAAAGCAAACTGAAGGTAAGTGGTTCCTAGAACTTAACATATCAAAGTCCAAAATTCAAGAACGTGATTTGCAGTTCACAATAAACTCTCTTTGCTTCCGACTTGTGTTCAACGACCGATCTTAACTTGTAACGGCTGTACATACAGAGAAAATGTGGTCATTTAAATATCTATTATTAAAAATAGGAAAAAATTATATTAATTTATCTAGGGTCTATTTACCCCAGAATATTATTATCAGATATATTAAATACTTAAAATAAAAATTATAATATTTCAGATAAAAATTTACTTTTGGCCTGAACTGGAACCTTAGAGGATTCTCCACTAATTATAATTTTAGATGTATTGCTTAATTGTTTAACAGAAAGGGTGGTAACCAAAACAGAAATGTTCAGAAACTTTTATCAGTTACATGTAGAAAAGCGAAATACTGATTGACTGATCATTTATTCATTATAATCACCAATGCTATAAGGCCTAGAAACTTGTAATTTAATGTTTATGTTCTGTTTGGGTTGTAGATATTATTTTTCTAGAATATTATTTGAAAACGTATACTTCATATAAAGAAAATAGAAAAGCTTATACTATGGCAATAATATTTATTTCAAAATTACAGTTTTAAGGAGTAGGTACTTTATGTGGAAAAGGTACTAAAATTATGTAATATAGGCTTAACAGTTTTTTATAGAACACTTGTTAGATTTTTGCAAAAAAAAGTAAAAAAATCTATTATTGAATTAAATTGTTTCAGTCCGATGCTCGGTTTAGCAGGAATTTGTCTTGCTTTAAAAACTGAATCAAAATCGGTCCATTCATTGGGCAAATCTAGCATAATATTACGGATACTAAGAAATAAATGATGTACGCACAGTTAATTTTACGTAGCCTACTGAACATTGAAACAGTTCATATTTAAACAAACATAGACGTTCACGCCTGCTGATTCATTTAAAATTATTTATCTTTTTTACTAAAAATGTTTATTCCGTTCTTTATGGACTTACGGCTATCAACTCCTTCATCTAAATCTGCCGTTACGAGCAAACTAAAATGTCTTCCCTAAAATAAAACCTACATAACTCCTACATTGAAATGCCTGCGTATTGTTGTCAACGCTCCCAGGTAGTCAAAAACGAAATGTTACACAAGTACCTAAAGATACCCTACGTTAACGGTGTTCTCCTTCATTTATACAGCCGTTTCAAAAAAAGAACTTCCTGAATGCGAAAACCTACTTATACGCGACCTGTCACGAAACTTACTTCAAAACGTGTGAAAAAGTATTTCTAGACATTGGAGTAGAGATATGAATATAGGTACGCAATATTAATTTATATATACTTAGTGGAAGTTTTACTGATGGGTAAAGTACTCAAAGTAATTTTTCACGTCACTTTCCAATATTACAATCAGATTTACAAGTTGTGATTTCAATAAATGGTAAATATATAAATATCAGTGATAATAAATGAATGCAAAGCGAAGCTCGTAGCGATTGTTATATGTTGGTATAAATATAGGAAAGTACGTAATAAAATTACGGAAAACCAATACTTTTCTTTTTAAATTATTGATTTCATGGCTACATGTACAAATAGATTTACAGCACTATACATAATTTAAAACAGTAAAAAAATAACAAACAACATTGGATTTTATAATCATTTTATTGAATTTATTAAGTAAACTTATTTAACAAAATAGGTAACCTTTCAAAGATTTTTCGATATTATGACCACGCCGCTACAATGACCATCACAAATTCTACACAAAAATACGTTACAAAATAATTTTAATTTTTTCTCTTTCTAAACGGTCTAAATTAAACGTCATATTTATAAAGCGTATTTCCGGCCTGACAAATCTACGCAACTGCTAAGACATCCATAATTTCAAAAATCCAACGATTTCAGTCAAAATTCTTACAAGTTACAAATGCCCCTTTTACTTTACCAATGACGTTTTGCGCAATGATCTCAAAATTGCGTACGAAAACGACTTATTTTGTCAAATTTACACAAGATTCCGTAAGAAATTATCTTATTATAGCAACGAACTTGCTATACCTACCATACCTTCCCGGAAATCCCCGCAGACGTCTACGCCGACGATGGGGTAGGGACATAATTTTGTAATAAATAATTTCCGATAGTACACACAGTTACGTAAATCTTTCACAGAAAATTTCCAGTTGGGCTCACTGTTGAGTGGAGATCTCCTCTAAGTCTTAAAGCACATTTTATTTCGTTTCATAATCATCTCATTACCTCGTGTTTATTATTTACAGTTGTAATTTTTCCTAATAAAGTCAAAAAAAATTGTTTTACCCGTAAACAGACAACTTGCAAACAAGTTTGATACAAAAAAGACGTACCGTATTACATAGATTCAATTAAATAACTCGGCAAAAATGAAAATTTTTAAATAAAACTAATTTCTGAGAAGTGACAAGATCATTCAATCAAGTGACGAGATAAAAATGATAAATTAAAGCGGATAGTTACAAAGAGAACTCAGATCCTACTATACATACATAACTAACTTTATTATTAATGCACCCAGACATGTGTTCAGAAGCTTATTATGAAAGAACTACACAGTCCTGTATAAAACATTCTTAGTAATTTAGAGGTCCAAGGTCATGGCAGAGGTTAAAAGAAGATACCACATCGTATCCAGCTGTTACTAAAATATCAACACATCACAGCATATTGTTGTACGAGTATGCCGTTTTATCATAGAAGGGTAACAGTGCAGATACACAACATATTTATTATGTGCTGATGAACAAACGCTGAAATTACAGTTTCCAATAACAAATAAACCAAGTTTGCCGCATCAAAAACATTCCCGTAATCATATTTTACCTGTAGGGTCGTAACAAAATGTCATAGCTAACTGATAAAACATAAATACGAAATTTATTAAAACTGATATGATAAAACACACTATTACACAAACACCTAGGCGATATTGCAAGCATCTCGAACGCACGAACCTGTTTTTAGTTGTTAACTAATAATTTATAGAACTGGCACTAACGATTTTGTCACCGTAATTTAATGAAGATATTGCCTGTAGATCTAAAAATTCTTTATTACGTTAGTGTTTATGGTGATAATAAAATCATAACAAATAAAAACCAGAATGTGGAAGCCTATACTAATTAATTAACTGATAAGACTATGAGTTCCATATGTTTTCCAAACCGAATGGAAAATACAATGCTACCGAAACAGACTTATTTTCATACATTAATTTTTTTGTATCCATATCAACTGTTCCTGGATTCTTATAATTGAATATCTTCTGTAACTATTCCTGGTTTGAAGATATTTTTTGTAACTATTTTAAAATATGTTTCAGGTTGATTTATTTCCTTCAAATAAGGAAGTTCACTGCAAACCATATAAATACATTAAATTTGAAAAAAGTATTGGTAATAAACAAAAGTATTTAAGCAGTTAAATATATTGGGTTTTATTGGCTCACAAATAATATAATTAATATTCTAGATATGCTAGTGGTATTTTACATCAGGGTATTGTTACTCTAAGAAAATTACCCGTAAAAGGTAGGTGGAGTGTTAAATTATTGGGAATTGATCTGCTAGTTCCAGGGCTACAAAAAATTGTTCTGTTTCTTATCATATGGTCAGCCAATTATACAACTCAAGCGTTTAAGAACAGAAGAAATAGAGGTGTAAAAGACTAGTCCGAGTTATCTCCTCTGAGCAATGAATTTCATTATACAGCCAGACCCTGTGGTAAATGAAGTGAGAGTGTCAATTGCAGGGTGGAAAGTAGATGCTTTTCAGAGAACTTGGCATGCTGATAATCATACTTTTCCACTCAGTGAGGAAAGAAATTGTAAACCACCTTACTTCTCGTTTTACTCAGTAAAACCTCTAGAGGTTCAAACCAGCCTTTTCACTGATGACCTAAATAATAACAACACTCTATAAAAAAAACCGATTGTAATTTTGCGGGTCTGATATAAAAAAAATTAAATACATATCATCTTCATCTCATTGGGTCATGGGGTTGCTTATTGTTCTAAATTGAACAGATTGCAATGTATACACACATTAGGAATAAGTTATATAAAAAAAAGTTTTTTTTATTATTGCTTATTTTAATGTATTGTCTTTTAGATCATTTCAATTAACATTCGGCACAAATTAAATATGATTGATTAATGAAATACTCTTCGTATTATTATTATTACTACTATTATTGTATCTCTTATTAATTTTGTAAATAATATTTTGGTCGTATTATACTATTAAGAGCTATTTTTTATTGGATTTTATATTGTGGATTTTGTGAAGTGTTCCTTGTTATGTTCTACGTTTTATGTTGTGTAATGTACTCCTCCAAGCATGGGCTACGCTCTTTTGGGATAGTAATATGTTTGAATAAACAAATAAAAATAAATAAATAATCAACCTACTCAAATTATATGAGACGGGTAAAAATATCATGTTTTTACTCCCACAAAAATAATGGCCCAGGGCATAATTAATTAATGTAGCGTATTAGGAGGTCGCGAATTACGAATACATAATACAATCACCGAATACAGTATCAAAATCCAGTGAGATAAATCAAGGAAGAATAATGAAGTTTAAGATGCATCAAGGTCACTGCCGGCGTTTTCTGACCTTGACTTTACTACACCATCCCATCCACGTCTACTCTACAACAACAAACAAGAAAGCAGTCAGGCAGGCGGGCGAGATTACATGACCAACACGCTGTGCTGCACCGACTTGCTGTGAGAAAACTGAAATACCCGCTCGCCAGAGGCAATTCTGCACACCAGCGCCAACCAGCTGCGCGCTGTCAGATCAAAATCTTATTTTAGCTTTTGTTCTTCGGGTATTACACGCCTATTAGACTATATTCAATACCATAACCAAAAAAAAAAGATATATTACGTTTGTATAGAAATGTATACTCGTGACCATATGATGTAATAGCATACGTGTGATAAATAACTACGTTCTATCTAGCTCTCAAGTTTTCATTTACCTCAAGACAACACACAAGTTCTGTTTTATTTTAATTTTTTTTTAACTGCAGAGACAAACTTAAACTGTTCATTAGTTTCAAAGAGAACACTCTTAAACATTCAAAGATCACTAACTCCTAAATTGTCCTCCAGCGTTAGTTTCTACACCAAATTAATTCTGTTTAATACAGTACGATGTAAACTCGATAGATATTAAAGTAATAATATATGTATTAGCAACTATTATGTATGTACAACTGTATTTGGACTTACCTCCAACTCCTGCATTAGTGATGGTAACCCAAAAATCGATAGTTTTCTCTGGACCAAGTTCCTCGTAGTCCCACTTCTTCTTAACGCGCACTGCTCCATTCGGTTCAACAGTCACCCACGGATTTTCGTCCCGAATCTTAAACGTTTCGCGTTCAGTTTCTTTTTCCAACTGAAAAACAATTCGTCCTTCCGTTTCGCCATCACCCTCCGTAAAGTCAATCCGTTTAGTCGGACGGACAGCGCGAGTAACACGACGTTTAAACACACGGTGAGGGTTTTCTTCGCCTTGTAACATATCATCGTCTTGTACAGGTGTGGTAAATTGAAGCCAAACTTGCGCTGGTTGGTGGGAAACTCGGCTAGGTGTACGTAAATCGTGAGCTTCAACGGCTAATTCTACTTCTGTATCCTCACCGGGTGTAATCGGTGGTTCCCCCGTAAGAAGGAGATCGCCTGTCTGCGGTACAATAACTACAAGGTTGCTAGGCACAGCCAACCGGTACGCCACTTTATCACCATCTGCATCCGTCGCAGAAACCGTTCCTATCGCTGAAAACCTCTTCCAAGACTCAACTGTCAGGTTACCAAGCCCATTTTTCACGTCTCCCATAGTAAATCTATACACTCGTTGTTTAAAAACAGGACTGTTATCGTTTTCATCTAAAACCTCGACTTTAACTCGAGTCACAGCCTTATCGATACCTCTTCCATCAGCTGCTTGCACAGTTAAAGTATACGACGGTGTGGTTTCTCTATCAAGGGGTTTGGCCGTGACGAGACGCACTCCGTTACTAGTAACCGAACCGTTACGAATTTTCTCATCTTTTAAAGCAAAAGCGCCATCCTCGTTCCCATTTACGATCGAATAACGTAGAGGTAGTCCGCCAGCTCCTTCTCCAGTAGCCTGAAGAATTGGCAGTTCAGTAACCGTTGTGCCAGGAGGCGCATTTTCCATTACTTTACCCGAATCGTACAACTCTTCAGCAAAACGAAGCATATCCCGTCTATCTAATACATACAACTGGAGAGTATGAGTCGCAGTACTGTTGGGCGTTTCTTCGAGGACCACGAGATTAACCGGATGGTTTACCAGAGGAGTTAAATCACTTGTTGTCATCACTAGGCCATCGTCAAGCACTGTAAAAAACTGAGAGAAACCGGTCTCTAACAAACGGTAGTTCATAACATGGTCCCCCGGGAATTTCTTCACCGTGTACCCGGGGTAGGTGTCGTGCGGGAGTACGGCCAGCCCATTGGCAAGGCCTAGTCCCAGCACCAGCACCACCAGGCACTTCATGGCTAAACCCCTCTCACTGAAACAGAAAAACATGAAAAATACGTTAATAAAAATTTATAAATAGGCCTAACATTTAAAAAAATTCAATTAGCATTACCATAAACACATAGGATAAGAAAATCAAAGGATTTATTCATTAAACTCATTTCCCCCAACACAATTCAACGTGTTTAATTCAGAACTCAGTGTTTCTCTAACATCAGAGAAGATTTGCAATGTTAATCATCAGAGTATAAAAAATACCACGAGAAATTTAAAAATATTTTTTTAAATCTACAGAAGATGTTGCATCTTTAGTCATCTACATTAAATTCTATGTATATATTAAAAAATATGTTAAAGTTTCACAAGATATTTTATATACTCTGATGATGTTGAATCCACCGAACCACGTGTAAGTAGTTAATAAGGATCAAAGCAGCTGTAAAGTTTAGTGAAATGTATATCTTATACGTTAAAATAGAATTGATTTTAATCTGCAGTATGCATCATAAGGATTTATTTTTGAATTATTTATTACCTCGATTAATTATTCCCATAATAATATTCTATAACAAAATATCAATTCAAAATAGAAATATTAAGACTGCATCTGGATTTATGGTATCGATCTTTAAAGTTGCGCTATATAAAATCAGACAAGTACACAAACGTTCCAGAACAATGTACGGAGAGCCATAGTTAATTCTTCTTGATATATCAGGAATAGTGAACTGCATAGAAATTTCAACATCTTATTGATGAATATATCAATACTGAAGCAATTCAACTTCACGGCGATGAAAATATTATAATTAATGTAACAGTTCAAAGCACAGTGCAATAATAGTGAATTAAGTTATAGGTTATTGACTAATGAACTATAACAAAAGTGCTAAATCCTAAGAAATTATGAAAGAAAAATAAATGGTTGGTTTTGCAGATCAGTTTAAATCAACAATGTATAGAAATTAATGTAAATGCCCAGATAGTTGCAACAAATAATCACAGGTTTCCTACTAACTTATCTGAACACAATCACAGTTTTGTGTACATAGTTCAGAAGAGTACAATAATTTCTTTATATGCAATGAGAATATAAATTTTCAAACTTAAATTTTTTTGTAGCGACACGCAGTCCAGATTAGCGAAAAATAAACACGATAAACGTAAACTTCTCTTCCTTGTTCTTCTCCACTTCAAGCTCTATGTTTAGGGAACCTGTTTCCGTACCCATCTCTTCCTCGGTCTTCTCACATCTCCCTCTCTTCGATTCTGCAAAATATTGTCGCGTAGTGGTGGAATAGACAGAAATCTGTGTATCCAAGATTCGCTGCCAATAAGGAGAGTACGAACGGCAATGGTTTTATAGAATTTGAACCTCGTCTTTTGTCTTGTTTTGTTTAAGTTCCTATGAATATTGCCGCATATTCTCTGAAATTTTTTATTTTATTTATCTAAATCATATGTCATATCGTTGCCGAGGTAATTAAAGTATTTGCTCTATCATTTTCTTTAATATTTTAACACTTTTTTCTTTATAGTTTCCTTTAACGTTAACTATTTTACTAAAAAAATCGCAAGTAAAACACTTTTTTTACTGAGCTTTAGCCCCTTATCAAATAAGCTAAAATGGACGGGAAGAAAAGGTTAAGTACATGCAAAAAAAGGTAAGTGGAATAACAGGTTGTGATACATAACGAAAACAATGAGCATAAATCGGCATAAATTTTCCGCTAAATTTAAATATGTACTATAACAAGAAATATAAAATTTATTTTGAAACTAACGGTTACTTACGTAAGGTAGGTTAGTTTTAGTTTTTAAGTAAGGTAATATCTAATAATTTAAATATGTCGAGTTGTACAAAACATATTATAATACAATAGAGTACAGTATTACAGTATATTATTGTATTATATGAGAATACATTCCAGTAATATAGGAGGAACAGAGTTTGGCATTATATGCACGCAAGCTACAAACCCCATACACGGAATGCCATCATCAAAGGTAATCCTGTTGCAAACTATTTATAACTAGGTATTAGATAGACTACGATCCACAATATATCCTACAAACATTAAGTAAGAGCCAAAGATTAATACCACAAAATTCCGTGTGCTAAAGTACCACCTACTTAATAAACCTTAAAGTAATTAGGTTTGCTATGGTTCTTTCATACCTAAGATTATGAAATTAGATTACAAGTTTCTTTGTAATTTTGATCAACACGTAAAATTAAAGCTTAATGGACAAATATCGCCTGTAATCAATAAACCTGTATCGCTACTTACGAAGCAGAGATGTGGAAGATGTCAGTTAATAATGTAAAACTCCTGGAAGCAATGGAGATGGACGACTGGCGTCGAAGTTGTGGAATCACGACATAAAAATGACATTGTCAGGGATAGAACTAGAAATTGATGTTACCATTGTGAAACCAATTAAGTGTAAAAGGTTGAACTAGTATGGGCATATAAGAAGGATTCCTGAAGATAGATGGCTTCATGTGATATGGATGTGGATCCCGGAGACGAGGCGTGGGAGAGAGAGACCAAGGTTGTCTTGGTGGGAAAGTGTTTATCGGGCGATGAGGCTTGAAGACTTGAGGGAGGATGACTGACAGGATAGGACTGAACGAAGGTTAGGATGTAAGAAACGCCTGAGGGTGTAGTCCATCCGCATATAAACGTATGTAATACCTAAGAAACCAATCGTGAGTAAATTTCGACCTAGATTCGAGAAACAAATTGTCATGATAATAATACAAAAACCTTAAGACAAAATTGGTTCACGTGATAACGAGAAATCGTAATATATGAGATAAATGCCAGAAAACCGGGAAAAGTAATAAACTTGTTTATTTAATGCTTCCCTTTGGGGTTAGGAATAAACCCATGCGCACTTGATAGTTTATAATTACTAGAAAAAGGTTATATTATTCCATTTATTTCAGTTATTGCCTTACTTTATAAGACTCTTTGAGATTATTACTTCATCTGGAGATACAGCTATTTACAAATTTTTAAAAACAAATTCAGGGAGTCTTGCAATTGAATAACTTAGTTGATGAACATACAATGTAACACTTTAAAAAAAATTATTTTCAATTATTGATGTAAGGTGTTAAAGACCAATTTAGTTAAGTAGATGATATATTCGTACAGGCTCTATCTCAACAGTTTAGAAAATATTCGTGGATAAAGAGGCTGTTGTTGTTTAGGTCAACGGCCGAAAGGCTGGTTTGGACTTCTAGAGGCTTTACCAAGTAAACTAAGAGTGAGGTGGTTTACCATTGCCTTTCTCACTGAGTGGAAAAGTATGCTTATCAGCATGCTAGATCCTCTGAAAAGCATCTATGTTTCACTCTGCAAAATGACACCTTCACTTCATTTACCACAGGTTATCCCTGCATAATGATGAAACTCATTACTCCAGAGGATAACTCTGAATAGTGTTTTTTACACCTCTATCTCTTCTGTTCTTAAATGCTTCAGTCATGTAACTGGCTGACCATGTGATAGGAAACAGAATTTTTTTGTAGCCCTGGAACTAGCAGGTCGAGTGCAAATAATTCAATACACTACCTGCCTGTTATTGGCATATAATGAAGCTATGCACAGCTTATTTACGTTCTGCATACACAGAGGATAAAATAATATAATAATAAAAGTATTAAGGTCACTTGACACCTTGTACCATCAAAATGCACTACAATTTCGTAAACAATGTAGTTTTAATACGTAACTTTTATTGAAACGACAGAAATTAGACAAGTTACAAAAAGTTGAGAGCCTTAAAACGTTGACAGCAATTTTCTCGAATCAATTATATTACATACACGTTCATCCATTAAGCTCTTCAACCATTTTCGTCTGTAAATTTATAGTATAGTTCTGTATAGTTCATCTTCCCTATTTTGTATACTGTAGTAACAGAAAAATTGATAATTAACTCTATAATCATATTGCAATAATCTAATATAAAATGATATTTTAAATAACGAAAATACAGTTCACTAGGCAAAAAATTTAATTTAAAAAAGAATACTAAACAGCAATTAATCGAATACAATAAAAAACCTCCGTACTAGGTAATAAAGATTTTACTTTTAATAATTCCAATTTGGTCGACTGACTGTACATTCAACATTTAAGATCCAATAAACACACACATACACACAAAAACACTTCGTTTCACCTAATACCGTTTTTACATTAGTATTCCGTTAGCATTTCGTTCACGTAAGATTCCTTAATCTAATTTACTAGACTTTTTCAAAGAAAAGCATTCACTATAGGGAACCTACAAGATTGTATTGTACAGCTTCATCACTGCGGCAATATATATACTAGACTCCTATAGTCCCAGTCTACAATTCGATAAAAATTCACGGCACAGATGAAAAGTTTAGCTTAAAATATATTAGAAAACGCATTTCAGAATAAATAAAAGTAAAAAGTTGTGTTAAGATCTACAGTTTCCAAAATGACAATAATAAATTATATTTCTTGTTTATACAGAAAACAATATAATTCAAATAAATCCCTTTCATGAGACGACGCGTTTTATGGCTGGTGGCAATTTTTAAAAAGGCTAACATTCGACTTAAAAAAACCATTTGTTATTTCTGTATCTAATATTCTATAAGAGGAATCGAATGACACTATTTACACATTATGTTACAAATTTCCGACTTTGATTTCTTGACTTCCGGTTTTGGGCCACTTCCGATCGGAGCCGAAACTTCAAACCCAATACAAGGCCACTAACTTTCTGTGTAGATTACGAATCCGAAAAGCGTTTGTAGCTATCTCTTATAGTTTTTAACTTTTGATTTTTCGACTTCGGGTTTTGGGCCATATCCGGTCAAAACCGGAACTTCAAACCCAATGATTTCTGTATCTACTCTTAAAGAGGAGTAGAATAACACTATTTTTGTTTCCAAATTCCGATACTGATTTCTTGACTTCCGGTTTTGGGACACTTCCGGTCGAAAACGTAACTTCAAACTCACTAACTTCATGTGTAGAACACGAATCCGAACTGTTTTGCTATCTCTTGTAGTTTCTGACAACAAGGTGTGACGAACAAACAAAAAAAATCCCACCAATAAACAGGAGCACATAGGACTATAACTTTATTTATTTATTTATGGATCATGATAAGAAAGATCATCTAACGAAAATTTTACTAAAATACTACTTATAATGATTATGCTGAAATCGTCTAAATTATCAGTAATTTAAAAATTCCGATTAATACTGTAATTTTTTCAAAACCTGTTCATCGGCATAGAAGTTTCCCATGTACGTGGAAAGTTAGTTATTTTTATATTATACGGATTTATTCGTACGTTGATGGTTAAGGTTCTGTTAACCTAACTTTTCAGAAATAGTCCTCATCTCACTGGGTCATGGGGTTCCCTATTGTTTTAAATTGAATAGATTACAACGTACACAAATTTGGGTAAAAATAAAAATTATTTAGCAGTTAGACAATGGTCATTCGCCTACCGGCACTACAAAAATTGCAATTTATAAGATTTTTTTACAATAGTGATGCATCATAAGTTACCTATATTATATAAAAAATCTATTTATCCAACAAAAAATCTTAACAATTGAACGAATTTTTAACATAGAAAATATCCTTTAATAATCTGGACTAAATGTACCTAAAGGTAGCTTAGATTGAATAAAAACCAGCCAAGATAAATAAATTGATTATGAACGAAACATTATATTATTTAAAACTATTTTATTATCCTAAATAAAAATAAAAATTAATTTTTTATTATGTATATAATATTTTTTTTATGTAAAGCTATGGAGCAGCAGTCATAAACGGTCGTGATCATGAGAGACTAGAAGCGTGTACGTCCATGTACGTATTAGGTACTTATAATTTACCGTACTGTATTAAGTACACCACACGGACTGTGTGGTTATTACATCGTGATTATAGAGGAAATTGCAAATTCCGTTCATAAAATACCACAGTTATTGCTACATAAAGGCATGAAACCGGCTAAAACACCACTAATAATATTTTTTTTATTTTTTATTTAATATAAACTAACGTTTCCCTCACATTTTTCATTAAACAGTGAGAATATTGCGGTTTATTTAAACCGCCAAAGAACTTCTTATTTTATTTCTGAGAAACACAATTTAATTGCACTTGTGTGAGAACTTAATATCAAGTACCTGTGAATATCACAAACCATGTTTTCCGTACTTTAAAACACAAAAAATTACATTAACAGGATACAAAATAATATAGTTATATTAATATCCACAAAATTATGAAATCATTTACTGAAATTAAGGTTTTTCTTGGAGAAAAATTTAATTCTTAAATAAAAAGATACGTATTTTAAAAAAAAAATGTAATACACAGACGGAGTTCCTCAATAACTCTGGGATATTGTACCTTACTGAACATAATTGTCCTTTTTTGTTCGTTTAGTCTGTTAAGTTTCAAAACTAATGCTTCGTCAATATCGATTACGGAATGTAGTCGTTGGGTTTCAACTAATGATGGAACGAGTCGTCGAGACTGATACCTTGTACCTGATAACAAGTAGCGTACTAGGAACAAGTACCGATTACGTAGAAACACTACCAAGTCCATTTTGTATCATGTACAAGTTACTGATTACTCAAGGGTTACTTTTCCCTCGTATAGGGACCATTTTAGACCGTGTGAGGTGACTTTAGACGTTTCTGGAAGCTCTTTTTGCAGCCCACATTCTCAGAATTCGTTCAATGTAGACTTTTCTCCTTTCCACCCGACGTTGTGTTTTGCTCTGAATGAAACCCCGTAAAGACCGCAATTACTTGTCTGAATTTGGTTCGGTTCACTGAGTTTTTCGGTTTATTCCGAGATATTTTCTCAATATCCTTTCTGATTTTTTTAAACCATTTATCCGACACCTTAGGTCTATGGTTTAGTGTCTTAAAAATTTGTTTTGTTGACCGGTCGTCATCCATTCTACACAGTTCGTAAAACTTGTCTTTTTATTAATTGTTTATATTAATCGTTCATTTTCCTTGTACAGTTCTTCTCGGCCTCGTAACCTATATTGTCCGTCAACTATTTCCGATCCATTATCTTGCGGAGGATCTCGCGGACGACGAGAACGACTTTACAGCTGAACCAACCCGGTGGGTAAATAATAATTATAATTAGGTAACATAAGAATTTGTACATATAATAATGTACCTGATACAACATATTAGGGGATTCTAAATATATCAAAACAAAATTGGATAAGAACAAAATATAGATTGAAACATTTGTTTACACTATTGTGAATTCCTCATTGTTTTTTGATTTCATCAGGAATTTAGATATTATCATTTATTTCTATTAAGAAACTCGTGTAAAAATATTCAAGAAATCCACAACTACGGTTAAAACCTTAAAACACTTCATGAAATCGAATAGCTGTAGACCTATATAAAAATCCAACTGAGAGCTAAGGAGAGAAAGTGTAAACAAAATTTAAAAAAAGTTTTACAATCCAGCATTAATAGTTAGTAAAAGCAAGGAGCAAACTTAAAAGTCTTCAATGAATTTTTATCAACAACTTTGTTCTTAGTTTTTTATACGTTCTTTCCTGGCTCAAAACCAACACTTCCTTAACTTTGAAGTAACTCGGAGCAGTTACATTAATAGTTTAATACACACACTAGAAAAAGTATGCGGTGTAGTACACAACAGTCAACTCCAATATAAAGAATGTATAGGGGGCGAGAGAAACATAGCTACAACATTTATTCAATATAAATGTTCGGCAGGATTTTTTGGCCTGTGAAGAGTCTGAATAATGCAACAGACTTTCCGTGGAATTTACAAATGATATCTTTACTGTCCAATAAAATTTCCCACTTGTTATCCTTAAAAATAAACCAATAACTTACATTTTTCTCCGTACTCATAGAAATTAAAAAAAAAAAAAAATCTAGTGTGAAACATTCACACGACTTCCTTATGCCAATGTAAATAATTTAAATATAACCTATGTTTAATCATGAGTAAACTATGTAAAATGAAAAAGGTCACCTAATTTTAATAATAACTTTTCAACTTAAAAATACGGGAAATCACTAATTGACGGTAAACTAGGCTCTGAAGAAAAGTATGCTAGTATAATAAAAGTTGTAGATATTTATATTTCCTATAACGTTAATACACTTTAGTTCTAAAATGCATGCTAAGAACGAATTATTTAAAAAATCCACAAATTTTTACCGATTTTTATGGAAAAGATACGGAAAATAGGAAAATACAGAAAGTACATATTATGATTTTCTGTATTTTTAAACTAAACTAAGCGTTGTACAAAAAAATGTTTGAAATATAAAATTGTAGGTTTTTAAAAGTTCTACAACTGCATTAAAAACGTATAAAACTATTCAGAAACAATTCGCTGGTATTCACACCTTTAACAAATATATTAGCAATAGTATGTAGACATGGACAGCTTTACCCCGGTTAAAAATGCAAACTAGTTAACTGTAAAGAGTCTATTAACGCATATATGGAAGAACAGAAACGCTGGACAGCTTACATTTACCAGGTTTACGATGTTCATTTTATTATAACAGTTCCACCTAGATGTCAACAGCAGAGGATAACTGTCAAACTAACAAAAAAGTCACATAATTTTAACATTGTTCTGCATGTTGTAATTATAAGGGCTAGAATTATTTCTACTTTACATAATATTTTTCTGTATCTCTAAATAAATCGAAGCGGAAGGCCTTACTAACTGACTGATTCACTAATTAACTAATTCTCTAACTTCCCGAACATCTGGAGATTTGTAAATCAACACATTTGTTTTTTAAAGACCGAACAGACAACTAAACGTTTTCATTTCGACTATGTATGAATAGAAAGTAGGTGACTACCCTAAAACATATATATGCCGATTATTATAATCAAATGCAAAAATAATGTACAGAGTCTAATTATAAAATTACATTTATTTTTTATCTTTTTTTTAATACCTAATATGTGTACGTTGTCAACTGTTCAATTCATAGCAAAAAGCACCTCATGATCCAATGAGATGAGGATGATGTGTATGACGTGTAAATGAAATGTAGTTTTGTACAGACCCAGGACGACCATTCCTTAGAGAATATAGTTAATTAAAACCCAACTATCGATGTATAACGGTAACCACTATCTAGTATTCAATTTCGTACAAAAATAACTACTGTATGTCTATAACTTGATGGCTTCCGGCAGAGAGGAGCAATATGCGGATTGTACAACCATTTCAGAATACATTTCTAATTTTTTTAAGTAACTAAAACTTGTCGGATACGAAGTATTTTTATAAAACAGTATTTCGCATGAACATTTTGTTCTATAAAATTCTTTCACTAAAAATTAATTGAAAATTTTCTCTTTATTTCGTTTCCTACATGTGTACAGTTATCTTTAAAGACCGAAAAAGTTCTCGCATACTGACTTTTTTGTCGTGTTTCGAGATTTTTCAAAACTTATTTATGAAAATACCTCGTAACTAAAAAATTAATGATTTTCTGTTAAATTTTATTGCATTATCGTTTCCATAATTATTACAGAACAAACCTGCCAAATATTATGTTAATCCGTGAAATAGTAGTTGAACAATGACGATTTATTTAAAAATATAAGTTTTTTTAAAAAAATAATTTTTTTAACTAAAACGCGCGTTTTGCGAAATAATTTTATAGAACAAAAAAACATGCTAAATACTTTGCTTTATAAAAATACCTCATTTCCGAAAATTTTCAGTTACTTAAAAAAATTAGATTAATGTTTTCTGAAATGGTTTTACAATCCGCACATTGCTCCCCTCTGCGGGAGGCCATCAAGTTGTAGACAGACAGTACTTTTACTAGGATTTGAACCAGGAACCTTCGTCTCCAAATATCAGCTTTTAAACAGCTGACTCGCGGCGATGACTTTACCTCTAGACCAACCCGGCGGGTCAAAATTATATATACAATATAGTTTTCTTCTGTTTATATGATTGCATATTTTTATTTTGCTGTTTCTTATGCTCAAGGATATATAAACTTATTTTTGCCTACCGGTAATACGAAAATTATTTAAAAGATATTGTTTAATCTAACTCAACACGAAACAAAATTTAAAAAGTATATTTTCATGAAATTCTTTTGATTGAGTTACCTTGAATATCGACAACAAAATTACACCCCATATAAATGATGTTTCTAAAACAATATCACTGCCTGCAGGCCTACATATTCAGGTCACTGTATTATGAAATGATAATATTCATTGTCCAATAAGGGACCGAAATTGCCTAAGCCAATGTAATCCGAGAACAAGGGGGTATTAAACACGGGGTTTAATTTAGTTATACCAGATCCCTTTAGGACACACATCAATTACTCAATGAAAACTTACAATTAAATAATTGCACCAATTAGTACATCATAATAAAACACTTTCCATCGATATCGGAGTTGTAACGTAACCTGGGTTATGAACGCCACATGAAACGTAACCTGGGTAAATGTAATGTAAACCGTAAATAAAGGATATAATTGTTAGCCTACCGATAGTAAGCCGTGTCAGTGATTGATCATACCATTCTGTATTCTCAGTACATCGTTAATACTAAAACTACAGTAATATCCCATTAACAACGGGTAGACATTGCAAGTACCTGTTTCATATAGGTTAAATATGCAGTTTATAAGTGAATTTTGATTTACCCCTGATATAATCAAAATTTCACTATTTACGCATATGCAGTTTATAAGTGAATTTTGATTTACCTCTGATATAATCAAAATTTCACTATTTACGCATGTTGTTTTTAGGTTATCAGCCGAAAGGCCGGTTTGAACCTCAAGAGGCTTTACTAAGTAAAACGAGGAGTGAGGTGGTTTACCTTGCCTTCCTCACTAAAGGAATGCTTATCAGCACGCCTGGCCTTCCAAAAACCATCTACTTTCCACCCTGCAAACGTGACCTTCACTTTATTCACCGCAGGGTCTGGCTGTAAAGTGAAATAAATTACTCTTAGGGGAGCTAACTGTGACTAGTGTCTTTTAAATCTCTACCTCTTCTGTTCTTAAATGCTTCAGTCATATAATTGGCTGACCATGTATTAAGAAACAGAACTATTTTTTGTAGCCCTGGAACTAGCAGATCGAGTGTAAATAATTTAATAATACACCTGCCTGTTGTGGACAATATTTACGCATACAAAGTCGTAATACGTCTGTCAAAACAAAACAAACATTTTCCCAATATTTAGATATTTTATTACGGGAGATACAGTAAAATACTATGCTAACATTTGACCGCCGGCTGACATGACACATTCGCATAAAACATACTACAATGACCCCTGAATTTCAGACAGAAACGTCTCCACTCTTCGATACATAAATGCTCACGGTTACTTGTTTAGAAGTGAATAGTTGATTTACAAACAACTTTTACGGCCCATTTGGTTTTACGATTGCCAAATATATAGCTCTGAAAAATCTTCAAACATTCAATGCATTCGATCATTCCAGACCCAGCCGCTAATTTTGATAGCCCAAGTACCCTTTTACGTAAACAACAACAATCTAGACAAATATTTTCATTGCGAGAGGATAACTGTCAAACTAACGAACAAATCACATAATTTTTAACATTGCTCAGCATTGTGTAATTGAATCGGTCATTTCAGATTGCCCATGAGTTAAAAAATTCAAAAAAATTAAAAAACTAGTCATTTTCTCCGTTTAGATAAAAAACAATATTAAAAAAATTTAAATTTGTTCATAGGGCTATCCCCTTTAATTTACAATGTATACTTATATTTAAAGATAAGCCACTCGTTTAAAAAAATTGAAAATTTTGACTTACGGTGTTTCTGAAATAAATTGGAGTAAAATGGTAACTTAACGTTGATCTCTGTGAAATAGGTCGTTAGATCAAAATAAAATTGTTTTGTACAATAGTACTCATTTATTTATTTAAGGTCGACTACGAGATCATTAGCGACCACGTTACATATAAATACATCTAGTATAAAATTTCCAAAGAAGACAAACAAACACAATTAGGTCGTGTATAAAAACATAATGAAAAATTAGTTAGGTTCAATTAAAATTTAGACAACAGAAAAATAAAAAATAGAATGTTTCGAATTTATTGTTTTAAACCGCTACTTTGTCTACTAAATTAAGTGCTAAAATGTCGTTAATTTTGTATAGTGTCCGTGTGGATTGTGTAGTACTCATTTATTTATAATAATAGTTTTCATTGGTGACTTAAAGAAGCTTTCTGCAATAATAAAAATAGAAATTTTTAACTTTAAAAAAAGAAAACAAATTGGTTTTTAGGACTGTTCACATTCTTCGTCGTCGTCAACAACAGTAGTTAAAATAATTTTTGCATAGAAAATTAGTATAGCCTCTTCCACTGGAAAGTAGGGCTTTGCTTCAAAAGATCATCTATATTCGCTTTTTAATTGAAAGGAAGCAAGTCTTTAGAATAAGACTTTTCTTGAAGTGTTACATTTGTTAAGGAAAGCCAGACTAACGTGATTTTTTTGTGGGGATGGTGTGTTTACATTCAGTTTACGAAAGAAAAAGAGGTAAAATTTTAACTTAAGGACTTTCTGAAATGATTGATTCAATTACAAGTGCTAGATTATTTCTACTTTACATAATGTTTTTTCGCCTCTCTCTAAGTATATCAAAGCGGAAGCTCTCGAACTGACTGATTCACTAATTAACTAATTCTCATATTATGTAAACAGAAAATACGGAAATTTTCACAAGTTAAAACCCACTCTTCTAGGTACATAACCCACCATAGTCACTAATAACCAAGCGGTTGAAGCGACTTTAAATAATTTTTAAAAAAAACCGTTGAAGTAAACCATGTTTGTATCAAAGTTTCCCTACAATTCCAGCTATTGTAGATCAGAAGATGTGGTTACGGTGCACTGTAAACCATTTCTTTAGCCAGTGGGAAATTATTGATCGGATACAAGTGCATGTATGAGAAAAAGAATGTCGCATGTCAATACTTATTGAGCACGTCAATTACCGATTAGTTATAAAATATGTTCTAGTTTATTTGAAATAAACCCAGCTTGAATTTATAAGAAACTTTTTACCGTAAAGCAAACCTCGTAAAAAATATTGTTTAAAGTTTATGTAGTACAACTGCAGTAAACTTCAAATACTGTACAGAATTTGTCGGTTATTTTAATAAGATTAAGTCTGGGTTGTTATGTTTTCTTACAAATATGATATTTAAATGAAATAATAAACCGGCTTATCCAATTTCATTCCGGTGTCTTCCAATTTATAATTCAATCAAGCAATAAGACTTCCTGTATTACTACATGCATAGTAAAATAATGAGACATTGAGGTTAAAAACCCCACCTCTTCTTCCATCAAACAAATAAGCTCAAATATTAAGTTTTTTAAATAAAAATAATTTTATCGTAGTCAGTTACAATTGCCATAATTGGAAAGAACTTTTGATGATATTTACTAGTGAAACGAATATCAATATTATTTGAATACATTCATAGTTTTTAGAATTTGCTCAAACAAAATTTACTAATTTTAACATTTTTTTAAACTAGAAAATAATATAGTTAAAAATCTTATTAACATGTCTCCTCATTGGTTCAATCAACAACGCTATCAAGTGGTAAGTCCAAAGTCCATGAATTGATTCCCAGGAAATAAGAAAAAAATTACGCCAACGTTTATTTGAACACGCACAGCAATGAAAAAAATAGGTTGCAACGACAAAAAAATATTTCTAAATATGTTTCTCATTATAATCAATTTTTCTAACAGTATTAAGTATGGGACCTTACTATTTATTTTTAAAAAATCATCAAAAACTACCACGAATGTACTGTAATGTTATGAACAGAGAATTCAGAGAGAAAAAATGCTAGTATTTTTTTAACATGGCAGAGCTGGAAAGCACAAGAGACAACTTTTTATAAAATAATTTTTTTAACTTTTTTAGTAATGGTACAACGACGTGGAAAAATCACAAACTAAATCTCGGCCATTTTATGTTATAGGGTTATGTTATAGGGTTTTATGTAATTGTTCTTATTCATGTTGAATATTTATTTGAATTAATCCTTAAATAATTTCTTCTTCATTGAAATAATTGAAGTCAGGTATGCTTTTGATGATAGTGATTTTTACATACATTTTTATATTAACGTCTGGCCTTATTACACTTATCCTTTTTTAAATCTTCTTACATTTTTTACTTATTAATCTTAATGTATCGTAAATGGTAAACCCTGATCTGGTTTTTAAATCTTAAAAACTAATTTTCTGACTACACTCTAGTAAGTAAAATCTATTTTCCAGTTAAGTTTACTTTATTTATTATTGTGTGTTGTTTAGGTCAACAGCCGAAAGGCTGGTTTGAACCTCCAGAGGTTTTACTAAGTAAAAACGAGGAGTGAGGTGGTTTACTAATGCCTTCCTCACTGAGTTGAAAGAGTATACGTATCAGCATGCCATGCGCTCCAAAAAGCTTGCATTCTGTAAATGATACCTACACTTCGTTCACCACAGGGTCTCGTTGTATAGTGAAATTCATAACTCTCAGAAGAGATAACTCTGACTAGTGTATTTTACACCTCTACCTCTTCTGTTCTTAAATAGTTCAGTCATATAATAAGCTGACTATGAAAGAAGAAACAGAACTATTTTTTGTAGCCCTGGAACCAACGATCGAGTGCAATTAATGTAACACTTCACCTGCCCGTTATAGGCAATATTTATTACTATTACTTTTATTAATTTATTTTTACTTTGAACTCGTAAATAATGTTTGTGTTGATCGTTTATATTGTATTTTGAGTTATTTTTTTAATCCCTAGGGTGTGTACGTTGCAATCTATTCAGTTTAAGAACAATAAGCAACCCGATGACCCAATGAGATGAGGATGGTACGTATGACGCGTAAATGATCTTTAATCTTGTTCAGACTCAGGCAGACTATTCCTGAGAGTATGGTTATTTCAACCACAATGATCAAAGTACATCAATAACCACTGTCTAGTATTCATCTTGTTTTATTGAAATAAATCTATTTATTTATTAAATACTGCAAATCAGTCAACTTTGAAACGTGTGTTATTAGTTCGATCATTACACATACGAGGTGTGGCTATTAAATAACGAGACTGACGTAAAAAATTTTATTTCAATTTTATACATAATCATTTATTATCACCTTCAATATACACTCCTTCTTTATCCCTACAACGCTCCATGCGAATTTTCCATTGTTGGAAACAGTGCTGGACGTCATCTTCTGTCAGCTCCTTCAGGACACGTGCCGTTTTCTCTTTTAACCGTCATCATTGCTTTAAATTTTGACTTGCTCATTCGAGCGTTTTTGGCTCTCGGTGAAGTTCGGCTCTTCCAGTGCATGGATTGGCGCTTCGTTTCCGGATCATAAGTAAAAAATCACGTTTCATCACATGTTATTATCTTCAACGTGTTCCCTAAGGTAAAATCTGCATTAAAAGGGACAAGATTTGAGTCTGAGGAAGCTGTAAAAGAGAAAGCGGCACGTGTCCTGAAGGAGCTGACAGTAGATGACTTCCAGCACTGTTTCCAACAAAGGAAAATTCGCATGAAGCGTTGTAGGGACAGAGAAGGAGTGTATATTGAAAGTGACAATAAGTGATTATGTATAAAATAAAATAAACACTTTTTTTATAACGTCACTCTCGTTATTTAATAGCCACACCTCGTATTTAAAAGAAATAAATACTTTTAAATCAATTATATTTTAATATTTAATTATGTATAGAAATCAAAGACATTTTATCACAGGTTAATTAAATTTCTTATGCTTCAATATTTTGAATTAGACTACAAAATGTCCCAGTTAATTCGAAAATTTTTTACTGCGTTAAGCCCCACTGATACTATTCCTTAACTTACTTCAGTTGGTAGTAACGAAATTATTTATGCTACTTCGAATACACTAAGTAAAAATATTTTGCGTAACCGAACGAAAGATTTGCTTATGTTGGTATGTAGACATGAAGTCACGTTCAAAGGCGTAAAACTCAACGGTTCCACTTGAAGCAACATATTCGTCCACGGAACTACATCTACGGTTTTATTATATTACCAAGGTAGTTTTATTATGAAAAGGTTACTCGTAGCCTATTTATACACCATATTAGTGTTTATGAGCAGACATGTATTTATTAAAAAATTATAGAGCTCTTTTACAACCCACAAATATTTTATTAAAATGATAAATTGATTAGGTATTTTAATTTCAATTAAGATCAAGACAAAACTGATAAACGCTAACATATGTAGCCTACACACAACAAAAATATTTTCCCAGAAAATCAATTGTGGTCAGATTACATTCCTGTCCGTTGTCGAAATTTTATAATAATATGGATGTTATATTGAATTAAAAAACGTGAAAATAAATGAAAAATTATCAAAGAAAGAACTTTAATTGTATGTACACCAAACTTACGTACGGGCTGTACCAAAATATGAAATATTTTAGTCTTGGATATCATCATAAGAAAAACCGAATTTTCTTGTTCCGAAATACAAGATTTCTTAGAACTATGACAATACTTTAGATAACATTAATAATATTACATGTCTATAGCTTCAGTGCACAAAAAGGTATAGTGTATATTTTTTATTATCGGTAAATATCAAATTGAATGGATTAATTCTAACTGAACTGTGTAGTACAGTAGGCTTACAACTAGAAACACAACAAATCACAAAAATATTTACAGAAATGGGATTATAAAAACGCAGTATCAATACCGCATAACACCAAATTGTAAGACAAACAATTTGATTTAATTCCTATTTTA
Organism: Catonia carolina; assembly: GCA_035578175.1. Taxonomy (NCBI): domain Eukaryota; kingdom Metazoa; phylum Arthropoda; class Insecta; order Hemiptera; family Achilidae; genus Catonia; species Catonia carolina. Next base: position 87,915,903 of record JAQMRL010000002.1, read on the forward strand.
GCCAAAGTCTAATTCAAACTAGTAGATATGAATTTAAGTAGTATTGCATTACTAAAACATTGTATATCTTGAATTTTTTGCTTAGTTTCGTTAGTAAAAATCATGGTGAAATTTATGAAGTGTTAATCAAAAATTACAAACAACCAAGAAAAGTAGAACTAGAACTTAAATATTTTTTTATCCTCACAGATATTTATAGACATAAATTAATTATAATTATCAATGCAACGATAATATTCTGTATTTTTTATTATTTAATTTTACTCATTAATACCACATGCACTTAATAATTTAGTTTAACCCCAGCAATAAGTAGCACCTGGCTAGTAAAACCCACCGGAAATCATTTAGCACAAGGGTGGGGCTAAGTTTACCATTCGCAGATGGAAAACCTAATACACATCTGCAACCCTAACCTAATTTCAGGGCTCATACATTTAAAAACATTAAATAACACTACCCAACAATTTGAGGAAATATTTTGGGGTATCATGGCAAACGTAAAGGTTAGGTAAAACAACCCCATTTCGTTCTGTAGTTTGTATCGGTTTCGCATGTTATCTTTTCTATTTTTATAGTTTTCAAGTTTTCGGGAATGTGTTATACTTTATTTATTGTTAATATATAAAGGAAGGTGCTAAATAAACACATAATCATAATGAGGAAGTCGAATTTACAGTAGTAAGACTTTATACGCACGAACAGTGGTGGGTTGGCGCTCGTAAAATCAATACCTTGCCGAGTGCACAGGGCACAGCCGCTCCGGGCCGAACGTGTCTACTATCTCCCTAAACATAATATTCCGGGTTTGCTTACGGTGTTAACGTTCTAAACAAAGCATGGGACAGACGCCGGATGCACCTCCGATGACTAAAATAAATTATACACACAGCGGCGCCAAAGCGTCTATAGACAAAAATATCGGTACTGACACTAATAAGGAAAGATTATGGATCTGTACTTACTACGCTTTATACAGCGCTGAGGTAACGTCCTGAGATGATTGTGATATCGCAGCGGGTGACAGGTACTAGTAGTAAATAAAAAACACTACACAGTTCACACAACAAACAAGACGAACACAGTACAACGCTGGCCAAAGCAACCACAGAACTGAACTGACAGAAGCTAACGACCGCGGCGCCGCTGTGCTTCTTATTCATCCGCGCACTAGTAAAGTAGTTCCGTAACCAAAACAAAATAATTTATGTTTTATTTGATTGCATCGACATTTACCTTTACTAATACATTCAAATTGTATTTTAATATAAATACACATCAAGATATCAGAGTCAATCATTCAATTTTCGTGTGATAACATATACGATTATCAATGTGTGTGAGTTCTTCACCCCGAACGTCCTTCCATTCAATACTCCCGCGCCTTCGGTCTTTTAAATGGTAGAACCTTACCGGCCCATCTAACAACGTACAGTCAGTCCCTCTGCAAAATAGTAATAAGCGACCCTCTCATTCAATATTTCCTTTTCTGTCTTTCTTTCCGTCTCACAGTGTCTGATCACATTAAAGAATAATTGTAGTCATCATGATAATACTAAAAGCTCCATACATCATCAGAATTACTACGGATCGCCATAAAAACTGCAGTTATTGTCCTTATTATTTTAAAAATTAAGGGAACACAAAACTTTTGTTATTACTGTTCACATTTTTCTTTTTATGGGCTGTGTAGTCATATTTGTACATAGCCTACATTTTTAGATAATAAGAACACTGTTTACATGTCAAATAAAATTCCAGTTGGCCGCCTCCGTAGCGTAGTGGTAGCGCGCTGGCTTACCAAGCGGAGGTCCTGGGTTCGATTCCCGGCTAGGGTCTGGAAATTGTAACAAGTCACAACGCAACGTGCCATAACCCACTGTAGTCGCTAGTGATCAAGCTGTTAATGCTACTTTAAAAAGATCAACTAAAAAAATTCTAGTTAGCCCGCCTTCATAGCGCAATGGTTAGTGTGCTACGCTGTAAAGCGGAAGGTCCCGAGTTTTATTCCCGGCTAGGCTCTAGAAGGTAATACATATTACAACCTACTGATAATGTAGGCTACCAAAACCACTGTAGTCACTAATAACCAAGTAATTGATGCGACTTTAAACTAAAAAATTACATTTACTGTTACCTAATATTTTTTAAACATGTATCATTATTGTCTGTTAGCTCAAAAACTTTTCTCAGAAAACTCACATTGGAAAAAAATAAATAGTATACTTCCGAAGCACATTAACTTTAAAAGATACTGTTGAATTGGAAAAACCAAATAAGAAATTACCTTAAATTCTACTTCTTTTTAAAAAGCCGAAGAGAATTAAAATAACCATTATCACCGTTCTTAAGAAGTAAAATATTTTATTTTTATCTACTTCTACAAAATAAGATCCTACTACGACAAAGCGAACGTTCTTTTGTTTTATGGAAACTACCTCCATTTGATCAACATCAAAAATTATCAATCCCAATCGCGTCGCTTCGCATTCTTAAACATTTAGCTTAATTTATTGAACTTAAAGTACTTCGTATTGAATTATTTCGGAGTAGCTCACTTTATCAATACAAACTTTTATAATTTTTAGTAGATATTTAAAAATTTGTCTGATAAGTTTCTTAAATACGCAATAACTGCAATATTACGTAAATCCAATGAATGGACTGTTCTGATACAATTTTCAAAGAAAAAGACCAAATCGCTATACTAAGCCTTGGAGAGAAAAAAATTAAACAGAAACAGTAGCACTTTTATTTTATTTTTTACTTTCTCTTGCCTGTATGAATGTATAGGTGCGTATGCAAACTTTTTACGTTAACTGCATTTTGTACTATAAGGCCGTAACTTTGTAAAAAAACTACGTATTTTATTTTCAGAAAATCGTAAATTTCCGCTGAAAAATGCGTCATCAAGTATCATTAAATACAAAAGTAGTTGAGTTTTTAATTTTTTTATGTAGGCCTAATATGAGTTTCAGACCTGAAATACAACTTAAAGTTGTAATCTTGAAAAAACCCGATTGTTACGCGTTATTTGCAAGAAATCATAAATTATAATATATACTACGCGCTTATTTTGCGTAAAATATAATCTAAAAGATGTAATAATTTTTAAAAAAACTTATTCTTCACGATCTTTCTTTTCTCGTCAAAACAAATAATTTTTCAATTTCGTTTTTTAACAAGCACATAGGAACCGAATTGGACCAACATGCAAAATTTACAGCTTTCAGACCTTGTGGTCCTGGAGATTTTGTAATGAGTTAGCGGATTTCTTTTATTTATTAGCATGTAGATATCAATAAGTGTTTTATTTGTTTCTTATGAGTTTTTCAAGAAAATTATCTGTTCGAATTTAAGAAAATCTTTGATTTAGACACTCTGAACAAGACCTTCTAATTCAGCAGATAATTTCAGCATGTTTCGATTTACTTTTTTAGTCGACAATATAATGGAGACAATTGTTAGCTAAATCTTATGTTATAAGATTCAAATTAGAGTAAATAGAAACTAGCATTAATAATAAAATAAAATAAATACATTTTTTTCTGTTATTCCATTTCATTTTCGTTCATAAAATATACGACACTAGTAGCCTACGTACATCAGGCACTCAGAATTCTGAAGACTAAAATAATTGCTATTTCATTAAAATGGTTTGAATGTAATTACACAAAATACATTCATTATTGTTTTAGTAAAAACAATACAATTTGTATTCCTATAATCTTTTGTTTAGCCCCATCCTTTTCAATGGTCTCTTTTGTTTGACCTTGTTTTAAATTCGTAACCAATTTACTCATTTGAATTTGAACTTGGTATTCCAAGGATAAACCAAATAGTAAAACAAATAATTATTTTAACTTTCTTTAGTTTTGTTCATTCATTTTCAAACTAGTTTTGAAAATTATAACAGCTTAAAGAAGATTTTTGTTCACACGTTCAGGATGAAGCTGTACTTCCATTTTGTATTTTAATCGTTATTTGTTAATTGGCATATGTAATAGAAATTAATATACGATAACATACAGTCCTAGCTGCTTTCTACATTTACGGTGGTTTACTTAGAAAAATTTAGCAAGTTTTCAAATAAATATCTTAAAGCCAATGTTACTATACAAAATAGGATCAGTGCACTACAAGAAAGGACAATTTCTCCTTTCTTTGTAGTAATTTCTAATAGTAAGGCTTAAAACAATCAAAAGGAACCTTCTGAGAGTTATTAGAAAGATCTATGGTTCTTTAAAAGACAATGAAAGAGTTACCTTCAGAAAAAGATCAAACCATGAATTACAAAAAAAAACTTAGAGACCATAGAAGAAACCATAGCAAGAGACAAGCAAATGTTTATGGACATATGGTTAGGATGAGCGTTGAAAAACTATATAAGAAGATCCTTAATAAAAGGTATGGTATGTATCCTAAAGAAGCAGAAGGAAGAGAATGAATCCGAAAAAAGATTGCCTAGATAGGAACGAGTTCCAAAATTTGATTTTCAACTTAATGATTGAACCGACTAGAGAAATAAGACCATCCAAAATCTCGAAAGAAAAAAGTATCATCAGGTCAAAGCGTATGCTAAAATAAACTGCAGGCTAATAAAATCAGGCGCAGGCTGAAATAAACCGTTAAAAGCCTAGTGAAGAATAAGAAATAGGTCGTTTGACGAGTGTTTGGCCATCACGGACCTATTCGCAAAAACCATGTCTAACAAATATACTAGTAGGCCTACAATTAAAATTAATTAATGTGGCTTCTTTAAGGGGGTCCTTAAATATATTGCATTGAATTCAGCAACGATTTCTCAGTTAAAAATCTATCGTATTGTACAATGTAATCGAAATCCTATATTTATAGAATACTACACAGTATATCACAAAAGAGTGCTAAAAATTGGCACACGTATCTTTTATCTCACATAAGGGTCTTTCTCTTATAGCTGTGAAAAATAAAATAAAATATACAAGTACTTTCGAAAAGCTGCAATTAATTTCTTTGATTTTCAGAAATTTATTAAAAAATTAAATTACAAGTGAAAATTTTAAATAAAACATGACAGGTGAAAAAAGTCTGCATAATTTCATCAAATCGGTGTTTAAAAACGTCATTACATGTTGTGGGAAATTGGTACGTGACGTCAATTTCAATTAAAATTCCATCCAATTAGAATGTCTAACTAATCAAATCACTTTGAATTTTAACTTTTGATTGGTTGATATCAACGAATCACAGACAAGTGTTCTGACAAGCATTCTGATTGGGCAATTATTACTTAACAATACTAGGCCTTTGATTTGAGGCTCCTCATTGGGAGAAAATACTTGGTATCTGATTAATTAGTCGTTGTTGTCTACGTATGACGCTCCACCCGTCAATGTACAGAAGATGTTCTTTACAGAAGGTATAGTTTCCGAAATAACAAATATATTTCGCTCACATTATAATTTTGAATTCAATTCGTTGAACACTACTGGTACATCAATAATAAAGGAAGTTATTTTCAACCACTAATGCAGAGACGCTTTGAAAACTTAATATGCTTTAGGTTGAACAACGCTGCTGAAACTTAAGACACAACATTGTATGAAACATACACACAAAACAATTATTTTCAATATATTATAAGTTATTACATTTCTGTTTGTCACAGTTTGTCAGGAAAATATAAAAACTAATTGCACCGATCTATTGGTGGCTATCTTTACGTCGCATATGGTAACCGTTTTTAATAAACCTTCAGCAACTAATTAAAGTTGCTGAAAGTTTCATTAAAACTGCGTATAATTTCATTATATACGACGTTATTATTTTACAAAGTTAGTGTAAATTTGCAAAAATGTGATAATATAAAAACAAAAATAAACAGCAACTAGTCGGTTACATAGAAATCACGATACATCATTGTAATTTCGTGGTTATTAAGTTGTATGGTATGTCAACATAGATGGTAAATACGATAAAAGCTATTTAAACTTTTAGTTAATATGCAGAGAATGATTACAAAAATAATATTTATTATGTAGGTAAAATTTTACTAATATATCTATGATGGGTGAAAGAGTGCGCTGCACAACTTCCTGTTGTGTAAATTAAAAATATTGAGGAAGATCGGCTGACAGGACGTCAATCACAGTAGGACGACTAACCAATCAGAATGCAGGAGTCGGACTAATCAGTTCCATAAATGACCAACCCGATTAAGCTTTCTTGAATGTAGGGCTACTATACCGACTCTGTTTTCACATCATTGTTTTCAAATCATTTCTGAGCACTGGTTTTCGTTAATTTGTACAATACTCTTACTATCATTTGGTACTTCCTTCTTTATTATTTTAATGTGTTATCTTGTAGCTATTTGGAACATTCTGTCGCCAGATGTTATTGAAGATTATTTAAATTTTTGTGGTATGTTCTTCTTCTTCTTTAGGTGCGTATCCGTTCCGAATGTTGGCGAACATCATAGCAATTCTCATCATTTTGTTCGTCGTACAGCGAAACAGCCTTCTGAGCTTTTTCAATACCAAGTTCTTATATTTCCAAGCTAAAACACCCTTCTTCTGCCAGGTCCTTGTATTCCGTATATTTTCCCCCGCAGAATGGCTTGTAGTAACGAGTAGCGATTATAATAAGTAAATTAAGAAATCCCAGATTTTTTTTAACTGAATCGCATAGAAACAACTGTTGGTTTCTGCGAAAGATAAGCCGTATTGAGTTAGCATAAATTAATTCAGCGGTCAACTTTAATGTCCGAAGGTCAGTGAATTAATTAATGCATTTAGTAGTGGTCTCTATTCTGTGGATGCATGGACAGAGCTATAGACAGACGGACACACTGAAATTGCAACGGGTAGCGTCTGCAACCCACCGATTTCCTCTAGGACTATTCCTATCTTTTTTCAACTTGTGCTATCTCTTTCTTTGTCCATTTGCTATTACATTTAGAGACAGAAATAGATTTTAGCGTTCAAACCAAGGGAATTTTACTGGTCATTACCTTTCCTTCATCTCCGACATCGTTGTCAATTTACTGACAACTTTTATACTTCTTTTATTCTATTAAAAATATAGGCTACTCTAATTATTGTAAATAACCTTTATTTTTCCGTGCAATTTTTCAAATTAAAAATTAAAGAGAACGATAAGAAAATAAATACCTACTGCAGTAAGGAATTTTATGAAAATTAAATTCTATTATTAAGATTTGGATGGATAAAATCCAAAAATAATATTTTGTTATTAGATTATGAAAATTGTACAGTTATATTTAGAAAAAGACAAGATTTTCAGTCTGTTTTATTTTTTCATTCATGTCCGGAAATTTGTATTAAGAAATCAGCTTTACGAGAAAAAAACAAGATAACGTAGGGAAGATTAAGAAATCGACATTGTTCTCATACTTTGTCCTTTAGCTCTTTGACCTAAAAAGGTCTTAATACTCATGTTTTAAATCGAACCAACAGAAACTTAGAAGTAAAAATGGAAGTCACGTATTTATTTTAAATCTAAAAAGGTTCTTTTAGGAAAACGGCAACTGCGATTCTGGTGTAACGTAACTAAAATTTATTATTATAACACTGTATTTTCTTTCACACACTTGTGACTACACACAAACATCAATACGCAGATTAAATAGGTACAATTTTTAATTTTGTTATTATTTGTTGTCGGGAACTTTACACTAGAGATAATTACATAATTTTATTGCCGTTTTTACTGTATTTTTGATGTGGATACGTGATAAATTGAACTGGGACTCCAAGCGGAGTTTTTCACGTAAGACCGTCAACTGCTCATCGTACAAAGTCGTTTAACATGCATACAAAAACAAGTGTTTTATTATTAATATAAATTATCTGACAGTTGACTTAATAGACTGCCTGATTAAAGAGGAAGAAATTTAAGTGTAACAGAGCAGCCAAAAGGTCCTGGTATGTTTCACTAGTCAAAGAGACGCTACAAGCTAATATTTAAGAAATAAGAAAAACTTAAAAGTTCAGAATACACAAGGATATGAATTCACAACGTCTCTTCTTCTGGCAGAAGTTGATCGTCTCTATCAAACATCGCAGTACAACTCAACTGTTTTCAAAAAATAATTTTTAAATTTACTACTAGGACGTTCTTTCCGGTATCGACATTATTTTCATACTCTTTGTCAACCTTTGTACATCTTACTAACGGCGAAACAAATTTCCAGGTTGTGTAGCAAGTATACCGAACGATCTAACACCGGCTGGAGGAACCCTGAGCAAAATACGCGGCTCGGAACTAAATGTTTCATGTAGCGCCTTGTGGAAGAATAAAATTTAAAATGAAGTTCTTCTGGCAGAGAGGAGAGGCAAATCCAAATGGTAGCGGACTCAGAAGTTGCAATTCATTAAACTTAAACCTCAAACATTTTTGACACCCTCCAACATATCCGATTTATAAGCTCTATCTCTGTTCCAAATAGCAGTAACATGTTCAAGGTGGAAGCGAACGAACGATTTATAAAGCAGAAGACATGTATTTATGTTTTGAAATCTTCTTTCCTGCCACTTCACAATGCCCAAGTTTCGCCGAGCTTCACCCACAATCTTTTCCACTTGTTTAACCAGATAATATGAACAGAAATCAATAATGCTACAATATTAATGTGTTCCTTAATATCCGGTAAAATCAATTTCTAAAAAATGGATTCAACTGTCTCGTTCGAGTGTACATTTTTACTTTCTCTTGCCTATATGAATATATAGGAAGGAAAGTATTGTTTTCATATCGATTTTTCGAAACCGAGTTTTCACCGGATATATACGTTTTCAGATCCCCTGAACCGAAAAAACATGTTTTTAGCGATTGGTCTGTGTGTGTGTGTGTGTGTCTGTGTGTGTGTGTTTGTGTGTATAAAATATCTCAAGAACGGAACATCGTACGAACTTGAAACTTGAAACTTAAGTTACATACTACTACCGGACCCAACATGAACATTTTCATCAAAATCGGTCAACCGGAAGTAGTAGTTTATTCGTATAATTTTTCACTTTTTTGTGATTTTCTCAAAAACTTGTCCTACGATTTTTTTAAAAATCGCCTGGTTTATTCAATTTTTTATTCTCTACAAGATAGGATAGGCGCCATGTTTGCTGAAATTCTTGGTGAGGGTGTTTTTACGTAAAAAAAGTGTTTTTTTAAGATTACGGCTTTAATATGTATTATAGTGCAAAAATGTATATAATAAAAAATGTAGAGAATTTAAAATGCTAAAACTTGTATTTCAAACATTTTTTTTATAACGCTTAGTTTAGCGGTAATTAGCGACTTTCTGTTTTTTCTCACGAAAACGTGTGAAAATTGATTTTTTTAAGATGTCGACCTAGGTATGCATTTTACGACAAAAGTGTATATAATCAAATTTATAGGAAATTAAAAGATCTACAAGTTTTATATATAGCATTTTTCTCTAGAGAGCCTAGTTTAGCGTGAAAGAGTGATTTTCCATATTTTAAAGCCAAACAGGTCGATTTTCATTTTCCGTCTTTCACTCATGATTAAAATAAGGTTATGTTTTTTGAGGTCAGTTTTTTGTTTATTTCTAATGTTTTATTACTAATGTTAGGTTATATTGTCTAAATTACTTGCATTGGCAAGAGAAAGTTGTGTGAGTGTTTCACACCAGATTTTTTTAAAAATTTCACAAATAATTTCCAAACATTTTGAAAAAAGGAAATTGTAAAGGATAATGTTGCAGGGTGATACTGTACCGTACCTGATACTTGACTGCACAGTACTGAATAGAATAGATGGTACAATAATGATGATAAAAGAACTAACACTCCTAAACGACCTATAACTAAACAAATAAAGAAAAGAGGAGTTGCGTTTTAGATTCGAAGCCGAACGTTTTATGGCGCGTGCTATCGGTACGTTAGATTAGGTCAACGTGTCCCGGGCATCGGCCAACTATTGTTATGCTGTCTTATTGTATATGTGCATTGTGTATTCGGTTTTATTGTGTATGTGCATTCTATATAATTGTTTGTAGGTAGTACTAAGTAAATTATTAAGTTATTTATTGTATTACTTCATAATAATTAGTTGATTATTTATTTTGTAAATCTTTTAGTTATAATAAATACTTGTAATTTTAAACTTTAGTGTATTAATTATTTAATTACCTAGATCCCGAAACGGACCTTAGCGATAAGTGTCACAGTATGTTACTCTATTTAATTACTCAGTTTATTTTTAATTAAAATTTTAATACGGAGTAATAAATAAAAACGAATTGTTTTGTACTTCAACCGGTTATACTGATTATTCAATACAATATTATAGTCTAAAATTTAAGGTCTTTTTGATTTCATTACAAATGACCGAATATTAAAATCATTTAATGTATCAATCAGATAAAACAACCAACCACTGATGCAGCCCTAATGATAAAACCCCTAAAACCGGCGTATCCGCTATTACGTTATTATGATTATATTAATAAACTATGTATGTATTTAAATGCGTGAACGTGAAACGCGTTCAGTTAGATCCATATCATAATGCAGCGCATCTGACGTTTGTAGAGATTAATTCTTCGATACAAATAATAAATGCATTGAATCGATAATGGTATTCAAATTAAACAATAAAATACAAGAATATTAAAACACATTCAGAGTTTATAAAATAATATTGGTTTAAATCATAACTTGTTTTATTAAAAAAAATCACTTTTATGAGACGTCGCGTTTCATGGCTGGTGGCAATTTTTAACATGGTGCTTAAATTGACTTATGGCAAAAACTATTAGTGATTTCTGTATCTACTTTTTAAGACGAATCGAAACTATTTTTGCTTCCAAATTCCGACTTTTATTTCTTAACTTCCGGTTTTGGGCCTCTTCCGGTCGATGCCGGAACTTCAAACCCAATCCAACCCCACTAACTTTTTTATGTCGGTAAGGAATTCGCAAGCCGTTTGTTGCTATCTCTTGTAGTTTCTGACTTTCATTTTTTTGACTCCCGGGGTTTGGCCACTTTCGGTCGATACCGGAACTTTAAACCCATCCAGGCCAACCTTTTGTAGTTTCTGACATTTGGATGTAAAGGACGGACGGACTAAGGAAAATGATAGATGACAATTTTAAAATTTGCCACCAATAAACAAATACGTTTTATAAATTATAAATTATTGTTCTTTTTGTACGAGTATTTCGAACATTTGTGACGGTTCAACTCTGTGCACCGCCACGTCACTCCATTCCACAGCAAATACATTGCGGCAGATACGGCTGTGTTATCGGTCAACAACGGTTGATGCTTCGGCAACCGAGGGACCAACAACAAGAAATGCATTAGTTTGTATTGAGGCTTCTTAACGGTCAACATGTCGGTAACCGAAAATAGTAAATTTTTAAAAGTGGAACGCTTTCTTGACGCGGTTTACGTTAGGCAATTGTTATTTAAGTTAGATAAATTATAAAATGTGAAATTGTTTTGAGACCAAATTTATTAATCGAATTATAACAATAGTAACTAAACAATAGAAACAACTTCACGGATATACAGGGTGTCTCACGAGTAACCCGCGACAAACTTCTAAGGTGGTTTCCTCTCATCAAAATTATGAAAAAAGTTTACATAAACTTTTAAGTCCGGAAACGCTCCGTTAGCAAGTTACGGCTAGCGAAAGATTTCGCCCTGGGTTCGGAACATACGCCTAAATAAAGTCATCATAGAGGTCTAGGAACCCAATTTTATGAGTAGATTTGATGGTTTCTTATATATTTCCACCCGAAAAACTGAATAAAATAAGTTCCAGAACCATATCTCTTGTAGTTTTTGTAATATCCAATGAAAAACGGACAAATCTGTGCATAAAAATACGTTTTTTACGTTTGAAAAACAATAACTGTGTTAAATGGCGAATAAATACGTAAATTTATTTAGCAAAATTGTAGAGATTTTAATTCTGAAGAGAGTGATGTAAAATAGGCCAATAATAAACAAACACAAAGGTTAAAAACTTTATGTTTAATTAAATCAACACATACGAAAAATAAGACAGAAAATGCAATATCTTTTTAATTAACGCTCTTCGTAAACACAAAACATTTTAGCCTAATTACTGAATCTTTTATTTCAATATCCGTACCTTACAAAATTTTTGTTTGTTTTTTTTTTGTTTAACGTCTGACTGTACATAAATTTTTTAACCTTTGTGTTTGTTTATTATTGGCCTATTTTACATCATTCTCTTCAGAATTAAAATCTCTACAATTTTGCTAAATAAATTTACACATTTATTCGCCATTTAACACAGTTATTGTTTTTCAAACCTAAAAAACGTATTTTTATGCACAGATTTGTCCGTTTTTCATTGGATATTACAAAAACTACAAGAGATATGGTTCTGGAACTTATTTTATTCAGTTTTTCGGGTCGAAATACATAAGAAACCATCAAATCTACTCATAAAATTGGGTTCCTAGACCTCTATGATGGCTTTATTTAGGCGTATGTTCTGAACCCAGGGCGAAATCTTTCGCTAGACGTAACTCGCTAACGGAGCGTTTCTGGACTCATGTTTATACAAACGTTTTTCATTATTTTGATGATAGGAAACCACCTTAGAAGTTTGTCGTGGGTTACTCGTGAGTAACTCTGTATAGTGCAACCAACTAAACATCAAATACTGACATTATTTTGTATTAATATCGAATCTTCGTACCTAAACGTAACAGCAAGTAGTTTTTTTTAGCTGAAGTGCTTCACCCCATGTTTGTGTCATGTTTTTTTTATACGAGTTCTTAAAATTCCATGCAGTTCATCAAAAGACTTAAGCGTCATTCTAAAATAATTAAAAAAATTAGTGTCGTCGGCAACAAGAACGTCAAATAACGTATGAAACGCTCCTTGGGTCAATCGCGCTCTTAGTAACGGACTTCAAAGATTTTTATTTTTTCTATTCTTGCCACAGAAGATAAACTAAAGTAGTTTAGTTCAGCCGTTCTTAGTTTGCTCCTACTGTCAACAAACCAAAGCCAGGTACTACAGGGTGCACGCTAGAGTCCGCGACTTTATGGATGTCGTATTCTTATTACGTTAACTCAGTTTTGAATTATAAGTACTTAAATTACTTAAAACATCAGTCATGATATGATGTAGGCCTAACAATTTCATTTATAACTACTTTTAAAAGCATTTTGTATTTAAATACTCGTACTTTTGAAAGTATTTTGTTGTTACTTTTTAATCAGCGTGTACTCATTTTTATATAATGCGCATGCTCAGTGACGTCATTATTTGTTTACATAAGGAGAAAACTAAGTGAGGCTGGACTTTACAGTGCAATTACTTCACCCACTTCCATGGCTAAGCTGTGACTGCGATGAGGGTCAGAAGTCTTGTGTCACCATATGCCCTTCTGCGCTGCTAGTTGGCATTTTTAGCGAGTGGGGTGGTGTGGTGTGGCTAAGCATTTATTGTGGCGTGACGTGACGTGGCGTGGCACAGAATTGATCCTTAAGAAGAGGCCTTATAATTACGGTAGGAAAATTGAACCACACAGTATGAAAATAAGCGTATTCTAACAAGGATAATGGGTTTCCGAAAAATGGAATGCTTCTGAATAGAAATTATCGGAAGCGCGGTCGAAACTGCAATAGAAGGGTCATTATTACGCCTATTATTGATTATTTCTACTACGTTATAGATTATTCTAGTCACACGTAGAAAGGTCTCTATTTAGCCTTATTATTAGAAGTTTTGTGCCTTTCTACAAACGACCATCGCCACATGTATTTCAGGCGCTAGCCTCTTTGTCGGCCAATTCAATTAGTTCAGTTTAGTTTAAGTTGGTGCACGGTTATAATTAGTCAGTACCGTTAGGAAGTGTTTGTATATACATTGTAACAAGTAAGTTAAAGAGAAGGTCTTTGTATGTACTGAAAACATCGTACTGTATTTACTTATTTTAAATGTTTGTAGGTAAGTCAATTTTGTTTTTATTCCTAACGTGTGTACGTTCCAATCTGTTCATTTCAGAACTATAAGCAACCCCATGACCCGATGACATGAGGATGATGTGTATGCCGTGTAAATGAGGTGTAGCCTTGTTCAGATCGAGGCCTACCATTCCTGAGAGAGAGTATGGTTAATTGAACCCTAACCATCAAAGTATACCGGTAACCACTCTTTAGTATTCAAATCTGTATAAAAGTAACTACCTTTACCAGGATTTGAACCTTCGTCTCCGAAAATCAGCTGTTAAGCAGCTGACTTGCGACGACGACTTTACCTTTAGACCAACCCGGTGGGTTAGAGTCAACAATTATTAATTGGAAAATAATCTTCATTATTAAATAAGTTAGTAAGCTTTACGTTTTGAAATTAATTTAATTGTGATTTGTATGTATTCTAACCGTAATAATTAATTGTAAATTATAATCTTGTATATAAATTGCTGTTTTAAGTGTAAATTAAATTTGTTTATTAATTATTGTAAACAGATGCGGAAAAGAATCTAACAATATTTTTATAAATATCTAAAACGTTCTAAATAATATATCTAAGGTTCTTCTGTTCTTAAGACGATGAACATGCCTTCTTTTTACAGTTTCTTAATTTATAAGTTTTCCTTGTAATAAAAATAAAAAATTGTTTTCTGCAGTCTGAACACTCTACAGATTAGGCGGAAGAGAGGGTTGTTTACCCTTAGTATATAGAGCCATTAAGAAAGTACAAAAAAGGTCTTGACATTAGGAGGGGAAAACAATCTTATTTTGTTGTAATGAGGTTTTCGTTTAACTGAATCATAGTTCTTTTGTAGCTGTGTTCCAGATTAATGTCTTTAAAAACTCTTACAATAATTACAATGCTCTCTCACTTACCATGAAGTTTGGAAGAGAATGATTATTCAATTATTAAATCATTACTATTGATAAAACAGAATTAAAATACATCGATTTGTTAACATACAAGTAAAACTATAACTCTAACATAACCTTTTGCTTTTAATTTTTTACTAATAACACTAAGCGGCTATCTCATCTGCCTTACTTCCTTAAAAACAAGAGGTCATGACATTACACACGCATAAACTATTTACACCGGGTTCTTTCACCTTTTTCTTAACCTTTTCATACAAAAAAGAAAAATCGCTTCCTTTATGTTTTAATAACTACTACAGATTGTTATGATTCCTGAATAAAGAAAAATGGTTGTTTTTAAAATACCTGTTTATGAAAAGAAGAAAAATGGTTTCTTTCTGCTCGGAAGCTAATTCTTAAAATCTAACTGCTCAAAATGAGTGGTTACTAACTTACTAATTGTACTAATCAGAGCAGATAAATTTGCAGTACGAGTATTAATCCAGGTTAGATTAAGTTAGATTCAATCTGTAAACATCCTGTACTACGTCAAAAAAACAAAACTACTGTGACAATATTTAAAAGGAAAGTGTTGGTTCCAGAATTCTCTAGTAGGACTGAGATTAAAAAAAGTTATTGTAAATAATAAGAGTTGATAAATACGGTTATTTCCAAGAAATGGTTAGGTATAGTACAGGCCTATTGTTGTGATGGCTACCTGGAAGGTTGGTGTATCTATTTAAATTATTGGCTCTTTTGTAACCCTTTATTTAATCTTAATGCCAGACTGATGACCAGAATTTGGTTTTGTCTTGGTGTGAAGTTTGCATGTAACTGGGAAATTAAATTGTATGATTAAATATTTAGATTGCAAAAAGAAGATAATATTGTAAATTATTTTTATTAAAAAAAAAACACACTTTTATTATTATTATTCAATATTTAATTCATTATTTCATCCTAATGTGTTTACTTCCAGAACCCAATAGAAAGACTTTCTAGTAAAAATCTTTTTCTCGAAATGTCTGTTAGCTTTGGTATAATTATAAGCACGGCCGGTTTGGTTAGTTAGTTAGTTAGTTAGTCTTGATCTGTCATTCAATGAATGAACTGTGCACCGCGTCATAGCAGTTAATATTTTGTGAAAATGTCCGAATCGTAACTGTATGACGTATATAATTGGGTGTACTTGTAAGTAGGATTTAGTTAAATTAGGGGCGAGTTAATCTAGTTACTGGTTAAGTTCATTTATTGTCATTAATTTATCATAATTAGTTTATTATTTATTATAATTATCAATTTAATTGTAGTAATTGTAATTTATTTCTCGATTTAAGTAACATTAATAATTGTAATTTTTAGTGTGTAATATATGGTTGTAATTTTAAACGATAGTTTTTTTTATTATTTATTTTACCCAGATCCCGAAACGGACCTTAGAGATAAGTGACAATAGATTTATAATATATATCTACTATATATATCTATATATAATAGACAGTTCAAGTTTGCAGCATCTGTGGTAAACATATCAATCATTCTACAAAAAATTTACCAGTCGCACATCCGAAAAATCACTTATACTTAAACTAAAAATTCTACTTTGTAGTTCACAAATTTTATGGATACAGATAAATAAATATAGAGATTACTTTGTTTTGAAGTGATCGGTTACGTATCATACCGGAACTTTGGTCTAAACTAACGCGAGTACAACAGTCCGCCGCCACCTTGGGGAGGAAATGTGCAATTTTAAGCAATGTATAAGGGGGTTCTCTACTGTCTACAGGTAACCGATTTGTGAGCTCTGAAATTACTTACATTCTTGCCCATGAGAATAATGCCGGCATTAAACATTCTATTACCCCGTACAAGCATTCCTAAGCGTCCTCAAATCAGCTCTATTTTCTAAGAACAAAGACACCTGCCAAATGGATGGAAAAAGAAACGGATTTACAATTAAGGAGTTTTATAGTACTATATAATTATTACGGGTGTCCCACGAAGAGGTTGCTATTTTTGAATTATGTTATGCCGGATGTATCACACACTCTACAAACTGGAAATTTTACAGTTATAATAAATAGATAAGTAAAAAAGTACCCTCGGGTGTCATTTGCTTATGATTAATCAAAACAAAATGGTGGAAAGTAATTTTATTTGCATAACCATTTCAAATTGGTGATTTGTTACAATGTTACTTAAGTAATAAAAAGAAAGAAATATGAAAGTGATAAATTACACAACTCTGCATTTTAAATATTTTTCACTGATGTTTATGTTAAATTAGGTCATTTTATATGTATTTTTCACGCTGAATCCAAAAACGTTATTAGATTTTTTCTATCACGTCAGGTTTTTTTACAAATGGCAGTAATAAAATTTGGAATTTTTACTTTTTTCATATTTATCAGATTATACTTACCGATTTACATACCCTTATAACTAGTGATTACGTCATTGGAGAATCTTAAACTATGTGATTTAATTGAATTTGTTTCTAACAATGCAACAAGGAATGGTTAAAAAAGCTATTTTTAGTAAAAAATAAATATTATTAAACTGTTGTAAAAAGTATTAAATTTGATTTTTACATGATTACAAAGAACATTTAATAACACTTAACAGTTTTAATTACATTTCACAAAAAAAAAATTAAAAGCAGTATAAAAAATACAAAAATAGTTTTTTCTCATTACTTAACATTTTTACTTTGATTTTTTAATTTCTTCTCGGGAGGATTAAAACTTCTTTTCTCGATTTCCTGGTATTTCCCAGATTTTTGCACTCCCTTTTCAACATAAAGCAGTAGTCAGCTATCATGTTCTTATTCCATCTACCTTGATATCTTTTTCCATTTCCTTTATGTCTTGATTGAACCTTTCCCCTTGTTCTTCACTAACATCACCCAGGTTTTCGGGGAAAAAGTCTAAGTGAGAATGAAGGAAGTGTATTTTGACGCTCATGTTACAGCCTAATTTATGCATGTTGACCAGCATTTTCTTAACGATAGATTTATAGTTTGATACCTTATTGTTTCCCAAAAACTTTTCAACAACATCCTTAAATGAATTCCAAGTGTTTTTCTCTATTGCAGTTATAGTTTGCTCAAAGTTGGTGTCTTTCATTAGAGTTCGAATTTGAGGTCCAACAAAAATGCCTTCATTTAGCTTTTCACTAGATATTTTGGGAAACTTGCTACTTAAATATTGAAAGCAATTTGCTTCTTTGTTAAGTGCCTTCGTAAATTGCTTCATAATGCCTAATTTAATGTGCAATGGAGGAAGCACGACATTTTCCTTTTTTATCACAGGGGCATTTACAATGTTTTTTCCACCAGGTATTAGCTCACCCCTTGGTGGCCAGCTAACTACATTCCAGTGTTTGTCTTTTGCCCGGCTATCCCATTCACAGATAAAACATGGCAACGTTTTATAGCCGCCTTGTTGTCCTAAAAGCATTCCTATTACTTTAAGATCCCAGCAAACCTTCCATTGATGCATATCGTAGTTGATGTTTTCTAGAAGAGACTTAATGTTTTCATAAGACTCTTTTAGATGCACAGAATGAGCCACAGAAATCGACCCACATAAATTTTTATTATGTTGTAACACACCTTTGAGGCTTCTTTAAGAGGAGTCAATGAATAAATCTCCAATCTACAGGGTTGTATCAAAAAAACACCATCAGCCCTTCTATATTGGAACAAAATACCATTAAATCTTTTTCTTCAAAAAATTTTATAAGTTTACTCTCCCTATGCCTGTACCATGAGTATGATGTTCCGGGGGCCAAAAGATTTTTTGCTTTCAGCCTAGAACCTAGTAATTCTGCAGCCTCTTTTGAAAGGTTCAAATCTCGTGTAAGATCATTGAGTTCTTCTTGGCTAAACGTTTGTGGAGTTTGGTCATCACTTGGACAAAAACCTTGTGCGGTGCCCAACTCTTATCCTGGTCGCCAATCTTCAATCCAAAATAGGCTAAGTAGGCTTGTTTCACAAATTTTGTTATATCCTGTCTTTGTTTAACAATTATAAAACTTCCACATATATAACAAAATATATTAGAACTGTTTAAACATTTACGTGAACTCGTTATTACCAGTTGCTAACTCAAAAACATTACAAGGAACAGTTGCACACTTTACACTAAACATATCCTCAATTAACATCAATCTGCTTCTCTTGTGGAGGGAAAGTACAGCTGAGTAGCAGCAGGTTTACCAACTGCTGGCTGTTTAAGCAAAAATATACCCAAACTAAATTGCTATAACATCATTAAATAAATTAAAGATGATTATTTATTTATTTGCTTTAGTTAGAAACAGCAAAAAAATGAATAAATTTATAAAATTTTATTAATGTTTGTGAGAAAACCAGACGTGATGGAGGAAAATGGATTTCAAATTCGTAATCAGCACTAAAAAATACATTAAATAACGGTAAAACTAGGAAGACATCAAAAATGATGCAGAGTAGTGTTATTAATGAAAACAATTTGTTTCATTAACTTTTATTAGAAGTGGTGTCCATCAATAGCCATGCTGATCGATTTGGAATGGCTAAAACAGCTGTTTTTTCTATTTGAATCCTATTGTAAATACAAGTGGTTTTATCCACAAGATTATTGTTCATTTTTGATATTATTTTCTTACTCCGCCATTTTGTTCTCATTAATCGTAAGCAAATGAAACTCGAGGATACTGCTTTTACATATTTATTTATTATACTGTACATTATTATTGATATAACTGTAAAGTTTCCAGTCTGTAGGGTATGCGATACGTCCGGCATATTAATTTAAAAATAGCAAACTCTTCGTGGGCCCCCCGGTATATACATATAACGTTCGTACCTTAAAAATATTTTACCACACATTTAAAATATCTAGGTTTAAATGTAAAAAGGCCTCAATTTGAATACTAAAAATTTAGCAATACTGCAACAGCTTATTTCATAAATCAGTATTTTTCCAATAACTCGAAAAAGTAATATCAGGAATTTCCCTGTAGTCGCTATAGCTTACTTGGTGTGTAACTTCCAATACTCTTTTCGACTCTCCATCTACGTGTTTACAGGGAATAAACAGAAACCTCCTTCGCAAGATAACGTTTAGTGTGACATAAGATAGTGAGAGTTATACATTTCAGTACGTATCCATATTAAAAATAAATCTTTTTAATTCATCCTGGAGCTTAAAATAAATTCTATTGTACAAAAATTTGAAAATTTGACTAACCTTTTCAGCTGCCTTGATCCTAATGATCTTCTTATATGTGTGTTGGTGAATTCACGACCATTAGATTAGGTATAAAAAATATCATTTGTAATTTTTAAACCAACAGAAGATGTAGAATTTTTAGGATATAGGTTTTAAAATTTCAAATTATTTGTGTTCATTAATCATCGTGGATTCACCAAAACACATGTAAGAAGATCATAAAGATATAGGCAGCCAAAAAGATTAATGAAATTTTCAAATAGGCTACTTACACAGGTTGGTTGTAAAGTGTGTTTCAACCATCCTTAACTTTGTTGCTAAAGCAGATAGCAAAATGCGGTTTGCAACAATCTTCATTACTATGAGGGGCTACCTATGTAGGGGACAGTTTTCCAGTTTTGGTCCTTAGGGATTGTAGGGGTGCGGGTAGGCCCCTAAGTTAAAAATTTTAAATAGAACTATAGGCTAGTGATACCTAATGTTAAAGCCCCTAGTGAGACAAGAAAAATTAAATTCCAATCATCCGAACCAAAATGGCGGCTATTTCTGTGGTCACTACATTTGCGAGTGATACACGGCTTAAAATTCATTTTAAAAATTTATCTAGCTTTTAAAATTAAAAAATTTCTCGATTTAAAAAAATTAGCTAGGTCATTTTTTACTTTATCTTGCCTATATGAATATATAGGAAAGATAGGAAGTTAGTATTGTTTTCATGTCGATTTTTCTAAATCGAGTTTTCACCTGATCTACACGTTATCAGACCCCCTGAACCCCAAAAACCATGTTTTTAGCGATTGGTGTGTGTTACTAACATGTTATTTAACAAAAACCATGTTATTTAACAAAAACCATGTTTTTAGCGATTGGTGTGTGTGTTTGTGTGTGTGCGTGTGTGTGTATGTGTGTGTGTGTGTGTGAGCAAATATCTCAAGAACGGAACATCGGACGAAAATGAAACTTGAAACTAAAGTTAGATACTACTAAAGAACCCGACACGAACATTTTCATCAAAACAGGTCAACCGGAAGTAGTAGTTTATTAGTGTAATTTTTCACTTTTGTGCAATTTTCTCAAAAACGGCTTCTACGATATTTTAAAAAATCGCCTTATTTACTACATTTTTTATGTTCTATAAGATAGGGAAGGCACCGTATCTGCTGAAATTCTTGAGGAAGCTGTGCTGTCGTAAAAAAAATGTTTTTTTTAAGATTGCGGCATTAAATGCATTTTAGCGCAAAAATATATGTACTAAAAGTTGTAGACAATTTAAAAACCTACAACTTTTATTTCAAACATTTTTTTGTATAACGCTTAGTTTAGCGGTAATTAGCTATTTTCTGGTTTTTTTGTCATGAAAATCTGTAAAAAATGTATTTTTTAAGATTTCGGCCTTAGTACTCAATTTACAACAAAAGTACAAAGTAGTCGTATTATATAATAAAGTTTATAGAAAATTGAAAGATCTACAACTTTTATTTCAAGAATTTTTCTTTACAGAATTTTTTCTTTATTTCTCATTTATCATTTTTCTTTCTAGTTTAGCGTGAAAGAGAGATTTTCCGTAGGCTAATATCAAGCCAAAATGAGGTTGGTTTTCATTTTGCATCATTCACTCATAATTAAAATAAGGTTATGTTTTTTGAGGTTAGTTTTTTGTTTATTTTTAATATTGTATTACAAAATATTTGATTATATTGTTCATTATTTGCATCGGCAAGAGAAAGTCGAGTGAGTGTTTCATACCAGATTTTTTAAATAAATTTTTAAAATGAATTAATGTAAATAAGCTTCAATGTATCAATATTTTTTTTTCAATTTGTTTTCTCTTTATAACTTTTAATGTTTTAAAATCGTTCAGTTTTGTATTTAAGTTAAGTCAATGTATATACTTTTATTAACTTTTTAATTTGTGTAAGTACGGTTATCAAAACTTCAATGTTAGAATATTTTTGAGGAGGACCATCACTGGGTGGCCTTCTCTCTTGTCATTCTTAATTCTAATCATTTACTTATAGTTACTTAGATAACTGATTGTAAATAAATATAATGTTTCACAAAAAAAAAAAAAAAAAATGAATTTTACGCTGTGTGTCACTAGCAAATGTAGTGACCACAAAAATAACCGCCATTTTGGTTCGGATTATTGAATTTAATTTTGCTTGTCTCACCAGGGGCTTTTTTGTGTTGTCACTAAATTTGTTTTTTTCTGTTTAACGTCCGACTCTTCTGCAATTACTGCTAATGCAGACGACTAAATTTGGTGGCTATTTTTGTGGTAGCTAAATTTGTTTAAATCGATAAATTCATTAATTTTGGAATTAATTTTAAAAGCTAGGTAATTTTTTTAAATTGTTTAAATTAATTTTAAGCTGTGTATCACTCGCAAATGTAGCGACTACAAAAATAGTCGCCATTTTGGTTCTGATGATTGGAATTTAATTTTTATTGTCTCACTAGGGGCTTTAACATAAGGTATCACAAGCCTATACTTCCTTTATAACATTTTTAACTTATCGCCATCCCCTACAACCCCTAAGGACTAAAACTGTAAAACTGTCCGATATATAAGTAGCCCCTCATAGTAATGAAGATTGTCACAAACCGCGTTTTGCTATCTGCTTTAGTAACAAAGTTAAGGGGCGGGAAGTTGTAACTTACTTTACAACCACCCTGTACGATAGCATCCGTATTACTATAAAATAATATTGGCAGTGAAAGCAGACAGTCTTTTTTTATTATGAAATCACAAAAAAAAATAAACGTAAGTTTTTTTCTAATTAAGAAAGAACACAAGTGTAATTTGAAAGATGAGCAATACGATTCGTACTATCATTCCATACCAATTTTGGTTTGGAAAAAATTTCACAAAAATCCCTTATTTTACCCATCATGGTTTAAGATACGTTTTTGTGGATTTTCAAGACGTCAAGTGAGATTTTACAATTAATTTCGGTGTTTCTCATGTAACATTATCACATTTCCTTAATTTCTGTTGGCAAACTTAGAATGGATTGCAACGTACACACATTACAGTTTTAAAAATCCGGTGTGAAACACTCACATGACTTTCTCTTGTCAATGTAAATAATGAAAAATATAACCTAACATTAGTAAACAACGTAAAATGGAAAATGACCGCCTCCGTGACGTAGTGGATAGCGCGCTAGCCGACTAAGCGGAGGTCCCGGATTCGATTACCGGCTAGGGTCTGGAAATTATTACGTACCGAACCCATCATTACGGTTTCTTAACCCACCGTAGTCGCTAATAATCCAACTGTTGAGACTTTCAATAACCAAAAAAAAATATCTGGTGTGCAACGCTCACACGATTTTCTCTTGCCAATGCAAATAATTAACAATACCTATAACCGAAAATTAGTAATAAAACATTAAAAATAAACAAAAAAATATAACCTAATTTGAATCACGAGTGAATGATGCAAAATGAAAATCAATTTCAGATTGGCTTAAAAATACAGAATATCACTCTTTCACGCTAAACTACGCACTGTAGAGAAAAATGCTCTAAATTAAAGTTGTAGATGTTTTAATTTCCTATAAATTTGGTTATATAAACTTTCGTCGTAAAAGGCATATAAGGCTGAAAAACTTAAAATACCGTTTTTTACACGTTCTCGTGAGAAAAAACAGAATATCGCTAATTTACCGCTAAACCAAGCGTTACACAAAAAAATGTTTGAAATAAAAGTTGTAAGACTTTAAATTGTCTACAACTTTTATTATATGTCATTTTTGCGTTAAATGCATATTAAAGTCGCAATCTTAAAAAAACATTTTTTTTACGACAGCACAGCCTCCTCAAGAATTTCAGCAGATATGGTGCTTTCCGTATCTTATACAGCATAAAAACTTTAGTAAATAAAGCGATTTTTAAAAAATTCGTAGGACCCGTTTTTGAGAAAATCACAAAAAAGTGAAAAATGACACGAATAAACTACTACTTCCAGTTGACTGATTTTGATGAAAATGTTCGTATCGGGGCTGGTAGTAATACCTAACTTAAGTTTCAAGTTTCAAGTTCGTACGATCTTCCGTTCTTGAGATATTCTGTTCACACACACACACACACGCACGCGCGCGCGCACGCACACACACACACCAATCGGTAAAAACATGTTTTTGGGTTCAGGGGGTGTACATCCGGACGTGTATATCCGGTGAAAACTCGATTTCGAAAATCGACATGAAAACAATACTTTCCTTCCTATAACCTATATTCATATAGGCAAGAGAAAGTAACACCTGAAAAACATAACCCGAGTCAATGATACTAAATGAAAACCAAACTCATTTGGCTTAATAATACGGAATAGGCCTATCACTCTTTGACGCTTAACTAGGTTCTGTAGAGAAAAATGCTTAAAATTAAAGTTGTAGATCTTTTAATTTCCTATAAATTTTATTATTTACACTTCAAACTAAAGCCGAATTCTTAAAGAAAATCCATTTTTTACAAATTTTCATGGAAAAAAACAACAGAACATCACTATAATTACCGCTAAACTAAGCGGTAGTCCTATACAAAGAAATGTTTAGAATAAAAGTTGTAGGTTTTTAAATGTTCTACAACTTTGATTACCTATATGCTTTTTTTAACCTACAATGGATATTAAGGCAGCAATCTTAAAAAAAAAAATATTTTTTTTCTACGATAGTAAAGCCTCCCCAAGAATTTAAGCAGACATGGCGCCTACCCTATCATGTAGAGCATAAAACAATGTAGTAAATGAGGCGATTTAAAAAAAACGTAGAAGTTATTTTTGAGAAAATAGCAAATAGTGAAAAATTACACGAATGAACTAACTACTACATACGGATGACCGATTTTAATGAAAATGTTCGGGTCGGGTCCTCTAGTAGTACCTAATTTAAGTTTCAAGTTTCAACATCGTACGATGTTCCGTTATTGAGATATTTTGTTCACACGAACGCAGGCACGCACGCGCGCGCGCGATGAAAAAATAGGCCTAATTTTATTCCTATATATTCATATATGCAAGAGAAAGTAAAAATAGTGAATGCTAAAAAAATTCAACATTACACTAAGAAGTTGAATATTTTAGAATTTTTTGTGGTAAATAAATATTACCGCAGAGAGAAATTTAAAAGGTTCATTGACTAGCCCTACAGTTTAGTTGGTTGTGTTTTGGGTTGTTCAAATTTTTTACAATCATGTACGTATTAGGAATACAAAAATATTTTAAAAATGGTAAATATCTTGTCGTCAGAAGTTTGCCGCATACAAGTTAAACTCTCGGCAGTACAGATTATGTCTGGTACTAAACCTACAACATATGTTACAAAAAAAAATTAATTCATGATAATCAATATTTCGATATTTACTGTCGTAGGCCTATGCACGCACGCATAATCTGATATCCGTGAATGTTCTCCCTTTGTGATATCAAACAACTGAGCATGTTACTACTTGTAGTTTAACACAACTCAAATATTTTTAAAAATCGGACTGAGATTCTACGAACCAAAAATATTGCGATTGATGATGATAATATTTGAGCTCAAAAACAACAAAAATTAAAAATTCTTTCGAAAAATTTTACTGCATAAATTATCTTAATAACCTATTACATAGACATAATTATTATTTCTACAAAATGTGTTGAAAATTCGTTTCTTGATTCATTATGAAAAGAACACAAATTCGATTTCAATGTAATTAAAACATAATTTAGTCATTAAGATACACGTAAATGGTTGTCATAAAACAAAGTTAGGAATTTAACTTACCTTTGAAGTTTGTTCTTTTAGTAATATTGTAACAATTTATGAAAAATTAACTTACGTACTGTGTCTATGTTTACAGATTCAATTGCTTCGGGGTACACAATGCCATCTAACGGTGATAAAGAGAACTGCGTTCTATACATTCTCGTAATGATATACTGGTTGCATATACAAAAAATTAAAAGTACAGTCTACAGTGAAATACCTATAATACGTGTAGTGACGTACACATTCACAGTTTTGTATGGTATAAATACTACCATTTTTTACCATAACTTGTATTCCAATACAACTAAATGGTTGTAATGGTAAAAGATCATTTTATTATACATTGGTTTTATATTAACAAAAAATCCAAACAAATTTAAGATATTGTCAATTAATATTACCAGTCTCTAATTTTTATTATTATCATTATTATAATTAATACAAATAGAACTAAATAAAGTAATAATGAATGATTTGTCAGTAGAAAATACATTAGCATGACACTGACTTTTGTACAGTACAAAAACATCTTAAAAATCTTCCTGAAATTTAGTTCATTGGAACTTTTAAATCCCAAAAAGTATTCAAATCCATTTTTCAGTTTCTTGCCATTAAGTGTTAAAATAATCCATAGAGTTAAAATATTCTGAGCATCAGGATATGCAACATCCATTTTGTATTTTGAGAAAGTCTACGTATAAATTTTAAATGCACCTTTAAAAGTGAACATTGAAGTACTTATGTGTTATTTGCCACCAAAATAATGCTGGCCAGTTATAGTTTCATAAATTTATGAAGTAATTTGGCAAGTAATTGTGACCTGCCTTTTCATATAACAAGGGCTGTGTAAGAAGAACAAAACAAATTGTATTTCAAAATTTTATTTAAAATTTTCAGTCTCATTATAAAAATGATACATAAAACTAACTCACATACTAAAGTATATAAAATACAATTATTATAATTAAGATAATGGTTCTTAATAAATTATAAGAAAATTGTGTATTTATCTGAGGGATATTTAAATTTAAAATTGATGGAGAACTCATCAGGTAAATAGGCATTACCATCAAATGAACAATATTACCAATTTTTTTTCAAAAGAGAACCTCACTATGATATATATTATATTTAGATTTTTTATTAAATTAAGATACATACACTGATTTATGCTGCATACATTTACGGTATCTCGTAAATACATAGATTACAAAAAGGTTGTTCCTGAAATGCATGGAAAAACATTAAACGCTGGTTACATTGTGTTAAAATCAAAAAAAGCCAATATATCATGTCTGAAAATGCTTTGCTTACAGTGAAGGGATAGCCCCTCCATACCTGTTACAACAAGAGAAACTGCTAAAATTTGGACCCCAGGTCCAAAACTATACAAGGATTAATGGAAAGGATTAGGAAAAGAAGACTAAATTTTACGGACAAATGTATAGAATAGATGACAACTGGTTTAAGAAGTCAGAAAAGATATTGAGAAAATTGGAATAAACTGAGAAAACTTAATGAACTGAACCAAATTCAGACAATCCAGATTACAGACTAAGGGCTTCCATGAAGAGGAAAAACAGAACACTGGGTGGACAGAAGAAAGGAGAAAAGCCTACAGTGAATGAATGCTGAGAATGTGGGCTGCAGAAAGAGCTTCCAGAAACATCTAAAATTAGCCCTTTACAAAAAAAAAAAATTAAATGCAAGTGGGTAGTTTTTAAATAGGGTATCCTACACAGTTGTTATTGCCTAGTGTCTTAACCACTGCCTCTTTTTATCCCAATTCATCCAATCATCTCCTCACCATGGCCTTATCCACGTCATCTTTAGGGACTTTTGGTATCTGCTTCTCTTGCACCTCTCCACTGGACTCCAATCTGCTGCCTGCACTATCCATCTACCCTTCTCATATGCCCGTACCATGTCAGTCTTTTTCCCTTAATACAACTCAAAACATCACTCCACCTCAATTCTATTCTATTTTATTACCCAATTAAAAACTTGGCTCATTCTTGTCCACAGCTTCACCTCGGTTGCATTGAGTTTACCCCATCTCTTATTCACCACCCAACTCTCAGACCCACAATTATTACGCTGGATTCTACTGTGTAGAATACTTTAATTTTTGTATTTTGTGTGATGTGTTTATCCCATAATACTGAGTTAAGTTGCCTTATTGAAAGTTCAGCCTTGCCTCAATTTGTTCCTTATTTCCTACTCTATGTTTCCATTCTTTAAGATTGTAAATATTCCGGATTTAATTGTTTAACCCAGTTATGATAAAATACCTTTATTAAATTTTGTAAATAATACTTCATAAATAAATAATTTAACAGAAAATTGTAACGTAAAATATCCAGCAGTTTACATGAAATGACAACTAATTGCAAATAAATGACCTATGATGGATTTTTCATGAATCCCAAAGTTTTTAATGCATTTCCGAGATATTCCGTATAGTAAACAGTTTATTGCAACTATAGGGAATATAACAAATGTTTCATGCACTTCAGATTTACAAATATGTTTAGCCACTTCTGTGGCCCAGTGGTTAGCATGCTATGCTGCAAAACAGAGGTCCTGGGTTCTGGAAAATTATTACAAGTTCAAACCCATCGTTCTTCAACCCAATGCAGTCATTAATAACAAAGATGTGACTTGCAGCATGTCACTCTACAAGAATTATATTGTATGTAAGGTTGAGCTGTCAACAATATGTAAATTTCAGTAAATTAAAATTTTTATTAATTGTTAGCAAATAATATAAACTGATTTTATTTATGTTAAATGAATATTTATAAGCAAGAAAATTACCATTTCAACATAAATTGATAATATTTTAATTCACCTGTGTGATGATGTCTCATAGAATAAACATTTTACCACGTATAAATTTTAAATGTGTAAACAGTAAAATATCCAAAAACAAAATAATTAATTCCTTACTCAATTCAAAAAAACAAGTTTCAACAATATTAAAAGAATATACTAGAATAATACTATGTCATTTTTATGAATAACTTCAAGAAATTTTAATAAAAAATAGTATAAATACAGTTGAAAAGTCAGCTTCCGGTGCCTTAGTGCCTAAACATTGACATTGAAGAGGATGGATGTTACGTGTGTCCAAACACATTATGTGTGTCAGTAATTTGATTACTAAATATAATTAGTTTCCAGGTCATAATAAATTGGTTAACAGTACATATAACTACGGAGATTATCCATACATTTATACCTTTCATCGGAGAGAACATTAAGGACAAACTAACAAGGAACACAGCATATTAAAACACATATCAATTGATTTTTTTCTTGAAATTCTATTTAATAACCAATAGCCTTTATTAGAATTTGTCAATTATAATCTTTTCATGTATTCAAAAATAAAATTTACAACTCAACCTAACTAATTTGTTACAGACTAGTAAAACTAAAAAAAATTGCTTGTTTGTATTTACTTTTTTAAACACAGTTAATCTATTAACACTTGCATGCTGTTTTAACTAGCTGCATATGAATGGTTTATCCATGTTTACTAAAATGTAAATAGAGCCACTAATTTTCTTCATTTATAGGGTGGAGTGCAATCAAACCAAACACATATAAGTAGATCATATTTTAATAATGTCGTAAAGGCAAATGTAATAAGAGGGATCAATAATTTTTGAGTCACCAATATTTTAAAAAAATTGTAAAAATTAGTTAAAAAGAATGTAGTACAGTTGAACTTCCATAATTCGAATTATCTACAACTCGAATTACATGTGGTTTCCCTAGGATTTACTCCTTAATTTACGTTAAAATTAGCGTCCATAACTTGAATATTCGTAACTCGAACTTCTTGTTAGAGATTTTTTAAAAATCCAATTTATTTATTTATTTTTTAATGCAAATGTGTGCGAAAATATTTTTGTATCCTGGAATAGAAGGTGTATTAAATTGGCTGCAAGGAGTACACAGAAAAAACGTTCCCATATCAGGTGTATTGCTTCGAGAAAAATCATATCAATTAGCGATGCAACATGAGTCGTACCAAATTTAAAGCCAGCAGTAGAAGACTAGAAAAAATTAATTGTCATGGAATTGTTTAAAAGGTTATTTGAGATGAAAGTGCCTCAGTTTCAAACAAAGACTGCTTAAAATTACAAGCAATCAATAATACTTCCCCTACATAAAAGTGCCAGCCCGTTGGCATAGTGGTTAGTGCAACTGGCTTCTACGCTGGGGTCCCAGGTTCGATTCCCAGTCAGGTCTGACATTTTTTATCACTCATTTTCATTTATCATCATTCTCCACCATCTGCATTGGCAGAATTTGCAAAACAGTCAGCCATAAAACCAAAAAAGTTACAGTACAGAACATTCGTGCAGAACCATACCATTAAGACAGAATTTAATTTTTAAATGTTTAACATTATCGTTAAAAATTGATTAAAATTCTATTTTGTTGTTCTGTATTTCAAATTTTCTTTAACTCAAATTATTACTATATTCCCTACGTGGTTTGAGTTATGGAGATTCAACTGTACCATACTCTGTAAAATAATTATTAAAACATTTATTGATTTTATTACTTTTAAAAGTATAACAGAAATCTTTCTTTAAAAGATCAATAACACATATTCACAAAAAACCGAAATTAAAGCTTATAGGCAAATATGACGAACTAATTAAAACTAATATGATAATATTTGAGCCTAAAACTGGAACCGAATCCAACAGGGTGTATTCGGACGAGAATAGGCACCAAAGGTCGGAATGCCTAAAAAATATGTGGGCGAAATGGAAAGAAGCAAGAATAATACAACTTGCATGCTTCGGGAATAAGAAGAACCAATTACAGAATGGACTTGCCAGAAATTTGACTAACGTGATCCTATGAGGTCGTAAAAGCAAAAAAATAAAAATAAATAGTATGTACAAAATATACCATCCAAGTTCAACTTCATATTTATTAAATTTAAACTACAATCTTATCCTTAAATTAATCAGGCTTTTATATTTATTACACATTCTAAACTATAAAATAACAAAATAAAATTATACATATAACATAAAACTTACTTTTTAATTCCAACACCAATTAAGGAGAAAATAAAACATATTTTTTTAGAATAAAATAAATCTGATAAAAATAAAATAATATACACAGTATATTAAATAACAAATTAAAGCATATAAAAATTTATTAAAACTACATTTATCATTATAGTATCACAAAAATGTTTGTTATATTTTAAAACACTAATAATTCTATAATATACACATATAAAAATAAAATCTTTCATGAATAATGCTCGCAATAATATAATATTTAATTTTAATGAGATATAGTTTTAATTATTTATATATTCCAGTACTGTACTTGAAAAAGTGTAGTATAACTTCCAATATGTAGAAGAACTACTGAAGCATTTGCCTAGGAGTAAGGAGATTCGTAGAAACATAAAACAATAGTAACAACACCGATTACTTGTATTGTACCAGTACACTTAGAAATGGTAGATATTGGCAAATCTTCCTTGGCAACACAAACGCGTCAAATAGACAATTACAAACCAAACAAATGACACAGTGGGCATATAAACTTTTAGAACTTAATTTAAAAGCAATTAAGCTGGTTTAAGTAAAACATGCTCAACAATTGTGTATTTTCTGTTGTATACAACAATGTTTGTCAAAACTGTCAAAATGAAGATGATATGCAAAGAAGGGAGATTGAGCAAGGAGGGTTATTATAATGTGCGCAAAATTCCGATGACCATGTGCATCCAGGTTCTTCCCACTTATTTTTACCAATATACTAAATAGATAAGATAGAATTATAAACCTAAATTAGAATATGTTAGATAAATTCCAACCAAAGATAGATAAAAACTTTAACTTTTGGGGACATTTAAATCAGGGCATACTAGCATACAAGATTTCTCCAATGGTAAAACAGATCTATACTGTCAAGTGTGACCGTACATAGTGCATAAGAAAAAGGAGAGAATCAAACTTCATATTCCCAAAAAACAAACTTATTTGTTTTTCTCTAATAGAGATGGTGAAATAGGATGAGAGGGACTGGTTCTTTCTTCATGATAATGCTCCTGTGCATTTGCCATTAATGGTAACTCAGTTCTTGGCTAAGAAATAAGTTTCTGTGATCACAATCACCCACCATGCTCATTGGCTCTAGGCTCAACCGACTTCTTTCTATTCCCTAAACAGAAGACTGCCACAAAAGGAGAGCATTTTGATGACATAGAATCTATTCGACGAAATATGACAAGCGAGCTGTGAAGCATTCTGCAAGAACATTTCTCAAACGCCTTCCAGCATCTCTACCACTGGACAAAAATATGTACAGAGTTTTGTCCGAACTCATCTTTCGTTAAAAACAAATCTGTCTTGAGACTTTCTGAATATACTGTGTATATTTATAGGATTTTGTTTCCTTTATAAGTCACAACTTTAATGTTGATACTAACAACTTTTAATTTTTACTCTCGGAAGGTAGTTACCTTCCGAGAGTAAAAAAGAGAAGAGAGTAGAAAAGTATTTATTGTGAACAAACAGAACATTGATGATGTTATTAAATTATTAAAAGTGGTTGTAACAGGAACATGAAGATAATACTGGTACAAATTCCAGTAATACATTTTTTAATTACTACAATACGATTCAAGATTATGTAATTTGTAAAAAAACCTATATTAATAAAACCTGGCTTCGGAAATGTCTTTTATTTTGTACAGTTAGATAAGTATATGGAATAATTGTTACAAAATTTCACATTAATAAAGATTGATATGTACTTTTTTCTTATTTTACTAAGTTGCAACAAATATTAGTCTAGGAGAAAATACTTAAAGAGGGAGTCTACCTTAAAATAAAAAAAAAATTTGGTAAATTTAGTTTTTTGGCTAAATATAAACATCCCAAATTTTTGTGAATGAAACCGTGTAATTATTTTGTTCCTATGGAATTTGGAAATATTTTTTTAAAAATTAATAATTAAAGTGTTACCATAACTTACAACGCCCCTTACACTTTTTTAACATTTCCCTAAAATTACATTTAATGTGTTTTTGTAAAGTCAAAAAAATTATAACGTTAGTTCTATGATAGCTAGAGTCATAACTATTTTTATACCACAGTGTACGTAATTTTAAATATACTACGAGATGATCAAAGCTTTTTTCATGAAATGTTATACATGTTCTTTTATTTCACTTTGGATAATTAGTAAGTCCCAAAATGTAAATATTTTGTACAATTATAAATTACAACAAAAATGATTATTTCTTACCTCTTTTTTGGTTGTTATTCAGGTTCTATGTTTAAAAACTTACGATCATTTCAGTGTAACTACCTTCTTCACAGTATTTAAAAAAATTAAATTAAAATTCAAAATTGTCATTACATTCAGTTATATCAATAAAACTACAAATTTATTTATATGACTGAATGGAACGACCATTCTGATTTTTAATTTAATTTTAAATACTCTGAAGAAGTTGGTACCACTGAAACAATCGTAAGTTTTTAAACATAAAAACTACATAGCAACCAAAAGAGAGGTAAGAAATAATAATTTATATTGCTGTTTCTAAATTAAATGGTTGGCAAGATGCATTACAAGTATTTCTTTAGTACAATGCTTTTTGAAGGAATATATAAAACCTTTCTGACAATCATCAAGGTTAATTTAATCTTAAATTTGATTCCATACTATTTCTTATTTAAAGTGGTGAAAATATCTATGTAAAATAATAAATTAATATTGCTCAAAAAATATGTTGACCAGTTGGAAAGAAATCTCATTTTTTCATGTGGCTGTTTAGGCGAGACTCCATATATGGGATCTAATGGCGGTCAAGTTGTTAGACCATTTAATTCACCAAAACAAAATTTATACAATTATATCCACTTTGATGAAGGTTGCAAATTGCTCGACTGTTAATTTAAGGGTTCCACATTTGATTTCTGACCAAGTTCTGGAAAATTTTAACATACTAGAACCCACTATTACCGTACCAAGCAGTGGCTACAATTTTAAATACATAAAATAATTTTTTTTAAACAAAGATTACTTAACATTTCCTCAGCAAACTAACTGAAGATCTAATGTCTTTTAGTCAGAGCAATCACCTTTACAAGATTAATTCTGTTACCATACAAAAGTATTTACTACCTTAAAGAAATTTAATCTGTAATGCTTAAGAGCAGTAACTTTTAGTTGTTTCATGAGATTCAAGGACAAACTATACTAGAAAAACTTAAAATACAATTATTGCATTATTTAACATAAATACAGGCCTTCTGTTACC
Source organism: Catonia carolina (assembly GCA_035578175.1). Taxonomy (NCBI): domain Eukaryota; kingdom Metazoa; phylum Arthropoda; class Insecta; order Hemiptera; family Achilidae; genus Catonia; species Catonia carolina. The sequence continues at coordinate 87,950,046 of JAQMRL010000002.1, forward strand.
ATTACTGTTTGAAATATCATGAACAAAGGAAAATTGCATAAGATGTACAAAAATCAGTTAATATTTTCATTAAACTATGAGTTATTATGAACACCGATTCTTTTAAGAAATGATTTTGCCCATGTTGTATTTAATTTTATAGGACCACCATTATCTTCTAATAACCCAGGATCACATTTATTAAGTATCTGTTTAGCGGTAGTAATCGCTAAAAACGATGAAACTTTTTCACCAGATCGAACAAGTTCTTTTAAACATTCTTGAACTACTTCATCATATTTACCAAGACGTAACGGCCGACCTCGTTGTGAATAACCTAGACTAGTTACAGTACAATGCAGTTTCTTTCGTAAGTATTTCTCTTTGAGACCACGAGCGGTGCTTTCAGGTACATCATGACCGAGTAATTTTCCAAAATACTGACATGCTTTTAAACTGCTATGTTCGGCAGCATATTTTCCAATTTCAGCCCTTAATTCAGGGCTATATGCAGTATATCTACCACGTTTTTTAGACGTCTCATCTTTTTTCGATTTTTCTTTTTTATTTTGTACACTAATCAGTCTTTTAATCAATGGTTCTTCCTCGTTATCAACTTCACTCGTATCATTTTTGTCAGAAATGTTATGTTTAGAAATTTGTTTTGGTTCTACCATAGGGAGCTCTTGTGGCTGGCTTGTTGGCATTACGTTATCTGTTTCAACTGACACATTTTGAGCATTTTGGGAAGAGAAATTATCCCCATTAAAATTATATTGAACATTGTCATTGTCAGTACATTTAACTGCGATAAAAAGAATATTACTCTGATCGTTCACATGCTTTTGAACAGATTTGTCTTGTAAAGAACGTTGTTGAATTCCTATTTCCGAACTGCTATTATCAGGCTGAGGTGCAACCATAAAATGAGTGGAGATATTTACATTGTTCGGTTCATGAGATACAATTAATGGTTGTTGAGTCATTACAAAAGAAGATTGGTCCTGCTGAGGTTCATTTGGAGTAATGGCCGGAACCGACTGATGAGAAGTGACTGAACCGATTGTTGAAAACGGTTGTGATGTTTGAAAATTTTGGATGGAATTTATACTCTGATAATGAAAGGAACCATTAGTCTGTGTCATAATGACAGATGATGAAGACGGAGGCTGGTAACAATTGTTTTCTGAACACTGATTAAGAGGAGGGTATAATGGTATAGTTGGAGGAGGCAAACAAGTGGTAGTACTTGTGTTACGCTGTTGAGGGGCAAATGGAGTCGCATAAATGGTAGGTGGCTGGGGCTGGGTGTGATGTAAGTTCATATTAATAGGTACAATTGTTTCAACAGAATTTTGCACATCATTGGGTAACTGTTGATTTACAGTCACATTAGGCTGTACCTGCTGATACTGCTCGACATAAGCTTTATGAAAACGCCTAATGGTCCGTTCCTTAACAGCAACTTGTAATTTTTCAGAAAAATGTTTTGCCGTTTCTGAAACAGAATGTTGACACGCATAATACCCAATTTCTTCCTTAATTTTACTGGTGTATCGTTTACCTTTACCCATGTTTAAATCTACTGGCTTTTTAACAAACTTTTTCTTAATTTCTTTACACTTTTTATCTTTTTGTCTTTTACTAGTATCTGGTAATTTTTCCAAATGAATAACTTTGAATTTCCTGACAAGATTTTGTGGTACAACTCTCTTTAATCTATTTGAAAAGTAACGAGCTGCCGGTTCTACACCAAAGTTAGCAGCAAAACGACCAATTTCGTCTTTTAACACTGGAGTGAAAGAGGAATGAACTTTAACAAGATTACGTATAGTACTTTCTGACACCACAATGCCAAGGCGTTCTGAAAAATAACGAACCGCTTCTTGGTTACCGTGTTTCACAGCATAACTGGCCATATGTTCTTGCAGTTCAGGAGTATATTTATGGTATTTTCCACGCCGACGGCGTTCTTCTTTTGTTGCAGCTAATAGAGCTTTAACTGCCGATACAGTACTTTCAACACAAGCTTCAGGTGGTTTGAAATCAGTCTCATTGCTATGGTTTTCAGTCACGTTCAACTCCTCAGATGTTTTTGGATCTCCTAAGATAAAACATAAACAAATACTAATACCATACAGTAATAATACAAGACAATTCTTATATATTTAAACAATTTCTGGTAGAATCAAAAAATTGTCATAAGATGTGAGTGTCCATATGAAAATTCTATTAAATTTATCTGTTAAAAATGTGTGAGAGCACATCTCCTCTTTTTATTGACCAGCTTTATTTTATTGCTGTATACATTGTTTTTGTTGAATTTTTTCCTTAACTGACCAGCATGTCCTGAAGGACATGGGTGTCCTTGATGACTCAATACTTTATGACTCAGAAGGGTTGCTTACGAAAGACAAAGAGGGCAGAATCGAAGATAATGCTTGTACTACTGTAGCTGATGATACCAATCCAAACCAATGCAATTATAATGGCACAGAAACACTGAACCTGAGTTGTCAAGCATCGAGTAGTTAACAGACCCATGTTATTTGAATGACCAGAACCCTAGACACTGCTGCTAGCTACAGGAAAACCTTCAGCTAAAATGTACATTGTGTCTCAACACATTATGTGCTTGTCTAAAACACATTATTTGTTTTAAATTTTTAATGTCTCTTGCTCAGTATAATATAGGTAAGGACAGTGATATTTCATGTAAAATTATCACCGGACATACACATTTTCCAGTCTCTCAAGCCCAAAAAACATGTTTTTGCCAATTTGTCTGAATGTGAACAATATAACCTAAAAACAAAAAATATACAGGAAGAATTCACAGTCCAACATGATCCTGCTTAAGTAGGGGGGCCGGTTTAATAAACATAAATACCACACACATGAACCACAATATATGCAAGATAAGTATTGTGTATGAATTACCTCTTCGAATAATTTTTTTCTTTACACCACGACGAAATCGAGGCCTGCTTTCACAATTATCACCAGAATCCAATCTATTCTCCATATGTCTCCGCTGATGGATACGGAATGAGATTTTTGAAGTAAAAACGTCATTACAGTGTTCACACTAAACAAGAACGATATAAGTTAGAGACAACAGAAATTAATGTTTTACCAGAAATGCCTTCAAGTAATAAATTTACTAAATCATGGAACTGGAGGCAAAGTTAACCTTAATTGTAACACTGATATTTCAAAACAATACAATAATAAATAGCAAAAATGCAATGAGGTATAAGCTATAATAAATGAATAAAAGAAAACTAATTTATATAACTTTCAATACAATTCTATTCAACCAGTTTTTGAATAGTTTTTATACCATGCACTTACACCCACTTACCCACTTAATCGCTAGCCAGTGGATTGCCAGCAATGTTGCCAATACTTGCTCTCGTGGCTCTGTTATACCGTGTGCGGCATAAGTCGCTAGAAAATTACATGTTCACTCACTGAAGTGGTGGGGGGTAACCTTGAACGCCAGTACGTTTACACATCTGCCTTTCAGTTCTACTCCTGTATTCGTGTTAGTTGCTACCCCCACATATTCATTTGTTACGGTTAAAGATGTCTTTCATTATGAATAGAAAACTGTCACTTCAACAGAGAGTATTTGTTATACAGCAGTGGAGCAAATTTAATTGTAATTACGATAAAGTACGTGATCAGGTCTGCATAAAATTTCCTAATGTTTTGCCACGTGTACGAAAAGTATGTATAATTTAAATAAACGCTTTGAAAGCACAGGTTCAGTCAATGATTTACCCGGATCTGGTCGCCCTGTATCGGTTACTACTGAAGAAAATTTACACCACATTGCATAATTATTTGTCAATTCTCCAAATAAATCAGCAAGACGTGCTTCCACAGAGTTAGGCATTTCGGATAGAAGTGTTAGAAGAATGTCATCAACGTTAAAAATGAAACCACACAGGCCGGCCTTACTGCAAGCTCTACATGTACACAATATATAAAATCTACAATGCATGTATGAATGTTTGGGGTAGCAACTTATGCCGCACCCGGTATATTTTTTCAGCCATTTTTTTGGTCTTTCAATAACAATTATAACCAATGAACATACAACCAGCTGATTATATTTTAAAGTATTGCATGTTAACGTGCTCTATAATTTCAGAATGAGATGCAAAAAGAGTGAACTACCGCGGCTCTCAAACTTATTAAGTTGGCTGTACTTTATACTAATGTGTGTGAAGCTACTCCTTTTAATTAATAAGAATCAAATCTTGGTTTGAACGAGCTTTAGACTCGCATATATAGGTGCTAAGAATACTACAACATACCTTTAATGTAGTATTTTGAAGTTTCTTTTTCTTACTGACACTTGAGCAATCTTCATCAATGTTCTCTTTATTTTCTTCATTATCCATTATACTTAATGGATCATGGTTAAATAAAGCAGAAAATGGTGTACAACCATACGGAGGACTAAACGTTTTTAGTTGGCCAGTTCGATACTGAAACAAGAAGTGATTCAAATGTAGGTCCCAATCTGAATATGTCTGGACTAAATCGTTGACAAGTTTTGTTACCCACAGGCAAGTTGCAGAAGATGTTTCAATCAATTTCAGTTTTATATCTGTTATATTTTTCGTCCTCCATCGTAACTCATCACTTAAACGATCCTGAAAGAAGTAATGAAAAACCAAATGAGATTTACACGTAAGTATTCCAGCACAAGAGTAACAGAACATGTTTTCTGAAATTATACTTAAATACAGAGGTAAAAAATTAAAACACATTATGATCTTATTTAATTAAACATTAAAAATCTAGTGTGAAATACTCACAAAATTTTCTCTTGCCAATGTAAATAAAACCTATAATAACCTACATTGAATCATTAGTAAACAACGTAAAATGAAAAACATACCCTAATTTAAATAAAGAGCGATTGATGCAAAATGAAAATCAACCTTTGCTTGACTTAAAAATATGTGAAATTACTAATTGGCACTAAAATAGGCTCTGTAGAAGAAAATGCTTGACATGCAAGTTGTACACTTTTTTATTTCCTATAATTTTAAAATTATGTACACTTTTTTTTTAAATGCATTAGAAGGCCGTAATATTAAAACATACCTTTTTTACCAATTTTTATAAAAAAAAAAATACAAAAAATCTCCAATTGATGCTAAAATAAGCATTGTACAAAAAATATTGCAGGTTTTTAAATGTTCTGGAACTGTAATTACAAACACTTTTGCCCTAGAATGCATATTAAGGCTGCAATAAAAAAATTTTTTCTTACGAGACCAAGGGCTCCCCAAGAATTTTAGCAGACATGGGGATTACCATGGTCTACATGTTCTAGTAGAACATAAAAAATGTAGTAAATAAGGCAATTTAAAAAAAGCAGTTTTCGAGAAAATCGCAAAAAAGTGAAAAATCACTTGGATAAACTGCTAGGACTACTGGTTGACCAATTTTTATAAAAATGTTCCCGTTGTGATACCTAATTAAGTTTCAAGTTTATACAACATTTCGTTCTTGAGACACTTTGTTCACACACAGACCAGTTGCTAAAAATACTTTTTTGAGGAGGTTGAAAACATGTATTTCTGGTGACTCGATTCAGAAAAATTGACATGAAAACAATACTTTCCTTCCCTATACAGTAGAGCGTCGATAATCCGAACATCAAAAATCCGAACGCCATCTGAGTATTTTTTCGATAATTTGATTTGCGTGAGAAAGGTAACATGTTTTATAAACTTTTCTTTTAAAAACATTTTGTAAAATGTTTACACTGTGTAACATGTTTTATAACTTATTTTAAAACAAAATGTTTTCTGAAAACGAATGAGCGAGGCTTAAACAAATCACGCTAAGAGTATAAGAGTATAATACATAAATTTTTTCAAAAACAGTAAAGAGCCAATGCCAATAATTAGTTAATTACAAAATATATTAAATATATTACAGCCTTTAATGGGCTGGTTAAGGGAGACTCTACCATTTAATAAAAAAATATTTTCTCTTGATAACTGTTATGGTTTTCTGTATATTACTCAATAGAGTTTATCTCACCCAGTCAATAACATGAAAAATTAATTTAAAATTAATTACAACCCCAATGATAGAGGTTTAAAATAAAAAAAGGTTTTATAGAAAAATCACATCTTTGTAATCTTTAAATTTACTAACTTAAATATGGTGTCAAAAGGTTAAATTAACATCTATGATCTATGTTTGTAACTTCATGCAGTCATTCGATTTTTGAATGCAAAAGGCATTAAAACAATCAAAATTCATTGCTAATTGACAGAAGAATATGGTGAGTCGTGCATAGGTGTCAAAAATGTATTTAAGTAGTGTACAGAGTTTGAAGCTACTTTTACTTTAATTCACGATAAAAAAGAAGCATGAGACCATGAATTTCCAGCTAGACAGCTGTGAAGCTGAGCTATGCGTGAAGATTGGCAGATCACTCTAGAAGATCTATCCATTTTGGTTCCTGAGGTTGGCTGAAGCAATATCATTGGATTTTAACTGAAAAGTTGCAATATCAGAAGACATGTACAAGACGGATATTGCGAATGATTACAGATGTCCACCAGAAGTAACAAGTTGACTCTTTGAACTGGATTCTGTGCTATCCCCAAAGAAATCCATCCATCCTATCATTTGGACTTGGCAAACCTGTTCTCAGTTGAACAAATATTTGGCTGGAATGCGCTTCAGCAACAATAGCAAGCTGATACATCAACCAAAGTGGCAATTATGTACAGAAATAGATAAATGTTCATGTGTTAAAATGATGTAAAAATTATTGAAAATAAATGGTTTCTTATATTTTTACATAGTTAGAGATTTTACTTTTGGTATTAGTCTCGCATATAAAAAAAATATTTATTCTTTATTTAACCAGTTTTTAAGACCTTTGAGAGCGAACAGAAAAATTTGTGCTCACAAACAGCAAGAAGACCAATGACTTATAAAACTCCATTGCTTACCATGACTCAGAATTATCTTAAATTAAAAACATTTCTAGTACAATGGGTTCACAGTAAATATTTCATCTAAAATAAAAAAAAAATTTCATTTAAAATAATTAAGGTACCTTCATTTCTGTGTTGAAACCCACAAGACAGCACTGAGGAAAGCCATAACTGCAGAAGGTATGTACAAGAAAATCAGCAACCTGGACCACAGTGTCAGTGGATGTCACCGGGCAGGCCACTACCCAACGGGATTCATGATCAGCAACAGTCACCAAAAACTCCTGCCGACTGCCACTTGCCTGTCTCAACGGCCCATGCATCCACACCTCCACCTGAATTCATCGAAATAAACCATTCCCCTAGTATGTTACAATGAGAGACCAGGTATTCTGAAAGCACAATTTAAAAACGTACGCCTAAAATAAACGATAAAATAAAACCAAATCTGATCGCTGACAGTGAGACACTGATCAAACGCTGATTTTTGGTTTTAATGAAGCGACTTTGCTACGCATTATCAACATGAGTCAAGAGTTTGAAGTTGGCTCAAATAATAGCCGAAAGTAACTTCTTTTTTATGCTAAGTAATTACTGAATTGATGGTTTGGCTAAGAATTATGTAAATTATGTTACATTTGTCGAGGTTTTGACAATGAATATTAATTGAATTAATTCTAAAGTTGTTGCATAATAATGACTTAACATTACTGATGGCACGTAGATAAAACAATAATATGTATGACAATAAACGAAATAAAGTTTTTATAGATGACTTAGACAACAAATTAAATAATCTAACAAGTAAAGTAATCTAATTATCTGGAAGTAAATTTATTAAGTAACAAACAATTGAATGAAATCAGAACACAGGCCAACAAGGCAGCAAAAATTAGAACAATGAAAATAATGATATTGAGGTCTATGAAAGTAGTTACACTGAGAGCAAAAAAGGGAAAATACAAAAGAGGAAAAAGCCATACAGGATATTATAAGATAATATGGATAGAATGGAGCCAAAGAGTCTGGCAACTTAGGCTAAAACACAAATACCGGAAACCAAAACACCTATGGTCGGATTTTAAAAAGATGAATGACCAACTGGTCATCAGTGTCATAAAAGGCAAAATCTGACAGACGCCATCTTATTTTAAAAAGGAAGCAGAAGAGATGACTTGGAAAAGGTACAGTTTGGAATAAAACAGGTCAAGAAGCGAACAATCTACCAGTAATCTGCTGTAGCACAAGCTGTAAGGTAACCAATTACTAAGGTCAAGAATGGTCTTGACAAGGTATGTAATTACAGTATAATACCGATTATCCGTGGTAATTGGGGGGATAACTATACCGGATAACCGGAAAACACGGATAATACAACCCAATTCGGTCGAGACCACTTACGTCATAAACAAAACCACCAGTTACGCGTATGTTTTATTCTACTGATTAATACATGTTAATACTATCGGATATCGGAAATAAATAAACAAATTTTGTATTGAAATAAAAATATTTACTACATAAATTTATATAAGTCTTACCTTAAACTACATACCAAAAAAAATCAGAAAAAATCAGTTATTTTACTTTCTTTCATTTTATGCCGCAATATTTTTTCTTTTATTTTTCTTATATAACCACGAATATGTAAAATGTCCACGTAATCTGTGTCATCCTGATTTTCCATGAAAGTTAGTAATGTTTCGGCACCGGTTAAAGCTTCTTTGCAACTTATTTTAGGAGCTGGTAACGTGCTCGCCTCTCATCACGCGGTCTTAGGTTCGAATCCCACTCGGGCATGGCATTTTTTCATACGTTACAAAAAATTCATTTCATCCTTCACCGTCTGCATTAGCAGCAATTAGCAAAACAGTCGGACGTTAAACCAAAAAAAAAAAAAAAATTTCTAGTGATTGCACGGTTAATCCAAACCCCGGTTAAACGATCCACGGAAAATCGGTACTCTACTGTATCATTAATTCCTTTACTATCAACTTAACTAACACTTCTTTGAGTAAAATTCAGAATAAAGTTAACCAACTTGTAATAAAATATTTTAAAAAAGTTCACTTAAAATCTGCACACTGATCGAACATTAAAATGCAATTACAGTAAAAAAAATTACCTTCTTCCACACTTTCATGGTTTCAGAACATTGTGTAGCAACCGTATGTTGTACGACTGCAGCAGGATTATCAATATCTTCCTCATTTTCTTCACTAGTACCTTGTTTCTGCCGAGCCATGTCCACAACATCTGAACACTTTTCACAATTTTTAACAAACGTAACAACATCAATGTACATCCCTCTCCAAAAGTATTTCATTTGGAGTTTACCAAACATCTTTTTTACTCCCAAATGAACTCCTGCAAAATGTAAACAATTTTATAATTTAATTCAACTATTTACATATAGTCCTCAGTATCAATCAAACCCAATCCTAAAAGAACTCATGGGCTATTTACAATAGATGATTCAAAACTACGCGGTACATTCTGTTTTAAGAACAAGTTACTGATTACACTTGCACTTTCATTGGACATGAAACAACTTCAAAATTTTTAGTCTGTGTGATTCACTACAACTACAACCAACACTATAATGCTTTTCACAGTTGGTGAGCTCTGTTTAAACCAATCAGAACATTTGCCAGCATTGTCAAATTGTACGAATGTATTAGCTCGACAAACATTACGCATGCATGCATATAAGCGCCACAGTAGTTCACTAGTGTCTTGCATCTTGTACTGAACACATCGATTATAGAGCACGTTAACATGCAATACTCTATAATATAATCAGCTGGTTGTAAGTTCATAGGTTAAAATTGTTATTGGAAGAAAAAAAAATGGCTGACAAAATATATAACAGAGCTACAGGAGCAAGTATTGGCAACGTAGCTGGCAAGTCATTGGCAAGCAATAAAGTAGGTAGGGAGCATTACATATGCTCAGAGCTCATCAACTTAGAAAAAATAGTACAGACAGTCTTTTGTTCCTAATATCCGCTTATACATCTGGTCCACAGTATCAAGCTCCTATAACTCACCCCATCACTATCTCTGATAAGATTGTTATAGATATTGTTTCAGGTTTGAAACAGAAAATCCTAGTGAAGAGATGACTCACTGCTACAAATGAACTTGATAATTTTATTTGATGATGCTAAAACTCACTTCCCAGATCCCAGGGTCTAATTTCTGGCTAAGAAGTGGATGTTTTTACGTAATAAAACCTATTGTTGTCTCTAATACCCTGGCTGTTGATACTACTTTAATTAAAAAACATACACTTAAAAAACATTATTTATTAGTTGTTTGGTATCTGCATAAGAAAGAAATTAAATTTTCACAATAGAAAATTGGACAGCTGGTTTGTAAACATTGAATTTTTTAATGAATGATTTAAATCAAAGCTAGGGTGAGATAAATGAAATGTAAGAAATTAAAAGTACCAATTACTCAGTGTTAACCATCCTTAATTTTCTTACCGGTTTCTCTGATCACATGAATATCTTTTAGCATAGTTTGTTGATCTTCTTTTTTCATTACAACTTCTTTTGGCTGTTTTCTACTATGGTACAATTTTCCATCCAGAATCTGCAAAGAAGCGTAGTATATTAATTAAAACTTTTATGAGAAATAAGACTAAATGCGTCTGGAATTCTTTTGATTTTAAGAATATTTAAAAATATACACTGACCGTTTATCAATGTGCGGCTATCCATATTTCACTATTTAAATAAATAAATATTTATGTATTTAAATAAAAATATACAAATATTTTGCTCCTAAAAGTATTTTTGGTTACAAAGTCTTAGAAAAAAGAATAGTTATTCACACAAACTTTGGCAATTAAAAATGTTAATCTTACTGAGTAAATTTTTTACTTTACACTGTTTAACACATTGGAGAGGTATGATACACCTTGGATGTCAAATGGAACTTTACTCTGGGATGGCTGATGCCACCACTCTAGTGTCATTGTTATTATATGTTTTATTTCTTTGCCAGCAACTAGGCAGTGGATTCCTTTTCCCAAATAGTGATTCAAAAACATTTTGTCTATAATACAGTGAAACCCCTTTTAAAATATGGCTCTCACTTATTATTTTTTCAATTTTAAAAATGTCCATTACTTCGTGATTACTAGAACAGTTTAATATTGAGGTTTTTACAATTAATTCATTAAGTAAGCCTTTGTTTTAACAAAAAAAGTTATAAGTATATTCAAGTAGTTCTTTACGTTGTAGTTGTTTGTTGTTAAGGTTATCAACTGAAAGGCTGGTTTCAACCTCTAGAGGCTTTACTAAGTAAAATGAGGAGTGAGGTGGTTTACCAGTGGTTCCTCACCGAGTGGAAAAGTATGCTTATCAGCATGCCAATCCCTCTGAAAAGCATCCACTTTCCACCCTGCAAAATACACCTTCACTTCATTCACCACACGGTCTGGCTGTATAATGAAATTCATTACTCTTACAGGAGATAACTCTGTTTAGTGTCTTTTACACCTCTACCTTTTTTGTTATTAAATGCTTCAGTTTTATAATTGACTAAGCATGTGAAAAGAAACAGAACTATTTTTTGTGGCTCTAGAACTAGCAGATCGAGTGCAAATAATTTAACACTCCACCTGTTTTGAGCATCTTTACAATTATGAATTTAAATAAAAGTCACATAATAAACCTGCTTGGTTTGCAATGACAGATGGCAGGTGTCAAGCCTCGAAATTGTGTGAACGCCACAGTACCCAAGCCACATTAAACATGTTTATCAGTATAATATAATACATGCTTAATATCATGTTTTTGTGACAGACTGAAAAAAGTACAAAGAAACATGGCGTAAAATTCAAATAATTTGAGATTGTTAAATCAGCGTCTTGTGGTTCAAAACAATCTTAAATGTCTAACTACACAGAACATAATAGTGATTTTGTTAATGGCAAACAATTCCAGCTATTAAGCAAAACAAGTTTAAACCAAGATGATCATAATTTTATGATGCTGCTAATTGGAACAGGAGTAAACATAGATCTCCACAGGACAAGAGTGTCGAGTTACACAGGACAAGAGTTTAACACTTACGTGACTGAATGAATTCCAAATAACTACAAAGGTCAGTACCTGAGCCTGAATTGTTAGTTATTTAAAAACAGTGAATGTTTGGAACAGTATTAAATTTTATTTTTAATCTAATTATAATTTTCACTCTTACTAGGAAACTGTATTTTATAATTAATAAGTAACTTGATTTTTTTTTACTTTCTCTTGCCTATAAGAATAGGCTACATAGGAAGAAAAGATTGTTTTCATGAAGATTTTTCGAAATAGAGTTTTCACCGGATCTACACGTTTTCAGACCCCCTGAACCCAAAAAACATGTCTTTAGCGATTGGTCTGTGTGTGAACAGAATATCTCAAGAACGGAACATCGTATGAACTTGAAACTCAAGTTAGACACCAACACCGGACCCAACATGAACATTTTCATCAAAATCGGTCAACCAGAAGTAGTAGTTTATTCGTGTCATTTTTCACTTTTTTGTGAGTTTTTCAAAAATGGCCCCTATGGTTTTTTTTTAAATCGCCTGCTGAAATTCTTGGTGAGGCTGTTTTCTCGTAAAAAAATTGTTTTTTTAAGATAGCGACTTTAATATGCATTTTAGCGCAAAAATGTCTCTAGTAAAAGTTGTAGAGAAATTAAATTCCTACAACTTTTATTTTGAACATTATTTTGTATAAAGCTTAGTTTAGCGGTAATTAGCGATTTTCTGGTTTTTTTTCTCACGAAAACATGTAAAAAATCAATTATTTAAAGATTTCAGCCTTATTATGCATTTTATGTCAAAAAAGTATAATCAAATTTATAGGAAATTAAACGATCTACAACTTTTATTTACCACATTTTTCTCTAAAGAGCCTAGTTTACCGTGAAAGAGTGATTTTCTGTATTTTTAAGCCAAACTGAGGGTGATTTTCATTTTGCTTCTTTCACCCATGATTAAAATAAGGTTATGTTTTTTGAGATTAGTTTTTTGTTTATTTCTAATGTTTTATTTTATTGTTAATTATTTGCATTGGCAAGAGAAAGTTGTGTGAGTGTTTCACACCAGATTTTTTCTTATTGATAAAAGCGATATGATTGGTCTGTAGCCAAACAGAAACTAGCTTCTAGCTAGCTTGCTCTTCTCTATAAGAAAAACCACTTAAAGTTGCTTTGCCTAAATAGACGCAATGTCTAAATGCTGGTTTCATTGTATTAAACAATCATATGTACATTTTAAGTTTTTGCTATTTGCTACACGTATATGTTTATTTTTATTGTTTTACGTCTGACTGTTTTGCAATTGCTGCTAATGCAGACGGTGAGAAGGCTAATAGATGAAGATGAGTGATGAAATAACACCAAACCTGACCAGGAATTGAACCCGGGACGCTGGCCTAGAAGGCAGTTGCGCTAACCAGATCTGTCATGCTATATAAAAATATTAACATTTTTTATAAGAACTAAATGCACATGAGTATCACAAGGGCAACATTAAAAATCCAGCACCTACCCATATCATTTACTTACAAGTACTACTTGAAATCGCAGAGTTACCACCTGGCCAGTGAGGTAAATCTTTAAAATTGAAAGAAAAACAGAGGTGTGTACTGGATCAGCTTTATTTAATATAGAGTAGCATGTTTTTTTTTAAAGTAGTCCTAATATGCACCTAATAGTGACAGTTTCTGTTTTATCAAAACAAAAATATATTTAACATGTAAACAATACTTACAACATAATGTTGAGCACGTTTTCTTAAATGTTTTTTATAATTATCAGAAACACCATCAGGAAATTTGTCAGCAGTAAGAAAATTCTGAATTTCTTTATAGTATTCACAGTCATCTTCAGGAAACGTAGGTTCTGGTGTGATTTGAATTTCAGTTTCCGTTGTTTGGAGTTCAGTAGAATGAGGTACTGGTTGTGGTTCTGATACCGGCTGAGGTTGTATTACATGGGGTATTTGATGATGGGGTGGTGCGGGTGGTTGATGGTGATGATGATGACTACTTATTGAAGGTAGTGGAGGTGGTGCTGTTAAAGTTGGTGCGGCTGCCAGATGAATTGTTTGACTTGGTGCCGAAGCTGTATTCAGGTATGCTGTGTTGTTAATTATTGTTTGAGTTGGCGTGTAATGGTGTAACGGGGCCGTACTCATGGACTGGTAGATTGCATGACTTGTTACAAGATTCGTATGTTGATGTAATGGTTGGGCAGGTTCGTAACTAACAGTCTGTAAAACAAATAAAAACAAAATAAAAACCATATTTTAATCCAAGAATTTCGACAATAACTCAAAAATATAGAGAACCAGTAGCCAATTTATCTACAGTAGGAATTAAACTGAAATAGGCGTGATTGAGGTTAGTAGGTGAGCACTTAGTCGGTGTGAAAAAACAACTGCTAAGGACACGGGCCAGTATTGCTAGTTTTCAGGAATACCATATCAAACCTCAGCAGTTTTGTCACTATGTAGTCATGGCTATATTAAAAATAATTGTTGTTGTTGTTGTTTAGGTCATCAGCCGAAAGGCTGGTTTGAACCCGTAGAGGTTTTACTAAGTAAAACGAGGAGTGAGGTGGTTTACCAGTGCCTTCCTCACTGAGTGGAAAAATACACTTATCAGCATGCCGGGCCCTCTGAAAAGCACAAATTTTCCACTCTGCAAATGACACCTTCACTTCATTCACCACAGGGTCTGGCTGTATAATGAAATTCATTACTTTCAGAGGAGATAACTCTGATTAGTGTCTTTTACACCTCTACCTCTTCTGTTCTTAAATGATTCAGTGTAACTTACTTAAATAAATTATTATTTGTTTATTTTTTATTTGGAATTAATCCCCCTATTAGGATTACCAAAATTTGCTAACAAATAATTTATCTATTAAAAGGTATTCGTGAATCCGTAAATATTCGTCTCATGCACAGAGTAGGTAACAAAGAATAAAAACACAACAGATTAGTAAATAATTATTATCTTTAATCTACATAAAATAATTAATAATTAATAAACATACCATTACATACATCAGGCGTTATCGGTGATCACCAAAATATTTTATTATAAAAACAAAACTATTACTTAACATTAAACTCGATTTATTATATTTAAACTTCCAATCTCACAATGAATTATAACACTATTATTGGTTAGACCCTATTGGTACATAATATAAACCGCGACTTTACTTATCACTCAATTACATGTTATGCTAAAGAATCACGTCTTTCCCGCATCAGATCTGGAACAGCAGTTTTTACGTCTTTTCAGCATCAGCTCCGGAACACAAGTCCCCTAGCGTCTCTCGTTCAAATTCCAACCGACTCGATTCCCACGATTTTTAAATTATTTTAGCCAATGAGAAGCAGGTTAATCTCCCCCTCAGACTATTTAAAAATTTTATCTTTAACGGCAGAACTGTATTGGACCCGTTCCCATGACCATCTCTTTCTAAAAATACGCTAACTGATGTGCTGCGTTGAATTTATGACACCCCATATCATATTTCAACTCCACCTTCCTTTTTATAACACCCTTCCCGACATTTACTAATATTTCAATAAATAATATGAAAATAAAATAAAATTGACAAAGTACCAAAAAGTCACACCACAAATTATAAAATAAATAAATGGTTAAACTTATTACTTCCCCTATCATATTACAACTCAACCTTTCTCTTTGTACTCCCCTTCCGACATCTACTAATATTTCAAATAAATAAAATAAAAATAAAATAAAATTGACAATATACTAAAAAGTCACACTACATCAGTCATTTAATTGGCTGACCATGTGATAAGAAACAGAACTATTTATTTTAGCCCTGCAATGAACGGATTGAGTGTAAATAATTTGACACTCCATCTGTCTGTTATGGGCAGATTAAAAATAATAATGAGTAAAAAATGTAATCTGAAATTTCATAACGCCTTGTTTACTCAACTTAATTATTCATACTAATGTCTTTTTATATAGAAATAAATCTTTAAAATGCATCCTGCAGGTTATACTTAACCTGAATGTAAAACTACAACCAGTTTGAACTGACGTTTCATTGCTGCTTCAATTTTCCTTTCCCATTAATTTATTTTCTCACACTAAAATGTTTATGTGGACAAACCATAACCAAAACAAAAAAAGCTGAAACTAAATCACTAGATTCTATATCTTGTCACTTGAATAAGAAGAGTTTTATACAAGTGAAAGAAGATCACACATCTTCTGTAAGTGTTTCAATAACATTTAAGATTCATTTATAAACAAATTCTTGTAATGCATCCTGCCAACCATTCAATTTATAAATTAAAATATAAATGAATATCTCTTACCTTTCTTTTGGTTGCACTATAGGTTATTAAAAATTTAATTAAATTAATTTTTTTTAAATACTCTGAAGAAGGTGGTACCACCGAAACGATTGTAAGATTTTTTTTAAAAAACTACATTGCAACCAAAAAGAAAGGTAAGAAAAATTCTTTTACAATTTATTTAAAATTTTTGTGTTGTACATCAAAACATGATTCACTAAAAAATGTAAGTGTGATAAATTAAAATAATAGGTGAAAAAAAAACTGAAGCAACTTGTATAAAACTCTTTTTACACAAGTGACTAAAGATGTACCGTCTTCTGC
Organism: Catonia carolina; assembly: GCA_035578175.1. NCBI lineage: Eukaryota > Metazoa > Arthropoda > Insecta > Hemiptera > Achilidae > Catonia > Catonia carolina. Next base: position 87,966,695 of record JAQMRL010000002.1, read on the forward strand.
AATTTGTTTTAATAAATTTAGTTCATGTTATCTTTTATAAAATTTAACGACAGTGGATCCACAGAAACATGTAAGTGTGGGGGTAAGTAAAATAATAGGCAAATGAAAAACTAGAGCAGCAATAAAAGATTAATGTTGGTTTTTAAATTGTTCTCTTAAAATTTAGGGTAAGCACACAGTGAATGCTGGCTGCAGGTTGCTTACAAGTGGGAACCTGTTAACAAAAATATGCCATTGGATTTCAATTAGATCTCTCACAGTAAACACTGGTATGGGAACCTGTACACTGGTCCCCACACAAATCAGCTCAAGGGTAAGCACACAGTGAATGGAGGTCGCTTACAAGCAGGAGCCTGCTAGTAGGAATAGGACATTATATTTTAATCGGATGTCTCACAATAAACGCTGTTGGGAAACCTGCGCGCTGGTCATCTGCGGATATCAGCTCACAGGTTTGTTTTGTATAAATCTGCCTGCTGTTTGCTGGCAAGTTACTAAGTGTACTTGGCGTTATATAATACGTATTCATAAATAATAACAACTTGTTAATTAATCATAACATAGGTTTAAAAGATTATTACTGGGCAAACAATGCTTTATAGTACTGAATATCGGTAGTCAAAATGTTCAAAATATGTATTTCAAAGTTATCACAAGCCTTTCTTCCAGTAATGTTCGTTGCTTGTGCAAGTTGCACACCATTGTTTTTGTAAATGAAGTTCTACTTTTGACAACATAAAATTAAACTTTCCAGAGTCATTCTCATGTATTTAAAAAACCTGTATCTATCTTTTTTTAATTGCGGAAAATGATGATACCAAACAATTTACTGTTCTTATTAATGTCACCAACGGTATTTATTAATGTCACCAATGGTATTTGTCTTTAAATGATAACAATTTTGTACATGCGTTTTCCATTAGAAATAATTCATCATCACTGCTGTTACTGGAACTCATGTTGAATACCGACAACTGAATGAAGGATAAGCGTGTAGTAAGATGCTCCCTATGCTCGCTAGACAACGTGAATCAGCATCTGAGACCAGCGATCACTGTGCGCTTACCCTATGTATTGTATAATCCACCACATGCTGCTCTGCTGGCAGGTTGCTAAATGTTATTGGCATCACAAGTCTTTCTTCTGGTAATATTGGTTACTTGGGCAAGCTGCACTATTGTTTTTTTAAGCAATATGAATTAAACATTTCCAGTCATTCACATGTATTTAAAAAACCTGACTTAAACGTTTTTTTAATTGTGGATATAGATAATGATACTCTCCGAATAATTTTCTGTCATTATAAATGTCACTAACGCTATCATCTTTATAAGATAACAATTTGTATATGCATTTTCTATAAAAAATAATTTAAGATCACTGCTGCTACTGAAACTCATCTTCAAATACCGACAACTAAATGAAAGTTTAAGAGTGTATGTACATGCTCCCAATGTGCGCACATGCCAGTGTGAATCAGTAACTACGACTAGCGCTATCCAGCAACTTGAAAACAGTGAACTGCGACCAGCTTTCACTGTGCGCTTACCCTAAAAATCTGAAGCAATATGAAACAATGGTATGCACCAGTTCAGTTGGGTTCTGATAAGGCTATGGAAGTCAGCTTGATGTGACAACACTGCTCCCCACCATCTCACCGAGACGCTCTAATTCCTTCGTAATTTTGACTATAAAGTTAACCATACAAAAAGAGGTGTAACACCAAATTAAAACTTCCACTATAAATTTCATACCACTAATATGAAAGTTCATATACACAATAGATTTAAAAACCTAATGTACATAAAATCAAAACATACAAACAACATGCTGGACTGTCATAGGTCTAATATGTCGATAACACTATCTATAAAATTATCAGTTCCAGTGTGTTGCCATTTAGGCTTACCTGTGAATACTGAATTGGTTGCAGCTGAGTTAAATGCTGCTGCAAGCGTGGCATCGTACCAAGGCACTGGACGGGAGAGGCCAATTCTACTACAGAAGAATCATGATTGCAAGCGCCACCTGACATAGCTGCAGTATAAATACAATTTCCTGTTTTTCCTACGTTACTTCCTGCAAAAATACAAACAAGTACAGTGACTTCTGTAGCACATTTTCTTTTCACAATCTTAACAGTTTTCACAAATCCAAATTCCACAACTAAATAATAAGATTTGTTATGTAAACAAAACAAAAAAGCTACAGTAAAACAAACATCTTTTAACAAACTTCAGAATAACAACAAAAAAAGGATACGAAGATAAAAGACGTTTACAGCAACTAGAACCTAACATTTTTAGTTCACCTAACAAGAAGACCAAGTTAGGTTATGTTGTTTGTAGGTTAAACAATTAGGACTACAAAAGCGTCAACAAACTATGGCAATACATTCTAAACTAAAAGGCATTTTTCAAAATCTCTAAAATTACACTAATTTGGTAAAATGTATTTAAAGCTAACTTTGATTTATGATAACGGCTAAGTGAAGTAGCGACAGAGAAATGCCTAATACAGTACATAATAACAATCAGTAAAACTGGGCTAGATTAGTTCAAAATGACACAACCAAAATTTTTAATAACTACACAGGTCTTAACATATTTTATTTTTTGAGATTACCTGTAGAAATACAATTGTCCAAACTCACAACCAAAAGATTATGATCTTGCACTTCCATAGCTACGTGCGGCAAACAAAAACACTTTAAATTATTTGAAATATGATAATATTATCACTTATGGATAATAAAACAATCCGTAAAGCTAACAAACAACTAATAAACACTTTTAACCAATGATTTCAAACGTAAACAAAAACGACAAGCTCATCTTGGAATCACCCATCCCATGTCCAACCCAAACACGTACAATGACACCAAGTAAAACAATAACACCAACCTCAACGTTTTGCCGAAAAAAGATCATGATGTCCATATATTACACCTAACATATCATGATATCCATATATTATACCTAAGATAGAAGAAAAAAATTATTACATAAGAATGATAATACTTCCTTTTGGTTTTTAATGCCATTGTTTTTCTAACATTGTCGGTTCAAATGACACCGAGGGAATTACAAACTTTATCCTCCTTGGACGAACGGATGTAGAGGGAAAGTTCAATTGTTGAAACCAACTAGAATTTTCGAACACTTGTGCGACTTACCTCAGATTGCTCGTTTTTTCAAAAGACATTACAAAACTAAAAACATACGTAAGTACTTTTTTGTTATTTAACTTTGGAGTCGCTCAAACATTAGAACATAGTATCCATTACAACATCAACACAGTATTTTGAAGGTAGGAATGATAGCTATGGTAATAATTAATTCTACATGGATGGCTTTCAAGAAAACACTACTAAATAAATAAATACACTTTGTTGCCACCTAAATTAATATACATTATATAATATTTATGAAAAGTCAAACAAATTTTGGGAGTAGGCAATGGGAAGATTATACTACTGCACAGAATGCTAATAGGAGACTGACCAGCCATTTCATTGTAGTGTAACCACTGTCTAATGCCTATATACTGCTTGAGTCCCAGCTCCGTGTAGTTGGGAGGAATGCAGAGCGTTGTTATAGTAGTGGGAGAATGAATGAGTGTATGAATGAATTAGTAGTGTTTCACAGCTGCTGCATTTGTAGTGGTAGCATGTACTAACTAGACTAAAAAACATATTCTTATCATCCGGCACATTAATTTAACTAATACCTACCAGGTTATTAACTTGGTCAGATTCATAATATTTAACTTACATTTTATATCAAAACATGTAAATAAATAATTGTAATAAATACAAACAAATATGTTAAATACGGAAAGTTTGAAAACAAATGTTTTGTATCAGAGTAATACAACAATCGCTCTCCCAGCATGCGTCACTCGTTCAATATACCTCACCTGTACCCTTCAACCCACAACTACATGGAGCTGGGACTTTAGCAGTACAGTCAAAAAGCTTACTTGTAGCAAATAATGCAATGGCACACTAGTCCTACAAGGAGCCAGCAACCTCAGTTACAAGAATTTGTACCTCTGAATTAAAAATTTAATTGCTATCTTGCTTAATACCTATAAATAAATTTAACCAAAATAACTGATTGCATATCAAAACATAAACATACTTTCAAAGTTTGTACTTAAGTTATCTTTTAAATTATGGATAATAATCATGAAATAATACGTGAGCTTGGTGGCTGCTGTGATCACTTCACTCACATTGTCAGTAAAAAAGTGTATTAGCCTGAGATATGATTGATTTAATTTTTGTTACTAATAAAGACCAATCATTTGAGGCGTCATTGGGCTCCAATAATTATGAATTATAGAAAAGGAAAGTAAGACCCAAACTTTGTATTCTGAAGCATAAATCTTTTGTTTCTCTGAAAAGTAACTGATAGTAAGATCTTATAAGTAGATTGTAATATTGGTAATATGGGTAATATACTGTAGTACATAAATTTATGCTTCATTTTTTTGTGGGACAGGGTAAAAGGAAGTAAACTCTTCATATCCAGCTGGAGGAGTAATAAAATATTCTAGATTATTAAAGCATGGTTTTTTTTTATAATATTACTTCTCAAAATGTATTGTACTCTGCACTAATGCATGTCATTTGTCTTTACAAAAACACCTAATTGAGCTCTTCATAGTGTTACAGAAAATATCTCTTAGCTTTAGATGAATGGATAAAGCAGTAAAAATTTAAATAAGTATCGGTTTTATAGAAAAAGTACCTTCTGTGCTACACACTTGTTACTCCATTCATCACTAGAGGTGCTAAAGTATTAGAAACCAGTAGTTGGTCTTCCTAGCAATCATGTGTATAGAGTGTAGTATACAGTCTAACAGGGAGTATTACAATATAATATAAAATGTAAAGAACATTTTTTAAATTTCAATAATTAAAACAAAACTATAAATTCCTTCAGCTTTCTGTTAATTAAAATTGTAAAATAGGAGCTTACAATAATTAATTATTAATTTCCAATCTCAACCCAAATAAAATTTATCAATTTTACCTGGACAAAAGCAGTGATGTCCAAACTATCAACACCAGGTAATCAATTGGTCTTCATTAATTTCACTTTCACATGAAATATAATAGAATCCATCAGAATCATCATAAAAATTTCTTAGTTACTAAGCAAATTATTACATTTATCTAAATCAGTAAATACTACCCTGATGAAATGAAAACAATGAAATGAAAACAATGAAATGAAATGTGGATGGATATCGCTATGATAAAGAAATATTTTATTATAATTTTTCTTATACAAATAGAATCTCAACCCAAAATTAATAATAGCCTAATTAATTATTGATAAGAAATATTGATATAAAAAACAAAAATATTGATACAGAAACAAAAAGACTACTAACATGATTCATACTATAGTATATCCCAAAGAATTGTACAGCAGATATAAACAGACTACGGGTTGAAAGTTAGTAAAAAAAGATGTGTAATCATGTTTCATTCTACGAGCACCTTCAGTCAAAACAACCGGCAACAGACCGGTTGTTTTATAATAGGCCTACTCTATGAATTCTTTCTACTGGTACTGTTGTATTTTGTATATAGTATATGTTTCAAATAGTATTTTTATTTTCTCAAACATCCTATGTAGGATTATCAACAATCATATTATTTAAAATTGAAATATTTATTTCTAATCACCAAAATACGGTAACAGAAAACACTTACGGATGTTTATAGCGCTTTCATGTATCTTGTACAAATCTTCAGTAAATTAAAATTGTTTAAAATATTTTTCACATCAAAATTTAAAATTTCCTACTCCTACCATGGCAGGTAAGGAATTTTGATATGAAAAACATTTTTAAAAAATTTTAATTTACTAAAGATGTGTACAAGATACACGAAAGCACTATACACATTGGTAAGTGTTTTCTGTTACCGTATTTTAGTGATTAGAAATATATATTTCAATTTCAGATTCAATTAGTATATAGCAAGTTTTATCTGTTAAACAAAGAACATTTTTTGTAACTCGAATGGATCGCGCTGAGTTCAATCACAATTTCAATACATTTATGTTTTGACATGCTGCTAATTCCATGCCATAGAGTATAGCACTTCTAACAGTCAACTTGTGAAGTAACTTTTAATCATTTTGTTTACGACTCTTTAACCCTATCAAACCCAGGAAATTTTCAAATATATATGCAAAAAATCCCAGCTTGTTCCACTAGGTACTTGCATAAAATCCCAGCTATAATCCGGCAGAACTGCAGAGTTTGCTAAAAATTATTTATTTATTTATTAATGGATTTTCATGATATTTTTAGAATTTGTTTTCTAACAAACTAGTCTAAAACACTGTATTCACTAAAATTGTATATTCTTACAGTAAAAAAATAAATGCAAAAAATTTGACTAACAAAAAATTTTTGCCAAAATTTTGACTTTGCATTGAAGTATGGTACTAAAAAAAATTGTAGGACCAGTTTACTATTGGTTTCTAAAACTTCACATCAAAATAAACAAGCTCACCAAATTTCATAGCAAGCTCATGCCCACTGGGTTGGTCCATAGTTACAGTTATAACTATAGCTTATAGTTAGCTGTTTAACAGCTAATTTTTGGAGATGAAGGTTCCCCGGTTCAAATCCTAGCAAAGGTTACTTTTATACAGATTTGAATACTAGACAGTGGTTACTGGTGTACTTTGGTGGTTGGGGTTCAATTAATCGTACTCTCACAGGAAATGGTCGACCAAAATCTATACAAGATTACACCTAATTTACACATACATATCATCCTCATCTCATGGGATTGCTTGTTGTTTTAAATTAAACAGATTGCAACGTACACACATTAGAAATAAAAAAGTTCATAAAAATGATATCAGATGTACTATGCAGCTGTGTAAACAAACATCACAATTATTCAAAGCCTATTTAACAACATTGAAAATTATCTTTCATACCAAATACCTATAATATATAAAGTGCAGGCGATTACATCATTCAAAAGAATACTTCTTTTTGATCGTATATAAAAACCAATGATAAATTATGTTTAAATAGTGTCCTTAAATAAAGATATTCTAAACGTCTGTGTAAACAGATGTTGGGATTTTTGGCACGTACCCGTGACGTCCATAAAACGGACGTTGGGATTGGAAGGGTTAAATCAGATGCTGCATGATTCAAGATATTTGGTCAAAAGCACCACCTAGAAATACAAATGCTTAGGTGAGATATCTAAACTATAACACACACGGGATTAATAAAGTCTTTAAATTCTATTAAAATATCAATGTAGATTGAACGGCTTAAACAGTGTTAATGTACTATCTAAAGATCTTAACTATTTTTACTTTCTCTTGCCTATATGAATACATAGGAAGGAAAGTATTGTTTTCATGTCGATTTTTCGAAATCGAGTTTTCACCGGATCTATACGTTTTCGGACCCCCTGAACCCAAAAAACATTTTTTAGCGATTGGTCTGTGTGTGTGTCTGTGTGTCTGTGTGTGTATGTGTATACAAAATATCTCAAGAACGGAACATCGTACGAACTTGAAACTTGAAACTTAAGTTACATACCCTTACCGGACCCGACACGAACATTTTCATCAAAATCGGTTAACCGGAAGTAGTAGTTTATTCGTATAATTTTTCACTTTTTTGCGATTTTCTCAAAAACTGGTCCTACGATTTTTTTTAAAATCGCCTGGTTTATTTAATTTTTTATTCTCTACAAGATAGGGTAGGCGCCATGTTTGCTGAAATTCTCGGTGAGGCTGTTTTTACGTAAAAAAAAGTGTTTTTTTAAGATTACGGCTTTAATATGTATTATAGCGCAAAAATGTATATAATAAAAAATGTAGAGAATTTAAAAACCTACAACTTTATTTCAAACATTTTTTTGTATAACGCTTAGTTTAGCTGTAATAACCGATTATCTGTTTTTTTTTCTCACGAAAACGTGTGAAAAATCGATTTTTTAAAGATTTCGGCCTTAGTATGCACTTTACGACAAAAGTATATATAATCATATTTATAGGAAATTAAAGGATCTACAACTTTTATACAGAGCATTTTTCTCTACAGAGCCTAGTTTAGCGTGAAAGAGTGATTTTCCATGTTTTTAAGCCAAACTGAGGTAGATTTTTATTTTGCGTCTTCCACTCATGATTAAAATAAGGTTATGTTTTTTGAGGTTAGTTTTTTGTTTATTTCTAATGTTTTATTACTAATGTTAGGTTATATTGTTTAAATTATTTGCACTGGCAAGAGAAAGTTGTGTGAGTGTTTCACACCAGATTTTTTTACTTGTATAAATATAACATGTTTGCAAGTTGATTATACCCTTCGGTGTTTCTCACATCCAAATGGAGGTTACTCCATTCAACCCTATCTCTCCAGTCACTCTCCTCTAAATCTCCAAGACTGATGTACACTCACTCACCAGGACAACCTCATTCTCCCTCTCCCATGTTTCATTTCTAGTATCCACCTCCATATCACCTGAGGACATCTACCTTCAGGCATCCCCTCATGTCAGTTCAGTTTTTGTTTTATAATCATTAAAAAAAGAGTCAGCCATAGAGTTCCATGTAGGTAAATTTAACCATTATAAAATAAAAGTAATCATGGGAAAATATTAATCATTAAAAATTAAGCGTAGCTTTTGAGTTATATCTTAGATAATCATAATCAGTAGAAAATTAGTTTTGTTTTAGTTAGCTGTGTTGAGTTGTTTCTTAGGTTAATCACAATCATTACGTATTTAAGGATTAAAAAAATTGTTTGCTAAATAACAAATTATAATAAAAAATATTTTATCAAACATCCTATATAGGATTTTTAAACAGCCGTATTATTTAAAATTGAAATGTATATTTCTAACCACCAGAATACGGTAACATAAAACACTTACCAATGTTTATAGCGCTTTCATGTATCTTGTACACATCTTCAGTAAATTAAAATTTATTTTACGTCAAAATTTAAGTGTTTTATGTTACCGTATTCTGGTGGTTAGAAATATATATTTCAATAAAAAATGTATATATTTTTTAATTATGTGTTTCTATTTGTTTGTTGTAGAAGAGACTGTAAAAATAAATAATTAGAATGTCTACCACAATTTCAACTTCTGTTGCAACTGTTACTGCTACAGTCACCTCTTCAACGTTGATGCCAATTAACCCAAAGCCATATTTAAATGGCTTGGTTGGAAAATACGTTTTAGTAAAACTAAAGTGGCTTCATGAGTATAAAGGTTACCTAGTAGCTGTGGATGGCTATATGAATGTTCAGTTGGCTAACACACAAGAATTTATTAATGGTGAATGGATTGGAGATTTAGGAGAAATATTTATAAGATGTAATAATGTTTTGTATATAACAGAAATTGAGGATATTAATGAATCTAAAGATGAGTTAATCAATTAACAACAGTTTATCACCAGTATAGCATGTATTGTACTATTATTTTAAGTATAAAATGTATCAGTAATGGTAATTTAATAAAATGTTTCTAAACCAAGGAAAACCTTTTTGAGAAATTCATTGAATTAATTATCTTCTATTAAATCATTTTAGTATTTTAAGTTATTTTTCCTTTTTTGTGTACATACATTAGATAATTCTATTGTAAAAATATTTGAAAATTTCAAAAACTGTTTCAGTTGCCTAGATCCTTATCTACTTACACGTGTTTTGGTGAATCCACCATCAGAATGTACAAAATATAAATTGAAACTTTATACAGATGGTTGAAGACACTACCATCTTCTATAGTTGTTTAAAGTTTTGAATGTACATTAAAATGTAAACAACACCATCCATGTGTTTACTGGAACAAACTAAAACCTATTTCGCTAGATTGATTAGTGTGACATCAGACACTGAGGGTTATAAATATATATATATATATATATATATATATATATATATATATATATATATATATATATATAAAATTAACAGCCAAAAACAAAACAAATTAAATATAATACTCACCTCAGAGTATTACATTTATTCAAGATCTTTCGTCTCTCTCTGGGACATCATCAGGAATAATATACTACACACTAAACACATATAACATTAAAACATTAAAACAATTATGGTCAAAGACCATGTCAATTATTTCCTGTTTCACTAACCATGCCGCGCGCGGTTATTCAGCCAAAATAACCGTGTGCGGCATGGTTAGTTAAACAGGAACTAATTGACGTGGTCTTTGACCATAATTGTTTTAATGTTTTAATGTTATATGTGTTTAGTGTGTAGTATATTATTCCAGATGGTGTCTCAGAGAGAGACGAAAGATCTTGAATAAATGTAATACTCTGAGGTGAGTGTTATATTTAATTTGTTTTGTTTTTGGCTGTTCATTATATATCATATATGTAGTGTAGTGGTGCAAACAAAGGAAAATAATGTTTAATAAAATAATGTATATATAAAATATATCTGTATTAAAAAATAAATCTTTATTATTCATCCTGCTGCTTGAAATCAATTCTACATAATTTATAAATATTTGAAAATTTCACTAACTTTTCAGCTGCCTTGATTGTTACGATCTATTTACTCATGTCTTGGTGGATTCATAATCATCAGAGTACATAAAATGTAATTTGAAACTGTAAACCTACATATAGAAGATCATATCAGTCATCTATATAAAAGTTTTATTTGTACAACTAAAGATCCTACATCTTCTGTAGGTTTTAAAATTTCAAATGATATTTTGCATACCCTGATGAATATGGATTTATTGAAACATGTTTAAGTAGATCATAAGGGTCAAAGCAGCTGAAAAGGTTAGTGAAATTTTTAAATGTTTACTCAATAGAATTGATTTCAAGCTGCAGGATGTATTATAAAGTTTTATTTTAACATTAGATAAAGAGTAAAAGACCATCACAAGACTTTCATTGGGAAATCCAGTTCAACGAACTTAGTGTTAGTACAGTACTTTGCCCCCAGAGCCAGTCCTAGAGAACATATTTTGCAAGTGAAATAATTTATAGTGTTTGCTCATTCCACCAATACAAATAAAAGTTGTCATTCTTTGTGGTCTTAGTCTTTTTCTTCCTGTCATGGATTAGGCTTTTTGACCTGTTCTGATTTCTCTGCTCATCTTTTTTGTAGCCTACCTACATCTCTTCGTCCATCCATTCATATTAAATGTTCTTCCTATTTCTCTCTGTATTTTCTGACTTTCCATGAGAGAGGATACATGTAAATGGGCCTGGATTTCCTTATTCTTCATGTGAACTATAAAACTACAATCCTGAATTCTTCTTAAGAACTGTATATTCCCCTGTCTGAAACTGATGTTCATCTTTAAAAGCTAGCACTTGAGGAGAACAGAGTTTAATAAATTTATTGTAAGTGTAACGAGCAAAAACGAATTGACAGCTGGTTGTGTTTATGTTTTGGTCTATTAAAGTATGAAATATAAATAAAGACAGCTGGTTGAAATTAGATATTAAAAAATTATTTAACATTAATAAATTTAATAAACAAAAGTCTCGTTCTAAGCAACTATGAAAAAGAAGGAGATTTTGTAAAATTATTTCTTCAGTGTGGGACTGAAAGCCAAGGGAAGCAGTAAGTCCTACATTCGTTCATTAATAATTACATTAATAATTATAAAATATATATATATATATTTATATATATTCAAAGAGATAATGTTGTCATTAGATTTTTAACATTCAAATCAATAAAAAACCAATGAATTGATTTAATAGTATCAAGAACAGGAGCATTATTTTAGAATTACACTTAAACAGTGAAAGTTGTGATTGTAATTATGAAAATAAATTAAATAACATTTACAAATTGGCATTTCCTTGTGTGGAATTATTAATTCATATTAATATAATCACCTACATAGGACAAGAGTATAATTTATCTCTGCTTCTTTTAATATACATTGATGACACCCTTTGGGTGTGGTAAACAGTTAGTTCTAAAAGCATTGATGTAAGAAAAGGGCACTACTTAAATACACTATTATTTGTAGATGATCAGGTCTAATGGGAGAGTCTAAAGATGTTTTGCAGAAAGGGGTTTATAATCTGAGTACAATATTTTTCAAGAGTATAAATTTGATATGTCCGTTGCAAAGACAAATTGATTGCTTCCTGAGGGAAAAATCCTATACAAACAAAAGTAGTTATCAATGGATGCCTGATAGAGCAGGGACAATATTTTTTGTGCTCTTAGTAAGACTTAAAAATTAACTAACTTTTCCTGATCATGGATATGGATTGTCTCTGTTAAGATACTTTGCTGTAATAAAAAAAGATTTTGGAATGCAATGATAGTACTGCATATTAAAAAAAGACTATGCACTTCCCAATTATTGTGAGTTTTTAAAAAATAAACCCAGTCATTATTTCTTTTCTTACACTTGGGGGCCTCTACCATTCTTCTCAGTTTGTCACACCAAGCAGCTACTTGTGTCATTTCAGAGGGTTCTTTATATTAAGCAAAAGCTTGTAAACTCACTGATTTACTCATCAATGATTCTCTAATTTCCTGAATCTAGAGAACTGATATTAAATTTGTTTCTTAGGGTTTGAACAGAAAAACTAAGCATTTATATTTTGACCAATTGAGGTAAGAAATAAAAAGTTGATCACATTAAAGCAACACATATTATAACTATACTTTCTCGAAGAGCTTCAATTTGAATGCATTTTCAGCAAATTTAATATGGAGAATAAGTAGAAAATTTAAATTTCAACCTCTTAATCTTAAGAAGTAGAAATTGAGTAACTATACAAATCAAGGAATATTATTTCTAAAACTATTCAACAAGCTACAATTCTGAAAATAGGCATTGTAACCCTTAAAAGTAAAACATAAAAAACGTAATGTGTGGTGAGAAACCAGAAAAAAAACAAAGTACATTGTTGATTGCCCCTTTTTGAAACTAACAGTAAGTCTGAACATAGTACAGGTGCAACTGTTAGTATTCTAATTGTATTATCCTGCAAAGTAAACAGCAGAGCAAAAACTCACACAGTTTCCTTTAAAAAAGTAAGTAGTGTTTTGAACAGTGTGACATTGTAATATTTAATGCTACACATTAAACGACAAAAGTTTACATTTAATATTAGCAATAAAAAAAATTATTGATAAATATGTATTTATTATTAATATTATATTAGTAAACAAATATTTGATCCATCAGTTATATTCTATATTAATCAGCATTATATTATTTGTGTAAAATAATAACTTCTAAAAAAAAATTAAAACTATTATGATAATGCCCTTGATTTTGGATTATAAAAATATAGCGTGAAACACTTACACGACTTTCTTTTGCCAATGAAAATAATGAAGAATGTAACCCATGTTTAATAATGAGTAAACAATGTAAAATGAAAAACATAACCTAATTTTAAACATAAGTGAATTATGCTAAATTACAATCATCATTGTAAGATGCATTAAAAGTAAAGAAAATCTTTAATTGACACTAACTAGGCACTGCAGAGGAAAATGCTTGAAATAAAAGTTGTTGGATTTTTAATTTTGCTTTTTACTGTATAAGCATACAAGGGCTGCTATCTTAAAAATTTCATATTTTACCAATTTTAATGAGTAAAATACTGGAAATCACTAATTGACGCAACAGTTGTAAGAGACTTAAGAGTTGTAAATTTCATAATTTTCTTCAACTTTGCTTGTAAATACTTTCACCCTAAAATGCATATTAAGGTTGAAATCTTAAACGTTTTTACCGTGAGAGCACAGCGCCTCCAAGAATTTCAGCAGACATCCTGCTTACCTATCTTGCAAAGCATAAAAAATACAGTAAATCAAGCGATTTTAAACAAAATCATAGGGTTTTTGAGAAAATTGATAATAGTGAAAAATTACTTGAATAAAGAACTATTTTCGGTTGACCGATTTTGATGACTATGTTCGTATTAAATTCCTTTGTGGTACCCAACTTAAGTTCCAAGTTTCAACTCTGTTCTTGAGATATTTTGTTTACACACAGTCACAGACAAACCAATCGGTAAAAACATTTGCTGGGTTCAGTGGCCTTGAAATGTGTATTTTTGGTCAAAACTCAATTTAAACAAAATTGACATGAAGCAATACTTTCCTTCCTTATATAGAGAAAGAAAACGTAAAAATGTTACTATTTATGTTTACAAATAGTGACACAGAATCAGGTCTAAGAATAAAAGTTTGAGCATTTTAATATAATACACTTCAATTTTCAATTTTGTGATTTTATTTCACCCAAATTCTTCATTTCCTATTTCCTTCATTTTCTATCATTTCCTTCATCTCTGCATTAACTTTCTTTTTGTTAACTGTATCCAGGAGATTCCTAAAAGAGAGTACAGACATATCGAGGTAAAAACTAACAAGCCTAAATATTAACAACATGTTAAATTCAGTATTAACCAATTTATTTTATTACATTTTTTTTCTACTACTGTACTTACTTGGCTTCAATATGTGTTTTATAATAAGATTTACCAAATATTACAGGATTTACTTCAAATTTTATTTTATTTGTAAAAATAACTATTAGACAGGAGCTCTTGTATATTTGAATATTTTGTTAATCAAGAATATTTTAGTTTTTTAAACAAAAAAAATTACTACAACTTTATTTCTATTGATGGTATTTTCTATCTGAATAAATAGATTTTTGTTCAAACAATTTAATGTTGTGATTAGCAATAAATAACAATTCCGTTTCTTGTGTTGTAACTGGACATTTGAAAACTACTGAAATGTGAAAAACAGCCTTACATAAAAAAACCATAGGTAGAATTCTTGAAAACTTATTTTTACCACAAACTTTTTCAGTAATTTTGATAATAATTAGCTTTCTTTTTTCAACCAGCCTTGGTCTGGGTGTGAAATTTCAAATAAATCAGCTAGATTCTTCTTGTGTTATTTCTTGAGCAGAATTAATGTCTTTTCACTTTAAATCAAAACTCAGTTAATAAAAATACACATATAAAACAATGATTTCTGAAACTATATTACATTCTTTCTTAAAACCACAGAAGAATGGTTACATTGAAAATTAATAAAATGAATACTTCAGTAGCCTACTATTTTTACTTTCTCTTGCCTGTATGAATATATAGGAAGGAAAGTATTGTTTTCATGTCGATTTTTCGAAATCGAGTTTTCACCGGATCTACACGTTTTCAGACCCCCTGAACCCCAAAAACATGTTTATAGCGATTGGTCTGTGGGTGTGTGTGTGTGTATGTGCGCGCGCGCGCGTGTGTGTGTGTGCGCGCGCGCGCGTGTGTGAACAGAATATCTCAAGAACGGAACATCGTACGAACTTGAAACTTGAAACTTAAGTTACATACCACTACCGGACCCGACACGAACATTTTCATCAAAATCGGTCAACCGGAAGTAGTAGTTTATTCGCGTAATTTTTCACTTTTTTGCGATTTTCTCAAAAACTGGTCCTACTATTTTTTTTAAAATCGCCTGGTTTACTAAATTTTTTATGCTCTACAAGATAGGGTAGGCGCCATGTTTGCTGAAATTCTTGGTGAGGCTGTTTTCACGTAAATTGTTTTTTAAGATTGCGGCTTTAATATGCATTTAGCGCAAAAATGTATTATAATAAAAATTGTAGAGACTTTAAAATGCTACAATTTTTATTTCAAAGATTTCTTTGTATAATGCTTAGTTTAGAGGTAATTAGCGATTTTCAGTTTTTTTCTCATGAAGACGTGTGAAAAATCAATTTTTTTAAAAGATTTCGGTGTTAGTATGCATTTTACGACAAAAGTCTATATAATCAAATTTAAAGGAAATTAACATATCTACAACTTTTGTTAAGAGCATTTTTCTCTACAGAGCCTAGTTTAGCATGAAAGAGTGGTTTTCCGAATTTTTAAGCCAAACTGAGGTCGGTTTTCATTTTGCGTCTTTCACTCATGATTAAAATAAGGTTATGTTTTTTTGAGGTTAGTTTTTTATTTCTAATGTTTTATTACTAGATTATTGGTCATTTTTAGCATTGGCAAGAGAAAGTTGTGCGAGTGCTTCACACCAGATTTTTTACTTCCTCTTGCCTTGTATGAAAATATAGGGAAGGAAAGTATTGATTTCATGTCGATTTTTCAAATTAGTGTATTCACGGGAAATTCGTTTTCAGGCCCCCGAACCCAAAAAAAGTTTTTATCAATTGGTCTGAGTGTGAACAAAATACTGTATCTCAAGAACGGAATATCGTACTAGTTGAAACTTGGAATTTAAGTACCATGAAGGACCGGAGACGACATATTATTCAAAATCGGTCATCCGGGAGCAGTAGTTTATTCTTGCAATTTTTCACTTTTTTGCGACTTTCTTAAAAACAACTCCTACGATTCTATAATTGGCATGTCTGCTGAAATTCTTGGGAAGTCGGTGCTCTTGTGGTAAAAATGGTTTTTTACGATACCAGCCTTAATGTAGGCTACATTTTAGAGCAAAGACGTAGTCTATATAATCAAGATACATATTGCGAAAAAATAAACTTTATGAAAAATATTCAGAATTATAGAATTTGATTAAACCTTTTTATTATTGTACTTATCCGATGGTTAGTTTAGCGGTATTGTGTAATTTTTACGGCAAAACCATTTATAAATAATGAAAATTAAAAATACTCTAATACTGTATTTTACGGTTAACGCTTAATTTAGCGACAAGTTGTAATTCTATAAAAAAAATGCATTAAATTGGTTTACTCTATGTGTAATATTTTCACTTTATCACATAAATTTGTACTTGTAATTCCATCATCAAAATCGGGCGTAGTGCTCGAGAATTCGCGAGGAAAATAATCCAGATTACCGACAATCTATTTTCTGTGTCATTAACTTGAATACACACTATGGGCTTCGGCGTTAAGTACTGTGCATACGTCGCATATTTTATCCAGGATATTTTTATTGATTACGAAAAGATATGTATAAATAGAGAAACTATGTAGACCTACTAGGTAGCTAATTTATTTATTTATATCAGTTACTTCGCTGTATCATTAATTAGCTACGGTGTTTTTCTGAGTTCCAGAATACTTAATACAAAGAGCGTCCTTGATAACAAAGAAGTAAACAAAGATGTCCTGGCAATGCATCCAGCGTAGAGAGAGAGGTGTGGCAATCGATAGGTGACGCTCCGGATGACGTCACTGTGACGTTAAGAAATCAGCCGGTGTTCACGTGAACAGCACGCTAGTGATCACGCGGTCGCTGCCTGACTGCTTGCATCTGATTGGTTAACTGGTGGCGAGCCTCCTACCCGCATTGGCCCTGCACACCCGCCGAGGTTCGAGGGATCCCCAACAATTCTATGGAACGTTACATTTATTCAGGTTTTTCTAACCGATGAGGAGAGTTGTGTCTTTTTTAACTGTGAATTGTGAGTTTTTAAGGACTGTTAGTTTTTAGGAATATAAATGACAAGTCAACAGTTATCTCCACCGATTACACCTCCGTACGACAAGGTAATTAATTAATTAATTAAATTAATATAAATCTTTGTTGGGGTAATTAAATATTTATTAACATTTTTTAAATTTATTATTTTGGCTTTTACGTTAATTTACTAAACATTCTATGTAAAAAGTATAATAAATTGCATGTATATTTTATTTCCTTTTAAATTTAAAAATTTAACATAATTATTTTTTATAGTATTAAATTTATCACTGAATTTACTAAGTTTTTTCTTTATTAATTAATTCACTTATTGTGCGCACAAATTAAACAATATGTTAAATAATTGAAACGTATATTCAAATTATTTATTCTATATTTTTTACTTGAGAAAATTGTAAATTAACTACAATAGGTGTTTAAATCAAAATAGGCCTATCCATTTGCACTCTCGGAGAACGTGATTTTATCACCACGTGAAAAGAAAAGCCTTTTACATCGTGCTGCTGTAATTAATACCTTACTATTTAGTAGCACAATAACCTGATAAATTACTTTCACTACATTAATATAGTTAAGTTATTAATAAATTAATCTTGTGTTTTTACCTTGATACATCTGCATGTATGTTATATCAATATAGATATAGTAAATTTACTGTTACACAATATCAGTTTCTAAGGTCAGCATTGTCTGTAGTTACCTAATAATAGCTTGAATAGTATTTTATGGTTCAATCTGGCGTGGTTACTTAAATATTTATTGTGTCTGATTATTTAAATTTGCAGATTATTTATAGATTCTCACGTAAAAATGAAGACAATTTAGTCTTTCCTTTATTTTTTAATACACAAGACAAAACAATAGTCTTGTCTGTATTCTTACGTGTATATCTATAAATAATCTGCAAATTTAAATATAATTTTAATTGGAGCAATTTTAATAGACAATAGTTTTGGGTCTAAATAATATTTTCAATTTTAATTATATGAAATTACTCTAGAGGGAAGTGAAAGTTCGTTTTGGAGTACCGGTAAACATATGCGAATTTAAAAATAAAATTTTTCTCTAAATACGATCGTGTAACAGAATAGTAGTTTGATTAATTTTAAATATTATAATTTTGGGTATAACTGCCTAGAGTATTTTTCCTACCAGAATTGTTTTGTAATATATGTATTATGTAAAAAAAATCGATTAGTTTTATTAATGTATTTTTTATATTATTAAAATAATATTAGGGACATTATTAATGGTAGAAATAGGTATGGGATGTAAAAGTAAAAGAGGTTTAAATTTTTCTAGTGTAAACAATTTTTAAGCTTGCTATTTTATTCGACGACGCGTAGTTAACTTTCAAAGTTGTTTGTTGTTATTTTTAGTTCAGTTCTTTTAAAACGCATGACAAAAGCGTCTAAATTAATCTATTAAGCAAGGACATAGACGCACACTTACATACATACGTACGTTGTTTATAATTTAGCGCTATATGGATTGCATAGCACAGGAATCAACTAGGACCAACATCGGGGTCTGTTTTGATGATTATTGCTCTCTCTCTTTCCTTGTTGTTTGCTGCGCAAGATCGTGTTATTCACGTGAACAGCGAGTGATACACCAGACTTGTCGGCGCCTAACGTAGCTCCCTCCACCTTAAAAGAAATTTCCCACTAGTAAGTTTGCGACTGAAACGTAAACAATCTGCCGGGTGTTCTTTATCTCCTCATTCAGCTAGTTTGTGTGGTTTTTACGACGGCGTAAATTACCATTCTGCTTATTTTAATAGTAACTATTTATTTCAAAGCAGCATTACTAATGCAATACGAAAATGGTTTTATCCTTCCTGGACTATATCACAATTTATAGGTCTACCTAATTAAAAATAAAAAAAAAATGTTTTTTTTTTGTTGAAAATTGTCAACTAATCACCTAATATTCCAATATTTTACAAATAAAATTTTACTCATGTTATTAGTACGTACTTTGTACTTACAGAGCTTCTAACATATTCAAAACTAAATACGAAACTGCAAGAATTTTTTAAAAAGTTACCTGTAAAGTTAATTCATTTTGTTAATAGTTTTAAAGTAGGTAGTGAATTATTTATTTTTTAAATTAAACTGCTACTATGTGTAATTGTCGTATTGTGATGAATCTATTTACGGCTAAAATCATCTACAATATATCACATTAATTTTTTCAAAAGTTTATAATTTTATTAATAATTTAACCTTGTATGCATATGATAGAATAATAGGGCATTTACCTTGGTTTCCAAGACGTGTATTTAAATGAATGAATCAACTATTGCCCTAGTGACCCCATTTTTTCAAGTTTACATTGAACTTTTTGATAATTTTTCAGTTTTTTTGTGTTTTAAAAATAGTATAACTTCCTTGTTTTGCGTGTGTTTAAACTTAAATATAATATTATATTATTTTGTATTTAATTTTTTTCTATCCTAATAACGGGAAGTATCAATCGTAAAAAAATAAAATCTTGGGGGTTTTGAGACTTGTCACATTTTATATAACCTAATTAAATTCTGATTAATTCTGAAAAGAAAGTAAAAGTTTACGTTAAAATTCTGAATGTATTAAGTTAATTGTGCGCAATAAAGCAAATCCAGAATACAATTTTACTGTTTCTGTTGTGTTCCGAAAGGAACCGACAGGATGTTTTAGAGCGAGTCAGGGTGTTGTTTTATTGTGGTTGTTCAAGGTCACATGGCCCGTCTGTTGTTTATGTGTTACCGTAGTCATGTAAACAACTGGTGGGTAGGCTTTTTTGTTCCACTCTGCTAGCGAGTTACTATTACGCACTGTAATTTGACAGTACAGTATAATACCGATTATCCGTGGTAATTGGGGGGATAACTATACCGGATAACCGGAAAACACGGATAATACAACCCAATTCGGTCGAGACCACCTACGTCATAAACAAAACCACCAGTTACGCGTATGTTTTATTCTACTGATTAATACATGTTGATACTATCGGATATCGGAAATAAATAAACAAATTGTATTGAAATAAAAATATTTACTACATAAATTTATATAAATCTTACCTTAAACTACGTAACAAAAAAAAACAAAAAAATCTGTTATTTTACTTTGTTTCATTTTACTACGATACGAAATTAGTTTATGTCTACATTAATGTACCTACTCATTGTTGTCGTAATCGAACAATATTATCGTAGTAAATCACAATAATTGTGATAATTACGATGACGAAAATGTCGGGAGTTGAAAAGTTTTAATTTGTAAAAGTTATACAGTACATAGCCTACATAATTAATTTTTCTAGTGATTTTAATATTTCTAGCCGGCCGCGTTGGCGATGTTGGTAACGTGCTCGCCTCTCATCACGCGGTCTTGGGTTCGAATCCCACTCGGGCATGCGATTTTTTCATACGTTACAAAAAATTCATTTCATCCTTCACCGTCTGCATTAGTAGCAATTTGCAAAACAGTCGGACGTTAAACCAAAAAAATAAAAAAAATTTCTAGTGATCGCACGGTTAATCCAAACCCCGGTTAAACGATCCATGGAAAATCGGTACTCCACTGTACTTGGTGGAAAAACATTTTGAAAAAATATGAAAATCTGTAATTTTGGATTGCTATACGTTTTAAGAACTTCATATTTTTTAAGCAATAATACGTAGTTATTCAGAATGTAGATTTTTTAATAAAATTAATAGCTAAACAATTTGTCATGTAGTGAGTGTGCTCAGAATTGATGTGGAAGTGATTTTTCATAAGGAAATATATTCTTGATACATTACATTTATTTGAATTAAAAGATAATTGTTGAATTCAGTGTTGACTTTGTAAACGTGTGAAACAGTTCTAGTGAAACTTGAATCATTATGTAAATTATAAATTAAATAAAATCAGTCGAGATAAAACGCTTAGGTTTTTCTAAATTTATTACACCCTTTTACATAATAACTTTATGTTGCTTTGTTATAGTTTTGCCTTGGTAATAATAATGTACATTGTAAAGGTTGTGAGTTTAATTTGGGTTTGGAAAATAAATTATTTTTACTGTAGTTTACTTCTGTTGAAAAAGATGATTCAGAATTGTTTAAACAAATTTAATCTAGGAGCTCTTTGTTGAATTTATACAAAAAATATTATAGATTGTACATTTATGTATTATTTAGTTTAACTTCGTTATAGTGCATATTTTTTTTGTGAAAATCTTTTTATCCAAAAAAATTACTACTGGCGGAATTCTTATTGCAAATTATGACAATACATTTCAGTCCATTAATTTAGTTTTACCTTTTGTTTTATTCTAGATGTACAGGAGCGAAGTTGATATGGAAGCTGTCAGATTGCTTCTAGAAAATGGAAAAAGGAAAAGGATGTGGTCGAATAGCCATTTAGTGGATGTAACAAATAACTGTTCAACAGTTATGATGACTCCTCATGGCCTCCCAACTCCACAACCATCCGATTCAGAAAGTGATGATTCTGATTTACCATTACGCAAACGTGTTTGCCGATACAACTGTGAATTTGCAAAAGTAAGTTGCTAATAATTATATATGTCACATAAATTATAGGTGATGATTGATTACTATTTGTTGTAATAGTGTATTAATATTATTTATTATTTCTAATAATTTATTTACATAGAGATTATTATTTTAAGATCGATAATATTTAATAGATATGATACAGTTCCATCGCTGTATATATTGTAAAGAAAAAAACAGATTGCATTAAATCATTCACATCTTAGTATTGGTACAGTTAATTATTTCAGTTATTATATATATTTTATAATATAATAGGAACCTTGTAATTATTTTTTCAGTAAGATAATATTGTCTATAAATTTATAGGTATTTTTAATTATTATTATTTTTATTATTTACTAATTACAAAAATCCTGATTTTGTTAATTAAATGCAATTGTATGAAATCTAATAGTTTATTACAGTGCACTGTAAGATGTACTGTATTCAGAACATTATACTAGACTTTTAAATTTATTTTTTATTAGGGTCAGTTTATTTCACTCCTGATATTTTATTTAAGGAAAATTAGAAAGTTGTTTATTATTATAAATTTCTCATTAACATTTAACAAATTAATTAACTATAAACAAAAAATTTCTTTGCCATTTTGAGTAAAAAATGTAAAAATACATTACCTATTTGATTTTGCCAAGGAATGTATACGGTTAGTATTTTACAGCTTTAAAAAATATTAGAATTTTCTTTAAATGTCAATAATATATAGTTCTAGGTTGTGAGTAAAGTATTTAATTTTTGATGCCTTTGGTTTCAAAAAAAAGATAATTTATGGCATCCATAATTCATATAATTTACTATAATCTTTTCGCTGTACGTCATATTTACATTTCTACTCTTGAAATTAAAAATCTCATTAGAGGAGTCTGTAGTAATACATATTCTAAGAATCTGACCAATAGCCATGTTTTATCATTTTGATTTCTGTGGATCGTTATCTGTAATTTTTTATGTGTTCAAATAATATCTGCAATAAATTAAACAATTTGTTTTCTTTTTGTTTCAGTCTTTAATATCAAGTACCCCACCGAGAACTCCAAGTCCTGTAGAGGTATTCAAGTCAAGTCAAGAAGTTGTCAAACCCACTGCAGTTCCTGTGTCTGTGATAATGAAAGTTGATAAAGATGGAGTTTGTTCATCAGGAATTCAAAACTCATTTAGTAATTTAAATACTTTTTCTGGATTAAGTAATAGTTCTGTTCAGCAATCTAATAACAAACAGATTGAAAATGATAAACTTCATGTGGTAGAAAAGAGTGAATTTGATAGACGTGTTGAACCTGTTGTAAAAGCTAGATTCGTATCGTCTCAAAACATTGTAAAAAGTTTAAAATACAAAATGAGTATTAACAAGGAAGGGATTTTTGTAAATAGTAAGGATACAAACAGAGAAGAAGAAAACAAAGAAGTAAAATTATCACCTTCATCATCATTCCCATCTTCAACACCTGTCATAGATCAAAATTTCATCGAAAAACGCCTGACTGCAAACTCGACTGATAATCCACCACCATTTGTTCACTCCATCCACAACAACAGTATTAATAATAGTTTTGTATCAAATCAGAAGGCGGTAGCAATTGCTCCAAAGCCAGTATTTCCTGTTCCTGAGACTGTTTTCTTGACTGGAACGACCCTAATCCCTGTCGCCTCATCAAATCAAGTCACTGGGTCTATATTTCCTGTCAGCAGCTCTCAAGGCACCACATTAGCTGGATCATTTATTCCAATAAATTCTTCCGGTGCAAGTCTAATACCGGCGACACATATTGTGTTATCACCGCCAACAAATACTGAAGGACAGAAAAAGATTTGCCCGTCATTTGTCCTTTTTACAACGGGAAATCAACAAGTTGAAGAAAAGGAACAAGGAGATGTTAGGAGAAGAATCTTTGAATGCGACTTTGAAGGATGTGGAAAGAACTACTTCAAATCGTCTCATCTGAAGGCACACGTCCGAACTCACACAGGTATGTGAAAAATTGATGTTTTTACATTTAGTTAAACCCTTTAATTAAAACAAACAATACAAGCATTTGTTTATTACCATATTATATTTAGAAATGAAAAATGTCCAGTGTATTTAAAAATAATATTGTATTTATATTTAAACTTGAATACACTTCTGCCTAATGGATTTAAATAATTCTCATATGGTTATAAATATGATGCTTTCGAGATTCTACAAAAGAATCCAAAATGAAACTTTGTAAAATTTACAATTAGTTTTTGAGAAGTAAATGACAAGAATTTTATTATAGAATTTACAGTGGTCCCCAGTTATAATGCCATCTATTGTACCGCGGTTTCGGATGTAACACACACGGATTGAATTATATCCTCGCATAATTTTTTTACAGAATTTAAAAATACAGTACTGTGTATATTTTTTAATTTGTCTTTGAAACACATTAAGTGAACTGAAATTTGTTTAGAAGATATATTTTAAGCTGTACTGTACTGTATAAAGTACAGTATTTTCTTTAGCTACATACTTTAAAATTGCACCATAATTTACCTTAGTTTTTAAGTTGTACGCGATACATAGTTTTAGGGTTTTCTAATTATAATTTGATTATACTGACTGATTGCTGTACCACTCATAGGCGCAAAGTATGTTTTTGTAATAAGTACGAAAATTCGTGACTTTGTTAATATTGCGGTAGGTGATATAACATGGTTCAGTGAATGACTTGCTACACCTGCGTTATAAACAGGGACCACTGTACGTAATATTTAAATTGCTAAGTGATCTTTACCTATGTTTATTCATTGTTATTATGGTTGGATAAGTAGCTTTTTAAATTTTAAATAATTTTATTATAGATTGGTGCTGCTACAGTGGTAAAAATGTTGCAAAGTTCAATTTACCACATAACCTCTTCCCATTCCTGCTAAGTAGCCTGCATTTTAAACTTACTTCATTCAAACTTCTCTTCACAGCGAATGTTATTCAGAGATCTCCCCTATTTGTAACCAATTTTTTGAAGAACTGATTCTATTATTTTGCATTAGGCCCATGTAGTATTATTAATCCTCTTAAATAATCACATCTCTTATGACCAAAGATTACTGTGCCATTGACATTTAATTTTTTTGGTACCATGGAATACCTTAAATTTATTTACTGAACAGAATTTCGTGAACAGTTAGGGATAAATCAGAAGATGATACTCATTAATTTTATCACAGAAAAAATCTGTTCTAGGGATAGTATTATCACTCAAAATTTATTGTGTGAAATTATTTGCATGTGCCTGTTTTATTATTTGCTAATGTCTTAATAGAAATTTGTTGAGCGAAGAAATTATTTTCATTAAAATTTTTATCGGTCTTTTTGCCTTTGAATATTAAAGATAATGTAAATGATTCAGTATTTTTGATTTGTGAAAAACTTACACAAAAAGGAGTCCTTTATGAGTATTACTTTGTGAATAGTGGTAGCTTTCACATTTTTTATAAATTTAATATATATACAAAAACCAAATTTTATGATGATATATTGTTCAATACATATTTTCTTTTAATCAATTTACTGATACTATTTTTATTAGAGTCCTGAATATATGAATTAAAGATATTTTAAATTGTTTTATATCATATTTGATAATTTATGTATAATAATTAAAATACATGAATGCAGTTATAATAATAAAAATAATAATACAGAATTTTTACAACAAAACTTAAATAATTGTTGTTACTTGTCCGCAGAATTTTATATTTTAATTTATTGAAATAGTTGATCAATTTACTAGCATTGTAATTAGAATTGAAAAAAATACCTTAAATTTTTTTTGAAGTAGTAGAAATTGTTGTGTTTAATATTAAATTCACAGCCATTGCATTGAAATTGGGAACAGTTTAATTTTATTTATCTGTTAGGGTTTTGCATATTTTTTCTCAGAACTTTATACTTTTCCCTTTTATTTTTTGTATCAGCACAAGTGTGCACTTCAGTTAAATTCAAAATGCATAATGAAATTCATTTAAATATAATTATATCCACAAAAAAAGATTCTTAATTTTTTTTTGTTTTTTGTTGCAGGAGAAAAACCATTTGTGTGTCAGTGGAAAGACTGCAATAGGAGATTTTCAAGATCAGATGAACTATCACGGCATAAAAGAACTCATACTGGTGAAAAGAAATTCGCTTGCAACTCTTGTGGAAGAAGGTTTATGAGATCGGATCATTTAGCTAAACACGCGAAAAGACATTTAAAAGATACTATTAATACTGGATCTCCAAAAACAATGCAAATCGAATTAGGACTTATGATTCCTAATCATGACAAACGTCTGTTGTAAATTTATATTTTAATGTAAATGTCTTCGTCATTAACGCTTAATTTATTTTTAATTATTTATGTGTTACCATTTATAGAATTTCATGTAAATTAATTACTTTATATTTTAGTTTGTATTATAGAATTATAGATTTATTATTTATATTTAGAACAAAAATGTTTTGTTAAGTCAAAAGGCATTTATAAAATTTTAATTTGATTTATTGCCATTAATATAATTTCTTTCCCTGCTTTAGTAAATGACTAGAAATAACTGATCAAGATAAAATTTAAAAGCTTCAATAACAGACAATTTTTTATTCCAGAAATTTAATTAACTATTCTGAAGTTGTACAATAGTTCCGTCATATCTTTGTAATAATATTATATTTCATTAATTCTAGATTTTATTTCTGAAATAAGTAACATTCAATAAGTTCATTTGTAGCTGAATCAAGGTTACCTACTGTGGTGGTAGTAAAAATAATAAATAATTTTTGTATCTGTTTGATTTTGCAACAAATCCATTAGTGCATCTTTTAAATATTTTATTATGCCTGTATTTGAAGAGGTAGATTTAAAATTTATGTTACTTTAGCAATAAAACATATCTTATTCGTATTCAATTTATTAAATCATTAAACATTTTTATATAATATGAAATAACACTTATTGGTTTTAATTGGATTTTTTTAATAGAAAATATTTAGGATTCTAAAAATTTTAATAAATATTTAACAGATACAGTTTTTATAAAAGTAAGTGCTGTAGGTTTACAAAAATGTACTTTTATGTTAGTTAATTAATGTTATCATGGTAAAGAAAAATTAAGAATTTTATGTTTTTAACTCTATCTGTTGGTGTATTCTGTAAACTAGATTTTTAATTCATAGTTGAACTAATTGAAGTATTACATGAAGTGGTTTTTTTAACTTTTGATTTGAACACTAAGCTATTAATTTTTTAAGTTTTGCTTAAAAAACATCATGCACTGATGATTGTTATTTGTAAATTCTGTAAGGAAAAATATTTTGTAATTTTATCTTTGCGGTTGTATTTTTTCAGGCATAATGAAAATGTAATGAATGTTTCTTATAAAAATTTGAAAAAATGTTATCCTGGTAAATCAAGTGATAGTTCTGTTATTTCACTACTATTGCAAATTTTAGTAACTTTTGAATATTGCAAATGTCTATAACGTTAAATAATTTACTTAATTTTAAGTATAATAGACTTAATTTTGTTGTATTATAATTTTGATAGTAGTTTCTGTTATTGAAGTTTTCTTTTCAATAAAAATTAATGTTTCATTAATTTTTCAGCAATATGAATAATTTGCAGTAATTCTAAAACTAAATCCTATTTGGTATATGATTTAGAATAATTGTTTCTTGATTATTTTTGTTGGAACAAATTTGACTGAATGAAATAATAATTTTTATACTCTTATAAGACTGTTATTAAAAATGTTAAGAATAATAATGTACATAATTATTAAATTATATTATTTAAATATTTAATTATTTTTTTCTAATTTAAAATAATATTTTTTTAACCAATTGTAGAATATTTGAATAAGTCATTTCAGAAAGTCCATAAGTCAAAAAGTTTTAACTTTTGGAAAAATTTAAAACTGGTGATATAGTACTATATTTCAATAAAACAAAACAATATTAAAAAATACAATTTGCTCAGAGGGCTGTTCACTTATATAAAATGTATACTTTTGTCTTTTTAAAGATCATTCACTGATTTAAAAAATTGAAAATTTTGACTTAACGTGTTCCTGAAATTGGAGTAAAATGCTAACTTTCATTATTTTCTGTAAAATAAGTTGTTAGACCAGAAAAAAATTGTATTATATAATAGTACTCATTTATTTACTTTAGCAGTTTACATTAGTGATTTGAAATAGCTTTTTGTGGTAATAAAAATTGAAATTCTTAATTTTAAAAGATCAAGAAAAATGTTGGTTTTCAGGGCTATTCATGTTCTTTGTTGTCATCATAAAATTTATTTATCTCCCTAAAAAACATTTTTGGATAGAAACTTTGAATAGCCTTGTGTACTACAAAGTAGAGCTTAAGCTTTAAAACATCGTCCACTTTCATTTTTTAATCGGAGGAAAGCACTTTATATCATTAAGGATACGCCTTTTTTTGTAGTACCTTTTCTTATTACTAAGGAAAGCCAGACTTATGCAATTTTTGTTGGGATGGTGTGTTGCTTTCAGTTATTCCTAAAGTGCACTAAAGAAAAAAAGTACAATTTTGACTCATGGGCTTCCTGAAATGACTGATTTATTAATTTATTGTTGTTGTCTTTAAAGATTTAATTTTTTTAACAGACAAAAGCTATTGTCTTCCAATTTCTATGAATTGTAAATAATTGACCAAATTAATCAAATATTTTGATTTCTTTACACAGGATTAAGTACCTGATATCTATCTTTTTTATTTTTGTTACAAAATAAAATATTTAAAAAATGTTGTTTTAGAAAATAAAATTTTTTTTCAGTAGTAGTTAAAAAAATATTTAAACGTTTTGAACATTGTAAAAATCAGTCCTACTTATCTAAAATCATATTTACTTTATGTTTTAGTTAATTCTAAAATTAGTATACACTAGTTGTCCTCTTTTTTTTAATTTTAATTTATCATTCCATTTTTAATTGAATTTATTTTATTAAATGTGTTAATATTTTATTGATTTGTGAATGTTATGCTGCCAACTTAATATTTTATGTTTGTATTTGTGTTTTTATTGTTGTCTATGAAAATAATTATATTATTTATTTAAGTTTTATGTATACAATTTCAATTTTAAAAGAAAATATTGTAATTTTTTTAAAGGTTTGTTTTTTGCTCAAAACTTTATCGAGTGTGATTTAACATCCTGGAATTGTTAACTAATGGTATAATAATTTAAAAAAATTGTTTATAGCACTTAAGACCAAAAATTGGAATAAATTTATTGAGGTGCTGTTCATTTAAATCTTGTATTATTTTATTTATTTGCTTTCCCTTTGCCATAAATATTGAATGTAAAACAAAATATAAATAAAAATCACTAAGTAATGATTTTCTAGAAAATAATTTTTATTAGTTCCATATTGAATTAACACTACCTATTGTTAGTTTTGGTTAATATTGTAACCTAACTAATTTTGAATGAAGTAGTAATTTATTTTTGTTTTACGTTCGAATGTTTTGCAAATTAATGCTATACAGACAATTTATATGAAAATGAATGGAGAAAAATACTAGTCATGACCAGAAACTGAAGCTCTGGGACCCCTGGTGTAGAACCCAGTTGCTTTGATTTCTTCACCACGGGCCAGCCAAAGTGATAATGGTACTAGTCTTGCTTCAGAACGGGATTTTTCTGTTCTGAATGCAACTTATTATGAATACTGAATGATAACTGATACAAAGTACTTCATACTTTTTGTATCTAGTACCATTACACAAATACTTATTGAGCAGAGAAAGATTGTATTATTCTCACTGTACTTGTTTCGAACAGAACTAGTAATGAGGTGAGTTGTAAGAGATTGGTACTTGGGTCATGGTAGAAATTAATACAAAAAAAAAAGAAAATCTGTTGTGAAACACTCACACGACCTTCTCTTGCCACTGTAAATAATAAAACATGTTTAATTGTTAGTAAACAATGTGAAATTAAAAACATAACCTATGTTTAACAATGAGTGAATGACACAAAATAAAAATCTACCTCTTGTTCGACATAAAGATACGGGACATCACAAATTGTTGATGCTAACCTAAGCTTTGTAGATAAAAATTTTAAAATAAAAGTTGTAGATTTTTTATTATCTATAACTTAATTATAAATTTGTTCTCATAAAATGCATACTAAGGCCGCAATATTTAAAAAAATCTCATTTTTTACCGATTTTGTTGTCAAAAAATTCAGAAAATCACTAATTGACGCTAAACTAAGCGTTGTACAAAATATGTTTGAAATAAAATGGCAGGTTCTTTAAAATTCTACAAATTTTATCATATACACGTTTGCTCTAAAAGGCATATAAGGCCGCAATCGAGATAAGTAGTGCCTGTTTTCTCGATTGGTAGAACAGTTGCGTTTCTTAACTAGACAGCCATATCTTCTCCAGTTTGGTTGGCTTTCGCACATTTTTTCGTTTCCATTGGTTGGAAAGTTCAGTTTCACAACTGACTCCCGCTAGAGGGAGTCAGTTGTAGCCCGCATTTGTAGACCTGATCATTGTACTTACCGGAATTTTATGTGGTAAATAAATTAATTATAAAACGCAGTGTTGTGTTATGTACCATTAAATGGTACATTTATTATACCTATACATTTTTGGTATGATGTGTTTATAGCACTTCTAAGATTACCTAGATCCCCTTCAGTATCCGCTACTGCTCTCAGAATAAATTTCAAATTCAGATTGGAAGACTGGACTCTTAAGAAATGAAAAATACACAAAATTGAAGCCTTCCAATTATGAATATATTGAGGTGCGTTAAGAATGTCGTAGACGGAGAAAAGGATGAGTGAGGAAATCTTTAATCAGAAATACAAAAAAAAAACGAGAATTAATTAAACGATACAGAGGCGAAATCTGGAATATTTCGGACATGTTATGCGTGGAGAAAAATCATCTGCTGCAACTGAGGCGTACAGGGATAAACACGTTTAGTCAAGTTTTGGAAATTTTTTAGGAGAAGGTTTATTTTTACAGTGTGCGAACTTGTACTAAGTTCGGAACGCGGAATACATTTAAGAAAATTGAAATAACAAAATTGCGTACCGAAATTTGCTGTTGAAAAAATCCATTGTTGCTTATAATACTTAGCTTTTTTTGGTTTATTTTAAGTCGCATCAACATCTTGGTTATTAGCGATTACATTGATTTGAGGAACGGTGGGTTTGACCTTGTAATAATTTTCCAGACCCTGGCCAGGAATAGAACCCGGAACCTACGGTTTGTGGTGTAGCATACTAACCACTGTACCACGGAGGCGCCCGAATGATATTTTATTTATTGAAAAAGGATAAACTATTAGAAGTTTATTTAATATTATTAGTTTATATTATTTTGATTATCATGATTTTATTAAGCGACCGAGATATGTGGAAGTTCTGCGAAGAAGTTGTTGGCCTTTGGATTAATGCAAAAATTTTTAATACTTACAGATCTTTATCTGCTATCTGCAGATCAATCACTTAATTAACAGATACAACAATGGAAGTCCGAAAGCTACCTTCTGTGAAAACATACCAGAGCTACCACAACTAAAAATAAAAATATCGCTGGACTAGACAGGTTCTATTCCTTGTTCCGACTGGACTATAAACATGTTCTTTCCCAGTAGATTACGTGTTTTCTAAAACTACTTGTGACAACGTTTTATTTCTGTTTTTACCAAATTGCGTAAAAATATAGTGGATTACCCGTATGTTGTGGCAGTACAAACTCAAAATTATGAATTTTGGTCAACGTGTTTTTCCCTGGACCTTCAATTGATTATACAGGGAGCCGTAGTAGGAGAAATATAGCACATAAAGACGTAGAACTCCTTGTTAAAACACCTGAGAGATTGGTATCATTTCTTCATTGTGGTGCTGTTTAGGGAAGTTTTATTAGAAGTACGAATTGCTCTTAAAGTCGCCAACCTCCGATTCGAGAACGCATTCAAATTAGAATTTCAAATAAAGTAGTATTTTTAAATCGATGTTTACATTTTAACGGTAAACTAAAGTACAAATTCGTGACTTCAGCATAATCAATTTATTGGACTGTTCTTTCAAACAGATGAAAGTTTGAAAATGTATGTTCGTGAATTCATTTTTACGGTGGTGCATATAGCCTAATAGAAAAAAACGATGTACGCAGAAAACCTATTCCCGAATAGCTAATTCATGTTTTCAAGGACGTTATTCGTAATTGTAGAATAAAATTGCATTTTTGTATTTTAAAAAAATAAGATAATATAATTTTTGTTCTTCGTGAATTTTTTTTTGAATTGTAAAGTAAAACCTTATTGTAGAAATAGCCTAAAAAATTTGTAGATAGGAGATGCACATTTAAGGAAACAGAAATGAGGAGTACGAAAAAATGTACTGTATTTACGATGTTTGACGTAATCTATTCTTCACCATAAAGCTTTTTAAAAGATAGTATCACGTGATCAACAGCTCGCTCGCTCCTAGATAACAGTTGTCAAAACAAGAAAAATAAAAAATAAGGTCGTTTGTTGCTGTAATATAATGGACGATTAAGCCTCATCTAATCATATTGAAAATAAAACATAACATCTTTGAACTAAACTTTTACCCTTACGAAATATATAGGCTTAGTTTGAAGACTTCAATAATAAATTGTTAAGAGGTGCACAGAAAAGAGAACTGACTTTGAAGAACGCTTGGTAAAAATTGAAAAAATTGAAGGTGCCTTTTTTCTGCCGAATCTCTTGTGCACCTGGTACAGATTTTACAAATTTTAGGTAGCTTATCACTTTCTCTTGCCCTATAAAGTTGCCTATTAGTATGTAGGGAAGAGAAAGTATTATTTTCATTTCGATTTTTCGAAATCGAGTTTTCACCGGAAATACACGTTTTTTCAGGGCCCTTGAACCCCAAAAAAACATGTTTTTAGCGATTGGGCTGTGTGTGTGTGTGTGTGTGTGTGTGTGTGTGTGTGTGTGTGCGCGCGCGCGCGTGCTGCTGTCTAAGTCTGTATATGAACAAAATATCTCAAGAACAGAATAGAGTACGAAGTTTAAACTTGGAACTTAAATAGGTTCCACAAGAGAACCTGATACGAGAACATTTTCATCGAAATCGGTCAACCGGAAGAAGTAGTTTATTCGTGTGATTTTTACTTTTTTGCGATTTTATCAAAAACGGCTCCTATGATTTTGTTCGAATCGCTATATTTTCTTCATTTTTTATTCTGTTCAAGATAAGCGACATGTCTGCTGAAATTCTTGGGGAATGTGCTTTCGCGGTAAAAAATGTTTTCTTAAGATTGTGGCCTTAATATGCATTTAGGGCAAAAGTTTATTAAAATTAAAGTTGTAGAAAATTAAAACTTATGATAAAACGTAGAGTATGTTTCATTATTTAGATTGGTAAGAGAAAGTCGTGTGAGTGTTTCACACCAGATTATTTTTATTTTCCTTTATTTTTTTTTATCGGGAACTGCATTTACTTTTTAACAACCACAGAATTTGATCGCTGCTGGTTACTTGATTCTGCTTTTAATGTCTTGAATTTGGAAAGGGCATACGGCGGTGTTTAGTCACATAGAATTGTTAGTGGTCAAGTCGGAATTAGGGATGAGCGAGACGCAGGAGACTGGGACTATAGATCTGATACAAGCGAATACTGCCCATAACAGACAGGTGGAGTGTTAAATTATTTACACACAACCTATTCGTTGCAGGACTAAAATAAATAGTTCTGTTTCTTATCACATGGTCAGCCAATTAAATGTCTGAATCATTTAAGAACAGAAGCGGTACAGGTGTAAAAGATACTAATCAGAGTTATCTCCTATGAAAGTAATGAATTTCATTATACAGCCAGACCCTTTAGTGAATGAAGTTAAGGTGTCATTTGCAGAGTGAAAAATATGTGCTTTTCAGAAGGCCCGGAATGCTGATAATCATACTTTTCCATTCAGTGAGGAAGGCAATAAACCACCTCACTCCTCATTTTACTTAGTAAAACCTCTACAGGGTCAAACCAGTCTTCCGGCTGATGACCTAAACAACAAGAAGCAAATACTGGTAACAGAACTGCTATTGCTACAGCAGTTCCTGTGCGGTCTTTGGCGTACTCTCATACTCGACCAACTGCACCATTCACATTCAATTGGCGTGTAGCAAGCACTTACTAAAAATAACAGCAACAATAAACATCAACAAAAACACTGTTTACATTTGGTGCGGTACTTCTTAGTAATTATGTCTGTACATCTTTTCTACTTCTATAATCTGAAAAATGCCCATAACAGACAGGTGGAATGTTAAATTATTTGCACTCATTCCGTTAGTTCAAGGGCTACAAAAATTAGTTCTGTTTCTTATCTGAGTTGCTTAGTTCTATTTTTCATGGTCAGCCAATTAAATGAATCATTTAAGAACAGAAGAGGTAGAGGTGTAAAAGACATTAATCAGAGTTACCTCATCTGAAAGTAATGTATTTCATTATACAGCCAGATCCTGTGGTCTGTCTTGAAGCAAAGAAGTAAAATTAAAATTAATTTCGACTTATAATAGTAGATACCTTCCATGCTTAACTTCATATTAATTGAAGCTAAATCAAAATAACCATTTCACTGTTAATGAAAATCTTGAGAAATCCTCCAATTAAAAGAATATTTAAAGGAAGCCACTAAATATCCAAAAAGTGGATGAAGTGAAAGTATCATTTGCAGAGTGGAAAATATGAGCTTTTCAGAAAGCCTGGCATGCTGAAAAACATACTTTTCAACTCAGTAAGAAAGGCATAGGTTAACCATCCTCATTTTACTTAATAAATCCTCTAGAGGTTCAAATCAGCCTTTTGGCTGATGACCTAAACAACAACACAATCTAAAAAACTAAATTACGCATATAATATCTACTATAATGCAACAAATACATATTTTTGGCCTTGTTCAATTATTTCGGTAACTCCCCATCAGAATGGTGGGTATAATCTTTAACTTGTATCTGATACATAATGTCCTGAATAGTTTTGCTATGTGCTCATTATCACTTCCTAGTACACGGTTGTACCTGGGACAAAATATTTGTCTCCTACGACTTGCCTTATCACTATCTTTCCAGGTGATGCTAACCAAGTTATCTTATCATTGTTGATGCCATTATACCAGCAGACCTAATGGTAAAAGAAGTGAAATTTTCTGTTGTAGAATCCAAGTGCATTTCAGGAGGTTTGAAAGCAATCATAATACTCTACCTTTTGAGAAAAACATATTTCATTTTACAATGGGCTGTTTATAATTTACAGGATGTTTACAGTTTTAGAATTGTAGTATTGTAGTTTTAGTATTGTGTATTAATAAGAAAATATTGTTATTATTATACATCATAAAGATATACTGTATTTGAAATTGTTTGAGGGTATTTGACAAGAACATACGCAAAAAAATTATAGCTTGTAATAATAAAAAGCGGCAATTTTTCTTCCTTGCACTTACAAAACTATTTTTAGTCTTATCGAATAAATTTAACATAAAAAAAAGTTTCGTAAACAATAAACAACAATATGTGAATACGATATCTTGTATCGTTAAAAGCGATATCATTACAGTGTATTGTATTTACGTTACAGTGGATAAGAAATATCACGAAGTGATCACATGAAAGCGTTGCTGCAATGACGTCACATTATGGGAAAGCAGTAAAGGCATCCTGCAACTGACGCGTTAACTTCCACGGTCTCCTCCTATACGACCAATTATTTCAAAAGTTGAATAGCGTGGACAAAATGTTATAGAAAATAGTACTTGCGTAAATTATCATGATTTACGTAAATGATCAAAGGATACTTTTAAAAAACTTTAAAATGCAGTAATAGATTTAGAGATAAAACATTGTTACATAATATTACTAAGTATTAGTTTTTATAAAATTACTATTTATAGTAACATTTATAACTATTTATCACTAAACTACTTAATACACAAATTATAACAATAAACAATTTATTCTAAGTACTACAGTACTTAACATGTTAAAGACATGCTTACGTTGCGTTTTTTAAATTTAAGATATTGATCATTGGATACAGACAACACTGTCTAACATGTTCAACAAAAACAGCTTCGATTTATACTTAAAAGCATAACAATTATATTTAATATATACTTAAAAACTCTGAACAAATCTTTAAAGAGACTCTGTTGACGATGAAATTCTGATGAAAAGGACCCGGCTAAATAACATCCGATACGCCGATAATACAGTGATGTTCTCAGACAGCTTGTAGTGACTTCAGAGGCTAATGAACAAAATTGTCACCTCAAGTGAAAGTTATTAGATGAACATAAACAGCAGTAGACTAAGTTCATCGTCATTAGTAAAGACAATATTACCAACGTTAATTTGAACATCGACGATCAGCTGATAGAAAGAGTGAAACAAACAACATTCTTCGGCACCATCGTAAATGAGAAATAGGATAACACTCAAGAAGTCAAGTGTAGAATTGTTAAAGCACGAGCCAGCTATATCAGCATGAACAATATAATATATTGTTTCTTTAGAATATTATTCTAAAGCCGTGATCTGCATACAAATTCCTGCTGTGTATGATAAGAGTCCTGGACACTCAATGAAGCTATCATCAAAAAACTAGAAGTTTTGGAGATGTAGTTATACCAGAAATGTTGCAGATAACATAAAGGTGCCCATAACAGACTAATGGAGTGTCAAATTATTTACACTCAATCTGTTCGTTGCAGGGCTAAAATAAAAAAAAGTTCTGTTTCTTATCACATGGTCAACCAATTAAATGAATGAATCATTTAAGAACAGAGAGGTAGAGGTGTAAAAGACACTAATCAGAGTTATCTTCTCTGAACGTAATGAATTTCATTGTACAGCCAGACCCTGTGGTGAATGAAGTGAAGGTGTCATTTGCAGAGTGGAAAATATGTGCTTTTCACAGGGCCCGGCATGCTGATAAGCGTACTTTTCCACTCATTGAGGAAGGCAATGTAAACCACCTTCACTCCTCATTTTACTTAGTAAAACCTCTACAGGTTCAAACCAGCCTTTCGGCTGATCACCTAAACAACAACAACAACATGGAAGGACTGTGTAACCAATACCGAAGTCCTCCAAAGAAAGAAGAAAAGTAAACAAATTATGGACGCCAGTAAATTCCGATTAGAGAACGGATAAGCATCATGAGAAGACTACTTAAAAAATATAGCCTACAAAATGTAGCTCAATAAATGATGTTAATAATAAAGTAGTTTTTAGCAATTTAAATTAAACATATTCATGTCACTTTACCAATCAACCGCCATTACTACTAAAAAACATTTATCAGAGAAAATATTTTTCCCGTTGTTACTGCTGAAGTTTATGTAAACTAGAATACACACCATATTATTCTAATCATAGAAATCAACTTTTATTTGACATTTTCACACGAACTAATACGATTGTAATACTGATATTTATTTCATTTCCTCACGTAATGTCACGGGTAATTCTCAGTTTTGCTTTACTAACTAAAGAATATAGTAAAACATGTTTTTGTTTATTAGAAAAAAAAGGTCAGAAATATTTCCTCAAAAATTTTTAGGATTTGAAAAATTTCCATGAAACCCGAAAATACGAAATTAATTATTCCAATTAATTCAAAGCTGTTTTGTCGATAAGTACTGTAGTCAGTAAGTAAATAGCTCTTCTCTTTCAAATCCCTGAATACGACGACGAGAAACTTCATTGTCATCATGTACCAGGATTTAGGCCACCTGGGGGGCCTGTTCCGGCATCCATCTCTTCCTCGATCGATCAACATTTCTTCTTCCCCCGATTCACATTCCCACGCTCGTGATTGAAAATTAATCGCATTGCTTCGTAAAGTATGGGCCGTCCAATTGTCCCTAAACTACTTAAGCTTAATGATAAAAACTTAAAAAATTAAAAATACAAATAAAACATAAAATAAATTTTTGTTCGTATTTGATTGCTGCAAATTATTTATTAAGTATACACCATTGGATCAGTTATTTTAGTAATTTCAGTTACTCACTGCGCAAAACAGACGTTTTTCAAAAATTATAAGCCTGTATTAAACCTTGTTGCCCATAACAGGCAGGGGGATAGTAATATTATTTGCACTCGATCTGCTAGTTCCACGGCTATAAAAATAGATCTGTTTCTTATCACATGGTCAGTCAATTATATGACTGAAGCATAGAATAGAAGAGGTAGAGGTGCATGAGACACTAGTCAGAGTTTTCTCCTCTGAGAGTAATGAATTTCATTTTACAGGTAGACCCTGTGGTGAATGAAGGGAAGGTGTCATTTGCAGGGTGGAAAATATGTGCTTTTCAGAGGGCCTAGCATGCTGATAAGCGTACTTTTCAACTCAGTAAGGAAGGCAATGGTAAACCAGCTCACTCCTCGTTTTACTTAGCTTTTAAAGTCTATAGAAGTTCAATCCTGCTTTTCGGCTTAACAGTTTTTTCAAGAGTTCTTATACTACAACTGGTTATTTCTGGATATATCAATGTAAAGAAGCTCTTATAATTTTATTAATTAAAACTCTAACTTGTTTATTCATAATGGTACCTACATTTATTGTTTTTTATGAATTTCGTCATATACATTTTTCTGATATTTTATAATTTTTTTCTTTGGGTGAAAGAAACTTGAAAAATCTGGTGACGTAGTAAATTTTATACGCAGGTACTTATTAACTTTGCAAGCTGGTTCGTGTAGTATGCAAGTTGGAAGAAAGCCCAAAACACAGTTAATGTTAGTCTCGGTGAAATCGAGGGCCGGCCTGACACACCCAGTGCACGTGGGGGCGTCGTGCTAACTTCCTCCGGCAGTGTTTTGGCCTCGTGTCCTCTGTTACTTGCTCACTCCCCGCTGACACCATATAGGAGGGGTCATCGCGCGTGAGAAGAATTTGCGTAACTCTGACGTCTGCAGGAACTTATAAAATTCAAATAAACAATAATGATCAATTATTTAAAATGACTTTTATTCTATTTACAGATATTACTATTTAATTTATTGTTAAGACCTAGAATTGATAATAAGGTAATGTTATTCGAGAAAATATTTAGACGCAATATCGTTTTAATGCACTTGTACACTCATAGTACCAGTTTTAAGATACTTGTTCGGCACTAACCGTAACAGCTATGAACAGTTATGAAACGCACAACTCACCGCTGGCTCGGTGTAACCCGAACTTGAAGTTGTCTCATCACCACACAATATTCATATGTCCTATTAATTTCCCACACTTTCTCCTATTTTTATAAGGTTTGTCAGGCAGAACAAAAATAAAACAAACGGCAACACAAAAAGAAAGCAAAAATATCTAACTTTAATGAATCTCACATATCTGTGAGTACATAATATTATGAGTCATAATATATGACTCATACATGACGTCGTGTGAATCATAGGTATTTTACTTTGGTAGATTTTTAAGTTGATGTAATAACTACTTTACTTATTGGTTCTTTTGATCTAGTTCATTAAAGTATCTATAATAAAATGTTAATATAAAATATTTTTTAGTAACATTATAAAATGTTTGTTTAAATTTTATAATGTTATAAATTCAGTGGCTGTAAACATTTTTAGAACGTTTTATGCAGTATCTTTAAATTGTTTAAATGAAAATAAAAATGTTTCGTTCAAAAATTTTAGCAATTACTACATCATTTCATAATATTATAGGCCTACCATACTTATTTAGTATGTAACTACACCATCAATTTTACGTACTCTCAAATTCATTTCACGGAGCCTTACATTTAACAAAAATTCTGGAGTAAAACACTTACATGACTTTCTCTTGCAAATGTAAACAATGAACAATATAACCTAATGTAATAATATGTAAAAAAAAAACATAATCCAATTTTAATCATGAGTGAACACAAAATGGTATAAACCACTGTAGGACCATGGCGTATAGAAGAGCGTATCTCTTCTATACGCTATGGTAGGACTTAAAAATACTAAAATCACTAATTGACACTAAACTAAGCAACCCCAATAAGTAAGTACTAAACAAAGCACTAAACTAAGTAACTGCAGAAAAATCGCTTGATAATAAAAGTTCTAAGGTGTTTTTATTTCCTATAATTTTTTATTTTTTTTTTTAATTTAACGTCGCATCAACTACAACGGTCATTAGCGACGACGTTGGGGTGTAACTATTGTACAATGGAGGATGAAATGATTTTTTTTTTGTAACGTATGAAAATATGCCGTGCCTGAGTGGGATTCGAACCCAGGACCGCATGATGAGAGGCGAGCACGTTACCAACTGCGCCAATGCGGCCGGCTTCCTATAATTTTGATTAAACACTTTTGTCGTAAAATGCATACTAAGGCCGCAATCATTAAAAAAATCAAATTTTTTACCGATTTTAATGAACAAAATACACAAAATCACTAATTAACGCTTAACTAAAAGTTGTAGAAAACATGTTTGAAATAAAAATGTAGGTTCTACAAATTTAATTGCAGTATATCCTTTTGCCCAAAACTGCTCATTAATATCACAGTCTAAAAGAAACATTTTTTACCAAGAGAGCACAGCCCCACGAATTTCAGCAGACATGATGCTTACCCTGTCTTTTAGAGAATAAAAAGTGTAGTAATGAAGCGATTTTTTAGAAAATGGTGGGAAAAATTTCAAATAATTATTGTTTGAAAAAGTTTGTTTAAAAAAATCGATAGAAGTAGGCCTAAACACTTACATAATTATAAAAAAGGATAACCACAATAAATAAGTAGTTTTATTCTGTAATTAAATTTGTTATAATAAAGCCATAAGTAAATTTTAATGGCATTTACGCTGATTTCGTTCAATGGAAAACTGTTACTGATAAAACCACCCAATTTGTTTGATTCTTTTCATATCTTCTTGGCTTTTAATGCCTTGAATTTGAACTGGGATGCCAGTAGAGCGAGTTCATGGCGGTCAAGTAGTCCTTATAATCTTTTTAAATGCATCAAAAAGCAGTTAGAACCAGATGGATTCTGAGGTGGCAATAAGTGAGATAATTGGTGACAGGGTGTTTAATATTTAAAGGTTTAACTCGCTCACGCAACTAGTGCAGCTTAACGTTTATGAAAGCCAGTGGCAGCTCGTGTCTTCAAAAATAGGTGAAGAGTTGCAAAAGTATCCGCAAGACTCCCGAAAGTAAAAAATGTAAAATACGCACATTCAAAACGACTGTGTGACTCCGCAAATACAAAAAAAAACTAACGTACACATATATAGAACATGCAGGTGCAGTAGGCTGGTCGACCCCCCGCAAACTATTTACTATTCGGAGACCGACAGGAAGAGCTGGGCGTGCATATTTGCTGGTGACATCTCCGTTGTCATGGCAACCCGCTCGCACTGGAACAGTAGCGGTGACCACCCGTCTAACTCTTCACTTGGGAATTTATTACGTAAATTAAGACCATTACAAGGGCTATTTAAAACATTAGAAAGCACTCTAAGCAGATACAATATTTTTATGTAATTTTTACACGACATTTTTTCATTTATTGTAAACCAAAAATAGTTATAGCAGAAATTATACTTTTTTATTAGAGAAATAAATATCTACACTATCCAGAAAATAGGTGAAGAGACCCTTCATATACTTCACCTGAATAGCCGCCGATATATTTTAACAGCTAACTTGGCTGGTCCGGAGGCCTCTGGGACACGTAACAGTTTTACCTTATCTCTCTGCGTACAAAAAAATACATGAAAATAATATAAAAAAGTGAATTAAAAATGTTAGCAGTGGAATCGTCGCTCTAACATGCCACTGCAGTTATAGTTTACCTAGTAATATCATACGACTGGATAAAGTTAGTATTTAAATAGAGCACGTGAAACTGTTCCACAATACTTTGGTATTTTTTAGTTGTGTAAACTGATAAATACGTTTATAATTGGGTCCCACTTGATAGAAAACGTTTGAGAAGTCAATTGTTTACCAGTATTGTAGACATATAGCACTATTATCAGTAAGCCGTAAAATATTGAAAGCCTAAGTACTTTACAGATTTTGAATGCACTCTCAAACACGTGTCGTATAAAAATCATAAATACAGTATTCATTGAATATAATCATTTAACGCGTGTGGTGTCAAAATTTCCACAAAAAATCCACGAAAATTTGATGCTAAAATCACACTTAGTTGTTAAACTCTGGAAACGGTTTCAAATTAATTCAGTAGTGTAATGTTTTAGAGACGTATTTTATGACATTAGGTGAAAATCTTTATCATTCCAAAAATAATTTTCTTAAGAATAATACAAGATAGGCCTATAGGTCAAATGCGTAAACCCTTTTTCCATTCGACAAGGTTTAAAATGGACACAGTCATAATCTATGGAATATCTCTGGAAAATTATAATCTGTGGAAAATCTACTGATAGTTTAAATCCAATAAATAAAAAATACATTTTTCAAGTAGCATTAACTACTAGGATGTTAAATGCTGCAATGTTTATAAAAGAACTACCTTTAAAACTCCACGAAAAATTTTCAGACCCTGTCCAAAAATTTAAATTCTAACTATTGAGTAGCTGACAAATAATTGTTTCACAAGATTGTCTTACGGGAACCAGACAGTTTAAAAACTTTCCGATTTTATTATTTCGTTTAAGATGAATTTGATAACTTTTTTTAAACATGAAATGACAACAGTATAACTTATAACAATACATTTTGGTCTCCGGGACAACCCAATTATTCAGCTCAAAGAAAGTCGTTATGAACTAACCCTCACTGGGTGAGCGATTTTGTGTGGTAATCAGCTGACAGGCATACATGAACAAATACCAATAGGTGTCTTCGTTAAAATTTATTAGGCCTACATGCATCCCAAACGAATTATTAAAAAAAATCAATGACCAAAAATTGGTTGATCAAATCCTGACAAAAATGAAGCCTTTAATTTTTTTATTCTCATAAGATTCTAAAAATATACTTTTCTTATTTTTAATTTGTCAACTTATCTACGTTAAAATTTTAAAAGTAATCATAGTATTTCTGAGCAAATAAATGTGTTGACCAGAGTTTATTCACAAAAAAACCAATGCATAAAATTTACCCCAGAATTCTAAATACCATCGTCAACTGTTCAAATAGAATAAAACCATACTATTGTATGGTATCGTTTTACTATAATAACAGTAAACTACGTGTCAGGGTAATTAGTAGGTACGACTGGAAAATTTCCATGAACCTGAAGGTTTCCGAAGTTTTTCTGATTACAACTTTTTAAAATCTTGTCTTTCTGTATTAAACATTTTCCCGATAAATGTGATTTATTAAGGGTAATACATAGAAGAGAAAGCAGAAATTGATTTGTTTTTACAAAATTGTCTCGAGATAAATTTTTGCCTAGGATATAAAAATAGTTTTTTTTTTAGTACGATTCAAAAAATAACTCGTAGCTATGATATACAGCTAAATTTAATTCTGAAGTAAATATCGTAAGTTAGTCTACTAAAATATGTTTGGGCCGCCTCCGTGGCC
The DNA here is from genome assembly GCA_035578175.1 of Catonia carolina. Taxonomy (NCBI): domain Eukaryota; kingdom Metazoa; phylum Arthropoda; class Insecta; order Hemiptera; family Achilidae; genus Catonia; species Catonia carolina. Next base: position 88,010,255 of record JAQMRL010000002.1, read on the forward strand.
TGTGGTTAGCGTGCTACGCTGCAAAGCGGAGGTCTCCGGTTCAATTCCCTGGCAAGGTCTGGAAAAAATTATTACAGGTTCAAACCTACCAGTCTTCACTCCAACGTAGTCGCTAATAACCAAGATGTTGATGTGACATAAAATAAACTAAAAAAAAAACATGTTTGATGCGCATAATGTTTGCAAATAAAGAAATGCTGGAAACCATTTTTATCCGCTTAAATGAAAGGGAATATAAGGTGATTAGTAATAGCTGATTTATTTTTAAGATTTTGCTTTACTTACAAATATCAGTAGGTTATTTTCCGTAATACGAAACGGAAATATACAAAATGATTACCTTAGATTGCAAGTACGAGTAATTACGACATAAATGTTAGGAAAAAACTACACTCATTTTACCTGAACACCAACGATTGCAATCTCCTTTTTTACGTCGTAAAGATGATGAAAAAAAATCATTTTTTTCAGTTTTACTATTTAACGTCGCATCAATACATCATTAGTGACTACTTAGGGTTAAGGAACGGTTGGTTTGAACGAATTTTTCAAATTCTAGCCAAGAATCGAACCCGGGACCTATGCTTAGCAGCATAACACGTTAATCACTTGGCCACGGAGACGGTCAACTATTACTTTTAGTTGACATATTTTAAAAAGTTTGTTTCTAGGAAGATCAGCCACTTTTTCTCATTAGCTTACTGTATTAAATTACAAAGAAGGTCTGTACATGGTCCTTCTATAAAAGATTATTAATAAAAGTTGTTAAAAGAAATTAAGCAGGTAGTTTTTGTATATGTACATTATGTAACAAAATTTAAATTGTTAACTTTAAAAGTTTTATTAATTCCTAATGTGTGTACGTTGGAATCTGCTCAATTTAAAAACAATAAGCAACTCCATGACCCAATTAGATGAGGATGATGTGTAAGATGTATAAAATGAGGTGTAGTCTTGTACAGACTACGGCCAACCATTTCTGAGAAAGAATGGATAATTTTGAACCCCAACCATCAAACTACACCGGTAATTACTGCCAAGTATTAAAATCTGTATAACAGTAATTACCTTTACTAGGATTTGAACCACTGAACCTTCATCTTCGAATCTTAAAAGTTAATCTTAAAAGTTAATGCACTAAATCGTTATTTTGTCTTCTTTATTCCATTTACTAAAATTTTTGAACTTATTAGTCCCATTAAATTGTGTAATTGATTTTCTCGCTAAGAAAATTATCTAATTACATTTGGCTGGGCTCATTTGTTAAGTTGCTCAAACATCCCGTAGAAACCAATTATCTATTTTATTATTTCTTTTCACACAATACTTTTATTTCAAGCATGTTTATTCTACAGAGCTTAGTTTAGCATCAATTGGTAATTTACTACATTTGCTCATTGAAATTAGTAACAAATAGGTTATAAAATTGGAAACCTGGCTAAGTATTAGGTCAAGAAATTTGTCGTCCTAAATTTACATAGTTCGAATTTTAGTACAATTTAGTACATTTAGACAATAAAAGTTGTTTAAAATTAAAAACTCTTAAAAACTATTGTTTGCACGTTATTCATCTATCTTAATTTGTTTTGCCCATAACAGGTAGGTAGAGTGTTAAATTATTTGCACTCGATCTGTTAGTTCCAAGAGTACAAAAAATATTTCTGTTTCTTAATTCATGGTCAGCCAATTATATGACTGAAGCATTTAAGAACAGAAGAGGAACAAGTGTAAAAGTTACTAAACAAAGATATCTCCTGTGAGAGTAAAGAATTTCATTATACAGCCAGACCCTGTGGTGAATGAAGTGAACGTGTCATGTGCAGGGTGGAAAGTAGATGCTTTTCAGAGGGCCGGGCATGCTGATAAGCATACTTTCCCACACAGTGAGGAAGGTAAGGTAAACCACCTTTCTCAACATTTTACTTAGTAAAGCCACTAGAGGTTCAAACCAGCCTTTCGGCTGATGACCTAGACAACAAACAAATATGTTTTGTGGCAGTTAGTAGCCTAATTTTACATATACTGCTCATTAAAATTGGTCCCATTTTACAAAATTTTCCTTTTATGAACAAAATTAAGATGACTAGTGAATATGAACACTCTGAAGCATTAAGGATTAATTTATAGACAATACCACGCATTTTGAAATCATTTAATGTACATAACGTTACATGTGACAATAACGTTTATTTATTCAATAAAAATGAATTTTTGTTGTATTCAAATTGACAAGACCTGAAGTAGCAGTTTATTGAAATTTACTAAATTCAACATTATCGAAAATTAGCCATTCAAATCCTTTTTAACAAAGGATTTGAAATAGGTGGTCAGGAACTAACAGAGATATTTTTGTAATAAGGAACTTAGGTATTTATGAACTAAGTGTTGATTTTGGAAGGTACTACAAAGTGAAAGATAAAATGTGAGTGCAGTTTAAATGCAACCAATGCCAGAAAAAAATTATGAGATAAATAGCTAGATCTGAAAATATAGATTGGCAGCAAGAGTATCTGCTAAGTGCATTTTCCACTAATTTTATTTTCGTCTTATTACCTATGCGGTTTTTTCTGAATGTTTACTTTAAAATTAAGGTGTTTTTAAACAAAACAAGTACGTTTCAAGATCTGTTAAATTATATGATTTTACTTAAAATTATATTTGTACCCTGTAATTGCTATGTGGTTCACTAAAAAAAATTCTCTAGAACGTTAATCCACCCTCATAATTTTTAGGTGCAACACCATTTTTGTATATATTTTGTAAATTTTATATTAAAAAAGTCCCAAAACAAAGAAGTAAATCAGAACTTGAAAATTTAAAAATACAATAAAATAACATCAATTATGTAAATACAATAATATAGTAAAATTTTGTATTAAAACTTTACATCGGGTAAAAGTAAGACTTTACTTTTCTTTACATCGGAGGATAAGAGTTAACATTGGGCCAACAATCACCAAAGGATATTTATTTACTTTTTTACTTCAAAAACTTGTTGGTGGGGGGTATCAAAAAGAAAATAAACCCTCTGAAATGTTAAAATAAAAAAGGAAACTTTAGTATACCAGAAATAAATAGTTTCATACAGTTTCAGTAATGATATTAGAACCAATTGTTAATTTTACAGGAGACTTAAATTGTCTTTAGGTTAATTAAAATTTTTTGTAAGTTTTTGTTTTAATTAGTGAAATAAATTCATTTTTAAAATCATATTTTGACTTAATTTTTACAATTATACACCCTGGTTTATAAATTTATGTGATTTGAATGAATTATATGAGTGGGCTAAAGTAGCCCTGAAGTTGAAAAGTAATATTGACTAAACTTCAAAAATTAAAATTGGTACTTAAACATTCTTATAAAAATGAACTAGGCATGTTGTTGAAATCCATGAATCCTGTTAAAGTAATAATACCGCATTTTTTCAATTTTTAATTAAAGATAAAGAAAAACTAGAGAGGTGGGCCAATGTTACCTCAGTTTATGGTAAATAAATATTATTTCCTTGTATTTTTCTTTGTAAAATCTAAGACATTTTTCAAATTAACACCTGTTTAAGTGTTTATAGGACAACTAAATAAATAGTACCACTTTATGGCATCTCTTTCATTCTGTTTCTAGTAGTTTTTCTTCTTGTGAAAAGATTCTTCTTGCCCTTTCCGGGTTTACTTGTTTTGTTCTTTTCTTCTCAAATCCTTCACATGTTTTGAAGTTTTTATTTGAATGTGCCTCCGTCTGTGATTTTGTGTTCTTCTCTATTTGCTTCTTCAAGATATTCTTTGGAACACATGGTGTGTGTCTTTCTACGGGTTACTTGATCAAAAATTTTTCAGTTTTGTTCCTTTTCATTTTTTTCTCAACAGGTTTTCATAGATGGGTAAGACTGAGTTTTTTTATCACATCAGATAATTTGTATAAAATCTGGTAAAGTTCATAATTTCTTTAAGTTCTCAACCATTTTCTGTTTTTCTAGCTCCTAATATTTTCCTCAATACTATTTAGAAAATCAAGAAAGTACAAAATATAAAATACAAATACAGTAATAATTATTTTATTAATTTATTGGCCTAATATTCAATTTGCAAAATTATTTGGTTCAATGCATATTTATGAAATGAATTCAAAAGTGTACTTTCAAGGTGAGGCCTAGATGTAATTACTGGTTTGATGAAGAATAATAAAAAATATGTTGCTGTAGGGCTATCTAATCAGAGGAATTATGAAAACATTTAATAAAATTTTCCATTTATATTACAGTGGTTGGGTTTGTCTGTGCTAGTGTGCATGTTCCATGAATGTTTCTTAATATTATCAATTTTTAATACAATTACTTGTATTATCTTGAATATCTCTTTATTTTGTAACTACAAAATGCCACTTAATGTTATATATAAAATAAGACTAGACAGTTCATTTAAATTATGGAATCTAGCCTACATGGAGTATACTACAAAGACTTACCTGAATTTTTTTATCATTGTTTTCAAAAAACTGATGAACAATGCTGCAAGCACTGATTTCTTTGGGGGGAGTTTTAAACATAGAAAAAATGATAATGTTCAATATTGCAGGAACTTGAGCCCTTTAAAAAAATTAATTTCCTTATTTGCAACTCATAAACTATTTAGTAAGAAGGATTGATTATGGAAAAAATTTATCCTTTTATTTAAACTGATTTTTATGAGTTACAACTCTTAAAAATTTCTAATCGGCTTCTAGGATGTGTGTCTGTGTATGTCCCCTTAAAATGCACTCTTGCTCCCTGTCATTCAGCACTACTATACATAAGAAAAACATCAACCTACTCACCACCATGATGATTGTGTTGCTATGTATGTTGTAGTATAAAGCACAATGTATGTACAAAAGCTTGCCTAATGCTCGCCGCACATAAACTTGCCATAGCTTTCTAACTCTGACTCAAGTGCATTCTTACAGGACGGTTATTGTAAGTTATTTTAATACTGACTGAACAAAAATAGCATCGACTTAATCTGTGGTTCAGCTTTTTTCCAGAAACTGGAAAAGAGTTGACCAGTACGGACCACAAATTTCTTTATTTTTACTTTCACCTGCCTACACGAATACATACGAAGGAAAGTATTGTTTTCATGTCGATTTTTTGAAATCGAGCTTTCACCGGATCTACACATTTTCAGACCCCCTGAACCCAAAAGACATGTTTTTAGTGAATGGTCTGTGTGTGTAAACAGAATATCTCAAGAACGGAACATCGTACAAACTTGAAACTTAAGTTACATACCACTACCGGACCTGACACGAACATTTTCATCAAAATCGGTCAACCGGAAGTAGTAGTTTATTAATGTCATTTTTCACTTTTTGCAATTTTCTCAAAAACGGCTCCTACAATTGTTTTTAAAATCACCTGGATTACTAAATTTTTTATGCTTTACAAGATAGGGAAGGTGTCATATCAGCTGAAATTCTTGGAGAAGCTGTTTTCACATAAAAAATTGTTTTTTTAAGATTGCAGCTTTTATATGAATTTTAGCGCAAAAATTTATATAATAAAAGTCGTAGAGAATTTAAAATCCTACAACTTTTATTTTAAACATTTTTTTGAATAAAACTTATGTTAGCGGTAATTAGCAATTTTCTGGTTTTTTCTCACAAAAGCGTGTGAAAAATCGATTTTTTTCAAGATTTCGGCCTTAGTATGCATTTTACAACAAAAGCGTATATAATAGGAAATTAAACGATCTACAACTTTTATTTAGAGCATTTTTCTCTACAGAGCCTAGTTTAGCATGAAAGAGTGATTTTCCATATTTTTAAGCCAAACTGAAGTTTATTTTAATTTTGCGGCTTTCACTACTGATTAAAATTAGGTAATGTTTATTGGGGTTAGTTTTTTGAGTGCTTCACACCAGATTGTTTTTTTGTTATGTAAAATTAAACTAATATGTTTTTATCGTAAGAACACATTACTTAAATAAGAAACACGATATAAATAAAATTTACAGTAATATGTAGATCAATTTTTACTTTCTCTTGCCTATATGATTATATAGGAAGGAAAGTATTGTTTTCATGTCGATTTTTCGAAATCGAGTTTTCACCGTATCTATACGTTTTCAGACCCCCTGAACCCCAAAAACATGTTTTTAGCGATTGGTCTGTGTGTGTGTATACAAAATATCTCAAGAACGGAACATCGTACGAACTTGAAACTTAAGTTACATACCACTATCGGACCAGACACGAACATTTTCATAAAAATCGGTCAACCGGAAGTAGTAGTTTATTCGTATAATTCTTCACTTTTTTGCGATTTTCTCAAAAACTGGTCCTACGATTTTTTTTAAAATCGTCTAATTTACTCAATTTTTTATTCTCTACAAGATAGGGTAGGCGCCATCTTGGTTGAACTTCTTGGTAAGGGTGTTTTCACGTAAAAACTTGGTTTTTTTTAAGATTACGGCTTTAATATGCATTTCAGCGCAAAAATTTATATAATAAAAGTTGTAGAGAATCTAAAATTCTACAACTTTTATTTCAAACATTTTTTTGTATAACGCTTAATTTAGCGGTAATTAGCGATTTTCTGATTTTTTCTCACGAAAACGTGTGAAAAATCGATTTTTTTAAGATTTCGGCTTTAGTACGCATTTTACGACAAAAGTGTATATAATAAAATTTATAGGAAATTAAAAGATCTACAACTTTTATTTAAAGAATTTTTCTCTACAGAGCCTAGTTTAGCGTGAAAGCGTGATTTTCCGTTTTTTTAAGCCAAACTGAGTACGATTTCCAGTTGCGTCATTCACTCATGATTAAAATAAGGTTATGTTTTTAGTGGTTAGTGTTTTGTTTATTTCTAATGTTTTATTACCAATGTTAGGTTTATTATTAATTATTTGCATTGGCAAGAGAAAGTTGTGTGAGTGTTTCACACCAGATTTTTTGTTTACGTGTATGGTTTTTCTATTTCCAGAAACAAGAGGGCAGTATGGGCCATTAGGTTTATTGATATTTATTTTCATTTTCTTACACCCATATGATACAAATTGACATTATCAAGTGTTGGCTGTATCCAGGAGCAGAATGTACGAGTATGACTATCTCCATTAATAGGCAAACATAGCCCATTACTTAGGGTTTTCAAATATGTATCTTCTTCAGCTGTAAAGTTTCAGTGCAGGACATTGTGACCAGATTTTGTTTCAGTGATGAAATTTTCTCCTAATATTTGTGTAACCAACTCGGTTGGTCTAGGGGTAAAGTCATCGCCGCGAGTCAACTATGAAACGGCTGATTTTTGGGAAAGAAGATTCATGGTTCAAATCCTAGTTAAGGTAGGCACATTGCTTAAATTTTTTTGTTGTAAGTGATGTAAAATTAAATTTATGCAATATACTTTTATCACAAGGAGAATACAGTACTTACATAAGAAAAATGATAAGTAATAAAATGTAAATTTAACTTTTTGTTTGTTTACATGTGTTTTTTATACGGCTTTGAATACTAGACAGAGGTTACCCATGTACTTTGATGGTTGGGGTTCAAATACCATCTCAGTAATGATCGGCCTAGCGTAGTACAAGACTACACCTCATTTACAAGTCATGGGGTTGCTTATTGTTCTTAATTGAATAGACTGAAACATACACTCATTAGGGGTTAAAAAAAATATTTGTGCGATAAATAATCCTGAATTAGCAGGATTTTTAATGCTTCTTTTGCAGCTGTGTCTTCTACATTGTTTCTGATTATGCCACTGTGTGATTGAATCCACACAATCTGTCCTTATTTTACTTTCTCTTGCCTATATGAATACATAGGGCGGAAAGTATTGTTTTCATGTCGATTTTTGACATCGAGTTTGCACTGGTTTTCAGACCCCCTGAACCCAAAAAAAAATGTTTTTAGTGATTGGTCTGTATGTGTGAACAAAATAGAAAATAGAAGATCGTGTAACGAAAATTCAAAAACGCACTGCGTGGTTACAAAAAAAAAACCTTTCTGTGGGCTATATAATAGCAACAAACTGATATTAGATAGGCGGTGTCCCTCCTGAATTACTTAAAATAATTACAAAATAGAACCTGCTAGGTGAGACAGCAGCCTGGCAGTAACACCTACCCATGACTCGCTTGGCGAGTCTCCAGCACTGAATGTGTTAAGCAAATTACAAAAGACGTACGGTGTTGCAGGTATGTAGATATGAAATGACTTGTGCAAGAAAGAACAGCTTGGAGAACTGCATCAAACCAATTAAGAGACTGATGACAAAAAAAATCTTACAATTTGTTGAACTCTTCATATTATGATTTGATGGTTACATCTATTAAAAAAGTTTTCGATAGCCAAGTTGATTTGATGAAAGCAGGATGAGCGAAGCCCGGTATACATTTGAATGAGAAAAAGGACACAGAATACACAGTGATCTGCATTGAATGAATTAATAAAATCATAGACAAACTTTTAGTGTAATTACATTTTTTTATTCAAATATAGTCTGATAAAAAAACTGTATTCTATTAGTAAAAACTATTTCTGAAAAAAATAAACATCAGTACTATAATATGAGGCATTAACAAATTATAAGTTTATTACATTACAATACAATATTCATTTATATTCCTTTATAATGGTTTTGTGAAAAAATCTTGTTCTAAAATAAGGAATATATTCAGTAAAATATAATTTGCATTCTTAAAAAATACCTTCCAATCTTCTGATGGTGGTTAATTAATTAAGGTATTGGTTACAAGAAGCAAGATAAGTTGTTCGAATGAAAAGATGTAACTGACCAGAATAAATAATAAAAGACTAAAGTAATTTGTATAAGCTGGATTTATCCAGTACAGTGTCAGAAGCTTATTAAAACATGAAGTTTAAAATAAAATAAATTAAAAATAAAATAAAATGAATTTTAAAATAAAATTGTACACGTTTTGTACAAATTTTACAGTTTAAACTGTGTTCATAAGCCACACCTCATTTTTTACATATGTTTTTCTCCATCTGTTTCAAATTCATAAAAAGTAGCACTAATCTATACTCATAATCTTAAAATTGGTTAAAAATATTTTTTTTTAACAAGTCCATGGGAATTACTATTAATTAAATTACATAATACTGCCTAAGATTATCTGCATTTAACTTGATATACGAGGGAGATGAAATAAATAATGTAGTGAAAAAATGGGTCATTCAACGACAATAAAATTTTTTGATGGTCAAGTTGGCAACCTTGGGAATACTATTAATCAGCTGTACGATCATAAATTATAATTAATACAGTAGCTGCCGCTTATTGTAATCACATTTGTCAGAAGCAGATTTGATAAAAATAACCGACCGCATAATCATAATGTATTTACTGAATGATATATAGGCCTACCATTACCCTTTGATACAAGACGGAGTCTTTGTTCTTCAAAGTTTAACATAAGAGAGGTTAAGAAGCAACGTTTCTTTGACTAATTTTTGGTAATTTACTGTATCAATCTAAAATGTCAAGTTTTCTTTTAATATTTAAATCACGTCGTTTCTTTTGAGATTCGGATATCTTGCTACACTTTGAAACTTCAAGTGACATCAAACTTCACAAAATAAAAGAAAAAAGATCTTCAAAAATTATATTACGTAAAAGCACACTAAAATCATAAACCTACGTAAAAATGGAAAAAAAATAAACAGTGGAGTACTGTGCAATAGTCGCGTGAACAAATGACATATGAACAACTAGGTGAACAAACAACTAATGAGACCTACAAGACATATGTGAATAAAGTACATAGGCCTACATACTGTGTATGTACAAACGGGATATGAAGTCACCATATCGCCCAACTGATTTCTCAGAATTGACGACATAAGTAAACATTTTCGTTTGGTCTATTCTAGTGAATGCGTATCTTTTGCTTGACAAATTAAATGATAACAATAAGCGAAGAGATGTTTAAAATAAGCGGCCCAATTACAATGTATTTATACGATTCATTTCTGTATTTGAATGAAACGATAATAATAACGGAATGATAAAATTAACCGTGATCACACTAAGCAGCAACTACTGTATAAAAACATAACCTGTTTCATTCATTTCAAAATATCAGCTCAGCTTGAAATGTGTAAGCCAAAAGAGCAACGTTCAGGGATAACTTTTTTGATATCAGAAGGTATAAAGTTAGTGGAAATATATTGAAAAATGTTTAAACAGTATAGTGAAGTCATGAGTGTAAACATCCGGATTTGCCCACCCACCAAGAAAACTCTCAAAATTTATGTGTCAGCTGGTAAAGTGATTTTGACGATCTTCTGGAATTCGTAACGCCAAATTTTTTTTGACTATTTAGCTGAGCGACGTACAGTGAACAGTGAGTACTATTCTAATATGGTTCAATAAAAAATGAGACCCCACAATACAGTGAAACATAAGGGTGCTCTCAATGTGATTCTCTTACATGACAATGGACACCGTTAGAACACTTAGAGAATGAGAAAAACGCTCGAAAAGTTGGGTTGGGAGGTGTTACCACATCCTCCACACAGCCTAGACCTTGCCCAATTTGATATTCATAACTTCAGCCGGTTCAAAGACTTGACAAGTTCGACAACAAGGAGCTGGTACATGAATGGTTCAAACAATAAACTTCAACATTAAAGGAATCAGAAAGCTCACAGAACGGTGGGAAAATGTTGAAAAGTAGTGTAAGTTTCATGATCATTGAATAAATTTTTTTCACTACATCAATTTACCTTATGAATTATTATTGAATGTCCCACAATTATTACAATCGCAATACCCCATCCTTAAATTATATTAATTCTTTAAAACTTTCAAAAAGATTTAAGTCATATGTAACCTGCTAATAATACTCAAACTGACTTGTATCAAACAAGAAAAGACAGACACCTTGCTTCATAAATTTGAAACATAAGAAAATGAAGTAAAAAAATAAATAAAAACCTTTTAGGGATAATTAATGTACAAAACGTAATTAATACTACAATATTTCTACAACCATAATCCAAAATAAAAATACATACAGAAAAATATTCAGTTTAAAATTATTTTATCATGCTTTTAACAAGACTGTACATGAGAACTCCTATCCATAACGGACAAGCATATTGGATGAAGCTGGGCCTGCAATTCCTCATGTATCAAAATATATTAATTCTTAAGTCATCCATATAGTTTTTGGACAAGTAGGTTTCACTTTAAAATAAAAACATTTAGCAATAAAGATTCTATTGCATAAGAAAATAATTACAGCATTAAGTTAAAACACCTTACAATAATTCTCCAGCTTAATAAAATCACACTATACATACTAAAAACTCTATACAATAATTACTGAACAACCAATAACTCAAATGAGGTGTATATCAACTATAATAGCATTTTTAGGAGGCTAAATTATACAGAAATAATGTAGTTATTTACAAGTAACATTTACAACTTCAAATAAACATATAAAGTGACTTTTTTTTAGATCGATTGCTTATAAAAATCGTATTAATGAATTGTGTTACTAAGGCATGATGAAAGAACAATGAAAAATAAATTTATTAACTCTGTACTAAAACAACAAAATTATACTCAACAAAAACAAAAGTGAAATGTTTGTGTTTTGTAACACATCTATATACAAAAATATGTAAACTTTTTGCAAACAAGTAGTGTGTAAATGACTTTGTAACAAGTTAGGCCTTTAGAACTATAACCAAACTTTGTAGATTACATTTGAGGCAACTGATCGATTGGTGTTGCAAATTTGAAATCTTCTGGAAATAAATTTGCTGCGTGAGGATACATAAGTTTATACGACTGACGAATCGTAACATCAGCTACTCCAGCAATATCGCCGATTTCCTTCTGACTGCGTTTGTCATCTGATGCCTGTAACATTAAATTAATTAAAGTAATGAACTGTAAAAATCATCCCAACATAATTTTACAACAGATATTGTCCCACTTTATTTTTTTCCTAACATGCCATTACACTGCTATAAAAATATGTAGTTCTTATGTTTGTCAGGCTTCAAACTAAAGCACTATAATGCATTTCACCGTTGATAAACTCTGCTGTTTCATGTGTGTATACCAATCAGAATATTTGCCAGCATTGTCAGATTGTACGAAGGTATCAGCCTTATAAACATTATGTGTGCATGTTTATAGGCGCCACAGTAGTTCAATCATGTCTAGTATCTCGTACTGAACCATGTTGATTATAGAGCGTGTTAACAAGCAATACTTTATAATATAATCAGCAGGTTGCATGTTCATAGGTTTTAATTGTTATCAAAGACCAAAAACAGTGCTACAAGAGTAAGTATGGGCAACGTTGCTGGCAAGTCACTGGCTAGCTATGAAGTGGGTGGGGGCAATGCGTACGTTCAGAGCTCATCAACACTGAAAAACAATATAGTAACTATCTTTATTTTTTTACTTTTTCGTTTTACGTCTGCCTGTTTTGCAATTTCTGCTATGCAGACGGCGGACAATGGTGATATATGAAAATGAGTAATGAAAAATTCCAGATCTGATCGGGAATCGAACCCAGCACCCTGGCTAGAAGCCAGTTGCGCTAACCACTATGCCAACAATTTCTTTAAATAGGCTATCATCAATCAGCTGAAGATTTCACACATGTATTTATATTCTGATGTGGTTTGTTTAGGGTGTTCTTATTATTATTTTCTTCTATATGTAAAACAATAATTTAATTGTTTTATATTTATAAAAAGTAAATAAGCTTTGTTTCTTAAATGTTTGTGCTGGCCTGCACTTCTTGTGATTTGAGAACACCATTCACTAATTTTGCTGCGAATGGATAGTTTTATTCTTGGTTCACCTATTTTCATCCTGAACTACATGAATTTATTTATTTCTGTTTTGTTATCTTCTTTTCCTGACCTACTGATTATCGGTTTAAGAACACTGTTTTAATGTAACGCCTCGCCTCTCATCATGCGGTCTTGGGTTTGAATCCCATTCAGGCACGGCATTTTTTCATACGTTACAAAAAATCATTTCATCCTCCACCGTCTGCATTAGCAGTAATTGCAGAACAGTCGGACGTTAAACAAAAAAAAAAAAAAACACCGTTTTAGTAAATTCAAACACTTGTATCAACAAACTGACAGGTGTTTATTAATAAATGAGTATTTGATGCTTGCATGGTTTTAAACTTAATTTTCAATTTAAAAAACCATAATACACCTTGCAGCTTGTAATCAATTTTAATGTATAGATATTTAAAATTTCTTTACTGACTTAAGTAGCCATCTTGATTCTTTTTTTTTACAATTTCACTTAAAAACTTACATAATATTTTGGCAGATTTACCATCTTCAAAGCATATACAACATTAGGGATCCTCGAAAACATGCAAGTTTTTAAGTGAAACTGTAAAAAAATCAAGGCAGCTACAAAAATTAATGATTTTTACTTTCTCTTGCCTATATGAATATATAGGAGGAAAGTATTGTTTTCATGTCGATTTTTTGAAATCGAGTTTTCACCGGATCTACATGTTTTCAGACCCCCTGAACCCAAAAAACATGTTTTTAGCGATTGGTCTGTGTGTGTGTGAACAGAATATCTCAAGAATGGAACATCGTACGAACTTGAAACTTAAGTTAGGCACCACTACCTGACCAGACACGAACATTTTCATAAAAATCGGTCAACGGGAAGTAGTAGTTTATTGGTATAATTCTTCACTTTTTTGCGATTTTCTCAAAAACTGGTCCTACGATTTTTTTTAAAATCGCCTAATTTACTCAATTTTTTATTCTCTACAAGATATGATAGGTGGTGCCATGTCTGCTGAAATTCTAGGAGGCTGTTTTCCCATAAAAAAATTGTTTGTTTAAGATTGCGGCTTTAATAGTATGCAATTTAGCACAAAATTTATATAATAAAAGTTGAAGAGAATTTAAAATCCTACAACTTTTATTTCAAACATTTTTTTTTGTATAACGCTTAGTTTAGTGGTAATAAACAATTTTCTGTTTTTTTCTCATGAAAACGTGTAATGTTTTATTACTACTGTTAGGTTATATTGTTAATTATTTGCATTGAAAAGAGAAAGTTGTGTGAGTGTTCCCATTAATTTTTAAAAAATTTTTATACATAAGAATTAATTTTTATTGTTTCAATTCATTTTTCAGAACAGAATATGAAAAGAAAAGTTAGATAAAATAACAATATTTTTTGTGAAAAAAAATGGGACTGCTAAAAGATGTTAAAAGAACTTTTAAAAGGAGTGTTAAACGAACCCATTATTGAACTATCAACTAACATGACATTAAACTTTTAGAGTAGTAGATTTTAGTAGCACTTTGTAGAGTTTATCTGATGGCTTGAGTCGGCTACATGAACAATGGGCAATTGTCTGTTTACCTACACACTTGAGTTTTATCTAAAGTGCAATACTTATGAAGTACTGCCATCATTTTAATATAACTATGTTATTAATTTGTTTTCTCCACAACCGACAACAACAAAACACCAATTTGTTTTTAACTTGTAAGGCCACTGTCAGACATTAAAGTGTACGTAGTTTTATTTTTTCAGTTTTATTACACAATAGCAAATAACAAAATATGAATACCACAAATTTAAAGTTCCAGCTATTATAGAATGCCTTTGTTTTTAAAATTAATATAATAAAGTTATAATTTGTTTCATGTGCAATCTGTAGTGTATTTATATCTTTATAGTCATATTACTGAAAACAATACCACTTACTTGTGATGCCATATATATTGCAGCAGCAGCAACTGAAATAGGTGATCTGCCAGAAACAATATCCAATTCAACAGCTTTTTTAGCTATAAGTGTAGCAGCTCTTTGAACCATATTTGGGAGACCTGAAAGTCACCAATAAATTCATATAAAAACTGATCGTCATTTTAAAATAAATCAAGTTCCCCACTTTTATAGGAATGTAACATTTTCTAATATTTATTAGCGTAGATTAATTAAATAATATTGTCAAAAAAATGTAATACATGGCCAAAAAGTTTAAGAGCAAATGTGAGAATAGTAGTATTGTTAAAATTTCTCAAACATTTAACGATACTCACCTGCATCTTTTAGTCATCCGACAGAAAGATCCAATTACAGTAAAACCTTCCGCATCCGGACTAATATGGCAACCGATCGATCCGGATATCGTAAGGCCGTTTGTAAATCTTAGAGGACTAGAAATAATGGAGCGTTTGTCGTTAAATGTTATTTTAGACGTTTCTATTAGTTTAGCATTTGTATTTGTACACTATACTCTTTAAAATACAAAAAGTAAAATTGGTTAAAAAGTTTTACTCACAGTACACCTACATCCGTAGGTACATACTATTCTTTAAAATGAAAATTGTGATTTTCATCTGCTCCACACACTGTACAAGTTTTTTGGAAACTATGTCTCTCAACCTTCTTAAAACCATCCCTTTAGTTTCATCTTGATGTTGAACATAACTGATTTGAGATTCGATGGCCTTGAATGCCTCAGAGTGACTCATTACAGGCTTGTTGTAATCTTCTTCGGGTTTAGAGATTTCCTCATCGCTTTAGCATTTTTAAAATCTTTACAGTCATTTAAATCCATATGAACTGGATAACCTGGGAGAATAGTATTCTTCAATGTGCGAAAACTCTTAAATGTACAATTAATGAGAATTTTTGATGTCTGCCTGGTCTTTTCCAGATTTTTATGATGTCACTGTCTGTAATTTCATTGACTTCGTGTCACTTATCACTTGACTTCACTGTCATTGATTTCTTCATATCCAGGCAGGTTTGTTAAAGATGTCAGATGAATTGAAGTCCCATAGCCGAGTGAGCGAGAGGGAGGTATGTGGCATAACTATGCATGTGCCCAAAGGTCTTAACCATTATAATCCAGATCTGAAAACATTCTTCAGTCGTTATCTTGGCCGGTGCTACTGTATACGTGTGTGTGTGTGTGTGTGTGTGAGATTGTTCTTTCATGTTACACACTGTTAGCTTGTGAAAATATTCATTTGATCGATATTTGTTGTGGGACTCTGATTTCTTACTAGCGTACATATAATTTTAACTGAAATTGAGATTTCGCGGTGCATTTTACATGGCATAAAAATAATGTCTACTGAACAAAATGTTTGTAAACGTGGACAAACAATCCATAGCGGAGAAAGAAATCTGATATTACAAGTATAATGCTGTGAGGAGGAAGCTATTTCTAATAGACTTAATGTCCCTATTAAAAAAATCAGTTTGTTAGTTTACTGCATGCATAAACGGTTGCTCACAACAAAGAGTATAATCATACAATATTATTGGAATGCCACAACAAAGAGTAAAATCATACAATATTATTGGAATGGTGAGGATGGCTTGTGTGAGTGAGAGCACTATTGTATTCTCTCACTCCCACGACTAGGGGACTTCACAAATCATCTGAATACTGTACAAGTTCTACAAACTGACTCTCTTCTTCGTTGTAAACAGGTTCATTGATTTCTTCTGGTTTCTCCCCAGTCCATTTTTCAGTTGCTTCATGATGGAACTTTCACTTTTCCATCCCTAACCATTTTGCCAACCAAAATTGAAAAATTAATTTAGAGATATGTCCGGATGTGACAGGTTTTACTATATGTTAAATTATTACCCTAGTTTAAATTACATGAACCTCAATATTTTCATAAACATAGTGGCAAACAAAGAAGTAGCTCAGAAAATAAAAAAAAAACCAAAGGCTATCAATACTTGTAGCTTTTATGATTTTTATTATATTCTATGACCACATAGGATTGTTTTAGTAAAAAATGTTCTTAGGCTATCAATACTTGTAGCTTTTATGATTTTTATTGTATTCTATGACCGCATAGGATTGTTTTAGAAAAAATGTTCTTGTTGTGAATTTCCTTCTTGAGAGAATGAAATGGGTGTTTTGTGCTGCATCTTTTGGCTTAGTTTTTTCTTAGCTTTGGTGTCTTCTAGCGCAAGGCACTTTCCTCCAGATCCTCTTATTTCTTTAATCCATCTGCACCCTGGTTCGAGCTGAGATTGTACTGTACCAGTTGTTTCAGAAGTCTTGAATCATGTATCCTCATGATTTATGTCCAAAGAATCCTAGACTCCTCATATGCATGGTATTGGCAACGGACAAATGAGCACCCTGTACACAACTTTGTTTGGCATGATCCTCAATTGCATGTCTTTCTGATACTTTTTGTAGATGTAAATTCTTCTTTTTATTTTCTGGAATCTGTCAGGCATTGATTGTTGGTTCAGGTGGAGGTGATTCTGGCTCATGGTTTTGCAACCTATATTGTAGTCTTTTTTTTTAATTTACTGATAGGTATTTTTAACTTTTTCTTGCCCTGTGTGAATATATAGGAAAGGAAAGTATCATTTTGAAATCAAGTTTTCACTGGATATACATGTTTTCAAACCTCCTGAACCCAAATAAACATGTTTTTAGTGATTCATATGTGTGTGTGTATGTGTGAATATCTTAAAAGCGTAATATCAAATGAAGTTAAAACTAGGAACTTAGGTTAGGTAGATTAAGAGAACCCAACACAAACATTTTCATCAAAATCAGTCAACTAGAAGTAGTTTATTAGTGCAATTTTTCACTTTTTGCATTTTCTCAAAAACGGCTCATACATTTTTTTAAAAATCACCTCATTTATTACCATTTTTATGCTCTACAAGATAAGAGTAAGTACCATGTCTACTGAAATTCTAGGAGAGACTGTGCTGTCATAGAAAAAAATGGTTTTTCTAAGATTCCAGCCTTAATATGCATTTAAGGGCGTTTACCCCACGAGAAGCGTTTAACTCTTCATTTAGATTTTGTGAGTGTCAGTTTAATCATGTCTATAAATTTGGGGTGCAGTCCAATGGGACTTAGGCTTTTTCATTGTTTTTGTATTACAATGGACATTTTTAAGTATAGTTAATATTTGCCACTCCAACGACGCTTTGCGGCATCAGAGAGGTTAGGTGGATCAAAATATTAAAATTAAAAGGACAAATAATTTTTCATAATATTTTAAGTGAACAGAGATATATAAACATACAAAACTTACCAAGATTTGAACAGAATCGAGACATAAAATCACCAGTTGTAATGAGATCAACACTAGTTTCCAATGCTTTCAATATTAATTTAAAACAACGCCCAATCTCTTTCTTACTAATTTTGCTAACGGCACAAATTTCCTGTAAATAAATATACAAAAATCCTATGTCAAAAAATTTACAATATAATAAATTGTACACTATTTATGTATATTACTAATAATATACATTTTACCTAAATGTACAATAATCATTTTTATAATTCCTAAAACCAGACACTTCTGTATGAGTGACTAAAATTTATTTGAAACAGTATGAAAAATCCTGTTTCACAAAGTATCTAAATTTGCAATAAATCTCAAAATCTACTAGCATAAATGGTCAACACATCTTGCCAAAATCCTTCAACTTTTTGCAGTAAAGCAATTAATCAAAATGAAACAAATAGAAAATATTTGCACAATTTTTTACTTCCGCTTACAAATCATGAAATATATTTAAGGAGATACTACTGGATTTATGAGAAATATTTAGAAATAAGTTTTCAGGTTCTTGGAGTCTTTAAATAATGTCTTACAAAGTGATGTGTACACGTGAATTCTTTAAGCTCTAACCCAAGAAACTTTAGAAAATACAAACTTAAAACTCATTAAGCAGTCCAAGAGAACCTATTAAAGATTTTGAAGGCAATAGCTCCAACAACTTTGACATAACTTCATGAATTCCTGCAATAGTTGCTAAGAAAGGTGAATTTAAGAATATGCACATTGAATGAATTATAAAATCCTCTGCCAGTACATCTTACACCAGCACAAAAATAAGTTTGTAATTAATTGCACACATTCACACACCAGAGGTACTCACAATCATAATCATCCACTTTATCGCTCTTACAAGTTTTGTCTGGTCTGGCAACACAACTCCACTCCACGTCTCTCTACCGCTGAACCTCTCTCTCTTGACATTGCATTTTTTCCTTAATTCATCTATAACCAAACCCGTCCACTTCACAGTTGGTCTTTTTCCCTCCATCTACTAGTACAGTTTCCTTTTTAAGCAGTCCATCTTCCTCCAACTTGCTGACATAAGGCACCATAGCTCTATCACTCAAATCATTCCTCACTTGTTAATATGAGCATAAACGGTTGCTCACAACAAAGAGTATAATCATACAATATTATTGGAATGCCACAACAAAGAGTAAAATCATACAATATTATTGGAATGGTGAGGATGGCTTGTGTGAGTGAGAGCACTATTGTATTCTCTCACTCCCACGACTAGGGGACTTCACAAATCATCTGAATACTGTACAAGTTCTACAAACTGACTCTCTTCAGTTTGTTCTTCTGTCTATCCTCATTTGTTCTTGAATTACATCACCTCTAACTCTATCCCTTTTTGGCTTTCTCAACATAATCTTCTTAAACTTCATTTCAGCCACCTGCATCCTATTCTCTTCCTTCCTTCCACTTGTCCATATTTCTGCAGCATTAGTCAGTACTGACACAAAATACGTATTATGCATATTTTTTTAACAATACATAAGAACTTCAATCCCAGATTAAGCTTCTCATATTTTGGAAGGAATCACTTCCCTTTTACATCCTTTTACTTATTCCTTTTCCAAATTTCTTTCTGATGAGAAAACAGCCCCCCAAAATATGTGAAGTCATTGACTTCCTCCAGTGCCCTATAATTTAACCTCTTTCATGTCCCTGCCTTTGCTTCTCGCATCATTTCTGGAGAAGAAAAGCACTAGTACTAAGGGGATAAAACATGCATGAACAATGATGGAAAAGTTAAACCAAAGTTTACTTACTAATAAATAATGACAAAAGCACATTGTATTTTTTAATATTGTTATAACAAAAGTCCAAGAAAAAATAATCAGCTGGAGGTTTTGATGTTTGTTCGCTGGATTGCCATTCATGATGGCTGATTTGTTAGCGGCCAAGATTGTAGGTGATTTAACAATACAGTGAAGTTTGTTATTTTATAAAAGACATTATTTATGATTTCACAATTTGGTAAGAAACATTGTTTCTTTTATTTAATTGTGGATAAATACCGTGAATTGGTACATTAAGCTAAATCTTTGACATTGTATTTTCATGGATGGTATCCTCTATCACAGCTTTTGCTACAGGAGATACCTATTTCCACACTTTACATGAAATTCCTATTTTGTTTAATTTAATTTAGGTTACATTTTGTATTCTGATGTGTATTTTGCCTTTATGTTGTATTATAATATTGTGGAATAAAGATTATTATTATTATAAACTTACGACGTTTAATAAATTATCTCTTGAACTCACTTTTTTTATTGTTGCCATTTTCGTTAAGTTGTTGAATAAATATTATGTGAAATTAAGTAATAATTAAAGTTTACAATTTTACTTTAGTAGAATGAGTTATAACAATATAAAGAATAAATAATTACCTTAAAGGTTCTTGGAACTAATTCTTGACGACACGCAATATACAAACAAGCTGATGCAATTGCATCATTAGATCTTCCTTTCAAATTTTTACCATCGTGGACTTGTTTGAACAAATTATTTGCTCTATCTACAATAGTCTTTGGTAAATTTATACGATCAGCCATACTATTTATTTCCTTAAATGCATTTATTAATGCTCTATCTGAACTGCTCATCTGCAAAATAAACAAAATTGTTAAGTGTTGCAAACTGTAGAAACCTTTCCAAAAAGACAACTCTAAATAGACCAACAGTCAAAAAACGAGAATTATTTTTTCCAGAAGTCTGTCAAAATTCAAAATGATTTTTGGAAAGACATTACTACTAATGACATGAAACATTAATCTTGTCTTAAACAGTAAAACTTCACTATTTTGGAATATATGAAAAGAAGAAGACTACAGATTAGTAAAATTCCAAATTAGGAGACTTTTTAAACTACGGTACTACAACTGTATATTAGAACGTATCATGTAGCGGTAAAATTTGTAATTTCACGCTTAATAGATTATTGGAAAAAGATGAAAAATTTAAACACATTTATTCCATTTAAAACTTAGTACAGTATTTATTATAAAATTAAATTAATTTCCAAACATGAAACATAATAAAGTATTAATCTACAAAACAAACACTGCTACTAATACTATCAATTGTAAAAATAATTCAATATATACTGTATGTGAAAAAATATACAATTTAAAGTAGCCAACATTATTGCAATTACTCACAATTTTCACTGATTTTACAGCAAGTTATTTACCTCCACTAGTAGATGGTTGATCAACATTGTCAGATTTGCTATCTTTACTTTTGGTAACGGGGATGAAAAAGTTCAAAATTTTTGTTTTATTACATTTGTATTGCTTTTTAATAACTTCTTGCTTCATTTTTTTAACATTAAATAAAACTTTTGAGTCATATCGCTGTCCACAAATTGTATTAGTTTCTTCAGGTTTTTTTTTGATTTAACGTCCGACTGTTCAGCAATTACTGCTAATGCAGACGGTGAAGGATAAAATGATTTTTATAATGTATGAAAATATGCCGTGCCTGAATGGGATTCGAACCCAAGACCGCATAATGAGAGGCGAGCACGTTACCAACTACGCCAATGCAGCCAGGTGTTGCAAAACTACAGAAAGCTTAATTTTTTAATGTTAATTTCGTCGTCACTACCATCATCATATTCAACATCTGTTCCTTCTTGATCTTTTTGTATCTGGGCTACGATTTCATCTTCATATATTGCCAATCATTGTCTTACTTCCTGGACATCTTTAGTACCGAAAGCTCCCCTGAAAATTTCATCTTCTAGTCCCACATGATCAAATTCACATTGCTCATTGTACAAGAATTTGTTCCAAGCGTTTCTTAAAGTAGATGTTTTGATTTCTTTCCAACTGTTGGCACAGTTAAAAATAACATTTTTTATAAATTTTTAACAGTGTTTTTCTCCTCTTTTATCTTCTCCTGTTTCACTATCTTCACAAAACACCATGCACTCATCAATTTGCTTTCGTCTATATAGACTTTTACAACTTAAAATCACCCCTTGGTCCATCGGTTGTATTAATGAGATCGTGTCTGGTGGAATAAACAAACATTTAATTTTTCCATTTGAGCTAACTAAACTTTGGTGATGTGCTGTGGTGTTATTAAGAATACGTAATGCATTAATGACTGGTACATTTTCAATCACTTTAACTTTTTCGTCCCAAGTTAAACTCTTGTACAGGCAATGCTTAGCCATTGTTAAAATGAACTTAAACGTTCTGCATGTAAACTCTTAACTGAAACGAAAACAATACAGTACTGAAAGTACCGTACCAAGTTTACAAAAAAATGTACGTGGGTAAATTGTACAACAGAAATTCCACAAACCGTATATGCACTTGTGTACTCTACAGTAGACCTACTATACTGTGACTAAAAATGGTTTAAGAATGAGGGTGTAAATTTAACTGGGGAAATCCCAAACCAATCATACAGTGCAAGTCTCTGTGAAAGTGAAACTCACTTTGCAATGTTCAAAGTCTATATGGCGTACAGGCTGGAATTACCTAAATTAGGCTACTCACGCGTTAATAACTGACTATTGTGCCTATTTTCAACCCAAACATAGCAAGTAAAAATTTTATTACCTGTTAACTGAAACTTTAATTACTGATATTAAAAATTCAAATGAAATTTTATTACCTGAAAACCCTACGTAAACTAACATTTATTTCCTTTCTTTGAAAAACGTTGAATTAACCAAATAACATATTTTTGAATAGATACAATTTTTAATAAGATTTTAATATGCTTTTCAAGGGGAATACCAGTTTATTCAAATTATCCAAGTTATACTGTATTATAGAAGAAATTTGATTAAAACAATAATGTATTAAAAATGTTGTTCAGGTCAACAGCCAAAAGGCTAATTTAAACCTCTATAGAGGTTTTACTAAATAAAAACGAACAGAGAGGTGGTTTACTATTGCCTTCCTCACAGAGTTAAAAGAGTATGTTTATCAGCATGCCAGGCCCTCCGAAAAGCACCCACTTTCCACTCTGCAAATGACACCTTCACTTCATTCACCACAGGGTCTGGTTGTATTGTGAAATTCATTACTCTCAGAGGAGATAACTCTGACCAGTGTCTTTTACACCTCTACCTCTTTTTAATTAGTTAAGTCATAATATTTGGCTGACTATGTGATAAAAAACAGAACTATTTTTGGTAGCCCTGGAACCAACAGATTGAGTGTAATTAATTTAACACCACTCCACTTGCCTGTTATGGAATTTTCCTAAAAACTAATTTTTTGATATTATAACTAGCAAATAATGAATTTGCGTTACCATACATGACACAAAATTGTGACCTTAAAGAAGAATACACATTTTTTTAGTTAAATAATCTACTTCTGTATAAACTAGTGAGTTTATATGCAATACAAACCGTTCTTCTGTTCTGGTATTTTGAAATACCAGATTCATCAAAAGATGCATCACCACGACCAGGACCAATCATTGTTGAAAGATCACAACCATTTAATAAAGGATTTTCTGGACCACCAACACGAGATGGATCGACCCCATTTTTCTCATTGCTGAATGTTCGCCATTCAGAACCGACATCTATTACTCTGAAATGAAAAAAACCAAAAAAGTCAAAACGTTTTCTCTTAAAATTCCAATGTAAATCAATGCATATGAAATCCAAAAAATGTGTTCAGTCCCCGAAGATAATTATGAAGCTGCTTAGCATATAGATTTGGAAAAAATTAAGAAAACGTATATGGGGGCTTTTTTTACCTAAATCACTAATTTATTGGTAATGTTTTTTTTTTTAAATAATATATTTATGGTATCAGTAATTAATCTACTCAGGTACTACTGAACCAAGCTAAGTGTTGAATCATTAGCACCACTGTCTTGTTTTTTGCACAGGTGATACAAGATGGATGATATAACAATAGTGTATACTTGCCACAAATCGTAATCTACACAAAACGTTAGTGGGTCTGGATTAGGTTTGAAGTTCTGGTTTTGATGGGAAGTGACCCAAAACCGGAAGTCAAGAAATCAAATTTGGATACGAAAATAGTGACACTCGATTCCTCTTAAAGATTAGATACAGAAATCATTAGTTGATAAGTGGTATAAATAAAAAAAATACTAACTACTACAAAACAGAGCAAGATAGAAAAATGAAAATGAAAATAATGTTCGAACAATACCTAGTTATAAAGTTTTTAAAAACTGTTATAATCAGTACCTTTACTAAATTCGTAACACTGTAAATTCAGAAAGACAAATCTCTAGACCTAGTTTCATAAAAAAAATTTAGCCATGTACAAACAAAATTTCCATTTTGACACTCATTTTTCAGATTTCCCTGAGAAAAAATGGCCGGCCCGTTGGCGTAGTGGTTAGTGCAACTGGCTTCTACGCCGGGGTCCTGGGTTTAATTCCCGGTAAGGTCTGGCATTTTTAGTAAGCACTGTAGAAAAAACAAACAATTGAAATAAATGTAGTACGTTTCTTAATTTTCTATAACTTTGTATAAATGTTTTTGCTCTAAAATCAATATATTAAGGCCGCAATCATAAAAACAATTTCTACGAGAGCACCCCTCCTCGCCCACAAATTACCCCTAGACATGCCACTAACCCTGTCTTGTAAAGCATAAAAAAATGGATAAGAAGCAATTTTAATCAAAATAGTACGAGTGGTTTATAAGAATATAGCATGAATAAACAGCTACCTCCAGTTGGCTAATTTTAATGAAAATGTTTGTCAGGTCCCCAATCATTGGCATTGTACGCAACTTACGTTCAAAATTTCAACTTCGTACAATCTTTTGTTATTGAGTTATTTTTTCACACACATACACAATTGTAAAAAATATTTTTACATTATGACCAATAGGTAAAAAATATTTTTTGGGCCAGGGGATCAGAAAATGTGTACATTTCCAGTGAAAACTCAATTTTGAATAAATCTTTTTTTATACTGTTTAATTTTATTTCACGACTGTGGCTACAACCAGTGAATCAGGTAACAAAATTACAAAAACAATGTATGAATAAATCAACAAACAAACATAACTTTCCTTATTTATATTTTATATAGGACAAGAGAAAGTAAACAAGTTTAAATTGAGAGTGAATTTATAGAAAAATAAAATCAGTAAAACTGTATCATTACATTACCTGTCACCAACTACTAGCCCACAATCAGAACATATTTGATCTCCAGCTCTGTAATCCTCAATAAGAGGTGCATCAGGATGAGCACTGCAGCACAATTTATTAGCATCATATCTGCAAAAAAAAAACACATAATTTAATCAAAATTCACACAAAACATTAACAAATCATAAAACTAAATTTTCCTCAGATAACTTAATCCATCCATTAGTGAAAACTATAACAAAATATTTCCAGTAGTTACTGACTTAACCTGCACAGATGTCCTAAGGAAGTCTGAACAACTTTTCACTCAAGACATTACAACTTCATATCAAGAAATGTGTTTACAAGATAACCAAACATTTCCATTAACAGTAAACATTATTACACAGTTTTCAAACCACCCATTTCCTACGGAACAGAAACAATTTTAACAAAGAAAATGTGAAAGCAGGAACTTTTGAAAACAGAGAAAACCCTCGGATGTAGTTTATCAACTTTCTATTAAAAACTTATGCAAGCTTAAGCGTCAAACTAAAAAAAATTAATAAAGACAAGAAAATTTAAAAGACGATTAGTCAAAAAACCTATGATGTAATTTTAGGCTACTACTATTTTAGTATTTTTTAAATCGCTCATCTCACTGCTCCCTCTAAAGAATTTACATTATTTTGGCGTTTACCTCAATTTCCAATAATTTTTCTGTAAAAACAAAACAACAGGAAAAATAATTTACTTTTTACTGCAGCACCATTTGAATTATGTCCATGGGTAATAGTTCATATTCTATAAATTAATACCTACTGTTTTGGCAGAAACAAATTTGATCAGCAGTAAAAATTACCAAAAGAACTTAATAAAGAAACAAGCAACAAAGCCAGTTTCTTAGTTGTGAATTGAAGAACATGAAAAACATTTTACTAGCACGAACCAGAACCGTGTTATTTTCAATACATAAGAGATAACTGAATTAGGGCATATATAATTAGAAATCTATAATATAAAAAAAATTCGCTAAATTAAAAAATTATACGCAGTATACTTAAATGAAGTCAATAAAGTTACAGGAAACAATTGTAGTTATTTCACATTCTACTAACCTAGACGAAGATGCCATTTTTTACAATAAGGCTAGCAGCCTACCAGTAATTTCCTTCGAAGAGTAGTTTTCCAACTTGTATTACGTTATCACAATACAATACACTTTAGATTGATACTCAAGTAATGCGTGAGAAAATTTTCAATTCTATTCTTGATAACTAATAATTAGTTAATTTTCAAAACGGAACAACAAAATCGCATCAACAAACCAAACTCAATGAAAGGTGCAATGACAATGCCATATGCACAATCTATTACAAAACTCAGCTGTGCTTTGTGACGTCTTCATAAGAGGCACACTTACGTACCATACAAATAAATACATATTATAATCTGTTTTGATTAGGTAGGCAAAAACTGCTGTTGTAAGTTTAAAGAAAACCGAAAATATAATCTCCGTATCCCAAAATACTATCACCGCCAGTTTCTTAATTAAATATTCCCTCTCATTTTTAGGTAATAAACATCTACTCGATAAATATGTTTTTATTGCACCCAAGGAAAATACTTAGTGCGAAGCCTTCTGACATCTAATGTTTGTTGTCAAAACCTCGTGATTTCCTATCACTGGTGCTAATTAACAACACGTTTTAAGAATAATTAATTTTTGCATATTTAGTGTTTACCGCTTGTTTCACGGCCAACATTTTGCACATTGATACTAATGTAGTCGACGAAGGGTGATAGAAAAAAATTGGTGTTGGAAAAATGGTAAAACTAATCGGAAGTTGACCCCCTCCGGGTTCGGCCCGGATTTGAGGCCCATCCCCCCCGGACTACATCCAATTTATGTTAGATTGGTATTGACCTTTGGTACAAGTAACACATTTGTATTAATAATGGGATCACCACCCTCAGGTTACCTACACATTAAAAATAACAAAAAAAACTTAATTGAACACAAGTCTAATGGTATTGTACTTTACAATTTGCACGAGTTTATGACGATTATTTAAATATCTGTTACTGACTCCCCGAATGGAGCAATACTATTGAGGAGTGTAGCGATTTCTGGCTTTAGCCGCCGCTGCCGACCGCCATATGCATTCTCCGAGGTAAGAATCCAAGTGATTGCAAACTGTAGCCTACCTCATGTGTTTCTTTGCCATTTTGCTGATCCACAAATAATGGGATATGTATATATATATAAATAATGGGATATATGATTCTATGTACTCATGTATTTGCTCCAGTTTCAGGGTCAACGAAATTATATTTATGATTCGCCGTGAAGTGTTGAATCACCGTGTGAACCCGCGTCTTGTAATTGTCCGTTTTGTATCCTCTCCAGCAGTCGGCAATTTTATTGTGCTACCTGGTTCAATATACCGTTGAATTTTAATAAAACTATTCCAGTTATCTGAGATGGTGGTCGGTTTAATGCATAGAGTAACTTCAGGGTGGTGGTTGGTTTAATGCATTTGTTAAATATAGTTTATTCAAATTTATTTATAGTAGAATTAAAAGTAAAACAAACCTGAAGCAGTGATGTATGGGAGCGCTCGGAGCTCTCAGTTACCAGTGTTGCCGCTATGTGCAGTGTGTTACCAGCACTGGTACCAAATGATGCGTACTGGAGGTACGCATCATTTGCGTGCAATTTAAGAAAGTTAGCAATTTAAAAAAGTACAGTACTTTCTAGATTGTAAAAGCTCATGTTGCCTCCATATATAATACTCAAAGATTACAGCTGATTCGATTAACTATCGTTTCCACTGCAGCAACATAGAATTATGCACATAGTACATGTATACAGCAAGAATGGGATTTATGTATTATACGGATATAAACGGTAAAATTTATTGATTAATTTTTGCCATGGTGTAACATCATTTCCGCTTTGCCTATCGAATATAAACTGACTTATCACCAATAAAAACGTGTTATATGATGCGATGTAAACAAAGATTTCTTTAACATACACAGTTATTACATAATTTATTATGTGTAACGCATAATGTGTTTAATATTTAATTATCTTCATTATCAGTCAAGAAAACCAGACCCAAGGGCTCATTAACGGATGAAATTTAAGTTAAATAGATCTACAGTAATGATTAGTTCTTTAGAAGCCGAGAAAGAAACCCCATTTAATATGCTGTAAATAATTAATTTTTGAATGTGTTTAAATAATAACAATAAAAAAGTGCATTACGGGCGTAATATAAACAAGTTGTATACGATTAATTTATAAACCACTTGAAAGTAAAAGTCTACAAGGTTGGCATTTCTGACTTGTTTCTCGTCGTACACGTCTTGTTTATCATTGAGTACACGTATAGCAGTATTTCATGATTTTGTAGTCAAATGTGTAAATGGTTTTTAGTGGATTGTGAATTAATTTATAACTTTGTGCCGCCTAATCAGTTTTATGGAATGGTTGTAAAATTCAATTGATATTCTAGATCTTTAGACAAATTACTTGTATATAACCTAAAAATTTTAAAATGCATTCTGTTTTAAGCAGGGGCAACGCTATATTAGCGTATACCTTAAGTGTATTAACCGGTCTTACGTTTGTTTGCTTTATATCGACAGTATTTATTGATTATAGAACTACAGCTCATATGAATACAGTCAAAGTTGTCGTGTAAGTATTTATTAACTAAATTCCAATAAGTTAGTCTAATGCTAGTAACACTACAATAAGCTATCGCAGGATGTTTAAATAATTTTTGTAAAGCAGTGTTCCTGGAGTGTAAGCAAGATAGTAATGTAACATTGCTTATATATGGACCCAGTTTTGTTAATGGGCTAACTCAGATCAGACTTTTTTAAAAGAAAAAGAAAAGGGTGAAATTGACCAATTGGTTTTTTGGCAGTTTTTCTTCTGTGAGAATCTTAGTTAATGAAATATAATTATAGCCTTTTTCATTTCTGACCAAGGAGTTTTAGTGCTAATTAATTGATAATTTATAAAAACATCAAAGCTGGTCCAGGCCGATCAAGGAATTTTGCAACTTGTAAGTAGGTGAGTGTTTTGTATGTCCCATATTGAGTTAGACTTTTCCATCTGTTAACACTGTGTTGGTATGTAGGGTCACATAGCCTGACTTTGCATTAAACGTTATTTGTTTGAGCCTTTTTGTATTTTCCACTCATTCAATGGTTTTTGATGTTGAACAAAGTAGTTGGCTCATAATTTACCTTTGTTGAGCAGGTACAGAATTTCTTTCAGATCGACTGGTTTTTTTGTTCTCTTTAAGTATATCCATCAAGTATGGAAAGATTGCTGTGCAGGGATATGTTTTGTAGTGCAATTGTTGTGTCAGCTGTTGGAAGTTATCAACGTTTTTAACTTGATGAAATTCAGATTTAAACTGGGTATTGATTGAAATGGGTAATGAATGTATAAATAGTTTTATTGGCAAGGTCTACATTTATTTTTGTAAAATTACTGTAATTTATTAAAAATAGTGTTTCAAGATGCATAATTATAACTTGTATTTTGTTACATGTCATTGAATTAGAATAATTGTGATCTTGTGGTCACTTGAAATAAATGTATAAAAAGTGTAAAAAAAATTCTTATGCAAAAACTACTAAGACAAGATCATGAAAATTTATCTAATGCATAAGTTGTATTTGATTAAAATGTCTGGAGAATCGCAGTGGAAAAAACTATTTGGCAAGAATTAGAAAACCCCTAAATCCAAGATCAAAATTGTGTAGAAGAAACTGAAGACATTGTAGTGATGGTGTTTTGCTTAAAGTTTAAAGAAGGAAATCCCAAAAAGAAAGACAATCCACAGTTATGAATTGGGATACCAAAGTTAATTGCAAAGAAAACTTTAGTGAAAGTAGATAGTTTAAAAGTAAAACACTATGGAATTTAAAAAATGTTTGAAAAGTAACTGTTTTAAATATATCACAAGTTATTGCAATCCAGCCCAGTGTCAATATTAGAGTCAACCAAGTGTCATAGTCATTGATTTTATTATTTACAGTAAAAATTAAATAACACAGTCAGTATTATTTTATATTTAATTTTAGATACGTGTAGGTTACAACATTTAAGTGTTGTGGTGTGTTAGGGCTAGTTTGTTTTCACTAGCTGGGATCTGTGTTAAGATTTTCAACTTTGTAGTCTAGTACTTTGAAAGTGTACCACCAAGTTGGTCATTTTAACTACTGAACTGTAGCAGCGTTGCTAATGAAACTAAAATAAATTTACTTTTTTGATTTTTAAAATAAAATATTTTTTTTTTGTTTGCAGAAAAAATGTACCAGATTATAGTGCATCACGAGAAAAGAATGATCTGGGATTTTTAACTTTCGATCTTCAAACTGATATCCTTTTTCAAAAGTATTATGAATATATTCTGAAATATAAGTTTGTTAATATAGTCTGTCAGTTTTATTATTTAAAATATGCTTAGGTTTAGATGATAGCTGGCACAGTTTGCATTTATGTTGTATTTTAAGGACAATGATAAATTGAATAGGATATGGATTTTTAGTTTTGGCGTAAATAATACTACGATTACATTCTTTTTAAGTGTGTAAATACATTAATTAAAAAAATGTTAATGTATCTAGCTTAAAACCAAATTGTTAGTAAAAGCAAATAATATGAGATGAATATACATTAATTTAGATTCTCATGGAATTGCGGTTAAATGGCCAAAAATTTTCAGTTTCTGTATAAAAATGATAAATTAGAAAAATGCTCAAATTTGTGATGGTCCCATTTTGGCTAGTTACTCAAGTTAGTTTTAATGGTTTTAGACACATCATCAAAGTTACTGATGATGTGTAATTGACACCCAATGAATAACATAATTTTATTTCTATTAGTTTATTGTAAACAATTTATTGATTTTTCGCTCTTTGTAATTGATAGTTCCTATTAGATTTTCAGTTGTATGTTTTAGGATTTTTATTGGTGTCCTGAATTGGCTCCATTTGTGTTGTAATTTTATTAAGAGTTGTGTAAAATATGCACAGAAATATACCTAAATATTTTCATATTATTTCTGAAGAAATATATGGCTAAAATATTGCAAATTTGTGACTTTTAGATGACTCTTAGAAAATTGGTTTAATTATTACTAGTCATAAGAACGGCAATAAATTAAATATGTAGGAGAGGTCTCAGAAAAAAATCCATTTTTTTTATTTTTTTTAAATTTTTTGTTTAACGTCCGACTGTTCTGCAATAACTGCTAATGCAGATAGTGAAAGATGAAATGATTTTTTTTAATGTATGAAAATATGCCGTGCCTGAATGGGATTCAAACCCAAGACCGCATGATGAGAGGCGAGCACGTTACCAACTACGCCAATGCGGCTGGCAGAAAAAATCCAGATGACCAGTAATTTGTTGGAGAGAGATAGCCTTCAAATAAAATTAAATATAATATTTTAATCAAATAGCACATATACAATGGATTCAAAAGTATGAAACTGAAATGTTTTTTTTCAATTTAACTGCCTAGCAAGCAGTTGGAATTATTTTTCTGACAATTCTATCTTTATGTTTTAATTTATTTATTACTACGTAAGTTATTACAAATTATGTAATCTGTATATATAAATGTGAAAGCCCTCATTGGGTGACTTGCATATTCTTTTTACTTATCAGTGATTCTCTAACTTCTGATCACTGAGAGGTGAACTACAACGCATCATCCATTCTGTAAAGGTTAAAAAGAGCTGAGTATTTAAATTTGGTCTATTCATGTGTAAGGGGTAAAATGGAGGGACTACCATAAATAATATAATTTTTAATATGAGTTTTTTGAAAACCTTTTAATATTTACTCTTTTTTACTGCTTTCTTTTTCTTTAACTTCTTACGAGCACTTTCGCGGTGCTCACTGCTTTAACGGGCAATATCATAACGCTTCTAAAAATTATTGTGATGAATGCATCTCCCTCAAAGTTTGAATTCAGATCTCTAGAAGCTTTATAATACAAAGTTTGAATTCAAACTTCGACAAAGGAAGGTGCATTCTTCACAGTAATTTCTAGAAGTGTTATGATGTTACCTAATTAAGTGGTGCGCACTGCGAAAGTTTTTGTTATAAGTTAGTAAAACGAAAGCAGTATGAAAAGGGTAAATATTAAAAGGTTTTTAAAAACTTATTGATATGGATTCTGCTGCTATAATGCTAACTAATCACTTAAATAATTATAAAAGTATACGATACATTCCTGAAGAGCTACTGTTTGGAAGATAGGCATGTGTGTTCTCTAGGTGATACTTGAGAATAATAAAGCATTTTAATTACAGCCACTTACCTATTTGTTATTAAAAAATAAGTCATGCAGTTAGTAGTGTTTAATTTAAGTTATATTTTCCTTAATTAGCTGTATATACATCTTACTCATCTTTTCAACTGGAATGTAAAACAATTGTTCTTATATTTAACTGCTGAATATTCAACTTCCAAGAATGAATTAAACCAGGTAAGTTTTATATTTTTCATGCATGTAGTATGTAATTTCTTTGTGTGTTATAATAGAAGGAACTAAGAAGCTGTGCAGTTATGAAAATAATAGTCTATGTATCTGTTAAGTTTCTGCATTACAATTAGTACAAAGCGTACATGTTCTGTATTAGTGCAATGTTTGAGTTCTCTTACAACTCATAACCAATTATTGTTTCAAATTGGATGCTCTGATAAAAAAAGAACTGATTCTATAAAAAAAGAATAATAAAAAATGAACAATATAATAAAATCAATTTGAATACAAAAGAAAACTTGATAATTTTACTTACAACCTTTACAGTTCAATGATGTTCATAAACTTGTGTAGGTACCTGACCAAAGAAACATTTCTTTGACCCATGTGAAGTTCACACAACTAATTGCTATGCCCAATGTTGCTGGTAAAACTCGGTCCAAGATTTCTTTATTGATTAAGATATATACCGTATATCCCGGCGTATAAGTCGAGGTTTCAGAAGCAAAATATATGTTTAAAAAACAGAGGTCGACTTATACACCAGGTCTACGAAATTTAATTTTTTAAAGTTCAGGGTAGTTGACTGAGAAACAAAATACACTGAGGTACTTAACTGAAATAAGTAACTACATAACACTATATTCGTTAGAAATACGTAACTATATTCTTTTTAAAAGAAAAAGTAATAGAATAAAAAATTACCTAGGTAGGTATCATAAAATACATACAGTTATAGATCCGTGTCAGAAATTTCTGACTCTCCATTGTCTATTCCTGCAGCGTCATATGGATCCCACAAGTCTTCCCTTGCTTCATCACTATCCTTGTCAGTATCGTCATCGTCGTCACCTACGTCCCACAGTACGTCGTCTTCTGATGAATCTAAAGCGTTAGATATCCCGCATTTTTTAAATGATTTTACCACAGTTTGTATTTTCACTTCATCCCAAGCTGTAATTACCCACTGGCAAATAATGTCTAAAGACGCAGGACGCATATTTCCGCCCGGAGTAAAACTTTTCTCTCCAATAGCCATCCATTTATTCCACTCCCGATAAACTGCACTTTTAAATGGCTTGTTTAAACTAACATCCAATGGTTGTAGCACTGACGTAAGTCCACCCGGGATTACACATGTATCCGTATTTTCGTCCTTTAAATTTTTTTTTGTTTTTTCCGTTAGATGCGCACGAAACATGTCCCACACCAATAAGCTTTTTTTCTTTCTTAAACCACCAGG
Organism: Catonia carolina; assembly: GCA_035578175.1. Taxonomy (NCBI): domain Eukaryota; kingdom Metazoa; phylum Arthropoda; class Insecta; order Hemiptera; family Achilidae; genus Catonia; species Catonia carolina. The sequence continues at coordinate 88,044,235 of JAQMRL010000002.1, forward strand.
TCGCCTATTCCAAATATTTTTTACCCAAATGTCAATACCGGCCTCATCCATCCACCCCTTTTCTTGGAAATGTACTATTATGCCTGATGGAAATTTAATTTTTGGCCTAATTTTTCGCTTAAAAATAACCAAAGGCTTAAGTTTTGTTCCGTCTGCCATACATGAAAGAACCACAGTAAAACGAGTTTTTTCGTGTCCAGTTGTTTTAACAATTACCGAATGTTCACCTTTTACGTTCACTGTGCGATTACCAGGCATGTCAAAATTCAGCGGCGTTTCGTCCATATTTCCAATGTTAGCCAGCTCATAGTCATGTTTTTTTCGAAGGTTTATAACAAATCTATGAAAATTAATAATCTTGTTATCTAAATCTTTTGGTAGTTTTTGTGCGATTTTAGTTTTTTGTCGCAGAACTAGGTTATGTCGATCCATAAAACGGCTACACCAACTTCTAGTTGCCAGGAAACTTACCGAGTGTTCAGGATTATCTTTTGCCCAGTTTATTGAATGCAATCGAATTGCGCAACGTGTGATAATATTGCCGCTCAATCGGTTTTGAAGCACCCATTCCACTACATGTTTCTCTAATTCCGGCCAAAGTACAGTTCCTGTTCGCATAGCGCATTTAGAGCGAGGCATTCCTCTAATCTTTTCTTCACTTTTCCGCCAATCACGCACAAGTTTTTCGTTAACACCGAACTTACGACCCGCTTCACTGTTGTTTGTAGTTTTTGCCAAACCGATAACTTTTAATTTGAATGAAGAGTCGTATTTCATTCGTTTAACCGCACTCATTGCTACAGGTAGTATTGCACGCACGAATAGGCCTATACAAAATGCACTAAATAAATAACCGAAAGCAGGTGGATAACCTTACTCGATGATTGTAGTCACGGCAATGAAGACATAATAATAACCTATAGACTGTACTGTACTAGTAGCCTGTGAAAGTCATTCACACGACATATTGGGTATTCCCAAAATGTAACATTAGGTAGGTAGCCATAAAACCTTTTGATTGACAGGTGGAATTCGTCAACAATATAATACTTCCCCATTTCTGTCCCAAAATAAATATAGTAATGTAAACTGAAATGTATAATCTTATACCTATCTATCAAAACCTAGTAGCTAGGTATTTTCATTCATTGTGTAGAACAGATGGCTAATTAAAGAGTCGTTTTTAAATAATCTGACGTACCAGTGGGTTATCAAAATAAACTTCGTATGAATTACCGGTACCTTACTTTTCGGATTCGACTTATACAACGGGTCTTGCTTAAATCAACAAAAACACTCTTCAAAATTAGGTTCGACTTATACGCCGGGTCGACTTGTACGCCGGGATATACGGTACTTTTTTTTTGGTTTAATGTCCGTCTGTTCTGCAATTATTGCTAATACAGATTGTGAAGGATGAAATGATTTTTGTAACGTATGAAAATATGCCGTGCCTGAATGGGATCCGAACCCAAGACCGCATGATGAGAGGCGAGCACGTAATCGACTACGCCAATGCGGCCAGCAAATTTTGATAATTTTGAATAGTTAAGAACACGAAAAAACTAAATAAATTTGTTGATTGAAGAATTAAATTGAAGTGAAAAATATGAATGGTAAACTAGAGAAAAAACACATTATAATTTATAAATACGAACTAACTAATCACTTGAATAATTTAAATTATTGTGAGAAAATAGAAAAAGAAACCTAGTACAGGGAGGAGAAGAAGAAACAAATTTATAACTAATCAATTGCCAACAAAAGAGAAATATGAATATTGAAGAACTCGAACAACTATATTAGAATACTGATTATCCAAATTGCTTTTGGAAAGATTTTTGAATTTATTAGCTCTATTTCTGGACATTTTTTGTTGAAAAGGGTATTATTGTAACCAAAAAAAATGGGATGTGCATTTCAAAGTACATATCGAATGGCTTAAAATTTTTGAACAGCACCATGGCATCAGGCCAACCTTTTACAAGTTGTTTTCTAAGTTCACACAAAAAGAATTATCAGATCCCCTGAAGCAAATAAACTTAACGATGTTTTGAAAATAGACTTTGTTTATAACATAGATGAAACAGGCCTAAACTGGACGATTCTTCCTATAAAAAAACATCAGTTTTGTGTAGTGAATAAACGGCTTCTGACTATAAAATGCCGACAGAATACTTGGCATTGTTGGTAAAAGATAACGCTACTGGAAATCACCACTATATCTGTTGCTAATTGGAAAAACAAAGTTTCAATATGCTTTCAGAGAAGTTATAATTTGTTTATGAAAATCAAAAGAAAGCATTGGAGGACTTATGACAGTTTTATAGACTGTTACAATAATTATTTTATTCCTGAGGTAAAAGATAAAACTTTCTTTTTGTTTTTTGTTGATCTCAGTGTAAAGTATAGTATTAAATAATTATCCTGTAGACAAGGTTGTAATTAAATTTATGTCTGATAAATTTTCTGACTTTTGTATTATTGAAATATTATAATATCCTATAAAAGGTTGGCATGAAATTATTAACATACATTGATTCCTCTAATTATCTGTATCTAAGTTTGTTGCGGTTAATTCAGATTATTGGCATTCTACAGTATTCACAGTGTAGTTTGCTCATGATCGAGTGAGAATAAGCAGCCAAAATTAATACTTGATTGAATAATTTTTGTGTATTGAGTCTTATTGAATTATGTGAATCAGTTGAGGATTTCCTTATTTCCATCAGGCACTCACAGGAATATTATCCTTTGTTTTTCATATATTTCCCTACCTTATGCTCCAATCCAATGTAAATATTGAAAATTTATCTGCTCTGTAATATTTAATAAACAGATTTTATCATATTTTTATTATTGAAAATTTTGCTCCAACAAATTTAATTTAATATTATGTAGTTTAAATATGATTTTACAACTGCAATGTCTATTATTTCTTTTGTTTAACAGGTTGTATTGTGGGATAAAATAATTCTGAGAGGTGAAAATGCTGTTCTGGATTTCAAGAATATGAATACTAAATATTATTTCTGGGATGATGGTAATGGTTTAAAGTAAGTTTTTTTTACAAATATATTGTATAGTATTGCAAATTTTATTAGATTCAATCAAAATAAAATACAATTGTTTATATTACTGCTGGTCAGCCATGTTCGGTTATTCAGAAAATTGGATGTCAGACTCTACTATACGAGGTGTGGCTATTAAATAATGAGACTGACGTAAAAATTTTATTTTTATTTTGTACATAATCACTTTTTGTCACCTTCAATGTACACGCCTTTATCCCTACAACGCTCTATGCGAATTTTCCATTGTTGGAAACAGTGCTGGAAGTCATCTTCTGTCAGCTCCTTCAAGACACGTGCGTCTTTCTCTTTTACAGCTTCCACAGACTCAAATCTTGTCCCTTTTAATGCAGATTTCACCTTAGGGAACAGGTATAAGTCACATGGTGCAAGATCTGGTGAATAAGGTGGATGTTCTAAAACTGAGATGCTGTACTTGGCTAGGAACCTCTTGACAGATAACGCGGAATGAGCTGGCGCATTGTCTTTGTGGAGAACCCATGATTTGTCCTTCCACATTTCGGGGCGTTTTTCCCTTACTCTTTGATGTAGTTTAGAAAGTACCTCAAGGTAATAATATTGATTAATTGTTTGACCTTCAGGAACCCAGTGAAGGTACAACACAATCCCATGAATATAAAAAAATAATCATTATTGCTTTAAATTTTGACATGCTCATCAAGCTTTTTTGGCTCTCGGTGAAGTTCAGCTCTTCCAGTGCATGGATTTGCGCTTCATTTCCAGATCATAAGTAAAAAGCCACGTTTCATCACATGTTATTATCTTCTACCTGTTCCCTAAAGTGAAATCTGCATTAAAAGGGACAAGATTTGAGTCTGTGGAAGCTGTAAAAGAGAAAGCGGCACATGTCCTGAAGGAGCTGACAGACGATTACTTCTAGCACTGTTACCAACAATGGAAAATTTGAATTGAGTGTTGTAGGGATAGAGAAGTGTATATTGAAGGTGACAATAAGTGATTATGTATAAAATAAATTTTTTTACGTCAGTCTCATTATTTAATAGCCACACCTCGTACTATGCAAGTATGTTTGTATGTGATGACAGATTAAAAATTTGAAATTTTGTTGTCAAATCTTGATCAAAATTGTTTTTTATTTTTTGACAACTGTCTTTGTAATTGACTACAGGTGTCTCGTTCTGATAAGTTTCAGAATCTGCAAAAATATGTACCAGTAATGTGAGATTCATTATGAAATTAATTTTATTTGTCTTCCCATGTATTTTTATTTAATTATTAATGTGTACTTTATTTTTACTTGCAGGGGAAACCGAAATGTAACATTAAGTTTGTCGTGGAATATTATTCCGAATGCTGGTTTCTTACCGAGTATATTTGCAATTGGAACTCACGTCTTCCAATTCCCAAATGAATACACAATCGCTCGTGTTTAATCCAACAGACACATAGAATAAATCTTGAATAAAATAAATACACATTCAGAATACATTTTGGAATTTCAGATGTTCATCATCATATGTTATTATTTTAAATATTCTGCCACATAATAATTACAATCACTAAAAACCAATAAAATCAAGATAAACATTTTGTTCATCAATCTCTTAGTGTGTGACTCTTAAGGATTTTTGTGTGTATCTCAATTATACTTTTATTATTTAAAGGGAAAGGTTGGTTTTGTGTGAATGTGTTTTGAAGTAAATAGTGTATAACTGGAATTTTATTCAGTGACAATCTGTTTGATTTTTAGTGATCTTTTTCTTTGAATGAAGTATTTGATTTAAGTTGAAATTTTGTTACATTATATTTGTGATTAAATTATTTAAGATATGTATTAATGTTCTGATACTTAAAGACAAATAAGTAATTAAAATTTGTTGATTTCGTGAATAAAATTTGTAATTATTATGTATGTTTATCCTTACTACATACCTGTCGTATATCTCTGTTACCTTGATTTTTTGTCTGTTTTATTAAGTTAAAGCAGTGTATATTTTGTTTATAATGAAAAAATCCTTATTGATGTTTGGATAATTTTATTGAAGACCAAAAACATTAACTTTAATTTTTTACTTATTAAAATTTGCAGTTTTTTCAGTTCCAAAATCAATATGTATCAAGTTGAATCTAGATTTCCCAGCACGAAACATTCTATAAGGTTATAGAATGGCTTGTCTGGGATCCATATTTTAAGTCACTGAGCAAAATCTCGTTTGTCAGTTCTTTTGAGGTCCACTGGCAGGGTGTTCCACATTTGGCTCCAATGTTGAATGGTCTCTTTTCAGTTGCACTGAGATTATGTGCATGAAGGCTGTAGTTGGTTGCATGCCATATATTATAATCATGAACCTGCACACCTGGCCTCAGTCTATTTCAGTCCTTGATGTGGATGCGGGTTATGACCTCCAGAATGTACAGGTTTATTAATGATTATATGAATGAAATGGGTTGGTAGTGTAATTTAAAGAAAATAAAAAAACATTAACTTTTAATAGTTTTTGTTTGACATTTAGAGGAAATTTGTAATTTTATGTAAAGTAACTGCATTATTAGTCTTTTGAAAAAGTGACAGCTTGTTGGTTTGGAGCAGAAAAATAAGGATTTGTTTTTAATTTCCATTTTTCTGTGTGGTGCTTATTAGATATTTGCTATTTCTTAAAATCATCAATTAACATGTTAGTGCCACAAGAAGCCTTAAGGCTTTAAGTGAGTCTTCTGTAAGTTGGATGATACCTTAGGGTATAACTGTACCTGCTTCTTTTATATAGCTGTTATTTTTTAAAGTATGGGTTATAGTTTTAATGTGCTATAGTTTTTTTTTCTGAATGTTTTACACACACTCAGCCCAATTTAAAGTGTTCGCCTCTCATCATGTGGTCTTGGGTTTGAATTCCATTCAGGCACGGCATATTTTCATACGTTACAAAAATCATTTCATCCTTCACCATCTGCATTAGCAGTAATTACATTACAGTCGGACATTAAAATATATATATATATATATTTTATATATTGAAGATTTTTGGTTAAACTTAATGCAAGGAATTTTCAAAATAATTTTATAAGTGCCTTTTGGACATTGAAGTGTAATAATAAATATTTACTTATGAATAAATCCTTAAAGTGTATCCTGCAACTTGTAGTCAGCCTAAATGAAAAACTACTAGAGCTTGCCCAACTGCTCAAGTTGGCTATACAGTGTGGGCAAGCTAGAATACTGTTCTTCTGAGGCATCAACTTGAAAAATGTATCTCCATCACTATTACTCTTATTATTATCTTTCTTGATTGCACAATGGACATAGTCAAATGGTGGTGACATCATTCTGATATAACTATGTAATTTCTGTTATTATATTGACAAGAATAGAGACAAAAGTAACTAATAAATAAATCTTTACAATGCAGCCTACAAATCAATTCTATTTTAAAATACTTAAATTTTTTACCGACCTGTTACAGCTGCTATAACACTAGTTTTTACCTTTTTATTAGATAATTTTATTTTTTACTGACATGTTTTGGTGTATCCACCATCATCAGAGTACACAAATTAAAAAAAAAAAACTAAACCTATTAAAATCTGTAGAAGTTGTATTTTTAGTCATTCGTACAAAACTGTATAAATTGAATTCTCATATTCTGTGAAAACATTTTAATAAATAGAGCAAAACATTTTAAATAAACAGGTCAACTTATCGACTGCTGTTGCCATCTGCACAGAGTATGAAGGAAGTTTATTTGAATACTTAAACAGTTTTATATGAATGATTGAAAATACAACATCCTCTAAAAATTTTAATAGGTTTAGTTTCTTTAAATTTGTGTACACTGATGATTATGAATCCAACGAAATATATCAGCAGAAAATAAAATTATATAATAAAAAGTAAAAATTAGTGTTATAGTAGCTGTAACAGGTCGGGAAAATATGAAGTATTTTTACATAGGACTACAATAAAACTATGTTAAACACTTCCAAAAATTCCATAATTTTGTACACTAACAATAAAGGATTTTAATTTTTTGTTACACACAAAATTAACTAATGGTTAGCGCACAAAAAGCACACTGTGCACAAAAAGCATGATACAGAGCCAAAACAACTAGAAATTAAAAATGAGAAAAATAACAGTAGATAGACAACAGTTTAACATAAAATAGTCTAATCTTAATGAAATGATTATACAGAATGGATGAGAGATGAAGAAAGGAGCTTATCTCATTATCAACGTAGCTGAATTGAGCCGTCAGACAAGCGCTACCTGTTTTTACCAACCTGTATTCTTCCTGCCTAAATTTTCTTCTTATTTAGTCATTTATACTAACATCTTCAGGTACATTAGTTAAAATCATAAATAATTATAACAATTCTCTAGAAGATGATACTTCATCAGTCATTTGTAAAAAACTGTTCAATTATTCAAATCTATCATTTTGAAATTAATTAGTTGGGTTAATAGAATATTTCATACCTCTCAATTTTTTTTTAAGTCATAAGTTTTCTAACTATAAAGTAGTGGTTTCGACTTGTGAAAATTTCCAGAACTCTAGACCTCACAGGCTAGTGCGCTATCACTATACTGTGGAGGCGACCTATCTCTCAATTTTATTTTTACTTTCTCTTAGCTATATGAATATATAGAAAGAAAAGTATTGTTTTCATGTCGATTTTTTGAAATCGAGTTTTCACCGGATCTACACGTTTTCAGTCCCCTGAACCCAAAAAACATGTTTTAGCGATTGGCCTGTGTGTGTGTGTGTGTGAACAGAATATCTCAAGAACGGAACATCGTACGAACTTGAAACTTGAACCTTCAGTTACATACTACTACCGGACCCGACATGAACATTTTCATCAAAATCGGTCAACCGGAAGTAGTAGTTTATTCGTGTAATTTTTCACTTTTTTGCGATTTTCTCAAAAACTGGTCCTACGATTTTTTTTAAAAGCCTGGTTTACTTAATTTTTTATGCTCTACAAGATAGAGTAGGCGCCATGTTTGCTGAAATTCTTGGTGAGGCTATTTTCATGTAAAGAAATTGTGTTTTTAAGATTACGGCTTTAATATGCATTTTAGCGCAAAAATTTATATAATAAAAAATGTAGAGCATTTAAAATCCTACAACTGTTATTTCAAACATTTTTTTGTATAACGCTTAGTTTAGCGGAAATTAGCAATTTTCTGTTTTTTTCTCACGAAAACGTGTGAAAAATTAATTTTTTTAAGAATTCAGCATTAGTATGCATTTTACGACAAAAATGTATATAATAAAATTTATAGGAAATTAAAAGATCTACAACTTTTATTTAGAGCATTTTTCTCTACAGAGCCTAGTTTAGCGTGAATGAGTGATTTTCCGTATTTTAAAGCCAAACTGAGGTTGATTTTCATTTTGCGTCTTTCACTCATGATTAAAATAAGGTTATGTTTTTGAGGTTAGTTTTTTGTTTATTTCTAATGTTTTATTACTAATGTTAGATTTATTGTTAATTATTTGCATTGGCAAGAGAAAGTTGTGTGAGTGTTTCACACCAGATTTTTATTATTACATGGTTCTAGTAACTATTCTATATTCTATTCTCTTCTATACCAATGCAACCACGATTCTAGCCTCCTGCTTAACATGTAAATTACATTTTAACACTTGTATCTTAATGTATCTATTTGGCCAACATGTTAGCATAGGTGTCAGAACGATTGGATTTTATGCCAGAGGTTCAGGGCCAATTCCCAGTCAGGTCTGGCATTTCTTCATCTCTCATCCTTCACCATCTGGATAAGCCTTAATGTTTATAACGATCGAACATGACTGCAGTGAGGTTTACATCTACCATAATGTTAGATGTAAGTTGTTTGAGAGAAAGTTTGTTATATCTTGACCATCTATTAAATCAAAGTTTACTGACAACCAGACAATAAATAAAACATCATGTAATATATAAAATATTTTATTATGAATTCAATACACTTTGTATCTTTTCTGTTGTATCATCATCAGGAGCATCTCCTTCTTCGTCAGAATTTTCTTCGCCAGCATCACTAGGAACATCTTCACCAAATTCATCATCTTCATCATCATCATCATCGTCTTCTTCAAAATCATCTTCATCTTCATTACCACCAGTGGTATCCTCAAATTTGATACTTGCTAGATCTTTAAAAAGAAAAAAACATTTCTGAACATTTTTTGTAGGTACACTTTAATAAACAATCTGTTATGGTATAAGCTCTGTCTAAGGATATTCATTAACAAAAGAAAGAATTAAATGATTGTATTAGCCAGAAAAGCAGACAAAATTTAATGAATAAATACGTTAGCAGAAATAGAACTTTGTAGAATTATATTTTTGACAAGACTCAGAAGTTTGTATTACTGTCTAACTCGTTAATAGTTTTTGATGTAATTTATATGCAACCCACCGGGCTGGTCTAGGGGTAATGTCGTCGCCGCTAGTCAGCTGATTTTCGTAGACGAAGGTTCCTCATTCAAATCCAAAGTAGTTACTTATATATGGATGTGAATACTAGACAGTGGTTACCGGTGTACTTTGATGGTTGGGTTTCAATTTAACATACTCTCACAGGAATGGTCGACCTGAGTCTGTACAAGACTACACTTCATTTACATGTCATACATATCACCCTCATCTCATTGGGTCATGGGGTTGCTTATTGTTCTAAATTGAACAGATTGCAACATGCACACATAAGGAATTTAAAAAAAAATTATGTCATAAAAATACAAAAATCCGGTTTATGTCCAGTTTTAATTTGTTTTATATCGGAATTTTACGGTGGCTGCTAAATACATTTATTTTTACTTTCTTCCATAAAAATACACAGCACTTCTAATTACTACAGAATTAGTCTATAAACATTACCACGGTCATGACAAGATGTAGACCAATGTCGATGATAGGTTATGTTTACTAAGCATTACTTCCAATATTGTGATCTAGTTTATTTTTCCTAAAATATTTTGTTAAAATTAAGTGTAACTAAATAGATACAATCATATAATTTCAATACCTAATAAAGAACACCAATGAACTCAAGACCTTACAAAATATGAGTTAAGGTAGATTAGAATTCTCTTTTCTTTATTACAGTAATCAAATGTGTTTTTCACACTCAATAATAATTTTTAATCACTTACCCACATTAAGTTAAAACATGTATACTGAAGTTAAACAAAAATAGATAAAAAATTACATCAACTTTGGAACAACAGAAAACTGATACAGAGTTCAAACTTTCCCTTTTTATCGTACAAGAAAAAATGACTGCTCCAACCAAAAATGTGGAGGTTTTACAGAAAAATGTTTGAAACTAAATGAGAATATCCATGTCAGACAATGAAAATTACTTTCATGAACTAATGCAAGGAAGTTTCAAGTGTCATTAAAACTAAATAGACCTAAACATGATTTGTCAACCACTGAGAAAATCCATTTTTATAGTTTATTTTAAATTGCATCAAAAAGTAGGCCATTAATGACTTCCCTGGGTTAAGAAATAGTGGGTTTGAACATGTAACAATTTTTCAGACCCTAGCTAGGAATCAAATTCAGGACATTTTGCGTTGCAAGCATAGCACACTACCCACAGAACCACAGAGGCATTCCAAAAGCCAATTTACATGTGCTACTTTACAAATCATCTAAACCGAAACACGTAAAAATTGACTTCATAGCATCTTCAATTGAACACAATTCACGTAAAACAAGAATTCCTTAACGAGAAAAATACCAAACTAACATTAAAATACATACTTCTATCTTCTTCCAAATCTTCAAAAATTACATTAGTAATTATTTCTCGAACTCTTTCAGCAAATCCTGTAGGTAGCCAACCTCGTTGTCTGTGACATTCAGCATCTGGAGCCGGTTTAGGAAGACGAGCAAACATTTCTTCTACTTCAGGTAATTTGATGTCACAGTACTAAGAGAAAACAAAAAAAAGGAAACTTATGAATGCTAAGATATTGTAAAAATTATAAAATTACTCAATAGTACATGCATATTCATCGTATTATGCCATGTAATAGAATCATATAAACTTTCACTACCTCTACTTATTTATATACATGGCAATGCTGGAAGACAAGAGGTGAAGTGGAGCTGTTATTGCACTCAGCTAAAAAAGCTGATCACCTCACTTGTAATTTTAAGGAAGGAAAGTTCTTTTGGAATGAACAGATGCATAAAATACAAAAAGTAAAAATATTTAATTTGTTACTGACCGGTTGCAGCTGCTACATTACTTGTTTTCAACCTTTTTTTAAATAATCCTACTTTCTTGTAAATAATGTTGTACAAAGCATTAAACAGATATTTTAAAATTTCATACAGATGCAATGACAAAACAAACTGTTATCCACAAACCTGTTTAACAATGGTATGAATAGACCATTAAGTAATAAAAAGAGTGTATATAAAATTGAATGTAGTATTAAGATTCAACAATACAGCTGAGCGCTGGTTGTAATAACGCGATTTTCTGTCAAGTTGCTGCACACAAATCTAATATACGGACTCATTTCTCTCGACGGCTTTTAAACAGCATGTGCCCTAGACCTTTTAAAAAATGACTTACTTTTTAAAAAATCGATTTTCCACTGTGTTTTCTTTTTATGATGGGATTTCCTATTAAATGCCAATTCTTTAATTAAACATCGATTAAAGTATTTGAAAATTTTGCTGGCTTTCAATTAATAACAGAATTCTAAATTAGTTTTTATTTTTTTTAAATTCAGAGTCGTTTTGATGGAAAACGCGCACGAAAAATGTGTGACGTCACGATTTTTTTTTATGTTATGCAGCGTTAGTTAGTTGAACTGGTTACTCATCAGACAGCGCAGCGAGCGGTAACGGATTTTACTACTCCCACTTCTTCCTCTAGCCTTCCCCTCACGGCGTTTGTTAACGAGAAATGTCACATAGTACGTGCACTTAAGTAGACCTACTCTGTTATGTTATTTTTCAGTTAATTTTGCAGTATACATAAAGATGAGTTTTTCGCGATATCTCCTTCAACCAAATAAACAAGTTCAATTCTTGTAAATTTTTAGCATTGTGCCTACAGCCAGATATCGGAAAATTTAAGAGTGTGAGGGTTTAATAGGATTTTTTTAAATAAAATGATATTTATGTTACAGCCTATTATGTTCTGTTATATTCGTTATGGTTTTGAGTGACATTCATAATAAGTTAAAAACACATTTGCTTTTATTCACATAAACATACATATTTTATAAATACTACAATTTTATACTGTTACGTAATATTTATTATGCTTGTTTCATTTATCATGAAAATGTGTGCAGTCTGAAGTAATGTAGGTGACAGTGATACATAATATTTTGATATGTCCCTCTCCCTTTGTTATCAAATAAACGCGATTTCCTTTGTCTGGACAAAATTGCTAGTTTCAAAGTAATTAATAAAATATTATTAATTTATTCAGTACTAGATAATTATTTCTTACATTTGACACCAAAAACAGTTCAGAAATAATTTCCAAAATACAATATAGTACAAATAGTACAATACTTATTTACTTTCCTGGGCGCTATCGTTGGATTTATACAAAAAAATAATCTGGTGTGAAACACACGACTTTCTCTTGCCAATATAAAAACCCATATTTATAACCTTTATTTCATCATAAGTAAACAACGGTAAATGAAAATTATCTAATTTTAATCATGAGTGAATGAAGCAAAATTAAAATCAATCTATGTTAAACTGCGGAAAATCACCAATTTACGCTAAAATAGTCTGAAAAGAAAACCGTTTGAAATAAAAGTTGTTGATCTTTTTATTCCCGATAACTTTTATATATTTTTGTCATAACTTCTAAGGCTACTAAGGCTGTAATATTAAAAAATCCCATTTTCTACCGATTTTGATGAAAAAATACAGAAAATCACTAACTGACGCTAAACGTTGTACAAAATATGTTTGAAAGAAAAGTTGTAGGTTTTTTAATGTTCTACAACTTTAATTTTTTACACTTTTGCTCTATAATGCATACGAGGTGTGACTTACAAAAAATTTTTTTTATTTTATACATAATCACTTGGTGTCATCTTCAATATACACTCCTTCTCTATCCCTACAACGCTCCATGCGAATTTTCCATTATTGGAAACAGTGCTAGAAGTCATCTTCTGTCGGCTTCTTCAGGACACGTAACGCTCAAAAATGTTTGAAATGAAGCTCGCAAAAATGTTTGTACTGACACTTTGTACGCGACTGAAAATGACCCAAATTTTTTGAAACGATAATAACATGTGATTAAACGTACTTTTTTACTTATGATCAGGAAACGAAGCACCAATCCATGTACTGGAAGAGCCGAACTTCAGGCTCGTGTCCTGAAGGAGCTGAGAGAAGATGATGCACTTCCAGCACTGTTTCCAACAATGGAAAATTCGCTTGGATTGTTGTAGGGATAGAGAAAGAGTGTATATTGAAGGCGACAATAAGTGATTAAGTATAAAATGAAAATAAAATTTCTTACGTCAGTATCGTTATAATAGCCAAACCTCGTATTAAGAGCGGAAACTTAAAAAAAAAAAAAAAAGATTCACCACGAGAGCACAGGCCTCTCAATAATTTCACCTAACATGGGTCTTACTCTATCGTTTAGAGCACAAAAATTTAGTAAATGAGGCGATTTAAAAAAAAATCATAGAAGCCGTTTCCGAGGAAATCGCAAAAAGTGAAAACTTGCACGAATTAACTACTTCTTCCGGTTGACTGATTTTGATGAAAATGTTTGTGTCGGGTCTTCTTATGGTACCTAACTTAAGTGGTAAATTTCAACTTCGCAATTCCGTTCTTGGGATATTTTGTTCACACGTGCGCGCGCGCACACATTGGGGACCAATAGCTAAAACCATGTTTTTTGAGTTCGGGGACCTGAAAACGTGTGTATCCATTGAAGACTCGATTTCAAAAATGGATATTAAAACAATACTTTCCCTTTCTATGTAATTATATTTACATAGGGCAAAAAAAGTAAAAATAGGGGAACTTACACAGACTTTGGTATGCCATTACTGAAGCGATAACATTGGAAACGTAAAGTTCCCAAAACAGGGTGGACCTCCTCAAAGACAATATCTTAAATGGCCCAAATCTTGTATTTTTTGGGAACCACTAGATTTGTCCTAAGTTTGGTTACTTTTGCGAACATACTCGTATAAAAGGAACCAGTCTAATTTGCTGCCCGACCTGAAATCTTGTGGGCTATTTCAACTCACTGAAGAAGCAACTCGCTGTCAGCTTGAATTCCTACAGCCTTTTAAAATGATATAGACAGGAACTTTGGTGATCACTACAACCACGCAGTGGCAAAATTCACTGGTGGGAAAAGAACTTTACAAGGCTTAGAAGTTACGAGGCGAGGTATCAAGGAGCGGTAGTGCAACGCAATTCAGTGATGACACACTATAAATTACATAAGTCATTGCTGAGCTGCAACCCTTGAATGTTTTCAAAAAATACATTCTTGAAAAGAAAAAAGAATGTACATCAATACAGGGAAAGAAGAAAAAGGAAAGAAAAACCCTGCCAAGTTTTATTTTCGGCTGAAACATCGCAGACTGATAAACATAACGGCCATAATTTACAGCGCCCTAACTAGTCATCGGTGGTCACTTTGAAGAGGAACGAAACCGCTTTCTAACTAGTCTGAATATCGATACAATTCAGCGACAGCAACTTGCAGAAAGGACGATGCTTCCGTGTCACTAAGCCGAGTAGCTTGAAGAGCGCAGAAAACGGATCTGTTCTTCTTCGTTCGGCAGCCTCACCAAGAATTTCAGCAAACATGGCGCCTACCCTATCTTGTAGAGCATAAAATTTTTTGTAAACCAGGCGATTTTAAAAAAAACAATCGTAGGACCAGTTTTTGAGAAAATCGCAAAAAAGTGAAAAATTACACGAATAAATTACTACTTCCGGTTGACCGATTTTGATTAAAATGTTCGTGTCGGGTCCGGTAGTAGTGTCTAACTTAGTTTAAGTTTCAAGTTCGTACGACGTTCCGTTCTTGAGATATTCTGTTTACACACGCACACGCACGCGCGCGCGCACACACACACACACACACAGACCAATCGCTAAAAACTGTTGAATTGCGAAGTTATGTTTTTTTTGGGTTCAAGGGTCTGAAAACAAGTAGATCCGGTGAAAACTCGATTTCGAAAAATCGACATGAAAAGAATACTTTCCTTCCTATATATTATTTATATAGCCAAGAGAAAATAAAAATATCGTACAAAATAAAAAATATTGTCTTTAAATATTAATACTGTCTTTCAATTTATCTTTTGTTCTTGAGATGTTTATGGAAACTGGTAATGTTTAGAAAATAACGTAAGGGTTCAACATATTTTTTTTGGATGGAAACTGCTAAATCCCCAACAAATTGTATACCATTGGATGGAGAAAACACTTCATTTCAATATTTTGCAAAAAACCGGAAACGTGAAAATTTTCAATATTTTCCGTTCCGTACCCTTAGGTATCGTACTTGTAAATTTGTTTGCAATTTTTTTTCCAACTAATTTAGCCTAATTGGGGATGAATTAATTATTTATGACATAACTAATTTGGCACATATACATCTGTAAATCAGAATGTTATCGTATTTACGAGGGCCATCCGGAAAGTAGTACCCGTTTCCGCCGCATGAGGCGCTGACGAGGCGAGCAGCCGCCGGTCAAGGTCAGATCGCTTCAGTGGCTTGTCTGCCTTCTCTGTTGTAAGTTCCGCGACGCTAGCATTGCCTGTCTTGTTTTTGTGACCGTTCATAATGTTTAAAAAAATTGAGAACGCCGCCAGTTG
This sequence comes from Catonia carolina, assembly GCA_035578175.1. Classification (NCBI taxonomy): domain Eukaryota; kingdom Metazoa; phylum Arthropoda; class Insecta; order Hemiptera; family Achilidae; genus Catonia; species Catonia carolina. Next base: position 88,060,149 of record JAQMRL010000002.1, read on the forward strand.
TGAAGTGAGGGCTGTAATAAAATTTCTCAATGCAAGAAACGTTCGACCTTGTGATATTCATCGCCAATTAAAGGAAGTGTATGGAGACGATGTGATGGATGAGTCATCTGTTCGGCGCTGGTGTCGTAATTTTAACTTGGGGAGGGGGAACACACACGACGATGAGCGTTCAGGGAGACCATCTGTCATTACAGATCAACTGCTGAGGTCAGTAGACGAATTCGTGAGGCACGATCGGCGCGTTACAATTGATGACATCTGTGAACATTTCCCTAATGTTTCTCGCACAATTCTTCATGAAATTGTCAAAGACCATCTGCATTATTCAAAAATTTGCGCAAGGTGGGTCCCTCGCATGCTTACAGATGAGCACAAAACCAAGCGTATGGCTGCTGCATTAACATTTTTGGAACGTTATTCTGATGAAGCAGACGCGTTCTTGAATCGCATAGTTACTGGTGATGAAACGTGGGTTTGTTATGCTTCACCTGAGAGTAAACGACAGTTAATGGAGTGGCATCATCCTCATTCACCAAAGAAACCAAAAAAATTCAAGACTGTTCTGTCCACCAGGAAACTTATGGCAACCATTTTCTGGGATCGACGTGGTATACTGCTTATTGATTTTATGGCCCGTGGAGACACTATGCGTATTGTGAAACATTAAAGAAATTACGGCGGGCAATACAAAATCGATGGAGAGGTCTATTGTCTGATGGCGTCATTCTCCTCCATGACAATGCCAGGCCTCATGCAGCGGGGATAACACAACAACTTCTGCAGCAATTCAATTGGGAAATTTTCGACCATCCACCGTATAGCCCGGACTTGGCCCCTTAAGATTTTCATCTCTTTACAAAACTTAAAGAGTTTTTGGCGGGAAAAAGATTTGACAGCGATGAAGAAATTAAAGAAGGTGTGACTACGTATTTCGATCGGCTGGCGGCGGAGGAATATGATGCTGGAATACAAAAACTCGTCACACGTTATGACAAATGCTTAAATTTGCTTGGAGATTATGTGGAGAAGTAGTTTAAGGTATGCTCTTTTCAATAAAAATGTTTACATTTGTTAATATTTACTTCTGTGTCTTTATTTCACAAACGGGTACTACTTTCCGGATGGCCCTCGTAGTTATATTTGATTTTTTGAGAATATATCAGTGAGGTAATCATTGACTATATTGTAAATTTGAATATATTTGCCACTTGAAACAATACTACCTATAGGCCTATTGTTTAGAATTTGGGTTATCTATAAAACCAATCTTTTACTGTACCTAATAAAATTGTAGGTACTTCCATTACCAAACAATACAATTAATCAGTCACAAGCTAAAAGTATAACTGAGTAAGAAATTTTGTTACGTCATTTATTGATGTGTTTATAAATTAATCGTTAGGTTACATTTACACAAAACAGAATACTGTATTACGCTATTTTAGGCTTGGAGTGTGGGTGGATATGTATTTTCGGACTCCCTCGATCTCTCTCTACAAGAGAGATCGAGGTATATGCAGATAACCAGTTGTGAAGTAGTGGGGAGATTGGTTTTATAGGAGGAACGGGTCTGTGTAGAACGTACGGACGCACATGTAAACACACAACTATTGCTACACTGATGATTCATAAAACGATCAAAACATGCCTGCTATGTAGTTGAATCTTAAGGATTGTAAAAAATATTATATTGGTATGACTAGTCGTAATTTTCAAATGAGATATAATAAACACTAAAAAGCCCTGAGGCCGCCTCTATAGCATAGTGGTAGCGCGCTGGTATACTATGCAGAGGTCCCAGGTTCGATTCCCGGCTAGGGTCTGGAAATTATAACAAGTCACAACTCAACATTCCATAACCCAATGTAGTCGCCAATGACCAAGCTGTTGATGCGACTTTAAATAAATAAATAAGAGAAAAGCACTAAAATGTGGTTACACCATATCACATTACACAAATCATGAAAAAAAGGAAAACCATGAGTTTGTTAAATAGACAAACATTTCAATATAATAGATCCAAATCAGCCATTTTAGAAAGAGCACATGTCCAAAATTATGATTTTTTTTATTATTGGTATTAATGGTTAATTAGAGACATTTCTCGGTATTCTAGATAGAGTATCTAGGTCTAGATATTTCTTAGTAAGGGTACACATACTTAATACTAAAGCCCATTAAACTTGTTTTAAAGTTGTTAGTACCAACATAAACTGTTTTTTACCTCTCCTGAAAAATGAAGATTTATGGCCAAAAGCCCTTTCTAAAATGACTGATTCTAAAAAAAAAACAAACGTGAAATCAAAAAATAAGGGATGTTTGATATTTACAAACATTTAAAAAAACAAAGGCAAGACATTTTTTGTGACAATATTTTATATATTAAATTCATAAACATAGTATAGGAACTGGTAAATTAACTGAAATAGACTAAGGGAATAATCATATTACTGTTTAGTAATCTAGTGCAATATGGACATGTTACCTGATAAAACATTTGTCGAGCTGGAGGTTTTGAACCTCTTTCAAATATATAAATTGGTTTAACCTTTTCATTATCCGCACTGTTGGTGTATTCACCTGTTCCATTTCCTTCAGACTCTTTCAAGATACAAATTGTTTTTGATTGTGCTGAACTAACAGATTTAAATGGCAAAATAGAATCAGTCCTTCGTTTGGCTTTTATTAACCTTGATAACCCACCTAAAAAAATATAAATATTTAATAGACACTGGTTTAGGAAAGAATCCACACAGTTATTTTACAACAAAAATTTTGAGATATTATTCACCCACAAGACAATGAAAAAGTTTTTCTTTTCATGATTCACAGGTTCAGTAATCAATAAAAACATGTTGATAAATGATCGGAGACTTGCAGTTCTTACTGAGAACTATTATTCACATACACACTCATGCTTACTGTACAAATGAAGGATAAGTCTGAGGCCTGAGTGAAAAAGTGTTCTGTGGGGAGTGCAGCTTGCGATCTGAGTGGCATGAGAGTGTACACTACTTAGCCTTAGTAATCACATAGCGTTTGAGTGAGTAAGTTGTTAACGCCAATGATACCCATGTCTGTACATAATTTCATTGCATTGTGCTGATTTATTAATTTGAACCCGCATGCCATATATTAGTTGTCGATCTGCTTATCGACCGATATCCCCACTCACAATACCTAATCCTGTTTCCTTCCGCTTTCTTCCTAACTCACTTGTCCATTGACTTTTGCCACGGACACTTCGTTTCCTCGAGACTTTTCTTCGGTCATGCATCTGGCAGGATGTGTTGACAATAGCTGGATGCTTGTTCGTAATTATCAATTCTAAACTTATTCATATGTGTAACTGTATTTGTAATATTATATCTTGTGTGCTTTTGTAAATGTGTCATATTAACTAGTGTATTTACGGAACGATCGCCCAACAAAACGTGCATTCCATGTGTTCATCTGCTGGACGCTATTCATCAGTGCTTAATAACAAGTAAGTGGCCTCTTTAGTTTGTGGTTATAAGCTTAATTGTAAAAAGGAGTATTGCCTTTCCGTATATATTACCCTTTTCCATCCATTGTATTTATCTGACACCTAGTTTCACCCCATTTACTCCTTTCGGTCTTAAACAGGACCCCGATAAACTGTCTTGGTCCTCTTTGGGTTATTTTGGTTTAAATCGCAGGCTGCACTTCGGGAATATCTTAGTAAAAGGCTTTTCAACAAGGTTTCTGGGCTACGAAATCCTTAACATAAGTCGTTATTTACTAACAATCACCTACATGTTCTATGAAGTTGTTGACATTAGTTAGAAGAAAATTTTTTTGTTACAATTTGAATTATTAAAGGGAAGCCCAAGTGATATTGTTATGCAAAGAAAAAAGGGTGGAGAATTTCCTACATTACACCAAACATTTGAATAAATGATGAAAAATTCCGTGAAAATGCAAGAATGTCATTGTCAACTCCTGACTTTATAAGAATATTGAATCCGGCTTAAATAACTCACTAATACTAACTTTCATGTATCTGATTTAATAACTCCTGCAGAACAATTAATAGCAACCTTAAGGTTTCAGGTTTTTCTAGAATTTCTGATATTATTTCTTCAAATGGCATCATGCACACCTTATAAAATGCTGAATGTTTGACTTTCACTTGCATGCGATGTAGAATGCAGGCAGGATCGCTCCTTCCACCACTGTAATAGGGCGCTAGTGCATATGACCACATGATTGAGGCAAACACTGCACACCCTCCTCTGCAAAACGCTCAACAAGATGGACACTCAGGTCTTATTCTAAGACTGTGAGTAGACAAGGAGCAGATGATCAATTTAAGATCAAACTAGATTAACACCTCATCACAGGGATTTTACACAACCTCAAAAACATTAAATCTGGGTTCAATCAATCATGGAACCCTCGTGAAAGTTTCAGAAAAATGTTTAGCTTAAGAACAAAGTTGAACAGTAAAGTAAAAAAAAAAAAAAAAAAAAAAACAGCTTATCAGGTTTTAACAATTTACAAAAGAGACAACATAAATTAAACATACCTCTGTTTGGAATCCTATAATCAAGTGTCTGATAGATTCTTGACGACGGATCTTTTCTAGGGTCGTAACCCATTCGTACCCACATTACACGAAATGGGCCAGTCACAAAATAATAAGCTACTGTTGGAAGCAAATACTTCAACTGATCCCTGTTAAAATTTGTTTCACATGTCAATGCTGTTTTTGACCAAACTGGACGCTGTTCAAATAACTGAAAAGTTTATACAAATACACATTATTATTATTCAACACAACAATTAAACTTAAAATATGAAACAAAAAATTAATGAAATTTAACACTGTAAACATGTTAGTCATGACTGGAATTCAGTAATATTCACATTATTTATGCGTCATTATGCCAGGAGTACTGGGCTTGAAACCTGATCAGGTATATCTCTACAATTAATTTTCTTCTGCCATCCTTCACCAATCAGTAGATAAAAATTCAAGGCATCCACGTAAACACAGAACATGATGATTAAGTAAGCCCTTAAAAATTGTAACATCCAATTCCTTCAAAAATAAGAGTTTTATATAGATGACTGAAGATGCAACATCTTCTGCAGGTTTTCAAATGTTTTAGTTTCATTTATTTTATGTACTCTGATGATGATAAATCCACCGAAACATGTTCAATTACATCATATGGATCAAGGCAGCTGAAAAGGTTACTGAAGTTTTTACATTTTAACAGCAGAATTGATTTCAAACTACAGGATTCATTATAAAGATTTATTTTTGAATCTAATTTATTGTTATCAAAAGATCTTTTGTATGTTTCACATAACTGTACTACTTCCAGGTAAGCTTAAAATCATTTCCTCACTGAATCACAAAATAATTTTATTATTCAACAAAAATATTGGTTTATGTCAAAAGATTGCTTCTGTTAGGATTTTACATACTGACTTACGCCAAAGTTACTCAAAATCAGCCCTAAAAATAAAAAATAAATAATAAAAATCACAGTTAAAACATCTGAATTTAAAAATATATTCTTTCTTAAAAGTTGATAAACACACTTGGAAGACTGTGAAGGCATGTGAGATTAATACATTCTTTTAAATACATCAGTAAATTTTTTGCTAATTATTTAAAAAATTTATGTTAATTCAGTCTAAATTTAAACTTTGACAAAGGCAGATGCATTCCTCACAATATTTCTGGAAGCTTTTATGATATAACCTGATCAAGTGGCACGCACTGCGAAAGTGCTTGTAAATTAAGAAAAAGAAAATAAAAGCAGTGTATAAAAGTGAACACAAAAGTTTTTTAAAACTCATTATATTAAGTAAATTTATATATATTATCTTGGGGAAATAATTAAACAAGTCAATTGTAAATGTTTACATTACCTTAGATAATATAGCATAAGGTTCTCCGGCAAGAAATTTCAACTCTAAGTATTTCATCGAACTAACTCTAGGTTTAGATGGTGCAGCTGGAACATCAAATGTAACAAACACTGCATGAGCAGATCTTCTGCAACGTGTTCTTCCTATAATATTTGTAGGGGTTTGTTCTTCTTTAGTATCTTTTGCATCCTTACGATATAAGTAAAGCTGTAAAAATATTATAATATTTATTAATCAATGATTCTAGTATAACATTCTAGTATAAACACAGCTGGATTATTTAAATGTAATTTGAACCCAATTTATAACAAACAATGCAGTAACACCTGTCCAAAATAAACTCTACTGGTTCCCAATATCTTTTTACAATTAAATCCAAAAATTTAACAGAGATTAAGTAAATACAAAACACTTTGCAATATAAGTCAAGTGAGAACACTGTTATCTTGCATGATGTACTATGTAGTATGGTATACTAAATACAATAAACATTGTACAAACAATGGAAGTTATGGTAATTCCTAATTACTATAACTTCTATTACTCAGGTAAAAACCCATTAAATAATGTAAGGAATAAACCCTAATTGTTAGATTAGTTACACTAGAATAGTAATTAGACAATATGTTGTAAAAATTGTCAACTGTCAATTATCTGATGCAGGGTAGTAGTCATTAGGCGGATGTATTTCCTCCTCTGTGTGTATGAGCCTTTCTTTCACCTACCAACTTACATTACAGCCAATCATTGAGACGGTTCTCCTTTTTGGCCCTAAAGGTTGGTTGAATGGGGTTGATAGGAGGAGGTTTGTCGACCAGAGGTTTCCTGGTTCGGATCCAGGAAGTTAAAATTAGTTCCACTGGGACTTCAGATTGGAATAGTGGTTTAAGAAGGAGGAGGTATTTGAAGAAGTGACCAGGAGAACAAGGACAAGAAGAAGAAGAAGAAGAAAAATATTTAGTTGAGATAAATTCATTTTGCATATATTAAGGGTTTTAAGTTTTGTTTTTTATTTAAGTTCCGGCAGAAAAAGGTCGGCTATATTTTAAATATGTTAAGGATAGTTTTGTCAGTAGTTTAATTAAATATAGTATAATAATAATACAATTATAATAATTATAATTATAGTGTAATTACAGATAGTTTCATTAAATATTGTAGTTGAATACAAAGAAATGTAGCTTTACTTATTCAATTTTCTCATGCTCTACTGATAAAGCTGGCACCCAATAATTTTTTATTATCATTCGTTCTTTTAAATCCGTAATAAAGTATTTGCCCACCAGTCAAGATTTAAGGTGGTGCAACATCATCAATTAGATTTTGAATGAGTTTTACTTAATTAATTTCCCATTCAAGCAAGACTTGATAGGACCTGAGTGTCCGAGAATCTACAGGAAACAAGATTTACATAATATGTAAGTTCTAAAGGCCTACATATGTACATAACATAATCACTATAGTACCTACTATTCTAGATTAAAAACTAACTAACTATAAAGAACTTTGTAAAGGTAAATAATTACAGTACGACTGTATTACATGGTAAAGAAATGTATTCTAATAAACAAATCAGAATATAAAAAAACCACTAAGCATATTCTAATTAACACGTTTAATATAAATTAAGCTCTTTTAGAACTTAATTATAGCATCAGAAGGTGAAAGAGTGATTATATGGCACCAAAATTTTTTAACTTTATGTCTTCTGATTTACGTAAATTATTTTTTACTGCATCGATTGGTGTCATTAAATGTAGACTTAAAAAATATTTGGTTGGTCTGGGGTGTAGCAGTCACATTTGAGACGACATTTTTATAAAACGTATGTCATTTATAATAGCATAAAAATAATTAGAAAAATTTTCAAAATTTTAAATTAATAAATTTTTTAATAATTTTTATAAATTTTGATTTAATACACATTCTTATTCTAAATTTAAATCTACCGTTATGTTAAATAAATAAAAATTAAAAAAATTAAAAGTTTAAGAAAAGAATAAGAACTAAAAATTGTTTTGTCGGTACCTGGTTACCGCTCAGTGAAGTTGGGTTTTTGTTATAATGAAATAAAAATAAGTTAAATTTATCATGCTACAGGGGGTTGGTTGAGCTCATCCATGGATTGGTTGGTTTAGGTTTGCCTTGTTAATTTATAGTTAAGTAATAACTAAAGTAGTAATTTAATTTATAATTTAAAAAAAATGTGTAATAAGCAAGAATATTGAAATCAGTAATTAGTTCATGAGGTATTGACAATTAGTAAATAATAACTTTTAATTATAATATTATTTCATCACTGTCCTTACCTGAGCACAGGCTTTGCCTTATTCAGGAAAGTAGTTTCTGTTCAATTAGATAAGAGATCATACATATTTTAAAATTAATATAATGGAAATAAATTGTTTATTGAAATAAATTGTCCGTTGTATGAAATGATGTGTAGTAAACAAAAATAATATACTTGATTGTGATGAATGAAAAGTTTTGGAAAGGAGTTCTTGGAAATTAAAACTATCGGTTTTTATTTTGACATTTTAATGTTTGTTTTAATTTTTATTCCTTCTTTGACATTCCAGTCAAGTGGAGACAAGTGTTAAAAGAGTTTTGACTGATTGAGAAACTATCAGATTGCAGGTATAAAAACAGTTAGAGTGCCTTTGTAGTGACTTCATTTGTCCTTGGGATTAGTGTCTTTATTGTCTAAAAAGAAATCAAACACAAACATACGAGGGCTATTCAGAAAGTAGGGAACGTTTTGTAAATAAACAAAAACTATGTAAAAGAAAATTTTTTTATTATATACATCTGAAAGAGTGACTAAAATACTACTTTTCTACATAGTCACCAAGCAAATTGAGGCACTTGTCATAGCGGTGGACAAGCTTCAAAATTCCTTCGTCATAGAAATCCGCCGCCTGCGACCGCAGCCACTGTGACGTGCGCCCGGAGTTCCTCGTCATCGTCGAAGCGCTGTGTTGCTAGCCAGTTCTTCATTCTTGGAAACAAGTGAAAATCACTCGGTGCAAGATCAGGACTATAGGGTGGATGAGGGAAAACCTCCCATTTGAATGAATCAAGGAGTTCTTTTGTGCGGTTTGCCGTGCAAACCGCACAAAAATCAGCAAGGAAGATTATGGCTACTGTGTTTTGGGACAGGCAAGGTGCGCTTCTCGAGCGTGGTGCAACAATAAACTCTGATCGGTACTGCCAAACATTGCGCAACCTTAGGAGAGCAGTTCAAAACAAGCGCCGAGGAAAGTTGTCGTCAAAAATTTTGTTTCTTCATGACAATGCCCGACCTCACACGGCAAACCGCACAAAAGAACTCCTTGATTCATTCAAATGGGAGGTTTTCCCTCATCCACCCTAAAGTCCTGATCTTGCACCGAGTGATTTTCACTTGTTTCCAAGAATGAAGAACTGGCTAGCAACACAGTGCTTCGACGACGACGAGGAACTCCGGGCGCGCGTCACTGAGTGGCTGCGGTCGCAGGCGGCGGATTTCTATGACGAAGGAATTTTGAAGCTTGTCCACCGCTATGACAAGTGCCTCAATTTGCTTGGTGACTATGTAGAAAAGTAGTATTTTAGTCACTCTTTCAGATGTATATAATAAAAAAATTTTCTTTTACATAGTTTTTGTTTATTTACAAAACGTTCCCTACTTTCTGAATAGCCCTCGTAATTACTATGAATAAAATCTTCTCTGCTGCAAACAAAATTTATAAAAAAAAAGAAATTTGTTAAATAACATAACTCTCTACCTGCATGGAATCCATTCTTGAAAACGCAGCTGGTGGTAAAAATACAGGTGCTGGTTCTTTAAACCAATCAAATGAAGGGAATCCTTTTGGAAGTAATTTATCATATATATTTTCTACTTCTCCATTTTCTTTGGTTACCATTGGTAAATATTGAAAATCACACAATGCTGGAAATTTAATAATTCATTTTAAAACCTTTACATAAGTACAACAGTAAAACAATGGAATCAAGTACACAAATTGAATAATTTTACTCAAAAACTCTTTTACTAAAAAAAACAAAAAAACAGTGGGAAACTGCATCCACTTTGGACCCTCAGTTACAAAGACCATAACAATACTCTACTGGAACATTTCTGCTTCTTTTTCTCTTCACGGCATAGCTATCTAGCATGTTCCAGCATCAAAATGTTTTATTTTGATCTCCATTAGATGCAATGTACTCGTCAAGTCTTTTTCCCCATAGTTTGAAGTACCTCAGGAACTCTTCAATTTTGATATCGGTCCTTTGTGAAGCTGTTTTTACTGATTCCACATCATCAAGATGCTTCCCTTCCAGATTATTTATTTTATTCACAGGAACAGAAAAATGTAGCATGGGGCTAGGTCTGGCAAATATGTGGGGAATAACAGACCACCCCTGAGAGCCCAAATAGTGGTTCACTTGTAAGGCATTGTGAGCAGGGGCGTTGCCATGATAAAGGAATAGTCACCTAATCGCCAGAGTTCTGGGTGTTTCCTCCACACATTCTCTTGCAAACATGTTAAAACTTCCGAATAAAAGTGCTGTTTTACAGCCTGAGCAGGGGAAAGAAATCCACGAAACACAATTCCACGACTTTTTCGAGATGTTGAAGGGCGCCCAGAATGAACATAGTCTTCAACACTCATCACACCATGTTTAAAGAGCCCAAACCACTCAAAAACTTATGTGCGACTCATAGCATCCTCCTTGAAAGTCTGTTGAAGCATTTGGTAAGCTTCTGTTGCCAATTTTTCAAACAGGAAACAAAATTTCTAACACACTCTTCGTTCTTTTAAATCTGCCATAATGGCGTTGCAGGCAGAAAACAACAACAGTAAGGGAAACCCAATGCTACGATCAAACGTTAACCTACAAACTGAAGCTGTTTGGGCCGCTATTTTTTGAGGTCTCTACTAACTCAATCTAGCGGGAGAACTCTCTACTACGTCTATGAATGGCAGTGCACTTTCACTTCGGTTTTTCTGGGCCCCCCTCGTTTAACCGGGAAACTCGCACACAATTTTTAGGTTTGAACAAAGCATTGCATAAGAGTAAACAGACAAATCCTTTGGAAGATTTTCGGGAAGAGATGACTCTTTACCCATCTGATAAAGGTTATTTGAAGTTTATACAACACTGTAAACATTTCTGCTCTCAGAATAAATTTAAAATAGTTTGTTCCAAAATGAACTACACCTAACTTATTCACAAATCTGGATGTGTACAATTATCACCAACTGAACAAGGTCTTAAATTACAATCAGTATTTACACCTGTATTACAAAGTTCATAGATGAGTATTATTTTTAATCTATTTAAGTTAGAGTCAAAGCAAAAAAACATTAGCTAAGATCCAGTAATAAATGTAATATAATGAAAATAATAACACTAGACTACAGCTGTTATGCAAAATACATGTTACTAAATTGAAATTATAATGCAAATTAATCAAGATTTTAATATAAAATAAACCACAATGTATTTCAAACCCGTAGTTCTTCGGTATACCATGGCACAGAATACATAATTTCGTTTGATATGAATGTCATTACTGGTTCTGAAATTCAATCAATTTTAAATAGTACTCACATTTAAAATGAAATGTTGTTTCAACACGGCCCATAATAACAGGTTCATAAATTACATTTTCTGAGGGACTGCTGTCAGTAACCACCCCATTAGTTTCCTTCTTCTGTTTCCTTCGTTTCACTTTCACTTTTAAAAGAAAACCAACAGTTTTCTTTCTATCGCCACATGCAGAGCGACAGTAGACGTCATCTGGCCGAAATCTTAACTCTAGTCTTCTGTTAGGCTTAGAACAAATCTAAAAAGTTCATAAAAAAAATTGTGCATGTAAATGAAGTGCACTAAACAAAACCTAAATAATAAAACATATTAGCTTTGAAATTTTTAATTAATCATTAAAAAATAGACGCAATATTAACAGAGCTTCTTACCAATTGTGCACTATAATACACACTAAGCCTAATGCAGACGACGAAGGGTGACGAATGAAAATGCCAGATCTGACCAGGAATCAAACCTGGAGCCCCTGGTATAGACGCCAGGGCACTGAACACTACACCAATAACAAGGCTTCTCACATCAAGTGGCTCAAGTTTTGTTTTCTGGAAGGTCCCCAGTATTAGTAATACATTCTTACTACTTCAGAGACACGAGGGTTGTTAAAATTAGATTACATAAATTATTCTGTTTATTGACTACCAACCTTAAATGATTCCTTAATGCCTTCTCATTAATCAGGCATAATAAATGCTTTTGGATAATATTACAAACATCAGTTTGTCATACATAATCAGTTAGAATTATCTGATAATTTAAACAATAAGGCCTCTTTCACATGAGGCAGACGTAAGAAGCAGATATAAACTGAAGCAGCTCCCGCTAGCACACGAAGGCAGACTCATGTGCACATGTATCAATACTCCAGCTGTCGTCCCTGGCCTTTTTCACTAAAGTTAGTGAAGCTGAGAAGTGAAGTAGTGAAAAAAACTGAAGATTTTTTTGTAGCTCTTTTTCTTTTAAAAAATTTAGATTAATTTATGTTTGTTATGATTGAACCCAAAGAACCTGTTGCTATACTGACTATAAAATTAATTGAAAATAAAAAAAACTGAGAAACAGGAAATTTTGGGTTCACCCATTAATAAGCAACATACTTATACAGGTTGTTTTGCTGTTTTATATAAGGAACTGATAAATGACAATGATAAGTTTTTTAATTATTTTTGAATGCCGGATGTTGACGAATTTCATCAATGAAGGCCTCGGTATAAAAAGTCCTGATTACTTTTTCTATTGCAAAGAAGCAGACGTGTGCTCATGTGAACAAATTACGTTTAACCACTAGCGTTGACTAGCCCAGCGAGTTGAATTCAACAGTCGAGGAGAGAACGAGGTGGCAGACTTCTGCCTCTCTTGTTTCTCTCATGTGACTGTAAGAACAGGGTAATACAATAATTGATAATAAATGGAATTATACAATAATAAATGGAATTTCTGTCCCTGGCATACATCTGCCTCGTGTGAAAGAGGCCTAACTGAACCTACATTATGAAGAAAAACTACTAAATTTAAGAATACAGCCTTAATTACTTTAATTCACATGAATCTGAATGTTTTGTTTACCAATTCTCTTAGCCACTGTCATTTCAAGTTTCATCATTCATGTTCTTAATCTTCCTCATCGTTCCTAAACTCATCAGATTTTAATAAAACAAAACGAACTTTTAAAAATATTTTACTACAGCTATATTCCACATTTCAGTATCAATTTTATTAACTTTATTAACAAAACTACAAAAATAAATGGATATCAACTAAAATGTTGATAAGTAAGGAAGACAAAGGGATTATATGAAATCACAACAGTCACACACAAGAAATCCATAAACAAAACAAACAAATTTCTGAACAGTTCATATAAAGACACTGTAACAACACTTTAAATTCATTACATTATTATTAATACAGAAGCACAATATTGAAAACATCTTACCTCTGAAATATTGTCAAGGCCTCCAAGTGTAGCTAACATCTTCTCCTCATTTTTAACAATACCTGGATATACAATACATGTATATTTCTTTTGGCTATACGACTCCATTATACAATTTATACAAATCTGTCTAGAGGAATGTGAATGAAGTTTTAAAAACGCCAAATATTTTCACTTCATATGTCCCATCTACTAAGAAAACCTAACCTAAAATAAAATACAATACAACAAATTATTATAACAGTAGCTCCACACTTCATTATCAAACAATGTATTAGGCCTACTGTAGGCCAAATTTTTGTGCAGCGGTACAAGAAAACTTCTTCATTTAGGTGTGAAAATGTGTTAAAAATCCCCACTTCATTGATAACAAACTTAGCATTTGTCAAATTTTATGCTATGCCTATTATATGAAATTTTTACCTTAGCGATCTACAATTTTCAACTATTCTACTGATTTTCGTTAAAATGTACATCTAAAATTAGTTCTTCCTTACTTTATCAGTTCATACTGATAGCAAATTGTACCCAACTAGGGTGATAGATCTACACAGTTTCTCGCCGGTTCCAAATAGCGACAGAACTTATATAGGTAAAATTTAATGGAACTTACTTACTTGTTCGGTAGAAAATAAGAGTTTAGACGATTGCGTACCTTCAATGATGTGATATAAACTTCTAGTAGGTCCAATAACGCATTGGATACATCGAAGAACATCAACAGTTTGCAGCAATCTGGGCATAAATACAACATATGTTTGTCAAATCAATCGTAAGTTGTTAAATAAAACGTATAAATTGTAATTAAAAAGTTAACGTAATATTATCAACGCCAGTAGAAAGGTTATGTTCAAAATTTAAAGTGTTTACTGTGTACATAACCTATAAGAGCGTAAACACGAACTTACAGTTTCACTCTGTACACAATCGTACCACATTTTAAAAAAAAAAACTCCAGTACAAATTTTACAGATAATTCAGCAATTCTTATTTAAAATAAGTTTCTCGTTATTTATAACCACTTAGTAAACTACAACGACTAGGCCTATAAACAACATAACCAAAACAAAATGAGTAAAATAACATCTAGTATCACCACCAGGTGCGCCACGTTCTTATTCGTTAGCTATAGAACACAAAATTTAAATGTTGCTAATTTCAAAACGCTGAACCTTTCCGAATAATCGGTGTCGTAAATCCTCAAAATTATTAATTAAAAACGGGAGTAAATCCATAAAAAATGGATACATCATAGTACCAGAGTAACATTAGGAAAAAGTAACCATTATTAAAAATATTAGGGCCTCTTCAATATTTTCAAGAGAAGCATTGGTGTGCTTACTAGTGGCCTATTCCTATGATGCTAGTTTACTAGCTGCTACTAATAACAGGACCTACTAGTGCATAGGTGACAGTTCCCATTGAGCAAGTCAATTAATGCCAGTGCTCTGAAGACATACCTACATGAGTTGTGTTTTGTATTGCTATACAAAGTAAATTTTTCTTAATAAAGCATGTCTTCCGTTGATGTAACCATAAAATTTTAATACAAATCTTAAGGATGGGGTATACGAAGCATGTCAGAGAGATTTGAAAAAAAAAACTGCAGTGTTTGGGGGATGAAGTGGGTCATTAGAAGAGGAGAGTTTGGGGCTTCTTGTGAGGGAATTTGCTTAGGAAGATCTGAAAAATATACGAGTTCGTTGCAAATGAGTGACTTAAAATTTTGAAATTAAATCGGAATTCCACTTTAGCTGCTCCTTTTCGCCCGACAACTTCACCCACAACACTAAACATCTGCTCCTGAAAACAGCTTGCTATCCACTACCAACGTTTCCAAATATTCACATCAAGCTAGTTTACCCATGCTAGTCAATCACGGGACCTTTTCTTCCCTACTAGCTGCTAGTAAAATCAAATAGTAGCTCAAAGTCACTAGCGAATACTAGTGCTTTAACTCAACTAGCTGCTAGTTGTTTGTTCCCATTTTGCTAGCTACTAGACAACTAGCAGTTAGTATTAGCTTCATGGGAATAGACCTTAAAAGAACAACTAGCCTACCATAACTGTTCTTCACTGAAGCAGGAAGAATACAAGAACATTTATTTTCTGCATTCATACATATTGTGTGTAAAGTTCGGTTTCTACAAATTGATAACACTGTGATTTCGGTGCCTTTTCTATCTCAAAATTAGGAAGGCTGAGTTTGAATCAACTATTTGTAAACTATAGTATTTTCAGTACATCTTCAAGTTTAGTAAATAAGTAGCCCTGAATAAAAATAACTTCTGCTCTAATTGTTTCTGGCTTAGAATGATGTAATCAGTTACCTTAGGTTGAAATGTTAAATGGAGAAATCTTATTAGTTAATAAATAAAATAAATAAGACTCAGATGTAGTAACTATCTTTTTTGTTTCATTAGTTGTCAATCCTGGGATTGGTTGGCAGCTCACCACTCTTTCATCGGTTTTATTCTTCAAATTCTGGTAATTGCACATTATCCTATGCCAATCATTACATACTGCTACATATCTATGTATTCAGTTGGCTCTTACACTCTGCACAAGCTTCTATTATTATTTTGGTGATAGACCATCATGTTTATATATCTACAGAAATAATGTAAGATTATTTTCATATTTATTTATTTTTTAAATTTCTGTTGTATCTATGTGTATGTTACATTTTATTTTTATTTGATCCAATAAAATATATTTTTATTATACCTTAGAATATTATCTATATGTTTAGTTCTTTCCTTTATAAATTTCCACAATATTCTCTTTTCTATCTCTCATAGATGTTTCCTTGTTAGTGATTCGGTCAATCAATCAGACATTAAATATTTTCCTTTACACTACATTACAAAAGATTTCAGCTACTTTTTATTCTCAGTATCTAGGAATAAAAATTATAGACTATGCTCATAAATTATTCTGTTATAATGGTTTATAGTTAATTTTATATATTGAATCGTTGAGGTACTGAATACTCGTAGTTGAAGTGGAGATGGTTTTCATAAAAATTTCTCTCTATCTATCTAGGATCTCTATCTACCTTATAGGATCTCTATCTATCTATCTACTTCTCTCTATCTAGGAGAGATAGAAAAGAGAATATTGTGGAAATTTATAAAGGAAGAACTGAATATATAGATAATATTCTAAGATGTAATAATATATTTTATTGGATCAAATAAAAATACAATGTTACATACACATAGATACAACAGAAATTTAAAAAATAAATAAATATGATAAGCGAAAAAAATATGATAAGCAAAAATACCAGGCATGTTTATCTAAATTCAAAACAAAATTCGGCAAAAATTCCAAGGTAATGTAGGTAAAATAAATTAAACAGAGGTTATTTGGTGATATACAAAACAAAATTTACTAATTTAAGTAATTAGTTGTTCAAAGACAACTCATATTAGTGTTAATTTTTTTTTCACTTTCACCTTTTGTGTTTGGAACCTCTTATACCGGGTTCTAAAGGTTCTTTGTAAGTGGAACCAGAAAATGCATGTGAACAATTTTTCTGATACAAAAAGAGAATTGAACTGAGGACTCTGGCATTGAATAAATTTTAACTGATGTTACTGGGTTGGATTTGTACTAAGGCATAATTGTGTTTATGCAAAGTGGGCTACTAGACAAAAAACAGGAAACTAGGTTGTCTTAACAGGCTGCCTGCTCCTGAAAGACTGGGAAAATCAATTTATTTTGAATTGTGAATTAAACTAATTTTCATGACGTAGTGTTAAGAGTATGTCAGTTTTAAATAAAATTACTCATTAAAAAGTTATTATTTTAAAATAGAAACATAAATTCAAAAAAAAATATTTTTATAATAAACTTTATATAGGTTTTTCCTGCCCATAACAGACAGGTGGAGTGTCAAATTATTTACACTCAATCTGTTTGTTGCTGGGCTAAAATAAATAGTTCTGTTTCTTTTCACATGTTCAGCCAATTAAATGACTGAATCATTTAAGAACAGAAGAGGTAGAGGTGTAAAAGACACTAATCAGAGTTACCTCCTCTGAAAGTAATGAATTTCATTATACAGCCAGACCCTGTGATGAATGAAATGAAGGTGTCATTTACAGAGCGGAAAATATGTGCTTTTCAGAGGGCCCGGCATGCTGATAAGCATACTTTTCCACTCAGTGAGGAAGGCAATGGTAAACCACCTCACTCCTCGTTTTACTTAGTAAAACCTCTACAGGTTCAAACCAGCCTTTTGGCTGATGACCTAAACAACATAGGTTTTTCAACAGAAAAATGTTATAAGTACAAACAATCAATTTATTTATTCAAGATGGAGGTACTAATCTATTCAATTTAAGTAGGTCATAAAAATATATTATGCTCTATCAAAATATTCCATTGGGGGGCTTCACAGGAGTTAAATATGTTTAATGTTCGGTAAATATTAATTATAAGAAAAAGTAAATATTTCATAAAACATCTGCAAGAAAAGAGGTAAACTACAATAATGTAAAAATCTTTTAAATTATTTTAACTTTTCTGAACAATAATATTTCATTTAGTACTAAGAACTAGCTGTACTGTATATAATATCGAATGTTTAATCAGTTATTCTCTTTATTTATTTTATCTTTTTGAGGCCTACAGATAAATTTTTTATCTAGTTTGTGCTATATAAAATACATTATCAGTCACGTGATAAATATATGAAGTACTGTGTACCATTTGATTACATGTGGCAGTATACAAGTTCAAAAAACATTTGATTATTAGATAAAGCCTCATTATACAAAATACATCGCTTGCATTAAAGAATAAAAAAACTATACAATTTAAATTAATAAATTGATTTTATTAATCATATTTTTTAAGTATGTTGGATGGTATCTCAAAATTCAGTGTATAGAAGAATTTTCTTCTTGGGGTGTGGATCTGAATTACTCCTATCAAAAGTAAAATTTACAAATTACACTAAATATAACTTTATTTATTTATGTACTACTGAACCAACTGAAGTATTTTTGCATTACTGGTTTTTTCTAAAGTATAGAGAGAAAGATGAAAAAAAGAAAGGAGGTACACCCAGCATTTATTGATATTAATCATAAAGCTTTTTAAGTACTTTGTGTCAGTTAATAAAATCTTATGCATGTTTTCTAAATTATTTTTTTAGGAACTGGTTTTTAAATCTCACAATAATGTACAATTTTTCCTCCATATTTGTACTAGTATGTTTATTTTATAATGATACTTCTAATATCATTGCAAGATGATACACATACATTTTCTTCTTAATACTACCAGTTTCAATATTTCTCATGATTAAGTATAGGAAGATATTTTGTATGATTAACATAGAAAGAGTGGACCATGCAGTATACCTGGGAAGTATTTTTAAAGTGAATTGGGACATTTCACAAGAAATTAGAACACAAATAGCTAAAGCCAAATCTGCTTTCAAAAAAATGAGCCAAATTTTCTGGATCAATGATTTATCAACCATTTAAAATGATGCTCATTAAATACTACATTTTCTCAATACTTTATTATGGAGTAGAATCATTAACTCTAAATGAATAAGTAAAAGAGAAGTTGGTTTTTTTTAGATCTGGGTCTAGTAGAAGAGAAACAAGGAGTTACTATGACAACTGAACAAGAATAAACAACTCCTTCACATAATAAAAATTAGAAAGCACAATATCTCGGTCACATAATGTGAAACAATCAAAGGTACATTCTGTTGGAGCTCATCTTCCAGGGCAAAATAGATGGATGATGAGGTCCGGGATGCCATCGCATATCTTGGCTGCAAAATCAAAAGTTGAGATGTGTCTCTACCGAAGGATGCTGAGAGTCTCCTGGGTAGATCGTGACTGTAATGAGGAGCTACTGAGACACGTGCAGAAATCAAAAAAAGTCATGAACATGATATAGATTAGGAAGCTCGAGTATCAGACATATAATGTGCAACGAGGAAAGATTCCTTGTAAAGTTAATGCAATCTATATTACAAGGAAAGTAGCAGGACAATGTAGCATGGGGAAAATGTATTTCCTGGTTAAACAGTCTGAAAATTTGGTATTTGAAAACAACAACACAACTGTTTTGGGCAGCAGCAGACAAGGTTCACATTGTTAATACGGTGGCCAACATCTGGAACAGATAGGAACCTAAAGAAGAAGAAGATTTCCCAGCACACCTGTCAAATCTACTAGACAAAATATCTATATATTTTTATATTTATTAAATCAATTACATCACATACCCAATATGTGATATATTTAAACCTCCACAGCGTGTATGTACCATAGTGATTTAAGTGTTTTTGTCATGTAAAAATATCTTAGTTTGCTCGCCCTAGTTAGAAGTTAAATATTATTATTAACTTCCAAAAGCTTGTTTTTATACAGTCCCAGTAATATTAATATTGAAAGCATCTCCTCAATTAAAATAATTTTCCAACTGTCCGAATAAAATGTAAAGCTTCTTTTTACTTTTAAAATTTATTAAAGAAACTGGAAAAATAATTTATACTTATACATACATTGAAGGATGGTTGATAAAATTGAATGATCCATAAAAACGATCCAAAAAATGTCAGACCTGACTGGGAATAAAACCCAGGATCCTCAATGTAAAAAATTCTGTTGTGCTGACAAAATGAGCAATGTCTTTGCCTCTTCCTTAATGGTTCTGTGTCTTCCTTAGTGGCAACTGAGTCCAATAGGACAGGTTCAGCCTCAGGGTACCCTTCGGTACTAACTTCAGCAAACAGTTCAGGATTCACTTCTAAACACTGAAGGACTTAGGATTCTTCATTACAAAATTTTCTCATGTTTTTCAGTAGATATTCTTTCATTCCCTGTTTATCCCTGCTAGAGAAATTACATTTGAAAACCAACAGAACAAAGTAAATAATAATTTAAAAATCTAAATCTAACAAAGTAAATAAGTGATAATCTACAAAAACTGTTTAGCAATATACGAGGCGTGTTCAGAAAGTAAATACCGTTTTTAAAAAAGACAAGTAAAACAATTTTTTTTCATCACAATTTTATTTCTACATGAAAGCCCAAACCTTACTCTATTTTTCGACATTGTTTCCACCGATGTTCAAACACTTGTTGTAGCGGGTGATCAATTTGTCTATACCCTCATTGTAGAAGGTTCCAGCCACTGACGTGCACAAAACCAAGAGACTCGGAAGTGCTTTGACTTTTCTCACACGGTACAGTGATGATGGTGAGGATTTTTTAAAGAAAATTGTGACAGGTGATGAAACTTGGGTCCATCATGTCACACCGGAATCTAAACAGCAGTCAATGGAGTAGCGACACATCCAATCCCCGAAGAATGAAAATTCAAGATGACAATGTCTGCACAAAAAATCATGTGCACTGTCTTTTGGGATCGGAAAGGTGTTTTGCTGATTGATTTTCTCCCAAGAGGTGAAACCATTAATGCGGCAAGGTACGAAACCTTAAGAAAACTAAGGCGGGCAATTCAAAACAAACAGAGAGGAATGCTCAGTAACGGAATTGTGCTCCATGACAATGCTCGGCCCCATACCGCTGGTGACATTTAAACATTGGTTCGACAATTTCGTTGGGAGCAGTTCGATCACCCGCCCTACAGCCCGGACTTGGCACCGTCTGACTACCACTTTGTTCCTGCACATGAAGCGCGAGCTAGGCGGCCAACGCTTTGAAACCGATGATGAAGTGAAAACTGCCGTGGAGTCGTGGCTACATTCGTTGGCAGGAACCTTCTACAAAGAGGGTATAGACAAATTGATCACCCGCTACAACAAGTGTTTGAACATCGGTGCGAACTATGTAGAAAAATAGTTTAAGGTTTGGGCTTTCATGTAGAAATAAAATTGTGTTGAAAAAAAATTGTTTTACTTGTTTTTTTTAAAAACGGTACTTACTTTCTGAACACGCCTCGTATCAACCCTAACAACTCTTTGCTTATACTGAAAATAATTTTTCCAACAAGAGGTCTCTTTTCTCATTCCACCTGATGCACACATTTTATTGTTTTTTTAGCGCTTATTTTGGTATCCGGAACTGTATATTTAATTGATAGCCATCCAATTTTTTTGCTGCTTTCCACTTTATTCCTGACTTGATTTTGGCTCAGAATTTTAACAATAATTGCCTTCGGAATGTGTTTATGGATAGCTATTAGTCGGTTGCCCAATCTTAACTTCTTAAGTTACTTAACTTCTTATAATGACCATCTACCAGCTGACTGACTGGGCTGTCTCAAAAGGTACATTTATACTTAGAAAAGAATAATAATTTACTAAAAATATACAACATAGAAGGCTGAAGTACATAGATCAACATAGGCTGCACATAAGATTATAAGTAGTTATAAAATATCTAAACAAACTTTTTAATTTATGGTTTTAATTTATATATTTTCGTAATCTTTACTTTACAAACAAAATTAAAATTTCTCTATTTCAACATGTCTGATAAAAATTATCAATAAGACTTCAGTGACAGAAGTTTATAAGATAATAAATGGATATCCAATGGAATAAACAACTATCAGACCTAAATATTATAGGCTTAGAAGCAACAGGCATATGTTATCAGTTAGAATTATTGACAAGGAATCATTGATAAAGTAAATAGCTGGATAAACAGTATTTATCTTGAAGTTACATCCGTTTCATCTTGGATTAAGCCGTCATAGGCTAATGTAAACTAGATAATAATGCAGAGTTATTTACTTAAACTCTGATTTTGAAATCATTTATTTATTAGTTCAAATTTTTTGGTGTAATGAATCGTTAATCTACGATATCTTTATCTAAACTTAAAACCATAGTTTTAGGCCTGGGCCTACATATGATACTTTAATTTGACATACCTATTGTAGTAGCTTTAGTATTTTTAGAAATACTCACAAAACGTTTTATTGTTTGTGATTGTCAAAATTAGTTTGAAACTTAAACACATTGTACTTTGTTACTGAGCACATGTGGGTAAAATTCACAACAACTTTGCTAATTGAAACTGATTGGGACAGGGTTCTGTTCGGATTATATAAAAAACGTGCACAACCAAAAATATTTTTGTTATTTTTCTTTTTTTTCACTTTCTAGTGAAGGTCCAGAAGAAACTGATGAAATATGTAACACAGAGAGGCTTATTTCACATTTAAAAGCAGCAAAAGTACAGCAAATATACATGTCAATGTTTATGAGGTGCTTGTGAGATATGGCATCAGCATCAAGGTTTTCAGCATAAGACAGTAAACTATTAATGATTTTATGCAGCCAGGCACTAAGTACTATTTTAATGTTTATTACATATGTGTAATTAGAAAGGTTTATTTATTGTTAGTTATCTTTTAAAAATGTATTGGAAATGTTCAATTTATATCAATAATCCTTCATGGCTTACTTTCTTCTATAATACTTCTCACTGAGCCTTCATTCGACCAAAATCCTCTGTAACGGTGTTGTGATCAGTTTTTGGGGTGATTTGGAATTGTACCCACAAAGTCGACAAACAACTCAAATTCTCTTCATTCATCATAGATCTTAAAAATAGTTTTTTACCTTTTTTAAACAGGAAAACTTCTTCCGCCATTGCATTTAGTATCTGAAATCGAAAGAGATTCGTAATGCAATGTCAACTCTTGGGTATGCATCCTAAAGAGAATTATATTCCAGGTAATTTGAATTGTCTACCTGTGAGCTAATTTTAAAATTTTTATAAAACATTTCAAAATTTTCAACTATAAGCCTGTAAATGACAACACTTGTAAATGAAGTCATCTCAAAGGTCAATTGTATAATTTTTGATGAAATGTTTTACTTTTGATCTCAAAACACTTTCTTATAGTTTTCATTTATATTTTATGACTTGTGTAAGGTAGTTTATTTATTTTAAATGACAATGGTAATAAATAATAGGTTTAATAAATAAAACTTACCCTTTAGATCGCAGCCTACTTGGCCTTATTAGAGACCAGCTACTTGTTCTGGCTTCACCCAAGTATAATATTGTTTTATTTTAGCGGTTTTTTTAAATTAGGTTATAAATAAATAAAAAATAAGATATTCTGAACTGGGTGGACACCTCCACCCAGTTTCAGTCATCTCCTCGTCTGGAACTTAATAAACAAAAATTATTGGTTTAAGGGTTGAACACCATTTTCAACCCCTTATGGGTACATTTTTGTAATCGTTAAGAGGTATTCTTTTTAGGTGCACTATAGGTAACATCTCCATTGAATCCTGATCAGGTCTGGAATTTTTTCATCAATCATTTTCATTAACATCACTATCCACCGTCTGCATTAGCAGAAATTGCAGAATAGTCAGACGTAAAACAAAAAAAAATAAAAAATCAAAAAAAAATCCATCGAGTTTGTAACAGAGCAAACTGAAAGTATTAATTTAAGGATTTAACACCCTTTTCAATTCCTCATTGGTAATTTTTTGAAATTGTTGAGGTGTAATATTTTTAGTGTCATTATGCGTGACATCTCCACCAAGTTTCAGCTATCTAACTCATCTGGAACCTAGTAAATAAAAAATATTGGTTTAAGGGTTGAACACCCTTTTTATCCCTTCCAGGAGGATTGTTGTAATTGTTTATGTTTAACTTTCCTATTTGCCCTGAAGGGAAAATTCCCTCCAAATTTCAGCTTTCTAGCTATTATCCAAGTAGGAGAATTAGTGATGAGGGAGTGAGTCAGTCAGTGATGGATTTCCCATATATACGATTTCTCATTTATACAGATACGGGTTTGCAAACAGCCAAAAATGAAAGAATATTTACTAAAAAAGAAGAGATTTTTGCCAAAAGTTATTCTTCGTCGTTCTTAGTAGGTTGGAAGGAGTAAAATTAGTAAGAGATGTGATGATGCTCTATCCAAAATGATACCTACATAGTTTACCAGTAATGAGAGAAACTGTTTCAAAATACAGTAGACCTTCGCTAAAGCGACCCTCAATAGGGCGACTTCCTCGATATTACATGCATTTTTCTTTTCCCCTTGAAATTTCCATAATAGTAAGTTAATGTTAAAGATACCTCTTATGACCAATATTTATTTAAAACCCAATAAATGGATTTTTCCCAATTCAGACAAAGCTCTAACATTCTATAGCACGTCTTTTGTGGAACTGAACTTGATAGCACGAACCTCAATTATAAGAGTCCCTTAATGACAAAACTGTTTCCCTAATCCCCTTAAGACTCTTGCTATCGAGGTTCTATTGTAGTATACATTTAAAAAATAGGAGTTGTGAGAATCAAGTAAACTGGTTATCGACTGTTTTCATTCATCCAATTCATTGCTAATATTTTTGCCATGGTACAAGTGTTTACTTCATCCTCAGTATCTTGCTAGAATAAAAACTATCACTGTTTCTTATTATCATTTTGTCAGTGTTAATTTGAGTCACTGATTTTCAAAAGTTGTATTCTTTGCTATGAATTTTACTCATTCGTGAGAGTTGAAAGAAAAAAGATTCCTTTTTTTTACCTTGTAATTTTTAATAGCTAAGTTCAAAGAAAAATCATATTTATTTTTAAAAAATCAATAATTTGAATCTTACTATCCTTCCCTTCTTCCTCCCCTCCTCCTTTTCCGCCTCTTTGCCTATCCATCACTCCACCCCTCTTTCAACCAATGCTCCATCTGTTCCTTCTATATCTCCAATGAAGATTAGCTATAATTTCTGGTAACCCGCTCTCTGTCATAACTATTCCAAAAACAGTGCGCTTACTCATGTTTTCCATGTCTCATACTTTATATCTATGAGAATTTCTTTTATCCAGTTTTCCACCAACCTTCAATTTTTTCCTTGATAATAAGTCTTAGAAGTTCAAACTTATTAATCCTCTACACGTGACCAAAGTAGAAAATTTTCCTTCAATTGAGAAATTCATTGTTTCGAAATAGTGGCTTCTAGGTTTCAAAAGAAAGAAATTGAAAACTAATTACTGTTGAAAAATACTCTTATTCTATGACAAGTATCAGAATCTCAACCTCAAAACCACCACCACAAAGCACAAAAAAACTCTTATAATGCTTTCTATGAAGTTTTAGAATCTTTTTAGTACAGTTTTGTATACTAATATAGTTTAATAGCCAAATTTATATCAACGAAAAAATTAACTTAAATTTTTTAAAATAGGCAGCATACAGTTTTACTTTCTCTTGCCCTTCATGAATATATAGGTAAGGAAAAGACTGTTTTCATGTCAATTTTTCTTAATTTTTTGAAATAGAATTTTCATCGGAAATACACGTTTTCAGGCCTCCTGGACCAAAAAACTTGGTTGGTAGTGATTGGTCTGTGTAAACAAAATATCTCAAGAACGGATTAGCATACGAAACTGAAACTTGGAACTGAAGTTAGGTATTTTAAGGAGACCCGACACGAACATTTTCATCAAAATTGGGTTAACGGAAGTAGTAGTTCATTAGTGAGTGTTTCACTTTCTTGCGATTTTCTCTTAAACGGCTCGTACGATTTTTAAAAAAATCGCCTCAGTTACTAAATCTTTGTGCTGTACAAGAAAATGTGGTAAACGCCACGTCTGCTGAAGTTCTTGCGGGAGCTGTGCTCTCATGGCAAGAATTGTTTTTTAGATTGCGGCCTTAATATGTAATTTAGGGCGAAAGCGTATTAAAGTTGTAGAAAATTAAAAAATCTACAACTTTTATTCCAAGCATTTATTTCTACAAAGTCTAGTTTAGCGTCAAATAGTGATTTTCCGTATGATTAGGTTCTACAGAAGTTGATTTAAGTTCATTTAGCGTCATTCACTCATGATTACAATTATTAGTCTATGGCCATCTCCGTAGTGTAGTGGTTAGTGCGCTAGCCTACCACGCAGAGGTCCCGGGTTCGATTCCCGGCCGGCTGGAAATTATCACAAGTCAAAACCCACTGTTCTCGATGTATTACTCACCTTAGTCACTAATAACCAACCAGTTGATGCGACTTTAAATTAAAAAAAAAAAAAAATTAAGTTGTGATTTTAATTTTACATTGTTTACAAAAATGATTATTAGGTTATATTGTTTATTATTGACATTGGCAAGAGAAAGTCATGTGATTTTTACACCAAATTTTGTAAAAACATTATTGTAGCTTAATTCTCTGTAGATCAACCGGGTTGGTCTAGAGGTAAAGTCGTCGCCGTGAGCCAGCTGTTTAACAGCTGATTTTCAGAGACGAAATCCTGGTTCCAATCCTAGTAAATCCTAGTACTAGTAATCGTAGTAATCCTAGTACTTTTATAGTACAGATTTCAATACTAGACAGTGGTTACCGGTGTACTTTGGTGGTTGGAGTTCAATCAACTACACTCTCAGGAATGGTTTGTGCAAGGCTACACCTCATTTACGCGTCATACACATCATCCTCATCTCATTGAGTCATAGGGTTGCTTATAGTTCTGAATTGAGCAGTTTTCAAAGACGTACACACAATATGGATTAAAAAAATTCTTTGTAACACAATATAACGTTTTGATTGAAAGAAAAACTTTAGTAAAATAGGCATTGCGACCGTTCGACAAATTAATCGGGGTTTGAAAAATCATCCTTTGGTTCATATTACACGTGCAGGTATTTATTCAATCATGTCAATACGAGACTGATAAACAAATTACAAAAAAGGTCAATAATAAAGATATTTAAGAGCGTAATAATTTAACTTTGGATAAGATACAGTTTAATGTTGTTAGTGTTTACTGAAAGATTCTGGAAGATTCCTGTTATTAACAGTTATCAAATAACTGTATTTCGGGACATATCTGATGACCAGAAGTTATGTTTATTCAGTTCTAGGCCAGTCACTTAGGTTCGTTTATGTAAGAACAGATATCCGGTGTTGACATTTCAATGGATGATATTTGTGAATTACAAGTTCAATGTTTCTACTAAATCTTGTAATTATTTAATTATTCCGATAAACTAAATAACAACAAAATATAATCTTTTCGTTTTATTCATTATCGCCCCCTCCCCCCACATTATTCAAACTGAAAAATTACGTTTAAAAGTAAACTTTAATTAATACAGGCGGCTGTTATTTAGTATTTATTATTCTTGCAGTTTGATTACATTATTGATTACAAATTACAAGGTCGCCTTGTTTCTCGGGAATTTAACCCCAGATTATCTTAATATAATAAAGAAAGTACGTGATATTCTGGTGTCATTCTACCTGCTACATCTATATTCACCAGATGGTGCAATCTGAAAAATTAAATATTACTCAGGCACTTACCTTTGGAATTTTACATTGTTTGACACCCAATTAAAGAATAATATTTTCATACAATAGCCCAGCCAATGAACCATTTATTAGGTGAAACTAATTAGGCGAAAGATAAATTTTGGCAGGTAAAAAGTACATATCAGGAATACTGTATCCTGAAAATTTCCTACTCGTACCCCTCCTGTGTCCCCAAACTTAGAATTTGCAGTGTTTTGCTTACAAGGCTCTATCTTCTAAACTAAACTACCTATCTGCGCAAACTTATTTAAAAAAAGTTTTATTCTATAAAAAATGTTCTATAAATTAGTTCGAAATCGATGGAGGTAGTACGTAGAGATAATGCCTGAGGGAAGGATCCCCTCAGTGTTTTGCCATACAGACCGTTAGGGAGGAGAGATTTTGGGAGGCCACGCAAAAGATGGCAATAATTCAATGGTTTGTCGCTGTTACCTAATCCTTGATTGTGAGATGAAGATGTTCTATACAATTAACTTCTTCAAGATTTTTCAGATCTTGGATAGATTTTCTAATATTTACGAAAATATTACTGAAAAAGTAAAATTTTTGATAACCTAATTTCTTAAGACTACCTAAATAATTTTTGTAATAAAATTATTTAAAAAAATGTTTTAAATAAACCTTTAAGCTCATTTAATAAGCTTAAAAATGATGTTTAATACCCACAAGTTTTACGTTTTTGACGCCAGAGATGCGGTTTTAGCGTGGGCTCTACAACAGTGAAAGGGGGAGCGACCACACGCCGTACGGTGCGGTCGCTACGCAGCCGTCACAAAATACGATTCTTATTATTTACAATTTTTACTCCATAATAATTATTTGAATTCTTTCCGTTATATTTTATGCTAAAAAATAATTATCCTAAATTGATTAACATTAAAATATTTATGTAAATACCGAGTGATCAGAGATTACTTATTTGTTGCATAAGAAACAAACATAAATCAATAAAATAGATATGGGTAACTTGAAATATTTTTTACAATGTCTACTCATCCTCAAAACTTTCATCACAATTTCTGACGGTCTTTACAGGATGTCCATTCATTAGAGGCGCTAAGGATTTTGGGGCCCTCCTGCAAGATGTTTCATGGAGTCCCTCTTTCCTTTCCCGCAGCTCAATAAATTTATTTTCTTACTTTGATACAATAAAAATTATTGTTATCATTATTAATACTTCATTTGACCCGTAGCTTTTCCTACGTCCTATAGCTAGAAGATTAATATTATGTAAATAAAAACAATTGAAACATTTTTAACATTTTAATATTCCAAGTTCGAATTTAATGATTGTTAATCGATAATAGAATAATTATAACTAATAACTACCATATTAGAATATTAATATTCTGGCTCATCGTTATAAAGTGAAGCCACTGTTTCCGTTCGTGTATATCGTTCCAGAGCACTTGATAATCACACTAAAGCACAGTTCTTAATTTCAAAGGTATTGCACAAAGTTTTTAATAATTTGTTAATCAATTTAAAGAACTCAATTTCCTAAGCGAATTCTAGATGGCTCAATTAAATTTTAAACCCGAAGGTTCAGGGTGGAGTCCCGATTTAGATCCCGTATCCCGGCTGAGTTGTAACTAATTAGTTATTTTTAACGCGATAAAATCCACCGCTGATTTGGTTTCTTAATGCGTTGTATTGTTTTCATGTCGATTTTAAGAAATCGAGTTTTCACCGGATCTATACGTTTTCAGACCCCCTGAATTCAAAAAACATGTTTTTAGCGATTGGTCTGTGTGTGTGTGTGTGTGTGTGTGTGTGTGCGTGCGTGCGTGCGTGCGTGCGTGTGTGTGTGTGTGTGAACAGAATATCTCAAGAACGGAACATCGTACGAACTTGAAACTTAAGTTACATACTACTACCGGACCCGACTCGGACATTTTCATCAAAATCGGTCAACCGGAAGTAGTAGTTTATTCGTGTAATTTTTCACTTTTTTGCAATTTTCTCAAAAACTGGTCCTACGATTTTTTTAAAAATCGCCTCATTTACTAATCTTTTTATGCTCTACAAGATAGGGTAGGCGCCATGTTTGCTGAAATTCTTGGTGAGGCTGTTTACACGTAAAGAAAGTGTTTTTTTAAGATTACGGCATTAATATGTAGCGCAAAAATTTATATAAATTTTATTTATTTAAATTATAGCGCAACTGTCGTCAACTGGAAGGAGACCCCTTAATTCCTTTTACAAAAGGCTTAAGGGAACCAGCCGGGATAGAAGGCTAGTGTCCTATCCATACATTCACGTTGTGTGGCCTGTTAGTAACCATGTGACCGCTCATCAGCACGATAACCGGCTCATGGTGAACGGAACTGGAAGGGCTGCCCATTCCACCCTGGCAGACGGTGGCTTGGGGCACTCAGTCTGCCAACCAAAAAGCTGAAAGCAACAGTAAACTACAGCTTTTTCTGTCTGACTAGAATTATCGTAAGGAAACTCCTTCATGTATGATTCTGGTTAGGCTTACTTAGTATATGCAGATCTTCAAGAACTTCGAGAACTTCAAAATATGAAAAATTTATGATGGCGTCCTCTCTGGTAAAACATTCCGGAGATAAACTAGTCCTCCATTCGGATCTCCGGGCGAGGACTATCAGAGGGGACTTCATCAAAAAAATAAAAGTTTCTGAAATTCTGCGAGTTGGAACATGGAATGTTAGGAGTTTAAAACAAACTGGTAGGTTAGAGAATTTAAAAAGGGAAATGGATAGGTTGAAGTTAGATATTGTAGGCATTGGTGAGGTACGCTGGGATGATGATCAAGACTTTTGGTCCGGGGATTATAGGGTTATTAACACTAAAGCCATCGGAGGGCAGGGCGGAGTGGGTCTAGTAATGAATAAAAAAATTGGACAAAGAGTGACTTACTATAAGCAGTGTAGTGATAGGATTATCATGGTTAGAGTAGATACGAAACCAAAGTCTACCACTATAGTGCAGGTCTACATGCCTACGTCTTCACACAGAGAGGAAGAAATAGAACAAGTATATGAGGAATTAGATGAAGTAATAAAATATGTCAAGGGTGATGAAAATTTGATAGTTATGGGAGACTGGAATGCAGTAGTTGGAGAAGGAAAAGAAAGAAAGATAGTCGGAGAATATGGTCTAGGGAAGAGAAATGACAGAGGGAGTCGGCTGGTAGATTTCTGCCCCAAATATAATTTAGTGACAGGCAATACACTTTTTAAGAATCACAAAAGGAGGTTATACACTTGGATGATGCCAGGTGACAAGGGAAGATACCAAATAGATTACATAATGGTTAGACAAAGATTCAGAAACCAGATTATGAACTGTAAAGCCTATCCAGGTGCAGACATAGGGAGTGATCATAACTTAGTAGTAATGGATAGCAGGCTTAAACTTAAAAAACTGAAGAAGGGACAGGGAAATGCTAGGTGGGATGTAGACAAACTAAGAGAACAAGACAACCAGGTAGGTTTCCAGGAGAGTATTCAAAAAGGGATAGAAGAAAGAGGTAATGACACAGGGAATGTAGAGGAGGAGTGGATAAACTTCAAGGAGGTGGTAGTGAAAGCAGCGGAAGAATGGTTAGGACATACTAAAAGAAGAGGTAGGAAACCGTGGATTACTAATGATATTTTAGAACTGATGGATGAGCGAAGAAAATATAAAAACGCAAAGGACGAGAGAGGTAAAAGGCAATATGGCTACTTGAGAAATACCATAAACAAAAGGTGTAAGAAAGCGAAGTAGGCAACGAAAACATACAGGAAGTTGGGGAATTCTGCTATCTAGGGAGTAAAATAACAAAGGATGGTAGAAGCACGAGTGATATCAAGAGTAGAATTGCTCAAGCTAGAAAAGCCTTTGAAATGAAAAACAGCTTACTGACCACAAACATTGATTCACAAATTAGGAAAAATTTCTTAAAACATTATGTTTGGAGTGTAGCATTATACAGAAGTGAAACGTGGGTGATAGGGGCTGTAGAACGGAAGAGGATAGAAGCTTTTGAAATGTGGTGTTATAGGAAAATGTTAAAGATTAGGTGGGTGGACAAAATAAGTAATTTAGAGGTTCTTAGGCGAGTGGATGAAAAAAGAAGTATATGGAAGCATCTTACCAAAAGAAGGGATAGGCTAGTGGGGCATATCCTAAGACATCCAGGTATTGGGCTATCAATAATGGAGGGTAACATTGAGGGAGTAAATTGTAGAGGGAGGCAAAGATTAGAATATATAAAGCAAATTACAAAAGATGTAGGATGTTACAGGTATGTAGATATGAAACGACTTGCGCAAGATAGAACAGGTTGGAGAACTGCATCAAACCAGTCGAGAGACTGATGACAAAAAAAAAATGCGTTGTAATCGTTAATGGGGAAGCTGTTGTTGCATGAAAAATACTGGCGGTAGAATTTAGTTCTCGTCTTGCATTTAGATTTGTCGTTATAAACAATACGGATTAGGCTTCCTGGGCTATTCCAATTTAAAACTTAGTAATCTGCTATTTCATAAAAAAGTGGGGATGCCCATCTCTTTTGAGGCCGTCTAATACCATGCTATCCGGTTGGCTTGTAAGAAAACACCTCTCTGGGTGTTCGATCAGCTGGCATCCACAAAAAAAAATACTATACCACTCTTACCTGTACGAGGTGTGGCTATTAAATAACGAGACTGACGTTGTAAAGAATTTAATTTTAATTTTATACATAATCACTTATTGTCACCTTCAATATACACTCCTTCTCTTTCCCTACGCGAATTTTCCATTGATGTAAACAGTGCTGGAAGTCATCTTCTGTCAGCTCCTTCAGGACACGTGCCGCTTTCTCTTTTGCAGCTTCCCAGACTCAAATCTTGTCCCTTTTAATTCAGATTTCACCTTAGGGAACAGGTAGAAGCCACATGGTGCAAGATCTGGTGAATAAGGTGGATGCTCTAACACTGAGATGCTGTACTTGGCTCGGAACCTCTTGACAGATAACGCGGAATGAGCTGGCGCATTGCCTTGGTGGAGAACCCGTGATTTGTCCTTCCACATTTCGGGGCGTTTTTTCCTTACTCTTTGACGTAGTTTAGAAAGTACCTCAAGGTAGTAATAATGATTAATTGTTTGACCTTCAGGAACCCAGTGAAGGTACACAATCCCATGGATATCAAAAAATAAAAACAATCATCATTGCTTTAAATTTTGACTTGCTCACTCGAGCTTTTCTGGCTCTCGGTGAAGTTCGCCTCTTCCAGTGCATTGATTGGCGCTTCGTTTCCGGTTCATAAGTAAAAAACCATGTTATTATCTTCTACCAGTTCCTTAAGGTGAAATCTGGATTAAAAGGAACAAGATTTGAGTCTGTGGAAGCTGTAAAAGAGAAAGCGGTACGTGTCCTGAAGGAGCTGACAGAAGATGACTTCCAGCACTGTTTCCAACAATGGAAAATTCGCATGGAGCGTTGTAGGGATAGAGAAGGAGTGTATATTGAAGGTGACAATAAGTGATTATGTATAAAATAAAAATAAAATTTTTTACCACGTCAGTCTCGTTATTTAATAGCCACACCTCGTATTTCCGAATAGTTGATATTATCCCCAGGCACATGAAGTTCATGCCTAATACCTTCATTTATTTTATGGTCTAGCAAACCATACCCTGCTGAAGATCTTAACAGTTCATCTCAGCAGCCTCTATTCTTAATATCTGCTATGCAGTCTGATTCTAACACTCTGAATCATACATTAAACTAGCAGAACCAAACTGTGATAAAATTTAATAACTGTTTCGTTCCACATCTTACCGATTAGCATTTTTATCAAAGTATATTTTTAAACATTTGAAAGTTCACTAATTGATTTCTGCATCTCGTGACTACACACAAGATACATCACATTCCAAGTAAATGTGAGGAATGGACCTGTTTTAGGTCTTGTCATTCACAACTACTTTGCTTCTGAGTTGATCAGTGCTCCCGAAATCCATCACTTTTTCCTTTTTCAAAGAAATCAGGAGGTTATATCATTCAACAGATAAAATAAATTTATATAATGGCCTCTGAAAATCATTCTCAGACTCTCTGGAGTCTCTTTGTGAAGTCTGAGGATTAATATTTTGTGTTCTCTTGATTATACCTAATGGATTCTCAGCGTAAATGACTTAACGGCGAATTATGGAAGATTATAAAATTTATTAATGAAGGGCTAGTTTGGCTTTTACAACAAATATTGATTATCAATACTGCATTTGTTTAAATTAGCCAAAGGAGACCTACTGTTACAAGAATTAATTCATTTGAATTTAAACATTTATGTTCTGAACACAAATTTAGTTAATACCACCGCGCCATGAATCTTATTTAACTGTTTCACATAATTTATCACTATCATGTAACAGAATATCGACATGTTAAAAAAGAATCGAAAAAATTACGGTAAAACTTTCCAAATAAATAATTTTAATCGGGTAAGCCTTGCACCGGGCGGGCAGTTAGATAAAAATTATGACGATCTAAACCTACAAAAAAATGATAAACATATGTTACAAAATGCGGGCTTTTTTACATGTTTCTTCTATCTGCAGATTAGAAATGTCGTTTAAAATTATATTGATGAATCTATGAAAGGCTTAAAGAAATTTAATGATTGTACATAACGGTCAGTATTTTACCAATTAAAATATAGGCTACAATTCGGTGAAATTTTCTGAAAGAAGATTCAAGCCACCATCGTTCCTTTTTTGAACGATAAAATTATGTTTGAAATATAAAATTACTTTATTTCCAAATAGTTTCAAGATATTTACTTATCAGTCATATTATTTCTCCAATGGCATCACGAGAAAAAGTAGGCTTAAGTTGGTGAAGAAAATTTTTCGATCCGTTGCTAAAGTATGCCAGGAATATAATTAAAGAGTTTTGTTGTTACAAATTATAATCATCATCCAATCCCTTTTTAAATTTATTTTATCCCAAATAAAATTCTATCGATGAACTTCGAGATGTTTTCAGTTTATTCGAGGAAAATTAATATATTTTTGGTTATATCCTTCCTTCTTACCAAAATCATCACAAATTCTACAGCAAAATCATAATATAAAATCATGACAGCAAAACTCTACTTAACTATTGCCAGTTCTTCTCAAGTGAACAGAAATCTGAGTTAAAAGATATTTTAACTAACCAATAACCGAAGCAAATTGAAAACGTGAAAACGGATATAGCGAGTTCTTCAGTTTGTCCTAGGATAGGCAATACAACCAAATATGCAGAAAACTTCTATAGCAACTGAATTCTGCAGGTCATGAATTGTAAATTACAGACAGTTAATGAAATAAAAGAAAATTTTACTATATTTATTTGTAAATCTAGTTTACTTAAAAAATTAGTTTTGATATATTTTCAATAAATGTGAATGCCTTTCTGTGTACAAAATAATTAAATATTTTTAATTTAGGGAATTTAACTCAGCAGGTCTTGTACGTCATGTTCACGAACTCAAACAATTTTTACATGACAATCGGGTAGACATTGCACTTATTACAGAGACACACTTTAAGGACACAACACACTGCCATATCACTGGATACACACTATATCGAAGTACACATCCAGATGGAACTAGCCATGCAGGGTCGGCTATTTTTGTTCGGAAAAGTATTAGTCATAATTCGTTCCCTCCGTATAGAAAATCGTACATTCAGGCTACCACGATAGAAGTATCTTTAATCACTCATTCCCTTACCCTTTCTTTTGTGTACTGCCCGCCTAATCATAATATCTCGCGCGAACAATTTACACATTTCTTCAATTATCTAGGAAAAAATTTCATCGCAGGTGGTTACTTTAATTCAAAACATCAACAGTTTGGATGCCGAGTTACAAACCCGCGGGGAAAAACTTTATATGATGTTTTAACTCACGAAAAATATTTTTACTATGCCCCTGCAGAACCCACTTACTATCCCCACAATAATCGTTGCCTCCCAGATATTCTAGATTTCTTTGTATCGTCTAAATTCTTCCCCTACTACGAACTTGAAACTCTTCCTGATCTATCATCTGATCACACACCCGTAATAATTACGTTAAACTCTGAACCAACCAAATTAAAGTACAGGCATTCCCTAACATCTGGTAAAATAGACTGGAATAAGTACCAACGTATATTGTCAGAAACAACAAACCTGGGAATTTCTCTCAAAACCCCCAGTGAAATCGAGCGTGGAGTGGAAATCTTCACAAAGAATCTACAAAGCGCAGCTTGGGACAGTTGCGAAGGAGAGAACATGGAATTTAAACAAATACCTAACGTTCCTTTTTACATCCGTCGAATGATAGTGGCTAAGCGCCGATGTCGTCGTTTATGGCAGAGAAACAGATACCCCAGCGTTAAAGCAGAACTTAATAGGCTAAATCGTCATTTACAGGTTGTCCTTTCGCGTTACAGAGCAGATAGATTTATGGCTTTCACTGAGACACTCTCTACTCAAAACAAAACACTTTGGCACACGACAAGACGAATTCTTAACTATAACAATCCTTCATTTAGTCTACAACGACCTGATGGTTCTTGGGCGACTACCAATAAAGAGAAAGCAGAAATGCTTGCTCAGCACTTGCATAACATATTCCAACCACACAACCTACAACACAAAGATCATCCGAACATAGAAAATTTCCTTAATGCTCCTCTGCAACTTAGCCTTCCCCCAAAGCCAGTTTCCCCCGGGGAACTCGTCCGAGCAATTCACGATCTGCCATTAGGCAAAGCCCCGGGATATGATCTTATTACTTCAATACTTTTGCGCCATCTTCCTAGGAAATCCATCATACTCTTAACTCACATCTTCAATTCCATTCTCCGAGTCACTCACTTCCCTATTCAGTGGAAGTACTCTATCATAATTCTCTTCTTAAAACCAGACAAACCACCTCACCAACTAACTTCTTACAGGCCAATTAGCTTACTCTCTATTCTGTCCAAACTATTTGAGAAACTCCTTCTACCACGCCTAGTACCGTTTATCGATGCTTCAAACACAATTCCTGATCATCAGTTCGGATTTCGTTCATCTCATTCCACGCTTCAGCAATGTCACCGACTAATTGATATAATTTCTTCAGCTCTTGAAAACAGACAATATTGTACGGCCGTGTTTCTTGATGTATCTCAAGCGTTTGATCGGGTCTGGTATGATGAACTCCTATACAAATTGAAACTAATACTTCCAGATAGCCTGTATCTAGTAATAAAATCGTTTCTAGTGGAACGTTACTTTAGAGTAAAACAAGGTGACGAACTTTCTGGAATGTACGAAGTCAATGCTGGTGTACCACAAGGAAGCGTACTTGCACCAAGGCTGTTTTCTGTAAGCACCAGTGACATACCAAATTGTATCTATACCACTATGGCTATGTTTGCTGATGATATGGCAGTTCTTGCGGTTGATGCCGATCCTGTTATTGCAACTCAAAAGACACAAGACCATTTACACCAGATAGAGTCGTGGCTTAAACTTTGGAAAATTAAAATTAATGAAAACAAATCGCAACAAATGACGTTTACTCTTAGAAGACAAAACTGCCCAACCGTTTACATTAATTATATTCCGCTACCTCACACTACTCAAACACGCTACTTAGGCTTACACTTGGACAGAAAACTTACATGGAACGCACATGTTACACACACACGCCACAAACTCAAAACACGCTTCTATCAACTAAAACGCTTACTCGATAGACGTTCTAAATTGAACATGTCACACAAATTAACAATCTACAAGACAGTCTTAAGACCAATCTGGACATATGGAGTTCAACTTTGGGGATCTGCTAAACCTTCACACACGAAACGTATACAAGCGATTCAGAACAAGATTCTACGAACGATAACGCAATGCCCCTTTTACATCACAAACTCAATGTTGCACAAAGACTTACAAATGCCATACGTAATTGATGTCGCGAAACAACTATACAAGACGATGCATGATAAATTTGAACTACCTACATGACAACCCTCTCATACAAAACATGTACACTAGGGCGATACCGGGTACTCAGCGCAGACGTTTGAAGCGCCTCTGGCCAAGAGATCTTCTTGGCCAACTGTAGGACTGTGGTGATGACTGCACGCTCCTTCAAGTAAATCAAGTTTTGGAACATTAGCTTCACATTTAGAAATTGTTATATTATTTTAATAACAGATACTAAATTTCAATTAAAAGTGTCAAAAAAAAGGGAATAAAAATTTCATTTTTTGTTCTTGAACCTAACCTTTCCCATTCATCTCTCCTCTTCCTCCTCCTTAACTTTAAGTTGGTGTAGTCGTCAACATAACTTGCTTTTTTGCTGGTGTCCCGGGTTCGATTACCTGCCAGGTCTGGTATTTTTTTACTTTCCCTTGCTCTATATGAATAAAGGCATATGAATATACAGAAAAGTATTGTTTTCATGTCCCTTTTTTAAAATTGATTTTTCAATGGAAATACATGTTTTCAGGCCCTATAGACAGGAGATATATTGTGATTTTAGCGATTGGTCTGCGTGTGTGATTCTGTGTATCTGTTATCAAAATATATCAAGAACGAAATATAGTACAAAGTTGAAACTTTTAACTTTTAAGTAAGTGCCACTAGGGAACCCGATATAAACATTTTCATTAAAATCGGTCAATCGGAAGTAGTAGTATATTCATGCAAATTTTCACTTTATTGCGATTTTATCAAAAAACATCTACTACGATTGTTTTTTAAAATCGCCTCATTTACTACGTTTTTATGCTCTACAAGATAGGGTAAGCACCATGTCTGCTGAAATTCTTGGGGAGGCTTTGCTCTCGTGGTAAAAATTAATTGTTTGAGATTGCGGCCTTAATAAAATGCACTTCAGGGCAAAATCGTATGCAATGACAGTTGTAGAAATAAAAAAATTACTACTCTTATTTAAATATTTTTACGGCGCTTAGTTTAGCGTCATATTTTACACAATACATTTTACGAAAAAAGTGTATATAATTAAAGTTAGAAATAAAAATCCTACAAATTTTATTTTAACCATTTTTTCTACAGCGCTTAGGTTAGCGTGAATAACTGAGTTTCAATATTTTTAAGACGACTAGAGGTTTTTTTGGTCTTTAATTTTTATTACGGTGCTGTACATTGAGCTGCACAACTTCCGTATATGATATTTAAATGGTGGTGTGGAATTTCGCTTTAAGGAGAAGCTTTAAGAAAGCTTTAAGGCTTTAAGGAGAAGGTACATTCTCCGTTTAAAACTGCGGGTATTGTCTTTCATTCAGACCAAGAGGTCTCTACTCCACTTCCGCTTTAGACGTCGCACAGTTGGGAAGTTCCTTGTAGCTTGATCACGGGCTAGTTGGTTTGGATGGTCATCTAGTATTTCGTAAAATGTACTATACAAGGATGTGGTTAGCTCCTTCACTGTCGGAATTTTGAAATCATCGTAGGCCTATATCAACCAGAGGTTGATTTTCATTTCATTCACTCATGATTAAAATTAGATCATGTTTTTCATATTACATTGTTTACTAATGAGTCAACATAAGTTGTATTCTTCATTATTGGCAAGAGAAAGTTGTGTAAATGTTTCACACCAGATTTTTCATCTATTTATCACCTCTTCTCATTACCTACGCACAAGCTAAGGTTAATTTAAACATCACTTAATTATAAAGAAAATGTAGCTCGTCACTTACTGACATATGTCATAGTTTCATACA
Source organism: Catonia carolina (assembly GCA_035578175.1). NCBI lineage: Eukaryota > Metazoa > Arthropoda > Insecta > Hemiptera > Achilidae > Catonia > Catonia carolina. The sequence goes on from JAQMRL010000002.1 coordinate 88,099,582, forward strand.
GGTACAGAATATTAATTTCTTTTAACATGTATTTTATAATTTCTCGACAAAATCTGAGACTCCGTATCATTTGTTCATGTACTCAGATATGACGTATTAGATATAATATCGAATACCTAGATATAATCAACTAGATAATTATACAGAAATATTATTTCTCAAACTGAATACATATTTGATATTTAAACATCTTTCGTAATGTTACTTAATGATCTGTTCCACATGATACAAAAATAAAGTTAAATTCTGTTTTGATTAATTATTATTTGATGGATTTCCTGATACCAAACGATCTCCTAAATTAAAATTTATAACGTGATTTTATGTTCACTCACTAATGATATATATTCAGTATTATCAGAATACAATATCTACTGAATTATTGATTCAACGAGCTAGCAATTTCGAGGAGGCATCGAATTTGTAATGCAGCTAAGAAGTTATACGATGATTTTTCCCATGAATTCCGATTTTACATCTTCCCTCTCTTTTCGAATCAAAGTCTTGATGCTGTTATCTTCAGGAAGCCTCCTCATTAGAGTGTCCTTTCTATGAATGGATGGTTTAAAATTTGTTCTTTCTCCATCTGGGTTGTGTGAGTTGTGTTATTTCCAATGTGCCTCACTTCTTGTCTGGCACGCTTGATCTCTCAGACACACGTTCCAACATACGAGTCATGCCTGACCGCAAATCGGATTATATTGGTTAAACTTTATTGACCTTTCTCAATATGCTCGACTGATTAATTTCAATAATTTAATCTTGGATTTGTTTTTAAGAAATTAACTGTTATACTAAATAAATTATGTTGTTTGCACTGTCTACAGCCTACATTTCCCAGTATTTATTTTATTTTTGCTTACACTATTACAATATTTACTTTTTATAAACATTTAAACATAAACAAAAAGATTAGTTATGTAGCCCTACGGTGAGTAATTAAATCTATAAAAAACTACGGGTGCAGGTTGACTACTTAAAAATACAACTTAAAATGTTCCAAAAATCATAGGTCCAAAAACTATTTTTTCTTGCCGCCATTTTGGGATTTTTTAAAAAAATGTCTGTCTCAACAATTTATTGAATACTTTCATGAAATTTGGAGTGTAGGTCTACATACTTACGAACTTTTTATACTGATGAAAACATTTTTCTGATATTATTTAAAAATTTCATGATAATTTATTTTATAAAAAAAATTATTTAATAAAATTTTCTAATTGTAATTTTAAATAAAATGATAACCTATCTCATTTATTAAGATCTAAACACAAATAACAAAGTTATGGTGAATTTTGTTACATTGATTTTTAGGCCGGTTTTTATGTACAAAACTAAAAATTATTATTAATATAAAAACACATTTACTACGTTATTTTTTATCTCTAATATGTGTACGTTGCAATATATTCAGTTATGAAAATAACAAACCCAATGGAATGAGGATGATATATATGACGTGTAAATGAGGTGTAGTCTTGAACAGACTCAAATCAACCATTCCTGAGAGCGTATAGTTAATTGAACCACAACCATCAAAATACACCGCGGTAACCACTGGTTTTTTCAAGTCCGTATAAAAGTGCACCTTTACTAGAAATTGAACCACGGAACTTTCGTCCCCGAGAGTCAGCTGTTAAACAGCTGCTTTGGCGACACCTCTACCGCTATACCAACCCGGAGGGTTATAATAAAAACATGTGTTACAAATTATTTAAAAAAAATTAACAACAATGTATAGGCCTAATAAGAAAGCACTATCGAACTAAGATCAAACATAATACAATAAAAGTGTTTGTACGCGACTGAATGCCTTATAATGACCGGAAAGGTTTGTCTAAGATACACAGAGAAATTTGTGAGGAAGATCCTCCGCAAGGTAACGGGTCCAAAGATGTTATGCGGGCAGTACAGATTACAAGGAAGAGACGAACTGTTCAAGTAATACGAAAAATTAATGGAGACAATCAGAAAAAGAAGACGAAAACTCTACAGACACCTGTATAGAATGTACAAACGGTTGAGATAACAAATTTTTAAGACACTAAACAATAGACGTAAATAAGGTGTCAGATAAGTGTTTTAGAAAAGTCAGAAAGGATATTAAGAAAACTGGAGTAAACCGGGAAAATATAATGAACCGAACAATTCAGACAATGGATTACTGACTACAAAGGGTTCCGTAAAGAAAAAAGCAGAAGACCGGATGGACCGAAGAAAGGAAAACCTACATACAATGAAAGAATTCTGAGAGCTGGGGTGTAAAAAAGTTTCCAGAAATTTTTAGTTATTTACTTGGTGTAAAAAGGGTCTTTGCGAAAAAATCAACAATCTGTGATAACAACACTGTTAACAAGTACAACAATTAACTGAATTATTAAAATATCTAATTACAATACGAAATTATATTAGGTTCTCAAAATGACTTCCATGAAATCATCTAATTAGATGCGTAGCCCTGGTCTATTCATCTACACCCAAATGTAGATAAATGTAGTGTCATTGTCCCAAAGTAAATATTATTTTAAAAAAAATTGCATGCAAGTACATACAAAATCACGCTATTAAGGACAGTTTTTAAAAACTTGTAATATTTTGAAATATCTTATTTCGGAACTAAGTCCATTGTTGTTGTTTAGGTCAACAGCCAAAAAGTTGGTTTGAACCTCTGGAGGTTGTACTAAGTAAAAACGAGGAGTAAGGTGGTTTACTGTTGCCTTTCTCACTGAGTTGAAAGAGCATGCTTATCAGCATGCCAGGGCCTCCAAAAAAGGTCCAAAAAGTTCCTCACCTTGCAAATAACACCTTCACTTCATTCACCACAGGGTCTGGCTTTGTAGTGGAATTCATTACTCTCAGAAGAGATAACTCTTACTGGTGTCTTTTACACCTCTACCTCTTCTGTTCTTAAATAGTTCAGTCATATAATTGGCTGACTATGTGATAAGAAACAGAACTATTTCTTTTAGCCCAGGAACTAGCAGATCGAGTGCAATTAATTTAACACTCCACCTGCCCGTTTTGGGCAAATCCCTTGTTATGGAAAATCCCAAGTCCCTTATGAAATACTTGTAGGTGATCCTACGAGTATTTAGTTTCCAAAAGTATTAGTTTAATTATTTAGAAGTAAAAATTTATTTACTTTTACAGATATTTAATTTAGTTAGAAGTTTTAAATATACGTTATTTTTGATCACATATTTTATGTTATAGCTACTGTTCCATCTACATGTATGTTTAGAGAGTAAACAAGTTAAACAAACATGAAATTAAAAGTAAATAGAAATTCACGAACATCATCACGTGTACTCCACATATATCCACATGTGACCCTATCATAAACAGGACTCCAAAAATTACGTAAATCAGAAGATATTACTACATAGCATTTATTCCTGAAACTTATTTATTAAACTGAATTGTGATTTCTGTCTCTTTTTGGGTCTAAATCATCGTCCTACATAACTGATTATTAAAATTCTGGTGTGAAACACTCACATAACTTTCTCTTGCCAATGCAAATGATGAACAAAATAGTTTAACATTAGAAATAAACAAAAAACTACCCTCAAAAAACTTTAACCTAATTTTAATCATGAGTGTATGATGCGGAAATCTGTTTAAATCGCGAGCCTCCACGTGGTTCGGCTGGATAGCTCAGAAATTCCAGGTTCTATGACTCTGAGTGAACTAAAAGGGAATTGCATCACAAATTCATAATCATCAAAATCATACCTCGCAAATCACCTCTATAGTTAATCGCTATAGTTGTAAACTTGGGATCTGATTCCCGCCGGCTATTTCACGATAGTCAGAAAAGTTAGAAGCAAAATGGAAAGGTCTTTTAAGAAAAATTCCACCGCTTGTGACATTAACATCATAGATCACAAGAAATCGCTACACTCGGGATCGGTGGGTAGCGACTTAAGAGATTCAAATGAGTCGGAGCATTTGACACGACACAAAATTAAATTCAAGAAACCCATTTATTTCGGAACACACAATATAAATTCCCTGATTAAAGTGTTTAAATTGAAAAACTTAATAGGTATATCGGAAAGGCAAAAAATACAGATTTTGGCATTGCAGGAAATGAGAAACACGGATGCAGAACCGTTTGAATCGCAGGGTTATAGAATATATAATGGAGTACCAGAGGACAAGGGGCAGAAGGCGGGAACAGGGTTCTTAGTGAGTCTGAAGGTGATCGAATCAGTAACAAATTTTGAGGCAGTAACGCCCAGAATATCATATTTAACATTCAAAACACCTAGAAAGTTCTACACTATGATAAATGTCCATGCCCCAACGGAGGATAAAAACAGGAAAAAAGAATACAAAGAGACAGTAAGAGAATGTTGGGAAACTCTGGATCAAACAATGGAAAACATCCCTAAAAATCACGTGAAAATCCTATTAGGAGATCTCAATTCTCAATTGGGCAAAGAGAGAAAATACAGAGATATAATAGGAAAATTCACAGCACATCTGAAAACCAACAGAAATGGAATGAATTTGGTCGAACTTTGCAGAAAACACGACCTTATCTCAAAATCGACTTACTTCAAAAGAGCCTACAAAAAGATGAGAACTTGGAAACACCCAGATAGCACAAAGGGAGAATGGCAATTGGATCACGTGTGCATGGATAGAAACTTCCACAAAGAAATGTACAATGTGAAAGTTTGTAAAGGACAAGATACGGGCTCAGACCACTACCTGGTGAAAATTAAGATGGTAGCAACACCCACTGGAAGAAAGAATAGGATAGTAAAGAACAGAGGGAAGGAGTATGATGCAACTAAAATCATTGGAAATCGGAGTTATTTAGACAAGACCACAAACATCCCAGATAATTTAAATTTAACCCAATTATCTGAAAACTTACAAAAAATTGCTGAAGAAATATCCCCGTTAACTAAACGTAAAAAACATCCCTGGTGGAACGAGAAATGTGACTTAGCATTGGATAATCGTCACAAGAAATGGCTTAGACATCAAGCCGAAAACACCAACGAATCCCTGGAGGACTATAGAAAACAAAGTAAATTATCCCATGGTATAATTCGTAGTGAAAAAAGATTATACCTGAAAACATCCTTGGAGGAAATGGATGCTAAAAATCAGAAAAATAACACCAGATTATATTATAGAGGATTCAAACAACAAACAGCTAAATATGCCCCACCAACCCTAATACTGAAAAATAGACAAGGGAAAACTGCTCATAACAACCAAGAAAACGCAGAAATCTTGGCAGATTCATTTGATAAACTGTTGAACTGCGAAGATCCTACAGAACTTTTTGAAATTGATGAAAATACCCCAATTTTGACGGAACAGCGAAACATCCAAGAACCAACACTAATGGAAGTACAAAATGCAATCACAGAGATGAAAAACAATAAGAGTTGCGGAGAAGATCCAATCACAACCGAACTATGGAAATATGCGTCCAAGGAAACACAAGTCCAACTACATCGGAACTTATGTGTAAACTGGAACTCAGAAATATTACCAGAACATTGGACATCAGCAATTATTTGCCCTCTGTTCAAGAAAGGAGATAAGACCAACCCGGATAATTATAGAGGAATTTCCTTGTTAGATTGTACGTACAAGATATTCTCAAGGATAATATACAATCGAATTAAAGACCAATTAGACCAACAATTGGGAGATTATCAAGCAGGGTTCAGACCTTGGAGATGTGGAGCTGATCAAGTTTTAACTTTAAAACTACTAATAGACTACCACAAGAAAATGAAACAATCGAAGAATATGGTGATTTCATTCATCGACTTTAAAAAGGCTTACGATTGTATACACAGAAATTCCATGCTGAAAATATTAAGAAATTTGGGATTACACCCGAAATTGATCAAACTAATCCAGTTGACACTAAAAGATACCAAATCCAAAATACGATTTAGAGGAGAACTATCCAAAGAATTTAACATCACAACAGGATTAAGACAGGGAGATGGACTGTCTCCATTACTATTTAACTGTGCACTAGAGTATATAATGAGAGAGTGGCAGAGAATCAATCCTCCCACAGTGGTATTAGGAAGAAAGAACAAAGGATTGAGATTTAGTTGTCTGGGATTTGCAGACGATCTAGCGCTACTAGCAACAAATGCAGAGGGAGCCATTTCCCAAATTAAATCTTTAGAAGATATAGCAGGAAAGATAGGACTCAAAATATCGTATGCAAAAACTAAAATGATGAATTTAGGAGAGGACAAATTTAAACACGTAATGATAAATGACAACAAAGTGGGATAAGTTGAGAAATTTAATTATCTGGGGGAAGTAATCACAAAAAATAATAATGAGGCAATAAATTGGACTGAAAGATCAGCCAAGATAAACAGCACCTATAAGATGGTGAAAAACACATATAAGAAAAAATGCCTCTCAATTCAATCAAAATTAAAACACTATAAAACAGTTGTCCAACCCAAAATTACCTATTGCAGTGAGACCCTGTTTAAAATAAAATCCAAGATTAACACTGACAGAGTTGTCAAAAAGGAAAGAGAAATAGTGAGAACCTGCATAGGCAAGAGAAACAAAGTGGAAGGACACTGGAGACTTTTGCCCAATAGTGAAGTTTACAAAACTATTGATCCAGTAACTGAGACGATGAGGAAAAAGAGAATATCATACCTCGGTCACATATTGAGATATCCAGAAATAGATATATCAAACAGATATTGAATTTCTGTTGTGGACTCGCTCTCAAACCGGTATGGATGAGAGAAATAAATGAAGATCTGGAGGAGATGGGATTAAAAATTGAAGACCTCCAAAATAAATCCGAAAAATTAAACATCATTAAAAGCTTTAAATTTGCACCTCCTCCAACTAAACAATATAAAACGAGTGTCGTATCAGATGACGTGAGACTGGCCCGATCGCTTAGAATGAAGGCCTACTGGAAGAAGAGAAAACAACGTAGTCTAAATAAATGTTAAACTAACTTAAAGTGATCCAGTGTGGTCTTAAAAGTAAAAAAAAAAAAAAGAAAAAAAAATGTTTGAAATAAAAGTTGTAGGTTTTTAAATTATCTACAACTTTGAATATACACTTTTGCCCTAAAATACATATTAAGGCCGCAATCATAAAAAAAAACTTTTTTTTCTACGAGAGCACAGCCTCCCAAAGAATTTCAGCAGACATGGCGCCTACCCCATCTTGTAGTGCATAAAAAATTTAGTAAATGAGGTGATTTTAAAAAAATCGTAGGAGCCGTTTTGAGAAAATTTCAAAAAGTGAAAAATGACACGAATTATCTACTACTTCCGGTTGGCCGTTTTGATGAAAATGCTCTTGTCGGTTCCTCTGGTAATATCTAACTTAAGTGTTAAGTTTCAACATCGTACAATGTTCTGTTCTTGAGATATTTTGTTCACACACAGACACACTCACTGACGAATGGCTAAAAACATGTTTTTTTTGGGTTCCGGGGGTCTGAAACGTGTATATCCGGTGGAAACTCGATTTCGAAAGTAATAACTCTTCTCGAGGGGTTGGATCCCACTAATACTGCAACATAGTATACTGATTACACCGAACATAAGTTACTAAAATAGAATAATATTGTTTATCGAAAATATATTTTCTTTAAAAAAATGAGTAAGTTAACTATGTTTCAATTAGTTGTTAAGTACATAATATATAAACTTTTAAGCAAAAGTGATAATTGTCTGAATTTTAACACTTTATGAACTTAAAACCTTTAAAATCTTTAAACTAAACAATACTCCATAATTTCTTTTCAGCCGTGACGTAGATGAAGTTGAAGTTAACGACGTCAACAAAGATGACGATGATGATTAGAACTAATAATTGGTTAATAGATAAACAAAATCGAGAAGGTAAATTATTTACCTCGCACGTTTCAGTCTGTGAATATCTTTGCTGTTGTCAAGCAGGTTGATTGCTAATGGATTTATGTACTTTTCTGACCTTTTCAGATGTTTTTCGCTACGTTGTTTATTTCTTTTTATAAAGAGCATGTTTCATTCGTTGTGTGCTATTTCATTCTCTGCATATCACGGGGCTCCAGTAATCAGTCTCAGCCATTTTAAAGTGAAACTGCTGCATTATTTCTGTGTTGTATGAATTAGATTCATCCTGAATTCCAACCCGTATTTCCAAAAAGGTTTGAATATTAATTTAATATTAGTTTAAATAAGGCGAATACATTTTCAAATGAAAGTTGAGAATTCTACCTAAGGATTTCGGTTCAAGGATTAGAATATCTACGTAACTTTAGTTCAAGTTGTTTAAATTTGTAATTAATTACAATAGAACAATTATTAATCATTAATGTTGGACTCATGTAAAAATAATCGTTAAAATGTAAAGTTTATTCTTTTTAAATTCCTAAATTTTAACTGAAAAAATTTATGCGAGAACGAAAATTTCAGTCTCTTCTTCCATCAAGGCTTAGGTTATAACCTGTTTCGGTAACCATTGTTTTAGTCTTCAAACGTTTTGGTTCCTCTTTTTATTTTCTAAGTTTTATGTTCCTAGTGCAACTAGGTATGAGTAATAATTAGTAATTGATTCTTTTCGTACCTAGTACCGACACAGAAATACAAATATTATTCTTCCTGTAATCGGTTCAAGCAGAACTAGTGACCTGGGGCCTATTGCATAAAAGTACAAGTTACAATTCTACAATTTTACAATTACAGGTGCTTGTAATGCAACATGTACAGTTATAGGTGTTGCATAATATAATACAATTTTACAGGACTGATAAACCATTATTAAAGGTTCAACATAACCTTAAATTATTATTAATACGCATTTTATTATTATTATTTTCTATATTATTATTATTATTATTATTATTATGTGCGTATGGATCCTGTGGATCGCGCAAAGCTTTCCGACTCATTTTTGGGAATTCTTTCTCATTTTCCATACTTCTCTCATTCTTTCCCCATGTTTTTACTTCCTCTCTTTTGTCCACTTTGTCCCTGTCTTCCTAAGGACCTCATTCTCTGACATCACATTCCACTCGTTTATTCTGTTTCTGAATGTATCTCTGTCTCCAATACCTGTTGGGTCTATTTGTGCCTTATGTAAGTCTATTTATATCAATATTATTTTTAACATTTTTTTATAGCACGCAGCTTTTATCAATAAGTTCCCTACGACTCGTAACATCACAAGAACATACTGAGTTGCCATCACAAGAAACCTGTTGGGTCCTTTTATAAATTTATTAATTTTTTTATTAAATTTTTACTACCGCATTCTGTAACTTCAAATTTTGCCATTCAAGTAGAACTCTCTCTTTTTGCTGAAAGTTTTAAAGTTATATTAGAAAATTTTGTTATGTTTTAACGTTATACTCGTAATCACTGTGGTGAAAACTTCGATAAATGGCTTTCCATTTCTAGAAATTACAAATAATCAGTTGTATATAATGAAAGTAAACAATTTATAGAATTTCAAAAACTGAAAAATTTTCAGTTAAAAAACTTAGTCAACTTTTTTGTGAACAGAGATGAATTTTGTGTAGAATCAAGATTTATTATTTCTATAGGCTACTATTTAATGACTAATATGTGTACATTGAAATTTGTTCAATTTTAAACAATAAGCAACCCCATGATCTAATGAGATGAGAATGATATGTATGCCGTGTAAATGATTTGTAGTCTTGTACAGACTCAGCCCGACCATTCCTAAGAGAGTATGAATTATTGAACCCCAACTATCAAAGTACACCGGTAACTACTGTCTAATATTCAAATCCGTGTAAACGTAACTACCTGTACTAGGATTTAAACCACAGAACTCCAAAAATCAGCTGTCAAACAGCTGTCTCGCGGCGACGAATTTACCACTAGACCAACCCGGTGGGTTTTATAGTCAAGATAAACTGATAAAATTCAATACACCTGTGATTTATAGTTCTTTCATTTGTGTAATATATTTTATAAACAGCTCTTGAAAACGTCAACTACTTTAATGGAAATTGTATTATATTTACTCAACGAATGCAGAAAAAAAGTATAGGCTAAACCATACTTAAGAAGACAATGAAAATGCTTATTTGAGTCAGTGAAATAAAAATCATCTCGGTATAATTACTATAATCTTAGAAAAATGTAATTTCATGCCTCGTGATTACAAAGGTATTTTTTATACCTATCAGTTAAGATGAAAAGAAAAGGAGGGGGATCGACTGGGGGTCATCATGTACTGTATTGGTGTAAAGATTCGAGATAAGAAAATAGTGTAGCTTAATTTGTCCGAATCAGTCTTATTTAATTATATTCATATTATAAAATAACAATTTCTTATCTTAATTTAATTATTTGTATTAGATAAAATGTATTTTTGTAATGGTTGTCAGGAAGTCATGAATTGATAACTTATTTTTTTGTAGATTTTTATTAAGCAATTAATTGATATAGTTCAAAATAAATAATATTAAAAATTCTTTGGTCATGTTTTTAAGATTCATTAAAATTATGTAACATTAAAAGAAAATAGTATTTTTTTAAAAATTGAAGCATTATAAAAGTTTTAAAAGAACATAACATTTTAATAAAAACTTCAAGACAACTGTCTCAGTTTCATGTTAAGAAAATAAGCCAACTATTCTACTTCACTTTTTCCGTTCAAAAAATTGTTTTGCTTTCTCAGATTTTTAAATTCGATCAGTTTCTACTTTCTTTCATAGTGCTACCTTTACAACGCAGTCTTACGTAGTCGTCTAAGAAATGGTATTTTCGCGCTGTCTTATTGTTAGACTCAGTGGAGTGGATAAAGTAAACTGGTTTGTTGCTTTTCCCGGTTTCACTCCACTCTTCATTTTTCAATTTATAATGTTACGGATACTAATGCCAAATTTCAGAAATACAACTTAGGCTATTAGAAAGGTATAGGAATAATACTTATTGCTGTATGGAACTTGCTATATTATCTATCCCCTTTCTATCTTGTTCGAGCAAGTGGTCAAAATTCCAGTGTTTTTTCCCTAGGTATCACAATGAAATGCTTTTCCTACGTTTAAATAACATGTAGGCCAATTTTTAAAGCGGTTGCTTAACGACACAGAAGTTCGATTCATTATAATAAAATATCACAAAAAATTCTCCAAGGTGGTTGGCAGAAGTAAAGCAAGGTATGCAAGAACTAAACATTGCAGAACAAGATCTTTTAGAAAAATTGGAACACCTTAAGTTGCTTAAAGCTAAAGACACAAGATTCGTAGAAAAAAAACTCGAGCTCTTTCGTCAATGATTTGTACAGGCAAAATCAGACAGATGAGATCCCAAAATGTCAAGAATTATTAGGAAAAGCGTAAGAATCCTAAAACCAAACCAAGAAGGATTTCTAAATTTAATTCAAGTGGTCCGACGAGGCCGTAAAAGCAAAAAAAGTCACAAAAATATGAACAGCAAAACACTTTATTCAACTTACCAGTACAAGTTCCCGAACAACACTTCATGGATTAACTAATGTGTACTTATTTATAGTACGTTACCAAAATAGAATTCTAGAATATTTCAATAGAATGTTCTAGAACGTTTCAAACAGTTTAGACAATATAAACATTAAAGTGTGTGAGTGTAGTTATAGTATATATAAAAACCATGACGTACATCATGCTCTTGAGGAAAGTATAAATCAAATATGGATTTCTTTAGGGTAGTGAACCCCCTTTTTACATTTAGGCTCTCGTATTCGGAAAAAAATGATTTAGTTTTTCTGTTTAACTTCTAAGGACCAAATATGCCGAATTCCAGATATATAGATTATCGAAAAATTAAAGAATTAGCGATGAGTCAGTGAGTAAGCGATTGAATAAGTCAGTCAGTGAGGGCTTTTGCATTTATACGATCTCGTAATACGCTCAGAAAAAATGGATTTTTTTGTCCATCTTTCCGTCACCACTAGTTAGGTAGGCCTACTTGAAATTTTCATAAGTTTTCCAATTCCAAAACCTATACCTGTGATAAATTGAATGGTGATTTAATTTTTTTTCTGTTTTAGAGGTAGTTTAATAAGCGGGGGCAAGTAAGAAAGTTAATGTTACAAAATTGTTCTACTTTCCTTTGTTTTCCGCTTTCACTTCAGTAATTTATAATATTCAACAAATTTTGGGAAAATGATATTTTCTTTTATGGTTTCTTGGTCATTACAAATTACGGAGCTTGTTTAAGGTGATAATTCTCTCAAGAAATGACATACAGTTTAGTCAATTTTTATAACTTTAAAATTTCGGATAACGATTATGAAAAGAAAATAAATACTACAATGTTTATTATAAAAAAATAATGATTTTACAGGAACATATTATTAATTATTGATCTTGTTTGACTGCCATATGAATAGCCTACCACTGGTTTGAAAACACTGTATACCTTTACATTTTTTATATTTTCTGCAACACAGCTCAATACAATATTAAATTTCGTAGATAAAACACAAAAATTAATAAACCTCTGAATTGTTAAGTAGGCTTGATCTACAAGCAATGAAAAAAATGTTTTTATTTTAAGTCGCATCAACATTTTAGTCATTTGCTACTAGTGTGGGATCTAGAACAGTAGGTTTGAACGTATAATAACTTCTAGACCTTAGCCGGAAATCGATCCCAATACCTTCGCTTTGAAATCCAGCAGCTGACGACTATGCCACGGAGGCGGTGAAAAAATTGTTTTTCACCGTTCTATTCTCTTAACGATCTCCCATAATTTCACTTCGGTTATATTCAATCTCATGGCTGGATTACTTAATTCCTTTAATTCATGTCTTGTTCTACGTGCTAATTTTTTCTTGTGTATGCTAATGTATATGAAGGGTATTGTGTATAATAATATTATATTTGTATTGGTAATATGTAAATGCTACATTTTTTGTGTTAATTTATTTTTCTTGTTACAATTTTTCCTTTTAATTTGGGAAACCCTCACAAATTTAGGTAGAAAACCTTAAGACTGCCAAAAGATGCCGTGAAATAGTTCACTACCTCCGCACATGAAAGTATTTCATAATATTTTTCATGTGTCTCTCAGTTCCGGAACGTTTATCTACCCACTTGTCTGTAAGAATACTGTGACATTTATCTCTAAGGTCCGTTTCGGGATCTCGGAAAATAATTTAATTAACACACTAAAGTTTAAAATTACAAGTATTTATTACAACTAAAAATTAAAATTAAATAAATGACTAAAATCTACAAGTATATTACAATTAAATTATTTAATAAATAACGAACTAATTATAATTAATTAATACAATAAATATCTTAACCAATTTACTTAATATTACTTACAAAAATTATACACAATAAGAGTTAAACAATACACAGTAACGTTGACCTTTTATAACGTAACCGTTAAGCAATACGCGATTCACCCGCTCAAACACAGACAAATCGAGACTAAAACTAGACCGTAAACAAACCGGCGCTTATATAGATGGGCTAATGGAGAGTTCGAGAAAAAACAGATTTTCGATGCACTAATAAAATACAAAATCCTACTGACAGCTTCTGGATAAATCTTAGCAACTGTAAACAAATTAGGATTGAATAGAAGGTGTTACAAAAAGTCCAATTATCTAAATAGGTACCCAGCTCTCACAATACCTGAACAACAATAAACCTGTACTACCTGTGCTATAAATTACTATTTATGTTGCACATAATATTTCCAACTATTACCCTATTATTATTCCCCTATTTATTATTCCCCCCCTATTTATTTAACCCTATTTATTATTCCTATAATTTAGGCCTACGTTAACATTTTTAAACTCTAGGTCATTCTCGAACACTCTTTCCATTTCGATATTGTCACAATACGTTTATAACACTAAGTTTCAAATCTCATTTTTCTTCTGGTGCATTATCTTTGAAGAACGTGGCTACCATAAAAGCCAGTTAAGTTTTCCTGATTGCCCAAGTAAAAAGGCTAACCGAATTCACACCATGCAGACCGAAAAATTCCTTAACCATGATGTTCTACGTCGACCTGGACAGCGCTTATCCTCTATCCACCCCTGCATGATATTCTGCAGTATTCAATATTTCTCGCCTCTTATCACATGAACAAAGTACTCCAACGTTTGACATTTCTTTGTATGTTTAACTTCCATCCATTTATTTAGTTTTACCAAGACATAAATGCTTTTATTTGTATGTTTACCTTCTTGACATTTCTTTGTATGTTTACCTTCCATTGATTTATTTAGTTTCACCAAGACATCAATGCTTTTCTTTGTATGTTTACCTTTCTTTACATTTCTTTGTATGTTTAACTTCCATTGATTTATTTAGTTTCACCTAGACATCAATGCTTCTGATTCTCTTCGTCCATGGCACACACAGCACCACATCTAAAAGGTCTCGGAGTTTTTTATTTAATTTTGGTTCAGCGTCCAAGCCTCTACCAGATTTCAAATGGTAGTTATCAGTTCTTTAGTGAACTAAATTATCGAACATGAAATTTAGGTATTTTAAAAATTTCCATATTGGATGTTCTGTCACCGTCGTCCCCTTTGATTAACTACTATGCCGCCGGCTACAAAGCTTTCGACGTAGCGACAGAAGGAGCCGCCAATAGTTCCGAGAGGGGCGGTAGGCTTGTGTGCGTACCGACAGAGGCCTTTGTCATCAAGGCCGAGCCAGTAACCGCCCTCTACCACAGCGCTCTCGGCAACTATATGAAGAGCGCTACACTCAACAGGGAGATTCAATCCGATCCCGACACAGAGAGATTCAATTCCGATCCAGACACAGAGAAGATCCAATTCCAATCCAGACAGTATCCACAAGCCATCCGCCACGGCACACGGCTGCCGGACTCCAGCGAAGACTAATCGACGACCCCGCAAGAGAGAAGATGATGCTTCCGCTCGCCGACCCAACAGCGTAAGCCGTCAACCGGACCGTCATCGCCCGCTGACGCGAGCGATGCCCACAGCGGTCCCTCGACCGAGCCTTACGCCCACCGGATCCGACGAAGCAGCCATCGACGCACTACTGCAAGGGAAGATGATATTTCCGCTGGACGACGACTCGCCGTGTCGCCCAGCTCCTCGACCGCCACGACGACTACGACCGACACTTCCCATCAAGACGACCACCGCTTAAACGGCCCTTTTCAGGGCTACCAAAATGCAAAGGTTTCAACTCGTCACTTAATGTCACCATCCGGTGACAGTTCCAATCTTTACATTCACCAAATTCACCTTTGAAATAAAATTTAAGGAAGAAATCATTGAGCATGTATAATAACAATCAAACGAATACAATAGTACAAAGTAAATGTTATGATTCTGAGATTTATTTGATAATGATACCATTAATACTATATTTCGAATGATTAAAGTATTATAAAATGACTTAGCGGCTATTTATTCAAATCTTAATGATGTTTATTAAGGTTATTGATTGATCTATTTCAGATTAAAAAACGACTTTTAATTTCTCTTTAACTTTTAGTTATCATGATTTTAAATGTTAATAGAATTTTAAACGATATGTTATTTTGATAAGAAATGAATATTTTTTCGTATCGATTATCATAATGGTTTAGTTTAGTTCAGTTTAGTCAGATGATGTCCCGTTATGAACGTTTGTGTTTATGATGGGAGGAGAATTTTATTATCTCTCTTCCTCTTCATTACATTATAATACATCTATCTTTGTTTGTGTTCCAATCGTTCAGTTATTCTCCTTCTTTGTCGTTATGTTTGAATGTCGCTCCCCATCCCGATGCATAATCAAATGATAATAATCTATCTCAGTTTATTATAATAAGTGGTGGTGGTGGGGGGGGATATATGCAACAGTATTAAAAAGTAATTGTCTAAAATGAGTACAAAATACAAAACCAATTTATTTGTAGTGAATATCGCTGGATTCGTTCCGTTGATTCTCTTTAATGCATGTCGAATGGTGCCGATATAATAATGATTACCGATCTTTACAGATAACGGACGTCAGTCAAATGTTGTTTATCAAAATGTTTGGTGGTGGGGATAGATGAAGGATCGAGAAGATGTGGAGGGGAGAACACCACTCGTGTTGACTACTACCCGCCAGTGTCTCTCGTGACGTGTTAGCAGCAGGACTCTGTGTTAAATTCTTTACCGCTTTTATAACACGCATTTCCAAAACATTATTTTATTTTGTATTATTTAAAACTTTTTTGTGTAGTGATAGTGTAATGTGGTCATGGAACTGTTTTATTATCACATCCTGTAGCGGACTGTGACCAGTTTTTGTTTTTTGATGTTTCACAGAATGCTTACCTGAGTACGGAGATAACATGTCACGCCGTAAACAGAGCAACCCAAAACCACTTAAAGGTGAATGAATAAATACTACTATATTATTAAGAATTAAAATGATTTTCGATTATTAAATTTTTATGAATGGATATTTATAATTCATATGTATTGTCTTAATGATGTATCATAACCTCATTCTCTTTTAGTTCATAAAACTTGCTTATTATCCTATTTTTGTTTATTTCTAAGAAATGGTAACAAAAGAATTCAATAATTTTACAAATATAAATTGTTAATTTATATTTCTAGACAATCTTTTATTGTTTTATTTAATCTTGAATGACAAATTTTTGTAAAACATTAGAAAGAAATACACAATTTCATTCAGTTTTACCATACTAAAATTTTTCTAAACTAATTTTAATGGCAAAAATAAAAGTGATAAAACAAATGATTCACTTTTTGTAAGGTTAAAACATGTTGTTTAGGTTATCAGCCGAAAGGCTGATTTGAACCTCTAGAGACTTTACTAAGTAAAACGAGGAGTGGGTGGTTTACCAGGTTAACACATTTATGTAATTTATTTATAAAGAAGTTATGGACAAATTTTCAAAATTGCAATTAAGTAACAATACATAAGGACATTATTTTCGTACGTAAACTATGGTGAGTAGGAGTGGTATTTCAGTGACTGAAACGATTGTTCCATAAACATTAAAATATAAATAATGCACTTACGTAACTATTATTAAACTAGTCAATTTTGATATAGAAACAAATTGAACATTTTGAAGAAAACCGCTTTATTATGTAGATTTTGTTGACAATTCACAGTCGGTGGTAAACCATAAAGAAGAAACTAATGGGATTGTAAGAAACTTAATAAAAATTCATGGAAATCAGTTAAAGTTGTTTAACACTGGTTATAATTCTATTTTCATGAACTTTAAATTTGTTTACCGTAATTTAAATTTTGTAATATGCTACAGTATTAGCTTCAATATTCTTAATAAAACAATTGCGCGTGGACAACATTTCCTATTCTGTTCCTAGACGGAGTGATTCGGCGCGAAACGTCATTGAACTGTAAATAAAAATAAATTGTCAAAATATCAAATGAAATTGATTAAGTTACTTTATCATTACAATCAAGGATGTTTGTGCTGTATCAATGTAATGGGTTGAAATTAAATATCTTCATCGATGACGTCAACGTGAATTAATCTATTATATAATTGCATGTCCGAATTTGATGCATCTGAAATACTACAGTGATAGTTTTTATCACCGTTAAAATGCTATACGAAACAATGTTTCAAATTTATGAAAAATACATGAAAGAATCCAGTATTAATGATGAAAAAAAATGAATTTTTTTATTTCATTTTCTCGGTTTCTTATTAGTGAAAGTCATAAGTTGATTTTTTGTGGAATTTTTATTAGAATGAAATAATAACTAAAACAATTAAAATCTGCACGGTTATAATACAATTAGGTAATTTTTGTGTAGAAAAATTTAAAACCTGCCTAAAAGTACTCGTCCAATTTAATTATTGTACCAACTGATTAGATATAACGTAAGATCGGAACGGAGCGATTTTCACAAAAATTTCATTATCTTAAATATTGATAAAATGCACATAAAGTGGTGTAGATTATCTAATGAAACTGCAAATTTTCATACGATTTAAAGCGTAATAAAATATCAACCTAATCGCCACTTTGTAAATTGAACGAATGTCTCATCTTTAATTGTTGTGAATTTTAAAATTAAATGCACTAGCGCGATAATGGTAAACCATAATTCTTTTTTTTTTGTGAAGTCGACTAATATATTTCTTTTTATACATATATTTTGGTGTAAGTGATCTGCATCAGCGCAAAAAGTAAGCCTACATGATAACGATAAATAACCTAACAATAACTATTCCTAGATTAAAATTTTACCAGACATTAGCATGAAAGAAAAAATACCAACAGCCAAAAAAAATATTAGATCTAGAACAAGTGTTTTGGCGGCAAAATTTTCCGTTATGATGTTTAAGGGAAATATTGGGTTCCAGTTAAGCAAATTTTTGGAAACCGGAAAATCTATTTATCAGTTCTGCAAATATATCAAAATATGGAAGAATATTTTCTGATAAGTTACTCAATCAATTTTGGTCAATCCAAAGAAGTAAGGGGGAAGTCTGTGTTTGTTTTACACCAAAAACTTTTTTGGTTACAAATTAATCTCCATTATTTTCTTAAAAAGGTGGTATAATCTGTCTTATCATCGGTAGTTGCTAAGTAACATTATAAAAATAAATACAAATGGGTGTCACAGAGGTAAGAAAAAACTTAGTGATTTTGTTTTATCGTTTTCCGCAAATTATATTTTTTGCGTGTAGTGATAGAATGAACATAACGTTTGGTCCAAAGAAACAAAAGCTGTAATTTTTTTAAACTGTTCACATTTTCAAATTCTGTGATCTGATAGAGCCTTTTTTACTGTAATATTTATAAAGAATTTTCAATTACATAAAAATAAAGTAAATTATTGTTTACTAATTAGACAGATTATTTTATTTCTTTACTAACGATGTCTTAAAAAAAGCTTCTTACAGATCACAGAGCAGAATTTTCTCTTTAATTTGACATAACTTTAAATAAATTTGATTAAATAATTAAACAAATTTATGTTCGTTCTAAGATTGCGCTAAAATCCGCCAATTTGGTTTATTGTAAAAGTGCTGGTAAATATTTTTTAAACAGAATACTTTTTTAAATGCTATTATACGTCCTACTATTTTATTGCGCTAAAAAGTTTATTGCTTCTGAGTATCAGTAACAAATTAAAAATTAAGGTAGACCTCCCTTAATATTAACTTTTTTACTTATAGGTCTTTCGTTGTAAAAAAAATTGATGATGTATTTAAAAAATGTATTCCTATATAAATAATCTCAGTGGGAATTTACTCTAACGCAGAAAATAGATGAGTCAAACTCTACCGAGTGTCTATCACATATAGCATATGATAATGGTTGATCATTTGAAAGTGTCTCTAATTCTGCATTTCGTTTGTCTAAGTCGGTGTTTCTTCTGACCTAAAGTACTGAGTTACCGTTTCCAAATGGCAATCAAGAGCGCATATTGACAAAAGCCGTTTTGTTTAGATTATCCGGTCATGCCTGGATTAAAAGAATTTTTTATCTCCTCCAGAAGTTAAACTTGGAGCTAAATAATCAATTTCCAAATACATTATTGGGGTAATAGTTTTCTAAATTAAAAAATTAATTTTGTTCAGTTAGGTACACAAACAGTCAAGGAGTTTTGTTTAATCGTAAAGTATACAGGGATACACCTGTTGACAATAAGTACTCGATACTATTAATAGGTCTTGGTGGTTATATAAAAATTGACGATAAATTTTCGGTCATTGACCTAAAATATTTACGAATTAAGTGTATTGTGTAAAGCTTATACGTTTTGTATTTAAGCTTAACTAATTTAATTTTCAACTGCTGAAAGTTCATTAAAACTTTACTGTTGTATTCATAATTTTAGTTCTTAAGTTGTATTCTAGGCGAATGCGGTAGAGAATATGTGGTTTTGGTACATTTGAATTTTTACTTCCGTGCAAAATTGTTACGACTCTTTTCGACTGACATGAAACTAATAAAACTTTCTTTAAATTCAAAAGGATTTTAGAATCTTTAGTTAATTAGGTAAACCAACTGAAATAAATTTGCAAAATATTTTGTTATCATTTGGATGTAATTATTTACAACTTATTTGTAATACATTTACAATTATTACAATGTTACAATTGAAGTTGTAATCTGGAGGTTAAAATATGAATAGGTATTTAAAAAAATAGGGTTCATTAAATTTACCAGTGAAATCTTAATACTTCTTAGATTTATAATAAAATTCTACACACGGTTGTTACAAAGTATATTAAATTAAAATGTTCGTGTTATTTATTTGTTCGTAAATATTTGTCACTTTATATTGATAACGTATTTTTGACAACACAGGTTCACTTAAGTTTGTTAAACATAGTTTAATCAAATTCACTTAGTTTGTTTTTGGATATTATGATAATGTACTAGGTAGGATAAAATATTAATAAAATGTTAAAAACTTTGTTTTATATTATTTAACAAATGCTTACCTTTGTTCGCAAAAAGCAAAAAGTATAATAATAAATTTATTTTTTACTATAGTTTACAGTTGCCCATAACAGACAGGTGGAGTGTAAAATTATTTACACTCAATCTGTTTGTTGCAGGGTTAAATAAATAGTACTGTTTCTTATCACAGGGTCAGCCAATTAAATGACTGAATTATCTAAGAACAGAAGAGGTAGAGGTGTAAAAGACACTAATCAGAGTTATCTCCTCTGAAAGTAATGAATTTTATTATACAGCCAGACCCTGTGGTGAATGAAGTGAAGGTGTCATTTGCAGAGTGGAAAATATATGCTTTTCAGAGGGCCCGGCATGCTGATAGGCGAACTTTTCCACTCGGTGAGGAAGGTGTTGGTAAACCACCTCACTCCTCGTTTTACTTAGTAAAACCTCTAGAGGTTCAAACCAGCCTTTCGGCTGATGACCTAAACAACATAGTTACAGATCTTGGTAGAATCTGTTTTTATATATTGAATATGTGTAATAAAATTACATTAGAAAACATTGATTGTTTACTCAGATAATGTAGCCTATTATTATTTATTTTAAAAATTAACTTAATCCGGAGGGGTAGGCTTTTGTGTGTTGACTAGACAGTTGAGTTGTGTGCTGTCTGTGATTTATTTGTGTTTCATGACAATACTAATATTTATATTTGATTTTGGATAAACTGTAAGCGCCCTTGAGCATTTGTTTGATGAGTGTTATCTGACATTTCCAGAATCTTCTTTGTTTGTTACTATTGTTGTTATTACTTTAAATGGTTTACAAAGCGTATAGTTTAATAGTAATTAAAAAGCTTACGATCAATTATTTGGATCAATGATGTGACAATATTAGTATAATCAAAACTATATTTTTATTTCTCATTGATATGATAATATACGAACGTCCTTTAGAATTATTCTATCAAAAATTTAAGAATTTTTTTGTGTTTTTGCAGTCTGGAAACCGTATCTGTTTTCAAAATAATTTTCGTTAAGATAAATTTAGTTTTGACTAACTGCTTGTAAATGATAATCTTAGTTTATTTATTTATTTTTAAATATTGTGTTGTTACCAATTACCTGTATGTATATTCAGACGAGAGTTTCCTAATGTAGAAAATTACAAAACATTCTCTTACCAAAGTAAATAATGAAAAATATAACCTACCTTTAATCATGAGTAAACAATGTAAAATGAAAAATATAATGTAATTTTAATCCGGCGGAATGACGAAAAATGAAAATTAACCTCTGTAGAACTTAATAATAGGTAAAGTCACAAATATTGATACTATATATACCACGTAAACATTGTCGAAGAAAGTGCTCGAAATTAAAAAGTTGTAGATTTTTAACTTTCTACAGCTTTGATTGTATAGACTATACTTTTATTGTTAAATACATACTAAGGCCACAATCCTAAACAAATCTCGTTTTTACCGATTTTTATGAGGAAAATACAGAAAATCTTTAATTGACGTTAAACTGAGCGTTGTGGAAAGAAGTGTTCCAAATAAAAGTTTTTAGCTTTTTTAATTTCCTACAACTTTCATTATACACGTTTTTGCCCTAAAATTCATATTAAAAGGCTGTAATCTTAAAAAATCACTTTTTACCACGAGAGCACAGCCTTTCCAAGAATTTCAGCAGACATGGCGCCTTTTATCTTGTAAAGCATTAAAAATGTAGTAAATAAGGTCATTTTTAAAAACATCGTAAGACCCGTTTTTTAGAAAATCGAAAAAGTGAAAAACTGCTCGAATAAAATACATAGTTGACTGATTTTTATGAAAATGTTCGTGTCGGGTCCCTGTATAATACCTAACGTAAGTTCCAAGTTTCAAATTCGTTCGATACTCCGTTTTTAAGTACTTTTCTTCCCTATAAAGCTATTCATATTGGGGAAGAGAACTTTGGTCACTGATTCACTGATTGAATAAAAGCTTGATAATACCTACAGGACAAAATGAAATGAGATACTAATGAGGGACGACATAATCAAATCGGGGTTTTACGTCTACAAATACCTGTAAAATATTACAATATTAAATTTTTTAATTCAAAGTTATTTGTGGGTCAATTTCATTTGAAAGATTCTTGTAAAATATGAAAACACCTGATATTTTGCATGTTATTTACAAACAGTTTTTAGTAACGTCTCAGGAAAACAATGACCAAACTTTTAAAATTGGAAACCTTTTTTACTGGCACTGAACCCGTACAGTTTCCAATTTTCCCACAGCGCTTATTCTTTCTTGATTCGGTTTCCTGTGGTTCAGTTTCCATAAATTCAGAAAAATCCGTAATAATTATCACCATAAATTCAGAAATTTGGCTTCTGTTAGTTTCTGTTACAGAGAAACTTTTCAGTTCTGAGTCGTTAAATAATAGCCAAACCCCAACATGAAAAGTCACAGTTTTTTGGGAGGGATTCCTTCAGCCAGGGGGGTTCCTGCTGTTATGCGTCAGACACTCACCTTCAACCTTAATTAATAAGAATAGGATATATTGGTGGGTTTCCATTTTATAGCTTTATTTACTACTGATAGACTTTACACTGACATCAATGCTGATCCAAAGGCAGCTACACAACAATTTTTGCACTTTACAATTCCAATAGCCACAGGCTGTTAATGTTCCTGAGACATTCCAATTGTTATGAAACATCAGGTTGTAGGGAACGTAATTTACCTTCGCGCCAAGTATTCTTAAACTTTTTGCTTTCGTGTAAAATTATCTCTTTTTTTATTATTTAAGGTTTTGGTAACAATCATTCGTAGGCCTACTCATGAAAATCCCTTTCAGATCTCTTACTAAATATTTCTAAAAATTTATTGATTTAGAATATTTTTCAGTTTAAAAATTAAAATATTTTTTTTTAAAGATTGCTGAAATGTTGTTTCTCGAACGATGTTTTAACAACTAAATTTTAAACACGAGTATGAACTTTTTGTTAGGTTGTGGCTCGTGATGACTTACACTTCATGAATTTGTATTTTCTATTGAGTTGTAGTAACATGTTATATTACAAATTACATAATACTTGTTTCATAAGGACCTCATTAATACAAAAACTTTATCTTTTTGAGAGTTTTATTTTGTAAGCGAGATAAAACTGAGCACGTACTTGAATATTGTACTTTTGTAGAACTTTTAATTAGTATTTTTGCATATTAACACAAAGGTGTATGAAATCCCAATTGTGACTGGAATAAAGTTAATATTAAATTTAATTAGCTACCACTTAACTTATTAGTTTATTATGCACTACTAAATATGATTCAGTATGCCTATTTAAAACTGATTCTGTTTAAATATATATATAATTTAATTTAAAATAAATTTAATATAAATAAATAAAAGTTTTCGTTAAAAGTGTCATAAAATCATTTATTAGTTTAATATTCACGAAATTTCTGATGTTCATTTAGTCCATATATGTAACTTATTATAATGTAAAGCTTCAATAATTTTAACGACATTGCTTCTTAATGATGTATTTCATTTGCTAAATATTTTGCAAAAAAAGAGAGTTAGCATTTGCGCTGTGGTCAAATGTATACTTAGTTGCAAATCAAATTAGATATACATTATAAATATCGCGAAAATCGTTGATAAAGAGGTTTAATTATTTCTCATAGAACATATTTCCTAAAAGTTGACAATCTTTAGAATTAAAATGTTTGGGTGTTTTCTATAAATAGTTTCATTTTTGGAACTAACTATAATACTATATACTTATAGATTCCATCAATCGAGCGTCAACTAAACAACCTGTACATTCTTCTACGCAGACATTCCCATATTCTTCCACTCTTGAGAGAAACTCGTTTGTTATAAATTTTTACAAAGACCTGTTTGGAAATACGGGGTACAAATACACGGTTCAGCAAACCCCTCAAACATAACGTACGCAAACATTTCAAAATAAAGTTTTATGGCATAACAAATTGTGCCCTATAAGCGAGTAACGCCACACTTCACAGAGACTTACTCTTCGAGAACAACAAAATGACTAAGGACTAAGATAATCGCTTCCATTCTAAATTATAGTTTATTAAGTGGATGGTAATATTGAGGGAGTGAATTGTAGGGGGAGGCAAAGGTTAGAATATATAAAACAAATTACAAACGATGTAGGGTGTTACAGGTATGTAGATATGAAACGACTTGCGCAAGATTGAACAAGTTGGAGAACTGCATCAAACTAGTCGAGAGACTGACAAAAAATAGTTTATTAAGATTAATATACTATTAATACACTATAATAAACTCTAATATTTATTAGAGAACGCTAATCGCTTAATTCATACTCTTTCACTTCCACACTTACCACACACCCAATTAGAAGACTGAAGAGACGTTGGAATAGGGATTTGTTATGAAAGTATAAATTTTGTGTGTTGTCACTGGCTCAATCTTCACATACGACAAAACCATTAAACAATAAACATAAATGTATTGCTGGTTGTGTTCTGATACAGTTTTAATTTTTTTCATAAAGTAAAAAGTAACTAGGTTCAAAAATTGCCAGATTTTATTCTACCAGTAGTAAACGGTAATTTTTCAATTTAATATAATACTTTTCGTTATTTTTTGCCAATTTTTATGCGTTTAAAAAATCATGTGAATGTAAAAATTATAATTAAAATAACTGTAAATTTTTTATTAACTTTTTATTTTTACCACTTGTCATACCTTATAATTACATCCTGATTATAGTACATTATAGCTACTGTTCTACAGCACTAAGCTATTTACCGTAATCCAAAAACACCTCTTCCTCTCCTTAGCTCCTATAATGGTGCCATTTTTTGTTGGTACATTGTTCACTGGCCCTCCATTATAGTATATTATTATAATAGTATTTAACTTTATGATTTCCATATAGGAAATTTTCTTTACTTCCTCCTACGCACTAATTTATCCTTATTTCGGTAAACACCAGAATAAGCTTATTCAAAGGTACGGCACTCTTAAAATTTTTTTAACTTGAATTTCGAATTTAAAGAAAAATCAATAATCATAGATTATTCAGGTGACAAAAAACAATAATATTTTAGAAAATTAAAAAAAGCATAAGATATTTTGATGTATATTTGAGTAAATATTTATTTCGAGTTTTTATTTATTTTTTGATGTACAAAGTAGAGATAATTAAATGTCTTCTTCTTCCTGTCATGAATTAGGGCTTCGAACATCTGTGCCCATCTTTTTCGCGGTCTACCCACATCACTTTATCCTTCAGGAATGTAATTTAATGCTCGTTTCCCCCATCTATCCTCACTCGTACGTATCAAATGTTCCTCCCAATTATCTCAGTATTTACCAACTGTTTCTAAGATAGAGGACATTTAAATGGGCCTGGATTTCTTAATGCGAATTATCAGCCTTGATTCTTATTAAGAACCGCATTTCCTCGCCCAGGATCTGACATTCATCTTTCCTCCGAAGTACTCAGGACTTACTGCCGTGCAGCAGTACTAGAACAGCTAAATTCTTGTAAAACTTCAACTGGATCACCTTCCGAACTCTTTTACTCATAATTAAATGTGAAATAATTAAAAGTAGCTGTATTACATTGTTATATGTTAATAAAAAATATCTGGAGATATAATTGAATCCATAAAACTTTATTCACACAAAAAAATTGACTGAAAATAAATTGACCTCATTAGATTTTAAGTTCTTGAGGATAATGGTTTAAACAATTATAACAGAAATTCATAGCCTATTATAATAATTATCCAAGATGTTTTCTGATCTTAGACGTTTGATATAATAATAATATACGTACAATTAAGATTAAAATGTAAATATACATATAATTATGGTGCTATAATTATTAACCTTAGGTAGAGTAATTAATTGTTAGGTAAATATTACAATGAAATATCTTGTTCCTATATTATTACAATGAAGTTAATAAGATGACTATTAATACAGTATTTACTTGGTTTTTAAATACCGATATTTCACGGTTTTTAGAGTAGTGAATGATACATGTTGTTGATAAACAATGATTAGTAGATTTTACATAAACTGAACAATACAGTTCATATAAATTCAGGATCAGTTAATTAACGTAGAGTACGTCTACACACGTTATTTTCATTGACAATAAGGTTACGTTTTGTATAAATGACATATTCATAAATACGCCTGAATAAGTACGTTACGTTTAATTAATATGAATGTTATATTTAATCAGAAACGAAAACCTTTGAACTGAAAACTTATCAGGTAAATGGGTAACGAAAACCTCTGTGTATAAAATTTGACATGTATTCTTGTATGTATTTCAGATCTAAAAATATTTTTGAGTGCTATTGAATGAAAAAGGTGGTTTGATTTATTACTTTCTCTTGCTCTATATAAATGTATAGGAAAGAAAAGTATTGTTTACAATTCGAGTTTTCACCGGAAATACACGTTTTCAGACTCCATGAACAAAAAAAACATGTTCTTAGCGATTGGTCTGTGTGGGTTTGTGACAAAATATCTCAAGAACGGAATTGCGTACGAAGTTAAAACTTGGAACTTAAGTTAGGTACCACAAAGAGACCCGACACGAACATTTTTTTATCAGATCTAGTCAACCGAAAGTAGTACTACTTTATTCGTGAAATTTTTCATTTTTTGCGATTTTCTCAAAAACAGCCCCGAAAGTTTTATTAAATCACCTCATTTACTACTTTTTAAATGCTTTGATTGTTCTGTGTGGGTTTGTAAACAAAATAGTATCTCAAAAATGGAATAGCGTACGAAGTTAACTTGGAACTTAAGTTAGGTATCACGAAGGGACCCGACACGAACATTTTTTATCTAATCGAGTCAACCGGAAGTAGTAGTTTATTAGTGAAATTTTTAATTTTTTTGCGATTTTCTCAAAAACGGCCCCGAAATTTTTATTAAATCACCTCATTTACTCTTTTTTAAAAGCTTTACAAGATAGACGCCATGTCTACTGAAATTCTTGAGGGGCTGTGCTTTCCAGCTAAAAAATGCCTTAATATGCATTTTAGGAAAAATTTAAATTTGTAGAAAATTTAAAATCTACATCTTTTATTTCAAACATTATGTATTTTATACAATGGTTGTAGTGTCAATTTGTGATTTTCTTTATTTTCTCATTAAAATTTGTTAAAATATGGGATTTTTAAAATTGTGCATATGAATTTTACGACAAAGTGTGTGATTAATAATACTGACGTTATAGAAAATTATAAAACCTAACATTTTTTTCAAGCAGTTTTTTCTATAGAGCCTAGTTTGGCATAAATTAGTGATTTTTCGTATTTTTAAGTTCTAAAAAAGTGAATTTCCATTTTGTGTCATTCATTCATTATTAAAATTAGGTTGTTTTAAATTTTACATTGTTTATTCACGATTAAATATTTTTCGTTTATGTTTCATATTTACCTTTGCAAGAGAGAATCGTGTGTTTTTCACAGCTGATTTTTTTAAGTTGTATCAATACCTTGGTCATTAGCAACTATATTGGGGTTGAACTTGTAGGCTTAATAAATTTCAGACCCTAACTTGAAATACTCGTTCATACATTCAGAAGAGAACTGAATCCTACAATCAAATGTTAAAAATTAGTTGTTGATTTTGGTTGCCTTAATGAATTCTGATTTATTTTAGATTTCTTGAAGCAGATTATAGTATTTACTAATTCTATTATTTTAGTGTAATACGTACATGAAATAGTTTTTCTAGTGATAAATAATGATGTGTCTTAATCTACTTATTCTACGTTTACTAATTAAGGTAGGGATTTAATTTCTAATTATTCCTACTACCATAATTTGTATGTATTAATTCTGAATGTCTTTCAACTAATTAGGATGGATCTCTTCTGTTGTAGTAAAATTAAGATAAATGCACAAAATAAGTTGATGAAATTTAAATAGCATCGAATAAATAAATATTGTTGTAATATATTATTCGATAAGTCCCTGTTCATTGTATACGTGTATATTAAATCATTGTGTGCTCAGTTAATATCTTATTTTAAATTAATTAACTCAGATAAATTAATGTGATAAAAATTAATAATGTATGGATTATTTTAATAGTACAACTTATATTAATAATTTATAATAACGTCTGATTTAATGCAAATAATATTCTCATATTTAATATTTTTAATATTAATTACTTTTTGAATAACTTAATATAAAATTACTTATTATAAAATTTTTCATTTTGCAATTATTTTTATGTAAATACTGTTTGGATCGTTATAAGTATTTTTTGTTTTATTAAAAATATATTCAATAATAATATTTCTATACATTATTTAGTAAACATTTTTAACATTAGGTCAATTTATTTGAAAGATTAATGTATCGATTCTCCGGCCACCTCTGTAGCTCAGTTTTAGAACGATAGACTTCAAAGCGTAAGGTTCCGTGTTTGTTTCCTAGCTAGGGTCTGAAATTTTGTAACACATTCATTATTTAGTCATTAGTGGTCATTTGGGTCATCATAGAATAAACGCAATGTCAACTAAAATCCTTGGGAGTTGAGATTTCTTGGAATTTTTTTCTTTTTTTTTAAGATTGCGGCCTTAATTTACATTTTAGGGCAAAACCGTATATAAGTTATAGAAAATTAAAAAACCTACAACTTTTAAATCAAGAATTTATTTCGCGGAGCCTAGTTTAGCTTCAATTATTGTTTTTCCGTATTTTTGAGTTCTGCAAAGGTTGATTTTAATTTTGCGTATTTTACTCATGATTAAAATTATTTTATGCTTTTTATTTTACATTGTTGACTAATGTTGAAACATGGATTATATTTTTCATTATTTACATTGACAGGAGAATGTCGTATAGCGTTTTACATCAGATTTTTATATCTATCCCTGTGTGCCAGAGTTGGTTGTTTTCCGGTGGAAGGATATTACTATTGACCATTTGATTGATTGAATGAATGGTTGAATAATTTCATAAATAATTGAGTCAATGTAGGAAATTTGAGTACTGTTTTATTCACCTTACAGGAACACAAGCGGACTGTATTAATGTTCAACACACACTCACTCACCTGCGCACTGGTCGACTCACTGGAACTAGCTAGCTACACACATGGCAGTAGCCAGCGCCCATTAACACACACACTTTCGCAACTCAACACATTCACACACAAATAAAACATTTATTAAATATTAACCACCATTATATGGATTAAGTTTTCGAAAAATCATGTTCGTTATTTTTGAGGTTGTTTTCTTAGTCTTCTTGATTTATTAAATTCCAGTTTAGATGGGACTGTCATTAAAGATGTCAATTAGGCCTAACAATGCAGTACAATATTAACACCTCATAATTATCTTCTAGAAATAAGAATTATACATTATGTTCTTTGGATGAATTGCGTAACAAGTTATTTGATTTCATTTTATGAGTATTAAACAATGTGTCATTAGTCATTCCTGAGACTTATACTTACTAGACGAGTAAATACGAGACAAGTTTGACAATTTCTTCAACTATCCTTTTCAAAAAGTCTTTGCCTTAATTGTAGATTTATCTGGATCTATTTTGACAGTTTATTTACTTAAAGACGGATATTTAAGAACTTATCTATCGTCAAATTTATAAATCTGTTATTTTACTTATCTGTCAATATAAGAAATTATGATATATGCTCGGATACACTCTAAAAATAAATTGATATGTAATATAAACAAATTGTTTGTGATAGATTTATTTATCCTCTAGTAATCTGTATATTTATTATAGTGTTTAACATTCCGTAGATATGTATTTGTCATCTACATGACGTTGATTTGAAGGAACTAATCTATGCATTAAATACTATCCATAATTTAATTTTAAGAAAATAAATAAATTTATTTCAACGGGTTATTTCCGTAATCGTGAACTTTGGTAAAAATTTTAAATATTTTGAACGATATCTTAGGTCTTTAGCTTACAACATTTGGCTAAAATCCGGATCTTATACTGTCTTTACTGTATTATTTCTATTGTGTATTAATAATATAAATTTAACAATTATTTTAAATTAAATTAAAAAAAATTGAAGATTTCATAGAATTTTAAAAATAAATTTTTGGAATCCGTAAGAGTATACCTATTAGTAATTTTTATTATATTCTGATTTTTAACTTAATTTTTTTTTAGAATAAGACGGATGAACTTCAGTTTTGTGTGAATTACCTCTCAAAATTGTAATGATTTCTCGGGAAGTTCCATTTTTAAGATTACTGATAATAAAATTATTTGTTTTATAAATTTATTGATAACAGACATAAAATGATTACACAGAAGCAAATAGAATTTATAAACTTTGGTAAATTTAATTTAAAGAAAAAGTTGAATCAAAATTGCAGAATATTAGTACTTGATACATTCCTACTGTATTAAAAAAAAAATTAAGCTTTATAATAAAGTTTATCTGGGGTTTTACTATACGGACATAAAACGTGGGTGTTGAGGAAGCAGGATAAAGAAAGTTTATTAGCGGTAAATGTATGGTTACGGAAACAAAAACAGAAGATCAACTGGATTGAGAAGAAAGAATTAGGAAAAATGACTAAGGGATTAGATGGAAAAGAGAACTCATTGCCAGGTTGAACAAGAGGAATATGGAGTATTATGAAATATTATTATGAGGATATGATTATTAAGAGGAGTATTGTGAAATATTATTTAATAGTGAAATTTTTTGATGGTAAGATGCTGGGTAAGAGAAAAAAGATAAGGTCAAGAAAACAGAAGAATTGATGAAATTTAATAAGTAGCTACATGTACATGAAAATCATGTTTACTAAAAGGAATTCATAGTTGAATTACTAGGCGAAGCTTTCAGATTATGAACAAATGCAATCAATTTATTACTGTTTATCAGTCTTCAAAGTACTGAATCTCCTTCCTAAATTAACTTGTAAGTGAACAGCAGAAAAAAAGTCCTCCAGAAGGTGTTCAATCAAATTACACCACTAAACTCTTCTCAAGAACCACATTTACACCACCTGGATCTGACGTTTATCTTTCCTCCCAAGTTCCCAGGACTCACTACCATAATATAATTTAATTATTTGGTGTTACTAAAATTTGACATACCCGTTACAAAACATGCTGACGAATTGAAAGTGGAGTTATTAGCCCACCTGAGAACTAAAGTAGAGTAGTTAAGGGAATGAAAGAATAGTCCACGAAAGGACTCATGTTCCTGCAACAAGACGCAGCCGTTAGAATATGAATGATTTGTAATTATTATAAATTTTTTATTTCGTTTTTGTTAGATAAAGAATTAGTCCTTCGCGCTCCTACAAATAAATTTCTAACATTTAGTGCTTTCAGATTCAGATCGAAACCAAAATAAAATAAATTAAAAATAATACTTAGGCCAACAGTTTATAGTTTGCCACTACATCAAGAACTTAAAAAATAAATTTCACTTTGATTAGTCTAATGTCTACATGGGTCATTTACATGTTTTCACTACTGAATGTGTAAACCTTTAAATGTTTTAATTTTATAGCATTTACTTACAAAATAGTCTTAAACTAATCAAATATAACTTTTTTTTATTAAGAAATGTATTTTTAGATGCAAAAATAGTTTTTCTGATACGATTTAAATTCTACGATCGGTTTTAGATTTATTTTTATATCAAAATAATGAAAATAAAATACTAAAACATACTAAAAAAAAAAAACACAAGAGGTTTACGATTACGCTTTAATTTGAATACTAGTAAATAATCCGATTTCAGTTCTATATTTCTCCAGTAAGAATTTATTAAATGTAGGCGTATTTTATTTAAATATTGATATAAAATACGACTAATCTGAATTGATTTGTATCTTTTTATGTATTTTTAAATAATAAAAACTTATATTTTTATTTATCCATAAAGATAAAGATTTACTTGCAAAGAAACTATTATGTTTGGATTTATATCTGGTATATTACAAATTTTTTTTCATCGTAGGCGTTGTCAGGATTCTCGTTTTCTTCTTGTTAACATTTATAACAGTGTTGGGTATCAAATGACACAGTTTCTGAATGTTATTACCTTAGAGAATTAGTTTTCCGTGTACTGTATTTGTTTTTATGGCTAAAATATTAATTCATCGTATTACCTTCTTTATTAATTTTTTTAAATTTATGATTTACCTACTTCCTATAATAAAATAATATGAGTAATTTATTCCTCGTGTTTACAGTTTGCCCTTTACAGAAAATTTCATGACAGGATACATATGAGACGTTTTGACTTTATATTTATTTTTTTACTTTCTCTTGCCTTATAATGAATAATGTATTTATAGGAAAGGAAACTATTTTTTTCATGACGATTTTTCAAAATCGAGTTTTCCGGAATTTTTTACCCACCGGGTTTAGTGGTAAAGTTATCGCCACGAGTCAGCTGTTTTAACATCTGATTTTCGGAGACGAAGATTCTGTGGCTCAAATCCTAGTAAAGGTAGTTATCTCAGGAATGATCGGCCTAGTACTAGACTACACCTCATTTACGCGTCATACGTATTGCTTTATATCATTCGGTCATAGGTTTGCTTATTGTTCTAAATTGAACAGATTGCCAACATACACGCATTAGGGATAACAAATTATTAAAAATGAGAGTTTTACTTTCGTATTTTTATGTATAATACGATCTGCTTCTTAGAATCTTTAGAACTAAAACTCCAGTAATTTCAATTATTTTAAATGTTTCTTAGAAGATGACGTATTTTCATTTAGATATACTAGATTTGCTTTCACTCTACGCTACGTCACGCGTGATAGTCCTTAAAATGATAAACGACAGATCTATAAAATTTGAAACTTTGTAATTGATGTTGCTGTGATCTAATATTTACGACTACTGCAAATAAAATCGTATGAACATACAATTAAATTATTAATTTCAACAACTTATAGTACTCGTATTTGTTCCTTGTGAATTTTTATTACTGTGTCGTAGAAACTGTTGGTATTGTAATAAAAAAAACTTACTTCAGCATGTTTAGAATTTTGAAGTATATTACCAGTTGCGTTTAATTTTGATACTCTAGTAATAATTTCGCCTTAAAATAATTAATTAAAGACATGTATTATATTAATACAAGAAAAAAGTAATTACCAACAATTGTTATTTTACGCAATGTATTTTGTTAAAAATGACTGAGGGCAGTTTGAAATTTTTTTCTTTGACTTAGAGCTTTTTGCTATCAATATACGAAATATTATTTTGCCGAATACTCGTGTCGGTTTGGCCATAAATCTTGTTTCAAAAATTTAGGGTATGCAGTTTTTTATTGGTACTTAACAAACAAGTTACTACCAAGATATTTAAACACTCCTATAACCCAATAAGAAATCAACACGTACAGTAGAAAATACTAAAGGAGACTGGAGTCTCACCAAAATCACCTGCCCATCTCACTCTCAAATAATTCTCACAACACTTGCCGACTGAAACGGGGAAGTCCTGCGGATTTATTTCAAAGTGACAAAACGACGATGAAGTAATAATCTACGAAGTTTCTACATTTGGGAGGTTTTCTTTGCTCATGATACGTACAAAGGAAACCCTATCTTTTTATTCTATATCAGAATATATTGCAGGTTTAGTTGCAATAAAAAAATGCTGGTAATGATATCTGTTTTGAATACAATAGTTAATTAAAATCTATAAAAATGCTTAAGATTGTATTGTTGCGAAAAATTAAAACTGTATCGATAGAGCATGTAACTGTAGACAAAGGATAAAACGTATAATAACTTATTATCATTATTTTTGATAGCACAAAGCATAGCGAGTTCGATTTCTATAATGCAAGATAGTGGCAGACTATATTTTAAAAAGCTTCCCGTAGAATTGCTATATTAGACGTAAAAATTATATAAAAACATTAATTTTTAAGTAATTAATTTTTAATATAATTTTTTAAGTATATTAATTTTTAAGTTTTTAACAATGTAGTTTACCTTTCTCTTGCCCTATGTTTTGTTAATGTAGAGAAGGAAAATATTGTCTTCATGTCGATTTTTTCGAAATCGAGTTTTTACCGAAAATACACGTTTTCAAGCCCCCTGAATACCAAAAAACTGTGTTTCTAGCGGTTAGTATGTGTGTGTGTGTGTGTGTGTGTGCGCGCGCGCGCGCGTGCGCGCGTGCGTGCGTGTGTGGAAAACTATCTCAAGGACGAATTAGTTATAATTTTGATGAACACATTTTCATCAAAATCGGTCTACCGGCAGTAGTAGTTTATTCGTGCGAGTTTTTCATAAACGGCTTCTACGATGTTTCAAAAATCGCCTCGTTTATTACATTTTTATGCTCTACAAGATAGGGTAAGCGTCATATAGCTATGTTGAAATTCTTCGGTGGCTGTGATCTCGTTGTATAAATTTTTTAAGATTGCAGCCTTAATATGCATTACGACAAAAGTGTATAATTTAAGAAAGTTAAAAAAAATACAACGTTTATTTCAAGAATTTTTTTCTACAGAGTCTAGTTTAGCATGAATTAGTGATTTTCCATGATTTTATGTTCTGCAGAGGTTGATTTTCATTCAGCATCATTCACTCTTGATTAAAATTAGGTTATATTTTAATTAATATCATTAATGTTTAATGTTTTGTTTCATTATTTAAATTGTCAAGAGAAAGTCGTATCAGCGTTGCACACAGCTTTGTTTGTTTTGTTTAATGTTTATTTAGCAATAAACTACCGATTTAACATAATGTAGTGCATAATATTATTCTATAATTAAATTGAAAGTTCTGATTATCAGTATTATGTAATGTGTAGCTGAAATTGAGGATTATTAAGCCAACGTAGCAGTGTAATTCACATTTACGTTCAAAAAAGATTTGAATGAACTATAATGGTTAAAATGATTTATGTAGGCTATTTATTTTTCATTCAGCAGCTACTTATTTACTACGCAATTGACAGTTTTTACATATTACTTATTTGTTTATTCAGTTAAAATGCATTTTCTGCAAACGTTGTTAGACGTTTTTTAACATCTGAGTTTGTTTACTATCAGTCTAAAAATTACTGCAAGTAAATAAGGTAAAAGTATTTACACGATAAAGACAATATCCAACGGTATTGCTTCCAAAAGAAAAACAAAATTATTTACAATTTTTTTAAACCTTAAATCTAGATAAAAGATGAATAACAGGAATAGAAAAATTTAACAAAAATATCGGAGATGAGAATAAAAGGTGTAGAAGAATAATATGACCATAGTGAATAATATGAACTTAAATTAACAATATAAGTTATTCGGTAACTCTGAACGGAAGGTCAAGTAATGTTTCCATAAGTTTATTATTTTTTTGGTTTATATAAATTCGCATCAACATTTTAGTTTTGCCAGATTGTCGGAAGGTTCTCGTGAGTACAATTTTCTTACCTGGCCGAGAATGGAATCTCGGACCTTCCGCTTTGTACTTCAGCATAATTAGCGCTCTAAACAATGGCGTTTAAGTAGGCAGACTATAGTTATTATTATTCTTGTTATTCCCTATCCACAAAAATAACTAAATTATTATAAAATTAAAGGGTATTCGAGATACGTTTTCAAATATTTCTTCTTTAAATTGAAATGTGTATTATTTGAGAACTTAACTCATGAAATTAAAGAAACCATTAATAATAAAAATTTAGCAAAAACTTCTTTAAAAACTCATAAACGTTCGCTCTTATTTCTAGCTTTATACCTACGACCTTTTAAGTGTATAACGTCCTTTATGTAGCCTATCTTTTGTCAATAAGAAACACTGCATCAAGATTTGTCGTGAATTTAAGTTAAAAAGTACAACCAGACTTAAAGATAGCACATTTAATTTTCAAAACGAATTCATATTTTTAACAAGTAATAGTATTCATTCAACGAAGAACAATTATCATTTGATTTGAAATATTACAAAAAGTAACGCAGAAAGCCGGAGAATATGGAATTGACTCAAGAAACAAACCTTGTTATAACATTAATTATTATTATCATTACTAAAATATTTTTTAAAGTTTCCACATAGCCTATGTTTACTAAGCACTATCGGATGTTTTCTTTTCACTCGTCTTGTTGTGTCACAACATATATCATTCTTCTAGAAGGCTGATACCAAATTCAATCTGATATTAAAAGAAAAATATTTTAAAAGAATATAAATTATAAATAATTTTTAGATTTGAGTAACTATTGTAGAATTTTGTAACATTTTTTTTACGTTGAAATCTCAGATTACAAAACCTGTAGTTTTGCGTAACTTTAAGTTGTCTTGTGTTATACAAATATAATAAGTTGCTGATGTGTGTGTAAAATGATGGTTAAAAATTTATTCTCTTATCATTTCAAATTGCTTCATTTTGGTATTATTAAAACAATAAAAATTTTGTGTACTTATTCACTGTTTTTTATTGTTGTTAAAAATTGTATGCTGTATATTGGTTACTATCTTAGATTCTGTCTACTTTTCAACTCGTTTATTATCTATTTTTCTTATCATTTTTTGCCGCTTCTGCCTGACAAAAACAGGTTCTTATCAGGGGAAAAATTAAATTATGACTGAACGAAGATAGGTTCAAGTTTGATAAGGCAATTCTTGTTTCAAAGGTTAATAAACTACACTCTATAATTAAATATATGTGCTGAAATGTGTAAAAAAATACATCGTATATGCTATATAGATTCTATCTTTATTATATTACTTAAGGAAAAAAACCAGTTTACAATCTATTAATGACGCTAATCTCTGATTAATATTTTTTAATATTTATGTTTCTCTTTCTTTTTAATTTAAAAAAATGGTGTGAAACCCTCACACGACTTTCAATATAAATAATGAACCATATAACATATGTTTAATCATGATTGAACAATGTAAATTTAAAGTATAACCCTATTTTAATCATGATTGAATGACGCTAAATGAAAATCGAACTCTGTTCGATTTAAAAATACGGAAAATCACTAACTGACGCTAAACTAGACATTGTAGAATAATAACCTTGAAATAAAAGTTGTAAGTTTTTAAAATTTCTATTACTGATCAATCAAACTTTGGTTGTAAAATGCATACTTAGCCCACAACCTTCAAAAATCACATTTTGTACCGATTTTAATGAGCGAAATACAGAAAATCAAAAAATTGGTGTTAAACTAGGCGCTTTAGAAAAATATTTGAATAAAATTTTTCGTTTTCTTATGTCTTACAACTTTATTTATAATACGCACTTTTTTCCTAAAGTTCATATTAAGGCATCAATCCTTCAAAAACTATTTTTAGCCACTAGAGCGCAGATCCCACGAATTTCAGCTGATGTGGTGCTTACCCTATAATGAGGAACATAAAAATGTAATTAATTAGGCAATTTTTAAAAAAGTTGTAGGAGCCGTTTTTTGAGAAAATCGCAAAAACAGAAAAATTGCACGAATAGACTATTACTTCAGGTTGACCGATTTTGATGAAAATGTTTGTATCAGGTCCCCTCATGGTGCCTAACTTATGTCCCAAGTTTCAACTTCGTAAGATATCCGTTCTTGACAAATTTTGTTCACACACATACACACACAGATCAATCGGCAAAACTCGTTTTTTGGTTCACCGGGCCTGAAAACGTGTATTTTCGGTGAAAATTCCATTTCGAAAAATCGACTTGAAAACAATACCTTCTTTCCCTGTACATTCATACAGGGCAAGAGAAAGTTAACACTGAGGGTTTATAGTATTGTGTAAAGTAATTTGTATTTTTTCTAAAAATATTGTAGCCTATACTTTATTATTTTGTTCAGATATTGGTCTCATTATATAAATATACGATTGTGGTCTGTTAAATAAAACAGTTTTTTATTTTTACATGTGTAATATTGATACATCTGTTAAATCATCCGATATCAGAACATCTGTTTTTAGTTCAAAGTTTTTTCTTATCATTTCCGTAGATTTGATATTGAACATGAACGTTGATGCGCAATTCGAAAGATTATCGATGAGTAACATAAATATAAAAATAATGTATTTTAGAAATTCATTCTATTAACAATAATCAAAAGCTATCAAATTTCTGTCTCTTACAAATTAAGAATATTAATTTTCTAAGATGGTAAACTAAGCTGTTTACTACATTATTTTAACAGATTGATATTCCTGTAATTTTAAATGTAGTTGTATTTTCTTGGGAGTTTATAACAAATACATATATAGTTCGATAAATATCTTTTTCTGCATAGCTTCCACTTCGTTAATAGTTTCTGAAAATGAACATTAAGATAAATTTTACCTTTGGTTTTTCCAACACGTCTCTGCAATTTTACTTGACGCGAGATTGTATTATTACTGTTTATTATTATAGCGGCTTTTCTGCAGCTTAAGGCCATTTACCGCAACCCAAAACGTGTTCATTTCTATTGAACACATCTTCACCCGGTATACCCCTCTTCGCCATAGCTATCATCATTTATGTCACTCTTTCTTGGTCATTCTCGCTTTTTTTTGTCGAGCTAGAACCTATGGATAAAACCTCTGTGGCAACTTCTTCTTCATTCTTCGCTGATGACTGTACCAGATGAGTCCATTCATTAATTTGTCGAATTATAAAATGTTTTGTCAACTTTGCTTCGGTCTTCCAGTCACCCTCCCTTACATTCCTTGCTACCATGCCATACCTTGCACTTGCTATCATACCATTGGATTCCGAGTATCCATATTTTTCGAAAGCGAACTCATCTCCTTTAGTGTTGTGAATGGTAAAAGAACGCTCTTTGGGGCCAGTTGTCCGTGGCTATTCGAAGGACACGTCTATACCATACCGTACTAAAACTACTTGATCTTTTTTCTGTCAACTATAGTATCCTGAAACCGGTCCTTTGCCTTATGTTTTCATATTTCACATTCTCCACTCTTGAGACCCTACATTACCGTCGTACCCAATCCATATTTGATGCCTCCAGCATTTGTTTATTCCTAAAGCTAATTTATCATAACTCAGCATCATATGTAATTATCGGCTCCATTACAGATGAAGCCGCTAACTTTTTTGTTATCATCTGCATCTACTAGATCAGAACATAGCATCTAGCAGCACACTTATGAATATCATGAGTCTAAAAAAATTTTTTCAGTTATAAGCCTAAAGGATTTTTACATCTACAATATTTAAACCATTATGAGTACTGCAGTATAGGCCTACCTATAAGATTAAATAATTAACAATAATCAAGAATTCTGGGGGGGGGGATTAGGGTAGTTTCGCTTAAGTTTACTCGGTTAAGTTATTGTTAGTAAAAAGGAAAGTAAGTTGGTCTTAACGTAAAAAAATAATTTATTAGAACGTTTGCTTTACTAATCTAAGCACTTATATCTGGTATGAACTTACATGTATTTTATACAATAATTTTGTCATGGTTCACAAAACCCAGACCCTTTTTGTGATATTCGAATGCAAAACGATACGATATAAATTTATCATTATAAATTGATTAGAAAAATAAAATTAATGATTGTTTTATAAAATTATTTATATATGATTCATCATGTAAAAATTTATTTTCCAAGCAGTTACGTTATTTCAATGTGCACTATGGTATTTATTTATTTTTGCGTGGGGTTGAAGACAAATTATTGCAAAATTCATTTATAATATTTCAACAAACACAATAAGTTACTTTAACTGTTTAGCCATTGATCACGGTTGGCGTACGAATGTGCCTCAGGCTGGCCACGCACTGCATAATAAGTCAGTGTTTCTATATATCTTGTCACAATGCAACATTAATTCCAATTGTATAAAATAAATTGTAAAATTATGAAATATGCAATATGTAATATTTATTTTTTATAGAGTATAGTAGTGAGAATATTAAAAGGAATGTCACGAGTTCGAGTCCCTGGGCCACTTACCCTAGAATGAATTCTTTATGTATTTCCTTAGGGTAGAAATTAATTATAACTTTTATCAGTGTTACGAGTATTTCTTATAACTCGATATAAAGAACTTATTTATCTACTTACTTAAGAACTTCACGTTTTTCAATATTATAACACCGTAGTTTGTTAGATAGTAATTTTTATCGAATTCTTAAAAGAATCCTAGTTGATTGTACAACTAAATTGAACACTCTCTAACTCTACAATGCCACCTCAATACCGATTCTACAAAATTGAATGAACGCATGTTATCGGAAAGGGTTGCTAGATTGTGTAACGTAGTAAATAAATAAAGTCTAAGAATGTAAGTAATATATTTACAGTAATTAAAACAAAATATCATCTTCTTACCTCAATTAATTTTTACCATAATTTTTGTACCGTAATTTAGAGATAAACTTCACTCATCAATGAGCCTTATTTTTTATAATCAGTGAATATTTGCCTTTAATTATTGGTTTAAACACAAAATATCGTATAAATGTGAAATTATTTCTCTTAATGGTTTCTCTTTGAAACCTCTTTGGTTTCTCTTTGCCGGCCGCATTGGCGTAGTTGGTAACGTGCTCGCCTCTCATCATGCGGTCTTGGGTTCGAATCCCATTCAGGCACGGCATATTTTCATACGTTACAAAAATCATTTCATCCTTCACGTCTGCATTAGCAGTAATTGCAGAATAGTCGGACGTTTAACCAAAAAAAAAAAAAATAAATAAATAAAAAAAAAAAATTCTCTTTGAAACTAAAAACTTTGTTTTAGATATTGAAATAAAATGAAACTGCGATATATAAATAGAAAAATGTATCTACGTTTGTTTAGAAAAAATATTTTTTAAGTTACTTTTTATTAAGAAGTTTTACTACAGACCTTGCAAATTCAATATTGAGGGGGGGGGGGTTGAGATTATAGTTAACTAACTGTGATTGCTTGTGTTTGATGTACTGACTCATAATTAATTGTTGAGCTTCCTTAGAGTATTTTTTTGTTCACTGACATTAAAATAATTCTTTTTTTATCCCTAGTGAGTTTACGTTGAAATCTGCTCAATTTAAAACAAGAAGCAACTACATGTTAAAATTATATGTATGACCTCAAAATGAGATGTAGTATTGTACAGACTTAGAGCGACCATTCCGGAGAGAGTATGGTTATTTGAATTACAACATCAAAGTACACCGGTAACCACTTTCTAGTACTAAAATCCGTATAAGAGTAACTATCTTTACTAGGAATTGAACACGGAACTATAGCGTATAGAAGAGATCTCTTCTATACGCTATGACGGAACCTAGGTCACCGAAATCAGCTGTTTAACAGCTGACTCGCAACGACGCTTAACAAAAAATATAATTCGTGCTACAAGTTGTTGTAGTTGATATTTTATGTATTTATAAAGCAGTTGTCAATAGTCATCCGTCTATTGATGTTAGATAAACTATAGCACTATAGACATTAGTATTAAAGTCTATAACAGAATTTCATAGAAAAATTATTTATAATTTAATGAATGACTATATTTCTATGATATATTTATGAATCATTCAGTCAGTAACTTGCTGTGTCAGTCATTGTGAGTCACATTCAAGTTTATTCACTTTTGATTAAACTGATTGTGACTGTGTTTACCGTTGTATATGTGTTCGGTATGTATCAGTAATTTACGACTTCTTTTAGATGGGCTTTAGTAAAAATAGTATAAGAAACTATTCGTATTATTCTTAAAAAAAAAAACCCACCGAGTTGGTCTAGTGGTGAAGTAATAATAAGTATACGTAATAAGTATTGTATAGATGGCCTTCGGGCCAGCCCAGTCAATCAGCTGGTAGAAATTCTGTATTATTTGTTCAGTAACACCGATTGGGAAATCGACTTTGTATGGTGACCAGTTGATAGCAATCCTTGAA
Organism: Catonia carolina; assembly: GCA_035578175.1. Classification (NCBI taxonomy): domain Eukaryota; kingdom Metazoa; phylum Arthropoda; class Insecta; order Hemiptera; family Achilidae; genus Catonia; species Catonia carolina. The sequence goes on from JAQMRL010000002.1 coordinate 88,141,853, forward strand.
CAAATCTACTGAGGGTCCCTGTTCAAACTCATGCCTAATTACGTCAAATAATACAGTAAAGCAGCGATTCAAATTGCAGAGCAGAGTATTCAAATTGGGTAGTTGTCAATAATGTACAGTTCCCGATAACAAATAAAAAAGCTAATAAAAACTTGTATATTCAGCTGTTTTATAGCTGATTTTTGAAGACTGAGGTTCTGTGGTTCAAATCTCAGTAAAGGTTATGTTATTTTTACAGTATACAGATTTGAATACTAGACAGCGGTTACTGGTGTACTTTGATGGTTTGGGTTCAATTAACCATACTCTGTCAGGCCTGAGTCTGAATGAGACTACACCTCATTTATATGTCATGCATATTTTATCATCCTAATCTTTTTGGGTATTTGGTTGCTAATTGTTCTTAAATTGAACAGATTGGGACGTACACACATTAGGAATTTTTAAAAAATGTAAAAAAATACATGCGTTTACCATTCTACGTTATTGTAGTTATTTATCTTTAAATTTTTTTATGTATTTATTTAACGTCGCATCAACTGCAACGGTCATTAGCGGAGACGTTTGTGTGTAACTGTGCGAGGATGAAATGATTTTTTGTAACATATGAAATGTATGCACGTATGCCGTGCCTGAGTGGGACAATATTAATAATAATATTAATACTCTAAAAATTTGGTTTCAAGTTTAAATGCCTGCTTTGAGTAACAGTTTTATAAAAATGAATAACAATGAGTGATTTCGATAATACACAGTGTTGCAATCTGATAATTTCAGCTATTACTTTATTCATTAATTTTCTTAAACGAAGACTAATTTGTCTACAATTAAAAAAAAAGTATGCAGACCTATTTCAAGATGTTGGCTATTTCTTATTTCGTTATCTTTTCTTTAATATTCAATAAATTTTCAAATGCTTTTACATTGTTGTATAAGATTAAAATGTGGGCAAATTCAATTATAAATTTTGTAAACCGAAAAAGAGGTTAGTTTTTACCGTACTAAAGACGTATGGTGTGTATTTTTATTACAACTGAAAATTTTATTCCTAGTGGGAATTCCAAAACTTATAATTCACTTTCAAGAACATTCTAAAGCTGCTCTATTGACTGGTTTCTCTGTTAATTCCAGCCCTAGGGTAATAAATTGCAACAAGTAAGTTAGTGTAACATGTAATCAACCCAGGATAATGTACTGCTTATGGAGGCTTATATTATAAGTTAATAACTTAATTTTAACACTTTTCTTAAATGAATGAGAACTACATGTTGACGTTTGATACTTATAGCATATTCAGTTATTATTTTTTTGTCTAAGTTATCTTGATTATTTTGAGATAGTTTTCTAATATTTTCAGATAAGAAGTTGTAGGCCCTATAAATTAAAAATTTTAGTCATTGTTATAATAGGCCTACTCTACACATAGGCCAATATTTATTATAATCTTTAGTTTAAAAATAATAAGATTAATAATAGAATAAGTTATAATCTACAATCGGTTATTTTAATTTTAGTTAAAATGTTTGGTACCAGCAAATAAGTTTACTTATGCTGTTAGGATTGCATTTATGCAAATATATTAATAAAAACAAAATAAGTTGTAAAAAAATAAATGTAAAATTCGTATTGTAATGTATTTCTATCGTATATTTGTTAGATCGTAACAAATATTAATATACGTCTTTCCCTGGCTAGTAAATTGCTAATTAACTAAACAATAATTAAATTAGTATGGACGTACAGAATTGAACTGAGGGGATCAGCGGGCTTGTCTCCGCGTGGTTCATAACCAATGACATAATTAACTATGACTTAGACTGTGATTATAGTCGAGCGGCGAGGAGCGGTGAGAGAGCGGTGCGGTTGGTGGAGAGGCAGAAACATACCTTTACTTGTTATAGTGTGCGTGTATAGTAGAGTTGCGAGCAGAACGAAGAGGAGAGAGGTGCATAAGAGCGGCGCTGAAAGAAACAAAATAGTTTGTTTTGCAAGCGGTGATGAACGCGCAGACCAGTGGGTTTGGACATATTTATTCGGTAACCAACAATTTTGTGAATACTGTTAACTGAAATTGACACATTTTTCAGCTACTTGAAAACTAATTTTTCGTAACTATTAAGATAGGCTTATTGAAGATAGAAAATCTTTCTTTTTGAATCTACATACTCACTGCAAAGTAAGAGCTAATCATTCTTCATTACTACTAATTGGATTGCGAATTTCCATGTTGGCTGCATTCGTGAGCTTACTTGACGCAAAATATAGTCAAAAGTGCAGATTGACATTCTAAATTATTGTCTAAACTTATTCGTATAAAACCTAATTTTAAGAACAAGCGATTAAGTTATCCATTGTCTTCTCTATCAGCATTTATTGGGTGAACGGACATCTTCTTATCCGTTGTCTTGGTTTAAAACGTACCGTTGTACCGTTGTCTTGGTGTAAAACGTACAATTTTATAGCACTACTTTCCAAATATGCCAATTTGTTTTCTTTCGGCACAGACATTTTGACACGTTTCGCTTTCCGCGTCGCGCTCCTCACTGCTCTACTATATGTGTTCACCTCTTTGGAATCTCTTGCTCTTATCGCAGGTCTCCTCGCCGCTCCACAATAAATAGGGGCTTACATATAAACACTGTTCTAGACGAAATGCAACGAAACAGAAAATAACAAAATAGATTTGAATGTCACCAAAACCCTTTAGCAATTAACCTTTTAGAAAATAGTTACCACTAGGTCTGCCACAGACTGAAACTTATCAAAATTTTAGACTTACCGTACATACAAAATTACAAACGGTGACAACTATCGCCGATAAAATTTTTATATCTTTTAATTTTTTAATTGAGCCCACAATAATATTTCTAAATTTTGTATTTATAATAAATACATTGAAAATTAACCTGACCAACTACTTTTTAAATAATATAATATATAATTTTTAAATTGGAGTTACGCTAGTGGGCGTAATCTCTATCAAGATATAATTTATAACGTTATAAAATTTATATATTATTAAATAATTTAACTGATTGTAAATAATATTCATAGAAGTTTTTAAAAAAATGAAGATACGTTTTGTTTTGTTTTATAAGCTTGTTAAAATTCTTTTTAGAGATAAAATTACTATTATTATTTTTGAGTATATTTTACGTTGCATCAACATCCTGGTCATTGAGATAATTGTAAGATTTGTTACAGGCAGTTTGAATGTGTAATTTTCAGACCCCTGCCTGAAATTGATCCGGAAACTTTCTGCTTTGTAGTTCAGCACGTTCACCACTACGCCAGAATTTTGTTATTATTAAACTATTATTTTTTTAACATTTAAAGTAAATTTTTTAAGCAATTTAAAGCAACCTATTCTCATAAACCATTTATATTTAGTGAGGTTATTTTGTCATTGGAAACAATTCCATTAAAAGTTTAATATTATATATTAACATATAAAATATTACTTTTATCATTTTGTAATGATACATTATAATTATTTTTAGTTTATTTAAAGTAGCATCAATATCTTGAGGTAGGTGGAGTGTTAAATTATTTGCACTCAATCTGCCAGTTCCAAGGCTACAAAAAATAGTTCTGTTTCTTTTCACATGATTGACTGAATCATTAAAGAACAGAAGAGGTAGAGGTGTAAAAGACACTAAGCAGAGTTATCTCCTGTGATAGTAATGAATTCATTGTACAGCCTGACCCTGTGGTGAATGAATTGAAGGTGTCGTTTTTGTAGGGTAGAAAGTAGATGCTTTTTGGAGGTCCAGGCGTGCTGATAAGCATATTTTTCCACTCAGTGGGGAAGGCAATAGTAAACCACTTCACTCCTCGTTTTACTTAGTAAAACCTCTTGAGGTTAAACCACTCTTTCGGCTGACGACCTAAACAACAATATCTTTGTCACAAGCGACTACTGTGGATTATGGACCGGTTTGGTTTGAAATAAATTCCAGACCCTAGCTGGGAATGAAATCCGGGACCTTCCGTTTTATATCAAGCTAACCACTGCGTCACGGCGATAAAAATATATTCACGTAAATAGATAATTTCATCATAAAGATCATAAAAATTTTATATCCTGCGGTGTTTTTGAATTATATATTACATAGTTTTTGTACAAATTTTTATTTATTAAATTACTATAGGTAGATACATGAGTTTTTGGACTTATAAACTATTAAATATTTCTTTTAAATTTGGTTTATTACTTGTAACGTTTGGTTTAGTGCGAGTGGTTATTTTGGGTTAATAAATTGAATGCACGTTTCATAATTTAAAGAGCATCGAAATTTTTATAATGAATCAAAGTGATGAAACGTTGAAAAATATTATCAGTTTTCATTTTTGTTTGTGAATGTCAGCTCGTCCGTAAACTATCAAAAGCGAAATATAACGATAATCGATTACATGGGATGTATATTGGGTGTATCAGTGTAATTTTACAATAGTCCCAATAATGAACGAACAGAGAGTTAATTTGATATGAGTGCAGGTGAAATATTAAAGGAGACCGTATATCTGCAGTCAGTGTATTACAGTACGTTATGTATGAAATCGCTCAAAACGACAGTAAGTTATAGCGACAGTTATCAAAACGTGGAAACAAAAACATGAGGGCGATAATATAGTAGTCATACGCGTACAGTACAGTGATAGGGGCTCTCTAGTTGATAGTATTGCAATCGCCCTGTTGTGAAACAGAGATACGTTGGATATCAACATGCCCCCATCTACAATACACAACTACAAAACGTTGATACTGTTCTACTGCTTGCTGTATACGTTATTAACACTCTATAGAACAACGTTTGTTACTATTATTTTATGGTGAAAACTCTCTTCTGTCATGTCAAATAGGTTCCAAGAACCAAAATTTCATTTTCTGTACAAGACAGATTCTAGTTGGCGTGGCGTTTTTGAAGTTCAAAGGCATTATGTCATTACAATTACCACCATCAATGTAAGAACTATTATCTGATAATTTTTTCTTACGATGTCAAAATTAAATATTTTATTAATTTTTATTACGGTACGGTACATTGAGCTGCACAAGTTCCGTATATGATATTTAAATGGCGGTGGGGAATTTTACTTTAAGGTAAAGAGGTACCCAGTGGTACATTCTTGTTTTATAACTACGGGTGTTGTTCGTTATTAAGACCAAGAGGTCTCTACTCCATTTTTGCTTTAGACGTCGCACAGTTGGGAAGTTCCTTCTAAATAACTGGCTAATTGGTTTGGATGGTCATCTGGTCGTTCGTGAAATTTACTATAAAAGGACGGGGTTAGTTCCTTTACTGTCAGAATTTTGCAATCGTCGTGGAGGATTTTATTGCTTACATAAAAGGAGCGCCAGAAGAAATTCTTAATATTTTTGATTGAAAGGTCTGGGTCGACTTTAAGTTGCTCTCTGCCAGATCGGGCTCAAAAGGGTTTTGTATATTAAAATTTTGGAACGGAGGTTGAATTTTGATCGAGGGTTAATTAAGCAGAAGAGTAGCTTCTGGTGGCGGTTAAGTTCTAAACGTTTTGTACGGAAATGATACTTTCAAGTTAGTCGCCTATCCAGCTACAAGCCAAGATATCGCACTACTCTCGACTGGGGGATATGAACATTATTTAGCAAATAGAAATGTAAATTCTGGTAACTTCTATAGTAATCTACAGCATAAAACTACAATAATTGAAAATTTTATAAGTAGGATCATTAAAAAAAAACTTTTTTTAGGTATATGAACTTAGTACCCCTAACAAACTGACTGATATGCAACGTATGTTATGACTCTAAGACCGGTATAGAAAGGTGGCAAACTATTCTAAAACAAACGTAATCAGGCTATCTTAAACTGAATAATTCATACCCTCACCATGCCCGTTTTAAATTAAAAAATCAAACCCTTCATAATGATTCACAACTTTTACGGTTCTGATTTGGATAAATTATGACACCAGTTTGAATTCAAACTTTTATATGAAAATTCAATTATACAGGTAATGAGCACTGTTTATACCAGGGGACCATGCGAGAAGGCGTAAAAGCCAATGAACGTGAGAATTTCTCACAGAAATTGGGTGAAGAAACCGAGGTAGATTGTTAGTAGCTTCATAAAGTTTTTTTGTATTTGTTTGTGTTTTAACATACGACTGTTTTGCAAATTAATGCTAATGCAGATGATGAAGGCTGATCAGATGATCATGAGTCATCAATCAATCAATAAGTGATGAAAAAATACCGGACCTGACCCCGAATTGCACCGGGGACTCCTGGCGTAGAAACCAGTTGCGATGACCAAGCTTCATGAAGTGAAAAAAGTGTTTGTGTATTCAAAATGTTTAGCATTTTACTTACAAATTGTTGGGTAAATATTTAACAGATGTAAATTCTGAATAAAAAAGAAAAACATAATGATGTTATTTTGAAATCCCAATTGAAAAAACATTCTATAAAATATATATATTTAGTGTATGAATAACGAGTATGTTTTTTAATTGTATGTTTTCCTTTTCTTTTTTTTCTTTGTTTATTTAACGTCGCATCGACTACATTGGTCATTAGTAACGACGTTGAATTGTAACTGTGAAGACTGAAATGAGTTTTTGTAACGTACGAAAATATGCCTGCCTGAGTGGGATTCGAACCAAAGACTGCATGATGAGAGGCGAGCACGTTACTATCTACGCCAATGCGGCCGGCATTGTTTTCCTTTTTTATTGGATTATTATATCGTACAACTTTTCGTTGACTACAAAATTGACTTTAACATTTTTAAAATACTTATATTTTTTAACTAGTGTGTGTATAAGGGAAGTAATGAGAGTGTTTTATGCAGTTTTTACAGAAAATCCCGAATTATTTTAACGAAGCGTCGGATAAAAACCATTGCATTTAAAAGTTGCAGATATTTCAAGTTTCTGACTAAAAATATAAATCTTAATAGCTGTTAACCAATATCCGCATTTTCTTCCTTTAAAAGTAAAATTTTTTAAATTGTTTTTTAGTGATAAACTACAACCTAAATAGAACACACACGATAAATTTCAAAGTTTTAATCCTTGTGATTATAGAGATTTTTTAATAAATGAGTCAGTGAATAGATTTCACTTTTTAAATTTTTTTAGATTAACCGTGGGTTTTAAGGTAATTTGTTAATTGTTCACGCTCTTTTGTAAATTTATTAATGAATGTTTGTAAATAACAGCAGTGTTATACTATGATTATTTTTTGGGAGGGGTAAAAAATGAGTTTCACTCACTTTCCAACCCACCGACTGACCACTTTCAGGTAATTTACGATTTTAAATTTTCCTACATACTTTTAGGTATAATTACATGATCTTAATACCTACACATAAATACATTAATTTAAATTACCAATGATCTTTTTGCCGCCCCAGGTGATTGCTTCTTTTGCTCCCCTAAATCCAGCTCTAAATAATAGTTGTTTTTTAACATACCCTTCATTTGTTCCTGTTTAGTTAAACAATTACAAATATGCTGAATGATAAGATGGGCGTGATTGGTATCAGGAAGCTGATCACCCATCTCACGCTTTATATATAATAGACTACAAGTGTGGGTATACATGTGTATGTGTTACGCACGTCTAAGGGGAGTTGGTGATAATCTTGAGTACTCGATTGAGCTGCTTGTATACGAAACAAATTGGTATTAGCAGTGGAACCATATAGGCTACTATTTGACAAGTGTATGACTAAATACTTAATAATAGCAACATTTAATTTATTTTTTAGTTTCATTTAAAGTCGCATTAACAGCTTGGTCATTAGTGACCATGGTAGTTTTATTTATGCAAATTTCCAGACCCTGGCCAGAAATCGAACCAGGGACCTCCGTGTGGTAGGTTAGCGCGCTACCACTACGCCACGGACGCGGCCTTTATTTATTTTTTAAAAATATGAATGCTATTAGACAAAAGATTAAGAAATTGACAACCTCTTTCATAAATAAAAGACTGTGCTTTTACAGATACATTATAAGAATATTAACAAAAAGAACAGCCAAAAGGATTCTGAAATCGATGGTGGAAAGAAGAAGCATGTCAACTGGTTCAAGAAAGTCAAGAAAGACTAAAAGAACAAATAATAACACAAGAAACGGTACACACAGACAAGAGTACAGGAAGTCATATAAACTATTATAGGATTCTAGGAGCAAATCAAAAGAAGGAAGCAGAAACTCTGTAATAATGAAAAACTGTTCTGTTGCTCGGAGGTTAGAAAAGGAAGAACTAGTACATAGAGGATTCTTAGCTGGGTCCACAGTTACCTAATCATAAGTTAGGAACAAAATGTATTAGATTATAAGATATAATAAAATAAGAATAATTAGATAGTGAATGTTTCAATAATTTTCTTTTAACTTAATTTTCTTTTAAAAAATTAATAAAACTGAAGTATAGGAAATATAGACAAATGTGGGCCCTTCATGATGAAAAATCGAGAACTATTATATTACTTAATATTATAAATGATTAGTTTGGGTTTATTGGTATCAGAAATTATGTTGTAATACAAAACCAATTTCTATCTACATTGTATTCTATATTATTTACGGTATTATAAAACTATATACTTATAAATTTTATGAGTATGTTACATTATCATAAAAATATTTAATGTTATCTTTAAACTATGAAATCTGATAGTGTAGGTGATAGTTTTTATTATTTCATGCTCATGGTTTTTTATTATAACGTTGGTTTACCTTAAAACTCACGTACATACACCCACATCGTTAAAAGTTATATGTCTTTTAGTTACTGTTAAGAAAAATATCATAATGTTCATACATTTTTTATTCAGTTCTGGTGTTGGTTCACATGGTAGACTGCTTCAATGCAAGAAAACCTTCCTTTTCTTTACTGCTGAATACAACGTTGAACTGTGGACAGGAAATGTTATTCTCTTTGCGTGACATTCCTTTTATTCTCAACTGCTTCCTTCTCGATCGATGCGTGAAAATTGCCTTTTAAAAAATTAACTAGATAAATATGATTATACGTTGTAGTTAATACGTGAAGTTTTTTCTAAGATATATTCTGAAAATTAAAAATTTGTATCTAAATAGTATTAAATTAAATTATTTAATTTGCACGTAATTTGGTTGAAAGCTACGCAGCGTCCCGTACCTACTGTACTTTAATTACATTATTAAAATATTTGATGAACCCTGCAATAATAAATCCTTTGCTTTTCGTCAGCACGTTTCTCTAAAGGGTAGGTCAAATTGTCGTAATATCTACTGATATTTTTTCAGTTGTTCAGTAATTACTTTGTCACTAGGGTTACTTTGAATACGCAGCAACCCCGATAATCCCAAATATCGGTTAATCCAAACTGACTTCTCGTTTTTTAATATTCTTTTTACGCGTAAAACTTGTTCTAAAATAAAAATTAAGTATTTTTTGCGAATACTCCACAAACCCCACTCACAGACATCTTTCTAGTCAAGATATTTCCTTTTTCATTTGCTTCACCCACCGTTCGGTCTTTCGATTGAATCTTTGCGATCTATCCTCTTGAGAGTAGAATCTGGTCGTAGATTTATTAATCTCTGTGGAATTCATCCACAAACTGAAAATTTTATTTCGGTAGAGATTTATTTCCAGGAAATTCTTTTCTGTTATTCCTAGTTTGTCGTTTTATTATCGTTATTTCATGAGGATTCCCGGAATGCATTCAAAATTCGCAATTTTCTGAACATCTGCTTGTTCGGGTTGTTTCGTCCTTTTTATGCATGTGACCGAAAAATTGAGCACTTCTTTTGGTTATCAAAAGGAAGCATCGAAATTTGGTTCTTGGTAGAGTTTCTCGTTAGATTTTTTTTGAGTTATTATACCAAAGTAATTCTATAAAAAAAACAGTTTAATTGCATTTTAAACATAATAACTTTTTTTTTATTAAGGAAATTCACAATCTGTTAGAAACAATCAATGAATGTGATAACACAAAATATGGAAAAAATTAACATGATAAATAAACGTGAGTGGAGACACAGTCCAGTGACAGAACTCCGACGTGAATAGATAAGTTTAACATTAAGTGCAGCATTTAGAACACTGTAATGGATAGTCAATTACAGTACTACGTTAATTGATGAGATCCCGGCTCCATCAACGTTTTATTCGTCTTATTGGATTGTTTGGGAGAGTCTGCGTAGCCAGATTTGAGATCAATGGGTTATGGTGGTTCACGAGTTTCTTCCTAAATTTTCTATAGAGTTTTAAGAAAACGTCATTTATGTAGGGTACGTTTAGATCTGAGTGTAGCATTTTATTGGTTACATAATAGGGAGCGTTGACTATCCTCCGCAAAAGATTTGATTGAAAACTAAATTAAAAAAAGATAAAGTTTATAGTTCAGAATAAAAAAACGAACATAATCACGTTCTTAATACAAAATGTATTTTCAGTATAAATCGCTAACTGGTAAACCATTTCTTCTAGTTCATTAGTAATTACTAAAAATTATACATTTATATTACTACATAATATAAAATCACTAATTGTTTGCTTTCGCAATGCTAAAACCATTGATCACGCAATATATCTCCAGCGCTTCATTAACGCTATTTGTTGTGCTGCCCTACGTACTGTAGTGCTTATTCCAGTGCTTTTGCTGCTTTTAAATGGAAAATTACGTATAAATTTCATCTGTTTCTTCTAAAATTAGTATTCTGGGCTAAAACAGTTATAAAATAATTCTGTCCAGAATATACCGTTTTAATAAGGTATGAAGGATCATTATGTTTTTATTTGTAGAAGGGTTTTAGTTATTAATACGATTTAAAAAGATTTAATTTTTAACGGATTCCTAATATCATATAATTTGAGTATATAGAAAGCAAGAGTTCGCGTGTAGGTTACTAATAATGTGTTTTTTGATGATATAATAATTTACTGAATTCATTTCGTAAATAATAATTTGGAATTGAAAAAAACATACTGATCTACGTTTTTATTTAGTTTTATCTTAATTTTATTTTTAATACAATCTTAAAATTTAGTGTTATGTTTTTGTCGCTCATTTAACAGTATAATTAAGTAGTTGGCGTTGTGGGCAAGATTAAAACACGATTTTCAAGCGGTCTGTATCTCAACTATTATGTAACAATGCATTATTTATTTTTAGATCTTATTTTCCAATCTAATTTATACCAGAATAACAAAATATGTAATACTATTTCCCTGTGTGACTTAGGTGATAGTTAGTGGTTCTGTTATCGATATTTGATTCCGTTAAAATCAGTTAATTAGGAGTAGAAAGAAGGAAACAAAGTTGTTTGGTAGTTAGAAATTTAATTAGTAGGACAAGAAATTAACATAGTCGTATTTGATCAGTGTTTACGTACAAGAATATGGAAATACGGATGTCATTCCCGTTTTCTTAACATTTCTTTATTACAATATTCTTTTTAATAGGATTATAACGAAGGAAATTGATCTATTAATGTACTGTAAACTAGATTAATTTCAATATGAATTAGTTAATTAAATATTTATAAACTGCTACTAATTTATGTATTTCAACTACTGTGTATAGTAAAATAATGTAGAGTACAATTTTATAATTTTGTCTTTCTTCATATCTAATTTTTGAATAGTTTTAAGTGCAGGGTGTTTTTCAAAATTTCTTAATAATAATTTTTTTACGTACACGCTATTAATTACGTAAATATTAAAATTCTTTGCGATGGGGGAAATTTAGTTTTATCAGTATGCCCATAACAGGGAGGCGGAGTGTTAAATTATTTGCATTCGATCTGCTAGTCCCAGGGGTACAAAAAATAGTTCTTTTTCCTATCACTTGATCAGCCAATTATTGACTGAAGCTTTTAAGAATAGAAGACTTGGAGCTGTAAAAGACACTAGTCAGAGTTATGTCTTCTGAGAGTAATAAATTTCATTATACATGAAATACCCTACGGTGAATGAAGTAAAGGTGTCATTTGTAGGGAGGAAAGTAGAGCTTTTCAGTAAGTAAGGTAACTGTAAAACATCTCACTCCTAGTTTTACTTAGTAAAACCTCTAGAGGTTCAAACCAGCCCTTCGGCTGGTGACCTAGACAACAAAGCAATATTATTAACGTTTCCGTAGAATATTTATCAAGACATAAAAACGAGCTAATCAGGACGATTAGCCCAGTTACTGTACCGAAAAATCCTCCAAGAGAGTTTGGATTTGTTGCTCTCTTAAAAATTCAGATGATTAAATATAAGTATAATCACTTATGCTATATTAAATTTGAAATTTCCAAAGAAGCACCATCAGTGGATGGTGGGTTCCTCATATCGTTGATGCTATTATTGTATCATCGTCACCAACGGTCGTTTGTCATTGCATTACAATACACATTTTTTTTTTTTTTATTGCATACAATACGCTTTGCATTATAATAGTGAATTTTCTAATTTGTTAGCTATTAATTTTGGAAACATATGAGTTACTACACGTATTTTCATTTCTGCATGTTTCATGTACGGCTATAGATTATGTCTATTGGCAGTGATTTTTTTGTTTTTTTATATTGTATTCTGTAAAAGTTGTAACTGTTAATTAAATTACAAAAAAATGATTTTTCTGAGCAAACTAACTAAAAACAATAACTTGTTATTATGATACCTTTTTTATCATTCCGTGTTAGTTATATATTTTGTAAAACTATTTATTTTAATTTATAAAACATTGTAGCATACGAACCACTTCTTTAAATCTTTCATTTAACAATTATAAATATACACCATAAAAATACGGGAATAAATTATAAAAAAAATTACCAAAAAAACGTAAATAGTACTTTCGTGGATTTACAACAACCTCAGGCTATTTAACAATACATATTTTTTTAATAAGCAAATCTGCGACAATACAATCTGTTCTTTAAAATATGAGAACAATAACAACAAGAGCTCACATAATTAGAATCAGAAGTAGCCTACTCTAAATCTGATCCAACTGATAAAAATTGTGAACAATTAAGCTTCAAACCTTCTTCGCTATTTATTTTATTGTTTTGTTTCATATCCTTCGTATCATTTATTTAAGTTGCTAGTGACTATAATGTTCTTCAGCCAATTTAAAAAAAATTAAAACTGCATTAACTTCTATTAATTTTTCCGGGGACTGATGCCAGAATCTTCAGTTTAGTTGTTAATTTTGCTACCGAATGAGGTAACCAGAGGTTAAATATGACTTCATTTATTCTTTGACTTTACATTTTTGACAATTAATTGTTCTGATGTTTACAATCTAATGAGTAAACTTACAAACGTATTAATAATATTGATGCTAGTTTGGTAGCCTCTGTTTCCTTAATTTTTAGAATTACTAAAATCTATTAGGTTGTATTAGAGGTTAGACATTTGCTTTACTTAAACTTTTATTTAAATGGATTTACCCCAAAAAAGATGTGTTATTTTTGTTGGGAACTGAAAAATTCACTTAATATTCCTTACATCAATTTCTAATAAATTGTTTGATTCAGAAAGTTAGATCGAAACGTAATAAGAGTAGGAGTTTTTTTTATCTATTTTGATTGTTATTCTAGGAGAAACTACTCTCTGATACGCGACATTATCTCATTAGTGGGAATCCTATTTTTGTTGATAAAAATGAGTACGGACTATTGTATCTGTCATAGTATGAGATAGTATTGCATCCCGTATAAGATCCTTGTGTAAGATATACAGTGCTATAATGCTGTAGCTGGATTTAAAAAAAAATTACACTTACGTAGTTCATTCATTTCCATTTTCTTCACACATTCCTAGCATACATGATTTACAAACTTCCTGCAACTATCCTGATTATGACTTCTGACTCATTTGATATTAAAAAATCCGGTTCTTACTCGATTAAATTCTTTAATTTTATTTTATGGCTTTTACGACCTCATTGGACCACTTGAATCAAATTTATAAATCCTTCTTGGTTTGGTTTTAGGATTCTTACGTTTTCGCCAATATTTCTTCGTATTTTGAGATTTGATCTGTCTAAATTTAACTGTACAAATCATTGACGACGGAGCTCGAGTTTTTTCCACGAATCTTCGGTCTTTATCTTTCAGGAACTTAAGCTGTTCAGATTTTTCTAAAAGGTCTTGTTCTGCAATATTAAGTTTTTGCATATCTTGCTTTATTTCGGCCAACTACCTTAGAGGATTTTTCCACGAGCTAATTATAGAAATGAGTTGTTTAGTTACTCGATTGTCGGGTATTCTAAGTAAATACTCGAAAAAAGAAATTCGTTTCTTCTGCATGATGTCAGTAATTGGCTCGATTTCATGGAAGAGTTGATAATTTTTTCTTTATTATAATAATATAGCACAATGTTTGGTACCACTGAACTTACTGGATAGTTTTTTTTAGATTTTTTATTAGAATAAATAAATCTAATTGAAAAAATAAGAATATCACGTTTTTCAGTTCCACTTTCTAATCTATCATTGCAAGTCCCACTCAGGTAAACTTTGTGTATTTTTTATAACTTTAAAGCAGTTGTAATAATTACTTTAACATTTGTAATCAGCTGTAAATTAGTTAGGTTTATATTGTAATAAAATTAATAGTAGACTCTTATGTAGTTAACCTTTAGATTGGTGATTTCTCCATTTTAGTTAGCTTGTTTACGCTGCAAGATATAAATAAAAAAATATATACAAATGTTACTTAAGAAAAACTATATATGTTTTTTAACGAACAAGTAAGTACAGTAGTATAATTTTGAGCATTCAACTCTTAAGAGGAGACTATACAGTGTATCTCGCCAATGTTAAATTTGCTATTTTTAGTTATATTTTTCGTAGGATTGGTAAAAGATAGGCAAATAAAACTTTACACACTTAAAATCGTCGGGTTTCTCTTGCTACCGACATTTTTGAAATTTAATCTGTCAGACTAAAAAAATAAAAAACAATAACGATACTCATAAAATTATTACCATTTTTTTTGCATACAGTAAACCTTCGCTTCTTCGACAATTTACAATTCAACACAGCTCGTGGCAAATCGACATGATGTGTAAGTAGCGATCCGGCAGGCAGGTCAGACCCTTTCTCCTCATCCCCGAACCCTTCCGTTTTCCATGAGTACAGTATTGTATAGAAGGGAACGTCAGTTTGTATTCATTAAAATTATGCAATTTTCATACTAAAATTATGTTTTTAATGCTTCCTACATTTATAATATGCCATATGGTCTAGGTAGTTCGACATTTCGATACTTCGACAACCTCTAAGTCCACAATGGGTCGAACTATCGAAGTTCTACTGTATTACTTTGTTTGAGCATCTGAGTACGTCGATATATGTGCATGTACAAGAGGAATTACTGGTAAAATGTTTAGCTGGTAGGTTTAATGGTTACTGAGACAAATTTACCTAAGCTGTAAAAATCTAAATTTACGGGAAAAAGCAAAAATTAAAAACATGTTCACCAACAAGTAAATTTCCCACCAAATGTTGATTAGAACGCTGTACCAACAGCTGGAAATATTAAAATCAGTGATGCAGCAGATATATGTTAAAAAAAATTTCCTTTGCACTAAAACGAGCAGTAAATGTTAACCCTTTCTAACCCAGTGTTGTTTTTTTACAACATTACTCTCTTGTTGCCATAAAAACATCCCAATGTTGTTTTAGAACAACATATCTCTGTAGGGTAAATGGGTAATAGGAAAAATGTACAAAAATTTGGTTGTATTCTTTGAAGTACATAAAATTAATAAACAAGCAATTTTTTCTTAATTTAAAAATTTGGGATAGCAAGGGTTAAAAATTATTCGTTCTTAATGCCATGATAATTTTTCTGGGTAAACCTGATAAAAAAGTTTTTTTTATTAAAACAATTTTTGGCGTAATTTAATTTTTTTCTTAAAGATCTAGGTCTAAACTATTGAAAAACATGAAAAACGAAATTTTTAGGGAAAACAACATAGGCCTAGTCTCCCCTTACAAACGTACAAAAAGAAAATTGTTAATATTATTTTTCCTGTGATTGTGAGATTTTCAGACGGAAAAACTTTGTTCGATTCTTGTTAAAAAAATAAAATAAAATCTTGTAAAATAAAAACTATGTTTAAATAACTACAGTACAGAGCAGGTCTCTATGTTAGTATTCAGCTGTTTAACTGTGATACCAGTGCGGTACTATAATATAGGTGTGCTTGTGTGTATAGTTTTACAGTAAAACGGGGACGCTCTGATTGTGAGAACATTTATATAAAAAGCAGGGCGAAGTGAAGGAAGCGAGTCTTGTTATCTCTGTCTTGTTTCCGGAGGACGTGTGTCTTATCTGGAGCCGATCCCAGTACAGATACTGAAAGCTCGCCATTGTTGTTAAAACTTCCATTCTCGCAATGCTAGGACTGCCACTGCCACACTATCGTGGTCTAATTATTTGAAGACCTTGGGAGTTCTCTTCTTCGTGATAAATTCCGACAACCATTGTGTTCGGTTATAACATCATTAAAGTATGGATAAGGTTATTTCTGCGATAAATATTTGCTCGTTATTTTTCCCTATTTTGTAATCTAGAAATGAATACTAATTTTTTCTCAACATTGTAATTTAAAATTACATTGTTATTATCCTTTCATCTTACAATCTCCGACAATGCTCTGTACTTTATTCATTTATAAATTGCAATAAGTATTTACTTCGAATTATTAAATTATCAGGTTCACTCAAAAAGGACATTTGATTTTATTATCGCATTATATACATAACACATGTATAAGAAATACACTGCTTAAGCTATTGTATACTGTTCTCTCCTTTTAATTTCTTTAAAAAAAAAATGATTATTTTAAATTTTATACTCATTCTGAATTTGAAGCACATTCTTTCTCAAAAAAATCCTGTCATTTACTAAACAAGTTCATTTAAAATACGAAAAACATCTTTTTTAATCAAAAACGTAGTGATTAGTTTTAGTAAAACAATTATAATGTTAATACCTGTAGAATATGATCATAGACACAATGTTGTATCGCAGCAAAATCTACAATTTATTTTGTTATAAAATAATAAGTAGATGGGTTTTGTTTATTTTGATTGAAGAAACTTCCAATAGAATAACTTCATAAAATATCAGAGCATGTCTAGTAATTTTAAAATAAATCAGTAGAATGTTTTCGTTTTGTCGCTGAGTGTCGTTTGAATTGACTGAAAGTGAAATGACCAGATAATCTGAAAATGATTCAAGTCTTCTGTGATTTAGATGTAGACCTACTGAATGTGCTAATCTCATTTTGAATTGTAGGAACCTTTAAATCTCTGCAATATTATTTTTTCTTTTACAATGCACCATGTTAATTATTCTTAATAAAAATTTAAAATTGATTATTTTGAACAAAATTCTACGTACAATAACAAATTATCTACTAGGTTATCAACAGCTCAATACAAACCGAATTACTTTTACCGTATGTCACAAACATCTACTTCATTTCACATAAAATTTCAAACCCACATAATTCCGTGCTCATATAGATGCTGATGCATTCGTAACATACCAGGTAATCCGCGGTGAAGGCTCAAGCGTCGATGGCCAAGAGATATTCTCGGGAGGAACTATTGTGGATGTGACAGTTAGGGGCGTAGCGCTAATGGAGCAGTCGCTCCAGGGCGCAAGGCTCCAAGGGGGCACATTCTTCTTGAGGAAATAAAATCAGACGTCGTGAAAAATTGTATTTGTAATGTATTTTAGATTGAAAATAGCCAATTGCAAATATATTATACTTTACTCCATATATGCTGACGTCTGTTTTAAACTGTGTTGTAAACAGTAATGCGCTAAAATTATAAATAAAACAATTTAATATTTGCACTTCTGTGTTTGATTTGATCTCAACATCTTTACTTGCCTAGAGAAGTTTACTACTTACAATTAAAAGCAATTTTACGTGTTTAGTTCTAAAGTAAATTTGACCACTGACAACATATAGAAACCTAGTAAGTATATTGTTAAGTATTGTTGTTGTTAAGTATATTGTTGGTTAAAATAATAATACAGTATATAGTAATAATTACAGCATTTACAACAAACCTACTGTTACATTTCTGGAATAAAATACATGTAATTTGTCAATGTGAAGGTTGCCAACACTCCAGGACGCTTCAAACTACGCTACGTGATTGGCTACAGCAGTATCAACACCATTAAGCCTATGTAAGAGATTAATTTTACAATTCAAGATTTTCTATGGTGATTTTACTAGTAAATTAACTAGTAAATAAAGTAGAAAAAGTGAAATTCATTTTCTGTTGACGAAATCGTAGATCATACGATAATATTGTAAATTTTCGTGAAAAATATTTAACGAACATTTATAAATTTAAAAAATAATTTCAGGGATAATGTTGCATTCTTATTAATGCTGTATTGTAATTTTGTCCTTCTAGAACATAATTTTTTGTATTTGTTTTGGTTGAATAACGGGCTACTTCCGGATTCGGATCCTGCTTTTATTCTGTTCATCATTTATATTACTCGTAACTTGTATTGTTGTTTGCAATACAGTGTTTATTTGGATACTGTGCAAAAAGTCAAATTTACTTAAAAGTAAGAAACTATTTCTAAAATAAACAATTTCAACATACATGAAGACAGTTGTTGTATTTAACTTTTCTGTACATTATGTTAACATAATCACGTTTTTGGGAACGAGTGAACCAGATTAGAGCCTACTGACCGTATTATCAGCTTATTTATTTGAAATCTTATCTATTCTGTATTTGTATTTAATATCATTAATTTTGTTCATAGGTCTGTGTAAGTAAATAACTTACTGTAGCTGAACTGTATACAAAAACATATACTTATATAAGTTCTATGTAACACAGCGTATTTATTTTAATACTTATTTATTTTATTACTAATTCATTCTTACTAATTTATTTTATTAATTTGAAAATAAAAAAAATTTGTTCCTTTGGTAGGTTAGTCAGAAATGGATTTATTTTTGACGGAATTGTCCGTGTGTGATTACAGAATATGAATTACAACATTTTCATACCATTTCTTTTTACTGATGATATTTATCTATTCTACTTAAAAATATTTTTTTATTACCTAAGACATATTTTTTAATTTTATGGTTATATCCACAGTGCTAACTAAAATAAAACAAATTTGAAGATAAAAAATTTGTTCCTTTGGTAGGTTAGTCAGAAATGGATTTATTTTTGACGGCATTACCCGTGTGTGATTACAGAATATATATACCATTTCTTTTTACTGATGATATTTCAAACCATATTGTAGCCGTTAATGATCAGTGTATCATTGTGCCTTTTCGCAAATGAGTACAGAATGTTTCAAGGATAGGCCTATAATTTAGTTACAGAACTAAGTAAAATTTAATAATTTTAGCTTAGTTTTGTTTGTATACGTTAAACAGTATATACATTAGTTAACGAAAAACAGCCTGTTTACCAATAATACAGAAAATTTTCCTTACGCGGTTGGCCACTGAGACCACTGTTGTAATTCACTCTTTTCAATTAGATTTTTATCCTTCTAATTAGTGAAAAGCTTTAATGGGGTTTTCATAATAAATTAAATAATATGGTTTTTTATTTTTTTATCTATAAGGAATCACGGAAAATCTACGAGAATTTTTTGGTGGGGGTTATGTTAGTTTCAGTTTTCGTTCCTCTGAAGATAGCTAAACAAATAACAAAACCAGTATACAATATCCACCATAGTTTTTAAAGAAGTGTTTACAAAAATGTAGCAAATTAGCTTTGTGATGGGACATGTGAACCTCCTTGACTAATATCAACAAGGTCGAGCTAAGTACTTCTGGATGTGGTACTATAAGCCTTACTGAAAAGGGATAACAAAAAAACAATAAAAAATTAGCTTCATTAGTCATAACAGGGGTGAAATTTGGGGGTAGAAGTTAAATGTAGATTTTTTGAGCAAATTCAATGAGCGAGAAAACTTTTTGCTCGAAGGAATCCTTAAAATAAAAATACGAATATGAAAAGTTTCATACAAAACTTTGGTCTTTTTCTGCAATTTTGTTGTACGTTTGTATAAAATATTACCGCTTTTATTAAGTCATCAAGCAATTTTATACTGTAAATTATTATTTTTTTAGATATGATATCCAGTTAAAATGAGTTCTTTCTGGGCGTATTTGTACTATTTAAACTGCATCAATATGTATATTATTTAGTGGTAGAATCAGACAACATTTCCGGTGGTCTGGTTAGTGTAAAGATGACTAAGATGAGATACAAAGGTCACTTAACAGACTAATGGTGAGAATTGACCTTGGGCTAACTGTTATAGCGTATAAAACAGGATAGCTTTTGTTAAAAAAACATGGTTTTATAGTTTCGTAGTTATTTTAAAGTAATAGGTCGTGTATTTTTTATATTTATTTGAAATTTTGTTTTATATAAATACCTATTTTGACGTGGTCAATGTAAAATGTAAAATTTCCGAAAATATTGAGTATTAATGGTAAATTTTTAAAATTTTGTGTATCTTCTAAATGAATTTATAACATTCTTTAGAACTACAGTGGGACAGATGTTTATGCAAATTTTACTGTTACATTCTGTGTTCTTCCGGTAATATATTACAGTTTGTTTATAGTCATGATATCTCGTCAGAAAATTCAGGAAAAAAACTTACTAAATTTACAATTTAAAATGTTTTAAAAATTTAGAATTTATAAAATCGTGTGAAAGTTTTTCGGTAAATTTATTAAACCAATTATTTTTCATCTGTTATTCAGTGTTTAATAAAAAATATATTAATAAAACCATTCTTTTTCAATTAGTCCTCATTTAGGCTATAGTTATATTTATTGTGATTCGTATAATTTGAAAAAAACTTAATACAGATATAGTTTTCAATTTCTTCTAAGAAACATTTCTGTTGATTCGCTGGATCCAGTACTTTTAATAAAACCTGTCAAATATAAATTTTTTGTCTCAAAAATAATTTCCATAAAATATGAAAGTAGTTTTGAATGTATTTGTATAATTGAAAAACAGTTAAGACATAACTGTTACTAAATATGTTTCACCAGTATTTTTTCCTGAAAGAGGGGTTACGCCCATGAGATCGATTTACACACATCCTTTAAAAATGTTTACTACTTTCCTTTATCTCTAATGTGTGTACGTTGCAATCTGTTTCATTCAAAACAATAAGCAACCCCGTTACCCTATGAGATGATGATGGTAAATGAGTGTAGTCTTGTACAGCCCCAGGCCGACCATTCCTGAGAGAGTATGGTTAACTGAATCCCAACCATCAAAGTACACCGGGAACCTTCATCCCTGAAAATCAGCTGTCAAACAGCTGACTCGCGCCGACGATTTTACCTCTAGACCAGTTCGGTGGGTCAAGTATCTTTTAAAGAACTTTTAGAAATTAATTTATTGTATGTATCATCTCTAATTTAAAATTAAATTTTCATAAACATATTTGCAGAATGTTATGCAAAAAAAATTTTTTGATGTCACCTCAAACTATTCAAAACACTGATTTACATATTTCTATTTATTAGTATGAAGCACTAATTCATATTTTTAAGAAGTTATTCAAAAATTTAAATGTCATGAAAATATTGTTTTAATGTATTTCAAAATCGGGTTTTTACCGGAAATACATGTTTCCGGTCCAGAATCCAAAAAAACATGTTTTTACTGATTGGCCTGTGTGTGTATGTGTAAATATGTCGGTGTGAACAAAATATCTCAACGGAATAGCGGACGAAGTTGAAAATTGGAACGTTAGTTAGTTAGCATAAGAAGACCCAACACGAACATTTTCGTCAAAATCGATCAACTGGAAGTAGGCTACTATTTTATTTGCATTTCATATTTTTACGATTCCTCAAAAACGTCTCCTATGATTTTCTTTAAAAACGCCTAATTTACTAAATTTTTTTCACTACAAGATAGAGTAAGCGGCATGTCTGCTGAAATTCGTGAGGGCTGTGTTCTCGCGGTAAAAAAATATTTTCCTAAGATAGCGGCCTTAGTAGCCCTAAAGGTTTACATTTATACGAATCTGAATACTAGACTTTGGTTACAGGTGTAGTTTAATAGTTGGGATTCAATCAACTATACTTTCTCAAGAATAGTCGGCCTGAGTCTGTACAAGACTACACCTTATTTACGCGTCATACATATCCTCATCTCATTAAGTCGTGTGGTTGCTTATTGTTTTAAATTGAGCAGATTGCAACCAACGTACATACATTAGGGTAAAAAAAAATATTGCGGCCTTAATATACATTTTAGGGCAAAAGTTTAAATAATCAAAGTTGTCGAAAATTAAAAAAACACTACATCCTTTATTTCATGTTTTTCCCCTACACGCTTAGTTTAGCGTCAATGAATGATTTTCCGCATTTTCTCACTGAAATCAGTAAAAATGGGATTTTTTAAAGATTGCGGCGTTAGTATTCATTTTACAACAAAAATATATCGACTAAAGTTATAGAAAATTAAAAACTACCTTTTATTTCAGGAATCGTTTACAAGAGTTTAACGTCAATTAGTAATTTTCTGTATGTTCAAGTCAAACAGATGTTGACTTTTATTTAACGTAATTCAATCATGATTAAACATACGTTAATTTTTAAAATTTTCATTAGCAAGAGAAAGTCTTGTGAGTGTTTTGCTCTAGATTTTTAATTATAATGTCATATAATTAAATTTATAACAGTATTTGAAATTATATGTAGCCTATGTGTGTCGTAGTAGTATGTGTATACTTCAGTAAAGCGCGGTAAGTTAAGTTTGCCTACTTATATTTTTCTTGGAAATATGTGATAGGCCTAAATATATTTTTACAATAACTATAAAAATCAGAAGATATTAGAAAAAGGGTTTCTATTTAGTAATTAAGAAAATTGTCACCGAGAAATTTAAGTTTGTAAGCGAGGAAGAAATGTTAAACTGTTATTGATACATTAATATTGATGCAAGTAAGGAGGTTAATGTATTCAAACCATAGTTTCTTTATGGTTTATTTTAATTGGAAAGTAAAGTACTAAGTTGGCAAAAGAGAGAGAACGTCTTTCTCTTATGTGAAGACGTTCTATGTATCTTTTCACTCCTCCTCTGACGGTAGAGAAGAGAATGCGGTGTGTTTGCGTAGGCAGATGAGATAGTCTACATCGCCGTTTCCAAATTAAAGTCCCTCGGTATATCGGCCTGAATAATGACAAGCTATTCCTTAGAGGGTGGAGATAGGATCTGAGGAAAGATAAGACCCAGCCAGGTTCTGCAGTACACCTTATCAGCATCGTCCCCATTCTGACCCGCAGCCAGTCTGTTATCGCAATGCAACTCCTAGGAAGTAAAAACCTCACCCCTACTTCTTCTTCTCCTTGACTTTATCAGCCATTCCAATCCATCTCGCTCTTTTTCTTCGTCTTTTTCTCTCCTTCTTCTTTTCTTCCCCCGTTTTACATCATGTTAATCTTTGTCGTGGTTTGAAAGAGAGCCATGAGAGTCCGCTTGATAAGTGTTTCGTTATTTATTGCGTCATTATTTAGTTATCTAGACATTTAACTGCCAAATCTCTCTGTTTGAATGCCTTGATCTCGCCTAATGGAAGGGAACCTGCTCGCTCACTGGCTTGCTTGCTGGTCGCCTATACCGCTTCAGTCTATACTCTTTCCCGAATAAATCACATCGTTCTATAATGACTATTGAATTCACATTACTACTGGCTTCCTAACAAATGCTATATTGCTTCTTTTATTATTACTATTATTTTCGTTACAGTATTAATGTGCAACCTGATAATATTATCTTCTTATACCGCACACATGTAAAGAGTTTCCCTTTTAACTCGGCCTAGGTACTCTCCTATAGAGCTTCCATTTTATTATTGTTTTAATAATTTTGTACAAATGTAGGGCTACCTAATAAACATTAACATCAATAGAGGTTTAAATTGTTATTAAGAAAAAACAGAATATCAAATCCTGAACGGTAACAAAACTTTATTCAACTTAACAGTACATAATCTGGTTCGAGACTCAATAGTTCATAAATGCACTCCTATTTATATGGGTTTTCAAGCTAGCCTTCTAGAAGGTTCCAGAATTTTCCAAACAAATAACAACACAACATTAAAGTGTGTGAGTGCGATTTTACATAAAATATATGTATAATATAAATAAATATTTATAAAATAATATGAAATATGGTTTTTCCAATCAAATAAAATTTTTCTAAAATAATTATAGTTTGTCCCACATTGCAATGTATAAAAGTAGATTAACACTCATTAATAAGGGTCATTTTACATCAACCTGAGTGGGTTAATTTTTCAATGAGGCGCTCCGTAGACCTGTTAATAAAAAAGTACGAAATAGTTGGCTTATTAGCTTAATTTTATTTTCAAAAATCGAAATTTTAAAATTTTGTTTAATATGCTTATAAAAGCATGCGTCTGATGAATGTATGCCTGCCATAGATCTTACAAATAATGTTCTATGATAGGCTATAAAATATATTAAAACTTTAAAGTTTTACTCCATTTATAACTAATATTTGTTTTAAATTAGTTTTATTCAATCGACTTGTTTTTATGATTCGGAAAAAAATAATTTTTCTTATCGAAGATTTGATTTTTCAAACGATATTTTACTTATTTTTACCTGGGAAATTCTACAAAATGATAAAATTTAAGCAGACAAAGTTAAGAAAGTATCGAAATTTTCTTAATTTTTGTAAAGAAACTTGACAGGTGGAATATTTTACGATCATTCAACCCAATCGTATAACTCACTTAATCTGTTAAACAATTTTTTCATTTGGCCGCCTCCGTAGCGTAGTGGTAGCCTGCTAGTCTACAACGCGGAGGTCCCGGGTTCGATTCCCGGTTTGAGTCTGGAAATTATAACTAGTCTAAACCCACTGTTCCAGTTAGATAACCAATCGTAGTCGGTATTGATCAAGGTGTTGATGCGACTTCAAATAAACTATATAAAAAAAACAATTTATGTAAATAGCAAATTTTACGAGCTAATGAAGTTGTGCATAAACTCATAAACACATCAGGGTGTAAAGTACATAATTTGCATATTTAACATGACTGTAAAAGTACAACCGTAAAGATGTAAAGGTAATAATATTGTAATATTAGTTAATAGCTTTGTATAAGTCATTAGTTATAAATTTCCTAGTTGTAGACACGTAAAATACGAGTAGAATTTGTGATAGAGAGTATGAATACTGTATGGATAATCGTGTGTTAAGAAACCGAGTAATTAGTAGCCCAATTAAAATGAAAAAAAAGCTCAGCATAAGTTTTTTTGCATTGAATTATTCAGTTCTTTAAATACTTTTTATGTATCTACTTTGCACATATCAGGCAGGTGGAGTGTTAAATTGTTTGCACTCAATCTGCTAGTTCTAGGGCTACAAAAAACAGTTCTGTTTCTTATCACGTGATCAGCCAATTATATGACTGAACTATTTAAGAACAGAAGAGGTAGAGGTGTAAAAGATACTAGTCGAAGATATATCCTCTGAGAATAGTGAATTTTATTATCTAATATGACCCTATTGTGAATAAAGTGAAGCTGTCAATTGCAAGGTGGAAAGTAGATGCTTTTCAGAGAACCTGGCGCGCTGATAAGCATACTTTTCCACTCAGTTAGGAAGGCAATGGTAAACCTCCTCACTCCTCGTTCTACTTAGTAAAGCCTCTAGAGGTTCAAACCAGCCTTTCGGCTGATGACCTTAATAACATATATCTTTTTATTTAATTCTTTTTAATACTTCATTTAATTTGTTTAAGCCATGACGTATTGTTTTGGAGTTCTTTGATCAAAATTAAACATTCAATGAATCAGTTTTCTATAATTTCCGTAATCCGTCTTATAATACTTAATAGTAGATGTTAATAATGGTTGTTCTAGTGGTAAAAACGTCGCAGCGAGTCAGCCGATTTTCGGAGACGAAGGTTCTGTGTTTTAAATACCGGTAAAGGTAGTTACTTTTATACCGATTTAAATATTAAACTGTGGTTAAATGTGTACTTTGATGGTTAGGGCTCAATTAACAATACACTGTACGGAATGGTCTGCCTGAATTTGTACAAGGCTATATACGTCATATATCATTTTCATCTCATTGGGTCATGGGGTTCATATTTCTCTTAAATTGAACATATTGCAACGTACACACATTAGGGATTTAAAAAAAAATAGAGCTGGTGAGTTAGTTCTATCAGTTATAGTTACTGATCGTAGAAAATCTTACTTTACTTATAATTATTTAATAGACTACGTTTATAATAGTCTTCCTTATTTTATATCTTCCGTTAGGTGGACAGCACTACAATTTGCAGGTATTTATTCATACGTCTTTTATTTTGTTTATCTTTGCTGACGCGTATATGAGGCGGACTGTTGATAATCCGCATGAGATAAACAATAATAAGGCCATTAGGATCTGTACTTATATTTAGCTTCTCTTGTAGTGGTCTCAGAGTAATGGTATTCGTGGAACGCATCAGAAAATCCATTCGTTCCTTTACATTCTTAAACGTAAGAATAATTATCTTCAGTAGACTTGAAGTTAAAACTATATTGTACATGTGACTTACTGAAATTAGTGACCTTGCTTACTCTTAGTGACCTAGTAAGCAAGGTCACTAATTTCAGTAAGTCACATGTACAATATAGTTTACTAATATAGCTTACTCTTTGAAGTAAGCAAGGTAGTAGCGGTAATAAATATTGGCAAGTATGAATTTATGGTATTTTAACATTTTTAATTTATATATTGACATGCCTATACTCTCCTTTAAAGTCTCCTGAATGCAGTTATAAAAAAATGTTTTTATGTATTTGCTCAATTTCTAATTTTAATTTTAATTGTTTGGTGTAATTTATTTTAACATTGCATTGTTTATTTACAATTTTGTTATTATAAGAAAAAATTTGAAACTATGAATACAACAGTAAAATTAAATGATATTCTTGTATTAGCTACACGCTGACATCGCTGCAGTATTCACACTAGTCCCTTTGAGAAGGTCCTTAATCATCAGCACTTGAGCACTCTCTGCTGATTACCGGGTGGGCCTATGGTGTCGCGAATGTACCCGCTGTATGTAGAATTCTACAGATTTTTTTGTGTGTGAGATTTCATGTGAATAGAATTCTACAGATATTTCTCCTGTATCGGTCAAATAAATTGTAAAAATAAATCGTGTAGTTGGCTATGTAATTGTTCTTTTGTACTTAATATTTAGCGTTGATTTCATTAAGTTTGTGATGATTTAGCAAAATCCCACAACTGTCCTCCCTAAGTCCATACCGGTCTTATAACTGTTGACTATATATATTCATATTTTATTCTCTAGACATAATTTTTGGCGTCTGTCCGTAATTAAATACCTAAACTATTATGTACTACAATTTTTCTGTTCATATTGCTGTACGTGACCCACCGGGTTGGTCTAGAGGTAAAGTCGCTACCGCGAGTCAGCTGTTTAACAGCTGATCTTCGGAGACGAAGGTTGTGTATTTTAAATCCTAATAAAGATAGTTACCTTTTGACGGATTTTAAAACTATACAGTGGTTACCGGTGTACTTTGATAGTTGGGGTTCAATTAACAATACTCTCTCAGGAATTGTCGGCCTGGGTTTGTACAAGACTACACCTCATTTACTCGTCATAAACATGATCCTAATCTTGTTGGGTTATGCGGTTGCTTATTGTTCTGAATTAAACAGATTGCAATGCTCACAAAAAAACAATATTGAATTATGTATACTGTGAATATAATATCTCATAGGTTGGTTCTTTTATGGTTTTATCAGCTGATAATAAATTGAAATCGAATTTCAAATTTAATGTTTTTTTTATTTAATTATGAAAATTATAAAAATTGTATAATTTACTTGAATTGAAATGACATATTATGTATTAATAATTTTATTAAATAACAATTTTATTATTCTATTTATGCTTTGTGTTATGTATTATTCACATAAATTAAAAAAAAATAATTTAATTTCTACTAACGGTGATAATACGATATACAAATTATATTTTATTAGTGTTATATGTTATAAAAATAATTTAAAAAAATGAAACGTTTGAGCTTTTGATTAGAGTATTACGGTATTTAGTTCAAAGATTGATGTTTTATTATTGGATTGTAAGTAACGTTTTCCATTACAAAAAGGAAGTTTTAATGTATTACAATTACAAGGGTAATAAATATATATAGTTGTAAATTTGTTTTTAAAATAAATTTTTTATGTACTATATAAATGTAACATAATATTTTATGGTGAATAAATATTTTATTTAACAGAAAGTATTTATGCAAGGCAGGTGTGGCGTTAAACACGTTCATATATATGTGTTATGCGTAGATACATGAACAGTGAGATGGGGTCTGCACATTTGCATCAGTTATTTGGATCAGATAGTGCGCCTTGATGGATGCTTTCGTATCTTAGCTCGCTTGGTCTTTATCATTTCTGAATTGCTACCATGTGTTCGGTGTTCATTAAATACACGTATCATCAAGTATCTTCTATCTATGGCATCATCGTTTCTACCCACATGTACAAAAATAAATAAAAATACATCTGATTAGAAGTAGATGAATTTTACTAAAGTTGTATTTTTGTTTCGTTTTTTCTCCATATCACATATTTTATACAACACTGAAATCTATTTATTTTAAATTTAGGCTACTTGATATTGAAATAAATTAATATTTATAATATAAAACTAATAAGAAACAGTCATTTTGAATAATCGTTTTTACAATAAATATGTTAAAGTACTTATTTATTTTATCCGATAGAGATTAACTCTGTAAAACAGCATTAAACATCTACACCAATACATAATATAAAGAAGTAACGTTTATTTGCACAAGGTAATCTCAGAAACTACTTAATCTATTTCAAAAATTCGTTCACTATTGTAAGTTTAGAGCTTTCCTGAGTAACGTAGGCTAGACGATATCACATAATTCTTAAATTTTGAAAACATTTTTGATTAGTAATATGAAGTCATTCTTTATTTTATTTTTTTTTGGATAAAGTTAGTTATTTTATCAGTCGATTCTATTGTATACCATGTGCTCTATAATGCAAATATCAAGTACGATACAATACCGCTCTACAATAAGACATCGTCTTGTACGTTTTCATTTTTTTAAAAATATTACGGGATAGATACCCAATAAATAACATTACATCCAATTTCTGAATTAACAGTTACGTAAACCTTCCAAAAATCAGACCTGCATATTAAGTATATTAGTAAATTAGATGATTTTGTTCATTTGATATGTGTTAATTTTTGTATTTTACATCCGACTGTAACGTACATTTGCGGTCTGTTCTGATTATGCAGACGATGTAGAGTAAAACACATATGTCTTGGTTCGTACAAGACTACACCTCAGTTACACGTCATAACTGTCATCTTAACTTCATTGAGTCATTGAATTTCTTATTATTTTTAAATTGAACCGATTGCAACATTAGGGATTACAAAAATCTGTGGCGAATTATTTATTTTCAAGTTACGCCTTCCATTAATTTTCAAGCTGTTAAGTACTTAACAATAAATTATGCCATATATATTAACTACCAGCAGGAAAAAACTGGTTAAATGTTTATTGAAATATTAGAAGAACGTATGAAACCAATGCGGTAGAGTGTTGACAAATGAAAATGGATGATGTAAAATTGCCAGACCTGACCGGAAATCGAAGCCGGAATAGAAGTCCTGGGCATAGAAGCGCTGACCACTGAACCATCGCGACGGCTAAATGATGCGTGTAAAGATGACATGAATTCAGGGAGAACATTAATTAGTGTAGTAAAACTCCCGCGAATAAATTCAGTTTTAAACGAACAAAACATATCTAATAGAGTAATTTTTCCCTTCTATTTAAATTAGTTCTACATTTTAAAAATTGGGCTTAACATCTTATGAGGTTAAGGAAATTAATTTATTATTTTTAAATATGAGCAAGTAACCAAGGTCATCAACTTGTCATTCATAACAAAGCGATATAAAAGACAGCCGACGTAAAGAAGATTGTTTTGTCGACATAAAGATAATACAAATTGATAAAGCACGTTGATGCAATACACAATGTTATACTATAGTAGTAATGCGTTCCTTAAAAAAATTTACTGATAAAGAATTGCTAATCATTGATGTAATTAATGTAATTTTTCTTTCAGGGGAATTAGACTTTAGGATTGTTACTCACAACAAATTACAGAAAGGTTGGTTCATTTCAGATCGTTTTAAACTTCTTGTCAAATTAAAGGAATTAACAAATTTAATAAATTGTAAAAATTTTTACTTGTAGAAAATTGTTGGTGCTGATATCGCCGCAGCACCCATACTAGTTCTTTTGGAGAACGTCTCTTAATTGTACTTAGTAATTTGTTCTGTATAACCTGAATGCGTTTAATTTTTAAATATGATTTTTTTTCTTTTACGGCCTCAATGGACCACTGGAATGAAATTTAGAAATCCTTCGAGGGTTGTTTTTAGGATTTTTACGCTTTTCCCAATAATTTTTCATATTTTGGGATCTGATCTGTCTGATTTTATCTGTACAAATCATTGACGACGGAGCTTGAGTTTTTTCGACGAATCTTGTGTCTTTATCTTTAAGCATCTTAAGGTGTTCAGATTTTTCTAAAAGATCTTATTCTGCAATGTTAAGTTCTTGCATATTTTGCTTTACTTCGGCCAACTACCTTGGAGAATTTTTCCACGAGTTAATTGTAGACATGAGTTGTTTATACTCGATTGTCCGGTATTCTAAGTAAATGCCCGAAGAAAAAAATTCGTTTCTTCTGCATGACATCAGTAATTGGCTCGATTTCATGGCAGAGTTCAGAATTAGACATTAAGATCCAGATATCGTTGAGTTTTCGTTTTTTGTTTATGCAAGTCCTAATAATTTTTCTTTCTATCCCAAGAATTTCTCTCATTCTCGTTTTAGTTTTGAAATTAGAAATAGTTTCGCAGCAATAAGTGGCTTCGGGGTTGTACTACCGTTGTATATTGTTGCAGTTTATATTGAATAGATATATCTTTCTTGTTGTATGTGTTCTTGGTAAGTTTCTGGGCTTTCACTATTTTGTTGGTTCTAATTTTGCAGGTCGCTTTCTCATTTTCGTTGTAAGTTATTGCCTCGTCAAGATATTTAAACTCTTCGAATGATATGATGAAAAAATATGACTTTTTTATATTGTGAATTTAATTTAATTTTTATTAATTTTTCCCGATTACGCTACACAAATCATTACAGTACATACTAAATTTTAACTTAACAATATTATTTAGTACTATTTATTATTTAAAAAAATAACAAGATATCGAACTCTGAACAACACACTTTATTCAACTTCGCAGCATTAGTTCACAAACAAAACTTGTGGAAGATTCTCTAATGTATACCTATTTATATAGGTTGCTATGCTAGATTTTAAGTTCGTATGCACTTGATGTCGGATCAAGTGGCTAGGCGGTGGGTTTTTGGTTGGTAAGGTGGTTGCGGCCTCCTTGGGGCTGGACGAGGACGCCTCATTTGAGTCCAACACTACTTCCCCCATCGTGAGGGAGTGAACATGAGTTTTTCTCGCCGCCTCGGATAAAAAAAGCTAGATTTTAAGAAGGTTCCAAACAGAATGTTCGAAACAGATAAATAACATAAATATGATTGTTTCTTAGTGTGGTTATTTATTAAATTTGACATATATCAATTAACTTCCTTATTTTTACAACTAAATTTAAATTTACTTACATTTAATTAATGATGGGAAGTTAATCTACCGAGCTGTGGTTTCCCATATACAAGGGTATCCATTTAGTGCTTTTGTTTTTTTTTTCAACTAGTACGGTGCCACTGTATTAACATTTTAGTGTTAACTATGTGATAAAAACTTTAATAGTAATAAAATTGCCGAGTAATTCAATAGGTTATCGATTTACCGTGCTAAAGTCTGGTCGGAAACCGACATTAAATCAAAGCTACGTCAAAAAAGCTACTTTCAAAAAAAGGTTAGGGAATTCGTATAATAGTATATGTAATGATCCTAGGTACTTCATTAAGACTTGCAATAGGACAATAATCTTAAGAAAGACATATTACTGAATAAAGACGGATATATTATCAATAATCCCCATTGGCTATTGACAATAAATTGTACTCATATTTTATGGGATTACCAGACCCTTTTTTTAATTCTCAAACCGATAAAGGGGTAGGGGCGAAATTTTTCTTTTCTTAAATGAGTGATATTGTATCTGAGCCACGGTAATTACGAGACCGGTAAATCAACGACCTACAGTATATGTTAATTGTTACACAATTATTACATCAAATTATGCTCCAATATATGCATATTTAAAAAATTCAATAACACAAATAAAATATGAAAATAAAAAAATTGCAGATTTAGTTGAATGAATGATATTCGTTCGCAGAACGTTAGGAGTCTTTTAAAAAATCAATTTAGTGTTACAACATATATTTTTATAATGAATTATCAAAATATTTTTTTAAAAAATTGGGCGTTTTTATGTACATATAAATAATTACATACATTATAATATTTTAAATCTTTGTGTGTATTTTAAATGTCACTCCCTTTGGTTACATTAATAAAGGTTTATTAGATTTTTATCTGTTTTACTATATAAATTTTACTGCATTAAATCTGAAATTACATGTGATAAAAAACTACCAACATGAATTATGTAAATGAAGTAAGTGACCTGGGATAGTATTGTAATATATGGAGATTATGATCATGCTGTAATGATACTGCAATAAATGAATCTGTGCGTAAAATCATTTGTCATTGAGTAATGTCTCATGAACGCGTCGACTCAAACTTGTCAGGTATTCAGGATAAAGTTGACGTAATACTTTTTTATACATTACTTTGATTGTAAGTTGAAAGATTTCGTAATAAATAAGTGTAAATATTTTATATTAGGTTTTAATAAACATATGTTTGATCCTATCTATTTATTCTTAACAGACTCTTAAAATAAATTCAAGGTTGTAAAAATTTTCATCATTGAGATGATAGAATTGAAGAAAATTTTCCTTACGTTTTCGAAACACAGACAATCTAATTCTAATATGATGATACACAATTAGGTTTTAATGAAAGAAAAGAAGTTCTGTTCAGTTGCATTCTTGATATACGTCAAGCTTTTTATAAAGTATGGTATAGTTGTTTCTGTTCAAATTAAAACAAAATATTTCTGATTCTCTCTTTTTATTAATGAAATCATATTTCCCCGACATATACTTTTGAGTTAAGTTTCAAACAGCGTAAAAAAATTTACATTCCATCTATGCAGGTGTTTCACAGAGTAGTGTTCTTACATCCTTTCTGTACAGATTTTACGCCGCTGACTTGCCTACCGAGAGAAACACTACGACAGCTAATTTTGTAGACTACAGTGCCATTCAGTCCACCCACGAAGATTCAACTACAGCGTCTTAGCGTTTTCAACAACATCTGAATAAGACACAAGACTGTCAGAATATGTTGTATATGTTGCTGCAATAAAATATTTTTTCATCAAATTCAGTCTATTTGTTTACTAATATTAATAACATGTAATTAATATCTATACGAAATTATGTATTTATAAGAAAGGAAGCGGTTTCTTCCTAAATGTACAAGCTTGATCTGGGATCAAGTAGTTCCTCTGTACTACCTACTGTAAGAATTTTATGTAAAATGCATATCTTGTGCCAGTACTGAATTATGCAGAAGAAATATGGGCTGGTGGAAATAAGGCAAAGAGTAGAATACAGGCGGCAGAAATTAAGTTCAAGAGGAATGTTCTAGGAAAGAAAAGAAGAGATAGAGTGAGAAAGTATGTTATTAGGGATGGACTGCTTGATAAGGAGAGTTGGACAGAGAAAGTTAAAATGGTTTAGTTATGTGAATAGGATGGAGGAATGTAGTCGACCTAAAAGGATGTTGCTCTCGAATATAGAGGGAAAAAGATTTAGGGGTAGACCAAGAGTGAAGTGGATGGGTTCAGTTAACGATGAATTAGAAGAAAGATGCGATGCCAAAAGAGCAATGGAGGAGAGTTGGTTTGGTGAAAGAGACTGTTGAAGAGAAGCTGTATTCTGCTCAACCCGAGGAAGTGGAAGACTTTTTTATTAAATTAAATGCATAAAAATTTAGTACACGATTTTGAGAATGAAGTATCAAAATATAGAAAGTAGTTAGGCTGCGCTAAATCACCAAAACTTTAATTTAAAATAAAAATCTAAACATTAACATGCTTTATAATGCCGCAGAGTAAACTGATTTCATTCGAAGATTAACCAATGTTTACTTTCTTAAGATGGGAAGATTAATTTTCTGATAGTCATCTCATAAACTAATTTTCATGAATTTGCCAAAACAATAAAGATATAAATCTTTTAAATTTAACTAAAATATATTTTTTCATATAGATCACACTTGTATATTTATTCGAGTAAAATTGTCCGATACAATTCTGAAAGTTCTACCCAATATTTTTTATTGTTTTACTGTGTTTGAATTCGTAAGAATTTTTAACACTATCGTTTGTTAATGTAATTATATTTATGAACATAATAAAATCGAATAAAATAACATTTAAAGTTAGTATTTAATTTTAAATTGGCTGTTTATAATTATAATTTAACACAATTAAATTTTTTGGAGTACTGTCGCCGATACGTGTCCTCCTCCGAGCCACTACCACCATTGTTTTAATACATTTTTTTTAATTAAAAACATACAGTGATGATTCTTTGCTAGTTGTAATTACACAGTTGCAAAACTTAGTATGTAGACGCTCCTGAAAATTACAGCTGACTTCGTAATTCAGTTATGTAAACAATTAATTGATTATTTCATAAGTAATTATTATTCATAGTTTTACATGTATTTATTCAAAATTGCATCACCTCAGAAGTTAATAGTCTGTAAATTTTAATATAATTACTGTACTTTGTTCCCCTAATGTATATACGTTGCAAGCTGTTCAATTTAGAGCAATAAGCCACCCTATGACCCAATGAGATGAGGATGATACGTATGACGTGCAAATGAGATGCAGTCGTGTAGAGACCGTAGCGGTAATGTACATTTATCATCAAAATGTTTTCAGATCGACCATTCCTGAAAAAGTATGGTTAATTGAATCCTAACCTTCAAAGTACTGGAAACTAGTATCTACTATTCAAATCCGTATAAGAGTACATAATTACTTTTACTAGGATTTGATTCACGGAATCTTCGTCTCCTTACATCAGCTGACTCGCGGCGACTACTTTACCACTAGACCAACCCGGTGGGTTAATATAATTACATAAAGAAAACTTAAAAAATTAAGAAAGGATTTTAATATTACATGTAGTAAAAAAATATAAAAGTAAGCAAATAAACAAAATATCAAAACTGCAAAATGTAAAACAAAAATTAATTATGTTCCTTCGATTAATTATTTACCAATTGTTAAAATACACTCGAATAATAAATAATTATTAAAATAATATAAGTTTTCCTATCTTGTTGGCGAAAAATATTTTCTTCCAAATATTCCTTGCAATGTTTGTTATGTTTAATTACAGACTACTGCCATTTGATACTAAGCTTGCATTATTCCTTATTTGTAGTGCCAATCCTCCAATTTCATCGTATTATTGTAAAGTTATGAGAACATTTTAATCATCGATATTTTTTTACTGTAGTAAATAAGGTCGAATGATTTTGATGATTACTTTTACTGGTTTTGTGGAACTGAATGTTTTGAACCAGTCCTTCAAAAATATTGTCTGCAAGTTAAATTTTGTAGTTTTTTTCATTCTATTAAGTTTCATACCGATTTTATTCTTTTATCAGTTATTTTCAGTGATCCAACCAAAGATTTGTGCGATAGCTGTCCTAACCATTACGTTTCCCAGGAGGTCACAGAGTACATTTCTGTTTTCTTTTAAATTCCTAATTACTATTAAATGAGATAATTAAAGTTTAATACTTTTACTTGATGGTAATCGCTTTATAAACTGTACGTTATATGAATGATACAATAGAAAATATTGTATATACTATCTGATTTTGGTGATAAATCTCTTGAAGACTAAAAAGATTGCTAAACTTGAAGATTAAAGAAAGGTCAACGTTGATCTTACGTGGTCTTGTCGTTCCTTATAAGGTATTTATTTCTTAAAGCACGTCAGTAGGACATCTTGACTTGGACAGAAATCTTACAATATATGATGATCGTGTAATTTAATCTGTTGTTTTTAATGAAATGTCGTTTTTACCCTAAAGCGTATTGATCAATTTCGAAAGTAATCCTTTATTCCATGTATAGTATTTAATGGTATTAGAAATTATATTTAAAAAACATCAAACAGTATTTTTTACAGACATTGTTACCTTTTTTTACTGAATATTAAAAATCAAACTTGAAACAGGAAGTGCATGATGTAAAATGCGGTTCTGGTACTCCCGTTCACTCCGACCTAGATTTTAGATTTTTCATTTTTAGTCTGAAATAAATTTTTAAATACTCGTTTTATACAAGATGAAATTACCAGTAGGCCTACTGTATGAAATATCAAAAAGGTTTCACCATTTTTACATTTTTAAATATAAGAAATTTACTAAAAACCCGAAAGAATTCGTTTCTGTAAAATTTCTAAAAAGTATTAAGAATTGGTAACCTTTATGGAAAACAGAGGAACCTGTTAACAATGAAATCTTACATTTTGAACTTATTTACTCAAAGACAGTGTGAGTTTTTTTTATTTATCGTCAAGGTTAATGATATAAATCGTTTAGCCCTGTCAGTAAATATCCTAATTAACTCTGTGATTATCAGATACATAAGTTATCTACATAATTATGTAGGTAGGTGTTTTAATACAAATTTATTTTGTAAAAATACTATATTCATAAACTTCATAATTAGTACATATCGGCTCCTAATAGCAAGTTTTAGATATTTCAAAAATTTTAATTTTATTCCCATTTTTTAGTTCGGCTACTAAATCTCTACGCCAACGTTGTTCTTATACTTACATTATCTAAAACTGTATTTGACTAATAACTAGTGAATGAGACGAAACAAATATTGTTGTTTAGGTCAACAGCCGAAAGGCTGGTTTGAGCCACTAGAGGTTTTACTAAGTAAAAACGAGGAGTGAGGTAGTTTAATATTGCCTTCCTCACTGAGTTAAAAAAGAAGCCTATCAGCATACCAGGCCATCCGAAAAGCATCCACTTTCCACCCTGCAAGTGACACTTCACGTCATTCACTACAGGGTCTGGCTGTATAGTGAAATTCAGTACTCTCAGAGGAGATAACTGACTATTATCTTTTACACCTCTACCTCGTCTGTTCTTAAATAGTTCATTCATATAATAGGCTAGCTGTATGATAAGAAAAAGACTATATTTTTTAGCCCTGGAACCAACAGATCGAGTGTAATTACTTTAACACTCCACCTGCCCGTTATGGGCATAAACAAATATTGATAAGTACATTATGGCTTGGAGGACTACACTTAAAGGTTGGATCGAGATTTTGTAAATTTACCAAAAGGTTTTGCAGATTGTGGTCCTTTCTCCAGGAACGTCAGAACATCGAGGTGAACTACCAGGTAGATTACTGTATCAGTTATGTATTTGTCGGTTAGGATTGAGTAAGAATTACTTCCCATTCGTAGATCATAATGCAGGTGTTATTAATTGCAGAAAAGGGAGCTTCTAAAATTTGTCGTTATGTTTTAGACTGGAATTTTTTAATCTTATTTATCAACGAAAGTTTGAACAACCATCTTGCTAGCACATATCTAGACGATGAGAAATTATGAATAACTGTTAATTTTTGGTCGATAGGTAATTTACATCATTGTAGAAGTAGTGACCTTATTTGTTTTTCTGTCTTCAAATGCTTTATGTTGTACACAAATTTGTATAAAAACTGATACGTTTACAAATCCACTACATTATACAGCAACCATTGTACGTCAGTACGTATCAAATGATCGTGGGAAAAGGCTTAAACGCCAATGGCCACGAGACCTCGCATAAGATCAATGAGAAAGATGAGCTAATGACTGTTAGCTTCATCTAGCAAAAAATGTGTTTGTTATTCAAATTTCAGTCTTTTTGTTAGTATTTGTTAAATGAATTTCAGTTTAAAAGAAATTTAAAAAATTAGGGAATTCATCTTATTTTAGTTATTTTTCATATTTCGGGATAGTCTATAAATTTTTATCGTTCCTAACATATGAATTTCAGTAAATATTTTTTATATATCTATAATTCCTGCGAATTGTGGTTGTCTTCTTATAAAGAGCTGCCATTATTTTATTTTAACCCAAATAAACTTAAGTTTTTGAATGAAACTGGAAAAAAATTAAATATGGTTAATTGAACAATTAGGAATAAGAATAAAAAAGTTTATTTCATATGTTGAAATGTGTTATGTCTATGTTGTAGAAACATACA
Organism: Catonia carolina; assembly: GCA_035578175.1. Taxonomy (NCBI): domain Eukaryota; kingdom Metazoa; phylum Arthropoda; class Insecta; order Hemiptera; family Achilidae; genus Catonia; species Catonia carolina. Next base: position 88,180,406 of record JAQMRL010000002.1, read on the forward strand.
TTAACATAAAAATAAAACATAGAGCATTAACATAATAAAAGATATTCTTATTGTAAACAATAAAACAATCATATTTATAGTACGAGCTCGCTAATCCGAACTAATACAAAGCAGAACTGTTAGGATTAGCGAATTTTTGTCTAAAAGGTAATATTCATGTTTAAAATCAGTAAAATACAATTGTTTATGTTGAAATAAATTTAATAATAATATACGTACAATAAACTGACCTTACTTATTTTATTCAGAAAAAAGTCACATGAAAAGAAATAAATTACAATAAAACAAACTGTACATACAGTACATACAGTAAGTTAATTAAAAATGTACAGTTTTTTAATGTTGCAATAACGTAATTCAATAATAAAATACGTACTTTTCACTAACCTTTTTTTCATAAAAAAGGCACTTATTTTTTCCGGTTTCTTGGAAGCCAAACTTTGTTCGAATGCTTCGTCTCGAAGCAGCGTAAGTATTAATATTTTATGAAACGGCTTATCGGTTTTCTTAGTCCACTCTTTACACTTATTAAAAGTTGCAACTGCCACTTCATGGTTTATTTTATTTTCCGATAGTTTTCGCTCATCGTCACCATCATCATCATCATCATCATCATTCTGCACAGTCATTTTTACGATTTCTGCGTCTGATTACAGTATCAAGATATTCAAAGAGTAATCATACCATAGGAAATCATCATCGCTACGTAAAAACAAACTTCTGGATAGTTCGGATTACTGGAGGGTTCGGATTAGCGAGCTTATACTGTATTTTTAAATTTCAAAAAATACTACAAACTAATAAATTCTACAACAATGAAAAAAGGGTCTCCAAGGCAATGCCTTTTTAGAGGTTCCATCGTTTACATTATTAGCCTGCGGCTGACAAAATAATAATCATACATATAAATACTAATAAATAAAAAAATACAAGTAATACACAAATACAATAATACATGTAAATAAGCAATAATATTAAATAAATAGTTTCAGTGCTATTTTTAGACAAGTAAAATTGCCTTTGTTTTTATCCTCGTTTCCTCGGTTTGTAGAACATCTGTTGCCCATTCTGAATATAACCTGATAGTTGATAGATAAATTTGTAATTTTGATTGGTTTATCGAAGTGGCTGTTTGTTTCTATTTAATCTGAAACAAAGAAAATTATTTTTAGAATAATTAAAAAAATATTAGAACTTATTTTCAGTTTTTTATAATTGCGTATGTAGATGACGTAAATTTTATCACACGTGGTAGCGTAAGTTTTGTCAAACGTCAAATTCTTCTTGGACGGTGGAGTAATAATTTTTGAAAAGTTTGTAGAAGTAAGAGCCTTACTTTCTTGACGAACTGTTTTAATACGAAATTGTTCGTTAATGACCTAATATCGTATACCAATATGAGTTACAAAAGAAAAAGAAAATACTATGTTTGTCTAGTCGGTCATTTATCATTATTTTTTAACTATCATAAAAAAATAGTTCAATAATTTAAACATATGTTGTTGTATGTAGACTAAGGTGTCACCAGTTAGTAAAAAAGCCTATTTGGTTGTTTCTCATAATTTATTAAGAATTTTTTAAAAGATATTTTAATTTTTGGTTCAACTTTATTCCCTTTTCTTTATTGACTTGTAAGATTGTAAGATAGATAAAAAATGACATTTGTGGTTTTTGATAACCAAAATAATAATTTTACACCAGTAAAAAACGTTGTGATACTGTGAAAACTTACTGTTATTTCACTTCTTAAATTTTAGTACTTTCTTTTTCTTCTCTTAAACAAACTACCATATAATTATACAGTACATTCTCTGTAATTAACAGAACCGTTCTTACATTAGTAAAAGCAGATTAGTGCACAATTCACACAATGTGTAATTAAGTTTATTTCATTTTATTTTCTTGAATTTTTCTTATTTGTAATTTTGTTTATATTTTCTTAAATCCTCTTACTCGTTTTAATTTACTTGTTTTTGTATTTGTTTTTCATGACATTCTTTTAATTATTTGTGTTTCTTATTTGTATATTACATTTTTTAATTCCAGTTTTAAATTCTATTTTTAAATTTATTTCCGTACTGTGTTACGTACAGATTTTTTAAAAAATTTTCCATAAAATCTACGTTGTGCGTAAGATAATTAATTTAATTTTTTCCTAGTTTAATAACACAGATTATTTAAAAATACGTTTAAAGGAGACGACATTAATTTATGGTAAAAAATGACACTGGAGTATTCTAGTAAGGTAACGAAATAAATTTCTACATATTTCTGTAAATGTAGTCAACGTCCTCACTAAGTTACTTACATACTTACTCGTCATTAATTCTCTAACTTTCCAATCACCTAAAACGCTGTAGTAAGCACATTTTATACCTTAGAGATTGAACAGAGAAACTGGAGCAATTAAATTTTGATCACTCCTGCCTAAGGGGTAAAACAGAAGTGATAATCCAAATACGAATACAATTTATTTCTTTTATTATTATTCCTTCTCGAAGAGATTTTTTTTGTCCTCGTCTCTCGAATGGTTTGATGCAGTTCTCCAAGCTGTTCTATCTAGCGCAAGTCGTTTCATATCTACCTACCTGTAACACCCTACATCTTTTGTAATTTGCTTTATAAACTCAACCTTTGCCTCCTCCTACAATTCACTCCCTCAATATTACCCTCTATTATTGATAGACTAATATCTGGATGTCTTAGGATATGCCCCACTACCCTATCCCTTCTTCTGGTAAGATGCTTCCATATACTTATTTTTTCATCCACTAGCCTAAGAACCTCTAAATTACTTATCTTGTCCACTCACCCAATCTTAAACATTTTCCTATAACACCACATTTCAAAACCTTCTATCCTCTTCCTTTCTACAGCCCCTATCACCCAAGTTTCATTTCCGTATTATGCCACACTCCAAAGATAGTGTTTTAAGAAATGTTTCCTAATCTGTAAATCTATGTTTGTACTCATAAAGCTGTTTTTTATTTCAAAGGCTTTTCTAGCTTGAGCAATTCTACTTTTGATATCACTTGTGCTTCTACCGTCTTTTGTTATTTTACTCTTTAGATAGCAGAATTTCCTAACTTCCTGTATGTTTTCGTTGCCTACTTTAAATTTCCCATCTCTTCTAAACCACTATTGCTGCTGCACAACACTTTCGTTTTGTTCTTATTAATTTTCATGAATTAATTCTTTCTCATGATCTTATCCATTCCATTTAAGATATCCTTTAGTTCTTTCTTTGTTACGGCTAATACTACTATATCATCGGTGAATCTCAGCATTTGTATTTTTTCTCCTTGAATTTTTTTTCCTGTGTCAAATTTTTCCTTCACTTCATTAATGGCATCTTCTGTATACAAGTTAAAAAGTAGTGGTACTCGAAGAGATAACGTTCTTAAAATCGGTATGCGTATTCTGTGTTACCCCTTGCTTCACTTGCGCTTAAGTGGTAAAAAAGAGGTAACTACCCTACAGAAATAAATATTATTTCTATACCTGCCGAAAGACATACAGCTCTAAAATACAGTATATATTCTAATATTAATAGTAACTTTTATTTAATTGTGACCTAACCCATCTGAAGTTAAGAATAAGACCGGGCTGAGCGCTGGCGCAAATGCTAGTAATATAATTAAACGTTTAATTGGTTTTGGCAAATCGTTTGATGCTGATCTTAGTTTATTTTGTTAGATTAATATTATTTAGTTTTTTAGTTTTCAGCAGGGTCTTATTAAATTAGTCTTATAACTTTCTGTAACAATTCAAATACTGTTTATTAATTTTTGTAATGTTTATAAAAGTTTGTTTGAATGCATTTCCAGTTTGAGCCTTTATATTAGGTTTTCTCTATGATAAAACAAATAAATGAAGATTGATATCAAATACTCTGTTTTATTTTTTGTATCAAACATAGGACTGATAAGAATGTCGACAAGATGTGACATTTATGTTGTCCAGCGGTACCAGTGAAGGGGAACATAAATGCCAGCAGAGTTTGAATCACCATCTGAAGGCTCCTTAGGGCATCCTGCTGACTAATTGTCTCTTCTGGGGAGATAGCGCCCCCATAATGTCCTACAGAATGTTATCAAAGAAGTGCAACCCTTCCGCTGCTGTTGTTACATATATACATTATACTCTTCATCCTGACATTGACGTCATTATAAAAGTAAATGCACAAAGTGAAGGCAGGCAGCCCCTATTCTCCCAGTATGTATCATAAAGTGTGTGTGTATGTGTGCTCGGATTTCTCAGATTAACCCAGAAGAAGCTTTGATACCATACTCTTGTATGAGCTACGAAATAGGCCTATATACGGGAAAAACTGTTCCCACTTAATATTTTACTTGAATTATTATTATTATTTTTTTTTATGTAGGATTACTCATCAGATATTATACTACAAAAGAAGAAAAGTAATTGTCTTCACCGGGCCTACGTCATTAAAACCAGTATATTTACAATTAAATATGAAATAATTAATACCTATTATCTGACTATTTATTCTTTTATCTATAAATGTGTGTATACATTTTTATTACATTCATATTATTGTAATCTCTTCAAAAGAATGAGGAAATCAAAAACAAACATTTACTTTATTTTCATTTACTTTCCTTAGAAGGCGCGTGCGACACAAAAAAGGTGGAAGAATCACTGAAAATATTTTTTGATATTTGAAAAACTAATAAAATTTGTTTGATCTTATTAATTACCTTATATTTATTTTTAGTTAAAAATGTTATTCATTGATCATCTAGTGCTTTATTGGTGGCCATTTTAAAAATTGTCATCTACCATTTTCCTTTGTCCTTCCGTCCGTCACACCCAGATGTCGGAAAATACAAAAGATAGCAACAAACGGTTTTCCGATTTGTAATCTACACAAAAAAATAGTAGACCTAATTTGGGTGTGAAGTTTCGATTTCACAGGATGGAACCCAAACCCGGAAATCAAGAAATCCAAGTCAGAAACTCCAAGAGATAGCAACACACGGTTTTTTCGGATTCAAAATCGACATATAAATTAGTGGGCCTGGATTGAATCAAAAGTTCCGGTAACGAACGGAAGTGGCCCAAAACCGGAAGTCAAGAAATCAAAGTCGGAATTCAAAAACAAAAATAGTGTCATCGATTTCTTTTAAAGAGTAGATACGGAAATCAATGGGTTTAAAGTTCCGGTTTCGACCGGAAGTTAAGAAATAAAATTCGGAATTTGGAAACAAAAATAGTGTCATTTGATTCCTTTTATAGACTGGACAAAGAAATGACTAATGGTTTTTGCCATAAGTCAAAAGTAGCCTTTTTAAAAAATGCTACCACCATGAGACGTGTCGTCTCATGAAAGGGATTTTTAACTATAGCTTATTTCAGTCATCATTCTTACTTATACAGATCAGCTTAATAAAAAGACAGAATCTATAAAAAAATTAATACGATTTACATGTATTAGTTATATAAATACTTGTCAATATATTCCTTAAACCAGTTTTGAGTATGTTACTAAAAATAAATTTTGAAGAATTTATTTATGCGAAGCGAGAAAACGAGAATAAAGGTTAAATTTGGGGGGTAAGTGAGACAATATTACACTACACTAATATTTAGGTATAATATGTTCATATTAGTTTTACATTTATCATAAAATAATATTACGTCTTTGCAAATGCACTCTACTAAAATAAGATTACAAAATGCATGATATATCTACAAAGTAATTTTATTTGTTTCCGGTTTTCTTTTAATGTATACACTGTATAATAAGTAAAATTAGTAATTGGAATGAAAACGAAAAAGTAAAAATACTTTTTAAACCAGTCAATAATAAGATTTGGAATGGACTTGAACATTTTATTGTTCAGCTGTTTTTTTTATCCGAGGTGGCGAAAAAAACTCATGCTCACTCTCTCACGATAGGGGAAGTAGCGTTGGACTCTATTGAGGCGTCCTCGTCCAGCCCCAAGAAGGCCGTAACCGGCTTACCAACCAAAAACCCGCCCCTGGCCACTTGATCCGACATAAGCAAACAACCCTCCACCTCCCTCGGAACTGTTTATATAATACTACAAGGGAAATGTCGAGTTAAAAAATTGTTCAGCTGTTAAATATGATGAATAGAACAATACAGATTTTTTTAAATCTTTATAAAAAACTATTGCCTGTTGAGGTCCCTTGTGGGAAAAAGAGGAATTTCTTAATTGATGAATCTTCGCGACTGGTTTTGTTGTACCTCACTAGAGCTATTCAGAGCGGCGGTGTCCAAGATCCGAATAGCTGTCATGATTACCAACCTCCAGTCGGGGAGGGCAAAAGTGAGAAGAAGATTGAGATCCTTGCTTCAGAAAAATCGCAAACGTTGTGGTTGGTTATTGGATAACTGTGTATAAGTCGGTTAGAATTGTATAACAATATCTTCCTGAAAAGTCTGTAAGTCGTAGGAAAGCGTCATTTACTTTATGGTATTCGCAGACCATTATGTAGGATGGTGTTAGTTACGTCAAAGGGAGTCTACAATTTTTCATAATGTTACAACCTTTGAATTTTGTTTAACACTGAAGGTTTTGCACAACCACATGCTTGACTGGCCTAAATTCAGGTAGGTTTTAAAAAATATTTTTAAACTGTCAATTTTAGGTCGATATACAATTAAATCGTAACAAAAGTTGACATTCTTACATTTTTACAAATTATTTTTTAGTCTAAAAAAATAAACGCCAATGTGATTGTGATTCGTTTAACCGGTGATTTTAGATATATTTTAAAGGCCTAAATTACAAAGGTCATTAGCTCGATGTATATTTAGAAACTATTTAATTTGTTTATGAAGGAAAACCTAAATCTTTTATCTTTTGAGTCACTTTTAATACGTGTTTTATTTAAAATCATATAGACTAATTAAATCATTAGTTTCTATTTCCGAAACATGTATCTAAATTAATTTAATCTTTTCGATTTTGTTTATTTTATTCAAAGTCGGATCAATAGCTTGGTCATCAGCGAATAATATGGATTTTGGAACGGTGGGATTCAGCGATTAAATGTTTCCAGGTAGGCAGCGGAAGCGTTCTCTATCTTTTTGTGTTCGTTTGTGCGATATGTTACTGCAGTTCATAAATTTTAAAAAGCTTGTCTGAGTTTTTAGCATTAGGTTCTTATCAATTCTGTTATAAAAAGTAATTATTGGAGTGTTAAATCTTTTTGGAATAATTAAACAACGCCATACCACATTATTTGTGGTTATACTGACAAAATTCAGGCAAGTGAAGTGTTAATTTTTTTGCACTCGATCTGCTAGTTCGAGGGCTACAAAAAAACTGTTCTGTTTCTTGTCATATTGTCAGCCAGTTATATGACTGAAGTATTTAAGAACAGAAGAGGTAGAGGTGTAAAAGACACTAGTCAGAGTTTTCTCCTCTGAGAGTAGTGAATTTCACCATACAGCCAGACCATGGGGTAAATAAAGTAAAGTTGTCATTTGCAGGGTGGAAATTAGATACTTTTCAGTGGGTCTGGCATGCTGATAAGCGTATTTTTCCACTCAGTGAGGAAGGCTATAGTAAACCAACTCATTCCTCGGTTTTACTTAAACCTCAGCTTTTAGTCAAACCGTTATAGGTTCAAACCAGCCATTCAGCTGTTGACCTAAACAACAACTGACGAAATTAAATAAATTTTCAGCTAAAAGTAATGACTTATACTTTTGCAATATGGAATACTATTGCTGTGTAAACAACCTAACATCCTAAAACTATTTGAACATTGAGATAGTGTTTGAATAAAGTTAGTAGTTGATATTTGAATTTTGGTGTATTATAAGTTTGAAACAATTTATCATGTTCTGTCGACACGACTGTCCCTAACTGTTTAACCCTTATAAATTTTTAACTTTTTCTTTATTCTATACCTTAAAAAGTAAATTCATTTTATTACTAAATAGATGTAATCGGTAGAATGGATAGCAGTTGTTATGCGTGCGTAGGTTTTTACCAGGTGGTTAGACTTCATTGTAGATCACACCTGCTGGACAATGAGGACTGACAAATAAACTTTAATATTCAAGTTTAAAATTTGTAATTTCTTTATAATTTTTCCAAAAATGGTATGATATATGTCTAATTATCATTTCATAATAAATGCATTCGTTTGATTATTATATTTTAAATTGGAAATTTAATTAATCGCGTTGTATATTTTCTGTTTTATTATTGTTTAAAAAAGTTTTTTTTATACAATTTTTGTTAGACCTTTGTAGCATAATACAAATTAGTAGCCGGTAATAAAATTACTGAAACCTTATTTGAAAGTTAAAGTAAATACACATACATTTAGTAGAAAACGTGTGGCTTGTGATTTTTATTAGAAGGGGGATGTGACATAAGAATTTAAACTTTATTAAGGGTAAACCTTATTTTACGTAAATTAGGGGACGTTATATCTATAGTATTACCTTAGTGTAAAGTTATATATGGAATTAAAATTCAAACAACACATTGCAACCGATGCACCGTGGAGACGTAGAGAATAATTGAAAAAATATTCCAAGAATAATCTGAGGACTCAGAAAGGAAAATAGAATTCACAATCACAAGGATAGGCCTAACCAGAAAATTTACGAGACCATAGAAACAATTGGAGAAGCAGTGACTAGAAGACGAATAAATTTCTATTAACACATGAATGGATAAAACTAGAATAAACAAGAAAATATTTAAAAAGTACCATTAGAAGAATGCCTGAAACACCTGAGAAACAAAAGAAAACAAATCTCGTGAATCGTGAAGAACTTAATAATTGGTTTACAGCGGGAAGATTAATTCCGCTAACCTTCAGAAAAGAGAGCTGAATACTCTGAAGAAAACAGAAAAAAAATCAGATCGAGTAAAAAAAAGATGGAAAAATGAAAGAATTAAAAAAAGTAAGGTAAACACCTTATTTAAAACAGTTTTGATAATATTGACCTGCGTGGCAATTTTGGACTATTTTTTGGATAGGGCCACTTTTAGACTGTACGAGGTAAGTTAAGACATTTCTGGAAGCTCTTCTTGCAGCCTACATTCTCAGCATTCGTTTACTGTAGGATTTTTTCCTTTACTTTGTCCACCCGGAGTTCTGTTTTTGTTCTTCATGGAAGTTCTTAAAGTTCGTAGTTATTTGTCTGAATTTGGTTTGGTTCATTAAGTTTTCTCGGTTTATTTCCGTTTTCTATACATTTTCTGACTTCTATGAACCATTTACCCGCTACCTTATTAGGTCTACTGTTTAGTGTCTTTGAAATTTGTTTTGCCAGCCGTTTTTCACCCATTCTATAGAGGTGTCGGTGGAATTTTAGTATTTTTTTTTAATCGTTTCCTTTAATCGTACATTTTCCTTTTTTGCCTATTCACAGTACCGAAAAATAGTTTTTTTCGAAAACGTAACTAGAATTAATTGTCTTATTTTTAACTACGCCTGGACCAAATATTTAGTTACTTAATGAAGTAAGAATAGGTCACTATTCTTACTCATCACCCAGGTTATCCAAAATGTCAGCTTCCTATTAATCTGGATAACTGGGAGATTACTGGTTTTTTAATCTTCAACATAATTTATTTAGGATTAAATAACATGTTAAGTGAAAATTTCTACATTAGTAAATGTTTTTTCTGGTGCCTCTTATGTTATTGTTTTTTTATTTTGATAATAACAGCTTTTGTATTAGTTTTAATAAATCGGGCGGCTGCACTGGTTTTTGTTCAATTGTTAATTTTTTCTAGTACACAATAGAAGGAATTAATTATTTATTTTTAAATGGCTATACTTTTTTAGTTAATTTTTATAATATTTTGTAATGAAATTAGTCTACTCTTAAGTTAAGTTACTAGTTAAATTATAATTGTGTAATAGCCATAACTGTAGGTATTAATTTGTTAATAAATCTACTTTTTATAAGTTAAAAAGGAAGGTTTATTATTTATTTATGATCAGATCCTTAAAAGACGTTACAATATTAAAATACGTTAATCACTATGTACAGAAATACATAGGAATATGTATTTTATGTGCAGTTAAAAGAAAAGTGAGACTTCGTAGTTTCATGAGATTAAACACCTATTTAATTTCAACTTGGTTAAAATTTATACATAATTACCATCATTTTATATCTATAATTAAATAAATTTATCCACGATTTGTAATATAATTCTTTTGATAGAAATAAAATAAAATTAGAACTAACCTAGATATAGATATTTGAAGTTATTTCTTACCTAATGATCCAGAACAAACTGCGTATGTTATTTTATAAAAGTAATTCTAAAATTCCGAAAAGGGAGAAGGTTTCACTTCTCATTTTATAATGAACGATGTAGGGAGAAAATGGAGTTGAAGTGAATAAATAAATTGTAGATAACATTTCATTAAGATAATCGTTTCGTAAAAGCATTTGCAAGACCTGCGAGATGGAAAAACAACTAAAGAATGTATAATATATAATTAAAAAGAGAAAAAAATCTACTGCATCTTAGGAGTAAAGCCATTATCACTTACCAAGATGTATTCTGATTTCACAATAGCTCAAGTTATTAGGGCAGGTTTTTTGAAATAGTAATCTCAAGTTAGATGGCGTTATTGCTCTGATTTAATGAAGTGTTTATTGATAACGTTATTTAAAAACTGATAAATTTAATGTAAAGCACTTTTAAGTCTTGTTGAAAATAGAGTCTACTAATGATATTTTTATAATATCAGGACCTCAGTACTATAAAACTATACTGATACTTTTTCTGGTAGAATTTATACATTTTGTAATCAGATTGTGTTTAATGTTACTTACCTACTTGAATATATTTTATTTATTCTGGTTTTATAATGTTAAAAAAATCGTAAAATATGACATTCAAAATTTTCTGATTTCTGATTTACATTCGAGCAATTTATCTTAGGTATAGATCTTATATAATTTTATTTTTCTGTCCTCTTAGTTATAAAATTGTTACATATTTACATAATCAAGGGCTGATTTATGTTTTAGATGGTATTGATAGTTAGGAAACCTATGAATCAGGCGCAGAACAAAGATTATATTATTTTATATTTACTCTTCGTTAAACATTAAAATACATAATTTTGTGTTGTATGATGTAGGGTGCGTTGAAGGTTTTATTATTATAGTTCATTTTTATTTTGTCCATAAAAAGTATGATTAGGTACTTTTCAAAAAAAAAATGCTTCGGAAGTGTCAGTGATCCATTACATTGAATATGGAATTAAGAATCTTAACGAATAAAAAATTTGATCATCGATTATATTCACGCAGTTTCTGATGATGCCTGGTTCCTGGACCTTAAAATTATTAAACGTTAATTCTGTGCCATAATCTACAATAGTCACTAATGACCGAAACAGTCGATACGACTTTAAATAAGTCTAATTTTTGAAAACAACTGTTTTTTCAACAAAGTACATTACTTTTTTTTATTTAGTTTATTTAAAGTCGCATCAACAGCTTGGTTATTGGCGACTATGATGGGTTTTTACTTGTAATAAAATCCAGTCCCTAGTCGTGGATCGAAACTGGGACCTCAGCGTTGTACGCTAGTGAGCTACTACTACACAGTTTTATTATTATAATATCTAACACATAAAAATTTTGGTTATCTCGTTTATTTTTTTTTAAATTTTGTTTTAAAATTTAAATCTTATGAATTCTAATATTTTTGGTGGTTACCTCCGTGGTATAGTGGTAAGCGCGGCAGCCTACTAAGCGGTGATCCCGGGTTCGATTCCCAGCTTGGGTCTGGAAATTATTATGTGTCAAAACCCTCTGTTCCATTTCCCTAACTACCCTAACTAACATTTCGCTAATAACCCAGCTGTTGATGCGACTTTAAATAAACTAAAACAAACAAACAAAATTGTTTTGTGTTAGGTTTCCTTTTTATTCATAACTTGTTCTCTCCTGGAAAATTTTTAAAATATTTTCAGGAAAATTTTTAAAATTATTATCTGTACGCATACCATTAAAATTTAAGGTCAAAAAATTAAGTAGACTTGCTAATCTACATACTTTTATATTCATATACTTTCTCTTCTACATCACCATAAATAATCACTCAGAAGACTAAAGCGATGTTGGAATAGACACTAGGGGTGCCACTATGTGACTTCTACATACAACCGTGTAAGATATTAATATTTATTAATCATTTGCTGGTTGTGTTATGGCACAAATGTATTTATTTATAAACGTAAAAAATTGTGCTGAACGTGGAAATAAGACGGAATTTTATGTCTTAACAATTAATTAGGTTTGTTAATTTCTTGAGCAATAATTTTGTTGAATATTTACTTTTTTACATTGTAATTATAGTTTTAATTTTTATTTTGTACTAAGTTGATATCTATTTTATTATTTTTTTTAAAGTTTCTGTAAGAAAAGAATCAACGCTATTGTACATTACCTTATGTTATTCATTTTGTAGTCTATTTAAACATATTATAATTTTGGTTCGGGTGAGTGCTAGTTAGTTATTCATTACTTATCTACAATTGTACTATAAAATTTCATTGTTCTTAGTCCCTAATTGCAAGATGTTGTAATTGAGCAAGCGCGCTTAAATGCGTTAACAAATGGAGATCTCATGTTCGGTTGTACATCTCACCGGAAACAAGACTTTTATCACTACTCACCACTCTTATTATAAAAAAAGTACTATACTATTTGCCAACTGTCCACCTTATAGTTCAACGCCGCAACGCTCTGAAGACATTTTATATCAGATACCTTGTCAAACTGAGATCTGTTCGACGCAAAAATAGAATATCCTACTGTAACTGTCGCTGTCATACAATGACCGTTATTTGTATGTTTCTTTTTTAATACTTTATCGTTTCTTGTTATCTATTTTAAAAGTAAAAATACAAAATATACATAAGATAACAAGCAATAGAACTAACATGACTACTCAGATATTCAAGTGCTATTAGATATTTACTTAAGAAAATAATATATAATGGTCATTTTTGTTTTCTTTCTGGAATGGTAGTACGTATATACACTACAGTGAATTTAAAAATTAATAAACTCATTAATGGGGAAAAAATCTGGTGTGAAACCCTCATTCTATTGCCAATGTAAATAATTAACAATAGAACCTACGTTTAATTATGAGTAAACAATATCAAATAAAAAAACATAACCTAATTTTTATCATGAGTGAATTACGCTAAATGAAAATCAACCTCTGACCGAAAAATAGGCGAAATCACCGATTGATGCTAATTTAGGCTCTGTAAAAGAAAATGGTTAAAATAAAAGTTGTAGATTTTTTAATTTTTCATAACTTTGTCTCATGATGGAACAGAAGAAACATCACATCCCAAGTAAAATTAATTGAAAAATTATTTTTATTTAATTATGTTTCACAGCTAAATTTCATTTGGTTGAAAAAAATTGATTGAAGATTATAATGACGATGTCGAGGGAGATGCCACGTGATCGTTCGAAGATAAATAACGGGGGTGGGTTTCGTCTACGAAATAAAATTGTCATGTAGTCAGCAATTACTGCGACACCCCGGTCGCGAAACTCTAGACGATCGGGAAAATGAATGATGAGTGAGTGAGGGCTTTCATATTTTATACACAGATAATATTAAAACACCTCTTTCGTCCGAAATTGTATTACTCAATGATCCCTATCGTTTGATTTTGATTTTACAATACGCTTTTCCTGTTAAGTCATATCTTAACTTAGTAGAGATTGTAAATTGTTATTAGTGATAAATTTCCAAGATTACAGAAAATGTATAACAATACTATTTAATAAACTACAATGATATTTATTATAGTACTAGTAACCAAACGCTTGTTTCTTTCAAAATTTTACCATAATTGGTATTAATGGAACAATACGTGTTATTGTTAGCTTTAGGCTATTAAACTGGGAGAGTGTATTTTTATTATGGGCTATCAAGTTCTATTGTATCTATTTATCGTTTTTATAAATTCTTAGAAATATAAAAGGTGACATAATTCTTAGGGCACTAACCTATGTAGAACTGCTTGTTTGTTTGTTCTTTGTGCGTGCTTCCGTGAGTATTGGTAACATTTGCTATTCTGTATAACATTGCGGTATTATTGTAATACGTATTGTTTTTTGTTTAGTATTATAAATAAATAATTTTTCTTATTTAAAAATATATATTTTTAAAATGTATTTGTTTAACAATAAAAGTATTCCCGGTAAACATTTATAATAACCTGTAGACAATTTTTGTTAATTATCGATTATTGGTTAAATATTATTATTATTTGTGAAATATGTTTTGTTTAACTGGGTGTCGCTCACAGCTGTCAACAGAATTAAAACTGATGCTTTACAAGACAATATTAAAACCTGTGTGGACTTCGGGGTACAACTCTGGGGGACAACAAAACATATCAATGTTGACGTTATAGAACGTTTTCAGACAAAAGTTTTGCGAACAGCTCTTAGGATACCATGGTACATACGAAACAGATATATATATAGGCTACATATCTAACGTCATTGGAGTTAACATCCGAATCATTTCGCGACAATAAACTTACTGGATAACAACGACTATACTTTAACGAGACTTAACAGATACAATGAGTTAGAATTAAGTACCAGATTTAAACACAATTAACTTTACTTTTACAAACACTTATGCATGCATATAATTTTTTATTTCAGTTTTCAATGATTTCAAAAATTATTTGTTTGAAAAAGTCTAAAACAAACGTTAACTGTTAAATTTATCATTAATGTATAATAATGTTGTACGTATATTTTATATTCAATGTTGACTTTATTACTTATTTGTTTTATTTAAAAGAACAGATTTAATTTGGCTGATTTGATAATTAAAAAATTTAAGTTATTCGTGTTGAACATTGGTTGATACGTCAAAATTTAATATCAGTATATGAGCAGCGGTAGAATATTAATTTTAAATGAATAAGTATATTTTTGGATGGAATTAGTATTCATATGAAAAATATTTAATTAAAGATCTGACCATGTATGAAAGAAATGGCACGGTTGTATAAATTTAAAGAAAAACAATAGTGTAATAAGTGTAAACGACATGAGCTAACAAGGTTCCGGTTTACAGAAGCACGGAAGATGGGGGCTAGCGTGATCAAGTGCCATACGCGTGATGTGGGAAGCAGAACTTGTCTTGATTTGCCAGAGAGAGATACGCCGTCTCATTTGAAATTATCTGCTTTAACTGTCATGCAATTCTTTAGTTAAAAATCTGCTACGATATTTATGAAGTAAGCAACATTATTGGCCGAGTTACTTTTAACAACAGCATAAAAAGTGAAGTTTCCTATTTGATTCTACCCTTGTACATATAAACGGGAACATTTATTATAATGACAAAGGGAAACTAATATAATATTGTCCTGTACTAGTGCATTATTGTAGTACGTATGCAAAATAAACTAATATAATACTAAATGCACTACATTGAAAACAAACAAAAATTATACATTCGCTTGATATGCATTCGAGAAGGAAATCTTGATTAAAACTTATACATAATTAAATCTGTCATTTTTTCTACGTATAAATTTATTAATGTTGTATTTACTCTTTGAAATAAAGGAAACTTAGGAATATTTTATTTATTTAAATCACAGAAAAGTAATTTATTTCATTAACTACTATATTTTCTTTAATGAAAATATTATTTTACGTAGAAATATCCAAGGTTCTTCAAAATATAATCAATTTTTTTATTTCAGTTCGTTACCCTGATCCTCTTTGAGTGAGAATCAGTTACATGATCCTTCTGCACAATTAATTTAATGCTAAACTTCATCATCTTCTGTCAAGGATAGGCTCAATGACCTGTTCCGGCATCCTGCTCTTTTTAGTTCTTCCCAAGCCTTGCTTCCCGTTAAGTTCATATTTCCATACTCGTAGAGAAATTCTGTGTGATGGCGTGCGAAGTAATGGTTGGACCAGTTTATCTTGTATATTCTTAACGTTTCCCACAGTGACTGAACATTTAACTCGGCGCTTATAGCTTCGTTACGTGCTCCATCTAACCGGGTACAATCTTTGAGTCCCCGCAAAAATCTCATTTCAGCAGCCTGGATACGAGATTCATTCCCATGTTATGGCACCGATGTTTCATTTCCATATGTTATGAGTGGTGCAGGCATTGCTCCATAAAATTTCATTTAGTAGTTCTTTCTCGTGTTCTTTCCTATTGTCCTGCGAATAGAACCTCATACAGCGCTGAATTTTGCCAGTTTTTCACTCACATCATCATCTTTGTCATAGGAAATCCTGCACTCTAAATATAAACTTCTACTCCTGCTCGCTAAACTTCTTACTTTAATTATTTTTGGGTTCTACAGAATTCTCTGCTTCCCGCATATTACATCGCATCGCTGCCTGTCTTCGCAGATACTCCCTTGATATTTTTTGTTGCCACAGCATCTTGGATTTCCTTATTAAAGGTTTCCTAGAGCGCTTCTCTTTCTCTTATATTAACCGAATAGAAAAGAAACGTTTGGTGGGGCCATCTGTCCGTTACCATTCTCCAAAAATGCCGATACCGCAGCTACCATGTCTCTATTCTGCCTACTCTTGTTACCTGAGATTCGATCCGTTGTCCAACGACTCTTTCCTCACATGCTTCATTCTGGAAATCCTGTACGACTTTCGCCATCATACACAAAGCCTCTTATCTTTTTGTATTCCTGGATATTATATATCAGCATTCCTATGAATTTATATACTTCTATAGAAATTTACTATCTTATTTCTATTAATCTTTATTTTACATAACATTTAAACAGCATTTTGAACAGCAACTCACTTTGATTCACGAGGTCCGTGATATCTAATTTATTCCCTCAGATGGAAAAATTTATTCAAGATACGAATTTTACCTGTCACTGTTAACCCAGATTTCTCTAAAGGAAAATTATCAGGAATTCAACCTCCATTAAGGTAGTCTGTTTTTATTGTATTTATATGATATTTCTGTGGAAGTATATTTAATATAAAACCTGTTGATTAAGAAAATTCCTTTTATTATTTCATATTTAGGTAAAATTTATGTTTCTGGTAATATTTCGTGTTTTGTTGATTTAAAAAAAAATTTATTTTGTTTTCTTCTGTATTTTTGTAGATGTTTTAAGTTGATTTCAGTTTTTATTAAACAAAAAATTCGGACGCATAAAAATTAGTGAAATTTATTTATTAGCTCGATATTTGTTCAGTTCTTCATACCATAAAGAACGAGATTAAATTTCATATTATCTTATAAAATTCATTGGTCCGGATAGGAAAATTTATTATTATTTTTTATTATGTAACAGTCACGTTGTGTGACAAAGAGCTGAGTAGGTGGTTCAAGATAAGAATTTCTTCAGTTGTAGTAAAAGAGAGTTCTTCATCCGATCGGATATCTTACTTCTTTCCGTGACATCGACATCTATTTTGTATCCTGTTTTAATGTATCCATGTACATTACGTGGAAGATGAAAGATTTCAAAGAACTGTACACTATTTCTCCCTGACGTAGGCGAAGTCCTAAGATTTCGTGCATTTGCTTCTCATCCTGGTCGTTCTTTCTTCGTTTCTCCTTTACATCATTCATTTATTCTTTCTCACCTTTTGACGCTTATCTTTTCAACAACAGGCTTTGCAAACTATAGGAAAATTTCATAACGTTTTACGACGTAACGGCTATTTGTGACCTCAAGTCCGATATTAAATTTTCAAACAACGGTTAATTTTTATTATATTGTGTACATTTTTCCCAATAACTTATAGGCTAATATCACATCAATAAAAAAAATACTGAAACATATTCAAAAACACGCCTTCATTGTCATTTTAATGTACATATATAGGCAAATGGTAATTTTATGAGGTTTATCCAGACGTTTTTTTATTATGCATTACTCAGTAACAAGTATCACTACAAAAATGTAATATTAATTGCTACTAAAATTTATGTCTTTTTAAATTTTTATATTTATTACGGAATAAAATGGAAAATATTTATTATTATGTTGTAAATGAAATATGCAGTAACAATAAATAACATGTTTTTGTGATTTGTTTACAGAGTGTTACCTGTTTATATGATATTTTAATTTTATTATAATTTTAAAGTAGGTATCAAGAAAAATAACACGATAAATTATTTTACATTATAAATACCACACTGTCTGGTCTGTTTTATATTTTATAACGTATTTTTGTACTATTTTTCATTTTTGATATTTTATTTTGTATCTAAATTCCATAAACACTTTCTAAAGGAAATTTGAATTAAGACCATTAATAAAATTTTAGATAATGCAAAACGATTCAAAACTCTTTTATGAAAACTTCCAGGAGGATTTAAATACTTATTTTACTCTAATGAGCTTCGCTTAAAATTAAGTTAAGATCTGAATGCTCAAGAGTATGGAGTTACCATGTTTCTTTTTTCAGCAAACGTAGGACAGTAACAGAAAACCTCAGGACATGTCAATTTTATTAGAGGAATCATTTATGAAGTACTTGAAAATTTGTCGTTTATTAATTTTATTTATGGTGATAAACAATGCAACCATTTACGGTAACAACATACAATAATAAACTAACTAAATACAAAGCTCAGATCAACTCACAAAGTTTACTTAAATGGTACACCTACTCAAGATGATGCAACCTACTCAAAGAAAGAACATTTCACACAATTTTTTTCGCAGAAACCGAAATTCTAAAAATAAATATTTCCAAACCCGGGCACTTCTTCACCCAGGTCAATTTCCCGAAGAGGCGGAAACAATATAAGGCAGTGTAAATCAGGACTTATAGTAATCCTACACGTGTTTGCTTTAACTTGTATCCTTAAAATTTATTCATGAGATCAGGAAAATATAATTTGGTCTTCCTTTTAAATTTTCTTGTTAAAATTTTAATTTTAATAGATAACGATAACGGGTACATTAATTTAATTTTAATTCGATGGTTTATTATTATAACGTTTCCAACTGTCTTGCTTATTTGTAAACTAATTTTTGTAGATTAGTGAGAATGCTAAAAAGATAACAATGCCACTAGAAAATCTCTGCGTCTTATTTAATATTAGACACACTGTTTAAAATATCTAATTAGCAAAATTTGTGTTGCACGGGTATTATACTTGCAAGAAATAAAAATAGAAAATACCCGCCAAAATTTTTATTTTTCAGCCAGTTTAGTTTATTTTTAACAGTTTAATTAAGTTTAACTGATAAAATGTCTTAATAAATATTCCCAGTCGATGAAAAAACACAAAATGTTTAATAAATAGTCATTATGTTGTAAGGTATTTGCAAAGTGTTACTGGATTCTAACTTGGAATAATTACCAGCTGATAAAGTATATTGCCAAGGTTGATAAAATGTAATATACTGAATTAATTTTGTACATTAAATGTATTTTATATTTTTGTTTAATTTTTGGAAAGAAAAAAGGTTTTTTGGCATATCTACAGATATAAAAGTTTATAAACGTTAGAGTTATTATGGCAAAACGGTGGACTATATGTTACTGTATGGTACTGTCGTTGTAGAGGTCGGTGCTATTTGTCGCGTGTTGTAAGGCTAGTAGAGCCCAGCCTGAGCTGGAGGCTTCAGACAGGGCTCCTGCCTGCCTACGTAACACGTGTCTCTTATCCTACCATCAGTTCCATTATTTTTCTTGAATAAAGAGCACTGATACCATCTGAAGATCTATATCGAGTTACTTATAGAATTGCAAGGACACCAAACATAAGGCAGGCACGACTTCAGTCAACTCTTTTTATCATTTTACTATAGATCTTTGCAACTTAAAAAACAATACAAAATGATATTCGATTCACTTCCCTATAAAAATACAAGTTAGCATAAAAGGAGACAATGTGCTTCGTTTCTAACATATTTGTTAAACCCTTTAAGTGTACTTCTATAATATAATTTTAATATTAAATTTGGCCGCCTCCATAGCGTACTGGTTAGCGCGCTATCTCCTACAACGCGGAGGTCCCAGGTTCGATCTTGGCTAGGGTCTGGAAATTTTCAATAGTTGAAACCCACTGTTCCAGTTGCATAACCCACCGTAGTCGCTAATAAACAAGCTGTTGATGTGACTTTAAAAAAAAAAGAATATAAAGCTGCGTAGAAACATGCGAACAAAACACCGTATCGTAACACCGTCGCGTATCGTTGTGGCGAATATGTTTGCGAAAAATGTTACGTACCATCCGTATCGTACCGTACCATTACTGCGTCCTATCAGTTGTCGGTATTTCCGCGTCGCATCAAAGGAATGTGTTGCACCATGTGTTCGCATGTTTAGACGGGCTAGCGAACATTACAGCGTTCAATCAAGTTTAGTGGAGTCCCTGTGATTGGTTCAATGCTGGGCTATTAATTGTTTTGTTTAACTTTTTGTATTATTGTTTACATTATTTACTTAATTTTACTCTTGTTATTTACATTATTTTTATTACATTGTTTTACAATATCTGTATTACTACATTTATTGTGCCTACATAATTATAAATGCGGTATGAAGTTTCGGAAGAAAATTCTCTTGAATTGATAGACATTTATAGAAATAAAGAATGTTTATGAGACGTTCATCACCCTATAATAAATTTAAAAAAATGATGCATGGGAAGAAATTGAAAGGAGTTGGATACCACGGCTGATGAGTGCAAGAGAAAAATGACTTCTTTCATGGCAGCGCTTAGGCGGGAAAAGGCGAAAATAAAGAAGTGCGAGTGACAGCAGCGATTTTTGATGTTCACTCATCGTGTACTGATGAGTAAATGAACTGGTGGGACGGCATAATATTACGCGCTGATTTACGCGACGATGTTCTGTTCGCAGCTCCTTGTTCAACACTGCTTAACGTCATCGTTTAGCCGGAAATGATACGCGACGATATTACGGTACGATGTTCGCGACGGTGTTCTGTTCATGTCTGTACGAGGGTTTAAATTTTCACGTTTTAGAAACACCTATCAAGAAAGGGAAAGTCAAAAATTCGTTATGAATTACAGTAACTTTTACCGTAGTAAAGTTTTCGTTTACTATACCTCGTCCAATAATTATTATCATTATTGGGTGATGATTCCTATTTAAGGATTGGATTTTGCACAGGTAGGCTAATGATATGAGATAATATGAAAATCAAAAAATTCCAGACCTGACCGGATATCGAACCCAGGAACCATGATATGAAAGCCCATGATCACTACACCAACGAGGTTGTCAATATAATCTTTAATTTACCTTTTTTTAAGCCATTTCCTCTGTTAGAATTGAATTTTAAATTTTGAAAGGATTTATAGCTAAAATAAATATTACTGGTTTTTATTAACGTGATTTTTTTTGTTTCAGGTAAGAAGAATAACTCTTACAATAGGACTACTAATACCGAGTTTCGGTAAGTTAAACTAATTTTTTTATGATTGATAAGTACATTCTGTTTTATTAAGTTATTAAATAGTACGATACATATCTTTAAATTTATTTTTTGGATTCTATGCGATCAATGTTTGAAATACAATCTAACTAATTTTTGAGACTTTGTACAGCTACTATTGCCGTTGTTCTTTGTATCCCAAACGCCAACAAGCCTCTCTGTTTATCCAGTTACTCTCCTGCAGGCTTCCACTGGTTATCACCTTTATGACTCCAATTATTCAGTGCCTTCCTAGGCGTTATTTCTTCCTTCTCTCCCATGAGTTCTAGTTTCATACACTGCTGGGCCACCTGCCTTCATTCATCCGACGTAGGTGTTCACACACAACAATGTCTTTTTTATAGTTCATCTTACTCACTGTTTGGCCTCCCAACTGTTCTCGGAATTACTCTCCATTCCTCTCTGGTACAATCTTCAGACACGACAACTTCTCCAGAGGGCCATCTACAAGGCTGTAGTCATGCTCTTCTCTCTGACGATTCCAACATTTCTTCACCGTACACCAGAATCCCTTCCTCTATTGCTCTTCCAATTTCAACTAAATTTGTTTATATAAATCTTTAATTTACAAAACAACAAAGCACACAAACCACGTATGAGGCTTTTTATTTATTAACTATAGGTAAATTATACAGACCACTAGAAAAGGGCTTCAGTTAGAAATATACCTTTTTCACTGTCATTGGGGACTGTGGTTAACGGTGTACTTTAATGGTTGGGGTTCAATTAACCATACTCTCCCAGAAATGGTCGGCCTGGGTCCGTACAATACTACACCTGATTTACATCTCGTACACATCATCCTCATCTCATTGGTTTGTGGCGTTGCTTATTGCTCTGTATTGAACAGATTGCAACGTACACACATTAGGGATGAAAAAGCTAGAAACAGTAAGAACAATACTCAGAAAACATTAGTTAAAACCTACTGCCTGTAATATGTCGTTCGCCTATTTACCAGCGTTTTAATACATTAAAGCCTACGTATAGTTTACTGTAATTCATAGTATTTTGAAATTAACTAATGATGTGGTAAAGCCAAGTAGGGCTACTCTTTTTTTTTGTTAGTGATCTTACTATTTTCGACCGTATTTAGGTGGTTTATTATTATTTACTTGTAAATAATACTCAAAAATCTAATTGTATTTTTTATCTTAAGTATCATTTATTTGACTTAATCATTTTTTTATTTTATGTAGAATATAAATTTTATGTAATTTCGTAAAAATTTGTATCATGGAATTGCGTGTGAGTATGAAAAATGTTTAGAAAACATTGTTTTATGAGTAGCAACAATGTTCAAACAACTATACAGATTAACCTTTATAGAATAACTTGAAAACGTTATAGTGAAGTTATAAATCTTAAAAATTTTAGAATTTTAGTCGAAATCTGAACGGGGACTTTTGTTTTAGTAGTCATTAAGGTACTAACTGTGCCACCGAGATGGTTAGAGTATCTGTATTATTTCATAAGACTTTTGGAAGGTAATTTTAAAATAAATTGGTTCTAGCATAATATTTTTAGAAGTTTAAATTTAAACATGTATAGTTCGTTTATCATTACTTCATAAAGAAAGAAGTTAGTAATATACGAGAATAACGAATAGTAAGGTTAAACCAAGATATTGTAATTTGCATCAAAAGCGGACAGCAATGTAATTCAACAATTTGTAACAACTTACGCCGAAATTAATTTCATGAGGTTACAAGCTTCAAAGACAAAACTAATTTATTCCGATAATTTAATTGGGTTCCTAATAAATTGATGTTAATTAACTCCATATATAGAGTGAAAATGATTTTAATAAAATAATTACTATTATTAATAATTCAGTTTTCATTTTGCAGCTGTCGGTGATTTCAGCAGCAGTTTAAAATTGAAGCAGGTGATTTTAAAACTGGTCTTCATGGCTTGTTGTCTTTTCGATTTATTTCCAAACTAATTTGTAATTTAATATTTTATATTGTAATAAAACGTCATACATACAAGTAGAAAAAGTCATGCACATAAATTCCTAAAGGAGATGCATAATTTGGATTTCATAACTCTTAATTTGTTGTGTCGTAAGTAATGCTTATTGACTTCAATATGTTAAATACAGTTCAGAATTCCAAACTCATCGAATGTTTAATATTATTATGTAGTAATTATATATCAATAATATTTTTGTCTTTAATTCGTAGAGAAGGGTTGTTGGACACTTCTCTACTCAAGTTATTATTTTATAAATATTTAATAAAATGTTATTATAACTCAATGTAACTTTTTTAATGCATAATCTATTGTATAACAATAAATGTAACACATCGGTTAGAAATAACAGGCGAAAAAATACAACCCAGTGATGTAATAACAAATTATACCATAAAAACATATCATCATCAGCTGGGTATCCTTCCAGCAGGCCGGGTAGGATTTGAGTGAACGATATGCCTCCATCTATCTCTATCTTGATATACCTTTTGTATTCTGATATCCTGTAGTGTCATTCCTTTTGTTAGGAGATTATCCCTTATTTGGTCAGTCCATCTTCTTCTGGGACGTCCAACGAGTCTCCTACCAGATACCTCCATGTCCAAGTACTGTCTGGGGATACGTGCCTCTGGCATCCTTTGTACATGTCCAAACCATTTGAGTCTTGCGGTACGTAATCTTTCTTCCATCGTTAAGGTCACCTGCATATCTCTTCTTATATATTCATTTCTGACCTTGTCTCTTCTGGTCTTCTGCAAGGCTGATCTTAAAAATTTCATCTCACATGCCTGTATTTGCTAATGTCCCCTTTCAATAAGACACAGCTTTCTAGGCCATATGTCATATTGGAAGAAGATATAAAAACATATACTGATCTTAATTATTTATAGTGGATGAAACAAATCGAAAAGCTTTCCTTAAAAAAGACAAAAAAAAAACCGAGTAATAAATAATATATTATCTCATAATACTCGTATATGTAGGCCTAGTACTACACTGAACTTTCTTGAAGATAATTTTTAAAATGTTCATTTTGTTATTTACAACATTCACACTCAAACACGTTAATAATCTACAGAATATGTAAAAAAAAAAAAATAGTTTTAATAGTGTTAATTTTAATAACACTATTATTTAAAATTACTCTATCAGAATCGCCGTGGTAGGTCAGTACGGCAGCACGTTTTATTCTATGTACATTGTAGCTGTTGTCTTAAGAGATTTAATGCTAGATGATTTACGTAATTGTTTAGACATTTTTGATGTATTTAGAACTGAGACTATGTATATCTTCTCGAACAGTCTCCACATCCAAATCACGATGTATGTCGGCGTTGGTAATATACCACGTTGCATTTAATGTGATCCGCAAGGCTTTCGTTTGAAATCGTTGCAAAATCTCGATATTTGAGGTTGATGCTGTGCCATAACTGAATCCCTTAGGTCCAAATCTGCTTCAGCTTGGATTTGTTCAAGAGCAGTTTGTTTTTCAACAGAAAGTTGTGAACGCCTCAACGAGCCAATACATCCACTTAAAAGTTAAATCCAACTTTTTTCTTTTCATTTGGATGTGGTTACGTCATAAGAGCTCTATCCAAGTGCAATCCCAAATATTTCACATCACTGACCTGAGAACACTCTTGCCGTTCAGTTGGACAAAAGGACGAGTTGCCTTTCTGGTAGTAAACGTTACATGCTGTAACTTATCACTTAGGTGATCTCTAGTTTACTTTATTCTGATATAAAATAATATTTTATAAAACAAAATAGGAATTATTATTTAAATAAACAAATAATGACACTTATCTGTGTTATGAAAAATATATTTGTATATTGATATTTATTAATTAGTAGTCGTATTTATTAATCTTACGAGGTGAGCCTATTAAATAACGAGACTGAAGTTGTAAAAAATTTTATTTTTATCTTATACATAATCACTTATTGCCACCTTCAATATACACTCCTTCTCTATCCCTACAACGCTCCATACGAATTTTCCATTGTTGAAAACAGTGCTGGAAGTCATCTTCTGTAAGCTCCTTCAGGACACGTGCCGCTTTCTCTTTTACAGCTTCCACGGACTCAAATCTTTTCCCTTTAAATGCAGATTTCACCTAAGGGAACAGGTAGAAGTCACATGGTGCAAGATCTGGTGAATAAGGTGGATGTTCTAACACTGAGATGCTGTACTTGGCTAGGAACCTTTTGGTAGATAACGCAGAATGAGCTGGCGCATTGTCTTGGTGGAGAACCCATGATTTGTCCTTCCACATTTCAGGGCATTCTTTCCTTACTCTTTGACGTAGTACCTCAAGGTGGTAATATTGATTAATTGTTTGATCTTCAAGAACCCAGCGAAGGTACACAATCCCATGGATATCAAAAAATAAAAAAAATCATCATTGCTTTAAATTTTGACTTGCTCATTCGAGCTTTTTTGGCTCTCGGTGAAGTTCGGCTCTTCCAGTGCATGGATTGGCGCTTCGTTTCCTGACCATGAGTAAAAAACTACATTTCATCACATGTTATTATCTTCTACCTGTTCCCTAAGGGAAATATGCTTTAAAAGGGACAAAATTTGAGTCTGTGGAAGCTGTAAAAGAGAAAGCGGCACGTGTCTTGAAGGAACTGACAGAAGATGACTTCCAGCACTGTTACCAACAATGGAAAATTTGCATGGAGCGTTGTAGGGGTAGAGAAAGAGTATATATTGAAGATTAAAAGAAGTGATTATGTATAAAATGAAAATAAATTTTTTACAATGTCAGTCTCGTTATTTAGTAGCCACACCTCGTATATAAAGCTTTACGGCCTAGAAAATGAACTGCTCTTGAAGCTTATACGACATAGTAACCAGTCTTTTAGTATTCTTCACAAATCAACATTTTACTGACAATGATACAACAATAAATAAATTAATATTTTTATAGTTTTTAACTAAATTTCCTTTATATATTATTATAGATTGATAATTGTTTTCAAAATATCTTTAATTTCTAAACTAACTCATTTCATTAGAAAATCACAATAAAATAATAATATATCGATGTATAAATTGTTCCTGGTGTACTGCTACAATGCGTTAATTGATAAAAAAATTAGATACATACGTAGATTGACTGAATAAAAATAGATGTTAAGTAGTTAGCTTATCAGTTCATCTGTATTATATTTTATTTTGAGCAATGACTGCTTTACATCGACAATAAATTGAAAATTTAGACGTTTTTAATACCAGACTTCTTTTAAATAAATGTTCTAAGAATCTGAAGGCAACATATTTCTTCTCATTTAAATTATGAATAACCGTGTGATTTTTTATCTATTCTCCAAAGAAAACAAATATCGTTTAGGTGCATTTAAGTAGATTGTTGGTACTGCAGTTGCAGTAAGATACTTACACGTGTCAGGGCCATGAGAATTATTATATGCACTTTTCTTATCTTTTTTTGTAGCCTAACTGTTGTTAAATATTATTGGCATTTACTTAAACCTAGCAAGTTATGAATAAGTATAAAAAGTTTTCAATAGTTATGTTTATAACTCTTCTGGTATTTTTCTTTTGTTTGGCTCACATTCGTTATGTATTATGTTTCATCTATGTGTTACTAAACAGTATCTTCTGTACAACCGCAGCAGAAATATTAAATTATATTTAAAAAATTATGTGAAAAAGAAACAAATTTCAGTAACCTAGCTTCTTTTGTATTTACTAGTTTGGTTGACTATCTATAACTGCCTTCAATGCCGTTTCATTAAAAATGTATAAAAAGCAATTTAATTAATTGATATATTTAATCATTCATTATCAAATAGTTTTTAGTTAGGCACACAAATTAATGTATAATGTAGATTTGTAGAACATATTGTGACACTATCTCGAAAGTCCGTTTCGGAATCTTGGTAAATTAAATAATTAACACACTAAAGTTTAAAATTACAAGTATTTATTACAACTAAAAAAATTACGAAATAAAACGACTAAAATCTACTAGTGAATTACAATTAAATTACTATAATGAATAACAAAGTAATATTATAATAACTAATATCAATAAACAACTTAACCAATTTACTAAATACTACTTACAAAAGATACAGAAATAACGTTTAACAATACATAGTAATTTATAGTAACGTCGACCTTTTCAAACGCACTGTTACAGTTTGCTTACTGGTTCACGGAATTGAACTCACTGAATAACTCGCGTCGCTTATAAGGTGGATCAATGGAGATTTCGAGAAAGACAGAGAGTTTCGATATAATAATAAAATACAAAATCCTTCTGACCGCTTCTGGACAAATTCTAACAACTGTAAACAAATTAGGATTGAATAGAATGTGTTACAAACAGGCCAATTATTTAAATAGGTACCAGACTCAACTCTTTTACAATAGTCATTCAACAAACTGTAAAAACCATTTATTACTATTTCATGGAAACCTATTTATTACTCCTATTTATTACTATTTATTTATTTACGTTAACATTTATAAATTTTCGGTCCCCCTAGAAAACTCTCGAAAACACATTCCTTTTGGATATTGTCACAATAATATATATCTAAGTTTAATGAATTCTAATACAAGTATCGAACTTTACCAACACAGAGAAATATATGGAATATTTAGGGCTATTACGTCAGTCATCATGCATACTACCTTGTTACAATAAAGCCAGCTTAAGATCATGCGGTAAGTGGAGTGAAATTATGTAATGTATGACTGTTCGATTATGTGTATGAATTTTGCTATCGTTGTTTCCAGTTAGGTATTCATTTTCAATGATTCTATTAAAATGTAATAATCATTAGGCTACCATTATTACAGGTTTTCTTGCTGATAATATATTTTTAGCGTACGTAATCTAAGTCTAACTGTTGGTAAAATATATTTTTTAAATAATTATTTACTAAATGTTATACATGATCATTTTAACACAATTATTAATTTTATGTCATTTAATTGTTTACCTCTAGGTATGGAAATGATAATAAGATTCACTGAACTTAATTTTCTCAAAAGCTGTTCACAACCTTTGCCTAAACATTTTTTACCTATAGCTCAACTCTGTAATATGTGTTTACAAGTGTGTGTAGATTTTCCCGCCATTGTGTTTTTATACAGGATGATTCTAAATTACAGTAAAATAATTTTGTGCATGATTGTAGATCTAAGCATAAGAAGAAAAGTTCATATAAACATATGTCCGCAAACGCTTCTAGCGTGTTTTAGTTAGTGAAAACTTTTGCCCCAATTTCAGTTCCCTTGGTGAGAAATAAAGTGATACTGAATGTTTTGACGAGCCAATTTGTGACAAATATAGAAAAGTTTTATGGAAAATCACCTAAAAAAATCTAATAAAACCAGTCTGAAAGCTGTAGTGTTAGCAGTTTTTGAGAAACAGGATGAAATATCCAAAAAATCTTAGTAGAAAAACACAGTCTTCTACGTTTGATGCCCAATAACTTTGTTAAATGATCAATAAACAAATTATTTTTTCAATGAAAATTGTAGAAAATTTAATTTTGTAAGCAATTATGTAATCAATGTTAACTAAATGTAAAAACATGTTCAATAAAATGGACTCTTATATATAGTACAATACACAGCAATACATGTCCGTTTTATGAGAAGGGAACGAATAAAACATTAAAAAAACACAACATTTTTGTAAGAACAGTTTTATTTTTACATGAAATAAACATATATAAATGACATTAAAATCATACCAAAAGACTAAAAAGATAATGTTCAAAATGACCTCCGTTTTTCACAATGCACTCGTAAGATTGCATGGTTTAAAGGTACTGACATCAAATTTTTGTACGTCTAAAACCTAAAGGTTTGTTTTAGTTTATATGCAGTTTTGATAGTCAGAACTATTTAATGATTTCTACGTTCTATAAATGCAGAATGTTTGAGGTTTAATTGTCCTGGGTAATACTTTAGGGATTCAATGAAAATTACGACTTCGTTTAACCGGCGCTTCAAGTTAATTCTTTATCAATAAATGTACACATAGTATTGAAATAATGATGGGTTTTATGATCCACAAGAAAAATAAGTACGACAAGACATAAACGTCTTGAAATACTGCAGTTTTGAAGAATAAACTTCCAAATAAAGTATATGTACAAGTAATGTAGAGGAAAAAAGCTTAATTTGATATGTTTGAATCTACATTTTAATGGAACAAATAATACTTAAATTCTGGGTTATTCAGCTATGCCCCATCATAGTTTAAACAAGGTCGTATGCTTTTTAAACCTTTGTGGAAATTCTGACCATACAAGCGTATCGTTAGCAATTTGTCAAAGTCATGCTATGAACAATGGAAAACACAATGACAAAAGTGATTATTATGTGTATTATTGTTTTTTTATTATGATTAAAATAATAATAGTAATAGCAATAAATTTATGTGTGAATTGTCTTCATTGTGTTACCATTTTATTTTTAATCTATTGTGTCTGGAAATCTAGATCTGTTCGTTTTTTATCTAGACAAATGTTTTTTACATCCATGTAAAAACACAGTTCCGGAAATAATTACTGCGTGTATTTATTTAAATATTGCAAACAGTGATCGTATCGGCAATTCTATTGAAAATTTTATAACACTTGTGTAAATAGAGTTTACGTAACGATGATAGTAAAAAATTTATAATTGAACGAAAATTAAAAAAAATTATGACATAAAAATTACTTCCATTAGATTAATGAATTAATTATTTGTTTATGTTCGTTCAAGAATGATTTTAATAATATTATTCGCCATATTATATTAACAATTTGGAGTAGTATGTATTTATAATTACTATAAATTACAATTATTATAATTTATGAGATGTAGGCTGTAAATTGTGAAGAAGGTTTAGAAAAGACTCAGGGCGATGCTTAAAATATTGGGCTCTATCGGACAGTCAAAAGTCTTTCGAGCTGTAAAGTACTCTATTACAGTTAGAAATGTGAAATGTTTACAATTACAAGCACATTCACTCTTTAATTCTTGTACAACATTTTGTTCTGATCGCTCTTATCGGTTCACCAGATTTAAGATTTTAAGTCCCTTTAAAAACTTGAAGTAACAAATCTTTTTGAAAAATAAATAAATTCTTGTCCAGGGGTTCAAAACTTCCTCTTCACTCTTTTTTTGAAAGCCTTAATACTTATGAAATTTATGAAAAAAGTGTATAAAATCAAAGTTATAGGAAATTAAAAAATCTACGACTTTTATTCCAAGCATTTTCTTTTATAGAGCCTAGGTTTAGCGTCTAATTAGTGATTTCGCCTATTTTTAAGTCAAACAGAGGTTACTTTTCATTTTGGGTCATTTACTGTTTAAAAGTAGGTTATGGTTTTTCATGTTAGAGAGAAGTCATAGAAACAATGTTATATCAGGAAATAATTTTGTGAGCATGTCTAGCGGTTTCGATAATTAATTTTCTATTTGTAAATAAATTATTTTGTTTTGCACATTTTATATTTTATTGAGTTTGGTTTTTCATTTGTGTGTGTGTATATATATATATATATATATAGATACACTAGCATACTATTTTAATAAAAATGTCTTAGTTGTTTTATTAGTATTTAAGCAACTAATATGCAGTTATAATTACTAACGCACTAATAGATTACCCTAGTAGTTGCAGCAGTATAATGAACAAAGAAACACTAAATTGATCTACCCTTGAACATGGGATACCGTAGTTGGGTAAATTAATATTCCCGCAACAAATTAATACAAATAGTTTTCGATTTTCACAGTATAATTAAAGAAATTAACATTTATATTGTAATGTTATTTTTTTGTAAGTAAAGGGAAAATAAATAAATAAATGAAATAAAATAAAAATATTTCATTGTCTACTATTGATTAAAAATATAATGTTATATTATATTTTATTATCTACATTGGTTAGAGAAAATCGTGTGAGTGTTTCACACCAAATTTTTAATTTTCTTTATAGTTTTTTTATATCGGTTCGAAAATTAAATGTAATTTTATTTAGTATTACAGTCAGCATCAGTCAGATGTTAACAAACGATATAAATTACTGTATTAGTTATTTTCAAGTGTTACTAGGAAAGCTTGTCTGAATTAACTTGATTGTGATTCTACAATAGCCTTGTTCAAGATTTATCTCGTTATTCATTATAAAAATATCTATTCACATATACGTAAGTTTTATTGTGCTGTACGATGAAAAAATGGAAGCCTACCTTGAAGCTGCATATATCACATGTTAAATTGACGCTCAATTTGTATTTGATGCTGATTCAGATTTAAGATAACGTTAACTGATACAACTTTTATAATATAGAGGTCACAGGTGTTACAAGATTTAATTATGATACCATTTATCGGTTTTGTAATTTATGATTGACCTAATGTATCTTAACAAAGTTAATTATAAAATGGACATGAGATCATCATGTTAGTTAACTGTATGTTGTTACAGACACGACTTTCAATTACAGTGCATTTAATTGAAGTATCGTAAAGAATTTTTTAATGTTCCACTTATGGTAAGTGCTGTATTTAAATAATTGCATAGTTAAGTGTTATTGAACGTTATCATATGTGTAGATGATTTAGCGTTAATGTTAATAAATAATATTCTTTAGTTTAGGCAACCGTAATATTAACTTTAAATTACAGGTATGATTAAATAATAACAAAAACTTTGTTCTTATAGAACTCTAAATATTGAGATATAAAGAAAGAATTGTAGACAGTAAGTGTAATTGAAATAATTGATTATTAATACAATAAATCGATAAAGCACCTTCAAAGAATGGAAGAGAGATAAAATTCCAATACGGGTTCTTAGATACAGGTCTGAGGACAGAAGAAGCTTGGGAAAACCTCTTCAATGCTGGGAGTAATCTGTTAAATATTTATAAAAAATTTAATATTTGATAAAAAATTTCCACGTTTAGGTGTGTAGGCCCAATCAAATTTTCGGTGATCGTTGGCAAATGTATTAGATTATTTATTATATATGAGACAAATTAAAAATTTTACTACAATAGATGCGACTCGAACTTGGGATCTTTGAATTAACAACCGAAAGTGACATCAGTGTTAGTAAATTCATCAGACCACAAAAACCCTTTATTTCATTAAAGTAAAAATTATTGAAAAACATGTTATTAAGCATTTTGTAATTTTTATATACTATAGTGTTAAATTATTTGCACTCGATCTGCTAGTTCCAGGACTACAAAAAGTAGTTCTGTTTCTTATCACATGGTCAGTCATGTGACTGAAGTATTTCAGGACAGAAGATGTAGAGGTGTAAAAGACACTAGTCAGAGTTATCTCGTCTGAGAATAATGAATTTCATTGTACAGCTAGACCTTGTGGCGAATGAAGTGAAGATGCCATTAGCAGGGTGGAAAGTTGATGCTTTTCAGAGGTCCTGGCATACCGATAACCATACTTTTCCACTCAGTGAGGAAGGCAATGTAAACCACCTCACTCCTCGTTTTACTTAGTAAAGCCTCTACAGGTTCAAACCTGACCTAAACAGCAACACAACTTATGAATAACCCGACATTTCCTATGTAGTATTATACAAACACTTCCGAGGGAGGTGAAAGGTTCTTTGCTGATGTCGGATCAAGTGGCCAGGCGGCGGGTTTTTGATTGGTAGGCGGTCGCAGCCTCCTTGGAATTGGACGAGGACGCCTCAATTGACCAACACTACTTCCCTCATCGTGAGGGAGTGAACATGAGTTTTTCTCGCCGCCTCGGATAAAAAAAAAGTATGAACAAAAAAAATTGTTTCTTACGTATTTTTCGTCTTTGTACGTATTTCTGCTTCACAGAGTTTGGGGTGGGGGAGGATGGTATTGTCATCAATATTGGCTATGCTTAATTATTTTACCTAAAGTATTGATGTCGTGAAAATGAAGGTGTGAATTATAACCCTATTTCTTAAAGTAGAATAAAATATTGTAAAGAGTAGGTTACTTTACGTACCACTAATAGCATCTGAAAACAAGTTATTATATTTCATTTTTTTTGAAAAACACTGTTAAAACCACATGAATGAATGTATGTGTATGAAGATAACTTTATCGTACGACTAAAAGCCGCTGCTTAATTAATAACAAAATCTTAATTGAAGACCATATATATAAAGTTATATCTGGAAGTTGCCTCCACGTCTCGCCTTTTGATGTCTAAAATTTGCTTTTCCTGCATCCAAGAGATAAGGGATTTAATGCCAAGCGGTGGAAACCTCATCAGCGGTATCAAGGAAACGGGTAGATACTATCGCCGCGATGGATCGCGCACCGAACAGAACACATACGAAAAACGCCTACGCTTGTTTGAATCGATAGCCCGGCTAGACCCGCGCGCGTTGTGTTTATCTGCCTCACGCATGAGTGAGTAATAAAATATAGCCTGTATATATCTATCTCTATACTTTTGAGTCATGCATTATCATAAGTCAAGCAAAGTAAGAGAGCGCAAAAGAGATAGAATGAGAAGGTAAGATCCAGAGAAGGCAGTAAGAGCGAGAGAGACGGAGACTTGATTCAATATTGCTTATCAGGCGTCGATCGCTCACTCCGCGTCGCTATACACTTAACATTTTTTAGATAAGTTTTTAGCCGCACTGTGAGAAGCACGACTCGGTCGAGTCGGCAATGAAGAATGTCCGTACTGTTTGAGGTACTAAAGAGGCAATACGATAGGGTTTGAGTGGGTAGGGTGGTACTGAACCTCCCGACCGGCGGACGGTTCATGACCGAGGGTAGCACCAGCACGCCACCCCTCCCGGTAATAATGTACACGCCTCCTGTCATCGTCATGCAAGAAAGAAAACTCCACGGCTTTACTTACACGATTCAGCAATACTATATATGATACAATAGCAATACGATTTAATTGTTGTTTATGCGAATAATAACTATCGCATTGATTAATGTTTTTATTAAAACTTATTATCGTAATGTTTTAGCATAAAATCATTCTTGTTATGTTGATTCAAAAGTGATATCATGTTTAATATTACGTGTGGGTTTTCCGTGATTGTAGTTGGCTTCACACGCAATTTGCTGATACAATTAAAGAGAAATCTGTTTATGTAAAAATAAGAAATTTTAGTCACTTTTATAATTTATTCTGTAAATACTTTTTGAAAATTTTTATCTACAACAGAAATTACTCTCATCGGAACTACTTGCAATAAATTATTTTTAATGTACTAATGTTTTTTATATTCATCAAAAAATGCATCTCTTACGTTTATGAACAATTAGTTTGTAGCCTACATTTAGAACAGTATTTCACAATATTTACTTATAATCAGAATATTAATTGCGTATACACTTGACATAGATTTTCTGTAAAATCATTACAGTTTTCACACACAATTCAAAACTGAATTCATTACGTTGTCTTTTACTATTTCTATTAATTTTAGATTGTAAATTTTTGTTTGTAAAGTCGCATCAATAACTTTATCAGTAGCAACAGATAGTTTACTGTAGATTACGGAACAGGGGGTTTAAAAATGCAATAATTTTCTGTACCTGATAATCAAACCTGTGACCCGGTAACAGAACTTACCAATTTAACTATTTTGGAATAACTGAAATTTAAATAATTGTAATTTATATATTTCCAGGTTTATAATTTTACTGAGGAAGTATTTTAGTTTTCTAAAAATTTTATAAAAATCATTAATTTCTAAAAGTTCAAAACCGACCGGATTGGTCTAGATGTAAAGCCGCGAGTCAATTGATTGACAGATGATTTTCTGGGACAGCTGATTTTGGTTCAAACCTAGTAAAGGTTTTGATATGGATTTGAATACCAAACAGTGGTTACCAATGTACTTTGGTGGTTGGGGTTCAATTAAATACAAAACCTCAGGAATGGTAGGCCTGGGTATGCGCAAGATTTAATATGTACAAACCATTTGTACCACTACATTATCTATTCGACTCCATAATGGAACCATACGAATTATCAGTCTGTACAAGACTACACCTCATTTACACATGATACATCACCCTCATCTTATTGGATCATGGGGTTGCTTATTGTTCTGAATTGAACAGATTGCAACTTATACACATAGGAATTAAAAAAAAAAGAGTTCAATTTCATATTCTAGCTGCTGAAAAAAGCAGACATATTGACAAAAGCCAGAATTAGATAGAAGATAAAAAATACAGAACGAAAGAAACAACTAAACACTAGATTCAAACAATTTTATCGTATTCTACGATAATGATTAACATCTATTTAAAACAATAAACACAATATTATACAAAACAATTTTTTAACCAATTGGAACGAGTGGTATCCAATTGTAGGGGCTCAGTAAGCCATTCAAACCCTAAGATCCTGCAACGGTTACAATCGAAATTACTGAGAACAATCGCATTTGCTTGTTAAACACCATACTACATAGAGATTTGAACTACAATTTAACAAGAAATTAACACAACCGGTAAAAATTACCAAAGAAGACTCGAATTCTATTTAAATTATCTGGCCAATTTACTCCTAGACAAGTCATTTGGCGAATAAAACGAAGGCATCCTACATCCTGTTTTAAAGTGACAAAACTAGAGAAGACACAAAGTTCCTTTATTGTGGGATTTCTTCAATCAAGATAAATAGAATAAACAAACCCATCTACTTATTATTCTCTACCAGAATAGATTGTAGATTTTCTGCGATAAAAAGCTACCGAAAAGAAACAATTTTCAGTAACCTAAAATTGAATTTCTTAATATATGATTTTCTCTCGTAATCAAAATTTTATAGCTATTTTACTTAAATTTGTTTTAAAAAGTTTTTTCTTAAATTATAAAATTTAATTTAGTAGTAGTTATTTAAATAGTTTGACCCTCTTTTAAATCTTACGTGAGTTTTAACCGGTTGGTATGGCGATTGTAGAGCAAACAGCCAGTTTGTTCTCTCACCGAATTGTGTGTGACCCGTGTCCCCCTCCTTAGTGGATTTCCCTGTCCCGAGATAACGGCCTGCATCTTAAGTGCGTTCATTTTTTACTATCTGAGTTATCTTTGTACTTAAAGTGTACCCAAATCACCATTTACCTCTGATTATACTTTGCCTGTGATAATAGCTGATAAACCTTTACCTCCTTTCTCAAATGGTCTTATACTAGCATATAGCAAGGTTGAATTCTCTTTACTCACATTTCTTCCAACGAGTTTTTTTAAATTATATGAATTTAATTCAGTTTTTTATGAGCTTGTTTTAACTGTGGAATTGATATAATATATAATAAATTACTGTAATATTAAAAAAAATATTTTTTTTTAAAATAAGTTACTAATATTCTAAAATTTATTTCCTGTAATACGCTTTTCCCTTGTAAATGTTATCTGTACTGCATATCATATATTAGTGTAATACTAATAATAAAAGTGTTACAGAAATCACTTTTGGTTATATTTGAGAGCTGATTTATAGTTTACTACTTCTTGCAAGATAGTTTATAAATATTTTTAATATTAATGTTCATTGTAAATTAATTTATTGTAAAAAAAATGAAAAACATAGAATTTTCTTTAATAATTTAATGAAAGCTGTAATAATGATACAAAATAAGTAAATTAATCGGGCCAATTCGAATTGGCGATAAAGTTAAGATAGAGAAAGTTGAGAGAAGAATAGTGAGAAAGTGTATCATCAAAAACAACATCAAGGATGGCAGGTGGAAAACCATCCCAAACAATGAACTGTACAAGCTGATCGAACCACTAACAGGTACGATCAGGAAAAAAGAGAATATCGTCCTGGGCCACTTGAAAAGAGTTGACGACACAAGATTAGTAAGAAGATTGATAGAGTTTTTTTGGAACAAAGTACATACACTAAGATGGATCAAGGAGGTCAAGAAGGACATGACAGAACTCAATATCACAATAAATGGCTTAAAAACTAAATTCAAAAACTATCACAAAGTCAAAAACCCAATAACTAGATCCCAACAGAAAACAAGGGTGTCAAGAAAATCAGTGTTTTCCGAAGCAGAAAGGTTCAGAAGATCAGAAGCCATGAAGAAATATTGGCGAAACAAGAGAGAAACGAAATAACTGTACAAGTGCAGCAAGAAGATTAAAAGCAGAAAATGAGATTACCAGGCTATGAACTAAAGTGGTCCAATAAGACCTTAAAAATATTAAAATAAATAAAATATAATAAAAAAATAAAAAAATATATAAATAAAAAAATAAAATAAATAAATATTAAAGTAAATTATAGCCTTCTCAACGACGCAGTGATTAGCATGATACACTGAAAATCGGAGATCCAGGGTTCAATTCCCGGCAAGCATCTGGAAAATCATTAAACGATCAAACCTACAGTTTCTTAACCAAAAGTAGTCACTGCTGACCAAATTTTGATGTAACTAAATATATTAAAAAAAAAAAATAAGTTTGATGATGATAGTTTCGTTGAAATAACTTAATAATATACATGAGGGGGTTAAAGCCCTCATTGGTGCTTCACGAAGGGTTATCATTAACAATCTTCTGCATTTAAATTCTGTATTTCACTAAATTAGCCATTGTTGCTGTTTCGGTCATTAGCCGAAAGGCTGGTTTGAAGCTCTAGTAGCTTTATTAAGTTATTTACCATGCCTTCCTCACTAAGTAAAAAAGTATGCTTATCAGCATGCCCCGCGCTCTGAAAAGCATCTTCTTTCCACGCTGCAAATGACACCTTCACTTTATTCACCACAGGGTCTGGCTGTATAGTGAAATTCATTACTCTCAGAAGAGGAGATACCTCTGACTAGTGTATTTTACATCTCTACCTCTTCTGGTCTTAAATGTTTCAGTCATATACTTGGCTGACCATGTGCAGCCTTGGAACTACCAGAGCGAGTGCAAATAATTTAGTCAGATAAAACAAATCTTTGATTTCTAAAAAATATACTATATATAAATTACAAATTGTGTAATAACACGTTGTACATTACATTTTTACTTTGATGTAAGTAAGGTTTTTTGTGGCCACACGATTTTATCACCATTGATGACACGTTCGGTTGCTAAGTCAAACATCCCAATTCAAAGATTCGCGTCTAATTTAGCAAAATTTTCAATCTATCTCATACATAAATAATCTAATGCATTCGCAGACGATCACCGAAAATTTGATAGGGCTTACTTATTTAAATTTCGAAATAATTTTATCAAATATTAAAATTTTTATAAATATTTAAACAAATTTTATTTAGTTTTCACTTGCTGTTTTTGTTTTGTTTATTCTAACAATATCGATCAGTAAATATTCTGTGTTTAGGTGAACATATAGCCGAGTTTAGTTTATAATAAGCAATGTTAGCGTGTAGGCTTTGTCCTACCAGAACAAAGATAAGCTGATAACTTTTAATGTACTGCTTGTAGATAAGCAATCAAGACCTGATAACTGAGGTCACCTTCACTAGAAACAGATAAGCTGTAACTTAGTTGGAACAAAAGATATGCATCCCCACTACACATTTACGCTCTAATGTTAATTTTAATTTTACACCCATGACACGAGTATTTGTAAAAGTTTATAGTTTTCTACCGGTTCACTTATAATCAACTACTTTAAACTGACCATTTTATATGTGAAAAATGCAAATAAAAATTACCTGCTATTAAAATAGTATAGATTTATAAAACAATTTGCATCTAAATGTTTAAAACATTGTATAAAATTATCTTATAATTTTTATAATTGAATCTTACACATGGAGATCGTTTTGTAGTTTATGGAGTTACTTAGAATTTTTTCTATAATTCCTGACATACAATGTGCTTGTAACTGCATTTATTTTAGTTCCTGTGGTTTAACGTTACGATAGATATTGTCTTGTCTAGGTTATAAAATTCCTTTATTTAATAGGAAATAACGTGGTTTATCATGAAGTAAATATTGATTAAGAAAATGTTTAAGCATATTATGTGATAACTGCAGTGATATTTAAGTATTTTGTTTTTATTGTGTATTGTAAAACACAAGTCTTCCCTTTGGTGTACAATGTAAACAGATATTTATTTATTAATGTAACGTTTTTTTTATTTGTCTTGTATGTGGCTTAACGCCCCAGTAATGCAGTTGTTAGTTTTATATTACTTTGTAGGAACACTATAATCGCCTACTGGGCATGTTTGTTGACTTATTTTTAAACTATGTGAATGTTTATGAAACGAACTTATTTGGCTTACTACTTTCTGCTATTAGCCCAGTTCCCATAGGTGGTTGTTACTTTATATTGCCCAATATGAATATATATGGAAGAAAAGTATTGTTTTCATGTCGATTTTTTGAAATCGAGTTTACACCGGATATACACGTTTTCAGGGTCCTGAACCCCAAAAAAATGTTCTTAGCGATTGGTGCGTGCGTGCGTGCGTGCGTGAACAACATATAAAAATAACCGAATAACGTACGAAGTTAAAACTTGGAACTTAAATTAGGTAGCTTCAAGTATATCCGACACGAATATTTTCACAAAAATCGATCAAGCAGAAGTCGTAGTTTATTCGTGTGATTTTTCACTTTTTGCGATTTTCTCAAAAACGGGTCGTTCGAATTTTTTAAAAAATCGCCTCATTTACTACATTTTTTATGCTCTACAAGATAGGAAAAGCACCATGTCTGCTGAAATCCTTGGGGAGGCTATGGTATCGTAGAAAAAAATGATTTTTTTTTTTAAGATTGTGGCTTTAGTATAGATTTTACGGCAAAAATGTCTATAGTTAAAGTTATAGAAAATAAATAAATCTACAACTTTTATTTTAAACTTTTTTTGTACAACGCTTAGTTAGATGTACTCACTACAACCGTGCTTACTGTTTTTATACCTGCGGTCTGATAGTTTCCCTAAATTAATTGTAACAATCGAGATCCTTCTAACAATTTTGGCGCTTTACCAGACGTAGAAGAAGAAATCAAAATAAAAACAAACGTTTCTGCTATTGCCCCACAATTTAAAAAAAAAACTTGGAAGACCTGGCTTGCTCCACTTTTACTGTTTTCGCCTCTCCCACTCCTAAGACTCTTATCACGTTCGAATCACTTTGTGAAATCGTTTTTAAAAGTCTTATTTAATTTGCTTTTAACTGTCTGATTGTAATATACAAAAGACAATTAAGATTATTTAGAATTTTTTTAATATTTCTTCTATATTTTGAATTTTTCTTGACGAATGGTTTGAAATACTAATTTTCTTACTTCGTTCTGTTTGTTTACAACCAGTTATCTAAAAATACGGATAGCAGATGTAAAGACAATGGTACAATAATTGTACCATTATTGTACAAATAATTATTATTTAGTTGTTTAAACCAGTTGCTTTCGTTGTAGCATTCACACTATTTCCTTCGGAGAAGGTCTCTTGGCCACTACCTTTTTAATCTTCTTTGCAGATTACCTAGTATGTGTCGCGAATGCATCTGCCATATTAACTGATATGAATATGTTTGAAATTATGTGAGTAGAATAATACAAATAAGTATTTTGATAGTATATTATGTTGTGTGGCAGCAGTAAATTAAAAATCTAAATTTGAAAAGAATTGCCTTGACTCTTAACAGTTTGAAATGGAAGTTTTAAAATTTTTATTTTTAAATTGAATTTTTTTATATTTCAGTTTTTTAAAAATTGCGTCAACAGTTTGGTCATTAGCGACTATTGCGGGTTTTAATTTTTTAAACGGTGGGTTTTAACAAAATTTATTTTTTTAAAAATTCGACTTTATTAGATTTCAGTGTTTTGTTTATTTTATAATGGACTTCCCATGTAAACTGAATACGGTTTATTTAATTACCTTCTCGATGTTTACTCTATAAGACGTTGTTCGGTACTAGTAATTTTGTTTAAAAATTTCTAAATAAATATTTTATTTTTGAGTTAATATATTTTTATTGAGATGGCCGGAATTCATATATTCTTAAATCCGGGATAAATATATAATGTTTTAAAATATAATGTTTAAGATGTAGCTTATTTCGGGCATAAAAAGGATGCTAAAACACTAAATAACTGAATCTAATCGAATTCCGGAAAATAAAAACATATTCAAAAATCAACATTGTTTTGTTCTACACTTGGGATTATTTATTAAGAATTTCAATTTAAAATAATTGCCGAATATTCAATATTATATTGTTCGACAAAACGTTTTTAATCATTAAAATATTTATCAAAAAAATAATCTACTTGTAACAGTCGGTACAATTGTTACATTTTATTAACATAATCTTGATTTATTACTTTCAGAATAAATAACATAATGCATAGCACAATATTCGTAGGGTTATCATTTTTAACCTTTAAACTAATAAAGAACAAGCTTTTAACTTAAAAAATACAGCAGCAGATATATTTAATAAAAGCATTTTGTTTCTGGGAATTAATTTGTAATGATTTCAAAGATTTAGGCAAGTTTTAGTAACAAATTTCACTAAGGTTTATCGAAAGGGTGTGAACTTAAAGGAGTATTGTAACAAATAATCAATTCGGAATTAGGTAATATTATAATGTTTTGTGATTCAGATTACAATTCATCGATTTTTTTATATATTTAGGATATTTTCTAAAAAACCTAACTTTTTATGTTCTTTTCTTTTACATTAACCAGCTTACCAACCAGGAAAAGCAATAAACCAGTGTAATGACACTGGTTAATTCTTTCCCCGGTTTCAGTTCAAAGTTCTAATTTTTTCCAAGTATCATTTCAAGAGTATCAATGTTGATTTTAAAATATAATTTTCTTGGTAAAGTACAGAAATAATATTTACCTCTTTAGGTTCATTACCCCTTTCTACCCGTTAGTAGCAAGCGATCGAAATTTGAATTCTCTACTTATCCTAGATTTTACTTACAGAATACGCTTGCCGATTTTTATAACTATAACTCTTGAGGAAGATACAAATTAGAAACAATAGCTGTTGTTTTACTGTAATCACTCCATTTTGCATCTAGAGCGTTTGTGACTGAAATGCAAGTACTGTAATTTTTCTATTCAATCCCTAAGGAACAATTTGCCAAATTTAAGTTCTCTAGTTGATCGGAATTTAAAGAGTTAAGTCATGGACGAGTGAGTTAGTGAGGGCTTTAATATACTGCATCTTTTATCCTATTGTGTTGCTGTGTATCTAAGTTTTTTTGGTTTTTGTTTGTTATTTAATTAACAACTGAGAATGGCAAGAAAGCTTGAGAAACTAATGTCGTACAATCAAGATTTTTCAAAATTTAGCTAATCGCACATGATTGCTTTTAATTAATAAATACTGCATTGATGTGTGACTAGAAGTTTAATTTCATATTTTACATAATTTAGGAAAGATTCACGTTACTACTTAAAAAATATTTCTTAATATTACAATCAAAAAAAGAATTGATCAGTTAGTTTAAGAAATAATTTAAATATCTCAAAATAATTTAAAATGTAGTTATTCCAGATTGTGTGTTTCGGTTATGTTTATTGACTTCTGTGTTGTAAACAAATGCGGAGTAAAATCTGTTATTTATCCATTAATTTTGTAATAGATAAATTCAGGAGGAAAAAACATTGATTTTCTAATCGATTGATCGAACTGTTGTTGAAGTAATGAGATATAAAGTGTCAAAATTGATACAGTTGAAAGAAAGTACCTACCTGGTACAACCATGTTTTCATTACATTGTTTTATTTCTATTACTTCTCTTCTCTTTTTGTAAAGTAATAGATGAATGTATTCGCTGTTTTTATCAATTTAATACTTGTATGGCTTTGTATTTATATTTCTAGTTGTGTATTGCTAATTGCAATACATCCATATCAGTTGTCAGCATGTCGCGTTGAGTGCGAGTAGCCTGGTTGTTCTTCCTTTTTTGGTCTGTTGGCAGATAGCAAATCGCTGCACATTTATCTGGAGTTCTAGATCAGGCCTCCTTGTCCGGTAACCACGCGTTGAAAGAGAGAGCGAATGAGGAATGAGTAAAAGACGCCCTCCTTGTAAATAGTTTTATTCTGTACAAATTCCCTGACCATCGATAAGGATGAACGGGGATTTAACGAGATATTTTCGCGACTTGTTTGTTGAGATGGGATCTAAAGCATAAATCTCCCTGTAGGCGGTGGGCAATTGGATGCTATGTTGGATCGGATATATCTTATACTGGTCGCGATCTTTACTTAACCATACCGTAGTCGCAATCCTCGCAGACCACCCGGCCTGTTGTGCTGGCTGGCTCAACTTAGATCACTCATATCCCAGATTGTCAATTAGAATCTAATCTGGTCATGCTATTCCTTTTATCTCGATGCACCCACAGTTTATTACGGTTGACCTCTGTCTAATAACCATTTGAACGGGAAACTCTGTCCCTTCCTTTATCATCTAATATAGTAGATTATTTTAGTTTTTTAAACCTATCAGTCTACCGAGTCTTAACTTTCTAACTTATTATTTTGTTTATTTTATTTCGTTATCATTACTCAGATACATAATCCGTATTGTAAATACTGTAACTTGTTTTAAATTTAATTTAAATTATTTTATCGGGTACTAATTTTCACTAAAATTATGGGATCTCCTTTTAGTTTATAATATGATAATAATAATAATGGATTTATTTTTGTTCAATAATAAGGTACAATAAACATAGCGTATAATAATATTAACAATAACTTAGGTAAATCATTGCACGCGAATGAAATGAAATAAAAATATACAAATCAATATGTTATGAACAAACTACGTTACCTACAAAAAATATTTTGACTGTTGATAGGGAAGAAATACTATTCAACTTAGCTTGGTGTTAATTAG
Organism: Catonia carolina; assembly: GCA_035578175.1. Classification (NCBI taxonomy): domain Eukaryota; kingdom Metazoa; phylum Arthropoda; class Insecta; order Hemiptera; family Achilidae; genus Catonia; species Catonia carolina. Next base: position 88,224,693 of record JAQMRL010000002.1, read on the forward strand.
TTAAAAAGTAGAGATTTCATCATAAACAAGTGAGGAAACGATTAATAAACCATAATATTAGTCTCCACATTTACTAAAGAAGAAAAGGATAAACAAAACTTATTTCTTTCATTTCAGATAACTATTATGGGTAATTTCGAGGAGGATAGCTCTTTACGAGATACATTTTCAGTTTAAAAACTCTCTGAATGATATCAAAATCAATCTAACTCACATTGAGTTGTCCATTCAAGGACTGTAACATATTTTGGGTCTTTTCTGTTATCCCACTCCAACATAATCTTTCACATTTTGTGGATATTTAGTATGTAGGTATTCTTACAGAATTTTTAACGATAGAAACGGGAAAAATATTAAAAAAAAATCACATATCAATATTTTTCAAGTTAACGTTAAAGTTTTTTCCTTTTTCAAGTTAACCTTAAACTATTTATTAAAAATGATTAAATTATTTAATAATATTTCATTTAATTGTGTTAAATTAATTTCATGATTAATTAATTTAATGACATCCTACTCAATGAGTTCATATTTCATTATTACATACAGGTAACAATAATGAGAAAAAGCAATGTATTTACCCTACCCAATACATGAAGTTTAACTGGTTATTAGGAAGAAGATCACAATTATCTGATCAAAATAAGGTCTTGATCTATAATACAATTTTCAAGCCTGTTTGGAAGTATGGCGCTCAGCTTTGGGAAACTTCCAGCAGATCAAATTTAGAAATAATACAACGCTTCCAAAATAAAGTATTAAGATCGACGAGTAACGCTGGGTGGTTTATAAGAAATTTGGAAATACATGACCATCTTCGTATCCGTACCATAACAGAAGAGATAAGAGAGCTGAGCCTCCGGTACCAGCTAAGATTAAACAATCACCAGAACCACCTGGCATTAAATTTGCTAGACAACATTGAGGAAACGAAGCGCCTCAAAAGATATCACATCCTCGACTTAGACCAACGTTTTTAATCCATACACGAAATTAAATTCACCATTCATCTTCATCACTACTTTTTAACATTCTAATGTTAACTTCTTTACATTGTTTACTTCTTTTACATTGTTATTGTTAATTTTGTAACTTTGCAACTTTTCTTAGTTTGTTTATTAACTTCATTTTATAATTTTATTTAGTTGAAGTGAGAGCAAAGGCTGTCTACTTCACTCACGTCAGTTTAGTTCTTTTATAATGATTTACTTAAAGCCACATTGTAAAGGCTGATTGTAAATAAATGAGTTCAATAAAAAAAATTAAAAAAATTACCCTGCCTTTTAACCTGAACTTAAAGAATATTGGTGTAGGATTTTTAAAAATATTTTTCCCGTTTTTATCGTTAAAAATACTGTAAGGTTGAAATATTCACAAAATGTGAAAAATTATGCTGTGGGTGGAACAACAGAAAAGGCCCCATATTTTAGTTTCTACTCTTAAATACAGACCAATGATGAAGCATTTAAGAAGAAAATAGTGGAGGTGAAAGAGTTTGGTTTTATGTAAAAGTTTATTTTTTAAAAATTTCTTTTGACTCCTTTATATTTTTAAAATTTTTTTTATTTGTATATTTATCTAATTTTTTTTATTTTTTTTTTATTTGTTCCTTTGAATAATCCTGATAATCACATCTGAAAGTATTGAATTTTATCGTACACCGAATACTATGATACATCCATGAATTTATCATTTGCAGAGTGGAAAGAATAAATATTGTTAAGGAAATACGTAGTACATTTACATAAACTAATGAAGAAGGTAATAGTAAACTATTTTTTACGTATTTCTCATTTTACTCAGTAAAACCACAAGGGCTACCATAACAAGCTTTTTGTTGACTGCTGATTTAAACAAGAATCGATTTATCATCAATACTTTTTCTGTTGTGATCTCTCTATGTAAACTAGAATTAACTGTCCTAGATAAACAGTGTAATGCGTGTGAGCTTGTATGCAATATTTATTTTCATGATACGTAACTTAATATTAGATAAAAATCATGCGTTCACTAATAACGTTTAAAATTTTATTTTTATTGTTATTATTTTATATCAAAATATAAACTAAAATACATTTCAAGGTTACGTTACGTTGTTAATGGTGTGTTGACTTTGAAAAAAGTACACTTAACATTTGTTAATAGCTAAGACGAACTAACTAAGTACATTCAAAGTTTATTCTTATGTATATTTTATCTTATCATATCAGTTGAAGGTAGAATATTACCTTTCTGTGCATTGTATTATAAGTAGGAGTCTTTTGCTGTTATATCTACTAATACCAACAATGTCTGATATTGTATATTGTAAACACAAAGTAGTATACTCATGCCATATGCTGTACTATGCAAGTTGTATTTCATATATGACTCATACTGATTGTGGTAGTAATAACATACACTATAAGTAGACCTAGGTAAATTTCTTTGTTCTATTAAATTTGCAAGGTAATTGCGTTTAATTTGTTGTTAGGATACACAAATACATATTGTGGTAGTCCTGGAAATACAATTATAAATTTTTGGTTTATTTTCCCGGATTGATAAATTTTAATGAATTCCATATATCAGAATAGTTTGCGATGATCTTCATACGTAATTTTCTCCTAGTTGTTACTAAATACAAAACAAAAAAATACGAAATTAGTGTCAGTATTGTTAGTACAACGAATATTAACTATTATAGTTTTTAAATTTTATTGTCTACTTTTTGTTTAGAATTTAAATATAGTATGATATATAACATTAAATTCCTCACTCACTCACCACTAATTCTCTGACTCCTTTCAGCTAAAGTGTTAAATTCGAGACATAAATTTATTAGGAGTCGAACAAAATTTAAAGCATTTGGATTTCGATAACTTGCCAAAGGGTTAAAAAGATTGTTACAACTTAAAAGTAATGCATAATATGTCTATACCTTCATTAGGAACCACAGTTCTAAAGATCGGCTTGCGTGTTCCCTAAGCGATACATAGGCAGTTCAACCATTTGCTACTAAAGGGTAAAAAGGAGATAACTACCATACAACATACTCGTATAATAATAATTCGTTCCCTTCTAAAGATCTACAGCTCTAAAGTTCAGCACATGGTTTGTACAAGTGGTATCTGGAAAATATACAGGGTGAAGGGAACTAAGAAAATGACTTAACTTGTTTTCAAAGTAAATTCTTACGACTGATTACTAATTGCCCGAAATACGTATCTAATAGAACACTACACGATGACTTACGCGTTCCTTACGTCAACGACACATCTCTAAAACTGTACCGTAGGTTCAGAGTCAAACTACACATCATAACAATCCCTTAATATACAATATGATTTCTGGGGACCTACAAGAATCGCACAAAGACGACTGAAACGCCTATGGAGTAGAGTGATACATTAACGCAACTGTAACGTACACAAAAATATAATTTAAACAAACATATTTTTATCGTTATCTGGAGAGCTATTGCTGGGTGGTGTCCTCCTCAAAGTCATTAACGCCGGTTGGGTTTATTTAAAACTTTTTTTTGGTAATTTAGTTGTGAACGTTTTTGCTAATAGTTATACTACAGTCGCAAAATAAATGAAGTAAAAAAATAAACATAGTTATTTTATGCAGACCTCTGAAGCTACAATAAGACAGTATTGAGTGCTGCAATTGCTAATTACTTAATGAGGATTTAAATGAATTAGTATATTTTTTTTTATTCCTAGTTTTTCACTAGTTCACAAAATTAATGTAATAAATTTTAATTAAACGATTTGTTTTGTCAATAATGTTATCGAGCCTATAACATAGGTATATTTTTCATAAATTGATATTTCAGTAATTAAAATATTTTGAAAGTGATAGATCTCTCTCTGCTTATTGACTTTGTAAACCTGGAAGATTTTTAAAATCATTTAATTAAAAACCTAAAATGTGAAAGTATTGACTTATTGATTTGATAGAATCTTAATGGTTAATGTAGGATAGAAATATATATTATGTTTTGAAATGTGTCACAGGATAAAAATAGAAAAAAGACTTATGTTCCTGATACCTATTGTTATAAGAATGATTGTAGTAATACTACCTAGATTACTTCTATAAACATTTAATGATTGTAAACGAACGGTTCAATAGAAAAACTAGCGTATCAAATTGTTGCCACTGTCGTTGTGCTAATGCAGAGAGTTCCTTATCATTCCCTTATCGTACTGTGCATATGTTATCAGAAAACGAGAGCCCGAGATACAATATGTGAATGTACGGTATTGTTAGATCTTATTTCCTCTCTATAGGCTCTTACGAAACACTGTTTCGAATACACGGCTTTACTCTATCAAATTTTACTTCATACATACCAGTGTAATGATTTTAAAGTGACATTTTGAGTTATATATTTTTTATATTTATAAGACTTGTAACTTATGGTATATTTGAAAAAAATACACATTTCACTCTACAATACAGCTAAATATTTCGGATTGTACCTTGGAAAGTACCTAAATTTACAATAAATGAAATGAAGTACAAAATCAGGGTATTTAATTTTGTTTTTGGAATATTATATTTTTCCTGATGGAAAAATGATTCGTTCTTTCTTAATAGCTCCTTAAGGAAAACCCAGACATGCTAATAAATCTTAAAATCTTTTGGGAAGATTCTCAATTATATTAGTTCCATGGAGTTTCTGTACTTAGTAATTTCGATTTGATAATATTGTTGTGTGCTGTCTTTACTATTTTATGAAATCCCGTTTCTAAGTTTTGTCAACACCTAGACGCTAACGACAAAAACATTTAACAGACAATAAAAAAAAAATGTTTTAACACAAGTATAACAGTAATCAAGAAGAGGGGAATCCTCCATACAATACATGAACATCAGTCATTAATTCATTTTTGTTAAGTCTAATTTATTGTTGTAAAGGAAAAAATTGTTGAGTTTTTCAGTACAAATGAAAATCGTTTATGAATGAATTACAAACAAGCCTTCAGAAATCAGTTCTTCATAATTTACCATAACATCGATTTTAATTAATAAATTAAAAATATTTTTATAAAATTGTTTTGTGGATTTACGGCAATAGGACGGTAAAAAAAATACTGGAAATTTCATTAATATTTGAATTTATATTCATCGAAATCACGATGTGAATAACCTGTAATTTTGATCATTTTTAGGTCGTCACTGTTGCTGTTAAGAATATTTTATTTATATTTACAGGTTACCGGGGTTAAAATAGTTTTATAATTTTTAATCAGTCTTCCAATTAATTTTAAAGCAGTGATTATATTCGAAAGAATTTTAAAATGGATTGAAATAGATGTGTGAAGTAAATATCTGTATTAGTAGAAAAAAATACAATTTTGTTTTTACACGATGTTTCTAAATAATTAAGTTGTTTGTAATAATTACGAATCTGTTTAGGAGAATCATCGTCGAGTTTGGTTTACGTGGATGTATGTTGTTTCAGTTTTTTATTGATACCTTGCGCTACAACACATGTAATTCATGTGTGTATTTGGAAGGCTATGTTGTGAAGTTGTTGTGTTTGTTTAATTAGAAAACGGTGTTGAAAACGCATTAACCAGTTTATTTAACCGGAATGGGGTGTAATTTTTGCCAATATCTAGTTACGAAGCGGGAAGTGTGGATTGTTATTAGCTAGTATCTGATGGAGAGGGCGAATGTGACCCGCCCCCTGCAGTACGCGCTGTAATACCGCTCGCTGATCGTCGATCGCTGCACCGTACTGCCGTAACCCCAAAGCCTTCCATCTTGTGCACCACGTCCGCGATTCACGTCTACTCCTCTGATGATTCCATTTACACTCTTCCGGTTTACTGTTAATTTTACATTAATCTTCTTAAAATAAATTCACAGTGATTTAGAAGATTAAGTACACAATAATTTATATATTTAATATTTTAAACAAAGAATAAAAAATATTTTATTTAAGAATATAACCTACATAATTAGTTCCATATTTCATACAATAATTGCAAAATTGCAATGATTTAGCAATGCACCGTTTAATGCAATTGCACCGTGATTTAGAAGATTAAGTACACAATAATTTATATATTTAATATTTTAAACAAAGAATAAAAATATTTTATTTAAGAATATAGCCTACATAATTAGTTCCATATTTCATAATATAATTGCAAAATTGCAATGTTTAACTTCTGAAGAAGAAATACTTCACTAAAAAATTTCATTAATTAACTAGACAATTCATCTTGGTGTTAAAATCGATCAAATATTTTACTAATTATCGCTAAATATATTAACTGAATTAAAACTAAATTAAAAACTGCTCTTCTATTAATTTGTTTATTGTCTTTTCTATAATTACGTGCATTAAATTCTAGCTTTACTAGTATTACTAAGTTTATTAATTTTTCTATTATTTGTCTAATATTCGATTTTTTTTATTAATTTCGCAAAATATATCGGGTTTTAAGCAATAAATCTCTCCTGTGAAATTAAAAAATAATAATTCTGCATAAATCAGTTCTAAAACAAATTTAAACTTATAAAATTCAATTTTAAAGCATGCATTTTAAAGCAGCATTTACAAATAATGACATAAAATTCTAGAATATAAGCAACTGGTACATAAGCAACTATTTCCTTTTTGGAGATCTTAACTTAATAAACCATATAACAAAAAAAAAATCAGTTTCCAGTATTACATATTTAGATAGACTAAACGAACATTAAAACTCACTAGAAATAAATTTATTTGACAATAATCTACAGTGATAAAAATTTAGTGTAACTTTCTTTTGACGAGTCCAAGATTGAAAGATGTTTGACTTCCTTCAGTTCTCTCTCTATTTGCCATAATTCTTACCTTTTGTTTAAATAAATTGAACAATGTAGCAATAAGTTTTAAAAAATTAGCTGATGATAATTTATTGATTAAAATTTGAATTAAAAATCTGTCAATTTGGTTATATTTTTAATTACTATTTTTTTTATAATGAATTTCCTTGTATAAAGGTTTTATGGGAGATATTTTGTTTTGTAAATACTTCATAATTTATATTATATTTACCCATATCATTCTTCAAGTGAGAGGCATTTACTCATTGTAGTAGATGTCGATTAAACTATTAAACTTTAATAAGTCAATGAATTGAAAATTCAAGGAAACATAATATTAATATTGACTACCGTATTATAAGTTCTGACAGCACTCGGATTATCTCATTAATCAATCCATTGTTAAATCTTACCATTATAATTACTAGTTCCTCCTTCTGCTACAAGGTAACTTTTAAATCACCCTATAATCATTTCTTGTTCTTAATTACGGTAAAGTAGTGAATTTGAGTGTACACATTATTCGATATTTACATGCATGTATCAATCGTCTGATATTCTATATTACCCAAGTTTTTCAAGTTTTCTGATATCACATATTTACAGGTTGTTTGTATCACAAGGGGTTTTCCAGTAAAAATTCAACATTTCAGAATATTATAAAATATTACTCGTATTATTCTAACTGAAAGCGTTTAACAAGTATATTATTATAAATTCAGTTAATTTATTACACGAATAGCGTAAGTCTATTTTTAACTTGAATATATCAGTCGATGAAATCATTGGTTTATACATAATGATGTACATACCAAACCATACTAAAAAGTATTCCTAATTATCAGAAGATAAGATAAATACAGAAAATAGATAGTCAAAAAGATCAAAGGTTTTTTTGTTGTTGTTGCTAACCAAAACAAGTATTATTATCGTAATGCTGTACTGTATTTCATATTAATATAATATCTGTATTCTATAACAAATATGATCACAAAGCAAGATGGAAAAAATACTGGTGATTATTCATAAAATATTGTAATTAAATTTATTGTCATGTTAAGAAATATAATTATCTACAAATTTTGTACAGGGCTACTTTTGGTTTTAATAGTATGTAATTATCTGAGTAATAATTTATTTTATGTTATTAGGAAACTATATGCGATTCAATAACACAAAAAAACATGTTAGCGTGTATTTTAATTTTCATTTGATTTTTGAAAAATGGAAGTATTTCTTGAAAAGTTATGTCTCATGAGTAGAACCAAGCATTAACAACAAACTTTTCTATTCTGATTGTAACTTAAAAATTAAACAAGAATTATAAAAATTAAGTAAAATTTAAGAATAACCTTGAAAGAATATCCAACTTATTTTCCGGTCAATTTGTTGCACATGACTATTTATAAACAAAATATTCTAGACTTACAATTTTGTTTCAAACAATAAAATTTAATTTATTGATTTTATTATGCATTTTTGTGTTTGAAAATTGTTTTACAAGTAAGCTTAAGAGGATACAAAATAATGAACTACAAGAAGAAAAAGACTGCCCTTCGATAGAGCTTCTATACCTTTCTTCTGATTTACATTAGTGCTTGCATTTTAATCATATGATTTTCAAGAGAACAACAGATCTCTATTCCAAGCTCTTTTCAGCCTTCGTGGAGGTTTGTCCAGTAAATTTACTCAGCTAATCGTCCTGACTAGTGGGTTAATTTATCTTGCTAATTTTCTGTCAGCTAACAAAATTGGTATTTTACTAGCCATTTAAGAAAGTGTACATTTTTTTTCTTTACAGGTACTGTATATGTATTTCTATCTCTATTGTTAGTTAAATTGTCATTTACATTGTTAATTTGTTAACGATAAGTTATCTGCCAATGTACATAGCCTACAACGTTTACTCCATGTCTCCTTTCGTTAAAATAGTAATTTGTTAGTCACAATGCAAAATATATTTTAATATTACAGTTTATAAAATAAAAAAATCAGCAGGAAAAATAATATATGGAATTGTATCAAAAGTGTCAATCCGTAAGGAATTTTGACTAAATTTAAATCGAGATAAATTATTTTAAATTAATCTGGTGCAGCAAATTCCCCTTCTTACCAGTTTAATAAATGTAAATGAAATATATATATATTATATATTTCGGTTTAACGTCCGGCTGTTAAAATACAAATCCAGTATTACTTTATTCATTATTATAATATTATTATATTATTATAATAGCGTTAACATTATGAATATAATATTGAAGATGTATATGTTTCTTTGTATTTAGAAGTTATTTTTGGAATCGTTTTCAGCATTACATTTGATTCTAAGTTTTTTTAACAAGGTATAAATTTTTTGCAAACTAGTTTTTGAAATGTAAATATAAACTTTAAGCAAAAACGATGAAAGTCTGAATAATAAAGTTCTTTGAATCAAAATATAGAACACACTCAGTAGTGTGTTTGAAAAAACAAAACTAAACTTGACTGAACTGTGCATTAATATCTTGAAACATGAAAATTGAAGCTGAAGACGACGATGACCATGATGAATATGGTAATGAAGCTGATTATTAGATGACGATGATTATTAGTAAAAGAAGAAAAAATTAAATGAGTTAATGATTAATAAAATAGTAAAGGTAAGTCAAATGTTTTAAAACGTTTCAGTCTGTAAGTATTTTCACTGTTGTCGAGGAGGTTAATTGCAAAAGGATTTTGATACTCTTTTAATTTTTTTTTTAAATGTCTACGTTTTTAAATTGTTTGATACTAAGTTTCACAGAATAATAAAACGGCTATGAGTGAAATCTTTTGAAAAGAGAAGTACATGATAACAATATGTAACTTTCTTTATCCGATTTAACGAAATCTCCTCAGTTTTAGTTCAGTCCTACTGAAAATATACATCAGAAATTAATATTCTAAATTATAAAAAAATCTTATCTAATTCTAATTTTACTAATTGTTATCTTAATCTTTTCTTAATCTTATTCTTAATTCTGCTTTATTAACTCAATCTATTAGGTAGATTTTTATTTATTATTATTTACAAAGGTTAAAGCTGAAGGTTGTTAGTTTAAAACATAGCTAACATCTTAAAAAAACCCAACTGAATTATCGAAAATATCTTAAAAAAATCAGAGAAGATTACATAAATTATGATAGACTAAAACGACCACCAATTAAGTTCTCCAATGATATATCTAAATGCTTCTTGAAGACACATAATTTCGGTGTTCTACTTATTAAAACTTTCGGGAATCCTGATCTAAAGATTGACCACGAGCAGAGAATAAATTTTGTTTCTTTGTTATACTGAGGCACGATTCAGTAGAATACTAAGACTTAACATGTAGTTATCGAAATTGTCTAAGTTACCTTGTAAGTTTGAGTGATGTGAACTTTTCCTTTTTCTTATCTCTAATTTTTTTACGGTACTATACGAGGTGTGGCTATTAAATAACGAGACTGACGTTGTAAAAAGTTTTATTTTTTTTTTGTACATAACCACTTATTGTCACCTTTAATATACACTCCTTTTCTATCCCTGCAACGCTCCATGCGATTCCATTGTTGAAAACAGTGCTGGAAGCCATCTTCTGTCAGCTCCTTCAGGACAAGTACCGCTTTCTCTTCTACAGCTTCCACAGACTCAAATCTTGTACCTTTATGTGGAGATTTCACCTTAGGGAACAGGTAGAAGTCATATGGTGCAAGATCTGGTGAATAAGGTGGATGTTCTAACACTGAGATGCTGTACTTGCCTAGGAACCTCTTGACAGATAACGCGGAATGAACTGGCGCATTGTCTTGGTGGAGAACCCATGATTTGTCCTTCCACATTTCAGGGCATTCTTTCCTTACTCTTTGACGTAGTACCTCAAGGTGGTAATATTGATTAATTGTTTGACCTTCAAGAACCCAGCGAAGGTACACAATCCCATGGATATCAAAAAATAAAAAAAATCATCATTGCTTTAAATTTTGACTTGCTCATTCGAGCTTTTTTGGCTCTCGGTGAAGTTCGCCTCTTCCAGTGCATTGATTGGCGCTTCGTTTCCGGATCATAAGTAAAAAACCATGTTTCATCACATGTTTGTATCTTCTACCAGTTCCCTAAGGTGAAATCTGCATTAAAAGAGACAAGATTTGAGTCTGTGGACGCTGTAAAAGAGAAAGCGGCACGTGTCCTGAAGGAGCTGACAGAAGATGACCTCCAGCACTGTTTCCAACAATGGAAAATTCGTATTGAGCGTTGTATAAATAGAGGAGTGTATATTGAAGGTGACAATGAGTGATTATGTATAAAATTTAAAAATATTTAAAACGTTAGTCTCGTTATTTAATAGCCACACCTTGTACAATGCTGCCGCACAATTTTCATACGTGATATTTAATTTAAGGGCAGTAAGGAATTTTACTTTTAGGAGAAAATGTACGCAGTGGCACATTCTCCGTTTCGAACAATAGGTGTTGTCCGTCTTATGGCATTCATTTATGGGGTCATATCTCTTTAGTTCACAAAATTTTGTTGGCTCAAAAAACCAGTAAGAATGAAACTAAGGAAACCTTTGCGTGAGCATTGTAAACCACTTTTCAAGGAACTGAAAATTATGACAATACATAATTTATACGTATCAGCTAAGGTCTGATGTCTACGAACATCAAACTAGATTTAGACCAGATCTGGACGTTCCCCGTACTCGGTTGAGGGATAGAAGCCGTAACGTTTTTACACACGGATTGAAAATATGTAGTTAATTGCCTTTAGCAGCTAGGACGGTAACAGTAAAAAAATTCAGGACACAAATTCGCTTCTGGTTGATGCGGAACCCGTTTTATGAGACAGAAGAATTTTTTGCAGGTCGGGTCGACATAGCTTTTTAACTATGATTGTCATTTTTATTTGTTGTATATTTTATTATAAGTGTACATTGATTGTATTTTGTCTTAAATTATATTTTAATGTAAATTGTAATCTATTGTTTGTAAATTGTTTTAACGCACTATTCTGTGTTAACCAGTCACTGAGTAAGATTATTATTATTATTATTATTTTTATTATTATTTATAATTATTATTGTTATTATTATTATTATTATGAAGGACTAGTAAGATATTAAGGACTTCGATCTGTTCTGCTGCCTTCCTTCCACTAAGTAGGTCCGTCCCGCTTCCCTGTTTGTATTTTATTGCTTCTCGTAGGCGAAGGATGGCTGTAAAGGGTGATGTGGAGGCCATACAAAAATTATTATTATTATTATTATTATTGTTGTCATTCAGACCAAAATGTCTTTGCTCCATTTTTGGTTTATATGTTGTACAATTTGGAAGTTCCTTTTTGGTAGGTCTTATTGGTTGGGATTGTCATCTAATCGTTCGAAAAATTTTTTATTGGACACAGTTTATTTACAACCGGAATTTTGAAAACGTCATGAAGAGTTTTATATAAAAAGGAGCGCCAGCAGCAAGTCTTTAGAATTTGACTGAAAGATCTGGATCGACTTTAAGTTACTTTCTGCTGCTGCTCCAAAGCTGAATGCCATATAAGCCCAGATTAATCTCAAAATTACTTTGCATATTAAAATTTTTGGACGGAGGTTCAATTTTGATCGAGGGTTAATTAATCAAAAGAGTAGATTCTGGTGGCGGTTAAGTTCTAAACGTTTTAAGTCCGTAGATGATGCTTTCAAATTAGTCACCTTTCAAACCACTTTAAATGATTTATGAACTTTGAATGAATTTATTTTAATAGTATCCCTGGAGTTGATGATTATGGCTTAAATAGAAATCATTTATGAATAAATTAATATAAAAAAATTCGAAGTAGGCCTATCAAGTATTTTATAGCTTCAAAAAATTCTTTTAATTTTTTCAAGAAATAATATTAAAAATTTGGTAAATTTTATAATATATATAGTACTTAACAGATAACTACAAAAGTTCGAACACAATAAATAAATAATAAAAGATTGTGGGCGGTTCGGTACCTCATTATTTAAATTTTATCTGCATCCAAGCCTAATACATTATATGACCTATATAATATCTATAGAATCTTAAGACGAATTATAATTATTATTAGAAATAAAACTGAGTACATCTTACAACGTGATAAACAGAAAAAATAAACATTGATTTCATTAATAAAAAAATAAATATAAACATATATATGTGGCCAATATGTACATATAAACTCCGATAAAGAGAATAGCCAGCAACAAGTTAACAAGCGATCGGTAGTTTTGACGGAGGTCGTGTATCCCAATAAGCTGCTCAGCCCTGCCCACACACCCGCGCTGGTATTAATTTATACTCTTGCCGAGCCCTGTTTGTTTTCTCTATTATTTATTGACGCACGATTTTACGATACTGTTCTAACCATATTCAGACTCCCATGGGCCAGATTTAACGAACTGCAGTAAGTGATATAGGCCTACCTTACTATACGATATTCCACCACCCAGAACACAGCTTAATTTGTGTATCTTTATTAGTATTAAAGTAAATATTATTTGGTCAGGCCTACTTGACTACCTATGATTTAATTAAAGGAAACCTAATGTTATTTTCATAATTAAAACAGTACGTAAATAATCGGAGGCTTCAAAATAACAGAAAATGTTTTATATTCTATTAATAACTTAAACCTTTTTACAAGTAACTCTTTCAAGTCAAAAAATTAGATTTTGTTTAGCCGTTACACAATATTCTAAATCAAATTAATCTTCTAACATATACCCATACTGAACAACATGGACAGTTAAACACCGGGATCGTCCGAAATACTGGGCAATCCGAACTCAAAATTGAGAAAAAATAAAAAAAACTTGTAAATATTAAATTATATAAAACACTCGTGCGATTTTTTCTTGCCAATGTAAATAATGACCCATGTAACCTATGTTATTTCATTAGTAAATTATGTGTGTTGTATGTTTAGGTCATCAGCTAAAAGGCTGGTTTAAAATTGTAGAGGTTTTGCTAAGTAAAAGAAGGAGGAGGTGGTTTACCATTGCCTTCCTCACTGAGTGGAAAAGTACGCTTATCAGCATGCCGGGCCCTCTGAAAAGTACATATTTTCCACTCTGCAAATGACACCTTCACTTCATTCACCACAGGGTCTGGCTGTATAATGTAATTCATTACTTTCAGAGGAGATAACTTTGATTAGTGTCTTTTACACCTCTACTTTTTCTGTTCTTAGATAGTTGAGTCATTTAATTGGCTGACTATGTGATAAGAAACAGAACTATTTATTTTAGCCCTGCAACGAACAGATTGAGTGTAAATAATTTGACACTCCACTTGTCTGTTATGGGCACTAGTTAACGATATAAATTGAAAAACATAATCTAATTTTAATCATAAGGTTTATGACGCAAAATGAAAATTAACCTCTGCAGGACTTCTAATCACTGCCACAATTTCCGCTAAAATAGGCTCTGTAGAAAAAAATATTCTAATAAAAGTTATATTTTTTAACTTTTACAACTTTACGTATATTCAATTTTGCCCGAAAATGCAAATGAAGGGCGCAATCTTATAAACTTTTTATTACCACGAGTGCACAGCCTCTCCAAGAATGTCAGCAGACATAACACTTAATCTTTCTTGTAGAGCATAAAAATTGTAGTACGTAAATGAGGCAATTTAAAAAATCATCGGAGCCGTTTTTGAGAAAACGGCAAAAAAGTGAAAATTGCACGAATAAACTTCTACGTCTGCAAGATCGATTTTGATAAAAATGTTTGTGTCGGATCCTTTTGTACCTAATTTTAGTTTCAGTTTTAACTTCTTACGCTATTCCATTCTTGAAATATTTTTTTACACACACACACACCCACACAGAACGATCGGCAAAAACATGTTTTTTTTGGGTTCAGGAAGCCTGAAAAACTTGTATTTGGTAAAATCTCGATTTCGAAAAATCGACATGAAAACAGTAGATACTTTCCTTTTCTACATATTTGTATTGGGCAAGAGAAAGCAAAAAACCTTAGAGGCTAAAAATGTTTTAGTTGTTAATCAAGTTCAATAAAAATCTCATTCAGTATTCCAACAGTTTTCCTATGATGCACATACTTTTATTAGCCGAGGGCGCCTGTAATTGTTAGAATAGTTCTGAGTGTACTAAAAGGAGTCCGATTTTTCTAATCTGTAAGATAAATCAAGATGCTGTGTAATATTTTTGATGTTTACTGATAAAAGTTAATGATTATCTTTAGTAATAATGTATGTAAATAACATATTAGACGGTCTTTTACAATGCCTTGTCTTAAAGTATAATTTTTAGTTCCAGATAATTGAAACCAACAGAAACTTTTAATTTTTTATCAGTGATGCTGTTACTGTCGAATAAGTTTCATGATCAAAATAACCTCGATGATTAAACTTTTATATTTATTTATCGTAGTAAATTCTGTACTTACTAAGATGTTTTATTTTTGCCTGCCTTTTGAAAGAAAATAATTAGGAATAACAATTTCTTGTTCTTAAATTAAACTTAAATTAAGCTTTAATTAAACTTGAATACAATTAAAACACTGTCACTCTACAATCAAAACAATGATTTACCTGTTTAAAACCACTTGCTACCACCCATTTGTCCGCGCACTATTAGAACATTTCAGAACCGGTCCCGAAACGTCTGTCAACACTAATTTAATTCACAGTCCAATCACTGACTAACTCGCTACAAAGGCGCTAACTGTTCAAGACCCTTCGAAAATTTCCTCCGTTTGTCTGAAATATGGTAGAAGGAATCAAAATAAAACAAATGTTTATACTAATTTTAAATTCCTATTCAAAACATTTTATTCATCGCAATCGTTATTTAATACACACCACCCGAATATCCCTCCTCAATGTCTTATGATGAACAATTCATTTCTTTAACCAATTCTAGAATATCACTGTAAAATATTACAATATTGTGTTAATAAATGAAATATTAAAAATTTAAAACGATTTTTCTTCATCTGAAAAAACTGTCCACTAAGTTGAAAACGTAAATAAAATTTTGAAAATATAAAACTGAAATAAAAGTAAAATCTTAAAAAAATATTGTGTACTCAATAGTTTTTTAAACGTTCATAATTACAAATTTTTATGTTTAAATTAAACAGAATAATTTTTTCCTGAAATTTATCAGTATTATTTTAATATTTATCTCTGCGGAGACGATAATTTTGAGTTGCAGTACTTTATAAGAAATTTATCTTTCCTCATTGATTTTGATTCACCATCCCATTAATGTCAAGGTTATTTTATTATTTTACTGTATCTCTTCATCAAACTACCATTCTGTAGCTATCTGTAACTACTACTCATCCTAAATATGTTATATAACATTTATTATACGTTTAAATGTTTTCTCATTTATGAAGGTAATACACAAAATGTTTGACGTTCTCAAAAAAACAAAAATCGTTTCATGAAATTTTGTTGGTTGTACAGACGCTTGGAAACACTTTTTGCCATAAATCGCTATGACTTCAAAAATCTTAAACGTATTTTAAACTATAAATTTTAAACGTTAAGTAATATTCAAATCAATGTGGGTTCTGGTAGTTTGATTCATGGTGCAGCAAAATGACTGAAAAGTCATTTTATAGATACAAAATTTTCCAAAGTAATTTTTTTGTAGATAATTACTAATTCCTTTAGTTAAGTACGCAACAAAACATTACTTATTGACTTGCGTATACCTTACGCAAATATTACATTTCTAAAATTGTACCGTAGTTTTAGAGAAAAGCTTCAAAATAATTAAAATCCTTTTGTACACAGTCTATTTTATTGATAAAACGTTAATATTTAAAATTAAATGTTTCTGGTAAAGAAGTTGCCAGTTGATTGTGCTAGATTGAGTAAGGAATGAAGGAAGTTTAAAGAAAGTGGACACAAAATATTTATTCATCGATGTAATTGAAGAAATGTAACTCATCTTTTACAGTCATCCGCAAAGAATGGAGGCGAATAGATTGCCACAGATGGTTATGGGTTCCAGCTAGACGAAGAAAGTGAGGAAGAACCAAAAATAAGTGGATGAATGTTGTTTTAAGAGGTATTAAGAAAAGAGGTCTAAGTAGTGAAAATGTGTTTAAAAGAAATGAATAACGTTTTGGATTTTTTTGGGCGGTGTAAGAGGCCTAGTTCTGTAGAACAACCACTAACTAATTATAATAACAATAAATAAATTCAATATAAAAAAGTTCTGATTGTCTGGAGCATTTTCTGTGTTTTGTTTCCTCCACTAACCCAATCAAGTCATTTATATTAATACACATTGCAATACTTTTACTGATTGTTACTGTTTAAAAATTATATTTAATAAGATAAAATAAAATTAATTGATTGCGTTTTTAACACCGAATTTTTATAGCTGTATTTTTGGAAAGGTAAAATTAACCCATCTAATAAATAATAAAAGTAAATTTTATAGATTGTAGATATTTTATTGCGAAAGTATTACACTTTGTAAAAAAAACATTAAAAAATGCAGTACTGAGTTTATAATCAATTGTTGTCTCTCAAAAAATATTCCGAAAGAAAAACATAAAAAATAATGCAACACATATTTCTGATAAGATTCTTTGAAAAAATAGAAATTTTGTGGGGAAAGTGCTATAAAAAGTTTTGAAGTTATAACTGGGTCAAAAACAATTTTTAGTTAAATTTGAATGTTAAAAGAACCATTCTGGTGTTTATTCAATGATCTGAAAAGAACTTAGTTCGAAGCGTTGCCCTCGTTGGATCAAATTCTTAAATTGGTTTTAATCATTGCCGTATTATTGTAACTTATCACGACTATTTTGTGATAATCACTGGAATTTCTAAGCAATCAAAACTATTAAGGAAGTAATTAAATATTGTTTATTTTAAATAATCATCATTGGTTAATGTGTAAGACATAAAAATTATAAAATTTTAGAGATTTCATGTTAAAATCATTGGTAAGAGACAGCTCAACTTGGAGCGTTAATCATTCTGTACTCATTGACCCGTATTAAACATTATTGATAAAATATTTCATTATTAATAACAAATGTTTTGAAAATTTAGCCTATTTTTGTCTCTGTATTACTCATATTGCTATGTTTATAGTAAGAAAATATTAAATAAAATTTATTATATAAATTATTTTATTTGAATAAGAACATGTAAAAAACCGGCAGAAACGAATTAATGTAGGTAAAATTAAAAATAATAGCTAAAATAATTTTTTTTGTCTTTAATTTTATAAATCTAGAACACTATACTATACATTAAAGCACAACCACTAGATCTGATGAAAGTTATTATTAGGCGTGGAAGGAAGGGTCACACCCAGCAGTGTATCCTCCAGGATGACGTAATCATGCTATGATGGAGATGATCTTGATGGAAATGAAAATGAAAGCCCAACGGTGAAAAGATCAAAAAGATGTGATATTGATGATGAAGATAATAATAGATGTTGTCGAAGAAGATCCCTACACCAAAGACAGCGAAGACGTCGAAAATTTGTAAAATTTTGAATGGCCATTTGTCGAGCGAGGTCGTTTGGATGATTTTGCAATTTATCAAAGAAACGTTGATAAAGTTGTCGTGCAACGTCTTTTACGAAGGGAATACGAAGGTCAGAATGAAGGGTGTCGTTTCTCACGTTCCAAGGTGCTCCAGTGGCAAGCCTTAAATATTTAGATTGAAAAACTTGTATTTTGTTTAAATTGGTTCGAGCAGCAGCACCAAAAATCTGGATTCCGTACAACCAGAGAGGTTTCAGTAAACTCTTGTAAATGGTAATTTTTTGTTTTAGTGGTAGACGAGAACGCGGTTTAACTAGGTGGAATAAACATCTGAGGCGATTGTTTAGTAATAAGCTAAAATAATTTGTCAACTAATTTTAGCTTGTTGGTACTTGCGTAACGAAACCTTACTCATTGACCTAAGAATCTCGTACGTTATTAATACTACCAAAGAGTACTACCAAAGACGAGTTCATAGGAAACTGACAAACATAAAGACGACTTAATTAAATGAATGCAACACCACACCTACCTGACATTCTTCAGAAGAGGTTAAAGAGAAAATGGAGCAGAAATTTATTACAGGATTAAAATATAATTAAATACATTATGGAAATAACAGTCACATAATTTTGAAATATATTACAGTACACTTCTTATACACACACAAAAAAATATGAAGTGTCACATTAGTAATCATCTTCTTCATGTTTTTCATCCCACATTTTGTCAATGAATCATCGTGTTTGTAATTTGTTTGAAGTAACAGGATCGAAAAAAATATGTTTAAAAAAATTTCAACTTGTTTTTTTTGGAATTTAATAATATAAATTACTTTTAAAATTAACTATTTCTTTTTTATTTTGCATGAAAAATATTTAATCAGACTGTTGTAATCTAATTTACGTTGTTAAGTTTCTTTAATTTATGAAAGTATAAAACAGAATAATATGAGTAGTGTTGTGTGTAGCTAAAATACAATTCGGTTAGGGTTATTTAATTTAAATACTATAGTATTTATTTAAAATTTCATAAATATTGATGGTATTTTACTTTTTTTATTAAACTAGAAATACCTTTGCCAATGATGGACAGGTGGAGTGTCAAATTATTTACACTCAATCTGTTCATTGCAGGGCTAAAATAAATAGTTCTGTTTCTTATCACATGGTCAGCAAATTAAATGACTGAATCATTTAAGAACAGAAGAGGTAGAGGTGCAAAAGACACTAATCAGAGTTATCTCCTCTGAAAGTAATGAATTTCATTATACAGCCAGACCCTGTGGTGAATGAAGTGAAGGTGTTGTTTGCAGAGTGGAAAATATGTGCTTTTCAGAGGGCCCGGTATGCTGATAAGCGTACTTTTTCACTCAGTGAGGAAGGCAACGGTAAACCACCTCACTCCTCGTTTTACTTAGTAAAACCTCTACAGGTTCAAACCAGCCTTCTGGCTGATGACCTAAACAACAACAGAAATACCTGTATTTTACACTAATGCAGATAATTGCAGAACACTTAATTTTCAGCATTATTTAAAAAAATATTTTATTTATTCAGAACAAGTAGTGAAATGTATTTTTGAAATATATCTATACAGAAATGTGTCACTAACTGATAATACCTTCGACAATTGTTATCATAAAAAAATAGAAAAATACGCCGTGAATATTAGATATGCCTACATAAGGAAAATTTGTTTTGTATGATAATGAAGTTCTTTTGTTATCGTATCTGCAACAGATAAAAATATATGTAAGTACACGAATTATATGTACTATTATTACTTAGATATGTAATTAACAATAGGTTGTGATAAGAACTTAATGGCAGTTGATAAAACCTAACTTGATATGGCTGACATTGTTCCTAATCTATAAATAACAATTTCTAGCTACAAAAATTAATAATTCAATAGCCATTATATCTTTTGTTTTTTTACTGCCCTCAAGGTATGACGAATTCGCTGTGAAAGCGGGAAGACAAATCTCACCTTTATTGTAAGAATTTAAGTCTTTTTTATATTTTTTTGCCCATAACAGACAGGTGGAGTGTTAAGTTATTTGCATTCGTTCAGCTTATTCCCGGGCTACTACAAAAAATAGTCGTGTTTCTTATCTCTTGTTCAGCCAATTATATGATTGAAGAATTTAAGTACAGAAGAGGTAGAGTTGTAAAAGACACTAGTCTGCGTTATCTTTCTGAGAGTAATGAATTTCATTATACAGCCAAACCCTGTGGTTAATGAAATGAAGATGTCATTTGCAGGGTGGAAAGTGGGTGCTTTTCGGAGGGCCTGGCATGCTGATAAGCATACTCTTTCAACTCGGTTAGGAAAGCAATAGTAAACCACCTCATTCCGTGTTTTTACTTAGTAAAACCTCTAGAGGTTCATACCAGCCTTTTGGCTGTTGACCTAAACAACACATATGTTTATAAATAACCAATTTAGATATAATTTTGAAATATGAGGTAATATAATGAGGCTATACGAGGAAATATCATAAATATGAGGCTGAAATATGAAAACAACTCCGTGTTTTAATAATTAAAGGTCTATCTTGAATGCTTAATCAATACTTTAAAAATATGCAATCATAGTAAATATTCAGGATAATTATGCTACTGTTAGACAGTTCCTCATACGTTTGGAAATATGTATTTTTCATACTTAAGTAATTTAAATCAGAATCTGGGACACAAACACAGTCATCAACTATCAGATGACGGAGAATGTGGTATAATTGTGTATCATTTAATTAAAAAAATTACAGATTTTTAAAGATTTTAACAGAACTAAGTTCGACACAACAGACTGGTAACACTCTGAGACGCAAACATGGTACAGTCTAGTCGGTTAGGTAAATATAAGGTAAGGACCTAACAATTAAGTAAGATAGTAGATAAAACTGGCCTAAACTGACGGTGACGACGACTGGGTTGTATATATAGGCCTAATAATGTAGAGTGTCTTGGAAGTAGAAAATCTTGTTTTGATTAAATAACTTGTTGCTAATGACAATAAAATTCTGAGAGCTCAGCATATTTATTTATTTATATTCAAATCTCTCAGCTTTCTTTATCTATGTTTATCAGTTAATTTGCGTTACCTTAGAAAAACCTTTGTGTTATCTTCACTTATCTTGGCTAGGTTGCCTAGATTTATCATATACTAACGTCTCGCTAATGGTTGGGACCTGCTTTAGTTAATGGCTTAGATATTTTCTTCTGTTTTTATATTAATTCTCTTATGCAATTTATGATTACATTAACGATCTTTATATTGTTATTTTTCCTTAAATTTTATTTAAAAAAGTTACTTGTGTTTTATTTCGATGGAATTTTCAAGTAAATTTTGAGATACCGTAAATTGAATTACTATTTCATTGGTTTCTCTGGTAAATTCGGTTTTATTGTCATTTTAAATGTATACAAAAGTAATCAGCAGGGTGTTGTTCGAACGGCAAGATTGGTTGGTAATACCAGTTCTCTATCATAGTAATAAATAAAAAATTAACTTTATATATTCCAAAAAGTAATCACAAATGGCATCCTCTTTTCTTGAAATGCATACTCATCAGTACAGCCGGTTTTTTAGTTTATTCAAATAGTATTAGTAATTTCAGAAAGCCCTTAAATCAAAATTTTGCTTTTTCCGCTTTAGTGAATTTTTGGACTAATATGGAATGTAATCACACCATTTCCTACAAAGTATTTTTATTCTAAAAAAAATTCCTATAATTAAAAAAAGAAAATGGGTTTTTTAAGCTAAAGCCGACATTCCAGAGAAAGAAAACAAAAAGTTTCAATGTAAAACTGTTTTTATCGCAGATAAAAACTGTTGGTGACGTTGAAGAACTTTTTTTGGCCAAAAACAACATTTTTCTTCCTGAAAGTCAAGAAATATATTTTTCTTTTTCATAAAAGGTTCTATCAGCTCCTCTAGTGTAGTAAATAAATGAATATTATTGTATGAAAGAAATTTCCGAGGCTAACGCATTCACACAGAAATAAATTAAGTTGGAAAGTTACTCTTTTACTTCAGGAACACCGAAGTCAACATTTTTAAATTAAGTAGCTTACTTAAAAAAAAGTTATCTAAGGTAGGCACTCTAAATTAAGGGGACAAAAGTTAATTTTTTGACATGTGGTTTCTGAAATTACCGATTTAATTCGCATCAACGTTTTGGTGGTTTGCGGTTACTTTGGAGTAAGGAACGGTGGTTTGAATTACCAGACTTTGACAGAAAATGAAACCCAGAACCTTCGCTTTGCAGCGTAACACGCTAAATACTGGACCACGGAGGTGACATGTAGGCATTTTATTGAATTCAATAAAACGGACAATTACAAATATTTTTAAAAGAAACAATTGTGCTTTATTAATTGTCTGATTATAAATGTATAAATTTTAAGGTCCTCAATATTTTATCTAGATTTATAGAATAATGTGTAGAACCTGAACTTCTAAAGAATATTCAATTCAGTTTCTGATTTGTTTGATGGCTTTGAAGGTATTCTAGCGTTCAATGAGATTCTCTTGTTCAATTTTTAGCTTTTTCACGCTTCAATTTTTGGATAGAAAACCAAATATTCCTGCAAAATATCTTATATTTTCTTCTTTCCAACATACAAATATCCCCTTCTTCCTTGCAACTGTTGAACTGTAGAAAAATTGACAGAATTATTCACAAAGATACTGTCATTCTACGTAAAGTTGCCGTTTTATCTATTTTCATACGTACCTTATATTCTTAAGTTTTTATTACGTTATTCTTTTACATTAGATTATGAATTATAAAAATTCACCAATTTAAATTGCGTTGTTTTTCAGTACCTATCTTGGTAGGGTTTTCTAAAAGTATTTTTTTTATTTTCCATTGGTTTAGCTAGTGTCAAAAAATTACGAATTAAACCAGCGGTATGTTCAAGTGTTTTGTATTAAACCTAATTCATATTAAACAAAGTATTTTTTTACATTTGTGGCTGTACATTATTTTACTATAACAAAAGAGCTGATGGGACGATGATACAAATGACATAACGACATGAGGAAAGAAACCACTTATCAATGACCTTCTATGTATATATTTTTTAAATTTAAATTTGTATTATTTGTTACTGTTTAATGTTCATAAATGGTATACGAAATGGTGGGTGAAAATTAATGAAAATAAATGGACACTGATAATATTTAATTTTTAAACAAACAAACTTGTTCAATGATCTTTTTAGGTGGTAAATTGATTCCACAAAAAGATGAAGTTAAATACTTAGGTATGCATTTGGACCGAAGGCTTGCCTGGCAAAATCACATCGGGACAAAAAAGACTGAAATTTCGGCGATTAGGGCTACTGTAACTCTTAGGTAGTAGATCCCCACTTTCTTTGGAAAATAAAGTTCTATATAAAGTTGTATAAAAAGCAGTCGGGAGATACGGGCTGTAGTTTTGGCGTTCAGCTAGTACAATCAACCTAGACATGAAAGAAAGATTCCAGTTAAAAAGTCATGACTGATTATTGGAGCCTCAAAGTATGTTCCCAACGAAATAGTGCTTAAAGACTTAAACATCTTATTTCTAAAAGACGGAACAATAAGCAGTTGTACACAACATGTGGAAAAATTAGAGAGACATCAAAATTCATCTGCAATTAATCTTCTTGACAATAGCGACGACATTTACTAACTAAAGTGTTAAAAATTGAATTTGGATAATCGATTCACAACTGATAATCATTACAGTCATCATTATCATTGAAATGACCATGATCTCTTCTTTTTATCATGATCAAAATTGAATTAAATACTAAGTTTTTATTTTTTTTATCTTTTTAATGCACACTATTGAGTGTTGTGCAAGTACAGTACTTTTAATGTTTAATTCACAAATTATAATAACTTTTCCTTAAAGATTTTGTGTTTAGTATTTAACTGATTGCAAATAAATACTTACAGTTATAAAAAAAATTATCCTTTTCTCTAATTTTTTTCTCTTTTTCTGGAGTAACTAATATCTGTTCCAAAGTCTCTTAAGCCTTCTTGGAGTGTTCTCTTGTAAATCATCTGAACGTTTTACCCTATGTAGTTTGTTATTTTGTCTTGATTGCTAATTTTCTAATAAAACGTTGATAGTATAGTTTTTTGCTCATAACAGACAGGTGGAAATTATTTACACTCAATCTGTTAGTTGCAGGGCTAAAATAAATAGTTCTGTTTCTTATCACATGGTCAGCCAATTAAATGACTGAATCATTTAAGAACAGAAGAAGCAGAGGTGTAAAAGACACTAATCAGAGTTATCTCATCTGATAGTAATGAATTTCATTATATAGACAGACCCTGTGGTGAATGAAGTGAAGTTGTCATTTGCAGAGTGCAAAATATGTGTTTTTCAGAGGGTCTGGCATGCTGATAAGATACTTTTCCATTCAGTGGGGAAGGCAAATGTAAACCACCTCACTCCTCGTTTTACTTAGAAAAACCTCTACAGGTTCAAACCAGCC
The DNA here is from genome assembly GCA_035578175.1 of Catonia carolina. Lineage (NCBI taxonomy): Eukaryota > Metazoa > Arthropoda > Insecta > Hemiptera > Achilidae > Catonia > Catonia carolina. Next base: position 88,249,525 of record JAQMRL010000002.1, read on the forward strand.
TTTCGGCTGATGACCTAAACAAGTATAATTTTATTGTGCTGGGTGTAAGGAGGAAATTTTAGACATTCTAAATAATCTCGTCTCGATGTAAATTATTTAGGAACATTTCTGTAATTTTCTTTAAAAAAAAATCGATTTTAATGAGTAAAATTCTCTTACAAATTATTTTTTCGTTACTTTGTCGGTGTATTCAATCTGTAAAATCAGAAAATATGTTATTAATCATTTTACCGTTTTCTAATTCATAACGAATATTTTGGTTTTATTAATTTGTCAGTAAAGGTATAATTACTGTTAACATTTAGAATTGCATCCGGTTTAGTTTAGGAATTAATAGTATTTAAAGAGGTTGTTTATACTGATGTGGAGAAAGATTACAAGTGTTATGATAATGGTGAGAAAATGGATGAAACATAGAAATAAATAAGGAAGGACGAAAATATAAAAGGAAGGAAGGAAGTGAGTAAATAAATAAATAAATAAGAAATGAAGAAAGAGTATCAGGAATGAAGTAAAGTAAAAGAAAGAATAAGAAAACAGGGCCGGAATGAGTGTAGCAGGAACGAGCCAGATGAAATCAAGTGTTGACACCTGCACTGCGGTGAGCAACCGTATCTGGCCATCACCAGCCTGGACTGCAGGAAACCAAGAGTGGATATTCTTTATTCATTTCTACTCGCTATCAGATTTGCGTATTCTCACGTTTGTTGCCCCTCTCTACTTGTTGAAATTAATTCCCAGCATGTAGGAGCGAACAGTGCCATAAATCACTAGTAGATAGTGCTTCGGAGGGCGGGATCTCCCTGCTTTGATTTCTCTTTTGATTGTGTTAAATCAAACTAATACAATAACTGCCAGCAGCAGGCACGGCACACCTAACGTTGCACCAGTGAAACCACTAAATTTGATAGTTCTGTTTGCTAAGAAATTTCTTTTTCAATTTATATTATTTTCGTGTATCGATACAATAAAAATAACAATACTAACAGAGTAATAATAAAGAATTTTTTTAACAATGACCAAACAAAACGATTTTGAAGATGGTATCTGTTGAAGCAATGTTTGTTATTTATACTAATTATTACTGAAATCCTACAATATCACGAGCATTTTTATTGACTTCAAATAAATTATTACTGAAATAAAAGTGTTCATAATTATTCTAGATATTTATTTACAAATTCACTGACTACATTGTTATTATCTTTAGTAATTTGTTTTACGGTTGACACCTCGTGATGATGGGATTCCAGCTATAGTCGCACTGCAAGAATTTAGACGCTATTTTAGAACGCAATCGTTAAAAATATTTAGGTTAACTAATTCTTGATATATATTTTTTGTTTAGGTCAACAGCCGAAAGGCTGATTTGAACCTCTAGAGGTTTTACTAAGTAAAACGAGAATTGAGGTGGTTTGGAATTGCTTTCCTAACTGAGGTGGAAAGTATGCTTATCAGCATGCCAGGTCCTCCGAAAAGACTTCTCTTTTCACCCTGCAAATGACACCTTCACTTCATTCACCCCAGGATCTGGCTGTAGAATGAAATTCATTACTTTTAGAGGAGATATCTCTGATTAGTGTCTTTTACACCTCTACCTCTTCTGTTCTTAAATGAGTCATTGGCCGAATATGTAAAAAAAGAACTATTTTTTTAGCTCTGAAACCAATAGATTGTGTGAAAGTTATTTAACAATCCCGCTGTCTGTTATTGGCAGGATGTTTATTTATGGAGTTGATACCTGTTAAAAAATATCGAAAAAGTTATTTTTCTAAAGTTGATCAACTAGCCTAGTTGTTTAACAAGGTTTATTCATTAAATATTTATAAATTCGTTATTTTACTCAGTAAAATTTAATTTGACCCCTTATGTGGGATAATTGGGAGCGTAATACCCGTTGAAGGTTTTGTTTTTGAATGTGGCTACAATCTGAACGAAATTCCACTGATGTCATAGTTCCAAGATCAGTAACAAACTTAAAGTTCTTTAACTGAAGATATGAATTCTTAATTTTACATGAAAATAGGCTATAGGTTTGGTTACTATTTTAATTTATCTTGGTTTTTTAAATAAAGTAGCAAATAAAAGTAATAAACTACGTTAGTGTTGATCGTTAAACTCTAGGAGATTATTGCAAAAAAATATGAATTATAAATAATACGTACTACGAGTGTAAAAAGCGAATATAATAAAAAATTGGCAATCCAGAAATTTAGAATGGTAGAATGAATTTCAGTTCAAAGTGGAAGGTCCCGGTTTCGATTCCTAGCTTGGGTTTGGGAATCGAACTGATTACATGTTAAAATCCACCGAATGCGTTCCTCAATGTATTTTATTGATCTGATAACCGACGCAGTTGATGTGACTTCAAATAAACTAAATAAAATTGTAAAACTTATAACGCAATCGTGTTATTAATTAAAACGGATTATATTGTACAATCATTGCAATTTGTCAATAATTAATAAAATTATTTAAATACTTCAATAATAATGTTTATATTTTAAGGAATGATTATGTAAATATAAGAGACAGGTTGTCTAGAAATAAACAAAGTGAAAATCTTAAAACTTTAGTAACATATTCATGTGATGGAAAAGCGTGGAAAGTTGTGAATATGCAAATGGAAAGAGAAGAGAATATTGGTGCTCGTACTCGGTCCGTTGAAATTCATTTCCTGAAGAGCCTTTACTTTATTACAAGATGGGATGGCGCACGTTCTCCTAATCTCTGTAGCACATATGAATCCAATCCAAAAGTGCGTTCTTTCGCTAATGCTCCTGCAAGTAAACAGTACTCCCTCACGAGCGGTCCAGGAAACGAGCTTCTCGCGGGAAATGGAAAACAAAGGCACTACACTACTAACTAATGTACAATACTGTACAACTACCACCTCCCTGAATCAAGTCTCTAAGCTAACTCGAGCACCCTTTGCTGCCCCGCTTGACTACCCCTAACCCTTTTGAAATATATTATTTTTCCTGTGAGCATCATGTCTTTAGTACACTATGTTTCCTGTTTTTATACCGTGTTACAAATAACTTGTTATAACAACTAACTAACTGATAACATTGTTATGTAGGTACATCTTGTTTTGAATATCAAACTTGTTAATTAAATTCTAGTTTAAATGAATGAAAATATAATCGGTATAGCTACAATGTGTACATAATGCGCACTCTACTGACTGACTGACTGACTGACTCACTCACTCACTCACTCACTGACTCGCCAATCGTTAATTCGCTAATTTCCTGATCACGTAGAAAGCTCAAATTGGGTGTTAAGTTTCATAGGGGTTGAACAGAAAAAGTTAAGTATTGTAACATTTTAACAGTGATATTCTAAAAATAGTTTATTGTGAGAAATTGTGTATTGTATGAAGTGGTGGGTATTAAACGGATTAAATGAATTGCGATAAACGAAATATTTTGAATAGTAATTTTCGAAAATCGAAACCAGTAGATACGTTTGTTTTTATGTTGATTACTTCTACCATGTTCTGGTAAAGCGGTGAAAGAGTTCCAATAGTCTATTAACTATCAGACCGCAAGTATAAAAACAGTTAGCGCCGTTGTAGTAAAATAGTTACTAGTTAACGGTGAATGGAATTATTGTTGTCGGGCAGTTTCGAAACAGTGTCATTACGGGACCGGTTCTAAATTACGGAAATAGTGCGTGTGAGTACAGGTGGTAGCAAGTGGTTGTGGAAAAGTAAATCACTGTTTTTATTTTTAAGTGACCCTCTTAATATAGTCAAGTTTAGTTCAAGCTTAAAGTTTGTAATTAATTTAATTGAAGTAATCTAATTGTTTTTGTTAGTAGTCATAAGTTTAATAGTTAATTGTAATCTGTTCTTGTTTAGGTTATCAGCTGAAAGGCTGTTTTGAAACTCTAGAGGCTTCACTAAGTAAAACGAGGGAGTGAGATGGTCACCATACTTTCCTCACTGATTGGAAAAGTATGATTATTAACATGCCCGGCCCTCTGAAAAGCATCTACTTTCCACCCTGCAAATGATACCTTCACTTCATTCACCACAGGATCTGGCTGTGTAATTAAATTCATGTGTTTCTAATTCTAGTGTCTTTTACACCTCTACCTTTTCTGTCCTTAAATGCTTCATTCATATAATTGGTTGACTAGGTGATAAGAAACAGAATTATTTTTTTAGCCGTGGAACTAGAAGATCGAGTGCCAATAATTTAACATATCCTACCGAATATATATATTATATATATTATATTTGGGTGTTATATTTTACATATCCTGCCGGATATGGGTAATGTAATCTATAGCCTTGTAAATAAATAATTAATATATAAGTCTCAGGGAAGTTTGTCTATTATTATTATACACAGATCTTGAACACACCTAGGCTTAGGTGTCACAGTATTTACCTTTTGACTACTTTGGCCTGGGAATCAAAATGAAGAAATACTAATTCACAGCAAAACATATCCCGAAGTTCTAAAGATTGGCTTGTATGCGAGTATAAGTGATACGTTAGAAATGTAAAAAATTGAAATTTAACCGCTACGTAACAGAAAGGAGGTAAGTACACTAAAGAAATAAAATAGTATTTATGTACCTTCCGAAAGAACTGAAACTCTCTAAATTGGCATTTGTATTCTTAAAAATAATACCTAGAAAAAGTAAGTGTGAAGTGAAACCAGGAAAAGCAATAAACCAGTTTATTTAATGCACTCCTTTAAGGATGACATCAAAGCACAATCGCTAGTACCTTTACTGATTACTCTTATCTGCATAAATTTGCACAGGAAAAGATTTTACCTTCAAATAACACATATTATTCAAGAGTGTTTTAATAAATTATATTAATTTTTATTGTTGAAACTTCGTATAAGTAGACAATGTTAGTTGTATTTTACGCACATTTTTTATTTGCAAGTTATATTCTTTGCAACATACCGGGTGGCCTATATTTAACCTTTTGCGTTTTGTAGGATATTTTCTAAAATTTTGGCAGCACGTATAACATTCATTTGTTTACTTTATTAGTATTTGTTTTTCATGGTTTGTTGATACCTTAAAATTTTCACTAGAGAATAACTAGTTTATTTGCTGGAGACATCATAAAAATACAGCTGAAATTACATAAATAAATAAAAAAGTTCAGAAAAATAATTAAGTTAATAATTAATTTAATGCTAAGTGTTCAGAAGTGCTCGTACACCGACTCGGCAACATTTACTAAAATAATAGGAAGCATTATGAATGTACGCCTATGTCAGATCGACCACTATCGATTCCTAATGAAGTAACCCTACAAAATATTGTTGAAGCTGTTTTAGTCATAGTAAATTGACTCAAAATATTTTTTTGAATACATTTAAACTAATACTATATCACGAAAAAGTGAACATGAAATTCTATAACATTTAAAATTTAGAGTATAATATTCACCTTTACTCCACGCTCTTCATGAGGAAGAACTTGATAAGCGATTGTATTTCTATGAGTTAACTGACATTAATGAAGCCGATACAGATTTTTAGCGATTGATTTTGTGGTAAGATGAAGCGTAGTTCAAACTTAATGAACGTATTATTCATTATAATTTCATGTACACGTAGGATAAAAATCCTCATAATGTAATCCAAGCAGAGCTGAATTTGCGTGGTGTTATGTTTTGGAAAAGGATTTTGAGTAGTGCATTAATAGGAACTTATTTTTTGAGACAAACATTAACTTGGAAATGTACTTTGATTCGCTTAGAAAAATAATGTTACCGGAACTTATAAACAATCACGTTTATAATTTTGAACTGCTCATCTGACTTCAGTTTGGAACCCCAGCCACTTTTGGCAGGTGAAAGTGATATATCTGTCAACCGTATTGTATCAAAATTATGATAGTGTATTTTTGTAATAGAACTTATTATACAATTATTTCAATAGCCATTGTGCGCAACGAATGAACTGAATGAATGTTTTTAGTTCCAATTATTGTACAGTGCTAAATGATTTGAACATATTTTAATTCGGTGGATAACCGTTCGATTCCTATTAAACGAATTTCAGTTGGTTCGAGATCCCATTACCTCAGCTGTTGTAAAATACATTTGTAATAGATTTTTGATGGAAAATTTCAATGAATGACGCTGCAAGCGTTAACAAAATTCAGATAGGGTTACTGTAAATAACCTAACAGTTATTTAAAAACATTTGTTGATTCCATAAAACGGATATCCGTTGCCTATCTCGAGTTATTTATATTAAATGATACAATTTTCAGTCAGTTATAAATACATTTGTAATAGATTTTTGATACAAAATTTCAATGAATGACGCTGCAAGCGTTAACAAAATTCAGATAGGGTTACTGTAAATAATCTAACAGTTATTTAAAAACATTTGTTGATTCCATAAAACAGATATCCGTTGCCTATCTCGAGTTATTTATATTAAATGATACAATTTTCAGTCAGTTAGATAAGTTCATTAGTGTTTCTGAAAGGGTACGTTTAGTAGTTCATTATTTACCGTGTGAATAGCAAGTAGCGTATAGGTATTTGCGTGATAGTTTTCATTTCGTTCTGACAATAAAACCAGTGTTTTATAACTATTAGTATATTCGGTGTAATCTAGGAACTCATGCCTTTCTAAATCATTGATCCGTTTGTCGGTTTATTCATCTTACTCTTTTTGCAATTAAGCCATTCGCTTCTTATTTGAATTTGTTATTTTGTCAGATTTTTGGGTTGACTAGTATAAAATTCAAGTACACAAAAATAATTTTTATAAGTCAGCGATGTAAAATAATGAAAACGACGCGTTTAATGGCTGGTGGAAATTTTTAAAAAGGGTTACCTTTGATTTATGGCAAACATAATTAGTGATTTCTATATCGTCTCTTTAAGAGGAATTGAGTGACACGATTTTTGTTTCCAAATTCCGAATTTAATTTCTTGACCGTCGGTTTTGGGCCACTTCCGGTCAAAACCAGAACTTCAAACCCAATCCAGGCGCACTAGCTTTTTTATATAGATTACGAATCCGAAACCATTTGTCGCTACCTTGTAGTTTCTGACGTAAATATTTTGACTTCCGGCTTTAAGTCACTTCCGGTCAAAACCGGAACTTCAAACCCAGTTTAGAACCACTCAAATTTTGTGTAGATTATGAATCCGAAAACCGTCCGTTGCTATATCTAGTAATTTCTGACATCTCGGTGTGACGGACGGACAAAACAAAATAAGAGATGTTAATTTTAAAAATTGCCACCAACAAATATTCAAAAATCACAGATACGAAAAAATCTCTTCATAGAATTCAGAAATCTTTCGCTACCATTACTCTATATGTTTTAAGTTTCAAAATTTGTAAAAGAAACGGTTTTTTAAAAATAACTTCTACTAAAATTACGAAACCAAAAATTGTAGTAAATTCCAAATCGAGGAACACACCTTTTATGTTCTAACAACGAATTTTTATAATTCCATTTTTTTAATTATAAAAAAAGTTTTTGATCGGAAAACAAATTTAAAAATAACTACAAAACATGCCTTCTATTCTGAATAGGAGTTCTCAGATTACCAAAAAAAAAAAAAAAACAAAAACCATCATTGACCATCATTGTCGCTGTAAATATTATTGCTCGTACTTTTAAGTAAATTCTATTGCCGAACATTAAAAAAGGACTACATTTAAAAAATTGAAACAATTAATAGCAATTAATACCATACTTTAAAAAAATGTAATTATTTTATTAATTCCATGTTATTAATTTAATTTTTTGTTTCACTGTATTACTATTATTACTTAAAAGTTGCGTCGCTGTAAATATTATTGCTCGTACTTTTAAGTAAATTCTATTGCCGAACATTAAAAAAGGACTACATTTAAAAAATTGAAGCAATTAATAGAAATATCAGACGGACCAATTTTTCAATTTTTAATTTGTATTTTATATTATATTTTTGTTATATTGTATTTTAATTTTTTTATGGTAATTATGTTTGTATTTTTTATAAATTATATTGTGTTGACGTGGACCGTTCCCGAAAAGGTTTAGATTTATTTAATTTTCTGTGTATTCTTGTAATATCTTCAAATAAAACAAATCTAAGAGTATAATATTAGGATAACCAATCTCGTACTATAATACATTTGAGCTGACTATGTTGATAACAAGTAATCCATCAGCAAGCCGACATTTTAATCTCAATATCTCATCCCTTTTGGCCTATAACTGTTCTAAGTTGTAGTGTTTGTTTATTAAAACTGATTAAGTTATCTATTTTATTGTAGAATAATATCATTTTTAATCTCTTAATAGAAAGATATGTTTGTTTTCAATAAAAAAACATTATCCCGTATAGCTGTTTTTCTTTTCAACTCTTTTTTTTCTTACACAAAAGAAGCACCAAAGAAGGAATTGAGAAGGGTATATACGTTTAGTGTATCATGCAACTTATGTTTTTAGTACCTCAACGGATGCGTAACCAGGAATTTCTTTAACAAATGTTGTTAAATCGTTTACTCCTTTTTGCTTACTCGAGATTCAAACTTATGTAACAATTTTTACTGAGAGATGTAATGAATATTTTAAGTTTTAGTAAACCAAGTTTAAAACTCACTCAGGAGAGAAGTTTTGCCAGGAGAAGGAAGAAATAATATGTGTAGCCTATTCCTTTAGGTTTCTTTTTCGCTTTACGGCGTAGGCCATCCATCCCATTCCTCCTTTAAAATGTTTTTGTGCTTCAATGTTGTTTAGGTCGTCAGCCGAAAGCTGTTTTGAACCTTTAGAGGTTTTACTAAGGTAAAATAAGTAAGTGAGGTGGTTTGGCCTTCCTTACTGAGGGAAAAATATGTTTATCATCATGTCAGGCCTTCTGAAAAGCACATATTTTTGTCCCTGAAAATGACAACTTCACTTCATTTACCACTGGGTCTGGCTGTATAATAAAATTCATTACTTTCAGAGGAGATAATTCTCATTAATGTCTTTTACACCTCTACCTCTTCTGTTCGTAAATGATTCAGTTATTTATTTGGCTGATCATGTGATAAGAAACTGAACTAATATTTGTAGGCCTTGTGTTTCATCAGAAAGCTGTAATTAAAATTAATTACTCCCATCACTATAGAGGTCTTCCCAAGCTTCTTTTTTCCTTAGGTCTGTGTCCCAGAACACGTTTTTTAATTCTGTCTCCCTTATTTATTTGAAGGTGCTTCATTCATTTCTTCCTTTAAAATGGATTCTCTTGTTTACATTGATTATCCTCAACTCTCTCTTTATACCTTAATTGTGCATCCTGTTCTCCCTCGTACAACCCTTGACCCTTCGTAGAAAATTCATAACCACAGCTTCTAATTTCTGTTTCCCTCTCGCTGTAAGAGCCCAATTTTTGCTCCCATACAAAACTACAATTACGTAACATCGTAATACGTACATTACATACAAAATCTAATCAGTGTATTTTTGTGAGCTCTGTTCTTCTTCATTGTAGTTACATGATTAGACTTAATATTTTAAATTTGAAGTCTCGCTTGTGAATTTAAGACGTGACTGCAGAAATTTTATTTGTAATATAAAGAATCACATCAACCAAGACCAAAGGATGATTGATAACGAACTATTGTTGATTGTGAATTAAACTGTAGGGTTTAAAATTTTAAATTATATTAAAAGTGCAATTACTTTAAATAGTCATTCCTGTTTAATTTACTTATGATTAGTTTCATGTAATAGATTATTACGTAAAAGAATCTATGATTTACAGTTGAATGAATAAAAAATAGATAAATTTTTAAATAATGGTTTACGATAACGTAAAAATTTGTTAAGTTTGTGTTGTTTTAAAAAGTATACTATAAAAAATGAATCTACCTAAAGTCAGCACTTCGAGAGGGAAACGCAATAAAATCCCTTAAATTGTTTTACGAGAGAGTAAAATTTTATTCGTTCACAGGGAGATATAATGTCTGTTGAATGGAATGGACCGAATGAACGATGATGGTGTCGAAGAGGAGGCCGAGGAGGCGGAGGAAGAGTAGGAGGAACTGGACGACCGATTTAGCAGAGAAGCATTATCTCGTCTTTTAGTTAACTGGAGATGATGGATAGCTAGTCGACGAAGCGGGCAGCGTTAACGCTCCGCTGGACTCAACGCGCACCAAGACTCCCCCACTGGTCATTTTCATTTCCGCCAACCCGATAGCCGGTCCAGATTCGCAAGGAAATTAAATGGAAATCCAGTGCATCCTAGAGAGACGCGACAAAAAAACCCACAGTGACAATGCTTCGTGCGCTGCTAATAAGATCGACACCTGGTGATATGCCGATCCTACTACCGTATTTCACGTCCCTTCTGATACGGAAATTACGTTCCCCGCCTTCTCTACAGTATTACATAATAACCAGAACTTCTCCCTTAAGTCCCAGTCATATTTCTCATCTGACTGTGTATTCCTCTATTTTGAAATTCTACTTAATACAACTTACAAGTTGTATTACTTATTCTCATTCGATAAACTAACTTACTCTTATTCGATCAATTCCCGACAATAAATAAACACAAATCTTTGCCATAATACAATGATCAATTACTATCACCATTGTTGTATTATAGCAACTCATTTATCACATTTCAACTTGTAAATACTAATTTAATTTTTTTCAACGTTTTACAGGATCCACTAGGAGATATAGAGATGCCTTTTTAAAACAAAGTTATAAATTACCCAAAGTGTAGGTATAATTTTGTTTTTCTGAAAAAAACCCAGCGCTTTTAATTCTTTTGATTAGGCCTGTGTACAAATTTAACTAAAAGTTACCATATTTATTTCTAAATTATTAGTCTAAATTATAGTTTATTCTCACAATTTTTTTTGTATTTGAAGATATTAGCTAATGAATCTACATATTTGTGTGTTTTTTGTTTCAAATAGTGAAAAATATTCTTTAATTGTTAAGGTTAGACAGATGAGATTTTTGAAGAAAAGAATTTAAAAAAGTAATTTCGTTGTTTCGAGAAAACGTATTCTAAAGAGTAAATTTGAGGATAGGTGCCGACCTATATGAAATAAATGCTCGTGGTTAATCATTTTTAGAATGCATATTTAGAAATTGAAGAAAAAAGTAAAGAATATGAATCTTATAAGAACTTATACCGGTAGGGGTAAGGAAAAATAGGTTCAATTTTCCACTGCTTCATCTTAAAGTGCATCCCTACATGAATGAAATTGACTCTGGTAAATCACTCTCAAAAGAATGTATATTTAATGTATAATTGATGAAATTACCATTTACGTTGTTAAATACGTGAGTGAGGTTTTAAAAAGAAACGGAACCAAAGGAAAAACGCGAAAACTTAATTGGAACCGAATGTTTTTTTGTTTTCAATCGTAGCAACACTGGATTTAATGTGAATTCCGACTAATTACGCCGTAAATAATGTATGTTGTGGTTTTGCCAAAAGTTTAATTCTCTATCTGTGGGATGTTTTACTAAAAATTTCCAAATATTTTAAATTCTTTAAATTCGTGGTCTGTGTTTAGTTCAGAGTCTTAGTTTAGTACAGTAAGAATCATAAATTGGTTCCTCTGAGAGTAAAATGAATTGTGATATTTTTGTAAAAGAATACCTCTGTGACGAAGTAAGAAAAGATGTTTAAGAATAAAGCGAGTTTTATTCATAATTTAAAAAATTCTTTTTCTGTAAACTAAGTTTAAAGTTTCATAAATATAATGGTAGACGTGTTTTTCAGTATTATACTCATATTTGAAAGGATGGAATATTTGAATACGTGCAAAGCTGTTTTATTCTCCTTGTTTCCTTTACCTAAATCCCATTGGGCACTGACTCCGATCATAGCAACTTAGATAACGATGCTTTGAGCATTCCATTATGGAATACTAAAACTATTTCACTTTAAACTAGAAGACATTTTCAGAGATCTGAATATTTTAGCGTTTAAAGACAGAGAAATCTTTAAACAGAAGAAGTGATGTGTAAACATGCACTTTACCACCAAGCTACCTACTACTAAATTTACTTTAAATATTCAACGAATGAATATAATAAAAACATAATAAAAAATACAATACGTAATAGCTTTGGTTAAAAATGAATATATATATTTTGGAAACGGAACTCAGGTAAGTTATGTATAAATAGCAGCTAGTTATACTAAAACATTTTCTTAAAAATTTGTTTTCGAACTAAAATTTTGGCTAGTTCATGAGGTAATTTAAATAATTATAAATATGATTTTGAAATTACAATTGCGTATAGTAATGCGAGTTCTTTTTATTGTGAATTACATTTAGGCGATACAAAATATAGCCTAAGGCTAACGCACACTACATAAAGTGTGTAAATATACATAAATGAATATAGTAAGGCTCTTTGTAATTCCATTAGCCCAAAATTAAAAAAAAACCAACCCCCATACACAGCACATATATTTGTATAACATACATCTTGTAGAAGAAGATTTAATCGGTTCTGGCCAAGCGAACGTCTCCATTGGAATTAGTGTGCGAGTGCCCACTACTGAGCGACAAAGTACTTGACATATCTGTATCGCTATCAGCCCGTACTTATTTTGGGAGTTTGATAACTGATAACAATAAAAGTATTACAGAATTTATTTTTAATATAGGAAAATCTACAATCTTAGATATATAGATACTTTAAAGAATATTGAGTAGACGAATTTTCTTTGTTTTATGTTATAATTGAAAGAAACACCCCCTCAATGGGGGAACTTCGTGAATGTGTCATGAGTTATCTTGTCGCTTTAAAATAAGTCTATAGGATGTCTTTGTTTTAGTCGGTGAGTGTCATTTGGAACTTCTTAGAGTGGATGGTAAGCTGATTTGTGTGTGATTGGAGTATTCTTTCGTAAAAGAAATAAAATTCAGAATAAATTTAGCTAAGCAAACGTTTAAGAGCAGAGAATAGATAGTGAACATTCTAGTTAAAGTCGAGATGAGGAAACAATTAGCAAAAAGTCTATTTGGAGCGTTTTACTATATGGAAGTAAAACATGGGTGTTGGGAAAACAGGATAAAGCATGATTAGAAGCGATGGAGATTTGGCTATTAATGTATGAAAACGAATGGAGATAAGACAAGCTAGCTTTTATAATGAGGACCGAAAAAAAATAATGAAGTATTACTAGGGGGTAACATGCAAAAAGAACTTATTAAAATCTTAAACAAAAAGGAGGAAAACACTATTGGATTTTTTTTAGATGCAACGAATTATTGTTCGTGATTTTTATGCTGGGTAAGAAAAAACGGGAAGGCCAAAGAACCAGAAAACAGGATAGAAAAGGTTACTGAAAGGAACTCATATATACAGCAACAAGATCGAGCCTTTAAAATATACCAGAATAAGGAAATAAGAATTCTTTAGAAAAGGGTTTTACATTTTTTACTATAGACAATAAAACATTTTGTGTTTTGGATGTAGTGATCAAAATTGTCATAATTTTCACTGCCTAACAAGAATTATTATTATGAAAATTACAGTAAATTTTGTTTGTAATGTATTTGAATTTTGTACACAAAAGTAGGTAGGTACTATCTATAATGAAGAGAATCAACGTGAAATATTTTTTTTTAAAGACAGCACTATAATAATTTTATGTGCATACCACTCTTTATATTAGAGAGAATAACGTTAATGAATTTCCTTAATAAAACATGGAACTTCTTCTTAAAAAAATTACTAAAATAATTTATTAAAATCTTTAACTGTATCTATTACAGTAATTTCCTCTTCATTTATTTCATTTTTTAAATATGTAAAATGTCATCAAAAGTTAAAAATAGTATATTTTAATAGTCATTTCGAAGAGCAGTCAGGAAACAAAAAAAATCTAATAAAATAAAATAATATGAAACATAAGGAAGTTTTATAAAAAAAATAATACAGCAGAATTGTAAGTACTCCCCATGGATTGTAACATTATAATTAACAAGGAGACACCTAAGCGTATTCATCCCTTTTAGTTTACGATTCATTTCCCTAACAATATCATCTTGTTTAAGAAAAAAAGGTAATATGCAGTTCTTTATATAATATTCTTAATGAATTTTTTAAATGTAAAGTACCTAATGAATTTTTACTTTTGAATGTTGTATTATAAGTTAGATATTACTTTTACAGACTTGAAACTTTATTAAATTGTGTACAAGAAAATAAATTATATTCTTCAGTTACTTAAGGGTAGAATTAAATTAATTTTATTAAAAAAATGAGGGGGAAATGGAAAAATAAAAAAGGTGTGATTTTTCGAAGTAATTTACACAAGTAATTTTCAAGCCTATTTAGTACGTGAAACAGCTGTCATAAGTCCCAGCTTATGTCATGATAATTTTATAACATTTTAAAATCTAAATTCATACTTCTGTACCTAATTAACAAATTATTTTAGGTAATTTTAATTTGTTATTTTTAGTTGAAATTTTTATTTTTTTTACTTCGACTTTTACGCACATTAAACCTTATTACAGACGGTAAAGGGTGATAAATGAATATGAGTGACGAAAATTTTCCAGAACTGACCGGAAATCGAAACTGTAGCCCGTGGAATAGAATTTAGTTGTAAGGGGTCCTGACTATTGAATTTTCAGCGTAAAAGTATGTAAAATTAGTTTTTCATTCATGGTATTTTTTTACGTATTATTTAATTGTACAACCGTGCAAAGACAACTAGCGAAATAATCGGAATGTGTAATTAGAAAAATGAAACAAATGTCGTTAGTGGATTTGAGGAGGACAGTACCCATTGATACTGCTCCAGAAAATAAAAATCAAGTTAAATTAAATTTGTACTTCTACTGTTGTTTAAATGTGTCAAGTATCCACCCCATCAGCGTTTCAGTCTTCTTTCTACGATTGTGGTAGGTGGGAGAATTTATGTTGCGTATTAAAGGATTATTATGATTTTGAAGTCTGTCCTCTGCAGTTAAGATACAATTTTAGAAATAAGAAAATTCGTTTTTCTGTTATTAGTAGCTGGTGACTTTAGGAATATTTCCTATCAAAATCTATTCTTAAGGATTTATGGTAAACAAAATAAAATTATCAAATTTTGGAAATTGTGTTATCCTGTACACATTGGTTCTACGACTTGGAAAAGAAACATTATATATATATATATATGATAACCTTGAATTGAAGTATTTAAATGGACTGTAAGATAAAAAAGTCAGATATTTTTCGTTCTTACGTAAAACCATCAGCTGGGCATAATAAGAACATCAATTCTTGATACATTTCAACGTAATTGACTGTAGCAAAGAAGACAGTTCACAACCAAAGTTACCCGTTAGCCCCTTTTCTACTGTAACATTTATACTTGTATCGTAAGAAAGGATACTAATTGGCCCCGATGGAGGTCTTGCCACTGCACACATCGTTGTTGGTATTGAAAATAACACATGCAATAAGGACAGAATAGGTGGTAGTCGGTTGTTGTATAAAACACTGGCAATAAATCCTTGAGTAGCAATTAATAATCTGTATATCATTCCATTACAATGCTAAACACACTGCTTTATCTCATCTTGGTGGCCTTCATTATAACACTGCGGTAATAGACTTCAGATCCCAACCGAGAGATACAGTACAAACTAAACGAGTTTTATCCAACATGTGTTTTCAGATTCGTTTTTTATTTATTCAATTTCGTTATTGTTTGTATATTTTCATATCTGCTTTGATTAGATCTAGATTAATTACTATTATTTTCAAAATTATTTATTTATTTCTTAAAAAAAGAAAGAAATAGTTTCTGAGTTTATTGCGCAATAATCCTAGAACAAAATTTATTAGTGCGTAACTGAGATTTTTTTCAACGGAAAGAATAACTATTTCCTTCTTTAATAACTTCAATGCCGTAAAATAATGAAATAAATTTTTAGTGTGCAAGATGTAAATTTAGAAATCATATAAGTTTACACAGAGATACGCGACAAGTTACCAAAATTAAAGGACTGATTCAGGAGAAAATAATAATTAATTTAATTTAATTTTTTATTTCTTTCTTTCTTGTTTACAAATAATAATAAATAATTTAATTTAATACAAACAATACAATCATATTAAATTTCCAAAATACTTTAACTGAAAAAGTAAACATCTTTAGTTATGTTTAAAGAAACAACATTAACTAACTTATGATAGGTAACTTATTATAAATAATTAAATAAAATAAAAAAATTTTTATTCCTACACAACCTATCAAAAAAAGGTAAAAAATATACATTTTCTCTGTTATTTATTTCCAAATTTTACTGGTATAATAAAAGTAATATTTCATTAAATTAACTATGCAGCTCAAAAATGGGATAAATTAAATTATACCAATAAAATAAATCATATAAATTATGAGTAACTAAAGAGTTTTATCTTAAAACAAACACAAAAATTTATTTTAGTTTTTTACAATATTTTTTAAAAATAAAGACGTTAATATTGCGAACCTTATGTAGTCTTTCTTGGCAAATAAAACAATATTTTATCAACTTCCACAGAAAATTAGGATGAAATAGAAACGAATTTATCAAAATATTTCACTAATTATGCTGGAAAACATAAGCACAAAACCTCTTTTGATGTCATTCACATGTGTTTCATGTTATTTTGTACCCCTCATATTATTTGTATCATCACAAGCTTATTTGTTATTGCAAAGATACAGACATAAATTTATTCATTTTAAAAAGTTTTTATTAACAGAAATATCTACAATCTGTTCTTCAACAGAACAATAAATAGATTTGATACAAATAATTTATCATGAAAAGGTATCTTCCAGTGAAGATACAAAAATAATTACTATTCACTGTTAACTTTTATTTCAAATATAATAAAACTAAATTTTAATTTAACAAAGTAATAATTTATTTACTAAAAGAATAAGTTCGTTGGGAGCCTTCGTACTGTATCACTGTTTTCTTAAAAAATTGATTGCCAAATAATCTTCGTGGGATTCAAGCAGTTTTTTGTATTTTTAACTAAATTTTGAAAATTTCTTCTTTGACTGATAAAATAAAAATATATTTGAGAATGTTGTTTTTTGACATTTACTATGGCGTAGCTGTTAAATTTATAAGATTTTTTTATGAAATTTATTGTGACTAGTCTAAGAATAACCAACAATTTTGTTCTAACTTAATTGATCTAAGTACTTAATCTAAGAATTTACTAACTAATAGGTCTTAGTTTATGTTCGATATTCTAATACACTATTTACAAAATTTACAAATCATTGATAAAAAAACTTTCAAAATATATACAAGCAACTATTAACTAACAAATTAATAACTTTGTACTGTTTATAACACCAGTTCAAATGATTTTACACGAGAAAATCTCCTATTCAGATCTGCGTTGTCGAGTAGCTGTCTCTCCATATTCGGCATTCATATGGTGAAGAAGTCTGTCTTCATGACTCCTGGCAAATTTCCGAATTACTTCGTTTATAGAATCCACTCACAAGTCCCGGTGCAGGTCGTCGTTCCTAACATACCAGGGAGCGTTGCAGTGCTTCTGAGAACTTTGCTCTGGAATCTTTGAATGATTAATTGGTTTGATGCTTTTGTACATCCGCAGAGTTGTATTCCGTAGGTCCATACAGGTTTTAATATTTGCTTGTATATTAGATGTTTGTTAAAAGTAGATAATGAAGATTTCCTACCTAGGTAGGTAGGAAATTTATAAGATGATAATATTTTGTTTTGCCCATAACAGGCAGGTGGAGTGTTAAATTATTCACACTCGATCTGCTCGATCCAGGTCTACAAATAATAGTTCTGGTTGTTATTACATGGTCAGCGAAGTATATGACTGAAACATATAAGAACATACGAGGTTCAAAGATACTAGTCAGAGCTATATCCGCTAAGAGTAATGAATTTTACCATACAGCCAGACCCTGTGGTCAATGAAGTGAATGTGTCATTTGCAGGGTGGAAAGTAAATGCTTTGCAGAGAGTCTGGCATACTTTTCCACTCAGTGAGGATGGCATGGTAAACCACATCACTCCTCCTTTTACATAGTAAAGCCTCTTGAGGTTCAAACCAGTTTTTCGGCTGATGGCCTAAATAACAATATTTTGAAAATACATCTACTTGTACTGTTAGTGATACTGAATTTATGAGAATATGATCATATTAATGTGCTAATTAACTAAATTTTCTTAAAAATAAATACAATGAATTGTTATATTTATAACCAGATTCATAGTTATGTATCATCAAAAAGTGTGAGAATAAATAGAAAAACCAACAAAATATCTCATAAGGGGTATTCGATTTTATTTTTTAAGTTGCTGCACGTGAAATAATACAAACTAAACAGCGTCTTGATTAGAACTACTTGTTAAGTGGAACAAGTTTGCATCTAAACTGATGTAATAAATAACACACAGTTAGTTGAATGAACCATTCACAACGAAGTTTGTGTAAGGAGTTATGTTACGTGTATATTAGCGGTTCCCATGAATTATCCTTGTTGAAAACATTATAGACAAGGTAAAGAAATACGATCTGGTATGAGGTAAGAAATAAGATAGTGGTGGGGATAAGATGAACGTTCAATCGGAGAGGGTAGAAAAGATTTGTGAGGGGGTTAGAGGGAGATGGCAGTCGAGGGGAAGTACGGTATCTTGAGTTGTGCAAATTTCCTGCACCCCGTGTGCATGATGTATTGAATCGTGATACATCACTGTCACGCTTTTCAAACACGGTAGTGTTACTCTTAAAATCATCTTAAATCACTCAATGCATTGAAAATAATACTGTACAGTAACTCCAATGACTTACGGTAAAATTTATAAAATTATTATCGAAATTATGATTATTTGTAACCTGATTATTTTTTATTAGGTACTGGAATGGTTTTTGAGATATTAATTAACTTCATAATATTAAATATTTTGTGATTTTGGAGTAGCTACTATTTTAGCTGATTTATTAATAAAATTAAATAACAATTTTATTCCCGTATAACGCCTTAGCACTGTGTTTCCTAAACCGTATGCTGCGGGATCGAGAATAAAAAAAAGCATGTTGCCCTTTCCAACTATCTACATTTTGTGAGCCAAGTTTCTCGGTAACGAACTAAATGAAAACGAATAATAGATCATAATTCCAATTAGTAGACCACGACGTGTGATTGGCCTTATCAGTAGTATAACCATGAAAACTGGAAATTATTTAAATACATCAATCTCATGTGTCACATTAAACATTTAAGAACAAAATTAAAAATATAGATAGAAGCAAAACACTATCTTTTTTATGTTGTTTTTAAATATTTTTGCTTAAAAACAAAAAAAAAAGTTAATTTAATATAAGTTTAGAATGTTTCAATTTTAGTTTTCCTAATAGAATCACATTGGTTACTGTGAGAGTGTATTTTATCAGGCAAAATAACCAACGCTTCACGTCATAAACTCATAAAATAATCGGTGTGTTGTGGCTACTGGTGATTTCGTTTGTAGTGAGCCGTGGGCTAGAAAAGTTTGGGAAGAGTTCCTTAACACAACATATCAAGTGATACTTGAAAATCACGGATACGAATTGACCATAAATCTTTTAAATAATGCAGAAGAAGTTATACGCCTGAATCGTTATCTTGTTTTGAACTTATATAAAAATTTGTGTAAATCTTTTCAGTAGAATTCTGTATTTAAGACACACAGAATCTGAATTTAAAATGCATTGGACCAGATTTTCGATTTTAAATATATGATATACGTATTTTAATAAATTCAGGAGTTGAAATTAGTGAAAAATATTATGAGAACGGAACTGGATGTTTACAACCTGAATGGGAAGATTACTGAATATCGAAATCAATGGAAGGAGAGAGGAATTGCCTGAGGGAAGGATCCCCTCAATATTTTACCATACAGACCAATGGGGAGGAGAGATATTGCGAGACCACGCAAAAGATGGCAATAATTCAATCGATAGTCGCTGTTGTGAGTCGGAACAGGCGGCAGCCTAATCCTTGATTGTGAGAAGAAGATATTAAGAAAGTGTGAGTACAGTATAAAATAAACAGGTAGAGACGAATATATTATTTTAATTTGAAAGTATTTAGGTAAAAAGTTTGCTCAAATACTTTTAAGGTTATTAATTTTTTTCTTGTTTTTAGAAATACATTCAACTATTAGATTAAAAGTCGTGATATGTATTAAGAAGAAAAATAGAATTGCAATACCCCAACAATTATATTATTTTAGATCAACATTTAGATTGAAGATTACTGTATAGAAGTTATTTTAATTGATGTCCGTGGTGGTTTTAAAAAGTACTATACGAGAATTTATCAGGTAGTTTTATATCTGGAAGATGATAAATCTGGAAGATGATGTTATATCTGGAAGATGTTAAATAGGTCTTGTTCTATTATGTTACGTATAAGAAATCCATTGTACCGTACACATATGCATCTTCATCTTTTAGAAACGGTCGTTTTGCTTATTTGCCTCTGCAGTCTAACTTTACTTGGTATGTTCGTAATCCGGTTAAATTGAATGTCTGACCTGGTCGGCTTGTCACATTGCAGTGAGAACCCAGAAGCGACAAGCAGGATGGTAACAAGATAATGAGAGCACTTGTGACGGCGGACGAGGTGTGGTTTGCCGGTCACAGGAGCCGGTTCTTTGCATTAAGGACCAGGCTGGACACAGCCAGGCGGAACATGCCGCCCAACTAGACTTTTTCAACTTTGCTTGTCAAACATGTCCTCGTATTTGCAATGTTCAGTAAGAAAACATCTTGATCTGCATTTATTTATTTAAATTTTACCTGAAATTCGTCATGAGTTCAAGATTAATATTTATCTCATTTGCACTTATTAAACTATACGTATGTCGTAAATTTTAGCGGTTATCTTATGTTTTTATAAATGTTACTGCATTCTTTTCCCGAGATATATCCATATTATCTTAAACGTAAGTATTTGCACTGTATACATAAACGTGCGCAAAAATACTGTTGAAAAAACTGTTACACAATATATCACCGAAATATTTTGTATAATCGTTTTAGTCATGTGTCAAACTACATGAAGATTTTTCATTTACATTATTTTAATGCCGTTATGGATTCAGTAAGTATGATTTCAGTGTTATGAGTTAGTAGGCCTATTATGATATCGTAAGACAATTTGGAAAGTTTGTCACTCCTGAATGATTGTGTTAGATGTATTTTTATGAAAATTGTATTGATTATGAAAATTAAAAATATTGTTGGTTTTGTCTACTTGCAGTCTGTCATAGATGTAGAAAGTATAATCTATTTATCTCTATCTCTGCTTCAACATAAACAGAATATTTTATTGTAAATAGAAATATTATTTTGGCTGTTCAAATGTGCAATTTAATGTACTACGTTTTTGTTTTGTTTTGTGTTTTCTAGTTATAAGAAAAGATTTTATTTAAGGTAAACAAAATTTATGGATATTTAAAGATATCTAAACCGCAGAACTTCAGAAAAAATCAGAATCAATAATAAAGAAAATAAACAATAGGTAAAATAAATAAATATTCAACATGTGCAACGGTAAAAACAGGATATAATTGAACTATAGAATTTAGCTGGAAATGAAGAAAAGAAACATTGCTTTTACCGAAAATGACTACTGCGTTAAAACGGAATTTAGAAGTAAAGTGTTTGGGTCAAAAATTCCTGCAGAACTAAGTAAAGGCTAAAGAAATAAAATATATTTCTTCAGAAGAACGTCGAAAGGCAATTTCTGAGCGACTGTTGACGTATTGGTTGAAGTATTTGGAAAAAAAGAAAAGGACAATATCCAGGAAAAAGACGAAATCCTGTTACATTAATGAGGAGTCTACATTAGATTGAATTCTTAGAAAAAAATAATTTAAATGGATAGTAATTAATGATTATAACGTATCATAAAATTTATTTATTGTATGTTAGTTTTAAACAGAAATTTATTAACACTCACTCAAGCCGAATTTGCTTTAAAAACTTTATAATTTAATTGCTTAAATTTATAATGATTGATAACAGTTTTTACCTGTATATTTTCTATTCTGAAATAAAATTTATGTAAAAAGTTTGATAAACATGGCTTACTTTTGGAAATTTCAGATTCTGTAAATCTCTATTATTAACCCTTTATAGGTCTTTCGTAAGTATAATGCCACAGGCAATAACGTCGAATTTATTTAAGAATAAGCTATGCAGTTGAACCTTATTGGCATTTTATGGTATTATAGATGTTATCTGGTAAGTAGGCTATCCATATATTGAAATTAGCGCGCAGCGACCATTTACTTCCTGAGTTGCTTTTTGTTGTTACTTTTGTACAGTGCTTAAAAAATTCAAGTTTTTACGGGAAAGCATGCATTCATGCTAATGTAAAGTTAAGATTAGTTATTCTACACATCTTTTTGTTATATAGTAGGCTACTACAAGTTGTTTTAATTAGCATTCGTTCCACTAAACATTATGTGATTTCCATTTCAATAATCGTTCCTTGGTAAGTATACTTACCAGGACTTAACATAAAAAAAATATCTTACTGTTTTGGCAATATAAATAGGTACATTATTCAAGTCCCTGTAAAGCAAAATTTAATATTTTATAGCATATGTATTTTTTCTCATAGTACTGCCCTATAAAGGGTTAATTCGTTTCAGCTGGAATTTAGTTGTAAGAACAATAGTCTTGAATTTCTGATAAAACCAGTAGCACAAAATTGATCTTATCATTTTAATTTTTTCAGGTATTGATGGTGTAAGTTTATTTCAACATACTATGAAGTAAAGATTTAGGTTTTTAATTTTATTGAAGTAACCTGTGTACTGGTATTTTAATTTAAAAAAAATAAGGCTGAGTGATGGAGAAATGTTTTAACCAATCTCATTTATCTATCAGATATTTTTTTCCAAGAACGGAAACTCAACGAACTTGTTTGATGTTCGTTTAATTCTTCCAAGACAGAAATTAGTCACATAGTCAAAATAGAAGTTTTAAATAAGGATTTTTTTTAACAATTTCAGATATTCCTTTTTTAAGTCAAGATAACGGGCCAGGTGTATAGACATGGATGAATAACCTTTTTTGACTTTATCTTTCGTCATCTAGATAGTGTAAATAGCTTACCTGATCAAATATGGCGGCTACTAGCCGACTGTTGTGAACCGTTTCGGTATGTCAGTTTTATGGTTTGAATACATATGTTAGTAACAGGAAATAAAACTTAAGAGTTTCAACAAGACCATCTGGTTTCATTCGCAGATTCTTTCCTTCATCTATTGTTATTTTACCGATAGTTCAGTTGATTTAATTTTTAATTGCAATTCTAAACGACAAATTGTAAAAGTTATTGTCGTTGACCACAAATTTTTCCATATTTAAACTGAAATAGTTTCAGCTATCTGAGTGCAAACTGACGACCTCTTTAATAATGACCGTTCGTGAATGTGCGATACAATCATTAGTTTCCTATTTGTATCGACTTAATCAGTGTTTTCTTTTCCCGTGCGATATTATAAAAAGTGCTTAAGATTTGTTTCTTTTTAAAGGAGAAAGCAAAACATTATGTTTATTTAGAAAAATATACTAATATTCGTCTTTCTGTGTAGTAGAGATTTGAGTTAATTGTAATCACTTTACCTAGAACTAAATATGATTGGTCAATTAGAAACTATTTTTTTGAATAATTATTGTAATAGTCCTGAAAAGCACGACCGTGTGTTTGATAATTGCATAAAATATAAATATACCAAAATTTCCGTATCGGGCAATACTGTAAATGGATTATAATTCTTAAAGAATTGCAGTGGGGTGAGTGTAACAATATTTTGTAAACATTTTGGCCGTTGGTATGCCTACTGTAGTTTAATGAGATCACTCGTCTATTAATAAATAGAATTTCTCCTACGGAGTAAGCAGAAACATGTTTCCGATATAGGTAGATTT
Organism: Catonia carolina; assembly: GCA_035578175.1. NCBI lineage: Eukaryota > Metazoa > Arthropoda > Insecta > Hemiptera > Achilidae > Catonia > Catonia carolina. The sequence goes on from JAQMRL010000002.1 coordinate 88,273,477, forward strand.
ACAGAAATCGAATTAAAAGGTAATAGTCTACTTAATAAAGAGTTGCATGATTACTTAATGTGATTTGTCAGTTAATAATATTGTGACAATATCGAAAAGGAAAGAGCATTCGAGAATTTTAGAGAAAGACAGAGTTGAAAAACGTTAACGTAAATAAAAAGAGTAATAGTAGGGTAATAGAGTAATAATAGGTTTCCAAGACATAGTTATAAACGGTTTTTATAGTAAAGGTAGGCCTGGCTTTTATTGTACAGGTATTGAGAAAAAGTGGGTACCTATTTAGTTAATTGGACTTTTTGTAACACCTTCTTTATTAAGTCCTAATTTGTTTACAGTTGTTAAGATTTATTCAGAAGCCGTCAGAAGGATTTTGTATTTTATTATTACATCGAAAATCTCTGTCTTTTCTCAAACTCTCCATTAGCCCACCTATATAAGCGCCGGTTTGTTTACGGTCTAATTTTAGTCTCGATTTCCTGTGTTTGAACAAGCGAGTCGCGTAATGCTTAACGGTTACGTTATAAAAGGTCAACGTTACTGTGTATTGTTTAGCGTTTATTCTGTATAATGTTTGTGAGTAATATTAAGTAAATTGGTTACGTTATTTATTGTATTAGTAAATAAAAATTAGTTTGTTGTTTATTAAGTAATTTAATTGTAACATACTTGTAGATTTAAGTCACTTATTTTATTGTAATTCTAAGTTGTAATAAATACTTGTAATTTTAAACTTTAGTGTGTTAATATGTTTGTGATCAAATTTTTTTACAATTTTTTTATTATATTGATCCACTTGTCTTCTTTAAATATAATATCAAATAAGCAGTGCGTAATTGAAAATTTTTTCTATACTAGATAATAAATCCTTTATGTTAACCGTGTCTAGTTTTTTTGGCTTGAATAGGCGCGTACTACAGGAGAAAAGTTAGTGTAATTTTCGTGTTTGGCTGTCAGCTGGTGAATATTATGAATTCACTCACCAAACGGGTATTACCTAACTACGCAGAACGATTTTTTTATCAGCTGACTGAACTGGACGTGTGGCTCCCAATTTACTTAACCCCTAATATGTGTACGTTACAATCTATTCAATTTAGAACAATATACAACCTTATGACCCAATGAGACGCGGACGATGTGTACGACGTGTAAATTAAGTGAAGCCTTGTACAGACTCAGGCCAACCATTTCTGAGAGAGTATGTTCAATAGAACCCCAGCTATTAAAGTACATCGGTAACCACTGTCTAGTATTCAAATTCTTACAAAAATCAGCCGGGAATCAGCTGTTGAACAGCTGACGACTTTACCACTAGACCAACCCGGTGGGTTTAAATATTTTAGTAACGTTATTTATTTAATGTTACAATTACTGGTAGGTCATTATTAACTCCATTGAACGAAGGAACAGTTTATGATTAGCTTTGAAAGTGTTAAAATTTTCCATCGATGTCTGGGAATCGAATCCTTGATCTTTAGTTGTGGGCTAAACTTTTTACTAAAATGAAACCGAGACGGCCACTTTGAATCTTATTTTAATCATAAAATCATATAATTGGTTCTTTCACTATGCCTTAGTATTCTTTTCTTTAAAACTTTTTCATTATCATACACCATTTATCAAAAAGTACAAATTACATTTAAAATTCCGTCATAAAAGTTAATTATACGTAAACACAGTAGGCTGAACATTAAATTTCATATAAAAATACATATAAATTTTGTAAACAAATTGTAAGTATTGATACGGTTTAATGTTTTTTTAATGTGTGCAGTTTATTTTATTTTTATTTAAATACATATTTTTAAAGGAGTGTAACTGAACTACTGGTATTCGAATATAATTTTTTTACAGTTTTTTTATAATACTATTTAGTGTTATTGATTTCAAAATGTCACTGTATAAATTAATAAATTCAAGATATTTAAAGTGTAGTATTCTGGCTTAAGAAATATCTTTCTCGAGACAGACAAGTTGTTTTTGTGGCTCCATTAAATAAATAGATTAGATAACAAAGTGAAATCCTATACGAAATATTCTTATCCAGTGTGTGGTGGCTTTTAGTATTCACACTGTTATTCAGTTATGGGGACAAAGAGACAGCAGAAGAAAGAGAGAAAAAATGAGTGATGTAACTTGTGTGGGGTAGCGACATTAATTGTTTTAGTAGTCCTTTTACCCGTATGCTTATGGATACAGATTTTTATAAAATTTAGGTAATTTAAGAAGAAGTATTCCACGTGAAATTTAATAATTAAATTCATCGACAACAACACTTTTTGTTTCAGATTATGTACAGGTGCCTACATACCGTTATAAATATTTACAACGAAGTTCTGTTGTGCATTAAAATGTATGATTTTTATCCCTAATGTGTGTTTTTTGAAATCTGTTCAATTTAAGAACAATAAGCAACCGCAATGATGTTTATGACATATAAATTAGGTTTAGTCTGGTACAAACTCAGGCCGACTATTTCTGAGATGGTATGTTACTTGGACCGCAACTAACAAAGTACACTGGTAACCACGATCTATGATTCAAATAGTAGATGTGTTAAAGATTTGAAAAAGTTGTCTCCTCTAAGAGCAGTGAATTTCATTACACAGCCAGACCCTGTAGTGAATTAAGTTAAGGTGTCATTTGCAGGGTGGAAAGCAGATGCTTTTCAGAGGGCATGCTGATAAGCATACGTTTCCACTCGTTGAGGAAGGTATTGTAAACCACCTTACTCTTCGTTTTACTTAGTAAAGCCTCTAGAAATACAAACCAGTTTAGGCTGATGACCTAAACGACAACAGTATTCAAATCCGTTTAAAGTAACCACCTTACTAAAATTTGAATCAGGAATCTTCGTCTCCGAAAATCATATGTTAAACAGCTGATTCGTGGTGTCGAATTTATCAGTAGCGGTCTGCTGATTATCACCGGGTCGATAACCAGTGGGTTAAATGTATGATTTACTCTTTAAGTTTATGGTTGAAAATATGCTGTTACCAGTTTTATAAACATGTCACTGTAGTAAAATTGTTTTTGTACTTTTACTTTAAATATTGGAGTGGAAGTTACGTTGTTTTGGAAGCTTTTAACTTACTTTTTCATTGAGTGGTGATTCCTAAATTATGGTTTGCGTTGGTAATGATATGAGATGATGTATAAATGAAATAGCCTGACCTGACTGGGAATCGAACACAAGATCCCTGATATAAAAACCAGTTGTTGACCACTAAACCAACTTGATTTAATGTTTAATAAATCGGTAATACAATCGTATGATGTGACTGTTTTTCGTCGAATATATCTTTCAAAATTTGGTTTCTTGAATATTTAGTTTGATTTGTACGCTTAGTGAATATTTACTACTAAATATTACAAAATTCAGAGTTATAAAGCGTTTCCCAAAATTTATTTTTAATCCAATTTTAAATTAAGTAGTCATAAATCACGTGATAATCTTTTTATTTTAGTTTATTTTAAGTCGCATCGACAGCTTAGTTATTAGTGATAGTGACTATGGTGGGTTATCTAACTGGAACGGTGGGTATTGACTTGAAATAATTTTCAGACCGTAGCCAGGAATCGAACCCGGAACCTCCGCTTTGCAGACTAACGCGCTACTACTACGTCACGGAGGCGTCCCATGGTAACCTTAAACCAATGAATTAAATTTTTTAAATAAAAAAGGTCATTGAAATTTGTTAAAATGCCATTAGTAGTTTTAAATATTATTTTTTCATAGTATTTTCATTAGCTATTTATTTTAAACAAATATATTTGTTTTAACAAAGTGATGTTTTCATGATTTTTCAGCAGAACACATTATTTCAATTAAAATGTTTGTTTGTACACAAACTTAACTAAAAACAATCATTACATTATTGAATTGTTCGGATTAAAAAAAGAAACATGTAGCTAAAGTATTAGTAAAAAGAATGAAGGGCTAGTTGGTCTGGCTTAGTTCCAAATAGGAGACGGCTGCTTCAAACATGAAATCAATTAGTGGCCTCCGGATTTAATACTACTGTCTTTCTATTACTTTATTTAAGAACAAAGTTTAATAAGTTTAAAAACATATATTTTCACTATGAAAAACGATGAAATTAATGTATGACATCGATATATCGATATTCGACCTCATCCTTAAGTTAAAAAAAAAAATCTGGTGTGAAACTTTCACGCGACTTTCTTTTGCTAGTGTTAATAATTAAAATTATAACCTCAGTTACCTAAATTACGAGTGGATGATTAAAAATGAAAATCAACGTCTAGAATTTAAAAAACCACGTTTTTTATGTAAAATCACTAATTGACGCTAAACAAGGTCATGTACAAAAAATCCTTTGATATAAAAGAAGTAGATTTTTTATTTGATATAACTTTTTTATTCATTTATTTAACACGTCGCATCAACTGCAAAGGTCATTAGCGACGACGTTGGGGTGTAACTATATACAATGGAGGATGAAATGATTTTTTGTAACGTATGAAATTATGCCGTATTTGATTGGGATTCGAACCAACGACTGCATGATGAGACGCGAGCACGTTACCAACTGCGCCAATGCGGCCGGCTTGTTGTAACTTTTTTGATGTAAATACACTTTCGTTTTAAAATGCATACTAATGCTGCAATATTAAAAATCAGATTTTTTACCGATTTTAGTGAGCAAAGTACAGTAGTTGTAGAAAAAATCTTCCAATGAAAGTTATAGATTTTTTTGAATTCCTACAATTTTATTTATAAACTTCTGCCATAAAATGCATATTAAGGCATATTATCTTTAAAAAAACATCGCTTTTATCACGAGAGCACTGCCCCTCCCCAAGAATTTTAGCAGACACGGCGCTTACTCTACCTTGTAGAGCATAACATATGTAGTAAATGAGGCGAATTAAAAGAAATTGTGGAGCCGTTTTTTGAAAAAAATCGCAAAAAAGTGAAATATTTTATGAATAAACTATTAATTCCGGTTGACCGATTTTGATGAACACTTTCGTTTCGAGTCCTCAAATGTTACCTAACTTAAATTTCAAGTTTCAACTACACAATATTCCATTCTTGAAATGTTTCGTTCACACACACACACACACACACACACGCACACACACACACACACACACACACACACACACACACACACACACACACACACACACACACACACACACACACACACAAACACACACACACACAAACACCACACACCTATCGAGCGTTGTAAACATGTTTTTGTGGATGTCAGAGGGCTTGAAAATGTGAATTTCTGGCGAAAGGTTGATTTCGGAAAATCGACATGTAACAATACTTACCTTTTCCATATATTCATAGAGGGCAAAAAAAAGTAAAAAACAACAAAAATAAAACAGCCGGCCGCATTGGTGTAGTTGGTAACGTGTTCGCCTCTCATCATGCGGTCCTGGGTTTGAATCCCACTCAGGTACGGCAAATTTTCATACGTTACAAAAAAAATCATTTTCATCCTCATTGCACACAGTTACTCTCCAACGTCGACGCTAATGACCTTGCAGTTGATGCGACGTTAAATAAATAAGTAAAACAAAAACAATGGTTGTTTGATGCGTTTATAGACGAACAATTAAATAATTCTTTGTGATTTTGTTTCACGGTTAATTTTAATCGTTTGTTAACATTATCAATATAATAGGCGTCGTATTTAGAAACGACCTGCACATTTTTTCATATTTAATTTATGATTTTTCATACAAATTTTCAGAATTTTCTTCCTGTAATTTGTATTTACTTATTCACTTAACAATAATTATACAGAATTAATGTGATAATTAAAAATAAAAGTTAATTATTATACGACTTAAGCCTAATTTACATATTTTTTATATTTGAAATTAAATTTTTATACATATTTATTTTGTTTTGTTTTAAGATGTTAGATAAAGAAATAAAATAAATACATTTACATTTTAGAAAAAAATGCTTACTTGTGAGTTTAACTGTATCAGTAAATAATCTAACAGGAATGTAATCTGTATCCTCTCTTGGGCTAATTGATGAGCACTTAAGACTGAATCATAATAATTATACTATCCAGGCTAAAAATAAAAATATCTTTTATTATAATATTTTTAATAAAAGTTGGTTAAGTTATCTGAAAGTAAAAACGTGATTTTATTTTGTTTTAATCTTAAGTATATTTAAAATCTACTGTGTATTTAAACGCAGTTGACCTAAATTTTTATGCAAGATTTAGCATAATATTTAATATTGGCGACCAATAAAACAGGGTTATTTAGGCCTATCTCGGACCTAAACGAAGTCTGATTGTCACGCAGAAGTCATAACAAAGTATTGAATAATTTATTAATGAGATGCGTGTGATATCAACACGGATATGCAGATGGAGCCTAGCGTGTTGTTAGTTGCCTACAGTTACCGTACCTTTGTGTCGAACCATTTTCCTGTTTCTTATTCCCACAGGATTTTTTTTCATTCTTAATATCGTGAATAATTCAAATAAATATTTGTTTTTAAACCTTGCTACAAAGAAGTTTCTGTTTGTATTTAATGCAAGTGAGTTTTGACTGCAGTTATTCAGCGTGCAATAATATTATTCTGTAAAATAATATATTGAAAAATTTTCCAGTGTTTTAGGTGATATAATACAGATCGATATATATATAATGTGAAAGCTCTCACTACCTGATATACTCAATCACTCACCTACTCTTCAATAGTTCTCTAACTTTCCAGTTACCTGGAGTGCTGAAATTTAACGGATTTGTTCCTAAGGGATTGAAGAGAAAAACTAAATCATTTGTATTTTTACCACTTGCCCTAAGGGATAAAAAGGATGACAATCCTAAAACAACATAATAATATATTATTTGTATAACTTCTCAAAAAGCTATTTTTTTAAATTTAGCATGATGCTTAGGAAAAGTACTAAATCAGTCCAATCTCGTCCACTTCCTCCAAAAGGGTAATAAGCGTAACTACCATGAATAAAAATGTGCTTTCTTTAAATTAAAAAAAAGTAATTCTGAAAAACATAGTTAGTATTCTCAAAGTGATACCTGGAAAAAATAAGGTGTTGAGTTAAACTGGGAAAACTAATAAACCAGCTTATTGAATTCATCCTTTGAGGCTAGCAACTTCTTCTGCTTCCGGTACCATCTCCTACCGTTTGAAGGTTACCAATAGGGCAATCGCAGGCCTTGTAACCCTCACGTAGCTAATATTTTACTTGAGTCCATCCATTTTTTAAATAATTTTAGCGTGTACTAGAGAGCAATTTACACTACAACTGTAATAAGTTCTATTTAAATAATCCATTGAATTATTTTTCGTTGATCAGATCTTAATTATTATTAAACATTATTTAAATTACCATTATTTTTTCTTATTATTTCTGAGTTATGGACCGATGTAAGAATTAAGTTCCTATTGGAATATTTACATAGTTTGGACGTGAATCGAACCTACCTATATATAGATTGGTACAATTTTTGTAAATTCTCTTTTTGAAAATCGTATTTCTAATGTAAAATTTGAATTCTGATGTAACGTTCCGTAAGATTACTTATTAAACATGTTAGGAAGAGAACGTGTATAGTATAATACTAATCAAGCTCTCCTGCTCACTTGTACAGTATTCTTACTGATGAGCTTAAGATCTTGTGACTTTTTAATTTATTTAATTTCGTTATTTACTGGGAAATTTATTCAGGATTAAATTGATAAGGTTAAGTGACACGACACGTTCTATTAATTTTGTTTTTTTTGTTGTTTGTTTTACGTCTGACGATTTTGCAATTTCTGCTAATGCAGACGGTGGAGAATAATGATGCATGAGTGATGAAAAATGCCAGACCTGACCGAGAATCAAACCCGGGACCCCGGCGTAGAAGCCAGTTGCGCTAACCACTACGCCAAAATTTAGCATTAAACATAAAGTTCTATTCAGCATTAAAACAGTAAGCTACTTTAGATCCACGTTTTTAAGCTTTGGTGCAACTACTTCGTTTGAGGAATTTTCTGCTTTTTCATTTGAAAACGACGGTTTTTAGCCAATTTGACTGACCGTCAAGCTCACATGGTATAACGCATATTACAACTATTTTTATGTAGTTAAAATTAATATAGTTTCTTAAAAAAGTGATGTTTGAAATTTTTTTTAATATTTAATGAAATTTAGTAAATTGGATTTTTAGTAATTGGATTGGATTTTTAGTGTAGCACGCTAAACAAACTTTGATGGTGACCATGACAAATAAAAAAATAAAATTGGTTGTTTTTTTTTAAATTTAAAACCAATGAAAACAAAGATTTTGTAGTGTGTTTATACATTTTTGGTTTTGGTAAAAATAAATTAGGAACTTTCAAATTTATTAATTGTTACTGTTCTACGCTATTATGATAATTTAATTTAAATTTAACAAAATTTTAATTTAAATTAATATTGTACCATATTATGGTTAATAAATTCGACATAGATGTGATAATATCTTTTTTATCTTCGTCATTAAATTTAACCTACATAAATTTTTTTTATTAATGTTATACAAGATAAACCAAGTAATACATTTTATGACCTCTATTTCCATTACATTGTAATAATTATAATCATAGAATATTAATTTTGTTTTGAAATGTTCTTGTATTACAGAGTGCTATTATGAGAACATATTTTAATAGGTTTCTGATATCGTAATCTAAATATTGTTTTAAGAAAAAGAAAAGTCAAGTCAGAATTTCGAAATTTTAAGAAATTTATTATTACTTTTAAAAAGTGATTTATAGATTATTTTTCTATAAAGTTTCCTCGTGAGTATCTTATTTAGTTCATTATATAATTAGTATAATGATTTTATAATGGATTTACAAAATATTTGAAATATACAGTGATAAAGGTAAAAGGTAATTATAATAAATTATCTATATCAGTAGATACGATGAATTATTTCTTAAAAAGTAATATCACACTATAAACCATCTATTCCATCATCTATACCGCTTACATTTCAGGTATTTTTCTCTATTATCGTTGTAAGTATTTATAAACTTTTTTAATTATTTAATTTTTATTTTCAGGTAAGATGGAGTGAAAACTCAGATCAATAACTAAGTTAAAGAAGTATTTTCTAGGCGGATTTCGAAGTGAGTAATATTGTTAATGTTTATAATTTTATATTTTACGAGTTCTGAGTTTAAATGGTGTCCCTAAAACGGTAGCCGACTATAGTAGTTGTAACATTGATTGGCGAATGACAAGTGTCAAACTAAATAAATTTATTAGCGTATATACACAGAATAAATGGTGACGGTAACGCAACTCAACCTGGAGTTGATTTTCACAGCATATAGAGTTCTATAGTATTTTTATATTGGAAAAAATCAAAAGTGATGGAAATTCAATCATATAAAAAAATGTAGTAAAAATTTCCTATGAGCATGCGTCATTTGAAGACTGGGGAAGTGTTCCACCTTTCATTGTCTCTTTGTGATATTTAGGTTTCAGTTTAACAGCTGGATAGACAGTAGTGGAATAATATCGATGCACAGTGGTGGTAGAGGCAAAAAGTACAAGCAGAGCAAGCCACGTCATCAGTCTTTTAATTATAAAATATTAACGAGTGATACAGCCATTAGAGTTGCTTTAGGCATGACATACTTTAAACTTGTCGCTCAGTTTCTCAGTTGCCCGCAGTATTCGGTGTGTATTACATAAATGAGTTTACACCGTGTATTTTGATAATTATTTTATTTATTGTATAATTGCATTGAACTGGAAATAATTCTCACCAACTAGTAATTATTTTCTCAACGCTCTGAGATACTGTATGGAAAAACTAATCATAACTGTAAATGCTGATACGATAACAGTTTTTTCGAATAAATTCACAAATTCTTTGCTGGTTGCAACTATGTTTCGCATAAATAACATTGCAGGGGTGTACACTTGTTAATATTATATTTTTTATAAAAATTTTCCAACTTCTTTCTGAAAACATACGAACGAACTGCACCTTCTTCTGCCGATGACATTCTGATAACGAACTTTAAACTTGATATTAATGACACTGTAAACCATTGCCCATAACGGGCAGGTGGAGCCCAGTGCTACAAAAAATAGTTCTATTTCTTATCACATAGTCAGCCAATTCACTATTCACTATTTAAGAACGGAAGAGGTAGAGGTGTAAAAGACACTAGTCAGAGTTATCTCCTCTGAGAGTAATGAATTTCACTGTAAAGCCAGACCCTGTGGTGAATGAAGTGAAGGTGTCATTTGCAGGGGGAAAGTGGGTGCTTTTTGAAGGGCCTGGCATGCTGATAAGCATACGCTTTCAACTTGGTGAGAAAGGCAGTAGTAAACCACCTCACTCCTCGTTTTTACTTAGTTAAAAACGGTCTTGGGTTCGAATCCCATTCAGGCACGGCATCTTTTCATACGTTACAAAAAAATCATTTCATCCTTCACCGTCTGCATTAGCAGTAATTGCAGAACAGTCGGACGTTAAACCAAAAAAAAAAAAAAAAATTTACTTAGTTAAACCTCTAGAGGGTCAAACCAGCCTTTCGGCTGTTGACCTAAACACACTGTAGGCCCTACACCAGTCAATAGTGACTAGCAAATTCCTTCAGATGAACTCCAGCTTGCATCGCATTGCCGGCACTAGTGGCACTAGAGTGATTATCTTTCCTATCGAATAACTAGTAATCTATCAATGTAGTTAATACATTAATTTACCGTTGTAAAATATCATAACCACTGAAACCCTTGAATCTAATTATTGTGTTAGTTGATTTAATCTAATTAAAATAGTTTTTACTATTTTCAATTTTTGACCAATTTTTAATCGCCATTCATTATCTTTTACATCATATTTGAGTTATTAGTTGACGATGTTTGTCTGATCTTTTTACCATAATTTTGATTTTGTTTAAAGAACATTTGTCTTCTTTAATTAAAAATAATTATAAAGATCTTATTTTGTGAAAGAAGTGTTAGAGTAAATCCGTAAGCGGTGAAATTTGTTTATATTTAAACATTGTGTATTGGAAATTTGTTTAAATGTTAACAAAAGATTACATTACTATTTTTAGTTCCTCTTAATTATTTTTAATGCACTAATTTATCATTATTAAAAAAATAAAGTATTGAAATGAAAGTAATATTAAAAAAATGTTTTAAGAAAATACATTCACGATAAATCATTGAACTTCTGCCTTCAGGGATTTGTGAATATGTTGCATAATCATCAAATATTTTATAACTCAAAATATGATGAATTTATTATGGAGCAATTCATAGTATTTCTAAAAAGTTTTATTTTGGTATTAAATTAGGTTAGGTTTCAGTTGTTCTGTTTCTAGATTGTTCTTATTCTTTCGCCAGTTACTTTATCAAGGCACATACAATTTCAGTTGTGTATAGTTTGATGGATTTTGAAAACTGATAACAAAGATTCAAGTCATTAAATTTTGTTTCTATCTCGCATATACAAAATTTTGTTGAACCGAGGAGTTTCCATTTCACCCTTAACTCTATCACGGGCCGTTAGGTCCGATTCACTTTCTGTTCGTGATTTATTCTCTGCACGAATAAACCTGATGACATAACTAATCTAATTTTCTTCTTACATTTAAAGTGAAGCAGGCCCTCCTTGACTTGACACGGATTAAACGTTGCTTTGCTTAGTGTATATTCTCTCTAGTACAGTTCTGTTCTGCCTCTAGCTGTGTTCGTGAATACCAATTAGATTGGCAACCATCAAACCATTTTAAACAAACTAATGCCTTTACTTCAGTTCCTAAAAGAAACAATGTGTCTGTCTATATTGCTAGGGAGTCATTTAAATAGCTGCTATCCATCTTTTTATATCTTAACTCTCAAATAAATTACTATTTATTATTACTGTAACATTAATGCATTTCGGCAGACAACATTATTTCCTTACTAACGTATCGCTCTTTTTATTCTGCTTTAATATTTAACATAATATCACAGAACTGAAATTAAACTTTTAAAAAGTTTTTTTTAAAATTAAAATCACTAATAGGCTGTTATATACGAGTATTATTATTATTATTATTTCTTGTTAGATCCTACTAGGGATGCATTTCTCTTAGTTCCAGCCAGTTTCCGGATGACCCATGCTGCCTTCATTTTTTCTGCATGTGATCTTTTTCGCTCCTCCGTCCAGGCCGTTCCCGTTCTCCTCGGCCCTCCCAAGCACTTTAGATTCTCAATTTTCTGCTTCATTTCTGTTATATTGAGAAGTGTTTCGCCCGTAATGTCATTCACCAGCATCGTCTCGTGGATCTCCTTGTGCCATCTCGTTGTAGTTTTCCTGCCCTCCCAGTACTTCCATAACTGCTTCGTTAGTCTGGAGTCGTGCATCCTCGCTATGTGGCCGAAGAATGCCAGTCGTCTCTGCTGGATGACTTCTCTTATGGGTGTGGTGAAGGAATATACTTCTTCGTTACTTCTGAGCCTGTATTCTCCCTCTTTATTTTGAGTCGGCCCGATGATTCTTCTGATGATTTTCCTCTCGGTAGTTTCTATCGAGCGCAGGTGGATGTTAGATTTCAAGTGGTGGGTTTCCGCCGCGTACAGCACCTCCGGTCTGGCAACCGTCTGGTAGTGTCTTATCTTGGCATTACGCGAAATTGATCTCTTATTATAAACGTTCTTGGTGAGACCGTATGCTTGTGCTAGCTTTGTAGCTTTTGCTTGAATCGCAAGTTTGCCAGAGTTGTCCAGCGTTATGATCTCGCAGTTATTATATACGAGTATATTATTATTACCATGCAATTTTAAATAAGCAACCTGCAGCAAATAATGATACCAAATGTTCCATAGACCTTATTAACTACACAAGGACTTCCGTATATTATTTTTACCATGCAATTTTAAATAAGCAACCTGCAGCAAATAATGATACCAAATGTTCCATAGACCTTATTAACTACACAAGGACTTCCGTGGCCTTAAAAGAGGACTGCAAAAGTAAAACTAGAAGATTATCCACATTTTTTATAAACAGATAACAGTAAAAACTTAACAAAATTAAAGAGATTACAACTAACCAATCTTTCATTTAAATTTCCTAATCTTTATTATTATTAATTTAAGTTCATTTTATTCTTCAGCATCATCGTCCACTATACATTATATTTTCATTTCTCTTATTTAAAAAAGTTTTGTCTTTCTATTTAGTATTCATCTTTTGTCTCGATTTAATGTTTTCAAAGTTGTAAATAATTTTGTTTCTTTTTTGGAAGTAATACTACTGGGTGTTGTATTCGTCATGTAAATACATTCATCTTATTTACTTATAATTATCTCTGATTGTAAATAATTTCGGGTGTTAAAAAATAAGTAACTTGTAGTACACAGTATTATAAATTTTTCTGAAACGAAGGAGTACGAAATATGAACTTCAAATCGTCAAGTTTTATTTTACCGTGGTAATGTAACCGTTGGAGATTTTATCCGTACAAAACCCTAACAAGGTTTTGTGTTGCTCCTAAGTTTTTCCGCTTTTTTAACGACATGGAAATAATTGAGTAACAGCTGATATAAAGCTGTTGTTACAGTAACTAAAGATAAAGATTGCCAGTCGCATTGGCGAGTTGGTAACGTGCTCGCCTCTCATCATGCGGTCTTTGGTTCGAATCCCACTCAAGCACGGCGTATCTTCGTACGTTACAAAAAATGATTTCATTCTTTACAGTTACAACCCAATGTCGTTGCTAATGACCACTGTAGTTGATGCGACATTAAATAAACAAAGAAAAAAGATAAAGATTACTGATTCAATTCCAGAACATTTTTTGAAAATTTTCACTAATACAAAACCCAGCTACCACTATACTCAAGAAGTTCATGTAATGTAAAAAATTAATTTAGGGCCTAAGCTTATAAAACTTTGTTTAAGTCTCACTTTTTCTTGTTCAAAATTTGATGTACAAAAAGTTTGATCCATTATTTTTTCATTTAATTTTTTAATTTTTTTACTAATCAACACCGTGCTAGTTTTATGGGTAAACATCTTGTAGCCTTTTAATTTTGTTAATTTTCTACAGAATTGTTTTAAGACTAAACGTCCAGTAAATTATTGTATTGCACACTTAAATTTCAAATTTTCTTAGAAGAAAGACTTTGAAAAATAATGTATAAAAATAGTTTATTTTTTATCTAGTAGTTTACAAGAACATTAAAAATTAAGGAAACATATAAAGATGTTTCTGTTTTGAAATAAATTGTGAATTAAAACGGTTAACGGAAGGAAAGGAAATGGTAACAGTAATGGACAGTTGAATTTTAATTCTGAGGTGTTATGCATTAGATTTTTGAACTGAATGATTAATAAATACAATAGCAGTCATAATGTTATGCCAATTGTATTAATATTTTGCGATTCATTTTGTAATTTTATTGCAAAGATAATATAATTTCAGAGCGTGACCGTTGATAATGACATTCATTTAATGGGTAATAATATGTACACGTAAGATCTATAATAAGATATGGTTTTATGGAATATACTTCTCTTGTAGGTAAAGAACTGTGTAGAATATTTATTTTAGATTACAATGAACATAGATATGCGTATATGGGGTATACAGGTAGCTTTCATAAATAATTCTATTTATTATTCATATGTCTTGAAGTATTGCGACTGTTTGGTTAGGTTAGTAGAATGAAGAAGGGGCGAGAGGGGGTGGGACATGTTGTAATTTCGTTTTAAAATCTGGGGCCGGCCGGATATTAATCGCGGGGCATTTCCATTTGGCAGCCATTGTTGTGGCTGCTGTGATAAGAGCGGGTTGTGGAGTTGCCAGCGATGCAAGGCGATAAGGGGGCCTCCGTGCCAGCCGCCACCCGGCCCTGTCCCTTATTGATCCCCATCCTCTGACAACTATAACGACGACGTCCTTGCAATTTGCACGCGGCCTATCTCAGACTCAGTCAGTTGTAACAGAGGTATATTGTTTTATATAGGTAACTTTCATCGTACCATAGACCTGAAAATAATATTAATAAATTTAATCGTATTGTATGAAGGCCTACACAAATTATGAGAATACTGAAGACAGTATTATTTCTTTGTGAATAGAATTATTAAACTCTTAAATGTCAGTAAAAAATTTAAACCAATAAAATCCAATATTGAATTTACATTCAATTGGATTTCTTAAAATTCAAGTTATTATCTAAAAATCTACTAAAGGAATATATGCATTACACGACATTTTTATAGAAAACCTTAAAAAGTAAAAAAAAACTACGAGGGTCCCCCGGGGGGACCCTCGTAGTGGTTCCCCTAAGTAATAGAATAGAACTTAGTTGTATTACTTAGCGGTACCCCAACGCGACGACGTCAAACCTAAAGGCCCAATACATGTTGGTTTTTACTTTTTAAAGGTTTTTTTGGTATGAACATTGTAGGTTTTTAAATTTTTTTTTTAAGTTCTTTTACTTTCATGATTATTAAGGAGGCCCGGAATGCCTATCTTCGCATTGTTAATGTAAGGAACATTTTCTCAAAAACTGTTAGAGTTATCCTGTCCAATTTTCATGTGGTTACTTTTCAGGCTATTTTACACTCACTGAGTTAGTAGCATCTTGATATATTGTCAGGAAGATAAGATATTTTTTTTGAAATTATCATTCTTGAAAATCATAACTTTTTGCCTATTGAAGTGGAAAATAAATATTTAAATACATTATTTTACTGTAATATTAACTCTGTACATTTAAATTATGGTATGAAGGAAATTATCGTGCTGAAATTTCATTAAAATCCATTCCCAGTTGGCTGAGAAAATGTTCCTTATGCGTCAAAAATTGCTATTTACGGGAAAAAAAACTAAAAGAAAGCACATTATACGTTAAATAATTCAATATGTTATTTTTTACAGTTCAGAGGTTAATATATTACATTCTCAGGTGGTCTGGTGCTAACTTAAAGTTTTAAAACAAAAAATATCGCACAAAATAAAAAAAAGTGTAATTATCTGTTGTCATTCAAAAAAATTGAGATGTTATGCAAATGGTAACGTTTAAAAAATAACGTAAGAATTCAACATATTTTTAATTAAAAAAAAAACTGCAAAACCCCCAACAAATTACGTTCGATGCTATCGTTACGTTGGATAATATCGTTGGATGCAGAAAACTGAATTTTAACAATTTTCAAAAAACCGGAAATGTGAAAATTTCAATTTCTTTCGTTCTGGGTACCATTAAGTTGTAGAAATTTAAAAAACCTATAACATTTATTTCAAATATTTTTTGTACATCACTTAATTTAGTGGCAATTAGTAATTTTTTGTTTTAATTTTTTTTTGTTCTTTTATTGCTGAGAACACTCTTGATCAAGTCACATTTCAAACAAAAAAAAACTAAATAAAAATCGATTCATCCGTTTGGGAGCTCGTTGGCACAGACAGATACACAGATAAACAAGTTAAACCTATAACTCCTCTTTTTCCGTCGGGGGTTAAAAATAGTAAAATTATAGGTCTATTAAAAGTAAAGACTGCGGAAAAATATTGTAAACACATTAAAAAAATTACTGGAAATGATATGCTTAGTCGTTGAATAGGGAATAGTAAGTTCTTTTCTATTTGTTTTCTTCGTACATGCCGTCTCTTTTTGAAATGTTATTATACATTTCTCAATATTTTGCTCATTTTTCACAAATATTAAACCTGGAGTTTAACTTACCTATTCACTGAAACATAGAAAAGGAAAATCACTAAATGATACTAATAACGAATACTACAGTCTACATTCATTTTTGCAATGATTGGGTTTTGAGTTAAAATGGTTACATACGTATTTTGATTTTTAAATAAAACAATTTATAAAACATTAGGAAAACTTGTTTCTTGTATATTTCTATTTAAATATTCTATTATTTATTGCAAGGTGTTAAAAGATTATTATTATGTTAAAAGGGTGTAACTGGTATAAAACAAGTAAACATAATGGATTTAACGAAATTTAAATGAGGGGATTACTGACTTTAAGGGGTTCCATGAAGAGAAAAAACAACAATGACGAACAGAAAAAAAATGGGCTGCAAAAGAGCTTTTAGAAGTGTCTAAAATCACTTTTCGTGGTCTAAAATTTGCCGTACATTAAAGAAATTGATGTTACTATTTTTCGGTATGAAAATCACTATTTTGATATCTTCTTCAATCGGCCAAAGGTGAACCTATCATGAAAGGGTTTAGATAAAATAACTAACATTTTAAGGATCATGTAAAAGCGTTGAAATATTTTTTGAACTCACCCAAAAATTTCATTATTTTCTAAGGCAGTTGAACTGGGGTTGTGAAGAAAGTGATGGAACTTTAGAATTGTAGATAAAGTATTTTGATGTTCATACAGGTGTTTTTTTTTTGAAACTGTCTTGTGCTGATAATATTTAGAAAATAATTTATCTTATGCTGATTCGGTCGTACATATTTTAGTGTGGAATGCACATATAATTTTACTCTTGATTGAACAACTCATAGTGTTTTCAGAGTAATTCTTAAAAATTCTACAATCTTATTCATAATTTAAGACAATTCAACGCATCAGTTACTTCAAATAATACATATATTTATTTTAACTGTTATCATTGTTACAATATTGATTTAGTAGCGGTTTAAATATATTAATACATTTTTATAACACTATTAATACTTTATCTTATTTGAGAAATAAATGTAAATAAGAACTGGATTCCTAAATTAGCTCCTTTTCTATTAATCTGTTTTAATAAAGATATTTGTTTCATTATGGATTAATGTAATTTAATACTGGGTTACCGCTTTTCTTTCTCTAAGTTTACTTAATGCCCTTCTTATCTTCCCTAATCCAAATAAATGGATAAATTACACCTAGTTTACGTTAACTACCTTGTATTTTTCTCGTATTTTTCGTTTTTAAGTGCAAATAAAACATTAAAATTAGTAGCACATTAAAATTATTGACTGAAGTTGAAAAAAATTTCCTGTAGGTTATATGACTTAGTTGTAAATACGAAATTAATAAATTACATTTGACCATTTTTCTGATATAATTTCTCGATAGAAAAAACCTGTTGTGAAACATTGACACTACATTCTCTTGCCAATATTAATGATGAAAATATTACCTATGTTTAATCATGAATGAATGACTCTAAATGAAAAGCAACCTCTGTTCGACTTAAAAATACGGAAAATTACTAATTGACGCTACACTAGGCTCTGTAGAATAAAATGCTTAAAATGAAAGTGGTAGATGTTTTAATTTTCTAAAACTTTTTTATATACTTTTTTGGAGTAAAATGTAACTTATACTAAGGCCACAATCATCTTAAAAAAATCTAGTGGGAAACACTCACACGACTTTCTATTGCCAATGCAAATAATAAACAATATAACTTAACATTAGTAATAAAACATTAGAAATAAACAAAAAAATTAACCTCAATAAACATAACCTCATTTTAATCATGAGTGAAAGACGCAAAATGAAAATCAATCTCAGTTTGGCTTAAAAATACGGAAAATCACTAATTCACGCTAAACTAGGCTCTGTAGAAAAAAATGCCTTAAATAAAACTTGTAGATAATTACCGCTAAACTAAGCGTTATACAAAAAAATGTTTGAAATAAAAGTTTTAGGATTTTAAATTGTCTACCAATTTTATTACGTACATTTTTGCGCTAAAATGCATATTAAAGCCGCAATCTTTAAAAAAAATACGTGAAGAAAGCCTTCCGAAGAATTTCAGCTGACATGGCTTACCCTATTTTGTAAAGCGTAAAAAATTTAGTAAATGAAGCAATTTTAAAAAAAGTCGTATTAGCCGTTTTTTAGAAAATCGCAAAAAAGTGAAAATAGACACGAATAAACTACTACTTCCGGTTGACCGATTTTGATGAAAATGTTCGTGTCGGGTCTTCTAGTGGTATCTAACTTAAGTTTGAAGTTCGTACGGTGTTTCGTTCTTGAGATATTCTGTTCACACACACACACACACGCGCGCACACACACACACACACACACTCTCACACACACACAGACCAATCGCTAAAACATGTTTTTTGGGTTCAGAGTCTGAAAACGTGTAGATCCGGTGAAACTCGATTTCGAAAAATCGACATGAATACAATACTTTCTTTCCTGTACATTAATATAGGCAAGAGAAAGTAAAAATCTTATTGTTGAACGATTTAAATAGCCAAATACAGAGATCACTAATTGACGCTAAACTAAGCGTTGTAGCCAAAGATTCTTGAAATAAAAGTTGTAGGTTTTTAATTTCGTACAATATTTATTACAGTACGGCTATACCCTAAAGTTCATATTAAGGCCGCATTCTTAAAATAACAATTTCTTACAAGAACGTAGCCCTCAAAAATTTCAGCAGAAACTGAGCTTACCCTATCCTGTGCATAAGATATGTACTAGTAAATGAAGCGGTTCTAAAAAAAATCGTAAGATCCGTTTTTGAGAAATCGCAAAAAAGTGGAAAATCTGAACAAACTATTACTTTCGGTTGATGAAAACATTCATGTTGGGTTCCTATAAGGTACCTAATTTACGTTCCAAGTTTGAGCATCGTACGCTATTCCGTTCTAGAAATATTTTGTTTACGCGCGCGCACACACACAACACACGCACACACCAATCGTTAAAAACATTTTTTTTGGGTATAAAAACGTGTATTTCCGATGAAACTCGATTTCAAAATCGACATTAAAAACAATACTTTCTTTCCCTTTATATTATACTTATTTATACAAGAGACAGTAAAAATATTTCGTTCCATGAAATTTAAACTTCATGTTTTATCCTTACAATATCAGTATTTGCTCACTCCCTTTTTATTAAAAAAAACTCTGTATGATTTGGGAAAAATAATTTTGAACGGAAAATTAAGTTTCCTGATGAATTTATTTGGTGGTTTATTTCCTGGCGATTTTGTGGATACTTTTTGATATAAATATAATATTTCTTCGTTAAAACGAACGTAGAATTGATGAAGTATTGAAGGAATCAGTTTCAAGTGGAAAAGAATCGTAACGGATGAAGTTAATGAGTAATGTCCAGTGTAGGAATATCTTTTCATTTAAACACCGTACATATTTTTTTTCTGGAGCATTAATATTCGAGTTAGCTACTGATTAGCCTGTACATTATCAAAGTTGTGAAAAGTAAAACCGGCCTGAATTGAAGGGAAAATATTTCTTAATTAAAAAGAAAGTTTAACAAAACAAGAATAATTCATTTTCAAAAAGTGACTAATTTTAATAAATTTTGTTAAACTCCATTTGAGTAAGTATAAATCGAGAGATACTAGAATTGATGATGTTGCGTAAGTTAACCTTTTGCAGTTATGTTTTAGCAAATTTTCTGAGTTTGCTACGATGTAACTTTCTCCTGTCATCAGACTCGACAATATAACATATTATTTCCTAACGCTTGTGTGGGAAGTAGTGAAATATTGAATAAAAAAGTTTAGTTGGAATAACTTACGTTGTATCTAAATAGACATTACATAAAAAACAAAATTTTGGAGAGGCGGATTTGTATCAAAACAGAATTTAGATTTTTTGTAAATTTTAAATTTAATTAAAATTGACATACGTAATTTATGTATTATAGTTTACATGACTATACTATACCTACATTGTGTAACTTTTATTTTGTATTCAGTTATTTTTTAATAAAAGTTTACGTTACTTCCATTAATTTTATAATTTATCTATTTTTCTCTCCATTAACTTAAGTTTGTTTATATTTCCTCAAAATATTTTTGGTAAAAAAGCATAATTTCTTAAGCGTATTATTTAGATTTATATTAGGGTTTTTAAAAGTTTTTATTTTTGAAACGTGAGAATCATACATTTTTAAAGTAAATTAAATATTTAAATCAATGCACAGCGTTCTTCATCTTAACCGATTTTTTTCCAAAACGAGAATTTTGTTTTAGTCGTGTTAACTACTTTTTCAGATAAAAAGAACCCGAGACGTTAATATTGCAATAAACTGATAATCAACAAAGTTATCGAAAAAGGTGTATTTTTATACAATACAGTTGTGCTAGAAACGGTCGTCCTGTGCGTTAAACTGCAGCCGACTTCAACTCCAGTACGATATTCTGAATCTGCAAAAATGACGGGATTAAGCGGCTGATAAACGAAAGAGAGAAAGATTAAACAAAAGAAAATGACAGATTTTTCTCATGGCTGACAGATTTTTGAAGATAACAATACAGTGTATTTATAATACTATTTTGTTCTTACAGTATTGTATATATAGCCTACTTAGTTTGTGTATGGCTTACAGTACTACAAAATTTTATTTCGTTTAACCTATCTATATCAGAGAAACAAAATTAAGTTAAGTAAGATATTCTTTAATCATAAATCATCATCATCATCCAAGATTTTCTATCGTTTGGATAAGACTATTGAAATTACAGACACCGTGTAAAAAAGGAAACCGAAATACTTTGGACTCTTGATAAATTGTTAGAAATACAGATTACTGCAGAATACCATGCAACGTAAAATAGTAAACGTAGTACAGTCGAAGAAAAACGTCATGGTTAAAGAACCTACGCGCCTGGTATGGTGCAGTGGTGGCTCTTGTCTTCAAAAATAGGTGAAGAGTTGTTAAAACATATACATACATACATACATACATACATACATACATACATACATACATATGAAATATAACAAATATATCTCATTAAACTAATTGTAATTTTATTTTAAAAAACAACAGTATTCTTTATATTTACAATCATATTGATTCATTTTCTGTCCCAATTATTAAAATATTTTCTATTTAATTACGCGTACAAGATTACGTACCGTCCCTTTATGATCTCCAACCTCCACTTTAGGTATGCCAAATTTGAAGCGTAGAAATAATAACTCTTTATCAAAATTAACAATCTTTACTTCATTTCATATATATTTTCATAATTAAGACAATTTGTGCCGTGATGAATAAATATTCTTTATATGTATATTTATTTTTATAATTAGGAATCAATGTGATGACCTCCACCTCCTTTAGATCTCCAGGTCACACTGAATCATTTTTATAATTTCTTCTCCTTCCTTTAGTTGTCTAGCAACCAAGTTTTGTTTATTACAATTTATTAACGTTTAATAATTTTTTAATATTTTATTTCAACCATCTGGATTTATTTACCTTTACTTCAGACCAAAACATAAACAAAGCCAGCTGTTAATGATTTTGAGTCGTCACACATACATACATACAAAACAACTGACACAAAATACAAAACAACATACACGTACATGGATCATGCAGGTGCAGTAGGCTGGTCGATCCACCGCAGTCTCTTCACTATTCGTGGACGGGTGGGAAGAAACTAGGCGTGCATATTTGCCGCTGAATCCGTTGTCATGGCAACCCGCTACGCGCTGGAAGAGTAGAGGCTTGGGCATTTATTACGTAAATTAAGGCCATTACCAGGGCTATTTAAAACATTAGAAAGCGCTTTAAACAGTTACAATGATTTTATGTAATTTTTACACGACGCTTTTTCACTACTTATCGTAAAACAAAAAATAATCATAACAGAAATTATACTTTATTTTGTGAGAGAAATAAATTTCGATGCTATCCAGAAAATACGTAGGTGAAGAGGCTCGTCACCTCCTTCACCTGAATAGCCATTTATATGGTCTATAGATACGATTGCGATTTTTAAACTGGCTGTCAATAGGTGGAAATTGGTGTGATGATTACCACCCTTCAGAAAGAACGTGGTACATGACGAAGAAGAAGTCATTCATGTACTAATACTATATATAATTTTTTATCTAATCTTTTCAATCTTTTTTAATCTTTTTATCTAATCTTTTATATGTGTTTAATTTTGGGATCGAAATTGGGTTACGTTTGAAACATAATCAATTCTTAGTTGTACAGGTATAAGTTTTCAAATGAACTACATTTCTGTTTATCGACTATTCTGCTATCTGACCGCGAATTGGTCCGATCCTAGTCAATTAAGAGAAAGGCTACTGAATAAATATATCTATTACAAGGATAAACTGAAATAGCTTGTTTGCACTGTAATGTTTGTATTCCAAAATTGTCGTAATAAGCTTTTTGAAACTCATGAATTAAAATTATGGTTTGGTTATATTAGACATTATCTTTATTTTCTACTAGAATAAAATCATTTATTATATATAGGTATGTTTTTAAAAGTGAAAAAGAATAATTCAGTTCATTTTGTTGAATTTTTAAAATTAATTTGATATTAATTAAGGTCGTAGTTAGCGTTCCGGTTGGAAGGTTCGTGTGTAGTGTTAATGGATATTTAGGATGTGAACCAGAGTAACTTTTCACATTCCACGCCAGGGACGATTAAAAACTACCACCAACGTTTAGATGGTGGCCCATAATTCGTTGAAAAAGTGGTGATTATTATTAGGGAGCAAGGGAGTGAGAAACTGATAAGGTGGGACTATGGGAAGCAGTGGACCTGCTGATAACAGAGATAACGGCAAATTACCGGCGCTGTACTGCTCTCGCCCGCTTGGGTTACTAAGACACAATTATTCCATCACACTGATCCAGTGGACCTAGAAACACCCCTTGCAGCACCCCACCCTTTAATACTACTACAATAACAATCGCTTTACTGCTTCTCCTACTGCACCTACACAAATACATCAACACCACTATTATTTAACACCATCACCATGCACCATGATAGTATTATCATATCATTTCTTGGACTAACGGTGTTCACTGAGCTAGAATTATCTTTCTTTATGTTGTTAATATTTTAAAAATTTCTCTGTAATAATTTTAATATAACGCATATTACAATTATTTCTTCGTACTTATTTGCTTTCATTTTGTTCTTATTTTCTACATTTTTTAAATTAATACGATATGGTCGTTATTTAATAACAGAAATCGTTTTACAGCGCACGTGCATTGCGTAGTTCATTATGTTTTCTGATATTTTCTATGAGTTTTCTAATAATTCTCTTTTCCCCCTCTCTCTGTGAAGTAAAAATTTAATATTAAAGTTATTTATATTTTATTAATTTTTTCGGAAACTTCACAAGATTAATATTACAGAAATACGTCCATATTTGACATGTTTTCACCATCTTTACAAATTATCGTTAAATATTGTTAAAATTAAATGAATAGATGGTAATGTAGTATTAAGTAAGAATATTTTGTTTTCTTAATTTATTTTGCAACTGTATAAATACAACCAGCAACAAAGTTTACAACTAAATTTAGAAAACTAAACGCGTTAAACGCTTTGAGGAGGACACCGCCCATTGATAGCTCTCCAAATAACGATAAATGTATTAAATTAAATTTATATTTTTGTGCACGTAATTAATGTTATAGTTGAGTTTATGTACCATATCTCTACTCCATCGGCGTTTCAGTCGTCTTTGTGCGATTCCTGCTAAGTCTGCAGAATTCATGTTGTATATTAAGGAATTGTTGTGATTTTGAAGTTTGTCTCTGAACTTGCGGTATAATTTTAGATATATGTTGTTGACATAAGGAACGCGTAAGTTATCGTGTAGTGTTCTATTGGATACGTAACTCGGAAAATTAGTCAGTCGCAAGAATTTATTTTTGAAACGTTGTATTCGTGAAATGACTAATGGCTTTGCTACATCATAAATTTGACCATACGTCCTGACCATACGTCCAGATTGGTTGAAGGTTGTACGAAAAGAATTTACAAGTCATTAGTAATTTTAAAAGATTTTAAAAGTCGTAGGTAAGAATATAAAAAAATTTAAAACATCTTTAACTTCAACGACAAATTAATAATATTATAAAATATTTTATTGATATACCTTTTACTATTGAGTTTTTATTTTACTAATAAGATTACATTTTGGTAATATTTTCTTCGTGTTGTCTGATATCACATGTAAGTGGATAGACAATTTTAGTTTCATTGATTTCGTCGACATTTAAGTGTCCTAGTATACCTTGGAGGGAGCCAATCTATCTACACTTCGAGAAATGTGTGTGTAGACTCTTCTAAAGTTGTACCACTAGAAAGTCCTCCTCCTGTTGGTATTGTAGTGACTGGATCAAAACCTGGTACAGGAGATCTAGGAAATAATGCAACTCTGCTTCACACAATTTTTTGTATTTCTAAATAAAGAAGTAATTTACTTTTAAAAAATCTCTTCAAATACTGAAAATATTTATTAAAACAATATTTGTTAGAATTACATTAAAGCGGCATGATTTTGTAAAATTTGAGTAAAAAAAAATCTAGAACTGTTTACATAATAAGTGCGATTTCTTCCTCTGTCTACAAGATAAAGTAGTTTTTAAGTGATTTATCACTAAAACACAATAATTTTACTTAAACTAGTATTTTTTCTTTTAGCATAGAAATTGATCGTAAAAAGTCTGAAATTACTCGTATTTTAAACGCATCAAATAACTACAGCATTAAAGTAGCTAATTCTGTAAATTATAGGAAAAAAGTTTAATGATACAAACAAATAGATTGCGATAAGCATAATGGTTAGTATTAACAAGTACTTTAACGGATCTTCGTTCATATGATAAAAAAGAGACATGTGTATTTAGTCTTCTGGTCCATGCTATTTGTAGTTACATTGTACTTCCTTTTAGGTATAAATAAAGGAAACAAGTGTCTTGTTTCCATTTATGGTCTAACCTGTAAGAGTTTATATATCTTGAACTGAATTGATTGGGGTTTTTGTAAGATTTATCTCTTTTTTCTACAATCATTAAAAAATTCAGTGCTGATAAGCATAAATTTAAAGAAATCTATTCACTATAATTTTCTGAGTGGGTTGTGTTTTTAACAAAATGGAATTGGTTAAGTACTTTGATACGCTTTTGATATAGGATGCCTTCTAAAAATAAATAATAATTTTTTTCTTTTGCTTTTATTATAATTCAATAGTTTTTAGGAAGGAAAAATCCATTGTACAACTTCATCAATAAAGTCACGTTCAAAACCACCGTTCCTTGACCCAGAGTAGTTTCTAATGACTTAACTAATGTTGAAGGGATTTAAAATATTAAAAAAAATTGAATTCTACAATTGCAAGAATATAATTTATGAGAAACCGATTGTCCGTTTGAAATATATGAGCAGAACTTTATCTCATCCAAAGGTTATAAAATCATACTTAAAGATATGATGTATAGAAAAAATTGTCTTAAGTAAAATCGGTTTTATTTCTCTTTTTTGAGTTCACATTCGTGTCAACGTCATTAGCGACAAATTTGAAAGTGTAACTTTCTAATGATGCTGTTGAATGAGACGGTAACTTCAGGATCTTTGGCTTAACAGATGTGTTGTAAGTTTACTTATTATTTAAAAGAATACAATACGTACATGAAGACATTCAGTTGTAAGAATCTCTTCTGGAGCTCATTGCTTCTACATGTTATATCTGAGCTGTTTTGTAAATTACCATAGACTATCTTCAAATATATTGATAATTTTCATACAAATTTAATCAGTTAAACTCATTTAAATTTAATGAAAGTAAAATAAATATATATTTACAATAAAACATCCCGAATCCTAGTTTAGGAAAGGGTCGAGTAATAAACTGTTGCCGTTACTTTCTTCTTCCTTCTATAGGCGGTAATAATTACTGCGACAACTGATGTGGCATTAAATACTTAAATTATTTATACGTAGGCCTACATTTACCAAATTTTACTTGTAAATTTATAACAGATTGTATATATTTATAAATGATACTAATAATAATTTAGTCGAAGGAGTTATTAGATTCATTGGTATTTTTTTTTAGGGTAAATTAAACGAAAATATAAACAAAATTAGTTGGAAATATCAGTAGCCTGTTTATCGTGACTCATTAATATGATTCAAATAAACATCATTAAAGTGTGATTTCATTTTGGTTTGTTAGGTGTTTGGTTTACTATTTTGTATGCTGATCATTAAGAAACGGAAGTTCTGATTATAAGTGACGTGCTACGGCTGCTGTTAGTACTTGTCTGATCGAAGTACTTAATAGAAATGAAGGGATTTTAAGATATTCTTATCTGGGAGTGACAGTAAAATTCACCACTTTATTATTACAAAAATCTTAATTAATTATTTTTATTGCTCTTAAATTATAAGTCTACAGTAGGTCTACACATAATTGTCTCATCAATTGATATTTTTTTCACAAAGATAAGCTACTGAATCACATTATACTCTAGGCTACATTGTCGAAGGTTTTCATTAATTTTACATTTAAAAACATAATTATAGAAATGATTTTTCACCAAAGCGATTAATTGTAATTCTAAATTAACTAGTTGGCTCGTAATTTGGAAGATTCATATTTTGTGTTACAGATAGTGCATTAATATCTAATCACCAAGACAATAAAAATATTACTAATAATTAGGCTTACTGAATAGATAAAAAAAAGTATTTTTTTCGCTTAGGCAGTTTTTTTTAATGATATAGCCTATAGAACTTAATAAATAAATTTCTACAAGCTATGTTAGAATACAAAATATCCACTTAAATAGACAAGTATTATTTACAAGTTTAAATTCGTAAAAACAGTTGTGGCGCATTGGTTTTTAGCTAATTTGCAAAGCCGGATACGTTGGGTTCGATTCGTGGCTAGGCTCTGAAAATTTTAATTGCTTTAAGCCACTAATTTAGTACTGCTCCATAACTCACTACCACAATAATCAGGTGACACGACATTAAATAAAAAGTTCTTACAACCGATTTTATACAACTTATTAATTAATATTTTAACAAGAGTACGTTTAAATTTTCCCGGGTTTGATTCCCGACCAGGTCAGAATATTTCAGTTCCATAGTCCATAGTTCCGTACCTGGTAACTCATCTCGACGTTTGCAATATTCCTTGAGCAGAGACCTTTATAGTCAATATTCATTTTTTTGGTTTTTTGCAAATAATAACAAATATATACGTATTATTCTAATCATTTTTAATTTAGCAGTAAAATTCCCGAGTCCTACTTTTAAGTGGTGTTCTTATCCAGCCTTAATATAATTTATTAATTTTTTGTTCCATTTCATTTATTTGAAGTAAGTGATAAACAGTTGTGAATCTCTTATTTAATAAGAGAAACGACGATTAAAAAATTAATAATCATAAATATATATTTTGTTACGTATTCGAAATTTCTCGAAAATTTTCACCTTAACTAAATAAAAACTATCAAGTTTTGATATACCAGAAACAAAAAAACAAAAAATGAAATTTTTAAATGAAAATGTAATTAATGTACTTTCACATGATTTTTATGAAGGCTTAAAACGAACGTAAAAATATGTTATTGTGATAGATTTCTAAGATCATCGCATTAAAAAATTGTATGTAGATGTAATTTAATAATTCGATTTAAAAACTTTTTTAGCATTTGTATTTTTGTTACTGATAGGTGTAAAAATTTTAATAATAAAATAAATTGAATCAAATTAAACTATACGTTATTTAAAAACAACTAATAAAAATTTGTATATTTTAAATTTACATCATTCAATATATATTTTTTCTATCGTAAATTTAAATACATGAACGTACTTAGAAGGATACTTATGCGATAGTGGTTACGCAATAATGATTTCAGCATATCTTGCGATTTGGAAATTGGCCAAATCACACAGAATAATCTTGCTTATCTCCTTTTTGATTAATGCCAACAGGTTTTTTGAGATGTCAGTAACTGCCTTGTACGGTACAACGTATATCTATTTAAAAAATTACGTTTTCATAATTAATATATTACAGGATTTAGTCCTTCTCACTTCCTTGTTTTGTTTTGTTAAGCGGTATGTTTTTATAGTGTGCATGAATTGAAAAATTAAAAAAAAACAGTATTGTGAAAAACGTTTTTTAAATATTATTAAAAAAATCTATTAAAATGTAAATTAAAAATTCGTTACAAGAATATATAGTTTTTTACGTTTTGACTTATTATTTTTAATCATAGTTAAAACGTATTAAATTAATTTAATCAAATAAATATTTTGTTAAAAATTTTTGGTGGTAGGAACTCACAACGGATAACTGCAATTATTCCATTTGAGAACCCTCTTTTATTAGTTGAATTTTAAGTAATTTTTATTTTGAAAATATTTGATTGAAAATATCAAGCTTATTAAAATTCTACTTATAATATTTGGTGATTGTTTACTTGTTCGTCAATTTTTTCTGTACTTTTTGACCAGTTTATCTTCACTTGGATTTGTCATCAAGTTAAAAGAAATTGGTACAGAAACTGTTAAGAAGAAGCTACATAATTTTTGTAGGTTCTTGATTTAAATGCAGTAACCGAGCTCATAGCGTCTAGGAGTATTTGAAGTTCTATTTTTTAATTAATCCAAATATGAAAATTCAGACATACAATACATATTAGAATTGTTTATATAAGCCCTACTATGAAAAACCCCTATTTTACAGAAGATTCCAGTTCTGCACGTCTTTTACAACAAAGTTTTTTGAAAATAATTTCAAAACAATTAAAATTTTCGTTATGAATATTATCAACGTTTTTGGTGAAATACATTGTTTAAAATTTAAAAAAATATTATCATATATATATATATTTTCCCATTAGACCGTTTGCAAAAATATGTTTTGTTTTGATTTTAATCAGTTGTTCTTTTCGTTTTACGTCCCGGCTGTGTTGCAATTACTCCTAATGCAGATGATAAGAAGGGTGATAGATGAAAATGATTAATGAAAACGTACCAGACCTAACCGGGAATCGAACCTGGAACCCTGACCAGTTGCACTCACCACTACTCCACGGACCGGCCAAAACATTTTTCAGTAATTTAAGCAAAGTAAATGTTGCTGTACTTACAAAAGCTGCTCTATAACTTAACATAATGCTTACTATATTTTGTCGCTTTTAGGAAACATAAAATAATAAATTAAAAGTTACCAACTAAGTAAAGAACATTTTAAAAGTGACTAATTCATGCATTTAAAAAGATGTATTAAAACGAAATTTTCTGAGTTAATCAACCAATTTCTTTTAAAATAATTTTTTGACATCATCTCTAAATTTTTATACAGATTTTTGTGCTTACTGTACTGAAAATAACTAAGTACTACAGAAAAATCAACTATAATATATGTATTTCTGTCTATAAGACTTTTACTTGCTTTCTTTTTTTTAATAGAGTAAAGTAACAGTTAATATATTTAAGTTATGTAGTTTGAGGTGAGGGACATTACACAGAGCTGAGTCTTTGGTGTTGTCAGTTAGAAAGGATAACGTAATGGGGTGGAATCCGATAATATAGTGTCTACCGTACCTGGAATCCCCATACTCTCTGCGTCTTGTTTCTTGTTTCCCGCTATTAATGGGTTCTTTATCCTGGATCACCATTTCTATCTTTGTACTGTGACAAAATTACTTATGTACTTAAATATTTAATAATGTACCTATCATTCTAAAATTATAGTACCGAATTTATTATAAAAAATTAACCTAAGTTAATCTCAATTTGTATTGTATTGTATTGTATTTTTTTTATTTGGGAAACGTATTTGTAATTACTGTAACAGCAAGACATTTTATTGCATCTATTGGAAGAATAATATGATTAATTATTTTGTTAGAGTATTTTTTACCCTTGTCACTATCTTCCAATTCGGTTTACGTACCCTTTGGCTTGAATTGTCAAACAATTAAAATGAAGTCTGTCGATGTTACTGCTTGCACTTTATCATTTCTGCATTTATATCTGTCTGTCTAATCAATGTCAAACATTTATTTTTGGACAGAAGGCCTCATCTGCCATTCTACATTGTTGTCTATCACGAGCGATCTACATCCATTCCTATCCAGCATGACTCTTTAGGATATCCGTCCATCTCATTTGTGGTCTTCTTCCTCGTTTGTATTTCCAGGGTCGCCATTGTAGGATTCTTCTATTCCACCTATCGTTTTTGTGCCTGTGTTGGCACCTAGTATAGTTTTACTGTTTCTTACTCATGTGTTTTATGTTTTCATACGAGTCTGATGTCCAGAGCATTTGTCTCTACATTGTCAGTTGTGCCAATTCTTTGATTATTTCATTGAATTATTAGAAATAATTTTATAATATATTGTAGATTATTTAATGGCCGGTGTTATGTTAACATATTCATTTAATACACTCTTCTTTTCAATATTGAAATAAATATATTTGAAATTGACAAGTGCGATAAAAGTGCGTAGGACTGATGCATGTAGCAATATTAACAGAATAGTTTAGTGTTAATTAATTTTGTGGAGTATTCTTTAATGAAATTTTGGAAAAGTGTTATTTTACTTTTGGTACGAGATAAATTCAATTAAATTTAAATTTTATAACGGTCGGTCGAGTTGTGAAGGGAAACAGTTTGAATGGTGGTTATAACAATAAGAATCGAGGTTCACCTGTTGTGTTGGTGGGGGTTGACGGATGGTGAGCACAGTGGTGTACGGGGTGTGCTGTGTAAGGGTGAAGGGCGTATGGAAGGGGCCGCAAAAGGGGGTTGCAGGGGATGCCATCACGTGGGGCCGCCAGATAACAGCCCTGGCGATATCTCTGACAGACAGCCCTCGCCCCTACTACCCCCAAGCTAGCTATGAAAACATATATGAAATATATTCAATGTGCTTCTACGCGATAAGAAACCGGGCTTATATATAAGAAATCAATTTCATCGCGCTAGGACAGTTCCCTCTCTCACTTACAATGACTAAATCCCGCTTCCACTTTCTCAACACACTTACACCCCCGTCCCTGTAACCGCATACTCTTTCCTATCTTCATTTTAACTCCTTTCTAGACAGCGATATACCTATGTACGCAACACTGATTAAAATGAATTGATAAAAATAAATTGTGGCTTCGCTTACGTTATCTTTTCTCGTTTCTACTCAACTTATTTTATGACGTATAAAAAACTGTTGTGCGCTTTCTTTGTGTACGTTATTTAAGAAAGTAATCACGAAAAATTTAATATCGTGCCATGTGTAATGGGATAATTATTGTGAAGTGTTATCTGCGTGAAGCAATTCCATTTGCTCTTTCCAAATTTTATGAACAATTTTGCCTAGTGTTCATAAGTATTACAAAATAAAGTTTTAATACGTTTTACATTACATTTAGAAAATATTGGAAAAAAACTTTATCTTTTTATATAACCAGTGGTTATTTTGAATGTCACTAATTTGTATAGCCTACTATATTTTTTATTTCCGTCAAATTTTCTATTAAGAATTATTTTATTACTTATAAACGTCTTATGTAGGCTAATCAATAGACAGTTATACATTCTTCAGCCTTTTCTCCCGCTGATGTAACGTTTAATTTACATCACCTAATTATCTTAAAACCATGGTTTACTAATTTTGGAGGATTAAAATTAACTCAAATAATACAAAACATGTCACTTTTACCCTGAGACGGCAAATATGTCCAGCAATATATAAATTAAATTCTCTTATAACACGAGCTAACAAAGTTCGCCGTCTCGGAATCCATATGGGCAGAAAGCTTACGTGTAAAGAACATGTCAGGATGAAGCGCAAAAGCTTAAGATACCAAAAGCAACCAGCTAAACGGACTTCTGTCTGGAAGATCAAAATCACCTCCTCGGTTGAAAGTACTTCTTTAAAAATCCTTACTAAAATTTAAAAAAAATCTTATAACACTATGTTTCGAGTGTAGCATTATGCGGGAGTAAAACGTGGGTGATAGGGGCTGTAGAAAGAAAAAGAATAGAAGCTTTTTAAATGAAGAGTTATAGAAAAACGTTAACGAATGGGTTGGTGTACAAAATAAGTAATTTAGAGGTTCTTAGAAGAGTGGATGATAGAAGTATATAAAAATATCTTACCAGAAGAAGGGATAGGATAGTGGTGCATATCTTATGACATCCAGGTATTTCTCTATCAATAATCGAGGGTAATATTGAGGCAGTGAATTGTTGGGATAGGCAAAGGTTAGAATATTTGAAGCAAATTACAAAAGAAGTAGGGTGTTAAAGGTATGTAGATTTGAAACGACTTGCGCAATATAGAACAGCTTGGAAAACTGCATTAAACCAGTCGAGAGACTGACAAAAATAAACTCAACTAATGTGGATGTAAGGATACCAGGCTCTATGACCCAACTAAACCCCCAATTTGACTAAACTACAACGTTTTCAATTTAAACTGCTGAGGACAGTTTTTAAACACTCCGTTATACGTATATTTCCAATCTTAGATTGAGATACTTGTATACAAGAATTATTGGTACTAGGAGTGGAACCGTATATTATTTATAAGCATATGTTCAAAATATAAGATACTTGTGACAGAAAGTCTCTGTTTAAATGGTACGTAATAAAGTTATCCAAAAAGATCGTATAAAGATTTTTCTTATACTTTTCATTCTATGTTGTTTGAGATTTTGAATTTTAAAAGAGTGTCATTATTTATTTTTTAAGAAACCTTTTTTACTTTGGATATTTTAAGTTATGTTAGTTAAACGTTATTTTACTTTTCGGCTATACAGTCATTTTGTCTGCGTGTAAATAATGAAGTATGTAAATTGTGCGGTGAATTTTCGGAAATCCCTTCGTATACTAAAAACATATCTTCTTTGAGTATTTCCATAAATAATTGTCAAACAAATTTTACTGATACCGGTTTTTTGGTAATTAAATCTATAATTCTTCAGAAATCATCTAAAAAAATCTTAAGCCATTTACTATTAATTAAAAAAGAAGTTCTACTTTTTGCTTACATATTAAATCTTAATTACAGGACAAATAAAGATTTATTTGGATTAAATTTTTAATATGAATTGAAATTTATTTCGTTTTAATATCTTAATTAAAAACGCCAAAGATTTGTTATAGTGTTTAATTAGATAGCCCATGTTTATGTATGAGTTATGGCCATGGTGGTATTTATAAATTATGTAGTAAATCAAATTGTTTTATATTTGATTAATATTTCTACCTAAGCAGTATTTATATCCGTTGAAAATTTCACTGTATATTAGGAATATTAATTTAATCTAAAAAAATATATAGTTAATTAAGATAATCTCTAAAATGAATGTAACATATTTTTACCTGGAAATACATATCTGTAATTAATACAGAAGAGTTTATATGTGAACCTAATCCTTTCTATAATAAACGATTGTAGTTGTTCTAAGGATTAATCAGGAGTGTACTATTTAAAATTTGTAATTGAAATTGGATCCCGGTGTATTCAACTGGTCTGACAAGGGCAATTTGCGGCACTGGGTGGCCTCATCTTCATTTGTACCACTAAAAAAAGGATAAAAAATAATAAATACTTGCATACTTCAGTCTCTCTCAGCTATAGAACATTTGGTAATAAGGACAGTTACAACATAACAGATTTATGTCTTGGACCGATGGGAGGGGCAAATACTTTTATCTTTCTTGATAATCAACGTCCTCTAAGATTTATGTATGCTCTTTTTACTTTCCATTTTTAAGTTCAGATATATAAATGAAGAGATCTTATCTTGAATCTTCATATAACATACCTGAAATAATTTAATTATTATGTTGCTGTAGGTTCATAAGGGGTCGGGCGATAATGTATAACTAATGCTTCAAGGGTGCATAGATTTGCCCTAAGCCGTTCTGGTCTCTCTTGTATTTTACTGCATAATGTAAACAATCAATGCTGATAATTCATATACATTAGTAACTATGAAGTAATGTTACTTGTTGCATTATGTTACACCCATATCAGAAAGTTAACCTTCTACTTGTATAAATTTGATTTAACTGTATTTAAACCTAATGCAATTCACAAGGGAACCTGCAATCAGTACCTAGATACGTACGCGTTAAAATGGAATTTACTTATGACCCGTTTTCTCAAAAACGTTAGAGATAGCCAACTGAAACTTTGCAGGCGTATCAATAGTCACTTTTTTTTAACAGTATAGTTTTCTTTTGAAATCAGTTAATAAATACAATAACTTTAAGCAAATATGAGAAAATCTGAGTAATGTCCTTAGAATTAAAACACAAACGACACTCAGTAGCGTGTTTGAAAAAGACCAAACTGTGAAGAAACAAAAAAAATATATCTATACAAAATCAAACTTGATGAACCGTGAATCAACATCCCGAAACACAACGAGTTGAAGTTGGAGATGACAATGACGCTGGTAGAGATGAAAACGACGCCAATTATTAGATGCTGATGATTAGGAGTTGAAGTAGAAAAGATAAAAAATAAAAATTAAATGACTAACAAAGTCGTAGAGGTAAGTCCAATGGTTTAAAACGTTTCAGTCTGTGAGTATCTTCGCTGTTGTCAAGGAGGCTAATCGCTAATGGATTCTGATGGTCTTCTAGTTTTTGTAAATGTTTCTCGCTATGTTGTTTAATTTCTTCTTTTATGAAGGGCAGGTTTAGGTCATTGTGTAGTATTTCATTTGTTACGTACATGGAGCTGCAGTGATCAGTCTCAGGCATTTTGATTGAAAGCGCTGCAGTATTTCTATATTTGATGAACTAGCTGTACCCCATAGCTCTAACCCATACGTCCAATAGTCACTTTTAAGTGGTATAGTGTAAAATTACTCATTTTGTTCTATTGTATGAGATACTAAGTTAAAAATGGTTATTTCAATAAATGCTATGTTTTAATGCTAATTTATCTGTATTTTTTTATTATTTCCCAAAATTTCAGTTTGATAACTCCAATGGTGTGTGAGATAATAGGCTATTTATGTGAAAAAAAATTAATTTACGGGAATCAAGACCAAACGTTCTAAACTTTATATTATAAATAATAATATATTCAGAATTTAGAGGTAATTGTAATATTCGGTTACAAATACTGTTTAAAAAACGTAATACGAACAAAATACCTCTTTCTAGGATAAATATATTTCCTTATTATATCCTTAATAATAATTATATAATTAATAATTATATCCTTCTAAAATTAATAAGATTTTAGAAGATTTGGAAATTTTTTTAAGATTTAGAATATTTTAGAAAATGTAGAAAAATTTTAAGATTCAGAAAATTATTAATAAGATATTTCCTTCTAAAATAATAAAAAAGTACTATTGTAAGTTAAATTAATTTTTTAGTTTATTTAAAAGTCGCATCAACATATTGGTAATTAGTGACTACGTAACGGTTAAGAACGGTGGGTTTGAACGAGTAATAATTTTGCAGTCTAATTAGGATCGATCCCGGAATTTCTGCTTTACAGCGTAGCACGCTAAGAATTGTGCCATGGAGGCAGCAAAAATTAAATTTTTGTGCATTTATTGATTTTGTTTCTTTGTTATTGATTTTGTTTCTTGGTTTGTACAGGTAAAAAAAAAAATATTAAAGATTTTACAATAATAAAAATTACTTCATTTTACGCAGAAGGAGTTAGAGAATACGAGTATGTCAGGTTACGAATTAAAAATTTTATTTATTTTTATTCAAATTTCCGTTTACATGACCCTTAATAGATTATTAATTTGATATGATAGATTATTAAAGGTACTTCTAAACATCTCATAGTTTTATTCGACGAATTTAGTTTTCGGGCTCACGCGTATGTACACCTTTTTAAGAGACATGAATAACATCGAAAGTGTAGAATGCAAGTCATGAAATATAAACGCTATATTAATAAATCCCAGCGTGGTGCTGATTCCAAATAGTTCTCTTTCTCTCACTGGTGTTTATCAGATTGTTGAATCTAATTGATTTAAATTCAATCTGGTGACGCTTGCCTTTCAACGGAAAGGCCAGTTTTTAGTCCGCATTAGCCTTCAACAGATATAAACATATCCGAATAATATCGGCCGTAATATTCAATCGTCATCGTTTAAATTCACCTGTTTTAATTTGTGTGATGTAACTCTCTACAATGTCGACTGACAATCACTGATTTTTTCTTCATAAGAATTAGTCGAAATGGTTTTATTAAAAAATATAGCCTACATCATTTCACAAAGAGAATGTTGATTTTAATCTAAATTTTAATTTAACTTTATATTTACCGAGATTTGTTTTTATTTGTAATTATTATATATTGAAAATTAAAATCTTTAAAATATTTAAAACCTTGCGTAAATATCACGTAGGTGGTGCATTAATATTACAAAATGTGAATGGAACTCAGTTGAAAAATTTGAAGATGCTATAAGCGCAGCTCTACGTGAATAAAACTGGAGTTCTCACCAAGGTCAGTGATATATTTCACTAGATGCCGTTTTATTTATTTATTTATAGACACATCAATTGCTTGGTTATTAGTGACTACGGAGGATTATATGATTGTAACTGTGGGTTTTGACTAGTGAAAATTTTCAGATCCTGGCCGGGAATCAAACCCGGTACCTCCGCGTAGTAGGCTAACGCGCTAGGCTAACGTGGTAGGCTGCCAGTTTTATTTTTGAACATTTAATTTGAAAAGTTAAAATCACCGGGTTGGTCTAGTTGTAAAATCGTTGCCACAAGTCAGCAGTTTAACAGCTGATGTAGGCTTACATAGACGAAGGTTCCGTGGTTCAAATCCTAGTATAGATAGTTACTTTTATACGGATTTGAGTATTAGACAGTGATTATTAATGCAATTTGATGGTTGCAGTTCAACTAACCATACTTTCTTATTAATAATCGGCCTAAGTCTGTGCTAGACTACATATCATTTACACGTCACACATTTCATTTTCATCTCATTGGATCATGGAGTTGCTTATTGTTCTAGATTGAACAGTTTCCAACCGACACATATTAGGGTTAAAAAATAAATTGAACTTTTCTATCGGCTCAAAAGTAGTGACAGAAGCAAGGGTCCACAGAAGAACGAGTACAGTGGATAGAAAAAACGTAGAAAGCATTCGGATAAGAGCATAAGAAATAACTTTCCAATCGGTAACAGTTACTCCTGTTCGTCGTAATTGCACCTACAAAAAACTCTGTGTGACGAACTATTGGTAAAACTACGAAGATTTGAATATTTGGATTGAACACAAAAAGGTATGCCTCTCATTTCTGTTTTAATTCGAGAGAAAGTAAATCCTTTATAGTTTATACTATCATATTGTTCAGTATTGCCCGTAATAGGCAGGTGGAGTGTTACATTTTTTGCACTCGATTTGCAAGTTCAAGGGCTATAAAAACAGTTTTGTTCTTATCACAAGGTCAGCGAATTATGTTATTTAAAAATTTAGTCACATAATGAACTTGAATTTAAATGAATTTGCATTTACAATGAATTTCGTTGTACAGCCAGACCCCATGGTGAATGAAGTGAAGGGGTCATTTGTAGGGTGGAAAGTTGATGCTTCAGAGGGCCTAGAATGCTGATAAGCATACTTTTACTTTCAGTGAGGAAGGTATGGTAAACCATCTCACTCCTCATTTTACTTAGTAAAATCTCTAGAGGTAAAAACCAGCTTTTCGTCTGATGACCTAAACAACATTGTTCAGTAGGATTGTACAAGTAACGTTATTGAGAAACCTTGCTTTTTATAAATTATTCATCATATACTAAATTAACAATAAAGGTTTGCTATTCTCAGTAAATTTCATGAATTTTACTTGCATAGATATAATTTTTAATTGTGCAATCCCAGAATTAAATAAATGACAATTCATATTATATAAATCTCACAATTTATTCATAATAGAATCAACTACCTGAAAAAAGATCAATAACGGGCAAGAAATATTTGAAAATTATAGTTCTAATGGAGAATGTTTTAACCTTTTATAATGCTACTAGTGAACCTACGTATTGTAAGTTATTATAAGGCGGATGAAAATAAAATAAGAAACAAAATCAAGAAATGAGCCTTCATTGTGAAAGACTTTTCTAACTACAACATTTTATTATAATTGATATTTTTAAATTTTAAATACTTCAAATTTAGTTGTTTTACGTGTAGCTAATATACTGTATCTCTTAATTGTATTAAAAAAGAATTTAAATAATGACGATTTTTAGTGGATCTTTTAAACTAATTTGTTGTATTTCTTTTAGAGAGGAAGAAAAATTGTGTTTATTGTATTTCTTTTCGATTGATATCATTTGATCATAAGATAAGAATTTTAATGAGCAAATATCTACGGTAATAAAAGTGGTACCGGATATTTATCTGAACACTGTAATTAACTCTTTCCTGTTTACATGATTGAATTTTCGTTGGATGAGAATCTAATTATAATCTAAAAGTAAGGATATAACAAAAATCTAGTGTGAAACACTCACACAACTTTCTTTTGCCAATATAAATAAAGAAAAATATAATTATGTTTAATCATGAGTAAACAATGTAAAATGAAGAACATAAACTAATTTTAATCATGAGTAAATGACGAAAATTAAAATAAACTTAAAAATACGGTGGACTTAAAAATACAAAAAAATCTCTAATTAGTCACTAATAAAATCACTAATAGTCACTGGTAGAGACAAACACTTGAAATAAAAATTGTAAGTTTTTTAATTTCCTATTACTTTAATTATAGTCCTAAATACACTTTTTTGTAACATAAATGTTTAGGCTGTAATCGTAAAAATATCATTTTTACCGATTTTGATGAGCGATAGCAGAAAATCTAAACTAAGCTAAACTAAGCTTTATACAAAAAAAAATTTGAAATAAACGTTGTAGGTTTTTTAATTTTTTACTGCTTTAATTATATACGCTTTTGCCCTAAAATTTATAATAAGGCCGCAATTTAAAAAAAAAATAGCTACCATTTTTTTATTACGAGAGCATCCTTAACAACTTCAGTAGACAAGGCGTTTATTCTATCACGTAGAACATGAAAATGTAGTAAATGAGGCGATTTTTTAAAAAAATGCACTGAGAAAATCGCAAAAACGTGAAAAATCGCACGAATAATCTACTTCCGGTTGATCGATTTTGATGAAAATGTCCTTGTCGGGTGCCACGTTTCAACTTTGTACGCTATTCAGTTCTTGAAATAAAACTACGTGATAAGTTAGTATTCTCACGCCGACCAATGCTAAACATGTTTTTTGGTTCAAATGGGCCTGAAAACGTGTCACTACGGTAAAAACTCGATTTCGAAAAATCGACATGAAAACTGTAGCTACTTCTTTCCCTATTTATTCATATAGGGCAAGAAACAGAAAAAATTCATTTGATATTTTTATAAATTTTGTGTAATTATTTAACTTATGATTGGAGAATGGATTACAACCGATTAACAAAATAAATATTTAAGGTACTAAACGATTTAACCTAATGTGTCGGATAAATGGTTCAAATAATTCAGATAAGATATTCAGAAAACCAGAATAAACTCGGAAAACTGAATGTACGAAACCAAATTCAGACAACTAATACGGAATTCAAGGGCTTCCATTAATAGTGAAGATAGAATACCGGGTGGACAGAAAAGAGGAGAAAAGCATACAGTGAACGAATTCTGAGAACGTGGGCTTCAAAAAGTGCTTCCAGACGTCTGAACTCACCTCACGTGATTTAAAATTGACCGTATACGAGAAAAAAATTTAACTAATGCGTGAACTTCAGGAATACATGCATTTTCTTAACAAAAATAAGCTATTTTTGAGAGTTTTTGCGTTAGCTTTTTGACAACTTGACGAACCTTTCCACTGGTCTACATTTACCAATTTCCTGTAAAAAAAAAACAATAATGTCCGTTCGGGTTTTCACTGGTATACACTGAGATAGATGACTAGCATGAAAGCACCATATTGATATGAAATTTATTAAATCACGAGGAAAGCAGCTACTTACGTAACTTTTTTACGTTCACGACTTCCGTTCATGCAAAGTTATTTTCCTAAACTCTTACTCGATTCCTCTTGCATTACGGTTGTCAACCGTCAGCCATATTTTTATTTTCTGTTCAGTTTAGCTCTCCGTCATAACATGCTTACAGTCATAATGTCCATATTTTATTGAAAATACCCATATTTCGTTTCCAATGGAATTCTTAATAATGTTTTACTTCCTTTTGGTAAAAAGTTTTCTTTTACTTCTTCACGCGTTTCTAACTAAACCTATCAAGTAATCCGCGAGGTTCGATAGAAAGGCGGTGGAGTAAAATTATTCAGATACAGGACAAGTGGTTCGTGTCTCCATTGAAGTCTTACTAGTTCATGTTGTCTTCCTGACGTATTTTCATCGTGTCATTCTTTTATAACCGTACAATCTAATGGTTGTTATATCTTTCATAAATTTCTGTTCATAACGTTAATCATATGACGTAAGCTTTAGCAGGTATAAAAACCTTATTTTTACATGAATATAATATTATAAAAATTTTATATTTTGATATTGATTCAATATTTTCATTAGCTACACTTAGCTAAGATTCATTTAGTTACTAAGATATTTGATTTATGTAATAATTAATAGTAATAAAGTTCAGTTAATTAGTTATAATGTATCTATAAGACTTGGAGTCATTAACTTGATTATCAGAAAATTGTTCTGATATTTGAGAACTGTGATAAGAAAATTTTAAATAAGCATTTATTTATCTTAATAACTAATAATTAACTCATTACTGATGTTGTGTATATACTACAGAATTGATTAGGAGTCACAGCTATGTAGTCGATATTATTAATTAACATTTTAAATTTATTAATAGTTTATATCAGATTTTATGATTTATGTGTTCTTAAAAAACATTTATAATTTTTTAAAAGCATTTTCATTGTTTAATAGATATACGAAAAAAGACTGTTTATTACATAAACAAATATTTAGAAATGGGTTGTTTTCGAAGGTTTATGTAATATTATTCTCTCTTACCATCAGTTCCAAAACGGTTAAAAAATAACCGCCTCTAAGAGATTATCTTCTGTTAAATTAACCCGTCATAAAAATTAAACTTTCGTTTCAAACGTTTTAGTTTATTAGCCTTTTACGAATCAATCTGGAATACGGTATTAAGCTATTTTGCAAAGAAGTTGGGTGTAGTAGTCGTTGGACTAGGGTGTTCAGCTATGTAGAGCAGTAGCAGTGAACTTAATCAATTTTAAAGTTCTTACCGTAAAAAAACTAGCTGCGATATTCTGTTGTAAATTTGGCGAACAGTTAAATAGCTGTCCAAAACAATTAGCCATAGGTCTACAAGCAGTAACTAGCAGTGTGTATTTTAAAGAGGAAATAGAGAAGAGTTCTTTTGGGAGGATAGCAAATAACATCCATAGTTTCTACCAGAGAAACCACCTCTTTGATATTTTTCCCCTGTCGCTAAATTCTTCTTTCCATTTTATTATATTTAATATCTTGTACAAAACTAGTGCTGCTCAGTGCGCTGTACCGTACTCAAAATTTAAGTGCCCTGTGCTTCTTAATACCAATTTCAAAATAGGTAGATGTTAGAACAAAGAAGGTATTTCTACTTCTTCTAGATTTACCGGTCATAAAGAATATTCTTACAAGAATTGTTCTGTAATCGATTGTTTGATTTGTTTGATTTGATTGATTAAAATATAATATGCTGATATATTTCTGAACTATTTTTAATCATCATAAAAAGATACAGATTAAGCCTTCTTGATTCTTCCAACATCAACGTAGTAATCTCCTATTTCCTAAAGATGTTGGATTCTCATTTCTTCCAAAGTCGTCCAATTTCGCGTTGTCTAGTTAGCGTTTGGGCGTTCGATCATCTGGCATATGCAACAAATGACTATACAACTCTAACTGCACTGTCGATATTTGATATCACCCCTAACACATTAAGTTATTTAATTAGTTCATTTTATTATCATCCATCTATCAATACCTTGCTATAGTATTAACAATCTAATCTCAGCAGTCTCTACTCTTGACATACACTTAAAGGTTAGGATCCAACACTCTGAACCGTACATTAAAACTGGCAAAACCAAGGTGTGAAAAATTTAAAACTTTAAGACTCTGTACGCTCTTCACCCACCAGCGTTTTTCTCTATAGTTACAAACATTTACTGAGTGTGTTATGCCTTTGAAACTTTTTAAATTTAAGTTTTGGATCTCGTGACTGCACACTAAATACATCACATACCAAATTAATGAACGAATGTGCCTGTTAAAATGTTTTATTTAAAACTACTTTGCTTCTGAGATGATCAGCACCCTTTTTAACGCATTATTTTAATGTTGCTTTTATTTGCAATACTATTTGTTTATTTTGCTGAATAACTTTTTGAAATTCTTGAGTAGTACTACTGTACTAGTTTTTATCTTAAATTTGATGTAGGCTACAATCTAATTAAAAAAATCTTGAATAAAAGAATAATAAAATGTTCGTTCTTGTGCCGAACCAAGTACTTCAATTATAAACATTTTAGAATAAAAGATATCTCTCAGTTTCCTTCTTAAATTCTTCAAGTTTTATTTGAGTATGACAAATGACATTCGCACTTTAATAACTTGGATGACACCCAGATCTTATTCAATACATTATTTTATAAACACCACCACATAACAGAAGTAATATGATACAGACTGACTGAGAATGTTTTTTGTGTGATGGTCTGAGATAGTAGCATTTTAGGCGTGGTCTATTGTCCGCGATGACTAGCGTTCTCGCCCACCTCTATTGTCTTCTCTTATCGGTCCCAGGTGTCGACTTTCATCGTAACAATCTCAGTCCATACGGTTTCGTTTTAGAAATTAAATGAACGTATCGTCGTCCTTTTTTGACCTATAGTTTTGTCATTGAACTACCTCAAATAATATTCTAGTGGATTGTATAATGTTAGGAGTATGACATTTATTTATACCATTGTAAAATAATTTTATTGTGTTATTTTACTTGCATAACTAAAATACGTTAAGGTTGATTTTTCTCTCGTTTAATAAACTAGGTTACATGATTGAACGATGCAGACGAATTCATTTGGAACTGATACATACCACTTTCCATATCTGCGATAATAAAAACAATCAAACATATTCGACATATCCGTGAAATAAATATTTTCATATACGTTCAGAATACATCTAAAAGATTAAATATAATTTATTTATTAAAACATTTGTTAATCACCATTTTATTTACATCTTTAACGTTTTTCTTTAGGCTCAGGCCGGCTCTGTCAGACTAAAGATATTTTTTATTCAAATTATTTCAAGTCAATTATCCTTTACATATTTGTCATGCGTTTTGGTAAGGTGGCCAATTGATAGCAATATTATAGGTAGCAAGAAGCTACGAATACATTTATAGGCTACTATTGAATTGGTTGCGCTTGTTCAATTTAAAACACTAAGTCAATAATCTGGTTTCAAAACAGCCAAGCAGCAGAAAAGTTTTACAACAAATAATTTTTTAAGGTTTGAAAGTTTCAAGCACCTGGAAGTCATCTTTGATTGGACGGGAACAAGTACAGCGGATGTAAACAGCAAGATATCGCAAGGGCGAAGGCTTATA
Organism: Catonia carolina; assembly: GCA_035578175.1. Lineage (NCBI taxonomy): Eukaryota > Metazoa > Arthropoda > Insecta > Hemiptera > Achilidae > Catonia > Catonia carolina. The sequence goes on from JAQMRL010000002.1 coordinate 88,317,914, forward strand.
GGGCAATTACATTTTGTCCTTTGCAATGATATTTTATGGAAGGAGACGACGATTAATATTTATCATGCTATCCTGGAGAGTATGTATACCTATGGTGCGGAAGTATTGATTAAAAGGCAGAAGGATCGGCTAAAAGCGGTGGAGATGGATTTCTGGAGGCGGAACTTTGGGGTGTCGCGCATTGATCGAATACTTAATTCCGAAATTAGGAGAAGATTGGCATTCAAGGAAATATCATGGATAGCATATATAGGAAACAATTAAAATGGTTTTGCTATTTGAAGTCAATGGAGAATGGTAGGGCAGGTGGCCAAAGAGGGTATGACAGTGGACGCCAACCGGTAGAAGACCGGCAATTCTTGTACGGGAAAAGAGCTCGGATGTGGCTTCCAAGAGGTGCAGCAACATCTTTTATTAATAGAGGACTGGCTTACTCGTTGGCTTATTAAGGTAAACCCAATTAAATCATCGCAGGTTACGTTTACCTTACGACATCAACTTGTCCACCTGTGATGCTGAATAACATTCACATCCCTCAGGCCAGGGTGGTACGATATCTTGGCTTATGGCTTGACAGGCAACTAAGTTGGAAGGCATCATCTGCGTACAAAACGTTTAGAACTTAACCACCGCCAGAAGCTGCCCTTCTACTTAATAAACCCTCGATCAAGATTGAACCTCCGTTCCAAAATTTTAATATGCAAATCCCTTTTAAGACCAATCTAGACTTATGGTGTCCAGCTCTTTGGAGTAGTGGCAGAGAGTAATTTAAAGTCAATCAAGGTCTTTCAATCAAAATTCTTATGACTTGCTTCAGGCGCTCCTTTTTATGTTAGCAATAAACTTCACGACGATTCCCAAATTCCGATGGTAAAGGAGCTAACCGCGTCCGTGTATAGTACATTTCACGAAAGACTTGATGACCATCCAAACCAACTAGCCCGTGTTCTAGCTACAAGGAACTTCCCAACTGTGTGACGTCTAAAGCGAAAATGGAGTAGAGACCTCTTGGTCTGAATAACAAATAATACCCGTAGTTTTAAATGGAGAATGCACCACTGGGTACCTCTTCTCCTTAAAGTGAAATTCCCCACCGCCATTTAATTATCATATGCGGAAGTTGGGCAGCTCAATGTACAGTACCGTAATGGAATTGAAGACAAAACATCAGGTTTATGTTACTTAGCTTTTCATAATTTCCAGACGGATTAATGATATAATAATTCTTGATTATACTTTGTATGTTACTAAGTTATTATATTTCACGTTTATTACTTAAATATAATGAACTAGGCCTTTGGTTCTTATTCAACAAAACACAACTTCACTGTTCAACTTCTAGGACATAAAGTCAAATATAAAACGTTATTCTTCTTATAAAATACAAATTTTAAACAATGAACATTGGAATTATACAAATCGATATTAAATCAAACAATAATAATGGAAAAAATATTAAAATAATATAAAAATAATTAATTAACAAACTATGAAGTATTAATAAAATTTAATTTGGTTAAATTATATAAAAACCAAATCATTCAACGATCACATATATATCACATATGTCCCACTACAATATTAAGGGATAACAATGATTCTGAAGTCTGTTTTTGAAACTACGATACCTACGTTACAATTTTAGAAACATATTATTGATGTAAGAGGTATATGAATCATCGTGTAACGTTTTATTGGATACGTAACACGAAGAATTAGTAATTATTTTCGAGAATTTACTTTTAAATGGCGGGGATAACTGTAAAATTACTGACTGTTTTACTGCACTACAAATTGGCAAACATACACCAAAATCGGGCAAATTATTGTATAGTACTCGTATTTTACGTATTACACGTTAAAAGTTAATTTGTACAAAGAATAAATTTAAGTTAAAAGTTAATTTGTTTATTGACATAAAATAATATATATTTAAAGATAACTATCAGTCTTTACAATCGAAGAGCCATTAAAATAAAATTTACAGCCCATATACGGGGGTACTAAAATTACCCATTAACGTTGATATTAACATTAAAAAGCAGTAATTTTTTCTTGATTAGGAAGATAATATCAATATAATTATCATAGTTATACCAATAATGATGATAATTAAGAAGCGACATTAGTAAAATCAATATAAAGATAATACTAAGTACAGCAATAAAAAGATAAGAACTTTGTGCATATTATAAACTTTGTTAAGAAAACTGTAAACTCTTATCAGAGAAGAGGCTGTGTACGATGGTAGAGAAGTACTATCCCTTTAGATTTAAAGATAGAAGTACAGACAATACAGTGATGGGAGAAATCAGGAGGCAAGAAATTCACTATCAACACAAGCGTGACTTAATAAGTATTGCTTTAAGATTCAACATTCATTAAAATCCTAGATTAGCGCAAAAGTAAACTACTGTTAGAAAAAGATAAGTATGAAGTAAAGAAGTATTACGAGTATTTTATTACAACATAAAAACATAAAATATGTTTTCATAATTTATTATTAATACTATTTGCAGACAATATATTTACGTATGTTTTTTTTTCTGAAGAATCCAATACACATTCCACTGATTTGAATCTGACTGGTCATGTCCATCTATGTAGTTGGTAGTTCACTATATAATGTAAGACGATATTACAAAAATACTTGTGTGAATAATTTAATTTTCGTTGTGAAAGATACTTTTTATTCTTAACCGATTAAATTAACAGTCTTATATTGCAATGTTTTTATCAGTATTATTTATGAAATATGATATGCAGCTAAATAAAGAATTCCCGTCACCGATCTTTCAAAACAAACTTGCAACGTCGCTACCAGAATAGTAGCACCATCTAAACTTTAATTAAATTATTTTGTTATTTACTTCGTATAATCTGTTACGGATTTTACCAAACTTTCATTTTAGAATTTTTCGTAGAATCTTTAAATTTTCCTTTTATGACTATAAAAATTGTTTAATCGTTTGGTGGAAATCTATACATATAAGGAAAAATAGAATCTCCTTTTAAAATACGTTGGACCAGATTTGGCGTTTTTAATCTATAATAGCTGATATAATTATAATTGAGGAAGGCTATGGTAAACCACCTCACTCCTAGTTTTACTTAGTAAAGCCTCTGGAGGTTTAAGCCAGCCTTTCGGCTGATAACCTAAACAACAACAGATGATATGAAATGTAAAGTTTTTTTGATAGAATATATTTGTCACTGTTTACTGTAATTTTATAATTAAAGACCCAAAAATACATCAAAACGCTGAAATAACCGAAGCATAAAAAGATTTTCTGACTTTAACATTTGTATACAATTTCATAAAACTTGCACTTTCGAATGGTACCTACCAAAATCGCAATTCTATCACAAACAAAAATATTTTTTTTAATTAAGAAAAGAAATGAAAATTCCGTTATTATAAGTAGTGTAATTCTGTTTTTGTAAACAAGTTCATGTAGTATTTGCTGGTTTTCTGAAAATTACCGTGTTTTAAGTTTTTATATCAGATTTCTCTCAACTAATAAAAAATATACTGTAATAAAATTTTCAGGTTTTGTTAAAATTGTTAAATTCTAGTTCCTTACACTGACAAATAAAATATAAACATTACTTTTTGAGGAAAAAAGTATTTTATTTTTAATGTATCCAACAGTTATAGACTTCTGGCGATTTTTGTTTAAATACTTGGTTTCATCTTATCAATGAATTCTCATGTAAGGGACTAAGAAAAATACAGATGTACAAAAATAAAAGAACCAATTGATGTAATAGGTATTTTTTACAGGTTTTGAGAAAGCTCATAAAATTTAACATTGAATTTTACTCCATATTAGTTGGGCATCTTTTAAGAACAGGGTTAATAATACGATCAGTCGCGTTTTTATTGGTGGGTGGCAATTAAAAATTGTCACGCTATCGTTTTGTTTTGTCCGTCGATCCGTCACACCCAGATTTAAAAAAAATTACAAGAGATAGCGACTAACGGTTTTCGGATTCGTAATCTACACTATTGCCCATAATGGGCAGGTGGAGTGTTAAATTAATTGCACTCGATTTTTCGGTTCCAGGGCTACAAAAAATAGTTCTATTTCTTATCACATAGTCAGCCAATTTTATGACTGAACTATTTAAGAACAGGGGAGGTAGAGGTTTAAAAGACACTAGTCAGAGTTATCTCCTCTGAGAGTAATGAATTTCACTATACAGCCAGACCCTGTATGAATGAAGTGAAGGTGTCATTTGCAGGGTGGAAATTGGGTGCTTTTCAGAGAGCCTGGTATGCTGATAAGCATAGTTTTCTACTCAGTGAGAAAGGTAATAGTAAACCACTTCACTCCTCGTTTTTACTTAGTAAAACCTCTAGATGTTCAAACCAGCCTTTCGGCTGTTGACCTGAACACAATATATGCAAAAAGTTAGTGAGCCTTAATTGGGTTTGAAGTTCCGATTTCGACGAGAAGTAGCTCAAAACCAGAAGTCAAAAAATCGACGTCAGAAACTACAAGAGATAGCAACAAACGGTTTTCAGATTCGTAATCTACACAAAGTAGATGACGTGTTAGTAGGCCGTGATTGGGTTTGAAGTTTCGGTTTCGACCAGAAGTGGCCCGAAACCGGAAGTCAAGAAATCAAAGTCGGTATTTGGAAACAAAAAATAGTTATTTGATTCCTTCGAAAGAGTACATAGAGAAATCACTAATGGTTTTTGCCATAAGTCAAAGGTAAGCCTTTTTAAAAATTGTCACCAGCCATGAGAAGCGTCGTCTCATGAAAGGGATTTTTATTTTTATTTAGGAAAAGTTTTTTTTATACAGGGACTAGTGTTATCACAGAAAAACGAATTTATATCAATTAATATTAAGAGATAGTGTATTACGGATTACATATATCCGTGATACGTCTTTTGTAGTTGCAAGAGACACTGTATTAAAAATAATACACTTGCAGATAAAGATTGGCGGTAAAACATAAAAGGTGAGGTCTTAATGTAGTTGCAGGTTTACATTTTGAAAAGAAACATGTAAGAATTCATGTGTAGGTAATAGTAATAGTTCGGCCACCGGGTTAAATAAGAGAAATTGAGTCGAAATGGATGCGGGCGACAGGTGTTTACTAACTGTGAGCTTTAAGTACGTCAGAGTTTAAGGTATCTAAACCATAAAAGACACTGACGATCTACGTACACTTTGTCTATATAACATCATTTGTATGTATGTAATGTGTTTATACCGGCTGCTACAGCTAGCAGGCAACAACGGTATACTGTGTGTCGAGTGCTGTATGGAATCGTGTTCTATCTCAGCCGGAGAAATTCCCGTTCTGTTATTATCTGTGTTTGAGCCAAAATCAACTAAAATGTGTGTTTTTCTCCTGACATTATGATAGCAGCGTTGTTATTCACGGTAAAAAAAGAACTCTATACAATGAGAGCGAACCCTGCGCCCCTGTTGTGTATGCTGTGACTGAGATAATGATAAATTTATGACTGCGATTTCGAGCTCAAAGATAAGGAGCAAACAGTACCTATTATTATATTACTCCATGTATTTACTGATAAAACACACGTCTATACCATGACTTTGTGCCGATAACTGGCTGGCCGGACAATACAGACACAGATAATTACACAAAGTTATAACGCCCTTCCCTTTATTGCCTCGTTACACATCCACTATGTTCTTCTCTTCTCCTCTGATCCTCTCACTACCTTCTCTTCTTTCTATTTTCCTTCTCTCTTCATTCATTCATTCATTCATTTGTTTCGTTCTATCGCATCCCCTGATTTAATTGGTAGAAAATTTAAATAATAAATTATACTTATATTATTTCCAGTATTATTACTTTGCTTTTTAAAAAATTATTATTGTTAATGTTACGTTAGAGGTATTTTATATTATCACATTTAGAGTTACTATTAAGAGTTTTAAAGATAAATTTCCGTGAAATAAGCAAATATTAAATACATTAATACTTATATTTTCTTAATTGCTGCGAATGTTTTATTTTTCTAGTATTACTACCTGTATTATTGATTAGTTTTTTTACGGAAATAGTTCTGTTTTAAGTTGTTTTATATTCGTGAAAATATTGATTATATTTGAATGTTATTGAGGTAGATCAAAATTATCAATATTTTTAGTAAAATAATAAATTACTTCTCCCGCATACATTTTATGTTTTATAATCATGACTAGAGGTACGTCATTTTCTCAAAAACTTACCTAAAAAATCAATAATAAAATACAGTATTTTAAATAGTTAATTAAAAGCTAACTTTGAAGAAGTCTTTACATTTCCTCCCTTTAGCCTTTGGGTCGTTTATAACTATATTGTAGATACTATAATATCACTTAGCATTTACACTGTTGACTGGACTTTGAATACCTAGCTGCCTTTGCAAAGCTAGGGTAGCAGCATTTTGTTGCTACTGAAATCTGTATGACATCAGCAGGAGTTCCTTGGTTAATTTCTTTAAGTAGATGTTCATGAATATGAGTATATCCATCAACAAGTTCATCCTGTATTTGAAAAATGGTATTTTAAAGAAGTATTCTGGGGTCACATTTGTGTTCATAGATTATGTAAGCACTGTTGGTGTTACTGGTGGACAAAATAATGTGCCAATATGCTGGTAGACTTCTTTTGACTGGTTGGATCTCATGTGTGCAGACAATTCATCTAAACTTTTGTGTAGACTACTGCTGTCTTTAGCATAATGCTGTGCTCTTGTATATTTCGCCATGTTCATTTGGTAAAATCCTTTTTGTTTTCTCACCAAAAGAACCTTCACATTGACGTTCAAGAGAAGACTTTAAATTTTCTAATTTACTCCACAAAATGCGCACAAGTCTAATTCTTCCAAACTATCATAACAAATTAATATAATAATGGAAATTTCGTGGAAATGTATTTATAGCTCGTATTGGTAAATTTCGCCTTTATTCGCATCTATTTCGTAAATATAAAAATTACGTACTACTAATCATGACTTACATGTCAAAACTGTTAAAGAAGACATTTCAATGTTCAGCGAACGTTACCAAAAGTGGCTAAACTGTCACCTAATTACCTGGCTCTTAATTTGCTAAATAATCAGGACTCCATTTATAAAACTTAAAGGATTTTATATATTAGATTTAACCTATAAATTTTAGATATCGTTATTTATTGTTTTAATTTAAGATTAATGTTATTTAAAATTTAGGTTCTAAATTATTACAGATAAATTAAATTCAGTGGATTTCTGATTATATTAATGTGAGTGCCTGTTGTTAGCAAAATGACTTACTGTTCTCATATTGTATAGAACGGATTTTAATATCGCAGATTTGTTAATAAAAAAATATATTTTAGTGATATATAAAAAAATAGTTTAACTTTCTTTATTGACTAATATATTGCCAGAAATCGTGTGGGCTCTAGGTTAGCTCTTTTCTTACGTTTACTTGGAAAACAAAAAATGTGGTTACACGTTTGCTGACTGTAAATACATTGTGGTATTTTTTCTAAACAAATTTTAAATTTTTTTATGTTGAGACTGATCACCGATTACACCATAGCATGTAACCATTGAAATACTGCAGAAAGATGCAAACCTACCCTCTATAAAAAAAAGTAATAATAAATAACGTAGCGAGAAACTTTTAAAAAAAGATAGAGGAGCATCAAAATCCTTTCCCAATTAACATCCTCGACGACAGCGAAGATACTCACAGACTGAAACTTTTTAAACCATTGGATTTACCTTAACAATAGGCCTACTGTTAAGTATTTAACTTACTTAATTTTTTTTCTATTTCTACTTCATCGTTTAATCGGCATCATTATCATCTCCATCATAGTCATCGCCAACTTTAACTACTTCTTGTTTCAATATATTAATACACAGTTCAGAATCATTGAGTTTATTGAATTATTGAGAATCATTGAGTTTATATAGTTCTTTGTTTAGAGTTTGGTCCTTTTTTTGAAAAATACTACTTAGTGTTTTTTATAGTTTCATTCTAGAAATGTTATTATTCAGACTCTTATCATCTTTGATTAAAGTTTATAATTACATTAAAGCAAACTGATTGTAAAAGAAAATTACTCTTTGTAAAAAGAATGAAAGTTTTTTTACATACTAAAACACGCTTTTATGAGGGATTACATTTTACCGTCAGTTTTTTCAGTCAAATTAATTGTATTGAGTTTAACCAATTTTACGTTTTTAATATCTTTTACGAATTTTACACTCGTGGAAAGTATTTAGAAGTATTTTTGAAAAAAAATTACAGTCATATTTTAAGTTTTAAGTGTATTATTTCTACATGACCTATGCATTCTGCCGTTTGTACGATTTCATTTTTTAGTTAGTTCGCCCTAACGTTGTTCTCATCAAGTACTTACCTAAAATCAATGGTACTTAAAATCAAATTCGACTGGGAAAGACGTGTGGATTATTACAAATATTATAATACTTGAAAGCATTGTTTAAATGATGAATTTAATATGTAAAATGCCGAGTAAATGATACATAATAAATTTAATCTTGTCAAAATGATACTCGAACTCTCTGACAATATTGTAAAGACAATAGAACGTGCTTGGGGTGACCAAATGCAAGTTGAACAGAGATCAGTAATCTCATGCAATTTCCTGCATGTACAGTCATTAAATTGCCAGTTTACATTCAGTAAACGGGAAGCATTGTTTATTTCAGTACAGACGATTGTAGTTGATCTGTGCTGATTGTTACACTTCTAGTCTATATCGTTATAGTAAACCTATTTACATAAAATTTACTGTTGTGTATTTAATATTATAATTAAAATGTGATAGTCATAGTCAATGTGAAATTGAATCCATTTGCTCTTGTTTATATTATACTATTTGATAAAGAAAAAACATATCTAAATTAAGAAAATTTACGATTGCAAAAACGGAAAATAGTGGTCTATAAGCTTAGTTCATTGAAGTACCACTAGTTCTAGGACTATAAAAAATTTCTGTTAGTATTCTTTCAAGCGCAATCAAATAGATGACAGGAACACTAAATAAAAGAAGAGGTATAGGTTTAACATTGACCCTTATGCGGACTATTGATGGATATATCCGTCAAAAATCTTTCTCATAGATCATTTTGCGGATATATCCGCATACATTTTTGAATGGTTATGGGCTTTTTGTGGATTTATCTAAAATTTTACAAATTAAATCGGAAGACATTTCGGTTAAAATTAGTCTTAACAGTCATCAAAATTATGCTAAAATATCTAAATATTCCAGGAAATTTGCATTAGCAGAAACTGGGTTGACAGCACTTCAGTGTTTCCTGGATGCCACGAGGTCCGAGTTCCATATCAGTCGTGCTTCCTCTTTTCGTTAATGCTACGTTCGTCCAATTCAATCATAATATTTCTTTAAACAATCTTTACTTATACATTATTGTTTTCTTCTTTTTTCCTAGAATTCAAGGTACAAATAATCTTTTTAGTCAGTTCTTCTTACCGTATTACGTTAATTTGTCATACCTGAAATAGCTCTAAGAAAAAAAGGTTATTTATTAGTACGCAGAACCGCAAGCGTAAACTGAATATTAAAAGTGTGAATATTTTAAGTGAGTATAAAGTGAATGTTGTTTAGGTCAACAGCCAAACGGCTGGTTCGAACCTCTAGAGGTTTTACTAAGTAAAAAACGAGGAGTGAGGTGGTTTACTATTGCCTTCTTCACTGAGTTGAAAGAGTATGCTTATCAGCATGCCAGGCTCTCCGAAAAGCACCCACATCCACCCTGAAAATAACACCTTCACTTCATTCACCTAAGGGTCTGGCTGCATGGTGAAATTTATTATTCTCAGAGGTGATAACTCTGACTAGTGTCTTTTACACCTCTACCTCTTCTGTTCTTAAATAGTTCAGCCATAATTGGCTAACTATATGATAAGAAACAGAACTTTTTTTGCAGCCCTGGAACCAACAGATTGAGTGCAATTAATTTTACATTCTACCGGCCCGTTATGTGCAAATAAAGTGAATATTAAACTGAAAAATAAATGAATCGAAGAAGTAAGTTAGTATGAAGATTACCCGGAAAAACTCTTTTTGTCTACTTCAAGATATATCATTAACTATTGACTTATTTATACTGAAAGTTGTAGTTAAACGCCTTCTAAATAATTCTTAAAAGTTATAAAAAATGATCTTATAACGAGTTTAGAATTAGAATAAAAAATTAAATTAGCTTCCTCATTAACTTGTAATCCTCATAGGTGTTTCTTTATTAACCATCATTGTGAGAAAAATATATTACTTTGGAATCAAAGAATCAAACCGTTTCTGAAAAGAATGAGATAAAATTTTTAGTTACGATCTCAACAATATAACTATTGGAAAGAGGAAGAAGATGGAGAAAATTATGATGAAGAACGCATGGTTCGAAAAGGATTCATAGTTCTCAATTCCTCGTGATTTTAATTAATAAAAGAGGGCGTTTTGAATGGGCAACCAATGTTCATAAAACTAATAAATAAAGACAAAAGTAAATGTGCTGTCGACCCTTCTCAACCAGGCATTACGTGAGAGCGATCTTAAACTCGATAAAGTTCAATTCCTCCTTCAGCTAGAAGTCTAGACCCTGCCTGACTAAACATCCACTCCACTCTTTTTAACTCGCGCACTTACTAAATAGCGGCAGGCTGAACATGTTGCTCCCGGCCACTAAACCACCTATCATAAAGCACTAAAATCAGAATCATGATCCAATAACAGAAAATAATGCTACAATCAGTATCTATATAAAAAATAAAATAAAAATAATGAAAACAAAATAACATCTAGGAGCGAAGACAAATATAAATAACGAAACAGATATACACACATTGATAGGCCTCAAGCTATGTATTCATATCAAACATGCTAACAAGTTTGACTAATATCCTGATAGAGTATGTTATTACGTATCATATTCTGGTCTACTTTGCATTCTTAGTAGCCTATCAAATCAAATAGCATGTGACATTTTACCTACTTTTTACAAAAAATATGTGTATTTTTTTATTTTTATTTTAATATCCAAAACTACCTTTTGGTGTTGGAAGGAGAAGGATTTTTTGGTTGAAGAACTTGAGATGTATGGTGTTCCAAGAGGTCTACAGAACTTTCCCGTACTGCTGCCGAAAGATTTAAGATATCAATGATAATAACCAACATTTGAAACGGATAGGTACTTCAAAAAGACTTCAGTTTTCAAAAAATTTGTTCTATTTTTTCACTGAAATCGCTGAATCATTTATATCGAATGAAGTTTCTTAAAAAACTATTGGGAAATATTAATGGCTTGTATCTAAGTTACAAGTATGAAAATTATTTCTTTTATTTTCTTATTGAGAAAATTCACCTACATTTTTTTACAATGGTAATACGCGACTGAATTTTTCAAAAATAGCTGTCTTTATACGGAATAAAAAAATATTGTACAATTCTTCTGGTTAACTACTAATTGTATTGTCGATAAAGTGCCTTGAAGTTTCTTGAAATAAAATGAGACCTCTAACATTTATGTCTTCTTTGTTCTACTGTGGTGTAAATTTGAGATGTGGTTGTATAAGCGAACGTTGAGTATGCGATTGACTGCTTGGGTGACTGCTTGGGAGACAAATGTAGACGTTTTCAGGAAAATTAAAAAGACATTTAGGCCTACACTACCATATGTAGAAAGCCCAGCACTTGGGACATGTCATGATGAATAAATCCTGTTATTTATTTACTTATTTATTATTTAATTTAAGCCAATCTGCAGATAATAGATAATAGATCTGTGAAAATAGGAGGAAAAACAGGATCTGGCTGAAGAATGGTGTCAGGGATTCAAAATATCAGAACTTGGTGTAGAGAAAGCTCAAGAGTGCTATTCAGCAGTGCAAGAAAGTGAATATTGTAACGATGATTGCCAACATTTGGAACGGCTAGACATCTGTAGAAGAAAAACTAAAAATTACTTTATTTTTATAAAGATTTAATTCTTTAAAAAAAATATTCGGTTAAAATTCGTGCATTTGTAAATATATATGTCGTTATAATGTGTAATTACTTAAACAAAAATTGAGAAAGTTTAATAATGAATCAAAAATTTGAACTATCTTTTAAAACAAAAACTATAGCAAAATTGAATTTTGTGATATTAAGGCTTGATTGGGTAATGAATTACCCAATAAAATGAATTACAAATGAAACTTTAGTTGTAATTAAAAAGTAGAAACACTTTATTTTTATAAAGATTTAATTCTTTAAAAAAAATATTCGGTTCAAATTCGTGCATTTGTAAATATATATGTCGTTATAATATGTAATTACTTAAAAAAAATTGAGAAAGTTTAATAATGAATCAAAAATTTGAATTATCTTTTAAAACAAAAACTATAGCAAAATATTGGGTAATGAATTACCCAATAAAATGAATTACAAATGAAACTTTAGTTGTAATTAAAAAGTAGAAACACATGTAGTAGTTGGTAGAAATATCAGTCTGAGACAGAGTAATTTTGAAACGACCTAATTATTGTTTTCAATACATCGCTATTTTTAAAAGTAAAATATATAACTTATATAAAAAAAAAATAAAGTTTACATCAGTTGATAAAATAATAAATAATATTGAATAATTAAACTATTGAATTCCTAAAATGTTTTATTTAATTTAAAAAGTTGAGGTTATAAATTAAAGAATAAAATAATGGGGACAATAATAATAAAAACAATAAAATTGTGATAATGCATTTGCTTGTTTTATTAAGTAAACAAATCAAATGACTAATGTGTGCAACGATATTAATTCAATCAAATTTTAACATAACTTATTGAGCTGGTTAGTTCTCAATCAATAATAAAGCTAAAACAAATAATTATTAAGTCCCATTTAAACAAATAAACATTCATAATTTTCTCTCTTGCTTGCTCAAGGATTAAAAGTCAGACTTATATAAAAACACTCTGTATCAGTGTATAGATTGTGTACAAAAGTTTGTACTAACTATAGTAGGGGTTATTTCCTCATAAAAAAACACTACACCACGTTTTGTTTTCACCATACGTTACAAATCTAGCAAAAAATTTAAAATTAATTTCCCATACGATTTCAAACATTCACAAATCCGCTCCTACAGTAGATGCAGTCGCGGCACATGCCAGGTAATCCGAGGAGAAGGCTCAAGCGCCAATAGCAAAGAGATCTTTTCCAAAGGAACTAGTATTGTTGCTACAGCGGTGTAAGCACAAACATGTCATTGTAAATAAATAATTTTACAATTTACAACTCTAATTATTATAAAATTAACAGATTTTAAATTAACTAATTAAAATAAAAAAATAAGAAGAACAAAGGGTGGGACAAACTAAGAAATGAGGACATAAGAACGGAACTGGATGTTTACAACCTAAATGAGACCAGCCATTCGGCTGGTTTGAACCTCTAGAGGTTTTACTGAAATTACAATTCATTAAACACCCCACCTGCCCGTTATGGGCAGGTATTGTTATTATTCTTATGCAGACAGTAAAATATGACAGTTGAAATTTAGCAATAAAAAATAACAAATTTGACTGGGAATTGAACCGGTGACTTGTCATATAGAAGCAAATTACTGTGAGCGCTACGCTAATAGAACGACAAGATTATTCAGATTGACTAATAATGTTTCGTTTGATAGATTTTTTAAGAAAACTGCATTTAATATTTTAGAACCATTGAGAAATATTATAGACAAATTTATTAAACAATCGGTAGGTACAGTAACTAAGTTTAAATAACCATTTAAAAATTTTGTTATCAGTACATTCCATCTGTGTTTTTTATAAGTTTTAGCAATTTAATTTAATAAAATTTTGAAATACGTTATTTGATATGCAATATTGAATGAATGGTGCATTTACATAATACGCAAATTACGTCAGGTGAAAATAATAAGTATTTAGTGCTTAAGTTTATAAGGTGTCGTGTGTTGGTTATTAAGTTATAGATATTTCAATGTTTAGTGTGCAGCTGTGATTAAAATTAATCATTTATTTATTGTTAATTTTTAAAAAAATGTTCTGTGATTTTCTATTACAAATATAGGATTACGTGTATCAAAAACAGTAAGTTTTATACAATATTCATTGTTGGTTTTATAAAATGTTTTAAATTGTAGATTGAATTATTTTAAATTTAATTATAAATTTTGTATGGAACAGAATAGTAGATAAGAACATATATTGAGCTACTTATAGGTGCTTATGAGATGTAATTAGAGTAATTTCCTGTTCAACCGGACTTGACGGTTCAGGATTATTAATAATCCGGATGAACGAGAAAACACGATTTTGTAATATCTGTGTTATTGTACCTATTACTCTGAACTAAAAATAATAAACATGATAAAATTTGTAATGAAAAATAACTATAGCACGGCTATATAAGCTACATAATAAAACTATTCATTTTATTTAAAACACCAGTAAGCCTACGCCGTGTAAAGTACTCAGTTAAAATTTCGTGCTCCTACACACACAGAGCACATAAAGGAATTGCTTCTCACCGACTACTAACAGGTTGTTTGCTGTGAGACATATTTTTATGTCTAAGTTCACATTGCCGGAAACGCTTTGAGACACACCAGTGTTTTGTTTCTGGCGTTTCTGACTTGCTCTGTAGTAAAAATTATGCTGACATCAGTAATGTCCTTAACTTTTTCTATTTTTTCACTCGGATGTTATTTCATTTTTTATTCAGCATTCATTTTTGCACTTTAAAAAAAATTGTCATTGTCTCCAGACGTAGTGGTTAGTGGGCTTGGCTAGTAATGGAAAATCACAGGTTCGATTCTCGAATAGAGTTTGGAAGTTACACGTCAAAACCAATTGTTTCAGACTTCAGAGTAGTCTGTGATAACCAAAATATTGATCCAACGTAAAATAAAGAAATCTGTATTTTCATAATGAAGGGCACAATATGTTCAAAATTATGCATGACTTGACTACACAAAATAATTTTGTAATTTTATGCATGTCGTATTCAAGTCTCAATATGGTCAATCCTCCTCTAGGTGCTATGAGACATATTTTGTATCTCAATTTGTTTCTTCGTATTAAAAATTAAAGAATGAAATTAATTTTTTCTTACAAGTAAATAATATTTATATACTATACTGTTTAAAATGAAAAAATAGTAGCATTTCTGGAAAGACTAGTTATCAGTCGAATAGCAGTCAACCTGTTAAAAACATCTATCTATCAGAAACTAGAATTCGGATTTTTCTGTTTCATTCAAAGGAGGCTGTGGGTAGCTTAATTTCTGTCATAACTTTGTGTTAGTTTATCATAATTAAATAAACTCAAAAAAATAATCCTTAAAAAATAACGAGGCTATCTTTCTGTATAAATTAAATACAACATGAGAAGTAGTAATCGAATTATAGTTTTGCCATGTCGATGACGAAATCATTAAAAAATCTACGAATCAGTTTGAATCTACGAATCCGTAAGTTCTGATTAACAGGATACGGTTAAACGGAAAATATTATTACAATTAAAAGAAATTAAAATATGCACTTATTCAAATATATTGTCTAGAAGAGAGCATAAAATCTTATTTTTGTCCGTTGTTTTCATGTCAATTTTAAATTCCTGACGTTTGTGGAGTTGACAGATGTTTCATATTAACTAAGTTATAAGTTCTAAGGTTTCGCAGCGTATTTCTTAGCGCTCCTCTTCATTTGACATAACTAAGACAAAAACAATAGTAGAATATTTTAGAATCTTCAAAATTAGAACACGTTAAAATGGAACTGTACTTTAACATAAACGGCCGTAGTTATTATGACAAAATAAAATTGATAAGACTTTCAATAAAATTAAAAGAATACTCGTAATAACTCCTGCTTTGGCAATGTACCAATAGTCTATATGCCGATAGAAAACTCTAGGTTTTGCATTACCTTAAAATATGGTTTATTACCAATTACAAGTTTTCATCATGTATAAATTTTATCCAATATTTATCTCAAGATAACTGAAGAAGATACAAAAATAAACAGAAGAAAGTTATTGATCGGTATTGGGCTTTGTATAACTTATCAGTAATTAAGAAAAGTCAGTTTCGTTATCAGCAATATTTTCCTCGGAGTTCGTTAACTATTTTTGAAAATACTTAACTTTTTCGTTAGAACGAAATACGTGATTGCGTATAAGCCTGCACGGATTTATAAAAATGAAAAGCTGTTTGATAAGAGGGTGGTAAGTGGGTAGGTGGTTCCACAATATCCGTTCGAACGGTCGGGATGGATAGATGCGGTATGGTTTGAGTTGGGCGAATGGAAGTTGTCGACAATCAGGTGTTGTGGCTGGTGCGACAAGACTGTGTGTTTGTAGTGAGTGACTGGAGACGAAGGTGTGGTGTTCACTTTTAATGGGATTTGTAAGTGATGGAGAGAGAGCTTGGATCATTAATATAATGTGATGCAAGGCTGCCGCCGGGCTGTAAGACCGTTATCGTATGCTTTCCCCCGGGACGTACCCGGGGACTCATTGGGATTCCGCGCAGGAGTCTTGCACTTCATTTCCCCGTGTTAGGGATCAACAAAACTTCCTCCACAATCTGCTTCGACCTCTCTTCTTCCCATCAATGTATCTTACTCCTATTTCCCTCGACTCAATTTTTGCACTTGATCTCTTAAATCTCCTTTTATTGTGTCTGGGTTCCTTGCTCACTCGAATGTTGGTAAGCAATACTTGGATGGTAAGTTCAGGGCTTTACCTTGTCACTGGCGCATCTGATTTTTTTATCTAGTTATCGACATTATAGAAAAAGGAAACGTATATTAATATTCGTATAATAATTACAAGAAAAAACATTTAATCTCAATTTTTGCATTTAACTTGTTCTGTGAAATTTTGTACATTTATCGGTAAGACTTTGATTTTAGCATAATTAAATTCAGGAACAATTGGAATACAAAAAAAATTGTTTTTGATTAGTTGCATAAAAATAATCTACTGTTAAGTCGGAAAGGAAAAGTAAGAAAATACCGTATATAATTTGACAATACCGACTGATAAAGGAATCAGTGGGATGTTTTAATTATTCGTTCCTGAAATGGTACATTAAACAATTCTGATGGGTTTTAATTAACACTATGTTTGAAAAATTTATTTAACGTTTACGTATAAAAAAATCTAAATAGTTTAGTTAATTATTTATTCACAAACTGAACTTAGCTAAACACCTTGCTAGCTATTTTATTGCTAATATCGGTGGGCTTGCTTAGGAGATTTACTGGAGGTGAGGAGATTTACAACGAATATATCCTTGCGCTCTGCTTCTTTTTAAAGAATTCTTTAATAGGAAATAAGTATCTATGTACAAAATAACATGAAGACTTTCAAGCATATTTGTTTATTCAGAAAAAGGTGCATCTGACCTGCACGCTAGAGGGTTTTCCTTACAAGTCGACAAAATTTTTAAAAAAGACTGACTGTGAATTTGAATAACTAATTTTTTAGTTTTCTGGATCGGAAACTATTTAAACCAAGCTGGAATTTGATATCTCTACCGTTGAGAAAAATTAGATTTTAGAGTTGTGAAACTGTGTGTTGGATATTTACAACCTGAATGGGAAGATTGCAGAATATCGAAATCGATAGAAGAAGCATAAAGAGAGAATGCTTGAGGGAAGGATTCCCCTTAATGTTTTGAAATACAGACCGTTGGGGAGGAGAGATGTTGGGAGGTCACGTAAGAGATGGCATTTATTCAATAGTTTTGTCACTGTTGTGAGTCGGAACAGTTGGGAGCCCAATCCTTGATTATGAGAAAAAGAATAGATGAGAAAACCGCAAATTAATCCATTCATTGGTTTCCTTGCAGAAAACAACCGGGACGTTTATTACATACTATGAGACCATATTGAAAGATGAGATCTGTTTTTATGAATTAATCTTTATTGTATTTCCAAGTATTTTTTTCTTTGAACGTACTATCGTCGTAATAGTTTTTCTGATCTAGGTAAACCAAATTTATTGAACTGGTTTAATAGATTTTACCTTCTTGCTCAAGTTTAGTTTTTTGAAGAAAATTCCTATAAGGCGTTCTACCATTGAAAGTCGGTGATTACTGGAAGCCTTATAAAAGTTTTGTTCAAGTTATAGTTGTTAAATAATATACTTTATATAAAAACTTACAGGTTTATTTATGGTCATATTATAGCAAATGGATCATTAAGAACATAATGGCGTATTTAGTTAGAATATGGTACAAAAACGGTTGTAAAATCCGAGAAAGAACTTGTGGATGTCATAGTCAGATGTATTATGTTATTAACTGCGGTTGCTTTTGAGTTTATAAAACGTTTTGTATAAAAGGGGAAGAAATAAAAATCCCTACAAGTTTTTACCTTTATTGAATATAGGAAATTTCAAACAATAATTTTAGTTTTTTCCTTTAACGATATACGGTTGAAACCCTATAACAATTAATAGAAACATCTTCATTAACTCAAACTGATGAATACGTCACGGGTCATCTCATCTTCAGAAAACTATATAATCGTCTTGTCCTAAATATGTTGTCATTGTGATTTGAAATTCCTAGCGAACAAAAATTTTATGTATAAACATATATCAATCTGTACATTTACATTTTTATTGTGCTCTCAGTGACTCAGTTGGCAAAGGCCTCAACTACTGTATTAAGTTAAAGATCTGTAGTTGGATTCCCGAGAATTGAAATCTAGAGTCTTTGTACTCTGTAACCACTGCATTCACTTATAATCTATCAATTACAAGTAATCGTAAAAAAATAGTAGCTAGTTTTGATAATTATGAAGGTTGTTTTAGTTTTGAAAACATATTAGTGTCGTGAAGTTATTGCAGTTTATTAAAGAAGGACTTAACATTACAATTATTATCGCTTAAGTTTAAAATACGTTTATTATTATATAAATCTAATTTTGAATCCAGTTTCTTTATACTTGAATCAATACGTAAAATAGTATCTTGTGATTTATCATATATTAAAAAAATGTGTATAGACGAAATACATCCAAAAATGTGTTTCATGTACCTTGTTTTATAAAGTATTGATATCTCGCTTAAAAAGCCATGATTTTATCATAAGTGATAAAATAAAAATGTGCGCTATCTTCGAATAAAAGGTGCTTTAAATTCTTGTATTTATCGTTTGAAATTTATTGTTATTTCTAACATGTTTCTAATTTTTAAGTCCATTAAAAGTGTCAAAACAAAATATAAATAACTTTAAAATATATGTTGATTTTATAGACATTACAGTGTGTTATCTTTGGTAAGTTTACCAACAGTGTACTTTATTAGGTTTAGACCTCGTGTTTAATGGGTTTCTTAAATAAAATAAGATTAAAATAGTAGTTTAGTTTGAACTCAATGTCACGTGAAATCGCAATAACTTACTTCTTTATCTTTTCGATGGCTTAAAATGAGATAAACAATGTTATCGCACAATCTGTCCGACTTAACTCAGTCAAACTACTCCGAACATTTTGGCTTAGATATTAAGTTAACATTACACTTTTATGAGAAAAAAATAAGCCAATTTTTAGATTAAAATGCCTTATTAGATTTTTACGCTTTTATATTATTTTTTGTGTTTTTTTTCTTCTTTATTTTTTTGCAACTACTACAATATATTATTTAGGTTTCTTCACTGTGTACTCATACATCTCAATAGTTGATTATTCAAAAAATATACGAGATATGGCTATTAAATAACGAGACTGACGTAGTAAAAAATTTTATTTTTATTTTATACATAATCACTTATTGTCACCTTCAATATACACTCCTTCTCTATCCCTACAACGCTCCATGCAAATTTTCCATTGTTGGAAACAGTGCTAGAAGTCATCTTCTTTCAGCTCCTTCAGGACACGCGCCGCTTTCTCTTTTACAGCTTCCACAGACTCAAATCTTGTCCCTTTTAATGCAGATTTCACCTTAGCGAACAGGTAGAAGCCACATGGTGCAAGATCTGATGAATAAGGTGGATGTTCTAACACTGAGATGCTGTACTTGGCTACGAACCTCTTGACAGATAACGCGGAATGAGCTGGCGCATTATCTTGGTGGAGAACCCATGATTTGGCCTTCCACATTTCGGGGCGTTTTTTCCTTACTCTTTGAAGTACCTCAAGGTAGTAATATTGACTAATTTTTTGACCTTTAGGAACCCAGTGAAGGTACACAATTCCATGGATATAAAAAAATAATCATCATTGCTTTAAATTTTGACTTGCTGATTCGAGCTTTTTTTGGCTCTCGGTGAAGTTCAGCTCTTCCAGTGCATGGATTGGCGCTTCATTTTCGGATCATAAGTAAAAAACTACGTTTCATCACATGTTATTATTTTCTACCTGTTCTCTAAGGTGAAATATGCATTAAAAGGGACAAGATTTGAGTCTGTGGAAGCTGTAAAAGAAAACGCGGCAGGTGTCCTGAAGGAGCTGACAGAAGATGACTTTCAGCACTCTTACCAACAACGGAAAATTCGCATGGAGCGTTGTAGGGATAAAGAAGGAGTGTATATTGAAGGTGACAATAAGTGATTATGTACAAAATAAAAATAAAATTTTTTACTATGTCAGTCTCGTTATTTAATAGCCACACCTCGTATAAACTCCTTATATTTTTTTATGAACAATAATGCTGAAAATTGTAACCAATTTATCGGAAAGTTAATTGTTAGAGAACTTTATTCATTATATTCTTAAGGCTTTGGTTGTTGCTGCAACAATTCCTCAACACTCCTCTGGGCAACGGTTTTACTCGATGACTACGTGAATAAGTGGCTTCCCCATCGATCTATTCTTGCTGAGCCTTAGGCTCCCATTTCCATGACCAGAAAGTGTTCTTAATCTCTTACATTCATACCCATATTTCATATTGTAAAAATGTTGTATTCCAGTAGTTTCCTGATGTGTTCTGGGTACATTTGCGATGCAAAGCAAAATGATAAATTGTCTGCTAAAACTGACTTTTAAAGTGTAGCGTTATGAACGTGTGTGTCGTGCGTGTTCTTGTTATTGCACTAAAACCTGCTGTAAAATAAGCTTACAATGCGATTCTCATTTAGTCGCCTTTCACGATAAGCAAAGGAAGGCTGTAGGAATATTCTATGAACCATAAGGTGCAACCCTTTACCTGCTCGGGGTAAAATAAAATTAAGTAAAAAAATTATTAGGTTTTATGCCAGGAAATAATTATTTCAGCTAGTTTACACGGTATTGTATATTAAGTCCTAAAACCTATGACTTGCTTAACTGCTATAACGGAATATTAAGTGGGGTAAAGTATGTCTGTACTCTGTTGGAAGATTATCAACGTATGTCTTAAATGGATCTGAGGACTTCAATGCGGTATACAAATTGTGCTTTTTGAACTGTAAACTGAATTTTATTAGATCACTGTATTTAATAAGCATTTATCGATTAGGCCTACTTGCCACCACGAACAAACTAATAAGAGTTTAACTGTAAAGTTAATAAAAACTTCATGAAGGTTAACTTTTTTAATATAATATTCATGCGAGGATTTACAGCCCCTGCCATATCTCGCATCCGAAGCACCATTTATCTCTATGTTTCGGCAGTTCCCATCGGAGAGCCACCGCAAAGACATTGCCTCCTGCCCCCCATCCAACTATGTCACTTCCGGCCTACCCCTCCTTCTTCTACCGGCTGGCGTCCACTCCCATACCCTCTTTGGTCACCTACCATCCTCCATCCTCTGGAAATTGCCAAAACATTTTAACTGCTTCCGGGATATGGTATCCATGATATTTTCTTGAACGCCGATTCTTCTCCTAATTTCATAATTCGAAATTCGATCTGCGAAACACTACAACTTCACCTCCAGAAATCCATCTCCACTGCTTTTCGGCGATCCTTCTTTCTCTTTGTTAATACCCACACTTCCGCAGCATAGGTATACGCACTCTCCAGAATAGCATAGTAAATATTTATCTTTGTCTCCTTCCGTATTTTATCATTCCAAAGAACAGAATTTAACTTCCCTATAACCCTTCGCCCTTGCGAAGTCTTGCTGTTTAATTCCGCTGCACTTGTTCCGCTCCTATCAAAGATGATTCCCAGGTATTTAAAACATTCACAGCTCTTCACTACACCCGTACCAAGCTGAATATCATTTTCTGGCTCAACAACAGTAAGGTGTTTAGTCTTGTTTACATTTATACTGAGGCCCTATCTTTCATACTCCTCTTACAACTTCCTCATCTCAACTTTTTTCATAAAAATGTAAGACAGAATAAGACTCTTCGGAGAAATTTTGTCTCAATTTTTGATTCAGTCATTAAAGTTATAATTTTAAATGCTTATCATATTTCATTTTGAACTAATAATTTTCTTGTATGAATTCTCTACAATTATTTAATTTTATTATATTACAAAGAGAGTTTCCGAATTCACGACTTCAGAAATCTTTGAGAGAGCTTTAACGTTAGCAGCTTCAACTCCATCTACTGCTTTTACTTTTTCAGAACCTTTAGAGTCCAGCAAAACCGAATTTTTATTTTCATTCATCGAAATTTGAAATATAGGCTATTATTTGTGGACCTAGAAAATTTCCTTGATAGCCTCTTTCTACATCATGTTAAAATTTAATCTAGTTACGTAAGTACACAGTGATATAAAAATAAAGACAAATTATTAAGGAACTTCTACTATTTCAGACCTGTTGTGTCCTATGTGATTAATTCTTGATAATAATTTATTACGGTATATATTTCAGTTTAGATAATATCGGGAACATAACAGGAAGACATTAGAATAGGGGGTAATTTTAAAATTATTATTATGCTATTTGAACAAAAATTCTCATTACACTGTTTTTGTTAGTGTTCTTGTTCGTCTAAGTTTAGATTTTTTTTAAAGAAAAATATGAAATTAATACAACTATTGTAAAGAAATACAGTTTCTTTTGTTTGATTCTTATCGGTTTTTAATTTTTCATGCATGTATTTATAAAAGTTTTTTCTTTCTATTGCATCAAGAACACTTGTATGTAGGGCCTACACGATTTATATGAATAAAGGTCAATAATGAGGAGATAAGGTAGTATGAGAACTTTTTTTTTAAAGATACAGATCAATGACGTGGCTGTTTTATTAAAACTCTGATTCATGTGAGTAAAATAACAAAATAGACCTAACGTTGTGAAAACAACAGTTAATATTTTATAAGCTACCATTTTTTTTCTAACATATTAATAAAATCTGTCTTTTTATTCTCCATAAATGTATGGTGTCCAATCATTTTGTAATTATTTCGGGTCTTTTCCGTTTTCTGTTTGCCAAAATCAAATCCGAATTCCCTGAAGGGTTGCACTAGTGTTCATTTCTCCCACTCCCTGACTTACTGTATACTGTACTGACACACACACACAAACACATTCACGCACGCGCACACACGTCCTTCCTAGTCCCAGTATAGTACTATGTTACAAGTTCTATTGTTATTTTTGCGTTTTTTTATTTTTTTATTTACAAGTTACTTATAACTTATTACTATACTTATTCTAATTATTTACATTATATATTACTTTTAATTATTACTACCTTATTTTTTAAAATTATTTAAATTGGGAAGAGAAAGTCTTGTTGAAAGTGTTTCACACGAACTTTTTAGTTGTCATACCTTGTGGGATTATGCAATAAGCCCCTTTCCTGAAGGAACTCTACAGCATCTTCTTCCGTCCGAAATTTATTAAGTAACTGTACAAAATGCATAGTATACTAACTGTGAAATGGGATTGGAGTTGACAGTACGCAGAAATATAAATGAAATAGTCAGATTGGCGCGCTAGACACACGAGTGGGAGAAGTGTGCAACCTTCAGGGAATTCGGATTTGATACTGGCATACAGAAAACGGAAAAGACCCATTATTTCTATTGTAAACATCGTACTTCTGACATTAATGACGTTCGGTATGGTAATAACTAAATTGCTATTAAGTTATGACTTCTTATACCTAATTGTCTTCTTAATTATTACATCGTAGATTCTTAAGAAAGAGGTTCATAAGAATTATTTCTGTGATAACATGTTACAGATTTTTCCATTTTGGAACAACATTTTCAAGAAATGAAATTTTCTAATCAAAAGAATCTGATTTGTTGGATACAAGAAAAATGTTTTATATTTAAAGTAGCACCAACAGTTTGATCATCAGTGACTACGGTGGGTTACAGAACTTGAGACCTTCCACTTTCTAGGTTGCTTCAGGCAACACAGCGTAGCCTCCGTGGCGTAGTGGTTAATGTGCTTCTAACCCCTACGTCTTTTGTATGTAATGTTGAAAATCAAATGAAACTGACAAACTTAAATTTTTTTAACATGAATTCTTTTTTTTTCTTTTTTATATGAAGAAATAAAAATGTCGAAGGTTGGTCTGGATCTTGAAAGGCTACTCTCTCAATTATTACACCTATGTGACTAGGTTTTTTCTCTGTAAGGCTGAAATTTTTATAGTCCTATTTTTGACATAAATCCATTCCCATTATTCATTATTTCGATTCCCGGCTTTGGTATTCTTAACTGAATGTAGTCGCCCAGTTGTTAAAGCGACTGGAACACAAAAACCTACAACATTATTATCGTTATTTTAAAACTCCTTTTATTTATATATTTCTTTTGACTGTGTCTATCACCTTTAGATATTTTCATCTTAAAAACTTATTATGAATATTATATTTGTTAGTTTACTGTTCAACATATTCTTTACCGTTACGAACTAAGAAATCTCTTTGGTACTGATTTAAGAAAAAAACTTAAATTCTTATCTATTTTCTTTGGTTTTTACCGACTATTACTTTTCACAGTACGGAATCAGTGCGTTGTAATGTAATAATTCATATCTATTACTTGGAAATTGAATCGGGAACCCTTTAATTTCTATTCCAGTTCTAAACACTGGCGGCTTTTATTAAAATTAAAAAAAAACAATAAGTATGCTTTTTTCTAAAAAACTTCTATAATTTGAAAGAAACTTTACCGTAAATTAAGCAAGAAATAAAATATACAAAATCAGAAATAAAAATGTAAAAATAAATATTTTAATTTTGTTTCAGGTATGAAAATTTACGATACACAAACTAAATTGTTTACGTAGAAGAATTCTTTTGTTAAGAAGGTGATGTGCATAGGTAATTATATCTTCTGCAATTTGTACATAGTAATAATAAAACATAAGACCAGTAAGTTAAAAAAGTTTTGCTTCGTTCGTAAGCTCTCAAGATTCTTAAAAAATAAATTGAAATAGACTTTAATTAGTAAGTGTATTATGAGTTTTAAGAATACAATTTTTCATTTCTTCATTTAATCATACTTTCATCATGCAAGTTACTGAATATTACACTTATTTTTAATAATTTTGTTTCATATTTATTGGTTTTTATTGATTTAAAATAATGAAACAAAGATTCTACTTATGAGAGTATTAAAATATAAATTAAACTTCAGGCCTGTAATTTTCTTAATATAACACAGAATTTTTATAGAAAATGATTTATATAGAACGATACGAGTGAGTACGCGTCTGCGTTAATATATGTTATGCCACTTTCATTGTGCCATCAATTTGTTCCATTTAAAAATTCATTTTTAGAGATAAGGGAGGAGAAGGAATGTTTGTTACTGGAGAGAGAATTGCCTTTCTCTGCCCGTTTACTTCTTTACCACCACCCTTATGCAAGATAAGCAATGATTATCGTACAAGTCAAGTTATGACTTTGCTGTTTGCGATAGCGCACGACTTTAAATGTGAAGAAAGCACTTTGTTGTCTTCGTAGTGAAAGATGAGCTCTTAAAATCCTGCTGTATGAAGGTTAGTCTGCTTCAGTGTGGTTTTGGTCTGAAACGCATCCAGCCTTTTCGTTCTATTAATATAATTCTTGTCATAAAATAAAGTACCCGTATATTCAGTTTTGTTACGTGTATTAATACAAGATAAAATATGCACAAAACAACTAAAATTCTACGGCATTTGCTTTTAATTCTTCCATAATCTTCTTTTTTATTATCTAAAAATTTCAGTGGGTTTACTTACTATTCTTCTTGTTTATTTGAAAGATAAAATATTGACACTTTTATTTAACTAACCAGTTATTTTAACCTGAATTTTACTTTTTTTTCTTGCAACGGCATTTATATAAATATTTTTTGTTCCCGCACAGTTGTCTGTCTAAGTATTGACTAAAGAATTCAAGAAAAAAAAGGTTTTAGCGCTATTCAAAGAAATCTTTGGGTCATAGGCCTACTAGGGTCAAAGGATGAAATTAAATAAAGACAACTAGACGGAAGTTCTAAAGAGTAAAACTAGATTAGCATAGATATCATTTGCCAAACTCACATTCACCCTAAATAAAAACCAGGAGAAATTCTAAGTATGTGATTTAAGGTATCTAATCAACGTATGTTACCTGTTCATGTTTTCCAAAAATGAGCATTTAAAAGGAAGGATAAAATGGCTAAGAAACAAATGGAAATGGAGAGACTAATGCTAGATATTAGATCCATAGAAAAACACAATTGTAAGAAACAGAACAAAAGCAAGCGACTTGTCAACACTGATAGCCAAGCTTAAATGGTAATGTGCTGGCCATACTTTGAGAGAAAGACAATAGGTGGAATAAAAGAATGTGACATAAGCAATACTGGGAATACGGACAAGAAAGAGAAAGACCACAAATGAGATGGACGGACGACCTAAGGAGGGATACTTGACAGGGGTGAATGCAGAGCGCTTGTGACCGAGAACAGTGGAGAAGGGAATACATTGACTTTATTCTCGTACATCAAAAGCAATACTCATGGCGTACCTTCCGTCAGAGAAGCAGTGACTTTAAATTTTTTAAATAGATTGGTTGTCATTTTTGAGAAACTGTTTCTTGTATAAAATTGGTGTAAGTTAGGGATTCCGCGTTACCTTAAGTAAACAGCCTTTAAATGTCTTTTAAATCCCGTTTTATTTATTAAACAAAACGAAGAATCAAGAGTTCTATTATTGCCTTTTCATCAGGTTAAAAGAGGTTTTCTTTCATTACAGAAGGTTTCTTTGGATGTTCTGACCCGTTCACATTTTTAACATTAACTTGAATGAAGTATTTAATTGTTTTGTTTATTAATGTTAAAATAAAACGAACATATAACTGATTTATAATCTTATGAATAACTTTATAACTAAATAAATACTAGGTAAACCCTCTTCCTTGTTATTAAATACGATTTTATTTATTTAACAGAAGAATATTTTTCATATAACTTATAAATTAAAAAATGACAAAATCCTTTTGTTTGATTTAGTTATCTTTGTAACTTATTTTCCTGAACCTATAAAGATAAGTTATCTATAATGACATCAGTCTAGTAATTTATCGTTTTATAAACAGTGCTATAAATTTTCAAAATTTTGTCTTAAAGATAATGGATTAAATTTATTAGTGTTCTAAGATTTATTTTCGTTTGATTATGATTTTGCTGGAATTGTTGATAAATCTGTTAGTAAAATATAAGCGTAATTTCATTAAAAATTGTATCATGAATATTTGAGTAGAATAAGCCACCTCATTACCTCTAAACTACTACCTCCTTGGTCAATTAAAGGTTTTTATAATTAAAATTAAATTAATTTCAGAACCTCTTGTAATAATAAAGCCGTAAGTACCATAACGACAAAAATTTATTAAAATTATTAATTAATTTTACTTAAAATCCTATTCCCACGGTTTTTTACATGTTTTATTAGGCTTTTTTACTTAAAACAACTACAAATGAGTGATTAAATGCGGCATGAATGACATGAAGAAGATGATCACTCACGTGATACTTCATATTTTTATGTGTGTGGGCTGTATAGTTATTTCAAAATTATATGACTGCCAGTTTAATAATGTTTTTAACTATATAATAATCCTGTAGTGAATTTCTGCTCAATTTTCTCTTTAACCTCCGCTGGGGAAGTCAGGTAGGTGTGGTGTATGCAATTTTTTTTTTAAACTAAGTTAGTTTTATGTTTGTCAGTTTTTCTTTGAAATCGTCCGTAGTAGTCTTTGATAATATTAATAACGTTAGGGATTCGTAAGCCGTTTTGTATGATTTCGTTACGCACGTACCAAGATTTGTAAATATACCAGACTTGTGAAAATATAAACATGGTTGTTGTTTAGGTCAGAAGCCAAAAGGCTGGTTTGAATCTCTAGAGGTTTTACTAAGTAAAACAAGGAATGGTTTACAATTACCGTCCTCAATAAGTGGAAAAGTGTACTTATCAGCATGCCATTATGTTTTGATCTTGATAGATGTTGCTAGAAATTAACTTATTTTGTAAAACTTTTTATACAAATATGTCGGGTTTTGGAGTTTTTAGTTACAGTAGAGCAGCGGTTCTCAAACTTTTTATTTCGAGCCCCCCATTTGGTTAAACTGTAAGCCACGCCCCCTTATATTTACATACATGTGTTCATTTTTAATAACAGTTTTACTGGTGATTGTTGGTTAAGTTACATGTTTAAAGCCTATTCCTATTGGGACAATCGGTTCAGTGTTGAAATAAAACATAATAAAAACATACTTACAAATAGATCAGATGTATTTGTAATAAGTACATATTACTAAATATGATTCAAAACAAAAATTAAGACTATAATGTGATGGATGAGTCTACTTTTTTCTCAAGACAAAGCTTTCTGAGCTTTCTGAGGTTTCTGGGGTCAGTTCCGACAGCGGAACCGCTTAAGTTCTCTTGTCACATCTAATCTTGAACGATATTTGCTTTTAAGAGTAGAAAATCCAGATTTACAAAAATATGTAATAGCAAAGGGGATGAGTAGGCTACTTTTAAGGGTTTTTTTTACTCAAAAAGGGTATTCTTTTTGGACACTGATCCAGAAGGGGGTGAGCAAACATTCCTTAAATTTTGTTTCTTTGTGACAAAGAAAGTTTCACTTAATTTTTTAAACAAAGAATATTTCACTTCATTTATTTGGTCTACACAAAAATTCATTTATTTTTTAAACTAAATTTTGCGCCTCCCGAACCCTTCATCGCGCCCTCCTTTTTGAGAACCAGTGCAGTAAAAAATTCAGCAAGTTCGGCTATCCCAGTAATTTAGATTGAAACTGCTTGTACTATGAATTTTTATTAAAATTTTGATTCATTATAAAATTTAGATTATTCAAAAAGTCAGTAGCAAATCTTAACAGAGTTTAAATAGTTTGTAGTAAAATAACTGTGCTTACTTCATTAATGTGACGAAAGATAATGAAAAGAGAACGGATTAAGTGAACGCACTCACAGTGGGTGGCCTTAAGTTTAAGATACTTATCGTTTTAGCAAAGAGAAATAGAGAGTCTAGATAAGCTTTAAGCATTTGAATTGTGTCGTATAAGGTGCATTACCAAGATGCAGTAAATTGCGACTTAGTTTATTTACCGATCGGTATTAAAGAAAATTCTAAGTTTTTAACCAGTAAAATAATGTGTGCATTTATATATTTGAAGTTAGATTTGTTATTTATAAATACAATAACGTTTTACCGATTGCTTTATCAAAATTATTGTTATGCATTATTTCAATAAAAAATATTCTAGATTAAACTGTAATGCATTCCATTCCAATAACGGATAACTTTTTATCCTAATATGCTAATATGTAGCAAGTTTTATTTATTTAAATAAAATGTATCGAATGCATTGGAAATTCAAATCGCAAGAATTTATTTTTATTTTATATTTCAGAAAAAAACTTATTTAGTTTATAAGTAAATTTCTTATCGGGTTTTCTGTTTATTTAACGTTTGATAAAATTTATTTTTCAAATTATTGAGCATGATAATTTTGATTTATCATTGAATCGGATAGTATCAAAAGAAATTCAATATCTAGGCTCACAGTTATTCTTGTTTATATCCTGAATTTCAGTGACATACTTTACAAGAAATTAAGTTTAAAACGGAAATTTATGTGCTTTGTTAATGTTATTTACAACTGTGTATACTACGTACAAGTAGTAAATTTGAGGATTGCTTTTTGCGATCGATGTTGGGGGAAAATATGACGTGAATGACTTAAGGAGAACAATACTCAGTAGTAAGACGCCCACGGATTATTTTAAATTGAAAAAAAATTATATTTATGACAAAATTATGACTATACAGAGAAAGGATAACATGGATGATTGAATTTGTTTTGCTGTAGTTAATTTTTTAGTATTTATTTTTTGTCATGAACATTCATGACAACCACCTTGGATTGCTGTAATTACCTTCTTTGACTTGGAGTGAACGTGAATCTGAACAGTGACTCTCTGAGAGTTTGTTTATATCTGTGCGTCAACTGATTACCGTGATGCTCGTCTGACCGGGATTACTTTACAATTTGTAGCAAATTTCTACTGGATGTTAGAATGGGCTGTTCCGAAGGCCTAAGTTAAAATTAATTTAATTTTTTCGATCAGTAATATGTGGTAAAATTTAACCACTTAGGAAACTAACTAATTTTAAAACGTCTGTGAACTTTACTCAGATGTT
Source organism: Catonia carolina (assembly GCA_035578175.1). Taxonomy (NCBI): domain Eukaryota; kingdom Metazoa; phylum Arthropoda; class Insecta; order Hemiptera; family Achilidae; genus Catonia; species Catonia carolina. The sequence goes on from JAQMRL010000002.1 coordinate 88,348,497, forward strand.
TGTCATATAAAGTTTCATTAAGGCTCCACATCAATACATAGGTCAATAGTTAATTTGGGAACATTTACTGAAAAGAAAAACTACAACAGGTGTTTCAATTTATACTAAATAATGACATTACTACATATTTTTACAGAGAATTATTAAAAATGGAATCACAAAAAGTAAATAAGGTGCAACAAATTGACTTATTTCCTTACCTTAAGACACTTCCAGTTCTCTTTAAAATCTTCCTGCTTCAAATTATGGTATGGATGTTAATCCTCTTCTGATAGCTTTTTTAATCTTCTTATTTCTAAACTTAATTAAAAATTAAAGAAAGCGTCAATATATTGTAAATAGTGGCATTATTAAAAGAAAATATAACATGTAAAAACCAAGGCTGTTAAAATTTCTCTGTTTATTTGAATATCTATTCCTCGTTATTGAATTAAAATTGTAAAGTATTGAGATGTAATTAGTTTATTTAAATTATAGAATATTAAAAGCCATGTGTTGTAACACAATTGATTCTTGTAATAAATGAATGAGGTTACTAATAAAAAATAAATAAAAAAAATCTTGACTAACGTAGGCAACAGTTACAAGTAAAACAATATTTTGTTTGTTTTTGTTTTTGATAAAATGAAATAATTGAATGCCATGTATCGTACGTTTATTGAATATTCAAGTTTTTGTATTTTAAACAATAAGGCAAAATTGAAAATTCACTTTGATTGGAGTTTTCGTTGTTATTAAAAATTAGCTTTTTCAATAGACTTGAATATAAATTAGCTTCCTAGCTTTTATTATAACGTTTTTAACAAAGAGGTCATATTAATAGTTTAAAGTTTTCGTTTGTAAAATGTACATACAATTTGGTATATGTATTTGTAATGATCGAAAAGTTTAATTTTAGTTTACTTGTTGTAGGCTATAGATAAATTCAGAATTGTTAGACTGTCATGTAAATTGTAATTTTTACCCTGAATGAAAAATGTAATGTATTTACTATTGACATGTTTATAAGATCGTCTTATTATTAGATCAGTCATAACAACTTTATAGTACAGTATACACACTGGATTTAAGACAATAATTATTTGGGTAAATTTAATTCAGTAAGTATTTTAATTTAAAATATTAGTTTTGAAGACATGATGATTTTATTTCTTTACTGATTTGCTATTTCCGTCTTATTAGATCAATACTGCTGTAAGAAAGAGGCTGCTGTAAGAAAAGGTGTACGACAAGGTTGTTCATTGTCACCACTACTTTTTAACTTGTATACCTGTAGGAGAGGCTATAAATGAAGTGAAGGAGAAATTTGACGCAGTTATAAAAATTCAAGGAGAAACAATAAAAATGCTGAGATTCGCCGATGATATAGTAGTATTAGCCAATACAAAGAAAAAACTAGAGGATATAATAAATGGAATGGATGAGATCATGAGAAAGGATTACTTCATGAAAATTAATCAGAACAAAACGAAAGTGTTTTGCAGCAGCAAGAGTGGTTTAGAAGAATTGGGAAATTTAAAAGTAGGCAACGAAAACATACAGGAAGTTGGGGATTTCTTTTATCTAGGGAGTAAAATAACAAAAGATCGTAGAAGCATAAGTGATATCAAAAGTAGAATTGCTCAAGCTAGAAAAGGCTTTGAAATAATAAACAGCTTATTGACTACAAATATTGATTTACAGATTAGAAAACATTTCTTAAAACATTATGTTTGGAGTGTAGCATTATGCGGGAGTGAAACGTGGGTGATCGGGGGTGTAGAAAAGCAGAGGATAGAAGCTTTTAAAATGTGTTGTTACAGGAAAATGTTCAAGATTAGGTGGGTAGACAAAATAAGTGTTAGTGGTAGTTCGTAGGCGAGTGGATAAAAAAAGAAGTATATGGAAGCATCTTACCAGAAGAAGGGATAGGCTAGTGGGGCATATCTTAAGACATCCATGTATTGGTCTATCAATAATGGAGGGTAATATTGAGGGAGTAAATTGTAGAGGGAGGCAAAGATTAGAATATATATAAAGCAAAATACAAAAGGTGTAGGGTGTTACAGATATGTAGATATGAAACGACTTGCGCTAGATAGAACAGTTTGGAGAACTGCATCAAACCAGTCGAGAGACTGATGACAAAAAAAGATCAGTACTAACAATTTTGTAGTACAGTATACACACTGCGGACATTCCCAACGACGGAGATACGTTACTGGCTTCATTTGCTGACCATACGGCTGTCATCAGCTCACATGGCAATTCACACGATACGTACAACGCTAAAACTTATAACAGTATATTTTCCAACTTCAACAGTGGTTCATAGACAAGAGAATCAAAGTAAACCCAATGAAGACAACTAACGTCACACTTTAGATATAACTTCACTTTAGATAGAAACACACGTTCAACACTTTTCTTGGAACGATCAGCCCTAACACAGACTGACAAAGTTCGCTATTTGGGCTTGCACATTGACAGACGAATGACTTGGAACAGTCATATTCAGTTGAAGGAAATTTTACTTGAATGTAAAAAAAAAAAAATAACTCTTCTCATATCTTTCCAGGAGGTCAAAACTACCTCTATTGTACAAAAAATTCTACTCCAACCGTTTTGGACTTACGGGTGTATGGTATGTAGCTCGGCTAAGCCCTCCAAATCCATACGGACTAGTGCCGGCCCTGGTTCGTAACTAACGGAACGTTACATAACACTATTACGTTACATTACAGGTACCATAAGCTAACGAGATCATTCTTCAATATTACAGACGTTTTAAACGGAAACTTCCTGAAAACGAAAACCGACTGATACGAAACCTGTACATGTCAGCACACATCAGTTGTATTTGTGTTACGGAAACCAATGAAATTCAATCTTAAAAAAATTAAAACGTTTAAGTTCTGAATATTAGTATTCTCAGTGGTAAACAAACAAAATCTTTGTCGGTAGGATTTATTTTATGAATCAATAAACAAAATTTGCTCAATAAACGTTCTTTAGAATTTACTTTTGCCAAAAATTGTTCCACAATCTCTAAATCCTTTCAGTTATATTTCTTCTGGCGTGTATAAAATTGGTATGAGCAAGTATTTGTTAAATATAAAATGTATTAACATAAAAAATGTTAATTTATAAAAGTCTAATATGATTAATCGTAATTGGGAAATCTTACTTAATCTACTGTTGATAACACTTAAAATAGTTTTGTTGGAACAGTGATTTTTTATTGCTATTAATTAATATATCTTGAAGTGCAGGAATATAAAAGATTTGAAACATGTCAATGAAAAATCACTTTTATTATTAACTTTCTCTTTTATTACCTTTTTCATTGGCGTGGCAAGCCCTCAGTTTATAGCATGCCGTTACATAGTTTTTTCTAAGTGATAAAAATATATGTATTATTACAACTAAAAATACGTGATTCTTTTTTAAAAGACTTCTATATATTAATATATTTTAAGCTATTTCCAAATCTAATTATTTATTCTGTTTTTAACAACTGTGCAAATTGGTTGCTTTGTTACTTTTAGTTGAACAACTTTTGAAAATGTTTTACATGAGTTTATTTTTTAAGAACAAGGATTCTTTTTATTTTATTTCATTGCATTTCAATCTCATATCTTAGAACGTTTTTTGTTATTTATATATTTTTTCAATCCGGTTTTTGATCTGACAAATCGTATCAGTATTTTAAATCTGGCCTTAAACACTGATTTATAATGACTTAAGTTTTTACATTTGTTTTTAGACTTTGTAATTTTTCTTATGTATTTTTTTATCTTTAGTCTTATTCAGGATATTTATTAAATAAGTTCTATACACACTTTAATTAATTTAAATTTGATTTATCTAGTCGAAATCTGCAATATTTATTTATAACTTTGACTCCTGTATATATTAATGAAATACATTTAGTTACATAAATATTTTATTTTTCTATAATTAAAAATGGCGTTCTCAATACAATAAACGGTTTTATCTATCTTCTTCTAGTTTTTTTGTATTATGACCAGTCCAGATTAATATGTAATTACTTATATTATTATATAAATTGTAAAGTAACTATCTGTTATTTTAAAGCTGATAAACTTGTTAAGTTATAACGTCTATTTTATTTAACTTATTGTTGTTACTTTACCTTTATTTTACTTGTAAGCAACATTTTTTGCATCCAATTGTTTATAAGACCTGGAATAATTGTTGAGAGTTCCAGCTACACATCTGCTTTCTTTTAAATATTTACTTATTTCAACCTACATTATGATTTCTAAAAATTCAGCAATTTTAGTAAAATATACTTTAATCTTCTTCTTTGAGTGCCTATCCGCTACGGATGTGGGCGACCATCATGGCTATTTTGACTTTATCCGCTGCCAACCGGAACAATTGCATGGAGCTCCTACCAAACCAGGTTCGCAAGTTCCCAAACCAGGATATTCTTCTCCTACCGGGCTTCCTCTTGCTATCTATCTTTCCCTGCAGGATGCGTTGTAACAGTTCATAACGTTACGAATTCCTCATGATATGACCCAAATATTGCAGCTTCCTTGCTTTCACAATATTAACAAGTTCTGTGGTTTTCTTCATTCTTTGCAGAACTTCAACGTTGGTCACTTTATGGGTCCATGGTATTTTCAGAATCCTTCTGTAGAGCCAGAGTTCGAAGGCTTCTAGTCGATTGGTCGTTTCTTTTGTTAGAGTCCAGGACTCCACTCCATACAGCAAGACAGAAAAAACATAGCACCTGCAAAGTCTCAGTTTCGTCCCCAAAGTAAGATCATGACTTTTGAAAGCCGCACCCATAGAGCTAAAGATGTTCCTAGCCCTACCAATGCGACTCTTGATCTCCTGTGAGTTATCCCATGCCTCATTAATGACGGTTCCGAGGTATTCGTACTTAGAGACTCTTACAATTCTTTCTTGATTTATATACAGGTTAGTACCCCTAATTTGTTTTTTGTTAACTACTATGAATTTAGTTTTGGAGGTGTTTATGTCAAGTCCATATATGCTGCTTGTTTCTTGGATTCTGTTCATGAGTGTCTGCAGTCCTTCTATTGAATCCGCAAAAACAATTGTATCATCCGCATACCGCAGGTTGTTAAGCCTGAGTCCAATAACTAAAATGCCCTCCTCTAAGTTTTGTAGAGCCTCTCGGAAGATGTGTTCGGAGTACAGGTTGAATAATATTGGTGATAATATGCACCCCTGTCCAACCCCTCGCAGAATTTCCACTTCATCTGTATGCTCGCTATCAACCCTCAATATGGCCGTTTGATTCCAATACAGATTTGATATTATTTTGAGATCTCTCCCATCGATTCCTGTCTGTTTCAATATTTCAATCATTTTTCCATGTTTGACACGGTCAAAGGCCTTCTGGTAATCAATTAAACATGCAAACACATCACAACTGACATCCCTGGAATTTTGAAACAGGACCTGAACACTAAATAGCGCCTCTCGTGTTCCGACTGCATTGCGAAACCCAAACTGATTCGGGACTATTTCTCTTTCGCACATACGGTATATTCTTCTGTGAATAACTTTGAGGAAGAGCTTCAACATGTGACTCATTAAACTTATGGTACGATAATCTCCGCATACTTTTGCCCCTGGTTTTTTTGGTAAGGCTACGAATTCTGACTTCAACCATTCGGAGGGAATTTGACCCGATTCATAGATGGAATTGAATATTGCTTATATAATAGTATAATTGAATATACTTTAATACTGTACGTTTTTAGCTTCATAGTTGTCTTTTTCGTTTCTATATACTAAGGTATTGTAACACCTAAACCTAGGTTTGTTCGAGATCTGGGTATATCATATATTAAACAGACGTTCATTAAACTTATAACAATTATTCATTGACACAATTAATTTAAACTTAGACTACTAACAAATACAATTAGGTTACTTCAGTTAAACTAATTACTTAACTTAAGCTTAAACTAAACTTGACTTTAATTAAGAAACTGTCAATTAGAAATGATTTATCTGTCCACAACCACTTGCTATTATCCGTACGCGCACACACTATTAACATAGTTCATAGGTCTCGTAACAATACTATTTCGAAAGGGCTGAAAATACTAATTTCATTCACATTTCAATTACTAACTACAAAAGCACTAACTGGTTTGTATCTGCGGTCTGATAATAAATTCTCCAAACAATCGAGCCCTTTTTAACACTTTCTCCATTTCACTGGAACATAAAAGAAGAAATAAAAATAAACGTTCCTACTAGTTTCGATTTCCGAGAAAACCTATTCAAAACATTTCACTCATCGCAATCCATTAGTCCTTATTCAATACACTTCTCCCCATACAATTTAAAATTATTCACTATAAACAATCTATTTTCTCGACCATTTCTGGGATATCACTATTCAAATATACAGTACAATGTTTTATCTTCATTTTTTCTGCAGTTCAAATTGTTATTTTGTAGGCCTACTACTTTCCATTTAAATTTAAAAAAATATTTGGAGAATTTTACTTTTTCATCTATCTATAGGTAATATAAACCTTGGCCTACTAATATAATATCTTTTCCCAGCTTTTTTAAAAATTTTCCTAGAGCTGTACAAAACTAACAACTACGATATGAGATGAAGAAAATGAGTAATAATTGGCATCTTGACTTGGAAAAACACCACTTAGCAGCCATATAATCAAAATTTTGGTTTGGTAGCGGGGTAGGGCTCAATCTGTTTTTTTTTGTTTTACGTCCGACTGTTATGCACATTAAGGCTTTTGAAGCGTAACAGATGAAAACAACCGGTGAAAAATTGCCAAACCTGACCGGAAATCTTACTCGGGTTAGTTATTATATCTGTATATATTAGTTCGGTACGAAAATTGAATTTTCCTGTCAGAAAGAGGGCTGATGTGCCTGTGACTTAGTAGTAAACTTCAAAGGGATTTTAAAAATATACTGTTCATTTATTGAAATTGAAGGTGATTAAACACATACAGATTTCTGAAAACTGCTAGGTACCGATTGATGACGCTGCTTCAAGCACTTGCAAATGTGGGGTTAGTTATATTGAAGAGGCGTCTACAATTTACTGTTCTGTTTCACAATTTAATTTTTAAATTTCGTTTATAACTGAGGCTTTTTTACAACCACTTGTACTTGGCTGGTGTAAATACACATAAGTTGTACAAATGATTTATAAACTGTTAATTTGATGTTTATAATTATTTTGATCGTTGCAATAGTAATGAACTTATTTTGTTTTCGTCTGTTGTAACATCTTGAAGACCATTTAAAAATATAAAGAATTATACAGTTGGATAATAATAGAAAACTTACTATTGTTTAAAAGATAAGTTAGGTTCATATATTTCCTTATCGAAATTCAAATTTTATAAATGGAAAGGTTAAATAAAACTGGTTTTATTAGAAAGAAACATGAATCGTATTTTGGTTGCATCAAGAACCCACCTTTTGTTTAGAAATTTTAATTAGTTCTTTATTCTAATTATAAAAATATACCATGTCTTTCAACTTTCCATTTGTTTGTAACAAAAAATATTGGGCTTATTGTAATAAATTAAATGAAAAATAGATACCCCTACATTCTTTGCATATTTTTAACTTTCTTACTAGAATTTTAACAAGTTATTATTTACAAGTAGTTCTTTTATTTTGATCTACAAATGAAAAAAGTTAGTTATTTGTAGTGCAGCTGTTTCTATTCGTTTTAAGGTATAACTCTTTTATATTTTTACAGATTACTGGAGTTTTCTCGTCGTTTTAGTGAACCCGAATTTCATCGTAATAATTCTTATTGTTAACTTCAACTTCTGTGCCCTAATCACAGTTGACTGAATTAGAAAAATTGTTATGATAAAAGTTAACTGTTTTTGTTATTTGTTGTTTTTGTTGTTGTTTAGGTCATCAGCCAAAAGGCTGGTTTAAACCTAGAGGCTTTACTAAGTAAAACGAGGAGTAAGGTAGTTTACAGTGCCTTCCTAACTTCCTCACAGAAAAAATATGTTTATCAGCATGCCAGACCCTCTGAAAAGCATCTACTTTTTTCCATCTAGCATTTGTCTTTACTGTAACCATACAAATGACACTTTCACTTTCCTCACAGACTCTGGCTGTATAATGTAATTCAAAAATCGGCTGACAATGTGATAAGAAACAAAACTATTTTTTGTAGCCCTGGAACTAGCAGATTGAGTACAAATAATTTAACACTCCACCTGCTTGTTATGAACATATTTTGTTATTTATTACAGTTGTATATTCACCAATGAAAATTTACAACCATTAACTGTTGGTAAATTATGTAACTTACGCCATATCTCTACTCCAACGTCTATAAATAACTTTGCTTTGTGGGTTTTGAGGTATGTGTAATGAATTAAGGTCGTATTTAAGTCAGTTTTTGTTTTGAGGAAGTTTCTTTTTGAAATATCTGTAGGCCTATAAGCAAAAAAAAGCATCGTTAACATGGGAATATTTAGGCAATTGTGAACGATGATAGCTCTGTAAAAGGTATTTTTCATTATTAGTCTACGAGGGCGGGAGTTGGTAAAATTATGCACTGGTATTTAGATTACATAGGTTGTAGATTTGTTAGTAACGACAGAAGTTCTTATTAAAATAAACTGAATAATTTTGCCTGATTTAATAGTTAATTTAGGGTTTAATAAAACTTTCCTTAAAATTTTAAATGACAAAATAGTTTTCTGTACAGTGTTTTTTTCTTGCAGTGTGTTTCTTGGTAGACTCCTAGTGTACCTACAGTAGAAATATTGTACTTAAAGTATTGTAACTACATAACATTGATATTCTAGAAATAGTTAAGGGAATAAATTGTTTATTGTAAAAAATTATGTATATATTGTATGATTTGTTGTATATTGAAGAAAGATAATAGATTGCAATGAATGAAATATTTTGAATGGGAATAAACTTTTTGAAAACGAAACTAGAAGAAACGTTTGTTTTAATTTTTATTTCTTCCACTATTAAAGCGTTCTGTTAAAGCAGAGAAAATGGTAGAAGAGTTTTTCTTAAAGATTTTTCGAAAATGGTAGAAGAGTTTTTTTATTCTTTGAGGAACTACCAGACTGCAGGTATAAAAACAGTTAGCGTCTTTATAGTGAGTTAGTTAGTAGGAAATGAATGGAATTAGTGTTGTCGGGCCGTTTTGAAAAAGTGTCTTTACGTTACCGGTTCTGAATGCCGTTAATATTGCGTGTGCGTGCGGGGGGTTTCAAGTGGTTGTGAACAAGTAAATCAGTGTTTTGACTGTTAACTGACAATATCTTATAGTCGAGTATAGCTTTTAAGCTTTTTTATGCTTTGAATTTTGTAATTAATTTAATTGAAATAATGTATTTGTAATTTGTTCGTAGTTTAAGCTTAATAGTTAATTAATTGTCATATGCAATTAAAACTAGTCAAACAAATAAATCATTTAGTATAAAATATTACGAATGATGAAAAGTAGTTTAAGTTTGAAAGAAATCTATGTTAGAGGTTTAAGTTATTTAAAATTGGTGTGATTATTTTAAAATATTAAATTTTTGAACAATATTACATATTTTTTATAGGTATTGTTCTTAAATATTCTTTGAATTTTCCTTCGCTGTGTATTCATTCATCTAAGCATATTCTGTTGTATAAAAAACTACATAACATTTCCAAAAAATCGTACTAATGTTGTTTAGTGACGTCACTAGCATATTATTGTCACTGCCTCGTCACATCGTACATATTAAAACGATCAATTGTTGCCGTTGTAATAATTGTCGTTTCCTGCAGTGAAAGCAACAGGTGGGCAAGACTCAATTCGGAGTCGAGAGTGGCTCTGTGTTGCGGTACAGGCTCTATCGTTCTATGAATTGTTTGCCTGGTTGCATAGTTATCAGGCACAATACGGTAGGTATAGGGTCTACATTATTGTTGGTACTGTTTGTTAACCTTTTATGTAAATTAGTAGATTTAACCTTCTTATTATGGTTATTAATAACAAACAAAAAAGTTTAAGTGCAGTTATTATTATTAATTTATTTAATACATGCAATTATATTATATAACCTTTATTGAAAATTACAGTAGTTATTCGCATTGTTTGCACGATTTACTTATTATAAAATTATAGTTTAAACAAAATTTAGTAAGCCGTAACATGTAATTTATTAAAAATCATCTTTTCAATTATTCATTTTCTAACTATTAACATTCTATACTTGAGAAAAACACCGAATTTTCCTGTGTTTCCTCTGACTAGTGAAAATAATCTATTTATTCATCGATTACTATATTAGTACAGAAATCTGTTTTTAATTTCCAATGATCGAAATATCTTTTTTTAAATTAAATATTAATAGAACGGATTAAACATCTTCATGTCAATACATTCAACATTTACTCTGAAAATGCGTTATTTATTATTTAGTATATTTTTGTCTGTTTTAATTGTAATTTAACAACAACGAAGTAAGCTTATCTTGTTTACGGCCATTAAACTTTTAGGCTATCAGTTGTTTTATTTTAAGAACATACCCCATGGTAAACAGTAATTAAAAAAGATACACAGATAGATAATAGCTTATCAAAGCAAGGCTGACTCTGTTTCACACGGTTTACAAGTTTATCAAATGTACTGAAAATTTAACACAATCTTATATCAAAACTCTACTTCTGGTGAGATTGATTCAATTTCTGGGACAAAATTTATCCAACTTTCATAATTTTTTTATGTTTCGTTGAATTATTTTGGCAATAAAGCTCAATTTATTTTTAGTTAAATCTTTTTTTAAGTAGGTTGATAGAACCCTGACTGTAAACTTTTTTTTATTTCGTTTGTTAACACATGTCGGTCGCACTCGTATTAGAGACGATTGTTTTAATAGTATAGCAAAACATTTTTTTATCTTCATAAGCAATACGGATTAGACCTCCTTACATATTTCAACTTCAAACGTAGTAAGTAATCTGCCGTTTGTTAAAGTAGTTGGGATGCCCATCTCTTTGAGGTCATCCAATTCTACTCTGATCAATTGATTTGTAAGTAAACATCAGTTTTGGGCGTTTCATTAACTGATATCCGCAACAAATTACTACGTATACCACTCTTGCCTATGTTTTGCAATTGTCAATAACAACTGTGGCACATTAAATGCATGTATAATATCTCCATTTCTTTTATTGTTTTGCAATTGACACACTGCTAAAAATCTATTAACAATCTCAGCTCAGCAGCCAGGTTCCAAAACTCTGAACCACGCATCAAAACTGGCAGAACTAAGGTGTGATAAAACTTTAAGATGGTCTCCTTCCGGGTTTTACCGACCAGCGTTTTTCTAAAGATATAAAAGCACTTTAAACTTTTCCAATTTCATTTCTGCATCATGATTACATATAATAGACATCCCATCTCTTGTAAATAAACCTGTTTTAAGGTTTTGTTATTATAATGTATTTTACTGATTGATGATGAGTAACCTTGAAACCCATCACCCTTGTCTTCTTAAAAAAAATCTGGAAGTTATGTTGCTCAGAATTTAAGTAAATATATAAAGTTCCCTCTATAAATTATCCTCAGACTCCGGAAACAGAACCAAATCATCAACAAAAAAAATTAAAATATTTTCAAAGGAGTCAAAATTATAAATTTTTTTGTTAAGTGCAAATTAATGGCATCAACGAACAATGTTACATCTGGTAATCAAGTGGCCAATAGAAACTACTTGAAGAAAAGAAATTATTGTTAAAGAAAATTTCGTAGATATGTTGACGTTCCCAAGAATCTGAAATCTCTCTAGAACGGTAAAAATTCTACAGTTTTCACGAATTAATCGCAAAATGTGACTACTGTCACTCCGTTGAATTTGTAGTTAATACGCTATTTTATAAAACAATAGGTCCTGGGATTGATTTTCGGCTAGTGTTTAAAAATTAATACTCTTTTTAACACATTAATTTAGTTTCTACAGTAGTCACTATTAACAAAGCTTTTGACGCAAATTTAGATTAATTATAGTCCAGCCTTTCTTAGTTTGCTCCTACTGTAAAGAAATAATGACGTCACTGAGCATGCGCATTATATAAAAATGTGTACACGCTGATTAAAAAGTAACAACAAAATACTTTTAAAAGTATTTTTATAAATGAAATTGTTTGGACTACATCATATCATGACTGATGTTTAAAGTACTTAAAGTACTTATAATTTAAAACATAGTTAACTTAATGGGAATACGACATCAATAAAGTCGTGGACCCTAGCGTGCACCCTGTAGTAGCTGGCTTTAGTTTGTTGACAGTAGGAACAAACTAAGGACGGCTGAACTGTAAAAGAAAACTCATGTCATTGTTGAAATTACGTGTCAACCATTACTTCATATGTGGCTAAACTTCAGTAAATATATCGCAAGTTCCATTTCCAAAGCCTTAAAGTTGTGGATTAAGGAATATCTGTACTAGCATAGTAGACCCATGCGAATAAATTCACAGTGTTCTTGGGTTTCAAACTCCTATCATTAAATAAATGGTTTAAGTTAACAACAAACTTAACCGTTCTTAGAAGAACGGTGAGTAACTACTAAAGCACAGTATAATATGATAGTGTCGTTTTGAAAAAACTGTTTTAAACTAAAACATTAAATAAAAGAACATTAACACAATGTCTATTGACAGAGTGTGACAGGGTGACTGAGGGGGTAAATGAGAACCGCATTATATTACATTGTAAATGAAATTTAATCTTTTCATTTCGTAAAATGAAGCTCATATTAGCATGAATTTCAAGTTTACAACTTTTGGGCAAATAAGGAAAGAATATTCTGTACAGCATGTAAAATTATAAAAATGCGTCAGTAGAACTCTGTATTTAGAAGTTATTAGAATTCTCATTTGAAATACATTGGAAGCGATTTTGCGTTTTAAATATGCAGATATAAAACAATTGAGTGGAAGAAAGGACTTTCTTACGAAAAAGCCAAGTAGAAGGAGACTCTTACAAGACATCTTTCGTGACACAAGTGTAAGGTAATAAAATAATGGGTACCTAGTTCTCCTAATTCTTTACTCAATTTATCAAAAATGTATTAGTTGTCTTGTAATTTTTATTTTTCATTTCTCGTAAATAAATTCAGTGTACAAAAAACACGGTAGCTTAAGGTCTTTTTAAAAAAATGTATGTTTTACATTTATTACCTCCTCCTCTGGTATGATTTATTTGTCATATATTTGAAATTTAAAATTTCTATAGATAAAATTATTACAAATTCTACCGTTTTCTGATACGATATAGGATAATAAATTGATATTTTAATCTCAGATCGTTATAGTATATTGAATTAATAATCATATTTCTGTAACTATTTTGACAGCAACAGGATGCGCTCATGATTTGTGTTGATTTGATAAATTGTATGATAACGCTCGCTACTATTTCAACTCAACATCAATATTGTTCACTTAAAAACAGATTAATATATTCAAAATGAAAACATTTTGTGAAAGGATATGTATCTGTATTCAAACAAATTAATATAAATTTTAAAATTCCTCTTTCAAATAGAATTAATTAATTTTATCTCTGTTTTGGGAATTATAGAGAATTCAATATCAACTGGAATCAACCTTATATTCTTATTATCTAACAACCGAATTCTACAGACATTGTAATGGTGTATTAAAGGCTAAAAACTTAAAAGGTATTTATAAAAACTTAGAGATGAAGTAATTTTTATCTTAAGAATATGTAGAAACATTTTTTGAAATAGATCACAATTTCCACAGAAATCAATCTAAATAAAAAACAATCTTTAGAGTACGTCAATGCTCGATTTAACGCACTTCGATTAAACGGACTTTCAATTTAATAGACTAGCCTCCTAAATAAATAAAATGCTTTGATAATGACAAAAATCTAAAAAAAATTAATTTTTGTAAAAAAACCTGTAATTATATTTTTGCTGTAAGCAAATCCAATGTTTACTTTAACACATTATAGAAACATACGTGACCGATTGTGTCGTAACCGAATGAATTTCAATTTAACGGACCGTCACCAAAAACTTACTTAGGTTTTAAAGAAGAAATTACGCAGCTAAGTTCAAAATATCAAGAAAAATTAGCAGATCACCCAAATTTTTTGGCGCTTAATTTACTTGATAATAGCGAAGACGTAACACGACTAAAACGAATAAAATTACTTGACTTTCCATTTAGATTTACCGACTAACCTACATTGTTAATAAATTATATTCCATATCAACATCAACATCATCTTCTTCCTCTACGCATTCTACTATCACCGCTATCAATTTTGCTACATTTTCTATTATTGTTTTTCATGTTTTATCTAGTTAATGTTTTCAAAAATTATAAATAATTTTCTTTTTCTTTTCGAAGCAAAACCATTGGGTATTGTCTTCGTCACGTGAACACTTTCATGTTATTTACGTATAGTTTTTGTTTTTAAACTGATTGTAAATAATCTCAGATGTTAAAAAAGGTATACCCCAAAATTAGTCGGTTAAATCGAGCATTGATACCTGTAAAACATCCTAAAGGTTGCCAAATTGTTTTAAAGCTATAAACGCGCCCACAAATTACCAGCGCAGCGTCTAGATTCAGTTTCATTTTAGGAATTAAACACCAGTATTGTATATATTAAACACCAGTATACTAATCACAAAGTGGAATTAAATGTTTAATTAGTTAACATACCCAACTTTTAATTTCTATTTATTAATAGCTTTCGTTGCACGTAGAGCTTACAATATAATCGTACTTTTCCCGCAAAATATTCCATCAGTATTTCCAGTTGAACTTAGTTGCATTTTCTTTTCTTCGTATAAAGCCAATTTCAGACCATGTAAAGTGAATGTAGACGTTTCTGGAAGCTCTTTTTGCAGCCACACTTTCAGCATTCGTTCACTGTAGGCTTTTCTCTTTTCTTCTGTTCACCTTGTGTTCTGTTTTCGCTCTTCATGGAAGCTCTTAAAGCCCGTAATTAGTTGTCTGAATATGGTTTGGTTCATTAAGTTTCTTCTTCGTTACATTAATCAAAAATAATTATAAATTGCCATAAAAGCTAATTATACTTCCCTGCACTGTAATTTTACTGTAAATTATGTGGCTAAATAAGTTATTTTAAAAATAATATCAGTCCTAGCTTCTACTTCCCTATCAACAACGATTGTACATCCACACAAACAAACAATACAAATAAAAAATTATTTTTTCCTTTTAGAGACCCTGGATCCTCCTTTCCTAAGGCTTACATACGTTCATCTAATCAACATTCCAATAAGCCTTCTTAGTACTCTTTA
Organism: Catonia carolina; assembly: GCA_035578175.1. Classification (NCBI taxonomy): domain Eukaryota; kingdom Metazoa; phylum Arthropoda; class Insecta; order Hemiptera; family Achilidae; genus Catonia; species Catonia carolina. The sequence goes on from JAQMRL010000002.1 coordinate 88,363,811, forward strand.
CTCATCTACAAAATCTTCTGTATTTGCCCATCACACAGGCTTCTTACTGATACATTGAATTCAGTTTTCATTCAGCTTTCAAGAACTTCTCCTTTCTCTTACATCCATACTGAACGCTTTCGTTATCAAGTATCTAACCCAATGATGATAAGCGGTTTATTAAGAACCATTCAATGAAAATGATTTCAATTGAAAAATAAAAATTACAAAAAAAATTAATTCAAAATTATAAAATACATTTTTTTGGTAATGTCACACATTAAGGACGTATATCAGTATACACAAATACAATTGTGATGGTTTTAAATTGTACTTATTTATTGTCTTCATAGCTGCAAAATTGCAGCTTTATTTAAACGTAGTCAATTACTACTCTACCTTTTTGCAGTCCATTATCTTTCTACTTTATAAAATAAAAACAGGTTATTTTAAATTAGGCTTAATCACGAAAGTGTTGAGTTTCACATGTTCAAGAACCATTAACATGTTATACCTTATACTTAAGTTAATATGTAAAAAGAACTTTAAATAAAACTTTGTTACTTGAATTATTCATATTATGATGACTCTTTACTATTTTAATTTACCTTTATGGTAATTATTCTTATGTTGTCAGTGCGGATACGTCGGCGCCTCATGATGAAAAGAAAAACAATTTTAATCGTTTCAGTATTCGGAATCCTACACTTTTGATATTATGAACGTACTAATATTAAACGTCTGATTGTTTTGTATCAAAGAAATTTCTTATTTATATTAAAATTTTCCGTTTTTCGTGGTTTCAACTCAAACTTTACTTTTTCTAGGTATCATTTTATGAATAACTAATTTCGTTTTTCAGAATTACAACTCCATGAAAAGGTACAGCAATAATATTGATTGTTTTAGAGTAGTTACCCTCTTTCGACCCCTTAGGATGAAAGTATTATAAATTGAAGTGCCTAACTTTTTCTAGGTATTACTTACAGAATACGCATGCTAACTTTTAAAAACTCCTAGCGTCGTAGTTTTTCATAGGAAGTTATAAACATGATACGTATGCCCCAGGGGTAATCAGCCCTGTTTTATTTTACCATTTAGGTTATTAGATGATCAAAGTTAAAGTGCTTTAGTTTTTTGTTCTATCCCAAAGAAAAAAAGTAAATTCGCAGAAGTTCAGCTCTGTCGGTGATCAGAAGGTTAGAGGAATAACGACGAGTGTGTGAGTGAGTTAGTGATTAATCAGTGAGGTTTTTTGAATTTTTTATTTATTTTTTATTTTAGAAGGTAGGTAATGATATTAGGTGATAGCCTATACAGATGAAAAAGTGCTAGACATGACCGGGATCAACCCGGGTTTCCAGCATAGAAGCCAGCTGCGCTGAGCACGTCACCACGGGCCGGCTTACGGGACTGTATACATGTCTTAATGCAGATTAACTGATTTGGATATTACTTATTACAACGTAATGATACTCCTTTTTCTGTTCGTCTCATTTTTTTTAGAGGAATAAAAGTAAGGGCTTTGTGGTTCGTACCACTCAAAATTTTACTGATTATTAATATTTTTATTTAAATTTTTAAGATTACTTATAACTCGGTTTGTGTTGTACAAACTCGAGTTTTGTACAAAGACGAATACAAGTATTTTTCAGAACTTCTGTTTGAATAATGTAGGTTTATTTGTTGATAATCAGGTTTTAGTTTGTTTCGAGAATTTAATATGTTTGAGTGGTATCACAAATAATTAATCCGATTGTCAAGATGTCATTAATTATAACATTGGTGGCGTTGACTTGCATTAAAAATTGACTCTTAAGGCAGCAATAGGCCTACTACTGACATCTGAGTTTTCTACTGTAATGTCTACACATCTATGCTGTGGCTTCAGTTACTTGACCTAATTCAGCCCCCCCCCCACCGAAATGGGACACTTGTTATCTACTGACTCTCACTTGAGAGTATCCTCCTATTCATTTCTGTTATGATGAAAATTATTTGATACATCTTGAATATTTGTCGAAAGTTAACTTTCAATTTTTTGTCAAATTTTCTACTTTTAACCAAAATATCTAATCTGCTGATAAAGAATATGTAGGTATATTAGCCCGCATGTTTAAATTATTTAGTCTTTTAATTAGGCTTCTTGTTAAAAGGATGTACTCGTACTAATAACCAGCTCTGTGTACATATTAACTGACTGAAGTTAATTATTTAGACAATTTTTATGAAAATGTTGTTTCTGAAAATCTCCTTCATACATCCAAAACCGCCTAACCCACTGGAGAAATTTCTACTTTCTTCTACCGTATATGAATATATCAGGAGTACGGTAGGACTATTTTTTGTTTTCATGTAGATTTTCTAAATCGAGTCTCCACTGGAAATACACGTTTTCAGGCCCCTGAGTCCAAAAAAACGTGTTTTAAGCGATTAGTTTGTGTGTGTGTGTAAACAAAATATTTTAAGAAAGTAATATAGTATGAAGTTAAAATTTAGAACTTGCAAACACAACACGAAAATTTTCATCAAAATCAGTCAACCGGAAGTAATAATTCATTTATGGAATTTTTCACATTGTTGCGATTTTCTCAAAAACAACTACTACGATTTAAAAAAAAAATATCCTCATTTACTTCTTATTTCGTATTTTTAATGCTCTATAAGATAGAGTGGGCACCATGTCTGCTAAAATTCTCGTAAAAAATCTTTCTTTAAACACTTAATGTGTATTTTAGGGCAAAAGCGTATATTATTAAAGAGGCTGGAAATTAAAAACCTACAACTTGTATTAGGCTACCAATATTGTTTTCTACAATGTTTAGTTTACCGTCAGTCATTTTCTGTACTTTTCTCATTAAAATCGGTAAAAAATAGTACTTTTAAGATTACAGCCTTAATATATATTTGCGACAAAAGTTTATATTATAACTAAAGTTATAATAAAGAAAAATATAATAAAAAAAACCTACACACTTTTATTTTAAACACCTTTTCTAAAAACCCTAGTTTAGCGTCAATTAGTTATTTTTCGTATTTTTAAGTTCAAAAGGGGTTGATTCTCATATCTCATGATTAAAATTATGTTTTGTTTTCATTTTACATTGTTTACTCTTGATTTTTAATTATTTACATTGGTAAGAGAAAATCGTGTGAGTATTTCACGCCAATTTTTCACTTATTGTTGGCCCGGAATTTGATTGCTTGATATATTGGTCAGGGACAGAACTAGAGGAACTCAGAAAAAAACTTAAATAGATAAACTAGGTTTATTTAATATTGTACGAAGAAAAAAGCAAAGATAAAATAATCAAATTAAAATAGTTTTTGAAATTACTGTCAAATAAGTTATTTGGTTAATTCATGAAACCGGTTTTAGTGAAATAAAATTTTCTCGGTTTCTTTATTCGCACGAGGTAAACATTAAGTAGACTTCAGTGCTCTGTCCAGCAAATTTCAGTCTTGTGCAGTAGATACCGAATTATAAATTCATAGCAGTAGTGTTTTAAAGGTTTATTTTTCGGATTTATTATTACTTCCTGAAAAACTTGTTATTAAATTATTAACCTATATAATTTCAAACTAATAAACAATTAATGGGTCATGCGTGGTACGTAATATAATCTATTTCAGATCAATTTTTGAAAATGTTTAAAAAAATACATAGGTGTGTTTTTTAAAGGTAATAAAGAAAAAATGCATGAATTATATGTCATAAAAATATTATTTAATGTTTAGTTTAGCTTGATAGAATTTAGTTTGAGGGGTGAATGAAAGAACCGGGCGGTTTTTTTTATCGATTGAATTGTTGAAACGACTGTACCTTATCAGTATCTATCCATCCTAGCAAAGATACAATCTATCGCACGGTGAGCTTATCTTGTACACTCAATGCAGCAAGTTTTTTTACCTCTCAAGGACATCTGATCTACTAAAACACAACTGTACATTCCAAATGCTTGAGAAAGAAAAAAAATACAGTTTATGTAAAACAGTAGAGTTGAATTTATTATTAGATTTATTATGGAGTAATATGAAAAAAAATAGCAATTATACAACTTCAGGATTTAATTATTTCGTAGAATTATAGACCATGACGTATTAAAACATTTGGGTTATTTTTTATATACTAATTTAACTCATTCCTTAAGTAATCTAATCTACCATCATTTGGGTTTGAGTCTATTAAGTACGAATTGAATTATTATAAGAATTTTAACGATTATTTTAATTTGTTGATTCAAATGCAATAACGTCTGATAAAAAATACTCAAGAAAATGGACAGTAAGGTCATTGTTATCAATCGTATTATCTCGAAGTACGAGTATAATCTACGTTTTTCTCTCTCCGTATCAGCAGTCAGTTTTGACTTCATTAACTTAACAATTAACTAATTTTGAAATCTGGAAAAGGTAATTTTTTAGTTTATATAAATCAGCGAAAATTTGGTTAATCGTTGACGATGTGTTTATTTTAGTTAATAAGTAGCTTAAGGCTGTTGTAGACGCTTATAGATACATTATTTGTATGCTTTTACTCATGCACTACATACTTATACTCGAAAAACATATAGTTCATCCACTCCACACGTAAAAATATCACTTCAACGGTTTTGCTTTTCGTTTCAAGCACTGTTCAATTTTTTCTGTACAAATCCAACAAAACCATGTATTCGAGTAATGACAATGCTGTTAATTATATTCTAGATTAAGTTACAGCATTATTCGTTATTATAAAATAACAACCTATTACACTCTGAACGACAGCATAATATTTTACAACTTAACAGCACAAAATTGAGAGTAACATCAAAGATTTACTAGTGCACACATATTTAAATAGGTTGTTAAGCTAGCCTTTTAGAAGGTTCCAAAGAAAGAACACAATACAAACCCAACATAAACATTAAAGTGTGCGGATGCGGTTATAAATATAAAATATGACATGCGTCAAGATGTTGCTGCTTCCGTTTTGCGTAAGAGAAAATTTTGTCCCGCCACAAACTTCTCTTTTTGTTTTACAGATAAAATGTAAAAAAGTTACGACAAAGAAAAGGAACGTAGCACGTGGTATAAAATTGGCTTAAAAAAGGCATGGTTTTTTCTTGTAAATCTTCTGGAAAGATTAAAAATACCTGCTCAAGATTGACATGGAATAAGGTGCCTCATCTCAAATATAACAGAAAGATACAGTTATAAAACAACTGTAACGCAACATGAAAGATTATTTTGTACCCCTAGATTTTTTGCAACAGAAAGAAATTTGAATGTACGAAATAATACGCAAAAAAGAGAGTAGTAGAAAAACATGGTACACATAAACAACTTGATTGCTTTGAATAGATTCATATTTGAACGTACTTGGGCAATTTATCCATACGTTTTTATTTGCTTTCCCAATACTTTAAGAAAACCATTCCCTTAATTTACAATGTAAGGTCTAAATTTTTAAATATTAACCTTGTAGTGAAAAAATTATTCTACCCAATTAATTATGATATCCTATGTTCAAGGGCAGATCAATTTAATGTTTCTGTGTTTATTTTTCTACTACTGCAACTATTACGGTATTGTAGTAGTGTGTCAGTAATTAAAACTATTGGTTACTAACTTAAATAGTTATTATAGCGGCTGTTCTACAGCGTTCATTTCTATTTTATTCGTCTTCATTTCTTAGACCCTTCATCATCATAGCTCTCATAATACCATCTGCCGACTCACTCTCTGGGTCGTTTCGTCCACTTTCTGGGTCATTCTCGCTTCCTCCACCTAGCTGAAATCCATAACCAAATCTACAGTGGCAACGTGTCATTAGTACGTAGTAACTAAATACAATCAAACCACTAAGGGCTTTTTGAATATAAGCTACAATAAATGTATAGCTACTACATAAAACCATTAAATTTCCTCGTTTAGGGCCAATTTTAGTCCATGTGAGGTGACTTTAGACTTTTCTGAAAGCTTTTCTGTAGCCCAGATTCTCAGCAATTGCTTTCTATAGGTTTCTCTTCTTTCCTGTATCCACTTGTTGTTCTATATTTGGTCTTCATGGAAGTCCTTAAAGTCCTTAATTAGTTTTCTGAATTTGGTTCGGTTCATTAATTTTTCTCGGTTTATTCCAGTTTTCTCAATATCCTTTCTGATTTCTTTAAACCATTTATCCGACACCTTAGTTGTATTGTTCAGTGTCTTAAAACTTTGTTCTGTCAACCAGTTGTCATCCATTGTATTGTTGGTCCGTAAAATTTTAGCCTTCTTTCTCTAATTGTTTCCATTAATCGTACATTTTCTATATACAGTTTTTTCTCGACCTCATATATTCATCGTCTACTATCTTCGGATCCATTATCTTGTGGATGATATTTTTCCCAAATTATTCTGCTTCTCTTACTTAGCGTTCCGGTCCTTTCCGGTCATTCTACGGCTCTCACTCGGGTACATCAAACCAAGTTCAATAAATCCAGATAAAACATTTTAATCTAAAAGAACTTATCAACAAGTATACAAATCTGGTGTGAAACACTTACACAATTTTCTCTTGCCAATGCAAATAATGAAACATTAGAAATAAACAAAAAACTAACCTCAAAAAACATAACCTTATTTAATCAGTGAATGATGCAAAATGAAAATCAACCTCAGTTTGACTTAAAAATACGGAAAATCACTATTTCACGCTAAACTAGGCTCTGTAGAGAAAAATGCTTTAAGAAAAGTTGTAGATCTTTTAATTTCCTAAAAATTTTAATATATGCACTTTTGTCGTAAAATGTATACTAAGGCTAAAATCTTTAAAAAAATCAATGCTTTTACACGTTTTCGTGAGAAAAAAAAACAAAATCGCTAATTACCGCTAAACTAAGCGTTACACAAAAAAATGTTTCGAATAAAAGTTGTAGGATTTTAAATTTTCTACAACTTTTATTATACATTTTTGCGCTAAAATGCATATTAAAGTCGCAATCTTAAAAAAACATTATTTTACGAGAAAACAACCCCCCCCTCAAGAATTTTAAAAGACATGGCACCTACCCTATCTTGTAGAGCATAAAAAATTTAGTGAGGAGATTTTTAAAAAAATCGTAGGAGCCGTTTTTGAGAAAATCGCAAAAAAGTGAAAAATGACACGAATAAAGTACTACTTCCGGTTGAACGATTTTGATGAAAATGTTCGTCGGGTCCGGTAACAGTACCTAACTTAAGTTTTAATGTTTTTTTCTCGAGATATTTTGTTCACACACACACACACACACACACACACACACACACACACACACACACACACACACACACGTACACACACACACACACGTACACACACACACACACACGTACACACACACACACACACGCACGCACACACACACACACACACATACGCACACACGCGCGCGCACACACACACACACACACACACACACACACACACACTAAATCACTAAAAACATGTTTTTTGGGTTCATGGGGTCTGAAAACGTGTAGATCCGGTGAAAACTCGATTTCGGAAAATCGACATGAAAACAATACTTTCCTTCCTATATATTCATATAGGCAAGAGAAAGTAAAAACCTGATTATGGGACTGGAACGAACTCATCGATATGGAGGTATGAAAATGTCCACAGCATTTTCGACTTGTAGGTGTGTACAGTCGTCAATTCATACGTTTCCGTGATGCCAGGACAAATAAGAACTTGTGCTATCATACAGACGCAGTATACCCATGAGCATCTATAGCTGCCTTTCCACCAAGTAGTGGATTAGTGTCGATGTCAAGAGATGTTAGTGTATTTTTCTAATCAAATCATGTAGATAAATGTACACAAAATATCAGCATACTGATTGGGCTATCCGGATGTCGTAACAAAGAAAACAGCTAAATAAGAAATTCGGCATCACGGATACACATTGACCTATGTATTTATTTACAATACTATCTTAATTTTACAGTAAATACTTTGATGAACATAATAAAAAAAGTAATAAATTTACATAAATGTGATCTATTAGATAACAGAAAAGAAAATAACATTTTATTTTTATTTTATTATTCTATTTTTATTGCCTATGTGATATTTTATTCTGATGACTTATTTATAAATATATTTTTTATAGCGTAGTCAATATCTGACCAGCCGTGACTTCAAAATGATCATTGTATTGATAGAATATGCCAAGGCTAGCGTTAGTTATTTTGCATAAAGTTCATAATTAATAAGTTAACAGTATTTTATGGTAATATTTCTTGATCTTGTGCTTATAAGTCTCTTGAAGATCACCCCTTTCGTAGAGTTCATTCGAATCATAATTTTAAAAAGTGGTGATTAGATTTTTACTTTCTCTTGCCTATATGAATATACAGAAAGGAAAGTATTGTTTTCATGTCGATTTTTCGAAATCGAGTTTTCACCGGATCTATACGTTTTCAGACCCCCTGAACCCAAAAAACATGTTTTTAGCGATTGGGCTGTGTGTGTGTCTGTGTGTGTGTGTGTGTGTATACAAAATATCTCAAGAACGGAACATCGTACGAACTTGAAACTTGAAACTTAAGTTACATACCACTACCGGACCCGACACGAACATTTTCATCAAAATCGGTCAACCGGAAGTAGTAGTTTATTCGTATAATTTTTTACTTTTTTGCGATTTTCTCAAAAACTGGTCCTACGATTTTTTTAAAAATCGCCTCATTTACTCAATTTTTTATTCTCTACAAGATAGGGTAGGCGCCATGTTTGCTGAAATTCTGGGTGAGGCTGTTTTTGCGTAAAAATATTTTCTTTTTAAGATTGCGGCTTTAATATGCATTTTAGCGCAAAACGTTATATAATAAAAGTTGTAGAGAATGTAAAATTCTACAACTTTTATTGCAAACATTTGTTTGTATAACGCTTAGTTTAGCGGTAATTAGCGATTTTCTGTTTTTTTCTCACGAAAACGTGTGAAAAATCGATTTTTTTAAGATCTCGGCCTTAGAATGCATTTTACGACAAAAGTGTGTATAATAAAATTTGTAAAAAATTAAAAGATCTACAACTTTTATTTAAAGCTTTTTTTGTACAGTGCCTAGTTTAGCGTGAAGGAGCGATTTTCCGTATTTTTAAGCCAAACTGAGGTCGATTTTAATTTTGCGTAATTCACTAATGTTTTTTGAGGTTAGTTTTTTGTTTATTTCTAATGTTTTGTTACTAATATTAGGTTATATTGTTCTAAATATTTGCATTGGCAAGAGAAAGTTGTGTGAGTGTTTCACACCAGATTTTTTATGAAAAATCTAAGTGAATTTGCCCAAAGCAAGTATTTATTACCAGACTCAATAAATAAAATTATTTCTAGCGAAAGCTAGGAAAATTAACGAACATTTTATATGTAATTTATGAAGTACTTGCAATAACCGTAATCTCTTTGAGATTAATGAAAATTGAAAGGTCTATTAATAAATTACTTCATTACTGTTCTTCCAAGCTGTTTACTTTGTTTCAAATCCTCATAAATCACTCATGAAATCTTGTAATTGTGACATTAGGGAATATAATCTTATCACTTACTCTGAAATAATATTTTTGAAATTTTATTTGCTTCTACTGAGATATCGACATTTTTACAAACCTATATTCTGAAAATATAACTTGGTTTCTGAAGGAATATCATTTACTTATGATTAATGTTAGACGGTTGTAATAGACTGACTGATGTCAGAAAAAGTCTGTTGCAACTTCGACATAATCCATTGTTTAGATTAGAGCATTGACATTATAGGCACTATTAAAAATAAAATTGGAATACTCTGAACACGTGATGAGAGGCAGAAATATAGATTATTACAGAATATCGTGCAAGGTAAAATAACAGGTAAACTTGGTCCAGGTGTAAGAAAAACGTTGAAGTTAAAAAACCTACGTGATTGATATAGCGTAGACGAGGACGCTTTTTAGACTGCTCCTAATAAAGTGAAAATTTCTGTGATTGTTAACAACGTTCTGAAAGGACATGATACGTGACGAAGTTTGATGCTAATTTATTGTTATCAATCTGTGTGATAAATTACATTAAATTGGTTTTAGATAACATTGAAAATATTTTAATTTAATCTGAGAACAAAATAACATTTTTTTAAAGCCCCAATCGGAGCAATGTGGTCAACTTTCAATCCTTATCAAATCGTTTGATTTGTTTGCTTCTATCTTACATCTTCTTCATATTCTCAGATCTGTTCCTCCTCTGCTCGTGAGTTGGGTTATATTGTCGAACTTTTCTGGTTATTAATGCCTATTGAATTTTTAAATCCTTGAATATTGGTCCATCTTCTCGTCTTAGAATCATGTTGTACATTATCCTCAGAGTGTTAAGATCATTGTTTATCTCCTGTAACCAGCCTTTCTGGGATTCGTATTGCATGAGTTGATCGAGAATTTTCTTGACGAGCCTTGTTTCTGGCATCCTGATTAAGTGGCTGAAGAATGACATTCGTCTTTTTTATTAGTATGTCTGTTATCTGTTCGTTTTCTTGGTTTAGTGTATTGTCGGGAACGAGCCACCATTTCCCGCAGGACTGATGTTTAAAGTTGATAATAGTTCTTAGTATTCGTCTATCAAATTTTTGGAGACTGTCAGTCGTGAATTTGGTGTTCAACCTAAAAAGAGTTTCGCAGGCGTAAGTGGTTTCGGGTTTCAAAACAGTATTGTAATGGCGTAATTTGGCTTTTATGAACCGCGATTTCTTTTTATAAGATGACCATGTTAGTTTTTGACCTAGTATAAGTTTGTATACCTACAAAATAATATTACTGTATTATTATTATTTTTTTAAAATTTGATTTGTGTTTTAAAACATTTAAAAATGAATGTCTTAAAATTTAATATTTGATGGTTAAATGTCATAAAAAGAAAAACGTTTACGAATCAAATCTTCACAATTGAGTACATCATTTTATTTTAAATAGTTGGCAGAAATCCTTTTTGAGAATATATTATAAAATCAATATTGTAATATTCTATTCTTGATATTTTATAATCTGAGTAAAATCAAATGAATCAAGATATTAACATTTTTGCTTTACGGTTGAACTTCAGATTTTTGAATAATTTGTTGTGTAACTTAAATTGGCTGACTCTTTCTCTCTCATTCTGAGGTAAGAGCTTATATGTGAATGCCTCTCTTTCTACGTAATGCCATCACATCCGGAATTCTTATTAAGATTTCAGATATGGATCTAGTGAGAGAGGAACGTATATAATTTTATATTTCAAGTGTCATTTTTTAATATCTAAACATACAGATAGAATGGTTTGGAAGTTTTATAGGAATAATGGTTTATAAGACAAGGTTGTTGCCAGACTGTTGTGTAGAGTATGAGAGAGAGCCAGCGAATGCAACGTAGATGGATAGCGAGAATGGTGATAGGGAAAGAGGAGTAGAGGTACAAGATACGATCTGGTGCCTAGCCCAAGCTAGTTACAGAGATAACATCTGAATAAGGCTTAGCGTCCAAATATCCAGGCTGATGCCCACACACAGATAATAAGCGTGGGGGGATTGTTGCCTTAGTAACCGCTTATCATAGCTATCAATCAGCTTATCAGCTCACGAGTTACTTTCAGTTATGGCGGCCCTGACTGCGGCTCCGCGCGTTCATGTACATTACCCCGATCCCTTCATGCCAACAGTTATCAGCCTTACTTTATTTAACTGTTTTATTAGGAATTTTGTCAGGTATATTACTCTATATAAAAGGTATGAGATATAACTTCCACAGTTAATATACATCTATTAAAATTATTACGTTGAGAAAATCTATTATATTTACACCATTATTATCAGGAATTATATTATACAACTAATTATATATTTATAAACTTATTTAAGGATCACAATATGTACAAAAAATAAAAAAAATAAAAAATAAAGACAACACCCAGTAATTGTGCTCCAGAAAAACAAAATCAAAGTTTTTTTTATTAAAAAAAGGTTTAATCATTTAAGTTCGAACTAACAATAAAGTCATTAGCGACCACAGTTTCATAATAATTACTTTTATAAACACTTGGTTAAAAAAATAAAATAAACAATTAAACATATCACATAGACTAAAACGACAAACAAAATTTTTTCATTACATACAAAAGGCTAAAAAACAAAAAAAAATCAACAGTAACTAAACGGTACATAAGAAATAGTAAATAATTTAAAAAAATAAATAAATAAACACTGAATCCTGAATCCTGGTTGAGAGGGCTAAGAAGCCCTATGATGGCGACATCGTGTTAAGGAACACCTGGTCGCTCGGGGAACAATATAACAGAATAATTGCAACCTCAAGAAATTTAGGGGGAATTTTATAGTTTAAATAGGAAATAGGATTCTGGTTCGTGGGACATTGGAACTGGGACTTGAAAGGAGGTAATTTATTTTTAGAAGTTATTTGTGGAAAATTTAAATTAAGGGACAAGTGGGTTTAAGAGCGGCTCTTTTATTTTATTTTATTTTTCAGTGGCCTTTTTTCAGTTTTGTGGGAGGCCTATTATCTTGGTGAGGGGAAGGCATGCATTTTACTGAACGTGGACTAAAGGTATAATTTAAGGTAGGGGTTAGTTTATGATTTCAGGGGAGACGGAAAGGGTAGAGTTTGGCATAATCACCGGCCTTTTTATCTTCTGAGTGTTTATTAATTTAAAATGGCGGCTCTTTTCACCGATTTTTTTAAAATATTAATTTACAATACCTTTACTCTGTTAGCATATATATAACCTAACGAACTAGAGACTGCAGATGAAGGCGGAGCATAGTGACCTAGATCACAGCACAGAGCCAATTGACTTTCCTGAACCATATTCTGCGTTGTCACATTGTGGTCCCGCTGTGGATGACAGCCTAAAAGTAGTCAGCTGGAGTTCGATGGAACAGAGTTTGACTTAGTGAAGGAACAACCTCACACCCAAACTTGGTTGTTATTGACTAGATCTCATCTGCAATCTTTAGTTCGTTGGGGTATAATTTGTCTTTTTGGAATTCGTGGTAAATCATTAGAATTTTTATTAGGTATTAAGGGATTATTATGATTATAAAGTATATCTGTGAACCATACCACAGGTTTTTCGACTCTGTGCAAAGACAGAGACAAGGATTTCTCTATGAATAACAAAAAATTTAATTTTTAATTATTTATTATGTTCTCTACTCCATCGAAGTTTCAGACTAATTTGTGTAATTCCTGATAAAGCGGAAGAATTTTATATTGTGTACTAAGTGATCGTTATGATTCTAAAATCTGTCACTGAATCTAGGTAAAAATTTAAAAATCTATCATTGACGTAAGGGCCACACTAGAGTTATCTTTTTGTTTTATTGGATACGTAGCTTAAGGAATTAGTAATGTTTTTATTCCTAATGTGTGTACGTTGCAATCTTTAATTCAGAACAATAAGGAGCCCTATTACCCCATGAGTATGACGTGTAAATGAGGTGTAGTCTTGTTCAGACCCAGACCGACCATTCCTGAGAGAGTATGGTTAATTGAATCCCACCCAACAAAGTACACCGGTAACCACTGTCTAATATTCAAATTCGTATAAAAGGAAATATATTTACTAGGGTTCAAACCAGGAACCTTCTTCTCCAAAAATAACCTAAACAGCTGACTCAATTAGTAATTAGCCACAAGAATTTATTTCGAAAACGCTGATTATTTTAAATTATTGACGGCTTTGCTCTTCAATAAATCTGGCTTTTGTACGTTCAGTGTGGTTGGGTTATTCACTTGTGTGTTAAAAGGTACAAAGTCAGAACTAATTTTGATCGTTCGGCGATAAGTTATTGCTTTTATTTTATAATTTGTTTGTTATTTATACCCCAACTTTATTTTACTCCTTACTTATAAGTTTTATTTTACTCCTTACTTTGTACGTAAGGTCTGGAAGATCATATTATGTTCCACGAAGATAAAATTTTGTAATGATATAAGATGCATATCATATAAAAACATACTTATATTGTGAAATACATAGGGGCGTTGATTATCCGAACGTCATTCATCCGAATCGTCCATTATCCGAACCACCAACAATGGAAAAAAATACATATTTACTCAAGCAGAGGCTTTTTCTGCTCCAGAAAATGTAATTCTAAGGTGTGAACAACAGCCTGAATTTAGTGCTGCTGAAGCATTGTTAGTAAAAAGAATGCGATATTTTGCTGCTACAAAAAGTTTAGTCTTATTTCAAAAGACAATTCAAGATTTAAAAAAAAATTACTGTATAGTATGTACAAGTGCGTTAAAAGTATTTCATAAAGATTTTACCTTTGTTTATTTCATTAATTTATTCAGTTTTGAAATTTTATATTTATCCGTTAGTTTTTATAATCTTTAGTAGCTACTCTATATTTCCAATAAATGCAATTACTTAAGTGTTTTTTTCACTAAAAATTATGTTTATTTTTGTCCCTTATTAACCTATTAAACATTTAGTTTTATTATTGCTACCGTTTAGGTTAGTTATTACTTTGTTATAGTACAGTGTATGAAATTACAGAATTTATCATGTTTGATTATCCGAACTATTTGATTATCAGAATCGCTCTGGTCCCAATTAGTTCGGATAACTGAAGCTCTATTGTATATTATTTTTAATCGAGGAAACCATTTATTATAATCTGATCTGTAGAATTATCTACATTAAATAGGGTACTTCTCTGAAGCTCTAGAGTAAACATGGCATAACTGAGGGAGTTAGCATTTTGATGAACGGACAATTAGTGCTTGGATTGTTAGGGTGGAGTGATAATTGGGCTAGCACCCCTCACTCAACCCTAACCGAGTCCAACACCGCTTACATCATTTTTATAAGGGAAACTTGTACTATCAACTTGTTCATATCAGACACTTTTTAATGAAGTTCCGTGATAGGACATGTAAAAACAACTCTTTTACTACAACATACATACCACTGTATGTATGTTGTACTTCCCTACAAGTTTTCAAATTAAGATTTTCTATTCTAATTTTTTAAGGTGGAAAGGGTACGAGCCAGAAGGGGAGTGTAGCAGAAGTAAGAACCTTTTAAAGGGAAGGGAGTGTTATCTATTTGGCTTATCAGGCGTTTCATCTTTATGGTGTTGCCCTGGTTAGTTACTTCTTCTTCAAGCGACAACTACAATTAACTTCGTTCCCATCTGCTCCTCATTTCCTCAGATTGGTAGACACTTTACATTCATCTTTTCATCTAGTGAGAATTTTTCTTTAATAATTATCATTGAGAATATAATTTAAACATCCGTATGATATACTGTTTCTATTTAAAAGATATCCATCAGGTGAAATTGGACAGGAGATCTACGTTCATGATAAATTCCCTTCAATATAATTTGGTGAAAGTTATCTCGACTGACTGTATTTTCATTGTTAACTTAATATACTGGTACGACAAAATAACGTTTCTAAGTAAATAATCCCTTGCAGAAGTTTCTCACAATTACATTATCTTAACGTTTGTAGCAATATTTATAATTACTGTTATAATTATAAATCGTCTATCATTCTCATTAATATAAGGAACGGAATATGTTATTACTTTAACGATTTAATTAAAAATTTCTGTTGCATTATTTACTTCATTTCATGAGAAGTTGTTATAATTAAAGTTTTCGGTATTCAAAAATACTTGAATCGGACTTCATGTTAAACGGAACATTTTAAAGATTTTTAGAAATTTATGAAAACGAGACTTGCTGATCTTTGTAACTTCTTCTTCTCAGGGTGCCGCTCCGGTCCGGAGGTTGGCGATCATCATGGCGATGCGTACTTTATCTGAGGCTATACGAAACAGTTCCAGTGAGCTCTTCTCAAACCAGGTTCTTAGATTGGCCAGCCAGGATATTCTTCTTCGTCCCGGTTTTCTTTTCCCGTCAATTTTGCCCTGCAGAATTTGTTGCAGCAACTCATATCTGTGCTCGTTACGCATTATGTGTCCCAAATACTGAAGTTTACGTGCCTTTACTGTGTTAACTAACTCGGCTTCCTTGCCCATTCGACGTAAGACTTCCTTGTTGGTGATTTTCTGGGTCCAGGATATTCTCAGTATTCGTCTATAGAGCCAGAGTTCAAAAGCTTGCAATTTGTTAATTGTTGCCTGTGTTAATGTCCAGGCTTCTACTCCGTAGAGGAGGACTGAGAATACATAACACTTCAGCAGTCGTAATTTCATTGGAAGTGTCAAGTTATGGCTCTTGAAAACCGAACCCATGTTATTGAAGACACTTCTAGCCTTTGCAATACGACATTTTATTTCCTGCGAGTTATCCCACGTCTCGTTTATACATGTGCCCAGATATTGACATTGTGACACTCTTTCTATTCTAACCCGATTGACTACAATATGATCGTGTGCACCAATCTGTTGTTTGCTGATGAACATCACTTTTGTTTTGTTAGGATTTATCTCCAATCCATATATTGCACTAACCTCTGTTAGCTTGTCCATTACTTTTTGTAGGCCTTGTATGGTGTCGGCAAATACCAGCGTGTCATCAGCATATCTTAAATTGTTCAATCTGATTCCATTTATTGATATTCCCTCCTCTATATTATGTAATGCTTCTCTGAAAATACGTTCGGAGTACAAATTGAACAGGATCGGCGACAAAATGCATCCCTGTCTCACACCTCTCAAGATTTTAACTTCATCTGTGTGGTCTTCTCCACATTTCAGTACCGCCGTTTGGTTCCAGTAGAGATTTGTTATTATTTTGCGGTCTTTTGCGTCTATTCCTATCTCCTCTAGTATCGCCATCATCTTCTCGTGCCTGACACGATCGAACGCCTTTTGATAATCAATCAGACAGGCAAAAACGTCGCAACTCACATCCCTACATCTCTGGAACAGTATTTGCACACTAAATAGAGCCTCTCTAGTCCCAACCGCATTCAGGAAGCCGAATTGATTGGGCGAAATTTGCTCTTCACAAATTTTATACATTCTTTTATGAATTATTTTCAAGAATAACTTTAGGAGATGACTCATTAAGCTTATTGTCCTGTGGTCTTCACACTTCTTAGCACCTTTCTTCTTTGGTAAAGTTATAAATTCTGACTTCAACCAGTCCCCTGGAATGATTCCTCTTCTATAAACGGTGTTGAAAATTGTATTTAACCATTGCACTCGTTTTTCATCCATCAGTTGAATGATCTCTGCAGGAATTCGATCCAGTCCTGTTGCTTTTCCCTTTTTGAGCTGTTGAATGGCTGCTTCTACTTCTTCCTTTAAAATGTCCGGGCCATCTGTATCCTTGATCTCTGGCTCCACCTCCTGTCGTGCGTCATAAAACAATTTTTCGAGATACTGTTTCCAAGTGTCTTTCTTTTCTTCTTTATCAATTATTATCCTTCCGCTCTCATCTACTAATTTCCCATACGTTTTCTTCCGAAACATTCCCGTTGCTTCCTTGACTTTGCGATGTACATTAAAGTCATCATATCTCTTTTGATATTGTTCTATTTCTTCACACCTCTCCCTTTCCTCCTTCTCCTTGGCTTCACGTATTTTCTTTCTTATAATGTTTTGCATCTTTTTATATTTCACTGGATGTTGTTTCAATTTTCTTCTTTCATCCATTAGGCTCAGAATTTCCTCTGTCATCCACGATTTCTTCTTCCTTCTATCTACTTGTAATTGTTGTTGTTTGACTTCTTCCACAACTGCCTTCAAGTTCTCAATCTCCGTTTCCACATTGAGATCGTGGCTCTCATTTACACAATCGTTTATTATTTGTTTAACTTCTTCTTTTATCACCGGATCATTCAGCTTCCTTATGTCCCATCTCTGTTCCTTTTTAGGTATTATCTTTTTCATTCTAAATTTGAAAGTACCAACCAGAGGCACATGATCGGATTGAATGTCTGCTCCAGGATACGTTCTTACATTTATACATCCATTCCTAAACCTCTTATTAACCAGTATATAGTCTATTTGATTACGTATTATTTGGTCAGGTTTATCCCTAGGTGACTTCCAGGTGTATAGTCTTCTTGGTGGTTGCTTGAACCATGTGTTCGTGATTACTAATTGATGTGTTTCATTGATGTGTTTGTAACTTACTAATATTAAATACTCGTACTTCTGTTATCTTTAATTACGTCTCTTTTTTGTAATCAGGAGGTTCAGAGAAATGAAAAAGAGTTTAAGAAAATCTAATTTTATGAATCTTTAGAGAATTGTGTAGTACTCGTATTAAAGGCTTATAAATTCTGATGAAAACGCTTGTCGGTGACGTGCGGAAGGAGACCGTTTTAAAGTTTTGACACTTCTTGGTTCTGCCAATTTTATTGTTTGGTTCAGGGTATTGGATCCTCACTACTTATATATCAACAATAGAAAATGCTGAGATGAAACTTTTAAGACCTTCAGTAGGGTATCGATTGCTGGACCGTAAAATAAATAACGATATTAGGCACGAACGTAATGTGCCAGGGGTGATATAAAATATTCAGAATCGCTGACAAGATTGTTTTTGTAATTTTTTACTAATACCAGGTGATTGAATGCCCATAAAGGTGTCTAATATTTAACAATACAATCGGGCAACATGGACCTCAGAAAGATGACCTCAGAAGAGATACGTATCCTTACTTCTTTAAGAAACAGCAGATTACTAGGTTTAAAGTTGGAACAGCCCAGAAGGGTTAAACCGTATTGATTATGATGATAATAAAATTAATATTTTCATTTGTTATTAACAGTAAACGGAATAGGTATTAACCAATCACAAATAGATTGCTTAGGTTATTCAGAAGTAAACTAAGCTTTACAAAAATTAACTAAGGAACATATTTTTCCTTTGGAAAATCGTATTAATGGTACAGTATTTGCATTAAATGTGATTTATTTAATCATCATTGAAAATATTTTATAGTGTACAAGTAAGTGTCTTGCCGAAAGTCTATGTTAACACCTTTACTTTCCTTTTTTGTTCTTTTTGTTTATTGGTTGACTTTATAGTTAAATCTATTACTTTCGATAAACCTATTTTTATGCAAAACTCATTATCTTTTATCTTTCTCGGTCATTTGTTAAACGTAGATTACGAAAAAAACAGAACTCTATTTTTACTAAACCGACCATGTAAACTTTAATCACTTTAATATTTCACCAACGTGAGATAGATGAACGAAGAATGTAGCTAACAATATTCAAATGTAGCCTATTTCAATCAAATTTCAAAATCGGTCAAAAACCTTTTATTTTTGAAGATTACCTTAATAACCGTAGAAAATTGACATTGAAATTGCTTCACTTTTAAGAATATTTGTTTTATTTATAAATTTAAGAAGTAGTATTATAATTTTTCTGTTCTTGTAATTTTTTTAAATTAAGTTGAAATTAAATTGTCTTCAATTAAATCAATCAATTTTGTTATAATGTATCAGTGATGGAATTGATCATCAATTATATTTAACTTGTAATATCTACTGTAAAATGTCTACTAAATTTACGTTTAAAAACGTAAAGTAACTTTTACATAACAGCGATTTTATGATGTAATTTTTTCTCAAGCAGAATCTTTAAAAAGTTGTCTTAATTTTGTACTTTTTAAGAAAAAAAAGTTATATAAATATTAAACAAACGCGAGGTAATAATAATTATTTTAGGGTACAAAACTGTGCCCTGCATCTATTTACTGAGATAAATGAGATGTTACGGAAAAGATATTGTACTGTAAGGTACTTAGAGAGAGGGATGTTTGAACATGAATAATAATTACGCGATTGAAGAATGTATTCAACTACGTGAAAGTACAACGGTGTAACATGATGGCAATTTTTTATTTTTTAAAAATTACTCCAAGTGTTAGTCTTATTTACTTATCTATGTGTTTTTAAAAGTGACTAAAAAACTTTCTGCTGATAAAGAAATGGAAGGAATGAGAAACAGGGCTATAAAAATGATAAAAGTAGAGTTGGAAAAAAACGGTAAAAAAGTTTGTTAGACAAATGGCGCGGAATCTGGAAGATTCTGACGTGAAACGTGGGGTGAGGGGAGTTAAAACAATGGCCGTTATCATTGAAACATGTGGATAAGAAATTAAAAATACATTTTATTCCCATAAAACCAGATAGCGGTAAGTGCTTCAAGTCTTTCCTGGGGCGGACCTAATTTTGACCCCTCTCAAGTATCTCATTTACCAAGAGCTAGTTCCTCTGTTCACTGCACTCAATATGTGCAATAAATTAAGAATTTAATTGTCTTATAAGATTCATCTTATAATCTTTTACGTATTTAAATCTAAACGTGAATTTTTTAGTAAATACGATTTCTTTTTCAAGCCAGTTTAACTACTACTTAGTAAGGTATATTAATAATACTAATGTACCTTCTTTATACGAATATCTAGAACTATTTTAATGAATTGTGCATTAAAATATAGTAGTCTTCAGCTATAATGCTGAAACATTAAAAGTATAGTTTTGCATATTGAAACATACCTTAAGTTTTAAATTTATCTAAAACTTCTGCATTATTTGTTAATCGTTTACTTCCGATTATTTTGCAAATAGTACTGCTGTTGCATACGATGTGAAGGGTATTAGGTGAAAATAATGAATGAAAAAATGCCTGTCCTGACCAGGAATCAAACCCGGGACTCCAGTGTAGAAGCTATTTGCGCTAACCTCTAAACTTAAAAAAAAATAAAATCTACGATTAAAGTGATAAAAAAGAACAACGTTTTTTGTAGAAAAATTCGTATTTGGAATTCAGTTGAAAAGAAATAAAATTTGTGTAAAATACTGTTGACACTTATCTCTAAGATCCGTTTCGGGATCTGGATAAATTAAATAATTAACACACTAAAGTTTAAATTTACAAGTATTTATTACAACTAAAAATTACTATTAAATAAGCAACTAAAATCTACAAGTAAATTACAATTAAATTAGTATAGTATAATTAGTATTAGTATATTACAATTAAATAAGTAACAAACTAGTTAAAAATTAACTAATACAACAAATAAATTAAACAATTTACTAATTACTACTTACAAAAAACGATTCAGAATAAATAAAAGTTAAACAATAGACAGTTATTCGCAGTAATTTTGGCCTATTCTAATGAACTGGTATGCACTATGGAATACGTTCACTCAATCACAGACAAAACGTAAACTGACTCGACCGTAAACAAACTGACTGATTATATAGGTGAGCTAATGAAGAATACAAGAAAAGACAGAGATCTTCTATTTAATAATAAAATACAAAATCCTTCTGACGGCTTCTGGATAAATCTTAACAACTGTAAACAAATTAGGATTGAATAGAAGGTGTTACAAAACGGCCAATTATCTAAATAGGTACCCGACTCGACTCTTTCACAATACCTGTACAACTATAGCTACCTTTACTATAAAAACTATTACACATAATGTTTCTAACTATTTCTCGGAAAACCCTGTTTATTACTCTTATTTTCGTTAACATTTTTAATCTCTCGGTCTTCCTCGAAAATGCTCGAACCCACATTCCCTTCAGATATTGTCACAATAGTTTTAAATATTTTCAGGATATGCTAATGCAAAAATTCTACTTTTTTGGTTTTTATAATTCTTGGTATTAAAAAAAGCAATAATAATAATTATTTTTGTAGTATCTGTATTACGATATTAATTTTTAATGTAACTAAATTATCCAATTTCTTTCTCGTGTTTTGAACTAATTGCATGTTTTATGTAGCTAACAGTTTTCCTGTGAGTGTACACTGAAGACAGATATGTTTGAAATGGCCAATTCATAAAAATTGCGCCTGTAATTTTATTTTACAGCTTCCATAACCAACAAATTTAATTAAAAAATAGCAGTAAAAGTTGCGCATGAGACGAAACGAAAAACACTAACATGACGTTTACCATGAAGACGAAAACATGTCCTTTGACTTTCAGTGGAAAACTTATAACGCTGTTCGAGAGCGCGAAGTACTAAAAATTGCATCTTGATCGACGACTTTCATGAACAACTTATATTCAGATGAAACAATCAAGTCAATGAAAAATTTAAGCAAATTGGTTGGCTGCTAGCAAGATATTCATCACTGGCATTACACTATAAATGAAATGAAATGAAGCACATGCCTAACAAAATTTATAAACACGAGTAGGCCTATGTTCCGTTTTAACTGTTCCATTTGATCTCTTTTATATGTATATTTAAAATTTATTTAGCTTTTTAAATACGAGATTGTGTAAAATATAATATTTTACCCAGAGGAAATAACAACACATCAATACAAACATAGGTAATAAAATTGAAAAATAAATTGGTGCAATTTGTACGGAAGAATTAAAAACACGTATTTCTATATCAACCTTAGCCATAAATAATCCTGCACTTGTAAGGATGTTAGAAATACTAAAATTATAAATAAATGTTTCTAAACGTACGTAATATTATTATATATGCAGGGTTATTTCTATTTCACATATATAGTACTTGTTAAATAAATTATTATAAAATAAGCTTAAAATGTTTTTCCACTGCTTCAAAATTAAGTACAGTTTGTATTTCCGTGTCCATTTTTTAAATATCTTTTGTAAATACGCAAGTAGGAATTTATAACGGTTTTTATTTTTAAACTTTTCTTATATCGTACGCGAAAAGTATAGTAAATGTCTTTTGAAACGTATAGATTGTTGGGTTACAAGCTCAAAGGCGTTACCAAGCACGGTTCGAGAAAGATATCGGTTGTATAGTTTAGTAATTGACTAAATTACAGGTGCTCAGGCTTGTCATCATTCTAAATTATAGTATATGTTAGAAGTTTTGAAATAGCTCACATAATAAAGTATTATTTATGGCTATATAGTGCAGATATATTTTATAGACTCCTACAAATGCGTGAGATTAAAATGTAATAGGGCTGTTATTTATTTTCTGTTGTTAAAAGAAATTTCTTTTTCAAATTACTAAATTAATTTACGAAAGTGTTATATAGATTGTTTTTCGTTTTATTTACGGCTTGTACGATTTCTTTTTGGTTGTTCATATAAAGGAAAGAAAATTTTGTTGTTAAGGTTAACAGCCAAAATGCTGGTTTGAACCTCTAGAGGTTGAAGCGTAAATTAAATTCAAATCAATAAAAATAACTATTTTTTTATTTTAACAGTGTTCTAATGCTTCAATTCTATATTATACATTAACAGTACATATATTTTATGTTTTCTTCTTAAATCAACTTTAATAAATATTGTTCTACAATTGTTATTTAATAATGTCTTGTATATCATTCATATAACTACTATTTATTTTTAACAGTGTTCTTTTCTTTTACAAACATTCTCTAACATTTTCTTTTCATAAATAGTATCCTTGTTTCATTAATATATAAATATCTAGTAAATAAATTCTTGATAATTAAGAATACATGATAACGTACTGTCCCCTTTCATATCTCCAGGCCCCACTCAATAAAACATTTTTATAAAATTCTTTAACCTACTGGCCCCTAGCAACCCGATTTTGTTTATAACTTTCTTAAAATTAAATTATTTTTTATTATTTATTTCCACCAGCTGGGTCTATTTACATTTACTTCAGACCAAAACATAAACAAAGCCAGCTGTCAATGATTTTGAGTCGTCACAAGGGTTTACTAAGTAAAAACGAGGAGTGAGGTAGTTTACTATTGCCTGACTTACTGAGTTGAAGGAGTATGCTTATCAGCATGCCAGGCCCTCCGAAAAGCATCTACTTTCCACCCTACAAATGACCCCTTCACTTCATTCACCACAGGGTCTGGCTGTTTAGTGAAATTCATTACTCTCAGAGGAGATAACTCTGACTAGTGTCTTTTACGCCTCTATCTCTTCTGTTCTTAAAAGTTCAGTCATATAATTAACTGACTATGTGATAAGAAACAGAACTATTTTTGTAGCCCTGGAACTAACAGATCGAGTGCAATTAATTTAACACTCCACCTGCCCGTTATGGGCAAAAACATTTTTTCCAGGTAACAAACTTTATCTATTTATCTATGTTTTTGTTTATTATCTATCTATTTATCTATTTAATATCCAGATAACAAAATTTTATCCAGGTAAATTTCTAAAAGAATAATTGATAACATTTGTACTTGAACATTTATATACAGTTAAATTTTGCAAAACGTTTTACTCGTGATATATTTTATTCAATTAATTGTTGTTTTTTACTAATAAATTTTTCTACTGATTAAGTAATAACTACCGATATCTCAGTAGAACCTTTTCTTTACCAATTTCTTCAAATTTACTGCAGTACAAATCTTTATTTAAACCAGTTTGCACTTACGAAGCCCAGTTATTTAGCTCAGAAAAATCCAGTAATCTTAATTCTACAGACGTTCCATTCAAAGTTTCTACGTTTAATATCAAGAGTTTCGTAATTCGTACTTTGTAAACAATGACACTCTACACTCAAATTTAGAGATTCCTGCAGTTGAAGAAGTAGCACAGTCCTTTAATTTTTTTTTCAAAATTACTGTTAAATCCGAATCCCCTAATTCAAGAACTTCATCGGTTTCGACTTCCTGGGAATCCAGCCTGGCACATAAAAAGAAGATGGAATAGAGATCTTCTCCGAGTTATAACTAAAAAAAATTATTTCTTTTAAGATAAAAAAATACTTTTGTAATATTGCAATCTTGTAAAAAATTGGTGATCTTATTTTCGTTCACCTTAGTTAAATACGTTTTTTCCAGCACAAAAATTAATTGATTGTAACTAAAATATCCATGTGTATGAGTTCAAGGGCAACCAGATTTACATTGAAATAGGTTCATTCATATTAGAAGCAAGTCCCGCATAAATAAATAATATAAAATCACTATTGTTGTAATGAAATTGTTTTATAAGATTTCTGACTCTAGCTACAGTAAAAACATAATAATAATACAATATAGTAATCGGCTAAGACAAATAAAGTAAAGAAATGTATTTTCCTCTAAGCAAGCTAGTACAGTTTGCTCTAGTTACTACTTTTTATAATTCCTTTACGCTGAGGAAGCATACGAAAAATCCTACAGAATGTTTCACTTTTCTATTTTTTTTCTGACTGTTCTGCAATTAATGCTAATGCAGACGGTAAAGGATGAAATTATTGTTTTGTAACGTATGAAAATATGCCGTGCCTGAATGGGATTCGAACCCGTGCTCGCCTCTCATCATTCGGTCTTGGGTTTGAATCCCATTCAGGCACGGCATATTTTCATACGTTACAAAAAAACCATTTCATCCTTCACCGTCTGCATTAGCAGTAATTGCAGAACAGTCAGACGTTAAACCAAAAAAAAAAAAAAAAAAAAAGTAATAATAAATAAATATTTTTACGTTAAGAAAAATTCGGTCCTATAACTGTATAATATTTTAACATAACCAACAGTTATAATGTAAATATTGTTATTAAATTGTCTTGTTGTCACTTGTGTGAGTAAGTCGGCCAGCGTCAGCCTTAGAAGGTTTCTATTTTATTACCTTAATTCAGTTTTTTAAGTGAGTTGTTTGGTAGATGAGGAGTGGAAAGTGATAGAATATGTGAATTTGTGTGATAGTTCGGTGTGTATTATTTTTTAATTGTTTTGTATACAGTTTCGATGTTAAGGTTTTTATAAAACTTTAAAAAATTCTAAGAAACTTGAAATTAAAAAACGCAGCGAGAAACAATTAAGAAAATTACAAGAGTATCGAATTCCTTTCGCAATCAACCTTCTCGACAACAGCGAAGATACTTACAGATTGAAACGTTTTAAAACATTGTAGCTACTTGCTTTTACGATTTCGTTAATTTATCTCATTTAATTTTTTCTTCTTCTACTACTAATCATCGTCATCTCATAACCATCATTATCATCTCCACCATGGTCATCATCATCTTCAGCTTTTACTACTTACTTCATGTTTAAAAATATTAATGTACAGTTGAGTTAAGTTTAGTTTTGTTTTGAAACACACTATTAAGTGGGTTTAATGTTTCATTCAAAAAACGTTATTATTCAGAATTTCATCGCCTTTGCTTAAAGTTTATATTTACATTTTAAAAAATGATTGCAAAAGAATTACACCTTGTTAAAAGGTTTAGGTGTAATGTTTTGTTACTAACATGTCGGACATTATGATAATACATTGTTTTGATTTGGAATGTCTGAATACATTTTTTTTTAAATTTATTTAACGTCACATCAACTGCAAGGTCATTAGCGACGACGTGGGTGTGTAACTGTGCGTAATGAGGATGAAATGATTTTTGTAACGTATGAAAATATGTCGTGCCTGAGAGGGATTCGAACCCAGGACCGCATGATGAGAGGCGAGCACGTTACCAACTACGCCAATGCGGCTGGCTGAATACATTTTATTTACGAATGTTTTTGTTGATCCGTAGATCGTTGAACCAAAGGTCTAAATAGGACGAAGAAGTAACTTGTAACAGTATTAATTTAACTTCGCAAATTTATGATTTGGTTTGACGATTTCTCAGACTAAAAAATAAGTATGCGAAGATTTGGACAATACTTTTGATGTAGAGTAATGATACTGGTGTTTTAAAAGAGATAAACTTGTGGTTAAGATTACACTTTCTATGATTACTCGTAAAAGTAAAAGTTACGATTGCTAAAAAAGAAAATAGGAAGATGGAAACAATTGAGTTATGATAGGGGTATTAGTGTCAAAGAATCCTGAGTGAAGAATAGGGTTGACATTAAAACAGAAGATCGATGCACCATTGCGAGATTCTGCACGAACATACACTCGTCTCGCGTGACTTGCAAAAGAGCACTGCAATAATGTTGAGAATGAAGAAAGTGAGCTCTTTATCAGATTAAAATGTGGCTTCATTTTTGCACCCCTGTAGTCGACAATCCTCTTCAGTAATTAACGATTCTAAAGTTGATGGAGAGGGTACAGTTTGATGATAATGGCTTTGTTTTTGATGTGATGAGGGATCTGGTATGTGCCTTGTCACATTGGTGCATCATTATCCAACCACTCGTTCCCTGAGACATAATACCCGATGCTCTTTATTCTGCTTTTCAATATTCTTCCTCCCTGCCAATAAAGTAAACTCTGAATTACAGCTTCCTTTTCCTTTATTCACAATCCGTTGATAATAAGTGCTTTCAAAAATCGATAAGTAGACTTTTTAACTCTGTCTCATCCATCACTTCTGAATTACGGTTTAATAGATTTTTTTATTTTATCCACATTGTCCACATGTACCTGAGATTTCGGATAAATTTACTGGTCATCTGACTTTTTTCTCAGTAATCACAAATTATCAGACTAATTCAATCTGTAATTTTTCGAAACATTGTCATTACATATATTTCGATTTAACATCCAAATTTGTTACATTAAAACGTAAAGACTTTACAACTTTAACGTACAAACTTAAACATAATAATAATCAATTCTATGATATTCAAATGCAAGGGTTCGGCTTATGAGTTGCGCTCTCCTTAAAAGTGTTAAATTTATATAAAATAATGCTGTAAATATTTACTGTGTGTGCAGAGCTCCATAGTTGTAAATATAAATGAAAAAGTGAAAATTTACATTTATTGATAGTATTTATAGAAGCGTTTGTAGATAATAATTTGTAGTCTTCAATGCGGTTGTAGAAAAAAATTACTTAAAAATATTATAAATTTAGAGATTCTACGGTTAGAATAAATTTTAAATCGTTTCTCCGTTGCATTAAAACTTTTGAAATTGAAGATATTTTTTCTTTCCTTTAAGGACTTACTCTTTTTACAATTTTTCGTTTACATAGGTTCATTATTTTAGCTTTTATTCTTTTTTTAACATGACATTTTTAGGTTTCAAGAACTGTATCGGCATCCACCTAGTTACTGGTCTTCCGAATCACGCCTTCCAAATGAATTGTAACCTTTGACCACTCAAGGAATCCTATGTGGAGAGATTCTTTGAAGATTTTCTATCTATTCCGACCGTACTTTATAACTAATTCTTATCTTTATTTATAATTCTTGCTGTATACCCAAATCTCTGAACCGATTCAGTCTTCAACAGTCCTTAACGCTTCTCAAAAAGGCATCTCTGCCAACTGGATGAAATTTTCTGACTTCTTCCACACCCAGACCTCACTGTCATTTGTCAATTTTGGGATAGCCACTGTCTTGTAAAATTTCACTGTACTATTTCAGCTTAACGGTTCAAAATGTACAATCTTTTTAACAAAAACAAATCTAACTGATTCTAAATTCCAAACAAATAATAATTATTCCGATTTATAAGCGATGAATGGAAGTTCTTGAAAATTTGAATACAGTTGAGTCTCGACAATCAGACAGGTATAGGACCGGAAGACTATTGGATTACCAAAAGTTATAGATTCTGAGGTACCATTTAACACAGTATTGAAATGCTTCTTGGAGATCGTCATAGTTTTAAAAAAGTCAATTTTAAGACATGCATTTATTAATAACTACAATTAACATCAATTTAATATACATATTTACAGTACACACGTGCTTTTTATATCTATAAAATACCGTATTTATCTCTCGTGCGTTTCGTGAAGGCACCGGTAGTGGGAATGCCTTCTTTCTACATTCCATAATAATTAGCTACAGCTGTCGGATTACCAAACGTGTCAAATTTAAAATTGTTGTACTGTCAAGATTTAACTGTAGTTATAAAATTTAATAATTGAAAAATTTAGTCTTGACTTAAAAATATTCGAGAAAAATAATTTAAAATGACAATTACCAAGAAAATGGCTCAAGTGAATTTCTAATAGATGCAAAGAAAGTTAACAGGATTTATAATAGTTAACCGATGTTTTTTAAACTTTTTTTGTTATAACGAATAACATTTATCCATGAAACAACTGAACTCACATTTCAATACACCAAATTACGAACATACTTTAAAAACGTTGAACTAAATGTAATGTAAATATACGAGTATAAACGATGTACAAATTATAATTATAACTAAAAACAATTATTCATTTCCGGTTACTGAATTTAAGAGCGCATTACGTGATTAAAGTGCTGCATTACTTGAATTATAAGGTAACTACATTTTTTGAATGTGTTGGGATATTATTAATTAAAGGTACGGGGTTAGTGATGTTGTTTTATTTCTTTGAACATGGATAATCACCTGGTTATTTTTTCTTTAACAACGAAAGATATTTGAGACGCAGTTGAACGCGGTTTCATCTGGCGAATAAAAAATGGATAGCTATATAGATAAACTTGTTGTAATCCGATAGGAACGTTATATAGAAGACAAGTTCACCTCTTTGGTTCGGGGAAAGAGGAAGGGTTTGAGTAAAAACTAGTTCAAAATGTAATTTCAGATAATAGAACGATGGGAGTAATTTTTTGTCGTGACAATTTGCAATTTGGAGACAGGAGAAGAGAATGATTGTATAGTGCGTGGTCTGCTCTTTACTGATAAGACTTTTGTGTATCTATCATGCCCTAACTCGTACCCTTAGCTTTCACATGTACCAACACATATTTGCCAGCACTCTCCTAACATCATACTGAGTAGACCGACCACTCAGACTGATATTCATACAAACTTTCTTTCAGGGAATAAGTTTTCATGTAATTTGAAGGTTCTATAACGTGTTTATAAATTAGTTCCTGAATTATGTTGGAAAATATTTTTCTTCTTGTATTAAAAATTAAATTTAAAACAATCTTGTAAGGGATTGATATTTTCCAATTTCTTTTATAAATTATAATATTGAAGTTATTTCACTTAAAACGAAAACATTAAATTTTAATCTTTGCAAAAATACTAAACTAAGTTACAGATCTTGATGTTAATGTCGTCGCCGCTAGTCAGCTGTTCAACAGCTGATTTTTGGTGACAAAGGTTCCTGGTTTAAATCCTAGGAAAAATAGTTACTTTTATACGGATTTGAATACTAGACAGTGGTTACCGGTGTACTTTGATGGTTGGGTTTCGATTAACCATACTCTCTCAGGAAGGGTCGGCCTAAGTCTGTAAAAGACTACACCTCATTTACACGTCATCCTCGTCGCATTGGGTCATGGGGTCGTCTATGGTTCTGAATTGAACAGATTACAACGTACATACATTAGGAATTTAAAAAAAATGTTCTCACAATTTACAGGTATTACAGAAGGAAATTAGAGCACATTAGTGGTATCTGTAACGTCTACTCCAGATTTTTTTTTGTTTAACGTCCGACTGTTCTGCAATTGCTGCTAATGCAGACGGTGAAGATGAAATTATTTTTTTGTAAAGTATGAAAATATGCCGTGCCTGAATGGGATTCGAACCCAAGACCGCATGATGAGAGGCGAGCAAGTTACCAACTACGCCAATGCGGCCGACACAATTATTCTAAGAACTAAAAATTACTCCAGAACGGAAGCGTAGGATCATACACATAGGTTGAATTTTGAATAATTGATTGCTGGATCACTGTAGTTTTGTGTTCAGTTCTATTTAAAATTATTAACATACGTAGAATTATTTTTTTCTACAAATTTTTACTCTTTTTTTAATGATTTTACAGCTGTCAGTTCCCTGTGTAGCAATTAGCTATTGTGTTAGTTTACTATTATTTATTTCTGATTATTTGCTGATTTCTGCATTTTATTAGTGCAGGCAAATATTTTAATTCATATTACATTTTTTCTCCAAATTTCAATTTAACTAGTAAAAAACCACAATATTTAATTTTTTTATTAACTATTAATTAACTAAAAGTAGTAACACAAAATTATTTTCCAAAATTTACTTAATATTTTATTTTATTTTATTTTACGTAGACATTATTTGATTTCAAAGTTGTAATTTGCAACAATGAAAAAAAGTTTGTCTTAAACCTACCATGAAACAAGACACATGATTTTTTTGCGTGATATTATTTAATGTTAATCAAAAATATATGTTAGGGGGATTATTTATTCTACAGAACCGCTGCACCTGGTTCAGCTGAATCTGCCGTTATTTTGCCGGCGAAACTGACCCTGGTATTTCAAAAAAAAAACTTTTTGACCTAAACAAGGTTTCCTTTGCATATACAGGCATTTTAATAGTGAATTTTATGAAAACAAAACGCAACTTATACGCGACTTCAGTTTACGAAAATTGCCTCAAAACCCGTGAAGATGTCTTTCAGACGTAGGAGTATATATAGTGTAAAAGCTACATTAATTTGTGTATATCCCGTTGGAGTTTTACTGTTTGAGTATTGTTCGTAAATTAATTTTTCATGCCATTTTCTATTGCTATTGTCAAATTTACTGCTTGTGTGTGAATTCACTTTGGAAATATAAGAATTAATTAGTGAAAAAAGTAGTTTACAAAATACGCGGAGAACTTCCCAAATCTATAACTTTAAGAACCGTTAATGACTTAATGTTTTTACTTGGAGAAACAAAATAAAAAATTACTCCGTAAGATGTGTTTTTTTCATTGTATTATTATAACGTTTCTTTTAAATTTTGAATCTTTTAACAATTTTTGTACAATTCACACCTAGTGAATATTATGAAGACATAAGTAATGATTTTACTTCAGGACCATTTTTACGACGATCTTGTTATTTCACCAGTCAAAGGATAAATTAAAAAATTTAATTTAACACACAAAAAACCTTAAATCTAACTAAGATTATTTGGCGAAAAATTTATTGTACAGTAGTCATACGATACAAAGACTAAAAAGGAAGCACCTAGCGGACTTATTTGTTTAGTAAATAAATTTTATTTCCTTGGTTTTTTTAAATTTATTTAACGTCGCATCAACATCAAGGTCATTAGCGACGACGTTGGGGTGTAACTGTGTGTGATGAGGATGAAATGATTTTTTGTAACGTATGAAAATATGCCGTGCCTGAGTGGGATTCGAACCCAGGACCGCATGATGAGAGGCGAGCACGTTACCAACTGCGCTGTTTTTGAAAATTTAATTTCATAATATTTGTAATAGACTTAATTTTAATTTCATAATATTTTTAAAGGTATTTTTACGGGGAGATACCTTTATTCATGATGAATAATATTTTATATAGGTAATCTATTTATTGTTCTGTTAAAGAACAGATTAAAGATATTTCTGTTAATAAAAAAAAAACTTCAGTAATTGAGAGGAACGCCATACAGCAGTTAGACTTAAACAAGGATATTTTAAGATCAGATTGAATTTGTGTAATCAGTTTGATTAATTTAAAATTTTTCATATTTTTCTTTAAATTTAGTTTCATTTTTTTAAATTTAATTATGTATGTAGTGGTAGCTTTAAATTTTCGGTATTTTCTCAGAGTGAAGTCAATCAAAGTCTCTGCACAATCGTCTACAGAACCTTCTTTGCTAATTAAATGGTAAATTCGGTGCATCCTAATAACATATATAAACATTTTTCATTATTAGCATTTTTGTTTATTCTTAAAAAACAACGATACTGCTTCGAATATGCGTCATTCGCGTAATGAGTGTGTGTGTTAGTTTATATGCAACATCTGATTTTATACGTTTTGTTTTTCCCAGTTATCGTCTTGAGTATTTTGGATTAAAATTTTTGTATTTTTTATTTCTGTTGGGTGGAACCATAAGTTTGGAAACAAATGCGCGGATACATCCTGCTTAATCAAATAGTTCAACTCGGGATTGAAATTAAAATTTGTAAAAAATAATTATTATTTTTATTGGTAGCTAGAGAAAAATCAAATAAAAATTAAAATTTTTATTATAAAAGTTAAGTAAAATTAAACAAAAGTAAAGTGCTTTTAACGATTGGCGGTAATTCTTTTCTGAAAAATGAGTACGGCAGTTATACATTCATCAGTGGTAATACTATATTAAATTTATTAATTTTGTAGTTTTTCGTTTTATATAAATGATTAATTTAATAATTTTTTATAATCAAGCTTACCTATTTAGTTATATGATTAAACGATTTAATTACAGACTATCCAGATTCTAATGAATAGAAATTTAATTAAAGATAACGTTTAAGTCTAAGCCATTGAGTTAGATTATTGTGATTAATTTTTACCTTATCAAAAATGTAATATTACTTGTTTTGTTCAGGTAATTACCACCACGTAGCTTTTTATCAAGTTACAGCGATCAGATTATCAAATCTGTTCGGGTGCTATTTGATGTATACAGATTATAAATGGAGTAATTATAAACGTTAGATGATTTAAATAATATATATTTATATCTGATAAATTTATCTTGAAGGTTATATTCTTGAAATTATATTGTTTGGTATTAAAATATAATATTTTGAAATATTGATTGTAATTTTAATGTTCAAATAAAAATTAAAAGATAATATTAAATTATATTAGGTACGGAAAAATTAGATAAAATCTTAATTTATTGTGTTATTACTTTAAACGGATATTAATTATAATATTTTAAGTTATCATTTATTCGTTTAAAACCTCATTCGTTGTTTTACGTACCTATATCAAGTTATG
Source organism: Catonia carolina (assembly GCA_035578175.1). Lineage (NCBI taxonomy): Eukaryota > Metazoa > Arthropoda > Insecta > Hemiptera > Achilidae > Catonia > Catonia carolina. The sequence continues at coordinate 88,397,253 of JAQMRL010000002.1, forward strand.
CATTTAATGCATTGGAATAAGTTTATAATGACACATTTTACCCGTCGGAATCCATGAAAAATTTGCTGTACTCTCTGATAAAAATATTTTAAGGGGACCTATAACAAGAAATTTGAAAAACAATCTCTATTTAATTTAAATATTCTACAATTTATTCTGCGTAAAACGATGTATTTTTTGTATTTTATGACCACAATGGATCACTTTAGTCAAATTTAGAAAGCTTCTTCCTTTTCATATTCTTTAGCTTGGTGTTGTACCAGTATGCCTTTATTCGGGCTGATCTTGCTTGCCGAACTTCCTCTGAAACGACCGGTTTCTTCCTGCTTGGGTTTGTTCTTCCATCTGATTTTGTTAAAAATCTACTTTCATTATTTCTTGAGATTTTTAATATTTCTGTTTTATTTTCTAAATCATCGAAAGTTAATCTGAGTTCGATCATGTCTTCTTTGAAATTTCGGATCCATGCTCCTGAGTTACCATTGGAAAGAGTTTTATAATCAACTTGTTTAAAATTCTGTCTTTAGGTGTCCTGATAAGATGTCCAAGAAAAAATATCCTTTTCTTTCTTATGGTATATGTTATGGGTTCGTTTTCTTTATAGACTTGTTCGTTTATTAGAATTCTCCATTGCCCCTCTACTTTGTTTTTTTTTCTATGCAGGTTTTTAGGATTCGTCTTTCGAGTTTTAGGACATTGTCTATTGCTTTTCTCTAGGTCACTTTTGCTAATGTTTTGCTGCCATATATAACTTGTGGTTGTATGATTGTGGTAATTAATAAAACGATGTATTTATTATTATTATTATTATTATTATTATTATTATTATTATTATTGTACGATTGTTAATATTTTTTTTTGTTATCGTTGCATAAGTAAGAAATGTCTCTAAATATTTATTAAAAATTCAATATTTACAATAATTATATTTTAAGAGGTATCTAATCTTGTAAAAGGATATTTTGTTCTTATTGGTTTTTACAAAAGTGTTTGATTTATTTTAAAACCGGATATTGAGGTTACCTCAAAGTTCTCAAGTTAATTTTGTCAAAGTTAGAAACTTTGACGCAAGATTCCCAAAAGTTAATTTGTTTGAAAGCATAATATTAACAAGTATTCTGAATTACCAAATTTATTTATTTATTATTTTAACTTTTCAATAAATTTTTATAATTTAAAAAATAAATTAGTTTCACTGGACAAATTTTTAGTGAAAATCGCTTTTACTTTGTTTCTGGAAATCCAGTGTTAAGATTTTTTTACATCTTTAACTTAACAGTCTTAAATACTTGGTATACTCGTATACTAGTATACTAGTATACTTGGTACGAAAATAATTAGAAGTGAAGTGCTGAATTTTTTAGTAGATAGAATAATTTTATTGAGTAGCCTACATTTTAATAGAACATCGAGTAGCCACATTCATTTACTGTTGAATAATCAGTAATTTTATCTGATGAAGCCCTCTGTAAAGTTAAATTTCTGTGTATATAATGTAAATATATATTTTATTATTTTCCCGAATAGCTATTTGTTGATAAAAACGTTATAGATTAAGTGTCAGAATTGCTTTTTGTGTAACATTTTCTAATGTATGCACATTTTCTTAATTAAGATTCCACGTTAAAATGACAATAACGACATCCGTTACTTTATAAACATGCAAAAAACTTGTGTTCAATAAATAAGACAGTGAACGGAGCAGGAAATTTAAAATGTTACCTAAATTACAGGACGGGTGGTCGATTACTTTAGAGAATATCGTAGCAAAGAGACAGGGTATGAGATGAGGGAGTCCTTTGTACTTTATCGTTGTGGGCCGCGCCACCTAGCATTCACCAGAGGCTATCGTTTTTCCACACCGATGGCGACGTGACGTCTGACGACTGCCGAACGCGTGATATTGGACGTCGTCTGTCACCTCCAAGATAACATACAGAAAACAATAATGTCAGACGTTTTCCCATCTTCCTTTTGACAGTTCGATTCGATATTTAAATTCCTAATAGAATCTATCAAACTTTTAGTCGGTCTTCCTATTCACAATGGAAGATCAATATGATTTGATTTTTTTCGTAACAAGAAATTATTTGTAAAAATACTAGTATTGTGTGAAAATCTATTTAAAAATCTTATATTGATATTAATACAATGTTTCTACTAATATATTAGTGATTAACCAGGATGTTCCCTATCCACATTTGTAAGGATTCAGTTTCCTGTTCAATTAACTAATATTTTTACTTTTACTTTTCATCTAGTAATTTAGAAGACAAGTAGTATATGATCTCATTTTACTACAGTTTTCTCGTTCCGCTGTATCATTAACCATTTCATTTCAGTTCAATTAAGCACTAAGATTAAAAAAATCCATTGTCGGTCCTATAGACTTTTGAAACTTCTAAACAAGCACATATTTATTTGTGACTTCCAAATATTTAAAAACAATTTCAAATTTTAATGGTTTTCTTTGTAACTGTTAATTTTAAGAGATTGCATTAAAAATTGGTAACGTCACGGAAGTTCAATTCATTGTTACAAAATTATAAGATATCACAACTCTGAACGACAAAAATACTTTATTCAACTTACAACACAAGTTATTGAACAAGTCTTAAATATTTACTAGTTTACAGCTATTCATATAGGTTGCTGAGCTAGCTTTCTATTTCCAAATAGATAACACAATACAAACAACATAAACTTTAAGGGTGAGAGTGTGGTTATTATATACAATATATTTTTTTTTGCTTTTATTTATCGTCAGGAGCTGTACAGTATTATTAGCCACCCAATTTGATTTCTGCTTTTCGCTCTATTTTTGATGTGGATAAGGCATGAGTTTGAACAGTGACCCCCAGTAGAGTTTGTTCACGGATGACTGTCAGCTGGTTACTATACAAAGTCGTTTGCCCAACCAGTGTTACTTATCAATAATAGCGTCTTTATACCTGCTGGTCCAAAGGCCTTTGATAAAATATTACAAATGTCAATGAAAACAGAATCCGTTGTATTTTTGGATGAAAATTACTAATACTGTAGGCCTATATTATTATGCAAGTTATATACGTATGTGTGTAGTGGTAAGAAAATTTAATAAGTTAAATACTAAGAATTATTGCTAATTACTTTTTTGGTGTAGTAATAGTGTTTGAATTTGATTTTCAGCTAGAGCTAAAATTTTATTACGGTGAAAACTTCAAAGAAGCGTGTCTGAAAAGTTTAGCAAAGTCGGTGCAGATCTCTACTGTTGTTATTTTAAGTAAAGTAAAATGAAAGTTCTTTTATTTGTAGATTTCTTGGTAAAGAATAACGTAATAGGTTATTTTATTTAAATAGGCCTATGTACTACAATGTGATTTCGTTTCTTTCTAAAAGTTATTTATCAAATTCAATAAATAGTGTCTTCTTTGCAGGCTTATAATGTAAAAGTATAGAAAAATTTACAATTCGTACAGAAAACTTATTTCGAGAAGAACCCCTAAATAGCAATGAATATTACCATATTCTTTTAATTTCATTTTTGAACTGTTTTTACAATATATTAGAATATATAAATAGTTTATTATAATTTAAGTAAAAAACAAGTATTACTTGACATAATTTGAGTGGTTTAAATCAGTAGAATTAAAATCTTATAAAAAAATACAATTTATACCTGACAGAAAGCTACATCTAATTTTTATTGACAGTACCTATTATATTTCCTTACGAATGAGTTTAATTAAATTAGATTTTAAGTCTAAGTATTCATACAAATTATTTTTGTATTTTTAAAATACGTCAACCTATGTTAAATATTTAATTAACAGGTATTTAAAAAGCGTTAAAATATTCTATAAAATGAATCTCATACAATTCGTTTTATTAATAAATAACACAACTTGGTAAAGGATTTTACCGAGTTGTTAAAATTTACAATCTCTATACTTTTTTTGTATCATTCTCCAATCGAGATTTCGTTTTGTTTTTAGCAATACGAATACAATACATTGGGAAACGAATAAGGAAATTCATTAGTATTAATACTTCTAAACAAATGGGATTAGAAATCAATTATACTAGAGATAACATTTTGAAATCGGGTAATACATTTTCAATAATTGTATTATTTATTGAGAAATTAATTTGGAAATCTTTGTTTGACGTTTTTGTGTTTTTTAATAAAAATTATTCACGGATCGAAAAAGTTAAAACTTTTTTGAAATAAACTGAGAGGAGTGCTATCTGAAAATGTGTGTGTGTGTGCGCGCTTCTCCGAATTCTCTTTTTTGACAATTGAAGATTCAATTTAACACCTAACTTTAGATTAGTTTGACAAGTAACTTGTCAAATTAATTGAAAGATTTCAATAAAGTTTAGTAAAGTATGATTGTTTGTCATTTATTCACAGATTAATGTACAATCATTCTTTTAGTAAGTAATTGCCTTTTATATTTCATTTCTATCACGCTTGGATCATTTCATTGTTTTCATTTGGAAATTGAAGTTGAAGTAATCTTTTGAAACAGATTCAGAATGCCATTCATTTAATATTTTTTTGAATTTAAAAGTTTAGAGCGTATTTATAGGAATACAGTTTTAGAAATTAACACGTTCTACGAAGATTGACCACTGTAATCACTCGTGACAGCCACTGAAATATTTCGTGACAGCGACCAGAGTGTCGTTTTTGAAATGTTCATACCATACTCTTTAAGTTGCGATTATTAATAAATAATTAATCTGTAATTAGTCAGAGACAGTTATCAAAATTAAACACAGTTGAAAGATAAAATAAGAAATTAAAATATATAGTCAAATCTTAGAAGAAAAAACTCAATATTAAAGACAAATACATAGGCCTATATTATATTTTGGTAGGCACATTAGAATTCTATTGAGATTGTAAATAAATCTAGTCACAAGAATTGTTTTTGCAATAAACAATATTACTCGCAAGTATGCCTAATAATATTACATTAGCCAAGATTTGTAGAAAATATAATGATAATTTAGAAATGCATTTTGAAATTCTTGTCTCTTAAGTCAGACTGACATGGCTATCACTACCGATTCCATAATTAATATTAATTAATAACGCATTAAAATTAAACTTATATGTATACTTTTTGAAGATATAAGTATGACTCTATAATCTTTCAATATTCAAGTCACAACCTATCTTCCAATCTTACTAACGTTATCTAATAATGTATTTTAATATTACTTTACCTGAAATAATTCCAAACTTCTTGAAGCCCCTTAAGTATTTTAACCAGATAGGTATTGTTCTTAACTTAATACATCGTTAGTCAACAATATCAAACGGGTAAAATATTCTGAAGTAGTAAGTTCCTTTAACATAAAAAACGATCTCCTGGTAATAATACTCAGTCAGCAAATAGTCGCTATAAGAAGTTAAGTTACACCGATTGGGCCAATCACTTTGCAAGGTGACTAGCTGACAACCAGCCATTAATACACTTAACCGCATCTATTAACTCACCACGCCATTAACACAATTATTTTTATTATTATTAGTAAAAAAATCAGCAGTCGCGGTACTGATCGATAGAAGTGACTACTCTGTTAACTTAACAAATTGAATAATTATTTTTTGTAAATTAATTGATGACAATTGTTGATAGCCGAGCTTGACGTGACTGCAAACCAAAGATTTTTCCCGTGCAAAAAACACAGTTCACGCGCGCCAAAATAAGTAGGCTATTCACTTTAACAAGTACAACAGCGAAAAGCACCGATGAAATTGGGTAGGTTTCAGTTTACATTGTGCACATTGTTTACAGTGTACATTTCTTGTTAAAAAATAAATAAATGAAAGCTAGAAAAATTAAGATAACGTTAGAAATTACGTTTACATTATTATATAATTCCTAAAATACTATCACTAATAATTTAAATAATCGAACGGTTTGATTCATGGTTTTTAAAATTATTTGACATGTAAAGTGTAATTAGTTTTATAAAGTTAAGAAATTATACATTCGTTTTTTTTCATTGTATCATTCTATTTTTTAGTTATTATTTCTCTGTTTTAATTGAACTTAACTAATTTTTCATTACGTATTTATATAATGTATCATGTGTATAATATAATGTTATTATAATGTAACGTGGTCGCTAATGACCTCGTAGTCGATGCGACCTTAAATAAATATATATATAAAAAAAAATTACGTTATTCCAAAATAAAATAAATTGTGTCGATGTCGTTTGAAATTGTGTCGTGATACAGAAAGAAGTAGACTTTTAATTAATTATGCATACCATACGAAACACTTGGAAATCGTGAATAAAGATAGCAAAAGATAAAGGAAATTATTCTGATGAGGTTTTATACTCATCACGCCAGCTAACAAGCCTGCTGAATTGGAAAAGTAGCATATTTGCTCAATTTCTTAGAAGTAGATTTGTTTTTGTTTATAACTTATTTTATGTCAGCATAAATTAGTATAATAAATAATTTTTATGATTGAATAAGAATTTTTTTCTCCCGTTTAATTTACTCAAATTGTCAGTACCATTCCATCTTACTTACTTTATAAGTTTATTTGAATTTTAAGGTATTCAAAAGGTACAGACAGATGTGAATGATTTCTCAACAAGGTACATAGTTTATGAGTTTTAAGTTTATATTAGGTCAATTTGTTTTCTCATTCGAAGTGAAATCTAGGAATCATTTTGCATATAACCCTACGGTTTTTTGCGTATTCATTTAAGTTACAATTTGGTGAATTTTTTTCTATTTAGGAAATTCACAATCTGTTACAAACAATCAGTGAATGTGATATCACAAAATTTGAGAAACATTAACATGGTATACAAACGTGAGTGGAGACACAGTCCAGTGACAGAACTCCGACGTGAATAGACAAGTGTAGCATTAAGTGCAGTATTTAGAACATTGTAATGGATAGTCAATTACAGTACTACGTTAGTAGATGAGGTCCCGGCTCCATCGACGTTTCAGACGTCTTATTGATTGTTTGGGAGAGTCTGCGTAGCCAGATTTGAGATCAATGGGCTATGGTGGTTCACGAGTTTCTTCCTAAATTTTGTATATAGTTTTAAGAAAACGTCATTTATATAGGGTACGTTTAGGTCTGAGTGCAGCGTTCTATTGGTTACATAATATGGGGCGTTAACTATCCTCCGTAAAAGCTTTGATTGGAAACGCTGAATCTTTGCCAATACCGATGGTTTTGCACAGCAGTAAAGCTGACTGGCATAGCTCCATATTGGTCAAAGGTAGGAGTTGTAAATGGTAAATTTGGAAGTAGTTGGTAACTTGGATTTGCGTGAAAGAAGTCTGTACAACTGTTTGAACCTGTCCTGAAGTGCCTTTCTCGTTTTATTTACGTGTACATTCCATGTGAGCCTCTTATCTAGATATAAACCTAGATAACGGACAGATTCAGAAGTGTGAAGTTGAGTGTCTTAAAGAAACAAAGGAGGACAGATACATTTACGCAGGGTAAATAAAATGTGAGACGTTTTTGTAGTGTTGACTTTGATCCGCTATTTAGTGAGCCATGATTCTAGGAGGGAAATATGCTGTTGAAGGACAAACGATACTTGAGCGGGGTTATCGCCAGAGTACATATTTGGTGAATTTAAGACTATTTTATACTATACACAGGAATTTGTATTGCACTTATCTTCTTCTTGTAATATGTTTTATTTGAAAAAATGTTTTTAAACTAAAGTTTGTTTCAAAAGAGTTGTTTTACATTAATTGTGTTTACAATACTGAAGTTTAAAACGGTATAGAAAAGTTAGTTTTAGTTTTTGTGGCATAAAGTAGGTTAGTTAACAATATTTGTTCATTTTATACTGTAATGAGTTTAAGAGAATATATAATTTATGTCCTGATATGAAAGTTTTTGTTATTGTAGGTTGTTATTGGTAGATCTGTCTGCTATAAAATATGGAATTTTAGTTTTTCTGATACCGAAGAATGTTGGTTAATGATAGTAGAATATTCTTGTTTCAAATAAGATTGTTACACAAAATATTCGCCCAAAACGGGCAGGTGGAGTCTTAAATTAATTGCATTTGATCTGCTGGTTTCAGGGCTACAAAAATAGTTCTATTTCTTATAACATGGTCAGCCAATTACATAACTAAGAAGTCATTTAAGAACAGAAGTGGTAGAGGAGTAAAAGACACTAGTCAGAGTTATCTCGTCTGAGAGTAATGAATTTGTTGGATGGAAAATAGTTGCTTTTCGGAGGGCCAGGCATGCAGATAAGCATTCTCTTTTAACTCGATGAAGAAGGCAATAGTAAACCACTTCACCTTTTGTTTTTTACTTAGTGAAACCTTTAGAAATTCAAACTAGCCTTTTGGCTGATGACCTAAACAACAAGAAGCAAAATATGACATCAACTTCCAGGAACCACCCTTTTGGAACACACGGTTTTAAACTACTACTGTATATTGTAACATTGTACAGTGATATTGTAGAAATGGTTGTGAGAATAAATTTTTGATTGAATATACTCGTATTTTGTATTGTATGAAGTGGTTTGTGAACAAGAATAATGAATCGTGATGATTGAAGTGTCTTGAACAGGAATTCTCGGAGGTATAAACTAGTACGCAGAAACGTTTGTTTTTATTTTAATTTTATCTACTATGTTCTATTAAAACGGCGAAATTGTTAGAAGGCTCTCGATTTTTTGGGAAACTATAGACCGCAGGTATAAAAACAGTTAGCGCTTTTGTAGTGAGTCAGTCAGTATTTAAATTGGTTGTGAATGGAAAAAGTTGTCGGGCCGTTCAAAATAGTGTCGTTACGAAACCGCTTCGAATTACGTTAATCGTGCGTTGCGTTTGGGTGCGAATAAGTGGTTATGAACAGGTAAATCAATTGTCTTGATTGTTGAGTGGCAGTGTCTTAATTGTAATCAAGTATAGTTTAAGCTTAAGTTTTGTAATTTGATTTAAGTAATCTATTTTGTATTTGTTAGTAGTATAAGCTGATAATCACAATTATTGTGTCGATAAATATATTTTTTAAGATTAAAGAAAGTCCGTTATTTATTATACCCAGATCCCGAACGGACCTAGGCTTAGGTGTTACAATATATTTTGAATCGAAGTTTGTTAGAAGATGGGTTTAGTGGTGATAAAACTGTGTTATGCTTATTGTAAACTTCACTATCAATACAGTCGTTTACTGGTAGGCATATTTTATAAATACAGTACAAGCTCGTTAATCCAATCCTCTTTAATCCGAATCCTCCAGTAATCTGAACTATAAAAAAAGTTTGTTTTTATGTAACGATGATGATTTCCTATGGTATGAATATTTTATAAATGTCTTAATACGGTAATCAGACGCCAAAAATATAAACATGACTCTGCTGGACGATGGTGATTATGATGATGACGAAAAACTACCGGAAAATAAAATAAACCATGAAGTGGCAGTCGCAAGTTTTAATAAGTACAGTATAGTCGCGGTAATCCGAAGACGTAAGATGTCCGAGCTTTGCAGATTATCGATGTCTACAATCTGAGATCTCCGCAATCAAATTACAAATACGATATACTGTATTAGGTTTAAAAAATACAGATTTAACAAAATACGAGAACACAAAATTATAATTGATATCTTATTTGAAATCTGTTACAGTATTATTTTCATATCATTTTTAACCAAAACACAGTTTTAAAACAAACAGTGGTAACTTGTGACTGCCATTGCTGTTACTCCACGAGAAAAATGTTATACAATCTTTTTTAACTTTGAATCCAGCGGCAGTCTTTTCCCCCTTATGAACTAATATTTTTCCTGGCAACATTTTCCTGTACAACGCCGAATCATCTCCATAGTAAACTTGATCTGCGGTTAAACGCCGTTTTTCTACTTCATCCTGGAATTTTGTTAAAATCCATAAAATTGCCGATATCACTAGAATTTTTTCACCGGTAACAGTTAACAGTCTAATACCGTATCGTTGTTTGAATTTGTCCGGCCAGCCTGTTCTGGTTTGAAAGATGTCTTTCTCGGTCATTTCCTTGTAGAAAAACTTCGCTTTTGAGTGAGAATTACTCCACTGACTACAGAGATTGCCTTGCTCTTTCTTCAAAAAACCATGAATATAAAGCCCTCCCGGCATCAGGTTTGCAGCTGCTGCTTTCAATGTTGTTCTTTTCAGTGGCTCCAATTTATTAGACGTTGTAAACGAATTTTTCTAAATTGTAAAAAATAATTAAAAACATGGTAATATGTGATCGTTCGGATTACCGCTACCATACTGTATACAGAATAGGCTAAGCCGTTTTATAAAATACACATTTTTGGCTATGCAGCTTCAAAAAGAAGCATTCGCAGAAGTTAGGCTTCCAAGAAACAGAAGAAAATAATTTTTGCGAAAAAATAAAGAATAGTGAAAAGTACGTATTTTATTATTGAATTAGGTTATTGCAACATATACAACCGTACATATTTTTATTACTTTATAATTTTTTTATTGTTTTATTTCTTATAATATGACTTTTTCGTGGAAAAACAATTGTCAGTTTATTGTACGTATTTTATTGTTAAATTAGTTTATTACAACATAAACATTGCCTTTCAGTCAAAAATTTGATAATCCGAACAGTCACGGTTTTTATTAATTCGGATTAGCAAACTTGTGCTGTAAGTCCTGAAACTGAAACTGTTAAGGTGTTTTAGGAAGCTGCATCCACTTATAATAGCTTAAGATGCCGGTTGATTAGCACGTGGCAGGAAGTCTTATACTTCATGTGTGTTCGTTCTTCTATAAAAGTTCTTGATTTCTGTATTGTAGGCGATTCCATCTTGGGTGGCCTTTGCTAACCAGGTGTCCTTATCACCAACCCCTTGCTGAGGCACACAGAGTAACTTCTTAATGAAATGTATTACGTTCGTTATATCATATAACAAATTTTTGAATGCTACTACTTTGAATATTATGTTTCATGCTAAATTTTAATATAATAGTCAGAAACAATGCACTCCATTCACGAGGCTGTTATATTTTTCTTGTAATACTTAGGTTATCGCAGATGTGAGTAATTGTAGAAAACATTTCCTACTTATAGGTCACTTATTACTTTTTTATTACCTTACTTTCTCGAATATATCGTGCACCCGATTTTTAAAGGTAATTTCAGGAAAAAACTGTCAAAAATAAAATGAAAATGAAAACTTACCAATTTATTTGTACACTTTGAAAAATGTCCTTAACTTTGAATAATTAATTAGTGACAATAGGAACATTCTCATTGTACGTACAACAATAAACTAAAACAACTGCTGAACTATAAATGTTACTTCAAATAAAATGAAACGAAATTAAAAGGAAGAAATAAAATAACTATGAAAAGCTTTTTTAAAAAGACTCTGTCGTCGTATCATTTAGACTCTGTTGTCGGTTGCTGTTTGAATTTTCGTCTCAAAGTGTGTCGTTTTTTGAACCATCGAGCGTAATAGAAATGCTCCATTTCAGAAATTTTTTTGGAACAAACTCTGGTGAAATCCGTGGCCATGCAGTTTTAATCCACTCAAAGATCGTTTCATATTTCGGCCTTTTTATTTTTCCCGAAGTATTATTATTATTATTATATTATTATTGTTATATTATTTTTTCCGAGGTATTTGTATGCTCAGTATTTGCCATTCATTGAGTATACCGTTCCTTCATAGCAACCTTGAATGGCTTTTATGCAAACGTCCAGATGTTGTAGTACAGATTTTAACCCTCCCGTTGTGATCACTGAATCCGCTTTCCGTTTTTTTTCGAAAATAACGCGCACACATTTTAGCGGATCGATTTCGTTCGAAAAAGTTGCGCGGTATATTCGAGTAATCACTGGTTTACTTGTTTTTATAAATTATTAAATTTCGAAGGAATTCTGTAGTTGTTACCTATAAACAATACTTATAATTATTTATCGTTAATTACTTTAAATTTTTTTTAAATTTCTAAGAAATGCTTTACGATAAACTTTTTTGCGTCGTTAGGATAAATTCAGTTTGGATATAAAAAGTTTGTATGGAAAATGTACTAAATATGAAATTATTAAATTTGATTTCATGTGGGTTAACTTTCACAGCTTGATTTCTGAAGTAATAAATATAAGTTGACGATTAAATCCAGGACAGTTTCATTAATACCTATCACCAGAAGCTCGTGGTTCATGATAGCGCCGCCTGCCTCCTTGTATTAAAGCAATGCAGAGTTGAAATAACCTTGTTTCCTATTGGTAGACTGGTGACTCGGAGGCGCGGCAAGCTTGGGTCCACACGATCGGTATCAATCGTTCGTTACCAAGGAAAACCACTGCCTTCTCACTTGATAAAACGTTTTTGGTTTGCGTGAGTCGAGATGTATTGTGATAAGACCCAGATCGTGAAGGCGTGTTTCATTTCTGTTTGTTTTTCGTGTGTTCAGAAGTATCAACGGTCATAAAGAACGATTAAAAAGTATTTGTTAAAAGACTCTTTTAAGTGTTGTTTGTTTGATTCACATTCTGGTCCGGCATAAATGCATTTACATCTCGATGACCTATACTGAATCGAACATGATGTCCGTTATGTAAATGCTCTTATTTATTTATTTATAGACACCACGAATAGTATTCCAAAGTTGTGCAATTCTATGCCAGCTTTGCCGGTTACGTGTCTTTATTGACGGGAAAGCTTTATAGTTCAGCTGTAATATTGTGTGCTATATTGTAGTCTCTGTAATACGGTCTCGCTTCACAAATTATGTTCAAATGGCATTACGTTTAAATATGTTGTTGTGCCCGAGCTGTTCCACTTTCCCATCGGTATTGTACAAGACCTACCACGGTGTAATATAATTTTAAATCTTATTGATAATTTCAGGGTATTCTTTTAATCGCAATAAAATATTAATAGTTTTTAGATAAAAATCGATAAAAAATGTATTAAATTAAAAAATATCTACGTCTATTAGGCTATCTATTGTAAATGCATGTTAAAAACTATTCAAAAGTTCACCCGCGCTACGAGTAGGCTTATTCCGCGCCTTAAAGGAGTTGTAAATATCAAGTAATTGATTACACAAGTTACTAAATCAAATATTTTAAACATATGTTAATAATCAGACTTAACGTCGAAATTATTAAACAATTTACCATAAAGGCGGGTGGGCTCGTATTGGAAGAAAAAATAAAATATAGAAAATGAAATACCCGTAAAAATCCAACAAAACAATAGACACAATTTTAAATAACTGAAATAACTTGTCACCAATGAGTTCTCATCAGAAAGTAAAAAATCGTATTAGCCCGGTTTGAGAAAACAGCAAAATATTAAAAATTTCACGAATAAACTGTTATTTCTGGTTGACCGATTTTGATACAATTATTCAATTTGGGTTCCATTGAAGGGTACTTAACTTAAGTTTACACTTTGAACGCTATTCCGTTCTTGAGATATTTTGTTTACACACAGACACACGGGCACTCAGAACCACATCGTGATGTTTTACTTTGTAAAATTCAATATTAAAATTATTCGAATATTTCATTAAAAATTTTAAAGATTTTGTCATAATTTTTCTACTGGATATTTAACAGTTAAAAAAATTTAAAGATTATTGATACGTATAATTAATAGACGACATATCATATTTTAAACGTTAGTCAAAACTTTTAGCAGCTTTGTCTTTATTTCTGGAGGTGTTTTTATCAATCCATTGATAAATGCGAATAATATATCCGCGAGGATCAGAAGTTTTGCCCGTTTGTTCTGGTGGGGATGGGTTGCAGTGAGATGATGTATGGGGAGTGGAGGATCACATTAGAAGCCCCCGTATCTGACGATTAATTAGTGTCATTTGCAACAGCAGATGTGCTGGGGTGATAGTGCGCGTTGTTCTTGCTTCTAGCATCGCATGTGACCGCCCGTCCATCCGTCCAACGGTTTGACTACTCCTGAAGTCTTGTTCTGGTTGGTTATTTTAATTCTAGATAGAGTTTCCTTTTGTAATTTATTTCTAGTTTGATTTTATGTAAATCAGATTTTATTATGATGAATGATACTTTTACTTCTTAATAAATTAACTAAAATTTGGGACGTATTGATTATGACACGCTCTAGTTTCAAGTTGAACATCAGTAATTTGCGAATACAAAAATTTTTAACCATTGATATTTTCTTTTTCTTTTATTATGTCTGTTTTACCAAGTATACAGTCATTTTTAGTATGTTACCGTTATACCTAAACTTTATCGTTACAATGTAGATGATGTTATACAATGTCCCCATAACTGCAGGTGGAGTGTTAAATTATTTACACTTGATCTGTCAGGGCTACAAAAAATAGTTCTGTTTCTTATCACATGGTCAGCTAATTATAAGGCTGAATCATTTAAGAACAGAAGAGGTAGAGGTGTAAAAGACATTAATCAGCGTTATCTCCTCGGAGAGTAATGAATTTCATCATTATACACCCAGACCCTTTGGTGAACGAAGTGAAGGTGTTATTTGCACGGTGGAAAGTATATGCTTTTTAGAGGGCCTGGCATGCTGATAAGCATACTTTTTCACTCAGTGAGGAAGGCAATTGTAAACCACCTCACTCCTCGTTTTACTTAAGAGGTTCAAACCAGCCTTTCGCCTAATGACCTAAATAACAACAAGACAATGTAGAAAAAAACCACCAAATATCCACTAGATGACTCACCTGATTAAAAAAGTTAATTGGTCCCTTCGGGTAACATGTAGGTTATCTATCGTAATTTGCAGCTTAAATATTTTATCATGACAAGCTGATGAAAAAGTGCAAGCATTGAAATACTGCAACTGGTGATAGATGCATGATATCCAAAAGGACTTATTGACTTTGTTAATCATGCGAGAGACATCTATTGTGTATTTTGGTGGTTTTCTTAATTGTAGGCCTATAATATTCTAAACGACACACAGGATTATGTTTAACAATATCATTATTTTATTAGGGCCTACCATTGTTTTTTTTGATAAAATGAGTTTTTTTAAATTATTTTAAGTTATGTCTTAGTCATCTGCAACTACTGTAGGATATGGAACGGTGGATTTGAACGTGTAATACTTTAAAGATCCTATCCGGTAATCAAACCCGGGACCTTCCACTTTTTAGTCCAGTACGCTGTCTACTACGCCACGAGTCAATCAATCATAACATTAATTTATTTCTTTATAGACCACTTACTTCATATGTTGAAATTTTAAAATGTACCTTTATTGTCATTTTTAGATATTTGCCTTTCATTATTGTATGTTTAGAAATTATTCTCTTGTGCCGTGGTACATAAAAACCAACCACATTTACAAAGAGATTTATTCACTTTAATTATAAAATAAGAGATTTAAAATTTCAGTTAAGCGTATTAAATACTACTTGAATCGTACGAAAATTATTTGTTCATCATTTTATTACTGAATAATTGGTGAAATTTGAGAACACTTAAACGAAGGAGTTTAACAGATTTATTATTATCAAATAAATTTAATTTCTTAATTTTTGAAAACTGTCCTATAGTATCTCTACATACAACTCGCCCATTCCAATATAAAGTTCAAATATTTAGGCCTAACCACAGAGAGACGACTTGCGTGATAAGCACATATAAGTAATAAACGTCAAACCTTCTTTCATTGTTCATAAAAAACTTTATTAATTTACTAAACGGCGTTCTTCACAACATTAACGAAAAAATTATCAGCACACAACCATCTCTTAAAAGTTTTTTTTTAGTATATTACAGTCAAGTATAGTTTAGAAAAAGCAAGCACATTTAATCAGAAATTTTACCGAAAGTTAGGCAGTCATAAAAATTTACTAGTTCGCAAAATGCATTCAACCAGACTTTCAGACAATTTCACCCACCAATTAAAGAGTTTGTTGTTCTTAGACCTAAGATGCACGTATTTCAATTAATATCATTTAAAAAAAACACTTGATAAACATAAAAACCACATTCTAGCTAAAGAAACATAATTTTCTTGTTATTTTATTAGAAGCAGCACTAATAAGTGATCTCTTTCTTCAAGTCATTAATAAATAAAGATTAAAAAAAAAAAGATTAATAAATAAAGATTAAGAAATAAAGAACTGTAAAGATTTTATAAATAATTTTTTAAAGACATCTCCTTCAGCATTACCTTTACATCAGTTCACTTTGCAAATCTATGTATTGTTCGCTAAAGAAAAGATCGTTAATGAATTCAGTTAAAAATAAAAACAAATTAGAAAAAAATAATTGGGAGCTCTTAATTTTCAAACATTTTTACTTTAGACTCGTAGGTACTTTAAACTTGTAGGCTATTTACTGTAGGTTAAGAAATTCGGGGCTTTTTAGCTTCGTAGTTTGGCATGTTACTACTCTGCCATGTAGGCGGGTTTATTCATGTATAATTTATTTAAAATTTCATTGATTGTATTTAGTAATTGAAAATACTTTTGAATGGAATACCTTCAAAATTAAAAAAATTTAATACTTTTTTTAACAACTAACTTTTTAACTAAGGTGTGGTTGGAAATAGTTAGATAAAAATAATTATTACTGATGTTAGAATTTTGTCAACTGATAAACATATCTGTGGAACTTTTTTATATCAGAGTAAAATCTATTTAATGTTTTAATGATAAAATCATCAGCCATTTCTAAATAATTTATAAGAATTCGTGAACTTCATTAAACAAATTTATTAAAAAGATTCAGTCTGTTTCTAGCAAAGTTTGGGTTTTAGCCAGAAAGTTAGGACGGGTAGTTACCCTCAGGTTAGGTCTTGTCAATATTGCCACAGCCTGCCGCCCTGTAAGATAACACACTATTCATACATTATCTAAACACTTTTATTAAGTAGCTCTAACATCATTAGCTACAATATAGCACTAACAGTCCGACAGACATATAATTATCTGCAAAATATCTATTAAAATAAATATTGTTAAATTTACATTTTAATTCTTCATTTAATATAACTTACTATTTTTGAAAATTACTGGTTTTAACATTGCATTATAAACAAAAATGCACTTTGGGATTAAACATAGTCATTTTAAATGAAATATTATGTAATTTTATAGAAAATGATGTTAGTGTGTTACATGCGTTCACAAAAAAAAAACATTCTCCGATTTACAAAATTATGTTTTAACCTAGGCCTATATGTTACTGTATTTTGTACAGTACTGTAAATGACATCTCACAGAAAATAAGTTAGTTTTCGTTCAGAAAATTAGAAAAACGAACGTTATAGTTAATCATATTAGGTAAAAGTAGTGTGTTTCTTTATTTTTGTAAAAATTAAGGTTGTCTTATTTAACGAATAAATTATGGTTTTGTTTGTAAAAGTTTATAATATAATATTTCATTTTGTTTCAGGTATGTTAAAAGCTTTTTTACAAACTACTGGAAATTTAAGAATATTCACCATCTAAAAGATAAGCTTCCTAAGGTAACATTTTTTATTATTTTTTCTATTCTTCATTAACGCACTCATGATCATTATGTGGCAAGATAATCGATATACTAGTGAAACTACGTGAAATTATCTATTTTAAATACAATAATGTTGTTTGTTTAATTCCGTAAACGTAACTGATCCTTGCAAATCAATTTGCACAATAATATTAATTTATTTTTAACAACCAATTTCACAAATACGTAAATTACCAATTACAATCTTATTTCGCGATGTTTTGTACAATGATAAAAAGATGGTATATGGAATTAGATAAGCATCTAAATAAACAATTCCGTCACCATAGCGACTCTTCAAAACGAACCAACGGAATAGTAACACCATCATACTTTAATACAATTTGTTTTGTTTTTACTTCGCAAAATCTCGTTATGGCTTTTAACAATTTTCGTCTTTGAATTTTTGTTGATATCCGAAAGTTTCCTCTTTACAACCATGCAAAAACTTTAAATCATTACGGTAGAACTTTCTATTTAAGAACTAACAGAAAATTTTTTTTAAAACTTTTTCTGGATTTAGCATTTAAAATATACAATGATCTTCACAATTCAACATCGGTTATTGTTACGCAGTGTACTCATGCTCGATAGTGCTATATGGAATTCGTAAAAACCATATTCGAATTAAATTAAAAATTAAACACCGATCGGGTGTTAAATTTTAAATAATAATTGAAAATATTTTTTACTTATTATACTTACCACCTAAATTTTTTAAAACTTTGATTAGATTGCCTTGTATTCAATTTTTATCTTTTTATATAACTTACTTTGCGTTTTGGTATTCCTTTGGCAGGCCTAATTATGACGGAGTAAAAAGTGATTGACAATACCAGAACGACATTTTTCATAATTTAAATAGATATATGATTAAACATGTATTTATTTTAAATTATCTGTTTATACTGTAAACAAAATGAAAGTGTAATATAGTGTATTGTGTGGAATAAAATTAATAATGTTAAATAAATCGTTGTAGAAGCAATTGATGCTTGAATTGTTGGATAGAAGAAGTGGTAAAATGGGCGTAAGTAGGTGGTAATGGGGCGGAGCGGTGTATAAGGGGTGTTCTTTGTTAACCGGGCAGGTATCGGCTAATTTCCTGGAGCACGACGCGGCGATAAGGGATGCAAAGCGACAGCCTGAAATATGAACGGAGCCCAAAGCAAGCTCTCATCCATAGTCGATCGCAGTTCCTTCCTCGCTGATACCGAGCTCGCTAATAGGCCTCTCTATCAATGATTTATTATATATTTTTATCTGTCAAAGGGAAGCAGATTACCAGTGTAGCTGTAATGATGCGCCATTAGGGAGACGGAGGGAGAAGTTCCGTTTCTTTTCTTTTCAGATGAATTTTCTCTCGGCGTAAATTTTGCTGGCAGCAAAAGTGACTGATAGAACTTGTGACTGTAAACTACGACGAATATATATCCTACAGACTGTAGACTGTCTTTTCATTGTCACCTTTTATCGTTGCCGCTTATCGTTCTCCGACTCTACGTGGGGGGAGGTTTCAGTGAGTAACAAAGACCGCCTAAGAA
Organism: Catonia carolina; assembly: GCA_035578175.1. NCBI lineage: Eukaryota > Metazoa > Arthropoda > Insecta > Hemiptera > Achilidae > Catonia > Catonia carolina. Next base: position 88,416,272 of record JAQMRL010000002.1, read on the forward strand.
AGAGGGAAGGAACATCTTAAATATTTTATCGTATTAGTTATCTACCCATTGTTTATATTAGCATTATAACTTCAAAAAATTCTTTTCATTTATACAAATAATTTTTAGATCATTTTACCGAATATATTTTAAAATAATTTAATAATTACTTAAGTAAGTTTAGTGTAATTCATTTGACACCTAATTTTTTAATTACAGCAATTGCATTATTAGTTTACTTGATTAATTCAAAACTCTTGCATAATCTTTTTCTGAAAGTCCTTAATTAATAAATTACGATACGAAACTCTAAGCGTTCTTTACTTTTTATCTTAATCATAAGACCAACACAATATTGCAATAAGTTGCTTTGAAAATTAATGTACGATTTTTTCCAACTAAATTCCAAATTTTTGAACTAGTACAATAAGACAAAACATTTTCGAAGTCCTTGGTTTTGTTCTATAAATTTAATTTATAACATCTACTATTTCATACAATTAAAATTATTAAGAAAAAAATTTTTAGCCGTCAACTTATACACTAGGCTTAACATTAATTCTGTATATAATACGGTTATAAGAACTCTACTATTAAATTTTATTTTAAACACTGATGTGTATTCACTGCAATCTATTCAATTTAAAAACAATATCCAACCAAGCGACCCAATGAGATGAGAATGATATGATTGACGTGTAAATGAGATGTCGTCTTACACAGACTTGGGCCGACCATTCCAGAGAGAGTATGGTTAATTAACCCTCAACCACAAATGTAAACCGGTAACCACTGTCTAGAGTTCAAATCCGTATATCCTAAAAGTAATTTAAACCACGAAACCTTCATTTCCTAAAAGCAGCAGTTAAAAAGCTGACTCGCGGTGGTGATTTTATCACTAAACTAACTCGATGGGTTCTACTATTGAATGAGTATACATTTCTGTAATAAAATGTTTTTCATTGATAAATAAGAGATAATCATCTCAGTTGGTAAATTGACAAACTGCAAAATCGAGGAGCTTTCCTATAGATTCGATTCCCGGCTAGTGCTTAGAAAATCTTTCAAGGTACCATCATTCAAATATTGTTCATAGTTGCATAACCCGTTTTTGATAATAATAACCATAGATTTAAAAATTTATTAAATAAATAGACTAATATAAAAAAGTACTTCTGAAAATATTCACAAAGTTTCTATAAATTAAAAATATATTTGTACATAACTAGAGTAATAACTTCCTAATTTATGAAGTCCTTTAATAGCATAGAAGTCTACAGTATTTACCCCTGTTTAACCTCAAGCAAGAATGTGAAGAATTTATATGATCTGCCGTATTTTATTTTTGTTCCTGTGATCTCAAGTTACTTCTGAGTGGGATATTGAATATATTATGTGGATTAATTTAATTTTTGTTGTCTGCAATTTGGGTTTCTGATTGAATCCTTAAAAACTTTGCACTATCCAAAGAGATCCAAAGGGGTTATTGTGCTACTACCGACCACTCTGATAAATCCATTCCTATAGAACAATATCAACCCTTGAACTAGTTCATGTAGTGAAATGTTCTCTTTTATCCTCCAGGGATCGATCAGTGATTATTTTTTTAGGGTAAAAGTATTAGGCAATCAAAAGCTACCAGAACCGTTGTTTTTACCTCAGCCCACAGCATCCACCCGACTGACTCCAGTTGAAAAAACGCATGTTGAAGAAGTAATTCCTCAACATGCCGTGAACGGTTAGTATTCCATAAAACGTCAGAAAATCTTTTGGGCAAACTATATACCAGAGATTTTTTATACGTACGTATATATTTTAGAACTTGGTAATTAATTCCAGACAGTTCTCTCATATTATTTGTCAAAAAACACCAGCGGCGATTTTTCAATGAGATCCCGGTGCAGGGTTTCATCCAAAGCGTCGGTATCCTTCTTAGCCAACTTATCGACTTTCTTTACGTTCTAATCCTATAAGGCTGGTAATCCAGATTAACTTAACTAATTTCTATAGATATTAGTTTTAATCCTAAAACAGTTGGAGAAATAAATCTTATAACATTCTACCTTCTTATTTATTTGATTTCTTTTTTGGTAATATGGAAAACACAAAATACTGTGATAAAATCTGTGTGTTTATATGCGAATAAGTGCCTTAGAATGACCGGGAAGGCTGGTGTAGGAGAAGCAGAGAAATTTGAGAGAAAGATCCTCCGCAAGATAATGTGCCTGAAGGTTACAATGTAGGTTACGAGATTGAGAAGAACTTTACAAGGATATGAACCATTAATGGAAACGATTACTAATTAATTGGAAAGAAGACTAAAATTTTACGGACACCTGTATAGAATGGATGAAAACGGTTGACAAAAAACAAAGACTTAAAACAATAAATTTTAAGTGTCGGATAAATGTTTGAAAGAAGTTACAAAGGGTATTGAGAAAACCGGAATGAACTGAGAAAACTTGATGAATAGAACCATATTCAGATAACTAATTACGGACTTTAAGGGTTTCCATGAAGAGCAAAAACAGAACGGCGGGTGGACAAAAGAAAGTAGAAAAGCCTGTAGTGAACAAATGCGAGGATGCGGCATGAAAAAAGAGTTTCCAGAAATGTTTAAAGTCACCTCACTTGATCTAAAATTAGCCCTATATGGAAAATGGTGAAGACGAAAGGATTGAAAATTGTAAATAAAATTTTCAGAAAATTATGTGTAAAAATTTAATCAAACCTTTTTACATGATGATTTTATGTAAGTGGTATTATATAATAGACTACTGTAAAAATAACTGAAGTAACCGATGCATCAAAAATGTATTTTTCTCTTTTATATATTTTTACAATTTGAAAATCCTGATGTGAGTGACGGTAGTTCAACCATAAAAATGATAAAATTTTCGATACATTAATTTTGAGTACCGTTACGTTAAAATATGTAAAAAAAATATTATCTTTGAAGTTAAAATGTAATATAAGCACTAGCAAATCTAATTTAAAAACTAGATCACTTAGAAAGGTAAATCTCAATTAAAAGTGAACCGGAAGGAATGGAATCCGATAATTTAAGGGTATAAATTTTTCTAGAAAATGATGATAAGGGATAGAAGTTAGTTAGAACAGTCAGTCAATCAGAGAGTTAGCAATAACGACCAGGAGAAAGAACGCGCGGCGGCTGGATTTACATTAGCATTCGTTAGCTGTGCAGCTTATCAGTGCTTTTCACATCAGTTCAATGAGGCCTGCTTAATGTGTCCCTAAGTGTTAGTTGTCCCACCTTTACGTACTTTTTTAACTTGTTCTTTCTAATACTCTGTAATACAAGTTATTTCTCCACGTAGATGGAAATATTAGTATCTTTGAAAACAAACCACAAATTATCTTCCGTAATGTTGAATACTAAATATAATTAACTTTGAAAAACACTTTTCAAAGAAAAATCGTAGTATTCTATTTTAAGCCTCAAGAAATCGATAAATTAATGTACTATTAAAGTAAATATCAAATTTGATTAGTTCTGTGATTCGTGATTCTAGCAGTTTACTTCGAATGAGGCAGATTAAATTACTGTTGTACTTAAGGCTGCAGAAATAACTGAAATAATGAGTAGTATGAATAATACGGATAAAATACTTATGCTTCACTTTTTTGAAGCAAATAGTTTTTTAAAATACGTGAATAAATAAAATCGTATAGTCCATGCTCATGGTAAGAATCATCTGCTCAGAATAAATGTTTTTCCTCATATTTACCTGAAAAATAAAACGGCCATTAAAATAATTATAAAACCAGAAAATTTCCAATGAAATAAAAAGGGGAGCTAAACCTTTAGAAATAAAGAGAAAAATGTAGATTATTCGTGCTTTTACTTCAGGAGATTTCTCTTTATGCTCTTCATGCTCGCGAGAGTTTGTTTCATTTTCTTCAGCAATATTTTTATTGTGCTTGATTCAATGCATTTTTACATATATATAAAATATTTAGCCTATATATTTTAGCCGCAAAAACTGCTTAATTTATAGTCGTGTTGTATGGGAGTGTGTATTTGCGTACGCGCACGTGTTAAGTGTTCAGGATACAGTTAGTATATGATTCTTCTTCTTCAAGTGCTGTCTCCGCGTCGGAGGTTGGCGATCATCATTGCTATTCTAACTTTCGAAACAGCTGCTCGGAACAGTGACGTGGAGTTGAGACCAAACCAATCTCTCAAATTCTTCAGCCAGGACGCTTTCCTTCTACCCGGCCGGCGCTTTCCTGCTATCTTTCCTTCCATTATCTTAATGGAATTATCTAAATCAGTATATGATTAGGGTACATTTAAAGTTGATATCTGGCTGTAATTGAAAAAAAAATAAAATAATTTTATAAAATTATTATTTAGCCTTCGAATCTTAAATTTGATTCTCTTGTTTAATACTAACACCCTCTCACTGAGATATTGTTGATTGCAAAGGGAGTAGCAATACATTGCTTTATTTATTAATAATACGAATCGATGCAATAATTCAACTGACAACATGATTGCAGTCAGTGCACTAAAACCATAATCATAACACTTTCTACAAAGAAATTCAGTGATAAAGTAAAAATTTTTTTTACAAGCACCTGTGGTGTCGCAGATTCTTCTTCACAAACTTCTTTCACAAAAGTAGGTCATAAATAAGGATATTTATGATATTACCCGTTATTTATATGTATGCGACTTGGTTCCTAAATTTTTCCAAGTTTATTGTGTTAAATTGTGTTTCGTTTGATAAATCTTATTGAAAAGATACTTACACAATATTTTCATTGGTTCTTTATTTTATTATCGTTGAGTTATCTATTTTAAAATTGTTCCAAATGGGCTTAAAACAAAAAAGAGAATTAAACTATAATCATTAAATTAAAAAAAAACTTTTGTTAATTTAGGCTGGACATATAAATGACCGGAATCTTTTTCTTCTTCTTCTTCTTCTTCTTCTTCTTCTTCTTCTGCCTTTCAAGGATTAGGCATCTCTGCCTGTTCCGAAACTCTCAAATCTGTCCATCTCCTTCTCGGGCGTCCTCTGTCTCTCCTGCCCTCCGGCTTATAGCCCAGTGTCTGCTTAGGTACCCTATCCTCCCTCATTCTGTTCACATGCTCTAACCACTGCATTCTGTTCTGAGACACCTTTTCGTTTATAGAGAAGATTTTGAGTTCTTTCCTTATCTCGGTATTCCTGTAACGATCTTCTCTACTACACTCTTACGTACATCGAAGAAGTTTCATTTCAAATGCTTACAATCTACTCTCCTCTCGCTTTGATAGCACCCAAGTTTCACTGCCATAGAATAGGGTCAGCACTGCTATTGTTTCATAAAATCTCACCCTCGTGTTTTTTCTGGTGCTATTTTTTAAGGTACGGCGGATAGTTCCGCATAATTGCTGAAACCGTTGCATCTTATTGTCAGCATCTTTATCCTGTTGGTATGTAATGTTGCAACCTAGATACTGAAAGTGGGATGTCTATTTCAAAATATTATTATCTATAAGAATTTTGCTTCTGACTTGCTCCTTCCCCTTTAATACCATTACCTTTGTCTTCTTCGTCGAAACTGTCAACGTATATTCTTTTCAGAATTTTTTTTAGCATAAAGAGTGCTCTCTGCACTTTGAGAGAGCGGCATCTCGAAGGAACTGTCCTGCAGGCTCATATGCAGTGATGTGGCAATCCCACTAATGAGCTTAATCTGCGCAGCGCTCGTAACGCGGCCAGAGGATTACCTTAACTACTGGCAAACCTCAAGATGTCTCGGATGATCAACCGGGATTTACGGATAATTTAGTCGTTGCCATAATATTTTAAACATTATTAATTAAAAAAATACCGTGGCAGAGTTAAATTAAAAATTGACCATGTTTTGCAGTCTTAAACTGACTTGTTTTCTAATACGAAATATTAGAAATTAAAAATATTAATATTTTACTATTAATATTAATACTAATACTAATACGAAATATTAGAAATTAAAAATATTAATATTAAAAATTTGGGAATGATAAACAACCGATTAAAATTTAAAAAAAGTACATCCTTTAAATATTCTTGTACTTCTTATGTTGTAAATTCATCAAAATTATTATTGACTATTCAAAAATGTGCTATTTAATCAAAATTAGATCTGGCTTTTCTTTCCAATTTTTGTTCATTATGTGCGCATAAATTTTAAATTTTGTAATTTTACACATAATTTATTTAGGTTCGAAAACAGCGTTATTTTATTTCTTTTGCATTTGATAGTAAGTAACTTATTTTATTTTTCGATTTTTGTTTCCTAAAGAATAATTTATTAACTAATGTGATGATAATATTAAAAAAATTGATGTATAAGATTTTGTAAAAATGTTTCAAACAAAAAAATATAAGTTGTTTAAAGAATAAAAATTATTTGTCAGGGGGTGATATGTCGACTGAATAATTGTGTTAAAAAGTTGTACAGATAAGAGAATGGTGTACTATTTCTCCGTGGTATTTTCTAGTGTAATATTGTCGGGTTGAAATACAACTTATATAGTCGACATTGTTGGATAAGTATAAGAGCAATAGGTTTGCTGGCTGTTCGAGAAGGTTGTTGTAAGTTTGATATCTTCAGTTGAAATCAATAAATCATAGGCTAGTGCAGAATAGGTCGTGTTGTTGATTTCGGAGTTAGATCAGTTGAGTAATGACTGAACGGCCGCTGCCATGCGTGCAGATCGTGTAATGATATAGCATTCACTTAGCCTCTCGAACGCTTTTATAAGACCAAGTACCTTTCTGCAAGTCGAACTGAACGAGCACCGAGAAGGTTTAGTCATTAACGGAAATATGAGTCTGGTTGGCATGAGCGCCATTCGTTTCCAAATTCGATACGCGTGTTTAAAATCCTCTCCAATAACAGTTACTAGATAATAAGATAAAGATAAACTCCACCCCGCTTTCTCGGCTCCTCTACGGGTTCTGACTCGTGCATGAAATGAACGAGCTAAATATTATTTTATTATATACATTGAAAATATAAAAAGTACATATAATAATATTAAAACATAGCTGCTGATAGATAGAACGGTCTACCTACAGACAAAACACATACATTTTAATTTATATTGGAAATGAATATACTTTTAACGACTCGATTGAACACCGGAGTATTCTTAGTTAAACTGAACGCTTAACTACAGGCAAATGTGAAACATTCAATGTTAACACGTCGTAGGAATGCAGCTTGTGGAGGTGTTGTTGCCAGTAAATTAATGAATGATAATATCTTAAAGGAAGCTTGTAAATTCACTGTAGAAAGTACAACTAGCTTTGGTTGTTAACTGTTTAATTTACAGTTAAGACTATTATAAGCACAGTTTAGTTTGCTAAATAAAAAGTATCCAGAGATGTGGTGTTTTCAGATATTCTTCTGCAATTGAACCCCGTGTTCATAGAAACTTATATTTCATAAATATATCATAAATTTGATCCAAAAAATTTCTATATCCAACTGTTATAAAATTACATTTCTAAATTAAACCACTTTCAACAGGTGTCATTTTGTTGAGATTAATTAAATAATATAAGTTATTTATTATTTGTAATTAATTAATGTTATTTAAAACGTAATTAATTTAACTGTATTAAAACCTTTAAAAAAATGGCGTACTCTCTTTCATTAACCTTTACCATATAACGATATGTACTTAACTTTTTTAACTGGGAGTAACGAAAATTGGTAACATTTTTTTTATAAATAATTATATAACTACTAACGATTAATGGAAACAAGTAGAAAAAGATGACTAAAATTTTACGAACACCTGTGTAAAATGAATGACAACCGGTTGACAAAAATAGTTTTTAAGACACTAAACAATAGACCTAAGGTGTCAGATAAATTGTTTAAAGAAGTCAGAAAAGATATTGAGAAAATCGAGTAAACTGAAAAATTGAATGAAACGAACAAAATTCAGACAACTAATTACGGACTTTAAGGGTTTACATGAAGAAGAAAACTGAACACCGGGTGAAAAAAAGAAATGAGAAAAGCCCACAGTGAGCGAAAGCTGAGAATGTGGGCTACAAAAAGAACTTCCAGAAACGTCTAAAGTCACCTCACGTGGTCTCAAATTGAACCTATACAAGGAAACAATGTAGTTAATTTAACTCTAATAAGATACTTAAAAATGGCGTGATATTCTTTCACTAACCTTTACGTTATGAGGGTATGTACTTAACTTTTTTTTAACGGGGCGTAACGAAAATTGGTTAAATAATAATTATTTTTATAAATGCTAGAAACAAGGATTTTATTGTCATCAGTTTGAATCGTATCAGTGGAAGTGGAGAAATTCGACTTGAGACTAACTGTGTTGGAAGAAAAGTTATGAAATCTTTTTTTTTGTCTTGAATTTTTATTACGGTACTGTACATTGAGCTGCACAATTTCCGTAAATGATATTTAAATGGTGGTGGGGAGTTTCGCATTAAGGAGAAGAGGTACCCAGTGGCACATTCTCCATTTGTAACTATGGGTATTATCCGTTATTTAGACCAAGAGGTCTCTACTCCATTTTCGCCTTAGACGTCGCACAGGTGGAAAGTTCCTTGTAGCTAGATCACGGGCTAGTTGGTTTGGATGGACATCTAGTCGTTCGTGAAATTTACTATACAAGGACGCGGTTAGCTCCTTCACTGTCGGAATTTTGAAATCGTCGTGGAGGGTTTTATTGCTTACATAAAAAGGAGCGCCAGAAGCAAGTCTTAAGAATTTTGATTGAAAGGCCTGGATCGACTTTAAATTACTCTCTGCCGCTACTCCAAATAGCTGGACACCATAAGTCCAGATTGGTCTCAAAAGGGTTTTGTATAATAAAATTTTGGAGCGGAGGTTCAATTTCGATCGAGGGTTAATTAAACAGTAGAGTAGCTTCTGGCGGCGGTTAAGTTCTAAACGTTTAGTACGCAGATGATGCTTCCAAGTTAGTCGTCTGTCAAGCCACAAACCAAGATACCGCACCACTCTGGCTTGGGGGATATGAACGTTATTCAGCATCACAGGTGGACAAGTTTGACGTCGTAAGGTAAACGTAACCTGTGTTGACTTTTATGAAATCTATTTCTTAAATAAATATTACGATCATTTTAATTTTTACAAGGGGTGTGACATCATTTTTGATTATTTGTCCGTAAATAATTAATTTTTTTTAAAAAGAAAAAGAGTACATTGAGAAAAATTAAGTAAAAAGAGCATGGCGGTACTAAACCGTACCTGATACATGACTGTTTAATACAATAAATTGTGTGCAATAGATCTTACAATAAAATAGAATAGAATTGATATAGATGGAAGAACTACTATCCCCACTGAAAAAAAATTTGAGTTCATTTTACCAATCACAAATTTTTACTTTTTCTTGCCTATATGAATATATAGGAAGGAAAGTATTGTATTCATGTCGATTTTTCAAAATTGAGTTTTCACCGGATATACACGTTTTCAGACCTCCTGAACCCAAAAAACATGTTTTTAGCGATTGGTCTTCTGTATGTGTGTGTGTGTGTGTGTGTGTGCGCGCGCGCGCGCGTGTGAACAAAATATTTCAAGAACGGAACATCGTACGAAGTTGAAACTTGAAACTTACGTTAGGATCCACTAAAGGACCCGACACGAACATTTTCATCAAAATTGACCAAACGGAATTAGTAGTTCATTCGTGTCATTTTTCACTTTTTTGTGATTTTCTCAAAAACGGCTCCTACGATTTTTTTAAATCGCCTCATTTACTACGTAGACAAAATGTTTTATTTTAGATTGCGGCCTTAAAATGCATTTTAGGACAAAAGTGTGTAAAATAAAAGTTGTAGACGATTTAAAGGTTTTTTTGTTTATTTCTGATGTTTTATTACCAATGTTGTTTTATTGGTCATTATTTGCATTTGCTAGAGAAAGTCTTGTGAGTGTTTCACACCAGATATTTTAATTATAAGTTAAGTAACCCACCGTTTGGTCTACTGGTAAAGTCAATTAAGCTGTTCAACGTTTGATTCCTTGGTTCCTTGGTTCAAGTCCTAGTAAAGGTAGTTTAAATACGAATTTCAATACTAGACAGTGGTTACTAGTGTACTTTGATGGTTGGGGTTTAATTGACTATACTCTCACAGGAATAGTCGGCCTAAGTACAAGACTACAACTCCGTTTACCCGATATTTCTTTGCTAATTGTTTTGCTGGTACGTTGAACAAAGTGCCGGTCCTTTTTATCCGTCTTATATCCATGTTTCTTTTTATTAATTCTTCTTTATACTAATTGCCGTATAATATAGCCTACTCATTATTACTGAATAAGAAGCATTTAACATAAAACGGATGTATTCAATTTCTATTAACAGACTATATGATTAGTTAATGTACGTCATTCAATTAAATAAAAAAACATTGTCTTCTGTTAACATTTTTGAACGATTTCTTGTCTTTTTAACGCCAAGTGAATGCCTGAACTGGATTTCTTGCAAAAGCAAACAATCCATACAACAAATCAGATTTCTACATATCTATATTTTGTGTATATTATTTATTTAAATTAATTACGAAGACTGGTACTTTACTTGTAAGTTAGGAAAACATTTTTATTGTTTTTTTTAGATTTCACGTACTAATTTTCAGTCTGGAAAATTAATACATTAGTTCAGTGTAAAAATTTTACATACTTAGCATTTCTTGTAACAAATTAATGATAATGAGACAAGATCTCATTAAAATAGTTTACATTTAAAAAGGATTAACTAAAAAATTGTGAAATAACGTTTATGGTTTAAGGACTACAATGTGCCGGTTATTTTAATTAGATTGTAATTAAAATAGTCTTAATGTATAAAATGAAGCAACGGTGATTAAATATAATGTCGATCCAGTCGTGGTTTTCTTTCGTATATTAATGCCAACGTTTTGAAAATACAAGTAGTCATATTATGATAAAAGTAAAACAGTTCTTGTGTATCCATTTGTGTTATCGTTCGGTCTTGATCATCTGTTGAATCGCACGTTTAGGATTTAATTTGGAGCTTGTATAAGTAGGTAAGTGACTCTGGTGTGTGCGTGTGGTTGTAGTGTATATATGTGTTACAGTATTCGAAGCAGTGTTGAGTATGGGAAGGAGGTGGGGTCTCCTTGGAAACCGATAGCACAGCCCTGTGCAGCGTCTTATCTGGCTGGCACAGCGCCTCGGTGCCGGCGTCTTTATCTCTCGCCAACAGCAGCCGGCTTATCGGTCAACTAGAATATTTGAATAACAGCCTGCAGGCCACCTCCCACCGATAACGCTACTTATTTATATTCATCAAAGCTATCAGTTGGAAGCAGAAGTGTTTATTAGTTATGTGGTTGGTAAGCCGTAATGCATGGGGATGCGAGGCCAGGAAGATAACCCTCTCTACCCCCCCGCTACAATTCAGACACCCCGCACCACTAGTAAAACTACTTATCTGGGGGTTGCAAGCAAAGGAAGCTTATCTTCTTAGCGACTGCTCGCCTCTTGCTTGCAAATTAATTGTTTTGGGCATCTTAGTATGCAGCCGAGTAATTATTCTCAGCTCTACGTGCGATTCAACCGACACCCACCCAATATCCTCCTCACCCTTTTAAGTAACTTACACCTCTTCTTCATCTAGTCTAAAAGATTGTTATCACTTATTTTCAACCCTTTCCACAACCCCATTACAGTATCTCGCCCTATATTTGCAGTTCCCAATACTCCTTCGCACATTAACTTATAAAAACCAATTTGACTATTTTCGTTCTATGTCAAAAAACTTATTTGCGAGATCTTATGCTCATTTTTTATTTAAAACAGATTAGTTTTTTAACTTATATTATCACTAAAAAGTAAGGACAAATTTTCTGCAAAGATCCATTTACTAGTATGTCAATGGTCCTTCAGAAATACTTGTATGTAAACCCATTCAGAAGTTCTTAATTACGATTTTGTAGAAAAGTAATTTATGCACGCTAAGTTTCAAGCTGTATTTACTGTAATTTTAGTCATAAAGATTTTTTTAAAATTTTGATGGCCAACAAAATCGTTCCATACTGAGTGTATTGAGTCATTCAAAAACAAAATTACTCCTATAGATTCATAATGCTCGTTGTATGTTACAAACAGTACCATTCACAACTGTGTACAACTCCTATTCGTATTTAATCTGGCTAAAACGTTATATAGGCTATCATTGTGCATAAAGAATTTGCCCGATTTGAGCGGGTATTAGGCGGGATCGAATGCGTATTAAGCGGAAACAGATACACGTGTTTTACCTTATTAATCAAGGGACTTTACTAACACAGTGTTTTAATCAGAAAATCGTTTTAGCTGTGAGCGTATTAATCGGATAGGTACTACTGTATGTCATGTTGCTTCTCCATGATACCATGTGATATAGACAACTGATTAAATTTACTTTTCAAGTAAGATCTTTGATTCTGAGTGTAATAATAATAATAATAATAATAATAATAATAATAATAATAATAATAATAACAATAATGGTCTAATAATAATAAGAAGAAGGATGAGGAGGAGAAGAAGTGTAGAAGGAGAAGAAATCTAATCACTATAATATAGCCTTTACTATATGACGAAAAATGAGAAATTTCTTTTTAAACCTCATTAATATGTATTTTAAAAGTAAATTTCTATATTTGTAGTTGCTTCCGTCCGGTTGACGAAAGGATTTCTTGGCATTACATGCACCACCCGCCCGTTAATTATTTCGTTCGGTTGCAAAAGGTTTGCAAACGGTTGCAAAAAATTATCATAATTGTGTTAGTGTACTGGAGCTATATATCCTCGATAAGTTGAAAATCGGCAAGTTATACGAAAATACATTTATGAAACTTTCTCACATAAACTCTTTATATTTTTTTGTTTAATTACATAAGTAAAATGTTAGGATACCTATGTGTGGTTCGGCAAAAAATCCATATGATTATTTTGCAAGTTTATTTAAATACAAATTGAAGGGCAATTTATAAATAGTAATATAAGTAAAAAATAAAGTTATTCCCTCGTTTTTAAAATATCAAAATTAAAAATTGTGGCCACCTGTGTTGCGTAGTTATAGCACGCTTGCCTATAACGCGTAGGAACCAAGTTCGATTCCCAGCTAGGGTCTGGAAATTATTACAGGTCAAAACCCGCAGTTCCAGTTACATAACCCATAGTCACTACAACCAAGCCATTGATACCAATTTAAATAAAAACTAAAATAAATGAATAAATAAACTAAGACTATTTCAGTTGGAGTATTTATTAGGCAAAAAATTTAGTTTTACAGTTCAATAAATTATTAAGAATAAAAGAGAAGTATAAAGGCTCTTATTTAAATATTAACCATGACAACTTTTTTTGCTTAATTTTTTTATTTTTCCGTACAAATTTAAAAAAATTGAGGATATATGTGGTTGCTTAAGACAAACTTTTAAAAGAATCATTACATGATATTTTGAAGGTGATGTTATGAAGGTTTTGCTTGTTTTTGCCGTATGTTTTCTTTTGCTTAAAATACTAGTTAAATAATTTTTTGAAAAAACGGAATTCAAAACAGATCCACTTTGTTTTATTTGATTTTAATATTTTGCGTAATTTATAATACTTTGTATTTTATAAGAAGACTGAAAAAATTATGATGAAAAATTTATGGAAATGATAAGCCCGTGGACTTTTTAATAACACGATAAGATCAGATAATTTTTGTTCGTAGAAGTAGCCTATTTAAGCATCATTGTGCAAATAATTTTAGAATCAAGTACTTTTTGATTAGAATTTCCTAAAGAACTTTTCATAAAAATTATATATTTATATTCAAATAAAAAATAACTACTGATACCGTAATAATGTACTTTTAAACTTTATGAAATATTGCACTACATTATATTGTTTACTCTTAAGGTTATTTTTTGTTAGATTTCAGATAAGAACTAACTGTATAGGGGTTGAGGGTTCGTTATATGATGGGGAAGGTTATTATCTATGGACGCCAGTACAGTACTAGACCAGCACTCTTTATCATTATGATCAGTAGATAATGCAGTCTATTGTTTGGCTATTTGTACTCAAACTGTTATCTCTACCCTTCTACCGGGCTATTCATGGTGAAGGAATACTAGCAAGGGGTAGTATGTACTGAATCGGTAGTGTAACTGTGGGTGTGGGTCGAAGGGGACGTTTCAGATAAACGCAAGAACTATACTCCCGTCAGTTTTAAGAGTGCCTCCATACAGGCAAGTGCGTTTTATTTAATTCATTCACGTAGGTAAACCCGGTTTGTTTTAAAATTAACACTATGATCGTCCTTGTAAATTGTAACGGGATTAACACCATATCAGCATGCAAATGAATGGCTTTTAAACCAATTTTACCGTTCCTGTTTTTCTGTTTGTGTAGTCTTCTTGGTAAGTCATATTATTTTATTATTATCTTATTTATAACTTAGCCTATTGTTTAAACAATTCATAATTTTAAAATTCATAAATATCCTAAAAGAAAAACCATTTATCTTTAAAAAAATCATTAAACTTTGCTCATGGATTTGAAGATAATTTAAAAATACAATAATAGTTGGTTAAAATAAAGTTTACGTGAAGGTCGTGTCCTTGGTTTAGAAGTTTAGAGCGCTAGATTGCACTAAATTGCAAAGTGGAAGATCCTGTTTTCAATTTCTGGTCTTGAAAAGTTTAACAAATTAAAATGCATCGATACTATTCCGTTACCCAGCGTAATTGCTAATATTTGGTGTGAATTTAATAATAAATTAAAAATACATTCGTCTGCTGTAACCTCGCATTTTCGACATCTCATTTTATTCCAGTTACATGATTGATTTAGGTTATTTGAAAACATGATTTGGTAATAAAAATTAAGAAATATGTTAACACAATATTTTCACCATTATAAACGTTGTCTTAAAGGCTTGTGAATCTTGTAATTTTCATGCAATGTTGTAGGTCAGTTTCTAATCGATGTGCTATTGCCTGTATTATTTTAAGGGCATTTTAGGACACTTAAAGTAACTTTAGACATTTATTGAAGCTCTTTTAGCAGTTAAAATTTTCAGCATTCTTTCAATGTAGACTTACCTCATTTCTTCCGCTCATCAGGTATTCTGCTTTTGTTTTTTGTGTTGAACCTTAAAATTTGTTATCAGTTATCTAAATTTGATTTGGTCCATTATATTTTATCAGTTTATTCCACCCTTTCTGTCTTCATTCAACTGTAATTTGACACGTAAGGTTTATTGTTTTTTATCTTAAAGATTGTTTTGTCAACCGTTTGTCATCTATTCTATATAGGTGTCCGTAGAATTTTAGTCTTCGTTTCTGACAGTTTTCATTAAACGTTGTTTCTTTTGTACATCTCTTGTCTTCAGAACCTGTAAAGTCCATTTACTATATTCGAATCCATGATCTTGTAAAGGGTAACTTTTGAGGTAATCTTTTGAGGTAACTTTAACATTATCGTTGATATCGCTTTACGAATTTTTTTTTCTTACTTCAGAGGTTAACTCACTCGGGTTAGTCTAGCAGTAAACCCGTCGTCGCGAATCACAGCTGGTTAACAGCTGATTTTCGGAGATTAAGGTTCATGGTTCAAATCCTAGTAACGGTAGTTACTTTTATACGGATTTGAATACTATAAGGCGTTTACCGGAGTACTTTGATGGTTGGGGTTTAATTAACCATACTCTCGCAGAAATCGTATACCTGAGGCTGTACAAGAAACACCTCACACACGTCATACTTATCCTCATCGCATTGTATCGTAGGGTTGCTTAGTGTTCTTAAATTGAACCCATTGCAACGCACATACATTAAGAATAATTAATAAAAAACAATTAGGTCTACAGGTTAAAATGAAAATTAACCTCTGTCAACTGAAAAATGTATGAAATATAGATTTTATTTTGTAATTTACTACTGTATTACTTTGATTATACACTCTTGTAAAATACTAAGGCCGGAATCTCAAAAATACCATTTTTTTGGTTATTTTTATGACCAAAATATAGAAAATCACTGATTGACGCTGAACTAAGTGTTTTAGGAATAATGTTTGAAACAAAAGTTGTAGAATTTTTATTTTCCTACAACTTTAATTGTGCACGATTTTGCCCTCTGAGCACAGCCACTGAATTTCAGCAAACATGGCGCTTGCCGTATCGTGTGGATCATAAAAATTTGGTAAACTAGGTTTTAAACGAAAAATCGTAGGAGCTGATTTTGAGAAAATATTAAATAAGTGAAAAATTGACATGAAAACAACACTTTCCTTCCTGTATATTCATATAGGCAAGAGAAAGTAAAAATCGTACGGATCAATTACTACTTTTAGTTGACCAATTTTGATAAAATTGTACATGTCAGGTAGGCTTGTGTACCTAACCTAAGTTCCAAGTTTCAACTTCGTACGATATTCCTTCCGTTCTTCAGATGTTTTGTTCACACAAACACACACACAAATCGCTAAAACCGTATATTATTTCTGATGACAACTTGATTTTGAAAAATTTACGTAAAAACTATTCTTTCCTTCCCTATACATTCATACAGAAAAGAGAAAGTAAAAATAAGTCGTTAATGATATCTATAAATTTAACATTATTTCAATAAAATTTTTTGAAGATTTAAATTATTATATAGAGCTAATATGGTAATTACAAATTTAAACGATGCAACAAAGTACTATTATTAACTGTTGAAATAAATGTAATGTTTACACGAGAAATAATTTTAGTTTTCTTCTCATAGAGCCAAATAAAAATTTATGCAGTGTGAAACATTGCCCGAGGGAATTAATACTTTGATATTATATTTGCGGAGTATTATGCAATGAAAGTATTGGTAAGAATGTTTTTTATGTTCAGATATTCTTTATTTAGTTCTTCATTTGAGTTACCTTTCACAAACGATTCTCATAAATATATTGAATTTGTTTACTAACTTTATCGCTTGTAATATAGGTAATTAAAAAACCTATAAATCGTTCCATATTAATCTAGAATATTATTTTCATAGAGAAATTTAAAAAATTATTTTTCTTCTAAGTGAATATTTATTATAGAAGTTTTTTAACACTTATATTTAGTATCATTCAGTTCAAGAGTTTGTTGCAGTTAGCTGTTTTTAGTACGTTGGTCAAAAAATATTACTACGAGTGATAGGCCTATTTTGTAAAATATTACTTCCTTCTTACAACTCAAATCTTTTTGTTAAATCCCACAATAGTCTTAACAACAGTAAACAGCTCTTGATTTTCTAAGTCAGTAATATTAAGTGCGGTTGGGGCATTCTCAGAGAAAGTTCCCTCTTAACTTAATTTTGTCCTTAATTGTAGTCCAAAACTAGTTTAATTTAATATGATTAAAGATAAACTATTTTCTGATCTTTTAATTTAGATGTACAAGAATTTTTTTATTGTACGTATATTGACGTGTATGTGAGTAGTGGTCGTACGACGTATATATAATACATTAATTTTATATTTTTTTATATTTTCATTAGCAATACCTAATGCGGTGCGGGAGTTATTGCTAGATTCAGAGGAGTGAATTACGTAGACTGGTTTACTGGGTTTCTAGAATTCACTGCTCTGTTAACTTTCTGAGGTATCACTCCTAGAATACTAACGCCGATTTCAGAATTATAGCTCTTTAGGAGGGTACAGAAATAATACTTATTTCTTCAGGATAGTTACCCTTTTTGTACTCCTTGAGAACATATTGTCGAAATTTAAATGCGTTGTCTTTATCGGTTTCGCTTGGAAAATATGTTAACCGATTTTCAAAACGGCAACCCTTTCGGAAATTACAGATGTACTATTTCTTGTCCAATGGAAGTTAATTCACTTTTTTCCTTAAGACATAAGCGGCCAAAAGCAAATATTCCTTGGTTTTCTGTCGAACCCCAAAGTGACAAATATATAGTTTTAGCTCTGTAATTAATCGGAGAGTTAGAGAATTAGCGGTAAGTGAATGAATCAGCGGGTGACACGACCAAGTAGATCTGATTCAGAGAAGGCCTGGAAATAGACTGAAATATTCATTTTTAAAGACTTATTGGGCCAAACTATTCCGTTACTGTACTTTTGGTTAACAAGTTGGCCGGCCCGTTGGCGTAGTGGTTAGTGCAACTGGCTTCTACGCCGTGGTCCCGGGTTCGATTACCGGTCAGATCTGGCATTTTTTCATCACTCATTTTCATCTGTTATCCTTCTCACCGTCTGCGTTAGCAGTAATTGCAAAACAGTCGGACGTTAAATAAAAAAAAAATTAACGAATTGGTGAATAAATTCATGTGATTAGCTTGTTCTGAGAATATAGAAGTAAGGTATAAATCACAAGAACCTGCTTTGAAAGTACGTGAACGGTAGATGTTCAGCCGAAATGAGTCCCACGAAACGGAAATCTTAATTTAATTATGTATCCTCATCACGGGGTGGAACTCAGTACCAGAAATGGAAGACCAGTGAATGTACCTACTTATCCATCCTGCATGGGATTTACGCCTTCAAATACGGTCATTTGTACGTTAATTTTTTGTGCGATAAATCATAATTTTTTTTTAGAAAACTGTATGATGTACTCTACCAGAATATTATGTTAATGCCTTCCCATTGCAGAATTTATACTTGATGTTATTTTTATAAATTGCATTTACATTATCAGGATAACAATATTTTAAGATATTTAATACCGACTGTACTTGGTATTTTTGTATTAAAAGGTTTTTAGTCAGTATTGAAACAGACATTTTTCTTGTTAAAGAAAACGTTTCGCCAGATATTTTGCAGGATATGCTTTAATGTGCTGGTATGTTATTTATTCTTGAGTAGGATATTTCTTATCCACTATTCAAAATAGAAACGGTGAAATGCATATGGTGAAAGAGAGGGGAAATAATGGGCTAAAAGTGATGGTAATGGTTAGATAGAAGGAACGATACCAGGGCCCACTCACTCACTCACTCACTCAGTTAAGCCCTATCGTTATCGTGCATCTGTTGTTGAGTTTATGGTGAAAACTATCGGTCGACCAATCGCCATCGTGCCCTGGCTTTTAGGACAGTGTCTGCTCCCACACCCAAGTACTTCGTTTCTTTATATTACATTACATTATACATTTCACTTTTACACCATTTCAAGGATTATTCATATCAGAAATATGAAATATAATTCTTACTACAAAACACCATTCCTTTACTGTAGTGATTAAGTTGTTGATTCAAATGCGATCGAAAAATAACATAAGACATAAGAAATCATATGGTATTGTATAACACAGAATCCCTTCACACATTTATGTTCACAGTTTATTAATAAACAAATAGATATGTAATAATAAATTAAGATTATTGTAACAAATACGTTTTACTGTTTTGCATTACAAGCCAATTTCCTTATGTAGGAAGCATATGTATTGCATTTGAACTAGTTAAATTCCAGGCATACCATTTTATGTTCGTTTTGTAAAACATTATGACGGCATAAATTTATACGCACTTTGTAGATCGCAGTCATTTTATTTATTAGATGATATCAAATGTCGTGTTGTTCGCAGTATTGTATTTCAAATTAATGTATGTATTTTATCAATATAAGCCGGCGTAGGTGCTTAATAAATTAAAATTAAATTAAGTTATAAAACATTTTATCCAATGGTTTATGACAAAATATTGTTTACAATTTATTATAGAATTCTAGAACCTTTAGTTTTATAATCACGTTAAATATTCATTCAAATATTGTTAGTGATCCAATAAATTTCCTTTATTTTCTTTACATTTTAATAAATTTACTATTGTAATATTATACCGATGACATTATATCAAGCCTAGAATTAATGTTATACAGTATGATAAGCTGTTTGCAGTAAAATACAAAGATCTTAGAAATTATAATTTTTTATTTATTCATTATTTTTTTAGAAAAGTTATTAGATACAAGTACGTATCCAAAGATGTATGATTGTACGTAATTTAAATCTACTTTTATCTGTGTAATACTTAATACTAAAAGGGAAAGTTAGGTAACTTAACATTTAGAATCAAAGGCATGCTCTGATTTGAATATTAAAAGCCTGCCTGTGTTGACTCATTGAAGAGTGAAGAATATACTATAATAACCCTACTGTTTTATGTAAATAAAAGTTATTAAAATATCGTAGAGTTTTAATTTTGTTATTACAATCAAACTTCTCTAAACGAGTAGGTGTTCGAAGAATTGGTTTTATTCTTTCTAAGGATCATGTGTTATTTAACTCTCTTAAACGATCATCCCTCTTCCTGACCACAAACTATCATGCCTTTGTAATTTTATGTTTGTCGCGATTTTGGAGTATTTAAAACTTAATATTCGCTGATCAGCATTTCAATGGAGAATCGAGTAGTAGCCTAATAATCTGTGTTATTTACACTTCATGAGTTTATTTACATTTATTATTTAATCTTCAGAGCTCAGTGTTTTCACATATACTATAAAAATCGGTATCTTATAATAAAGCTGATGTCATGTTTGAAAAAAATTGTTACAAATCTAGCGAGTGCAAATAGAACTAAATTACGTATGACTTAATGATATATTTATTATATTAAATTACAGACCATATTTTGTAAGTATATTATTAATTACTATATTAAACTTAGGCTGGCATGGATTTGGGAAACTCGTATTCATTCTAAAAAAAAGAGGAAAATATACGTCGGATTTAGATTTACAGTTTTCGATCAATGTATATCATCCGTCGTCACATACGGCTTCCAAATATTTACATATACAGAAGAATATTGATTAAATGGCGAAGACATAAAGGACACCAATGTGGGCATCAGACTCATAGAAAAATAGGATTACAGAAAAACACATGGGTAAGAAACAGAACAGTAAAAGATATGTCAACACAGAAAGCCAAGCTTGTAATGAAATTTTCCGTTTTTACTTGCGACAGAAAGACCTGTACGTCGAATAAAAGTGTCTAGCACTAGTGATCATAAGAGTACAAACGAGGTTGAGGAATTCTTTATTAATTATTTGGACAGACTTTAAAAACATATAAACTTTATTATCAATCAATTTATAAGGCAATAGTGTAAATCTAAATTAAAGATTGATGAGATTTAATTTTTTGGATTTGCCTTGTGGATGCTGTAATCAAAACTTAGCGTACCTAATATTCTTCTGTATTTTATGTATTCATTATTTTTTATTATAAATTTTAATATATTTATAAAAATCACAGAGATCAAACAAAGGTGGAGTTTGACTTCTGTTAGTTTTTTCACTTTTCTTCCAAATTACTTATTCATTGCCCAAAGAAAATAAACAGATTTAACGTACCAGTATATAAAATTAAAAATAAACTTTTTAAAAATAAAAAATAAAATTTTTAAAAATAAAAATCAAAAATAAAATTGTGCCGGCCGCATTGGCGCAGTTGGTAACGTGCTCGCCTCTCATCATGCGGTCCTGGGTTCGAATCCCACTCAGGCACGGCATATTTTCATACGTTACAAAAAATCATTTCATCCTCGATTTTACAATAGTTACACCCCAACGTCGTCGCTAATGACCGTTGTAGTTGATGCGACGTTAAATAAATGAATTAAAAAAAACATAAATAAAATTCTTGAATTAAAATTTTTTGTTTGATGAATTTTCTCAATAAGAAACGTATTTATATTCCAGAAATATATTTAATAGTCCTGCGGTACTGTATTAAAAAAATACACCGTCATAACTTCAGCCGTTAAGATCACCCCTCAAATGTATATTGTCATTATTTCAGGTTGAATTTCGGTAGTCACTGAATATAATTTTGTGTATTCTTTATTTATTAGAATTTAAAATAATATGGTGCTAATTTAGAGTGGAAGATAACGAAAAATTTGTGAACTATTTTTTATATCTAATGAAATAAAATATAATACGAAAAATGGTGATTATAGATTTATAAGCTCACTTGAAATTAGTATCCATGGTTTACAAAATAATATAGTGTATCTCATTTAACATTTTTTTATTTAAAAAATAACAATAAAAATGTAAAATATTTGATTATATAATTCAATAATTATGTAAAAATTTATTTTGTTTTTTCGTTATAATAACTCTAATATGTATTTTTAAACAAAGATATTATTTTGAAGGTTGATTTAAAAAAAAACCTTTATATTATTCAGTGTTCTTGAAAAAAAGAGAAAAAATCAGCATGGAAGATAAGAGTGTGGGGGCATATTGTTGGATTATACCTGTACAGAAGATTTCTGTAGTGATAAGAAAACTGATGGTATATAGAGATTTCTTACGTTTCAAACAAGATAACATCTTCCTGAAACGGTCATGACTAGAAAAGCCACACTGGATAAATCAGGTTTTTTTCTCTTGTGTTTGATTAATGATTACAATGATTACAATAGAATATTATTAGTTTTCGTAAAACCATTACTTATTTCATGCTGTTATGTTTTATTCATTCAATTGTAAAGATCAGATTGTGAATGATAGTCTCTATGTTATTTATATGTTGCCTTCATATATTTAAAACCATAGGAGTATGCTTTTTAAGTAATAATATTGATATCTGATTAAAATTTAAGGTTTTGTTTCTTTTCGTTTTCAGGTTTTGGTAATGTTTCCGGGCAAGATAATTTTGTTGAAATTGTTATGTAATTTTTCTGTATTATCAGTTAACTGATATTTGAAATAATGGTTCTGAAGTAATATTTATTTTTATTATTTTTTTTTTACTTTGAAATTTGTTTGGAAACACATATTGAACAAGTCCTAAACTACTTAGATCTTAGAAGGAGAGTAAATGATATGAAAGGAAGAATTAAAGTAGATTACAACCTGGTTTAGCTTGTAATAAGATGATAAAATTTTGAAACAAAGTGAAATTTAGTGACATTTGAACTGAAAATGTTTAGCTCTTATGTTTTTTTACGTGTGTTTTGTATACACATGTGGCGGGCCCTACACACCCGAGTATGTGTTTTGATGTTTAACAGGGTTCTTTTAAGAATTTTAATATATTTTGTTGTTGTTCAGGTCATCAGCCGAAAGGCTTGTTTGAACCTATAGAGGTATTACTACGTAAAACGAGGAGTGAGGTGGTTTATAATTGTCTTCCTCACGAAGTGAAAAAGTATGCTTATCAGCGTACTCTTCGAAAAGAATCCACTTTCCATCCTGCAAATGACACTTTCACTTCGTTTACTACAGGGTCTGGCTGTATAATGAAATCCATTACTCTTAGAAGAGATAACTCTGACTAGGGTCTTTTACAACTCTACCTCTTCTGTTCTTAACTGCTTCAGTCATATGAACTGAGACTGTCCATGTGATAGGAAACAGAACTATTTCTTGTAGCCCTGGAACTAACAGATTGAGTGAAAATAATTTACCATTCCACTTGCTGTTTTGGGCAAATATATTGTTATGTATACTATCAAGGACCTATACATCTTTGGCAATACAATAATTGTTGTTTTCGTTTTGACTGATGATGCGTAAGTGTATAGAATTTAAATGAACTTGACGACACCTGTTTTCCAGGTCGATGTATGTTACGTTGTAGTTTCTTACCAAAATTTTGAAGTAAGTTAGTGACCATAGTATTTGCTGCCCGGTATAAAAAATTAAATAAATAAAGGGTACATAAAAACTCGGGTGAAGTGGCTCTGGGTATTCTTTACAGCTTACTGGTCTGCGGAAATGAATAAATATTACAATTTATTTTTATTTTTATTTCTTGAGTTCAAAAATTTAGTATCTGACATGTATTAGTAATAATAATTTTCCGTCACACTTTAAATTTCTTTCAACTTTATAAATTTGTCTTATTGTTTCTTATGCGGTATTTTGTTGTGTTAATAAATTTCTATGTAGTTCGGTAGACTTATAAACATCGCTCGTTATGCCAAATTATTTCCTGGAGCACCCCAAGTAATATTTCATGGTACATTGTTTTTACAGCGCGTATAAACATACAACCTGATATT
This sequence comes from Catonia carolina, assembly GCA_035578175.1. Classification (NCBI taxonomy): domain Eukaryota; kingdom Metazoa; phylum Arthropoda; class Insecta; order Hemiptera; family Achilidae; genus Catonia; species Catonia carolina. Next base: position 88,440,280 of record JAQMRL010000002.1, read on the forward strand.
ATAAATCCGATATTTTAGTTTCGATCGGGTCGCTTTTAAGTTCAATTTTTTTGTGAGCAATCCTCCAGGATTATTATTTCGTGTTTATTTGTTGTCGTCTTCAGCGCTTACCCGTGATAATGATTTACATGAAACATTATTACGAATTTTATTAATGTGTAAAACTGAAAAACTGTGGCACCTATAGATTTTTCTTTGGAATCGACTCGAGGTCTTTATACTTAGAGCTTGCGTTTGCTATCGATGAAGGTGTTCAAAAATTAATTTATTTTGTTATTTTATTTATTGCTTGATATTACGGCAACCATAGCTACTCAATTGGATTAAAACATAAATTTAAACAATTTCGGTACTACATACTTTTGGCCAGAGAAACAAACAGATTTTCATGTTTCTTTTCGAAGGATGTACTTTTTGTGATTTTCTGATACCTAATTATTCTTAAACAACACTGATAAATTTCTTACGTGTACATGTGAACAAAAATTATATTGAAATTAAATTTGCAGCTTAATTTTATCTACAACTCACTAAAACTTATTTGGAATTAAAATATAAGATATTCAAAACAAAATATGCTACCCTGTAATTGAAGTAGATAAAAAATGGGAAGGACCTCCAGGGTATTGTAATACTAATACAGTAAATGGTATTTGTAAGTGGAATGAAGTGATATCTTTTCACCTGCTGTAAATATTTATGGAAATTAGTAAATAATCTAATGCTCTTTCAACGTAATTATTAATTCTTCCTCTTTTTCGATCTTAAAACTCAGGTTGGACGATGTGAAACGATAAAATAATCATACGTTGTACTTAAATCATTATCTCTACTCTAACCAAAATTCCCTGAGGACTTGACGTTTTCAAATCACCTGCTTATTTTTTTAATCTTTATTTATTTTAAATGATCTTATTTCGATTGATTGTTTATTATTTTTAAATAGATAACTAATGTGTCCGAGTTACACAAAATTTGTTACCTTTGGTTTTATCTTTATATTATAATTATTTACCAGTTTTATTGTATTTCTTTTGTTTAAAGATGAACTGTTACTATATTCCTTCTCGGTAATCGAAATCCGTTAAATTAGAACGTATATTATATGAATAGTATTTTCTTTTTGATTCAGTATTAGAAAGATATTTTAAATGATGTGTTTTTCTTCTTAATTTGATGTATTTTTGAAGAGTACATAACTTTTAACAATTTTATTGATAATGTATACAGAAATACACCTTTTCTAAATTGATGTAATAAACTACTATCTTAACACCATTTTTACGGTCTAATAATAATTCAAACTTATAAAAGTTGTGTTATTATGTATTCAACAAAACAGTTTATAATTTGGTAAGTAGTTTAACTAATTTAAATAGTTCCTTAACGTCTCTAAATTAATTTGATGAATGTGTAGACAAAAATGTGTTAACAGTTATTCATAAAATAGATCATTTAAACCCCTACCGCAGTGTATTTACTACTCAATTATTCAAAATAATGTAACTGTATACCTAATTATAAAGACTTTAAAAATACATTTACAAGAAAATTTACTGTATTTTCATTTTTTCTAATCATCACCAAGTAAATATATTTAACAGTCGAAGAAAAAAATTATTAACTCCAATTTTATTTTCATAATTATACTGAAGAATTTGAATTTCTAAATGAAACTGACGTAAATAAATTAACCATTCTTCATCAATTAAATGAATAAGATAATGTTTAAACACATTATTATTATTATTATTATTATTATTATTATTATTTACAAAAAGGGTAAATATACAGTATATGGGTTTTTAAAAAATTACAGAGTTTGTTGTAAGAATTATAAACTATTTCTAAATTCTGAGAAATGTATGTAATATCCAGTTAGACATGAGCAAAGTACCTATTTTTTTTATTTAAACAATTACAAAGAGGAATCAACAATATTCTCTAAAGGAAAATAATGAGCAGATGAGTTTTCTCTATTATATGTCATATTCGAAGAACTTTGTGGATGTAAGTCATGTGTTGTCTTGTTGCTTTAATATAAGTCATAAGTTTAATATAAGTAGAATGTCTTCGTTTCAGCGATGAGTGTCTTTTAAATTGTCTAAGAGTGAGATGACGAAATGATTCGAGTCTTATTTGATATTTTGTACTGTACGTATTAATTTCTTGTTAAACTGTAGGAATATGTAAATCTCTGTGTAATATGTTGTTCGGTACCAAGAAGATGTAATTGTTTTAAGTAGTTTCAATTGGAACCGTTGCTGGATTTCAATATTGGAATGGGTTGTTGAGCACCATAATTGGATTCCATTCATTCATATTGGTTAAAGATTTTTTTGTAACTTGTATGTTGTTAAGATTAAGTGTCGAAAGTTTACCTAGTATCCAAAAAAACTGATGAAATTTTGTGTTCAGCTGTTTCCTTTTGTTCTGCATGTGTGTTCTTCAAATCAGTAGTTCCTAAAGATGTATACCAAGATAGCTAGTGGTATCTAGTGGTTTTTATGTAAAATGGTGTGCATGTGTCTTTTTTTTAGTGCATGTATCTTTTATTAAATTAACAAGTTTTCTTATTAAACAATATACATTTAAACTTGATCCAGTTGTTTATTCATAGCTGTAAACAGCTATGAACCCTAATATTGTAAAATATGAAATGCCTAGCTCGTACTTTTGCCTACACGTAGCTAGGCAATGTCTTAAAAAGAGATGCACAAATCATTAGACAAAAAGAGGTATCTAATTTACTTGATAACTTCTGCAATGTAATGTAAGTCTTGTACTATATAATTACAACATAGTTCTTACCGTTCAGGCAGATATTTTTGACGTGAAAGTGAAGAAAACAATAAGTACTAACTTAGCTGCCGATTTAGTACTGAACACAATGGCTCTCCGTATGAATTTCTTTTACTCCATGAACGTTTTTATCTGTATCTATCAAGAAACAATTCGATAGCATATTCTACCGAAACACTTTATATTTCCCAAAAATTTATATTGTTAAAATACATTTCTTATACTATTTCAAGCCAGTACTTCAAGAATTATTAAAAAATAACAAAATAAATATTATTACTGTTAGCAAATTTTATCTGATCAATCCTTTAACGTATTATCAAGCACAATTATTTTTCTCCAATCAAAATAATTAATTGTTTCGACGAATAAGAGAAGCTCTTTACCAACTGATTGAAAGTATCAAGAATTCATTTCTTTATCTAATGAAATACAGTGACAACTGGTTATATACATTCAAAAACTACCTGTATCGAGTTAGGTCATTGTTGAATCTTAAATGAAGGCGAAGAGATGCTTGCATACAAAATTGAGTTCTTGTGTATTTGAAACGGCAGCAATCTGTAGATCAGAAGCCACGTGTCGGCCGGGGACATGTAATAACAGGGCAGTTAATAGTGGCTACCGAACTGCGGAGCCGCCCCTAGCTTCTGGCAGTACAATCCAGGATAAAGCTGTATACAAATGGAAGTACCCCTATTCATTCATTTTAGTGCTTGTAGATTCAGATTTAGATTTAAAAAACAAGTTAAAAAAAGTAACAGGTTATAATTTTCTGTCTTTTATGTCCCATTTGTGATTTTTTACATGAAATCGATGAGGTTTTATAATAAATCGTTTTTACCTATTAACACAGCTCTTAAGATATATTTCAGATAACTTTTTAAATTTTATCGACTTCATATTTTTATTCCACGTTGCCAAATAATTATGTTTGACAGATTAGACTAATTATTGTAGGCGTTTTATAAGTGCATTATAAATTAATTTATTCGCTATAACAAAAGCATGTTTTTTTAAAAGGAAACGATAACGGTATTCTTTTTAGTATTACAAATATCAGAGTTAATTGGTTTGATAAATTCTGAACTAGGATTGAAATATAATTTGTATTGTATTGTTCCCTTAAAAACCATGGAATTATTTGTGAAAAGTTTTATTTAACGTTTCCTTCGGCAGGTTAAGGATTGTGTAGGCCTAATTTATGTTTCCTTGATCATTTTTCAAATTGCTTATTGTGTAAAAATTTCCATCCAGGAAAAATTGTTAACAGGTCAAACGTTGATATCATGACTTGGTTTCTTATTTGATCTGATTTAATGGTTTAATTGTACTGAATGATCTTCGAGTATGTTAATGTAGCGGCAAATGGCCTATTAAGAATGTGACTACAATCAGATTAAAGTGTATTATTAATATGTGCTCATTTTTTCAGGATCATTCAATATCGTAGGTTAAAGACCACAGTGATTTTGAGATATATCGTTCGGTTGAATTGAGTATAGATATCAAAACTAATTTGGGTGATAAACCCAGGACGTTTTATATTTTACCGAAGATGATCGTTAGTTAGTACATTTACTACTTAATTCCTCTGTTATTATAAACGACATTTCAGTAAACACAACATTTATAAACACAATTGTGTTTATAAATATTTTGTTGTGTATAATTTGTGAAAGTCGTAGTTTTTTTGTAAATATAAATTTAAATAATTTTATTTTTATATTTTTATTTTATTTGTTAGACTATCATTAGCTTAATAGAGACAACTTTGGGTTAAGGAACGGTGAGTTGTAACGTAGTAATTCTCGATAACCGAAAATCGAACTCAGTAACTTTTGCTTTGCTGCGTAGCACGCTAACCATTGCACTGTGAAGGCGGTAATTATTAATCACTTTTATTACAACAGTAAAAACGTATTATTTGCTAATAATGCGTAATTTTTACACTCAAGAAGCAATGTTAATTCGTTCAATCTGCTCTCCTTGATGGAATATGTTGTAAAAGTAAATATTATACTTTAAATAGAATTATGTAAGTTATTTTATCCTTGAAATTATGGTAATAATTGTTATAAATTAGTCTATATAATATACCATTAAATCACTAAGTGAAATTAAGGTGCGACTGTTAGATATTTTACAGCCAAGATACACGTTTTTAAAAGAGACTAAATCACAGAACCCTAAATTGAGTGAATAAGTTAATAATTTTCTATCTATCGTATCTTGTGATTAGCAACCTTTAAAATAATCACATAGAAATTTTGTGTCTTGAGGTTTAAAAAGTTTGATGAATGTAAAAGATTAAAACATTTTTTTCGAATCGAAGAGAAAATTAGAGATGTGGATATTTCACCCCAGTTAAAATTAACAAAAGTTAACATCGAATTTACCATAGAAAGCGTTAAAAGATTTTAGCTTATTTATTAGACTACAAGTTACTTTCTAATCAGTAAGATCGGCTAAGTTGTGTGTAACTGTTATGATTCTCTCCTGGTGACAATAGTTATATAGATATAAAATGCATGAATAATTTATAACTCATGTTAAGGCCAAAATTATGTAATTACTGTATCAAGCTAGAAGTAGTTTATGACTTATATTGTATGTTTTTATTTCAGAGCCTCTCAATATCGGAGTAAAATTATAGTTAGCCAATTTTAAAATAGTATTTGTGTCGTAAAAGAAAGTCGGTTTAATGGATTTCCTTTAAAAATCATCAGTACGGTTTTTGTACTATTTATTTTTAAAATATTATTGGCGTGTTCGTTTACAAATTACATGTTAAATGATTTTAGAGAATAGAAGAATTAATAGGTCAATTATCTTAAAGTTAACAGAATTCGATTATATTATATACGTTTTTTTCTTTAAACGTATGGAAATAATTTGTTGTTGAAAAGGTTTTTGAATTTTAATTTTGTAAAGAGAAAATGCCGAAAACAAGTAACAAGTGGGGTGGGGTGGTTGTTAAATGGTTAAGTTCCGTGGAGCGATTCAGGCTGGTGATGTTGTAGTAACCAGTTACCGGTTATTAGTAGTTACCGAGCGGTGCGGTGCAGTAGACGAGACTGTACGCACACAGTAGCTGGCCGCTCATTCCCCCGGCATTGTTTTCTTTAATATATTCCGATATCTGTGATGGAGAGCGTGATAGCCTAACATGACGCAGCTAATTTGCGTAAAGTACGTCTATAGGCTATGTACGAGCCTTTGTTTTATCACTTTGGTCGACTTATCGAAATGTAATATCGAGGATTGGTGTAGACACGGTTTGAATAGACCATTGAATTTCATTCCTTTTTTCAAAATTATCATTCTCGTTTGTAAGTTGGCGCGCTGCAGTTAAATTATGGGACTGCGTCGGCGAAACATTTGTATGCTGTAGAAGTTTGAGATGCCACAGGGTGGTCCGCAACAGGAAGTGTTCGGTCGGATCTCTTGTAGTAAAACAAAGGCCACACTTTTAGCAATAATGTGACACCTGTATTTGTTCAAATTAAAAATCTCGATTTCCTGATAGGATTATCTCTACACATGTTTCGTCGATTGTTGTTCACCTCTTTCTTCTTTCTTTAAAAATGGATTTTAAAGTATCAGTAACAGTATTGCTAGTTAATGCTACTGGTGCAGAAAATGATACTGGTTTTGGTAAATGTTTAGTAAACATGTAAAATTAACTCTAAACGGTAGCTCATAATTTGTTATAATCCTCTCACGATTATAAATGTCATATAAATCATTTTGCTAACGATAATCTTTTTTAAATATTTTCTTTAACTTGGCTCCTAATTATTAAATTTAAATTGTGAATAAATTCGATTTATTGAAACATAATCACTATCTTAACTAAATTATTATTTTACGAAAAACTAAAATTTTGTAATAATGTATAATTCATCTGTTTGTGCAACCATTTTTTTATATTATTGCAAAGTAAATGAAGTGTCTTATCTTCAGTAATTAGCCAGAATTTTACGCGCGTCTTTTTCATTTGCATCAGTAGGCCTACCTACAAAATTTATAAATATTAATATTCATGAAAATCTATGTCAATGACGTTACCAAAGCATGTACATTTTTTGTAAAATGAGTTTCTGTCGGAAACGAATATTTATTTATAAATACTTTTATAAAATTCAAAATAAATTAAATCAATTACTTTAAAATTTTTTGTGAAGAGTTTTTGTACATAGACATGTCTACTTACTAAATTAGTTTACTGAATGTACTTACAAAATGTTTTTTGTACTTACTGAATATCTAAGCTACGGTTGTAGAGGTGTAAGAACTCAAGTTGGTGTGGTGATTAAAGTGCAGACCTTCATTATTTTGGCATACCTAACACTGTCAATACTACGAACGCTAAAATATTATGTAGCTATTTATTTGATCATTTTCCAACCAGCCTAGTTTGTAATTTAAAATTCGACTTACGAAAAGGTTAGTTCGTTTATCATTATGTAGTAATAACTACAAATGTATATTTTATTAACCAGTAGTATTTATGATGTAAGTGTTTAACATTTTGTTTTCATCCTGACTGAGGAAATCACTTAGTGGCAAACACTAGGTTGCTGTTTTATACAAGATTTCTATTCCAGCATCTTTTTTTAATCTATTACTGGATTTATGGTAGATGTAGGTGTGATAATGAAATGATTCTGTATATCTGGATTCGTGTAATTTTTTATTAATTTTGAATGAAAGCGGGTGTATCCTTTGTTAATAATCGTGTATACTGTGTCTACGTCGAGGTCTGGGTGTATGACAGTTTCAGCGGGGGCTGAAACCCCGTATAGATTTGCTAACCTTGGAAAGAAGTCAGATATCTGAGGGACTAAAAGCTGGAGAGGCTACAATGGCTCAGATAAAGAGAGAGGCCAGAGTTAGACTTCTCAGGAGATGGCAGGAGAGATGGGATGAAGAGGTATCCGGTCGTAGGACACATAGATTGATTCCGGATCTAGCAAAATGGCTGAGTAGGGGTTACGGCGAGATTGGTTATTACCCTCACGGAGGCATTGACAGTGCATGGTTGCTTTCGGGTGTATCTCCACCGGTTCAGACGATCAGATGAAGTAACCTGTCTGGATTGTGAGGCGGAAGAGGACAACGCAGTACATGCAATCTTAGACTGCCGAAGATGGATACCGGAGAAGGAGGTTCTAGGGACCCAGCTTGGGTCGCCGATTCCTCCAGAAAATCTCTGTTATTTTATGATTGCAGAAAAAGAAAGCTGGAAGGCCATCGAGGAGTTCATCCAGAAGGTGATGAAGAGCAGAGAAGCTCTGCTACGTTAGTTTCAAAAGAAATCACTCAAAAAGAAGGAGGAAAAATGGGTGGTAAGAAGAGAAATCGCCCTGAGATGACGTTATTCAGCTAATAAAGAACCACAGGCTTGTTGTGAAGTTATGCCTAAAGTGATCCCGCGGCAGGTCGGGTTGGGTTAGGAAGGAACTGAGAGGTTTTGGTGGATAGTTGCCTTCGGCAGAGCTCCGCATACCGCAGTTGAAGACCTACCTGGGTACCGGTAAATTCGGTTTTCTCTCGTATAAAAAAAATGATTAAACGTGAAAATTTGTGTATCCTATTTGCTTTTAATTTTATGGCTGAACAACAGATCAAAGCTCCATACATCCACATCGGATGACTTAGGTAGTTGTAAATATTTCGTTTTGTTTAAAATACGTCACTGTGATCTACATTGGCGTATAGAGTATAACATCTTTAACCTGTGATTCAGCGAAATATGTTTTTGTCGTGTTTGGTGTTTCCATGTGTCACCTGTCCAGTGTAAAGCCTAAATAATAACTATTTCTGTCTGAGGTATTGGGTGATTGTAATAGTATACGGGTGGCAAGTTTTTCAACGAAGTGTAATATGATATGATTTTTATTCATTAAGTCTAAATTTTCATAGTTCACACCAGTGAGAAATTAAATTTAGATAATAGCTCAAAGTTAACGTAACAGTGTTTTACCCTATCGTACACCAACCGAGATCGGGTGTGTAGCAGATTTTAAACCATGTTTTACTGAAAATAATCTGTCATTTAAGTATGACTTCAAAATGTAACAAGTATACGTTTGATTGAAATAAATTCTCGTTGGTCTACTGTCTACAGTAATATTTGTTTATTTTTAATTTAATTATTTTTATTATTGTTTCATTTTTTTATTATCAGGATACATTAAAGATAATATAGTTGCTCAGCCTCTGTAGTTTTCCGTTCGTACTGTGAACGATGCATTCTTCAGATAATAATACTAATTGTACTAATACGTATATAGTACTCAACTGTTTGAATATGACAATAATATAGATAACTTTAAAATTTATAAGATATTAACTTTAACTTTTCTTTCCAGTTATCATCAATAACAATTCATTTAAAACATTCTGATCAAAGTACAGTCTTTGATAGCTATCTGGTTTGGTTATTAAATAATGTACATTTTCTGTTCACATGCTACTATTACTTATTACCAGTAATCAGAATACTGTGTACTGCATGCTATTTTTATTGTTTAAATACAGTCAACAAATTTAGAATCTTATCTGTAGGCTTAACGTTATAAAATTTATTTTTAATATATCAACAAGTTAGCAATTTTAGTAATAATTAAACTATATCTTATTTTCTAAATTCTTCCGTATTTCACAATATGATAATTTATGAACGGGCAGTCAAGAAAATTAACTACATAATACGATTAAATAATATCAGTGACCAGTGTAAAACAAACCGAAAATTTCTACTTAAATGTTATAAGATTACGGTCGTGTTAATCAATCTATTTTATGGTTGTTGTGTAACATTATGAAAGTTTTTATTGCAGTGTTTTGTGTAAAATAACAGTAAATATTTACGTTAACATAAATTTTACTAAATTCCTGTTTTTTTTTAATAGGTGTATGGTTCTGGGTTCATGAACATCTATTTTTTTTATTAATGCAACGTAGACACATTTAAAACTGAACAATTGTGAGTAAAGACTAGAAAAAACTGATAACAAAAGAGATCACAATTTATTGTTAAATTATAAAATAGTGTATCACACATTTTACTTATGTTACTAGGTATATTTTGCTTATTTAATTTTACAAAGTTTGAGATTTATGATATTCAGATGTTAGGCAACTTGTGGAAGTATATAACATAACCTGAAACGGAAGAAACGATCCGGTGTTGAAACATTATTTTCTTATTTTGGATTATGAAATTGAAATTTGGATTGCAGGCTCCTTCAGACTGTCAGATGTTGTTCTAAATTAGGACTATATGGAAGACAATAATATGGAATAGATGGTACTAAAGATAATCAGAAGTGAACCTTCATGAAAACAGCTAATTTCTTTTTAAAATACGGCTTTAAGATTTGATACTTAACTCTTAAAATTAAAGTTTCCAAACTATATTTTGTGACTGTTTTACTTTTCACAAGTATTGAGGGGTTTCGTAAGTAATTCATTTTTGTTAGCAGAATTTATGCATGGTGTTTAGTATAAAACATGTTAAATATTGTACAGATTATTACTTAGTAAAATTAATTTTTATCAATCTTGAGCTTTATTATAATACAAAAGAGTTTGAAACTAAGTAATTCTAAAATAATTGGAGCAGTTTTCAATTGGTAAATTTACTGCGTTATTTCTTAATTTTACTTTTTTAATATCATATTAAGATGAGCTGATAATTTGAAAATTTATGTATTTTGTGAACTTTCAGCAGCATCGTCATCATCATCGTCTCTTCTTCTTCTTCTTCTTCTTCCTCTTCTTCTTCTTCTTTTTCTTCTTCTTCTTTTTCTTTTTCTTCTTCTTATCTTCCTCAGCCTATTCACATCCAGTGCTTAAAATAAGCCTCCACTGATTTACTCCAAAATTCCTTGTTCTACGCCCTCCTGCCTAGTTAAATCTTGCCACCAGTTTTTTGTTTGTGGGTGACCTCTATCTCTCTTCCCAACCAGAGCCTCCTTTACTGGATCTCCTTGTTCCATCGATAATCTGTTTGTCTAATTGTATATCCGGCCTATTGCCATTTTAGTGATGCCACGTATTACATCTATTACTTTAGTTTTCTTCTGAATATCCTAATATCTTGGATATTAGGATTATATATGTTTGTAAACTAAATATATAAAAAGAACACCGGGTGGACAGAAGAAAGGAGAAGCCTGCAGTGAACGAATGCTGAGAATGTGGCTGCAAAAATAGCTTCCAGAAACGTTTAAAGTCACCTTACGTGGTCTAAAATCGACCCTACACGGAAAAAATATGTCAGTTTAAATAATATCTCGTTACATAATATAAAAACACCGTAAATCACAATGAAGGTAACTCATTAGAGAGTTAACTATTTAAAATAAGGTTACTGTTAACTGCTACTGTAAATGATGGCGTTCGTTGATTATCGTGTGGTTTGGTAGTGTGTGTGATATTCAATCAAAAAAGTATTGAAAGTGGGTTTAGAATTTTATAAACTTGTTTCACATGTTAATGCGTTGGTAAAAATTTAAAGCTCATTTTTATAAATTTAATATAATAATAATATTATAAAGTGAACAATAAAGCTCGTTTGCTTTATCGGGGTTTATTAGATTTCTCTTTTTCAACATCCAGATTGGGAAACAAGTTCTGCCTGATACGGTAAGTTCAGAACTAAATCAGAAGTGTGTTCAATAATCTACTATTCTTATGCTTTCTACAAATTCTCTATAATTATTTATTATCTTAAATTTATGCGGTTACTCTATAGACGGACATTATTTCATTTGAATTAATTAAGTTAAAAATGTATAAATAATCTTGAATTGTAAACACTATTAGATATATGACATTAATAAAAATACTACCGTTTATTAACAATGTAAGTAATTTACATATCATTATCTTTATAAAATGTTTTCGACATTGCTTGAATATGTATTAAAAGCAAACTGAGTCTATAGTTTATTTTGAAAAAATGTGCTCACTATTTTCGTATTATTATTTTCATGTGAGAATAAACTTTGAATTTTATATATATCTTATGATAATAGATTCCATGGGTTAAGGGTCCTGACTTGTTCCAACTCTAAACTTAGTAACCTGCTATTTGTTAAAAAAGTTCAGAAGCCCATTTCTTCCGAGGTCGCCCAATTAAACGTTGTCCAATTACCGCAGAAGTAAAAAAAATTGTTTGGGTATTTAATGATCTAGTTTTCACAACAAAATGCTGCACCACTTATTTTTAAATTTTTCAAACAGTTAAAATCAATACTGGCCCATTGAGTTCTTGTATAATATATTCATTTCTTTTATGTTTGAGCCGTCGATATTCTAAAGGTCTTAACAATCTCTATTCAGCCTCTATTCTTATCACTTATTGAGCAGTCTGGGTTCAGCACTCTGAACCATACATTAAAACTAGCGGAACCAAGATGTAACAAAACTTTAAAACGGTCTTTCATTCCACTTTATTGACCAGCATTTTCCTCACAGTGTATTCAAGCTTCTGAAATCTTCCTAACTTAATTTCTACATCTCGTGATTGCAAATAAGAGATATCACATCTCATGCGAATAAATAAGTATACCTGATCTAAGAGTTTGGAATTTTAAATTATTTTACTGATTGACGATCAGTTTCCTTGAAACTCATCACCTTAGTCTTCTTTAAAGAAATCAGACGATTATATCGCTTGGTAGTTGAACTAAATGTACACAATAACCTTTGTAAATAATCTTTAGACTCTCCAAACAACACCAAATCACAAGCGAAAGCAAACAATTTTAAAGGAGTCGAACTAACAGAACCATTTTGGTATATTCGATTCAGTAATGATGGCATCAATACAGAAACCGAAAAAACTGGTGTTAAAGGGAATTGCTGTCGAACTCCTTGCTAAACAACTCTTTCATTGTCACCATTACTATCTTTATAAAAATGGAAAATAGATACTCGGAATTAGCCTCCTTTAAATGCATCGGTAACCCTTTTTCCAATCTAACTCTCTATAAACGAGTTCTGTAAACTTTATAAGAGGCTTTCGTAAAAATAATAAATTTTAGAATTTACAAAATCAATGCTGTTTTCGTGATGTAATGGTTATCGTGCTAGATTACAAAACGGAAGATTCGCGTTGATATTAAGTCCGAATCCAAAATTATTCGCTAATGACAATAGCTGTTAATTGAATCCTCCGACCAAAAAACTATTGTGGAAACTACATTTTAAAAAATGTGTGTACTTTTGTAAATAAGCACATTTTATTTAAACAGAAACCAACATCAATTTTGCAAAAAATATCAATACATTTCATAAAACTAATAATAATTGATAAAAAGTTTTTTTTTTATTGTCTGTTTAATAAAATAAAAAAGTTTTTTATGTGTTTATAATCCAAAATGAAAATAAATAAAACATGGGCCGCCTCCGTGACCGAATTAGCTTGCTAGGTTGCAAAGCGGAGATCCAGCCAGGGTCTGGAAAATTATTACAAGTTCAAACCCACAGTTCCTCAACCCAAAGTAGTTGCTAATAACCAAGATGTTAATGCGAAACTAAAAAAAAAAAACCATTAATACTGCATGATTTGTATTATTAAGGACAACTTTACATTTATGTAAGTAGTTTGCAGTAAACATAATAAATTTGCTTTTACCATATTGTATAGGATATTTGTATGGTATAAATAATAAATATACTCTTAAGTCTTGTAGAAACCGATCTGAATTTCATTACATTTTACGTCCTATTACGCCAACCCTTTGATCCATTCTGAAAGAAAGAAGTTATATCCATGTTGGTTGGAGCCCATCTTAACGATCGCTTTAAGTGATTTAAGTTTGACCAATGACATTCAGGGATCCGTGTATTCATCGAATAGAACAAACAATGAGGGGGTATGGGGGGAGTTTAAGAAGTTGCAGTCGATGTATTTGCAGGTGATTGTTGGTTGGGTGAAAGAGATCACACGGTAGGCTTGGGCGGGCACGCCTGGATTGTATGTATATCGTCGAAGTTGCTCCAGCTTGGACTCGTTACTACGATTTGACGTGAAATAGTGGAACTCACCGTCTTATCAGGATTACGTCTGTTCAGTTATATATTATTTAGTCTACAGTGACATGTTTTCATTTTATCTCTGATTGAACGGGTAATAGATTGTCTCCGCTTTATTCTGGTTTTTATAAGGGCCTCGAGCTCGGAACGCCTGTCACCTCTGTGGCTATCTGGTTCTTCATCTGATTCTGTTATTCTCCATACCGCGTTTCTTTACAAGGTGTGATAGGTTTTCGAAATCTTGGATGTTTGCCTATCACGACATGACGGTAGCTTGAAACTTGAACAGATTCAAACCGCTTATTGCTTATTTTAACTACGTATTTAATACTTTGAATGTTTCATTTTACATTAGAATATAAAAGTAATGTAGACCCATAATTTGACTTTACCGCCATTAAATCTCTTGATCTTAAATTAGGATTAAACTATTAATATTTGCATACGATTAAATTAAACATGCGAAGAAACTGGCTGATAATTTACAACTTATACGAATTTAAAAATTAAATTTTGCACAGTATTTTCTGTTGATTCTATAATTAAGACTTGCCAATTATACTAATTATAGTGCAATTTAATTAAATGCAGATATATTTGTAACTGTAAATGTTTTATTTATACTACGTCACCTGTTATTAGATCGTTCTGTAACATTCATCTTAGCTTGCAATAACAACGTGGAACCCGCTGGTAAAAATAGCTTTTTTTACACTTAAAAATCTGTAGTCAATTTTGTAGAAGACGTTTTTGACATGTCCGTATTTAAAATTACTTGACCGTTCAGATTTACCGAATAAACTATATCGTTAATTTAAATTCATGATAGTCACTATAATCTTCCTCTTCTACGTCTTCTATTCTCATCTTTTTTTTGTAAAATTTGCTTTTTACTCTTATTCATCTTTTATTATACAGCTTTTCATTATACAGCCAGACCCTGCGGTGAATGAAGTCAAGGTGTCATTTGCAGGGTGAAAGTTTATGCTGTTCAGAGGGCCACTCCGTGAGGAAGACAATTGTAAACCACCTCATTCCTTGTTTTACTTAGTAAAGCCTCTAGGGCTTCGAACCAGCTCTTCAGCTGATGACCTAAACAACAACATCTTTTATGTAGATTAAGGTTTTCAAATGAATGTAAATTTTTTTAACAGTATATTTATTTTTCAATTAGTTAAATATTAAACACAAAAACGTTAAGCACAAATTATAACAGTGTGTGGATTAATATTGAAAATACCTTCAGAAATACAAAACTCAGTTAGTGTGCATTAAAAAGATAATAAAAACAAATTTAGTATTTAATAAATTTTGATCTTCTTAAAAAAAAGAGCGATGGTGATACGATGATGATTATGGTGATTGTCGGTTAAAGGAATCAAGTAGGTGAATCAAATATTTCCAAACGTCTGTAAATGTTGTCGCTATTGTCAAAAAGATTGATTGCAGATGGATTAATTTGTCTTTTCAATTTTCCAGATGTTTTTAATACGGATTTTAATTTAATCTTTTAAAAGGGATGTTAAAGTCTCTGTATATGATTTCATTGGTAACATACCATGGAGCTCCAGAGATCAGTTGCAGCCATTTTGACTGAAATCTTTGTATCATGTCGAGGCTGGCTGTACTAACTGCACCTCGTAACTCCAGACCGGATTTTATACAACTTTATATATCAGAATCTATTTTTTTCCAAAGAAGGTAGAGATCTACTGCCGAAAAGGCAAAATAATCTCCGTAATTTCAAACCAAGTTGTTTTCTTTTTGTCCGTATGTGGTTTCGCCAGTTGAGCCTTCGGTCCAAATGTATACTTACTTATTTAACTTCATTGTCTTGTGGAATCGATTTATCATTTAAATAGGACATCGGGACATGTTTGTTTGTTTAATGTAAATGTTACGTGTCCAGATTTATTGTCAAAAAATTGCAAATAATTTTGTTTTTTTTGGAAGCAATACCATTGGATATTGCTTCCAAAGTCTTCATCATGTATTTTTACCATACTTAGGCCTACTTATAGTCATTTTTAGACTGATTGTAAATAAGCTGAGATGTTAGAATATACATAATTGCAATGGAGGGCTGTTGCCTAGTATTAAGTATACCTAAGTATTAGTTGCCTAGTATTAAGTTGCCTTAAGTATACTTCTGTATACTTAAGTATTTAAACAAATAAACTTTTAATATTTAATATTAAAAAATGTGAAAATTTGATTAGGTGATTTTAAAGTAAATTGTACTAAAATGCTGATTTACATTGTTTCAATATAAAATGTGTTGTTAAATGTCAAAAACAATAATTGTAATATAGGCCTACTCATTGATTTATAACACTAGTTTACATTACCTAAAACTCAGCAAGATCAGTTCTTTCCTTTTAAAATAACCTAAGTCTGATTTATAATGTGTCAAGTTAATATAATTTTGATGAATTAAAACTTCTTCTTCTCCTTCTTCTTCTTCCAAACAAGGATTGGGCCGCAACCTGTTTCGAACTCACACACTATTATCATCAATCTCATATTTCTTTAGGTCTACTGACATCCCTTTTCCCTTCTGGAGCGTACCAGTGCACCTAATTAGGTATCCTGTGATATGACATCCTTTCCATGTGCTGTCTTCAACTTTGGTTTTATTCCTTGATCTTTTCGTTTAATTAAGGTGTAAATAAATAAGTTGTGAATTAAAACATTAGTGAAGAAAAGCCATACTTATGTGATTTTTCCTGGGAATGGTGTGTTTACATTTAAATCAATTAGTCCAGAAATTCATAAAGCAAAAAAAAGGAAAACTTTTGATTAAGTTATATGAAATAAGAATATTTTACTAGTTTTTGTTGAATAAATTAAGGCGTTTTAACAATGCACATGCATTTATAAGTTAATAAAATATAAATTTAAGTATAAGTTATAATTCTATGTGATAAATAAAAATATGTTGTAAACATATTTATCCATAATTTAAATAAATATATGATGACAGTAATATATTAAACCATATCATTAAATTGAACATAAAATTAACATTTGCGATTGTGATAAAATGATAACAACAACAGCAACAACTGTGGAATAGGGTAGTTGTGCATACAAATACAATAACACAGTATATTCGGTGTGAATGTTGTATGTGTAGATATAATAATTTAAATGTTAGATCTATTCTCATCTACGTTGTTTATACATGTATATGCTTTGTAGAGAACACAGAACGTTATATGCAGTAATCATTGTTAGAATTATGGGTTTGAAACATTTATTGCGTCAAGTACAGAATGTCCATTTTGATCATTGTACGATAATTTCTCACATTATCATTCGATTATCTTCTGTTACGATCGTACCCAGGCAACTCGGTTAACTATTATTATTGCAACTCCGAACGGTGTTCAATGTATATTTACTGTACACGTTTATTGCTTTCAGGCAAATCAAGTAATGCAGTTTATATACATTATTAAGTAGAGATTTCAATAAATTTATTATTGTTATATTACTAACTATTCGTTCTGCATACTCTATTTGTTTATGTTACTATGATTGTTGTGTAATAATAACATCTATATTACAAGTATTTAACATAACTCTATTGTTATTATAAATACTTAAACAATATCTATTGTTATTTTAATAAATTATGAATTTCAATAAAATTCAAATCTTTATTATAATTTACACAAGTAGATAAAGTAAAATAATTATTATGTATCCAGAATTTATTTATTCCTAACATGCAGGTGTTTCTTTGTTGAAATTTTCTCTCGGTGTCTATCAGAATTGAAATAAAGTTGTAATTACTTACTTATTTTCTTGCACTCCCCTTTGTACGTTTGAAATGAGACAATTAATTCACAATGATATTGCGGATTCGAAAAAAAACAATAAAATCAACTTTCTCACATAAAATTAAAATTATCAAGACATAAAAACGAACTAATCAGGACGATTAGTTCAGTTAACGTAGAGAATAACCATCTAAGAAGGTCTAAGAGAGCTTGGAACAGAGATTTGTTGCTCCCTTAAAAAGTCAGTTGTACATATTATTTATAAAAACTAAAGACAAATTAAATAAAAAATCCAGAACATAGAAGTTCCATCAATGGGCTGCTATTTTCAGCTACTTTCAGGTCATTTAATCAAGAATAAAGAAGTGTGGAATTCTGTAAGGATCGAATGACAATGTTCTGTTAAGATGTTGAAGTTAATATGATGAAGCTCCTTATGTCATTCATGTCATTATTTGTATCATCGTCACCATCGTGAAACTTTTGATTTTAATCCCTATTTTAAGTTAATGAATTTTGAAATCATTGAAGTGAAAGAGCGGTTACTAATAGTTTTGTAGTTATCTTGTCTAAAATATATGTTTCTCACTTATTTTAATTACTTATAGACTGCACTTTTGAGGATGAAGCTGTGTAAAATATAAAGTTAATTGAGTTGTATTTTTGTGCGTATTATTATTCAAGCAATGTTGAATCTTTCTAAACTACGTAAGTCAATGAAATTATATCGTTTACTTAACTGATTGTGTGTATGTTATTACAAGTTAAAAGGAAATTAGGTGTTACATTGTAAAACATGTTGAAGTACTTCTTTTTTAAAAAATAATTGCTTTATTCTATGTCGATAAAGGGTTAAACTGCGAAGAAGCTTTGTTAGTGAATTGTAAGAATCGCTTTGTTCTGCTACATTCAGGTCATCTAATCAAGAATAAAAGAGGTGTGGGATTATGTAAGGATCGAATGACAATGTTCTGTTAAGGTGTCGTTGAAACAGGAGTGTAGACTGGAACATCTTAGTTCAGTCAGCGATTGTGAAAAGCGTGGGCCGCAGTTAATTAGGCCAGATTTATATGATGTGCCCCCAGCAGAAGCATGGTAGGGTGGGACGATGTGATGCGTGTGAAATGTTGCCAGATCTTGATCTTTCGATAACAGAAGCACCAGTCAACCTTTCCAGTCAGATGTATAAACTGACCAACAACTTCGTTTCTCCAAACAAATGCAAATTACTTTAGTCAACTAATGTTTATTGGTTTTGCTCAGACTTTCTCATTAAAATAACTCAATTAATTTTTTTATTCCCTACCACATTTAGCACTTTAAAGTGTTAATTTGCACTTTATATTAGTTTATAAGTTTGTATTCATTTATATGCTTGTTTATCAATTTAAATGTTCATTACACTTTGTAATATCCTCAGGTCTACTACAATTTCATTAACTAGTGGTAGAATATCTGGTTTTAAAACCCATTTGTTATGCAATTTAGAATATTTTCTTTCAAAAGCAGTCTCTAGAAGCAAATCTAATTAATTCAATCACGCAAAACTTATGTCTCCGCGATTTCACAATTTCTTGTTTACCCTTTTTTTGTAATCCAAAATTATGATTTTAGATGGCTTACAATTGTGAAATTACCAGCTTCAAAGTAGTGCTTTAAATAAACTGGTTTAATGCATTTCCTGGTTTTCTAAGTTTTGCTTTACTCTTTTCTTTTTCTAGGCAACACTTTAAAAATACAAATCTCCTTTTTTAGGATTATAGCTTTATGGGAAGATACAAAAAGAATATTTATTACTTAATTAAAGCGCTTTACAGTATTTTTTCTTAGTATCACTTGTAGATTAAACATTTCAAATTTTAGAGCTATTGCTTTTTATGGCCGGCCGTTGGTGTTGTGGTCAGCGAAACTGGTTTCTATGCCAGGAATCTAGGGTTGGATTCCCGATTTTTTTTGATTTCAACCTGTTAAAATTTTCAGAACCTAGCAGGAAATGAAGTTATTATATAGGCTATTCGTTATAAATTTAAAGTATTGTAAACTTGAAATGAAGCATTAATAACTAAGTAAATTTTATTGGTAGTTTGTGAAAATATAGTAATGGTCGAATAACTTCAGATTCTTATGATAATTGAATTTTTGTATTTAAACTTAGGCTTAGCAGTTCAATGTGTACTATTATGAGCATACAGGCAATAAAATAGGTTAGAGTATTACATTTTTTGAAAATATCTACTTTTCTATAGTTGAAATGCTCATTTGGGAATTTTTCTACCCGAAATTCAAATTTGATTTTTATACAAAATTATTATAAAATATAATGGTTTATGATGGTTAAACTACATTAAGTTTATATTGCTGTAATTAAACTACTTAATTTAATTTGAAAAGTTTTAGAACTTCCTAATGCCTAATTTTTTGTTTATTAAGGCCGTACACATACTTTTTCAAATGTCGAGAAACAACTACCGTTTATCTTATAGATTTCAAATTAAGTTTTGGGATTGTTTTTAGTTTATAAAAGATAATTTTTTAACTCAGTATATTTTTTTAGTGCATTGTGTAATTTATTCTCAAAAACCGCGGTATAGTAATAAACTTGACATTTTCATGTTTGTATTTCTGTATTGTATCAGTATAAAATGTGTAAATAAAAGGTTTTATTTTTAAAGAACCATTACATTAGATGATTGTTATTATCGGTACCCAGCCACAAGATATCAATGGAAGTCCATTAATAAATAGATAATGGGAATTTCACTTTAAAATACATTATCTCCAACAGACATTGCTGATAAAAACCATCAATTATTATTTTAATCCGAAAATACTGTAATTTATAAATTAGATGCGTGCTCTAAAAAAAGTAGTTTACTTCGATATAATAAAGATAATTATGTAAATTACACTAATTGGTAAACTTAAGCATAATTATTTACATTTATCTTAAATTATAAAATATGCAAAGATCTTTTATGTACAGCATAATCCTGTCTAATTAAAAAAATTAGGCTTAACTTTTTTCTTAAGTTATTTTTATACTGTAATACTGTGACTGGTTAAATAAATATGCCTATCCAATCCTTTTTGTTATTTTTATGAGTTGTGTAATGAAATAGTGTTTAGATTTAAATCATCCAGTAATCTGCTTGTAACCTTACAATCTAAAATGTAAACGTAAGTCCACTACTCAGAAACTGTGGATTTCTGGATGCACAACCAACAAGTTTAAGAAATATTACTTAAGAAACTAGATTACTCACAGTGACCAAACATTTCTTACGAATTCGATGACAAGAAACCGATTCTATTAATGTTTTCACCAAAAATTCGGATAACATAAAAACGAACTAATCAAGCCAATCATCTCCAAACATTTACTGGACGTTCCTCCTCAAAGGCTAAAGAGAGATTGAAACAGAGAGAGATTTTTGTTTCCTTAAACGATCAGGATGAATCAAATATTATTACACAGAAACGATTATAATAAGTTAAAAAAAACGAAGCTCAATCGGTGGGTGGTTTGCTCACTCATGTTATTCATTCTATTGTCTTTGTCCATCATCTCCATCAGATTATTCGTGTGGTGAAAGAAATTAAACAATACAAATTTATAATGAAGATAAGAAACTGCCAAATTGACATTAATATGAGTAACCATGAAAATAATAGTTTATTAAGTACAAAACTGTGGTTAAAGTTTTTAACATGAGTTAGACCTAACCGTTTTCTTTTAAATTGAACGTACTTGGTGGTGTCCTACAGAAAATTTTTTAATTTACATGCTTGGGCCAAATTTAAAAACACTGATGTTCCAAAAGAAATAAAAAAGGAAATAAAAATTTAAAAAAAAATCTGTTAGTAGAGGGAATAATTTATCTAAATTCACTTAAATAGGATTGTGTTAAAATAACACACTTAAATAGGATTGTGGGAAAGTTTTTAAAATGACGACAATAATTTTAATAGTATTCTAATAGTTCTAATAGTACTCTAATAGTATTCTTGTAACTTAACACTATTAACGAAAGCAATAACTTTTTAATTAAATTTGGTTTTCATAAATTCTTTCTGTCGTACAGTACATGATTCCTGTTATAAATTACTAAAGAATAAAGATCCAACCATAAGTAGGGAATTTTAATTACATTTCTATTTTTCATTTCTACTTGTAAGGGCTTAATTACTTTTTAGTGTTTTATGTCCTACTAGAAAAATAATTTTGTTTCACAATATTGGGATGGTTTACTATGTGCAGTATTATTTATGTTATTTTTACAAAATATTTGTAACAAAGTGATTTTCTTGTAGGAGTTAGATAAATACAACAATTTCGAATATAATACATCACAACATGAACATTAACACTGTTCAAGAAGAAATTTCAAACAGCAACGAATATAAAATTATGTTGGAACACCAATAATCAATAATTTTACCCTACTACTTAGAAAATTTTACTCATCCCAAAGATCTATTTTCTTTTTTTAAGATAGAAACCTATAATAATTTTTCACATATATTTTTGTACACAATTTAATTAAACTTTCCAATTTTTTATTTCGTTTTTCTTAAGAATATACATTAGATATTTTTCTAGGAAGTTACTTAGTTTTATGAAATATTTTACTTATTGTCCCTGCTTGGAAGTATTGTAAATTATGTTCAGTTTATTAATGAAAATATCTAATTTTGGGATCGCGTATTTTGCCAAAATGAAAATAATAAGTGAATGAAGTATCATTAAAATTTTCTGTAATCCACTCAATTTCGTGTGTTTAATCAAATAGGAAACTTCTGGATGATAAACCTACAAAGTTTGTAACCGATATTTTTGGTTTATCTTTATTTTATATGACCTTCTTGTTCTTTGTACCATGACAATCAGATTCCTTATAACCTCAAGGTTGCAGAATATTTTAGAATATTTATTTAGTAAGTATATCCGATCTAGAAGTTAATCATTTAACTACAATAGAGTTCTTTCTGTCTTAGAGTATTATAATTTGTTTATTTGCGCTATGATCACCCGGAAGTTATTGTAAATTACGTACAATTTGAAAGATTCTTTCAAATCTCCCGATTAAAAAACAAGAGCTGATTAAAATTTCGTGTTCTATCAGCAAATAAAAATATTTTTTGACTGTGTTTCCGATAACTGCTGAATTAAAATATCATTTTATTGCTCATTTCATAAAATAATAAAATAATTTGTTTATTAGTGTATCACTTATAAGACGTTACTATGACGTTCTACTTTTAGAATTATTACGATGTTCCTATTATGTTATTAATCGGGTATTTTATTTATATTCATGTGGATAAAGAAAAATATAGATTATTGTTGAAAGCAATCTTATTCGGTATGTTTGGTTTTTTGAGATAAGTCTCGATGAAAGTAATTATTGTATTTGAGACTAGCGTCGCATCATTTAACCTTGCAGAATGCTTATAAATTTGTATGTATACCAAGTTAGTTATGTACAGGCTTTCTGACAACCAAAATAAACAATTGGTCAAATATTTAAAAAAATATATATATTTTTACAGCACAAGTTGGGCGTGTGAAATTTAATGGTGGCAATTTGAGAATCCCAAGCAGACAACCAGCACTAATTTTCTTGTTCAAATTTACATCTACTCATATAAAAAAAAATCTAAAAAATGATGCAACGAAATCGTATGTAGTTTAAAATAAATAGTTTCTGGTAGCAAAATAAATATAAAAAAAAAGAAACCCTCAGTTGAGGAACTTCGTTGATTATTATTGTAAGTGTTGTCTTCTTGCTTTAAAGCATATAAGTCTGTGGCATGTCTTTGTTTTAGTCGCTGAGTATAGTTTAAATGGTGTAAAAATGCGATGGCCAATTATTTGGGTCTATTTACGTATTTTGTACTAAATTAGTTACTTTTTGTTGTATTATAGGTATTTTAAATCTCTGTTTACTAAGTTTTTTGCTGTGTACCAAGGTGAAGTTGTGATTATTCTATAAAATTTTAATTGAACCCTTTGCTGGATTATAATGTTTGAAATACATCAAATTTTTTGTTTAATTCGTAATATGTGTACGTTGCAATCTGTTCAATTAAGAAAAGTAAGCAACTCCGTGGCCCAATGAGATAGGGATTTTTTGTGTTGTTGTTTAGGTCATCAGCTGAAAGGCTGGTTTGAACCTGTAGAGGTTTTACTAAGTAAAACGAGGAGTGAGGTGGTTTATCATTGCCTTCCTCACTGAGTGGAAAAGTACACTTATCAGCATGCCGAGCCTTTTGAAGCACATATTTTCCACTCTGCAAATGACACCTTCACTTCATTCACCGCAGGGTCTGGCTGTATAATAAAATTCATTACTTTAAGAGAAGACAACTCTGATTAGAGTCATTTACACCTCTACCTCTTCTGTTCTTAAATGATTCAGTCATTTAATTGGCTAACCATGTAATAAGAAACAGAACTATTTATTTTAGCCCTGCAACGAACAGATTGAGTGTAAACAATTTGACACTCCACCTGTCTGTTATGGGCAGAATAATTATATTCGACCTGTAAATGAGGTGAAATATTGTAGACTCAGGCCGACAATTCCTGTGAGAGTATGGTTAATTGAACCCCAACCACCAAAGTACACCGGTAACCACTGTCTGTTATTCAAATCCTTTTAAAAGAAAGTATATTTAATAGGATTTGAACCACGGAACCTTCATTTTCGTAAGTCGGCTGTTAAACAGCTGACTTGCGGCGGCGACCGTACCCCTATACCAACCCTTATGTTGATGGGTCACGTCAACATAACACTACAAAATTCCATTTTGATTTAGTATGAATTTGTAATTTAAAATTAAATTTTGTAGGTATCTATTTTTTTAGATAATTAACTTATGAAAAGTCGTGATATGAAGTTCTCAAATCGTTGGGTATCTGAAAAAGCCTCCCAAACAAATTTTTACATTATGATTATCGTATTTAAATTAGTCAAATGTAATTACCAAAAATGTTTAATTTGTGTAATGACAATTTTTTTTATAAATTTTGCTGTTTTTATTATTAAGAACAATATTTAACGTTTATTTTTGATTTTTTAAATATTATTTTAAGAAGAATCTTAAAAATTCCTAAATTGGTATAATGAAGCGTGATACTTGATATTGAAAACTACGAAGTCACGATGTGGTGTTAATGAGGCCATGTTCGCCTTGAGTTAACGTGATCTCCAGAATATAGTATCATTATAGGAAAGCTCGAACTTAAAACTTGATTTCCGGATAGGCGATATTGGGTGGATCCTTGATTTTTTAATGATCTCATTTATTGGAAGCGTTTATGCTGGTTTGAAACTCTTCAATAAATTATGTTGTCTAAAAAAGTAATTTTAGTAGAAATACAATGAAATATTTAAACTAGGTTCTTATAACTTTAGTTCTTAATATTTTTAAACTAAGAAGTTTATTCTAATAAACGTTATACAACGTCATTTGAAGAATGACCTGCAGTAATATATTCTTGATTACGGGTTTCGTACAACAGATAATTGAAAGACATGTAAACACAGTCATGATTGTCATCTTACATTTTCATTTGTAATGAATGTAAATGATTTTTAATTGCAAAATAGTTTGGGATAACTTTCGAAGTACAACATTAACAGAAGCTTACTTTAGGGATTTTTGTACTCTTATTATAACTTGTCATTCCAAACTAAGTAAACTCATTCTTCTCTTCACGTTGTTCGTTTGAAGTAAGTAAATTATCTTTCATACAATGTGTCAAATACTCCTTCCAAATATTTCTTATTGACCAGCCATGTTCAAATTTTCTTCTTCTCATAATCAAGGATTAGATTTTCGCCTGTTCCGACTCACAGAATCACAACAGGGAACTAATTGCTGTTGAATTATTACCATCTTTTACGTGGCTACCCAACATCTCTCTTCCCCACCGGCCTGTATTTCAAACCGGTGACAGGAATCCTTTCCTCAGGTAGTCTCTCTATGTTCTCCCTCCATCGATTTCGATATTCTGCAATCTCCCTATTCAAATTGTAAACATCCAGTTCCGTTATTGTATCCTCACTTCTCAGTTGTTCCCCATGATTGCAACCCTTTGTTCTCCGCATTGAAATTATTGTATATAATATTTTTGTACTTTTTGGATCTTCCATATGGACACAATTAATTTAAGATTAAAAGTAACAAAAAAAGAATTTCTAAAAAGGATGCATTGCACCCTCTCCCATTTCTATTATATTCTAACTGTATTATTGTATTAAACAGTATTCGAAGTTATCAAAAGATTTTGGTTTTCTGTTGACGTATTTAATTATTTATTTTGTATACCTATTTTTGTAGTATATAGTTATTTCTTTCAGTTAGAGAATAAAGTTATTGAACTTAATCCCAAAAATATTTTGTTGACCTAGTCGTTCTTGTTGTTTTTCTTGCATTTGCTTATAGTTAACTGATTACAAATAAACTTAGTTGGCAAAAACAATGTGCTCAAGTAAATACTTAGCGAAATACAATTGAAGACATACGAAGACAACTAACCTTTCTTCTTCCACGACGATTTAAATATCGACCTAAAATTAATAATTTATAAACCATTTCCAAAAGCCAAATAAACGTATGCCAGCCAAGCCAATATGGCCACATATTGCTGAGTAAAACCCTGAGTAATAAAACATATTCGAAGATTCTACAATGATCTACGAATTGGCTACCATACATAAATGTCACTTATCTACGCTGTACAATCTTTTAATGAAAACATTATTGAATATATTAAAACGTAATTAACAAATTAATAAGTAACATTTTATCTTAAAATCAACCTACATAATGCACCTTAATTTTTGTGACGTTTCTGGAGCTGGAACTTTAATATATATATATATATATATATATATATATATATATATAGTACTGTACTTTTTGTTGTGAATGTAAAAAACTATTTTTCTAATCATCATTAATTCATATTAACAGACTATTTGTTAGGTCTCTTCGGTGTATAACAATTGGGTGCTAATATCCCCCAAGACAACACGCCAATTATTACAACTTCTTTTCCTATTTTTATTCACTATAATTGCTAATAACTTAGCTATATATTGTTGCTGTATGATTATTCACTTTTCTAGTTAAAATAATAGATCTGCGAGTTCCAGGGCTACAAAAAATAGTTCTATTTCTTATTAAGTGGTCAGCAAATTATTTGGCTGAACCATTTAAGAACAGAAGAGGTAGAGGTGTAAAAGACACTAGTTAGAGTTATCTCCTCTGAGAGTAATGAATTTCATTATGCAGCCATACCCTGTGGTGAATGAAATGAAGGTGTTATTTGCAGGGTGAAAGTAAATGATTTTCGGAGGGTCTGACATGCTGATAAGCATACCCTACGTTTTCACTCAGTGAGGAAGGCGTAAACCACCTCTCACCTCGTTTTACTTACTAAAGCCTCTAGAGGTTCAAACCAGCCTTTGGCTGATGACATAAACAACACTGATGTGGATAAAATAAGGAAAGGTGAGAAAAGTTTTTTATTCCAGATTTAGAACTTAAAAATTATTTTCCTCTAAGAGTTACTTTAATAGTAATTTTGTTTTTCTTGGTAGATTAAATAGATAAAGATTCGTAAATTATTTTCTTTCTTTTTGTCGTATTGTTTTCCCAACATCTCTCTTCGTTTTCTCATATCTCCTCCACTTTGATTGCAGGCTAACGGTTTTAGTTATTGAGATAGTGCAATATAAAGTTTTGCGCGTAAAACTCTCTCCTTAAAGCTAAAATATCTTTGTGGAATAGTCACGACGGCACGACGGACGCATGTGTCGGCAAGCCACGCCTCTAATGACGTCACAGTGTATATCATCTTAACGTATGCGTTTTCTCTGGCTAACTGACTTTAGTCAGATTTGAGATCTGTTTCAATGAAATACACCGTGTCTGTAACTATCGCTATATTGCATCTCTACTGCAGCGTAAACAGCACTCCTCTATAACTCATTTTCTGCACTTGTATCTATCTTCTTTGTTTGATTTTTACAAATTGCACTGCTTGTTGTGTTTGTTCTTTTACTTCTTGTTATTTATTGTTTGTTCTTCTTTTTATTCTCTCGGTGTTCATCTTCTTTGCTTATGTTAGACCTACTCGTACCAGTGCGCACCCCATCATTCAACCTGTTTGATTTTACCTACAGTTGCAAAAGTAAGTTTACTAGTACGTAATAAAAATAAATTAAATTTACATGGTTCTTTATTATACATTAGTTTCGTTACAAATTTAAGTTAATGTTCTATAACATTTTAATTTACGGTCGGATTCATCTAAGCTAATACATTTTTTTTGACAGTTTATTATCAATACACTTAATATATTTAATATATTTATTAATAATATCCTGTACATGTTATGAACTTAGGACGTACTTATAATTATTGTTAGTAATGTTTTCTACATTTACTTTAGCGCATGCGTTTATTTGTTTACTTTTTAATCTGGCAAGGGAAAGTGGGAAGGTTGATCGCATGACTACCAATCTGTTAACGCAAAAGTTTTATCACATTCAATTAATATTAAGGGTGTGTTTTCAACAATTCTACTATAACTGAAAATTTAGCTCTTAGTTTTATTGTTATAAAAACACATGTCCGTAAAAACATATATTTTTCCCCAAAATCTGTTAATGGTACTTAAATTGTGTTGTCGTTTTTTTATCACTGCAGTCTTACTAACAGAATAGACTATCTTTACTTAAATTTCAGTTACATATCAACGTACAGCAAAATATGATTGTACAAATTTTAAAAGTGAGGTTAAGTATTCTATAAAAATATTTTGTTAGCATGTAAATTCTTATTTATTAGAGAATATTTATTTATTTAATATGTTCATAATAATGGTATGTTTTTAGAAGTTCTGATGATAAGCTAACTTAGTATTAGTTACTTTTCTCTTCTTCTTAGGTGCGCCAAATCATGGTGGAAATTTATAATTCTTCGTTTAGAAATTTAATAATAAAGTTCGATAAAAAAAGACAATTGTACAGTTAACTTCACGTTTTCGATTCACTTCAGAACTGACGTAGGGCTACTGTAAAACCAAGAGTTTGCGTTTTTTTAGTAACAATTATCCTATAAGAAAAAGTTAGTATCGCACGTCAGTCCTTTAACATTAAAATAAATATCAAAAATATTGAAAGATTACATTGAATAGTACATGCTCTTTTTGTGTAGCAAAGTTGGTGCACTTTTAAAAACTTGTTTATTGCAATCTGAATTGATTTCATTTTAAACCCAGAATTTTTATTTACCCAGACATGTAACAGAATAACAGTTTTTAAATTCTGTATTATGTCCTCTTCTTCTTCACTTCAAGGATTAGGTTCCTGATCCTGTTCCGGTACCCATCTCTTTTTCGGTCTTCCCACATGTCTCCTAATTTTATTGGTTTTTAATTGAGTGCATTGGAAAATGTTAAAGGTTAGGTGGGTGGATAAAAGAAGTAGGTGGAGGTTCTTGGGCGAGTGGATGAAAAAATAAGTATGTGGAAGAATCTTACCAGAAGAAGGGATAGGCTAGTGGGGCATATCTTAAGACATCCAGGTATTGGTCTATCAGTAATGGAGGGTAATATTGAGGAAGTAAATTGTAGGGAGAGGTAAAGGTTAGAATATATAAAGCAAATTACAAAAGATGTAGGGTGTTACAATTATGTAGATATGAAACGACTTGCGTAAGATAAAACAGCTGGGAGAATTGCATCAAACCAGTCGAGAGACTGATGACGAAAAAATTGAGTGCAGCTACTGGAATTTTATTGAGTGTTTTCTCCCCAAGTAACTGCACTCAGGAGAGCCTGTTACTTCTTGAGAGCGTGTACTCAGGTGGTGGATAGAGGGCAGCCTCCCAGATATGGGTGGTAGGAGGAAAATCAAACACCTCCCGTGGACCAACAGGTAGCCAGAATGTCTCTCCCCAACACAGGCGACTTCAAACAGGGTCTGAACTTAGAATGGCTGGCTGAAGTAAATCAGAATAACCCCAACAAGTTTTGGTCCTCCTAGTAGGGGGTAATGGTATGGGGTGGTAACCTATCCACAGAAAAGGCCTTGCAGTACCCAAAATAGCTTTGGAAATACAGGAATAACAAAAATTTTGCATATGTTTTGTAAATGTATTATTAGGTCTACGAATAGTGCTATTAGCCGTAATATCGATTTTTTGTTTTTTTTTCGAAAAAATGGGTCTACTATGAGAGCACTCTGTCAGAAAGTAAGTAAATCACGGTTTGAACATTTTTAAAGCTTTCGGAACGTTAGCGGTTTTCATTAAGTACATAGTATTAGACTAACATTTTGATATTATGAAAATTTGATGTAGTCAGTTATTTCGGTTGATTAATAAAACATACCATGCCACCAGTGCATTTGAACAGTAAACTAATTGGTCTTGATTTTCTCATTCAAAGTCGACAATAAAGTACATGAATAAAGCATTTAAGAACAAAGTGATAGAGTTTTCCCTCTGTTATTAAATGATTTTATTGTACCGATTAACTCTTTTAGTTTAGTCAATGAAGAAATAAAATATGCCAAAGTTAAAACTAATTAGAGAAAAGGTGAATTTTGGGAGGTATAAAGTACATATCAAGAGCCTGCATGAATATCCTGTACGAGTGGGAAATTTTCAGAGTATAGTGCTCTTGATATTGTATTTTATGCCTACCGAAATTCAGCTTTTGCTTAATTATTTTCACTTTAATGGTAGAAAAGTAAGCAAGCAGTCGTACTTTACTAACTAGTGAGGAAGGTAAAATTAAACTACTCTACTTTTTGGCTTACGAACCTAAATGACTGTTAAACCAGATTTTTTTTACAATTAACCTAAATAACAGTGAAAAATATTTAACTTATGACTAATAATATTTTGGCCATTACAGTACAGGCCAACTGAAAAATTCAATAAAACAATTTTGTAGTTATCTATCTTTTATTATCAACAATATTTATCAGTGATACAAGTTCAAAGTTCATATGTGAAATTTTATTTAAAAAATAATTTAACAAGCGTTGATTTATTGAAATATATATTATTGCAAATAGGAAATAATTAGTACAATAGAAATTTTGTCTGTATTCATAGAAAATATCTGATAATGTAGAAAGTACTGTTACTAAATATTTGTTTGTATTCATACTTAGAAGATAATTTAGGACTAAAAGAAGAAAATTCATTAAACTTTACTGATTTTAATAAGATAATGACTAATTTAAAACTTTTATGAAGATATTATACCGGTACAATTCGTTTGTAACTATAAATGGCAAAAAGAAAACTGTTATTCTGATATAATGCATTTGACGTCAGAATGCAGCGTGATAAGGATACGTTTATAAGGACACTGATTAATTTATGATAAATCTGTAAGATACTTTAAGTAGCATACCATATCAACATTGTACCATGCCGATAATTAATATACTTCTATAAAGACTCTTCCTTGTGATGAGATTTAATAATCTAATACGTACTATGACGTTTGTACAAGAGGCCGATTATTGATATAAATATTTACTGAATTGAAACCGTGCTGATTAATTTGTTGAAAATTGATTTTTTAATATTTATTATTCCGTTGTTTAATTATTGGTTGTGAAAACCATATTTCTTAATAATTTATTATAAGATTTTATTTTTTAAGGGTGGGTGTACACTGTGCTTGCTCTTTCCTACATATTGAAAAAATAAAATAATTATTGCCAGAAAATAATTTTTGTTCCTAAATCATTGTATAAAGTAGAACGTTTTTAAAAATAATTTCATCTGTTTTATTTATTAAAATGGAACGTATCTAATATCAAACTAATTATAGGGCAAAAGAAAGGGCAATAATTTTCTTAAAATATAGAGAAGGAAAGTATTGTTTTACTGTCGATCTTTCGAAATCAAGTTTTTTCCCTGGAGATGCACGTTTTTAGGGCCTCTGAACAAAAACATAATGTTTTTAGCGATTAATTTGTGTGCATCGTGCGTTCGTGAGTGAATGAACGAGTGTGTGAACAGAATATCTCAAGAACTAAATATCGCACGAAAATGAAACGTGAAACTTTGAAAAATAGGTACCACCAGAGGACGAGAAGAAGTAAAAAGTATCCTCTTAGCGTCACTTAGAACCATTATAGACTACATAGTAACATTTAAAATTTCTAGAACTTCCTAGATTACTTTCTTAGAGTTCTTTAACTGAACTTATTTTTAATTTACCCATATGAAAAATAGTATCCATATTTGAACCAAATCTAACTTTAAAATTGTAAGATTTCATGTTCAGTAAAAAATTAGTTAAACTATATTTTCCTCCTTTATAAATAATCTTACTATATGATACACCTATAATTTAATTATTTTTTTTAAAGTGGCAGGAACTTATTGGTCATTACCGACTACTAGGTTATGAAACGGTAGGTTTTAAAATACTAATTTCCAGATTCTAGCAGGGAATCAATCTGGAGTCTTATTTTATGTTACGGTTATATTATACATTTTTTATATCGATTATTTCTTTTACAAAATTTGTATTATGAATACAAATAAATTGAACTTTCATAAGCGATTAGACATTATATTATTTAACGTAAGGAATTTAAAAAATAATCTGTTTTTCTACCAATTATAAGGTAGTACCAATTATATTGTAAATTTGTGCCAAGTGATTCGGTTTCTTTTATAAAAAGATTGTTTTATCTTATTATATAAATTGGCTTAACACATGGTAACGTGTTATTGCCAATAAGTAGCTTGAATCTATCTGTACTTTATACTTGAGGTAGGCCTACTTAGATGAGATCAATTCTGTATTTAGGTTGTATACTACAACAATTCAATCCTACGCCTCTAAGAACAACTGTTTTGATTATTAGGTTGGTTCTTTGGAACTTTAAATCGCTTTTTATAGCATTTGTTTCTTATATATTTTTGTACTTTACACTGGCAATATAAGTACGTAGCACTTTACTTAAAATTTATAATGTACTGTATGTAACAATCTTTTAAATTGCGCAATTATATTTCTGTACTTCTTTAACATTTAACACCCACAAAACAATTATTTATTGAGTTCATGCCAATTATGCTTAATTAGCTTACCTATAATGCTCATTACTACCGAATCGTCATTTGTTTAATTACTATTATAAATATTATAATTTTAACAGGACACTCGTTTTTATAATTGATAGCTGGTTTTTTAATCTTAAATAAAATGTATCGGGCAGTTGGGGTTACTTTTTCTCAATATGATCGATCCGCAGATTTTTTTTTGTGAAACGTATTTGTTACGTTAATAAAAAGTTAATAAGTGATTATTAGTTTTAAGGCATTTCTTTTTATTTTTATAATTCTTTAGCAATCCTCTGATTTTTTTGTAAATCACATCAACATCTTGTTTATTATCCATTACTTCGGATTATAGAAGAGTGAGTTTTAGCATGTAATAACTTTCAAACTCTAGTCGGGAATCGAACCCGTGAATATCCGCTTTATAGTACAGCACAATGACCACTTTGCTACGGAGTTCCGTAGCGAATTAATTTAATTTGTTAAATTAAAGAATTCATACTTTTATAAACATTAATATCTCTTGTTCAGCGCTATCCTACGTAGGCAACGCGAGCGACACCATCCCGCAAGGAATGCGAGCGATTCCGTGTCTATGTCCTACATGCGTGATCAGCGACAAAGGGAGGATCCCGTTGTCATCTCGATTTTAAAACAGACATTTCCGTATGACTGTTGTGGTAGTTTTTATCTTTCATGTTCCACAAGATCGATTTTTTGGACTTCACAGATAAAAAGCTCGATGAATTCAGACACAACCAAAATCACAACTATAAACTACTACAAAATTTAAATTAAATTCGCAAGTACCTTCTGTTGTATCTATATTGTGGAACGAACGGAACAAAGATTTTGTTTGCTTTAATCGCTCTGGTCGCTCACGTAAGACACTTCCATAGAGAAACAAACTTTTGTACTCATCGCATCGTTCGCTTCGCTCGCGTCGCCTATTCTGACCAAATTGTCGTATAGGGTAATACGTAGGAATAATGCGTATATACGTAGACCTAACTTATCGGCCAAAAAAAATTAATCTTTGGTTCTGGAAAGATAAAAGAGATAATTATTTAATAGAACTGGTCTAAGGGTAGATGTCATGTCATTGGAGCTCACCTCAGAACAATATAGGTTAAATTAGAGTGCAACTATGGGAGAACGATGGATTTTTACTTTCTCATGTCTATATGAATATATAGGAAGGAAAGTATTGTTTTCATGTCGATTTTTCGAATTGAGTTTTCACCAGATCTACACGTTTTCAGATCCCCTCAACCCAAAAAACATGTTTTAGCGATCGGTCTGTGTGTGTGTGTGTGTGTGCGCGCGTGTGTGTGTACGTGCGCGCGTGTGTGTGTGCGCGCGCGTGTGTGTGTGTACAAAATATCTCAAGAACGGAACATTTTACGAACTTGAAACTTGAAACTTAAGTTACATACCACTACCGGACCCGACACGAACATTTTCATCAAAATCGGTCAACCGGAAGTAGTAGTTTATTCGGGTAATTTTTCACTTTTTTGCGATTTTCTCAAAAACTGGTTCTAGGATTTTTTTAAAAATCGTCTGGTTTACTAAATTTTATATACTCTACAAGATAGGATAGGCGCCATGTTTGGTGAAATTCTTGGTGAGGCTGTTTTCACGTAAAAAAATTGTTTTTTTAAGATTACGGCTTTATTATGCATTTTATCGCAAAAATTTATATAATAAAAAATGTAGAGAATTAAAAATCCTACAACTTTCATTTCAAAGATGTTTTTGTATAACGCTTAGTTTAGCGGTAATTAGCGATTTTCTGTTTTTTCTCACGAAAACGTGTGAAAAATCGATTTTTTTTAAAGATTTAGGCCTTAGTATGCATTTTACGACAAAAGTGTATGTAATTACATTTACAGGAAATAAAAAGATGTACAACTTTTATTTAAAGCATTTTTCTCTACAGAGCCTAGTTTAGCGTGAAAGAGTGATTTTCCGTATTTTTAAGCAAAACTGAGGTTAATTTTCATTTTGCGTTTATTGAGATTAGTTTTTTGTTTCTTTCTAATGTTTTATTACTAATGTTAGGTTATATTGTTAATTATTTGCATTGGCAAGAGAAAGTTGTGTGAGTGTTTCACACCAGATTTTTTGGTCCTGCTTTCAAGGGGTAATGAACCCGCCACTATATCTTTCACGAAAACATAAACATACTTTACAAAACTTTTACTAACCTTTTATTTAACGCTCGTAAAAGTATTAAAAATAATCATAGTGTATAAGTACTAATTAAAAATACTTACAACTTTACACAAGTCGTATAACTTTTTTAAGTTGTCTAACCACCTTATTAGCGCACTTAGCAGGGTAGGCGACAAGCGAAACCGCGTGGATAATTTTATTTTCACGCGTTTGAAACCATAGTTAGTACCACACCCATATTGCTGATAACCAAAATAGTTTATGCGAGATTAAATAAATAAAAACTGTAAATCAGATTAGTTTAACTTATAATTCTATTGTTACAACAATCTTTAAAAAAAATCTATGTGATTTATTATAAGGAAAACTGTTGTTACTCATAATTACTCATGCATTAGGCCTATCAAACATCTGTTTGAAAAGCAATATTGTATCTTTTAAAGAAAAGAAAACAAGTTTATCGCATACTTTTATATCTAAATTTAGGTACTTCAAGATAAAATTTAATGATTTAAAAATGCTTTTTGACACACCTATTTTTATCTACCAATAAGAGAGCTTTTTAGAAGCAAGACCAGACAACCGATAACAATTGATACCGTAAATTATTAATTAATTAGTTTTATTGTATTTTCAACTTTTCATTCTACTAATTGATTTAAATACTACGTTTCAATGTTTATCAACATTGTTGTTATCTTTCTAATTTGCATCATTATTGGCCTCTGGTTCTGGGCCAGATCTGTGAAACTTACTCGGAGGTCCTGATCCAATATTAATCCCAGTTCAAATTATTTTATTATTTGAACTTGCATTAACAAATCAAGTAAAATGATGAGATCAAGTTGTTTAATTGTTTAAAATAAAGTTTTGGACATTCAAAATAAAAATCTGGTGCGGAACATTATTGACTTTCTCTTGCCAATGTTAATAACGAACAATTTAACCTATATTTAAACGTGAGTAAACAATGTAATATGAAAAACATAACCTAATTTTAATCCTGAATGAATGACGCAAAATGAAAATCAAACTTTGTTCGACCTAAAATTACGGAAAGTCATTAATGGACGCTAAACGAAGCTCTGTAGAAATCACGCTTGATATAAAAGTTGTAAGTTTTATTTATTTCCTATAACTTTGATTCATAAATTTTTGTCGTAAAATGCATACTAAGGCTGCAATCTTAAAAAATCCCATTTTTTACTAAGTTTTATGAGCAAAATACAGAAAATTACTACTTGGAGCTAAACTAAGCGCTGTAGAAAAACACTTTAAAATGTTGTAGATTTTGTTATTTCCTACAATTTTAATTATAGGTATACACTTTTGCCCTTAAAATTTAGACTATATTAAGGCCGCTTAAAAAATTTCTTTTCACCAAGAGAGCACAACCCTCCAAGAATTTCAACAGACATGGCGCTTTCTTGTCTTGTAGAGAACAAAAAATGTAGTTAATGAGGCGATTTAAATAAAAATCATAAAGCCATTTTTGAGAAAATCGTAAAAAAGTGAAAAATCGCACGAATAAACTGCTACTTTCGGTGGACTGGATCTGTTGAAAATTTTCAGGTCCACTTTTGGTATCTAACTTAAGTTCCGAGTTTCAACTTCATACGATATTACGTTCTTGAAATACCTGTACTTTAGTTCACACACAAACACACACACGCACTGTAGCGTGTTTATGTATTAATTTAATACTCCCGCAAACATAAATTAATTAATAATTTAATTCAACTGCTACGTTAAATAAAACTCAAAAAAACCATCCGTACTGTTTGATCGTTGGTCCATGACCAAATTTATTTTTGATTGTTGCGTTTACAAATCCGGGAATTACATAATGACTTAGGAAAATATATAAAATAAAATGAAATATTAAATTTTGAAAAATACAAGTTTGTTTTACTATTTAGTTAATGATATTTAAAAAAAAATAAATACTATGGTTTATAATTTTTATATTATTTAAATTGAAATTTAGAGGAAAGAAAAAAATTAATTTCATATAAATTAAATATTTGCCTCACCGGCCGCATTGGCGCAGTTGGTAACGTGCTCGCCTCTCATCATGCGGTCCTGGGTTCGAATCCCACTCAGGCATGGCATATTTTCATACGTTACAAAAATCATTTTCATCCTCCATTGTAAATAGTTACACCCCAACGTCGTCGCTAATGACCGTTGTAGTTGATGCGACGTTAAAGAAATGAATAAAAAAAAAAATTTGCCTTGAGTAATGAAATGTATGAATCAGCTGTTCTAAATAAATAAAAAAACTGATACAACAGCTGATCGGTACAACACACACACAAACCAATCGCTAAAAACATTTGTTTTTTTTGGGCTCAGAAAGCCTAAAAAAGCGAACCTAAAAACGTATAGTCGGTGAAAACTCGATTTTGAAAAATCGACATGAAAACAAATACTTACTTTCCTTCCCTGTATCAACATCAGAATATGTTGATATAGGGCAAGAGAAAGTAAAAAAAAAATTATTTATTTGAAAAAATTTACAATCAGTTATGCTAAACTTTTAGTAAATAGTTATGATACTATAACAACACTGACATGAATAGGGAAGTGTCCAGGGTCCCTTCTTTGGATGTAAAAAAAAGAGAAAAATGCTTTATGGCATCCCCGTAGGCTTCGTTAGCCATGCATAAGAAATCACGTACTTCTCTACAACACTAATTACACTAATACACGTCAAATAAGTACTAAAGTTTATGGGGACTGTACACAATCATTATATTTATTAACCACAAGTCACATCAGCCAACTTTTTTTTTTTTTTTAATTCCTAATGTGTGTACGTTGCAATCTGTTCAATTCAGAACTATAAGCAAACCCATGACCCAATGAGATGAGGATGATTGTATGACGTGTAAATGAGGTGTAGTCTTGTACAAACTCAGGCCGACTATTCCTGAGATAGTATGGTTAATTGAACCCCAACCATCAAAGTACACCTCTAACCACTGTCTAGTATTCAAATCCATATAAAAGTAACTACCTTTACTAGGATTTGAACCAGGAACCTTCGTCCCCAAAAATCAGCTGTTAAACAGCTGATTTTGGCGACGACTTTACCTCTAGACCAACCCGGTGGGTTATCAGCCAACTAAAATAAAAATCAAACTACTTATTTTAACCTTTGAAATCTATTAATCTTTTTGTATCTACTGTTAATATATTTTGAATAAATTCTAGTAAAACGGTTTACTATTGTATTCTATAAAACGATAACATATAAATACTTAAATATTTTGATTGTGATTGATGAAATAAAATTTTATAATAATTGTTATCGTCGACAAACAGTCGCTGCTTTCCTATTTTGCATATCAGGATAGAAACTCTTATTTGGCGTGACTGATAAAGAGTGTTATCAGCATTGCGTGTTAATGTTTATAAAATCATATTTCTAGGTTATGAATAAAGTTGACGGACTTAAATCTTATCCCTTAAGAAAAATTCATTTTTTAAATTATTTTATTTTTATCGGTATCGAAATTCTCAAGATATTATTGTTACTATTATGTTATTATAAAAGGTAAAGTATTTATTATTGCACGGAAAGTATTTTATGCTTTACAATACAATTTGCTGAATATTTATACAATCATTTGGTCCGTTTGCATATCGATACTTATCATCGAGGACGTTTACTGAGGTGGTCGTATATGTTTCAATTTACCTTGGTACGTTCCACATTTTGACTGTTAAAAATTCAAATATTCCACTCCAACTAATTTATTTCACCCAATATTTTTTATGAATGCAAATTAAAAAATTAAATATTTTATTTGTATGAGTTTTATAGTGTTGATACGGTTATTTGGAACTACTTATAATATTAAACATTAAAATTTTAGATTTATTATAAACATAATTTGAATAATGGTATACTTTTGCTAATGATTCACTAAATATTTATTACATTTTTTAGCATTTGTATTTACATTAGCTTCATATTCACCTTTCTTTATTTCAAATAAAAATTCTTTTTGGCCTTCCCTACACGGGGCGATTACCAACGATGAAACTGCGATGCGATTCCCTCTCCTCACTTTTTATGTGAGGTAGTGGGGATACCGCATCAACGCAATTCCTCACGTTCAGTGTGCAACGAGATTCCGACGCGAGCAATTAGAAGTGCGATTTGCTTGGAAGTGGAATAAAGATTTCAGTTGCTTCAAATGACATCAAATGGATACTTTTAATGTAAATTTTGTGTGGAAAAACTATTAATTTCGTACCAGTTAACAAAAAGCCTGTAGTGTATTTTTCTTTTTAGGTACGAATGGACCCAATGCAAATTTTTACACCAGTAATACATAACAATTTCCTCCTTATTACTTGAACTTGACATATCACTCAGATGTGCTAGCTTGGAAAGGGAAAAACAAAAGGCACACTCTCGATTGATTGGTGAAAAACTAAAATCTTTTAATCTTCAAATCATAAGGTATTCGCTTTATGTACGGATCGGAGTCATATACATTGCACTAATTACCTACATCGTACATGTCGTAATCAGGCCATACCGCAGTCTTATTGTTAGATAATCGCCCCAAGTGTGGATGACCTTTGTTTTTATATCTGTAGCGAGGTTAACTGCCAATGTTCTGATTATGAGATTCATAATTCGAAACTTAGGCATATTTTTGGAATTGCTGATATTTGAGGAACATTACACTGCATTTGTATTTTAATATTATATTTTTTATCTTATTATTTTACATGGTCAGTGCAACTAGCTTCTATCGCAGGGGCCGCAGTTTCAATTACTGTTCTGGTCAGGCAGTTGACCAGACCATAAATCACTTATTTTCACTTATCACCCTTCATCGTCTGCACTGTTAGTATAATTGTGCAGAAATATTAGGATGTAAAACTAAAAAAGAAAACTATTACAATGATATATTGTATACAATTAAATGTATTATGTATTATATTTTTATTGTATCTTTCTTGTAACTAACTATCTTGTAATTATCGTTTGCAACTGTACCTGCTCAACTTCTATAAAGATAAATAAAAAGAGTAAGGGTTCCATTAATCTGACTGATAGTTTTGGCATTCAATTTGTAACACAATTTTGTTACCAATTTGTATTAGGTGCTATATTCTCTCTCTGCACTTGGAGGAGAAGGAGAAAGAGAAAGAGAAAGAAGGAGGGAAAAAGAAGAGATAAAGGGGCGAAAGGGGGAGGGAAGAGCGAGATAGAGGTTATATTCTTCCAGTCCTTACAGTAAATTTTCCCCGGAAACGAACAAATTCTCTGGTTTTCCTCTTCGCAAATAAGAATAAATAACCAATAAGAATAAGATAACAATGTATATGCCTTGAATGACTCTCCTAAAAAATTTTGTCGCAATGGTTTAAAAATAACTATTACTGTTCTTCATTAAAAAGCAACTTAGCTTATTGTGGGTACATTGAAATTATGTAAGAACAAATATTTATTGTTTTTTTCATCTGTTTTGTACATGTTATTTTAGTAGTGTAGTCACCTGTATTTACTCGAACATTACCTTACTTATTTACATTTATCTTATTTATAGTTGCAGAAGTAAGAATTTTATAATCCTGTTGTTGAAATTTTACCGTAAACCTGCCAGTAAAAAAATAAAATACACCGTTTGAATTTTAATAATACTATAATGAATAATAGTCTGAAGATAGTTGATGCACATTAGAGATTACGAGGGAAAGAAAATCTATTCAAGAAAAACCAACGATAATTGGTAAACGAAAACAAATTCTACAGCTACCTTTGTAGAATGAATGACAAATGGTTAACGAAACAAATCTTTACGACCATAAAAAAAAGATCTAAGGTGTTGGATAAGTGCTTTAAAGGACCCAGGAAGACTATTGAGAAAATTGGAATAAACCATGGAAACATAACGGATCAGACCAGTACGGATTTCAAGGGCTTTTATGAAGAAAAACCAAAACACTGGTTGAGCTAAAGATAAGAGATACGAATAAAACGGAAGAATACTGAGAGTTAGAGCTGCAAGAAAAGCGTTCACAAATGATTAAAATTACTTAACATGATTGAAGATTGCTTTAAAAAAAAATAAAGAATTTATTGTGCTACAATAAATATAAAATGAAAAATATTTCTGGCGAAAGGTAAAAGACTTAACACTTACTTATATTTACCTTAAGCTGTTTAAATAAATTTAATGGTAGTATTTTAATTACGTAACACGTTTTAAATTTTATTTTGTATTGTTATAAATATAACATTATTTTAATTTTTTTATTTTATAAATTTGTATTAGAAGCAGTATCTAATTTTTGATGGAATGGAAAGATAATAGAGAAGAGAGGAGCTAATGGTTGGGCGGGTCAAAATGGTATAGATAGGATTGAATTCTCTATCTTTGCTGCACATGCTTCTTTACCCACCTTCGACGCATCTTTCGATCTTCCTTTACGTTATTGTTTACTAGGGTATAGTGTGAAATCAGTAATGGAATAGATAGAACCAGACGAAAAGAAGAAGAAGATACAGGTCACAGTTTTGAACGGTCAAGTTAATTGATTCGGTGTGTAGTAGTGTTACTAGTATACAGTGTTTGGTAGCCCCCAGCCGCCGAACCCCACGTTGGTATTACACAGTATATAAGTTATATATATATATATATAGAACGATAAGCGTTCATTATATACAGAGATCCAATTCCCTGGGTTAGTTCTACATATCACATTCTCTGATCGCAAACTTCTTAATGAGTTCCAAGAACAGACTTAAGCCGAGATCACGATAGTACTAATTGCGTCCCTGCTCGGTGATAGCGCTGTTATCGATGTACGTAACCTACCTACGTTCAGCTTCTTCAAAAATTCTCTCTCCCTATAGAATAGTATGAGTTTCGACTCACCCTTCCGCCCTTTCATTCTATTCTTCTCGTATCTCATAGATAAGAAAGGCTTTGGTTTATTAAACCTAAAGGTTTAGAATGTTTATGGTCCTACCACTAACGAGATTTTTTGTATACATAGTATTGAATTATCTAATATCATCATCCCTCTTTTATCTTTAAATTAAAGGGGTTTTATTTTTATGTATGTCTACATTTAGTTTTAAAAATTATCAATTCTTTTATAGAATTAGTAAGTTAAGTCTGTATCTTATTTACTTGAATTTAATTTTTGTATAAATCGTTTTAAGTTTACTGTTGTTATTATAATTGCAGGAATAACATAATACCTGTTTTTAATTTAAAAAAAAAAACCTTAGTATTGCTTAAAAAAAGTAATCGCCTCCTTGGCTTAGTTACCAGTGCGCTAGCATACAAAGCGAAAGTCCCGGGTTCGATTCCCGGCTACGGTCTGAAAATGTTTACACGGTAAAACCCATCGTTACAGTACCAAAACCGATAATAGTCGCTAATTACCAAGCTGTTGATGCGACTTTAAATTAACTAAAAAATATATGATTTATATGAGAACTAAAATTTATCTTACTGAAGTAAAATATTTTTTTTTTGTAATACATTTATTTAAAGTCGCATCAACAACGTAATTATTAGCGATCAAAATACAAAATATATATATATTTAAATAGTTACAGTAGCTAGATAAATTATAACAAATTATACTAAAATTGAAATCAAATTAATGAAGTTAGCTAATTTAAGAAATTTTCGTGTTTGTACAATCTGTTATTTCGTTGATATTGTTTTTAAATATATTTGAAATTTTGCTACGTTTACGAAATGGTGAAGGTGTATAAGAATACATTCTGAAATTACGTGATGTAGTATTGATGGTGAATCACAGTGTGTACATTGTGTTGGTTTTGATCTTGTAAATAGATATTGATATGATATTAATGAGTGATGAATTCGTAGCCTAGATGAAAATGTTTGATTTTCTAAAATACAATTCAAACAATTTGATTTAATTTTTATTAAATATATTATTGTATATTAGTTAAAATATTGGGCCTATTGAATGCTCGTTGAAGAGTTTTATTTGTTTAATTTTATTAATTACAACAAATCTACAATCTATTCTTAAGTAAAATATTTAGTAGATACGTGCTTGTTTAATATCATGATTAAGAAACTCCCCGTTGAGGAACTTCGTGGATGTAAGTCAGTTTTGTCTTGTCGTTTTAAAATAAGTCCTTAGGATGTCTTCATTTCAATCACGAGTGAACTGTCCTAGGGTGAGATGGCTAGCGGATTTGTGTGTGATTTGAGTCTTCTTTGGTACTTCGTACGTGTTGATTTCTTGTTAAACTGTAGAAATGTGTAAATCTCTGGGCAATAGTTAGTTTTATAAAGCGATTTTCTTAATGAACTGACTTTCCATTACTTTCAATTATTTGATCTGTTGTAGTTAAATAAAGGATTATTAAACCGTTATTGAAATTAGTAAACTATTAATGTGCGGTGTTAAATGTGTAAGACGGACTGTATGATGGTTTTGACTGGAAATTTCGATTTTTGGGTTTTTATGTTTTTCAATAGTTCAGACCTAGATCTACAAGAAAACCATTAAGTTACGCCAAAAAAATATATTTTAATGAAAAAAAATTAAGATTTTACCAGGTTTACCCAGGAAAATTATCATGTCAACAAGAACGAATATTTTTCATAATTTTATACTGATCGTTTTAGAGGAAACAATTTTACTTTTTTTAAATATCTGCATTAGTGTTTTTAAGATCAGCTGTTGGTTCATCTTTCCAACCAACTGTTTATAGAAAATTTACTTTTTGTGTAAGTTCATTTTGTTTTTGGTTTATCCCTTCTTATTTTTTTGCTTTTTCCCGTAAATTTAAATTTTTAACATTTAGGTACATTTTGTCGGAAACCATTAAAACTCCCGGGCTGAAATTTTTACCAGTTATTCATCTTGTACATATATATATTTACCGGCATTTTTATGACTTCCTCAGGTGCTCCAAAAATTAGTAATATGAAAAATGAAGAAAACAATTTGTAAATATTCTATGATATTCGTTATATTGTTTTTAATTTTAAGGTCCAACAGATTAAATTGAAAATATATTAGTAGCTAGGAAAACCCATAAAATGTGTGTAAAGTTGCATCTTCCCATCTTTCACCAATCCTATGAAAAATGTTACTAAAATTAAAAAAAAATAGCAATGGTGGTAGGCCTATACAAAGTACAGTCTCCCCTTAACGTATTAATATAACGTTTACGATGAATTCGTGAATGCCGAATAAATTACAGCATATTTGGAAATCGTAATAGTATAACTTTTACGTCAGGATTCTCAATCTTATCGAATGAAATCTTCTTTACATTATCAAAAAATAATCGTTCGATGACTTTTTAAATTGCATGATTATAGAAAGGAAAATAGTTTATTTAAATTAATAGCCTACGATCTTAATTAAACGCGTGGAAATTAGCCTTCAGGGCATCGTATTATTTTCCATTTGAACGGGTAACTTTGCATGTTTGTTAAATTGCAAATAAACTAGTTTATTATGTAGTGTGTTATTAGTAGAATAACATTAACACCTATGTTGTATTTAATTTGTTTACGTTATAGTTTCTTCACCTTACAACATTGATAAATGTGGTAATGAGTTGATACCTGTTGCAGGCGGTGAGGAGGAAGAGTGGGGAAGTGAAGGGGAGGTAGATCGCGACCGCGGGGGTGAGGTCAAGACTTCTACAATGACGGGAGATGCGCCCCCCGCAGACTCTTCGTCGCCAGCACCACCCCCTCCTGCGGAGTCTCCTGCCCCACGACTGAGACTGAATACAAGTCTAGCGCTTGATCCTGCGTTGAGGGCTGCTAGTAGTCCACCGGTTTCAGTTGTTCAACCCTCAAATGATGTCGATTATCTCGCATCCTTACCACCAGCTATACAAGCAGGTAAGTCACATTACACTTTCTTACATAATTAAAATTAAGTATACGTATATGAACCAAACTCTTCTCATTAGTAAACGCTTAGCATAAATATATATTACATTAGCTAAAGTACCCTTTCTTCGAACGGTTTTCGTGGTGCTGTGGACGGTCTGTTGGTGTACCGAGTTCGA
This sequence comes from Catonia carolina, assembly GCA_035578175.1. NCBI lineage: Eukaryota > Metazoa > Arthropoda > Insecta > Hemiptera > Achilidae > Catonia > Catonia carolina. The sequence continues at coordinate 88,485,271 of JAQMRL010000002.1, forward strand.
TCCCTGTCAGGTCTGATATTCTTTAGTCATTGATTGTTATCTGCTCGTACCTCCTTTCAACGTCAGCATTATTATTAATGAAATAAAAATAGTTAGAAAATAAAAGCGAGGTCTTGGTATTTTTAAATTAAGATATGCAGCGCTTTATTATTTTTATAATAAATGAAAGGCAAATCACAATAGGAACATCACGATGGTTTACTAACGAACTACTATTAAGAATTCTGATTCATTTTTGATAATGCCACCGTGAATGGGTGTAAAGGGTACTGGCGGAATGGGTATGTAGGTAACTGACTGAATGAATACGGGTTTTATAGGCGTGTAGGCCTTTGTTTATTGTTCTGTTTATTTTGAACGTTAATATACTAAAAATATCAATATGTTTATTTTTTTCTTAATTGGTAATGTCTCCGTTAAAACTTATTTGTCTTTAAACGTTTCGTAATTTCAATTATATAACATTTTTTGATACATTGACTTTTAACGGAGATATTTGTAGTTTTTGTTTACCCCTCCCTCTGAACTCCCCCATCCCATTGTGATATTAAAAAATATTATAGCCTATTTTAATTTTGATTATATCCAGAGCCTAAATACCGAAATTTATTCAATTTGGTTCTGCGGTTCCTGCGTGATGCCGTAACATACACACAGACAAACCGACAGACAAACAGACAAACGGACAAAAATTCAGCTGAACTTATTTTCGATGTTTACTTGATAGATATGGCGTAGAAACAAAGTTTGGGGCATTTTGGAAAATTGTACAGACAAAATCACAATCTTATTTGTATAGATAAATTATAGGCTATTCGTATATGTTTGAAAAAGCTATCAAAAACTCCGTTTATTTTTACTTTCTCTTGCCCTATATAAATACAGTACATAGGAAGGAAAGTATTGTTTTCATGTCGACTTTTCGAAATTTATTTTTAGAAATTTGACCAAAAATTGGAACACAGCGGCAAATTAAAAATAATCAAATAAAAAGAGAAACATGACATCGTAAAATTAAAGAGAAAATGTGTTCAAAAGTTTTTGTATCGTATATTGTCCACATTTTAAAAATGGATCTTTGTTACTCTCCGTGGGTGTTTATTTTGATCAGACAGACATATTGAATGACATTTTAGAACTAGTTACTGGCTTATCAAATATCTGACTACTAGATATGTTGAGTGCCCACTGGACTAACCATTAAAAACTACTTTGGATATCCTTTACATTACATTTTATTTGTATTCGTATTAATAAATAATTGAAGTTTTTTTAGAAAATTTATACAAATTGATTAAATAATAATTTAAACAGAATCATTAGAGGTAGTCTTATTTACAATATTAAATGTTATAGCTTTTTCTCAATTATAGTAATATAGTTGTACTTTTCGTATCAAGATTATTGTTATTGTAAGTTAGAAAATACAATTATTATATTTTAATATGGAGATAATATGAAATACTTATTGGATGTCGTAACATTATCTTTTATTAATACTTCGTACTGAATTTTTCATTATTACGCTCACATTTTCATATTGTAAGGTTTATTTGAAATATAGAGTATTGTAATACTGTTTGGTTTGCGTTCTCCTCATAATTTTACTAAGGAATGTACCTTTCCATTTAAAACGTGCTTTGTTGTAATTTACAACACTGATCCAGTTCACAGCTGTATTACATACAACACTGAACGATATAGAGTAACATTACAGTACCATGATTTATGCTGTGGACTGTTGGGCAAAGTACGTACTTACGACCTTCGTAGACACAACAAAAGCTTCCGCTAGCTAAGTTAAACTGAACAACCCTTCCTAAAAGGCCTCTGTACGATTTACATTTTTATACAATATCAGTTATAGAACTGATAGTTTAGTTTACCAGCTCATCCTTCACAGTCGGCTGAATATTGTTGCTGATAACTTCGATTTGCTTATTTTTTAAGTGCCAAGGTCGAAAACGGTTTTTATTAATTCATATGTTATGTTTTCATATGTTTTTAGATCATATGTTATGATCAGTTAAGTTTTCAACTGTTGTTTATTGTTTGTTATCAGTTGAATAAGTAATTATTTTTTAAGTATTAGTTTTCAATTTTTACACATCCAATAGTCAGAATAAATAATTGTAGGGAAATCGTATTTAAATTATAATTAATAAAAACAAAAATACGTAATCAATTTACAATAAACAATTCTGACATTAATTTGTTAATTATTTATAATTTATTACACAGTTTATAATACACATTTAATTACGCGTACCTATAGCCTATAGGTAGCAGTTAGTAATATACAAAATTACAGTAGATTCACATTTTTATTTTATAAGTGGAAATATAATATAATATTATAAAATACTGCCCATAATGGGCAGGTGGAGTGTTAAATTAATTGCACTCGATCTGTTGGTTCCAGGGCTGTAAAAAATAGTTATGTTTCTTATCACATAGTCAGCCGATTATATATGACTGAACTATTTAAAAACAGAAGAGGTAGAGAAGTAAAAGACACTAGTTTAAGTTATCTCCTCTGAGAGTAATGAATTTCACTATACAACCAGACCCTTTGGTGAATGAAGTGAAGGTGTCATTTGCAGGGTGGAAAGTGGGTGCTTTTCGGAGGGCCTGGCATGCTGCTAAGCATACTCTTTCAACTCAGTGAAGAAAGCAATAGTAAACTATCTCAATTCTCGTTTTTACTTAGTAAAACCTCTAGAGGTTCAAACCAGCCTTTCGGCTGTTGACCTAAACAACAAGTGGAAATGTTTCATGATTATGTGATTTTAGAAAAAAATTCTTAGCTAATTTAAACCTAAGAGTCTGATGTTTATCCGGGAACCATTTGTAGGAAAAGAATTTACTGCGGTTGAATGTAACTCGTAACTCCAACGTCGGTACGCGCCGCTTCCGTGCCTCACTCAGTGTAGTTAGGTGGATCAGAGGGATGAGATGGATTAAAATTCATAATTTTTCCTAAATTCAAAGTTTTTTCTGAGTGGAACAGTTAAATTTTTCAAAATTTTTGGGGTGGCGTAGCACCCCAAAAATTCTCAAACTCAGGCCGATACCCGAGATTTCAGATTTTCTCGGGGGTTTGAGCACCAGACAAACAAAATAAGATCCTAATCATTTTTGCTCTCCGAGGCCTCCTTATGGGTTAGAATTTGTATCAGTTTGTCAGTAACGCTCAGGGTCACTATATAATACTATGTTAGTAGGCCTACTTAGTTGAACAAAATGTTTCATATGGTCACCAATTCTAAGTTCAATTCAAATTCACCAAGCCCTCACTCATTTTGTTTATCAGCTCGAACCATCGACAAAAAATGTTATAGTTAACGAATTATAATTGCAAACAAATATGTATAGTGACCTACATCGTGGTCACTATTTAAAGTCGCATCAACAGCTCAATTATTAGCGGCTCGATTACGGTGGGTTATGTAACTGTGAGTTTAACTTGTGAAAATTTCACAAAAAAAAAATGAATTGACTATGCAATGAGACAAAAAACGGACGCTGGTAACGCATACATGTGGCACAAAGAAATCAAAAGGGATTTACAAGAACTTGGACTAACTCACGAAGATCTAACGAAAAAATCACCCAAATACAAACAGGTCATCAAGGACCATAACCATCGGCTTACGAAATAGAAAAGAGAATATAAGAAGAGGGAATTTTCAGAATCAGCCAAACAAAAGCGTGGTCAGAACATGAGAGAATATCACGCCAAAAAGAGACTGAAAGCTTCCAGATTGACTAAAGTGGTCCATTGTGGCTGAACAAGCACTAAAAAAAGGTAATAAAAATAAACCCTCTTATTTTCGATACGATATTATGAAATATAAAACAAGAGGGTTTATTTTTAGTGACTTTTTTTTAACTTACCGTTAAAAATGAAAAGCATTCGCACACAATACCGTGAATGTAATTGCTAAATTTGTAGGCTATAGCATTGTATCTGATACACACATAACATTGTAAATTAAAAGTATAAATATGCGTTGCTTAATCCTGCATAACTGTTCTACGAACGCCTATAATAATATTGTTAGGCTAAGCATCGTGAGAATATCTTTCTTTTTTGCAAAAATATGCAAAAATTGCTTACAATAGAGTAATATTTTCATGTGCACTGCATTTAATTCTATTAATAATTTTTATATCATATTCTCAATGTTTAATTGAAAACACTTGATGAAGGAAGTAGTTTATTATTGCTGAGGTAATGTAATTATATTTCTTTCTGAGTTTCTGTTAAATGAATTAATAATGTCTGATTAAAATAAATCTATTTGTGCCCGCACTGCGTGTTGACATACTGCTAGTCTTAGAGGGTTGAAATAAATAAACTGGTTTATTGTTACTCCCGGTTTCACTCTACACTTTAGAATAATAATGATTGACTTAAAAATAGCCATTCTAATTTCTAAAATTTTTTAATTCTAATAATCTAAAAATATTAAAAAGCTTTTCAGCTTCTTAGGTCTTCTAGTAAGTTCTTGTAAGTCGGTGAGGGAATGAGTGATGTAATATTTAAACATTGTAAATCTTGAAAGAATGTTATAGTTTACGAATTGACTACCGGGGTTAATATGTTATTACTGAGTCCTTAATCCGCCCGTGGTATAGTGGTCAGCGCAACTGACTTCTTCATCAGGGATCCCGGGTCCGATTACCGGCCAGGTCTGCATACTTTAATCACTCATTTTTTCCTTTGTTTATTTAACGTCGCATCAACTACAGTGGTCATTAGTGACGACGTTGGGTTGTAACTGTGAAGGATGAAATGATTTTTTTGTAACGTATGAAAATATGCCGTGCCTGAGTGGGATTCGAACCCAAGACCGCATGATGAGAGGCGAGCACGTTACCAACTACGCTGATGCGGCATATAATATTTATTTATAACCCTTCATTGTCTGTATTAGCATTAATATCCAAAACATTCGGAAATCAAACAAAAACATTAAAAACTGAAAGATAGAAACATAGAAACAGTAAAGATTATTTGGCGTTAACTACTCTTCACCTCCCCGGGAATCAAAATACAGAAGGAACCGCCCATCCGCAGTTTAAAACTTTAATACATTTTTTTATATTTATTTATTTCCATGTAATTGCAATTATTTTCAAGTCAAACGTAGTGAAACGATTTTGTTTTCTTTCGATAGTAATACTTTAAGACTTTAATTAGGTACTCTTATTTGTTCTTCTTTATAATTTTCATTTCGTTTTATTGTTTTGCTGTCGATGAAGTGATATGTAATCTGCAATCGATTTATGGCTCTAATTGTCGCGTCGATGAAATCAGATTTATTTAATTTGGCTTCATTTTAGTTTTGTTTATACAGTTGGTTGTTTAATATTTATTTTTATTTCACTTTTATTGTCTCCTTATTTTCATCGCAGACGTAGTAATTACAATAATCGAGTTCTTATCAAAATGTTATCGGTATTGTTGATGATTTAGTTCCTATCTGTCATTTGCCTTGTTTACTGATACAAGCAGTAATTACCATTATAGTTCGCAGGTATCGCAGTTGTTATCTCAACAATTTTTTATCGCTTTATTATGTTCTACTATTCTTCTTCTTCTTTTATGATTTTCATTATTGTCGTCATTATGATAATTTCTCCTCTTGTAATTACAAGCAGCGCTTGCGACCAGTCGATTCTTTTGTTTACCGCCGTTACCTACGGATCCAACAACGGCATCTGTTACGTCAGCAGCTATACCAACAAATCGCCTCTCCAAGATCGAACCAACTTCTGAAAATAGACAGGGTAAGCTCATTCTGAATTTACACCTGAATCTTTTAATCCATAATTTTCTGTTTTACAACAACTTATTTTATACTTCATATTTGGTTATTTCGTTTTCGATTTATTTTTGTACCTTTTCGTTGGTATTTTTATTTTATTTATTTTGTGTCATGTAATTCAATCAATTTTTTGTGTCTCGTTTATTGAATATCTTTGTTTTGAGTCGATTCAGTTTCCGTTTTTTTGTTTATTACCCTACAGTGATTAATTCTTTTGCAATAGACTGGTATTTTTTTTTGTTATTGTTTTACTATTACTATGTTACTGATCTGGAGGGGTATGAATTTGTCAAACTGTGTAGGCCTGGTGTTAATAAATTTAGTTGTATTAATAATGATTTGTAAATAATAATAATAATAATAATAATAATAATAATAATAATAACTAATTTATTTATTTTATAAGATTATTTTATATTTATTTATTATTGAGTGGATATTTTAAAAACAAAACCCTAAATAATTGTTGAAGAAAGTCGAATGCTTACTCTTATATTTTCCAACGTTAAAGGAACGTTTTCTTGTTTAAAATGCATCATTAAAACAGGGTTAAAAATTACTGAATTCGTTATCAAAGAATAGGTTAATGTAAAAGAAACTTAAGGTATTTTTTAAATTCTTTAAATCTGCTATTACATTAGAATACTAGATGATTTATAAAATAATATTGAAAGATTATGTGTTGTTATTTAAAATAAGTCCCCTTGAAATTAAATTGGAAAAACCTTTTCTAGCTCCATTGAGTTATACATTGTTTTCTGTTCAAATTACAATTATATTCAAGAGCACTTTCTCGGCGTAAAATTTAATTTTTTGGTTATAGACAAGCTGTCTAACAAAAATATGGAATTGTCAAGCTAACCTAAACAACGTCAAAGTTTTCAAAATGTTAACCAGTTGTGAGACAAGTCTGTAGGAAAAAACCGTACATCATACTTTGAACATTTATCTTTAAATAATCGATTTATACGAGATATTTCATTTCATAAGAATGTGCAGATTTTTCATTAATTAGTAATTAGCAACACCTTAGTGATAATGGAACTCATCAGTGTTATTTTCCTAACTTTTAACTTACATAATTCCATTACCGTAATTGATGGTTCTTGATTATTAATTATGATTTTTTTAATAAATCTACTTACCAATCTGCGCTTCACTTCAGTCATTAATTCTGATGTAATGAAGTAAATTGATGTTATTAATAAATATGCTAAACTTGACTGCATGAAGAAAAAATATAAGTTACTCCTGTGTAAGGCAATCAAATTTGTGGTAGGGAATGAATAAATATGCTACTGCACAGATAATGGTCAAGCATTCACTTGTGGTGGCTAAGGAAAATTGTGCGAAACCTTGACCAGGGCAGTCGAGAATTATAATAAAGACTTATTAATCATGATTATATTCTTAAAATTTTTACAGTATTCATCTTTACAAGTAAAATTATTGATTGAACATTAAACAGTGTGTTCTTTTAATTACAAAAATAAAACATAACTGCATGACAAAATATAACAGTGACTATTTGTATATAAACAATCCATCAAAGTAATTTGAACATTTTTGCGTAAATTTCTGAATTTAAATTTAAGTTAGATAATAAATTGGTAGTCATTTGATATTAAATTTAAATTACTAATAATAAGAATGAGAAAAATAACTTAACTTTTTATAAAGAATGTACAAAGTACATAAGTAGCTTTGTATTGTATTAGAAAAAAAATTATTTCTTTACCATTTATCTACTTGTTGAGCATGTACACCAGAACAAAATAGTTGAACCCAGTTTTCAGAAAGTGATTTTAGTGGATATTAGAAAATTCATCACAAAATTATTGTGTTTTTTATGGAAACTGTTAAAGCTTTTAGAAAATGAATTTTGCTTTTGAAGTTATGATACCTTTATGTACTCATACATTTAAGACATTTGTTTGTCTGTTTATTGGTAGATAACCCAATGACTTATAAACATATCAAAATAAATAAATTTTACTTAGATATAAATACACAACTGGATCTCATACATGATCCATTAATATGAATACGAGCTCTTAATTGACTGTACAACATTTGTATGATAACTAAAAAAAATAGTTTTTTTAATCCCTAATGGGTGTACATTACAGTCTGTTCAATTTAAGAACAATAAGCAACCCTATGACAGGAGACAGGGAGGTGGAATGTTAAATTATTTGAACTCGATCTTAAACGGAACTACCTTTTAGTGACAAAAAATAGCTATGTTTTTTTATCATGTGATCACCCAATTATATAACTGAAATATTTAAGAACAGAAAAGGTAGAAGAGTAAAAGGCACTAGTCAGAGTTATCTCCTCTGAGAGTAATGAGTTTCATTACGCAGCCAGACCCTGTGGTGAATAAACTGAATGCGTTATTTGCAGGGTGGACAGTAGATGCTTTTCAGAGAGCCTGGCATGGTGATAAGCATACTTTTCACTCAGTGAGGAAGGCAATGGTGAACCACTTCTTTCCTTATTTTACTTTAAACCTTTGCCAGGATTTAAACCACGTAACCTTAAAATTTGAAATCAGCTGTTAAACATCTGATTATTGGCAACGACTTTACCACTAGACCTGGAGGGTAAATACTTAAAAAAGGATAATTTTTTAAATTCCTTCCAGGAGACTGGAAAAATGAATAGCGTATATGATTAAACTGCTTAGCCAAAACATTAAACTACGATAAATTAGTTATTTAAACTGTTTGTTTGCTTACGTAAAACTTAATTTATAAATTTTCCCTGTTAATGTTTTCCCAGAAAGTGAGTCTCTTATGTATAACAATGTTTATTAAATAATAAATAATTATTTAGATAGAATCTTGTGTGCACTGTGAAATATTTCTTCAAGTGATTTTTTCTTCTTTACCAGCAAATTTAAATAACACAGCTTTTTAAAGATTACATTATTAATTTATTGTTATTTTCTCCATGGATAAGTTGGTTTGTTTTCAATTTGCATGTGTATGTATGTATATTGTAAATTATAATCTTTTTCGTTAATAATAAAATATTTTGGATGTAAGTAATATAAAAAAATTATAATAACGAATAATCCATAAGAATTATCAAAAGTGCATTATTATACCAACACAATTTTCTCATCTATTGACTTTTATATAGTTACATTAATAATTGCGTAGTAAAAACTCCACGTGTAAGCTCTTAATATTAAGCCTATGTTTTTTAATTTGACATTATATTTGATATAATAAGCATTTGCATTAAGAAAATTTAAAATAATCTTGTTTAAAGTTATTAGTGATTACCTGGTATTTGATATTACTGATAGTATCTCTAAATTTTTTAGATAAAAAGTGCATATTTTATCAGTAGGCTTTGTTTATGAACGAAATATGCAGTTAATTTTAATTTTGTAAATCTAGGTTTTTTAATAGATATATTATTTTGTTCAATTAGATTTATCTTATAGCTATTTTATTAGTTAAAAGTCTAAAAGTGGGTCTTTTTTGCAATATGACAATTTTTTTAGTAATTGTTAATCTGTTACTATTACATGATTAAAAAATTATTTCTTAAAAAAAACCATAAAATGCCATTTCTCCAATTTTACAGGAGGGTCTATTAACTGAATTGTAACATACTGGTAAAACGATGCCAGAAGTTTTTTAAAACTACAGTAGAATCTCGGTAGTCCAGCCGTGCAGTAGTCCGGCACTTCCAGTAATCTGGCCCTTAAAATATCAGGCTTAAAAGTATGAAACATCACCCAGAACAGATTTTGGTAAAAGATTTAAATTGAATTAGTGAAATCAACTCGACCTAATTACAGCGGATTTAATGTAACATGTATTTTTAGGATTTGGTTAAAGAAATGAATAAGCAGACCTTAGTTATTGTTAAAAGAAATAATTTTTGGCCTTTTATCCAAAACCCAGAACTGGGTCATACTCTATACTTCATGCTGAATTGATAACGAAACGTAATTCTCAGAACATGAGCACCCCCACTCCGCACTAGGCGATGTCAATAGCCGATAATTATGTTTAGTACAATGACTACAGAAGTACTCAGCAAACCTTTTCTAATAAGTTAATTTAATTTAAAATCGCATAGAAATCAATGCATATTAATTTTTTGTTTAAATTTATAAAATATAGTTCCAAAATTCCAACACATCTAGTAATTCGGCACCCTCTCGGTCCCAAACAGGCCGGACTACTTAGATTCTACTGTAATTTAATTTTTAAACTCACATTAAATTTTAATTCAGTTTTTGTATTGTATTTACATAAAACGAATTAAGTTTGATACTTCAGAGATGTGGAAATGGTGGTTTTTTGTTAGTTTTGTCTTTCCGACATCTGGAGTTAAGTGTTTTCCTATAACCTGTACATGGTTTATATCAAATTTAAAGCATCCTGTATTAAAGATTTTTTTTAAATAAAAATAATTGATGGTATTTGATTTCAAATATTTTATTTAAAAGATACACTACTAACTTAATAAATGAATGTTTAGAAGTCACCAAGTATAAGCTGAAACTTTCCCAAATAATAAATCAAAGCAGAACTGTTTTAATCACATAACTACAAATAAAAGGAACTGGAGGTATCAGGTTAAAAAGAAACAATTCAATCTTATATTCCAACTGTTTTTCAATTTTTTTAACTAAAAAAATGTTTTTTATGGATTAATGAGGCGTGAAACAGATACGTAGAACAATGTTGACAACATTGTGGAACAAAATTCTCAAAATTGATTTTTTTTTCAGAGTTATGTGGTTTTATAATTAAGCCAATGCTAAACTTATTAGGCATATCTTATTAGGAGAAAAATTCAAAGACAGTCCTTCAGTTTAGTATCATTCTTGGGATAATTTTACAAAATTAACTTTTTCTTGTTTTCTGAACAGTAATAAAATCCTTTTGAATATTATTTGGTTAATAATGAACAATAAAGATTATTAATTCATAATTCAGTAGGTTCTGGAAGATCTGTATAAAATTAAGACAAACTTTTATTGTTAAAGAATTTTACAACAGATTAACATACTTATTATAATGTAGATCAAGCATAATTTCTGTATTTCTTGTTCTAATTTATATTATTGTACTTTTTAAAATCTTGAATCTGTAACAATGAAATTTAATTGTATGGATAAGACTCATTGATTTTCTTACAGAATCCATTATACTGAATTATTAAAATATAATTATTAATTAAAAATTACGATTACTTGTTTATTGTCATTTTGAATTTATATATTTTTTACAGTAGCTGTGTACACGTGTTCGCCCTGTGGAATTCGCTTTAGTACTCTTAGCACATTGGAAGCACATCAAACCTATTACTGTTCACATAGACTGTCCCACCCTGGAAAAGGTAATATATAAAGATTTATTAATAATTTTATATTATATTGTCTAATACTACTAATATATATAATCTTATGTGTTTATAAACATTAATCATACTTTGACAAATGTATTAAATATTAATTTCATGAAAGTTTGTATGTGTCAAATAACATATTAAAACAAAATTATAATAACTGCGTATAATAATATCTTTTATAAAGAGTTGAGGCTGTCTTATTTGCTATGTGGGAAATGTATATCGACTACTAAACTGCAAGTCCTGACTTTAAGATTGAAACAAACTGACACGAGATGAAAACAATAAAAAAGTGTCATCCTAGGGAGTGTAGGAGATGAGTCTTCTTTAAAGAAGGTGGGGAGATGATTTCCGAAGAAGACTGGGAGGAGAATGGCAGTGATTGGCCACATGCAAATAAACATATCATGATTAATATCATGAGATTTTGTTGTAAATTAGCAATAGATGGCTCTCCTGGTCAAGATTTTTGCAGTTTCCTGTGACTACTCCAAACAAATGTCATTTCCTCCTTGCATTCTTTACAATTCCTTTCTAATTCCCAAAATCTGAGATATCACATATAATTCACATTACTTTATTTGACAATAAAAGTGTATTTATTTAATGTCTACTATGGGTAGCAGTACAAAATCTGTGGGTTTTAACTTGTAATAATTAATTTCCAGAACATGGTCAGGAATCAAAGTTGGGATCTTCCACTTTGTGCAGCACTTTCTAGTGCTTTAACCTCACTAAATTGGGAGATTGAGAGAAAATTGATAAAAATTATCTCTGATATACATACTGTATGTATTTGAAGTTACCGCTATTCAGAGGTGGTTTGGAAACATTCTTATAATGACGAGAAACTTTTGAAAAATTCTAGAGTATCATTTTATTTGTTGTTGTTTAGGTCATCAGCCAAAAGGCTAGTTTGAACTTTTAGAGGTTTTACTAAGAAAAACGAGAAGAGAGGTGTTTACAATTGCCTTTCTCTCTGAGTGGAAAAGTAGCCTATGCTTATCAGCAAGCCAGGCCCTCTGAAAAGTATCTACTTTTCACCCTGCAAATGACACCTTCACTTCATTCACCATAGGGTCTGGCCGTATAATAAAATTTTCATTACTTTTAGAGGAGATAACTCTGACTAATGACTTTTACACCTCTACCTTTTCTGTTCTTAAATGCTTCAGTCATACGATTGGCGGACAATGGGATAAGAAAGCCCATATATATTTTGTAGCACTGGAACTAGCAGATCGAGTGCAAATAATTTAACACTCCACCTCTCGGTTATGAGTAAATTTTACTTAATCATTTTACTTAATGATTTTTAATAACAATAATGTTAATTGATTATCATAAAAATATAAGTGATAGAAGTGTTTTGTAAAAATATGGACATGGATAAATATTATAATTACTTATAATCAGTTTAAGTATTCTTATGTAAGCAAAATAATTGGTGTAACTTCAAAAAAGTTAACAAAGAAGAAATGGTATAATTTTAAGTTACAACAAAGGGCCATTTACTTAGTGATATCTAATCTGCGTTATGTATTTTAAAAAGAGATATGATTTCAATCCCCAATTATCAAATTACTTTATCATTTTATAACTTTTACCTTTGCCTCCTGTTAAGTTATCTCTTTCTGTTTATTACACTTTATTAACTTTTATCACCAATCTCATTTTTTTGTAGGCAGGAAGAAAAATATAGATAACAAAAGTAACACTTTAACAACAACTACGAAAAAACATAACGTAAAAATAAAATTGTGTTCTATTTGTAAATGTAATTTATATTTTGAGTGTTTGGTTTAAGTTGTTTATTCTTTTTTAGTTAATATATAGGCATACACTTAAAATCTTTAATGATATTTGAGTAGCTGTAACCGAAAGATATCAAAATGATTCTGAAATCATGTGATAAAGTAATGTAAAATATGATGACTTGAAAATTACTTTCTTGTTACTATGTTACTAATTTAAAATCCATTATCTTTATTGTATAATGTAATGATCTTTGTAATTTCTAAATTAATAAATTCCATTAAGTTATTCAATGATAAGTATAAATATTTTTCAATAATTTTCAAGTGTATCTTATTATCTTTTCAGTACTTAATTCAGTAATTTATAATGCTTGTAAAGCACTTTCACATATTTTTAGATCATTTCATAGATTTTTGGTAGAATGTTTTATAACGTGTTAAAATGCTTGTGCATCGTTAGACTGGATTAAAGGTTTTTTACTTTCTCTTACCCTATATGAACATATTGGGAAGGAAAGTATTCTTTCCATGTAAATTTTTTGAAATCAAGTTTTCACCAGAAATACACGTTTTCAGGCCCCCTAAACCTAAAAAAACTTGTTTTATTGATTGGTCGTGTGTGTGAGTATGAACAAAATATCTCAAGAATGGAATATTATATAAAGTTGAAACTTGGAACGTAAGTAAGGACCGTAGGGACTTGAAACTAACATTTTCATCAAAATCAGTCAACCAGAAGTAGCAGCACATACTTCATACAATTTTTTTTTAAAAACATCTCATTTTCTTTTGTTGTTTAGGGAGTGTTCAGTTTAATTTTAAAAATTTGTAGAATCATTGTGCAGCACATATTCTCAGCATTCTTTCACTATAGGCTTTTCTACATTCTTTGCCTATATATTCTGCTTTTACTCATGATGAAACCCCGTGAAGTCAGTAATATGTAAACTGTTCTTAGCTCAATTCGATATGTTTTTTCGGTTTATTAAAATTTTCTATCACCTTTCTGACTTTTTTAATTTCTTATTAGACACTTTCGGTTTGTATGTAATATTCTGAAAATATATTTTGAAAAATGATTGTTATTCATTTTGTACAGATATCTGTAGCATTTCAATCTTTCTTTTCTGATTGACTCCATCTGTTGTTTATAAAATAATTAATTAAAGTAAATACCTGTAAATATAAATAGTAACTAGTAAATCTTATTTTGTTGCAGGTGTTATTGTGGGGGATGGAGATCTTGAAGATCCTAAGGTACCAGCTATGCCAACTGTAGAAACAATTAGGGATGATATAAGTGGTGGTGAAAGTAATGCAAGTGAACCGCAATTAAAGTCTACAAAAAATGGAAAACAATATAGATGTCCACATTGTTCTTATAGTGCTGATAAGAAAGTGAGTCTGAATAGACATATGAGAATGCATTCGTCTTCCCCGGCATCTCAGACTGGAACAGCAGATTCAGTACCTGACCCTGCTGCTACGTCACCACACTTAGTAGATCGTTATTGTCAAGACTGTGATATTCCTTTTACATCGATTAAAACATATCGAGCACATAAATTACATTATTGCCGAACAAGGCATGTCATTAAAACTAATAAGACTTCTTCAGCACCACCATCACCTTCTGATTCATTAACCACACCGACTTCACCTGGTGCATCAGATTCTTCCAACCATTTACCAAGAGATCCACAACCATTCCTCGCTTTACCGACAAATCCAATATTGATAATACCGTACTCATTGTTCCAAGGAGCCAGCATACTTTCAGGACCTGCTGTTGTAGGACTTCCTAACCCTGATACTGCTTGTCTTTTACTACCAGATGGAACACTTCAACCAATGGCACAGGCATTGTCATCTCATCCTAGGTTTGCTCCTGGTGAACCACCAGCGAAGATTCCTCGTCTTCTTCAAAATGTTGAGCAGCAACAACAGCAACAACAACCGGTAATTGTTTAAGTAAATTTACAATAATCTTAAGAAATATTAATGCAATGCTATTTAGAAACATACGTACTGTAATGTGTTAATACACATGCAAAGGAATGCAGTATTGTATAAAGTTAAAACAGGTAAATTAGTTACAGTTTCAAGTTCAGTTGTTTCCACTATTGAAATACAGCACTGGCTAGGAGACAAAATTAACTAATTGAAAATTATTCATCACCATAAACAATATGGATTAGCCGTTATCGTTACCTGGTCCATCTAACTTCAAACTTAGTAATTTGCTATTACTTAAAGAAATTGGGATGCTCATCTCTTTTGAGGTCAACCAATACCTTCTTCTTCTTCTTCTTTAGGTGCCCTGTTGTCTTAGAGCATTGGCTACCATCAAGCCCACTTGAGGTTTGTTTGTCAACTATCTGATAAAAAAGGATAATTGAACTCACACTATACCAGTCCCAGAGCTTCCTCAATCATTCCAACCATTGTTCTATGTTGATCTTGGCCATGCTTACCCTCTATTTTTCCCTGCATGATATTATTCAGCATTCTATATATATTTTACCTCTTATCATATAACCAAAGGACTTGAGTTTTTGATGGTTCACAGTGTTCATAACTTCCATCATTTTATTTAACTTCACCAAGACTTCTTCCTTACTCTATTCTTCCAATACCACATCTCATTTAATTTCTGCATCTCATGATGGCACATAAGAAATGTTGCATCCCAAGTATATAAATGAATGTTCCTTTTCTTATGTTTTCTAAGCTACTTCACTTCTGAGTTGATCAAAACTCCTGAAACCCATTACTTTTTTCCTCTAAACAAATCAGGAGATTGTATTACTCAGCAGTTAAACTAATATGTACCATGATCTCTGTAAATCACCCTCAAGATTCCTCAAACAACACCAAATCATCAGAGAAAGCCAACATTTTGAAATGAGCCGAACTTACAAAACCCTTTGGTTGCATGCAATTATTCTACTCAGCAATGATGGTGTCAATAAATAGATTGAACGAAATTGGTGACGAATGGCATTCCTGTCTACTACACCTTGTTTGCTGTTACCATTTACCGTCTTTATATCAGTGTAATAATCCATACTCTGTACTAGTTATGGTATTCTGTTTAAATGCTATGGTAAATGTAAAAGATAATTAATTTATTTAAAATTATTTACAACGTACATATTCCAGTGTTGTTTGTTTCTTTTGTAGACTCAGTCAAGTATTCTATAGTTTAACCTCAATATCAGTGAATGCGCTAAACACAATAAATGCTGTCTCATTAAATTTATCGGGTGATGCAATCATATTGCAGCTGATAGGCACATTCTGAAGATACCCTTTTTATAACTGATGCGTGGCTTAGACCAATTAACAATTAACAAGAAAATACTATCAGAATTATCCTGAAGATCTATTTGTTCTTAATTGTAGCTTCACATTTGTTGTATTTAACTTTTTGAATAATTTGTTGTATCTGGTATTGTTCTTCTAAGGTTTACTTCATAAAACAATACATTTTAGCACAAAATATTGCAAAACAGTGATATAGTGTGATAATATTTTGCGAGTAATATCTTTAATCTCTTTAGGAATAATAATGGGTTTTATAGCTATTGTGATTTCTACAAATGCTACATCGCTTTATTTGAACAGCTGAGCTTAAACTAACTTCTGTGTAGTTTGTAGCTAATATAAAGTATTAGACTCATCTGAAGTAATGTGTAACAATGGAATTTTATGTATTGCTTTTTTGCTTGGAGACCTGAAAACAGCTATTGGTATTTAAAAGTTCATAATTGAAATTTTATTTATTTTTGGATTACTCGTACATTATGTTCTATGTTGTGTATTTTATATTGTTATGGTCTATTTTATTGAAGGTAGTACATCTGATGATTTTTACAAAATCTGCAAAGTTAAGAACTTTTTTTAACAGTTCATTTTTTCTGGTTGTTTAGGTCTCAAAATCAGAAGAAGTGCCAAAGAAATTCGGATCAGAAGGAACTGGACCTTTGGATTTAAGTCTTAGGAAAAGTATAGATGACGATATTGCAGTAGATAATGGGGAAGATGAAAAAGAGAATAGACGAAGTGTAGAAAATATATTTCCATCTCCTGATCATGAAGATATAATCTGCGCTCCTTCTATTCCTTTAATGTTATCCACATCGTCGACATGTTCATCACCATCTCCTGCTCCTCCATCTCCATCACTATCCACATCTCCTCACTCAGCAAGTATCAAAAGATTATCTTCATCTGACAACAAAAAACACAGAAGTGATATAAATAGTAATAGTCCTAGTCCAAAATCATCTCCGTCAACTGGTCAGAAATCACCTCGACGGACACCAAATGGTGTTGTTAGTAACTCAATAAAACATCAAAAACTTGAGGAAAGAAGAAAAAATGATTTAATACTGCATCCAAAATTAGAAACAAATAGTAATCTCAATTTATCAAATTTACTGTTGGCAGCGGCTGCTCATAATCATCAGTTAGACAGTCTTCAACAAGCTGAACTACAAGCAATGCCATTCCCTACAGAGCTATTACCTCATATTGCAGCAGCTGCCAGAGTTACTCCCGGGAAACAGGGAAAGTCATTAGCTAACCTTCAGGGAATTTTACCGGGATCACCAAACATTCCATTACTTCTTCCTCAGCTGACAGGCAACTCTAGAGCTACAACTCCAGATTTATTGAATCCAGCTTCAATTTTGCCACTATATTCAGATATGGCTTTAAGGATAGTAGCTGCAGCTGGCAATGACTTACAAGGTACACCTCCTCCCCCTCAAGTCTTAGTAAAACAAGGTGTTTCTAAATGTCAAGAATGTAATATTGTGTTTTGTAAACATGAAAATTATGTGGCACACAAAAAACATTATTGTTCTGCACGGCAGCAAGTTTCAGAACCAATTGCAACTCCAACTGTTGAAGAACCAACTGTCGGGCATAAACCAGTGAGCCCAGCTGTTCCAAGTTCACCTCCTAATAATTCTTCTCCTCCACCAATACCAGTTAAAGAAAGAACTTCAGTAAATTCTCACTCCAGCTCGTCTGTTGCATCTAGTTCTAAGACTCCTTTGTATCAGTTTATTTGTGCAGCTTGTGGCATCAAATTTACTTCATATGACAACCTAACAGCACACCAAACCCATTACTGTCCAAAGAGGCCTGCTTTGGAAACGGAGACATCTAGTCGCAAATGTCCAAAATGTAAGGTGAGTGTATGTTTATTTACATAATTTATATAATATTAAAATTCCTTTTATGTCTTGGATGGATAGACGGAAAAATTCTTAATGTTTAATTTCTTAACATCTGATAGGTTTTTGAATAAAATAAGTTTTAGTTGTAAATTAAAGGTCCATTTTCTATTCAAGTGCTCTGGTATTGGTCCCAATAAGTTATGAAATGCATTAAGAAGAAGTATTAATAATTTTCTATTCTTGCAGTATGATGTATAAATTTGATTTAAAAAATCTTGCCTTAGCTGAACTTCATGTGTTGCTAAGAACTTAAATTCAATTAGCAGTGGATCAGAACATGTAAGTGCCCTTTCTTAAAACTTTCTGCAGAAGAAACTTATTTGTTTTCTGTTGGTATTTCTGTTGGTGATTTGACAAGAATGATATTTATAAAATCCTGAGTCTTGTATTAATAATATTTCATCACATTTCATTAAAATAGCTTTGTCATTACATTAATTCAGATTGTTGATAACTTATTAACTTATTGGCAAGTTTAACTTATTACAAGTTGATTCTCACTGGGAAGAACTCATGAAGGTCTCAAAATAGTTTGAGTTTAAAATTTTGGTACCAGTATTTTATGAGGATTTTTTATATCAAATTTGATCACCTCAAATTGTGGATGAGATTTAAGGTTTAATTTATTCTTATATTGGTAACAAAGCTTATATTGCTTATATTGCTGATTAAGTAACAAAGCACAGGTTTTCTTGTCTAACAAACATACTGGACAATTCCAAAAGTGATATAATGTCACTTTACAGCATTATCTACTTAGTTTGTAATTGCAGACATTAACATTCTTAGCTGTCAATCATAAAATATTTTGAGTAGGTAGGTACTACAAATTAACAAATAATATTCATAGTATGATTGTGTGACCAGTTACTGTGATTAAACTGGGATTGAGTTCACCCTTTTCTCTTGTACTATAATAAAATATTTATCATTTTTTTATGTAAGAACTGATGAGTTAATAGGTTTTTACTTTGCATAGGTACTTAATTGGTAATGTTAGTTTATAATCTTCATGTAACTGGATTGATCCAAATAATTATCGTAACATTTTGTGTAACAAATTAAAAATTCAGCTGATATGGTGGTTACTCATATTTTTAGTGCTTAGTTCTATTCCAGATTGAAAAAGAACATTTACCAATTTTTCCGATTTTCCAGGAACTAGAACTCTTTAAAATATGTTGATCCTCTACACTATACTTGAACTTAAAACATTTTTTTAATTAAAATTCATTTAAAAAAGTTATTTCATAATCTAATTTACCAATACGTCAATTAATTTAAGAATTTATTTTATCTGATTTTGTTACAACTGTGACAAATATATTTTAGTGTATTTTATGATTGGGTATTAAACATTTTTGATGTTGGTTTTCTTTTTAGGCTAAGGTTCCATTGGACCAAGCATGTAGTCATCAATGTGGAGGTGTAACTGGTGGATGGAAATGTCCGTGTTGTCCTGTTATTAGTCCTACAGCCAGTGCAGCCCAAAAACATATGGATACTCATAGTAGTGTTAAAGCTTTCCTTTGTACAATATGTAGATACAAGGGAAATACGTTACGAGGAATGAGAACTCACATTCGAATGCATTTTGAGAAACGTTCGACTGAAATAATGGTTTGTATACAATTTTTTAAAAATTTTTATTAATTTCCATTGTACAAATAATGTTTTCAACGAAAACATTACATTTTTAATGTTTTCAACGATGATTTCTCAGTTGCCTAACACCCATTTTGTTGAACTTTTTTATTGCGCAAATACTGATTGACTTAATGTAGTGATTCTGTTATGGTTATGGTTTTTAAACTGGAAAATTTAATATTGAAATCTTACAAAACGTTTCAGATTTCTGATCGTTTAGAACATTTCTTTATCAGAAATATATTACATTTTTGTGCAAAACTAACCTAACTTAATTAAACCTTTAATAACTGATTAAGTTTTAAACATAATATATTGAGAAAAATTTTCAAATCTACTTCCATATATATTACAACCTGTCTAATTATGACATTCTTTGTTGAACTAAAAGTAAAATATTTACCTGAAATATTTTTATATAATCATATAAATAATCATTTCAATCTTTAAGAATGACAATTTATACCTATATAAAAATACCTATCTAAGAACGGTATTTTTATTTTTAAATCATATTTTTATTTATAACTTTATGTTAGTTAAGTAGTTGATAAAAAATAATTTGAAATCCATTATTATTAATATTATGAATAATTTTTTGTTTTAAAAACCGTATATTTAATAGTCTATTATAATTGTAAAAGAGTACTTTAATTAGAATTATTTATTAACCATGACATTTAACTAAACAATTAGAATGATATTTAACCAAAGTGTACCTGAATAAAGTAACTAAATGTTAGAGTTGCATATAAAAATATTACTATTTTATTCCTGAAAATTTGTATAGTTAATAGTTACAGTACTGCACAATTTTATGATGCTGTAAATAGACATAAAGGTTGTAATCAGAAAAAGTGTTAAATAAAATATGAAATTGGTGTAAACTAGAGATGGGGAAAAGAAACTGGAATTTTGGATCCGGTACAAGTGATGTACTAAGAATAAGCACTAAGTTGGCAGCAAAACCTTTAAATGCATTCTGCATCAAGAATAAGATGTTTCCAGTTGCGTGCAATTGTTAAGTAGTGGACTAAGCAAAAACAACAAATTGCATCATACTGATGTGGTGCACTACGACCAAAACCAGAACTAAGACACTCATCTGTTCCTAAATATCGCTTTTATGCAGTCCAAAATGTCAGTTTCCCATAACGCACCCTGAGACTTCTTCTGATAGATCTGAGTTCCCTTTACTCACTCAGTTTACTTTACAAGTCTTATTTGTAAAGTAAGGGCGGTTTGATCATTATAAAAAAAATACTTGTAATTTTTTTATTAACGGTTTTAGTTTCCTGCAAACCTATATCACTTTTCTATATAATCATTGTTCACTTCTAAGAATTTTTTGTGATACTGCACCAGCTTCCTTAACCCTCTGCATAAGAGTACACTGCCTGGGAATTCAACTAATTGACAAGTGCAGACTTGAGCTTCTCGTTGTCTTCAAACTATTATCCAAGTCACCAAGTAACAATTTCAAGTGCAAAATAAGAGGTAATCACTAACGTGCAAGGTCGGGACTGTAGAGTTCCCAACCAAAATCTTGTATCTTCTCCTTAGTTTTGGCAGTGGTTTGAGAACCAGTGTTGTCACGGAGGACTATTCCAGATGACAGTTTCCTGTGCAGCTGATTTTGGATCTTTTTCATTCCAGAAAAGAGTAGCTATAATTTTCTGCTGCGAGTAAGGAGATTGCTTGTTTTTGGTTTTGGTGAAGTTGAATGGTAGTATTGCAATGACCATTCTGCATTGATGTACGATATCTATGTCTGGTCACCTGTAGCAATGAGGGAAAAAAGTGGCAAAGGCCACAAGAGTCCTGTTGTCAGCTGGTTCAATTCCCAAAAGCCGAACTTCTATGCTGAGGGGTTAAAGAACCTCGTGCACCATTAAAAAAAAAATGCTTGGAAGTGAATGGCGATTATGTAGAAAAGTGAAGTAGATTTGTAGGATTAAAACCATCAATTAATAATTTTTCTAACAAATATCTTTTTATGACCAAACGGCTCTTACTTTATGAATAGGCCGTATATTTCTGTGTCAGTACTGTTCAGTATTCGTGTCAGGGACTGAAAATCATTTCTGGCCCAAGTCTGGAATAAATCTATATATTTTAATTAATTATACGTGTGTTAATATTTCCGTCATATTTGATGTGCTCCATTTTTTCAGGTGAGGTCTATCAATATTAAACATCTCTGTAATAAATTTTATTATTTTTGTTTCAGGAGGAAAATTATATAACATGTGTTTTGGAGGATGGAGCTAATGCAGGTGGAGAACCAATAGATACATCCCCGCCTGAAAATTCAGTTGAAAAAACAAAAAACTGTAATGGAGATTTAATAAAAATAAAAGAGGAAGAAGTAGAAAAAAAAGAACCCGTTGATGATGACGAAGAAGAATATATAGAAGTTGAAGAAGTTCCAACAATTAAAACAGAACCGATTTCGAAAGGTGATGACTCTGCAACTTTATCAGGACCCGAATCACCTCCTACAGAACCTACAAATGTTGATGATTGTACACCAGATGATCTTTCAACAAACAATAATAAAAAAGCTGGACCGAAATATTGTAAATCTTGTGATATTTCATTTAATTATCTGTCCACATTTATTGCTCATAAGAAATTTTATTGTTCGAGTCACGCTGGTGAAACTGCAGCAAATGGTAGCAACAATAATCGACCACCAAGTGCTCAAGTGTCATGAGGATAATAATAAGATAATCATAATACAGTTATTTTATTGTGTTTAAAAAAATACATAATAAAAATTTATTACCTTGTAAATTATTTATGAATCTCGTACTGTATTATTATATTCGGTCCAATGTTTTTCAGTTCAGGGTTTATATTATTTTGATTTAGATAGCCTATACCAATTATATTTTTATTATTTATTGTAATAATATTATAATTATTATTTTGTAATAAATTGTATAAAATGACTGTTTATATTAATATTAATGTACATTATTAAAATATTTATAAAATTGTAAACCAAAATATTAGTTTAAAATATAGTAAGAATTCCACATGTAAAATACATTAAATATTTTATAAAATTTAATTTTTATTTTTTTCCTTTTTAGTCAATTTTATACTTCAAACTTCAAGCTGCTAGAAATAAAATAGGTCAAATTTTTGATCTAGTTATGTTACTGTTATTTAATTTTATGTTACTGTAGTTCACACAAAATAGGCCTGATTTAAAATTAGCTTAAAGCTTAAATCACATTATGGTGGCTGACATTAGAATGTCTATTTTTAAATTAATACTAATTCTAATTTAAAAATCTTCCTTTTAAAATTTATGAAGAATTTATTTAAATTTGACTATGGGTTAGAGATTTTTCATATTTAATGAATAGTTTTGACCTTGGTTCAAATTACAAAAAATGAATAGTTTATTATTATGAAACAGCGTAAATCAAGAAAATAAATCACGTAATGAAATTATGTGTAAATTTAATACGTAATCATCAAACTTATGGTTCCAAATATATCATTATAATCAGTTATTTGGATAATTGTATATTTCACAATAGATTTTTTTTAAATTAATTTGTTTAAAGTCATATCATCTGCTTGGTCATTAGCGACTACAGTGGAGTACCTATGTAACATTAATTATGGGATTTGACACATGAAAATTTTCAGACCCTGGCCAGGAATCGAACCTGGGACCTCGGGTGGCAGGCCAAAGCACTAACCACTACGCTATGGAGACGGCCTCACAATAGATTTTTTTACATTGGGGTATGATTTGTAGTATTTTAGTCAAATTTACATAGCCACGTTACATTACTAATTTGTTTTAATATAACAAAAATAAATACAAATGTATGTTCTCTTTTCTGGGTAGTTCATAACAGAGAAATACGGTAAATGAGGCAAATTGAAAGGGATGGAGATGAGAGTCTAAGAATGAAAAAAGAATTATTTGCATATTCAAGATGGATTACTTGGGTTGTTTTAAGTGAAATTTGTAGTCAATTTTTATTAATTAGAATTAGTTACACCCACTTTATTCTAACCTTCTCAAATACAGTGTAAAAATTACAAAATTACAGTTGTTATTTTTACGATAACTTTTTTAAATCACCTGTTAACGTTTCAAAAAGGTTAGGTTTGGTTAAAATGTCTAGAAATGAATACTATCTAAATTTTACATACTACGTGAAAACTGTTAAATTCCACTTATAGAATCAGAGTGTCCATTCATTCTTTGCACAATATATGAATGGATAAAGAATATATCCAATATATCAATTATCCAGTAACTGATTAAGTGAAATATACAAATTTTTAATTTTAAAAATGATTCATTATGGTAATGTTTGAATTTACTGCTACATATTTAAGATGGTCTCTAAGTTTTGTTAAGACTATTTTCCAAAAGATATTTATAAGATACTAAAATTTTTATTATTAATTGTCAAGTATTACAATTTAATAAAAAATATATAAACAAACACATCATTTGAATTTAGTATATTTATGTAAACCCAAGATCCTTCTGGCAAATAATTAAATTTAAAAAATATGTGGAACTGTCCCATGTTGTGTTGTCATTGAATTGCAATATGAAGAGTAGCCTGTATTTAAAAACTGCTACCAATTGTAAAAATGACATGAAGAACTATTTGAAATAGTTGAAAATTTACAAGAAAAAATACTATAATATAGATTATTCAAAACTTAATTATACATGACAACTATAATTAATTAACTGATATAAGTGTCATTAAATCTGTTGATGAAGGGAATCATTTTTGACTCATCATCTAATGTACACATAATTTATGATTTAACGAGTAAAATTTTAAGAATTTTCTTTAATTTCGTAGAATCTTCATAATAAAGTTTATATTGGAACAAACCCCAAAAAGAGAAGTTTTAAGGTGTTTTTATTACATGTAACTGCAAAAAGTCTTTGTTTTAAACACAAAAGAATTTCCTTGTTTGATAAATATATAAATTTTCAGTAATTCATAAAAAGGCCTAAACTACAGTTTTACTATGTAAGGAACTACAAATATTGTGATGATTTAAAATTTACTTTTTGCAAAAAAAAGTAGTTTATCTATGTTCAATTCATAAAATATATATGGCATCTTATAGTAAAATATTTTCTTGTTAAAATAAATAAATTTTGAATGTAGAGATTTTTGATACATATATGATATAACGTAGCAGCTTTTCATAAAAAATTAACATTTATTTAATCAATTTTTTTATTAGAATGAATAAATTGAATAGATGGGTTTCATTTTGTAAATAAATTAGTAGAGTATTGTATTATTGAAATATAACAAATTTGGAGAAGTAATATTTGTGTAAATATAAAATAACTTGAGAAATTCCAGTAAGTTTATGGTTTTGTGAGTTGTAATTAATGCCAGACATCAGGAAAAATATACTTAAGAATTACGTGTAATGTTTTAAGATGAATGTATTTTTATTTTAATAATTACAGCTCTGAAAACCATGATCTAATAAAAGTAATATTGATGTGATTAATTTTTCATAATTAATATTTAATAATATCCTAGATTTTTTACAATATTTTATGTTAAGTAAAAAATTAATGTATTTTCTAGTAAAATTCATTATACTGTGCCAATATAATAAAAACATATGTAAGTAATTTATTATTGTATAATATAATAAAAATATAATCAGTCTATTTAAATTATTATGTATATTAAAAATATTACAATAATGTTCAATTCCATTGTACATGAATTATTATTTTAGTCATTCTTTATTAAAAAATATAATTGAATAATAAAAATTATACTATTTGTACAGTGTTAATTATGTAATGTGTGTGTTCAATAAATATTTTTATTATTTTGTAAATATACTTATAATTTTTTTTATTATTAAATTAATTAAAATATTTTTAAGGGTCCATTATGTCGAGTATGTTAGGTTAGTGTAAAGAAAAACATAATATAATTGCTTCCAAAGCTTTGGTTGACATTAAAAGTTTTTATTTCTTATGTATTTTTTTAAATATTATTTTTAATTATATATATGTAGTAATGTTATTATGTTATTATATCATACTGTGATACTGCTTACATTTTATTGAGCTTTTGTTAATTATTATTACGATTATTATTATTATTATAAATTTTTATGTATGTATTTTTAATACCATACCTATATTTATTATTATCTTTATTATTAGTTAAATTTTATTATTATTTTCAGATATGTTTACATATTTGTTTAGAACCAGACTGTAAATGTATGCAAGTATGTGTGTGCATACGATTGTGTGATGAGGGCTAATGTATTTATCTGTTTTAAGTAACAAAATTAAAATTGTTCATGAATGTATTTTAACTGATATATTGTAACTTTGTATCTAAATTATCTATTTAAAGTGCCCCTATTAATTTAATTTTCCGTTGAATTTAATTTTACCATTAACAATAATTATTGTTCAGTTTTACTCCTTGTATAACAAAACTTCCATATTTTATCAATCTTTATTAAATTATCTGATTTTTGAGAAAGTTTGTATGATCTGTAATAATTACATTAATTTTTTTATAATAAACAGTTTTAGTTTTTGGTCATAATAAACAGTTGCAGTATGAATGTTTTGTAAAAACATACAAATATTTTCTGTATTCTGGGTTTGTAGTTACACTGGATTCAGGGCTTCTTATAAGACTAATTCTGTCAACCCATCGTATTATTTCTCATATCTTTGGTTAAAAACTTGTGAAGATAATTTTATATTCAATTCCTATTGCATGTTGATATCACTGTACGAGGGGGTACCCAAAAGAAACCGGAATTATTTTTTAAAACTATTTATTTTTAATTTTTTTACAAAAGAACCTTATCCCCTTCAAAATACTCTCCATTACAACTAATACATTTGTCCCACCGGTGCTTCCACTGTTCAAAACATTTTTTGTACTCCTCTTCAGTGATGGCTGCCAACTCATCCGTCGTTTTTTTCTTGACATCATCAACGTTGTTAAATCGGAGACCTTTCATGCCCCTTTTCAAGAAAAGGGGCATTTGCCCCTTTGGGAACAAGAAAAAATCACACGGAGCCAGATCGGGTGAGTACGGTGCGTGTGGTAGCAAAACCATGCCGTTTTTCGCCAAAAACTGGGTAACCGAGATTGCCGTGTGTGCAGGCGCGTTGTCGTGGTGGAAAAACCAGTCCCCTGTCTGCCACAAATTAGGTCTTCTACGACGAATGCTATTTCGTAGTCTTCTTAACACTTCAAGATAAAAAGCTTGATTTACCGTCTGGCCTGGTGGAACGAACTTTGAATGGACAATTCCCCTCACATCAAAAAAACAAAAAGCATTGTTTTGATGTTCAATCTGACTTGACGACTTTTTTTTGGTCGGGGTGATAATGAAGTCTTCCATTGACTGGATTGTTGTTTGGTTTCTGGGTCGTACCCATAGCACCAAGACTCGTCACCCGTAATGATCTTTGACATGAAATCTGGATCAGTTTCAAGCTGTTGTTTCAAATCACTACACGTTTCAATTCGACGTTCCTTTTGAGTGTCTGTCAGAACCCGAGGCACAAACTTGGCAGCGACTCTTTTCATTGTCAAGTCTTCTGTTAAAATGCGTTGGACTGAGCTCCAAGATAACCCTTTAACCTATGATATTTGGTCAAAGGTCTGTCGTCGGCCTGTTCGTACAATTTCTTTCACTTTCACAACATTTTTGTCTGTTCGGGAAGTCGGCGGTCGTCCAGAACGAGGTTTGTTCTCAATCGACATATTGCCATTTTTAAAGCGCAAAAACCACTCGTACACTTGGGTTTTTCCAATAGCGTCGTCTTTGTAAGCTGTGTTCAACAATACAACTGTTTCCGCGGCGTTTTTACCGAGCAAGAAGCAAAATTTCACAGCCGCACGTTGTTCATTAAAACTTGCCATCATGAAAAGCGACACGAGCACAAAACAGCACTAGCGAGAACAATCACTGCACGAGAACAGAACAAGCTAGATCAACGAACAAAATGGCATTGAACTGGCAATGAGTAGCGCTACAAGCAGCCTAGTGGCGGGAATTTGTACTGCACAAGCTCCGCCCACAGCAG
This sequence comes from Catonia carolina, assembly GCA_035578175.1. Classification (NCBI taxonomy): domain Eukaryota; kingdom Metazoa; phylum Arthropoda; class Insecta; order Hemiptera; family Achilidae; genus Catonia; species Catonia carolina. Next base: position 88,513,244 of record JAQMRL010000002.1, read on the forward strand.
AGCTATTCCGGATACTTTTGGGTACCCCCTCGTATGTACAGTCATTTAATTTATAAACAATTAGTTACATTATAAACAAATATTGTTACTCTGGAAAGGAAATTTAAGTCTTTCTCTGTTAAACCAGTGTATTAATCATTAGATCATCATGACTACAAAAGTTTTGCAAAGTTTGTGACTATGTAGTCGACAGTTACAAATAGACAGTAACAAATATTGTTACTCTGGAAAGGAAATTTAAGTCTTTCTCTGTTAAACCAGTGTATTAATCATTAGATCATCATGACTACAAAAGTTTTGCATACTTTGTGACTATGTAGTCGACAGTTTGATTCAATATCCCATAATTTATGTTTCTAATGATTTAAATTGCCAAATTGCAGTTAGAGACCCATGGTGTTTTCACATTCAGCTTTAAAATGGGGGACTCAGATATAATTACCAGCCAGGTCAAAATATGTTTTTAACTGTTTATAATATTTCCTTATATTTAATGGTTTTCTATTAACGTTATAAGAGGGATCTCCAAAAGAAATTATTTTTTCTATTTAAAATACTTTTGAATTGATATGAAATGTAAAAATTAATGAAATGTACATACTTTTTCTAGTTTGCTATGTCATTTCCATAAGCTGATAAGCATTTGGCCCAGTGCTACATAAGTTTGTCAAAAGGCTCTGTAGAATTTTCCGTCCAAATTGTGTAAAAACATTTTTTGACATTTTTTTTCCACTTCTTTGTTGTAGATAAAACATAATCCCCAAAGATGTTTCTTCAACTTCCCAAACAAATGAAAATCAGGTGGGGCAAGGTCGAAATTGTTCGATGTAAGGGTCATAATCTTCCAACATTTTGATTTTAAAAGCCCCAGAATGTTGCCTTTGTGACATGCTGAGGTGCATCCTCATGTTATGAAATGATGCCATGTGAAAATTTTTGTGAACACCTATTCTTGAATGCACAGGAAATTGTTTTGAGGGTCATTTTGTAATGACCAGTGTTGACAACAGCCTCTTGCTCTAAACAAAAATCAATCGAAATAATGCTGCCATGCTATCAGAAACTTCTTGCATGTAAATTGACAAGAGGAGCTGTCATTACGGGGAGCTATCTCTCTGGACTGAATGACCTTGCTGAGATATCCGACAGCTCTTTCAATGCAAAACAAAATCATTTTTATCCCTAATTTACAGTATATAACACTAGAGAAGTTCCAGTGGTGGCAGACAGGAAATGGGCATTAGTTTTAGAACTACGGTTATAATATTTGGAAATTAATAACATAACTACTTTAAAACACCATTTTAAGCCATATTTTTTAGATGACAGAGAGAAACTTATTGATTGACAATTTACTGAATGATACACTTTTGACTGGCCAAACCATTAAAAACTGATAAAGTATTCTGTGTTACTAATATCAGAATTTCACAACTACTTTTATTGATTTATACAATTTTTAATTTATAAATTTAGTATTTACTGTAAATGTTTAGCTAAGGAGTACTTTGGGAGCCAGTTAAGTAGTATCTACTGAGAATACATAATTACATAGAAGAAACTTTGGTTCATTTCATTGTTATAATAAAGATTGATAAATTTAATTAAAATTTGTTTTGACGTGTAGAATACCTAATTTGATTTCTGGTGTTTCTGTATTTTCCTTTCAAAATTACTCTGTTTTCTGTTAATGATTTTTGGCTAATTTAAAAAAACCCTAATCTTTGTCTTGACTTTTGATCTCAAAAGCTTTGCTTTGTTTTGTTTTGTTTCTCAATAGAAATATTTTTGCATTACATAAAATACTTAGTGATTGGAGTAGTTCTCTGTTACTTTGGTAACCCATTTTGTTATGATAAATTTTGTTACATATTTATTCTCTGTTGCTTAAGCAACACTGCATATTATATTGCATGGTATATTTTTTGACCACCAGGTTGGTCTATTGGTAAAGTTGTTATTGTGAGTCAGCTGTTTGACAGCTGGTGTATGGAGATGAAGGTTCTATGGTTCAAATCCTAGTAAAGGTAGTTACTTTTATACAGATTTAAATACTAAACGAGGTTACTGGTGTACTTTGATGGCTGGTATTAAATTAACCATACTTTCTCAGGAATGATTGACCTGAGTTTGTACAAGACTACAATTCATTTCCACATCATACATATCATCCTCATCTCATTGTTGGGTCATGGGATTGCTTATTGTTCTTTAACTGAACAGATTGCCACATACACACATTAGGGATTAAAAAAAATCTGGATTCCTTATTCCTGTGTCTAGGAAATAAAAGATAAATTAAAGCCAATATTTTTTTAGTTTAGTTTATTAAAAGTTGCATCAACTTTGTGGTTATTAGCAACTATGGTGGGTTATGCATCTAGAATAGTGGGTTTTGACTTACCCTAACTGACAGACCCTAACTAGGAATCGAACCCAGGACCACATTATAGGCTGGCGCGCTAACCACTATGCTATGGAGGCAGCCCAAAAACCAATATTTTGTTAAGTTTTGTTTTAGAAAAAAATTGTTGAGTAGTACCTTAATAATTAAAATATTGAATTTGTTATTTTTTAATTCACATTCAATGTTATTTTTTCATTTAATTCTAATTTTTTAATTCACATTCATTCTCACTTATATTTAAACAAAGAGTCACTGACACTGACTGTAAAATAACTAAAGTTAATAAATAAATGCTTATACATTAGGTAACTGTAAAGTGGGTAATATTAAGATGAGACTACTCCAGTCAATTTTGTGTTGACATCATTTAACCTTTATTAACATTTTGCAAAATGATCATTAGTTACTTTTTTTAAAAATGTATTATTTTATTATTTTGGCATAGGGTAATAAATTTAGCCTATGTTTATTTTCTATTAATTTGAGCTAACCTCAACACAGAATTAATAAGATTACATTGCCTAGTTAGTTTTTAACAATTGTATGAATGAAGGTAATCAACATTATGTGTATATAAACTAAATTTATGTTATAAAATTTTCTGGAAGTACTGAAATATTTTGTTGAAATTATACTTTTAAATATTCTGTTATTTATTACAAGCAGTATATCGTGATAAAACAATAAATACTGATCTGTATTTAACAACCTATAACGAATATTATGGGCATTAAAATATACAACATTACGTAGTAAGTTATAAAAATATTGTTTTTGAAATACATTTTATCTACTATTACTGTAATTTATATAATGATTATTGATATTTTGTTATTGTATGTATAGCATTTTTATCATTACTTATTATAGATTAAAAATCAAAATTGACTTCAATTTACTATATCTGAAAATTCTTTAAAGAGTTGCTTATTTTTTTAGTATTTCAAAATTACAGAAATTTTATTAAAAAAGTAATATCATTCTCGTCCTACATAACTATTAAGATAATAAATTGAAACTGTGGTATACGTCAGATACATTCTTGTTTTGTAAAATATTTTTAAAATATTGATGTCAAAATTGTAATGTTTGTCTATGAAATATTTTTGTGAAACAGGGTTTCGTGAATCAACCAAAAAGTCATGAGGTTATATTCACAACGTTTAATTTGTAGATAACACATATAAATATTTGTTTTAAGTTATTGTTTATAATATACTATACATTTAAATTTTGAATGTAGAATTTTGGATGTAGATTTAGTTAAAAAATACACTTGGAGATTTACACTATTAGAATGGCTTGTTTTTTTATTTTATAATAAGCTCCCTGTTTTTTAAGGTTAATTTTTTATGAGTTTGTGGAGGTTTTGAAAGTTCATTTAACAACATTTTAATGCTACATGACATTAATTGACTCGTCTAACAGATTTTGCTGCGCTATGTTTCTTTTTCTCTGCAGATGTCTGCTTATATTGTCCAGTACAATGATGAGTGGTTATGCTGGACTTTGTTTCCTTGGCTAATATTCTGTACAAGCCACAGTGTAACCTTTTATGTATTTCACATAATTGCAGACAGATAGAACTCACTACTCTTCAGTAGCAGTTGGTGGAACCATATAATGAGTAATTTCTCGTAAAATTACCCCTCATTTCTTTTATGAACTTAAATCATGAGCCATAATCCCCGTTTGCTATGTGTTGTTTAGGTCATCAGCCAAAAGGCTGGTTTAAACCTGCAGAGGTTTTACTGAGTAAAAACAAGCAGTGAGGTGGTTTACTATTGCCTTCCTCACTAAGTGGAAAAGTACGCTTATCAGCATGCCGGGCCCTCTGAAAGGCACATATTTTCCACTCTGCAAATGACACTTTCACTTCATTCATCACAGGGTCTGGCTGGATAATGAAATTCATTACTTTCAGAAGAGATAACTCTGATTAATGTTTTTTACACCTCTGCCTCTTCTGTTCTTAAATGATTCAGTCATTTATTTGGCCGACCATATGATAAGAAACAGAACTATTTATTTTAGCCCTCCAAATAACAGACTGAGTGTAAATATTTTGATATTCCACCTGTCTTTTTGCTATGTATAAGTGTAAAATGTTAAATACTAAATATATTATTGCAATTAATAAATTAAATATTAAAGTAAATGTTACCAATAATCAGCGCGATATTTAGATATAACTTGTTAAAACACAAACTTGCTTCTGGATTGGTCTTGGATCTATGATCTCAGAGATAGTCTTTGATATCAGTCGTATGCAAAGCCTAAGCTATTTTAAATTAATCGATAAAGTGCAATGATAGCTCTATACTCCTCTATGCATGCACTACCTTTTGTACTAAAAATAATTACAAATTCACTTAGATATGGCCTGTATTTATAAACCAGATAATCCTACCTAATGAAATTCTACATGAATAAATAATTAATCGAATAAAGCGGTATTGGGTACCTACCATTAAATTTATTATGTTACATTTTTAGGTATGAGGTATTTGTTGTCCATCTCAGATTACCAAAGATCCTCTTAAATATCCTCCACTTTTATACTCATAGTATTTGTGTTTTAATTAAAGTTAAAAGAAATCATTATGACCCATAGAGCATTACAGAAGAAATCAGCTACTTATGTTGTAGCATTGAATGGCACCCTTAATATAGCATTATTACGATCTGCATAGTACATAAACACATTAATTGATTGATTAAATAAAGCAATCAATGAAAGATATTAATAGTGCTCTCATCACTTGGCAGATTGAAAAATCGACTACTTGTCAAAATTCTAAACTTCCTGAAAACCTCTTAGTGCACTATCCCGCATGTATAATTTTAATACATAATGTATGAAGTCACTGATGTCCGCTGGTGAAATCAGTGGCATATATAGGTAATATTTGGGGGGGGGGGGGACTTATGTTATGTTTGATAATAAAGTAGTTACCCTCAATGTTTTACATTAATGTTTAGCCAAATTCAGAGGGTTAATTTTATTACAAAAAGATTCTTTGAACATTTTTTTTTAAAAAGGTTTAAACAAAACAAAGTGAATGTTTGACAATGCAAAAATATGCTATATTATAAATTATAAAATTAACCCCCTCCTAGGGAGTACAGGACCTTGTAGATGGTGGAGGGGCTTGCGTGCTCCCAAGACCCGGAGAGCTATGCCGGCGGTAGTGTAACTACCAGCAGGGCCTCCCAAGCCGGACAGGTCAAAGGGTAGGAGCCAGACGAAGAAGTACTCCAAAAACGACGTCGTTGGGCCAATCACCCACACGTTGAAAAAGCGGATTCAAAGTCACATAAATAGCCTCGGACAGGACAGGAATTTTCGGAATAAAAGACTGGACAAACCTAATTTACGATTTGGAAATTGGAATATACGCACTTTGACTGGAAAGGAAAAGGAAATAGTAGAGGAGATGAAAAGGTATAAAATGAGTGTTCTAGGAGTTAGTGAGATTCGGAAAAGAGGATGTGGAGAGAGACAATTGGATGATGGATATGTGCTCAGATATTCAGGAACGACTGATGCAGGACGGTTAAAAGGAGGAGTTGGTGTCATACTGGACGAGAACACTAATAAATTAGTAAGTGGATGGGAAGCCAGGAGTCCCAGGATTATAAGAATTGATCTAGAACTGTCAGAAAATATTTCCATTATTCAGGTCTATGGCCCAACTGATGATGCAGATATTAGAGAAAAGGATTGTTTTTGGGAAGATCTAGGTAGAACAATGGCAGAGGTAGAGACAGGTCGAAAGGCATTTATAATGGGTGATTTTAATGGAAGAATAGGAAATGATGAAACAAGATGGCATGGTTGTATGGGAAAACATGCCGGGGAGTCAGTGCGGAATGATAATGGAACACGTCTGTTGGAGTTCTGTATTGGTCACCAGCTGCTGATTGGAAATACGTGGTTCATCCATAAAACCATACACAAAGTCACTTTCGTGGCTGAAGGCAGAGATACTCAAAGTATTATTGACTACTTTCTGTACCCATCTACTATGAGATATGCAGTAAAGGATGTGAAGGTTATAAGAGGTGCAGAGATCGATACAGATCACAAACTTCTTGTTGCAGACACCAGTTTTCAGAGAAAAACCACAATGAAGCAGAAAGTCTATCAAAGGATTAAAGTAGAGGAATTGGAAAATATTGATAAACAGAATGCATTTCAGGCTGAAGTGGAGAGAGAATTGACTCTAGCTGAAGCTCAAATGACAGATGAAGCTATGTCCACAAATATTGAGGTTCAGTGGAAAAACATAAAGGAAACCTTATTAAAAGCAGCAAATAAGGTATGTGGAAAAAGAAAAGTGGGTCAATTCAAGAGGAGAACAAAATGGTGGACAGAAGAAGTGAAACAGAAAGTCAAAGACAAAAAGAATGCATATAGAGGATACATTAGATCGGGAAGAAATGAAGATTGGCGGAAATATATTGAGTGCAGAAACCAAGCAAAAAAAATAGTGAAGGAGTCGAAGGTGAAGGCTTGGGAGGAATTTGGAAATGAAATCGATAGAAATTTCAAAAATAATGTAAAAAAGTTCTGGACAATTTGCAAAAGTATACGTGGAAAGTTTGGAAAACAAGTGAACTCAATAAAGAATAAAGAAGGGAAACTGATGACGGCTACGCAAGATGTACTTGAAACCTGGAAAAAGTTTTTCGAAGATAAGTTCAAAGAGGATAGGTTTGAGGAAGCTATCACTGTAGATGTGGTCAATGATGCAAATGTGGACTATCAAATGAATCCTGATATAACAAAGGAAGAGGTTAGGGATGCAATTCGAAAAATGAAGGTAGGGAAAGCAGCAGGAATAGATGAAATACATGCTGAATACCTGAAGAAAGGAGGTGAATGCATAGTGAATAGCCTAACAAAATTATTGCAGGAAGTCTGGAAACAGGAAAAGATTCCAGAAGAATGGGAACAAAATATCATTATCCCACTGTATAAAAAAGGTAACTCAACTGATTGTGAAAACTATCGCGCAGTGTGTTTGTCATCGGTTGTACTGAAAATTTATACCCGAATTCTAGAGAAAAGACTTCGTGCGGTGGTGGAGGACCAGTTTGAGGAGGAACAATGTGCCTTCAGACCAGGCAGACAAACTCAAGACCATATTTTCTCGCTGAGATCAATCTGTTCGAAGTCTATAGAAAAGGGAAAACGGGTTTATCTGGCATTCTTGGACCTCAAAGCAGCTTTCGATACGGTCCCAAAATGTGTTGTATGGGAGACGCTGGTTGCCAAAAACGTATCACCAAAATTACAGCGAGCAATAAAAAGTGTTTTTAATAATGTGACTGCAGTGATCAGAACGTGTGGAAGGATTTCAAGACCGTTACAAATGGAAAAAGGAATTAAGCAGGGAGACAGTTTGAGTCCACTACTTTTTGTGATGATAATGGACGAAATTAATAAAATCTGCAAAAGACGAACTGACAGAATGATGGTGGGACGTTGGAACTTGAGGCCCATATTTGCTCAAGCTTTGTTATTTGCAGATGACATAGTTCTTATTGCTGACTCTGAAAGAAAGCTTCAAACTGCAGTAATTGAATGGAATGAAGAGATTAAAAGGAAAGGCATGACACTGAATATCAATAAGAGTAAAGTGATGGTGGTTAATGGCTTGGAAGGTGAAAGAATTAGGATAGATGTGGAAGGACAGGTAATGGAACAGGTGAGGTCATATGAGTATCTGGGTACAGTAGTACGTGACGATGGGAAAATAGATGATGAACTAAGAAATAGAATCTCTAAAGCTAGTCGGGCCTTCTATGCAACCAGAAATTGTATTTTTGGAAAAGAAGAAGTGGGTGCCACAGTAAAAAACAGGGTCTATAAAAGTATTATTGAACCAATAGTCCTGTATGGTGCAGAAAGCTGGCCCTTGAAGCAACAACAAATGAGCAGAATCAGGGCAGTTGCAATGAAGTGCCATAGAAGGACAGCTGGGAAGACATTGAGAGATAGAGTAAGAAGTGAAAGAATCAGGGAGGAAATAGGAATGAAGGATGTGAAGGAAGTAATAGATAGAAAACAATTGGGATGGTGGGGTCACATACAAAGAATGGATGACGAAAGGAAAGCCAAGCAGTATGCAAACGTAATCGTTGGCGGGAGTAGGAAAAGAGGACGTCCACGATACTCATATGATGAGCACATACGAAGATTGGGAGAGGAAAGAGGCATGGCCCTAGGGCAAATGAGACGATTGGCGGCGGATAGAGTACAATGGAGGAAGTTGTCCGAGACTACCCCGACGCTGTAAGGCACATGGGGAGAGAGAAAGAAGAAGAAGAGAAGATAAAATTAACAATACAGTGAATACATTTATATAAAAATGAGCTTGACGTGCTATATCGACTAACGAGGTTAACAATGTTTACAAAACAAAGTCCACGTTTATTGGTGCACTTAAAAATTTATCAAGAACTTCCTCGTCACTATCAATAATGCCTTTTTTTGCGCCCTGGAGACTCCAGGAGGAGTATAGGACATGTCATTAGATATAACACCTGAAATACATCTAAGAATCACACAATGTATCACTACTATCAAGAAAGAAATTCTTGTACGCTATAAAAAGTTTCACCGATCAAGTAATTTTTCTGATTTTTTTTAAAGGAATTCAAATTCTCACAACACTTTAAAATTTGGGGTAATTTATTCATGAATTTTCTCCCTGCATAAGTAGGTTTTTGTTCAAACAATTTTGTGGAGTGATTAGCCACATAATAATCATTCCTGTTTCTCGTGTTATGATTGTGAACATTGAAATTCTGCATAAAATTATTTTGCCTAACATACATAATCACCTCAAAAATGTAGAGGGAGGGAACTGTAAGCAATTTAAGCTCCTTAAATTAAGCTCCTGTTGAAAACATTAGTTGATTTTTTCTAACATTTTCTCATTTCAGAGGGGCCCAGGCCCCCCGGCCCCCTTATATTTGCTGCAGGGTGAAATGTAGGTACTGTTTTCAGAGGAGAAACTTCAAAAATTTTTGAAATTTTTAATATGAAATATATGAAACTTCAAACATTTTTGAAGTTACACATGATATTTTGTGTACTCTGATGATGGTGGATCCACCAAAAGACGTCTAAGTTGATAATCAGGATCAAGGCAGCAGAAAAGGTTAGTGAAATTTATAGTATATAAAATACTCTTAGTGTGCTTGGAACTAGTAGGCCCGCAAGTAGTTAACATTCAACATCCATGTATTGGTTAATTTAATTTTTATTCTGATTTACCATGCGCTCTTTGTACATACTACGAAAACATTGTATATCCAACAAAAACTAGTTAAAGTGGTTTTCGTAGCTTATTAGCAAGAGTGGAACTGCTGTACAGAAAATACCATACATCATTACATTTAACTTATTATAAACAATAGACTTTTACGCAGAATAATTGACCATGCAATGAGATGAAAAACGGACCCTGGTAATGCATACATGTGGCACAAAGAAATCAAAAGGGATTTACAAGAACATGGATTAAATCACGAAGATCTAATGGAGAAAAAACACCCAAATACAAACAGGTTATCAAGGACCCCAACCATCGGCTTACGACACAGAAAAGAGAATATAAGAAGAGGGAATTTTCAGAAGCAGCGAAACAGAAGCGTGCTCAGAACATGAGAGAATAACACGCCAAAAAGAGACTGAAAGCTTCCAAATTGACTAAAGTGGTCCCATTGTGGCTAAACAAGCACTAAAAAAAGAAAAAAATAAATAACCAACTTGTAAAATCATTTTCCAATGCATATTTGATAACCAATAACTAAGTGTATAAGGTGTATTGTAAGGACATTTAGAAAACTAGTTAGTACCTATTGCAAATGTAGTAAGTTATAGTACTCAAGATAAAAGAACCAACGCATTACTGGACTAACAGTTATCTGTACCAGTAGTCAGGAGAAGGGTGCATTCCATAGCTCTTCTAGTTATCGTTGGTGGGAATTCTTAAAATGTTTATCAATTATCTGTCAATCTGTCACACCCAGCTGTCAGAAACTACAAGAGGCAGCAGCAAATAGTTTTTGTATTCATAATCTACACAAAAGGTTAGTGGGTTTGGATTGAGTTTGCAGTTCTGTTTCTACAGGAAGTGGCCCAAAACCAGAAGTCAAGATATCAAAGTTAAAATTCGGAAATAAAAATAGTCATTCGATTCCTCTTAAAGAGTAGATACAGTACTCACTAATGGTTTTTGCCATAAGTCAAAGGTAAACCTTTTCAAAAATTGCAACCACATGGGAAGCATCATTTCATGAAAGCGATTTTTTCACCTCATTATATTACTGTTAAACCTGTGATGAGGAGAAGAATTAAAGGACAGAAGGCTTATTTCCTCTCCAGTCAACAATCAACACATTGGTTTTTTAATGAAGTGTTCATTAGTTATTATGCATAACTGAAATAGACACTAAAAAAATTAAAACTATTATAAATTACAAAACATGAAATTTAATTCAATGTTTCCATTGAATAGAAATTATACCACCACTCTTTCCCTGTAGAATCTAATTTCTCTTTAACAAAGCAATGTAACTTCTTTAAATTGTTTTTCCTAATTTAAAAAATTGGTTATTCAAGAAATGGAAAATTTAAATTAAAGTTAACTTAAAAATAAATTGCATTATTAAGTAAAATTATAGCTGAAAATTAATTGACACAAAAAACCTGTAAAATTTCCTTGCATATCTACACTCCATTGTTGTTACAACACAATTTCAAATGATTTTTTTTTTTAAATAGACACTGTCATCAACTAATGGTTTATTGGTAGTTGCTGTGAATTTGTAAAACAATAATTTTTATCACAAAATGGGTGATCCGCTTGAGTTTGTCCATAAACAGGGCAACAAAATTACTACTTTGTTATCTTGACTTAAGTTAAATTATTAAAAGTTGCATAAACATTTTGTTTTTTGGTAGAATTACAGTGGGTAAGGCCAGTATAGCCTGATTTTTGTAAGGAGAGTGCTGGGCCAAACGTGCATCTGCATTAGTATAGTCTTCTTGTACTGCAATAGTGCAGCATATGTAATCAACAATGGAACAGCATGCCTACAAAATACAATGGGTGTTGCCAATTTACAACAACACTCCGACTGTAGGCCTACATCTTACTGTTGGTCGGAGGGGTATGTGGGGTCGAAGTAAAGTACGCGCATGCGTAGTCCAGCGCTCACAGCAATTGGATTGGCCTTTACATGATTTTAACAAGTTAAAATTTCTAGACACTAGCTTGATTTGAACCCAGGACTTAACATTTCATAGTCTAGCAAGATACAAAAAGGCAGCCATTCTTAAGTTTTGTTATTGCTGTTTCTGAAAAAAATGGAATGTTTAAAAGGTTTGATTATAGTAAAATACTACATCCTGCAATTGCAGGGTTAAATGATTTATCCCTTCTGGGAAATCTTGTAAAACCTTCCATCAACTTTCATGGAGACTTTTCTATTGATTATGATTGTTGCTTTACTGATACGGATAACATCTCAGTACTTTAGTTTTTTCAGATGGTTACAAAAAACACAAAGGTTTGTCAAAAATTTTAAACTACCTATAAAAAAGGGGTTTGTGATTTCAACTTTTTTTGTCAATTATGTTGTGAAAACGAAATAAACACAGTGTCTTTTGGAATTGTATTAGTGTAGTTTTATAAAAATTTCAGAGTAAAATAATTTATTTCTATTTTGTGTAGGTGAAATAAATTACTTAACAAGAGAGTCTACCTTGAAAAACAAACAAAAAAAACTCTTTTTAGTAATTTTTTTGGCAGACTTTATACAGACCTAGTTCAAATTATTCTGAATAAAGTGGTACATTTACTTTGTTCCTACAGCATTTGGAAATATTTTTTTAAAAATTAGTAATTATTGGAGTGTTACCATGGTTACTTAGATGCCCCTTTAAACTTTATTTAATGTTTCCTTTAATTTAAAATTTTACATGTCAGAAACTCAAGAAAAATCATGAATTTCGATTCTGTGATTGCAAGAGTCATATTTTTTTTACCAAAATACTTGTAATTAATATATTATATGACAAGATTTTTTCACAAATGTTACTCATCTATTTTCATTTCAATTTAAATAATTAGATGGTCACAAGATTTAATTATTTTATTTTATTTCAAGTATTCTTTAAAATGATTTTTGAGAAATATAAAATTGTTTAACATTTCATAGAAGTTAATTTATTCTTTATTTGATACCAAATTTAAGTTAGTAAGTTTAAAAATAACAGCAATATGATTTTTGTATGAAAAACTGTATTTTTTTTATTTCAACCCCTATTGTTGGGGTTGTAATTAACTTTGAAATACTTTTTTTTACATATGAAACTGGTTGTGATGCACTCTATTGAGTAAGTGTACAGCAAACCATTACAATATTATTATGAGTAAAAATTTTCATAAAAAGGTAGATTTTCCCCTTAATTTACACTGTCCTGACAAACGTCAGGAAGTTTACATGGAATGGTAAGTGATATTAATATGTTTAAAAGAACATTCAAAATGTTATCAATTCTTTTTATACCTATAATTTAAAATCAATTTTCTGTTCTAGATAAAATACCATTCAAGAATAAGATATTCACTATTATTTTAGTAATGGGTAGTTGTCATCTTTGAGACATTTTGTCCATATTTAATGTAATAAATCCCTAAGAGCATTTTTATCTTGTCATCTACAAAAATTAGAACTGAATGTTTTCTTTTTTTAAATATTATATTTGATGAAGTTTTACTGCACTCAAACGCTATAATGCAGCAGTTCATTTTGTCATAAAACATGCACCCACTTTGGAAGGAATATTGTGCTAAATCTTCATTACATGGACTACAATATGTAGTGGCAACTGGCAGACCAATGTTTGAGAGGTGAATTATTAATTTTTTTATGGTAATGGTTTATTTAATTTTATAATTATAAAATTAATTGAAATCTGATTTATATGAAGTATTGATTGTAAAAATTTAATGCTTACCTGGATATCTGTATATATATTTCATTAGGAACGTTTTAGAATTATTTATTTAGACTACAATGACCACTTCAACTGGTAGGTAATAAGTGACTTCAGAAACAACATTAAAAGGTAATCAGTTGCATAATACTGAAAAATTACCACCCTCACAATAAAAAGTGCCCAACCCTACACCCTTTCGCACCCTTTTGTCTGTGAGCATGCAGGGGGACATGTGTAAGTGTCTCTGGCTCTGTATTAAGAACATACATTAACATGTACATCCTTAATTTGAGTCCGTAGGCATATGCATACCAAAATGAAAAAAGTGAGGTTATGAATGCTTTATGGTAGGAACTAACAAAACCTAGCAGGATATGTGGAGAAAGCTAAGAAAATCTGGTTACGCCTAAACTTGGCAATGTTTGGAACGGTATCTATAAATTTTCCTCCATCATCTAATATTACAGTCATCATGTATATAAATATCTCTTTTTTCCAGAATTATTTGGTTAATCTTACTGATATTTGGTGCACTTGGAATTATTCGGCAGTTATTAATGTCATGGCATCAATTAAGTAATGGACCAGTTCAGGTTATTGTACAAAATCCTCGGTCTGATCTACATGACATTGATTTTCCTGGAGTAACAATCTGCAGCTTAAATAAAGTTAGCGCTGTGAAAGCAAATAAGTTGTTTGACAGGTAATTTTGACTTGAACCACTTAATTAGTTTTTGATAAAGTATAATCAAAATTACTGAAGGAATGGTCTAAGGGGTTTTGTCATCGAAAACATTTTATGAACTCTAATTTTTGGATGAAACCTTATAATTATACACCAAATTTCTACACAAGTATACATTATAGTAGGTGTCTAAATTTTGTTTTAATGTTGTGTCTTGCATTTTTTTAAAAATACGTACTTTAATGTTATTTTATACTTTAACACATTTTAATTAGGCTGTCCTGTAAAAATTAATGAATTCTTTATTAAATTATAAGAATATTTCAGATTTATTTTTACACTATTTTCAAACTATATTGATAGTAGTTTCTATTGCCAATAGGTTAATATCAACCTTTTGTTTTGTAATGGTTACTGTACAATGCGGTAATCACATTTTAGTATGATTCCTACATTTTGCTTAAATTCGTTAGGGCGGTTGAATCTAATACAACCAGGAAACAAAAGACGCGATGTGGCTTCGACGCGCACATTAGGCGTAATGCATGGCTCGTTAATGAATAGGTAAGTTTGGATATTGGATAGGAACATACACATGGGATAAAACTGCAATTAGTGATAATTTTAGTAGTACTTACGTAATTTTGAGTGCGTAGGTTTTCCAGGATGCTTCGGTTAGGTAACGCCGTTGTACGAAGGCACTAAACTGTTTGATAAGATCTGTACAGATTTCACACAATAAACAAGTCACCAAAGGCACGTTAACAATAGAAATGAAGCACTGCTAATACTTGAGTAATTACAGTTTAGGAAAACGGTTTACAGGTTCACAACACGGGGTAACACAATTTCACAAGGTCCGGTAATCAGTTGAATAAAAAACAACATGAATAGTTCGTTGATTAATTGTACGCACGTTTTACACAGAATAGCTCGTTATTTGGGGCCGTAATTACAAGTATTAACGGCAACATGGAATTGGAATGTCCAAAGCGTTACATGAAAAGACGCCAGCACAAGCGGGCTGAGAGCGTCCGTTGAGACCGTGGTGCGCTACACGACCGGTACGTTCGAGAGTTTTACTTGCAGTGAGAGAGAATCAGGAAGGAAGGAGCAATGGCGAAATGAGAGCAAGAAATTAGTCGAATTTTGCTATTGGCGGAGAGCGGGGCACGTGAGCGAGGATCACACATGCGTAGAACTAATTAGTACAGTAATCAATACGAAATCAATATTAGAGATTTAATCGAGCGGGAAGATCATATTCTAGAATGATCGACGGCGCGGGGTATTTGAACTTATTGTAATACTGAACAGTTACTAAATCTACATAGTAGTGTAGTAGTAGGTTGTTTGGTGCAAAACTAACAACTGACCACAATACTGAATGACTGTTGTTTTTGTACTTTTGTCTGAAAAGGTCAATCAGTGTATTGATATTTATTATTTTAAATGAGGTTTTAATTATTTGATCATCATCAACATCTTTTTTATCCCTCTTCCAAGTTTCCTCGGGTTGAGCCCAACTAACTCTTCTTCACCTCTCTTTCACTAAACCATCTCCCCTCCATTGCTCTTCTTATTTGGGAGTGCTTTTGAATTATCTATTAAGAATATTATAAAGTAAAAAGCAACCAGCTACAGCAATTTCTAATAGTGTCAAAGAATAGCCCAGTAGGAGGACATTGTTTGAAATGAAAGAAAACTGACATCACTAAACTTTAATTTACATAATTATGACTGCTTCTTTAATTACTATTTATTTTTATTTTTGTTAAGTGTTATCTATTATTGACTCTACTTGTCTACTTAAAATTTTATTAAGTTTCAGATGTAACAAACAGTTTGTTTGCTAATGTCTGCGAGTCTGGTTCAATTGTGCCGCTGACATCAATTTAAAATTTATAATTCAGCTGCATTGGTGTACATCTGTTTTGGAGCCTTTGACTACGTGGTTCTGGGTGCATGAAGGTCATGCAAGGTCTCCAGAGTGATTTGTATGAGAAATGAAGACATCAGGCAACAGACCAGTTCTCAGGATTCAATAGTAGACCAGACAGTCGGTATGGTATGGGCATATCCAAAGAATGAATAGATCAAAAGAGGGTTTAATTTCCATCCTGAAAATAGTATCAGAAGACATTGCCCTCAGAAAACATAAATACAAGGAATTCAAGTCGCTGTGGCAGCAAGGAATAACAGGGAGAGAGATTGGGAAGACAAAAGAAAATATTCTGTAGGATACAGGACAAATTCATACAACCCTCCCAAAAAAGTAAAAGCAATACAGACGTAACAAACTTCACTTTTACAAATGAAGCTGTCCCTAGATATTGAGCATATGGCACCCCTAGTGTTCAAATGTTGTTGTTTAGGTCATCAGCCGAAAGGCTGGTTTGAACTGTAGAGGTTTTACGAAGTAAAACGAAGAGTGAGGTGGTTTACCATGTCTTCCTCACTGAGTGGAAAAGTACACTTATCAACATGCCGGACCCTCTGAAAAGCACAGGTGGTTTACCATGCTTTCCTCACTGAGTGAAAAAGTACACTTATCAGCATACCGGTCCCTCTGAAAAGCACACATTTTTCACTTTGCAAATGACACCTTCACTTCATTCAACACAGGGTCTGGCTGTATAATGAAATTCATTACTTTTAGAGGAGATAACTCTCACTAGTGTCTTTTACACCTCTATCTCTTCTGTTCTTAAATGATTCAGTCATTTAATTGGCTGACCATGTTTTAAGAACAGAACTATTTATTTTAGCCCTGAAATGAACAGATTGAGTGTAAACAATTTGACACTCCACCTCATCATTCATCTGGAAGTGCCTTTTGAATTATCTATTAAGAATATTATAAAGTAAGTTACCTGTCTGTTATGGGCAGAGTGTCCAAATAGTATCTTGCTAAGAACAAAGATTGGATTGTAGATATTTTAGTCAGAAGGAAGGAAAAGAGAAACAAACCTGCTGTTTGCACTGTATTATTATAGTAATAATATTCATAAATAGAAATACAATTTTTTTAATAATCTACTTTATTTTATCTGTTTTAAATGATCTTCTTTTACTTTCAGAAAGTTTGGGAAACATTCAAATGATGAAACTCGTGAAGCTTTCATGAATACTTTAATGACTTTGTCAGTGATGAGATATCCTTATTATAATCATCCAATGTCGTTTGTGGATTTTAGTAACCTTACGTGGTTTTATCCTATAAAAAATGAAGAAATTGTCAGTGTCATGAATGAGGTACTTAATTGATTCATTTTCTTAATGTTTCGTCTTTTTGCTACAAACCATTATGTTGTTTTAGAAATAACTCTATATAATGTAGTTATACTTATGTAAACATAATGTGATTACTGCTACAGTAAATTTTTTCCAGTATTATGGACTTTGGGAGTTCTGAACATTAAAAGTTAGTTAAATGTATTTAATTTAATGTTAATCTCTTCAGTTTCTTCATATTAAAAAAAATAAAGCTATTAAATGTTTTTTAAGGTAAAACCATCGATGGCAGAAATGTTCATTCAGTGCTGCTGGAGGGGAACAAGTTACAATTGCAGTCACCTTTTTCGCCCTCAATTAACGGAAGAAGGATTGTGCTATTCATTTAACAGCAGAACATCAATTATGAATGATGATGCGTAAGTTTCAAATAAATATAAAGTATAAAAAATTAAGCTCAAAATTTTTATTTGACTGGCAAAATTGTAAAACATAAAACCCTAATTTGTGAACGTAAAAATAGATTTTTTTTCATTGATTTTTTTGTACAACTTTTGTACCATATTGCTTGGCAGCATGTGAGGATTGGTCAAGACAAGGACTTATGGAGGCAGGATTTGCTAGTAAGAGATGACCAACTACATATGCACAAGGCTCTGTCTAATTGACAGTACCAGAAGGATTAACTGGCATTTAATGGTAAAATATATTTGGTATAAATTTCTTTGCTAGTGCCAATTACCAGCCTTGGTCTTATGTTATAACTTTTTTTTACTAATTACCTTATAAATTTTAACGTATGTACAAGCCAAGGCTTGAGTAGGCATAATCCCTCAATAAAGATAAGTACAAATAATGTACACAATGTACACAATGTAATGTACACAATGGAGGAAATCGAAAAACGACGTCTGGTATGGCTGGGACATGTGCAAAGAATGGGAGATGAGAGATGGCCAAAGAAAATAATAAACTGGACCCCTTGGGGACGAAATAAGCGTGGTAGACCACCTGAAGCATGGATAAAGCAAGTATCGAAAGATATGCATGCTAGACAATTGGAGGGAGGAGACTGGATGGATAGAGAGGGGTGGCGTATGGGATGCGAGAGACGGCCAGAGCTGTAGAATAACTCGCTTGATATATATATATATATATATATATACAAATAATGTCAGTAATAACTACACTTATAAAATTATTATTTAAGGCTTGGGTAAGAAACAATATCAATCACATTTGTAGTGTTTTACTACAAAGCGAAGAGCATTGTTTCCTCTAAAAGTTTTACTCTAAAAAAAAAATTATATAAAAAATTTAATTCACAACTTAATATCTTACAGTTTTGATAATAAACTTTTTCACTGTTTTATTGATTTCAGTTCAGAAATTACACCTCCATTTCAAGGTGAAGGTGGAAAATTGGAAGTCTTAAGAAACAATGCTGCTGGGAAAATAACTGGAATCGAAATATTTATGCGTTTTCCAAATAGATCACATCGTCTTTCCCAAGACACATTTCGGATGGATGGATATTCTGTCAGTATAAAACAATAGGGTTTTAATAAACATGTTATTTACTGCGTACTCTATAATATTGAATTTACATTGAGATTACTGTCAAATGAATGAGTCATCTGCAGTTTGATTTTTAGCAACTAATGGGACTTATAAAACAGTGGGTTAACATGTTGAAATTTCCAACCCTTGTCATGAATCAAACTTTCCACAGAACTTTCTACTTTGTAGTCTAGTTGCTAACCACTAACCATGGAGATAACTTAATGGGACAATTAATAATGTTTTCTAAACTCTTGACTCATTGTTGATAACAAACATAATCTGTAGGAAAATAATTCAAAATATTTAAAATGTGTTACTTGTCTCATGGCAAGAGATTCTCTAATAAATTTAGTAAACTAAAAAAAAACTTTACTTTTCATGGTTCTTGCAAGGCAAGAATAACAGATATTTTTAAGCGATTTTCATTTCAACAGAGATTGGAAATGATGTAAATAAATGGCTCAGTCATTAAATAAATTCAATGAACTTCCGGAGATGAAGGGTATAATTTCTGTTAATCTTAATGTTGAAGAGATAATAAATGAGGACACAATGATAATCTACTTTAAGTCACTTTAGCTAACTGTAACAGTAAAAACAAATTTTCTATAAAACATCTATCTTTAACAGGTTATGGTACACAACCCATACAGTTATCCAGATACCTCTAAAAACATGGTCATTTCTCAAACTCCGAGGCAAGTTTACAGAATTGCTGTGTCAGTTTCCAAAACTGAAGGGGATTCCTCTTTGGCACATCTAGATGAAGCAGTTAGAGGATGTACTTACACAGACAAAAATAATCGTTTCACTACTGATTTACATTGTGCTTTGGAATGTAGGGTCAGTGAATTATATAAACATTGTCAGTGTATGCCATACTTCATAGACCATGATCCTAGTAAGTAGTACTTATTACATTAAATAATACTTACCCAAAAATTAATACTGTGATATCTATTCTGGGTTCTTCTAAAGGATATAGTTACCAATAAATGATAAAACTTCTTAAACTTGTAACAAATATTTATTAAAAAATTAATCAATAACAATAAATGATTACATGTAGAAAAATTCAATAACTTCTTGATAGTAGGCTAAATATTAAAACATGTTATTGAATACTTAAAGACTTAAACTAACGTTAAAAGAAAATATGGCCATTAATAATAAAAATAATTAATTAACTCTTGCTTACAAAATCAAATAATTTTACCTTACTGTTGTAATGAAGATCTGTCACACTAACACCACGTTAAGTACAAAACTGGTTTCAGAAACTAACACCTTCTAATCATATTTACTTCATGTTGTCCAAACACTCACTGGCTGACTAAAGAACTGGCTTGTATTTGTATGAGTAAACACACAAAATGAATCTAGAAGAGTCATTAATAGAATAATAAAAGAACATAATTACCTTATAGGGAGCTTGTTTACAGGGAGCTTGAACCCATTACTGACACCATGCGTAAGAGAAGGCTGGGATTCTTTGGTCAAATCATGAGGCTGCAAGACTCAAAGCTCCTAAAGCAACTTAAGTACAACCTCAACTCCAAAAACATCACAACAGGATGCAGATGGATCAGGGAAATAAGAGAGGATCTTAGGGAGATTGGCCTTACTCCGGACGATACAACAGAAAAGAAAAAATTAAACAATAAAATCCAAAACAAATACACCCGCTTCACACTTACAAGAAGAAACTCACAACACAAATTTTTTCAACACCAGAAAGGGCACAAAGATCGGAACGTATGAAGAAGTATTGGGAGGACCGCAAGACCCGAACAATACCATCGAAGAGACTTGGTTAATGGACTGACTAAAGTGATCCTATGCGTTCATATTTAAAAAAAAGAACATAATAAAACCTAAAAGAAATAGGATAACCCTTTCTACCTGATGCTGGAGAAATCCATATAATGAATAACAAAAAGAAATGTCATAAAGCAAAACAAAAAATAGAATAACTAAAATAAATACAGTACAAATTAATAAATATAAAACAGACATAATAGCCTAATAGAATACAACAGATTAAGAAATCTTGTGAACAGAAATGCTAGAAAAGATAAAGAAGAATGGTTGGGAAGGCGTTGCAATGAAATTGAGAATCAGTTCGAAAGAGGAAACGTAGAAAAATCGTATGGCCTAATAAGAAGGATGTTTGGTAAGCGCGCTGTGAGAAACAACATTATTAAATCAAGGGATATGAAGATGTTGATGGACAATGGGGAGGGTGCAGATAGATGGAAGCAGTATGTGGAGGATCTGTATAGTGATTCGGAAGCCTTAGATGAGCTGGAGGAGGAGAGTAATGTGCCTTTTGATGATCTGGGACCACCAATCACTTTTTCAGAAATGGAAAGGGCCTTACACGATCTGAAGTCAAAGAAATCATATGGTTTAGATAATATACCGGCAGAACTCTTGCAGGCACTGGACAACGATATTAAGTACAAACTATTTGTTCTTATGAATACTATCTACATCACTGGGAAAGTACCAGATGATTTCAAAGAAAGCCTTATGGTGCTTTTGCCAAAGAAGAACAAGGCAACAAGGTGCGAGGAGTATAGAACACTGAGTATCCTATCACATGCTTCTAAGATACTTACGGGTATAATATTGAGAAGAATTGAGGGTAAGGTTGATGCAAATCTCGCTGAGGATCAATTCGGCTTCAGGAAAAATAAGGGCACAAGGGAAGCAATAGTGTGTCTCAGAAATATTGTGGAGAAAAGCTTTCTGGTGAACAAACAGGTTTACGTTGCATTTGTGGATCTCCTCAAAGCATTTGATAGGGTGAATTGGAATGTTCTTATGAAGGTACTGAAAGATATCAAAATAGACTATAGAGATATAAGGATTATAAGAGAGTTGTACAAAAATCAAATAGCATCATTAAAGATAGGTGAAGAGCAAAGGAAGGCTAATATAAAGAGAGGAGTAAGACAGGGCTGTTGTTTGTCACCATTATTGTTCAACATTTACATAGAGCAAGCTATCAATGAATGCAAAGAGTATTGCACTGGCATCAAGATAAATGGGGTAAGGATCCAGATGCTTCGTTTTGCAGATGATATAGCAATAGTGGCAGATGATAAACCAAGTATAGAAAGAGCACTAAACACCTTGCATGAAATACTGAGGAATAAATATGATATGGAGATCAATAAGGTAAAGACAGAAGTTATGGTCTGCTCAAAAGTTCCAGAGAATGTGTCCATTAAATTAGATAACACCGCCCTAAAGCAAGTTAAAATGTATAAATATCTTGGAAGCATAATATCGGAAGATGGGAAGGATAAAATGGACATTAAAAGGCGTATTAGAGAAGCTAAAGCTATGTTTATTAGTAAACGGCAGCTGCTTTCCTCAAATAGTCTAAAGTTGGAAATAAGAAAGCGACTAATAAAGAGTTGCATTTGGAGTATAGCACTCTATGGGTCAGAAACGTGGACTATTGGAAAAGGTTTTGAATGCATTTGAGGTGTGGTGCTGGAGGAGAATGCTCAAGATAAAATGGACTGACAGGATCACGAATGTAGAGGTTTTACAAAGGGCAGAGGAAAGTAGATCTCTTTTGAAGCTTCTCGGGGGCAGACGACATTCTTATATTGGACACATAATAAGACGCAACGAATTTACGTTAAGCATTCTTGAAGGTACAGTTAATGGACAAAGGGGTCGTGGAAGGCCCCGGCTACAGTATCTAAACCAAATTACAAAAGATCTGGGTGCTGAGAGCTATGCGCAATGGAAGAGGGTGGCAATGGACAGAGCTAGATGGAGGGCTGCCAACCAATCTTACGATTGAGGTAGAAGAAGAAGAATACAATAGAATCCTACATATTATAGAAAAGCAAGAATCACTCGTCTGACAATAACTACACCCTGTCATAACCCACACAAAAGCTAGGTATTGTCATTTTGTCACAATACTTCAATTTTTTTTAGATAATTTTTATAACATATGGTATTATATTTAATACAGATAGATATAGAATAGTAATTTTTTTTTGATATAACATTATATAGTATTAATAAAATTAGCGTAGTATGTATCTTTTGGGTTATACATTTTTACATTGCAGTAGATAGATTTGAATACAATATTTTTTTACAGATAGAAAATTGTGGATTATAACACTTAAATTGTAAATAAATGACTCTCATGTTTAAAATGTATTACCCCGATTTGCTTAAATTTGTTGAATGTCAGTTTAAACTGACTATTTTAAAACTAATTATTTTTGTAAACAAGTAAAACTTTGTCAACCATAATAAAATGTTTATACTTCTACCATATTTAGAAGAAATTAAATTTACTGTAAAATGGTGTCAAACATGTGTGTTTAGAATGATTATTCACAAACCCAGGCAGATGAACCACTATATTTATACTATTATTTAAACATTTTTTTGGCATTTTGATCAGTTAGAAGGAAATTAGTTTTATAATGTTCTACCAATTAGAAATGGGCTTTGTGTGCACTTTTTGCTAACCTCATAGAGATGCATTAATTAAACTGGTTTTTTCCTTTTCCTGGTTTCATGCCATACTTTAAATTTTACAAGTTTTAAAATCAGAATACAATGCTTGCTGTATCTCTTTGAGAAGGTATAGAAATAATATTTGTTACTCTGTAGAAATTGTAGGTCAACCCATTTTTAACCTGTAGTAGCAAATGATTTAAATTAAAATGCTTTATTTTTCCTTGGTATTATTTACAGATTATAAACGCTGTTTTTTTTAGAACTGTAGCTCTCTGGGAGGGTACAGAATTAGTATTAATATAATTCATTTAGCATTAGTATGATTTCTTTTGGGTAATAAATTTTTACATTGTAGTAGACAGATTTTAATACAATATTTTTTTACAGATAGAACCATTACTTGTGGGTTACAACACTTAAATTGTCTGTCATTAAATAATGGTAAGCTAATTGGGAAATATTAAATTATTGCATGATACATTACTTTTATAATTTTTTCTTCATTTATCATTTCACCCAACTAAAGACCATGTAACTTACTTTTCTCTCACTTGATGTTTTATCTTTTTTATTGCTACTTTTATCCCAAACTCTTCATTTTTTCACTAAACTCTTCCTTCCTTCTCATAATTTCTTGTTGTCTTCTGTTTCCCTTAGAACATCTCAAATTCCTTAACTTTTTTCCTAAAAATCACTTCTGCCCTCTATTATTAATATACTGTGTATCACCTCAATTTGTAATATTACAAACACAAGGTATTAATTTTAATTGCACCAACTTTGTTGTACACAGTACTAAAAAATAAGTGTCCTTGAAGATGCATTTATTATTTTTGAATAATAAGGAAGGAATTTTAATATGAACTTTTACAAACAAAATAATTTTTAATGGATTATATACGTCTTTCCATCGTTATCAGGACCCTACTATATCCATATTTCCTATGGATAATCCATATTTAGCTATGTAACTGAAATTTCTATTTCAGACTTAGAATTTTTGAGCCAAATATCAATTATTCTTTTATCTCAGTGTAATAACTAACATAATGTTGATTTCTTTATAAAAAAAAGAAATATGTTCACTTTAATAAATTTATTTTGAATTTCGACAGATTTAATACATGTTTGTAGTGATATCATCATTTAAAATATAAGATAATTTTGTGAAAAGTTTAGTATATAGATTAAAATTAAAATTTTAAGGAAACAATATTTATTTTATGTTTAGACAATATACTAGTCACTCTGAATTTTAGCATGTTGTTTAGATAAATTATCATATGTTGTTTTAATTTCATTAAAGTGGTATAATAAAATATTATTTAAAATGGTGAAAAAAATTTTAATTTATTTTTGTTGTTGTTTATAAATTAAATGATCAATAACCATATCATCTGGTTAATTATATGATCATGTAACTTAATATCATGGAATTATGTGATCTATTAGTACATAAAACATTTTTACCTACTCCTGGTAATTAATTTATTTTCATGTAAAGCCATTCGTACACAACACAATATGAAAGTGATGCTACGGCGGTGTGATGCCCTGCCCCTTCTGCTTCCTAGGTAGAGTAGCGAGATCCACCAACGGAACAATATGAGAAAAATTTAGCTTGATCCACTCGATGCTGGCCTGCTACCTCCAGTGCAGGTCGCTTCCACATTGAGTTACACATATTGCCTATTTATACAGAGGCGTTTAATGTTAAGTTATGGAAAAACACTGTGTATTGTATGATTTTATTATTTTGGAGTACTCCAGAAAAGACATGACAGATAAAGCATAACATCAGGTGAAAGCAGAAGTCAGTTGACAGTTATGCAATGGGATTTTATTATAATAATTAAAATATATTTTAATACTGATAGTTTTTTAAATTCATTTGGGTCTGATGCTTCGACCCATATAAAGAGTTGCATACATCCATACTTACTACTAATTTCAATGAACTAGCTAGATACGGAAAATATAACTAATGATATAATAAAAATTCTTATAAATTACTTTCTAATCTATAATACATAAACACATAAAAAATATCATAAATAATTTGTTTATATTTTACAGGAAATAGTTAAAATTATGTTCCGTATGTAGCATACTAAAAATTAACAGTTAACAGTAGTGTCATGTTAGGTTTAAACTCTGAAAAGATAAAAATACTGATTTTATCTTTTTTGAAAATACTACAACTCACCTATTTTGTAGATATTCTGTTCTTGGAATGCATGAGTTAACTGCCAAAAATTGCTCTGTGTACGGATGTCTTTTGCTCTTATCACCAATATCGCCAACATTATTTTGTGACTTTCACTGTTTTCATGTACAGATGGGCTAAACGTTAATGGCTTAACAATTTCTCCCCTGTTCATGAAATCATCTCGTTGTTGATGAACTACTTCATATGTGTGTAAAAGAGTTATATTTTTTTATTATACTAAAACACAAATTTTCTTTCAGTTAGGTTAAGATCATCATCTGCACCAAAAGGTGCTAAAGGATTTCCCTCTTGGAGTATGCCAGCTTATATGCCATGTACTTGCCCGCAACCATGTTCCTACATTACATATGATACAGAGTTATCAATATCATACCCAATTTCTGGAAGTTTGTAAGTGACGTTTAGAGTTTTATTAGTTAATTACTAGAACGTACAAAAGTTTCTATTGTTTCAAATTAAACAAGTTACTTAATTTACTGTAGTTAAAAGTTATTATAACACAGATTAATAATATTGATAATGTTCATTGAGGAGACTGAAAATTTTTTGCAAAAGTCACAAAATTATAAAACAATGTTACAACATATAGGTGATTCAAAAAGAGCGCCGGTTTTGATATATCAAATTAAGAGATGTATTTTATTGAAAAACTGAAAATAAATACATCAACAAGTTCATCTTACCTTCCGATTTCATGTATGAAAAATGATGTCATGCATGTGTCCTCCTCTACTGCGCTGGCACGCATCAACTCTGTCCATGAAATTGGATATTACGGCACGACAAGTTTCGACTTCCATTTGCCCGATAACCCGTCGAATTTCCTCCTTCAAGTCATTGATGTTTCGGGGTTTATTGGCATACACCAATGACTTCAGATGACCCCAACGATGGAAGTCACATGGCGTCAATTTTGTTTGCGAAGGTGTCATCATCCTGCCGTTTTCTCAATACCCAGTCAACAAACTGTCGTCTCTTCTGGTGGCCTGCCACTTTCAAATGTTGCGTCACTGAATTTTATACGGGTGATATTGGAGATCGTACCGAAGAATTCTCCGTGCAGAAGAACATCGTAAACCCAATTGTTGAGAACGGCGACGTATTGATTTTGCTGGGCTAACAGCCACACTGTCACGAACCAACGCAACGTTCTGCTCAGTTCAGCCAGAACGACGACGTCCAGAACTTTTAAGGTCGACTGTTGAACCCGTCTCAAAAAACTTTTTCATGAGCCTGCGAACTGTTGATTCATTCGGTGCTTCATTACGTCCTAGAGTACCGCGAAGTCGCCTGACAGTAGCCCCATAACTCTCTCCACTCTGGTAAAATGTTTTGACGATTAACACTCGTTGTGCAATAGTAAACTTCTCCATGGTTAGACACAGACTGCGAGAGTACTACACTGCGAACAAGAGAAACTACAACTGAATCGTCAATCGGAATGTTCTCCGAAATAGAAATGAGGTCTAACAATGTTGCCAACCGATAAACAAAAATTTACCAGCCGTTTAAAAACCGGCGCTCTTTTTGAATCACCCGTTACTATTTATTAATTTGTCACATTGGTCTTTTACTTATGAGGTACTTACTGAAGAGGTATATTTTACTTATGGAATATACGAGTAAAAAATTGGGTAATTCTAAAAACTGTTATTTTATTTACACAAAAGTATTACTGACGATTTAGTGATGCTTGAACTAGGAGAAAAGAAGGGCATTTTGTACCACCAAACTACCGTATAAAGAATATAAGTTATGAATTAATAAATAAAAGTTTAAATAGCCTGAATAAAAGTTTAATTACTATTTATTGGGTTTTAGAAATGCTGTAATTTGAACAGGATACCCACTGGTGTTCATGTCAGACTTTCTGATAATTACTTAAAAAATTTGTAAGTACTACTTGTATAAATAATTGAAAGAAACTTTTACTAATAGATCAACTAGAATGGCATGGAAGCTATACATTTTTTACGAACATTGATACAAAAACTAGATTTATTTTTTAAATTGTAGTAATGTTAGACTAATAAACTAATAGCTGTCATCATTATTCTCTAGGCCATTAGCATACCCATCATATTTTGCTTACATTGATGTATCTTACAAACATCCATGGGCGATTAGCTACATAATGCAAGCTAAATTTGGTGCGTCTGATTTATTTGGTGAGTCATTTTTAGATAATTAAATTTATTTATGATAAAATATGGAAGGAGGAAAAGATAAATATTTATCATGCTATCTAGAGAGTGTGTGTACCTATGCTGCGGGAATGTGGTTGTTGACAAAGAGATAGAAGGATTACCTAAAAGTGGTGGAGATGGATTTCTGGAGGCGAAGCTGTGGTGTGTCACAGATCGATCGAATTCCGAAATTAGGAGAAGAATCGGCGTTCAAGGAAATATGGATACCATATCCTGAAAGCAGTTAAAATAGTTTGGCCATTTGCAAATGATGGAGGATGGTAGGTGACCAAAGATGGTGTGGAGTGGATGCCAGCCGGTAGAAGAAGGAGGGGTAGGCTGGAATTTAAAAAAATCCAGCAGACTCCAAAATCAGTTCATCACTTACCATCAAAAATTTGTTTCTGCTACTGCTTACTTCAGTAGGCTTGTCATGAACCCCTTGTGTCAAATAGCACACAAAATTAAAAAGTCAAACACAATGATAAATTCATCACTTACCAATAATTCTTTTCTGCTACTGCTTAACTCAGTAGGCTTGTCATGAACCCCTTTGTATCAAATAGTACTCAATATTTGTTTAATTAGAAGTTAAATACTTTTCAACCAAAAACTATTTAGAAAGGAATTCGTGCACACTGTAAAATGTTTCATCAATCAAATATTGTTTAAGTTTTTTTTAAAAATAATTTAAATTGTCTCAACTTTTTAAATCTTGTGGCAATTTATTGATGTATTTTCTACCTGCATAAGTTGGTTTTTGTTCAAACAATTTAGTGTTGTGATTAGCAACATAATAATCGATTCTGTTTCTTGTGTAGTGGTTGTGAACATTTAAATTCTGTAAAAAGGTATTTTGCTTTACGTGTATTATCACTTCAAAAATGTACAAAGAAGGAACAGTGACATGGTTGGATGGGGTGCAGGAGGAAAAGTCTTTGTGGCGGCTTTCTGATGGGATCTGGCGAGACAGAAAGAGGTGGTGCTTAGGAAGCAAGATATGGCTGAGACTGTAAATCCTCACATGAAAAAAAAATTATTAATTTCACCTTAACTGTTTACAACAGGACCAAGGTCCCAACTACAGCAAACAATATTATGTAATACACACACAGTACACTAAAGGAATAGAGTAGTTAAACTAGTGCAATTAAATGGAAACTTAATTCTCTTTATAAATATGTCACTTTCCAGAACCATTTTCCAGAGATGTGCAGACTCGTTTCTTAAACTCTATCTTACTTGAGCTATTTGTTTGGAATCACATGCTTTTAAAACAACTCTATAAAATAAAATTTTGTAATTTGTAGATAATAAAATCATGAACAATATAACAAAAATCACTATGATTAAAATAAATAACTTTTAATCTTACTGACAGTCTTGTTATGTAAATTCTGTCCACAAACTTGTACAACTAACCTGGCCAGGAATGATTACCCGTGTGAGGCTATTGAAACACAAATTGATGTACTAATGTTGATGATAAATGTGGTATTAATGTTTTAATGATGTGGTTACACTGTTAAAGTAATAATTTTGGAAAATGAACAGGATAAAAAACTAAATAAATATGAATGTGAATTGAAGTACTCAAGTAAAACGAATGAAAAAAATTGTGAGGCCAACATTACAGTATTAAGTGAATGAAAATATGCTTGTATAAATTTAATTGTTGGAAGAGAACAGAAAAAGAAGCCAAGCATGGTGCAGAGAAGAAGAAATGAATTTATAACTAATTGATTGCAGACAACTCGGGAAATTTGAATTTGGATAAATTCTGAACAGTATTATTATTCTGATAACTGCAGCCTGAACTGTACTGCTAAATGCAACTTGGTTGAATTTCATGAGGATGATTGTAAAACCCTAGGGTTGTCTACATTGGAGATGTGAAGAACCATATAAATGATGCAATGTATGTGTACAAGAATGTGCATGGCCATATTGATGTGGATATCTCAAAGATAGGGCTGGTTGTTCCGAATGTGAACAGTAGAAGGCGTAACTGGTTTGGCTACAAAAATACTTAAGAGTTGGATTCCAGGAAGAGATGTACTGCATCGTTAAATAGTGTGTGCCAACATAATTGCATTGAAATTTTTAACACTGAGTTGGAAGACATGTCACACCTCCTCTCTTCCCATATGAATATTGAGACTTTTTCCAAGTATTATTCTTTTTGTTGCTCTTCTTCCAATTTGTTCAGTGACTTTACTGTTAATGATGTAATTTCTATACTGTTGGTGAGCACCAGGAGAACTCACATGTTATTTTTTTTAACTTTTAATTTATTGAATTTTTAGGAATGTTTGAAATAGTATAATAATAGTAGTATGGTTAACATGTTGGTGTAGTACTCTGTGTAAATGGCTTCTATGCTAAGGGGTCCTAGGTTTGGTTCCCAGTCAGGTCTGGAATTTTTCCCTTGTATGAGGTGTGGCTATTAAATAACGAGACTGACGTAAAAAATTTTCCTTTTATTTTATACATAATCACTTATTGTCACCTTCAATATACACTCCTTCTCTATCCCTACAACGCTCCATGCAAATTTTCCATTGCTGGAAACAGTGCTGGAAGTCATCTTCTGTCAGCTACTTCAGGACACGTGCCGCTTTCTCTTTTACAGCTTCCACAGACTCAAATCTTGTCCCTTTTAATGCAGATTTCATGTTAGGGAACAGGTAGAAGATAATAACATGTGATGAAACGTGGTTTTTTTCTTATGATCCGGAAACGAAGTGCCAATCCATGCACTGGAAGAGCCGAACTTCACCGAGAGCCAAAAAAGCTCGAATGAGCAAGTCAAAATTTAAAGCAATTGTGATTGTTTTTTTGATATCTGTGGGATTGTGTACCTTCACTGGGTTCCTGAAGGTCAAACAATTAATCAATATTACTACCTTGAGGTACTTTCAAACTACGTCAAAGAGTAAGGAAAAACACCTCGAAATGTGGGAGGTCAAATCATGGGTTCTCCACCAAAACAATGCGCCAGCTCATTCCGCGTTATCTGTCAAGAGGTTCCTAGCCAAGTACAGCATCTCAGTGTTAGAACATTCATCTTATTCACCAGATCTTGCACCCTGTGACTTCTACCTGTTCCCTAAGGTGAAATCTGCATTAAAAGGGACAAGATTTGAGTCTGTGGAAGCTGCAAAAGAGAAAGCGGCACAAGTCCTGAAGGAGCTGACAGAAGATGACTTCCAGCACTGTTTCCAACAATGGAAAATTCGCATGGAGCGATGTAGGGATAGAGAAGGAGTGTATATTGAAGGTGACAATAAGTGATTATGTATAAAATAAAAATAAAATTTTTTACTACATCAGTCTCGTTATTTAATAATCACACCTCAATCACCTCATATCATTTATTAACTATGCACAATCCAAGGCTTGTATGGGCATCATAATTATAGAAAAATAATATACACAACATGAACTTATTTAAAAACTAATTCAAAATAGTCTGTTAAGAATTCATAGCTTTTTTAAAATAGGCTGCTCAAAAACACTGATATAAAAAAATTAGCCACTTTAAAAGAATCAGTAAGTTATTTAATGCTTTATTATTACGAGTATTATAATGTTCCAGTTGGAAGAAGGCAGGTGAGAAGACATTGAAGAAGATGGCAGTAGTCGAGATGTATGGGTTGGAACATCTCGTGTTTGTGTATGTGTGTAGGATTGATTGTGAGTTTGGAACAGGCTTATGCCTAATTTTTGATAGTAAGAAGAAGAAGAGGATTATAATGAGTCATAGTGACAGTAAATTTTTTTAAAACAATATTATTTTCATTTGCAATCTTTGTACTGGTAAATTTCAGAAAAATGTAACACCTCACAATTTAATAATTTATACCAGACTAAAAGCAAAATTTTCAATATAAATGTTATTGTAGTTACTACCTCAGAGTCTTAATTGGTGAAAAAATGTTAAACCAGTAGCCCTAGTTCTAATTCTTAACTTATTAAGTTCTGGATCTAACCAAACATTATTGCATAACCAAAATCCTTCAAACCATGACTAATGCCATTTTGGGAGTTGATGAGCACTGAATAGAGTTTGAAGAATTAACTAGATGATAAATATTTTTGATACTTCTAGTTAATTTTATTTGAGGCGAATCAAAGGTATGGAAGAAAACCATGGGAAAAACTTGATCAGAACAGCATAATATGACACAAAATATTAAATAAAACTTGAGATATTGAAAATTTTATGTACATATTAAATGAAACAATACATGTTTGTTTTTAACTGTCTGTTTTCATTCCAATCGGTGTAATTTGCACTGTCACTGATTTTATCGTTGTGATTTCATTTTGTTTCAGTTGCAATAGGAGGTGTGGCAGGTCTTTTGCTCGGCTGCAGTTTGGTTAGTGTGCTGGAACTATTATATTACTGTGCCAGATTCATTTATGCACTCTATGTTTACGAAAAACCAAAAATTTATCCTTATTTACCATGATTATTAAAGTTTTATTGTTTAATGCTGTTAAAAATATGAATAAAATTTGAACAAATATTATTTTAATATACTGGGTATTAAAATTATTTTTAGAAGTCCACTTTTCCTCTAATGTTCTAAATATTATTTCTAAGATTATACTGTAACATATATTTGTTTTTACTCTGGCTGTATGAAATTAAGTATATTTAAACAACAAAACTGTTGAGGATTGGACAAACAATTCACATCAAGGATAGTTTGATGAACACAAAATTTGGAGCTGAAATACAACTCCACAATGACAGAAGCTCTTCTGTAGCTAAAAAATTAATGATATTATTTTCAGCATAGGTTTCCAACTATAAGACTCTATCCAAGTGTAATACTGCAGGCAAAGTCTAAGCTTTTGAGCTTATAAGTATAGATATTGTGAAATTTAGCATGTTAATGTATAGACAACATATTTCCTCTTTGGTAAGATCCTTTTACAAGGGCACAGTATAAGACTACAAACACACAAAACACTTCTAGCAATCGCTAGTAATTAAATTGATCCTAAATGGGGGGTAAAAATGAACACACTTCGTTGGAAATGTGGGCAGTGTATTATGTATGGCAACTTATCTTGACTATGGTTCCTTAAGAACCTTCCAATTGCTGCCAGACTGTTAATATCAGAAAGTAGTTGCTGTTCATTGCTTACTGCTGGCAGCTGATGTTCAGTTTCTTGTTACTATGAATAATTTTGTACTCTCGACACTAGTTTTCAATTATCACGAGCATTTTCTTTCACAAGAGATTACTATTGTAGTTTACTCTATTTTTTATTGTTTTCTATTATTATTATTATTGCTATTATAATTTTTTTTTAATTTATACAATTAACAAATCACGTAGGCTATAATTTAACTAATTATGGAGTTCTTTGATAAGGATACTTTTATTTCTGAAAGTTGTGAAAACAAATAGTGGTTTGGGACTACCAAATTGAATCTTTCAGTATAATTTTGAATAAATTAATGCATGAAAAAATTTGTTCATTTTCTGACAGTTTTTCAGTTTTCTTTCATTATGCCTAGTTTTGTTGACATTGTCAATAATAACACATCTTTTTAAAAATTATCTGGCTAATGTGAAGCTATCAGAGACCTATTACTGCACATATATTGCAGTTGTATAGTGAATTACTAGCAGATCACCGTACAGTTGGCACATAATTTCTGTACACAGTTAAAAAATTAAAACTTTTCCTTAATACAGAATGTTAAATACATTGCTGATGTAGAAGCTGTGATTGATTGAATATATTTATGGTGGGATCAGAAACTCTTGTATTTAGGCTCACAGTAGTGACATTCTACTGCCACTCACTATCCAGGTTAAACATAATTTTTGAATATACATAAAGATGCATTCTCATATTGTAATTGTAACCTGTGAAGCAGATTTTGAAGGGGAACATCCTCTTTAATTCCCTTAGAACCAAAGAGTTCCATCTGGTGAACAACACCTTAAAATTGAAGGTTTCAGGTAGACATTGTGAAGGAAGTAGCCAAGTTTTATATTATAAAGAAGTTTTTGAATAAATGGAGGAAATCAGAAATTAGTTTTCTGTAATTTCTTGTTTGGAAAAAATTTCCTGGTATCAGTGTAGTTATTTCCTGTTAAATTGGACTTGAAGGGATCAGGACTGGTCTGGATAACCAAAAATCTGGATAGAAGAAGATGCGATTCAAGTAATAATCAAGCTATTATCACTATACCTATCATAAATATCGCTATTATATTGAGCTAAGACTCTAAACTATGGAAAAATTTGTAACGGAAAATAGCTATACTATGACTATTATTATAATATATAATACATAATCATGTATTAGGTCAGTTATGATGTATTGTCACTCAAATGGTTTTAGAACGTCTATGTTCCTGTTTCTTATTATCCTCTTCTCTCTTTGCCCTCAACTTTCAGTTAAATCATTCTAGATCTCTTTTAACCAATTGTTATTAATTTTATAATTCAAAAAGTAGTTGAATGTAGTTGTTTCACAAGCCTGGTTTCTGGCAATGTTTATATGTGATCAAAAAAGGCTACTCTCCTTTATCACATTGTGTCTATTGTTTACCTGGTAAACCACTTCGTTAGGCAATAATCGCCATTGCCCATCTACTTGGTGTCTTTTAAATAATTGTTCTTGATTCTTTTGTCTTTCTTCTGCAGTTATCTGTTGTTGACTTGGTATTAAACTTGAATATTATGACTATATTTATTTATTTATTCATACAATGGTACACACATTTTTTAATGTAACAGAATACATAATCTAGTATAACTTAATAAATAATATTACATTATAAAAAAAATATGGAGCTAGCTTCTATGTGGTTTAAATTCCTTGTTTCTGTATATACATTCACATTCATCAGAACTGTCATCTGAGATAATTTAACTAAAAATCTAAAGACCAGTCTGGATAATTCAGAAGCCTGGATGAACTGGATCCGGTTAAAGGGAAATACATTTCTTTCACTCATAAGTTATTTCACCAGTAAAAATAACTGGCTGCCATCATTTATTTTGTCAGGTGATGATAAAAATGTCTTGTAAAATGACATTTCAAATATTCTTTTTAGCTATAATTTAAAACTAATTCTATTTTAAGTTGAAGAGTATTCAAGAATATATTTACTACTTTCATTTTAAAGGTTACCTGTCATATCTGAGACATTTTATCCAAATCTATTGTAATAAATAATCTTTGAGAGCATTTTTATCTGTCATCTATTGTAACTAAAACTTACACTTTTCTATTGGTTTTAAAAATTATTAAGTAAAATATTATGCCTACTGTGTATTCGCCAAAAAATATAAAACTTAGTAGTCTTCTATTTGAGCATTTAACATGCACCCACTTTGGAAGGAATATTGTGGAAAATCCTCATTACATGGACTCCAGTATGTAGTTGCAACAGGGAGACCAATGTTTGAGAGGTTGATTACCTTTTATCTTTTAATTTTTATCTTTTATCTTTTTAATAGTGCAGATTTATTTTATTTTATAAAAGAACACTAGATTTGAGATCTATTTAATTCACAACCATTTAGCAATCTTCAAACAAAAGTTCATAAAAAATTATAATAACAAAATATTGATTAAGCAAATTGATCAGACTTATGATAATAAGTTGGTAAACTTCGTCAATATAGGCTGCTGTTACTTAATTTTTATAGCTATGCTTACATTGAATTAATTGAGATTTTAAAAACTGTAAATAGAGATTAAATTTTGTTGTAAAGGATGGATAAGGTTGTTCTTTCAGTCCATTGACACTGCAGCTCTAGAAAGCCTACTTAGTTTTTATAGCCATGCATTCAATGCTATGACATTCAATTAATTAAGATTTTAAAAACTGTAGATAGTGATTAAATTATGTTGTAAAGGATGGATAAGGTTGTTCTTTCAGTCCATTGACACTGCAGCTCTAGAAAGCCTATGGTATGAGTAATATCACGTTTCTCCTTTTTTACTCAGCAAATACACCCTTCCCTAATAAAAGTTTAAGGAGATTGCTCACCAAGAAGTTCAATGCTTCTTATCAGTCAATGCTTCACATTCAAAGATAATAAGGGAGGCAGAATTCTCCTCCTCAATGTACATTCTACGTACTGGATCACCACTAAAGATCCCTATGTTATATAGAGATGTTTTGTAAGGTAACAATGCCCAAAGCCACCTTAAGCTGCTTCCTGCTCAGACCAAATATTTCACACAAGCAAGAGTATGGGATATGGTGCCCATTAATAACTTACTGTCCCTTATTCCCCAGTCTTCAGTCTACAGAATTTTGTATTGTAAGTATTATTTCTAAATTATTTGTTAAAAAATATGCTTGTAACAAAATGTAATAAAAGTACAAACTCTGGGCATAAAATTGTCGAATAAAATTTTAAATGAAGTTCTAAAATGTAAAATAGATAAAACCAATTTAAAATAATAATTACATAAGGGTTCGTTTATTGTGGTTGGAATTTTGATCTTTTATTGAAGTCAGGTTAAATTGTTATTGGTTAGGTTGAACAACAAAGAATACAAGACTGAAATACAATGAATCGATCTCTTATAACATCCTTTAGGATTCCAGATTAAACACAACTTTGGATAAAATCAATAAACCGACAAATTACTTTTCTGTATTTTATTTGTGGTTGTTACAACTGACTTTTGTACTGTTATTAAACATAAGAACAAGATATACGAAATGATCCGATATAAACTTACTTCATAACTTTAAAAAGATTTTTTTAAATTTTTATTAACGTTATTACAGTGTTATTAAAACCTGTAAGACTATTAAGTTTTGTTAGCAACTCCCCCTCCACTATCTGTGCTTCAAGTAAACTAAAAGTGTTTAACTTCTCACACAACCATACATACAAATAAAACCAATTATTACTGGAAACAGAATTTTTTTGACATCAGTACCTTGGAAGGGGAGAAATACAACCTGAGAATAACTGCATATGTGTAATAAGAAAAACAAAATAAAATCTGTTTCTTAAAAAATAATTATACGATCTTTTTGATTGTTGGAAGGTTTACATAAGTTTCTTTGTAGAAATTTGATGTGACATTAATTGTTTTACATCTGTTGCAAATAAATTTTTAATTTTTGAAAAAAAGAAACTATAAACGATATTGTCATATTCATGTGCTAGTGTAGGCTACCGTACCTGATACCAGACTTAATAATAAAATACATTGTGTACAATAGGTGGTAGAATGAAAGATAATTACTGATGTTTAGAATAAGTGGAAGGACTTACTCGACTAAACACATAGCTACAATAGATGATAACTTAACCTTTATCTTACCAATTACATACAAAAATTTTGTTTTTTTTTAATTAAAAAATGATGTTAAGTTATATAACATAATTATGTAACTCTGGAAGCTTTAAGCCTTCCAATAGTGAGCCAGTTTTTGAAATCGGTTGGGTAGTTTCTGAGATTGTCTTGTTCAAACAAACATAATTTCTTGTTATTACTAGTAGAGATGGATTAATCTTTTTGTGTTCAGTCATGACACTTTTTATACAATAAAATTTTACATTGAGTATAAAAAAAATTATCGTTTTATTAACCTTTCGCTATCAAGTTGGTAAAAATTAACTCGTACTTTTCCCGACCATGAATTATCCTTATTTTAGCAGATTTTCTTGTGGGAAATTCGCTACTGAGGTCATCGCTGTGATGCAATTTCTCCAAAATCCCTTTAAATCTCTATCGATTCTACATCAGAGATGCTAAAATTAAGTCCCCTTAAATGTGCATAAACGCTCTTGCTTCCGTAATTTTCATCCAATCTCAACCAATTTTAATATTTAAGTTTTCCTTAGAAAATGAAAGGATTGAGTTCGTTAACTGGTGAAGTTGGTCCATGGGGTGAGAATATTTATACGTAGATTTAAACATAAAATCACAAACATTTTTTTTGTATTAAGCCTAACAAAAATATTACACATCTAAAGTAGTAGAAATTAGTTAGTTATTATTTAAAAAAAAACCTTTTCAAAGCAAGGAGCTTTGTGGTGAGGAGCTAACATATATGGTAGGAGTTGTCAAGGAATATTGAGAGATAATGGAAAACTGACAAAATTAGTTTGTATCTCATCAGTTTTATCTTTGATTTATTTTATACAGGGCATGCATACTTTGGTAACAATGCACAGGAATGGAGATTTATACAATTTTCCGTGTAGTTTTCTCTAAATTGAGCAACATTTTTTTTTCAATTTTAATTTGTTTGTTTTAAGTAACATCAACAGCAAGGACATTTTAAGTTCCTTCAGTCAGAATGGTGGAATTAAACATGTAATATTTTTCAGACCCTAGCTAGGTATCAAACCTGGGCCTTCCTCTTTGTAGTCTAGCAAGCTAACCACAGTGCCATGGAGGCAGACTGAGCAA
Organism: Catonia carolina; assembly: GCA_035578175.1. Taxonomy (NCBI): domain Eukaryota; kingdom Metazoa; phylum Arthropoda; class Insecta; order Hemiptera; family Achilidae; genus Catonia; species Catonia carolina. The sequence continues at coordinate 88,551,501 of JAQMRL010000002.1, forward strand.
AAATTTTTAAAGTTTCCATGCCCTGTTATTAGAAGAATCTCGGTTTAAAGATGCAGCATAAATGTTTATACTGATCATCTCATAGCGGAGTGGTGAGTTAGTTAAATATGTTCAACTGTAAATCAGAAGGTCCTCAGTTCTATACCCGGAAAAATCTGAAAAATTTCACACACTAACAACCTCCAATTCTGTTCCGTATTATCCTAAAATAATCGTTAATGGTTTAGCCAAAAACTACACGAATTAAATCTACTTAATTTATGCAGCTCCTGCGTGAGGGATGTTTTTTAGTTTTTATTACATAATACATAAATTTATATACTCTTTTCTTTTTGTCATGACTTCTGTCATTAGGATTCTGTATAAAGCATGGAAATGTTGTAATCATGAAAAAGTAATTCTTGAATTTTAACATTGGTAACTTTATTTTTGACCCTGAGAAAACAAAAAAGTTGTTTTTGAAAGAATGCCTGGTGCTTATGTTAGTGTGAATAAACGCATATGATGTACGTGCATGGTAGAATGAAGAAAAGGACTTGGATCACTGTTAATAGCTTTGTGGTGAGGAGCTAACATATATGGTAGGAGGTGTCAAGGAATATTGAGAGATAATGGAAAACTGACAAAATCAGTTTATATCTAAACCTGAGAATGTTTGAAACAAGGTCTGTATATGAACATGTTTTTAACACCTATAATTTAATAATTAAAAAATATTATTCATTTTTTAAATAATTCTTTTCATATCATCTTATTCCAGAATTGTTTGGTTAATCTTACTGATATTTGGTGCACTTGGAATTATTCGCCAATTGTTAGAATCATGGCAACAATTAAGTAATGGGCCAGTTCAGGTTATTGTTCAGAATCCACGAGCTGATCTGCATGACATTGACTTTCCTGGAGTAACTATCTGCAGTTTGAATAAAGTTAATGCAGTGAAAGCAAATATGTTGTTTGACAGGTAATTTTTGAGTCAGATAAGTTCTTATAAATATTTTACCATACCTCATGTCATTGTGAGCTTGAAGTTCGATGGAGTCAGCCACAGTATTGCAGAATTGCATTTACCGCGTGCTACTTATACGATTACCTCACTCACTCAACAAACGAGTGAATTCAAACGATGGTATATATCTATAATATTGTAACACCTAAGCCTAGGTTCGTTCGGGATCTGGGTTTACTAAATAATAAACAGACTTATAACAACTTACGACAATAATTTATTACTTAACAAATTACTTACTCACTTTATTTTAAAGCGGGGGTTCTACAGAGTTACTCCGTATCCCACGTCTCAAATTCTATGACCGCCTGTCCCACCAGTCACCCTCCTCCAAGTTTTTTGCTTTCATTGCCTGCATCACACCAACCTGCCAGGTTTTCCGAGCCCTCCCTCTTTTCCTCCTCATCACCGAACAGTAATTCAAAGCCACTTGAAGCCATTTATCTTCATTCATTCGTTGCATATGCCCGTATCAAAGCAACTGCTTACTCTCTATTCTTTCCACCACAGTGTCCTGCACATCCACCGTTCCCCTCACCACTTCATTTTATACATGATCCAACCTGGAGACCCTACAAGCTCTTCGTAAAAAATCCATCTCCAGAGCTTTTAAACGCTCCTCACAAAATTATTAATAACAATTTAATGATTAAACTTATCCTACTAAGAAATACAATTATATAAATAGAATTGTTAAATAAATCAAATACAAAACTTAAAATTAAACCAATTTGACTTACAATAGATTACTGTTCTTAAGAAACAAAACGATTAGCTGTCCATAAACACTTACTACCACCCGTAAGTACAATTGACGCAACTCAGAACTGGTCCCACGACGAAACAATATTTAACGGCCGGATAGTTCTTTCACTTACAAGTTCAATTTTTCACTGCCGAGTACAAAGGCGCTAACTCTGGTATACCTGCGGTCTAATAGTTTCTCAAAATATATCCAATACCATTGGCCGCTATTCTGGCACTCGTCGTAGAAGAAATAAAAAAATCTTTTCTATTACATTCGATTTCTTAGATTCTTTTCAAAACATCTTATTCATTGCAATTCACTATCCTTATTCAACTCCACGCCATACAATACACAATTATTGTAATAAAATGAAGGCAACCTATACAAAAATAAACAACCTATTATTACATTAACCATTTCTAGACTAAATCTCGAACTATGTTACGAGTTCATTATGATATGTTACTGATGTGTCATAGTTATGTTTTTACTTTCGGTTTATTATATCATTTACTTTACCTAATTATGGTATGATATACTTTTATTTATCTGTACAAGCGGCAATACTGGGTGACGAGGTGGGCGTTGGGGTTAGTAGTAATGATAGACGTTGAATCTCACAATGATGACGAATACTATGGTACAAAATATTGAAGGAATTGTCTAACAGGTTTAGCTGCTAGATAACTTATGAACTGCCCTTTTTTAAAATAAGTCTTATTAGATTCATATTATTTTTATGTTTTGGCCTACTCAAATGTAGTGGATATTAACATAGACTTCAAGGTATTTTAAAATGAACTTACTTCAACGGTATTCTATTTTATGTAGCAGTACTTCTTTTTATAGTGGCGACTCCATTATTGAAGACTGATCACAATACTGAAATCGCTCTGTGTGTAGGGGCCTACTATAATGTTCTCTATGTAACCTACTTAAAAAATTTATAATTTCCTGATAATATTATATAAAATTAAATAAATAAATAAATAAATTTAATTTTAAATAAAAAATTGGCTAAAATTTACGGACACTTATGTAGAATGGATGATAACTGGTTGACAAAACAAATTTTTAAGACACTAAACAATAGACCAAAGGTGTCGGATAAATTGTTTAAAGAAATCAGAAAGGATATTGAGATAACCAGAATAAACCGAGAAACCTTAATGAACCAAACCAAAGTTATACAAATAATTACGGACGTTAAGGGCTTCCATGAAGAGCCAAACAGAACACCGGGTGGAGAGAAGAAAGGAGAAAAGCCTACAATGAGCGAATGCTGAGAATATTGGCGGCAAAAATGCTTCCAGAAACGTCTAAAGTCATCTCACTTGTTCTTAAATTGGCTCTATACGAGGGGAAAAATTATAGAAAATATTTTATTTAATTTAATGAATTTTCTGACCAATTGGTAGTTACTTTTGTTATAAATACATTTATTATAAAATCTTGCTTTTGTTACATTTCACTAATTATTATTTGCACAGTTCGTAGTGGACTATTAGGTGCAAAACCAATAACATACCAATATGTTGACCAATTGTTGCTTTTGTACTGATGTTCCAACAGGTTAATCAACTGCTTGGTTACTGTTATTTCAAGTAAGGTTTTGATATGTGTACTACAGACTATCTCAAATGCCAACCACCGAGCTACAATACATGCTAACCAAGAGTAGCTTGAGTAGAATCATTGTAACAAAAAAATTTAAAAAAAAATCTGTAAATTTTGATTTTTTTATCTACAAAAAACTACGAAATTTAATTTTAAAACTCTTAACTTTTATAAGGAAATAGAAAAAAATAATAAGAAAACACATACCAGCACAAATGATTACCAATGGAAGTTACAAATGATTCATGTTAGTACAACGCCACTAAAATCTCAGAGTTTTCAAATGATTTACTAACTAATTTAAAAAAAAAAAAATTTTTCGGTTAAGCATTTGTCTTGACAATATCTCAACCGAAAACACAACGTTTTATCCTTTCATAACTATACCTTTATACCGACTATTTTATAATTTCATGGAAGACGTAGATGACCCTTAAATGGTGTGAGCAATATCTTTATACAAAGAAAAAACGAATTTTGAAAAATAAAAACACAATATTCACTTAAGTGTTACTTATACTAAACAAGAGACATCACATACTCAAATATTTCGTGTTAAGCAAATGTATCGGACAAAAATATGAGACATATTAATTTCATTGTGAATATTTTCGATGGTAAGAAGCAGGGTAAGAGAAAAAAGGAAGGCCGAGGAACTAAAAGTTGAAAGCATGAAAGATATGAAAATTAGTAACTATGTACTGGCATCTCGCTATTGACGATTGTCAGCGAGTGTAAGAGGGAGAATGCGAAGAGTGGAAAGTGCTACTATGTGTGCTTTTAAAATACATTATAGCAATCGCTCTAAACATGACATCATGTAGTTATTTACTCTTAAATTGATTCATTGTATGTTTATAACTACGTTGTTTTATAAAAATATCACATTGTCATCATCATCATCATCATTATCTGTCTAAGATTAGGCTCAATGGTCTGTTCCGGCATTCATCTCTTTTTAGGTCTTCCCAAGCCTCACTTCTTTCTAGGTTTATATTTCCATGCTCGCAGAGGAAGTCTGTGAACTGGCATGCAAAGTAAATGGTTGGACCAGTTTTTCTTATATTCTTAACGTTTCCAACAGTGACTGAAAATATAATTCGGCGCGAATAGCTTCGTTACGTACTCTATCTAACCGGGTACAACCTTTGAACCCCCCAAAAATCTCATTTCAGCAGCCTAGATACGAGATTCATTCTTCTGTAATGACACCCATGTTTCACTCCCATATGTTATGAGTGGTACAGCCATTGCTCTATAAAATTTCATTTGGGTGTTCTTTCTCGTTTTCTTTCCTATTTTCCTGCGAATAGAACCGCATACAGCTCAGAATTTTGCCAGTTTTACACTCACGTCACCATCTTTGTCATAGGAAATCTTGCATCCTTAATACCTATTGTACATCCATATACATTCATGGGATGTACATTGTGCATCTCATTGTATCCTATTATTTATTGATCCTTAACAAACATTCATTCTAAATAAGCTTTTCTAAATAAATAGCAGACATGAAAAGAACAGTTACTGGAAAGGAATTCATGGTTGAGCGCAATATGTTTAAAACATGAAAGAATATTTTTGAACTACATTCAGTTACTATTATTTTTTAACAGAAATGTCGGTTCATATTATAGAAATAAAATATAAATAAATAATGAATTCGTATAAAAAGTTTTATTAAATTTGGAAGTTTATATAGAGATATCATGGACGTTTTACCTCTCACTTCAACAAAGTTTGAAGAATGTTTGGAAACTTTTAATATTTGCTGAAATGGTACCAAAACCTACCTTATGAAATAAAACTCTGCTTTGCGAAGTTCAAAGTACAAAAATATTTATAGTAAAAGTTTAATAAATTTTTTGATAGATGAATGCACCCATTAATTTATAATGAAATTGTAAAATAAATTTTCATACACTATCAATCGCAAACGCGCTTATTGGTAGGAATTTTTATTACTAGAACTTAGTCATTAGTTTTAGAGGGGTTGCAGTAAGATTGTGGTTGTAAATATTACAAAGGTTGGTTACAGCATTGTAGGTTATGACGATGATGATGAAAATAATAGGGATAAACGTCAAAATAATAACCAAACTACAATACTAAGTAACCAAAAGTTGACCTGTCGGAAACTCACAAGGTGAGTAGGCAGATATTACTCAAGGTGAAAAACATATTACTCCTAATTTCTTGACGTAGATTCTGAAAATGAGGTCAGCAAACCAATACAGTGTACCCGTAAATAAATACAGCGATTCGAAATTTTTCGGTTCCATTTTTTACGGTAAGGACTTTCCACCCCCAAAGATCAATAAAAATCTGGAATTTCCGAATAGGTCAGTTAACAGCTGACCATTACTAGATCTTTCAGATCAGTATAATTTTATCCAAAACTAAGAAACCTGTAAAATTGCACCACTTCATGGAGACCAAACGTTTACTAAGCACGGCACCAGTGCAGCAATTCTTCAAAGAAACGAAATATCAGTCCAGTGGGAGCCGAGACCGAACTCGGTAAAAGAAACCCTTATCCTTTTAAACATATAGATCGTAAATATATTCTTCTTCTTCTTTAGGTTCCTATCCGTTCCGGGTGTTGGCCAACATATTAACAATCTGAACGTTATCTACTGCTGCTCGAAACAGCTGTGTTGTCGTTTTCGAGTACCACATTCTCAGATTTTTTAACCAGGAAATACGTCTTCTCCCCACGCTACATTGTCCAGCTATCCTTCCTTGTAATATAGATCGCAGCAACCCATATCTTTTCTCGTTGCGCATTACATGACCCAAATACTCGAGATTCCTAATCTTTATCGTGTAGTATACATGACTTTTGATTTCTGCATGCGTCTCAGTACCTCCTTATTAGAGACGCTATCTACCCAGGAGACTTTTAGCATCCTTCTGTAGAGCCACATATCAAACGCTTGAAGTCTTTTACTAATTAAATCATTAAGCGTCCAAGACTCCACGCCATAAAACCGCCGTAATCGAGAAAACATAGCATCGCAAAAGTCGCATTTTTGTAATGCTTAGATCGTGGGTTTTGAATAATTTACTCATTCTATAAAATGTCCAACGAGCTGTTTCAATGCGCATTCTAATTTATTGATAACGATCCCAACTATCATTCAATGTCGTTCCCAAACACTAATAATATGTACTAACACGTTCAATATTGTGATTATACAAGTGTCCCACGAAGAGGTGGCTATTTTTGAATTAATATGCCGGACGTATCGCACACTCTACAGACTGGAAAATTTACAGTTATAATAAATAAATATGTAAAAACGTACCCTCGAGTCATTTGCTTATGATGAAGCAAAACAAAATGGAGGAAAGTAATTTTATTTGCATAATCATTTCAAATTAGATATTTATTATAATGTTACTTAAGCAATAAAATGAAAGAAATATGAAAGTGATAAATTATTAATGAACACAATTTTTTTCATTAACCTTTATTCGAACTGATATCTATCAATAGCTACGCCCTGATAGAAACAAAACAAAAATAATTCATAAGCGTTTTTGAAAAATTGCCGAGTTATTAACAGCAGTTCCTCTTCAATCAGCCTCATTAATTCATCGTCTGCTGCAATGTTGTGAGAATAAACTTTTTCCTTCAAAAACCCCAATAGGAAAAAATCGCAAACAGACAAGTCTGGCGATCTTGGAGGCCAGTCCATGAGGCCGCTGCCACAACGGTTAGGAAGATTTTGGTTTAAAACCGCTTTGGCCACATTAGCATAATGTGGAGGAGCTCCGAAATGCTGGTAGGAAACTTACTTACTTATCTTTCTCAGGCTCCGCCTGAGAAAGATGAGGAACTATGTGATTAGTTAAAATTGATGTGTATCTGTCTCCAGTCATTGTCTAATGGGATATATCATAGACGATAAAACACCATTCTTGGTGACAGCGACCCTCACTGTTATATCCTTTGATTTCAAGTGGTTTCATCCACAAGATTATTGTTCATTTTTTATATTATTTTCTTATTCCGCCATTTTGTTTTTTGATTTATCATAAGCACATGAAACTCGAGGGTACTTTTTTACAAGTCTATTTATTATAATTGTAAAGTTTCCAGTCTGTAGATTGTGCGATACGTCCGGCATATTAATTCAAAAATAGCAACCTCTTCGTGGGACACCCGGTATTTATCGTAAAACTGAAATTTGGTCGATAAATTTTACTAATAACCATCAGTTTGGTCTTATTTATAATAATCTTTATCAAAAATTTATAATAAAATACATCGAGACCATACTTCTCACTGCACGTTGTAACGCTATTCATAAGGAGTTGCAGTGACTCCCAAGTTATCCGCAAATATCATGGTGTCATCGGCATCGTATATTATTTATTATCTTTCCATTCAAAAAGATGCCATGTTCCATCGTATGTATAAGTACTGTTATTATATTTATTTTATTTTATAATGTTTGAACCACTTTCATCTGTCTTTTACTTTCAGAAAATTTGGGAAACATGGAGACAATGAGACTCGTGAAGCGTTTATGAATTCTTTAATGGCTTTGTCATTGATGAGATATCCTTATTATCATCATCCTATGTCTTTCATTGATTCAAGTAATCTTTCTTGGTTTTACCCTATAGAAAATGAAGAAATTGTTGATATCATGAATGAGGTATTACATTAACTTACTTAATTTAAAAATTAATACAAAACATTTTAAAATTTATCTGAAAAATTATTTTGTTACAGAAAATTAATTTATGTTAATGCGGTTGGTCTAACTGAATTCTTGTATGAACACGAACTTACGAAATAGGAATATTAAAAAAAACGAACTCCAACATAACATACATGACTTATTTTAGCATAACTTAAAGGTGGTTTATAAAATAACAAACATTTTTGAGAGCCTAGTTTAGCATCAAAGTATTTTTAAGTTTTGCAAAGGTTGTTTTCATTTAGCAACATTTACTCGTGATTAAATTTAAGTTGTACTGTTTATTGTTTACATTAACGAGATAAAGTTTTGTGAGTGTTTGACACCAGATTTTTATGTCATCTGTATTTTGTTATATTACATAATTTTATTTTCATTTATATCCTTTCGATAATACGAAGGATTATAAAAGTATACAGTAAAACTGATCTGAAATACTTATTTAATTTATGTCGTTAATGTTTTGGTTCATATTAAATTTACTAAATATTTTATTAGGTAAATCCATCTTTGGCAGAAATGTTTGTTACTTGTTGCTGGAGAGGAACAGGTTACAACTGCAGTCATCTTTTTCGTCCGCAATTAACAGAAGAAGGATTGTGTTATTCATTTAATAGCAGAACATCAATTATTTACGATGAAGTGTAAGTATTCAATAAATTAAAAACAGTGAAATAAAAATTTAAACATTTTCCGCTTTTCTGTTATTGTATTCACAGCAGCTGTATAATGAATAGCTATGTTCACCTAGTGATTGGAATTTAAACAAAACGTATTAACGAATGGGGTTTATGGATTGGAGAAGAAAACCACTCGATAGTACATTTTAAAGAAACTTTAGTTTGAAGTTAAAAGGGATGAGAAAAATATCGATTTTTCTTTATTTACAAAAAAGTAAAAACTATTGTCTATTGAGGCCCCTGTTCAAACTCGAGGTTGGTTACCACGAAGGTTATAGGATGACAAAATTTATGTATAAGTTAAATAAGGTAAAATTCTCTTCCCAAAAAATCTGCACAGCGTAGGAGAGTAGGAAAGGGTCATTTACGAATGATATTTGTAGATCATTATTTTTGACAGTGTTAGTTACATAAAAGGCCGCGTCTACAATTTACAGTCATGTTTTAAACTTCAATCTTTGAATTCTGTTTATCACTAAGGAGTTTTCATAGACTTATACTTGACTAGCATACATCATTATAAATTTCAGAAATTTCTTATAAACTTTCAGTTTTAGGTTGATAGGGAATTTACGTAATCATGAAAGTAAGAAACTTACTACATGTAAAACGTAAATTGGAAATTTTATCATTTATATTTACACCAATTGTTTCTATGTAAGTTTTAGTTACAAATAAAACATTTAATTTCACCATATTTTAAATTGAAAATTGTAGAAAATCATAATAAATTTATTCTATTCCTCACTAACAAATGGAAGAACATATTGGAGTAATGAGTAGGGATACTTAAAAATGGAATTTTTGGATTTATAAAAATATCCGTTTACCATAACAGGCAGGTGGAGTGTTAAATTATTTGCTCTAGATCTGCAAAAGGATTTACCAGGACTACAAAAAAATGTTTCTTATCACATGGTCAGCCAATTATAAGACTGAAGGATTTAAGAACAGAAGAGATAGAGGTGTAAAAGACACTAGTTAGAGTTATGTCCTCTAGAGTAATGAATCTCATTATAAAGCCAGAACTTGTGGTGTATGAAGTGAAGTGGAAAGTATATACTTTTCAGTAGGCATGCTGATAAGCATACGTTTTCACTCAGTGAGGAAGGCAGTAGTAAACCTTCTCACTCCTCGTTTTACTTAGTAAAGCCTGTAGAGGTTCAAACCAGCCTTTCAGCTGATGACTTAAACAAAAAATATCCGTTATACATTCAAATATTCACATTTATAACTTAATATTTGAGTATTTAACACTATCAATCATGTTTACCGTGCGATTTATTCTAAAAGAAATATTTTATATGAACAAAACTTAACTTATTAATTTAACTTTGCAGTTTTGATAAGTGTTTTTATTGTTTTACCGACTTCAGTTCAGAAATAACGCCTCCTTTTCAATCTGAAGGTGGAAAAATGGAAGTCTTGAGAAATAATGCTGCTGGAAAAATAACTGGAATTGAAATATTTATGAAGTATCCCGACAGATCACATCGTCTTCCCCAAGATTCATTTCGGATGGATGGTTATTCTGTCAGTATAAAATAATAGTATTTTGATACAAATGTTATTTATATTGTATTTTATAATATTGATTTTGAATTATAGTATATTCGTTCCAATATTTGTCATTGACACGATTGGTTTTCTAATATAATATTATTTTTATATTTTCACAAAATAAAAGTAGACAAATAAACGGTAAAAATAATAGAAAGCTAAAATATTCCTATGTGAAAACAAAAATAAAACATCTTTAGAATTTAGTGAATAGGTACACGTTTTAATAAAAAATTCATACATTTAACCCTGTGGTTGTGGCACATATACTTGCCACAAAATTTTCTCTGAAAATCCCGATTTTGTTTCTTTCATAATCTAAAACTGGACCACTTAATTGGTTTTAACTAAACCAAAAAACTGTACATCTCTTTATTCCGTAAGATCCAAATTTGCTTGCCTATAGCGAAGGAAAATAAGCTTTATTATGTGTGACAAATATAGAAGCCACAAACACTTTACGGTAACAAATGACACTAAATAATTTTCTGCTTAAAGGGTTAAAATGTAACGTCCGTACCAGTGCATTTTTAATGGAGATTCTGTTTGTCCTTAAATACAGAATTCTACTGAACTCATAAAATTTTTTTATCTTGACCTGTATGAAAATTTATAGGAAAGGTCGATTTTTCAAAATCGAGTTTTCACCGAAAGTACACATTTTCAAGCCTCCTGAACCAAAAAAACATGTTTTTAGCGATTGGTTTGTGTGTCTGTGCGTCCGAGTCTCTGTGTGTGAACAAAATAAATTAAGAACGGAATGGCTTACAAAGTTGAATCTTGCAATTTAAGTTAGATACCACTAGAGGACTCGACAGGAACATTTATTTCAAAATAGGTCAGTTGGAAATAGTAGTTAATTATATAATTTTTAACTTATTCGAAATTTTCTCAAAAAAGCTTAGATTAGCTTCAGTTAGTGATTTTCTGTTTTTTGCTCATCAAAATCGGGTTCTTACGATTGCGGTCTTAGTATGCTTTTTACGGAAAACATAATTGTTTAAGTTATAGGAAATAAAAAAAATCTACAACTTATATTTCAAGATTTTTTCTACAAAACCTATACAGCGTCTATATACCAAATAAGGGGGTAATTTCTACCTAATTTTGGGATTGAGGAGAGGATAAGAAAAGTATTTAAATGATAATTTACTTTAAGCAAACTGTAAAATTATAAAAAAGATTTATATCCTACATTTATCTGTTACAGGTTATGATACACAACCCATACAGCCATCCAGATTCTTCTCGCAACATTGTTGTGGTTCACAGTCCAAGACAAGTTCACAGAATTGGTGTGACGGTTTCTAAAACTGGGGGAGATTCTTCTTTAGCACATCTAGATGATGAAGTAAGAGGATGTACATACACTGACAGAAATAATCGTTTCACTGCAGATTTACACTGTGCTTTCCAGTGCAGGGTCAGTGAAATATATAGACATTGTCAGTGTATTCCGTACTTCATAGACCATGATCCTAGTAAGTGTGTTTTATATTAGCCTACATACAATATTTACATAAAAATTAATACTTCAAAACTTTTAAAATAAACCTGTAAATTACTTTTTCATCTTTAAATTGTTATCAAATACACTTTGTCTAAATTTATTAAAGAACTTCAATTTCGGTTAGTTTGACGTTACTTTAAGTTCAGTATATTCCCGTTTATCCACATAAGATGGAATAGTTTGTAGTTGATAAACATAAGTCTGAATAATCTGGAAATGAAAAGACGTGTACTAACGCCGTAACTTAGCACTTGTTTTCCACATACCATGTTCATGTCAAAACATTTGCCTAAGCGGCAAATTGCTGGTCAAGTTGTACATTACATTATACCACAAACAGTACGTATTATACGTATGACGATGACACACTACGTTAATTAAAGCGTTTTTAAAACTGAAATTAACCGCCTCCGGATCATAGTGGTTAGCGCGCTAGCCTACAGTGCGAGATTCGATTCTCTGCTACGGTTTGGAAATAATTACAATTCAAAACCCACATTTCCAGTTACATAAGCCACTGTAGTTACTAAGACCAAATCGCTGTTGATGCGACACTAAAACAACTGAACAAAATCAAAATACACTTGTAAAGAAAGTATTTTATTAAATTTTGACATAGCCTGCATATTCAAAATATTTTGACTTATTGGTAATGTGGGGACATTAAAGAAACTACTATGTTATTGTGTGTTTAATAATAGTTAGTGATCACGGTCCTGCTACAAGTTCTGCGAAATTCTAAAGTCGGTTTACAAAAGTCAATCCTTTTCCGGACTGATATACCGACATGGCTGATCTCAACGGCTGATACGCCGTTGAGACAGTGTCATTCGGTTATGTGTGGTATAAACGATTTGGGTGTATTGGATAAAAGTGTGTATTCGTAAGATTAATAGTGAGCAATTGTTTTTAGGTAAAACATTATTGTTATTATAGCTATCGGTAGGCTAATTTATAATAAAGTTTAGTTAAAGCTATGAATGTGTAATAACATTTTGTAATTAATCTAGTCTAAGTAATTTAATTTTAAATTATTATCAGTCTAAGTGTTATAAATTGTTGTTCATTACTTTGTTAATAGATAAATTGTTGTAAGTTTAAAAGAAGTTTGATTATCATTTATTATAACCAGATCCCGAAAACACCTGGATTAAATGTTACAATATATTAACAGCACTGTAAAATTTTCTGTAGGCTACAGTTGTAAATTAATATTTGAAAAATCAATAATGTGTTTTATTTTAACCACGTTGGTGTTTTTTGCTCTCATGTCTCGTAAGCATTTCAAGTTTTAAGCAATTCGTGGGAAGATTTTCTATTTTATGGTACTTCACAATATGTAGGCTTATGAAAAAAATAACGGATTGTTAATGATTCATAATTAGCTTATTAATAGATACATATAGTAGTAAGAATGTTAGTGCATTCGACTAAATACGTGGATTGTATCATAGTAGAAGTAATCAGAATAGGCATGGTGTTTAAAATATTCCTATATATAGTCGGTTCAGATGATTCGAAAGCCCGATTTAACGGGATTGTGTAGTCTACAGGACGAATACAAGACCTTGTGGTTGATACTAGATGTAAAAACGTTTACTCTGATTCTCTGGAAGAATAATGCGGACAGAAACATTTAGTCACCGACAAAGTATTTTCGAAGTAGTTTGTCCAAGTTCGTATATTCGTCCGTAACGTGCATTGTAATATATTTTGTGAAAAGTAAAACTATTATCTGCGGTAAAGAAAACAAATATTTTCTACCATATTTTGGAAGCAAAAAGTCAAGCAAAAGTTTAATCGTGCCAAGAATTTTTTTGTGTTAATTTTTGGGAAAGTCCAAATTCAATTTTTATATTTTTTCATTTTTTTTGTGTCAATTTTTGGGAGTTCTGGGCAATGGTCGTTAATAAAGTGACTTATACTATTATACTAACTGAATTTTAATTATTAAAAAAATTATTTAAAAAATATTTTAACGTTGGCTTCTATTACGCACACACTATGTTGCTTAGTTAAGAGCAGAAGAAGTAGTTCTCTGGCTATTAGGTCGAAAAGACCACCTGTAGCTTGTAGAGAATATCTCCCCAGGCTAACGGTAGTGCAAACATCATCAAATCATGCCTACTAAAGGAAATTGTATTTTCGTGTGTGAAAAGATAACAATTTATCCAAGTTCTGTAAGCATAGTTTCACGCACGTTAAAAGGAGTATATTACTCGCTATGGGGAAATTTACTGCTACAGCAAGTTCAGAATGGGGAAAAGGTGATGAAGAGAAGAGTATTTTCTTAAAGTATGAGTGTTCATTCCCCTCACCATGCTTTCTACGAGTATGTAGTCTCCCACAATAACCGCACAACCAGCGTTCTTTCTCCAACAAAGGTAGCCACACATCACCGTGCGAGCAAAAAGCGAATATTGTACATAAACCAACTACACTTACAAAACGTGAATGAATTGTACTTAATGAAATGAAAACAAAATTCATGAATTGCACCAGTGGTGGTAAGCAAAAGATATGGATTGAAGGTAAAAAACTCTCACAGTTTGCTACCTTTAAATACCTGGAAAGTTCTATAACATTTGATGGCAGGTGTACAACATACAAAAAAAGCCGAATAGCGCAAGCCAAGGAAGCTTTCTTCAAAGAAAAAAGTGTTTCTTTGGAAACAAAGAAGAATTATGTTAGAAGTTTAATTTAGAGAACAACCTGATACATAGATCCTACATGGAGATTCTGATACATGGATCCTACGAGAGGTGGATAGGAAAACTGAAGCCTTTGACATTATGATGCTGGAGGGGAATGCTTAAGATTCCATGAACGGATAAAGTGACTGAGATTGTACTAACAAGAGTGGGTTAGGGAAGAAATCTGCTACCCACGATGAAAAGAAGAAACAGTATGATTGGGCATCTACAGCGACATTCGACCTGGTGTTCACCAACCTTCTTGAGGGGCTGATAGAGGGTTGACACGACGGGAAGAACAAAATATATGGATGATTTAAGGAGGGGAAGAGAATATAAGGAAGCGAAGAGACTGGCTATGAAGAGAGTCGGTTGTAGACCCAACACCTCCGGTTTGAGGGGAAAACATAACGAATCAATGTTTACGGTGTGAATATGATTCGTCAATGATTTTAATATTCTGTTGTTTCCCCCATTTTCTGGAGCTGAGCTTTCTTATTTTAGTAAAGTTTTATTCTAAAAATTTATTAACGAATAACGAACTGTATAGTGCGAGAAATAATCGTAAATAAATTCATTCCTTAATTTAGGTTTATTATTTGATAAACTTATTACTTAAATGTAGAAAAATGTAGTAGAGTACTTCAAAACTTAACTACAAATGTAACTATGAAGGCAAGGAGTAATGAATGTTCTTAGAATTTAACAAATGATATGTTGCAAAATCTTATCCAATTTATCTACCATTTTTTGTCTATAATTTATTTTGCCATTACTTACGTTGCAGGAATTTAAACTATTGTACAACAATGTTTTTTGTTACAGATGAAACAGTTACATGTGGAATACAACATATAAATTGCTTGGCATTGAACAATGGTAAGTACCTAGAAAATATAAAAACATGCTGTGACACAATTTTAATAAAATGTATTACAAACACGGGTATAAAATTTATTTTAACTGTCATCACCGACAACTTATGAACAGGTCAGAGAAACAATTAGACTACTGTAAATAAATAATGGAAAGATTTCAATGTGAAGTTGGGTGAATGAAATATTTTAAGTAAAAAACATAAATAACCTTCAGGATTAGGTACAATATATAGGTTTTATAATTTGTTTAATGGATGGTTTTCTTCGATACGTTATTAGAAGGATTTTCGTATTTGTAGAATTCACTCGACTCTATAACTGTGATCTTCTACTTTAGACTTTCAATTTCTCAGCCAAATCCTTATTCTTTCATCTCACAGAAATGATTTACGTTTTGAATAGATAGGAATAAACTTCTCTGTCCATTTTAATTAATTGCATTGAATTTTTATAAATTTAATGAATTTTTATTACAGTGCATTAAGTATATTTATAGTATACTTAGTGATACCATTAATTTAAATCATGATAATATAATTTTATGAATAGATATTTGGATTAAAATTTAAGGTAACATTAATTTACGGTACATTTTATGGTTTTTAAAATAATTTTATTCGCATTTTTTTACGGTAAGGGCTTGAAATAAAGCCTCTACAGGGATAGTTTCGTATTCTATGCCTAAAAATGAATAAAACTCAAATCTCTAAATAGGACAGTAAAGAGCTGATGATTTCCAGATTTTTCAAAACATTATAATGTTATTCGAAACAAAGATAACTTTCGTAAAAATTGCTCTACTTCGTCATCATGGAGTTCAAAAATAGATTAATCACGGCATCAGTGGAGTGAATCTTTAATGAAGTGAATCATAAAAACCAATAATTACCTATTTTCTGCATTAATCGGAAATTTTTAAAAAAATAATGACGGGAAATGGAAAATCTGCTCGTGGACAGTTGCATTTTAAAAGAAGGTTGACCGGAATCTTTCCAGTGGAAATTAAGACCAAACCGACAAAGAAATTCTTATCTTTTTAAATATATAAATGAACTAGTAAATGTTTTTGAAAGTGGTTTAGATAAAATATTAAAAGTAATTTTTCGATTCCGTTAACGTGATACGAATCATATTTTACTTTAAAATGGTTCTAATAATTTAAATTTTATAGGTTGCTCATAAATAATTATAATTGTAATTGCAATTGTAATATAATCGTAAATGATTTTTTTATAATATTATAAAATCACTTGAGCAATCATAAGAAGTTTTCTGACCTACTCCCGACATTTGATTAATTTTAATTTTTCTCATGTCATTGTTTCTGACGGTCACAATTTTTTCTCCACACATAACTATTAATATTTTTTAATTAATTGATTTTTTTTCTGTACATAATTATGTAGTTAATGAAGAACCCATTATGTAAGTAGAAGAATAACAATATTTTTATTTAACTAAAATGAAAATTTCATTTCAGTTAGATTAAGAACATCATCTGCGCCAAAAGGTGCTAAAGGATTTCCCTCTTGGAGTATGCCAGCATATATGCCATGTACTTGTGCACAACCATGTTCCTATATTACTTATGATACAGAGTTATCAATAACGTACCCAATTTCTGCAAGCTTGTAAGTAACTTACTAAAGTTTTATTAGTTTATTATTGGTATGTGTGTAAGTGTATGCTTTCTCATAGCTTAATTCACGGTAGTAGGTATTAGTAGGTCCAGGGTTCAATACCCGCCTAAGATCTGAAATTTATTACTCGATAAAACCCTCCGATTCTATACTGAGGACCCTTAGTAGTCACTGATAACCAAAGTAGTTGATTCAACTTTAAATGAAATGAACAAAAACGTAATACCAGCAAATTTATTGAACTTAGCTTATATGAAAAAAAACTTCAATTGAAAAGTTCTGTAAGTGACAAAATAGCCTATTTATTATTTCAAAACAAATAATCTTTTAAAAAATTATTTAAAGTTGCATCAACTGCTTGGTTATTAGCTACTACAGTGGGTTGTGCGTTGGCGATGTTGGTAACGTGCTCGCCTCTCATCACGCGGTCTTGGGTTCGAATCCCACTCGGGCATGGCATTTTTTCATACGTTACAAAAAATTCATTTCATCCTTCACCGTCTGCATTAGCAGCAATTTGCAAAACAGTCGGACGTTAAACCAAAAAAAAAAGAAAAAAGTGGGTTGTGCATCTAGAACGATGGGTTTTGAATTTTCAGACCCTAGCCGGTAATGGAACCCGGGACCTCCGCGTTGTATAGCCTAGCGCACAAATACTACGCTGCGAAGGCGGCTAAAACAAAAATATTTTTTATTGATGAAAATGGTTAGTATACTTTACCTGACACAGAATGAAGAAAAATTTGGATTATAAATAAAATGTCTAATTACTGAATTATTTTTTTTCCAATAACAAATCGATAATTAAAAAGTATTGAAGTCCGTTGATTTATTAGGATGATCGATATAAGAGATGTAATCGTAAAATAAAATAATAATTTTACCAAGTACTAAACAAGAAGATGATTTCATTACCTTTAATAAAAAATGTACAAGTAGGCCTACGAGTATAGCAACAGATAAACAGTAATTTCTGTGAAAAATACATCCATGAAAATGTTTTAAAACTTTATTTATTGGGAAGAGTTTTATTTTCACAAAAGTCTAATATAGATTATCATTTTTTGGCGAATATTTGGACAGGAATTTCCAAGGTTCATGACTGGGTATGTTAGTTGGTTCCTTATTAATCTCGTTCTCCCAACAACTGCATTAGAAAATTCAAAGCGACTTTTACCTACTAATTTGACCACTGAGCTGGCCTCGAGGCTAAATGAAATCGAAATAGAATTTTTATGAGAGAAAAACTGGTTTTGTTTTAGTAAATTATATAAGTATTGTTACGGTGGGTAAAAACTTTTATTAAATATTGTTTTCCAGGCCGTCAGCATACCCATCTTATTTTGCTTACATTGATGTATCTTACAAACATCCATGGGCAATCAGCTATATAATGCAAGCTAAATTCGGTATGTCAGATTTCTTTGGTAAGTAAAACTTTTTGATAATTAAACTACTAGAATAAATTAGAAGAGAACTTTCTGATAAATAAGTAAAATAAAATAATAAAATAGACGTTTTTGTAATAAAAAAAGTATTTAAAAGTAATTTGATAAATAATTATAATGTATTTTGGTGGTGTTTACAGCAATAAAATTTTTATATTTGCAGTTGTTTTTGATTGTACAACTATATCTTATAAAACGTAAAAGTTTAAAATTTTATACGACACTTACAGTAAATTTAATTACCTATATCAAAATTGCACTGTTCTGTCTCCGATGGTAAATCGGTGGTGATCTGGTGAGTCAAAATCAAAGGTTCAATTTAAACTAAAATCTGGGTATAACTCAGCATCACTAAATAGGAAAAGTGATAAAACCTTAAAATAGATGATGATATTTTTTGAAATTGATGTACAGAACTGGGGAAAGGAATAATTTACTAATTTATTGTCACCGGATGGCGACATAAAGTGGCGAGTTGATGGCCGTCAAAAGGGCCGATTAAGCGGTGGTCATCTTGATGGGAAGCGTCGGTCGTAGTCGTCGTGGCGGTCGATGAGCTGGGCGACAAGACGTGTCGTCGTCCAACGGATATATATTCTTCTTCCCTCGCAGTAGTGCGTCGATGACTATCGACGATCCGGTGGGCGTAAGGCTCGGTCGAGGGACCGCTTTGGGCATCGTTTGCGGCAGCGGGCGATGATGGTTCGGTCGACGGCTTTCGCTGTTGGGTCGGTGAGCGGAAGCATCATCTCTCTTGGGGGGTCGTCGACTAGTCTTCGCTGGAGTCCTGTAGCCATGTGCCGTGGCGGACGTCTTGTCTGCTGTCTGGATCGGAATTGAATCTCTGGGCTCAGTGTAGCGCTCTTTATATGATTGCCGAGAGCGCTGTGGTAGAGGGCGGTTACTGGCTCGGCCTTGATGACAAAGGCCTCTGTCGGTACGCACACAAGCCTACCGCACCTTTCGGAACTATTGGCGGCTCCCTCTGTCGCTAGGTCGGAAGCTTTGATAGCCAGCAGCACAGTACCTAATCAAAAGGGGCGACGGTGACATTACACATAAATATTTCCGAAATTTTCAAAAATAATTTTATTCAAAAAGGATTAGGAACCGAAATAAAATTTTAAATATTAATCGCTGCCTCAGTCCTCTTCCATGGAAGTAAATCGTGGGGTAGTACAAAACCACAAGAGAGTACAGGCGGCAGTGATGCATTCTTGAGGAGAACAAAGGGTTGCAATCGCAAAGAACCAACTGAGAAACGATGATATAAAAATTAACTGGATGTTTACAACTTGAATAGCAAGATTACAGAATATCAAAATCGATGGAGGGAGCTAATAGAGAGAATGGCTCAAGAATGATTCCCCTCAACGTTTTGAAATACAGCCCAGAGAGGAGGATAGATGTTGGAAGGCCACGCAAGAGATGAAAATAATTCAATAGCTTTTTGTCGCTGTTGTGAGTCTTAACTGGTGGTAGCCTAATCCTTGATTGTGAAAAGAAGAAGAAAAGAATTCCACATTGATTGGTGGGAATAATCTGAATTTTGTGAGAAATCACAGAATAATAGCCTAAATATTTATGTATTATCCAAATGATTTTTTATATTAAACATACTTGGTAATCAGTGGTTTAACGATAAGATTTAACAGGTATATTCATCGTTCCTTACCGAGACATTCTGACAATATTATACTACTGGAATTATTTTTATAAAAGTTCTGTAAAGTTTTTATATGAACGTTCTGTTAAGCTTCAACATTTATTAACAAAGATAAACGTAAAAAGTTTTATTTTGATAAATTAAATAATCAAGATAATATATTTCATCACTAATTAATGCCTAGGGAAAACTATTGTTTATGCTGGTAAAGTATAATGAAAATTATAAAAATCTACACATTTTAATTTATGGATGTATTGTTTCACAGAATTTAATTAAATGATACGTTATACCACTGCTATTTTATTTAAGTAATAAATAAGCTGCATGACATGTTTGAATCTCTTATCATTGGTCGTAATTTTTATCAGGAATGGAAAATACAAAATTAAATAGAGTTTGGAAATTATTTATACAGTAGTTATTAAGACTACTCATACGCTTCTAGTTTTTATCACTCATTTGTAGTCAGGAACTGTTTCTTCTGAAAAAATAATCCAATGTGATAACCGTTCTCTGTTTTTCTGTTTGCCGTGGATAGAAAAGTGATTAAAAGGAAATATTTTTTCATTGATTGTCAGCTGATCACCTGATGAACTTGCTTTCCTAACCGGTTTTACATACAATTCAATGGTGTTTTCAACTGACAGACTGGATCAAAGGCATTGTACATTTATCAAAAATATTTTTTGCTTAAGATCTGTACCACCTTCAACTATACCGGTGGGCAAATACTTATTTACGGATTTAAAACAACGAAAGATAATAAAAAAATATTGGGCGCCAGTTCTGTCAGCAGAACATGAGAAAATTGAAAAATAAAGCTACATTTCTTTGCATTCAACTACAATATTTTTAATGTATTACTTAATAACAAACTTATTCTTAAATTACCCTAACCTATTTTAAAATATAGCCAACCTTTTTTCTGCCGCGACTTTAATACAAAAATCAAAATTAATAAACCCTTAATAACTATACGAATGAATTTACGAATTTACCTTTAATTAAATATTTCCCCCTTTCTTCTTCATCTCCTCGTTCTCCTAGTCACTTCTCCAAATACTACTCCTTCTTAACTAACTGTTCCATTCTAAAATACCAATGGACCTGATTTTAATTTCCTGGATCTGAACAAGAAAACCTCTGGTTGACAAGCCTCCCACTGCCACCAACCGTTCAACCAACCTTAAGGGCCAAAGGGAAGGAGAACCATCCCAATTATTGGCTGCAAGTTGGCAGGTGAAAGAAAGGCCCAAAACCAAAAAGGGGGAAATACACCCGCCTAATGAATATCAGATGAATGACAGTTGGCTATATTTACAACTTATTGTCTAACTCCTGCTCTAATGTAACTAATTCTAATAATGTGGTTTTTACTTTAGCAATGGAAGTTATAGTAATTAGGAATTACCATAACTTCCATTATTTGTACGATTGTATTTTTACGACAATTCAGATCACACAAAAGAAGTTAATTTTGTATCTATAAAGTGTTTTGTTCGGGTTAAATATTATGTAAGTTTAAATATTTTTTCCAGACATATCAAATATTTTTGTGTTAACTGACCAGACTAAATTACGAATTTGTAGTAAAATTACATATCATTGAAGTTTCATAACTGTTTACACAAAATAAAAAAGTGAATATAATTTAGCAAATAAAATAGCAATTATAGAAAGTTAATTGACAAAATTAAAAAGTATATGCAAAAAAGAATTTTTTAAAGTTGTTTGGAAAATTCCTGAAAACTTTTTTAAAACAAAATACCAAATGCATACAGTTTAAAAACAACTTCTTTTTAGAAAATTTATTTTGTTGGTTCAGAAAATATGATTTTTTAAATGAAAATAAAATAGATGTGTTGCTTGTATCAGAAACCCATTTTACTGAACGGCACTATATGCGACTTTTAAATTACAGCATATATGTCACCACTCATCCCGATAATAGGGCGCACGCAGGAACGGCTGTAATTATACGAAATTCGATTAAACACTTTGAACTTCCTAAATATAGAACAGATCATATTCAGGCAACAAGCGTTTGTATTACAGACTGGGCTGGAGATTTAACTTTAACATCTGTTTACTGCCCGCCTCGGCATAACATTAGCAAAGATCAATTTCAAGAATTTTTCAACACATTAGGTGCAAGATTTTTAGCTGGAGGAGATTATAATTCTAAGCATACGTTTTGGGGCTCGAGACTTATCAATCCAAGAGGCAGGGAATTGTACAAAACAGTTCAAATTAATAACCTTAACAGTTCATCCTCTGGTGAGCCTACATATTGGCCGACTGATAGACGTAAGTTACCAGATTTATTGGACTTTGTAGTTACCAGAGGTATTTCTAACAATTACCTTGCGGTACGCTCCAGTCAGGATCTGTCTTCAGATCATACGCCTATATTAGTCACGGTCAGCACAACAGTACTATGTTCTGAGAAACCTTTTAAATTTTGTAGTAGGAGAACTGACTGGTGTAATTTTCGTAACTTATTACAATCAGACATCCAACTTAATATTCCTTTACAAACATCAGATGATATTGAAAATTCTGTAGAAATCCTTAATGAGGCCATCCAGACCGCTTCTTGGCAGTCAACACCTGAAGAAAAAGCTACGACCAAGTACTTGGACTATCCTACAGCGATTAAGGAGATGATTGTGCAGAAACGCCGATTAAGACGTTTATGGCAGTATTCTCGTCACCCGCAGGATAGAACCAACTTCAACAGAGCTGCACGTGAACTAAAGGAGATGATCCTGAATGTAAAAGAAGAAACGTTTAATGATTATATTCAGAATCTAAGTCCTACGGCTGATACAGATTACTCCCTGTGGAAGGCGACTAAAAGGTTTAAACAGCCTTGCCGGCCTATTCCACCGTTAAAGATGGAGAACAATGATTGGGCTAGAAGTGATGGTGAGAAGGCGCTTCTATTTGCAGATCACTTGGAGCAGCGTTTTCAGCCCCATGATGTGCAATGTGACCCGGCACAGGAAGCAGAAATCTTAAGGTCGGTAGTAATGGACCCGCAGCAGCGACAGCACCATTTGGAACGGGTTACAGTTCGTGAAGTTAAGCGTGCGATTTCTGAATTGCATCCTCAGAAAGCCCCAGGATACGATCTCATTACAGGGAGGATGTTACAGAAATTACCGAGAAAAGCCCTAGTAATGCTTACTATGATAATTAATGCTGTGTTCCGCTTAGGATATTTTCCTGGCCAGTGGAAGGTAGCAAAGATTATCATGATATTGAAGCCAGGTAAATCGGAAAATGAGTTCTCCTCGTATCGTCCTATTAGTCTACTCCCGGTGATGTCAAAGGTTTTTGAAAGAATATTTCTGAAGCGGTTGAAACTAGTTATAGAAGATCGTCATCTTATTCCGGACCATCAGTTTGGGTTTCGGCAGCAGCATAGTACCATAGAGCAAGTGCATCGATTGACAAGCGTCATCCGTGAATGTTTAGAGGAAAAGAAGTACTGTTCGACTGTTCTGTTAGACGTTGTTCAAGCATTTGATAGAGTCTGGCATCCTGGTCTACTCCATAAATTAAAAGCTGTGTTTTCGGAGAATCTGTACAGTGTTCTGGTTTTGTATCTTAACAAGCGGTTATTTCAAGTCCGGGTTGGAAATCACTTAACGGGTTTGAAAGAGATCAAGGCGGGTGTTCCGCAAGGAAGCGTTCTGGAACCAATTTTATATGTTCTGTTCACAGCTGATTTGCCTGTCCTTGAAAATGTAATCATTGCCACCTTTGCTGACGATACAGCAATAATGTCATGTGATGCAGACCCAACTATTGCGACACGCAGAGTGCAGATGTATTTAAGTGAGCTGGAAATCTGGCTGACAAAGTGGAAGATCAAGGTGAACGAGGGCAAATCTACGCATGTAACGTTTACTACCAGAAGGGCAACTTGTCCTCCTGTCCAACTGAATGGCAAGAATATTCCACAGGCAAAAGATGTAAAATATGTAGGAATGTATTTAGATAGAGGTCTGACTTGGCGCAAACACATTCAGATGAAAAGGAAACAGCTGGATTTAACATTTAGGAAGATGTATTGGCTCGTTGGTAGGCGTTCTCAGCTTTCGATTGACAACAAACTACTTTTGTACAAATCCATGCTGAAGCCGATTTGGACCTACGGAATTCAGTTATGGGGGACAGCATCAACTTCAAACATCGAGATTCTGCCACGGTTTCAATCAAAGGTTCTGCGGATCATACTGAATGCACCGTGGTATATTACCAATGCCGATATACATCGTGATATGGATGTGCAGACGGTACGAGAAGAAATACGAAGTTTCAGTTGCAAATACATCGAACGTCTAAACAACCACGTAAATCACTTAGCACTGAATCTCTTAGACAACAGTAATGATGTCAATAGACTAAAACGTGCTACAGTACTGGATCTCCCAGGGCGATTCTAATAGTGTGATTTTAAAGTGTTCTAAATATTATAATGTTAGTATTATGTAGATGACTGTCGTGTTTGAGTGTGAATGTTGTGAACAACTGAATGAACGTTTTAAATTATCTCCAGAAAAGTTAGGTGTACATATATTTCGAATTCATGTGCTTATTATTTATTACTTCTTATTTGTTTTTTTCGTTTTACAGGAGGTTTTGTTTATTTATTTATTTTTTTATTTAAAAAAGCACTATCTAATTTTGATTGTAAATATTAATTAAGAACGGTATAATATGTTTTTAATGTTATAGCCTAATTCGTTAATTACACCAGTGGGTTGTAATTTTTCATGAGTTATATCAATTTGATAAGTTGCATTTATTGTTATTTATAACAGATTATGCATTAAAAAAAGTTATATGAAAAAAAAAGAAAATAATATGATGAAAGATGAAGCGAGCGGAGGATAATATTAAATGAAAGAAAATGTACTAATGATTGGTTTAATTTTGTTACTTTCATAACGAATGTAATCAGCATCATCGTAACCATTTTCTTCATAACAGCCCACCTACAGAAGTTTTATGTACAAAACAATTACTATTTGTGCAGAAAAATAATATAAAAACAGTTTGTTCTTAATAGTTTTTGTAATTAAATTTATAGGATAGAAGACTTTTCCCGAAGTTTGTTTTACTATTCAATTAGCGTTAATTTTAGTTTCAGTACACATGTTTACAAAATCGAAATTATGTGTTAAAATGTCTCAATAAACTAGTGAACTATAAATAATAGCATTTGACAAATTATTATTTAATTAAATATATAAACCTTAAAATCAATTAATGTTAAGCTTACTGTACTATTCAATTGTTGAGCTTTACTGAGCTTTAACTTAAATAGAATAAGCCACAGTATGACCGGATCGCAATTTCATTGTGCTACTGGTTAAACTATGTAGCTGACGATATAAAGATATAATAAAGTGATACTATACGATAACCTCACTAGCAAACGACCGCATTAAAATGACAGTATACTATTAATACGATACGTACGATACTGATGTATTAACGTTCAGTTTTTGTTTTCATTTCATTATGTAGTTTACCATTTGTCTATTTATCGTATGACTAACCTACAAAATTGTTTTTACTTATCTGTTACGAGGCAGATTGGAATTCGAGTGGCGAGATGAACGTGTTAGTAATGGAAAAAGTTGAAGATCACCATAATATGATGTACACTTACATATAATTTCTCCTTTACCAAGTGTAATTGTTTATGTTTGCTAACGCTTTCAGTGTAATGATTTCCGAGCATTTCATTATATTGATTTATCTTTAATGACTGATATCTACAAGATGACTTAATGACTTAAATGACTGCGCTATCATAGAAAAAAGTCCCAAGAAAAAGACTCTCCCATAGTGAATGTTTGGTGTGGGTTAATGTACGACCGTGTTATTTGTCCATTCTTTTTTCTTGAAAGAACAATTACAGGAGACATGAAACTAGATATGCTTGAGTTGTATGGTTTTTCCTCATACCGACCAAATCGAACACGAAAAATAGCTTCCGAACAATTTTTATGCAAGATCGAAAGCCGGCACATTATTAATTAAACGTACGCACAGCGCTGAACGCCGAGTATCCTAATGGTTGGATTTGAAGAGGTGACCCTATTTCCTGGCTGTCTTGAAGCCCAGATCTCACTCTTGGACTTTTTATTTTGAGGATACATTAAGAACATTGTTTACATGTGAAAAATACACCACTCAGTGCATCTCAGTAAAAGATTATTACTGATGTCACTACTGTAATTTCGGAAATGATCCAGTGTACATGGGCAGAAATCGACTATCGCCTTAATGTCTGCTGTGCAACTTCAGGAGCACATATAGAAACCTATTAGATATGTAAAAATCTTCCAACTTTTACCTACATTTTAAGACCCCAACCAACTCGATACGTTCATTAAACTTGAAGTAGTAATTTAAAAAAATATAAGGGCATTCTTTTTCGATGACCTGGCATAAATCCCATTCTGTGCGCTTATTTTTATCGCTTTATGTACTGCTAACATTGTTATGATATTTTTTGCTTTTCTATCTTAAACATAATCGTAATATTGATGCGCTATCATAAAAAAATAAAATGAATAATTTTATGATAATCTGGAACATCCGATTTGTTACTGTTAATTCAAGGATTGCTGAATGTAAAAGTACGTTCTGTAAGTTAAACTAAAAATAAAATTGAAATCGAAAAAATTTTTTTATTAGCGGCAGGTTAACAATTAGGCAAGCAAATACGAACGAAAACCATGGGAAACCCTTGTCAAAGCTGCATCTGGTAAAATAAATAAATAAATATAACATATTAAAAAGTAGTACAATCTTTTTATCAGTAAATCTTTATTCTTATTAATGTAATTTGAATTAATCACTGATTTTTTTTCATTACAGCTCTTTCTGTTTCAGTTGCAATAGGAGGTGTGGCAGGTCTTTTGCTCGGATGCAGTATGTTTAGTGTGTTAGAACTATTATATTACTGTGCTAGATACATTTATGCACTCTATATCTACAGAAAAGCAAAACTTTATCCATTTCTACCATAAACAAAATTGTTATAAAGTTCACACCTTGAAAATAAAGTGAAATTTAATTAATATGATTTATACCGTTCTGCATGATGAATTATTCTTAGTATACACTTTCCATATAAATGATTTAAGAATGATTTTAGTTATGTAGTATGTATTTGTATTCTGTAAAAGATAAATAAAAACATCATTACGTGAAAGTATCATCTCCATTATTAAAATTATAATAAATTAAAACCTGATTTTATTGTTATATTTCTATATTTCCAAAAAAATTCGTTACGAAATTATTGAATAAATATAAATTATACTCCCGTTCTGAAAGTAATCTGTGGAGTTCCTAAAAATAAATAAAACAAAAAATGTTAACGTCTACATTATCCCGGCTCTTCAGTTTCTTCAATTTTGGAAAAGTGTGTCTATAACGTATTTCCCAGCAATTAGGCTTGTTTATTATCCGTAATAAAGTTTTATTATACTGATAGTGTGCTGAATTCTTCTATTTTCCATTTTCCTTGTAGTATTAACAGTTCCGAGGGAGGTTAACCGTGGGAGGGGATTAAATTGTATAATAACAGTTCCGAGGGAGGTTAACTTCCGTGGGAGGTGATTAACTTGTATAATAACAGTTCCGAGGGAGTTTATGGA
The DNA here is from genome assembly GCA_035578175.1 of Catonia carolina. NCBI lineage: Eukaryota > Metazoa > Arthropoda > Insecta > Hemiptera > Achilidae > Catonia > Catonia carolina. The sequence goes on from JAQMRL010000002.1 coordinate 88,579,353, forward strand.
TTTTTGTAGTTCTCTGATCAAGTGACCAGGAAGTGGGTTTCTGATTGGTTGGCGGTTGCAGTCTCCTTGGACCTGGAAGAAGAGGACGCCTGAATTGAGCCAAACACTACTTCCCCAATGTGGGGGGGGGTAAACATTAATTTTCTCGTCGCTTCAGATTAAAAAAAGTTTATTTCTTGACCTTTTGCTGTTAAACGTTTTATTTCATCTAGATATTTCCAGTTTTCGGTAATTATTGTAAGACTTATTGAAAATTGTGTATTTAGTGGTAACCAATTAGAACAATAAATACGATTTTTTAAAAATCTTAATGCTAACTTCAGCTGACAGAGTTACTTACTGATTCCTCTAGTTTCATCAATGTTTCTACTGTAGCGAAACCCTGGGAATCCTAATAAGGTCGTCCAGACGTGATGGTACTTCTACTGGAAAAGTAATGAATTTCGCTTCTATACGAGTTTATAATGTCACAGAAGTGAAATCGGATTTCCGTCACAAGTTATCGGAAACTAAGTAAAGAGTTGACGAACAACTTATTGATGAGGATTCAAAAAATACTACATTGAAAACTGCAGTACGACCAGTCTTGCATTCACCCCTTGGCCCACTAGGCATAGCAGCTAGCCAGCTAAAAAAAAAAAAAACAATTAATTATTATTTAAAAAACAAAAGCTAATTTTCTCAAAAAAAACTATTATTGTTACGCAGATAATAGTACTCAGTAGGGCCTACAATACTATAGAAAACAAAATTAGACAAGACCGGCTCCGTGGAGGTAGCGGAAGGTCCCGGGTTTAATTCCCGGCTAGAGCCTGGTAACTATTACTGTCAAAACCACCGTAATCGCCAATGAACAATATATTGATGTAATTTTATATAAACTATAGAAAATTCAGAAAAATACAATTCATTTTCATACCTACGTAGAATTAATAAAAAAAATCATAAATCCGGGTCTGATAAAACTTCACACTGACAGAAGCTCTTCTGCATTTCAAAATTAAATTGTAACATTCGTAGTATAAATTTACAGGTTTGAAACAGCCCCGTTTTTATAATAGTGGGTAAAGACTAAACTTTTAGGCTAATGACTAAAACATGTTATGAAATACGATATGGCAATTTTTCTCTTTGATAAATATCTTTTACACCACACAATGTGAGCTGTTATTATCGCTATGATTATGTGTAATTCTTTTATCAATAATACTCGAATAAATTCAGGTAGATTAAAACCAAAGTTTATGAACCGTAATTCATGTACAAGGCCAAATTAAATAAACAAAGGATCTAATTTTACACACTGTAGATTTTGAAGTTATTTGAAACATGAAAGAGGGTAATTAAGGTTCATATCTGCAATTTAAATTTAAATTTGTATTGGATTCTAATTATTGCAGAATTTAAATGATTATGTTCAATCTAATTCTACAGAGTTACAGAGGGAAAATGAATAATGATGAAACAAGCATACAAATAACCAGCAAAAGAGTAATTCGATTACATATTGAATAATGATTAAGTGTACACAGTTTTGGTTCTTTATTGGTTCAATTTGTAATTATTTAATTTATTTTACACTCACAGGTAGTAATTCATTCATACAATAAATTAACATACGAGTTTTCAAGATCCTTTTATCTTTTGGAACGTAATTTCTTTGGCGTTTTAAATTTCAACCACCGCCTTTCTATTTAAAACCGAAATAATGGTACTAAATAAATTTAGCTTTTTATTCAGGATATTTAAAAATATTTTTACTTTTATACGTGCTTTAAAGAATCAAAATTTATTATAAATATACAAGTCGATACGTCATAAACGCGAATCTTTTAAAGAATTATTATTTCTTAGTATTACTTGAATAATTTAATTAATTAACTCATTATTATTTAATTTGTTTAAAAAAAATAATAGGATACATAAGGAGAAGAAGGTAAATAGCCTCAGTTGATGTACGGTGGATGCTGGAGACGAGGTGTGGGAGAGGGAGACTGAGATTGTCTTGATGGCAGAGTATTGTATGTCGTGCGACGAGGTTTAGAGATTTGAGGGAGGATGACTGGCGGGATGGGGTTAGAAACACCGGATGATGTAGTCCACTCGCATCCATACACAGGAGCGTTGATTAGTTATCCCAACCACCATCAATGGAAAAAATACAAATTTCTGCCCTAGAAACTGCAAAGCTATGGTGCGAACAATACAGTGCTGCTGAAGAATAGTTACCAAAAAGAATTATAGATGTTGCTGCTACCAAAAGTTCAGTCTTAGTTCAAATGTAAATTCAATATTTTTTTTAAAAAATAGTATGAAAAAGTGCGTTAAAAAATATTTCATAAAGGATTTACCGTAGTTTATTTCGTTAATTTATTCAGTTTTGAAGGTCAGTATTTTTCAGTTTTTTTATAACTTTAGTACTCTAGATTTGTTATAAATGCAATAAATTAATGTTTATTTTTTAAACTAAAGCTTAAGTTTAGTCTTAGTTCAAAAGTAAATTCAATATTTATTATTTTTAAATAGTATGAACAAGTGCGTTAAAATATATTTCATAAAGGATTACCGTAGTTTATTTCGTTAATTCATTCAGTTTTGAAGGTCTGTATTTTTCAGTTTTTTTAAAACTTTAGTACTCTAGATTTGTTATAAATACAATAAATTAATGTTTATTTTTTAAACTAAAGCTTAAGTTCAATCTTAGTTTAAAAGTAAATTTAATATAAAAAAAATAGTATGAACAAGTGCGTTAAAAAATATTTCATAAAGGATTACCGTAGTTTATTTCATTAATTTATTCAGTTTTGAAGGTCTGTATATTTCAGTTTTTTTATAACTTTAGTACTCTAGATTTGTAATAAATGCAATAAATTAATGTTTATCTTTTTAAACTAAAGCTTATTTTAGTCTTTATTAACGTATTATACATTAATTTATATTAACATTGTTACGGTACAGTGTATCAAGTTACAGTATTTAGCGTGTATGATTAGCCGAACTATTTGATTATCAGAATCACTTTGTTCCCAATTAGTTCGGATAACTGACGCTCCACTGTGTATGTAGCCTATATACTAGCTGCCCGTCTCGGTTCACTCGGGTATAATTGAATCGTCTAGTTACAAAACCAGATACGTTTAAAACTTTCAAATTTTATATTTTTGAATTTTCTAACAGCTAACAACCTTTTACATGTATCTAATGCAAAATCCATATGTTTCAAAACCATCTCAATCCTTAAAATACGTGCATAAAGATATTGCTTAGTTTCAAAACCACGTAGTACATCCATTTTTACTTTCTCTTGCCTATATGAATATATAGGAAGGAAAGTATTGTTTTCATGTCGATTTTTCGAAATCGAGTTTTCACCGGATCTATACGTTTTCAGACCCCCTGAACCCAAAAAACATGTTTTTAGCGATTGGTCTGTGTGTGTGTGTGTGTGTGTGTGTGTGTGTGTGTGTGTGTGTGTGTGTGTGAACAGAATATCTCAAGAACGGAACATTGTACGAACTTGAAACTTGAAACTTAAGTTACATACCACTACCGGACGCGACACGAACATTTTCATCAAAATCGGTCAACCGGAAGTAGTAGTTTATTCGTATAATTTTTCAGTTTTTTGCGATTTTCTCAAAAACTGGTCCTACGATTTTTTTAAAATCGCCTATTTTACTCAATTTTTTATTCTCTACAAGATAGGGTAGGCGCCATGTTTGCTGAAATTCTCGGTGAGGCTGTTTTCACGTAAAAACGTTGTTTTTTTAAGATTACGGCTTTAATATAAATTTTAGCGCAAAAACTTATATAATAAAAGTTGTAGAGAATTTAAAAACCTACAACTTCTGTTTCAAACATTTTTTTGTATAACGCTTAGTTTAGTGGTAATTTGCGATTTTCTGTTTTTTTTCTCACGAAAACGTGAGAAAAATCGATTTTTTTAACATTTCGGTCTTAGTATGCATTTTACGACAAAAGTGTATATAATTAAATTTATAGAAAATTAAAAGATCTACAACTTTTGTTTAGAGCATTTTTCTCTACAGAGCCTAGTTTAGCGTGAAAGCGTGATTTTCCGTATTTTTAAGCCAAACTGAGTTCGATTGTCATTTTACGTCATTCACTCATGATTAAAATAAGGTTATGTTTTTGAGGTTAGTTTTTGTTCATTTCTAATGTTTTAATACTAATGTTAGGTTTATTGTTAATTATTTGCATTGGCAAGAGAAAGTTGTGTGAGTGTTTCACACCAGATTTTTTAGTATTGACATCGAAAAAGATGTTTGTCACACGGCTCGAACATTAGTTTGAGGTTGTAATAAATATGAGTAGGTATTTGCAAACTGTATTTTAGTGGACGTTTTTCTTTTTTTTTAAATTAGTGTTGTCGCTTTTCGTAAACAATAATATTAAAGTTAGTGATTTAATTTATTAATGTTACGAAATGGAGTGTTATCCTGAAGAATTTAGTAATAATAAATTACGAAAAAAGTATTATTAAAATTTTTTTTCGTATGTTTTTAATATTATCGTACCTAATTTTTGTAAATTTTATTCCTAAAAGACCACTATGTGAAATTTCTCTTAAACTACGATCATTAGAAAACTAAAAGTCAGTATGTAAAATCCTCTACTCTAATGTCATTTCTCGAATAAATCACAATATTATATCATTTCATGTTTTTGAGAGAAACGTTTTTCAGGTCTCCTGAAAAATTTGCATTTTTGGATGTATCTGATTTTGTAACAAGACGATTCAATTTTGTTTACCTTAATAATTTTCAAATTTGGGTGAACTTGGTGGAGGAGTCCAGATATGTACCTATATGAGATTTTTCCTAATCAGAAAATCTTTATATATACGTATATATATATATATGTATTTTATATATTATATATTTATATATAAAAGATTTTCTGATTTGGAAAAACCTGATCGGACTCCTCCACCAAGTTTTAGCCAGCTACCTCGTTCGGAACTTAAATAAACATTATTAGTTTAAATAAGTATAAATTAGTTTTTGTATTCGTTAAGGAGAAAGTTTTTTAGGTGCTCTGTAGTTAACTTCTCCACCGAGTTTCAGCCATCTTACTCGTCTGTAAGCGAGTAAATTGACAATATTGCTTTAAGGGTTGAATACCCCCTTATTGGTAAATTTCAACCATTTTTCAACCCGTTACTGGTAAATGTTTGAAATCATTGAGGTGTAATTTTTTTAGTACCACTACACGTAACATCACCGAGTTTCAGCCATCTAACTTATCCGGAACTTAGTAAATAATCAATTTCGGTTGAACACCCTTTTCAACCTTTTATAGAGGTACATTTGAAAATAGTTAAGTAGTAAATTTTATAGTTGAACTAGTATCGTTACCGAGTTTTAACCAGCTTGCTTGTCAGGAACTTAGTAAACGGAAAATATCGGTTTAAGGGTTGAAAACATTTTTTAACTCCTTAACGCTGGTTTGTCGAATTGTTTATGTTTAACTTTTATATTTACCTTACTGGGACTATCCCCTTTAAATTTAAGCTGTCTAGCTATTGTCCAAATAGGAGAATTAGTGATGTGTTAGTCACCCAATCAGTCAGTAAGGGTTTTCCCATTTATATAGGCTATGTATAGTCAGCTCAGCACAATACCTTAAAATTACACAATCATAACATTTATCTATCACAGATGTAAACCTCCTCTGTATATCATGACAATTGCAGGAAAGATTTTATCTTAATTTTATCATTTGAAATTTACCAGTTAGTTTTTCTAACCTAATTAGGTCGCTGTTTTCGTACTCTGCATATTTATTAATTTTAACTTATTCTTTATTTTATATTATGTGAAACTTTTCTGATATTAACTTTTCTATTTTAATTTTTTTTACAAAATATTTTCTCTAATCTGTTTTAAACGTTGTTCTTTAAAGTATGAAAAATTAAATCCTTGCCAAATTGGATGGGTTCTTTGTTTTAAGCATTTAATCTATAAATTTTAAAGAGTTAAAATTCTGCCAATCGGTATTGTTCTTAAAGTGATATAAAAATTAAAGATTGTATTGAAACCATGAAAATCGGGCAAAAAAAACCATTTTTATTTATAAAACCTCTCTGATGTTTCATAAGCCTACGCGTAACTACAATATGTACCAAATATGGAAAATTTTAATGACTACATGACCTTTTAATATGATAGCCGTTTCAATAATTTGATGTTCAGTCGAGAGCTTGATGACAGGTGACGGATGGGGTGTAGTATTGTAGCCATTCATTTAGTGCATTCATGAGAGAAAAGTGTACGTTTGTTGCTATGGTTACGTTAATTTTCGTTGAACGCTAACCACCACCTCAGTGGAAACGGGAGGATTTCACGGACGGTACACACAGTCATTTATCTACAGCACAGATACTACTCAATCGACTACACCTAGGTCTGTTGAAATCCCTCTTTATAGAGAACAAAATTGGTAAATTGAAAATCACCAGATATTTCTAAGGTTTCTTAAAGTTTGAAGAATAAAATGTATGTAATATACTTGAACACTTCTTTTAACTTTATTGAACTATTATAATGGTAGATAAAGTTCAAAAGACTTTACAGTAGAATTTTTATTTATTAAATTTAGGGCCCCTCATTAATGAAGTCATTAGTGACCAGATTATGGCTACAATTTACTTACTTAAGGGTACCCGGAATGCCTATCTCTTGATCTGCACCTACTGACTTAGTAGCATCTTTATTTATTGTTAGAAAGATAAGAAAATAAAATTTTGAAATTTCCTCTTTTAAAAGTCATAACCTTTTGCCTTTTTAAGAGGAAAATAAATATTCAAATACATTATTTTACTGCAATATTAATTCAGGACATTGATATTATGGTATAAAAGGCTGTGCAAAACATTTAATTAAAATTCATTCAAAGTTGGTTGAGAAAATGTTCCTTTTGTGTCAAAAATGGCTATTTACGGGAACAAGAAAAACTAAAAGAAAACACATCAGTGTAAGTATTGCAAAATAGTTAGGTTATGTAAGGATAAACATGACGACCATTTAAATTTTTTTTTGTTTATTTTTAACGTCGCATCAACTACTGTGGCCTTAGCGACGACGTTGGGTTGCAACTGTGAATGAGTGAATGATGAAATGATTTTTTGTAACGTATGAAAATTTAGATTATTATTATACACAGAATTCAATGATTTTTGTAACGTATGGAAATTAAGATTTTTACTATACACAGAATTCAATGTGTTTCATTCAAAACTGGCCTAATGCGAACTTAAAGTTTTAAAAACAAAAGATATCGTACAAAATAAAAATAAATTATGAATTTATCCTACTGTCATTCAAAAACAGAGATGTTTATGCAAAGTGGTAACTTTCAGAAAGTAACGTAAGCGTTCAACATATTTTTAATTATTATTTTTGGGGGGGGGGGGTAAAAATTGCGAAAATACCAACAAATTGTAGTCTACGTCATAAGAAGCAGGAAACTCTGAATTTCAGTAATGTGCAAAAAGCCGGATATGTGAAAATTTTCAATTTTCCCTGTTCCGGGTACCCTTAATACAATCTAAAAATGGAATAAATGAACAAGAAAACTCAAATAGCTAACAATAATTATTTAACAACATTTTAAATAATATGTTAAACAAAATTGTCATCTAAAAATCAAAATAATTAGAGTAACAAATAAATCACGCAAAATAAACGATCTTCTGATTTTGTGTTGCGTTTTTTAAAACTTACTTTTTTATTAACGGATGTCTTGTGTTCTGCCATACACTCCGGAAGCGATGCTTCTCAGTTGCAATTCCTACATTTAATGGAATATTTCTTTTTATTTCCATCGTATCTGAACGAATTCCAGGCTTATTCTTGAATGAAAGTAGTCAATTTGTGTACTGCTGTATCTATGCCTTCCTTGAACATCAGTGAAATATTGAAGCTGATTCTGTCTTTTAGTGATTGTCTGAAGTGGTACCAGTTGGTAATTTTATTGTGTAGTGAAGGATGAGAATGTGTTAGTATAAGAGTAGTGTTTATTGTTACTGTAGTAAATGTAGATAATCGGAGGAGAGTTCTAAACAAGATTCAATGTTAGTGCAACAAGATGGTAAACCTTTTCTTCTTCTTCTTCTTAAGGTGCCCCATCCCTAAGGACATTGGCGATCATCATGGCCCACTTTACTCTATCTGCTGCTGTCCTGAAAAGCTCTATTGATGTTTTTCCACACCATTGTCGTAAATTTTTCAACCAGGATGTGCGTCGTCTTCCCGATCCCCTTTTGCCCTCCACCTTCCATTGTATGACTAGCCGCATCAATTCATACTTTTTGTTCCTTAGAATGTGACCGAAATATCCCATTTTCCTTTTCTTTATGGTGTTGAGCAGTTCCTTATCCTTCTTCGTTCTTCTTAGCACTTCCATATTTGTTATGTGCTCTGTCCAGGATATTCTCCACATTCTTCGGTAACACCACATTTCAAAGCTACTGAGTCTTTTCTCCATCGTCTCTGTGATTGTCCAGGCTTCAACTCCATACAATAGGACAGAAAATACATAGCATCTCAGTACTCTTGTTCTAATATCTACGCTCAGTTTTCCGTTACATAGTATTGCCTTCATCTTATTGAAAGTATTTCTGGCTATCTCAATGCGTCGTTTTATTTCCCTACTACGATCCCATTCTTCATTTAGTTCACAACCCAGGTACTGATAGCTATGTACTCTGCCCAGAGGTGTTCCCTTGACATAAACTCTAACCTCGTCAATCTTGTTCTTGCTGACCACCATGATCTTTGTTTTCTTTGTATTCAGTGCCATTCCATACCCCTCGCAGTATTGGACAATACGATCAACCAAGATCTGTAGCCCTTCTCTGCTGTCCGCAAAGAGAATTGTATTATCTGCATATCTAAGGTTATTCAGGAGTCTTCCATTAATAAATATGCCTTCATTTACTTCCTCCAATGCCTCTCCAAACAATTCTTCTGAATAGACATTAAAAAGTAAAGGGGAAAGTACGCATCCCTGTCTTACTCCCCGATTTATAGGTATCTCCTTAGATTTCTGCTGATCCACTCTTATTATGGCTCTCTGGTATCGGTATAGGCTGACAATGATTCTCACGTCTTCGTCATCAAGTTCGGAGGTTTCTAATATTTTTGCCATCTTTTGGTGTTGTACCTTGTCAAAAGCCTTTTCAAAGTCAACTAGGCATATGAAAACATCACAATTAACATTTCGACATCTTTCTATCAGTGTTTGTACAGTGAATAATGCTTCTCTGGTACCAAATCCTTTTCTGAATCCTAATTGGTTTTCTGCTATTCTATCATCCAGCTTTTTATAGATGCGTTCATGTATCACTCGTATGAAGACTTTTAGAATATGGTTCATCAAGCTGATTGTCCTATATTCTTCACATTTCAGTGCATTTGGTTTCTTGGGTATGGGAATGAATACTGATATTAGCCATTCTTTTGGAAACTCTCCAGTATAATAAATTTCATTAAACATCTCTATTATTGTGGCCCTATGAGTCTCTGTTAATACTTTCAAGATTTCTATAGGTATTCCATCTGGTCCCATGGCCTTCTCATTTCTTACATGTTTTAGCGCTTTCTCAACTTCATCTTTGGTGATTGGAGGTCCCTTTCTTCCTTTTGGTTCTATGCTCCTTATTCTTTCACTGTCTTTGAATAGTCCTTCTATGTATTCTTCCCATCTGTCTATTTTCTCTTTACAGTCTGTCAGTATGTTATTGTTGTTATCCATTATATTTCCAATGCCCTTTTACCGCAAACCTTTTACCACAAAGAAATGTAGTAAACATTCTGTTATTAAAATTATTTAAATAAGCTATCTAACCTTATTGATCCCTGGACACAACTTGTCAGTTCCTATTATTCCATCGTAATATAACTATTCGCATGAGTAAACAATTTGTAGGAAAATATTCTTGTATAAAATAATGATATCAACTCACATGACACCGAAATTATGAAACCATGTTATTTAAACATTTGCAAATATTGTAAGGTTTCTACAGTAGCTGTTTTTTTTGAGTTTAATTAATTTTCCAGACAAATAATTTTTAAATCCATGAAAAATCATAAAGTTTAATTCATTAAAATGTTGTAAAACAATTATATAAAAAAAGTGAAACAAAGACTTGTTTTGGTTAAGCAACGAAAAGTTGTACTATATCATTGAAAAACAGTTCGTTACTTTATTCTTGTTATAGGTATAATAATATTAGATCAAATTTAGATAAAATGAAACATCATTAAAGAAGTGCTTACGTTATTAAAACTGTTTTATATCCTTAGGTGAAAGAGTTTTCACGGTTCGACTTCGAAGAAAAACGATCCCAGATGCTAAGAAAAATGACGCAGTAATATTCTATTCATATTTTAGGATTACAAAATTTAACGAATACTTCTTATACCGAGTTACCCTCTCATTTGGGGTAAAAATATCTTGAAATAAAATGTACTTTCTTTAATCATTACTCGCTTTTACTGAATGAAGAAAAATATTGTTATTTTTTTTTATTTTTTATTTTTTTTAATTAGTTTAACGTCGCATCAACATCAAGGTCATTAATATTAGGTTATTATTGATGATAATTGTTATGAAAATAACATCAACTTCTCATTATTAACTTCTTATGGATTTGCAATAAAATAATTTTTCAATCAAGATATCCATACAGTTAAAAGAGGAAAAGACAGCTCATTTTTTGTAGATTGACGCTAATTGGTCTAACTTTGAACATGGTTTGTGAAACATATGCACAATTTAATGATAATTACTGTCTATTAAGCTTTCACGAAAGTTTAGTAAAGTTGATTTATATGCATAAAGTTAAAACTGCCAATTTAAAGTTTATGCAGTATGTTCGGTATTTGGCTTCTATTGAATTCAAATATTGCCGCGTTCCCACCACCTTGGTTTAATTTAATGTACATAGTTGTCTAGCCTACAACAGTAGGCTAGGTTTCGAAGTGTCATGGCAACCGTTTTATACCGTCAAAACTGTCGAAGTTTTATGTTTTTTGTAAATGTTTACAATTTATTGTCGTTACTTTCGTGCCACTGTAAAAGTCCTACACTAGACTTACAAACTTAGTGATGGTTCTTCGGGAGTATTTATCTTTATTATTTGCGTAAGTTTAACCGAATGGCCAGAATTTTTTAAGCGATGCGATATAGCTATGTGAAAATTACAAAATTATAGGAAATGCAAGGAAATAAAAATGAAAAAGGAGGAAACGGAAGGATGAGGTAAAGAGTAATAGGAAAAAAATAATGGGTAATATTTTAATAATCAGTAAATAGAATGGTAAGCATTATTTTAGGTTGACACTTATACTAACTTTTTGTACACATTGGTATTTGCTACAGACTAAACAAAAATATAAAAACTTAATCATTAACCTTATTTTTTAATTGTTTTGTATTTTTGTTTTTGATTTGGTGTATGATTATTATTCATAAATGGTCATGCTTAATTTATAATTGTAAATTATACACATTGATATTATACCGGGTGGCCCTTATGTCGGTTTCCCCATGAGATGGGACATTTCATTTTGATAAGTTGATAATAGTGTAATTTTGGCAGCATCACGTGCAACATTCATTAAGTAGTATTTCCGGAACTTGAAAACAATCCTGTTTACAATATCCAAACGCTCATCTGGCAACAAGATGACGTCCCAGCACATTTCGGTAACGAAGTTCAACAGTTTTTAAATTTTAAACTTGATGAATGGATTGGTCGCCGTGGTACAATCGAATGATCTGCGCGCTCGCCAGACTTAACGCCATGTGATTTTTCACTGTGGGGCATTGTAAAGGAACTAGTGTATTCTTCCAAGTCACAAAACCTACACGAACTAAAAATTGAAATTGAAATTGCATTTGACTAAATAAATGACGGTAAAATGTTAATGTTAAAAATTTGTGAATCAGTTTTAAGTCACTGTATATAGTGTATACAGAATCATGATGGATATTTTAACACCTGCTATAACATTTTCAAGTAATGTTATAAATATATTATACAAGTATATGTTGTAATATACATGGACAATTTATAAAATAAATTTGTTTTTTTTTTGTCTATAGGTTTCTTATTCCATTACTTTTCCTACGACTTCCGTAGATATTGGGGAAACTGACGTATGGGCCACTCTTTATTACCAAAGACTGGAAAATTTTCAAAGGCTTATAAGCTCTTTCAGAAATACTCTGGTCGGTAAAGTGCGTAAGGAGATCGTTTTAATGTTTTATCACAGGTTGGTTCTGCGCGTTTTAAAATATGATTCGGATTGTTAAACACTAATTGCTCAGCAGACATCAAGTATAGAGGCTTATGAGATAATTTCGTTAATAATTCTACCAGGATATCGATTACTGAACTATAAAAGAGTTGACAGGGCTTGTATCAACTATTTAAAAATACAGGTTAGAGTGGTAGGACTAAAGTCATTTGTTGCCGATGCTAGATAATCGAACGTCCAAACAGGAATTTACTTACACGCCAATCGAGCACCATGGTGCTCGAAGATATTGACGCCCCAATTTCTTTAAGAAATAGATTCTAAATTGGAAGTTGCAACTCGCTTGAATGCCTAATCCTTATTGTTTTTCTTGTTGATAATGATGGTAATAAAATATCTGGGGGAGAGGTAAATCGTACGAATTTTATATCACAGTATTATTTTCTATACCAGCGCTTCACATCGCCAATGCTCTTAGAACGAAAGAGACGGAACCAAGTGATGTCACATCACTGTAAAATAATCTACAATAAGCCTAGTAAAAAACAAAACATTAGAATAATTCGCTAAAATACTAGTATTATCACAGTAATCTCAATAATATTTCATAATAACGTATCACATGTTTTCATGTCACTAATACTAGTTGTAAGTTCAGTGTTGTTGATGGGGTAGGACAGAAATCCATCCATATTTGACATCTTCTGTACCGCTTCATGGGGTTAAGTAAACTCAAAACATCTAATCCATCATACACTTGCTTCCTACGGCATAACTCAGTTGTTATTACCTAACTGCATAGAATCCGTCATTAGAGACTGATAGACTGAAAATCTCAAGTCAATCAATCTCATTCTGTCACACTTCCGTCACAGTAACTTAATAAAGTCGCAAATATGTGCAGTAGCTTGCTTCAGTTCGGTTTATTCTAATATCGCATGAATATCTTCAAATAATTAAGAAGGTACGTGACCTCACAAAGTTCTTGTACAGATTTTTTAATTTTTCTATAAAAAGTTCTTGAAGACTTTGGGTTTATTTTCCAGTAATAGGCCTATCTTTTGTCTTTAATTTTTATCACGGTACTGTACAATGAGCTGCATAATTTCCGTTTATGATATTTAATTTAAAGGGCGGCGGGGAATTTTACTTTTAGGAGAAGAGATACCCAGTGGTACATCCTCCGTTAAGAACTACGGGTATTGTCCGTTATTCAGACCAAGAAGTATCTGCTTCATTTTTGTTTTAGGCGCTGAGTAGTTTGGAAATTCCTTGTAGCTGCGTCGTCATCTAGTCGTTCGCAAAATTTACTATAGAAGAACGCTTATTTACTCGTATATTACTATTACTATTATATACTATACTGTATTTCCCATAAACCTACTAGACCTATTTGTTGCATTGTTTCATAAAACATTTAATTGATAGGTCTTTTAAAAGTAGTGTCCATGAGTGGATAATTAATGTAGGAAGAAACAATATAGAGAGGTTACTATCAAAATAAAGTTTTTCGGCTCATTATTTTTATTTTTATACACATATTTTTCTAGTTAAACAGATTTCATTGTTGTTATTTTTTTAGATTTATTTTACTAATTTTAGTTTGTCGGTTTTTTTAAAAATAATTGTTTAACCTTAAAGTTATACTTAAAATTAGTTTAGATTTATATATTAAAAGTTACATATTCAAAGTATTTTTTTCTTGACTGAATAACTTTGAACAGTTGCATGTTTTTAAAGTTGATTGTTTACTTAATAAGATTTATTAGACTTTAGATTGCACCTATTTTAGAACTTGTTTTTTAATTTTAAAATTCGTTGTTTTCAACACTAGCGTAGTTTTTAAATCTCTTTTGTACTGAGTTACTAAATAAAAGAAGAGAAAACCTACCATAGTACATAGCTTTTAGCCATAAATGGGTAGGTCAATTTCTTTCAACTCGTACAATGTAAATGAATATTACATTTTTTGAGCTTTTGGAAAGAATGTGTTTGAGTTACTACTGTGAAAAAAATTTGGAAATAAAGTTATTATTATAGTAATAATAAAATTATATAATTATATAATAATACTCATATAGTAGAAATAAATTATATTATAAAGTTAAATGAATTGAGTTAAAGAACGAAACTGTTCATTATTTTTATTTTATTATTTCTCAGAGATATAAACTTTTCCGACTAATAACACCTACCTAATAAAGTTGACTGATATGTAACACATTTATAACTTTAATTATTTGTATTTTAAAATATTGGTGTATTAATACACATTAATTTAAAATGTATAATGTGATCAAAGGGCAAACATCCATCTGACTTGTATTAAATGAACCATGATCACTCATAACATTTCTAATAGACTACCTTTTGCCCTTTACTAAGATATACGTATGAACAATTTATCAAACATTAACCTTCTAATAAGTAAGAAGTTCTGAGTAGTGTTTCCACAGGGAGATTACTTTAATCAAGAGACGATTAATAGTAATCTATTTTATTTAATGTTCTCAGTTTAGTTACACCTTGTAGATTCACTGCGCAATTGAAAAAAATAATAATTTAAAATAAAACTCACACTACCACTCCATGAATCTATTATTTCGTGTAATCTTTAAAAGTGGCTCTACGGTGTTTTATATCCGCATTAAAAGTACTGCTAATTTTGTTAAATTAATGAATATACTAATGCTTTTAAGAAAATAAGCTTTACGATTTTATCTTTTTTTCGTGTATTTTAATTTAAGAAAAATCAGATTTTGTAAAGTTTCTGTTTATTTTTAATGGGCTATTTTACATCATTCTCTTGAGAATTAAATTATCTACAAATTTTGTTTAAAATGTGTACATGTTTGTTACCAATTTAACAAAAATGATCTACTTCAAAACCTAAGAAAGAGATGTTTTTCAAGATCTAATTTTGCATTTATTTTGTCAGATGTCTCAAAAACGACTGTACTTTACAGACGTGGGACAGGTTTTATTCAATTTTTCAGCTCATTTTGCATAAAATCTGTTCAACTACCTACCTTAATTAATGCCCTAAAAATGTAAGTATTAATTCATTTCAAAAAGGGAACTGAATTCTAGGGGAAATCTTTCGCTAGCCGTAATTCGATAAAGAATGATTTTCGGACCCATGTTATTGGAAATTTTTTCATATTTTTAGCTGTACAATCAGTTCCTGAAGTATGATCCGTTCCTCATCAAACACCCTGTATGGGAAGGAAAGTATTGTTTCCATGTCAATTTTTCGAAATCGATTTTTTATCAGATTTTCAGACCCACTGAACCCAAAAGCATGATTTTAGCGATTGGTCTGTGTGTGAACAGAATATCTCAAGAACGGAACGTCGAAAGAAGTTGAAACTTAAAACCTAAGTTAGTTGTTACTAGAGGATGCGACACGAATATTTCAATCAAAATCGGTCAACCGGCAGTAGTACTTTATTCGTGTCATTTTCACTTTTTTTGTGATTTTCTCAAAAACGGCTCCTACGATATTTTTAAAAATCGCCTCATTTACTTAATTTTTTTATGCTATACAAAATAGGGTAGGCGCCATGTCCGCTGAAATTCTTGGAGCGAAGGTTCTCTCGTAGAAAAAATGTTTCTTTTACGATTGCCGCCTTAATATGACTTTTAGCGCAAAAGTGTGTTTGCTCAAAGTTGTAAAAAACTTAAAAACCTACAACTTTTATTTCAAACATTTTTGTATAACGCTTAGTTTAGCGGTAATTAGTGAGTTTTAGTTTTTTCCATAAATATCTGTAAACAATGTTCTTTTTAAGATTTCGGTTTTAGTAAGCATTTTACGGTAAAAGTGTATAATGAGATTTATAGAAAATTAAAAGATCTACAACTTTTATTTAAGCATTTTTCTCTACAGAGCCTAGTTTAGCGTCAAAGAATGATTTTCCGTGTTATTAAGCCAAACGGAGGTTGATTTTTATTTTGCATCATTCACACATGATTAAAATGAGGTTATGTTTTTGAGATTAATTTTTTTTTGTTTATTTCTAATGTTTTATTACTAATATTAGGTTATATTGGTCATTATTTGCATTGGCAAGATAAAGTTGTGTGAGTTTTCACACCAGAATTTTTATTTTTTTATTTGTTCGGTGATGATACCTACTAAGTCTTGGCTTGTGTGTAGGTAGGCCTAATTGTATGAGGTAATATAAAGATGAAAAAATGCCAGACCTGACTGGGAATCAAACCCGAGACCTCTGGCATAAAAGCCAGTTCCTATTTCAAAAATTAAATAAGTAGTATCAGTAGTTTGTATTTTATTATTCTCGAATATTTGTGCTCGCCTCATCATGTGGTCTTGGGTTTGAATCCCATTCAGGCACGGCATATCTCCATACGTTACAAAAAAAATCATTTTATCCTTCACCGTCCCACCGTCTGCGTTAGCAGTAATTTTGCAGAATTGTCGGACGTTAAAAAAAATCGAATATCAGACTATAAAAAAATCACAAATACACAGAGAACGATTTTTTTATAGAAAATATTGTATAATTAGAACCCATAGTAGTAAGCATTAGTAAAATTAGTGTATTGTCAGACTATTTAATTTTATTTCAATTAAATTCTCCCAATTTATTGTACAATATCACAATTGTTCAATAAGGTAATGTATTACAGACCTTCTCTAACAAACGTCCTCGCTGTTTCTCAAATCTGGAAATTAATTATTCCCTAATAGAGACGGGAGTGGGTATAAATAGATTTTCTGTGAATTACCAAATCCTTTTGTTATAGAGAACGTATGTATAACTCAATGGTGTTCTAGAAGACATTTGCATTTATAAGACAAAAATTATAAGCCTATTTTAAGCAAAAACCTTTTTTAATTTCAATTAAGAAACGTATTTAGTATAGTAAAGACATAGATTTTCAGTAAATTATATTAACTTATTCATTTAAAAATTGATTTTAAAATTATTATCATATGTTAAAATAATGAAATATTTAAAATTAGATTTCACCACTGTAAAATTGTTGTGCCTAAGATTTTGTAGTTTAATTCAAACACAAATATTAATTTAATTTGAATTTTAACAAATTTTTTATACTACTTTGGAAGCTTTTATACCAGAGGTCTCGGGTTTGATTCCCAGTCAGGTCTGGCATTTTTTCATCTTTATATTACCTCATTCAATTAGGCCTACCTACACACAAGCCAAGACTTAGTAGGTATCATCACCGAACAAATAAAAAAATAAAAATTCTGGTGTGAAAACTTACACAACTTTCTCTTGCCAATGCAAATAATGACCAATATAACCTAATATTAGTAACTTACTGTTTACAAAACTCTGAAAATTGCCTAACAATTCCAAATTTGTTACGTCCCTATACCGATTCTAAAAGTGTTATGAAAATCATATCAACTTTAAAATAACAAGTAACCGACAATTCAATTAACAATTAAAGTTTTAATGCCAAATATAAAAATTTATAACACGACCGCCTCCTTTGCGTAGCGGTTAGCGCGCTAGCCTACTATACGGAAGGTCCCGGGTTCGATTCCTGGCAACGGTTTGGATATTATTACAAATCAAAAGCCACCGTTATTCACAGTAGACCCACAGTAATCACTAATAACCTTTGATAAAAAAAAACTGAAAAGTAAAATGAATAACATAGTTGAATTTATACAGACCCCAGCATACACTGATACAACAGGAAACGAGAAGGCAAACAATGCTACTAAATATGCCATCAAAGGATTACTTTATATGCATGCTTACATGTTAATATTTCAAAATCTGTACACAAGAAATGTGGAATCATGAATGGAAAGGAAGTTAAAGCAACCTAAACGACTTCAGAGAAAACTCACGCCACAAATTAATATCTTAAGTTAACAGACAAGATTAAGTGCGTAACAAAACGTTTACGATTCAGAAATTCTAGACTCACACACAAATTGCCTACTTACTTAAAAATACAGATACACCAAATTATTGTATTGACTATTTCTATTTTTATTTAATTTCTATTTTTATAACTGTAATAGGTAATATGAGTAGTTAATTTGTAAATAAATATTTTCTATAAAATTAAAAGTAATTTTTATTATTTAGAAATAGCTAGATCTCAGAAATAGCTAGGAAAGAACTCAGAATATCGTCACGTTACTTTAATTACGATGTAAATTTGATCGTTAATGACTTAACGGTTGATGCGACTTTAAATAAATATTAATATTGATTTGATTAGGTATGTTTTGTTTAGCAAGAGCTTGTATGGTAATGTTCCGGGGCTAAATAATAAAATCTTTGAAAATTCCACCTCTCAAATAAACATGAACTTAATGCATTTTGCAAAATAAGCCTTCACAGTTATTAAAAGAAATTCTTTTAAAACCAAAATCGTCTCCCAGTTTCCTGTCGACTAGAATTTCTACCATGAAATTGCCTGTATCTGTCACCAAATAATCTAATAACATTCTTTTTCAGTACCTTCATCGGATGTAACATTTCGTGTTTGAAATCTTGTTTAGAAACTGATTTCCGCTGTTCCTTTACTACAGATAAAAAAAATGTTTTTTTTTTTATCAATCGCACCCTCATTACACTGACGCTCATCCTATTGCTTTGTTTGCATTTTATATTATGAACTTCAATTTTACATTTCCAAACTGTATGTTTGTTCAGTTAGTTTGTACTCCTTTGCGTTAAAGAAATAACATTAAAAGCCATTGAATGTTAAGCAAAGAACAGTAAGTGAACACCCGGGAAAAAATTGAAAATTTTTGGTAGATGTGAAATTCCAAACTAAAGAAAAAAAATAACAATTTTTATCAAATCAGAACGTATTGTTTACACAGAAAGGTTATGCGTAAGTTATTAAATTGACTGTCTCTTTTGTATTTCTTTGTGAATTTGCTATATACTTTATAACAGAAAGTCGTCGTTTTATTGAAAGAGAAATATCTGTATTTAAAATGAAATATTAATATGAAGTCTTAATAAAGACTCTTCGTTCAAATCTTTGTTTATCTTGTTCTCTCAGTAATTAAGAGCATGAAGAAAACATGATACATTTTACAAGCAAAATAAACCATTATTACAGCATGAAATAACTTAAAGTTAAACTTTCGTAACAACTTTATAGTTGGTGTAAAGTACGGGTACATCATAGCGCCATTAAGTATTTTAAATAAACTCTTGGCAAAGTTTATGCAAATGTAGTATCATTTCATATTTAACATAGATTATTTTCTCCTTTCAGTCAACTAAAAATTACGATAATCATACATGTGTTACTTATTTAGTTTTCTTGCTCAAGTTCTTATCTGGAGCTTAAATTTTATTTCTTCTCATATTTTTTTCATTAATTCCGAAAATGATTTCTCTTTGTCGTCGTTTCACTTCAGAACGTTCGTAAATTGGTTTTTTCTCAGTTTATTTCTACCTTCACGACATTCTTATTAATACTGTAACATCAAAGCGTATGTTCATTTCGAGATCTGGACATGATAAATAAAAAAAGACTTCTTATTTCTTCTTTTTTCTTCTTTTTAATAACAGATATTTATTTACAAGATTAGAAATTAAAATTAATTATTATGCTTAGACTGTCTAAGAAATTCAATTAAATCACTTGATATAAATTACGTACAAAACTTAATACTTTAGCTAACTTAATTAACAATAATGGTTAGTTTACACTTCATAATAGTTTCTACATATAACCAATTACAATCTTTACTTACCGTACGCCGACCTTCTTTCTTAACCATATAGCCGGCAATAACATTTTTCTAGACCGGCAGAGAATTTCTAGCATATGAGTCACCGAACCGTAAAGAAATCATTAAAAATTTGCTGTAAATCACAAACCTTATCACGTGACGTATCAAAATAACAAGAAAACTTAGGAAAATAGAATACATACATTATTGAAATTATAATCTGACAGTTAGGTATGCTAAAGCTATTTGAAAAAAATTTTTGGACAAATATTTTTCTAAAATTTCAGATGACACAACTGTTTAAAACTTTCTTATGCTCCAAAATTCATTACAAACTTTCAAAATTCATTACAAACGAGTCGTTACCACTACGAATCTTTACTTTCAAAACTGAAGAAAATATATACAAAAACACATCATGTAAACAAAGAAATAACCAAATTCAGCTCTAGGATAGCGTTATTTCAACAGCAAAACACAGGCAGAATATGCAACTAAAACTATTGTATTATACGTAAAATTTTACTTTATACATTATTAAACTATTGTACAAAACAGCAACGTTGTCTGTAGATGAATTTAAAACTAAAACGACAACATTGGAATGCTGTGAAGCAAATCTGATTTTGAGACTCGACCGGAAGCAGTAACATCGTTTTAAAATCGACGAGTGCCGGCTCTAGGGTTAACGTACAATGCATACAATGTATTCACTCTAGTTTAACAGTCTAATAGCACTTATTCATGACCGTATGGCAACTTGAAATGACTGACTGATAACGAGCTAGTGCCTTTAAATACCTGTGGCGGTTTTTCTAGAAAGGAACAAATTTTCTATATGATAAGACACAATTGAGACACATCAAGCTTTACTTGAACAATTCAAAACATAGTAGAAATTTTCAACAATGGCTTAACAAAAATTCCATATTCTGTATTTCTCACTAGATTCGACCGCGTTTCCAAGAAATCCTTTAAACGCATTTCATTCATTGACCCAACATCCTTGTTCAATACACTCAACTTCATACAGTACATAATTACTTACAATAAATAATTTACCCTTAATCATTTCTAGAATATCACTGTACAATGTTATTTAGTGTTTTTTCTGTTTCTTTGAATCACCATAGTTTATTGACATTATATCTGGTACGAGCCGAATAATAATAGTATTATATTAATACAAGCCAAATAATAAATAACTTATTGTTACATTAAATTATATAAAATAACATCCAACATGACATTTCGAATCAATACCTTATTAATATCTACTTGAATGATTCATCTGGTTCAGTCGAATGTTTTGTATTCCAAAGAACACAGTCAAATTGCCGATCAAAGTACGAGGGTCTAAAGTACGATCGTATAGGATCTAAACTGAAAAACACATAACGAGGCAGTGAGAACAAAAAAAAGAAGAAAACAAAGAGTATGTAGCTGGGCTCTTTCCGTACTCATTCAGTGTTATTTATTTAATTGAACGTAAATTTATCACCGTGAAAAGTAAAATAAAAGGACTTGCAAACAAATGAGTTCACATAACACAGTTACACAGCACACGTAACACGACACATATCAAATTGTAGAATTTTTTTATCACCAAAACAGAAAGCAGTTCAATAGTTCCGGTTTCTTAAAATTATTATCTACTGAAATATTCTTTACACATTTTTACACTTTTTAAAACATTACACATTTTTGATTACGCTTTTTAAACATGATTTTAAATTCTTTTTTACTTATTACAAAATGTAAGATTATTTAACCGACCTGTAAGTTTTTTATAAATTTACTGTACAGAAAAATTCTCCGACAGATTTAGTTATTCAGAGATGGTTCCCTTCTGAATATATACATAAACATATTATAACCAGAAGTAAATTCTGCAAATGCATCTTATTTGACATTAGTATAAGTGTTTGCAATGTCAAATAAGTAAGAAAGAACCTTTAAAAAATGTATGTTTTAGTTTAATTCATCAAGAGTAATACAGTAAAAACAGATGAAAATGAGTAAGAAAAAATACTAGTCCTGACCGGGAATTGAACCCGGGGCCCCTAGCATAAAATATAGTTATGCTGTTCACTACACCAATGGGCCAAATGAAACGAAGAGTATAACGAGAAAACATATTTAACCGAAGAAAGTACGAATGAAAATGTACCATCTTTTTTTCTAATACAGCAAATTTACGACTGATGAAGTAGAATGTTGAATATGATTTTCATTAGAATACTGAGTAGATGAATTTTCTTTGTTTTATTCAATGATTGAAGAAAACAAAGGATTGAAGGATGCAAGTCATGTGTTTTCTTGTCGCTTTAAAATAAGTCCGTTGGATATCTTCGTTTCAGTCGGCAAATGTCGCTTAAATTGTCTAATAGTGAGATGACAAGATGATTTGTGTGTGATTCGAGTCTTCTTTGTTATTTTGTACTATATGTGTTGATTGCCTGTTGAACTGCAGGAATGTGTAAATCTCCTGCAATATGTTGTTTGTTACCTACCAAGGTGATAGGCCTACTGTGATTGTCCTGAGTAGTTTCGATTGGAACCTTTGCAATATCTCAATGTTGAATGGCTTGCCGAGCAACATAATTGAATTTCATACGTCCAAATTGGTTTAAGGATTGATTTGTTCATTGTAAGTTTGTTGTTAAAATTGAGTGTTGAATATTTACTTAGTATCAATAAATTTTGTGTTTCTGTTTTGTGTTTTGAGTGACAGTGTAATTAATTGTCGTACGGGCGATAATTATGGGCTAATAATTGTTTTTCTGGCATAGGGTTAAAGGTACGATTTTGGTTCTATTATTCTGTTATTAACAGACAGGTGAAGTGTCAAATTATTTACACTCAATCTGATTGTTGCAGGGCTAAAATAAATAGTTCTGTTTCTTATCACATGGGTCAGTTAATTATACGACATTTAAGAACAGAAGAGGTACAGGTGTAAAAGACACTGGACACAGTTATCTCCTCTGAGAGTAATGAATTTCATTATACAGCCAGACACTGTGGTGAAAGAAGTGAAGATGTCATTTGCAGAGTGGAAAATATGTGCTTTTCAGAGGGCCCGGCATGCTGCTAAGCGCACTTTTCCATTCAGTGAGAAAGGCAAGGTAAACCAGCTCATCCTCGTTTTACTTAGAAAAACATCTACAGGTTCAAACCAGCCTTTCGTCTGATGACCTAAACAACATTCTGTTATGTCCATGCTATTTATTTCTGGATTACTCAAATTTTTTATTCTTCTAAAAGAAACATTTCGTTTATTCTGTTTACTTTTATATTTCTACAAATTCGGTCAGTTTTGTAAAGCGGCCGTTCTTTAGTCAGTTTTCAGTAGTGAATTGTAAAGCATTAAGTAATATGAGAAGTCAGTTGTTGAACAACCGGTTTTCGGCTATTAAAACAGGTTAGTTGTTACAGGAAAATAACTGTGCTATTATTATAATCATATACAACTGTAAGTAACGAGTTTATTTGATTGTAAATAACCATATATTATTCTTAGTTCAATTTAGTTTAAGTCTTAAGTTGTTTAAACATTTTACGAGGAAAATGTGCGTTTTGTCATATTGTCATTAGAATAAGGTGTTTTGTAATATTCTGATAGTTATAACTGTAATAAATTAATTTAAGTTATTAATTTGTTAATAAACATTTATTACGTATAAGTTTAGAAGGATGTTGTTATTTATAAACAACCAGATCCCGACAGAACCCGGAATAAACGTATTACTTTATTACAGTGTATACATACATTCATACCTATATACAATGTACCCATTTATACCTTGAATTATAAAAAATATATGAGTAGCTAGGGTCAATCTCTGGTGGCAACTTTTGACTTTTTCCACAGTAAAGCATTAGCATTGTACAAAGGCATTAATACTGATGAACAACTGATTAAAATTCAATTTTAATATTCAATACTTGAATGGTTCATCGCAGATTGATTTCTTTATAAAATGTTTTTGGCTTTATACTTGAAGTAGCTAAAATGCAAAACAAGAGTTGTTTTACGGAATTCAAATAAAAATTATCATTTTCTAATTGAATAATACTACAACATTATATTTGAAAATGAAACTTTTAGCTATTGCGTTTGAAAATATATTTATAGAATATTAAGTAAAATTTTTAAATGGTTATCCAACCTGGACGATAGAGTAGTTTTACTGATTTTAAACAGTTCTTACTTTTATTTTATTATATCTAAATTCCTCTTTACTTCCATTAATTTTTCACTTTATCTGTTTAAATTTAAAACTGTGTAGCTCTACACAACCCGTAAATGGTTTTTAAAATTTGTTTTATGTTACTTGTACACTTTTTAGGAGAACATCTTCATTTGCAGGATCTTCACGTTGAAACGTCATAACATCTATTGTTACGATAAAGCGTTGGCTCTACGTTTTAATGTAAAAATATAGGGATTTGAATCAATAAAAAAAAAAAAAAAATCTGGTGTGAAATACTCACACAACTTTCTCTTGCCAATGCAAATAATGACCAATATAACCTATCATTAGTAATAAAACACTAGAAATAAACAAAAAACATAATCTTATTTTAATCAGAAGTGAAAGACGCAAAATGAAAATCAACCTCAGTTTGGCTTAAAAATACGGCAAATCACTCTTTCACGATAAACTAAGCTCTGTAAGGAAAAATGATTTAAATAAAAATTGAGAATCGTTTAATTTCCTATAAATTTGGTTATACACTTTTGTCTTAAAATTCAAACTAAGGCCGAAATCTAAAAAAAAAATTGATTTTTCACACGTTTCCGTGAGAAAAAAAGA
This sequence comes from Catonia carolina, assembly GCA_035578175.1. Taxonomy (NCBI): domain Eukaryota; kingdom Metazoa; phylum Arthropoda; class Insecta; order Hemiptera; family Achilidae; genus Catonia; species Catonia carolina. Next base: position 88,604,174 of record JAQMRL010000002.1, read on the forward strand.
AAATTGCTAATTACCGCTAAACTAAGCGTTATACAAAAACATGTTTGAAATAAAAGTTGTAGAATTTCTCTACAACTTTTATTATATAAATTTTTGCACTAAAATGCATAGACTATTAAAGCCGCAATCTTAAAACAACAATTTTTTTACGTGAAAACAGCCTCACAAAGAATTTCAGCAAACATGGCGCCTACCCTATATTGTAGAGCATAAAAAATTTAGTAAACGAGGCGATTTAAAAAAAAATCGTAGTAGGGCCTACCTGTTTTTGAGAAAATTGCAAAAAATGATATATCACGCGAATAAACTACTACTTTCAGTTGACCGATTTTGATGAAAATGTTCGTGTCGGGTCCAGTAGTGGTGTGTAACTTAAGTTTCAAGTTTCAAGTTCGTTCGATGTTCCGTTCTTGAGATATTCTGTTCACACATGCACATACACATACACATACACACACACACACACACACACACACACACTCTCTCACACACGCACGCGCGCGCACATACACACATACTTACACACACACGCACACCCAGACCAATTGCTAAAAACATGTTTTTTGGGTTCAGGGGGTCTGAAAACGTGTAGATCCGGTGAAAACTCGATTTCGAAAAATCGACGAAAACAATACTTTCCTTCCTATATATTCATATAGGCAAGAGAAAGTAAAATGTAGTCTTATATAGAAAATCACAATGTTTAAGAATTACAAGATTAAATTAGTTGAGTTATTATTTTTGCTCATCAAGAAAAAATTAATTAATTGATCGATAAATCTACTTCAAATCTCTTTTCCACCTCCTCGCGTTTATCTGCTAAATGTGATACAATAACAACTCTCTCAGATTAGAGAGTTGTTATTGTTTATTATTTCGATTTAAATTGATGTTGGATCGGTGGATTTGTCACATATGTAAGAGATAATAAGATCTGTGCGGAAACCAAGATCTTTGTAATTGGAAACTTATGAAGGAGCGTTAACAAAACTGTACACAATATTTTTAATTGGAAACGTCGTAGTTTGTTCAGAACCGAGGATTTTAGCTAGAACCGTTTTTCTGAATTTTATTAGTTACATAGTTCTCAGAAAACTTTTTTTTATTACTGGATAATTTATTAAAACGATTTTAGAAAAGTTAAATTTTAATTCAATGATAAGAAAAATATTTTCTTAAAATATGACTTACTCCGTGTTGCAATGGGCATTACAGAATTATGAATAGTTTTCTTGAATTTTTAATCATGAAAATTACGAAATAATTGTTTTGTTAATTTCTGAACATCAAATACAGTAGTTTAAAACTTTTATGAAGTGTTCTGTTACTGACTACAACGAAAATCCTACTTCGGCAAGATAATAAACGCATTATGAACGGGAAAATCCTGACAACTTTGTATAACGCCCTTGAACTACATATATAAACGAATACGTTTACTATTCAATAAAGTAATTGTGAGCTATTTGTTTTAATTTGGTTCTATTTTTTTTCAAACCAATTATTAATGAGTAAATTTTAAATATAAGTTAGAATCCAGTCTGAGTTATCTGTTGAAATATCATACCTCATTTTTCCCACAACTAAAAGCATTTACATGTGTCATTCACATTGTAAATAAATGCTTACCTTCCAGTTTTTTTGAATAGCAGACTAATTCCTCAGTCAGTCAGTACAAAACATTTTGGATTACATCTTGACAAACATTTAACATGGAAATTTCATATTTAATAAAAACAACGAGACATAACATGTAAACAAAACTATTGGTTAATTGGAAAATTCAAAGTTATAAACAATAAGCTTATTGTCTATGAAGTTATATTCAAACCGGTATGGACAATCGGAATACAGTTGTGACTGCTACCAAAGATTCAATTTAGCCGTACTGCAGCGGTTTCAAAACAAGGTATTACGTTCAATGACAGCTGTACCTTGGTACATATGAAACTGGACATTACATATGATAATCCAATATTTCGCCTGCGCCTCATAAACCTGACGTCTGTATGCATAGCGTTTTTGTGCTGCTCTACGTACTTCAGTGCTAATTCTAGTGATCTTGCTGCTTTTCAGTTTCAATCAGTTCGGATCAGCAGGTTGTTGTGCAGTTAAAAACTCATTTTCTAACTTAATTTATTAGTTTCCTTACTTAATTTATTATTAACTTACAAATGTAACCAAAAACCTGTAAATGTGATGATAATAAAAGAATGTTTAAAACTCCAGTTGGAATAAAAATCACTAACAGTGTATTTAAACCTAGGTACATCATGTCTACTCGCATCGTCTTGCTAGTTGAAAAATATCTGGTAGGGTTTGGAAATACAGATTGCTTGTAAGAAGATTGATGCTAAAGGAGTTTCTGCTTGAAACGCCTGCTGAAGTGACTGATAATAACGTCATTTACGTTGAAGATATTATATCATTTCGAAGGGTTTAATTGGAAACTAACCACCAATCAAATTAAGTTATTGTATTATAATAGTTTGTTACCAAGCTGTATAAGTTGAAACGTATTGTACAATAGTTTATTGTTAATTGCATAGTTTGATACTGTACAATTATATTATTGGTATTTGTGTATTGGTTTATTGATTATTACTTATTTATTTGTCATTGATTATTGAGTTGAATTTTATTTTATTACTATATTGACTATGATATTACTAATACTATTATTCTGATATTGACTACAATGATTATGTATTGTTATTAGCAATGGATTAAATTGAAAGCTTATTATTATTCATCCGATTTAGCTATTCAAATAGTAATACATGATAATTTAATTTAACAGAAACGTATTCAATTTAAAATAAATTATTAAACTGGTTCACATTATTTTCTTAATTTATTTTAACGTCTTGTCACTCATTTTTTTACATGCGACTGTATTAAGTTTTAATGCTAATTTAGATGATGAAAGAGATTTTTTACATTTGCTTATTTAAAAAAAATTAAATCGTACGGTAATTTAAATTATGCGCATAAATCATACTTCATAAGAAATGCCGGTATTATTTTTATATCAGTTCCTGGAGTTTCTCCAATTCATAGTTTTTTAATATGATGTGGTGATTGCAAATATTTATAAGAAATTTTTACTAATAGGATAAGTGGTGATTGTGTAAAAATCCACTACTGGAGATAGAAATATATATATATATATATATATATATATATATATATATATATATATATATATTTATAAAAAAAATTATATTCTAAGATAAATTATATTCAAAATTATATTGCATAAGTTAATTTATTTAAAATATATTCATAACACAAATGTAGATTTGTCTACAAGAACTTTATAAAAATTATTCATTTCTTTGAATGTTTTTATTAAATATTTTATTTTAGTTTTATGATGTAATATAACAAATTTACTGGACACCTGGAGTTGTTTATTTTTTGTCTATTAAAATAGTAAACATCTCCAGCTGATTGAAAAATTAATACTTTAGAATTATTTAATTCACATTGACAAAATTATTTAAAAAAGTTATTTATTCTAGTTGCTAGGCGACTAAAGAAGAAAAAAAAAAAGATTTTGTACAAATTATTTTAGTGAGGGACAATATGGCGAACCGAATAGGCAGGTCCCTCATTCATGCATTAAAATAATCTTCTACAACGATATAATCAATTAGATTGTTTCATTCTTATGTGTGTAGTTTAAAGAAAGTAAAAGTAAAAGTAAAAAGTATTTTAATAATAAAAAATTTCAAGTAAAATAATTAAAGAAAAGTTTTTTATTTATAATGTTACAAAATTGGCATCTCTTGTGTGGATGATAATTCAACTACTCCACAAATTGGCATCCCTTGTGGAGATGATAATTCAACTACTCCACAAATTGTCGATCCCTCGTGGGGAATATCGAGAGGTGATATTTAATCCATTACAAATTGGCAACCCTAATCGTGGGGATGAATTCACGAATTAACAAATAGATTTATTCACAAATATGTCTGAAGGTAATCTCAGGAAATTGATAGATCTTCGCGTAGTGGATTTGAGATTGGATCTCGAAAAACGTAACAGACAAAGTAAAGGTGTGAAAGCTGTACTAATGGAACGACTGCAAAAGGCTCTACAGGAGGAAGGCCACGATCCTGATTCATACACATTTGAGATGGCTGCGCCCACAACAGAAGAGGAGATGACTGCGAATACAGGAGGAAGAGGAGCTGATGGGGTTAAAGGAAGTGACTACTCGGAGGACGAAGGTGAAGATGGAGCTGACGACGGCGAGGACGAGGTAGAATGGCCAATACAGAAGAAAGGTTTGGTGCAGAAACCAGGTGATATTAGTTTTAGTCAAGATATTGATACAGGAAGTGTTAGGCTAAAGTCAGATGATAACATGCAGCTTATTTTGAACCTGTTGCAAGAGCAAGCTAGGAGATCTGAGGAGCAAGCTAGGAGATCTGAGGAGCAAGCTAGGAGATCTGAAGAGCAAGCTAGGAGATTTGAAGATAATATGAGTAAACTCGGTAGGGATTTAAGTAATAGAATAGATGACTTGGAGCAAGGTATTGAGAAAAAGATGGATAATAAATTGAATGTTTTCCATATAAAAATTGCAGAACAGGATAGAAAATTAGGTAATTTAGAGTCTGAGATAAAGGGAGTAGAAAATAATTTGGTTTTAGAAGTTAATAAGTGTAAGAATAATATAAGCATGTTAAATGAGAAGCATGACAAGGGTGTGAAAGATCTTAAAAAGGAAATAAAAGAATACAATCTAAAAAAAATTGATAAAGTTAAGTTTGAAATTAAAAAAGATTTTAAAGATGAAATGGAGAATAATCTGATAGAACATAGGGAAATAATAAATAAAACGAATGAGAATTTAGAAAATTTGAAGGGAGAATTTGAATGATATGTGGAATCTGGGGAAATGAAGATTGATCACAGTAATAGTAGAAATAATAATATAAAAATTAAATTTTTAAACAATAATCCCATGGAATTTGTTAGCTCTCTTAAATATGAGATTAAAATAAACAACATAAAGAACTGGAAATTTATAAAGCCAATTATCAATGAAACATGATAGATAGTACAATAGGATACTCGTGGTGGATGTATGTGAGAGAAGAAATAGAATCTGAAATTGTATTACAAAATGTACTCTATAGTATAAAAAGTGACGGACGGGATGAAGGAGGAGGTTTGTTGTATATGTATGTGTATGATGTTTATTTGAACTTTCATTTATTTTATGTATATGTATATTTGGTAGTTCACAGTTCCTATTTATTAGTTTATTAAGTTTTGTTCTATTAATTTTTTGTTTAATCACAATAAGTGTAAAATTTTTTTGATGTACATTATGTTGGGTTATAGTTTGTTTATGGTTTGTTTATAGTTTGTTTATAGTTTGTTTATAGTTCGTTTATAGTTTATTTGGTTAGTAGAATTGTAAGGTTGCTTAGTGACATAATTTTAAAAAACATTTTTGGCTTTAAATTTATCAAACAAATTCAAAATTTAGATTTTCATAAAAATTTCTTTTTGTTTTCAAAATTTAAATGGGGGAATATTTGTAATATAACAAATTTACTGGACACCTGGAGTTGTTTATTTTTTGTCTATTAAAATAGTAAACATCTCCAGCTGATTGAAAAATTAATACTTTAGAATTATTTAATTCACATTGACAAAATTATTTAAAAAAGTTATTTATTCTAGTTGCTAGGCGACTAAAGAAGAAAAAAAAAAGATTTTGTACAAATTATTTTAGTGAGGGACAATATGGCGAACCGAATAGGCAGGTCCCTCATTCATGCATTAAAATAATCTTCTACAACGATATAATCAATTAGATTGTTTCATTCTTATGTGTGTAGTTTAAAGAAAGTAAAAGTAAAAGTAAAAAGTATTTTAAATAATAAAAAATTTCAAGTAAAATAATTAAAGAAAAGTTTTTTATTTATAATGTTACAAAATTGGCATCTCTTGTGTGGATGATAATTCAACTACTCCACAATGAATAGATGAAAAAATACGAAATTTTGAACCATCCATCAAGAAAATATTCTCTGATAATAAGTGCAGTCAGTTTTAGTGACTACATTATACCAACAATATTTTGTTATTTATGTCATCGGCTGAAAGGCTCATTTGAACTTCTAGAGGCTTTACTTAGTAAAAAGAGGAGTGAGGTGGTTTACTATTGCCTTCTTCACTTAGTGGAATAGTATGCTTATCAGCACACCAGGCGCTCTGAAAGCATCTACTTTCCACCCTGCAAATTACACTACTATTGCCTTCCTCACTGAGTGGAATAGTATGCTTATCAGCATGCCAGGCTCTCTGAAAGCATCTACTTTTCACCCTGCAAATGACACCTTCACTTCTTTCACCACAGGATCTGGCTGTATAATGAAATCCATTACTCTCAGAGGAGATAACCCTGGCTACTGTCTTTTGCATCTCTACCTCTTCTGTTCTTAAATGATTCAGTCATATAATTGGCTGACCCATGTGATAAGAAACAGAACAAGTTTTTGTAGCCCTAACTATATTTATAAAAAAACCGCTTAAATATTTCAGATAATCAATTTACGTATTACTAAATAAAACCTTTCCCATGATTTGGGAAGCGATAATAAATTTTTTATTATAGCAGTTGTTAAGTACTAAAAATGATATCGAATTTTATTAAAACGAGAACTACTATGTGTTCAGAGTTCTGAGGTGAAATTTTTGAGAGCGGTAGAAAAGTATCATTGAGAGATATGAACTAGATAAGAATTGACCTAAACTTACCTTTCTGGCTATTTCATTTAAAAAAGGATAATGATAATGGTGTTCGCACATTAAGCATATAACGAGCAGTTGTCTCATAGAAACTAATGAAAAATATCAGCTTGCAGAATTTAGGTGGTTGGAAAGCCACGGAGATGGAAATTTTTTGATTTTGGGAGAAGAAGAGGAAGTGAAGACAAATTTTTTTCACCTTATCGTAGGATTAATTTAAGATAAAGGGAACCTTGTAAAATGAAAAATTACGAAAATATAGAATTTTGATTTTCGCGGTATTTGGTTAGTTTAAACGTTGTTTTTTTCAGCGGTAATAATATTTTAGCTTAAAAACAATTTTAAGTACTAAAAAAATTCAATGTACTGCATGGCAAAAATTCAGCACCTTTACAATTTGTTTTTATCAGTTTACCATATACAGTATTAACATTTTTATGATATTTGCCCCGTTTTTTCTCAAAAACTGTTTTTCACAATGTTGGAGAGAAACTGTTTTTACATGATGGAGATACAAACACTGAATTTTTTACAACTTTTTATATTACATAAAAGTAAAGTTATACATGTTTCACAACAAAAAATTAAGAGAAAGTTAGAAGAGTTCGGATAAAAATTCTAAAAACAATAAAATTGTTCAGATAAATGTTTGAAAAAACTCAGTAATCATAAAAGGATACCAATTAAGACTATGCAAAATTTCAGGTAACTCTTATAGAAGCTGAGAAAACAGGTCATAAGATGGGTATTTTAACATGGGTAAGAAACATAGTATAAGATCCCCTTAAGGTTAATTATGTTTATTTCATGAAGTAACATTGGTTAATATTGTCTTGAAAGAAATACGACATACTCGTATGTTCTTAGCTCAGATTTACTTAGTTTTTTAAATTCAACTGATTATGTAAATAGTTTATTAATTGGCATAACATAAACTCGGAATAAAAATGATAGTTCACTGAATTTTAAGTTACCGATTGTCTTTGTTTAGGTAAATATAAAACTAAATTGAATCTGTCTCTATTTGTTTCTATTTTTCCTAGTTGCATTTTCTATGTTGCTTTTAAATTAAAAAGCGTATTCTATTTCAAACAGTTTATAATATTTACTGCATATGTTTAAAAAAAACTATGAAAAAAGATTCAATTTTAAAAAGAACCTGTTCATTTTCTTTTATGCATCAGTAAACGTAGGTACTTCTCATGTTAGGTACTTTATAAAAGAAAATGAATGTAAAAATAATGATGAAAAACTGTACATATCAACGATAAACATGAGTTGACAAAAAGAAAATTTGAAAGGTGAATTTATAATCATTGTCAATATTTAAACGATGTAATAAAATTATTTGTAATACACATTACGAATTGAGTTCTATTTTTATTTGTTTTAATAACTATCTTCGCTCATTATTTTCGGTTAGAAAATTATGATAGATAGGAGAGTAAAGTAACTAAATTTGCTCCCGTGGGAGGAGATGGTACGTATGTGTTTTTGTATGACGTGCGCAGTTGAGTAACATAAAATCGTTCTCTTCAGTAGTGCGTTACAGGTTGCCAATTGAACACATTTAGGGAGCGTGCTCCTGTGATCGGCCGGATTAGTTTTGTTAACGGGCTTTATTATAAATTATATAAAAAGGTTTCATTTGTGAATACATTATCTTATTTTAAAGAATTAAAAGGTGTAACTGCAACAAAAAATTAAAAAATTACCTTATGCTGTCGTTAAATAATCTAATTTCTGTTTAACAAACTTTTCTATACATATTTTTTAGTGTTAGTAATTTAAAATTCTTTTTGTAAATTGATTGGTAAGAAAGTAGTCAAAAGTGAAAAGCACACAAAAATTAATGTTTAGTAATGATATAAATCATTTTTATTTGTAAAATTTTGTTTAATTTTTCATATAGGTAGTATATTTTAATTTATTTAAACCCGTAATTTATTTGTTTTATAAATGGCCATATAGAAAACCGAAACTTTAAAGAATTATATATAAAAATATAAATAATTAAAGATTCTATTTAAACAGAATTTTCAGAATTTTAAGTTTTTTGAATTTTATGTGAGAACAAATTATAACTGTAACATTTTAACACAATCAACAGTTATAATATGAATATTTTCATTAAATTTTTCTGTTGTCGCTTGTGTAAATTAAACATAGTTGTGCAGTGTCAGCCCCTCAAAATGATTCACAAAGGGTCTCTATTCTATTGCCATTTTCGTCTTCTAGGTGCGTTGTTTAGTAGGTGAAAATTTTTATGGAATTAAACGTTTTAAAGTAAAATCTACAATTGTTTATTTTAAACCAAATAGATAAAATAATAACAATTTGCTTCTTTTTTTAATTATTAAAAAATAAATGTTTTAGAAAACTATACAATATTTTTTTAATAGTATTAATAAGCTTTAGAGTAATGTGAAATAAATTTAAACTCTCGATAAAAATGTAACTAAATTAATTAATAATTCAATTTATAGAATTAACCTAATTAACTTAATTAAAAATATTTGGTAGTTATATTTTTCAGAGAAACCATATAATAAATTTTTAATTTGTAATACAAAATAAGTAAAACATTCTGCAAATAAACTCTTGTTTTATATAACGTGGATAAACATTACAACAATTTAATTAAGCTTGTACTACACATCTTATTACAATCTACACCTTATTTTATTTACAGTAGTTTAGAAAAATAAACTACAAAGGTTTTATTAAATAAACCCTAAAATCTACTGTTAATCTTATTAACAATGTAATAAAAATATTTACTTTTTCATTTAAAATTACTAAATAATTTACATTTATTTTACTGGTAAGCAATTATTTTAATCAAACTAAACAAATTATTAATTTATAAATTTTTAATTATTAATAAAAATGAATTTGATTTATAGCAGACAATTTAAATAATTAGAAGAAAACAACCCACCGGATTGGTCTATTGGTGAAGACGTCCACCACGAGTCAGCTGGTAATAGCTGATAGACGGAGACATAGGTTCCGTGGTTCAAATTCTAGTAAAGGTAGTCACATTTAAACGGGTTTGAATACTGAACACCGGTTTGTCACTTTGATGATTCGGGTTCAATTAACTATATTTTATCAGGAATGGTCGGCCTGGGTCTGTGCAAGACTACACCTCATTTATACTTCATACGTATCACCATCATTTTGTGTCTGGGATTATTTATTTTTCTAAATTTAACAGATTGAAACGTAAACACGTTAGGGTAAAATAAAGAAGAAACTATATACGTACTTGCTACAATGGTTAAAATAACAGGAAATAATGTAAATGTAAATACATCCTATCTTATTTTCATTCATTCTGTGTATGATTCTGAATACATGAAGCTACTGAAACAAAATTATTTTATCCCCACCAGGGATTGGTAATTTGAAACAAACTTATTTTACTCCTCACAAGAGAATGCCAAATTTGTAGTAAACTTATTTTATCCCCACGAGGGATTAGCCAAATTTGAAGAGAACTACTATTTCTCCTCACGAGGGTATGCCAGATTTGTAGTATAATTAAATTGCCCTTCACAAGAGAATGCCAAATTTGAAAGAAATTACGTTAATATTGTATTCTTTGTTTATGTTGTATCACCTTTCAAGTTCGATCTTATTATTTTTCATTTACCTTGTCCCTTATTTATTTATTTCAATAAAACATTATTCATATTAAATCATTATAAGTTTTATTCAATTAATATATATATTCATAATTACATACTTGAACGAATGGTTATTGTTATTGTTTTCATACGTCTGCCATTGAAAAGCTACCAGATAATCACTATTATTATAAAGTAGAATAATTTGTGTCTCTTTTAATAATATGAACGTTCTATTCATTACTATTTACTTATATTTACTATTAATTATATATTTATTACTATTTGTTAAGAACGAACGAGGGACCCACTCGCTTGGTTTGGCCTCCAGTCCCCCACTAAAATAATTTACAAAAATCTTTTCTTCTTCTTAGTTGCCTAGTAACCATATTCTGTTAATGTAAATTAAATAATTTTTTTTTAAATATTTATCTTAATCAGCTGGAATTATTCAGATTTATTTAAATAGATTCAAATGTAAACAACACCAGGTGTGCCTCAAATTTGTGTCATTACACTACAACCTAGGTATTACACAAATTCAAGTAACTACCGTTTAGGATATTGACTACCAATCAATGTCAAAAAATATGACAAAGATGTAAATTGAATTTCTTATATATCTAAGGACGAACCAGGCGTTACTTTAGGAGTACTAATTTTGAAAGAAAAGTTTTGTATGAAATAGGAAAGGAACATGAATCTATTAAATATGGAAAATAAAAAGTTCTCAACAGCTATCTTGAACAGTTGTCAGTCATTTAATAGAAAGTCACTCTGAAGTGTTACGTAGTAACGATTAATGAAGCAAGTTTGTACGATGGTTAGCTAATACAAAAATTTTGTATGTTAGCTGATTATCATATAAAAAAAAATAATCGGTATCTGTTAAAATTCATGTTAATTCAAGAATTCGGAATTATTCACCAGTTAAATTTGGGGGTTGTATAAAAAAATAAAAGTTCCCGTTAACGAAAATAAAAGCTTAAAATTAGTCTAAAACAAAACAATGCCAAAGAATAGTAATGTGCGTATGAATTACTTTTTGTTTTATTTAACAATCTAGTTAATGAAAAACACGAAAAAAGTTACAATGTAGGCCTAAATCAAAACAATTAAAAAAAGCTAACACAGTTTTCTCAACTTTTTTTATTATATTTTAATATCTCACCAATTGCTTTCATTATTAGTGACTTAAGCTACAAAAAATACGGGGGGTTTTAACGTATAATAGTTTTAGAATCTACGAATCAAACCCAGGACTTTGCAGTACAACCTAGCGATGTAACCACTTTGCCACGGAGAAGGTATCAACTCAACTTTTTAAAGATGTAATTAGAATTTATCTATTGGACTAGTGTCTACAAAATAGTCTTTATACTTTTGATTTTAATCTGTACATTATTTTCATCATACTACGACCACCAGAATTTTATATTTCTATGAAAGATAACAAGTTACGAAATGTCTCTATTGTTTGTCATATTTCTAAGTGGTCGTGCTTTTATGTCGACATAAATGTCATTCTGAATAAGCGTTCAATTTGAGGTTAGCCTACGTTCTTTTCAAGGAAATGCCAGGAGCAACTACGTTGAAAAATGAAATTAAGATTCTTTCACGAACGGAAATATTTTTAATTAAAATAAAATATTTAAAAAGTTCTGCAATACTCTTTGCAAGAAAAACCGTAGATAATTTCCCAACATATTTTTAATTTTTGATGAAAAATTATTCAAAACTACCATCAGACAATAAATTACACATACATTCATCCTGAACGATGAAAATTGTTTTTCAGGAAAGTGATCTGTTAAAATAAAAATTGATTAAATTGATTAGTAATCATCAGTAAAGACACTGAAATTAGTTTTTAAATGCATTCAATATCTCATAAAAATGTACAACTGGCCGCCTTCATGGCGAAGTGGATAGCGCGCTAGCCTACTATGCGGAGGTCCCGGGCTCGATTACCGACTAGAGTTTGGAGATTAATACTTGCCAAAACCCATCGCTCCAGTTCCTAACCCATCGTAGTCGCTGATGACCAAGCTATTGATGCGTCTTTAAATAAACTAAAAACCATCACAACTATATTTTCTTTCTTTCAACCCACCGGCAAAGTCGTTCCCGCAAATCAGGTCTTCAACAGCTGATTTTTAGAGATAAAGATTCCTGGTTCAAATTCTAGTAAACGTAGTTACTTTTATACGAATTTGAATACAAGACAGTGGTTCAATTAACCGTACTCTCTCAGGAATAGTCGGGGTGATTTTATACAAGACTATATCTCATTTATACGTCATACATATTTTTATCATCCTTATTTCATTGGGTCATGGGGTTGTTTATTGTTCTAAATTGAACAGATTGGAAAGTACACACATAAAAGATGTTTTAAAAAATCTTTCAATAAAAACATAGGATATCTTAGAAAAAAGTACCTACTTTGAAGTGAAAATGAATGAGGATTTTAAATAATTTACCATGACAAGCATTAACCATTCAGTGAAGTTCCATCGTTACGGTTTAATATTCCTACTTTTTCTAAAAAATTACCACCAGAAGTATATAAAAGAATTCGCGTTTTTAAATCATGAATTTGAAGTGAATGCAACATTAGTCAATTCACAGGAAACGTACGAAAGTAACCAATTTTAGTTATGAATAATTTATTTTCTTTTAACCAGAATAAATTTATTATTTTCTTAAATTGTTATAAAAATTTTTATACAGATCGAAAAGAAAGAAAAATAAGTCTACAATCTGGAAACGAACAAAATATAATAAATTGCTTCTATTCATAAAAATTATATTCTATACTTAATAGCATTTTAAGTAATCTTATTTTAATTTTAAGTAATTTGTTCTTCCGTTCATACAATTTCAAATAACTTTTTCTAGTTATTACTATTACAACAAATACAAAATAATAATTAGCAAGTATTACTTTCGCTAAAATAATAATATAATACATCAAGCTTTGAAAATCATTTAACATTTAAAATATATACCGGATGAACCATGTATGGGAACCCCTCAATAAATTGCAAACTGTTTTAGATCGAACACTGTAACTTTCAGGATAAAGTATTGGTCAACTACTTTACCTTTTGACGTACAACTGAATTTCAACCCCTTCTTGGGGGTTGGCCAGGGGTTGTAACTCAAATATTTTAAATGGAAACACCAATTGTGTGATCCGTCATTTTAAAGATCTCTTTAAATAATAGAAATTGCATAAATAAAAATTATTTACGATGCCTGAATTCAAAATGGCAGACGATTGAAATTTGGGTTTTATAATTTAAAAAAAATTTAATTAAGTTCAAATAAAAAAGATTTAGGCCTAACTGTAACTTTGTTTTTAAATGTAATGCCACTGACACTTAAATGAATAATTCAAGTAATTCAAAACATTAAAATTTGAATGAAATGTAGAAAACATTGTTAACGAGACCTTACAAATAAGGTTAGATAAAAAATTAAAAGTTCAAAATATCTTAATAAATAATGTTAGTAGATCAACGTCTATTGATCAATGGTCTAGTAACGCCTAAACCTAGGTCCGTTCGGAATCTGGCTATGATACAAAATAAACACACTTACTTTAAACTTATAACATATAATTATTTATTTACAAAATTAATAATTACAGTCGATGATTAAACTTACCCTATTAACAAATAAATTATATCACAAAAATTAAATCAATTACAAAACTTAAGCTTAAATTAAACTTTATTGCCAATAGAATACTGTGCGTAAGAACCGAAACAATGAAGTTACTCGGCCACAACCAATTGCTACCACCCACACGCGCACGCATTATTAAACATATTGCAGATCCGGTCTCGAAACGACACTATTTCGAACACTTTTCCTTCGCAATTCAATTATTGACTGACTCACTATAAAGGCTCTAACTGTTTTTATACCTGCGGTCTGTTAGTTAATCTAGATTCTTTGAACAATTATACATTTTTTCTAATAATTACGACGGTATTCAGGAACATCGTAGAAGGAATTAAAATACAAACAAACGTTTCTAATACTTTCAATTTCTTAGAATTCCTATTCAAAACATATCATTCATCGCAATTCACAGTCCTTCTTCAGCAAAATCCAACCCATACAATGCCCAATTTCTTACATCAAACTATCGATTCCCTCAACTATTTATAGGCTAATCAGGAAGTGCTACTATGTTACAATATCTTTCATGACAAAATTTACTTTAATAATTTTCATCTAAAATTAAATAATTAAAGAGCTTAATAGTGGTAGGAATAGTAAATTTCATAAACTAAATTAAATAGTTTGAAAATATTAAATTTTCTAGTCTGCTTACGTTGATGAAGCGCTAGTGTAAAATGCGAACTGCTCCAAATTTCATCCCTACTGAGTTAAAAAAATTATTAATCTTCATTATTAAGAGTTAAAACTTAATGCAAGTCTGCATTGGTTAATCTAAACATTTTTAAGTGCATTCCTTATTAACATTATTTCAACGTGCAAAAATTCCTTTTGATGAAATAAGCATATTATTAACAGTTTCTGACAAAATATTTTATAATTATGACAAAGTACTTGAAAGTAAATTATTTTTAAACAATATCTCCGTTACACTAATTCCGGACTAACGGTAATAAAATATGCGTTAGTATGGGTGAGTATTAAGTTCATGAATTCCAGAGGTTCTTATCCAAAATTTCGTTGATTGTACTTGTATGTAGTCTACCAAAATGAAATTGCAATTAGAGAACTAATAAAAAAATAAATATAGATTATAATATATTGGCAGCTATCTTTCCAATCCGATTCAATTCATGATTAGTTTATTCCTGACTAATTAAGTTTCACACGGAGTACAACTTTATCACAACAGACTTTTCGCTCATTAACCAACTGATACAAAAATTTCTTCCATCATTTACCAAACAACGTTCATAGGTGATTAAAGAGGAAAAGGAGCAGGGATCAGCTCTTTTAAGAAATGGCAAATCCTACTAATAAATAAATTATTTAGTAAAAATTTTAAAAATAAAAAGGAAAAGTGACAGTGGATTGCGCTCTCCATGCACGTCACCCAAGTCATTTCATCCATTACTTCACCAATCATCATGTTTACCGATTTTTAATTTTTAACATTTTTAAATATTGCTAACAAATTAAAAAAAAATGAATTATATTAATTTTCAGGACTTTCTTTCATGAGGACAATACGGCTGACCTTGTCAAGGTTTTTGTATAGTTCAATTGACTACTCCATGCTTATAATCTATTCAGCCCCTTTTACCGTTTTGTGCGGTAGCATCTTTTCCAAATTCTACCCTAAAATTTAATGATTCATATATTATTTTAGGTGACAATAGACGTTCATTTGTTTATAAGATATTGTATGTAATTAATATTAAATGTTAACTTAAGCATTATAATTAAATGTACCTAACTTAAAAATGAAATTGATATTAATTCACTGTAAATATTGAAATATTGATAACTGGACAAAAACATGTTAACAATATAAAAATTTATAAATCTTTTCTCATAAAAAAATGTTTCTTAATTAATTAAACTGATATGCCTTCAACATTGTCTTATCATAAATAATTTTGAAAAGATATTCAGACAGTCACTTAAAGACAAAATGTTAAAGAAACTTTTCATTTCATTTTACTTCCATTTTAAATCTATGACAAACTTTTACACAACAATAAAACATTTGAACTTATTGTTTTTACATTTTGAAATGTTTTGTGTACACCTGACATTATCAAGACTCTGTGAATACTTATTTAAAAATTTCTCTTCAGTACAAAATACTGGATAGAAAAAAATTTAGCGTTTTCTACTCTCTGACCTCAACTCAACAGTAATATTTTCTTCATTAAAATTATATCCCTTACACTTATATTTTAATGAGCATCTCTATTTATTTTATTTACGAGTATTTTATTTAGATAAGTGTATGTAGCATCTCTCTCACCAAACATAATCTATTTTACTTTTTTCCCATTTGCTGCAAGCCTCTGTGTTCCACTCCATCAAAACTTTTCCTCCATTTAGCTTTCAGTCTTCCTGTTCCATTCCTTTGAACGGTCTTCCAAATCCAAATTCATAATAACATTCTTTTCTGTATCATTGTGCTTGAATGTTCGGACCATTTCAATTGTAACTTTGCTAGTTTACCGAGAACGTTTCCCTCCACAGCCATTATTTACCTGATTTCTTGAATAACCTCTTATTATTTCACAACTATAGTTACCTATTACTTTACGTTACCTTTGCATTGAAGTAAAAAATACATTTTCTGATTGGTTTTTGCAGGGTGTTTCTAAAAACGTGAATCCATGAAAAGTATATTATCTAACCGCAGTTTTGATACATTAGATTAGTTAAAAATTCTAACTTTATATTAAATTTATTTTTTTAAATTCCTCGTAGTTATCTTTCACTTTACTTATTTAAATTTACGACTTGCTTTGCACAAACAGTATATCCCTTTACAGTCAACAACTTTTTAAAATTAATTTTACTTTTAAGAGAACACCACTCATTAGCAGGACCATCGCGTTTATGTTATAAAATTTATCGTTACATGGATATTGTGACTGAACGTTTAAATGTTAAAAATTTGATGTTAAAAAATAAGAAAATATTGACTTTAGTCATTATTAGTTTGTTAACAGTGTGAACGTACTGAGGATAAATTTTATGGTATAAAATGCATCCTAAATCTCTGCTCCACGTTCCATGGAGAAAACGATTGTGGTTACTAGGTAAACGTGAACAGTTCAGACCACGGATTAGTGGTTTGTTATTATGTTCTAATTTTCATCTGAATCACTGGTATGGCCGGTGGCTTGCTTCACATATGTAAGGCATGTGAAGACCTTTGTAAATAGTGTGAATGGAAACGTATGAGGGAGCGTTAATAACAAATAGCCTAAGCATTTCCGATTGAAAACGTTATTGTTTAGCCATAACCGAGTATTTATTTGGGCCACAGATCTGGCATCCGTACATCACATTTTTTCTCTCTGGTAATAGTTAATTGAAATTTTACTCATATTTCTAGAGGGCAAGAGAATCACTGACTCGTCAGATGGGGAATGATTTGATAAATTAAGGTGAGATATCCAATCGTTTGTTATTTTCATGAGTTTAATCACTATACTACTATAAAATATTATTTACTATATTGACAGAAAATTTTTTTTTAATTGAATTAAAATTATAAGTCTGTAGTAATAGAAAATTTAATTATTCTATTATAAAAATATTGATTTGTTTGAGAAGAGATCGCTTTAATGTTAATAAACCCTAATTTCATTTTATGCGTGATTCAGAATACATTAAAATACTTTCTTCAGTTTTACAGTTAAGCTTTTTAGGGTGTTTATGAGACGAACTCTCAATTAGGTAAATATTTTTGTCTGTACCTTTCAAAATGTAATAAAATTTCAAAGATAAATTGAATCTCATTTTTGGATATTCTTAATCTTATCGGTATATTTTTCAGGAATGTGAAAGATACTACTCTAAGCATGTAATAAGATGGTACAGCAATATTAAACTGAAAAAATCAGAAAAACATACGAAAAATCTGGTGTGAAACACTTATACGACTTTCTCTTGCCAAAGTAAATTATGAAAAATATAACTTATCTTTAATCATTAGTTTAAGTTCATATTTATTTCATTAGTTTATTCAAGTTTTATTTATTTATTTATTAGAAAAGAAAACGTAAAATGAAGAACATAACCTAATTTTAATCATGAGTGAATGACGAAAATAAAAATCAACCTCTGTAGGACTTAAAAATACGGACAAAAACTAATTGACGCTAAACTAGGCTCTGCAGAAAAAATTCGTGAAATAAAGGTTGTAGGTTTTTTATTTCCTATAAATTTGATTATAGTATACACTTTTATTGTAAAATATATTCTAAGGCCGCAATCTTAAAAATCTTATTTTTTACCGACTTTAATGAGAAAAATACAGAAAATCACAATTTTTTTTTCTCTCTTTAATATTTTATTTACAACTGTAAAATGTTACAACAAGCAAATGTGATGATTGTCGTGATTATGTAAATGACATGATAGGCATGAGAGGGGTAGGGCCCCCATTGGTGCCTCCCCAAGAATGAAATTTGTATATCAAATTAGCATGTCTCTACTCCAGCGTCTTTTAAGGCGTCTAGGGGGATTATCAGGTAAATGATGGACGCAGGAAAGTGAACCCACCAGGGGGTTCTCGTGTTCGTGTGACTTGTCGTGAAAGCGTTTGTATAGGTATTCAATGGAATTTTGTACAAGTGGTGTTTTCAAATCTGTATGTAAGGTTTTGTTGCTAACGTAAAGAGGTGCTTTTGCTATAAGGCGTAATGTTTTTGACTGGAGTGCTTGAATTCGTTGCAAGTTAGAGGGTTTGGTTGAACCGTAGATTTGGGATCCGTAGGTCCAAATAGGTTTCAAAAGAGAACAATATATGCGTAATTTTTGTGCCATTGGTAATTTTGATCGTTTGTGAAGTAGGGAATATAGAAGTTTAAGTCGGGAATTCGGTAATAAACGTTTCCGTTTGATATGTGTGCTCCAAGTTAGTCGTTTATCAAAAGTCAGACCGAGATACTTGACCGTATCTGTTTTTGTGAGAGGTTCATTGTCTATGTATACTGGTGGGCAATCACCATGACGGAGTGTGAAAGTTACGTGAAGAGATTTTGTCGTATTAAGTTTTATTTTCCATGTTTTACACCATTCGTGTATAAGATTGAGATGATGTTGGAGTGTTAGTGAAGCGTCTATAGAGTTTTGCTCTCAGGCTAATATCGCTGTGTCGTCAGCGTAGGTAGCAGTGAGGGTCTGGGGTAGGGTCGGTAGGTCTGAAGTGTATACAGAATAGAGAAGTGGGGCTAAAATTGAACCCTGAGGCACGCCGGCTAAGACAATAAAGAAATTTGAGTAGGATGATCCTAAACGAATTCTAAAGAATCTGTCAGATAGGAAGGAATTTATGATAAGGTAGTAGGTAAATGGTAGTATTTCTTTCAGTTTGTGTAAGAGACCTGTATGCCAAACTCTGTCAAAAGCTTGAGCAACATCTAGGAAACCTGCGGACACATACATCTTTTGCTCCATAGACGAAGCTATGTAATCAGTCACCCTGTGCAGTTGTTGTGTAGTGGAGTGTTGAGTGCGGAATCCGAATTGATGTGGAGGTAGTATATCATGAACCAGCGGAAGAATGCGCTTGTAAAGGAGTTTTTCAAAAATTTTTGAAGGTACTGAGAGGAGGCTTATTGGTCGGTAGGAGGAAGGTAAGTGAAAAGGTTTATTCGGTTTTTGTATCATTACTATTTCTGCATACTTCCACTGAGTGGGGAAATGTGTCGTGCGCAATATACTATTGAAGATTGTAGTAAGGAGAACGAGCGCTTTCCGCGGTAAGTGTTTAAGTATGTCAGCTGTTATTAAATCATATCCCGGTGACTTCTTACATGGTAATCTCGAAATTTCAGATTTTACTTCGGAGGGGTGAAAGTATTTCGGCGGGAGGGATAATTGAAGCGGTTCATCTAGTGACTGAGTAACGCGTTGGTGATGTACAAATTGGATGTCATTATGGGGAGTGAATGTTTCAGAAAGATGTCTACCAAAGCATTCAGCTTTGTCGTCATCAGTTATTAGCCAGGGTCCGTCACCCACCCTAAAGGGCATCGATGTCGTGTGATGCCGTAGTAGGCGTTTTGTGCTGCGCCAGAGACTACCATCCTTCTCGTTCAGAGTTCCAATATAATTTTCGTATAAGCGGGTGTTGTGTGTTTGAATTTGCTGTTTCAGCTCGTTTGTCAGCCGGTTTAAGCGACGTTTATCAGATGGTAGGCGAGTTCTCTGCCAAGTGTTACGGGCGCGGCGTTTTTCACGAATAAGTTCTCTGATATGAGTGGGATAGTGTGGGGTGTCTAGGACATTTGGACGGTATGGCAGTGATGCCTTCCATGCACACTGTTGAACAGAGGTAGTAAATAAATCAACAGCATCATCTACCTCCGTGTCAGTTTTAATTGATAATGGGATATCTAAGGCGTGTTCTAAATTGAACTGGAAGAGATCCCAATCCATAGGCCCGGGAGTAAGACTCGGTCTGCGTTCTGTAGAGACTGGTTGGTCTGAAACCGTTAAAAGTATGGGGGAATGATCTGATGAGAAGTATGGGGGAATGATTAACGCTGAACTAAGCGGTGTAGAAAAAATACTTGAAATAAAAGTTGTCGGTTTTTAATTTTCTACTACTTTAATTATAAACACTTTTGCTCTTAAATACAATTAAGGCCGTACTTTTAAAAAATAACATATTTAACCACAAGAGTACAGCCCAAAAAATTACAGCAGACATGGTGCTTACGCTATTTTGTAGAGCATCTAAAGTATGGTAAATAAGACAATTTTTAAAAAAGGATCGTAGGCGCTGTTTTTGAGAAAATCGCAAAAAAGTAAAAAAATGCACGAACTACTACTACTTTTGGTTGACTGATTTTGATGAAAATGTTGCTGTCGATTCCCTTAGATGTACATAACTTAAGTTTCATGTTTCAGCTTCGTACTATATTCTGTTCTTGAGATTTTTTTGTACACAGATACCCCCGAACACACCAATCGCTAAAAAACATGTTTTTTTTGGTTCTGTGGCCTGAAAACGTGTAATGATCTGCAATAATACAAACATGTAAAACGTGTTTAAAAATAACAAATATTACAGGGGTTTTATGTTGACGCGGAGATTTAACGTAAATATACTAGCAGTTTGCATGTAAGGGCATCTGTTATGCGTGAACTAAACGTATTGCTAATATCTCTCCTTCTGTCTTAAAAATGTCATATTGTTAGTTATTTTGTATTTATTGTCTTTGGGTATGATATAAAATTACAAATATTTCTTGTTTTTTGTGTTAGTGATTAAAGTTAAATTGGTATCTAGCCAATAATATTTACTATCATACAATACACAATTACAATACAAAGTTAATTTTCTTAATTACAACTTAAGTATCTAAAACTCGAATTATTTTAATCACGTTGTGGGAAAATTATTTTACCCAACGCTGTTTCTCATGTAGAAGGGTAAAATTTAATGAAATTGATTGAATTGAAAATAGAATTGATTGGCATGTAATAATTTTTTGTAAAAGAAATTGTATTAAGATCTTACTGATTCTAAGAATAAACCTAATAGGACGGGTTGCTGTTGCTACATGGCTTTTATTACCCGCCAACTGCAGTACTAGTTTAAAGCTCTAAATTACGGTGAACTGCCAAGCGGATAGATCGAGAAATGACTCCCGATTACAATTTGGAAAATTGTAACACATGTGCATTGATTTTAGTTGTCAAGACCAAATAATAAAGGTAAATATAAAATCTGGAAAAACTTAAACTAGAAGTGAAATATTTTCTAGTTTTTCCAAAAAATATCTATGTAGCATTACAAATTATTAAAAACCATCAGACATTTTACGCTGTAATTAACAGGCAGAAGTATTTAGAATGAAAGCTAGTTTTCATGTTCAGAAAGTTCAAAAAAATTAAACTAAATAAAGCTCCCCGTATATAACCCGCTCTTTATACCGCGAATCGGATAAACCACAGATATTGAAAGGTCATTCATATTTTTTCACAATTTTTGTATACAGTAATGTGTTTTAGTAAACAATCATTTATGAATCGACACCAATAACAAAATTGTTTCAAACAATTGTTTCTCAACAAACCCATTTTAACTCTACAGTATAACGTAAGTGTAGTCTACGTACGAGTACACGTTTCTGATTATAGACATTTTTTACTTTCTCTTGTCTATATGAATATATACGAAGGAAAGTATTGTTTTATGTCGATTTTACGAAATTGATTTTTCACTAGATATACACGATTTCAGACCCCCTAAACCCAAAAAACAAGTTTTAGCGATTGGCCTGTGTGTGAACAAAATATCTCAGGAACGGAACATCATACGACGTTGAAACTTAAAACTTACGTTAGGTACCACTAAAGGACCAGACACGAACATTTTCAAAATCGATCAACCGGATGTAGTAGTTTATTATGTCATTTTTCACTTTTTTGCGATTTTCTCAACAACGGCTCCTACGACTTTTTTCTAAATCACCTTCTTTGCTATATTTGTTATGCTCTACAAGATAGGGTAGGCACCATGTCTGGTAAAATTCTTGAAGAGGCTGTGCTTTCGTAGAATTTTTTTTTTTAAGATTGCGGCCTTAATATCCATTTAGTGCAATAATGTACATACCAAAGTTGTAGAAAATTTAAAAACCTACAACGTACATTTCAAACATTTTGTGTGTATAACGCTTAATTTAGCGGTAATCAGTAATTTTCTTTTTTTCATGAAAATCTGTAAAAAATGATTTTTTTAAGATTTCAGCCTTAGTAAGTATTTTACGACAAAGGTGTTAATTTAGATTAATAGGAAATTAAAAAATTTACAACGGTTATTTCAAGCACTTTTCTCTACAGAGCCTACTTTAAGTGAAAGAGTGATTTTCCGTATTGTTAAGCCAAATTGAGGTTGATTTTCATTTTGCATCATTCACTCATGATTAAAATAAGGTTATGTTTTTTTGAGGTTAGTTATTTTGTTTATTTCTATTGTTTAATACTAATTCTAGGTTACATTGTTCATTTTTGCGTTGGCAAGAGAAAGTTATATGAGTTTCACACCAGATTTTCAAATATACGAGGTGTGGCAATTAAATAGCGAGACTGACGTTGTAAAAAAATTTATTTTTACTTTATACATAATAACTTATTGTCACCTTCAATATACACTCCTTCTCTATTCCTACAACGCTCCATGCAAATTTTACATTGTTGGAAATAGTGCTGGAAGTCATCTTCTGTCAGCTTCTTCAGGACACGTGCCGCTCAAAAATGTTTGAAATGAAGCTCGCAAAAATGTTTGTTCTGACACTTTGTAAACGATTGAAAAATTATCCAGATTTTTTGGAAATGATAAAAACATGTGATAAAACGTGGTTTTTTACTTATGATTCGGAAACGAAGTGCCAATCTATGCACTGGAAAAGCCGAACTTCACCGAGAGCCAAATAGCTCGAATGAGCAAGTCAAAATTTAAAGCAATTTTATGATTGTTTTTTTTTTATATTCATGGGATGGTGTACTTTCACTGGGTTCCTTAAGGTCAAACAATTAATCAATATTACTACCTTGAGGTACATTCTAAACTACGTTAAAGAGTAAGGAAAAAACGCCCCGAAATGTGGAAGGACAAATCATGGGTTCTCCACCAAGACAATGCGCCAGCTCATTCCGCGTTATCTGTCAAGAGGTTCCTAGCCAAGTACAGCATCTCAGTGTTAGAACATCCACCCTATTCACCAGATCTTTCAGCATGTGACTTCTACCTGTTCCCTAAGGTGAAATCTGCATTAAAAGGGACAAGATTTGAGTCTGTGGAAGCTGTAAAAGAGAAAGCGGCACGTGTCCTGAAAGAGCTGACAGAAGATGACTTCCAGCACTGTTTCCAACCATGGAAAATTTGCATGGAGCGTTGTAGGGATAGAAAAGGAGTGTATATTGAAGGTGACATTGCGTGATTATGTATAAAATAAAAATAAAATTTTTTACAACGTCATTCTCGTTATATAATAGCCACACCTCGTATAACGTGGTTTCGAAGATAGAAACGAAAATCAGGTACAGGCGCCTTGTAAATCATCAAAAAACCTATTCATCCTAAAAGAATCATCCTAAGAATTCTTAGTGAAATTTATTTCACTCACCAATATTTTTTATAATGATAGGACTACTGACAATGTATCCTGATTGTCAAAAGATTAAAAATTACTCACATCGCTTTCTGAATTTGAAAAATAAATGAAACGTGATGAGATTGAGGGTAACGAACCTTTATTTAAGCACGTTTACATTAATAACTCAATTTCAAAATTATCTCTTCAAAATCTTTGGATACAATTGATTCTCTGACAAGCAAGGCAATTAATATTGTGATAAAATTATTATTATTATCCATACAATAATAAAGATAATTTGTGGCTATTTATAATATAACAAGTACCGTTAGAGTACGGTACGATCAAAGCCTTCATTATTAGATATTCACATTGAGTTTACGCCTCTCTCATTTAATGTAGCTCATTCATCGCTTTAAAACTCACGAAGCAGAAATAAATTCCTACCATCAAACATGAAGGTTCAGGAAAATGGAAACTTTCATAATTAAAACGATTAAATGAAAGTTTAGTATCAATATAATTAGAAGAGATTGTAATAAAATACTTTTGTTAAAGATAACACAACGACCGTAAAATACGAGTAATATAATAAGTAATATAATATAAGAGTAATAATAATACTCGTAATTTTCTGTTTACACACACGCTTTTTTGTTTCTGAAAAAGATGTTCACTACATATTATCTCATGCTTTTATAATTTACATTTATTTTTACATAAGCTAACCAGACATTTTGTCTATAGTAGAAATTATTTTGTATAAAAAATAATTTAAAATTATTAATTTTTTAAATCTGAACCCCTACGTGAGGAATATCAAAAAAGACAAAAATGAACATTTTTATGTGTTTACATTTTTATTTTGCCCATAACGGGCAGGTGGCGTATGCTGATAAGCATACTCTTCAACTCGGTGAGGAAGGCAATTGTAAACCACCTCATTCCTCGTTTTTACTTGGTAAAACTTCTAGAGGTTCAAACCAGCCTTTCGGCTATTGACCTAAACAACAGCACATTTTTAGTAGAGTTTTATTTTTATTTTACTTTTTATTATTTATTTTTTTTATTTTTTTTTTAAGACAATCCAGGACTTTCAGGCAAAATTCTTAATACTTGCTTCTGGCACTCCTTTTTATGTAAGCAATAAATCTCTCCACGACGATTTAAAAATTTCAATAGTAAAGGAGCTAACCGCGTCGTGTACATTTCACGAAAGACTAGATTACCATCCTTACCAACTATCCTGTGACCTAGCTACAAGGAATTTTCAAATTGTACTATGTCTAAAACAAAAATGGAGCAGAGATCATTTTTGGTCTGAATAACGGACGACATCCGCAGTTCTAAACGGAGAATATACCACTGGGTACCTCTTCTCCTGAAAGTAACCTCCCCCCCCCCCCAACGACCTTTAAACTAAATATCATATACCGAAAGTGCAGCTCGTTGTGCAGTACCGTAATAAAAATTAAAGACAAAAAAATATTTTCTGAAAAATATTTTAAGCCGCATATGTTATATCAAGTTTTTTTTTAATTAGGTTGGAAACGAACATATCACAACTATAATATGTAATTTTCTTTTAATGCATTTTGTCAGGGTTTTAGAAGTCGGCATAAATGTTTTAACATACATAATAGGGCCTACTTTTATTTAACGTAAACAAGCAAACTTAAAATATTATTCTTTTCATACTTAATACATAAAAAATGCAGCAATAATAGTACATTAATAAGTTCTTCTACAAGTAATGGCAACAACCCTACTCATCTGCCAGATTTAATAATTGAAATTGAACTTGTAGGGCTACCCTCCTACGATAGAACACAGCGGGTCTCAAGCAAATTTTAAAACTAAATAGCTAAGAAAAATAATACTTTTACAAAAGTAGCCATAAAATAAAATAATATTTGTAATAATAAAATACTTTCTTGTTATTTTAACATACCTATAACACTTACGTTCACAGAAATTAAAATAAGTAAATTAAAAACCAATATCCAACGTATCAATTTTTGCTACTAATAAATTTTTATTACATTAATGAAAAAAATGTCCTCTTCTGTTAAACAATTTACTTCATTCATTAACAACTTTCACCCATATAATCACTTGTGCAAATTTGTTTCCTATGGTTATTTATGGTTTACTTTACTTCACAGCCAGTCACTCCAATCCCCAATTACATTCAACTTAAAGTTCCAAACCAAGAGCGCACATAACCCCCTCTACAAATATACAAACATCAATCAAATAGTCCACCAAAGTTAATTATAAATTAAACAAAAGAAAGGTCTTACTAGGTGTAAATAAGCTTCCTGGTCAATTGGTCCAGAGCACAAAATCCAAGGTATAGAAAGTCCATAACAACAAAGTCCAGAGGAAAAAGTCCAATCCTTTTCAAATTGAAGGATTCCTTTTCCAATTTCAAATAATGATTTTTGGACATCTTATGCTTATAAGAAGAAGATATTTATATGTATTTGAAGATTTTTAGATAAAGCCACAAAATGTTACAGAGAATACAATAATCCAATATGAAAATGGTCATGTAAACGTAAGGCACCCAATCAGTAAGACATAATTAACGAATCAAAGGCGAATTAAAGAGACTGTGCGTCCATACAATGAGTACAAGAATAAAAATAATATAAAGCAATATCTAAAAGCTCTTTCCTACCACATGAAGAAGAAAATTAGAAAATAAATTTTTATTTTAACATAATGTTTTGCACATATCAATTCGCTTCTAGATGTAATAAATTTATCTGCTTAATTTTTACACTGGTTTTAATTAATAAAGGTATTTAAAAATAATGACAGCGGATATATTTGTTACTGGACACATAATACAAATTGACATTTTTGGTATTGGACATTATGGCTAGTAGACATTATTGCAGTGGACATTTCTCTGTGGACTAATTGGCAGATAATCATAGATATACCAGATAATAAATTAGAAATAAGTAACTCTTTGATAAAAACCATGACAGAAGAAAATTATACAACATAAAATCTTTGTAATTTTCTTACTTTTCCAATAATAATTGCAATTAATGAGAGTGACTCTACGTCAGTATGATATGCCACTAATGATGTTCTCTTCATTTCCAATTAAAACGGAAATGTTTTAGGCTGTAATTGCAAAGAGTAGCAACTCATGCTATTATTCCTTTTTAATTTATCTATATTTTCATTAAACGTTTGGTCAGCGACCACATTGGATTATAGAATAGTAGAACTACTATTCTACTAGTTCTACTATTCTATAATCCAATGTGGTCGCTGACCAAACGTTTAATGAAAATATAGATAAATTAAAAAGGAATAATAGCATGAGTTGCTACTCTTTGCAATTACAGCCTAAAACATTTCCGTTTTAATTGGAAATGAAGAGAACATCATTAGTGGCATATCATACTGACGTAGAGTCACTCTCATTAATTGCAATTATTATTGGAAAAGTAAGAAAATTACAAAGATTTTATGTTGTATAATTTTCTTCTGTCATGGTTTTTATCAAAGAGTTACTTATTTCTAATTTATTATCTGGTATATCTATGATTATCTGCCAATTAGTCCACAGAGAAATGTCCACTGCAATAATGTCTACTAGCCATAATGTCCAATACCAAAAATGTCAATTTGTATTATGTGTCCAGTAACAAATATATCCGCTGTCATTATTTTTAAATACCTTTATTAATTAAAACCAGTGTAAAAATTAAGCAGATAAATTTATTACATCTAGAAGCGAATTGATATGTGCAAAACATTATGTTAAAATAAAAATTTATTTTCTAATTTTCTTCTTCATGTGGTAGGAAAGAGCTTTTAGATATTGCTTTATATTATTTTTATTCTTGTACTCATTGTATGGACGCACAGTCTCTTTAATTCGCCTTTGATTCGTTAATTATGTCTTACTGATTGGGTGCCTTACGTTTACATGACCATTTTCATATTGGATTATTGTATTCTCTGTAACATTTTGTGGCTTTATCTAAAAATCTTCAAATACATATAAATATCTTCTTCTTATAAGCATAAGATGTCCAAAAATCATTATTTGAAATTGGAAAAGGAATCCTTCAATTTGAAAAGGATTGGACTTTTTCCTCTGGACTTTGTTGTTATGGACTTTCTATACCTTGGATTTTGTGCTCTGGACCAATTGACCAGGAAGCTTATTTACACCTAGTAAGACCTTTCTTTTGTTTAATTTATAATTAACTTTGGTGGACTATTTGATTGATGTTTGTATATTTGTAGAGGGGGTTATGTGCGCTCTTGGTTTGGAACTTTAAGTTGAATGTAATTGGGGATTGGAGTGACTGGCTGTGAAGTAAAGTAAACCATAAATAACCATAGGAAACAAATTTGCACAAGTGATTATATGGGTGAAAGTTGTTAATGAATGAAGTAAATTGTTTAACAGAAGAGGACATTTTTTTCATTAATGTAATAAAAATTTATTAGTAGCAAAAATTGATACGTTGGATATTGGTTTTTAATTTACTTATTTTAATTTCTGTGAACGTAAGTGTTATAGGTATGTTAAAATAACAAGAAAGTATTTTATTATTACAAATATTATTTTATTTTATGGCTACTTTTGTAAAAGTATTATTTTTCTTAGCTATTTAGTTTTAAAATTTGCTTGAGACCCGCTGTGTTCTATCGTAGGAGGGTAGCCCTACAAGTTCAATTTCAATTATTAAATCTGGCAGATGAGTAGGGTTGTTGCCATTACTTGTAGAAGAACTTATTAATGTACTATTATTGCTGCATTTTTTATGTATTAAGTATGAAAAGAATAATATTTTAAGTTTGCTTGTTTACGTTAAATAAAAGTAGGCCCTATTATGTATGTTAAAACATTTATGCCGACTTCTAAAACCCTGACAAAATGCATTAAAAGAAAATTACATATTATAGTTGTGATATGTTCGTTTCCAACCTAATTAAAAAAAAACTTGATATAACATATGCGGCTTAAAATATTTTTCAGAAAATATTTTTTTGTCTTTAATTTTTATTACGGTACTGCACAACGAGCTGCACTTTCGGTATATGATATTTAGTTTAAAGGTCGTTGGGGGGGGGGGAGGTTACTTTCAGGAGAAGAGGTACCCAGTGGTATATTCTCCGTTTAGAACTGCGGATGTCGTCCGTTATTCAGACCAAAAATGATCTCTGCTCCATTTTTGTTTTAGACATAGTACAATTTGAAAATTCCTTGTAGCTAGGTCACAGGATAGTTGGTAAGGATGGTAATCTAGTCTTTCGTGAAATGTACACGACGCGGTTAGCTCCTTTACTATTGAAATTTTTAAATCGTCGTGGAGAGATTTATTGCTTACATAAAAAGGAGTGCCAGAAGCAAGTATTAAGAATTTTGCCTGAAAGTCCTGGATTGTCTTAAAAAAAAAATAAAAAAAATAAATAATAAAAAGTAAAATAAAAATAAAACTCTACTAAAAATGTGCTGTTGTTTAGGTCAATAGCCGAAAGGCTGGTTTGAACCTCTAGAAGTTTTACCAAGTAAAAACGAGGAATGAGGTGGTTTACAATTGCCTTCCTCACCGAGTTGAAGAGTATGCTTATCAGCATACGCCACCTGCCCGTTATGGGCAAAATAAAAATGTAAACACATAAAAATGTTCATTTTTGTCTTTTTTGATATTCCTCACGTAGGGGTTCAGATTTAAAAAATTAATAATTTTAAATTATTTTTTATACAAAATAATTTCTACTATAGACAAAATGTCTGGTTAGCTTATGTAAAAATAAATGTAAATTATAAAAGCATGAGATAATATGTAGTGAACATCTTTTTCAGAAACAAAAAAGCGTGTGTGTAAACAGAAAATTACGAGTATTATTATTACTCTTATATTATATTACTTATTATATTACTCGTATTTTACGGTCGTTGTGTTATCTTTAACAAAAGTATTTTATTACAATCTCTTCTAATTATATTGATACTAAACTTTCATTTAATCGTTTTAATTATGAAAGTTTCCATTTTCCTGAACCTTCATGTTTGATGGTAGGAATTTATTTCTGCTTCGTGAGTTTTAAAGCGATGAATGAGCTACATTAAATGAGAGAGGCGTAAACTCAATGTGAATATCTAATAATGAAGGCTTTGATCGTACCGTACTCTAACGGTACTTGTTATATTATAAATAGCCACAAATTATCTTTATTATTGTATGGATAATAATAATAATTTTATCACAATATTAATTGCCTTGCTTGTCAGAGAATCAATTGTATCCAAAGATTTTGAAGAGATAATTTTGAAATTGAGTTATTAATGTAAACGTGCTTAAATAAAGGTTCGTTACCCTCAATCTCATCACGTTTCATTTATTTTTCAAATTCAGAAAGCGATGTGAGTAATTTTTAATCTTTTGACAATCAGGATACATTGTCAGTAGTCCTATCATTATAAAAAATATTGGTGAGTGAAATAAATTTCACTAAGAATTCTTAGGATGATTCTTTTAGGATGAATAGGTTTTTTGATGATTTACAAGGCGCCTGTACCTGATTTTCGTTTCTATCTTCGAAACCACGTTATACGAGGTGTGGCTATTATATAACGAGAATGACGTTGTAAAAAATTTTATTTTTATTTTATACATAATCACGCAATGTCACCTTCAATATACACTCCTTTTCTATCCCTACAACGCTCCATGCAAATTTTCCATGGTTGGAAACAGTGCTGGAAGTCATCTTCTGTCAGCTCTTTCAGGACACGTGCCGCTTTCTCTTTTACAGCTTCCACAGACTCAAATCTTGTCCCTTTTAATGCAGATTTCACCTTAGGGAACAGGTAGAAGTCACATGCTGAAAGATCTGGTGAATAGGGTGGATGTTCTAACACTGAGATGCTGTACTTGGCTAGGAACCTCTTGACAGATAACGCGGAATGAGCTGGCGCATTGTCTTGGTGGAGAACCCATGATTTGTCCTTCCACATTTCGGGGCGTTTTTTCCTTACTCTTTAACGTAGTTTAGAATGTACCTCAAGGTAGTAATATTGATTAATTGTTTGACCTTAAGGAACCCAGTGAAAGTACACCATCCCATGAATATAAAAAAAAAACAATCATAAAATTGCTTTAAATTTTGACTTGCTCATTCGAGCTATTTGGCTCTCGGTGAAGTTCGGCTTTTCCAGTGCATAGATTGGCACTTCGTTTCCGAATCATAAGTAAAAAACCACGTTTTATCACATGTTTTTATCATTTCCAAAAAATCTGGATAATTTTTCAATCGTTTACAAAGTGTCAGAACAAACATTTTTGCGAGCTTCATTTCAAACATTTTTGAGCGGCACGTGTCCTGAAGAAGCTGACAGAAGATGACTTCCAGCACTATTTCCAACAATGTAAAATTTGCATGGAGCGTTGTAGGAATAGAGAAGGAGTGTATATTGAAGGTGACAATAAGTTATTATGTATAAAGTAAAAATAAATTTTTTTACAACGTCAGTCTCGCTATTTAATTGCCACACCTCGTATATTTGAAAATCTGGTGTGAAACTCATATAACTTTCTCTTGCCAACGCAAAAATGAACAATGTAACCTAGAATTAGTATTAAACAATAGAAATAAACAAAATAACTAACCTCAAAAAAACATAACCTTATTTTAATCATGAGTGAATGATGCAAAATGAAAATCAACCTCAATTTGGCTTAACAATACGGAAAATCACTCTTTCACTTAAAGTAGGCTCTGTAGAGAAAAGTGCTTGAAATAACCGTTGTAAATTTTTTAATTTCCTATTAATCTAAATTAACACCTTTGTCGTAAAATACTTACTAAGGCTGAAATCTTAAAAAAATCATTTTTTACAGATTTTCATGAAAAAAAGAAAATTACTGATTACCGCTAAATTAAGCGTTATACACACAAAATGTTTGAAATGTACGTTGTAGGTTTTTAAATTTTCTACAACTTTGGTATGTACATTATTGCACTAAATGGATATTAAGGCCGCAATCTTAAAAAAAAAAATTCTACGAAAGCACAGCCTCTTCAAGAATTTTACCAGACATGGTGCCTACCCTATCTTGTAGAGCATAACAAATATAGCAAAGAAGGTGATTTAGAAAAAAGTCGTAGGAGCCGTTGTTGAGAAAATCGCAAAAAAGTGAAAAATGACATAATAAACTACTACATCCGGTTGATCGATTTTGAAAATGTTCGTGTCTGGTCCTTTAGTGGTACCTAACGTAAGTTTTAAGTTTCAACGTCGTATGATGTTCCGTTCCTGAGATATTTTGTTCACACACAGGCCAATCGCTAAAACTTGTTTTTTGGGTTTAGGGGGTCTGAAATCGTGTATATCTAGTGAAAAATCAATTTCGTAAAATCGACATAAAACAATACTTTCCTTCGTATATATTCATATAGACAAGAGAAAGTAAAAAATGTCTATAATCAGAAACGTGTACTCGTACGTAGACTACACTTACGTTATACTGTAGAGTTAAAATGGGTTTGTTGAGAAACAATTGTTTGAAACAATTTTGTTATTGGTGTCGATTCATAAATGATTGTTTACTAAAACACATTACTGTATACAAAAATTGTGAAAAAATATGAATGACCTTTCAATATCTGTGGTTTATCCGATTCGCGGTATAAAGAGCGGGTTATATACGGGGAGCTTTATTTAGTTTAATTTTTTTGAACTTTCTGAACATGAAAACTAGCTTTCATTCTAAATACTTCTGCCTGTTAATTACAGCGTAAAATGTCTGATGGTTTTTAATAATTTGTAATGCTACATAGATATTTTTTGGAAAAACTAGAAAATATTTCACTTCTAGTTTAAGTTTTTCCAGATTTTATATTTACCTTTATTATTTGGTCTTGACAACTAAAATCAATGCACATGTGTTACAATTTTCCAAATTGTAATCGGGAGTCATTTCTCGATCTATCCGCTTGGCAGTTCACCGTAATTTAGAGCTTTAAACTAGTACTGCAGTTGGCGGGTAATAAAAGCCATGTAGCAACAGCAACCCGTCCTATTAGGTTTATTCTTAGAATCAGTAAGATCTTAATACAATTTCTTTTACAAAAAATTATTACATGCCAATCAATTCTATTTTCAATTCAATCAATTTCATTAAATTTTACCCTTCTACATGAGAAACAGCGTTGGGTAAAATAATTTTCCCACAACGTGATTAAAATAATTCGAGTTTTAGATACTTAAGTTGTAATTAAGAAAATTAACTTTGTATTGTAATGATTTATTTAACGCAATGGGAAAACAAGTAACAAAATCGTGCTTTTTATTACCAACCCACCGGGTTGGTCTAGAGGTAAAGTCGTCGCCAGAATCAGCTGTTTAACAGCTGATTTTCGGAGACAAAGGTTCTTGGTTCAAATCCTAGTAAGGGTGGTTACTTTTATACGGATTTCAGTGCTAGACAGTTGTTACCGGTGTACTTTGATGGTTGGGGTTCAATTAACCACACTCTCAGGAGGAGGGTGCGCCTGAGTCTGTACAAGACCACTTCATTTACACGTCATACATAATATCATCCTCATCTCATTGGGTCATGGGGTTGCTTATTGTTCTGAAATGAGCAGATTGCAACGTACACATTAGGGATTTAAAAAAAGTTCACTTGCGGGCATTTTATAAACTCTAATAATAAGTATATCCATCCACCTTTCCTAGTTTTCATAATTTTGTTCAAGACAAACCAAAAAATGTTAATTTTATAAAAAATAACTATTTATCTTAATATTAATATTAAATGTTGTGTATTTGTTGTAATCAGGGACAAATTTCAAATTTTTTTGACTCGTTAAGTTTTATTAACAAATGAGGGGATCAGAGAAAGCCCTATTTCTTAATAAAAATGAACATTTTGTTTTTATTTTTATTTTATCGCCAATGTGTATTCGAATAAACTTTTAAGAAATTCAATTTCTTTCGTTTCTGTGTCATGCAATATTTGACAGAACAAGCTCTTTATGACATAAAAGTAATTAACAATTTTTTTAAAAACACAAGAAAAAATATTATCAAGGGAGTATGAACTCTAGATTCATTGGTTACCTTACTTTTATATGCCATTTTATCAATCTAACACTCACCGGTTACATAGCTCTTGGCTATATTATCTTAAGTGTTTTTTCCTGTTTGTTCCTGCAAAGAGACGTGCTTACCTCCAACGTTCATAAATAACTCACTCATTTAACAGCAAACTGCCCATGACGGACAGGTGGAGTGTCAAATTATTTACACTCAATCTGTTCGTTGCAGGGCTAAAATAAATAGTTCTGTTTCTTATCACATGGTCAGCCAATTAAATGACTGAATCATTTAAGAACAGAAGAGGTAGAGGTGCAAAAGACACTAATCAGAGTTATCTCCTCTGAAAGTAATGAATTTCATTATACAGCCAGACCCTGTGGTGAATGAAGTGAAGGTGTCGTTTGCAGAGTGGAAAATATGTGTTTTTCAGAGGGCCCGGCATGCTGATAAGCGTACTTTTCCACTCAGTGAGGAAGGCAACGGTAAACCACCTCACTCCTCGTTTTACTTAGTAAAACCTCTACAGGTTCAAACCAGCCTTTTGGCTGATGACCTAAACAACAACAACAGCAAATTACTTTGTATGTTTGTTCATTTATTTACTTTAACAGTTTCCACTATAAGAAGAAGAAAAAAAAGAAGAAGATGATGATGATGATGAAATATAAAACTCAAATGTCAAACTAATTGTATTAAACAAATATCTATAAATTTAATTACTATTCGCACCTAACCAACAACTGAACCCACCTGGTAGACAGAAAAATAACAATGGATTCAAGAACTTCTCTGAAAGGAATTGAAGGCCTGTCACTGGACGACTTCCTTGTGTAAGTGACAAGACATGAAGGACCACTGAGAAATTAAATGAACAGGGTCTAAATTTATGGTTTCATGTGATACCATGCTAATTAGTTTTATTTTTCAATTTAATATCAGGAAAATTTGAGAAATCATTATTATTATTGTTTATAATTATAAATTAAATTGTGTTGAACAGAAATTAGAATAACAGAATATTATAGATCCTAATAAACTGTGGTGTGCTACGGTATTAAATTTGCGGTTAATAGTGATATATAAAATAAATAGAATAATATGGAGGAATGGCCGTGTATGAATAACACAGAACGTTCTGAATGTATTACATCGTTCAATTGGACTGAGTGTACAGATGCATTTGAACTTAACTATACTATACCGATGTATTATTCTTATCGATATCGTTTAATCGGAACATTTTTTCAAGGAGCAATATTTGTAGTCGGTTTATTTGGCAATATAATGTTCGTAACGATAGTCTGTAAAAATCGGTCTATGCGAACTTCAACAAACTGTTACCTTGTAAGTTTAGCAGTGGCTGATATGATAGTGCTGGTATTTGCCGTGCCTGAAAATATATTAAGTTATTACCTAGTCGGAAGATTATGGGTGTTCGGGGATGTAGGTTGCGGGTTTTTCATATTTGTTCAGTATCTTGGAATAAATTCATCCACTTTTAGTTTAGTCGCCTTCACGATAGAACGATATACTGCGATCTGTCATCCGATGAGAGCACAAAAGATATGTTCGTTAAAAAGAGCTAAACGTATCATTGCTCTTACTTGGATATTAGCTATCGCTTATTGTTCACCATGGCTTGTTTTGGCAACTACAAAACCTTTGTACTATCGTGGATTTAAAGGATTGAAGAAATGTGATTTTAAATTACCAAGGAATCGATATCTTATTTACTTTTTTACTGATTTGATTCTCTTTTACCTTTCACCGTTAGTACTCACCTGTATCTTGTATGCCCTGATTGGAAGATCCTTGTATAACAGAAAATTTCTACAATCAACAATTCACAAAAATAGCGTCAGAGCTGAACGTATACAGGTAAGAAAATAAATATTTATTTTTTGTGGACTAAGTAATAATATTAGTTTTAGTGGTAGAAATCAGTGGTGTTAAATCAGCTCTTTGAATCGTAGTTCTACAAAGATTATTTTTCTGTAACTTAACTCTAAAGAATGCTGATAATTTCTTCATAATTTCTTTTCTTTGTTTTTTGCCTGACTGTTTTGCAATTTCTGCTAATGCAGAGGGTGGAAGATGTGATATATGAAAATTAATGAAGATGCAAGACCTAACCGAGAATCGAACCCGGGACTCCAGTGTAGAAGCCAGTTATGCTAACCACTGCGCCAATTTACGCCAACACTACGTCGTTGGCGTAGTGATATCTGTTATTACAATATTATGACAATATCTGAATATGACTGTATAGTTTTCAAAACTTGAATTACTTGCTGAAGTTTGCAATCATATTCACAGTCCTAAAATTGGCCAAGAGGATACCTTGCCTAGAGGCATTTTTAACGTCTGTGCTGAGTACCCGGTATCGCCCTAGTGAACATGTTTTGTATGAGAGGGTTGTCATAAAATTCAAATTTGTCACACATCGTCTTTTACAGTTGTTTCGCAACGTCATTTACGTATGGGATTTGTAAGTCTTTATGCAGCATTAAGTTTGTGACGTAAAAGGGGCATTGCGTTATCGCTCGTAGAATCTTATTTTGAATTATTTCTATACGTTTTGTATGTGAAAGTTTAACAGATCCCCAAAGTTGAACTTTCCATGTCCAGATTGGCCTTATTATAGTCTTATTATAGTCAAATTGTTAGTTTGTGTGACATATTTAATTTAGAACGTCTATCGAGTAAGCGCTCCAGTTGATGAAACGTGTTATAGATATTTTAAATTGTTCGTCTTTGAGACAACTCCAAGATAAACATAATACAGAAAATGAAAAGTATTGAAAGACATACTAATCTGTTTTTTTAAAACTTGTGTTTAAAAAACAAACACATAAATTTACTGCAACATATAAAAATATCTCTGGGATGTAATCATAGTGCCTCATTAATAAAGACACCGTTAAATATTTGTTTAAGCATAAAAATTCAACAGCTTTTCATTATGCAAAATAATAACTACGTGAAATCTTGTTTGGCATATTTTTCCATAATTTTTTATCCATTGATTGGGAAATAGTGTTTTTTAACATTAAATTTTCAACACGTAGAAGGAAACATTCAGATGTCTTTTAAATGAAACTTTTTCTATTTGAACGAATAATACCTTATTTTATGCCTTTACTGAAACCTACAATGAAAATTACTGATTAAAAAAACTTCATTTTTAAAACACAAAAAATTAAATGAACTGCGTTTAAACTTTCTTCTACAAAACCAGAAAACAAGTTTTAAAAGATTATTTAATACGTTTTTGAGAGAACTTTCTACGACTTATGATTTAGCGTACTTGGAAAAAATTTGGAAAGACTTGCAACGTATAATTGTATTTATTGAATATTTACTATATCTCATAAAGTATATTTTTGTTAATTGTTTTGAGTTATTTTGAGAATTTGAATATTTTTTATTATTTTTAATTTATTGTTTACATTCTTGTTATATTAATGGTTGGTTATTTATTTATTTAAAAAAGTTTTAAACACGGTTTATTCAATTATTTTATTAAGTTAAATATTTGAAGAGATATATATTGCATGAGTTTATTGTTTTTTAAGTTAAGGAATACATTTTATTGTATTAGTTTACTGGTTTGTTAAATTAAATATTGCTATAGGCCTACTGTTCTCTTCTAAGAGGTTAAAGCAATTATCAAAATTTTGTTATTAACGAATAAAACCAATAAATTTATGAACCTATACATACCTGTATAAAAGTGTATAAAATTATTTACTCACCACAAAATCATAGAATTATTATCATAGATCATTCTAAAAAAAACTGGTGGGAAACACTCGCATGACTTTCTCTTACCAAAGCAAATAATGAATAATATAACCTAATATTAGTAATAAACAAAAACACTAACCTCAAAAAACAACCTAATTTTAATCATGAGTGAATGATACAAAATGAAAATCAACCTTAGTTTGGCTTAATACTACGGAAAATCACTCTTTCGCGCTAAAGTAGACGCGTAGAGAAAAATGCTTAAATAAAAGTTGTAGATCTTTTAATTTCCCCTGAATTTGATTACATACATTTTTGTCGTTAAATGTACTAAGGTCGTAATCTAAAAAAATCCAGTTTTTACAGATTTTCAATGAAAAAAAACAGATAAATGCCAATTATCGCTAAAATAAGCATTATACAAAGAAAATTTTGAAATAAAAGTTGTAGAATTTTAAATTTTCTACGACTTTTATTACATAAATTTTTTCAAAAAAATTAAAATGCATATTAAGGCCGCAATCTTAAAAAAAAATTCTACTTGAGCACAGCCTTCCCAAGAATTTCAGCAGACATAGCGCCTATCCTATCTTTTAGAACATAAAAAATGTAGTAAATGAGTCGATTTTACAAAAAAACCAAAGGATCCAATTTCGATTAATCGACATGAAAACAATACTTTCATTCTTATTTTATTCATAGGCAAGAGAGAGTTAAAAAGAATACTTTGTCGTAATATAAACTGACATTTTCACTTGTGGGGAAAAGTCATTGTTTTCACAACAGAGAGAAACCAACCAAAAGATTATTCGCATTATATTATGATTCTTGTGTGATTCGGTATTTTATCTGGCCAGTTTATGCAGAAATAATAGTGAAAATGTGTTCTGCTTTTACTGGAAGTTTAACGGCCGCACAATTTATAAGCGCATAAACTTATTAAGTTTACTGCTTTCAGTATAACAAAGTATGCAAAAATGTGTGCAGCTGTGAAAAAAGTTAGATTGTCTAACTTTTTATTGTACTTTTAAAGTTTATTGGGATATTGGTGATTTACAATTTAGGCTATATTAGGCTAATACATCGTACAATGATTGTGTAAAATCTTCTGTTACTTTTAGTACTTCAAAATTGAACCGTATGTTGTAATGTTAACTTGGCTGTAAAGTTTTTGTAATTTATTTTCAAAGTACATTGTTTAATTAATGTATTATTTCCCCATTACAGTGTGTATGAATAAAATAAACGACTACAAAATATTTCAATTTCAACTTGCTGCACTTAGTAAATTTGTAAGGAACGTTTAAACGTATCAGTTTTCTTATTGTAAACTACATATTGTCGTTTTAATGAAAAGATAACTAAACTTTCTTAAAGTAGGAATGTTGCATGCAAATTTATAGAAAATAATGCATAACTAAAGTTTTGCAATTTTCCGCGTAAACTAATTTTCAGCAATTTATTCTACATAGGTTCATACAGGGTGGTTCAAAATTGAACGGAGTCTCTCGGGAGCTGATTGTCAGAGCTGATGATAGCTAAAATAAAAAAAATCTGAAAAGCTAAAAAATGCCGACCGCATTGGCGCAGTTGGTAACGTGCTCGCCTCTCACCATGCGGTCCTGGGTTCAAATCCCACTCAGGCACGGCATATTTTCATACGTTGCAAAATATCATTTCATCCTTCATTATACAATATTTACACCCCAACGTCGTCGCTAATGACCGTTGTAGTTGATGCGACGTTAAATAAATAAATTTAAAAAAAACAAAATAATCTTTTTAACTCTATAGCCAGCAATAACATTTTTCTAGACCGGCAGAGAATTTTTAGTCACCGAACCGTAAAAAAATAATTAAAAATTTGCTATAAATCACAAACTATGTCACGTGACATCAAAATAACAAAAACACTTAGTGAGATAGAATAAATACATTACTGAAATTTTAATCTGACTGTAAGGGATGCTGAAACTATTTGAAAATAATTTTTAGGCAAATATTTTTCTAAAATTTCAGATGACACTACTAATTAAAACTTTCTTAGGCACTACTTTCAAAATTCATCATATACGGAATCGTTACTTTTAATGTTTATTTCAAAATAAAATCAAAAAACGAATCTATGTTCAAAATTGAAAAAAATGTATACAAAAACACATCATGTAAACAAAGAAATAACCAATTTCAGCTCTAGGACAGCATGGTTTCAACAGAGAAACACAAGCAGAATATTCAACTACAACTATTGTATTATAGGTAAAAATTTACTTCATACATTGCTAAACTATTGTACGGAACAGCAACGCCGTCTGTAGATGAAATTAAAACTAAAACGACAACATAGCGACGCTACAAAACAAATCCGATTTTGAGACGCGACCGGTTCAAGAAGCGGTAACACCGTCTCAAAATCAACGATTGCAGGCTCTATGGTTAAAAACATAGATCAGTAAACGCTTTCTTAGCTTTCGCTCGGATTTCAGTTACTTAGGTAAATGAGGACATTGTAAAGGCTTTAATTGCAAAGCAAATTTGGTGACATCTTGTGATATATGATCTACAAAATTAAATAAAATAGGTCCCAAAACTTTATCTCTCACTATTTTAAAGATACCTGATAAAAAAATATAGGGGTCTAAAATAACACTTCAAGTGTTATTTTCTTTACGTTCCTTAACTCAACTCAGTCGCTAATAACCAAGATTGAAGATGTTGACGCAAATTTAAAGAAAGTAAACAAAAATTTATTTTTTAAAATTTCAGTTTTGTAATCGTTTAAAAAAAGTCGAAAAATTTTGAAATTAAGTAACTTTCTTCTAGCAGGAATTAATTTACAATATCAATGATTGCCTTAGGAAGGGTTTTTCTGTAAACATTAGAACTTAATTGGAACTACTACGTTACATTATTATTTCCTTATTTAAATTTGTTTTGTAAAGTATGGAAGCTCCTAGATTGAAGATTATATGAATAGTTTACTCAACTTTTAATTTTTTTTGTCAACATAAAATATCTCATTGATGTACTTTCTACAATCGTTGCAACTTCTACATAACCCACCGTATTTTTAATGTTAGTAGAAATTA
Organism: Catonia carolina; assembly: GCA_035578175.1. Classification (NCBI taxonomy): domain Eukaryota; kingdom Metazoa; phylum Arthropoda; class Insecta; order Hemiptera; family Achilidae; genus Catonia; species Catonia carolina. Next base: position 88,645,308 of record JAQMRL010000002.1, read on the forward strand.
TAATTGATTAAGTTCGTAACAGTTATTCTACCAAAAAATATGTAATAATAAATAAAGTTTTCAAAGAAAATTTAATTTCTATTAACTGAAACGAAGCTTAGATATTTATATTAAAACATATAAAAAAACTCACAATTAACATATGTAACGTCTATTCCGGGTTGTTTTCAGGATCTGGTTGTTAAAAAATGATAAAACTTGTAACAAGTATTTATTACCAAATTAGTTAATTACAATAAATTATTGCCGTTAGGCTATAACTATTAATAAATTGCAATTAAACGACTTAATTTAATAGTAGGCTAAATTAATTACAAACTGTCATTTTAAAACGTACAATTTTTCGATTTTAAGATTTAAAATTTTAATACTTAAACCGAACTTAACTAGAAAAAAATATGGCGATTTACTATCAACATTTATGAATTCATTCTTACTTACACGGATGTACACAAAGATAGCAAACAATATTGCACTATTTTCTAATCACAGACGAACCTGTTATTAATATGCGACCATTGTTCAAATGAACTTGTCAAACCAACCAACAGCCAACAACCAACAGCGGGTCAATTTGGGGGGGAACCTGTCAAACACTAACTGATTTGAGATCAGGTGGCTGCTTTTATGCATGAAAAAATACGAACATGAAGATGAATATCGCTGATAATTTCAGAAAAATTACAAATAAACTGAATAATATTAATAATGAAAATAAAACATGGTGTTGGGCACATCTGATTGGCCAGTTTGAGAAATCACTATTTGGTTGTTCAGAGCTGTTGGAGAAACCACGTATTGAATGAAATAAAATATTTCATAGCCGGCCACATTGTCGTATTTGGTAACGTGCTCGCCTCTCATCATGCGGTCTTGGGTTCGAATCCCACTCAAGCACGGCGTATTTTCATACGTTACAAAAAATCATTTTATCCTTCACAAATAGAATCCAATGTCGTCGCTAATGACCACTGTAGTTGATACGACTTTAAATAAACAAAGAAAAAATATATCAGTATGTTATCTATAACTGAAAAAAAAAAAACACGTTACGATAAAAGCTGTAAGATGTAGTAGTGTCTCTCAATACAGCCAATAAAAATCAATATCAAAATCTCAATTTTCAAATTTTTGGAGAAAACACGTTTTGATTGTTAGCTCCTAAAATATTAATAGTAAAATTCTACCTTAACTGATCTTTTAATAGAAAAATAACAATTTAATGAAGTAACCGGTATTATGAAAATCAATAAATGACACCTGTTAAAACCAATACAAATACTATTGTTGTTAAAACATAATTGTTCATATAACACTATTAAATTGTCAATATGATGTGATATTGAAACAATTATGTAACTTTGTAGTAGAATATCAATAATTTTGTCAAGTTATCTTACATGCGGCAATTCCCAATATTAATTTAATATTGGTGTAATGAGGAACATGTTTTGAGATGATGTTATAATATGAATATATGTTAGTTTATTAATTTCATATTTGAAAATTGGATAAATTAATGCGACCTCGTTTTATGCTTAGTTGGAACTGGTATTCAAATTAAATTTGCGGAATTTGAAAGTTACGTTTCAGTAATTAACTCATGAAATATAACTTTGCTTACAAGTGAATTAATTGTAATTTTCGAAATGAATTCGTTAGAAAATGTACATGTACTGCGGTAATGCTAAACGTTACGATGGTGATGAAAAGCTAAGATGAAGTTCCAATATACAGTTTATAAATTGAAGGAGAAATATCATTGGAATATAATAAATTTTATCAAAGACCGATCATTAGCATAACTAGAGAAAATTGGATAGAATTGCAATCAACCTGTGACAAAGGAGAATACAGCTTATGATATTTTATTCATTTTATTGTTGGTTCTTCTCTTCAAAAATCTGCTTTGAATTCAAAAAGCATTGTTCATTTAAAAATGGAATTACAAGCATGCGGCAAGCAACGGGCAACATTAATAAGGGTAAGCGCACAGCGAACGCTGGTCGCAAGTCGCTGGTCGCTTACAAACGAAAGCCTGCTAGTAGGAATATGCCATTATATTTCAATCGGACGTCTCACAGTAAAAGTTGGTGGGGAAACCTGCGCGCTGGTCATCTGCGCATATGAACTCACGGGTTTGTTTTGTATAAACCTGCCTGCTGCTTGCTGTCAGGTTGCAAGTGTACTTGTCGTATAATGCGTATTCATACAAATAATAACAACTTGTTTATTAATTATAAAAAAAAGGTTTTTAAAAATAACTTCAGAACAGTATTACTGGCCAAATAATGCTTTATAATAATGAACATCGGTAATCAAAATGTTCAGAATATGTACCTCAAAGTAAATACAAGTCTTTCTTCGATAATACTGGTTGCTTGTGCAAGTTGTACCACTGTTTTTGTAAACGAAGTTTTACTTTGCACAATACAAAATTAAACGTTTCCAGAGTCATACTCACGTACTTAAAAAACCTGTCTCTATCGTTTTTTTAATTGCGGAAAAAGATGATGATACTCGCCGTAAAATTTTCTGTTCTTATTAATGTCACTAACGGTATCGTCTTTAAGGGGTTATGATTTTGGTGTCATTTGAAAGCTATTGCCAAATAGATTTGCTAAAAAATCCCAAATATCTGTTTTTCTTGGAAAATCCTACCGGAAAATCCTACCGGAAAATCCATTTAAGTCTTAACGCAATCCTACCGGAAGTATCTCCATAACCATTAAAGTTATCGAACTGCAACCTTCACCAGTGAATTCCTAGACCCAGAAAACTAAAGAGTTTAAGTTTCAAACCGTAATTATTGTAGTTTCAAACTGTACGTCAGTGCATAAGTACTTTTTCAAGTTGATAAATAATTTTTATTAAAAGCTCGTTGGTAGGCGTTCTCAGCTTTCGATTGACAACAAACTACTTTTGTACAAATCCATGCTGAAGCCGATTTGGACCTACGGAATTCAGTTATGGGGGACAGCATCAACTTCAAACATCGAGATTCTGCAACGGTTTCAATCAAAAGTTCTGCGGATCATACTGAATGCACCGTGGTATATTACCAATGCCGATATACATCGTGATATGGATGTGCAGACGGTACGAGAAGAAATACGAAGTTTCAGTTGCAAATACATCGAACGTCTAAACAACCACGTAAATCACTTAGCACTGAATCTCTTAGACAACAGTAATGATGTCAATAGACTAAAACGTGCTACAGTACTGGATCTCCAGGGCGATTCTAATAGTGTGATTTTAAAGTGTTGTAAATATTATAATGTTAGTATTATGTAGATGACTGTCGTGTTTGAGTGTGAATGTTGTGAACAACTGAATGAACGTTTTAAATTATCTCCAGAAAAGTTAGGTGTACATATATTTCGAAATCATGTGCTTATTATTTATTACTTCTTATTTATTTTTTTCGTTTTACAGGAGGTTTTGTTTATTTTTTATTTATTTCATTTTTTTTATTTATTTTGTTAAAAAAGCACTATCTAATTTTGATTGTAAATATTAATTAAGAACGGTATAATATGTTTTTAATGTTATAGCCTAATTCGTTAATTACACCAGTGGGTTGTAATTTTTCATGAGTTATATCTATTTGATAAGTTGCATTTATTGTTATTTATAACAAATTATGCATTAAAAAAAGTTATATGAAAAAAAAATTAAAAAACTGAACGAACATTGCTGGATATTATGCCGTTGCGTTCATTGTGCCCAGAGACCATGCCATTTTCATTTAAAATAATTCAGGTCCCTGTTATTCTTCCCTATAACAATTAATAAATCTCAAGGGCAAACATTTAAATTAGTTGGGTTAGATTTGCGCAAAGAATGTTCTCGTGGACAGTTATGTAGGTCTGTTAAGAGCTGGTAGTTCTCGCAATCAATGCATTTTAATAACGACTGGAAATAAGACAAAGAATGTTGTGTATGAGGAGGTATTATAAAATATTGTTGGCATTTTAACCGATGAAAATTATTATGGGGCTTTCAATTGGGAAAAATACTGTTTTTAGCAGAAACAAAGTTACTAAATGTAAACTTTTTATACCCGCGAAAACTCGTGCGAGGCAGAGGGTGAGGTCCGCTATTTATTTAGTTTTGCTTTTATTGTAGGTACAACATTAGTTGCCGAAGCGAAACGAGACAGGTCCGCTGGTTGTTTACTATCATGTATTAAAACAAAAATCTGGCCCAAGTATTTTATGTTGAATTCTGTTTGTCCTTAACCATCGTTTTACAGAACGGATTTCAAATATTTTTATAATCAATAGTTGTGAAACTAATACTTACGAACAAATTAGTATATTATTGTGCTAATACAGTTACACGTGTCAGCTATTTATAAAGAAGCAAAGTTGGAAAAAATCTACAATATTTTATAATACATTTGAAGTTTTTCAGGATTCACGATTTAAATAATTTTTATTTTACGGTAAAACATATTCATTAGTGGTAATAATGTTGAAAAATACCTGAAGAAACTCGGGTTTAAAAATCGTATTATTATTTCTGCCAAATCTCAATTAAAACACTCGTATAGATGTAAAATAAAAATTGAAATGAATTTGTTTACAAGCTAATTAATTTTAACTTAATTGATGTTAAAAGAAAACAAAATATTTGTGTGTTTATCGAGTAGAATATTTTCTCATTTCGTAGAAACTTACTTAATTAAAGTAAATTAAGTAACAGGTAATTTATTACTGTCAAAGGAGGTTTAAAATAGATCTTATAAATTGAAAATTGTTAAATTAAAACTTTATTCTATCTAGATTTAAATATAATTTTTCCATTTAAGTCTTGTTTGGTATTGTTATTAATTTGTGAATACTAATAACAAAGCTGTAACTAGTCAACTAGAAAACGAGTGTTTCAGATTACTATTATTATACATTATTAATTAATATAATTATGTATATATTATTAGACTTTAATGATAAAGCAAAATATTACACAAATAGTACAGCTCTCATTACAATCAAAATACAAATCATTAGAAAGGCATAACATACACAAAATAAAGTAAAGGTCGAAAAATAACGACTTCAGGCACTTTGCTGAGGAAATGCAGCCGGAAACCATCGACAAAGAACTGATCAACGACGTACAGTCAAAGTTAAGTTGCTGCATTCTATAAAAAGCACAACCTCTATAAGAAACCAACTCTTAAGACAAAGTAAGCTTAGAACTACGTAAAACTAACCATAAATAAATGTCTGTAAGCAAGTGAATGCCTGAAAATCAGTAAGATTAGGAAAAGTGGTGAAGTTCGAGAGAATGAACCAACACAAGTTAATGCACCTGAAGATGTTGGTGAAGAAGAGAAGAAGGAACAAAAAGTTCGATATGGTCAGATACGGAAACTACAGTTATATGGATTTCTACGAAGAATACATGGCATAAAAGAATGAATGATTTAGGAAACAAACAGCCTAAGTTGAATTAACGTGTCTAATAATTGGAAATTAGCAGGAACTTTGAAAACATCGAAATACATCAAGAAATTAAATAAATAACGGAGAAAATTGCAGATTACGGATTACGGAATGTTTTCTGTAATCTCTGACGATGTTAAAATACAGTTTATTTAAATATGCGACAAAGTTTTTATTACGAAAATAATTAACCATAGAACAGAAACTGTAAAGCCTAGAAACACGCGTTAATCGTCAGATGCAATGCTTTGAAATCGGTTTGAAATGTCTAATTTGTTTGATGAATAAATACTGTAGAAATTAAACTTTGAATACGTAGAATATATTATTTCGATCTATAAAGTTACTTCCATACTCCTTCTCAGTACTATGTATTATTGAAACGTACTGCCACAAAACTCGGAATTTGTTAAATAAACTATCCTGAATCTCCTGAGGCGTCATTGTTTCCTTTCCTTTGTTGTTAGAATTTCTGTCAAAGTTTATTAACTTTTTGATCTGTCAGTCGTGTTAATTTTCATTTGTATTTGTCTCGTTGTTGGTTTTGTTTGTATAATTAAATAATTTCTATAAATAATATCAGTTTAATGTGATATAATTAGCTTAAAGATATTTTAAGATTCACGGAATCTTATACGAGAGTTCTCACTAAACGATTTAAAATTCAGTTGAATATACATGTAAGTAATACTTCTGGAATATACATAGTGACGCTTATTCGGGACCTGGTAATTAATAAATTACACAACTTTCTTTTAAACTTATAAATAAATAAATATATAAATCTTTATTTGTCAGCGACCAAAAAAGGAACAGACATCGTCAAATACAGTTATACGTACGTTTAAATCTATTTTACCAAACAATTTATTTGTTTACAATTAAGTATTAACTAAAACAAAAAACAAAAAACTAGTTCCTTAAATTACTACTTAAATTGTACATTGGAATTCTGTTATTTATTTTCACTAACAATGTTTCATAATAATTCTAAATTCTACACACATTACATTTAAAGAGCAAGATAATTTAAGAACTCCTTATCAGAATAAAATGTATGTTTTGTTAAAAAACCTTTTACTTCCCGGTCAAAGTTTTTAAAATTAAGGAGTCTTATTTTAGATGGTTATCTGTTGAAAAACCGAACGGAATTGTAGTGAATTCCTTTCGAGAACTTTGAAGTTCTATATTTTTCAATTCAGAAGTCATCATTTTGTCGAGTTTCATAATTATGATTGTACTTATTTTTTGTAAATAACACAGTGTTCCTTTTCACGAATTTTAAAATTTCATATGTATTAAGAGACGGTAAAGGGAGAATATTGTATTTAACAAACAATCCTTTGCAAGAATAATGCCTTGGAATATTTGCAATAATTCTAATAGCGTATTTTTCTATGCGAAAAATCTTAAGGTGTTCGGTTGAGTAACCCCACTGCGTGACACCATAGCTGAGTACAGAATGGAATAACGCAAAAGAAGTAATTATAATATAAAAGTATTTATTAACATATTAATGAATTATACTAAATTATTACGGTTATAGCTACTAGTAAATTACAATAGACTACTCTAACTTAATAGAATACTAATTTAATACAAATGTTGTTAAGAACTTACTTAAAATAACTTACCTAAAAAGAAAATATGGTAATTTACAAGCAAACACTAAGTAAATTTTTGACCTATTGCTTGAACCCAAAGATAACAATATTACACTATTTTCTTATTAGTAACGAATATGTTTTCACTATGCGATAAAGTGGTTCTAACTAACACAACACCTTAATAACTTTGATTCATTACAGAACCTGTTTAAGTATTTTTATTATACTATTACATTGTTTATCTTTTGCTTTCCAAAATCTAATTACAATTAAGCTACCCAACAAAAGAGTTTTTGAACTAGCCGGAACTGAACTACTACTACTTTTTGTGAATAGGATACATTTGATTAAAATTTCTAAAATGTAATGAATACAACTAAAAAATATAGAATAGGCTACTTATAATTGACAGAATATATTATTACATGATTTTTTATTGAATATGATTTTTTTTAATCAATTTTAACATTGATGAGCAAACGTTACAAAACGTAGCTACAAATGTTACGAAACGTGTACGAACCTGCATTTGGTTCGCACGGAAACATTTCAAAAATCTATTATACAGTTATTAATGGTGCGTTTTAATGTAGTTTGTTGTTACATAAAATTATAATAAATATTTCATTGATTTAATATTTTTTACTATACCCATGTCATCTAAAAATGGCATCCTTTTTGAAACACTCTGTATTATAGCTATATTTATTATTAGTTAACTTGATAACAAAGAGATACAGACTAGAGTCACATTTGCTATGCCATTATTATTCCAGTATTAATGTTGGTTCAACAGCGACAAAATTCATTTACAAAATGAAATCCGAGTAAGGAGTTCAACATTTTGTCTGTAATTTTATGATTTTTGGTTTCTGTAAAATAATTTAAAAAAAGAACTTATTTTTAGAAATGGAATCATTAAAGTACACGTGATTTTAAAATTAAAAATAGAGTAGTTCAAAAAAGCGAAATACAGACACAAATATCTTAAACGTCTAACGTGTCTCTTCGCCTGACTCGCTAATCTTAGCAAGCTTGCCTTGCGTACCTGACACGTGACAAATGATTTCACACGTCTTTATCCTGATTTTGTTTACTGTATTGGAGCAGTTATTGTGCAATCTGTAGCTGTTTTGAACAGTTAATTTTTTAACATGAACCATCACCAGCAGATGTAAAATAAATTAAGATAGCATTACAAGTCAATAATGTTGACAAAAATCAAACGAAAATTACTGATAAAATGTATTTTGTAACCTTTCTTCTAGAGTTTTTTTTTAAATATTTACAGTTTTAATTGATTGAATGTTCAATCCAATGATTAACAGGTTGTATCCCAAAGAATTTTTTGCAGTTTTCCTTAAAAAACCCATGCCTATTTTTCTTTACTTCTTTTAATTCATTTTCTTTCAAATCTAGAGTATTGTAACGCTTCAATTTTTTGGCGCTGTTTTTAAAGCGAGGGACTGATCAGGTACTCAAGAATAAAAAAATCAAATTTAGTGTGAAAGACTGATTTGTGTCTCACTGAAATTTTACTTGTATATCTATAAAATATTACATATGTATTTTATAAGCAATTTACTTTGGGCTATTTTTCAATAAAACTACATAAAAATATCGATGATGCGTCTAGAGAGACGCATTACAGACGTATTTTAGACGTATTTTTAGACGTATTTTATTACAGTAATGCATTTTTCATCTTTTTTTATTTAATTTGAAAATTGAACCATTTTATGTTCATAATATTGTAATATTACGGGTTTCGTTTTCGATTGACTAAATTTATTAAATTAAAGGTATTAGGCTATGTTCTCCTGCAATAATATAATTCTGATACTATTCCTCGTATTACGTACATTATAATTTTGGGAAGATTAACTATACAGATTTTAATATTGTTGATGATAGACGAATTTAGTTCTGTTAATTTACAAAGGTTTATTGGATAAATTTCCATACCAATAACATATTTCATTAACAAGAGTAATGAATGCAAATTTATACTAATATAGGCTATTACAGGTTTTAAATGTACCCTTTCCTGTAACACTGCAAACTAAATACAAAGATATCATACATAGAAACGAAAAACATGTATTATAGAGAAAATTAAGAAACCTAACATCAAATTGTACCAAAAATGTACTTTTTTCTATACTTGGTACAATTCAGATCGAATGACTGATGGAACAGCTAAAAGTCATATGTGAAACCCGATTGAATGTAAAGATATTTAAAAAATTCACTTCACTTCAACTTGCTTCAAATTTTAAACGCTTCTTTTCATCGACAGAAAGTAATCAGAAGTTTAAGTTATATATTGCGATATTTTATTCATTCAAATTATTTACATTCAGTATTTGCCATGTATTGGTAAATAAGATGTAAGATGACTATGTTTTTTTTAAATGAAATAGAAAATTGCAGAAACGAATCGTCTAAATAAGAATTATACAAGAAGTAAATTTATTTTTGTTAAAATTATTACCCATCAGATTTAGTCTAAAATTTCCTTAGAAATATTAAAGAGCATCTACAATTAAACTTAATTGAAATTAACATCCAATGTACACCTTATGTGTACACACCTAACGATTTGTAATTAGTATAACATAATTCTTGCGTTTTTTTAAACATTATCTCTGTTTGTATAGTGCAGTAAGAGCTACAAAAGTGTGGATAAGAAACATGTATGATAACATACTAAGAGGAAAAGTATCAAAAATCTTTTAAATTTTTAAATCAAAGAGTAGCAGAGTAAATCAATGATTTTTATTGACTTTTAGTTAGGCTATTTACATTCAGTTTAATTATTTGACTGTAAGTAAAATTTTTAATAAAATAGCATAAAAAAATATTGATGGATTCATGTTCATTGGTGTAACTCCAATGATAATTTCGGCTTTCGTTGTCGAGGTAAGTATACGATTTAAAATAATTTTGGTAATAAAAAAATACCGTTTCCATGGCTCAGTGGATAGCGTGCTAAGTTGCCAAGCGGAAGGTTCCGGGTTTGGAAATCACGGTCAGGAAATCACAAAGACTACTTTTAAATTATTCTCATTTGCTCCTAAAAACACTCTCCATTTAAAAATATCTCCTGAGGCCCATCTGGGCCTCAGTATGCTTGACAAATTTATGGATGTACAGTTCGTAGCAATTTGTCTCGTGGAAGCCGCTCAATCCAAAATTCTCAGAATGATTACAAAATCACTTTGGTACAAATATAACGAAACATTACACGTGGACTTACAAAACCCATACGTCATTGATATCATCAAACAGTATACGAATGATTTCACTGAAAAACTGACAGACACAAAAACGACCTGATAAAAATCATACACTATCTACACCTACCCTCATAATCCACGATGTTGGTTAAAGAGCAAATGAAACGGAGATTACTGTAAACTTAGTAGAAGTACTCACGTAATAAGATAAAGTTAATTGTATTCTCTATTCAATAATTAAAAATCTGGTGTGAAACACTCACACGATTTTCTCTTGTCCATGCAAATAATGAACAATGTAGCCTAACATTAGAAATAAACAAAAAACTACCTCAAAAACATAACCTAATTTTAATCATGAGTGAATGATGCAAATTGAAAACCAACCTTAGGTTGGCTTCAAAATACGAAAAATCATTTTTTGAAGCTAAACTAGGCCTGAAAAGAAAAATGCTTAAATAAAAGTTGTAGATCGTTTAATTTTCTATAAATTTGTTTACATAAATTTTTGCCATAAAATGGATACTACGGCCGAAATCTTAAAAAATCGATTTTTTACAAATTTTCATTAAGAAAAACCGAAAATCCTAATTACCGCTAAACTAAGCGTTATACACAAAAATGTTTGAAATAAAAGTCAAAGATTTTTACATTGTCTACAAATTTTATTCTACAATGTTGCGCTAAAATGCATATTAAGGTTGCAGTCTTAAAAAAAACTTTTTTTTCAACGAGAGAACAGCTTTACCAAGAATTTCAGCAGACATGACCCACCCTATCTTGTAGAGCATAGAAAATGTAGTAAATTAGGCGATTTTAAAAAAATCGTAGGAGCCGTTTTTGAGAAAATCGCAAAAAAGTGAAAAATGACACGAATAAACTATTACTTCCGGTTGACCGATTTTGATGAAAATGTTCGTGTCGGGTCCGGTAGTGGTATGTAACTTAAGTTTTAAGTTTCAACTTCGTGCAATAATCCGTTCTTGAGATATTCTGTTCTCACACATGACCAATCGCTAAAAACATGTTTTTTGGGTTCAGAGGATAACATGTATATCCGGTGGAAACTCAATTTCGAAAAATCAAACTGAAAACAATAGTTAGTACTTTTTCCTTTGTATTCAAATAGGCAAGAGAAAGTAAAAATCACAGACTACATGCAGTACACAACACGAAGCGTCACTATTGGTTGATCAGTTTCATCGCTTCATTGATGCCATATTTCATTTCCCTCTTAGCACATTTTACAATATTGTTATTAACAGAAACAAATAAATTATAATGTAGGTACTGAAAAAAGGTTTAAACACAACGGTTTTTAACCCTTTAAGGTTACTTTACTTACTTTAGACATTAGTGTTATGATAACACTAGCCTAATGATAAAAAATTAAAATTCTTTAACTTTTTTCGATATCATAATAAATGATATTATAAACAAAATCTCTGCCCATAACGGACAGGTGGAGTGTCAAATTATTTACACTCACTCTGTTCGTTGCAGGGCTAAAATAAATAGTTCTGTTTCTTATCACATGGTCAGCCAATTAAATGACTGAATCATTTAAGAACAGAAGAGGTAGAGGTGCAAAAGACACTAATCAGAGTTATCTCCTCTGAAAGTAATGAATTTCATTATACAGCCAGACCCTGTGGTGAATGAAGTGAAGGTGTCGTTTGCAGAGTGGAAAATATGTGCTTTTCAGAGGGCCCGGCATGCTGATAAGCGTACTTTTCCACTCAGTGAGGAAGGCAACGGTAAACCACCTCACTCCTCGTTTTACTTAGTAAAACCTCTACAGGTTCAAACCAGCCTTTTGGCTGATGACCTAAACAACAACACAAACAAAATCTGTTATGATATAATAAAATGATATGACAGGTGATTAAAATTAAAATTCTTGATAAAACTTAAAATTAAAAATAAACAATAATTTTGTCAGCAATAATCATCACTGTTAGTCGTTAATTTTGTCTGTATAGTACATCAAAAAATTTTAAATGTTTAGTCTGTGGTAGTGGTTACTGTAATTTAAAAGATGTGTTGTCAAAGGGTTATCACAACATTAATTTATGCCTTGGTGTTTTTTATATCGTTGGCTAGAACAGTGTTTGTACTAGTATGTAAGTATGTAAGTCATGGTGAATTACGTCATTGGTTATGAAACAAGGGTAGGAGTCAGTAATAATTCGAAGGATCATCGATTGCAGACGCTGCAAGATATCAACGTTAAATAAACTTGCTGAGCCCCGCAGTTGAAGTCCTTACGCCAATATTGCTTTTATTACAGTTTGGTAGGTAGGTAATTGGTTGATTCGGGAATGACGCAAATTTTTTCAAACAACTAATGAAATTTGAGCAATTTATTGCTCAACTGATTACGTCTCGTTTAAATACGTTTTATTTTTTCCTCTGTGTAAATGAATATTTGAAAAAATAATATCTAAGTAATTATATTTTCAAGTGTGAAAGTTGTAACGTTAAATAATAAATTCAAAATCAATATATTAATTTTCATATAATTACCAATCTCTTTCATTTACACAATTTGTTACGTTACAATTATTTGCTATTTTTAATAATGTCGTTCTACCATCTTTTAATGTCTTGTACTTTCCATATAATGTTTCTTTTTTGTAAATAATGAATATGATAACACATAAATCTTTATCTAATATTGTTTCATTTATGTATTTCTAATGTATTAAATATATAATTTGAACAATTAAGCATTAATGTGATGACCTCCTCATCCTTTCAATCTCCAGGCCCCACTCAATATTCCTACCAATTTCTTTAACAACCTACTAGCCGCCTAGCAACCCGATTTTGTTTATACAATTTTTAAATTAAATTATTTTTTATTATTTTATTTCCACCAGCTGGGTCTATTTACATTTACTTCAGACCAAAACATAAACAAAGCCAGCTGTTAATGATTTTGAGTCGTCACAAATTACCCTCCATTTAAATTTAGAAAACAAAGAGAAATTTAACCAAAATTATAATTTGAATTTTGAATTTGTTTGATAAATTTAAATATAATGAAACTTGGCCGAAATGTTTGAAATATAAATTTGTAACGTTAAATAATATAATTATGTTTGTAAGATAAACTAATACAAATCAATAAAATAATTACTTTATTTCCAACGGTATTCTTGTTTCATAATCTATATTATCATCATATAAATCTTTTATATTAAACATATATTCAATCAGTTTAACAATATGGTTCTACAATTTTTTTAAGTGTCTTGTAAATTATCCATACAACATTTCTTTTTTGTAAATAATGAATATGATAACATATAAATCTTTATCTAATATCGTTTCATTTATGTATTTCTAATGTATTAAATATATAATTCCTACCAATTTCTTTAACAACCTACTAGCCACCTAGCAACCCGATTTTGTTTTTACATTTTTTAAAATTAAATTATTTTTTATTATTTTATTTCCACCAGCTGGGTCTATTTACATTTACTTCAGACCAAAACATAAACAAAGCCAGCTGTTGATGATTTTGAGTCGTCACAAATTAATATGTAAATCATTAAATTATGTTCTAAATAAAATAATATAATGAATTTACTTTATATAAAAAAGTCTGAATGGAAATATAATATAAGTAGTAGATAGAATTAAATATTGTGTAGTAAAAGTATGATATCGAAAAAGTTTAAAAACATTAATTACTTTCGTTTCTGTTCTTTCTGGTATTACGTTTTATTCTAAAAAAAACTTTCTAAATGTTTCTGCCGTTATAAAGCCGCACCTTAATATAAATCTTGGTAGATAATTTAAATAAAATACAATATCAACAGGTTAAGTAGGCTTCTGGAGATGAATAAAGTAATTTTATTCTTAATATTCTACTAAATTCCAAATTTAACTTTATTACACTGCCTACATAAAGACGTATTCGATCCGGAACACTTAGGGTATATAGGTATTTTTCTCGTCATGAAATTTATTTATTTCAGCGTCATTTCATACCACAAATATTTTCTCATAATTAAAATTTTGAAGTTTCATGGGGCAGCCAAAAACCCCGTCATTTTAAGATGTATTTAATATTATACACACTATATACATTTCTCTCTACCTTTCTTTGAACATTTTTGAACTGAAAATGTGAAGTAAAATTATATAAAACAATCAAAATGGGTTTTAAGAAAAATGATTCATTTCTTTTGAGTTTAAATCTGTGTCAATTTATAACGTCATTAGCACTCAATAGGCTTGGAATACACAATTAAAATTAGAACAATTTGTGAACATTAAGGCCCATTGTGTGACATTCCGTTTAACAATTCACAACCTTATAAACTGAGAAGCCACCAAAGAGACCAAACATTTAATAATTAAAGAAAATTGTATTAAAAAGGCAATTAAAAACTTATGAAATTCAATGTAACGTTTTGGTACTTTGTTGATAAATGTATTGGTAAAATATAAAGTAAATATTAAGATTGTTACTACTGTATTGAATGTAATTCTCAAGAGATTTTTCGGTTCCAGATTTTTTTGTATTGAACTAACTAAAGATATATTAAAATGTTACGTATTAAAGGTTATTGGGTCACTATTTAATTTAATTTTTTATCTACTTTAGAAAAATAAATTTTTGAAAATAACTGATAAAATATAATTTTGTATTAAATTTGTAATCTAACTTAACTTAAACTAAAAAAAACCATGCAATTCACGACAAAAAGTCATTTTTTTAACAAATAGAAAACAGATTATAGACTAATTCTTCAAGTTTAATATATAGTGTCTGTCACTTCAGAAAAAATTCGCAGTCTTACCTGCGTCTTAAACAACACTTACTCAGCAGAAAGAAAAGAGGAAGAGAGAGTGAAGAAGCAAAAGGTGGAGGAGGAAGAGTAAAAGGAAGTGACCATGTAGGATGAGTAAGAGGAATGGATGAGAAAAGCAGGAAAAACCGAAAGAGAAACGATGGAGGAGAAAAGGGGGAGAAAAAGAGGAAGAGCAGGAGGGAAATGTGAGTAGAGGTTAGAGAGTTGAGGAGGAAAAAGAAGAAAAGAGAGTGACGAAGGAAAATGAAAGTAAAAGGATGAGTAACGGAAGAACATTAAGAGTTGAGAATAATAGTTAGGGAAGAGGAATTGAAGAGAAAAAAGAAGATGAGGAGATGTAGAAAGAGGAGTAGGAAGAGGAGAAGGAGAGGGAGCAGCTGGAAGAGGAAGTGGAAGAGTTGAAGTAGAAGGAGCTAAAAAAAATAATTATTCTACTGTAATATGAAACGCGGTTTACTTTAATGTTTTGTTAAAAATCTTATTTTTAAATATGAGTGACAGGAAATATGCATGTTTGGACAGGTGGAAACAAACATGATATTGCCAGAGAACATTTGTGGAATGAAATTACGACACGGTACGAATACAAGGCTCTCATTTTCTTTGTAAATAATTCAAACTTTTCAAAAGTGAGTTGTTTAATTAATATATAACAAAATGACTAATGTAGAACAAGTAAGAAATAGTTTAATTTAAATTATCAAAAGTTGGAAGTCCTTCATCAAAATTAAAATCCATGTCAAATAACTATAACTTTCTGCTGGATGTACGAATAGTTCTCTTTTATAAAAAAGTTACTTATTGTACAAATAAAATTTTGTTATAAGTTTTCTTTCGTAGTTAATTCATATTGAAATATTTTAAATACCAGATACTTTAATTAATATAAATAATAAATTCCAGTTCTAATGAAATTGACTGTTCCATGAAACAAGAAGATAATGTTAAAACTTTTGATATAATTCATTTCACAGTAAAATGATTTAGAAAATTGCAATAATTCTCATTCTTAATAAATTTACAAGAAGAATTTAATTTAAATTACTACATAACATTAATAATTCATAAATAAATTCTTGCAAAAAGTTTCTGGACCTAAATTATTTAACTTTTAAAATAAGTACTTTTTAACTGAACATTGGCGTTAATAAGAAAGGTAATTATTCGTTATTAGTTATTAGAATATGTTATTACTAATTCTGTTCTTAACACAAATATGATATAAAAAAAATTATCTCTTGTTTCTTATCACTATTTTTCCAACAGTCTTCCAACTTTCTCACTGTTTACGCTGGTTTCTGGAATAGGTAGGCTACAAATGTTACAGAATTATGGTGCATATGTTCAAGGCAATGTGTTCGTTGGCCACGGAACTATTCTTTAGTTAACCCTATAGGCGGCAATAACATTTTTCTAGACCGGCAGAGAATTTCTAGCATAAGGGTCACCGAACCATAAAGAAATCATTAAAAATTTTCTATAAATCACAAACCTTATCACGTGACGTATCAAAATAAAAATAAATTTTAGAAAAAAGAATAAATACATTATTAAAATTTTAATCTGACAGTTATGGATGCTGAAGCTATTTGAAAATAATTTTTAGACAAATATTTTTATAAAATTTTAGATGACAAACTACTGTTTAAAACTTTCTTGGCTTTACTTTCAAAATTCATTAAATAGAATCGTTACTTATAATGTTTATTTCAAAAGAAAACAATAAAACGATTCTATGTTCAAAACCGACGAAAATAATGTATACAAAAACACTTCATGTAAACCAAGAAATAACCAAATTCAGCTCTAGGATAGCGTGGTTTCAACAGAGAAACACAGACAGAATATGCAACTAAAACTACTGTATTAGGCTATACATAAAAATTTACTTTATACATAACTAAACTATTGTACAAAAAAGCAACTCTGTCTGTAGATGAAATTGAAACCAAAACTACAACATTGCAATGATACGAAGCAAATCCGATTTTGCGACACGACCGGTTCAAGAACATACGGTTCAAGAACTGTAACATCGTCTCAAAATCGACAATTGCCGGCTCTAGGGTTAAACGTTATGCTTAACAATAACTTCTTAAAGTGGTATTTTATTAACTGACTGACTGAGCTATTCCCGAAATCAAAATTGAAGTAAATTCTAAAAGTCATTTAGCTTATCCATCATCAAATTAGAATATAATATTCGTATGTAAGTTGACATATTTTTTAAAAAATTGTATTCTATTTTGGAGATTTTATTCCATAAGGATTATACGTGAGGCCAGATATATTATTTTGGGGTGAGCCATCAATGAAAGCAGCGCTCTCTGGCTGTCTTTAGGGGAAACTGATAGAAACATCAATAAGCTAAAGTCCAAATTTTTAGCAGTAATACTTTCACTAGCTCGAAACGTTTAGGTAGGAGATTTCACAGTAGATTAGGAGTGTATGTAGCAATTTCTACTAAGTCATTTATAAATCCACAATAGATTAAATATTTATATAATTTAATTCAAAATTTGAGAAAAAAAACAATATATTTTAAATTAAGTGACTAACTTTAAACATATTATTCAAATACACCTATATTAGGGAGTAATAGTAGGGGAAGAGAAATTGAAGAGGAAAAAGAAGATCAGGAGAAGTAGAAAGAGGAGGAGTAGGAAACATTAATATCACTAATTAATTTCTTTTGAAACGTTTTTAACATGTAGGACTACTACATAACTATTTCATCACATTTCAGAGATCTTTTTTAGTTACACAAATTTCATAATTATTTATTTCTTAAAATTTATTTTAACCCTTTCAGTGACAAAACAATATTTAAAAGTTTGATCTAAAGCCGTTTAATTTGAATAAGGGTATATAAAAAGTGCCAGCCTTTATTTCAAAAACTTGCAGGGGTAAGCCTGCCATTGCCAACCAAAATTTCAACGGTACAGATAAATAAAATTTCCAGTTAAAAATTAATTTTTATTATGTTCGTGAAAAAAAGAAATCGTTCTAACACTGAAACTATTCAAAATTTGTTTTTACTTAATTTAAAGTCACATCGACAGCTTGGTCATTAGCAACTACTATGGGTTTTGGTACCTTAACGGTGGTTTTAACGTGTTAAAATTAACAGACCCTAGCCGTGAATCGAACCCGGGACCTTTCGCTTTGCAGGCTAGCGCGCTAGTCACTACACCACGGAGGCGGTTTAAAAATACATTATTCCATTAATTTTTGTTTAAAAGCTTCTTTTGTAAAAGTTCGGTTATCTGGACGTTGGCACTTTATGCATAACTTAAGGACATCCAGTAAACCGGATGATGTCACTACGTAAAATATATTGAACTCCTGTTTTCCGTACGTTGGTACTTAAAGGATTAAAAGTATCACTGCATAGCTTTTATCAGTTGGATATGTAACCGATTGAACTAAAAGAAATCTTCTTACTTAAATTTCTGGCATGAAAACTTCAAGAGAAAATAAAATTTTGACAAGGATTAAAAAATAAGATTAACTGACGTAAAAAATGTTGTTGTTGAAATAATTATACAATTTTGCAGAATAATTTACTTAAGATAATTTTGAAAAACATTGCTTTTTAAAAATATATATTTTAAAGGTAGTCTTCCCCTTTAACACCATTATATTCTCTTATAAATTTCGTGATCCCGTCGTCTGGTTTTCATTGCAAAGCTGGAAAATAAAAAAATAGTTATAAAGACACGTTCAAGAAGATACATAGAAATATGCATAGTTTAATTTGCGTAGCTACTACATTATAATTTCTATATGCTGCAATTAAAGTTGCGAAGTGTGTCGGGAGTAAATTTTCAATTCGTTAATTCCTACAAATTTCTCTCTTTTGAACTCACTACAACTGCTTTTAACTCAAACACTTCCAGCATTCTGGGTGAGAATTTTAACGTTTGCTATCTATGTTAATTAAAAACAGTGAGAGATACTAAGAGGTGGTTTCTTGAAAACTTTAAATAATTTGGTGATGGGACTTATTTTGCAGAAATTGATTCCACTTAGAGACCCAGTTTTCATCTTTTCAACCACAGTTTTAACGTTCAACTATAACATATACTCCACATTTGTATACGTACTAAATTAAAACTTTTAAAATAAAGTTAATTATAAATGTTTACATTCTGTACCTTCAGGTAACAAAAGTTTTGAAATAAAACTATTATTATTATTAATTAATAATAATTTATTTAATATTAGTAAGACAACTGCACCGAAAGTTTTATTTGCTTTAAATATATTTTTTTAAGGAACGCTTGGTATTTAAAAACTTGTAAAATTGTAAAGTTGTCTTAAATACATGCCATGTACACAACTACTCAAGAATTCACTTTTAGAGTATTTTGTTGAAACACATTTTCATCATAACAGGAGAATCATCACAAATAGTTTCCTTAATCGTATAACTGTTATATTAAACATAACGAAATCTACTAAATAAGAAAGTTCCATTGAAATTTTTAGAACAATATACAAGAAATTAAAATATTTACCATAGTAAAGTAGTTTTAATTATAGAATAATTTAAATTTGTATTTTTAATAATTCTTCGAGGAATTTTTCGTAAAAACTAAATTAAAAGTATTATTATTAAAATATAACCTAAAGCAAAAGCTTGTTAGTCTGAAACAAACTGGGCAATACTATATCTTATAAAATTTCCTTATAAAATAATTAAAGATGGTAAACAATAAACATTAATATTAATTTATGTTGAAGTCCAATCAACATCAATATCATCTCTATTAATATCATCTTCTTCCTCTACGTAATGTACTATCACCGTTATTAATTTGGTTACCTTTTCTATTAATGTTATTCATTTTTATCTAGTTAATATTTTCAAAAATTACTACTTAATTTTTTTTTCGTTTCCGAAGCAATACCATTGGGTATTGTCTTCGTCATGTAAACCCTCTCATGCTATTTACTTATAGTTTTTGTTTTTTAAACTGATTGTAAATATTTCAGATGATAGAAAAAATTTATAATGTAATACTGAAATGACCTCTAATTAAGTTCTCCTATGGGTCATCTAAACGCTTCTTGAAGACAGTGCGGGAGCATTCACAACACTATTAGTTATTTACTTTAAGCGGTAGGACTCCCAATTTAAAAGTAGACAAACAACCTATAAAACCCTAATTTTATTTTCTTGTCCAGGTAGCCGTAAAATGTAAATTTATCAAAGATCCATTGTCGGAAATATATAGGGTGATTTAAATTTAACGGCAATCTCTCCAGAGCTAATTGTATGGCTAAGAACAAATGTTCACATAAACATAGGTTTGGAGAAACTTCGTTAGCGTGTTACGGCTGACAAAGAATTACGCCTGGAATTCGGTCACCCCGGTCAAATAAGGCTATACTGACATTTGTAAGACATTAATCAAATGACAATCTTGTGGAATGTTATGGTTTTAACCCGAAAAATTTAATGAAATAGGTTTCAGAAATGTATCCTCAATAATTTGAAACACATCTGACTTAAAACACAATTTTTTGTAACATTTTAGTTTATTTACAGTTTCAGAATCACTATGAGTAAATATGGAAGAGTATACACATGATGAAGGCAATACCAAATAGTATTGCTTTAAAAAAAAACAAAATCATTAAACATGTTTGAAAACCTTAAATCTAGGTAAAAAATAAATAACAGTAACTTAAAAAACAAATTTTACAAAAAAAACTGAGAAGAGAACAGAAGGAGTAGATATATTATGATACATGATATTGATATAGGAGTAGATATATGTTATATGGTAGTAGTATATGATGATGACAGTGAATAATATGAACTTAAATTAACAATTTTTTTGTTTACTTTTCTGATTTTATGTTGATTCTAATAAAGGTAATAATTAAATTTCCCGAGAATTAGATTGATGGAGACAAATTCACCGGTGGAGATAGGTTAAGTGTAAATATTGATAACATGGACGAATCATTAAGGTGTGAAGGAATTTATAATTTAATATCTATATTATTGAAATCTTTAAAAAATTATAATTTTCTTGTTTATAAGAAAAAAATAAAGCATTGGGGATATAACTTATGTAAAATATGAAGTGCTTATCAGGTTAATTGCATCCATATAGGTTTGTCGAGGGAATACAATACTTTTTAAATATGCTTGTTTATTCGGTAAATCTGAACGGAAGGTAAACGAATAAAGTAATTTTATTCGTTTTAGTCTTGTTAAGTCTTTGCTATTAAAAAGTAATTAAGCTCCAAAGAATTTGGGTGATCTTCTAATTTTACTTGATATTTTAAACTTAGCTGCTATTTCATCTTTCAAAACAATTAAGAATAAAAATGACAATTTTTTACGTTTAACGGCAATTAACTTTGTTAAATGCCTATCTGATTAAGCCATTCATATTTTTAATTCAGCACAAAGAAAATTAAAGTCTGAGAACACCGATGACAATACCAGAATACATTGTTACAAAAATACCATTTTTGAACACAATGAATTGACTTTTTCATAGGTTGCCAGTAGCATCTATTGAATTCAATTCTAGAAATAATGAATAATGGAATTAAAGGAATTAGTATTTCAGTAAGAGCAACGTTCTCGTTTAATACATTAAAAGAAAAACTACTTACTTATTCAAAAAAGTAATGATGAATGAAGATATATTCTAAAGAATGTTTGTCGAAATCAAAAGTTTCGCAAAATTATTTATTAGACAAATACTTATCTACGGAACTCAAATAACTGATGAGTATTGATTCTGTATAACATTATAATATTGCCAATATGATACGCTGACTTTCAGATCTACCCGATAAAGTCTTATTATTTCAATGAATATGAATATGAATATTCAATATTCATCCTTTTCTACTAGATGCAAAATGAAATTCCGTGGATTGAAGTACATAAATAAAACCAGAAATATAATATATTTTTAGCAGTCATTGATTCTTATGAAATAAGAACCCTCAACAATGTATATCAAATTAAATCTAATTAGAATTCCTTAAATTTGTAAAAGAAAACCTTATGGCAATCTTATTAAAAGGAAAAGATTAATTAATCCTAATTCATTGTAATTTCTATTAATTCATAACGGCATTGTCAATGTACATCTAAATATTTAGTAGGTGATATTTCTGTCTTAACAGCCTATAATTCCCCGTTCACTTCCTTCACTGTTTTCACGGTAAATTAAGTACTACTTCATTATTATCACATTAAAAGAAATCAAAAAATTACAATACCGTTTTCATATCCCGTCTTCTTATCTTAACCATTTTCTTTTTCTAGTTTTAGTTTTTTTATTAGCAGCAATTTTGTTATTTATAGACCTGTAACAATGGTTTTAAAAGCGGTAAAATTCAAGATCCTAGCCAAGAATAGAAACAAAACTCTTCGCTTTTACTTACTGACGTTTATCGGGTTCTTTTGGTATCAGGTAAACAACAAAATTTCCTCATAAACAAGTATTTTTTTGTTAACAAATTAACTATTGCAGATACCACAACTAGAAAATTACAGTAAACTATAACTCATCTCTGTTTTTAAACCTTGAACATGTAAATGCACAATTATCCAACTTTTGGAGGTGCTAGAAGTACGGCAAAGGAAATAATTGGTTTGCGATTCCTCCCGCCAAGCCACAAAGAGCCTTCCATCCAGACCAGTAATCTATTCCCACCTTGTTTGCCAACTAAGTTTTGTTTTAAATTAGATGAATTACGCTGAACACAACAGACTGAATTAATTAAAAATATTTTTTAACTTAATTAACACTTACTATACTTAACTAAAAAGAAATTCACAATTAAATAATTAATTATTCTGATAGTTTTACTCAATTACAATGACAGTACACTTGTCCCTTTACACCTGTCCCTTGTTTGTCACAATGTATCTACTTCCATACGTGACACACAATACCGGTTTCTAACCATTTCGCTTCATTTAACACAAATTAAGTTCACAATGGTTCTCACCTTACTCAACTGTCGACAAAACACTGTAATAACACTGACTTAGCCTACTTTACTAAAGATCGGCCGTGTTTATATAACTGACCTTCGAATTTCTAGAAGAATAAAGAAAAGAAAAGAATTAGAGACCCCCCCCCCCAAAGAATAATCCAGATAAATATATAAATACACAATAGACATATAGATTAATCTAGAAAAATAAATAATAATACAATTATAGCATAATAGAACCCTCTATTCTGTAGAACAAAAACAAGTATCCTCTAGTTTGAAAGACAATTACACCTGTCAAAACTCATACAAAAGCTGCTTCCATTGTCCCACACGTATTGTTCATATGCCACAATATTACCTTCAAAATATTTAGCTGGATTTTATGCTATTAATTTACGTTTTCAATAAAATCATGTATTGGTTACAACATTGACCGCCTCTGTGGCGTTGTTGTCAGTGCACTAGCCTGCAGAACCGAAGGTCCTGGGTTCAGTTCCGACTAGATTTTGAATTACAAGTTAAAACGCATCCTTCCAGTTACATAATCCACTGCAGTCGCTAATGACCAATTTATTGATATGACTCTTAATAAACTGAACAAAATATAATAATGTCTACAATTTTGTATTTTTAATACAGTTAGAAAAATATTTTCAATACATTTATTATATTTCATACAAAGTTGATTTCATTTGATCAATTTAAATTACGACTGTGGATTACACAACTATAAAATGACATTGTTTAAAAACTACAAGATTCAGAACACGGATTACTGGGTTGTGTCAGTTAAATTTTGAATTAAATCGCTGGTATGCTTGGTGGATTGTTTCACCTACGCAAGGGATATTAAGATCTGTGTGGAGTATATAATTGGAAATGTATGTAGGTGCTACTACTACAACTACAAATACTGTCCTCAGCATTTTTAATTAAACAGGTTCCAGCTTAGCAAATACTGAGGATTTAGCTGAGAATATCTAACATCCGTATACCCACATTGGTGTAAGTCTGTATTCGAAGTTAAATTTTAATAAAAGAAAATCTGGTGTAAAACACTCACCAACTTTCTCTTGTTGATGAAAATTATGAACAATATAATATAAAATTAGTAATAACACATTAAAAATAAACAAAAAACCTTAAAAACATAACCTAATTTTAGTCATGAGTAAATGATGCAAAATAAAAACCAACCTTAGTTTGGCTTAATAATACGGAAAATCACTCTTTCACGCTAAACTAGGCTCTATAGACAAAAATTATTAAAATAAAAGTTGTATTTCTTTTAATTTTCTATAAATATTATCATAGACACTTTTATCGTAGAATAGGCCTACGTATACTAAGGTTGAAATCTTTTAAAATCAAATTTTAAAGATTTTTATGAAAAAAGCAATCATTAATTACCGCTAAAATAAGCGTTATATAAATAAAAGTTTTGAGTAAAAGTTGTAGGTTTTAAAATTGTCTAAAACTTTGATTATATACATTTTTGCCCTAAAATGTATATTAAAGCCGAAATTTAAAAAAAAAACAAACAGTTTTTTCTATTTGAGCATAACCTCCCCAAGAATTTCAGTGGACATGGCGCCTACTCTACTAAGTAGAGCATAAAAAATATAGTAAACGAGGCAATTTTTAAAAAAATCGTAGGAGCCGTTTTTGAGGAAATCGCAAAAAGTGATAAATTACACGAATAAACTACTACTTCCGGTGGACCGATTTTGATTAAAATGTTCATGTCGGGTCCTCTAGTGGTACCTAACTTAAGTTTCAAGTTTCAACTTTGTACGTGGTTCCGTTCTTCAGATTTTTGTTCACAGATATACAGACCAATCACTAAAACCATGTTTTTTGGGTTTCAACGGGTCTGAAAACGTGTATATCCGGTGAACACTCGACATGAAAGCAATACTTTTCTTCCTATATATTCATAGAGGCAAGAGAAAGTAATAAAAAAATTTAAGTCAAAACGAAATCATTCTCTTTCTGTGACTTAATCAGTGATTCATAAAAACACCATGAAAAGCGTTTAAAACAAATTAAATAAAATCGATCCCTTAAAACCGTTTAAACTTGTTTTCCTTTTGAATGAACCTCGTGACCCAATAATATAAGTAACGTAATTTTAATGTTTAGTAAAACATTTGTGAAACCAATAACTTTTAAATAAATCTCTGGTAAACTTATTTATATTCAGAATTATCTCTTCTTTAAAGTTTACTTAAGTCTTTAATAATTGAATCGAATATATCTTTCCATCCATTCAACAAAATTACATTATCTTGTAAACTTTATAAAATGAATATAATCTAAAGCTTAATAATAATTTTTTAAATGTATTTACATTATATTATAATAACTTTACAGAAATTGCTAGCTTTATTGGATGGAATAGTATTTAATATAAGTAGGTGAATAATAATATATATCCTGGAGCTACTTTGTTATACAGCGATTCAAATAGTGTGAGTTTTGTGGGTTGGGGAATCGATTGAAGCCTCAGGTTCGATATCTCAAATGGTTCTAAAGGTAGTAAATTTTCAACCTGTTGTTTCAGGGGTTCCCAAATTTAAAAATAAGATACTGTTTTAATAAATCCATCGTATTATAACTTTTACTATTAATGAATGCTAAAGTTCAGGTCTGTAGCAGGTCAGAAAATTGCTGAAAAATTCTTAAAAAATTCATTTATTTCAAGTTTTAAAAATATATTTCATATTTTCCAAGAAATCAGAAAAAGTTTTAAAATGGAAGCTATTTATATATCAACATTCGGGCAAGAAATAAAAACGTAAATTCCATCTTGATTCTCATTCCCTCTGCAAAGAACTGCCAAACTACCTATCTACTCGGTAATTCCATGTTTGAGTTCACCATTACTTTTGAGCAGTCAATAACTACTTTAATTTTTCTGTTGTTATAGTTGTATAAGACAGTCCCAAGATAGGGCTGTAAAGAGAATGTGTTACCTTGCCATTTATGCTGTATTGCTCTCCTAAAGGTTCCTCACAGAGTGAACCTTGAAATGTAAGGGAAATTTCCACAGAGTACTAAAGTTGTGAAATGGCATCACGAATGACTTTACAGGTTCTTTATCAAGGTATCTCACAATGGGTTATTTCCGTATTTCTTCCTCTTCATGCACATTAGTTTCTCCTTCTCTGAATTTCACACCATTCTCTTAAACGAACATAATTTATTACATTAATACGTAATAATGCATAAATTACGTAGAACCGAAGGCGGAATTTGGTTGCAGAGTTTTCTTCTGCTTGTCAGAAAAATCGTTTCTACACTATACTAGTATCATTTGGATTCTAGTTACTTGGAACTGGGAAGTGCCGCAAGGATTACCTTGATATTTCATCACGTACTACTTGAGAGGTATATAATGAAATGACGACTGACAATGTGTGGCAATGACTATAAATTTAGCTATTATCAACTGCGCATGCACTGTGTTGCAATGGAAATCAGTTTTTAATCCTGATAGGAGGGTAATCTATGAGTATTCCTCGAGTAATTGAGGTATTGACGAACGGCTAGAAAATGTCTAATTTTAGGAATCCAGCATTTTAGCTTCTACACTGAAGAACCTTTTTGGTCTTTTGAATTTCTGTATTATGGTGTAATGAACTGAATCAGCTATGGTAAAGTTTGTTTATGTTTGCTATAGTTGAGTATATAAACAAACTCCAGCTGACTGGATAGTAAACATTTTTGAAACTATTTAATTTATATTAAAGAAAAAAGAATATTGAAAAGAGAGTTATTTACTGGTTGCTAGGAAACTAAAGAAGAATAATGATGAATTTTGTAAAAGAATATGGTGACTGTGGTTCCAGACATCAAACAGGATGGTTGGTCCACAAGTTAGTGCGAAAATTTAATTTAAAACACATTTAAAAGACTGTAAAATACAAAAATAAAATGATATTTAAAACAATATTGAATGTAAAAATCTATGGGACATGTTAATAATCAAAAGAATAAATTAAATAAGTGATAATTTAAAACATTAGAACATAAAAAATACATTAAAATTTATATATTTGCTGTACAACATGCTAAATTATTAAACAGAATTATTCAAGAATAGTGACTTCATTTTTTTATTCACAGCAAATTTAGTATAAACTTATGTGGAACATTTAATTCGCCACAAATCTGGCGAATCCCTCATGGGGAATATTTAGTACACCACAATGGAATGGCTTACTTTATTATAGCGTAAATCACTTCTTATTTTATAAAGGAGCCAGAAGAAAACATTCAAAATTGGTATAATAGTTTTTTTAAATTACCTCAAACACACATGCCAACTAGCTTTTTTATATTATTTATACCTAGGAAAAACGTTAAAAACAAAGAAGTACAGAAATCTAAAACAAATTACAATTTAGTTTAAACCACTTGTGGTTTAAAAAAATAACTTTTAACAGTTCTTTCCATTTTCCACTTTTTAATTAAATGAAAAAGTGAAATTAAAATTTTTTTTAAAGATTTAATTGTAATTCACTAGTAGATTTTAGTCACTTAATTGCAATAAATACTTGTTATTTTAATCTGTAGTGTGTTAATTATTTAATTTATCCAGATTCCGAAACGGACCTTGGAGGTAAGTGTCACAGTACTTTAGGTGTAAAGCGTTCAACTTCCTACAGTAGCCACAAAGAAACTGTTGCGACTTTAACATTAACAAATAAAACCTTTGCTTACGTTAAGATAAGGATTGAGTTGGTTTACTATTACGTTTCTCACTGGGTTAAAATTACTGGTTATTCGTATCCAAAGCTGCTTGAAAAGCATTCATTTACTGTCTTACAAACGAGGACTTGACTTCATTCACTAGAGGGTGTAGCTGTGCAATGAAATTTCATTTCTCTTAGAGAAGATAAATCTCATTATTATTCCTTTCACTTCTAACATCACTTCTGTTCTTTAATAATTCAATAATTTTATTGACTGAGCGTGTAAGAATAAACAGAATATATTTGATATACCTGGATCAAGCAGGTTAAGAGCATTCAATGTAATGGGTACAAATAAAAAATTAACGCTACAAATTTCACTCGCAAAAAAACAAATAGCTATACATTTAATGTGACACTTGTTGAGTTGTTTTTAAATAAAAACGTAAAACAATAGGATTTAAGCTAAAAGGATTAAGTCACTAATAATGTTTGTCCATTACTTTAATTACGTGTTACATCTACGATGGAGTTTTTTCATCTTTATCTTTTTATTTTCTCTTTTTCAATTTGTAGGCCTAATGATAAAGACCACTTTGTGATCTTTGAAGTACATAAAAAAAACACACAATGCACTATCGCAAAAGATCTTGTCGTTTCAGTCTAATTATGGTAAATTAAATGGAATTTTATACTCTATTACATGTGGTCAAATAATTAAACACTTGTACTTCAAAGAACAATATTTTTTACATGAATGGTTCAAAACTATTCACAAAAACTGTTTTCTGTTCGTAAAGTTACAATTAAAGTATTTTTTGTTACATAGCTAACTTTAATTTTTTATAAAGGCCGTCTCCTTAGCTTAGAGGTAGTGTGTTAGAGTATAAAGCAAAGTTTCTGAGCTCCGGCTATTGCCTACAATACAAGGACTAGGTGACAGAATACACATTAAGGAAAACTTCTGAAACGTTTGTAAGGTCTGAAACTTGAATAGATTTGTGTGTTGAATTGAGTACCCCCGCAAGGCTACAAAATAAACAAAGTTTAACAAGTTATTCGATCAGACCAATGTCTCAAGATTTTTCGATCTACTATCGAAGTTGGGGCAGTTCTTATTATTCTGAGTTTTTGTCTAATATTACTTATTATAGTAGGTTACAGTGGCCACTTCTTAGCCGACTTGGATGGTACCAAGTCACAGTCGGATACCGAAAAGTCGGTTAATAAAACTGTATCTCGTAAGAAATCCTGTACAACGAATTGATTATTTGTGAGTTAACTAACCCAATTTTGATTCCCAAATTAAGCATATATAGCAAGATTAGATATAAAATACATAGGCTCAAATAATAATAATTTATACCTCGGAAGCTTTTACAATAATTTTTAGACTTAAAACAATCATTAACATGTACATAAATTGATATGCATTTAATTTATTTTATTATTTAATTATTCAAGTGTTACGGTTACGCTCGACACCACCTTATGGTTCGAAACCAAGCTTGTTCGCTGGTATATAAAAATAGATAGTAACGTTAGCGCACTACAGTTTACAAGAGACTTTTGTACGTTGATTATTTCGCTTTATATAATAGATTATATTAATTAATAGATAGATAATTAACAGATGTTTTATAGTAGATTATTTCGCCCATATCAATAGATTAAACTAAATAAAAAAAATACATTAAATTACATTTTAAAACAATACCAACCATATAATACACACAAACACATTTTTACGTGTACCATACACTACTGAAAAACTACAATTGCATTCACATGTACGATACTATTTTGTTCAAGACCATGTCGGCTATGAGAAAAAAGTCTGTTATTTCCTTTTGTTTCCTAATACTCTTTAGTTTTTCAGCTGTTTAATCGTGCCATCTTTTTAGATTAGCAACATGGAATGGAGTTAAAGTCAGCTGTTGTTCAAAAATCCCAGAGCCGTTTCAAGCTCGTA
This sequence comes from Catonia carolina, assembly GCA_035578175.1. NCBI lineage: Eukaryota > Metazoa > Arthropoda > Insecta > Hemiptera > Achilidae > Catonia > Catonia carolina. The sequence continues at coordinate 88,675,088 of JAQMRL010000002.1, forward strand.
CCTACTATGTTATAAAATATTTACCTGGCCGTTATGATACCTCTTTTGGTTATCAGGTGATTGCAATACTGAAGTCTTGAGTTTCTTAATTACCTGAGTAGTTAATTGACTAAAAAAACAAAAAGAAAATCATCCTCTTCGAAAGTCGGTTGATCAGTAAGAGAGTGGTGGTTCAGATAGAGGCCACCGTATTATTGAATGCGAGTATATTTATTTGACATTTTACTATAGTTTACATTGGATTTGGAAGAATTGTTTCAGTGCTCCTTAGTGTATGTTTGTTTTTATTCAACATCTTTATAACTATAACAATGAACGATAAAAATACCAATGTATAAAAGCTTATAACTTAAAAGTAAAACCGGGCGATTTCACGTGAATTTAAGACGAGCTTTAGTTTTCAGTTGCCGTCCATCGGATGATGAAGATCCCTCGTAGAGAACGAAAGGCGATAAAACAGATTTTTATAATGTTGGTGAAAGGAATGTTACTTTTTTAAATTAATTAATAGACTACAAATAACGTTGAAGTATCACAACTAATGTGTTAGTTTATAAGTGTAACTATTAGTAGTGTGTTCCTTTGAATACAGTGCTATTATTTTACAAAACTTTATCTCAGTGATAGTCTACATAAATGAAGTTTTAATGTCGATTGCATATCATCTTGATGCATTATTTTATAGCAATATGTTCCGTTAAATTGTTTACGGTGTCATTATGATCGACTTTTTAATTGTGTCAATATTCATTGTATCTGATCAATTCCCCAGTAGTGCAGTTAATATCCTGAAACAGTTAAATTACTAGATTATTCCAGGTAATTGAGAAGTCATAACAAGAGCTTTTGCTGAATTAAACCATAATATAATTCTCACGAGAACATCTAGTCTAGTACAAAATAAGTCGTGTATGATTCATTAAATGCATTATTGAAGACAATTTTAGATTTTTCAAAACAAATTTTGCTATGTTCGCCATATTTATCTTGTTATGTAATAATGTTAAGATTTTTCAGTAAAATAGTAAAAAACTAAATTGTTAAAATACACGACTATGTTACACTCGAGTCAATTCATTTGTACGTAACACTGAATGAAATTAACAATGACCATGTTGTCGCTGCAAAGTTCAAACATTTTGACGATAATTAAAGCTTTGATTAATATAGAAAAGTTTTATTTGCTTAACAGCCATTTTAGATACCCTCCTTTAGTAAATTGAGTGTTTACTACTTAAATGAAGTAGACAATTTTCAACGAGTCTTTTAGAAAAACAGAAACTTATTTAGTATTGAACTTGGTTTTACGTTTTAGTTGTTTTTGGATTTAGTTTGTTCATTACTTGTCTTTTCATTTATTTTATAGCATCAAACTGCTTTCTCATTAGTAAAAAAAGGTTTATAACGACAGAGGATTTGGGCGAATTGAAAACATTTTCAGACAATACGCAGTGAGTAAAATGCAAAATCTTCCGCTTTGTAGTCTATCAATTTACCACTGTGCCACAAATACAGCCGGTTTTTAAAAAAATAATTTATCTAAAAAAAATTTTTCAATCGAGCTATATTTAAAAGTATAATTAAATTTAAAATTATCGCATAATGATTGATATATGATGTTACTATTATATTAGAGAAAGATAATTAAATAACTAGTAAACTTACAGATGAGATGAAATAACGTGGTATTTCTCTGAAATTGACTTCCAATAACCAATATGTCAATTTTCAGTAAAAATAAAATAAAATTGGAAACAAATCTTAAGGGAATAGTAGATTAAATTATCGATTTGTATTCAGCACTATTACATTATCAGTTTTCCCATTTGTATCACTGCAATTAATTTCTTAGGTAACTTCGTTACAACGGATTTAACTATTTTATTCCATGCTCTCTTTTAGTATTCTCTTTGGTTAAATCAGTGTATTTTTTAGATTAACAGCTTAACTCCAGATATTAAAACACCCTTCTGTTCAACAGATAAAATCCTCTTAATACCTTTTCCTTGTAAAAACTAAATGCAAAGGAAAACTTATCAAATCAAATTTATTTAGCAGAGGGAAAAATCTTGAAACACCAAACTGTTATACAGTACGCAAGTACATTTTATTTCTTAGTAACCCATGGTGGAAAGAGTAAATGGGTATGCTGCTGCACATTGTTAATGCAACGTCAGTATAGAAACATCATATCTTATCTCACCGTAACAAAACTTGAGGTCACATTCGTTGTCTGTTCGCACTGTTCAGTTATATTTATTTTCTGCTGCGTTAAGTTGTAGGCGTGTCATGAATATATTTCTCGGCGATTCCAACGAACTGAGATGGACTTCATGTCCCATGAGTGACGCAGTTATGCGAATTGGACTTAATTGAGAAGCGGGAGAGCATAACCATGTAATCTTTCCAACATATTAGTAATCATGATCGCTTTTCAACTTTACCTTGTTGAATACTCTACTTTTGGACACATGTACAAACAGAATGATATCATTTGTAGTAGCAATCATGCTCCGTACTAATAAATCACACGCCCACCGTACATAGAGGGAAATCAAATGATGCACGACGGCGCCGATGCGCTTTGGGCACTAAAAAATCTTAAAAGTAAAAAATAGTAGTTACCAATGACGTTTTTAATGACAAGAAAATTAAAGAAACACAAATTAATCTATCAACTACAAGTTTTATTTAGTACCTTGTTAAAATTATAAAATTACTTACTTTTTCAAAAATTAATTTTAATGTAGTCTTTTAACGAGGCTCACGTGAATAAGAAAAGAAAGTGACTCCTAGACTGGTTCAAACAGCTGTACAGACTTCTTTCACGCAAATCCAAGTTACCAAGTACATCTAAATTAACCATTTACAGCTCCTACCTTCGACCAATATTGAGCTACGCCCGTCAACTTACTGTGGTGCAAAACCATCGGTGTTGGCAAAATTCAGCGTTTTCAATCAAAGTTTTTACGGATGATAGTTAACGCTTCCTATTATGTAATCAATGATACGCTACACTCAGACCTAAACATACCATACATAAATGACGTTTTCTTTAAACTCTATACAAAATTTAGAAAGAAACTCGCGAACCACCATAACCCATTGCTCTCAAATCTGGCCACGCAGACTCTCCCAAACAATCCAATAAGATGACTTAAACGTCTATGGAGCCTGGATCTCAACGTAGTACTGCAATTGATTATCCTTTGCAGGGATCTAAATGCTGCACTTATATATTCACGTCGGAGTTCTGTCACTGGACTGTGTCTCCACTCACGTTTTTTTATCATGTTAATTTTTCCATATTTCGTGTTATTACATTCACTGATTGTATCTAACAGATTGTAAATTTCTTGAATAAAATAAAACAAAATATATAGTCTTTTACAGACACAACGACAGTTTTCCTTGTGATTGTAAACAATGATGTTCAATTATTAATGTTTTACGTGTAATTAGCGTTTGTTGCAGTGCTACTCAATGAAAGAAAGTGTGTGTGTTTTAATTCTGTTTATTGAAGTGCTTTTGGATATGCAATATGTTTCGGTTTTCCGTCGTGTGCGTACACGAATAGATCAGAAGGTTTCCCGATTGGTGTGCAGGCCGTATACAGCTGTCCATGTGAGAAGCATGTATTTTCCAAATTTAGTCCACACACTTGTAGCGATTGTTTCTGTGCTTTGTTAATGGTAATTGCAAATGTTAGTCGCACCGGAAACTACAAAAGTTCAAATTCGAATGAAATATCTGTTTGTATCACTAAGATACGTGGTAACAGTAGGCCTACCTACATCTTCTTTAAATTTTCCATTTGAAATTTTAGCTTTGATGATATTCTTCATCATTTTTTCACTTTACCTTTGCAGAGTCGTGGTGGATTGATTTTTCGGAAAAGAATGATAGGCATGGCAATTTTCAATGATAAAACGCGGCATGCTTGAAGTGAATTCAAGAATTCAGTTGAACAATTGACAACGTCGTCTTGATACAAAACAATATCGATGGGCTTATACTTTGTAGTTTTGCCTGGTATTTCGTTTTGAATGCTGAAATTGTTGGCATTGATATCGCTGTTTTTGGCTGCTATTTTAGCATATGCACTGAGGCACAGATACTTTTCGTAGTTCAGTGCTATATTTGGAAAAACATTTTTTTTAATCTTTGCCAGGGTGTGCACAACGATTCAACAAAGTTTTATCGCAATCGAATGACTGGTGTTATAGGAACGTATACGGGACGAACAAATATTCGTCAATATATATTTTATATAGGTTGTAGATTATGCTTTCAACTAAAATTTATTGTAAATCTATATAACAACTTTCGTCTCCATCTCAAAAGGAGTTGTATAATTATTTATTTTAAAATTAAATGGTAGATCATATAAGTAGAATTCACCTGTACCTTTACCGATGTATCAGAAATATAATTACAAAAGAAAAGTACGTCAAAAGCTCTAGGCGCGAATTTCCTGCATGTAAACATAAGTTCTTGTCCCTAACACCAATAAACTGTTTTAACACTTTAACTTAGCTACCGGTCTCTCAGACCGGGAGGCATATTAAGTTTTCCACAGTTTCAGCCCTGTTTGTTCAAGGTCGTTCATAGGCTCAGTAGCTGACTTCTAACTCTCCCTCTTCACTAAACACTAGCGTTAGTTAAGTTTCCGTTAGTCGTTCTCTGGTGACAACTGCTTTTTGAAAACCACCCGGTCTGTCATACCGGATAGCTCAGTTATCGTGTACTAATTAGCCGGTCCTGTATACCGGATAGCTCATATAAGTGTTAGTGCGTCAGTGTTAGTGAAATGGATTGACCTTCTACCAGTCGATCTGGACACGTGGAAGACGATGATTTTGCCGTTTGTGTACGTAGAATGCTGGATGATGAGTCTAGTTTAGATGATTCAGATATTCAGAGTGAAATACACGATCCCGATGCAGATCCAGACTTTGTGTTGCTAAATGAAAGTGACTTCACGTTTTGAATTTGTCAAAGCCTTGGGCTATGACCTTATCAGACCTCACCTTCAGAGAAGACTACAAATTCCCAATCTCCGGCGAGATTTGAGGCAAACTATTTTGATGGTGTTGGCAGAAAATAACCCTGTTCATGCAATAGAGGAAGAAGTCCCTTCCGACCGAATGGAGAAGAGAAAAACGTGCAGCAAGTATCCATCTATTCCAGAGAGGAAAACCCAATATAAATGCATTAAGTGCTCTAATACCATTTGTTTAGAGTGCAATTGCAAAGTCTGCTATAAATGTGCAAAATACTGTGTAAACTCATAAACTGAACTGTTATTTCTTTTGTTTATTATTATCATCCATTATTATAGCAAATTACTCAAAAATATCTTACAAAGTATTATTTTATCATAATTGTTCTTTTCAAATTAAATTTTCGATGTGATCAAGAGTTTGTTTGTTTGTAGCACAACAGCAGCAGTATTTCATTTTGTAATTTTCTATATTTAAAGGTTTGCAAACAAAAAAGTAAAAATGTTTAATTGTTTTTATATACGTTCCCCATTAAATATGTTTACTAAAAATATGTATTAAATAAGAAATAGTCAATAAATTGACCGGTAAAAACCAAAACACACTGACCGGTCTCAGAGACCGGATAGCTCAACTAACGTTTCTACATCCATAGCTCAGTGAAAGTGTTAAATTTATAAATAATTGTTAAAGTAAAATAAAATTTAATCAATGATTGGGACTGAAACCCAGATTTCAGGTCACATGTGTTACAGACTTAGACGTTGACTTCAATAAACGTTCAGAAAAGTAACTCAGGTGCAATTGCAAAAATTAAATTTGATTACTTGTTTGTAAGTCGTTATAGGCTATAAACAATTTGACAATCTAATAAAGATAGGTATTTAAATATTTTACAAACAAAGGTTTAAGTTTTCTTGTATTTTTACTAATTTTAATGGTTTTACACTTAAAAAATATTTCTTATACATTAATTTTCAACAAATGTAATTTTTAATTTAATATTCAAATAATCTTCACGTTATTTTTTTATAGTTTAGTTTATTTTTAAAAACTGATCAACAGCTTGGTTTTTAGCGACTACAATGGTTTATGTAACTGGAACGGGGGGTTGTGACTTGTTATTATGTCCAGACCCTAGCCGGGAATCGAACACGAGACCTCCGCGTTGTAAACTAGCGCGATACCACTTCGCTACGGAGGCGGCCCCTTCACAATATTTCTCAGCGCTTTTAAATATTTTAGAAAATTCTATATAACAACTTTCGTCTCCATCTCAAAAGGAGTTGTATAATTATTTTTTTAAAAATTAAATAGTAGATCGTATAAGTAGAATTCACCTGTACCTTTACCGATGTATCAGAAATATAATTACAAAGGAAAAGTACGCCAAAAGTTGTCACTTCGCTACGGAGGCGGCCCCTTCACAATATTTCTTAGCGCTTTTAAATATTTTAGAAAATTTGCCAAAACGTCTTGTTTTGTCTAAAATTGAATTACATTTTCATTAAATCCCACATTCAAGGAAAATTACCTATATTTTTGTGTTGGCCTCCCCGTCTCCTCTTTTAGCTAATCCGTCCACAACACCACAACGGCGGCTTGTTGGTGTTGTTGTATACAACACCACAGACAAATGGCTTAAATGCCAGGGTATGTGGGTTCTATTTTCGGTCAAGTTTGGCGTTTTATAATTTTTATATAATCACCCTTCACCAATTTTTTTTTCATTTTGTATTAGCATTGATGTGAACAAAAGTCGGACGTTAAAAAAATAACCACCCTGACACGAAGGGATAGGAGGGCCGGCAGATCAAAATGGGTCTTACAACAAGGGAAGAACCAAAGCCTTAAAATTGTGTATTTTTTTATTTAGAGTAGACGTTTCATGCTTAAAATGTATGTTAGAGGTAAACTCTAGTTAAAATCTTCAGTTAATAGAAGTCTAACACAGATGTCAGCTTTACACAATAGCACAGAAAAAGAGATATATTTTATCTGGCAGCAAAAATCAAAATAAAGATTTTATAATTCTCCTAAAATCAGCCCTTATCCGGAAAAATCCATTTTTTGTCATCAGTCTCTCAACTGGTTTGATGCAGTTCTCCAAGCTCTTTGTTCTATCTTGCGCAAGTCGTTTCATATTTACATACCTGTAACACCCTACATCTTTTGTAATTTGCTTTATATATTCTAACCTTTGCCTCCCCCTACCATTCACTCCCTCAATATTACCCTCTATTATTGATTAACCAATACCTGGATGTCTTAAGATATGCCCCACTAGCCTATCCCTTCTTCTGGTAAGAGGCTTCCATATACTTCTTTTTTCATCCAGTCGCCTAAGAACCTCTAAATTACTTACCTTGTCCACCTACCTAATCTTTAACATTTTCCTATAACACCATATGTCAAAAGCTTCTATCCTCTTCCTTTTTACAGCCTATATCACCCACGTTTCACTCCCGTATAATGCTACACTCCAAACATAGTGTTTTAAGAAATTTTTCCTAATCTGTGAATCAATGTTTGTAGCCAGTAAACTGTTTTTTATTTCGAAGGCTTTTCTAGCTTGAGTAATTCTACTTTTACTATCACTTGTGCTTCTAGCATCCTTTGTTATTTTACTCCCTAGATAGCAGAATTCCCCCCCAACTTCCTGTATGTTTTCGTTGCCTACTTTTAAATTTCCCATCTCTTCTAAACCACTCTTGCTGCTGCACAACACTTTCGTTTGTTCTTATTAATTTTCATGAAGTAATCCTTTCTCATGATCTCATCCATTCCATTTAAGATATCCTCTAGTTATTTCTTTGTCTCGGCTAATACTACTATAGGCCTATTATCGGCGAATCTCAGCATTTTTATTGTTTCTCCTTGGATTAAAAATCCATATGATTGGAATCATTGGCAACGGTAGTACAAAGAACGGGCAACAAACTTGAAGAGCGTCACACTTAAATAATTATTTTTAAGTCGCAGCAGCTCGTTTATTAGCGACTACGGCGGGTTTTAACTTGTGAAAATTTTCACACCCTAGCCGAGACCTCCGCGTTGTAGGCTAGTGCGCTACCTCTCCGCTACGGAGGTGGCACATCTTATAATCTTAATCAGTGCAATGTTATAATATATTTTGCTGTTGTTTTTAACTTTTTTATGTTTACAGGTGGTAAAAATGCTGGCGTTGATAGTAGCAGTATTTGCTGTACTTTGGCTACCATATCGTTGGCTATTAGTTTACAACTCTTTGGCCAGTCTTCTCTCTTGGGAACCATTTATGAACCCTTGGTTTCTCATGTTTGCAAAAACGTGTGTGTTTATTAACAGGTGAGTTATTTATTAATAGTTTAAAAAATTGTTTAAAATTTTACTGGAGTTTCAAAATTTAATTAATTATTGAATGATAATTATTACATTCATTACTTAACATAATTCATAATTTTTCATTCACTACTGAACATTAATAAGTATTTTGAATTTTAATTAAACTAGTTAATGGGTATAATTTTTCACCCATTGACCAATAATCCGTTTGATCAATAAATATTTCAAGATTTTCTTAAGAGTGGGTGAATAAAATATTAATATAACTACTTCATTTAAGACTGAAAACATGTTTTTAAGAGTTTTTCTTATTACTGCTTGGATTAAATTTACCTTATTAAGTTGCTCAATTAAATATTTATCTTAGTCACTGTTTGTTTTATTTTTACTGTAACTTGTATCCGTTCTTTAAATAAGTTAATAACAAAGTTAATTATCTGAAAAAGAAATTAAAACGTTTTCAGTGAAATTTAAAACGGAAATTTTTTTTCAGCAGTTTAAATTTATTTTTCTTTCTAGCGCTAACATAGAAACATATTTTCACTCTCTAGTTACTTTGGTCAGACAATAGTAATGGTCACCAACTCTGCTTAGAAAGTCGGATTTTGAGAAACCAATTTGTATGTTAATTCAGGATATTCATTTTAGTATTAACGAAAATAGTAGCCAGTACACTAAGGGAAGAAGTTTCAAATGATCATTTCCGCCAAAGTTAAAAAGAAAGTTTTTTCACTCAATTTTGATTGAAAATTAAATTTTTATGTAAATTTAAATTAGAAATGTATAAATTACTTTCAAATTTAATTATATGAGTGCGTCATAGAAAAGAAATCAAAAGGTATTTCCCACTCAGGCACGGCATATTTTCATACGTTACAAAAAAATCATTTCATCTTCACACAGTTACACCCCAACGTCGTCGCTAATGACCGTTGCAGTTGATGCGACGTAAAATAAATTTTAAAAAAATGTCGGCTGCATTGGCGTAGTTGGTAATGTGCTCGCCTCTCATGCGGTCTTGGGTTCGAATCCCACTCAGGCATGGCATATTTTCATACGTTACAAAAAAATCATTTCATTTTCACAGTTACAACCCAACGTTGTCGCTAATGACCACTATAGTTGATGCGACGTTAAATAAACAAATGAAAAAAAGGTATTTCCAGAATTCAGTGTTTTATAGCATCTCCAAATAATGCTTTTAATCTAATTAAGAAAGATTTTATAGAAATTCGTTTGTTTTACCTATTTTTACTCACCGGGTTGGTTTAGTGGTAAAGTCGTAGCCGCGAGTCAGCTGTCTAAAAGCCAATTTTCAGAAATTCCGTGGTACAAATCCAAGTAAAGCTAATTACTTTTACTGAAATTTGAATACTAGACAGTTGTTACCGGTGTATTTTGATGGCTGAGATTTAATTAACCATACTCTCTCGGGAATGGTTGACCTGAGTCTGTACAAGACAACAGTGCATTTACGCATCATACATACATAATATCATCTCATTGGGTCATGGTGTAACCTATTGTTCTTAAATTGATCAGATTGTAACGTACACACATTAGGGATTAAAAAAAAATATTTCATTTCCAGAAAAGCTTAATATAAATCTACTAATCATACAGTACAAACAATAAATTAAGATAAGCACGAAGCGTATTTTTATAGTAATTATCTTTTTGAAATTCCTCTGCTGCAGTGCTGCGGTCGGTATTTGGAGCATGCACGCTGTGTACCGCTATCTATTGGCAAACCACAGACGCCAGACAGAATCATTTGACCGTATTTACGTTTTCTGTGAGTATTTGAAATTTCTCCTCCAATTGAGAATCCCGCCGGCTGTGGAATACGCGCTGTTATTCGTTTTCTTAGAGCTAAAGACATGAAAGCGGCTGAAATCCATCGTCAGATCAGTGAAGTTTATGGAGAAAACATTATGAGTGATGAGATGGTACGGAAATAAGTGACAGCTTTTCAAGATGGCCGTGCAAATGTGTATGATGAGAAAAGTAGTGGGTGACCTTCAATCATTACTGACGACTTAGTACAGAAAATTGATGAAAAAGAGAGAGAACAGACGCTTTAAGATTTTGTCGTTATCTAATGAGTTTCCTAGTGTTAAGAAGTGAGCTTTAAGAAATTGTGACGGAACGTTTAAATGATCAAAAGTTATGCTTACGCTGGGTTGCAGTGGTTGCCTAATCAGGCGGATGATTTATGCGAGGATGGCATTCAAAAGCTGGTTATAAGATACGATAAGTGCCTTAGTATTGGTGCAAATTATGTAGAAAAGTAGATTACAATACAGAATTTCATTTAAAGATAAAATTATTAAGAAAAGTGTACGTGTTTTCTTTTTATTTGAAAACGGTACTTACTTTAAAAATACGCTTCGTATGTTAATAATGTTAATCTAAGTATGGTTTGGATAGATAACAGTAAAGATATAAAAGTAACGCAATATGACCGCTGTTATTTATACATATCTGGATTTATTTTCGGATTCTTATTGTATTTGGAAACGTTTATAGTTTTGGTTTATATGTTTCAAATACTTACAGAACTTAATGGTCATTGGGAATTGTCGTTTCGTATCTAACGGACTACCCTTGGTAAATAGTCTACGTAAAGAGACTAATCACAATTACTACAAGTTTCTTTCGTGCAATGCGATAAAACCACAAAATAATTAAGAAGAGCATTAAACCAGCTAATCAGGACAAAATTATCTCAGTAAATTTTGCGGACAACCATCCACAAGGCTAAAAAGAGCTTGAACAGGATTGTTACTCCATTGAAAATTCAGATGAATAAAATATGAATATAAACATTAATGTATAATTCAATTAGAAAACATAGAAGCTTCATCGATGGATGGTCTACTCCTCATGTGATTCATGTTACTACTTGTTTCATCGTCACCACGAGTTAATCTATCATTGTAAAACAATGTTCAGGCACAATAATGCATAATGAAGCCAATTAATAAAAGTTCTACTTTAATGCTATCATTCAGAAAACTCATAAATACCTTTTAATTAGTATTGAAAATTAATGTAAGCCCTAAGTAATTTTAATGTAAAAACTTGCAATGTCCAATTTATCAATAAGTAGCATGGTTTAGATATCTCGATGGTAGCCCAAATTCCTAGGCTACATTGTTTGTGTATAAATATGCAAGAGCACTACCAAATAGTATTTGAAACATTAGAAAGAAACACCGTTTTAAATAACGAGCTCTATATCTTTTAAAAACGAAGTAACTTAAGCCTAAGGATTCAAAATCGTATTAATTTTACCCTATACTAAAATAAAGTAAATGTGTAATGAAACAATCTTAATAATGTGAGATGTAAAAAGTACACCTTTTGTCAGATTCATATTTCAATTATTTTAAAGAACACGTTTTCAGTGAATCCGGACGTATTATTCTGCATAATAGAAAAAGTTTCCGTAGAGTCTATTTTTCTCAACTGACTTCTAATGTAATTTTCTGAAGCAAGAACAATGTAATGAAAGGACTCCTTTGTGAAAATTAATGCTTTTCTTTGCTTCCTTTGAACAAATATGCTCCTCTGCTTCCTTTGAACAAATATATATTTTGACGTATATATATAGGACATATTCATTTGGAACCAGATTTCAAACGAATTAGAACGAATACAAACGAGCACGATTTACTGAACCGTGTTTTTAGTATCAATTAAATAACATGTGTTGCTGAAATATATTTCGTAGATAACTTTTTTCGAAAGAGTGAAAATGTAGTGTATGCGATTTTTGTCCTATAGTGGTTATATCTTTATATAATTTTTGTTGAAGTATTTTTCCCTGGGGTAAATTATCCAATAAAATTCTACGAGATTTATTTTAATTTTGATATTTTTATGTAAATAAACATTTTATTGTAATGAATTCGAAACAATGAATGGTAGATCAAATTGATTGCCAGATTGACTACGATACGGGAATGAAAGGTTTATAGAAAAAATCTACTGTGCGATGAGTCAACACAGAGTTTATTTAGTTCTGCTGATTGTTTACACTACCACGATTGATTCAGTGTATAATTTGTTTAAAACCGACCAATTGTAACACAAAATGTCGAACATCCAATGATTGAAAGAAAATACTAATAACGTATTGAAACAAAAAGGAATGAGGATAAAACTAAATAAATTCTTTACTTAAATTTATTACATTTACGTTGTAAATATAATTACTTTTCGCTTAATTTTTGGTGCTTTAAATCGTTTTGATGACCTTCTCCATAGCCTTGCCAAAAGCAAAGTATTGAATGCCACCACAATTCTAATGAATTCCCTGTCAGATGTCAGCATACCGTTTATTAGTTTAACGATAATCAATCCGGTAAAAATTATATGAAATGGGAAACAAATAAACTTCAGCGAACATGCGATCAAACATGCCATTGGACTAAAAAGTGAGTAAGGTCCACATTTATATTAACACAGGTAAATATTTAGAAATTTTACTAGATGCTGAACTGAAATGAAAGTAGCAGATAAAAAATCTGAGCTGGACTTCAGATATAGGGAATTACATTGGTTACTGAGACGTCAGTCACAGAAGCCTCTCTATACGAAAGTAACAATCTACAATAAAATTTTAAAATCCGTCTGTATTTACGGTATTACAACTGTGGGGTTGCGCCAGAGAAAGACGAGAATTATACAAATGTTTCAAAACAAGGTAGAGAGAGCCATGGTTAATGCTCCTTGATACGTTAGAAATAGTGATCTCCACAGAAAACTTGACATCCCTTGGGTCAAGTGAGATTAAACGATCTACTGTCAAACATGAAGCTGATCTATGTGGTCACATAAATCCTGAAGCTGTTCAACTTCTCGACATTGAAAATGCTTAAGAGGTCCTTCAAACTAGAGAGAAGGGAACTGAAGAGAGAAGGTTTAAGGGATCCTTCAAACTAGTATCGCAGTAAACAGTGATGTGTTAAAGCAGAGGAGGGTGCGGTGTGATAAGTAGAGTTTTAAACTGTATATTTAAATTAAGTTAAGTTATAGAACATTGATGGATGGACTATATCATTTAAGCATTTAGTTTTAAGATAATGTAACAGCATTATTCTTGTATTTTTGTGTGTTGATGTTGTCTTACGGGATGGAGGTATTGACGTCCGATTACGTTGCCATAAACACAAATTTCACGCCGAATATAATTTTTATGCCTCAGCATTCATTTATAAAATCTGTATCTAAATCCCGGGCAGGCGATCAAGAGGCCATTTTGTAGTAACGTTTCACAGATACGTACGTAAACCGAATGGGCGGTACCCACGCACCAAACATATTTTTTTACTAATTATTCCCAAATATGAGGTTTGTTAAATTTACTTTGACTATATCATTCAGTCTCATATATTGACTAATTTTACAAAATCAAATATTTTTCAAAATTATTTGAACGAATTTAGTAGTGAGATCCCAGACTGGCAACAAAACATCTCCTCCTCCTGACCTACCGCAACTGATCTAATGCGGATGATAGGTCACGTCGAAGGGTTGAACTAGAAGCTAAAATTTTATTAAGCTTTTAAAAAATCTAATAAAATGTAGGCTACCGTTCTGTCACTTTTACATAAATAATAATTTAAATACTAGTCAAAGTCAGTTATAAGATCCCGGACAAGGACCGAGAATCCATCTTGTAGAAGCGACCCACCGATAAGCGAGTAAATTAGGTTTACTTGGTGCGTTACTGCCCACCGAATGGGCGTTGGTACCGTCCATATTTTACTTACCACCTATTTCGCAAATACGAAATTTTTCAAATCTACTTAGGCTATATCAACCAGTAATAAATTTTTAGGGACGTTTATTTAATACTATCAAATATTTTTCAAGATTAAATGAACGAATACAGTGGTAAACCCAGACTGGTACCAGACCATCTCATTTACGTGACGGAAGATGGGTCACGTCCAAACATTGAAACAAAAGCTAAAATATAATAAATCTTTTCAAAATCGAACTTTAAAACGTATTGTTCTGTCATTTTTACTAAATAATTATTATATACACTGACAAAATTCATCAACATTCAATATTTTAAAAATATATATAAATATCAATAAATCATTATATATCAATAAATGTTTAAAATGAAAATTCAGTTGTCCTGGACAAGCGACCTGGAGGCTGTTATGAAGTAACGACCAACCAATACGTTAGTAAACCGAATAGGCGGTAGGAACGCACCAGACAGTGTTTAGTTACCACTATTCCCAAAAATGAAATTCGTTATATTTACTTAGACGGTATAATCCAGTCTCATATAATTATTAAGTCTCATTTTATATAACCAAATATTTTTCAAGATCACTTGAACGAATTCAGTAGAAAGGACTCAGACTGCCACCAAACCATCTCCTCCTCGTGACCTACCGAAACTGATCTACTGCGGATTATCAGTCACGTCTAAGCATTAAAAGGAAAGCTAAAGTGTTATAAATCTTTTCTTCATCATCTTCTTCTTCTTCTTACTAATAAGGATTAGGCATAAGGCTATTCCGAACTTACAAACTATCCTGTACTTATACACAAACACGAGATATTCCAACCCGTACATCTCGACTACTGCCATCTTCTTCGAGGTCTTTCCACCTCTCTTCTTCCAAATGGAACATATTCCATCACTTTGAAGGGTATTCTCTCCTCTGGCATCCGTTCCAAATGTTGCCTCCATTAATTGCGGTACTCCACTTTTTCATTTAGGCTAAATATACCCAACTCAGATCTAATTTCCTCGTTATGTATAAGATCCAGCTTCGACCAGCACTTTACCCTTCTCAAAAACCTCATTCCAGCTGCTTGGATCCTACTTGGCGTTTCGTGGTAACCCATGCCTCACTTCCATAAAGAAAGACTGCACTACCAACACCTTGTATAACTTCACTACCATCTCTGTTCTAGCTCTGTTACCCAGTGTCCTGTTAATGGTACCACAAATAGTTTGACATTTATTTATTTTATTTTCTACATCCAAGTCCCTATTGAAGCTCACATTGCATCCCAAATAGTTATAGTCAGACACTTTGTCCAATACTTCATTGTCTAAAACAATCTTCGAACGAGTGGATACCATAACTCTGAATGCCATAACCTTTGATTTAACAAACTAAATTCGTAAATTTTACCTTTTATAATTTTTTTCAAAAATTTAACGGTACATTTTAAAATTAAATAAATCTTTTCAAAAATTTAATTTTAAAATGTACCATTCTGTCATTTTTACTTAAAGAATACGTAAACCAATTTCATACCAGCCGATTCTTTTTTAGTTTATTGACAGCCCCGCAAAACTAAAGATTTAGATTATGATATAAATTTTAATTTTCAATTTTTCCAATTGGTTCTGAAATTTTTATTTTTCGGGTGGTTAACAATTTCTTAAATTTTTTTTTACCTAGGGCCTACTAAATAATGTGCACATAGTATTATAATTTGTATGAGTAAAAAGTGTCAACTAATATCCTTATCAATTTCACTAATCTTTCAAACTCAGAATGAGAGGATGCTCCATCAATTTTATTTAATTCAGTTTTTGCATTAAAGTATACTACAATTATTGAAAAAAACCTAGGAACTGCTTTAAAATTACATAAATAATTGCAATTTTCTTTGTTTGTATCTAATTTAGTTTTAGGTAATTATCTTTTTTGTAACAGTATCCAGGTTATCAAAATTGTTTTTAACTTTAATTTTGAATTTAATCTCTTCAATATTAATTTGGTGTTGATTTATCATGTCTCTACTCAATCGGAATTTCAGTTGTCTTTAGGGAATTCCTGGTAAATTGGGATAATTTTATAGTGCACAACAGTAGGAATGGCAAATTAAATAATCAACTTACAAAGTTTTTAAGCCGAATCACTTCTAATAAATTCAATCTAGAAATCAGTTTTTGTTTAGCATTCTTTATAAATTGTCTTGCATTGTAAAAAAAAATACTGCATACACGTACATGTCTTTCGGCACAGAATCTTTTTGGCACATTTCCTTTAGACAACTGAAAAATTATCCATGTTTTTATAAGAAATATATTTTATTCATTCAACACTTCCAGGTAATAAGTTTAACTAATTACTCTTGGCCTGTTAGTTCCAGTGCTATAAAAAGTAGTCTTATGACGATCAATCAAAGAGTTTGAGGCATTGAGGAAAGAAACGGTAGATATTTGGTAGTTTGAATTTATCTCCTCTGAAACTAATGCAAATCAACCAGACTCTGTAGAGGAAGGAATGTGAAAATTTATTAAACAATGGGTAAGTGCTTTTAAAGGTCATAGAGATACTGATCGGCAGTTTTCCTTTCATCCTACACTAAAAGCGAAGGAAAACCATCAAAACATCACAAGTGTAATGTAGCTTTTCGGCTGTTCTATAAACAGCCTAGCCTAAATTTTGTATGAACATAATCTAGAAATGTGCTGGTTATCTTGTACACCATCAAATTTATGTATTTGACGTAGCTCTAGTTTTAACTGTATAAATTGTTTAATATATTCTTTAATTAGCTAGGACTTTATTCAGTGGAATTTGAAATAAGGATTTTATTGAATGAATATATTGAATGTATTTGAAAGCGGATTCGTTTGAGTAAACCAATGTGGTTTTTGTGTATTTTAACCTAAGAAACTGCATTAATATTCCTACAGAAATTGACTAAGCCCAACGCAAAATAAGCCTACTTAGTAAACATTTTAATAATTTCATAAACTTATTGACTAAAACAGTTACCAACAACAAAGTAAGAGCTAAACAGAACTCAATTTCTATATTTAAATTATGTAAAGTTGCATCAGTTGCTTTACTTTTAACAACTCCAGTGGATAATGAGCAAATTGTATTGTATTAAAATTTCTCGGCCTATTTTTTGCTGTAGGCTATATTATGTTAACGCCGACGCCGGTCCAAAGAGGTGATCACTCAATTCTCTTAAAGAAAAAAGTAAATAAAACCTAGAATACACTTTTTATTTTACAGTTTGTTTTTATTTTACTTTTTTATACACTCCGTGTTAGTATAATGGTAAAGTCGTCGCTGTGAGTCAGCTGTTTAAAAGCTCATTTTCGGAGACGAAGGTTCCGTTGTTAAAATTCTGGTAAAGGTAGTTTACTTATACGCAGATTTGAATACTAGACTGTGGTTACCGGTGTACTTTGATGGTTGGGTTCAATTAACTATATTCTCTCAGGATTGATAGGCCTGAGTTTGTATAAGACTACACCACCTCATTTACGCATCATACATTACTATCATCCTCATCTCATTTGGTCAAAGGTTTGCTTATTGTTCTTAAATTGAACAGATTGCAACGTGCACACTAATGTGTATTAGGGATTAAAATCTTTTTTGTTTGTTTGTTCAATATTCTTAACGTGGGATCAGTTTTTAGGTTATAAGCGCTAACAGATCCTACGTAATACGAATACTTAGTACTACTGCTAATTTTCAAAATTTTCTGTATCCTAACTGGTAATCAAACTCCAGAACCATCCGCTTTGAAATTTAATTCTTTACTTCTGTGCCAGGAAGACGCACGGTCGACTCTTTATTGTTTTCGAGATTTTTGAAAATTTTGTCAGTAAAGAAGCTCAGGTCGTAAGACACAAATTTGTAGCAAGGAACTGTTACTGCTCATAATCCCGGTTTCGATACTAGTTCAGTTCCGGAATTTTTATCTTTCATCCTTCATAGTTTGTAATAAGACTAATGTATAAAACAGTAAAGTCAGTATAATCGTGGACATTATTTTATAGATATATTTTTAGATTAAAACACTCATTTCATCTGTGTGTACGAGGTGTGGCTATTAAATAACGAAACTGACGTTGTAAAAATTTAATTTTAATTTTATACATAATCACTTATTGTCACCTTCAATATGGACTCCTTCTCTATCCCTACAACGCTCCATGCGAATTTTCCGTTGTTGGACACGGTGCTGGAAGTCATCTTCTGTCAGCTCCTTCAGGACACGTGCCGCTCAAAAATGTTTGAAATGAAGCTCGCAAAAATGTTTGTACTGACACTTTATACGCGATTGAAAATGACCCAAATTTTTTGGAAACGATAATAACATGTGATTAAACGTGGTTTTTTACTTATGATCGGGAAACGAAACGCCAATCCATGCACTGGAAGAGCCGAACTTAACCGAGAGCCAAGAAAGCTCGAATGAGCAAATAAAAATTTTAAGCAATGATGATTGTTTTTTTTTTTTATATTTATGGGATTGTGTACCTTGATTGAGGTTCCTAGCCAAGTACAGCATCTCAGTGTTAGAACATCCACCGTATTCACCAGATCTTGCACCATGTGACTTCTACCTGTTCCCTAAGGTAAAATCTGCATTAAAAGGGACAAGATTTGAGTCTGTGGAATCTGTAAAAGAGAAAGCAGCACGTGTCCTAAAGGAGCTGACAGAACATGACTTCCAGCACTGTTTCCAACAATGGAAAATTCGCATGAATCGTTGTAGGAATAGAGAAGGAGTGTAAATTGAAGGTGACAATAAGTGATTATGTATAAAATTAAAATTAAATTTTTTACAACGTCAGTCTTTTTATTTAATAGCCACATCTCGTATGCTAGGAATATACACAAGCTGTTTTCTGTAATTAGTAATAAGAAAATATTGTTGATTTTAAAGTTTTATTCACCTTATAAAACTGTGATTTATCTGTTATTATCTGTTACTTTTTTACAGCGCCATCAATCCAATTCTTTACAATGCGATGTCATCAAAATTTAGACGAGCCTTTCAAAAACTGTTGGTTTGTGGAAGAACTGAAATAAGTCAAACACAGAGTAGTCGCACGCGTTCCAGCAATACAAAAGAATTAACTGAGTTATGTTGAAAATTTAATGTTACAATTTAAATTTATTGATTATGCTAAATAAATATGTATGTAGGTACAAAGAATCATGTATATGTAAAATATTTGTGAATAGTAAAATCATTTATTTATTTTTGTTAAATATATTAAAATAAAGTATACGTAGTTTTAAGTTTTGTTTTATTTAAAGTAGCATTAGCTACTTTATGGCCATTAACATTTGGCCATTAGCAACTACGGTGGGTTTTGGCGATTAATAATTTCCAGAACCTAGTCGGGACCTGAACTTGGGACTTCTGCTTATTAGGTTATCGTGCTGACCACTAAGGCGGTCGCTTAAAGTATACTTAATTATATTTAATAAATTATATTTCACAAAAATAATATTTCCCATTGTTTCTGTTACCTGTAGGAAAGTGTCTGTATTAGTCTATGTATTCGTAAAAAAAGGAAGTATATTTTTCCAGGGATCATAGAATAGTTTATTTTTTTCACGAGTATTAATGATTGAGCAGGCCTAACAAATTTTTGTGAATGCCAACGAGATTTAATAGACCTACTGTTTTGTATATGAAAGAAGTGAACAAATTTACATATAAATAGTAAACTTACATCAAAGAGACAGAGCATTCCTTTTCTCTGCCAAAATTTCCATGAAAGTATAATGTTACAGGTCAATAAACTTAAACTTCATACTGCTAGGGAAAGAAATAAATACAAACATATTCAACCTGAAAGTTAAGGGCGCAATTTGATAAAAAGATCTTCATTTTTATGAAAAATTGTTTTTCTTCAGTATTATACTTCATATTTATCATGAAACTATTTGTTTGAATTATAGGCATGATATTTTAAAATTTTCAGGCAAAGTGATAAAAATATTGTAGTTTAACTGTAATGTGTAAAAGGTTAGCAGCATGTGAAATAATTATACTAACGATCAATTAATTAGAATGGAGATGATTGTTCAATTCAAATAATGTAAGTAAAAACAGTAGTCAAAATATTTGAACCAAACAAATTTACAAATAATCACCATTAAATTTAAAAAAATGTACAATAATTTATTATTTTCTAATAAAATATTATTTTATCATTTAATCACTCCTCACTCAAGCATTATCTTTTTATTGGCGCTTGCCTGTGTGCGTGTGTAAGCTAACTCACTAAGTAAACAAAATAAACAAAATTTACATAGGTTAATTCTTAGACTTATTTATTTATGCTTTACTTAGACTTATTTAGAATAAGAAGTTTAATTCTTAATCACTATGTACTTCCCGTTCTCTCATACGCTGCAGAAACATGGTCCTTTTTAAAAGGTATGATGGAAAGCCAGGTCAAAACACATAGATGGAAAGACTGATGCTGAATATTAAATTCAAATATTAATAAAGAAATGAGGATATTTGGGGAAAATTAAATGAATAGATGTAAAACAGCACACAGCATACTATTAAAATGGCAATGGGCCAGATTCAGTGGCGTAGATAAGTGGGGGTCAAGGGTGTCCAGACACCCCCTAATATGTAATAAAAAAGACAAAATTATTATAAATATTAATAAATTTTACCCATATCAGGAAACCTACCAAGTTAAATTAAATAACTAACTAAAATAATTCCAACTTGCGTCGCTTAGCAAACTTCTTTAATATTAATTACAGTATAAATGAAATGTTGCTTTATAAGTTTAAAAATCTAACGTGCGTTTCGGTGGTACCACCTTCTTCAGAGCATATTATTAAAATTAAAATTCAGTAGGGTGTTTCCATTTAGTCATTTAGATTAAAACTGCTTTAAATTTCATTCCTGCAATTTTTTATACTTATTACCATAGATGGCAGCAGCTTCTTTAATGAAAGTGTCATCTTTAAATTTTAATCGTTCATTATTATTATTTATTCTTTAATATTATTTATTTATTTAGATCATTGTAAAATCACCCCTTGTTTTAAGGTCGTTTGGGTTCGGCTACGCTCGGCTCTTTAGGTCATGTATCAAAACACCCATCAGTGTATACAAGGTGGAAAGGGCTCGGTCTCCTGCACTGAAAAGAGTTTCGAGCAATAAAAACCAGGGTAGTTGGTAAGGTCTGACAGGGAACAGATGAGAACCGGTTCACAAAACAAAATTTTTAAGACTGTAAACAGTAGACCTAAGATATTGGATAAATGGTTCAAAGGGATAAACCGAGAAACTTAATGAACCGAACCAAATTCAGACAACTAATTACAGACTTTAAAGGCTTCCGAGAAGAGTAAAAATGGAACACTGGGTGGACAGAAGAAAGGAGGAAAGCCTACATTGAGCGAATGCTGAGAATATGAGCTCCAAAAAGAGCTTCCAGAAACATCTAGTCACCTCACATAGTTTAAAATTGGTAAAAACGAGAGAAAAAATACGGGGTGGAAAATAAAAGCTGAAATTTTCTTTAAAAAAGATGAGTTTTAATTTTTTAAGCACTTTGAGGAAGTAGAGGTATTAGTACATTATGTCAAAACCGGCACCAACAAACAAAATTTTTATCTATGTCACTGGTCAGATCGTTAGTGGAACAATAAAATTCAGCGGTGGAGGCCCTGGCAGGGAAAGAGAGATAGTGGTCATCCACAAAACTTGGTGGAAAGATGACTTAAAAATTTTTCAGTAATTGAATTTTATTTTGCCTAAGAGTGGTACAGATCAATCAGGTAATCGAAAAGGCAAACAGAGGAGGACTGTAACCAAAACTGGATGTGGTAGGCTGATAAAGAGAGAAGAAGATAAGAGAAATAAATTTTGTCTGTATTATTGAATCGATGAGTACAGAATTTTAAGAATTTTAAGATGGATCTCATGAATAAGTTTTAATTTTATTTTAAATCTAATATAAACGAGATATATATAGTGGTGTTACTAAGTTTTCATAATAACTAATAAAACACAAATAAATTCTTAAAATGACTGATGCAGAAATAACATTAATTTTTGTATTGTGTTTAATTTATGTAATTATAATTTTAATCAAAGAAAAATAATAAGTTTATTTACTGTTTACTAAAAATTATGTACATATTATTTTCTCTGCATAAATAAGTAAATAATTGAATCATAGGAAGTAGTCTATGTTAACATGATTTACATTATGTGAAAGTAACAAAACAATCAATAATTTAATGTAACATTTCCTGTCCAGAGTACTTCAAAGAATTTCATTCTTCACTTGTCTTACTAAAATATTGTTGACAGGGAACTTTAACTTAATTAAAAATAAACCTTCTGTTTATTAATAGAAGTTCATTAATAAAATTATAACAATATAAAGCAGGAGCTAAGTAAAATAATATGAACAAAACACTGTACATGATATAAAAAGGAAGTAAAAATAATAAAAATCTCATGGGAAACACTCACATGATTTTCTTTTGCCAATGTAAATAATGAAAAGTATAACATATTTTATGTATTATCATGAGTAAACAACGTAAAATAAAAAGGCATAACCTAATATTGTAATCATGAGCTAAGGATGCATAATGAAAATCAACCTTTGTGGGACTTAAAAATACGATAAATCACTAATTGATGAAACTAAACTACGCTCTAGAAAATATTCTTAAAATAAAAGTTTTAGGTTTTTAAATTTTCTAAAACTGTACTTACACATATTTTTGTTGTAAAATGAATATTAAGGCCGCAATTCCCAATTTTTACCGATTTTAATAAGCAAAATTAAAAAAAAATCACTAATTGACTTAAGTGTTGTAGAAAACTATACTTAAAATAAAAGTTGCAGGTTCTTTTTTTTATTTTCTACAACTTTAATATGCACTTTTGGCTTAAAATGCATATCAAGGCCGTCCTGTCAAAAAATCTATTTTTCAACACGAGAGCACAGCCCCCTCAAGAATTTCAGCAGACAAATCATTCACCCTTAGCGTTGGGTTCCCTAGTGATACCTAAATTCAGTTTCAAGTTTCAACTTTGTATAATATTCCATTCTTGAGATATTTTGTTCACGTAGACATATTTTTTACATTCTTTATACCTGTTCACAAATATATTTTGTTCACAGATGCGCACACAGATGTCAACTGTGTGCGCCAACGTATATAATATACAATACGTCTACTGTATTTCAATTTGTCTGAAATACATCAGAAAAATTGCTAAAAACATCTTTTTTACAATTTTTGGATTCAGAACATTTTGTAGCAGTCAGTATTCTGCTACATCTGTTTATGGATAATTATTAAAGAAGAATATAAAATTTTCAAAAATTAGTTAAAAATTTTAATACTGTAATTTTAAGTTAAAATTCATTCATGTGAAATTATTTTTAATTAGGATAAAACATTTTATAAAATAATTTAAAAAAAAAATTTTTCAATTAAAATTTTGAATTGTAAAAAAAATAATTAAGATAAAGAAATTTAAAACAGCTGTGGCTTAAAATTCCTTTATCTTAATATTTTTTTACAACAATTCAAAATTTTAATTGAAAAATTATTTATAAACTGTTTTATCTTAATTAAAAATAATTTCACATGAATGAATTTTAACTTAACATTACAGTATTAAAATTTTTAACTAATTTTTAAAAATTTTATATTCTTCTTTAATAAGTATCTATAAACAGATGTAGCAGAATACTGACTGCTACAATTTTTGGGTTCAGGAAGCCTGAAAACATGTTTTTCTGGTGAAAACTCAATTTTGAAACTCTACATCAAAACAATACTTTCCTTCCCTATATATTTTATAGGACAAGAGAAAGTGAAAAGGAATAATAAAAAACATTGAACAGTTTTGCTATTTTCGTTAGTTTGTTGTCAAGTTATTTGTTGAATAAATATGTACGAGGAATTAATTAATTAAAGTTTACGATTTTACTTTAATAGACAAGTTTTAGCAGTATGTATCTTTAAAAAAACTGCCCATAACAGGCAGGTGGAGTCTCAAATTATTTTCACTTGATCTACATGCCAAGGTCCAGAGCTAAAAAAATAGCTCTGTTTCTTGTCACATGGTCAAAAGGGGCAGAGGTGTAAAAGACACTAATCAGAGTTATCTCCTCTAAGAGTAATGAATTTCATTATATAGCCAGACACTGTAGTGAATGAAGTGAAGGTGTCATTTGCAGGGTGGAAAGTAGATGCTTTTCATAGGGCCAGGTATGCTGATAAGCAAACTTTTCCACTTAGTGAGGAAGGCAATATTGTAAACCACCTCACCCCTCATTTTACTTAGTATAGCCCCTTGTCTAGAGGTTCAAACCAGCCTTTCGGTTAATGACCTAAACAACAACATTAAAAAATAAACAACACAGAATTTGTATTGTAATACTGTTTATTGTTATTATTATTTATATTGAAGTACAAAACACAATACGTATTCCATTTATAATAAAAAACAATTTATTTGTGCAGTATTCACAGATTTATGGTAAAGCAACATATTCCTTGATATGTATTTTATGGTGTACATAATTTATGTAGACTAACTACTAGAAAGTTTAAGAAATGCAATCACATTTATAACATGAAAAATAAAATAACAAGAATACAAGAAATACATCAATGGTTGTAGGAAATAATTAATAAAATAATAAAACAAAACTCACTTACGTTATTTTAATATTATTTTAGTACTAATTTTATTTATTTTTTCTAAAAGAAACAAAAATTAGCACCCTGTCATTGCTCTATTATTAATTTTTAAATATTTTAAAAGGCATTATAATTTCTAAAAGTACACTAAGGCTGCTTTATAAATAAATTTTGAAAATTAATAAAAATGTTATGTTCCTTAATTTCTAAATTTCTTTACAAAATCTTTACTCTATGTTAACGTAAAAAGAAATTCTCTATAGTACAATAAATTATTATATTTTAATAAATTGTATTATCATTTTTATTTAAAATAGTTATCATTATTATTTACAAAATTGTTTTATATTATTATACAATCTACTTAAAAACTAATTAATTCAGCTTCAACTGAATGATTGTTATTTTTTATATTTATCATTTACTGGTCCTTGGATTAAATTATTTATTTTCCATGAATATAAAATGGATATTTCAGTTACAACTTTAAATCATTCATAAAATTTCAAAAGTAAATTATTATGAAAAATACAGTTTAGAGTTGACAAATTAAAAGACAATAAAAATAAATGACCAGAGATACATATTCACTATTAATTATTTAGACAGACATTATGAAAATAAAAAAGTTTTGAGAATTAATTTATTAGACAACTGTGGAAACCTAAATTCATGGTTGATGACATTTGATTTTTTGGACTTACCTAATTGATATTGTAATCAAAATTTAGCGTAATGTTTTTCTGTATTTTATTTATTATTTTATCATTAAAAAAAAACTATATTGTTGAAAACATCACAGTGATCAAACATTGATGGATGGCTTCCTACAGTTTTTAACTTTTCTGCCAGACTAATCATTTATTGTTCGAAGTTAATGAACAGATTATAGTGTAACAGTGTATGAAATAAAAAAGAGATGTATAAAATGTACATCATTCAGTCGTGATAATTTATTTTGTGAAGTTGTTTTGTATACTAAAGTAAATAAAATTTATACACATTAAATACGTTTATTTAAATTAATATTGGATTGAAGTACACATTTTTATAGATATTCTTTATTTTTGTTATTGTTTCAAGTAACAAATACAACATATGCTGAATGATGTGATGAAAGTTTGGCATGAGTCGCTGGAGAAAACAGATCTCTTTTATGATTCTTCATATTAGTAACTACAGCTAGAAAGTTTGTGTATTTTAATCTGTGAGTATTTAAAGTGTTTACTTTAAAGTAATGTAATTATTGTGTTTTATAATGATATATTTTTAAGTTAATCCATAAATAAATATCTGCTAAATTTTTACTTAAACCTCTGTGGAATATTAGGCAGGTGCCCAAGGTTTACCGCTGGTGAGCTGAAGTGTCTAGTGGACTAGTCAATAAAATAAATCTGTTCAGTAAGTTTATACTATTGTCATTAAGTTACACTATAGTCTCTATTATAGTTAGAAATTTTTATAGACAGTTTTAATTTTAGTGAAACTTGAACCCACGAGGTGGTCTAGAGGTAAAGCTGTCGCTACGAGTCAGCTGTTTAACAGCTGATTTTCAGAGATGAAGGTTCCTGGTTCAAATCTTAGTAAAGGTAGTTACTCTTATACAAATTTGAATACTAAACATTAGTTACTGGTGTACTTTGATGGTTGGGGTTCAATTAGCCATACTCTCTCAGGAATGGTTGGCCTGGGTCTGTACAAGACCTCATTTATGTCATATACATCATCCTCATCTCATTGGGTCATGTAGTTGCTTTTTGTTCTAAATTGAACAGATTGAAATGTGTACACATTAGGGATAAAAAAAGAAAAGTAACGGGTGATTCAAAAAGAGCGCCGGTTTTTAAACGGCTGGTAAATTTTTGTTTATCGGTTGGCAACATTGTTAGACCTCATTTCTATTTCGGAGAACATTCCGATTGACGATTCAGTAGTAGTTTCTCTTGTTCGCAGTGTAGTACTATCGCAGTCTGTGTCTAACCATGGAGAATTTTACTATTGCACAACGAGTGTTAATCGTCAAAACATTTTACCAGAGTGGAGAGAGTTATGCGGCTTCTGTCAGGCGACTTCGCGGTACTCTAGGACGTAATGAAGCACCGAAAGAATCAACAGTTCGCAGGCTCATGAAAAAGTTTTTTGAGACGGGTTCAACAGTCGACCTTAAAAGTTCTGGACGTCGTCGTTCTGGCCGAACTGAGCAGAGCGTTGCGTTGGTTCGTGACAGTGTGGCTGTTAGCCCAGCAAAATCAATACGTCGCCGTTCTCAACAATTGGGTTTACGATGTTCTTCTGTACGGAGAATTCTTCGGTACGATCTCCAATATCACCCGTATAAAATTCAGTTTCTGCACGAGAAACAATGTTGTTGCTCCGTGAACGGTTCCAGGATCGCATCATTTCTCGTAATTCCGACCATCACTGGCCACCAAGGTCGTGTGACTTGACGCCTTGTGACTTTCATATTTGGGGTCATCTGAAGTCATTGGTGTATGCCAATAAACCCCGAAACATCAATGACTTGAAGGAGGAAATTCGACGGGTTATCGGGCAAATGGAAGTCGGAACTTGTCGTGCAGTGATATCCAATTTCATGGACAGAGTTGATGCGTGCCAGCGCAGTAGAGGAGGACACATGCATGACATCATTTTTCATACATGAAATCGGAAGGTAAGATGAACTTGTTGATGTATTTATTTTCAGTTTTTCAATAAAATAAATCTCTTAATTTGATATATCAAAACCGACGCTCTTTTTGAATCACCCTATAGTAACTTGAGAAATTTTTTACAATAAGCCTTTAGCAAAGTTTTATTCTTTTTGTAAGTGGGTTTTTGCTTTTAACTCATATAAAAAAGGAAAATAAATGGTTGATGGAATATATGAACAGTCAAGGTTTTCTTTGTAGGGGTAGTATTTTTGTTCATAATTAATTGATTTTTCCCATAAAGGCCAAGTGGAGTGTTTGCACTCGATCTGCTAGTTCCAGGGCAACAAAAGATAGTTCTTTTTCTTATCATATGGTCAGCCAATTATATAACTGAAGCATTTAAGAACAGAAGAGATAGAGGTATGGAAGACGTTAGTCAGACTTATCTCCTCCTCTGAGATTAATGAGTTTCAT
Source organism: Catonia carolina (assembly GCA_035578175.1). NCBI lineage: Eukaryota > Metazoa > Arthropoda > Insecta > Hemiptera > Achilidae > Catonia > Catonia carolina. The sequence goes on from JAQMRL010000002.1 coordinate 88,703,009, forward strand.
TATACAGCCAGACCCTGTCGTGAATGAAGTGAAGGTGTCTTTTGCAAGGTGGAAGGTAGATGCCTTTCAGGGGGCCTGGCATAGTTTTCCACACAGGGAGGAAAGCATGGGAAACCAACTCACTCCTCGTTTTACTTAGCAAGGCCTCTAAAGGTTCAAACCAGCTTTTCAGGTGATGACCTAAACAACAACAATAAATTGATTTGTATATTTTTATTTTATTCATGTAAAAGATTTGTTTAAGTTATTGTAAGTGACTATCTTGGTTATAATAATATGTATAGTTATACAAAATATACTGTTTTTATTATTTATGTTGTACCTTATTGTAGAACAAAAGTAAATTCATTATTATTATTATTATTATTATTATTATTATGTTCGGAAACAAATGGAAAGAAAGTGTTAATTGACTTGTCTGTTAGCTTGCTGGGTTTTCTTGTTGGTAGTGTTTTTGATCTTTATCCTTTGAGTTTCCATAAGGTTTTTTCCACACTGTAAATGAGGTATCATTGCCAATCCCTGCACAATTTTACTTGCCTGTGTAGTTACTTATTTGTTTCCTTTTGATGTCCCCTATGATTTACGCCCCAATAGGTAAGTGCAGCGTTTTCAAGGATTTCTATCTTTTGCTGCAGTTCTTCATCTCAAGTAGGTCTTCCCCGCTTCCCTGCTCCTTTCATGGTGGTTGGGATGGCTGTAAGGGGTAAGTGAAGGCCATAAAACAAACAAAAAATCAAAAAGAAAATTAAGATTAACATTTTACGGGCTGTTGTACAGAATGGATGATAAACAGTTTATGAGGAAAACTTTTTGGACACAGTAAAATACATATAAATTGTCTGATAAGTGGTTTCAGAGTCAAGAAGGACTTTCCAGAATAAAATGAGATAAAAACATATTGAAATAAAGTAATGTAGATTACAGATTGCACAATATAAGGGCTTAAACCAAGCACAATCATTGAAAGAAGACCAACAAAAAACATCCTATAAGTAAAAAAGGGTAATGTGGGTTGCAAAAAGGAACTTCTGAAATGTTTGAATTTACTTGACAGAGTGACCTGGAAGAATAAAATTTTGATGAAATTTATTAAACCTTGGGAATTATGTATCTAATTGCATAATAATTATAAGAATAGTTAGCCTGACAAAGCTAATAATTGTAGTTAATTAAAAGTTTTTCTCATACATCTCTGGTAAAAACAAAAATGAATTATATTTTTATACTCTATTCAACACTGTTCTTTTGAAATTAGAAATATAATAAAAAGAAAATTATAATTTTGTTTTATTTCACTTCATTATTACTATATACAATTGACTTTATTTCCTAATTGAATTTCTTCTAATCAATGTTTAATTAAAAATTTATACATCTTTTATTTTAAATTTTACTAATATTTCCTTCAAGCAATTTCTATCATGGTATTTAAAGAAACATTTGTTAATTTTCTAATTTATAAATTTATGTACAAAACTTAATTTAATTATGTATATTTTTATTACTTAATAATAATTAATGTAAATATTAATAGTTTTGATTTTTGTTCAACAGTCTGTAAATAAAATATCTTCTATCTGTACTTGTTGAAAAGAACCATGTTGTAGGTATTTAAGTGCAAGATCATAGTTTAGAGTTACAAAATGTTACAAATAAATAGCCATTATCCTAAAATGAGTACATTTTTGATGACAAAGAAAGTAAATGAATTCCTTTCAAATTAGTTTGCTGTTTTTTAAGTAACAATTTGCATATTAAAATAAATAATGACAACTAGGATTTTACTTCCAAAAATGCATGCTGTTACTTTTATCATAACCAAATAAAAAAGCTGTTGTTCAAAGCACTCTTATGTTTCACAGTTTTTAAGTAAACAAGACTTCAGTTTTTAAAAATGTTCTCTTTAAAATGTTTAAAAAGCCTTTCTTTCATTAAATACTAGATGTCTGATGAGCATTCTTGAACCGTGAAATAAACAAAAGAATTCTAAATTACTCCCACAACTTGTAATTAAAAATATTAGTTTCTCCCACAATTTCATTGTTATGCAGAATCTAGCCTGGCACTTTTACCCTCGAACTGTGCATCCTTCACTTGGTTCACTGTGCATCCTTCAGCAAAGGTTCAAAAATGAGCAACTGGGACATAACTGAACTGAAAATTTTCCCATCTGATGAAATGGAAAAAGTTATTCTTCTATTATATGTTTCAAATAAAACGGCTTAAATATACCTGCTTAAATATAACTGAAAACATGCCTTGGTAGTTTCATTGGATTCAAATGTTTGTTAATGTAATTAAATGTTTGGTCACTCCTAATACTTGCGCAACACTGGATGTAAAAAATCCATATACTGAATACACTATAATAACCATTGTGGGGAAAATTGTAATTTATTTTGCTGTTTGTTAGGAGTTTCTGCACCACTGAATAGTAACAGGAAAAACATTCCCATTAATTTGTAGCTTAACAACCTTGTCTTTGTCAACTTCTACATATTTATATTTCATTAACCTTCGGAAACTCATTTTAAAATGAATACAGTAAAATTTCTCCTAATGGACACCTCCATTTTACGAACCCCTCTGTATTTAGGGGACATTTTTTACAGTTCAGATCCCATGAACAAGGAAATTAATAGAAGTCTCCCAAATACGGACACTCTTTATTCCAGACACTGTATTATTGTAAATTTTTATCTATACAGTGACAATGAACAGAAAACTGAAGAATCCACAACCAAACTTACTTTTAAAGAGATAGTGCAACAAATTAAACACGTAAAACACTTTTTTGTTTCGAAGAAAGATGAAGAAGGATGCTTAATGGTCGAGAATTTTCTCAAGCATTCAGAAAAAAACAAGCGTGCAATGCAAAAGCTAAACAAAACCAAATCACAGATTACTTTTTAAATCATAATTTTAGAAACGTAATTTATTCATCTTTTCAGTAAAAATAACATTCATTTTCATTTAAAAAAGTGATTTTTGTTTCTTTTCGGAAGGTAAGTGTAGTGTTTATTTCACACATTTTTCACACCTATAGACTTTTCATCTGGATATGTTTGGTAAGTAGATTCATATTCTGCATTCACAGTTACAAATTACATATCATGTGTACACAGTTGATTTAACCTTTTGTGTTTAATTTTTTATTTTAACTTAAAATCGCATATGTTAGTTTCCATATATATGTTAAAACCTTAAAAATGTGTAAATCACTAAGCGTTATGTATATACATATGTATTGGCTCCCCTCTGTAGAACAGACATCTCTATACAACAGACTTTTGGTGTGGTCCTGCTGATGTCTGCTATTCAGAGGTTTTACTATAATATGGCCATTGAACTTAATTTTTTCACAACAACCTCCAACATCGGTAACTTAGAAATCACTGTTTGTAAAAAAATTACAATTTACACAAACTTAAAAATATAAATTCTCATAGTGATTCTTGTATAATTAGATTAAATTGACTAATGAACAGAACCATGAATCACAAATAATAATTTTATAAAACTTTTAACGTGTAATTTAATTACAACCAACCCACTGAGTTTGTTTAGTGGTAAAGCCATCACTGCGAATCAGCTGTTTAACAGCTGATTTTCAGCGACAAAGGTATGCAATTCAAATCCTAGTAAAGGTACGTTACTCTTATATGGATTTGAATACTTGACAGTGGTTACTGGTGCACTTTGATTGTTGGGGTTCAAAATTGACCTTACTCACTTAGGAATGATTGGCTTGAGTCTATGATGGATCCAGAAGCTATGGTGGGGTGTGGCAATCCAGGGAATTTAGGCGGTGTGGAATACCCCCAACCATGACAGGGGTCCCAGGGTTCTCCCGTGGAAAATATTTGAAAATTTAAAGCTGAAAACTCGATTTTAGATCTTAAAAATTTTTAAATATGGACCAGCTGAAAGCTTTTTTCTATTCGTCAGGACATTTAGTAATTATTTTTAGAACTACCATTCTTCAGAACATTAACAGTAAGACTGAGCAATAGCAATGCTGCCAATCTTCCATACCAAAACATAAACATTATAAGCAAAAATTGATATCTTTTCCCATCTACAAAATACCCTAGTTTTATCCTTCTGTTGTTTATTGGCATTTGATTTTATCAATTAAAATGTCTACGAACTATACTGTAGTTGTAAAAAATCTACAATACTGCATTTTTTATAACAAAAAAAGATCTTGGGGGAATCACCCCCAGTGTTTCCTCTCTGGATCCGCCCTTGGCTTGAGGCCCTTGAAGACTTTATTTATATATCATAAATAAATCATCCTATCTCATTGGGTCATGGGGTTGCTTATTGTTCTTAAATTGATCAGATTACAATGCACACTCATTTGAAGTTAAGTAAAAATTAATTTATCCATGTATTGTTATGAAGTAGATTTATGAAAGTTTAAACATAAGTATTTCAAACAATATGACAAAAACTTGGACCAGTACTTCAAGGCTGAAGGGAATGATCTTTAAAAAATATGACAAAAATTATTTTTAATATAGCTGTGAAACATAAACCATATATTATAACAAAAATGAGTTGAAGGCTCAACATAATAACATTACATTTCATCACAAGCAAAATTTTCAACAAAGTTTCCCAATTATGTACAGTTCCTTTACTTCACATAAAAGGTTTGAATTGATAAATGCAATTTTATAGAAGTATATTCATTAAGTGTTAAAAGTGCACAATTTATGTTAACAACAACTCTGTTTTAGCAAATGACTGGCACTATTCATGTGATTGACTTCCAGCATACCAATTATTCACAATGTAGAATTTTTTCACAGTGTTTTGCTTATGTATTAGGCTATGGCATAAGTGTGTTCATGTCAGCTGGAGTGTGTTGTTTTGCAAGCTATGTGATGTATATATTTACATCATTTATTTTATTTATAACATTAAATATAACGAAATATTTCTGGAATGGTACCATACAGGTAACCACTTACTGATCTATAATTAGAAAAACACATGATAAAGTATTATGAATAACTATCTCAGTGATATTATTTAGCCCGTAAAGTGTGTAGGCTACTTTAAATGACTCGTTATTAAATAAAGCTTCTTGTGAACTGGTATTTCTGTTTTAATGTCACGTACATTACTGACATCTCTGGTTGAAGGAACTATAACTCAATTCTCATGATTTTTAAGATTTGATGTTAATCTCCGGAAGTTGTAAAAAACAATGAATATACAGAATTACACAGCATGAATTCCTGAAGATTAAGTGGTTATTTACAACCATGTTAGGTATTAAAAATTATTTTTATAATTCAATAGTTCAAATACAGATAACATAACAAATTATAAATACAAGGATTAGAAATAATATCTATGATGTACAAATTCATATACAAAATACAAGGTAGGCGATTTGCATAATAGAATTGAATTGTCTTTGAGGACACTAGGGTATTGCAGGCCTATAATAATACTGTCTCAACATTAAATTGCGACACTAATTTTTCACATAAATAAAAAGTAATTGTTTATTTAATTATTTTGGTCTTAAATTGCATCAGTAGCACCTCTGTAAAACATGTTAGTGCTATGGAAGTTTGCTGGAAGACTTGAAGAACAACTCTCTTACAGGATGTTCCTTTGAGATGATTGTATTATGGCTCGTTTCTTGTTTGAATTTACCTGTAACAGAAATTATTAATTAATCACTATAATATTCACATTTTTCTTTTTTTTTAAATGTGAGGTCATGAATTTGCTTGAATACAATAACATACAGTAAGATTGGCATGCTGTATGGATCAAATAATTTTGAGAAATGCAGATTTGAGGTTTGCTGATGTCAAAAGTACGAGATTTCATACTTTTCCTGCAGACAAGGGGTAGTAGTAAAAATTATCTGTGCTTTCAGTGAGCTCTACATTCTTGTGAATTTAGACAAAATTTGACAAAAATGGGCTGAAAAATTAGTGTAATCTAAAGGTAATCATAAAGAAACGTGAAGTTTCTGTAGTAAATACTAGATAGATATTTGTCTTGGGATTTCTATATCAGTCAAGTTTGTAGTAAAATATCATCTGGGGAATTGGGATTAAAACAAACTGTCAGATTAATTCATAAAAAAAACCACTAGTGACAGCAAATTATGGTCATATTCTGTATCGTACTCGTTACAGTTTTTTAGTTTGGGGTAATTCTAGTATGGGTAACATGGATAGAGTTTTTAAAATTCAAAAGAAAACCTTAGGTGTATTATGGGGCTAACGACAACAACTCATGCAGGCCACTATTTAAGGAGCTTAATTTCTTACAGTTTCCTCATTTTACATTTTTTGTGGTAATAATGTAAGTGGGTCAAAATTTTGAAAGTGTCATTTTTTGGAGGTTGATTTGTCCTGAAGCAAAATCTTGAGATTTTTTGGATTTTTTTGTAAGTAATCCATTCGTTGTATTATAAAAAACTTGTTTTTAAAAGGATTCGTCAAAATATTCAATCAGTGAATTTTAATGATTTGTTGAAATATTTTATAAGCCACGGTACTGACCTACTATCCACGGTACTGACTTTCACACGGTATTGATATGAAATCCATTGTATTTACATTGCCACAATAATGACAATATTTTCAATTTATGAAGTACTTCATTCATCTTCACCCAACAGAACCATAAAAGACGTTTCGACAAAACAAAAAACAAAAATTTTGTAAAAATCGTATATATTTGTATATAAAAATATTCTAAAACGAAACAAAGTGTTAAAAACTTAAGAACTAATTCTGATTTTTAATCTAACAAATAACTAATTTCGATTTTTAAATTGTTCTTTCTTTAATAATTATTTTCACTTAAATTGATGCCAAAAAATTGAAATGTTTTTAAATAATCGCGTAAAAAACTCATGCTTTCATTTTCACATAACAATTTTCTCATGTGCACTTTTGGGCGTAGAGTTCACTTACAGGTAGGTCTACTTGAGCAGGGATGAATTTACTTGATCAGGGTTAGTTTGCTCTTAAAATGCTCAATGAAAATCGGTAAAAAGTTTTCTTACCTTAGAAAAATAGTTTCGGTTACGGAAGTATCTGAAGAATTTGTGTTTTCTTAATAAAAAATTCCTTTTCTCTGTAAGAAGAGAAGTCATCTGCTGTAAATAGATCAGTTTTCAACACTTTTTAAGATATATCACTTTCACATCATCCACATTGACTGGTTTAACAATAGCAATACGTAGGCACTTTCCTGGATGTTTTGAACCTACTTCTTCTTTTGCAATCACACTGTACGACCCAGCAGTAAGTAAAGATACTTCATGATTTTCCAATTTTTAACGTGCTTTTTGTTCCACAACTTCTTCACTGCCACTAAACACATCGCTAAATTGTAATCTTCTACTTCCATCAGAAGTACTGGGTAATGGCCCAAGTTCCTGATGTTTGGAAATATTTGAATCATCTTCTTCAATAAAAGCGATTTTACCTAGACCTCAGTGGAAACATTTATCGTTGTACTCTGGGTCAGAACAAACCATATTGTTTGAATTCCTGATCTTACTAGCAAATGTTGTACTTTTAAAGTTCCTCTAAATGGTAAATCCTTACCCTTTTGAATTGCATCGTCAAATTTTGCAATGTCCTCTTTTGGAATTAGTTATCTGTCAGTTAAACTGTAACAGCTTCCCCAAATAACAGTCTTCTAACCACTTTTGAATTACTTTTCTGAAACTCTGGCGTTATCTTCGATATTTTTTACCCTAGTCCTTGGCGTTGCGGTTTCATCATTTCCCTCTGTATTTTTTGTTTTTTTTCTGACGCTGACAACATTTCTTATATTTTTGTAATTGTTTTTTTACGATTTATTTTCTTTTCTTAAGGCTTGTTTTTCTTTATACCGCTTAATTCTATTTCTGTTACGACGTCTTCTGTCTGATACACGTTAAAGAATTTCAGGTCGTTCATCGGAAATTGGAGGACTACTATCTTTTAATAATTTCTTCTCCCTTTCCACATTCTTCATCCTTAATCTAGACAAACTTTTTTGTTCCTTCCATTTTTTTCTAACTTTACGCTGCGTATTTCTACGTTACCAACAGATTAACGGTTTTTTTGTAGTTTTTGTTTTAAATATTTTTCATAGTCCTTCCTCTTCTAGTATTGTTTTTAGCAGGGTCATCCCTAATCTTCTTCCTCCTCGATCTTTCTTGCTCCCTCTTCTTACTTAATTTTTCCTCATCGCTAACCTTCTTCTTTGCCATGTTTGAAGTTACCTCGAATAGAATAATAAACTGAAAATTTCTTTTATTTCCTGTTTCAGTGGTTCCCAAACTATATGCTTAACATATAGTTCATGAGTTAGAATGACATGCCGCTTGTATTACTTGAAACCATAATTATGGTACACAACAAAATGGGAATATTTAAATTTAGGCTGCTACTTACAGTATAATAATACGTTCATAAATTTTTTTATTAATACAACTGGTACTGTTTTATTATATCTCATTATTGTCATTTTTAAATCTCTGTAAAATAGGAAAAATTTATTTGTGTGAAGGAAAAATTACGATTGGTTAAAAAAACATTTTACTGACTGAATTCTAATTTAAAAAAATTCAAAATGAGGTACACTAAATCTCAACGAATTGCTCATACCCTAATATATTTTATAAAACTACAAAATTTCATGAAAATAGTTAGAACCTTTTAAATATTAAAACTGCGACAACTAACGTTATATTTTATTTTGTTAATATTATATTTGTTAATATAGATTACTAGGGCACAGAACAGAAACATTGTACAAAATATAATAAAAATTTTACTTCAGCGACAGTACTTTTGACCCAAACAACATTATGTCCGTACCATGGCTTATTTTTCAGTACCGTGGCATGTAATTTCCATGGTACTGACACCCACGGTACTGACATTTTTCAGGTTATGTTGTAATTACGGCTCTCAATGTTAAAACAAACAATTAGAAAGTGAACTACAGATCAATATTCTAATAATACTTAATACAATAAAAGTAATATAAATTTAACATAACTGACAGCAAAGTTATATGGTACTCGGTACTGACGATACCAAAGGTTTTTTACGTACTTCGAACATAAAATCGTTAAAAAATATCAATATAAACACGAACTGTATTTTAACAAAATGGCTAACTGAACTCCGACAATAAAATAGGCGAGAGTCATTGTACGAAACGGTCCAGCGGTTGATCGATAAGCGCATGACTCAAATTTTTCATTACCCCACGGTACGGACTGAATAACTTCTGGGACAATGTTTAAAACGCAAAAATTCAAATATCTTAGTATTAATCTTAATTTTTTATAATATACAATGTAATAAGTAGTAAGGAAAGTGGATATAAATTAAAAAATGAATAAATTAATTTAGGTAAATAAAAATTTTTAATATGAAAGTGCCAATGCCGGTATCGGGACAGCCACGGTACTGACATTCCATTTATATTTTGCAAGATTTTTCTTATTAAACTTTTTTATTTTACTGGAGGTTAAAAATATAAATACAACAAAATATTATGTTTGATTACCGCAGAAGAAAGCTTCATATTTCTTGCAATTTTTGTTGTTATACCTACGGGACATCAAAAGTGACACTTTCAAAATTTTGACCCAAGTTAGGTAAAATACTTTGAAGCAAAATTTCAATGTCCACTACTATAACAAAAAAAAAACAGAAACAATTTTTATGTGGTTAACAACAAAACTAAATTGTTTGAACAAAAACCTACTTATGTAGGAAGAAAATACGTACCTACATCAATAAATTACTACAGTTTTTAAAATCTTGTGCTAAATTGTATTCATTTAAAAAAAATCTAAAAAATGACTTGCTTGATGAGATTTTTTACAGTGTATCTCTTCCAAAATAATATTTTATTAAAATAGAAACAAACTCAGAATAAATACATCCAGTTGAATCCCAATACATCCAATTGAATGCTAACAAAACTGTGTATTAATGTGTAAATATTAGAAGATAAGACACTAATTCTAGTAAGGAAGCTTGGAGTTGTAGGTAATGTGTAATTAAAATAAAATGTACATATATTAATTTATAAGTTCTTGATAAAAATGTCTCATACTTCTTGCAAGTCTCCTGGATGCAATTAACAAAAAAAACAAACGAAAAACATGCCCAGTGGAATCTGCTGTTTTTAGTGACCTTCACAAAAACATGATTAAAATTTTCTATTGGCACAATCAAGTTATCAAATTAAAACTTTAATTAGTTATAAATTAATTTATAAAATTAAATTACAATTTGTGAGTTTTCCAATTTTTCTGATAGCTGTAAATCACAGAAGGCCTACGTATATGCCAAGTAAAGTTAACTTTTTCCATGAATTATCTTAATTTTATGAGAAATATGCTCAGCCTTATTTTCATGAGACAATTATATTATTTTGTTCACAAAATGGAAGCATTCAATTTTTTTGGAGGTACTATATGAAAACATATGTTAACATAGTAACATGTAATAACGTAGTAACATAGTAATTCAACTTATTTTGACCTGAGTAATAAATAAGACCAATGAGAAGGAGCACTATGCTAGATGATTTTTCAGAGTGAAAGTATTTTCTGCTTTATTCTTCAAATCCAATAGTTTGTTTACTGTTACATCATTGGTCCACAACAACACGGACCACCAACGAAAATCAGCTTGAAAATCATTGGAATTTTATTTCATAATCATTTTGGTTATGTTGAACTCACAAGTTATCTCACAGTGGGTTGACACTTAATAACAGCCACAGTGCTTCATGTTACAATGTCTATATATAATGAGTTAGCATACCATAACCCACAGCAATTTCTAAATTAGAGCATGTAGGTATCATAAAAAGGACAAAATGAAGAATGTTTTAGTTCTAAAGAAACAACGTTTTATGGTATTATTTTAATCGTGCTGGAAGCTGACTGGACAAAATTGAAAAGCAAAAAAGTCACAATTGGCTACCAACAGCTTGACAACTTGAAACTTCAGTACATAATGTTCTATAATTTAAATATAACCAGCTTACCTCCAGCTCTAGGAAATGTAAGAAATAATAACAATTGCGTTCTGCTACAATGGGTCTTGTGATGTGCAATTGCTACGACCTTTTAAATATCTTGGAGAAATTGTATCTTCATATGGCTCTTCTCCAGATTTTGCCATCTTATCTCTCACCTACAAATAACAAAGGCATGTTCATTTACAGTAATTATGTAAATCTACCATAATGCATTTCACTGTTGATGAACTCTGCTGTCCACGCGTTTAGACCAATCAGAACATTTGCCAGCATTGTCAGATTGTACAAAAATGTATCAGCCAGACAAACATTACTGTTTTTTTGTTAGAATGATAGCTATGATCTTCGGCAAAGAGGATGCTCGCGGGGGACAATGTTGTCCACCAGGTGTAATCAAAACAATTAGTCACCGATTAATCTCTTGTTTACTTGACACACGTCCTGTTATGTAACTTCTTAGTGCATGCATTGAACTTGGTTCTGGTAAATAATTAGTCTGAAAGGTGTCATTTCGAACTCCAGTTAAGAAAAAGAGGAAGCGCCCAGTGACTGAGATAGACGACTTTGATAAGTGTTTTGTTAGGCGGGTAGTACATAAATTTTACCAAAGTGAAAAAATATTGTCTACTTTGGCTACAATTAAAGCAACATTAAAAAAAACATTGATTTTGAAATTTAAAATTAATTGTAGCCTATACAACTATTTCAGATTTGCACAATAAAAATATTAATTATAAAGTAAGGTGATTTATATGTAGGTAGTATAATAATATGATATGGGCAATAATAAAATGTAGATGTATTGTAGGTAGTACTATACTGTCAAATGTAAATACAGTAAGTAACACTCTCTTAGTCACCCATTAGTTTCAGGCTGTGCACGCTGGAGCGCGCACAGCCTGGTAAGCGTATGTTCAGAACTCATCAACGCTGAAAATAGTATAGTACTGGAATTTATAGTATTGTAGAAAAATCCTAGCAATGCAGGAATAATTTTTCTTTGAGGTAATTAATAGTTGAAGTAATGTCACAATATAAAAATTTACTATGGTATATGTTTTGGTTGTTGTGTATATAATTTATCAGTGTAACTTACACTGAATATTTAAAATAAAGAAACTTGTATTTATCATGACAATTGGACTCAGTTTTTAATAGGGCAAAGTTCTGGATCTAAATTCCTTATAACGCATACCATTTAAGTTAGTATCCTAAGAACTAGACCATGAGAAATAATGTAAAATAAAATTAACTTGACAAAAAATTTAGTTTATTCTTGTTCGTTGTAAGTGGTAAGCTGAAAACAACATCTAGTAACAAAATGCTATCATTTAATTTTCCAAAACTTACACACCCATAATTTATCGACTAAATTACTAGAAAGTTGCAGTCCTAGCCTACTGTCAGTAATTACATTATTACGAGATCATAGACACAAAACTATCACTAACATGGAAATGATTCAAAAATCTTACCATGAAAGGTTTTATAAAATTTAATTACACTATAACATACAAAGAAAAGATTTAAAACAAATGCTATTCAAGAACTCCTTAGTTTCTCCTTTGTAAACATAAGTCCAATCACAAGAAAACATAGTTTCCTGATTTGCAACAATACTGATGTTTTTCTGTATTGTGTTGTATGTAGTTTTTTCATATAATTCATTTAAATTTCATCAATTTTAGAGAACACAGATTATTTAATTTTAATGCACAAAAATTTTGTTGTAAAAAATACAAGTAAAAATATTAAATCTGTAGGTCTAGAACCAAATTTTTCATTTGTGCACCAATTTGTCTCAAGAACTAGTGACCATTCAAAGTTCTTTTTTTTCAGAAGACACATTATTAAGTATGTTTTCTTTTATGTGTTCGGCTGTTTTGCAATTACTGCAAATGCAAACAATGTGAAGGATGATAGATGAATATGAGTGACGAAAAAATGACAGACCTGACTGGAATCGAACAATACACAAGATCAATTAAATCATATTTTGGTGTTCACTTCTCAGTATGCTTTGTATTTAATACAAAATCATAATCTCTAGATTAATTTTATAAGCAAATCTCATAAGACTTAGCATAATGATATGTAAAGATTCTTTCTAACCCGTTGAGAAAATCTTTTGTCTTTCTTACTGAGCTCACCTCGAAAAGAGTACAAAGAAGATGTGAATTTGTATCCAGCTTTCTCTAGTTTTTTACTGGCAATAATGGATTTAGGATTTCTTTAGGAGAGGCAGTTGTAGGTTTTACTCATCCTCCAACCTCTGTCTGGTCTTACCATTCAGGTGATTCAGAAGTCTGCAATTACCTCATCTCGTTGGTGGTTCTACAAAATTTCTTTCAAATCTTAATCTTTTATTTATATATGTTTATTTACATTACCAAGTGTCATCAGGCTCTCAGCCTGCAACATCGGGTCATGGTAGTGTAGTGGTCAGTACAACTGGCTTCTATGCTGGGGGACCTGAATTTTATCCCCATCTGGGATTTTTTTATCATCCCTCTGGGATATTCTTCCAAAGGCATTTGCTCCATTTTTGCCCCCCCCCCCCCCATTTAGATACAGTCCTCCCGATTACCTAATATTCGGATTAGTATTTGGGCTTGTAACGAAAATGTATAAGTAGTTTCAAAAGTATAATAATCCATTAATACAAACCTTTTCTACAGCTTCTAAAACTCTTAAAAAATTCAATCCAGCCAATTTCTTAAGATCTTCTATAGTCCATTGACCAGAACCTATTAGTTCTGCAAATAATGCTGGATATGATGAAACATCTTCTAAACCTTTAGGAGTGCTGAAAACATAAATTCAAGTCAATTAATTAATTTACTATAACTCACATTAAAATACATCATATAAGTTATCAGAAAATGTATGCTATGTAGTTGTAGAAAATCAGACATTTTCAATGCTACATATTTTCCATCTTATTGTATGGAGTGGAATCTTGGACCGTAACGGAAGCAACAACAAAGAGACTTGAAGCATTTAAGTTATTGACTTACAGAAGAATTCTTGGAATATTGTGGATGGATAGAATATCAAACACAAGTGTACATCATAAACTTAGTAAAGAATTGTTTTTTAAAGAATTGAATTGCTGAAATGCATTTCGTAAGAAAAGGTACAGCATATGAGAGGTGTTGGAAGACGGCAAAAATATTCTGGCTAAAGAACTTAAGGATCTGGTTTGCAATTTGTACGACAGGATTCTTCAAAGTAGCAGCGAATAGAGTTGTCATTGCCAACATTCCAACATTCTTTTTTACATGTTCAGTAGTTTAACCCTGACTGATGTCACTGCTTAGAAGTGGTTTTATATAAAAGAAGCCAGTCATTCTTTTGTATTGTTATAATGTATTTTTAATTTGGGAATTAAAGCATTATAATTAAAAGCATTTTTCAGTCATTTCTTTTTGAAAACAAAGTATACGTTGTGTTCATCTTTATGAATACAATTTCTTTATACTATTAAACTGTTTATAAAAATATTATAAATGTTAGGATACTTACAAATTGATGCCATCATACCCTGCACCTAGTCCAATGCTGTCAATTCCAGCAACTTTACGAATGTGGTTTATATGAGCTGCAACAGAAAAAATATAAGTAACAGAAATGTACAGTATTGACGTCAGTAAATTCACATGGCTAATATTACTCAATACACAAAAATTAATTAGTAGATCAGGTAATGAAATAAATAAGTAGCAAAAGAAGTTGTGTTTTTGATCCATATAACGAGCAGTTCAGATACGATCATCCTAATTTTTTACCATATAATGGAGATCTATTAATATGCTCACTAATGTAGTACATGTTAACTCACATGACAGATTTCACTATGTTATACTTCCTTTTCTCTGCAGATGTTACACGTTGCAATGAATATGTTTTGATTCATATTGTTCTGTATATGATGTGTTGTTATGTTTCTACCTCTGCTTACATTCTGTGCAGATGCCTTGAAATACTCTTATATACAGTTCATTGGTGTTATATGACCTACAGAGTTACTGTAATGGTGGATCATAAAAATTTTAACATATAGTTTATTACAATACTTTTCATATTAATTTCTAATAACATTGAGTAGAAAATACTACTTTGTGTGCGACACATTTTGTGAGACAATTACAGGTCTCTGATTGGTATTATCACCCATATAGCATTAAAGCAGAAGCATCTATGAATGATACTCTTGACTGGTTGATTGATTGTACAGGATGAATAAGGCACTCCTTTCAGTCGTTTAATACTGCAGCTATAGAGAGCCTATTGTTATTCCATCCATCCTTTTTCACTCAGTAAATAGATACCTCCCTTGTATAAGTTTCAAGAGTCTGCATATCAAGTCACTCTGTGGAAAACTGCCCTCCATGTTTATTTGCCTGAAGAATGAATAGCTCCGATCAGTTAATGTTTCACATTCAAAAGTAATATGGTAGGCAGGTTCTTTCCCCCATACAGTCTACATGCAGAAAAAATATTTTATTACTAAAAGTTGTATACACTAATGGCTATTAATTGTTGGGCAATTATATTTGACATAATACCTTGATTATTGAGGCATTTGTCGTGCTTGTGAACAAGCTTTCCAATACCTTATTTTTAAAATGTTGCACCCTATGAATTTAGATGAGTTTTGACATTAGATTTGCACTAGTTTGGAAGCGCTATCCTCCTAGCCACTTCTTCAGTTTAGAGAAAAGATGGAAGTCACTTGGTGCTAGGTTGAGACAGTATGGCAGGCAATCGAACATGTCCCATTGAAATTGCTCAAGGAGACATTGGGTTGCACCAGCACTATGAAGACAGGCATTGTCTTCGATGAGAACAATTCCAGAAGTCACCATGTTTCTTCTTTTATTTCAAATGGCTCTCCACAAACTTCATAAAGTTTCATAATAATCACTGCGTTAATCGTGGTTCCCAGCTGCATGAACTCGACAAGAAACACAACAAGAAGCTTCAAGACAACTTCAAGACTCATTTAAATTCATTGGTGGCAACATTTTTATGAAGAGGATATCGGAAAGCTTGTCCACAGGTATGACAAATGCTTCAATCGTTAAGGTGATTATGTTGAAAGGTAGCCATAAGTGTACACAACTTTTAGTAATAAAACATTTTTTCTATTTACTTGTCTTTTACTTGTTTTTTATTAATTCTCATCGGAAGTTTAAAAAAAAGGCCCTCGTATTATACGCCTTTTAATCGCATTATTCGCCTCGTATTATACGCCTTATTTTGTGTGTTTATCTGAACTTATACAGGAAGATTAATCAACTTGACTAACTTGTAAAATAGTATTCATAATAATACTTATACCACTTACACTTGTGTTCCTGACGCTGGGTTTTTCAGAACCAGTATTATCCGGTTCTAGTTAATTATTTTAAGTTTCACTTTATTAATTAATTTTTGGACAATGGAAAATGAACCTGTGTTTGATCAAATATAACTGTATCAGTATTGCTGTAGGAATATTGATTTATTTCTATAGTGTAATATTAACATACATAAAAACATATAGGACTTATAGAACTATAAATAAAACTTGTTAATTAATGAGCTGTTTCAATTATGATAATTTGTCATAGCTCGGACACTAGCCATAAAACCTAATTATTTCCATGTAATTTTGCTAAACTTATTGGAAATTTTATCCTTATGGATGGACACTAAATTACCTTTTTCGTCTTTTTTTGTCTTGCTTAACAAGCTCTGTATTAACCAGCTGGGAGCTGGTTAAGTCATATATACTATGTCACAATAAGCTTACATATTTCAAGCTTAAGTATTTAATTTCTAAATATATAAAGAGAGTTTTATTGTACATGATAGTTACGGCATCTTAAATTGTCTATTGTTTCCTGTTGGGAACAGATTTTTCAGAGATATTTCCTGACTTAGTTTGTTTCTTTATCCCTACAGACATGATTTTACGATAGTAAAATCACAATCACATAGTGGTATAATATGTTACACTAAGAAAGGTAAGTACCTCACTTTCACTCATTTTTAATACTTTAGTAACAATATTGCCAAATTTAATGAATTTAATAATAATTGCGTAATCAATAATAATTACCAACAGCATCAGCAACAGTTGCAGAATCTTGACATGATAGGAATCGAGAATAGAAGTTCACCATTACTAATCCACCATTAAAACCCTAGAAAATAAAATAACAATTTTGCAAATTGATAGAGTTATAGGTATACCAATAGACTGTTGCAGTCCCAGTGCACATGCGTCAAGAAGTAGGGGTAAACCCTGCTACAGAATAGTCCCTCTAAATTAGACATTATGTACCTCTCTTTGACTGTGGTGTTAGTATCACTGTAAAATACAACAATGGTGGGGGTAATGCTTCCCCGCCAAGGTTGATGCTTGAAACACTCACTGCAATTTCCTTGCGGTATGCCTAAAGGTCATAGGACAAACTATTTCAATATAAATCTTTACTAAACACGAATATTTTTATCATATATGGCACTAAACAATTTTTAATAATTCTTATTAACTGAAAAATGTTATGTTTATCAAGCATATTGTAACCATAATACCTACTTGGTAACAGCTTGAACATTATGTTTTATTGTACACCCTAAAAAAATAAAATAATACTTCCAGGTAACTCCCGATATGAGTTCACAACCATAATGCAAGGAACATTTGGTTTCTTGGCACATACATAATTCCAAAGACATTTTTGTCTTGGAATGACTCTTAAGCATCCATTGGTAGTATATGAAGGAAATGATTGCACCTTCAAATCTGTGAGCTCACAGGAACTAAATTGACCTGACCTATGACACAGGCAATTATAATTATTAGATAGATTCATTTCCCACCTCATGAATGAGTTTAAAAATAGATAAAATGTGTAATGTAAATGTAATGCAATGTTATTCTCATTATAAGAAACGTTTTTGAGAAATAAATTAATAATATTAACTTAATATTTTAACACGTTCTAACCCAAAACATGTCCACTCATGTTTAAAAAATAAACTTTTAATTAATTTTATAACTGATTGTATAGCAATTATACATTTTCTGCAGTCTGCGTGATGATACAGAACTATAGAAATAATTGATTTATAAAAATTTATTCTATTTTTACAATGGGTAAATAGAACAAAAATTACTTTATTTTAATTTTTACTATATTAAAAGTCACATCAACAGCTTGGTCATTAGGGACTACTGTGCGTTTTGATATTGTAATGGTGTGTTTTAATGTGTTAAAATTTCCAGACCCTAAATGGAAATCAAACCCAAACCTTTCACTTTGTAGGCCAGCGCAGTAGTCACTATACCATGGAAGCAGTCAAAAACTATGTTTATTTACGAAAAATTTAATTTCATGAAATTGTGTTGAAATGTAGAATAAACAGTAGCCTGTTTACAATGAAAATCTTAATTTTACAAAAACTTTAGAATTTTATTGAACTAAGCTCATGAAATATTCATAATCACACAGTTTTTGTGTGTATTGTTCATGATAACATTGCAATGAAACAAAACACTGAAAGTATTTGGGAAGGATCTAATATAATAAGAATATACGTATTCTGTTAACATAACATCTAAGAAAATTGAAAACATTATGTGATGGGTGAGCAAAATTGAAGTATAATAGAACATCCGGAAATTTCATTTTATTCCCATTTCACTTTAGACCAAGCACAAAGGGAATTCATTTATTAACAGTGGATATCAATAATTCAACTTAAACTGTATTAATGGTGTTATGATCAATATCTAAATTTCCATTAGTATAGTTTTTATCTAAAAAAATATTAAATCAAACATGAAAACATATTTAATTTGTTGTTTTAAAATAAGTACATTTTACAGTTAGTGTACAAAATTATCACCATCCTCTTAATCGCTTTTCCAAGATTCCTCAGGTCGAGCCCAATTCAATATTAAACATATTTTAGATTCTAGTCATAAATTAAACCCAAAATCATAGAAATCAGTATTGCTAACAGTTTTTTAAACAATACACTTATGCAATAAGTTGTAAAATTTATTCTGTTTGTATTTATTATCATCCGCATATTCACAATTACCTCAATTTATAAATATTTTTCCTTAACCAACATGAATGATTAAATTATCATTGACAAAATTGTGCCAGATTTCTTCTTCTTTTAATCTTAAAAAAATTAAAAAAAATTAAAATTGTTTAACCTTAGAAAGCAGTGTCAAAAAAGGTAGGCCTATATGACTTCTTCACCCATTATCAATCCATATCACGTTAGCAGTATCTTAACCTTCTTTTATCACTGATAAAAAATAAGTCCTTAAAATGTTATTTTGCCTTTTTTTGTCTGAGTGTTGAGTTAAACCAGATTGTCATCGTGGAGATAAAGTCTGAGCTTCTGCGTAAAATTTATTCTTTTCCGTAACCTTTCATTGATATTAACCTACATATTTTTTAATGATTTTGTACGTATTATATAAGTGATAAATATTTTATCAAACATCCTATGTAGGATTTTAAACAGCCGTATTATTTAAAATTGAAATATATATTTTTTTACTAAAAAGTGATAAATAATGTGTAATTATTGGATTATTTTATTGTTGCCATGTACGATACTCATGAAGAAAATCAACAATGAATATTACAGTGTCGTAAAAATTAGTAGGTATGTGATTAATGAATAAGTTATTTATATTAGTAACAATGTGAAAAAAGAAGAGTAGACTCTATTGAGACATAAATTTGCGAAGGAATTCCATGCGAACTTGTGAAACTATGGTTTGAAAAGAAAAACCTAAACTAAACTAGAAAACTTTGTCAGATTATTTTGAAAAAATTAAATGCAAATATTCCACAATTTTAACAGAATGAAAGGGTACTATAAAACAGGAAAATTTGTGCGATCTGTGGCATCAGGAATAAAAATGACAAAATACTAGTGTTGTAGACATACTAAAGCCATGTGTGTTGAACAACAAGAGAAGTGCTGTGAGGAATCAATCGAAGAACTTTAAACACTTCTAAGTTTTAAGATCTGCAGAAGCCTGAACGCCCTGGTTGTAAAGAAGAAAAGAAGTTTTAAGATTAATAAAATTTATTAATCTCTCTCAAAAATAAATTTCATTAATGTGTTTTTGAGTATATTTTATAATTTTTCATCAATCAACCTAGAGTATAGTCTCTGAGACTAAAAATCAGCTTCAATGTAAGTTCTATTACATCTTAGCTTTCTAGAATTAATAGAAACTAGAAATCAAAATTCGTAAAGAAGATTCCTTACATCTGAAATATGTCAGGTGAATATAAATATAAATTTGTTAGTAGAATATTTTCTATGTTATATTTGTATGAAAGCAACAACTAGAAAATGGTGAACCTCAGCTGCAAGTTACACTAGCCTGCTATCATGGGGAATTGGTGTCATTATTGTCATTATTATCTTATTGCCTTTTTTGTTTTATTGAAAGTCACCACAACAGGTTGCATTAGTTATTACCAAGGGTTATGAAATGGTGTCAAATTCCACACACCATTTGTTAATAAAAACCTGGAACTTTCTACCTTGTTGTCTAACATGCACCACAATAACATTACATCACAGAGGCAGCAGTTATTTTACTATTTACGAGGGTGTATCAAACATAAACGTAATCTCTAAAATATAAACCTAAATATAAATCTTTACCGAAGATATTCATTTTTCCATCAGATTGGGAGTTTTTTCATTCCATCATCATACAAAAATCTCTTCAGATGTTCTTATAGATGTTAGAGCAGACACACTTTCACTGTTTCGGATTCATCGAACCTCTGGCCTCCAGGCATTTTTAGAGTTGTCCAAAAAGAGGATGACAAGGTGATAAGCGTAAACTGTAGGACAGATGTTCCAGTGGTCCATCATAATGTATCCAATTTTTGCATTATAACTTTAGCCACATGAGGCTTTGCCTTGTCATGCAGATGAATGATACTTCTGGCCTATTGCTTCTTCCTTTTCCCTCAAAATTACAATTTTGTGGCATCCAGTAATTCAAAATAATATCATGCATTAATTGTGCGTCGATCATGGAGAAAATCAAAGTAATAAGCACATTCTATAAAATTTTGGAGCACCTCAATGTTGGCCTCGGTCACACTTGTCTTTGAGTGACAAGTATGGCTTTCATTCTCGATCTTTACCCTCCAGAAAATTCTTTGTGCTAATCAAACACACGGGTTTTTGATGGCATGTTGTCCCCAAACTGTGCCCGTAATCGCCACAAAATTTTGGTTGGGTTAACCCACTCCTTAGCTAAAAACTTTAGATAGTCTGCTGCTCCACGAAGACAAGCACGTCTTTCTTGCTCAAGGTTTCTATTGATACTAAAGGAACCCGAGAGAGTAGCAGATATTTCTCCCCTCTCTTTTGCATTATTTATAGACAACCTGCACATCAACACCTTCCAGGTCTAGGACCCCTCCAGGATTTTGAAGAAAATCAGTCCCCTTTATTACGATACACTCTTGTAACTTGTCGAACATAAGAAACATTTTAAGAACATGTATACAACTTTATTGTTTAAATTCAAATAAAAATTAACGTGATACTTACTAATTGTCCTAATATATGATCAGGAACATTTCTTGAACTATTACAAAGTGCTCTCGCAGAGGAGTGTGAAAATACAACAGGAGCTTTCGTAACACTTAGTGCTGCTTTCATAGTCTTTTCAGACACATGTGATAAGTCTACTAACATTCCCAGTCTATTCATCTCTTTCACGACTATCTGCCAAACATTGTTTATAAAACATGCTCTATGAAATACGTAATATTTATTAAATTATATATGTATTTTACTTCAAATTGTTTTGAAATCTAATAGAATATCCAATAAATTAATAATAATTCTAATGTTTCAGCCAATTTTCTGTACAGTATGAACTATTGTCGTTATGACTGAGTTTGTAATTTTTTTTTAGTTTAACGTCCAAATGTTCTGCAATTACTACTAATGCAGACGGTGAAGGATGAAATGATTTTTTGTAACGTATGAAAATATGCCGTGCCTGAATGGGATTCGAACCCAAGACCGCTTGATGAGAGGCGAGCACATTACCGACAGAGTTTGTAGTTACATTTACATACATGTAGAATAAAATAGATATCTAAATAGATACACATTGCCGTTGAAGTTTCAGTAGAAACTTCGAATGGAAAACCACTGCCAGTCTTCACTAACCTGAACTACTTCGATTGCTACTCCAAATGTCTTTCACTTAATCATTCACTTTCTTACACTTACATGTTTGGATGGATCCACCTTCAACACAGGACATAAATTATAAAAGAACTTCTATAACACTATTATACAAGTGACTGAAGATATAATATCTTCTAAGAAAGGTTTGCTAGTAATTAGTTTCAGTTTTTATGTTTTGTTTGCTCTGGTGATGGTAATTAGTTCCACCGAAATATACGAGTATAATTACCTTGATAGGTCTTGTACTTCCTTAGGAGTCATCTAGACACATCTAACAAAAACTAAGTTATGAGAAAGTGAATAAATGAGTGGATAGAAAATTGGAGTAGTAATAGAAAGAAAACAGGTCGATAAAAATTGGTGTGATGTCACTTAAGAGAAATCACGAGGTGCAGAAATTATATTAAAAAAGGTTCAAAGGCATACATTATACATTCTGAAGGAAACACTGGTCTGTAATATGAGAAAGGAAATCATTGTAGAGTTTTATCCCACCTTGGATGTACCAGCTTTAATGTATAGTTCAGAGTGTTGAATTCTGACTGTTTAGCAGGTGAAAAGAATAGAGTCTGCTGAGATGAGATTGTTAAAACGTTTAGCAAGGTATTGATTGCAGAACCATTGACGAAATTAAGCATTAGATATGCACTTATAATTACAGTAAAGAGTGGTAGAATCATTTGCTGCAGATGCCAGATGGTTGAAGAACAAAACAAGTGTTTACCAACAAGCCAATCGACCAACATGGTACTGGAAGAAATGAACATCATAACTACTTTAAAAAATTCCAAATTACTATGTTTAACAGTGGAACGGGCCAAGATACTAATGTTGCTTTATTGATGATAACGTTATTCAATATGACATTTCATTTATATTTTATATAAAAAATACAGTTTGCCTCAACAGCAATAATAATACATTAATAATAATATTATATAATTGTGTTTTATTAGTAATTAATAATTATTATTAATAATATACACAATAATAATTATTAACAATGTAAAATAATGATTATTTATCAATACCTAATAAATAATATTATTAATAATAACTAATTTAATAATGAAAACATTATAACTTACAAAAAATAAATATACAGGTACAAAGGTTAAATAACAAACAATATTTTATTTTGTTGTATGAAATGAGAGTAGGTATAACATACTTAAGCTTTTATAAATATAACACAGAAGATATTATTTTTAAACAAAATATAGAACATTTAATTAAATGTTAAAATGGTAACGAAACAAAATTAATTAATAATACGAGTTTGTTTTTAGAAGTTCACTAATTAAAATTTAATAATGAAATTTTGAATTAGGTAAGTTATAGAACTTTCCAAAAATAATTCGTATCCACAGAACAACCAAACAGTGTGCAATAAATTATCGTATTGCAATCAATATTGTGTATAGTATGAGCACTAAGCAATTATTTTCACCATGCTGGAAATTATTTTGAATAATTTAAACCATAATACAAATTTTCTTTCATTTTGAATTCCAGCAAATGAAAATTAACTACCCTTATTAAATTTGTAAACATTTGTCGGAAAATTAATTTCAAAATGGAATATTATTTTTAATTCATCATCATCATTAACACCAAATATATCATTCATTATTACAACCTACTGTTAGTTGCATAAATGAATGTTTTATCTATTGTAAAAAAACATGTGCACAACAAGGGTAATAATGCATTTAGAAGTTCTCTGTAAGAATTTATAACAGATAAAAATAATTTACAACAGATAAAACTTACTACAATACATTAAATATAATACCATCCTTTTAAACTTTTTCAGTATTTTTTTTAAAATTTTAGTAGGTAGATATAAAAGTAATAAAATAAAAGTTTCTTGTATATCTTTGTTGCAAAATACTGTACTATTGTTGACTTTCTCTACCGAAACTAACTTTATAATAAATTTCTTCATTTTAAAACTATTTTATTTAATATGCTGTTGTCTAGTAAAATGGTTTTAAATTTGTTTTTGTAGGTTATTACTTTATTTATATTGTAAATTTTATTGCAGTCAATTTATTTTATTATTGTAGAAATAAGTCATTTTTTTTAAGATCATGTAATCATGTGTCAATTAATTACGATTGTTGTTCTAAGAAACAATGTATTGCTTTTTAGGAAATTAAATTTTAATATCTGTGGAGCCACCATTAAAAAAATAAGAATTACTGTAACAAAATTTAAGATCTTTAAATTTTATTAATGTCTTTATTTAAAAGTTTTTCCCATAACAGGCAGATGGAATGTTAAATTATTTACACTCGATCTGCTAGTTCCAGGGCTACAAAAAAGTTATTTTTCATATCACATGGTCAGCCAATTATATGACTGAAGCATTAAAGAACAGAGGAGGTAGAGGTGTAAAAGACACAAGTCAGAGTAATGAATTTCATTATACAGTCAGATCCAGGGAAGAATGAAGTAAAGGTGTTTTTTTCTGGGTGGAAAGTAGGTGATTTTTAGAGTGCCTAGCATGCTGATAAGCATACAGTTCCACTCAGTGAGAAAGGTAATGGTAAACCATCTCACTCCTTGTATTACTTAGTAAAGCCTTTAGAGGTTCAAACCAGCCTTTCAGCTGTTGACCTAAACAATAGCAACTTTTAAAAGTTGGGTGTAACTGTATAAAGCCTATGATTTCAGAACTCCAAAATTATGGTAGGATAACTTGTTTTAAGTAAACATGTGTCTTTTCTATACCTTCTATCCTAACAGTGCAACTAATTGAGGCCTGATAAACAAAGTTATTAACAAAAATGTTTATTCAGACCTGAATAAAACTAACTTGTTAACAGGTAAGTATCTGAATTAGGATGCTGAGACAACAAAGTTATAGACAAATTATGATAACCACTATATTAGTGTAATTGGGAAAAGAAAACCATATACTCCTACAAATTTAACTTAGCATAACTTATGAATGCACTACAGCATTGCTTTGTGGCTTTTGTGAGTGAGGCATTGGTATATTCATGCATTATCTCTCTCACTTAACTTTTCCTTCAGTCCAATGCTGTCCTATCCTATTTTCTGGACAGTAACTACACTAAGATAAAAATGATATACAGTACTCTCTTATTTAATGTATATAGTCAAACAATAATAAAAACAAAGTTAGGGATTCCAGTGAAGCATATCATATTAATGTAATGAATCTTAGTACAGATTCAGTCTTCATTGTTAATAGTTAATAGTGCATACTTTTGAAAATGTCAGATTTAGATAGGGGATCAGTGACTTTCATTAAACTTATTATAAAGATATACCCTGAAAGTTTATGAGAAAGGAAGTAGTTATTAACTATCTGTTCCTTTAATCAGAAAAAGGAAAATTTCTCCATGCACATTAATAATTTGGACTGATGATAGCAAATTATAAAAAATATACTTCACAAATTATTTAGAATTATTAGATTACTTAAGATTTAAACAAATACCTATGTAAACTTATAATAAACTAATAAAAGATATGTGTATAATTTAATCTGTAATATATCCTGCAAAATTAGAATTAGTGTAAAGTACATTGTATTATGTTTATAAAAAATATTCCAACAAATTAATTAATAACAATGACCTCACTTTTCCAAAGTTTGTGAGGCCTCCATGTTCAGGTTTCTTTCCTGGACCATCCACCGTCGATGAATCAGCCCTTAACAGAAGAAAATTTCAAATAGGCTATTAAAAATATAATATCATTGCATAAAATAAAAGTCATTGTTGTGTACAGTCTAAATTTTCAAAATATTCGATAACCAGTTTAACAGAGCTGAAAATGTTAATATATTTCACCATGGATGGCTGATGTGCTGCACATTCTTCACCCTTGCGTTTAAATCAGATGAATTAAACAGCTTTTCTTTATTCAGTCAAGGATATCAAACATCAAAGTGATCTTACTCATGTTGCTCTAGTTCTTCTAGTTCTTGTTATCCTCCTAAAAGTATTTCATCTTGGAAGATCATGCACAGATCACAGTTTTATCTTAAATCAGAAATAGAAAAAAAGGAAAGAATACATTCTGGAGACTCACCTTTTTTCATTATGTGTTTATTGGCTACTTAATGAAGTTATTATACGACAAATGTAAAAAACAGGGGTTTTACCCCTATTTATTTAGGTTTAACCCCAGATTTCTCAAAAACTACAACACCATTTTTGTTTGTTAATTAATGCTCTAAAAATTTCATTACAAACTTATTTCATGGGATGAGCTGGAACCCGGGTGAAATCTTTCACTAGCTGTAACACACTGACAAAGAATTTTCAAAGCTATGTTTATATAAACTTTTTTTATTTTTTGATGTAGATTCATCTCCTGAAGTTTTTCTGTTTCTTCGTGAATTACTTTGAGAGGATAAAGTAATTTTATAGTAGAATGTATATTTCTTTGAAAACCAGCACTCAAGGAGAGCAGATTTTAATAAATTTAGGTGTAAGACAAGGGTGTAATTTATCCCTGCTTTGTTTTTAATGTATACATTAATGACGCTCTTTGAGTGTGGTAAACAATTAGTTTTAAGGGCATTGAGGTAGGAAGAGGGAACTACTTAAATATGGTATTGTTTGCCAATGATTACGTTTTAATAGCAGAGTCTGTACATGATTTACAGAAAGAGGTTTACAATTTTCGTAAAATATTTCACAATATTATAACTTTAAAATCTCCACTGCAAAGTCAAAATCGATGGGTTTCTGGGTGAAAAAATCCCATATGAACAAAAATAGTTGTCAATGAGTGCCTGATAAAGCGGTACCACATGTAAATCTATACTAATATAATAAAGAAGAAACGTCTGTTTGTTTGTTTGTATGAGGTAATCTCACAGAAACAACAATCTATATTGTTGATTAAAATGAAAATACTTACCATTGTGTATTGCATGTTGATGTGAGCGTTAAGTATCGAACACCAAGACTGTAGAGCACCCTCAGAACTGATAAACTATTGGCTAATGAATGTCCACCTTCAACTCCAATTAAACTACACATCTGCCCTTTTGAATGTGCTTCATATATATCTGTAAAATATTAAGGTTAATTGAAATAAATAATCTAATGAAAAATAAATTAAAAGGAAATTTTTTATGATAATTACTAATATGTGATGCATGCCTGTGTAAAATCAAAACTCAGAATTCAGTTTGTAATTGAATACCTTGGTGCTACAACCGGCTATCTCCACAAAGGAAATTTTTTACGAGATACCAAAAACTTCACCAAAACATAATAACTACGCACGTTTATGTGCGCAGCTAACTACTTTCTCTTTATACCAACTTAACATATGATTGGATTTAACCATTTGTTGCAACAAAAAATAGAGTGTACTATAATATACCATAGAGATTCTTATAGAGATACCATAAGAATGTATTACAACCTAAAAATGCTGAAAATGGAGATGCCAGTTGTGGCATCAAGGTCTTCAATTGGAGTCTTATAAATGTCAATCTTTGTCCATAACAGGCAGGTGGAGTGTTAAATTATTTACACTCAATCTGCTAGTTCCAGAGTGACAAAAAAGTTCTGTTTCTTATCACATGGTCAGCCAATTAATTATATAACTGAAGCATTTAAGAACAGAAGAGGTAGAGCTGTAAAAGACACTAGTGAGAGTTATCTCCTCTGAAAGTAATGAATTTCATTATACAGCCACACTCTGTGGTGAAGTGAAGGTGTCATTTGCAGGGTAGAAAGTAGATGCTTTCCAGAGAGCCTGTTATGCTGATAAGCATACTTTTCCACTCTGTGAGGAAGGCACGTGTAAACCACATCACTCCTCATTTTAGTTAGTAAAGCCTCTAGGGTTCAAAACAGCCTTTCGACTGATGACCTAAACAACAACAAATGTCACTAAATGACAGAAGTGTTTTGTTAGCAAATCATGGAATTCATTAAAGAACCATGAATTTCAAATGAAAAGTACCCCTATCATTAAAACTATTTTCGTTAAAAAATATCTTTAGTGATGACATTCTGGCACAAAAAGATTTTTTGGTGTACACACATGTAAACATGTACTGAATTTAGCTTGTAAATAATGTTACTTAAAAACCTTACACGCTTAAACAGTATACTAACTATTTAAATCTTGCATGGTTATTTTTTGTTGAAAAAGGACCTAATTGTACATGAGCTTAATTGAGACAAAAATGTTTCAACTTAACTACATACAAAAGTACATGCTACCTATTTGTTTTCATTACCTGGTCTAATTACAAAACTAATGTTCTTTAATGAAGCTATTATAAATGAAATTTTAATTAATAAAACATTGTGACATTGACTGCAGGCAGCAGAAATGAGATTCCTTTGAGGCTTCAAGGGTTATTCCAGAAAATAAAAGCTTTGGAATGAACATATTCAAGCAGAGTTGAGAGTCTGGCACTTAATACTGAAATCACAAAGTACAGAAGGAGATGGAGGGATCATGTTTAATGGAAGAATCCCCATTGAAGCATTGAGGTATGGACCTGAAAGAAATAGGGATGTGGGTAGACCTTGGAGGAGATCGTTTTATAGTCTGTTTTCTGATCGGCTTAGACTGAAACAGGCATGTTTACTTATCCTAGGCAGAAGAAGATGAAGTAAAAAACAATGGATCATATGAACTACCATATTAGATTTTAAATTTATTTTTTAAAATTAAAAAGTATAAATCTCCAGAATGCATCCAAAAATAGTAAGAAAAGTTATAAAATAAATTAGGTAATACTCTTGTAACTTTACCGTATTGGTGCACATTCAACAATAAAAAAATTTATACATTAAAATATATTTCCAAATATTTAGTTAATTAGTTTTAAACATCTTTGGAAAGTCATAACTAATCTTCGGAATAACACGTTTTTGGAAACTGGAACGATCCCTTGTATTGGTAATCATAAACCAAGGAGATTTAAAATTACATAATTAGCAAAATTTTCACAAATTTATTTTAATATGTTCATTGTGATATTTATTAAGTTGATGATTTGGTAAAGCCACAGTAGTTCTCTACCTATGTTTTGGCAACAGTCTTTCTATTTTTAACCATGAGTTTATACTATTTTATATTTAATGAATTCAATTTTAATCTTGTAAAAAATATGATGAATCATCAATATAAGTAGCCTCATGCTGTTAAGTAAATGTAATAAATTATTTTGATATTATGCTATTACATCTTGTTACTGATAAGGCAGCATGCATTATTATAATGAGATCTCCCAGAGAGGCAGCTCTCATTACAAACCACATTCAGTGCCAATTGTCCTTCAAAATCAGACATAACTGGTGCAAAAAGTTAGTATAAGAGCACAGTAGTTTATACTGTATTTTGCACGCCAGGTAGAATCCTTAGCACAGTAAATACTTTGCTCAGTACTAAAAGTGTTAAACACCTCTATATTTCATTAACACTGGGCGTAAGACTACATACTACTGGTAACGTGCTATAAGTTGACGATCTTCAGTGAGTGTAAGAGTGGACTATGTGAGGGGTGGAAGTGCTACTATGTTTGCTTTTCTAAATACATCATAGTAATAGCTCTAACCACAACATCATGTTGTAGTTATTTACTCTTACATATTTTGATTTGTGAATGTTTACAACTTCGACGTTTTATATACATCCCATTGCATTATTTATAGATCCTTAATAACATTCGTTCTAAGTAAGCCATACTTTGTGTTTTTAGATCTCAGTAAAGCTTTCGACTGTGTTGATCATGAAGTCTTGTTGAAAATGTTAGAGTCATTAGGTATTAGGGACGTAGAACTTAAATGGTTTCAGTCTTATCTGGTAGGTAGAGTACAGTGCGTAGAAATAACTAGAGTAGTTAGGGGGAAACTTACAAAAATTTTGTCTGAAAAGCTTGATGTCAAAGCTGGTGTTTCACAGGGTTCAATTTTAGGTCCCATTTTGTTTTTGTTGTTTATAAAAAGATTACCAGAAATCTTACCCAACAGTAGAGCTTCATTGTTTGCTGATGATACTTCAATCATAAACAAAAGTTTACTGGTAGATAGTCTCGAAGTGAATACACATATTAGCATAGAATCTGTAGTCCAATTTCTGAATGAATTGATGTTAACAATTAATGAGAAAAAGTATCAGTACTTACAGTTCAAAAACAAACACAATGTAAGGGAAAACAGAGAAGTACATGTCTTTATTCAAAATAATATCCTAGATCATGTGCAAACAGTGAAGTTTCTAGAAGTATCACTAGATAGGACTTTATCGTGGGATTATTATGTCGATCAAATTTGTGGTAAAATATCATCTGGGGTATTTGTATTAAAACAAATTGCCAGATTAAATGATAAAAAATTGCTAATAGCAGGTTATCATGGTTTAATTTTATCTCATATCAGGTATGCCAAATTAGTATGGGGTAATTCATCAAAGTGTAACATGGAAAAAGTTTTTAAAATACAGAAAAAAGCTGTCAGGTGTATGATGAGAGTCAACCACCTTCCCTCATGCAGATCACTATTTAAAGAGCTGCAATTGGTCACAGTTCCTTCTTTGTACATTTTTGAAGGGATAATGTATGTAAAGCAAAATACCTTTTTACAGAATTCAGATGTTCACAACCACTACACAAGAAATGGAATCGGTTATTATGTTTCTAATCGCAACACTAAATTGTTTGAACAAAAACAAACTTGTGCAGGTAGAAAATACATCAATAAATTGCCACAAGATTTAAAAAGTTGTGACAATTTAAGTCATTTTAAAAAAAAGCTAAAACAATACTTGATTGGTGAAACATTTTAAAGTGTGCATGAATTCCTTTCTAAATTGTTTTTGGTTGAAAAGTATTTAACTTCTAATTAAACAAAAAATAGCAGTAGCGGAAACAAATGATTGGTAAGTGATGAATTTATCATTGTTATTAACTTTTTGTTTATCACTTTTATCTTGACATGTCCTGTACTCCCTTTTGGAGTCTCCTGGATGCAAAACAAAATACTACTAGGCCTTAGCAATATTTAGTATTCTTTATCAGTCATCAACAGAAACTACATTTCTGCTCACTGGCATTTATAGAGACAGACTAGTTAGTCCGTGATTACATTTTGAGTTACACGTTTTGTACATCTTATGCTACTAGTACTTTTGCTGTCATGTTGGCTGATGTTAGTAGGATGAATAGTATACTGTCCTCTGCATGAAAGGCGCAATCGTCAAATTTTAGTGTATTACCAGTACTTGTCAATTTAACGTGTATCTTCATACTGCTAGAGTAGTGTTGTGGCACTTTTTATTCAGTTCATTAGTCGCACCAGCATCTTGGTCATTAGTGACTACTTTGGATTAAGGAACGGTGGGTTTTAACATGTAATGATTTTCCAGAGCCTCATCGGAAATTGCCTTGCCTCTCATCATGCGGTCTTGGGTTCGAATCCCATTCAGGCACGGCATCTTTTCATACGTTACAAAAAAAAAATCATTTCATCCTTCACCGTCTGCATTAGCAGTAATTGCAGAACAGTCGGATGTTAAACCCAAAAAAAAAAAAAAAAAAAAAATCATCGGAAATTGAACGTTGGAAGGGTCACGAAAGGGGAGAGTTGTGACAATTGTACCCAAAATAACTCTTGACAAGGAATAGGTGATGATATATTATCCCTCTAACTCAAGAGCTCATTTGTGTATTAGAAGTGCTGTAGCTTTTAGTTTATAATCTATCACAATCTTATAATTTCGATGAAGAGGTTTATAAGAACTATTTTTTTCTAGTAGATGGGAAAATTCAAAGTATTTACACAAAAACTTAATATTATTTAATAGTGTAACATTTAATAGTGTTGTTGATTACCAGTATAATAAAATTTTACAATAAGTTTAATTTATTTTTAATATTTTCTTACCCTTAGCAGACGTACAGAATGTTAAAGGAGGATTATATTTATTGGTGAGTCTTTTTATGACATCAATTTGTTCCAATGTTAACTGGACAGCATCTTTAAATTGAGACTCACAAGGCACGTATGCGGCCCAGAACTGAAACACAAAAACATGATATTTAGTTCCTATGATCAAATTAATTAATTATTTAACAAACTGAATGAAGCATTTAACTGTTAACAGCACTGTTTTGTTTTGATGTATGGGTGATAGAAAGAAATTGTAACAACAGCATACACGTAGTACTTATTAACAGTTTAGATATATGACATATATGTATATTTAGCACTACAACTCTCATAGTATCAATGACTGTACATACAGTTAGTGTCTAAAACTGCCAATCACATTATAAAAATACTTTTCTAAGTTTAATTAGTGTAACAGAATTACTAGCAACAATCTTCTTCTTCTTCAAGTGCCGTCTCCGCGTCGGAGGTTGGCGATCATCATTGCTATTCTAACTTTCGAAACAGCTGCTCGGAACAGTGACGTGGAGTTGAGACCAAACCAATCTCTCAAATTCTTCAGCCAGGACGCTTTCCTTCTGCCTGGCCGGCGCTTTCCTGCTATCTTTCCTTCCATTATCAGCTGAAGAAGTCTGTATTTCCCGTTTCGAAGAACTAGCAACAATATTATGTTGCTAATCTCAACCCTAACTGTTTTGAACAAAAACCTACTTATGCAAGCAGAAAATATATTAATAAATTACCATGAGCTTAAAAAGTTGTGGTCATCTATATTTGTTTAAAAAGAAGCTATAACATATTTGACTGATAAAACATTTTCCAGTTTACAATAATTTCTTTCAAAATATTGAATTTGGTTGGAAAATATACAGACTTCTAAGGAAACTCTAAGGCAAATTATATATTTTTTGATAAAAATTATTGAATGATACATTTATTGAACTAAGCGATAAAAGTAGAGGTAATAAATTAATTGGTAAGTAATGAATGCAATGAAGTCCCTAAAGTGGAAGAAGAAGATTGGAAGTAATGAAAGCATATTGTTCAAATTTAGGCTTACCAGTTTTATCTTGATAAAAAAGATGATAGATTGTTTCATTTATTGTCTTGTGTTATCTAATTAATACTTAATCAATTATATATTTAGACCAATTATCACAGCAAAGTTGAACGTTTTGCAAAAAACTACTATTATTTGTTTAAATTATTTTGGGTAATTTAGGCTAGAAGAAAAAATTCTGTTTGTAGTTTAAGTAATACAAAAAGAACTTGAAAAAGAAAAAAAAGAAAAATGTCAGATTTCAAAAATGAAAATACCATGATTGCTTTTAATTTTATAACGTCAGATTTCATTTTCACTTACATTTTGTAATCAAGAATTAATTTATGTTGACATTTTTAATACAATATTGTTAAAATGTAAGCAGCTTTACAAGAGAAATTACATTTAAAAATAAAATTAATGTGTACTTAAAAAATATTTTTTTTTTTAATTTGAGAAAAAAGTCACTTTGTCAAAAGTAAAAGAGAAATAAAACTGCACTAGGCATGTGATATGAAAAAAATACCATTACGACAAATCGCTTTTTCACAACACACTTTTTCCTGAAATTCATTTTATAATATCTTTTACTGGTTTAGATATTATGTCTTTTCAAAATTATAAATAAAATCCGAACAAAGTACTCTGTCAAAAATACTTGCTTCTAGTGTACTTTTTTCTTTTTTTATTTAACATCAACTACTGTGGCCATTAGCGACGACGTTGGGTTGTAACTGTGGATGATGAAATGATTTTTGTAACGTATGAAAATTCCGTGTCTGAGTGGGATCCGAACCCAAGACCGCATGATGAGAAGTGATCACGTTACCAACTACGCCAATGCAGCTGGCAGTGTACATTTTTATATTATGAAAATTTTCCCTCTAATTATTATTATAGTATTAACACTCGTTCAATTCATTTTGATTCAATTTTAATTATGGAATTATAAATACCCGAAAATATATTGTTATTTAAAGAGTAGTAAGTATGATTTGTATTAATTTGTTATGCCCAATTTTGCTGAAAAATGATATCCAAATGCTGTTATTCCTTTCTCTTGTCCTCTGAATATAGGAATAGTTGTATAGGTATAGGGAAGGAAAGTATTGGTTTAATGTCGTTTTTTGAAATCGAGTTTTCACCGAATATACATAGTACACGTTTCCAGACCCCTGAACCCAAAAATATGTTTTTACCTATTAGTATGTGTGTGTGTGCGTGTGGGTGTGTGTGTGTGTGTGCACGCGCTTGTGTGAGTGAACAAATTATCTCAAAAAACGGAAGGTAGTACGAAGCTGAAACTTGGAATTTTAGTTAAATACCACTGTTGGATCCGCTGACACGAACATTTTTATCAAAATTGGTCAAGCAGAAGTAGTAATAATTTATGCAATTTTGACTTTTTTTTGCAATTTTCTCAAAAGCGGCTCCTACGATTTTTTTAAAAATCGCCTCATTAACTACATTTTTTTATCCTTTACACGATAGGGTAAGCGCAATGTCAGCTAAAATTTTTGGGGGACTTGTGGTCTTGTAGGAAAAAATAGTTTTTCCATTTTCTCCAACAGTTAGTTTAGCGTCAAATAGTGATTTTCCGTATTTTTAGCCAAACAGAGGTTGATTTTCATTGTGAATTATTCACTCATGATAATAAAATTAGGTTATGTTTTTCATTTTACATTGTTTACTCATGATTAAACATAAGTTATAGTGTTCATTACCTACACTATCAGGAGAAAGTCGCGTGAGTGTTTCACACCAGATTTTTTTAAAATAAGTGTTTTTTCTAATGAGGAGCAGAGCCTTTTATTTTTTCAGAAATAAAACTTTTCCAATTTTTATGTTCAGTTAACTAAAATCATATCAACTTATTTGGTTATTATCGATTACTATTGGTCATCGTACGGAATTGGTGGGTATTAATGTGTCATAATTTCCAGACCCTAGACGGGAATCGAACACGGGACCTTCCGAGTACCACTCTGACCATTGGGCCACGGAGGTGGCCACTTACCCAGCTTTATTTACTAAGTAAAACAAGGACTTCTTTCATAATTGTGTCATTTTTGTAAAAAATTATATTCTTTTCGTTTTAACCCTTTTTCTAACCGGCAATGTGACGCAACGGTTACTTACCGATACCGTATTATTATCTATTACATCCATACTCATGATTTCTTCGTTTTTTAAAACCGTAGTTTTTTTTCTAGTACGTTTACTTGATACAGTACCCGGAACATTGTCAACATTAGTTTATTTTTATTTTCATGCATGCTCAAAACCTTTCGTCAGCTAAGGATAAGTATTTTTTATAAAACGTATCAACATCTTAGTCATCAGTGACTATTGCGGTGTTTTACGCCTGACTGTTACGCAGTTTGAAACTAATGGAGTCGATGGAAGGTGGTATATGTAAATGAGTGATGATAAAATACCAGATCCGACCGGGAATAGAATTCAAAACCCTAGCATAGAAAGTAATAAACCCTCCTCTGAAAGTAATGAATTTCATTATACAGCCAGACCCTGTGGTGAATGAAGTGAAGGTGTCATTTGCAGAGAGGAAAATATGTGCTTTTCAGAGGGCCCGGCATGCTGATAAGCGTACTTTTCCACTCAGTGAGGAAGGCAATGGTAAACCACCTCACTCCTCGTTTTACTTAGTAAAACCTCTACAGGTTCAAACCAGCCTTTTGGCTGATGACCTAAACAACAACAACAGCATAGAAAAAGTTACGCTGACCACTACACCAGCGGACCAGTGAGGTGTGGAATAATAACAATGAATTTTAATATGTTAATTTCTAGACCCTATTCGGGAATAAAAAAAGAGACTTTACGCTTTTAGTCTACCAGTACGTCAGGTAGGCGACCTCAATTCACTTTCAGTTTTGGAAAATACAATTTTCTGGTTGATTTTGAACACATTTTAAATAAAGGAAAAGAATTTTTGTTTCAAAAACTGAGCCTAATAATGTAAGTAGTATTTTTTTTACTTTTGTAGAAATAACATTGACGAGCGCCCACTAATACTGATAAAAATCACGCAAAATTAAGTTTTTACTCGTAGTTAACATGAAAAGAGATCACCAATGGAATTCAGATTATAATTTTCTTTTTGATTTTTCGTGACAAGAATGACTACTATTTTTTTTAAATGTTTTTAGAGAAAAAACTGAGGGACTGAAGTTTTTACAAATAATTGAGATATTTCTTTAACAAAGTAAAGCTACAATTCACTGCTCTCTTAAGGAAAGATCAACATTATTTGGAAAATTTAAATTCAAATCCGTTGATCAGTACCAGGTAGAGTTAGAAACCATGTAAGAAAACAGTATAGGAATATTTACTTTGTCCTTCCAGTTAGTTATTATTTGCATAACCTAGAACTGCACAATGTTTGCAGCATCCATTAGACCCACCCAGTTGTCCCAACTTCCCAAACTTCCGTTGCTTAAGTCCTGCCAAATTCTCAGCACCTCTCTTCACGTCCGCCCCTTTCCTTCACTTTACGCTCCATTGCTCTTGTTTCTTGCTGCCCAACGAGAATCTCATTTTCATAAGAGCGAAAATTAAACTTTGTGCTAATGTCACCATACACTAGATAAACTATTACAGACAAAAGCATAAACTAATACAAAGTTGTAATTTCTCTCTGTTTTAAATGTTTTTCAAGGGTATTGTTTTACTGTAAAATAACTATGCAAATGAAACATTATTAAAGTTAAATTATGAATTGTAACTTTCAACCGAATG
Organism: Catonia carolina; assembly: GCA_035578175.1. Taxonomy (NCBI): domain Eukaryota; kingdom Metazoa; phylum Arthropoda; class Insecta; order Hemiptera; family Achilidae; genus Catonia; species Catonia carolina. Next base: position 88,740,026 of record JAQMRL010000002.1, read on the forward strand.
AAATTATCCTTACAAAGTATAAGAAATAGTTTATTAATTTAACTCGTAAACTACAGAGCAGAACAAATTCATAAAAAAGTTTATTTTTTAAAATTTAAAACTAGCATTTACGCCCACATTGCTCGCGGGCTAACTACTGGCCTCGAAGGGGCTGCATCAAAAATTGGTTTACAAACATCATTGTGGGAATAATAATTACTATTAAATTAGTCTATACCATAGACTACCATTTCCAAAGCTAATTGTAATTATTTTGTAAAATAAATAACGAATTATTTTAAGTTTAAAGTTAGTCTATTATTTCTTAAACCCAGATACCGAATAAACCTAGGCTGAGTTGTTACAATATATTTATCCTTTTAACAATTTTGCTTCAAATAATTCCGTGTAGTCTAATTGAATTCATTGTAAAAATACATTTTTTGAACAAATTTATCTCATGTCGTTAGTTGTTGTTTTGAAATGTCTTCCTTAATTTTATTGAAGTAATTCAACATTGGATTGGCTATAAGCAAATTAACACACAAATTAACGTTTTTGTGAGGACCTCTTAGGAAGTCACTTTTAAAGCAACATTTTTCCGAAAGTAATGTTGACAGATAACAAAACGTTTTGAAGGTTAGCATTTAATGTTAATTTAAAAAAAAATTCACATTTTAATGTAACACTTTTTAAAATTAAAGTTTAACATTACATTAAAGTTTAACTTTTTAAAATTAAAGATTGACAGAAATGAATTTATAATAAAATTATTGTTACGTACAAAATACTGTAACAAATCTATCTACGATAGCTATCAAAGAATAACCGTGAATTTATAGTTAGATTATTAGCACAACGTACCACAAGCGTTAAATGATTTTCAACCATGCAGTCGCTATATTAAAGGATCGAGTAAGTTAATATCAATTTTTTTCTTTTGTTTAGGGATGGTTATTATCTGAAAAATGAGCATATAGGCTAACTATGCTATTGAAGTGGTCACATATTAGGCCTATATGAACAACTCGAGCTTCTCTGTTAAAAATAAAAATTTCCATTGTGTTTTCATGTGTTTCAAGTGTTTTCATGTTGTGTGCTGCATAAATCCTAGTAAAGGTAATTACTTTCATATGGATTTGAACACTGGACAGTGGTTACCGGAGTACTTTGATGGTTGGGGATCAATTAACCATACTCTCTAAGGAATGGTCGGCCTGAGCCTGTACAAGACTACACCTCATTTACACGTCATACACATCACACATTGGGTCATGGGGTAGCTTATTGTTCTGAATTTAACAGATTGCTACGTACACACATTAGGGATAAAAAAATGCTGCATAAATTACACACTCTTCAACAATATTTTTTGCTTTAGTTTATTTAAAGTCACATCAACAGCTTGGTACTGTAACAGTGGGTTTTAACGTATAAAAATTTCCAGATCCTATCCGGGAATCAAACCCGGGACCATGCGCTTTGTAGGCTAGCGAGCTAGTAACTTCCCTACGGAGGCCGCCTCAACAAATGTTACTTTTTAAATTCCAATATTAAAGATAGATTCTTAAAACAGGGGCACGTCAAAATTACCATTTTATAACTTATAGAGTATTTGTTAATGAACCAAACAATTGATAAAAATATGATGAAAATAATAAACTATAGCGACATTGGTAAATAGTTTTTATGGTGCCTTTTAAGTTATTTTGTTGTGTTTTAACAGCAGTGGCTTTTTAAGAAATTTAAACAGGTGGGATTGTCATAATTTATTGTAATTAATTATTTGTAACACTTGTCATAAGTTTAAAAAAAATTTCATTATTTGTTTATAACCAGATTCCTAAAGAACCTGGATTAAAGGTTACTCTATTGTTAAATGAATGCATAAAAATCGTGGATAAAAAATGAACAAACCGTTCGTCAAAAGTATTTCTGCCATTATTGGTTACATTTTATTTTATTTTTTAATTTCTGTAGTATAAAAGCTAAAAGTCAAAGACTACATCGAGTAACTTGTTAAATATTGTTTTTATATATAGAAACAATTTCTCTTATAATCTACTTTTTAATTTCGGTTTATATGTTGAAAGAATAACGTTATAAAACAAAACTCAAGGTTTTTGATCTTTTTTCTTGCTATTATTTCCTTCTTTTTTGTAAAGTTTCAATAAGCTGGTTAGTGTTCAGTGTAAGAAAGAAGGCTGTAGGTGGGAAAAGGAAGCAAAAAACCTTGGCAAGCCGCCGGTGAGACCGTAATCCTCCAGGTGGCTCATCAGAGAAAATGGGAAGACTGAAACGGCTCGGGAAAACTCCACAAGAGGTAAATTTTATAAATCAAGCTACCCACATAGGGAGGAAAATTATTTTTTATATGAAGGAAGGAATTACGATGTTCTTTCCTAGTTTTATAATTTTTCTTATTACTTTTAATATTGTATTTACAAGGACGTTGTAGTATTCGTTAAAAAACCTTTTATTTTTTATCACAGGAAATGTAACGAATTAACATTTGCATGTTAATGTAAAATATTCCTTTGTCTATTCCCCCTAGGTACTCAACGTAACGCTTTACCGTATAGTGTACACAGGTGTGTGTTATGTAATACTTAATTTAGTAATTTATAATAAATTTTAATCGGTTTTTATTATTCAATTTTGTTTTTAAACACGATTTTATTTACTGAAACGATTATAAGAGAAACGTTCGAATTTATCTTTAGAGAAAAACATAAAAATAATAACCGGTAAAGGAATGGTAGTAGAATACAGGCTGCGGAAATGAGGTTTCTACGTTATGTGAAAGGCTGCAGAAGAGAAGATAGAATTCGTAATTTCGATATTAAACGTGAAAGCCATTAATGAACGAATATGGCAATATGAAGAGAACTGGAAACAACATATTATAAAGAATGGATTTAGTTGTTTTTGTTGCAAACAATGTTCAAGAATCCAGGCAACAAATAACCTCTCTAAAAGATACAGCAAATAAAATCGGGCTAAAAATATCTTACGGAAAAACCAAGTTTATGATTATCGATCCACTATGCATTAAAAAAATTGACATCAGAGTTAATTTTATAGATATAGTTGAAATTTTTAAATATTTGGGCGAGACCATAAATTACAAACGCAACGAAAAAGTCGCCTGGAACGAGAGAATCGCCAAACTCACCATAGGACATCTTACAAAAAACACATATTACAACAATAAATGTCTATCAATACACACCAAACTTAAACGCTACAAATCAGTCCTTAGATCTTAAGTGATGTACGGAAGTGAAACTCTCTTCAGCATCGACGGCGGTGGAATCAAAGAGAAACTTAGAAAAGTCGAGAGAAGAATGTTAAGGACTGTTATCAATAAAAACACCAAATCGATGGACAATACAGGCTTTACCCAACGAACAAGTGTACAAAGATATAGAACCAGTCACAATTGCAATAAAAGAAACCATAATTTTCTTCCTGGGACTCATATTGAGAACTCCAGCAACACGCCTTCTAAGAAGAATCACTGAAAAACTACTTACCGCTAAATCTGAAAAAGCTATAGTAACCTGGCTCAGACAAATTCAAAACAACATGAAAGAACTCGACCTAACCATGGAGGACTTAACGCAACGTACACCTTGGTATAAGCACCAAATGGGAAGTCACAAAGTTCGATTTATCACCAAAACAGTCAACCGCACAATTGGGGTTTGTTCAGATGAACTAAGGAAAATAAGATCTGAAAATATGAAAAAGTTTTGGAACAGCAAGAAGAAGAAATTGAACAAGAACCATCCAAAATAACTGAAGTGATCCTATGTGGTCATAAAAGGAAAAAAAATGGATCATGATAGGCACCCACGTGTAGCTACGGAGTAGAAACCTGCGGATAAGATAGTAATGAATTTCCTTAGGCAGAACAGGCGGTACGCCTAAATCGTGTTAAGAGACAAGAATGAAAATAAAATATCAATATATAGAACAGTCGTAACTGTCCAATTACCAGTCAGTAAAAATGGAGTACAAATATATTGGGTTCTGCTTAACCAACACAAACCAAACGCATTCGGGCAGTACTGAACAAAATACTACGTACAACTGCACAAAGTCCCTCCTGCGCCAACTACAACACACCGAAAAACGATCAATTTTTATCATACGTAGTAGATGTAGCACAAAGGACCTTTTTCATTTCACATTTAATTAATTTCAAACACACAAAAATTCGTACATACCGCGTATGCATTTATACCAGGTGTATACCAGGTAATCTTGGGAAAGACTCAAGCGCCCACAGACAAGATAACTTCTCCAAAAGAACTAACTAGTGCGGATGTCGACACCAAGAAATTTACACAGGTAGTAAATAATTTTACAATTTTATTTATAATTTAAAATTTTCTCAATTTTATTTAATTAACAGACTGCATTAACTAGATAAAATAACATAATAATAATAATAATAATAATAATAATAATAATAATAATAATAATAATAATAATAATAATAATAATAATAATAATTGTTGAGAGACCAGTTACCTACTTTGATAAAGGCTGTTAAAATGCAGTGTTAGGAACTTTTCGGCAAAAATAGATTTATAATCAGGAGAAATACGTATAATACTACATTTTTATTTGCAACTATTCTTATAATTTGAATGTTATTAAAATCAGAAGTCTCTCGTTCTTCATTTGCCCATGGCCCAATAAAGCTAAAGAGGTTTTGTAACATTTTAAAACTTTAAATCTGTGTACTTATAGAATTTTGATTACATTTTGTAATTTATAAATAATTTACTATGAAACAATGTATAAATAATAAAATAAACATATTATTAAGAGTTACGCTGAGAATAGATATGACAGGTAAGGATATAGACATGACATGACGCTCAGGTAAGTCTCTAGGGGAAAGTCAATTTCTTCACTCTGTTTAATGTTAACTTGTACACATATTTTTCTTTTTCTATGCTTTTATATTGATTAAAATTTTACATTAATAATTAGTTTATTTTTCTTACATTATCTTATTGTATGTTCATGTAAAACACAAAGTTATGTATAACTAAAAGACAGCTTCGATTGAGTAGGTACATTAAATGAACTTTGTAGTTAATTGTTTTTATTGATTCCACTCTTTATTCTTTAAAGTATCTATTTAAGGATATTAATTCCGATTTTCGGAATTAATATCCTTAAATTGATACTTGTAATTCCGATTTTCGGAATTAATGCTAAGCTTGTTCTAATCCTAAAAGTAAGTCGTCGAAATTCATAAGCGATATTTTATAGGGATCGTTTCTTATACATACCGGTTTTCCAAACGGTTGCTCTACGAGAACGTACACAGGTAATTATGTACTTATTTAGGGTAGTTAGGCCTACTACATTTTAAAATTTACTTGAAAATGGTTGAAATAGGAACGCTTTAATTATTCGGTCTAATTACTGTTATGTCTTTAAATAAACTAAAAAGGACCATTTTCAATATATTTTATTTACTTTATATTAACTGTATTTACTGAATCAATTTTTCCTTAATAAATTAAGTAAATAATATTGATGGCATAATTAATATTAAGATAGTTACTTCACGATAAATCCTAACTATCTTTTATCGACTACTAAAGTTTTGTATATTTTATCCTAATTTTCTTAAAAAAAAAACTACAAGAGGTATAACACACAGATCCCAGAATTTCAGTACACCCCTTTTTGATATTGAGAGAGCAGAATCATTAGAAAACTTTTGCCTTTCATAATTTGCTAACGAAGCGTTACTTTTACCTCTTTTTATGAACGTTTCTTCATATTTTTTTGCTGTAGAATCAACTTCTGAAAGATTGCATAGAAACTCTCTCTATACGACAATGTTCCTTTTTAGTTTATTTAAAGTCGCAGCTTGGTCATTAACCCAACGGGTTCGTCTAGCAGTAGAGTCTTCGCGCCAAAGTCAGCTGTTTAACCGCTGATTTTCGAAGAGGAAGGTTCCGTGGTTCAAATCCAAGTAAAGATAGTTACGTTTATACGGATTTGAAAACTAGACAGTGGTAACCGGTGTACCTTGATGGTTAGGGCCTACTTTAGCGTGAAAGGTTGATTTTCGTTTTACATCATTCACTCACGATTAAAATAAGGTTGTTTTTTGAGGTTAGGTTTTGTTTAATTCTAATGTTTTATTACTATTGTTAGGTATATTGTTCATTACTTGCATTGGCAAGATAAAGTCGTGTGAGTGTTTTACACCAATTTTTTTAATTTACAGAATACTTTTGTGACTTAAAAAATATTAACACTACATTGAAATTGAAAGTATTGAAAGAACTATTTGTGAATAAAATAAAATAATTGACTGAAGTTCAAATTTCACAGATGGAAGTTGATAAATAGGAGGGGTACAAATTAAATAAATTAAAAAAAAGGAAAATCAACTGACATATTTTTGAGACTCTTAATAAATTGATAGATTATAAACTACAGAATAGAAAACAATTTTGGTATAAAAATATGCCGAGTAGAAAGTGTTATTAGAATGCTGTGTTATTTTTTATTTTAGTTTTGTTAGAGGAACTATTCATTTGTGTAAATGGGAAAAGTTTTATGGCTATTAAGGGAGTAAAATAACCCCAAGTCCCGGGTTAGCAGATACAAGAAATAGCTATTATACTATTTTCTATAAGAATAGTGTTTGCATTAACCTATTTACATCGAAACTTTACAACTAGCTCAACAAATATTCAGAAGCTTGAACTTATCGCAATTTAATATAAGAAATTGGATCGTGAAATCAGAAATGTAAAAATAATACAAATTGAATTTTAACATTTATCTATAAAATGTATTAAGATAACGACGATTAGATTGAATTTCTGTCGGAGTATATAGACTAAAGTAACGGGAAACCAAATTAGTTTTTTCTCACTGTTTTTACAACACTGCATGTTTATCGTATTGATTTATTTGAAAAACCAGAAGCCAAACCCTCGTGTGTTTGAACACATACTATTGAGATGTACGTAAAATTTATTATTATATATTTCTTGATAAAAAAGGTAAAATAGAGTAAAAACATGTTAACATGTTTTGTAGTAAAACATGTTTGTTACTTCAATTGAAATTTATTGGAACATGGGTAATTAATTCATTCCTTTTAAAAGGTTATTCCAGTAGGAATATAATAAGCAAGTGTTGAAAAGAAACAGAAAGAGAGGACAATTATAATTGGGTAGATTATTCTAGAAAAATAATTTGATTGGCTGATACACAGAGAAAACAAATTTTCCATGTAATTAAAAGTCCAGTTCAGTCAGTGGGAGTTGAGGACTAAGAGAAAACAGCCGTGTTTGGTGGAATATACCGGTTATTCATTTGCTCATTGTAATATATTTGTAAATTAGGAAATCCAAACTTAATATTTATTATGTGAAAGTAGCTGAACAGTAATTATAATAAGTAATATTTTGGTTAAATATTTCATTTAAATATGGTAAGTTCAATATTTTATTATGTAAGTGAACATTGTTTTAAAAATAACATAGTCCCATTAAAAAACAAAAGTAAAAATATGTGAACAAGTCAATCAATTCAGTCACAAACAATCTAAAACATCATAGATCATGAGAAGAGGAGATTAGAATATGGAAGTCATCTCTAAATACTCAATTTTCAATAATTATAAAGGAATTTTCATCAGATACATTTGTTAAGGGCCAATAACGGGCAGGTAGAGAGTTAAATTAATTGCACTTGATCTGTAGTTTCCAGGCTACAAATAATAGTTCTGTTTCTTATCACGTAGTCAGCTAATTATATGACTAAACTATTTAAGAACAAGAAGAGGTAGAGGTGTTAAATACACTAGTCAGAGTTATCTGAGAGTAATGAATTTCACTATACAGCCAGACCCTGTGGTAAATGAAGTGAAGGTGTCATTTGGAGGGTGAAAAGTAAATGCTTTTAGGAGGGCGTGGCGTGCTGATAAGCATACTCTTTCAACTCACTGAGAAAGGCAATAGTAAACCACCTCACAACTCGTTTTACTTAGTAAAACCTCTAGATGAACCAGCCTTCCGGCTGTTGACCTAAACAACAAACATTTGTTAATATGCGCATATATTATTTTCCTAGAACCAATATTATTGTCAGTTTAGTGTATTTAATAATTTTTAATTAAAAAAAAAAATTCATTATATGTTATGCTAGCAGTACACTATTGCCGAATGATTCGCCGAATATTCGGGCCAAGTGGCGACAACGAATCTCAGCGAATGTTCTACACGAACTAACCCAGTACATACTCGTCTATATTCGCGAAACCTCAGTTCGATCGTGTCATCACATAATTCAACGTAGATCAGAAAATGGATTTTGATGTAGGGGTTGCAGCCGCTTTTTATATGTACAGTTATGCCATTAGAGATTCCTTCTTTTTTAATTTTACCGTGGAACGGTTTAATTGTTCGCTTAAACGAACCCACGCGTCGTTTATGTGCTTCTTATCCTTGTGTTTTTATGGCAAGGATCCCATAACACTCCCTCACTATGGTAAGCTTCCAAAAAAACTAAAGTATTTTCATTTGACCATTCCATAGCAAAATACGCAGTTAAACAGTTATAAAAAAATAAATAAATAAAAAGTACACAGTAAATAAATAAGTAAGTAATGAATAAAATAGTAAATAAGTAAGTAGGTAATGAATAAAAAGTAAATAAAAAGTATGGTGTAGAGGCACGGAATAATGTAGCCCGAATGAAGGCGAGTGTGTACTGCTAGCAGTTTGGCCCACTTCGCTCTCGTTATTCGTCTGTATTCGTCCCCTTTGATTCGTGCAAAGTACCGACTCCAGACCGAACTAAGGCCAATACGAACCATGGCGAGGCGAAGTGGAACGAATAACCACAAATACACCGAGTACACTATCGTATTCGCCTGACTTCGCCTACATTCGGCGATAGTGTACTGCTAGCATTACAGTTAATACATTTTATTTATTTTATTTTTTTATTTTGTATTTATTTATTTTTTTGTCAACTACTTTTTTCATCAAACAATAATTGAACTACACACCTCTGGGTTATTTTAAATTTAAAATCATATCACAATCACCTTATACATTATAGAAAATATTACATTATATAATTACATATTTTAACCCTACAAATCTCTGGTAAAGACACATTACACTATCCAAATATAAAAGTAAATGTTTTACTTACTTTTAAGTCTTTAAATAAAATAAAGTACACGATTAATTATTTAGTTTACTACTTCAATAAGTGTGAAAAATATTTTGCGAAGAATATCTTCTAAATTTCTTCTTAAATTTATCGTTCAAATAGGGTAAATATGGGTTGTAGGAAACCGTGAATATGACTTCAAAACTTGTAATATAGTCTTAAGTCAAGTTCGAAACGACAGAAAAAAGTTTCAGTTGGAAAAGCTATATAATAAGAAACTTGTTGGCTCTGACATATCAGGTTGACCTCTGGATTCACAGTATCTGCTAGACTAATGTGTGAAAACTGTGATACACCCTTCGCTGTTTAGTGCATTAGAAGAGTGTACAAACTATAAAGATCTTGGAAGAAGATTAAAAATGAAAAGATTAAAGAAGACTTGTGACTCGTTTTAGAGTTTGAAGAAAGATGATATACTTTTTGAAACAAAGCGAACTATTTCATTATATTTTAACAAACAAATTTATAGTTTATTTTACTGTTATCTATAATTTATTCATTCATTGCATGTAGCAGATGCGACAGACCCTATACATCTGGCCTATGTGCTTGAAATGTTTCATGTACGTTGGAGTTCTTATGTGAACTCAAATGTGTTTTGTTTTGAACTGTCAAGGGTCCTTTACACCCTTGGTTGTTGAGTAGTAGTTAATATCGATTAGCTAATTAGTAATAGTTAATTAGTAGTAGTTAATAGTTAAGTAGTTGCAGTTATCAGTAATTATCCGGTAGTTAATTACTAATTAAGCGTAAACTGATATATAATAAATTAAAATGAAATTAACATCACAGATCAACACAAATATTGCTGGACATAGTATTTTTCTTTTATAGAAGGGTTCTTTCTTTTAAACATAATTTTGGCTAGGGCTAATATTTATGGCAGTTAATGACCTATATATTTAACGAAAAAAGAGAAGATACTTGGTTCATTATGCTTTGTTATACCAGATTTACTTTGTTCCCACATAATATTTTACGGTTTGTATTGTCAAAGGTGGGTAAGAAGTGCTTTACCTCGAACATGAAAGGTCAACTCGAATACTGCTTAAGCACGAAAGATTAACTTCCAGAAATTGTAAGAAAATGTATTCTAAGTTGGAAACGCATTATAAAAAACAGAGAGTTTTTCATATTCAAAGTAGACATCAAACTAAAATAAAAGCTATGGAACAAAGTTTATCCTACCCGTCTTAACGTACGCCAGCGATATTTGGACGTTGGATACAAAAACGCTGCAAAAGCTGCACACAACAATGAGAGCTATGGAGAGATATAAGATCGAAATCACCAAGAATGACAAGAAGAGAAATAAACGGATCAGACTACAAGACTCACAAAATGTAGTAACAAGGGTAGTAAAAAAAAAATGGAAACAATCAGAGGAGGGACAGGTGGGCGAGGAAAATCATGGACTGGAGACCCCTTGAATGGAAAAGAGGACTCCAAGAACGGAGTGGTATGAAGAAATGAAGAAACTTTGTGGAGGCGTCACTTGACGAGAGTAGCTCAGGATAGAAATGAACGGAGAAGAATGCCGACTGTGTTTTGTGAAGTGTGGGAAGCTAGATTTACGAATAATCAAATATTGAGCATGTAAATTTAAACTACTTGAAGAACTCTATCAAATAGTTGTGTAAAATGTAAAAATAATACGTAACTGCCTAAGTGAAATTTTATTGCTATAGTTGTATCACACTATTAAAAATACAGTTATTTTTTAAAACAACTCTATGGGAAGTTGAATTTAAGAATGATCACATCGTAGGCATAATATGCAAATTTAAACTTTTGTAAGAACTTTATCAAACAGTTGTATAAATTGTAAAAAATAACTGTATTAAGCGAAATTTTACTGTAATAACTATTAATTGTATAGAAATTAATACTATACGAAAAAATAGAAAAAATACTTTCTGGTAAATAAATCTGTGGGGAGCTGAATCTTAGAATGATTAAATCATGGACATAAATATAAATATAAACTAATTAAAGAACTCTATCAAATAGTTAAATAATTTTAGGTAATGTAAAAAAAAACTAATAATTTCTATAATTATTTACTTCGTTAATTGTTTCACGTTATGAAAAATATTATTCTCTTTATAAGCAACTCTATCTCTAACCTTAGCTAAGGCTGATTTTGAATAATTTATTTCAAAATAAAGGTTATTGTTACTGCCGAAGATGAAAAACTTGCGATGGAATTTTTGTCTGACTACCTAGTGGTCACTTTGTAAATCTGTTTGAAACAGATACTTCGAACTCCCGGTTTTGCTTTTTACGATTTGACACAACAGGTTATCTTGGAGCTTACGAGTATATGTTTAAAATCACTGAAGATATATAAATATTAAAAGAATTAAAAGAAGGAGATAATTTTTGTGAAGTTATTAATAGTATTTTTACTAAAATTTGTTAACAATCTCATTACTTTTAATTTAATAGACTTAGTAATTGTACAGAAAGTAAATGTGACAGCTGTACAGAGAGATTGGTGAATATTTCTACAGCTTTTTTTTTATAAATGACATGCGGTTGTTCGTAGATGTCAAGTAATTTTTAGAATGATATTTTTTAATTTTAACACTGCATCACTCGTTTTGTAAAAATAAAAAATATACGTTAAGCATATACCTTTTAAAAAAGAATTCTATATCCCAATGCGGCTGTTCTGTAAAGAGCGCCATATATCTTTACTGCAAAGAAGCCAATTAAAATTTTGATGGGCGAAAGTTTACATTGCGGGTTTTGCTCTTGGGTGTTTCCGTACGCACAAAAAATATATTTAAGCAGAATACTAAGAGAAAAAATTTAAAAGAACGAAAACTCTGACCCTAGTGAATCCCTCTTCCCTAGAACGATGCAAATTGATTAGCTGGTTCATTCCCCAATTCCAGATAACAATGCGTTGCGCTCACTGCGCCCTTCCTACTCCTGATAGGCCTATTCATTCTCTTTATCGCGATAATTACAAGATGAACAGCCAGTTCAATAGGTACAGATCTTCATATCCACTTGATAATTAACTTTACCACACTTAATTAATGTTGCAAACGCTATTGCAAATCCTGTTATCTGCATTGTTGTTTACCTTCATCTACATCCTGTTAATACGTTAACAAGTTTGTATGTACTATAATAATATTTGCATCGTTATATATATAATGTATATACAGTGAAACGTCTATTAATACTTCCGAATTGCGGACATTTTTTAATAGCGGACAATTTAAAAGTCCCGGCATTTTCCCGTAAGACACAATACTAAAATATTTCCTAATAACGGACCCTCCACATAACGGACGCGGACAGTTAATTTTTATGGTTTTGAAAATTCAATTTCTGGAAAGCGGACAAAACTTGTCCACAAAAAATGTTAGTACAATGTATGCAATAAACAGCATTTCCAAAACTGACGGATTAATCATAGGCAGCATAAGATATGATTGGTTTTGTTGAGCGCGTGCAAATTCATTACCATTATCCGGTTCAATAATTCGTGAAAAAGCGTTAGATGTAGCCCAAATATAGGCCTAGGTGTTGTGTTAATTGTGTAATCAACTTATGTAGAATCCTGGAAAACTAACATAAGGTATGTTGGATTACTTATAAGTACTGTACATGCATGCGTATTTTTTATATTAAATATTAGATAACACGTTTTTTTTTGGTAATTTTATATTCATGTACATGAATTAAAAATATAAATAAAATTAAATATAGTGAAAGAATATAAAATTTAAATACATATTATTATATACTATAAATAATTTTGTATTAAATATTTTTTTATTGCGTAAACGTTTCATAGTGTGTATTTTATATATTCTTGTTAAATACGTTACATTACACAATACATAATATAAATACAAAAAATTTTACAGTACACATATTTCTCATTAGCGGACACTTCTTAATCACGGACGAATTTTTTTAGTCCGGCGGGTGTCCGTTTTTCAAAATTTTGACTGTATTTATAAATATACCGTGCTTTCCAACAAGTCTGACGTAGTCTATAGGGAAGTTAACATTGGACAATGTATTGTTAACATTATTCTTATTACAAGGGTTTAATGTTACTTTTATTACTTCAGTCGTTTGGAAACAAAATAAAAATAGTCTACAAAACATTTTAATAGCTAATAGTTTTATTAAAATAGATAAAGGCACAAAAGTTATTTAATTTCAATATAGCGTGGTACTAAAATAAGAAAAATTTTGGTTTTTTGTTGATACCTCTTCAGTAGCTGTGCGCGTGTGGATGTCATTTGAAATTTTACTTTTGGCATTATCGTACGAGAGTGAGTTCAAATCCCACACTATTTAAAATATTTTATTTTTGTTAAATGATCATTGATTATTTTAATTAAATAATAAAAAATATTTAAAATTATAATTGAAATTTTTAATTAATAAAATTTTTTTTAAATTAATTTTTTTCTCGTATAGTAAACGTCACGCAATAACAACAATGCCTCTCTTAATAACCAATGAAAAGGTTGCTTTAAAAAACTTTTCTAAATCTCACTAACTACGACCCGTCTCGAATATCTTATAAAATATAAAAAGTTAACATAAATACATTTTACTTTTTGATTGACAAGTAATCATATTGGATGTATTAAGTTAACAAATTATTTTTAATATTTTTGATAAGATTATTTAGCATAGAAATAAAAAAAAAAGTAGTTAGAGTGGGATTCAAACTAACGACTCTCATACGATATCAAAAGTAAAATTTGAAGTGACTTCTAAACGCCCACAGCTACTGAACAGATGTAAGTATCGCGCTATATCGATAATGAATAACATTTTTGTTTTTAGTTATTATTAACTAAATTATTATCTATTAAAATCTTTTGTAGACTCATTTTTATTTTGTTTCCAAACGACTGGAGTTATAAAAGTAACATTACAGCCTTAGAATTACATTAATGTTGACTGTACATTGTCCAATGTTAATTTTCCTATAATTACGTCAAATTTGTTGGTAAGTACGGTATACATCATATACTGCGAAGCAGAGATTCTGGGTTTGATTCCCGGCCAGGGTCTGGAAATATTTTATTACTCGTTCAAACCACCGTTCTTTAACTCGAAGCAGTCCTAATAACTGAGATGTTGATGCGCAGCTAATCACTTTAAGTAAACTAATCACTTTAAACTAAAAAACTCTAAATTCTAATAATTAAAATTCATTACAATGTACATTCTTCGGATGAGTACAAGAAAAATACGTTACATACGTTATAGAAACATTCTTAACAATATTATATTCGTTGTACAACAAAGAATACGTTTTATTATTTTTCCAATATTGGTTTTCAAAACATACTAGTCAATATCGTTTTTTATCCACGATAACCTGCGATATACACTACTGTGGAATTCATGGAAAAATTGTGAATTTGCATCAACCCCTTCCCAGGAGGACAAAAATAAAAACTCTGAACTTTATGCCCTGGATTAAACTGAGATACTACATACAATCATATTTAATAAGCCAATTTGATAGAATAAATACATAGTTTACAAATGTTACTTTTGCGTGTGTATGAGAACAATACAATAAAGTAATATCCGAATTTATAATTGCATTACATAAATCCGTAGCTTATTAGATAAATGCGATTAATTTTAATTTCAGGCGACATTTTGTTCATTTTTAAAAGGTAATTGTGCGTTTTCATACGTAAAACTCAGTTTGATAGCTTTATCCTTTAATTGAATGAAGAGTGAGAGGATTTTAGAGTAATAACCTGCTACCTATCTGGTAATCCCCGGATAATTAAGGCACGCATTCGCCAATATTTTTGGGGTATATTCTTTACTCTTTTTATCCAATTTATCATTTTGTATTTTTATACGTATTTCTCTGTGGTTTAAGTGGTATGGGTTTTAAAATAAATACCTTAATCTCTTATATAAATAATTCCTTACATAATAACCCATTCTTTTGTGCTTCGTTTGGGCAGCTAAGATTAAAAAAAAAATATTGTTTACTTTTATAATAACTTTTTGTAAGATTTTTTGTCGCAATACATTTTGTTTCAAACCATTTGTGATATTAAGTCATCTATATAGCCTCCTAAATTGAGATTTCATAACAAATTTCTTTCATTTAATTTTCATTAATACTTATTTTATTCCGGAAAAATCTAAAACCTTTTCTAATATAAGCAGATGGGTTTCCTTTTTAGATACATCTTGAGCAAAAAAACATCCTAATGGAGGTACTTATTATCGTAGATTTATTTCATGTGTTGTCCAGTCACATTAAAATAAGACAGTAAAATTTTTCTATTTAATAAGCGGTATCGCTAGGTCTGTCTAAAAATGAAATGGTAAAGTAATTTTGTGTGATTATTCTCTTCTCTGGTATTTTGTACAGAATATGTTAATTTACTGTTAAATTGTTGGTATGTTTAAATTATGTCTGTGTAGTATACAGTTTCTTATGTAAAAGTGCGAAGCTGAAATTGTCTTTAATCTTAGTAATTCCGACCGGAACCTTTGCAGGATTTAAATGTTTAAATGGCTTGCCGAGCCCAATAAATTGTATTCTGTGCGTCGAAACTGGTTTGAGAATTGATTTTGTATTAAGCGTCCACTGTTAAGTTGAGTATTGGCCATATACATGGTATGCAATAAAACGGTTTAACTTTTATACTCATTTTCTTTTGTTCTGTATATGTGTTCTCCAATTCAGGCGTTTGTCAAGCATTAGAAACACACACACATATTATAAAATATAATAATATTTTCGGTTACTTAGAAGAAATATTCGAGTACTAAATATAATCGTAATGGGTTCCAAATACATGAGTGATGAAGACATCGGTGGTTTGCAAACTAACGAATGACTAAATTTCTAGGGAAAACGTTAGAAATCTAAAAGATTGTAATGCAAACGCCAAGTTAAGTAATTCTCGTTAGTGTTTGAAGTGATCTAGATGAAAGGCTTTTCAGATACATCCAAAGTACATCAGCATTCGCTCACTGTAGGCTTTTAGGAATTTCTCCTTTCTTCTATCCACCCGATGTTCTGTTTTTGCTCTTCATGGAAGGCCTTAGAACCCGTTAGTTGTCTGAATTTGGTTCGGTTCATTAGGTTTTCTCGGTTTATTCCAGGTTTCTCAATATCCTTTCTGACTTCTTTAAACTATTTTTCAGACATTTTAGGTATATTGTTTAGCGTCTTAAAAATTTGTTTTGCCAACCGTTTGTCATTCATTTTAAATACATTACTATATAACAAATACATTACATTCATTTTAAATAGTCTGTAAAATTTCAGTTTTATTTTCCTAATCGTTTCCACTAATAGTTAATTTTCCTTACACAGTTCTTCTCGACCTTCTCAACCTACATTGTCCGTCTAATACCTTCAAGCCCGTTACCTTGCGGAGGATTTTTCCTCAAATTTCTCTGCTTCTCTTAGACCACTCTTTCTGGTCATTTTAAGGCACTCACTCGAGTACAGATGTACAGGTTTTATTACAGTATATAACGTCTAATTTTGGCTCATCTTGAGAGTGCTTTCTTCTTTTACAAGTGGTGAGTTCCTCGGAATGTACCAGCCATCTTTTCTCGTCTGTTGTTGTTTCCTTTCCGCTGGGGTCTTTGGTTGTATTATCTCCCCGAGGTACTTAAAGCTATTAACTTTTCCAATTTTTCCGTATTGTGTTTTTAGGGGACGTGAAGCTGGTTTTTATCTATAAAAATTGAATGAAAAATTAGCCTAAACACAGGTTAGTATAATTTGTAAAATATGTAAGTTATTAGGTGATTTGTATGGCAATATAAAAATTGTTATTAGAGAATACAGTATTATTAACAGTTTTCTCTTAAACAGCTCACAAACAGGTAAAGGAGGACAAATCTACGCATGTAACGTTTACTACAAGAATGACAACTTGTTCTCCTGTCCAACTGAACGGCAAGAACAATCCACAGCCAAGTGGTGTAAAATATTTAGGAATGTGCAGAGACAGAGGTCTGAATTGGTGCAAACACATTCAAATAAAAAGGAAACAGCTGGATTTAACATTTAGGAAGATGTATTGGCTTGTTGGTAGGCGTTTCCGGCTTTTGATTGACAATAAATTACTTTTGTACAAATCCATGCGAAGCCGGTTTGGACCTACGGGATTCAGTTATGGGGCACAACATCGACTTCAAGCATCGAGATTCTGCAACGGTTTCAATCAAAAGCTCTGCGGACCATACTAAATGCACCGTGTTATATTACCAACGCCGATATACATCGTGATATGGGTGTGCAGACGGTACGAGAAGAAATACGAAGTTTCAGTTGTAAATACATCAAACGTCTAATCAACCACGTAAATCACTTAGCACTGAATCTCTAAGACAACGGCAATGATGTTCACAGACTAAAACGAGCTACATTACTGGATCTCCCAGGGTGATTCTAAAAGTGTGATTTTAAATTGTAAATAATATAATGTTAATATTCTGTAGATGATTGGCGTGTTTAAGTGTGAATGTTTTAAATAACTGAATGAACATTTTAAATTATCTCCAGTAAAGTTCTGTGTACATATATTTCGGAATCAGTGCTTATTACTGCTCATTTTGTTTATCGTTTTAAAGAAGGTTTTGGTTATTTTTTTGTTTTTACTTATTTTATTAAAAAACACTATTAATCTAACTTTGATTGTAATATGATATCAGTATAATATGTTTTAATGTTATAGTTTATTAATTACAATAGTGGATTGTAATTTTTTCTTGCGTTAATCTAATTGATAAGTTGCATTCATTGTTATACAACAGATTATGCATTAAAAGAAAGTTATATGAAAAAAAGCTGACATGTCTACAATCATAATATTAGTTTATAAATTGTGTATTTATAAAAGCCTTAGAAATAAGTTGTAAAAATTTACGTGTTGATATAATTTATATTGACATTGATATTTATATTGATTATAACATTGCATTTTTCAATAAAATATTTTTTGTACTCTTGAAATTATTAAAAAGAATAACTTTTAACTGTAAAATGTATGTTTGTAGAGCAAAAATATTTATTTATCATATTACATTAATTTATTATAGAATAAATTACCAGAACACGAGTAACTTTTTCAAAAGATGTAATGGTACTCATACCGTAGTTGGCTTTGTTTCACTGTTATACTGTCATTTCACACCATTTAACAATGTACTACTTAACAACTCTACATTTTACAAAAGCAACACATATATACTTAATAAGAAAATCTGCAGTAAGAATTACATGAAAAATCTGACAAAATAATTTAATATATTTTTATTATTTTTATTTAACAAGATTGAAAAAATAAGATGTAGCTAAATGTAGGTCTTGATTATTCCTCTTAAAATAAATACACGATTATGTTTTAGTGTTTTTTGTTTAATTTTGTTTATTAACGAAGCATATTCGTAAAGTAATGATCGTTTGGTCATAAATAATAGTTAGAAACGTTCTATTGTTTTAGTTTCTTACAAGTCTTGATTATTCCTCTTAAAATAAATACACGATTATGTTTTAGTGTTTTTTTTGTTTAATTTTGTTTATTAACGAAGCATATTCGTAAAGTAATGATCGTTTGGTCATAAATAATTGTTAGAAACGTTCTATTGTTTTAGTTTCTTACAAGCCTAATTAACTTTTCTACATCGTCGCTGCTCACTTCTGAGAAATTTTCGTAACGATGCATCAACTTCTTTAACCCCTCTGCATGGAAATTTTCCGCCTGAAAATTAAACCATTTAACAACAGCAGTCCTCGTCATCTTCAAACCATTGTCCACCAAGCCACTGTTTCATTTGCAAAAAGAGGAAATAGTCATTACGTGAAACGTAGATTTAGGGTGGGTGATCAGGAGTTCTCAACCAAAATCTTGAATCATGTTCTTGGTTCGGTCAGTGATGTAAGGACACGCGTTGTCATGGAAAAGGAATATTCCGGAAGAACGTTTCTTGCGCCGTATATTTTGGATCGCTCGTTTCAGTATGTTGAGCGTTTTGCAGTAAACGTCATTTATTTTTTGTTCCACGTTTCATGAAATCAAACAAAAAGGATGGCCTTTTGTCCCAAAAAATGGTAGACATCATTATCCCACTCGAGTAAGGAATTTTTTTGAAGTTTTTTGTATCTGTGAAGTTGAAAGACATCATTGAATTAACTATTGTTTTGTTTCTGTATTGGTGCAGGATATCCATGTCTCGTCACCTGTAATAATTTGTGAAGACAAGTGGAAAGAACTCAAGACTGCTGTTGTCAACTGGTTCAATTCCCAGGCTGGGAACTTCTCTGTAAGGGAGTTAAGAAGCTTATGCAGCGTTGCAAAAAGAGCTTAGAAGTAAAGGGAGGCTATGTAGCAAATTTAAGTAGATTTATAGGACACAAAAACTGTCAATAAAATTTTCTAGAACAAATATATATTTTTTATGACTAAACGACACTTATTTTACGAATATGTCTCGTACAATCTAGTTTTTGTAATTATAGCCATCTGTTTTATTTAAAGTTGCAACAACAGCTTGGTTATTAGCGACTGCTGTGGTTAATGTAACTGCAGGTTTGAGTACGTAATAATTTCAAGACCCTAGCTGCAAGGCGATCCTAGAACTTTCCGTTCTGTAGCCTCGCATACTAATCTTTACGCGGTGTAGGCTGCTTTTTTTGTTTCAAAGAAATTAAACAGAAATGTGAAATATCTCAATTGGAACAACTTATTGGTACTGAACCGTTGCTGTATCTACACTTTCCTACTGAAGCAAGTATCTTGGTCACCGGCTTTTGAGTTTTCTTCGTGGATTATTTGTAATATTTCACGAATGTGTCCACTGAATGTGCAGTTTGTGTTAGTTAGAATTTTAATTTGAATAAAATTACAAAGATCGTTTGTTATATCCGTGACGTATATTCAAAGTGAATTATTGTGTAGTGCACTCACTGTTGGTGGTTTTGTAGGGACAGTGTTATTGTGTGTAGTGCTTGTATTGTCTGAAGCCACTTCATTTGTGACAGTTGGTTTTAGCTGAACCCCTAAATTTTACTCCGTAAGTTCGAAGGGCTCATTATGAATGCCTTTTATATTCTTATTTTATTTTCTAGAAGGGATTTTGGAGAATTTGTCTAGTAGTTTTTTCAACCAGTAAAACAAATATTTAATTTATTGTTTAATTTGATATGCGTACTTCACATATGGATCTGTCCAGATGTACACTAAATGTATCGTACGTTATTGATAAGTGTGGAATCTGAAATTGATTTATAGTGACAATTCTCAATTCCTTCTTCTGTGTGTTTGAAGTTTATGTGTAAGAACTTCAGTTCATTTATTTTTATTTTCCCATTTCTTAAGCCAATTATCTAAGTAAAGCTTTTACCGGATAAGTAGCTGTAATCATTCAATATATTTCCTAATTACGAGTTTTAATTAAAACACTAATATTTTTCCGCAATGCATAATCACAAGGACTAATACATGTAACTATGTATATTAAAAAAGTAGAAATTTTATTGATGTAGTTTAAATCTAAGTGCAGGTAACGCATCTCTTAGCGTGTAACACGGAGTACGTCAGTCTTCGGATAACATATTATCCAACGATTGTTAACTAACTAATTTTTTCAGTCATACATGTAACGTCTATTAACTGGTAGAAAAATTACTTATAAAATTAACTCAATTAAATTTGTAAACTGAATTACATTACTGCTTTGTTTAAGAAATTTCCTATCGTGTCAAAACATTTTTTTTATTAATTTTCTGTTCCCATTCCAAGTTTGTTCAATACATTACAGCTGTCGCAGCGTGAAATTTACTTTACATCAGAACTACATAGTTTTTAAAACAGCACTCATAGGAATTCTAAATGTGGAATTCAATTATTAAGATACAGGAAAGCAAATAGTATTAACTGCTTTTTCTTAAGAAATGTCAATATTATAGTATTGCATAACTTGGTGGGAATTAAATAACCAGAATACATAAAACCTACATCGGAAAGGTTTTTTTTGTTTTCTTATTCATAGAATCAGCATTCAAAGTTAAAATTTCAGTAAAATAATCTTTTAAAAACCTTGTACAAATAATTTTTACTGGTATTTTTAAATAAAGCATAATTTTTAAGTAGAACGACTAGGCTATATTAAATCTAATTTTTACTAGAGTTATTATGAAACCTTTACACGAGATATTAGATATTCTAAAAAAAATAGAGGAAAAAACGAGTGTATGCTTACTTTACGTTCTTATCAAAATGGTGTACAAATATTAATATGAAAATGTAAAGTATTTTTTAATATGAAATTCTTGTGTTTCATCAGCAGCTCCAATTTAAATTAAAAAATATTATTTTTTCTGAGTAAATCTGCACGTTCTGAGTGAATCTGAGTGTTATTGAAAGTTTTCTTGAACGTCTTCAAAACATACATTTTATAAATTAGTATATTAAATTAGCAAGATATTATAAGTTAGTAAAATTATACAGAAAATACTACAAGTTTTATCGTACATTAGTTTTATTTATTTATAAAATAAACAAAGAAATAATAAATTCATGCGTTTTATCAACTAGAAGTATTCACAATCTGTTCAGCAAAAGAAAAAGAAAATAAATGAGAGAAAACAACTTGATTAAAAACAAAACTCCCAAATACTTCTAGATAAACTCACTTATCATTTACTTAATACTATAAATACATAACAGATAAATAAATAAAATAAAATATATTTAAATAATTTTACTATACTAAGAACGAAAGATTTAGGCGGGTCAAGTTTTCGCTCGTATATCCCTTCCACAACCTCCTATGTTTTTTTTTATGTACTCAACGTACGCCCCATTACGCTCTTTGCAGTGTTACAAGAAGTAGGCCTACACTATTTTCACGTGTTAGATTAAACAAAAGTAGTTTATCCACTGTACTTTTTCATTTTTTACTGTATTTGTTATTTATTGTATTTATTTACTACAGTGTTGAATAATATAATATAATATAAAAAAAGTATAAATGTAATTTTAATGTACTTACATATAAACTGTTTTTATATATCAATTGTAATTTAATTTACGTATTGTTTTAATTTTCGTACGAAATATAAACGTTACAGGTAATAAAACATAAGTGCAGCAGTCCTGTACAATCAAATTCGATAAACTAATTTAAACACTAAAGTAGAACAGTTTGACTTTTTTTGAACGCATACGTCGCAAATATAATAAATGTATCACTTGATGTGTATTAGATATTATAGGCGGAGTACATTTTTTAGCGTAAAGGGTGAAGTAAACTTTAAATTAAGGTTTAATTTTCAAGTCAATAGAGCAGTAAGATAGGAGAAATTGCTCGGCTGGTGGGAGTAGCGAGGTGAGGAAGTGGAGAAGTACACAGCAAACTTAGACCCGCCTAAATTTATCGTGCTTATTATAAGCTAATTTACATTGTATTTTTTAAATTTTAAGTCTCATCAAGAACTAGGTGTATAGTGGCTAAGAAGATTATTTTACTGCACTAATGATAAAAGTGTTTAATTTTGTCCACGTGGGTTTAAGCATTTTATAAAGACTGTTGAATTATATTCATTATGGCTGTTTTTAGAAAAATTTTGTAAACTAGGTAGTATGTTAAATCTTCTCTAAAGTGTTTAGCGATTTGCATTCAGGAAAAATGTGTAGAATAGTGATTTTAGTGAAACAGTGATTGCAGTTATTTGGAAGGTGTCTTGAGAGTAGATAAGAAACGTGTATTCTATTCTGAGTCTAGTTACGAGTACCTGATCATACGGCGGTTGGTAAACTGGGTCGGTTGTTGTGCAAAAACATTTTCACTGACATTGCGAAGTGTCTGAGTCAGGAACCGCATGAACTGTTTGCCCCTTCCCCAACACTTTCAAGACAAATTGCTTAATCCGGACCGTCTGTAGACTTAATTATAATTTTCACTAAATTATTTATTTTACTTTCTTTTTTCTTAAATTTTTGTGTTTTTCATTATTTTAGTAAAGTAAATAAATCTTTTTGATTATGTATGGAATTTTTTCAAATATGTTTGGAAGTTTTATTGTTTATTTTTTAATGCAGATTGGTTCCTGTATTTTTAATTATTTTTGTTCGGAGTATCAACCTGAGCGTTTGTCTGCTGGGTATCCAGTAAGTTCTTCCAAGCATGTCGATTTTTGAAGTCGAATTATGTTCAAGATTCTGCTTATATTTTTGAATGATATTTTTAAGTGTGTGGTTGTTGGTAAGGTTAACGCTTTCTTTGTAGCTTGGCAGCTTTCTCATATCTTATAATAACCGCATGAGATGGAATCCACATAAATGCATCTAGTTTACCCGTCTAAAAAAAATCAGCAGACACATCGTAATTTTACAATGTAAATTTTCAAAAGATTTTGTACATCTTCAATAGTTTTTATTTTGTAAATCAAGTTTTTTGTGAGTTTAGTAAAGTAGGTAAGCATTTTACTTCTTAAATTATATTACACATATACTAAATTAGATAAATAATAACAAAATTAATTGATTGATAAATTTAAAACTAACACGAAACGTAAATGTTAAATTTAAAAAAGCACACAATTTAAAATTTCACACTCAAAATACCTATATACGAGCTATTCAAAACAAGATATTTCGTGCGATAATGCAATGTCCCTTTTACGCCACAAACCTAATGTTACACACATACCATACCTAACTGACGTCGCGAAGCAACTACAAGACGTTGCACGAAAAATGTGAATTATTGTAACCCTCTCATATAAAACACCTACACTAGAGAGATATCGGGTACTCAGCACAGATGTTTAAAACGCCTCTGATCGAGGCATCGAATTAGCGAATTATAGAATTGTAGTGATGAAGGCAAGCTCCAGCACGAATTCAAGTTTTGATATCTTTTTAGTCATATTTAGAAATTGTTGTAATATGTAATAACAGATACTTAATTTTAAATAAAAATTCTAGTGTGAAACACTTACACAACTTTCTCTTGCTAATGCAAATAATGAACAATAGGCTACAACCTAACATAAATAATACAAAAATAAACATAAACAAAAAACTATCCTCAAAAACCATAACCTTAATTTAATCACGAGCGAATGATGCAAAATGAAAATCAACCTCAATTTGGCTTAATAATACGGAAAATCACTCTTTCACGCTAAACTAGGCATGTAAAGAAAAATGCTCTGAATAAAAGTTGTAGGTGTTCCCTATAAATTTTATTATATACACTTTTGTCGAAAAATGCATACTAAGACTGAAATCTTAAAAACAAAAATGTTTTACAGATTTTCATGAAAAACCAGAAAATCACTAATTACCACTAAACTATGCGTTATTCAAAAAAAATTTCGGAATAAAAGTTGAAAGTTTTTAAATTTTCTACAACTTATGTTTTAAACATTTTTGCACTAAAATGCATATATTGCGCCGCAATCTTAAAAAACCATTTCCTTCTACGTGAGCACAGCCTACCCAAGAATTACAGCAGACATGGTGTCTACCCTATCTTGTAGAGCATAAAAGAATGTAGTAAATGAGGTGATTTTAAAATAAATCGTAGGAGCCGTTTTTGAGAAAATTGCAAAGAAGGAAAATTACACGAATAGACTACTACTTCCGGTTGACCGATTTTGATCAAAATGTTCATCTCGGGTCCTCTAGTGGTACCTAACTTAAGTTTCAAGTTTCAATTTCGTATAAAGTTCCGTTCTTGAGATATTTCATTCACACACACACGCACACACGCGCGCGCGCACACACACACACA
Organism: Catonia carolina; assembly: GCA_035578175.1. Lineage (NCBI taxonomy): Eukaryota > Metazoa > Arthropoda > Insecta > Hemiptera > Achilidae > Catonia > Catonia carolina. The sequence goes on from JAQMRL010000002.1 coordinate 88,765,031, forward strand.
CAGGCCAATCGCTAAAAACATGTTTTTTGGGTTCAGGGGTCTGAAAACGTGTAGATCCGGTGAAAACTCGATTTCAAAAATCGACTTGAAAACAATACTTTCCTTCTAATACATTCATATAGGTAAGAGAAGGTAAAAAATATAGGATAAAAATTAACAGGTTATAAGTGAATATTTTACAACATTATACCATGCGTTCTGAAAGTCGCTGTGCACCAAGTGACATGACAGGGAATAATTTCATGGCAAGGTTGGTAGCTCTGTGCTGTTCAATTGTTGCCGAACACGTCGAGGCCTGTCAGTCATTGAGTTGAAGTTGTATATGTTTCATTTATTGCAGTTCTGTTGCACGTTTTTTGTTGTTGGACGCGATGGTTCTTTCAGTAGAGGAGCGCATTTTCCTCGTTGAATACGTATTTCGCGAAGGTGACAAGTACAGTGATTTAGTGAAGCGCAAATTTTCTGAAAAGTTTCCAGATTCAATTATTCCTCACCGTAATGCAGTACGAACACTGATAGAAAAATTTCGGGCAACTGGCTCTGTTGAGGACGCTGAACGTAGTAGTAGGCCCCCTAAGCTAGACGAACAAAAGCTGCTGGATATTTCTGATTCTATGGCACAAAGTCCAAAAAAATCAATGCGTAAGTTAGCACAACAGCGTAATATCGGACTTGCTACCGCACATAAAGCTGTCAGACAAGAACTTAAACTATTCCCATACAAAGTGAGGTGTGTTCAAGAGCTGAAACCTTCAGATAATGACAAGAGACTAAATTATTGTCATTGGTTTCAACGTTTCATCAACCAAAATTCCGAAGACATCCTTGACGTAACGTTTTATACAGATGAAGCGTGGTTTCACTTGGGAGGGTATATAAGTTCACAAAATACTCGAGTATGGTCGACAACTAACCCTTGCGCTTTACATGAACAGTCCTTACACGAAGCAAAAATTGGAGTCTGGGTTGCTGTGAGTAGAGCACGTATTGTTGGACCAATTTTTTTTGCAAACACAATCAATAGTGAACGTTATTGTTCTGATATTTTAGAGAACTTTACGCATCAAATAACACAAGTGAAAATGAATAATGGTTGGTTCCAACAAGACGGGGCAACAGCACATACATCTAACATCTCAATGGCTTTCCTGCGCAACGTGTTTGGTGAACGAATAATTTCAAAGAATTTGTGGCCTGCAAGATCTCCTGATCTGACTCCCCCCGATTTCTTTTTATGGGGTGCGGCGAAACAAACTGTGTATCGGAACAGACCACACACGATTGACGAACTTAAAGCCGCAATAACGGCATACATTCAAGGAATCACTGTTCTTCAGTTGCGAAAGGTGTTTGCAAACAAAATGAAACGAGTGCAATGCTGTATTGATGCCAATGGAGGTCATTTCGAACACCTTCTATAAACAATGTAATCACGGTTTAACAATGTAATTAAGGTATTGAATAAATTTTTTTCCAAAATGCTTAGTCATTTCTTTATACATATTTTCATAAATCCATAGTCACAATTCCAGTGCACAGCGACTTTCCGAACGCCAGGTAGTAGAACAAACTAATGGTACGAAATATTATTTTAGTTCAACGAATAAGTACATAGTAAATCAGCGGAAAGTATTTTGGAATTGTAAGTATTTTCACAGCGGTCCTACTTTAACACTTATGGAATTGTGAATACGTAATAATATTGTAGGCCGAGAAAATATTTTGTTACGGTGTAAATCAAAATTTATGATAAAGCAATAAATTCTATTCTGCGGTCTCACCCACTCAAATATGCACCCACGTTTACAAAAAATATTAAAAAATCCCTAACTACGTATGGAGGTTGACGATTTTTATTTTATGCAAGATGATAAAGTATTCAAGATTAGAAGGTCTAGGGATTTGAGTACGAGTACCATTATTATTCTGTGTTTTATTGTTCTCATCTATTTTAGAGGCTCTCGGAATATGTTTTACATATGTATATCCTTTTTACAAAGCATCACAAACCAACCTTCCTAGAAATTGTTGCTAATATTAGCCTACTTATAATTTAAAAAATCTGGAGTGAAACACTCTCGCGACTTCATCTTGCCAATGTAAATAATATGACATGTTTAATCATTAGTAAACAATGTAAAATGAAAAACATAACCCAACTTTTTTTTAGTTTATTTAAAGTCGCATCAAGAGCTTGTTCATTAGTGGTTATTGTGTAGGGTTTTGGTACTGTAAGGGTGGGTGGGTTTTAACTTGTTAAAATTTTCAGACCTTAGCCGGGAGTCAAAGCCGGGGACCGTTCGCTTTGTAGCCTAGAACGCTAGACACTACGCCACGTAGGCGGTCAAAATAAATTAATTTTAATCATGAGTCAATGACGAAAAGTTAAAATCAACCTCTGTTCGTTATTTGTTCTTGTACCAAAACTAATGGACCGACCGGGCTGAAATTTCATAACTAAAGTTTTTTTCAACCCAGCTATAAGAATTTTTGGAATTAGTTATATAACCTCAAAATTAAGGTACATTACTCCAATGCAAAAATATTAAAAAATATTACTAAATAATAGTAACAATAGGGTATAAACTTTTCGATCGTTAAAGAAATGAAATATTTATTTTTAGAACCGCTTTCGGTTAAGAAGCCTATGAGAACAAAGTTCTGAGTGATAAAAAACATTCTTGGAAATCAGTTGCGTAGGTCAAAAGTTATGATTTCTAAAAATGGTAATATCTTATTAGTTGAACGAGATATTAAAGTACAATAAGTAGAAATATTCTCTAATAAATTGTTGAATTTGGTGAGACAGTTTCTGGTTATATTTATGTATTGAGGTAAAACTAATTCTTTTTTAAGGTAACGCCCTTTTAAAAGTTTTATGCTTTCTTACAACAAAATTATTCAGTTCAACAATATATAATATTGTTTTATTTCTGATGTGATAAGCACTCAAAATTTTCCGTTTTTACAATATTTTTTTTTAGATGTTGTAGTTATGTATGTAAGTGGTACGATCGCAAAAAGAGTTCATACGTTTCTAAATATTGACTAACTGGATAAATAAAACAAAAGTTATTCAACAAAAAACCTCTTCAACAAAGGTTTGACAGTTTATGTGTAGAATGTTATTAAAGGACATAAAAATGCTTTGTTTTTTACCAAATTTACGGCTACAATTATACTTGTAAACGACTTATTTTGTAAAATTTACACAAGAATTCGTAAGAAGTTTTCTCATCTCAGCAACAAACTTATACACAACCTATACCTACCATACCTTTATGCAAATCCCCACTGACAATGGAGTTGGGATATCATTTTGTAATAAGTTATTTCCGATAGCACACAAAATTATGTAAAACGTTTACAGAAAATTTTTGTTGCGTGGGGATCTTCTCTAAGTCTTAAAGCACATTTTATCTAATTTCATAATCATCTCATTCACTCGTTGTTTTACAAACAGTTTCAGATTTTCATAACAAGGTAAAAAAATTGTTGTGAATCTACAAAGATGTCGAAGGTGATGAAGGCTTTCAAGAATACGTTCTTATAGAAGTGTAAATGGAAGCCAAATAAAATTTAATATCAAATATTTTTGAGATTTTTAGGCTTTCTTCATAAATTGTAATTTTTTGTATGATTTAAAAAAACGAATACATTAATATTTGATAAAAGATAATTTAAAATAAATTAGAATCCATGTTGACAATTGAAATAAATGATAAAAAGACTTGAATTTTAATAAAATTTAAGGTCTTTTTTTAAAGCAGTGTTTTTTATAAATTCTTTTTAAGTCAACCGTCATTTAACAAAGTCAAAGAAAGTAAATTGAATTGGTGATTGAAATCTTTAAGCAATAAAAACTTTCATATATTTTTTTTAAACTAGTCTAGATTCAATTTAACGCAAGAGTTATAAAGGCAAAAAATAATATAAAATATTGATATTTTTTACATTTACTAGTTTCATAGGGTGTAGCAGATTTAAATTGAATGTCACTGATGACTAATCTTTATTCTCTTACTAGATGAAAAATAAATCGTGTAGGTATGTTTTATAAATATTTTTTTCTTTTCCAATAAATGATAAAAGTGTTTTGTTTTATATCTCAACATATTCGCATAACTTTAAATTTTTAATATATTTTTTTATTAAATGGACAGTTTTATTTAAGTAGAAAAATATCCTATTAGTTTATTTATATATATATTCGGATCAGGGGAGAGATCGCAATAAAATTCAGAAGATATTTTTGAGCAGTTTTATAAAAGGTATTAAATTTAAAATTTGAAAGTAGCTAAATTTTATTTATATTTTAATAAAATAAGTCGTACCGATTGCTCTGATTAATAGTTAACGAAAAACACGAAGATTTGATGATAGTGCTAAGTTGTAAAGTTTAAGGACACGAGTTTGGTTACTTTCTATACATAGTTTAGATCTCGCAAAACTGAAATCATTAAAAACATAAACTCCTTGTTTTTGTATCTCTAATGTGTATTCTTTTCAATCTGTTCAATTTAGAACAATAAGCAACCCCATGAACCAATGAATGAGGATGATGTGTATGACGTGTAAATGAGAAACAGACTCAGGCCGACCATTCCTGAGAGAGTATGGTTAATTGAACCCCAACCATCAAAGTCACCGGTAAACACTGTCTAGTATTAAAATCCGTGTAAAAGTAACTACATTTACCAGGATTTGAACCAGGAACCTTCGTCTCTGAAAATCAGCTGTCAAGCAGTTGACTCACGGCAACGACTTTACCTCTAGGCCAACCCTGTGGGTAAAACTCCTAATTAAAACATGTAACACGTACCCGCTATTTTCACAATTTGTTATATAAATCTCGCATTACACATTTATTGTAAATGATTAATTATGCCATATAATAAAGATTTTAATTCAGTTTAGGCGATTTTTGTTTTGTTTTACGTTCAACTGTTTTGCAGTTACTGCTATTGCAGACGATGAGAAGGATGATAAAAGGATGATGAGGAATGAAAAATGTCAGACCTGACCAGGAATCGAACCTGAGACCCCGGCGTAGAAGCCAGGACCCCGGTGATAAAGATTTAAATTATAATATAACTAAATGTAATTACCTTTCCGTATTGAAGTACTAGTCCACATACCCCAATTTTCATTTAGTTTTTGAAGAATTTAGCCCTGTATTTTTTCTATCATTAGTTTTGCTATAACACTGTTACACTTATAATTTAGTAGCAAAAACGCAAATTAGCGCAAATTGTAAAATAATAGTAAATAGTGAAACCACAAAATGTGAAAAATATATTGCAATATATACATTAAATTTTATCACTTGTTCACGTACCAACAAATAACCATACAAAGATTTGTACAAAGGTGTAATATTTAATCTTATAATCTAAAAATGTAGTGTTTTAAAATAATGGAAACTCCCATTTTCTATTAGTTACTTTCAAACACAATTATGTTAAAGAACTAAATGGAAGAAACTTAAACTCGGTCTTTATTTTCATAAAATTAAACTAATTGAGTTTCATAAATTTCTGTTGTTTTTAATTGTTTAATTATAAATACAACAAACGTTATTATTATTAAATTTACTGTTTATTTAACTTGGTTTAGTTTAATGAACGTGTTTATTACTTACTACAACTTATATTATTTTAAAAAAATTCTGTTTTATTCCAAGTCATATTTATTTACATAATTATAAAAAATTACGGTAGAAATATCTGTGTCAAGAATATTGTGAAGTACAGAATATGTGAGATATCTGATACAGGTAAAACATAGAGAAATATAGAATATTTATTTTATAACAGTTTGCAATATTACAATCTATTCTTAAGATTACAAGAATAATAAGTAACATAATTATGTATCAAGTTATACATATGATAAACATTATTGGCTCAGTGATGTGATATTAAATTTATTTTTAAAGGTTTGAGCTTTGATCTATGGTTCGGCGAAAAAATCAAACATAAATAGGATACATGCTTTTCTAAACAAGTTTTTACGTTCAGTCACATGTATTCCTTACTAATTACGAAACTCCATACATCGAGACCTCAAAGTAAATTGAGTATACATGATGATTGAACAGTTTACACTCGTTTTCATTTAAAATAAATTTATCACGCGAATACAGAGGTATGAACATTGACACAGCCACACCCGCTACAAAATCCACAAAGGAGATTAAAAAGGTACTGGAACAGGGTTCTCATACAAAGCACCCACAAGGATTGTTACTCAATGATTTCCTCCATCAAAACGAAAACAGGAAATTACACACACACACACACACACACACACACACACACACACATACACACAACATAAATACTACCGGTTGTATGAATATACAGTTGCAGTTATTGCTAAATAATTACAAAATAAAAATATTAAATAGTCCTTTTGTCAAAATTCAAAATAATGAGAACAAAAAAAATAGTGATGTATAGGTTCAGAAAAAGATAAAAAAATAAAATGTTAGATTCAAAACAAATTTATCAAATATTATAAAATTTAATAAAAAATATAACGTGCCGTTTTAGTCCGGTAAAAATGTAGTGACGGTGGTCAAGTATGTTGATCGCAAATTGATTTTGAGGCCCGTTCAGTGTTCGTTTGTAGGTTTTACTAAATCATTAAATTTCCTGCCTCACTGTATTTATCCTGTTATATTATAAAGTATAAAATATTACACTTGCCCATAACAGAGAGATTGAGTGTCAAATTATTTAAACTCAATCTGTTTGTTGCAGAACTAAAATAAATAATTCTGTTTCTTATCACATGGTCAGCCAGTTAAATGACTGAATCGTTTAAGAACAGAAGAGGTAAAGGTATAAAAGACACCAATCAGAGTTATCTTCTCTGAAAGTAATGAATTTTATTATCCAGCCTGTGGTGAATGAAGTGTAGGTGACATTTGTAGAGTGGAAAATATATGCTTTTCAGAGGGCCCGGCATGCTGATAAGCGTACTTTTCCACTCAGTGAGGAAGGCATGGTAAACCAACTCACTCCTCGTTTTACTTAGTAACACCTCTACAAGTTCAAACCAGCCTTTCGGCTGATGACCTAAACAACAACAAAAATGACACACTAAGATAAAAATCGAGATTCGATTACCGACTTCGATGTGCAATTTTTATCACGTCAAAATCCCATTAACAGTAGCTAATGATGACGATGCTGCGTCTTTGAATCAAACTGACAAAAAATAATTTTTGAAAATAGAAAGATATTTAGCAATTTTTATATTTTGTAACCGAAACTAAGGAATGCCCAAGTCAAAAATAACAAACTGCTAAAGAAAACGTTATTTAACAGAAAACCCTCCGCAATAAGATGTTCTTTGTTTGTTAAAACTTAAACCAATACTATAGCTTTCAGGGGCGGGGATTCGATTAAAGGAGACTGCAATTTAATATCCCAAAGGTTAAAATAAAGTAGGTAAAAACAAATAGTTTTTTTTCACGTAATATACTAATATACCTATTGCGATATATCAATAATTAAATTGTAATATTGTATGATATATTGTATTTAAAACAAAAGGATTAGACTAGCAGTTTTCTAAAGTAACTTAAGATAATAAAACATGTTCGTAGTTTTGCAAAACAAAAAATAATAAACAAAATGTTGAATAACAACATCATTGTTCGGTATTTTTCATTTATTATCCAACGTTTCTTAAAATTCCCAGTTCATCATCTTTTTAAAAGCTTCTTCTTCTCTTCACGGTATAGGCCACTTAGCCTGTTACGGCATCAAAACTTCTTATTTTATTTGTTATAAAGAGAGCTGAAAATAAAATAAATTATTTCCAGCATTCCCAAGCTTCTCTTTCTATCACGCATGCATTAAAACACCAGCCTGTGTTAAAATAATAAAACATCAGTAAACATTTTTTTTCCGTTGGGCTCAAATTAGAGTAGTTGGTCACTTTGTACACGTCTATTGTTTTTCATGGGATAAAATACACTAAGTTTTAAGTTTTACTAATAGTAAAATACTAAATGTCCTTTGCAATTTTATTTCGATATTTTCTGGCATTTTTTAAAATAATAATTTGTGCAAATACATTGTATTAAAAAATACCAGAAAGACCCATTTTTATTGGTTTATTCATAAATTTCATAGTATACTCATAAAATTAAGAAGAAAAGGGCTGTAAAAATTAGTAGTAATAGTAGAAGTAGCAACAGTAGCATTAGTGGCAGCTGTAGCAGCAGTAACACAAGTAGCAGTAGTAGCAGCAGCAATAAAAGCTGTTGTAGCATTAGTAGCAGCTGTAGTAGCAGTAGCAACAGTAGCTACAGTAGCAGCATTAGTAGCTGTTGTAGAAGCAGTAGCAGTAGTAACAGCAGCAACATTAGTAGCTGTTGTAGCATCAGTAGCAACAGTAGCAGTAGTTGCAGCAGCAATAGACGTATCAGTAGTAATGAAAGTAGTAGTAGTAGTAGTAGTAGTAGCAGTAGCCGTTGCAGCAATAGTGGCAGCAGTTGTAGGAATAGTAGCAGCATTAGCAATAGTATCAGGTACAGCAGTAGTTGCAGCAGCATTAAAAGTAGTAATAGTAGTAATAAAAGTAGTAGCAGAAGTACAAGTTGTAGCAGTAGTAACAGCTGTAGAGTAGTAGCAGTAGCAACAATAGTAGCAGTAGTAGTATTAGTAGTAACAGTAGAAGAAGAAGAAGGGGGAGGAGGAGGAGGAGGAGCAGAAGCAGGATAAGGGATGGAGGGCGGATGTAAGCAACAAAAAGGAAGGAGAAGAAAAATAAGAAAACATAAAAAGGTAAAGTTTACGTAATAAACATCCTATAATAAAAATAAACCGCAAAAATGTTTAATAAAATAATATAAAAATGCTGATTTCTTTTCTCTAAGAACCAAGTGTTTGCTTGTCACGACATAATTATAATCAAAAATGACATTTGAATTTAGTTGAACTGAAATTAATTTTCTGCAAACCTTTGGTTTTGGTATGATTTGTTGTGATCTCATGCTGATAAAGGTACGGTTCCCTATTACTGTTGAACCCAATTAACTGTACGACAGAGTTATTACTACAATATCAAACAGAACTTCCTCTTGTAGTAAAATTACAAACTTCTGTTTATGACATTATAAGCCGTAGAAAAACTTCTCAGACAAGTAGAAAACAATCAAACAATATGTTAAACGACTCATTTAGAATTTCAGTAGTAATTACAAATTTTAACTACCTTTGTTATAAAAGTCATTTGTCCGAATTTCTGCAACTGTTTTATATCAATATATAGTTTGTCAGGAAATACGTTAATAAATTTCTAGATAAAAGCGGAAAGTGAACGTTTTACCGGATACTCTATTGTGTTTCATAAAATGAAGCGTTGTTAGCTTTAGAAAATTTTATATTCACTACATTTAGCAAATCACGAGGAAAATAACAGACCAGCAACTGTGATTACCAAACCTAATATTCAAAAATTATCATAACTATAAACTGTAAAATAAAAAATATATGCGGACCAACAATTTGTAATTTAATGTTATTTATTGCACTGAATTTTTAACAATAATCTGTTTTAAAATATTTTTGAGATTTTATTTTCTCTTACCCTATATTAAGATAAAGGGAAGGAAAGTATTTTTTTAGATCGATTTTTCTAAATTGAGTTTTCAATAAAAATACATGTTTTCAGGCCCCTGAACCCAAAAAAGCATGTTTTTAGCGATTGGTCTGGGTGTGAACAAAATATCTTAAAACAGAATATCGTACGGATTCAATACTTAACAAGCAAGTTCGGTACCTAGAGGGAACTCGGCATAAACATTTTTTATCAAAATTAGTCAAACTGAAGTAGTAGTTTATTCGTGCAATTCTTTACTTTGCGATTTTTTCAAAAATGACTTTTTCGATTTTCTTTAAAAAATTTCCCCATTATAAATTTTTGTGCTCTACACGATACACTAAGGGACAGACTAAGATATGCTTGCTGCAATCATACTGTGCACTCGTAATAAAAAAATTTTATTATTAAAAAATTTTTAATATGAATTTTAGAGCAAAAGTGATTATAATCAAAGTATATTAAAAACCCTAAAAATTTTATTTCAAGAATTCCTTTCTACAGAGCGTAGTTTAGCGTCAGTTAGTGATTTTCCGTACTTTTTCATTAAAATCGGTAAACATGAGTTTTTATGACTGCAGCCTTCATTATAGTTAAAGTTATCAAAAATTTAAAAAACCGACGTTTTTTCAACATTTCTTAGTTTAGCGTCAATAGTATTTCTGGATATGTTACTAAAAGCACTCGATAAAAAAATGGGGTTTAAAAATGGGATTGGTTTTGTAACATAGCTAAATATTTTTACAAAACTAGATAAAAAAGTATGACTCTGAATGGACAATTTTATATCTAGTAAAGGTACATACACCAAGAAAGCATAGCAACAATTTTAGAAAATATACATAGCAAGAAAATATCGTGTGAAGTGTTTTACATTAGATTTTCTATTGTTACATATTGTTTCCATACGAGGTATGAAATAAAATGAAGCCCTAAGTAAATCAAAAATATCTAGTAATTGGTATTAAGGAATAGTTTATATTTTACAATACCCAGATTTACACTACATGTAGAATATCAAAACAATAAGAATTCAAAACAAACAGTGATCTTACTTGAATAACTCTTTGTTAATACAGAAGGTAATGAATAACGCAGAGGATCACACAGTTATCGATAATATCACTAACGGTCATTAATGAATTTAATTAACCGGATATTGATTGCAGTTTTCTTTGGCATCTTGCCTCTGTAATGACTCTAATCCATGTTTACAAAAGTAATAATTCATTAACTCTGAAAGGGAATTTTAGATTTTCAAGGGAATCGTATTTTACTTTTAATAATCAATGAATTCACTCATAAAAACAATACAACTGTTGAAAATGAGTCACTGTAAAATACCGAGTTACCCGACTGTAAAATTTTTAAAACATTTTTTTCCATTTAAAATAATCAACAGCTTGATTAATAGCAATAACCATTCTTTACAAAATGGTTGATCTTTTTTTGATTTTATTTTAAATATTTTCGTGGTTGCACATTGCTTTACGATAGAAAATGAGCTGAAATTTGTTGTTTGAATGTGTGCAATGGAGCTTCTATGTTTATTTTTAATTTAACTTTGCGTTAATGCTTTTATAGTCATATTTTAATAATCCGACTTTTTAAGAGAGGAAATCTCTGTTTCGAGTTGTTTTTAGTTTCCTTGAAGGCTTGTCCGGTAAAGTAAAAGAAAACTTAAATTTAATCGCCCTGTTTAGTTCGTTTTTATTTCTTGCTAATATTTATGAAAACTTTGATAGTATTATTTAATTTTTAAATATGTAAGGTTCTTGTAAGTCAATGTTAATAGTTGCAATTTGTACGTACCAATAAGAGTTCGTATTTCGAAGTGCTATGGATTGGCAGGACTATAATCGGTCTATATTACCCGCTCAAGCGCATTTGGAAATGTGGAAACCATTCGTTCAAATCTGTTTCAGAGTAAATTATATAACGTTATTTATTTTATAAAAATAGATCAGAATATCTGCTAATTAGACTGTATAGATTTTTTTCTGTACTACAGTGTTTGTCGTTTTAGTGCAATGTGAGGTTTCCATCTTTAGTCAAGAATGATTCCTAAATATCTTATTGTGCCTGTCTATGAGATTGATATATGTTTATGTAAACTTGGAAATATGTTTGGCACCTTAAGGTGAAGAAAATGGGATTGGATTTTGTAAGATTGATCTTAATTTTTCACTTGTATAACAATTGAGAGAGTTTTATTAAGGGGAGATGGCATGATGGTTTAAACTCAAAATTTCGATTTTTAGTTTTTTTATGTTTTTATATTGTCTAGGCCTAGATCTGCCAGAGAAACATTAAATTACGTCAAAAAAATAATTTTTTTACGAAAAAATTAAGTTTTTATCTAGTTTACACAGAAAAACTATTATGTTACAAAGAACGAATATTTTTCACAATTTTATACTGCTCGTTTTAGTGCAAAGAGAATTTTAGTTTTTAAAATATCTGCATCACTGTTTTTCTGTATTCTCATCTGTTGGTTCAGCTTTCTAAACAACTGTTAATAGGAAATTTACTTTTTGTGTAAATTTTGTTTTTGATTTGTGCTTTTTTGTTTCTTGTGTTTTCCTGAAAAATTATATTTTTAACAGTAAGTACATTTTTCTCAAAAACCAATAAACCTACAAGGCTGAAATTTTTACCAGTTAATTATCTTGTATATTCACATATACCGACATTTTATGACTTCCTCAGGTGCTCCAAAAATTAGTAATACGCAAATAACGAAGAAACCAATTTGAAACAATTTTATGTTATGTCATTTTTTTAAAAAAATGGTATGGTCCAAAGATTAAGTAGAAAAAATGTAAGTAGCTCGAGAAGAAACCCGACACCTATAGTGTGTAAAGTTTAATTTCCTTATCTTTTACCAATCCTAAGAAAAATGAACCTAAAAATAGAAAATTTAACATTGGCGGGATGCAAAGTACAGTATCCTCTTAAGTGATATTACACGTGTTGCGAAACATCTATAATGTTGAAAATTCATGATTGGGATTGAACTCGGGATTAAGCTTTGAAGTCCAGTGTTCTTACCACTAAACCTCCAAGACGGTGTCTTTAAAATTATGGAGGGTATCTACTTGGTCAATATAATAATAATTTTTAAATCAATATCTTTTTAATAATTTATCGTACATTTAATTATTTTTTATAATTAAAGTCTACTCTAGTATATAAACTCTGCTGTATTCATTAGTTAAAAAGTATTTACGCATCTTTTGGAATAGAAGTAACATTAATGTTGCTCTAGAGATAGTGAATGTTGATAACGCTTCTAAAATTTATAAAGTATTTTATAAAGTTTAATCAATGCAAACCTTCTGGTAGAAAAGAAAATTGAGGAAGTGGAAATGACCGTCCGGTGGTAAGTGGTCTTGTATCGGGGAACTGAGAGAGCTCCCTTGGTGGTAAGCCATAGGCCTGTAGAAGGACGACTGTGCCAATACAGAAAGCCCATGCTTTATCATTTATGCAGTGAAATACTTCTCTACCATTCCCTACCCTTCATCGTAGCAAAACTGGAAGGAAAAACCCCAGACAACGTCAGGGCTCAACAAGGCACCATATTATAATTCTTTGAAAATTTCAGAACAAAACGATGGAATAAATAAAGCTTTTATTTAGACTTCGTAATTTATTCCGAAATATTTATTCAAAGTCGTTTCTTTGAACTTTTAATGTTTCAATGTACGAGTATATATATTGCCTGTTCTTGCTGATGCAGTAAATTATTAATAACTAATTCTCATTTACATAACTCTTGAATCTTTCATAACAAATTTAACAGAACTACATAAATATGTACAAGTCAATTTTTAAATACTTTTTCTATTTTAACTATTTTGTTCACTTTATTTTACTTTAATTTACAAGTATTCAGTTCTAAACAACCAGTTGTTTTATACCTGATTTTAATACTTTACACTCTATTATTTTACTTTTAACATTTTATTATTCTTTTGCAAAGAACACTACTCATTAACAGGAGCCTTGCGTTTGAATAATATAACATTGATTGTTATATAAATAAATAGGCTGTAAATTTAAATATTACGGTTGAATTTCAGGTAATTACAAACGTATTGACAATGTTTAAATATTGTTGTTGTTGTTGTTTAGGTCATCAGCCGAAAAGCTGGTTTGAATCCGTAAAGGTTTTAATAAGTAAAACGAGGAATGAGGTGATTTACCATTGTTTTCCTCACTGACTGGAAAAGTACGCCTATCAGCATGCCGGGCCCTCTAAAAAGCACATATTTTTTACTCTGCAAATGGCACTTTCACTTCATTCACCACAGGGTCTGGCTGTATAATGAAATTAATTATTTTCAGAGGAGACAACTCTGATTCGTGTCTTTTACACCTCTACCTCTTCTGTTCTTAAATGATTCAGTCATTTAATTGGCCAACCATGTGATAAGAAACAGAACTATTTATTTTAGCCCTGCAATGAACAGATTGAGTGTAAATAATTTGACAGTCCACCTGTCTGTTATGGACATGTTTAAATATTACTAGAATAAAATTAGTTCATCAATAAATTTTCTGTTAACGGAGAATATATCCGATGACTAGCAAATTTATCCCAAATCTCTGCTCTACTTTTTACGAAGCTGACAGTTGAGGTTACTTGGTCAATGTGAACTGTTCAGATCGTGGTTTTTAATCTTTCATAGTTTTGATTTAAATTGCTGGTTTATCTGGTTGGTTGTTTCACATAATAAGAAATGTTAAAATCTGCGTGTAGTGTATGAAAATGAATGAAGGAGGAGTGTTAACTATTGTCCCCAGAATTTTCGATCGAAAACGTTGCACTTTAGCCATGATTGAGGTTTTAGTTGTGGAATAGATCTGGCATCCGTACATCCACATTGGTTTAAGTAAGGATTTATAATAAAGTACTTTCAGATGAGGGAGTAATTTTGACCGTCGAGACTGAATACTGTTCAGCTGTTTGCGCTTATTCTCTAAAGCTTTGCACGTTAAGTTTGCATGTTAATTCTACATAAGCCTTCCGTCTATATGCAATTGAATTCTGTTAGTTTGTGTTATATAAAAATACTGCTGAGCAGCTTTGCCATCTCAGGGTAAAAGTAACATATTTTCTTTTTTTCGGAGTTAATTTCGATTCTACACTCTATAAATCATGAGTCTAAGATAATTAGATGATGTTGCTAACAAAATGAACTGTAGTTAGCACATGAACTGAAGAAAGTAGTACGGTATCGTCGGTAAACGAAGCTACGAGTACGTGATAGATGTAGTAAAAAATTCTTGAATAAAATAATATGTAACTAAAATAAAAGTGAAAATAACGTCGGTTATATTCATTCTTTCAGCATAACTTTGGAATAAGTCAGATATGTTATTGTTTCCTGTATCAAGTACACGCAATCACGCAAATAACAAAGAAACGCGTAGTCTTTTATCTAACGGAGATTGTTTACAAGAATGTGCATGAAAATCTATCGTTTCAGAATATGTTGGCTATAACCATCATGGAATAAAACTGCTTACGTCCTATATAATAGGAACAATAATTTATTTTTTTAATAAAATATGTAGGAACAATAATTAATTTAATTAACTGTATAGAACAAAACGTCCTCACAGATTCACTCACTCATTACGTATGCGCAAACCTCCCGATCACCTAAAAAGCTGAAATTCAGAATGTTTTTTCCTTAAAGGTTGAACAGGAAACCCAAAGGATTCATCTACAGGCCATTTGCCCCTGAAGGGTAAGAAGAACTTCTTGAAGGAATTCATATTATTTTTTTATCATTCCGAAGAGCGTTCCTGAAAAATAAAACATTGAATTTCGTCCGCTTGCTCCTAAGGGGAAATAATGATTAAATAAATTGCATAAATAAAAACTAATTATTTACTTTTCAAAAGAGATAAAATTATGTAGAGGTACTCAAAGATATTATATACTCAGATACTGAAGAGATACTCAGGAAGTACATTCTAATAATTGTGTTTTGTTATTGTAAATCATCGATCAGCTCTAATCGAAAAATAAATAGATATCGTCCTGGTATCACTATAAATTTAAAATTTGTGCTTTTGTTTTTAACGAAAGTATTAAAATAAATCTGTTGGATGTAGACTGTTGGATGTAGTCTTCTGTATTTGGAAACTGCTGTAAACGTTCTGTATTTTCTTCTTGTACTGCGGGAGCGCATGTGTCTCTATGTATTACAGTGTTGGGTTTGTAACAAGGCGCGTCTGTGATGTTCGGAGTATTTTTGACTGTAACATTTTAATTATATTACAGTGCCTTGTTATACCCTGGAGTTGTATTTCGTATGATCACACAGGTTTGAGTATTGTTAATTAAATTTAAAAAAAATTATTTTGTACTGATGATTTATGTTTTCTGTTAAGTATCCAAAATAGCTGTTGATGTTGTAATTTAGCTGTTATATTTTTCTCCATTACGTAACTTCTTCATGTTGTGCGCCTGTCTGTTTGGAGGCCAAACACACATGCTCCACATGATTTTAGAATTTGTAAATAGTCTAAAACTACTGGTGGATATGTTTCACGTATAAGTGTTAATTGTAATCCTTTAATTATAGTTATAATAATTTTTATTCACGAAGTGATATCTGAACTCAACTTTTATGCAACACTTCTGACGCTAGTGTATACATAGCATTTGTCGAAATAGATCGTACAGTTATACAGTATTGAGTATTAACATTTCTAATATAATTGATACAGGAATAATAAATGCAAATATTTGTTTCAGTACGATCTATAAGTATTCATTTTTTTTACTTTATGGAGTAGGCAGGTTGATCTGTTCCGGAAACCATCTCTTCTCTGGCATCCAAAACTTATCTTACCGGAGAGTTTTTAGTAATAGTGAACTAAACAGGAACAAGTGGTTCTTCTTTATCCGTTCCAATTGGCTGCACCAAGTACCTATTATGAATTTTCATTCTGTCATTAAATGACAGAATATCAGCCTAAATTTTAGACTAATAATGTCAATCTCATTGCGTATATCCGCATTCCTTAATCTATTCTCCCAGGTACAGCCTTTCATTGCTATCAGAAACCTCATTTCCACACCCGCAACTTATTTCGTTCCCACTTCAAAAATTCCCGCACCTCACTTCCATATCACAGACACCGCCATCATTTTATAAAATTTTAAACATGCGTCGTTCCTAATCCTGTGCTTCAAAGTTTTTATGTATCGCCCCGTAAATATTCTTAAACTTACTTAGTTTATTCGTCCCGTTCGGCTTGTATGTAAAAGAAACGTCGCATCCCAAATACAAAAAAATTTATGTCAAAACGTTCCCATTTATTTCTAATTTTGACCATACCTGAAAGTTTTCGAGAAACACCATTACTTCAGTCTTTTGAGGAGAGATTGTTAAATTGTAATCTCCATTCATTTTTCAAGTATGAAATCTTTTCTCATATTTTTTTCACTCTTTTACAATACTATACTTACCAGCTTTGCTTTCTGCAAAATATCTCTTACGCATCTGTCATACACTTTTAAATGATTTTACTAATTACTTTTCCAAGAAACTTTTCTAGGCTTGTTACTTCAACTATTTTCGCCGATAATATCTTTCACCCAAAAAACATTTATCAAAAAGTCTCTCTAAGTATCTAATGTCAAAGTTGTGTTCAATTTTACTCTTTCCTTTTTCTCATATTAACCCTGTTTCTTTTATTTACTTTTTCAACATATCCAAGGCTGTATCGTTTGTCACCCAATGTACACTTGTCAATCCTTGTTTTTAAAACAAAAATTTTCAAAACCGGCCGCACTGGCGTAGTTGGTAACGTGCTCGCCTCTCATCATGCGGTGTTGGGTTCGAATCTCACTCAGGCACGGCATTTTCATACGTAATAAAAAAATCGTTCACTCATTCACAGTTACAACCCAACGTCGTCGCTAATGACCACAGTAGTTGATGCCACGTTAAATAAACACAGAAAAAACATTTTCATTTTCATTCTGCAGTCAAAGTAACTTTGTCAAAAATGAGAATGATTTATACAGTATTTGATTAAATATTTTTACGGTTATTTTAAATATATAAGTATATTATTTTGTTATAATAACCACATTTACAAATATATGATAAAAAAAGATTGTTATCAGGACTCGTGGTCATTCAACCAATTTTATAAATTTAATTCAATTAAACTGATGAAATAAATTAAAGGTAATCTGTAACTTTGAACCACCACTAAACACATTTAAATTAATCAAATTATAATCTGTAAATCAATCAGAGTTTGTACTAAAGCTATCAAACTTCACTAATAAATTAACAAATTATTGTACATTGATCTAAACATCAATTTTCCTTATCCTTTCTTAGTACGCATTATAATCATCTCCGTTTTAATTTTTTTTTCCTCTTAAAACTAGAATAGACATACAAAAATTTAACAGTAATTTAAAACAAGAATAATTGCAATATTTTAAAATTAAAACAAAACTGGACGAAAGACAAAAGTTAAGTATCAGCAAACAGTACTGTAAATGTTTTTAAGAATTATGATTTTAAAAAAATCTTTAGGTTTCTTATACTGAAAATATGAAATTATTTAACGATATCTGAAACCATTTTAAATGCAAATAATAGAGTATACCTTTAATTAATTATATGGTACATAGAATTATTATTATTGTATTGTATTTTGTATATTTATTATGAAGAAAACAATATACCAGTAGAGTTCACTACACTAATCTAAATAATAGTGTATGTAGCACATTATATTGAGTAAATGTATACTCAGTGTAAGGAAGATGCAGACAGAATTACAGAGATATTGAATCGCTGGAGTATTAAGGAGATAACTGAATGAACTTAAATAACGTAATTTCAATTGTCTAAACAATAATTAAATTTGAAATGATAGTGTTGCTATTTCCTCTTATATTCAGTGAATTAAATTCCTTGTATTCTACAAACAGTACGTGTTTCCTTGAACATTCCATACATGTACTTAAAATACTAATAATACGACATTATTCGTATAAGACATCTTGTTGATTTAGTTTAAAAAAATGAAAATACATTTTCATGTATGTATTTGTTTTACAATAGTTTATAATGATTACAGCCGTAATACATTAGTATTACACTTTAAACTGTATTACGGGGTGTACTTACATTTAATATATTTACTTATATTTTGTGAGGACAATACTTGTTACATAAGATATTAAATTTCATGTGTATTAGCAGACAATTCAAATTCAGAGTACATTGAAGAAGTTACATAAAAATCTTTGGATGTACTGTACTACATTAGTATATAAATATATAAAATCTACTTATACAAGATTATACATACAAATTATTACCAGTATACAATATTTTTTAAGTTATACTTTAATATTTTCTTAGTTTTTAATAAGAAGTAGCCAAGGGAAATTAAACTACTAAATTAAATTGACCTCAAGGAACAGTTTTCCCTCCCTTGCTGTTTTCTATTTTCATTTCGGATGTACCAAAAATTGCTACTACTTTGCTTGCTACGTTTGCTGATGATACTGTTGTTCTTTCATCCTCTGGTGACCCTGTTCATGCTTCAAACGACTTTCAATACCACCTTGACATTCTCAAATTATGGTTTAGAAGATGGTGTATAAAAATTAATACAAACATAACGTACAAAATGACCTTCACCATTCATCGACAAACGTATCCACAATTATTTTTATTCAACCAACCTCTTCCGCCAACAAACAAAGTTCGGTACTTCGGATTATATTTAGACAGGCGGTTGACTTGGAACAAGCACGTCAACCAAAAGCGAAAACTACTAGGTAACAGACTGAAACAGCTGTACAGGTTATTAACCAAGAGGTCAAAACTACCCATGACTTCAAAACTCTTGACGTACTAAGTGATCCTTCAACCGATCTAGATATATGGTAGTCAAATTTATAATGCAGCAAAGCCATCATTCATTTCAAGAATACAATGTTTCCAAAAAAAATTCTTGCGACTGATTACTAATTGCCAAGGTACGTAACCAATAGAATACTTTACGATGGCTTACACGTTTCTTACGTCAACGATACATAACTAAAACTGTACCATAGATTCACAGACAAACTTCAACATCACAATAATCCCTTAATATGCAACAGGAATTCTCTAGACCTACCAAGAAATCGTACAAAGATGACTGAAACGCCGATGGAGTAGAGACATGATACATTAACGCAACTCTAACAATAATTACGTGTACAAAATATCAGTTATAATTTAACACAATTATCGTTGTCTGGAGAGACCACTGGGTGGTGTCCTCCTCAAAGCCATTAACGCGGTTATTTTTTAAAGTTTAATTATAAACATTTTTGCAGATTGTATTGATACTCGTAAATTAAAATAATAAAACAATAATGTCCTTTTTACTTTTTGCCTTCTATTGCTTTAAAATAATTTAATTTAGGCTTTCTTTTCTTAATACTTGTATTAACCAATTATTTTTTCTCCATCAAATGGTTAACACCTTTAAATCTCACCTTATTTGCGTTATTGTAAATATTTTTACATTTCTTACTTTGTCAGTTTATTAAATTCTCTTAAATCGTCTCTATATTTCAGAAGCTTTGTATTTCATTTCTCTTAACCCCTTATCGTGAAATGTTTGCTTCTGTAAAATAAGTACACTTTAAATATAACATTTTAATAAACGTTTTATTAAGTCTAATTCTATCTTGGTGTACAGAAAAATTGTTATTCTATTGAATGCTTCTTTTACCATCCATATAATTGTTTAATTTAAATTTTACTTTTACTATTTTCAGTCAGCATAATTCCCATGAACCTGCACTTGTTTACGCGTTTAAAACTGTTTATGTCAGATAATTTCAATGATTAATTATAAGGAGAATCAAAGAACACAATAAATAAAAATAAATTTGCCGGCCGCATTGGCGCAGTTGGTAACGTGCTCACCTCTCATCATGCGGTCCTGGGTTCGATCCCACTCAGGCATGGCATATTTTCATACGTTATAAAAAATCATTTCATCCTCCATTATATATAGTTACACCCCAACGTCGTCGCTAATGACCGTTGTAGTTGATGCGACGTTAAATAAATGAATTAAAAAAAATTAATAAATTTATGTAAACTAAGAAAATTAACCTGGCAATAATAATACTGTAAGAATACATTTATTAACTATTAGGGTGATGATAACTGTAATTTGACTTAAAAGCTAGATGGTAATTAAATTAATGATTCTTTTCATTAAATATTAATACATTTAAAAATTGTTTAACTAATAAACTGTAAGAAAGTATCGAGTATGAATTGTAGTAGTATATTTAATGTTATTTTAAAGTATCAATAAATTGTGTATAAATTAGATTCAAACACTATTAACTGAAGATAATAAAACAGACCAAACTATTTAAAGATAAAATTTCTATGATATTTATTATGATTTAAAAACGTTCCACCAACATTTTAAGGTAACATCATTTTAATACATTATTAAAATTTATTTCAATTTAAGATATCATTAAATTTAAGTTGGTGGTGTAGTACCATTGAATTGGGGTTTAATACATATTTAAAAAGTTTCTTTTAAAATATATTATTCTACTGAGTATCGAATGGGTTAAAAATAAATGTTACCTCCACCTGAATTAAGAGGTTACTGGTGAAAGAAATTTATTGAACATCTATTGCCATCCTAGTTTTATCTTCCGGAAGAAATAAATGTGTACATTTTGGCAACAAGAATGAATTCGCAACGTTTTAAGAAATTTAAATAATGCATATAAATATTTCTTGGTAATAAATAATGTTACTTTAAAAGTACTTTTACACATTTTGTTCTTAGAAAATAAATGTGTAAAAGTATGTCAAAAATTTTGTTCTTATTACTGTAAGAAATATTTAGGCTACAAATAATTTTTTTATATACCACTTCCAATTAGTCTAAATTACAAGACTACTGGTTAGTATATTAGATAATTAAAATTAATCAAAGGATATGAAACTATTTGACATTTCCATTGATATGTATTAAAACTGAAGACCACAGAGAAAAACGTTTTATTTTAATTTATTTATTTATTCGTATAATGGTCGCTTCAACATCTAGGTCATTAGCGATCACATTAAAAGTATAAAGCTTAAGTTTCATGTTACATAAAATTACACATTAAAAAAGAAAAAACCATGTTATTAAAATACAATTTATAAACGTTAATATTAGATACATAGATCTATAATGGGTAACAAGGAAAGTTGTATAAAAAAAATCGATAGTATATATACGTATACGAGTATATATATATTTTTTGGTTTAACGTCTGACTGTTCTGCAATTACTGCTAATGCAGACGGTGAGGGATGAAATTATTTTTGTAACGTATGAAAATATGCCGTGCTTGAATGGGATTCGAACCCAAGACCGCATGATGAGAGGCGAGCACGTTACCAACTACGCCAATGCGGCCGGCATTGATAGTAGTACAACAAAGCAGTGGACGAATATGAATTTCGTGTTGATGATGTTAATGATTTATAAAACTGCTGGTAAAATTAAAGTTTTTTTAAATTTAATTTTTTAATTTTTAAAAATTCAAGCTCTTGGATAAATTCAAGTTCATCTGTTATTAACAAATTCCTTGTTTATACCATGATTTTTAGCCCAGTATGAATGCACGGTGTACAGCTATTGAGCACAGCCGGTAAAAGTAATAATATACTGTTGAATTGTTTCTAGATTCCTAATTGAAACGCGAGGGAAAAGGAACTCTCCGCTGTCAACCATCTATTTTTTTTTTTTTTGCGCCCTGAGGACTTCAGGAGCCCTGAGGAGGAGTGTAGGACATGTCAGATATAACACCTGAAATACATACAAGAATCACACTACTATCAAGAAAGAAATTCTTGTACGCTATAAAAAGTTTCACCGATCAAATAATTTTTTAAATTTTTTTTAAAGGAATTCAAATCCTCACAACACTTTAAAGATTGGGTTAATTTATTTATGAATTTTCTCCCTGCATAAGTAGGTTTTTGTTCAAGCAATTTTGTGGA
Organism: Catonia carolina; assembly: GCA_035578175.1. Lineage (NCBI taxonomy): Eukaryota > Metazoa > Arthropoda > Insecta > Hemiptera > Achilidae > Catonia > Catonia carolina. The sequence goes on from JAQMRL010000002.1 coordinate 88,787,734, forward strand.
GTGATTAGCCACATAATAATCATTCCTGTTTCTCGTGTTATGATTGTGAACATTGAAATTCTGCATAAAATTATTTTGCCTAACATACATAATCACCTCAAAAATGTAGAGGGAGGGAACTGTAAGCAATTTAAGCTCCTTAAATAATGGCCTGCATGAGGTTAGCTGGTTAGCTCCCACCATACACCTAATAGCTTTCTTTTGAATTTTAAAAACCCTATTCATATTACCCATGCTAGAATTACCCCATACTAAAATACCATAACGGATATGAGACAGAATGAGGCCATGATAAGCTGCCATTAGTAATTTTTTATCATTTAATCTGGCAATTTGTTTTAATGCAAATACCCCAGATGATATTTTACTACAAACTTGATTGGTATAGAAGTCCCAGGACAAAGATCTATCTAGAGATACGCCCAGGAACTTCACTGTTTCTACATGCTCTAAACTATTATTATGAACAAATACATCAACTTCTCTACTTTCTTTAACGTTATGTTTATTTTTAAACTGCAAGTACTGACACTTTTTCCCATTAACTGTTAATAACATTTGATTCAAGAACTGTACTACGGATTCTATGTTAACATTTGTATTTACTTCAAGAGCATCTACCAGTGAACTGTTACTGATTACTGAAGTATCATCAGCAAACAACAAAGCTCTGCCATTAGGTATGACTTCTGGTAACCTATTAATGTACAATAGAAACAGAATTGGACCTAAAACTGACCCTTGTGGAACGCCTGCTTTGACTTCAAGCTTTCCAGATACAACCTTTGTAAGTTTCCCTCTAACAACCCTAGATAACTCCACACACTGTAATCTATTAATAAGGTAAGATTGAAACCATTTCAATTCTACATCCCTAACGCCTAATGACTCTAGTGTTTTCAATAAAATTTCATGATCAACACAATCGAAAGCTTTACTCAGATCCAGAAACACTGCCAATGCTTTCTCCCCGGCGTCCAGTATATCAACTACTTGCTCCACAAGTGAAACAATTGCAGTTTTAGTTGATCTACCTTTTTGGAAACCATGCTGATCCTCTGAGATGATTAGGTTTTCAGTCAAGAAACTGATTAACCTAATAAATACTACCTTTTCAAAAATTTTACTGTTTGTGTTTAAAATACTTATGGGCCTATAATTTTCAACTAACTGGCTATCTCCATTCTTAAATATAAGCAATATTTTAGCCTCCTTCAGTTTGTTTGGAAATACACCTGCTTCGAGTGAGCAGTTAATCAAATGAAGGAGAGGAGTAATTAAAAGATGTTTACATTCTTTAACAATTATACTAGAAATCCCATCTAACCCACATGTTTTCCTACTTTTCTAACTATCAATAACTGATTCTAATTCCTCACTTGAAACTAGGCTAAATAAGAATTCATTTACTACCTTGTTACCTTTTGGATCATAACATCCCACTGTTTCCCTAATCTGTTGTTTAAGTTTTAAAGCTACTTCCTGGTAATATTTGTTAAAATAATTACAAATGTCTACTCCATTCTCTATAAGTTCATTGTTTTTGTTAACAATATTAGGTATGTCAGTAAAACTTTTGTTGCTAACTACACCTCGATTCTTATTTATTATTTCCCATATTGCTGAGTTTAGATTTGGTGATTTATGAAGGACTTAAGCAGTTTTTTTTTAAATTTAGCTCTCTGGACTTCCTGGCATAATATTTTTTAATAGTTTTGTACCTTTGTTCGTTAAAGGTAGTCCTTTACCAACTTTGGTTGAAGTATTCCACATCAATCATTTTATTTATTCATTGTTCTTGAAAAAACTAAAATAAAAATAAAACAAAATATAAAAAGCAAAAAATTAGGACTTTTGAAAGATAAATTAAATTAGTAGACCTAAAGAAACTAGTATTATAGGTACGGACTTATCAATTTACTGATATTTTCAGAATGTGTCGTTTAGGTCAACAGCGAAAGGCTGGTTTGAAACTTTAGAGGTTTTACTAAGTAAAAACGAGGAGTGAGGTTGTTACTAATGCCTTCCTTACTGAGTTAAAAGAGTATGCTTGTCAGCATGCCAGGCCCTTCGTAAAGCACCCACTTTCCACCCTGCAAATGACACCTTCACTTCATTCATCACAGGGTCTGGCTGTATATTGAAATTCAATACTCTCAGAGGAGATAACTCTAACAAGTGTGTTATACACCTCTACCTCTTCTGTTCTTAAATTGTTCAGTCCTATAATTGGCCGACTACGTGATAAGAAACAACAGAACTATTTTTTGTAGCCCTGGAACCAACAGATCAAGTGCACTTAATTTAACACTCCACCTGCCCGTTATGGGGAATTTCAGAAGGTATAATCCCATAATTCAGTAATTTACGATGATAACAGAAATTGTGTAAAATAAAATACCAATACTTGATCCAAAAAAGTATAAATCACAGTTACAATGCTACTGTTGAACTGTAGTTGAAAACAACAATATTGTAAAAATAACATGATCATGTCACATCAAATTGTAAAACGTACATTTGTAAATGTACTAGACACTTTATTTAATATGTATCCCACGATAATGTAAAACCTTTACTAGTTGAACAAATGATTAAAATTCATTAATCAGCTGACATTCAGCTCTGAAATTATTTAAAAAAATAGCCGGATCTCCAAAAAAATGAACATTGAATTAAATGTCTAAAATTAGGGCTATCTGCAAAATTGGCAATTTTAACTATCAGCCATTTTGGACTATAACATCGTAAATAGATTTCATTTACGTCATTTTTCTCGTCTTATGAGGTCTTTTAAACGGCATGTCTAATGATGGGGTTCGCCATTTAAAAATTTTGAGTTGCTAGCCCCAGCCGCCTCTACAAAAAGTGGTCAATTTGCATTACTACCACCAAAAGTTAATTATATCGACCTATAAAACGCTTCAAAAGTTGTATGTCGTCATCTAGAACAGCTGTTATGTTATGAATAGGTTTCAGACTTTTCTCTCACCCAGTATACTGTTTAAGGTGTTTATAATTTGTTTATTTATATTATTTTTGTTTGTCATTAAGGTATCTGCGCTGTTTGTATTACTTGATTTGTTTGTTATAAATTTTTTTATCTATTTTTAACTGTTTTCTTTATAATATCTTTATTTCTTCAGTTAATTTTCTAGTATTACTTACATTATAAGGTTATATTTTTTTCAATTTGTAATATTACTTAAATTTTGTTTAGATAGTGCTGATAAAATTCAAAGACTATAGATATATAAAAATGAAGTTACAAAAAAGAAACCATTTTAAAACTGTTTTATTTATAAAAACCACTAGAACTTAAATTCACTAAGATATCTTACTTTTTAATATTAATCTTGATTCTTTACAGAGTAGTCTAAACAAACAGGGAGACGTTTTTCATTTTCATCTAGCACAATCCTGTCTTATTGCAATGCTTAGGTAAGATTACTGAACGTTAAAAGACTAATGTTCTCTACAATTTATTTCAAGTGCTGCAGGAAATTCCTAAGAGTTGTCTAAAGATTAAGTGCACTTTTCTGTCTTAAAAAAAACGATATGACAAAAAACTAAACAATTTTTGGAGTGGATGTTTCCTGGTTGACGTATATCATAATATCTAGTTAAATAACATAAAAAACAACAATTACACAGTAGATGACTCTCGTCTGATTAAAAAAGTCAATAGTTTATCATGACAAACTGACGAAATAGTACGCTTATAATATACACTGATATATTTTACGTTTCAACTGATGAGAATGCATGATGTCCAAAAGGAACTATTGACTTTTTTTAATTAAGCGAGAGTCATCTATTGTATAATTGGTGTTTTTTTTTATATTATAATATAATTCTAAACAATATTCCGGAAAAGTTTTATCAAAATCATATTTATACATAACCACCTTGCAAATTTTAATTATGTTTTTTTTATTGTTTGTATTCCGTTAACTGTTTGGAAGGTTCTGATGTATTCTGTTGGGGATCTTCTAGAAAGCTAACTCGGCAACCTAAGTAAATAAGCGCGATTTGTTAATTTTCGATGGGTCTTCTTCAATAATTTGGGTAGTTAAGTTGAATAATATTTAGTCGTTCAGAGTATTGAAATCTTAATATTTTATAGATAAGAATTTTACTCCTGTTACATAATGACATTAATATTTTTTATGGTATTCTTATAAAAAATACAGTTTAAGTAATAATTTTGGCTGTTGTAAAAACCTATCAATTCAAACGTGATAAGGAACTGCTGTTGTTTAGGTCATCAGTTGAAAGACTGGTTTGGACCTCTAGAGGCTTTACTAAGTAAAACGGGTAGTGAAGTGGTATACCAATGCCTTCCTTAGTAAAATACACCCTCCAAAAAGCATCTACTTTCCACCCTGCAAACAACACCTTCACTTCATTCACCACAGGGTCTGGCTGTATAATGAAATTCATTACTCTCAGAGAAGATAACTGTTATTGGTTTCTTTTACATCACTACCTCTTTTATTCTTAAATGCTTCAGTCGTATAATTGCTTGAGCATGTGAAAAGAAACATAACTATTTTTTTAGCCCTGCGGAACTATAGCACTATACTATTTATCCGTACAGTATACTATACACTGTTGTACTATAAGGAACTATAGCACTTCTAAAAATTAGCCTATAAAGAGTAGTATTAAAAGATTAAAACAATTTCCCTTTTATAGGAAATAATATTGTATAGTAGCAGGCAGTAGATGTGATATTCAGTGGAAGACAATGCAATTGCTTCGGAATTTACTTGCAGGGATAAAAGAAGAACTTAAAATAAAATCTCGGTTTCATTTTTATAAAATTAAAATATATAGAATATTATTTATTTTATTTATAATACATAAATAATATATGAGCAAGGAATTAACAGAATATTTGTTCATAACAATTTGAAATTTTTTTTGGTCATATATAATTATTTACGTTTTGTATTTCACGTATATTTGTATTTTATTTACTGTCAAACACCTACCAAAATTCAAGTTGTGTAAACAAGAATTGGAGCAATAATATCGTTGTAGATTGTTTGAATTATTTACATGGTGTGTGTATATACTGCTGCTAATTTATTTTGAAATCCAATTAAAATTGGTGGGCCAAGCGTAACTTGAAACAGAGGAAAGTTTATTTTCCCAGCGCAATATAAAGGTGGCCGTACGTTACCACAACAGTTGGGTGTTTGAGGTAAATTCTGTAAATGAATGAGTGTGTTTGTAGTTACGCCGTGAATAATATGCGAACAAAGAAATATTTAAAATTATTAAGTTTCTGTTACATTTATTTAGTTGAATTTCGATTTTAAAAGTATAAACTTTGTTGTAACTATCTAATAAAAATACTTAGTTCTTAAAAGTAAGCTATTTCGCTGAATGGATCGTACCTAAATATTTTAGCTTCATCAAACCTACTTAATTTAACAAACTATTGATCGTTATCAATTTTATTGGATTCTTGCCGTGAAATGAACACACAGATTGTTTATACAAAAAAATAGTGTTTGTTAACCCATATCTATGTCTACCATACGAGATAGCTCGCATAACCGATGTTAATTAATAATTAAATTTTCCGTCAGTTGACTGACAGATTCAAAATATAAAAAAGTGTAAAGACAATGCAAGTTGCTTACAATGACCAAGAGCTCCTTTGGTAAAATTTCTATTAATTAATTTTGTTAGACCTACAGTAAATCTTTTATTGCGATATTTGATTTAATTATAAAGCTATCAGTTAGTTAGCGTAAACGATAGCGAAAAAGACGGTCTAGAGAGAAGAGCGGATAAAATGGAGAATCTATTCAATAAAAATTTTTAATAAAAAAGCGTTATTATGAGAAGAAAAACTTAAATATAAGAAATAATTTAGCCTGAATCTTTGTATGGCGCGGAAACACTGAAAATTATTTTTAAGCAAATTATTGATAACAGAATAAGTATAGAAAAAAATAAAAATAAATAAAAATCTAAGAAAAAGGAAGCAGAATTTAGCAAACTATGCATAAACAAAGAATATTTAGCAAGATTGAAAACGTAATCCACACAATGAGGAAACGGACACATATTTTCTCGACATGTACTAAGAACGGACCAGCAGAAAAAATAAATTATTGACAAGCTTATGAACCTCAAGATTACACCAGCATGGTTTACACAGACACTAAATGGTTACCATGAAGCATGAATAACCTCAGAGTAAAAACACAACGGAGAAATATTCAGAAACAAGACCCAGAAAGTGATCTTCACGAAGGGGAGTACGAGGAGGAGACGTCAACCTCACAATATTGAACAACTTAAAAAAAAATCGGAGAGAATGAAGGGAATGTGGGCGAGAAAGAGAATGTACAGAAAATAGGGAGTAATCTAAATATTGATCTATCATGCTTTCTTTAAAGAGGTATTCAAACAAATTACAAATTTTTTGATAATAATTTTTAACGGTTGTCTCTGTGGCATAGTGGTTAGCTTGCTACCATCCAAAGTGAAAGATCCCGAGTACGATTCCCGGCTAGGGTGAGCAAGTTATTACAAGTAAAAATTCACCGTTCCGTATTCACAACCCATCGTAGTCGCTAATGGTTTAGCTAGTGCCGGCCGCATTGGCGTAGTTGGTAACGTGCTCGCCTCTCATCATGCGGTCTTGGGTTCGAATCCTACTCAGGCACGGCATATTTTTGTACGTTACAAAATATCATTTCATCCTTCACAGATACAACCCAACGTCGTCGCTAGACAGTAGTTGATGCGACGTTAAATAAACAAAGAAAAAATGATTTAGCTATTAATGCGACTTTATTAAAATAAACAAAGTAGATTGTAACATTTTTAGAAATTCATTTGTTTATTTATTTAACTATTCGACATGTTTCTCATGCTAAAATTTTACTATTTTGCACTAAGCATACTGTTTGTTGTACAGTAAGTAATAGTTAATTTACAGCAAAATCAATGTTTTACTACGTAATTAATTATTCATGCGGTATATACGATAGCGTTCATCCAGTCTAAATTGGCTGACTGACTGCTTGATTTTGAACTGTGTCTGCTAGTTGTGTGTTAGTTGATCCCTATGAAGTATGTATTGTTGTATATTGTATATGCGTTGTAGTAGTATTGTTAAGCCGGTCTATGAGGCACAGGTCCATATTACTGGATGCGGATTTTCGGGAAATTATTTTAATTGCATCTATTCATTTTATTTTACCCCTGCTTAAGTGGGCATGTGCCACAACGATGACATGGTCTTCAATTTTATTAACTATGAATTTTTTTTATATCGCACGTACTATTAATTAAAGGCCCATTCACACGACGCCAGTTTACTAGCTGCTAGTACTAGCAGAACCTTCTAGCGCTCGAAGACTGTTTCCACGGAGCAATTTTATAATTACCAGTGTTCTGATAACAATATATGAGTTGTGTTGTGTATTGTTGTACAAAGTACAACTTACTAGTAACTAGTAATGTTTACAAACGTCCACACCGAGCTAGTTTACTAGTGCTAGTCAATCATGTGACCTTTTCTCCCCTACTAGCGCTAGTCTAGCAACGTTCCTAAGGCCGCTCTTACACCAGAGAAACTCGACCTCGAGGCGATTAAAATGACTCGACCGAAAAACGAGGCGCGTCGTGCATGTTCGCACAACGAGGAGACTCGACCTCGACGTAACTGTTCAACCTTTTCTTCGAATCCACCTGCAGTTTGCAAAATGTCAAGTGACATGCGAAGAAGACGTAGTCGTTGCTTATTACTATTTAAGAAGAAAACAGAAAAAACCCGCAGCTGTTGGATATCACCGTATGTAAGTAATAATCGTAATAGAGGAGCGTATGTGTATGCCCAGAACTCTCCTGTGATGAAAATTTAAGTATTTTTATCGGATGCCAAAAGAAGGTAATGTCTCGCCAAGAATATTCTGTCAAATTAAAATTGTACAGACATAGATATTTTTCAACTTCAAGCACAAAAGCTACGTTGGTCTGCCATGATTAAAGGTGACTATTCGAGCAGATGTTGGACAAGCTGAGTCGCATGCGATCTTTTTTTTGGTTTTGGAATTACTGCTAATGCAGACGGTGAAGGATGAAATTATTTTTTGTATGCCGTGCCTAAATGGGATTCGAACCCAAGACCGCATGATGAGAGGCGAGCACGTTACCAACTACGCCAGTGTGGCCGGCAAATGTTCAGACCCTAGCCGGGAATCGAACCCGGGCCTGGCTACCGCATTAGGCCTACCTCTAAGCTACTGAGGCGGCGTTTGCGATCGAGCTTGCATCGATGTCGTACTGGTGGGAGGAAGAACATAAAAATGTAAGGGTACGACTCTTATAGGATGTCGAGTCGAGGTCGAGTTGCAGTTGAGTTTCACAGGTGTGAGAGCAGCCAAAACGTTCACACCGAGCTAGTTTACTAGCGATGGTCAATGCAATGACCTCTTCCCCCGTACAAGCGCTAGATAAATCAAACATGTTCAAAGTCACTAGCGCGCTAGTTAATACTAGCGCTTTACCTAAACTAGCTGCTAATTGTTCGTTCCCACAATGCTAGTACTAACTGCTAGTTTACTAGAAGCTAGTAAACTAGCGTCGCGAGAATTGGCCTAAGCTGCTACAGTACTGTTCGTTCACGACTGGTTTTCAACCGTCCGTCCCGTCCAGTAGCTCACTGATTATTAATATTTTTGCTACGATTTACAACGTCTGGGCTACTGGAGGCTAAATTGTAAAGCTAAAAATATTATTTTATTGACTTTTTCTTTACTTTCAATACAAATATTTTTATTCTCAAATGTTACAAAATATTAACTGGGAACAAAAAAAATCAATCAATAACTAACCATAATACAAGTATACATAATACAAGTGTATAAATAATTGTTTGAGACTGTTCCATTGGTGTATCATACAACACAGAACTTTGGACAGAATCTCATGTTTCAATTAAAACTCTCGATATGTGTATAGATATGTATAAAATTTTATTATAATATATAATCGTTTTAACTTAAATTTGGAGTCCGAAAAACAACTTTAAATTCGAGACTCCAAAAATGTAGTTTCTTTTAATTTTCATTTGCATGGTATTTTGGCTTACACATGTTGAAAATATTCTACGTTATTTTACTGTAATAATTAAATTATGGTCTTTTCGGGATCTGGGTATAATAAATAATAAACAGGCTTTCATTAAACGTAACTATTATTAATTATTTACAAGATTATAAATTACAATAATTAATTATTAAACTTAAGACTATTAACAAATACAGTTAGATTACTTCAATTAAATCGTCGTCGTCGTCGTCGTCGTCTTCATGGATTAGGCTGTGCGTTAGCCCGTTCCGGCGTCCATCTCTTCCTCGGTCTACCAATACATCTTTTACCTGTCGGATTATGGATCAATGCATTTAATGGAAGGCGATCTTGGGACATTCTTAACACATGCTCTGACCACTTTTCTTTGTATGTCCTTATAGTGTTCAACAATGGTTGGGCACCGCATTCATTCCTTATTACTTCATTACGAATGCGATCCTCTCTTGTGCAGCCCTTAACTTGCCTTAGAAATCGCATTTCCGCTGACTGAATTCTCGATTCCTGTTTTCTCGTCAGCACCCATGCCTCACTTCCATAAGCCAAAGTTGGGATCGCCATTACTTCATAAAATTTTAGCAATGTGTTTTTCCTGGCTCTACTCTTGAGAGATCGACTTATTGCACCACATACCATGTTGAACTTAGTTTTTTTTGACCCAGTCAGCTCGCTCCTGGGTCTCACTTTGAACTAAGTAAGAATGAGACATAACTGGGGGTGAGACACTGGGATGGGGGCCTCAACCCCAACACGGCGCGTCCCAATGGCTGATAGGGAAAGTTCCTGTAGACATACAGGACAGGTGTGAATAAGACAGAAGGTCAAATAAGCACTCGCGGATCAACTGAGGCATGGTTAACGGCTCTATGGCGGAAGAGGAAAGCTTCCCAACGGCGGATGAGGCGGATGAACCTGGGGGAGTCAACTCTGAGAACAAATCCTGTGGGTTTGGAAGCAGAGAGGTGGCGGTCCCACCACCAAACTTGCCCAGCGCAGCGTTCGTATCGCGGCCTGGGGACTAATATATTACTGACGAGCGTCTAAATAAAGCCTCGGATCAGGACTTCAATTAAATTAATTACAAAATTTAAGCTTAAACTAAACTTGACTGTAAATAAAATAACGTCACTTAACAATAAAAACAATGATACATCTGTCCACAATTACTTGCTACCACCCGTACGCATATGCACTAATTCAGAACCGGTCTTGTAACGATACTATTTCAAACGACCGACAAAACTTTCCATTCGCAATTAAAATAACAACTAACTCACTACAAAGGCGCTAACAATGTTTATACCTGCGATCTGATAGTTTCTCCAAACAATTGAGTACGTTGTAGAAGGAATCAAAATAAAAACAAACATTTCTACTTGTTTCGATTTTGGAGAATCTCTATTCAAAACATTTCATACGTCACGAACCATTATCCTTGTTCAATACACCCCCTCATACAATACATAATTTATTTCCTTAAATACTTCAAGAACATCACAAACTAAACTATTGTTTATGTCACAAATTTTTTTATTGGCTATAAAAAACGATGTCGATGAAAGTCAAACACAAGGTCTTAAATTAAATATTTGTTATAAGGCTATAATATTACTTGTATACTAAACTAAACGAAACTAAATTACTAACTTTTTTTTAATTATGTTATAAGTTAAAAATTAATACATAACAAGCTAGCAAGAATGACTAAACGGAAAACGGCTAGTAAATAATTGATATATTTGCTTTAAAACCTTTTAAAAGTTCGACCTCTTTATTAGGTTTTTAGCTGTGTATGAATAAACATGGTTAAATTATTTTAAATAGCTTCTTATTTTTATTCAACGAAGTAAAGAGAAGAAATTTAAATATCATGATTTAATAATGGAAGTTTCTTCTCCAAATGCGACGGATGTAACAATATATCAGGCTTACTTGACAGTTGATTTGTCTTCTTTCTAACAAACTTAATACATTTCTCTGACAATCATACTCCAGATAATCTGGAAATAGTTCTTCTAGTTGATATAAAAAATATATAATCAACAGTTAAAATTTAAAGTGTTTAAAAAAACAGTAAATGCAAAACAATTACAGCGCAAAGGTATTCCATTCGTATAAAAGTTGATAATAAAAATACTCGTAACAAACATTAAAAATTCAGTAACAAATATGAGATCTTGTACCTTGTTCACCAGTTGTATAACATGATTTCTTTAAAATTAAGAAAAATTATAAGTTTAGCCTTGAGTTGAATTTTAAACTATAAATAAATTCTATGAATTTTAATTAAAACTTGATGAGCATGAGTATTACGTCTGATGCAATTCCGTTACTAAAATCTAGTTTTAGTTCAGAACAGATTAAAGTCTGAATGTGTTATTTCAATAGTTTTAAAAATTTTATGCATTAATTTGGGCTTCACTGTTTCCGTGGGAACAAATGCCAAACGGTTTTGGTGGTTTTCCAATCTATCTTTTTACTTTTATTTTTTCCATGAAAGTGTTGATGGGTTATTAGAACAAACTAAAATTTTATCTAAAAAGATACACAAAAAGGAATTTAAAATATTAGATTTTAAGTTTTGAAATGACAATATTAGACTAGCTTGTTGATCACTATCAATTCCATATGTCCGTGTTGTTTTGTTTACATTTTTGGGTGTTAAAATAATTCGTAAAAGAGATATAACAAGTATTCAGAGCTCAGAGATGATGAAAACTGTTAAAGGTTATCGTTTAATAGCCAACAGAATGTACCTTGTATTGGTTACCTTAGTAAAGAAAGGAAATTTAAGTATTTTCTCATATTAGGCGTAAATGGTTTCTTTTTTGTTTTTATTTTCATACACTGATGTGCATATGGCGAGCAGCCGTCCCTACGAATATCTGAAGAGCACCAGCACCAGCTTATAAGAGGGCGGTTGGGACGGCCAAGAAGACGATGAAAAAATTACTTGAGACCAGAATAGGCCGTTGCCTAATCCGTTTTTGGAGAACAAGGCAAAAAAGAATTTAATTTGTAGACCAAGAAAAGCAGTGAGTTATTTTCAATTAACTAATACAATCGGTGCTGTTTGATTTGGAGTCTAAGATTATAATTTATCAGGAGTTTGTTTGTACAATATTTAGGAGTATGGCAGAAAATTTTTTTTTTATTAGTTAACTAAACATTAGTTCAGTCTGTCTGTGTGTAACTTGTATGTGTATACAAATCAACTGGGATTTGGGATAATGTACCTGTTAATGTGTTTGATCTTCACTTCTAAAGTACGTCCACTACTGTATGCTAGTCTTCCTTACAATAAAAGCATTATGGTACAATCTCTCTAATCTAATTACTGTTTTAGGCAATTTGTCGTATTATTTACATTGTATTATTTATTTTCCCTTAACCGGCAGGTGGCGTGTTAAATTATTTGCACTACATCTGCTTGTTCCAGGGCTACAAATAATAGTTCTGTTTCTTATCACATGGTCAGCCAGGTATATAACTGAAGCATTTAAGAACAGAAGAGGCAGAGGTATAAAAGACAATAATCAGAGTTATCTCCTCTAAAAGTAATGAATTTCATTATACAGCCAGACCCTGTGATGAATGAAGTAAAAGTTTCATTTGCAGGGTGGTAAGTAGATGCTTTTTAGAGGGCCAGACATGCTGATAAGCATACTTTTTCACTCGGGGAGGAAGGCATGATAAACTACCTTACTCCTCGTTTTACTTAGTAAAACCTCTAGAGGTTTAAGCCAGCCTTTCGGCTGATGACCTAAACAACATATTATTAATAAAATTATAACGATTAATTGTAATTTCTGTAGTAAACAATAAATAATTGTATTTTTTGTTTTTTTAAACACAAGAGACGCTAATTAAGAAGATAAATTAATGTAGAGAAAAAAACGGTTCACTCAATGATAAAGAAAATTTTTGAAGGTCAATTTAACGACCTTGAGAACACTGTTAACCAGCTGTTCTATCATATTTATATAAGCGTAACCTCTTATGTTCATTCCAAAATGTCCGCTTTGTTAGAAACTCGTATACTGTAAGAGCAACGTTCAATTGTTAGATTTTTGTTACCCTGAGGTGTAAAACCGTAGGTTTAACTCTCTCTTGCATAACAATGTGCCCCGTCACACCATTTAGAGAACGGGAGAAATGCTCGAGAAGTTGGGCTGAGAGGTGTTAATTTATTCTTTCAGTACTCTCCTTCTCCGATTTTGTTTGTTTATACCACTCAAAGGTTTTTTACACGGAAAAAACTTCGACGACAACGTAGTGGTTAAAAGAAATCGGTGCGCGAATGGTTTAAACAGAAAGGTAAAGATCTCTACGCTTTCGGAATCAGAAAGCTCACAGAACGGTGGAACATATGTCGAATATTGCTGGAGACAATGTTGTCTACATCAATCTGTTTAAGTTTTGAACGTCCCTCATACGTTTTTGCATTCTTCAAACTGTATTATACATATTTCAAACTGTTTGTCTTGTTCGTGCCAGCCCACACGTTACATGGAGAGTGAGAGCTGTCTAAAGCCGTTGCATGTCACTACAAGTTTAATGCACTTTTTACTCTACACACACGATTGACTATCATCCAATAAACAGAAAGTACATTATGGCGAATCAGGTAGTGACAATATTATTCCTACGGAATGGAAAGAGCAGGTTCATGCGCCATATGAAATGGCACAATTTGTATTAGACGAGCTGAGCCCATTCAGTTTGAACAAATTATACGTATTCCATTATCATACATCTTTTAAATTAGATATGATACCGTGAAATTACAATAGCCTAATTTCATATAGAAAGAATAAGAAGAAAAATAAGTGCTTTTACATTTTTGACCCAAATAATCTTATTTTCTCGTGAAATTAATACTGTTACTCTATAAGTAATGAAAAGTATTATGATGTGCAAACAAGGAATGGGGCCAGAGAGATTTTAGTTCAGAGAAACGAAATTGTTAAGTTGGTGAATAACAACAATAGGTAGAGGAGTTGAGGGTGGTTTAGTGAAGCAAACATAGTAAGGTTTATTGTACTCCTTGAAAATTCTGTTGCACTAACTACAAAAGTAGAAACAGGAATTTAATTCTGTGTAACCATAAAATAAAACAAAATATTTTCATTTATTTCCCCAGAGAAAGCGTGACTGTTTTTATTTTATGCGATAGTACGATTCTTAAATTTTAAATCAAATATTATATTACACTACATTGTAAAAGCAATAACACTTATCTAATATTTCATTTTCCTTAGGGAAAACTAATGTAGTATATTACATTACTTTATTAAAAATTTATATTTTTAAAAACGGTCTGTAGCCCACATAAATGAAATGGGAATATAGTTAACACAGTATGGTGAAAACTTTTATGAATTTAACGACTGGTGGAAAATTCATTTTGATATTTTTTAAATATTATTAAAATTTTTTGGATGTAGCAACTAAACACAAAGGGGGTAAGGATTCTACAATAATTAAAATAAATTTTATTTGAAGTCTGAAACAAAATGTTAAACGGTTTACACCTAATAAGTTCATACATTTTTTACCAGACTGTCTTTTTAACACTCAAAGCGCTTAAAAAACAAAACCTGAAAAAAGTCCAAATTTACTCGCATAAACAATGCTAGAATTTTTCGATTCAGCCAACCAAGAACCTTTTCATATCATGTGAATCTTCTTCGGGCTTTGATCTTTGTTCACTACTTCCTCATGTGTTGCCAGTGTTGCACTTTTTTCTCCTCAGTTCAAGGTTTTCCTGCTTTTACCTTTGGTTTATCTTGGTGACTTTTGTAGTTTCCTCTTAAACGCCTTACGTTCCAGGATGTCCTGATATGTATTCCCAAACTTCTCGAGATCCCATGGTCCACCTCACTGAACCATGCTAGACAACAATTTAGTTCAGCAATTTTTTTAATTTAAATTACTTTCAATTTTTTATAACATAATTTCAATTTTATTGATAAAGAAAGTATTTAGTTTCACACCTAAGTAATAAAAAATACATTATCTTAATGTTTTTAAATTTTTAAGTAACTGAAATTTTAAAAATTTACATAGTACTAGATAGGATTGTTATACATGAACATGTTCTTCTTAACCGGATTTTCTCATTATAATAAAATTATTGTCTACGAGTAAAGCTGTTATACCTACTATACAAAAATAATGTATCTGATTTGTTATAAATTATTTTGATATCAAACAAATATTGAGCTGAGTTTTTAAAATTCAGATAAAACTAGAGAGTATAGATAGAGTAAACTATAGAGTAGAGTCAGAAAAAAGTTATATGATGAGGGGGAAAACGACCTAACCTCACGTTGACTTTTATTTAAGAATCTTCAATTACTACAGTTCTTTTTTGTGCATTTTTGAAGTGAATACGTAAATACAACAAAAATTGTTTTACAGAATTCAGATGCCCACAATCACAACACAAAAAACAATATTCAATACTATGTTGCTAAACACAGCACTACATTTTTTGAACAGAAACCTACAATTCAATACGAAATAATATCAATAAATTACAACAAGCTTTAAAAATTTAATAATCTGTATTTGTTTTAAAAAAATGCTAAAAATACTTTTTTGATAAAACATTTATAAACAATTTCCTGAATCCTGAATCCTGAATCCTGGTTGAGAGGGCTAAGAAGCCCTATGATGGCGACATCGTGTTAAGGAACACCTGGTCGCTCGGGGAACAATATAACAGAATAATTGCAACCTCAAGAAATTTAGGGGGAATTTTATAGTTTAAATAGGAAATAGGATTCTGGTTCGTGGGACATTGGAACTGGGACTTGAAAGGAGGTAATTTATTTTTAGAAGTTATCTGTGGAAAATTTAAATTAAGGGACAAGTGGGTTTAAGAGCGGCTCTTTTATTTTATTTTATTTTTCAGTGGCCTTTTTTCAGTTTTGTGGGAGTCCTATTATCTTGGTGAGGGGAAGGCATGCATTTTACTGAACGTGGACTAAAGGTATAATTTAAGGTAGGGGTTAGTTTATGATTTCAGGGGAGACGGAAAGGGCAGAGTTTGGCATAATCACCGGCCTTTTTATCTTCTGAGTGTTTATTAATTTAAAATGGCGGCTCTTTTCACCGTAGTGGAGTGATTATGCATAGGAACATGGGGACAACTACCAACTGGGGAGAGTGAGTCATACAAGTAGAAGGGGCATGGGCAAATAAGAGGAATACAGGGCAGAATAAAAATGTGGCAACTCTAAATTTTGTTAAGTGGGTCATACTGAAATTTAGATAAAGTCGTGGAATGGTAATGGCATAGAGACTTCAGGTGGGTGTGGGCGTCGGTACAAGTCCTGAATGATCTGGGGTCCGTCAGTTTTCCCAGCGTCGTGTAGCCGTTTCGAGGTATTGTAAATAAAGTCCTCCATAGAAGGGAAGAGAAGGTGTTCGTGTATGATGCGATTGGATATAAGATAGTGGAACTGTGTGATGCACCGGAGGACTTTGTTCTGGTATGCTGAAGTACGTCTTTTGTTGGACTTGGAGAGAAAGGGCCACCATACCGGTGACCCGTACAAAAGGAAAGGACGTAGGATAGAGGAGTACATCAGAAGTTTCAGTTTTGAGGAGTATGCAGGAGAGAGGAACAAAGGGATGAGTAAAGCGAACAAGGCCCTACCCTTACTAAGTTTGCTGTCAATGTGCTGTCGAAGTGTCAATCGTTTATCTAGGTCAACCCCTAGATATTTCACGCTGTTCTGCCATGGGAGGAGTTCCCCTTCCAATCGTAGAGGCGGAGGAACATTGCGTTTTAGTGTAAAGTGGATTGCTTCGCATTTTGTGGGGTTAAGTGATAGTCTCCAGACACGACACCAGCTAGTGATGTCTAGAAGCTGTAAACAATTTCTTTTTTAAGGTAATTGTGGAATGTTTGGTGAAAATTATTAAATGATATACTTATTAAAGCAAGAAAATATGAATACTAATAAAAAAGGCAATAGATGATTTAGTAAGTAATGAAATTCACGTAGTGTGTATGTTATGGTTTATCAGTTTTTATCTTGGCATGTCCTATACTCCCTTTCTTGGAGTCTCCTGCAAGCAGTTGAGAAAAAAGAAGAAATTGGCAATAAGTTTAATTACGAGTAAAATTCTAAAAAACAAATTTTTTTTAACTACGTTAGAAAGATTGCTTTAAAAAAGTGGTAGTAATTGTTTTATATGTTATAAAAATTAAAAAAAAGTTATTATTTTATTTACTACAGCCTGATTTCTTCATTAGTTTACACATTGTGCATGAAAAAAGACTCTTCTGTTGCAGAATTTTTGAGAAACGATACTGAGATAAGTTGTTGAATAATACATAGGTGTATTGAGTGGGCGATAAATTTGAAGTTTGTAATTTTTTAGACAGAATCTACAACATATTATGGTCATTTTAAAAACTATTTATCTTCTTGCACTATTTAATTTTTATAAACCTAAAAATTATTCATTTATCTATAATTATTTTGTCGAATCTTTGACAGGCACCTAGAATCCCATTTGAAGAATTGATTTTATTCGTAAATAAAATAAATATTCTTTATTTAGTTTTTAAGTGAATTGGTGGTCATATTACTTTAAAAATGTAGTTATGTTACAATAAAACAATAATACTTTTTACGGAATTAAAAATACACTATAAGTTACGGAAAAGGTCTAAGAAAAAGGAACGGTCAAACACATGAAATCAATATTACTACTGTCTTAAAAAGAAAATGTGATGACATTTAATTTAGGATAGTTCCGGTATAAAAGAAAGGACATTTAATAATTTTCAGAAGCTCATAAAATACAATGTTGTTTTATAACATACTACAGAATGTTAAGCAATGTTCTTAAAGCAACAAAACATTATTGTAGTTTATTGATATTTTATGGCGTAGTAAAGTAGATGACCTATTTAGAAAATAAACAAACGCACAGTTAAGGAAAAAGTACAACAGTAATTCGTTTAAGACTACATAAATTAAAGTAGTCAATTTGTTCTGTCGTATAATGCTTAACAACCAGAAGATAATGATGGTTTACTTTGAATGTTTTCAAATGAATATACTTCACGGATAACTTACTAAGTTGAGCATACGATCTGATAAGCCGTTCTAAATGGCATCATTAACGTAACTCCAGGTTTATACGTGTTTCAAAACGCACCGATTATTACGAATTGGATATTTCTTAACAGAAAACTGGACATTTTCACGTCAGGAGTTAATACAATAGACCTTCAATTACTATAAATAGAGTACTACTTCGTTTTTTCGGATATCTGGAAGTCCGGAATTTCCGGATAGGAAAAATACAATTTTTTTTTAAAATTTCGACATCCCACATTCAGTAGTAGCCTAAATATACTATCGAAGCAAGTAACTCGCATTGAGTATTTGAACAACACTAAAACCTAGACACAGTTTATTATACACTGTATAGCCAGCTACTGTTAGTATAACGGTATTGTATTTTTGTATTTTTGAATATTCAAAGCGTACAGTTGCAGAATATACTGTACTGTTAAAATATTTGTGCCTCAAAATAAAGATTACGTTACTGTATTTACGTACTTAGTAAGTCATCACTAGACAATATCATGGCGTTCTTGGAGAAACAGCAGCCCGACACCATACCGCCTGATTTTACGGCGGTGTAAACGTTGCAAAATCACGTTTCCTCCAAATGCCATACACAAATAAAGAAAAAAAAATTATTCGTAAAAATAAATAAAATTAGCAACTCCTCTAACATTTTACGTAGAAATCCTAAGTTCTTCCGCATCCATCTATTTTTTTGGTCTGTTCATGCTATTATATTTTCCATTATTGACAGCTCTTTATCCGAGATTATTTAGAGTGCTTTGAGTGCAGCGGTACTCTTCACACTCACCAAAAAGATGAAAGAAAATACGAACATATCAACAAACTAGATAAAAGTCATGGCAACCTCAGGAATTACCCCCAATAAGATACAAAATAGTCATTAATGGACACATACTAGAGCAAGTGAGCCACTGTTAATACCTTGGAACTGATGTCTCATAAGAAGATGACTGTGACGTGAAAAATAAGCTATCTAAATTTAATCAGATAAAATGTGGGATGATTCGTAGGACGCTGAGGCAAAAAACATGACCCGAAAAAATTTTATGAGACGGTGGCAGTTCCAGCCTTGACATATGGCAGTGAAGTACGGGTGATGAGGAGAAGGGATAGAAGAAACATCCACAACTGCAGAAATGAAATTCTTAAGGTCGGCCAAGAGTTAGTTCCACAAGACTATACTGGATCAGCAATTGAGATCAAGGTTTGGTAAATTTTCAACTTAACGGAAAAATAAAACTAGACCATGCTTAATGGATCGCTCATTAAAATAAAATGCCTGAAAGCCGCTTACCTGGTTTACCAAGAACGTACAAACCAATAGGAAAAAGAGATATCGGAAAGCCAAATAAAAGATGGGTTCCGGAACAGGTAAAAATGACTAACTTGTGAGGAGAAGAAGAAGAAGAAGAAGAAGAAGAAGAAGAAGAAGAAGAAGAAAAAAATGAAACACTTTAAATATTTTTAGCGGTTGTAAACATAATTATTGTAGTGTTTATTCCCAAAGAAGTATATATTCTAGTTTATTTCGATTTCCGACTATTCGGATTGCTTCCGGTCCGAATTAGTTCGGATCAACGAGGTAATATTACCTCTCGTTTATAACTTTCTTAAGTGTTAGTTAATCTGAAAAAATTTAAAAACAAATAATGAGCTGGATGATATTTTCATAAATATATTTACGTTTTGAATTTCAGAAATGTTCTATCATTCGGTATTGATTTGAAGATACGTTTTTCTTTCCCTTTTTAGAAAGTTATTAGCAACCCAATCGAAAAAAGTTGAACATTTCTCTCACTGACACAAGACGGAATATTTTATACGTATAATAACGTAAAATTCAAGCAGAATTTTCTCGAAACGAGTGCTATCATTTTCATTGGTATCTTCTCGGTAATAAATAATTTTTATCGTGTCTTGATTGCATTTTTATAAAAGACATTATGAATCAAAAAATATTGTTGATGCACTCGTTAATGCTGCTTGTATAAGGTAGTTTAAAAGGGTTTTCTAGGTCAAATACAATTGATTTATACGTAACATTCTTATACATTTTTCAATTCATATAATATCTTAGAATCCGTGGAAAAATCTGACGTTGATGGATACACGACTGTCCAACTCAAAAACCTAGACACGTTAACAACGGTAGTTATAATAACAATAGTTGAGTAATGTTCTAACAACAATATTCTGATTAAAATTCATTTCCTTTAATACTTCATTTATTAATGATATTTTCGATAAGTGAAATAAATTTATTGCATTTCAGCGTAAAGTAAAATTGCTGTCAATTTATTGATGACAGACGACTAACTTGGAAGCATCATCTGCGTACAAACGTTTAGAACTTAACCGCTGTCAGAAGCTACTCTTCTGCTTAATTAATCCTCGATCAAAATTGAACGTCCGTCGCAAAATTTTAATATGTAAATACATTTTTCGACCAATCTGAACTTTTGGTTTACAGCTCTTCGGAGCAGCAGCAAACAGTAAATTAAAGTGGAGCCGAACCCAAAAATGATAATTTTTATGTGTTTACATTTTTATTTAAGTTTTATTCATATTTCACTTAAAGTTGATCCAGGCCTTTCAGTCAAAATTCTTAAGTCTTGCTTCCGGCACTCCTTTTTATGTAAGCAATAAAATCCTTCATGACGAATTTAAAATTCCGGAGGTAAAGGAACTAACCACATCCTTCTACAGTAAATTTTGCGATCGACTAGATAATTATCCCAACCAATTAACCCGTGACCTAGCTATAAGGAACTTTCGAACTGTACGAGGTCTAATGGGACAATGGCGCAGAGACCCCTTGGTCTGAATAACGGACAACACCGAAAGTTCTGACCGGAGAATGCACCACCGCGTACCTTTTCTACTGAAAGTAAAATTCCCCACCACTAGTTAATTGACTTTGAATATTATACACCGTAATTTTACAGCACCATAATGAAAATCAAAGACAAAATATACGTTTTTTTTTTTTTTTTGGTTTAACGTCCGACTGTTCTGCAATTACTGCTAATGCAGACGGTGAAGGGTGAAATGATATTTTGTAACGTATGAAAAAATGCCATGCCTGAATGGGATTCGAACCCAAGACCGCATGATGAGAGGCGAGCACGTTACCAACTGCGCCAATGCGGCCAAAATATACGTGCTATTAAAAGTATTAAGTAATTAAATTAACGTGTTTCATGGCTGTAATTTCTTTTAAAGCTAAGTAATTGGCTATTTATGAAAGTTTATATACAAACAATTTTATAATTGATAAATTTTATTAATAAATCTGCAAAGTTCATCCATCGAAACGTGTTTTTCTTCTATTTTGTTTTTGGTCATATCATGGAAAAAGCAAACTTATCTGCTTATTTTTACTCCTTATTAATAGACTGTAAATTTTTTCTCACTGTAAAAACATAAAATTTTAATTAATTTGTACGTAGGACTGTGTATTTTAAAATTACTCTTTGCGTGCTCCTAGTTAACAACACATTTCTTCCTAGATGGAGAGAGTTTTATATTAAGCGAAAAAGTGAGATAACTGAAATACTAAATACAAAAAATGACAGAAAAAAATCATGGATCATCGTTAATTTAGGTGATGAATTGTGGTGTATGGAAAAGAAAATAACTAAACCTACCTTTACCACAGCGGAACCACAACAGGTAACATATTCTTAGTAATGAATTGTCAATAACACACTTTAAAATATAACCAACCCTTTTTGCGTTACAACAATTGTCACATTACTCTAAGGTTTCTTATTGGTTGATCGACAGTATAAAAGTAAGATAGTACTGCAGTCGTGAAATACTAGGTGTGGCTATTAAATAACGAGACTGAAGTTGTAACAAATTTTATTCTTATTTTATACATAATCACTTATTGTCACCTTCAATATACATTCCTTCTCTACCCCTACAACGCTCCATGCAAATTTTCGATTGTTGTAAACAGTGCTGAAAGTCATCTTCTGTCAGCTCCTTTAGGACACGTGCCGCTCAAAAATGTTTTAAATGAAGCTCGCAAAAATGTTTGTACTGACGACACTTTGTACGCGATTGAAAATGACCCAAATTTTTTGGAAACGATAATAACATGTGATGAAACGTGATTTTTTACGTACGATCCAGAAACAAAGCGCCAATGCACTGGAAGAGCCGAACTTCACCGAGAGCCAAAAAGCTCGAATGAGCAATTCATTTAAAGCAATGAAGATTGTTTTATTTTGATATCCATGGGATTGTGTATCTTCACTGGGTTCCTGAAGGTCAAACAAATAATCAGTATTACTACGATGAGGTACTTTCTAAACTACGTCAAAGAGTAAGGAAAAAACGCCTCGAAATGTGAAAGGGCAAATCATGGGTTCTCCACCAAGACAATGCGCCAGCTCATTCCGCGTTATCTGTCAAGAGGTTCCTAGCCAAGTACAGCATATCAGTGTTAGAACATCCATTTTATTTACCAGATCTTGCACCATGTGACTTCAACCTGTTCCCTAAGATAAAATCTGCATTAAAAGGGACAAGATTTGAGTCTGTGGAAGCTGTAAAAGAGAAAGCGGCACGTATCCTGAAGGAGCTGACAGAAGATGACTTCCAGCACTGTTTCCAACGACGAAAAATTTGCATGGAGCGATGTAGGGATAGAGAAGGAGTGTATATTGAAGGTGACAATAAGTGATTATGTATAAAATAAAAATAAAATTTGTTACAACGTCAGTCTCGTTGTTTAATAGCCACTCCTCGTATGTCGATACCCAAATTTCTATTGTATGTTCACATTCGCTGGAAGTGAAAAATTGTTTGTTTGAAAGTTTGTATGTGCGCAAGCGCGTTTAAGCTTTATTTTTCCTAGAGTAGGCCTAAAACCTCTACTCTCATTTGCTGTAAAATGAAAAGTAAGTTCTCCTGAACCAATCTCTGAATGGTTTTTGGAATTAGCCACATGCCAGAAAATTAATAGTATTTTTCTCCAACTTCAATCAACTATATAGTTGATCGAAGAGTACAAATGAAGTAGAGTTAATTTTTAGTATATTGACGTTAGAAGGTCAGGCCAATATATACACACCGATAAGAAGGGGTCATTGAATTGGTTCGCGACTATAACAATATTTGCACACATGTAAAGTACATTGGCAGGCTACACCATTATAATGATATTTTTGAAATAGTTGGCAGAGATAGGACCATCACCAAAATATTACATCCTGTTTTGTGGAGTAATCACATAACTTGCGATACACAAAACCAAGTTGTTTATTCTTTTGTCGAAAGCTCATCCATTAAAAAGCTCATAAATTTGGACTCTCCAAGCAAGATTAAAAAGCAATATAACAGCTACGGAAGTAAGTTTCTGAAGAAGAAGTTGTCATTTCAATATGCTAGATTGAATTAGGAATAAAAACAATTTTAAGGGGTAGACAAAATTTGCTATCAATTAACAAAGTTGAAGAAAGGCAACTCTTTTGGTTTGGCCATCTATGAAGAATGGTGGGGGACAAATCCAATTAGACAGATGGAGTTATAACGGAAAGGAGAGGACTAAGGGATGAAGATGCGCTCAATAGAAAAGAATGAAATTTTGGATTACGTTAAGACGTGCTGCTATAGAACAACCACCATAATAATATTAAATTTTCTCAATTTTAAAATTTCATTCTCAAAAACGGTTTATACAATTTTAATTAAAATTTTCTCATTCACTTTTTTTACTGAGCTTATTCAGAAATTATAAATGAGAAGTATTTATGTTAATATTTTTGAAAGGAGGGCACTTCTTTCGTTTAAAATATAGTTTTTCTTCAAACAGAAAACGCGTTAAGAAGGACTAAGGCAAAGAACTAGTCTCACCTTCCCTTGTAGTCATCTCGTTCCACCACGAAGAATAACCTTATTTACGCAGGGAAGCGTATGACCTACTCTAATTATTTGATTTAAGTGCAGCAGGTCTTGGAACCTTAGTATACTGAACTTGAGCTAACAAGGAAGAGACTATATATCAACCCTACGGGTCGTCAAAACTTTCACGAAATATTAAAATTAACCTAATTATCTAGTACCTAACTTGGTAGGCCTACCTGTTAACCGTAGGTGTAATATTATAAAATATGAATAATAAAAATTAGTAACACTAATTAATTAATAGCGTTATCAATCAGGTTTTTACTGACAATGCACATCAAATTATTTTTTAAAACAAATATTTACGTCTAGTCACGTGTACCTCTCATAGAACCAATCCGTGTTACTGCGTACAAAAAACTCTGTCATACATTGAAAACTCAACGCACATACTCAGTATGCACGACATATTCATTAGTTTTCCCTCAAAATTAGAAAATTGTATGAATTTAGAGATAGAAGTATTTTTGCAACCACAACTACCACAAAATCCACAAAGAAGATTAAAGAGATATTGAAACAGAGATATGTATTAAAACACCTTCTAGGGTTTGGCGATGATCGATTCCCTTAATTAAGTTAAAACCGGATAATATAGATATAAATTAACATGTTACTGGTATTTAATTTTTAGTAGAAATAAATTCCAAGTAAAGTCAAAAGATAATGAATTGAATGGTTTATGAATGTTTGATTATCTCTTAAGCTAACTCTAAAGAAGGTACATATTAACTTTTACCTCAAAACCATATTCGGTAAACCAAAATGGTAATAGAAAATATATTTATTGCATTAAGACAAAGAAAAATGATAGCAGTTAGTTAATATTAGATTAAATACATGAAGAATAGTAGATTAAGCTTTATTTTAAACGGGTAAGGGGAGAAATAGATGGGTTTACTGGTTGGAGAGGGATTTGCGGATGCTATGGGACAACAGAAGAGAAGTAGGCAGGAAGTGTATCTTCTCATACTCCTCGCTTCATTTGATGACCTCATTTCACCTCAAAACTTCTCCTCGTCCTCTTTAATATTTTAATTAAATGCCATATGCCTAACAAAAGTAAAAAAGATATTATTTATTAACGAGAGTAAACCAATGAAATGACCACATGTTTCCATTCATTTTTGCCTCGCATTAGGATGAAGACGTGAAATAATTATACCCTCCAGAAAAAAAGCAACCGTTGATTCACAAAATTGCATTTTTAATTTAAACTGAAATGAAATATTAATTAAGAATAAAGACATTTCCATGCAAATTTTTAAAAAATAATGCTATAAAAACCAAAAATATTTGATAGTCGTTTTTAATTTATTTCATTAATTAACTCCTTTCCAAGTATTTCTTTTATTTATGATTTCGAAAAATGTTTTATTGGTTAATTTTATTTATTATTTTTCCCAATAAGGCTCTGTATAAAACTCTTCATAACTTCAATTAACTGAATTTAATAATAATGAATATTTTTTTCCTATTTTTATTTTACCCACTGGATTGGTCTAGTGGTAAAGTCGTCGCCGCGAGTCAGCGGTTTGATAGCTGATGTACGAAGGCGAAGGTTACTTTTACGACGAAGTTACTTTTATAAGGATTTGAATAATTCAGATAGTGGTTACCGGTGTACTTTGATTGTTGGAGTTCAATTAAAATTAATCATTAAATTAATTTAACATTAAATTACATTAACTTACATTAACTAAATAAATAATTAAATTACATTAACGTCATTAAATTAAATATTACTAAATAATTAAATAACTTTCAATAGAACATAGTTTAACGTTAACTTGAAAAATATTGATGTAGGATTTTATAAATATTTTTATCGTTTTTATCGTTAAAAAAACTGTAAGATCACTAGTACATACGAAATGTCCACAGAATATGACAAATTATGCTGTAGTGACGGGCAATAATAGAAAATACCCAAAAGAATCATTCACAAAATTATAAATAATATGTTACCGTTTACTTAAGGGCATTTTTAAATGATAGAAATGACCTTTGTTTCAACTGTTCGAAATATATTGCAAATGAATTTAATATCAGTTGTTTAATCCAATTGGATTCAAGATAAAACTTCTGGAACACTAGAGTAATATTGCATTACCTCACATTAAACCTGTACATATCATAAATTTACATCACATATGTAATGTCAATAATGTTCCAAATTTCTGTATTATTGTTCCATCAACTTCATGTATGTATGCTAATAATAATAATTTGTGTATGCACAATCGTGTGAGTGTATAAATGTGTATGTGTGTGTTTGACCTTAAAACTATTATCTTATTCACTTAATAAAAATGTAACCTCATTAATAAGTTGTTTTCATTAAGGTATTTTATGTTGATTTTTCTTTTTGTTGTATTGTTTTAGAAAATTTAGACATTGTTTGCAGTAACGTGAGTATTTTAATAAAAAGAATATAAAACTAGCATCCCACTAGCTTTGGTCGATTTTTTTCTACTGATACTACAATACTGTGTATTGACGTATTTGGAGGAAGCTTAATTTTGTATCATAAAAAATTTCCGCAAAATTATAACTTTCTAAATTCTTCTGTTTCTTCTACCATTCAAGGATTAGGAACTGTTTTGGATTCTTTGAAGACGATTTGTCCATTTCCGGCTGTATTCCATAACCTTTTTCCTCGAAAGAAGCAATACCTAATTCTTGCCGTACTTCCTAATTTCTAAACAGATTCAGTCTTCTACAGCCTTTAATCCTCCTCGAAATGTGCATCTTTCCAGACTGGATGGAATTCTCATAATTTTTTGTTTCCCTCCTAGGTAATACTGTCATAATGCCTCACTTTCCAATATTATAACACTAATGAATGAATTGATTTTGATTCAGTTTAAAAAGACAATTTCTGCTAATTAAAAAATTGTAAAAACAAAAGTAGTAATATAGTTAGTTAGGCTATTTTTTTTGTTTTGCCTTCAACTTTATTTTTATTCATACTGTACAATTTTTTAAAGCATAACTATTAAAATGAGATGGAATGAATGAGGAATCACGGGAATGTGACGTGAATGTGAATCGATCCAGTGACCGATTTCGCCGTGAAAATAGGCCTATTTTATGTAGGTACTTTGATCTTATGCAATTTTTACATTAAATCCTCTTCACCGCTGTAATGTAGAAAAATCTATTTTAATATTTTTTATTTTCAGAAAACAGAAAATTTTAGCTAAACTAAGCTTTAGATTTGAAAGCATTAGTTACGTAACTTATACAATTTATAATTTTCTATGATTTAGTTTATGCGAATTTTTGACCAAAAATACACCTTAAAGCTGGTTTTTCTAAAGAAACAATATTGATTTTTTTGAAAAAAGTAGGCCTAATTGTAATTTGCGGCTAAAAACATTGAACACAGAAGTTGCAGAATCTTTGTAACTTTAGTAAATTCTAATTATGTAATTTTTTCCTCTATTATCCTTAGAGCTGTTATGTTTTAAAAACTGATTTTCCTCATTTTGACAATTTTATTTCTTTTGTAGTAGAATATTTTGAAATCTTTTCTTAGTGTATAAGTAGCTACAACTTACGAAAACATTCACACCAAATTTCAAGTTTCTATGCTTTATTATTCTGGAGATTTTGCGATGGGTAAATGGATGATGCTGAAGTATAACATAAATATGTTTTAATCTGTTGAATCTAGAGTTGTTTTTAAATTTGAAAATTACATAGGCCTATAATATTTTTCTTTGCTCCTTCACGAACCATTTCATAAAACTTCCTGAACTTCAATTAATCATTTAGCTATTATTAATCAAGATATTTAATTTTCATAGGCAGCGATTAGGAATTGAAAAATATTATTTTCATCAGAAACTTATGCTTAAATACACAAATAATAAGATAAATTTTTTGTGAAGTTGAGTGTTAAATTATTATTTGCATTCGATCTTCTAGTTGCAGGGCTAGAAAAAAATAGTTCTGTTTCTTATCACATAATTAGCCCATCATTTTTATGATTGAAGCATTTAAGAACAGAAGAGGTAGAGGTGTAAAATACACTAGTCAGAGTTATCTCCTCAGAGAGTAATAAATTTCATCATAAAGCCAGACTCTGAAGTGAAGATGTAATTTGAAGGGTGGAAAGTATATGCTTTTCAGAGGGTCTGGGGTGCTGATAAGCATACTTTCCCACTCAGTAAGGCAGTCAATTGTGAACCACCTCACTTCTCGTTTTACCTGGTAAAGCCTCTAGAGGTTCAAACCAGCCTTTCAGCTCACAACCTAAACAACAACTAACAATCAGGAATAAAAAATTATTTTCATTAGAAATTGGTGCTAGAATAATTTTTAAGTACGCAAATGATAAGATGAATTAATAATTTTAGATCACAAATTAGTGGAAAAATTCACTGAAATTCAGTAAAAATAATAAAACAATTTAATTCTTCTTGTTTCAGGCAATTACATATTTTAGTAACATAAAATGACTAACTTTTTATCATAAATTGATAATATGTACATATTATTGTATTTGATATGTTTGAAAATAATCGAATAACGTATATTTCATTTTATCCCATGAGTTATTTTTAGGCTTTTAAGAAAACAATAGGGAGTAGACTATATTTTTTGGGTTATCGTTTTCTGTAGTAGTTTAGAAGACGAAAAGTCATTTTTTATTTTTCCCAAAGGATAAGGAAAGGAAAGGAAGTATTGTACTAGTATGAAATTTTGTTTACTGTTGTCTTTGATTTATTTTAGGTCTAGTATATTTTTCTTTTTTATGATTGTCCTATTATGATTTTTGTACGGATTATTATTATTATTATTATTATTATTATTAACCGTAATAAAATAAGTGAATAAATAAATTTTATGAATTTTTCAAAAAGCTTTAGAGGTAATGACAAAATAGCAAAAAATTAATGTATTGTACTACCCTAACTCATATCTTTTAGATGAGTTTAATTGGACCCAATGTATTTTTTTTAATTTGAAGATTAGTTAATTGCCTTATTTATTTAGCTATTTAAACCTTATATTATTTTAATTTAAATTCAAATATATTGTTGGTAAGAAATTTTGGTTAATCTACTAGAAAATATATCATCTCATCGTCACTAATTTCCATCATTGTGAAACCATCAATAGTTTACCATAATCAACCATATGCTTATGGCAAATCATTCAAGGCGAATTTATATAAGTAAATACATAAAAAAAGTTCACGATAGTTTAAGTTTTTTATCTAAGCAGGAAATTAAAATCTGTTCTTACATAAAAAATAAGAATAATAAGTAATAAAGTAACACAGAAAACAAAAAATACCAGATCATTATTAGTAATAAATAAATGTTACAGATAAAAATATAAATAAAATTTTTGTGTCTAAGTTAATGAGTTAATTATGAGTATTATCAAATCTGGTACTTAAGCCCAACACACCGTATCAGTTACCTTGTAAAAGCATAATATCACTTTTTGGAACATAAATGTTCTTACAAACTACAGACTACATACGTACAACATTACCATCTGGTCATTCGATTTGTAGCAATAATTAATTGATAGGCTTGTAGTAATGAGAGTAAAACTAAAGGAAGTCAAAAATCGATCGATTTTTGACCTCAGTGATATTTACGAGAAAAGAAAAATAAAAATAAATAAAATACTAAGAACTTTAAGCTAAGTTTTGATTAGTCACACTCCAACTGCCTTGCCATAAACGTAAAGCGATTAAACATCCACACGACTTGTATTAAACAAACATTCATCACACTACAATTAAACGTAACATAAAATTTGACACATAACTAATTTATCAATAACCCAAAATATATAATAAATTTTTAACAAAATAAAAGAAATTAAGAAGTGTCTCCGCAGGGTTTTTTCTTCATTCAAGAGACAGTATAGAATAACTTATCTACTAAATGTTCTAGTTTTAAGCACAGCTTGTAGATTGACAGTGTAAATAAAAAAATAAAAAAGTTTAGATTAAGGTATCTGTAAAGCAAGTCTAAAATATTCAAACGTTTCAACCTAGAATTTTGAGTTAAACTACCGACAGAAAAATGTTGATCGTATCCTGGTACATACTCGTAAATAACAAATATATCTTTGGAAATAGTGAAACAGGAAATTTCAAAATTCAGTGTTAATTACTTGGATAGACTACACAAATATAAATTTGATTATGCCAAACTCTACCCTTTCCGTCTCCCCTAAAATCATAAACTAACCCCTACCTAAAATTGTACCATTTGTCCACGTTAAGTACGGTGCGTGCCTTCCCCTCCTCAAGACAATAAAACTCCCACATAACTGAAAAAGGCCACTGAAAAACAAAAAAAAGAAAAGAGCCGCTCTTAAACCCACTTGTCCCTTAATATAAATTTTCATCCACGAGTAACTTCTTAAAATACATTACCTCCTTTGAAGTCCCAGTCCCAATCCCGCAAGAACCAGAATCCTATTTCCTAATTTTAAACTATAAAATTCCCCCTAAATTTCATGAGGTTGCAATTATTCGGTAAAATTGTTCCCCGAGCGACCAGGTGTTCCTTAACACGATGTCGCCATCATAGGGCTTCTCAGCCCTCTCAACCAGGATTCAGGATTCAGGATTCACACAAATATAAACATTTACTAGGAATCAATTTATTAAAACAGATAAATTAAACTAGCAATCAATAAATTCATTATTAAAAATATAGAAATTTATTAGCAATCAATTTTAAAAATTATTATTTAATAAAATAAACAAACAATCAATAAATTGATTAGTAGTAAATTCCTATATTTGCGTAATCTTTCCAAGTATTTGACACCAAATTTTGAAATTTCTTTTTTCACTATCTCCAAAGATGAATTTGTTACTTATGTAGGCCTACCAGGGAATGTTCAACATTTTTCTGATAGCTATTGACCGAAATCGTTCTAAAATTTTGAATTTGGAACTGTAAGAATCACATGACTAAGTATTCAATGATATAGATTTTGACAAAAATATTAGTAAGTAGTTTTGTAATATTATATAATAGGTATGAATTTAGGGTAAAAATTGCACAAGGCTTCAAATACATACTGAAACGATTGAGTTAACTACACTAAAATGAAGAATGTTTAGTTCTTTTCTGCATTAGATTTAATAATTAA
The DNA here is from genome assembly GCA_035578175.1 of Catonia carolina. Taxonomy (NCBI): domain Eukaryota; kingdom Metazoa; phylum Arthropoda; class Insecta; order Hemiptera; family Achilidae; genus Catonia; species Catonia carolina. The sequence continues at coordinate 88,819,029 of JAQMRL010000002.1, forward strand.
TTTTCTACAAGAAAATTTTGTTCGTTACTACTCAAAGAATATCTTAATTACTTTTCCCGTTAAAAGAATAATAAAACCTTTAACAATATGGTGGTATTTACTAAAAAAATTAAATTTTAATTTATATAGTATGTAGTAATGCTGAAGATAAATTGGTCCGTAAATGTTTTATTCATGTTTACGGAAGAATAATTTTGTTCTTTTATGTTTTAATTGGCTTGAAACGAGTTCCTCAAAAAATTCGTCAGAAGAAGTAAATGAAGTCATGTTAAAATAAGCGTGGCAATAGGAAGCGTAGAATTCGTAACGAGGAGAGAAGGGAGGTTAGAACATCGTTTTGCGGTTTTCGGTCCGCTCAAGGTATTTCGTTTCAATTTTAATGTTTACTTAATTAGTTGTTTCGTTTACGTTGTCATAAATATTCAAACGTTCACTGAGAACTGCGTTTAAAGTTCATTTCACTTGTTCCATGACCTACCCGTTGATTTTCTTCAAAGGAAAAACATAGTACTTCGGTTCTTTAATCAAACGAGAACATTTCAGAAGATCATTAAAGTACGACTGACCATTTCAACCACTGGGTTGTGGTTCCGCTCCTTGCTGTCAGGGAGGAACATTTGTGCTTTCAAACTACTTTGATAATGAATGACCACGGCCCTTGATTTATAATCATACTAGAGCAATTTACCGTAATGAATTCTACAGATAGAAATGGATTTATGATGAATATAATTTCAATAATTAAAATTATTACGTATCTCTTTTTTGTAATTTTTATGTATTTTAATTAAACGTACCATATAAAATAGCATTACTTACATTTTTATGCAAACTAATATATCATTTTTATTGAAATATTGTTTTTAAATATCTCAGTAATTATTTTAAATAAAATGTAATACTGTTACTTCGGTTACTGGTATATAGGCTGTTTTAAAATTTTATTTTATGTAGTATTTTACTTTCTCTTGCCTATGTAAATATAAAGGAAGGTAAGTATTGTTTTCATGACAATTTTTCACCAGATGTACACGTTTTCAGATTCCTTTGAACCCAAAAAAGCATGTATTTATCGATGGGTCTTTGTGTGAACAGAATATCTCAAGAAAGGAATATCGTATAAAGTTAAAACCTTAAACTTAAGTTAGGTACCACTGGAGAACCCGACACGAACATTTTAATCAAAATCGGTTAACCGGAAGTAGTAGTTTATTCGTGTCTTTTTTTCTCTTTTTTGCAGTTTTCTCAAAAACGGCACCGACGATTTGTTTAAAAAAATCGCCTCATTTACTACATGCTCTACAAGATAGGGTAGGCGCCACGTCTGCTGAAATTATTAGGCTGTTCTCTCGTAGAAAACATGGTTTTTTTAAATATTTTGGCCTAATATGTATTTAAGGGCAAAAAAGCATATAACTAAAGTCGTAAAGTTGTAGACAATTTAAAAATTTTAAATTTTTATTTCAAATATTTCTTTGTAAACGCTTAGTTTAGCGGTTATTTTGTTACTTTCTATTTTTTTCATGAAAATCTTGAATTTTTTTAAGATTTCGGCCTTAGTAAGCCTATGTATTTTACGACAATAGCGTATAATATAATAAAATTTATAGAAAATAAAAAGATCCATATATTTTGTTTCAGTATTATTCTGTACAGCGCCTAGTTTAGCGCGAAAGAGTGATTTTCCATACTATTAAGCCAAACTAATGTTGATTTTCATTTTGCATTATTCACTCATGATTAAAATAAGGTTATGTTTTTCGAGGTTAGTTTTTTCCTTATTTCTAATGTATTATTACTATTGTATGTTGTATTGTTCATTATTTGCATTGAAAAAAAAGTGGTGTGAGTGTTCACACCAGATCTTTTACTTTTGGGTTTTAGTGATTTTACATATCTAAGAATTAATATTATTTTCCATTATAAATTTATGTTGAGTTGAATTTATGTTGAGGTTCTAGTCTAAATTCATCTATATCATGTCACTTTGTATTCTGTTTTTTATTTTTATTTTTATTTATTTATTTAACGTCGCATCTACTGCAACGGTCATTAGCGACGACGCTGGGATGATGATGATGGGATGATGTTTTGTAACGTATGAAAATATGCCGTGCCTGAGTGGGATTTGAACCCAGGACCGCATGATGAGAGGTGAGCACGTTACCAACTACGCCAATGGAGTTTACATTTTTTGTTATTGTCTTTCAACGAATTGGTCTCTGTGCATTCATTTTGCATATTTCCAAACAGAGAATTTAAGTTTACACAAATACAACCCGCACTCGCATTGTTCGACTGCTGCATTGTTCTTAAGTAAACTAAAAATATTTCTAATAATAAAACTAGTATCAGTAAAACTTATCAATTTCCCTATGGAGTAAATAGCTTAAGATTAAATAAGCGAGATATTTTTTAAATTAATATTAATAGATAGTCAATGTTTTTAATAATTTGGAAGTAATACCAAATCGTATTCGTTGTAAAGAATGTATTTAAATATAAGATTACCTATTTCACAAAATACATTTTTTACTATGCATAGAAAAACAAAAATATATTTTATAGATTATGGATTTATCAAAATCATGTTTTACCACAGGCTGACGAAACAAATATCTGGGTATACAACTGAGCAGGAAGCTCACCTGGAGGAAATACATCAAGGATAGAAGAAAGCAGTTGACGTACGTTCAATCAAATAGAAGCGTAACTGGCACCTATTTTGGGTTCATGGTTTTCAGTCCCGGTCAGGTCTGAAATTTTTAATCTATGTACCACCTAACATTCAATCGCCTACATACAAACTAAGGTTTATGTAGGTACAGTACACTATAACGACAATAAACTGGTTGCTTGGTAGGATGTCAGAACTCTCAAACGCGAAAAAGGTGATTGTACGAGTATACAAAGCTCATAATTAAACGTTTTTTTTAATAAAAATATTAAAAATGTAATCTTCAATTTTTAAACACTAATTTTATCGATGTCACGATAAACGCGAGGGTTTTACTAATGAGAGGTGGTGTGCTCCTCAAAAGTGTTAAAGCAATCCACAACAAGCTAAAATATATTTACTGGTTAAGCAAAGCTGCAAAGATGTAGATTTATTAAAATAAAGTGAAAAAATTAAACATTGAATTACGGAAACAACAAGAATCAACAATGGTATTGATTCTTAGAAAGATTCCAGTTAAAAGTAATAAGATCATAAATATTTCTTGGCAGAACAATAACAACTACATCCCAACTTACACATTTACATCGTTACAAAGGCATTTCTTTGATCAGTAAACGTTACAAAGAAAGGTTAAACTTTCATCCTAGTCATCTAGCTCTCATTATTATTTTTATTATAGTCTTTTTTTAGTTTATTTCAAATTATATGTTATTCAAAATTTACACGCCAAATAATTGTTTTCAATGTTTATCAGTGGAATTAAATTAAATGTACTTTTCATTATATTAATGTAAAATTTATTAAGAAAATAAATTCTTGTTCTGATAATCTAAAGAACAGATTGTAATGTTGCAGTTTGTTATAAAACATTATAAAAACGACAGTAACAATGTAGCTATTACTACGAATTCTGATTTTAAAATGCGTAATTTGTTAAATTAATCATATCAGTAATTTCTGAAAATTGAGTGATAGTAATGGTCGCTTTAGTTCTGTTTCAGAAACGGTAAACAAATAATTCTAATATACAATAACGAAATGTTCAAGCGTATCAGGAGAGGTGTACGTAAAATATGGCTAGTCGTTTGTTAGAATGACTACCATATTGTACGTTAGAGGTTGCGCTTGTGTCAAACAAAACCATACCGTTGCCAATTGATTTATAAACATATTACTGATTTACCCGATTAGGCTAATTCGTTGTATAACGGCAGTTAATAATGGCTGTATGAATTCAGGTCATTGTGGACTGTGACAGAGATCGCTCTATTTACGGTTTTGAATTTGGGAATATTATATCGCTTTAAATTATGTTTGTTAACAATATGGACACGTTATAATTATTTAGATACATTCCTAATACAATATATAGTTTATTAAACAGGTAAACAATGATAATCATCGAAAATGTTTAACAATTCTACCAAAAATAATGCCTATTTTTTCATAATACACAATAATACATAATAAAACACAGATATAATTTAATAAAACTCATTTTCAATTTGTTTTTTACTTTTTGTTTTATTTTAATTATATTCATACACTTCAGTGGGTTGCATTAAATAACTTTTTCCTGTTACACTGCACACTTCAGGTAGATAACACTTTCAGAAACAACGGCTGATATTCAGAACTAGAACTCTTTTGGGAGTATTTAAGAATTTAATTTTTGGATTTAAGGTAGTAAGCCGTTTGTTGTGGAATTATTTTCCCAGAAGGGAAATACCAATTTGTAGGCGTTTATTTTAACATGAATCAATAATTCCACACAAGGAAATGCCAATTTGTAAATGTTATTTATGTCCCAGATTATGATGATAATTCGATGATTTATAATATTCAACACAAATTAATAGAAACAATGAATACTTTGATAGATGATTGTTTTTTTTATTCAATTATTATTGTTAATTTTCTATATTTAATGCATTCTTTTTTCTAGTTGACAATTTCACTTTTTAATTTGTTGTTTCTTAAAATGTATTATTATTTAACATATTTTGTCAGTTTACTATTTATATTTATATATTTTAGACTTATTTTGTATTGACGTACATTTTTTGTTTTAAATTATCAAAAGAAAATTGATTGAGTTGAATGCAGGACTTTCTGCTTCCGTTGGCTTTCAGCCACACACTGAAGAAATAATTTTATAAAATCACCTTCTTTTTCATAGTCGCTTAGCAACAAGACTTTTGTTTATTAAATAAATATATTAATTTTAAATATTTTTTAATATCTAATTTCAACCAGCTGTTTTTATTTACATTTCATACTTTAACAAACCAAAACATAAACACAACTATCTGTCAATTTGTTTTGGCTCGTTACAAATTACCCCCGACTTAAATTTTAAAAAACAAAGAGAAATTTAATTATCATTTGAATTTTAAATTTGTTTGATAAATTTAAATTTCATAAAATTTGACCAAAATGTTTCAAATATATCTTGCTAAGCAAACTTACAATATTTCCTTTTTTTACTATACAAACATTAACAGAACAAAACTTAATAGTTTTATTTAAACTTTCCTATAAACTGAATAACAATAACAACAATAACAATTTCTCTCTTTTTTTATAAAATTACCTTTAAAATTATATAACGATGTAATTGAACATAACCCTATCAAACATTAGAGTGTGTAAACATTACTGATAAACATTATGTTTATCGGTTCTCAACTAATAAAATATAAAATAAAACCTTAACAACAAACATAACCAAACAACATATATACATAAAATTTTCTCACACTTATCGTGATTAGTATATCTTGTATCAATATTTATTTTAGGCATATTATTTTTAACAAAACTCATTAATGATTCATTAAGTTTACTAAGGTTGTTAATTCCTTTGGTTTGAAAATTCCTACCAATATTAACTTTATTAATTACATTGTTTTTAACAACATTCTTCAAAGATGTTTTAGGCTTAAATTCATTGCTAACCATATCTTTATTTAAAGTATTTTTAAACTTCAATTTTGTTAATTGTATTATTTTAACAAAATCTAACATTAAAATACTATTTTTATCATCCTCTGTTATAGGAGAATTAAAAAACTGTTTGACACTATCCAGACCTAAATCAATTGGAAAATTATCCACATCTTTATTGTTATCAATTGAACTTTGTTTTACTTTCATATGGGTACAATTATTACTATTTACAACACTTTTTATTGTATTATCAAAAATTACTTCATTGTCTTCTACAGGATTGGTAGTTTTACCTATGTTTTCAGTATTATTTTTATTCATATCCTTATATTTTTCAAAATAATTAGCATTTCCTTTCTCTTTATTTTTATTTGCATCCTCTAAATCTTTCCTAATTTCTGACCTAAGTTTATCAATTATTTTAAGATTATCTTGTCTCATCTCTTCCCTAAGCTTCCTAATATTCTTTTCCTGTCTATCCAACCTACAATCTAAACTATCTATTTTATTACCTAATCTTTCTCCCTGTTGCGTTAATAAACTTCTCATCTCTCCCTGTTTTTTCCCTGTTGTGTTAATAAACTTCTCATCTCTCCCTGTTCTTTTCCCTGTTGCGTTATCAAATCTATCAGTTGTTGGAACATATTCATGGTTATATTTTCTTTATTATTACTATTATTATTGTTATTACTGTTATTATTATTTATACCTCTCTCATCACGTGATGCATCTACTAAACCTGCTTCCAGACCTATATCGACGTTGTCAACGATGGCTCCGTCTTCATCTTCATCTTCCGACGAATCGTTTCCTTCATCCTCATCACCTTCATTTTCTCTCTTTGATGGAGTCATCTTCTTTTCAGCTGCAGAAGAAACAACCTCGAACAGATATGAATCCGGATTATGGTCCTCATCAATTAAAGCTTTATGAAGTCGCTCCATGAGTACTGCTTTTATTCCTTTACCTTCTATGCCACGTTTTTTTAGTTCCAATTTTAGATCTGCGACGCGAAGATCTCTGAATTTCTTTATGTCAACCTCTGACATGATTTCTTTAAATTCTTGAATTTTTAATTAATTTAATCTATAGATCCTTTTCTAATTTGTAGATCCTCGTTCCAGTTTGTAGATCCTCGTTCTCCACATTAGGGTGCCAATTTGTTGTGTAATTCCCCACAAGGGTATGGCAATTTGTTGTATAATTAATTAATATATCATCAGTAAATTTGTTCATTTGAATAAATATATGATCAGTAAATTATTTTATTTTTACAGTAATCTAATTGTTATTTATACGAAAACAACAAGTCTTTTTACATTATCCATATTCTCTTAACTTTCATATTAACATTATCCATATTTAACTATAAATTCTCTTCTAATCAACTTAAATAATCTTTTTTATGAATGAATGTGGGACCTACTATTTGCATTGACTTTCAGCCCCACACTGAAAAATCTTTTTATAAAATCACCTTCTTTTTCATAGTCGCTTAGCAACAAGACTTTTGTTTATTAAATATATTAATTTTAAATATTTTTTAATATCTAATTTCAACCAGCTGTTTTTATTTACATTTCATACTTTAACAAACCAAAACATAAACACAACTATCTGTCAATTTGTTTTGGCTCGTTACACGTTTTACTTTTTAAAAGGTACTGTTCGAAATTCGAATGCTTTACTTTCCCTAGTTATGAATAAACGAATACGTATGCCTATTTTTACCACTGTAACTCTTCAGGAATGTTCAAAAGTAATATTGCTTTAGGGTAGTCACTCCCTTTTCACCATTTATGCATCGTATTAAGAGCCTTGGATAATACTCCTTGGTACGATAGGAATTGTGATCCGCACAATGATCTTTACATTCCTTTTGTGCCGAGTGTGATAAAAAGATTTCCTGTTAAACTTGAAGCTCGTAAACATGGTCAAATCAATGCTGAAGCAATGCTGCTTTACAAAAATGAACATTTTTCTAAAATGCTTAAGAGGATAAAGCTCTTCAAATTCAAGTGTAACAGTGCAGAGTGATGTGTTAAAGCAAAGCAGTGTGCAGTACGATAAGTAGTGAATGTTACCCGTTATATATTAGTGTTAAGTTATAGAAAATTGATGGATGAACTATATCATATAAGTATATATACCTCATATATTATATTAACTACTTATATCATATAAGTATTACTTAGTATGTACGATAAGTATTAACTTAGCTGTTATAAGATAATACGAATGAAAAATGAGGTATTTTAAACTAGTTTTAATCAACAAAATTAAAAAAAGCACAACTAACTGAAACGAAAATACTTTATTTTCTCTGTTTATTCTTTAAGAACAAATGTACCGAATTAGATCTCTCTAGGTTATTGTATTATTAAAATTATTAGCGCATGAATCAGTCATAACCGAGGGCTTTCGCATTCGTAAATACCAATTTGTTGGTAGCAGTAAATGACGTCTGATCTAGGTCAAGAAGTAGAAGACAGCTTATTGGTTTTATAAAAGTTGTACAGTACAGTGGTTTTGTAGTAGTCTTTAAAAGAATCTCCGGCTTTAAGTAAATATTTTAGACTGATTATCTTCATCAAATATTTTTGAGTTTTACAATATTTTTATGAGTCTAATAGCATGTAAAATAAAAAGACAAAATGAGGCAGTCCAAGCCAGGAATCAATTTTGTGATTCTTTTCTCCAGAAATTAGCAATATCTAACTGATTTTTTTAACTGTGAAATGCATTGATTTTAGGATCAAAGGGTTTAAAATTGCAATGTTTGGTTGATATTGCTCCAGGTCGTATTTTATAACCCGTCATTATCAAAATTTTAAGTTCGTTATCATTTAATCCAGGGCTACTCTCGAAATTAAACTAAAAGGTGGTTTTTTTTCAACATCCAGTAAGCCATAAATAAGATACAAACTAATATCATGAAAATGTTTGTATTACTAAAAGTTGTGTACACTTACGGCTTCTTTTCGACGTAATCACCTTGCCAATCGAGTCGTTTCTCATACCTATAGACAAGCTTTCCAATAGTCTTTTCATAAAATGAATTAAAATGAAATAAAATACAGAGTTTATGCAGTTGGGGACCACGATTAATGCAGCTATTTATTGTGAAGTTTGTGTTTAGCCATTAAAAACAAAAAAAGAAGCGTGCTGACTTCTGAAAAATTGTTCTAATCCATGACAACGCCCGTCCACCAGTACTGGTGAAACCAGTTTTTGAGAATTTAAATGACACATTTTTGATCCTCCACCTTATATTCCCAACCTAACACCGATTTACTTCCATATTTTCTTGACTTGAAGATGTGTCTAGGAGGTAAGTGCTTCCAAACCAACGTGAAGCTTCAAGATAACGTCAAGACTCAAATAAATTCACTGATGGCAATATTTTATAAAGAGGGTACTGGAAAGTTTGTCCATAGGTACGACAAATGCCTCAATCGTCAAGGTGATTATATCGAAAATTAGTCTTTGCTTTACATACTTGTCTTTTATTTATAGACTGTCGAATGCGGAAAAAATTGGCCATTGACAAATGATTTAAGAAGACGAAACTAACTTAAGCACTCTGAAGTAAAAATTTCCACTAAAACAATTAATTTGTTTGATCTAATTTGTTTCTAACCCAACCAGATAATAATATTATCTGGTTGGGTTAGAAACAAATTAGATGAGAATATTATTCTCATCATTATAATAAATGATCGAAGTATAGATCTAAAGTTGATATTAGAAACAATAGATAAAATAATACATTATTTTATAATTTAAATTAAAATAATTATTCTAAAATGAAAAATACAGGTTTTTATTTACTAGCAATCATAAACAATTTTATACTGACATAAATAAAACATAAAAATTGATTTTATTATAATAATAAAAAATGGAATAAAATTATATTAAAATCCCAGAGCTTTCCTATTAAAGAAATAGTATTATCTTATAGGCATTGAAAATTACGTTAAAAAAGGAAGGAAAATTATTTATTAACTAAGGAAACGGTATAAGTGAATATTTAAAAACCGTAAATAAATTTTACGTCGTAATGAAGGATTAAAGAAAATATAAAAACGAAAGTTTTTTTCGTATTTTTACGACTTAATTTCGTGTACGGTTGAAGGCTGATGATTGGAGTTTTATTATTCTTTTATCCCACATCTTTCCTTTTGGTGCGTGGTTCCCAGACATGAAGTCAATTTCAGTAAATTTCACTAGAGAAACTGTAATACGTACATGAAACACAGAGAAGAAACCTAAACATGGTACATCATGTTCAAACACTGGCATGTTATTTTTAAAAATTTAACTTTATTCCTTCAATAATTAATTTTCATGTTACTGTAAAAGATATAACCGCAAAATTTTGTTTAATAGTCATTTGAACCAAGCAGCTTAAATAAAATAAAAAACGTTCGTGCAATTCTATCTTGTCAGTAGCGTATGGTATATTTTTAATACATCGATTAAAAATACAATGTTCTGTTTTCTGTAACTAATGTTTTTTTATTCTTTATTTTGAATCTTTAACTGTACTATATAGAACAACCAAAAGATGAGAATACATTGATATTAAATTACAAATAACAAGAACAGACATGATATAAAATTCAAAATTCAGCAACGTTAAATTTGGAATAACAATGAACGTAAAATATACAAAAGTATGAAAAGAAAAACAAAAAAGTTCATATTGTCACAGAAAAGGTATTATCAATAGTAATAACACATATTTAAAACAAAACAAAAATTACATCTAATATTTCACATTATTTTATCTTTTTCGTCATAAACATGCAGAAAGAGTTTAAAAAGATCTCTACTCCATCTTCTTTTTAATCTTCTAATGAAGCTGGCGGATTTTCCATATCACTGATAAGTGGATTATTATGAATTGGTAGTTTTGAGTAGAATTTAACATAACTATTTTTGACGATGTCGCGAATGAAAGGTTTTTTTTAAATCGGTGTGTAGTGTGTAATTGAGACATAGTTTGGTTAACCGGTAATTATACGGAGAAAATTAGACTGGAATGCTTGAATAGTTTTTAAATTAATAGTAACTAATTAAAAATATTTTCAATACTGTGTTAACGCCACCCTCTTCGTAACAGTTTTTCTTCCTCAACTACTTTTAAGTTTTCATAATCTCATTTTTTCTTTATTGCTTTTCCTATATTTATATAACGTTTTATAATCTATTTATGTATTGTAGCGTACGTCGGTTGAGTGACTTAACGTTTTGACGCCGCTAGTCGTTATGCTTCTTTTAGTAATATAGAGTAGAATATTTTATTGTTCAATTATTTCTCTAAATTTTTCGATAATATTCTTTATCCTTCAAGAGAGATCAATTAGTGCTCATTATAAAAGCGGCTGATCTTTTTACAGTGGGTTAATATTGTGTGTAAAATAACAAACGTTGTGAAGTGAGGTTGTTTCTTCGAGTATTTACGTATCTGGAAAATTATTTGTGTTCTTTATCGTACTAGTAGAATCTATGGTTGTTTTTATGTAAAGCCGCTACCTTTATTTTAACCCGTCAGTGCTGTTTTGAACCGTGTTAAGTGAGTTTGTTAAAAACAAGTTTGCACGACGTGTATTGAATTAGTTTCGTCGTTACGAGCAAATATTATACGATTGTTACCAGGTTGTTCACAATAATTAATCATTTATTTTATTTTAAATGGTCATGTTTCTTTTTTAGTTAAGTTTAAGTTTCGGTTAAGTATTAACATATTTTGTAATAAATTGACTCTATGATTGAGTTTAGTAGTTTATTAGAATATTCTAGTTGTTATAACTATAATAATTAATCAGTAAATAAATACTTCATATAACTTTTGTATTCCAAATGAGTGTACGTAGCATCTGTTCTATTTACAAACAATAAGCAACCCCAAGACCTGATGAGATGAGAATGATACGACGTGTAAATGAGGTGTAGTCTTGTACAGATTAAGGGAGACCATTGGTGTAAGAGTATGGTAAATTGTACCCCAACCATCAAAGTACAACGATATCCACTGTCTAGTGAAACTCCGTATAAAAGTAACTACATTTACTTGGATTTGAACCACCGACCCTTCATCTCCAAAAATCAACTGTTAAACAGCTGATTCGTAATGAAGACTTTACCACTAGCCCTACCCGGTGAGTTTTTATAAATTTAAAAAGAAGTGTTTTATTTATAAATACCCAGATCCCGAAATAAACGTCACAGTATTGATATTACTCCTTCTTAAAATTTTTGAATCGCCCCTAAAGCAAAAATTTACGCAGATAAGGACGGTAATGCCAGTAAACCTAATCCTATACAGTTTGTCTACCACAAACTGAAGTATTTTGTTAGAAAGCAATTGATATTCTAATTTAAATTTTTACGTATTATAACTTAAGGATACCGAGACATAAGACGTTTCAAATAAAATCGGAATATTGGTAAAGAGGTTGTTCATATTTTCTTTAGTTTACTAGTTCATAGGACAAAAGATAATATTACGTAGTATATAAGATTAGGTTACTTGCATAATCTATGTGAAAACCGGACTCGAACATTGGCCTGGCGTTTGAGTTCGCTCTGACTAACGCATATAAATATTTTATTAAATTTAATTTTAATTCCTAGAAAAAAATGTAATAATTTTACTCATGTAGAATAAACTCATAAGAGAAATCATTTGAAATATTTATGTAAGTCGTTAAGAAGTTATTAACGAAATGATTTAACTTTTTCATTAATTTGGGAAATATAGGGTAAGTACTTGTGAAAAAAGTACTAAGGAGTAGTATACCTTAAATTACATGAAAATATGAATTTAAAGTCACAAAGTGTGAAGCATAGAGATATAGAGAAGATTGTTCTTCATGCCGTAAAAGTTCGTTCCTGTAAGTCGTAAAGAAAGGCGTCTGGCGTTTGGCTGGACCAGGGAAATAATGAATGAGGAGGTCTGTGTATTGTACAAGCGGGAGAAGATATATAGTGCATTATGCACGAGTTTTGTTGTAACCCCAAACTCCTCCTCCCTTGTCATATTTAATTCATTCTTCCACAATATCAATGAGATTTCCCATAGAATAATCCCAGGACATTTTGCAACGCCATCGACTATATATTCTAAAATAAATTTAAATTATAATTTTATAAGTTAATTTATTTTTTCAACTATAACCATACGTTTTAGTACACTTAAAACAAGCAATATATTTTTGTTCTATTTAATATTATACAATATTGTATTCGTTTACTTAAGAACTATTATGTTTTTACTCATCGACAAAATATTTAGTTTAGTTAGTAATATTAATAATAAAAGCCAGGTTTGCCTAAATCTATATTAACTATATAATCGAGTTTAAATTTTTTTCTCGTACATCTCTTTACTTAGGCCTACATGTTCCTAAAAATATTCCTTAAGATTAGTTTTAAATTTACGCGTATTGTAATGATATTATTGAAGAATTCAATGTAATTGAATGAACTCACCTGTCCTCAATCAAGGTTTACAATAAAAACATGCTTAGTTAATTTAGAATGCTAGTTCATTATAAAGTGGAAGGCTCTGAGTTCAATTCCCAACTTTGAATATTTCAAAACACACCGATAATATTCTATACCTCAATATAATCACTAATCAAGCAGTTGGTGATATTTTAAACAATTTATAAAAAAAACGTTGGAATAATTTATTTTGTAATTCTTTTAGGTGATTCATGTGGTATGCATCGTAATAAGAAAACTGTACGTAACCATTTCACGTGTTCAAAATAATTTTGATATTCTAGACTACGTTTTGGATTACCAATTCCAATTAAATAATTTAAAAATCTAACATTAACTTCGGATCATGAACCCAAGGCTTAACAATCCAGTTAACAATGACTGATTCATGAAGGTGGTCAATAGAATTTCATTGATCTTATAAACAATCTTAATTACAGTTGTAATAATAATTATAGTAGCTGAATCTGAAATGTGGTAAAGACTCTCATATAAGAAGTTCCTCATATAAGAAGGTAAAAAATTTCAATAAGCATAGGTGCGAAAATACTCCGATTAATGTCTGGTAATACGGGTGTTGAAAGAGTCAGCTGCATGTTTTCATCTGAGTTTAGAGTATCTAAAGGTCTACCGTAGGGTACTGTATTGCTTCTACCATTTTCAAAATAATATGTCATAAAGAGTCACTTTAAGATGAATCAGTCACTTAACAGATGATCAGGTGTTATTTCTGGAGCAGTACGATGTTTTTACACCTTCAGAAGTTCCATGAGAAGTATTCAAAGTGAGGGCTTACAAGTATATATTGACATAACGAACTTTATTTTTATGTAAGGACCCTGCTTTTGTATATAAATCAAGGAAAGCCAGACTTCTGTAATTTTTGTAAGGATGGTTTGTTACATTCAGATAGTCCTAAAATTAACAATTATTTATATTTAGTATTTTTATATATTTTATGTATTTATAATAACGGTAAGTTAATATTAACAGTTCCAAGGCAGGTGGAGGATATTTTGCTAATGTCGGATCAAGTGGCCAGGCAGCAGGTTTTTGGTTGGTAGGCGGTTGCGGCCTCCTTGGGGCTGTACGAGGACGCCTCAATTGAGTCTAACACTACTTCTCCCCATGTGAAGGAGTGAACATGAGTTTTTCTCGCCACCTCGGATACAAAAAAAGTTAGTCCTAAAATACATTAAAGAAAAACAGCAGAACTTTGCCGTATGGGTTTTCTGAAATTACTCATCATCATCATAAGCATCACGGTTTAGACCTTGTAGTCCTGTTCCGTTCTCAAGCTAGCAAATCTTTAAGTTACTTGCGAAGACCATCTTTTCTTTGGTCTTCCTATGTTACGTCGCCCAGCCGGTTGGTAATTAAGGACAATCTTCGGTGCTCGCTCATCTGCCATTCTTAGCACATGCTCATACCATCTCTGCCTATAACCAGTGATCGCATCCGTCACACACAGCATCCCAAGCTCATTTCGTATATCCTCATTCCTCTTATGGTCCAGCAAACTGTACCCCGCTAGGGGCCTCAACAGTCGAATTTCTGCCGCTACGATTCTAGTTAATTGCTGAGTGGTTAACGTCCAGCTTTCAGATCCATACAACAGGACTGGCAGCACTAGTGTTTTATAAAACTTCAAAACCGTTTCTCTCCTTACTTTTCCCACCAAAGTTTTCCTTACTGTATAGATAAGGCGCTGAAATTTTTGTAATTTAAGTTCTACATCTCTTGATTGTATGTACGATACTTCACATCTAAAGAATAAAAATGTCTTCACCTGCTCTAATATTTCTCCATTGATAACAATCTTGCTTCTAAGATGATCTGAAATTACTGAAATTACGGGTTTTCTGAAATTACTGATTCAATTATAAAGAAAATAACTTTTCAAGACGATTATTCAACTCTAGATATTTGACTTTAACATTGCTTGGTTATTAACTATCATAGAGGGTATTGGTTAGTAGCGTAATATAAACACTAATCTATTTTGATGTGTTTGGTTATGTTTAATAATTAATATTAGGTAATATTATTAGGTAATAATATTATATTATAAATGTTAAGTTATACTTATCATTTATTTTTAAGTGAATTTTGTCCGTCATTCAGCACTAATATACTTTTACTCTTTGCGGGCTAACATAGTACAATAACTAACAATAAAATCTTTACAGGATTGCCTTATCTTTTCAAGAAGACTAAAGCTTTAATCTAAATAAGTTTTGTTTTAAAATAATTTTATAAGATTCCCTGGTGTTATTTTGTAAAGACAATTTTTTTAGATATTTCTATACTTTTTAAAATTTATGTATTACATGTTTTAAAATATTTATTTTCATTAAAAACGATTTGACATTTTTGCTTTCAGCATGCATTAAATATTGATGTAGTCATAACTCATGAATAAAAAACACTTCATTGTGCTTCTGCACATTTGAATTACAGATACATTAGATGCTTTATGATACCAATCTGACAAGAATTAAAATATATATTTTCTATATCTCTCTTCGAGCACTTCATATTCTGTAGTACAACAAAATGTGTATCTGACACACTTTTGTAACAATAGTGTTGATAGAAGACTGACACCATCAGTAAATTTTGAATTCATATACAAAAGCATTTACTCTATAGCGGGTGGGTTTAAAATAGTTGGGAAAATTTTGGGTCCTTACATAAAAATAAGGTTTGTTATGCCAATATACACTTTAAGCCCTTCACTTAGAATACTTCTCATGGTATTTCTGAAGTAAAAAAACATCATACTTATGCTCCACAAATAACACCTGATCATCTGTTAGGTAACTTATTCATCTCAAATTGGCTCTTTATGATATATTTTGAAAATGGTAATGCAATACAGCACCCGGTAGACTTTAGATACACTAATTTCAGATGAAAACATGTAGCTGATGACTCTTACAACACCTGTATTGCCGTTAAAACCAATAATTTCATGAAAGTTAAATATCCTTTCAATTATTATTCAAATAAATATTTTTTACAAACACAAAATGGTGCCAGACATAAAACGGAGCATTTTCGCACCTATACTTATCAGAATTTTTTACCTTGTTATGTAAAGAACCAGCACCCGAAACTCTTCAGCACATTTCAGATACAGCTACTATAAAACAACTGTTGTTGAGATTGTTAATAAGATCAATGAAATTCTAATTATTGCCTCCATGTTTCAATTATTACTAATTGGATTGTTAAGTTTTGGGTTCATGATCCGAAGTTAATGTTGTATTTTTAAATTATTAATTGGAATGGGATATCCTTTTAACTATTATTCAAATAATATATTCAATAAATATATTTTACAAACTGAAAATTGTGCCAGACATTCAGATAAATATTTTATTCTTAGTCTGTGTGTGTGTGTGTGTGTGTGTGTTTGTGTGTGTGTATGTGGGTGTGTGCGCGCGGACAATAATATTCATTTATTTACTTCTCTAACTTAAAATATTGATTTGACATAGCTTTTGCGGTAATAAAAATAAATTCTTAACTTTAAGAAAGAAAAATCAATTCTTTATAAATTTCTAAATTAAAAATTAAATTTAACCATGGAAAAAAAAATTTATTATAGCCTAATACCAAAAAACCTCACGCTCGCTGCACTTCATGGAAAACTAAACTTAAAGCATTTTACTTTTAACAAAACTTGACAAGTTGAAACCCAAGTTACAACTGTAAAAATAAAGCTAATTAGTGTGCAAACAGGAAATTTTTTGACGTCAGTAGTAATCACCAGTAGAAGGGAAAAAGTTCGACGTGAGAATAACCGAATAGCCTATGTTAAAAGAAAAAAAAATTAGGTAAAATCCATTTTTTAAAATTTTTTTCTAAAGGAAGTGGTACAACCTTTTGAATTTTGGAAGATTCACATAAGCGTAAATAAGTAACATCTAAGCGTAAGTCGTACACAAAATTATTTTTTTAATATCTGTCCCGAAAATCATTTTCAAAACGGTATGAGTAAAGGAATAATAACCACAGTCAATATCTGATTGCATAATACAATGAATGGTATAATACCGATGAATAAAAGAACTAATCCTCCGAACGACCTGACACAAAACAAATAAAATATATGACTTAATTTTATCAATCACAGAAGTTTTTCAAAATGTTAAAATTGCGTAATGTCATATAGCCTGTTACTCAGAAATCTTCAAAATTTATAACAGGAAAAGGATTTTTGAAATAGGTTAGACAGTTTCTGAGATTACTTCATACAAACAAAGAAACATAATTTCTTTATAATACAAGTATAGATATTAATACCTACACGGAATTAAACTCTTCGGTACACCAGCAAAAAGTAGCAATTCAAAAATTCAAACTTCTCAATCTAAAGGCTTAAGAACTGTTAAGCCTTAAAACCGTTAAAATCTGTTCTTCTTACTACATTCAAATTTAACCCTTCACAAAGATCTAAACATGCTCTTGCAAATGACAATGCTCAATCAACGTAGGCCCTATCAATATTTCATAGCCAACAAAATACCCATCCAAAATCTTTAGGTCAAAAGCTACGAAGAAGAAATATAGGTACCACAATTGAGAAAACTGAAAAAAATTGAGTCGTATTCTACTGTAATAGGAATTTAAAAAAAACATTCTGAACTAAAAGTGTACCATATTTTACTCTTTTCAAAAATTTCCATGGTACTTTTGTTTATATTCTTCAGTCTATTGTATGGTTTAGTATTGCGAGTTTGGTTCTAAATGTCAAAATAAAAAAGAAAAAAAGAAAAGGACACCCTAATAAAGTAGCTACTTCTAATACTAATGGTGGAAAAGTATAGTGTTCTAAACCAATAAATTTCTAAGATTTTTCAAACGCATTGTTTATTTGTTTGTAAAAATTTAGTTCCTAAATTTAACATCAAACAACAGGACCATAAGTACAGGAATATTTTTGTTTTCATTTGAATTTTTTTCAGATGGCTTAGTGATTTTTTTGGGAAGTTGGACACGATATCGTTAGTATGAAACCCATTGAGACACAGAGGTTATTGTTGAAATTTAACTGAGAAGCACTTTATAACAAGTTTTTTATGAAAATTTAACTCGTTTTTATCGAAATTAAATTGAAGAGAATATTTTTTTACGTAGAGTGAACCTAATTATATTTTGTCTGATGGAACAACTGATATTTTATAAGATTATTATTTTTATTGCGTATTGTAAAGGGTTTTTTATATAAAATTATTAGAATTAAATAAACTGTAACAAGCTCCATAATTCATGTCTTGAAAATTGTCATAAACACAAGAGTAACCAGCGAGGCTTAACTTCTTCCGAACTTTAATTTAATTTGGACTCTATTATAGATATTGGATTAAATTTCAACTCAAGTTTAGTGAATTTACGGTTTAACTTAAATTGAACTTTTCGGACGGTCTCTTTTAAGTGATCACAAAGAAGACAAGAAAAGTACAATCCTTTGGTTACACTTGAAGCCCCATTTATTTGCTCTAATTTTACAGTAATTGAATTTCCTACTTAATGGTAGTTTTCTTTTAATACTAAAACTGCTTCTATCAAAGTAATACAAAATATTTCGCCATATTATAGCCTATCTGAACATATCTGAGATCTTATATGTATATATCTCACATGAAATTTGGAAACCTCTGGTTTACTCAATTTAATGAAGGCAAAATACAAATTTCCGTTAATTTATTTTCTTACTTCACAGCAATACTTTCACTTTCAGTAGTCGATATAAAATTTTATAAAGATGTTTAAGCATTTAAATAAATTTCGATACAAATAACGGCTTTATTTCCTGCACTACACTAAATGTATCGAAAACAATTATTTTCCGAAAGTTCATTTAATTGTAGTAATATCTTTAATCTATTATGTAAAGAAACATAAAGTTGACGGAGTTGTTATTCTATTGAAAAAATTAACTGTCCAATTCGGCAACTTTGTCAATAATTAAACAATGTCTGTTTAACAACAATCTGTTCATTAAAAATATTTTAAAAAAACAATTTTTTTTATTTTATAATTTAATGGTTGATTAAGATTTACGCAAAAGAAGAATTGAGAATTTTTCCACTCAACGAAAAAATAAAATTGTATTGTCGCCAGTGGGTCAATCATTTAAATTGCCAAAAGCCGCTTCCCTAGTGTAGCGAGAAGATTTGAACCAGTGGGAAATATAGATATTGGCCGGTCAAAGAAAAGGTGGGTACCGGAACAGATAGAAATGCCTAACCTGTGAAGAGAATAATAATAATAATAATAAGATTCAGATTTACACCGAAGTATAATGGAATCTATTTCAGGTAATTATGTTAGTTTTAAAACTGGTGGAAACCAATCTAGACCTATATTTAGTTAAATGTTGAATAAATACATGAAAAATTTTAAACTAATCGTTTAAAGTGTTGTGATATGAATACCCACGACAGTAGCCACGTATTGATTTCAGCGTAATTAAAAAAATGAAAACGCTAATAAACAAAATTTGAACTCATAATGTAACAGCTGACTAGAATTAATTTTACGAATTGTTTTTTTTATGAGGTGACTGTTAAAACTTTATTACACAGTAATACAGAAACTATACTCTTATAAATTGGGTTAATTACTGTAATCGTTATTTTTCAAGATTGTATATTTCTTAACTAATTTAAGCGGAACTATCTTATCGCCAGCTATGAATAGTTAAAATGTTAGTAATAATTTTATGAAGTACTCAACCTAATTTTATTCTGCAGAAACGATCATTGTGAAAATTACCGTACATGAACGAAATAACCATAGAAAAAGACATCAAGGAAGATTTTATGTTTGGTTCGTGAACACAAAGTCGTTGTGTTGTGTGTTTGGTGATTATTACTATGTAGGTAATTTATGGGAGATTATTGCAACGATGTTACCTCCGATTCCCCGCTATAGAAGACTGTGCTTTGTGGGAAACTTAAATTATGAATAGACAAACATGGAAAAGCACTATATTCTATATTATGTCCTATCTTGATTGTCATTTGATACCTCATCGCTATTCAGAGAGAGGTCATCCTGAAATTGTATCTCTTTACTCTCACTGTTTTCCCATCGCATACCCTTCTTCTTCCTAAATGATTTCGCCCCATTTCAGTTTTGAAAAGCTACTCTAAATACACAATGATGTACTTGGAATATTTCAGCAAACATACTTATGCTCTAAAGAAAAATATTTAAATTATTATTCTGGCAAAAGGTTTTCTAGCGTTGATTAAAAATGTAAAATTTTAATACCAGAATTCCGTATAAAATTTTAAAAATTTATTACGTTCTATACAAAAAAGTATTTATTTTTTTACTTTCTTTTGCCTATATGAATATACAGGAAGAAAATTATTGTTTTCATGTCGATTTTTCAAAATCGAGTTTTCACCGGATATACACGTTTTCAGACCCCTGAACCCAAAAACATGTTTTTAGCAATTGGTCAGTATGTGTGTGTAAAAAATATCTCAAGAACGGAAGATTGTAAGAAGTTGAAACTTCTTAAGTTAAGTTAGGTACTACTGGAGGGCCCGACACGAACATTTTCATTAAAATCTGTCCACCAGAAGTAGTAAGTAGTTTATTCGTGTAATTTTTCACTTTTTTGCGATTTTCTCAAAAACGGCTCTTACGATGTGATTTAATATCGCCTCATTTACTAAATTTTTTATGCTCAACTACATTTTTATGGGTAGGCGCCATGTCGTTGAAATTCTTAGGGAGGCTGTTCTCTCGTAGAAAAAAATGGTTTATTTAAGACTTTATTTCATGTTCGTTATTGTTATTTCATGGTTGTTTTCATTTTATATCAATCACTCATAATTAAAATTAGGTTATGTTAATAAATAAACCAAATATGTACAAAATTAAACAAACAATTTACTCATTTTCTGGCAAGTTGTTTGTGAGTTATCTTGTAAATGTAGGTGAGGGACGAAGAGAGGTACGATCACAACTCTATAGCTACACGCGCCAATTCAGATTGGACTAACTATAGACTACTTACTGTTTGATGATATGTCAATAACGTAAGTAATTTGTAAGTTCTTGTGTAAAGTTTCGTTACGTACGTACCAAGGGGAGTTTTAAATGGTTTATTAAAAATATTTTTTTGTGTAGTTGGGAAGCGAGATAAATTTCTGCAAGCTGTGTAGTCATAAATTTAACAACTATATATCCAGTTGGGTTTCAAAACATATTTGTAAATGGAGATATTTTATTTAAAATTAAATAAGAATCTTTACTTATAGACTGTATAGAAACTTGGGCCTGTTATGGTTGTTATTGTCTATATTTTTAGTGTTACATGTATTTTAAATTTCAGATCCTGACCAGAAATCTAACTTCGTAACCAAATACATGAGTGAGCCGATAATTTAGCGTTAAACAGTAATTTTATTTATTTTGCTCATTAAAATCTGTAAAAATGGATCTCTTTAATACTGCGGCCTTAGTATACATTTTGCGACAAAGTGTTTAAAACTAAAGTTATAGAAATTTAGGAAGTCTAAAAGTTTTACATGAAATATTTTTCTACAGGTATTGTCAGTTTATTGTCAATTAGTGATTTTTCATATTTATAAGTCGAACAAAGATTTTTATTTAGCTTCATTTACTCTTGATATTTTTCATGATCAAACGTAGAATACATTTTTTCATTAATTGCATTAGCAAGAGAAAGTAGTGTGAGGGTCGCACACTACATTTACTTTGTTTTATGTTCGACTTTTTTGCACATTGAGGCATTAAGCAGAGGATGAAGGGTGACAGACTTATTCATATTGTTCAGTTTATTATATTATTATTGTTTAGTTAGATTTATTATACTTTTGTATTTTAGTTTATTTAATAATTTGTATAACTTAATAACTTCATGGTTTTAAAGCCGTATTCTTGTATTGTCTCAATTGCACTGAGTTACTGGATAACGGAACAAAACACCTACCTACGCCTAGGACCTAGAGAATTAAACCATAGGTAGAAAAAGACAATTTTCTCCACCTCGTATAATGTAAATTATTAGGAGTGTATCAAAGTTTTTAAAAATATATGCATAAATATTTTTATATTACAAAATATTGAAGTAAAGTACTATTATTATTA
The DNA here is from genome assembly GCA_035578175.1 of Catonia carolina. Classification (NCBI taxonomy): domain Eukaryota; kingdom Metazoa; phylum Arthropoda; class Insecta; order Hemiptera; family Achilidae; genus Catonia; species Catonia carolina. The sequence goes on from JAQMRL010000002.1 coordinate 88,841,314, forward strand.
TTATTTAACCTGTTAAAATTTCCAGAACCTAGAAATAATCAAATACGGGATATTTTAGCTTAGTAGTCTGTAATGCTAACTACTACAGCAGAGAAGCATCAAATTTTATAAAAATGCATCAAAATTATAATTTTTATTATTTATAGAAAAATTAACATTTCTAAATCAAAATTAAAAGTAATTTTGGACAAATTTTTATTTACATTGGAGATCAATGTAACATATTGAACGAATATGTTTATGTACAAATTCGTTAACTGATTCGTTTCACTTAAAATAATATTATTACCTTTTTTAAAAATTCAGACGAAAGTTTATACTTACAAGAAAAAAAAAAAAATCCAGAAAAGCACAATGTTGCTCAAATTTTCTTACAGAGGGTAATCACATTGTATAAAACGTTTATTTGCGAACAAATATGAGTTTAGTCATATCCAAATAAATAGCTAATTATGCATTAAAATTTAAATGTTTTAAGTAAACTAGGAAAATTTATAAAAAGTTGTAAATAAAACAGCTTCCTTTTAATATTTACCAAGTTCTATTACAACCTGAGGGCATCTTATATTTAAGATCGTGGCGAGGCCCTCGTTTATTTACTCAGTTTTACTCGTTTAAAATTCAGTGCTCTGCAGAAGCGCTTTCTTTTTTTTGTAAGTCATGAATATAGATCCTGTGAATTTCATATAAGCTTTTTCTCTGCAAAAGTAAATAGTTTCTTGGTTCTATAAATGTACTTAAAATGACATTTAATTGAACAATAATTTAATTGACGAAAGCTCAATTATTATTAATATTTATTTTTGATATTGTTTCTATTTCTTTTGTTTCTCATAGCCTAAGAAACATTTGTTAGCTACAAAATGCTATCCACATCAGCATAACTATCATTGATGCAGTTCTGTCATTTTATAGCGGGAAAGCTTATTTTATTTTAATTAAAGGCCCAAGTATTTGAAAAATAAAGCCATTATTCATTGTTTCCCTTTCTGAGTTGAAAATACTGCATCTTATTGTGACAACTCAATGAAGTGAATTCAATTTTTAACTTTACATCTGATATATTCATTCACTTTCAGAAAAAAGAATTTTGGAGTATTTTTCGTTTAGAAAAACTTTACACACAGATTTGTGAACACTTTTCGTTCAAAATTCTATTGAACAACTGTACAAACGATTTCAAAATAAGTCACAATAACACGACAATCCAATTGTACGTTCACTTTCCATAGTACATTTACCTGATAATCTTTTAATAACAATTCTTATGGAAGTACCATGAGGAACAATTATTAAAAGACATCATTTGAATTATTTGTTTTTTTGATCATTCAGCGACAGTATGTATGGACAAAAAAGAGAATGTATCTACTTGCATAGCTCTATATATTGAAGTTTGCGTGAATCCATCAATCAAGCCAACCAAAAATTAAACTTTTTCTTTAATTAGGTAATCTAAAATTAATAAAATTGTATAATTTTGAGCAAGGGAAATGATCTTCTAGGTTATTAAAATTGAAAAATATGCTATTTTGTTTTAAAGGTGCATTGATAAAATGTACGTTATAAGCGACTTTTTGGGTATTAAAATTTTATTATTTTTAAGATCCTAAGTGGAAATCAAATACCGTATTTGTTGGGTCAACAATTAAACGAAACAATACGACTCACATACAATATGAGGCGTTATATTCCTTTTATAGCCAATTCAATATTTTATAAATTATAAATCTCTAGCAACTGCGTTCACGATGTACGCTGGTTTATTGCTAGCCTCGGAGGGATTGCGTTCAAATTAGATTTTCAAACTTCACTGGATGAATAAAAATTGCTGTTAGTGATAGGATATACGTAGAAGCTGAGGTGTAGAATAGTATCTTTAAGAAGGAAGAGAAATAATATTTATTTTTTAGGATAGTTACCCCATTTTTACCCTTTAAACTAAATTTAAATATTTTGTACGCATGATGTAAAAACATATTGCTAATGTTTGAAACCGTACCTTTTTGGAAAGTTATAGAAAGAATATATGTATTTCGTAAGAGTTGTTACTGCTTTCTATCCTTGGGTGAATCATTTATTTTACTCATAGATTTTCAAACACTTACGAAAACTACACAGATTTTATAACTCAATAAATGGTAAATATGATTTTTATTTAGATCGTAAATGGCCGTTATTAATATGTTTTATTCTTCCTACCATCACTTAGAAAATGGTACTTTTCAGAACTAGTACGTTTTGGTAAGATATAGGCATTATTTATGTATTGTTAAGAGGTTTTACCTCTTACAAGCAAGTAGTCGAAATTGAAATGATTCTCTATTTCCGTTCAATCTCAAAAAAAAATATTGTGATGTAAAGAGTTTTCAGCTCCTTCGGTGATTGCGAAGTCAGATTAGTGATGAGTGAGTGAGTGAGTCAGTGAATAAGTTTGAATATTTTTACCGCTTTTGGAACAAGTAAAGTGTCTTTAGACTTGTCTGAAAGTTTTTTTTAGTCTACATTTTCAGCACTGGTAAGGTTTCCTATTTTCTTTCCTTCACATGTTGTTTTATTTTTGTTCTACATGAAAGCCATTAACGTCAGTAACCAGTTGTTTTAATTTGGTTCGATCCATTATATTTTCTCGGTTTGTTATAACTTTCTCTACAAATCCTTTCTGACTCTTTAAAACATTATCCGACACCTTAGGTCTATTGTTTAGTATCTTAAAAATTTGTTTTATCAACCATTTGTCATCTGGTCTATACAGGTTTTCATAGAATTATAGTATTCTATATCTAATCGTTTACATTAATCGTTTGTACAGTTCTCATTATTGTTACCTGTATTGTTTGTCTACAAACAATACATTATTTTATAAAGTTTGGTTCAAAAGTTTTTTGGAAAAGTTCTGTTATCCGGACGTTGGCACTTGATGCATTACTTACGGACGTCCGGTAAACCGGATGTTATAACTACGTAAAATATATTGACGTCCTGTTTTCCGGACGTTGGTACTGAAAGGGTTAACACGTTGATTTGTTCTATTGCTGTTATTACTTGTTCCTAGAAACTACTGCTTGGTCGACTGTAAAGCAAGACAGTTGATCTTTGTGTCGTATATTATACTAATTATATACATTATCTTCTCATAATATATGTGCAATGTTATTTTAAATTTGCAAATCACAAGTAAATGTAAAACCATCTCCATGGTTTTGTCAAAGATTGTAAATAATCGTAAACTAATAACGATTATTTGCAAGGAAAATAAACTATAAATGGAAACGATTGGAAAAAGAATACTAAAATTTTACGGACGGCTGAATAGAATGTATGACAACCGTTTGACACAACTAATTTTTATGACACTATGCAACAGACCTAAGATGTCGGATAAATGGTTTAAAGAAGTCAGAAACGATATTGAGAAAACCGGAATAAACCGAGAGAACTTAAACGCAAACAAAATTCAGACAACTAATTACGGTTGTTACGGGCTTCCATGAAGAGAAAACAGAATACCAACCACAGAAGAATGGATAAAAGCCTACAGTAAGCGAGTGCTGAGAATGCGGGCTGCAGAAAGAGCTTCCACAAACGGCTAAATTCACTCACGTGATCTAATATTGGCCCTATATGAGAAAAAATAAAGATTTTATTGCTTCAACACACCGTCAGCCTTTTCAATCATCAAGTATTCATTCAAGTTATTCATTCAAGTATCATTATTTAAAAACTTAATATATTTACGTAAATAAATCCTTGGTAATGCATCCTGCAGCTTAAAATAAATTTTATTGTATAAATTTTATGAATTTCTCTAAGTTTTTCAGCTGTCTTGATCCTTATGATCTAACTACACATGTTTTGATGGATCCCCATCATCAGAGTTCACCAAATAGCATATGAAAATTTAAAAGATTATTTTTAATATGAATGTTAAAATCTGTTATACCTTTAGTTATCTATGAAAAGTTTATCGTTACATAAATTTTGTCAGGGTTTTAAAACCTTTTGTTTGACATCACCAAGAGAATATTTTATGTTTATTTTATCTGTTCATTAAAAAAATTAATACTGGTTAAGAAATTATGAAAATGAAAGGATATTATTTATTAATATTAAAAAGTCTCCAGCTTTTTAAATTGTTTAAACAACAGAAGTAAATTCTCTTATAATGTAATCACAGCATTCATTATGTAAACAGTTTGCATACACGTTAAACCCGTAAGTAAGAGGTTCTTTTTATTTATTTTTTAAACGTGGGTTTTATATGAAGTCATTCTTTCTATTTTTTTTATTCAGCGTACATTTTATTATTTTTTTTTCTTTCTTTGAAACCAACTGATGCTCTCTTTGATCTTTACTTACTCGTACATTTTAAGGTAGCATGTGTTCCACTTTGTAAGAAAACATGTAATTGAGTTTTACTGACATACGCTGTACCTTTTGCCTTGATAGCTCCTTTTTTTAATATCATGAAATTCGTGAAAAAGCCTTCTATTGATTGGGATAGTGTTAAAAACGTTTAAAAGTTAATAGATTGAAATTCTTAACAAATATTTAACATCGTGAATTATTTACTACAGATTTAATTTATTTATCTTAAACATAGAAGATTATAATTATTTATGTTACTAGTTAGCATAATAGCAGCAGAATCCATATTAATATGTCGTTTTTAATGTATAGGCTATTCAAAACAACTTTTTATATTTGCCTTATACGTCTTCTTATACTTTGTTTCTTACAAGTACTTTCGCGGTGCACACAGTTTCTTCAGGTAATAGCATATAGCTTCTAGAAACAGTTTAGGAAGATGCAATCTTCATAAACATTTTCTCGAAGTTATATGTTATTACCTGAAGAAGCGGTGGGCACCGCGAAAGTACATGTAAGAAACAAAGTATAAAAAGCAGTATAAGGTAAATATAAAAAAAATTTATAATTACATAAAAAAATACATTGATATAGAATATTACTTTGCGAAAAAATAATTTGATAATAATTCGACGAAAGAAATTTTTAGAAAAGTATAAAATGAAATATGACTTGTCACTGAAATAATAGTTACCGCAAAAAAATGAATGAGTGTGTATATTATTGCTGACCTGAGCAGAAACGTGTCCGGCACGGAGACGTTGTAGATCAGTATGGGACCATGCGCTCTGCGACCAAGGAGGCACCTGGCGTAAATCTTCTGAAAATTTTAGGTCATTCAGTCGATTGTGAACAAATTTCCTGATATTCCATGGCAGATCGTTATGTCTGAAAAATAAAAATAAAATACTGCAGCATATAATAAAATATTTATAGCTAACTACATCAATGATTTAAAATTATAGAGTACGTATGATTTGAAGACTATAATATTTTATTGCTAGAGAACAAATGCATAAAATAGTGTTTCGAAAACCATTTAAAAACAGAACATAATAATATGAGTAATATATTTTTCTTACATCAAACAAGAAAATGAATCAAATTAATTAAAAATAATAAAAAGTACTGATAAATTTTAAGAATTAATAATATTATATTAGCTTTTAAGTTGGAGTTGATTACAATGGGAGATAAGTGTTGATACTTATATACTAGAATATTTAAACCTTTGTAATCTAACTCGAGTACTGAAATCTTTCACCAAAACTCTTCGGAGTAAGTGTAATATTAAAATTTCATTTTAGAGCATTTCTAGTGGTATCGATGATAATAAGACAAATTTCTGCAATTTTTTTCAAAATTTCTCTCACGATACGTATTACTACATTTATAGCATAAAATGGATTTGAATTACCTATTTATATGTTTAAAAGTTTATATTAGTATTGATTTAAAAGCGGGGGGGGGGTCTCAAAATTCTACCTCCACCATGTTAACATGTGATCCTCTATCTCAGGTATGGTTAGAGATAATTACTCCAAATTTTTACATTTTTCACAAATTTTCACATTGCAGTAATAACAGAGAACTAACAAACTTTTGTCTTAAAAGTTGTAAAACATATCGAGTGATATGCATACAAAATTTCAAGAGCTCTCTGCTCATCCCTAAGAGAACGGGTCTTTTGTATTAAAAAATGACATTTCGGTAAAACGCATTTAAAAATACATTTTCAAAAATAATGAACACTAAATGTTTAATCATAATAGTTATAGTATATAAAATGGCTATTATCAAAAACCACTCATCATATTTTAATAAATGATATCTTTAAATTAAACACAAAAACTAGTAGAATATAATTCAACAAATAAACAAAATTTGAAAATTTTCATCATAATTGAGTTGAGATCCCCTTAGTATTCAAACAGTAAAAGAGGTATACCTTGCCATTGTGCAGTCGCGTTTAGCTGACGGTATCGTGGGTTGGGGTGGAGCTGCTCATTGCTAAATGGAACCACTGATAAGAACACAAAGAAATATTTTGAAGGTGATATCTACTAAACCGCGTAGATATTCAACGGAACAGATATTTACAGATTTCAATGTCATGGATAAAAGGCAACTGTCCGTGAAAGAAATTAAAAGACTGCAAGTGAACGTAAGTAACATGCAAAATAGAGGACATCAGTACTACACACGGAACAGAGCCCTACTCTTATCGGATAGAGTGAGAATTGCTCTTTACCAGCGTCATTTTGAATACTTAGCAACCAAAATATATAACCTGCTCCCTAACCATTTAAAAAATCTAACGGGTTTAAAATTTTATAAAGAACTAAATAAATGGATAGCCAAAACAAGTAGAGATAAAATACGAAAATATTTAATTGTAATTAGTAATTTTAGATTATATTTAATCATCTTTATTTTATTATAAATAGTGCAAGTTTAATAATTATTAAAATGTAATATATCACAATTGATACATTCGTAGTCTTTAGTGTAGTATGTAAATATAGTAGATGTATTGAATGCTATTGCTAATAATTTATTTTCCTAACATCCGAGAATATTTACGATTAGTTTAAAAAAAACAAAAACTAACTATAAGTAAATAGCATGAACTGGTTCACATGACGAAAGCAATACCTAATGGTATTGCTTCGGAAACAAAAAAAAATTAAGCATAATTTTTAAAATATTAACAAGATAAAAGATGAATAACATTAACAGGAAACCAAATTAATAGCGGTGATATTATTAGAGATGACCAATTATTAAAAAAAAGTAGGTTAGTCGGTAAATCTAAACGGAAGGTCAAGCAATTTTATTCGTTCCAGTCGTGTCACGTTTTTGCTATTATCACGTAAACTAAGCGCCAAAGAATTCGGGTGATCTGCTAATTTTTCTTGATATTTTGAACTTAGTTGCGTAATTTCCTCTTTCACGGTGTTGACACATAAGTCCTTATGCAATGTATTATTTGTCACATACCATGGAGCATTTGTTATTATCCGTAAGACTTTCGACTGGAATCGTTGGATGATAGCAAGATTCGATTTCGCAGCTGAACCCCAAATCGGTAACCCATAAGTCCACAGCGGTTTCAGTATGGCTTTATACAGTAGAAGCTTGCTCTCTAATGATAGCCGTGAACGTTTGTTCATCATCCAATACAGATCTCTCAGCTTCAATCTTAGTCTTTTCTGTGTATTCCAAAAATGTTTAGACCAGGTAAGGCGTCGATCTAAGTGCAGTCCCAAGTATTTTACATCATCTGACTGAGGACTGGTCTTTCATTTAGTCGCATCAGTGGACATGTGTCTTTCCTCAAAGTAAACGTAATATGTCTCGATCTGTCGTCATTTACTTTAATTTTCCATTTCTTGCACCAGTTCTCAACTATACTTAGATGGTCTTGTAGTAATTTAGTAGCCCCAAAGGTAGAGTCATCTGTTGCTAATAGAGCTGTGTCATCAGCAAAAGTGGCGATGGTTGTGTTATTGCTTTCCGGTAGATCAGAAGTATATAAAGTGTAAAGAAATGGACTTAAGATACTACCTTGTGGAACACCAGAATTAATTTGACGAAGAGAAGAGTAGACGTTTTAAATTTAATTTGGAAATATCTCTTTGATAGAAATGATTTTAAGATAATGAAGTAATGATGGGGAAGGTTACTTTTTATCTTGTATAAAAGTCCAATGTGCCAGACCTTGTCAAATGCGTTTTCTACGTCCAAGAAAGCTGCTGTACAGTACTGTTTCCTTTCCAGGGAATTTTGAATGGTGTTTACAAGACGGTGTATTTGTTCTGTTGTAGCGTGTCCCTCCCTGAAGCCAAACTGGTATTCTGGAATGATTCCTACTTCACTTATTATCGGTTTAAGTCGCAATTGTAAAAGATTTCGAAGACTTTAGATGCAATTGGTAGGAGACAGATGGGTCTGTACGAACTTGGTGTACTCAGATCCTTTCCCGGCTTCGGAATTACTATAATTTGAGATACTTTCCATTAAGGTGGAAAATGTCCAGTACGTAAAATAGAGTTATAAATAGCTGTAAGCAGCATTATAACTTTTTGGGGGAGTTTCTTCAAAATTTCTCCTGTAATCAAGTCATAATCTGTAGATTTTTTGCTGCTGAGGTCTTTTTGGATAACTCGACTGACCTCTGCTGGAGAGAAAAATTTTATCGGTGGAGATAACTGGAAAGAAGTTTGTAAACAATCTTCAACTTCCTTGTCACCATCGTTTGTGTCATGCAATTCAAAGACTTTTTCAAAACGGTCAGCAAAAACTTTAGCTCTTTCTTTTGCATTTCTTGCCCAGTTCCCATCTCGTTTAGTAGAGGTGGCAATACACTTTTCGGACGTTTAAGATAGTTGGTCGCTTTCCACAGCTACTAATAATTAATACTTCATTTTAGTAGCTTTTCACAGTTACTAATAATTAATACTTCATTTTTTTGATATTTATTTAAAAGTTTCCAACCCATCCTGGTACATGGTTTTCTCCATAGTTGGGTAGGATAATTTCCACCACAACTAGCCAAATAGAACAGAAGTACAATCAATGTATGAAATTTAGTATCATAGTAATTTCTACTTTTTTTGTTATATGTAATGTATGGGAATAAATAATTATTTTTATTAACACAAAAAAATTAATCAGTTGTGGATCATGCAAGGGTAGGTATCTTACTAGAACCTTCAATTATTAAAGATGATGCATCTGTAAATTAACAACTGTATAATTTATACACTCGATATTATAAAAATCAATCTATTCTCACACGCTTAGATGCTAGACATGAACAAATACATGTATTACGTATGTTTATATACTCTGATATACAATGTCTAAATACATCGCTCGTTGTCACACACCTTAATCGTTAATTAGAATTATTAAAATGATTCAAAAATAGACGAAATTAGAAGCCATTTTACGTATTTTTTACAATTGTTGAAAAAAAGTCTTTGGTAAGTATTTAATTAGTGAGAAAAAAGAATTTTCTACAGCACTGTCACCGTCGTCCCTTTTGATTAAGTACTGTGCTGCCAACTACAAAGCTTCTGACGTAGCGACAGAGGGAGCCGTCAAAAGTTCCGAGAGGAACGGTAGGCTGTGTGTGTACCGACAGAGTCCTTTGTCATAAAGGCCCAGCCAGTAACCGCCCTCTACCACAGCGCTCTCGGCAACTATAAAAAGAGCGCTACACTCAACAGGGAGATTCAATTCCGATCCAGACAGCAGACAAGACGCCCACCATCGGTAACAAGGCTATCGGACTCCAGCGAAGACTAATCGACGACCCCGCAAGAGAGAAGATGATGCTTCCGCTCGTCGAACCGTCGACCGGACTGTCATTGCCCGCTGCCGCGAGCGATGCCCACAGCGGTCCCTCGACCGAGCCATACGCCCACCAGACCCGACGAACAGCCATCGACGCACAACTGCGAGGGAAGAAAATGATGTGTCCGCTGGACGACGGCACGCCATGTCGCCCAGCTCCTCGACTGCCACCGACGACTACGACCGGCGCTTCCCGTCAAGACGACCACCGCTTAAACGGCTCTTTTCAGGGCCATCAAAATTAAAGGTTTTAACTCCCCACTTAATGTCGCCATCCGGTGACTGCACGTAATTTTTTTATGACAGTATTGAACTAAAACTTTAGTCACTGAATTTTACATTTTGTGATTACTTTTGTCTGCTTGAAATGTGAGTTGACCATATTTTTCGGGATTAATTTTAGTAGATTACCAAAAATAACCCGTTTTACATGTAGGACGTCAACCTTTGACTGTTAGCCCACTTGACTTTTTGAATTTACTGCATAATAAGATTGGTCAGTTAATAACCACGCAGTTGATGCAGAAAATTTTTATGAATATTAATATTCAAAAAACTTCTCCTATAGTCTTTCCGGCGAGTAACGATTTCACGCCATGATGTAAAAATTCTTAAGTGATCTACCAAGTTCTCTTGATAATAATTATGTTTAGATAAATAAATTCTGAAAAATATATAACACCGTTACAAATTTTTTCTGGCGCGCTTTTGACAAGAACACTTCTTTTTAAATTATTAATCAGCTAACCTATGATACCTATGATACGTAGTAGAAGTGTATCATAGAAGTACCTATGATACGTCTACAACAATTCTATATTTGACATTATTTTAGGCATGTATTTTATACAATTTTTCCCCCAAATGATGAACTTAAATACTAAAACGAATGTATTATTGATCTGTTTTCATCAGATCCAAAGATATTTAGTAAAGTAATTTTATGGTACAGTTGGCGGAATAAAAGATTTAATCAAGAAAGTATGCTACCCGGTGTTTCCTTTTAATTTAAGTTGATAGCTAGGCTGTACAACTAATCGATAGTTACTCCTAAAGTTCGTTTATGTAAACGAACACAATAAATTTTATATAAACCGTTTTCTTCTTAAAACGTAACTCTATAAAATGTAAAAAAATGTAGAATTAAATAAAATTTTTAAAAGTTGGTTTTTGAGGATTTTATGTATAGAAAAAGTTAAGTAAATTTATTTATTCAAATTACTTTGTATAAAGTAAGTGATTAAGTAAAGTAAACTTGATCTCCAAGGCGTAGTGGTTTGCGTGTTAGCCTACAAAGCGTAAAAAGAAAAAAGGTCACGGTTTCGATTACCGACTAGGGTCTAGAAGTTACTAAAAATCAAAACCCACTGCTCAAGTATCATAATCCATGGTACAGACTGATTTTTTTAGTCCTGTTACCCAATTGTTAATGTCTGGTAATTTTTTTCTAAGAAAGGGAAATTTTGTTTTGGGACACAAAGTTGGTAGCCCTACTCAACCGATATAGATACGGCAGTGTGAGTTGATTCCCTTTAGCTGTGTAATATTTTGTGCCGTTAACGGTCGTGTTATGAACATGTCTTTTACCCTACAACAACGGATTTTCATTCTTGAACAATATTTTGCGACGAAATCGTACGCGAGTCTAAAAGAATCATTTTAAATTAAATTTGTTGGTGTTCCTCCACCAGAAAAAATGTCAATTTCTAATTAACACTGAGTTTAAAACTGATTCCGGTATCATTTATGAAAGACCAATACCAACAGCAATATTACAATCACTTGTTTAAATCTGGAGGCTGAAGCTCTTAGACTAATCGTACGCGATACGGATACAATTTAAATTTTTTAGCAGTTTTCTGAACACTCGAATATGACTAACCAACTTGCAAGGAAAGTTTTCGTAATCTTTTCCGTGGAGAACTGAGCAATCCTGTTTTCACATTCTCTAAAACGTCATCTGTCTAAAGAGTTGGTTGACCACTACGTTTTCTATCGCAAACACTGTCTCTCAAAATCGGTTTGTTAGCCTAGAAATTAAAATTTTTTCTGGTGGAGGAACACCAACAAATTTAGTTCGAAATTATTCTTTTACACTCGCATACGATTTCGTAGCAAAATATTGTTCAAGAATGAAAACCCGTTGTTCTTGAGTAAAAGACATTCTGCTCGTAACACGACCGGAAACGGCACAAAATTTTACACACCTCAAGGAGAATCAACTCACACTGCCGTAACCTTACCGATTGAGTAGGGCTACCAATTTCGTGTCACAAAAAATTTCCCTTTCTAAGAATAAATTACCAGACATTACCAATTGAGTAACAGGACTAAAATATCACTCTGTCGTTGCTAATGACCGAGCTAATGGTGTGTATTAAACAGAAAATATGTGTTTTAAATATAACTATAAATAATATTTGAAACCCTTGAATTCTCTGCTATTTTATAATTATTAGAGGTCACGATGACGTATATATACAGACCGTGTCGACGAGAATTGAAATTGCAAATTTGTGTTGGAAGAGAAAACGCTATTGAATAATCCTCATCAGGCAATCGTTTTCATTACGATGCAATATTATTGGTTTTTGCGTTGTTCAAAGCTTAATTAACGATTTGTAAATTGGATTTTAAAAGTATTGTCAGTACTATCTCAGAAACTACACTGTACTTCTAAATTTTGTCAAAGGAATTTATTTTAACAACTGTGCTAGAGAACTTTCTAAAATTTTTATTGAATTGGTTAAATAATCAAACGTTAATATAGGCCTAATCAACAATTTCAAAATGAAATTGTAATAAATTAATAAATAAAAACCAGAGCGTCACTACTGGTTGATCAGCTTCACCAAAATGAATAACCTACATAATTTTTTAAATTTATTATTGGAAATTGTATAGTGTTGATACCAAATTTGTTCATTACTCTTTGCTGAATTTTGACATTGAATAGACGTAAATTTGAACAGAGTTATCCAGTTGTTTATGTGTAGTTGTCAAATGTTCATTCTACAGCATCACTCAACCAACCGTTGTTACTTAACAATTATTTAAAACTACCTCCTACCATATAACCAACTGGGCTAGCCTGAAGGACAAGAATTAATTGAAACAGAAGTGCCCAATATCAGTATTATGATTCAATGTGGGTAAATATGAAGAAGGTAAATTGATGAACAACGTGGACGATTATGTTTTTACAACCTTCTGTAATACAGGGGTACGCAACGTATGTAAAAATGTAATAAAACATACACACGTATAAAAAACAAAACCCGTGCTATTGGATAAAAATACTTTTCCTTTTTTAGAGACATCTAAAAAAATATTAGAAAAAACAATACTGAAAATATTGTAAACAATATGACGTTGAATTACTTAATTTATATTCGCATCAAAAACATTGTTTCAACTGTTGATTTTTATTTATGTAATTTTACGTTATAGTAATATTTATTTTTCATAAAATAAATTTATTACCAAATAATACTGATATACTGAAACATTTTTTGTTACATATATTATTTTAGTTCTTTTATTTTAAAAGAATTTATAACGTCATAAGGGAAATATTGTCTGCTTTTAAGATGTCATTCATACCCAGAGTTTTCTCTTTATATTCATTTTAAACGGTTACCTCTTTCTAAATTCAACTATTATGAAGAATACTCAACTGATATCCGATAAAAAAATCAAAGGAAAAGCCATTTTATTTCTACTGAAGTAGTAAATACCCATATTTTTTGCTGTATATTCTGATGTTTCCTGAAAAGCAATAGGATTACGATCGTTATGAAAATGAAATCTTATTTTGGAATTACAGTACTTTTTACATATAAAAGGAATATGTAAAAGAAGATCTTTGAAAATAATATTACTGGTAAGAATTGAGAGATAGAAGGAAGAGCGATACAATTATATTATGGTTGCCCTACGAATATATTGCAACTTTTACATTAAAAATGTTTCCAATCTAATTTCTAAGCAGAAGCTGTTGATTTATTTGATTACTTTTAGTACTTAACTGTTAATATATTCTTAAACATGACCAAAAACATAAAAATTATGTATTTTTTAAATATTTATTTATTCTATTTACAATCAACCAATAGAAGTTATGAATATAAATAATAAATTGCGTTGATGTAATAAATGGTGACAAGAGTGCGTACGTACACAATAGCACTCTACTATTAAAAATAAACATATGATCAATGATTGCTATCTACAAACATTAAAACATAAACATACAAAATTAAAGAAAAGAATGCAGATATATTTTATTAAAAGATAAATTTTAATAAAGAATTTTTTACTATCTGACACTTTGGTCCACCCACGATGTCTTTTCAGACGTCTAATATTATCACTGTTGTCCAAAATTATACTCTGAAACCTGTGTAGATCTCCGGGATCTAGCGGTTTTGGGCACGACAAGTAATAGCAATATTGTGAAGCTTTTTAGAATAAGGTTCTGACAATGATATATGTAGTGCACTTTGGTTTACCTGAAATAGCTAAAGCATTATTTCATAAATGAGCCGGGAATTTCAGATGAGACGAAAATCAACGGAAAATATATTTTAAAATTACACAACCTTCCTAATATTTTGGCTATTGCAAATATTATATGAAATATTTTATCATCTTCTTCCAAACATGGCTCTACGTATAAGCCCGTTCCAAACTCATGTACCTAATCTTTATCCATTGATTTTTAGGTATACCAACGTCTATTTTCCGTTATGGAGCATACCATCAGATTTGCAGAGGTATCCTTTGAGCTGACATCTTTTCCTTTTGTTGTCTCAAACCTTCACGATATTCTTTGATTTTTTCATTCAAGTTCTAGAATGTTCATAGGCGATTAACTTGTAACTCCCAAGTTTTAATTAAAAGACACACCTTATACAATAGATTTAAGCTGTTGTACATGGTGTCTTAACATTTAGTACTTCAAATTAAACAAAATCTCACGATATCCTTCTGAGGCAAATTTTCAGAGGTTTTAATTGAAGATGTTACGAATATTAGTCAACACACCCTCTTACGTTTCTAACGCTGCTTTAAATAACAACCTCAAAATTTGCTTAGTAACAGAAGTTTTCATTCAACTTAATCAAAACTTCCACAACAGACTTTTCTTCATCCAAAACAACTACGAAAAGTTTCTTCTCGACATTTACTAAATAACGTTCAAGGGCGATCAAGAAGGAAGTGGAGTAGAGATCTGCTGTTTTAGGAACTATTATGTGACTAATAAAACTAAAAATTAATGAGTAAAAAATAAATAAAATGTCGGAGAACTGTCATTGGATGATTCTCTCCATTCACGTCACTTATGCCATGTTATTCATTATTTCACCTAACATCATATTCACTGGTTGTTTAATTTGTAACAGTTGTGAATTTCGCTAATAAAGCAAAAAATAAAACCAAAATTTTAACTTTACATTTCATTTCTCTTTCTATTCAAACGAGTACACCTTTTCGTCCTTCGAAAAACCTCATCTCTGCTGTCTAGAGTTTCCGTTCGTGGGCTTTCATAGTTTTCCAAGCCTCACTTCCATATAGTATAAACAGGGTTTCCATAACTTTATAGAATTTTAGTTTTAAACCTTTCCTAGTTCTATTTCCCAAAATCCCTGCTTATCCCTTTAAACTTGAAGAATATAAGTTATATAACGCGCATTTAAAAAATATTTTATATTTATAACTTTTTTCTTTAGTTTCTTATGCCTATATGAATCTATAGGAAGGAAAGTATTGTTTTCATGTCGATTTTTCGAAATTGTGTTTTCACCGGATCTACACGTTTTCAGACCCCCTGAAGCCAAAAAACATGTTTTTAGCGATTGGTCTGTGTGTGCGTCTGTGTATGAACAGAATATCTCAAGAACGGAACCTCGTACGAACTTAAAACTGAAGTTAGACACCACCACTGGACCCGAACATTTTTATAAAAATCGGTCAACCGGAAGTAGTAGTTTATTCGTGTAATTTTCCACTTTTTTGTGATTTTCTCAAAAACTGGTCCTACAATTTTTTTTAAAAATCGCCTCATTTACTAAATTTTTTATGATTTACAAGATAGAGTAGGCGCCATGTCTGCTGAAATTCTAGGAAAGGCTATTTTTACGTAAAAATTTTGTTTTTTAAGATTGCAGCTTTAATATGCATTTTAGCGCAAAAATGTATACAATAAAAGTTGTAGAAAATTAAAAATCCTACAACTTTTATTTCAAACAATTTTTTGTGTAACGCTTAGTTTAGCGATAATTATTAGCAATTTTCTGTTTTTTTCTCACGAAAACGTGTAAAAAAATCGATGTTTTACGATTTCAGCCTTAGTATGCATTTTTCGACAAAAGTAAATACAATCAAACTTCTACTAAATTAAAAGATCTAAAACTTTTGTTTTAAGCATTTTTTCCTACATAGCCTAGTTTAGTGTGAAAGAGTAATTTCCATGTGTTGAAGCCAAACTGAGGTTGATTTTCATTTTGCGTCTTTCACTCATGATTAAAATTAGGTTATGTTTATTGAGGTTAGTTTTTTGTTTATTTCTAATGTTTTATTGCTAATGTTAGATTATATTATTGTTCATGATTAGCATTGGCAAGAGAAAGTTGTGTGATTGGTCAGCTGATAAAGAGCTGATTTTGGTGACGACTTTACCTCTAGACCAACCCGGTGCTTATTGGAATAACCAATAACCTAACTTTTTACCAAAAGTTATATAAATATTTAAAACATAAATCAAATTACCCAATAACCACATACCCAATTCTATAAAATATTATATTTTTTATAAAATATTAAATTTTATCAAGTTACACTACATTTCTTAGAGGGGTGGGTGTAGAAAATCAATTTCCGTAACTTTCAAGAAGGAAAACTTTTACAAGTTTATATACACGATCTTACAGAAGGGTGAATTTTGAAATTCAAATTCGTTTTTATTTAATTTCACAAATGTTGTTTGGGTAACATATTATCTTCATGATAGTATATTTAAAGTAAATAAAAACAAAAATATTCCAGTGGTTACCTCTGAATTAATAACCATATTTTTTATTTTATTATTTTTCATTAGACACAAAAGTGAATTATTTTGGGAATCGCCTTGATAGGAAACGCACTAGGGAGCCCCAATATACAGTCTTAAACTGAATAACCGACTCTGTTTCCAAAATTCAAGCTTCAATTACAACAGAAACTACACTTTATACAAGCCTTCTTAGGCCTATTTGAGCGTATGGCTTAGTAATCTTTTGCTTTTTCAACAAAAGTAAGTCAACCTCTTCAGCCATTTCAATCAAAATTTTTACGATTTGGTACTTGTGTCCCATTCTACGTCACTTTATCACACTTTACATGAAAACCTTAAAATTTCTTTCATAAAAGATCTATCAAAATTTTACTTCACATGGTTCTACCACAAACAACACAACTACAAGTTGTTACGCAGGATTTAGCACATGGTAATGTTCCGGAAGTGAGAAGACTGAAAATACATTGGAATAGAGATCTTTTTTAAATTTTACCAATTTACAACACATATAAACTAAAAATGTTGTACCAAAACTCAACTCCAGCAAACTGTCTGCAGCATAGATTGTCAATTCAATAATTTAGTCCGCTGGAACTTGATATTCTTAATTCATGAGTTCATGTTATATTTTTTCTTAGCTTTAAACGTTTAACCAAATCATTTTGTAAATGTACAGAGTTTTATAGTTCCAAATTGAAAATACAGGATAAAAAATGCATACCTTTTTATAAGATATTTTATTGTTTTGATTATTATTATTTGTTACATATATTAACAATAGACTTACTGAACGGTTCGTTAAATAACCAAATGTTCCAAATATAAACAACGAACTATAAATTAAAATACATCTACATTACCAATGTATTCGTTAACACATAATCATTACTTATCAGTCTATCACTGTATTCTAATAACTATTATAGTGTTTTCAGCCATATCTGTACATAAACACTCATTTTTTCAATACATAAAGCCATCATTTCATGACCGACTAACTCGCTGATTCATCTGTGCTGTTTAGGTCATCAGCTGAAAGGCTGATGAACTTCTAGAGGCTTTACTAAGTAAATCGTGGAGTGAGGTGGTTTACCTGTGCCTTCATCACTAAATAGAAAATTATGCTTATCAGCACGCCAGGCCCTCTGAAAAGCATCTACATTTCACTTTGCGAATGTCACCTGTACTTCATTCACCACAGGTTCTGGCTATAAAATGAAAGTCATTACTCTCAGAGGAGATAACTGTGACTAGCGTCTTTTACAACTCTACCTCGTCTGTTCTTAAATCCTTCAGTCATAAAATTGGCTATATATGCGATAAGAAACCGAACTATTTTTTGTAGTCCTGGAACTAGCAGATCGAGTGCGAATAATTGAACACTCAACCTGACTGTTATGGACACTGATCATCATTACTCTGAAAACTTGTTGATTATCTACCGAGTTGAAATTTTGTTCCTTAGGTGTTCAACGAAAAAATGTAGCATATACGATCACTTGCGCATAACGGATAAAAAGAAGGTGGTAAACCTAAAATAATAGGTTTATGTATTTTTATATACAGCAGTTACTTTTATGAATACTACAACTAATTTACAATAACTGATTACCCAATTTCACGTTAATTTACAAATGAAGTAAGAGTACACAAGAACCTAGTAGTAAATTGATATTTCGTTAAAAATGTTATTTGGAAGTAAACTTCAGAATTTTCAAGTTTTTAACAAAGCAGATTTTAACGTTTTTATTAGATACGTGAAAAATGAGTCGATTGCTTATTAAACAGTTCAAACTTTCATTGTTAGTACAGAGAAATATTTATTTATATTTTTTTTTATTATAAAATCAGCAAAAATATAATCTGTTCTTTTATACAGAAACAAAAGAGCAATAAGTAATGAAGTTTACAAGTGCTAAATTAATTGCACTCGATCTATTGGTTCCAGAGCTGCAAGAAATAGTTTTGTTTCTTATCATATAGTCAGCCAAACATATGACTGATCTATTTAAGAACAGAAGAGGAAGTGGTGTAAGAGACACTAGTCAGAGTTATCTCTCTGAGAGTAATGAATTTTACTATACAGTCAGACCCTGTGGTGAATGAAGTGAAGATGTCATTTGCTGGGTGGAAAGTGAGTTCTTCACGAAAGGCCTGGCATGCTGATAAGCATACTCTTTAAACTCAGTGAGGAAGGCAATAGTAAACCTCCTCACTTCTCGTTTTTACTTAGTAAAACCTCTAGAGGTCCAAACCAGCCTTTCGGCTGTTGACCTAAACACAATAAAACGTTACAGGTAACGATTTTTAGTTCTTTCACTAAAATAAATTAATTTTTAAATTATTGAAAACAGAAATTTAAAAAATATATATACTACATATGTTTGTAAACCTGAAAGTAAAATTAATTGTGTTCAAATTATGTGGTACGGTACTTAATATTTTAACTTATGTACCTATTAAGTCTAATAAAAGCATAATCGCAGTTGTCCAGTAAGTTTATTAAGAAATTATTCGGATGTCCGTTTATTCTTTCTTCGTGTGTTCTCCTAAATCATGTAATTTCTTGTCTTACTGAGATAAGTCTTATGTAATATACATTATATATTTCTTATATATTTCGTATGAACCATGGTATCTTAAGAGCTGTACGTAAATTTAAAAAAATAAAAAAGTTGTACGTAAATAATTAATGTAAATTATAAATTAAAATTAACTGTTCATTTATGAATAAAAATTAATTCGTTACATGACTAACAAACAACTATAAGTTGTTTAGAAGTAAATATATCATTCAACAAAACAACCGCGTTAATCACCTTGCGGACAAGTCTATTGGAGAGTAGTACTGTAGCAATGTAATGAAACTAACACATTCTAACCTACTGGATGTACATGGGCGATTCTACTTATGTGTTTTCAATTGTAAATTAAATAGAGTAGCAGTATTTTGTAATAATTTGAGTGTTTCAGTGTAAATTTTTTTTTTTTTTTTGACTAACTGTAAATCTACGATCTGTTCTCATAGAACAATGAGTAGATGTGTTGTAAGTATAAATCTTGAGTAAGTAATACCCCTTGGTATTACTCTATAAAATTTCCCATTTTGTTGAATTGATCTTGCCAGGAATGTAAAATAAATTACACAATCACATATTAAAATAAATCTGTAGGGTGTAGTCTGTATAGTCTTCTGAGTGTTCCACTGTTGTCTAGGAGTTTGATGGCTTCTGGATTCTGATGATTTTCAAGTCTTGTTTGGTAACTGGTGCAAAATTTCTGTATAGCTTCGTGTACCGTGGGAGTGTTCGTGTCTCTGTGCAATATAGTGTTGGATATGTACCAAGGTGAGTCCATGATGTTTCGAAGTATTTTTGACTGAAACCGTTGATATATTTCAATGTTACTGTGACTTGCTGTGCCCCAGAGTTGTATCCCATATGTCCACACAGGTTTAAGTAGCTACAGTTTTATAAAGTAACAATTTGTTTTGTGCCGATAATTTGGATTAAAAAAAATATTTAAAAGAAAATTTTTAATAAGGTAACTTAATTAAAAATATATTTTATAAAATTAACTGTTTTTGTTTTAATTTAATTTTGTTGTAAATAATTTATGAAGAGTATGGTGTTTGTGTTATATTTTGTTAATTACACCACTGTGCCCATAACAAGCAGGTGGAGTGTTAAATTATTTACATTCAATCTGCTAGTTCTAGGGCTACAACAAATATTTCTCTTTCTTATTACATGGTCAGCCAATTATGACTGAAGCATTTAAGAACAGAAGAGGTAGAAGTGAAAAAGAGACTAATCAGCGTTACCTCCTCTGAGAGTAATGCATTTTATTATACAGCCAAACCGTGTAGTATGAAGTGCAATATCATTTGCAAAGTGGAAGGTAGATGCTTTTCAGAGGGCCTGGCATGCTGATAAGCATACTTTTCTATTCAGTGAGGAAGGCAATTGTCAACAACCTCTTTCCTCGTTTTGCTTAATAAAGCCTCTAGAGGTTCAAATAAGCCTTTTGACTGATGACCATAACAATAACAATTTACACCACAGGGGAGTAATTTTTTCATTCTTAATTTCAACATGGTGTGTTACATTTATTGCTGTTTAACAGAAAATGCATTTAAATAAACATCATAAGGAAAATAAATGAAATGTGAAAAATTAAGAAACAATATTTGAAATAAATAGGCAGTGTTTGTAATTTAACTATATTATAACAAAAATCAGAGCGTTTTTATTACAAAATATTAAACAGATAGCTAAACGATAGCATATTTTTCTCATTTATTCATTCAAATTTGTGAAAAATTCGTTTACAATTTAGAATATAAATGAGAGCTATTGTTTATAATTTTTAATTAAAAATTATTTTTGGGTATCTTTCATAAACCTTTTAAATGTAACCCAGCTATTGAAGCATTATCTTAATACTACAAAATGTTACGCACTAACGAAAATCAAATGGCATAAATTGACCTCATTTTTTAGAGTAACATGGAAAAGGTTAGAAACCCAGAAGTAGTTAATCAATTCTATAAAATGATATTATCAGCGGAAACATTGTAAAGCGTGAACAGTAGCTATCATAACTGCTTATCTACTTTCAATTCCCCATCAAATGGTTTTTCATGTAACGGATCTACATTCAACAAAAAGTAATACCTATTACTATTTTTTACATTCCATGGAACGAATAAAAGTGCTGAAAACGCTATGATGATTATTATAATAGAGTTAGATTTCAGACACTTTGTTTAAACCTAATTCTACATATATGTAATCATACAGTTCAGTTTATACTTGCAAAAATACAAATTTCATTACAGTAGCCTGAGATATGTTTTGAAAATATTTCACGATAATTTTAAAGTTACCTTTTTCTAAAATACGGTAATAATATTATCAAAATTAATTTCTGGCTTAAGTTACTGTCAAAATTTATTTAAATATTTAAATGAATGCTGCTGTTTTTATTTCTTATTTATTTTTTTACTAAATACGTTGTAATATAGTAATTTTTCCGTTATGCGCGCGGACTTATTCAATACTTAACAAAGATGTCGACAAAATCACCGGTTTCACGGTTTTCTGGAATTAAAAAAAAGTGTTAACATAAACAGCAAGTAAAACTTTTAAAGTTCTAGTTTTTTAGTTTTTCCTCCTAAAAAAATTTAATTTTAATGTTACTACTGGTTACAAAAAATTCGGATTCCTTACTCTGGATATTCGAATTTCTTACAAAAGGAATTACTTCGTAAATATTCCAATTTTGAAATCAATTACGTAGCAGAAATGTCTACCGAGGGAAACCAAATTATGAAATTTATTTCACCGAATTTCAATTTTCGAAGTTAATTGATTTGGATTCGGCGTTGCTGAGTAAGCAAATCACTTAATGATCCTATTAATACATTAGTCGTAACAATATTACTTGAATACCTCCATTACACAGTAATGAGCGTTACATTAGGCTGAACTACGAATCGGAAGGTTCAAGGTTCCACTTCTGGCTAAAAATTTGAGAGTTACAATGCGTGAAAGCTCACCAATTCAGTGGCATTATCAATGCTAGTTCATATTTAGATATTCAATGCTAGATGTTGTTTAGAATTCGAATACTTTTTGTCTCTCATTTCTGGTACTTTATGCTGAGATGCACAATTTTCGTAAGTAATATTGCAGGTAATTTAATAGGCTGTGGGGAATTTTGTTACCATGAGGGAGGGACCAAAATTTCTATGGCAGGAACTAAGGGTATTTTTTCTATTCAAATCAAAGGATCTATGCATCATTTTTACTTGAAATTGCAAATTCAAAACTCATTAAATTTTTTTATAGTCTAAATATTTTTAGGAAGAGTTATACCTTATTAGTTTATAGTACTTAGGTTTTCCTGGTGATAGATGATTCGGATTTTTATGTGCAGTGAGAACTCCTATATCCGGAACAAAGGATTACGTAAGAGATGGGCAAGGGTACGGTACGTACTGAGTAGTTTATGCTGACCTCAATACTTTCCTCTCTCCATTATATTTCCTTTAGAATCGGAAGAAAACCTACTGGATTTTCTTACGGAATTATCGGGTTGATGAAGCGTTGACCAAAACTATATCACCGAGTGGGTTAATTTGGAAGATTTGAACTCGAATGTATGAATATACAGATATAATGGATATGCAGTCAATAGGACAACACTGGTGACCCAGCAGATAACAAGTGTGTTACAGTTAAAGAGAGATTCAACGCATCAGTCGTAAGTATTTCTATATATCTTAATTTAAATTAATGCTCTATACAGCCTGAATATTGAAATAACGTATTATAGTCCTAAGTCGCGTTTCACAAGAGCTAATGCTGTACAATAATTAAATTATCTTGCATTCAGTTTGCGCTTCATTTTACTGAAAATGTAGAGAACTTCTCCAGCGGATGTACTTCTTTTGAAAATATTACGAAGCATTACTACAAGAAAAAATACAAAACGACAAAAATATTCGAAACTTAATCTAAATAACTTCATTTTAAGTTAATTGTTTAGTTTACGAAAATAGTCTATACTGTAATAACATAATTAAACTATACATAAATTTACGATTTTTTAAATTTTGTGAGGTCTAACGAAGGTTTTTCTTCATATCCAGAATTCTTGTTATCCAACATTTGGTGAGCCATTTTTATTTGGGATGTGGAAAGTCTTGCTGTACATCCAAGAAGAATTTTGATCGAGATTTTTTTCTCTACATAAATTTTTCTGGCTGATTCAGAGAACTTATTCCAAATTTATTTTTTCTAGCTCAAGTGAAAGTACCTAATTTTTCCCAAGTCGTCCCTTATCAATGAGGTCAAAAAGCTAAACTTATAAAAAACATTTCTTCAACGGTATAAGCAAGCTTTTAAGATATTCTAAGACAGAATACGGAAAACGTACCAATACATATTTATTATGTGTCTAAATCGATTCTTACAAAGTTCAACAAGGTGTTTGCGGCTGACATATTATTACATTGAAATTCAAAATAAGTTTGATTCAGTAGATTTTGCATTATATAGTGTATCGAACAGAATAAAAAAGATATTTCTTATAAAAAAGTACAGACTTTCGAACTTCTTCCTAGTACTGTATATCAGATTGCGAAAGCTTTTTACATAGCTTTCAAAGTAAAATCACAAAACATAGTAATCCTTTTGTTCAAAGCCTATGGGGTTTCTAAAAAGCTACAGTAAAAAATTTTAAAAACTTCTTTGAGAGCTTAGATTTTGTAAGCAATGATGGCATATTCTCCAAAAATGTATAATTCTCTAAGTCGTACTAGCATTTAAACCAACATTTTGTTCTTTATGTACAGTTCTCAAAAAATAAATCAATTATTTAAAATCAGTCATCCAAATAGCAAATATCAAGATGAATAATAACAGATGAGAAATGCTATCTCAAATACAAAGAAAAATAAATAATAAATACAGAAGTTACAGAATTTTTAATTATATCTAATCTTTATTATGTGCTTTTTCTATTTTTAAAAACTATATTTTCCACCTTTTAATTATGAAAAACTTGATTTTCAAAAGGTGAGCAGTTCATGATTTTCTCCAGGAATGCCACTTAAGCCACCTTAATGAGTCTAGCTGATTTAATATAAGAGAAGCTCATTAATAAAAATGCAGTGGTCTGGTGGTCAGCGTAACTGGTTTCTATGCCTAGATCCCAGGTTCGATTCCCGGTCAGGTCTGACATGTCTTCATCTGTATATCACCTAATACCATTACCTATGTACAAGTGGAGCTTACGAAAGGTGTTATCATATCCGGAATTTCCGTATCCAGAATTGGGTGAGCTATCTGTATTTAGGACGTGGGAGGTTTTTTGTATATGTAAAAGAATTTTGGTTGAAAATTTATCAAATATACTTCCCTAAATAAGTCGTAACAATCACAACTTATGTAGGCATTGCCACTCAATAAAACAATTCTTTAATCGGTTTTTTTAAACAATTAGATTTTAGGGTTTTTGATTAAATTCAAAAACACCCAGGAGGTTTTAGGAATTAACTAGCTTTTTAATATTATTACTAATATTAAGTAGCTTTTGTTTAGTAGTTCAGTGTTTATGTATTTCCTAGTGACATCAACCAGCAATATTCCTAAGTTTTGTTATTTTTCCATAAAATTTACACAGT
Source organism: Catonia carolina (assembly GCA_035578175.1). Classification (NCBI taxonomy): domain Eukaryota; kingdom Metazoa; phylum Arthropoda; class Insecta; order Hemiptera; family Achilidae; genus Catonia; species Catonia carolina. The sequence continues at coordinate 88,866,291 of JAQMRL010000002.1, forward strand.
ATTGCTTACCATGTTAATTTTATAGTAATCTAATGTTATTTCTTTTAATTAAAAAAATTATAATAATTAATATTGTCATCAGTTATTTTTTTTAAACCATTGGTTGCAAACTTTATTGTTTGATTTTTCTATGAACGATTTCTTTTTCAGGAGGCATTACTTTTTAGTATTTATCTTTCGTTAAATCTTTTATGCCAACAAAGTAATATTTTATTTTAAAAATTACACCCTATAACATACATAAGATTTTTTGTTGTAGGCAAACACGCTATTAGTTTGGCCTATTAATTGCAATGTTACAAAGAATATCTGTACTTTATCTTTTGGACGTTCAAAGACAATACCACATTAAGAATTGTCTTAAAGGATTTATCGTAGTTACAGACATCATTTATCGTTCTATAAACTTCAACATGTGGGTTTGGTCTTTTAGTACTATTATTTACTATTGCTGTTAACTTTGTTGGGCATTTATTCTATCTCCAATTTGCTCTAATTTGTCTGATCTTAATTATATTGCTATATATCCACACTTGAATAAAAATAATAATAATTTAAGGAAGGAGCAATTTTTTTTAATAAATTCATTGTAATATTTCACAATATTTACTTTATAATCAGAGAAAATACCAATTGAGCCCTACGGGTGTAGGCTGAAATTAAATTTATTTAATAACTATTAGAGAATGATTTAGTTATTATAGTAACTAGTTGGCCCGTGCGAATAAATTCTCTCAATGAATCTTGAGTGACATCACAATCCTAGAACAGATTTTTGCTTTGATACACTTAATCGACTTGTAGGCTACTACCTGATTTATTCTAAACTGTTCTAATGTTTTTTTCAGCTAATAAATTTCGAGCTTTAAGTATTCTATGGTTGCAACAAAAATTAAATTCCAATGGCAAAACGGTCATTGGTCGTGAAGATGGGCGGTCGCCCAAAAGAGTGAGCCTTACTCAAAATGAAATCGGTTCTTCAAGAAATTTGTTGTAAATAGGGGTGATCCTTGTATAAAGATGGTCGTAATAAAGGTATTGAAGTACATTGTAATAACTGTGGTGCAGTCCTAATTAGTTTAGATGTAGGCTGCTTCGCAAAAATTAGGAACACGTTGTGTGGCAAATTTAATTTCGCAATGTTGCCGCCACAGTAGACACACCAACAAACCTATAATAAAATAATTTAAAATTTTTTCTACAAAAATAATACAAGTCACCTAGATTTACGGTACATTAACATTCTTTCGGAAGTCAGAAGGTTAGAAGAAACCTATCCCCGCAAGATTGTAAAAACCGACAATTTATAATAATAATAATAAAAATCATGTGTTAAAGTGTGTTATAAATTTAAATACATGAAGTTATTCTTTAAAAAATTCTTAATTACTTTTCAAAATCTCGTACGTACTGCTGTAACAATCACATGAGAAACTCGTACTTCACCGCCAGAATAGCATCAACACCAAAACTTTAGTATAATTATTTTATTATTTACCACACAAAATCTCGTTATAGCTTTTAAAAATTTTAATTTTCGGATATTTGGTAGAATACCGAAAGTGCCGCTTTAAATACATAGGTGATTCCGTATTTTAGCATTTTAGCACATGTACGTGTTATATAGGCCTAGTTACATAAATTAGGTGCATGACTATTTTTAACTCTTTGTTGTTTAGGTCATCAGCCAAAAGGCTGGTTTGTACCTGTAGTGGTTTTACTAAGTAAAACGAGGAGTGAGGTAGTTTACCTAGCCTTCCTCACTGAGTGGAAAAGTACGCTTATCAGCATGCCGGACCCTCTTAAAAGCTCATATTTTCCTTTTCTGTAAATGGCACCTTCACTTCACTCACCACAGGGTCTGCGTATATAATGAAATTCATTATTTTCAGAGGAGATAGCTCTGATTAGTGTCTTTTACACCTCTAAATCTTCTGTTCTTAAATGATTCAAAAATTCAATTGGCTGACCAAGTGATAAGAAATAGAAATATTTATTTGAGCCCTGCAACGAACAGATTGAGTACATAATTTGACACTCCACCTATCTGTTATGGGCAGTTTATCTCTTTATGAAAAATGTAAATACCACATTAATCTAATGTTTTAAGTTGAATTTACCATTGGATAGTATGTATTTGAAACTATTATCAGTTTGTATGCTTTAGTATTATGATTTCCAATATTGATAGATTAGTAACCGATACCCTGTATTACTTTGTTTTGACTATGTAATAATTATTTTGCTGGGCAATTAATGCTACATTTTCCCTTGTAAAGGAATATAATGTTTTCACTGTAATCACAACACTGGTTCACTGCACCACAGAAATTAATATCAATGTTAGAATTAAACTGACACATAAATCAGTATGTAACTAAATAATTTTAACATAAACACCCTTATTAAAAAGTATTAGTTACAAAGTAGTACTTTGTATTAGCTTTCGATTAAAATGTTTTTAGATAAAATTTACAAAATAATTCATCAATAGGACAGTAACAATAGAAAATAGCCGTAGCCTTAATGATTTATTACTTAAATAATTATCAAATAGTTATACAAATGGAAAATCAAAGTCAATTCTGCAAAACTATAACAAATTACCTTCACTTTACAGCCCTAGAGACATGTCCTCCAGTTTACATAAACAATACACCGATTCCACCAAGTTATACATTTAGATTAAAAATCACTTTTTACAAAATTCTGGCATGTGAACCTGACATTTTACTGAAAAAGTGAAACATTTAAACACGGAAAAAAATGCTTATGCTACAGTATAATTGGTAAACATTCTTCTTTCCATTTATCAAAGAAATTAAAGCTATATCATTACTTTCTATAGCTTATTTGGAAATAATAGTTCCTATATTTACGGATCGCTTTTCGGCAACTTTCCAAAGAGGTACACTTCTGATAATCAACGTTCATAAGGAGATATCTAGAAATTGTAAATAGTGAAGTTAAACCGGGAAAAGTAAACAACCAATTCATTCGTGTACCCCTCTGATGCGATTAAAAATCTTGGCCATAGTGTAATCACAAACGCTTCTTTTTTCGCCTCCTCTACCTGAAGACTGATAGTTCTACAATCTTGCTCTTTCAATAGCCAGTTTCTTAACTTCCTTATATCCTTTTCCCCTCCTTATCAGTACAACTGTTAGTAGCACAGAAGGGAATTTTCTTTTACACATTCCTTGATTCAAATCTTAAATGTTCTATTTGATATTAAAATAATAAAATTCAAACACCACTAATAGAGAATGTACATTTTTCAATTATATTATTAATTCGTTGGCTTTTATGTTATATTTAAAAAGTGAAACATAAGTTAAGGTTAAAAATAATCTTTAAAATAATTTAAATGTAATGCAAAATGTAAATCAACCTATGTAGAACTTAAAAATACGAACATCACTAACTGGCACTAAACTAAGCTCTCTAGAAAAATTGCTTGATGTAAAAGATGTAAGGTTTTTAATTTGCCATAACTTTAATTAATAAACTTCTACCGTAAAATGGAATTAAGCCCGGAATATTTTTAAAAATCACATATTTTACCGATTTTAATAAGAAAAATAAAGTCACCAACTGGCATTAAACTAAGCGCTGTGGAAAGAAATGTTTAAAATAAAAGCTGTAATTTTTTTTAAATTTTCTACAACTTTTTAATTGGATATAATTTTTCCGAGAAATGCATATTAAGCCTGCAATCTTAAAAACAAAAACGTTTCACCAACGAGAGCACGTCCTCCAAAAATTTCAACTAACGTGCCGCTTACCCTATCTTTTAGAGAATAAACATTTAGTATATGAGGCGATTAAATAAATAATCGTAAGAGCCGTTTTTGAGAAAATCTTAAAAACGTGAACGACTAAACTACTTTTCCCAGTTGCCCGATTTTGAAAAAACGTTTGTGTCGGGTCCTTGCTACCTACTGTAACTTTAGTTCCAAGTTTCAATTTTGTGCGGTATTCCGTTCTTGAGATATTTTGTTCATACATACATTAGATGAACAGGGCAATTACTAAAAACACGTTTTTGGGTTCAATGGATCTGATAACGTGTACTTCCGGTGAAAACTCGATTTCGAAAAATTGCTATGTAAACAATACTTTCCTTCTCTTTATATTCGTATAGGGCAAGAGAAGGTACAAGTATAATGTTTTTCTTTAGGAAAGACTGAAATGACTTTAATTTTAATAAATTCTATTGAGACGTAACCTTAGAGGTAAGAAAAATATTTTCCTTAGCTGAAACACTCTTGAAATTAAGTTTCTTACATTAAAACCTTCTTTTGTTTGTTTTATCCACATTTTGTGAATTTCTTATGAAACACTAGTAAGCTACTGAAACAGAATGGCAATAACGGAAGTGTCGAGAATTAAGCCGTAATGAAAATAATCTTGAGTTAGATAGTAGCTTAGTTTTATTAATTTAATTAAACAACCATCATATTACACTTTAAATTTTAGATGTGTTAATCCACAAGCTACTTTTGCAAAACGAGGGAGGAACAAGCTGCCTACAAAACGTTAAACTTTTCGTCCCAGTATTTCGAGAGGTCTAGTTTTAATATGAGAGTTTGAAAACAACGTTGTCCTATCCTTCTCAGCGCTTGTAAGTTAGTCCATATGTTACCTTCCTCTTCCAACTTTAACACTGAGGTTATTAACTTAACCCGGCTTAACATTGAGCTGTTACCTGAGTCGGTTGTATTATAAATCATTTAATTTAATTGTAAGTTAGTTTTCTGGATTATTTAGAAACTTATTACATAATTTTTCTGTAATCAGTTTATTTTATGGAAACTGTTTCGACACTTATGTACGCTATACATTCGATTCATATCATGACTAATGCTGTAACGAGAAGAAAAGTAATTGACTACAGATGTTTCTTTATTTCACGTAATCTAACTATAGGTACGCGTATAACAACAAGAAAAGATTCTTATAGTAGTATACTTTTCTTTATGCGTTTATACATGTGTTATGTTTGTTTGAGTTGATCATGAAATACACCGTAATACCGTTTTTAGAACTCTTAAACCTTCATGAATTGGTTATTTCAGAAAGCCCATAAGTCAAAATTTTGCCTTTTTGCATTAGTAGGCCTGAATTTTTGGATTAATTAAATATAAACACACCATTCTGTGCAGAAATCGCACAGTAAGTCCAGTTTTCCATTACCACTATAATGCTACGACCTTATTCTTATGCTATAAGAATTATCTTAAGTTTTTTTCCATTTGAAATTAAAATTAGTGATTGCTTACAAACGTTTCAAGGTAAAAACCTACATTTTACAAAAATAAAGTTTCTACGCAAAAATCTTTTTGTGGGAGACAACCACTATTGGTGATGACGACAAAAAACGTGAATTTTTCAACAACCACTTTTTATTTTTTTTGAAAATCAAGAATTTTAATTTTTATTGTAATGAAAAGATTCCTTAAGTCGCAGATGTAAACTAGTGTAATAAATATTATTGCGTAACAGAATTTTCTTGTGGTTATTTAACAATATATTTTATATACATACTTAGAAATAACATAATTAAGTATTTTACTCATTTTTTCTTCAGGAACACCGTAAGTCAAAAATTAATTTTTCGACTTATGAGCTTTCTGAAATGATCGATTCTTATCCTACCTGGCTTTTGAAAAATAAAAAATATAATTTAATTTTTTTTAAATTCTTGCTCATCTGTATACACAAATGTGAAAAGCCTAACTGATTCATTCACTCAATCACTTATTTACTAGTATACCTACCTATACCGATTCTTTAACGTCCCGATCACTAAGATTGACTAATACTCGGCATTTTTGATTTTTAGGGGTTGAACTAGGAAAGTAAGGTATTTGCTCTCCGATTGCTTTTGGGTATTTATTAATAATAATTTTATCTATTGCTTTTGTAATGAAGTTGGTAAACGTAAACAAAGGAATTTTTTATACATACAGCACAAAAGGAAAACATGTGGGCTGTATACTATATAAACTAATTAATATATTTTCCAGTTTCATTACATTAAAAATAAGTATATGAAAACATTTTAAAATAATATTCCGTAATTATGCACTGTACTGTATCTTTTACAGTTGTAGTAATGATCACTTTTGTAATATATTCATTTTATTAATTAGTTATTTACCTTATGAGAACATACTATTTACATTAAATTACGTAATTTTAATATCAACTACGTAAGGTTTATTCTATAGTATAATTTTGTGTCTTTTAATAATTTGTAATGTATTAATGTATTAATTAATGTATTAATATTCATATTAATATCGAAAAAGTTACCTTATATTTTGTATACTTTACATAATGTTATGTACCTTATTTAATGTTACTCTATATTTATATAATTAGAATGACTTAACCAATCTATTTTCAATTACATTTATATAATTGCATCTTCAGCAAGAACAAACTTAAGTGAAATTATTACGGACGGTTTGTAAATATGTACTGTATTATCTATAACTTTTTATTTCCGTAAAAATTTAATATTTGGGTAATTTCTATCCAATGTAAAATTTATTATTAATTAAATAACATATTTTAATTTAATAGTGACATATATTTTATGAATCTCTTTCAGACTGTAAGCTTTTCAATAAATTAAGCCTTACAAGTAAACCATACTAAGGAATCTAAAAATTTATTTTATTTACCAGAAAAGGATCTCCGAGAAAATCTTTCAATCTTATTAAGAGGACATGTCTGCTCATTTACGGTGAAATATTGTTTCTTAAGATCAGCGACTTCAAGAGGTTGAAAATACCGCCTGTACTTTTTTATAAGATTAGTAGATCAATCAAATTCCTTAATCGCACTAAGATATTATTTTACATTTATGAAGAAATAATAGAATTCTTTTTTCTTATCGGAAGGTAAGGAGTTCCTTTAATGGCTCCTATTTCACTATACTTGAATTAAATTCTCCTACTGTAAGACATAAAATTTCCAATGAGAAAAATATGTAAACTGAAAGTTTTTTATATTTTTTACGTCGCTTCATGTTCGATAATGGTGTAGGAAATGATGGTTGTTTCAAAATTAATGCAACCGTGACGTTAAAAAGGTAGCACAAAAAGAGGTAAAAGGCATAACGCATAAGAAGGTAACATCAAGAAGTAACGCATAGGTAAATTCACGTTTCCTTATATGTCAGTTGGTAACACTGTATTCACGATTAACAGTTTGTAACAATTGAAATGTTGTTATTATGCTACAGTGCTGTTCCAGTATCCATTCATCTCTATTGTGTCAATGATGTCGTTTTCCAAAGACCAACGTGTGTTTATTTTTGCCTTGAGACTTATTTGGCTTATAAATCTTACATTTCCCAATTTTACTGTTCCTTATAAGACAACAATCTTGCGTTTGTTGAATAAGGTCGTGAGACTGAGAGTGTAGAAGATTCCAAAAGTACAGGTTGACCATCAATGATAACCGTTGAAGAAAACTATTATTTCTCCCCACAAGGATATGCCAATTTTGAAGAGAAATAAATTTTATCCCCACGAGGGATTAGCCAAATTTGAAGAGAACTATTTTATCCCCACGAGGGTATGCCAAATTTGTAGTATAATTAAATTGTCCCTTCATAGGAATTAGCCAATTTGTTATTAGATTTATATTTATGTTGTATTCTTTATTGGTGTTGTATCAGCTTTCATAGTTTGATCTTATTATTTCTCCATTTAACTTGTCCCTTATTTTATTCAATAAAACATTATTCACATTAAATCATTATAAGTTTTATTCAATTAATATATTTTCATAATTACATAATTGAACGAATGGTTATTGTTATTGTTTTTATACATCTGCCATTGAAAAGCTACCAGATAATCACTATTATTATAAAGTTGAATAATTTGTGTCTCTTTTAATAACATGAACGTTATATTTATTACTATTTATTTATATTTACTATTTATTACATACTTATTACTATTTTTTAAGAACGAATGAGGGACCTACTCGCTTGCTTCGGCCTCCAGTCCCCCACTAAAATAATTTACAATTTCTATTTCTTCTTCTTAGTTGCCTAGTAACCATATTCTGTTAATGTAAATTAAATAATTTTTTTTAAATATTTATCTTAATCAGCTGGAATTATTCAGATTTATTTAAATAGATTCAAATCTAAACAACACCAGGTGTGCACTAAATTTGTCTCATTACACCGTTGAAATTCTGGAGGAAATAGGGTCTATAATGACTATATATACAAGTTGTAACTTTTGACAATTCAACACAAGCTGTATAAAATACCACTATCTACACAATTTATAAAGATAGATAAAGGATAAAAGAAGGAAAAATGAAAAAAATATTTCTTATTAATAAATTTGTGTTGCTATTGCTCGTACATGAGAAAATTGGTATGCTTTATTTTTTCTTTAGTTAATAATAATGTTGCATCAACATCTTGGTCATTAGCGACTTCTTTAGATTAACGAACGGTGTATTTGAACGGGTTAATTATTTACGTGTAATAATTTTCCAGACTTTCCAGATTTTCCAGATTTTCTATAGCTGGGAATCGAACCCGGGATCTCCGCTTTGCAGTGTGGTATTCCAACCACAAAGCCACGGAAGCGACCTCTATTCTGTGTTAGATTTAGTTTATATACCTAAGGTATGAGGTTACAACTGGTACCGAGGCTTCCAAGTGCCAAATCCGCAGTATTTCTCAAATATCTGAGATTTACATTTAAAATTTCTTTGAATAACAAGCTTAAATTATCAAGATCTGAAAAATTATCCAAAGGTGTGGATCATTGTATCCGGTAGCCTTTTTATACGATAAATAAATATTTTCTATTTCACTAATAAATAAGACTTTCGTACAGTAATAATATTATTAAAATAAAACTTTTAGGGATGATAAAAAATAATTTAAATCCTATTATTGAAACAATAAAAATACAATCATCTTTTCACTATATTCATTTTAACGTGCGATGAAATTTGGAGTTAATTAAAATCTGAAAACTTTGGGAGATCTACGAGGAAATATCTCATAAGAAAATTTAAATAATAGGATAAAACTTTAGAACGGTGTACGACGAACTTTTTTTGAAGAAAACTTGTTATGGTTGTGAGTTTACCTAGTCACCGCCGCTACCGCCGCCACCAATATTCGATAGAAATCTTCTCTGACGCTATAAAGAAATCTTCATTCCCGCTTCTACGTTATAGAAAACGTTTCAGTCGATTATAAAACACGTGTTGTCATATTGAATATAATTTAAAAAATTTCCATTATATTTTTTTACAGTTTTCTATAATAAAATTTAAAGAGAAAAAAAGATAAATTATTTCTATACGGTTAATATTACTCTATAAAATTTATAATGACTATAATATAATATAGAATTGTAATTTAAGTAATTATTAGTTTTTAATTATTGCTTTGCAATTTCCTACGTAATAAGATTCAAGTACCTGTTTCAGAGGGAATAACATAATGCAATATATATATATGTTGCTATCAATTGTTCTCTCGTATACTCTGAATTTATACAATTGCTAATATGTGTCATCTCATTGTGAGCTTCAAGGTCGATGAAGTTAGCCCCAGTATTCCCGGATCACATTCTCCAAGTGTTACATGTACGATTAGTCACTCTCACAAGCTCACAAATGATAGCATTTGTAGTATATCAATAAACAGGACATACTCATCCGTTACTAATACAGTAGTACTGTTTTGATTTTCAGTCCTTTATACGAGTTTACGTCTACAGCCTCGTAGTTTTCGTATACAGCCTGTTTTAAATACAGTAAAAACTGTAAAATTTATTCTTACGCAGAATAATAAGAAGATGAATTTGCTTTTACATGACATGACCAAAGAAAATCTCCCAATATAGAAACTTTATAAATTTACTTCGTGTGTTGTGTTGTCATTTTAAAATAATTCCGTAAGGTATCTTCGTTTAAGTCAGCGAGTGTCGTTAGAATTATCTAAAAGTGAGGTGGCGAGGTGATTTTATGTGTATCAAGACTTTTTGGTAATTAGTATTAAATGTGTGTATTTTTCGTTTGATTGTAGGAATGTTTAATCTCTCTGATCTGTGTGTAGTATTTTGTTTGTTATGTACCGGGTTGATGCTGTGATTGTTCTAAACACTTTAGACTGAAACCTTTGCAAGATTTCTAAGTTGGAGTGGCTTGCCGTTCCCCACGATTGGATCCCATAAATTCAAATTGGTTTTAAAATTCTTTTGTGTGACAGTAGTTTATTGTTCAATAAAAGCATAGATCGTTTTCCTAGAATCCAATAAAATTTTAGAGCACGTAAGGTGGCTTTAACGTTCTGGAAACTTTTTTACAGTCCACGTTCCCCAGGCATTCATTGACGGCATTCATTCTCCTTTCTTAGTTCACCTGGTGTTCAGTATTACAATAAGTTCAAATACCCCGCGCCGTCGATCATTCTAGAATAGGATCTTCCCGCTCGTTTAAATCCGTAATATTGATTCTGCATTGATTACCTCACTAATTAGTTCTACGCATGTGTGATCCTCGCTCACGTGGCTCGCTCTTCGCCAATAGCAAAATTCAACTAATTTCTGGCTCTCACTTCGCCATTGTTCCTTCCTTCCTGATTCTCTCACTGAAAGTCAACCTTCCGAACGGGTCGGTCGTGTAGCGCACCACGGTCTTAACGGACGCTATCAGCCCGCTTGTGCTGGCGTCATTTTCATGTAACGCATTGGACATTCCAATACCATGTTGCCGTTAATACTTTAATTACGGCCCCAAATAACGAGCTATGCAGTGTAAAACGCGCGTGCAATTAATCAACGAACTATTCATGTTGTTTCTTATTCAAGTGATTACCGGACCTTGTGAAATTTGTGTTACTCCGTGTTGTGAACCCGTAAACCGTTATCCTAACTGCAATTACTCAAGTGTTAGCAGTGCTTTATTTCTATTGTTAACGTGCCTTTTGTGACTTGTTTATTGTGTGAAATCTGTACAGATCTTATCAAACGTTTTAGTGTCTTCGTACAACGTCGTTACCGAGCCGAAGCATCCTGGAAAACCTACGCACTCAAAATCGAGTAAGTACTGCTAAAATTATCACTAATTGCAGTTTTATCCCATGTGTATGTTCCTATCCAATATCCAAAATTACCTATTCATTAACGAGCCAAGCATTACGCCTAATGTGCGCGTCGAAGCTACATCGCGTCTTTTGTTTCCTGGTTGTCTTAGATCCAACCGCCTTAACGAATTTAAGCAGAATGTAGGAATCATACAAAAATTTGATTACCGCATCGCACACCTGGTTTTCTCGTTTTGCTCTTCATGGAAGCCCATAATAACAGAAATCGGTAGTCTGAATTTGGTCCGTTCCATTAAGCTTTCTCGGTTTATTCTAGTTTCCTCAATATCTTTCTAACGACTTTAAATCACTTTTCCAATATGTTAGTTATTTTTGTTTAGTATTTTAAAAATTTGTTTTATCAACAGTTGATACTTTTCTATAGGTATACGTGCCCGTAAAACATTTTTCTTCATATCGTTTTCGTTAATCATTCATTTATAGTTTATTATAAACAGTTCATTATGTAGTTTAATTTACCTGTCTATTTTTTTATGTCATAACCGTACGTTACTAAACTTATCAGTATATCCGGTATCGGTGGAAGACAAGGCCTGAGATGGAGCTGTTAGAAAAACTAAACATTGAAGCTAACAATTTAATGACGCAAATCTTAATAGTCAATCAAACAATTAAATGACACAATTATGCAGAATTAAGTGGTGTAAATAACTGTTAATTACTTCTACTACATTTAATTAACCTAAACGTGTTTCTGATTTTTCTGTTTCTTCCCCAGAAACTGTTTTCTGCAAATCAGTATTATTATTCTTAAAGTGATGTACAAAGAATTTAATTTTAGGGGAGCAAAAGTAAAATTGATAATTGTGGATAAAGCCGCAAAACTGGAGCAATAATTTAACAAAATATTTACCCATCTGACTTTCTTTCTGAATTGAAGACTTTATTTCTGTTCAAATCTTTGTTGCGGACGAAATATTGTCACCAAATTAGGTTATGTTTCTTAAAATAGTTTCATGCCCAGTAGTAATAGAAAACATATGCCGATTGATTTTATCACCAGAAAGAGTTAGTATAAAACTCTGTATTATTAATTAGATCATCAGCTGAAAAGCTGGTTTAAACCTTTAGAAGTTTTACGAAGTAAAACAAGGAGTGAGGTGAGTTACCAATGCCTTCATTACTGAGTGGAAAAGTATGCTTATCAGTATGCCAGACCCTCTGAAAAGCATCTACAGTACTTTCCATCCTGAAAATGACACCTTCACTTCATTACCACAGGAGCTGGCTGTATAATGAAATTCTTTACTCTCAGAGGAGATAACTCTAGTGTCGTTTAAAATAGTATATTTTACACCTGTACCTCATCTGTTTTTAAATGCTTCAACCACATAATTAGCTGACCATGTGATAAGAAAAAGAACTATTTTTTGTAGCCCTGGAACTAGCAGATCGTGTGCAAATAATTTAACAATCTACCTGCTTGCCTATGTAGAACTAAAACTGTATAAAAATTACTTTTAATAACCGTAATCCAGTAACGTACAAAAATAAATCGCTCATTTTTATATCTAAGTTATACCGACTAAACTATTCTATTTAACATAGTTTCTATTAATTTTAATGTCTGGTGATTTTTTAAAATTTATTTTGTGATATTACAAGATTAATGGTAGATATCGTACGCGGTGGCTTTTCTTTATGTAGTTAAATGGAAAAGTTAAAAGACAGGTCAAAGATAAGATGAATTTACAATCCCTCTATGCAATGCTGGAATATAAATCTGGTGAAAGTTAAGAAAAAGAAATTTCCCCGTAACGATGTGTGTGGCTTAGATCCAACTGACTTTTAAGAAGGTAAATTCAACTTATTTTAGTTTTAAATTGTGCAAAAGTTCAGATTCAAAGAATAATTAAGTTTAAATAATTTAGTTATACTTTATCTATGAATTAATACATAAATTATGCAATTAAATTTTGTAACTAAATTTTTGTAACTATTCCAGAAAGTTATTGTATAGAGTTATTAAGTTAGTTTTTTACTATTGGAATTTTGAAAACGGTGTGGAGGTTTTATTGCTTACGCAAGGTGGAGCGGAAGAAGCAAAAATTTAGACTGAATAATTTTTGGTTTTACGTCCGACTGTTTTGCAAATTACTGCCAATGTAGACGACGAGAGGGTGATGGATGAAAATTAGTGATGAAACATGCCATGCCTGATCGGGAATCGAAGCCAGGTGCAATGGTAGATTTTATTTGTGATATCATCTTCTAAACTTATTTATATTTCTTTTATGTGTGTATTCGTATTTTTAATGTGTTGTGTGAGTTCTTCGGTTGTATCTCTTTACCGCGAGCCTGCCTCAAGAATTTACACTGAAACGCCTAGATTACCTTAACATTACGCATTACTGTAGCTCCAAAGCGCTTGATAAAACACAAAACCATTAGTATAAAAATAAAAATAAAAATGGTTTTATAAATAAAAATTTTGGAACTGAGGTGCACTTTGGAACGAATTTGCGTTTATAGGAACCAAAGTTGGGTGAATTTAGTTAAAAAATGAGTTTTGGTAAATACCATGTATTTTTCAACACAACTTGTCTAAACAAATTAACAAACAGTTTATTAAATTCATCCAATATCGTTCGTATTTGTGTTTACTTTATATTTTTTTATGAACTTCTATTTTACCAGTTTGTGACTGTTTTTACATTGTAAAATTTTACATTGTAAAATGAAAAAAATTAAAAAAATACAACTAGAATGTCAGCCAATAAAATATGCAGATCCATAATTTACTTTCTCATTCCACTGTATCGATTCCAATTTTTTTTTAATTAAAAAGATATGCCTACTTGTTTTCTAGAACAGCGATCAGATGTACAAAATCACTTGATTTTTCACACGGTATTGTTAGAACGACTTTATAGTTATGTTTTTATTATCGTTCCCAATCACTCTAGTAAACTCAATAAAAACAATTATTTACTAATTTTTATTAAAGCAATCAGGAATTTTAGACATCGATTTGAAACACTTATTAATTTCAATAATTTATTATAGAACTTTTGGAAATTTTTAGCAATGTTAGTTATTATCACGAAGTCTAATCTAATATGTTATTAATATTGCGACGTACGCCGGCTGAACAATGGTGTTTACTCGTTGCGTATTAAAGCGTCAAAAGTAGTTAGGATACAATTTTGTTATTGGATTATAAAAAAATAATCAATTAATTATTTGAATGTAAATGGCCATATTTCTTATTATTCAAATTTTGTTTAAGTCTTGGTTAACTTTTAAAACATTTTTTATAAATTTTATTCGTTTATTACTTTAAGTCGTTTAATGTTCTTTCTAGTTGTTACATATTATGTGAAAATTAATTTACTTTATGATTAAAAAAATAAAAAAATATTTGTTATAAATTTAACAGAACGGTTTTGTAATTTATAAAGAACCAGGATCCTGAAAGCCCCGAAATAAACGTCATAATATATTTATTACATACACCTATAATATTTTTTATTGGGCTATATTAACTGTAATCTTGTACACTGTTGTACTAAGAAGTATTTTCTGCACTGTTTATGCAAACGTTTGCCAAAAAATCATCAATTTATATTATTTTATTTATTTTAAAAAAATAACCATTAATTCTTTTTCCCCATGTTATTTCTTTGTTTAAATTAAATATTTTATGCTCGTATTATTTTCTTCAAATTTAAAAATACTTTTACGCAATCCTCAAAGAAGAAAAGAAAATATTTGTTCAATTTTTCTTGTTAGTTTCTTTTATTAGGTAATTTTCTTTGCGTTCAATCTTACAATTTCCCACTGGAGTATATTCTTTACCGAAATGTTACAAACATTTTATTTCCTCGTCATTTGTTTTTTTAGATATTCAGTTAAGCTTTTTGGTGGTTTTACAATGATGTAGAGTTTTAAAATAAAGAAGTTCTTTTCACTTTATTTATTTAAATTTACAACTGTGCAGCTCTGCATGATCAGTAAATACTTTTACAAATTATTTTAAAGTACTCTTTAATTTTTTAGGAGAGTAGCCTAGTAAAAAAATGTAGCCTACAATGACAGAAATAGTGATAGAATAAACCTTTGTAGTACTGCAGCCTTTATCAACTTTGCAAGGCCTATCAAGTCGTTTATAATTTATAAGTGAAAATACAAAATTATTAATTTTTCATGTAACGTTCAAAATATAAAGAATGTTGAAAACTTTTCCAAAAATTTCCATGTTATTAATACATTGCCTTAAACCTAATTTGTAACTTTTTAAAATCATTTAATTACAAAAATTTAGAATGAGTATCTATATTATACCCCTTTGCCCTGGAGTTTGGAAACGGGCTCCAAGGGCGGATGAACTGCGAAATGCGGTCAACGGCATAGAGATGAGGAAGAGAAGGAGGACGAGCACCTCATTAAAGATCCAGGTTGGATAAGTCCTAGTAAAATCTTATGGCTATGCTTGCAACGAAATTAAATTCCGGAGGTTTAAATAGCTCCTCACTCGGATCTCCGGGAGGAGCAGTTACAAGTTTGACAGAAAGATTAGAGTGTCAAGAAGAGATCAGGATTGGTACGTGGAACGTGAAGACGATGAGTCAGGGTGGTAAGCTCCACAATGCAATACAGGAGATGACACGGATGAAATTGAGTATCATGGGAGTATGTGAAATGCGATGGCCAGGCTCAGGTTCCCTCAACATACAAGACCACAAAGTTTACTACTCTGGAACAGATGATGGCAGGCATGAACTTGGAGTGGGGTTTATAATGACAAAGGGAGTAGCAAAATGTGTAGACAATGTCATTCCGGTTTCATCAAGAGTGATGCTGGTGCAACTCAAGGCAAGACCTGTGAACATAAATATCGTTCAAGTGTATGCACCAACAACTGATGGAACAGATGAAGAGGTTGAAGAGTTCTACAATGGTATCAACCAAATAATGAGAAAACTCAAGAAACAGGATTTGACAATTGTCATGGGGGATTTCAATGCGAAACTTGGAGCAGGCAGAACGTCAAGTTCTGTGGGGCCTTTTGGACTGGGAAATCGAAATGCTCGTGGAGATAGTTTGGAGACTTTTGCTGAGTCACACGAGTTAGTGGTGATGAACACTTGGTTTAAGCTTCACCCAAGAAAGTTGTACACATGGAAATCTCCAATGGATAGACCAGGGAGGATTGTAAGAAACCAGATAGATTTTTTACTGGTTAATAGAAGATTTCGGAACAGTTGTATATCTGTTAAAACATATCCAGGTGCAGATATACAATCTGACCACACCCCTTTGGTTGGGAAGTTTAAAGTTAGATTGAAACGAGTTACATCCCGGAAAGTGAAAAGCTACGATCTTAGAAAACTAAAAGATCCCGTCATGCAGCAGATGGTGAAGAGTGCCTTGAATGAAGGTTTGAAGGAGGGAACAAATGTGGGAAGTACAGAGGGAGGACTTGCTGCAATACAGGAAGTAGTGAGAGGTATAAAGGATCAATATCTGAGGAAGGACTTAAGGAAACGGAAATCATGGATGACTAATGAAATACTGGAACTCATGGAACAGAGGAAGTGTCACAAGGGCAATCTCACTGAATACAGGAAAATACAGATTATCATTATAAATAAGATAAGAGAGGCCAAGGAGAGGGAAAAAATTGAGCAGTGTCAGGAGATAGAGTTCCATCAAAGACGATATGATAGTTTCAATGTCCATCGTAAGGTGAGGGAAGCGGCAGGGAGGTTTCGGAAGGGTAATATTGGTCGAATAGCTGATGGGGATGGTAATTTGGTCATTGACAGGGAGGAGAAGTAGACTGTTTGGGAACAATATTTGAAGGATTTATTCCATGACCTCAGAGCACAACAACCTGTCATGGAAGACAGCACTGGACCCAAAATTCTCTTGGAAGAGGTGACTGCAGCTGTCAAACAGATGAGGGATGGAAAAGCAACAGGCCCAGATGAAGTACCAACAGAATTATTGAAGTTGCTTGATGAGGAAAATATGAAGACAACAGAAATCTTCAACTTTATATACTCAACTGGGGAAATCCCAACACAATGGCTAAAATCAGAATTCATTGCGATTCCAAAAAAGGCAGGTGCAAAAGTCTGTGAGGATTACCGAACTATTAGTTTAATGAGCCGCATGTTGAAATTGTTTTTAAAAATCATCCACAAAAGAATCTATCACACATGTGAGGAGCAGATCGCACCAAATCAATTTGGTTTTGTGAAGGCTGTGGGCACAAGGGAGGCTTTGTTTGGTTTGCAGGTTTTGTTTCAGAGATGCAGAGATGTGGGTTGTAATGTTTTCGCATGTCTGATTGATTATAAAAAAGCATTTGACCGTGTTCGACATGAGAAAATGATGGATGTACTGAGGAGAACTGGAATTGATGGAAAAGACCTAAGAATAATAGCTAACTTGTACTGGAATCAGACTGCGGTCCTCAGAGTAGATGGAGATCATACAGATCAGGTGCAGATCCTGCGTGGAGTGAGACAGGGTTGCATTATACCTCCAATTATTTTCAATCTATACTCAGAACACATCTTTAGGGAGGCGCTTGGAGACATGGATGTTGGTATCTCAATAAATGGAGTCAAGCTCAACAATTTACGTTATGCCGATGATACCATAGTGTTTTCCGATTCAATAGAGGGCCTGCAGGGTTTGATGGATAGGATCACAGAAACTAGTAAAGTATATGGACTTGATATAAATATTAACAAAACAAAGCTTATGGTCATTAGCAAAGAAAACGTTGGAGGGGCAGAACTGTACATCAATCAGACAAGAATTGAAAGAGTCCAACAATACACCTACTTGGGAACGGTGATCAATGAGTCATGGGACAATTCCCAGGAGATCCGATGCCGTATTGGAAAAGCCAAAAGTGCTTTCTTAGCAATGGGTTCAGTGTTTAAGAGCCGTGACCTCACCCTACATACAAAGCTAAGACTCCTCAAATGTTATGTATATTCAGTGCTTCTGTATGGTGTAGAATCATGGACCCTAAAGGAGGACACAATATCGAGGCTCCATGCATTTGAGTTATGGCTGTACAGAAGGATCCTGAGGATACCATGGACCGATAGGGTTACCAACCAAGAGGTACTAAGGAGGATGAATACAGCCCCAGAACTGGTCAACCTCATCAAATGTCGAAAGCTGGAATATTTAGGTCACATAATGCGCAATCAAGGCAGGTATGAGCTATTGCAGAGCATATTACAAGGGAAAATAGAAGGCAGGAGAGCCCCAGGACGAAGAAGAATTTCCTGGTTGGCTAACTTTAGAGCGTGGTTCGGAAAGACCGCCACCCAATTGTTCAGGAGCGCAACCAACAAAGTAATAATAGCCAGAATGATCGCCAACGTTCGGAACGGACAGGCACCCTAAGAAGAAGATCTATATTATGTAACATTTTAAAATCATTTAATTACAAAAATGTAAAATGAGAATCTATATTATGATCCTAAAATTGCTGCGTGATACCTCATTCGGTTTTCGTGGAATCCGTAAAATATAAATAGGAAGTATGGTTTTGTCATGATCTTGTGTCCAACTTTTAAACTTAACAAGAATCACTCTACACTTATACACAAACACTTAATGGAGAAAGATGAAGCACAACATTGTACACACTGAAGCACGCCACTTTCAATCAAACACACCATCACAGAATGCCAAACTACGCATTCCACTCGAACACTATTTAAAATTAACAACAGTTTAACACAATTTGGTAGACAAAATAGCGGTTCAAAACACAATATTTTTTTTTAATTTCACAAAATTTCAGATTTGATATAATTGTAAAATCATATTATGTTATTCTTCATTGTGTCATTCTATTTTTTTATTTTTATTTTGTCTAAGTTTTCATTAAACCTAACTAATTTTTCATTCTGTTTTTATTGATGACCTTATTGCATTTCTTGTGTCTGTTATATATTTTGTGTATTCTCTGAAAATTTGTTACTGCAGGAATTTATATGTAACGTGGTAGCTAATGACCTTGTAGTCGATGCAACCTTAAATAAATAAATAAGTAAGAATAATTTCAAAACTTTTAGATTTCCTAAATATTCGGTTGAAACAAAACAAAACAATTGAAAAATGTAATCAGAACAAAATACTTCTCTATAAACTAAAGATTTCTTTCAAAATTAACAAATAAAAATTATTTTGAAAGTTCAATTTTTTGTAAATTCTTTGAGAAATTATTTAACTGTGCAGCGTTAACATCAAAAGTCTTTAAAACGAATCAGTAAAAATCTAACAATAATAAAAGTACGCCATTTTAAGAAGAAGTAAGTGTACAATATTCAAGATTAAAAAGCTAACTATTGTTTTACTTTATCAAATTCCCGATTACATGTATCAGGATAAGGACACTTTATTCTAAAGAAGTCATAGTTCGAATCACGAGAAAATACCGGAGGCAAACGTTCAATTACGTCAGCAAACTAGAAAAGTATATGTCAGGAATATACAAAAATGACTCCCTTACTAAAATTGCTTAGCTTTTCTTTGCGTCCGTGAAACAGTAAACTATAGACTCTTTTTGATAAATTTCAAGATTTTTTTAAGCATTCAAATACAATTGCATAATATTTTGGATAAGTTTTAAATATTTTCTTTTTGGTACTCTTATTTTTATTAAATTTGCCATTAAAATAAAAAGTAGCTGTAGTGTTGTCTTAAAATGCATATCCTTTACTTATCCTCTTTTAGTAAATTATCCCGACATTACCGGTATTCATAGGCCTACATCAAATACTGCATTTCGGAATTCTTTAGCAGTACCTTTAAGTTTGAATTACTGCGAATTTGATGTATACACTTGCTTCTTAACTTTAAACATTGTTGCAAAACGTATGAATAAAAAATATTCCTTTTTAAAATAGAAATTCTTATTTTTAACCATCTATTTTCCCAGTGTCATCTATTTCATGTGACGGTTTTACGTACAATTATAGACTCAAGCTCTAAGAACCTGGTAACAGAATATGAACTTAAAATATTTTAAAAGGAAATGTTCACTGTAAAAACGTACAAATTTTTCCACAACAGTCAGGTAATATTATTAAACTACACATTAACCCTTTTAGGTACATTCTTCCATATTTTAGGTATAAGAAAATAATGCTCTATCAATTCTTATTTGGGCTAGAAGTTCCCTGCATCATCACCCCAACGAAGGTTTTAATTAAAGCCAAAGGAAAATATTCTCTCATCCAAAAATGACCATAGTCTATGACCAGATTAAAGTTACGAAAATTATTTCTACTTTATCTCTTACATTAACTCATAACGTTGTAGATGCGTTAACACTCATAGCGTGATAATAATCCCGTTTTAAAGAAAATCTACACTTTTCTTGATGCAACGTATTTTACTTGTAATCGTTATCGGGAACCATACACTATCAACAACTGCCCAATTTTATCGTTGCTTATGCTACAATTTTTTCTTGTTGTAAAATTGAATTTGAACACTTGTTCAAATGTGGCTGTTCACCTTACAATATTGCTTGCCCAACCGGTGTTACTAAACAATTAATGTAAACTTTCTACTGTCTGACTAAGCAACGTTGAATTTTTCTGATAAAACTTAAAACAAAAATAATGCAGTAAATTAAAATCAACAATAAAATATTAATTGTAATAAAACTTTTGAGTCTCACTTGAATAAAAGAAAACTAAAAGAAGTGATTATACAAAATAATTTTATTAAAATTGTCCTAGAACATTGTTACTTGTAAGTAAACTTTTGGAAAAACTGCATTATTTTTATTAAGTATGTTTAATAGACCAAATTTTATTGATTGATTACAATGATTATTTTTATGTTTGAAGGTTACTGTGGTATCTTGTTAACTTCTTGTTTCGTGGGATAGAAGGTTCACGTTGAAGTAATTTGTGACTTCCCCTAAATTTGTGGCCTGTCTACCATATGTGCAGTACGGGATCTACAACGTACGCTGTGGGAAACCATTGCAAACAGCTGCTGGTTTCCTTACATTTACACCAAATCGACAATCTGAAGTAAGTTTACGTCATGTACTATATCATTTATGTATTTCTGTGTATTTGTAAATAGAAACACTTTTGTACTAGTAGCCTACTAACTATACTAGTACATAGACTACATTTAATTATTAAAAAATCTTATAATTTATTAAATTATAATAAAAAATATCTGGTGTGAATCACTTACACTATTTCCTCTTGCCAATGTAAAAATGGATCTATTTTGATGAGCAGTAAATGTAAACTTACTAACTGCCACTAAGATATTAGAATAATTTTAAAGACATTATAAAATGAAAAATATAATCAATTTTTACTGTGATTAGATGATGCAAAATTAATAACAACCTCTGTTCGACTTTTGATTATCAAAATATAAAAGAATCACCGATTGACGCAAAACTAAGATCTGTAGAACAGAAAACTTGGAATGAAAGTTGTCGATTTTTAAATTTTCTGTAACTTTGATTTTGTAGACTTTTGCCCTAAAATTTGCATTAAGGCAGTAATCTAAAAACATCACCACAAGAGCACAGCCGATCCCCAAAAAATGTTCCTAGATATGACGCTTATCTTATCTTTTTTCACTTCTGCGACCGCATTGGATCACTTTAGTCAGTTTTGGGTTGTCTTTACTTCCTTCTGGGTTTAAATCTTTTTATCTATCTGGACACATAAAGGATGTCAAACTCTTTATATAGTTCACTATTCCTAACGTACCAAGGAGCATTAACCATAGAACTCTCAGTGCTTTGTTCTGGAACGTTTAGTATATAAATTATCTGACGTTCACTGGCACAGTCCCTAAGTATACCATAAATCCAGATGGATTTTAAAATTTTATGATAGATTTTTGTTTTATTTTGGGAAGGCAGTTGCGATAGATGGTTCAGTAACCAATATTGTTTGTTATATCTGAGACCCAGCTCAGCTTTTATTATCTTAATATGTCTCTTCTATTTAAAATCTGTGTATTTGCTGTGTTCGCATACGGTATGATGTTTTAATTTATAGCGACTGATATAAGATCTACAATATTTTTATTGGTGAAATTTATATGAACAGATTTTCGATCGGTCAGTTTTATTCTCGACTTTTAAGTCCTGAAATTTAAATAATTTAGTAAATAAGGTTACTTTAATTAAAATCGTAGAAGTCATTTTCGAGAAAATTGCATGAAGTGAAAAGTCGCATGAATGAATGTTTTATTTCTGGTTAAAAGATTTTGATGAAAATGTTTGTATCGGGTCCCATCAAAGTACCAAACTTATGTTTAAGTTTCAACTTCGTACGAGTTTTTGAGTTATTTTCTTCACGCACATGTAGACACCAAACTAATAAAATCAGTAAAAACATGTTTTTGGGCACAGGGAAGAATATAGATCTGTGAAAAATCAATTTCGCATATTTGACAAGAAAATTTCAATTTTTTTGTTGGTATATTAGATGATATTAAACAAAAATTTAGAAAATTTACTGTCTTGATATTTTAGACTAAAGTGACGATCTTTAATTTACGGTATAAACTTCAAAGTTTTCTACCCTACATTAAAATTCCTAATAACTAAGCAATAAAAAACTCGATTCTTTAAAAGATTTTAAACTTTTACTTTTTACAATTTTTGTTAACTAAAAATAATATATAATTTGATTAGGTTCTTTTTACATATTGAGTTTCAATCGAGTTATTTTGATTTATGAAAATAAAAACAATATTTTAACGTGAAGTTCTGACAACGTGATGCGTTGTGAATTCATGCCAATTGATTTGAATGACGTGGTTATTGGTACGTCCTATTACGTAATGTCAGGACATCACGTTTCGTAATGTTTCGTGGCTGTCAACTGTCCCTTCATACCAACTGCTCTACATTACTTTGACAAATATCATGTTGTTCTATCACATCTGATTGCATTTAGTAATGGTGTAGCATGTTGTATAATTTTGTGCTAAAATTAAAATTTTCAATAAAGTAATTTAAGGCGTAAAGTAAATTAATTATCAGTAAAGTACTTTTTGTAGGTTTACTTATTAATTTTAAATCACATTCCTATTTGTGTTGTAATTTATATAAATTTACCTTACATTCTTTATTATTGAAATTTACAGGGCTGCTTCGATAGCTCAGTAATTAAAATACTAGTCTATACTGGAAAATTCAGACCCTGGTTTTAAATTGCGGTAAGAATCTGAATTAATCCAACAAAAATTAGTTCTACTCTAAAATGGCAGCCATGTCGTTTATTTTACTATCGTGACTCATGTGATAACTAAATCAATTGTTCTGTGTAAAATTATTATTAAAAATTACGGTATTTATATAAAAATTATTATAATAATTAGTCTAAAAAAGATAATTACAGTATTTTTTTTTCAGCGTAGACGCTAATCACTGGACCGCGCAGGCGGCCCAGATGTAATTTTGTAGTTGCAAACATAAAATTTTCATATTTTTAATAGATTACAGTAGATATCAACGACCTAAATAACAGCGCTTCTTTAAAAAAGTATTATTAGTAAATAACATAACTTTTTGCTGAATTTCAAGTGATGAATGTCAGGCAACTGTTTGAAAGAGAGATCTTGAGAAAGCTGCAGAAGATTAAATAGAACATCCAAAAAGATCCCACAGTACGACACAAGGAATAAACACCTTCGTCTTCCTTATAAAGCAAGAAGTGCGCTGTATGAGCGACACGTCTCTCACTTTGCCTCCAAATTTTATTTAATGAAATTAAATTTAAGAATAAAATGCAGAAATGGATAATTAATGTCGGTAGGGACAACATGGAAGTGATAATAGGTAAAACACAAAGTTAAGGTGAGCTCAATTACCATATTTTTTTTGGTAAATAGTTTAAAAAATTGTGTAATAATGTTTTTTTACATTTGCTGGCACATGGTTTTTTAACCATAGTCGGATATATCAAGTCCCACCGCCTTGGTTGTTGGAATGATTGTGGTAATAGGAATGGATGTGTATACAAAAATAATATGAAATGTTAAGATTAATTTGTATTATTTTTTTTTGGAATAAAGTATTATTATTATTAACAATTTTTTAAACGTGAATAAAAATAAAAGAAATAATAGAGATAATAGAAATATTGTCTAAATTTGTTAGTTCCCTATAGTAAAACTATAATCGTTAAATTCAGAAGCACCAGAGGATTTCTGATCTATAATACTAGGAGCTCCGTACGTTCATTTATTTGTTACGGTAGAAAGAAAAATAATGTGACGTCCTGAGTTAAAAGGAAGGAATTCATAGTACCTTAGATGAAGCTAAGGAACAATCTATTGCGGAAGAAAATTTTAAAGGGATTTCATTCAGTTCAATGAACCGAGAACTATGTCATATAACACAAAAGAAAAAGTATTACGCACTGTCAAAACAAGGTATTAAATCAGCGCTATGGTTTGCTTATTTACTTCAAGTAACCTAGATTGAAAAATATCTAATATTTCCGTAAATTTTATTGCATAATCCTTATAAAGTTAGTATTTAAACCTTCAGTTACAAAGAAATCTTCAAATTTATTGTCACAAAAATTTCATCAGAAATATTGTTAATCTTAAAAAAAATGTATTTAGAAGGATATATGCAACATTATCGAGAACCTATTCATTTCCGTTACAGAAAAAATGTAAGATACTAGTCAGAGTTATCTCCTTTGAGAGTAACAAAATTTCACAACACAGCCAGATCCTGTGGTGAATGAAGTGAAGATGTCATTTGCAGAGTGGAAAGTAAATGCTTTTCAGTGGGCCTGACATACTGATAAGCATACTTTTCCACTCAATGAGGAAGGCAGTTGTAAACTACTTCACTCCTCGTTTTGCTTAGTAAAGCCTCTGAAGTTTCAAACCAGCCTTTCGGCTGAAGACCATAGCAACAGAAAAAAATAAGTCATCTTTTTTTTGTTATAAAAAGTTTATATTTTTTTAATTTCGAAACTGTAACATTAAAATCTATTCTTAAATTCAAAAATTCGTAAAAAGACAGCTAAAACGATTGCTAATGACAGAAAGAATGGTTTCATATAATGCACGTGTATTTTACCTAAGTCTCGAAGGTTAATACTGCAATGAAAAAAAAGGTTTTTCTTAAAACTTAGGGCTGTGAGCTAAAAACAATTATTAAAGGAATATAATAAGTAATAAACATATTTTACAGAGGGTGTCGTAGGATATTATATTTATTATAGTTAAAAATAATTTACCTTTTTTTAATAAAAGTTTAAGAAATTTATTTTAAAATGATTTTTAGTAAAAACTTTTGTTCTAAAGTTCGGTTGTTATTATGGGCCTTATATTCAAACGGTGATTTACAATATTAGTCGGTCGCTAATGAAATTCTCTCTCGAGTCATAATTTAAGAAAGAAGACGATAATCGTATGATGTAAATGGTTGTTTGGGAAGCCCTTCCTTTTCTTTACCTTACTAGAATGCTGTAGATGTATAAGAATAAAAAGGATCTCAGTGAAACTCGATGTTTAAAAAAGATCTTATTCAATATTTTACCTTAACAGCTCGCAAAAATAGAAAAAAAACTAATCTTAGTGTTCAAGAAAGTGAATCAAAATATTTTGTTTTGTAATCATTAAAACTGCAGTCAAATATAATGCTTCAACAATATCATTATCTTATTGGCATGGAATTTGATGACCATAAAGTCTACTTATTATTTTTAACGAACGATAAAACTAACAATTTTCGTTATTTGAATGAGTTATGTACTATATAGATATTAATTTTCTTTCAATTGACCATTCTTCTAGTATTGTTACTTCTTGATCAATAGTTTCCTTGTTACTGAATACTTGTCCATTTTCATTAATTTTTTGATTGAATGTCTAAGTATCGAGTACTTTTTTCAGAGTTTGTGCTCACCGTTGTGTCGGAATTCACGTTATTATAAGTCACTTTTCCTTACCTCCAGATTTCTGTTGTAATGATAAAAAAATAAAAACTGGGTACATTCACGATCGCAAAACCAGAAATTTTCACTCGGTTATGGTGTCTTAGTAAGATCCTCTTTACTACTATAATGATTATTTTTCAAAACACAAAATATCAGACGAAAGAACTAAGGTATAGGGCCAATTTTAGATTACGTGAGGTGGGTTTAGACGTTTCTGGAAGCTCTTTTTGCACCTCGCATTCTCAGCATTCGCTTACTGTAGGATTTTTTCTGTTACATGGTATTCTGTTTTCCTCTTCATGGAAGCCCTTAAAATCCGTAATTAGTTGTCTGAATTTGATTAGATTGATTAAGTTTTCTCGGTTTATTCCAGTTTTCTCAATATCGTTTCTGACTTTTTAAATCTTTTATCCAACATCTTAGGTATATTTTTAATATCTTAAAAATTAATTTTGTCAATCGGTTTGTCATCCATTCTATACAGATTTCCGTAGAATTTTAGTCTTCTTTTTCTAATCTTCCCATTAATCGTTCATTTTCCTTGAACAGTTCTTCTCAACCTCGTAACCTATATTGTCCGTCAACTATCTTCAGACCCATTATCTGCGGAGGATCGAAACAACTAATTAGTAGAAAGTGACAGGAATTCATTACATTAGACTAGAAATCTTAGTACATTATCAAATTAAGTAATAAAAAAAATTATTTATAACTTACGTTGGCCTGTTTATTTAATTTAAAACAAAAATATTTTGAAAAGCGGTTTTTATTGAAGAAATATTGAATGAACTGATCGATGATAATAATAGTTTTATGATAAAGTTTGGTTAAGTAAATATATATAACATAGGTTAACTTATGATACATTCATAAAACAAAGTAAATATTAAACGAGTAAAAACGTTTTAATGAGAAAGTAAATATATGAAAAACTAACACAGTTAATACTCTTAAAAGAAAAAATGTTTGGGAAACAAGATCCCTGTATGACTGCGAAATGAATAGCAAACAAAAAATACTCTCTGAATTTTATTTGAAAAACAAGGCATAGTACATTATATACGCACACTTACAGAATCCCTAGGGACTAGAGTCAATATCACTACTTCCAATTTCTCTTTCCGTGCAGTATAACATAAGAAATTCAAGGAAGTACGTGATAACAGTGTTCGCAAAACGTCCCGCCATAAATTTACAGAATAATTTATACATAAAGTAATAAAATGGTAATTAAATAATGTATGGCAATATTTAATTAACATTTTCTTACTTATCTGATAATTATATGATTTATTGTTATCTGGGGGTAATAGAATAATCACAGAGAAGAAAAAAGAGTATAAAAAATTAATTACAAATATTATAATCATTTAAAAACCGTTCTAGCTGTACTTTTTAATTAGAGGTTTGTCTCAGACATCTTCACTAAGCTTCGAGTAACTACTTTTTCAGAAATACTAAAAATAGTTTATAAATATATTTTGATATATTATATACCACAGGAAAATTAAATAAACACTGTTTTAATTTTAATTAACAATCTTGATATTCAGCCAAGTATTTATATCTATGAATAAATAAGTAAAATAAATATAATATAATTAATAAATCACATGACACAAATATTGTCACACCCAGATCTGCCATAAAATCCACAAAAGATATTAAAAAATCCTGGAAACGGGATCTTGTATAAAACAGTGACGAGGATTTGCCACTAGGTGATTCCTCAATCAAGACGAAAACAAGACATCAATTACGCACATTATAAATAAATATGTCACTGTATTATTACTTAGTTGTAGTTGTTACTAAATGAAGACAAAGAGAATGTATCTTGGTATACATTTCGGTTAAAGTTGGCTACCTACAACGGTTTTTGTGAAAACGGTTCATAAGTAGATTCCTTTTTAACATGCGTCTAGGTACCTGCAACGGTTCTCTACTATGTTTTACGATTTTTGTTCTATGTGGCATTCGTAACAATATCACCTATAATTGTATCCTACTTACCCATCTATTAAGGGTGTTTCACGAAGTAAAGCAGAGGCTAGTTGTAAACGCTCCTGGTACGGTGCTTCGGCTCGAAGTTGTAAAGCTAATGGTACTGCAACGCCAGCAGCTGCTGCAAGTAAAACAGCTGCAGCAATTAGCCAACGTTGCCGACATCTGATCAGCTCCATACACCCTGAAATTTATAAGAAGACGCTATAAACATCGCTTAAGTATCAAAAATCGTTCAAAAATAATAATTATAATCATTAAATTTTTTTTATTTATTTATTTAACGTCGCACGAACTGCAACGGTCATTAGCGACAACGTTGGGGTGTAACTTTGTGAGGATGAAATTAATTTTTTTAGGTAACGTATGAAAATATGTCTTGCCTGAGTGGGATTCAAAACCACGACCGCATGATGAGAGACAAGCACGTTACCAACTACACCAATGCGGTATTTTTATTTATCATTAATTTTTACTTTCTCTTGCCTTATAATATAGAGAAAGTACAGTACAGGTATACTGTTTTTATGTCGTTTTTCTTAAAATCGGGCTTTCATCGGAAATACACGTTTTAGCCCGCTAAACCCAAGCAACATGTTTTTGGCAATGTTCTGAGTGTCTGTGTACGTGAAAAAATATCTCAAGAACAGAATATCGTACGAAGTTGGAACTTGGAACGTTAATTAAGTTCCACAAGGAGATCCGACATGACATTATATCAAAATCGGTCAACCAATTACAATAGTTTATTCGAGTAAATTTTCACTTTTTACGATTTTCTCAAATACGGCTACTACGATTTTTTTTAAAATTGCTTCATTTACTAAATTTTTTATGCTATAGAAGATAGGGGTAAACACCATATCTGCTGAAATTATTGGATGGCTGTACTCATGTAGTAAAAAATGGATTTTTAAACGGTGGCCTTAATATGGCATAAGATATAAATTGTAGTTGTAGGATATTAAAAAACCTACAAGTTTTATTTTAAAAATATTTTCTAAAATTATTCATTTATCGTCAATTAGTGATTTTCTGAATATTACTCGTTAAATCGGTAAAAGTGACATTTTAAGATTGTGGCCTTCGTATGCATTTTTCGATATAAGCGTATAAAATCAAAATTATATTAAATTAAAAAACCAATAACATTTGATTTAATAAAGTTTTTCTACAAAACCTAATTTAGCAATCAGTAATTTTACTTATTTTTGAGTCCTGCAAAGGTTGATTTTCACTTTGCGTTTTTTATTCATGATTAATTTTGTTATGTTTTTCATTTAACATTGCTTACTGATGGTCAAACATAAATGTTATATTGTTTATCATTGACATTTATAGGAAAAAGAGTTGTGCGATGTTTCACACAAGAGTTTTTAATTAATGTTGGATAACTCGGTTAGTTATGGACTAATTTTTATTATTTTTAGCTTATTGTAAATGGATTGGATTGGAAGTCAATTTCTATTAAATCCTTAAGTTATACATAAGTTATCCTTTATATCAATTACATAAAAATCTTAATAATAAGTCTGATTATAGTTACATGCAATTAACGTACATTCTAAGCAACATATTGATATAGTTTTCTATTTATATTTTACAAAATTATCCAGGAAGACGTAGGATCAAAAACTTGACATTCTAATCATCTAATAAAAATGAACTTCAAAAACTATATTTTAAAGTGGTTGGACGTAGATTGTGGTTTTACTGCTGTTCAGAAGGTTGATGCCTTCTGGATTCTGATAATGTTTAAGTCGTGTTTGGTAACTGGTGCAGAAGTTCCTATTTATTCTTTTATTGAGGCAGTGTTTGTTTCTCTGAGTATTAAAGGGTATGTACGAAGGAGAATCTGTGATGTTTCGAAGTATTTTTATTGAAATCTTTCAATTATTTCAATACTATAGTGCATTATATTGTACCGCAGAGTTGTATCCCTTATGTTAACAATGATTTAAGTAGTGTTGTATAAATTAACAATTTATTTTTTGCCAATAATATAAATGTTTTGTTAAGCGCCCAATACAGCTGTTGGTATTTGTAATTTTTTAGCTATCTAATTATAATAATTAGAAGAATATATCATTTAATTACTAAATTGTAGCCTACTAATTTGAAAAATCTTAAGACGATAATCCTATGATGTTTACAATATCTTCATGAATTCAATAAACAAATTAGTGAATTATTATCCTCTTTCAAAGTTATTCAGAATTATCATATTATAATAGGAGGAAATCTAATTCATTTTATCTTTAGGCACATCAAGAAAACATAAAGACCACATAAAGACCGAAATTTCCCTTTTATCGTGTTAAGCCTTTACAAGTGTACGTCAAAGATCAATATTTATTTTATTTTTAACGGAAAGCCTCCATATTTTATCCGTTGAGGGGAAACTGTTTTTCAATAAAGCTAAGCTGCGTATTTTAAAGGCGTTCATAAATTACTAAAGGGTATTTATAGAGTTTTCCTTTCTTTATTCAATAAAATCTTGGTTGGAACTTTTCTCGGATTATACACTTCCGTTAAAAAATTCTTGTTATAACGAAGGGTTTTTTTCATTTTAAATGTTATTAGACAAACATTTTACGGTTAATTTACCAAATTTTATTTTTCCTTCATTTTATCTATTTTTTAATACAAGTTTTAGACGCCGAGTGTTGAATAACATTAATTGATAATCTTTAATTCTTCTTAGCTGAAAAAATATTTTTTATTCACTTCCGTAAGCGATGGCTTATGTTTTATGAAAGAAGTTGGACAAAATTCGGATTAAGCTAGCAGTAAATAAAAAAATGTCACAACTAAATTGTATAGTATTTCATCAATTCCATTTTATTAATTTATTTTCAGGTTTTTACTGTACGTAACTTATTAATAAATTGAAATTTTCTATAAATATTTTAAGTTGTTATGAATAAAGCAATGCGAAACCTTAAAACCGACAAAAATTTTAAAATTTTAAAAGTTTGTAAATAGAATAATCTATAAACTACGTAATTTGATGGTGTTAATGTAATCTACACATTCTTGAAAATAATCATTAAGTTTTAATTTTTTATTTTAATTTTTTGTGTTACTGAACGTACTTGTTGATCAAATGTACAATAGCAGTTTATGCTTCAGAATATCATTAATCTAAGGTCAAACTTAATAAGTCAATTTTTAAAGAATTCAAAGAAATCATTTTAATTAATCATAATTAATCATCAAAAAAAATTCCAATTAAATTTAAGGGGAGCAGTATACCTCTTATCTAACCCATGTTAAATTGACCTCTTCTTAGGTACATGTTTCTAAGAAACCGTTAGAGTTAGGACTTCAATTTTTTGTGCCTTTTCTATGACATCATTTAAGCTCTGGTACTATAATTATTAATATAGAGCTAACGATACTATTTCGACAATGTTTTTTGTAGAATGTTGTATTTTATTTTGAACTTAGTAATAATACTGCAATGATTCTAGTACCTTATGTCACAACTGGGAAACATGCTCAAAAAATTTCAACTTCAAAGTCAAATAGTTTTTGAAAAAACTGTACCTTTAAGAAAAAGGTGAATTTGCGGGAAATGAGCTGTAAAGTTTTACAAAATCGTTTTTAAAATTGGCCTGCACCATAATATTGATCATCACCAGACTGTTCTTTTTCCTCAAATAATTTCCTCTTTTTTTCTCTTCTCTTGCTTGTTTTGACATACTTTCCATTGCCTTCTCAGCTTTCTGTGTTCTTTGAATATCGCAACTCTTAATTGTTTCCCCAGATTAACTCAATTAAAAGAAATTCTGGTCAAAACATTACTTAACAAAAAATTGCATAGATTCCGGAATTTTTATGGTAAGCCTACAGTTATAATTTTTATATGTAATTACAATGAAAAAGATACAGAAGGCGATGGTGCCAAAATTATAAAAACGATTTTTTTCGATTTTCGAGGTAATATTCTAAATCAAAATTCAATATATCAAGCTAAATTGTAGGAAAACAAATAAAATTTATGAATACATATACCAGAAGCCAAAGATCCAATTATATTAAAGATAAAGCAATAAAACAAAAGAAAGTATAATTTTAAATAAGTAATTTGAACCAATTAACTAATAATTAAAAGAAAATAGAAGAAAATCAAGATTTATTTAATTATGGAACCAACTGAAACAATTTGATGATTTTAAAGTCAGCAGATGAAAATTTAAAAGAATTTAATAGATACTACAAAAACAATATCTCGATGCCCCATTTAATTCCCAATCGATGGACGGATAGGAAGTCAACTAAAAGACTGCAAGAGTTCAAGAATAAAATTGTAACTATTAACTAGGAACGTATATTTTGAGCTCATTAAACATTATTAATTAATTCAAATACTTTTGTATCAATATACTGCAATAATTTTATAGTTAAAGTCATTAACATAATTAGATTTATAGATATAGTGTCATCAGTAATTATAAAACAATATCAAGAAAAATCAATTTTAAAATTTTGTAACAATCAATTTTGTTTAGTTATTTAAAAGTTATCGTTTTATAAAATTTCATTTATTTTCATTTTAAATTCTTTAGTTTCATTTCAATTTAGTTTATGTAACAAAACCCACGTTACGTTATGTATTGTATTTTGACGAATTCAGTTTCCAAAAAGGTCGCTGATAAATAAAGATTTATTTATGTACTGCTAAGTGTTTTCTTAAACTTACGTCTCCGCTCACAAATAGCTTCTTCTTAAGGTGCCAATCCGTTTCGAATGTTGGACACCATCATGGTGATCCTCACTTTGTCAACTGCAGCTCTAAACAGTTGCGGAGTAGTTTTATTGAACCAGGTTCTAAGGTTCTTTAACCAGGATATTCTTCTTCGACCTGGGCCCCTTTGTCCCAATATTTTTCCTTGCAGTATGGATTGCAGAAGTTCATACCTTTCTCCATTCCTCATAATGTGTCCAAGATATTGAAGCTTTCTTCGCTTTATGGTATTCATCACCTCCATATCCTTCCTCATCCTTCTCAGCACCTCAACATTGGTCATTTATGTGCCGTCCAAGGGATTCTCAGCATTCTACGGTAGAGCCACATTTCGAATGCATTCAACTTTTTGGAGATGGCATCATTGAGCGTCCAGGACTCCACACCATAGAACAACACAGAGAAGACATAACACCTGAGGAGTCTCATTTTTGTGTCGAGGGTCAGATTATGGCTCTTAAACACTGCCCCCATCCTGTTGAAAACAGACCTGGCTTTGCCTATTCGGGATTATATTTCTTGAGTATTATCCCAAGCTTCATTAATGGTAGTACCAAGATAATTGTAGTGGCTAACTCTCTCTATTTCCTTTTGATTAACATACAGATGACAATTTCTTATGTTATTCTTACTGATTATCATCATCTTTGTCTTCTTGGTGTTAATATTAAGACCATATTGGTTACTGCAGGCTGTAATTTTATTCATTAATTCTTGGAGATCTTCCATACTGCTTGCAAATACTATTGTATCATCCGCATATCTGATATTGTTAATTCGGAGTCCGTTCAGCAATATACCTCTTTCCTCCTCTTGCAATGCTTCAGAAAAAATTTTCTCAGAATAAAGATTAAATATAAGAGGCGACAGAATACAGCCTTGCCGCACCCCTCGCAATATCCTAACACTTTCTGTGTTCTCCCCGTCCACTCTCATGCTTGCTGACTGGTTCCAGTAAAGATTTGCTACTTTTCGGAGATCTTTATCATCTATTCCAGCTTCCTTCAGTATCGCCAGCATTTTTTCATGATTCACTCGGTCGAAAGCCTTCTCATAATCCACCAGACATGCATACACATCACAGTTCACATCGCGGCACCTCTGAAACAGAACCTGGACCCCAAACAAAGCCTCCCTTGTTCCTACTGCCCTTATAAAACCAAACTGGGTGGGGGCTATCATACTTTCACATATTTTATAAATTCTTTTGTGAACTATTTTCAAGAACAGCTTGAGAAGATGGCTCATAAGACTGATAGTGCGGTATTCTTCGCACCTCTTGGCGCTTGACTTCTTAGGAAGTGCAATAAATTCTGACCTCAGCCATTCGGTTGGAAGCGTACCAGAGTCATAAATTTTGTTAAAAATATGTGTGATCACAGTAACACTTTCGTCATCAAGCAGTTTCAGAAATTCCGTCTGGATATTATCCGGACCAGCAGCTTTTCCTTCCTTAAGCTACAAATAGCTACATTTCTAAAAATATGAGATTAAGGTAATACATTTATTCAACACAAAACATTGTTGATCTTGTCGTAATTATATTTTATATTCTAGCAAAACGAATGAGAATACTAAATAAATGTTTGGTTTCAGCCTGCAGAGTTTTTGATACATTTGTCAATGATTGATTTAACTGGCTGAAAGTTGTACATTTCGGTGGCTGAGAGTACATCTGCATTAGTGGTCCAAGACGTAGAAGTATAAAAAATGGAAAATAAATTTTACAACCAGAAAAATTAAATAATTTATGGTTATTTTATGCGGCGATTCTTGAAAGTATTCTCTTTCAAAAACAGTTTGTCCATTTTTCCGTTTGCTAGGTTTAAAAAGAGCCAATTTTGATTAATTACATAACATATCCGGTTCCTTCACTCGTCGAAATCTAAACACACAGACAAATGAATCTATAACAATAGTATAATAACAATAATATTTTCAAAAATAATTTATTTATTAGTTGTTTAAATCACATTATTTTATTCAAATAATTGCAATAACTAATTAATAATATAAGTTAAAATTTTTCCACATAAGTTTACTATAAGTCTGCGAAATATTTTTCAACTTTTCAATTATGAATGTTTACGTTTTTACTTCTTTCATGGTATAAGCTGAAGATTCCATTTATAGAATAAATAGTTTTTAACGAAGACAAAGGCTTCGTTAACCAACATTAGATTATGAAATTTTGAATACATGTATTGAGCAACTTCATTGACAAAGGATATAACTAAATCGTTGTAAAATGAAGTACCCAAAGTTTTATGAATGTTAATTAAGTAGTTAAAATGTTATTAAATTGTAAGAATATGTAATCTGTCTTATTAAAAGTGGCACATAAATAAGTAAAACTTCCAAAAAGCTACCCAAAAATTTAAACTTCATTTACTTAATCCGCAAGGGAAAACATGAGGGTGGGGTTTATGACAAGAAGGCACGTTCAAAATGCATACGTTCATTTGAATTTTTAATTATCAGAGACTGTTAAACCGAATGATATTTCCATATTAATTCATTTAAAAGGAAAAGCGGTTAAACCTCTCTTGTATTTCTAACCTTTAACATTATGTGTAGGTTTATAAAAAAAATGTATTTTTGTACTGTATTTCTTTTTTAATTTAATTTTGTCTGATATTCTTTAATATTTCCTACTTTCAAATACTTCTTTCTTCATTTTTAATGAGAATTCATACACATGAATAACGTATGTTAACTAAGTAATAACATAATTTTCTTTTGTGAATAAAACATCTAAAAACTAGTTAAGACACTACGAATTACAAAACAATCTAAGCCTCATGATATACTCTGTGAAAAAATGTGATCATCTTGTGAACAGAAGGAAGGGAAGTGTAAAATATTTACTTTTTATATAACCCCATAAAAAGTAGTTGCAAGGCGGTCTGGACTCTGTGGTAGTCATTGTGTAAATATAACGTTTCCCCCAACAGCAAGGCCAATCTATCGTCTAAAAATGCGTTCATCTAGATAATTTGTGATCTGTAAGACCCAGTGATGCGAATCTCGGTCTTGTTGTACAAAATCGAAATTTTCACCATGTTCCTCAAAATAAGGTATTATCCATTCGCTTAGTCAGTCGAGATAAATTACTCCGGTTATTATCTGTTCGTAAAAAAATTATAGCCTGTACACAGTTTCACGAGACATAGCGCAAAATACATATCTATTCTAGGGGAATAATGTTGTTACACAATTTCTCGTGGGTTTATTTTTCCCATATCCTTACATTAAGTCTATTAGGTAGCTTTTCCATTAATATAAAACATACATTGATTATTGAAAACTAGGACATAAAAATATCCATGATCGTTTTCAACTCCACACAGAAATATTTACGTAATACTTTATCGTGATCATTTAAACTGTATGTAAATGTAATTTATAACAAGTCATTTTCAAATTTTTTGGTAGTCTCCTATAAAGTTGGCTGAGGAATTTTCAATTCTAGATTTACTGATCTATTTGCCTTCCTTATGATTATACACATCACAGACTTTATTAATTTGTTCTAAATAGAAGGTCTTCCAGTACTTTTCTTTTTACAAAGACACTCTATATTTTGAACTATGTTTTTCAGTCACAGATTGATTTTCATGTTTGTGATCATTTTCCAAACTTTGTTCTGAAACTATCTGTTTGACAGCAACCAAGTGTGTTCTGCCTAATCCGCGTACAAAAAAAACTTTTTTATGTAGAATAATGGCCATCTTGCCAGAGTGTTAATCGAATTCAACAACTTATTGTGTCCACAGTAGTTATAAAAATATAAAATTAAAAAAATCTTTGTAAAACAGTATCATTTACTGTCTATACATACTCAAGTTTAAATTTTTGTAAGGTATCGAAAGTACATTTCATTTATAACACCCTGTATTTAATTAAAATGCATCCTTTGTAAATATTTTTTTATGAAAAACCTGATTTTAATATTAGAATAAGAACAGAAATGCACTGTCTGTATCCATGTGCCTTTATCGTTTCCATGAGGGCATAAAATTACAAAACGTCTATGAAATTATTTTAATTGAAAGTAAAAACGAAAAATTTCCGCAAATTTATTCACATGTAAACATTTTCTGTTTTATTAATGTTCAAAGAGAATTGTTAGAACCAACAAATCCTACCAACCTTTTAACTTAAACGCATTGAATGTGAAACAAAATATTTATTTCAAATTTCAGTTTCAAAATAATAATCCAGGTTTAGTTCAATTTTACACAAAAGCAACAGTATAACAATACTTTTTATTAAATTTCCAGTTCGTTTTATATAAATTACGTTTGTTTTAAAATTAAAAATCAGTTTATTTAATGAAAAATTTCTGAGATAATCCTTTTAGTAAAAATTTTAAAAAACCAAAACAATTCTTTTCGTTATAATGCTATATATATTTTTTAATTCATTTTGTTTGCTGTTATTGTAGAGGATTTGTTGTTTACTATTATTATTACTAGGATATTTAATTGTACTGTATTTCCTCTGCAGTATTTTGTATGTTTAAGCACTTTAAAATGTACACGTAGTATAATAATTAATTACCCTGTAAAACAAATTAAAAATCTTTAATTAAATAACAGTATTTTTAACGTTACTGTTATAATACTGTAGAGTTACGATCCATACTTTAATATAGTGCCCGAGCAATTAGTATCACGTACACCCCAAAAGTAATTTCACATATTGTATCACTGTATTTGAAGAGCAACGCTGTAGACTTAATTCTTTTGCCATTTTCAATACAAGATGTATTTATATGTATAAAATTATTTATGCAATTGATTTGCTTTAATAAATCAGTAACTTTTCCGTGGTGCTGTCACCATGATGGATTAGAAGAACCAAATTATTGAGATTTGTGAACTGTGATTATTACGTTACTTTGTCTCATCACAATTTGATAGGCTTTGTTGAAAGTCAGTCTATTGTCCATTTACAACAAAAGATTTAACATGAAGTTATCAATGTAACGTCCAATTGCTCTCGTAACGCTCTTTCAAGCTAAGTTTCGAAAGAAATCACACAATCACACTAGATAGAAAAATGAATCAAATCGGAATTGAAATCTGAAAATTTGTTCATTTTCCAGATGACATTGGCTGTAAAATTTGAACGT
This sequence comes from Catonia carolina, assembly GCA_035578175.1. Classification (NCBI taxonomy): domain Eukaryota; kingdom Metazoa; phylum Arthropoda; class Insecta; order Hemiptera; family Achilidae; genus Catonia; species Catonia carolina. The sequence continues at coordinate 88,904,285 of JAQMRL010000002.1, forward strand.
CCTTGACGACTCGCTTGATGCATATCATGTTTTATTATATAACCGCTTTCAGATTTTTAATGTTTATGTTGTGTCAAACCATGGCGTTCTTTAGTTACTAGAGAACGCCATGGTCAAACCCACCGGTTTGGTCTAATGGTAAAGTCGCCGCCGAAAATCAGCTGTTTTACAGCTGATTTTTGAAAAGAAAGGTTTCTGGTTACTGGCGGTTACTGGTTCTGATACTTTTATGCGGAATTGAATACTAGACAGTGGTTACCGGTGTATAATCATAATCTCTCAGGAATGGTCACCCTGCGTCTGTACAAGACTACACCTCATTACACGTCATACTCATCATCCTCATTTCATTGAGTCATGGAGTTACTTATTGTATAAGTCTTATTGAATAAGTCTGTTATCATTCGGAGTTCCATATAATGTTACTTTTTAATAATAAATCGGACTATGGTGATATTAATAAATTGACGACCGTGGTAGAACGTTTCAAACAGTTAACTCTATACAAACGCAACATAAATTTATTAAAGAGTGTAAGTGCGGTTGTACAAAAATTGACAATCGTCAATTATTATCCTCCCCCATTAACCTTCTCACACAGTCAAAACAAATCTGACTTTTTTAAAGTAGAAATATGTTCTTGGTCGTTGCGCTATGTAAGTCTATAATGAGCAAATAAATGAGTAGACTATCGCATTCTGTAAACGTATGATCAGTAATGTTTTTAGGGACGACTTTATTCTTAAACACATTCAATGGAAGTCGGGAGTCCAAAAATTTTGTTTTTCCACTTTTTTGTTTTTTTATACCAAATTATACCACTTTTTTGGTATTTTATAATATTCCAAATTTTTGTGATTAATTTGATATATTTTCTGTTGTTTTACGGTACACCTTCGTATTTTTAATATTTAAAAAAAGTGTGCTGCAAATAGACTTTTCTGTGTTTTGTGTCATTAAATGATTTTTTTGCTGTAACTTCGGTAGAATTAAGATAACGTGATGATTTTTGTTTTAAATTGTTTACAACTTTCCTATAGTGTCCAAGTAGTTAACAAGACGGTCACAGAATTTTGTATGGCCATATCTAGGATTTTGTCTGTATCAATACTATTGGCGATAACCCCTTTTTTGCTAGGTTCAGTTGAAACCTTCAGATAATTTCTATTTCCGTTGTCAAAACCCCATGCTATTTTCAAACATAGCCTCCTCAACAGCTTGCTTCATACTGCATGAAGCAAGTTTGCTAATACAATCTTAATGACTATAAGCTGGGATGCACTAAGATAAATTTTTCATTGTTTTATAATTTCCGAAAAATTCATTTTTAGCACAAAAGGAACATTTGCTCAGCAACCACTCAACCAATTTTAATGAAAACTTCAGGGTAGTTAACCTTTGTAAGGATACATAGTTTCTATGAATAACTTGTGTAGAAAATGTTTTCTGAAATATTTTTCAGCTATAATGTTTCAAAATTTCATAGGTTTGAAAGATGAGCCGAATTAAATTTTTTATCTTCGTTAAAAATCAAAATATTATAAATTGTTACATTCGTAACGTATACTTTTAAAAGAATAATAAAGCAAAAAATGCTGAATGTTCTAAACAGTAAAAGCTGAGAAAATGTTCCTTAAGTAAGTATGGTGAAGTATAGGACTCCCGTCTCCCCTTAACTGCTTAGATCCCAAAAATATAGTAAGATAATTTACTTTGCTGCAATCTAAATAATAGAACTGAAAAATTATTTCACTATATTTTTACTACCTCCAATTTAAAGTATATAATATAAATAGGAATTTACATCCACGTAAAATATTAGGTAATGTAAACTCGTAACAAGTAAAATTATCGATGTAGGCGATGAAAATAAATTATGAACGAACTGATTGGTTTTCTAATTATCATATAAATTCGTTTTCAAATTGAAGAGAAATTAAATTCGGTGGATACATTTGTTTTCATTTCTAACGTATACATGTTTTCTTTTATCAAGCAGATATATTTACATTCTGTTCGACAACGGAACGGTAATTTAATTTCAGAGACTGAAACACAAGTTACTGAAGTAACTCCTGGTTACTCATAATACATTTGTAGTTAATTAAAGATTTTCCATTTATAATAGGTAGTTACTTTTTTGACTTTATTTAGAATTAACTGTAAATTAACATACTTTAATAACGAACTCTGTAATAGCTACGTAATTGTAGTCGCTGATGACTTCATTTATTTATGCAACCTTAAATTAACAAACATAAGAGAGACATATTTTTTATTGTAAATTTAGTGAAAATTCCATAAAAATCGGTGGCTGGTTCCGTATTGCTTAAAGTACTAGATCAGTGTGATGAAGGAAAATCAAAGAAAGACTACGAAAAACCTGTTAATTTTACCCATATTTAGAAATTTTGTATTGATGAATAAAATAAAAACCTAAAAGTATATATTTATAAATTCATTGTAAAAAAACATACCTATTTGGTCTGGTGTAAAAATGGCAGGTCATTCAACGAATGCAAAAGTACTGGTAGAATAGTTAAAATAATAGTAACACGTTATATTCAAAACTAGCTTAAAGTTCTTGTTTCTTTATAAACGAGCAGTTTGTTATTTTGCTGATTTGATTATAACAAAATTAAAAAATTGTACGTAGATAAAAGGAAATCTGTACGGTACATTTTCGTTCGCAATAAACATAACAACAATGTAAATTCACAAATAAAAAAATGTTATAATAAAATTAAGTAATAAGTCGTTACATGAGTATTTATGTTAGGTGCGTTACGTCTTGTTTTTGTCTTGATCGAGGAAATTACTTGGTGACATTTCCTTGAGGTATTTTTTACGAGATTCCTATTCTAGCAACTCTTTAATCTTCCTTGTTGATTTTTTGGTAAGTATTGTAGTATTTTTTTTAAGACAACGATTGTTAAATATTTTAACTGTCGTGTATACTTTGTCAATGGTCATGACAAAATTTCTTACGTAGTAAGAAGTACACGTGAAAAGAAGCTACAAATATTTTACTCGAAATTTTAAAAGATGGAGTATTTATTAAAAAAAAATTTCTAACAACTGAGTTGTTTATTTACAATCAGTTTAAAAACAAAAACTAAAATTAAATAATATTACAATGATCACATGACGAAGACAATACCCAATGGTATTGCTTCCAAAAGAAAAACAAAATTATTTCTAATTTTTGAGAACATTAAAACCAGATAAAATATGAATAACAGTAATAGAAAAGGTAACAAAATTAATAAATAGCAATTATAGTAAAATGCGTTGAGAAAGAAGATGATGTTGATAGATTAATACGGACTTAAATTATTTATAATGTAGGTTAGTCGGTAAATCTAAACGGAAAGTCACGCAATTTAATTATTTTTTGTCATGTTACATCTTCGCTACTATCAAGTAAATTAAGCACCAAAGAATTTGGGCGATCTGCTAATTTTTCTTGATATTTAGAACTTAGCAGCGTAATTTCTTCTTTCACGGTATTGACACGTTAGTCCTTATGCAGAGCATCATTTTTCACATACCTTAGAGCATTTGTTATAATCCGTAAAAATTTTGACTGGAATCGTTGAATGATAGCAAGATTCGATTTCGCAGCTGATCCCCAAAGCGGTAATCCATAATTTAAAAATTTAGTATTGTTTATGCTCTTTGCTTTTACATGTACTAGTTTTTAAGTGTATAAACAATTTTTTTGGTATATTTAAAATGGATAAAAAGAAATAAAATGGTTACATTACAATAAAACATTATTTGTTTAGTAATCACAATTCTTACGTTTTTGCGATAAATAAACTAGAATCTATATACATATTGAGTCTGTACTAGATAATGTTATAAAACTACTTTAAGGAGTAAACTGTATTTGAGTGAATTGCTGTGGAAGAGAATTTTAAACCACTAACATTCACAAAATAAAACACCTTACAATTCCCACGTTCGGAAAAGAACTTTTAAGCTCATTTACTAAAACATGAATTGAATAATAACCAATTCGTCTAAACACGACTATTTTATGGGCTACCATTAATTAATTATTATAATTTATTATTTGTATTAATCTACTGTTTTCATAATAATAAAATATAAACAAATTAACAATAAAACAAAGGATGATTAGTTGTTACATTTTTGTGTAATAATACTCCCCAATGAAATTTTTAAAATACGAGTATACTGCACAACTAGATGAAATAAAACACATGCATTGGCTATTTATTTTTATGATCGATTAAAATTTAATAAAAGGTAAAACTGAAGTAATAATAAACCGTGAAAAAAATTATAAAAATTGCACTTGAAATTTAAAAGGGGAATAAATTTATAACCTTTACTTTATGAACTTTATGCTCGACTAAAATAGTTAAACGAAACATTTTAATTGAAATAAAAAAAACTTCAGAAAAATAATAAAATAACTGCAGTACTTTGATCGCGTAGTCTATCATATACACTCAATTTATTACAAGAAAACAAACATTTGTAACTTTTCATTTTAATTAATATCTAAAATTAGTTTTAAACAAGGTACTGGCTGAACTATAATTAATATTGTGCTTAAAAGTTTCTGTTTGTGGTCTGTCAATATTAAAGTTAAATTCATATTTTACTACCAATTGTACAATATTTACTTACATGAAAATAAATGTAGTGAATATTTTAAATTGGTTTTTGATGAAACTAAGGTGTAGTCGAATTGATAAACCATATGAAGTATTTTGTATTAAACTAGTAATTGCAGTGCCACTGGAAGCGGTAATATTGGTACGCTTAGAACCAAAACTTTATTTTTAAGCAGTACATAAAAAGAAATTCTACACTTCTTTCCATAGTTCTTCCGGTTTCGATCAAAGTTCTTGCATTTTTATACATCTGCGTAAGAATATACAAAAATTTCAGCGCGTAGCTCTTCGAGAAGATATAACAATTAAAAGTAAGTGTTTTATATTAATTACTCACTTTTTTACCACTTCAACGGTTTTATTTATTCCTAGTCCGGCTTGCATTATACTTGTCAAAGCAATTGGCTTCTGCGCCAGGAGACCCGGGTTTGATTCCCGGTCAGTTCTGGCATGTTTCATCACTCATTTTCATCTAACTTTCTTCATCGCTTGCATTTGCATTAATTGCAAAACAATCGAACGTAAATCAAAAATACCCTTACTTCTAGATAAAACTTAGAGAATATTCGTGCAATTAAATTACTTAGGTATCCACTTCCGTTTGACACCTCTAGAAATGATCGTAATTCAAATGTATTAGTTTTCCAACTCAACCCCTTGGGAACATATACTGAAGTTCAGCAGTCTGGAAGTTAAAATATAGCACTGAGTGATTGCTCGTTTGAGAGAGAACAGAATCCACATTACGATTTTGTTTTTGATTTTATTTAAAAAAAAAAAACTACAACCGTGTAATATTTTAATACAACCAACAGTTATAATGCCAATAGTTTTATTTAATTATTTTGGTGTCACTTTTGTGAGGAAATTAAAATTACAATATTAAGCAATAATTGATTGAAGTTGTTTATAGAATGAAGGGAGATAAAATTGAAGAACAGGGTCCGGGATGCAGGCCTGAGGGAAGAAGAAGCATAAGAACACCTCTCCAATGCTAGGTATAATGTTTTTTCAATAAAGTTTTCTAATAAAAATAAAATATTTTAATGCCACAATAAGTTACAAGGCCTATGCTGTTAAGGGAAGAAGAACAAAAATTTATGAAGATACCGGACTTTCAGGAGATGTGGTACAACGAAATAACTGATATTTTTACTAAAGAAGAAAAATATTATTTTAAACATCCAGTCGTACGTTTTTAACGCAATTAAATTCATAAGTAGTTTAAGTACTAATTGATGTAGAAGAAAATTATTTGAACGTGAATATGTTTCTGTAATAAACATGTTTCATTACGATGACTGTTTAATGTCTAAAACAGTTAAAGAACGTTGCAGTCCTTCTAGCACTTTAAAAACATTGTAAGAAAGAAAAATACACAATTTATTTTTTTCCTTTTGCAGCTGTTTACAGCTTAGTAATGTCCTACTTAAGCAAAAAAGCTGAAAAGGTACTGTGAGAGTTTTCTTTCCAGAAATACGCTTCAGATGATATGAAGTTCAGCGATTGTAGTATTTCAAGTAGCCTTGTCAAACTAATTTCAAACTACTTAAAATATATTAATTTACTTAAAACTTCTTGAAAAATTCAAAGAGTAGACTTATTTTAATAAAATTCTATTTTATCAGACCATTCTTTATTGAATATTTGTATTAATTCATTTTAAGTACAACGCATGTATTACTTAAATGTAACAGCTTCAACTTCTTCCCCGAGGTACTACTAATTTTCTAGCCTACATAACATAGTAGAGGAAGCTGTTTGTCTCAGGTACTTTTCTACGTAAACATTTTGGTAAATTGCAAACGTGATTCCATTCGATTCAGTGCTTTATGTTCCTAAATGATTTACTCCTATAACATGTACAACTTAATTCCAATAATTAGGGACCCTTTGAATAGTATTTAACTACGTTAAAAAATAGGCTACATAGTTCAATTAGCTCTTTATAATTTGAAACAATAATAACTATTGTTTACTTTTTTAATTATTAAAAAAGAATAAATCATATACGTTTTAAACACAAATTATAATGAAGTTATTTGAAAATTTAATTGAAAAACGGTATAATTGAATGCTGTGTAGGAAGCGTTCTGCAGTTGTCAGTTCAGTACATTAAAAATTTCATCTATGCGGTACATAAATGTGAAAGATTACTGAATGAGTCACTTATTACTAACTTTTCAGCTGACGGCCTCGGCCAAGCTTAATGAATTAGAAAGAAATTATACTTGGGACAATATTAATTGTATGAAAGAAATTCTATCAATTTGTAATTGACTTATTAGTTACTTTACTGTATAAAATATTATATTATCCCCACGAGGGATTCCAAATTTATAAGATATTATATTATCCCCACGAGGGATTAGCCAAATTTATAATAAAATAATTAAATTAATATTGTATTCATTATTGGTGTTGTATCAGCTTTCAAGTTTGATTTTATTATTTTTTATTTACCTTGTCCCCTATTTCATTCAATAAAACATTATTCACATTTAACTCATTATGGTTTTTATTTAATCAATATACTTTCATAATTACAATCACAAGTTTCATTGTTTAAGTTCAATTCTAAAATAATGCTCCTGTTCTTAATACTGTTAAATCAACTTACTGGTTTTATTTGATTTGAATGTTAAAAATCTAACAACAACAATTTATATGTATTAACATTTAACGTCCTTCTTATATAAGTATGTATTTTTTAACTTTAAGTAAATTCTCTTCTGATATTAATATATTTTTTAGAACGAATGTGGGACCTACTCGCTTGCTTTGGCCTCCAGTCCCACACTAAAATAATTTACAATTTTTATTTTCTTCTTAGTTGCCTAGTAACCATATTTTGTTAATGAAAATTAAATAATTTTTAAATATTTTATCTTAATCAGCTGGAATTATTTATATTTATTTCAATAGACTCAAATATAAACAACTCCAGATGTCCATTAAATTTGTCTTATTACAACTGTCTTAGTTCTTTGTCAAATTCAAACTATTTGTCTTTTGTAAAAAAAGTTCATATTATTATTATTTATATTATTATTATTACTAACTATTACTCGGACAACCAGAGAGCTAAATTTTTTTTCTAAATGTTCTATTTCACTCTATTAAAAAAGTGATTAAATTATTCCCATCGTCGTTGAGTTCTTTTCAATCCCAAGCTTCTCCTTCCTTCATGACAGTTTCCATCCGTGGTGATTATAAGTTACTGCCTCATTTAAATTTATTGTCTGTATTCTTGTCTTATATCACAATTTCGGATTTGTCATCCCTCGTATAACCTTTTACCCTCCGTAAAAAGCGCATACCTCTAGGTAGCTTCCAAACTGTGTTTTCTTTTGCTGTAAGAGCCCCAGTTTTTCTGTTGTACATAAAAGTCGGAACTGACGTTACATTTCAAATATAAAATCTCATCAGTGTATATCGGGGAGCCCTGTTCTTCAATGTTGTGGCAATAGTTTCACATGTTCTCTGAAAACTATATATATTTTGTCACCATCAAGCTCTATGTTAAAACTAATAAACTAGACTGAAATTTCATGTACGGAAATAATACGGTTTGACCACCCAGATATTAAGTTTCATTAGTTCTGTACGGTTTAGTTTTGGTAGAGATTTGTGTGAGGTATATAGAAATTTACCCAGATTTTGACTTAAACTTTTACAGCATTGGAAACTAAAAAAAAAAAACTTGACCAATTATTTTTCATGGAGGTTACAAATTGATTAAGGAAGGCATGTGTTCGGAAAATTGAGACAGAACCGGGATATTAAAACCTTTAAGTCTGAAAATTATTAATTTCTAGATCGTTCGAGATTTAGAAAATATACGGGTGTTGGAAACTGCAAAGGATTTTTAGGAGAGCTAATTTAAAAAATGATTGACCTGAATTAGTCCAAACTCGACCAAATTAAACAGCTTATCCTTTTAAATACATAGATAATTTGTACACTGTATTTTTAAAAGAAAACCGTATTATTAAAATTTGAATCAACTAAATAGCCATTAATGATTACGATGATTTTTACATATTACAATTTTAAGACCCTAACCGGATATAAAAATCAAGAACTTCTACTTTGTAGTTTAAACTTTGTTTTTAAACACGCCAGATACGCGGTATTTTAATTTTTTGATCCCTTTATAGATTTCTTAAGAGCTTAATTTAAAATGGGAGATTTTACCACAAAACAATCAAACTTTCATTTATCAAGGTGAATTAAATTTCAATTAATTAAATGAATTGGATCGACTCCGACATCTATCGAAATTTACAATTTACAAATTTCTCGTCTGCTTGTATTGGGGAAATAAGTGTCGATTCCACTAAAATAATCGTTTGAAAACTTAACCTAAATATAGTACTCCATCATACAATTATATTCAGGTAATACACAAGAGGAAACCTATAAATAAAGGAAAAGAAAAATCTCAAATATTCAATTAAACAAAATAAAAATCAACGAAAGAAAAACTCTCAGCACAAATATAAAAAAAACAAATCTATAAGAAAATTTTTGAGCTGCAGAATTTAACAGCTGAACATAGAATAAATAAAATTACATGACCAATAATCACTTTTTGTATTCAATTACTACATAAATACATTATTTTTAACTTTGAAATTTTTCCCTATTGTTCTCATTTTATCAATTTTTTGCAAAATTTTCTTCTACACTGATAATACAAACTGTCAGATCTCTTTGAATTCGGTATTACTAGTAGTTTTTAAAAAAAAACTTATAAGAAAGATTTTCAATATAGACCATAATATCCTGTGGAACTTGATTTTACAAAACTCATTACAACAGATATCCAATTTTCAAGAATTCATTATTTAAAAAAGAAATAGTTTATTATCTAGTCTGTTGTTTCAAAGCAAACTGTGCTACTTAACACAGCTATTTAAACAATCGAAGATACAGAGTTTGTTGAGTTTCAGGCTTTCGACAAACAATAAAATAACGCTAATATATCTCAGTGTTTTAGAATTAATTAAGGAACTTTAATTAAGTCGCAAAACCTAATTTAATAATTACAAAAAACGTATGCCTTACTGTCTTAAATATAAATTACTTTAACATTTTATCCCTATTTTATTTCATTAACTTCTATATTATTTTTTAACAGACCATTTTAGTAAGTACAATAAATTTTGCAATTCTTTACACCAGCTTGGAGAAATAGATGTAAAAACATTTATGAAAATAAACCATAGACGAATCATTATGTCAATATGATATTACTTTTTTGTCTTTTAATTATTGCTATAAACTTAGAACTTTGTACATATATTGTTTTTAAATAGTCTTCGTTTAACGTTTTGATTCAAAAATTAAAAATCAATATTTGTTTCAATACAAATTAATAAAATTCTGCAACTGAAAAAATAATCCTATATTTTTACTTGGTAAATCCGATCGACATTACCTATGCTTCTTTGTTGATTTTTTTGTGATCTTGTGGCCACTGGCATTTTTAACATTCTTATCTGATACGTAAAGTAAGATAATTTCTTGTATAGTGGATTTTTATGTGTCAAAATAGATTCAAGTCGATGTATCAGTTAACAGAACTCTCTGAATTGTTACACAAGTAGAAAATCATAGTCAATCCTGCAAATTCCAGTCACATTGCATTCACCTTACTGCCCTAAATATGTCCCCCAGTTTACATAAAATATGCAGCCATCTTAAAATTAGATATTTATGAATCACTCTTGACAAAATACTTACAATGAAGCCTCATATATCACTAAAACGACAAAAAATAATACACAGAATAAAATGCCTGAACAGTCTAACTGGTAGACATTCCACTCTTCCTATATCAAAGATATTTCTTGAAATTTTAAAGATATATCAATACTTTCTAAAACCGACCTAGACATTATGATTCCCCCATTACGGATCCGCTAAACCGAGTAATGAAGTTTGATCGCACCCCTGCTAATCCATAGAACTTAGAATTATGAACTTTCCTTGGTACGTACGAACGAGACAATTCACAATTACCTGCTAGTTCTTTACGTAACAGCCGCAATAAAACAATTACATTAAACTTTTTCACATAAAATAAGAACTAAAGCGATTGGCTCAATTACATTACCGAAGATAACCCTCCTAGAAGGGTGAAGAGAGCTTGAAACGGAGATTTGTTTTTACCCTAATAATAAAAAATAAATAAAATAAAAAATTCAGATGACTTCAGTATAGGAATAAACACTGATACAAAACTACATTGTTGTTTAGGTCAACAGCTGAAACGCTGGTTTGAACCTCTAGAGGTTTTACTAAGTATGAACGACTGATTCTCAAGTCGTTCATGTTACCATCCGTACCATCGTCACCTTCAGCACATTTGCAATTGTAATACACTACAAACTAAAATAATATGGTAAAAGAAAGTTTATGTAAATATTTTAGCCAGTACGGGAAATACAAATTGTTGTGGAGGTTGTTGTTTATAACACAAAATGGTCATTGCATTAATGGGAATTGCAATGTTCGAGTCATTTTCTTATGGACGGCCTAAATACGCTTGATAATGATATGGTCATCTCAAGACTGGATCCAATCAATAGGTTCATATATGATAATCTTGTTTAATAATATTTAAAAAAATAATAATATTATTTAGGGTTGTACGTATCAAATTAATATTCTAAGAGAAAAGTTAATAAATCAAGTAAAATATGTTAACTGAGCAAGAGATTTGAAATTTTCGTAGTACTTTCTGGAAATTTTTTAACATTGATTTAAAAAACTATTTATGTTTCATTTAAGTAGCTTTGGAACTAAACAGATCATGTGACATAACGTCAACCTCATTCAACCTCGTACTATTTTACTGTTCAGTACAAATATTTTTACGCTTCACACAATAATTTTATGTAAAATATATTTCCGATAAGATCTTGCGGTTTGACTCCAAAAATACCATCGAACTGGTGTTCTCCATCTTTTCTCCTCCTAGCAGATTCTCTCTACAACCACTTGTTTAATAAACCTAAGACATTCCCAGCATATGGTCATACCAATTTTTCCTATATTCTCTAATGTCGTTAATTATTACATTAGCATCTTAAATTCCTCTAGAATATCACTATACCTCTACCTACTTATCAATAAAATTACAATGTATATCATACCATCTTTTTGTGTAAAATAAAGATATAAAAATGATCTGTTCAGTTTTTCATTTTATCGTCAGTATTTTTATAACTGAAGTTAAAAGAGAACCGAATCGTAAAATTAAAAATTTTGTATTATTCCTGCAGTAGATTTAAAAATTAAAAATTTCATACATACATAAATAAATAAAACGTTAGAAATAAAAATGTTTATCAATACCGCATATTACTAAATTATGGTAATCTGATTGATTATTGTAATTGAAATACAATCATCATTTGCAGTAGGTAATTATAAATTAATTTCTACAAGTACTATTATTATTAATGTCAGCAAACACACACTATAAATTTATTACAGAAGTTAAAGTCCATATTTAATACGTGTTCATAGTGTTTTATTCTATTGGGGATTGCAGTCGATGGATTTCCTCATTTACTATTGTTTAGTAAAGTACTACCTAGAGACTGTGTAATGATACACCTAAACAGATAATATTTTGTGTAATAATTAGTAAAACATTAATATGATTAAACAATTTCATTCAATTAATAGAATTAATATAATATTTTTTTAATATTTTCAAAAATATTTTGTTCGCAATGAACATTATTTAAAGGTAAAAAAATATTTGTATTTTATACCAACAAAATTTAAATTAATGAATTGATGTAAGAGGGTCATGTGGAATAAATGAACTCTGAGATCTGAACGAAGGCAAATAATATTTGCAAGAAGTAGAAACCGCGAGTAAACGGATATGTATGCGCGTGACAGCGTAAAGAAGATACTTAAAAAGAACCGAAGTAGGAAAGAGAAGAGACCTGATCCTAGAAGATAAAAGAGTAATGGAAAGAAAAAGTGCCAGAATACCTTAAAAGTTAAAACAATAAGAATCAATGAATATTTAAAAAAAATTAATGTGATAGGTCTACACAGGTGGCTAAAATCATTAGAAGAGGAAAATTGACTGAAATTTAAACGTTATTTATATTTACAACCTTTTATATTATTTATATATAAACCTTATATTTTACTAATCCGTCAATTAATAGTTATTTAATAATATCAAATTCCGTATCGTCAACGAAATATTTTCTTTATTCAAGAAAAATGTTTTCATTCAAACTCAATTCAAAATAGCGGACGTTGATCAGTTCGGACGTAGTGGTATTAAAACTAAACAAAATAAATGTACAATATAAAATAATGTTCATGTAGTATTATAATATTGACTCAACCAATTTTCAAAAAAACTACATTTGTTTAACATTATTTAAGAATTCCTAATATTATTATTATTAGGAATTCTTAATAATAATAATATTAATATAATTATATGCTGGGGCTGAGTGCAGGCTACCAGCGGGGTCACAGGTGGCGGATAGTGGACGGCCCTCAGATATGAGGGTTAGCTGCGAATATATTGAATAAGCAGTCCCCGACCAAGCAACGGCGAAGAACACCGAACGATTGCCGGTATAAGCAATCTCCCACTGACTGGCCAACAGCTGCGTGTAGAGGAGCTGGAAAGTGGTAGGGCACTCAATTGCCCTGGGATTGAGAAATCGGTCCCGAAGGCGGAGGAACCCAGACAGATTGGTCAACGGCATTTGGATGCAGAAGGCAACGGGAAACCACTGCATTGCAGATCCTTAGTAGAATCATCATGAAGACGTTTAATTCTAAAAATTCCGGAGTTTCAAGTCCCCCACTCGGGTCTCCGGGGGAGACAGTCTTGAACGATTTTGTGAGGAGGAATACAAATGTAAAATTAGCGACGTGGAAAGTGAGAAGTATGTTTGAAGCGGGCAAGCTCGCAAATGCGACTCAAGAAATGAAGGGAATGGGACTGGACATCTTGGGGGTCAGTAAAATGTGCTGGCCGGGCAAAGGAATTGTTCGCAGTAGACAGCACACAGTGTACTACTCGGGCAGCGACGACGCTCATCATCGGCATGGCGTGGCGGTAATTGTGACAAACACAGTCAACAGGGCGATCAAGAACTTCATTCCCCTGTCGGATCGAGTCATGTTGATTCAGATACAGGCTAAGCCGGTCAACATGAACATCGTTCAGGTCTACGCACCAACGGCAGACGCAGAGGGGGATGTTTTAGAAGCGTTTTACGCAGAAGTCACGTCGGTACTACGGTTGACTAAAGCGCACGAGGTTAACATCATTATGGGAGACTTTAACGCAAAAGTGGGCAAAGGAAAGGTCAACGGAGTGGCCGGGGCGTTTGGTTTGGGCGTACGCAATGACAGAGGTGACAGATTGGTTCAATTTTGTCAGGAGGAAGATCTCAGCGTCATGAACACCTTCTTTCAATTACCACCGCGAAGGTTATACACCTGGAGATCACCACAGGACAATATAAACAATATTGTCAGAAACCAGATCGATTACATTTTAGTAAACAACCGCTTCCGGAACTGCATGACCGCAGTTCGTACGTATCCGGGAGCAGACATTGCGTCGGACCACAATCCGTTATCAGGAAAGCTCCAAATTAGACTTGAATCGACCAGGAAACGCACCATGAAAGCTAGGATTGACGTCCGCAAATTGCAGAACGCCGATCTTTGCGAGAACATCCGGGAAGACCTGAAAAGGGGTTTAGAAAACATGAACAACCACGTTGATGTCCACGCCCAATGGACGGATGTAAAGAATCTATTAATTGCAACGGGAAAGAAACACTTGAAGGCCAACAAGCAGCAACAACACAGACCTTGGATGACGGAGGAGATTCTTGATCTTATGGAGCAACGGCGTGGTTGCAAGACGCAAAACCGCCCCCAATATAAAACAGTTCACAAAATGATTCGCAACAAGATTCGAACAGCGAAAGACCAATGGATGAGCCAACAATGTGCTGAGATAGAAGAGTTACAGAACAAGCATGACTCTTTTCATCTCCACAAGAAAATCAAAGCGATGACAGGCAAACGGCTCAGACAAAACGTTGGAGTGCTCGTGGATGGGGATGACAACATAGTGGTCACCACTTCCGAACAATTAAAGGTGTGGGAGCGTTATGTTAGCCAACTATTTGAAGATGACCGGGCAGCACACCCAGCCGTGACCACCACGGTAACCGGACCGGATATTCTCAAAGAGGAAGTAAAACGAGCCATCAGTAAGATGAGGTCGGGAAAAGCACCAGGACCAGACGAGGTGCACGCGGAACTACTCAAAACATTGAATGAGGAAGACCTGGATTCCCTGACGTCTTTGTGCAATAAAGTATATCAGACTGGCGTGATTCCAGACGAATGGCTTAAGTCGACGTTCATTCCTATACCGAAGAAGCTCAATGCAAGACGCTGCGAAGAACACCGGACGATTAGTTTAATGAGCCACGTTCTGAAGATTTTCCTGAAAATAATACATGAACGGGTCTACCAAAAGTGCGAAGAACAAATGACGGACACACAGTTTGGATTCCGAGGAGGCTTCGGCACGAGAGACGCCTTGTTTGCCATGAATGTCCTCGTTCAGAGACGCCGAGATATGAACAAGAACGTATTCCTGTGCTTCATTGACTACGAGAAGGCATTCGACAAAGTACTACACGACAGGATGCTAGAAATTTTGCAACGAGTGGGCCTCGACGATCGCGACATAAGAATTATCGCCAACCTATATTGGAACCAATGTGCCAAGGTGCGAGTGGGAGAGGAGCTGTCGGAGGAAGTGCAAATCCGCCGTGGGGTTAGACAGGGATGCGTGCTCTCACCGATGCTCTTCAACTTATATTCGGAGGCCATTTTATCGGAAGCTTTGGATGGATACAGAGAAGGCATTATAGTGAATGGAGAGGGCATCAACAACCTGAGGTATGCCGATGATACAGCGCTGATTGCAGATAGCGAGGAAGATCTCCAAGTGTTGCTGGAACGCGTCAACACAATTAGCAATGCATACGGACTACGGATGATATACGTAAAACCAAGTTCATGGTGATCGGTGAAGAGGAGGTCAACGCAGGAATCACACTCGCTGGCTCCGCCATTGAACAGGTGCACACGTACAAATACCTTGGGTGCTGCCTAAATGACAAATGGGACTACGGTCAGGAAGTTAAAGCGCGTATCGAGCAAGCTAGAGCAGTGTTCACGAAACTAAAACACCTATTGTGCCAGCGTGATCTTAGTCTCAACACGAGGCTCCGAATTCTGAGGTGCTACGTACTTCCTGTACTTCTTTACGGGCAGGAAGGATGGACACTAACGAAATTTCTAGAAAGGAGGCTGGAGGCGTTTGAGATGTGGCTATACCGCCGCATGCTCCGTATATCGTGGACCGACAGAGTACGAAACACAGACGTACTGACTCGGATGGGCAAGGAGATGGAACTGCTATACGACATCAAGTGACGAAAACTGCAGTACTTTGGCCATGTTCTTCGAAACAGGAAATACAGACTTCTTCAGCTGATAATGGAAGGAAAGATAGCAGGAAAGCGCCGGCCGGGCAGAAGGAAAGCGTCCTGGCTGAAGAATTTGAGAGATTGGTTTGGTCTCAACTCCACGTCACTGTTCCGAGCAGCTGTTTCGAAAGTTAGAATAGCAATGATGATCGCCAACCTCCGACGCGGAGACGGCACTTGAAGAAGAAGAATATTATTATAACTTATTCATTCGTACAAAAATTAATTCCTGAGCATTTTTTAGTTGTTTTTTTTTCAGACGGAACGAAAGAACTGAATCGTTCGTGTTTCCTTTACAATTTTCATGCAAGTATAAAAAGTACCTTATGGATGAAAAAATTAAATTCTCCCGACTCCAAACATAGTATTATGAGTGACTCTTATCTTGAGGCATTTTCTCGTTTCTCCCTTTATTAAATATATTAGAAAATGTTATTAAATGTTACAAGTAAATATGTAATATTCTAAGAGTTCTTTAATATAAAATAGATACAGTCATTTAAAAAAGACTGTGGTACAGTTTTTGTATGAAAGTTTTTCTTATTATTTAATTCTTACGTAAGACAAAAGATTTCAGAGAAATTTGATTAGTAGAAAAAATGACTATCTCTAATAATATTTGATTAAAAAATAATATGTATTGTATATTTTTATACCGAAGATTTTTTTAAAATCAGAAGCATTATAATCTGTTTGCATCTAATTGATCAATTAGTAATATTACAAAACATGTTCATGTACTCGTTCCTTATGTCAACGACACATATCTAAAATTGTACCGTAGGTTTAGAGACAAACTTCAAAATCAAAACAATCCGTTCAACTTTGGGGAACTAACAGCAGAAGTAACATAGAGGTAATTCAAAGGTTCTGGAATACGGTTATTCGGGCAATAACAAGGGCACCATAGTTTGCAAGGAATGCAGAAATACACTATTATTGCAATCTTCCTGTAGACATGGACGAGGTAGAGCGTTTTAACAAAAAATATCAGGCGAGACTTGAAAGTCACGAAAATGCATTAGCAATAAATCTTTTAAACAATGCAGAAGAAGTTAAACACCTAAATCGTTATCATGTTATGGACTTGTGTAATGGAGTTTAAATGTACGTAAAAATTATAGTGAAAAGTATAATATTCCATATAGTAAAGTATAAAATATCTTTTTTTTTTTTATTTATAAAGGTCGCATCAACTTCTAATGGTTAGGCCTATTAGCGACCACAATAGGAGTTATAAAATATCTTTGTGTATAGTAATTTTCTCTTTTAAAAATAAATATTGATATTACAATGATAGGTACTCAGGGTATTGAGACCTCAACTTGTCATTTGTAAATTCAGAAGATTTGTTTTTTTTTTTTTTGAATAACTGTAAATCTACGATCTGCTCTCATAGAACAATGAGTAGATGTGTTGTAAGTGTAAATCTTGAGTAAGTAATACCCCTTGGTATTACTCTATAAAATTTCCCATTTTGTAGAATTGATCTTGCCAGGAATGTAAAATAAATTACACAATCACATAATATTAAAATAAATCTGTAGGGTGTAGTCTGCATAGTCTTCTGTGTGTTCCACTGTTGTCTAGGAGATTGATGGCTTCTGGATTCTGATGATTTTCAAGTCTTGTTTGGTAACTGGTGCAAAATTTCTGTATAGCTTCGTGTACCGTGGGAGTGTTCGTGTCTCTGTGCAATATAGTGTTGGATATGTACCAACGTGAGTCCTTGATGTTTCGAAGTATTTTTGACTGAAACCGTTGAATTATTTCAATGTTACTGTGATTTGTGAAGATTTGTTAATAGTTTATTTTTAAAAGCGTTTGCAAATAATGTTATTACAAAAAATAAACATTTTCCTGGTTGTTTTTGTACAATTGTAAAATAAATTAGTAAAAAACAAAACAAAAATTTACGTGTGTCACATTTAAAAATGTGAATGAGACACATTAAAAAAATCTAAAAATTACTTAAATCTAATACACTGAGTTTTTCAATCATTTTTCGTTTCAAATTTTTTTTTCTTGTAAAACCATTGACGGTAATGTTGAGCAGATTTAGAAACAAGAAATTTGGATGATTCATATTTAGAACTGAATATTTATATATTTTAACAGTGTTGATGATGAGATCAGCATAGATAAATGTAATTTTTACACACGAGTAATATAGAATTTATAGCGCTCGCCGCAAAACTTTTGACTGGAAGCTTTTGAATATGTTTGTATTTGAAGAGTTGGTTGCACAGCACAATCGAATTCAGAATGCGTATATGGGTTTTCAAGTTATCTGTGTAAAACAATTTTTGGTTCGCTTGAAGCTAGTCAGATCGTTGTTTCATCTATGTTATTATGTGATATTTTCATGTGAGACAACGATCTAGATGAAATTCTAAGTATTTTACTTTTGTATCCTGTGGTAGTGTAATATTTTTAAAGTTCCTGCTGTGAAGTCAGTTTTTCGAAGTGTGAATGTGATCTGTTGATTTGTTTTCAATAACTTTACGCAGAGGATAATGATCAAGTAATTTCATGTCTTACAAGAAATCATTATTGTTTCATATAAAAAATGAATTATCTATTTATGTGTACTTATGAATTAAGTATGAAATCGATATTTAAAAAATTCAACCATAATAAACATCTGTTAAAAATAAACCTTAGGGAGTTGTCACTGTCTGACGTCTCCATCATAAGTACCTAGTTTATTTTCATCATTTTCCTAACAGCGGTACAAAAACTCTTAGTATTTATGTTAAATATTAGAAAGTTGATCAAAGGGATTACTGTTACGTAATAGGTATGCAATAAAATTTTCGAGATTAGTAGGGGAAAGGGACGAGGTGGACCTTTATTAACCTGATATTATGTTTTAAGCTGGCCCATACACAGAAATACTTTGACACGAATTGTTTCGCTATACCATCAGACCATTAATATTACCATTAATACAGTACCTATATAGCTAGAAATTTATGTTACATTTTACCTCTTTCACAATACCTACGTAACTAATAGCTTAAAATAATTTTTTCGATTCAAAATGACGTAAGTTAACGCGTTAATCTATTGTAAGAAGTTCTGATCTCTTTCTTAGACATTTTTTATTTATTATACTTAGGTTAGAAATTACGGTTAGAACATTAAGTGTTTTGTGTTAAAAATAAGTTGAACCTCAAACAAAATTGAACCTCCGTTCCAAAATTTTAATATACAAAACCCTTTTGACTTTCCCTATACCCCCTATAATTATGGTTTCCCTGGACTTATGGTGTCCAGCTCTTTGGAGTAGCGGCAGAGAGTCATTTAAAGTCGATTCAGGCCTTTTAATCAAAATTCTTACAAATTGCTTCTGGCGCTCCTTTCTATGTAAGCAATAAAACCCTCCACGACCATTCCAAAATTCCGACGGTAACGGAGCTAACCGCGTCCTTGTATAGTAAATTTCACGAATGACTGGAAGTCCATCCAAACCAACTAGCCCGTGATTTAGCTACAAAAAACTTCCCACCTGTGCGACGTCTCAAGCGAAAATGGAGTATAGACCTCTTGGTCTAAATAACGGATAATACCCGTAGTTATAAACGGAGAATGTACCACTGGGTACCTCTTTTCCTTAAAGTGAAACTCCCCACCATTATTTAAATATCATATACGGAAATTGTGCAGCTCAATGTACAGTACCGTAATAAAAATTAAAGACAAAAAATAAGTAAAGATGTAGTACATAAATTTTTTTTATATTTATTTATATACTACATATTTACTTATTTTCAACATAATAAAACATATTATTCTATCCATAATTCTTAACCTAAGAATAATAATTATATTTACCATCAAACAAACGACAACCTTGCCTGCTCGGAGAGAGCCCCAGTGAGACTGTAATAAATATTACAAATGTACGTTCGTAGGTTTATAGTATTTGGTACTGTTCTTAGGATTTATTTTTTAACGTAGGGATTTTTCCCATAGCATAATTGAAAGCAGTTTTTACTAGAACAATTGGTTTTATTGCGAACTATTGAAAAATTACAATAGAAATATCCATTATATGGCTTTTATAAAAATGAAAACAAAAATTTTGTTGGCATTTTGTAGACCTAAATAAATTTCAAACAATTCATTTACGGAACAATAGGATATCTACCATAGTATATCATCATCGTATTTAAGTAAATGGAAAGTTAATTAATACATTACAATTTATCTATCAAACGGATAACATTATAAAATAATGTACTGAAAATTTAATTTCTCTATAGAAAAAAGCTCACCACTAATGCTACTAAGTTTTTAAAATTCTTGATTCCCTCTTTTTCTCTAATATTACGTATTCTTGATACAAACATTTTTATAATTTTACGACCTTGAGGAATTTTTATCACTTATAATTTATATTGAGATTATTATAATTGTTAATAATTTAGTTTATAATTATCAAATTATTAATGCCCGTAACAGGCAGGTGGAGGGTTAGATTAATTTCACTCGATCTGCTAGTTTCAGGGCCACAAAAAATAGTTCTGTTTCCTATCACATGGTCAGCCAATTAAATGACTGAAACATTAAAGAACAGTAGAGGAAGATGTGTAAAAGACTTATCCCCTCTACTAAAAGAGTTATCTCCTCCGAGAGTAATGAATTTCATAATACAGCTGGAGAAATATCTGGGTTTGCATTTAGATCAAAGACTCAGGTGGAGAAGTCATATATGGACGAAACGAAAGTAATTTGGGCTGAAATTACGTCAACTGTTCTGGCTCTTAGGCAGTAAGTCTCAACTTCCCCTTGAAAATAAAGTGCTCATATGCAAAGTAATACTCAAACCAGTTTAGACGAATGGGTTAGAGCTATGGCGAACAGCTAGTTTATCAAATATAGAAATACTGCAGCGCTTTCAATCAAAATGCCTGAGACTAATCACTGCACCCCCATGGTACGTAACCAATGAAATATTACACTATGATCTAAGCCTGCCCTTCATAAAAGAAGAAATTAAACAACATAGCGAAAAACATTTACAAAAACTAGAAGACCATCAGAATCCATTAGCGATTAACCTCCTTGACAACAGCGAAGATACTCAGAGACTTAAACTTTTTAAACCATTAGACTAACCTTTACGATTTTGTTAATCATTTAAACTTTTTTTTATATTTTCTTTTTCAACTCCTAATCATCGTCATCTTATACTCGGCGTCGTTTTCATCTCTATCATCGTCATCTCCAACTTCAACAACTTTGTGTTTCAAGATGTTGATTCACAGTTCATCAAGTTTGATTTTGTATATAATTTTTTTCTTCATAGTTTAGTGTTTTTGAACCACACCATTGAGTGTAGTTTAAATTTTAATTCTAAGGACATTACTCAGATTGCAAAAGAAATACACCGTTACAAAAAAAAGTTCTTGCATTAGGAAGCTTAAGAATTTTAAAACGAAATATCGTTATTTGTAATGTAATTATGTTTGAATTATTAATTATTGATTAAATTTTTAATAAAGAAATAATAATAATCAACACCAATAAATTGTGTGCATTTGATACATTGAAATTTCGATTTACGTAGTAACTGTAATTTATCTTTGCAGTAACTGAGAGAGAAAGTAATATGGAAACAGAAAATGTTCTCATTTTTATTTTAGTACCGTACCAATCAACAAAGAAAACAACAAACGAGGCAGAAAACTGCCCCGGGGAAACCAATTCGACCAAACCATTCAGTTGAAAAAAGAGAGATTTTGTGTAAAATATCAAGCAGTAGCTGCACCTCATAATGACGAAAACCTAATACATCTGCACGTGTTTAAGTGTTTATCCGTTGAAGAAAGTTTTATTCAATTTCAGACAATGTAGAAGAAATTATAATTGAAATTGTAAATTTTTATTAAAATTACTATATTTGTTTTAGTCTTTATCATTTGTATGCTCGTTCTATTTCATCGTAACAGTATGTTGGAATTTTTATTATCCTGAATAATTATCCTTAATACTGATTGATAATAGGCTACGTTCAATACAAACATGTTTTTTAAGTTTAGCTTAGTGAATTCTTCTAAAAAAATTAGTTTCAATTGCAACCATAATGACTTCTACTTTATGACTATAAATTTATCATTCTATAAAACAAAGCAAACACACTAAAACTAATTACTTTTATTTATAGAGTTTGTAAATAGGCTAGATGAAAAGTTTTGAGTGTGTTCTTTCATTTGAATTTCACTGATTATATTTATTACCCAATTTTTCAAATGAATATTTTGAGTACGTAATAGGCTTATCATAAAAAATTAATAATATCTATTAAAATATTGTAACATTGTACGATAGTCTAGAATTGGTTAATGGAATAGATTGAAAATTGTAAGAATTGTGTTTTGTATGGGTCAAAGTACGTTGAACAAGGACAATGAATTGCGATGAATGGGAATCCTACGAAATTGAAAATAGTATAAACGTTTTAATTCCTTCTACGATGTTCCAGAATAGCTAAAAAGAAATATTGATTGTTTGTGAAACTATTAGATCTCAGGTAGAAAAGCAGTTAACGTCTTTAAAATCAGTCTGTCAATACCTATACTGTGAATGGAAAGTATGTCCAGCCGTTAGAAGTAGTGTCGTTACGGGACCCGTTCTGAGTTTCATTAATAGTGCTTACAGGTGGTAACAAGTGGTGCGGAGAGAGAAATCAATAATTGATTTCTCTCAAACAATTATTGTTTGATTTCTAAAGCACAGTTTCTTAATAATAGTCAAGTTTATTTTAAGGGTAAGTTTTGTAATTAATTAAAGTAATCTAATTTTGTATTTGGTAGGCTAAATTTAATAATTAATTGTAATTATTAATTTTGTCAATAAATAATGGTAATAAGTTGTTAGAAATTTGTTTGTTATATACCTAAATTACTATTAAACCATTAAAAAATTACAAAAACATGTCACAACCAAATTTAAACAATTCAATTGTTTTAGGGTAGCATAGAACATAAATGCGCCCATAACACGCAGGTGGAATGTTCAATTATTTGCATTCGGTCTGCTAGTTCCAGAGCTATAAAAAGTAGTTCTCTTTCGTATCATATGGTCAGTCAATTATATGACTGAAGCATTTACGAACATAAGAGATAGAAGTGTAAAAGATACTAGTAAGAGTTATCTCCTCTGATAGGAATGAATTCATTCTGCAGCCAGACCTGTGGTGAATGAAGTGAAGGTTTCATTTGCAGGATGAAAAGTAGATGCTTTTCAGAGGTCCTGGCATGCTGTTAAGCATACTTTCCACTCAGTAAGGAAAGCAAACCACCTCACCCCTCGTTGAGCCTCTAGAGGATCAAACAACCCTTTCGACTGATGACCTAAACAACAACTGAACATAAACATCACACGCAGACCGTTTAAAAAAATACATTGACTTTGAGATTCCAGGTCTGTAGAAAATATGTACTTAAAATGTTTATTCTCGCATGAAAAGTTATATAAATCACTAAAACATCTGAGAACTGAAGAGGTGCAGGTGCAGTTATCAGTACTCGGAGTTATATCCTTTGAAAATAATATATTATATTATTCACCCAACTCCTATAATGAATAAAATTTAGATACTAGGTGGAAAAGTAAATCCTTTTTAGTAATCTGTGATACTGTATACTGTTACACTATTTCAGTTTAGTAAGAAAGGCAATTATAAATCACTTTTAAACCGGTCTTGTGTGTTTCGTCTTAAAATAATCATTCATTTCATATTTTAAAAGCTTTATCTTGTCACTGCTACCATGAATATTTTCCAGTGACCATTCATTTTTTCTCTACATGAATACTGAACTTTATTTCTTTAATTGTAAGTTCTGGTTTCTTGGCATTTTCTTTTCTCTTTCACCCAGTATCTCTCAGTGACTCACAACGAAATCATTGGGTAAAATAATATGAACGATGCATTACGGCTTGTTCAAAAGTTAAAATGAGTACTTTCCTGCATCTGGTTTCCAGTGATTCTTAGTTTTTTCTCGGTTCAAATGATATTTTTCATTCCCCTCCATAGTCATATCATCAACATTGCTTCTGATCTTCCTTTATTCTGCTTTCCTAACACTATTTTTTAATTTCATTCCAAATAAACATTCGCAAGTACTTTTCTTTATCTTGACATTAATGTGATTATTAGCCATCAATTTTACTGTTATTATTTATTTACTGTTACCTAAATCTTTACTTAGAGAAAGCAATTTTTCTTTCGGTTACTTTACTACTTCTGTTTTGTCATTAGTTATCAAATTTTCTGGAAAGTACTGCAATTTTATCATATAAGTTGATATTTACTTAATCGTTAGGCTTCCGGTTCTGCCTATTACTTACACAAATAAATAGATATAACATTACAAACTCAAATTATTTATTGAAATATATCACACATCAGTAATGATATAAAGAAACTGTAGTAAATTAGCTCAAAAATACACTTAAGATTTTTTTGGAGAAGTAAATATAGAGAAATCACAAAGTTCATAAATAATTTCTAATTATTGATTCTTTTGGTTAATTTGCATCTTTAAATCATTTTAGAGACAATATTCTTCAAACATGGCTAATGAATACCCAGCTAAATATTAGTGTTGTTGTAATTCTTGTTATTAGTATCCTTTCGTTTGTAGAATTTGAAGTTACTCGAATAAAGTGGTAATGTTTGCTATGTTCTAATTAACAACCATGGTATCCTAATATTTAACTTACTTAGTAAGAGAAGAGGATATGTACGAGAATAAAGGACAGTAAAACACAACAAAACAAGCCAAAGCCACAAAGCAACCGTATTAACAACATTCTACAAAGAACTGAGATTAAGAAAATCCTATTTTGTAAAACATTTACATTTAGTTTCATTTGAAATCTATAATGAAACATAGTATTAGAAAATAACGTCGGTTGCATTATCTTGCTACATTTGGTTACACCACAACACATTAAATTTAATGATATTTTGTATAACCGCAAAACAAACCGATACGCTGTACAAGTGGTTTTCTATTATTTAAATATTATTTATCCAGATAATTTTGCCGGTTAATATTTATTTGAAATTACTCTTGTGGTAATCTCATTACAGAAAATTAAATTTTATGATTAATATTTATTTCATACATAAACAGCCTTAATCAATATTCAACCACTAAAAGTTTTAACGAATCTGTAATATTCCAAAATACAGTTTCATATAAAATTAAATAATAACTCTCAGTGATGTATACATTCAGCCGTCGGTTGTTCTAATCTAAAATGTAATACCGGATTTAGGAGTTTCGAACCCCTAGGGCAAATGTTCTCTGCAGCTCCTCTCTCCTTTCCTTAAAGATTATCTTTGTAATAGTAGTTTTAAAATACTTCACTGAATTTCAAAGATTATACAGAGCTTCAATTTTTAGTAAAGATAGTTAGAAGCATTTAAAAAATATTTTGAAGTTTATATCAAAAATAGTATTTCTCGAAACATTATTGAAAAAAGTATCTTCCATAAAATTAAAATTTAATGAAACCGTAATGAATACCTCCTGTACAAGAAAATTATTTGGCCACTTTCAGTACAGATTTACTAAGAATAATAACATCCAAAAAATAGGAAATAGAAACATAAATGTTATATACTTTTCTTATGAACAATACAATCAACGATCTATTCAACAAAGAACACTAAACGAGTATGAAAATAAAACAAAAAAATAAAGTGAAAATAAAATACACTGGCCTTAAAAAATATGTAACTTGTTTTATCTTCACGTAATTACGTATGAAATTACGAGCGCAGGATTGTCTTTTACACGTTGTATTCACTTTCCTTTTACACATTACGGTCACTTCATAATAAATTATTTAAAACAAATCCATCGGATTTTACATTTCAGTCTTCCCGTTTAAATACAAAGGTCTAGGATATTAATAGCCAGGATGTTAGAACTATTTTCTAATCTTCTTTAATATTTTGCCGAAATTATTTTTATTTTGTCCTGGACATCTTTACTAATATAAAGACAAAGCGTATTTTTTGTGCTTGCTAATTTCCAAAACTACTGAACGGATTTTCATGAAATTTTGACAGCATATTCGTATTTTTATTTACATCAAAATTTTATTATAAAATTTTTCAAAATGATACCTAAGGGCCCTAATGAAGATTTTCACATAAATATGTATGTGTATGTACATGTGTGTACATGTGAGTACATGTACAAATGATCAGCTACAAATGAAGATTTTCACATAAATATGTATGTGTATGTACATGTGAGTACATGTACAAATGATCAGCTACAAATGATCTCTCCTCTGACCACTCCGTTGTAATCACTACGCTGAGCACTGAACCGGTGCTAATCCCACCAAAACCAACTCTAAATCTTGGACGAATGAACTGGGACTCATTCAAAGAAAAAATTGAGAACAACCTAACGCAAAACATACCACTTAAATCGAATAACGATCTTGACAAGGCTGTGCAACATTTTACGACCGAAGTACAGAAAGCTGCCTGGGAATCATCTGCACCCATTAAACGTTACCCTACCACTCAAGATGTTCCGCAGTATGTTAGACGCCTGATACGAGAGAAAAGGCAAGCTAGACACAGGTGGCAAAATTCTCGTCTACCAGACGATAAACAATACCTCAATAGACTCGCCAACTGTCTGAAGAAAGAATTAGCCAGATTAAAAGCAGAGCATTTTGAGACGTTTTTAACATCGATGAATGAAAGCACAGACTCACTATGGCGGACATCTAAGAAGCTTCTACAACACCGAAGTGTTTCTCTGACACTGAGAAATCCAGATGATACTTGGGCGAAAACGGAAAACGAGAAAGCTACTCTCTTTGCGACTCATCTAACCAGTGTATTCAAACCACACGAAGATGTGCAGGACGTGAATTTTATACAAACCGTTGATGAACAACTGCAGTCACCTCTCCAGCTTTCACTGTCTCCACAACCATTTACGATCGATGATGTCGAAACGGCAGTACAACGGCTGCCAAAGAGAAAATCGCCGGGATTTGATCTCATTACATCTGAGATACTGCAACACCTACCGAGAAACGGCTTACGCTTTTTACTACTATTATTCAATGCAGTCCTTCGTGTAGCGTATGTTCCTGGACAATGGAAATTTGCCGTAGTTAAGCTTTTCTTGAAGCCCGGAAAGCCGTATTACCTACCTTCAACCTACCGTCCTATCAGTCTCCTTCCGACGACAGGAAAATTATTCGAACGCCTCTTACTACCACGCTTGCAGATACAATGTGAGGACGCCAACATTATTCCACCACATCAATTTGGATTTCGGCCGCTACATTCGACGACACAACAACTGCCCCGAGTTGTGGACTTCATTTCGGAGGGTCTAGAAAGGAAAGAGTATGTCACTGGCATTTTCTTGGATATCAGCTCCGCGTTCGACAAAGTATGGCATGATGGACTACTATTTAAATTGAAAAGTGTTTTAAGTGACTCGTACTATTTGATTGTAAAATCATTTTTAGAGCATAGATTCTTTGAAGTCCAGCACGGTACTGCTTACTCTGAGCTGCACAAAATTAACGCCGGAGTACCCCAAGGGGCAATACTATCCCCATTTTTATATAGCGTATTTGCATCGGATATGCCTATTTTGGACACATCGGTAACCGCGACGTATGCTGACGACACAGCAATTCTTGTACGGGAAAAGGGCGCGAATGAGGCTTCCAGGTTAGTACAGCGACATCTTTTATTAATACAGGACTGGCTTACCCGTTGGCGTATTAAGGTGAACCCAGTTAAGTCAACACAGGTACGTTTACCTTACGACGTCAAACTTGTCCACCTGTGATGCTGAATAACATTCATATCCCCCAAGCCAGAGTGGTGCGATATCTTGGTTTATGGCTTGACAGGCGACTAACTTGGAAGCATCATCTGCGTACTAAACGTTTAGAACTTAACCGTCGCCAGAAGCTACTCTACTGCTTAATTAACCCTCGATCGAAATTGAACCTCCGTTCCAAAATTTTATTATACAAAACCCTTTTGAGATCAATCTGGACTTATGGTGTCTAGCTATTTGGAGTAGCGGCAGAGATTAATTTAAAGTCAATCCAGGCCTTTCAATCAAAATTCTTAAGACTTGCTTCTGGCGCTCCTTTTTATGTAAGCAATAAAACCGTCCACGACGATTTCAAAATTCCGACAGTAAAGGAGCTAACCGCGTCCTTGTATAGTAAATTTCACGAACGACTAGACGTCCATCCAAACCAACTAGCCCGTGATCTAGCTACAAGGAACTTTCCACCTGTGCGACGTCTAAAGCGAAAATGGAGTAGAGACCTCTTGGTCTAAATAACGGATAATACCCATAGTTACAAACGGAGAATGTGCCACTGGGTACCTCTTCTCCTTAATGCGAAACTCCCCACCACCATTTAAATATAATTTACGGAAATTGTGCAGCTCAATGTATAGTACCGTAATAAAAATTCAAGACAAAAAAAAATGTGAGTACATATTGCTGTTTAAATAGATGAAGGGCTTTTACGTTGTTGAGAGTCGTACGCGAGGGAATTTATCAAAACTTGTGTGTGTGTGTGTGTGTGTGCGCGCGCGCGTTGGAGTATATAGTTGATTAGCATCTAAACAATTGCTGTACACATTTATTTAAAAACATTGAATATACAACCTTCGCGAGCGAAGCCGCACGGGGCATGCTAGTAAGGTTAGCAGCTTACATGGCCTCATTCTGTCTCATATCCGGTATGGTATTTTAGTATGGGGTAATTCTAGCATGGGTAATATGAATAGGGTTTTTAAAATTCAAAAGAAAGCTATTAGGTGTATGGTGGGAGCTAACCAGCTAACCTCATGCAGGCCACTATTAAAGGAGCTTAAATTGCTTACAGTTCCCTGTCTCTACATTTTTGAGGTGATTATGTATGTTAGGCAAAATAATTTTATGCAGAATTTCAATGTTCACAATCATAACACGAGAAACAGGGATGATTATTATGTGGCTAATCACTCCACAAAATTGTTTGAACAAAAACCTACTTATGCAGGGAGAAAATTCATAAATAAATTACCCCAATCTTTAAAGTGTTGTGAGGATTTGAATTCCTTTAAAAAAAATTTAAAAAATGACTTGATCGGTAAAACTTTTTATAGCGTACAAGAATTTCTTTCTTGATAGTATTGATACATAGTGTGTTTCTTATATGTATTTCAGGTGTTACATCTGACGACATGTCCTATACTCCTCCTGGAGTCTCCAGGGCGCAAGAAAAAAAGGTATATATACTTTTCAAAAATTCATAGTTAAAAAATTTGCCTTTTTATTTAATTTTAATTAATCGATTAATAGTTATAATATGGTTCTATGATAATACATAATTTTATTTTTCGCTTATAAATAATAATTTAAATAATTTTGTTGAATAACATTAGCAGGTATTTTACAAGTGGATTTTTGTGTAGATTGTGCATTTGAATTTTAATTGTTAATAGTCATAAAATTTAATATTATTTTTTAATGTTTATAAATTGAAATTTAACACACCATTATATGTAAAGATATCACTGGGTGGTGTCCTCCTCATACCCAGTAACCCGGTTAGTTTTTTATTTTTTTAAATTTACTTGTAAACATTTTTGGTGATTGTTTTTATACAGTTGCAAAATTAATTATGTAAAAAAATTTATAACATCTGAGTTATTTACAATCAATTGAAAAATAAATGTGAGTCTACGTAAATACTACGAAAGTTTTTACGTGACGCAGACAATACCCAATAGTATAATCAACTCCTAAGAGTAAAACAAAATTATTATTTTCAATTTTTCATAACATTAAAATAGATAAAAGATGAATAACAGTAAGAGAAAAATTAACAAAAATAACAGAGATTACAATAGAACACGCCGAGAAGATGTTGTTTGAGAACAATTGAACTTAAATTAACAATAAACGTTATTAAGTAAATCTGAACGGAAAGCCAAGCATTTTATTTTTTTAGTTTTGTTAAGTCTTTGTTACTATCAACTAATTTAAAGCCAAAAAACTCGAGTGATCTTCTATTTTACTTGATATTTTGAACTTAGCTAAATATTTCCTTCTTTCACAGTGTTGACACGAAGTCCTTATGTAGCGCATCATTTTTCACGTACCATGGAGCATACGTTAGGTCTATACATTTTTTTTATATATTTTATTTTCATACTTGTTATAAAAAAATTTGATGACAGCATAAAATAAATATTTTTATATTTATTAAAAAATATACTTTGATGACAGAAGCCTATAACATATTATATTTTATTATTATGGGATACCGTTTTGAGACTTCAGTTTCTGAAAAATTTGTGCACAATGTTTTTATAAACATACTCTTCTACTTTTCCTGTAATGTTTTTATTTCTACACTAAATACATGTAATAATCACATATTAAACGTTTTATCTGTTATTGTAGAGTATCGATCTGTTAGACTTGAAGTACCTACTGTAAAATGTTAATATCATATGTCTATAAAACTTTTCTTCTAATTTGTTTTATTGTAATAGGATTATGTGTTATTAATATAATATTATATAATTATTATCTAAAAATAGTCTTACATGTTTTTAAAATAATAACAATTAAGCAGAATCTTCAAAACTAATTTTTCTAAAAATTTATTGTAATAGGGTCATCGTTTAAATTATTTACATTTTAGGAAAGATAGCAAATATAATTTAATCACAATTCCCGGAAAAGGATTCAGTCTATCCAATACCTAAAAAATATTATGTTAGAAAACACCATTCAAAAGTATACAGTTATTTTTTAAATTGTATTTCAGAAAGAAATATTATAAATAAATGAAAGGACTCAGATAAAGGTATATGCATTTCTCTTTGATAATACATATTGCAATAAATCCTAATATTGACTCGGTAATTCTAAAAAAATATCTCCAATAAAATTTAAGTGTTTACAATATTTGGTAGTAATTCGAATTCATCTATGGTCGTGTCTAATAATTAACATCTGTTATCTTTATCCAGCTGTTCCTTAATGCTCATTTTATTCAAGATTGTTTAGCATTATCAACAAAAATTTTTATTTGAGAACATCGCTAACACCGTAAAATGTACAGCACATCCAATCCAAGTAACGGGACAGGAAGGGGCGAGTTTGTGAATAAAGGAAGGTTTCATAGCCACTTGTGTAATAGACGTAGTAGCATTCTTGTCAAAGGGAAGCACTTTGAAAAGGGGCAATGAATGACGTCAGTGTTGTAAACGAGAACTTCAAACAGCTTTCGAAGACCCAAATTGCTCTACCTTTTATGTACTTTCTTATAGTAATTCTTCGTAAATATATTTTATCTTTTACAAAATTTTGTCAACGCGTTTCTTTATTACTCATGTATTATATTAGTCTTGTGTACCGGAAAATTAACTGCTTATAATGTTATAATATTATTTGTATTCATCTCGTCTGTCACAACACATTCTAAAAGACTTGATTTTGTATGGCAGATATTTCAATAGACCGTTTACCTGTGTTGCCTAATTGTACAGATTATCCCAACAGTAATACCGGTACTTTTCTTTTTTTAAGTCGCATCAATAGCTAAGCTACTACTTTGGGTTCGAACACGTAATAATTTTCCAATCCATATCTAGGAATCGGATTCGGTATTTTCCACTTTATATCAAAGCTCGTTAACCACTGCGTCACAAAGGAGAGCTTAAAATTAAAGTTTAAAATACTAGCAGATTACATATTTGTGTATAATTTAATAAAAATTTTAAGCGAATTATGTATTACTTACTACTTAAGAATTTCAAAAGGTTTGTAGTACTTGGAAAAAAGTAAAATTTATTATTAGACTATTCTTGTCCATAACGGGCAGGTGGAGTGTTAAATTAATTGCACTCGATCTGTTGGTTCCAGGGCCACAAAAAATACTTCTGTTTCTTATCACATAGTCGGCCAATTATATGGCTGAACTATTTAAAAACAGAAGAGGTAGAGTGTAAAAGATACTAGTCAGAGTTATCTCCTTTGAGAGTAATGAATTTTACTATACCGCCAGACCCTGTTGT
This sequence comes from Catonia carolina, assembly GCA_035578175.1. Taxonomy (NCBI): domain Eukaryota; kingdom Metazoa; phylum Arthropoda; class Insecta; order Hemiptera; family Achilidae; genus Catonia; species Catonia carolina. Next base: position 88,936,624 of record JAQMRL010000002.1, read on the forward strand.
GAATGAAGTGAAGGTGTTAATTGCAGGATGGAAAGTGGATGCTTTTCGGAGGACCTAGCATACTGATAAATACTCTTTCAACTCAGTGAGGAAGGCAATAGTAAACCCCGTCACTCCACGTTTTACTTAGTAAAACCTCTCGCGGTTCAAACCAGCCTTTCGGCTGTTGACCTAAACAATATTAGGCTATAGTTTAGTTTTCCCCTCCTTATTAATCAAAAATTCAGTTTTTTAAGGTTTCTATTACTGTCCTATCGAATTTGCTTCAACATCTAGCTTAGTCCAGCCGCTTTCCTGCTTAATATAGAGCATAACTTCCTATTTTTATAGAGTAGGTGTTGCTTAGTGGTGAAACGATTTGGCTATAAAGAAAAATGAGGTGGTCACTTAAAGAAATTATTAAAATACTTCTGTAGGACAGTATAATTTACATAAAATAATAAAATATATAAATTATTATTTTCTTTTAAAATTTCTGTTGAAAAGTTTATTGTAGTATGCATAATTCTCAACGGTTTAAAATAAAATTATTTTATTAACGAAAAGAAAAACTTTTCGAAAATAAAACAGGTTGCATAACTATTATTCAAATAATCTGAAAGAAGCACGAATCTGTCCTATTGACAGCAGTACAGAAAAGACAGTAGTGTTTGGAAAATGTAAAAATTAATATTCTTCTAATCAGTTTTAATTTCAACCAACAGTATATTTTTTAAGTTCCTTTTGAGTCTTACTAATGAATTATGTTCTCCAGCAAGCTGTAATGTCTATTAATACATTTATTTTCATTTTATACTTAACTTATTTTACAGCTGTGAATAACATACGGAAAAGTAAAACAACGAGCCTGTAATGCATGATTTGGTAAAAAGATGATTAATTTAATAAGGTTTTTATTAATGCAATAATTTAAGTAAAATATTTTAGTATTGCAGATAATGTAAATGAAATACAATGGTTTTCTTTATCATGTTTTTTTGCTAAACTCTGCAGTGTTTCATAATGGCGTAATGAGAACATAGGATACAGCACAGAGCCAAACTGACCAACTCCTAACGATTGCTTTGAAAAGGAAACTATAGTTTAATAAAAAGAAAAACTTTACTGACGAGTTTACACAAACTTACAAAAGAAAATAATAAAACTTTATTTATGAGATTTTGTTATTGTAAAAACTTAAATTTTCCCCATCCAAACATTCGGCCACAAAGTAAAATGTCCTCATAAATGAAAAATCAGTAATTAATAAAACAAAAATTATTTAACTATTATCCACGATAACCTATTTGTACTTCCGCTTTCAAACTTACCTGACAGTTCCGTAAGACCCCTAAAAAGACCCTGGACTAGAAATCTACTAATGTTTTTTATCAATTAAAAATGTTTGACAAACAGTTTAACAAAACTTTCAGTAAATGTGTTAAAAAATTACAATATATCTTGAAGAAGACAGCTCTCAGCAGCGTTGCTTACGTGTAATTATTTGGTTATAAGTGATAAAGGGTTTTTTCTCGGGTCCTGACGACGTACAACTTTTCATTAATACGGAGAAAAACGTAGTTTTCGTTTTAAAATTAATGGACGAGGTGAATAAAGGTGTAAAATGTAGAGAGTGCAGATGGGATACGTAAAACATTGAAGGTGTGTTTAACTGATGATTGAATATTAATTTGATTTTTTTTTTTTTTTTGTTTAACGTCCGACTGTTCTGCAATTACTGCTAATGCAGACGGTGAATAATGAAATGATTTTTTGTAACGTATGAAAAAATGCCATGCCTGAATGGGATTCAAACCCAAGACCGCATGATGAGAGGCGAGTACGTTACCAATTTCGCCAATGCGGCCGGCCACATATTAATTTGATGATTAAGTTTTTTGATTAATGAATGTTACTAAGATTAAGATTTTTGAAAAATAAGAGTTAATCATTCGTAATATAATTCTGTGTTTTTAACTTTGAACGAATGGTTAATTGAATAAATTTAATTTAAAAAATTTCATTCAAAACTCAGAAAACATTTTAAAAACAATTAATTCTTGGTAAGGTACCAGTTGGGTTCGCACCCAAACTTATCATGTATTTTAAACACAATCACCATAAACATCGCATTTACTAATTGTACAGTTTTTACAGTCGTAAATAAAGCATTTAAGTAAGAAAACATCCTTAGAAAGAAAGAGTTTTTCTTGTAATGCCTTCTTTATTTTCTTGTGTAAGCCTATATTATAATACTGTACTGTTGGAAATATTCATTCAATTTTCTAAATAACTTTCTGACTTAATTTATGCGTAGACGGTAATTTTCCAAGAGCATAACCAGCAACATATAAGTTTTAATAAGTGTTAACAGCTCGTTTCTCTGCTGTCATGCTTTGTAATTCCATCGTCTCTTTAGTCTTCAATATGAATTGTGTGGTAAGCGTAAAACGGAAGTATAAATTGTAGGGATATGGATTATTAGGCCTATAGTAGTTTGTTTTAACTACGTATATTGGGTCCCTTAGTAGAAGTTAAGATAGTTAGCCCATAAAGCCCTATTCCCACAACGCTAGTTTACTAGCTACTAGTAGACTAGCAGCTAGTACTAGCGTCTTGGAAACGAACAACTAGCAGCTAGTTTAGTTAAAGCGCTAGTGATTTTGAAAATGTTTGATTTTACTACCGCTAGGAGGGGAGAAAAGCTTACGTGATTGACTAGCGCTAGTAAACTAGCTCGGTGTGAAAGTTCGGAAACGTAGCTAGACTAGTGCTACTAAGGGAGAAAAGGTCACGTGATTGACTAGCGCTAGTAAACTAGCTCGGTATGAACGTTTGAAAACGTAGCTAGACTAGCGCTAGTAAGGGAGAAAAGGTCACGTGACTGACTACCTCTAGTAAACTAGCTCGGTGTGAACGTTTGGAAACGTAGCTAGACTAGCGCTAGTAAGGGAGAAAAGGTCACGTGACTGACTATCTCTAGTAAACTAGCTCGGTGTGAAAATTTGGAAACGTTGTTAGACTAGCGTTAGTAGGGTAGAAAACGTCACGTGATTGAGTAACACTAGAAAACTAGCTCGGTGTGAACGTTTGGAAATGTTGCTACTTACTAGTAAACTGTACTTTGGGAAACATCACCGACACGCTAGTAGGTTCACGCTATACTGTCAGCTAGTAAACTAATGTCGTGGTAATAAGCCTGCAGAAAAATGTATGAAGCAAATCGAATGAAACTTTTTTTTCTGGAATGGCAATAAAATTTTTGATACCTTTTCCTTTCATCACCATTCAATTTCAAGATATTGATTGCTAGGCTAACATAACAAGAAAACACATGGAACACACGCGTCACAATCAATCAGAAACTCAAAACACGTTGCTATCAACTGAAACGCTCACTGGATGGATTTTAGTATAACATAAAACTTAAATACTTAAATAGACGATAAGACATACAACCAGTCTAGACATACGAAGATCAACTTTGGGTATCTGTTATGTGTGAGAACAATTGACATATATTGTTGGACATTTCGTCCCTTTTGGACGCCTTTTTTATTGTTCAGGTTGTAAATACTTGCTTTCAGCTGAAAAATTTCAATTAATTAAAAACTGTAAAAGAAGAAAATACATTTCCATAACAAAGAAAAAACTGTAATTTCTTTTTATTAACACACATCTACAGCATGTAAATAACATACCACGTATTATTAACTATTTGTACTATTACAGTACTTTTTAATGCGCCTAACATATTAAAACGACGTTATAAAACAAATGTTTGGTGTGTTTTTAATAACAAAATACAGTTCACACCTTTACACTCAATACGTAAGCGACAAAAACAAGATTTTACGTTCGATAACGCAATGCCCCTTTTATGTCATGAACCTAACGCTACACAAAGACTTACACATATTAAACGTAACTGACGTCGTGAAACACCTATACAAGCCAGCACAGCAAATTTTAATAATAAGCAAACTCTCTCATACAAAACATGTACATAAAGGCAATACCGGGCACTCAGTATAATTGTTTAAAACGCCTCTGGCTGAGTGATCTTCTAGGGGAGGCCTAATGATAAGACTGCAGTGATAACTACAAGCATCAACAAACAAATCACGTTCTGAAACCATTTGTTATGAAACTTCGCTGTGAATAAAATATTTTGTATTAACAAAATCTAAATCGTTATTAAAATGATACAAAAAAATTATTCATCTGATTACGCAAAAAATGACTTTTGAAGTTCATTATCTAGGACCAGATTATCTAATAGTGAAGCACTAAAACACCAAAATATTTTCGAGCAAAGATTTTTTTGTTTTAAACACGGCGCATTTTTTCAAACCTTACGCATCAGACTTCAAAATCATAATAATTCCTTAATACGCAACATAATGTCTCCTGATCCACCAGGAATCGCGCAAAGCCGACAGAAACGCTGTTAGAGTAGGGACGTCCTACGTTAATATAACTCTAACGGTAGTTACAAATTTAATATAAAATAAAAATTTAAAAAAATTTTAATTATATGGAGCACTCTTACTCGGTGGTGTGTCCCCAAAAGTCATTAAAGCGGTTTCTTTATTAAATTAATACACGCCTAGAACATTTTCGGTTGTTGTATTTGTACAGTTTCAAAATAAAGTAAGTTAACAAAAAAAAGGTACGCCTAAACATTTACCGCACATATGAACGATATTCAAAGAATATAACAGTGAAGGTTTGTAAAATTTACCACAAATGTTTGCTCTCGCTATCCTTGAAATGTTCCCAGACATTTTTCATTTTTATTTTTTTCTTGAGTTTTTTTTTCAAACCATCTTTTGTATGAAACAAAAACGGGATTAAAACTCCATTTTTTATTTCTCTACTACAATTTTTCAGTCTCAAATAAAAATGAATTTACAAAACGATGAAATAAAAAGAAAAACGCTTTTTAATAACAATTTACGATGCATAGCAAAAACTCTAGCTTAATGTAAATAAAATTTGATTGATGTGTGAAAATTTTGCTAATACAAACTGAATTTATCTTGATAACAATGAATAAAATCAGTAACGAAATATAAATATTTCGTTCTTGACAGCCTTTAGTCTAGGAATCACTCTTGTTAAATGAACTGAATACTGTTTTAAAAGGAAAAAACAACGATTTATTTGGCGCCAATGAGTTTAATCAATTGAATACCGCTAAACTCTACGCCAAACTCTTCTACCCATAACTTTTCTTTTTTTAAGACATTCATAAATATTTTAATAAAACAAAGTGTTAACAACCTCTAAAAATATAACATCTTTTAAATAAAACTTTTTGTAGAATCATTGATTATTATAATCAGTACATACACTGGTTGTGTCTACATTTCTTATTTATTTATTTGACCTTTGATCTTGGTTGATAAATAATCTGTATTACATAGTCCTATACATATTCTACTGTAATATTACTTCTATTTAAAAATTATTCATTACTAACATATTATTGTAGCCAAAACTATTACTAATCAAACAAATGATTCTAACATTATTTTGTTCTTGTTCCAACAATCAACTAGAAATTTACCAAATGACGTGATAAAATATAGAAATTAATTATAAACATAAATAGTTTGAAGCCATTCAAGGGTCACTCATGTGACCCTTATATTGCCAATTGTGGCTAGAAAAGTGTGTGTTCAATAATAATAAATTTTTTAACAACTGTCTAGTCCATTTTCTTTTTTAACCCCCTTCATAGACCACCAGGTGGATGCAGTGTATGCATTTTCATTATTTAAGTTATTTTTATGTTTGTCAGTTCTTCTGTGAAATTGGTATTATCAATGTATTTTTCGGTTATATATCGTAAGGAAACTTGATTGTCATTGTATAAGGAGTAGTTTCGTTCGTACCAAGGGGAGTTTGGTAGTGGTCTGTAGACAAAGCTAAGTTTGCAATAGAACCAAATTGTTGCGACCTGTAGAATCACATAATTTTACAAGCGTAACCCTAAATATACCTATTTTTGTAGACAGAGTTAAACATTCTGTTTAAATAAAATTGTTTTTAATGGTAAAAAGAATGAATTTCAAGAAACCTGTAAATCAATTAATAATAATTCTTGTTTCAGTAATGTAACATCTATATTATAACGGGTGATTCAAAAAGAGCGCCGGTTTTTAAACGGCTGGTAAATTTTTGTTTATCGGTTGGCAACATTGTTAGACCTCATTTCTATTTCGGAGAACATTCCGATTGACGATTCAGTTGTAGTTTCTCTTGTTCGCAGTGTAGTACTCTCGCAGTCTGTGTCTAACCATGGAGAAGTTTACTATTGCACAACGAGTGTTAATCGTCAAAACATTTTACCAGAGTGGAGAGAGTTATGCGGCTACTGTCAGGCGACTTCGCGGTACTCTAGGACGTAATGAAGCACCGAATGAATCAACAGTTCGCAGGCTCATGAAAAAGTTTTTTGAGACGGGTTCAACAGTCGACCTTGAAAGTTCTGGACGTCGTCGTTCTGGCCGAACTGAGCAGAACGTTGCGTTGGTTCGTGAGAGTGTGGCTGTTAGCCCAGCAAAATCAATACGTCGCCGTTCTCAACTATTGGGTTTACGATGTTCTTCTGTACGGAGAATTCTTCGGTACGATCTCTAATATCACCCGTATAAAATTCAGTTGACGCAACATTTGAAAGTGGCAGACCACCAGAAGAGACGACAGTTTGTTGACTGGGTATTGAGAAAACGGCAGGATGATGACACCTTCGCAAACAAAATCATTTTCAGTGATGAGGCGCACTACCACTTAAACGGTTTTGTTAATAAACAGAACTGCCGTATGTGGGGTTTAGAAAACCCTCGCGTCACGCTACAATGTCACGCTGCACGAGAAACAATGTTGTTGCTCCGTGAACGGTTCCAGGATCGCATCATTTCTCGTAATTCCGACCATTAATGGCCACCAAGGTCGTGTGACTTGACGCCTTGTGACTTTCATCTTTGGGGTCATCTGAAGTCATTTGTGTATGCCAATAAACCCCGAAACATCAATGACTTGAAGGAGGAAATTCGACGGGTTATCGGGCAAATGGAAGTCGAAACTTGTCGTGCAGTAATATCCAATTTCATGGACAGAGTTGATGCGTGCCAGCGCAGTAGAGGAGGACACATGCATGACATCATTTTTCATACATGAAATCGGAAGGTAAGATGAACTTGTTGATGTATTTATTTTCAGTTTTTTAATAAAATAAATCTCTTAATTTGATATATCAAAACCGGCGCCCTTTTTGAATCACCCTGTATTATTATAACGTACTTACATTTTTACAGCGTAAATTCCATATTAATATTATTTTACAGGTATAAACTAGCAATAACTAGCTATTGGAGAAGATGCAGAGGGTCTCAAAGAATGGTTGCTAAACTAGAAGAAGAAGTCAAGAGGGACATCAACAGGGAGAACACTCAATAAAAATGAGGATTAGTAAAAACTAAGTTATTGGTGGGAAAGAGCCAAATGTAATGGAATAGCTTATAAGTAAGTTAAGGAAGCGAAGTACCTTGTTGAAACAATAACACAAACGAACGATGGCAATAGTGAACTAAAGAAAAGAATAATGAAAGATAATAGACGCTATTATGTTCTACAAAACTTATTAAGTTCAACTAGTGAGTCAAAATCCGAATGTATCAGACAGTAATAATGTAATCTTACATGGATGTGAAGCGTGGACAACTACGCGGGTGCAGGGGAGAAAGCAATGGATATTTGCAAAAAAGGAACTAGGAAAGAAATGACCTGTTAAGGATACTAATACAAACGAGTAGAGAATAAGAAATAATTCAGAACTAAAGGTATTATACAATAGACCGAAAGCAGTTGAGGTAACATATAAAAGAAAGTTTAGACAGGCTGGGCATTTATTAAGAGCGGATGAAGATTCAGAGATCAAGAAAGTCTGGATTATGACAGCGCACAGTAAAAGGAGAAAAGGAAGACCAATAGTAGATGGATTAGTAGTATTGGGGACCTGTGTGGAAAAACTAGCTCAGGACCGTGATGGATGGAAAGAAGTAGTGACTTCGGTCAAGAAACTACAGTAGTGTCTGCCATGACCGGTCTATTAATTAAAATTAACTAGAAACTCTAAAATTCTAAAATAAATACACTAAAAGCGTTTTGCATAACTTAGATATTCAATGCCAGAGTAGAAAAGCCTGTTGTTAAACTTTTCTTTTGAAATTTTAACAAATCTGTTGTGGTTGGGTTCATTGTGTAAAGTGAGGTGAAGTTCATTGTAGTACTTTATAACACTATAATGTATTCTACTTTCATTCTTATGTTTACTGTGTTTATCTACACGAAACGTTTCGTTGCATGTTTTGTACTCATGTTTGAAATTATTACTGTCTAACAGGTTAAAGTTCTTCTTTGCAAATTTTAAGGTAACGTTTTAATACGGGTGGTAGAGATAAAAAATCTAAACCGTTTTAAATAGTTCCTGCACGATTCTGTTCATTCTAATTCCAAATTGAATCTGTGGAGTGGTAAGGACCTGCATAATTTAGTAACTCATTTTCTTCTATCAGTATGATTACAAATTATTGATCTGTAACTTCAATAGAATTAATTAACTCATAATAGTCTCATAATAGTTATAAATTATGGGGTAGTGTAAACTATTAATAGTTAGCAACGCAACAATAATTTATAATCAACAGTAATTGCATCTCCTTGTGTTGCAAAATAAGTATTACTACCAGGACTTTAATTTGGTATTAATTAGTCAACATAGTTACGATTATAAATAATTAAATCAGCAAAAATTTATAATTTATGTCTTTAGTTATTTAAGTAAACTTCATGAGAAAAAAATTCTTTTATTTCTCTTCCGGAGTTTTAGTAATAAGTTCATCAAGGCAGTTTCCGGGCGCCGGAGCTGGAAAAAACATTGTTTTTTGTTGCTTTAATATTTTCGCTACGATTAAATTTACTTTTCTTGTTTATTTTGAAGTCATCCAAAAGTAAAAACTTTGTAAAACAGTGTTCTATTTATTAGCCAATTTAAATAAATTTTCTTGTAAGCCTATACTTAACGATGATAATTAATATAATTTAAACTTTTAGAGATGGGCCGTTATAATAAAATTATGAAATTGTAATTAATTTTATCAGTTGTTTTTATTTAATAAACTGTTCTGTGCGATTCATCACACGATGTACGATAGTATTAATTTGAATGAAATTGTTACATTTTTCAAATACTAATTAGATCAAAAATATTGTAACCTTTAAAAATGATATTGCTGTGAAACAAATATAATTTTTTATAAAGAGCGCAATTCGTGGAAATAAATCGATTCTCCTGATGTTTTTTTAGAAATTTAAAATACATTCAGCTTAATAATGAAGGTATGTTACACATTTTCAAAGGTTTTATTTTAACTTTTTTAAAAGTGTTCGTTTGCAATATTTTTTTGTAAAAATAAACTTTAAGCAAAGATGATAAAATTCGGGAAAATAACGTTCTCAGAATGAAAATATAAAACACACTCATAAGTGAGTTTCAAAATAATACTAAACTCTAAACGAAAATACAAAACTGAACTCAACCCTGTATTGTGCATTAATATCTTGAAACATATTGAAGTAGTTGAAGTTGAAAATGACGATCACCATGATGATGATGATTATGAGATGACGATGATTAGTAGTAGAAACAGAAAAAATAAAATGAGTTAAATGATAAACAAAATCATAGATTTTAAAAAAATCTAGTCATTGAGCACTCACTGTTGCATAGTTTAAAATAAATAATATTTAAGTTAATAAACTTTTATAAATTATAAGTAACTTGGGGTCTATAATAGAAACAAGTTTTAGAAGGCCGTCTTTGTGTCTTAATGGTTAGCGCGCTAGCGTGCAGCGCGAAGGTCCAGGGCTCGATTTCCGGCTAGGGTCTTGAATGTTTCTCAAATAAAACCACATTGTTTTAGTAGCATAACTTACCATAGTCGCTAATAACAAAGCGTTGATGTGACATTAAATAAACTAAAAGTTAAAAAATGTTTTAAAAATTAAAACAAAAGCGATATAAAAATTGAATATTTGTCTGTACAATTATATATTAATTAGACAGTTTAAATTAATCAAATTGTAACTGACAAAAAATTTAATAATCATTATTATTTAAGACAAGTATTTTATAAAGCACTGGAAGATTAATTTCCTACTTTGGGAACCACGAGTATACAACGAAGGAGACCTCACTTGTACTACACTCACCAACACACTATAAGAAGTGTAATTAATTTAAATTAACTGAGATTAAACCTAAATTAAATTACCAAAATTAATATTTTATACTCAAATTTTTACCATAGTAATGTAAAAAACTTTAATGGATCATTAACTTCAATCCAGGCATTGCAATATGAATTTTTAAGACCTGCTTCTGACGCTACTTTTAGGTAAGCAATAAAACCCTCCGTGACGATTTCAAACTTCCGACAGTACAGTAACTAACCGCGTCCTCCTGTGGTAAATTTCACGATCAACTAAATAACTAACCCAACCATGTAGCCCGTTACTTAGTTATAAGAATCTTCCGAACTATACGACGTCTAAAGCGAAAATGAAGCAGAGATCTCTTGGTCTGAATAACGCCAGCACCCCCAGTTCAAAACGAAGATTATAGGAATGGTTGCCCCCTCTACTGAAATAAAATTTTTCCACCGCCCGTTGAACATAAAAATCATATACGGAATATGTGCAGCTCATTATACAGTACCGTAATCAAAATTAAAGTTAAAAGAAAACAAAGGTCTACCTGTTTTTACAAATTACATATTGTGAACAATTTACTACTGCTATATTTTAACTTTATTATGTTTTACTTCCAACATTTATGAAATTATTGCTGATACAGACGATGAGAAGGGTGGTAGATGAAAACGAGTGATGACAAAATTCCAGACATGACCGGGATCAACCCCGGGACCTAAGCATAGAAACAAGTTCCGCTGGCCATTACACCACGGGCAGAGAAATTTTAACTGCCCTTTACTCCAAATCACTGAAACTAATAAATAATTCTCTTTATTTATGCTCTGTGGGGGCAAATAAGCGTCTGATAATAATTTAGAAATCATAGGAGCTTTGCAGTAATACACAAAACAGTGAGCTCTTTTACGAAAGGATTTGTTTTAATTACACCGCCTATTTCTATTTACATTAAAATTTGCAAGATATTCTATTATAAGCGTCTGATAATTTAGAAATCACAGGAGCTTTGCAGTGATACACAAAACATAGAGCTAAAACTTGTAAAGGAACTAATCGTGTCCTTCTACAGTAAATTTCATGAACGACTAGATGACCATCCTAACCAACTAGCCTGTGATCTAGCTACAAAGAACTTCTGAACTGTGCGACGTCTAAATCGAAAATCGAGTACCGTAATAAAAATTGAAGACAAAAAAATTAATGTCATTTTTTACCGCAATAGATAACTAAAATTACACTACTGTATTTGGTATGGAGATTCACCTTATGAAAGACAGTATATTCCGTTTTACTTTCTATTGTTTTTAAAAAAACTTTTAACACTAACCCAATTAGCAGATACGATAAACAATTAAAAATGAGAAATAAAAAATATGGTGTAACAGTTTTGTGGAAAACATTGATAATGGAAGCGACTTCAATGCTAAATTAACGGGCCTGAATAATTTATTGATATCAATCAATCATCACTTAAACGAACAATAATAATGTTTGAAAATTATGAAAAAATGTAAACAACGTTAATAATATTAATCCTACTTCGCGAAACAAGAATAAATATTGTAATGCAGAGGAGATAAAAAACACAGTATTTCATAAATTACTAGACTGAAACAAAATTAGTAGCTACCGTAGTGTTATATTATTAATTCATAAGTTTGACGGTTGGATCGATTGATTTTCTAGTGATAAACCGCCTACATTAAACGAATTTTTTTCGTTTGAATGTTTGAACGTTGCAAGTTTTATTAAGTTTACACGACCAGAAAGAAATTTAATTTAAATTAAAAGATGTGATATTTTTTTTTTTTAACTTTTATAACTTTATTTGCAACTATATACGAAGATACAACGAACAAATTAGATGACAGTAAACAAAGGATGACAAGGAAAAAAAAATAAAATAAAAATAAATAAATGAAAAAGAACAGTGATACCCATTGGTATATGTTCTATGAAATAAAGTTCATGATACATGAATGATAAATAACAACATAAGAAAAAAAAGAAGAAAGAAAAAGAAAGAAGAAAGAATGTGATATTTAAAAATTAAAAATAGTTTCGCATTAAATTTAAAAATGAAGTTTATTTTCTCGAGTCATCTATTGTAGTTAACTATTGTATTAACTACCTTTACTAGGATTTGGTTCCTGGTTAAAAACCTAGTAAAGGTAGTTACTTTTATACGGATTTGAATACTAGACAGTGGTTACCTGTTTAGTTTGTCTGCTGTTTGACAGCTGTTGTACGGAGACGATGGTTTCGTGGTTCAAAAGCTAGTTAAGGTAGTTACTTTTTCTGAATACTGTACGCAGTGGTTACCGGTATATTTTGATGGTTGGGGTTCAATTAACCATACTCTCTCAGGAATGGTCGGCCTGGGTCTGCACAAGACTAAACCTCATTAACACGTCATACACATCATCTTCATCTCATTGAGTCATGGGGTTGCTTATTGTTCTGAATTGAACAAATTACAACGTACATTAGGAGTAAAAAGAAGTAAATCTATTGTAGTCATCTACTGGATTCATCACTTAGCACTGAATCTCTTAGACAACAGTAATGATGTCCATAGGCTAAAACGTGCTACAGTACTGGATCTCCCAGGGTGATTCTGATAGTGTGATTTTAAAATTATAAATAATATAATGTTAATATTCTGTAGACGACTGTCGTGCTTGAGTGTGAATGTTGTAAATAACTGAATGAACATTTTTAATTATCTACAGTAAAGTTCGGTGTACATATATTTCTGTATCAGGTGTTTATTACTTATTACTTTTCATTTTGCTTTTATTTCGTTTTAAAGGAGTTTTGGTTACTTTTTTTTTATTTAAAAAACACTATTTACCTAATTTTTATTGTAAATAATAATAAGAACAGTACCATATATTTTAATGTTATAATTTAATTACACCAGTGGGTTGTAATTTTTTCATGAGTTCATTCTAATCGATAAGTTGTATTTTTTGTTATACAACAGATTATGGATTAAAAAAGTTATATGAATAAAAAATCTATTGTAGTTATATTCAAATTCAAATAAAATATATGAAGCATTCATTATACATTATAATTTGTATCATTTTATAGCAAGAATCTGGACCTACATTCTTGTAAATGTAAGTGCAAGCCAATGACCCAGAAAAGACTAATGTTAGCCGCTCATTCTTTCACCCTCTCATTCTGCTCCCTTAACTTCTTCCTTTCTGACTTTATACCCATTGTTGTAACAGACAAACAATCCCTTAAGTCTGACAGAATAATGAATGCTCTTGTAAAGTTCGTGTTCTATATTCTATTTAAGATCAGAAACCCGTGTTATTGGCCATTCTTTAATTTTCCATTGATAATCATACACTGATATGTCTCAAATAGATGTGTTTTGGTAACTGAGCTAATTTGCATTTAATTGTGAAAATAATTGATTTTATCATTAGAAAAACTATGAAGAAGTAAATTTTATTCTAAACAATCAAAAATTTTAATGTTTTAGCAGATCTAGATCTCTTAAATTTTCTGTTAAATCTACATCACTGATTTTCATCTAAAAAAAGACTCCTTAATTTAAAACCCTTGGATCGTAAAGCAAAAGGTGTTTTAATAAAGCATGCATTTTATTTTGATCATGAGTTCTTAAATTATCTTACAAAGAATGCTCTGTAAATGCAATCTGTGTAGAATTTAGACTTATGTAACATTGTATAGTGTAAATGACAAACCTAAATTTCAAATGTATAATTTTAGTAGTAATTTAATGTAAAAGTTGTTTATATTTTTTTTTAGTGAATACTTAGATTGTAAACATAATAAAAATTGTTTGATAAAATAAATTTTAAGTGTACGTATATTACTCGTATATTTGACGAAGTCTTTTCCTTTTTTGGTAGGTGGCAAAAAAAAGTTATTTATTTACGAGTATTATTGAAGAGCTAAATGACTGAATGAAGGTGATACGTAATATTTTTCAAAAATATAGATTGATCAAGGTTAATAAGTTCTATAGATGACTTGACGCGTTCCTACAATATATAGTCAATCTATGTCGTACAATACAATCTTATAGAAATTATCTTTTTTGGTATAATAACAGTTGATTGTCGATATAAACATTTATTTTTATAAGTAAAAGATGCTATTTTTTAAAAAAATCTCATATGAAAAACTTTGCATGTATTATTGAAATACCGTTTACCCTTCCTAGAGGATACAGTGTACAATATGAATTTTTTGTAGATGAAGACGGTAAATAAATGATTTATATTGTATTGGTGATTTTTATGCTTACGAAACCCACCGGGTTGGTCTAATGGTAAAGTCGTCACCGCAAGTCTGCTGTATGACAGCTATTGTACGGAGACGACGGTTTCGTGGTTCAAATCCTAGTTAAAGTAGTTATTTTTTTTTGAATATTATACGCAGTGGTTACCAAAATAATTTGATGGTTGGGTTCAATTACCCATACTCTTTCAGGAATGGTTGGCCTGAGTCTGTTCACGACTACACCTCATTTACACATCATACATATAATTCTCTCCTCATTGGATCATGCAGTTGCTTAATGTTCTTAATACAACAAACAAATATTAAGGTTAAAAAAACATGTATAAGAAAGTTTTCAGAAAAGTTATACCAAAGATTAACACTAATAGTAAAGTTTTACGAACTGTTAATTGCTTAATACAAATTTTCATAAAGGAGTAATATGTAGGTACCAAAATGAAAGAAATCAGACAATCCACTAGAAGCTGGAAGCTTTAGAACTTTGATCGCATTTTTTTCTAAACTATATAAATTATATTATTTGTTACGTAGCACCTTGATCCCTTATTTCTTCGATTTAATCTGAATCAGAAAACAGAAATATGAAAGGTTAGAATGTCAAAACATTCAGCATAAAACAGGAAGTAGAAAGAGAAAAAAGTTGATAAAGAAGCAAGAGAATAAAAACAAAGAAGAGACAGTCACGGAGGAGAAAGATTAGGAGTTGCAAAAGAAGTAGAAGTAGAAAGAAATGTTGGGGAAACAGAAGAAGGTGGGTAAAGGATTTTATCGTAAGGTTCATATCTTTAGTAAATATCTAGAAAATACTCTCTATTATATTTTCTATGTATTCTACATAGGAAATGAGATTGAAGTAATTTTATAAAACTAAAAATATGTAGGGAAAGCCGCTTGCTCATCTGACTAGTAGTTGGAGAGAGAATAACACTAGCATCAACTAGCAACAATAAATATTCGAAAATGTTCGAATATTGTATCAGAACAGTAAGATCCTGCACATAGTGCCACAACTACCTCGGCTTGAAAAATCTTTGAGTTCTGAAATCCGGCTGTTACAATAATGCATCAGGTTGTTTCAATACATAGTGTACTTACAATATAATAGTGTCATGTCGTTTATAACAAAAATAACGGTACAAGTTATTTAACTGTAATTTTCAGTGGCGCAAGTTTGATATCCATTGCGCATGATAGTCCCTGGTTTTTCTCACAATTTTCACTTATAGCCACTTTAAACATTTTCTTAGATGTAAAAATTATTTTATTTTTATTTATTTCAACGTTTCATATTTTTAATTAAATTTTATTTTCTACGCTATGGCTTATATTATTTACTGAAAAACAATTTTTAAATAAGTTACTAATTAAATTTAAAATAACTTTTAAATTATAAACTTTACACGTAGTATTTTAAATTAAAAGTTTATTTTATATTTTCCATTGCTTAGACTTTTCAAAAATATTTTGTTTGCATCAAATTAGAAATTTACACAAACAAGTAAACGTCAAGATAAACACACATTTCTGTGTAGCTATTTAGCAAATTTAAAAATAAAGTAGAAGGTTTCGCGTTTGTGAACAAGAAGTTATATATTTTTATCATATTTAAATTTTTTATTCATTATAACTTAATTACATTATACTTAGTGTTAATATTTAACGAAAGAAAATTAAATAAAAATGTTATTGTTTTAATGAGTATGATTTTAGAACCAGTAGATGTTATTTCTGGTTCATAACAAAAGACGTATTCACAAAAGTGTACTAACACGGTACCTTGTTCAAAATAACTCCAGCGATGCTCGTGTATTACAAAGAGCATTTAAGAGATTCCCTTCCGAATTTTAAATGTAGGTGGTAAACTTCAAAGTTTCCACCTAGGATTACAAACTGTAGTTCACATAATAACTAGGCAGATATTATTCATTACAATATTCAGTCAGTTTTAATAACACTTTCTTCAAAGGAATATTATGCTAAGAAGAATTATTTACATTGAAAAATATGAAAGTTTTCTCTTTGTTAAATTTATTAGTTTTTATTTCACTGTAATATAAAAACGATTTTCTCGGTTAGATATTTTCTTTTATATTCATTCACCTATGATGAAAACAGAATTGTTCTTACTCCCCAAAAAACAAAGAATTCATTACAAAAAATGTTTGGACAGAAAAGTCATCTCATTGAAATTTGATATTAATTACTTCATTTACTACCTAATACTGTGTTGCAAAATTGTGATCTGCTAAACTTTATCTTTTAAAACAAAATCTTACAAAAATCTTTTAACAAAATTTTTTCTATATTCTACAATATTCATTATTTTTGTTCTAAAAAATAGTTTTGGATCCAGTGAGGATAATAATCGTGTAAGAAACGTCTTAACTTGTTTCAGACATTTACGTATTGAACAACTATGATCCAAATTTATTAGTTCAAGTGATTTTTGTTCTTTCTTTATTATAATAAGCAAACTCTTCTTTATTGGCTATTATAAATTTTTATTTTATGTATACATATTTTGTAACAATTTGCTTTAATTATTTTGATATTTATATGACTTTAATATTAGTAATATTAAACCTATTGTTACACAACTTTTATAGCTATTTGTGTCTTCTTTTTCCTGTATTTTGTTTTTGCATTGTATTAAGTAAATAGATTTGTTTGTGATTTATAAAAATACGATCGGTAATGACTACATTACTGATGCAATCTAAATTAAATAAATATTTTTAAAAAATATCAAAAATAAAAAGTTTTTGATGCTTTTTAAATTTCTGAAACGTGAAGTGACAATGTAACCCCCTCATCCAACCTCTTGACCTCCGAGAGGTTCATTCTTTTTCTTTCATCATCTTACTTATATGCCCCTCCACCCAATTCAGGTTTTTTTCATTACCCCTCTTTGCTCTTCGTCTAGACTCAAATAGTATGGTTGTGTTAAAGTGCTACAAAAAGATACAAAATTCCAGATTTCAACAGCGTAAGTAAAATGAATTAGAAATAAAATTTAACTTATTTTTTTTTTTAATTCCTAATTTTGTGTACGTTGCAATCTGTTCAATTCAGAACAATAAGCAACCCCATGACCCAATGAGATGAGAATGATGTGTATGACGTGTAAATGAGGTGTAGTCTTGTACAGACCCAGGCCGACCATTCCCGAGAGAGTATGGTTAATTGAACCCCAACCATCAAAGTACAACGGTAACCACTGCCTAGTATTCAAATCCGAATAAAAGTAACTACCTTTACTAGGATTCGAACCAGGAACCTTCGCCTCCAAAAATCAGCTGTTAAACAGCTGATTTTGGCGATGACTTTACCTCTAGACCAACCCGGTGGGTTTCTTTTTATTTTTAAAAACTTATTTTTAAAAACGAATTCAATTAATTTTATCTGAACAACTTTTACAAAAAATTAACCTGCTTATTACTCGGTTTGATAAATCAACCCTTTTACACTGGTAATTTTTACCGGCCTAAATAAGAAGTAAGTTGACTTGCGATTTTATTTTTATTAAGTTATGAATGATTTTACTTATAATTTGCTTACTTTCATAAATGTTTATTGTGGTGAAAATATAATAGAATATCTTGTAAATTTTAATGTAAATAGAAACAGACGGTGTAATCAAAACAAATCCTTTGGTAAAAGAGCTCATTGTTTTATGTATTAATACAAAGCACCCGTGATTTCTAAGCTATCAGAAGCTTATTTGCTCCCACAGATCATCAATAAAGAGGATTATTTTTATTAGTTTCAGTGACTTGGAGTAAAGGGAAGTTAAAATTACCGGCCCGTGGTGTAATGGTCAGCGCAACTGGCTTCTATGCTGAGGTCCCGAGTTTGATTCCCGGTCATGTCTGGATTTTTGTCATGACTTACTTTCATCTATCACCCTTCTCATCGTCTCCATCAGAAGTAATTGCAAAAAATTGGAAGTAAAACAAAAAAAGTTAAAATATAGCCTAGCAGTAGTTAATTGTTCGCTTTTGTTAATTGTTAAAACAGGTAGATCTTTGTTTTCTTTTAACTTTAATTTTGATTACGGTACTGTACGATGAGTTGCACAATTTCCGTATATGATTTTTATATTTAACGGGCGGTGGAGAATTTTAATTGCAGGAGATAAGATACCCATTCGTATTTTCTCCGTTTTGAACCGGTGTTGGCCGTTATTCAGACCAAGAGGCCTTTGCTTCATTTTCGCTTTAGACGTCGTACAGGTGGGAAGTCCCTTATATAGATAACGGGCTAATTGGTTGTGATAGTATTTTTAGTTCATCGTAAAATTTAGTATAGAAGAACGCGTTTAGTTCCTATACTGTCGGAAGTTTGAAATCGTCGTGGAGAAATTTAATACTTAGATAAAAAGGAGCGTCTGAAGGAAGCCTTAAGAATATTGACTGAAAGAACTGGAGTGATTTTATGTTACTCTCTGCCGCAGAACTGGAGTGACTTTATGTTACTCTCTGCCGCGGCTCCAAAGATCTGAACACCATACGTTCAGATCGGTCTCAAAAGGATTTTATAAATGAAAATTTTTGAAAGGGGTTCAATTTTGACTGGGTAGACCTTAATAGTAAATTGTAAACAGGTGAAATTTTCACATAAAAACTTGTCTATTGAATCTTCTCCTGACAGTTATAAATTATTACACCTATCAAAGAGTTTACACTAAAATGGTTAAAGTTTTAGAAGAAACGCAATCACAATTATTTTTAACATTTTGAAAGAAGAGTTTACAAAAAATTAATCTTTTTAGTCGAAAAAACATAATTATCTTCTCTCTCCTAGCAATATTAAACGTCAGTTCATTAATGAATGCAGGCATAAATACGTAAATAATTAAACTTTATTTATTTTCTAATTTAGTAATAATGTATAAGAATCAAGAATAAATATTACATTTTAGTGAGTGTACAACAAAAGATAGTCTGTGACTTTTAAAAAGTATTCGATCAAAATATAAACGAAAGAAGATATTGTAGTGTGTGATAACTATTTTATTAAAGAATTATTTTTGGAAAGAATATTGTAATAAAGCTAAAACGATCCATTGTTATTTGATACATTTCTAACCCTGGTTGTATATTTTCATATTTATCTCCGTTTGAGTTAGAATACATTTTTCTTCTATTATGTCATAAGACTTTTTGAGCTGCACAATGAGGATATATTTCTGAGTTAGATATGTGAAACGGTTCCTCCCAGTAAACAGTTTCCTCAATCGGCCTTCCAATTCCTTTTTGGATTTTATCCAGACTTCCAATTCTCTAAAATGAAAAAGGTTTTCCTGTTGGGTTATCTACTTTTGTGCGTTTATCAGGAAAGAAAAATATAATGTATATACAATAATAGAAAAATAATAGTATATTTATTACGCTAGTTGTGATATTCACGCGCCCAATAATAGAAATATTTTTTCTCCTAATGATTTATTTACAACTGTAAAATTGAAAAAGCAAATGTAATGATTATAATTTTCTTTAATTAATTTGGTGAGCATTGACTGCCATAGTCATTAGCCCTTATCAAAATTCTAAGAAAATTACTGTGACCGGAAAACCGGTGCTGTCAACTGTATTCAAATTATATCTGTTTACTACGCTTCATCAGTTTTAATGCAAACTTAACAACTCCCTTATTGCCAAGAGCGTACAGGGGCTACAACAGCTTAAAATAAAATTATATTTATGTTCTTTTAAGAACTCAGTCAGACACCACACATTTCAAACACATTTATATCGAGTGTAAAGGGCCCGCCGGATGTGCAGCATATATACAATAAATAAATAAATTCATAATTCACACACAAAGTAACATAAATTCTAAGACTTTTTTCGTTCAAACATAACTAAATAATACACTTTGTTTCAAAAAGTCTGTCGTCTTTTTCATTGTCTAAACAAGGTCACAAATCTTCTTTGATTCTTCTTATAATTGCGTTGAAATGACATAATAGGCATGAGACAAATAGAGCTTTCATCAGTGCCTCCCCAAAAATTGTAATTAGAAATCTTCTGGATTTTGAATAAGTTTATTTGATTAAATTTACAGGTCTCTCTCCAGCGTCTTTTTAGGTAACTTATGGGGACGCCAGATGGAAAAAGAATGTACAAATGGGTTATTGTGTACTTGTAGCTTTTTAAATCTTTTGTATAGATGTTCTATGAAACTTAAGACAAAGGTATTTGAAAATCTGTGTGTAAGGTTTTATTACTAACGTTAAGAGAGTTTAATTATGGGGCGGTTTTATGACCACCGTAAAGGGTGTTTTTTTGGTATTATAAGGCGTAATGTTTTTGACTGGAAATATTGTTATCTGGTTTTTATATGAAAATTACAGAGCGCTTAAAATATTAGCTAATGTTTATTAGCTTTTTCTATATTTTTTATTTTTATATCATAAATTACGTCTAGTAATTGTTCTGCACATTACTGCTAAAGCAGATTAATTATTAAATAGTCTAAATAAAGAACTTAATTTTAAGTATTCTGGAAAACGAGAATCTACGAAGAAACAACGCTGTAGGTTCATGGATATATTTACTTCCTAAAATCTATAATGTGACACTTATCGCTAAGGTCCGTTTTCGGATTTGGGAAAAATAAATAATTAACAAACTATCGTTATAATTATATTTATTACACACTATAATTACAATTAATAATGTTTCTTAAATCTACAAATAAATTACAATTACTACAATTAAGATACTAATAATATATAAGAAACTAATTATAATAAATTAATGATACTAAAATTTATACTTAGCTAGTAACATATTATTTTTGCACTTAATTTAACTAAATCCTACTTACGACCAATTATACGAAACACAGTTACGATTCGGACCTTTTTACAAACCGTAATCTGTTACTTTATACACAATTGCCTTTAACCTCACAATTCACTCGCTGAAACAGATCTAAACTAAATGGCAAGGGCATCATGGCCCTTTAAATACCAACTCATCGGGGTTCTAGAACAGATATTTTTCTATAAAATAATAAAATTACAAAGTTTTTCTCTCGGGTTCTGGAAAACTTTACAAAAGGTAAACGAACACATTATACAGTAATTGAATAAAGGGTTACAAAAGAGCCAATTATCTAAATAGGTATACCTACCCTCAACACAACAGTAGGCCTACACTACACCTAAACATTTATACACTACATTTCCTACCATTTCTTAAAAATAAACCGATTTATCAGCTATTATTATTTACATTAACGCTTTTAAAATCTTAGTCCTGGTAAAGAATTCTGGGACCAACATTTCCTTTTAGATATTGCTACAATAATAGTCTTGATATGTGTGTTGTGTTTGATTTCTTTTATGTAACTAATTGTACATTTTTTGTAATTTAATATGATTTACCTGTTTTAATAGATATTTTAATATTGTAAAAGTATTGTTGACATAAATCTTTTATTATAATCCTTATAAAATCCACTCTTGAGAAGTCGTTAAAATTACACATATGGAAAATATTGCCAACAAAAATTTTCTTTACGCAACGATCTTCACATACTCTATTACAAGTTATTGCAGAATTACATTAACATAAGTTTATTAGTTTCCTAAATTATTTTACATACGTTAGCCCTAAGTTTGACAAAAGAAAATCTGCAATTGTTTAACTGGTAGGTTATTCACCGACGGGGTTTTTAACCAAAATACTACTAAATTAGTAAAAAATTTATTATACCAACTAAAAGCTTAAGTTTTTCAACATTTCCAGAAATAGTATCCATTATAAGTAACCTTTATCAATGAAATTTTCATCAGAAACCTAGCCACTGCATTATTAAATAAGCTTCGAGCTTAAGCTGTCTATAGTTAAGAACAATTTATTTTTAACAGAAAAGCGGCTAATAGTACTTTACGTTGCTGTTTTTTAATCTACTTTCTGTAAAATAAAAGCTAAAGAATCGTTTACTGACAAACACTACTCCAAAATAAATACGCAATTTTCTCAAACGATTTCAATTTATCAACCTTTAGTCCATTAACAGGGTTATTGTGGTATGCAATGTAGGCTTGTAGTAAATATTTTAGGGGTTGTTTAAAAATTCAGTAAACCTAACAGTTAATACTTATTACTACTCTTGCTGATTTTGTTCAAAGAAAATAATCTTTCATCATTGTTTTTATAAAATGATTGTTTTTGTTTCACTAAAATTTACTTCTTGTGTAAACACATTGACGAACTAATAATATAAAAGGAACAAAAATAATTTTGACAATAGTGTTTTGGCAACAATAGATTTTGTGTGGGTTGCTTTTCATAATAGCAGATTCTATTCATTTAATTGAGAAATAGGTAGATTAAGATAGAATGCGATTATTTTTTATTCTTTCTTTATATTTTGGAATAAAGAATCTTCTCATGTATCTATAACTCAACCGTCTGATATCAAATCAGTTTAGTGTTTGAAAAGAGTCGAGTCGAAGTAAAATCAGTTGTGAACAGTTAGTCACGTATTGGAAGCAGGTTTAACTTTGACAAGGAAATTGTTTTGTACTTTACGTTATCATTGAATGTACTCGTAGTTAGAGTTCCATTTATAAATTTATTTGATTCTAAATGGTAATATGTTTTTCAAGTTTAGTGTTAGTAATGTTTTTAGTAACAATTCGTAATTAGTATTTTATTGTAATTTACCATTAGTTAGGTTATTATAACAGTAATAATTTATTGTAACTGATTAATTTGTTAATAAATACTCATTATAAGTTTAAAATGAAATTTCATTGTTTGTTAAAAACCAAATTCTTAAACGACCACGGAATAAACGTTACAATACTTAATTGTAAAATTTTTGTACCATTATTCTTTAATTTGTTATCATTTTAGTCGCTAATTCATAATTTGTAAATTTTAATTGTACTTTTATTAGTGGTTAATGAAGTTGTATTGACAATCTTACGCTGAAAGTAATAATTAAAAAATAAAAATTTAACAAACTAATATTAGGTATCATTACTTCATACATTTTTTTTTTTTTTTTATAAAGAACGGATGTGTAGTTAAACACGAAAGTATCCTACAGGAAGAAATAAATTACATCCTTTAGAATTAAAATTGAGAATAGAACTTTTTTAAAAGAAAGGAAAGTTGTTTAGCTTTGTTAAGTTACTTTAATTTATCTAATTTACGCCTCAAAAAAACTGCTAAAAAGAAACCGGAACCTTTGAGATAGATAGAATTTTACAAAAATTACCCACGCTGAAACACAGACGAACAAAATTATTTATTTTAAACTTATTTGAATAAAGCAACTTATAATTACTCTTGTATTATAAACAAACTTAATTTTTATGTATTCTAAAGAATTTAAGAAAGCCTAGTACTAATTCTTTATAGTAGATTATGTCATTCACCTTTGAGAACATATTTATTTATTTCCATTCCCATATTATTTATATATAGGTAAATATTTAGTCTTGAATTCATGTTACGGTACCTACACTATAATAAGCTGCACAATTTCCGTATACCATATTTAATTTAACGAGCGGCGGGGAATTTTACTTTCAGGACAAGAGGTTCAGAAGTACCATGAAGATGAAGAGGAACCATCATTTTGTAGCTGGGTGGTTAGAATGGTCGTCTAGTCTTTCGCAAAATGTATTGAAGAAGAACGCGTTTAGTTACTTTACTGATGTAATTTTTAAATCGCCGTGGTTTTATTAGTTATATAAAAAGGAGTGCCAGAAGCATGTCTTTAAATTTTGACTGAAAGGTCTGGATTGACTTAAAGTTACTCTCTCCAGCTGCTTCAAAGAGCTGGGCACCATAAGTCCAGGTTAGTCTCAAAAGTGTTTCGTAAATTAAAACTTTGGAACGGAGGTGCAATTTTGATCACGGGTTAATTCTTCTTCTTCTTCTATATGCCTGCTCCGCGTCGGAGATTGGCGATCATCATCATGATTCTAACCTTGGAACCAGCCGCTCTGAAGAGTTGAACTGAGGTGGTCCCAAACCACCCCCGCAGGTTCCCCATCCAAGAAATTCTCCTTCTCCCCGGTCTTCGTTTATCTTCAATTTTGCCTTCCATGATGCACTGCAGTAGGTGGTATTTTTTATTCTATATGGCCAAAATATTGGAGTTTCCATCTTTTGATATTGAAAAGAAGTTCTGTATTTTTGTTCAAACGGCTTAGAACTTCCCCATTTTTAATTTTATCCTTCCATGAGATGCGGAGCATCCGCCGGTAAGTCCAGATCTCAAACGCCTCCAATTTCCTTTCCAAGGACTCAGTCAATATCCATCCCTCATGAACATACATGAGTACAGGAGTTACATAACATCTGAGTATGCGAAGTCTTGTATTGAGGTTGAGTTCTCTATTGCAAAGCAAATTTTTCATTTTTATGAATACAGCTCTTGCCTGTTCAATGCGGGCCCTGATCTCCTGACTAAAGTCCCATCTCTCATTCAAGAGACACCCAAGATACTTATAGAACTTGACTCGCTCAACCACACTACTATCAACCGAAAGGACAGCATTTACTTCATGTCTAATGACAACCAGGAACTTTGTCTTGTAAATAACGGGTTAATTAAGTAAGCAAAAATTAATGTAGCAAAAAATTATGGCAAAAAGCTATACAATATAAATGTAGTCCGTATAAATAACAATAACAATATTATCTTGGAAAACATGAATGATAAATACCAAGATAAGCCACAAGTAGACATATTCATTTTGAAACGAACTGAAAATATATTAGTTAGATGAAATGCCAGAGCTTTTTTTAAAATCATAGCATAATTAGGCCTAAATATATTTATTTTTCCGATCAAAAATTATTATAAAAGATTGTGATGTTGTACTGCATATAAGTATTGCGTAATAGACTGAGGTATATCTCTTGCTTTGCATATACTTTTTTCTTTTGAAATGTTAATACTAGTTGCAACTACTGGAGTTTTTAGTTCATTTAATATTGAAATCGCAATAGGATAATTAGGAATTCCTATGCCTATGCTGCCTTTAAAGAATTCATTTGGTAATATGTTATTATTTTTAAGCGGTAAAATATAGGTAATTGGTCCAAGGAAAAGGTAATTTATTAAATCGATGTACTCTTCCTTTCCTTTGCTATGTTTGTCAAACTGTAAACATTATCAACAACTTGTTACTTTAATTGTTTAAGTTAATTGACTAAAAGCTTTACATAGGAGAAATTAAATTGAAATGATTATACATTTTAAATGGACCAATGTATTATCAATAGTGTCTACGCAAATTACATGTAATTATTAAAATTATTGTGACGATTTTAGTTTACAATTTGTATTAGTGTTTAGACATGACGATCAGAAGATAATTATAGAGTGCAATTTGTTATGTGAGACAAACGTTTTTCGAGAAATTTTATGAAATTATTTTTATAATTTATTCTTCTTCTTCTTATGGTGCCGATCCGGTTCGGATGTTGGCTATCATGATGGCTATTCTGACTTTGGAAACAGCTGCTTTGAAAAGTTGGGTCGTCGACTGGTTGAACCACGTTCTTAGATTTTTCAACCATGAAATCCTTCTTCTACCGGGACCTCTCGCACCATACACCTTTCCTTGCAGAATCTTTTGGAGCAACACGTAACGGTTCTCATTGCGCATAATGTGTTCCAGGTATTGGAGCTTTCGCACTTTCACGATGTCAAGAACCTCTTTATCTTTATTCATTCTTCGAAGAATTTCTACATTGGTGACTCTGTCCCTCCATGATACGCGTAACATTCTTCGATAAAGCCACATTTCAAAGGCTTCAAACCTTTGAGGCTGAGGCCTCAGTGAGCGTCCAAGCTTCCACGCCGTAGAACAGTACAGAGAACACATAACATCGAAGGAGACGCATATAATTTATTAGTAAATTAAAATTAAAAATTAAAAAAAAATTAATTTAATTTATTATTTATTATTTTTATAATTTTATTATTATATTTAGTTCATAATATATAACATTGTGTATTTGTAATTTGTATAAGACGGAAATAAATTTATTTTTTATTTCAAATTATATTGTTTGTATGCATGTGAACATTCATGCCTTCAGATATGTGAACATTCATTCTCATTTATGTGAATATATCTGTATTGATTTGTTAAATTTACAGTCAAATGAAATTTTCCAGTCCAAAAATTGTTTATTTTAATAATTTAGAAGAACAAAAGAATCATCATCTATCCGTCTAAACAAAAAATTAAAGTAAACGACTATTGTTCAATAACAATGCCAATAATACCAATTCATTCATTATTAGCCATGATTAGATTTAACGGTAAATTGTAGACGTGATCAAGTGGAAGTTTGCGTGCCTAATGGTTAATGGGTTGGTCTGATTGAATAGCTTTTGTTTTAACAACAGCAAACAGCAAACACTTTGACAAGGTACAAACATTGCAGATTATTCTCTACTACTTTACGCCCGTAGGCCGTGTTTAACGTATACTAAAGTTTTCAATTTAGTAAACAATTTAATATAGGCTTCACTCATATATTATTGCGCAATTTTCCTTTTGTAATTTCCTGTTTAAATATAAACATGTTATTAATTTTAATAATTATTTTGCCATTATAATTTTAAATCTATTTTCAAACACGTGTAGAAATATTTTAAATTAGGGTCATAACTTATTGATTGATAAACCCAATTTTAATAAAACGGATAAAATGGATACACCACCTGTTGCATCTAGATCTAACATACATATAAAAAAATTTAAAAACGTTGATGGAAATTTTTTATATATATATACACGTATTAGAACAGATTTAATGTTTTTAGAATAATTTGTAATGACTAAAGAATTCAATGGTAGAAATTTTCAGTAAAGCATTAACAATATTTCCTGTGTATGGTAACAGTCGCATCTACCAGATGTATTCTACTTTTTTAATTACGATTATCAGACAACGACTGCCATGCTGCCCTTCTAAGAAAGAAGGCAGTAAGTGCAAAAAGCTGAAGAGTGGGAAAATGGCTTTAAAGTATTTTCGACAGCTGTAACAAAATTATTAATGGTTTTTTTTTGTTTTACGTCTGACTGGTCTACAATTTCTGCTAAAGCCGACGGAATTATTAATAAAACATCATGATTTTGTGATATATGGTAAAAAGTGAAGTTTTTTACTTTTTTTAAGTTTAAAATTTAAAAATATTAGTTTCAACAATTTAAAAAGCAGATACTGCTATAATACTAAGCAGTAATAATTATATAAATACTAAGGTAAAAAACATATACTGATATTTTTGCTTAGTAAACATACCTGGTTGTTTGAATGAGGTTGGTAGGAGAGGGAGGCTTGTCGACTAGAGGTTTCCTGATTTCTGATATCAGAGACCGAAATCAGTTCCATTGGAAGTTCAGCTTGGAACAGTTGGTTAAGAAGAAGAAATTATTTGATGAGGTGACCAGGAGAACGAGGAGAAGAAGAAGAAAGTAGAGATATTTAGTTTGAGGTAAATTCATTAAGAACTCAAATATAACTAAAATACAATATTAGAAATATAATGCTGGAAATTTTAACAACTACAAAATTTTTTATAAATAATATAGGTAATTAAAGTTTTACTAAAATAATTGATTTAATTTATTCTTTAAAAAAACAAAATGATTGTATTTTTATGTAACTTTTAACACTGAATTCACAGTGAACATAATCCACTTGTTATTTATATTCTTAGTTTTAGACTCGAAAATATCCTATACGTGTCATGTCAAACGTACGTATTAAACTACGACAATTAACTTTGTAGTTGTGCTAACTTCTAACTGAACGTACGTTGTATTCATCACGTTTACGCTATAAAACATCAACATAACATTTGACTGTACGAAAATATATACGAATATTAAGTTCTAAATTTATAAAATTTCAAACTAGTTTAAATTGTGCTGAAAAGTGGAGAATCATAAGCAAAAAAAACATCAGTTCAGATTACACTTCGACCTCGTAAATGTCCCGTCTTCGTCTTATTAACGCAAATATTCCCCAAGACGATAAAGCACCTACAGTCTATTCATCGAATTTGGAGATACGCAGTAAACAAATGGATCACGTGATAGCTGTTGATTCATACCAAAATCAAGGACCAAGCATAACCAAGGTCATTATGCATTCTTCTAACACCAGTCTTCGTTGCATTATCCCTAGCTTAATATACAGTGCGAGTTATTTTTGATGAAAATAGATCATCGATTTCAATAGATTTCATAGATCATGAAGATTTGTTAAATTTTTAGAAGAAAAGAAAGGAACTATTTTCACGTAAGTGCGGTTCATTATCCAATAGCCGACATCAGTTAGGCAACGGGCAGTACAAATATCACGTGAACAACGCATGTATTAAATACATGCGTTGTTAACAAATTTTGTTGCTGCTTGTTTCTAAACTCGGTGAATTCAGTATAGGCCAATGATAATTTAAACGGTTGATGGAACAATCACAAAAACTTCAAACGTTTGGTACTAAATAATCGGCTTAAATTTCGTATCCTTTATCATAATAAATTTTAAATGAAATTTAAAAATATAAATAAAAATTATTTATTAACTCTAACACCTTTACGGAGTCCAACATGTTGGTGCAGCTAGCGGAAGTAAAATTTAAAAAATGCAGGCTTTCCGATCTAATAATATTAACATTAATATCTAATGTTTCTTTAAAAACCAATTTGTAAATAATTGAAGTTTGTAAAATATCGTCGTAAGAATCATTATTTAGTCGGTTATTTATCTTAGTGGGAATAGAGATTTGTTTAAATAAGCCGTTAGAAGGTTCAATATCATTACCGTTAAAGTAGGTCTACACAAAATCCGACGAAACGAATATTAATGATATATTGAAATGGGTGCGTAAATTTATCATCCTGCTCCATGAAATCCGCGTACAGTAAATTTGCATTAACGTAATTTTATATTTCTTGTACTTTATTATACAAATACTGTTTTGTATTATAAATCACTTTCATTCAAATGAAGTCTTTACAATTATTTTAATCGGTATTACACCGTTAATGCACTATTATGTTTTACCTTCATTATTCTCCATAATCACTATGGGTAGAGTGCTACGCTTTAAAACGGAGGTTCCGTGTTAGATTTCCAACTAGAGTCTGGAAAATTATCACAAACCCACCGTTTTTTTAAATCCAAAGTATTTGCTAATGGTGTAAAGAATTGGACGTTAAACAGGGCGATTATCTACAAACTCGAAGTCTTTGAACTCTAAGTGTACAAAAAAATGAGGATGCTATGGACCCGAAAAGTTACAAACACGTAGAATAAATAAGGGCCCAGGGGTAATTAATATAAGCTTCAGTACATCGGGCATATCATGAGCAATCAAAAAATATATGAAATATTACAACACATCCTGCAAGGAGCTCTTTTTCCTAAAAGGAAAAAGAAATTATAATTTCGTAGAAGCATAAATTAAATAACCTAGATTTACATTTAATTCAATTGGTAATTCAATAAGTATCAATAGGTTCAATAGGAGGTTGTTGCATAACAGGCTATTGAAACATTTATATTGTTGACGTTAAACATGGTATTGATTGCTGGATCATAGAAGATATTAACCATGAACTCAATGTACCAAGGATTATATCAACTTTTCAAAAATGCTGTCAAGAGTGATATAATTTTTTATTGCTATAATAAGCACGATAAATTTAGGCGGATGGGAGTTTGCTGTGTACTTCTCCACTTCCTCACCTCACCACTCTCACCACTCGAGCAATTTCTCCTATCTTAGTGCTCCAATTGACTTGAAAATTATACCTCATTTTAAAGTTTACTTCACCCTTTACGCTCAATAAATGTACTCTGCCTATATCTAATACACATCAAGTGATAAATTTATTATACTTGCGACGTACGCGTTCAAAAAAAATAAATTAAAAAAGAAAAATTTCAAACTGTTCTATTTTCGTGTTTAGAAATTAGCTTATTGTATTTGATTTTTACAGGACTACTGCAAGTATGATTTAAACAAGATATACATTACATTACAATTTATATGTAAATACATTACAATTCCATTTTTATTAATAATATATTACCCAACTGCAGTAAATAAATACAATAAATAACAAATACAGTAAATGAAAAAGTACAGTGAATTAACTTCTTTTACTAATGTAACGCGTAAAAAGCAGTGTACTTCTTGTAACAGTGTAAAGAGCGTAATGAGAGTCCTTTGAGTACATAGGACGTTGTGGAAGGGATACACAAGCGAGAACTCGCCCGCCTAAATTTTTCGTTCTTGGTATAATGCCAAATGATCGAACACCGAAAGAGGTGTTTACTTACAAGCCAAATGGTTAACATGGTGTTGGACTACCTCGGAAGAGATGGTAATCCTAACTTCCTTGACAAACAGTAGGTATAGATACTCAAGTCACGAGATTGCCTTTTGCCTATGTATGGGCTGTGAGGAAGGGAAGTGAAATATTTGCAGTGCTGCCAACCTCAACAGTAAGATACTACTCGTACATTTCACTACCGTGCAGTTTCTAGATACATTTTTTAAGCTGTGGTTTATTCCGAGAAAATGTTTTCTTCATAAACCTTAAAAGAAATAAATGTGACCTGTAATATTGCCTATAACTTAATTACATGACTAGAAATGTTTGATTTACTGTAATTACGAATGAATCACCTTCCTTACTATTGCTGTCATCGGCTTTTTCATTATCAGTCTCTCTAGTATCTACCTAACCGTTTTCTTTTTTTACCAGGTGTCAACAAAACTGCTGAAGAATAGCTTCTTCATGTCCTTAATTTCCTTTTTTATTTTTCGAATTGTGCAAAGAGAAACATCACAGTAGTTAGCCGCTCGCTCACGGCTTTTTTTAAGAGGCACAGATAGTTATTTTTGTTTAGCTTCAACTTTACAACATTTTGTTACATTGCGTTCAGCACTGTGAATAGTTCGACCACGTTTTCGAGAAACCGACATTTGTGTTTACGGTAACAAACAATTACTATATTCGTACAGTTAACCTACAAAAGGTTCCGCGATATACTGTATATGCTCTGGGTATAGTACAAGTTGTTATGTTTGTCATACTGATTAAAGCAGTCGCGCATGCGCACTGATGCATTTTCCCCTTTACCCCTCGTTGCAAACAGTGGCAAACTCGTGACTCAAGTGACTACATATTATTACTTAATCTAAAACTGGAACAGGTTAGGAGGCCTAATCTGTATTATTTATTTTGATGACTTCATTATAACACACTAAAAGAGTTACTTATTTGTAGATTAATTATACCGGCAAGTCTATACCACATAAGTATAATTTTTCTTTTCACTAATAAAACAATTAAACGTTGTGAGTTTTTGAACTAATGTTGTGAATGTTGAACTAAATGGTGCGAATAGACATACTAAAGTTTTTATTTACCTGGTCGTACTGTAAATGCAAATGTGATCCATAATTGAGTTACATAGCAGTGAACTTGTTAAAGCATACATATTTTATGATCAGCCGCACTCCTCTAATGCGCTCATTCGTCTTTTACACAATCGTACTACACGATTGAGTGATTGAACCTTGTCACAATAAACAACTTATGTAATCACCCAGTAATGTTGATATTTTAGGAAAGTAACTATTGTCTGACATTATATAACACATTCAGAAAGTTTTTCTTTATTATTCAGCAAATTTGATTGCAACTGTTAATTTAATCTATATTTTAGTAAAGTTAATAAACCTCTTTTTCCATTTTTGTTTTATTGTACTTATTGAAATTTGTTATACAACATACTAATGAATTCAACAGAATAACCCCTAAGGGGACCCGGAATGCCTATCTATGTAATGTTAATGTAAGGAACATTTTCTCAAAAACTATTAGTTATCCTGTCCAATTTTCTTGTGGTTACTTTTAGTGCAATTCTACACCCACTGAGTTATTAGCATCGTGATATAGTTGTTAGGAAGAAAAGACTTTTTTTAAATTACCAATTTTTAAAATCATAACGTTTTGCCTTTTGAAGTGAAAAATAAATATTTAAACACATTATTTTATTGAAATGGAAAATAAATATTTAAACACATTATTTTACTGTAATATTAATTCAGTACATTAAAATTATTGTATGAAAAGCTGTGCAAAAATTTAATTAAAATCGATTTACAGCTGAGAAATGTTCCTTATGTGTCAAAAATTTTATTGCTATTTACGGGAAACAAGAAAAAACTAAAAGAGAACATATTATACATTAAATAATTCAATATGTTATTTTTTACAGTTCATAGGTTAAATTATATTCACAGGTGGTCTGGTGCTAACTTAAAATTTTAAAACAAATATTGTCGTACAAAATAAAAAATTATGTATTTATCTGTTGTCATTCAAAAAAATATAGATGTTATGCAAAAATGGTGACGTTTAAAAAATAACGTAAGGACTCAAAATATTTTTAGTTTTAAAAAAATTGCAGAACACCCTACAAATTATAGGCTACCTATATTGTTGGATGCAGAATACTCTGAATTTTAATAATTTGCAAAATACCGGATTCGTGAATTTTCAATTTCTTTCGGTCCGGATACACTTAATTCAACTGAGTACAGAAAATTTTATATAAATACGTATAATATTGATTCTGAACTATCAACACAAATATAGAAAATTTATATTAATAAACTTGCTACTAAATATCTAACTGTACTCAAAACAACTAAAACAAAGACAACTAAGCAATATCAAAGTAAAGTTATGTCAAAACAAGACGGATCAAGAGAAAAACAATTCTACTGTTTATTTGAACTGCATTTAATATGAACAGCTGGCGAAACGGTTGGGGTAGAGAAAAGATTGAAGGAACCAACCAGCATCAATACCAAAGATGTCGTAGAGTAAATACGGATGGATCTGTCGTCAACCACAATGCTATTTTGGTTTTCTTTTATTGAAATTGAAACATATCTACTTCTTTGTCTAGTTCACTTCAGAATCTTCCACTTCAATGTAAATATAACAATATTGTATTATTATTTTACTTATGATCTACCCTCTTTTATAATTTTTATAATATTATTGTATAAGCTTTCATATAATATTAAGAAAACCTTAATTAATAAAATGTAATAGAAATATTTTTACTATTATCAGACAATTGTTTTCAATACAGATTTTCATTAAGTAAAACATAAAAATATTTTTAATTATTGTGTTGAAATAAACATGTAATTCCAAGAATACAATTAACTTAAGTTCTGAAATTAGTATTGATTGTCGTGCTTTGCTTCATAAAAAAATTGTTTTAAATTTTATGATAAGAAGAGAAGAGGTCATTCTTACAGGCTTTGATAGATTTTTCTTATTCTACTTCCTACTTTTCTTTACATACTGCTAATACAGAAGATTAATGGTGATAGGTGAGAATGATATCTATAAAATACCCTACCGGTAATCAAAACGGGACATCTAACGTAAAAGAAAGTCGCGTTGACCACTACACCATGAGGAAATAGGCTTCCATAGAAGCTATATGTGAATGATTTCAATTATCTTCGACTTAATTACAACTCAATTACAACTTAATTACTTTTAACGTACATGTGTGGTCACTAATTTTCATTTCCATTATATTTAGGTGAACTTAATAATATTTATTATATCATAACAGCTAATTCTTATACATAAAATTGATGAGTTTAAATTTTCGGAGAAAATTAATAGAAACTATGAACTGGCAAAACTAGAAAAACGATTGAAGAAACAACGGAGTGAAGGAATGAAGGCGTTTTGGAAAAGAAAGAAATTTAAACTATGTAACGTGATTCCTTAGCAGTCAGAAAGCAAAAAAATTAGGAGTTGTTACTTTTTTAGAAAAAAAGAAACTTAGCACTTATCGCCTGAAGGAGTTGTTACAACCGTAACCAGAAAGTTTAGCAGATATTCTAACATACTAACTAAAAACTGAAGTAGTACAAGTTTAAAAAGTTATTTACTTTTACGCGGTCAGTGCTCTGAATTTGTAATTATTTTGGGTTGTTGTCACGTTTTAACGACACATATACCATTGAGTGATTTTTTTAGTTCGTAACTGCAGGATATGTTTAAAAAAAGTATTATTTATTGTCTTACTTGCTCCATTTAAGACAATAAATAATACTTTTTTTAAACAATGCCAATGGCTTAAGTCAACATATTCAAGAATTAATCACATTTTTAAACATACACAACGTCGATGTCATGCTTTTATCAGAAACTCATTTCACTAACAGGAGTTACGTCAGGTGCAACGGTTATTCTCTATACTTTACTAATCATCCTGATGGTACAGCGCATGGAGGCTCTGCTATATTAATAAAAAATAATATAACATTACGAACTTCAAAAATTCGAAACACCTTATCTACAAGCAACAAACATTGTCATTGAGGACGTGCGCGGACAAGTAACAATTTCAGCGCTATACTCCCCCCCACGGCATCACATTACGGCCGCTCAATTTGAAACTTTTTTTGAAAGTTTAGGTAACAAATTTATTGCGGGAGGTGATTACAATGCGAAAAATCAGGCTTGGGGTTCTCGTTTATGTAATCCAAGGGGTAGAACTCTGTTTAATGTTGTACAAAAACATAATTTAGGCTTGCTATCGACAGGTGAACCAACGTACTGGCCAACCGATCGACGCAGGATTCCGGATCTCCTCGACTTTTTTGTTACCAAAAATATAAGTCAAAATTCTTTTCGAGTAAAATCGGTCCTGGATTTGTCCTCAGATCACACTCCTATAATCGCCAGCGTAGGTTGTAAACTACAAGAAAAGAAGAAACTCCCCGTTCTGTGTAATAAAAACACAGATTGGGCCTCCTTTAAGCGTCTGGTTACCGAAAATATAATTCTGAATGTGTCGTTAAAATCACAAGACGAGATTGAGGAAGCGGTTGAGCATTTTAATAAGGTAGTGCAAAATGCCGCATGGAAATCAACTACAGATGCTGACAAAAACACTCATGGCAACAGTTGTCCTGCTACCATTCGAGAATTGATAAACTACAAACGAAGATTACGTCAAATTTGGGAGCATAGCAGACACCCAGATGACAAAACAAGATTCAATCGTGCAGCACAACATCTAAAGTACACGCTTCTAGAACTGCGTAATCATTATTTCCAAGACAGGTTGGTTCAATTATCTCCAACGGCAGCTACCGACTACTCATTATGGAAAGCTACAAGATACATAAAACGATCAAAGAAACAAATTCCACCTCTTCGTCTAACGGATGGAAATTGGGCTAGGACCACAAAAAAAAAGTGGAAGCGTTTGCGGAATATCTGTCCACTGTCTTCCGTCCACACGACGATGATATCGATCGAAAATTAGAAGAAGACATTTTGGAACATCTTGAAGCCCCATTTCAGCTATCACCTCCTATCAAATCTTTTACTCCAGCTGAAGTGATAACTACAATCCAAACGCGCCTGAGTTCCAAAAAAGCCCCTGGCTATGACCTAATTACCGGTGAGGTGCTAAAGCAACTCCCAAGGAAGGGAAGTTTACTCCTGACATTCATTTTCAACGCAATTCTAAGGACGGGTTGCTTTCCATCTCAATGGAAAGTTGCCCAAATAGTCATGATTCTCAAACCTGGCAAGGAACCTACCGAAATTACGTCATATAGACCGATCAGTCTTCTATCCGTGACATCAAAAGTTTTTGAAAAATTACTACTTGATCGTTTAAAACCTTTTTTGGAAGAAAGTGTTTACTCGGATCATCAATTCGGTTTCCGTGAAAAACATTCTACGATAGAACAGGTACATCGGATAGTTAACCAAATTCGATATACCTTAGAAAAAAAGGAATTTTGCTCAGCCGACTTCTTAGACGTAGCTCAGGCGTTTGACAAGGTATGGCATTTAGCTCTTCTACACAAAATTAAATTAAACCTGGATCATAATTATTTTCCTATTCTAAAATCATTCTTAACCGATCGTTTTTTCCAAGTGAAATTTGATGATGAGTTATCGACCTTGCACCTAATTCGTTCAGGTGTACCTCAAGGTAGCATTTTAAGTCCTTTTCTATATACGCTATTTACGGCAGATATTCCTGTAAATGAACTTGTAACAACAGCAACATTTGCCGATGACACTGCTATTATTGCGTCTGATGCCTCCTCAGTCCACGCTTCTGAAAAACTACAGCAACATTCAAGATAACATTCAAGACT
Organism: Catonia carolina; assembly: GCA_035578175.1. NCBI lineage: Eukaryota > Metazoa > Arthropoda > Insecta > Hemiptera > Achilidae > Catonia > Catonia carolina. The sequence continues at coordinate 88,973,413 of JAQMRL010000002.1, forward strand.
GGTGCCAAAAATGGAGGATCAAAGTAAATGAACAAAAGTCTGCACACGTAACCTTTACGATGAAACGAGAATCATGTCCACCAGTAACGTTTCGCAACAACGTAATTCCACACTCAGATGATGTGAGATACTTGGGAATCTATCTAGACAGGCGATTGACGTGGAAAAAACATATATGAACCAAACGGAAACTACTCGGACTTAAATTACGACAACTGTATTGGCTTGTCGGGAGGCGATCACAGTTGTCTTTGGAAAATAAATTGACACTGTACAAGGTGATGATAAAACCAGTTTGGAGTTATGGAATTGAACTCTGGGGCACAGCAAGTACGTCTAACGTAGAAATATTACAGAGATTTCAATCGAAGTTTCTTCGCCTTATATGCTGTGCACCTTGGTATGTGCCTAATGAAGTACTCCATCATGACCTGGGCATACCTACGGTGAGAAAAGAAATTAGCAGCCGGAGTGAAAAGTATTTAAACAAGTTGGACACTCATTTTAATCATTTGGCTATAAATCTTCTCGATGACAATATTGAAAATCAAAGACTCAAGAAGGCGAGAATATTAGATCTTCCATTTCGTTTCACCTGCTAAAAAATGTTTAACCATCTTTTTAAAATTAAAAACACAAAGTTATATTGCGGATGGTCAACTCTTATTTCTTAATGAACTAAATCCATAGCTCTCATTAATCTACAACTAATCATCTAATGAATTTTCAATCATCAATTACACAGACCATCAGTATCACGTCTTCATTCACTCCTTTTCACACCTTCATTCACTTCATCCGTAAAAAAAAAAAAATATACGTCATCAGGATTAAGAAGAAACCCTTCATAACTTTTAACCAAACGATCACACGGAAGCAACGCTGCTGAGTGCTGTCTTCTTCAAGTTATATTCATTTTCACAACATTTACTGAAAGTTTTTGTTAAACTGTTTGTAAATAATTCTTATTGTTAAAAAAAAAATTGTCTTACTTATCGTTCTCAATTTTTTAACAGAAAAGTATCTGTTCAAGTACTACTTATTCTTTTCCTGTTGTTTTCCTTTCAGTTATCTTACCGGAAAATTTATTTTCTTAAAGTATATACCAAGGGTGTTTATGCAATAGACGTTGCTATGTTTTCATTTTGAAAATTACTTTTACATAAATTAATAAAAAACAAACAATGCTTAAGTTCTGACACGTTAATTTGGAAAAAAGATCCTGTAGAAAATCATTAATTTCTAAATAAACACCTCTGAAATTGAACACTTTGCAACAAGTAACTTAAATTATATAATTATATCTTAATTATAGAAAAATTCGATCATTACTAAAACTCTTTAAGACAAGTAAAGTATCTGAATTTTTACATAACTTTAATGTAATATAACTTTTCATTACTTTAATGTAGTGTTTGCTAGACTGAGGCATCTCAATAAAAGCAATACCGAACGTAAAAATGTCAATAATTTTGTAAGCCTTGTGATTAGTTTTTAATGGCTTACAGATTCTAATCACGCCTGAAGAAAGCGTAGTTTAAAAAATATACATCCTGAACATTATAAGAAAACTTTTACGGGTTAGTAAATAAAATAAAATCATATTTAAACAAAAATCACCGAGTGACCTAAAATTTCTGTGTAATCACGCTAAATATTAATTTCAACTGAAAAAACTACGGCAAATTTTTAGTAATGTTCATAAAAATTACTACATTTCTGGTTGACTAATATTTACAAATAACCAATTAGACGAAGTTATGAGCTTTGATTAGCACGTAAAGTACGAAGGAAATAATGACGATTGTATCACCATACCGGCCGACCAGCATTACGGTGAAAAAAAATAGGGAGACGCTGATCGGTGTACTCCATAAACGCGAACGATTTTTCTTATTTATTTAAAGATCTATTAGTTAAATACATATTTTTATATGACTCTGTTTATTATCTAGTTATCTACAAGTTTTATATCTGAAAACTCCTGTCATAACAATATTAATATTTACACGATGATATTCGAGCGGGCACTTACAAAATTCGGTTGAATAAAACCTGACAACTATAACAAACTGGTCAGCTCGTTGGCTCAGTGGTTAGCGCAACTGGCTTCTACGCCGGGCTCCCGGGTTTGATTCCCGGTCAGATCTGGCATTTTTTCATCACTCGTTTTTATTTAACACCCTCCTAACCATCTGCATTAGCAGTAATTGCAAAAGAGTCGGACGTTAAACAAAAAGAAAACTGCTACTAACAATCAAGCAACGCAAAAACATATTATACCACAAAACAAAATTTATGCTACAGCTAGAAAAATGATTAATAAAAATTTTACATTACAATTGTTTGCATTGCAAATGATTTTTTTTCAAATTTACTATAACACGTAAAAAAGACCTTTTTCTGTAGAAGAACAATTTTTTTATCAAATCAGTTTTTTGGCTCTTCCAAAAACATTTTGTGATTCGGGATCACAAACATTTTTGCGCTGTCCGATCCCAAAAAAAAGATTTTTTTGTAGCGCTTATGGGATCGGTCTGAGTATCTGAAACATTTAGTAACACTTAGTGTTATAGTTTGCTCTATAATGTTTAACACTATAATGTGTTATATTTTTGAATAAAAATTAGGGAAAACGTATAGTTAAAATGATTTATACGTTAATCCGGCACTCGGAAGAAACTCACTCTGACACGTTAAGGAGTTATCCGGTAACGTGGTGTAAATTCAAATTTTTAATGTACATTTTCAAACCAGTAATATAAAATACTCTTATAAACTATTAATACTATTATAAACCAGTAATAATAAGTATTTCAGTGCACTAGTTTATGGTGATATGTAAAGAGAAAAGTCCTGAATTTGGTTTCCGGTTAGTATTTTAAAAAATAGTATTAAAACCCAACGATACAGTAAAACCCAAAACCATTAAAACAAATAAACTAATGTGACTTTTTATTACAGATCTTTGGACTATGGTCTGAAGTAAGAAGTTTTAAAATAGTCGGATATAGTGGCAGAAATGTGTTTTATATGCAGTTCACTGTAATGTCTCTATTCATACATTCGGTAACTGTTCTGTATAACTGAAAACTTCTTAAATTAATTTTACAAAATTTGATATTTTTTCGTTATACCGAAAGTTTAAAAATATTTGTTTCGTTGAAGATATCGTAAAATACTATCACGTTTCCCCGGCTAGAAGGTTCTTGTGTTGTGTTTTGTGTAATAAATTTGGTTTATTATCTTAAAAGTGCACTAATCTTCGTTCACTTGTTTGTTTATCGTGACAGGTAAATAATTGTACTATTGTTCAAGTCTTACATTTTTAAAACATTTAGTTAACAATTAGATAGTTTATTGCAATTTATTAGTATTCATAACTTTAATAATTACTAATATAAGCAATATATACGTTAATAAATAGTCCACTTGTTATAGGTTTTAAAGGAAGTTTTATTATTTAGAATTAATTAGATCCTGTAAAGAACCCGGAATAAACGAAACCATTCATTGATTTTTACAAAAAAAACTGTAAAGTGACTAGCCAGGACTTTCGATACTGAGAAATTTCAGTTAAATAGAGCTTTATTAAATTAGAATTTCACTGTACTGCTAAAATTTATGAATTAACACATATTATTAATTTTTAGTTTTTTAGTTAAAGGAAAGAAACTCCACGTATAAAAATGTGTTACATTTAATAGATTTTAAAGACGTAACCTGATAAATGGATACATTAACTTACACGATTAGTAAAAGAAAGCAAGATAGCAAACTTGAGACTCAGCTAGAGATAATCGGAATATCGGAAGAATAAAAAGCAAGACATTTGAAAGTATTTATTGCAATTGGTATTCAATTCAGCAATTTTTATCCCCGATTGAATGTGCAATTTACTGGGAAAAAAGTTTAACTGAAAAATAAAGGTTAAATTGAATAAGCATGCAAGAATAATAATGATAAAAAACCTATCAACAACTTTCACATTATAAACTAACCTAAAAATTTATAAAAATGTTAGAATATATAGTTCATTCCACTTATCTTTGGAACTGTTGTAAAAATACCACTGTTCTGCTATTGACTGGATGCATAGTTTCAAAAACTGCTTAGCGCGGGCCTTCCCAATTGCGAGAGCAAAATTGAATCAATTTTCAATTGAACCAATTGAAATCATATTTAACTATGAACATTTTTTTATGATAAAGCCCTGAAATACGCACAAGAAGCACCTAAGTAGCCTATTTACTATACCAGAAGGATAAAAAAACATAAATAAATATGTTAATATTAGTAGCACGACTTGTCACTGGTGTCTGGCCGTCCGATACAGCCACAAGAATATCTGACTGAAAAAAGTTCGAATATGTTTATACTTGTTGTGCTGGATGTACCCCACAATTGAAGCCAATATATAATATATGTCCACATGGGTTTTAAAAGGGATTTATATAAAATAATTTTTGAATCGTTTGACAAAAGTAAGTAACCTATTTACCAATTAACCAGTATAGTTTACATACTGTCGCTCAAGGTGTTTTTTTTTTAAAATTATGTGATGTTTCCATGTGAGCCGACGGTCTAAATAGTCCCAAGTATTTTAATCTTGGTTGTGTGGTAAAGCAATGTTGTTTTACGTTACTGGTTGCCAAAGTAAACTAATAATCAAGGAAACTAACGCCAAAGAATTCGGTTGATCTTCTAATTGTTCTTGATATCTTGAACTTAACTGAATTTTTTCTTTTGAGGTATACGTGTCAATGGAATTTTTAACCAACGATTTATTTCCTTTAATGATTGTTTTCTTAACTTTTTGAGAAGTAAAATTTTTAATTAATTTTGTTTTTTTCAGATTTATTAAATTATTTCATTTTTCATGTTTTAAAACTATAATACCAAAACAAATATTTTTTGAAAAAAGTAGAAAAGGCAATGATAATAGGTTTTTATACATAAACGTAAATTGTGTTAAAAATCTCAGAATTGCAAATTTCTAAAAAGCAATTTTAATAGAATTTCTCGCCTTTTTCTCTTGGAAAACTATAAGATATAAAGTCTTATGCATTTCACGGCTCATAAATTATAAGAAATTTTAGAGATAAAAAGAAAGTTATGACGCAGTACAGAAGTCGAAGTTCCTTTGAATGCATTCATCCTTGCTTCTAGTACTCTTTGTACAGAGGAAGAGTTGTGAAAAGTTTATTTCCTTTGAATAATATAGGTACGAGTAGAATGCAATATATTTGTTTTCTATGTGTCATAATCTGCAAAAATATCTTTAATATATTCATTTAATTTAATGTCACGGTGTAAGTTTTAATATAACTTACGAGTATATGATTGTATATATATAAGTAATTTACATAAATCACAAGGATGTTCATTTTAATGTGAATTGAATGAGTTCTGAAGTTCATCATTTACATTTTTTTAACTTTCTTATTATTATTTTGTAAAGTTATTTGAGAACTTTAATAGTGCAACAATTAAATTCCTTAATGTTTACTTATCTTTATATTTTGTTACCGTTCTAAGTCAACTTTTTTTCAACAAAACTTTCTGATTTTAATTCAGAATACAACTACAAAAGTATATTACTTCTTGGAGTCTAAAAATGATAAGCTATATTTAAAAAATTACACAAAGCTTTACTGCATTAAAAATGTTTAATTCGTTATTTTTCAGCAATGTCTACGTGTAATTTCAGTCGTTATATTAAGTTACTAGTATTGAATAAATTGTTGGGATTTAATTCACAAATAGTTGAAAATGTAAAATTTGTGTCTGTGAAAGCAATAACATTCTAACGTAGCTTGGCTTGAAATTCTCTTCAACAAAAACGTGATTTTCTGTGCCATTTACCGTTTTTAACACAACAACTCTTTTTCGAGGTTTATCATTTTTCTCACTACATCATTTGTAGGCCTACATTTTACACTGCGTCATTCTTCAACTTTTATTCTTTTCCTCTTTACTCTACATGATCTTTTTATAGGCTATTTATTTTACTGATTTTTCTTTATTTTCCGATTTGAATAATAAAAACAGTCGATGTTAATGTCAATTTTCAAATTTCATAGTGAAAATCCATTACAGAAATATCAGAGAATAATTAACTGATTAAACCTTGAAATTCGCCAACGGTATTGTTTAATACAGCCGGTTGCAAGCCCGGAGCCTCATCTATCAAGTTATGAGGAAGGAGGAGCAGGAGGAGTAACATCCTCGTAAAAAAACCTGGGTCTATCTGGCTCCGGATTGTAGCACCCAGTTATAGGGCCCCTGCCTAGGGTACAGGTGAAAACCGGTGAACGGTTTCGTCGGCGGAGGAGGAAAGTTCCCAACGGTGGTGAGAGCAGAAGGGCCTAGAGGAGTAAACCCTGAAAGAAAATCCTGCGAGTCTGGGAAAAGTAAGATTACAGCCCTACCCCCAGGCTTAATCTGCGTGGCGCCCGTAACGTAGCCAGAGGATTTTGAGATTACTGACAAACATCACGATGTAGCCTCGGATAAGACTGGTAAAATGGATAAAAGAAAAACGAAAATAAAACAGTTTAAGAGATTTGGGATAGCGGATAACTTAAATATTGGTACATGGAATGTGAGGGGTTTGAGACAGAAAGAAGAAGAAATAATCAAAGAAAAGGAAACATGAAGTTAAATATACTTGTTCTGACGGAAACGAAAAAGAAATTAAGTGGTAAAACAAAGATTCAGAATCGCTGTATGTTTTATAGTGGAGTACCTCTAAAGAAGAGAGCGCAAGCAGAAGTGACCTTGATGATGGACAGTGTCTAAACTAACACGTTCCATACTTAATTCGTAAATATTATCTAAACTATACAGAAATTGACCATTTTGACATTAAATTTAGACTTTTCAGTCCAAATTACACATGAATAGTGTCATTTCCTTTAAGTTTGCTTCAGGAAGTATCAATAATGGTTTTTCTCGATTTCTGAAAAATCAGCTTTTTGGAACATGTGAGTTTTGATTCTAGCGTGCTCATGTATAGATACAGAAAGTGGAATTCTGCAGGAATTCAAATAAATCAGGGAGTAAGACAGGGGTGTAGCATGTCACCAATACTCTTCAATGTATATATTGACGATCTGTTAAGGAAGTGGAAAACAATATGGGAACCAGGGATTCCCATCAACAGGAACTTCAAATTTGGCATAATTTTGTTTGCAGACGATCAAATCTTTGTTGAAGACTCCAAAGATAATTTACAAAAATCAATATACCAACTGCAAGAAATAGGTAAAGACGTAAATCTAATAATATTCACAAAGAAGACAAAGATAATGGCTTTCTGTGAAAGAGATGTAATAAGATTGTAGTAGATAACAAAAGCCTAGATTAAGTTCGAAGTTTTAGATATCTTGGATATGAATTAAGTATAGAAACTGAGAAGGATATAGACAGGAAGGTTTAAAAATATATGTTGAACAATCAGAAGGACGCTGAGAAATAAGACGAGAAGAGATACACAAATACGATTGTATCAGGTGATGGTGGTTCCTACCCTGTTGTATGGCTCAGAGGCTTGGGTATTGACGCAACGGAAAAAACAAATGTTGGAATCGGCAGAAATGAGTTTTTTGCGAGCAGTGAAAGGATGCTCAAGGGTGGACCACATCAGAAGTGAGGACATAAGAAAGGAACTACAGGTAGTTAGCGTACATGAGAGAATCATAAAGTACAAGGAAAGATAGAAGGAACATCTAAACAGAATGACGGATAGAAGAAAACCGAAGCAGATGTGGGAATATAAACCACAAGGCAGAAGAGCTCTGGGTAGACTGAGGAAAAGATGGAGCTGAAGAGAGTGATGTCGGAACAGGACAAGGCCTAAACCATGAAGAGAAGAAGAAGAAGAAGTAGAAGAAGATTAAACCTTGAAAAATCATAAAATAAATGGTGAATCAAAATTTATAAAGAATTAACGAGGGAAATTTTTGTGGTTTATGTTAGGAAAATTCATAAATGAAAAACGTTGCCTCAAATTTACCTCTCAATAAGCAATTAAATGTTGTTTAAAATGTTTGATTTCTCAACCCATTTTCTGATCATATAAATAAAATTGTTATATGTAGGTCTGTGTACACAACCACTTGGATTTATTAGACATTTTCAGGAAAAAATTGAAAAATTTATAATAATTGAACAAATTGGATAGTATAGTGTAATTTTTTCTTCCGTAAATTATGCATTAAGTTCTGAATTATTATAACCGTTATAAACGCTTAAAAATAATTTTCAAAGTTGCATCTAAATAATTAGACTCGAAACTTAAATGAAAGTACTAACACAATCTATCAACTTGGAATAATAAACGTACGAAACAACTAATTTCATTTTAAAATTGAATTGCTAACTTAAGATATAATTTTCAAACAAATATTTCAATTTCACCAACTCAACTAATGTCAATTAATGGAGATATGGTATTTCATTTTCAAATAAGCTTTGTTTCCATTTTTTTAAGGTGATGTGATTTACAAAAGACGAGTTCCATAAAAAAATTTTAATTGTAAATTTTTGGCTTGTTTGTAGAAAACCTCTTATGCTATATAACAAAGAAAACTCATCTACTTTTATTATACCTAAAAATAAATTGTTGATTTTGTTGTAATAAAAAAAAGAAAAAGAAAAATATTTATAATAATTTTATTTTTAGCCCTGAATGTCAAGGTAGTTTTTTAAATATTCCTTCCTAATAACGTATGACCCGAAACAGAACTCTAACGAAATTCTAACTTAATAAGCTTTACTGTAGAATTTATAACAATGGATCTCTGTAGACTAACTAAAACAATTTTGGTCCCTAGAGAGCTAAGGTAATTTAAACTTGAGCTTGAATTTATTTTCAATTGAACAATAATATCGTTCTTACTTATACTGTAATGTGAGTAGGAAATTATCTCAAAGTCAATACTTTTAAACAGACATTGTGTGGGTAAATATAACCATAGTTTCTAGTAATGATTTCCCATATAGTTGATTTTTATTTACCAATGACAACTATATTAAAATAATTTATCATCTCTTTGGTATGTTTATTATCTGTGTATTTATGGTCATCTGCTTTGTTTCTAAGAATATTAAAAGATTTGTAAGATATACATAGGTTTTTTTATGTTTATTCCAGGTTCTTTCCGGATTTGGTGTTTCATAATTAACAAATCGTTATTTTAAATTAATAACGAGTATATTTATGAAATTTATATTTATATAAATTACTTACATTAATTATTTTAGTTATAACTACTAGTACATTACAATAACTACTTAACTTAATTATGGACTAAATTAATAATTACATGTTTTAAAAACTTACACTAAACTTAACTAAAAAGAAAACGTTTACAATCAATTAATAATATTAATTTCTTACTTACAGTTGTACATAATAACAATGCTATACTAAATGCCTGCTACTTACAAACTGTTTTACTACGCAACGTGTTATCAAAACTCACAATATAAAAGCGACACTTTACCGACTCTACAATTTGTTTTAATACTGATCAACCAACAAAAGAACGTCCGCTCTATGTAACCGACCTTCAAATTCTAGAATGATAAAAAATAAATAAAATAATAGAAATACAAATAATAAAATAAAGTAATCCAAAAAATTGTATAACCGAAAACATATATAGGCTAATGGAATACAATAGAATGCTACCTTGTACTAGAACAACAGATAACACCAGCGGTGCCCGGAAATAAAGTGCACTCGTCAAACTTGGTCACTCACACGAAATATGCATACAAATATTCATGTATAGTATATTGTCACAAATGTCAGAATATATTATTCTATGTTTACTACGCATGTTCTCTCTCTATAATTAGTTATGGAACCATTTATACTGGAGTAACTCCACAGATTCAACTCGGGTTTTCAAAATTCAAAATTGTGTCATCAGAATATTGCTAAACATTAAAATGGAAGAATTATGCCGAAACAAAATTAAAAGTTTGAAATTTAACTTCTGCCATCCTTGTATATTCTAGAGATCTCCAAGTTAGCAAAGAAGAACATACGACAAATTTGTTTAAGTTATAAAAGAATAACTTAACAATCCTTTATATTTTGATACTGCATTTTTAATCTGAGCAAAAACACACTGTTGGTACTAGATTAAGATAATAATTGCCTGATACAGTTAGTCAATATTTGTTAAATGTTAATGTTAATTAAATTTGAAACTATTAATTAATTATTAACAGAATGTACGTTTACATTATTAACCTACATGTAATTATAAAATAACCTATTCCCTCAATAGCGTCAAAAGCCACATGAATAAATTTATAAATCATATATTTTAAATTCGTTTATTTAAAATATGTGATCAATTGCTAATAATTGTGTTAAGCTGTCTTAAGAAAGTGCTAAGAAGGTAAATGGGAATAAGTTTGTACAACTTCAGATGGATTTCTCTTGAACTTTTAATTAAATCCTAATAACCTAGGAATGCAACAATGAACAATCCTAATTGAAATTACCATTACTATAATTTAACCTAGGATCTGCTAATATTAATCACAAGAGCTATAACGAAGCCCACCGCGGGTAGAATGTTGTTATGTAGTAATAAACATAACTTGTGTTGCATTGTTACATAACCAATAACTGCACAATAGAAAATTTGGTCCAAACAAAATGGAACTTCCTGTCAATATACAAATGATTTCTATGCAAATGAGTACTTTATATTACTTGTAAATGATGCACGCATATATAAAAACAAATGTTATTATCTAATCACATTTTACGCTTCTAAAATTTAAATTCTAATACCTAAATAATTACCTCTAGAACATTACTTATACGCTTGTTTCTGTGCGATGAATTTATTTTCAAAGCTCCCTTGGACACTGAATTTACTATTCCTTTTGTAACCCACAGAGAGCATGTAGCATAAGCCCAGTAGACATATTCTAATACAAAAACTTGTTCCATATTCTGTGATTTAAGTATCACATTAAAAAATATTATTCCTCTCATTATGAGTATTAGCGACCACGTCTGGTTGAAACAGAATGTTGGTATGAAATATATATAAATTTCTAAACCTACCTGAAATAGAACATACGTTGGGTATGAGTATACTCGTAGAACATACAATTAAGTAGCTTACACTTTTTATTTAGAGATTGTTACGTTCTCTTCCCAATATGAATATGTATGGTTATGTGTATATGATTATAAAGGAAAGTATTGTTTTCATGTTGATTTTTCGAAATCGAGTTTTGACCGGATCTATACGTTTTCAGACCCCCTGAACCCAAAAAACATGTTTCTAGAGATTGGTGTGTGTGTGTGTGTGTGTGTGTGTGTGTGTGTGTGTGAACTGAATATCTCAATAACGGAACATCGTGCGAACTTGAAACTAGTTAGATACTACTACCAGTACAAAAACTTGTTGCATATTCTGTGATTTAAGTATCACATGAAAAAATATTATTCCTTTCATTATGAATATTAGCGACCACGTCTGGTTGAAACAGAATGTTGGTATGAAATATATATAAATTTCTAAACCTAACTGAAATGGAACATACGTTGGGTATGAGTATACTCGTAGAACATACAATGACGTATGACATACAAGGACATGACACAAACATTTTCATCAAAATCAGTCAACCGGAAGTATTAGTTTATATTTTATCATTTTTCACGTTTTTGCAATTTTCTCAAAAATTGCTCCTATGATTTTTAAAAATTGCCTAATTTACTACATTTTTTATTCACTACAAGATAGGGTAGCGTCATGTCAGCTAAAATTCATGGAAAGGCTGTTTTCTCGTAAAAAATGGTTTTTTAAGATTGCAGCTTTAATAAGCATTTTAGCGCAAAAGTATGTAAAGTTGTAGAGAATTTAAAATCCTACAACTTTTATTTCAAAAATTTTTTTGTATATCGCTTAGTTTAGCGGTAATTAGTGATTTTCTGTTTTTTCCCCAAAATGTATAAAAAAATAGATTTATTTTTAGGATTTCAGCCTTAGTATGAATTTTACGACCAAAAGTGTATATGGTTAAATTTATTGGAAATTAGAGGATCTACAACTTTCATTTAGAGCATTTTTCTCTAAAGAGCATAGTTTAGCGTGAAAGAGTAATTTTCCGTATTTTTAAGCCAAACTGAGGTTAATTTTCATATTGCGCCTTTCACTCATGACTAAAGTAAGGTTATGTTTTTGAGGTCAGTTTTTTTTGTTTCTTTCTAATGTTTTATTGCTAATGTTAGGTTATATTGTTCATTATTTGCATTGGAAAGAGAAAGTCGAGTGAGTGTTTCACACCAGATTTTTAATTTAGGTTTGAAGCTGAAGTTTAGGTATCGTTATCCTCCAACATCACTTCACAAATATCTCGTATAAGTTAAGACCAGTTTTATCAGTTCTTTTTTTTAAGTATATTTTTGCTTATTTACAGCCAACTATCGCCGTGTTTATGTATGGGTTTAAATTCCACGTAAATAAATATTTGTGGGACAGCGTTGCTAGTTGCTAAAATTATTTTTCTGAAAATTCCAAGCTCTAGTAAAATGAACAAAAAACAATTATGAAGTAATAACTAAGGTACACAAAAAAACAAAAAATTATTTCTTTTTGTTTGTTGCAAAACAGGTGGTTGCACTTTTTTGTATAAATTTCCTATAAATTTGTTCATTATTAATATTTTTAATTATTTGTAACATCTATTATTAATAGTGATAATGTTTCATTTTGTTTTTTCTGTATTATATCTATTACTTATTGGTTTTGTTTTTTAATGTAAGAACAAATTGTACTTTTGCTGTCTAGGTAACAAAATTAATTAATTAACTCGCCACTCCAGCGACGCTTCGCGCCGCTTCCGTGTCTCGACCTCAGAGGGGTAGGTGGATCAGAATACATAAGTGGATCAGAACCATAAAAGTACGGGCGCTGCGCGCCCGCACTTTGTCATATGGTGAAGTTCGGCCGCCAAGGGGGTTAGGTGGATCAGAATTTATAATTGGATATGGTAAAGTCCTGTCAGAAGTTTTTAATTTTTAAGTTCTAAATATTGAAGTCTGAGATTTGAAGATATTTTACTTCTCAGGTTGAGGTTTGATGTTTATAAGTTTTACGTTTCAAAATTAAGAATTTTTACGTTTGAAGTTTTATAATAACCTTAAAATTATATTAAGGTTTGAAATTTTAAAATGTGAGGTTTGAAATTTTGGGGTTGCTTTGATGTTTGCTGTTTGAAGGTTGAGAGCTAGAAGTATCAAGTTATCCTGAGTGAGGAATTTTACAAGTTTGTGGTTCATGTTTCAATGTCAGAAGTTTTTTACATGGTCGAATTTGAGCGTAGTCAACGAATACCGTGCGTGGCGATGGTCATTGAAGCCTTAACATGATTAAAGGTTTCAAATTTTATAGCTTGAAATTCACTTATTGTTTAATAAAAAATGTATGTATTTTCTTCAAATTTTTTGGTCATCCCCTCATTGCCGAAATCAATCTAATGCGTTTCGAATCGGTCTGGTGATTTCTGCTCACATTTCTCTCTGTTAATTTTGAAATTTGAATGTTAGTGATTTTAACCTATAAATGTTTCATCCTGGGGTAATTCCTTGTATAGGTTCGAAGTTTCAAATATTAAATTTTGAACTTTGATGTTTTATAATTTGTATGTTTAAAGTTTCAATGATTGAAGGTTTTTATGTTTAAAAGCGTGAGTTCTTAAATTTTCGGATTGATGTTTTAAGTTTTAAAATTCGAAGGTTCAGGTTTTTAATGAATTTACATTTTAGGTCGAGGTTTGCTGGTTTTAGGTTTTACAATTTGAAAACTTGAAATTTTAAAGTTTGGGATTGATATTTGAAGTTTGATGCTTGGTTTATAAGATTACAGTTTGAAATTTCTAGGTGTGTGGTTAAGGTTTAAAGGTCTGACATTTAAAGTCAGACCAAAGTGAGTTTGAAGGTTGGAGATTTAGATGTTATGTGATTGACTTCTAGATTTTTACAAATAAAAGTTTGAAGATTCATAAAATTTTACAGGTTGAACCTGTAAAAGATTGAGGTTTGGTAAAAGTTTCAAAGTTTGATGTTTTATTTTAATTTTTGAATTTATTAGTATGTTAGTTTAAAGGCTAGAAGTTTAAATGTTTCAAATTTTGGTGCTTGACTGATAGTGTGCAGACGAAGGGGTTCAAGCTAAAAGTTTCCCGTTGTGATTTTAAAATTTGAAGGTCCAAATATTAAACATTTTAAACCTATAAGGTTTAATTTATAAATCCTTTAGGTTAAGTGAGGTTTGGAGGTTTAACGTTTGGAATTAAATAATTCAAAGAGTCACGGCTTCAGCTTCTTGTTTGAAGTTTGTAAGATTAAATTTACTGGTTTTGGTTTCAAAGTTAGTTGTTTGCCTGATAAGGTTCGAAAGAATTAAATTTGATATTAAAAAGCTGAAAATCATTTGATTGAAAAATCATTAATATGAAAAGCAGAATTTAAAGTGCTATAAATTAGTTTTGAGATTTTACGGTATACACGTTTCATGTTGATGTTTCACGTTTTTACCTTTCCCACTTAAGTACACGTTTCTGCGTAATGACTATATAAAAACGTTCAACATTTTCCCGGCTATTGTGGTTTTGTACTGGGTTACATTAAAAATATTTACAGGGGTTTAGGTTACGGCCATTTGCCGCAAAAAATATTCCGAAGTTTCACTTCCAGGGTTTCCTAATTTTTTCAAAAATTTCCACGTCATACCCTTTGCCAAAATCAATCTAATGTGTTTCAAATGGGCTACGTCGTATTCCGCTCACATTTCTGTATGTAGGCCTAATGTAAAAAAAAAATAACCGAATTTCAATATTTTGCCTATTTTCCCAGTATTGGTCAAAGTAACATGAAAATTTCAACAGGGCTTTTAATTTCGGCCGACCAAACAGACTGCAATAATGTTTCGTTCCGGTGATTTTTAAATTTTATCAAAATTTTGGGTCATCCCGCTTCGCCAAAATTAATCTAATATATTCCCAATCGGCTGTGTCATTTTCCGTTCACATTTCTTTATGTATTGAAGATCTAAAAAAATTCACTAATTTTTCCGGTTTTCCCGGTATCGGTTGGGGTCACATGAAAAATATTATTAAGGGTTTAGGTTATGGTCGATTGCTGATAATATAGAAACCCATAATTCTTCGCTCCGAAACTTCATAATTTTTCAAAAAATCCGGTTCATCTCATACCACAAAAACCGGTCTTATCTGTTAAAATAGGTTCTATCGTTTTACGCTTGCATTTCTCTATGTAATAAAAAATAAAAAAATTTACTTAATTTCCGGTTTACCCGGTATTGGTCTGGGTTACATGAGCAATATCAATAGTGCTTTTGGTAAAGGTTAATTGCCAAAAAAGCGAGTCCAATAATGTTTCACTCCGAGGGTTTCTTAATTTTTTCAAAATTTCCTGGTCATCCTACTTCGCCAAAATCAGTCTAATGTGTTTTGAATGGGCTCGTTCGTTATCCGCTCCCATTTCTCTATGTAATGAACAACATTAAATAATGTAATATTTTCCATTTTTCCCCTTATCGGTCGTGGTTACGTAGAAAATATTTACAGGGCTTTAAGGTTTGGCCGATTCCCCACATGAAATAATCTTATAAATTATGCTCCAAATGTTTCTTAATTTTTCGAAATTTTCCAGGTCGTCCATGTTCGTCAAATTCAGTCTAATGTGTTTTGAGTGGGCTTCGTCGTTTTCCGTACACATTTCTCTATGTAATGAAAAAGTACAAAAATTTCACTATTTTTCCGGTATTTGGTGGGATCACATGAAAAATATTAATAGGGATTGCCGACAAAAAAGCTGCTATTGAATCTCTGTCTTTTAAGCTTCCAGAAGTTTTTCAAAATTTCCGGGTCACCCCGCAATAATCGGTCTGCTGGGTTTATAATGTACTCTGCCTGAATTAATTGGCTGACGGCCAATAAAAGAGCTTTTATTTACTTGGTTAATCTTTAAAATAATTTTTTTCGTTCTCTCCCCCTTTCCAAAAGGGGGCGGATGGACTTCAGTTGAAGTATGTTGTGTCACGCCAAATTAGTTCTATATTGAACATACGTAAAAAAATTTTTCATTCCGAACTAAACGAGAAAAAGATTATTTTTAACCAATTTTGGGGAGGGGAGCTACCAGAGAATTTACCCAATGAGAGTGAAATTTTAAGTTAAATCAATTCCTGTTGCGTGATATATAGGCCTAAGTAACTTGAAACCCGGGTGCAAAATATTTTAATTTTTTTTTTTTTAATTCATTTATTTTTAACGTCGCATCAACTACTAAGGTCATTAGCGACGACGTTGGGGTGTAACTATATACAATGGAGGATGAAATGAATTTTTGTAACGTATGAAAATATGTCATGCCTGAGTGGGATTCGAACCCAGGACCGCATAATGAGAGGCGAGCACGTTACCAACTGCGCCAATGCGGCCGGCATTTTAAATTTTGTTATTTGAGTTTTCTTAGTGAACGGGTGGGCTGACGGGACATGTATCTACTAATTCTTGAATTACTTCAGCAGACACTCAAAACTGGTTCTATACATTTTAAAGCTACGGTGCTCCGTTTAGAAGTTAAAATTTACGCCTCCTCCACCCTAAAATGGGCCGAAAGGACTTCGGTTAAAAGACGTCGCCTCACGCTGTCGTAGTTCTATATATAACGTATGTCAGAAACATTTGCTTTTCCGAACTAAACGAGAAAAATATTTATATTCAATTCTGGTATTTGTAGTATTATTCTAAATTAAAATTATTTTTTTACATTAGGAGACCTGTTTGTTTAATACTGTCGGAATTTAATTGGGACCCATGCGCTTCGCTGCACGTGTTGGAAAAACATAATGAGTTTATGTTAATGTATATGAATATTAAATATAAAAATTTGTTGGTTCTTAAATTTTTAAGGGTTAGTGGAAGCATTTAATGTAAAGGCTCTCTATAAACATCATTTTTAGTTTGTCCTGTTGGCGCTAAAATGTGTAAATTGTTTTTATCGCTAACCCTCGAACATGAAACATGTAACTGCCCGTGCGAAAAGCAGGAAGTACGTAAATCAATCCCAAAAATGAACTTCAGGTGAGTTCACATTGACGATATTTTGAAAATTTGATCAGATGGGTCATGCCCAACGCGATAGAAACTGCAAATGCAATAGAAAAAAACCCCACAATCAGTCCAATTTTGCTGCTGTTGACAATCTTCATAATCAATGGAAGGTTTGTGGGAAAATAAAGCGAAAAGAAAACTGAGTTGTTGGTCAGTTATTTTGAAATTTTTATTTGGGTTTAAGCTGTCATATACATGAATAATATTTCCGTCGTAATAGGTACAGATCCAGTGCGTAATATGCTCTGTGGCTTTAGGGGGTAGTAGCTGGATATGTTTGTAATTTCTGGGAATGGGAATTAAATCCTCGATGAGATTCCACCTTAACAGAGCTTCTTGCGGTTGCAACTCCGTGTGTGCTGACAAAATTTCATTAAATTTGCTTACGTGTTCTGTAGATAAATAAATCGTTATTCATCAGCTCGTCAACAGCAGATTCGGATAAAGGTAATATATGAGCAGCCATTTGTAATCTAACGGTAAATGACAGTTCTAAAAAATATATATAATAAAGTTTTAAAAATACGGATAATTAATATTATGATGATGACTGTTTAAACTAATGGTAAACGACCTGGTTTATCGAGTCAGGACCTCGAGATCCACTTTGTATTGCAAAACAAAATGGTCCTTACAATATCATTAAACACTCTGATATTATACTTAAATTAATATTAGTTTAGTTCTTAAAAGACCTGTTTATATTTTGAATAATACGCTATGGTACAAATATAGCAATGCAAAACAGGTTGCCACTTATAAAAGGTTCAGTTCTTAAAAGAACTGTTTATTTCAATGATACGCAAATGTAACAAATTGTAACAAATATAGCAGTAGCAAACAACAAAAATGCAACTGCACAGTAAGACTGTTGTCCGATGACTGAGACCTGACTGGAACAATGCGATTGTGTAGGCGTGGTGACAATAGGGGTTGTCATACATACAATAATAGGGATAACGGTACTTTCACATGATGTGTTATTACCCTTTACGTAGTGACATAAAAATTGAAAAATATTGTAAAATGTCTTTAAGTAATACTCTTGTGGTATAGTACTCAAGCTAATTTAAGTCTTAAGGACTTTATGTTTTCTGGGTCGAGAAATCGATTAAAAAAAGTCCGAGTTCGATATCTCTAGCCGTTAAGGAGTTATACCGTTTTTTAAGTTTTTTGAGCCCCATAGTGGTCGCACCCCGGATTTTTGATTTTTCCTGAGGGTTTCAGGAGGTGAGGAACAAAAAAGATTCTTATCATTTTTTCGCTAGGAGGCCTCCTTATAGGTTAGAATTTCCGGACAAACATCGCTACACTCAGCTTTATATATGTGTATAAACAAGCACCATCTGTATTCGCGTTTGTACCTACCACAAAATTCTGCGGTAATGAAGCACTATGCGATCAATTTTTGCTTCCTGACTTCAACAGTAAAAATAGATTTAATCCCAGACTTTAAAAGTAAGACAAAACAAATTCTTTCCTCCATTAACAACAGCAATAAAATTATTCAATAAACTATTCGTTTTGGTTCAATGGATTTAGCATTATAAAGTTTGAAAATTTAAATTTTATTCCGAACACGATATATAGCGAAAATTTTGACTCCAAGCTATTTTTTAAGCGTAATGAATAAGTACCTTGAAACCTGGATACGCAAAAAAGTCAAAATTTGGTTTTTTGGATTTTTGCAACGAACAGGTATCAGAATCGAATTTTCGCTTATATACTCTTAAAGTACTTTAGGAGAGGAACAAAAAAGTCTTTGTAGACCACTAGATCCGACAAACCCTTCAGGAGATAAAAAACACCCCTTCCCCCCCTTAGGTTTAAGGGGTGGTTTCGAAATAATTCGAAAATACCCATTTTTGAGTATTTTTAACGACAAACAAGATACTGTTAAAAGATTTTAAAAATTTTGAAAATTTGAATTTTTTTAAAATTTTGGGGTTGCGTAGCACCCCTCACAGGTCCGAGACTTAAGGTTTCAAAAATTTTCCGTACTTCCGGTCGATAGGGTAAGCCGACGAAAAATGAAAACCGGCATCAAGATATATTCCGGGGCGTACAAAAATGAAAACCTGAAATTCGCAACCCCCAAAAAGCCTAAATTTCGTTTTTTGGGTTTTTTGAGCGAACCGGTCGTTTTTGAGCGACTTTAAAAAAATGTTTTTAAAGAATTTTGGAAGAGCAACAAAAAAGGTTCTATACATATTTACGCTAGGAAGCACCGTTTAGGAGTTCAAAATTTCAACCCCTTATAGCGCCCCCCCGGAAGGGCTGACCTCAGGTTTCGGATTTTTTCTGGGGGTTCTAGCTATAGGTGAAGGGGATCACGGTGTCGGTTTTTTTGAGCGATGCGCCCAGATGGCTGTGATTTTTTCGTTTTTTGGGGGTCCAAAATCGCCCCTTTTCAGACCCCTGGAAGCTTCAGGGGTGGAGTTTTGGGGCGTTTTTGGTGTGCAATTTTCGTATCTCTTCGAGACGAAGCGATCGGGCGCATCACGGTGTCGCTACGACCCCCCGTTAAAAAGCTCAAAATTTACGGGATCCCCCCCTGCGCCCCCCGAAGGCGTAAACCCGAAAGTCATAGTTTTCCTGTCGGTTTCAGCGACAGGGGAAGAAAAAAGGTCCTTACGGTTTTTGGGCTCAGAGGCCTCGTTTGGGCTGAGAGTTTCCATCAGTGAGTCAGTGACATTGGAGCTATATTAATATAAGATATTAAATTGCAAAATTATTTTTAAATTAGATAATAATTTCAAAACTTGTTTATATAGGTAGTTTAAATTTTAATTCAATGGTAAAGTCAGTAAATTTAAAAAAATTTAAACTATACTGTAATAAAAGGGTAATGTACCATTATAACTTTGAATGGTAACATAATTTAAAAAAATTAATTAAAATCAAGTATTATTCCAAAAATGTGGTATTCAACAAATAATTGAGAGAAATGGAAACATTCATGCGATGCAGAACAAAATAAAAATAACTAATATTAATTTTATGATAATAATATATTTAAATAGTTTAATTATACTTAAACAATTGATGAATACAAGATACAAAATAACAATTTAAATTTTATATTATTTCTTTATAAAAACCTGATTAACAACACTGAAGTTCTCCGCAGCTCAAAATATAAAATATTAAAATTGTCGCGCCTTTAATTAAATTAAAATCAAATGTAACTGAAATAATAATGGAAAATACTGTCATACTCTATTAATTACACTTATACTGTGTCAAAATCAAACCATACTCTACTGAAATCACGCCATACCTCTCTTGAAAAATTAAAATTGCCCTCTATATAAAAACTCGGTATAACCGCCCCCCCCCACACCACCCCATGTATGACGTCGGATCAATGATAACCATTCTTTTAACTTTCGAAGATCTCATTTCCGTTAAAATTTCCAAAAGACACGTGTAAGCAATTACTACACCTAATACAAGTTAATATACGGTGTAGTGATTGCTTACTTAAACACCGACACATTAATTTTACATTTAATGGGCTATTGAGACAACTAACGAACTTTTCCTCCATACAAACATTTACCAAATTTTGCTGACACAAACATACATAAATATGTATTACTAATTTGTCGGTACCATTAATATATATTTATGAGCTAACGGTTACATTTAATTGATTGTTTTCTTTTATTTTTGAAATGATTACTTTTAACGAATTTATAAAATAAACAATTTTCTTCGCCTCTTTTAAATATACATTAATTTATAAGCAACATAATTAATGTCTAATTATGTGCAATACAGTAATTTTGTTTTGTTCACTTATTGTAACGGGTGATTCAAAAAGAGCGCCGGTTTTTAAACGGCTGGTAAATTTTTGTTTATCGGTTGGCAACATTGTTAGACCTCATTTCTATTTCGGAGAACATTCCGATTGACGATTCAGTTGTAGTTTCTCTTGTTCGCAGTGTAGTACTCTCGCAGTCTGTGTCTAACCATGGAGAAGTTTACTATTGCACAACGAGTGTTAATCGTCAAAACATTTTACCAGAGTGGAGAGAGTTATGCGGCTACTGTCAGGCGACTTCGCGGTACTCTAGGACGTAATGAAGCACCGAATGAATCAACAGTTTGCAGGCTCATGAAAAAGTTTTTTGAGACGGGTTCAACAGTCGACCTTAAAAGTTCTGGACGTCGTCGTTCTGGCCGAACTGAGCAGAACGTTGCGTTGGTTCGTGACAGTGTGGCTGTTAGCCCAGCAAAATCAATACGTCGCCGTTCTCAACAATTGGGTTTACGATGTTCTTCTGTACGGAGAATTCTTCGGTACGATCTCCAATATCACCCGTATAAAATTCAGTTGACGCAACATTTGAAAGTGGCAGACCACCAGAAGAGACGACAGTTTGTTGACTGGGTATTGAGAAAACGGCAGGATGATGACACCTTCGCAAACAAAATCATTTTCAGTGATGAGGCGCACTTCCACTTAAACGGGTTTGTTAATAAACAGAACTGCCGTATGTGGGGTTTAATTCAACGGGTTATCGGGCAAATGGAAGTCAAAACTTGTCGTGCAGTGATATCCAGTTTCATGGACAGAGTTGATGCGTGCCAGCGCAGTAGAGGAGGACACATGCATGACATCATTTTTCATACATGAAATCGGAAGGTAAGATGAACTTGTTGATGTATTTATTTTCAGTTTTTTAATAAAATAAATCTCTTAATTTGATATATCAAAACCGGCGCTCTTTTTGAATCACCCTATATTTTGTAACTGTGTGAATACAACCAGCAAAAATGTTTACACTTAAAAAACCGAACCGCCTTGATGGCTTTCAGGAGGAAACCACCCAGTTCTCCAGATAACGATAAATGTGTTAAATTTTAATTTATAATTTTGTAAACTTAATTACTGTGTAGTTGTGTTAATTTATCATGTCTCTACTCCATCGGCGTTTTAGACGTCATTGTGCGATTCCTGTTAGGTCTGCAGAATTCATATTGTATATTATGAGATTATTTTTATTTTGAAGTTTGTACAGAGACAGAGTATTTTTTTACTTTATTTATTTTGCTACTATAAAAACAACCAGCAAAAGTATTTACAGCTAAATTTTTAAAAACTAAAACACCAACCGCATTAATGGCTTCTAGGAGAACACCACACAGTGATAGCTCTCGAGATAACGATAATTGTGTTTATTTTCAAATAATATTATTTTTGTATACATAATAAATGTTAGAGTTGCGTTAATGTATCATGTCTCTACTCCATCGGCGTTTCAGTCAACTTTGTGCGATTCCTGGTTGGTCTGCAGAATTCATATGCATATTAAGGAATGATTCTAATTTTGAAGTTTGTCCCTGAACCTACGGTAAAATGTTAGACATTGTCGTTGACGTAAGGAACGCGTAAGTCAACGTGCAGTGTTCTATTGGATACGTAACTCCAGAGTAATATTAAAAATTTTGTTTTTATTTTCATTCTTTACACGTTGGATGCAAATAAAATATTAATTTCAATTTAAAAATACAGAATACGCCGTTCTTTCAGATTCCATGGGGTTTCCAAGAATAAACGAGTGTGGTTTAGAGCAAATCACAATCCAAACAATTAAATTTGGAAAGTGTTGGATAAGTTTTTTCTAGATTCTGGGAGCTGGTATAATAGTGGGTGTAACGAACTCTGAGACATCTTTGGTAGCACGATTCAAAATGCCAAAGAAGTTGGGGCCGAGATTTAGACATAAATTCGAAAAAAGGCATATTAAAATACACCTTGCAAAGAAGATAATGGAAATTAAATGTATGTCTATAACAACTAATATCCATGTGAAATAAAAGATTGCAGTAAAAGCCATAGAGAATTTAATTACTACCGAACAAATTGTTTAAACGGTTTTTAGAATGAATAACAGATTTCAGTTTCCTTTCGGCAAACAACTTTGCCTTAAATGTTAAGGTTATGTACGTGCACACAGTGTTACATATATTGTCAAAAGAAGTGTTTTATGTAAATCGATTAATTGGATTTGCAGATAGATTATAGATACTAAAGATTTCAATCAGATAGATACAGAATATAGATCATTACTACCTCATTATTTGTAGATAGCTATTGTATAAATATTAACATTGTCATGAAGAAGCACAGTATTTTGCTAAGAGTGAATAATACTGAATAGGTGAGTTTAAATTTGAGTAAAGCAAACGGTGTGCGAATTGATTAACAGATAATGTTTAAGTAGCTGATTGTAAACAGAACAGTTAAACAGAGTCTAAATTTGCACTGGTTATATTCTAGACATTGTTTACAGTTCGGTAGTAATTCTAATGTATTTCTCAATCATTGAAAGTACCACATAAATTTGTCGCATAAACACATTTATGCTAACCTACAACCAAATCCTATTCATTTAACTTTTCATTATCTGTTTCTTAAAGACAATTTCAATTACTTAATCCACTTACTATAAAATTACATCCAGTCAGTGATTAAAACTTTTGACAGGAGAAATATAATTATACATATATCAATTTGATATATTAAAATCTGTGTATTGTACTTATAATTCTACCATAGAAAACAATTGAGTTGAAAAACTAGACATAAATTTTGTTATATTTTTGCATTTGTTTTTTAGTTATTTAAGTAGTTTTGAATGCTTGTTTATCAAGAATATTTGGAGTTTATGGTACAGTATTTAACCCCATTATTGGTCAGTTGTATTTACCAGAATAAAATCCGGTATAATGCAATTAAAAATATTGTAATACTTTTATTGCTATTAAAAAGGCGTTTACAAAATTCACGAACTCATATTGTTTTACAAGTTTAAGATTTTTTCTCGCTTCACGTTAAAAGAGGTTATTGGACAAAGAAAATTATCAACTCTATAAAACTAAGAAAGATAATCACTTACGAAAGAAAATTAAGGTAAAAAATGTTTTTTCTTGTAGAAGTTCAGTGTTTTTCTACTGTCTCTTGTCCTATATAAACATGTAGGAAAGGGAATTTATTGTTTTCTCAATTCCCCGAAATCCATTTTTGACGAAAATACACGTTTACAGTTCCCTGAATCCAAAAAATTACGCGTGTGTGTGTGTGTGTGTCTGTGACCCTATCGATTTTTGACGAAAATACACGTTTACAGTTCCCTGAATCCAAAAAATTACGTGTGTGTGTGTGTGTGTGTCTGTGACCGTTTGTAAACAAAATATCTCAAAAATGGAATTGCATACGAAGTTAAAACTTAGAACTTAAATTAGGTACCATTACGGAGGACCTGACAAAAATATTTTCATTAAAATTGGTCAATTAAAAGTAGTTTTATTCTAGCAATTTTTCATCTTTTGCAATTTTCTCAAAAAATATTTTTACGTTTTCTTTTAAACGCCTTATTTACTTCATATTGTGTTCTGCAAGATAGGGTCAACGGGATGTCTGCTAAAATGTGTGGGGGGATTTGTCTCGTGACAAAAAATTAATTTTTAAGATTGCGGCCTTAATATGCAATTCAGGGATGTGTATATAAAGTGTCCCAGGAGGATTCTGCTAAACTTTGCAAATGTCTTCCTTTTATTAAAATAATGAAAAAAGTTCAAGTAACATTATGTCTAAAAACACTTCAATAGCGAGTCACAGCTAGCAAAAGATTTCGCTTCGATTTCAGGTCCCTGGTAAAATTCGGTTGTACTGAATATTTTGGGGGTATTTTTAATGACAAATTTGGTGGATTTGTATGATATTCTGTCTTAAATATTTAATAAAATAAGTCCTAGTATCTTCAGTTTACTTATAAAGACATCTGACATAAAACTCAAAACATTGATATAAAAACACGTCTTTTCACGTTTAAACTCGAATAACTTTGCAAAATTTATAATAAATAATCGAATTTTAGTAATTGGATTCGTAGAGAATTTAATACTGAAAATTTTTCTGTAAGTTTAATTACTAATAAACAAATACTAGTGCAAGAAATTACGGTATACTTTAATACAGATCAATAAGTTTACAAGAGAAAATTTAAAAATAGGACTAAATGCTTGGAATACACTCAGTAAGCAATAACGACCATTATACTAGTAATATTGAAAACAACAGAAAACAAACTTTAAAGAAAACACATTTCTTACAATTAGAAGAACTGTTCAAAATGTCCACCATTAACCTAAACACACATTCAGCTCGATGCGTTTGTTTCACCAGTATTTATTTATAATTAATTAAACTAACATTAAATTTTTCAGCATAGAATTCTCTACAAATTTCATTTCTAAAATTCAATTGTCCATTATAAATTTTGCAACGTTATTGCATTTAACGAAAAAACGTGTTTTTATATTAGTAATATGTGTTTTATCTCAGATGTCTTTAAACTACACAGATAACTACTGTCTAGAATTCAAATCTGTATAAAAGTAACTACTTTTGCTAGAATTTGAACCAGGAAGCTTTATCTCCGGGCAAATTCGTCGTTCGCGGCGGTGGCTTTACCCCTATACCAACCCGGTTGGTTTAAAAGTAGAAATAAATAATTCTTCTTTCGATTCCTCCTTCAATCAAAGGTTGGTGTTCATAAGATAAGTTCTTACTATTAACTTTCTTGCTCTAGATTATTCCACAGAGGAAAACATAATACTAATCTGCCAAATTTTTTAACAAAAATGTTGTATATCTTTCTGTGCTCCTCTCCTGCTCCGCTAATTTACCCCGCGTAGTCAACTGCAGTAGAGGATAAGTTGTATTTCTGTACAAGCTACAGTGTTCAAAGTACTTCACATTTCGTCTATATCGTGTGATTCAATTCTAGCTCTTTACGTATATGATGTAAGATGTCATTCATTAGTCTTATTCTCCGTCCATGGTATCCTGATAACTCGATTATAAAGCATTCAGTACAATTGTGAGAGAATTTATGTAGAACAATCATAAAATAGTATACGGCTAAATTTAATCAATCTTAGTTATAAATTTAAAAGAAACCCAAAAAGAGTATCCATTGAAGAATTTTTTAAGTTGATTGAGTCTACCATTCACATAATTAGTGAAATATAACTAATAAAAACAGAATAAACAGTATTACTGAACTATTGTCCCAAGAGGTGCCTTCATTCTTTTGAATTCATTAAAAAGAAATTGGAAAATACAAAACATTGGTGACCCATTTTTAACCATGTTTTTAAACAGTCTACTGATAAAAATAACAGTATATAAAATTATAAACCTACTTGGTGGAGTAGTTAGCGTGCTAGCCTAAAAAAGAGAAGGTCCCAGGTTTGGTTCCAAACTAGAGTCTGGAAATGATTACACATTCAAACTTACCGTTCCAGTTAAAAAAAAACAATATATGCTATCGGCCAAGCTGTTGGTGTGACTAATTTTTTTTAATCTATAACATTCTGTTCATTTACTACTTAATGATACAAAATAATAAAAACTAAAGAGAATAACAAAGGGTTGATTTAAACTTGCACAAATATGGCGGTTATAAACACTAAAGTTCCATTTTGGTTGACAATGAAACTAACTAGATCATTCATGTTCACGTCAATCACCGGTAGCATTTATCTAACCCACAACATTAATAAAATATACGGTAGCCGAAGTCGTCGTGAGGGTTTCTGTTGAATTAACAGTTATCCCAGTGGACATAATCCGAGGGTGAATCAGATAGTCTTTTTAACCCTTAGAGAGCCATTAATGCCCTACATTATTTTACTTTATAATGATATATTTAATAATGAATCATTTTAAACAAATTATTTTTTTAAGACGGATTAATTTTGCTGCATTATTATTCAACTTTGTTCTTGGCACCCATTAATCATTCACGTTTAAATCTATTTTTAAGTTCAAATAAAAAAATATTTATAGTCAAGAACACACAATTAACATGATGAAGTACGGCATATTTCATTCAAATATTTATTTATTAGTTTTAACTTGCAGTTGCGACCGCGGTATGCGAGGACAAATTACTATCACCAATGTATTAAATAAACTGGTTTTCCCAGTTTTTCTGGTCTCACATCACACTTTACATTTTCTCTAATCATACTAATACCGATGTTCAGAATTACAGCTCTTTGCAACAGAGATTATCTTGTATTTTGATTTACAATTTGTCACTCCTCTCTCTATAAAGGAGTCTGATTTTATTCTTCTAATTCGAGTCACAAAATTAAAAACTGCCACTTATAGGAAAATACAGAAAAAAATCACTTTTATATGCCACTAAAACTAAGTTTGCGCGCAACATAAGCTGATTTATAGACACAATATTAAAAACATAGTTACAATATTAAAAAGATAGGGTGAATATTAAAAACATAGTTGTTTGGTTTCCTCAGTTTTACTCCACACTATATTTCTAAGAATTACTTAGAATGTTCATTATCAAAACTTCTTTGGGACGGTACAAGAAAATATTTATTGCTTTAGGGAAATTGCACCTTTATATCCCTTACGAAGAAAACGTTTGAAATTTAAATGCTTTATAAAGTTTTTTTTGCTTAATTTATTTTGCAACTGTACAAAAACAACCAGCAAAAACTTTTACAACTAAATTAAAAAACTAAAAGAAAAACCCGCATTAATGGCTTTGAGAAGGACACCAGCCAGTGATAGCTCTCTTGATAAAGATAATTGTGTAAAATTTTTAATTTATATTTTGTTACACGTAATAAATGTATAATTAAAGCAAATATAGAATTATTACATCATTTCTCTAATCAATTGGCGTTCCAGTCGTCTTTGTGCGATTCCTGGTAGATCTGCAGAATTCATTTTGCATAGGCCTATTAAGTGATTGTTATAATTTTGAAGTTCGTCTCTGAACCAACGGTACAATTTTAGATATTTTTCTTTGACGTAAGGAACGCGTAAGTCATCGTGTAGTGTTCTATTGGACACGTAACTCAGCCAATTATTATCAAACAGTCACAAGAATTTACCTTGGAAACGATGTATTCGTGAATTTTAGAACACTATTTTTAAAATGGATTTTAAATACGTCTCCTAGGAATTACTTACGTAATATGTGTTTCGATTTTTAGAACTATAGCTCATCGGAAAAGTACGTAAATAATATGTATTGCTTTAGATAGTCACTCCCATTTTAACCCCCCACCCCACCCTTTACTCAAGAGGTCAAATGTAAATGCTTTAGTTTTTCTGTTCAACCCGTACGAACAAGCGTACAAATTTCAACTTTATATTTGACTGAGAGTTAGAGTAATGAGTGAATAAATAAACCAGAGACGAGAAGTGTATTCCTATAAAAAAGATTAATTATACAGTATTTTTTGTATGTCGAATATTTACTAGGTTTCTGTTACACTCGTATATATATTTTTTTTATTTCTACTCTCCAAGAAATTTTAAGATCTGCACAAACGAGTCATGATCTTTAGCATATTTTTTTCATCGTGAATAAGGCTATTGAATTCAGAGAAATATATTTAAGCTATGAAAATAAAACTTCTTTATATGTCCGTCTAGGTTGATCATCACGTGATGTAGTAATAAACTGCTAATTCTAAAATCTGTTCGATTTTCGCCTTTGATCTGGATGTAAACCATAGTCATTATTCTGCTGATGGTTTTCGGAATCCAAAATAAATTAATTTAACAGTATAAATTTTGTAAATAAGTTTTTAAATTAAAAAATTATTTTTCTATTTTTAATCACACAATGCTTTAATGTCAATAACTGAATATCACTGCGATTGTCCGGTATTGCAGTGAACTCTCTACGGACAGTAACTAATTATTGTTATAATTCTACATGATAATCAAAGTGTATAGACTAACTCTATTTACAGTGAGGATTATGCAGGCTGAATGTCCATCAAGAGATTAATGTATATAGATAAATGATTTTGTTCGTTGACTATCCTAAACGTTTTCCGTCAAAATAATATTATATTATTATTAATATTACACAGGCTAATTTCCTTAGCGACTGAAATCCTAGCTAACAAATTAAGAAAGTTTTTTCTCAAATAACTTTTTTTAATACATAATCTGTTATATAATAATAAATGCAACTTATCGATTAGATTTAACTCATGACAAAATTGCAACCCATTGGTGTAATCAACAAATTATAACAATAAAACATTATACTGTTCTTAATTTATTATTTACTATCAAAATTAGATAAATAGGCCTAGTGTTTTTTTAATAAATCAAAATAAAACAAAATGTAATTTTTCACTTTTTGCGATTTTCTCAAAAACTAGTCTTACGATTTTTTAAAAATCGCCTGGTTTACTAATATTTTTATGCTCTACAAGATAGGGTAGGCGCCATGTTTGCTGAAATTCGTGGTGAGGCTGTTTTTACGTAAAAATTGTTTTCTTAAGATTACGTCTTAAATATGCATTTTAGCGCAAAAATGTATACAATAAAAGTTGTAGAGAATTTAAAATCCTACAACTTTTGTTTTAAACAATTTTTTTTATAATGCTTAGTTTAGCGGTAATTAGTGATTTTCTGTTTTTTTTCTCACGAGAAAGTGTAAAAAATCAATTTTTTTAAGGTTTCGGCCTTAGTATGCATTTTACGACAAAAAAGTATATAATAAAATTTATAGAAAATTAAAAGATCTACAACTTTTATGTAAAGCACTTTTTTCTACAGAGCCTAGTTTAGCGTGGCAGAAAGATTTTCCGTATTTTTAAGCCAAACTGAGTTCGATTTTCATTTTGCGTCTTTCACTCATGATTAAAATAAGGTTATGTTTTTTGTTTATTTTTAATGTTTTATTACTAATGTTAGGTTATATTGGTCATTATTGGCACTGGCAAAAGAAAGTTGTGTGAGTGTTTCACACCAGATTTTTTTAATTCCTAATGTTTGTAACTTGCAATTTGTTCAATTCAGAACAACTATCAAACCCATGACCTAATAAGATGAGGATGATGTGTATAACGTGTGAATAAGGTGTAATTTTGCTCAGACCCAGATCAACCAATCCTGAGAGAGTATGGTTAATTGAACACCAACCATAAAAACATACCGGTAACCACTGTCTAGTATTAAAATTTGTATAAAAGTAACTATTTTACTACGATTTGAACCAAGAATCTTCGTCTCAAAATATGAGCTGTTAAATATCTGACTCGCGGTGTTGTCGTTACTCTAGGCCAACTTGGTGGGTTATTTCCTCTAATAAAACAGTGCTTTAATTAATCACTGACCACCGGATTGGTCTAGAGGCAACGTCGTCACCACGAGTCAGCTATTTAACAGCTGTTTAACAGCTAATTTTCGGAGACGAAGGTTCCTGGTTCAAATCCTCGTAAAGGTAGTTATTTACTTAGGTTTACTTTTACACGGATTTGAATACAGTACTAGACAGTTGTTACCGGTGTACTTTGATGGTTGGGGTTCAATTAACCACACTCCCTCAGGAATGGTCGGCCTGGATCTCCACAAGACTACTCCTCATTTACACGTCTTACACATCATCCTTATCTCATTGAGTCATGAGAGTTGCTTATTGTTCTGAATCGAACAGATTGCAACGTACACACAGGAAAAAACATTAATGGAAAAGTACGTAATATTTCTCATAAACAGAAATACCCCTGCCGAAGTTATCGCTTCGAATTTATAAGTATCTGCTCACAAACAGGTTTAAAATTTTTGAGATTTTTTTTAAATTAAAATAATCAGTACAAAAATATTAACAAAGGATGTCAATCAATTAATAAATTTATAATTTATAAAAAGAAATAAAAAAATTTATCGATTTTTTAGCGTTTGATGTACGGAGAAATAGCGTATATCTATACGGTAATTTGAACAGCGAATTCAGTTAGTATTTCATGTTTATTCGCGTAAGAGTTGCGTTCGTATGATGAGCCTCGGTTGTTAATCGATAGCGTACGATTAATAGTTACCCTTGCATCTGGCGTGTCATGTTGTGTTTATTACACTTCCTTTAGTTCGTGATAAATGAACGAACCCCACAGTAAAACTCTTTCACAAAATTTTATATATTTTTAAACGTGATATTAGTGAAAATTATTTACTTTTGTAAAACCATAATCGTGCTACACTAATGCATTTAGTTTTCTTTCAATACTTTGTTTCTCTACAAACTAGATTTATTATAATAGGTGCACCGTAATACTATTAATAAAATGCTTAAGTAACTATTGATGCAAATGGTAAAGACATTAGAGATTCCGGTATTCCGGTATTGATTTATTGCTATATGTAAAAATAAAAATATATAAATACTACACGGTTTATTGTGTACTCGTGAATCCATTAATTAAAGCAGCTTCGAAGAAACTAATGATTTTGAGTGCACTGATAAAATTATCTACCCAGTAAATAAGCAGGACAAGATGACCCTCTTCCCTCTTCAGATTGACTTAACTTTGATGAAGTATATCGTATTAATGAATGAAAAATTTTCAGTCTGTGTCAGATAATCTATCATTAATATTCACATCTAAACACAAATAGATCATTTAAAAATTTCAGTTATTTATAAATTATCTATGTATTTTTTTTTTTTTTTTTTTTTTTTTTGGTTTTACGTCCGACTGTTTTGCAAATTGCTGCTAATGCAGACGGTGAAGGATGAAATGAATTTTTGTAACGTATGAAAAAATGCCATGCCCGAGTGGGATTCGAACCCAAGACCGCGTGATGAGAGGCGAGCACGTTACCAACATCGCCAACGCGGCCGGCAATTATTGTAGCGGCCGGCAATTATCTATGTAGCCAAATTGTAAATTTAAAAGTCCTCTTTAACCGATTTATTTACTGAATCACACACTTATTAATTTAATTTGAGTTAGAAAAATCCAGGAGGACGACGGGTCTCCTGGTTAAGTATTTTTATTTTGAGATATTTCACTTAATTTCTAGATTAATTAATAGGTAAATATTAGTACATTTATTCCTTGGGATTGAACCGGATTTTCAAAATTTTTATTATCTAATCGGCAAAATTACAATCTGACCTTTAATGAGAAAACAAGAACCATAAGTAGCTTAATAATGTTAACACAAAATACAGCAGATACCCTTTCATCAGTTATTTAGTAATAATAAATGTTAGTTATAACAAAATAAATTTCTGTAGAAGTAAAGTTTATTGTGGTCAGATCTATTACTTAAGTTTAACATATCGTATGTGTTATCTAAACACTACTCTGATA
Organism: Catonia carolina; assembly: GCA_035578175.1. Classification (NCBI taxonomy): domain Eukaryota; kingdom Metazoa; phylum Arthropoda; class Insecta; order Hemiptera; family Achilidae; genus Catonia; species Catonia carolina. The sequence goes on from JAQMRL010000002.1 coordinate 89,005,771, forward strand.
TTAGAAATAATTTGGCTGGTAAAGCATGTTAGATATATTATATTACTAAATAATTTAACTTGAAATTTACATATTTTTGGAAAAGTTACTCATTGAAATCTCATCGTAAATGTGTACAAGTGTGAATACAAGTTGGATAAGTCACAAGTATTTTCATGAAAATAAAGAATCTAAATGCCATCAGGGGTTTAAATTTGATAATTTATACTAGACTTAAGAAATTACCTATCCATGTATGGAAAGACTCCACCGAAAAAACGAAGTAAGTCACATTTTGCAAATTTTTCAGGAGAACATTATAAGTTGACGCTTTTCGAACATTCTTTCGTTGTACACCAAAATTAAAAACCTTTGTATTTTAGTTACTTACCATGTTATTTGCAAGTAAGTTTAACTAGCCGATAGTAATTTTAACTGACTACCAGAACGCGCTAAAACCTCATTTTCAGAAAAAATAAACTTACCTCGTTCTTTTCGTAGAGTCCTTTTGTTTCGGTGTTGTATGGTGCTCATTTTTTCTTTACAATTTTCTTACTTGTAATGAAGGCATGGAAACTCAGAAAACGAGATATTATCAAAATGTACCACCGTATTTGAGAGTAGGTTGAACATGGAAGAAAACAACGAAATTATCTTGATGAATAAAGAGATAAAAATAAGAAAACTGGAATATCTCCATCATGTTGTGCAATGAGAAGGATATAATCTGCTCCAATCGATTACGCAGATTAAAATACCAGGAAGAAAAATCCAGGAGTACGACGGATCTCATGGTTATAGAACTTACAAACATGGTATAGCTGCTCCACAAAAGATCTTTTCAGAACAGCGGTTTCCATGGTCAAAATTGACATTGAGATAGCTAACCTTAATTAGTAGAAGGAACTCCAAGAAGATAAGTATATTCGTTTTAACTCTGAACAATTGTACAGAAATAAATTGTTCGATAGTTTTACATTGCAGAAAGCTATTGCTTTACTTGAAAATAATTTTTAGTTAAATGCATATTTATGTTGTAGCTAAAATATTGGTACAAAAATCACGAGTTACTAAATTTGAATTGTTACATTAATAAATCATGAATTCCTGATCATGTAATGTAAGAATTATGCAGGATATATTGATTAAGGATTTAGAGTAAAAACGTTTGAAGACCAATAAATCAATTCTATTTTCCAATATTTTCTGGTCTTTGTAAATATACCAATATCCTTGTAGATATAATTTGAACAATGAAGAAATAAATTTACAATAAAAATAATTTGTTAGAATAAGTCGCGAGGTAAGCTGTAAAGTGTAAATTGAAAGCTGTCTTTTTACTTTCTCTTGCCCTGTATGAATACGAGTAGGGGAAGGATAGTATTGTTTTCATGTCGATTTTTCGAAGTCAAGTTTTTACCGGGAATACATGTTTTCAGGCCCCATGAACCCAAATACCGTGTTTCGCTTGTAGCAATTGGTGTGTGTGAAAATATCTTGAGAACGAGAAGTAATAGAGAAACAACTAGAAGTAATAGTTTATCACGCAATTTTTCACGTTTTAGCGATTTTCTCAAAAATGATTTCTGCGATTTTTTTTAATTGCCTCATTTACCAAATCTTTTGTGTTCTACAAGATAGGGTAAGTACCATTCTTGAAATTCTTAGGAACTGTGCTCTCGTGGTAAAAATTGTATTTTAAACATTGTGACCTTGATGTGGATTTTAGGCCAAAAAAGTAGTAATTGAAGTTGTAGAAAATTAAAAAACTTAGAACTTTTATTTTAAAAACAATTTCCTACAACGCTTAGTTTAGAGCAATTAGTGATGTTCTGTATTTTTCTTATCAAAATTAGCAAAAAATTGGATTTTTTAATATTTCGGCCCTTGTACGTATTTCACTATAAAAGTGTATATTTATAATTAAAGTTCTGAGAAATAAAAAAATTCTACAACTTTTATTTCAATCATTTGCGTTTAGTTTAGCATCAATTAGTTTAGCGTCAATTAGAGATTTTCTATAAATTACATAAGTCGAACAAAGGTTGATTTTCATTTAGCGCCAATCATTCATGATAAAAATTAGGTTATGTTGGTCATTTTACAATGTTTACTAACAATTAAACATACGTTATCATTTTCATTATTTACTTTGGCAAGAGAAAGTGTGTGAGCGTATCACACCAGATTTTTTTTTAAATCACCGCCTGTTAAATTTTAACTATCATATACAGAAATTTTGCAGCTCACTGTAATCAAAATAAAGGCAAAAAAATTCACAATTCTACAGAAAAAATTGTATTTTATTAAAGTTTTCTCGGGTAATCAAAAACAAAGAATTATTAAAAACACAATAAATATTAATTTATACGTTATATCATTAAAAAGGGTTTCCTTGGGACAGTGACAAGAGGTACTTCTATTAATAATTAATAGCAAAAGATGATTAATAGCTTTATTAATTTATAGATACACGAATTACAAAAGTAACACCTGAGTTCGGATTTTAATTTATGATCGAGTCAAAAACATATGTTTTAAAAAATGATTTGTTAAGGATTTTTCGCGTTTTTACATAGATGGAATACAACGCTAACGATGTTTAAACAATATATTAACGGAATAATGTTTTTGTTTTACTATTTAATCATTTTTTTAAATCGAATAAAGTTTCTTAATAACCCAAATTTGTGTTTTAAATCAAAATAAAAATTTTAATTAATTATATCTTCTAATATACAAAATAGCTTACGAAATATGGCCGTAACAAATTTAATTGAAATTTGTGTCTCTAAAACTACCTTAATCTTTTCTAACCTTAATTTTAATTTACTAAATTATTATTTTTTTATTAGCTCTTACTTTTTAAACTCAGTGATTTATGAATGTTTTTGTTCTACAATACGGAAACCGTAAAACGGATGTTTACGAGAGAAATACCAGTTTTAAAGGTAAAATATTATCGCGGAGATAAATTTTCGTTCTCTTGTAGTAAGCGGTCGCGGATTTATAAAAAAGAGCCATACTTTAGTCCCTAGTTGAGGGTGATTAACAGAGTTTATCCCAGCTAATGTAGTAAAATTTGAATTGCAAATTTCATTTTAAAAGAAAGACTAAATTAAACATTAATATTATTCTAGAATGCTTAATTAATAACTAGTTATATTAAAATATAACTTAATTACTACAGATAACAAATACAGTTAATTACGTTAATAAATTTTATGCCGGGATTGTTTGGATAGAATCTAAATTTAAATTTTTAAAGACGTTTTGCTCAAAAAGTAAGTAATCGTCATATAACTTTTTAAATTATAAGTAAAAAACAGCACGTGAATTGATATTTGAGCATTCTTTTACAACAAACGTAATTACAATAAACTTCTATTGAAGCGACAGCTGTACGTCTATTACATAATGTTTATAAAGAGTAGCCTATGATACAATATTCGTATATTTCCTTATAACACTAATAACAATGCCTTTGTATAAAAATTTTCATAAACAGGGAAAACTACTCCTAAAAATTTACGTTTCACAACATAATAATTGTATAAATTTTAAGTTGTAATTTCACAAATTGCAAAAATAATTCTTAAAATTTTTAGTGTACTTAGTAGTATGTATCAACATCTTGGTTATTAGCAATTACTTTGGGTTATGGAACAATAAATTTTTTTAACAAAGTGTAATATATTTTTGCAATCTTCTTTATTAAATATAAATATTAAGCTTTAAGCATCAGAGGCTCTGAAGTGACGGCCCCACTACTGGACTTACTTCGCGCAGGGCCCGTAACCCGGCCGGAGGACATTTCAAATCACTGGCAAGAATACACCAGCCTCGGCCACACAACCGTTTGCCACTTCAAGCCTGGATGTCCAAACCAGATGGTAGAAGGGATGTGGGTCGACCGAGGAAGAGGTGGAAACCGGAACAAGCTCAATAGCCTAAACCATGACGGATGATGATTATGATGATGAAACTTTAAGCAAAGACGATAAATGTCTGAATAATAATGTTCTTAGAATAAAAATACCCATAACGGGCAGGCAGGGTGTTAAATTATATGCACTCGATCTGTTAGTTCCAGGGCTACAAAGAATACTTATATTTCTTATCACATAATTAGCCAATATTATGACTGAATCATTTAAGAACAAAAGAGGTAGAGGCGTAAAAGACACTTATCAGAGTTAGCTCCTCTCAGAGTAATGAATTTCGTTATACACCCAGACCATGTAGTGAAGAAAGTGAAGGTGTCATTTGCAGGGTGGAAAATATATGCTTTTCTGAGGGCCTGGCATACTTTTCCACTCAGTGTGGAAGCTAATATTAACCATCTCAAAGCTTGTTTTACTTAGTAAAGTCTCTAAAGATTCAAACAAGCCTTTCTGCTAATGACCTACACAACACACAACAGAATAAAAATATAAAACACACTTAATAATGCTAAACTCTGAACAAAAACAAAACTGTGCACAATATCTTGAAAAATGAAGTAGCTAGTTGAAGATGACGATGATCATGATGAGGATGCCCTTCATAAAAGATTAACAATGGATTCTAACACGTAATAATTTCGAGACTCTAGCGGGGAATCGATCCTGGGACATTCCGCTTTGTAGTCTAGTACCTTCTTATTTATTTACTACTTAATACTATTTCTTATTTATCATATTATTTATAGCATTATAGTGGAAAAAGAAAGCTTCGTTTGTAACATCATTGTATAACTGAGATGGTTAGCGTAGTGGTCCGTTGTTGATAGAAACCAGGTTCAAATCTGAAGTGAAATGTTTTTTGTATTGAATTTCTTTTTTTTAATTTATAGTACAGTAACAAACAATTTTTTTTGTTTATAAAACAAAATTAATTATAAACTTTTTTAATATAAAAATGTTACCGCAAATGGATTCGTACCCCCAATTATCTTCTCTCCACGCTTAAACGCTACCAATACCCCACAAAGGGAACCCAAATGATTCTTAAAAATTACAACACTTAAATAGAAAACGGTTTATAAATTTATTAATTTATGTATTTTTAACTAAAAATGTATCACAGCTTAAAACAGCTTACAAACTTAATATTTCCGTAAATAACTATTTCCGTAGTTAAGTTTGTATCAAACCTGATATTTTGTAAAAGTCCAAACATTTTCTAATGATTCCTGATTAAAACAAGTCTTTATTTATTCGTGGGAAGAAAACACTAACAAACTAATCAAAATTAATGCTCTTTCTCTCTGGTTCCTATTCCGTGCGACATCAGGCATATGCAGAAAGTTTAATACACGCATGATTAAAAAGAAGATGAAGTCGGTACCTCTGAGTGTGATCTTTAAAAAATGTTATTCTTGAACATTTTTAACATTTGAATATTAAAAGTTTATAATTTTCATATTTTTTTAATGCAAATTTGTCAATAAAATTGTGTTTTCAAATAATAATTTAATTTTTCTCTCGTTTTGAGATAGTTAGATTGTATCGATGTACTAAAATTTTGAGTTATCAAAATCATGTTAGTTGATTTTTATTTTTAACAATTTGGTCGTAGTCCACTTAATACTTAATAAGCCTAAATGAAGAATAAGGTTAAAAAGTAAAGGCCAATTTAAATGTACGTCGGTCAAATTATTGATGTGCTAAACTGTCAGTGACTCAGATTGAGAGGTTTCAATTGAAGACGTTCCGAATATTAGTCAACACACCCTCTCACGTTTCAAATATTACTTTTCACAACAACTACATAATTCCTCTGGTAACGTACGTTTTTATTCAATGTTATCGGAACTTCCGCAACAGACTTTTTGCTCTCCCAAACCAACTAATACTCAAAATTTCTTCCTGACATTTACCAAACGACATTCAAAGGCAATTAAAGAGGAAATTAAGTAGGGATATGATGATGTTTGAGGAAATATTTAATGGCACTACTAATAATAAATAAATGAATAAGTGAAAAATAAATAAATAAAATATCGGAGATAATTGGATGGTTCTCTCCATGCACGTCATTCATGCCATGTCACTAATTCTTTCACCTACAATCATATTCACTGATTGTTTAATTTGTAACAGTCGTGAATTTCACTAATAAAATTAAAAAAGCGCATAAACATAATATTTTTAAGTTGTGATATCAACACAAAAAATAAAATCCCATAACGGAAAGAAAATAATATTAACAATTTGCAAAAAGACAATAAGTTTAATACACTACATTTAAAAAATAACGCTAGAAATAAAAAGCAAACTTAAAATTCATAGTTGCCTTGCCTCCGTGACGGAGTGGAGTGTCCCTAAGAACTAAGGGAAAGTTCTTGAGTCCAATATCTATCTAAGATCTGGAAGTTTATCTCGAGGTCTGTTGTTCAGCCCACAAGTATTATGATGCACAACCCATTAATCGGTAATGACTACACACTATGCGACTTTAAATTTGTATGGTGAAATAAACATTAAAAACCAATGAAAATTCCATTTTTGTAACAAGTCGTTTTCTAATACACCGATACAAAATTCTCATCATGCAAATTCAATGAAAATATTTATTCATAAGATAGATTTTCATCTCGTGAACGTAACCCCTACGTTATGACATGCGTACGACAATGCAGAGAGGTATCTCTCATACCCACTCAAACAAAATCTGTCTGTAGGCATTATTTCAAATCCCGGGAGGAATAATATGTCTACCTAAATATTCAACGTTGTCCTGAGAGTACCTATTCCATGAATGTAAAATATTTTTTTCAAATATAAGCTCGGTAGAAGTTCTTTTTGTTGTTATTAAATATATAAAATAAGTGTACAAAAATAATGTTTACTCTCTTTTAACGTCGGTATCATTAAAACAACCTACAACGCTCGTTTACTGACTGATGAATCAAAATAAATACAAATAAAATAGCACTCGTAACATTTGAAAAATATACCTCTGTAATTTCTGTTACCCCACCGTACCCCACACTAACAAAATACGTTACTTAGGTTTACAAAATTGACTAACAACTTACCTGAAATACTTCCATCAATCTAAAATAAAATTTGTTGGGAAATATTTAAAATATTTATTTTCATTCATTCAGTAGGCTCTCATGTTTAACTATTCGTTTATAATTATTAACATTCAAATCTTTATTTCGGCTTTTATGGAATTACTTTTAGGTTCACGTAAACCAGCCGTTACTAACAAACTGGAACATCTCCAATCTAAATGCCTGTGAATTATTGCCAGCACCCCTGGTACATCAAAAAGCTACTTAATATTTAAAATTACCCAACGTTAACGATGTTATCTTGTGCATTAATTATTACATACTATATTAATTTTACTACATTAATTTATCTATATCTCACAGCAGTTTCACTGTTGAGTTTCATATTCTCTTTAAGGTAGTTTTTCACGTCGTTTTCTAATGTTATTATCAAATTTTCAGATTGTTTATTTACAGTTATAAAAATCAAACGAATATAATTAATAAAAACTAAAAAGATAGAAAAGAATAATAATATTTTTGTTTGTAATTTTAAAAAATCAGTGTTATTCTTTACACCGTAAAATGTATGATTTTACTAACACTTTAGATGTTATCGAAGAATGGCTCCACATGTGGAAGATTAAATTGAACGTTTCCAAATGACAACAGGTAACTTTCACACTTCGGCCTGTTAGTTGCCCAAATTTACGCATCGATGATACAAGGCTTACAGTTACAAACAAAGTTAGGTACCTTAGTATACTACTTGACAGACGTCTTACGTGGAAACCACACGTTGCACACGTCAGAGCATTCTCAGACTCACGGTTTCGTAAGTTGTATGGCGTCTTAGGTCCGCAAGTCCTCGCTATATCTACACTTAAAACTCATCCTCTATAAGTCACTAGTATGGCCAATTTTGCTATATGGTAGACAAATTTTTGGAGCTTGTCACAATACAACACTGAATATTCTTCAAAGGCACCAGTCAAGAGCACTTACTGTACAGCGATAACAAACGCACCTTTTTACGTAACCAATCATACCCTTCCAAATATCTGGAAATACCAACGGTTCGAGACATTATAAACGCAACGTACAACTCACTACACTCAAAGACAAAATTGACCACATAAATCTAAATGTCCAATCTCTTTCAGCTAACTATCTACCTGTTAACAGACGACTGAAACGAAGGTGGAAAGAGATCTTCTCCGACCACCATAAAGAAAACATTTCAATTTAACTTGTAATACCTGTTTCATTTCATAAAACAAAAATCATTTCATATTAAAAAAAATCATCCATCATTATCATTGATAAATATTGGCAACACATTCCTTGCAAATATCACGCCGAAATCGGTCACTGGATTGATTATCATTCATGTCACATTCCCGCCATTCCTTATTCATTTTATCCCATTTACTAGAATAGTTGTGCTTTAAAAAATTGTACAGTTGTGAATAAACATAAAGTTGAAACAAAAATTGTATGATTACGTCACAAATTTGGCCTGATAAATACGTACAGTGTTATTAGACTACATTTCCGTTAAAATTACATTTCCTGCTTCTAACCCAAACGAATAGTTTAAACACAAGTTGTTTCTTAATTAAACTTAGATCTGCCAATTCTAAGAAATTAAATCAATAAGAAATACTTTTTTGGATATCATAAAATTAGTAATCACCTGCTATAACACAATGTAATAATTTACATACAAAATCCGTAAAATGATGTTTATTTAAATAGTTTTTGATTTTTTCTGAAACCGGAAAATTAATTTGGCATAAATCCAGTGTTCATCCTTTTAAATAGTTCAAAATATAATCTGCAGTACACAGAAACATGAAAATTGAAAATCATTACGTTAAGAAGAAACAGCCGTAAAATGAAATTCGCTTTTTAAATTGGAGAGGAAAATAGAGATTGAGTGAACTTAATTAAGAATTTTGCTTGAATTGGGAGCGCTATCAAGATTATAAACATTGAAATGCTCTCCTCTCAGTTTCCTTCAGTACGTCGACATCTTTCCTTAGTGGAGTAGAGAACTGTGACCTCGTTTTGTCTTTATAAACTCTGAGATGTCAATTTGAGAATTATGTAAACTAAGAAATTTAATTCGTTTCAAATATGCTAATTAATAGAGGCGCGATAGAATAATTTGGGAAAAGTGAATTAACAAGCATAAAAACGGAATTGGTATTCGTTGTTTTAATTATTATTAGAAGAATTTAAATTCTTGCATATTGAATTAATTGTGATTTCGTGAAAATTAGCTTTCAGGCGATCCAGGATTTTCATTAAATGTCCTTATTATTAAATATAGAATTTTGAAAATACATATTTATAATAACTTTGAAATTTGAACTTGATTTATAAAATATCAAAGTTAATTTTCTGTCAAACGACAAACGGTTTAACATAAATATCTTACCACATCTAACAAATTAGAAAGGACGTGAATTTGAGCCAATAAATTATCAGAGACTGAAAACAAAGTTTCTATATAAAATGAATTGTAAGGCTAAAGGAAACAAAAACAACATCGAATCCAATGTGAATGGTCTAATTGTTGGTAGCACTTTTCTGTCTGAATTTACTAAACTGTAAAAAAATGTATAACAAACCCAGCCGTGATCTAAAATACACGAACAAAGCAGATCGATAAATTGTCAATGTTAGAACCTGTGACAATCATTCTTTGATATTATTTACACGGATATTTAATAATTAAGTTAGTGGATCAAAAATTAAATAGATTTTTCAATCTTCTTGTAATAAGATACATCTTAAAAAATAATTTATATAAGAACCCTATTTTTTTAAATTGTGAAAAACTTTTCTCTCTGAACCGTTACTCGTTGCTGGCACTCAATTATTTTTTTGCTGGCATCACCTGTATGTTAACAACGCATTACCTTTAGCTTTTATTCATATTATACATTTTGTTTATTTATTATTCATGTAAAAAAGTTTTAAATTGTGTTTAACCACCATCCAGCAGAGTTTTCTGCTCTTCATTACAATACAACTAAGTTTACTACTTTCTTAACGATCTAAGTTACCTATCAATCTAAAATTAACAGTTTGTACGTCATTTCTAAAATTATTCCTCATGAATACTAGTCAACGTTTCTACTTTCTTGACGATCTAAATTACCGATCAATCTAAAATTAAATTTGTAAGTCATCTCTAAAATTATTCCTTATGAATACTAGTCAACTTTACTACTTTCTTGTCGATCTAAATTACCTATCAATCTGAAATTATTAGTTTGTAAGTAATTTCTAAAATTATTCCTGATGAATACTAGTCAACTTTACTACTTTCTTCACGATCTAAATTACCTATCAATCTAAAAAACAGTTCTTGACTCATTTCTAAAATCATTCATAACGAATGTTTGTCAAATATACAACTACAAACCCCTCAGTCGTAAATAAAATTAAAACAAATATTCCAGTCTAAAGGACTAAGCACTCCATGCCACATTGTGGCACTCCATGCCTCAATAACAATTATTACTTATTTTCTTTATCTTATTCACTAAATGGTAGTATTGTACAGTTGTGTATAAGATAAAAAAAATCAAACTCGTTTCGGTAATACACAGGAAATACAAAATTTAACTTCTAAACTACTATGAAAAAATCAAATAAATTCATAGAATTCTAATAAATAATAAATCATACATTTAGATGTATGTCACAGCATTTAATTTCTAAAAACAGTATTATGTAATTCTAAAACTTCCTCGTTACATTTTTAATGTAATTAATTCACGTATGACCAAGCCACTACGTGATGACAGCTGATGCAGGTCATCAGGTCTGGTGTGTTTTGGAATTACGGAAAACAAAATTGAAATACTGCAGCATTATCAATATTGCATAGTTATAATTTCAACCAAATATTTAACTTGCTGAATAATTTACAAAATAATATTTCATCATTATGCTTACTTAGTACGGTACATCACTTAAACTCTTTCCTCACATAATTTTTACAGCAGAATGAAATATTGAAAGTCAGCTATCGTTATTAAATAAATAAAAGAAGAATATGTCCGACCTTTGTTAAAAACAAATTGACGGTATTACTTAATTAATTTGAAAAAATCCTATTTTTGGTGGAGAGTAAAGATCAATAGGTACTATAATATTAAATTTTTCCCCAAAAAAAAGTTTAGTTTTATAAAATCTCAGTTAAAATTAAAATGTCCATACTACCACCTCTGGTAAAATTTTAGAGCAATAATTTATTATTACAGACCCGGTAAGTGGTAAATATGCCAATCTATTCCTTTCACAGTTTGTGCAGACAAAAATGAAAAATTTTTATAATTGTTTTACAGTAAAATTTATGTAGATATTAGTTACTTTAGCCTGGGGGAATTAAAATAATGAATAAAACTTACAAAAATGTAATAATAGCACCTATTGTTTAGTGAATTAATCACTACCGATTGACTTAATAAAATATTTTTTATGAAACTAGAAAATAGATCTAAAGTGGTTGTAAAGTCTTTAAAAAGTTTGAAAGAATCTTGCAAAAATCGGAATTAGAATATTAAAAATATCAAACAAAAATTAGTGCATATTACTGATTTTAAGGGTCTTTAATAACTTAAAACGAAGATAAAGAGTAAGTAGAAGAGTAAAATAGATGGATGGAAGAAAAATGAAAACCTGTAAAATGAAAAATACGTATATAATAAATAGTGGGGAAAGCAATATGAGCTCCAAAAATTTTTGAAGTTACTTGATATTAAAAGGTTTTAGCCATCTCCGTAGCCCAGTGGTTAGCATGCTGCCTTGCAAAGTGGAGGTCTCGGTTTCAATTTTTGGCTAGCGTCTGGAAAATTATTATACGTTCTACCCATCGTTCCTTAACTCAAAATTTTAAGATTTAAAATTATAAATTGGGTTTGACATCAAAATATTTAGCTACTGTTTTCTGTTATGTATTTCAAGTTGCTCGCATACCATATATTACTTCTCATTTCACAGCATGGTCCAATTCATTATTATTGAAATATTAAACTAGTAAAGTACTATTTTTTGACTGACTACCTGCTTGTTAGAATAGTTTGCATGCCAGGCTTCAAAGCGTAAGCGCCTTACCTCGACTCTCGGTTAAGGTTTGAAAGTTTCAGCTCGTTAAAACGCATCAATCCATTAACCAATCACTAATGGTCTAGCACAGTGGTCACCAACTAAATTTGATCAAAACTACTGTAAACCCGACTACAAAAGTTATAATTATTTTTTACTTTGTAGCGCGGTGCTATCACCCGTTGCTTTCAGCCTGATGGAACTTGTCCAGCAAGTAAAAACTCTCTTCAGAGGAACTTTGGTATAATGATGTGTTGACGTTACCAGTAGCTTTCAGCATTCACACAGCCTAATCGTAAAAAACTCACATCATACACGAAATTAATATCGGCATAAAAAAATAAAATTATTCTCTAGAGCTCAAGGTCCGCAAAAAAATGAGTCGATGGTCCGGACGCGAACCGCGGTTCACCAATTAGTGACCACTGACCTAGCTGTTAATATAAACGTGACTAAAAAATAAATAGTAATAATACTTCAAATTATGTTTTATTTAAGCAACGCTAAATATAGTGTTGTTTAAACTCTGTGTATTTATATGAGAAAATAATAAATCACGAGATTTACATGATTTCTTATTACCTAAGTGGGGCTTTTAGGTTATTTTTTATCTGTAAAAATTTGTTTTATATTACAGCTTCTTCAAAATATATCTTATTTTTTTATTCGCAACGCACCTGAACAAACTCACTCATTATATTTACTTTAAAATTTTACTAAGGTATCAGATCTAATATTATGTAACACCAACGCATACCACAGAATATTATTACATTATGTATAAATCCGAATAAAATCCTCGTATATTGAATAAGAAGCTAAATGTCTCAGTGTTTCACAGTTTCGAGCTATTTCATCTTACTAAGTAGTCCCAACGGGCGGCAGCTTTTCTCCCGCAACCCATCGTAAAAAGTATCGTTTTATCATTTAAACTGTTGCTAACTACCAATCTAAAATTGTTATTATCGTGATTCTTCTAGATTTTTTTATATTTATTACTTTAAAACACACTGTTTATTACAAAATTGTAATAATTTTTTCAGATTCCCGGTTCTGGACTTTCTAAAATATTTGCCTTACGTTTACAACTTGACTTTAATAATGATTTCATAAATAAGACCTTATTGAAGGGAACGAGATTGGTTGGAGGGATGTTAGATTAAATTTGACCTCTAATCTACAGAAGCATTCAATTGCAAATACCATGCTTTCACAGAAATCATTTGTAAGACATTATTTACAGTATTTTCTTTTTGTTGAATTATAAACTGATACCGCTAATCCGCAACTGTCTTTATAATAGCAAACTTTATATCTGAAAAATATTACGACTGTGTATACCAAAAACCCAGGTTTCTAAACACCTAGGTTTCACCAAATCTGATTGAAGCAATACAAAATTTAAGTAATAAAAACATAAATTTTTGTATACACGGTACATAATGACACTGATTATATAGGCATATTATATACAAAAAATTAATCAATCTGCATCATATTTATGTATATTCATTAGTGAACAGAAAACATTCTTGTGATTTTTAAACTGATACGAAAATGCTTTTCCTCTTAAAACGGCAATTTCTAAGAATCAAACATCGAAATGATCATGACTGTTAATTATTTGAAGAAGATATGGTTTTAGTGTAAATTTCAAAATAAAATAACACTGAAAAGTATTACAACCTTTACTTGACAAGTGAGACAAACTAAACCAAAGCAACTGCATTTTAATACAATGAATTTGTTATTATATTACCCATGAATCATTACTACTTTATTATTTTTATTCAGTAATGATGCCTACATAAGCCTTGAGCTTGTGTGTAGGTAATTAAATGAGGTGAAATCGAACCCAGGACCCCTGCATAGAAGCCAATTATGCTAACCTGTACACTACAAGCCGGCATTTAATTATACAGTTGAGTTAGTACAACTCGTACTTTTTATTACATAATTAGGTCATACGTTGCTATTGTAAATAATTCTGAGTTGCAGTCAAAAATAATTACTTATTAGAAAGTATATCACAACTCTTTAAAGGTAATTATCATTTTTGTCTCCCGTCCAGCCCAGTAAGAAACCAGAAGGATAGTTGCCGCAAGAAGTTAAGGTACATCGGTTGGGCTAGCTATTTTGCAATGTGAATAGCTAACAGCCAAATTTAGCAATGTATGACCCTTTTCAATTTAAATCAATACATACTACAAACCAACAATAAATAGCACAGATACATAAGTAAATTTCAACAATGAACAATTCGCATGAATAAATGAAAAATAAAATTTTTTATTTTTATGGTAATACTATTTCTTTTTGGTTTATAGAAAGCTTAGGTATTTCCATGTTATATAAATAAAGATGTTTTCTCGCACAGGGGCAACAGCGTGGTTAATGAAGAAAAACATTTTATAATAGAAAAAGAAAAAGATTAGATTTTAGTTTTAGATTTTAAGACAACCGTTCTGAAATAACATAGACGCACTACACGCTAAGGCATGCATTTCTTTTTCTTATCAGAAAATTAAATTAACTGTCCATAGGTTTAATAGGGTGTATTTGTTACGTTGCGGTTGTTGGTAATTAGTGAATCCCGCTGAGTAATTTATAAGTAGGACATATAACCATCGAACTATAGATACTGAAGTCACGAGATTGCCTTTTCGTATGGATGAGATGTGAGGAAAGTAAGTGAAAATTTGCAGTGCTGCCAACCTCAACAGTGAGCACTACTCGTACATTTCACTACCGTGCAGTTTCTACACACATTTTGTGAGCTGTGGTTTATTCCGAGAAAACGTTTTCTTCATAAACCTTATAAAAAATAAATGTGACCTGTAATATTGCCTATACCTTAATTTATATGATTACAAATGTTTGATTTACTGTAATTACTAGCTACCTTATTCCATTTGAAAAACATTCTACAAATGAATCACTTTCTTTACAATAGCTGTCACCGGCGTCTTCACTATCAGTCTCACTAGTATCTTTACCTAACCGTTTCCTTTTTTTACCAGATGTCAATAAAACTGTTGAACAATAGCTTCTTCACCCCTTTGATTTTCTTCTATATTTTTAGAATTATGCAAAGAGAAACATCACAGTAGTTAGCCACTCGCTCATAGCTTGTTAAGAGGCAGGGAAAGTAATTTTTGTTTAGCTTGAACTTCACAGCAATTTATGTATTACACTGAATAACATATTTCATTCAGCACTGTGAATAGTCTGCTCACGTTTTTGAGAAACTAACATTTCTGTTTACGGTAACAAACAGTTATATTCGTACTGTTAACCTACAAAAAGTTCTACGATAAAATACATATGCTCTGGGTATAGGCTAAGTTGTTGTGTTTGTTGCACTGAAATTAAAGCAGTCGCGCATGCACACTGGTGCTTTTTCCCCTTTACCCCTCGTTTCAAACAAGGACAAACTCGTGACTCAAGTAACTATACCAGGATAAATAGTGTAACTAAAACTGTAGACCAAATTTTACTAAACTTTATTTACAGTTCGTATGTGTTACTATTCACCACTTGACTAACAATTACCAACCTAAATTGTTCCCCACTTTATTCTAAGCTTGTAGTTTCAGTGAGTTTACATATCTTTATTTAAAATTGAACTTTAATGAACCATTGTTCTGGTGACCTAGACTACAAATAGACTCTCCGGAATATTTACTATTATTCACTCTCATTAACAGTCAATTTCTCTAACAGATTGAATTGTAAATCTCTATATTATAAACACAGAAATGATTGTTAAACCCATTCAGGAAAATAAGGGTACTTAGAAGCATGTACTTTCCTGTTATCACCCATCCACAAGATATTTCAACACACTTTTTCAGTCAGAACAGAGTCTACAGAGTTTACAGTCTGCAAATCATTTACATTTAATTAAAAATAAATTTCTGAATAAGTAAAAATGGTTGAATTCATTGATTTACTGCCGCAAAATTAGAATTGATAGTTTTATTTTAATTTTCGGTAAATATTTGACCAAACAGAAATGCTAGAGTTTTATATTATTTATAATTTGTTTAGCACAGAAATACATTCGAAGACAATAATGATTTATCACTTTTCCGTGGCACAGTGGATAGTGCGCTAGCCTACAAGTTAAAATCATAGTAGTAGCAGTAGAAGCAGCTGTAACAGTAGCAGCAGTAGCAGCTGTTAGAAGTAGTAACAGTCGCTAATAACCAAGATGTTGATGGAAATTTAAATTAACGAAAAAATAAATTAGGCTACTATGAGAAGTATAACGAAATTGTATACGACATTAGATTACTAACAATTATTATAATACAATTTCATTAAGATTAAATTTACATGAATAAACTTGAACATAAATTTCTTCATTCCGACACAAACAATCTGATATAACATATTCTTATTAAAATTAAGAATAAAATTAAGAAACTATTGTATAAAATTAAGTATAATATTTTATTTAAATTAAAATCTTCAACACCAGTTCTGTTTTCTCACGCAGCTATAAATATCAGGGACTTGTTCTTCCAAAAGGGTTATCAGAGCCCTAATTTTAATCAAACACATTAGAGCGACCCTTTATTCTAACTAATTCTCAGTTTACCAGATTTAGTGCAAAGATAACAGTTAATGAAAATTCAAGTTTCTTTATATCTTTTATTTTTTCCGCACAAAATAAAAATACAAGACGTTTAAATTACTTGTGTTTATGTTATGAATAATTTTTGATTTTGGCCACCTCCATGTCAGTGGCTAGCGCGCTGGCTTACAGAGCGGAAATTCCCGGATTTGAATCCCGGTTAGGATCTGGAAATTTTAACACGCTAAAACCCACCATTATAGTACCAAAATCAGAGTAATTGCTAATAACCAAGCTATCGATGCGACTTCTAAAAAAATAAATAATATATTGGTATAATTATTTAAATTTTGTTAAATATTTTCCAGCGGATTTTTCAGAATTATTCCTATAATATAAAAAACCACCAAATACTCAATAGATGGCTCTCACCTGATTAAGACAGGATATAATGTACCCATCTTTAGTTGCAATAATAAAACGTCAAAGTGTGCATGTGTTGATGTTTTATTATTTCAACTGAAGATGGATATATAATATCCGGAAGAACCTATTGCCTTTTTTAATCAGGTGAGAGTCATCTATTGTATATTTGGTGTTTTTTATATAAAATAATAATTTTAATATATTTAACTTAAGACGGACAAACGCCAATTTTAATGTTTTAGCTGTTTGATTTTTTCGTATATTTTTAAATTGATAAGTAGATATGTTATATATATATATCTGTTACATTATTTTATAGTTGTGCTTGTACAGTCTGGTACAATAACAAATGAGCTTATAGTGACGATGATACAAATGATGACATGAACTACATGAGTAAGCAGACATCCATGGAACTTTTATACTTTTTTACTGACCTATCAAAAGCAAACAATAGAGCTCTGCCATTAGGTACGACTTCTGACACCTACTTATGTAAGTAGGACGGGGAAGTGCATATTTTGCCTGTAGTTTCATAGAGCTGGTAAGTAATGTGCTGCTGACTACTGTATATGTGCAATAACAAAATCTAGGCTTTCTGTTAGTTCTAGCGGGCTGTGTCAACAGCTAAATTGTTTCTCGCCTTGTTAGTCGGTGACGCGTGAATGCTTATGTCAAGTAAACAGTAGAAAAGTGAATTGAAGATTATTCGTTTGTTACCTGAAATTTCATCTTAAAAATCTATCTGATGAGTAGCAATACAACATCTCCATTATTTTAACATGCTGGCTTTTATTTTAGAGATATTTAATTAAAATCGTGTGTTTTTGTGTGGGCTGCTCTTGCTTTGACAAATATTGCCTACGGAGCTAGTGCAGCCCATTCAAGAGGGGTAAGTACATCCTATAGTACGCACTGGCCCTGAGTGTATTCTACCACTTGAACCAGTAGCTGTTGAAACATTTGCTGTAAATACATCGAGTCCAGAAGGCAATTGTAGTAAAAGCTGAGTTCGTGTCTTTGATATTAAATAAACTCAGCACTTCTGATGCAAATGACTAATACGTTTTTTGAATATTGCTACTGCAAACAACTAAACGTTATATGTCAATGGAAAAAATCTGCACAGCAGCTGAAGTAATAACAACGAAAGAAGTTAAACAGATTAGTATCGAAGAAAATTTTATAAATAAACCTCTGGCTTCCAAAAAAGAACTAAAATCATTAAGTTAGAGAAAGGTATAAAAATCTAAATAAATCTATGATTAGTAGTTGTGACGAAACCGATACTGAAACGTGAAAAAGTGATGAGAGTGAAAATTATTTTTCAGACTTTAATGACTCTAAAGATGATGACTTAGAAAATACTGTGAACCCAAATAAACATCAGTATAAATCTGCGTAACTAAAACAGACAAAAAACAATAAAACAAAATGGTTTATTGAACATCCGTGTAGGGGTCTTTTCCTGGGTAAAAAGAAAATTGTTACATACGTGCGTTGTATTACCGAGATTTGTGATGAAGAATCTGAAGTTACTTGTTTAAGAAAATTAAAAAATCCGTTTGAGTTTCGGTTAAATGAAATGGACAAGTATTCAATAATGTTCTCCGAAATTTTAGAAAAACTTGATTTTATGGCAACTTATTGTAGTTTTTAATTTTTTTTTGTACGGTTTTAAAACATTTCTATTTGCATAGCGGATTATAAAAGTCTTTCTGGTTTAATGATCTTTTTATTTTCCCTTGATTTTAAAGTTAGTAGCAAATTTATGGCTTACCGGGTTCATTTTTCCTTTATTTGAAAGTTTGTAGCAAGTAAACAGGTTAGACTTCATAGATTTTGTTAGCTGGTAATCAATAAAACATAATAAAGGATTGTATTTACTTGCCCCGAATTTTTAGTAAACCAATTTATGGATGATAACAACTTAGTTTGCATTTGCTCCTTATGTAAGGGGCACATGAATGCATATGCCTCGCTAATTTGCTGTGGAAACATTGTTAGTACTGTTTCGTGTCGAATGCATAAGAAACTTGAAGGTCATTGTAAATCGTCTTGTTTCGTTGGCACCGAGGGAGCCCGTTGTTTGTAATGCAAAGTGCTCTGGATTGACAGGACTGTAATCTATTACATTAATTAGTTTAGCGAACCCGTTAATGCGGAATCCATACATCCAGATCAGTTTTAGACCATTAATAATAAAGCTTTAATTTTTCTAATAAAGGAAATGAAAAACGTCTCCCAATATTAGACTGTATAAATATTTTATTTCGTTCGTATATAATATATTTTAACAGATAAATATTTATAAATGAATTTAACTGATAAATTAATTGACTTCATTTCTTTTTTGTAAAATGAAAAATATATTATAATTTTTAAAACAATGAAAATTTAGTTTTATAAAACACTATTTTAAATGATTTACTGCTATTAATTTAGTTTACTTACGGAATAAAAGTATTACTTTGTAAAATAATGGAATGAAGAGATAAGTAATGCAATAATAAAAGTAAAGTGATGTTGGAACAGTTAATGGTACAGTTAATGGCAGAGAGGTAAAATTTATGTAAATAAATTCACGATTTTTACTTTTAAAGAAAGAACACAAATGTAAGAAAAGGTTGTTACTTCTCGTTTTCATTACAATAATAAAAAGTATACGGTGCATTTAAAATTAAATAGTTAAATTTTTAATGGTAAATTTTTTTAACTCGTATAATTTAATGATTGATTGCAAGTTATTTAAGATAATTTTCAGTTACTCGTGAAGAATATAATTACGATATGTCATTAATATTATACAGTGGCATGACAAAATTCATTATAACCTACTTGTATCAATTTTCTTTGTTCCATTCAACGCGATAATGGTTAAAATATCAAATTTATCTCTTATAAAAAGAAATTATAATCTGTATTTAGTCTAAACCTTTCGTTAATATACACTTCTGCTATAGTCTCATACTATTACAAAGGGCAGAATAGGTTTTTCTTTTTGTTTTTAACTACAGTTTATTTCTTCTCAACATACAAACGGTGAATTTCGATATGGATATACGTATATGGCTAACAGATCTACGGCTATACCAAAACAAACAACCTGTATGCCATCCAAAATTTCCGAAATAAGTTGGTCAAAAAATATTAATATTGGCTTCATGGTGTGCTCGTGACAGTGAGTGATATCCAACGCTAGTTTCCTTCAGATTTCAGTAACTGAGTGCATGAGTGTGCTAAGAAACATGGAAATCGTTTTCGCGATCTAGTCAACTATTAAAGAAGTCAATTCTTAGAGACTACTAAAGTAAGAAGAGAAAAGAGAAGAGAAAAGAAGAGAAAAAGTAAGAAGAGACTGAAAAGGACTAAATGGTCAATTATAAGTTAAAACAAACAGACTAAAACTTTAAAAAATTCTAACAGATGCAGGCCTATGTTGTAAACGAAATTTTAGTTATAGATAATATTTAAGCTATAAATATGCTGTAAAAGTACTGTAAAGTAAAAATTGTATACAATAAGTGCTAGCTCAGTGGGTTAATGCATTATATATAAAGTTATGCTTTATTATATAAAGGAAGGGATTATACAGGACTAAAGAAAACTGTTCGTTATTATAAATAACTAGTTGAAGTAAATTGAAATTAAAAAATGAATATTACAGTTTTGTAGTGTCACTAGAATTTATTAAAAGCATTAATAATTAACTTGTCAAAAGTGTCTGTATCGAATAATTTAAAATTAAATAACACTTCAAAGTATGTATTTCAGCAGAGAAAGATAAAAAATTATTAATTTTTCAGCAAGGGCCCTTGAAGTCACAAAATGCAATATTGGTAAGTACATACTAGTACACAATGGTATACTAGTACATTTAAAATTTTCCATAACTTCTTAATTATATTACAATCAGTAAAATTACAGTAAGTTTCAAATTAATTATTATTCGGACGGTTTTAAGAAAAAAACTTGTTTAGCTATTAACCGTAAAAGAAAAGAAGAGAATTTTACTTTCACTTTTTTAAAATCAAAAACTTAAAATTATCTGACTTTTACTCTTTTTCCAGTTTAAAAAATAAAAATATCATATAGGTACATATCAATATCATAATATATAATTTTAGCAAATTTCCTTTTGTTCAAGTATAATTTTAGATAAAATAATTATTGTTGAGAAAAAAATAATATCTGAGGGTTTATAATTATAATCCACTTGCGTAGCTACATTACGTCATAATAATTTTTAAAACAAATTGTTAAAAGAAATAAATTGAAAGTAACTTGTGTGGTTGTTTACCTGTAACCGATGAACTTGAGGTTGCAGACGATGCAGGGTAAAACGTTACTTCTTCCTTTGGTTGTGGTGGAAACTGTCCGCTTTCCTCCTGAAAACAAAATCATGTTCAACTAGGAACTACTTTTACAAGAATTTTTTTGTCTTCATTTAAAATTAACTACAGCTGTACGTTTATACAGTTTATACTATTTAACCAGCAATATTTATTATGTATGTGTTTAATGTCCTGTTTTCATCTTGATTGAAGAAATCACCCAGTGGCATAACCTCGTCGCTCTTTTATGTAAGATCCCATTCCAAAATCTTTTATATCTACTTCATGGATTTTGTAGTATGTGTGAGTGTGGCAATGTTTGTATCTATGGATTCGTATGAATCCAAGAATTATTTAATTGTATTAAACAATAATTCTGTTACTCATCATATGGGTCATCCAGTTATATGATTGAAGCATTTAAGAACAGAAGACGTAAAGGTGTAAAAGACATTAGTCAGAGTTATCTCCTCCGAGAGTAATGAATTTCATTTAATAGCCAGACCCTGTGGTGAATGAAGTGAAGGTGTCATTTGCAGGGTGGAAAGTAGATGCTTCTTGGAGGGCCTGGTGTGTTGATAAGCATAGGCTACTTTTCCACCCAGTGAGGAAGGGAATTTTAAACCACCTCACCCTTATTTTACTTAGTAAAGCCTCTAAATGTTCAAACCAGCCTTTCAGCTGATGACCAAAACAATAGATAAAATAGTAGCCTATAACATTATTTCTTGATAGATCATTTCGAATTTAAAAATACTATACAAGTTGATCATTTCAACATAAGCTACGACATAATACAATAGAATACATCGCTGCAGGATATCCCCTTAAGAATACCAATGCCATCTTTTTTAATTACAGCTTTTTTTGGTACGGAAGTAATATTACTTTAGGGTAGTTATCCTTTTCTATTCTTTCGAAAAAGTGATCAAAATGAATTTGTTTTAATTTTCCTAGATTACTTGTAAAATATTTGTGTTAATTTTTAGAACAGTAGATCTTCAGAAAGGTAAAGAAATAATACAAACATATTGATTTATAGTAATCATCTTTGTTATCATTCAGGAGCAAGTAGCCGAAAGGTAAATGCCCTAATCTTTTTATTCAACTACCAAAGAACAAATGTATAACATTTTAGCTCAATAGGTGATCAGGAAGTTAGAAAATTAGAGAAAAATGAGTGAGTGAATCAGTCAGTTAGTTAGGTGTTTTGCATTATGGATATACATATTTAATAAATCAGTCAGTGTACAGTGAATTTTACCCATGTTCCTAAATTAAAGACATTTTTTAAAATTTTGTAAAATTAAATATTACATATCAGAGAATTAATTTTGTATTTTACTTGATAATTTTAATCGTAAATGAATGTGTCATTTTTATTTGTAATTACGAATGTACAATGGTAGAAGTACGAAAATAAAATAAAATAACAGGAAATAAAATGCGAAAATAAAACTGGAATTTCTGGGGAAGGTATTTTGTTATTTTATTTACGTTGTTTATAAATATATACTTTTTTAACCCTTTATTTCATAAATTTGTAGTGCAACCATGAGTTTTTATATTCGAAAGCTTTATTGGATTATTTGGTAGCTACTCGATTGCAAAGCTGAATATCACGGGGTTAATTCTCGGTTTGAGTCTCTTTTTTTTATTTTTTTTTATTTTGGTTTTACGTCTGACTTTTGCAATATCTACTAATGCAGACGGTGGAGAATGATGATATACGCATAAGAGTTATGAAAAAAGTTCTAGACCTGACCGGGAATCGAGTCTTGAGTCAGGAAGAAAGTCTTGTATTCTAACATTCTCAAGGTAATTGACCTAATGAGCTGTTTAAACAGCTTATATGATACAAAAAATTAACTTGGCTTTATCGATCAAACGTTTAAAATTTGTATTGTGAAATCAGTATCACAGTTTTTATGAACAAACAGAAGAAATGAACGCCGTTTTGTAACGAATTGTTTGTATTTCACATTCAACAGAGTATTTGACTTTTCAGGGAAAAACACCAGTGAAAATCGACAGTCCGTTCGTTTAATAAATTCTAAATATAAGATAAAAACAAATCGTATAGATTTTGTTATATACTGCGAAAAATACGTTCTAAAGTACACAAGAAAAACATAAAATATTACTGACAAGATTGGCTAAAGAAAGAAAATAAATTTGCTGAGACTACATTAAATTCATTAGAGCCGATGAATAATAGGTCTAGATAAAAGCAAAATTAGAAGATTTTTTTAATGGACGCCAACGAATGAAGGAGATAGATAGTGAAGAGGAATATAGATTTGTGTAGCTGACAGCCTATTAATGAAATGCTTCCAAACGATATTATTTTTTTAAACACTGAAAAAACGAAACAAGTTCAATTTATTACATCAATTTGTAATCAATCAATATGAAAGAAAGATTACAGTAGTTTCATTTAATAGAAAAACGCAGAAAAACTTATCACTCTTTATAACTGAATTACAAAGTATTAAAGTACATTTTTAATACATTCATACTCAAACAGATTTAAAAACTAATTAAATAGATTCATTTGCAAAAACTAGATTAAACATTACCGGATTATAAAAGAACAAATTTGTTCGCTCTTAAAGTATAAAATACGAGGTGTGGCTATTAAATAACGAGACTGACATTGTAAAAAATTTTATTTTTATTTTATATATAATCACTTATTGTCACCTTCA
Organism: Catonia carolina; assembly: GCA_035578175.1. NCBI lineage: Eukaryota > Metazoa > Arthropoda > Insecta > Hemiptera > Achilidae > Catonia > Catonia carolina. Next base: position 89,029,903 of record JAQMRL010000002.1, read on the forward strand.
ATATGCACTCTTTCTCTATCCCTACAACGCTCCATGCGAATTTTTCATTGTTGGAAACAGTGCTGGAAGTCATCTTCTGTCAGCTCCTTCAGGACACGTACCGCTTTCTCTTTTACAGCTTCCACGAACTCAAATCTTGTCCCTTTTAATGCAGACTTCACCTTAGGGAACAGGTAGAACTCATATGGTGCAAGATCTGGTGAATAAGGTGATGTTCTAACACTGAGATGCTGTGCTTGGTAGGAACCTCTTGACAGATAACGCGGAATGAGCTGGCGCATTGTCTTGGTGGAGAACCCATGATTTGTCCTTCCACATTTCGGGGCGTTTTTTCCTTACTCTTTAACGTAGTTTAGAAAGTACCTCAACGTAGTAATACTGATTAATTGTTTGACCTTCAGGAACCCAGTGAAGGTACTCAATCCCATGGATATAAAAAAAAACACTCATCATTGCTTTAAATTTGACTTGCTCATTCGAGCATTTTTGGCTCTCGGGGAAGTTCGGCTCTTCCAGTGCATGAATTGGCGCTTCGTTTTCAAATCATAAGTAAAAAAACCACGTTTCATCACATGTTATTATCGTTCCCAAAACATTTGGGTCATTATCAATCGCGTATAAAGTGTCAGTACAAACATTTTTGCGAGTTTCTTGTTGTTCAAACAATAGAATTTTCGGCACTTTTAGCACACACTTGTTACATGCTAAAATTGTCATGCAAAATTTACCGCACACATTCATTATCAATACCTACAGTTTCATCACCAATCGCGCGAATACCTAATCGACGGTCAGACCGAATCAAATTACTGACTTTTTTGATACCTTCATCCGTTTTTGACGTTGAAAGGCAACCTGGCCGCGAATCATCTTTAACGTCTTCTCTGCTATCTTTAAAACACTTAAACCATTCAAAAACACGTGCCTGCGATAAACATTCACTGCCATACACTTCTTTCAGTAAATTATATGTTTCAGTAGCAGTTTTACCAAGTTTAAAGTTAAATTTTACAGTAATTCGTTGCTCTACTATTGCACTAACCATTTTATCCAGCAAAACAAAAAAACAATAATAACGCGAACGTAGGACTAAACGTAAGGACTAAACGGTGTTGGTTACAGAAGCGAGACTAGCTGCATACTAAAGAGAAAGGTTTATATAAACAGCTGTTGATTAATGGCGGTTGACGCATGCCTTCTGATCCGCAGCAGCGTCAGTTTCGTTATTTAATAGCCACACCTCGTATTTTATAGCAAAGACATATAATTTCTATACAAACTCGAACTCAATCCACTTACCCTAACAAAAATTTACGGAACAAAATTCTGGGGTTTAATTCTGTCTATGGTATCTTGAGAACCTATCTGATCCCTTACGTCTTCATTTCATACAAGCTCCTCTCTGGAGACCCTGCATGACCTTTATAGCCGAAGATGCATACACTATAAGCTCGAAGGAAAGTACATGATACGGAGGCTTCCTATAAATACAAAAAGACGGGATATCTTTGTGTGAACGAAATTCTTGTAAATCTTTTGCTAGAGAATTGTGAGCTCGGTTATGGTTAACTTTGTATCTTATAAATACCTCAGGCTAAATTTTCCTTTGAGAAAAACGAATGGGTGGAATATCAGGAACCGTATGAACTACTATACAGCTATTTTTCAAAGACTAAAAACACTATGCTCTGGTCAATTAAATACAGCGCTGGAAAATGAGCTTCAGATTAAAATAAGACTGGATGAACTAGCTACCACACAACTACGCAATTTTTAAAAATATGTTTAAAATTAAATTTGCCTGAGTTGAAAATGGAAAAAACTTATGTAATATCAACAGAATATAGAGTAGAGACAACTTGTAACAAAATTAAAAATTACCCGTGGAAGTCTTACAACTGAGTATTGTTTTTCCTTAAGTCATTCATATCATAATTTCAGCCATCGCAAAAAACAGTTCTAAATTTACTAGATACAGTTATACTAAACAGTTAAACTAAATACAGTTGTAAACAACATTTATAAAGTATATAAAATCAATAGGCTAAAGTCCAGGCCAACGAAAAGTGCCTGGATTCTTAAAGTGAAGGTTTAAGATATTTTACGGGCAATCTATAGATTAGAATCTATCCATATATAGACAGCGGAATGGGTTAGCTTAGTGAAGGCGGTAGAAATCGGCAGTAGAAGGGGACCAGGACGCAGAAGAATTTCATGGTTGGCCAACTTGAGGGTATGGTTTAACAGAAGCTCAGAAGAACTCTTTCGGATAGCTACCAGTAGAGTAAGCATTGCCATGATGGTTACCTACCTTCGGAACGGAGAGCCACCCTTAGAAGAAGAAGATATAAAGATGTTATTAAATTTAAAATAATGTTACAATAATCTTTTTCTGTTTAGTAGGTTCTACAACCGAGAATTAAGGTTGATCAATCAAGGTCCAATCGATTGGATGATTATTAGATAATTAACTGAGACAAATTTATTACCAGAAAGTTGAACTAGTTAAAAATTTTCAGATTTAAGTCTGTAATTGAACCTGGGAGATTGTAGGATAAATTTCCGCTATATCATAGAGATAGATTATGTCTGTTATGTTTGATATTAAACATCCTAATTTTTTATTAACTTTTCTATCAGGAATTTGTACACTTTTGCATTTTACATTTACAGCCACCCAAATTGGTCCCTGTTTGTCACTGTATTTTTCACTATGCGTAGATAAAACTTTAATCATAAACCCCAGTAAATTAATCACATGTAGCTTTCAGCTTGTCACCGTACAGTTCCTCGTCCAACCGGTATTACTTTGTTAAGTATTACTTTGTTACTTACAACTATGTATTAACTGAATGACTTCGATGGTCTGAAAGCTATCCTAAATTTAAAAATTTTTGATGAAATTTAAAGATTCGTTTTTAATCAAACCTGAAACACAAAATTTAAAAAATAAATCAACGAAATAGATGTATCCGGTTAAATGATTATATAATTTAAAAAATAAAAGTTTTATTAAAATCTTTTGTTTCAGATTAGTTAGAAAGGCTCAAATTTGTCAAAACTATTAACAGAGCCATTAACTTCCGAAAAAATATCAAGTTTAATCAAAGCACAAATTTAATACCTGTTAAATATATTTGAAAATGATACGATGATTACTTCAAAATGGGAACAATAATGAGCTGGACAGTATAAAAGATAATACAGTTTTGAAGTATTATTGTAAAAGTGTGTGTAGGCTACGTTGAATAAACAATCTTTTGTGTATTTGTTAATTACAGCTGTGACTCTGATTTTCCTGCGGTACAAGCTTGTTTCAAACGAAGCCACAACATTTTTAATGTCCGACAATTACAACAGTATCCATGTCCAGTCTCTTTGTGCACATCAACTACCATTTTTTCAAGAGGACGAAAACAGTCATTGTTTATAGGTTTCGCTAAGCGAACAAGTCATTTTCCTTTACTGGTAAATGAACTTGTATTAAATGAACTAATCTTAGATTAAGAATTTATTTGAAAACTAATGATAAAATAAATAGAAGTCTATGTACAAAACAAAAATGTATGTGTTCTAAAACGTAAAAAGGCAAAAATAAAAAAATCTAATTTACCAGTTATAAGAAATCTGGTCTCTAACGGCTCGCTGATTTGAAATAGGCTGGTTTTATATCTTAATTCAAAACTTTAAAATAAATGACTTTCATAACATAACAAGTGGAATAACATTAAAATATCGTTTCCTATTATTCCAGTAATACACTTGAGACAAATACATTTTATTTAAACTAAAACATGGCTCGTATTCTCTCACCTGATCACCAATATAAAATTATAATAAAAAAGTTCTGGCATTACTACAGCGGCAAAGATATTACGTAACCTTACATAATTTCTTTTTAAACATAAATTAAGGTTGAGTTATGAAAAATTGTAAGTTTCTGAGGTACAAAAACACGTTATATATACTTACTCATGACGTCCGTTACCATGAGGTTCGTATTTTTTGTTATTTTACACTGTTCTCTTAGATTACTTAATCTTTGGGGCATTATACAAGTAGTCTTTTATTGTTGACGTAGTGTCCTTGCAAAATGACAGGTCTTTATATCAGTCTTTTGAAGTTAGTATTGTCGTGTGAGCCTAGAACTCCCGATTCGTAGACTTGTTGTAAGTACTTGTAAGTACTTTGTGATATTAATATGTCATGTGTGTTTTTTTTCAGAAGCTGTGTAGGTTACTATATTGTTTCCATATTTTTTGTGTCTTCTTTAAGTTTTGACAAACCAACATGAGAGATAGCATGATCATGAAAAACGCTATTTATGCCGTGTTTTGGAGCATTGTGTGCGTTTACATTTCTTGATTTATCAACGTATGCTGTATCCACACGAATTCAACTGTGTTATTAATTTTAGATTTGAAACTAAGTCTACTATTTTTTTAATAATGAGGTTTTTATTATTAAAACTTGCCACGCTTTCTAAAAAAAATTTTAGAATTAGTGTTAATGACAAATTTGGAATTTTGTGATTTTGAGATAATTTCCAGAGTTTTATAAATAGCTTTGCAAAATAATATACTCGTAGATGATTTGTTATTTTTTTCTAATGAGCTCTGAATCAGGAAACAAGAATCCTCAACCACAACCTTTAGCTGTAAGTAAACCGTCTACGTATACACTTACATACATAATAGAAATTGTATTATAAATACATTGTTTAAGATTAATGTATCCGAAACTTACAACATTAAAGAAGAGAAATGCATTCAAATAAATCTTGAATATGAAGGATGAGAAATGTGAGAATCATAAAAGGGTTAGAAATATGTAAAGGTAGGGACACAAGTTTTGACTGATTATAGTTCAGGTCGCATACGACGGACTTGCCTATATACATTACTACTGCCTTCTGCCGAATCTCGAAGGTTTTACTGCATCAAGTCTCGTAACTTACTCATAAATAATACATGCACTAGCTCTACTTTATATATTCGCTTTTACAACAACAAACTCTCTCCGTAAAATGTTAACTCGGAACATAATAATTCTGACATACATAAAAATTGGAAATGAATCTTACTCTGTTCGTTTCTCTAGTTATTACAACATTCGTGCATTTGAATAAATCCCTATATTATTTATTCTACTTACTCCGCTCAAACTTTTAGAATGATTTCTTAAAAGATGTTTCAAGATTTCATAAATTTCAAGTAAACGCAATACTTAAAAAATTTAAGCAGATGAGCCTATTTATACACTTCGTTGACACAATTGAATGCTTGGTTGCATACTCGAATTTCCTTGTTTATATTTCTGATTATTCATAGATAATTTTCATACTTAACCACATTGTTACGATGTTCTACAAACCATTGTATTCGTCAATGACCAAACAACAGATGAATTTTTTAATAAATTTTTTCTGTAACATTTTAATTGGATATATAAATAATCTATTATTAAAAAATATTCTAACAATTTCAAATTTGAAAGTAACCCAAAATTTTTCCAAGTTTTTAGTTATACTTTACTTAAGCATAAGAACCACCATTTTAAAACTTATTAATTGTAAACAAATATAAAATTACCAAACTAGTAAGAAATAATAAGAATACCAAATATGGGTAATAATACCTTTATCACATCAACCTATTCAAAATTATCAATATATACGTACTAAACAAATTTTTAAATTCCGCTGCTTGCGTTGATTTTGTTTTTGGTTTTACGATTGACTCCTAAACACATTAATACTGGTCACATAATATTGTTTGACGAGACCGGTTAAATAGGATTGTATCAAGTCTTGGTTTTCAACGTAGAGTAGCACATGAATGCGGTGTCGCCGCACTACTGGACTCACCACAAGCATGCTGTGGCGGGGTGGGGCAACAGAACAACCGGGTGCGAGCAAAAGCACGTGTAGTTGACCTACAGCACTTCCTCAGGACCTATTGCGCTCCTAAACAATCTGCTATATTAGTAATTATGATATATATATTATGGTCTCAGCAACTCTAGTTCGTCAAAAGTTTTTATTTGCATCATATAAAACTTTGAAAACTTGCTTTAGTATTTTCGGATGTGCTCAAAAACATTTTTTAATTTTCCAATTCCCTCGCGTTTAACAAAGGGCGGATGAATCCAGTATTACTTGTGCATTAGCTTTTTTGAAATTATCAACACGCTATTATCAAATAGCGCAAACAAGATGAAGCTCAGAAAATAGCATTGCAGTAGCAGAACTAAACTGGGTACCGCTTTCATAATATAAAAAAGAAGAGTCAATTACTGTCATCATGCGGAAGAAACGAATTTCTTTCTTCGGACAATCGAATACCGGATAATCGAGTAACTAAACAACTCATTTCTATAATTAACTCGTGGAAAAATCCTCCAAGGTGGTTGGCCGAAGTAAAGCAAGATGTGCAAGAACTTAACATTGCAGAACAAGATCTATTAGAAAAATCTGAACAGCTTAAGTTACTTAAAGATAAAGACACAAGATTCGTCGAAAAAACTCGAGCTTCGACGTCAATGATTTGTACAGATAAAATCAGACAGATCGAATCCCAAAATATGAAGAAATGTTGGGAAAATCGTAAGAATCCTAAAACCAAACCAAGAAGGATTTCTAAATTTGATTCAAGTGGTCCAATGAGGCCGCTAAAGCAACAAAAACAATTTTTAAATAAGAAGAGTCATGGAAAAATAACTGCACCATTAAACCGCATCCCTCGCTGCTGAACCGGTAGCAACACATAGTATCGCACCAGCCTAAGGTCACTGCACTGCTACTCCTACAGCTAAAAGAGGAATGTAAATATAAAGATGAGTGATAAGAACGAACCGGAACTGATCAGGAATCGTACCCGGGACCTCTGGTGCAGAAGCCACTTGATCTTATCATTACACCGACCATAGTGGTGACGATGTGGTAAAGCCACGTAAATATTATATTTATATTTGATGAGTGTTTTAACAACTATATTTACCCGTAATCTGGTAGTGTCATACTAAATAAATTAAATTATACATTTAAAAACATAATGATTCACATTTATTTTCGTTTTCATATTTTTATAATAAATTTCTTATGTACTTATAAAAAATGCCTAGAAGTCATAGTTTTTTCCTGTTAAGTTAAACAGGATAAGCTTTTTTGAGCGTATTATGATAAAGTGTGGGATAAATTGGTTGTATCATTTATGATATCCTGAACCAGCACATATAGGCAAGGGAAAAAATGGGAAATAGAATAGGTTAGTAGTGAAGGTTTCTCGCGCAAGGCAGCGTAAGGAGGATGAGACCTTAGTGACTCTGTGTGGAATAGGGCAAGGGGTAGGGTAACACCGGAACTTAAAGTTTGCTCTGCGTGTTGGTTGCATTCTCCATTCAGAAAAGGGGGTGATAAATACACGGCTAAAAAGCAATGCTGCGTATTATTTCCCTTTTACCATTTACACAAAAACCAACTGTTCTATTTTTTATTCTCTTTGTACGCGTAATTCCCTAGGATTTTTAGATACAAAATATGCCCTTTTTACTAGAGTTCATTTTATTAAATTTCCTCATTCTTTTTCTTAAATTGCTCCTAGTGAAAAAATGGTTTAGTTTTTTACACTATAAATTATTAAAATAAACCAGCTGTTAATACAAGGATTACAGATTGCTTAAATATTGAACCTTTCCTTTGTAAGAAATTGTACTTCAGCCATTTTATTAATGTAGGGAGTTTTATCTTTTTTTATAATTTGTTACTTTAAACGGTTCTTTAACCAATTAGGCTGAATTGTTGTAGCTCAACTTTAAGTTTGTTTTTATATAGTACTACATGTTTTTGCAAAATAGGCTACTATTTTCTTTAGAAATCATAAAAAAAAATTGATAAAACGTGATTATCCCATTTTCTATTTCGAACAGTATTCAGAATTATTTTATTTCTAGAATTTCCCTATATATTTTAAAATTAAATACATAAAACGTTTTTGTATTTCAGGGTGATTTACTAACATACTTACTGTTTTTTACAAAAATAAGAGTTAATATGTGGAACAAATACAACTTTTTTCATATTTCCAAAACGTGTATTGTTAATCTTTCAGGAAAGTAATTCAGTCCAATTACAAGAAAAATAACTGAATCCGCATGATAGATAAAAATGTAATACAAAACATACATGATTAGGAAGTAGCATGTTAAAAAGCTCAATATTAATCTCTAGTAAACAACACTGGAAATAATCTTTAGAAATTATAAAGTAAAATTTTCCACGTATAAAAATAAATGTTGTCAAATGCCACGTTTGAAACTTACTTTTGATAGTTTACAAAGCACTAAAAATTTTATGTATCTCTCTCACACACACATACACACCCAAATTAGGAGCGAGTTATTTACATAAACTAATTATATTGCACTGTGACATTAATTTAGTCGGTTCGTCGATGTAGTGGTTAGCGCGTCTAACTGCTGTGCTTGGGTCCCGGGTTTGATTTCCGGTAGGTCTGAAATTTTTTCACCCGTTTATCACCTCACATCATTACCTATCCACAAACCGAGGTTTATGTAGGCATCACTACTCAATAAAAAAATTTGTTTAATAAAATTTTATTTAAGCATATGAATAACAGTGTAGATTTTTGTCGATATCAATATGAATTTTTTGTTTTTGTTTTTATCAATATAAAATTTATTTGTGGAATACATCCAAAAATTTCAAATAAACATGCTCGCATGTTTCCAATAAAAATATTTGCAGTGGTCCCTACAAATTATATGGTATATCAAAAACATTTACCTATATCTATGCTAAAGTTAAAATCATCACGGTCAAAAAAGTAATATAAAAATTCAGTTCTAAATGAAGAACACCAACCATCATTCGAATCCATTACTTAAATCTGTTAAACAACATTGATAAGGTTTTTAAAAGGTTGTAAAGACGCAGTTCATTATATCTACGTTATAAATTTTAATGATTGTTTTAATTTTTTTAAGTTTGTCTTGATAATTTATTTATTTAAATTTAATTGTCTGCAGCAATCTTTAGACCAATAACGGCAGACAATAAATGCACATGAAATAAAATTAATATAAAAATATGTGAATAATTAATTAATAATAACAATTTATAATACGGTATATTAATAATTTATTTATATTAAAATATAGTATAAGTAGGCTAATATATGTAATAAATAATAGTTAATAATTATAATGAAAAATACAACTTTTCAGATGCTTTTAGTACATTCAGATTTTCAAATTCCCTTAGATCAAGATGTAATTTCAAACCATTATTCAAAATTCTGTTCAAAAGTTAAGTACGCTTAACCTCAAAGGCAGTCAGTATTTCCACGTAAGGCTATTAGACAATTCCCGGATGCACGTAGATTTCGTCACTACTTAAACAGAAATCTACTGAACTGATTAATTTATAATTTTTGTTTGATAACATCAATTATCCCCATCATCTACATCAACACAATCACTGACATTGTCATAATCATTTTTTATTAATTTTTTTAATGTTTTTTTTTATTTATTTAAGATTGTATGAAAATAAAGTCACTGTTGTTATTATGTCATCTGCGAAAGGCTGGTTTGAACCTCTGGAAGTTTTACTAAGTAAAACAAGGAGTGGGTGATTTACCAATGCTTCTCAGCATGCAGCATAAAAGTATGCTTATCAGCATGCCAAAGCATGCATTAGGCCCTCTGAAAACACATAATTATTTTTCACCCTGAAAATTACACCTTCACTTCGTTCACCACAGGATCTAGCTTTTTACGAAATTCATTATTCTCGGAGGAAATAACTACATTGTCTTTAACAACTGTACGTCTTATGTTATTAAATTACTTCGTCATTTAATCGGCTGAACATATGATAAGAAACAGAACTATATTTTTATATTCCTGGAACTAACAGATTGAGTGCAAATAATTTAACACTCTACCTGTGTGTTATGGGCAGAATAATAAAGTCATTAGCAACCACAATTGAATAACATTTACAAAATTTTTAATTAAAATCTCATATAAATGTAAGTTTCTGAGGTACGAAAACACGTTATGGACACTTTTGATGACCGTGAGTTAGGCATTTTGTGCTAGGTTAAACTGTTTTCTGAAATTACCTAATCCTGAGCAAAGTATAAGTAAGTGTTTTGTCGTCAATGGAGTATTGTTTCAAAAATAATATTCATATTATTCAAAAATAAATTTCTAAGATTACTTAATCCTGGGCAAAGTATTATTGTTTTATCGTCATTGTAGCGTAGTTTCAAAAATAACAGGTCAGTGTATTTTTTCTTTTGAAGTAAGTACTCGTATCTGAGCCTAGAACAAACGATTATACTTTTTACATTTTTATTTATATTTTATACCAATTATTTAGAGTTAAAATCAGAAAATGTTTCCTTGTGTTATCGACATTATTAGGTGTTTTAAATGTACAATTCTTTTATTTTTCAATGATAAGAAGAGGCGTAATAATGGGTATTGCTTTTATTCTTTCAAGTATTTCATGTCACTGTTTTTAGTTTAGGTTATAAAATTTGGTGGTTGTCAGTATCCTAAGTAGTTCCATATAAATAATTAAAAAGAAAAAATTATCTTCATCGTTAAATATTAGAGTACTGTTTTCATCTACGGATCAGATTATAATCACGTAAATTAATATTTATTATAATTACCTTTTTCTATTTAATGTGCACACATTTTAATGGTGTTATCTTAAAAAAATGTTTTTTACCACTATACCTTGTTTCAATTTTAAAAATGTAATTTGTTTCAGAAAAACACCAAGAAACTTATTGCGGTTTTAATACACATAAAATATTCACAGTTTAATTTAAAAAACATTAAAAATGCCAAATACTAAATTATGTATAAAGAAAAGTCTACAGGACAACTCACCTTTATTAACCTCGAATTGCTTGATAAAATAACGGTTTTAGGTATTTTATTGGATTAGAAATAATGTTTTAGTCTATTTACGTTTACTTTCTATTAACATATGTATTTGTGGTCGTAGATCTATTTTCCGTAGCCTCGTTTTATATAATAGTCTTCCAGTTTTAAATAGTATACTGTTTACGTATGTACCATCATCCCTCCCATTCCAAAGAGAGTTTCAAACTTGCCTTGCCGGTGGCAGGATGTAAAATGGCAGGTTAAGCTATCCCCATATAATAACCGCTTATGGTGTTAGTAATATTTCATGAACACAAAGCTTCACTTGTAATAACATCTCTCAAACACTAATTTTTGGCTTTGTATTTTGAATATGGAATTTTAAGCATTAAAATACTCACTGACACTGAACCGTAAAGGTCATTTAGCATAGTTAGTTTAATCAATTTATGCGTGTTTCATGCAAATGGTTATTCCCGTATGTTCATGGACATAGATATGTGAATGTGTCTACCACATAGTGAAATGAACGTATTCAAATAAATACCACCCATTCACGTTATTTACAATTATTTCTAAAATAGAACAATCCTTTCCAACTGATTGAGGAATAATGTGAATCATAAATTAAACAATAAATTTTAAAATATAATAATATTCAAAATATTGGTAATTCATTGACTAAATAATATTTATTTCAGAACTTAATAAACAATTACAAAATACAATATAATCTTATAACTCATACTATAAAGTATTATATAAACGAAAATTATTTATTAATTTAAAATTAATTTTTAAATTGATTTTTTCTGTATATGAACGTTTCTGTCTAAGAAACAAATTCAATTGGGGAAGTGAATTTTTATATTTTTTACGAAACTACCCGAATTCCACCGATTCCCAATACACAAAACGGAAATTCAATGGTTTTCGTATAAAGTTTATTACACAACTAATAAAAACCGTCTTCGTGGTGAAGTGGTAAAGAAATTTTTGGTAGTAGTAAACTTTTGAAATTTTTAACACCTTAAAACTTATAAGCACTACGGTTGCTTATGACCAAATAGTCGATTATAATTTATATCAGTTAAATGTACTAATAAAACGAAACGGAATTAACCTACAAATTACCATGTAAATTAAATTGTACTCATTTTTCTTACTCTTCCTAAATTTATCCACAACTGTACGATAATAGAGCTGTACTGGTGAATGAGATGAAGAAAACTAATGAATAATAATTTTCATCATGACGACATGGATTTTTTTTATTAAAAGGGCTAGACATATTATTGGGCTAATAAGTACGTTCAGGAGATCTTGATCGGTAAGAGTCATAGGGAAATATGAGAACAATGTTCCTTGAAATTAATTTTTATTTTAGAATTAAAACTAAATAAAATAAATTTACACGGTACAAGGTGATGATAAAACCAGTTTGGAGTTACGGAATTGAACTCTGGGGCACAGCAAGTACGTGTAATGTAGAAATATTAGAGAGATTCCAATCGAAGTTTCTTCGACTAATCTGCTGTGTACCTTGCTATGTGCCTAATGAAGTCTATTATAACTTGGATATACCTACGGTGAGAGAAGAAATTAGCAGGTGGAGTAAAAAGTGTTCAAACAAGTTATACATTCATTCTAATTATTTGGCTATAAATCTTCTTGACGACAATATTGAAAATTAAAGACTCAAAAAGGCGAGAATATTAGATCTTCCATTCCGGTTCACCTGATCAAAAATGTTTAACCATCCTTTAAAGATTAAAAAAAAAGTTATATTACGAATGGTCAACTCTTATTTCTCCATAAACTTAATCTTAATAACACTTATTAAACTAAAAACTCAATCATTAAATTAATATTCAATCATCACTTAAACAGATCATCAGTATTACGTTTTCATTCCCTCCTTTCCACACTTTCATTCACCTCGTCCAATAATTTTAAAACGACAACTACGTCTTTCTCCGTATAATGAAAAGTTGTACGTACATTGCAAGGACCCAAGAAGAAACTCTTTATAAATAATTATAATTAAACGATCACACGGTAGCAACGCTGCCGAGTGCTGTCTTCTTCAGCATATATTCGAAAATGTTTGAAACATTTGCTGAAAGATTTTATTAAACAGTATGTAAATAATTCTTAACTGTTAAAAAAGCATTAAAACGGAGTTTAAAATGCACGGTTTGAAATTAAAGCCATAATTAATCGTTGTTATTTATAAATCAGATAATATTTTTATTCGTTAGAACTGCTTATTTCCCTAATAAACAGTTATATTTTAAATCGTTATGTTGAATCTCTAACCGAATTGACAATTAATTTTAAAAGTTCCTAAAATAGAATATTCAAGAAAACTGAACGAAATAAATTAAAGTTGCATTGATATACTCTAAATGTGTTCATTACGTATAACATGGTTCATTTAACTTAGTGTTTCCATTGTCACCATCCATTTCCGGTCATTAATATGTGTCATTTACTGGCATTTCAATGACCAATTTTGTCCATCAAATAATTAGGAGTAGTAAATAGTAGATTATGAAAGTTAAAAATAAGAAATTTCATATTTTTATTTCATTCTGTGGCTTTTTAATACAAAAGAGATGATACTTAACTCGAGGGTCGCTGTAAATATTAAATCAAATATAGAAATGTACCATGCATCTCATAAAGTTAATCACTTGATTGTAAATAAAATTAATTTAAAGGAAATTATGTTAATCTCTACGTAGAATAATATTACTTGTTAGTCACCATTAAATGACTAAACCTCGTGGGTGAACGATTTCTGAAATCGATTTAGTAGCGTCTCAGATTACCTCGTACGAACAAACTAATCAACGTTACTTCTTTGAAATATTAGTATTTATATAGATTTCACAGGAAAATTGTAATTGTATCTATAAAAAATTTACTTAATAAATGATTTACAGATTTAAGCTACCAGGTGATTTTATATAACGATAACACTGACTTCTAATAAAAAATAATAATAATAATAAATTCACTGACTTGATATATCTAATTTAATTTCGGTATTCAGATATTTAAGAAAATGTTACCTTCATTGTTATCAGAAAATTCTTTATTACAGATAACTACCCAGTTTGATCGATGCTTATGACTGAATTTCTTATAGCGTGTATTTAAACAGAGACAACCAGCAATGTTTGTTCATATATGACTAGCAACTTTTCTTATAAAGTCACTCGCCCAGCCAGGGTTACTTATCATTAAAAATGATTTTCTACCAATTGATTAACTAGGCTGTTTCAAAGGTCAACGTAATTTAAAGATGGATTCTTTACTTCTAAAGATATTACACTTGAAAATTCATAATTGGGTTAGTTATACTTCGTTGATTAAAATTTTGTAAGAAAAAATTAAAAGTTAAATTTGTTAGAAAAGATGGTTTAAAATGATTAAATACTCTTTAATTTTACCTTATATCTCCAGTTATACCAAAATGGAATAAATCAATAAAATATATCATTTTTTTAAATTATGAAATGCAAATTAAATTTAAAAATAAATTAAATTATAAAGGATATAATTAAAATTAAATTAGAGGGTTACGTTTGGATCCGGTAAACGAGCCGCAACGTGTTAAGCATAGTAAATGTTCCATTCGGCGTCCAACACACGGTCGATTGGGTATGCACGACACAACTCATTTCGGCATATTTACTTCATCAACTTCCACCCAATCTCCCAACACTCCCTCTCCCATTTTCACTCCTACCGTCGTTCGATTGAATCCCTAACAGAAAAAAAGAAAATTTTTCATTCGTTTTTATACCGTAGTATTTCTCTGAATTGAGATAAAAATAAAATCTAATTTCACCTTTTGATCTGAAAAAAGAAAAATTATCATTGCATTTACGTCAGCGAAGTTAAAGCAGAAATTTATTTTATAAAAAAATCAACACAATTATTCAAAAATAAAATATGGATTATTTTTTTTAAACCTTTTTTCATAATAATTTTACTCACTGATGTACAGAAAAAAACTTATCGTGATAGTTGTAGAACGCTGTGATTTTACAATTTAAGAATTTCTAAATTTTATTTATTTTGTCTGTATATTTTATTCATATTTTTTATTGAAAAATGTTATGTTTTACAATTTATTAACTTTCAGAAGCATTATAAATTATTCATAAGATACAATTTTATACTCAGCTGGCCTGTTGATGAAGTAGTTAGTGCAACTGGCATCTATGCCAGAGGTACCAAGATCGATAACCGGTAAGGTCAGGCATCGTTTCATCACTCATTTGAATCTATAAGCGTTTACCACAAGCATTAACCTTAATGTGCATCACAGTTGGACGTAAAACACAAAAATGTTTTATACTTACCTGATAAACAATAGGATAAATTCATAAAATGAAAAAGTATTTTAGCCTTATAGGTTTTCTTTTTTAAATTTTTAATTTTGTTTTTAAAGTCGCATCGACAGCTTAGTTATTAGGGACTAATGTGGGGTTTGTGGCTGTAAAGCTACAGCCACACTGCAGGAGGCAAGTGTCGAGGCAAGATGGAAATGGCGCCTGGATGATTCTTCATTCTAAAACCAACACGTGTAATATTATGGCGGTGGCCACACTGAAGCCACCTTGCACTTTTTGAAGCCGGGCGACTCGCCAGGCGCGCATCCTAGCTAACCAACTTGTCGGTTCGGTAGGTGTCGAGGCTGGTGTCATACTGGTGGCCATACTGTTTATAACCTGTTGGCTGTACTCTGATTAGTGATTTTTAAGTGACTGAGTATCATCTCTTTAAAGGTGCGGTTTCGTTTGTGCGATCGTCGCAAGCTATTACTACATGCAGACGATGCATGCGTCACTGCCATTACTCATCAAATGGATTTCTTAAAAAGTGGTTCCGTTTATGCGTCCGACGCAAGAGATCGCATGCGTCGGCTGCATCGACTGCTTTGGCAACCTGCAGCGTTCGCATGCGTCTGGAAGTTGAAAAAGAGTTTTTCGAAAGACGATGACGCAAAACTCATTGAGTTAGCTACAGAAAAACTACAACTATTGGATCCTTCAAACTTGCTTTCATCGTCTAATAGATACAGTAAACTCCCGCTAATCCAAAATAATTGGGGTGAGCCGATTTCGGATAAGCCGGGTTTTTTAAATAACAAGAAAATGGTGTTTTATTGTAAAAAAAATATTACTGTGTCCTAAAATTTTTATTCATACGATTTAATTGTCAAATATTTTCCGAACATTTTAATTCTTTTTTTGAAAAGTCAGAAATTTTTTTTGGTTTTTATTTTCCATTCGTTTTCTTACCGAAATGTCCCACCAACGTTTAACTAAAAGTATATCAGTGGGTGTCGCTTCGATGGTTTTGACCACGCGTTTACGTTTACACGACATTGTTAAATACCATTTCACTTACACTACCAGTACGTAACACTTATTAGCCACAAAACGAAATGAAAACTACATTCAGGGCAAGACACTACCGTACCTATTGAACCGCAATACAGTACTAATTGACTGTTTGCATCAAAGGTGATATAGCCAAAATAAACAGTAGGCATAGTAGTAGGCTACCGCTCCAAGGAAAATATTCATGTTATCGGTAAAAATCTTGTTTGCAGTGCTGAATGTTATGTAGGCATTCGTTACGTGCTATAATTTACAGTTCAGTTTGCTTGAACAGTATTTTGGTACAGAAATAAAATGTATAGTATTTATTATTTGTTGTTTTTATTACAGTTATTTGTAGAAAATTACATAAAATACTGAGTATTTTTTGACGTTTCGGGTAACCCGAGTTTCGGTTATCCCGGACGCGTAGTTGGATCGCACGTTCCACTGCAAAAACGAAACCGCACCTTAAAAATAACGAACGTTTCTCTTTTCATTCTCAAATATTTCACAAATTAAATTAAAACAAATTAAGCATGTGTACGTGATGGAAAATCACTCTATTGTAAACATTTCAGTTTATTTACAATCGGTTTAAAAATAACTAGAGCAGTAATTAAAATAAGTACAATTTTTCATGTAGCAATAACCTAATTCAATAATAAATTACGTACTTTTCATTATCCTTAATTTTTTCATTAAAAAGTTACTTATTTTCTTTTGTTTCTTGGAAGCCAAACATTTTTCGAATGCTTCGTCTCAAAGCTGCATAAGCAATAAGATTTTATGAAATGGCTTATAGGTTTTCTTAGTCCATTCTATACACTTATTAGAACTTGAAACTGCCACTTCACGGTTTATTTTATTTTCCGGTAAATTTTCCTCGTTATATCATCATTCTGTAGACTCATGTTTACGATTTCGCCGTATGAGTGCCGTATTAAGACATTAAAAAAACAACAGTGCGATAAGAAATCATCATCGCTACATTAATAAACAAAAAGTTTTTATAGTTTGGATTACTGGAGGTTTCGGATTAAAGAGGATTAGGGAGCTTGAACTGGATATGGTTATTTTACTAATATAAGTATCGCTCTTCTGTTCAAAAGTTTTTGCACAGTTTATCTTGAATACTTCAAGCGAGACAAAGTCTAGAATAATAAAGAATCAGAGTCAGTAGAATACAGAATCAAAGTCTAGAATAATAAAAGTCAAAGAATACTCCGAGCCGAGACAAAGAAAGAACTAGAGGATGCCTTAAATGGAATGGATGAGATCTTGAGAAAGGATTACTTCATGAAAATTAATAAGAACAAAACGAAAGTGTTGTGCAGCAGCAAGAGTGGTTTAGAAGAGATGGGAAATTTAAAAGTAGGCAACGAAAACATACAGGAAGTTGGGGAATTCTGCTATCTAGGGAGTAAAATAACAAAGGATGGTAGAAGCACAAAGTGATATCAAGAATAGAATTGCTCAAGCCAGAAAAGCCTTTGAAATGAAAAACAGCTTACTGACTACAAACATTGATTTACAGATTAGGAAAAATTTCTTAAAACATTATATTTGGAGTGTAGCATTATACGGAAATGAAACGTGGGTGATAGGGGCTGCAGAAAAGAAGAGGATAGAAGCTTTTGAAATGTGGTGTTATAGAAAAATGTTAAAGATTAGGTGGGAGGATAAAATAAATAATTTAGAGGTTCGTAGGCGAGTAGATGAAAAAAGAAATATATGGAAGCATCTTACCAAAAGAAGGAATAGGCTAGTGGGGCATATCCTAAGACATCCAGGTATTGGGCTATCAATAATGGAGGGTAATATTGAGGGAGTAAATTGTAGAGGGAGGCAAAGATTAGAATATATAAAGCAAATTACAAAAGATGTAGGGTGTTACAGATATGTAGATATGAAAAGACTTGCGCAAGATAGAACAGCTTGGAGAACTGCATCAAACCAGTCGAGAGACTGATGACAAAAAAAACTCCAAGCGAATAACTGGTCAGTACCTTTTTTCGTGCTCGGTAGTATCTTCCCAATCCTTATCCAAAAATTTAATATACCTATCATAATAAAAACGAACACTATTTTACGTGTCAACAAAAGTGTATTTATTTATTGTAAAATTAACTTTCTAGAACATATTATCAATTCTCTGTCACTAATTTGCATATAAGTTTTACCAACTAAAATATTGACAAACTTTACTATATATTCCAGTAGACCTAATTCTGTTTGGGTAGATTCATGTTGCCGTTGTTTATTCTCTTAAAATTAATTTACATTCGTGGTACCTTACGAGACTGGTCAGCCTTATACTTTGAGCTTACCCTTTTTAGGTACCTACGGTAAAACTAGCCTTTTAGAGAAAGATACAGGTTACAAAAGCTAAAGTATTTGAAAACTGATATCTCTATTATAATACCACAAAATTATATAAAGGTTCAGTACAAATAATTAAAAATAGAGAGACTTTAATTATGCTTTAGTATGTTAAATTATACTTGATAATTAAGCATGTGTACGTGACGGAAAATCACTATATTTTAAACATTTCAGTTTATTTACAATCGGTTTAAAAATAACTATAAGTTAATAAAGTCCTGGACAAAATTAACGCATCGTGTAAGATTTTCGGCTAAGTTTAAAAAAAATAACTTTTTTCAATGTGCCAGGCTCATTTCTGTTACTTTTGTTCATTATTTTGTAATTTTAGGCAATATTTACTATTTTTGATTTATGGTATTTTAATGAAAATAATAAAATAAATTAGCTTTAAAAATATTTTATTTTAGTAAAAACGTGTAAAACGTTTTAAAGTTTTATATAGATTTTAGCAAAAATGGAAGGGTTATTTACAATATTGAATGAAAGTTTTCCATATTTAGTTCATACATAATGTAAAAAATTAAAGGTGAATGATTATTGTGTGATCTATAATGAATTAGTAATTCAGTACAAGTACAGCCCCCTCTTGCCTTAATTACAGCTAGCATCCGAGAGAAGGATGCTGAAATGATTTCATCTGTATTCAATGGGCCAAATGAAAATCGTCAAAAAAGACCATGGCAGGTATTCGTAAAAATATTTAAATTTCTGTACAGAATATTTAAAAACATGAAAACTTAAACCGCTAATTTTTCTAATTGAATATAATTTAAAATTGTCAAATTTTGTATATCCTGTGATGTTAAATTTATTTATTTTTATTCAATTAAATTTATGTTTTTTTATGTGTAAATTTGTTTTATGTTTATTATTCAATTTTTCCATACATTGAATAAAGTCGTGGTCACGAACTTATGATATCCTATTTTTTATGAGTAAATATTAGCCTAAATCTTACTTAAATCACCACTAATATTTTGCATTCAACTTATGGGGACAATCAACCATTACAAATATTTATCATCCTTGTGGAGAAAATTAACATTATACAGCACTTACGTGTCAACACCGTGAAAGAAAAAATTACTTATCTGAGTAATAGCAGAGTTGATAATAGAGATTATTTATTTATTACAGTTTAAGCAATACAATTACAGCTGATTCTAATGAAATTGAAATTGGTTTATTTCTCATTTTTAAAATGAATGTTTTCACTTTTTCAGTAGTGTTTCAAAATACTTGTGTATGGAGAACAAAATTATATTGTATGTAGATCTATTAATTTTAATTCCAAAACTACCCATTGTATTTTTAACGTAACATATTCTATATAAATTGTTTTAATTCAACTGTATGGAAAACTTTAGTTTCTTTATAAGAATAATTACTGAAACAACTGTTTTCTTGTTAAATATTACGACGAATCAACTAATATTTCAGTGTAACATAACCTAATGTTCGCCGAGTGGAACTGAGGGGAACACCCAACTCAGCAGGGATAAAAACGATAATCGATCTCTAACTAGAGTGGTACTTCTTTTTACAAACCGATTCGTCACTTATAATCGACTGATTGGCTGCGTTCCAAATAATCTATAAGCGAATTTCCAAAGGGGATTCCATTTTTTTCTAATTGTTTTTTCATGAAATACGAAGCCAATTTATACCTTGTTATATACCCATCATGAAAGCATAAATCACTATTAAAACTACTCTTTATAGCAGAAAGTTTTGTTTTTATTAATTTAACATAAACAACTATCAGATCATTGTGAAGTAGTTTTAGAATTATTATTAAATGATTTAAAAAAGTATAATAAATATGAAAATATGTTTATGGTGTTATCAAAAATATTTTTAATTTGTCTATGTTATTTCCTAAAAGATGTTTTTTTTTAATTTTTACGAGCTACGTTGAACATTAAAAAAATATTCCATTCTTCGCACAGAAAATATTTTTATTATTCGTTTCACAATACTGAGAAAATTTTATTCAGGAAAATCGATCCCAACTTTAGGAAAGACATTTTTGGAAAGATTTATTGAAAAGTAATTGTAAAAGAAGACGAGACTTGGTACTTAGTGATACGCTACAGCTGTCGCCGTACTGAAATAGATCAGAATTTCATGAACCTAAGATCTCTAGTTTTAATCTTAACAAAAATTGTACATTGAACTTCTTAAAAATAGAACTACGAAGTACGCATAGATAATTAAACAGATAAAATATCACAAAAATATAAAAATAAATTATTTCTGAAACGAAATAACTACCAAAGGATTGAATTTATAATCATTTTGTCGTTTCGGAACAATAAATGGGCTGGATGTAATGGATAGCTCAACTAAGATCTATGTTAGGGTTTGATACCCGGTCAGGTTTATTTCATAATATTTTCATCAGTCATTTTCATATCGTCACGTCAACAACAGCATTAGCCTTTATGTGAATAACAATCGGACAAAAGTAGGTATAAAAATGTAAAAAAGTAAAAAAACTGTAGGTAGGAAAAATGTTGGAAGATCAAAGAGTAGATGAGTCCCGGAACAGGTTCAAAAACCCTGATACTTGAAGGGAAGAAAAAGAAGAAGAAACATCCAAAAATGTAAAAATAAAAAAGTTTTATAGCAAAAATAAGAAAACTTATTTTGAAAATGGTAAAATTCACAAAATTGAATTAAATTTAACATCGCTCACGTCTCGTAAATTGTTATAATTAACTGAAGAGAACACATTAATAATAAGTTTCTGAATGTGTTTCATAGTTCCTATATCTTGTACAGTTTAATCATCTGTTTAGACATATTCCGTACCTAAAACTTAATGTTCATGTAATCGAACTTTGGGATAATTTCGTACGAACATACATGTGAAGGTTTAGTTCCAACTTTACTGAATTTAGCCTGAGGGATCCCAAACGATTTTCCGGAAAAAAATAAATATTACCTCACGACAGTAACTAAAAAAAAATCAGTAAACTTTTTCTGTTATTTGCAATAAGTAATATAAAATTCTGTAAGTTATAAATTAACAAATTAATTTAATCAATGAGTATACGAATTGGAAAAATGCTTATTTAATTTAAACAAAAATAAAATTACTACAAAAAATATTGAATACAAAACATGTTATAAACTTACAATTTACCGAAAAAGAAGACTGTCAAAACCACTGCAGCAAAGTTTCCTCTAGATTACCCAAGAGGTTTATCACCCCAAACAAAAAAAATGTTATTTCGTCTTATTTTGTTTGTTTATTCCTGAGTGAATTCAACATTAAATATTTGTTTGTTTACATCAAAATATCAGAAATTACCAAAAACACAAAACGTAAATAACAAAAATATTTTAATTAGAGTAGAGCCCCGATTACCCAAACAAACCGGAAATAAAGGGTTTCGAGTAATCAAATAGTTAACAAAATCCCTAAGTTTTATACATTGAAGAATGTGGCAAGATTTAGAATAACTACACAGTCGATGCTTAAACGGAAAACCTATATTTAAGTTACAAAATATACAAATATCACAGATTTACAAAAATATATTACAGATTTTGAAAAAATATTTCTTTTGCATTCAAAATGCTCTCTTCATTTTAAAAAACTAACCTTAAAAATTTCTTCAGACCAATTTTAAATGTATTTTGTCTGAAACTACATCATGCAGCCTAAGTTAAGTGTGCATCCTATAATTTGTTGGATGTTTTGAGAACTAAGTAGCTGGTAGGTTCCTCACGTTCGATGAAACTTTGTTATTGAAGATGAACCAATTGAGCAAGTTTAGAAATTTAGATCTATATAATTTGGATTGCAGTAAATCTGTAGCCAGTAGTGAAAACAGGAACTCCTATGGAAATGGCTAGTCTCGTATTTCTTCACATAAATCATCTGCTTGTTAATAATCAACAATTACTTTCTATAAGATAGAGGTGTGTCAAGAAGTATATTTATTCTGTTATTTTTTTCATTTTCTCTTCTGTTTTGCTGCGGAAACATGGACATGGAGTATGCAGTCCGTTTAGAAGTTTTTAAGATGAGGATGTCAAGGAGAATGCTCAGAAATTTGTGTAGCGGTAATGTTACAATAATTTAGGTTTTCAGACGTATTGGTGTGAACTGTGAGTTAATAAGCGTAATCAAAGAAAGGAATACTGCTTACCTAGTCGCTCGACGCACAGTAGTAGTGAAAATACGTTTCTCATACTTGTTCTTGGAGGTAAAGTTGAACGTAGGCGCCGACTTGAACAAGAGCAATTCTCACGGTCAAAAATTATTAGAGACATAAGCAGCCATGAGTAACACAATATTTTGAAAGTGGTTAACGATGGAGTTGACTTCTTTGATGGAATCGACACTCTAAGAAGAGTGAGTTGAAGAGTGAGTTGAAGATTGTGTTGATTTCTGTATCTAAATTTTTCTTATAAAACCGTACGGATTAACACTAAAATAAATTATTTTACTTTTTATTTAATGTAAAAATTACAACTAGCAAATACGTATGGTTCAGTCAATGTTGAAGGCTTTTACTGCTATATGTGTTGAGGTTGACTTCTTGAAGAGTAGAAACATTCAATTCATGCTTTCATAACTGATCAAACGTAAGTAAACTTTTTTAAATGAAGTATTTTCATTAATTACTCATTTTTATTAATACTTTTTACTCATTTTTATAAAATTGTTGTGCATACATATTTTTATAATTAATTTTGACAGAACAATTCTTTATTGATGAAAATGTATCAAAGTTTGGGTTAATCGTTTTAATTCTCATGTGTTCGATTAAATTTTAAAGAATTTTTTTTTAAATACTAATGTGGGCTTTAACGAAAGTAAAAAGGAAACTGTGGAATTGTTAATTAAACTTAAAAGGTGAGAGACATTTGAAAAATTGACGGGTGAATAAATGTGAAGCTGTTGACAGGACTAAAATTTTAGTGGGCAGATAAAAGTGAACAAAGCTGACAGATGATGCAACAAATTTTCTCAGTACATACAGTTGTGGGCGACTAGGTAGGCCTACTGTATAATCCATTATTATATTTGAAATATAAAATAGATATTACATGAAAAAATTATGAAAAAAACTTTAAGTTCTACAATATTTTACTTAATGAAATTTTACAATGACACTAAGCATGAGAAAAACTGAATACATCCATATGGAAACTGAAAATTAATACATAAATTACACATAACTATGATGAAAGCAAACTAGAGTTGAATTTTCGAATCAACAATTCATGTCCGTTTGCTCCATCTATTCAAACTGTGCTTAAACTTTACATAGTTAATGACAGTTTATCAACTCAAATAATACAGGTAACACACTAATATTACATGAACCATTTAATTTAATAACTTGTCTATCGTTTTGTGGTCCGCTACGAACGAATTGGTTTTGTTTATTCATAAAACCAATGTAATGCTTAAAATGCGTAATACTGTGTAGTAATTTAAATATTAAGGTCGGCTTGTTTAAATTAATAGTGCAATGTTGTCATTTAGAATTAACATCAATTTATTTGAGACTGAAATAAGCTACTAATTTATTTTTCAAAACTGAAAATTACCGTGAAAAGTTAATTAACTTCAAAATTTCACATAACGAAACTTTTTCGGAAATTATTATAAATTGTTACCGATCATTATTAATAATATATATTAATAATATAGGCTATTATTAATATATATTCACGATTACGTAATAAATTGTCAGCAATCCTCAGGTAATGATTATAATAATAGAGGTAGTTTTTAAGAAACGTTACTTTTTGTGTATTTTTTCTAGTAGATTTTGAGATATTCCGACCTCTGTATCTTCTTAGTCATTCCGCCCTTTGAGTTCATTTCAACATTTTTGAAGGGTCCAGGGGAAAGATGATCATAATCCACTTTTCTGAAAAATTATATTTTACAGCCGTAACCAAGATGACAATAAAAAGTTTTACTCAGTTTTACTGAAATGGTTAATATTGTTCAAAAAACTGCTGTAAAGATATACTGAGATGGGAAATAATAATCATAATCACATTTACAATCAACAAAAACTATCAGCGTTCACTGCTGTCATTATTACTAGTACCGGGTTACCGGGCTTTGCTCAGTTGCAGAATATAATATGATCAATTTTCGAAAAGAATGATAATGGGTTGATAATAGATAAGCAATTGAAGGATTTCTGACGTAGTCTTTACATTTAAAATACCGCGTATTTGTTTACTATATCATCTGTTATTAATTACTAAATCTGTAATCAGCCTATTGTTATAAATTATATTTCTTAATTTAACGTTAACGATTTTTTGAAGACATGAGACATAGCGCAATCGATTTGTAGAACCTGAAAACCCACATTCACAAATTTTCAGAAAAATCGTTAGAGCCGTTTTTGAGAACAGTTGGACATACAAACGTGCTTACACAAGTTTTCGTATAGTATTATAGGATATAATATTCATATATTTTTACCATTACCACTTAATATTTTACTACATTTAGTACACAGTGATTTTTTAGTCCTGTTACCCAATTAATGTCTGGTAATTTTTTTCTAAGAAAGGGGAATTTTGTTTTGTGAAATGAAGTTGGTAGTCCTCAACCGGTATAGATATGGCAGTGTGAGTTGATTCTCCTTGAGCTGTGTAAAATTTTGTGTCGTTTCTGGTCGTACTGCGAATAGAATGTCTTTACGCTCTTTAAAAGAATCGTTTCTAATTATACTTGCTGGTGTTCCTCCACCAGAAAAAAATGTAAACATCTAAGCTAGCAAACCGATTTTGAAAGACAGATAGTGTTTGCGACAGAAAACGTAGTGGTCGACGAACTCTCGTGACAGATGACGTTTTAAAGAATGTGAAAACAAGATTGCTCAATCAATTCTACACGGAAAAGTTTACGAAAACCTTCCTCGCATGTTGGTTTGTCATATTAGAGTGTACAGAAAGCTGCCAAAAAATTTAAATTTTGTATCCGTATCGCGTACGACTAGTCCAAGAGCTTCAGCCTCCAGATTTAAACAAGCGATTGCAATATTGTAGTTGGTTTAGGTCTTTCGTAAATGATAACGATATCAAAGTTTTAAGCATAGTGCTCTTTAGTAGCCTACTAAAGCAAGGATCCATCTCGACGGTTATGTGAACTTGACTCAAATTTGGGTGGCTAAAAACCCTAACGCTATAGAAGAAAAATCTTTGCATCCTGCAAAAATTGATCTGTGATGTGCGATATCTTGTCATTGTATAGTTGGACCCATATTCTTCGAAGAGACAGTAAATGGTGAAATATACAGGAATATTGTGCGCCAATTTGTGTCCCTCTTGGAACCTCAAGAACGGTATTGCTGGTTTCAGCAAGACGACACTAAATGCCACACGTTTAGAGAAACCATGGATTTTTACAAGCGTTCTTTAGTGGTCGAATAATAAGCCAGGGCTTATGGCTCTCAAGGTTCCCAGACCTTACATCTCTTGACTACTTTTTGTGGGGCTACATTAAGTTCAAGGCCTTCAAATTAATTTTTAATCAACGCATTGTGATTCTGCTGACATTCCTTGGGAATTTACAAGTGTTAAATGCTGTATGATATTGGAAATTCATAGATTTTTTAAAGAATAAGTTGGCATAAACTCCGAAGCAAGCAAAAACCCCGTCTGCAGTACAGGCGCAATTGATAGTTATTCATAAAGCATCATAATAAGCTTTTATATATTCATATTATAACTGTCATAGCAATTCCAGAAGACTCCAAAATATCCCACCACAATATAACTGAACTTAATATACAAAATAGGTTTTCCTAATTTTTATATAGCTGAATTAGGAGGTACTTTAATGGCTTTTTCAGAGTACAACAAGTTTTATAGCTTCATACAATCAAAATGGTAAGTAATTTTTAATAAGCATTATAATATTTTCAATAAAATTTATTTTACAAATAAAACTAAATTATTTCACTTAAATAAAAACAAAGTAATGTAACTTTACACATATGCATGACTCAGTTTCATAAAACTAAGTAATTTCATAAAATATATTACTTCATTCTTTTTATACAATTTTTTATCAAATCCGTTTCATTTTCTAGAGCACTGAACTTTTGATGTTTGTACAATGTTGGTTGTGAAAAAATACACTACGGGACATCAGAGAAGAAATTGTGTTATAAAGCACAGTTTTATGTCGTCTGTCGTATCTTGTATGTTGCTGCATATAAACAAGAAGTAAAATCAAGATTGTTACTGTAACTGTATATAAAATGCTATTAAGTTTTTTGTTCATTTTACTGGATGAAACGAAAAAATAATATGAGTTGTAAGGTTTTGAAAGCAGTATTTTGGTTAGACGTTACAAAGGTACTTTTTTGTGTAATATAAAGTAGTCTTCATTGAAAGTACACGGTTGTACCTCAGGAGTCATATCTGAATAGATCCAACGGAGATAAGATAATTATGTTCATTTTGCAGAAAATTGAAATACATCAACGTCTGCTACCGTTCCACCCTCTTTACTTTTCTGTCTTATTCATTCACCGTTCCATGTAATACACACAGACCGCCGACACTCCTTGCTTTTAATTAACACGAGTGGCCAAGTTTTCATCATCGTTTCTACATCTCTCCTTAGTTACACCACGCAACACTCATTCAATTCTAATAGAACTCAACCTGCATACTTTACCGCAAACTGCATGATATCATTAAGTAATGCATTCATTATAAATATATTATTACCTTACGTGATTTCAGGTAATTATTGCATTTGCATGTACCTTAATGAATTTCAATCTTTTAAGTAAGTTATTTATCATTCACAGCAATTTCCTCATTTGCATTCATTATTTCATTACACTGTTTCTTACTAAACAGCTTAACAATATATAATTTATTATTAAAATGTTAAGTTCCTTTAATTAGAATTATATACTTAAATTAATAATTTTGTACCATCCAAGTTATATACTTGGTACTATTTATTTTTAATATTAATCAATCAATTATAACATAAAGGTTAACATTATGTTTATGCAGTAATCGGAAATACATTATGTTCTAAATGGTAGTACGTTAATATCAAAATTCATTTGACATAATAATATTTTCGTGGGCATTAATAATTTTATGTTTGAATATTTATTAAACGGTAAAAACAAATATTTACTGTTTAGGTTTTCTGTAGAATGTTTTTAAATCCAATTTTTTTATTGCAAACTTTTTGTGGAAATTAATTTTCAATAGAGCACGAAACGAAAATATAATTATCTGAAATTATGTACTTAAAACGCAAAATTTGGTTTAATGTATTGCTCATGGCACCGGTAAATTTGTCAAAATATCGGTTTTCATTGTTTTTTGTTCCAACCAATATCTGATATTTTATGAACAATTTAATAACAAAACGAATTGTATACACCGTTTAATTATATTTTTTATGACTTTTTTTGTATTTTGTGTTGGCAAAATTTTCAGTCTAATTTAACAATTTTAACAAGTCTGTAGACTTTAGGTGTTTGTTACGTACAATACCTTGGTTATGAAGATAATACAGGGTACACAGCAGTAAACAACTCCAAACCATATATATTGTTGATTGCAGTATTATTAATAAATTAGAATGTGTAGGTCACGTTCAGAAACGGTTAGAAAAACAACTCAGGAAATTAGTGAATATTTGAAAGGAAGGAACTTTCTGATGGTAAAATTTTAACTTAAAAAGGTTAACTGACAGAAGCAGATATTAATAAACTTTAGTCTTATTATGGACTACCCATAAGAAGAAATAAGAATAATCTGGGAAATACAAGAAAGGCTGTGTGAACTATATACTTTCAAAATCTTTCAACGGATAAATCGCCCTATCATAGGTTTCACCCAAAATGTGGGTACAATTGGTATATAACAAAGCAAATATTTTTACATATATTAAAACTGGTCTAAAAGACCAACCACATTAATTTTTTGATCAAAATATCTTAAAAAACTGAATACCTAAATGATATAATTTATTCAACAATGTTTTATACCTTAACACTAAAGTATAAAATTATTCACAATGTTTTTCACTTCACACTGCTCTGCTTTATTACATCGCACTGCACTGTTACACAAATTTGAAGGGCATCTTCCTCTTAAACCTTCTAGAAACATTTACATTATCAAGAAATTGAATTGCTTCAGAATTTATTTCACCACGTAGACGAGTTTCATGTTTGCCATACTTTGTTGTGAACTATTACTGCAAAATCTTTCCATGGATTAATCGCCCTATCATAGGTTTTGCCCGAAAGGTGGGCACAGTTGGTGCAAATATAACACAGCAAATTGAAGTTGGTAAACAGTATTCTAATAAAAACTATATACCCGCTTTTCTAATGAATGCAATTAAGCCAACCAACATTTTTTAATTTTCACATCCTCACTATTATAAAAAAGATACCTAAGTAAAAAACCTAAGTAAATTTGTCAATATCTCTGACTGTCTATTTGTCAATATCTCGGAACCGTCTTCCCGAATAATAAGGAACTTATAATATTGAATCAAATTTATAATAAATGAAATAACAATAATAATAGCTTAGTACATAGCTTAGTATAGTCATGAATTGTAATTTTAATGTAGCTATATTTTACTAAATAAAATAAATAAATAAAAAATTAATAATAATGATATTGAACCTGATAATAAATTTTACGAACTAATGTGACAATGTACTGTATTTAGTAACTAACGCCTGTGTAATTTGAATTCGATTTTTGACATGTTTCTACCAAAACAAACTGATAATGTAAAACCTGGCGGGTTTTAGATTCTAATATTAACAGTTACTAATAAAAATTTAAATGTTTACAATCTAAACTAAATTATGCAATAATTGTACCAATAAAATTAAATAATTACAAATAATACAAGTTACATTGTGCAATCCTTTTTTTGTTAAGTTTATTATTGTATTTATTTGTCTGTATCGTGGTCGCTAAAAATTATGAATACCTACTCTTGTGCAACCGTAATGAAATTGATTGTTAAGAAAATTAAGACACAATAAAACAAATGTAAAGCAAAAAATAATTAATTAACTTTCGACTAATTTTTTAGTAATTTTAATGTTACTCTAGAATAAACAATTAACTTTTTATCCAATGAATTATAATTGAATAGAATTCAATTTAAAAAAGGAAAATTGTTTACGGATTAATTGGGTGAAATACAGATTCAATAATGAACTAGATAAGTCCTGTGGGAGTTCAGACTACATAATATATATGTCCGCTTAATGAGACCGGACGACTTGACCTGGAAATAACGAGCACTATTGATGAAATCTAAAATTGATATCGAACGAGCTCATTATGTAAATAGAATAATTAGGTTGTATTGTTTTAAACATTTTAATAATACACTCTTCTTTCTTCTTCTTCTTCTTCTTCTTCTTCTTCTTCTTTTAGTGCCGATCTGCTACCGAATGTGTAGTGTTCCTGTTGATCTTAGTTAAACTAATCCTTGGATAACAGGAACTACACAATAAAAAATAATACAAAAATTCTTTAGGTATCTTGATGTTATCTTTAAACTATCTCCATTTCTTTATAGCTTGTTTGCATCGGATAATGCCTAATTTAAACACATTGGTAACCGCGACGTTTGCTGACGACATGGGAATTTTTGTACGGGATAAGAGCGCAGATGTGGTATCCAGGTTGGAGCACCGACATCTTTTATTAATACAGAACTGGCTTACCCGTTGGCGTATTAAGGTGAACCCAATAAATCAACACAGGATACGTACACCTTACGACGTCAAATTTGTCCACCTGTGGTGCTGGAAAACGTTTATATCCCACAGGCCAGAGTGATGCGATATCTTGACTTATGGCTTGACAGGCGACTAACTTTAAAGCATCACTTGTGTACAAAACGTTTAGAACTTAACCGCCGCCGAAGCTACTCTTCTGCTTAATTAACCCTCGATCAAAATTGAACCCCCGAAAAATTTTAATATGCAAATCCCTTTAAGACCAATCTGTACTTATGGTGTCCAGCTCTTTGGAGTAGCGGCAGAGAGTAATTTAAAGTCGATTCAAGCCTTTCAATCAAAATTTTTAAGACTTGCTTCTGGAGCTCCTTTTTATGTAAGCAATAAAACCCTCCTCGACGATTTCAAAATCCCAACAGTAAAGGAGTTAACCGCGTCCTTGTATAGGAAATTTCACGGACTAGATGACGATCAAAACCAACTAGCCCGTGATCTAGCTACAAGGAACTTCCCAAACGTGCGACGCCTAAAGCGAAAATGGAGTAGAGATCTCTTGGTCTGAATAACGGACAATACCTATAGTTTTAAACGGAGAATGTACCACTGGGTATCTCTTCTCCTTAAAGTGAAATTCCGCACCGCCATTTAAATATTATATACGGAAGTTGTGCAGCTCAATATACGGAAGTTGGGTACCGTAATAAATACGAGTATTAAAGAAAAAAATTAGTTTCGATGTTATTCATACAATCTTAGATCACAATATATGATAAATAAATTAAAATATATATTTTCTAAACCACCAGAAAACGGTTACAGTAAAAACTTACCAATGATTAAAATGCTTTCGTGTACCTTGTACACATCTTCAGTAATGGTTTTTTTTAAATTTCATTATGATTGTGAAGATTTTAAAAGGCTTTACTAAATATACGCGCAAGGTACATGAAAGCCCCTCAAGAATAGATAAGGGTTTACTGTTACCGTACCCTGGTGGTTTAGAAAACTATATATTTCAATTTGTAAATAATACCACTGTTGATAATCCTGCATAGGATATTTGATATAAGATAAATAAGTTATAATTATATCATTATACTGACCCCTTTCCCCATTATGTAATGAATAATAATCTCCATAGTAACACAGTCATCATTATAAAAAATTTCTTTAGTTAAAAATTAATTATATTTTAATACCTAAATTAAATAAAACATTTTCTGAATATTATTTTAGTCAAAAATTTCATAAATATATTAATGATTCAAAAAAAATAGTTATTAGGAACACACACTTCAATGACATGTTAGTCTTTGGTATACGTAATTAAGTACTATTGTAGTGTTACGTGCTTAGAAAAGTCCTGTAGAAGTTGTAAACCAGATCCTCAAGATGTTTAGCCAGAATATTCATCGTCTTCTAACGCCTCTCTTACCTACCTATCCATGCAAAATGCATTTCAGCAACTTGTATTTTGATGTGTCCTAGATAGGCTATTCTAATGTTCTTCTTTTAACAGTGTTCGTACTTCCTTTTCTTTACCAAGTTTTCGTAGTATTCTGATGTTTGATATTCTATCCATCCACGATATTTTAAGAATTCTTCTGTAAGTCCATAACTCGAACGCTTCCATTCTCTTCGTTTAAGCTTCTGTTAAAGTCCAAGATTCAACTCCGTACAATAAAATGAAGAATATAAATGCACTACATGTAGAATATACAATACACTACTAAAACACACTGAATAAAATTTTATAATTTTAATATTTGTATTTGTATCTGCTGGTACATATTTATGATCATTTCGTAACCAACCAGCAAAAATACCTTCAAAATTATGTGTTTACGAGATAAGACAATTTTATGTAACATTCATTCGAGCACAGGAAAACTCCTTTTATTCTTAATCAAATTCATTATATGAATAAGACCGCCTCTCTTAGGCGATGGATTTTATAACCTGGGTTAATAGGTTATATTAATTAATGAATAACCTACTTCAAATTAATCTGTTATAATTGGTAGTCTGGAATGAAATAATAGACTATTAAAAATTATGGGAATTTAATTTTCTTGTTACAATTGTTAAAAAGAATTTGCCAAATGAAATAAGTGACGTAGAAAACCGTTTTCATACTAACTTACAAAATACATGGTTTTATTGCTATATATTTTGATAAATAAAAATTCTCATTAATTTAGAGTAGTGAAATCAACCTAACTTTGTCCAATTTTATGGAGACTAGAAAATATTTAAGTTTTTACAGGAAAAAAATCGTTATTTTTCACAAAATATATTAAAAAATTAATATACTTTATTTGTTGTCTGAGGTTGTACAAAAATAACAACGTCAATTTATTCTAAGGTTTAGTTATCAATAGCAGCATTATTAATAAATTAACTGTTATTGTAAAATAAAAGAATATACGGAAAAGTGAAAAGAATTAACAGAATAAAATTTACTTAATTTTGTTGAATGTTATTGTTGATCGCGATAACTTACTTATTACATTAAAACCTAATCATGCATAAATATGTTTGAATAATTTTCAAAATTACAAATTCGGGGAGGTAAAATTTAAACATTAAAAACGTAAATAAATTTTGGTGAAATTGTGAAAATAAAGGATTTTTAATAACTATTTACACTGTTCATTTAGACGAAATCTATTCTTTGTAGTAGAAACACTGATCCTAATTCTGGGGGAATGTTGTGTATAACAAAACAATAGAATAATAGGCCGTTGAATTAAGCAAAGCAACTACCAGCGTGCAACTGGCGGTATGAGAGGTGGGAATGTTGGCAAATATCCAGTTAGCTGGCAAGGAACCGCGCTGAAGGACGCACAATCTTGCCCCTTGTTACGTTACCGCACTACTCTTGCTCCAGCTTGATCTCCTCACACTCTAAGCTGATAGAGTGGAGGCAAATGGAAAAAGGCTGGAGGGAACACATGAACAATACTGCTACAAATTAGTTCGCCAACTATCTGCGAACATTCCCATCCGGCAGTGCGTGACTCTAACAGCTCGTATTTTCATTCATAATTGCCTAAAATAATATCAACCCTCTGTGATCTTAAACACAAATATAAAATTTCTAAATCGTAAGGATGTTCAAGATAATCCTGTATAAAAAAACTCGAGAGATAAAAGTATAATTAAAACACTAATTGATCTATCGTGGGACTCGGAACGATTAATTTTTGAAAACATAATTAAGAAAAATTTTCACCTCTTCTTAATCAAGGTTAAAATTAAGTTATGTTTTAATTTTTTGTTGTAAAAGACATTAAGGAAGCCCCGCCGCTAAAAGGCAAAGAGAATATTTTTAGTCAGCCGTAAGTATAGGGTAAGTTTATTTGGATTTGCAGCACCCGTACTAGTCTAAGACCATTTTGAATAGTGGGTCTAACCCTAAATTCACAGCTTTTTAAGGGTCTGATCCATCCAACCCTTCCCAGTTGTAAAATTCATGGTGAAGAACCGGCGAAATTTGCATTTATAATGTGATAAAGCTAATTTAATCAACCTACAAGTTATATACAACTATATACACAACCTATATAAAATTTAATTCTCAGTAACTTAAATCAATCTCTTGATTATGCGACAAATGTGTTTAGTTGACATCATTTTATAACTTAATCTAGACAGATTCAAGTAAAGTTGTATATGGTTTCAGCTCTTCTACTGTATGTAAGTCAAAACGGTATTCGATATGACCTGTCTACTTAAGCACGTCAAATAAATGAGATGAAAGTTAGTGTCAACAAACTTTACGTTACACTAATAAGATAGGAAACTTTAGAAGATTATGTTTGCTTAAATTAATGAAGGATTGGGATTCTGTACTCTGCAACATAAACTCAATAGTTTTGTGCATAAACACTTATAAAAGAATTATAACATCATTTAATCCTTTGAATCACAACCGCAAAAAGAGCTTCGATATTAAACTGAGAATACTGAAAGCATGAGATCCAAGACCTTCGATAAAATGTCTTAAGTTATTTATTTGATCTAAAATGGCTTTAAACCAGGTGAAGAAACCGGTTTCATTCAAAAGTAACCGCAAGAAATTTTTCTACTTGACTTTTTAATCCTACGATAAATGACTTTTATAAGCTAACGAACTTCTTATAAAGTTACGTAAATTATTTCCAAGTAACAAGTTAATTTGAACGATCAGGCCCCACTTTGTCACAAATTATTTTTTATTGATTCAGAATTAATTTAGCGATTTTTATTTTTGAACTGATTTTGAGTCCATTTTTAAGGTAAATTTCAAGAGTTGTGATCTATTGTTATCAACAATG
Organism: Catonia carolina; assembly: GCA_035578175.1. NCBI lineage: Eukaryota > Metazoa > Arthropoda > Insecta > Hemiptera > Achilidae > Catonia > Catonia carolina. The sequence goes on from JAQMRL010000002.1 coordinate 89,064,682, forward strand.
ATCTAATTACACATATTTAAACAAAACAGTGACTTGTGTAAAAGGAAAGTTAAATTTTATGGCCTGAAATATGATAAAATTGGATGTATTTAATAAATTTATTTGCTGAAGTTCAAAAACAAATTTACTCTCGTCAATCGCAGTAGGTAATTATTGTGACAGATGAGTGATTTATTTATATTTTATATTTGATTGAGTGATTTATACTTGCAAAAACTAGTAAACGAAACAAAAGATGTTAAGTGATGAAACACCATGTTATAGACTTCGGGAATTGTTATATTTTTAAATCTTCAAACCTTTTTTATAATTTATTTATCTACAATCGCATAATACTAACAGCCAGATAATAATATGAAGAGTACTGAAATGAATAATGAATAACATTATGGCTTGGAGGAGATTAACACTAAAATGTAGGGCTCCGAAAATACTTTATAAATATGGAACGTTACTTCATTGAAATATGTAATAACATAACTATATAATATATGAGTATATTCTTATAATTACAATTACAATATTCAATAGGAATATGTGAACGTTCAAGAGAAAGATTTTTTTGTAGGATTGGTAAATCCAATTGGGACAGCCGTATGACAAGTTGGTAGATGAACTGAGTAGCCTGCCAGCGTTATTAAGTTATATTGGACTCCCGTTTTACTAATTGTTAATTTACTTGTTTGTTAGCTTTCTGGTTTTTGTTGATTCACCTTTGAGTTTGCTTACGTTTTCTTTCCACGCTGTAGCTTTGGTATCAATCCTAATCCCTCCACAAGTTTACTTATCTACATGTAGTTATTTATTTGTTTTTCTTTTTGAAGTCCCTATAATTTACGTAACAATAGGTAAGTGCCCATATCAGGCAGGTAGAGTACTAAATTATTTACACTCGATGAGTTAACTCCAGGGCTACAAAAATAGTTGTTTTTTATTACAATGTCAGCTAATTATATGACTGACGCATTTAAAAATAGAAAAGGTATAGGTGTAAAAGGCACTTGTCAGAGTTATCTCATCTGATAATAATGAATTTCATTATACAGCCAGATCCTGTGGTGAATGAAGTGAAGGTGTCATTTGCAGGGTTGAACGTAAATGCTTTTCGGAGGGCCTGGCATGCTGATAAGCATATTATTTCACTCAGTGGGGAAGGCAATTTTAAACCGAGTCCTCATTTTACGTAGTAAAGCCTTTAGATATTCAAACCAGCCTTTTTGCTGATAACCTACACAACGACAACCATTAAGTAAGTGCGCCATTTTCAAGGATTTCTACTGTTGCTGCACTTCATCAACCGCTTTCCTGTTAGTTTGTTTCATGGAGGTTGGAATGGCTGTTAAGTGGTGAGTGGAGGCCTTCAATAATAATAACCAGTACCTTTTTTCTGATGAAATACCTGCTCTAGGAACGTCACAAAAGTTAAGGTGGGTAACCAAGTAGTTTTTTGCGTATATGGCCATTTTAGGCCACTTTAAGTAGGTTTACAAGTTTTTGGAAGCTCTTTCCACAGCCCACATTCTCATCATCATTTCACTATAGGCTTTTCCCCTACTTCACGTTCATCCAGTACTCTGCTTCCGTTTTTCATAAAAGTTCTTGAAGTCAGTAATCAGTTGTCTAAATTTGGTTCTGGTTCATTATATTTTCTCGGTTAATTCCAGTTTTCTCTACATCTTTTCTGATTACTTCTTCTTCTTCTTCTTCTTCTTCTTCTTCTTCTTCTCTTTACAGTTTAGGCATTTCTACTTACTCCGGGACCCAAATTTTCTTCGGCCTGCCAATATTTCTACTTTGCACTGGTTTGTATCTTGTCGCTACACTAAGCAAGCGACTTTCTAGCATTCTATTAAAATGATCGATCCATTGGGCACGATGTAATCTTATTTTTTTGTTGAGTAAAAAAATTCCCAGTTCTTGCCTAATAAAGGGCTACCTACTAAATTATAAAGGGCTTACTTTAAATTATTTATTTGATCGTATCTCTACGGTTGTACGCCAGAGGCTCTCCTCTTTGCTTCAGTAGAACAGATACTACACCGATCTGAGACAATCACGTGGAGGACATATCTCAAAATCTGGACGTTACCGACGTTTTTGGGTGCAAAAGAATAAGCCTCTTACCACTTAGATTATTAGTTGAAAATAAAAACATTTGTGCAGTTTTTATTGTATTAAGAAAGCATTTTTATCAATTCTAAATATTTTTATATTTCATTGCCAAAAAAATTTTTTTAATTTTTGAACAGTTTATTATATTATCTCATCAAAGTTTTTTCACACCAATCCCATCAATTGTAATACTGATAAATAAATGCTTAAAGATTTTTGAGTGATGGTTTTTTTAGACACGTAAAATGAGTAGACAAATTTATCAATGTTTTTAACTGAGTTCAAATAACTTACTTATACAATTTGAAATCAAAATAAAATATATATATGAAAAAATTATGAATTGTTAATATTCATTGAAAATTTTGAGCTAGTGAGTCAACACGAAATAATCTGAAACGGTTAATCAACTTTTGATATGCGTAGAAAGGACTAAAAGGACGGTGGAATGACAGTTTGAGAAAAAACTTTAATGATTAATTGCTTCAGTGCTCTGTCATACGTCACAAAAAGAAAACAAAATAAAACCTCTTCCTGATTTTAAAAAAACTTCAAATGTATATCATAACAAACTTTTATATAAAGCCATGAAAATATTAACTGTGAATATGAACAAAGCTTTTAAAAAATGAAAATCATATACATCCTTAAAAAAGAAATTAGCGAAATATTAGTCTTTGTAATGAGTGCATAGAAACCTGTTTGTTTACGCAACAGAAAAACTGAAGCATAGTTAAAATTCTTTATTATGAATAAAGAGAACACTAGCGCTAGCAATATTTTTAAGGGCCTATATATAAAATGATTGCATAGTTAATGATCTGGTCTCAAGAAAAATGTTGTATTTATTCATAAAAACTGTGACAAATGCACAATAGATGGGAGACTGGAAGCAGTTATTCATGAAACTTTGGAAGATATAATTTATTACCTACTGGGCATCGACTAGTTCTCATTCATTTCGATTTTTCTAGTATTTATAATGTAAGGTTTCCGTAGGGTCTGTTATATTACGTCAGTTTATGAAGTTATTTTTATTATATTTCGAGAAAAATCTATTTACTCATGTAATAAATCAAACGATATTAAAGCAGATCGGCCAGTAAGTAGGCTAGTAGTCAAATTTGTAAAGACGTAACATAAAAAGCCAGTGTTAAACAGTCGGAACCGGTTTGTTGCCTTTTGAAAAAGGTTTGTCATGACAGGCGATAATTGTACCATAGTAACAATTATGATATAGTAACTATTAGAAAAAAATAAATTATTTATTTGATTGTAAATTACCGTATTTTATTTTTAGTTTAATTTAGTTTTTCTTCAGATTTTGAAATATTTTGTAATCAAATAGGTGGTTAAGCAGTTTATTGTAATTTGCGAGTAGTTATAACCGTTATATTTAACATAAGTAAGTAAATTTAAGTGAGTAATTAATAAATACTTGTTATAAGGTTGCAAGAATTATTTTATGTATAAACAACCAGATAGAAAAACTGTGGGAACTGATACTAGAGATTTGGGAGAAAGAAGAAATACCATCTGAATGGCAAGAAGCTGTTATAGTGCCCGTACTTAAAAAAGGCGAAAAAGAAGAATGTGGTAATTACAGAGGTATCTCGCTTCTTAGTGTGCCCTACAAAGTCATCTCCAGAATTATCCTTAACCGCTTAGAACGTTATGCTGGTGAGATAATTGAAGAACACCAAGCTGGTTTTGTAAAAGGCAGGTCAACAACAAACCAAGTGTTCATCCTGAAAGAAATAATAGCAGAATATTGGGAATACAACAAAGAATTTTATGCAGTCTTCATAGACTTCCGAAAAGCGTATGATAGTATTAATAGAGATAGACTATGGACACAACTAGAGAAATTTGGTATCCCAAAAAAACTCATTAACTTGTCAAAAATGAGTGTGACAGGGTCAAGATGCTCTGTTAAAATAGATGGTCACTACTGTGAACCCTTCTCGGTCAACTCAGTAGTCAGACAGGGAGATGGACTCTCTCCAATTTTATTCAATATGGCCATAGAAGAGGCGCTCCAAAAGGTAGCACATCAAGATGTAGGTGTAGAGGTCGGACCAAAGATTAATGTGCTGGCTTTTGCAGATGATGTGGCAATTATTGCAGAAACCTTGGAGGACATGAAAACCCTTATCAAACTGTTAATGGAAGAAACAGAGAAAATTGGTTTAGTTACAAATGATTCCAAAACCAAATTTATACACTTTACAAGGAACCAAGGGGGAAGGCTGGGCAGTCTAAAAATAAATGAGCATGAATTTGAACAAGTCCATGAATTCAAATACCTTGGAGTAACCATCTCAAATAAAAAGTCTGATGTTGTAGAGATACAAAACAGGGTAAACTCAGCAAACAAATGTATGTATGCCTGCAACAAATTACTTTCTTCAAAGACCCTGCCCACAAAACAAAGATTAGACTATATAAAACAATCATATGTCCAGTTCTATTATATGGCTCTGAAACGTGGAGAATGACCAAGAAGGAAGAAAAAAAGCTGATAGTGTTTGAAAATAAAGTCCTGCGCAAGGTATATGGGTCCACATATGAACAAGGCGAATGGAGGAGAAAACACAACAAGGAAATTAGGGACCTCTACAGTAACCCAGACATTGTAAGTGAAATAAAATGTAGGAGAATGCGATGGGCTGGGCACGTGCTAAGAAGAGGAGAAGAGTCCAACCTGAAGAAAATATTAGACCCCAACCTCACAGGAAGGCGCCCCCGGGGAAGGCCTAGAAAAAGATGGTGGAAGCAGGTTAAGTCCGACATGGAGAGACTGGGAGCTACAGAGAGAGATGCTGAAGATCGAGCGACATGGAGGCTTTTTGTTGGTGCGGCTAAATATCAACTCCGATAAAGATGGCCGTGGGAGTAAGAGTAAGAGTATAAACAACCAGATCCCGAAAGAACCTGGAATAAACGTTATAATACTAACATTCTTTAATACAATATTATTCAAATAATTTTTTCATTATAAACAATTCATCACATTGCCAACTTTCTCTACCAGGGACACCATATGCTAACGCATTACCTGAAATAATGTAAAAGAAAGCGTTTTGCTTTTCTTTTTTTACTATATTTAAAGCCGTAATAGCAGCTAGGTCATGAGTGACTGTGGTGAGATATGTAACGGTGGGTTTTAACTTGCGAAAATTTCCAGACCCTGACCGGGAATCGAACCCGGGACTTCCACGTGGTAGGCTTGTGCGCTACCACTACGCTACGGAGGTGGCCAAAACACGTTTTAGTAGGTAATAACTGTTACATACAGTTTTTTCATGGAATTGCAACGAACGAAATGAAAGATCTTTCAAAATAGAAAAATATTTTTTATTACATAAATTTTACGATGCGGTTTTTAAAAGTATCGTTAAAAAGTTAGAAATTGTTTGCGTTCTTTAAAATTGTTTTGTCTAATAATTAATAAATTTATAAAACCAGTATGATGGTTGATTATAATTTGATAAACATAAATAAATAAAAATAATACAAATTCAACTCCACGATGGACTTAAAAACTAACAAATGATGCACTTAGTCAAACAGTAGCCTATGAATAGAAGTAGATGTCCACAATGTAGCATGTTTTAAGTTGATGGATGGGAAAAAACAGCTGATCTTAAAAATACTAATGCAGTGATATTTATATAGTAAATAACATTCATAAATTTCTTTCTGATTTTCTGTGAGAAACCATCGAAAATTAATTTCACAAGAAAAAAAAGACTTTATTCTTATTGGGAAAGAGAAATTTATTTTAAAATAGGGTGAAGATAAATTAATATCAGCCACGGAAATTGTGCATATGTATGAGGTTATGTTAGTGTTTCTGTTTACATTGATTTTCTGTAAGTACTTTTCATAAACTATTGTTATATGTATAATAATCCTCCCTGTTTCCATTGACTATGGAGCAGGGAGTTATGGACAATCTCTTCAATCACGAAGAGAACTTGAAGGTGATCAACGCTCACCTGGATGTCGCACCTGAGACATCTGGTACGCAGAAAATGGCATGGACTAAGGTTATGTCTAGTAAAAAACGTCCGTTGGATACGGAAAAAAGTTCCGCTGACTCGGAATTGCCTCCTTCTAAGTTTCGAGTCCCAACAACAAATAAATACGGACCTTTAGAAACGTTACAAGAAGACTCTTGCAAGCCTCCACCAATTTATTTAAAAAACGTAGAACTGCGCGACTACAAAAACTTAATATCTCAGTTGAAGAGTACAGTAACTGGCGACTTTGAATTTCAAGCGACCAACAACGACGGGGTGACGATTTACCCAAAAACATATGAAACATACCGTACTCTTGTACACCGATTGAGAGAATTGGGACGCAATTTTCATTCATATCAGCTACCCCACGAAAAAGCATACAGAGTCGTGATACGCCATTTGCATCCTAGTATCGATCCGTGTGACATCAAGGAATCGCTGGAACATCTCTCTTTTAAGGTAAGAAACGTTGTCAATGTTTTACAGGCTGGCACAAGAGTGCCCTTGCCATTATTTTTCGTTGATCTTGAGCCTGACAAAGATAACGAAAAAATATTTGATGTTAAATCCTTGTTAAGCACACGCATTAAGGTTGAAGAGCCAAAAAAGAAAAGTGACGTAGTTCAGTGCAAAAGATGTCTACGATTTGGACACACCCGCTCGTACTGTAACCATCCGTTCAGATGTGCACGCTGCAGCAACTCTCATCCAACAGCTGACTGTCCAAGAGGTGCCAATGAACCCCGAGTCTGCCTTCTTTGCAAAGGCAATCATTCGTCCACGTACAAAGGATGTCAAACATATAAAGAACTGAGAGACAAAAGAAATGGTAATTTTGTTAAATATTCTGGTAAAAAATCTCATGTAATGTTGGAGCCTCCAGTCACTGTTACAGTCCCCGTGAGTACCTCGGTAAAGTCACATCATACACAGTCGACTCATACTAACACCGTCCCCCTTTCTCGTGACCCGAGACTGAATTCACGGTCATACGCTCAGATGGCTGCTCCTTCCCTTCGGCAGCAGCCACCTCATACTCGGTCATCTCAGTTATTCCAGCCCTCTCAGCAGTCTCAGTCTTCCATGGCATTCTCAACTCTTTCATCAACAGATCCCTTAACGACTCAGAATCCTTATGATCATTTTACAGCCACTCTTAACACATTTTTTACACGCTTTCAGGACCTTTTGACACCTCTCATTACTACGCTTAATATGGTCGTTAACAAGTTGCTAAGTCATATCAATGGCTGAAACCAGCAGGTCCCTCGTCGTTGCTCTCTGGAACTCAGCAGGTCTTGTACGTCATGTTCACGAACTCAAACAATTTTTACATGACAATCGGGTAGACATTGCACTTATTACAGAGACACACTTTAAGGACACAACACACTGCCATATCACTGGATACACACTATATCGAAGTACACATCCAGATGGAACTAGCCATGCAGGGTCGGCAATTTTTGTTCGGAAAAGTATTAGTCATAATTCGTTCCCTCCGTACAGAAAATCGTACATTCAGGCTACCACGATAGAAGTATCTTTAAGCACTCATTCCCTTACCCTTTCTTCTGTGTACTGCCCACCTAATCATAATATCTCGCGCGAACAATTTACACATTTCTTCAATTATCTAGGAAAAAATTTCATCGCAGGTGGTGACTTTAATTCAAAACATCAACAGTTTGGATGCCGAGTTAAAAACCCGCGGGGAAAAACTTTATATGATGTTTTAACTCACGAAAAATATTTTTACTATGCCCCTGCAGAACCCACTTACTATCCCCACAATAATCGTTGCCTCCCAGATATTCTAGATTTCTTTGTAACGTCTAAATTCTTCCCCTACTACGAACTTGAAACTCTTCCTGATCTATCATCTGATCATACACCCGTAATAATTACGTTAAACTCTGAACCAACCAAATTAAAGTACAGGCATTCCCTAACATCTGGTAAAATAGACTGGAATAAGTACCAACGTATATTGTCAGAAACAACAAACCTGGGAATTTCTCTCAAAACCCCCAGTGAAATCGAGCGTGGAGTGGAAATCTTCACAAAGAATCTACAAAGCGCAGCTTGGGACAGTTGCGAAGGAGAGAATATGGAATTTAAACAGATACCTAACGTTCCTTTTTACATCCGTCGAATGATAGTTGCTAAGCGCCGATGTCGTCGTTTATGGCAGAGAAACAGATACCCCAGCGTTAAAGCAGAACTTAATAGGCTAAATCGTCATTTACAGGTTGTCCTTTCGCGTTATAGAGCAGATAGATTTATGGCTTTCACTGAGACACTCTCTACTCAAAACAAAACACTTTGGCACACGACAAGACGAATTCTTAACTATAACAATCCTTCATTTAGTCTACAACGACCTGATGGTTCTTGGGCGACTACCAATAAAGAGAAAGCAGAAATGCTTGCTCAGCACTTGCATAACACATTCCAACCACACAACCTACAACACAAAGATCATCCGAACATAGAAAATTTCCTTAATGCTCCTCTGCAACTTAGCCTTCCCCCAAAGCCAGTTTCCCCCGGGGAACTGGTCCGAGCAATTCACGATCTGCCATTAGGCAAAGCCCCGGGATATGATCTTATTACTTCAATACTTTTGCGCCATCTTCCTAGGAAATCCATCATACTCTTAACTCACATCTTCAATTCCATTCTCCGAGTCACTCACTTCCCTATTCAGTGGAAGTACTCTATCATAATTCTCTTCTTAAAACCAGACAAACCACCTCACCAACTAACTTCTTACAGGCCAATTAGCTTACTCTCTATTCTGTCCAAACTATTTGAGAAACTCCTTCTACCACGCCTAGTACCGTTTATCGATGCTTCAAACACAATTCCTGATCATCAGTTCGGATTTCGTTCATCTCATTCCACGCTTCAGCAATGTCACCGACTAATTGATATAATCTCTTCAGCTCTTGAAAACAGACAATATTGTTCAGCCGTGTTTCTTGATGTATCTCAAGCGTTTGATAGGGTCTGGCATGATGGACTCCTATACAAATTGAAACTAATACTTCCAGATAGCCTGTATCTAGTAATAAAATCGTTTCTAGTGGAACGTTACTTTAGAGTAAAACAAGGTGACGAACTTTCTGGAATGTACGAAGTCAATGCTGGTGTACCACAAGGAAGCGTACTTGCACCAAGGCTGTTTTCTGTAAGCACCAGTGACATACCAAATTGTATCTATACCACTATGGCTATGTTTGCTGATGATATGGCAGTTCTTGCGGTTGATGCCGATCCTGTTATTGCAACTCAAAAGACACAAGACCATTTACACCAGATAGAGTCGTGGCTTAAACTTTGGAAAATTAAAATTAATGAAAACAAATCGCAACAAATGACGTTTACTCTTAGAAGACAAAACTGCCCAACCGTTTCCATTAATAATATTCCGCTACCTCACACTACTCAAACACGCTACTTAGGCTTACACTTGGACAGAAAACTTACATGGAACGCACATGTTACACACACACGCCACAAACTCAAAACACGCTTCTATCAACTAAAACGCTTACTCGATAGACGTTCTAAATTAAACATGTCACACAAATTAACAATCTACAAGACAGTCTTAAGACCAATCTGGACATATGGAGTTCAACTTTGGGGATCTGCTAAACCTTCACACACGAAACGTATACAAGCGATTCAGAACAAGATTCTACGAACGATAACGCAATGCCCCTTTTACATCACAAACTCAATGTTGCACAAAGACTTACAAATGCCATACGTAATTGATGTCGCGAAACAACTATACAAGACGATGCATGAAAAATTTGAACTACATGACAACCCTCTCATACAAAACATGTACACTAGGGTGATACCGGGTACTCAGCGCAGACGTTTGAAGCGCCTCTGGCCAAGAGATCTTCTTGGCCAACTGTAGGACTGTGGTGATGACTGCACGCTCCTTCAAGTAAATCAAGTTTTGGAACATTAGCTTCACATTTAGAAATTGTTATATTATTTTAATAACAGATACTAAATTTCAATAAAAAGTGTCAAAAAAAAAAAAAAAAAAAGTTGATGGATGGTGTTAACTTAGTGGAAATGCAAACGGAAGAACGTTCATATGTCTAAACTGTACGCAAGTAGGACCAAGTATATATAAAATAAATTTGTTTTATTCTGAGACAAAACCAGTGGTTCCTTGTTTTCACACAGATATAATATTACAGTGAATGTACAATTTCAGTACAAATAAAATGTGGCTATTCATGTAAAGGAAAAAGTACTTTAACAAGTTATGTTAAACGTACATCAGTTCTTTTTACACAAATAATGTGTACTTTATAAAAATAAATAAGCCGAGAGTATAAATATTTAGATTCTATATTACCACAATATTGTACAAAATTAGTTTTATTAAGAAGAATCCTGAAAAATGTACCATGCTCAAAATAACTGTTAAATATTAACAAAATTAATTTCTCTTTCTTAAGAAATTAAGACTGAAATAAATGTCTCAATGAACAAAAATTGTAAGGAAAGAATGGAAAAATTAAAATTATTTCCCGTGATCCTAAGATAGTTTACCTAGATGAAATAAAAACTAACATTATTTCATTATGCAAAAAATGTACATGAAAGTCATAAGGACTTTCAAACCATTATCCATGTTACCGTTAGAACTTTTATTTTTACTTTATTAATATTATCTACAAATGAATAAACAAACAACTAAAAGTAAATTCGAGAATTGCTTTGACGAAGGTGGGTGTAAATATAACGTGAATGACTAAAGAAAGAACAGTTTACAGTAGTGAGAGTCATGTCAGGTAACTTTAATTTTTACAAGATGTCTACTCCATCTTCTACGAAGCATGTGTGGCGGATTACCTGATAAACGTAACATGTAACGGTTTTGTATGAGTCGGCTTTAAACGGTAACTTTCTGATAACAAAAACCTTTAGAAGAAAAACATTTTTAGCAGTTATCAAAAATATGAATGCAAATTATTCAGATGCCGTTTATGTGTTTTACTTATGTGTTTTAAGTACAGTTGTATTTTTGTACTAAGAATTGAAATTTAAATTGTTGAAAAAATTTCTTGATTTTCGAATATTCAAAATTTAAAATTTAAGAAATAAGGGTATTTGAAAAATTTAGTTGATTTTTCAAGCAACACCTTCACCGTATGCTGAGTTCCACAGCAAACAAATCTTAAAGTGTACACATCTTACGCAAGCTTATACATGAAAGGCTAAATCACTATACTGAACTTTACCTAATTCCTGGCAGTATAATACAATACATTGTACACTGTAGACAGTATATATAATACTGAAAAATAAAAAACAACATTCCCAAACGACCTTACACCATACAAATAAAATAAAAGATGACTTAGGCCTCTTTTTAACGGTCCACTCGGTGCCACGCCACGCCACTCCAATCCACAGCAAATACATTGTGACAGATACGGCTGTCTTAACGGTCCTCAACGGTTGATGATACCTTCGGCAACCGAAGGACACACAAAAACCTTTTCCACTGCCTGCCACTTTCTATCGACAAGAACTTTCTGCCACAAGAATTACATTAGTTTGTATTGAGGCTTCTTAACGGTCAGCATGTCGGCAACGGAAACTAGTAAAGTTTTAGACATGGAACGCTTTATTGACGCACCAGACCAGTTTGGTTTACGTTAGACCAGTGATTCTTAACTTGGGGGTCCTAGTGATATTATAGGGGATTCGCGAACCAATAATGAAATCATTTAATCATGAAAAGAAATTTAAAAAAAATCGATTTCACGGTTGACTTCAATCACACCACTAAAAATAAAAGCAGCAGACGCACGCTTCAAATTCGAGACTCAACTAAAGTTTTGCGATTGCCAGCGCCTTTTAAATATCAGTAACAGCATAACTTGTTCAAACATTTTCTCACAGTGAGTATTATAGACGAAGATTAAAACAAAGAGCACGTACACATCAAGTTTGAACTTGTAAATTGCTCATGTATGTGTACGTCATACATGCATGTTCATACACGTCGCTTCTATAAAAGTATAAACGCAGAAATATAAAATAATTGCAATAACTGTATTCCATTTTTTTACTGTCTGTGTGTTCTTTAAAGACGTAAAATTAGAGCAGTTTGAATATATAATATTAAAAAAAACATTTTACATTTATTATTACAGTCAAAATTTAATAACTATTAGTCAAAATAGGCTTACCATTATTATCGAGGGGGTCGCGAATTATTAATTTTATTTATTTTTACTATTTGGGGATCGCGGAGCAAAAACTGTAGAGAATCACTACATTAGAAAATCGTAGTGGGATTTGCGTTGTCTTGATTACGCAAATCGTGTGAAGAAGCAAGAGTGCTGGCAACAAATTTTCCGAGAAATCACAAGCGATTTTGACAGCTTACCGAAAGAAAAACAATAAGAAATTGGTAAATAACAAATAATTTATTTCTAGTTTGAGAATAACTTTTCCAATAAACGGCTTTAAACATTATATGCATTTAAATTATTATAATTCTAGTTATTACGTAATTCAGGTAAGCCAGCCGGACGAATATACAAGATTGGTCGATTCGTTTGGTGATACAAAACTTTGAACAAAACAAAAAATTGTAGTACTGTTTTTCGAAACATTGAACTTGGTCAGTAACACGTTCAGTATGAAACGCTTCTTGGGTCCATCGCGCACTTAGTAACGGATGTACTGACTTTCGACGCTTTTTATTTTTTCTATTCTTACGATAGAAGATAAACCACATTGCAATAATTTCATCCACTTCCATTGCTAAGCAGTGACTGTGATGAGGGTCAGAAATCTAGTGTCATCGTATGCCATTCATTTTTTTAATTGGTTGGGTCTTTTTTGAGATGCCTTCTACAAACAAAACGTTAGCTACTTCTTTACAGCCTAATTTTAGTAAAGATAATTTATGAAAAAGAAAATCGAAATAATGTTTTCACTGATTTTATAACATACAAATTTTATAACATACAAATTTTTAAGTGGTTTAAGTTAAATCATATTACAAAGGACGTTAATGAAATTTTGTTTTTATAAGTATTGTAAATGTGTAATAGGATTTTGTTTCTCATTAAAAACGGATTGATAAATTTTTCAAGATATTTAATCAACTTTATTCAAATTTTATAAACGAATATTTTTAAAAACATCAAGAGAAAACAAACCTTTTTCCTGGTTTTTATTTTTATTTTCATTGACTGTCCTTTTTATGTTACCTGATAGATTTGGTATAAATTTAGATCACGTTTAATTGGTTTTCGTTGTAGGAAGTTTACGCTTAAAGGAACTTTACGGTTTGAGAAAAACATCATTTACTTTCGAGCGTCTTGATAGGAGTGTATAATGTATGGGTTTATACTTTGAAGAGTGTCAGCAATTTTGTAGAGGATCTAGGACAAAGATCAATTGTCCTATAAAAAGGGATGATTTTGCAAATTTTTCATATCATTAAAAAATGGTTATCTTCTCCATATTATAAGCATTCAATAAATATAATGTATTTTAAAAATGAATATAATTTTTTGTATAAACTGTAACTTTCTCTCTTTTAAGTAAATTAAAACAAAATGTAACTACTACGATGTTATGTTAAAATTGTAAAGTGTAAACGACTGGTAAATAGCAACAACACATATCTCTAACATTAAAATGTTTGCCCCATGGTATGTAACCAATGAAATACTACCCAATGACCTAACCTGCCCTTCCTAAAAGAAGAAATTAAATAACATAGCGAAATATATTTACAAAAACTAGAAGACCATCAGAATCCATTAGCGATTAACCTCCTTGACAACAACAAAGATACTCACAGACTAAAACGTTTTAAACCATTAGACTTACCTTTACAATTTTGTTAATCATTTAAACTTTTTTTATCTTTTCTTCTTTAACTACTAATCATCGTCATCTCATAATAGGCATCGTTATCATCTCTATCATCGTCATCATTTCCAGCTTCAAGAACTTTGTGTTTCAAGATGTTGATTCACAGTTCATTAAGTTTAGTTTTCGTACATATATATACATATTATATATTTTCTTCACATTTTGTCTTGAAACACACTACTGAGTGTGATTTTTATTTTAATTCTAAGAACATTACTCAGATTTTCTCATCTTTTCTTAAAGTTTTAGTATTTATAAACTGATTGCAAAAGAAATACACTGTTACAAAAAAAAAGTTTGCTAAATAAAAAGAAAAAATTATAGATTTCTAACCAGTGAATGACCTTTACGTTTGTAATACGGACAGTTTAATTGAGTATCTGTTATAGTAAAAACTGTACGTCACGGCAGGAAAAATCATTGTAATCGGTTTTTATTTAATTACATAATATGATAAAATAGTGATAAGTGTAATATTTTTCAAAACTTCTTTCTTTAGAAACTATTTTTTGTTTTGTCGTAAATTTAATGACTCGTTTGAACGTAATAGTCAATTACCTGATAGTGTTTATCCCTACTCAGTAAAATCTTGTGCCGATATCGCGCCATAACTTGACAAAAATGTCTAATATTTTTAGAACATTAACTGCAATTTCTCGGTATCTAAAATACTTCTTCGTGGTCTTATATTTACTAATTGTTATGGATAGTTTTAAAGATAAACATTTTTTTTAAAGATAAAAAATTTCCCATACGATATATTATTTTTTTTATTGTAGATGAGTACAGGTTATATTTTAAGGTTAAATTAAAAATTTCATTTTTGTAATTTATTTTATTTTGGGCTGTTAAATTTAGTTTAAACTGTGAAATAGTGTAGTCCTTAGAATTATTGAGTTTTTGTTATTTTCATGGATTAATTTGTAAGTTGTACATTCCGCCTTAACTTTTTATCATTTCTGTGATATTTTGGTGAGTTGTAACATACTACTACTACTTACAAATTAATTTTTAAGTAATTTTAGTTGTCTGTATGGTTTACGTAACCTATACGAGGTTTGGTGTTTAGTTGCCATGGCTACCAATTTCAGTAGTCAGTGTAATGGAAACGGTAACGCAACTACGACTCGTTCTAGCGATCTAGCAGGCTCTGGCAGTACAGATGTCGGAACAACAGCTGTTTTAGAATATTTAAAGGTCTTAGACGACTTGGAGCATAGACAGTCAACTAATGGAATTACTTTCTCTTCTTTGACGAAGAAGAAACGTATCAAAGAATCTAAACGTGCTTATAATCATGTCGATACCAACGATGTGGATAAAAATGTTCTTCCTGATAATTCAAAAAAAATTTAAAAAAACTTTAAAACCTAACTTCAATAAAAACCAGACTAAGATAAACTCTAAACAATTTGTAACGATTACAAATATGTTTGACTGCTTATCTTCTAGTGACGAAGAAGTCATGGAAGATAAAGATATAGAAGATACCGAAGAAACCCAAATTGAAAACGTTTTAGAAAAACCGAAACCTCTTTTTATAAATTTTGTGAACATAAATGATATTTTAGGAATTGTAGACAAGGTTGCTAAAGGACAATATTATTACAAATTAGAAAATACAAATCAAATTAAATTAACTCCTAAAACTACTAAATTATATTCAATTATAGCTAAACTATTGGAATCCCGTAATATAAGCTTTCACACGTACCAATTGACACAAAACAGGTGTTTCCGAGTTGTACTCAAAGGGATGCACCACACAGCATGTCTTGATGACGTGAAAACCGAATTAGAGGAAAAGGACCATGTAGTTTTACGAATTCATAACATAAAACACAGAATCTCAAAAGAGCCACTAAATATGTTTTTTGTTGATATACAGCGAAAAGATAATAACAAAGATATATATCAGATTCAATATTTGCTAAATGCCAAAATTTCTTTTGAAGTCCCCCACACTAAGAAAGATGTGGTACAATGCCTAAGATGCCAGCGGTATGGTCACTCTCAGGCGTATTGCAGACACCCCTTCCGTTGTGTTAAGTGTACTGAAGAACATCCAACGATTGAATGTAAAAAAACAGATCGCAAAACACCAGCAAAATGTGTTTTGTGCGGAGGATCCCATTCAGCAAACTATAAAGGGTGCTCTGTATATAAGGATATGCAGAAAAGAAAATATCCTCAGGTTCGGCCAAAAATAAATCCTTCTCAACAGCAAATTAATCAACCTCATCTTAAATCTCCTACGGCAATGCCGACTGCTTCACCGCGTGATCCGCGCATTATAAACGGCTCACTACAAACGTACGCACAGGTGGCTTCTAAATTGCATACAACTCAGCACTATGTAGATAATAGCGTCACTAATAATCGTGTACTGAATCCTCATCCGTACTCAGAAGGAAATCGTATAACATATTCAACACAGTCACCTCCAGTACTAATGCATACAATTCCTGGAAATGAAACAAGCGTAGGCAGTCAAACCCTCAGCAGATTGGAACAGCTGATCTCGAGGCAGCTAGAATGTCAGGCTAAATTATATGACGACATTAAGATCATACTAAATATGATGTCTACCCTTATAGCAAAATTGTCATAATGGTAAGACTTCTTAGAATAGCTCTATGGAATGCTAACGGCTTGGCCCAACATAGCCAAGAAATCAAGTCTTTTATCATTTTTCAGAAACTGGACATTTTACTTATATCAGAAACTCACTTCAAAGATACAAATACGTTCAGAATGACAGGATACACGACATACCAAACAAACAGCCCTGATGGTAGAGCTCATGGGGGCTCCGGATTAATAATAAAAAATACCATCGCCCATTATCAATTACCAGCGTACCAAACTGAACGCATTCAAGCCACAAGTGTGTCAATAACAGATAATTTTGGACCATTAAACGTATCAGCAGCATACTTTCCTCCAAGATACACGCTAAGGAAAGAGGACTTCACACAATTTTTCAAATCACTGGGAAGGCGTTTTATAATAGGTGCCGATTTTAACGCAAAACATCAGCGTTGGGGGTCTCGAATAACTTCCCCGAGAGGTCGTCTGTTAATGCAAGTCATCGATCAAACACAATTATCTTATATTTCTTCAAATGAACCTACATATTGGCCTACTGATACTAGACGACTTCCTGACGTCATAGATTTCTTTATTAAAAAGGGAGTTCCTGACGCACACGTAAAAATAGAGTCTTGCTTTGACTTGCCGTCAGACCACTCACCTGTAATATTATCAATTGCATCCATTTTTAATAAATCACAGTTGCCTAAACATTTGACAAATTCATATA
The DNA here is from genome assembly GCA_035578175.1 of Catonia carolina. Classification (NCBI taxonomy): domain Eukaryota; kingdom Metazoa; phylum Arthropoda; class Insecta; order Hemiptera; family Achilidae; genus Catonia; species Catonia carolina. Next base: position 89,082,085 of record JAQMRL010000002.1, read on the forward strand.
CAAACTGGGACTATTTTAGGCAAAGATTAGACTACAAAATTACCTGTGATATTCCTTTAAAAAATGAAAATGATATAGACAAGGCTGTTCATTACCTAACCGAAACAATCCAGGAAGCAGCCAAATTGTCAACTCCGGACAAGACAACTAATTACGACAATACGGACGTCTATCAACCTTTGAACATTAAAATTTCTATTAACGAAAAAAGGGGACTAAGGCGAGTATGGCAAACTACAAGAAACCCAGTAGATAAAAGGAATTACAATAATGCAGCCAGGAATCTGAAGCGTTTGTTGCAGGAATATAGTAATGAATCATTGCAAGATTATTTAAAGCAATTAGGTCCTAATTATAATACAAATTTTTCCCTTTGGAAACCTTTGCGACGGATTAAAAGACCCAATCACACCATTCCACCGTTTCGACTACCGAACGGCAACTGGGTAAAGAGCAACAAAGAAAAAGCAGAAGCTTTTGCTAGTCATCTTGAAAGTGTTTTCACTCCTTTTCCCTCAGATTCAATTGATGAAGAGGAAATTAACGAATTTTTAGATTCTCCATTTCAAATGGCAATGCCTCTTAAATTATTCTCCATAAATGAAGTCAAGGAAATTATACAAAAAAATATTTGTTCAAGAAAGTCGCCGGGGCACGACTCAATCACAGGAGAAATTCTAAAAGAATTGCCACAAAAAACTCTGAGACTAATAACAATCATTTTTAATGCTATGCTTCGTATTGAATACTATCCTAAACAGTGGAGAATAGCAGAAATTGTGCTCATCCCTAAACCAGGTAAACCACCTAACGAAATAAAGTCATACAGGCCAATAAGTTTGTTGCCAGTGTTGTCTAAAGTGTTTGAAAAACTTATTTTAAAAAGATTGATACCTGTACTCGAACAAAGTGTTGTAATACCAGATTACCAGTTCGGTTTTCGAGCGGGGCATAGTACGATCGAGCAAATCCACAGAGTAGCTGCTAAAATTCAAAAGGCTTTCGAAGAAAAAGAATTTTGCTCAGTAGTCTTTATTGATGTCTGTCAAGCTTATGACAAGGTTTGGCACCTTGGTCTGCTTTTCAAGCTCAAAAAGCACCTACCTCATCAAATTTTCAATTTATTTAAATCCTTTTTAGAAGACAGATATTTCAAGGTTAAATTACAAGCAGACTCATCACAATTATTTCCTATCCATGCGGGAGTTCCTCAAGGTAGTGTGTTGTCACCTTTCCTGTATTGTATATATACTTCTGACATGCCTGTTTCGGAAAACACCACATTAGCAGCTTTTGCTGACGATGTTGCAATCCAAGCTGTACATAGCAAACCACATACTACTTCAAAATATCTGCAAGAACATCTACACAACATAGAGAGCTGGCAAAAAAAGTGGCGGATAAAGTCTAACGAAGAGAAAAGTGTTCAAGTGACATTCACACTAAAAAAAGACACTTGTCCACCTGTTAAACTAAACAATAAAACACTACCACAATCAGATACAGCAAGATACCTTGGAATGCATCTAGATCGTCGACTAACTTGGAAAACACACATCTGGAATAAGAGGAAACAACTAAATTACAAATTTTATAAACTTTGGATGTTACACAAAAATTCTAAATTATCGTTAACGAACAAACTAACAATTTACAAGACTATTCTGAAACCAATTTGGACTTACGGGATACAACTTTGGGGAACGGCGACAAAGTCAAGCGTTGCCATAATTCAACGTTTTCAAACGAAATTTCTCCGGACAATCACAGACTCTCCGTGGTATGTCACCAACAGGATCATTCAACGAGACTTGAACATACCAACCATCACGGATGAAATCTCAAGATTTTCTTCGAGGTATCATACAAGACTTAATAGCCACACAAATTATTTAGCGGTGAACCTCCTCGACAACAGTGAAGAAATTCGACGTTTACAAAGACTTCACACGACAGACTTGTTTTAAAACACAACCAACGTAACTATATTCATTGTAAAAAAAAAACTTTTTTTTTTTTAAAGTGATTATATATTTTATTTTGTAAAATGGAGAAGAACTAATGAGTTCTTCTTCAACAAGCCAGTTAATAGACTCTACCACTCATCTATTCATTGTTCCTTGCGAACAGATTGTAGATGAAGCAGTGTTTGAAAAAAAAAAAAAAATTTTATTTTGCATTGTACATATTTTTATTACTCATGTAAATATTACTTTTCTAAAGATTTCATTTTGTTTATCATAGGCCTACAGTATTATTTTATTTAAATTTTCACCCTACTTCTTGATCTAAGTAGGTATTCTATGTTATTCTTCTTAGGCCTATGTAATTCTATTTATTAAAATAATTTTCTGATGTTTTCTAATTTTATTAATTTTTTTTTCTTGGCTGACTTTAAATGCACTGGGATTTACAATTTAAAGAATTTTTTCTGTTTTCACATCATTTTTGTTTATTCAAAAAATTAGTAAAACTTTTGAATGGCAATACTACATTGTATAGTTTTTAAATAAAGAGTATAAGTATTTATTTGTTTGTGTTAATCCATAACGTGAGTACGTTGCAATCTGTTCAACGTTAGAACAGTCTGCAACTCCATTAGCCAATGAAATGAGGAAGATGTGTACGACGTGTAAATTAGGTGTGATATTGTACAGACTCAGACCGAAAGGGTATAGTTAATTGAACCCCAACCATCAAAGTACACTGGAAACCACCATCTAGTATTCAAGTTCGTATAAAAGTAACCGTTACCTTTACTAGGATTTGAACCACGGAACCCTTGTCTCCGAAAATCAGATGTTAAACAGCTGACTCGCAGCGATGACTTAACCACTAAACCAACCCGGTCAGTCCAATATTATTTGTTTTAATTTTTAATTTGTACCCTACTTCTTGTTCTACGTATTCTGTTATTCTTGTCAAGTGTATTTTATTATACAATTTATCTTAAAATTGTTCTCTAATTTTATTTTTATTATTCAACTCTTGAATTATCCATTGGGTAGTATTCTTTAAAGAAATGATTCTGTTTTTCTTTTTCACGTCATTTGTTTATTTTGTAATTTTTCATGTCGTTGAAGAGTCTGATGTATTATCGAAATCCTGATTTTGGTTCAAATGTACGACCATAAGAATATATATTAGGCCTTTATAATTCTGAGATCAATAATAATTAATCAAGAATGAATCGGAAAGGTTAAAATGTTCTCCTAAATCATGATATTCAGCACGAAAAAAACACTAAAGATAATTCTTGATTTTATAAGATTTTAACAATAATTTACTGTTACGTGAAATAAAAAAGGTCTCTCTTTATCGATTTTTTGTACTGAAATACTGATGAACAAAGACTATATATTTTTTTATGGAGTAAACTCTTTCAACAAATGGGTTCCATTTTAATTGGCAGTTATGTTACTCCTTTGTTTTTAATTAGCGTAGCATTTACATAACTTCAATAATGTTATTTAGAAATTTAGAACGTGCTTATTGAAGTGTTTTTGTCGAGAAACTAACGAACAGAAAAAAGATAACCAGAATTACTTGGTGGTACTAAGTTGTCACCAAAGGGACATTTATTTGCGAGGTGGCAAAACGAGGTAGCCATCCAGTTAGAGTTCTTGCTGATTGTGCATCTGCCCGCCAGCAAATTAATGAGTAACATCTTTCTAACACCCTCCCTAGTAGACCTAAAAAACAAACAAATGAGTTCTCAGTTTAATTTATTTTTTTTTAGTTTTAATTTTTCTCGCCATTCTGGGGTAAATTTATTTTTTGTTGGATCAATGTAAAAGTGTCGCGTAAAATGTATGCATGTCTCAAAACAGATGATTAATTTTTTTACCCAAAATATTCAATGTAATTAGTTAAAAGAAAGATAAATTATGATTCCACCCTTTAACATGACTTGTTTTTAACTACGTTTTTACCGTATTCATAAATATTTTTCTTTGCTATTGTAAAATATTAGTTTTTTTACACTCTATTGCATACGGGTAAAATAAAACACTCGATTCAAAATTTAGATTTTGGGAAAAATTTTAACCATAATTTATTTACATCAGAATTTTGAACCATCAAAAGCTAATATCTTCAACACTTACACTATTGTTTTATATGGAAAAATTTTACAATAACCAACAAATAATATTTTTCTTCCGCGAGCTTTTAAATATACTTTTTCCGTTTAGACTTTTTTGTCAAGAATACACTACGCTCCAATTAAAATGTTTTTCAACAAAGAGTTTTGATTTACTTATTTTCCAACAATAAAAACACTTTAATACATTTTATTTTCCATTTATTGATCTACTTAAGTAAGTGGTTGTTCTAAAAACGTACTAAAACTTATTTTACTTTGTCGTCCAAAAATATCATTTATGTATCATATATCTGTTGTATGAACTTATCTTCCAATGATACAATGAAAATTAAGAAATGATGCAGTTTTTTTTAAGGTTTGTCTCCGAAAATGACCATCTCAATGGTATAGCGGTCAACGTACTAGACTATAAAGTCGATGGTCTCAGATTCAATTTCTGGCTAGGGTCTGGAAATCGTTTCCTGTTCACACCCGTGTTAAATCTCATAATTGACGCTAATGACCAGCCTAGAGAGACTAAATATAAATGAAAAAATATTGTTTACAACAGTTAATGATACTAGGTAGCTACAATTTAATTACGAAAACTACGATGAAAAATGCAACAAGATGATTATTTAAAAAACTGTCATAATTGAAAACAGTACCTCAAAATAAAACCAAGCAGCTTAGCAATACTACAGTACAATATCAAAAAAATATAATAAAAGACTCACTGCAAAAAATATATCTATTTTCAGATACTAATGTATGTCGCGACAGTTTATTTCATGACTTGTCAACAAACATTTTTTACAAAAAAAGATTTTCTTCTAGGTTCTTTATCATTCACTTTTTTATTTTAAGGGTGGGAGGAAGATAAAATGGTTTTATTTACTACAGAGGAAATGCCACTGATGTGTTGAACTCGTATTACAGAATAGGATAAACAAAACCACCACCCCGAACAACCGGTTTGAAAAGCCAGGCCGTGAAGGAAAATCAGCTATACAATTTCAGTGTATTTACTACTAGCCTAAAAATGTAAATATGGTACGTATAAGAGAACAAGAATGTAAGTAAACTGGTAAATGTATTCACATGATAAAACAATACCCAATGGTACTGCTTTTAAAAGAAAGAAAAAATAATTATTTAAAATTTTTGAAAACCTTAAATCTATTATAAAAGATGAATAACAGTACAATACATATTTAAGAAAAATAACAGAGATGAGAACAGAAGGCGAAGAGGAAGAAGAACATTATAATAGCGAATAATATAAATTTAAATTATTGATAGTTTATTTAGTAAATCTGAAAGGGAGGTCAAGTAATTTTATTCGTTTCAGGCTCGTTTAATCTTCGGTACTACAAAGTAGATTTAGCGTCAAAGAATTCGGAAGAAACAATATACCGAAACTATAAAATAATAATTCAAATAAACAATATTTATTATCTAAATAATACAAAAGTAATTTGTATTAATAAAAACAAATAAAAATGACTTTATTGTCCTGTTTTAGTTGAAGAAATTAGAAAATAATAAACAATAATAATGCAAAACTGAGCGATTCTTGGCAGACAGGATCAATCCCTTAACGTTTTAAGTTTTAGCTTTAAACTCTTTGTACACATACTCAAAACAAACAATCTGGTCCTGATATTTTTCTGCAGCCACTAAACATATGAGATTAGGAGTTAATTAACATTTACGAGTGGTAACAAAGCTTTTGTAGCTACGTCGTTGTCTTCTAGGTATTCGGAGTTTGATGAGCGCAGGTTGACCAATCATACCATGCAGAAAGCTGTAGAAGAATAACAAATCTTTGGAATACATCCAGATAATACTGATGGAAGATCAAAATCTTTCCATATTTCGTCAACATTAAGCTGAACGACGTTCAAGAATACATACCTCAACAAGTGTAGAAAGTTGATCTGCACGCCTACGATTTCAGAATAAACCCAACTTTATCAGACAGAACCTATTCCTATGCCAGATAACTGTTAAAAGACAATATTTCAATTGATTATTGATAAATATAAGCTGCAGTAACAGATCTACAAGTTTTTATACTTATAGATTCATTAATGATCTCTAAATACAGTTAATTCGTTTATAAAAAGAAATTCTATTTTATTATAAACGTAGGCCTATTCTAGAAAGTACAAATCATGCAATAGCAAGTTTTACTCTTAATATCTTAGAGGAATCCGTTAAATTAAATGCACAATTGTTCTTAATTTTAGATATTTTTTTTCTCTTTAATTCTTTATTTATAACTGTAAAATATTACAACGAGCAAATGTGATGATTATCATAATGACATGATAGGCATGATAATGACATGATAGGCATGATAATGACATGATAGGCATGAGAGGCATAGGGCCCCCATTGGTGCCTCCCCAAGAATGAAATTTGTATATCAAATTAGCATGTCTCCACTCCAGCGTCTTTTAAGGCGTCTAGGGGGATTATCAGGTAAATGATGGACGGAGGAAAGTGAACCCACCAGGGGGTTCTCGTGTTCGTGTGACTTGTCGTGAAAGCGTTTGTATAGGTATTCAATGGAATTTTGTACAAGTGGTGTTTTCAAATTTGTATGTAAGGTTTTGTTGCTAACGTAAAGAGGTGCTTTTGCTATAAGGCGTAATGTTTTTGACTGGAATGCTTGAACTCGTTGCAAGTTAGAGGGTTTGGTTGAACCGTCAATTTGGGATCCGTAGGTCCAAATAGGTTTCAAAAGAGACCAATATATGCGTAATTTTTGTGCCATTGGTAATTTTGATCGTTTGTGAAGTAGGAAATATAGAAGTTTAAGTCGGGAATTCAGTGAATTCAGTAATAAACGTTTCCGTTTGATATGTGTGCTCCAAGTTAGTCGTTTAAATAAACGATATTTAAACATTTTTGATTTAAGAGGATAAAAACAAAAAACTTAAAAAGTGCCTCTTTTTGAGGTTCGTTTGAAACTAAAATTTTAAACTTATGGAGTCAAATTCAATAAGTTTTATCTCGTAATGAGGTAAATAGAATTATAAATACAACGAAGATAATTACTTCTGTAAAATTAACTTTTGAAAACTTGCAGAAAGTGTATAAATTTATAGAAAGACACAAAATTGTTAATAAAAGAAACTCTCTGTCTAATACAGACTACGTCAAAAGACTTCATGTTGATAAGCATAAAAATACTTACATAAACAACTTCATTTGTTGAAAACTTCTTTCATGTTAACAGATGTTTCTGGTTGGAAAAGATCACAAAGATATTTTCTAACCAAAAGAGATGGAAATACTAGAAACTCTTATAAAATCGTGTCACGCTTTAGAATTCTTCGATCTTATAAAATGAGACACCCTTTGCCTTTTAAACTGATGCAGTTTTAGCTTTACGCGTATCTAAGCACAGACAATCCAAGATTGTGTATGTCAAATTAATGAATACTTTCAAGTTCTAAAATAAAATAAAAAGGCTTCTTTAAGTAACCGAGCAATTCATAACAGACAGAATTATTTAAAAGTGCTCCGTTTCTGTTTTGCGATTAAATAAAAGACCCTTAAGTTGTATTTATTATACAAAATTACACAAAAGTGAAACATAAGACTAAAAATTCACATATGAAACTATTTAAAATAACATGTCATTTTTACAATGTGCAAATAACTTAGTTAAAAATTCATTTTTTAATAATCCTAGTACTAACGCATTATTGAAAAAAAAGAATATTAAACTTTGCATAATGTAAAAATTTTACTATTTGTAAACATCCTAGACTCCAAAGCAAGATAATCCTGAATTTTAGAAAGTGCAATTTTCATTTATAAATTTTTAAAAGATACGCCTATTTAATTCTATCGGGAGTTACTTTGTTATAATGACTAACTTTATTGGTATTGATTAAAAATATTAAAAGTTCAAAATATTTCACCGAACTGAAACATTAATTACAGAGATAACAACTTAACAATTATGTTCTAGGTTAAAATACGAGAGTAATATTTATACAATAGAAATATGAACCTGACAGTTGGATAATAATAATCTAGCTATCTGAAATTAATTAATACTATAAAAAATTGGTTTTATTTTGATTATTATATTAAAGTATAATAAGCTCCAAAAATGAATGACTAAAAAAAATTGGAAGGAATTCCGAGAGAATTTCTTTGAATAGAACATTTTTAATACACTGTTGTTTTTAATTTTTTACTCCAAATTTAAGATTTTTCGTGCAGTCTTTTTATAACACCGAGTAAAGAAGAAACTAATTTTACATTAAACACATTATTTTCACTTAGAAAAGCTGTCATTACGTCAGCTTCCTCATTGACTTTCTGCGAGGAGCTCTCACAGTCATTGGCTTTTAAAACCCGACTTTAAAACTAACATGTAATATTAAAAAGACTGTCCATTTCTTTAATTCCCAATCAGCTTAGTAGCTATCAAGTTTAGCATCATATAACACATGCACATGGTAAAAACATTTTCATACTCTTTCATGGAAAAGAAATTGGGACCTACAGTTAGCTCCTAACATCTCAGCTACAAAAGTCTCTAGAATTTTGTCAAATATTTTACAGTGAAAATGAGCGCATTATTTACGTCGTCAGTTATTTCCGATTAACTACGGATAATCAACTAGCTGAATGATTATCTTGGGCATAATCTCTTAAGGAATGATTGACAATGAGATAATTCATCTTTATTATTATTTTTGTCATGTAAATTAAATAAGAAATTCAAAATTATTGAATTTCATTTAAATAAACTTTTATTTGTGAATATCAAAATTCATCATAGGAGAAAACTGAATCAGAAGGTACCTTTTGATGGAAGAGTTTATTCACACATTTTATTCTCCCAATAAGTATGTCATAACTTAAGAACTTCTTTATAACTGTCGTTCACAAATTTGAATAACATAAAATACTCATTGATATCTACCACCAATTAAAAACAAAAAGCATCACTCTAGAGAGATATACTGCAAGTCAACGAAGAACTAAAGTACCTAAGTGTTAGTGACAGCAGGGTGTGTTACACCCGTCGTAGTATTTACTAAAACACAAGATTTGTTTGTTTGATATATTTTAGAAGTTTGTGTTTGTCGTTCACTTGAATTTAAACTAAAAACTTTTAATTAAGCCTATAAAGGGTTGATTGGTTTTACACTTAATTAAATCCCAACAGTTCGACAACAAATGATTTGTTTTAGTACTTAAAGTAAATTCTAGGTTAACTTTGGTGAATCACAATTGATGAAAATCTCGAAACTTTTCATAGATCCTATAAATTGTAATGGAATAAAGTATGTTATTCAACTGCGTTTATAAACGCACTCAACTTCTGAATAAATTTTGCATTATTATCATGTATTTCACGAATTGATATCGAACAATGATTTTGCATCGTACATGTTTTATTTATTTATAATTTTGTTAGAGAAGAAAATACATTCAGTTAATATTAAATTTTCAATACAATCCAATATTGAGCTACCAAAACACAATATTTCATGTAATTCGTTGGTATTCATACATTATAGATACACTTCAATATTTCTGATAAAAATATCACACTATGTTGTTACTCCTTTGAAATATTCTGCGAAAAGAATCCGTTATTTTAATAATAAAAAATAGAAATTTTGTGGACGTATAAAAGGTTTGCAATGTATTCAAAATATTACTCTTACTTCTGTATCAAAGAAATCTTACAATAAAGCTGCTGATAAATTCCACCGCCTATAGGCGTTTGTCCACAGGCTCCGATCTGCTCTGCCAATCTCATTGTTTTTTTTTTATGTTTTAACACTTTTTCAAGTTAAGAATTATTTACAAACAGTTTGACAAAAACTTTTAGTAAGTGTGTTAAAAATGTTGGATTTTATCTTGAAGAAAACAGCACTCAGCAGCGTTACTTCCGTGTTATCGTTTGGTTATAAGTGATAACTCAAGAGTTTCTTCTTGAGTCCTGACGATGTACAACTTTTCATAAATACGGAGAAAGACGTAGTTTTCGTTTTAAGGTTAAAAGTCGAGGTGAATGAAGGTGTGAAAAATAGAGAATGAAGACGTGATTATTTAAAACAAAATAAAATATGAATAAAATGAAGGTGTGTTTAACTGATGATTAAATATTAATTTGATGATTGAGTTTTTAGATTAATGAGTGTTATTAAGATTAAGTTTATTGAGAAATATGATTGAATGATTCTTAATATAATTTTGTGTTTTTAATCTTGACAGGATGGTTGAACATATTTTTTGATCAGGTGAACGAGAATGGAATATCTAATATTCTCGCCTTTTTTAGTATTGGATTTTCAATGTTGTCGTCGAGAAAATTTATAGCTAAATGATTAGGATGAATGTCTAACTTGTTCAAATACTTTTTACTCCGACTGCTAATTTCTTCTATCGCCGTAGGTATGCCCAAGTCATGGTGGAGGACTTCATTAGGCACATACCAAGGTGCTCAGCATGCTAGTCGAGAATTTAACACTTAGCCGGGAATATATTGAGATTCCAGGAGTTCTGAGTTAGCATCTTTAAATATAATTATTTATTTTTTAATATTGTTTCCAGGTTTATTTAGCTATCAGGAACTGGTTTTATTTTCAAACAACCACCTAATTTGCATATTAAATGTTCAAAACTGCTGGTTGACTATCAGCTAGTTAGAAAACAGAGTCGTTTGCCCAACTGGTGTTGAACAACAAAATTGAAATCGACTTTCGAGCAGCTGACACAAAATCGTCTGTCCTTAAGTCCAAAAAATATTATTGCGACTATGGAAAATATAAAACACAAGTTCAATAATTCATCATTTAAACAATTGATGTCTATTTAAGAGTTTTAATTATTTAAATGGAAAATGTTATAACCCACTCAGTTAGCTTGTAGAAAGTCGCCTTGAAGTATTAAGTAACAAAGGTTGGGTGGATAGCTTAATAAGAACACCACCTATATACAAATAAACACTATTGAGTTTCCTCTCTAATCTTGTCAGAAAAAGAAATGCATTAATCTAATTGGTTATTTGAAAAAGTAAAAGTATCTCGGCGGAAAAATTAAAGCTAAAACCATTGCTTAAATCATGTTTGTTATGATGTATCATAATTATGTTTACTTAACACAATTCAATTTTGATTTAAACCAAAATAAATATAAGTAGAAAATACATAATAAATCTAGTAAAATTTATCATTACACTCTTGTAATAAACAATCAGTCAAGTTTACACCAGAAATATATAGTGATGCAACCTTGAACCAATTTAACTTACCACTAAAGTAACTCAGTTTAATACAAAACAAATAGTTTATAAAGTTTCACTTAAAGTATGCTCTATTTAGTAGTTTATAATTTGTAAGTTTTAGTTTATTTCCCTTTATTTACAGAACTAAAAGTACAATTAATCATATTAATCTAATCTTAAGTTTATAATGTTTACTTGGAAAATTATACATTCGATAGTTTACCTTATTTTAAATTAATTAATTTTTGTGGTTTAAAATTTTATTCGTACTCATAAGATCCCAGCTAGAAAATTATTTTAAATTAAAACAAAACTTTCACAAAATGAAATATTGTTTTATTTAAAAATAACTGAATTGTTTTTCTAACACCTGAGGTTATTTACAATCAGTTTAAAAACAAAAACTATAAGTAAATATCATGAATGGGTTTACATGACAAAGAAAATACCCAATGGTATTGTTTCGGAAAGGAAAAAAATAAGGTATAATTTTTGAAAATATTAACTAGATAAAAGATGAATAACAGCAATAGAAAAGGTAATCAAATTAATAACGGTGATAGTAGAATGCGTAGAGGAAGAAGATGATGTTATTAGAGATGATGTTGATGTTGATATGGACTTCAATTATTTAAAATGTTGGTAAGTCGGTAAATCTAAACGGAAGATCAAGCAATTTTATTCGTTTCAGTCATGTCACGTCTACGCTATTATCAAGTAAATTAAGCGCCAAAGAATTCAGGTGATCTGCTAATTTTTCTTGATATTTAGAACTGAGCTGCGTAATTTCTTCTTTCACGGTGTTGACACATAAGTCCTTATGCAATGCATCATTTGTCACATACCATGGAGCATTTGTTATTATCCGTAAGACTTTCGACTGGAACCGTTGGATGATAGCAAGATTCGATTTCGCAGCTGATCCCCAAAGTGGTAACCCATAAGTCCACAGCGGTTTCAGTATGGCTTTGTACAGTAGAAGCTTGCTCTCTAATGACAGGTGTAAACGTTTGTTCATCATCCAATACAAATGTCTCAGCTTCAATCCTAGTTTTTTGCCTGTATTCCAAATATGTGTGGACCAGGTAAGGCGTCGATCTAAGTGCATTCCCAAGTATTTTACATAATGTGACTGAGGAACTGGTCTTTCATTTATTAATTTCATTAACTGAATTTAATAACGCGAGTAAGTTTTATGAGAATTGATCGAAAATATATAGGCATTAAACGTACGACATGAGTTTCTCTTTTCAGATGCAAACACCAGATACTATAATGTGTAAAGTTGATTGAGACTAAGTGTTAAATGATCACGCTTATTTTTATAAATATGCTGAATAAGCTACAGCTTAGATCGGAAAACGTTCAGAGGGAATTTTAACACACCTCCTAGAAGGGCAAACTTCAGAAAATAAATCTTTTGTACAGACTCGTCTTCAAGTGAAATGTTTCCTATTAACATAATAAAATAAATTCAATCCCCCTTAACATAAAATTTTAAAATTACTTCAAACAATTTTTCTATTTTATTCTTCTTATATTCACACCGTACATAACTTAAAGTAATAGAAATTTCGTTTTAGTATGTATAGTCATAAATAATTTTCTTATAATTTATTTTATTATTTAACGTAAAATCGACCAAATTGGTACGAGTCACGTATCAAAATATTCGTTTCCAACAATAGATTTGCCTCTTCTAGCTTAGAATCAATTTGCAGTCCCTTGGCTGTACATTTACATTAGCATTTATCATTTGAATTTTGGCCACCTCCGTAGCGCAGTAATTAGCGCGTTAGCCTACCACGCGGTGGTGCCGGGTTCCCGGCCAGGAGTTGAGCGCCTAGTGATTTTGCTGTATTTTTAAGCCATTCACTCATGATAAAAATTAGGTTAGCATATTTTTTTAATTTTACATGTTTACTAATGATTTTTTTGTCTTTAATTTTTATTACGGTACTATACTTTGAGCTGCACAATTTCCGTATATGATATTTAAGTGGCGGTGGGGTGTTTTACTTTAAGGAGAAAAGGTACCTAGTGGCACGTTCTCCATTTATAACTACGGGTATTGTCCGTTATTCAGACCAAGAGGTCTCTACTCCATTTTCGCTTGAGATGTCGCACAGGTGGGAAGTTCATTGTAGCTAGATCACGGGCTAGTTGGTTTGGATGCTCATAGTCGTTCATGAAATTTACTATACAAGGACGCGGTTACCTTCTTTACTGTCGGAATTTTGAAATCGTCATGGAGGGTTTTATTCGTTACACTAAAAGGAGCGCGAGAACCAAGTCTTAAGAATTTTGACTGAAATGCCTGGATCGACTTTGAATTACTCTCTGCCACTACTCCAAAGGCTGGGCACCATAAGTCCAGATTGGTCTCAAAAGGGTTTTGCATTATAAAATTTTGGAACGGAGGTTTAATTTTGATCGAGGGTTAATTAATCAGAAGAGTAGCTTCTGGCAGCGGTTATGTTCTAAACGTTTTGTACGAAGGTGATGCTTCCAAGTTAGTCGCCTATCAAGCCATAAGCCAAAATATCGTGCCACTCTGACTTGGGGGTTATGAATGTTATTTAGCATCACAGGTGGACAAGTTTGACGTCGTAAGGTGAACGTAACCTGTGATGACTTAATTGGATTCATCTTAATACTACTAATGATTAAACGTAGATTATAAGTTTTATTATTTACATTGGCAAGAGAAACTTATATAAGTGTGTCATACCAGATTTCCCCGCTAGTTTTTCTCTATGGATTGCCTACATTAGCACCTAGCAAGATAAAAATAGAAACGCTAATGGTATTCTGTCTTTAACGGTGCGTAAACTAGTAAAATCGTTCATTATTTTTTAATAGCAATAATTGTGTCTATATTTAATTTATTGTAAATTTAATCAGGGAAACATAACAATAAAAATAAATTAGTTATCAAAATTTGTAGATATTTAATTTGTATAGAATGACTGAAGAATAGCACATGAAACCAAGAGTAACATTAACAGTATTATTAAAATACGATTTTCACGTACGGAAAACACAGAAGTGAACCGAACTTTCTAGTGGACAGAATATAGCAGTTTATCGAATTGAAAATAGACGCACGGCGTCATTGTGTTCATTTTAATTAATTAATTCATTCATTTTTTTTAGTTTATTTAAAGTCGTATCAACACCTTAGTCATTAGCAAATACTTAGACTTAAGGATGTGGTTCAATGTGTAACAATTTTTCAGACCCTCGTCCGGGTTCCCGCTTTCCAGTAGCAAGCTAAACTCTAACCGAAGGAGGGGTCTGAATTTATTTTATTTATTATTAAGCTCTAGAAGAGAATGAGAAACTGGCCTCTATTACTATGTGTTGAGTCAAATAAAACTGAACAATATTGTACGAAGGCTTTATAAACATGTTTGCCATTAAAAAAATTTATAGGAAAGTTATCTAAATGCACAAGTTTAAAATTTATTGAAAAGAATATTAGGATTATAAGATTCATTTAATAGTTAAATATACTGCTTATGCTTTTATAACATGATTACATTAAATAGTGTGATAAAATCAAAATTTAATTTTAACAATATACAAGTACAATTTTTTTATTTATTTAAAATCGCATCAACTGCTTAGTTATCAGCGACTACGGTGAATTATGTGACTGAATGGGTTTTGACTTGTGAAAACTTCTAGCCCTGGTCGGGAATCGAACGCGGGACATCCGCGTGGTAGGCTAACGCGCTAACCACTACGCTACGGAGGCGGCCAAAGTTTAAATTTTATATAGCCAATGTAAATGTACAAAAATGTATGAAAATGTACGAAACCTATATATTGGCTGTAAATTGAACTAAGCTAGAAGAGACAAAACGCTAAATCTGGTGTTGGAAACAAATATTTTGATATACGTGACTCGTACCAATCTGGTCGATTTTACGGTAAATAATAAAATAAATTATAAGAAAATTACTTATTTACATACTAAAACAAAATTTTTATTACTTAAAGTTTTGTGCGATGCGACTATAAGAGATAAAATGGAAAAATTATTTTAAGTAATTTTAAAATTTTATGTTGGGGGCGATCGAATTTATTTTATGTTCATAGGAAAAATTTCACTAAATATTTTCTGATAATTTATCTCTAATTTTCAAATAGCTAGGAAGGAAGGTATAGGGTTACCTCTCGCTGAAATATTATAATATATAAGATATAGATTACGATGTACAAACGTTGGCCCTGGATCTGAAAGTCTTGCGTGTGTAACAGTGAAGGTTAAAATTCCCTAGTGAAAAGCTCTCTTTAAATTTTTCACAGAGATAAACAAGAAGTCGACGTTGAGCGTGCGGCAAAGACGTTTCATGTTATCAGAAAAAACGGATATTTTCATTGTAAATCTCTTCGGATTTTACGCAAAAGGGTCATGGAACTTTACACTACACATTGAATACACTTTTTTTGTTTCTTTTGAAATATCTTAACATTGTTATCAGACAAATTTCGTATAGTAATAATCCACTCGACAACAAATTTTATTATAATGTTTACTAAGTGTGTACACAGTATTAAAAATTGTTTGCTGCTGTAAATTCTATGTTATTCGTACGTTTTTTACAGAAAATTCGTGTTACAAAAAAGTGTCAGTAATTTGTTTTGTTAAACGTTCAATGCAAAATATATTATATATTTTTAAATTAGATATGTAGTTTGTAATGAATAAATAGTTTATGTACTTGCATGTAAGGTTTCGCAGCTTTCAGCAGTAATATTCAGTTTTCTAATATATCTAACAAATAAAGTCAATATAATTATTAAAGGTTTAAAAAAAATAAAATCATTTAAGTTATAAAATAGTATTACATGCGTCAGAGATCATAGGTAGGAAAAAACTTTTTACAGTAACCGAGAAAAGAAAAGGTAGTTTTTAAGGAAGATTCAAAAGAATGACATCATGAGTTAATATAACACTTAAGACCAAACCATGAGTTGTGTGACAAGTTGTGAAGAATGGCATTCTATGATCACATTAGAAGAATGAAACCAGAAGGTATTGCAAATAAGAATCTAAATTTTTAAAAAAGTAGAAAGATACAATTTTCTTCACATAGATTTGTTCACATAGATTTTCAGAAAATGGAATTAAAGACGAAGATAAAGGAAACTGAAAAGCATTTTGAACAAACATTTTTCAGAGGTGAAGGACCTGGCTGATGATAAACAGCAAAGCATTGATCGAGTATTCGCTGAAGAAGAATTAGAATCAAAAATTAGCCAAGGATGAGCGAATAACGGCAAAGCCGGAAACAAAAGATGCAAGTTAAAAAATTGTGTGATCTTTGTATCTTCTCTCTTCTTCTACCTCAATCGTAAGATTGGTTGGCAGCCCTCCATCCAGCTCTGTCCATTGCCACCCTCTTCCACTGCGCATAACTCTCAGCACCCAGATCTTTTGTAATTTGGTTTAGATACTGTAGCCGGGGCCTTCCACGACCCCTTTGTCCATTAACTGTACCTTCAAGAATGCTTAACGTAAATTCGTTGTGTCTTATTATGTGTCCAATATAAGAATGTCGTCTGCCCCCGAGAAGCTTCAAAAGAGATCTACTTTCCTCTGCCCTTTGTAAAACCTCTACATTCGTGATCCTGTCAGTCCATTTTATCTTGAGCATTCTCCTCCAGCACCACACCTCAAATGCATTCAAAGCCTTTTCCTCGACCTTCCCAATAGTCCACGTTTCTGACCCATAGAGTGCTATACTCCAAATGCAACTCTTTATTAGTCGCTTTCTTATTTCCAACTTTAGACTATTTGAGGAAAGCAGCTGCCGTTTACTAATAAACATAGCTTTAGCTTCTCTAATACGCCTTTTAATATCCATTTTATCCTTCCCATCTTCCGATATTATGCTTCCAAGATATTTATACATTTTAACTTGCTTTAGGGCGGTGTTATCTAATTTAATGGACACATTCTCTGGAACTTTTGAGCAGACCATAACTTCTGTCTTTACCTTATTGATCTCCATATCATATTTATTTCTCAGTATTTCATGCAAGGTGTTTAGTGCTCTTTCTATACTTGGTTTATCATCTGCCACTATTGCTATATCATCTGCAAAACGAAGCATCTGGATCCTTACCCCATTTATCTTGATGCCAGTGCAAAACTCTTTGCATTCATTGATAGCTTGCTCTATGTAAATGTTGAACAATAATGGTGACAAACAACAGCCCTGTCTTACTCCTCTCTTTATATTAGCCTTCCTTTGCTCTTCACCTATCTTTAATGATGCTATTTGATTTTTGTACAACTCTCTTATAATCCTTATATCTCTATAGTCTATTTTGATATCTTTCAGTACCTTCATAAGAACATTCCAATTCACCCTATCAAATGCTTTGAGGAGATCCACAAATGCAACGTAAACCTGTTTGTTCACCAGAAAGCTTTTCTCCACAATATTTCTGAGACACACTATTGCTTCCCTTGTGCCCTTATTTTTCCTGAAGCCGAATTGATCCTCAGCGAGATTTGCATCAACCTTACCCTCAATTCTTCTCAATATTATACCCGTAAGTATCTTAGAAGCATGTGATAGGATACTCAGTGTTCTATACTCCTCGCACCTTGTTGCCTTGTTCTTCTTTGGCAAAAGCACCATAAGGCTTTCTTTGAAATCATCTGGTACTTTCCCAGTGATGTAGATAGTATTCATAAGAACAAATACTTTGTACTTAATATCGTTGTCCAGTGCCTGCAAGAGTTCTGCCGGTATATTATCTAAACCATATGATTTCTTTGACTTCAGATCATGTAAGGCCCTTTCCATTTCTGAAAAAGTGATTGGTGGTCCCAGATCATCAAAAGACACATTACTCTCCTCCTCCAGCTCATCTAAGGCTTCCGAATTACTATACAGATCTTCCACATACTGCTTCCATCTATCTGCAACCTCCCCATTGTCCATCAACATCTTCATATCCCTTGATTTAATAATGTTGTTTCTCACAGTGCGCTTGCCAAACATCTTTCTTATTAGGCCATACGATTTTTCTACGTTTCCTCTTTCGAACTGATTCTCAATTTCATTGCAACGCTTTCCCAACCATTCTTCTTTATCTTTTCTAGCATTTCTGTTCACAAGATTTCTTAATCTGTTGTATTCACCTCTGTTCCTGTCATTTTTGTGTTGCCTTCTTCTTTCTATCAGTGCTATGGTTTCATCACTTATCCAAGGCTTTTGTGGCTGCTCTTCCTGCTTACCTACTACTTCATTCGCAGAAGTCAAAATGGCCTCTTTCAAACTTTCCCATTGATGCTGAGTGTCCAACACTGGGTGTTCTATTTCATTCAACGCCTCTTTGATTTTGAAGTTGTATTTAACTACATTCCCCTTCATTTTAAGCTTTTCAGTAGCCCATTTGTTGTTAGTTGGCTTCTTATTGAATGATTTTCTTTTACCTTGCATCCTGTATTCCATAACTACTATGTTGTGATCACTACATATATCTGCACCAGGGTAAGTTTTACATTGTTGGATATACCGCTTATGCTTCTTCCTCAACATGATGTAGTCTATTTGGTACCGCGCTACATCTCCTGGCTGGATCCATGTGTATCGGCGTCTAAGGGGTTGCTTAAAGATTGTATTCGCAACTATAAAGTCCTTCTCCACACAGAAATCTATCATCCTCTGACCACGTTCATTCCTGTTACCCAATCCATACTCACCGATCACCTCTCCTTCACTTCCCTCCCCAACAACAGCATTCCAGTCCCCAAGGATAATTAATGTCTCATTTTCCTTCACATAGTTCAATATCTCTTCAATTTGTTCGTATACCTCCTCTAAATCCTCATCACTATATCCAGATGTTGGCATATAAATTTTCATGATTGCTAAATGCTCTCCCTCACCTTCCAACTTTATCAACATTATTCGATCATTAAATAGCACATAGCTCTTCACCCTTCTTCCCCACTTCTTATCCAACACCACACCCACTCCTATATTGTGCTGCCTTTGCCACCTGAGAAAACAATCCTATGGTCTCCACTCCAAAAGTCACCCTCATTTCTCCACCTAATCTCACTCATCCCAAGGACATTGACATTCAGTCTCTTCATTTCCAGTTTTACATTTTCTATTTTACCACACACACCCAATGATCTAACATTCCACGTAGCAACTCTAAGAATTTTCTCTTGTTTGATAAACCCATTTGAAGCTGTCCCCACCCGGAGACCCGAATGGGGGACTATTTTACCTCCGGAATATTTAGTTACAGATCTTTGTATAATAGTAATTTATTTGCCCACCACAGGCATGTGGAGTGTTAAATTATTTGCGCTCAATCTGCTAGTTGCATGGCTACAAACATCAGTTCTTTTTCTTATCACACGGTCAGCCAGTTAAATGACTAACGCATTTAATAATAGAAAAGGTGTAGGTGTAAAGGACATTAGCGAGAGTTATCTCCACTGAGAGTAATGAACTTCATTATACCTACAGCCAGACCCTGTGGTGAATAAAGTGAAGGTTTCATTTTCAGCGTGGAATAGATACTTTTCAGAGCACCTGGCATGCTGATAAGCATACTTTTCCACTTAGTGAGGAAGGCAAAGTAAATCACTTCACTCCTCGGTTTACTTAGTAAAACCTCTAGAGGTTCAAACCAACCGTTTGGCTGATGACCTTAACAATATCAGTAATTTACTGTTTAATGTAGGTTAAGTGCTAACCATTTTTCTACAAACCAATAAAATTTCTTAAGATAGGATATCGGTTACAAATGTTTTCCTGCATAAAATCTGTTTTCATTCCTATAGAAAAAAATATTATTATTTACTTAAAATCAAACAACCATTTTATTTTAACGATAACACCTAAACGTTAAAAATTGCACATTTCTTAAGATTGTGAAAATTATATAGAAACTGTCGGGGTCGAACACGATTTCTACATTAAAATTTGAAGGTATTTCCATTTAAGCAATTAATTTTCCAGTTAATTATAAGCTATGTGTATCCAGTTACGCAGTGAAATAACGTTTGCGTAATTAGTTAGATTACATTCCATACATTCACAGACTATTGGGGTTTAAAACAAATACAAATTTCAACAATTTTTTGGAGAACCAGATACCCTACTAAAAACATTGTACACAACAACCCCGCTAATCCGAACTGATTTCTAATCTTTTTTAAACATGGATTTTACGTATTAACCGTTTTAAAAATAAAAATTTAGTAGTTTTATAAAGGAAAATATGTTTAATTGACTTCTAAACGTACAAAATTATAACCACTGTTGAGAATAGAAAACAAGGTCTTAAAAACAAGATGTATGCAATGTACTAAATCACTTAATAGTAAAACATTTATTCTTGTTCATTAGCAATGAAAAGAACTTATACATTTTAATTACTGCCTAGCTGCATAAAATCACTAATTGTTTGCTGCCATAAAGCCGGAAACATTGATGATAACGCAATATTTTGCCGGCGCCTCGTAGACATCACATCTGTGTGCGTTCGTTGTTGGGCTGCTCTACATACTACTGTGCCTTTGCTGATTCTCAAAGTGAAATAAGCCGCTCCATGTTACGTATTTCATCAGTTTCTTATGAATTTTCACCGAAGTCCGGCATAATTACGAAAATTATTTCTCGTGTGTAAACTGAAGGCCTTCAACCTTCCTAAAAGAGCCTTCATTCCTTCCTGGCAGGCTCTTGCTAGGAGTAGTAGTTCAGCAACTATTCAACGTGTACATTTGTGTTTGGCTAATACCACCATTCCAATACTTTGAGCGTAATATTCACCAGTGTTTTTAATTATGTTTCACTATTATGTACATTTTTCGAATAATCTGCATATCACGAAATGCGAAAAAGTCCCGGTCTCAAATAGTTTTAGTTAGCGATTGTAGAGAATATATTCGTTCGTATTTAGCCTTTCTTAAGGGCAACGGAATTATTATACTGGATGCTTTTCCTGAATATATTTCTTTCAATTTCGTTTTTATGCTGAACATATTACTACTACCGTCGTTATTATTAACTGCTTTCAACAACTGAGAAATCAAATTAGTAAGCCTATTAATTCTGAAATTTATTACAGTTAAAGCTAATTAGCGATCGTATCCATTAAATGAAATACCAATGCGTTTGAATTGAACTTGTCTGGTTAACTGACAGGTTACAATAAAGAAAATATAACTTAATTTGTCTAGACGCAAATCAATATAGCTACTAACAATGTTTTAAAAACACATTTGTGAAAATAACACATAAAAGTTTGTGAAACTCGCATAAATTTTATAAAAGTCGACTAACATTTGAATCAACAAATTAAAGAATTTTCTAAAACGCTTTCTGTCCATTATAATTAATATAATATTTGCATAATACCCTTCATTGAATCTAAAACATACTATAATTATATGCAAATATTATTACTAGTCCACGATATTTAGTAATAACACATTAGTGCTTAAAGCAGGAGTGTGTAACTTATTTAATATTACAACTTTAATTAATTTTCATTTCTGGCGTTCTAAAACGACAGATTAAATTTTCCACTGTTAGTAAAAACTACAATAATAGTATATTTTTTGTTACTTTTAAATAAATTTTAAAGTACAATTTAGTTAAAACGAACAAAATAATACGCGACATCAATTAACGGAAGTAATTTAAAAATGCATTAAAATGTTTTTAGCATGTAATTTAAACCAACATAAATTGTCTTCACGTTCAAGTACACATCGTTTTTGACCTAGTCATCCAGTCGTAATGGCTCACTAAGAAACCACAGTAAAGAAATTTACAAAAAAAAAAATATAATTGCGCTTGCGTTACCTGAACATCTAAATCAGTTTTTTCATTTAAACCTACCGACCTCTTCATTCACTTCAATTTTAACAATTTAATAATTCATCACATCGAATCGCCCTGTCATTGCGTTTCAAGGTGCCTCTGGATCCCCATATCAGACAGGTAGAGTGTCAAATTATTTACACTCAATCAGTTCGTTGCAGGGCTAAAATAAATAGTTCTGTTTCTTATCACATGTTCAGCCAATTAAATGACTGAATTATTTAAGAACAGAAGAGGTAGAGGTGCAAAAGACACTGATCACAGTTGTCTCCTCTGAAAGTAATGAATTTCATTATACAGCCAGACCCTTTGGTGAATGAAGTGAGGTGTCATTTGCAGAGTGGAAAATATGTGCCTTTCAGAGGGCCTAGCATGCTGATAAGCGTACTTTTCCACTCAGTGAGGAAGGCAATTGTAAACCACCTCACTTCTCAATTTACTTAGTAAAACCTCTACAGGTTCAAACCAGCCTTTTGGCTGATGACCTTAACGACAACAGTGTCTCTGGAAAGACAGTCAACCAATCATAACACCCGTAAAAAATACATTAGCTAATTGAATCAAAATTATATTTATTTCATGACTCTAAAGTTAGAGTCTATTAAAGAGTGATCTACTTCACAAGATAATTTTTTTTTTTTTAATTAAATTAGTTATTTTTGTAGAGCAAGTTATTTTGAACTAATTCGTATATTTTTCCGCCTCCTAGTTGGAAGTGGCTAGTGGTTAGCGCGCTAGTCTACAAAGCGGAGATCCCCGGGTTTGATTTCCGACTGGAGTCTGGAATTATTACCAATCAAAACCCACCGTAGGTACTAATGATCAAGCTGTAAATCTGACTTGAGACGTGAACGAAAAAATATAGTATTTTTATTTTATTTATAACTTTTTTTATTTTACGTCAATAAATAAACAAAAATGGAAATGATGTAATCGCAGAATCAAATATTTTTAATTTTTTCGAAATTTTATTTTTTTAAATATAATTACTCGTTCAGCAATAAAAATATATGTTCACATAATTTCAAAAATCATAACTTTTGAATTACTCACCTGATTTCTAAGATTTTTTAATTGACTCAGAGTTTTACGGTCCTTTGTATGTAAAATTTAATAATGTGCTGTGAATAATATATATATATATATATATATATATATATATATATATATATATATATATATATATATATATTCATAGTGCCCTAAAATAGAACTTTTCCTTTAATTTGAAACCAATTTCATGTAAATTGGCAAAATTACCCCCAAGGTATGATTTCTGAAATTAGTGACAGGAAAAGGTTTTCATTATTTTACAACACAAAAAAAATTTTAGTTAACTTTCTACTCAACCATTAGTTGATTGCTTTCAACATGAAACAGGTTTTGTATTGATGATAAAACTACTAATTAAATTATGAATACAAGTTATATGAACGTGACGCATGAGGAGTAAGATATTTACTTATCTCAACAACATTACCTGCTTCTGACATGATAGTTCTGTATATATTTGTACATATACAATTCGATCATTATACACATTAAATAAAATACCGTGAATGGTGATGGGTAAAAATAACACGCCTGAACGGGAATCGAACTCGGAACCACTGGTATAGAGCCAGTTGCTCTGACCACTACACCAACGAGCCGGACAAAACGAAAAATAACCAAACTCATTTACCCACACAGAGTAAATAGCCTTACTGTTGTAATGAATACATTCGTATTGTGAACTGTTTTCTGTTATATAATTTAGAGAATCGGTACCTGAGGAATGGGTTAAACGTCAAATTTCATCATAGAATCACAAGAGTGATGGATCAAGAAGTGACGACTTGAAGAAATTATTCTTTCGATTCTTTTTGTACATTTCAATATTACAGGTGTATACAGAAAACACTACATACTATAAGGTAGATGTGATTATAAAGAATTGAATTACACTGTTCAATTATGAACAGAGACATGTATGCATAAATTTTGAAATATCTATGAGAGTAGCACCAGTTAATTAAATCTTATTTTAACATCAAAAGAAGTATCAAAGCTAAATATGTAATTGTAATTTAATTACACAACACTTTCGTAAATTTAATTCATCTCAGTCATTTGCAACGTATGCAAGTAACTTCAAAGTTTTAAAGGTGTGCTATATATGTAGATGCATAAAATTACTTTCTGCCAGGTAGTTTTTATATGTGAACTTTTTTTTAAGTACATCATTTTATAGGTTACTAGAACGACACAATGCATTATAACTTTATTGCTAATTTTACATATTGAGAATATAATAAAAAATAAACAAACATGTACGTACGTTTTAATACAGAATTATTTAAAAACAGATTAGATTTAATGAGCTTACAGATGAAGTTCATGATTGTATGATAGAATAAAAACTCAAAAATCTGCTGTAAATTCAAAATCATTAACCTTTGAAATAGTTATGTATTTACAATTTAGTTCGAGCATAATATTTTAAAGAGTAATAACTTACCTATTAGAATGCACAAAAACTCTAATACAAAACGTTAGTTTGAATAGCAGACTACCAATCCAAACACGATCGAAGGCTAAACTAACATGAAAAGAATACACCACTCGCGTACTGTTTTCTCACTAAAATCAAGAAAGTCTACGACTTCATGAAGTTGGTGAATTGTAGAGTGGCGATTTCGTAAAGCAAACTGATGAAGAAGGATCACTTTAAATTCTTCTATGTAAGTTAGCATTCTGGATAAAAGTAATTTTTCAAACATTTTAGAATAGAGGGAGAAGACTAATTAGATGATACGAACTCGGGTCGTGTGGAGGTTTACCTGGCTTTAGAATCATTCTGATATAGAACTTCCACTGTACAGGAATTTTGGTGATTCTGAGTGAGCTGTTAAAAATAAATGTTAAAAAAATAATACCTTTTCTTGGGAGATTTTGTAAGACTTCTGCAGTGATAAGGTAATATCCTTGAGATTTCCGCTCAGGGAGACGCTTGATTAGATTACTGATTTTGGAAGGTGTTTGAAAAGATCAGAATGTGGTGAAAGGGATAGAGGGACTAATGGTGATTAATTTATAAAATATATACGATAAGGATTTAGGATGGCGGGATGTGGCTGAAAAACAAGTAACAGATTAGCTTTACTACTGTCGTTGGAAACAGCCAAACTACCACCCGGATGACGAAGAGGAACTGAAAAAGTGGTGTTTTAAAAGACACTTCGTTTTTCCCAGATTGTTCCGTCGTGGGCATGTAATGGCTGTATATGGTGTAATGACACAAAATTTGATGCACACCTGGAGTTGTTTATTTTTGAGTCTATTGAAAATAAAATAGATATCTCCAGCTGATTAAAATAAATACTTTAAAAATTATTTGATTTCATTAACAAAAGTATGGTTACTAGGCAACTAAGAAGAAGAAAAGAGAATTGTAAAATATTTTAATGGGGGACAGGAGGCCAAACCAAGAGAGTGGGTCCCTCATTCAGTCTTAACAAATAGTGGTAAAATATAATTAATAGTAAATATAAATACATAATCAGGAATATAAGGTTCATAATACTAAAAGAGACACAAATCATTTTAATTCAAAACAACTGTGATTATCTGGAAGCTATTGAATAGTAGACGTATTAAAAACAACAACAACAATAATTCTTTCTTAAGTTTAAAATAAATATATATATGTTTGTTGAAGAATAAATAAGAATAACTATTTTTTAAATAAATTGTCTGTGATGATTATTATTATTTATGATAACTATTATTTTAAAACGAGATTCAATAATTACGCTACAAACATAACATACGTGTCTGCATGATAATCATTTAGTAATGTTCAGTTTTTTATCACATAACAAAAGAATGATGATGATGGTAAATATTTTAACTACACAATATAATATAATTTAATTAATACACAACAAATTTGGCATTCTCTTGTGAGGAGTGAATTAAGTCCTCCACAAATCTGGCGGAGATACTGAGAGGGATTATATTTTTAATATTACAATGGTTTTCAAATGAATACTTTAAATCTTTGTATTGATCTCCTTAATTCGTTTTTCAGTCGGTTATAGGTAAACTTATACCTATAGCTATCTTGGATAACTGGGTCTTGGATAACTGTCATTTTCGTCTAACTCTTGGTTTGCCCTTATTAGAATTCGTAAACAATGTAAATAAGAAGAGATATAGATAAGATGGAAATAATGTGGATACATTATTCAACCAGGCTGCTTATTGTACTGTTGTAACAAAACATTGAATATCATTCTCTACATCGGGAATTTTTAGAGGAACATGTAGGTCCAGTCTTTTGTTAATGTAATTTTGAAATATTTCCCAGACAACGTGTAAGAGGTGGAGATGAGACTCGAAGAATACTTAAACGAAGAGACTTAAGATAAACGACGTTTGTAAACTCGGCCGTGTGGAGGTTTACCTGACTTTAGAATTATTCTGATTTAGGAGAACTTCCATACAGGAATTTTGGTAGTTCTGGGTGAAGACAAACAAAGTCAGTATGATACTAGAGTGGTCTGAAGAGAATTATTCCACTAATTCTACTATACTATAGTCTATCTACTGTAAGAGTACTCCGCGCGAGGCAAGCGCCTATAGGTTGTAAACGAAAGTTTTACACTAGTTGGCGCGTATCTACCTCTCCACCGGAAAATATTATCTTGCACTACATTCCATCATTAAAATATCTACATCCACCTAAAATAAACATTATCCTTTAAGCGTTTTCAATTACACCGTTTAGATTACTTGTAATTATTGTAGTTTCATAAAGAGACTCCATAATTAATTATTTTAACCATTACATTTAACAAAACAATTTTTGTCTACTTTTCAATGTTTACCGCTTTTATGTTTCAAAAACTCAACACATTCACTATCATGCATGTTAACAAAACACAGCTTACAAAACTTTTCAACTTCAGTCTACGATGAAAATCGAAAAGAACCGATACAATACCAAAAGATAGGCCTAACTGATGAAACTAAAAATGAGTTAAACACGGGCAAGTGCAAACAGTTGTATTAAACTAGTCACAGACATCAATAATTGTGTTGACTTTCAACACAAAATTTTGTATAAAATAATTATTATTTTAATGATATGAAATAAACAATCTGAAATGATAAACAACGGAATAGTTTACTCTCCTGTTATAATTCAAGCGCATTAGTCTTGTATTACTTGTGACCAAAAATAAAACTGAGTCTATAATAAAAACCTATTAATCATAAATAATAATGTAGTAATAGTAAATAATGTAACGAAAAATAACAATGTAAGAGTAACAATAGTAAAATTTTTAGATATTAATGGTAAACTAATGTTCGATTTATAAAATATTTTCTAACAAATGAATTGAACGTATTTTTATTTATAATATTAAGCTTAGAGCGAATAATTTATTAGTGTTGTATGGAATTTTGTTTTTGATCATGCTGCGAGTATTTTTAATTAATGCGCATGCTCACTTGTATTGCTGGTTGCCTACGTCGGAGTACTCTTAGCGTAGACAGACTCTACGTACATTTTCATCTTGCTGATAACAAAAAATCCAACAAATCAGGTTAGTTTGGTCGCAAAAGCAGGCCAGTAAGTGTAACATGGGACCGCAAGAAATGTAAAATTATTATGTGTTACAAATAAATGTAGGTTTCAACCTTTAAGGGCAATCAGATGAGAACCCACTGAGGATTTTTAGCATTATAGTCCCTTACCGTTATAAATTTCTTACCCAGAGTTTGGAAAAATTTGAAAATATTTGTTCATAAACGGAAAACCTTGGCGGGCAGCATACTGTAGCAAGAGTGAATTAAGAAATATTTGAAGAAATGAAAATAGCAGATACCTGTAAATAGTTGGTAGGCTCAGTAGGTAATAAGGAGTGTGAAATACTGTTATGGATGAGTATAGCCGTTTCTCCGTGGACAGTGCCATATTAATTATGTTCATATTTGTTACTTTAAAAGTTAAGTATTAAAAATTAAGTATACTATGTATTTAAATAAAAGAAGTTTATTTTATTTAAAATTTAAAACTAATAATGTATATTATAATAAAATACGAGTATGATTGTACTCGTCTCGATACATTATTAACTGCAACTTCTTATTTGAAAAAAATATCACTTTTTCCCAAGCTTATAATAATATAATTCAATGACATTGTGACGATACCTAGGTGTGTTCGAGAATTTTTGTGGAGGACCGAGATTTTAAAAATGTTAACGTAAATAACAAGAGTGATAAATAGGGTTTCTAAGAAATAGATATAAATGGTTATGTAGGTAGTACAGGTTTTTTTTTGGTTTAACGTCCGGCTGTTCTGCAATTACTGCTAATGCAGACGGTGAAGGATGAAATTATTTTTTGTAGTACAGGTAGGCCTGCCTATTGTTGTACGGGTATTGTGAAAAAGTCGGCTACCTATTTAAATAATTGGCCTTTTTATAACGCCTTTTATTCAATCCTAATTTGTTTACAGTCTGTTAATATTTATCCAGAAGCCATCAGAAGGATTTTGTATTTTTATTATTATATCGAAAATCTCTGTTCTTCTCGAAATCTCCACTAGCCCACCTATATAAACAGCCGGTTTGTTTACGGTCAGTTTAGTTTCGATTTGTCTGCCATTTAGTAAGCGTACTGCGTAGTGTACACAGTGCGTTAGAGAAGATCAACGTTACTGTAAATTACTATCTATTGTTCAACGTTTATTTACTCATCATTTTTGTAAGTAGTATGCAGTAAATTCGTAAAGTTTATTTATGGTTATTAGTTAATTATAATTAGTTTGTTATTTATTATAAGTAATTTACTTGTAGATATTAGTCACTTTAATAATTGTAATTTTTAGTTGAAATAAATACTTAAATTTTAATCTATACTGTGTTAATTATTTCATTTACCCAGATCCCGAAAAGGACCTTAGAGATAAGTCTCACAATATATTATTTATAAATGTTCATATTTTTACATTTTGTACTCCGTGAATATTATTTATTAATATATATTTTTATCAATTATGTATATCTTGGATTGAATTTCCTTGCAGTAAGACTTTAAACGAACGCAGCAAAATACCTTGCATCATAATAGATAAATACAATAAAAAAATACGTTACAAAAAAAACCAGCGGTGGAAAAATGAATATTAAATTTTAATGAATTAAAATCTACACCGTACAGAAAAACAGATGTGTATTATACTACAATGTGCATACGCAGTACCGCACAAATATTTTTTTACTTCTCATCCATTATTATTTATCAAATAACAGGCCGGAAAGGGATTTACCTTTCTGTAGAAACAAAAGTTATTTCAGTGAAATTTAGATAAAAGTTTTGTCATTATTTTATTTGATATAAATTAAATTTAGGATCACTTGAATTGTTCAAATTTTACTATCATCTGTTACAGATTAATTAACAGACATATCTGAAAAATCCTTGGTTTCTTGTTGTCAAGATAAAATAGACATGAATTATTTAAAATTAATAATTCAGTAAAGATTAATTACTCTGGTTAAACAATCGCATAATTTATAAGAAATTTTCAAGTGAATATTATTTTAATGGGTTGATTATGCGACAGTCACAAAGTAAATTTCTCTTTTGCAACAATCATAGTTCATCATTCCAGGCTACTCTTCAAAGTTTAGTAGATTAATCCTAATAGGAAGTAGCTAGTTCAGTTGATTAAGTTAAATCCTGTTGTAAATCTAAAGTCACAAGTTAATGTGAGGATTAATTTTTGTTGTAAATAAAACATTTTTAAAACAAATAAAAATTATGATTTAAATTTATGATATATGACTAAATTTTCTGTTTGGGTTTCTGCAATTATTCATTATTTAATTTCAAGGATACAGCATATGTCATTTTCTGTTACCCAAAACGAGATAGGACCCCATCATGTTGAAAGATGCGCCGTTAATGAATATAAACAGGATTTTTCAAGTTTCTGCAATACTGCTTGCTTCAACAACTCTTTGTAAGATGCTAAGTTAAGGTTTCTCTTAAAAAATAAGGTCGTATTAATTTAGCCCTAAAAATTACTCACGAGCTGTAATAACAGGCACATTCATCTCTGCTCGGATTACATTATAAGAATTTTTATTTTTAATTCTTTCGATTTACATATAAAGTTTGAAGCACGCATAATCATGCGGCAAAATTCTTCGTCAAAATTTTGATGGGCTTCATTACGAATGGCAATTATTAGAATCGCAATAATCGTAATCGAATTGCTTATCATAATCTGCCTCATAGAAAGCGTGGAGTAAAGCCTAAATTTTCAATAACTTTCAAACAGCTAAATTTTACAGCTCAAATTTTTTATCTTGTAGAATTCATGATATCCTTAGTTCAGAAGAAGCCTTCCGAGTCGACGAGGTAGGACTAGCTTAAAATTCAGTAAAGTTTTGTAGAATCTCTTCATTGCGAATCTATCGTAGTCGAAAAATTAACGCTTCTTGTTGTTTCAAGTTTCTGAAGTTGTTTTAAGATTCTTAATTGTTGCCAAATCGGAAACTGCCCAGCTGAAAATTTAGCACTAAATTCATTAAGAACTTTAGCGGTATTTTTATGATGCTTTCACCATGACTGCAGCATGTACACTCGTTGTTTGTTTATATTAAGGTACTAATATTAATACTAGAGATGAACAACAGAAACATATGTAAAGAAAAGAATGTTGTACGCAGTGTTATCAACTTATTGAAAAAAGTATGCTATTTCATACGGAATGTGTTATGTGCTAATCCGTAAATAGTTTTAGGCACATAAAAAATGTTTAGTCATTTGAATATGATTTTTTACCAGAATGCATATCAAGTACTGTAATAAACAAATTAATGAATCTTTATAAATATAAAAGAGGATGTATGTATGTATGTACGTACGTATGTATGAGTGTTCCCTATGGGCTCCTCAACCTCTGGACCGATTTTGATCAAATTTTCAGGGAACGTGTAGAATACTCTTGATGCTTCAGGTGGCGCCGGAAAAGCATTTCTTATCAAATAATAACAATCGCGGTGAGGCACATTTGAAATTTAAACGCGCCAAAAATGTTGATCGGAACATGACTGACCATCAAAAAACTGACACCAAATTGAGGCAACAATCATCTTCGGCAAATTCAAAGGGAAAGCTTTGCTGTTCCAAGCTTACCGATGATTTCCAACAATTTACTCTTAGATTTAAGCGGCTACAGCTCCTTTTTCGTCTTGCCTTCGCAATCACCATCAACAAAGTTCAAGGGAAATCGTTGACAATCGCTGACTTGAATTTTCAAAATTCATGTTTTTTACACGGCCAATTTTGTAAGTAGCTTGCTCCCGAGTTGGCACACCGGAAAATTTGTAAATTTATACACAAAATAAAAGACCAAAACCATTTTTCATCCTCTAGCATTATGATAAAATAAATAAGTTTAATTTCATATTTACCATTGGGATCTTCTCCGACCACCATGAAAAAATCAATTTAACTTGTCATGCCTGTGTCATTTCATACAAACCAAAAATCATTTCATAAAAAAAACATCCATCATAGTTTATGAATCATTATCATTGAAAAATATTGGCACCACATTCCTTGCAAAATTTCACGCCGGAATCGATCACTGGATCGATTCACATTTACGTCACATTCCCGCCATTCCTCATTCCTTCCATTTCATTTACTAGTTGTGCTTTAAAACAAATGTTCAGCTCTAAGTAAATAAATTTGAAGCCAAAAAAAATATTTACCATTAAAAATATGTGTTCTTTTCTGGGGGTAGCAATGCGCGTCGCGTACTGCTAGTAATTTAATAACACTTGTCATAGAGTTCAGGAAATATAACCTAATATAATAACTATTGTTGCGGATGATGAAACAAAATCGCAGAATCAATTTGTAAAGAATGATATTATTTCCCCATTTATTTACTTACTCCTTTTTTATAAATGGTGTACACATTTCAAGTTCTTCAATGTAATGAAACCGTTCATTTCAATCTCGTGAAATTTTATGATTCATCAAACCGAGCTTGGTTCAATGCAGTCTGAAATAGGAACAATTGTCCTTTCAACAATTGTTCTTGTCAGGGATTGCAAGTTGACATGTAATAAAGAGGAAGGATATTGTTCTTTAGAAACAAAAAAATATACAACAGAAAACGTTTCCTGAACTCGATCTGCTCTCCCCGGACTAAACAGAAGGAAGGAGGAGGAGAAGAAAGAGAAGTGGAACTCTTACCATTTCCACCACTAAATCCCCAAACCCCTGAATCGCAACTGCCGCAGCGCAGTCAAGCAACAAAATCTTTATGTTTAGACAGTCCTGAATCCGTTGCAGTATCAATAAACACAACAGAGTTAACGGAGTACTGGAACATGTATTTCAAACACTATGCATCAATCAAGTCTTAGAAAAAATTAAATTTATATAAAAGGAAGTTTTTGTACTACTAAAATCGATCCAAAAAAATAATTATGTATCAACTTAAAAAAATTCATAATACCATCAAACGCTGTTGCGTAATTTACCATGAGCAAATTCCTGATTTCATGGTTAATAATCAAGTTGGCTGAAGTTTTAATTTAATTTTCTACAGTAAACTGTTGAAGTTTATCCTTTGCAAACTTTTTATTGCATTGCTAACATTTCCGTTATTATTTTATGAAGTGACTAGAGATGACTTTTTAAAGTACAATTAAGGAAGGAATTTACCATTTCCCTTTAGACGATAAAATTGTACATTTAATTCATTGTAAAACGTTTGTAACATATTAATTTATGTTAAATAGTCGTAACTATACACGAATACAAAGTATGATACAAATTAAAATTGTTAGCATGCAGACATTTAAACTATTTAGATTATAATTTCTTTGAATTTCTCATTAAAAGTTATAAAACAGTAGAGAATCGTCTAGAAAAATATCGACTTGTCAAATTTGTTGTCGACCAAGAAATAGTAGCTATACCACTCGCAATTTTTAGTAAAACAATGTAATTTATTTTTTTAATTTATACAGAGCTACTGTGCATGTTTCCAAATAATTCCGACTTTTTCATGGAAAAAAATCCTGCAGCGTTTATTTACATACATTACTTAACGTATTTATCTCATACTACAAGAATTATTTCTTCTTCATGTATCATATCCTTTTAAAAAATGGTAACCATTAACCAGCAATTTGGACTTTACTGGCAGTCAGTCTAGAAAGCGCACTAGTATCTACACCGTACCAGCCCTGTAGATCTTCAGCTATAATATTTTTCTTCGCTCAGGAATACGTTTTCCTGTTAGTTTTCCTTTTATGATATTCTGCAATAATCGATATTTCTGGACACTCATCACATGTTCAAAGTACTGTAATTTCCTTTTTAATTGTGCCTATAATTTAAATACTCTTATCTAAACGATATAGTACTTCCGAGTTGTAGACATTTCCACTCATGAAACTTTTAATGTTCTTTTGTAGCATCACATCTCAAACACATCAATTCTTTTACGTCATCACTCTTCGTAGTCCAAATCTTAACACCAAATAACAGGATTGAAAACAGATAGTAGACGAACTCGTAAGGATGCTTTGAGGTCGCTACTGTATAAAACTATTAAAATTTTCCTAATTGCAATATGGGCTATTAGTTAATGACTAATTGATACAAAAACTTGGAGTTTGTGTGATTTGGTTTGAGTAAAACCGTAACTGTACATTACGTAAAGAATCAAATCAGCAAGATCTTAAGTAATTTCTGAATAAAAAGAAAAAAATTTGCTGGAAAAACGATTGTATATTATTGTATCAGTTCTTTCACTTATTTTTTACTGACATCCTAATTTATAAAACTTTGATGTTCATTATGAAAAAAAAACCAGTTTCGTTACTGTATTACCGGCAGAAAAAATATCATATAAAAAGTTTAATATCTTAAATAAATTCTAAATTAGGCCTAACAACGAAATTTGAAAAATTATGAAGATTTGTAAGAACTACTCCACATTTTGTTTTTAATTAATTATTCTCTCATGGCAGATTTGATATATTCGTTCAATTGCTTGGTTTACTGTTTTACTTCTTTTTTGATGAAACTATCATAGATTTCATAAATAATTCATTGGAATCATCTGCTCTCTTTAGCAACCCATTTGTAATTTAAATATATGCATTTTATAGAGTGTGTTTGAATAATTATGGAACTATTAGGTTAATGAATGGAAATGATATTAAAATAGTCTTAAACGTGTAATTATTTGTTTATTTGACAGAGAATCTTTTAAAAGTACATAAAATTACTGGTGAATGTTCGAATTGCGTGATAATGAATTTTTTGTAATTTAATTTTTATAAAAATGTCATTCCTAATAGAAAATATTAAAATTAAGGATAAAACTACATTAAAATGAAAATTAGTACATAGTTTTAATACGTTTTTCCACGCTATACGGAATATTTTAAATTTATAATAAAATAAAGGAAGAAATTAACTTTTGAATTATTTTAATTTCACAATATTGGAATATTGAAAGAGTATTGGAATTCTATAATTACATGATTTCACTAAAATCAGAAGCAACATTACGTTTTTCGGTTTATTCCGGTTTTATCGATATCCTTTCTGACACAATGTTTTTGTCAACCGCTTTTCATCCATCCTATATAGGCGTCCGTAAAATTTTAGTCCTCTTTTTCTAATCTTTTCCATTAATAGTTTACTTTTCTTGTACAGTTCTCACCTTCGTAACTTTTAATACTTATTTAGAGATGCATATTCGAAATAAAATACAATACCCAGCTATATAAAAAATAGAATATTCCACACTCAATTTTAATACTGCTGATTATTTCAATTTATATTTTTTGTTATTTAAAAACAAAACTGATTAGTTATTTATTAAAGTTGACAGGTTACCAGTTCGTTAACATTCTTCGACAAACCTTATTGTTGTTTTTCATCGTGGTTGTCATTCAAAATTATAAAATGAGTAAAATCAAAATATCGTGTTTCTGATCACATTGAAGTTTGTATAATATATTTACTCTTGAACAACAGTAAAAACAGGTAGAACAACAGACAAAAGAAACAACCGTGGAAAGCGCATTAAGTTATAACGATTATGCTAACTAAGAAGGTTGTTTTGTGGTATCGGTGTTGTAACCTTGGAAAAGCCATAACATTTAAGAACTAGAAAAGAGAATGACTTAAAATGAACAGACTAAGACAGAAGATTACTAAAACACTATTCGCAGATCATAATAAATTGCAAGTGAAGCTTACAAACAACTTGTACCTCAGTATCATAAATAATACAGTGAAGACAAACTTTAACAATACTGTCCAAGTAAATGCTTTTAAACAAGAATATCAACCAAACTTAGATTTATAATACAAGTAAAACTATTTTATTTTAGATTGCAATATTTTTATCAAATAATTGTATTAAAGTTTTGTATACATAATGGTTTACTTCTAAATAATACTGGTTGATTGCCAAAAGAATTTAAATTCTTTTCATCCATCCTATATAGGCGTCCGTAAAATTTTAGTCCTCTTTTTCTAATCTTTTCCATTAATAGTTTACTTTTCTTGTACAGTTCTCACCTTCGTAACTTTTAATACTTATTTAGAGATGCATATTCGAAATAAAATACAATACCCAGCTATATAAAAAATAGAATATTCCACACTCAATTTTAATACTGCTGATTATTTCAATTTATATTTTTTGTTATTTAAAAACAAAACTGATTAGTTATTTATTAAAGTTGACAGGTTACCAGTTCGTTAACATTCTTCGACAAACCTTATTGTTGTTTTTCATCGTGGTTGTCATTCAAAATTATAAAATGAGTAAAATCAAAATATCGTGTTTCTGATCACATTGAAGTTTGTATAATATATTTACTCTTGAACAACAGTAAAAACAGGTAGAACAACAGACAAAAGAAACAACCGTGGAAAGCGCATTAAGTTATAACGATTATGCTAACTAAGAAGGTTGTTTTGTGGTATCGGTGTTGTAACCTTGGAAAAGCCATAACATTTAAGAACTAGAAAAGAGAATGACTTAAAATGAACAGACTAAGACAGAAGATTACTAAAACACTATTCGCAGATCATAATAAATTGCAAGTGAAGCTTACAAACAACTTGTACCTCAGTATCATAAATAATACAGTGAAGACAAACTTTAACAATACTGTCCAAGTAAATGCTTTTAAACAAGAATATCAACCAAACTTAGATTTATAATACAAGTAAAACTATTTTATTTTAGATTGCAATATTTTTATCAAATAATTGTATTAAAGTTTTGTATACATAATGGTTTACTTCTAAATAATACTGGTTGATTGCCAAAAGAATTTAAATGTTTGAAATAAAACCCGTTCATCACAACACTCTCTAAAACACCATGAAGTATTTTTATTTTTATTTGTATTTTGACGTAAAATATTCCCTATAAAAACATTTTTCAATTCTCTAATGAAAATTACGTACCATAAAATAAAATAATTGTTGTAAAAATCAGGAAATTTGTTTACTTGTTTTTCTTGACATGTTTAATAGAAAATTTAGTATCTGTTATTACAATAATATAACAATTTTTAAATATGATGCTAATATTCCAAAACTCGAATTACTTACCGGAGCCTGCAGTCACCACCGCATCCTACAAGTGGCCAAGAAGATCCTTTGGCAGAGACGTTTAAAACCTCTGTGCTAAGTACCCGGTATCGCCCTAGTGTACATGTTTTGAATGAGAGGGTTGTCATGTAACACAAATTTATCGTGTATCGTCTTGTACAGTTGTTTCGTGCAATCAATTACGTATGGGATTTGTAAGTATTTGTGCAACATTAAGTTTGTGATGTAAAAGGGGCTTTGCTTTATCGCTTATAGAATTTTATTTTGAATCGCTTGTATACGTTTCGTGTGTGAAGGTTTAGCAGATCTCCAAAGTAAAAATAAAATAAATAAAAGTTTAAAATAAATAAATAAAGTTTAATAAAATAAGCGTAATTCATGTTATTAAATGATCTAAAGTCAACAAAAAGAAAGATACAGTAATAGAAGTTTCAATTAATCAGTGTTTTTTTTATCACTCACAGGTGTTTAAAAAAGATGCAACTGTAATATTAAGGGCGTAGAAGTAACGCATAGGTAAATTTCATGCATTCTTACAAGTCAGTTGACAAAACTGTATTCGAGGATATTGTAACAATTTAAATGTCATTATTCTGCATCAGTTTTATTCCAGGATCCATTCGTCTCTATTGTCAGCGATGTCCTTGATGTCCTTATCCAAAGACAAAAGTTGGTTTCGTTCTCTTGGTGATGAAAACGGTATTGTGGTGTTGGATCAAGTTCATTTTAGTGATGAGGCGTGGTTTTATTTGGATGGCTTTGGTTAAGAAATAAAACTGCCAATTATAGAGCACTGAAAAACCTCACGTTTTTACGAACGGCCATAATACGCAAGTAAAATTGGTAGTTGGTGTGCGATCTCCCGACCTCGTGTAATAGAGCCTTTATTTTTTTAACAAAACTTTGGATATTGAGGTTTATTGCAACTTAATTCATCAGTTTATCTCAATGTTACATTTATACGAACGAGAATATTGGTTCCAGTAGGATAATGTAACTTGCCATGTATGTCATAAAAAACTGGTTGTGTACTTTTTGAAACACCCTGTAAAGCTACAGATGAAGTAATACTCATAAAAAATATTTTTTTGGATTGTTCTAAAAATCTGTATAGTCATTGCTTCATAATAAAAAATATTAAAGATGTTGGAAGAATAATATGGAGGCACACAAAGGTGCAAAAATACTACGTTGTGATAAAATTTGTTAAAATGTTAGCCATTATAGATCCAGCACATTGTATTCAACTTTTTTTTAAATAGTAATTTTTCCTCTGTTCACTTGTTTTAGTAATCAAAAAATATTGGACCTACAAAATATATTAATCTACTTGATACGACTTCCTTGAAGCCTTTCATCTTCAAATAAATAATTACATTTTTTTAAACGAAACATGACAATCAAAATATGAAGCTACCACATGGACCCAATACAAGTAAAAACTAAAATTATTTTTTCACAATATCATCTAACAATAATCAGATGAAGTATAGAAGCAAAGCTTCCGAGTGTTGTTATTTTTATAATAAATTGAACTTTCTAAGCATTTACTGAAAGTTCTTTATATACATTTTTCTGTTTTACAGGTCAACAATATTACAATCTGTTGACGTTAAATCCAATAATTACCAATATTATAATGAATGTTCATTTACATGTTTATAATTTCATCCGTTGATGAATACATTACTGTTCTCTTGTAGGAAAAAAACCAATTTTAAATAATAACTTTTAAAGTCTACAATTTAATCCTAATACACGGTGCCTTTTCAAACATCTAAAACCGTTATCGGTATTGTTGAAAAAATGTATAATAAAAATTCGAATAATGGTAGAGTCTTTCTTCATATTCAGATCAGAATTTTGAAATTGCTCGTTTGGCAGTGTCCATGCGTCAGAATAGATATTGATGATTTTTATTTACCATTTATAAGGCTAGCCGCAAAAGTTTTGATTGGGATCGTTCGATTATGTTTGTATTTGAAGTACGGGATGTACCGCACAATTTACGAGATTCCATAATCGTAATTCCATATATCCATATAGGGTTTAAAAGTGGTTTGTATAAACAATTTTTTATTCCCTTGACAAACGTAAATATGCTTTAGGTAAATATATTTTCCAACTAATTAGTGTAATTTGCTTACTCTTAACTAACGTTGTTTCTTTTTTGATTAAATGGGTGAGTTGGTGATCTAACTGAAGTCCTAAATACGTACTAAATACCTCGTATATTTAATGAGATATTACAACATTATTTAAAGTTAACTGTGAGCAGTTTCTCCTCCGAAGTGTGAATGCATTGTGTGTTAATTTGTTTTCATTAACTTTTGTTCTTAAGAGATAAGTTTGAGCTAAAAGTTGAAACGACAAAATACGGTTTTGAATAACTTTGTTGAATCTAGCTATTAATGATAATTATTAGCAATTATTATTATTATAAATATTTTTAATTTCAATATATAAATCTTTTTTTTTTAGATTGTGTTGGAATCAGTCGCAAATTTCATTGCTAATATTATTTTAGGTTTGGAGATTTCAAAAAAAAAGTTATGTTGGATCAATCTTGTTTCCGATTTGATTTATCTAGAGTCGAACCCGAGATATCGGTAACAGTCGAGTACACAAGATACAATGCCACGGAGGCAGTTGATATCAAGTTTGAATACGGATTCATTAAAATTTCAAACTTTCTCTTTTAATTCTTTAATAACATGTCGCTTATTCAAGGAGTGTTCGTAAGTTATTCTATTGTAGATACAAAGTTTATTCCAAAATCAGATTTCTATGATTACTTATGTTTCAAAATGGAGAAATAGTTGAACCGTAATGAAATAAAGGAGTGAGAGTGGATAGCATTACGATTAAATGGCTTATAGAGTTCGATTAAAGTGTGTTATTGTGTAAAGTAATATTTCTCTCCAGCAAAGCAACTGAGATGTCAGTACCACACACTGTGCCACTGTGAATTACTGACTAAGATCTGATATAGATTGCCACAAGATCAATGGCTTGATTTCCTTTTGCACAGTTCACTTATTTTCAAATAATTCTGTTTTAAATTCAAATCTTTTACGTAGATATGATTTTGATGATGAGAGAATATTTAAAGTTCTTGTTTCATTTATGTCTTTTAAAAACATTCCTTATTATTTCTCCCCATGAATTGAATACACTTTTTTTACTTTTAGTACCGAGGCAAAAGTATTACATACATAATCAGTTCTTTTTAGGTTTACAGATAAAATTCATTTGTATCACAACAATAAAAAGCTTAAAATATTCTCAAATTTATTTTCAAAAATACATCAACTTACAAAAAAAATAGAAACTGAATGAAATAATATACATTAACTTATCTGACTTTTGAATCAGTTGATATCATTTTCGACAATAATAATTTAACACTGTTCACTAAATACTCTTAAAAACATTTATTTACTTAAATTATAATTAAATTTCACTTTTGATATTTAAAAACGTGATAATATTGATCATCTTTTGTAAATATGTGTTCAAGCTTAGGCAGTTTTCAAGTGTAAGTGCTTGATGTATGTTTGTTGTTGAATGTTCGTTAAGATGTGGACGAAGAGTACGTACGTGTTCCCTTGTGAAAGATTTCTAAAACCTGTGGTATTTTTCTTTGTCTATTCTTTTGTCTTTCCTTTTTCCAATAAAGAAATTTTAAAACGATTATAATCTAAGACGATCAGAAACGTGTTGAGTATAGACGTTGGTACATAAGATAAAAATTTAATTTTTAGAGATCTCAACTTAAAAAGAGAAATAGAAGAAATTTTTGAATTCAGTATGAAGTATTTTGTCAAACTTTACGAACATAAAAATTTAATAGCAATAGATTTATTAGACAACAGTGTAAATCTAAATTCAAGGTTGGAGAAATTAAAGAAGTAAACCCAACAAACACAACTCACGTCACCTTCACGTTAAGAAATAGATGTCATCACTTTTCTTGAACGGATCACCCTACTTCAGACAGATAAAGTTCGCTATTTAGGCTTGCATATCGATAGGCCTAGACGACTGACTTATAACAGTTATATTGATTTGCAGAGAAAGTGACTCGGTAAACGAAATCATCTCTTCACATTGCTCTCCAGGAGGTGAAGACTCCCTCTTCACTCAAAATTGTAAGTGTCACGTATTTTACTCCGCTAAGCCCTCAGTAATCATAAAAATAAAACTCTTTAAATCCAAGTGCATATGGTTTATTGCAGACGCATCCCTTGTAAGTGTAACAAAATAAATAATTTATAATTAACTTGTTTAATTGCTTAAATAATACATATAACTTAAAACAAATAAATTTTATTCCTAATTTGTGTACGTTACAATCTGTTTAATTTAGAACAATAAGCAACCCCATGACCCAATGAGATGAGGATGATATGTATGACGTGTAAATGAGGTGTAGTCTTGTACAGACCCAGGCTGACCATTCCTGAGAGAGTATAGTAAATAATTAAATGATATTAAAATTTACAAAAGAAAAACAAATGACGATCAATTGATAAATA
Organism: Catonia carolina; assembly: GCA_035578175.1. Taxonomy (NCBI): domain Eukaryota; kingdom Metazoa; phylum Arthropoda; class Insecta; order Hemiptera; family Achilidae; genus Catonia; species Catonia carolina. The sequence continues at coordinate 89,123,527 of JAQMRL010000002.1, forward strand.
TTGTTGAATTTAAAGTGTAAGTTAAGTTGAGTTTTATTAGTTTTGAATTAATAAAATGTTGTAGTTGACAAATTTGATGAAAAAAATTAATTTTTAAATAGTCTCTTCTTCTTCTCACTATCAAAGATTAGGCATAAGTCTGTGCCGAACTCACAAACTATCCTGTACGTCTACACAAACATGAGACATTCCAACCCGTACATCTCGACTACTGCCATCTTCTTCGAGGTGTTCCCACCTTCCTTCTTCTAACTGGAACATATTCCGTCACTTTTAAAGGTACTCTCTCCACTGGCATCCGTTCCAAATGTTGCCTCCATTGATTCCGGTACTCCTCCACTTTTTCATTCAAGCTAAATAAACTCGGATCTAATTTCCTCGTTATGTATTAGATCCAGCCTCGAGCAGCCCTTAACCCTTCTTAAAAACCTCATTTCAGCTGCTTGGATCCTACATTCTTGGCGTTTTGTGGTAACCCATGACTCACTTCCATAAAGAAGGACTGGGGCTGCCATTACCTTGTAGAACTTCACTACTGTCTCTGTTCTAGCTCTGTTACTCAGTGTCCTGTTAATGATACCACAAATAGCTTGAAATTATTTATTTTATTTTCGTCTAAAACAATTTTCGAATGAGTGGGATACTTCCCTCTGAATGTCATAACCTTTGATTTAGCAACTGAAACTCGTAAATTATACTTTTTACATAAATCATTTAAAACATAAACTGCTCTTTGAAGCTCATCTTCACTCTCCTGTATGATCCACATGTCATCCGCAAGTAGCAATGCATTGAGGTAATCGTCAGTACTACTTATTCTAACTCCAGGACTAACCACTCTTTTCCACTTTTTAAAAACATAGTTGTTAAATAGTATTGCAGGGAATTAAAAAAATATACTGTAGTTCAAAATATTGTTACTTGTCAGATCATCCTTGATGTTCTCTCCGATGAAAAGTCTAAATCCCTAAATATTCTCTGTTGTTACTTACAAATATTTAACAATTTCAGATGATTTAAATGAAAAATTGTTGTTTTATTTTCCTGTTCCGCATTGGAATTCATACTGTTAGCAGATTTTAAGTATGAGAACGTTTAATAATCTGAATTACAATCTGCGAACACACATGTCATTCACCTCTTCAGTGATTAGGAAAATAGTCTCCGGAAACTGTTTTTTCAACGGCATTTATACTATTTTTATTAAAATTTCTTGAAGTTATTTTTATAAACATGATATCTTTTAATATTACTGAAACTTGTTTTTTAATTGAATAAAGAATTACGATATTTCAGAAGTAATGAATCGTGAAGATCAGTTGAAATTTCAGTTTCATAAGTGCTTTCTCACCCCAATATACAGAGAAAATAAAAACTAACTTCTCTTTCTAAATTTAGTAAATATTTTATTTGGATATTTTATTGTTTACACATTTGTAGTAAAATGTTCATTCCGTGACCCCATCAAACAGATGTTAAAACATTCATAAAATATTGTTATCAATAATTTATGTTGAGATTTATTAATTTTATTACTTATAAATATTTATTAAACATAAATAAATTCAGTTCGTTTAATTTATTAACAGGTAATTAATTGAAATATGCTGAGATTTATTATAATGTTAATAACTCAACCTTACTAAAGACATGTTGATAGAGTGACATTCTACATACGTAACTAACGAAACGTTGCACATGTATTTAATTTGAATTTTTTTCATTTACTAAGTAAAACAAATAAATCATTTAAATGTGGTTATTTTCCATGAACAAGAGCGCATCAGTTAGAGCTCAAAGGACTTTTAACTAAATATGCTGAATAATTTGGATAATTGAGTTACTGGATGCACCCCATAACTGGATACCGTAGGTCCAGACCGTTTTGAGTACGGTTTTATAAATTAATTTTGTTTTGAAGCGGTTATATTGATTTTGGTCCGAGAAGCCAATATATTTTTTCAATTTCAGTTGCAAAAATTGTTGTCCACACAAGACCTTTAAGTTTACTTGAGGAACTTTGAATAATCTCCGAAGAACTTTGTCTTCGAAGAACTTTGAATAGTCTAAGTGATATTCAAAAAAATTGACTGTATAATACTAAATTTATCCAACAATATTTTCCATTCAATTTTAATATTTAACAAATAAAACTTTATATTATGTATATTCAATGACACGATTACTTTTCCAAGCGTTTTATAAAAATAAGTTAAGTCCTATTTAAAAAAAAGTCGGTTGTTTATTAGATTTATATTGTTTTTCCGGTAAATAAATGTTACAGGGAACAGATGTCGATGCGACCCTACTTATGAAGTAGGTCAGAGTAAAAACAAAATAAAAAAATTATCGTAAAAATTACAAACTGTTAATAAATAACTTTTAGGAGTTACATATTTTTATTCTTTTTTATTTTGTTATAAATAAATTTTATAATCTTTTAAACCATTTAAATGTTTAAAATTTTATTTTATTACGCCCTATTTACAAACTATCAAAATAACACTTTATGTGAAAATAAAAAAGGAAATAATGAATAAATGTATTGTAAATTTCTGTCCCGTACATAGTCAACTTTAATTTCAGTTTTATTAGATATCATAAAAACAAAACTAATTTTGTTCTAAAAAAAGTACTACTAAATGAGAAAATTTATTTATATTGTTCAAACAAATTTTATTATGAAATTTATTTCATTTTATAAACCGAAAATAAAATTATTAATCATCCTACGTTTTCATAAAAATGAGTTGAAATAATATGAGAAGCCAAAATTAAATGATTTATTCCGCAGTACAATACCACAGTCCTTAACAAAGAACGACACAATATAGAAACAGAAGATACACAATAATTTTACTTTCTCGCTCTCTGTTTGTATTTTGGAGTGAGAAAGTAATTATGAAATTGAAATTACAACACTTATCTTTACAATTCATACGGTACTCCTGAAACCAAAAAATGGTTTTTGCAAGGATGTCCGTATGTTACTCATTTTGGACCAAAAATTACTAACACAATAAAATTAGGCTGTTACTTTAATTCGATTTCAATTAAATAAACAATGATATCAATTTCCATCAAGCGTAATAAACCTTTATAAATCAATATTATAATCCATTTGGATATAATTATGGAATAAACCTTTTGGGCAAATCTACAAATTCCAAACTTTTTAAGTAATATATTGCTTATTAATAGAAAATTTTTGAACGATTCCAGTCAAAGACTACCGGGCATTATATTGAACTCACTCTGACACTGGAGCAACAAGGTTATTTTTAGAGATCTTAAATAAGATTCTACCTCTCTACCATTACGAAAACCAAATGGTGAGGTAGCAACCTATGATGATGAAAAAGCGGCACTTCTTCAAACGCATCTGTCAGATATTTTTCTGCCTAACCCTAATAGAAATCCATTCCACTGCGATTTTGTCGTTAGTGAGCTTAGCGAACCTCTTCAGCTCTTCAGCTTTCTTTGTCTGCCAAATACTTGAAGCCGTCAGATGTCAAATTCCAAATTTTAAAATTTTCTTGGTACGATTTGATCACCGCTGAATATTTTCGTGAGCTCCAACGTAAAGGATTTGTTTTATTGACTTACATTTTCAATGCAACTTTAAAAACTTCCCAATTTCCAGCTCAGTGGAAACTATTAGTAGTTAAAATGATTCACAAGGAAGAAAAGGCTTCATATCAACCAGGTTCTTTTTGACCTATCAGTCTCCTTCCAACCTGCTGAAAAATATTTGAAAAGTTGATGTACAAATGACTCATCTTATTCATTGTTTCTAACAACATTTTACCTGATCATTAATTTGGTTTTTACGCCAAAACATCCCATTGTACATCAATTATTAAATATAGTGATCTTCTCACAGAAGCATTTGAGTTAAAAAAGTATGCTGCGGCTGTCTTCTTTGATGTACGTCAGGCCTTTGTTAAAGTGTGGCTTGTAGACTTGTCATATTAAGTTCGTGTTTCTTGCACCACGACTATTTTCTTATAATCCAGTTCTTTTCACTAATCGATATTTTACCGTGAGTCAAGGTTCCTCGTCTTCTAGCTTTTTTCAAATTTTTGCCAGCGTTTCACAAGGTTTTATTTTAGCTCCAATATTATATCTTACATTTACTTCCGATATTCAAAATTTTTCTCACACCCTTTTGGTGACATTTGCAGATGATGCAGTAATGTAACCTTCCTAAGTTGACTCTACGAAAACTTCATATTCACCTCATTGTTAAATGGCTCACAAAATAGCTCATAAACATAAATATTACTTAAACACATCACATAACTTTTTCATTACGAGGAGGTGATTGTCCACGATTATTTTTCTTCGATTCACCAATACCGACAACTACATCTGTGAGGCATTTGGGCCAGACTTTTATGGAAGATTAACTTGGAACTCTCACGTTTCTGTTAAAAGACACTTGTTAGATAATAGACAGAAGAGATATAGAATAGAATAATTGATTTAAGCTATTGTACAAATTGATATCTCGACATTTGGTACTTCCAATTAGGCAAAAACTAACAATATACAAGTCCCTTTTTAGGCCAATTTAGATGTACGCTGATCAAAGGTTTCAATCGAAGACTTTATGAAAATTATTAGTCAACGCATCCTCTAATGTATGTAACGCTACTTTATACAAGACCTTAACATTTCTCTGGTAACAGACATTTTTATTCAACTTTATCGGAACTTTTACAACAATTTTTTCACTCATTCAAACCAAATGACTGATAGGAAACATTTCTCCCGTCATTTACCAAACAACATTCGCAGGCGATTACAGAAAAGTGGAGCGGGCATCTGCTATTTTAGGGACTAATATAAATGTCACTAATAAAATAAATAGTAATGAATCAGTAAGAAATAAATTAATAACATAACAGAGACTGCCAGTGGGTAGTGCTGCTCACGCACATCACTCATGTCATGTCGTTCATTCTTTCACCCACCATCATATTCACTAGTTGTTTAATTTGTAACAGTTGTGAATTTCACTAAAACAAGTTCAAAAAAAATGTTATCTTAAAAACAGTAAAACAAAACACATTAGAATTCGTATCAGATATTTGGAAAGACTTTACGAACCTCATTAGACAATATTGTAAATCAAAATTCAAGGTTGAAGAGATTTAATTTTTTTTTTTGGACTTACCTTATTGATACTGTTATCGAAATTCAGTGTAATACTCTTCTGTATTTTATTTATTTTAAAAATATCACAAAGGTCAAACATCGATGGATGTTTAACTTCCCTTATTTTTCTTCTACTTTCTTTCCACATCAGTTATTTATTGTTTAAAGAAAACGAACATATTAATATTATAACGTAGCAGTATATAAAAGGAAAAAAATGAATTAACCTCTGAGTGGTTTTGACTTTATTCATGTCATTCATTATTTTATTATTTTCATATTTTATTATTGGCAGTGGTCATTCATTATTCTCAAAATTCAATGTACATTACTCCGATGTAAAAAATATAGGAACAATAGTTTCTCAAAAAAGAATATGGTCATTCCCTGAATTTTCTTGTTAAATTAAGGCGCTGTAAGTTGTATCTATATAAAACTTCGTAAGGTTTTTGTTCCCTTTCGAAAGACCGGATTTCTTAAATTATATCTTAAGGTGTATTTTACAGAAAACTTGGTATAATAAAAGGTCGTCACGCAAGAGTTGCGTAAACTAAATAGATTTCCTTCACGTAATTTTTTAGTTTATTTATTCAACAGCTTGTTAATTAGTAAATATAGGGAGATACGGTAAAACAACGGAGGTTTTTAGGGAGTAAGTATTTTTAGATTCAAATCGAAGACCTTCCGGTTTCTTCCAGGACCTAGCAATTTTTATATCTTTTGAGACATAGTACTACAGAAGTAGTATATTGTAAGTTTTGAGGAGGGAAAAACTTTGCAACTCCAAAATACTCCATCATTTAGATAAGAGCACTGAATTATTCGCACCATTGAAATAAAAAATTGGAATAAATTTGTTGAACAAATAATGAGAGGTGAGAAATATAGTGTTGCAGAATATCATCCAAGGTAAAATAATGGGTAAATGTGGTTCAGGTCGAAGAAAAACCTACGAGACTCGTATGGTGAAGGTACGAGTGCACTTTTTAGACAAGCTGTCAATTAAGTGCAAATTGCTGTGATAGTTGCCAACGTTTTTACGACATAGTACATGAAGTATGGAAGAAGAACAAGGGTACATAGTACTTCCTACGCTTCTCCTAATAAACAGTGCATCTAGGGACTCAAAAAGTTTTTCGCTTAAATCTCGAGAAGAAATCGCACACAAAATCTTAAAAATCTACGTCCCTGTGAATCGTAGGGTATGTAAGAAATGCATAAAACATAAAAAGAAATAAATAGAAAGAGAATGTAATTTCTTAAACCTTAGTAATTTAATATTTTTCATTAGAGCTAATTAATATTAACAGAAATATTTATGATTTTACGTTTTTTTCTTTGCATAAACGCCCTCTTCTCATGGTCCAATTTTGTCCATTAAGAAACTTAGCTTTTCGGTTTATAAGAAACTCTAAACACTAAGGTCGGATGAAAATAACGGAGGCTAAAGGGTTAACTGGCAAATGTAGCCAATGTATGAATTTTAGCGGAACTCATTTTTGGCATCTCTGATATAGGCTCAGTAGAGATTAGAAGGAATATTTGTAAAATCCAATTCAATAGCCAATTACTTATAGAAAGTTTGCTAAAATTAAGGAAATAGTTTTAAATCACTACTTTTGTCTACATCGTAAAAATAAATAAAAACCCCTTCGAAATAATACTCAATAATCAAGGGTTATAAATCACATACATCCATTTAAAAATGAATTTCTTGTCTTGTAGTAGTCGTAAGATATGGAGACTTGTTGAAATTAGAGTATGAATTATTTTATGATTCCAGTTTTTCCCCAGTTCAAGAATTATTATTGATAATGTTAATTAAGTAACATTTCGCACAATATAAGTAAATGCAAAGGGAGAAATTTATTCCAAACTTGTATGTTTTTATAACACGCATCAACAAATAAAACTAAATATTTTTCTATGAAATAGCTATTTAATACATGTATAAGTTTTGGTTTTACATGACAGTCTATTTCAAAGATAATGTTGTGGTATTTTGAAAATAGATTGAAATTTTTTCAACCGAACAAGAATAAAATAACTATCAAAGTACATAGCTAAAGTTTGTGTATTTATTGATAAAAATAACAGTACAGCACCATAAAAAAATAAAAAATGTAAATTTTATAGTTTACATAAAATTGTCGTACTGCAGAGTTTCATTTATTACAGTAGATAATTTTTAGAATTTCAGTAAATACAAAATATATACATGAATATTCATTAAGCTTAAATCTAGTATATCTAAAAATTCGATATAAAATTCAGTAAACGTTGAATGCAATTATTTACGTAAATCACCGTTTTAGTTTATGATGAAAACATCTGTTTCATGCCCCCAGTAGTATAATTACTTCATATTCTGGTTTCTGAAGTATGAGGGAATAAAATTAGTTTATATTCACTTTATTTATTCAAATAATATTTTTTTATATCGATAGTAAATTTCAATAAGGCTCCCGCTATCGTTAAAAATGTTAAAAAAGTGAAGCGCTACATTAAGCTTACATCTATACAGATGCCTAAATTGGAATACACACATTCAGCAGAAATAAAAACAGCTAGACTTAAAATTTAAACAATTATTCTTTCGGCTATTTGGATCAAAATATTTTGATTTTGATTAAAAAAAATTTTTGATTTAAGAGTACAAAGCCAGTTTCAAACCAGTCTGGACTTACATTATATACATAACTGGGAACATCAAGTAACTCAAATATCCATATTTTTTAGCGTTTTCAATCAAAGATCCTCCGGGCGCTATGAGCTGCGCCCTGGTAGATGTTGAACAACAAAATTCACAAAGATATTGTTATTTTAACAAAGAAGTAATTTCAAAATTTAGTTTAAAATAGGAAATACGGCTTGAATCTTACGAAAACAATTTGGAAATCGAATTGTTGTATAACAGTACTATAATACGAAGGCTTAAGTGTAGGCACCAAACAGTTTATTTGTTAAGTAAATAAATATAATAGTAATTAGTAAATTGAATAGTAAATGAAAAGTGTCGTTCGACCGTTCAAAATAGTGTCGTTACGGGACCGATTTCGAAGTAGGCCTACACTAAAACTGAGCGTACGGGTGTTAAGAAGTGAATGCGGACAGGTAAATAGTTTTTTTTTTATTTCTAAAGGACAGTATTGACAGACCTCTATTGTTAGTTAAGTTTAGTTTAAGTTAAGTTTTGTAATTGATTTATGTAATCTAATGTATTTTTAGTAGGCTAACTGTAATCGTTGTTGTTTTGGTCTGGTTGGTTTAAACCTCACTGTGTAAATTCTTATCCTCACTGAGTAAAAAAGTATGCTTATAAACATGTCAGGCACTCTGAATAGCGTCTACGTTCCACCCTACAAGTGAAACCTTTACGTCATTCACCACAGCGTCTGGCTGTATAATGAAATTCATTAATCGCGGAGGAGATAACTCTGACTAAAGACTTTCACACCTCTAACTCTTCTATTCTTAAATATTTCAGTCATATAATTGGTTGACCATGTGATAAGAAACAGAACTATTTTTTGAAGCCCTGGAATTAGCAAATCGATTGTAAATAATTTAACACTCCACCTGCCTGTTAGGGGCTGATATGTTTAATAATTAACTAAATTAATTGTTATAAGCTTAAAGTAAGTATGTTTATTATTTATCATTCCCACATTTCGGAAGAACCTAGGCTTACGTGTTACATTATTACCTTTATTTTTCAACATTTGTTTTCATTATATTTGTAATAAATATCAAAGAATGTACTGTAAATATGTTTTAATTAAAGGTATCTTTACTAGGAGGACCTTTATATGACTAATAATTATTTTCCAATCTATATTTATTAATCTGTTGAAGAACAGATTATACATATTTCTGTAAATAAAAATAAATAAACTACGCCGCCCGCATTGGCGTAGTTGGTAACGTACTCGCCTCTCATCTTGCGGTCGTGGGTTCGAATCCCACTCAGGGACGGCATATTTTCATACGTTACAAAACATCATTTCATCCTCCATTGTACACAGTTACACCCCAACGTCGTCACTAATGACCGTTGCAGTTGATGCGACGTTAAATAAATAAATAAAATACAAAACCTTCAATTTATGAAAATATACAAAATAGCTATTTACTTAATGACAATGTGCATTCATTACTTATACGTTACGTAAAATTCATAACTTTTATAGTAGAAGTTTATAAATTTAATATTATATCAAGTAGGCATAAAAACTCGTATGTATTTTTGTGGTCCTACATTCACATCATTGTGAATATGGATGCTGTGTTAAAATGAATGTTAAAAATTTACTGATCCACGACGCCGTTGCTTTTTCTTTAAAACGGGTATTTCTCAACCCACTCGTTTTTCTGTAAAACTACTACATTATTACATTGTTAGTACTACATTGCACAGTGCAATATTTTAAAACGAATGAATGAAAGAAATAAAAACGAACAAAAATATAACGCTAGTATAGTATACGTTGTGATAAATGTCTATCGTACATTGTGTTTTTAAATGCGGATAGTTCTGTTTCACTTTTTTCTAAAAAAGAAAATACTCAAGTTTATTAAATTTAACTTTGTATTACGAAATATAATAACTTTTGTATGTTGTTATAAACATTTAATTCATATTTTCAATTGTAAGGAAATTATAGATTTTAAATTCAATTATTACTTCCTAGGTAATAAATTAAGTTCCTAGCGCTTCATCAAAACAATGATTTCACATTATTTTATCTCACACAAAAAATACGAGATCAGCTACCTGAATGTCTATATTTTTACAAAGAGAGAACGGATGGAAGTATTTTTAGTTTTGTAAGTATAAAAATTAAAGTATGAGGTAGTTTAATTTTTTACTTTCTTTTGCCTATATAAATATATAGGAAGGAAAGTATTGTTTTCATGTCGATTTTTTGAAATCGAGTTTTTACCGGATCTAAATGTTTTCAGACCCCCTAAACCCAAAAAAACATGTTGTTAGCGATTGTTCTCTGTGAGTGTGTGTGTGTGTGTGTGTGTGTGTGTGTGAACAGAATATCTCAAGAACGAAACATCGTACGAACTTGAAACTGAAGTTAGATACTACTACTGGACCCGACTCGAATATTTTCATCAAAATCGGTCAACCAGAAGTAGTAGTTTATTTGTGTCACTTTTATTAGTTCACTTTTTTGGTATTTTATCAAAAACGGCTACTACGATATTTTTTTTTAAATCGCCTCATTTACCTACTAAATTGTTTATGCTCTACAAGATAAGGTAGGCGCCATGTATGCTAAAATTCTTGGAAAGGCTGTTTTCTCGTAAAAAAAATTGTTTTTTAAGATTGCTGCTTTAATGTCCATTTCAACGCAAAAATGTATATAATAAAAGTTGTAGAGAATTTATTATCCTGCAACTCTTATTTCAAATATGTTTTTGTATAACGCTTAGTTTAGCGGTAATTAACGATTTTCTGTTTTTTTTTCACGCAAATGTGTAAAATAAATCTATTTTGTAAGATTTTAGTCTTAGGGTAAGTGCACAGTAAACGCTGGTCGCAGGTCGCTGGTCGCTGGTCGCTGGTCGCAGGTACTGATTCATGGTGGCGAACGCGCATAGTGGGAGCATGTAACTACGCGCTTAACCTTCATTCAGTTGTCGGTATTCAACATGAGTTCCAGAAGCAGCAGTGATGAATTATTTCTAATGGAAAACGTTTCCACAAAATTATTATCATACGATATTGTTAGTGACATTAATAAGAACAGAAAATTGTTCGGCTTAATCATCTTTTTCTGCAATTAAAAACCTCTACCTTTTGGTAGAGACATTGATCATTTTTCTAGAATTCAAAATTAAATTGTTTATTTTTTTTTTGTTAAGTTGCTACCTTCTGTTCTCTATTTATGTTTTACAGTTCAGTTGTTTGTTTAGTTACTATACCTATTCCATGATATTTAGTAGAGTTTCCTTCAAGTATCATCACAATAGAATTTAAAAAGTTAAGTACCTATTTAATGAATAGTGCATAAAATAATCGTATTATTTTTTAATAATTAAAAATATAGTAGAAAAAATTAAAGAATTTTTAAAGAATAAATAAATCTAATTTATTGTCTCCGTGCAGTGGCAAAGCTCTTGACTTCGTTGATTGTAAAGTAAATTTAATTCCTGGTTAGGTTGGGAAAATTGATAAGTTAAAATCAAAACTATTCTGTAACACAATGTAATTGCCAATCAAAAATCTACTGTTTCATTTGTTATTTATTACTGTTTTTTATCGATAAATAAGATCTACGATAACGGTATCCTAAAATTATAATACATAATTTCATTTTTTTTTTTTTAATTGTTTGCTTAAGCCTTGAAGACAACAATTGCAACAAAATGAGAAAATAACTTTTAAAATGATTAACTGCGTAGAGAACACTTTCCGGTGGAGTTACTTCAATTTTAAATGGGTTGTGCGTAGAAAATGAAGTGAGGTGATAAAAGATAAAAAAATGCCAGACATGATCGGGAATTCAACCCGTGAACCCTGGAATAGAAACCACTTACGCTGTCCACACCAGCGGGTCATCCCGTTTATTTGTAGATGAAAATTAATCTGCACCTCTCTTATCTCTGCTTCAACGTTCTTTTAATCACCTAATACTCAGGTATTGTTCATGAATTTAAATGTCTTACTAGATTAACTTTGTTACTCAGCTTGGATGTGAAACGTTGGTGTACTTTCAAAAATATGTCGTGCTCGTACATTATTCATAATTTGTAAGGTTAGATTTGCGACATTACTTGGTATAGGCCGCAAGTCTCAAAAGTTTAAAATGAAAATTTTTGATATGTTATGCACAGTAATGTTTGTGATATGTTCTGCTTAGCAGAGCTGAAAATCTTGCTGACATAAAACCAAACTGGGCTTATTTTTTTTTTTTTTAATGAGTAGTCATTTTTTAGTTTATTTAAAGTTGTATTTACATCTTGGTCATTAGTAACTATTTCGGGTTAAGGACCGGTGGGTTTGAACATGCAATTTTCCAGGCCCTAGACGGGAATCAAACCCAGGACCTCCACTTTGCTGCATAGCTCTCTAATCACTGGTCCAAGGAGGCGGCCAGTAGTCTTTTATATTACATTGGAGTGATTTAAATCTATGTTATTACAAGTCAGGAATCAAACCTGTGACTGGAACTTTCAGCCTAACAGTAGATTTCTAAATCGGTAGTGCCGTTCAGATCTAAAGTTTTTAATTAATGCCGAAGATAATTTTATAATATTGTAATTTTTGGTAAAATTCCAATACAGCAGCTTTAGTATTTATGTAAATTCTATACATAAACTTTTAATGAGTACAAATCTTTTGTTTAATCCAAAATATACCATATTGAAAATGAGCGAATGAATGATCTATTCGTAATAAAATATATATTCAGGCTGATAGTAACAGAAGTGATATATCAGTAACCAAAAACGCAATGAAGTGATTTCTATTTTTTTGTGTGTTGAAGGGAGATTGAAATTGGGTATGAAAGTTGAATAAGGATGAGGGGACCATCGTGTTATCAATCACAGGTTGTCCATCATGCGTATACAGATACTGGGAAATGTCAACAGCAGCTGCCTGGTGTCTGATTGACCCCAAGAGTTCTGTATCTACCAATCTATCCATTCCATATAGTACTATTATAATATTATACCAAATCGATAATGTACCCAGTAATCTCTCTTAACTCTTCTTTTAATCAATATTATTTCATTTTTCTATGAAGCAAAAATGTACCGCAAATAATTCACAATATTGATCATAAGGTTTGTAGGTCACAATGGTATTAAAGCGACAAGTTCCTCTATGCCTCTTAACAAATACATTTTTGTAGATTATTTATGACTAGCAAATGCGCATTAGATAAGCTGATTTGTTGCCTTATCAAGTTTTTCCATTTCAATGTACACTCTATTTTTTCACAAACAGGCATTACATTTTTCCACCGGCCACATTTACAATTAGGTACATTAATAATACAAGCTCACAGAGTGAAATACCTCAAAATTCACCTAGTTAAGAAACTAACACGAAATAAACATGAACAAGCAATATTGAAAAGTACTGGCAGAGACAGAAATTTATAACTAATCTCAGAGAAAAACTATTCGTTTACAAATATTCGTATAAATATTTGTTTAAATATAAATTCGTCTTAATATTCGTTTAAATATAATTCGTCATGTCTGCTGAAATTCTTCAAAAGGCTGTTTTCACGTAAAAAAATTGCTTTTTTTAAGATTGCGGCTTTAATATGCATTTTAGCGCAAAAATGTATAATAAAAGTTGTAGAGAATTAAAAATCCTACAACTTTTATTTCAAACATTTTTAAATTTTAATTTACATTCCCATCAGATCGTAAGAAACTACTGTGCTAGTAAAGTATCAAATACACGTTAATATAATTCAGACCTCGAAACGATCTGAACACCAAATCTTTGGCTCAGCACTCAAGAGTGTGCCGAGGAAACATCGTGGTTAAAACCGGTTTTGTTTTACGTATAAAAGTCACGTTCAATATTACTTTAAGTTAAAAAAGTAATCAGCATGTCTAGTGATGACCCAGGGCACGTTATTTTAAATGATCACACTGATAACAGTAACCACAAAACAAGAAACTAAATAGTTCAAAAAGCCATACGGTTTCACTGAAAATAAATGCGAATGACCCATATAATATAAAATTAAAAAATTTATTTTCCAGAAGAGTTTACAGATGATATCATTAAAATTTGTTTTTGTAGGGGTATAAATTGAAGAGCATATCGTACACAAGTTTTAATGCTCCATAACAAATAATTCTATAACATAGTTATATAAAATTTGATAACATAGTTTAATTCTTCCATGCCACAAAAGCACATGACAAAGGACCGACCACAAAATTGTTCACATTACAACACACTGTTAACGATCACACGACCTTGTTAAATTTTTTACCATAAAGCAAACACAAATTTACTTTAATATTCACCGAAACATGCTTCAAAAATTTAAAACTGTAGAAGAATGAGTGTTTTTAAAATACTACAACATTCTGAACGATCTGATTTTTTTTAAGTAAAATAAAAAAATAATGGAAAAATCCGTAATAATGTAGGGATTGCTAAGGCTGTGTTCGTTACAAAATATACAAAAGATAACTTTCTAATTTAAGGATTATTTGTAGATAATAAAATATTTTTACAGAGTTTCACTAACTTCTAAAATATATTTTATTCTTTAGATAATCAAGAAAATGAAAGTAGTGTTTCTTAACATGAATTTTACTACAAAAACTATGTGTGACATTTCAACGAATTCAATAAAACAATTATTGATGTAGCCTCTGTTAAATAAACTAGTACTTTTTAAGATATAAATAATATCAGTTACATAAGCATTACTCCAATACATTGTAGAGAGTAAGTAAGAAAGAAAAAGTTTGTAAGTCAATGAGGTAGTTTTTCATCTTTAATAGTATAAATAAAAAATATCTGTACGACTAACCTAGAACTTCCCGTAGTTGCTTCGTGAAAATAAAAAAATGTTATGACATTTTTATGGTAAATTAATATTATTTATGTACTCGCAAGGTTATACAGAAGGTATTTTTTAGGTTTATAATAAATCGGTCTTACTTTCAAGCCCAGTAATTTCCAGAAGTGTAAAATATTTTCACGAGATAATGGAATAAGAATGGTGAATTCATATAGTCTACTTCGAAATGGTAATTGATCTTCATAATTCTGTTGGGAAAATATAATTTTTGTGTTTACTATTCTTTTTTACTGGCGGACAAAAGTAATGTGTGATTTTATATCCTGTAACAGACAAATATAGTTAAATATTTAGGAATTACACTAGACAGGAGATTGATGTACACCACACTACATACGGCAAGAAAACATTTTTCAAAACCATTGAGTACAGATTTTATATTTCTACTCTACCGTACCATGGTATTGCAGATTATGAGGGTTTCTTGTTAGGTCCTGACGATGTCAAATTTTATGTTAGGCTGGAAAAAGACGCGATTTTTTATTTTATTAAAATATATAGATAGAATACGGATATGACTAGTAGATTTAATACATGATTGAATTTTTTGTTCTAATAATTTCTTTTGTTTATTTTTATTCACACATATAATTTCCAAGTTACAAATTTCACATTGGTTTTTGAAAAAAAGGTTAATTACTCATCCACACACAATAAACTTTCTAAATTAAACTAAATTTTAACACATAAATTAACCAAACGTACAAATTATTATAACATTAACTGGGGAAAAAAGTGGTTAGGTACCTCATTGAAAATAGTGTTGAGGCACCATCAATTTTATTAAGATTAATTTAATTAACATGAGTTAATAAAAATAATCGTCATTTAACATTGTATTTGTGATATAATTTATTTTCTTAAAAACCCCATCATGAATAACATAAAAATACATCAGTTGTGTTAATGTACATTTGCAGTTATTTTTAAACTAATTAATTAGTTATATTATTAAGATTTCAACGCCCAAATCATTTTACAGCTACTTTTGTCGTTAAAAACCCAAAATAAATGAAATATTTGTTGAATTAATTCAACTAATTGAAATTAATGAGGATAAAGATAAATATTCCGGAACTGAATTATTATTATGAATCGATATAAAATTTATTTGTGAGTATTAATTTACGAAAAATCTGTTGTGAAACACTCACACTTTCTCTTTCCAACTTTCTCTTTCCAATGCAAAAATTAACAATATAACCTAACATAAGAAACAAAGAAACAAAACTAACCTCAAAAAACATAACCTTATTTTAATCATGAGTGAATGATGCAAAATTAAAATCAATCTCAATTTGGCTTAATAAAGAAAATTACTCTTTCACGCTAAACTAGGCTCTGTAGAGAAAATGCTCAAAATAAAAGCTGCAGATCCCTATAAATTTGATCATAATATACTTTTCTCGTAAAATGCATACTAAGGCTAAAATCTTAATAAAAACATTTTTTACAGATTTTTATGAAAAAACGGAAAATTACTACTGCTACACTAAGCGTTTTACAAAGAAATATTTTATATAAAAGATGTAGGTTTTTAAATTGTCTACAACTTTAATTATACATTTTTGCGCTAAAATGCATATTAAGGCCGCAATCTTAAAAAAAAAATTTTTCTAGAGAACAGCCTCCCCAAGAATTTCAGCAGACATGGCGTCTACTCGATCGTGTAGAGCATAAAAAATATAGTAAATGACGCGGTTTTTAAAAATATCGTAGAAGCTGTTTTTTTTTTGAGAAAATCGCAAAAAATTAAAAATTACACGAATAAACTACTACTTCCGGTTAACCGATTTTGATGAAAATGATCGTATCGGGTCTTTTGGTGATACCTAACTTAAGTTGCAAGTTTTAACTACGTACAATGTTCCGTTTTTGAGATATTTTGTTCACAAACACACACAGACCAAATCGCTAAAAACATGTTTTTTGGGTTCAGGGATCTAAAAACGTGTAGATCCGATGAAAACTCGATTTCGAAAAATCGACATGAAAACAATACTTTCCTTTCTATATATTCATATAGGCAAAAGTGAGTAAAAATGATCATCGAATTGAAAACAAAGTATTACATACGTTTATGTTCATTAATCTATATTTATTCATAAGTTTTAATATCAATTGAACACAATTTTGAAGTATGTTAAGATTGTATTCGAGATATATTAGGATTTGTATTGAATAGTTCGTACTGCTACACATTTGTATTGTAGTAAATCTATACCAGGAGGATCAATGTATTGTTTCTGCAGTAAAACCTGCGTATACAAAGCGAACAAAAAAACGTATAATACACTGCAGGTCCCATTTACTCACCTCTTACAAGCACGGAAGATTTTGGGAATAGAATACAGCGATCGGGGAGTATAAAATGTCCCCACGGCCTATGCACCACCTGGTTTAATAATATTTTACGTTCACAATAACAATTCTGAATATTTATTTTGAAATTCAATGGAAAAATATTGTATTGTAAATTTGAAATAGAATTCTTATAATATTCATAAATTAAATGTACATTTTGTAAAGGTTTTCATTATACGTTACTTCATAGAAAATTACCGACGTACAATTTTTGCCTCATTATTAAACGAAAATACAGGAATGTTGAAGTAATAGCACGAAAAAGATAGAAAACGAGGCGAGTGAGAAGTAAAAAGACCTCTTCAGAAGGAGAATGGCAGATAATGAACCAGGATACCAGTGAATTACTCGTACCCTCAACTCAACCTTGTTTTGGTGTGCCGTTCTTGAGTCAGGGGTGGATACACTGTACACAATAACAAAATGTAGAAGGGCTTGTGTTTGAAAATATGTTAAGTATCTCTTATTTTATACGTAATACTCTATTTAATTCAACAAGAAACACATTAGCTTTGTCGTTTCAATAACCGTTTACTTGTTTCGAAGGAGCGGCAAAAATAAAAAACCGTCATTGAAATAAAAACTTTTTTTTATTATTTTTTTTTTTATTGCAGCTAAATCTACAATCTATTCTTAGCAGAATAATGAGTAGATAAGTTATCATTGTAATGTCATGACCGAAGAAAACCCCCCAACGGAGGAACTTCGTGGATTTACTTCACGTGGTGTCTTGACGTTTCAGAATAAGTCCGTAGGATGCCTACGTTTTAGTCGGCGAATGATGTCTGAATTGTCTAACAGCGAGATGGCAAGGTGATTCGTGTGTAATTCGAGTCTTCTTTGATATTTCGCACTGTATGCTGTGATCTCTTCTTGAACTGAGGGAATGTGGAAATCTCTGTGTAGTATGTTATTCGTTATGTACCAAGGCGAACCTGTGATTGTCCTGAGTAATTTCGATTGGAACCTTTGCAGAATTTCAATGTTGGAATGGCTTGCTGAGCCCCATAGTTGGATTCCATACGTCCAAATCGGTTTAAGAATTGACTTGTAAATTAAAATTTTGTTGTTAAGACTGAGTGACGAACGTTTACCGAGTATCCAATATAACTGTTTTAATTTTGTGTCCAGCTGTTTCCTTTTGTTTTGAATATGTATTTTCCAAGTCAGTCGTTTGTCAATATGTATACCAAGGTATCTAGCGGAGTCTGCTTTAGGTATCTGTGTGTTGTTTATGTAAACTGGCGGGCAGGAGTCTTTTCTTAACGTAAATGTTACGTGTGAGCTTTTCATTTCATTGGTTTTCATACGCCATGTATTCTGCCAGTCATGTATTTTGTTCAAGTGTTGTTGCAAATGTTTAGACGCAGTAGCTGGATCTTCGTGGACTGATTGAACAGCGGTATCGTCAGCAAAAGTGGCTGTGGTGGTATTTGTGTCCGTAGGTAAATCAGCAGTGTATAAGCTGTACAGGAAGGGAGCAAGAACACTGCCTTGTGGAACTCCTGCATAGATAGGATGTAAATTTGTTTCTGCTGTTTGGAACTTAACCGAAAAGTATCGGTTTGTTAAAAATGATTTTATCAACACAAATAGAGAATGAGAAATATTTTGCCTTAATTTAAATAACAAACCAGTATGCCATACTTTATCGAAAGCCTGTCGTATGTCAAGGAATGCAACTGAACAAAACTTCTTTTCTTCCAGAGCTTTGTTAATGTTGCATACAATTCTATTTACTTGCTCTATCGTAGAATGACCAACTCTAAACCCAAATTGATGGCATGGAATCAAATTTTTCTGGTCGACTTCAATAAATAAACGCTTCAAAATTATTTTTTCTAGAATTTTTGACAAAATTGATAGTAACGTAATCGGACGATAAGATGAAACGTCATGAAGCGGTTTACCAGGTTTTGGAAGTACAATTATCTGGCCAATTTTCCATTGATCGGGAAAGTAGCCTAGTCTAAGAACAGCGTTGTAAATAATACTTAAAAGTCTTAACGCCTTCATTGGAAGCTCCTTAAGAATTTTAGCAGTGATAAGATCGAAACCTGGAGCTTTGTTAGAGCTGATGTTTTGAATTAATTTCTTTAATTCAGACACTTTCGTTGGACAAATCGGTAATGACATTTGGAATGGTGAGTCGAGAATCTCGTGGATGCCAGTTTCGTCGTCGTAATTTTCTTCAGAAGGGAAAGGCTTAAAGACATTTGCTAGATGTTCTGCAAAGAGATTAGCTCGTTCCTCGTCACTTTTGACCCAAGTACCATCATCTTTACGAAGGAGAGGCACAGGTAGTTTGGAGTTCTTCAATCGCTTAGTCATTTTCCAAAGTGAGTAGTCAGTTGAGTTAGTCGGTGTTAGGTTGGTTAAATATTCGGTGACCGCTTCGTTTTTTAATTTGTATAACATCCGTCTAAGGGTTTGTGTGGCATTATTTAAGTTTCGTTTGTCAAACGGATGTCTGGTATTCTGCCATACTCTCCGTAGATGACGCTTCTCGGCTACAGCAATTCTTACATTATAAGGAATATTAACTTCCTTTACTTCCATTGTATCTAAAGTTGAATTCCATGCTGACTCTTGGATGATGGTAGTCAAATTGTTTACAGCTGAGTCCACATCTTCCTCGGTTTTCAGTGGAATATCAAACGAAATTTTGCTTTCGAGTATTTGCCTAAATTGATCCCAGTTGGTAGTTCTGTTGTGAAGTGAAGGACGAGAAGGTTTTGATGCTAGTGCAGTGCTTACTGTTAGTATAATCGGTGAGTGATCGGAAGAGAGATCTAAACAAGATTCGATATTTGTGTATCGAGATTGTAGGTTTCTTACTACAAAGAAATCAAGAACATCTGGCAATTCGATTCATATGTGTTGGCCAGTAGGTAGGTTCAAAGATAGACAAAAATGACAGATGATTTTCTTCTATAGCTTTACGTAATTCACGGCCTCGTGGAGTTGTTAGTCGTGAACCCCATTGTTGACACTTTGCGTTATAATCAGCTCCCGCTCAAAATCTGCAACCTAAGGAATTAAAATAATTTGTGAAATCGTCCTTAGAAACTTGGTGCCTAGGAGGTAAGTAGGCCGCCGAAATGGTTAAGGGTCCGTTCCAATCAGTCACTACTACGCTGCAAGCTTGAATTTTATCGCTTTGGAGTTTTGGTGATTCGTGATGTTTGATACTGTTCCTAATGATGGTTGCCAATCCCCCATGGGCTCTACCATCTGAGACATTAGTGTTATAAAATTTGTAGCCTGGCATACGAAAGTAGTTAAAAGAAGTAAAATGGGTCTCTGAAATGAGCATTATGTCTAATTTATGTAGCAAAATGAAATTTTTTACTTCATTGGTATGTTGTGCTATTCCGTTAGCATTCCATAAAGCAATACGCAAAGAGTGAGGCATTAATTTAACTTAGATATGAGGGTTGTTAGCAGGTTTAACATAACCCGAATGTTTTCAGACAACCTCATCTGGTTTTCTGCTTGTTTAATAATAATTTGTTCAAGTCTATACATTGACTGGTTTAGGTCATTTTCATCGGTTAGTGAAAGGTTTCGAAGATTTTGTGGAACTTGTTTCTGCGAACTGGAGTAATGATTACGATCGATTAATTGATCCCCTGATATGTGAACAGCAGCTGATGAATGAAGGGTGTTACTTGGTTCAGACTGTTTGACTTTTTGGGCGTATGTTGGAATTGCTTGAGACCTGGTATAAATACGAGGATCCCTAGATGGATTATTGTTGGTGGTTGAAGTGGTGGGATGAGGTGGAAGTGGTTGGTGGGAAGTGGAACTGGATGTTGTACTAGTCTTCATGATCTCTTTTGGTCTGGTTTGTGCGTACTTCCGCGTCTGCATTTCTTAATAAATTCTACAACCACGGTAGTTGGCTGGATGCGGTCCCTCACAAAATACACATTTGGTCGATTCGTTGTCTGGTTTCGGGCAATCTGTCGTTGGGTGATTTAAGGCACATTTGACGCATCGAAATGGATGCCGACAGTATGTTTTAGAATGTCCGTATCTTTGGCATCGTTGACATTGAACTATTTCTTTTTTGCGTACGGAAGTTCAAACTCGATTTTTGCATTGAGTAAATATAGTTCATTCAAAATGTCTTTGTTGTTTCCACTTTGTACGAGATCCACAAAAAACATATCCAGCGGTTCCTTCGAAACGCGATGTCTGATGTTGTGAATTCTGACTACCTTGTGACCTTTACCCTCTATTTCATTTTTCAGATCGTCTAGACACACACTATAATGCATGTTTTTAAGGACCACACGAAAACATCGATTTTGAGTGAGCTGGAAGGTATGGAACCCGACGTTATAGGACTCCAACAGTTTCGTAATAATGGAATACATTTTCGTTGTTTTCGGCATAAGCCTAATTTGGTTTCTACTTTGTAATTTATAAGTATAATTATCCCGTGCAACTGAGTCCAAGAGTTTCATTAAATCATTTATTTTGTCTGACAAAATGAAAATTGGTTTGGGCCTGTCTTCAACGGTGAGATTGTTGTTGCTGTTAGTTTCCAAAATATCTGCCATTTCATCACTATCAATAGAAAGAACATCGAATTTATTCGCAGTATTGATATACTGCTTGGAAATTATTTTTGTTTTGTTAAGATTTGGCCTATGAACTGCATTACCATTATTACTAACAGGTCCCGAGAACGATGAAGCCCTTTTTTGTTTTTTTGATTGTATGGATTCCCATTTCGTATTAGTAGTAGAACTATGTGGAATAGGGTTTTCCATAGTTTTGAGTAAAACTGACGAACGTTTACGAGATTCGCAGTTTATAGAACCACTGTTGGAAATATTGATAGAATTTCCTTCAAATCGGAGCGGAATACTACAGTCATTATTAGATAAATGTAAATTCGGATAGTATTCCTGAATTAAAGGTAAACCGAATTGTTTATTTACAAAATCATTAGAATTATAATCATAAGCTGTCGAAGAATTATTTTTGTAACGTGCACTGCTGCATAAATCTTGTGTCTGCTGCGTCGACAAACCTTCTTCTGCTCCTTGCATTTTAATGCAACAACTACAGCCAACAGCTGATGGCTCAACCGCCATTAATATTTGAATGTTAGAGTATTAAAAATTAAACAACTTACTTAAAATTTTAAATATCCACTGCAACTGATTTATAGAAATCACTACTCACAAAAATGCAGTACTATAAGACGTAAAGATAAAAACGAAATTATCGCACACTACACACTATAAACGTGATGTACTACAGCATCAACCTAGACACAACACATCTTAGCATCGCCATCTTGACAAAAACTTTATTTTAAAAAATTTTTATAACAAAACTCGATTCATTAAAACAGTGTAAACTGAGTATTTAATATATATTTTTAAATAAATCAATACCTTCCAATTTTCTGTTCGCGGAATTACTACGATAATTTTATTACACAGAAGTTAAGTTGTTTCTCATACACAAATGATTCAATAGAAATTACAATTTGATAAAATGTTTGTCAATATTTACAAATAAATTCTATTCACATTTTTTAAATGAGTTAGTGTATTGTTATATAATTATACATAATTTTAAAAAATTATCCGATATTTTTAGAACTTTACAAATAAGTTCAAATTATTTGTATAGAAAAAATGTCAATAATTTGTGTGAATACCTAGTACAATTTATTAAATTGTTTCACAAGGGCACAAAAAATATACTGAAGTTCTATTTTTAAAAAAAGGATGGGCACAACTGTTTACTTTTTTCTAAAGTATCGACGTTAAGAAACTGATTTATTGTTTTGTCGTTGATTTTGGTTGTCGTGCTGAGCACCACGGCAACCAAAATCAACTGTGCGGCTCAACAAGTTGGCCAGCTCGTAGGTGTAGTGGTTAGTGCAACTGACTTCCACGCTGCGGTCCCGGGTTCGATCCCTGGTCATTTTTTTATTACTCATCTTCATCAACCATCCTTCTCACAGTCTGCATTATCAGTAATTACAAAACAGACTGACGTAAAACAAAAAAACGGAAAATGCTCACTGAGCGGTACAATTTCCGTATTTAACAACTTATTTTACGCGCGGTGAGGAATTTATTTGGCTTGAGAAGAGATAACCAGTGGAACATTCTCCAGTAAGAACTACGGGTATTACTTGATATTCAGATCAAGAAATCTCTGCTTCATTTCAACTTAAGACTTCGTGCGTTGGCGAGTTAGTAATATTTGTCCGGACTAACTGGTTGGAGATGGTTTACTAGTTGATTGTAAAGTTACTGTAGAATGATGCGGCTGGATGTTTTACAGTTCAATTAAAGTACAGTAGTTCAATTAAAGTCGCAATTTTAAAATTTCATGAAGTTAGTGTTTAATTGTTTACATAAAGACGGCGCCATAAAAAAGTCTTAAGAATTTTGACTAAAAGACCTGGATCGACTAAATTACTCTCCCCTGTTTCTCCAAAGAGTTGGATATCCTAGTACTAAAAATTACATAGTACTAAATGTCACAAATACAACTACTGTATGAACGGATTTGTGTGTATTTTAAATTTAATGTAAAGTGAATTATAATAGTATTTTGCTAGATTTGTGACGTATGGTAAAAGTACTTGCGTAGTGTGCTAAAGTTGTTAACGTAATAGGGACATTATTTTATTGTACGTAATATTTTATTCTGTATGGTCTGAATGCGTTTTGTCTGTGATGGTTTAGCAGAACCCCATAACTGTACACTATAAGTCCAGACTTGTCTTATATATTCAAGTCCACGATTTGTATATTCGTATTTTATTCTCTAAAAATCATTTTGAGAGTCTATACAATAAACGTTTCATTATAATAACAGCACGTTTTGAAAACTGTTTCGTATTTTTGTAATGTGTGTACCCTACGCCGGTCGTCTGTCGAGATCTAAGCCTAGGTGTCATTCCTGTGCGGAATCTGAACGTTATGTTATCGATTGTGACAGGTGGACAATCGTTCGTTTCGACTAAGTGTAAAGGTTAATTGTGAAGATGTGAGTTCGTTTTCCATTTTTAAGCCTCTAAAAGGTTTAAACGGATTTGAATATTATGCTCTAAATTTGAGGAAAAATCGAAATAATTTTGTATAATTTTCTCTTTAATTTTTTATTTACAACTGTAAAATTTTACAACAAGCAAATGTGATGATTATGATAATAATGTAAATGACATGATAGGCATGAGAGGGGTAGGGCCCCCATTGGTCCCTCCCCAAGAATGAAATTTGTATATCAAATTAGCAGGTCTCTACTCCAGCGTCTTTTAAGGCGTGTAATGGGATTATCAGGTAAATGGAAGGTGGAAAGTGAGCGCACCAGTGGGTTCTCGTGTTCGTGTGACTTGTCGTGAAAGCGTTTGTATAGGTATTCGATGGAATTTTGTACAAGTGGCGTTTTCAAATTTGTATGTAATGTTTTGTTGCTAACGTAAATTATTACGTTTTGTGTAATTAACGTAATAATTTTTTCTAATAATAATTATTATATTTAATTAATAATAATTACTATTATTATTAATTAATATTATTATTATTAATAATCCGAGGATTGAATGATTGTTGGAGGAAGTGCAAAATCCCGGAATCATGGAATAAAGCGGAGGTAATTTCTCTTTTTAAAAAAGGAAAGAGGAATGATTGCAAAAATTACCGTTTAGCTTACTAAATGTGGGCTATAAGATATATTCGAAAATAATTAATAACCGATTAAAGAACATAGCTGAAGCAATACTACAGGAAGAACAAAATGGATTTGGATCTGGCCGCTCATGCTCTGATAACATCTTCTCAGTGAGAAGAATAATAGAGAAAAGAAGAGAATTTAACCTAGAAACTCATATGGCATTTATTGACTTCGAAAAAGCGTTCGATCGAGTAGATAGGAATAGGCTCTGGAAGATTCTGTGGAGGAAAGGTTATCCCATTCATTTAATAAACACAATCAAAAGTTTATATAACGATACGCAAATAGTGATAAATACGGGTAAAAAGAGACTAACAGAAATGAAGATTAATCAAGGAGTGACACAAGGGTGTAGTTTATCACCCACTTTATTTAATATGTATATTGACCACATTCTTAGAATTTGGAAAGGTAGAGTTAATCCGGGAATTAGATTAAGTGATGACGACTACCTAAATGTTTTACTATTTGCGGATGATTTATGGATTGTGCAGGAAAATGAAGAAGAACTCCAAAGATCAGTGTACACGCTGAACGAATTGTGCAAGGAATATAATTTTAGAGTTTCCGTAAAGAAATCAAAAATAATGGCGTTCACTGGTAACTATCCTATGAGGTCCAAAATTGTGATCGATAATGATATACTAGAGCAAGTATCACGGTGTAATTATCTAGGTTGTGACCTTAGTTTCATTCAAGAGTTTGATGTAGAAAGGAAAGTTGGGAAATTCCAGGCAATTTGTGGTAATATTAGTAGAACCCTAGGAAATAAAACACGGAAAGAAACCAGACTAAAATTGTATAAAGTGATGGCTGCCCCAGTACTATTATATGGGAGCGAATCGTGGGTCAGTACAAGACCACAAGAGAGTAAAATACAGGCTGCGGAAATGAGGTTTCTAAGAAGAACGAAGGGTTGTAGCCGGAGAGACCAACTAAGGAACGAGGCTATACGAAGAGAACTGAATATCTACAATCTGAATGAAAAGGTGAAAGAATATAGATCGAAATGGAAAGACCACATAGAGAGAATGTCAAATGAAAGGGTTCCCCTCAAAGTTTTAAAGTACAGGCCGGAAGGGAGGAGAGATGTGGGGAGACCACGCAAGAGATGGGAGTGATTGTTGTAAAAATCATATAAAGACATAATGTAACAAAACAGGAAAATATATATAAAATATATAACTTAAATGTTGTATAAATACATAGGAAAAGGAAATTGAGTTAAATTTTGCTGTTATGAGTCGGAACAGGCGCAAGCCTAATTCTTGTTTGTAAGAAGAAGAAGAAAATTATTAATAATTATTATTATTGTAACGTGTTATTATTCAAATTTTGCATTATTTTGTTAATAATAACGTAAAAATTATTCAGTGTTTCAAATAATTTCTTAAATGTATGTCGAAACTAGTTTAATGATAAACATCTGCTGTTCACATGAGCTAAACAGTTCAATTGTGTCTTGTCTATTCTTGTAAGCTTGTACCATAGATTTTTACTTTATTAATATTATTTATAATTGTACCTGCACTCAACTAATACATTTTAGGATTACGTTGTACGATGGTGGATAAAAATATGACGTGAATGACTTAAAGGCAGAACAGTACACAGTAATAAGACTCCAACGGATATATTATTTTACAAGATGTCTTTTCTCCATCTTCTATGAAGAAATTAAATTTGTAAAAATCATATTATGACAGCTCACGCGGAGAAATTTATTTTTAATAAATAGTTACACGTAATTTATAATTGAAGATGGAAATACTCCTTTTTGTATTGATCTAATGACGTGTTCACTTGAAAGTTTATAAATTGACATAATTTTACTAAAACTTATGATTTTTGCATGATAATGAGTTCTGAAAACCAATATATCTACGTGTTCATTTTTAAAGTCCAACCCAACATTATATGTCCAATGCATAAGTAATTCAATAAACTTTTTCTAAAACACACATGTCTACATCCTAGGAAAAAACGTAATTTATGATTCCAAGAACATAAAAATTTACATCCATTAAGCAAAATTCCAGTAAAATGTCACAAAGACTCGTTATTTTTTTAATAAGACCACGGATTTTCCTTGAATCACTTGTATTGCTTATCACAAATTAATGAACAGTATTATACCTTTCTAGAATTATTGAAAATACTCCAGTTCCGAGAAATATCAGAGATGAAATTTTACACCATTATTGAATACCGTTTTTATAATGACTTACATTGTACAATTTTAATATTCTGATAAACTGAAGTTTAAAAAGGATTTTAACAATGAAGCTGTCGATGAAACGACAAAACATCATACACTTGACACCATTGTATATTAAATAACACGTTACACGTATTTTTTTCAGTTGAAAACGTTTATTTCCTAATTCACACAGTCTACACAGAAGTCTAAAGGGACAGGTCTGAAAGCACGGGTTGTTCCCGGATATCTTCACATTTCAACAGATGTTGAGTGTTGATACACTTCGCTTAACGTTAATAAAAGAAATCTTATTAATTTGAAAGAAACGTTCTAAGAATAGATTATTAGTGGTTAAATAATATTGTTTACCTCATTAAATATTTGTACGTGTACATTACACTACAATAACAAATGAGCTGATGGTGACGATGATAAAATTATAAAATAAATTAACTAAAGGAAATAGACTACCCACCGATGAAACTTCTATGTGTTTAGTTTTTTAATTAAATTTCTAATTAATATTTACAAGGTGTGGCTATTAAATAACGAGACTGACGTTGTAAAAAATGTTATTTTTATTTTATACATAATCACTTATTGTCAACTTCAATATACACTCCTTCTCTATCCCTAGAACGCTCCATGCGAATTTTCCATTGTTGGAAAC
Source organism: Catonia carolina (assembly GCA_035578175.1). Taxonomy (NCBI): domain Eukaryota; kingdom Metazoa; phylum Arthropoda; class Insecta; order Hemiptera; family Achilidae; genus Catonia; species Catonia carolina. The sequence goes on from JAQMRL010000002.1 coordinate 89,151,215, forward strand.
AGTGCTGGAAGTCATCTTCTGTCAGCTCCTTCAGGACACACATATCAAATCTTGTCCCTTTTAATGCAGATTTCACCTTAGGGAACAGGTAGAAGATAATAACATGTGATGAAACGTGGTTTTTTACTTATGATCCGGAAACGAAGCGCCAATCCATGCACTGGAAGAGCCGAACTTCACCGAGAGCCAAAAAAAGCTCGAATGAACAAGTCAAAATTTAAAGAAATGATGATTTTTTTTTTATATCCATGGAATTGTGTACTTTCACTGGGTTCCTGAAGGTCAAACAATTAATCAATATTACTACCTTGAGGTACTTTCTAAACTATGTCAAAGAGTAAGGAAAAATCGCCCCGAAATGTGGAAAAACATATCATGGGTTCTCCACCAAGACAATGCACCAGCTCATTCCGGGTTATCTGTCAAGAGGTTCCTAGCCAAGAACAGCATCTCAGTGTTAGAACATCCACCTTATTCACCAGATCTTGCACCATGTGACTTCTACCTGTTCCCTAAGGTGAAACCTGCATTAAAATGGACAAGATTTGAGTCCGTGGAAGCTGTAAAAGAGAAAGCTGCACGTGTCCTGATGGAGCTGACAGAAAATGACTTCCAGCACTTTTTCCAACAATGGAAAATTTGCATTGAGCGTTGTAGGGGTAGAGAAAAAGTGTATATTGAAGGTGACGATAAGTGATTATGTATAAAATTAAAATTAAATTTTTTACAACGTCAGTATCGTTATTTAATAGCCACACCTCGTATAGGTATATTTTAATCATCTGAAATTTTAGGGTAACTAAAAATCTCTTTTCCAAGGTTTCTTTAGCCTTCTGGGATAGTTGTCCGGTAAAGTAACTGAGCCAATCTTCTTGATCAGTTCGTTTTTATGCCTTGCTAACTTTCTGTGGAAATTTTATAGTTTCTCTCATTGTGTCGAATACGTAAGGAGCTTGTAGGTCGTTTTCAAAAGCTTCGTTTAATACTCACTAAAGAGAGTTCGTTATAATTCGATGATCTTGATTAGCAGGACCGAAATCGTGCTACATTACTCGGTTTAGCTGATCCATGAAAGTAAGCAAGTCCAGATCGATTTTAGAAAGTAATAATTGGTATAGCTTTAGATAATGTTTAAATTTTTTTTGAATTTTTGATTTAGTTTTTATTTACTGATTTTATTTTAATTTTACTAGCTCTGGAAAACTCACTCAGAATATTTTTCACGTGTACTTTTATAGCCCTAACCTATAAATACTCGTAGATAACAACAGGGCCATAATATCAACTTATGAGAATTAATAAACCTTAAGGATGCTCCAGAGGATATGTGGAACTATAAGCAGAACTTTGAGTAATAGAACTAGAAAGGTCACAAACTTAAGTTCTGCAAAGTTACGGCACCTCCAGTTATTCTGTACGGAAGTGAGGCGTGGACAACAACAAAAACCCGAGAGCGGAGAATCCAGACAGCAGAGTTGATATTCAGATCAGAATTGGGTATTTACAACTTGAATTAAAAGATAAAGGATTGTAGCCAAAGTTGGATACAGCATATGGCAAGGATGTTAGATCACAGGATACTTAAGCAGACACACTGTTATACTTCAGAAGGTAAAAGGGATGTCGGTAGACCTAGGAGAAGATGGAGATAGATGATGTAGTTTGTGAGTTTGGAACAGGCTGCGGCCTAATCCTTGGTTGGAAGAAGAAGGATGCTAAAAATTCACTAAAATTATAATCGTCCTCCCTATTTGCTTGTTCTTAATACATAGTGCCTATCTTTACTTTCACGAAAAATTTGTAATCATTGTCTTTAAAATGAAAAAATCATTTCAGTAATGTACATAATTTCAGACCTGAAGAAACACATATAAATCATTTTATTTCTGTTGTGATAAATATGTACCTTCTTGCAAGTGGGACATTATAAATAAAGTACGGTAAATCAGACTTTTCAAACTAAAAATTGAACAAAACCTTACCTATTATTTTTAAACTCCTAAGATTAATGACAATTAGTTTACTTCCAAGACGTAATCTCACCGTATTTTACTACTAAATTGGAACGTACCGGGTTTATTTCTTGGACAAGCTTTGGAAATTATTACATGTTAAACTCATCGTTCCGTAGACCATAGTGCAAAAATTAGGGTTATTCATGTATCCTTAAATATAATTAAAACTAAATCAATGAATTTTATTAAATAAAATTATTTCATTACGAAAATAAAATGAAAAAATATGTTGCGTGTTCTATTTTCGTTGTGAAATGAAATACGCTGTTTTTAAGTACAATTAGGAACTTCACAATGTAACAAAGAAGCGTATACAGAATAGAATTCTTCCATAATACTCTTACAATGAAATGAGAAACGACGGTTTCAATGTTGCCCCACAGTCTAAATAAATACATTATTTAAGAGTATAATAATATAAACTTTTTGTTTCTTTAATTGTGATGAAAGAAGATTAAATGAAATATTTGTTATATTTTGAAATTCGTTATCCTTAAAAGTTACTCATTATGGTTTTTAGCATACAAAATTGTTAAAGAACTGCTGCAATAAAATTGGCTGTAAACATTTTACAAAACCAGATCAACGATTAGAAACGAGACTGCAGACTTAAAAATTTCCAATTCTTCATCTACTGAGGTAATAAAAATTATATATTTATATTTTTTAAAGCAAAATAAGACGGTATGCCTTTTTCAAGTATTCTAAACTAGTCATGATCAAACAAAAACCGTCTTCTTATTTTACACTAACACGTTAACAACAAAATTTTGAAAAGAGACGTTTGAAATCACATTTTTATAAAGTAATAAAAAATATAAAATAACAAAATCATAACGTCAAATGAACATCTATGTAAGTAGAATTTTTAAACGTGATTACGAAATTGAAGGTAAAATATTAATGATAAAATTGATTAAAGTTATATGTACTAAAATTGCTACAATTGAAACATTGTTCAAATATAACACAGTTGAATACAGTAAAAATAGTCAGTATCTGCATTTGAACTAACAAAAGACCTGTATGAAATTTATGTACAATTTGAAAGTCTTGAAGTTTTCGATCAAAACAAGTATGCACACAGGGTAAAGAAAGAATTGAGGAACGTCTGAGGATAATGTTATGATTCGATGCTTTGCATTAGATCCAGTTTGACGCTACGCCTTGAATACACATTAAAATTGACTACTTATTTTTATATTTATGAAAATCAACATAAATTAAAATACGACTAATTGAAAAATAATATTTTCACCCACATCCAATACAAGAAAAATATGGCTATTCTATTTTTCCTCGTGAAACACTTCATTAATTCACCGTTAAATTGCATAAACGGAATTTTTATTTCATAAGTAAATAAAACAATGTAACTAATTACAATGAAAAATATGTATACATGCATTTACTATTGTTGGAAAAACCATAGAATATAAAGAAGAGGAACATAGTTTATAAGCAAAAGAATAGATCAAACAGCTGAACAAAACAATTATGAACAAAAATTTTTTAAATATTTACGAATATACTGAATACAAAATATAATTAAACTTTTCTTCTATGTTTAGAAAGGTAGTGTTTAACTAAGCACAACAAGATATATTGTTATTCAAACGTTTACACTGATACTACAATCTTATAATTGATGGAACTTAACTCTGATAGCAACCCTTTTGTTGGGTACCAACATTTACAGTTTCTTTCGTTCTTGGTTAACAGTACGAAAAGAATCGAAATTCAAACAACAAGAAAATAAATACAAAAAGACCAGCAAGGGTGCATAAAAAGGAAAAATATAGTTCTCCCTAACGGAACAATAGTTCAGTATTCTAAAAGGAAGCAAACAAATCTTTTGAAAAGTTAAAAACTGAAGACATCAAAAATCTAATTCCCATACAAACAGTTTTCTTTTCATTTAAAGCGATCCGTTAAAAAAGAAGCTGACATTCAATTAGTACCGAGTTTCACGAGGGAGCTCTAATTTGTTGTCTTTATATACAACCTCGCTTGTTTTTTTACTTCTCAGATGACTTTTCTTTTTCTTTTACATTTGTATTGCAATGTAAGAATAACTGAGCGATTATGAATAACGTATTGAACAAGAAAAACTTATTCGAATTTACTGAGTTTATTAAATTGGAAAATTATAAATCATAAGAAATCTTGTACGGAAATGTTTTAATTTATTTTAATATTATAGTAACTCGTTTAAAATTTTTAATGATGCATTTATATTTCAGTATAATGGTAGAAATTATTGAAGATATCTTTTAATAATTATTCTTTGTCACTTTACAAACTTGTTTCAGTTTAAAGTTGTTAATAAATGTTATTCTTGACAACTTTTATTGCCAGAAAGTTTAAAATTTAATTTAATATATTCTATCATCTTTTAATTGCAATAGATTAACATAATTCTTAAGAAACTCAACTTGTAAACTGTTGTAAACTAAAGAGGGCAGACTAAAATTAATTTTAATGAAATGTACCAAGAACTAAAATATTAAGTTAGACAATAACAAGCACAGATATAAGTGCAAAAATGCTCACATTTGTGGTGTAGTGGTTAATGTGCTAGACTACCAGGTGAAAGGTCCACGATTTGATTCGTGGCTAAGATTCAAAACTTTATTTCATTATAATATTTTTGTTCAATTTTATTTTAATATCTCTCTACTCCTACAGTGTTTCAGTTGTCTTTGCGGGATTTAAATTTGGGAGAATAGAGATTACATACCCGGAGATTTTTATGATTTCGAAGTCAATGCCTGAACCTACTGTACATTTTTAATAAACTATCATAAAAACTAACGACGCGGAATTCATGGTTTTTTAGTATTACTTGAATTAATTTTGAATTATTTGAATTATCTTTTACTTTAGGTATTATCCAGTAAGGTGTTGTTTCAGTCATCAGCTGAATGGCTGGTTTGAACCTCTAGAGGTTTTACTAAGTAAAACGAGGAGTGAGGTGTTTTACAAGTGTCTTCCTCACTGAAAAGAATGCTTATCAGTATGCCGGACCCTCTGAAAAGCACATATTTTTAACACTGCAAATGTCACTTTCACTTCATTTACCACAGGGTCTAGCTGTACAATGATGAAATTGATTACTCTCCGAGGAGATAACTCTGATTAATGTCTTTTACACCTCTACCTATTCTGTTCCTAAGTCATTTAGTTGGCTGACCATGTGATAAAAAACAGAACTATATTTTGTAGCCCTGGAATTAACAGATTAAGTGCAAATAATTGAGCACTCCACCTGTCTGTTATGGGCAGATCCAGTAAGATATCAGTGTGTAACAACTAACAGATAACACCAATGTGAAATATACAATTTACTTTTTATCATATAAACTCGTATTAAGTTTATAATTCAATAAATGAATTTTAAAAATTTCAAAATTTTGAATTGGTCTATTAATAATGTTATAGCGAAAAAACAAAAATATTTTTTCTCGTCATAAACTTGTGCTTTTTACTGTTCTACCATAGCTGCTAATCTATATACAAACTTGTATTTCAGGTGAATAAGATTTTTAAAAGTTGAAAACAATGCGGCTCTTCCATAAATTTATGAACAACCTAATACGCTTATATTCAACAAAAACTACAATTTTATAATAGTTAAAGAGACCGTGAAGAATATCCCTGGTTCACTGAAGGGTCAATTTTTTTAAACTTATAAAACAATTCGAAAAATTTATTTTCATCAGTTAATTGTCCACTACTGCACCTTCTGATTATATAGGAATATCGTAAATAATCATTCATAATAACGTGTAGGCCTAACCCGGGGTAGAAACCGTTCATTGTTTGACAAAAAAACATTACAACTGTCTCAACCTTTGTTGAGAAAAATAGTAAAAATGCACAAACTTATAAACACTTTATCCCTAGCACAATGAAATTTGCATAAAGAGATATTATTTCTAAAATTTATTTTACAATAGAATTATATAAATCTTGCTTTTGATACAAAATAATAAGATGGGTTAAGAAAATTGATGTAATTTCACAAAATAAGGTGCATTACTGGACAAAACGAAAAAAGACTAAAATGTTAAAAAGGGTTATAAAAGCAGTAATAAAACATCGGTTTGCGAAGAAGTAGGATATACAGTTAGAAGAAGTGGGGGAGTAGGAACTGGACTGGTTTGGGCTAAGTAGGGAAAAGGAGGGATCGATATAACAAAATGTGTGGGAAAGTAAGCCAGATGCAGAAACTTCCAGCAGTTTGACCTAGGTTAAGTTAAACATATATCAAGCAGTGTCTTGAATGTTAAATATTTATAAAACATGTAGGCCAACTATTGAATAATTTGTTATCAATCGCTTAATAGATTACGCTGTTATTTCTGAAAAGATGTAACTAAAATAAGGTGTTTTAACATACCTCTCTTAGTTGGCGGTAGGTACCATTTGCTAGATGATCACATGAACAACGGCAGTCAGGCATTTGCCCTAAAGCAATAATTTCCTCGTCGTCTTCCGATTCGGACTGAAGACCTCTTCGACTGTATCTGCTGCTACTGCGAGAAGCTAGACAAACACGCGGTTCAACAGTCTCTCGTCCGTCATACACGACCACAGATTGACTAGGAGCCGGTGGACAAGGAGGAATATCATCGGGATAATAATGATACCTCCAATCTTCTTCGCAACAGCATACGTCATAATTTGCACCAGAACAATAAGGAGGCGTTTCTATACACACTTGGTAAACATCTCGACGACCATTGGCAGCTAATAATACTCTCTGGTCCTCTCCACAACTTCGACGTCGAGAATCTTCACGGCAGGCTCTCAGATCATGAACATCTAACCTCGTTTCTTGATCATTTCGACTATATTCTGCGTACTGATGCATGCCGGACACCACTCCCTGTGAATCACCGAACGGTAATATTAACCATTCTAATATCAGAAGTCAAACAAAAAAATCATACATTTTATTCTAATCCATAAACAAGAGAAATATGTGTTTCCACACTGGATATCCTGCACAGCCTTCATTAATGTGCTAGCAAATACGTTCCATGAATAAACTGAGGCTAGAAATGTTAACTTACAATACCATAATATTATGGACCAATTATCTTGTTAATATTATTTAAATAACTTTTTAAATTAGATGTCAGTTCTCTTAAGGAGACAGTTATAGAGTAAAATCGAAATTAACCGATCATCTTCACAAAATACTCCTAGGCTAGCCAAAAGTTATAAACCAATTGGAAGACGTGATCGGGGGTGATCAGTGGCTAAGTGGATGCAAAAACAACTCCTATAAACTAAGCCTTGAATGGTAGAAAAGAAAAAGAATTCTTTAAATTAATTATCTGTGAAATTGAATGTTTTATATTTAGTTCTTGTATTAAACAGCCGGACATAGATCCAACTAATAAAGAAAAAAGATGTTTATAATATTTATAGAATAGACTGTATTATAAGATTTTATAGAGTAAAAAATTGTTTTAATAAGCTAACCACAGATAATTGGTCATTAATAGTAGGGGTATTGTAAATTTAAACCTTAATTAAGAAATCGGTTATAAGTAAGGCCTATTTACTCACTAAAGTTTCGTACATCCAAATTTTTAATAGGTCGATATACCGTAATTTACCTTGTTCGTATCACAATTTCATTAGTACATTATAACAAAATTATAAACACTTTATCATTAAACTTATATAAAGTTTTAAAGACAAGAACAAATAAACTTTTATTGTAATAACGTCAATTTTATGCATACCATAAAATGTTGTTTAGGTCAAGAGCCGAAAGGCTGGTTTGAACCTCTAGAGGTTTTAATAAGTAAAAACGAGGAGTGGGGTGGTTTACTATTGCCTTCTTCACTTAGTTGAGTATGCTTTTCAGCATGCCAGGCCCTCCAAAAAGCACCCACTTTCCACCCTGCAAATGACACCTTTACTTCATTCACCACAGGATCTGGCTGTATAGTAAAATTCATTGCTCTCAGAGGAGATAACTCTGACTAGTATCTTTTACACCTCTACCTCTTCTGTTCTTAAATAGTTCAGTCATATAATTGGCTGACTATGTGATAAGAAACAGAACTATTTTTTGTAGCCCTGGAACCAACAGTTCTGGAAAACAGATCGAGTGCAATAAATTTACAATCCACCTCCCCGTAATGGGCAGTCCAACTATAATATTTTTATTTAGACGTCACGGATTTAAATTTTGTCTTTTAACATACGTAATTATAGTGTACCGCTTATTCCGCGTTCTTTAGGGATCTATGAATGACAGACAAACTTCTTTTTAGGCTTATAACAAGTATTTATTAACAGATCAATAAATAATTACGAAAAATAGTTACAGTTAAACTACCAGTTAATTACAATTAAATTGCTCAACTTAATAGAAGACTAAATTTATTATATTACCTATTAAAAACGTAAGACACAATAAACTAAACTAAAAAATTATGGCCATTTACGTAATTAGTTCACTGTAACAAACAACCAATTGCATACAATTTTCCCCGTACGCCAACCTGTGTTCCAAAACGTGTGTTACAATGTACAAACTGGTTTTAATAAATTAACATTCTATAATTACACTGGTTTCACATCCGAGTTACTTCTAGAACTGATTCAATGGAAAGTTTGTCTTTTCATATCCAATTTCTATAATAGTGGAGAATCATTGAGAACAAAAATCAAAAGACCCGAATGTTGTGTCTCCTACACTTTGCTAAAAGAATAATAAAAAGAACATAAATGAATAAAGACTAAATAAACGGTTAAAGAATAAAATATAACAAAACAGAGAAATAATAATAATGTTCAGCATTCATCAAATTTAAATTTCCCGCGTTGTCTGCAATCAATTAGTTATAAATTCATTTTTTCTTCCCTGGGCCGTGCTTAGCTTTTTACTTTGTTTTCTTCCAATAATCAAATTTTTCATTCACTTAACAGCGGAATTGCCGGTTTCACCATTTTTTTGCACTCACGTTTTACTAGCGATCTGGAGTATTTTAATTCACATTCACATTTTATTTAATCCTGCATCATATTCAATTTTTCTTTTCTTTTCAAACGCTCAATTTTTGTCCCATATTTACGGAATGCTAGACAGTGGTCACCGGTGTACTTTGATGGTTGGGGTTCAATTAACCATACTCTCTCAGGAATTGTCGATCTGAGTCTGTACAAGACTACACCTCATTTACACGTCATGCATATCATCCTCACCTCATTAGGTCATGGGGTTGCTTATTGTTCTGAATTGAACAGATTGCAACGTACACACATTAGGGATTACAAAATAAGAAAAAAAATATTTACGGAAAATGTATAAAAGTTTTAAATCAATTTAAATGTGTCAATTTCAAATCCGACTACATAATTACTTAAACAATCTAAAAAACTAGAGCCGCAATTATCACCTATATCGGCACATCAATATCAATTCAACATCTGTATACGGGTAATCGTTCCTGGCCAGGTTACCCATACAAGATCTTCTTATGTACGGAATTAACTTATAAAGGGATTGTAAGTAAATTACAAATTATTTATTTAAATCAAAGAGATTTTTGTTGAACAGTTCATGATTTAATATTTACAATTTCAAAATGTTCTGTCAAAGAGTCTTTTTCGAAAAGCATGCGATTCTAAACATAACATGCGTAATAGCTTTACTGCCCAAGGGATAACAATTGAATCAAGTCTGACTGCTTATTCCGAGAAACCCATTCAAAAGGCGCTTTCATTAGCCTACTACTGCAATTTGTTACAGCATTAAGTTATTGGGATCATCCGAAAATTTTTTATAATCAATTGATTTTGAAAGATTATTGAATACATTTAATACTCATCTTATTTGTTTAATGTTCGAACGGAAACCATAAATATCGAGTGTATGTGTTTGAATAAGCAGATTATTAAGTAGTCTGAAGTCAAATATCCAAACAAAGTGATGAAGGTAATGCTTATTATTTATTTAATTAGTATTAACTATTTACCTTAAATGTTTGCACCAATAATTATCTAATATAATTACACCGAGTAATGTAGGTTATATCAATATTTAATGCAAGTACTGTCTGTGCCGCTGCCATGAACATTAGCCACAGTAAATCCAGTTGCTGATTGGGGATTTATATATGTATCTGAACCTCAATGTATTTTTGATTGATTTTCCAATTCAGTACGAATATCATTGTAACTTCAGTTTACTTACATTTACATCCATTTATAATCTTTCTTGTGCAGGTTCGCCAGATTCGCCAATTATATTTGAAAACATGAAAAATATAAGAGATGAATTTAAATAAAATATTAGATTTAAAAGAAGTTTATTGTCATGGAAAATATCAAGAATTCTTTTACCTGATTGGAATACGAGGTGTGGCTATTAAATAACGAGACTGACGTTGTAAAACATTTTATTTTTATTTTATACATAATCACTTATTGTCACCTTAATTTACACTTCTTCTCTATCCCTACAACGCTCCATGCGAATTCTCCTTGGTTGGAAACAGTGCTGGAAGTCATCTTCTATCAGCTTCTTCAGGACACGTGCCGCTCAAAAATGTTTGAAATGAAGCTTGCAAAACTGTTTGTACTGACACTTTGTACGCGATTGAAAATGACCCAATTTTTTTGGAAACGATAATAACTTGTGATGAAACGTGGTTTTTTACTTAAAATCCAGAAACAAAGCGCCAATCCATGCACTGAAAGAGCCGAACTTCACCGAGAGCCAAAAAAAGCTCGAATGAGCAAGTCAAAATTTAAAGCAATGATGATTTTTTTTGGATATCCATGGGATTGTGTACCTTCACTGGGTTCCTGAACGTCAAACAACTAATCAATATTACTATCTTGAGGTACTTTCTAAACTACGTCAAAGAGTAAGGAAGAAACGCCTCGAAATGTGGAAGAACAAATCATGGGTTCTCCACCAAGACAATGCGCCAGCTCATTCCGCGTTACCTTTCAAGAGGTTCCTAGCCAAGTACAACATCTCAGTGTTAGAACATCCATCTTATTCACCAGATCTTGCACCACGTGACTTCTGCCTGTTCCCTAAGGTGAAATTTGCATTAAAAGGGACAAGATTTGATATATGGGAGCTGTAAAAGAGAAAGCGGCACATGTCCTGAAGGAGCTGACCGAAGATGACTTCCAGCACTTTTTCCAACAATGGAAAATCCGCATGGAGCGTTGTAGGGATAGAGAAGAAGTGTATATTGAAGGTGACAATTAATGATTATGTATAAAACAAAAACAAATTTTTTTACGTCAGTCTCATTATTTAATAACCACACCTCGTACATTAATGTACACAGAAACAAATTGTAAGAAAAGTTGCCGATTTTCTTTGTGAGAGCAAAACTTGGAAAATCACTAAAGGAATCGCTACTACTTTATTGTTAGCATAGACTCGATCTTGAATAATTTAATACTGTCGGTCAATAGCAAAAACGTCTAAAAATCTGAAGAAATAGAAAAAATTGAGATATAGAATTTGGAATGTGTCAGTTGATAATTTTTTAGCGCTGTAAAATAGAAACGTTACGAAATCCCGGGCAGAATTTTGTGAATTCTACCCGGAATTTCTTTTTAAATTTTCTCGGTTGTTCGGGTAGCTTCGGAATCATCAGGTTGTACACGGATATGTCAATTTCCTGTTCAAACATGCATGAATTCATACGAATATTGACAAAAGAAAAGCAATATACAACACACAGCTTTAAAAGGTATTCGTCTTCTAGAAATTCCGTCGCCTACGCAACACCATTAATTTCTTCAATTGAAATTTACGTAACCTTCAGGAAGCAATAAATAAAAACGTTAACAAACGAATCCGTTTAATCAGAACTTTAACACGATTTTGAGTAATTTGAAAAGATTTTTAAAAAGCAATTTATTTATTTACAATAAAAAATTCAATGAAATGTAATATTAAATATTCCCTTTCTACGTTATTTCTTAAGTAGAAAGTTATTTTATTTTATTCTAATAAGTACTTTCTTATTAATTGTATTGTTGGAAATATTTTATTTTTAATAAATAAATAAAGTATTTAACTGGTAACTGGGGCTGCACTGCGCCCAGGCTTAATACTTGCTTCAAAATTATTGTTGTATTAAGTTTGGGTTGCAACCACCGTGATTTATATTTCTAGGAATCGTCTATAGATACACATGCCGATTTTTAAAAATGTAGCTTTTTGAAAAGCACAGATATAATTTATTTTTACAAAAAGGTAATTCTGTCCTACCTATCTCTTAAAAGCAAATGATAAAATTCAAACGGTTTTTTACGTTTTGGGCTTCTTTGGACTGCTTTAAACTTTTCACATGATGTTCTGTCTCTCTTCCTTTCTTCTCAGAACCTCTTCATCCGTTCAATCATCATTTTCTTACTTTTGTCTGACCACATATATGCTGCTGAATTCTCAGAATCAGTGTTTTTGCTTTTAATAACTTTGAAATCGTCTGCGGCCTTTCCAAATGTGTATCTGTCCTGGATAGCGTTTTTCTATGTTCCATTTTCTCGAGGTCTCTCTCCACTTCTTTAAACCATCCAGTTGTTGTTTTAATTCCATTTAAATATTTTATATTTGTATCTATTTAACTAAAAAATTAACAATATGAATCATAGAGTGAATATGACATGTAAGCTGTTATTTCACTTTTGCTTTGATTAGTAAGGGATTTATTTAGATGTTAATTTAAAATTATTTCGGTATTGTATCTAAGTATTTCATATTACGTAGCCAATTCATCAATAGTAGGCCGATTAAATGAGAAGATGTTCCTACTTAATTTCTTATTTATTGAGTTAATTTTATTACAACCGTTAAAAATAGAAAGGCTTTGAAAGAAAGAAAACAGGTTTACTTTACTGTTCTTTCAGCGGTTAGGTTAACTGATAACTGATAAAAATTAATATTATTATTAATTGCAACTAAAAATAATCGTATTCTTATTTTACACTGTATATACATTATTTCTCTGAACAATAGCTACGTTTAATATAAAAAAATAAATTTCCTTATCATTTTAAAACTTTTGTACTCAAGTCTTACTGGAAGGAAAATATTATGAAAGCAAAACTGTTGGAAACCAAATTTTTGATAAGAGAAATCCGATATTTTGAGAACTTTATAAGGTATGCATTGGCTTGATTTCTATTTATCACAATTGTATTTATATAATTAAAACACAAAATATATTCCAACTTGTAAATGGAGATTAGTTTGCCCTTAAATGCTGGGTTCTATCAAACAGATTTAAATAATTTACACACATTTAATAAGAGGACGCTTCGGGATTCTTCAAAAACTCAGAAAATTAAATTGGTTAAAAACTGTGACGAGATTTTACGAAGTAAATAACACTAATTGAATAACCGTGTTGACGAAGCTGCTATTCTGGCGACATTACAAAGTTTGAGATTTTGAGTAGTAAATAAGAATTGTATAAATAAAATTAATCTATTTAGTGATTTTAACATTTTCATTTTTTGAATGCTTACCGATCACGTTATACAAATTGTTTTGGTGACAGGATCCTTATACCGAGCTAATCTGGCAAAAATTGTTAAAGAACCTTAATTCTGGATGGCTCATCAAATTTGTGAAAACAATTAAATTATAGACTTTATCGAGTTACTATCGTGGTAACATTGTAAATTCGATCTGCTAAACAATCTCTTCCCCAATCCTGCTAAGCAGGGCATCTAATCTAATTAACAGTATAACCTTTTTTGACCGCCTTTATGCAGCGTCGGATTTTGTTGTTTATGTCAACAGCCGAAAGGCTGGTTTGAACCTCTATAAAGGTTTTACTGAGTAAAACGAGGACTGTCGTGGTTTATTATTGACTTCCTCACTGAGTTGAAAGAATATGCTTATCGGCATGCCAGGCCCTCAGAAAAGCATCTACTTTCCACTCTGCAAATGACACCTTTACTTCATTCACCACAGGGTTTGGCTGTATAGTGAAATTCATTACTCTCAGAGGAAATATATCTGTCTAGTCTCTTTTACACCTCTAGCTCTTCTGTTCTTAAAAGGTCAATCATATACTGTAATTGGTTGACTATGTGATAAGAAACAGAACTATTTTTTTGTAGCCCTGGAATCAGCAGATCGAGTGCAATTAATTTACTACTCCACCTGCCCGTTATGGGAAATTGAATGTAAAACGAAAATATCAAAAAGATTACAGTAAGCTAGGATAAAATAGTAAATTTTGCAGCGTTATTAAATAAAAGTTTAAAATAAAGGAAACAACCTAATTAGAGGAAACAAAGAAAGATTCCGAAATCGCACAAACTAGTTTAAAGGTTGATTAATGAAAAGATACGTAAATGTTACTTTCTTAAAAATAAGAGATTAAATCGAGATGAAAATTAGGTTTTTAACTGTCACAATATTTTTGACTACTTTATAAGAAACAGTAAAAACTCCTCCATCTTTAATTGATTTTTTTATAAAAAATGGGATATCTCAGTTACACGCATATTTATAAAAGTTATTCATAATATAACACTGGAAATATTCCAAAAATATTAAAGAATAAGGATAAAATATATTATTGCAACTGTGTTCTTTTTCTCATTTTTTATAACCTATGATTCTGTTATACGATAAAAAGCACATAATCAATTTATTCGACTGCAAGGGCTTGACGCGTATGCGAAATTTAAAATGTCACATTGTCAGCATCATCACTTGATACTCACACGGCAATCACATTGTCACAGTTTCTAATATTGCACAATCTACGAAAAAAATCAAAACTAAACTAAAACATATTTTATTTTTATTATTGAAATATATATTATATTTAATATTTTCTAAATATATGGTATTTCTTTCTTGAAGACATTAGAAGTAAATATTTACTTCTCTTGCCTATTTGAATATGTAGGAAAGAAAGGTATTGTTTTCATATCAATTTTCAAAATCGAGTTTTCATCGGATATGCACGTTTTCAGACCCACTGAACCCAAAAAAACATGTTTTTAGCAACTGGTCTGCTTGTTTGTGTGTGTGAACAAAATATTTCAAGAACGAAACATCGTACGAAGTTGACACGAAATTTAAGTTAGATACCTTTAGAAAACCCGACACGAACATTTTCATCAAAATCGGTCAACCGGAAGTAGTTTATTTGTTAATTTTTCACTTTTTTGCGATTTCATCAAAAACGGCTTTACGATTTTTTATAAAAATCGCCTTATTTACTACATTTTTTATGTTCTGCAAGATAGGGTAGGAAGGAACCATGTGTGCTGAAATTCTTCGAAAGGCTGTTCTCTCGCAGAAATAAAGGATTGTTTCAAGATTGCAGCCTTAATACGCATTTTAGCGCAAAAATGTATATAATAAATATTGTAGAAATTTTAAAAATCTACAACTTTTATTTCAAATATATCTTTGTATAACGCTTAGATAGATTACACGGTATATAGAATAGAACAGTAGATTGTACGAGAAAAGAAGAAAATAAAAGGGATCTCAGAAATTTTGTAAATAATCATAAAAGGATACAACCCAATAATTGTTTTATCTGGTTGGAGACAGTAAGCAGGTAATTTGAGAACATTTTAAGAATCTAGTGAAATATCAAACAAGTCGACATAACATAGGCTAAGTAGATCAAAAGGATTTATTCGAAATACAAAATAAACTGCTGCAAGACACCATCACAATTTAGATAGACTAAATTTATTTTCTTTGATTTATTTTCTTTAATAAGTAATTATAATGACAAAAAAGCAAAAATTAAAAGAAAATCGAACATTCGTCGATCTTAACTCTTGTGATGTTGACAAAACAGTAAAATAGAATTTTATCCTAAATTTTTATTACAATATTCATTCGGCAAGTAAATTAATTAATTTTCTATGTTGAATTTACAGTTACTTTTTCAAAATAATTAATTGCTAGTTAATATTTATATTCGTACAGTAAATTCAAGTAGCTTACACTAAGTTTCTTGTGTCACTGTCTTTAAATTTCAAAAATAATTTTTTTGGACACATATCAGGCGGTTCGTTTGCATTTTTCTAGCGTTTATTTTATTAGAATCGTTCTAAGAATTTGACGGTGGAATTCAAAAAGTTATATCGAATATGTCAAAACGGGTTTTAACATTGCTTTGCACAGAGTTTTTATTTGATTTTAATAGATTTTTATTGTCAAAAAGTCAATACATTTAATTAATAGGTAGATCTAATTGGCAAATAACGAAAAAATTATTTTAATAACACCTAATGTTCCTACGAGAGAAAAGACAGCAACTTTAAATATTGAAAACCGACAAATCAAAAATATTTCAAGAGTGTAGAATGAATCAATGATTTTATAAATGTATGGAAATATGTTTGAATGAAGATATAATATATATATATATATATATATATATATATATATATATATATATATATATATAAACACTTAAACAATTTTTCTAACACGTGAAGATGTAGCTGTAATACTAAAACTTCATATTAGGGTCATTATAATAATTGTACGGTTATTACCATATTGATTTATGAAGCTTGTTTGAACCATGTAGGTACACCAAGTTAGGTACGGGATAAGGGAAATTTGTTATTCTATTGTGTACAGAATATTGCAATAGATGCTTGTAATGAATAATAACATTTCTAGTACCATAAGCACGTGTCCTCCCATACTATAAAGGTTGTTTAGCTAACGATATAGATTATATAGAAAATTACTCCTTGTTTTGAGATAGTAAGCCATGTTACCAAGACTGAATACAGTACAGTGTGCTTAATAGAAACTCTTTGTTTTGAATATTTTATCAACAACATTTTTCATCATCGTGTTTTTGTAATAATTAAAAATTAAATCAATTTTAAATTTGTATTTAACGTACCAGTACCTTAGCTAAATATTTATTCTTATTTAGTTTCATTTTTGTAAGTGCTACAGGAATATTAAAAACAATTTTTTCGCTCTTACACTTATAGTTCTAATACTCCATCGTTTGAACTACTTTATTATTGATGCTGCTCTCTGCAGGAGTTCTATTTTATATTATTATTATTTTTTAAATATTTCTTTAAAAGCAAATACTATTTTTTTCATAATATTGTTGCTTATTCTACTAGAAAGTATAAGTTTTAATTAGTATTTATATTCTGTAACAAATTTATAAAATGCAGAAAACCAAAAGCGGTTTCCTTTTATTTTTTTATTGTAACAAAATGATCTAAATAAAATAATTTAAGAAAAGTTTGTAAGAACCTAAGACCGGTAGTAAAATTAAAACTTATTTTGGAACATGAAAATGAGGACTGAGCTTTGTTTAGCGGTTATAAGTGTAAATTTGTTAGGGAGTCTTTTAAATAAGCCAGGCTAATTTTTGAATCTAAAGTCAAAACCTTAGGTCTATACTGTAGCTTAAACGTCTTATAAGATTCATTTTCTTACATTTTTTTATTTTATAATTCGTAACATTACAATCTTTTCTATGTTGTTGTTTAGGTCATCGGCTAAAGGCTGGTTTGAACCTCGAGACTTTACTAAGTAAAACGAGGAGTAGGGTAGTTTACCTTTACCTTCCTCACTGAGTGGAAAAGTATGCTTATCAGCATGCCAGGCATCTGAAAAGTATCTACTTTCCACCCTGCACATGACACTATTACCTCATTTACCAGAGGATCTGGCAGTATAATGACGAAATTCGTTACCCTCAGAGGAGGTAACTGTGATTAATGTCTTTTACACCTCCAGCTCTTCGGTTCTTAAATGCTTCAGTCATATAATTAGCTGACCATGTGATAAGAAACAGAACTACTTTTTGTAGCCCTGGAACTAGCAGATCGAATGCAAAAAATTAAGCACAGCATCTGCCTATTATGGGCAAATTTTTTCTATACAAGGAATAAAAAGTAATTCATTAACAAACGTAAGCATGAATATGTTTCATATCTCATAGATAACAATTTTTTTGTCTTTATTTTTATTACGGTACTGTAAATTGAAATGCACAATTTTCGTATATGATATTTAATTTAACGGGCAGTGGGGAATTTTACTTTAAGGACAAGCGGTACCCAGTGGTACATTGTTCGTTTATAACTATGGGTGTTGTCCGCTATTTAGACCAAGAGGTCTCTGCTCCATTTTTGCTTTATACATCGCACAGTTGGGAAGTTCCTTGTAGCTAGGTTATGGGCTAGTTGGTTGGGATGGTCATCTAGTCGCAATTTACTACAGAAGAACGCGGTTATTTCCTTCATTGTCGGAAATTTCAAATCGTCGTGAAAGGTTTTTGCTTAAATAAAAAGGAGCGCCAGAAACAAGTTTTAAGAAATTCGGCTGAAAGATTACTCTCTTCCGCTACTCCAAAGAGCTGGACACCGTAGTCCAGATTGGCCCGAAAGGATTTTGTAAATTAAAATTTTATAACAAAATTAATAATGAAAATAAATAAAATTGACAATAAATATTTTCAAAAATCAATTTTTTTAAGTCGCATCAACAGCTTCGTCATTAGCGACTACGGTGTGTTAAGGAACTAGAATGGTAGGTGTTGTTGGCAAGTTACAATTTCTAAACCCTAGTTGGGAATCGAACCCGAGACCTCCGTTTAGTAGGCTAGCGTGCTAACCATTTCACCACGGAGGCGGCCACGTAGTTTTGTTCACTGAACCGAATTAAAAATTTCAGAATATTTTTCATTTAAGTCTAATTGTTATATTCACAGGGGTGCTATTTAATGCTCATTAAATAAACTTGTTTTTCCCGACCTTCACATTTTACTTTTTCTAATTATCATTCTAAGAGTATAAGTTTTTCAGGACTACAATTTTTTTGGACAATCTTAGAAAATTATTAGGAAGACCTTTATACTGAGTCTATTAAGAACTTAGTTAAGTTCCAAAATACAGGTTCAATTTTGAGAGTTCTGGGATAATACGAATCGATTAAATACATCACTCAATTGAATTTCTTCAATCGCCCTTTGATCCTTCAAGACAGCCTATACTGCCTTTGAAACTATATTCAGTTTAACTATACAATTAAAGGAGAGTTTGTGTTAGATTATTTGTTACCTGATTAGTAGCCCTAACTTCTAGGGTTTCTATTTGAGCTTTCAAAGTCCACTTTGTCGTATACTTTGAGGTACAGGCAGGTGTATACTGACTCAGTCCTATAAAACTTCATCCTTATAATTTCAGTTTCAATAAAGTATAATGACTTGATTTGGACAAATTAACTTATTTGACTTAATACAATTATTGAATATATACCGTGCTTAAATAACGATTCATTACATAAGAAATATTTAATATAACAATCGACATAGCTGTTTCAGCTTTAACATTATATTAGTACAAACTTTGTTTAATTTTTTTCTGGAAATATGATAAATTAAAAATATATCAATATGCAGTCTTTTTTGTGTTTTTAAGCATATAATAGGCCTAATCCTGAATTCTTACATACAACTAAAATTATTTATATCTATGTATATAAAAATGAATGTTTGTATCTATGTTTGTCCCTTATGCATTCCTAAAGTGTTCCACCGATTTAAATCAAATTTTCTCTATAGATTACTCATTTTTTTATTGAAAAAACATCTGTTAAAACAAAAAAAAATATGTTTTTATTTGTCTTTATTTGTTTTAAACATCTGTATTCTAAAAGTCGAACTTCTGACTTTTCTGAAAGCACAAAAACAACATTTAACACCCTAACTTTCTTTTTACTGATCAGATCGAGGTTTTCAGAATCTTACAACCTGCTCCAGAAACTGAGTAATCTATAGATAAATTTTATTTAAATCGTTTTAACAGTTTAGAAAAGCATAAGGGACAAACAGACAAACATTCTTTTTTTTATATATTTTGTTACCATCAAAAATATTTATAATCACTTCAGTTAACAGAGCACTGGAGTTTGAATATAAAAATCCTAGGTTTACTTCTAGAGAATTTTAGATGAAAGCAAGTGAAGATTATCACGTACTCGAAATGTTCCAATGCATATTAGTACTCTTATGAAACAATGCGACTTTTGAATCTAACCTTAAAAATCAAATCTAATAATAAACTTTAGTTGCAGCATAATATAATTTCCTTCTTACTTTATTCAAGACAGTGTTTACCACTATACGATAAATTCTAAGAATCATAACATATGTTGTTGTTGTTGTTTAAGTCATCAGCCAAATAGCTGGTTTGAACCTGTAGAGGCTACATCATAAAAAAGTTTTAACAAGAGGATTTTGGAATAATAACAATGTTTAACAGCAAATCTTCACATGCAGTGATTCAATTCGAAATAATGTTGATGGAACCAAACCTAGCTCAGTGAGAGCTATGAGACAACTAGAAAACAAACCATGTCCTTTTAAATTAATGAACTTAATTTTGTCCTTAACGGATATTTAAAAATTATACTATTACACAATTAAACTAATGTTATGGTTGCAATAAATTTAATCTAATGAAAATAATTTATCCTTGGCTAATTGAAAATGGAAAGTAAACACAGAAATGTGAATTACAAAAGTAATACAAATTTATTTAGATATACACAAAGAAATTTCTATTAAACAGGTTTTTCTTGTTGCTCTACGTAGGCTAATAATTTTAGGGAAATCTCTAGAGAAAAATATGAGATTAACTTAATGATATTTATTATAGAATATGCAATTATTTATATTGTATAAATTTTTAACATAAGACTTAATTCGCCGATTCCATTTTCTAAGTCAACAGAAAATGAAAAGTAAACTAAATATAGAATAGGAATTAAATGCATAAAAAGCATTTTTGTATTAATAGAATCCTTTTAAGGAACGTTAGAATTCTTATAAAGTTGGAAGACAACTCATTATAAAACGTTTGAAAAAGTTAAAACTTTTAAGAATGGTTGCATAATCTTAATAAAGAAAAGAATTTTAAGTATATTGGGAACTAACTTAAATGAAATGAATACTGAAATGTGTATTCTGTATTTCATATTTTAAAATGCAATGCAAAAACTTAAGAAAACTTCGGCAGTCTTATCGGAGAAATGTTAACTAAAATTTCTAAATTATAACACGAAGAGAATAAACCTGTCTCTATGTTTATACTGTCTGAAATTTGTAATATTGGATGAAGAATGGTTTTTTACGTTTTTAATATTGCTAAGTGATGGTAATAATGTAACAGAAATTATTTATAAATAAATATAGGTCTAATAATTTATTTTATTCACCCCTCATAAAATGATAAATGCATTAAACATTTATTATTTATTTGTCTGATATTAATAAAATAACTGAAGAATGTAACTTCATAAATAATTACATTTACATCAAGAACACAACCTAGTTATTTTACTGTAAAAAGAGTAGGCATCTAAAATCTTTTCACAAGAAACAATGATATTCTACATTGCCATGGCCTTGGGATTCGAACCCAAGGCCTCATGAACATTAGATGACAATTCAAAATTTTACAAACAAAAATGACAAAAAAAATGTTCTATAAAATTTCCTTGTAGGTCTACTACATAATAAAATTATTGTTATAATGAAGTATAACATTTGAAAATTAAAATTACTGTCTAAAAAAATTTTAGTTGTATAAAGTAGTCGTAATTCTCGGATTTCTTCGCTGTTTTAAAATAAGTTAATGGCTGAAACCTTTGGATGTGTTCAAGTCTTGGCTTTTATTTTGCGGTGTATCTTGAGATTTCTTCTTTAAACTGTTGGTATGCATAGATCCCGGTGAAAAATGCTATTTTGATGTAACACGGAGAGTCAGTAATGGTGCGTAAAAATTTATATTGAAACCGTAAGAGCAATAATTAGTTAAAACCAAAGATTTTATGAAAAATTTTACCAATTTAAAAGGCACAAAATTTGAGTAATGGTTTTAGATAATAGTTATAACACAACGTCAAGTAAGACATGGTGTATAGCCTTGAGTTAATTGATTAAAAATAGGTTCTCGAAGTATTATGTCCCGTCCCGAAAATATTCCAGACCTGATGTAAGAGCTAAAACTTAGGCAGTTGTTGAAAACTGTTTTTCTAAAAATTGTTAGAAAAAACTGCAGGATGATAAAGTAGAATTTCTTCTTAAAAGGAAAACTATTTTCTACTTGAACGTGTGAGGTAGAGTGCGTCCAATTACGAGATTGGGTCATGACGCTGTAGTAGTTATGACGTCATAGTAGATCTGAATACAAGAGTACAAAGTTTACAAGAACAAAATTACTCATAAATTATTTTTCGGTCTGTTGAGAAATGAGAAACCTTGTGCTATTACTATTTGTGTATCAGCCTTTAATCCCTTGTAGTGGGCCTTATAGTGGGTACATTTTTTGAGGTTAGTTTTTTGTTTATTTCTTATGTTTTATTACTAATGTTAGGTTATATTGTTCATTATTTGCATTGACAAGAGAATGTTGTGTGAGTGTTTCACACCAGATTTCTAAAATATAATTTAAGCTACTTACATTAGTTAGACTAATTTAAGCCATTTGTATAAAGGAATGATAAACTTGATTCAGTTTTTAATTGTGAATGGTTGCACATAAATGGATCATAATATATTTATTTGTAAAAACGGTTCTTAAACAAATATAATTTAAGAACACCCTTAAAAGACAGTTTCATTACATGATTTACTGTCGAAACATAAAACATTATTGTACCGTATTCTAGTATAAAAGGTTCTTTCGAAGAGATTGGATAGACTTAAGTCAGAGATATAGACTGTTTGAAATCAATAGGGAATTTCTAAACCGGAAAACTACGTAAAAAGAGAACACTGAAAAGAAAGTAGTAACAAATAGAACAGAAAGAAACAATAATGCACTATCGTAATACATTTCTTTTCTGTAAAACGTAAAAAGGAAAGGAATAGAAAGGTAGGAATATCCTGTAAGAACCAAAACCGGAACAGGAGGTAATTTTAGTTGCTTAGGAATGGACCTTTGACATTTTAAAACCACTCGTTTATCACTCTTAAGTAAATTCGAATTTATAGATTGCATTTAGGAATTATGTTTTCAAAGACTTACTAGAATTATGTTTTCATTTTGATAATTTCATAGAAATACTGAATTCAAGATTATTTTTTTTAAATTTCAAATCAAAATGTAATTTCCAGGTTAACTTCTTTTTATTTTTCCTACTTTGCTTCCTCCAGTGCAACATCCCGATGTAAGACTTGGCCCCCAGCGCCAATCCCTTCAAACCTCTTCTACTCCTCACCATCATACTTTGAAGGTCCTTAGTTACCTCATCAAGCCATCTAATTCCAGGTCAACCCTTTATATTGTACCATAAATCTGAGCCTTCAATATCCTCTTTGGCATGCTCATCGTCCATTCTCTCTGAGTGACCCATTGTATTCTCTGAGAATTGTTAAATTTTACGACATCCTTTTGTTCTAATATCTCGTCTTTTTCTTGTACGTATATCTGATTCACCGTCCATCATTCTCCTTAACTGCTCCATAGACACGCCGCACAATTTTCTTCTCAAACATTCGACGTGTTTTCTGCTCCTTTTATGCGAGTGTACGTTTTACCACCATAGATGGCAACCAGCCTGATGATATTTTTATGAATTTTCGATTTTGTACTGCAGCTTATTATCTTATTTCTTCTAAATCTAAAGTCAGCACAATATGCCGTACATCCACACTGTACTCCATCCTAAATCGTTGCTCTTATGAACCCTGTATTATCTAGAGTATTTCTCAAACACGGAAACTTGTCGACTTAAATTCAACACCATACGTGTATAGGCTTTGTATGTTTCTCCGCATTTTTAATGCCTTTTTAAAGTAACACACTTTGAAAATCTCGACAGAGTTGAACTGAAATTTCTGAACCACTATCACCATCACATTTTGTAATAGTTGGAACGATATTTTTTTTAATACAAACTACGTATTAAAAAATATCGTATATAAGTTTCATAAAAATAAGTTATATAAAAATATTCATAAAGTTTCTCAGTATAATCATAAAATTAAAAATAAAAGGGCTATAAAAAGCAGTACTAGTAGAAGTAGTAGTAGCAGTAGCAGATGTAGCTGTAGCAACAGTAGTAGTAGTAGTAGTAGTAATAATAATAGTAGCAGTAGTAGTAGTAGTAGTAACAGCAGCATTTACAGTAGTGGCATTAATAGCAGTAGTAGTGTAATATAGTGAGATTGAGAAGGAATAATTATAAAAAGAACGAGAAATATTTATTTTTCTCTATTAATATTAGAATTAATACATTGTCTTTGTAAAATATACACAGCGGTCAGAATTCTAGGAAAGTGCAACTTCGTCTCGTGTTGCATCCGCTGAGCCGTGCGGCGAGGGGTGAGGAGGAGGAGGAGCGTGCCTCCCCGCCGATCGGCTCAGCTGGACGGCGAGACGTGGTCAGTCAGTATTGTACTCACATACGAAACGGGACTCGATAAAAGTTAATGCAATGCAGTAATTGAAATATAAATTAAAATATAATTTTTTATGTGTAATGTGTAATGTGTGATACATGTATGCCGCGTCCGTGTGGGACCGAATTAGTGTAATTCATGAGTTTAGTTCTATTTTATTGAGTGGATTGTGAGAATATTTTTTTGTCCGGTGCTAATTTGGTGGAATGAGGGTGATCGCTCATTTCGGGTTGGTGATGTTGGTCGTCGTGGCTTGCCAGATGGGTGAGTGGTTATATTATATAGATGTATAGTGGGATTTCCTGGAATTCTGACTCGCCCCGTACTTAGCGATTATGTACTTAGTATTTAAGAGGTCGATCCTGCAGTGGTCTTCCGGAAATGGCGGTAAAAGCGCCCAAGGCACTAATTTAGGCTGACCTCCCTCTGAGGTTTGAAGTATCTGTGCCGGCAGCCCTTTCCGGAATATGCACGATCGACATATAGTCTGTAAGTGGTAATAGGTTAAGTTTAGATGAGGGGTAGAGGTTACATTAGGTAGTCAATTAAAGGAGGTCCTAGACCAATTTTATTATTTTCTTTTTTATTTTAAATAATTAAATTTGTAATAAAAATAATCCTGTGAAGCGTAGTATTGGGACGCCACTTAGTAGTAAGAAAAAGGGGGTCCTGGACCAATTTTTATTTTATTCTAAATAATTAAATTTGTAATGATCCTGTGAAGCGTAGTATTGGGACGCCGTAGTATTTGGGTAGTAAGGAAAAGGGGGTCCTGGACCAATTTGTTTTTCTTTTTAAATAATTAAATTTTTAATTAAAATACTGAGGAGCGTATTTTATTTCACCCATCCGCTTCCACCTCATTCCACTCCGGCGAGGCTTACAACTGGTGTCAGGTGTGGGGTACAGCTGCAATAATGGCTGTACCATTAACCGTCGAGCAGGAGATTCAGGAGCTCCTGAGGGCGAACGAAGAACTCGCGACATACAAGGCCAGAGTGGAAGCGGAATTGGCTCAGTTAGCTGCCGAACTAGCAGCGCTGCGTTTAGGTCAGAGAGAGCGGAGTCCTGCGCGGGTGAGGAAGGATTTGGGCCTTCAGTCTTTGATTAAGCCATGGTCTGGTGAAGGAGGTGGCCCTACGGTGGACGAATTTTTGAGAAATCTTGAGTTAGTTGCTAAAACCGGGAATTGGGACGACGCCGATAGGAAAACTATTTGTAGGTTGAAGGTTACAGGAGCAGCGGCAGCTTGCTTAGATGCATATCCCGAGTTGAATTCCGACCATGCCACGTTTGCACGGTTCACGGAAATCTTGCGAAATCGGTTTGAAGGAGAACGCGATCCGGAACGGCATTTGCTCGCACTGAATACCGTCAAACAGGGGACCAACGAGAAGGCGAGGGCTTTCGCGGATCGTTGTAGAATTTTGGGACGGCAGGCCATGCCACAGCCTACTGACCCCCACGTCGCCGAATGGGCGCGGTCCCAGATGGAACGGACCTTGCTGTCAGCCTATGTTCGGGGACTGTCGAGTACAGCAGCCACTACCCTACAGATCTATCCACCAAAGGACTTAGAAGAAGCGATCAAGGTGGCCGAGCGGATCGAGCAGATTCAAGAAACACAGAAGCGAACGAGAGAGGTGTTCGGGGCGAGTGCGTTAGGGCTATCCGATCCAGAGCCAGGGGCGACGGTAGACGCTGTAGCTCAAGTTCGAGGTTCGGCTCCTATTCAAGGCTCTTGTTTTTCGTGTGGAAAGATTGGTCACTACGCTCGAGACTGTAGGAGACCGCGACGGACGAATGAGACGGGCCGTGCAAACAACAATTGGAGAGCAGGCATCTCCCAGGGTGTTCTCCAACCAACCCAAGGGCGTGCGTGCTACGTTTGTGGAGAGATTGGCCATTTTGCTGCCCGTTGTCCAAAAAGATTCTCTACACGACGAAGCGAGAATGGAGAAAAGAAAACGCCCATGATTACGAGTGCGGTGGCCGCGGCCAACCCAAACGAGAACGGCTCAGCGACTGCCCCGCTGCCGAGCCCGTAAGTCAGGGGCACACGTGGATTCCAAATGTTGTATCGGAAGGAGGTGGCCTGACTGTGACCACGGTCCTGCAGGGGATGGAAAGAAGGTTGCTAGTGGATACCGGGGCAGAATTGTCCATCCTTAGGGAGGCTGTTCCGGGGGTAGAAATCGAACGAGTCCAAATGGTAGCCAAGGGTGTTACAGGTGCAAGACTGGGCGTCGTGGGAGTGCAGGAGTTACAGTGTGAAGTGGCCCACTTAAGAGTGCGTCATAAATTCGTGATTGCTGCAATCGAGTCTGAAAGAGAGGGACTTATGGGATTAGATCTCTTGAGAAAGTTAAAAGCGGTAATTGATACGGGGAACGGTCAAATACGTTTCAGCGGGGTGACGAGAGTGATGGCGTGTTCCAAGGAAGGCCATGGTCATGCGGAGAATGCAATGGAAGACGACAGTCGAACTACGGAAGAAGGGCGGAGGAGTGCGTATAGCGCACGACACCCTGGTGAGGGTCGGATAGGAAATACGCGGCGTGCGCTAAGTGGTAGCCGTGAAAGAGGCCAAAGGGAGGAGGAGACGACCAGAGCCCAGGTGTTGAATGTGAGGACAGTTAGTAGGGTGGAACTACCCGCCTATTCGGAGCTGCTGCTAGAGGCTAAGGTCTCTGGTCTGGCCGAGGATGAAACCGTGTTAACAGAACCAGTGAATCAACAAGGGGGAGTGCGAGTGGGGCGCAGTGTGGACCATGTAAGAAGGGACCGAGTTCGGGTTCGAGTCATCAATACGGCAGCGAAGGGTATTGTATTGCAGAAAAACCAAATATTGGGAGTTGCCGAGGTTTTAGGAGTATCAGCCGTAACTGGTCACCACACAGAGACTGCAACTACTGAGGGAGCAAGGGAGGTATTCAC
Source organism: Catonia carolina (assembly GCA_035578175.1). Classification (NCBI taxonomy): domain Eukaryota; kingdom Metazoa; phylum Arthropoda; class Insecta; order Hemiptera; family Achilidae; genus Catonia; species Catonia carolina. The sequence goes on from JAQMRL010000002.1 coordinate 89,178,609, forward strand.
CGAGAAGTTGAGTCATCTTGGACAGGAAGATGGTATGGTGTTACGGCGGGTACTACAAGACTATGCGTCTGTGTTCGAGGAGCCAAGTCGAGAGGGATGCAAGGTCGGAGTCCAACATAGAATTCATACCACAGAAGAGAGGCCAATTGCCAAGCGGCCTTACCGTGTCCCGTATCATCTACGTCCAGTAGTAGAGGAACACTTAGCTGACATGTTGGACAAGGGTGTTATTGTACCCTCGACGAGCCCGTGGTCTGCTCCGGTGGTGCTGGTGCGTAAGAAAACACCAGATGGGAGTGTTAAATATCGTTTCTGTACTGATTTTAGAGCCTTGAATGAAGTGACGCGAGCTGATGCGTACCCGTTGCCCCTTATACAAGAGACCCTCGAACATTTGGGACAAAGTCGGTACTTTACCACCTTGGACTTACACAGTGGGTATTGGCAGATACCAATCGCCGAGGAGGATCGAGAGAAGACGGCCTTCACAACTGTAGGTGGCCACTTCGAATACCAGCGCATGGCGTTTGGGTTGACTGGAGCTCCCGCGACTTTCCAAAGGATGATGGATAATTTATTGGCCGACGTACTAGGCGTAGAGTGCTTGGTCTACCTTGATGACGTCGTGATTTTCAGCAGGGATATTCACCAACATGCGGAGCGATTGAAACGAGTGCTGCAAATATTTAAGGAAGCCAACCTGAAGGTTAACTTGGAGAAATGTGAGTTCGCTCGGGACCGTGTGAACTACCTAGGTCATGTAGTGACGTCGGCTGGTGTGAAGCCCGATCCAGGCAAGGTCGAGGCGGTGAAGAACTTCCCGGCTCCGAAAAACGTGCGGGAAGTCAGAGGATTTCTAGGTCTCGCAGGCTATTACCGCAGATTTGTGCCAAATTTTGCAGCCCTGGCCAACCCGCTAACTAAACTCACGAAGAAGGATAGTCCGTTTCAATGGAAGGCCGAACAAGAGGAGTCCTTTGGCCACCTGAAGGATGCCCTGTGTTCAGAAACGGTGTTGATGTACCCAGACTTTCGAAAACAATTTGTACTCGCGACAGACGCGTCCGGCACGGCACTGGGCGCAGTATTGTCCCAGGATACGGAAGACGGTGAAAGGCCGATTGCATTTGCAAGCAGAATGTTGAATAGTGCCGAGAAGAATTATTCCACCACCGAGAGGGAGTTATTGGCGGTCGTCTGGGCTACACAGCAGTTTCGGTGTTACCTACTGGGGCGGAATTTTACGTTGGTAACGGACCACGCGGCACTTAAATGGATGTTGAGCTTACGGGATCCATCATCTCGACTGACACGATGGGCCCTGCGATTAGCAGAATTCGATTACACCGTCATACATAAGCCAGGCAGGCGCCATACTAACGCTGACGCGCTAAGCCGAGCCACTATGGGGGTAGCGATGGTGACCGATGAATTGAGCCTTAAGAAAATCCGAGAAGGTCAGGCCACAGATGAATTTTGCCAAACCCTAATGGTAAGTCCCCGGACGGGAGAAGTCAGAAAGTTGGACGAACTACTGTACTGGAGAAATGGCAAGGGCGAAGATAAGCAGTGGCGTCTCGTTGTACCAGAGGGCCTGAGAAGGTCGGTCATCCAATCTTGTCATGATGCGGTGTGGGCGGGTCACCCAGGAGCGGAACGCACTTTTGCGAGAGTGAAGCAAAAGTATTATTGGCCGCGAATGTGGACCGAAATTGAAGAATATGTACGCCGTTGTCACTCATGTGCGCAGCGGAAGTCTCCGGCCAAGTTGACTGTACCTCTGGCGGAAGCATTCGAACCGACCTTCCCCTTCGAGATGGTGTCCTTAGACATCGTTGGACCATTACCTACAAGCAGGAAGGGAAATAAGTACCTTCTAACCTTCGTAGACCACTTCTCTCGCTACGCTGAAGCAATCCCCGTCGTCGACCAAACCGCTGAGACAATAGCCGAAGCCTTTGTGACTAGAATTATCTCACGCCACGGGGTCCCGGAACAACTGCTAACCGATCAAGGGCGAAATTTTACTTCGGAGCTTTTCCTGGAAACCTGCAAGTACTTGAGGATAAGAAAACTCCGAACTACGGCGTACCACCCAGAGTGTAACGGGAGGTTGGAGAGGTTACACCGGACTCTAGTAGACAGCATGAGTCACTTTGTGAGGAGTGACGGGAGAGATTGGGATAAATGGGTTCCCTTTGCCTTGATGGCTTACCACTCGGTACCACACACCTCCACAGGCTTTACACCGTATTACCTCCTTCATGGAAGAGAGATGGTAACGCCGTTCGATTACACTGTCCCGGATAACGTCTGTGTAAACGTGGAAGATCACATTATTCAACTGAGCCAACGGCTGAGGCAGGCATACGAGCAGACAAATAAGAATTCGATAGCGGCGGCTCGCGACAGGGCAAGGTACCAGGAAAAAGGCAAAAATTTGCGAGAATTTGAGGTCGGAGATATGGTGTATGTCCTTGTCCCGTCAATTCGCCCCGGGCTAGCAAGAAAATTCAGGCGCCCTTGGAAAGGGCCGTGTAGGGTCAAGAGAAGGGTATCCCTGGTCGACTATGAAGTGGTCATGGCAGATGGGAAGACCATGGTGGTACACGTAAATCGAATGAAACCGGGACATAATGAAGCCACGGCGACGCGTGTTACATCTCCCGCTCGCGAAGAGAGGCGGGAACAACCTACGGCTGAAGCCCCACGCGAGGAAGAAAGCGAACAAGAGGAGGATCTAGAATACCGACCACTAAGTGATGCGGAGTTCGATAGTGACTCAGATGATCACCTGATAGACGGTATAGAGATGGAGAGGCCGCCCCCTGGAAGATTGGACGCTGGAAGAGAAGGACCTCTAGCGGTTGAGGAGGAGGATGTGTTTGGTGAACCTGACAGCCCACCAGAACCGGTAGATAGAATAAGGGAGGATCCGACGTACCGCCCATCTCCACAGGCGCGTCTGCCGAGCCAAAGGTCTCCATACAGTCTGCGCAGTAGGAATCGATCGCAAGAATAGAGGACCAGGATACACTTCAGAAGGGAACCCCAAACCTATGATGTATATAGTTAGCTCGTAGGAATTTACTAGGTTAATTGTAAGTCTACAGTAGACTCTGGTACCCAGATGGGGGATGGAACCAGGGGAGTATCGGTAGATGGAACTGGATCGAGTAGGGGAAGTCGCCCGGTACTCGCCCGAAGTTCTTGATACCAGGAGTGCGGACCAAACTTATAACTAATAGGGTGTATGTGTCGTTCCAGGTGGAGTGAGCCTGGCAATACAAGATGCCGCAAAGAAAGAAGGCGTGTGGTTCATAAAGAAGGGAGGAGTTCTATTAACCGGAGACTATTGGAGAGTGATAGTATCGATCAATGTGACCGAAATCTGTGGTGAACTCGCATCACTAAAGGAGTTCACCAGTGGAGTAAGCCAAATTCTATGGCAAGCCGGCAGCGAAGTCAAGGGGTTGGAAACTCAGCAGAGAATCATGGTCCGCGTTCAAGAAATCGAGGAAGGAATGTACGAAGCGAGTCACACGCTGATGAACCTTTTGCTCCAAGGGAGAGTGCGACGGGGTTGGTTCAACTTAGGCGGAAGGGTGTTGAAGGTTTTATTCGGGACGCCAGAAGAACAGGATATGCGACAGGTGGAGAGGAGCATACAGGTGCTGGAAAGTCAAACGGCCAACTTGATTCATCTGACGGATGATCATCTAACCTTGACGCGACAACTCAGTCGACGTGCGGAGCAGAATTCCCGGCAGTTGGTGGCATTCGCAAAACAGGTGCGCGAAGAAGCCGACAAGCTGCAGCAGCGACTGGTGGAGATCGGAAAGAAAACGTCCGACCTAGATCGGTTCGTCCATGTGTTCGCCAATACATCCATGATGTTGCAAGAATTAGAATTAGTGTTTTTAAAAGGACTTATAGATTTAAGGAATTTAGTTTTAGCGATGGAGGGGCTGTCCTCTGGTAAGTTAAGTGTAGGTTTAATCTCACCTAGTGAGTTCACTGAAATTGTAAAGCGAGTCAGAACTTCCCTGCCCACTGGACTAGATTTGATCGCGGGGTTTAGTGCCGCAGACATTTACGATTATTACCGTGTGGCAAAAACTCGTGCGTTAGCAGTTGGTGGTGTGATTAAAGTGTTAATTGACTTACCGCTGTCCTCAGCAGGGAGGCAGTTTATGTTGTTTCAGGTGCGAACATTTCCAGTGATTGATGAGCAGACCGGACTTAGCACACGGTACAACCCTGATTCAACCCACTTCTTGGTGAGTGTCGACCAGGAACAATACGCGGAGCTGCAAGCCGAGGACCTTGAGGAATGCCGCAAGGGGTCTGTCCAGGTATGTCCTGCAGTGTTCCCAATCATCAACCGTCACCACGCCTCTTGTCTGAGCTCACTCTATCTGGGAGATATGGCAGTCGCCAAGAAAGTTTGCCCGAGAGCCATTTTGATGACCAACCACGAAGACATATGGAGCTGGGATGGATCTATGAACCAGTGGATCTACAGCATCGCCGGAGAGCAAAATCTGATATCCCAATGTCATCAAGGAGACGCAGTTGAAGTATCGGAACAGTTGATCGGCGGAGTCGGTGAGATCCCGGCTGCGAAGGGTTGCAGCCTGACGACATCATCGTATCGCATCCTGCCAAATACCAGGGGCAGTAGTGAGGCGAAACTGCAGCGTCGCCTTGTACGGATCCAGGTTCCCGTCACCGGGCTCATCGTTTCCCTTGATGAGCCAACGGACAAGCAAGAGGTGCAAGAGGCAATTCAACACATTCGAAGCAGTGGGGTGCAGTGGCCAGGCGAATATGGAGTCAGTGAGAGCACGGTGGAACAGCTACAACGATCCTTGGAAGAAATCCGCAAGACCCGACCAAAGGAGGCGGCTTGGAGCGTGGCGGTGGTGCCAACTATCATCGGCCTCGTGGCGGTGGTGACAGGGCTCCCAATGCTGTGGTATTGCCGGAGGAGGTGTAGACAACCAGCGAGATCCAGCGACCAAGGAGACACTCACCCGGAACCAGCGGAGCCATTATCAGTCATATACAGGCTAGCCCCCGGAGAAGTCCGAACCCTACGGAAGGTAACCACGGATGGTGAAGAAGTGATCGTGGGTGGTGAAAGTGCGGTGGAATCAGGTTCCGCCACCATTAATTAGTGCAACGGGGCTATGCGCCACCTTTTTCATGGGAGGGAGTGTTGTAATATAGTGAGATTGAGAAGGAATAATTATAAAAAGAACGAGAAATATTTATTTTTCTCTATTAATATTAGAATTAATACATTGTCTTTGTAAAATATACACAGCGGTCAGAATTCTAGGAAAGTGCAACTTCGTCTCGTGTTGCATCCGCTGAGCCGTGCGGCGAGGGGTGAGGAGGAGGAGGAGCGTGCCTCCCCGCCGATCGGCTCAGCTGGACGGCGAGACGTGGTCAGTCAGTATTGTACTCACATACGAAACGGGACTCGATAAAAGTTAATGCAATGCAGTAATTGAAATATAAATTAAAATATAATTTTTTATGTGTAATGTGTAATGTGTGATACATGTATGCCGCGTCCGTGTGGGACCGAATTAGTGTAATTCATGAGTTTAGTTCTATTTTATTGAGTGGATTGTGAGAATATTTTTTTGTCCGGTGCTAATTTGGTGGAATGAGGGTGATCGCTCATTTCGGGTTGGTGATGTTGGTCGTCGTGGCTTGCCAGATGGGTGAGTGGTTATATTATATAGATGTATAGTGGGATTTCCTGGAATTCTGACTCGCCCCGTACTTAGCGATTATGTACTTAGTATTTAAGAGGTCGATCCTGCAGTGGTCTTCCGGAAATGGCGGTAAAAGCGCCCAAGGCACTAATTTAGGCTGACCTCCCTCTGAGGTTTGAAGTATCTGTGCCGGCAGCCCTTTCCGGAATATGCACGATCGACATATAGTCTGTAAGTGGTAATAGGTTAAGTTTAGATGAGGGGTAGAGGTTACATTAGGTAGTCAATTAAAGGAGGTCCTAGACCAATTTTATTATTTTCTTTTTTATTTTAAATAATTAAATTTGTAATAAAAATAATCCTGTGAAGCGTAGTATTGGGACGCCACTTAGTAGTAAGAAAAAGGGGGTCCTGGACCAATTTTTATTTTATTCTAAATAATTAAATTTGTAATGATCCTGTGAAGCGTAGTATTGGGACGCCGTAGTATTTGGGTAGTAAGGAAAAGGGGGTCCTGGACCAATTTGTTTTTCTTTTTAAATAATTAAATTTTTAATTAAAATACTGAGGAGCGTATTTTATTTCACCCATCCGCTTCCACCTCATTCCACTCCGGCGAGGCTTACAGTAGCAATGGTAGAAGTAGTAGTAACAGCAGCATTTACAGTAGTAGCATTAATAGCAGTTATAGCAGTAGTAAAATAAGTAGTAGCAATAGTAGTAGCAGTATTGGCAGTAGTAACTTTCCGATTACTTAATTTTTGAATACTTTCCCAATAATCCTCGTATTTAAATTACATTTGGTAACGCGTTTTCAGTCTGTACCAATAGTAGATAAAATTAGTTACACCATAACATCCAGCAATCGACCACTTCGGACATTAAAATTTCCAGTAAATATTTGAAGAATAGTTTTTAACGACAACATTGCACTAATTGTAACTCACCTAACCCTATTAGAACAAAGAAGTACCAATTGGCTTTTAATAATACTGCAGTAAACGTAAAATGTTCTTAAAAGTGGGTAAATCTGTACTTTTATGATTATGCTTTAAACTTGTATTCGTATGCTTAAATGTCGGCATGTTCTGTATGATAAGAAACGATTTTAAAAGAGTGGAAATACATGGTAACTAATTTAACTTACTTTAACTATTCGTTGCCTTAATAATGAAATGTACGAAAACCTAAACTAACATTTAAACTGTCCAAGTGGTAGCGCAAAGATATTGTTTAGCCGCTGATAGAATCAATCGAAATAAAGCGCATTTCTTCCAAAATACTAACATTATAATCATATATATTTTGTGTATTATATATAAAGGAATTAATCATTAGGTACTCAGATATAGGTAAATCAAAAACAGGAGTCTTGAATAGTTAATGAAATTACACAATTTCCCAAACCGTCATTTCTATTTTCAAATGTATTTATTGTTTTCTAATGCAAGTCAATTTTTAATTTATTATCTACTATCACGAATGACTTCGGTGCGATACAAAACTGAATGTTAAAATTTCCAAACCTAAGCTAGAAATCAAACCTAGAAATTTTGATTTACTAATAAAGGGTGATTCAAAAAGAGCGCCGGTTTTGATATGTCAAATTAAGAGATTTATTTTATTGAAAAACTGAAAATAAATACATCAACAAGTTCATCTTACCTTCCGATTTCATGTATGAAAAATGATGTCATGCATGTGCCCTCCTCTACTGCGCTGGCACGCATCAGCTCTGTCCATGAAATTGGATATTACTGCACGACAAGTTTCGACTTCCATTTGCCCGATAACCTGTCGAATTTCCTCCTTCAAGTCATTGATGTTTCGGGGTTTATTGGCATACACCAATGACTTCAGATGACCCCAAAGATGAAAGTCACAAGGCGACAAGTCACACGACCTTGGTGGCCATTGATGGTCGGAATTACGAGAAATGATGCGATCCTGGAACCGTTCACGGAGCAACAACATTGTTTCTCGTGCAGCGTGACAGGTGGCACCATCCTGCTGAAACCACAACTCGTCAATGTCCATTCCATCCAAATGACGCCACAAAAACTCCCTAATATCGTACGGTATCGGTAACAGCCACACTGTCACGAACCAACGCAACGTTCTGCTCAGTTCGGCCAGAACGACGACGTCCAGAACTTTTAAGGTCGACTGTTGAACCCGTCTCAAAAAACTTTTTCATGAGCCTGCGAACTGTTGATTCATTCAGTGCTTCATTACGTCCTAGAGTACCGCGAAGTCGCCTGACAGTAGCCGCATAACTCTCTCCACTCTGGTAAAATGTTTTGACGATTAACACTCGTTGTGCAATAGTAAACTTCTCCATGGTTAGACACAGACTGCGAGAGTACTACACTGCGAACAAGAGAAACTACAACTGAATCGTCAATCGGAATGTTCTCCGAAATAGAAATGAGGTCTAACAATGTTGCCAACCGATAAACAAAAATTTACCAGCCGTTTAAAAACCGGCGCTCTTTTTGAATCACCCGTTATAATAAGGAATGTTCATTATTTATTTTAATTGGTCCCATTATTTGTTTGACCATTAGCGACTAAAGTGTGTTATTGAACTGTATCGCTGAATTTAAGTAAGTAAAAATTTTCCAAATACTGTTTGGAGATTGAACCCAGAACCTTCCGCTTTCCAACTCAGGTAATCTACCCATCTAAACAACTAGACCATTGAAACGGGTGTTTTAAAATTTATATTACAGTAATAAATCGTTATAAAAAGTAAACAAGAAAAGAAAATATTTGCTATGAGTGATCACTTCAAGATAAAATGCTACCTGTCTCATATTCTTTATACTTTGGGATATTTAATTTGAAAGGTTCATAGAAGATTTAACGACTATTCGATTACTCTCCACGAGAAATCTTTCAAAGTAACTGAGCTAAGTCATCAATCATAATATCGTAGTTAAATGTAAAAACATTACCATCATCCATTTACTACGCAAGTAAACTTTTTAAAAATTGAGATTTTAAAAATTATATTCTTGGTTACATTATTATAAAAATAGTTATTTTTAATCATAACAAAATATAAGTTTTAAATTAAAATACGATGTTATGAATTAATATTGTGATTTAATTCAAATATTTTTTAATTGACTTTACAATTTCGGTCAAAAATAAGGTGTACGTTCTTTACTTTTATCAAAAAATATTTGTCAAATCACATTTTATAAGATCGTTGTGTACGGCGGCTGGACAATTGTGTTTTGACTAAGAGACACTTGTGTTTGAATGCCTTCACGTTGTGACAGAATAATTCTTTGCGTTCCTGGCCCCTTCACTTGTATTTCTATTATTTTACCTTGTAAATTGTTCTAGTAATGTGTTTTATTTATCTGGATTGTTTTATTATATTCTTTGTTCCACGAGAAAGTTCAATGATTGTTTTATATAAAAACTAGTTTCCCAGTTCTAGAAAGCGAGTTCTGCAAACAGTTGTGAAGTGGGTTAAAAATGGTTTGTCTATAACACGTCGCATATTGCAGCAGTTTCTTTTTGACGGGCAGTATACTATTGTCTTCGGGTTGTTAGTAGGAATCAATTATTTATTTGAATGTAAATGGCCTTATTTATTCTTAGTTAAATTTCGAAACACATTTAATCAAATATTCTTTAATTAGGTTTTGTTGTTTAGTTTAAATTCTAGATGTTATAAATGTAACAATTGATTAAAGTAATTAAAATGTAAAAACATTTCTTATAAATTTTAAAAAAGGTTTGGTTATTATAAGTAACCAGATCCTGAAAGAATCTAGAATTAATGTTACAATATATAATAATTAAATGGTTTTAATTAGTAAATTACTTACCGAGATAATTTTTCAACCAAAACTTTTTTCAATTTATATTCCCAACTCTTAGAGTTGAAGAAAAGTTTTTAAATAACTTTTATGTACAAGTACGAGAATAACGTCGACCTCCCTTAAGAGAATCCTGATTACCATGTTTCATATTTCATAAACTTGGTACATGGAAACGGCTTTAATTGGTTCTTTAAAACCTCTTCAATATTCTACAATAGGTATTCGAAGATTATTACCAATTCGCAAATTAGCGCAACCAATTTGTGTTTAGTTGTATTCAAATCAGCCCCACACAGGCACCTAATCACCAATGAACTATCATTTCACACTCAATACAATTAACCTAATGTACCATTTTGCCTAATTGTCAAAACAATAATTGACTGGGATCTATTTATTCTTGGGATCTATAAGCAAATCACATGCGGTCTTCTGGTTGTAAAGTTGTCCTATAAGATCCATTTAGATAACCAAAGAAATTATACGTTTATACCACATTTAAAAGATCAGAATATCCACTACGATTTCCATGAATTTTTATTTGTAAATGTGTACCGTGTTGTTTTTATTTAAAGAGTGACTATTTATTCATTTTTTATAATAAAAATCTTCATTTTATTCCCTATAAGTAATTAAACACCACCTTCGTAGTGTAGGGGTAGCGTACTAGACTAAAAACCGGAAGTTCCCAGGTTTGATCTGGAAATGAAAACAACGATCTACAAATGAGTCACTGATGATAACCAATCATTTTAAATGATTTATATAACTAAACTAAAATAAGACTTATATAACTAACTTATATAAACTAAAGAGAAAAATTTTAGGTTATTTAGTATAAACTTTCTGACGAATATATTATCTGTCGGCACATTAGGTATTGACACATGGTGTTGCTTATTATCATAAATTGATTTTTTTCTGGTTTAACGTCCGACTGTTCTGCAATTACTGCTAATGCAGACGGTGAAGGGTGAAATTATTTTTGTAACGTATGAAAATATGCCGTGCCTGAATGGGATTCGACCCCAAGACCGCATGATGGGAGGTGAGCACGTTACCAACTACACCAATGCGACCGGCATTCTAAATTGAACAGATTCCATTGTACACACATTATGGAATAAAAAAAAATTAATAAATACACTTACACGTAAATATATACACTAAACAATATAATAAATAAATATATGCACAAAAAACTGTTGATTTCATGTCACAAACATAAGTAAATCTACAAAGTACATTTTGATATTTACTGTATATTACCTTTTATCAAGTTAAGGCTTATATGCATAGTGACGTAAAAAAGTATTAACATATTTATTTTAAATTATGGAGAAATGATCATGAAAATAATAGCGTGTAAGCTTGCTGGCCACAACGAGCGCTGCACTCAAATTGACGGAAATTAGAACGACCGAACCTTCGGGACTGTATGTATTAGATATGATATAATTGTAATAGTTCTAGTAACATATTGTCATAATAATTATAGTCCATTGTTTTATGAATTGTGTATTAAAAATAAGAAAACAATAAAATCTAAATTAGTGTTATATGTGTACATTTGTGTAATAAAATCATGTAAATTATTATTATTTGTTAAAAATTATGTAAAATGAAAAAGTTAGAATAACATTTCTAAGTAACTTTTCAATGTTTATTTTTATAACCGTTACAGTTACACACTATTTGAAATGAAAGTCGTAAATAAAAGGTTTTAATAATTACAGTATTTTAGAAAACTTTTGGCGACAAAAAACTTTTATGTTCCATAAATTTTAAGAAGATACGCAAGACTGTTCTTAAAACAAAATAAGATAGCAATTCTTTTTTTAATTCCTGCAATGCCCTAATGTTTTTATTTTTACATATTGTTTATTCAAAAATTTCGTAACTGAAAAATTTTCAATTAGGTATATTAAAGTATGCGTACGATTATAAATAGTATATTTACAGTTCGATTAAATAATCATTACCACATTCATCAGGCCGACCTGTTGGTGCAGCAGTCAGAGAAATTAGCTTTTATGTAAGGGTTCCCGGGTTGATTCCTGTTAGATTTTACGTTTTTTCATGATTTCATAAATGTGCTGGTTATTTCAGATGAAATAAAAAATATCAATGAGTAATAAATTTCAAAATTACACAACCACTCTAATATTTTTGGTATTGCACTTGTCAACAGTGATTACAAACTTCTAAAACCGTTTGGTGAGCTGGATTTTTTTGGCTTTACTTTTTATTACGGTACTGTACATTGTGCTGCACAACTTCCGTAAATAATATTTAAATGGCGGTAGGGAATTTCACTTGAAGGAGAAGAGGTACCCAGTGGTACATTCTTCGTTTAAAAATTCGGGTATTGTCCGTTACTCAGACCAAGAGGTCTCTACTCCATTTTCGCTTTAAACGTCGCACAGTTGGGAAGTTCCTTGTAGCTAGATCACGGGCTAGTTGGTTCGGATGGTCATCTAGTTTTTCGTGAAATGTACTATACAAGGACGCGGTTAGCTCCTGTACTGTCGGAATTTTGAAATCGTTGTGGAGCTGGATTTAAGTGACAATCGTTTGAGATTTTTTTAAATCATTTTTTTCTTTAATGTAGAGCCTACACGTTTATTTTCTATGTTGTATGTTTTGTTTGTTATGTTTTGTAGAGGAGTACTGTTGAGTGTCCACTTTTAACCCCATTTTTTGACTCATGCTTACTTATAGCTACTTTGGGCTGACTGTAAAAATAATAAATTAAAGTTAAAAAATCGTCTATTACACTTCATTATCGGAATGCGCAAAACAGTCGGACGTAAAACCAAAAGAAAAAGTACTACATTAATCAGCTACAAACTTTGACAATTTTATGTTTTTGTAAGATTAGTCTAGAATCATTATCCAGGATTTTAGTATGCAGTTTAACAGTTTTAAAAGAAGCTTTAACCGAATGACTAACCCGTCTAAAACAAATTGATATCCATCATCCCATTTATCAGCTTAAGTAATACATTTTAAGAGTAATTAATCTTTGTAATTGATATGTTTTTGCATACTGAACATTTAGAATAACATTTAATCCAAGTAAATAACTAAATATTTAACACAGATTGAATCACACTAAACTGAAGCGTCAAAAACTATCGAACAGAGCAAAACTTCTCTATAGGCATATTGGAAAATATTTTCATTTACCACTAAAACAAGTACTTTCTGTCTATAAATACCTGCTAAGTTCTATCTGGACATGATTTATGCTAGTCAAATATATATTTCTACAACTCGCTTGCTAAACGCAATCTAAAATACTTTAGACTATTACTAACCCTCCTTAGTACAAGACGATACTTTACACAACGACCTTCAAATTCCTTAAGTTATTATGTAATTAATGAACACTCATCCGAAAATCAAACTGGATAAGTTCTTCTTCTTCCTCTCACAATCAAGGAAGGCTTCCGCCTAGTCCTACTCACAACAGCGATAAAACTATTGAATTATTGCTATCTCTTGCGTGGCCTCCCAATATCTCTCCTCCCCACCGGTCTACATTGCAAAACGTTAAGAGGGATCCTTCCCTTAGGCATTCTCTCTACGTGCTCACTACATTAATTTCGATATTCTGCAATCTTCCCATCCAGGTTCTAAATATCCAATTCCGTTCTTATGTCCTCATTTCTTAGTTAGTCCCTACGACTGCAACCATTTTTTCTTCATAGGAATCGCATCTCTGCCGCCTGTACTCTACTCTCTTGTGGCCTGGTACTAAACGACGACTCACTTCCTTAGAGTAGAACTGGGGCAGCCATCACCTTGTAAAATGTTACGTGAGTTTATTTTCCTGTTCTCCTGCCGAGAGTTTTGCTAATATTCTCGCATACTGCTTTAAATTTGGCAACCTTCTTCTTCATTCCCAAATCTAGATCAAAGCCGAAGTCACAACCTAAATAATTGCATTGTGATATTAAACTTGTTCGAGCACCTCATCATCTACCACAATTTTAGACCTGGTAGTATATTTGCCAGTGAATGCCACTGGAGAAGTTTCAAAGACGTATGTACACCTTGAGGAAAACGCTGGTCAGTAAAGTACGAAAAGAGACAGTATTCAAATTGTATTACATCTTGATTCTGCCAGTTTTACTGTATGGTTTGGAGTGTTGAACTCTGACTGTTCATAAGATATCAATAATAGAGGCTGCTGAGATGAGATTATAAAGACGTTTACCAAAGTATCGTTTAATGAATTATAAAGTAAATTAAGATATTTCATTTTTGATCTAATTCTTTCTTACTGAGGAACTGCTTTTACGACATATGACTTGTCGCTGGGGACCAGATTACACCTCCTGGAATGTTATGTGTATTTGGTAGTTCTGTATGGAGTGGAAACTAATTCCCTCAGTAAAACAACTACAAAAGAGATTGAAGCCTTTAAACTGTGGCTCTACCAAAGAATTTTGAAGATACCGTGGACGAGAGGGTGACGAACTTGGAAGTGTTGCGAAAAATCAACAGAAACTTAAAACTTGTCAACACAATGAAATGCCAAAAACTGTCATACTTGGGACCATTTTGAGAAATAAAAAATATACATCTTGCTTCAGCAAATATTCCAGGGTATTATTGCAGGACGGAGAGCACCAGGACGAAGAAGAATATCCTGGCTGACAAACCTACGGACTTGGTTTGACAAGAGTTAGGCAGAACAGTTCAGAATTGCTACGAATAAGGTGTAGATAGCGATGATGATAACCAATATTCGGAATAGGATTGGCACCTAAAGAAGAAGAAGAAGAAGAAGAAGAGAAGAAACTGGATTTTATAATTCATTTTTTAGTTCATATGAAATTTTTTTTATTTCTTATTGATAAGGTATTTGATCTGTAGCCAATCTGAAACCACCTTCTAAACAGTCCGTATTTCTATAAAGGAAACTCGTACTTTTGCTAAAAAGTAATTTAAAGTAAAAGAACGCAACACGAAATACCATAGTACAGTCGGTGCGCTAATATTTATATTTTTTTCGCTTTTAGATTTTTTTTACGTTACTAATACCATCAGATTAATAAAAATTAACTTCCCTTATAACCGCTATGCCAAATTAAAAGTCTTGCGCTTTACATAAACATAATTATTTAATGTATTATCTTCTAGTTAGTAAACATAAAGCCACAACTGAAACTTCGCCAGGAACCCGTTTCATCAGAGAATTCCAGAGGCACCTAGTTACCGACTGGCCTAAAGGTTCAGGTATATCCAAGAAATCAGAGGAGAGTACAACCGTTCTCTTTTTTTCTGACGCATATTATGTCCTATACAATAAAATAATTGTGTAACCTTTTGTTTCGTACGAACTAAGGTGAGTTAGTGATAGTTCTAAGTATCTCAAACTTAGCTGCTTCTAACAGAACCATAGTGAGTTATAAACTATACTAATTGCCAAGCCTCATCAAGGTATTTATCAACATTTTTGTGGGTTAAAGATAAGTGAATACTTTTATTTAAAAAGTATGAATGTATTATACTTTTTGCTTTGTTTAAAATGCTTACAAGCGTAAAATACTTTCAAACTAATATAAAGTACGACTTTCATTGTATAATAAATACAGCAAGTTGAATTTGTTAGGTAGAGCAGCTTAAGAAATATTTTGAAACATAAAATTATTATGTCAAATATCCATATTACATTAAAATAAAATACACAATTCTTTCATATAATTATCAGATTAAATTATCAGACAATAAAGAAAAAATAAGCATTATTCTACCTCTTTGCCAATCTATTCTCATACTGGAAGTAGTGAATACGTAGACAAGTTTATCTTTTCCATACAAAAAGATAAAAAGTTACAGTACATTTTCAGTGATTTATGTATGAGTATTCCAACTATATTATTTATTTCTTTACATAAATATAACAAAATTCCGAAAATAAATCCATCATAGTGCACTAAATGGGATTCGTGATCACAATCAAACGTCAATAAATTTGATGCAATAACTTTTGTCGAACAAAAATGAGTCATAATATTTGCGTTGACGTTTTCGTATTATTCACCCAGTAAACAAATTCCTTCTACGTAATAAATTATTTAAACGTAACGTTTAGAGCGTCTAATTGGGTAATTCTGAATAATTTACAACATTAAATGCAGATTCCAAAAGGGGTAATGCTGCTTTAAATTAGGGAAATGTTGGTCATTACTGTCCTTTAAAAAAATCTAACGAAGGAGGTTAAATTTTATTTCCATTTCCGGTATTTGAACGGATGGTATTATACAGCGTGCATTTAAAATATTCATTTCTTTTTGTATAAAAAAATTGAAGTCGTAAAGGTTTTTAAATTTATACAATGTGAATTTAAATTTATATGTAAAAATAATATTAATAAATTGTGTCTACAAAAGTTTAATTTATTTTTATTTTTTAGTTTAAGAGGACATGTATCCGGAAATTTTTTGTCAACAATTTTATTAACTATATGTTAAACTATTAGAAAATTTTATTCATAGTAGGATAGCTTTAAAAAATAAAACCCGTTGTATCTTCTCAAATAAAACTTCATTTAAAATTTAGGACAGAGTCTAATAACTTAAAGCCAATATTAAAATATTTAGTACGCTACAAAGTCTAATATAAAATATGAAAAAAATAATCACTTATATATCCAAAACTTAGATACGGTTCAATCGCCGAACAACAGCATAATTTATCGAGCAGTTTTAATGCGAAGTGGTTCTCGTGTCGTTCGAGGTTTTGCTGGTACTTATATTTTACACGATGGATTTCATTAAGTACCAAAGGTACTTCAAGATAACCGGGAATTCGGAAAAAATCAATTTTATGATTTTTAACCTAAAATGTTTTGTCTTTTTACTTGAGTAAAACGATGAATTTTCGTCTCATTTAAAGTCATAAGAACAGCTTGGATATAAGCGACTGTAACGGGTTATTCAATTGAAACGGTGGATGTTGACGTGTTATAATTTCCAGACCCTAGCCGGGATCTGAACCCGAGGCCTCGACTTTGTAGCCTAGCGCGCAACCGCTATGGTGTAGAAGCGGCCATGGTGTAATTTTTTTTTTAATAATATATTTAACGTCGCATCAACTGCAACGGTCATTAGCGACGACGTTGGGGTGTAACTGTGTGAGGGTGAAATGATATTTTTTTTGTAACGTATGAAAATATGCCGTGCCTGAGTGAGATTCGAACCCACGACCGCATGATGAGAGATGAGCTCGTTACCAACTACGCCAATGTGGTCGGTGTAATTTTATTATCATAATGAATGTTAATAAAATGTTTGTTGTAAATTTTTAAGTTTAACAATGAAGTAAAGAAATACATGAATATTAATTTTTAGAATAGAAACATATTTAATTAGTTTTATTTTTAATTTTGTAAGTTCGCATAATTTTATTGTAGAAAGGAATATTTTGTTTTATTATATTTTTCAACAGTGATAAGTAGTTTTATTTGTAACCAAAAATATTGAGGTTTCTCATAAGTTTTTGAAGTGACTTTTTTACATTTATTTATTTAAATATCCATCGACTACTACGTCATTGCTAAACACGTTACATAAAATACGTACAGCGTTAAAAAGAAAACACAAATATAATATAGATACAAACATACAACGAGATCATTGATAAAAAAAATGAAAGCTTAGATTCAATGCAAATTTATTAAACATAAAAAAAAAGATAGCTTGATACAATGAAAACGATGATAGGATTTTTTATAATATTATATTAAATCTTAAATTATGTGAAAGTACAAAAATGTATTGTATTCTTAAATGTTTCTCTATCTGCCTAATTCATTCCCAAATTATCGTTAATTTTCAAATGTTTTCTTGCAAAGTGACTTTTTTGACGTTTAAAACTTAAAAGAAAAATTCCTGCATTTTCATTTTTTTCCTGAATAAATAACCCGTTTTCTCTAAAACCATTGGAGGTATCAAGCTAAAATTTTGGAAGCATAATACTTACACCCATTATGTGTTTAGGTCAACAGCCAAAAAGCTGGTTTGAACCGATAGAGGGTTTACTAAGTAAAACGAAGAGTCTTGTGGTTTACCCTAGCCTTCCTTACAGAGTATAAAAGTATGCTTATCAGCATGCCAGGCCCTCCGAAAAGCACCTACTTTCCACCCTGCAAATGGCACTTTCACTTCATTCACCATAGGGTCTGGCTCTAAAATGATGAAATTCATTACTCTCAGAAGAGATAATATCTCTGACTAGTGTTTTTTACACCTCTACCTCTTCTGTTCTTAAATAGTTCAGAATTTTCGTGAATCGGACTGTAGATTCAAATCCCCTTATAATTACATCAAATCGTTTAATTTGGATTGATGATTTGGAATTAACAACTACTATTCTTCTTCAGGTAACTATCCGTTGAATGTTGGTAATCGTCATAGCAAAATTATTCGTTTTGCTTTTTACACTGCGAAATAGTTCCACTGAACTTTCTCCTTACTAAGTTTGAAGCCACCCTTCTTTTGGCTGGTTCTCGTTTTCCGTATATTTTCTCTTTAAAAGTGGCTTGAAGTTATAAAGTTGGTATTACTCCTTTAAAATATAATAAACCAAAAATAAAAAAATAGCGATATTCACAAAAATCGATACTGCTGTAAAATTTCAAAAAAATAAATGATTCTTATTCCGCTACTGAAAAAATGTAATATGTAAAATCCAAATTCATAATATAAAATCCAATTATTTTAATTCAATATATAAATTAATATTTTTAGTAGTGGTGTTGCGTCATAAAGTTCAACAAAAATTGCACATAATTTTCATGATTTTTTTTGTAAAGAATTCATGAAAATCCGCTTTCCTTTTTTAAATAGGGAATAAAAATTTAGCAATGTAAATTATTTTAACAAACTAGAATACATTTCAATTTTATTCATTGTTCAGTTAAACAATACCCATTGAATCATACTGGAACGGGAACTCTAATAATTAACGTAAGCTAATTAATGACATCAGAGAATTGTATGTGCAGTTTTATATTATAAAATACCAATACCTTTTTACTGCTTACCAAATTGAAACCCAACGTTTTTTTTAATTTTTTCGTTGACATCCAATTATTAATTTTGTTTTTCCTCATATACTAACAATAGCAGAGTATTATTCATAAAATTTAGCCTATTTATTAGTCACTTCCCCTTCTTCTCCAAATCAAGGATTAGGTTTCTGCCTATTTTGACTTACAACAGCGACAAATTGTTGAATTATTGCCATCTCTTGCGTGGCCTCCCAACATCTCTCCTCCGCACCGGTCTATATTGCAAAACAATAACGGAGATCCTTCCCTCATACATCCACAGATTTCGATATTCTCCAATTTTTCCATTCAGGTTGTAAGCATTCAGTTCCGAATTTATGTCCTCCTTTCTTAGTTGGTTCCTACGTCTGGAACCCTTTGTTCTTCGCAGAAATAACATCTCTCCCGTCTATACTCTACTCTCCTGTTGCCTGGTACTAATCCACGACTCACTTTCGTATAGTAGAACTGGGGCAACCATCACCTTGTAAAATTGTATCTGAGGTTCTTTTCTTGTTGTTCTGCCTAGGGCTTAGCTAATATTGGAGCACACTGCTTGGAATTTGCAAACTTTCTTCTCAATATCCAAATCTTGATCAAATCTGATGTCACAACCTAAATAATTACATTGTTATACTTGTTTGAGAATCATCTACCACAATTTTAGACCTGGTAGGATATTTCCCAGTAAATTTCATTATCTTTGACTTTTTCACGGAAACGTTGAAATTATATTTTTTTGCATAATTCATTTAAAACCTTTTATTACTATTCATTGAAAAGTGTTTACGTTTAGAAAGCCAGAGGTTTTGAAAATAAAATATCAAATTTATAAAATCACTGCAAAAACATTTTCTAGATACTAAACAGGAATTTTTAAATCTGAATCTGATTCGGATTAGAATTCAACCACAAAGGAAATTCTATTTATAGTCTACTTTTTTTTAGATTCCTGAGAGACAAAAATATTCCCTACTGGATCTTATTTATTTTGGGCATAGAATTGAAGCCTGTTAATCAATTTACCTAAAAATTCGGTGCGTAGATATATCTCTTTATTTATTCAGAGAATAAAATACTTTCGTGAAGAATAAAGTTTATGATCAAATCATCCTCAACGATCCACTGCAAAATAAAAGATTTATTAACCCCATCTGTACTGAATTTTTTTATTGCTGTGTTTTCATTATTACTGTAATGAATTGTAATTTGATGTATATGACACCCGTATAAAAAAATTATTTCTTGATGGTAAAGACATAAATTTACAGACATTCATAAAAACTGAAGTATGGTTATGTCGAGAATTATTATTGCGAACAAAAAATGGCTATAACGTAAGTTTTCTTTTTTAATTTTCTTATTCGTAAATTTTTTTAAATTAGTTTAAGAAAATTACTATCAGATTAAAAAAACTTGTTTACGTTTGACTTACCTGCATTTTCAAAAACACAATAGCAATCTTTCTCGGTGACAATGATAAGGTTGTTATCTTTAAGACACAGTTATTACCTTTCATATTCTCAGAAATGGTTGATGAAGTGAAGAAAGTTGACAAAAACGAATGAGTACATATCACATTTACACTTTGAAAAATGAACCCACCAGTAACTTCAAATAATATTATACTACCACAAGACAAAAAAGTAAAATACTTAGGACTTCATCTAGATCGTCACCTTACATGGAAACATCACAAAATAAGAAACACGAAACAACTTGAGCTGAAATTACTTAAGTTACACTATTATTTTTCCAAAACATTCACTTTTGTTAAATGAATCAAAAATTACTTTACACAAATTATTTTAAAGCCTATATGGACATTCGGAATTCAAATGAGTGGTACTTATGGTGGTGGGTACTTAAGTAGTTGAGCACTTCAAATATAAACATAATCAAACGTTTACAATCAAAATTTTTGCGGTAATCCCTTTAAATAGTACGTCAAAAACAACAATATCTACTGAATAACATTGCCAAACGAGTAATTTCAACATTTTGTTCTAAATTTGAGAGACTGAACCATCACCCAAATTTCCTGGTTCTTAATCTGCTGGACACTGCCGATAATGGTTTTACAATATTGAAAAGACAGTGTATAAAATTTAAGTTATAGATGTTAAGGAGTATTGTTATGTTTAAAATTTGTTTCCTTTATATAGGACAATATAAATGTTTTCATAAACGGATAAAATTATAAGAATGTGAATGAAATTTTAAAATAATTACTACTTGTTTTATTTAATGTGAACAGAAAGTAACTTTAATGACTTTAAAGATACGAGTATATTGAATAATTTTAGTAGAAATTACTTTTAAAAACTAACAAAATATATAAATAATTAAAACGAGTGCATATTTCAATTTGTAATAAAAACATTTTTTAGTAAGGTATGTTGTAGAATATCTCTGTTATTTGATTTGTCCTATATTCTGTTAGTAAGTTAAGTAAAATCGTAATAACAAAATTTGTCATGAGATTCCAGAAATCGAATATAATGGTAACCAGATGTTGGAATGTTTGTTGAAAACAATTTACATACTTTACAAATGCCAGTGTTTTAGTACGCCAAAAATTCCATTTAGGTTTAAATCAATCGCTACCTACTTTCAAATCAACTACAAAAGTTTATTTAAATTACAGCTTCAATTGGCCACCATTCCACTCCAACAAAATAAATACTGTATTTTTATTTTTATAGATTTTACCTAAATTATACATAATCACATTTGAAATTTTAACTACTAATTTAAATGATAACTTTATTAACAGCATATTTAGTTAGAATATAAATGCTACATAATATTTTAATCGGTAGGTTAAATGTAACTACAGGACTGTAAAATTAAGCCATCAGAAATACCCAGATGAAAATTTATTTTCAGATTAACCAGAGTAAAGAAAAAAGTTATGGAGTGGATTTTGTTTATTAGATAGTTGATAGCTGCCTCCTTGGAGCTGTGATCATCATCATCCTCTTTTTTCTCTTCTAAATTTCCTCGAGTCGGGCCTAACACAACTCCTTTCCACCTGTCTCTGTCTGTGATTCAATCACTGAACCATCTTTTCTCTATTGGTCATTTTTATCACATTCTTTTCCAATTCATGCATATACTATACCCATCCATTTCGCTCTTGATCTTTTTCCCTCTATCTAAAAAATACAGCATCCTTTTAGGATGTTTTCATCCATCCTACCGCCATGACCATACCATCGTCAGACTGTTGATCGACATTTTTTCTGTTAATTAAATCATCTCGTGGAGGTCCCGGGTTTGATTACCGGCCGGGATCAGGAAATTTTTACGTGTCAAATCCCCCAGTTAAAGTTACATACTCTACCGTAGTCTGAAAAATATTACAAGTTAATCCCAATATTCCCTTCGTTCCAGTTCCATAACCCATCGTAGTCTCTAATGACCAAGCTACATAAATATAAATAAAAAAATAAAAATAACAAAATAAAAATAATACATAAATTTTAAAAAAAATCATCTCTCATTTTACCTCTTCTTATCTTTCCTAGCATACTCCTCTCAAACTTCAGATCTACCAGTATTATAAAATACAAAGCTAAAGGTTCCATATTAAATAATAGGTTACGATCAGGACATTGTGTACGCGTACATAGTTTCGCTAAATTTTAAAATTTACGACAGTCGTTAATAACCAATACGAGTTTAAATAAATAACACAAAAAACTAATATTTCTTCTTTATATTTTAATAAAAAGCAGTCTCCTCAAAGTTTCTTTGGACCAAAAATATTATTCATTACAGTATTTATACCTTAACCTTAATCATTTTTTTAGTTTACATTTTAAGATGACATCAATAGGTTGGTCATTAGCGACTAAGGTGGGTTACGGAACTGGAACAATGGATTTTAACTTGTAATAATATTCAGACTTTAGCCGAAAATCGGACGCAAGACCTCCATTCTTGATTCTAGTAACATTTTAAAAGTAGAATCCATTTCAAAAGATTTGTTTAAAGTTTTCTAGTGACAGTAAAAATATACATTATTAAAGATAAAAGCTAAAATTTGGTTATTTAGTGTTATTTAAGATCTTTAGTGACACTTATAATTTTTCAATCATACTTTTAAAAAAAAAATCAGAATTATTTTCAATGTAAGCAATTCTGATAATTTTTTTTCGGTTACTTTAGCCAAACCAGTTTATGGTACTTTTTTAAATGAATAGGCCGTTTTCATTTTTCATCAAACCTCTTGTAACCTTAGCCAGGAATCAAACCCTTGACTTTCGGTTTTGCAGTTAGGTTGCTTTTGAGCCACTTAGATAAATAATAAGAGCGTCATATCAGCATGTCAATAGCTTCTGTCCCATTATAAAGCTTATTTAATATTAAAATATGTAACCATAATTCAATACGTATCTTTATGCCATAAATAGCTTAATAGAATCTACTTTAGATAATTTACCCATTTAAATTTATTTATACTTAATGAAAACTCCTCGGGCTGTGTTTCCATTAGTCATGAAAACATTTCACTGTGGATTAATGTGACCATGAGGTTTTCAACTACACCAAAAGTTTCTTTTAAAAGCTTTGCTTAATCTTGCTCTTAGCTCCTTTACTTTAGTATTTTCTTTTGAGACTTCTACATTTATTTCAGTCACAAAGAAAGCTCCAGTAAATGGAGTAACAACTTTTTGTGCAAAAGTTTGCAATTTAATAGAGGTAAACAAATATAACAAAGATTGTTACACGAGAAATAAATAAAATGTTTACATCGTTCCTTTTTTTATTCATTTTAGTTAAGGAAATTTTATCGCTTACTTTAGAATTTTATGCCCAAAATTAAAGGAGATTTTTGAATTTTTTTTAAAAGTACGTTTCAAATTTATGTAGATCAGTTATAAATATGAAAACTACTTTAAAATTCTGTTAAATTAGTCCAATTAATATTTTTTACTTTGAACACAACATTAAAAACATGGTATGACCTACGTCAACATGCAAGTGTCAGTCTTTATATCTGCATAATATACCAAAATATTACGAGGCCGGCCCGTGGTATAGTGGTGAGCGCAACTGGCTTCTACAACGGGGTCCCGGGTTCGATTGCCGGTCAGGTCTGTGATTTTTCATCGCTCAGTTTTATCTATCATCTTCTCATTGTCTGCATTAGCAGTAATTCCAAAAAAAGTCGGATATATAAAAAAAATTACTATAATGCTTTTCACAGTTGAGCTCTGCTGTTCCACGCGTTTAGATCCATGAAAACGTTTGCCAGCGTTGTCAGATTGTACGAATGTTTCATCCTGACAAACAATACGGGTGCATGCGTATAAGAGCCGCAGTAGTTCACTGGTGTCTTGCATCTCGTACTGAACACATCGATTATAGAGCCTGTTAACATGCAATACTTTATAATATAATCAGCTGATTGTATGTTCGTAGGTTATAATTGTTATTGAAAGACCAAAAAAATGGCTGACGAAATATACCGGGTGATTCAAAACTATACGCTAAACTCTTGGGATCTCATTCCATAGCTAAAAATAAGAAAAAAAGTTCATATAAACATATGCCTGAAAACGCTTAGCTAGTGAGTTACGGGTAACGAAAAATTTCACCTAGAACTCTGTACCCTCGGTGAAGTAAGGCCGTATAAAAATGTTAAAGGTAGTTACAAAGATACAAATACGATTGTTTCTTATGTGTTTTAGTCTGAACAATTTAATAAAATTGGTTCCAGAGCTGTAAATACAATAATTTCAGAGATACCTTACATAAAACACAAGAATTGGTGCAAAGAAATAACACATTTTTGTGTTTAACGTAAGATTACTTCCATAAATAGTAAATAAAGGTGTATTTTTTTAATGAAAAAATACACAAAATTTAAGAAAAAATACACCTTCATTTACTATTTATGGAAGTAATCTTACGTTAAACACAAAAAATATGTGTTATTTCTTTGCACCAATTCTTGTGTTTTATGTAAGATATCTCTGAAAGTATTGCATTTACAGCTCTGGAACCAATTTTATTAAATTGTTCAGACTAAAACACATAAGAAACAATCGTATTTGTATCTTTGTAACTACCTTTAACATTTTTATACGGCCTTACTTCACCGAGGGTACAGAGTTCTAGGTGAAATTTTTCGTTATCCGTAACTCACTAGCTAAGCGTTTTCAGGCATATGTTTATATGAACTTTTTTTCTTATTTTTAGCTATGGAATGAGATCTCAAGAGTTTGGCGTATAGTTTTGAATCACCCGGTATAACAGAGGTACGAGAGCAAGAATTGGCAACGTTGCTGGCAAGTCATTGACTAGCTATGGAGTGGGTAGGGGGCAATGCGTACGTTCAGAGCTCATCAACCCTGAAAAATAGTATAGTCTCGCAATTGTTTGAAGTAAATTGTTCTTAAGCGAGACGCTTATTCTATACAGACTAATATCTGAACGATTCTGAGTAAATATTGGAACAAACAAATATTTAACCGTTACTGTTAAATTTTTATTTACTTTATTTTTTTATTTACAATCTGTTGATATAATAACAATTAGCAAATTTGAAGGTTATGGTGTAGAATAAATCACTTTTACAGACTTATTAGTGCTGATACCGCCGCAGCCACTTAACTAGTTTATTTGTTCTCATGACCATCGGCGCTTAAGCCTTTTGATTTTTGAGTCAAATTATTCATCTATTTTCTCGAATTTACAATTGTATTTAAACCAAAAAATTGTTCATGCATAATTAATTGTACTACTTTATAAGAAATAGTACCAAAATCCTCCATCTTCGATTGATTTTTTTATTAAAAATGGGATATCTCAGTGTATACATTTATAAAAATTATTCAAAATATAACACTGGAAATATTCCAAAAATATTAAAAGAATAAGGATAAAATATATTATTGCACTGTGTTCTTCTTCTCATTTTTTATAACCTACTTTGGTCTGCGATAAAAAGCACTTAATCAATTCATTCGACTGCAAGGGCTTGACGCGTATGCGAAATTTAAAATGTCACATTGTCAATATCATCACTTGATACTCACAAGGTCATCACATTGTCACAGTTTCTAACATTGCAAAGACTACCAAAAAGGATCAAAACTGAATTATTTTAAATTACTGGCCCAAAAGTTTATATTACCTAAGCCAGTACGCAAAAAGTAGGAGAGGTATACAAAGTTTAAATAGCATTAGTTTTTATGGGTGCTTCATAAGAATTTTACCAAAACTGTACTTTTAGAGAGCTGTGACGTTTATCTTTGAAGATCTATATTGTATTTGGACTTGTAAAGAGCTTTAGTACAAGGAAATCAATGTATTTGTACCGGATATTTTTTGTGTTACTGTTAATCTGCTATCTTCTCATAAAACAATGAGTAGGGGGCAAAGCGTACGTTCAGAGCTCATCAGCCCTGAAAATAGTATAGTCTCGCAATTGTTTGAAGTAAAAATTGTTCTTAAGCCAGACGCTTATTCTATACATTTATAAAAAAAATTATAGTTGTTATAGATTGAGTTGTTCTGTTTGTTGAGTTGAGTTGGGCTAGGTTGAGATTCTTTGTTGTCATGTTGCGAATATGAGCCATGAGCGAGTAATAGCACCTGGTATTCCTCTATAAATTAAATACTGTTTGTGTTGTTCTTGACGTGAAAGTGTTGAAATAAATATGTAGGGTGCAGTCTGAGCAGTCTTCTATATATTTCACTGTTGTAAAATAATCATTATTTTATGAATTTCAATTCGAAGTTTTGTGAACAGTCGATCAATACAATAATAAACTTTACTGTTAACTTGATAATACTGCACAGTCTTTACGTTTTAATGGTGGTCCGAGAACGGTAACCGAATAGTTTCATTATGCATAGCTACAACATTGGCTAACTGAATCAAAGCTTTCGTTCATTGCTATTTAATTAGAATCTAGTACTTCAATCATTAATTAATTGCTATAAATCTAAACTGCTTTGTTTGTTGGTAAAACTATCAATTACAATTAACTACGTGCATGAAACCCAATAGAAGCATTTGCCGGAAAGTACAATATTTACCTCGTACTGATTTATCCAGTACACTGATACTCTTTGAAAAACAGAGACATCATTTCGACGTTAATATTTTATTTTATTTAACTTAGTTGGAGTGGTGACATCGTTTAGGATGTATGTTTTATTAAAAAGTAATACTAAAGTCATTTTAATCCTGCCTGCTGTGTGATAGTGTCAATAAAACGAGATGCATTACCAAAATTGAATTAAGAGTATTTTTGTATAAATTACTTTACGAACCTAATAGATTTTCCTGTTGCTGTAACTATACAGTTAACAGTTAACTGTTATAATTGCTGGAATTGTAAATATATTCATCTACATTTTATATTACTTTTGTGTTATATTTGGTAAGAAAAATTTGTAAATATTGTTTATGCAATTTTACATATTCTGTTATAAGAATATAACAATATTGTATTGCGGTAATGGTAAAGGAGTCTACGAACCAGGTAGACGACGGGTTAGGTCCTGATAGTAAGTGCTTTAAGAGCGAAGAAAAATAAATGTGGAAACAAAAAGGAGAAAGGTTGAATAATTTTTTTTTTATTTTAATTAATTGTCCAAGAAAACCTTTTGTTTTGTACGCTATATGTTTGTGTAATTTTTATTTTGTTTTGTAAAATTTAATGGTAAATAAATGCACTATTATTATTAAATAAAATAACAATAAGAATAAAATATAATGGTGCAATATACCAAGGTAATTATATTGCTGTTCTACAGTACCACCTTGCATCCTTACAACCAGCCTTAGTTAGTAGTGGGTGGAGGGCGGAGTAAGGGAGTTTGGGAGCCTAAAAAAATTATTATCATTATCATTATTAGTGCTAAAATCAAGATTCCATAATTTAACTTCACCCGAACCTGTTAAAGAGTAAATCTAATAATTTTTAATTTTTCTCATCATTTTACGTAGAAAATACCTATAATAATATTACTTATCTTGTCAAATGAACTACCCCATCTCAAATAGAATCATAACGTTGATTTTTTTCACTTTATTTATTTTTCATTACAACTGTGCTGTTTTGCACAACCAGCAAATGTGCTCATAACATACAATTTTAAAAATGACGTTACACGTTATAGGAGGACCCCACTCATTAGCTGGACTCTCGCAGTTAATTGCTACTTAGCCTTTTCACAATTTAATCATTAAGAGTATTCAGTTAATAATAGTAATTTTAATTATGTTTTTAAAATGTTTATTAAGCGTGATTAGATTTGAACTGTATTAAATGAGTTAACCCAAGTCTCTGCTCCACCTCCTGCAGAGCCGATGATATGGATTGCCTGGTAAATGTGGAAAACTTAGTTCACGAATCAATGGGTTCGAGTTGTTAAATAATTTTAATTTAAAGCGTTGATACATTTCGTGTATGGTCAACAATAAATGGGATTTTTAGGTCCGAGTGAAGTGTGTGATTTGATACAAAAAATGGAGCGTTAACTAGCGTACGAAGCAATTTTGACTGAAACCGTTGAAGTTTAGCTATGACTGATGGTTTTGATGAACCATAGATTTGATAACCGTACAACCACATTGGCTTAACGTTGATTAAAAATAAAACAATATCTGCAACGTTTAACTAATTTTATGAAACACCCCATCTCGAAGAGAATCATAACGTTAATTAAAAATAAAATAGAATCTGCAATATGTAATATAATTTTATGTCACTAATTACACAAAACAACGGGATTTGTAACCGAATTTATACATCTGTCAATTATACACTACAGCAAATTAACTATGTTTTCAAATTTCCTAATAATTTTATTAAAATTGAAACTGGACCAATATTAGTTAATTCTAGTAATGAAATGGTATCAAATTCATGGGTATCTAATATTGTACCTGTATCAATAGTAATTACCTCGATTTTTCTTTTTTCATTATGTTATTTTATTTGCCTAATATCATTCACTATTCGTCTCTATATTATCAATTAATTCATCCAATTATTATTTAATTGTACCAGTAAATTACTGTAATAAAACATTATGCTGGAATTGTAAATATATTCATCTACATTTTAATATTAAATGATATGACACAAATTATTATTAATGTAGAAAATATCACTAGATAGAAATTAAATTTTCTATTAGGAATCTAATTATATTACGGTTATTAAACATCATCGTTACAAATTAAATTTTTATAATTAGAAATACGAAATTCATTGAATTTAAATATTATTTGTATTTCCTAGAAATTTTTAATAGTGAATTAAGAGTTATTAAACTTGATCAAAAGGATTATAAAATAGGCTAAATTATATGTAAAACGAAATTTGATATTTTTATGTAGTTGAACCATTTAGTTTATTATTGAATTTATTTGGTAGCTATTATTTTCTAATATTTTCTCCAACAACTAAACATTAGCGATTACTGTAAGTTACGGAACGGTAGGTCTTCATGGTTTCAGTCTATCTAAGAATCGAATTTGGAAGTTAGCTACTGTACCTACCACATAGGTTTTTAAAACCATTATTTGTCTCGTTACTTCAATTTTTAACCATACTAGATAGAGTTATGAACGAAAATGTTTTAAAGAACGTGAACACAATTTTTTTATTAGTTGATAAAATTGAAGAAAGGCAATTCATATGGTACGGTAATCTGCAAAAAATGGAGGGGGAATAGGTTACCGTAAAGAATTTGGATATGAGTTCAAGCTGGATGGAGAAAGCGAGGACGACCCAGAAACGAGCGAAGGGATGGTGTTACAAGAAGAACTGTGAAGAGAAAGGATCTTAGGTATGAAGAGGTTTTCAGTAGAAATTAATGGCGTTTTGGGTTGCAGGGATCGGCCTAAAGGTGAAGAACAGCCGCTCTAAAAATAATATGAATAATTTGTTTTTTACTAAATTATCTTGATCCACATCTTGATCTTGTGGATCAAGAAAGCAGAGCAGCTAAAGGTGTAGCCTTATTGGTGGATAGGAAATGGGAGCAGAGAATCGTCGACTACAAGTTCATCAATGAAAGAATTATCACCATTAAATTCAAATGTGATAGAAGACATCTGGTTGTAATTGGAGTATATGCACCCGAAGAAGGAAAAGAGGAAAAAACAGCCTTGTTTTATTGCACCTTGCAGGAAGAATTAGAGAAATACAATAAGAAGTGCAATGTACTTATAATGGGAGATCTCAATGCAAGAGTGGGTGCAGAACCAATCAACAATGTGGTGGGCACTTTTGGAGAAAATGCTAAGAACAGAAATGGAGATAGCCTTAGAGATTTTGCTTCTTTCAATGAACTGAAAATTATGAATACTTTCTTTCGCAAAAAGGAAATACACAAATACACATGGGCGGCACGAGGTACAAGATCATTAATTGACTATATTATTGCTAATGGAAATATAGCAAAACAAGTAACAGATGTGAATGTCCTCCATGGTTTTGACATATATTCAGACCATTACTTAGTTGTTGGTAAGATTGTGTTATATACTAAGTGGAAGAAAGTTAACATAAAGGTAAAGACAATTAACAAAAATGAAGTTTTTAAAGTATACCTTTTGGAAGAAGATAGTGTCAAACATCTCTATCAACAGCGTATAAACTCCCACATTCAGAACACCCCAACTGCAGATAATATTGAGACTGAATGGAATAATATTAAAGATATCATCACAAAAGGTGCAAATGAAGCAATAGGTCGGAAAGTGAAATATAGAAGAAGGAAAGGTTTGAAAATATGGACAGAAGAAATAAAGGAAGCTATTAATGACAAAAATGAAGCATACAAAAGATATTTAGGAAACCAGACACCGCTAAATAGGAATGAATACCATGTTCTTAGAAATAAAGCCTCAAAAGTTGTAAGGAAAGCTCATCAAGAATCATGGGATAAGTTTATATCCACTATTGAAAATGATGTACATGGAAGGCAATCATTAGCTTACAAAGTCATGAAAGTCTTCAATAAGGCGGAAAGAGATACAATAAATGTCAATTGTATAGAAGCTAATGATTGGATCAAGCATTATAAAGAGCTTTGGTGTGAGAAAACAGAACCAGATAAAAGTGAGACTCTCTGTGAAAATTGCAGTGTAGATGTGATAACTATGGAAGAACAGTCAAATGCACTGAGAAATACCAAAAATCGTAAAGTGCCAGGTTTGAATGGGATAAATATGGAGCTGCTGAAATATGGAGGAATACTTCTACACCTCAGACTATTACATCTGTTTAATATGTGCTGGAAACAGCATCAGGTTCCCAAAGAATGGCTGCAGTCCAGGGTTATCTCATTATTTAAGAAAGGTAACAGAGCGGATCCTCAAAATTACAGAGGCATCAGCCTTCTAGACACCACATATAAAGTATATGCCAGGATAATCAACAATAGGTTGAAAGTAATCACTGAGACATTACTGTTGGAGGAATAAATGGGATTTCGTAAAGGTAGGTCATGCTCTGATGCAATTTTCACAATGAACCAAATCATTGCAAAAAGGCGAGAATACAACCTGGAAACTCACATGGCTTTCGTTGATTTCGCAAAGGCTTTTGACTCAGTTAATCGCAATCTATTATGGTGGGTTCTAGGATCAAGAGGATATCCCAAACATATCATTCAATCTCTACAGAGCCTATATGAGAATACGACCATTTGCCTGCAAGTTCATGAACAATTAACTTCTGCCATTCATACAAACAAGGGAGTTCGACAAGGATGTTGTGTATCTCCGACATTATTTAATATTTATGTTGACGACATGCTACGCACATGGAAGATGCTTGTGGACTCAGGTATACAGCTTTCAAATCAAATATCGGTGAACTCGATTATGTATGCAGATGATCTCGTGATACTGCAGGAAAGTGAAGACGCCTTACAAAAAGCAGTATTTATGTTGGACAGAGTGGCTCAAAAATATAATTTACAAATTTCAACAATGAAAACAAAATCAATGGCTTTTAAACGAAAAAACCCAGCAAGAACAAAAATAGAGCTGAATGGAAAGATAATAGAACAGGTAAAACATTTCAGCTACCTGGGAAATGATGTAACTTACGATAAAGATAAAGATGTATATGACAAAATGGTGAAATTCCAGAGGATATGTGGCAGCATACACAGAAACCTCAAAAACAGAACAAGGCAAGAAACTAGAATAAAATTTTATAATACAATAGCTATCCCAACATGACTTTATGGAAGTGAGAACTGGATCCATACAAGGAAAATTGATAGTAATGTTCAAGCAGCGGAGATGAGGTTTCTACGTAGTGTGTATGGATGTTCCAGAGCAGATAGAATTAGAAATGAAGAAATCAGAAGAGCTTTGGGTGTCACACCCCTGCGTGAAAAAATTATCCACAATCGAAGACGCTGGTGCAGTCATTTAAATAGAATGGAACCAGGAAGACTACCGCTTTAAATTATGAATTACAAGCCAATAGGAAAACGGGATATAGGGAGACCGAGGAAAAGATGGGTATCGGAACAGGTTTAATCCAGCCTAATCCTTGAACTGAAGATGATGATGACTAAATTATCTATTTAATGATTATTTTACTAAATAAATATTCCTTTATAATACAAATTATAAAACAAAATCATTAATTATATATACCAAAATATAATATCGTTTAAAATTTTCTTCAGTTTAAAAAATATTTCGTTTATTAAAAGAAAAATAATAAAAAATTTCACAGATATATATTTTTTAAGACATTAAAATAACAGCAGGGATAGTTTAATTTACATATGACAAAGCTATTAAATTAAAACAACAAAACAAAGAAGTTAAAGGATGTCTCACTGAAAGCTGAGACTAGAGTGAGTGACCTGCTTTATCAGGACTAAATAACTTTGCTCTTTCATACCATGACGGCACATTTATGTTATCTAAACATACAAGAGTAAGTAAAACTTATGTTGTTTTATACAAATGGCAAATTTTGTATGTACGTATTTACATATTTCTGCTTAAAAATCGTAAACTGCTTAACCAATATTAATAAGGGTCATCTAACCGAATTATTTTTTT
The DNA here is from genome assembly GCA_035578175.1 of Catonia carolina. NCBI lineage: Eukaryota > Metazoa > Arthropoda > Insecta > Hemiptera > Achilidae > Catonia > Catonia carolina. Next base: position 89,211,312 of record JAQMRL010000002.1, read on the forward strand.
ATATTTCAGGGATGTTTAAGACATAGATTTATTTGGAGACCAGAAATTTCTAAGAAAGGATACCATCTAACATTTTTAAATTAACTCAATTAATAAACTAAATTCTAGTGGTAAAGTCGTCGCCGCCAGTCAGCTGTTTGACAGCTGATGTACGGGGACGAAGGTTCCGTGGTTAAAATTATCCTAGTAATTTTGTAGTTAATTTTATACGGATTTGAATTCTATACAGTGGTTACCGGTGTACTTTGATGGTTTGGGTTCAACTAACCATAATTTTTTATGAATGGTTGGTCTAGATCTATACAAACTGCACCTCACATTACACATCATACATAGTCATCTTCATCTCATTGGGTCATGGGGTTGCTTTTTGTTTTAAATTAAACTAAGTTAGCTATTATACTATTTTGGCCTTTAAAATTTATTGTACACATTCCATGACGTTTTATTTAATAAATCCCTGTAGATATTACTCTTTATGTAAATAAATATGTAATTACCATGGAATTATAACTCTTACATCCGACCTGTATACAGTTATATGTGTGAAAATAAAAAGAAATATGTTCAGTTCTTTTAGTTTTATAACTTTTTGTAGATGTCTAATAAATTTGTATCTATTAAATTTAAATAAAAATAGTCTAATAAAATTGTGGGAGAGGGCAGTATGTTTTTGTTTTGATTAATACCAACAATGTCAAAGTAAACAGTTTTAAATATATTATAATGAATTCCTGGTCAGTTCAACAAAAATAAGTTTCAGAAACTAATACGTCTATGTTTCTATGCAAACGTACGGGAAATAACAGACATATGTACAAACATTAACAAAATTAAGATTTCTGTTGTGAATTCCACTTGAAAGGAGGTTTAAAAAATGTTTTTGGAGAAAAACGTTCATTAGGGGCTTACTTATGTACATTGAAAACCATTAACATGATCATCGGTAAAAGTTTAGTGTAGGTTAGTTTCTGTGTCTATTTCCACCCCTTGTAGATGGTCTCATAAAGACCGAAACGGGTTTGGGTCAACATTACAAAATTTTTGGTGAAAGGACAGTTAGTTTTTTGATTTAGATAATACTGACAAGGTCGTTACATTAGATATAAATGTAAAAAATATATATTATGTTCTCAATAGAATTGTATGATAGATAAATCAGTCTAAGTGTTGTAAGTAAAGTAGTTGTAAGTATGCAATCGATATTTTGGGTCATATTATAAATTTGTTGAATGATATTAACCTATCATCATCATCATTATCGATCATGGACTAGGCTTCTTGACATTATGGACTAGGCATCGTTTTCTCAGCCTTCCAAAGTCTCATCTTCCATCCTCCCTCAATTTCCATACCTGTAGAGGAAGACGATCTGGAGACATACGAAGCAGGTGATTCGTCCATCTCATCCTATACTGCTTGATCACATCGGCAAGTGGTTGGATATTACATTGCCTCCGAATGACCTCATTCCTTATGTGATCCAGCCGCGTATATCCCTGAACGCTACTTAAAGTCTCATTTCTGCAGCTCGAACGCGCGAGTCATTGTTTTTTTGTGTTTATCTATACCTCACTTACATAAGTCAGCAAAGGAATTATTAGCCCTTCTTAGTTATTTTAAGTTTGCAATTTTTGAATATTATATTCATTAAACTCAACTAACTAACTGAAATAACTTCAAAAATGTATTTCATTTATTTTGTTTTTTCTTACACAAAAGCGGCTAAAAATAATTCACGTGTTGAGATCTAATTCAATTATTTTTAACTGTATTTAGACATAATTATAACTGTAAAACTAATAAAACCACTAGTACTACTTGTGCTTAGTGTGTAAAATTCTTTTTTTGTATTGTCTAAGGGTACTACACGTTAACAAACCCTTAATAGTATTTTATAAAAGGTTTCTATTCAACTTCTTTACTCTTCTTCTTTGTAGACGTGTGCTGGGTATGGTTGTAATAATGTTTCCATCTGTGGATTTGTGTGATTTTATAATTTTAAATGCAAACGAAGAGTTCTCTGATGTCGGTTGTTTGTATTGTGTCTATGTTAAGGTCTCGGTATAAGATAGAATCACGTACGTAGCACGGACTACACGTGACTAACCGTAAAAGTTTATCTTGAAACAATTGTACATCCTGTTTAAATTTGATAAAACAAAATAAAATATTTTCTGAACCACAGATTAAAACTATTTGGCACATAAATTATTTATTTGTAAATTTATCTTGTTAATTTATTACGGCTTGTTAGAAATTGTCAGTAATGCAATATTTTTTTAATGTTTCAAGTCGCATCAACTGCTTGCCCATCATTAACTTTTTAAGGTTTTTGAAACAGTGGGTTTCAAATTGTTAAAAGTTTTAGATCCCATTTAGGATTTGAAACACATAACTTCCTTTTTGAATTCTAACGCATAAATTACTGATGAACACAAACAATGACGTGTGAACCATGGACAAGGTACAAAAACACCGAATCATCCCATATAAAATTCATTAGATGAATTTTATTTAGTAATTTTAATCAACGTGATGGGAGCGTTAAATCAGGAATTCATAAAAAGCTAATACATGCAAATAAGAATAACTGTTTTAACGCTTTCAGTGCAATTAACATAACGCAATGCTACCCGGAAGCAAACAAAATTTTGATGAATACACAGGTGCAGTTAACATAAATAAATTTAAGTACAGGGTCTCGAGATTCGTTCAATACTGAGAATTTTCCACAGTATTAATAGAAATAGTATTTTATTGCCAAACGTAGTTGCAGATTGCTAAAACATTGTTACAAAATTTAACGGTTCTTTTAACTTTATAAGTACTACTCGCATCTAAAATTAACATGCAAATGAATAACTTATTTGTTTATAATATTCGGATAGAATCTTCGGAACATCGATTACGGTAGTAGTGTGCTAAATGCATATGTAACAAACAGTGAATGAAATATACACGTATAATTACAATTCCTTCCGATTGCGAGATTCAGAATTTCATATAAAAAATACAAAAATCGTTAAATATGTATTAATTGAGAGACTGAAACCTGGAGATGCTATAATGGCTCAGATAAAGATAGAGGCCAGAGATAGACTTCTCCGGAGGTGGCAGGAGAGATGGGATGAAGAGTCCGGTCGATAGACACAGATTAATGCCGGATCTAAAAACATGACTAAGTAAGGGGTACGGCGAGGTCGGTCATTACCTTACGCAGGCATTGACGGGGCATAGTTGCTTTCGGGCGTATCTCCAACGGTTCAGACGATCAGATGAAGTTAGCCGTCTGGACTGTGAGGCGGAGGAGGGCAGCGCAGTACATGCGATTTACGCAATAGATACCAGAGAGGGAGGATCGGGGGACCAAGCTTGGGTCACCAATTTCTCTAGAAAATCTCTGTGATTTTATGATTGCAGAAGAAAAAAGCTGGAAGGCCATTGAGGAGTTAAACAGAAGGTGATGAAGATCAGAGAAGCCCAGCTGCGTTAGTCCCAAAAGAAATCACTCAAAAAGGGGGAAAAGGGTGATAAGAAGAGAAATTATCCAGTTTATAAAGAACCTCGGGCTTGTTGTGAAGTTATGCCTAACGGTGATCCCGCGGCAAGTCAGTATGGGATAGAAAGCAACGGAGAGGTTTTAGAAAATATGTATTAATTATTTGACGAAAATAATAATAATAATTATATGTTATGATTTTACAAAATAATTTATTGCAAATTACTAAGCACGTAATACAGTTATTATTCGGGGTATTAGTTTGCAGGCGTATAATTAAAGAAATTACTCATAAACAAGTAGTTAAAGTGAAACAGGTGTACAAGGTATACACCAAGAACGATAAATCCAACTAATCATTAAAAATAACAAAATTATTTACAAATCCCTCCTTATTTTTGATTTATCTGCATATTCAACATGTTATTTTAGAAAAGGATTTAAAAAAATATGATTATGTCTGACTGTTGAGAAAGTACCAACTATTTTTTTACAATGAGTTTTATTATGGTCACACCAAAATTTTTAGATTAAGTGACCCCCATTACATAACAAAAACATATAACATAACTATTTTTCAACTATTGAGAAATTTAAATTCGAATAGAAAATGAATAGAGATATTATCATTTAAAGCGTGTGTACGATGTACACAAAATCGATGATACAAAATAAGCTGCTTTAAATTATAAAAATTAGACAGTTGCGAATCAGGATTGGTTGAGCCGTCAAATTCAATGATCACACCTGTGAATGTGATGACATGGTGTTTTTTGACATAACCGATATATTTGTGTAGGTTTATAAGTAAAGTTAACATTTAATTTCTACATTTATGCGTTTTAAATGAATAAATATATTACATTCAACAGCAATCTCATTTTGAAACAATCTGAAATACTTATAAAAAAACATAAATTTAATACGTCTTAAAATTTAATGACAGTGTTACTGTGGCAAATGCTTGCATTTGTAGATTCGAAGGTTCTATGAATTTTTCATTCCTTTTTAACTTCTATTCTTTATGGTATTTAGTAAAACCATCCAAAAGTTTAACTAATTTTTTCAAATAAACAAAAATGACGTAAAGAAAACAGAAAAAATTCTTTAAAGAATGTTTCCCACTGGATAATTCAAGAGTTGAACCATACAAAATTAATAGCATTATATCGAAAATTAATAAAATTAGGGAACATAAGAAAACACATTTATAACAAAACTAACATAAAATACATAGAACAAGAAGTAAAGTACAATTTAAAATTTTAACAAATGTATGATAAATAAAATGAAATATTCAAAAATTATAGTATGTTAGAATTTGTAAATAATTTATTTACTGTAAATTTGGGTTTAAGCTAACACGAAATCTACTATTTTTTGTATTGATACATATTTTAATTTCTGTTCTGTTCAAAGTTTAGATTTTTCTGTATCAATCGACAGTACTTATTATTGTATACAAGAGATCATTAGGAATCTTAATTAAAACATAACATTACACATTAATTTTCAAAATCAGTTTCAACAAAAACACATAAAAAACTTCGTAACTTTGAAACCATTTGCTCAATTTTCATGGTGCTTTTATTAAATATTCAATATTTTGTGTTAGTTATGTTAGAATTGACACTTTTTGTTAGCTTTTTTGGTATTTCTATGTTTTCCGAAAATATGGATTTTTTATACGTAAGGTATATTTTCACGAAAAATGTTGGGTTAATTTTCCTGTAACTTTTCCATTATGCTCAATTCTTATTATGTCTACACTTGCTTAGTTTTTACTGTGATAAAACTACTTAACAAATAATTTTATAAAATTTTTCGGTGTAATGTTTATATCTTCGAACATTCAAATAAAGAAAAACTTCTGAATCCCTATGAAAATGTACTATGTCAAAAACAACTCAGCTTACGTTAAAATCCTCAATAAAATTTTTGTGAAAATTTGAAAAATATTGCTTTAGTTTTTTTTTTTGGAAAAGTTCATTATGTTAATATGGTGTGAGATATGAATTTCATGTTGCCTTAGAAGATCAGTTTGTAGAAGTTTTCTTTACGAATTATGAATCGTAAACAAATTATCATACGCTAAACTTCAATCGAAACATATTTGTTTTACACACAATATTTTTATAACTGATAATTTTAGTTTTTATCAAAATCTGTGATGGTGGAGCTGGAAACATTTTATACTTTTAAAATTCGCAACAAATTTGGCAAAGTGAATTTTTTTAAATATGTCCTCTTTATAGACTAATTAATTTTTTTCATTTTTCCAATTTTTTCCAATTTTATTCAATGTTTTATAACATGATTGTTCAGTCCACGTGTACTTCATTTATTCATGTATTACAAAAATCGACACCAACCGAACAGTATTTTTATAACATCGTTCCCTGTTATTTTATTTAGATGATTCAAACTTATCGTTAAAGTTCAAGGTAATGCGCGTGGATAACCTCTAAGTTTATTCGAAACAAAATTAATAATACCTAAGTATTGTGTTAGTTTTTTTTTAATTTTATAATAATGCCAAAATAATTGGCACGTTCTTTTAAGGAAGAAAAAGGGACAATCAAAAAAGTGAACAGCAATAAACTCTACGATAAAACGTGTCATGCTATTTGCCTACCTTATGATGGTCAGGGAGATGTTGTTCCACCGAGAGCGCACGGCAAACTACCGGTCTTTGCAGTAACAGCCAGCGCGTGCGTACTTCTCACTTCCACATCAATATCCTAAAACATGTAAAATAAACTCATTTTTGTTTATTCCCTTGTCTGTGTAATTCCCTAAGTACTTTGTTATTGTTTGATATTTATCATTTTAATTACATAAATTAAAAGTTAATGCCTAAATTATTGAGTGAAAGTGGCCATATACAAATCAAGTGAATTAGTTAATCAATACTATCTTCGTTCAAATGTAGTTAACAATAGACACACAAATCATTTTGTATCGTAACAATGAATTATATATTTATAAAATATGAATTTCTATTGTTAAAGTAAGTTATTGTTAATTAAATCATCAAGTTAAATACATCCTAACGTTTCTGCATAAAAATTAATAACACAACATCAAACTCTGAACGCATTAAACTTTATTCAGCTTAACAGCACAAATAATTGAACAAGAGTCAACAAAAATTCACGAGTGCACTTCTGTTATAGGTTGTTAATCTAGTAGGTTTTGAACAGTTAAAAGCTAAAATATTATTGACAGGCACGTAGCCACGGGGGCTTGGGGCTTCAGCCCCTCGAACGGAAACTCATATTTCATATCAGACTAATATGCGGCTTTCATTATAAAACTCAATTCCGTATAAGGCTCAGCCACTCCTGAACCAAAACTGTTATGTGCCCGGTTCCAGAATTTTTCAAACATACATTAGCAAACATTAAAGCGTATGAGTGTAGTTATGCAAAATATAAAATAAAATATGCACAATATATATAAAATTGTAAATAAACATTCATCAAAAATAACATGACATACTTCAATCCAAAGAACTACTTACCTTCTTTATTATTCTTTACTGAATTTTAAGACAATCTATGTAAAATTTCAAGTAACAATACTAAAGTAAAACTGTAAGTTTGGAATTGAAGAATGTAGTTTCCCCACATTTTATTACTATTTTGAATAGGAGGATAAAAAATAATAAGCTAAATTGCATTCATATAGAGTTCACCAATAAAAATATTTTGGATCCTTTATCAATCAACATAAATGGAAATATTATAACAGTGAAATGTCTAGGAATGACACAAGATGCGGAACTGAAATGAATGGAGCATATAAAGACAAAAACCTGGGTCTTATGTATAGAAAATAATATTGGTTACAATCTTAGCTGCCTCTCGATAATAAAGAAACGATCTACATCAAATTTTAAAACCCATCTAATTTTATGGAATAAAATTGTGGAATTGCGGCAGAGAAATTAATACAAGGATTATACAGACGTTTTAGAACGAAGTACTGAAACTATGGTTTATGTTCAATGGTACGTTAGGAATAGTGACTTACACAAAGATCTTGACATCCTTTTTGTGTTCAGTGCACTTTTTGAGTTCAGTGCAATAAGAAGATTTTTTGTCAACCATGAAACTCATCTATATGGTCACAGCAATTCTGAAGCAATTCACTTTCTCAACAATGTAAATGTTCCTAGAAAACTCAAGAGGATAAAAACCTTTGAACTAAGGTAACAGAGAGGAGTGATGTGTTAAAGCAGAGCGTTAAACCAGTCCACAGAGCAATAAGTAGAGAAAGAATTGTTACACTCACTATTGTAAAACAATGAAAGAATTAACCACGCCATAGACATTATTTCTTAAATCCATTGAATACCATTTCCAGTTTCATCACTAAGCTGTCTGTAATCATAATCGACTTTAAGTAGTATGTCTCAATACGTTTATCTGGACAGCTTTTTAATTCCATACTTATGCTGTTAGTTTTATCTTTAAAATTACTCACTAACTCTGAAGTTAACCCTCCGGGTTGGTCTAGTGGTAAAGTCGTTAACGCGAATTGGCTGTTTAATACAGGGCCGTTGAATAAAAGAAGGGCTGTCTCATGGCGCTCGAAAAAGTTGTACCAACAGCTGTTCGGCTGTGACGTCACTGCTTTGACACTGCGCTGTCTACACTGTGGTTACACACATACAATAAATTAAGAATAAATGTCTATACTTTGTAATTATTAGCAATGTCCGAAACATTATTTATAAAACAATAGATAGCCGTTATGCATAAATAATACAAAATTCTAAAAACAATATGTGACAAAAACATTTTTGGTTGCGTAAAATACTTAGTCTTATTCTAAAGATGAATATATTTTACGAAGAGATTGTAAACAAAATAAATAAATAAATAAATATAATAAAAATAAAAATCTTACATAAGAAATGAGAATTAACCCTAACAACAATAATATTTTTTTGGAAAGTATCCATTTCTTAACTTTGTTCATGCAGTTGCTATCGTTTGGATTTGTTCTCATTAAATCGCCTGATCCTAATAAATGTCCTTGATCTAGCGTAGGCGTTAATAGCTTGTGGGCACAGATTTGGAAATTTTTCCGTACGTCTTGTTCGGAGTTTTTTAATGACTCCTCTTCGGACACTGTACATATCATTTTCGCCATGGAGTGATGCAAAAACAATTTCAAACTCGTCCACTGTTTCTTTTCCAAGATTTACTTGGCACAGTCAAACCTCCGTGGAAAAGAGCTTTAATCCATTTTTCATGTAGGCCAACATTTTTCGAGTAGGCGCTTAGTGTTTGATCCTTGTTATGTACTTTGTACACTATGCCCCCACAACGTAAGAGAGGGCTATCAGGTAGGCAGTCCGATAGGATATCACTTACATAACCTAGGAACATGTATAGTAGCGCCCACCCCATGGCCAAGTCTATTTTTCAAAATTTTTAAATTCTACAACATTGGTCAATCAATAGTTCATGTTATTAATACATTTGTTAATACATTTTTCACGCAGAATGAAACGACAGTTTGTTCGTGCCGAACGATTGAGCGGTACCGAGATAGAAAGGGTTCAGAATATTGTTAATAAACCAAAATTTAATTAACGTATGTATTTAAAATTTTGTATTCGCGATAAAAGTATAATTCGCTATGTTGTGTTAAAATTTTAAACTGGTCGGTCAAATACTTCTTGAGTTATGCGCCTCTAAACGCATGAAAGTCTTTGCGGTAGCAAAAACAAACCGGGTCTTTTTGTCTTCCAATATCGATACGGCAATTTTCAAACAATATTAAAATATTGGACTAATATGGGTCAACGCAGAATAAAATGAGCTAAATGTTGGAGTATACTATGTTGAAATCCAATTCATCGTTTTGAAGATGCAAGCGTTCAAACTAAGGTATTTATAATTATGAAACCGATAGTAACAATTGAGTTGTCAGAAAGGTAACGTCATGGCAGTGGCGCCCCCCCCCCCCCCCCGCCTAAGAGAACCAAAGCTGCAGTGAAAACATCATAGTAATGAGATAGCCCTTCCTTATTCAGTGGCCCTGGTTTTATAGCTGATATTTGGAGACACAGATTTATGATTCAAATCCTATTAAAGATAGTTACTTTCACGCAGATTTATGATTCAAATCCTATTAAAGATAGTTACTTTCACGCGGATTTTTACTATTTTTTTATTTTTTTCATGCGGATTGAATACTAGACAGTGGTTACCGGTGTACTTTTATGGTTGGGGTTCAATTAACCGTACTCTCTCAGGAATGGTTGGCCTAAATCTGTACAAGACTACATCTCATTTACACGTCATACATTTTATTCTCATCTCGTTGGGTCATGGGGTTGCTTTTGTTCGAAGTTTAACAGATTGCACCGTACACACATTAGGGATTAAAATAATAATAACGTGACATTAAATTGAAGATTCATTTTCTGAAATCATTTTTATAAAGTTCGCTAAGCTTTTGCTATTATTATTTCAAGTACATAATATTTCTCTACTCAAGTCAACCATTTCAGGGCAAAATATGTAATTTCCCAGGATTATATTTTCCAAGTTTCTTAAAGAAATAAGTTCCTTAGTGAAACAGATATGCAAAAAAATGGTGAAGAAATTTGGTTAGTATTAGAATATTAAAATGAACCACTAATAAATAATAATAAACAAAGAGGTGATAAATACAGACAGCAATTCATCCATTTTGAAACTGCTTAGGTTTTAGTATTTTCCTCTTGTCTTTATAATAAACATTATTATAACTTTGAATAATAAACAAGGAACAATAAACTGTACAAAAGTAAAAAACAAACAATTTATGCGCACTCCTCAAAAACTATGTTCTATAGAATTAAGAAATCTATTTAGTAAATTTTATTGTTTCTGAACTGACTATTTAAATTTTAACGAGAAATTAATTCCTAACATAACAGAAAATTCTGGCGCTGTTGTTTTCTCAATGAAAGCAAGTTAAGTGAAAGCTAATATATACTCAGAACTGGAGATTTCTATTCAAATGCTCATTCTGCTCTAATGTAAGCTAATCAGTATGAATGAGTTTAGACAGATAGTTTGTTCCTGGGAACAAATTTGAAAATGTAACTGTTTGTATTTGTACAGAGCTCTCTCATGCATGTAATTCAACATGTTTCTTCTCTTTTAGTAGACATATTTTCTAAAATCTAAACATGTTTAAAATAACGTATGAATGGATTTTTTTTCGTATTGTAAAAAAAATACTTGTTTATAGTTATTCAGATTTTGATCCTTTTATGTAATAAAATTGCAGCCAATTAGGAAGATAGCAACGCTTTAAAAAGCGTTAAAACGTATTCCGAAATACTATCTTACTGACTTATTTTCTAAAACCTTAACATATTTAAAATACGTATGAATGAAATTTTTAATGTATTATAAAGAAATACTTACAGTTTATTTCAGATTTTTATACATTAATCTAGGCCTAATTGCAGTCAGTTAGAAAGATAGCAACGAATCAAAAATTGTTAAAACGAATTCCGAAATACTATCTTACTGATTATTTCAGCAGTTTTTTATATTTTAATGTAAATATAAAGCTTAAAAGAATATTATCGGGACGTTTATTCCAGTTCCTTCTGGATCTCTTTATTTTTCAGTGACAGAACTTCCTTTCAGATTTATTACGAAAATTAATTTACATATGAATTACTGGCATTAATTTATTACAGTCATAATAATTAAAAAATTACAATAAGCTACTGTTTATTGTAATTTTTTAATTAGCCATTCCCTATCTCTATTTCATATAATGAATTAATATAATAATTTCACTAACCTTCTTTTTAAACTGCGTCACCTTTATTGTAATTTCTACTTACACGTGTTTCGGTGGATCCACCATCATCAGAGTAAATGAAAAATTGAAACTAAAAAATTTTTTCACATTTATTCAAAATTTACAGAAGATGGTACATCTTCAGTCACTTGTATAAATCTATCTAGTATATATTAGCTAGGATATATTAGCTATTTTTTAATTAGCTAGGATTTAATAGAACCCACTGGGTTGGTCTAGTGGTAGAGTGGTCGCCGCGAGTCAGCTGTTTAACAGCTGATTTACGGAGACAAAGGTTCCGTGGTTTAAATCCTAGTAGAATGGTCGACCTGGGTCTGTACAAGATTACACCTCATTTACACGACATACACATCATCCTCATCTGATTGGGTCATGGGGTTGCTTATTGTTCTGAATTGAACAGATTGCAACGTACACATTCTAGGAATTAAAAAAGAAAAAAATCCTAGGTAGTTACTTTTATACAGATTTGTCTATACGACAGTGGTTAGCGGTGTACTTTGATGGTTAAGGTTCAATTAACCTTATTCTCTCAGGAATGGTCAGTCTGAGTCTGTACAAGACTACACCTTATTTTGCACATCATAATTATCCTCATCCCATGTGATCATGGGATTGCTTATTGTTCTTAAATTGAACAGATTGCGACGTACACTCATTAGGAATTAAATAACAAACTTTATTACAAACTAAATTTAAGATAAGCTGTTCTTAACCTTAACGGAGACAAACAAAACTTAACTAAAGATAAATATAGCCATTTACAATTAAATAAATTACTATTTCTACGTACAAACTAATAACAATCGCTCGCTAAGTGCTCGTCATAAAGAAACTGTTTTAAAACGCGATGCATCGCGTATTAAATGCGACCAGTTTTAACATTTTTTCTTCACACTGTTCAAAACTTTGACTGACTCACAAATGGGTAGCGGCTTACAATAAGCATCCATAGAACCCTCTAGAAAGATAAAAAAGATATGATAGATAGGATAATAGAGTTATCTAGAGAGATAAATACTCAGTTTCTACATTTTTTCTCCGAGTGTCAGCCTACTATTTTTACTTTATGGGATAAAAATATAGTATGATAGTATAAAATTATGAAGGTCTGATGGTAATCTCCATAACAGGATTGCCTAAGGGGATACCTAATTTCTATTTTAGGCCTACTTAGTTTATTAATACACAGTGTTATCATACACAAGTTATATGTACGCGATACAATTTTTTTATTAATAGTCATATAATGTCAGTTTTTAATAATTCCAATGTGTTTACTATTAGTATGAAGTATAGTTGATATTGTACTTTTTTATTCGAGGTAAGCTGTTATTACACAATGACTGAAAAATTGTTATAAGGAAATAATAAAATGTAAACCTACCTAAAATATCTTTTACTTTTTGTAGACTGATAGTATTTTGTCTGCCCATAACAGACAGGTGGAGTGTCAAATTATTTACACTCGATCTGTTAGTTGCAGGGCTAAAATAAATAGTTCTGTTTCTTATCACATGGTCAGCCAATTAAATGACTGAATCATTTAAGAACAGAAGAGGTAGAGGTGTAAAAGACACTAATCAGAGTTATCTTATCTGAAAGTAATGAATTTTATTATACAGCCAGACCCTGTGGTGAATGAAGTGAAGGTGTCATTTGCAGAGTGGAAAATATGTGCTTTTCAGAGGGCTCGGCATGCTGATAAGCGTACTTTTCCACTCAGTGAGGAAGGCAATGGTAAACCACCTCACTCCTCGTTTTACTTAGTAAAACCTCTAGAGGTTCAAACCAGCCTTTTGGCTGATGACCTAAACAACCTAAACAACACAGTATTTTGTCATAGTTGTAACAAAATGTTATTGGTACATTCATTAAAAAAAGTAAAGAATAGCTGCATGAGAAATTTTTAAGTCGGTAATTTCAATGAATAATTTTTATGTGTAAAAAAACAGATTTTAAAACAAAAAATTCTGTGTAATACAATGTTGCATTACTGTGCTTAGATAAAATTTTATTTATTTAAGTTAATCCAATAAATTTAACTTGCTGTAATAAAATAAACCCAAATTTTTCTTAAATAGAGACTACATTTTATTAGTTTACTTTACTTGTAATACTTCTAATAACAGTATAAAACATGTAAGTTTATTACATACAGTACATGGAAACTCTGGTAACATTTGTTACAATTTTGTTGAAAGAATGAAACTAGAAATTACATCTATCTGGTGTAGTCTGTTTGGTGTGCCTGACCTATATCAGATGACCTGAATTCGTTGAAATTCGTCTGCATTTAAACCGTTACCAGTTATATGTTACTGTCAGCAAGCCTTTCAATAATATTCCACGCCATTTTCAGCTAAATACTGCTACAAAGTAATGTCACTTTACATCTAACGTGTAGGATGTATTTTATTAAATTTCACATTTACATTATAAATACAGTACACATAGTGGTAACACTGACAAATATTTATTGGTATATTCCAAATATTTTATTAAGATATGAAGGCAAACATCAATTTAAAAATTTATGAAATTTAAATACACAATAGTTTTTAGTAAATATTAAATTTCATGTTTTATTATTGCATTTAATTTAATTGTTTCAAATCACTTAAGTCTCTCGTGAAATTGAAATGCATGGGTTTCCTCCCTTCATTTCCAGCCACAGCTTGACCGATGGATCGATATTATTATTTATTTATTTTTATTGAAACCTTCAATAAATATAATATAATCTTGTCACTCTTCAATTTTATATTTTATTGTTGTTTATAATCAATTCACTAGAAAATACTGAACTAAATTTATTCGTAATCCTTTTATATGCACATTTCATTACAGGTAAAATTATTTGTTTGCAGGATTAATATTTCCTTATATCATCAATTACTGGTTTTAATCTTAGTAAAAGAAGTTTTAATTTTTAAGTGTATTAATTTTCCATGCCATAACGTGTTCTCTACTTATCTGGATAAATAAAAAGTAAATCCATTACTGACTGACTGACAACTCCATCATCACTAATTCTCCTACTTGCACAATAGGTGGAAAGCTGAAATTTGGAGGGAATATTCCCTTTAGAATAAATATAAAAGGAGTTTTTAAATAATTATTTATAAACAATTTTGACATCCCACCGTTAAGAGGAATGTGATATTATTAGTTTAGTTTACAGTATAGACGTTGTTGTTACTTATTTTTTTTAAATTATTACTTGACAATTTTCAAAAGTACCTTTAAAAGGTTGAAAAGGGTCTCTCTAAACTCTTAAAATAATATTATTTACTAAGTTTTGGATGAATTATATGGCTGAAACCCAGTGGAGATATTACATATAGTGCGCTACAAAAATTACACCTCAATGATTTCAAAAGATTTATCCTTAAGGGCTTGAAAAGGGTGTTCAATCCTTAAATTGATATTTTCAGTTTACTCAGTTACAGACAAGCTAGATGGCTGAAACTCGGTGGAGATATTAACTAAAGTGCACCTAAGACAATTACCCCAATAACGAATAACAAAATATGACAATAACGAATATAAAAATATAAGGAATTTTTAATAAATATATTTAAAATTTACTTATAAATTTGGAAGTGTCAGCTTATTCTGGTCAACATTTTTGAAAAGTTTCCCTTGGCCACCCCAAGCAAAATTCAGTTTCCTTTATTTGGTTGCAAAACCTTGCCATTCCCTGATCCAATATTTCCATTTCGTATATGAAGAGGCAAAATGCAAAAAGTGTGCAAGTGACATTTTTTTCAAATTCAACTTTTTTTAATGTTGTATTAGTGGTAGCTCCATATTTGTATAATAAATTGTAATTATAACAATTTTTTTTTTGTTTTCATTATCATTTTATTTGTTATTTTCATAGCATGTTTACTTATTACCAAATATTATTTTTTAATAAATCTATTAGTTTTTAGACCTATTATTATGATTATGATTATTATTATTATTATTATTATTATTACCGGATGTTTTATAATTACTGTATTTTTTTAGTATTATAATACAAAGTAGGATATTAGATCTTAGTTTCTTTTTTTTAACTAAGTTTTTTGGGCATCGACTGCTATGGTCATTAGCCCATAACGGGCTGGGCTTTAGTCCTATGAGTTTTTTTGTAAAAAAAATAAGTGCCTAAATGCTTATTTTTCTACTGAGTAAAGACGTCAAGAAAATATCATATGCAAAATGAGTTCATTTTTTAAAATTTTAATTAATAATAAAAATTTTCCAAGTTGTAATAATTTTAACTAAATTTTAATAACAGTGTTTTTGTTTAAACCTTTTAGCCATATTATAGCGAATCGAATTTTAACAAATTTACATTTGCATTTCAACCCAAACAATTGTCAACAAACTGTCAAAAAACATATAGATATTTTTTTTTTTTTTTTTTTGTTTAACGTCCGACTGTTTTACAATTACTGCTAATGCAGAAGGGTGATAGATGAAAAAGA
The DNA here is from genome assembly GCA_035578175.1 of Catonia carolina. Classification (NCBI taxonomy): domain Eukaryota; kingdom Metazoa; phylum Arthropoda; class Insecta; order Hemiptera; family Achilidae; genus Catonia; species Catonia carolina. Next base: position 89,227,137 of record JAQMRL010000002.1, read on the forward strand.
GTGATGAAAAAATGCCAGACCTGACCGGGAATCAAACCCGGGACCCCGGCGTAGAAGCCAGTTGTGTTAACCTTTACACCAAAAAAAAATAATAATTTTGATATTATTTAATTTTTATTTCCAATGTGGCTAGGATACAAATGATTATTTTAACAGGAGACTGCAAAAATGAAATGTTTATTTGATACTATTTTAACCCTTTATAGGTGTGTGGTAAGTATACTTACCACTGGCAATAAGGTTGATTTTATTTAAGAATAAGCTATGCAGTTGAACCTTATTGGCATTTTATGGTTTTATAGATGTTCTCTGGTAAGCTATCCACATATTGAAATAAGCGCGTAGCGACCATTTGCTTCGTGAGTTACCCGAATGTGGTAAAGATTCATACCAGCGTACGCTACCTTGTTCTTTTGTAGTTACTTTCGTACAGTGCTTAGAACATTCCAGTTTTTTATGGGAAAGCAAGCATTCAAGCTAATATAAAGTTAAGATAAGTTATTCGACTTAATTTTTTCTGTTGTATAGGGCTACAAGTTGTTTTAATAAGCATTCTTACCACTAAATATATGTGATTCCCACTTCAGTAAACATTCTTTGGTAAGTATACTTACCAGAGCTTGACATAAAAAAAGAAATATCTTATTGTTCTGGCACTAGAAATACATTATTATTCTGTTGTTGTTGTTTAGGTCATCAGCCAAAAGGCTGGTTTGAACCTGTAGAGGTTTTACTAAGTAAAACGAGGAATGAGGTGGTTTACTGTTGCCTTCCTCACTGAGTGGAAAAGTATGCTTATTAGCATGCCAGGCCCTCTGAAAAGCACATATTTTCCACTCTGCAAACGACACCTTCACTTCATTCACCACAGGGTCTGGCAGTATAATGAAATTCATTACTTTCAGAGGAAATAACTCTGATTAGTGTCTTTTGCACCTCTACCTCTTCTGTTCTTAAATGATTCAGTCATTTAATTGGCTGACCATGTGATAAGAAACAGAACTATTTATTTTAGCCCTGCAACGAACAGAGTGAGTGTAAATAATTTGACACTCCACCTGTCCGTTATGGGCATATTATTATTCTATAAATCAAAATTTAACATTTTACATGTATATTTTTTTTTCTTCTATAAATTATAGAATTATATTATAGAATATAATAATTATATTATAGAATTATATTATATTCTATAAATTATTCTATAAATCAAAATTTAACATTTTACAACATGTATATTTTTCCCTGTAGTACTGCCATATAAAGGATTAAATTACCAAATGTCCTAATAGCAAGATCTATAACAATTTTATTGATAAAAATTACAAAAGGATACAAAAGACGTTCAATTTGATATGTTACCTTTTATGTTTCAAGTTTAACGTTTCATGTTTTATAATATTTACGCACAAAAGATTAATTTTATAAAAAACGTTCACACTTACAAACATTTTTAAAGAACTAAATTTTCACCTAAAATCTAGACTCTTCAATCTAGACTCTTGATTCTGGAGTATAAATTGAAATTTTAAAGTAATATTTTTTAAAATAAAAATACCTTGTTTTAAAAGATAATCGATAAAACATTTGTTATACAAAAGAAATAAATCAACCTTATGCATAATCTTAATTTAACATTTAAAATAAATAAGAAACAAATGAAAATAAACCAAAATTAACTTAAAAGAACTCACGTTTTCAAAATTTATTAAAAAAACCCTACCTGGCATTTCACTTATGACGAGTATTCACGTTACAATGTACCGTAATATTGTATATACCATTCGTAAAAAGGATATTCGTTTTTTAATAATTGATTCTATACATTTTTGTGTTTCCTGTAAATTTAGAAAAAACGTACCTGAATTCGTTTTGCATAAATGCCTCTTTATTATAATCGTAATGTATTACTTCACGTTAAAATAAAAATGTATTTAATTTTTTTTATTAATTGTATTTACTTTTTTGTTTTTTTTTTTTTTGGTTTAACGTCCGACTGTTCTGGAATTACTGCTAATTCAGATGGTGAAGGGTTAAATGATTTTGTGTAACGTATGAAAATATGCCGTGCCTGAATGGGATTCGAACCCAATTGCGTTTACTGGTTCGAATCTTTTTGAAAGCTTTTCAAAAGTAAAAGCAGTTTTTTAAAAAACCCACAAAAATTTAATCTAAAAAAATTATTACTATAAATATAAACTTACTATAAAAGTTTCTTTTACTTTATTAGCAATTACATTAAATTATATACATTATCACTATTGCCTGGTTGCATAAAGTCACTAATTGCTCGCTAACGTAATGAGGAAAATGTTTAAATTTTTTTTAAATACTGTATATGAACAAGCTTTTAAAGACCAATGTAATACACGTGTTGACTTAACGATGAAATAATTAATACATTTCCAATTTACTTACTATTGTAATATACTGAAACAATAACATACCTTATTTAATATTATAACCTGTTCATAATTACAGAATCCGTGATATTTCACATAAATATCAAGGATATTACACTAACTAGTTGTAGTGTTTAGCAACTAGTTCTCCTAGTTAAACTACTAGTTAATTAAACACATATTTAACTTCTAAAGAAGACAATTAATTTAATTAGCTCTGACATGAAAACTTCGATTAGAGTTGTAACAACCGAAACAGTTTGTTGAAGTGAGAATAAACTAGACTGATTGAAGAATGAGGGTAAATAAGGTCACAATTTGTCCACATAATAATGCCAGACTGTAAAACACAAATAAGACCAAAATGAACTATTCACGTGATTCGAAAATAAAACTCTAATCAATAGTTCAATGTTTTTAACGAATACTCTTGTACAGAATGAAAAGTTTTCATTGAATAAAGTACTAGTTAATAATACTAATAACTTACTAACAATATTTGTTTCATTTATATTATACAAACAGAGAATGGCTCCATAACTTTAGCTGTTACACAACCGCAAATACTTGTAATATTAAATCCCCCTAAGGGGGCATAACGCAACCAATATAATGCAACAACTCTAACTACATTGTTACAGAAAGGGCAAGTAATAGAAACCCTAACCCGTTTCCTTAGTTTAAAGGACATGTTTAAGACATATTCAACCAAATTTTTAAATGATATTCATGTTAGTATGTCTGCGTGAATCGTTGATTTTGAGTACAAGAAATATCAGTTCAAAAATACGTAAATTTCAGAGCAATATCCTCGAGGTTCATTTATATTTTTTTGTAATCAGAATAGAAGAGGTAGAGGTGTAAAAGACACTAATCACAGTTATCTACTCTGAGATTAATAAATTTCATTATTATACAGCCAGACACTGTGGTGAATGAAGTGAAGTTGTCATTTGCAGGGTGAAAGTAGATGCTTTTCGGAGGGCCTAACATGCTAATAAGCATACTTTTTTACTCAGTGAAGAAAGCATTGGTAAACTAGTTCAATCCTCGTTTTACTTATTAAAGCCTCTAGAGGTTCAAACCAGCCTTTCGGCTGATGACCTAAACAGCAATGAAAAGTAAGATATTCTAAAACAATTACGATTGTACTACTGTATAACTCCGCTAATCTGAACCAATTGGGATCGGGAGCTGGTCGGATTTCATACGATATTTAAATTGTCTGAAAAATTTGCATTTTAACAAAAAATAATCCGAAAATTATGAAATAATAAACATGGAGAGGCTTATTTCACGTTTAGAAATAGTAAAAGCACTGGAAATGGCATTGCGGTACGTAGAGCAGCACAATGATACGCACACAAACGTCATATCTATCAGGGCCGGAGAAATATTGCATCATCAGAATTTTCAGTAGTACGATAGCAAACAATTAGTGATTTTGTGCAACCAGACAAAAGTGATAATGTATAATTTCGTGTGATTGCTAATGAACTAAAATAAATTTTTTACTTGTAAGAAATTTATATAGTAATGACAACTTGGTTATGTTAATTTTATATTTTAAACTTCATTTATTATAATTTTTATGGTATTTTTGCAAAAAAATGGTTTAATAGATGCTCAAGCTTTTCCTTTTGAAAAGCTTTTTCAAAAAGCTTTCAAAAATTCCTTTCTTTAAAAGCTTTTGTATTTTTTTTAAGTTTATTAGCACTGGAAGTTTATTATAATATCGACAGTATAAAAGAACATTATTAACTTCAATTTTCTACATCAATATAAGTTATTTTTTAAGAAATTTCTTAGTTTACTTAATGCGCAAAAGTTATTAAATTACTATATTACGGGTCGTTAAAAAAATACAAGAGAATATTTTGAAATAAACATAAGATCAAAGTTTACTTTTACAAAATCCATATGCTCTTTCACGGAATGTGTACGATGCATAATAATCATAACATCAACCTTTTCCCTTCCTTCCGGGAGTGCTTTGATCAGAAGGGTTTGACACTCGTAACGGCTATCTGTATGGCTATATCGCATCCCATGTCATTCTGTACCTTTCAACTCGCTTGTTAATGGGCTCTCAAAACGAGCACTCGCTATCTCTAACAATAAGATTTGCCGTCCAATTTAAATTGATGTTGTAGTTAAATTTCGTCAGCTTAAAAGTCAAATACAGTATAAGTAAGCTTATGCATGTATTTACGTTTTGTTCTAAACAATAGAAAGTAAGATTGTTGAAAGAAGAATAATAACGATTTTAGTTGTATAAATTTTTATTAACGATATAGAATTTCAGATTTTACTATTTTAGTTCTGAGACGGAATTCAATTCGATTTTGTTTATAAAACGTTAATAACAATAACTTTGAAACGTTAATGAAATAATTTACGGTATAATACGGTATTTACGGTTAATAATAATTTACGGTATCTACATAATAATAATCTTCGGTATTATATTATGTACGTGTATTATGTTACGGCCGAAGTGCCAAATCCGGCCGTTGTGCGTACTGGCCGGACACTTCGCACTTTGCCAGCAGCGACTTACCAAAGTGTTATTATTAAGTGTAATTATGTTATTTTACAATGCTTCGGGCTCTGACCAGCCAGACCTAGATGTAGCTGCTACTTATCGGCCATAGAAATTTTAAAGAAAGAAAGTATTGTACTATGACTTAACATGTTATAGTTACATAACAGAACTAATAAGTTTTTCACTGCCAACTACTGAAATTATATCAAATCTTTTTAATCTTCGATAGTCAATAGTGCTCTTTTTAATTTTCAGTTTTGCTTTTCTCGCATATGAAAAACGTCTGTACTTGCACTACCAACGTTCACCGATTCCGCCATTCTCTGCTACGCATCACAACAAAAGCGTTCAACTTACTATATCAAGAAGTTAACCTCACGGCTGATCACAACGCACTGAGAGATTTACGGATTGTGGTTAAACAAACAAGCATGTTCTATCATGTCTGGAATTGCAAACAGTGATTATAAGCTACATCGGACCTAGGCCATCCAATGCCAGCCACTTATCGTATTAGCCGGTCATTGCCCGAACTAATGGTAAGATTCATTTTTTCGGACTCTGGCTCCGTCGGTCAAAATGCGAAGTATCCGGCCAGTACGCGACGTGGCCAATTCCGGACCTTGGCTGTAACATATACATTCAGAGCGATTCACGAAAAAACGGAGATACTTCGGGAGGTGAATCTACTCTTACATCCAAGAATAAGAAAAAAGTTCATACAAGCAAAAGTCCGGAATCTCTTCGTTAGCGAGTGTAACCGGACGGGGTGGCGGCAGGTTGGGTCACAGCAATGAAAAACTCTTGATTTATCTTGAATATATTTATTAACAATATTTTCCCATCTTAAAATTACCACTTCTGATCGCCATCAGAAACTACGCTACAATTATAATCTATAAGGTTAAACACAATAAAACCATGGTCCTTAAAGTCCCTAAGTCGTGGAACACAAGGCACAATCCCAATAAACTATTAAAGTAACCATAACCTAATACTAAATTAATCCAATTATGAGATTTACTTCCCTCGTCTAGCCCGTATTGTCCATCAACTGAACAGTCACCAGGCACTGTGGTTAGTCATATAAAATTACATACTAATTCTAACAAGTTCAATAAAAGAAAATACTATCAGCAACAATAGTGAAAACTTACATAGTGAATTCTCACAAAATCAGTAAAAGAGAATATTAACGACATCAATAGTGAAATTATATAATGACTTCGCACAAAATTATTAAAAGAAAATATTAACATCCACAATAGTGTAATTACATAATGACTCCTCTCAAAATTAATAATAAAAATAACTATTAACATCAACAATAGTGTAATTACATAATGACTACTCACAAAATTAATAATAAAAATAACTATTAACATCAACAATAGTGTAATTACATAATGACTACTCACAAGATCAATAAAGGAAATTATTAGCATCAACAATAGTGAAATTACATAATGATTTCTCGAAAAACCCTAGCTACTGCGACGGTAGACTTGCTCACTTAAAGTATAGTACATAAGGGTACTTACAAAACCAAGCCAATATCGCCATCGTCCTCGCCCGAAACCTTCGGGGCCGTATGTTAAGAGGGACTCAAACGGGCCCAATCGCAGTATTCCAACTCCACGGTCTGGCTAGGCCGGGGTCACACGAGCGCACACAGTTCACTCAACCACAACTTATACAGTTCTAAAACCACAGGCTACACCGCCTCACCATTCCACCGGCACGTCCCGAGAGTTCACTGGAAGCCTTAAACAGTTATTCGCCAGAATACTCGCGTACTAGCACGAGGACCGCCCATACCGGGTGGTCATACGACGTTGCTCGTGTGTACCTGTCCTACAAAAAGGCGCGCGCAACTCACTCGCACTGCTCGCTTCGAGTCTAACACAGCGACTGGCTGGCTCTCGCGCTCCACCCCACCTCCGCCCTACTATACCAGTACACCCAGCTCAGCTGACGCGACACATTCCAGCTTGTCGCTTACACATTTCCTGGAATTCGTCCCTCGTACATAATTCTTTTATCCTACAATATTATACTATTAGATTATTACATTATACGATTACACATCATTACATTACATGATTACACATTAATTAACAATTAAAAATACGCTGTTAGAAATAAAATTATTTTAAATGAAAATTCACTAGTTAGTAAATAACTCGGTTCAATCCCATAATATTACACTACTTTCCCCTCTCAGAAAGGGCTACCAGATTTAACAGGCCATGTTCCCTACTCCACTGTCACTGCACTACACACATTGCAGATACGCTAGTCGCTCCTCACTGCCACACTGGCATAACCGCTTCGGGATAGGCTGCGTCGCTCCTCCCTGGATAGCCGCTGGATGGGTGGAAGTTCCGGGTTCCTCGGTGTCGCTCCGTCCCCTCGTCTAGGCTGCTCGGTTGCTCCAGGACACGGTACCATCTCAATGGAGGGTCCTCCCTCCTCCGCTTCTTGATTCGTCTCCGCATCGGTCCTCCGTCGATACCACCATATGGCCGTGATCAAGATTACGGCCACCAATATGATAAGGAAGCTCGTCAACCACCAGGCTCGTTGGTAATATTCCTGCCTACGCTGGATCGCGTTCTCCAAATCTCGGTAGGTAACCTCTGGACCATGAGGGCCTGGCTGGGATCGGCCCTCAGCTGCCAACTCTCCGATGATTTCCCAACTCTCTTCCCTGTTGCTGAGTGGTTTCGTCTTTGGCACACCCACGGTTAAGCGGGTAATAGTAACTAATGGCGGAACTAATTCCACTGTAATTGTACCTCGGGATCTTTGCAGGATGGTGAATTGATCGGTGCGATAGGTACAACTTCCAATCGGCTTCAATTTTCCCACTCCGGTAATATTTTGTTTAGTTACCGTGACTCTGCCTCCCACTTGGCATTCTGAGACTAGGTTGTCTGCAACAGGGATGCTAAAGTACCAGCTCTCTTCTCTTTCGCTCCAAATCCAGATGGGTAAGGGTACCTTAGCCAGGACGGCACGCTCGCAAAGATTGTGGATGTCCACCTCGGACTCAATGAATAGGGAGTGTAGGCAGGTGGTCCTTCGTCGATGAAGCAAGACGACATCCGCTGGGCAAACCCTCGGGCCACTTCCCTGACACTTCACTAGTTCTCCTGCAGGAAATTCACTGTGGAGTTCTTGGTTTTCACTAACAATGAAATGAGTCTCCGGCACGCGGTACACATACGATACACCAGTCGTAGAGTCCAACACGGGTAACACTCGTACTTGATACAACTGAAACAAATGGCCTTGCGAGGCTAAAGGTACATCAATAACTATTCTAATATAGTGTCCCACTGAATGAGCACATACCTTGGTCATGGCATAATATCTATACATGTCCATCACCCCAGTACTAGTGAGCAAGTCTACCCCTACCGGCAATACAGGTTGCAATTTCCTGACAATGTTACTTAGTTCTACAGGGGAAATTAAAGTAGCACTTATTCTACCCTCTACACTAACACGTTGAACATCTAACACTAAATTCCTTAAATCTATCACTCCCTGCAGGGAGGCAACTCTCAGCCCACCCAGGATAGTGGTTGCGTTCATAAACATCTGTAACATCACATCTGCACGCTGAACCCGATCTTCTACGGCATCCAACCTCCTCATCATTGGCTTTATCACGGCGACCACATCTTGTGCCACCCGTCGAATCTTCTCGCTGTTCTCTTCCGCCTGCCTTGACAGGGTACGGGTTACGGAGGTGAGGTCCTTTTGCAGATATACGGTCTCCGCCATGGTGCGATCGATTCCCTCGAGGTTACGATGCAGCTCGTCGAGATCGTCCGAATCCGGATTCCCGAAAATGACCTTGATTATCTTCCCTCCGATGTTGACTAGGCCCCTCTTAGATCGCCCATTCGGCAACATGTCTCGTAGCGTCTCTCCGACAGTTTCCATTTCCGCAACTACGTCCTCTACTTCCTGGATGGATTTCTCGATAACTCGCATCCTCGGCTCGTTCCTGCCTGCTTCAACAAGGACTGCCTTGGCTTCTTCGACGGCTGCTCGCAGCTCTCTCCTTCGCTCAGTCAGTCGGGTCACATTTATTTCCACCACCACTCGCATTGAGTCTCCTGTCATTATAATTTCTCCCCGCTCCAGGAAGAGTACTCCGTTGTCGACCTGGCGTCCGGCTCCCAGAGCCATGCACATACCTACACAAAGGGAATTCAGTCTCAGTGGCGGTTATTACGGGGCCGCACAAAATACTTACAAAACTACATATAAAATTAATTTACTCTAATTATATCAAGGTAGTGTAATTTAGTACCATATTTATAGCAAACGAACGAAGTATCCACCCTCTCCAAACTGGGCCTAACCTACTCAATCCAGCCAGGACTCCAGTATGAAGCGGGTTTCACCCTCGTCCTTCCATCTAGTCCCTGCTACTCTGTTCTTGGCGTGGAATTCCTCCCCTGCTTCTTAACGAGTATGGCGATCTCACTGCGGGTCGCCTCGCTTGTGGGGAGGGTCGATACGAGGGATCCTCCCTTACAGGGTCTAACGGTTCCGGTGGGCTATCGGGGGCGGCGAAAAATTCATCCCAGGCCTCCCACCCTCTCTCGTCTTCACTCGTCCCTGCCTTCTGGGCCATCTCTTCCTGGCCTTCAATCGTGTCCGATCCAGAGTCAGTTCCAGACTCCCTAGTTGACCCTCCACGGCTTCCCCCTGCGGCCGCATCGCTAATCTCGTTCTGATCTCCATCACTCTCGAATTCTGACGGCCTCCATGGTTCCTCTTCCGCTTCCTCGTCTCCAATTTCCCTTGACGGAACTCCCGAATCTTCTTGTTTTCGTTGGCACGCCGTCCGCCGCTGCCGCACCGCTGGCGCTCCTTCCTTCGAGACGCTGGCCGTTCCCGGTTTCAGGCGATTTACATGCACGATCACGGTCCGGTCCGACCCGACGCGGAGTTGATAATTCACCTCCGACAACTTTTTGATCACCTCGTAAGGCCCCTTCCACGGACGCAAAAACTTTCGGCTGTTCCCCGGCTTCACCGCGGGATCGTGTAGATACACGGTGTCGCCTACCTCGAACTTTCGGCTCACCTTATCCCGGTTAAATGCACGGGCTCTTTCTTCCGCCGCCCGGTGAGATTGCTGGACTGTTACTTCGTAGGCATTTCTCAGGCGTTGGCATAAGAGGTGAAGATAGTCTTCTACCTTTCCATCATAACTGCCCGAATTGATCATCAGATCCCCGGGCAGGACCATCTCTCGCCCGTGGAGCAAAAAGTATGGGGAATACCCCGTCGACGAGTGCGGCACGCTTCGGTAGGCCATCACTGCGTACGGAACCCATCGATCCCAGTCTCGTCCATCGTGTCGTGCGAAGTGGGCAACACTATCTATTAGGGTACGATGCACCCTTTCAAGGCGCCCGTTACCCTCCGGATGATAGGGTGACGTCTGCAGCTTTTTTATCCCTAACAGACGGCAGACTTCCTTCATCAAATCGGATGTAAAATTTCTCCCCTGATCGGTGAGAAGTCGTTCAGGTACTCCGTGCCGCGTTATGATATGTTGTACGAAGGCGCACGCAACGCTCTCCGCACTTTGATCTTCCAGAGGAACTGCCTCGACATATCTGGTGAAGTGATCCACGAAGGTGAGTAGGTATCGTTTCCCATTTTTACTTCTGGGTAGAGGACCCACGATGTCCATCGCTACTAGTTCGAAAGGTCTGGAAGGTTCCGGTGCCCTGGCCAGGGGCGCCTTCAGTCGGGTCGGTGTCTTCCGCTCTGCACAACGCTGGCACTTGCGCACCCATTTAGTCACGTCGGACGTTATCCCTGGCCAATAGCACTTCGTTTTGACTCGCAGAATAGTCCTCTCTATTCCCGGGTGTCCTGCCCACGGCGTGTTATGGCAGTTCTCCAATATTTGTTCCCTCATTGTATGAGGCACCGCCAACCTCCATTCCTTTTTGTCACACGCCCCGTCGGTCCAATAGATGATGCCGTCAATGGTTACCCCTTTCTGGTTTCGAATCAACTCCTGGCACCATGCATCTTCTTTTTGCTCCTTCCTCACTTCTTCAGCATCCATGTCACTCACTACTCCCGCTATCATAGTCGCCCGGCTCAAAGCATCGGCGTTTGTAGGTTTTATTCCTGGCTTGTGCACGACAGTGTACTCGAATTCCGCCAGTCTCAGCGCCCACCTAGTCAATCGAGAGGAAGGATCTCGTAGGCTTAACATCCACCGTAGTGCTGCGTGGTCGGTCACGAGAGTGAAACGCCGGCCCAGTAGATAACATCGAAATTGCCGTGAGGCCCAAACTACGGCAAGCAGCTCCCTTTCAGTGGTCGAGTAATTCCTTTCCGCTTGATTCAGCTGTCTGCTTGCGAACGCGACGGGTCTTTCACCTTCGTCTGTTTCCTGTGATAGGACCGCCCCAAGGGCTACGGACGAAGCATCGGTAGCCAGTATAAAAGGCTTGTTGAAATCTGGAAACATTAGCACTCGGTCGGAGCACAACGTGTCCTTCAACAACTGGAAGGAGCGTTGCTGCTCGGTCCCCCAACTATATTTTTCCTCCTTCTTGGTTAATTTGGTAAGGGGCCCAGCAATATCCGCAAAATTGGGCACAAAACGCCTGTAATACCCCGCTAGACCGAGGAAACCCCTTACTTCCCTTGGGTTCGTCGGCACGGGAAATTCCCTCACGGCTCGTAGCTTCTCCGGTTCTGGCCTCACACCCGTCGATGTAACCACATGTCCCAGATACTGGACTGTGCCCTTGGCAAACTGACACTTCTCCAAATTGACCCTTAGGTTAGCTCGTTGAAAAATCTCTAAAACATGCATAAGCCTCTCCAAGTGTTCCTTGAAGGTCTTTGGAACCAGATTTAAGCTCTGGTTCCCAAACGGGAGCGTGGGTTCGAACCCCACACCTGACACCAATGTAACCGGACGGGGTGGCGGCAGGTTGGGTCACAGCAATGAAAAACTCTTGATTTATCTTGAATATATTTATTAACAATATTTTCCCATCTTAAAATTACCACTTCTGATCGCCATCAGAAACTACGCTACAATTATAATCTATAAGGTTAAACACAATAAAACCATGGTCCTTAAAGTCCCTAAGTCGTGGAACACAAGGCACAATCCCAATAAACTATTAAAGTAACCATAACCTAATACTAAATTAATCCAATTATGAGATTTACTTCCCTCGTCTAGCCCGTATTGTCCATCAACTGAACAGTCACCAGGCACTGTGGTTAGTCATATAAAATTACATACTAATTCTAACAAGTTCAATAAAAGAAAATACTATCAGCAACAATAGTGAAAACTTACATAGTGAATTCTCACAAAATCAGTAAAAGAGAATATTAACGACATCAATAGTGAAATTATATAATGACTTCGCACAAAATTATTAAAAGAAAATATTAACATCCACAATAGTGTAATTACATAATGACTCCTCTCAAAATTAATAATAAAAATAACTATTAACATCAACAATAGTGTAATTACATAATGACTACTCACAAAATTAATAATAAAAATAACTATTAACATCAACAATAGTGTAATTACATAATGACTACTCACAAGATCAATAAAGGAAATTATTAGCATCAACAATAGTGAAATTACATAATGATTTCTCGAAAAACCCTAGCTACTGCGACGGTAGACTTGCTCACTTAAAGTATAGTACATAAGGGTACTTACAAAACCAAGCCAATATCGCCATCGTCCTCGCCCGAAACCTTCGGGGCCGTATGTTAAGAGGGACTCAAACGGGCCCAATCGCAGTATTCCAACTCCACGGTCTGGCTAGGCCGGGGTCACACGAGCGCACACAGTTCACTCAACCACAACTTATACAGTTCTAAAACCACAGGCTACACCGCCTCACCATTCCACCGGCACGTCCCGAGAGTTCACTGGAAGCCTTAAACAGTTATTCGCCAGAATACTCGCGTACTAGCACGAGGACCGCCCATACCGGGTGGTCATACGACGTTGCTCGTGTGTACCTGTCCTACAAAAAGGCGCGCGCAACTCACTCGCACTGCTCGCTTCGAGTCTAACACAGCGACTGGCTGGCTCTCGCGCTCCACCCCACCTCCGCCCTACTATACCAGTACACCCAGCTCAGCTGACGCGACACATTCCAGCTTGTCGCTTACACATTTCCTGGAATTCGTCCCTCGTACATAATTCTTTTATCCTACAATATTATACTATTAGATTATTACATTATACGATTACACATCATTACATTACATGATTACACATTAATTAACAATTAAAAATACGCTGTTAGAAATAAAATTATTTTAAATGAAAATTCACTAGTTAGTAAATAACTCGGTTCAATCCCATAATATTACACGAGTTACAGCTAGCGAAAATTTTTATCCGGGTTTCAGTTCTCTCGCAGAAATGAATCACGCTGTATATAAATTGATAGATGCGGAAGCCCTCACCGACATTATTTTACTGACAGACTAAATGATTCACAAACTCTTCACTAGTTCTCCCACTTCCTAATCACTTAGACAGCTGAAATTCGATAATGATAATTTTGTTCCTTAGAAATTGAACACAAAGACAAAATGTAACGTTTATTCTCGGTTCTTTTGGGATTTGTTACTAATAAATGATAAAAACTTATTTTAAACTTATAACTTTTTCTTTGACAAAAATTGTGAATAAATAAAATTAGATAAAACTAAAATCATGTGTACATTTTTCATAGAAAGTAGAAGGGTTAAAAAAATCAGGGGGTTGATATTTTTGTGTCCTGTATGCTAATATTACTGGAGCGCCTCAACTTCCCAGTCCGCCCCTTTAGTGGCTCCCAGATTGCGGACTTCAAATCATCCGAAACCTAGTGTCTTTGTATGGCAACACAAATATCCACATCTTTCGGGTTCTAATCACACTTTTTTCATAAATTTTTCTATTAACTTTTTTTGTTTCCATTTATTTATATTTTTTTTACTAAAATAATAAAGCAAAAGTTTTGATAAAACCAAAATCATGTTGTGTACATTTTTTCGTAAAAATGAGAAAGGTTAAAAAAATCTGGGGGTTGTTAATTTTTGGAATTTTTGAGTGGTAGCTCTCTTAAATAGACTAACAAGAGCGTTATTTTTCACTTTATTTACACAAAACTTCGTTTAATAATAACCGTTAATTTATACTTCGATGTAATGCTAAAATTTTTCAATAGAAATGCGTGCTTAAAGTATTCATTTGAATTTTCCGTAAAGTGAAATGTCTACTTGAAAATATAATCATTAAGAATTGTTAAATTCTGAAGTGGTAGCTTTCAGTTCAAGAGTATTCAACGCTTATGCGAACCGTCAGATCTTACGACAGCCCTTGATTTATAAATTATTTACTCAATTAATTTAATTTTCAGTACAGTGAAAAACACTTTTGACGTAAGTGATTTCACTTTTAATTATTAACTGATGAATATCTTTACGTTCACTCAATTAGTTGCTTGTAATTTATATTATGTACCGCATTTTTTAAATTTTATCGTTACCTAGAATGTTTGTTAAAAGTTTGGCGACATAAAAACATTTCTACTTTCTCTTGCCTGTATGAATAAATAGGAAGGACAGTATTGTTTTCATGTCGATTTTTTTAAATTACGCTTTCACCGGATGTACACTTTTCAGACCTCCTGAACCCAATAAACATTTTTTTGCGATTGGTCTGTGGGTGTGTGTGTGTGTGTGTGTTCGTGTGTGTGTGTGTGCGTGTGTGTGTGTGCGCGTGCGCGTGTGTGTGTGTGTGAAAAAAATATCTCAAGAACGGAACATCGTACAAACTTGAAACTTGAAACTTAAGTTAGATACTACTACAGGACCCGACACGAATATTTTCATCAAAATCGATCAACTGTAAGTAGTAGTTTATTCATGTCATAGTTCACTTTTTGCGATTTTCTCAAAAACGGCTCCTACGATTTTTTTAAAAGGAGGCTGTGATCTCGTAGAATTTATTTTTTAAGATTGCGGCTTTAATATGCATTTTAGCGCAAAAATGTACTATATAATAAAGTTGTAAAGAATTGAAAATCCCACAACTTGTACTTTTTAACATTTTTTATATAAAATTTAACCACTTAATCTAGCGGTAATTAGCGATTTCTGTTTTTTTTTCATAAAAATCTGTAAAAAATTGTTTTTCTTAAGATTTCAGCCTTAGTATGCATTTTACGACGATTGTATAATCAAATTTATAGGAAACTAAAAGATTTAAAACTTTCATTTTAAGCATTTTTCTCTTCAGAGCCTAGTTTAGCGTGAAAGAGTGATTTTCCGTATTTTTAAGCCAAACTGAGGTTGATTTTCATTTTGCATTATTCACTCATGATTAAAATAAGGTTAAGTTTTTAGGTAAGTTTTTTGTTTATTTCTAATGTTTTATTACTAATGTTAGGTTATATTGTTGATTATTTGCATTGGCAAGAGAAAGTTGTGTGAGTGTTTCACACCAGATATTTAACTAATCTGATTTACTAATTCTGCTAAATAAAATTTTTATTTTATTAGATATGTTGTAAATTTATTTTAACTATTTATTTTAAGCCTGCAACGAACATATTGAGTATAAATAATTTGACACTTCACCTGTCTGTTATGGGCAGCAACTTACCTATTGTATTGAAATTTCATTTTACGATATTTATTTTCATCTTTGCGGAATCTCTATAATTTAATTAGTTCATGAAAAGCGGTTTTTCTGATAACAAAAATTATCTTTCTGAAAATTACATAAAATTCACTTATCCATCAACTTAATCCACAATTCAGAATCAAATTGATTTAGAAACATTAAAATACGCACGCATGTAAAATATTAATGGAATTAGGTACTATTGTTTAACGTAATTCTCACAGATCACATGAGCAGTGTATTATTGTGATATATTTTGAAAAACAATAAATGGTCATAAATCCTTGTACGATAACAATCAAAATGCTGGACACGAAGCCAACATTTCCGTGTTCGGAAACATTACAGGACGTGAGACACAAACACAATACAAATCATTGCAGTAACTCTCTATAACTGTAGCAGTGATCTCACTTTTACAGATATGAGTAACGAACAGCCGAGTTATCTTCTGGAAAATCGATCTTACACAATAGTACCTATATGAGTAAAATAAAATAATAACTCAATTTATTTTTTATATTTAGTATTTTTCAATTTGTTTATTTATTTGTATTTGAGGATTCACTCCTTAAAAAGTGTTACATATAATCATACTTACTACTAAATTAGAACTCTGTAATTAAGGACAAACCGTATCTCCATTTAAAATACATTGAACCAGACTTTGCGTTTTAAATAATATTTATTGTAAATTATTTTAATAATCACTTTTAAATGTACTATAAACTTTGCAAGATAGTAATAAACATTTAATTACAAAATACTACAACTATTAACTTAGTTTAAAACTACAAACAGGAGTTAATTAATTTTAACTTTAAACTCTACCCATATACTATGAAATCTACATTTTATTCGTGAAAATTTTCAAAAATTACTTTTTTCATTTGCTTGTATCGATAATAAATTACAGTAGTACTGCACTTATCGTAAACCATTGGAATCAGTTCAGATTCAGGAAGAATGTTGTATATTTCTCCATGCTGGTAAAATCTTTAGAGACTGAATCGCGTGTTCCGGTACCAATATTGAAGCTGTTTCCGTAGTGTTTTCTTAATGTTTTCCGTTCGACATTAAACTGTAATCCTTTTCGAAATTACCTAGAAAGATGAGAACCTGATAATTACCGATTTTACAAATTACTTTCGATGCTTTACAAAATGTATATAAGTTATAAATGAAACATTATCAATATTTACACTTTGACATGGAATATTTATAAATATCTCACAGTTTTGTTTTGTTTTACAATTATTCAAATTAAAAAATTAAAAATTAGAAACTTATCAGAATTGGATCATTAATTTCGTGATAAATTTTATTCTTTGATAGGAATAGATTGTTAGAAAACCATATGTTTACGTCATCAGCCAAAAGGCAGGTTTGAACCTGTAGAGGTTTTACTAAGTAAAACGAGGAGTGAGGTGGTTTGCCATGCCTTCCTCACTGAATGGAAAAGTATGCTTATCAGCATGCCGGGCCCTCTGAAAAACATATAATTTCCACTTTGCAAATGACACCTTCACTTCATTCACCACAGAAAACGATATTAAAATATAAACGGAAAACCATATTAAAACAAAACTATAAGCAGGGCTACATTTTACTCAGTATGTGTTTTACACAGATGTTCCTCGTAGGCTCATAAGATTACCTCGTCAGCAATGTGGAACGACTCATTACAGAATAAACCAATATTTTTTAGAGAACCTCCCCGATGAAGAAATTTCGTTGATTTATTTCATGTGTAGTTACTTTAAAATAATCCGTAGAATGTGTTCGATTCAGTCGACTAGGTAGTTTGAATCGTGTAAGAGTGAAATGGGCAGATGATTCTTATGAAATACGAGTATTTTTTGGTAAACTATACTAAATGTGATTTTTACTTGTTGGTTATACGAATATGGTAAATGTATTCGTATGTCGTAGTATATAAAATAATATATGTGTATTACTTTTTTATGTAGGCCTACCTAAGCAATGTTATGATTGCTCTGCGTAATTTTAATTGGAACTTTTATAGGAGATTTAATATTTAAATTGCTTGCTGGGACTCATAATTAAATGCCATAGGCTACGTCCAAAACTGAATCGTCTTCGGCAAATAAAATGTGGAACAATAGCCCGGTCACTGGGTGAAAGAGTTCGAAAAGATACCCAGTTGAAGTTTCACAAGATTCAGGCTGTTCCAGTATTGCTGTACGGTAGTGAGTCCTGGGTACTTGGGAAGAAAGATGAATGTCAGATCCAGTGTTACCCCTTGCTTGCAACCGAGTGTAACAGTTGCCCCAAAAGCAAGTGGTCTAGAGGTAACGATAAAAAATTAGGTTGTGATAACAATGAAGAAACAAAATATTGATTGAAGTTCAATAAATAACAGATTTAATCAAATATCAAATAAAAATATATACATAAATACTAATGAATCACCATTCATACCAAAATTATTTTATAAGTACAAATATTGGCTTAGTTTGCCAAAAAAATACTTGACATTGCCCCAAAAAAAATATTAATAACTCTGTTTATGTAACAATTAATAATACTATAGAGTTTCAATTATGTATTAAATAAAATAAATAAATAAAATTAAAAAAGATGTGTAAATTTTTATCTAAATTTTGCACTAGGTACAATTTCTTTAAGTAATTAAAATGTAACTGGCCAGTAATTAATAATTAAGTTATCAAATATGTTTTATGTGGATGCATCCTTAAATTTTACCAATTAAATAATTTTCATATTTAAAAAATATAATTAATTTACACTATAGAAGCTGCAGAAGGTTTAAACTATGTAATATTACTTAATACATCTTTTCCTCAAAACTTTATGCCAATTTTGGGTAATTTTTTATTATATTGAGATGTTAAGGTTGGTTTATAAATAATTAAAAAATTAGAGTTCATATCAAAAAAAATCACAATCAAAGGTACAAGTATGAGCCATGCCAAACTTGGTTTGAACTGGTACAAGTAAATTATGCAGAATCCAATACAGGTTAGCAGGAAAATTCAAAAGATGTTCCAAGAATTCCAGGTGTTAAAATAAAAATGAGTTGATTCCTACCTTGATTTTCCTGGTCATAAATAAATCACATTTTTACCCATCAGACAAATTTTCTTGAATGATTTGCTAGTTTTGGCTGAACTAGATGTTGATACCACATAATACATTTTATGGCTAAGTCAAAATCCTCTTGAATAAACATAATATTTTGGAAATTCCATAAATGAATATTTATATATAGATTGATCATAATTTGGCATCGTTATTAGTTTCATTTCTGACATTTATACTTGAAATTTAATTTTACATAACTCTGGATTATGCACTTGGCCTGTTATTTTAATATACACTTGATCATTTATTTTAGTAAACACTTGATCCCTTAAAAAGACAAAAACAGGCAGTAATTAGCCACAAAATATAAAAGAGGACTATAGCGAAAGCTACAGTTCATACCATTAAAAGATTAAAGAAACGCAAATAAAATTGGTTATTTTGGCGAATCAAAGCAAGGTAAAACAAGATTTACAACTAAAACAGAATAATAGGCAACAATTACAAATTTAAATAACAATAAACTATTCAAGATTTACATTATATATCGAATTGGAGCAGCATAAATAAGCCAAGCATAAAGAAATAGTTTATTAAGCAGCTGACCGAGTTTTTTTTTTAGGTTAAACAACATCATAATAAATTTAACTAAACAGAAAACAATGCCTACTTGTTTTAAATAGTTTAATAATACAAGTAAAAGCAATTACTCAAAAAAAACAAATGAAAGCAGAGCAATTCAAAATAAAATAAAATATAGGTGAAATAGTTTGACTAATTTAACAAAGTTTAATGTTTTACAAGAGTTTTACAAGAGTTTAAAGTTTTACAAGATTGTGTCAAAATTTGCAACGCTAACTTCGCCAAAATAAAACGAAAAGTTTAAAATATCTTACCTTAACAAGGGAAGACGGGATCGTAAAACATTTTTAAAATAAAATTAATTAATTTTTACAAATGCAAGAATGCATGACATAGCACAAAAGTATACATCTGATCGGTATTACGGTTAGAAAACAACACACCCGAACTCGCTTACAAAGCCGAAAAAAGGGATGGTCATGACGTCAGCAACCCGGTACTACATGATAAAAGTCACGTAGACACTTTAGCGCAGAGTGCATGGCATATCCGATAGACAGAGCCAGTAGATCAAAACCGCCTAAATATAAAATTACGAAAACAAATGTAACTCTGAGAACAGACGTTACACCAGGTGGCAAAAATGCGGTTCGTGAGAAGAGGTCAGGGTTGTAGTTTGATGGATCACATTAAGTTTGAGGAAATCCGGGCCATTTAAATGTCTCCCTTCTCTTAGAAACAGTCGACAAATACAGAGAGAAATGGGAGGATCATTTAATAAGAATGAGTGAAGATAAATGGCCAAACCACCCATTACGTAATACCTGTAATACCTGATGGGCGAAGAGATTCAGGTAGAGCGCAAAAAAGATGGGCAAAGAATTTGGAATAGGTCGGAAGACCTATGACAGAAAGCAGAAGAAGAAGACTTTCAAATTGGTTTGAGAATTAATTTTTATATTAAAAAATATTGTTTAAATTGTGTGTTGACCGTTTATCCAATAAAATTGTTGAAATTTTATGTTAAGCTGTTTCCTTTTCGATCTGCCTATTTGTGTTTTCCAGTAATTGGAAAACACTAAATTATTCACATGTTTGACAAGATGTTTATCAAGGGATTTGGCGAGGTCATCTCAGGTATTTGTGTGTTGTTAAAGTAAACTTAACTTGGGTATTTATCTTTGTTTGTATAAATTTCACGTCTGTATAATATAATGCTTACCAGTTTTAATAGGTTTTTGACTGAAAATCAGACATGCCTCTAAAAAATATCACACATAATATTTGTAAGATTCCTATTCTACTTATCTTGTGTTATAATATTTTAGATAAAAAAATCACAGTTTGGAAAAACCTTTTTTCGAACGAGAGCGGAACTTCCCAACACATGTTTCCAGATTCATAACATCTTAAGGACCATTGCAACTATAGTAAATAAGGAACGTTTAATCAAAATCGTTGAATCGTTTTTGAGAAACTTGTATTTTTATATTCTTAATCGTTTTTGAGAAACTTGTATTTTTATATTCTTACACCAAATAATTAGAGCTAACATTTTTGAGGCTACACAAACCAATAAATTTAAAAACTCATAAAAATTCGATTGCGGAAACTTCTGCTTTAAAATTTCACCCCAAGCGGTCCGGTAGTGTTTTCTCTAAAACAAATGACACACACTCATCCATAAACACTACATCTTGGCTTCACAGCATCATGATTTGTGAAAATCAAGGTAAAGAAAATTTTGCTTTATACCAATATTTTCTCGCTCTGTACTATAGAGAGATAAAAACTGTAACTGTTTTAATCCAGTTATATTAACACAATTTTTTCAGACCCCATTTGCAACGATAGAATGAATTTCATGTCAAAATTTTATGTAAAGGAAAGTTTTGTCATTGTTTTTATATCAATTTCTCTGACATATTTATACCAGCCAAATACAAGTAATTATTACACATAATAAATAGGTAATTTTAACAAACATAAGTTACACCAACTGCGCAATATTAACCAACATTAAATAGCATAGCCTATAATCTAAAGGAAAAGAACCAATGAAAAGTAAAAACAAAACTGAAAGTATTGATATAACCAATAAAGAGAGCTAACTGTTAACTCAATGAAACTTTACGTTTCTAAACTTCTAACAGTTGTGTTGTAATTCTTATTTCTTCTCCGTAAACTCTACAATGTTCTGAACAAAGTTGTTAATGGGAAATAGGCAACGCTGCAATTGAAATGGCATGCCTAAAGCACAACGTTTTTATTGGTTAACGTACTTTTTTCTCGATACGAAAATATAAATTATTTAAATTATATCTTTGCATGGAAAGAAAATAAAAACAAAACAGATAAAAATATATTTATCGTATAAATTTAATACTTTTACTCAACTTTTTCCTACAGAATAAATTTTGAGTGATAGAAAAGACACAAAAAGAAAGATAAAATTTCAAAATTTATCGAAAATGAAATAAATTATTGAAGTAATGAGATTATTTGCGTTTTTAAGGGAAAATTTTTAGTATAAAACAAAAGGATAATCAAAAATTTTCTAAATATTTAGAAACAACTATATCACTTTAGAAGAAAAATATTTTTTAAGTAGAGATCAAGATAATATCTTAATAATTATAATGTTTTTGGCTACCCTGGTGGCTCAATTGGCTAAAGCAACTGGCTCGTAAACTGAAGGTCCCATGTAAGACTCTTGGCTCAGGGGGGAAAATGTTAGACTATACCATGCATGCTTAATATCCCATGATCCACAATAGTCGCAAGGACATCGAACGTTAATGAAGCTTCAAAAAACCTACTTAATTGCCGCTGGTCAAAAATTCAATGATCGAACTAAAGTTTTCGAATGAAAGCGGACCTTACTAATACAACCTACTAGTACAACTAGAACACTGCACAGATTGACTTTCAATCTTTTTTTGTGGATTGACTTTCATCTACTGGATCCTGTGTTGCCAAATTGTGATTCCGTTGTACCACAGTTCAGAGTTATTAAATAAACCTTCTTGAAGGGTCACATATGAAATATAAAAATATAAATTTATAAATCCATACGTTGAAGAATTAAACAGCAAACGGAGACGTAGAAATGTTTATATGCTGCTTTTTTAAATTGAATATAAAGATTTTTTTTAATTCCACAGGTATAATTTATGCATGCACCTTCCGTGTGTGACTTACAAGACATCGACTGGAGGTAAAACCGAGCTGTGTGTGGCTATGTAAAGTGGCAACCTCACACTCAGCCATGGTCATTGTTGATTCAATCTATTATCATGAACTGTACCGCAAACACTCGTTGTTTTTGACATAAATAATTTTTTTTACAAATTATATAAGTTAAATTGACGATAATTATTTATAAACCTGTAACTAAGAAACGTAAGGTAACCGTTCGAATATCCATTAAAATACAGTAATAAAGAAATCGAAAGACATTTAAATAATTTTCAATTAAATTTTAATTTTTTTATCCAAATTAGCAATACTCCATATGATATTTACATAAATAATTTTGCGTTCCTTCTCTTAGCTATTAAAACTAAAGTTAAAATAATTTTATACATAAAAAAATTTAATCTGTACCAATTCAATGTAATCAGTTGCAGTTTCAATAATATTGAATAAATAAAATAAATTATTCTGTTTGGTTGAAGATACTGTCAGATTCATGTGGGAGACTTGGATAAATTCAATTATTTCATTTTAGCTAAAAGAAAACTACATTAAATTAAAAATAAAGTAATCTAGGAAATTAAACAGTACTTTAACAGCATAGTCAAGTCTAATTTTTTTTGCAACTTGGTTAAAATAATGTCAATTTCTAAAAGTACTATTAAAAAAAGTGATATTTTGAACTTTTTACATTTTCATCAGAAATATTTTGTTTTGTTATTAATAGGGAAAGTTAACTAAGGTATTTTCGCAAGGACTTTTAGCAGATTAAAATATCATTTCATATTGCGTTATCCCGTACACGTTTAGAGCTAGAAGTTATTCCAATTGGTTCTTTATACATCATAAGTATTCGATTGAAGGAATTTGTGATGTCATTTGAAGATGACATAAAATACAGTAAACCTACATATCCCCTCATATTTTCTAAAGGCGTTTCATTGATTCTGATTCAGTATGCTTTAGTATTTCTTGGAGTAAGAGGGTATTGTAACTTTTAGTAATTCTTTTAAACTTTCAAAGCTTGTAAAACTCGTTCTAAATCGAAATTCCCAACGACGCAGGTGAACATTCTTTTGACTCATACTGCAAAGTAGAAAGTACCTGATTAAATTCTTGATTAGAATCTTGAGGATTTAACTACGTCGAACTCATATCTGTTGTTTAACAATTACTGTGAACGCTAATAACGAAGCTGTAGAAACGGCAGAAGTTCATTTATGAAGAAAGGTTTCAAACTCGTGCTTATCGAAATAAACTAATGAACACTGATCCGTACAAATCGTTATGCTACTAAATATAAAACATACTAAACTATATAAAAACATTTAACCGTTATTTCATCAACTGCATTCAACTAAAGTCAACTGTTCCATTCATCAACTGAAGTTTTAATTTTATTTTACTTAATCATCCAATTGGATTTCTACATTACGCCATAATCTATTCCATTTATATTTGAAACTTATGCAAACAAATGTCCTGATCTGCTATTGGATTTAATACTCTAAGCATAATAATAGTTTAAAAAATGCTTAGCGCGAGCCATCACAGCCATGAGAACCAATTTGCATTTAAATGTAAAATACAATTTCAATCAGCCTGCAAAACAAAATATTGTTCGAGAAAGAGTAAACCGCTGAAGTGCACACAAAACTGTAAAGCACCGAAGTTACTATATTAAAAGCAGAAGTAAACTTAATAAGTTAATAGTTGTTAACATGATTCGTGGCACCAGACCGTGCACGTCAGTCTCATTCTTCCAACCTTACGCGCTTATGATTTTTTTGCATTTGTGTCAAAGTTATATGAAACACAGTATAAATTTTTGACAAAGTAAGTTTGAATTTGGACAGAGACATCCAATAGGGTGTTCATGTATAACTGTGAGCTAATTACCATAACCCAAACGGTGTTACTTAACTATATAAAACATCTATTAATTAAATGACTGACTGCGGTGGCCCAGACCCAAGATTATTAAATTGGTTACATAAATTTTTATTATAATTATAAAATTTTACATTGAAATTTTTAAACGAATTTTAACATTTTCTTAGCAATCAAGATAAATGTACCCTATTACAAAAAAGAAAGTACTAAAAGGATTTGAAAAAGAAAAAGAATATTTTAAATATTTAATTCGATATAAACTCGATTTCAAAATAATAATCTAATTTAGAATTTAATACGGAGAGCTATCAAAAAATACATAAAATCTAGATTGTAATACAATGTATACTGAAAAATATTAACAAGAGAATTATTTTCTTTTTTCTTTTGTTTTTATAGTATTATATTTTCTACGCTATACGATAAAATACAATCAGAATAAATTCAGAAAGCAAAATATGTATCCATATAATCATATTATATAACTATGCCGTTCAAGTTGATCGGATTACATCAGACTGTATTGTACCCACCCACTATAGTATACATTACTATATATACAACTCATCTGTAGTGCAGGGCTGTCCTAGATGTTTCATCTGTCATGTAACAATGGTTACTACAATATTTAAACCTAATGGGTTCAATAGAGATGTGAATACATTGCGGGGTAGTAGGCATTCACGGTAAATCTATACCACCGTACAAATATCTTATTTATAATAATGATAAAACCAACTACATTTTCCAGGCTATTTTAAGTTATTTTACCACCATAATGAATTGATTGAATTGATTGATTTAATGATTGATTGAACGAATTGATTAGTAAAAATTATTTAAATATCTATATATTTAAATAATTTTTACTAATCAATTCGTCATTATTAATACCACGCATAATACAGATTGATTAATTAATTGATGTTAATTATATTTCATTAATTATTATTGTTATAGGAATAACTGGCCGTAATTATGTAAGAAGAAATCAACGACCAGAATCGGGATGTTTTTTGTTTTTTTTTTTGTTTGTAATATCACTCTTGTTACGTTGTAAAGTAAAATACTAATTTAACCAATAAGCTGGCACACCGGCTCAGGTTCGTATTAAAAAGGCAAAGGGTTGTTATTGCTTATGAATAAACAAGAAAAAATGTATAGGGCTAATCCATAAAAAATATAATTATATAAAATAGTTATGAATAGTTACAGAAATAAAGTTAACAACAAAATGCTAGGACGTATTGAAAAGTAGTAATGCCTCCATCGCTATAACTATTATAATGATGGGCTAGGCAGTCTTAAAAGTAGTTAGTCATTACTACTGAAACTCTTTGTGAACAAGTCACCTAGCCGCAATTCAATTCACAGCCGCAACCGGTTTGCCACAAACGAAAAAGTCAAAACAGTGCCATCTCCCGAGAAAGTCATGATTACCGTTTTCTGGTATTGCGATGGTATCGTTCATATGGAGTTTTTAGAACGTGGCTGTACTGTCAACTCCGAGCAATGTACTGTGCTACCCTATCAAATTTGAAGCGACAGCTGCGTAGGGTTCGTCGACAAAAAGCCAATTCTGCATTGTGACAATGCTTGTCCTCATACAAGTATGAAAACGCGTGCAGAACTAGAGAATCTTGAGTTTCAAGATGTTTTACTCATCCACCTTACAGCCCAGATATTACGCCCTTGACTTTGTCATATTTCCAAAGCTTAAGGAACATCTCAAGCGCATGCATTTCTCTTCGAATGCAGAGCTGATAGGTGAGGAAATGGTGCCGTACGATAACTTCAGGCTTCTTTAGTGATGGACTTTCCCAAAGCGTAGTACGTTGGGTAAATGTGTCGCTGTCAACGGCGATTATGTGGAAGTGATTATATTGGTGAATAGGGGACAGTTTACTCTATCATTTCAAACGAATATGTAAACAATATATCCATTACTAATAAAATTATAGTGATGGAGGCATTACTTTTCAGTACACTCTCGTATTAGATAAAATTAAAAATAACAATAACAGATCAAAGATTTAAATAATTAATTTTTAGCACCAAAAGTATTCAAAAAAGACAACCTCAAATCCAGTAACAAGGATCAAAAATATTACCATTAAATTATAAATAACAGTCGGTTGCCACCTAAAAGAAATACATAATATTTAAAAAATTTATTTACTTCACAAAGAATCAAGACTGAATAGAATACTAAATTAATTAATGTATTTATGTTGGCCAACAATATTTAGCTTAGATATTGATCAATAATAGCAAAAATAAATAATATTTTTTAAATAAAAAGCATCAAAAGTTAAACAACTACAATATTGAAATAATTAGTGTGTCCTCCTTCAAACCTTTCAAACCATGGCGCGCGACAAGCAGATTACAAATGCTACACTATTTAAAAATGTTAGAAAAATATTAAAAACCGTTCGCAGTTAATCTCCTCGACAACAGCAAATATATTCACAGACTGAAAAGTTTTAAAACATTGGACTTACCTTTACGATTTTGTTAATCGTTTAACTTATTTAATTTTTTCTGTTTCTACAACTAATATCGCCATCATGGTCATCGTCATCTTTAGCTTCATCTACTTCATGTTCCAAAATATTAATGCGCAGTTCAGATTCAAGTTTAGTTTTGTTTTTTGTTCAGAGTTTGGTTCCTTCTAACATTACTGTGTCCGACTTAGTTTTAAAAAAAGTCCTTAATATTATCTTCTTTTTACAACCAATTCTTCAAATTTATTTAAAATTTTGCATTTAATTTTAACATTTTTAAATTTTCAATTTTTTTGATAAATAAATTCAACCTGTTATTAAAATCGCACAAGTATTTCTTTTTCTTTTCGATTGAAGAAATTTTTTATTTAATTTGAAGATGACATAAATTAGAGTAACCCTAAGCAAAAGTTTTAACAGTTGGACAGAGGTATATTAACCTATATTATACCAGGTCAAGGGATGAGAACACTCTTCTCCATACTTCTCGTACGAGAAAAACAAACATTAATCGGTGAACAGACCGATAAATGGCCGATTGTGAAACTTATGTAATCGAATAGAATTTTGGTAGATTAAGAATGGCTTTAGTGAACAGAAAAAAGAGGGAACATTTTTCTAATTGGACTTTTTTATAACAGTAGAAATTTCAAGCATTTATCTCAAGTTAATCGTATTCGAAGTAACAAATCTTCTGGAGAGAAATTCTAAAGAAGCTTACATCTAGCTGTCTTATAAATTCTGACTCTTTAATTAGAAGGGAATTAAAAGTACGTATTCCTAATTCCTTTATTAGAAATGATTTAAGAATCCTTGACCTTTTAAATTCCTCCCTTACACGCGTTGTTTTATTTCCAGTAGAGCCTACACGTTTTCTATTCAATACAGTGTTTACAATTGTACTGCAAAATTAACCTTAATTTTTGAAAAAGTTTTGGTAAAGTATTTTAGTAACTTACACAATTTTTTCCTACAGCTTGTTTTCTTGTTGAGGTAAGTTTTCAAGATATGTAACCAAACCGATGTTTACTGCCTATCGCCTTTCCAAATAGCAATCGTTACAATGTGGACCTATGTCCCAGGCAATAAGAAGTACAAGAAATTACGAATATGCAAAATTTGCATATTCGAATTAAACGCAATAATATGAATTGAAAGTTCATATTCATACAGTACTTTAAATTAATGCCACAGTATTGAATACCGCGCATAACTTGATTTTTAAAAAAAGTGGATAATTTATATACCCCAACTCAAACCAAGTGGCCTCTCAATGGTGGATGCGCAGTAGTCTAGTCTGACCTTGAACGACCGCGGAGCAGTCCGGTACAGTCCGCACTCCAATTACATTCCGAATATCTCATCAGCAACAATGTTATTTAGTACATTCCTTCAGCGTGAGTAGTTAACTTGGAGTGTAATAAGTTCCAGTTCGATATTATCTTAAATATTACGTTGATTTCTAGTATATCATTATTTATTTTCCGAGTAGTTTAGTTATTAGTGCCGCGAATAAAATATATTTTCCGAAATTTAGTTAAAATTTTCAATCAGACTGTACAGAGCGCGTCACAGTATTTCCATATCTTTCTCACACAGCTGGTGTGCGCATCTCAGAGGCCACTTGGTACGTCTTTTTTCTTTTTTTTTTGGCTTCAACTTTATTTTTATTTACAACTGTACAATTTTTTAAAGCACAACTAGTAAATGAAATGAAATGAATGAGGAATGGCGGGAATGTGACATGAATGTGAATCCATCCAGTGACCGATTTCGGCATGAAAATTTACAATGAATATGGTGCCAATATTTTAAATGATAATGATTTCTAAACTATGATGGATGATTTTTCTTTATTATGATATGATTTTATTTTTTTATGAAACGAAACACCCATGACAAGTTAAATTGATATGCTTTTTTATGGTGGTCGGTGAAGATCCCAATTCCACTTTCGTTTCAGTCGTCTGTTAACAGGGAGATCGTTAGTTGAAAGAGGTTGGACATTTGGATTTATGTGGTCAATTGTCTTTGTGTGTAATGAGTTGTATGTTGCGTTGACAATGTCTTGAACCGTTGGTATTTTCAGGTCTTCGTGAAGGGTATGATTGGTTACGTCTTTTTAAAAATCCATTCCTCAAATGTCAAGTCCAGTTGCCACATCATGTCCATAAGAAAAAACCAAGGTTGCAGCCTGGAAAGAATTTCTTCAACTTTGTCCTAAAACGGAAACGTATTCATGTATATCTAATTCATAAATTGAGCTCAAATATGATTTTAAAAGATACTTCCGTTAGTTCCAATGTTTTGTATAAATCACTTATTAAGTAGGCCTCCTATCAATTGCTCCTGCGTGCACTGCGGCCTTTTGCTGACCTCAGAGAGACGGTTTAAATAAACTGGTGTATTGTTTTTCCCGGTTTCACTCAAAACTTTACTTTTTATAGATATCACTTTACTTTTAGATGCCGTTTCTGAATTTCTGCTCTGAAAAATCAAACGATTAATATTTATTGATTTAAGGTAGTTTTACACCCTTTCTACACCTTTAGAGCAAGTTTTTGACAAGATTTGATTACTTTAATGTTTCAGGTATCAGTTAGAGATACAGAAAGCCAAGTTCGGAGCTACACTCTTCGGGAAGGTATAATAGAAATTAATATTTATTCATTTAAAATGGCCATCTTCTTTCCTCCCTAAGGCCACAAGTGGTCAAAATGCAATTACCACACTTTCTATACTTAACCCCTAAGGAAAAAATCTACCGATTTCAGCTGCCTAAGTAATCAAAGAGTTAAACAATTAGGAATGAGTGAATAAATCACTCAGTCAGTGAGGGTCGTCGTATTTTTATAAAAGCATATTAAAAAATTGTTGTTTTGTGTTGTGTCGTTTTTTACGTCCGATTCTTTTGCTTATTACTGCTAATCCAGACAAAAGGGTGGTGGATGAAATGAGTGATGAAAAAATGCCGGAATTTCCCTAAAATCGACTTGGGACCCCTAGCGTAAAAGCCAGTTCCGCTGACCACTTAACCAAGGGCCGGTCAATAAAAAGTTTTTAATTAAAATATAAATAAAAAACAGTTCTTATCACGTTAGCGAATGAATTAAGAAGAAATCTCAAAACCTTTTTAATAAAATTAGTTTAAAATAAAAATAAAATGACTATCCAAACAATTTACTATTGCATATGTTAAATAAATAAATTTTTTTCAAATTACAAGATTGTCTTCAGTTTTTTTTGTGAAGCATATGCGATAGAAAAAGCTTTCGAATTTGTCATTTTATCCAATCGTAACAAATTTGTGATCTTGACAGATTCAGACCAAGATGAACTAACAATTTAAGTATAATAAACGCCATTCACAAAACCACTAGCGATGGTAAAACAGTAATTTTTCTGTAGATCTCTTCCCACTTAGGAATCAAAGGGAAGGAGAGAGCCAACCAAGCAGCCAAACGTGCTACTACTACATGCACCAACAGAATAAATAAATCCTCTCACCGAGATCTACAGAAGATGTTCAAAAGAAGTTGAAATTAATGTGGAATGAACAGTGTAAGACTTTAACAACTAAACTACATGTAGTACAGACTGACACTAATGACTTACAACCAGAAATTTTTGACAACAGACTGAATCAAGTGACACTAACAAGACTGCGAATATGTCCCACTAAACTGACACACAGTCACCTCATGACGAAACAGGAAACCTAATAAATGTACTCACGGCAACACAAAATTAACTGTACAACACATCTTGGTCGATTGCCCTACTCTTAATACTACACGTAGACAATTTCTGCAGCCGACCGCATTGGCGTAGTTGGTAAAGCGCTCGCCACTCATCACGCGGTCTTGGATTCGAATCCCATTCAGGCACGGCATATTTTTATACGTTACTAAAAATCATTTCATCCTTCACCGTCTGCATTAGCAGTAATTGCAGAACAGTCGGACGTTAAACGAAAAAAAGACAATTTCTGCAAGAACATTGTTAATACACACTACACAAAACCTCAAAAATTATAAAATGTTTAAATACTTATTCGAAGACAGTTTAATAGAAAAATATAATTCATGTAAATCAGTGTAAAAAACCCCAAATGTAATGTAATGTATTGTTCAATTATACGTACCTGCATTTTTAAGCACGATATACGTAACTACATTATTATATCATACGTACATTTATTTTTTTATACATTAATGAAATCCTTTGTTATACTACTTGTTTTTGTTCTGTAATGGAGTCGCTAAAAACAAACAATGTTAGGTAATGTGACTATAATAAAACCGATTGGAAATAAATTATTATAAAAAAATTGTATATAGTAAAAAATATTTACTGTTTAATAATAATATGAATGAATTGTGGTCGATTTATATTTATTTATTGAAAATTGAATCCTTTAAAGAGATATTTGTCTGAAAGCAATAATTTTTGTATGTTTTATTGCGTATTATAAGTTTCATTTTAAAACTGAGCTATTAAATGATTGAGTTTTGTTTATTAATCCGTTTGAATGAACAACACACAAGCGTTTTATTTATTTAGTTCTTGCAGTCATAAGTTTTTTTTATACTTTTCGTTTTTTATATTGAAGAGAGTTTTGCAATAAAGAGACAGGATTTTTTTTATTTACAGTCAAATAAATTCAGTTCAGTTTTCGAGGGATAAGGTGGATTCGTTTTGACGGTCCGCACCCTGATTTGTATTCTGCTGTGGTCTTTGCTTTGTGTGTGAGGCCAGCAGAGCGACGTAGGTATGAGCTTGTATCTGTTTCCGGCTGAACACAACAACGCTGGGCCCTGCTCGCAGTTTGTACAGCGTATGTTCTTTTTCCCTAACTAAACATAGAACTTGGTGGAAGATGTGCGCGTCATCGGATTTTCTCATTCGACTGCTGTACACACTAAAAATAATAACTTTTGAGTTAGGAAAAGTAGATAAAACCAAGTTGTAACCTTTTTTAAAAAGCTATAAATATTTTACCAACTGATGCCCATCTTGTCTAATTACTTACAAATTTTCTCTTTCATTGTACATTTTATGAAAAAAGAATTTAACAATATAATGATTTTTACATTAATTTTACAAGTAACGTATTATCTTAGGTAAACCGACAATGTATTGAACTACTAAAAAATAAATTTTAAAAAAAATTTTTAAGAAACGCTATTATTTAACAATTAATCAAAAAAAATGAACTAAAGAGAAAAAAAGAAAAAAATTTACAAAAAAAAAATCACAGACATTACAGTTAAAAATAAAAGCGTGGCGCATTAATATATATAATATTTATTGTAAAATATTCGTTGTAAAATATTATATATATTAATGCGCCACGCTTTTATTTTTAACTGTAATGTCTGTGATTTTTTTTTGTAAATTTTTTTATTTTTTTATTTTTAGTTCATTTTTTTTTGATTAATTGTTAAATAATAGCGTTTCTTAAAAAAAAAATTTTAATTTTTTTTTTATTTTTTTGTAATTTTTTTTCTGTGATTTTTTTGTAAATTTTTTTTTCTTTTTTTCTTTTTAGTTAATTTTTTAAAGTAATTGTTAAATAAAAGCGTTTTTTAAATTTTTTTTTAAATATTTTTTTAAATTTTTAAATTTTTTTTTTACAAACACCTCCACAGCGTATTGTCATCGAAGATAAACAAGTGTGCAAAGTTTGATTCATATTGATACGGTAGAAGTATTAAAATTTTAAGTTGCAAGATTCGATGGATCCAAGAGTAAGTTAAATAAAAGCGTTAATTAAACGCGTTTAATAAACATCGGAAACTTATTCACCTTAACAAGACTTTGAAAGTAGTTCTGGGTTCAGAACCGTCTTTTCAGAAGATTGATTATCTGTTTTCCCATTTAGATTCACGGTTGATCTCTCAGTAAATGCTTTCAATTTTAATAATTTTATACCCAAGTAGTTGTAATGATATACTAACAAATTTTATTCTGGTAATTAAAATCCACTGAAATCAAAGTCTATCTGATTTGGAAAAATATCTATAAAAATTATACTATAGAGCGTTTACGGTAAGAACCAACTGTCGAATCAACAAACTGCATCTGTGGTTGTACGTGTAAATACACCACACAAATACATGCAACAGCTTAGCATTAGTCACCGGGTGGACACCAACACTTTTATAACTGCTACAATAACAACGAACAGCCACGTTCCCTAACGTCAATAAAATCTTTCCCTTATCACTTAATTTTGTGTAGAATTCAGTTGCATACTACTCCGTATTGTTTATAGGCTTATTCAATGTTTATATTATAACATTGTGAACACATGAATATATAAATTCTTCATGTATGTGTCATTTTAAATTTTATGATCCTAAATGAGTTTTCAATTTAGTTGGCTTTGTTATTTTAAACTGCTCGGTTCGGTTTAATTGTGCGTCTAGTTCGAATGGTGCTTTTAGTTTCATGTACGGTTTAATTTTATTGTAGTTATTACTTTATTCGACTGTATGAACAAAAGTAAATTTATTTTTATTTTTGCTGAAAAAATTGATATTAATGTATAGTGATGGCTAATGCACCCGAGTCCTCTATTTACAAACACCAAAAAGGTAAACCTTTGAGAATAAAGTAAGTGAGTTTTGAAATTAGTAAACAATAATGATTTTATTTATAAAGTAAGCATTTAAAATTATAAAAAACATTAAAGTATTTAATTTTATTAAGCTAAAGAATTAACTACTAAGCACGAGTCGTTCCGCATAAGCCTACTATGAAAATCACATAATACTTTTGGTGCGTACGGTTCTGGAGTTGTGACGTCATTCACTGTTTGTTTACTTCGCAGTTGGTTCTTAAAATGAATTTGGTATAACTTTTATTATTCCTGAACAAAAACAAAACAAACAACTTCTAAACAATCGTTTATTTGTTATCATGGAATTGTCTCTTTCCGGAGACTACGGATAGCTGTTTTTCTAACTGAAAATGTATAATTGTGTGAGTTATAATATTGTATCTGACTGATGAATTAAATACCACGATAATACTCCCTTTCTGGAAGTTTTTATTGTTTCTTTGGCCACTCTGGTGGTATCTCAATATTTTTTATTTATAACAAATAAATTGAGAACATCATTCTGCTATTTTCATGTTTATGTTTCAAGAAATAGCTGTAAGATTCAAAGATCATACAAGTGTATACACAGAATGTTATGACACAGCTGAAGGTTGTGGCTATGGAAATGCGCATTCTGATTCAGAGCTCCTTTATAAAATTAATAACATATCTTCTAAATTCTTTTGCAAATATTACGCTATTTATAAAACTAAAAATCTCAGAATTCCAAATTTGTCATTTATACAGATTCTGAAAGTGTCCTAGTTTAAATGATCCCATCCGAAGTTTAAATGATAAAGAATCGACGTTGTTTATGTCATCACCCGAAAAACGAGGAGTGAAGTGGTTTACCATTTCCTTCATCACTGAGTAAAAAAGCATGCTTATCAGCATGGCCCTCTGAAAAACATCTACTTTCCACCCTGCAAATGACACCTTTACTTCATTCACCACAGGGTCTGGCTGCATAATGAAATTGATTACTCTTAGAGGAAAACTGTAACTAGTGTCTTTTATACTTCTACCTATTTTATTCTTAAATGCTTTAGTCATATCATTGGTTCACCATGTGGTAAGAAACAAAAATATTTTTGTGACCCTGGAACTAGCAAATTGAGTGTAAAAAATTTAACACTCCACCTGCCTGTTATGGTCAAAAAAGAACCGATAATTTAAGAATAGCTTTAGGCTTTAGTGTCAAATATAAAAATTAATAACACAGTTGAATTTTTATGGAACCCAGCACAGGTTGGTGTAACAGGAAAAGAGACTGAGATAACGCTCCTAAACATGTCATAATTGGAGTTTTTCATGAGCATGATCTGTCTCGCATGTCAATCTGTCAAAATTTGTAAACAAGAAATGTAGAACCATGAATGTGGACATCGAAATAAACTACTCGACTTCAGATAAAACAATCATGACATGTTAATATCACGAAGTAATGGAGGAGATCGAGTACTTATAACACGTATATGAATCAGGTATTCTAGGCTCACACGAATACTTACTTCTAAAAACAATAAACCAACCTGATATTTTTGCATCGAAACTACAATAACATTAAAACACGTACTCATAAAATGTCCAGAGAACATAATATAACATAACAAAAGATACGAAACTTATGCCAACAGACATCAAGAGTATACACATGTTTTTGTACCTGAGAGTACAACTTGCTTTGTTACTTTGTTTTGTGTAACTGTAAGCCGTTACATAAAACAAAGTGACAAATTCAAATATTCATTTTTTCATAAAATGTAAGGTTCAATTTCTGTAAAATTGTTTTTGTTCTCTTTTTGTATAGTTATTTGTTTTTTTATAGTAATATTCAGTTACTGTTAATAGTTTTATCTTTTTGTATAGTTTTTGTTATTTCAAAATTTTTAATTGTTCATAATTTATCAGTGTTTACCTGACATCAGTGTTACTACCTGATTTATATTTTTGTAAGACATATCAGGGCTGCATAAAACAAACCAGGGCTACAAAAAATAGATCTGTTTCTTAACAAATGGTCACCCAATTATATGACTAAAGAACATTATTATTTAAGAACAGAAGAGGTAAAGGTGTAAAAGACACTAGTCAGAGTTATTTACCTCCTCTGAGAGTGATGATTTTCATTATCCAGGCAGACTCTGTGGTGAATGAAATGATGGTGTCATTTGAAGGTTGGCAAGTAGATGCTTTCCGGAGGCCCGGGGATGCTGATAAACATACTTTTCCACTCAGTGAGGAAGGCATGGTAAAACACCTTAATCCTAGTTTTACTTAGTAAAGCCTCTAGAGGTTCTAACCAGCCTTTCGGCTGATGATTTAAACAACAATAAATTGTTGGTAATTTTGTTTTGTTTTTTTATTTTGTAAAAGTAGTGATTGTTATGATGTAACAATAGTCGTTAATGAATGTATTGTTGATGCGACCTTATATAAGTAAACATTAAAAGAAAATTTAAAAAAATTTTTAACTGTGGTTCGTATACTGTAGATTTTATGAATTAAATAAATATGTATATTTTGTAGATATTAAAATTACTAATAATGGAAAATTCACAGAAACCCACATCATTGTCCTCTCCCCTCAAAAAAAACCAATTCTTTTTTAGTATCCGATAAATATTATTAGCAATGCTTTTTGTTATTTTTTTAGTTCTGTTAAACCACTGGCTTGATTCGAAGCCATGACCTTTAATCAAGTTTTCATTATTGATTACCTGAATTGAATAAGTTATTTTTAAACAATGTTTAGTAATTACGATAGGTACCAAATGGTAATTCAGTAATTCATTCAAATAGTGCTTTTGATGGTGATCAATAACGAATAAGTTTTTCTTCATCGAAAACAGATATAGGTATCTCGAATAATTGTTGCCCAATGTTTCATACACAAAATATGATTTGCAGGAGAAATTAATTAATTGATTGATGTGTCTATTGACAAACCAGTTACCACGTTGCGAATATTTACTGAAAAGCAGTAGCACGCGGATACAAATAAATAATTATGCCTTTGCAAGTTCATTTGTAAACTGTTGGTGGCGTGGTGGAATTGTCGTTGGCGCTTGTGCTGAAGGGAGACATACGGCATGTGTGTTCGTTCATATTTTATATGTGCACGCACTAACTACGGATTTTCACCGTACGGTTTGACACCAAAACAACTTTGTCCCTTTTCACGTGCACCCTATTCTATTTATTCTCTTTATCCACATAGACGACATATTTGCATAAATAAATAAAATTGAACCCATTTATTTAAGCCTATAAAACCATTATCATTCGTTATGCTTTGTGTAAAATTAGTTATCGTATGTGTAGGCATATTTCAAAAATGTCTTTATTTTAAGTATTTCATAAATTTCATTAAATACTGAACAAAATAGTTACATGTGACATGTGACGTGTCGATCTTGCCATACCTTCTGATAATTACGACTCTCAGTTACAAAAAGGGATTTTTACGGAGACAGTTCAGAAATCTATGACTTAAAATGCTTCATTGCAGTGATAGGATTATACAAAGACCAGATTCGTTTCCATCAAGATTCGCAATTTCCAATACCTTGGACAGAAATGAGAAATAACGGCAAATACGCCCTACTTCAACCCATCTACAAGGTAATGGCAGTCCTTCTTTATGGAAGTGAGTCATGGGTTACCACAAAACGCCAAGAAAGTAGGATCCAAGCAGCTGAATTGAGGTTTTTAAGAAGGGTGAAGGGCTGCTTGAGGCTGGATCTAATACATAACGAAGAAATTAGATCCGTGTTGGGTGTATTTAGCTTGAATGAAAAAGTGGAGGAGTACCGGAATCAATGGAGGCCACATTATGAACAGATGCCAGACGAGAGAATACCTCTAAAAGTGACGGAATATGTTCCAGTTGGAAGAACGGAGTTGGGAAGACCTCGAAGAAGATGGCAGTAGTCGAGATGTACGGGTTGGAATGTCTCGTGTTTCTGTAGACACATTAATTTAAATGTTATAATTTATTTAAGTAAGTTTTTAAAATGAAAACCGGTTTCAATGTGAGATGTATATCATCAAACAATAGAATATAAGATCGTTTAACCAACCTCAAAGGGACTGGGACCTACGTAGAATGACAGAAAGAGCGATTTATCCAATAAAGACCCATTTACAAATAGAATTATACTAAGAAGTGTATTAAATTCACGAATAAAACGCTTTATGAACCTCCTACAATAAATACTATACGATTACTACGAGTTGTTAAATCGGAAAAGAATATTAAAATTAATTCATAAATACACAAAAATACATAATTTATCACTTGGTTGTTTTTAATATTGGAAACTGTACCTACGCGTATTAGTAGTAGTGGGAAACGTATTCGTGTCGTAACATGCATGTAGGTACAGTAGAGCGTTGATTATTCGAATCAAATGAGGTTTGACACTGTCCGGATTTTCTATTTATTCGGATTTTAGAATAACTGAAAACAGCTAAAGTACTTATAATAAAACCATAGTAATCGATTATGATTAACTTTTTTATTTAGTTATAGTCGAATTAATAGTTTTGATCATTAGTTACTACTGTAGGTTACAGACTGGAATGGATTTAGTCTTGAATAATCTTCCGAGCCCAGCCGGGAATCGAACTCAATATATTCCGCTTTTTGGGCTAACGCGCTAACAACTATGACACAAATCTGGTCTAAAATGCACTTTCATTTCTCTCTTAAACATGTTTTCAAAAGAAACTAAACTTTTACATAAACGTATATGTACATAACCTGTTTTAGTTGGCTGTTTTTCTAGCGAAATTATTATAATTATTCCGGGACCCCGGGAAACCCTCGGCATTACTTCGTCCAGCGTATTCTTCATTATCGCGAAATCATCAAAAATTTTGTCATCCGGGGGTGGGATTTCAATTCAGTTACACTAATAATAATCTCTTCGAAATTAAGTACCAGGTAGCTGGAAACAATTTTGTCGTTTTAGAACCATTTGACTAAGTCGTCTTTAATACAATTTTCAAACCCAAGTTTGAATTTTAAAAGTTCAATGGACAAATCGCCGTGATGGTTGCCAGCATTCGAAACGGTAAGATATAAAAATGTAAGCATGCGAGGATTTACAGCCCTAGCCGTATCTCGCTTCCTAAGCACCACCCCTCTTTGTCTTGCCAATGACCATAGGAAAGCTGACGCAAAGACATTGCCTCATGCACAGCATCCAACCGGCCTACCTCTCCTTCTTTTACCGGCTGACGTCCACTCCCATACTCTCTTTGGCCATCTACCATCCTCCATTCTCTGCAAATGGCTGAACCATTTTAATTGTTTCTGGGATATGGTATCTATGATATTTCCTTGAATGCCAATTCTCCTAATTTTGGACTTTGGAATTCGATCGATGCGTGACACACCACAGCTTCGCCTCCAGAAATCCATCTCCACCGCTTTTAGGCGATTCTTCTGCCTCTTAGTCAATACCCACACTTCTGCATCACAGATACACAAACTCTCCAGGATACCACGATAAATATTAATCTTTGTCTCCTTCCATACTTTATCATTCCAACCGACAGAATTTAACTACCCTGTAACCCTTCGCCCTTGCGAAATCTTGCTGATCACTTCCGCTGCAAAAGAAAAAGAGCAAAAGAAAAAAGTTAATTAACATACAGCTTGCTTTTTGTCGGCTTTAGCTTCGGTTTCTTGGTGATTCGCTTCCGTTTCTGTGTTTTGAGGCCATAACTCCATGAATCCGTTTTTTAAATGTATCATGTTCAAAATTTATATTTTTCCAGTAATACAATCCGAATTTTTGACGTCTGGATGATCGAGACTCTTTACTGATTGTATTAAGTGTGTTTGCCGTTGACTCGTACACAAAGATTGCGTGGTCGATTGATCCATGACCGATTGAGCAAAAATGTTCACTGTAATTCAGTCTGTACTAGTTTCATTCTACAATAAATATTCAAGATCCAGTACTGCGCTTATGGTGTTTTATTTTGTTATTTAATTTATTTAAGCCGGGTAAGTTATTCTGTATTCTACATAGAGGTTTTATATCATTCTGTGACAACAAATCAAGGACGTTCAACATAGCTAAGTTTTAAACTGGAACAGCTAAAATTTGACTTGCAAAATAAGAAATACTTGGAATAGAAAAGGTATACATCGTTAAGAAACGTTGTAACATATGTTAACTTCTAAAGCGGGTGAGTAAGGGCGAACAAGTAGAAGTATGGAGACCTGTATGGTGTTTGTAAGACGTTGGACCCTTGAGTTAGGAGCCTCATGGGATTTGACAGGGTCTGAAGGGAAATCTGCTACCACCAGACCGTACAAATAATAATTATTGTGGTCATTCAACGACCATTCGTTGCTGAAAACCTCAAGAGACATACTACCACATATTGATCAAAACGTAATTCGTAAGTGGAGCCTATAAGAAGAACGACTGCTATTTTTAGATAATGTTCTACACCGCCTCCTGCCTTTAATAAAAAGAGAAACTACAAAACTAAATTTACTACCTGAAAATAAAAAAGGCCACAACGTTCTATTTTTGTTCTAACTTTATAATTAATTGTATTAGTGTAACAAATGATTGATTTTGTATAAAATACTGATAAAAATTTTTTTGAAATTTGTTCTATTTATCCCCATACTTTTTGAAACAATTTCAATGCTGTTGAAATAACATTAATTGTAGTCTTTTAATTAAGGTTTAAAAAGCATGGGCTCATCCATCCAATATTTAGAGGAATTCTTTAATTAAAATTGTTAAATTTAAGGCTTAGACCATAAAATTCCAGTAAAAGAATTCCAATTTTTGTCGTTTGGTAATAGTTATTGTATTCTGAGTACATATTTAGTGTTAAATTATTTGAAATTAAATAAATTACTAAAGCAATTTAATGCGCTGTAATTTTCAATTTTTTAGTTTATTTAATTTCATTAAAAATGTAATCATTAATGACTACAGTAGGTTGTGGAATGATGGGTTTCAACAGTTAAAACTTTCAGACCTTAGCTATAACTTGAACCCAGAATATTCTGCTTTGCAGTATAGCATGTTAACCACAGCACCACAGATGTGATCTTTTTATAATATACTTATTTACTTTTTCATTAGATACTTGATTATTAAAACCCATATATGGAGATATATCTGTGAAATTGAATAGTCTATATAAATTTCAGGAAAATCTAACCTGGGATATTTCACTTTGATTCTGAAACATTACGACTCCATTACCGTGGCTATATTGTTATAATATAATTATTATCTAACTGTAAAAATTCAGTTTATAACAAAAATTACACAATCAATCAAAAATTCAACATTCTTTTTGTTGAAATTTTTATAATGAAATTCATTTTTACTATGAAATTAATTTCAGAGCACTTTTTCCTTCTTCTTCATCTTCTTTAGGTTCCTAGTACTCCAAACGTTGGCTACCATCAAGACCACTTGAGTTTTGTGGACTGGCCAACAAAAAAGGGAAAATGAACTCACACCTTACCAGTCTTGTAGATTCCTCAACCAAGATTTTCTACATCAACCTGTATCAAACAAACTATCTCTTCGTGCATGATTTTCAGCAGTATCATGTATCAGAGAAATACAGAAAACATAAAGAACTTTGGTGCCACAAAAATAGGTCCAGGGTTAAAGTTTAAGAGATTTTTATTATAAATTACAGGTAGATAATAATATAGCTACAACCTCAGAACTTGGTATTATCAGTATTTTGAAGAAATGGATCAGAAATGAAGAAATGGTCTGTGACTCGACAAATTTTC
The DNA here is from genome assembly GCA_035578175.1 of Catonia carolina. Lineage (NCBI taxonomy): Eukaryota > Metazoa > Arthropoda > Insecta > Hemiptera > Achilidae > Catonia > Catonia carolina. The sequence continues at coordinate 89,268,452 of JAQMRL010000002.1, forward strand.
TTTTAAAACAATTCAAACCAATTTCTTTTATACTATTTTATAAATCATACTACTTATAGAATTTTAAAAGTGTTACGAAAGTCAAAAAGGAATAAATTACATATATGCAATCTGTTTACCTTTAATTCAATCATTTCAGTCATTCCTACTGGACAAATTTTTTTAAATACGAGGGGTACCCAAAAGTAACCGGAATAGCATTGCCGAGGGGCGATGCTTGTGTAGTACGCATTTCTGCCGCACAGACTTGTATAGCGCAACTCATTGTGAGTTCAGTGCAGTGATTGCAGCTCATTGCGAGTTCAATATTCATCTGCAGTGATTATTTTTGCTAGCGCTGTTTTGTTCTTGTTTCGTTTTTTATGACGGCAAGTTTAAGTGAACAACGTGTAGCTGTGAAATTTTGTTTTCTACTCGGTAAAAAAGCTGCTGAAACTGTTTTAATGTTGAAAACAGCTTACAAAGATGACGCTATGGGAAAATCTCAAGTATACGAGTGGTTTTCTCGGTTTAAAAATGGCGACATGTCGATTGATGACAAACCTCGTTATGGACGTCCATCAACTGCCCGAATCGACGAAAATGTTTAAAAAATTCAAGAGCGTGTGCTCTCAGACCGTCGACTGACAATTTGGAAGTTTTAAGAAGATTGCGCAACGTGTTCTTCAAAAAAGATCCGATTTGTGGCAGACAAGAGATTGGTCCTTCCACCACGACAATGCACTTGCACACATAGCCATCTCAGTGAAAGATTTTTTGACTAAAAATGACATGGCTCCGCTGCCCGACGTACCTTACTCGTCTGATCTGGCTCTGTGCGACTTTTTCTTATTTCCACGCATAAAAGGGACATTAAAGGACTACAATTTGACAACATTGAATTGGTACTTCGGGCACATTATGAGAAATGCAACCAGATATGCCCTCCTGCAAGCCATTCTACAAGGGAAAATTTTTGGAAAGCGGGGACCAGGTAGAAGAAGAACATCCTGGTTGAAGAACCTCAGAGTCTGGTACAATACAACTTCGGTACGGCTTTTCCGAGTTGCTGTAGACAAGATGAAGATTGCCATGATGATCGCCAACATTCGTAACGGATAGGCACATCAAGAAGAAGAAGAATTGGTCAAGAAAAAAACGAGGGAGGAGCTGTCAGCCATTTCTAAAGACGACTACAAAAAAACTTTTCGAACACTAGAAGCACCGGCGGGATAAATGTAGGCCTATTAGTTGTATTGAAGAGTATTTTGGAGGGAATAAGGTTGTTTTGTAAAAAAATTGAAAATAAATAGGTAGCTTTTGAAAAATAATTCCGGTTTCTTTTGGGTACCCCCTCGTGTTATAATTCTATAGCAATGTTTTGTCGAAAATAATTGTATAAATGAAACTCGTCTTAATTACTTCATACTAAAAACTAGCCTCTGAGAGGTTGCATTAAAATTGCAGACTTCACTAGGTCAATCAAAATTACTGTTAGAACATAAATATGCTGAGTTTTAGAACGGTATCTCTTTTAAAGAGTAATAATTATTTTTGTAGTGCGGCTAATTCTTTTAACCTCTTATACTTTAGTGGTCTTAATTAAATTTTTTTATTTTTTTAAGGAATGACTTAAAGAATATACATGCTGATTTGCAGAACTGCAGCTCCTCAGAAAGGTATAGAAATAATATCTACTGTTTAAGAGTTGTTACCCCACTTCTAAAAGTTAGCCACAATTGATCGAAATTTGAATACTTGAAGTTATCTGTTCAGCCTCCACGGAATAAATGTGCCAAATTTCAGCTCTTTAGGTGAGCAGGAAGGTAGGGAATTAGTGATGAGTGAGTAAATTAGTGATAACTTTTGTATGTAAATATTTTAAACAACTCCGTATTACAAACAAAATCCATTACCTAACTTATGTTTTTGATCACAGGATTACTTATGCAATGAAATACGTACTTACGTAAAGTGTAATATAACCTACTTTTAACGACAAAAGTAACTAAAAGAGTACGAGCCTAAATTTTTCCACCTTAATGCAAAATTCAAGAGCAAGTGATTCATGAAGATTAAACACAGACTAGCTGGCCCATGCAAATAAATTTACACATTGAATCCTGAGTGACATCATAATCCTAAGAACAGATTTTTGTTGTGCTAATGACGGGCTTCTGACAACTGAATTATCCCAAACTACTCACAAAATTTTGTTTAGTCAATCGATTTTAAATTTTAAATATTCCACAATCACAACAAAAAGTAAATCCAAACATCATGGAACGTTGGTCGTAAGTCTTTGCCTTGAAAACGTTAAAAATGTATAGGCCTCACACAAAGTAAAATTAGTTATTCAAAAAATATATTGTGGCCGCCTCTATAGCGTAGTGGCTAGTGTTAGCCTACAAAGCAGAAGGTCCCAGGTTCGATTCCCGGCTAGGGTCTGGAAATTTTAACACGTTAACACCCATCGTTACAGTACCAAAACCCACATTAGTCACTAATGACCAAGTTGTTTAAATGACTTAATTAATTTTTTTACAAAATAGATAGTAGGGATGATTTTTAGATAAATGTGGTTTTATAAGAAGTTTAACTAATTAGATTAGATGTAGATGTGTGCTTAGGAGGTGTAAGGAAATGATTGTCCAGCAAATTTAACTTTGCAACATAGGCACCAGAATAGCAGCATCATAAAATCTATAATTCATTATTTAACTTTTTTCAAGAATTATGGTAATCAACGCTTTTGGCAAATTAGCACGCTTTTGGCTAGTTGGCATAACAATTCTGTCACTGTAAGAGCTGTAGAATAGTAGATCTATTAGAACTCCAGATTTAAGCATGTGTTGGAATCTCTTAGCAGTTAAAATATACAGAATCATTACGTTTATAAAATTCTTATTATTTACTACTCAAAAACTTGTGGTTTTTATCAATTTTCATTTTAAAATATTTTGTAGAATTACAAAGAGTCCTCTTTACAACCTCACAGAAATTATTTAAATCCACTCAGTAAAACTCTTTAGTTAAGGGTAAGCAGAATCTTCTTTCTAAGTACATGGGTTAACATTTTTCATTTTAAATAAAAGACAATGTTGCTAAATGAGGCACAATTCCAAACAAAACTATATAAACAGCTCACAAAAAATTAAAACTGCTCATTGATTGATTTGGCCAATTAAACAATTTTATACTAATTATTTTGATTTAATACTTTTTTCTTTTACAAAAACTTATTAAAGTTAAATTAGTAAATTTTACAGTATTGAACAATCTGTACAACTATAAAAATTTTCTATGAAACAATTGAAAACCTTTAAATAAACTTTTTAAGTTTTTCATTATTATTTTTAAAACTCCCATTTGTTTTGTTATGAGCTTTCATTACAAAGTTTTTCTTCTGAAAGTTTTATCATATGGTATATTTTTAAACTAGACAACAAAGAAAATGTTTTCAACTAAAAACTCGACTTAGTTCTATAGAAAAATATCCATTACATTTTATAGAAGATAAATGAAACATGAATACATTATTTTAACCAATACATTTTGTGATGTGATGTAAAAAATGTATTCATTCATCTTCAATCAAAAGGGTTATTAGACGTCGCTCTTACAGAACTACTCTAAATATTTTTCTACAGAACAAACCTTTACACTAACATTAAGATAATTAGATATTCTATTATTCTTTTCTATTTAAAGTTGCTTAAACTACAACTGATTATAGTAGTTTTAAGAAACCGTATGTTTCAATGAGCTCAAATTTCCAGACCTTACTTAATCGTATAAACTAAATTAATATAGTTTTTATATGATTTCCATGGAGGGAAGTATCTGCTTACTTATAAGAAATTTATTTGAAACTTCTCTGCAGTTTCATTACCTACATCAGAACTTATTTCCAGCTTTCATAAATAACAAGTGGCCAAATTGTGTTCAAAAATTCAAATACATATTCAATGAAACAATTTTTTTAAATGTATTAAATAGGTGTTTTTTTTTAATTTTATGGTAGGTTTTTTAATTTATATGGGTAAAATTAAAAACAAATAAATACTGAATGTTGACAAATCAAATTCCAATCAGTTTTCAAACCTTACATTGCCAAAGCGTCCTTTTATTAGTATGTTGACTGAAAAATTCATACAATTTTATTTTTTGCTCAATTTTTATTTATATTATTCCTGCTATTTTGTTGGTGACTGTTTCTTGTTTTTATAGTGGTATACATAAATTTTTAACTTAAAAACTTTAAATTTAAATATAGAAACTAGAATGTATTACAGTAGTAGCTACTTGAATGTACTTTCTAAAGTTAAAAAAATTAAAAATAGGATTTTCAAAATTTTTATCGCAGTATTTTTATTTTTAACGATACATAAATGAGTTTAAGTGAAATTTTACATAATGAATTTGTTTTACACAAAAAAATGTTTAAGTACAAATTTTTATTTTTGGTATTTATTAAATTATCTTTAAAAATAACCAACTTATGGATAAATTTAAATAAAATGTTACTAATCGCACAAAAATTGGCTGGCATTTTTAACCAGTACCTAGTGGAAATACATTTATCGGTAGGAACTCTCAAAATTCTCCTGGCACTGTAAGGGTTAAACTCAACTCATTTGATATGGTAATTTGCGAATAATGGAGGAAGACAGGTTGCCATAGATGATACCCAGTTAGAAGGAGGAAGTGAGGACAACCCATAATAAATTGTAGATATGGAGAGGAGGGTTCAAAAGATTGCAGATGTGTTTACAAGATTTTTATAACTCTAATGTGTGTACGATGCAATCTCTTAAATTTAAGAACAATAATCAACCCTATGACCCAATGAGATGACGATGATATTTATTACATGTAAATGAGTTGTAGTCTTGTACAAACTCAGACTAACCATTCCTAAGAGAATATGGTTAACTGAACCCCAACCATCAAAGGACACCAGTAAACACTCTTTTGTATTCAAATCCATATAAAAGTAACAACTAACTACCTTTACTATGATTAGAATCTTTGAAACTTTGTCTCTGAAATCAGCTGTTAAACAGCTGACTATCGGTAAATACTTTATTAATAGAAATCAATGTGGCATTTTGTGTTATGGTAATTTGTCTAGTCCAGTAAAACAACCACTGTAATAATTAAATTCTATAAAACAAAACAGCAATAATGTTGAATATATCATGTACCTATTTAAAACCATTATTTCAAATTTAGGTAGAAAATTATGACATAATTCTTGAGTAACTACAAGGAAGTACCTATTGTATAGCATTTAAAGATACAAAGAATTTAATTTCTAGATGTTTAACAATTTTAAGAAAACAGATGCACATGAATTCCAGTTCATTTTTTTTACATCTGACTGTTACAGACACAAAAACTAATGATGAAAGTGAAGAGTCATAGATGAAAATGAGTAACCAAAAAATGTCAGATTTGGCTGGTAATTGAACTCAGAACTTCGGTATAAAGGTCATTTGTGCTGTCTACTACACCAATGGATTGTTCCAGTTCATGACAGTAATGTAAAGCAATGATAAAGTACTGCTGTAAAAACATGTGATTTTCATACTTCACTCCAAATTAGGAATAATTAAGCTGTTGAACTGTTCTTATTTCATAATATCAGAATTATTAAGATTATTAAAAAAAATACAAATATGACAAAAATTGTAATAACTATTTATTTTGGTGATAAAATGTGTCAATTTACATACTTTTTTTAAAGAACATCCTAATAAAAATTTTGAACTACACATTCAATAGTTCAGTGCGCAATAATCTATAAATGTTATTGGATTTGGGATCTTTACAAAATTTGTTACTAGCTGGATCTGAAATACACATAATAAATGCCTAACAGAAGACTTTTGAAATCATCCTCCAACTCCGCAAACAACACCAAATCATCAGTGAAAGGCAAAATCTTCCAATCGAGCTCACAAAATCCTTTTGTTGCGTACATTTATTCCATCCCTCAATGATGGCATCAAGATACAAACTGAACAAAATTAGTGGCAGAAGGCATCCTTATCAAACACCTTGTGATACACCTCATTCACTTTTATCGTTTATGATCTTTCTAATTGTGGAAGAATGCATACTCTGTATTACTCTAATTAAATGCAAAGGTTGTATCGCACATAATTAGAGATCCTAATTATGTTGCTTATAAATTAATGTACATTTTAAACAAGTGAAGAAAATAGTTTATTTTAAGTATTCATTAAAAGTAATCATTTTAAAAATATAAGAAAACAATCAATTAAATGTAACCGTTAGCTCGTAAATATATATTAATAGTATCAACATAATAGTGATACATTTTTATGTATGTTTATGTCGGCAAAATTTAGTAAATGTTTGTATGGGGCGAAAAATTTGTTAGTTGTCTCAATAGCCCATGAAATGTATAATTAATGTGTCGGTGTTTAAGTAAGCAATCACTACACCGTATATTAACTTGTATTGTGTGTACCAATTGCTTACACATGTCTTTGGAAATTTTAAAGGACAATTTGAAAGTTAAAAGAAAAGAGCTCATTGGTCCGACGTCATACATGTGGGGGGGGGGAGTTGTACAGAGTTTTTATGTAGAGGACAAGTTTAATTTTTTAGTACAGTATGGCGCGATTTTGACACAGTAAAAGTGTAATTAGTACAGAATGGCAGTATTGTGCATTATCATCAGTTCAGTTATTTCTGGTTTAAAGTAAAGTAAAATAAAATAAAGTAAAGTTAAATGAAGGCGTGATCATTTTAATATGTTATATTTGTGAGCTACGGAGAACATCAGTGGTTGTCAATCAGGTTTTTATAAAATAAAAAATATAAAATTTAAATCATTGTTAATATTTTTGTATCTTGTATTCATCAATTGTTTAAGCAAAATTAAATTATTCAAATATTATTATAAACTTAATATTAGTTATTTTTATTTTGTTCTACATTGGATAAACGTTTCCATTTCTCTTAATTATTTGTCGAATACCACATCTTTGGAATAATAATTGATTTTAATTTATTTTTTTAATTGTATGGGGTGTGGCTATTAAACAACGAGACTGACGTTGAAAAAAATTTAATTTTAATTTTATACATAATCACTTATTGTCACCTTCAATATACACTCCTCTATCCCTACAACACTCCATACGAATTTTCCATTGTTGGAAACAGTGCTGGAAGTCATCTTCTGTCAGCTCCTTCAGGACATAGTGCCGCTTTTTCTTTTACAGCTTCCGCAGACTCCAATCTTGTCCCTTTTAATGCAGATTTCACCTAAGGGAACAAGTAGAAGATAATAACATGTGATGAAACGTGGTTTTTTACTTATGATCCGGAAACGAAGCGCCAATCCATGCACTGGAAGAGCCGAACTTCACCAAGAGCCAAAAAAGCTCGAATGAGCAAGTCAAAATTTAAAGCAATGATGATTGTTTTTTTTTTATATATATGGGATTGTGTACTTTCACTGGGTTCCTGAAGGTCAAACATATAATCAATATTACTACCTTGAGGTACTTCCTAAACTACGTCAAAGTGTAAGGAAAAACCGCCCCGAAATGTGGAAGGACAAATCATGGGTTCTCCACCAAGACAATGCGCCAGCTTTTTCCATGTTATCTGTCAAGAGGTTCCTAGCCAAGAACAGCATCTCAGTGTTAGAAAATCCACCTTATTTACCAGATCTTGCACCATGTGACTTCTACCTATTCCCTCAAGTGAAATCTGCATTAAATTCTCGTTATTTAATAGCCACACCTTGTATGTTACCATACAATTTTGTAATGGTACAAGGTGTCCCTTCCTCCATCATCATTTCCACAAACAAGTCCTGTGTACATTATCAAAGGCTTTCTGCACATCCACAAATGCCATAAATGTAGGTAAGTTAAATTTTCTGTATTTTTCAATTAACTATGAGAGTGCAAAAACATTATCAATGAAAGATCACCCATGACAAAAGCCAGCCTGTGTTTCTGAGAGAATAACGTCTGCTATTTTATTTACTTAATCTACGTGAAATTACTTTGAAAATGAAAGAACACAATCGTAAACAGTTATGTTTTTGGAGTTGTTGTTGTTTAGGTCATCAGCCAAAAGGCTGGTTTGAACCTCTAGAGGTTTTACTAAGTAAAACGAGGAGTGAAGTGGTTTACCATTGCCTTCCTCACTGAGTGGAAAAGTACGCTTATCAGCATGCCGAGCCCTCTGAAAAGCACATATTTTCCACTCTGCAAATGACACCTTCACTTCATTCACCACAGGGTCTGGCTGTATAATGAAATTCATTACTTTCAGATAAGATAACTCTGATTAGTGTCTTTTACACCTCTACCTCTTCTGTTCTTAAATGATTCAGTCATTTAATTGGCTTACCATGTGATAAGAAACAGAACTATTTATTTTAGCCCTGCAACTAACAGATTGAGTGTAAATAATTTGACACTCCACCTGTCTGCTATGGGCAGCTTTTTGGAGTAAAGAACTGAAAAAAAAAAAAAAAAAAATTATATACGTTGTAAAAGTTCACCCACTAAAAGGGATAACGATTTGATATACTTATCGAGCACTGAAAAATTTTGTTAATAATTTCAATGCATCCAATTCCAGCAATTCATAGTACAGTGCATATGTAATGGAAATTTCATCTCTAGGTGAATGCAACTATGCAGTTAAACTCACAAATCTGAATTACTCTGAATTCCATTCACAACTGATGTAAATTACTGGATAGTAAAACTGTTTTTATATGCCTAATGTAATAGAAAAATTACACAAACCACATCCTTTATTATGCAGATGTTGATAATCCATACTATCTCTTATCCCAATTGGTCCAGATTATGAAGATTATACCATAATCCATCAAATATTGTAAGATACCATGTAGACTAGATATGAGGTCATATTAAATTTTCCAATAAAAGTAAAACCAACAATCAGTTTATTAATCCAAGAACCAAATGTTGTAAATCCATTATAAAAACAGTTATCAATTGGTGCCTGATAGACCAGGTGCAGCATTTTAGACACCTTGCATGTAACTTAATGAATGCTAGAAATTCAGGTATGAAGAATAAGCTTAATCGTTTTCAGTATGTCTTTGGGATAATAGCAAGATCACTAGGTAAAAGAGTTCAAAAAAGAATCTAGTAGAAATTTTACCAGATTATGGTTATTCCAATATTGCTGTGTAGAATACTGGCAAGATAAATTGAGCGCTGAGAGAGGGGATACAAGTGCAGCTGTACAGTTGTTGTTTTTTGTTATAAGCATATGCCCACTCACTACCCTACAATCAGGCCCTACATTTTTTAGCCTAATGTGTGTATTGTTGTACTTGGATAACAACATAACCTCATTTTATAAACAAATCTATATTTGTACGCAGCTAATTTATGATTTCTAAAATTTATTTATTTAATCAATCATGTATTTCCTTTTATTTATTATTTAAAATTATTTCTACATTAACTAAACACAACTATTATAAACTAGACACCTACAACGACTGTGTATGTTGTTAACCTTCATATTAGTTGTATGTTGTACTGGTTATACTTAACAAGAGGTGCGGCATACATGTTAACTGCACATGCACGAACCAGCACTCAATTTATCTAGCCAGTATCCTACAGTAGTGAGTCCTGGGTACTTGGGAGGAAAGATGAAAGCCAGATCCAGGCAGCAGAAATATAGTTCTCAAAAAGAGTTCAGGGTGTAGTTTAATATTATATTATTAAGAATGAGGAAATCCATACCCATTTAAATGACTTCTCTCTCTAGGAGAAAGTTGATACACACAGAAAGAAACAGGAGGACCTTTAATATGATTGAATGTGAATCAACGGGTGAAACAAGCATTGAACTACATTCCTGATGAATGAAGATATTGGGTAGGCCGCAAAAAAGATAGGTAGTGAAGTCTGAACAGATCAAAATGCCTAATTCATGTAAGGAAGAAGAAGAAGAAGACGATAAGAAAGAAATGAATCAGTTAAAAAAAATTATCTAGCCTACCAACTATGAATACATACCACATAAAATCAGACAGTCTGCAAGACATGAGGAATTCAACATGATAGCATGATTATTCTCCACAGAAACATAAAAAATGAAACTGTAGAGAAGAAAGAAAGAAAGAGCTAGAGAAAACTTCTAGAGTTACTGAAAAGAATGGAAACACTTAGTTTAGTCTGAAAAAATAAGAGCTTTATAATTTTTTTTTTATCCGTAATGTGTACATTGGAACTGTTCAATTCAGAACAATAAGCAACCCATGACCCAGTGAGATGAGGATGTTGTGTATGGCGTACAAATGAGGTGTAGTCTTGTACAGACCCAGGCCGACTATTCCTGAGAAAGTATGGTTTATTGAGCCCCAACCATCAAAGTACACCAGTAACCACTGTTTAGAATTCAAATCCGTACAAAAGTAACTACCTTTATTAGGATTTGAACCAGGAACCTTCGTCTTGAAAAATTAGCTGTTAAACAGCTGACTCGCAGCAACAACTTTACTTCTAGACCAAACCGACGAGTCTTATAAAATTAAAGAAAGTAAAATAGATAGATAATGATAATGAATAGAAAAGTTCAGTTTTTCAGCCACATAAACAGAGGACTTACAAATTACTCACAAAAAAATTCCAATCATGTCTAAAAAGTAAGATTGGCAACCAACAGATCCAAAAAGACAAAGAAAGATATGGGTATGGAGGATATCTTATTAGAGGTCAACATTTAAACAATTTTACAAAGTATCAAAGTTTTCCACAAAAACAATAGATTAAAACGAATATTGACTCAAAAAAAAATGGCAATAACAAAGTCAAAGTATAAGACCCAATTGGAGCATCAGAAGAAAAATGAAACACAAGAAATGAGAATGAATCTATAAAATTTACATTAAATGCTCCAGTCAAAGATGAAAAAAAAATCAAGAAAATATTCAGGTTTTCACTTTACTCAAGAGTTTACAATTGGCATTACAATTTGAAATGACAATATTGGAGAATCCAGTAGCCTGTCTACTACACCCCCATTTATATCTATCAACTAATCTTCAGAACACAGGTTTTACATTATAAAATACCAAAAACATGTTTCAAATCTATCATAAATTAAATTACTTTTATTCATCACTCTTTCAGTTACCAGCATTTAAATTTATAACCATTCATGGAAATGAGAATTCACTGTTCAGGTGAAATGTACAAATAATAAAGTTACATATTTCCATAAAAGCTTTCACAGCTTAATGTAACCCAGATTAGCATATGAAGAGCCCAGGCAAAGAACAAAGAAAACTTTGTGTTAAGTCACTTTTTAATAATTTTTCAGGAGAGCATTTTTTAAGTTTATATCTTTGATATAAAATTAAAGGAGTGTCGTAGAATGTTAAAATTTGGAACAAACATGGGCATACTGTTTTTAAAAGTAATAGTGCAAACAAAAACAAATATATAATTTTCACTTTTTGAGTTTTTATTCATTTCTCAAACAAGGTACACTTTGTACCGGAAAAGAAAGAGTTTACTCACTTCTTACAAGGAAACAACGTGTTAAGTCTAAGATATCAGTTCCCTAATAGATAAGACGTAAAAATAGGCTTTATTAAAACAGAATGTTTTTGAAAGATACACTTTATTAACACTATAATTATAGTTTAACAATGTATATAGTTTTTACTGTATAACAATGGTTTTTACAATAAAATGCATTGAATAATGATTACTTTCCTTCAAAGGATTCATGATATCTTATATGAGTTATTTGTAAGGTAAACCTTCTAAGAAAGCCCGTGTATCAGCCCGATAAAATTCCTTGAGTACCTGCAGGTCATCGAATTTAGCTTTTGAGATTGGCAATAGTTCTGGAAAAAAAGTCCAGTTGTAGACAAGTAATTGTAGTTTTTAAATTAAAATTAGTTATTTTTACTGTTATTAAGTAACACCATTAAGTAATGTTAAAATGATTTTTATAATTAAACAAACAAACTATTACTTTAGACATTAAAATTTTACAAATGCACATTTATCAAAAAATTTTAACAAATTAATTACTTACCTTCATATGCTCGAGGTGGGTAGAGGATCTCTCCTGGCTGCATGTGGTCAGGTAAATCTATTTCTTCTAGCTTTACTACTTTGGAAGATGACCATGCTCCATTGTAAGTTGATCGATGTAGAATATTGTTATCACCTTTTGCTACTTTGACTTCTTTAATGGCCTTGTTTTAAATGGAGCTTTTTTCACATACCACCCACAATCTTTCAGAAAAAAAGCTGACCAGTCTCGCACGAGCTCTTGTTCTACAGGCACAACTTTGAACGGGGTGGAAGTTTTCCTTACATTTTCAAAGACTGTTATCCATTCACTAGGGACTTCCACAACAGATTTTGATTTGATTAACCCCATGTTTTTATCGCACTCGTAACTGTGCCCTCTCATTGGAAACGTGATTTTAATTATATCTAACCGTTTAAGAACATGTACTAGGCCTACATAATGGAGGTACAACATCACTGCATAGTTCTTGTTTTTCCCAGGACACGAGTCACAGAATATTTCAACATCCTTCACTTTTTCATTCAGTTCATATGTAATGTAATTATTCAAAAAAGAAATGACCTCGTTTGCTCCTTTTTTAGCGTCTACTTCTGTGTAAGCATAAAATATAGCATGACTATTTGAAAGCTGATGTATGTATGTAGGTAAAAAAGGACAGCTGTCTCTTGTAATAGACGTCATTCGTACTTATATTGGGAAGAGGTAGGTTTTTTTCAAAGTCCATACATATACTCTCTTTTACTTCAGATTTTTTACTTGTGTAAAATGTTACAGCTCGCATTTTATGGACCTCATTTTCTGTGGTTATTTTTTAAATTTTGTTTGCAATCACTGGCTTCTTATCAACTGATGCAGTTGCAAGTTCCTTTTTTAAAATTGAGATTTTCGGCTTAAAATTTATCACAGGCTGAGGAAGTATCTGTTCTCAGATACCCAAATGAATAATATTGCTTAAAGACTTCTCTGTAAGACTCCCTAGAAACTGGTAGATTGGGATATTTCTCTATATACATCTCATGAAGTTTGGTTACATTAAGATCTTCGGAAAGAAAAATTTTATCTGATTTTTCTTTGCTGTAGTGGCTAGAACGACTTTTTAAAGAATTTATGTGGTTATGCACTGCTTCTTTTTTCTCATCAAAGTGCTTCCAAGGATGATTTTTGTGAAGGCCTCTTTGGTCTTTTGGTGATTGACCAGTTAGTTTCATACTTGCTTGTATTGTAGCTAACCGACGCCTCGTGATCCCATGCAAAAACACAAACGCCTTAGCACAGACTGGAATTTCAATCATTGAGTCATTTCTCTCTACCAATGTATCGAAAAGAACAATCTCTAGTATCCGCATCATCTTTTCAATGTCGTCTTTTAACAATTTAAACAAATAGAAATCAAGTTTGTTAAGTATGAAGATTGATCATTCCAATTCCCAAGTAAATTGAATTGTTTAATGAGAGTCAGTCTCTCTTTCTCATTAATATTTTTAAAACATTCAAATATTTTACACTAACAATCTTCTCCAAGAATATGACTCTGAGTCCTTAGCTGCCTTGTTGCATCTGTCACCCTGCCATGACGTTTTCTTTTTCGAGTTAACTGCGAGGTTGATGGTTTTGAAGTTTCATCCTCACTACTTTGATCCATTTCCCCCACAAACGAAAGATTGGATAATCCGAGCACAATAATAAAATTAACACAAAAGATAAAACTAACGCATACAATAAACAGAGAATAAAAGAACAAAGACTTTCACTGTCTTATAATATCACTACACGACTAAATAGTACACTGGCTTAACGCGTTCTTTCACAGTAAATGCCAACTCAAACTCGCTAGCGATGTCAGAAAGGCAAACGAACAACTCAAGCTCACGGAACAGTCTATTTTGAGGGGAGTACGGATGTTGTTTAACCTGTTCTTTGCTTTTATTTTATGACTAAACACTGATTCCCCCAGCAAATCGCAAACTCGAGTCCATTTTAAAAGGACAGTAAACATAGTACTTAACACGTTCTTTTGTTGTAATCACAGACTAAACTCATTCTTTCCCGATAGGCAAAACAAAAAAAGAACAGAAATCAGCCGTATTAATACTCTATTTAGTTGGCCAAATAGTACCTGCCATTGGCCACCAGAATGCAGCATTTACACATTTTAAGAAAAAATTGACTTAACACGTTCTTTTCCTGAGCTCTTCATATCTGTTTTCAAGGTTGACATTCTTAATAATCAACTCCTTCACTTTGATTTAAAAACTTAAATTAATATTATTGCAAAAGAAATTCAACTGTTACAAAAAGTATGATTTAGAAATTAAGTAACTTAGCAAGTGATCTGAAAATTTATTTTTCCAGGGAAGTTGTTTTATTTAAAAATGTTCTGCAATATGTATTCTGAATATGAATACAGGATGTTTATAACCAAAAGAAATTCAGAAGTGTTTTGACAGAGTGTTCACTGTCAAAGTGCTCTCGAATTTCTCATATTTTTGACAGCTGACTTGATGGAGTATTTTTTACCTAAGAGGCACATGCATAAAATTTATTTGTTGAACTATATACCTATTTATTTAACTGTGGTGTGTGCGTAAACGCACCACAATTAAAAGCATCTCTTTCACAATGCTATAAAATTGAATTTATTGAACTATACTGATGATTTAGAAAAATGTGTTTCAATAAGCAATGCAGTACACAACGAATTATTCTCTAAGGATCAAAAACACCCTTCTCTAGAATTGCAAGTTGGGAGTTATATATTTCATACGTTGTATAAGTAAAGTAAAGAAAAATGTAAGAGACATGAAACGAAAATAAGTAAGTTTAATAATAGTACATAAAAATTATGATACCATCAGTTTGCTATTTGTTTCTTCCAACAAAATTTTGAAAAAGGTTACTTCCGTTTCTGTAATGTTTCTAATTCTTTACCTATTTTTTCATCTTGTCTTGTTATAATCACATACTAGCCAATAAATAATTACTCCCAACATCAAATGTCGATTAATACTCAAACAGCACAAAAATATTGAGCGTCAACACTGACAAGAAAACATTTTTTTTTTTTAATTATTCCAAACTTTCCTCAATATCAAGTTTCGTTAAAGGAATATTTTTATTTGAAAAATTCTCATTTCTACTTGTAGTTACAGAAATCACTTTCAGTCAAAAAGGGAAACTGAACTGATTCATGATGAACAATGTAATTTATAGTTCCTTCAGATTATGTAGAATTTAACAGCAATTTCAAAAGTTTACAAGTCATTTGGATACGTTTGGCGACCAGAACTAAAATGTAAGAAGTTTTACAATTTTTTTAAAGTTTTTGAAATTTTAAAACAAAAAAATGTTGTAGATGACCACAATCGTCATTTACCTAGACAAGGAATTTACATTTAGACGAGATTGGGAATCAAATTCAGGATCCTTGGTGTAGAAACCAGCTGCACTAACCACATCATGGGCTACCCAAGAGAACTTCCATTTATAGATAGGCCCACATAACAACCAGGATATGCAACGTCATACCATTAGTATACTGCCATGAACAAAAACATTTATCGCAACTCGATGTACCCTTCCGTACACTGCTCTTCATCCTCCTCCACACTCTCTCACTCTACCTATTTCCAAGAATTTTTTTTCTCATCAATTCTTTATTTACAACTGTAAAATTTTACAACAAGCAAATGTGATGATTATGATAATAATGTAAATGACATAATAGGCATGAGAGGGGTAGGGCCCCCATTGGTGCCTCCCCAAGAATGAAATTTTTATATCAAATTAGCAGGTCTCTACTCCAGCATCTTTTAAGGCATCCAGGGGGATTATCAGGTAAATGAACGGTGGAAAGTGAACGCACCAGGGGGTTCTCGTATTCGTGTGACTTGTCGTGAAAGCGTTTGTGTAGGTATTTGATGGAATTTTGTACAAGTGGTGTTTTCAAATCTATATGTAAGGTTTTGTTGCAAACGTAAAGAGGTGCATTTGTTATAAGGCGTAATGTTTTTGACTGGAATGCTTGAATTCATTGCAAGTTAGAGTTCCAAGAATTGAAAAGAAGAAATACGCACACCACAGACCACACACACGCACATGCGCAAATATGTTAAACTCATGCTTTTCTTTTGTTATTGTTATACATTTTTGTTTTGTTTGATACAATTATATTTTTGCTGATTTTATTTATTTTATATTCTATTTCATATACATTTTTTGCCTAATATATGTTCTGGTAGGCTACAAAATTATATTTTTACTGTTATTGGTCTATTAATTTTATTTTCTCAAGAAATGGGAAGGACGGGAGTTGTAGAATTATTAATCTAATTAATATCCGAAAACTAATTATAAACTATTAATGCTAATAACTAATATATTACTAATACAAATTAAAACTAATTAATAAGAAAGTTATCTAAATAAATAAACTAAGTAAATCTTAATAAATAAATCTAAATATACCTAAATAAATAAATTAACTAAATTTTTTTAATTTTTTATTTATTTAACGTCGCATCAACTACAAGGTCATTAGCGACGACGTTGGCGTGTAACTGTGTGTAATGAGGATGAAATGATTTTTTGTAATGTATGAAAATATGCCATGCCTGAGTGGGATTCGAACCCAGGACCACATGATGAGAGGCGAGCACGTTACCAACTGCGCCAATGCGGCCGGCTAAATTTGTAACTAAATTTGTAAGAAAACGTAAGCTACAATTTAACTGATAATTATAAAAAAAATAACTACTATTGGTAAAAGAATCTAAATGGTAGAAGAGAAAGAGAGAGATGCAACTACAAGGATCAACAGCTAGGATAGCACTGAAAAGACAGTGACAACAATAGAAGGCGGAATGTGTTAATAGCCGGGACAGAGACAATGTTTTTAGGAACGCACGAACTGCAGTCATAAAATACCTCTTCTTCCTTTCCCATTGTTTGAAACGGTCATTCAGCTCAGTTGTTACATGGGCGTAGCTATACCTATCATACGCAGTTATAAATAGATATGACAACCAATAACCTACTCATAATAAGGTTATTGGTTACTATATGCAGTTTTACAGGCTAATTTTTTATAAAAATTAGTCCTAAAGGTTATTGGTTGTTATTTGCAGTTTTAAATGAAAGGTTATCGGTTAGTATTTTTGTACAGCTTGTAATGACGTCACAGTATCTTAAAAGGTCAGATGTTAATCGGTTAGCAATTTCGTTATTATACAAATATTCAAATACACATCTTTGATCGGTATACCCTTGGATCAATAGGTTAAATGGTTGACATAGGGACATTTTAGCATTTTAGTGTTCATGTAAATGAATTCAAAAAAAGCGAATTGAAACATTATACGAAGAAGTGAGGTTATGTCTGTACATGATAGAAAAGGACTTATAACTAATTTCATGGTGATTTGCGGGGAAAATAAATTTCATATTCGGATTCAGTGCCCAAAAAAGTATCGATTTCAAAAACAATCGTTACAATCAGTAACGGGCCCTGATTCTAATTAATAATTACCATAAGATCAAAGCCGGCCGCATTGGCGCAGTTGGTAACGTGCTCGCCTCTCATCATGCGGTCTTGGGTTCGAATCCCATTCAGGCACGGCATCTTTTCATACGTTACAAAATAATCATTTCATCCTTCACCGTCTGCATTAGCAGTAATTGCAGAACAGTCGGACGTTAAACCAAAAAAAAAAAAAAAAAAAAAAATAAGATCAAAATTTTTATGTTATAAAAAATTATATTCAGCTGATTAGAAGTAAATAAAACAGCTGAACGACATTTTAAATGTCCCTTTTGGTTAAAGTTTTACAGAGAACAGTTCCCAATGTTTTGACTTGATGGGATTGAGAATTGTTTGAGATTTGAGTTATAAATTCATTATTAATGCAGTATGTAGTATTATTTGTAGAGAGTGGACTGTGAAATTGAATGAATTTTCAGAAGCAGTAATATGAGAATAATGATGGATAAGAGAATGAAAATAGACAACTTGTGGGGAAGATCAATGAGTGTGCTGCCATTTTTTGAGTGCTTTCAAAACTGGTATTTAATATTAATTTCTAATTAAAATTTCAACTAATAAACAATATAAATATATCTATTGTTACAGCTAGAAGGCATAACTGAGATGTGACATCATTTTTATAAAATTTTATATTTTTCATTGTTGAAACAGTCGAAGTTGAGAAGTCATTGTAAAGTTTGTTTACAGTTAACACTTGAAAGAAGTAATTCAAAGGCATTCTTAGGCATATTGAATACTACAAAATAAATTTGATTTTGCAATACCATTTAGGTGTAAAAATTAAATCCATTTTACATATTCCAGTTGGATTCTGCAGATATTGAACAAAGCTCATGTAAACTGAAGTAAGTAAATGCTTCAAAAGTGCATTGAAAGGACTTCCATCACTTTAAAAAGCTGCTGAAACCTCAAAAACCATGTTTTAGAGATACCACCATCAGAGAGGAAAACTTGTTTCAAGAATTTGTTTGGGCATAGGCATAAGTGTATAAAACTTAAAAGGTGCATTTTTTAAAGAAGCAACAAAAAGAATACACCAAATATTTTTCTGTTTTTATATACTGATTAAATAAAGTAAACTTTAATGATGAAATCTCGGATAATTTTAAATTCACGTTTATTATCATAAAGTATTGCATAACCTCTAGGTCACTCAGTCAGTCAGCTGGTACAAAGTTGGTTTGAGTGAAGTAATAATACTGGTTAAATGAGCAATTTACTATAGTACCCACCTGACATTTATACAATATAAAAAAAACTGGGTGGTTATTGGAAATTAAATAGTTACCAAAAACATTATGTACACATTTACATAATATGTAAATCTGTAATTCAGAAATATTATTTCTGAATTACAGAAAATTGATTAATTAAATAAGTTACACAGAAATTTTAATATAACATTTTATTTAAATAAGAAATAACAATGTGTAAATAAATTAAGTAAAAATAATTTAGAACAGTGAGTTAATAGAAGAAACATTAGACAAATTTTTACAAGATTTAGAAGTGCGAGAAACATAATATCCACTATCTTTAAGTCGTCTATACAATGCAATGTATTTACATGCCACAGTAGCCCTTGGTGAAACAAAAGCTTCACAGAATTTTACTCGACTAACAGCAGCTTCGCTTAAGTTACCATCTCGTAAACAACGTAAAAATGCCAGTACGAATGTGTAGCAATTGAAAGTTTCCTCATGATACCTGTAAAAATAAATCCAAATGTTGTACCATTCATAAATTTTTTATTATTAATACTTAACATTACAATACAAAATTTATCTAATCTTCACTCTATTTTTGTAGACTTATAAGCAATATAATAAAAGATTTGCCATTTTTTTATATAGCAAAAATAAATAACTAAAAGCAAAATTGATCATCCTCATATTTTTTCTTTAACCACAAAGTTATAGTTTAAACTCTATAATGTCCATTGATTATAAAAGATGTAAGAAACTACCACACACACATTTCCAAAATTAATTTTTTAATTAATGCCTTTGATAAGTTGGTAAGAATGTACCTACCATAAATTTAAAAAATACATAAAAAGCTATTTAACTGTACCAGTTAAGACAAATTACTAGCCAGCTGAAAAGAAATACTTCAAAACTGAAACATTTCAGAGGTGCAAACAATCTCCACCACCACGGTCAGAAGAACCAGGCATGGAAACGACCAGGAGAAACCATACCCCAAAAACTAAGAGTGACACACAAACAATTTACAGTGGGGATAGTGCACAAGCCTTTGCTTATGCGTAGGTAATGATATTAATTGATATACAGATGAACAAATGCCACACCTGACCAGGAACGCAGAACCCAAGCTTAGAAGCCAGATAAGCTGACCACTACACCAATCCCCCCTTTTGCCATTTAATTAACCATGATCAGAAGTTCTGAATTTGAATGTTCCTAAACTTTGTAAAATTAGTTATGAAATAGCTTTGTATACCAGTAATGAAGTCCCCAAAAATTAATATGAAAATAAATTCTGACAATCTCCCTTGGTCAATACAAGGGAAAGCAAGTCACTTTCTGTCATACACCCAAAGGATGAGCAGCCTTCCCATTACTCCTCCCTGAAACATATATTTATTAAGGTCCCTAGAATTAATACAAAAATATATTCTGACAATCTCCATTGGTCAATATACAAGGGAATACAAGTCAATCTCTTTCTCTTTCATACACCAAAGGAGGAGCAGCCTTCCCATTACCCTCCCTGACACTTATATTTACAACATGTATTTATTAAGGATGACAGCAGACATTAATTTATTTACAAATAGAAAATAAAATGTCACATGGAGAATTAGTATTCCCATAAAGTAAACTTTAATTTGAAATTTACATTTCTTTAGGTGAAATCGAAAGGTTTTTGGAACTATAACTAATTCCTTCTTCTTCAGTTACTGATACTGGAATAAACATCACAGTAAAATTTGTAGTGAATCATCAAAATTCACTAAAAGATTAATTTTGAAATCTCTTTGTGCTCACAAACCCACATAAGTAAATAAATAAAGACATTACACATAAGTAAATAAATGTATACATCGACTGAGAAAATGTGTAAGATAGAGGAGAACATTATTACCTTTGTGGAGTCCAACAATCTTGTTGAGCAACAGTTTCCAGAACAGAATCCCATAACTCAATCCATGGTTCAGATGTTAGCTGGCTGACAACAAGGCACTGATTCCATGACGCAGTTCGATCTCTATGCAACCCACCTCTATCAAATTCTACAACTTGTCCTTTTGATGTTGTAACACCAATATGCAAATCCATTGAAACATTATAATTGCTAAAACATAATAATTAACAAAACAATTTTTAGAAACTCAAGAATCTACAAAGTAATAGGTCACATCCACTACAGCAAAGTAGCAAAAGAGTATCATACGAAGTTGAAACTTGAAACTTAAGTTACATACCACTAGAAAACCTGACATGAACATTTTCATCGAAATCAGTCAACCTGAAGTAGTAGTTTATTCATGTAATTTTCCACTTTTCATGTTTTTCTCAAAAACAGCTCTTTACTACATTTTTTATACCCTACAAGATCGGGTAAGGGCAATGTCTGCTGAAATTCTTAGGGAGTCCATGCTCTCATAGAAAAAAATGGTTCATCTTAGAATGGTACATCTTCATCCCTTAGACCCCCCTCTCATAACACCATCCATCCACTACTTTACGGGTCACACTCACATCATCCATCTTATTGGAATCCATAGACAAATCTTGCATGGCAACCTGTCCTCCTCCATTATTTGCAGATAAACCACCATTTTAGATACGTTTTTTTGCAGAAAGACAATTCATCTGGCCCTACCAGATGAGTTGTCTCTTCAATTTTGCCAATTAATAAAACCTTGTTAATTTTAAGATCTCTTCATTTCTAACTCAATCTAGCACAGTCAACTAAAAACTTCTCCTTCAGAAACTATTTCCATAGCAATTATTCTCCTTTTAAATTTGATGATTGATTACAATAAAAGAACAGAGTATTCTCTTCTTAGTGCCACAAGATATGAAATTACCTAAACAAAACAGGACATAATATTCTGGTGATTCTTCTACCTCAGCCAACTTTTTCTAAAATATCATTGTATGATGTACAATCAGGCGTTAAAAACATAGTGCAAGTTATTTATACTCATGCACCAATTCAGTGATCCCTGTTGTTGTTTGGATATTATTCCCTGACCCTCCAATGACCACACGCTGTACACTTGCGGTTTAGTGCAACCGCAAAGAGATATGAACACAATAGATAACAGATAATAAAGATCAACATATGAAGATTTATCGGTTAGTTAGTATGCATTATATTTTAACAATCAACCGTAAACATGATTTCATAACTAAAAAAAGTTTCAAACTTATCAATCATCAACAGGCACATACATTTTTTGAACTCATTTGTTGCCTGAAATTTAATATTGTCACAGTAGGTAGCAACTGGCATGTAGAATAACAAGCACGCCCCTTTCAAATAAAAACAAACTCTAACTAATGCAGTTAATCAAAAAAGTCAGGAGCAACTTTAACAGCTTAAACACAAAATTCTAACCAGGATAACAAGATAAAAAAGAGCACGTCAAACACTAAATTTATTCACAATATGAACTAGAGGAAGAAACTGCTGATTATAATTTACTGCTTTAAAACTCTCCAACAACCCTCGTTACAACCTAAAGCATAAAAACCTTAATCCAAATATAGTAAGAAATTTTACTAAATAACACAGAAATATAACATGTAATACAGAAATATGGTTGCATTCATACTAATACGAGGTACGTTTATAAAGTAAGTTCCATTTTGAAATAAAAAAAAGAACAAGTACAGATACAACAATGAAATTTATTTCTTAAAAATCTACAACTCTTAACTATTTTTCGACAAAACTCCCATGATTTTCCAGGCATTTGTCGTAGCATGGTACAAGCTTTTGTATACCCTCTTCATAGAATGCTGCCGCCTGTGTAGTCAACCAAGAGGTAACAAGTTCTTTCAGCTCTTCATCGCTGTTCAACCACTGACCGCCAAGGAAAGACTTCAGATGCAGAAACAGATCAAAGTCGCAAGGAGCGAGGTCAGAGCTGTATGTAGGATGGTCAAACAAATCCCAACCAAAGTCCTCTCTCTCTCTCTCTAGTTAACAGCCATAAGGCTGGTTGGCAGCTGCTCTCCATGCTCCTCGGTCATCTGCTTTCCGCTTCAACTCGCAATATGAAGCACATCCCATGTCCTCTAGTAACTGCTTCATGTACTCCAATCTGGGTCCTAACCAAAGTCCTAAAGGAGTCTTTTTGTCTCATTCGCAGTGTATGGTCGGGCATTGTCATGAATGAAAACCACACCTTTCGTGAACATTCCTTGGCGCTTGTTCTGTATTGCATGGCGCAGTTTTTTGAGAGTCTCGCAGTAAACTTCTTTATTGATTGTTTGACCTCGCAGCAAAAAATCAATCAGTAAAATTCCTTTTCTGTCCCAAAACACTGTACACATGACTTTCCATCATTCTCCGTGGTAGCGCTGCGATCGCAGTTCCGCAAATGCACAGCCGTCACTCTGAGTCAAGCAGAATGAAATGATGTCATTTTGAGGTTGCTATGAGTAATTGTTGTAAGCACTTTGTAGCGCTTGTTTGTAATGGCTGAGTTTATCAAAAATTCCGCCGTTAGTGAAATTCGATCGGTGATTCATTTTCTGAATGCAAGAAAAATGTTAAACCAATTGACAATCATCGACAAATCTGCGAGGTTTACGGGCCAAATGCGTTGAGTGATTCAATGGTGAGAAGATGGATTGGACAGTTCAAAGAAGGGCATGATACAATGCACGATAAAGATCAAAGTGGACGTCCATCTGTGGTTAGTGATGAAATGATTCGTGCAGTTGAAGAAAAAATCAAAGGAAACCATAGGTTTACAATTAATGCTCTTTCACTTGAATTTCCACAAGTTTCACGGACAGTAATTTATGAGATCGTAACTGAAAAACTGGGGTTTCGTAAACTTTGCACACATTGGGTGCCTAAACTTCTGACTGAAAGGCACAAAGAGCAGTGCACTTGATTTCTTGACTCGTTATGACAAGGGTGGCGATACATTTTTATCGCAGATAGTCACAGGGGATGAAATTTGGGTTGCTTATGATACCCCTGAAACCAAATGGCAATCCATGGAATAGAGACACATTTCATCCCGAGCAAAACAAAGCAAATCTTGATACCATGAAAAGTCATGTGTACAGTACTTTGGAACAGAAAAGGAATTTTACTGATTGGTTTTTTGCTGCGAGGTTAAACAATCAATAAAGAAGTTTACTGCAAGACTCTCAAGAAACTGCGCCGCACAATACAGAACAAGCACCGAGAACAAGCTCACGAAAGGTGTGGTTTTCATTCATGACAATGCCCGACCACACACTGTGAATGAGACAAAAAGACTCCTTTAGGACTTTGGCTGGGATTTGTTCGACCATCCTCCATACTGCCCTGACCTCGCTCCTAGCGACTTTCATTTGTTTCTGCATCTGAAGTTTTTCCTTGGCGGTGAGCGGTTGAACAGTGATGAAGAGCTGAAAAAACATGTTACCTCTTGTTTGACTACACAGGCGGCAGCATTCTATGAAGAGGGTGTACAAAAGCTAGAACCACGCTATGACAAATGCCTGGAAAATCACGTGTCGAAAAAAGTTAAGAGTTGTAGATTATTATAAAATAAATTTCATTGTTGTATCTGTACATGTTCTTTTTTATTTCAAAATGGAACTTACTTTATGAACGTACCTCGTATTATATAGAAGTAATGTTTGTTTGTTTATTTATACAAAACAATTCCAGAAACTACCCAACCGTTTTCACAAATTCTTTCACTGTTAGAAAGCTTACAGTTTCCCAAAGTAACAATGGCAATATAGCATTACGCAAATTTTAATTTAAAAAAAAAATTTTGATTCATAAAAAGAAATCATGTTTAATTTTATTTGTTTATTATTTTGGTTAGCAAGATTAGTTTTTCCATCATTTCTACTTCAACTGTGTTCTATTCTACCAGCTATTGTAAATAATGTATTGTATTATTTGGGCAGGTAGAATAAAATCAGGTAGAGTACAGTAACGCCCTGCAATCTATATCCAATACTTTACTCTTTCCCAACTCAAAATTTGGTAAACCTAAAGTCCTGGACAAAATTAACGCATCAAGTAAAATATTAGGCTAAGTGCAAAAAAATTCATTTTCTTCAATATTCTATGTTCATTTCTGTTATTGTTATTCTTTTTATCATAATTTTAAGCAATATTTAATCTTTTTTAACAAAAAGTTAGAGATGTACATTTGATTTACGGTAATGAAAATATAAGATAAATTAGCTTTAAAACTCAAAAGTTTTATTTAACAAAAGCGGAAGGGTTACTTACAGTATTGAATGAAAGTTTTCCATATTTAGTTCATATACTGTATAGGTATAGTGACCATACGTCCCGAAAAAATCGGGACAGTCCCGATTTTAAGGGCAATGTCCCGGTGTCCCGAATTCAAAACTACTTGTCCCGAATTTTTAGTTGAATAAATGAATTATTAATAATCCTGTAACAATAGTAAAATTTAACAAAAAGTCCTTAGGAAGTATTTATTTGTTCGGAGATATAGGATTTGACCAGTGTAGTAAGTAGTAGCGCTTTATTAGGTAAATGTTAGAGTGTTATGTTGGCAACACCTGCACTGGTGACAGGAAGGCGGATCTTTGTCTACCTCTCTACCCCTCCCTCCCTTGTCCTTTCCACTTCAGTCTGCAAGTAAACATAAGCTAGTGCGCCACGTACATCTCTGTGGTTTGATTTATTTTATGTGTGTTGACTGTTGATGCATTACTTTCAGAGTGGATCTGATTTTATAGTTCAATAATGAGTGGAAAGAAACGCAAGTGTCATTTTAATAATGAATTAAAAAAGTAATATCCTTTCTTGAAAAAACGTGATCATAACCCGCATGTTGCGTTTTGCTCTCAGTGTTCAAGCGAGATTAATATTGCTCATGGTGGCATTTCCGACATCAAGCTTCATTTAAAAACTAAAAAACACTTAGCTGGTGTTAATGCGGTGGCAATGTCAACCTCAATGAGTAAGTTTCTTACTAAGAATGATTCAGATAAACATGAAATTGTAGCTAAAGAGGCAGTTATAGCTTATCACACGGTTAAACATAACCATAGCTTCAGATCCTTGGACTGTACATCTAAGCTTATTTCAACGTTGTTCGAAAAAAGGTTTTCTTCAGCAAGAACAAAAAGTGAAGCTATGGTAAAAAATGTTTTGGCTCCTGACACTCAAAAGGAACTGATGCAGGAGCTGAGTGAAACGTCTTGTTTTACTCTGATGATACACAGTTCAAACCATGGTGCCCAAAAACTAGTGCCTATTGTTGTGAGGTACTTTCATGAACGTAGTGGCGTTAATGTCAAAGTTTTAGAATTAGATACCTTACCAGGTGAAACAAGCGATCAACTTAATGATTATGTTCTCTCAGTTTTAAACCGCAATGGTCTGGTTGAAAAATTAGTTGGAATGTCAGCAGACAACACAAACACTAATTTCGGAGGGGCAAAAAGAAAAGGAAAAAATAACCTTTTTGGTAAATTATCGGCAAACACTGACAAAACCTTAGTTGGTATAGGCTGCATGGCTCATGTTGTGAATAACTGCATCAACAATGCGGCTGATCTACTTCCTGTTGATGCTGAAGTCATTATAGTTAAACTATTTAAGTTTTTCCACATATACACTGTCCGAGTGGCAGAACTCAAAGAGTTATGCGAGTTTATTGACATGGAGTACAGGAACCTCTTGTCTTATTCAAACACTCGATGGCTGAGACTTCAGCCAGCTTTGGAGCGTGTTCTACAAATGTTTGAGCCTTTAAAAAACTACTTTTCTTCTCAATCAAATCCTCCTGCGGTGTTGAAGTCATTCTTCGAGGATCCTGATGGAGAACTTTGGCTTTGGTTCCTACACAACGTATCATCAATGTTTAATGAAGTTGTAAAGAAGATGGAAGGAGATAAAATTTCAGCAACATATGCGGCTAATGAATACTTGATTTTGCACAAAAACTTAGAGGACAGAAAATCTTCTTGTTTTTTACCCATGAAGGTAAAAGATATTCAAAGAAAAAACGCTCTTGCAGGAAATGGTTGTGACCTACAAGACCTGAAGGATACAGTTTGTTCTTTTTATGACCATTGTATAACTTATTTAGAACTCTGGAAATCCAACATAGACAGCTTCAGTCAGCTCTCATGGATAGATTTAAAGAAAACGCTGAAATGGGAAGATTTGGAGGAAAGTTCTGCTACATTTCAAAAGAGTATGCCGCCTATTTCAACTGATGATGTGTTCAACGAGTTAAGTGTTTTGAATTCACTACTCTCTGATGACATATTAGCAGAGTGGGCAAGGCAAAAAATCACCACAGAACAAAGGTGGTTGGCTGTGTTCCGTGACTTGGAAGCAAAAGACATTAAAATTCCTAACCTCAAAGTTGTCGTTGAATTTGTTCTATCACTACCAGGGACTAATGCTTCAGTAGAACGGGCGTTTTCATTGATAAACAATTTTTGGGGCTCAGAAAAATCAGCAATGTCGAAAGAATGTGTAAAAGCAATGCTGATTATACAAATGAATTGCCATCTTTCTTGTACAGAAATGTATGATAAAATTAAGAAAAATAAAAGCCTGCTGAAATCGTTGGCTTCGACAGAAAAATATGACTGGAGTAAGAACAGCCAGCCTTCATGTTCCACGAGCGAGGAACAGGGACAGAACGAGGACAGTTCATAAGGACTTAAGATCTTTTAAGATCTTAAAAATAACTAAAACTTAATAGGACTTTTATATTTAATACCTTAATAAGGAATAAGAACATGTGTTATCAATTTTATACATATTTAGCAGAAAATATTACTGTAAGAACACTTTAAAGTGAAAATAAACAACTACGTTATAATTTGCTGGTATTTATATTTTTACTCTCTAACCCCCATGATATTAATTAATTGTTTGTCCCGATTTTCACTGCCGAAAATATGGTCACCGTATGTATAGGTCTAATGGAAAAAATTTAAAGTAAATGATTATTATGTGATTTATAATGAATTAGTAATTCAGTAAAAAGTACAGCCCTCTCTTGCCTTAATTACAGCTAGCATCTATCTCAGCATTCCTTGAATCAACTTTTGAATTTCTTCCTGGTCGATTTTCTCTCATGCTTCTTTCGACACATGATACAGCTGTTGAAGATTCAATGCATTATGTTGATGAACTCTTTTTTTAAGCATAACTAAAACATGCTCAATAGGATTTAAGTCTGGGGTGTTGGCTGGCCAGATCATAAGGTTAATACCTACTTTAAGATACTGTGACATCATTTAAAACCTTTCAAAGTGATGCGTTAATTTTGTCAACGACCTTTATGTATTTATAGGACAAATATTGAAAAATTAATAACATATCCAATTTTTGCACAGGAAGTTACATAAACCTTCAAGAATCAAAGAGTTCATACCATTTTTTAGGAAATAAATTTTTCTTATAAAACACATTATTCAATTATACTTAAATCATATTTCTCCCCTCCCGCTGTTAATTCCTACTGAAATCTACAAAATTTCTGTGCTTAGTACAGATTTGGCTTTTAGTATCCAAGGTTTTGTGAGAAGATAAAATGTTTTATTTCAGTTTGCCTTAAAGCACAAGTGGGAGGAGGGTTACTAGCAATTTATAAAAAGAAACATTAATCCATTGGAGTCATCTGATTTTGATAACATAAAATAACTTACTTGAGAAAATCTCCATTGGTAGGCTTTATGACAACAGAGCATGGATGTTGAATTGCCCTAACAAATGGATATGGAACTCTGAAAGTATTAAAAAAAATATATATTAACTTTTTTCAATACAGAAAATATTAACATAAAGTTTCATTATAAACTTAAAAAACTAAGCTGAAGTTGGAGTCTAAATAAAAATTATAAATAGTTTTTATTTAGAGTTGGAAATTCATTTCAGTTGCAAAACCTTTCTTCCTTCCTCACTTTATTTTACAAAGGAGTCAGACATTCAGGTCCGTTGGTTAAATTTATTCTTGTTGTAAACTTGTAAAAACAAATTTACAATAAGAATAAATTTAACCAACGGACCTCAGAGGTTAGTGCTATGATAAAAACTGTATTTTTAACTATGACAAGGATGTTTTTGCTTGTACTCAGTATTTTTTAAAAAAGTTATAATTTCATTAAAATTTCAGTAAAGGTTTTATTTTCAGTAAAAAAAATCATTAATCACAAATTAATGAGTTTTTATAATTTAACAGGTTTTGTCATTTCAAAATTTCTTGACATATTAGAACTCTGTGTACGGTAATGTACTGCTCATGAGCAAGTCACATGAAAGAGGTATTTTATCTGAGTGATGCGATACAGTAAGCATGTGCGTGCGAAGTGTTTTTTTTTTTGAACAACCAACACACTCGCACACTGAATGTGCTCCCCATGCAACACGCTCTCCACACAGAGCTGTGCAATGCAAGTATCCATAATGTATACCAATGGTAACTCTGCCTCAGTAAGGAATGGTGCAAACTGAGCCTTGCAATAAACTTTTATCTAAATATTTATCTGCCTGAAGAACGTTTGTTTTCTTGGGATCTTCAGTTATCAAAACTTCCCCATATTTTTTACTTTATTGGTTCTGTTCAATTATGTTTTTCTTCAATATTTTGTACTGATTATGAACGATTCTTTGAATTTAAATTGTTGAAACTTTTAAAAGATAAAATTTGAGAATATAAGCTACATTTAGTTTTATTTTCTCTTGAATCTCTATAAAATGTCCGCTCACTGCTTGTTCTTAACCGAGTTCAACATTGCTAAATACTAAAGATAATATTAAGAGCTTAATATAAAACTAAATAGGTACTTATGTTAGTATATTGTAGTAGTTATGATAAATTATAAATAACACAAAAGGGAAGAATCAAGTATAATTATCACTGAACAGCAGATTGCAGAACAAGTCTTATAATACCTTTGTACTGTAAACAATAAATTATCAATTGCTACAAGCAAAAGACAGATCGGCAAAACTGCTAGTTAATCTGTGTGTGAGAATGCAAGAACATTCAGGTACTTCACGTAGGCACAAACACAAGGTACTGTGCGCAACGTGGTATTCAAGAGTTATACACCAATCACTAACTTTTTTTTTTTACTATTGTTCAGTGCTGTGCTTAAAGCTACTAGTGCACTTACATACTTCGCCTTGATGAAGTGCCATTCACTAATATAAGTGATTGGAGTGTGTTAGCTCACCTTTTTTATCGAGTCATCCCATAACTAAAATAAAAGCCTGTAGATTTTCAATAGAACTTCTACAAAATTGTGTGAGTTACTACCTTGAGACAACGTATTATATGAAAGATCCTCTCTAATCAAAGGGACAGCTTAAATCTTAATGAGCTTTTAACTTAATATTTACTCAAGAGGAAAGGACTTGTTTCAGGGACCCCAATATTTGGGTATGAGATCAATGGCTAATTATAAGTAAAATTAAACACTATTCGAGTAAAACATTTAACGTAACATGCATACCTGAATGGGAGTAGTGTTGGTTGATTGTGATCCAACCTAACTCGACAAGCAGGACAATTTTCTGGTATCTGGAAGCAAAAGACCCTGGGACCACAGTGATCTAGACATATAATACCAGGATCTGCATCCATAAAATAAATGTGTTCCTAAACAAACAAAAAGGATTTTACAATAGCATATAAAATATATAGGTAAATACATATAGTGCAAATGCTGAGTATACTAACTCTCCAATTTTATCTAACATTGTAGTAATTCAATTAATGATGATTCCATTCTGGATCAGTGAGTAACGACACAAAATTTTATTTCAATAAGTCTATAACTTGAAGGTTCTATAGTCTGTACATTTCTGTACAATACACCCCAATAAAAACTGAATTTTAGAAAATGAAGTAGTAGAGAAGTAACTTCAATAACAAATATGAATTATAAGATAACGAGAGGTTGCTTACGAAGCATAGTGGTAGCGCAATAACCTACAACACAGAGTTCCCAGGTTCAATTTTTGGCTAGGGTCTGGAAATTTTCACCAGTAAGGTTACATAACCCACTGTAATCACTAATAACTGAGTTGTTGATGTGATTGTAAATTACCTAAAAAAATATAGCATATCATATAAGACTACATATCACTTATATTCCTTCAGACTGCATTTTACAATGAGAACATTTACAAGATCCTACGTCAAAACAATTACTTGGGACTCATGAAAATTAAGGTTGGGTAACACCTAAAGGTTGGACATGCAACTCAGTTAAGATAACCCACACACAGTTACTTGATGATTAAATTTAAATAAACTCAGGGCTGCTTAAAACACAATCCTCTTAAGTTATCATCCTTAACCATATTCCTGGTTTTTAAGATGTAACACTTTTTATATCCACAAAAAGTATAATCACTATTTTTAAAGATTTAGTTAACGTTAAGTTTTCAGAATAATTATTATACACATAGAAGATGAATAAGATACCATACGTACTATTAACGACACCTAAAACAAATAATTTAGCAACAGTTAGATTTCAACAAAAATATCTAAACTTAAGTCTACCAAAGGTTTCATTTCGACTACCTTTTTCATCAATCATTAATCGAAGGCTTAAATTTTTACACAGCTCCATATAAGATAAACTGGAAGACAGTACTGGAAAAATAATTCATAATCTGTTGAGAATATTACTTGACACCACGCCAAAAAATGGCATTCTGGCACGAATATAAACAATCTTTGTCACCTGAAATACCAATGCATGTTTTAGGTTATGTAGGTTAACTAAACTACAGCTGACGTGATCTAAACAGATGTGAAACTTTTGAATGACTCGATCATATAACGTAAACTATAATTAAATCTCATATTTTTATTATTATGAACCATAAACTATTGACAAACACCAAATTTGTTGGATATTTAGTTATGTTTGACTTAGATTAGAGATTGATCCGAGATTCCCCATCATCTCGTGGTTGTCAGCTCTTCACCATATAAAGTTCCTCTCCCAAATGATATTACGCAACAACATTAGCAACTTTGTACGAGATTACAGACTAGGCTCGCACGAAGACGAACTACATTTAAAAAGTTCCCGAGGTCCTTACTTTATGTGTTTTGTTGATTTGCGTTCTATCAAATTCAAAAAAATTAAATACTTTAATGTAATGGTTTCGAAACAAACTCAGTAACGAAGATCAGTATGAAATAGTGGCATGAGCCAGCCTTGTTTGAAGTAGGTACCTCCATACAGTACATCACATCCGAGCAACGCGCTTAATGATAGCGGCTTCGTAGTATTCGTAATGGATACTTTGAAGAACATTCACAATAAAATGCACTTCTTTTTTATTTTATATAAGCTTACATTACCTATTAAAAAGTAACCTGTTACTAAAGAGTGCCCCGCCTACAAGAAGGTCACTTTCAACCCAAATTTCATTAAAATGAACAGTGGACTTCGATAAAAACACCCAGTGGGATTAGCCCTTTTGAAAACGTACCCTACTATGTGTCGGCTACTGGGAACGCGCTCGTGTGCCACATTTCGTGTTCTTATGTTTAGCTTTAAGATAATGGTAGGCACTTTTAAAATATTAGTTTTTCTTGAATCATTCATTCTTTACATCTAGTTCAGTCTTTGGATAAATGAGTTAATGTCCAAACTTTGTTTTCATAAAAATTACTTGTAAGATTGGTGATGCTGTTTTCACTTATAGGCCTATGTCTACTTTTACAGGATTGTTTAATGTATTTACTAATTAAATGCGTTCAATAATACAGACCTGCGTACAGATACAGAGAAGTACGTAATTTTTAGAAATATCAACTAGGCCTGTAAAGTTTCAGAGACACACATAATTCACTACAAAAGGATAATTAATTACGAATGTATTTACAACCCTAAAACAAAGAAAGCAACTATCTAATCGTAGGCCTAAATTGTACTCTCTTGTAAAATCCCATTATCGCAAGATAAATTTTTTTTTGATTATTGACTAAATTTAATCAATTGAGACCACGTTGTCGAAAAACGTTTGCTCAATTGCCAAGCCGATAGTCCTTGATTTGATTCATGGGTGTTGGACGGGAATAAAACCTGTATAATGTAAATGTTTTATTGCCCATCGTGATAGCTAGTAGCCTAGTAGGCTAATCAAGCAGCATTAGAAAAAATTTGAAAACGAAATAATAAAACCAATAATTCTAGCTAGGAGAAAAGTGAACTATAAGCAATGAATGGTCATCCAATATGCAACTCAACAATTCTTCGACAATTCTACCTTTATCTAATGTTAACAAGCTGATATTTAACCCTTTGTGGAGCAGTAAGTTACTACGGGGAAAAATATAAATGTTGTAAAATGTTAAATTTTGTTTTATGTGGACTTGAGTAATGTATTTCTAGTGCCAGAACAGTAAGGTGTTTTTTTTTTTTACGTTAAACCCTGGTAAGTATACTTACCAAGGAACGTTTATTGAAATGGGAATCACATAATGTTTAGTGGTAAGAATGCTTATTAAAACTACTTATAGTCCTACATAACGGAAAAATGTGTAGAATAACTTATCTCCACTTTATAGTAGCATGAATGCTTGCTTTCCCGTAAAATACTAGAATTTTCTAAGCACTGTACAAGAGTAACAACAAAACAACACGGTTGCGTACGCTGGTATGAATCCTTACCACATTCGTGCAACTCACAAAACAAATGGTCGCTGTGCACTAATTTCACAATGTAGATAGCCTACTTAACAAGAGAACGTCTATAAAGCCATAAAATGCCATTAGGGTTCAACTACAAAGATTATTCTTTAAAAAAGTCAACGTTATTACCAGTGGTAAGTATACTTACCACAGACCTATAAAGGGTTAACGTGTTCGCTCAAAGTGAATGTTGAGAGATTAATGGGCGTTGAGAGAAAAGGATAAAGAAAAATTAGAAGCGCTTGAGATGTAGTTATGAAAAGAAATTTAAACGATTTGTTGGATTGAGAAAAGAAGAATATTTAATTATTAGACTACTACGAATGGGTGCAAAAGATAACTTTCCTTCCAAGCTTCCTTGCGAACAGAAGAAAGGCGAAACGTATCGGTCATATCACGTAATAACTGTTTCATAGTGAATATTTTTGATGGTAAGATGCTGGGTAAGAGAGGGAAGAGGGAAGGCAGATTAACGAAAAATTAGAAGGGTTAATTTTTTTTAATATATTATGTGTGTACGTTGCAATCTGTTCAATTCAGAACAACAAGCAACCCCATGACCCAATGAGATGAGGATGATGTATATTACGTGTAAATGAGGTGTAGCCTTGTACAGACCCAGGCCGACCATTCCTGAGAGAGTTTGGTTAATTGAACCAACCATCAAAGTACACCGGTAACCACTGTCTAGTATTCAAATTCGTATAAAAATAACCACTCTTACTAGGACTTTAACCAGAAACCTTTGTCTCCGAAAAGTAGTTGTTAAACAGCTGACTCACGGCGACTTTACCTATAGACAAACTCGGTGGCTCGAAGGGTTAATTAAACATGAAATTCAATAAGTACTTAGACATGAAAAGAGTGGTTACTGCAAGGGACTCTTGGCTGCAGCGACAAAGCTAAGCTTTCAGAATATGAATTATTGAACAAAATAAACGAAGTTGAAGTCGTAAATACAGTAGTAATTTACGAAAAAAATTTTCAACCAGAGAAAGAAAATGAAATGTACGTAAATCTCATGATTCATCCACAACACAGGTAAACGAACTTGCGTTACATGAACTTGGCGAGAATGCATAAATAACAAAATTCTTTGATAAGAAATGAAAAGTAATTCGTTAAAAATAACTTGATATTTTGCTTGAAAATCGAATATGTAGAATAATTTACGTACGAACTGAATATTTTATTTACTTCCTGTATTTTAAGGAACATTTGCAAAATGTATTTATTAGACTATATCTAAGTTATTTTCAACTCGAAATATTATTGATATTTATAAAAGTTATGCAGAAATAGGCCTACTTATTAAAATACCTAGTATTTACAATTTTTTTTATTATTAATACAAAATCACATGGATTTCTTTAGAGTTCATACATTATCTTTGAATAGAAATGTACATAAAGTCGAAGACAATTTGTTATTCAATGGTTGTACAATCAAATTAGGGATATCAGTTTGTTCTTCTGTACAAGGAAGCACCGTACTAGAGAAATGTCATTCTCAAGAGCTGACAACTAGCCCTTCACAAAAAGACAATAATAAAGGGTCCCTAAAGAAGGAAAGTTTGAATAATCTAGAAGCTACTTAGGGAGGGTTTATTGATGCAAGGTAGAGTAGAGGGTAGTGTCTGGCACTGTTCTTGTGTTTGTTGACAAGTTGCCATGGTAACTAACCGCCCGGCCACCCACAAAACCAGCATAAACAGCAGTCGTGTGCTACCGCGTTGGAAACAAACCGCTCACGATACTTCTTCAAGGTTTGTCTAATTATTTACACATAATTTTATGCAAATGTTTGGTTTCCTAATTAAGGAAACAAGTTAATTTTGTATTACAATACCTTCAGTAAAAATGAAATATTTCAGTAAAAATATAATTTTGCAAAAATGCTTTGCATACCTAATCTTGAAAATTTAATTAAGATACATCCTTTACAAGTAACATTAATAAGAAATCATGTATAATACTTATTTACGCTACTCGTACATATTTTTAATTATTTTGTTATAAAATATTTCTGAAAATTCTTGAGTTGATTTGCAGATCAAGGTTTATTGACCGTGCTCTGAAAACTGCATTTCCGTATTTCTGACACAGATAAATAACTTTTATTATGGAAGAGTTTTATTTTTTAATAACAAAATTCGTTAAATAATTAACATATTTATTTCATTAATAAATTTATTTTCACATCGAAGTACGTACTAATTGTTTATTTATATAGGAAAATAATATTTTTACTAAATATTAAACAGCGGTATTTTGAATACCAGGAATGTAAAATGGAAATTATTAAATTATTTATGTATTTTTCTATTATTTACTAAAATTATTATTTGAATTTACTCCGGTACTGATACACATCATTTCATTACCTTGGTAATTACTACAGATAATTATAATTTCAAAAAAAACTACATTCAAACAACAAACTACATAACTTAAACAGACAAAGTAACGCAATATTTTATAATTACTTCTAATAATTTTATGATAAAATAAAAATATATTACAATAAAAATTCAATGTAACACAAATGCAAGAATTTTTAACTCAATTACCGCACACAAATTCATTTGTGTTTTTGTCGACCTAGCGTAAGCAATCTTGTTTGGCAAACCTACATCCTTATCTTACTGAAACGCTAATCTTCGATAGATTTTGTGTTTTATCAGATTGTGTAAATAAGGAATTTAACCTTGCATTAAGTTATCTCTAGGGTTATCAATAATAATCCACGGAGATTCACTCTTTGGCCACCTTCAGCTGATCTTTTGTTAAGATCGCTTTGCTTACGTTTTTTTATTCCATACCACATACCTACAATGTTTAGGTAGGCAATGGGTGGACTCCGCTACAAAATACAATCAAATTATAATGTTCAACAAACAGTTTTAGTTATTATTTCAATTAGTCCAGAAAATTTGAGTGAAATTACGATTAACAAACTATCACACAAAATCGTAAGTTGTTTTTAAAACCCAGTAGTTAAGTATCGATGATACAAAATTTACTGCACGAGTCAATTTAGCATAAAATCTTGTAAGTTAAGCACATTCGTTTCTTAAACTGTAATTATTTTTAAGGAATCTTATTATGTTAGTGGAAAACTGTATGCCGTAACTATCTCTGTATTTATAAATTTCAACCTTTATACAAATTATTAAAACTTAGACCCACCTTTACAATGCTATTCAGCAAGAATAACACATAATATATATTTTCTTTCAGACTATTTATTTAAAGTTGTATTTATAGCGCAGTTAAATTTGCTTTTTCCTGTTAGTGTTTAACATTTTTAGATCCTAACTTGAATCTTCCACTTTACAACCCAACGCAACCTAACTCTATACCACTGTGCCATAAAGACACCAAAAACTCAAATTATATTCTTCAGTAGCACCAAAAAGTTATATTTTATTTATAATCTTATCTCCGAAAATCGGAATTATTTTTGTGATGATTTGAATTATTTAACGATATGTTTAAGGGGTAGGAAAGGCTGTGCTGAATTTAATTATTTTGTGTTAAAAATTATATAGTTAAGGCTTTACGTATAAGTAAATTCCTTTCCTAGTAATAGACTTCCACCTACAATTTTTACAATTTCTAGCTCGTAAACATCACATTCTTATTATCCCCTATTAATAGAACGTAATTGGTTGAGGGGTTAATTTTATTACATAGGGGAATAACGTTTATGGAAATAGTAAATGATAAATAACCTACTTGGGTCAATAGGGGAATGGAAATGAGAGAGAATCGTGTTATACTTACATACATACCATTATTACTGTTTTATGTTCGCAATAGATAATAGTTAATAGAAATGTATGCCACGCAAACTTACAGAATTCCTTGACTCATTCGGAAAGTAACTTGTGTAAAGGTCGATACAAATAAAACCCCGTGTAAAATGACAAGAATCGATTATATTTGTACGATTAAATTCTTACATCATAAATTCCTTCAGAAGTTAAATTTAGTCTATATCACAATTATTTATATATATTAAATTTGTCATTTATTGTACTGTGTCTATTTAGAAATAGGACTCGTCATTATATTTTCTTTATTTAAATGTTTATAATATCAGGATATTGCATTATTTCTTAATAAACTCAATCTTAACAACACTCTTAATTCAAAAACTCAATCATCAAATTAATATTCAATCAGTTAAACACACCTTCATTTTTTTACGTATCATGTCTTCATTCTCTACTTTTCACACCTTCACTTACCTCGTCCATAAATCTTTAAATGAAAATTGAGTCTTTCTCCGTATTAATCAAAAAATGTACATCGTCAGGACCCAAGAAGAAACCCTTTATCACTTATAACAGAACTATTTATAATTATTTCCGTAACAATAAATTTTACTTATTTAATCATTAGAGTAGCTTGGGTCTAAGTAAAACAAATGCATTTTACAATTGCTACTTAAAATACAGAAAATAGAATTAAATATTCATTATTATACGTAAATTATTCTACACATTCGATTTGCGAGAAAAATGCATGCATGTTATTTATATGTAACAGAACTTTTCGTTTTTATCAATGAATATTGTATTTACTATACAATTCCGCCTAGTTCGTTTACCCGAGTTGTGGGTAGACAGATTTAGATAGCCTATTCGATTTCCTTTTTTTGAGTTGAAAATTATTTCCGTTATTATATTATCTCAGTATTACCGGTATTATTCCGAAACTTCAACTCTGTTCTTTGTGCATTCATTAATTTATTCATATTCTAGAATGTTCGCTTTGTCACCGCAACAATGAGTTTCTTTCAGTAACCATTTTATGCCTACCTGCTTATTGAATTTCATAAACCCTTTTAAGTTCTGGTTCCTCGGCCTTCCCGTTCCTTCGCATCGTTTTTTTATCCAGCATCTTTTTTTTATCCGAGGCGGCGAGAAAAACTCATGTTCACTCCCTCACGACGGGAGAAGAAGTGTTAGACTCTATTAAGGCGTCCTCGTCCAGCCCCAAGGAGGCTGCAACCGCCTATCTACCGAAAACCCGCCGCCTGGCCACTTGATCCGACATCAGCAAAGAACCCTCCACCTCCCTCGGAACTGTTAATATAATACTACAAGGGAAATGTCGGGTTAAAATCATTTACATACTGTCAGCGGGGCGTGAAAGGGAACCGTAGCCTAATTCCCCCTTGCTGTCACTGACCAACACTCACTCTCCCACTTTCATTCAACTCTTTTATCACCAGCTCAGGAAATTAGTGTGCCTACCTTCTTCGATCGGGACAGGATTGATTTACTGTGGGAGAGGGTGATCCCGCTGATCTCCAGATGTCTCCTCCCTTCGCAGTCTCCCGACCACCCTCTCCGCAAACTGAGCGACCAACTTCCAACTCCCTCATCCCGCAGCATCGTTGCCCCTACTCTCTCTGGGATCCACTGTGAAACGCCCATCTTCTCAGATGTCATCTTTCAAAAATATGCAAAATGGACTCTTCTTCACTGTCGCACAGTCGACATTTCGGTACTTCATTAAGTTTGAACCTCGTCAAATATGCCCCAAAGCAACCTTGCCCTGTTAGCAACTGCATCAGTTCGTAAGTGGTATCACCAAATGTCCTCCTTATCTACACCTCGACATTCGGAATGAACCTCCTTGTCCACTCCCCGACCCTAGCTTCACTCCATCTCCTCTGCCACCTGCTGAGTAATGACTCCTTGCCCAGCATCTTACCACCCAAAATATTCATAATGAAATCATTGTCTCGTAATGTGCAATACATTTCACCTTCCTTTTGTTAAATCTTCTAGTGAAATGTTTCTTTTGTATCTTATTCCTTTTGATACTTCATTATTAGTTTGTTCCTAATATGATTGTTTACGGCGCTATAACTCTATCGCTTCTAATATTGTGTTTATCCTGTCAACACTCAAGTTTCACTTCCATGTAATAAAACTCTTCAGAAGAGCATTTCCACAGATTGTTTTCTTAGCTCGATTTTTATAAGATTACTCGCCGCTGGAGTGGCGAGCTCAGTTTAGTCTCATTACGATTTTTTTTGTTTCTTTAAACCATATTGGTTTGTGTTTATACTGTTTTATCTTTTTAAATATTGGTTTCGTAAGTCTTTCTTGGTTTATCCTTACCAGATGTCCAAAAAATCTCTTTCTTATGTCATCTGATGAGTTTTGGATTTGTTTGTATATCTCTATGAATGGGAGATTCCTTGCCTAACATTATCTGAGCCTAATTTGTATTAAAATATTAAAATTTCATCATGCAATATTACATTAGTTGATTTTCTTTGTTTACAATTTTTTAGTCTTTTCAGCTATATCATTAAATAATACTCTTAAATAAAGAATTCGTCTGAAAATCGATAAATCTTAGTTCATAACTTTCAAGTACGTAAGCCTACTATATTGGAATGTGCAAAAATGATAGTAATAAATGAAATTTATTAGGCCAACAATTACTTCAGCTTTATTACATTTTATACGGAAAAGAATTTGCATGAAATAAAGTTGTTAATTCAAGTTAATTTTCTTTAACTAAAAAAGTTTCTTAACGCCATTTTAAACACTATCAATCACGCAAATAGTTTCAGTTTGTAAACTTCTTAGCTTTGTTCTTCCTAAGAATTCAGATAAGAAATTGATTAGCATTCACGGTATGAATTCAACACCCAGGTTATTTTTATAACTACGGTTTATGCAATGCAATTTGTTAAATAATTTAAATTTAAATAAATATAAAAGCCTACTCTAAAAAGTCAATACTTTTTAAAGAAGTTACTTCTAGGGTCGAGTAGTTCATATACTAGTTTACTATAGTTCATATCGATGAACTATTGTTAAGAACTACAGAAATATGATTAACAGGAAAGTTGTAAACTTTAAGGCATTGTATGTAATACCCGCTTGTTATAGTTTCCGATTACCTAACTTATTTGACTACCCTCCTTCGTGTACACGGTGTAGTTTCATAGAAATAGTTATATCCCATAGTTTTAATTAT
This sequence comes from Catonia carolina, assembly GCA_035578175.1. Lineage (NCBI taxonomy): Eukaryota > Metazoa > Arthropoda > Insecta > Hemiptera > Achilidae > Catonia > Catonia carolina. The sequence continues at coordinate 89,308,960 of JAQMRL010000002.1, forward strand.
ATATTTCGGAGTTATTTTGAAAGTAGATATTATGTAGTGAATGTAAACACGTACTACTAAATATAGTAGTACCTAGAATAAAAACTGTTTATTTGCTACTTTTACAATAAAAAGAAATAATTTTATTTCAGTACCAAAAATTATTTTTATCCTATTTTTTAAATGTGCCTCGTTAAATGAAAAATGTCAGATAAATCAGAAGTTTTTAATTTAACATTAGAAAAAATAATACAAAATTTCCTTCGTTAATTCTAATTAATTCTTACTTTTGTCAATTCTTCTCGCTTGCAGTTCTTCCCATAGGATTATGGTACAATTGCGCATCATAACATATTTTTCCGTTTAATAAATTTTTGCTATATCAATTGTAATTACATCTGCAATTATTAAAACGATTGCTTAATTGTAGATTTTTGTTCAAGATATATATCAAAAAAATTTCACAAATCGATGTTAGGATCTTGATAAGAATATTCTAAGAATAATTTGCTGAAATGCTCAGAAGTATTCCAAAAATGATTAATCTGTGCAAACCTATTACGATCCGTTACGAAACCTATTAATCCTATTAATCGAAACCTATTACGAAACCTATTAATATCCGTTTGTCACATTCTAGATTACTAGGTATATGCACATAATAAATTCCGCTGCATATAAGAATTTTCGTACTTTATGAATTCAAATTGTAAGAACAAATAACAAAATTATACCAATACATATTTTTGCTTTCTTTTGCCCTATATCGATGTAAAAGTAAAGAAAGTATTGTTTTCATTACGAATTTTTGAAATCGATTTTTCACCGGAAATACACGTTTTCAGGCCCCCTGAACCCGAAAACCATGTTTTTAGCAATTGGTCTGTGTGTGCGTAAACAAAATATCTCAAGAACAGAATAGCGTGCGAACACGCTTCAAGTTTCACGAAACTTGAAACTTAAGTTAGATACTATAAGGGGACCTGGACCCGAACATTTTCATCAAACTCGGTCAATCGAAATTTATAGTTTATTCGTGTGATTTCCTCAAAAACGGCTCCCCCGAATTTTCTTAACATCACCTCATTTACTCAATTTTATGCTCTTCAAGATCGGTGTAAGCACCACGTCTGCTCAAATTCTTGGGAAGTTGGCTCTCTGGGATTTTTTTTTTAATATTGCCGCCTTAATATTCATTTTTGAGCATAAGTGAATACGATTACAGTAGTAGAAAATTAAAAACCTTACAACTATCATTTCCAACATTTTTTCTACAATTCTTATCGTCAATTAGTGATTTTCCGTATTTTATCATTGAAATTGGTTCAAAATGGGTTTCTTTTAAGATTGCGGTCTTAGTATCCATTTCACGACAAAATGCTCGTAATCAAAGTTATACAAAATAAAAAACTCTACTACTTTTATTTTAAGCACTTTTTCCAGAGAGCCTAGTTTAGCGTCAATTAGTGATTTTCCATATTTTTAAGTCCTACAGAGGTTGATTTTCATTCAGCGCCATTCATGATTAAACTTAGCTTCATTTAGCGTCACTCATAATTAAAATTACGTAGTATTTTCATGTTACATTGTTTACTCATTATTAAACGTAGGTTACATAGTTCATTATTTACATTGGCAAGAAGAAGTCGTATAAGTATTTTACACTAAATTATTCCAACAAATATTTTTTATATTATTACAGTAACAATTATTACCTAGAGAATAATAGTTCTCCAAACGATTATTAACTATTCTTTAACTCAGTCTATTATATTTAATAATTAATTGCGTTCATCTCTTTTTGTGCACCCTGTTACAAAAAGAGATCCACTAGTGTAACAATGCAAAAAATTTAATAAAAAAACTGAGATTAACCGTAAAAATGAAATTCTGTTATTAAAATAGTTCTTTCGCTGAGATAAGTTAGAAAAGTACATTTAAAAAATCCATGACATAAAAATCAATTATTTTGGTATAATAAAGTCCATATTAGTTTATCAGTTTATTGATCATAGCAGGCAGGTGGAATGTGAAATTATTTGCACACGATCTGCTAGTTCCAAAAAAATTGTTGTTTTTTATCACATGGTCAGCCAATAATTTGTTTAAAGCATTTAAGAACACAAGAGGTAGAGGTGTAAAAGACACTAATCAGATTTATCTCCTTTGCGAGTAATTCATCATTATGCAGCCAGACCCTTTAGTGAATGAAGTGAAGGTGTCATTTGCAGAGTGGAAAGTAGATGCTTTACAGAGGGCCTGACATGCTGATAAGCATACTTTTCCATTCAGTGAGGAAGGCAATTGTAAACCACCTCACTCCTCCTTTTACTTAGTGAAGCCTCTAGAGGTTCAAACCGGCGTTTCGGCAGATGACCTAAACAACATCAAATTATAATACTAGTCTTACCTACGAACAAATTTGTAAAAAAAAAGTTGCACCTGTGTTAATAAAATTAGGGAACTATAAAATTTAAGTATATTATAAAAGATTGAACCTAAGTAATTTTTAATACTATTAAGTGCCTAGCGCAACTGGCTTCTACGCCAAGAATCCCGGTTCGATTCCCAATTGGATCTGGCATTTTTTCATCATTAATTTTCATCTTTCATCCTTTCCATCGTCTGCATTAGCCGTGATTGCAGAACAGTCGGACGTTAAACCAAAAAAATTGTATTTTTTAATAAATTTCTAAAACCTGTTAACGGATGGAATTTAGATACCAATTGGATTGTTACTTTACCAATAGCAAAGTGTTTTAACATGCAAAAACTTTTCAGCACATCCGACTTATTGTGTTCTAGTCTAGCATTTTACCGATTACGCCAGTGAAGCAATCTGAATCAAGTATTTTTCTATGAAGTCCGCAGATAGTATGTACAGTTTGAATATTTTTAACCCAATCAATCAGAAATTTCATGCATTCAGAAAATACATTCAATATAAAATCAGTGAGTTCAACCTAATTGTATGCCTATAACTTTAAAATAAGAGAGATTTATCGTGAATCTTAAAAATGGTAAAAATATTACGAGATAATACATCTAGTTCAAATTTTAGCTTTATAGAAAATCAGTTTAATCAGTTTGACATTTTATTGAAAACGAATTAATACATTAACCACCTCCGTGGCTTAGTGACTAACGCGTTAGGCTACAAAGCGAAAGGTCCCGGGTTCGATTCCCTGCTAGGGTCTGGAAATTTTAACAACTTAAAACCCACCGTTACATTACCAAAACAGACAGTAGTCGCTAATTACCAAGCTGTCGATTCAACTTAACAAAATAAACTAAAATAAATTAATATATATTTTGTTTGGTAAGAAAGAAGTACCAGTAGGCCTATACACGTAAACAAACAAACTATTAAAACAATCTTGATTCATTATTTATTTTATATTTCAGAAAACACTATTTATAGGAGTGCATGGCAATCACACTTACAAAACAATAAAATATTCAATGAAAAAGATATGAAGTTTATAATCTTACCTTTTAAATCCGGCAGTATAATTATAGTAGAACTTCGTTACCCTTTCATTACTCTCACTACTTAACTAAATAACTGAATTATGAGTCGCGTTTGATCACGGAATAAAGAGAAATCATTCTTTCTGTACTCTGCGGTTACCAACTTTTGTTTGTTTCTCGTAATGTTATAAAAAAGTGAAACAATAGCTATTATACTGTTATATTGTCTTAATTGTTAAGTAGTTGGGTAATAGAGTAATAAAACATTATTATTTAATGTATTATAATATATTTTTAATTTCTTAAATTTTACTTTTAGTTTAATTATTTAATTTCAACCTGTTTTTAAATACTTTTGAAGTATGTTATTATCTGTAGAAATAGAACTGATTAACTTTTCTTGTTTTTATTAATGTTGTTCTAATTAATCTCGTTCAAAGTACTCTCCTTGGCCAGCGATGTAAAATTTTCCCAACGTTGATTCCATTTGTTTGGAAGAATTTTTGGAAGGAATTTTCTGGTGGGAATTTCTTTTGGAAGGGCCTTCAGCTGCTCTGTTGTAGCCCACTCAACATCGAGAATCGTGTCAAAACGTTTTCTTTTCAACACTTTAATTTTTGGGAAGAGCCAGAAGTTACATGGTACTAAATCCGCAAAATAAAGTAGATGTAGACAGATAGGAATCTTTTTTTGGTCAAAAACTTGTGAATCAGAAGTGAGATGTGGCACAGGACATCAAAAGTCTGGTGAAAAATGTTGTACTCACTCGTCTCGTTTGCAAATTATCGGTTAAAATGTTTTGCATAGACCCGTACGAGAAGTTCAGTTCTTCGGTAAGCTCTCAAATAGTCAAACGTCTGTTTCAACGAACAAGTTTTGCTATATTTGCCTGTCTGTTTTAGATATCAAAAGACGTCCTGACCATCACTCATTTTCAACCGACTCATTTCCGCTTTCAAATACCTCATACCACTTGTAAACAATCGTCAGAGTTGCAACATTCTCGCCATACAGAGATCGGGAGATTTCATGAGTTCTTTGGCACTTTTTGCAACTTGAAACAAAACTTAATGTCAACTCATTGTTCAAAATTCATGATGCTCAACAGACACGATAAACACGACCTTACATTTCCGGTTCTGGAAGCGCAACTAACACGTCACTACTGTTTGAATGTGACACTATCTAAAAGAATCAGGCTATCGGATTTATAACTTTATATGGATCTTGCGTCAGCAGTTACTTCTTAATAAAATTATCCTCCGTATTTTTTGATCACAACTCGTACTTCCGATTTACTAATTCTTATTAAAGTGTTCTTGTCAAATTCCCTAGTAGTATTTAACTTATAAGTTAACTATGTAACTTACAAGTTTGAAGTTTCGACTTCGAATGATATTCCATCTGCGGTATGACGTTTACGGTGACTACTGGACAAGTGTCTTGTCAAAGTTAAATCTTTTGTTAAGAGAGATATGTGTAGATTTTCGTATGATACTTTTTCTAATGTCAAAAAATTATTAGGAAGTGCTTATTTATTATTCTCTTTGTTATTACCAACCAATTTAATTTTTTAAAGAATTGATTATTTAAGACACAACGAAAACACATTGATGAATAGGTGGGTTTCCTTTTACTGCTCGGTAACAATATAAACATGTTCACAAAGTAACTTTGGTAAATATTTAGAATCAGTCGATTTATGGGTAAAAATCACGTAGGATGTTTGTTTTTGGTCGAGGTTGGCGTGATACCATTTATTGATTGTTTACTAAAGAAGGAAGTGATTGTTGATTTAATTTTAGCAGGCCATGAGAACCCCACACAGTAGTAACCCTTCTCAAACGACATACCGTCCTTTCCAGTTTAAGTAAATTTAATGTAATATGATATTCAAAATCTCAACCAAAATAGGGTTTTACACAACCAGGGTTATACACCGAATTATATTTTGTAATAATTTTTAACTATCTTTATTTCATCAAAAATTCTGTTAATTTCCACAGTTTTGCAATTGTGCATAAATTATTAAATCGATTTTTAATAAAATGATTCACCTAATATGCCGGTAGATACTTGTTACAGACCGCAGACGTCTCTACTTAATCGATAAGATAAACAAACGGTTTCCTTCCCACTAATTTTACAATTCTCGATTTCTCAGAATTTTTACATCCATTAACTACTTTATTAAATCGCAAACAATTTCGGATTTGTAATTCAAAGTAAAAATTTATTATGGTAGGAAGCTTAGTAATTTTTTTATAATCGTGTTTTTTTGACTGGTGGGTCAGAAATTTACTTAGTTCATAGAATTCATACAATTTGGAGTAAGTCGTGAGTGAAATATTCTATATCATCCACTCAAAATATTATCATTATTAAAAACAGGCTAAAGAAAAGTTTGTTAGGCTGAACAAGATTGTTAGACGTAAAACATCAAAAAAAGTTGTAAGCTTGAATCAAAGCGGACAATACTAGAACTCAAATAAAATACTTGAATTAACCTATCAAAAAACCCACCTTACAAAATGAGTGAAGATAATAGATAATAGGCCTAATAGGCCTTCTTCTTCTTCATGTAGCATCTCCATTACGAAGGTGTGCTAGCATCATGGCAATCCTGACCTTGGAAACTGTAGCTCTAAATAGGTCGATGGATGACAAATTAAACCACTCTCGCAGGTTCTGTAGCCAGGAGGTTCTTCTTCTTCCAACCGATCGTTTGCCCATAATCTTTCCCCGGATGACAAGATGAAGGATTTCATATTTTGGACCTCTCAAGACATGGCCGAGGTACACCAGCTTTCTCTTCTTGATTTCGATCATCACTTCCATTCCCTTCTGCATCCTCCTTAGGACTTCCATGTTTGTGACTCTCTCTGTCCAAGATATTTTGTGCATCCTTCTGTAAACCCACATCTCAAAGGCCTCAAGTCTTCGTTCACATTGCCTATTGGTAGTCCAGGCCTCTGCACCATAGTACAGCACCGGAAAGATGTAACACCTCAGCACACGAATTCTCAAGTCCAGACTCAGATTGTGGTTGCACAGCATCCTCTTCATTTTCACAAATGCGGCCCGGGCTCTCTCTATGCGGATTTTGATCTCAGTAGAGTAATCAAGGTTACTGTTCACCGTCATACCAAGATAGCTGTACTTCATAACTCTTTCCAACTGCTCTCCCTCCACATACAGGTGTTCGTCATGTGGGACCACATTCTTGGTGATGACCATGCACTTTGTCTTCCTTGTGTTGAGGGTGAGACCAAAATGTTGGCTGGCTTCAACAACCTTATTCAGGAGTTCCTGGAGATCCTGCATTGTTTCAGCCAGCAAGACTGTATCATCTGCATAACGTAAGTTGTTGAGACGTATGCCATTCACCCGAACTCCTCCAACCTCCGTGTCAAGGGCTTGTCTGAAAATTTCTTCAGAATAAATGTTGAAGAGAAGTGGAGAGAGCACACAGCCCTGCCTAACACCCCGTTTGATGTCCACTGGGTTAGTAAAGGCATCCTGCACGCTAACAGTTGCTGTCTGGTTGAAGTACAGGTTGACAATTATTCGGATATCTCTCGAGTCAATATTTTTACGTTTCAACACTTCTATCAGTTGGTTGTGCCTGACTTTATCAAATGCTTTATTATAATCAATAAAACATGCATATATGTCCTGGTTAACATCCATACAACGCTGCATGAGGACATTGTAAGCAAACAGCGCATCTCGCGTACTGAATCCATTTCTGAAACCAAACTGTGTGTCTGAGATATCTTCTTCCAGCTTTAAAAATGTTCTTCGATGTATAATTTTCAAAAAGATCTTCAGTGTGTGACTCATCAAGCTGATTGTTCTGTACTCATCACATTTTTTCGCATTCTGCTTTTTTGGGATAGTAACAAAGGTTGACTTGAGCCACTCAGTCGGTATTATTCCCGTGCAATATATTTTGTTGAACAAAGCTGTGATTGTGCCAAGGTGTTCCTCCTCAATCAACTTGAGTACATCTGCGGGAATCTGATCTGGACCCAGTGCTTTACCATTTTTTGATGAATAAATTGCTCGCTGCACCTCTACTCTCAGAATTGGTGGGCCAGTCTCCTCTTCCTCTCTCTCGCCCATAGTCTCCTCTCTTTCATCCTCAAACAAAACTCTTATATAATCTTCCCAAAGTCGCAACTGATCTGCCATGTCCGTCACAAAGTGTCCATCCTTATCCGTTAGTATATATGCTTTCTGTTGCCTTCCTGTACCGTTAAACTCCTTGATCTTCTTGTGGAGATTGTGCAGATCCTGTCGTTTCTGCAGTTCCTCAACCTCCTCACATCTCTCTCTCACCCACACTTCTCTAGCCCGACGACATTCCCATCTTATTCTTCTCCTCAGCTCACGATACTTGTTCTGATCCTTCGACTTCATCAGCCTTCTCTCCTCCATGAGCCTGAGTATTTCGTCAGTCATCTAGTCCTGTTGCTTCACTTGTTTCTTTGGCTTTAAGTACTCCTGACATGGTTCCAGCACTGCCGATTTGAAGCTTTCCCACAAAAACTCAGGCTCCCTCTCAATTCCATTGTCCTCTCTCATCCTTGTCAAATTCTCATTTACTTTTTGACAGACCATTCCCCTCAACTTGACATCTCTCAAATGCCTTGTGTCAATCATGGAATCATGCTGGCGCTTCTTCAATCTTTTCAGCCTCACCCTCACTGTTGCCATCAGCAGATTGTGGTCAGAGTCCACATCCGCTCCAGGGTAGGTTTTGCAATTTCTCACCGAGTTTCTATACCTAATAGGCCTAAGTAACAAGAAATTATGATATCGGCCTACTGAGATGATCACCAATTAAGTTCTCCAAAGTTTCATCTAGAAGCTTCTTGAAGATACTCAATGCGGGTGCACTGACACTACAAAGAAGCCTATCCCAAAGATTGAACACACGTAACGAGAAGAAATCCTATTTCGTAACTGAAGTAAAGTGGTCTTTCAGAAGAGTAGCTGTGAGGCCCAGGGTCTTACTGCCAAGAGATATACAATTAATTCCATAATAAAATAAACAATTTGAAAATTTGTATTATTAGTAGGCCTACATTTAATTTTTATGATCTCTGTAAATGCAGTATTGTTTTCTTCTTATTCTTTTCGATCATTATCATCATCATCATCTTATTTTCTTTGTCCAAGCTCTTTAAAAACATCAAGTAGTCTCTTTCTTTTGGAATTCCTTCTCATAACAAAAATTCACTATCATTATGGCAATTTCAAACTTGGACACCGCTGATCCGAGTAGATCTATTGACGAGTAGCTGTACCATTCTCTTAAGTTCTTCAGCCACGAGGTTCATCTTCTTCCCGTATTTCTCCCCAATATTTTACCCTATATAACCGATTGGAGCAGACTGTATCATTTTGCTCGTATAACATAACCGAGCTATTGCAATTAAAATCTTCATAAGTTATCTTTCTTTATTCATGAACCGCAGGACTTTTTCATTTGTTTTTCCTTTTCCCATGCTGCGTTCAATATTCGGCAACCCTAGTCTAAAAGTCTTGATTTTTTTCAATATCTCGTTTTCTCTGTTTCAAAGACATTTTCTATTTCACCAAGATTAAATCGTCTATTTATCTGTTTCGAAGTATTTCAATCTACTCCTTCCAATGGAGTTGTTACAATTGTCTAACATCAAAATGTGACTGTTTTCCATATTTAAACAAAAATTTTAGTCCAGATGTCATTGCAAAATTAATTTAACTCGTTTTTAATTATGTCCTTCATTTTGCATCCTTTGACTTGAATTTCAGAAACTTCATTTCATGTGTGATCTTTTATAAATGATTTCTCTTGATTTGTTTAAACTGTCAACTGCTTCAAATGTGTATGAGAAGGATTTTCCTACGTTTTTGTTTTTATTGTATGATAAAATTCTAAATTTACCCCTTCATATTTTTTTTTCTAAAACACCCGGCATCAAATCTTTTTAATACCTAACGTGTGTACGTTAACGTGTGTTATTTTATTATGGTTAACGTGTGTACGTGTCTATCAGTGTAAGAATAACAGGTACCCCATGACTCAATGAGATGAGGATGATATTTATGACGTGTAAGTGAGGTCTAATCTTGTATTGACTTAGGCCGACCATTCCTGAGAGAGGGGTTAATTAAACCCCAACCATCAAAGTACAAATTCTATTACTCTAATTCTAATTCTACGTAAATGTCTAGTATTCAAATCCGCATAAATTAACTACCTATTCTAGGGTTTGAAGCGCGGAACCTTCGTCTCCGAAAATCAGTGGTCAAACAGCGATGACTTTACCAAAAGACCACCTGGCGGGTTGGTATCAATTTAAACCAATATTCGTTAAATAGTTTAGTTCCACGAATGGACAGAAAGATACGCACTTTTTAAAAGATTTTAATTGCTTATGAACACAAAACTTTATTAGTTTATCATGTAATCCAAACTTTTAATTTTGGAGAATAAAAGTTAACGTAAATTTTTAATCCTGATAGCAACCCATTTTTACTTTCTCTTGGCTATATGAATATATAAGAAGGAAAGTATTGTTTTCATGTCGATTTTTTTAAATCGAGTTTTCACCGAATCTATACGTTTTCAGACACCCTGAAACCAAATAATAATGTTTTTAGCGGTTGGTCTGTGTGTGTCTGTGAACAAAATATCTCAAGAATGGAACATTGTACGAACTTGAAAATTGAAACTTAAGTTAGATACTACTAGAGAACCCGACACTAACATTTTCATCAAAATCGGTCAACCGAAAGTAGTAGTTATTCGTGTCATTTTTAACTTTTTTACGATTTATTAAAAAACGTCTCCTACGATTTTTTTAAAAATCGCCTCATTTACTACATTTTTTTATAATCTATAAGATAGGGTAGGTGCTATGTCTGCTAAATTCTTCGGGTTGCTGTTTTCTCGTAGAAAAATTGGTTTTTTTAAGATTGCGGCTTTAATAAGCAGTTTAACACAAAAATGTAATAATAAAAGTTGTAGAAAATTTAAAAACCTACAACTTTTATTTCAAACATTTCTTTGTACTATAACGCTTAGTTTAGCGGTAATTAGCGATTTTCTGTTTCTTTCACGAAAATTTGTAAAAAAATCTATTTTTTTTAAGATTTCAGCCTTAGTAGGCCTATGCATTCTACAACAAAAATGCTTATAATAAAATTTATAGGAAATAAAAAGATCTATAATTTTTAATTCAAAAAGTTTTCTCTATAGAGCCTAGTTTAGCGTGAAAGAGTGATTTTTCATATTTTTAAGCCAAACAGGTTGATTTTCATTTTCCGTCTCACTAATGATTAAAATAAGGTTATGTTTTTTGTTTATTTCTAATGTTTTATTACTAATGTTAGGTTATATTGTTAATTATTTGCATTGACAAGAGAAAGTTATGTGAGTGTTTCGCACCAGTTTTAATAGTAAAAAACTTAAATATATGAACACTGTATCCACCTCCACTCTCTGTAGGAGACGTTTTTTAATAAATCGTAAAAAAGTTAAAAATGACACGAATAACTACTACTTTCGGTTGATATGATACAAGTTCTTTATTATGTACGTTTATAACCGCACACAATGAGTTTATAAATCTACAGATTTATAGATAATCAAAAATATTATAATAGAGAAAAAACAATACGATTATAGCCTACAAGTAGGCCTGCTGGTTGGTCATTTGGCGTGGGGGGTCTTGAAAAGATTATTGGACGTGGAGTTCAGTTTTTTTTTTATTGAGTGATGATGCCTACGTAAGCCTTGGGCTTGTGCGTAGGTCATGATATGCGGTGATTTACAGATGAAAAAATGCCAGACCGGACCGGGAATCAAACCCAGGACCCTGGCATAGTAGCTAGTTGCGCTGACCACTACACCACAGGCCGGCCATCCTACTTTTCCAGTTTTATTCATCTTACTTTTCCAGTTTTATTCATATACTCCACCTGACTACAAATTGTCATAGTTTTCAGTGTAATAGTAAATTCAAGTTTTAGTGTAAGTGTATATTCAACCTATAATACAATTCTGGTTTAATGTATAATTCGATTTTTCCGCAGTCTACTGAACTGCTAGTCTACTGCATTATAGCACTTAATGTAATGACTATAACGATGGTTGCCAAATCTTTTTCAGAAATATATCGGTTTGAAATCAGGTGGCTTCTTTCACAATGTACTAACTTGAAATCGATTTAATAGCTTAGTAATAGCAAGTCGTTATTTGCACAGTATACAACATTTTTACTTCCTGTTCAATTGAAAGATGTAACACGCAAAATTGTAGTTTTCCGTTGTAATGATTTACAAGGTAATTACTCTAATATGTTATTTATGACTTTTTTTAAATAACTACAATTTAATATTTTTTATACTAAAGTTATTATGAATATTTATAGTAAATTTTTATATGGTTATCTGTAATAATATTTAGCGTTAACAGAAATAATTTCTTTGAAGACATAAGTTATTGAAATAGTTAAAGCAAACTTAATTTTTTTTTAATAAACTGTCAACTTTTACCATTTTGTCATATTTATTAATACAGTGAATAAGAAAATCGTGCGATATTTACAAAAACTATTATAAAGAATTAACCAATAATTTTTCTACACCAAATTTTTGACTTCAATCATAAGTACATAGGTAAATGTAACATAAAAATTAAATTAATTTAATATTTCATATTGAGTAGTAGTTTTAATAACACTAAAAGGTGTTAAATGAAATTGTTTAGATTTAAATTTAGCTCACTTTTATTTAGTTCTGTACCAAATAATGTATTTACTTTTGTGTAATATGTTTCCTAAAGCCAAGAAGAGGTTTAAAAATGTGTTAATGGGTAATTATAGGTAACTTTTATTTATTTATTGTTTAAATGTAGCTGCTTAAGTATTTTATTAAACGATTTCTTCTAGTTTATTTAAATTTACATCAAAATTTTGGTCATTGTTTACTATGGAGGTTAAGAAACAGTAGTTTTTAACGCGTAATAATTTTCAGGCACCAGCCGGGAATCGAAAACATGATCTTCCTTTCTGTAAGCTATCGCACTAGTCATTACACCATTACACCATGGAGGTGGTCTAAACAAAGAAGATCTATTATACTATTCAATTACTTACAATTTCAAATTCTAGCTTAGGTAGGAAATTATTTCATTCCAATTTTTCGTTGCCTTCACTTGTAGTATCTCATAACCCAATTCCATCGTTAATAAACGAACTAGTTAAAACAACTTCGAACAAATAGACAATAAAGAAATAGGTTATAATGAATTAAAACAAAGGAAAAAATGTTAATGATAATAATCGGTGATTCAGAATGAATAAATCGAGTAGCTGAAGTGATAGTAAACAATTTCAGGCATATTATTGTACCATTAAATTATTAGACAACTAAAAACCAATTCATTACTATTGAATATTTTTCTTTAAACAAACATTTTATTTTTTAGACGTTTCCTCATTTATTGAATTATTGACAGAATTCTGTACCTGTCACAATGCATTTGTGATAAGGTATTTTTAGACTTACAGACCCACATTTGTATAGTTTTCTTCTCTTTCCTATATTTAAACTTGCATAAATATCTAAAGCACAACTTTAGGTTACAGTATGAACGAAATCCTTTGTTAATTAAGATTTATTGACTCTAATTGGGAATCATGACCCTATCCAGGAAATTGAACCAGGAAATTCATCTTAGTATTCGAGTATCCTACCGACAGAGTTACTGAAACGGTTATATCCGAATTTTTTCTGTGTTTTAGTAAGAGAAACTAATTTGGTCGTTAGCAAATAAATGGTTTACAGAACCCCAACGGGTGGATCTTAGCATGTTCAGATTTATAAATAGTTTTGAAGAATCGAACCCCAGACTCTTTGGTTTGTAGTCTAGAATGACACGACCATTAACGTTTGTTATACTACGCTAAATCCATCGATTGGTTTTAGTTGGACGTTCAAAGTTATATTTATAGCATACTTAAAATGTACATTTTATAATAAATTTATACGTACTAACAACTAGTAGTACTTTTTTATTCCTATAGATCTCCTCATGAAACAGTCGCTGTAAATTTTTTCCTATTTCATTAAGGCATTAAGCTTCTTCATATTTTTTTAATAACGCCGTAAAATGTAGGACTTACTCAGGTACAAATGCAATATCGTTCGATGGAAATGTCAGGTGTAGGCCCTAACAATGAATACAATTAGAAGGCGTAGTTTCCTTCCTTAATTTTCATAATAGTATATCTGGCCACGCGATTGCGCTAACAACATTCTTCCGTTTTTATTATTTTTCTCTCCTTTTTAAGGGTGGTAACGTGGTTACTACTTTAGTATAGTAACCGTGGGTGGTAACGTGCGTACCTGTTTAATGGAGGATACTACAAAGAACTAACGGAAATATTTTTTTGACCCTAGAATATTAAAATAATTCAGAGTATCTTGTTTGGTTTATAAACAAAAATACATATTTCTTAAATTTAATCATCTTGTGATAACATTGTTTTATGCCTAATGTGTTTAGGTTTCAATCTGTTCAGTTCAGAACAATAAGCAGCCCCATGTGCCAATGAGATGAGTTTGATGTGTATAGACCTGTAAATGAGATTGTACAGAATCAGGCCGACCATTCCTGAGAGAGTATGGTTTATTGAATCCCAACCATCAAAGTACACCGGTACTAGTATTCAAATCCGATTAAAAGTAACTACCTTTACTAGGATTTGAACCAGGAACCTTTATCTCCAAAAATCAGCTGTTAAACAGCTGATTTTATCACGACTTTACCACTAAACCAACCCGGTGCGTCTTGTTATAACATTAAATTATTTTTTCCTGAATTCTTCAATAAAATTTATTTTTGCCAAAATTCTTATTTAATATCAATGTATATTTGTACGATATATGTAACCTTTTCTTTCTGTATTCTTCTTTTTATTTTTTAAATTTCTCTTAACAGATTTTAGCTGAGGTGGATTTTTGTCTACCTAAGTACCCATGGATAATAAATCAGTGTACCCTTCCAATCGCATTATTTCAGAAACTAATACAATCTGGTTGTAATTTTTTTAAAGATTGTCTTTACTATAAAAAATAAACCCATATATTTTGATAAAAGTGTAATGTCACAGAAGTTCAATTCGCTATTGTAAAATAAAAAGTTACGTCATCAGTGGACGACAAAACAATTTTATTTTACTTTACAGCACAATCTGTCGAACAACACCGATCACAGATTCACTAGTAGACACCTATTTATTTAGGTTGCTAAGCTAGCCTTCTAGTATACGTTTTTAAGTATCCTTCTAGTAGGTTCCAAAAGAATGTTCCAGAACCTTCCAAACAGTTAATACAAATACAACGACATAAACATTAAAGTGTATGAGTGCAATATTATAGAGTATATAAGTATAAGTGTGTTTTTCACCCAAGCACATATTTCTTATCCAGACCATACCACTCAAAAAGAAGATTCGCTGCCATTTATACAGAAGTCCAACCAACATCCGAATTTCATATTCCTGCATTTTTTTACTATCTGATCCGTTGTTAAAATACTATTTACAATTCAAAACTATCCATGTTCTTTTTTAAAAGAGTAGTTAATATTTAACATGTGTTATAGTAGTAACGATCAAACACTTTAAATAATATTACGGATAGGAATGACGAAGACGGTCGTCATAAAAATGTTACATAGACATAGAACCGAATCAGATTCGTTTGATGCTTTTTCTATTCTATTATTTAGTGCGTAATGGAAGAGGCCTGAACTCTTGATGAACGAGAAATTTAATAAAATTCAAGTTTTGAATAGGAGATATACAAAATGTTTTAAGGATATTATTAACGAAGAAAAGGACGAATTAAATAGTCTTACATCGGATACATAAATAACGATACTTGATGTACAAGATGAAAGAGACGAAAACTGGAATATTTTGGATATATTGTTACGAGGGGAGAGAAATACCATCTGCTGCACTTGATTGTACAAAAATATACCAGGAAGACGAAGAACATGTTAGTTTAAAATTCTGCGAGACTGGTACATTGCTCCTCTGTTGTGTTATTTAGGGCAGAAATGTCAAAAGTAAGAATTTATCTTATGATCGCCAACCTCCGACAGGAGAAGGCACCCAAATAAGATAAGACAGGAGGTGTCAAAATGAACTTTCGTGTTTCGTAACTAGAAGCGATTCAAAATGAGTGTATGTAATTATTTTGAAAATGACGATGATTAAGCAATTAACGTAATGATGAAATGAACAAAAAACTAATGAGAATGAGTATCACCAATAAGTAATAGACTGTAATTAGTATTGAAGGGCTTTTTAGAGATAATCAATATTATCAATTTTCATTAATTTCTCAACAAATAAAACTACCATTAAAAATGAAAATATTCCTCTGTTCATTACATTACTAAATCAATATTTTAGACGTATTAAATGAACCGTGAAATATATAACTAGTACTTCCGAGGTATAATCGGTTTCGTTTCAATGATGACATCTGATTGACATTTAGATTATTACTACCGTTTGTTTGGATTCTACGCATTTTATTTATTCATCTAAAACTAAAACCGCAATGTCGTTGAACCCTCTCATAAAAGTTTCATCCAAATTCTTTATTGCCCTTCTCCGATATTCCATTAGAGTAGAACTAATTTCCTATTTTCATCTAATGCTATTAAAAATCATAGGTATTGATCATAACTGTTTTATTTATTTCGGAAGAATTTAACCTACTATTCTTATTGTGTTTACTTCACGGGTTATACTTTGAAATCAATTTGCTGCTAATGGCTTAAAAAATAATACCGTACTGTTTCATGTACAAAATGTAAATTTTTTTAAATGTCTTTTGTTAGGTATTCAATTATTTTCAAATATGACATGGTATTCGACTTCGAGTTAAAATTTGCAGCACTTGCATGAAATAGAACCTATGATGAAGAGCTGTTCGAAGAGGGAGCTACCGAGTCAGTCTACTTCGGACGCTGTGTCCGAAATGTCATCCGAAGGCGCCCTTGAATTGTAAAATACAAAAAAAATTTTGAAACCTTAAAATTGAAGAATCATTAAGTTTTCCCCGTACTAAAGCGTATTTTAACCTTTATCCTTGGTTGGTTACTACTAGGGGGTCTAAGAAGTTAAGTTTTCACAAGGCGTTTTAACCTTAGGGACGACCTAGTTGGGACCTTTAGCTTAACAGTCGAATAGGTATGTACTCGACAATCGGTGTGAACTGAGCTATCAAAAATATCGTAGAAAAACGACTATTTAGATTCTAAAACGTTTCACAGTGCTGCAAAACTGAATAGATTTTTTTGTTTTTTTTTTTTATTTGTTAGGTCCTATTTTAAGACATTCTTGTTCAAGGTGCAATAAATGCCCACCATTTTTCTCAGCAGATATTTTTAGAATTCTGACTGTTCTCATACCTTCTGACACATAGTATATTTTTCTTTACTTTTTTCTAAAAATGTTTCCCCTGCCTAAAATTCTAATCTATCTTTCAAATGGTTTATCGTCTAGTTGTATGAATTATTTTTTTTACGTAAATTTACTTTAAAATTATTTATTTTCTGGTCTAAAATTTCAGATTTTTGAGTTGTTTTGATGATCAATAAACTGACATTTATTGTACCTACCGTATTACACTAAAGTGCATCTAGTACAAAAATTATTCAAAATTTAGAATTTTTAATACCTATAATTTGAGTTTAATAACTATGAAATAAAGAGAAAATTTGTTTAATAATGTTTTTGATATCGATAACTACAGTACGTTTTTCAGTTCAGATTATTTTATGTTTATAGGACACATAACTTAATATTAACTTATATTACACATACTAATACACACACACACACACACATACACACTAATATTAATATTACATAATAATTAATATCACATACTAATATTAATTTATATTTTAATAAATAATTATTTTAGTGTGCAGAAATCTAAAATTACAATATAACGAAACTTAGATGAACGTTAGTATCAAATTTTAAAAAAATCAAGAAATTAAAGAGTAAACAACAGTAATTTAGCTTTGAATATTAGTCAGATAAAATAATACACTACCGAGTTTTTACATTAAATATTTGTTAATGAAGCTGTTAGTTTTGTTGGCTTAACTAGATTTAAAATTTAAATGTTTGGAAAACATGAAAACAAAATATAGTAAAGGTGCGTGTAATCAATAGATATATAGGTTATGTATATACGCACTATAAACGTGGTGCCGGGTCCAGATGTAAATCAGTAACAATTGATTGCAGAACTCTGAAACGCAGTGCCAGGTGGAACCAGCGTAACGCGAGCTAGTAACTAGATCAAACTCACAACACTACGTTGAGCCTCGCCCGTCAACTAAACCCATTGTCAATAGGGAAATCCGTGGACAATTTCATTATTATCATTACAATTCAATGACAAAACTACCATTTTAATGATATTTAACACACCTACTCTAATAACAAAACGGTTGTAAAAGTTCTTTTATAATAAAATAGTAAATATCAGTAGGATGGCCTAGGGGCCTACTGTATTACGTTTAGTTAAAGAAAAACAACTAAAATTTACAAACGCGTAATAAAAAAAAATATTTTTACTTTCTCTTGCCTATATGAATATATAGGAAGGAAAGTATTGTTTTCATATCGATTTTTTGAAATCGAGTTTTCACCGGATCTACACGTTTTCAGACCCCCTTGAACCCAAAAAACATGTTTTTAGCGATTGGTCTGTGTATGAACAGAATATCTCAAGAACGGAACATCGTACGAACTTGAAACTTGAAACTTAAGTTACATACCACTACCGAATCCGACACGAACATTTTCATCAAAATCGGTCAACCAGAAGTAGTAGTTTATTCGTGTAATTTTTCACTTTCTTGCGATTTTCTCAAAAACTGGTCCTACGATTTTTTTTTTAAATCGTCTGGTTTATTAAATTTTTTGTGCTCTACAAAATAGGCTAGGTGCCATGTTTACTGAAATTCTTGATGAGGCTGTTTTCACGTAAAAAATTGTTTTTTTAAGATTGCGGCTTTAATATGCATTTTAGCGTAAAAATTTATATAACAAAAATTGTAGAGAATTTAAAATCCCACAACTTTTATTTGAAACAGTTTTTTGTATAACGCTTAGTTTATCTGTGATTAGCGGTTTTCTGTTTTTTCTCACAAAATCGTGTAAAAACCTATTTTTTAAAATTTCAGTCTTATTATGCATTTTACGACAAAAAAGTAAAATGAAATTTATAGGTAATTAAAAGATCTACAACTCTTATTTAGAGCATTTTTCTCTACAGAGCCTAGTTTAGCGTGAAAGAGTGATTTTCCATATTTTTAAGCTTAACTGCGGTTAATTTTCATTTTGCGTCTTTTAGTCATGATTAAAATAAGGTTATGTTTTTTGAGATTAGGTTTCTGTTTATTTCTAACGAAATTCTGTTTCTGTTTTTTATGACGAATGTTATAACAACAAAGGTGTTACAAAGATTTTTCGAACATTCGCCGTTGTAAACGGTGAATTGATTCTTAGCTATCGGAGACACCATAAACATTTCGGAATAAAAAGAGCAAGAACTTAATAATTAATTCCAGACCCTAGCCATGAATCGAACTGGGAACTTTCCGCCTTGTACAGTCCAGCGCTCTAACCACTGAGCAACGTAGGCGGCCTGTTTTGTACACTTAATTTATTTAAAATAATTTTAAAAACAAATTTTTCCATCAGCCGCCTCCATGGCGTAGTGGTTGGCCTAATAAGCGAGGTCCCAGGTGCGATTCCCGGCTAGGGTCTGAAAATTATTACGTGCCAAAATCCACCGTTACAGTTTCTTAGCTAGTCGCTAATGACCGAGCTGTTGATGCGACTCTAAATAAACAAAAAAAAAGAAATTTCACTATTTGTCGTTACCTTTACCAAAGCATTCTAAAGATTATAAATTAATCTTTAAAATACCTTGTGGGAATGACACATATAGAATAATAACGAACCATTACAGTACAGCAATGAGTACAGTAAAATGCAATCGGAGTTGAAAGAGTTAACATAGTTATTTCTGTTGACGTTTGTATATTCTGTTTTGTAGAATATTCCCAAGAGATTGTCTGTAATTGTTGTTGGTTCACATTCGTGATTGTAAGCTCTAAATGAATGTAGTTCATTCAGACCGAATAGAAGTGTTATTTTTACTTCCTCTAATCGAATACGCTTTGTAGTTACCAACACGTTACAAGCGATGCAACAAATTTAACTTAACAAAAGTATCGTGTTTATTAGAAAAAGCTGAAAATTGAACAATTCAAGCTCTGATTTGGTTGAATAAGTGTAACGAATTAATTTAAACTTTAGTGTTGAGTAACCTTGAAATAAGTTACAAGAGTGAAGTTTGTTGCGTTGTTAGGACACGGAAATGTAACAATGGTTTTCATATCCGGCTTTAGAACTTCAATGATTGATTAAAATTCTCTATTATGTTGTTTAAAATGCACATTTGCACTAAAGTGTTAATTATTTTAGATTATTTACTCTGTGAAATTGAACATTTTACACGATGCATTATTTGAATGGAAATTTAATAAATACTACCGCTCGTAGGCACACACCACATCGTATGTTATTACATTGTGTATTCCACTTTTGAAATGATGTAAAAAAACTGTAATATAAAAACAAACAAGTGTTTTTCCTTTTTTTAACGCGACCAGTCCAATTAATCATCTGGCGGAAAATGAAAAAACTATTCAGTAATTAGAAAGATACTAAACAGGCCGTAAAACAAAGATATATACACTCGTCTACACTCATTTCCAAACATCCGAAAATCTGGTTGCTTTAATTATAATCATGTTATACTCTGCTCGAAAAGTATATACAAGCTTGGCAGGATCGTACTGTGAAGAACACTGTACTGCCTTTTACACAAAATCTCGAAAATTAATCAGATAGACAGTGATTTTCTTGAGAACCGCTTTTTTTGGTCATCAGTCTCTCGACTGGTTTGATGCAGTTCTCTAAGCTGTTTTATCTTGCGCAAGTCGTTTCGAATTTACATACTTGCAACATACTACATCTTTTGTAATTTGCTGTATATATTCTAATCTTTGCCTCCCCCTCAATATTACCCTCCATTATTGATAGAGTTATACCTGGACGTCCTAAGATATGTTCCACTATCCTGTCCCTTCTTTTGGTAAGATGTTTCCATGTACTTCTTTTTTCATCCACTCGTGTAAGAACCGCTAAATTACTTATTTTGTCCACCTACCTAATCTTTAACATTTTCCTATAGGCCTAACACCACAAAAACTTCAAAAGCTTCTGTCCTCTTCCTTTCTACAACCGCTATCGCCCACGTTTCACTCACGTGCAATGCTACACTTCAAACATAGTGTTTTAAGAAATTTTTTCTAATTTTTAAATCAATTTTTGTAATCAGTAAGCTGTTTTTCGTTTCAAAGTCCCTTCTAGCTTGAGAAATCCTACGTTTGAAATCACTAACGAACAGTAATAAAAGGAACTTCTTAAAAATCAATGAAAATAGAGAAATAAATTTTCTTGTTATATTAAAAAAGAGAATAATAAGATTGTACGGATTGTATAGAGGAAGAACAAAGATGGACTTGCAAAACAAATATTTGAAAAGCTGTAAGAATACAAAAACAAACCAAGGCAGTTCAAAGAAATAAAGAAATACCTAATGCACTACACTTTTAATAAAAAATATGTAATAGAAGATAGAAATAAATAAGAACCAAATAATTGAAGAACGTAAGGGGTTTTTAGAGAAAAAAGTTAAGAGAAACAAAATATTGAGTGACGGAGGAACGAAAGCATTTTCGGAAATGAAGAAAAGATGAAGGAGAGAAAACTCAACTCAAAAATAAGAACTCAAGCAAGAGAAAAGAATAACTCACTCATGGATATTGTAGTCCTAGTTTACTGAAACAAATACAGAAAACGTTTCCTCAGATATGTTTATGCAGCAGTGTTAAATGTCTAATAGTATTGTTAAAAAATGTGTTCTTGGAAATATTTTTTATAGCATCCTCATATTTTCGAGTTATTAATTCTTAGGCCTGCAACTTTTTCTATTATATTGCACAGTTTTCAGTAATAGTATTCTAGAATTAACCAATCAAACAAAGAAATCGCAATGAGAACCCTTTTAATCTTTATATTGCATAATTATTATTGAAAAAATTACCTGTGGAGTTCCCGAAAAGATGTGATCGGTATGTTTCTATGACCGCAATCTTAAAAACACCATTTTTAACACAAGAGCGCAGCCTCCCCATGAATTTCAGCAGAAATGCCGCTTACACTATTTTGTTGAGCAAAAAATGGAGCAAGCAAGGCGACTTTTAAAAAAAATCGTAGACCGTTTTTAAAAAAAATCGCAAAAAACTGAAAAATCGCACGAATGAACTACTATTTTCGGTTGACCGATTTTTATGAAAATGTTCGTGGTGGGTCCTGTTATAGTACCTAACTTGAATTCCAAGTGTTAACTTCGTATGCTGCTTCGTTTTTTTATTTATTCTCTCTCTCTCTCTCTCACACACACACACACACACACGCACGCACACACACGCACACACACACACAAGTATCGGTAAAAACATGTTTTTGGTTCAGGGGACCTGAAAACATGTAGGTTTCCTATGAAAACTCGATTTTGAAAAATCGACATGAGAACAATACTCTCCTTCCCAATATATAGAGCAAGAGAAAGTAAAAATTGATTATATTATTTTTGTAATAATAGGTTTATATTGTATTATTACGTTTTTATTTTTTACAGGAAACGGCAGGATGCCGGATGGTTCCTGGGTTTAGAGCCTTGCTGGCGGCTGTGTCCGCCTCATGGCTCCTACTCAGGCTGTCCTCAGCCGGATTCGCCTGCCTCAGCAATCCCTGCATCTATGGGATTTGCATAGATGATCTTAACAGGTAAGTTATTACTGGACTAACTTTAAATTTGTTTCCTTTTGTTCAAACGTGCAATGAGTTCTCGTTTAGATCTTATTCCCATTAATGTTTCATTATTCATGTTTTTCTTTATCCAGCTGATCTGCATTCGCCTCCTTAGCCACATCTCGATTGCTTTTAATTTTTCTTTGTATTTTTTATGGATAATGAACTACATAAGCCTTGACTTATGCGTCAGTAATGAAATGAAGTAACATAGATAATACTACCCACAATAAAAATAAACAAAACAGTTTATAGAAACCATCCACACCTAATCTGGTGTGAAACCCTGATAAGGCTTTCTCTTGCCAATGTAAATAATTAAAAACGTTACATATAAAATTAATCATGGTAAATAAAGTAAAATTGAAAACATAACCGAATTTTATTCATGAGTAGATGACGCTAAATGAAAGTGAATCTCTTTTGGATTTAAAAATACGAAAAATCACTAATATTGACGCTAAACAAACCTCTGCAGCAAAAACCGCTTGAAATAAAAGTTATAAATGGTTTTTAAATTTTCTATACCTTTGATTATATAACTATTAATATTTATTATATACATTATATAGACGTATTAAGGTCGTAAATCTTAAGAAACTCATGTTTTGTCGATTTCACTGAGAAAAATATGAAAAATTATTAAATGACACTAAACTAAGCTCTGTTAAAAAGAATGCTTGAAATAAAAGTTGTAAGTTAAGTTATTTTTAATTTCCTACAACATTGATTATATACAATTTTCCTGTAAAATGCGTATTAGGGCCGCAATCTTTAAAAAACATTTACTATTAGAGTAAAGCCCCCAAGAATTTTAGCAGACAAAAGTGGAAATGCGCTGTACTTCATAAATATACAGTAAAGATTATCTGCTTTCCGTGTTATCCGCGACAGTGATAGTTCAGAAACTAAAAATTTACAAAAGTATGGTAGTATGAAAAAGTGACAAAAATACAATTAAAAAATCTAGTTGAAAGAAAATTTATAAAAACTTTCAAAAAATACTGTTACAATTATCATTGTAAGAAGTTTTTTTTAATTCCTAATGTGTGTACGTCGCAATTTATTCAATTCAGAACAATAAACAACCCCATGAACCAATGAGATAAGGGTTTTTTTTTGTTTGACGTCCGACTGTTATGCAATTACTGCTAATGCAGACGGTGAAGGGTGAAATTATTTTTTTGTAACGTATGAAAATATGCCGTGCCTGAATGGGATTCGAATGAGATGAGATGAGGGTGATATGTATGACGTGTAAATAAGGTGTAGCCTTGTACAGACCCAGGCCTACCATTCCTGAGAGAGTATAGTTAATTGAACCCCAACCATCAAAGTACATCGGTAACCACTTTCTAGTATTAAAATCCGTATAAAAATAACTACCTTTACTAGGATTTGAACCAGGAACCTTTGTCTCTTAAAATCAGCTGCTAAACAGCTGATTCGCGGCGACGACTTTACCCCTAGACCAATCTGGTGAGTTAAAGTATTATTTTCGGTTTAACATCCAACCATAGCGTATATACGCTATGATCCAACTGTTCTGCAATCACTGCTAATGAAGACGGTGAAGGATGAAATGATTTTTTGTAACGTATGAAAATATGCCGTGCCTGAATGGGATTCGAACCCAAGACCGCATGATGAGAGGCGAGTACGTTACCAACTACGCCAATGCGGCCGGCGAGTTATACAAAAGTCTATACAAAGTAAATAAGAAAATATAAGAAAATAAAAACAATTCATGGATAACAATTATGGTAAATAGGGAAAGTTTTCAGTTTCAATGAACAAATGGAACCTGCTTCCAAGACGATTTGGTATTTTCTGATATAGCTAATTTAGCAAAATCAGTGATTTCAGAAGAGAAGGTGTGAATGAAAATGATATTTCTGAGTAGTTAAATTGTGACATCAACGAACCAACATTTGAGCACTTGACTGATGAACAAATCATTAATACAGAGAAAGGGACGGCTGAAGATGAGAAACAGCAAAAAAAAGAACTTACTCCACAGCAGAAGATGACATATAAAGAAGATGACTTTTGAGTTTAAATGCATATTAAGGCCCCAATCTTAAAAAACAATGTTTCGCAACGAAAGAACAGTCTCTCCAAGAATTTTAGCAGGCATAACGCCACCCTATCTTGTAGAGCATAAGAAATCTAGTAAATGAGGCGATTTTTACAAACATTATGGGAGCCGTTTTTGAGAAAATCACAAAAAGTGAAAAATGACACGAATAAACTACTACTTCCGGTACACCGATTTTAATGAAAATATTCGTGTCGGGTCCTCTAGTAATACCTAACTTACGAATTTCCGTTCTCAAGATATTCTGTTTACATATGCACGCCCACTCTCTCTCTCGCCCACTCTCTCTCTCGCCCACTCTCTCTCTCTCTCTCTCTCTCTCTCTCTCTTTCACACACACGCGTGGGCACAAACCAATCGCTAAAAACATGTTTCTTGGATTCAGGGAGTCTGAAAAAGGTGTATACCCGGTGAAAACTCAATTTTGAAAAATCGTCATGAAAACAATAATTTCCTTCCTTGTAAATATTCCTATAGGCAAGAGAAATTAAAAATTATTGAAATAAAAATCGTAAACATCGTACGATGTTCCTTTCTTGAGATATATTGCCCACGCGCACGCACACACGCGCGCGCGAGTACGCACGCTCTAACCCTTTTACGTATGCGCACGCACGTACACACACAAACACACACACACAAAACAACAACAATTGATATGTTTTTTGGGGTCAGGGGGTCTGAAAACGTGTATATCCGGAGAAAACTCAATTTCGAAAAATCAACATGAAAACAATGCTTTTCTTTTCTTTATAAATATAAATCGTACGTTCTTTAATTTTCTATAACTTTAGAGTTGTGAACACTGAAGTTATAGAAAATTATGCCCTAAAATGCAAACAAGGCCAGAATCTTAAAAAATGGCCTACATATTAATTTATAGGTGACCAGCTAATTTGTTTATTTGTTTACACGTAGGTTTTTTAGTACGCTAATTATTTTAAAATATTTATATTTGAGAGTTCTGTGCAGAGAACTCTCAAATATAAAAAATATTTAATTGTGCAAATAAAACATTACTGTTTCTTTTGCAATAAGTGTTTGTGGCATTGTCGCGTAACCTATCTCTGGTCTGGTGTAAAAATAATGACCAACAATAGACGAAGTCGATTTCATATCATCTGATCAATTTTCTTTTTCTTTTTTTTTTTTTTTTTTTTGTTTTACATCTGACTGTTTTTCAACTTCTACTAATGTAAACGGTCATCTGATCAAGATGGCATGAATTATAAAAATAAGCGTGTAAAACGTTTTCACACAGCTGATCTAAGAAAACATGCGAAAATATGCCTTATTACTGTTTAATGTAATGAGTAAAATCTAGTAAATGAGACGATTTTCAAAACAAACCATACGAGCCGTTTTTGAGAAAATCACAAAAAATTAAAAATGACACGAATAAACTAGCTACTACTTCCGGTAGACTGATTTTGATGAAAATGTTCGTGTCGGGTGTTTTTACTAGTACCTAACTTTTTTTGGCTTCAACTTTTTTTTATTGTACGAAAGAGCGTTACTCGTCAAAGAATTACTGGAGTATCCAAAGCAAAAGATGATTCATTGCTAGCCGATAAACTTATGCTACGAAAGTTCCAATCAAAAATAAGGACAACAATTAACGTGAAAAAACACATGCAGTTAAAGGGTTATTTTTTTAAATATTAAAAACTCTGGTGTGAAATACTCACACGACTTTCTCTTGCCAATGCAAATAATGAACAATATAACCTAACATAAAGTAATAAATCATTAGAAATAAACAAAAACTAACCTCAATAAACATAACCTAATTTTAATCATGAGTAAAAGACGCAAAATGAAAATCAACCTGTTTGGCTTAAAAACGCGGAAAATCACTCTTTCACGCTAAACTAGAGTCTGTAGAAAAAAAAATGCTTAAAATAAAAGTTGTAGATCTTTTAATTTCCTATAAATTTTATTATATACATTTTTGCGCTAAAATGCATATTAAAGCCGCAATCTTTAAAAAAAAATGTTTTTACGAGAAAACAGCCTCTCCAAGAATTTCAGTAGACATGAAGCCTATCCTATCTTGTAGAGCATATAAAAAACTAGTAAATCAGGCGATTTTAAAGAAAATCGCCAGAGCCGTTTTTGAGAAAATCGCAAAAAAGTGTAAATGATACGAATAAACTACTACTTCTGGCTGACCGATTTTGATAAAAATGTTCGTGTCGGGTCCTCTAGTGGTCTGTAACTTAAGTTTCAAGTTTCAAGTTCGTACGATGTTCCGTTTTTGAGATATTTTGTTCACACACACACACACACACACACCACACACGCACGCACGCACATACAGACTAATCGCTAAAAACATGTTTTTCGGGTTCGGGGGGTCTGAAAACGTGAAGATCCGGTGAAAACCCGATTTCGAAAAATCGACATGAAAACAATACTTTCGTTCCTATTTATTCATATAGGCAAGAGATTTTTTTTTTTTGGTTTACCGTCCGACAGTTCTGCAATTACTGCTAATGCAGACGGTGAAGGATGAAATGATTTTTGTAACGTATGAAAATATGCCGTGCCTGAATGGGATTCAAACCCAAGACCGCATGATGAGAGGCGAGCACGTAACCAACTACGCCAATGCGGCCGGCAAGAGAAAGTAAAAACATGTATTATGTTTAAAAATTTGATTTTTTTCAAATTAAAATGCTTTCTTATTTAATTTTCACGATTTGGTGTCAGTCGTTTCACTGAATCCATGGGATTGGTCTAGTGATAAAGTTGTCGCAGCGAGTCAGTTGTTTAACATCTGATTTTCAGAGACGAAGGTTCCTGGTTCAAATCAGAGTAAAGGTAGTTACTCGTACTTTTATACGAATTTGAATTCCAGAAAGTGGTTATCGGTGTACTTTGACGGTTGGGTTTCAATTAACCAAACTCTCTAAGGAATGGTCGGCTTGAATCTGTACAAGACTACACCTCATTACACGTCGTACCTATCATCCTCATCTCATTGGGTCATGGGAGTCGCTTTTCGTTCTTAAATTGAACAGATCGCAATGTACAGACATTAGGTATGAAAAATGTTCACTCTTTTTAGTTCAACGATCGTTCCTAATGTTTTTTTAAATTTTTTTTGGTTTATTTTAAGTCGCATCAACATCTGGGATGGGTTATTAGCGACGGCTTTGGTTGGATAAGTAACAGTGGGTTTAAACTTGTAATAATTTTCCAGACCCAATTCCGGAATCAAACCCGGGACCTCCGCTTTGCAGCGTAGCATGCTAACCACTGGAGCACGGAGGCGGCCATTTCTTGTATTTTAAACTGAGTAAAATTCTATTATAAATGAAACAAGGTGGTTTTTAAATTAAAGATAAACCTTTTCATTATGATTTTCTTCTGTATTGGCAAATTATTCGCGAATACCGCGTCAGTCATTACAGAGGATAATCGAGGGTATACTACTGTAAGTAGTTGTTAATGCCTTTCAATGATCTTCGAAAGCGGAGAACTAAATACAAAACTAGGTATTAAATTAGGTAAAGTACTTGAACTTCTTTATCAAAAAATGGGTATAGGCAGTTTGTTTACAAAATTGTATCAATCATAATATTCGGCTTTCCGACAGATTCTGTTGTTAAAATTGTATACAAAATCATTTTTTCTGATTGCACTCAGTACATGGCATTGCCAGTACAAAGAAAAATATGACCAAATGATATCATACGGATCCGGTGACCGTATTCCTTTAACATTTGTTTCAAACTTACCAAAAATGTTTTGAAACAGATCTTTTTAGAAATGTTTTAATAGAATCACCCCTCCTTTTGGTACAGGCTCAACTGCAGTAGTGATCAAACGATAGTTTTTTGCTCCTTGTGGATTTTGCGTCTAATTTATCGATTTAATCTTCTAAAGAGTACGTTAATTTTTTTGTAATCTACAGAACGTCCATGAAATGAGCGAACAATTTCGGCTGTTGGTTATTTAAGTAAGAATAAAGTAACAAACTCGTTCTTTAAGAAAATATTTTTCTTCAATCTGAGAAATGATTTATTTTATCAAAAAATTTACTAAATTTTATTTTGTACTTTTTTTACTGCTTCCTTCATTATTAAAAAATCCAATTGAAAGAAAATAAACTGGTACAGTATTATTACACAACAAAAAGTGACGAAAATAAGAAAATAATTCAGTTATTACACAGTTATACAGTTACTATTAATACAGTTATTATTTATTTTTACTGACTAAACAACATTATCCTACGCTTTCCTATGCATTAAATTCTTATATTCTACATTTTTTAAATAAACAAAATAAACTTTATCTTTCATACGGACCTCAAAAATTAATATTGAAAATGGCACTTTATTTCCTAAATGGCCATGTAAACAATTCTACTTAAATAAACAACCTTTAGCAAATCAAATGAAAATTTCCAGCACTACATGGAATATCTCCGGTTAATACAGATAAGGTAAATTTGCGAATCCCCTCTGTAAATCACCAGGACAACTTAAAACATTATACATATTACTTCTGACGTATGTAAACGAAAGTCACGCGACTGTACCTTCAACGTACGTAGACTATTATTCAGAAATCTTTCTTACGCGGCTTGAAGTTGATGTTGAATAATAAATTACACAAAAGTCTCATCCACGACAAAGTCGCACAGTTTACTGGCTTCAACCCACTGATTTATATCTAAATGGTTTGTTCCAGAACACCTCACTTACACGCACACTGCACTTGCTCGCGTTAACTCGTTACCGGTGTACAAGATATTATTTAACCCCCTGCGACAAACCACGCCGAGTTTTAAGCAGTAATCGTAAATAAATATAGCTGTTTGGCTACAAATGAAGCTGAAAGTAGGTCTTCATACATAGTATGAACTGACTGAAATTATTACTCAGTAAACAACATTATCGTGCGCTTTTCTACGATTCAGGTGCTGGTTATGCAAGAAACATTACATGAACTAACACCCTGATAAAAAAATAATGTAGCAGTTTTTATTATTTATAAAAATATATGCTTATTCCTTAACTCGTTTGGAAAAACCTGTCTAATCAACAAAGCAGAAACATGTCTTTGATAAATCACTAAATTACATTTCATTCTAAATAACTTGTTTAGGTGATCAGCCGAAAGGCTGGTTTGAACCTGTAGAGGTTTTACTAAGTAAAACGAGGAGTGAGGTGGTTTACAATTGCCTTCCTCACTTAGTGGAAAAGTACGCTTATCAGCATTCTGGGCCCTCTGAAAAGCACATATTTTCCACTCTGCAAATGACACCTTCACTTCATTCACCACAGGGTCTGGCTGTATAATGAAATTTATTACTTTCAGAGAAGATAACTATGATTAGTGAGTTTTACACCTCTGCTTCTTCTGTTCTTAAATGATTCAGTCATTTAATTGGCTGATCATGTGATACGAAAGAGAACTATTTAAATTAGCCCTGCAAAGAACAGATTGAGTGTAAATAATTTGACACTCCACCTGTCTGTTATGGGAAACTAAATAACTTAAAAAATAAAATCTTATTTCATTTTAATTTTCTTCATCAGCATTAACCAAGTACGGACAATCAAAACATTTAAAAAAATTCATTCGTTTAAGCTCATTAACACTGCGTTCAATTGTGTTACATTTAGTAAAATAGGTTTGCGCTAAATATTGAAGCAAAAATTTGGTAAACATTAAAATTAAAAGCCGCAATAGACCGCTTCCGTAGTGTAGTGGTAACACGCTACCCTACAACGCGGAGGTTCCGGGGTCGATTCCCAGTTAGCATCTGGAAGTTATAACTAGTCAAAACCTATTGTAGTTGCTAATAACCAAGCTATTGATGCGACTTAAAATAAACTAAAAAAAAAACAATAATAGATGCAGCATACTTTACACAAGAGAGATGTTTGCTTTATAGATTTTACTGTATCAGGTTTATCTACTAATGTACCAATAAAATATTCATGCACTTTGCAGACCCCCCTTTGAATATCATAATAGAAGAACAATTTTTGGGACAAAGGAAACTTGTCCCCTCCTCCACCTCCTCCTCATTCTTCTTCTTTGCCTCCCTTCCTTCTTCCTCTCCTCCTTCTCCTTCTCTTCTTCCAGCCCTACCTCAACTTCTTTACCCCGCCTGCTTATATTGACAAGCTCTCACCAAAAAATTATTGGCTGACATTTACTGAAAATGCCCACTCCATCTAATGCCATAAGATAAAAAGAATTAAAGAAGAAAAACCTCTTCAAACTCTTCCTGAATCTGCATATTTGGATAGAATATCATCTCTTGAGCACCCTTCAGTTGCCCAACAAATCACTTGCAATAAATTGACTTGCACTCTTGTCCTTTGTCCTAAAATCCATGCCTTGCTCCCATCAAACATCTTAGGATCATTGTTTTATCAAATTTAAGACAGTTATCAGATCTTGTTTTATTTATTAATGTATGGTGAATGGTACCATTATATATCTGAATTTATTCAACTTTTTGCTTGGAATATAATGAGAAAAATATTTACTTACTTCCAAACCAAGACTATCTACATGATGAATATCGAAAAATATGGAATATGATTTACTATTTGTTAATTTATAGTCTATTATTCATTTTTCAGTACTTACACATGCTATTGTATTGATGGTTATACGGGAATCCAGTGCCAGACAAATTGGGATGAGTGTTGGTCATCACCATGTCTTAACGGTGGCACATGTTATGATGGAATTGCCAACTTCAATTGTTCCTGCCTTCCTGGTTTTGTTGGTAAACAAATTTTTATATATTTCATGTAGAATTTAATTAATTGTGTGTAATCCCGAATTCTTATTATATAATTGTATTTTTTCAATATTTTTATCAAAATTAGCATATAAGAAATTATTTTTAGAATATAATTGGAAAATGAAACCCTTATTGATTATAGACAAAAGATGTACAAAATTCTGTAAGGGATTGAGTGAAAATATGTTTTATTAATCATAAGCCTTAACATGTGAAATACTAACACTTATCTACATAACAAATTATCAAATATTTAATAGGACTGTAGATATCAGTAAACATCAAATATTTTTGAGAAAGGTTTCCAGCCTTTGTAACGAAAGAAATTTCATAACTCATTACATAATTATAAAACTAATTTTCCTGATTTCAATTATTTGTAAAAGAATTAATACTGATTTAAGTTCTATATTTTGGAGTTGACGTACCAGGTTGGTCTAGTAGTAAAGTCGTCAGCTGTTTGACAACTGACGAATGGAGACGAAGGTTTTGTGGTTCAAATCCTAGTACAGGTAGTTACTTGTAGATGGATTTGAATACTAGACAGTGGTTCAAGACTGTACCTAATTTATCCATTATACATATCATCCACATCTCATTGAATCATGGGTGAGCTATTGTTCTAAATTGAAAAGTTGCAATGTGCATACATTATGGCTTTAAAAAATATATAATTGGAGTTATGCTTGATACAAACCTGCTAACCATGAACTGTCAGAAAACTCACCTTCCCTGTTTTTCACCGCTAATTCAGGGAGTTCCTGAACTGACAAGCTACATTAGTACCCAACATATGGATAGGGCTCCTATGCATATAAAACAAATAGTACTAGTACAGTATGTCCAAACTAAATTGGCGCATCAAATCAAAAAACTCAACAAGTACAGAGTGTTTCCTAAGACCACCGACTGTTTAAACATTTTATCCTTCAAATCAAGAAAAATAAATACACAATTCCCTCATTTTCTGTCACGCTGTTTTGAGTTATCTTGTACATAAGCGAGGGACAACTAAAGTATGATCACAGTCCTATAGCTACGGGCACCAATTCAGATTGGACAAACTATACAATTCTGTGTGTAATTTATTACTTTTTTTACAGGGGACTTGTGTGAGGAGAATGTTGACGAATGTAGTTCAAATCCATGTGTTAACAATGCAACTTGCATTGATGTTGCCAATGGATATTCTTGCCAGTGCCTTCCTGGATTTTCAGGTCAGTAATTACAAAATAAACTTTTAACTTATGACCAATACATAATTTAACAAGATAGATTTCTTTTACCAATATTTTTTCTCTTCATTACTCAGTTAACTTACGATATACTCATTTGATCAAAGTATTTAACTTAAAAATTATCTCCAAATATACTGAGTGTTTTGGAACTGCACACCAACCTCTCAGGAAATTATTCTACAGCTAAAAATAAGGAAAAAAGTTAGTATAAAGAAAAACAGAAACGTTTTGTTTGCAAATTACAGCCAGTGAAAAATTTTGCCCGGATTCCTGGTCCACCGATAACAGGAAGCCATATTGAACTTCACAGGTCTGAAATTTCAATGCAAATTTATTTGTTCTATACATTTAATGACCTGACAAATTGAATGAAATAGGTCTCAGATCTGTAACTCATAATTCTTACGTTATTTGACATAAAATACAAAAAAAAATCAAATCCAAAACTCCTTTTTGGAGTTTTATTGATTTTTAATAATATCACATCTCAATAAACACTAATTCACATTCACTAAAGTAATAATTATTTTTGGAAATTAAAAATTAACTACGCTTCTGAAAATAATAAAGCGCGCATATCTTAATTTAAAAACACCAAGATCTTGCTCTTATTTTATGTCCAACGGTTTTTTTTTCATTGATAATAATTCTGACATTGGAAGGAGGTAGATAACGATGAACGATTAATGAATATCAGACCTGTCAGGTATCAAACTTGGTGCATCAACAGACCATCCACTGCACAAAGAAAACTGTTCGAAAAATGGGTATTTTAGGTGGTATTTTAGGTCTATGCTTACAATTGCAGTAGGTCTAAACATTGATCTAAATTTCGCTCTTTTAAACATGCACCACTCTTTTAAATTTATAAGCCAAGATATTTGCTGTTCGCATTGGCGTAGTTGATAACGTGCTCGCCTCTCATTATGCGGTCTTGGGTTCGAATCCCATTCAGGCACGGCATATTTTCAAACATTGCAAAAAAAAATCATTTCATCCTTCACCATCTGCATTAGCAGTAATTGCAGAACAGTCAGACGTAAAACCAAAAAAAAAAAGAAAAAGAAAGCCAAGATATTTAGTACTAAATTCAAATTGTATTGTTGTCTAATGTAATATTATTATTAATTGTCCACAGGTATTCACTGTGAATTAGATTTAGCTGTATGCAATAGTACAGAAGAAGCTCAATGTCATAATGGAGCAATGTGCGTGGAAGGCCCAGGAATGACATTTACATGCATATGCACACCAGGTAATATAACAACATTTTACCAATTTTAATTTTGTAATTTTTCTAAAACATATTTACAAATTTACTTAAGTATTGGTATTTTAACACTAATTTGTTGCTTTGAACATCATTTTTGCATATTGTATTACTAATATGTTTATTTCACGGCACTTTAAAAAAAATAATAAATTGTAATAAAATCTTTAAAAAAATATTTAAATGAAGAACAGGAAACAAACTTACTTACTTGCCAAGGAGATAATTTATTCTGTTAGAGGCTTTTGGAATTTGGTGAGAGAGAATACAGCTGGAAAATTCTCTACAAGTCAACTAAAGAATCGTCAGTTTGATCTAAAGGAGACCTAACAGCATTGGCAAACAAGTCTGATTGTTTTTTAGTGCAATCAACTTTGACTCTGGGTACTTCAAATGATGTAAGTAAATTTACAACTACCTTACTTTAAAGAATAACATAAACATCAACATTGGGATAAACTAAAAATATAGTAAATTTATATTTTAATAATACATAATGTTGTATTTAAAATACTTTTTAATTTATAAAACATTGTAAACAAATGAATTACCAAAAGTGAGATTTTCAATTTATTTTTATTAATTTATAAATATATATAAACCACAGGAATATGGTTGAAAATAGTAACAACACTTACCAAAATTGCAGGTAGTACTTTTGTGGCTTTAGCACATTATTTTTATAACTCTATAATTTACATATTAAAAGCTTCATTTCTATTTTCTTATTAGCAATTAGCAATTTCTCTAACATTCCATGTAGTCATCTTAAGTTCTTCTGCAACGCATCTCTTTCTCTTTTGTTCGTACTATTGTATTTTCCATTGTTGCCAGCCCTACTTCCGAGCCCATTTAAAGTGCTTTGAGTAACTTGTGTGTTCCCTTAACACGTTACCAGCACCTTATAGGATAGTTCAGGGATAGGGCTGCCATCTCAGGGCATTTGAACGCACCTTAGGTTTAATTCTGAGACCCACCTCCTGGGTTCTTATGCTCTCTTCACCATAGGAAATCTATCCTCCTGTGCCTTGAACGGTTGTTGGAACAGTTTCCACACTTGATTTTCATTAGGGGTTAACTACCCTAGGCTCTTCCACCCTCTCCGCCATTTGGAATTTCTTCCTAATTTGTCTTCGAGATTAACCACCTTTGCTAGTAACCCTAGGTAGTAGATCCTGGGTAGCCTTATAAAAGTGGTACTACCATCTGGAGTCAGATGGACCCTGGTTTTTAATTAGGTTGTCTTCTCCTGCCCCACCTCCCCCATTCCTTGCAAGACCATTGGTGGAGTTATATTAAAAGAAATGAATAAATGAAGATGTAAGACAAGAGTTGAGAATTTTTCCATTCAACAATATAAATAAAATTATACCATGCCAAATGGGTCAATCATTAAAATAGAATGTCAGAAAGTCGGATACCTGGTTTAGTAAGAAGATACTAACCAATAGGAACCAGAGTATTGGCAAACCAAAGAAAAGATGAGTGCCAGAACAGGTAGAAATGCCTAACCTGTGAGGAAGAAAAGAAGACATATTAGAATATTGTAAACACTTTATAAATTATTTTTTAACGTCCTCTACTAGTCAAAATCAACTTAAGAAAATTGATCAGATTGAACAGATTCTTGTGTAGGCATAATATAAGAAAAATATGTTTAAAACTAATGGACAAGGTATTTGTAAATAGAAAATAATATGTAAATTATAAAATTGATATAGAAACTGATCATGTGGTAAAGTATCAAAGTATTACAAAATTTACTACTCAATAATACATTTTCATTTCATTTTGATGGATATGAAGTAAATAATTACATAAATTATATTTAGTTATGTTAATTGAAAAAGTTGAAAAAATAAAATTCTTAACAAAGTATTCGATTCAATATGATTGTGATGGTAACTAATTTCTAACAAACTTATGTAGCATTTAAATGAATTGTATATTTTATAAATACAGATTATCAGTTTTAGATAAAAAATAAAAACCTTGACAGCCCAGTCATCTCAACCACCAAGCTAAGGATCATGCATTTTTCCTGGCTAGGTTCTGGAAGAATTTCACTTCATGAAGAACTACGAAAATGTACAGTTGTTTATAGTGACCCTACATATCGACATAGCCTTTAATTAAGAAAAATAAATGAATAAATAAAATTTATAAGATTTTTAATTATTATAACTGTAAATACTGCATTAATAAATTCTTAAATAAATAGTGCATAGATAAATAAATTCACTAGTACTTTCAATTCAAAGAAAAATGTATTTTTAACAAATTAGATATGTCCAATCATTTCTTCAAGCATAAGAAAAATTAAATAATTTTTTAAGAACTTTAAACTCAACTATTTGATAGTTAATTTTTATTGAGGTATTAAAACAATTTTTACAGCTAGTTTTAAATTTTTTTAACTTAATATTTTACAGATTAAATGTATTGTATAATAACATCAACCTATGAAATAATACTGCAGTGCTCATATACGTAGAAAAATTGTGTTCTCAATTTGCTCCACCAAGCTTTTTAAATATTTATTTTGATTTTCAGTGAATTTAAAAAAATAAATAAATTTTTGATTCTTGTATAATATAAAGTTGTGTATATAATTTGCCTTGAAGAGGTCAAGGCATTAACATATGGTAGTGTATGTATGTTAAATACAGGATGGCAGGGGAAGCAATGCGATGAAGTCGTAGACGAGTGTGCGTCGACCCCTTGCCAGAATGGAGCAGTCTGCATCGACTTGCCAGCTGGCTATGCCTGTGCCTGTTTATTTGGTAATCCTGAATCAACAACATAAAAACTTCATCATATCCATTACATGAACACAGCTTTTTTGTTGTAAATTATGCTGTTCATTAGTTTTCATCGTACTTTGTCTTTTGTCTTAATTTTCATGTCAGCAAATAACAAAAAAACGAACAATGATGCATGAAATTATTTTGTCTAACAATGCTAATTAATAACTACTGAAACTTGGCTTCTTTTTATTACTCTTTAACAAATCTTATGTTGATTTTTTTAATAAATTCTTGTCATCAATAGCTTCATGTTTTATATAAATGACAGGTGCTACATAAACAAATTATTAAAATTTAAATACAACAACCTTATCATTGGACAGTTGATACTTTTATATTAAATTATATAAAAATTTTCTATAAGATCCTGATTTGTGTTCAAATTTAACACAGTATGAATTTTTCAATTATCAGGAATTTAACGTGTCCCTTCTTACATTTATATAATTCTACCTTTAATAAATTTTTATATTTTAAAAAATATAATGCAAAATTCTTGATAAGTAAACAAAACAAATAGTCTGACACTATGTGCTTAACTACTTGTTTGTGATATCTTAATCTTGAGTGCACGCTCACTTTGTTTAAATCTGCCTGTTTGTGTGTGTATGTGTCTGTCTAAATGTTAGACTATGCCCTATTTTCAAAATGTTACTGTCTTTAAACTGCAATTTTATTAATCAGATTCCAACTCTTCAATGAACTGGTATGGTGAACAACTTAAGCCCATTAGAAATGTGATCTCATTATAAAGATTATTCAAAAAATGGCATCCTTGAGATCATCTCATTGTTTTACTTTTTTACATTTTTTTCTTGTATAACCACTTTTTCTTCAAAATTTTTCATACAAATGAGAGATTTACCTTAGGTTTTACTTCAGTTACAAAACACTAGAGCTTGACTGATGACTTGACTCGGCTCCATAATCAGTGAAGAAAAGTCTGCTTACCTACACATAAAAGTTATTTTCTGAAAAGACAGCACCTTACGAAGCACTGCCATCACCTTAATACTCAATTTTATTACATTTCACAGATTAAAAATAATAAAAGAATACCATAAAATTAAAGACTAGTTATAATAACGTTTTGTATTAACTATCTTGCCATAAATTTTGTTTAGTCTGCTGTTTCTTCTTATTGTTTACATCCTGAATATGTTTATATTATACACTTATTGTTTATAGTGATTCAATTTTTTATGTGTTTATATTTTTACAATTAAATGACTAACATTGGTGATGTCATTTCAATAGCATTACATAATTTTGTAGCGTATGACCAAAAAATGAGACTAAATAAAAGCAACTACAGTAAAACTATGTTAAAACACACTCTAAATAAAAATGCACAAAAACCATAATGACACAGAAATCAATAACCATACAGATATTAAAACAGGTTAAAATTAAACAAATATTAATATTAAATAATTAAATAAATGACAAAAGTGACATGGTACGGGCGCAATTTAGAAATAAATTAGTCTACATCGTAATGAAACGACTATACAAAATGGGTGATGGATGATGTGACGGGCATATCTCATTCATGACACAGCCGACTCAAGCCATCAGACAAGCTCTTCCATTATAAGAGTATGATTTTACATAAAGTTTGTAAATATACTTTATAATGACACATTTCTCTTATACACTAAATGTAAAATCATGAAAAATGTAAAGTAAAATATGCATTACATTATGTCATTAAATATTAACTTGACGTCAATGCCTGTTCATAAACAGGAAACTCTGGCTCGATTTTCACTTAAGATGTCAAACTTAATTTTGAAAAAAAAACTTAAGCAGGTAACTGAATTGTAGTACAACATATTGTGCTTTCATATAAAGCTCAAGAACATTTTAAACTGAGTATGGATAGTTTTCTTTTTAATTTCTCACTTTATGCCAACAAAATGCTAAAATGTTTACGTTTCAAACTGTCTGAGAATAAAAATACCAATTTTTTTATAGGTATAATTTACACATCAGCTCATTTATTTATATTCATATAGTTTACATTTAGCTACCAAGTTTTTCCTAAGCGAACATTTTATCAAATTTTTATCGATGTACCTTATTCAATACATAACAAATTTTCAGAAAAAATGTAGTACTCTAAAATGTGTAGCTTTTATTTTAAGCATGTTGTGACAATATTTAATTTTAATGACTTCTAAAAATGTTTATAAATATTGTATGTTAAA
Source organism: Catonia carolina (assembly GCA_035578175.1). Lineage (NCBI taxonomy): Eukaryota > Metazoa > Arthropoda > Insecta > Hemiptera > Achilidae > Catonia > Catonia carolina. The sequence continues at coordinate 89,347,860 of JAQMRL010000002.1, forward strand.
TTTTAACATTACTCAGTAAAAAATTTAGCTTTTTTTTTAAAATTATATTCTTAAACTTACGATAAAAGCCAACTGGCTATGTTTTGAATTGAAATAAAAAGTTTTCTACACTTTTGATAAATTTTTTTACAAAATATTTTTGTAGTTTTGCAATATTCATATATACTTTTTTTTTAACTTTATGCTTTGCACAAATTCTGCTGCATTTAATTTTTGTGTTTTGTTGCAAATGCATAATTTTTGTAACCATAAATGTCATTTTGATTTTTGCTTCAACTGCATTATCATGTGCTTACTGCACTTTCCATTTCACTACATCATCACTTTTTTAAATTTTTCACATTTTTGTATTTTTGTAAGTCATTTTTATAAATATTTAGCCTAGTTAACCTAATTCATGTTATTGTATTTTTTTTAATATATAAGTAATATTTCAATTAAAAAATAATTATAATAGTGAATACATATTTAAAATAAAGGTAAATAAAGATTGTTTATTTTTTTATCCCCAATGTGCGTACATTGCAAACTGTTCAATTTGGAACAATAAGCAACCCCATGAACCAATGAGATGAGGGTGATATATAACGTGTAAATTTATTACTTTTACTAGATTTTGAACCACGGAACCTTCATCTCCGAAAATCAACTGTTGAACAGCTGACTTACAGCGACGTCTATTCATCTATTTGTCTCAATAATTTGTATCATTTTGTATTATGAAATAACACAAACTTTTATTAAATCGTGTAATTTTGAGTCACATATTTTGAATTTCATTAGTTTACCTCTGTAAATTGAAACCTGCCTGGTTTCGAAATTTGCAAATTACGGGAAAAACTATTAAATAATATGAAGAGTATAGACACCTGGGAGTGTTGCTTAGTAAACAGAGTGATAATTAGCAAGAGATAGCAAACAGAATTATGCAGGGGAAAAGAGTTACCCAACTGTTGAATCCAGTGCTGTGATTCGGAAGGAGACAAAAAGAAAATTTGGAGGTGCAATGCAGAAGAACGAGCTTACCTATGGTGCTGAGACATGGAGTTGACTGAGTGAAATCAAAAGAGAAAATTAGCTACTCAGATGGGTTTTCTAAGGACTTGTTGAGTTTCAAGGCTCAACCACATACAAAATGATGAAATTCTGAATAGGATAGGAAGGTGAAACTGAAGCTACTGTGAAGGATATTGAACGGAAAAGGATACATTATTATGGATATCTGTGAAGAGGAGGGGAGATGGCCTGAGTCTTCAGTGAGTTTCATGGGAAAGACAAACAAGAGGGTACCAACAAGGAGGTTTATTGATGGTGTCATGGAATCTATGTACAAGTGAGGGTTGGCAGAGAATTGCAATAACAGAGAAAAGAGGCATGAGAAAACCAACAATCTTGAAGTTGTAAACAACTTACAAAAAAAATTTGAAACCTCCCTAATTCAAAAAAATAATGGTCCCTTGAGATGCAAATTATAGAAGTCAGGCTGCATTTTGATACTACTGAGTACAACTTCAGAAAACTTAAATTGTATCTTTTTAACACAAATGTCATACCTGAGTATGAATTACTTTCTACATCATTCATAAATATAGCTGAAATTTGTTCTTGTTTCCTCCACTCAATTGACAATTTGAGTTTCAGCATATAGAATCTTTTATTAGTTTCTAAAATATGCAGTTAAATAAATGTTACAAATTTTTTGTATAATACTGCCAATCTATACCTTTTAATAGAGCATCATATTGTATTTAAAACATTTTAGCAACATTGGAACGGCAAACTATTTTGTTTGCCATGGACCACCTTCATCGCATAGTGATTAGCGAGCTAGCCTACAGACTAAAAGGTTCTGGGTTTGATTCTGGCTTTTTTTATTAATCTGGAAATTTTAACATGTTAAACCCACCATTACAGTTCCAAACCCCACAGAAGTCACTAATGACCAAGCTGTTGATGTGACTTTAAATAAATTTAAAAAAAAACAAACTATACATAATTGTTTTCCTATTCAATAATAAATTCTTCAGTCCTATATAACTTTTAAAAGTTTATTGATCACCTCAGTCCTTGATTACATTTTTATATTTTTGCATAATTATTTTTCATTTACTGAGAAAACTAATGTTTACAGAAAGAAAGAAAGAAATAGTGAGCCACAATTACTTCAGACCATCAAATCTCATGAACTAGTGCGTATTTCTTCATTAGATATAGCAAGAATACTTTCAGCAGAAATCTTATAACATTCATTTTTAACCAATTCTTTACAAACTATTGTAAAAGACTACTGAAATGCATTTCATTTCTTCATCCTGTGATATTTTTCCTTTCATTATCTAGTATGTAAACAGCAAATTATAAAAACTTACTTTTTTAAAATTTGCTTTTAAATCGTTTTTAAATAATAATTTTCATTAATATTTGTTTTCTTCATGTACGTTAACAATAAAAGTTTTTATGGTTGTTTGAGATTCACTGTTAGAAATTTAGTTTTTCTTAATTTTAATAAATATTATAACCATCCCCTTTACAAAATAATTCTTGATAAATTTATGCACAGAATGTAACGCCAACTTACTTTGCACACGGAGTTTATTGATCATCCTGCAGAAGGAATATCCATAATCATTCATACATTGAACCTGATTATTTTAATAAATTATGCAATTAATAATATGTCTTAAGTTAACCTCAAAAAATAAAAACCAGATAGTATTATTAAGTAATAGAGATTTATCAAGTTCTTGGTTGTTCTAGGATTCACTGGTCATAATTGTGACACTGAACTACAGATCTGTGAGATGAGCCCTTGCGAAAATAATGCTTTATGTCTCAATGAAGATGGTATTAGTGTTTGTTACTGTGTACCAGATTATCACGGAGAGCGTTGTCAGTTTCAATACGACGAGTGCCAATTGGGACCAAGGTAAAATTTTCTCTCTTTCGTACTGAACCAAAATCATCATTTGAAAACTGTAAATACATAACAGATCTTTATCATAATGCCAATTCACAATAGAATCAGCATGTAGTACATGTTCGAATACAATAATTATATTTATGTGTATTTTTTTTTAATTTATGTGTAATAATTATAATTATATTAATTACATTTATATTAAATATAAAATTATTTTATGTGGTTGGCCTAATAGTGGAGGAGATCAACAATTAGATTTTTTTCTTTTCACTTTTTAAGAAAACACTGTATTCTATTACAGAACAGCAGTCTAATTTTGTTCACAAATTTGACATATTAAATTAAAAAATTCAAATATTTCAAATTTTTAGGAGGGTTGTTAGGACTACTTTTAATAAAATTGGATAATATTAATGAATAGAGTTACTTTAATTTGTTAAAAGAAAAGTTTTTTCGTATTGTAAGTAACAAAACTTAAATAGTAATAACTTAAATAGTATATTTAGTTTAAAATATTGTACATAGCTTAGTATAGTAATGAACTGTAATTTTAATTTAGCTATATTTTACTAAATAAAATAAATAAATAAATAAAATAATAAAATTAACTATACAAAACTAAGTAAGCCTACCAGTTAATTTTATAGGTAATTATGAACTTAGCCGAATTCTACATCGGAACTCAGTTCAGAAATACAAAAAAAAAATTTTACTTTAGGTTGGATCCATAAAGCTAATTATTACGTTTGAGTTTTTACATGAATCACTTTAGTTAATGAATTCATAATCATACCGCACTGTTTGAATTTCTACAGAGGATTCATTTTTATTAAAACGTTTACCATATGACTTTCCACATGAGAACTACTTGTAGAGTTATGAAAATTGAATATTTTAGAGCCAAATTATGGAAAAGAGGTGCTTATGTATCTACGTATTAGAGCTCTACTGTTCTTAGCCATTCATCTTCCAACTGAATAGTAAACAGTTTTTCAGCCTGGAAGCCCTCTTAAATTTTTTATTAATTGTAGAATACAACGACATTCTAAAATTTAAGCAATGTACACAATCTATGTTTGTAACTCATAGATAATATAGGGACAATAAATTTGAATAAAAGTTGAATTAAATTCATTTATGGTCTAGTGATTAAAAAAACTTTGTATAAATTATTATTAGGCAAGAGCTTTTAATGGAAGTTTATTTGTAATAAAATGAGTGTATGAATTAAACAGTGACAAAAACTAACTGCTCAGGTCCGGTACATGAAATAAAAAATTCAATTTTTAAAACGTAATAGTGAAATCTGTGAACTGAAGTATTAAATGGCATACAACTTTACTATTAGAGAGTTTGTCAAAAATTCTCAGAATGATTAGAAAAATATTATTACATATCATCAAACAGCTGCTCTTGACATCACATTAACTAAACAACACACAGTTTGTATCTTTATAACCTAAACTGTGGGATAATTTTAAAACAGTATTTCAATAAATAAGGATTACACTGAACCACTTTTATTCAAAATTTAAGTAGATATTCAATAGTTACGTAGTTTTAATTTATATATCAAAATTAACCTCTACAAATCAGAAGATTTTAGTTTTACATCCGTTCATCTCCTTCAGTATTATCCCCTCTCTTGTAACTGTACAAAAGTTAATTAAACATGATTTGTGGCCTGGAAGAGATAGTGCATGCCAAGTCGGAGGATAGAAGCAACGAAACAGTGGTGACATTCTTCTTTCAACACCAACTGCGCACTGAACATGCATAGGTATAACAATATTTACCAGAATTCATTTTTGCTGAGTACTGATTAATGATACAGTTTTCTCCAAGTCATAGAGTTGATCAGGTTTCTCTCATCAACTTCGTAATTTGATCTATTAATACACTGAAGGCCCTGATAATAAAAATTCCCAGATGATAATATCTGGAAGTGTAGTAACTTTATATTAGGTCTACACAGTTCAACAACATGCAAATTACTTATTAAACAAAAATTATGTATTTAAAAAATATATCCTTGACCAGCATAGCGAATTGAATTAATTACATTAATTCCTGTAAATTTGTTTTTCTTTCCATTAATCAATCGCCATATCAGTTATAAACCTGAAGAATTTTGGCTGTCCTAATAACAGACAGGTCTAGTTACAAGGTGTGGCTATTAAATAACGAGACTGATGTTGTAAAAAATTTTATTTTTATTTTATACATAATCACTTATTGTCACCTTCAATATACATTCCTTCTCTATCCCTACAACACTCCATGTGAATTTACCATTGTTGGAAACAGTACTGGAAGTCATCTTCTGTCAGCTCCTTCAGGACACGTGCTGCTTTCTCTTTTACAGCTTCCACAGACTCAAATCTTGTCCCTTTTAATGCAGATTTCACCTTAGGGAACAGGTAGAAGTCAAATGGTGCAAGATCTGGTGAATAAGGTGGATGTTCTGACACTGAGATGGTGTACTTGGCTAGGAACCTCTTGACAGATAACGCGGAATGAGCTGCCGCATTGTCTTGGTGGAGAACCCATGATTTGTCCTTCCACATTTTGGGGCGTTTTTTCCTTACTCTTTGACGTAGTTTAGAAAGTACCTCAAGGTAGTAATATTGATTAATTGTTTAACCTTCAGGAACCCAGTGAAGGTACACAGTCCCATGGGTATCAAAAAAAACAATCATCATTGCTTTAAATTTTGACTCGCTCATTCGAGCTTTTTTGGCTCTTGGTGAAGTTCAGCTCTTCCAGTGCATGGATTGGCGCTTTGTTTCCGGGTCATAAGTAAAAAACCATGTTTTATCACATGTTATTATCTTCTACCTGATCCCTAAGGTGAAATCTGCATTAAAAGGGACAAGATTTGAGTCTGTGGAAGCTGTAAAAGAAAAAGCGGCACATCTCCTTAAGGAGCTGACAGAAGATGACTTCCAACAAGGAAGATGACTTCTGTTTCCAACAAGGAAAATTCACATGGAGCGTTGTTGGGATAGAGAAAAAGTGTATATTGAAGGTGACAATAAGTGATTATGTATAAAATTAAAATAAATTTTTTACATCAGTCTCGTTATTTAATAGCCACACCTCATATAATGGTGGCTCCTCAAACATTAATTCATTGCTATTGCCAGAATGTGCACTCTAGTTCCTTCTCTTTAGTCTGCTAAATAAGTACAGTTAGATTGATTTTCATCATCATAATTTTCTAGCCCTATCCAATTAAAAATTATTGTAATAATTAAAAAATGTTTTCTTAATTTTCCAGGTGTTGGAATGGTGGAACATGTATAGATGGGGTAGATAATTATACGTGCTCCTGTCCACCAAATTTAACTGGACGTCACTGTGAATGTTTAATTCTGGATGATGACCAGTTAGATTGTTCGTACAAATTGACCACATCAGAGCTTCCATTTACTACTGTTCATTTATTTGAATCAACTACAGAACATTTATTAACAGATAATAAATCAGTCACTCATTTCTTTACTTCATCAGAAACTCCTAGATCTTATGTGCCAATTTCTCAATCAACTTTAGGATTAGCAACTGAGAAAATATCAAAACCAACTATTCCAGAAGCGTATACAACGATAACTGATATAATAGATAGTGCTTCTTTGACGACAAAATTTGAAACTACCAGCATAAAATATGTAAGCGATAGTACTACAAAGTACTTTCTAACAGAATATATACCAAATACAACTACAATATCTACTGAAACAGATTTAACTGGTACAACACTTTTTACGTCTTCTTTTAAACCACAATTAACTAGTGAAAGAGGGAGGACAGAATCTACAGTATTGACTAATATAACTGAAATGACAATTTCAGCTATAACAGACACTGCCAGTGCGAGTACAATATATGGTTATCCACAATTCAGAACAGACTATGAAGTAACTACACAAACAGAAAGAGAAGGTATCAGTACAAAAGTATTACCACCTGAAAGGCCTAGAACAGCAGTTACACCAGAGAGTTCTCCAACATATACCGACATTGTAGATAAAACTTATACTGTACCGATAAAAGAATATTCATTAACAACAAAAAAATTTATACCCGATCAATCAGAACCTCCTTTGCCAAGTCTTCTTACAGCTCCTGTGGAAACAACTACATCAATAGAATCTACAATAGAATATTCAACATCAAAGTTTTTAACCGATTTGTCCATTCCTGAAATTTCTACTGACTACTTTTCGTCAATAACTCCATCTGAATCAGAAACAGAAACTACTGCAACTGAAGCTTATTTTGACTGTTCAAATCTGCCTTGCTTAAATGGAGGAAGATGTATCATTGAAAAAGGAATTCCAAAAGTAAGTTAAAAAATTATTACTATTTTTATAATTATTAACAATTGATAGGCAGATGATCACTAGATATATCAATCATTACAGATGGTTAATTCCCTTGACCTCCTAAAATTTGTTAAAATGATCACTCAAAATGTTTGTGATTGTTTAATGAATTTTGTTAGTTTAAATTGTAAAGAAATGTTTGTTCTACCTAAGAACAAAAGTTATCTTGTAACTTAAGCTTCTTATTAGGTGATCAATGACTGTGTCCATCACAGACCTCAGAAGTTATAATTTGCTGTATTTTAACAATATTTGCAGTCAGTTATAAGAACAAGTGCAATTACAGATTTTTAACCACTATTATTTTGCAACAGGAAAAATGACACTGGTTTGCGCATGGACTAGACACTGGTGGAGAATAGCTTCTCACACCAAGTTTTACTTCACGGTCTGTAACGTTGCTTGTGCATAAGTATTCTCATTAACACGTTGACTGCTATGTGACCCAAATATGTGTCACAGTTGTCTTTGAAAATGGCCACATGGATCAAAAATGAGTCTCAGTACATGAATTATTTTTGAGCTGTGTAATGTGGTTTGAAAAGCTACGGCTTCACAGTGACATTGTACACTTAAACTTTTCAAATAGTTGGCCTTTTTCAAATAATAGGATATTGCGTATACAGGTAGTTTACCTTGTTGCCCTGTACTAGAATGCTGCTATTATTTGTAATTTTATTATTTCTTTTGCTTATTTTGGTTGATTAAAATAGTCTAAAACTTTGTAACTTAACCCAGTTGTTTATTACATTTTTTATTGTGACACAAAAGGGATCACATGGCTCTGAAATGTAGAATCATTCCAGCCGGCCATGTTACCCAAAAGTTTATCACAACTTTATTTTACAAAAAAATAGTTGTTATTAAATAAATTAAGTAAAGTAAGAAGAAAAATGAATAAAATGTGAAAAAACGTACGATGGCCCAGCTGTAAGTGTCACAAAATTTAGTGCGGCAGTCAACGTGTTAAAGAACATATAGCCTGTGCTACAACTAAGTTTGACCCATAAGTAGCAGTGAATTTACCATAAAATTATTTTAATAGATAAAAGTTATTTTTTATTCCAATTGAAACTGTCATAACTGTAAAAGTATTTTAAATGGCTGCACTATTATTGAGTGATTTTTGCTTATTCTACTATACTTTTACATTTATCAATTTAGGGTATTAAAGATGAAGAGTGACAGCCATGTAAGTCAATGATAACAAGGTAATAAGTGTACTGCTATGGTAGGTAATACATGTACATTTTTGTTATTGTTTTGATAAGTTGCATGGGTTTACTATTTATGACTCAATTTTTACGTGACTATAGTTTTAAAAGTCTGATGAAATGAAAATTTATTACAAGTATGTTTTCATAATAAATAAGCCCATGAGGGGTTCCCACTGGGTGACTTTTTACACAAGTGACACCAAGACAATTTAATAAAACTATTAATATTATAACTGCTGGTTGTTAAAATTTTAACAGTTTCAATTTCTTTTCTTCAAATAAAGTCAAAAAAATAATAAGCTCATAATTTATAATAACTATGAGTTCCGACTCTGAATCAAGTGCGAAGGACAGCAGTTCTAACAGTTTTGATACTGAGTAAGTTACTAGACACAGTTGGTAAATGAAAAGAAGAGAATGCAGCTATGGTAGGGGAACACACTCCAGTGGGCGAATACTGCCTGCAGATTAATTCATTAATTTGTTGAATTATATCTTACTATATAATTAAAAATTGAGCTTCACTGGAAAAACATGAGCCCATAGCCAGTGATAAAAATGTTATTTCTAAAAATATGTTTTATATTTAAAGTTATAATGGTGTCAAAAACAGCACAGTTATATTGTCTTCTTCACTGCATGGATTAAGCAGCTCGGCCTGTTCCGGAAACTATCTCCATCTTAGGTGTCCATCACTCCTTTTACCGTGTACTCATGGGCTAAACAGGGCAAGCGGTCCTCCCTCATCCGTTCCAAATGGCTCCACCAATACTTCTTATAAATTTTCATTCTCTCATCTAGATTAATAATGCCCATCTCATTAGGTATATCCGCATTCCTTTACCTATCCTCTCATGCACAGCCCTTCACCACTCTCAGAAACCTAATATCCACCCCCTACAACCTATTTGTTCCTACTTTGAAAGTGTCCACACCTCACTTCCATACAGTACCACAGGTATCACCATCATTTTGTACAACTTTAAACATTTATCTTTCCTAGTCCTGTGCTTCAATGTTTGTGTATCATCCCTTAAATATTCTTAAACTTGTTTAGTTTATTTGTCACGTTCTGCTTGTTTGCAAAAGACACATTACATCCCAAATATTTAAAATTTGATACCTGCTCCAAAATGTTCTTATTAATTTATATTTTTGACCTCACCAGGAATTTTCCTAGATATTCCATTACTAAGTCTTTTGAGAAGATGTTGTCAGATTGTAATCTGCACTTATGTTGTTTAGTTTAAACACCTCTTTCTAACCTTTCCTCAGATCTTCAATTATAGCAAAGTCATCCGTATATACTAAAATGTTAAGTACAACACCATGACTCAGCTTCATTCCAGATTTACAAACTTGCCATCCTGTAAATGCCTGTAAATTTACCTGTAAATGCCATCATCGAAATAAATATAGTAATATAAACTGATTAAATTTGAGTGTTTCCTTGTAACTGCTAGAAGTAATGATACTGAAATAAATGTTTTATCTTTATACATTACATAAATTTGAACATCCATAGGTGTGATATCTTGATAAAATTCTACGCAAAATATGTTATATCATTTAGTTTGTCTTGATAAGAAGATATCTTAATATATTTGTTTTATTTAAACTATCAGTTTTAAGGATAATAATATGTTTCCTTCCCATATAATTTAAGTTAACTACACCTTGTTATCTATCCAGTTCTTACAACGTGACATGGTCAATTCATAAAGCATTCAAGAGCTCATATGGTCTGTCAACTTATCCAATAACCATCCAGTAAATCTTATTTTTATCAACTGCATCCAGGAAACTGCAAACTAGAGTATTGATCATGACAGGATAGAATCTGAAGTCTAAATATTAACACTGTGTTGAATTCATTACTTACCAATTTGTTTATTACCTTTTATTCTATTATTTATTTATTTAACGTCACATCAACTGCAACGGTCATTAGCGACGACGTTGGGTGTAACTGTTTACAGTGGAGGATGAAATGATTTTTTGTAATGTATGAAAATATGCCGTGCCTGAGTGGGATTCGAACCCCGACCGCATGATGAGAGGCGAGCACATTACCAACTGCGCCAATTACCTTTTATTTACACTATTTTCTGACTTTTCTATTTACTATCAGGACTTTTTGACTTATTATCAGGAAATGTATCACCTAATAATTTTTATCCAATAATAAACTATTTACCTTAGCATTTATTCAGAATTTATATAATTTTTTCTCTAATAAAATAGATTTAGAAAGGAACTCTTGTGTGCTATAAAATACTTCATCATTTATTTGTATAAAATACATCATTCATTTTTTGTAACAGAAAAAGATTACCACAACTTTTTAATGCTTGTAGTAATTTGGTAATGTATTTTTTCACTGCATAAGTAGGTTTTTGTACTCACAATTTAGTGTTCTGATTAGCAACATAGAATCAGGCAATCGAGTTCAATTTCTGGTCTGGTCTGGAATTGTTTTATCGCTCATTTTAATCTATCACCCTTCTCATCGTCTGCATTAGCAGTAATTGCATAACAGTCAAACATAATTCAAAAAAATACATAGAATCAACTTTTTTTCTTGTTTTGTGAACATTTAAATTCTGTAAAAAGCCACCTCTGTAGCATAGTGGTTAGTGTGCTAGCTTACCACACAGAGGTCCCGGGTTCGATTCCCAGCCAGGTCTGGAAATTTTCACAAGTGAAAACCACTGTTCTTGATGCATTACCCACCGTAGTCACTAATAACCAAGCATTGATGTGACTTGAAATAAAAAAAATTAAAAATTCTGTAAAAAGCTAGTATGATTAACATACATTATCGCTTCAAATATGTGCATTGAAAGAACAGTAAGCAACTGAAGCTCTTTAAATATTGGTCTGAATGACGTAAGGTGATTTGCTCCCAACAAACACTTAATTGCTTTTTCTTGAATTTTAAAAACTCTTTTTAAATTACTCTGTGAAGCATTACCTCACACTAATTTTGCATTCTGGTTATGAGATAGGATTAGACCATGATAAGCTACTATTAGCAAATTTTTTCAATTAGTATATGTGAATATAAGTGTGATGTAGCATTTCAGTTGTTACAGTAGTTGAAACCAGTACTTTTTTGATACTACAACATGTGGCACCTAAATTTATCAAACACTTAAAATTTGTATCATATTTATAACTGTACTTAATACAAAATTATGGTTTTTCCATTAATTGTTTTGTTTTATATTATAGAAAATGAGAATAAGGTAGAGTACAAGCACCTTTATTTTTACAAAAAAGAACTAGTAAAAACCGTGATTTTCAATGTAACTGGTTTTTTGTGTTCCCTAATGTATTTGAGACATCAATATACTGATGACTTTTTTATAGTTTTTTTCTGATTTTCCTTTTTTATTTTTTCTGTTTCTTAATTTTCATTTTTATTATTATTTTGCTCTTTCATTTTATTGAGTGTAATTGTCTAATGCATACTCCACCTGGCTAAAGCTAACAATCATGTAAATATTATTATTTAACAAAGTCATAAGCAAAGATCTGCTGCCCTGAGACAACGTGGACAAACTACACTTAAAAAACTAATTTATTAAACTTAGAACCTTTATAAAATTATTAAATACAATAATCAAAAGTAAAAAAACACTCATTCTGCTCAATAACCTTAATGTAACTTTTATGCGCTGAAATGATCACCTAACACCAAGTTCTCCCATGTAAGTAATTCTTGTAGACACTTAATGAAGGTATACTATAAATGCCATCAGAAATCCTGTTCCAAAGATTATCATACTCAGTGAAAAGAAACTCTATTTCATGATTATACTATTATTATCCTAATATTAACAATCATGTAAATACATGATGTCCTACTATTATTGTACTATTTATTTTTAATAATTTTCACTGTTTACGTCATAAACATATTCTTTGTTAATGATTACAGTGCAGCTGTCTTTTTGGATGGACAGGACTCCAGTGTGAAGAACATACAGGTAAAAACTCAATAACAAAGTTATATAATAATAATGTTATGAATGTACTTATTATTTTATTTGGAATTGTGTTTAATGTGTACATTTTTCAATGACATCTATATTTCTGTACTATACAGGACTAAATTACAGAAATTTATAAAAAAAAACATTTAAATTAATATCTGAAATTTTTATTCAAGTATTTGTTAGTTAATTTACCTTATGTTGCTTAGATAGTATATAATACCAGAGTTTAGAAAAATGTTATTGATTTTGGCAGAAGTAATACCAATCATTATTTTGTATGCAATATAAATTTCTTAGAGTGTGTCGTATCATAGTGAGATGCAATGTCTTGCATTACTAACGGCTTCACCTTGCCCCTCGTCTTCCAGCACTTCATAAAAGTCATGTAAAGTTACATCACACAATATACTAAGTAAACTATATTATTATGAACTGAGAATCAAAACAGAACTGTAGCACATCAGTAACATATCATATTTATAGATGTATACTCTTTTAATATGCCCATATGCTTGTTTGAGTGATGTATTTGTACAAGTAACACATGGTAAATGTGATCTGGCAATACTGTGGTTAACTCCATTGACCTTTAAGCTCACAATGATATGACACACACAATAATGAAAATACCCCGTTTCAGTTAAAAGTAAAATATATTTCAGAGAAATATGTAAAAGGAACTGTAAAGTATGTTACAGTTGTATTAAATTACCACCTTACAAAAAGGTAATAAATGGCTGTTATGTAAGAGAACTTATAAAAAAATAAGTTGCCTAAAAATATGAACAATATAAATAACATGAATTACTTCATCTGTAAGTTTCACACCTTTATTTTATAATCCGCATCCAGGAGTTACTGGGATATTAATGCGATATTAAAACAAGCTGAGACATAACTCTGAACATTTTAGAAGTATCTTAACCATTTTGGACATCACTAGTCAGCTTGTAAATAATTTAACTTTATCATTACCATCCTCCTTGTTTTGTATATCATGATTTTTAAATTACATATTTTAGTTGTTAGCCATTATGGTTCAGTAATCTGTTAATTATTATACTTATGCTTCCATATCGCAGTGATACTTAATGATTACTGTTCATCTTAATTCTATAACAATTTGGCATAAGTCGGTTGATTCAACCAAGTATGTATGCCCTGCATTAAATTATTTTTTATAGTTAACATAAAAGATGAGCAACAAAAGTTTGTTCTGAAAATTTTATACAGCCAAAACCCTTTGATACTATTCTATAACCCACAGTAGTCACTGATGACTTAGTAGACGATACAATTTTTAATAAACCTTTGAAAGAATTGTTTCACGATGAGAATGAACAAGCATATTGTTGCCATTGTCATCTAATTAGTGTTTTAAAATTTTAAATACCTAATGAAATGAGATTTATTCCCTAAATTCATCACATTTTTTATTTATGAGAATGTAATATTTATTTCCTTTTAAATACAAAACGACATTATTTCCACAGAGGAAAATTAGATTCACTTTTTAATATTCCATCACCCATGAAATACTGATTTCGAACTGGGTTTATTATAATTCACACCATGAATATTTTATACATAAAAGTTTTCACACTACTAAAAATGTTCAATTCAAACATCTTAAAATATCATATATGATTTAATAATGTTGTAAATAATAAATATTTGTGATACTTTCTCCATGACTTCTCTCTACAAACTGCAAAATAGTTAGAAAAATTAAGACTGCATGCATGAGTAATTAAATCAAAAATTCATTTAGAACTCAAGTTCCTAAGTTAAAAATAATCAAATTATTCCTGATTGTTAAAATATTTATTTATGGTAGAAGATAGATTGTTATATTTTTAATTAGATAAGTATGTTGTATTATTTTGAATTTAATTAGTTGTATTTAAAAATAAATTAATAGTGATGTTGAACAAGGGCTGTTTTTTCAACCTGCGATTGGCCATAAATAAAAGACAAGTGAATGTAGAAAATATGTTTATCAATAAAAGTTATGCACGTTTATGGATTCTTTTCAACATAATTACTTGATGATAGAAGCATTTATGGTACCTGTGGACAAGGTTTTCAATATCCTCTTCATAAAATGTTACCGCCAATGAATTTAAATGAATCTTGATGTTGTCTTGGAGTTCCTCGTTGTGTTTCATATGGTGTTCATGCAGCCAGGGACCACAATAAATGCAGTTGTTTATTGTAAAAGCTTACAAAGTTTGTGGAGAGCCATTTAAAATAAAAGTAGAGGCTTGATGACTTCTGGTGTTGTTCCCATCCATGACAACAATCGTCCTCACAGTGCTGGTGCAACCCAACATATCCTTGAGCAATTTCAATGGGTCATTTTTGTCACCTGCCATACAGTCCCGACCTAACATGGAATGGCATCCATCTTTTCCCTGAACTGAAGAAGTGGCTAGGACGGCAGTTAAATTAATGGCGAGCTTGAAGACAATATCAAGACATTTAAATTCATTGGTGGTTTATGATGAGGCTATTGGAAAGCTAGTTCACAAGAACAGCAAATGCCTTAATGTCAAGTTGATTATGTTGAAAAGTAGGCATACGTCTAAGTAACTTTTAGTAATAAAATATTTTTTCTATATTCACGTGTATTTATAGCCAATCACAAGGTTGAAAGAAAAATGGCTCTTGTACTATTATTTTACTTACAGTATATTAATGAAAGAAATAAAAATATCTGCTGTGTTAATTTAATTACCTGTAATAAGTTTAGGATTTACGTGTTTATTGATCATGATTTTATTGCTTTATTTTTATTTAAGACTTTAATAACATGTAGATATGTATGTTGGCTGCATTGACTTTACGAGAAGTTTATTCTCAGTGATAACATATTCTTATATAATTTATGTAAATTGTATTTTTATTATTATATATATAAAAATATAGTAGCAATCAAAATAATAGTAATGTAATGATAGATGAAAAATAACATTTTGTGTCTGATAACATCTATATTTCTATTGTGTTATTTTTTTGTAATCATACATAAACAGTTTAAGTTTTATTCTTCAAAGGCGTCAGAATTGATCAATATAATATAATTTGTGACTAATGTTTTTTTAATTTGTAAATAATTACTTTATATACAATATCGATTAAGCATAAAATATTTTCAGACTGATTTAATTCTTTGGTAATTTTGATAAAATTATTCTGTTCATCTCCATGGCCTGTCCAGTCGTTAGCATACTATGTTTCAAAGTGGAATGCCCTGAATTTAATTTCCAGCTAAGTCTGGAAAATTATTACAGGTTTAATCCCACCACCATTCCTTAAACCTAAGTAGTCTCTAATAACGTAGTAGTTGATGCAACATAAAATAAACTAAAAAAATTATTCATTTGTACTTGTATTTAAAGAATTTTACACATCAGTGTTCTGGTTTTATTCCTTTTTATAACTCTTAAAACTTTTCGAGACCTGTTATGGCTTATTCTATGATGAAGTTCTTAAGTTATTTAACCTTTAAAATATATTGTTGACCATAAATATGTACTTACCTTATGTGAACATGGTTAAATGAGGAAGAAGTCACGATTACTTTTTAGTAATTTTTTGTATGATTTTTATATTAAAAAAAATTGTATTAAATTGTTTGATGAATGAAAAACTTTGTATGGCTTGGTCAAGTAACATCACAAAAAATCCCAGCCATTAATCATATTTCAAAATCTTCTAAAATGTATTTAAGATGGAAAACTAACTTAGCCACCTAAAGTCAGTCTAAATCAGTCTTACAATCTGCTTGCTTTTTTAACAAAAAATGACAGCGAATAATTGATTTAGTTATTCCCCTTTTCAACTGTGTTATTTTGTGGCCTTGTCAAAATCGCTGTTCTAGCAATGAAGGCTGGCCTCACTGTTGTTGGTCATTTCCATAAACTACAAAATTTTTAGTTATGTGAGTATTTAATTTGTCTCCATTCCTTGTTCATTGGAGGTCAGTTTTACCAAAGAAAATTACCTTTGTATATTGTTTAAATTATTCAATGATACTAACAAACATATTGTTCCTATTACCATAATTATTATTCTGTGTTTTAAGTATATAATTATTATTTAGCTGGCTTCCAAAAAAGTAGATTTATGTTGAGTTGTTACTTATATAAATAGATTTTTTTACATACAAAATCAAGACATCTTTGTAGTTTTAGTACGTTATCTGTATAAACATACTTTGAAAAATAATCTCTGTATTTAATTAAAAGAATAAAATTATTTAAATACGTTATTTTAATGCTTAAATAAAAGTGTATTAACTCGGGATCATCTTAAGGAATCTAATATAAAATAATTTTAGTAATGGATCAGCACCAAGATTAAAAGAATGCTTATAAGAATCAGAGAAGTATTTATAGAAACCTAAAGAAAATGAAGCACTCCAATACATTCAATATGAAAAACACATTGGTTTTAATACTGCTATTAATTGTACATTGAAATAAATTTATCTTCGCATTGTTTTAAATATATTTATTAAATACTTTTTTCTTTTAATAGAACAAAAATAATAGTTTGATAATGTGTATTAATTTATTGTTAACTTTATCTTTTGTAAAATGTAAATAACATAATAAAAATGTATACTAAATAATTACGCTTAGAAAAATAGTTTGGATATAAATAAATATAGCATTTGTTCCTTTATTGAAAAAATTAGTTATAGTTGTAGTAAAATAAATATGTATGATGCTGTTAAGTATGTAAATCAATTTTATATCATAGTTGTAAATAAATACATTTTTTGTTTTGAAGTTTTTTTACCCATTTTTATTATTTACTCCAATGTTTGTATGTTACTCAAGATGTAAACTCTTGTTTACTAAGAGTTTACTTGTTTCACCAAACTTTTTTTGGTAAAATTTGGTTTCCTTTGCAGAGTTAATTCTTCTGAGAACAAAATTTGATTGACCATGATAGTTCTTCAAATTTGTTTTTTTATTATTTATAAAAATCTCTTGGATATAAATTTTATGATTTTGTTTCTTATAAAGACAGAATTTGTTTGATATTTACAATATTTAATTTTAGATGACTCATATACTATTTTGAGTGACCTAAAAATATTTTGGCAGCTCCCTGGAAAGGATTATCAATATTTATAAGCATTTCAGATACAAGTAGATCAAAAAATATAATTACCTTACAGAACTATTTCAAAATTTAATTTTTTGCTGTTATTAACAATTTCAAAATAGTTTTTCTATGCCAAAGTAATAAAATTTTAAACTAGATTAACAGGAATTTCATTCATTGACTTATAATAAATTCGTAAAAATTATATTTTTTAACTTATTAAAAATTATTCGCAAGGTATTTTAACAAATAGAAACAAATTATTATAATAAATACGGCTGTATTAAATATTGAGTGTAACTCAATTAAATATCCCATCCAATTAATCGAAATATTGACATAGAGAATCCCGATTATAAATTCACTGTTAGTAGGTTTTTAGTCAAAATAATTTTCTATTTGGGTTTGTTTATTTATTGTTCACATTTTTTTACTGTTACTAGTTTACAAGTAACAAACAGTTTGTTTTAGCGATATTATACTCACCTACCAATGCCAGTCGCGCTGTCAATTGTAGAGTGGTCTGGCGACCACTTTACAATTTTACTTAAATTGTATCATATTTCTATTAACATACTGAATCAATAGACATATTCCTTAAAGTTTTTAACCAAAAGAAAAGCGACTTGAAGACGATCTTTAAGCTACTTGACACATTTACGCACTTCTTCAACTACTAAAGTCATTAGCAAATCTTTATTATCATCAGGGTATCAAAATCGCAGGCATAACATAAAGCGTTTATAATATTCCTGTACACCTTATTTTGGGACTTTTAGATGCCGTTTAGACTGTTTTGGTGCAGTCGTAAATCTGTAGGCTGTATTTCCATTTCGGTTTTACCACTTGCATATAGAAAAGCGATTTATTGAAGAATGAAATTACGGCAGTTCGATCGAGTAGTACGTGTTGTTACATTGTTTTCACATACCTGATTTTCCAATAGTTATTTTTAGTTTTACACTAAATTATTTCAGTTTTGGTTCAATTTCAATATACCTTGGAGGTATTTTAGGGTTTAATTTTAATCTATTACTTGCGTATTCATTGTTTCTTAACCCTTATGTTATATACGGTAGCCTTCGTAATATATCACATTTGATAATACTTTTAGCGGAATGTATTACTCTAAAATTCACTGAAGAGTATCCCCAAAGTATTCAAATATTTTAAATCTACAAAAACTGTCAGTGTATCTTAAGCTTCAAAATTTGGTTACTAAATTTAATATTATTGCAATAGACTGCATATAATTTAGGCGAATAATATTTAGTTTTTCTTTAAATTAATCAGAAATTTAATAAAACTGGTAAATAAAACTTCGGGTTATTATAAACAACCAAATAATTTCGGTTATGTGAATAACTGAATAGTAACCTGATTGGAGATCATATTGTTTAGATAAGAAAACAACACTGATATTACTTTGTTCGGAAGAGTAGATAACAATAGCATAATTCGTATCGATTTCAGATTTATATAAAATGGAAGTCAAATAATTTCCATATATTTTTATTTTTTGTTATGAAACAAATACCCTTGGAAACGTATACATATTTGAAACGCCGTATTTTTATTTTGCCACAAAACCCAGCTAAACTGGAACAAAAAATTGAATTTAGATAATTTTAATTGCGTAGAAAATTAAAAAATAATGTCGCAAAGTAAAATAGGTTTATTTTTTTGTAATTTCCACTTATCTTTTACCTGAATGTATGAAAATGTTTTGATTCTGATATCATCCATCATAGAAATTCGTTACAGAAAATTAAGGGAATGAGTAAATAAAAAATTATAATTTAACTAAGTAATTTGATTTACGTAGGATCACGGATTCGAGTTTCATCTTAAGAGTTATATTCGTATTAAATTTTTATAAAAATACCACAAATTAGCATGAGTTACAAAGCAGAAGTTCCCGGATTAGATTCTCGGCTGGGGTTTGAAAATTATTTTGTGTTCAAACCCATATTCCATAACTTATAGTAGTCAATAATAACAAAGCTAATGGAACAAATTCATTTTACAAAACATAATTTAATCGTCTCTCTTCAATAGTTTTACTGAAAAATAGTTAATTATCTTTTAAAAAAATAAAAGTGAAGTTGTAAATCTAATGTATAAAAATTATCATAATATGTAAACAAAAAAATTATTTGCGGTGATTTTATTCCCTTTTTCTGAACTTATTTTGCACATAATCATACGCTAAAGTAACCCACTAGTTAGAAATTATTACTAGTTTTAATAAATTATAACTGGAATTACATGTGCGTGTTAAGTGCCATATTATTATTTTGCATATTTGCGCGAGTGTGAATTAATTAGTGAGAAATTTTATGATGCCATGTCCTTAATATATTTTACTACGGAATACCTTATTACATAAAACAAATAAAGCAGAGAAGATTCTTGTGAGAAGTGTCTTTATAATGCACGATACCTTATCACCCATTACAATATATTTTTAATCATATCTGAAACATCAATTTTTGATAATTTATAATTTTTTTAAGTTAAACGGAACTGAATTTATACCGACAAAATCGGTTTAATAAATTCACGGTTAACTAACCCACTAAATCATTCAGGCTCAGTGTATGCAAAATACTTAACGTAAGTGCTAATTGTATACCCTATAAATTGAAGGCGCTAGAAATCTATTATTAATAAGATGCTTCCATTGACGTGATTATTGCATATACTGACTTATGAAGGCGCTAACTAAATATTCCGTTTATTTACTAACAATGCTAATAATGTCACACTATTTATTTATCGATTTTTTTAGTATTTATTTATAACGATATAAAAATAATTACTTTTAATTACTTAGTGATGTTTAATATTATTCCTGTGGCATATTTTTAATAGTTGTTTTGAAAAGAATCCAGTTTTTTTTTATTAAAAAAAAACAAGAAGAAAATAGACTTGAATCTTTGTCATTAAAAGTACATGGTTATGAAAATTGTGCAGAATATTAAAATTCATTGATACAATGAACTTTGATTTCATGGAAAACAATTTAAGTGTTTATGAATAATTCAGTGAATAAAATCCTTAAAAGAAAAATGTTTTCTCCCTGAGAGGTATTTTAAACCAATTTTTGAATATAGTTTTGTAACAGTAAGTATTCTTAAGCGTTTAAATGGAATAATATTTTTTTATAATGCGTTACGCCTTTAAGTATCGTTCTTTGAAATTTGGAGTAACAAATTAATATACAATGTGGTTGTAGTATATTTATTGTGTTAATTTTTTTACTGTATAATCAAAATAAAAATATTAATACATACATTTTATAAGACATAAAAATTTATTTTACATTATTATTACGATTTCGTTATCATTTAACTCATTTAATTTTTCAACTTATACTTCTCATCGTCATTTCATAATCGGCATCATTATCTCATCTCCGTCATCTTCAACTTCAACTACTTCATGATTCAAGATATAAATACACAGTTCAAAGTTAAGTTTAGTTTTATTTTTTGGTTTTTTGTCTTTTTGTGAAACACACTACTAAGTGTATTTTATATTTTCATTCTAAGAATTTTATTATTCAAACTTTTATCGTATTTGCTTAAAGTTTATATTTACGTTTAGAGAACTGATTGCAAAAGAATTACACGTTGTTAAAAAAGATGTACGTCATGAAAAATAAGTAAAATAACTCAAAGGTTAATATTTTTTTGTAAAATAAAATACTGTTTTTCAGTTTTTTGAAAATTAATGATATCATCTTATTTTTATTACACTTATTTTTATAAGTGTAATAAAAATAAGATAAGAAAAAATGAATATGATACGTTAAAACTACTATCAAGTATGTATTAGTTATAAATAAGTAAAGAGTATAAGTATAAATATTATATTAATACTTTAATAATTTATCAATTAATTAATGTATAAGATAAATTAAAATAAGTTATTACTTCAAAAATTTGTGGTTATAATTAAATATTTAGATAAATTTTCATGTAAAAATATTATAGTATTTTAACTAATATTTTACCACTAAAAATTATGTACTAGATTACTATAAAATAATTATCTAATGAGAAAATTTTATCGTGATTAATTATAATATATAAATAAAAATTATAAAATTGTAAATTAGGTTACCTCTGTATGAATTTTATGTTTATTTTTATATTTACATATTTATAAGTCTTCTTACCATAGAAATATTACTGACACAGAAAAGTTAGTTTGTATAAAAATAAATACGTAGTAAAATAGTAACATTTAAATAAAAGTACATTCAGTATTGGTAAAATATGTTAATGCAGTCAACATAACATGTCTCAACCTTCTCTTCTGCTAGCCAAAAGAAAACTGACGTTTCTCTCTCGTGCTGATATAAAAGTACGGTACACTGTATAAGGCGCAACTCAAACCACCCCTTTCAAATACACTCAAGTATTATATATATAGTTCCTGTTACTTACGGCCTTTTAAAGAAACAACAATATCAAGAGACGTATTCTTGTAATATATTTACTTTAAGAGTTCAATTTTATTTCTGTAAAAGCATGTGATATACACATAATTTTAGTTAGATTAAAATATATATAGAATAGTATTATTTTTATTTAGTTACATTAAATAAATTTCATATAAATTATTTAATTAAAATTGAAAATTTAATCATTTATTTTGTTATTTGTTGTTTTTTGTAAATACTCGAAATTTGTCGGGGTTTTTTTGCAGAAAAATCGACGATCTATTTTAGTATAGAATAAGAAGCCATTGATAGATTTCCTTTTTACTTATTTTAAGAGAACACCAATTCAGGAACTTCGTAGATTATTATGTCATATTTTGGACTTACGTCATATATTGGTTTAAGGGTAGAACACCGTTTTCAGCCCATTACGGGTATATTTTTGTAATCGTTAAGAGTAATTTTTTAGGTGCACTATAAGTAACATCTCCACCGAGTTTCAGCCATCTAGCTCGTCTGTAACTGAATAAACTAAAAATATTGATTTAAGCAAAATAAGGCCCTAATAAGGAAGTTGAACACCCTTTTCAACCCATTACGAGTAAATTTTTGAAATCGTTGAGGCATATTTTTTTAAGCGTCACTATAAATAACTTCACCGAAATTAAGTCATCTAACTCGTCTTGAACTTAGAAAACAATAAATATTGGTTTAAGTGCTAAATACCATTTTCAACCCCTTAGGGATACATTTTAAAAATGGTTGAGGGGTAATTTTTGTAGTTAAACTATAAGTAAAATCTCCACCGAGTTTTAGTCATATAGCTTGCCGGAACTTAGTAAACGGAAAATATCGGTTTAAGGGTTGAATACCCCTTAACGGTGGAATGTCGAAATCGTTTATATCCGTTATACATATATTAGTTATGTCAGTGAAATCTTTAATTGTTTATAATATAAAAGTTAAATAACTTTTATATATTTTACCGTGAAGGGAATATTCCCACTAAATTCCAGCTTTCTAGCGATTGAGAAAGTAGGAAATTTAGTGATGTGTGAGTCAGCCAGTCATTATTTTAAAAAAGTGAGGGTTTCCCATTTAAATGCAGATGTGCTCCAAATACATTGTTTATTGAATACAGCCGTCTGTGACCGGTACTTCCATTTTAACGCCGTGATCATTAGTTTCATTTCTCGATGAACGAATCATAGTGTGTTGTTTTTTATGTACCAAGATGATGCTGTGATTTTTCTCAGTAATTGTAGAATTTAATGAAATTGAAATTATATTCTCCTTTTGTATTAAACTCCTTTCTTGAGTCTACAATTGTATCAACTGCTGAAGTAATTACCAACTTGTCTACTTTGGGTTTGCAATATTGTTACGGTAATAACGGTGGTTGAAGTATGTACTGGGCCAGTATGGAAGCTCCGGGAGCTTCAGCTTTCTATTTTAATTTGCTTTCTACTACTGCGCTACCAAGGCAGTTATTATTATTATTATTATTATTATTATTATTATTATTATTATTATTATTATTATTATTATTATTAGTATTATTATTATTATTATTATTATTATTATTATTATTTAAATACCACAAAAGATAATGTGCCGGGTTTTCTACAATCATCATTTTAATTAGTCACTACTTCTAAATGGTAGTACTTTTCTAACGCTCAAACTAGATTACAATAAACTGAACTGATTTTGCTATGTAATTTATACAAATACTTCAGACAAGTTCAAGAAACCGATTTATTTAAAATTCCAGCATATCCTACATCGTCTAGACATTTTGATTTAAAGGAAAGCCAGTTCCATTTATAATATTTTCCATAGTGTAATGCAATATGAAAGAAAAATCCAATACTTGTCTAATCGACACTCGTGTTAAACCCCACATCCTAAGCTGTCAGCTTTCAGAAAAGCACACGCCAGTCTTCTTAACATAATGACAGCTTTACAGAACAATCAATAAACCATAAAAATCTAGATTTAACCTTCAAAAAGGATAACCACTTATAAAATACATTCTTGATTGAGATATTTCTTAATAACATATAACTTAAATTAAATTTTTCGTAAAATTTTTATCTAATTAAAGTAGTTTCTTCAAACGAATTCCCGACAAAATTTAATAATTATAAGTTCTTATTCCATTTTAAAACTTTCTTTTCTTTCCACCTGTCAAATAAAGAAACACTAAAGTAAAAGAGTTATTGATCTCTGTTAAAATTAAACATTTTAGAGAAAAATAGTTTTTAAAAATTAAACTAATTAACAGTCGTAAAACTTTATATTTTTATGAATTTTAATAATGACGCATCCTATAATTTCAAAATGTGCGTGAGTGAAAGAAATTAACTTCTTTTTGTACGCCAATTTGATACACTGATAGATTGTGTGATAGTGAAAAATTAAATTAGTTTAAAACTACTTGCGTTACTTAATTTTTAACAAAATTTAACTGTGTATGGCAAGATTTCACCGTACCATTTTTCCTGAATCTCTGACATATGAACTTTGTCCTGTTGTAACATTTTGCAGTTTTTCATAACCGCTTTGAACCTCCTCCAAAAACTCATACAATACAGCTACTAACACTTACAAAAGAGTAATCAATTATAATTTATTATACGTTACATATTACACTTATTTATTTTTGAACTGTGATAAAAATTTTACTTCAGTATGTATTCATACTAATCTACAACTTACATTGATATCTTATTTGACTCATGATTCTTACCTTCAGTTTTTTGTTTGTTTTTTAATTTTATTTTTACTTTCTCTTGGCTATTTGAATGTATAAGAAGGAAAGTATTGTTTTCATGTCGATTTTTCGAAATCGAGTTTTCACCGGATCTATACGTTTTCAGACCCCCTGAACCCAAAAAACATGTTTTTAGCGATTAGTCTGTATGTGTGTCTGTGTGTGTGTGTCTGTCTGTGTGTGTGAACAAAATATCTCAAGAACGGAACATCGTACGAACTTGAAACTTGAAACTTAAGTTAGGTACTACTTGAACACCCGACACCAAAATTTTCATCAAAATCGGTCAACCGGACGTAGTAGTTTATTCGTGTCATTTTTCACTTATTTGCGATTTTCTCAAAAATGAATTCTACAATTTTTTTAAAAATCGCCTCATTTACTAAACTTTTTATCAAGATAGGGTAGACGCCAAGTCTGCTGAAATTCTTGGAGAGGTTTTTACGTAAAAAACTTATTTTTTTAAGATTGCGGCTTTATTATGCATTTTAGCGCAAAAATGTATATAATCAAAGTTGTAGAGAATTTAAAAACCTGCAACTTTTATTTCAAACATTTTCTTGTGTAACGCTTAGTTTAGCGGTAATAAGTGATTTTATATTTTTTTCTCAAAAACATGTGAAAAATCGATTTTTTTAAGATTTCAGCCTTAGTATGCATTTTACGACAAAAATGTCTAATAAAATTTATAGGAAATTAAGAGATCTTCAACTTTTATTTAAAGCATTTATCTCTACAGCCTAGTTTAGCGTGAAAGTGATTTTCCTTATTTTTAAGCCAAACTAAAGTTGATTTTCATTTTGCGTCTTTCACTCATAATTAAAATTAGGTTATGTTTATTGGGGTTAGTTTTTTGTTTATTACTAATGTTAGATTATATTATTAATGATTTCCATTGGCAGTAGAAAGTTGTGTGAGTGTTTCACACCAGATTTTTTTTTATATAAGTCCATCCATATACAGTAGTTATCGGATACAGTGACATCCAAGAGACCTGGTAGTTCCGGTCCCTGTAAGCGATAGTCACAGTAACCGATTGCCTTTTCTTGTAGCAAAGGTACAATTACGGTCATGTTGTTTTGTTTACCTGCTGCGAAGTAAACCACTTTAAAAGTGCTTCTTCTACGTCTTTTTTTGACTAAGTCGGAGTGTCTTCGATTTCTCTCTTTACCCTTATCAAAACTATTCAAAATTGTTTCCCTGGTTTTCCAAATTGCGGATATTGTGGTGTGTCCAACGTTGAACTTCGTTGCAAAATCCCGTTCTTTTCGCCGTTTTCCAAACACCAAATAATGTGCGCTTTTCCATCGCTGTAAAACATTTACGCGATGATGCCATATTTATGTTTATATAAAACAAAAAAATAACGGACGCTATACCAATACCGGTCGGACGTTTTTACACAAAATTACATAAAAGATATGAACTAAATTTAAGTTAACAGGACAATGAAACTATAGATCATACGAGACAAAAAGAAAAGATAGGCCTATTAGTAATCAAATTTCCGACACGAACTACTTAGGTACTGTAAATGCACGTCGAGACTAACGCTATTAAGAAAAAAACCACTTTGAAACTAGACAAAACAATGAGTAACACGCTGGCTCATACTGTTAAGAGATAACCGGCATAGTTGAAAATTCATACAGTTGTCACTAAAACCGATATGTGATTTTAACAAATATCATGTAAACGATATTATTTTATATTGCACGTAATAGCGGACTAACCTATCCGTCAAACATTGGTCACACTAACCGATAAATCATTGTATCCGATGGCACTGTATGAGATAACTATTATATAGTATGGCAGAATCCATATATTGTCCGTCTACTATCTTCGGACTCATTATCGGAGGATCTTTCTCTCAAATTTCTTCTCTTAGATTAGCCTTCCCGATCATTCTAAGGCACTCGCTCACTTACAGACAAGCAGGTTTCATCACAGTATTATGTCTAATCTTGGCTTGTTTTGAGAGTGCTTTCTTCTTATACAAGTGGTGAGTTCCTCTAGGCCATCTTTCCTCGTCTGTTGTTGTTAGCTTCCTTTTCGTTGGTTTTTTTGTTGTATTATCTCCCCGAGGTACTTGAAGCTATAAACTTCCCAATTTTTCCGTATTGTGTCTTTAAGTGACACGGGGCTGTTTTGATGTTCGTTATTAAGTTTTCTACGTAATTACATTTTTCCAATTTTTAACATGTTCTTGGTTAATACTACACAATGATTCCTGTCACAATGACTCAAGTACTCAACTACAAAGCCGAAGATTCTGGGTTCGTTTTTCTAACAATCTTGAAGAGTTTCGAATTGGACCAAAATTTGTTTAACGTTCCAACACATACGTTATTTTTTGAATGAACAAGTCGTTTGTGTGATTTTAAGTAATAAGACAAAATAATGTATTTTTATGTTTTTTCTTTCCTTGTATTTTTATCTTTATGCTTTTACAATTACTGTAAATAGATGTGTGTCTAAAGTTTTCATAATGTTTAAGCGGGTTTTTTTGTTACTAATAAAACAGCTGTGAGAAAAATAACACTTGTTAATTACTAAAGAAATAATAACAGTAACAATCTTAGGTATATCTTTTAAAACAGTTAATGAACAAAATGTGTAGCTGCTTTCCTTTATTTTGAAGACCTTGAAAGACGTATTACGTGGCCTTCTAACATGCAAATCAATCCAGAAATAAACAAAAGAGTTTATAGTTCAATATTATTCATGAAACAGAAAATAAAACTTCGGTTAATCAGCTAAAAACATTTTAACTTTGTTTAACATGAAATATAATAAGCTAAAAATATATACGAAAAGTACTATTTATGTATTAATAAAGTAAGCGCGTCAGCTCGTGATCCGTGTGAGGAATTTGTGTTACGGCATGCAGTGAAAGATTATACTATTTATAAAAAAAACATTTATCATAATGTTCTTGTCATTATAAAGTAACCTTTTGTTTTATTATTTCAATTTATTCTATAATATAGTAACTCTTTTACTTTTCTTTCATTGTATTTATTAATATTTAGTAATTATTTACAGTTTGAGTCAGGCAGTCCTCAGGAATTAAAATATGTACGTAGCATATAAAATAAGGAAATTAAAAAATATATATTTCATAACATTAATTTATAGGCCTAAATAATTGGTAGCAAATTATGATTATTATTTTTTTTTACCTCAGTCAAATGGTTAAGCCAATTCCGAGTCCTTTACACGATTCTTCATCACAGTTTTTTATAACTGATGCAATAATTTGTCGCACTTCCGAATGAATTACCGCTTTATTTTTCCGGGAAGACATATTAAAATAAAACAAAAGATATGAAAAATACACGTTGAAATTTACCTAACACAAAACACACACAACTAATAACTTTTGGCACGTTAACACACTTTAAATTTCAAAATAAAAATCACTTTAGTGATCAAAAATCATGAATAATGATTAACACATCCGAGACGCATTAGCGCAAATGTTCAACTGTATATTGTGACACGTGTATCCGTTGTGAAAAGCAATAACATGTAGGCCTATAATAAATAAATACATAGACATAATAATAATATTTACAGGATGACTAAATGTTTTTGCACTGCACGATAAGACACAAATATTAGTCACATTCTATTACGCCACCCGTCCCACTTCCCCAGGCGACAGAGATCATGAGCTGGCGCGCGTATAGTAGTAATGTTAGAAATGATAATTTTAATATTTTTATTTGTATACAAAGAGTAGCTTTTCTGCTTTCTTGAAAAATATTTAGGTTATTACTGTTGTAGTTTCTCTCGATTTTTTTAGAAATTACATTAGACTAATATTCCCATATTACAAAGTTCTCTTTCAACAAAATTTCTCTAAAACGAAAATTTTGGTTGATCCCACGCCTTCTTTAACAAAACAAAATTATTTAAATTTTATTTTCTGTATATTAGTTTAAAACTACTTGTTGTGCTTATTTTTAAACAAAATTTAACTATGTATGGGGCAAGGATTTATGGTGCCATTTTTCCTGAATTTCAGACGTATTAACTTTTTTCATAAAATAACTTTTATGAAAGGAAAATTAAAATTTCAATACTTTCCCAGTAAAGAATTTTTTTTATAACGAAAAATTATTGTAGCCCCTTGAACTACATTGTAGAGACCATTATCAGATACCACTGAACGTTTATGAAACTCATATCAGGATAAATTGTAACAAATTTTTACTACCTACGTGTGTTAATATAAATATATGTCTCAAATGTCTCAATCAACGTTCAGAGATGATTAAGGAGGAAGTGGAGCAGGGACCTCCTGTTTTAGAAACGGTTAATGTTATTAATAAACTAATAAATTAATTAATCGATGACTAAGAATCGAGAGAAGAAATGACTAACAACATGTCGAACACCACTCGTGTCATTTCATTCATTCTTTCACCCACCATCATATTCACTGGTTGTTTATCTTGTAACAGTTGTGAATTTCATTAATAAAGTTAAGAATAAAATGTCTGTTTAAACATAATTAAAACATATTGTAGATTTTCTTTTCATTAAAACATCTAAAATATCGACAGACTTAAAAAAATGTATATACTTTCCCAAAAAAATAACTATACTTACTAAAAATTGAGTTTCATTTAAACAATATTTATATTTATTAGAAATTGAAATTTCCTCTAAACGTTTGTAATCACACCACGTACTTCATAAAGTGTCCTATTTATTTTACAATATGCAAAAGAGTTTAATTATCAGTAGAAATAAAGTTGTTTTATTTTTTTCAGGTATCAATGTGGTTGCATTTACGGGAGTATCATTCTTGACACATAGTCTCAGTAATAGTACTGGTACTGTCATCGGAATAAGGGCGCGTACTTTATCACCAACTGGACTTCTGTTTTATGCACAGACTACTTCTTTCATTCACATGGCTTTATACTTACACAACGGACTTCTAAAATTCCTTTTTTCATGTGGATTACAAACGATGCTATTCAGTGAACTTAAGGATCGGGTCAATAATGGCTACCTGCTTAATATTGTTGCTGTGTAAGTATTATTTATTGGCTTGAATTTTGTGATTTTGCTTTTTGTATTCGAGGCATCCTGAAGCTTGCCAGTAAATATAACATTTTTTCGGCCGAGTTATGTGCCCTGTACAAAGTTAGACCAGTGGTGGGATTGTCACCTTAGAGCACCTGGACTTGCCCTGGGCTTCATTCAGAATCTCATATCCTAGATTCTTCCGCCCCCTCCACCAATGGGAAAATTTTCCTCTCTGCAGTCGAGACAGTTGACCATTTTTCACCTGTACCCACCTGTACTGTAGGCAGGGGCATTATAATTGGGTGCTACTACCTCAGTTGGAAGTTTGAAATAGCTGAGATGCGTTTTTTGAAACTAGTGAGAAAAGCAACATTCTCACATCAAGAGTGAGCAACACATCACATCAAGAGTGAGACAATCTGGCGCGATTTGGTTAGTTTAACAGAAACTGTGAGGCAGAGGATTGAACGATATACTGCCCTTCTAATAAAAAAGGCAGTAACAGCAAATTTCTCCATTTTGAGTTTTATATGTATACTTATGTTTAGGACCATGAGTAATCTAGTGAACTAACTAAAAAAGTCGTGTTTACAACAGTTACTATCATATCAGTACGTATCAAGGACCGATATCAAGATATTCAGAGGCAGTATATCTACATGTTTTTTCCAGGCTTACAAAGGAAATGAGCAGTATATACAGATACTAAGGGAAAAGGCAGTATCTGCACTGTAGTTACTACCTTCTTTCTCAGTATGCTACAGATACTGCTTTTTCACTTAGTAGAATTAGATACTGAATTAATTTACTACTTTGTATATCATTGTCAACTAATCATAAAACTTCATCGGTTTTAAAAGTTTAAGGTTGCACCACCTTAAATATTGACCTGTGGGCAAATTCTTGAATATGAACAACACAAGAAAAATTTCAATTTTTTTATTTTATTTGCTACAGGAATTCGTATTGATGGATGGTTTTTCTTAACCATCTGATTTTTTCTGCTTTTGTTAGTATTTTTCTTTCTTGATTCATAAAAATTACTGTTTATTGTTTTCAATTTCTTTAAGGTAAGTTAAAGAAAAGACGAGAGAAAATTATTATGACCGAATTATATTACTTTTAACTCTGGATCAGAAATAAAACGATTCTAAAGTAAAAGCAAATAAATATAATTGTACATATTCATAAAATAAGCAGTAAAAAGAAAAATTTTGACTACGCAATTATTGAATTATTCTTTCAAATTTTCTGTAAAGTTTTAAAACAGACGACAAACATGTACGACCATTATCTCAAAAATTATGAACTTTTTTGACGTTACTGTCATGATTGTCAACCATTTTTTGGCTTTTTTAATAAAACAGTATCAAAATTTTCATAGAATATTATGTATGCAATAAAATAATTATGAATTACAATTTTATATTATTTCAGAATAGAACTTGTTCCTACTGTCAATGATCCTCTCCAATGTTCTGCCTCTTTACGTCTTAATGACACTTTAGCAATGAGTGGAGAACAACGTGCATTGAATATGCTTCGAGATGTTGATCTTTTTCATAGTCATCAGTTACATATAGGAGGAGTTCCACCCCATCTCCTCCATCTAGTTGATTTACCAGTGACTACTGGTATTACTGGTTGCATGGATGAACTTCAGGTACCTTATTCTTTTAGTCTATTATGTTTAAAAGTATCAACATATTTTTATACTTTTAAAAGCTTATTAGAGTTCTATATTTCTTTCTTAATTTTCAACCTCATTTCAACAAGGTTAAAGTTTTATAAGATGGTGACAGTTCAGTCTTGACTTATGGCAGTGAAGCATGGGTGACGAGGAAAAGGGAGAAAAGAAACATCCAAACTGCTGAAATAAAATTCTTAAGGTCTGTCAAGGGTTGCACAAGACTAGACAGTATCAGAAATGAAGATATAAGGTAAGAATTGGGAATTTTTCCACTCAACGAAAAAATAAAATTGTATCGTGCCCAATGGGTCGATCATTTAAATAGAATGCCAGAAAGCTGCTTGCCTAGTGTATCGAGAAGATACAAACCAGTGGGAAGTAGAGATATTGGCAGGCCGAAGTAAAGATGGGTGCTGGAACAGGTAGAAATGCCATAAAGAGAAGAAGAAGAAGAAGAATTTTCAACCTCATGCCAAGAAGAATTTTTATTCACTCTCATATCTTGCCTGAAACTTAAACCTATAGAGAAAGTGAGTAAATTACATTATGCCACTGTCACACATTCTCTCACATTATTCCTCACCTATTTCCCTCCTTTCTTAGGTGTGCTTAAATGCTTATTTTCTTGGTTAAAGACCTCAAATAGAAGTAACAGATAAATACACTTGTCACAGGTATCCATAGCTTACTGAAATACCCGAATGATGTATTAGTCAACATTGTTTTCTGTTGGGTGCCAGGTCATGCTGGTGTGCAAAGAATTCTACCCACCAATTACCCTTCACGGAAGTTTTTATAGTATCAGATTTTTAAGTATGGTTAAGCAAGCCATCACTCTAAGCAGGGTGGGTGTACTGAAACCCAGTATAACCCAGGAAAGAGATACAGTTTATCTTTAAACCACGGCTAATATTAATAAGTGATAACCAAAAATATTAAATTTTAATCATAAAGGCACTAAAAAGATCTGAATTAATAATAAACCGAGAAAAAAATTAACTTTAGGCAAAAGGATTGTTTCTATTATAGGTACATATATCATGAGTTCACTTTTTTATATTTTATTTGCTTCCACAACTATCTAGAATTGATATCTGATTCGTCAACTGTTCTTGCTTTTTTCTTCTAGCTTCTATTAACTTAAATTTTAACAAGAAATACCGTAGTGTGTATTCATGGTAGGCTTTCAGTAGGTAATCTTAGGAAGTTTCTTGCTTAACCAGTTACTTAACTTCAGGTAAAAGCTCTCTACCGGCTGAATGTCTAGGCTGACCCAAACACCTCATGAGTTCGTCGCAGAGATATCAATCATCCTGATTTACAATATCGTTAAAAGTTTTCATCACTGTTTGAGAACTAATTTCATGGTTGCCTTACATTATTAAAAATTAAAATTTTTAGAAAGATTAAAAGAGAGATTTTCATCATTCAAAATTTGTATCATACTAAACTAATGATTTATGATTTTAGATTGATGGAGAACCAAGGCATATTTATCGTGATGCAAAAGATGGTTTTGAAATATCAGAATGTGCTTCATTAGCCTGTCTTTCAAATCCTTGTCATGGTGGTGCCACATGTGTAGAATATAAAGAACAGTGGAACTGTCTATGTCCATCAGGGTAAATAATTAAAACATTTTAAATTAAAATTTACTTGTAAATTTAAGTTATTAATAAAAAAATAACAAGAATTTATATTTCGTAAAAATGTTTTCAGGTTTGTTGGTGTGACATGTAACCAATCAGTTTGTGCCAATAACCCGTGCCAATATGGAGGAACCTGTGCTGAATATCCAGGCAGTGGATTTATTTGTTTATGTCCTTTTGGAAAGCATGGGCTCTTCTGTCAAAATGGTAATAAAATAGTTAATTACAAAACATAATTTTCTTCTTCTTCTCAGGGTGCCGCTCCGGTCCGGAGGTTGGCGATCATCATGGCGATGCGTACTTTATCTGAGGCTATACGAAACAGTTCCAGTGAGCTCTTCTCAAACCAGGTTCTTAGATTGGCCAGCCAGGATATTCTTCTTCGTCCCGGTTTTCTTTTCCCGTCAATTTTGCCCTGCAGAATTTGTTGCAGCAACTCATATCTGTGCTCGTTACGCATTATGTGTCCCAAATACTGAAGTTTACGTGCCTTTACTGTGTTAACTAACTCGGCTTCCTTGCCCATTCGACGTAAGACTTCCTTGTTGGTGATTCTTTGGGTCCAGGAAATTCTCAGTATTCGTCTATAGAGCCAGAGTTCAAAAGCTTGCAATTTGTTAATTGTTGCCTGTGTTAATGTCCAGGCTTCTACTCCGTAGAGGAGGACTGAGAATACATAACACTTCAGCAGTCGTAATTTCATTGGAAGTGACAAGTTATGGCTCTTGAAAACCGAACCCATGTTATTGAAGACACTTCTAGCCTTTGCAATACGACATTTTATTTCCTGCGAGTTATCCCACGTCTCGTTTATACATGTGCCCAGATATTGACATTGTGACACTCTTTCTATTCTAACCCGATTGACTACAATATGATCGTGTGCACCAATCTGTTGTTTGCTGATGATCATCACTTTTGTTTTGTTAGGATTTATCTCCAATCCATATATTGCACTAACCTCTGTTAGCTTGTCCATTACTTTTTGTAGGCCTTGTATGGTGTCGGCAAATACCAGCGTGTCATCAGCATATCTTAAATTGTTCAATCTGATTCCATTTATTGATATTCCCTCCTCTATATTATGTAATGCTTCTCTGAAAATACGTTCGGAGTACAAATTGAACAGGATCGGCGACAAAATGCATCCCTGTCTCACACCTCTCAAGATTTTAACTTCATCTGTGTGGTCTTCTCCACATTTCAGTACCGCCGTTTGGTTCCAGTAGAGATTTGTTATTATTTTGCGGTCTTTTGCGTCTATTCCTATCTCCTCTAGTATCGCCATCATCTTCTCGTGCCTGACACGATCGAACGCCTTTTGATAATCAATCAGACAGGCAAAAACGTCGCAACTCACATCCCTACATCTCTGGAACAGTATTTGCACACTAAATAGAGCCTCTCTAGTCCCAACCGCATTCAGGAAGCCGAATTGATTGGGCGAAATTTGCTCTTCACAAATTTTATACATTCTTTTATGAATTATTTTCAAGAATAACTTTAGGAGATGACTCATTAAGCTTATTGTCCTGTGGTCTTCACACTTCTTAGCACCTTTCTTCTTTGGTAAAGTTATAAATTCTGACTTCAACCAGTCCCTTGGAATGATTCCTCTTCTATAAACGGTGTTGAAAATTGTAGTTAACCATTGCACTCGTTTTTCATCCATCAGTTGAATGATCTCTGCAGGAATTCGATCCAGTCCTGTTGCTTTTCCCTTTTTGAGCTGTTGAATGGCTGCTTCTACTTCTTCCTTTAAAATGTCCGGGCCATCTGTATCCTTGATCTCTGGCTCCACCTCCTGTCGTGCGTCATAAAACAATTTTTCGAGATACTGTTTCCAAGTGTCTTTCTTTTCTTCTTTATCAATTATTATCCTTCCGCTCTCATCTACTAATTTCCCATACGTTTTCTTCCGAAACATTCCCGTTGCTTCCTTGACTTTGCGATGTACATTAAAGTCATCATATCTCTTTTGATATTGTTCTATTTCTTCACACCTCTCCCTTTCCTCCTTCTCCTTGGCTTCACGTATTTTCTTTCTTATAATGTTTTGCATCTTTTTATATTTCACTGGATGTTGTTTCAATTTTCTTCTTTCATCCATTAGGCTCAGAATTTCCTCTGTCATCCACGATTTCTTCTTCCTTCTATCTACTTGTAATTGTTGTTGTTTGACTTCTTCCACAACTGCCTTCAAGTTCTCAATCTCCGTTTCCACATTGAGATCGTGGCTCTCATTTACACAATCGTTTATTATTTGTTTAACTTCTTCTTTTATCACCGGATCATTCAGCTTCCTTATGTCCCATCTCTGTTCCTTTTTAGGTATTATCTTTTTCATTCTAAATTTGAAAGTACCAACCAGAGGCACATGATCGGATTGAATGTCTGCTCCAGGATACGTTCTTACATTTATACATCCATTCCTAAATCTCTTATTAACCAGTATATAGTCTATTTGATTACGTATTATTTGGTCAGGTTTATCCCTAGGTGACTTCCAGGTGTATAGTCTTCTTGGTGGTTGCTTGAACCATGTGTTCGTGATTACTAATTGATGTGTTTCAACGAACAGTTCCAAAGTGTCACCACGGTCATTTCTTCCTCCCAGACCAAAAGCACCCACCAACTCAGATGTCCTACCTTTCCCAATTTTTGCGTTAAAATCGCCCATTGTGATGAGTATTTCATGTTTCTTTAGTTTTTTGATAATGTCATTTATACTTTGATAAAATTCTTCTACTTCCTCATCTGTATGGTCCGCTGTGGGAGCGTATACTTGAATTACGTTGATATTAACTGGAGCCGCTCGAAATTGTACCAGCATTACTCGTTGTGATATGGGTACAAAGTTACTGATGCATTTAGCCATTTTGCCCGTCACAATCACTCCGACTCCCTGCTCATGTACTCCTGTTGATGTACCCGAGTACAACACAGTGTGTTCTGCAATTATGTTTACTCCTGTACTCGGCCATCGCATTTCACTAATGCCAAGTATATCTAGTTTCATTCTCGTCATTTCTTGTATAGCATTGCGTATTTTACCCGCTTGACTCATTGTTTTCACATTCCAAGTTCCGATTCTGATGTTTGCCTTTTGTTTAATCTTCTTCACTGCCGTGCTTATAACTGTCCCTCCCGGAGACCCGATTGAGGGACTTACTCCGGATGCTAATTTGGTTACAAGCATTGCCATGTAGATTACGAGGGCCTAAATTCATTTTGAATCTTTAATGAGTTGTCTGGGTCCTAATCAGTCGTACTCATCCCTATGCCGTTGACCGCTTTACAGCTCTTCCGCCTTGGGAGCCCGTTTCCAAACTCCAGGACAAAGGGGTGCCCTTACTATTATTAGCTCATCCGCCCTAGACCGTTGGCCTCTAATAGTTGATTGTTTCTTCCGACAATCCTTCGGTTGGGTAATAATTTTCTTAACCAGGTAAAATCTCTAATTTAGAGAATATGAACCTTATGTAACATTATTATTTAAAGTGTTTAAATTGTTTTATCATCAGTCATTCAATGGTTTCATGCAGTGTTGCAATACTCTCTTCTATATTGATCAATTCTCTACAATCGTGTACAAGAATTACAGCCCATCCAGCCACCCTAAACACTTATTTTTATATTCTTCTTTGGGCCCATCTTCCCTTCCCTCCTTCAAATACTCCCTCCACATCCCCAAAAACAAATGTAAAAAGTTATGCAATAATACCTTGAAAAGCCACCCCCAATGTTTAAGGCACTAGACCTAACTACACCACAAACTGGATGTAGTGGCTTCAATTCCCAAATAGGGTCTGGAAATTATTACATATGAAAATCTGATTCCTTATTGTAATCCTTAGTAGCCATTATTAACTAAAACAGTTTATGATTAGTTATTTGAAGTAACACAACAATATCATTCTTCAATTTAAAATTTACCAAATCCATTAGTTATCACTTAGATATTTGAGATGTTAGGTATCTTAGAAGTTTGAGTAATTATACACAAAATGTTAAGAAATATAAAAATATTTGTCATACATTTTGTTTCAGATTTAGAAATAGGTCAACCATCTTATTCATCAACGGTAAGAGGTGTATCGTCTTTCACAGCATATCCACTGCCAGGAGCAATTCACCACAGTTTTGAAATACGATTTCGATTTAGTCCAGATTCTATGGATCAGATAGCATTAATGGTGTTTATTGGACAAGGACATACTCATGATTCGACATCTGATCATTTGGCTGCCAGTTTTATTAAAGGATATGTTGTTCTTACTTGGAATCTAGGTTCAGGTAACGTATCAAAAATCATTTTAATTTAATAAAGAATATTCAAATCAAAAATATATTTATAAAAGTTATTTTCATTTAAAATATTAGATCATGCAGTTCAATTAGAATCATATCGAATTACAAGGTTTGCGAAGAAAAACTTTTGGAAAAGCTATTGAGAAATATTTGGCTTTCACTAAATATTATATTCATTTATTTTATTTTTAAATCTACAGTTAGTCATTATTTAATCTATGATTTTCTATTGAAATATTAATGAATATGTTTATATTTATATGGATATATTATTTTTTTATTTAAATTTGCATCAACAGCTGGTTCATTAGTAACTATAGTGGGATATGTAATGGCAAGTTTAACTTGAGAGAATTTCCAGACCATGGCCAGGAATCAAACCCAGGACCTCTGCATGGTAGGCTAGCCGCTATCAATATGTTATGGAAGCGGCCATATTTATATTTTATTTAAAGGGAGCCGGGCACGAAAAAAATGAAAAATATTGATTCCGGATTTTTAGGCTTTTATGTAGTTTGAAATCTCTGCTATAAAATGGCAAAAAAATTAAATTCAGAGAAGTAGAATTATTTTTATTTATTTATTTTTGTCGAAACTACCATAGTGACGGCTGCATTGGGAAGTGCTTAGTGTTAAACGAATTAGGACTAGATCCAAGCAAAAATTTCTGTAAGGTAATGCTGAAGTCAGATTCACAGTGCAAAACAAAAAGTGAAAAATATTTGGAAAAATTATATAAAAAAATTTGAAAGGAAAAGGCAGTGGTAAAAAGAAGTTAGGGAACTGGTACCAAGATGAAGAGGATCCAAATAACCCTTCCTACGTGATAATAGATGAATTTCTTTTTCTGATTTCCGTAAAGTCTATTTTTCAAGGGTTGAGTACCTTTCTTTCAGGTACTACTGAAGGTATCATTTTAAAATTTTTATAACAAATTTCTAACACCAATTTCTGCAATCTGTCAGAGAATTATTGTATTATCTTAAATAGTTTTTGAGAAAAAAACCCTTAAAAGCAGTTTTAATGCATTATTATATTAATAATTTTAAAAATTAGTAATAAAATTGCTAAATGTTATTTTGTAAAAAGCATCCAACTAAAAGTGTACAATGTTCTGAATTTTCATATAAATAAACAGAATGAACATATCTTTACCGGTCGCTTAGAAGAAGATACAAACGTTGACATGGAGAAGGATAGGGTACACTGCTCCACTTAACACTATTAATTATTAGTTTTAAATGAAAATATATTTTTGTAAATGCAAAGTCAAAAATTGGGAAAGGGTCGGCTAGTTCATGGTAAACAAAAAGATGCTAACATTTTTCTGGATTAATCAAAGAAACTATAGAGAATCTTTGGTCAGAATAGCTCAAATTTAAAATAATTTATTGAAAATTTGAATAATTACTTTTTCAGGACCAAGAAGAATATTTACGCCACGTTCACTTTCTGGGAAGCCTGGTCGGATTCATTCCGTAAGACTGGGTAGAACAGGTCAACAAGCATGGCTACAAGTTGATAATATGGAAAATGTTACTGGTTACTCACCAGGTCGTCTCTCAGAACTCAACACCAAGGCTGTTATGTTTGTAGGTAATACAGCATATTTCTAAAATAGTATTTTATACCATTTAATATAAAAAATTTTGACTTTCAATTCAGCTTATTAATTTTATAAGCTCTAATTATTTAATTTTCTTCATTTAATAATAGGAGTTTCTTTTTTTCTTTTTCAGGGGGCCATAAAGCAATAAATTTTACTGGTTTACCTCATGACCTTCCATTACACACTGGATTTTCAGGTTGTATACATGGTGTTGAAGTACGTACTGGTCATGTGACAGTTACTGTCGGTCAAATGAGACAAAGGGCTATTATAGGAAGAGGTGTTGGTCAGTGTGGAACACAACAATGTCACAATTCAACATGTTTGAATGGCGGAGCATGTTTAGATCATGGCGCTACATTTACGTTAGTTGAGAAATCTATATTTTCATTCAAAAATTTCTACCCTGTTCCTTCCATAATCCTTCTCCTCCTCCTCCTCCTCATCCTCCTCCTCCCCTGTCCATCCCTTCCTCACCCTTCCCGTTCCCACTACCTTCTCCCTTTTAAAAGAGAACTATGTCCTGTTTAACCTGAAAAATTATGTCTAGAGTGACACTGATGAAGAACTGTCTCCCATCATATGAAGGACCTACCCTTAGGTCTTCTGATTTCCTATATTTGGGATTTTGTCAATCAAAATACTCAAAAAAATTAATTTTTATTTTTAAAAAATCACTAATTATTACTACACAATGTACATCCATGATCATAGTATCACTTTTACAAAAACAAAAAAGTATAATGGAAAATTTAAAACCATATTTTTAAGATAGATTTTAAATTCCATTTTTAAACAATTTGAATTATGCATACTCAGTATGCCTTCCATGCATTGTACATTTTACATCAAATAAGGCATTAATCAATTCTAACCAAACAATGTCCTCTGCTAAGTGAATATGAACAAAAACCAGAGAAATAATGGTGACTGAAAATACACTAGTTAGGAATACATTAGGCCTTCATATCATCACTTAAGAATATGTAATACATGAATTAATATTTTTTAATTTTCATAGGTTGAAAAAATCAATTCTAATGATCACAATTTATACTGAATGAGCGACAAAAATTAACACTCTATGTAAAAGTACCTAGATTATCTTGTTCTATAGTTATTAATCAAGAAATACTAATGTAATTTTGTTATTGCCACTATTTTTCTGATAATTAAGAGACACTTAAAATTTTAGTTTCTCAGTAGCTTTATTTGTAGTTTTAAATCTTTCACCATGAGTTAAATGCTCAAATATAAATAAGAATTGATCACAATTCATACAAAATACAAACAAAAATACATACGAAGTGTGCCTAAAAAATTCGGTGAATGGACTAAAACCATTATTCAACAATTGAAAAAGGTCACTCGCAAGGAATTGGTGGAGGACAAACCACATTCTAGCCGGTCATCCACAAGCAGGACACAGATTTCTTGCCAGCGCAAAAGTATGCACATCAATTGTACACTTTTTCTACTCACAGTATCCTGCCTATAAACTTGCACCAATATTTCATGGGTTTCCGTTGCCATTTTACCTAATTTGAACCAGAACTTAATGTTGCTCAATGGTGTCATCGCTGCATGGCTTTTTGACGCAACTGCTCAGAACACTCGGTTGAAATGAATTCAGGAATACAATACGAGGAGCCTCACGCAATCCCAGACAAAGGACAGGTCCAGACATATCCATGCTTGCCTACACATGTAAATAACCTTGTTTCAAGTGTTGAAACCAGTATATTAGACTAATCGCCAAATTTTTTAGACACACCTTGTATATTTTTATTCTCATTTTTAACAGGTGCTTGTGTAAAACTGGATGGTTTGGTCCTGTATGTGCACTAAGACAAAATCCATGTGATTCAACACATCATCACTGTTCTTCTGGTTCAACTTGCGTACCTCTTGAATCAGGATATACATGTGACTGCCCATTAGGACGTGCTGGAAAATTCTGTGATAAAGGTATTAGATTATCAAAATACATTTTAGGTAATAATGTATACCAAAATGATTTGGATGAACTAAGACTAAATTAATGGATTAAAAGAATAAAAAAACTGAAGAACATTCATTACCTAAATATCTGAGTATTACTGTAATAATGTAATATTATAATTTATTAAAACATCTTGAAAGGATTTAGTAAATAATATTAACTGTACACGAACCAAAAAACTGTTCATTCAGCAGCTATTATTGTCAGAACTTACAAGGTAATTTTATTTGTATCCTATATTTTCAGCTGTGAAAATGTATTACCAATAAATTCACCAATATGCAAGTATCCTATTTTTACATTCATCCTACTGTTGCATCATAGTGACAAAGTAGTTTCTGGCATAACTATTTATGAGTACTATTTTCAGAGTACAGTAAATTGTGGTAAGATTTTCATACCACATGATTCTTTTATTGAGAAAATATTGTGGTTTTTACAGTCTCAGTCATCCAAAATACTTAAAATTACCCACAAGTAGTTTTAAAAACAATATTAATATTAGTAAAACTGTATGACTTTGTAGTTACTAAGAGTACCACTTTAGTTCTAAATTCAATTGTTTACAGTTCCTTTTTTGTAAATCTTTGAAGTGATAATGTACATAATAAACAGAATTGTACACTATGTACACTATGTAACTAAGTACATGTTGCTAATCAAAACACTAAATTGTTTAAACAAAAACCTACTTATGAAGGTAGAAAATACATCAATAAATTACCACATGCTTTAAAAAGTTTTGGTGTAATTTAAATTTGTTTATAAAAAGCTAAAAAGATACTTTATAGATGAAACATTTTACAGTGTACACAAATTTCTTTCTAAATAGTTTTTGGTTGAAAAATATACAGACTTCTAAGTAAGTGTTTAGGCTAATTGTGTATTATTTGATACAAATGGTTGGATGTCACGCTTGTTGAAGTAAGCAAGTAAATGAATAGTAAGTAATGAATTTAACATATTGTTAAAATTTAGGCTTATCAGTTGTATCTTGATATGTCCTATACTCCCATCCAGAGCCTTCTGGATGCAGTTATAAAAAAATATTAAAGAAAAACTTATTGAATTTATACACGTAATTTCAAATGTGTATATTTTCATAACGGAACATTTTTTACTTTCTCTTGCCTGTATGAATTTATAGGAAGGAAAGTATTATTTTCATGTCGATTTTTCGAAATCGAGTTTTCACCGGATCTATACGTTTTCAGACCCCCTGAACCCAAAAAACATGTTTTTAGCGATTGGTCTGTGTGTGTGTCTGTGTGTCTGTGTGTGTGTGTGTGTGTGAGTGTGTGTGTGTGTGTGTGTGTGTGTGTGTGTGTGTGTGTGTGTGCGCGTGCGCGCGCGCGCGTGCGTGCGTGTGTGCGTGCGTGTGTGTGCGTGTACGTGCGTGCGTGTGCGTGTGTGTGTGTGTGTGTGTGTGTGTGTGTGTGTGTGTGTGTGTGTGTGTGTGTGTGTGTGTGTGTGTGTGTGTGTGTGTGTGTGTGTGTGTGTGTGTGTGTGTGTATACAAAATATCTCAAGAACGGAACATCGTACGAACTTGAAACTTGAAACTTAAGTTACATACCACTACCGGACCCGACACGAACATTTTCATCAAAGTCGGTCAAACGGAAGTAGTAGTTTATTCGTGTAATTTTTCACTTTTTTGTGATTTTCTCAAAAACTGGTTCTACGATTTTTTTTTAAATCGTCTGGTTTAAGTTATTCAGTTTTTTATTCTCTACAAGATAGGGTAGGCGCCATTTTTGCTGAAATTCTTGGTGAGGCTGTTTTCACGTAAAAACGTTGTTTTTTTTAAGATTACGGCTTTAATATGCATTTTAGCGCAAAATTTATATAACAAAAGTTGTAGAGAATTTAAAATTCTACAACTTTTACTTCAAACATTTTTTTTTATAACGCTTAGTTTAGCAGTAATTAGCGATTTTCTGATTTTTTTCTCACGAAAACGTGAGAAAAATCGAATTTTTTTAAGATTTCGGCCTTAGAATGCATTTTACGACTAAAGTGTATAGAATAAAATTGATAGGAAATTAAAAGACCTACAACTTTTATTTAAAACATTTTTCTCCACAGAGCCTAGTTGAGCGTGAAAGATTGATTTTCCGTATTTTTAAGTCAAACTGAGGTCGATTTTCATTTTGGGTCTTTCACTCATGATTAAAATAAGGTTATGTTTTTTGAGG
This sequence comes from Catonia carolina, assembly GCA_035578175.1. NCBI lineage: Eukaryota > Metazoa > Arthropoda > Insecta > Hemiptera > Achilidae > Catonia > Catonia carolina. The sequence continues at coordinate 89,391,234 of JAQMRL010000002.1, forward strand.
TTAGTTTTTTTGTTTATTATTATTTCTAATGTTTTATTACTAATGTTAGGTTATATTGTTTAAATTATTTGCACTGGCAAGAGAAAGTTGTGTGAGTGTTTCACACCAGATTTTTTTTTGTTTCAGTTGAAAAACTATCAGATGTAAATTTTTCTGGACTACGATCATATCTTTCATTACCAGCAGCTGACTTCCATTTACAACAGATCTGTATCGATTTTGAAATAAGACCTATGAAGAACAGAGGTCTTGTCATTTTTTCTGGAGAAGGTACTCGAACATTCTTGTCGCTATCATTGCATGGTGGAGTTTTGGAATTGAGAGTTACGCCTTTAGGTAGACAAATTTTTGTTTTATATTTACTACATAATTTTTTATCTGCCTATAACAGACAGGCGGAGAGTCAATATTTACTCTCAATCTGTTCGTTGCTGGGCTAAAATAAATAGTTCTGTTTCTTATCACATGGTCAGCCAATTAAATGACTGAATCATTTAAGAACAGAAGAGGTAGAGGTGTAAAAGACACTAATCAGAGTTATTCCTTTGAAAGTAATGGATTTCATTATACAGCCAGACCCTGTGGTGAATGAAGTGAAGGTGTCATTTGCAGAGTGGAAAATATGTCTTTTTCAGAGGGCCCGGCATGCTGATAAGCATACTTTTCCATTCAGTGAGGAAGGCAATGGTAAACCACCTCACTCCTCGTTTTATTTAGTAAAACCTCTGCAGGTTCAAACCAGCTTTTTGGCTGATGACCTAAACAACAACATAATTTTTTATACTCTTTTATAAATTTAAAAAATAATTCTCAGTACTAAACTATTAAAGGTGTTATATCCACAGTCAGAGATAAGAAAGGTATGAAGTTCAAGTCTTTATGTTAAAGGTTATGAATTACTGAGGACTACTGCAACCTAAACAAAAAACATTAATATTAAAATTGAAATATAAATTTCTAAATCACCAGTAATAAGGTAACAGTAAACACTTACCAATGTTTATAGCACTTTTGTGTACTTTAGTAACTCTGTAAAGAATGGACTTATGTGTACTTTATACACATATCTTCAGTTACTGAGTTACTGAAGATTTGTATGAAGTACACAAAAGTGCTATAAACATTGGTAAGTGTTTACTCTTACCTTATTCCTGGTGATTTTAAAATAAATATTTCAATTTTAAATATAATATGGCTGTTGATAACACCTGCATAGGATGTTTGATAAAACAATATTGAAATATAACTTTGATAACTATTTGACCCAAAAGCATGGTTCTGAATAGCTGAATTTATAGATGGTAGTTTTTTACTTTCTCTTGGCTACATGAATATATAGGAAGGAAAGTATTGTTTTCATGTTGATTTTTCGAAATCGAGTTTTCACCGGATCTACACGTTTTCAGACCCCCTGAACCCAAAAAACATGTTTTTAGCAATTGGTCTGTGTGTGTGTGTCTGTGTCTGTGTGTTTGTGTGCGTGTGTGAACAAAATATCTCAAGAACGGAACATCGTATGAACTTGAAACTTAAAACTTAAGTTAAGTACCACTTGAGGACTCGACACCAAAATTTTCATCAAAATCGGTCAACCAGAAGAAGCAGTTTATTCGTGTCATTTTTCACTTTTTTGCAATTTCCTCAAAACAATTTTTTTTTAAATCGCCTCATTTACTTAATTTTTTATGCTCTACAAGATAGGGTAGGCGCCATGTCTGCTGAAATTCTTGGTGAGGCTGTTTCCTTGAGAAAAATGTTTTTTTTAAGATTGCGACTTTAATATGCATTTTAGCGCAAAAATGTATCTAGTAAAAGTAGTAGAGAATTTGAAATTCTACAACTTTTATTTCAAACATTTTTTTGTATAACGCTTATTTTAACGGTAATTAGCGATTTTCTGGTTTTTCTCACGAAATCTTGTAAAAAAATAGATTTTTTAAAGATTTCAGCCTTATAATGCATTTTACGACAAAAAAGTATAATCAAATTTATAGGAAATTAAAAGATCTACAACTTTTATTTAGAGCATTTTTCTCTACAGAGCCTAGTTTAGTGTGAAACATATTTTTAAGCTAAACTGAGGTTGATTTTCACTTTACGTCTTTCACTCATGATTAAAATAAGATTATGTTTTTTGACGTTTTTTTATTTCTAATGTTTTATTACTAATGTTACATTATATTGTTCATTTTTTGCATTGGCAAGAGAAAGTCGTGTGAGTGTTTCACATCAGATTTTGTTTTTTTAAATGTTATATTAGTTAAGTTACACACAACTATTCAGTATCACATTAGATATGATTTGAAGGATAACTACCTCAGTAATGCTGTGGTTACCATGCTACACTACAAAGCAGGAGGTCTCACATTTAATTTTTTGGCAAGAGTCTGGAATTTTTTAATCTGATAAAACACAACTGCAGTTCTATGGTTAAAACCAACTGTAGTCGTTAATTATCAAGCTGTTGTATTACTTTAAATAACCATTAAGGAATATATAAGAAAACATTATTATATTTGTGTTTTACAATAGTTATGTTTGAATTCAAATGACTCGGTTATTAAAGAACAGAAGAGTTGTAAGAGGCAATAATCAGTCAGTGTACAGAATAAAGAGAAGGAATCATTTTCATATATGTATTTCATAAAAGAAAACAAAAATTTTCTGCATGGAAATAAAATGCTTTTCAGAGTCTTATGTTTAATTAATAAGCAGTTATATTTCTTAACCCAGGTTAAATGTGACAATATCAAAACTACATACAAGAAAATATTTGGCATATGTAATCATAATGATATTTTTAAAAGTTTCTCTTAGGATGCAAAAATAGAAATAAATGAGCGATTGTGATAATAATTTCATAATTGATTAGTTTATACAGCATTGTCTCTTGCATTTTCGTAGATATGTAAAATGTGAATCTGCCACTGTTTATCAAACAGATAAATTGTCAGTCTTACAGATTTCCATGTATAATGACCAATATGTGTCTTTATAGCATTAAAAATTTCAGTAATTTTATAATGTAGGTATTTATAAATAAAATTTGAGAAATCTCAGATTCAGAAGTAATGCAGTCTGAACAGGTGGAAAAAGGCGATTGGATGAAATAGTTGTTGTAAGAAGTGGAAGAGTTTTGCCGCTTGGTGTATGGCATAAAGTAAGAGCTGGGCGATATGGGCAACGACTCTTTCTCTCAGTCGATGGTTCTGTCAACGCTGGAACTCTTCAATTCGGTGAAACTATACTGCCTACAGTCAGCCCATTATATATAGGTAATCACACACTCATGTTTAATACTATAATTAGTATTATAGTATTATACAGAGTGATTTTTTAGTCCTGTTACCCAATTGTTAATGTCTGGTAATATTTTTCTAAAAAAAATAAATTTTGTTTTGTGACACTAAGTTGGTAGCCCTACTCAACCAGTATGGATATGGCAGTGTGAGTTGATTCTCCTTGAGCTGTGTAAAATTTTGTGCCATTTCCGGTCGTGCTACGAACAGAATGTCTTTTATCCTAAAACAATCTCTTGTTTAAATCTGGAGGCTTAAGCTCTAGAACTAATCGTATGTGATACAGATACAATTTCAATTTTTTAGCAGCTTTCTGAGCACTCGAACATGACAAATCAACATGCGAGGAAAGTTTCTGTAAACTTTTCCATGGAGAATTGAGCAATCTTGTTTTCACATTCTCTTAACGTCATCTGTCAAGAGAGTTGGTCGACCACTACGTTTTCTGCTGCAAACAATACCTGCCTCTAAAAATCAGTTAGTTAGCCTAGAAATTGACTAGAATAGAGTGGAGGAACACCAAAAAATTTAATTTGAAATGATTCTTTTACACTCGCATACGATTTTGTAGCAAAGTATTGTTCAAGAATGAAAACCCGTTGTTCTAGGGTAAAAGACATACTGTTCGTAACACAACTGGAAACAGCACAAAATTTTACGCAATTCAAGGAGAATCAACTCAAACTGTCATATCTATACCGGTTGAGTAGGGCTACCAACTTTGTGTCACAAAACAAAATATCCCTTTCTTAGAAAAAAATTACCAGACATTAACAATTGGGTAACAGGACTAAAAAATCACCCAGTAGTATTAGTATTAGTATTATAGGATTTGTTATCAGAATAGAAACTGATAAGCACAAATATTAACACTACGTTTACATTAATTACCAGTAAATTTATTACCTTTTTTCATTACTACTACTTACCTATTTGTTGCTTCATTAAACGAGTCATCTAACTATGATTACCAAAATGTTTGCTCAACTTACCACAGCATTTGCTCATAAAATTATTTATTTATTTTTTTTATTCCTAATATGTGTTCGTTGCAATCTATTCAATCGAGAACAATAAGCAACCCCATGACCCAATGAGATGAGGATGATGTGTATGACGTGTAAATCAGGTGTAGTCTTGTACAGACCCAGGTCGACCACTCCTGAGAGAGTATGGTTAATTGAACCCCAACCATCAAAGTACACCGGCAACCACTGTCTAGTATTCAAATCCGTATAAAAGTAACTACCTTTACTAGGATTTGAACCAGGAACCTTCGTCTCTGAAAATCAGCAGTTAAACAGCTGATTTTGGCGACGACTTTACCTCTAGACCGACCCGATGGGTTAAAATTATTTTTAAAACAAAAAAATTTAAAAAGACCACCTTCATGGCATAGTAAGTAGTGCTTTAGCCTAGGAAGTGAAAGGTCCCGGGTTTGATTCCCAGCTAGGGTCTGGAAATTTTAACACATTGAAAACCATATTACAGTACCAAAACCCTCAATAGTCACTAATGATCAAGCTGTTGATGTGACTTTAAATAAAAACTAAAAATAAAATTTAAAAAGGAACTCTTCTGTATTATAGGTACTATGTATCATCAGTTATGTATTTTTTAGCTTTTTTTAAACAAATACAGACTATCTCAGCTTTTTAAAGCTTGTGGTAATTAGCAATGTTGTATTTTGCTCCTGCATAAATTTTTAGGTTTTTATTCAAACATTCGAGTGTTGTGATCAGGAACACAGTTATCAATTCTGTTTCTTGTGTTGTGGATATTTAAATTCTGTAAAAAGGTATTAAGTTTATATTTTTGTTAGTCCCTCATTGGAGCAAATCTATTCAAGGATGGAAAGACTGTTTCTGGGAACTCTTCTTCCTTGCCCAATACTCATTCATTCTTTTAGATCTCTGGAATCTCTGATCCTCTGTTATCTTGTACTATCTTTGAGTTGGAGTTTTGGTTTTTAATTTTGCTTTTTGTTATTTTTAAGTGTAGTTTTCCTCCTTGTTCAAAATCTGTTCTTTCAGGTGATGACCCACCTGAATACCATCTTCTCTGAACAAAGCCAGATGGTGGAATTTTCCTAAAAGACCTTCCCATAATTGACTACCAGATTGTCAACTGTAATGGAAATAAATTTCCGTTTTACAACTCTGGAAGTGTTCAGAGAGGGATTTCATTTCGTTCACCAGAATAAGTCTCCAACCCCAATCTAAATTCATCCAGGTGCACCATGTGGAGGCTCAAACCAATTTATTGAGAGATTTTAAGTTTGGAGAAAAGATAAATTGGTTCTGAATCACTGCAAGCAGTATTGTGCTTTAAATACACTTATTTCAAATACATACAAAGAAGGGAACTGTAAGCAATTGAAGCTCTGTAAATAATGGTCTATATGAGCTTACATGGGTTTACATGGTTACATGGGCTCTACATGGGTTTGCTCCCACCAAACACCTGATTTAAGTTTTCTGAATTTTAAAAACTTTTATCCTATAACTCCTAAACGACTTTTAGTCATTTTTTATCATTTAATCTGGTAATTTTTTTAATGCAAATACCCCAGATAAAATTTTCAATAAAAAGCATAAGATTAACATCTTCCTGGTGCTACTCCTAGAAACTTCGTTGTTGATACACTTTCTAGGATATTATTATGAATAAAGACATCCTCTTCTCTATTTTTCCTTACATTACATTTATTGTATTATAATCTGTTTTGTATTTCTTTTTACCAGATTTAATAAATATTATGTATCAATATGATTGATAATGGAGTTGGAAAAATTTTATTTTTAGGAGGTATTCCAGATTTATCAGATTTACCATACGGCACAATGGCTGATCTGCCGGTTTCATTTACTGGTTGTATCCGCCGTTTGTCAGTAAACTGGAAACATATAACACTTGATGAGAATAAAGTATTAGCTGCCAGAAATATTGCAGATTGTGATGGTACTGCATGCGGGGGAGACTTCTGTCAAAATGGTGGAACTTGTTGGTTGGATACAATGTTCAATCCGCATTGCACATGCCTTCAGGTGAATAATTATTAATTTATTACAATTTTTTTTTAAGAGTTCTGAGTATGAGAGGACCCAAAAAAACAAGACTGAGAGCCCACTGCCATTCGTGGACTTAGTAGAGAGTTCTCCCACTACATGGGAGTAAGTCGAGACCTTCACAAACAACTGCTCAAATGGCGTTGGTTTAAAGTTTAATGTTTGATTGTGGTGTTGTTTTTCTCTTACTGTTGTCGTGTTCTGCCTGCAACATCGTTAAGCATCAAAACAGTCTTCCACTGGCCTGACGCTTCTGAGTCATACCCATAACACCAACTCTCATCACATCTAATGACTTCGGTCAAAAGGTTTGGATCATTTTCAATCTCTTTCTTCAAGTCCTGACTCAAATTCAATCGAACGTTTTGTTGATCCTGTTTGAGAAGGCGATGAACAAATTCAATGGTAACTCGTCTCATTTGCAAATCATCAGTCAAAATCCACTGGCATGAATTCCAACTCACGCCTGTCTCTTCTGAATATTTATCGATTGCGGAACGACAATTCTCGTTGGTTTACTGGTGGGTTTTTCAACAATTTTTCGAGTTGTTAAAGGGCGTCCTGAACAAACATAGCCTTCAACACTTATCTCACAAGATTTAAAGCGCCCAAACCATTCAAAAACTTGTGAGCAGCTCATAGCATCCTCATTGATAGCTTGTTGAAGGATTTCGTAAGCTTCCATTGGAAGCAGGAAACAGAATTTCAAACATATCCTTTTGTTGTTTAAAATTTGCCATAACAACATCACCGATGGAACAAGACAACAGTAAGAGAAACACAACAATATGATCAAATGTTAAACTACAAACTGACGCCATCTGGGCAGTTGGTTTTTGGAGGTCTGTACTAGCTCCATCTAGCAGCAAAACTCTCTACTATGTCTACGAATGGCAGCACACTCTCAGTCCGGGTTTTTTTGGGTCCCCTCTCATACACCAACTTCATCAATTTCCAATAAAAATAAAAAATAAAATTTCTACGCTAATGATGTACTGAAAAGACAATAGTGTGCGGTTCCAAGCTCTGTGTAGTTGCGGGGTGAAGGGTACGGGTGAGGTATAATGAATGAGAGACGCATGCTGGGAGAACGATTGTTATATTACTCTGATACTAAACATTCACTTTCAAACTTTCCATATTTAACTTATTTGTTTGTATTTATTATATTTATTTATTTACATATTTTGATATAAATTAGCAAGTTAAATATTACGAATCCAACCAAGTTAATAACCTGATAGGTATTTGTTAAATTAATACGCCGGATGATAAGAATATTTTTTTAGTCTAGTTAGTACACGCTACCACTACAAATGCATCAGCTATAAAACACTACTAACTCATTCATTCTCCCACTATTATAGCAATTCACTACATTCCTTTCAACTTCACGGAGCTGGAACTGAAGCAATACGTATACTAATTTTTAATAGAGTAATAAACGAAAAATTGTTGTCAGAATAATATTTATTATGACATCAGCGAACAAGATTTAACTTTGAAGACCTTTGGTAGTCCTGATTTTACCGAAGTGCAATAAGGAATTTGGCATTATCAAGTCACTGGTCTCAAGAACCTTAGACTTAGATCCGGCCCCCAGACTGGTGTAATCCGGCCCGAGACTGAGTCCTGAATGACAACATACCTACTAACATTATTTACCAAGTTCCCAGGAAAGAAAAGTGTTCAGCTTTGTCAACCGAAACAAAAATTTATTTTTTCGTATTTTCAGTAGCCCATGGCATTTAATTTGGATTGTGAAACAGCCAGAACAAAATTTTTGCTTGAACTAATTCAGTACCAGTGTACTGAGTGGAAGCACTTGTTTCTTAATGTCCTAAAAGTAGTTTTTTAAGTTGCTATGAAATTCTTTCAAATTTGAAATCTCATGCCCAGAAGATAACTGCTACGTTCGCATCATCCTGTGACTGAACAAATTTTTTCTACCCTGAAACTTTGAAAAAGTAGCGTCAGGTACAGATTGATAAATGACCATTTAGCTTCACTTTTGAGAGTCAGCTCATCCCAGTTACAAACAAATTTTGAGACACTTTAGAAACACCGGGTTGGTCTGAAGGTAAAGTCGTTGCCAAAATCAGCTGTTTAACAGCTGATTTTTGGAGACGAAGGTTCCTGGTTCAAATCGTAGTAAAGGTAGTTATTTTTATATGGATTTGAATGCTAGACAGTGGTTACCGGTGTACTTTGATGGTTGGGGTTCAATTAACCATACCTCTCAGGAATGGTCGGCCTGAGTCTGTACAAGACTACACCTCATTTACATGTTATACACTTCATCCTCATCTCATTGGGTCATGGGGTTGCTTATTGTTCTGAATTGAACAGATTGCAACGTACACATATTAGGAATTTTAAAAAAAACTTCAGAAACATAGTTACAGTTCATTTCATCGCTTAATCCCTTACATCCCTTATGTTCAATCATAATTGAGTTTTGTAACAGTATGTGTAAATTTAATAAAAAAATTATAAAAAAATTAGTCTTTCTATTTATTTCTTCTAAAGAAATTTTGTTGGCCCACCTAGATAGATTACATTTTCCTCTGACCCTCTACTACAAAAATTTGCCCATCGCTGCCTTAGACCCTGTTTCTCCATATCTTTTAAAACCCCATCCTTCCACTCTTTTCTGGGTCATCTTAGCTTCCCCCATCCAGCTAAAACCCATAGCCAACTCTTCTGTGGTAACCTATTTCCTCTATTCGTCACCGATGTCTGTACCGGATGAGTTGTCTTTCTTCAATTGTATCCATTAATAAAAATTTAGTGTTAACTTTTTTCAGAAATTCCTCATTTGTAACTCAACTCAGGATACTCAACTGAAAACTTCTTCAAAACTAGGTAAAAAATGGAAATCTTTGTCATATTGTATTTTAAGTGTCCTATCAGACAACACGTTTAGAACAAATATTCTCATTTACAATCAATGAAGAGGTATGAAGAGGTCATTTTATATGACTAATATTTTTAAAATCCAACAGTTTAAATATATGTAGTAAAATAATATAATTTTGGTTTTACAGTATTTTACTGGCAATAGGTGTGAAACAATGTTATCTTGCATTGAAGTATCTTGCCAGCATAATGGAAGATGCATTAAAGAAAAAGGAAAACATCCTAATTGTCAGTGCTCTAATGGTTGGAGCGGTCACTTTTGTGAATTAGGTAAGGTGATTGATATTGCTTATGATAATCACTTAACTCTAGGTCTTTACTTACATATGTGGTATTACTTACACAAGCACACCAGTTAGTTATCTTCCAACTTTGGAACAGTTTTAATTATTAGAGTTACTAATTATGTATACATAATTCTTCTCCAGCTAGATATTTTTTTAATTTTCACGACAACCAAGTACAAGTGGTTGTACTTTTCCAAACTCATTGACTGGTATGTATTCAACTACTAGCAATTGCACACATGATGGGTAGAGGCTTATGGCTGGCCTCAGAGGTGTGCATCAAATTAACGGGTTCATTGCTCCTCTTAGTTTCATCCTACTTTTTACCTTTTCTTGGTATCACTAGGAATACTAATGTCAATTTTTAGAATTACAACTTTTTGCAAGACGCAGAATTAATAGTAATTGCTTCATAACAGTAGTTACTTTTTTCTGCCACTTAGGATCAAGTGGTCATAATTTTAAAATGCTTTATTTTTCAAAGGTATCATTTTTACTTTCTCTTGGTTTTTTCTAAATTCTTTATTCATGACTTCTTTTAAACTTGGCAAAGTACATTCTTAAATTTATACAACCATTATCAAAAATTTTTTAATTATAATTATTTTTTATACTTAAATATAAAATATCTTTTGATCTTACTAGAATAAATGAATATTTAGATTCCCTATTTTTGTTTGTTTCATTAGTTTACAAAATTACATATTAATTTCAGTTAACCATTAATATTGCAAATTTTCTGTCTATAATAGTATTATTAATATAATAACATTTATTTAGTATTTATTTTATTTATTTATTTAGTATTATAATAGTGGAGGTAGGTTGAAAATTACATGCTTTTCAGAGAGCCTGGCATGCTGATAAGCATACTTTTCCACTCAGCGAGGAAGGAAATCGTAAACCACCTCACTAATCATTTTACTTAGTCTAGCCTCTAGATGTTCAAACCAGCATTTCGGCTGATGACCTAAACAGCAGTAGTATTATAAACATGGTAATACATACTTCAGGCAATTTATAAATGACAATTTTTAGAGTCCATTAAAAGTAATCAAAAGAACAAAATTCGTAAAGATTAAATAAAACTAGTTAATTATTTAAGTTAGCTAATGACTGAAATCTAGTTGTTAATTAAAATTTAACTTGTAATTTTAATACTATCTTTTTATAAGAGAATTTAAAACACAGAAACTAATAAGTAAAATTTCATTATCTCATTCCTCTACATTGAAACTAATTATTTAAAAATTTGTTTTCTTTATAGAAGTACCTGTTGGAGCTCCCCATTTCAGTGGAGATAGTTTCATGGTGGTAGATTCCAGCCCATATTTACAAAAACGAGGAAATTTGCTCAGTGAACAATCCCGTATGAATGTAATTGACTTCTTGTATCTAAATTTTTCAACTGCTCAACAAGATGGGATGATCCTGTGGAGTTCGCTGGTAAAATATCCTTGTTTTAGTAGTTTTGCTGAGTGCTATGAGAGACATAATTATTTATCTCTCGCTAGCAAACCCACACCAATTTTCAAAACTAAAATTTGGGTCAATTTTGCTATAATGTTTTTTTGTAATATTCTCATTTAATTTTAAGTTGTAATAAGTAAAAAATAGTCAAAATAATTTTCTTTTTCTTTATTCATGATTTATAACTGGTTGAAGTTGAGAGATATTTTAATCTCACTTAGCACTGAAGATGAAAATCTAATTCTGGGGAAAACAACAAAAACAATAAATGTCCTAAAGTTTTAAAATGAATACTAATAAATAATTTTTTAATTTTCTTTAGTTTTTACAAATTGTTTTTATTTACTCATTTTTACTATTAATTTTTATTATTATTGACACTATGTCATCCATGGGCACAAAAATGATCATAAATAGTGTCTGCAAATAATGTATGGAATATTTATTATTTGCACTAAACAGAAACAACTGAAATCTGCTAAAAATTGTTTGAATCCCTTATAAATTTTTAATAAAAAATGCTACAAAAATGCTAAGATCATTTCCAGGAACTGCAGAACTTTTTTAACATTGACCAGAAAGTGTTATTGACAATAAATTATAATGAAATAATCTCTCAACTGTTTTTTTTTTTTTGTTTGAAGTACTGGAGACAAATTTCATCTCTCAAAAGCAAATGTGGCAAGACTAGTGAGAGACATATTTATCTCTCAGTAGTGTACCTGGAAGGTCTTGTTGATTGGGCATAGTACTCAACCTGTTTTAACACGCTAAAAGTTCCAGATGGAAAAGAAATCTATTATATTCAATTGTTTTCTTACTCTGAATAATGATAAGCTTGGCTGAGATTATTAGCTACTCTGCAGAGCCGCGCAGAAACATATCAACGGGAACCTGAATTCTACCACTGACCTAATTCTTGATGATTTCATTTAATTGTATCTTTTTCTGTCAAACAGGGGCAGGAGTTTGTTGGAGTTGGTGTAGAAAACGGGCTTATGAAGCTTGTTTGGGCATGGGAAAGCACGGATGTGTCAGTTGTAAAAGTGCCTGGAATTTGGGTGGCAGATGGTGAATGGCATGATGTTATTATCAATTTTGGTTCTGAAAACATAACAATATTCATCGACCTAAATGTTTTAACTTATGAAACACCAACACATCGTTCTATTAATAGTGATGGTGTATTTTATTTAGGTAAATTATTTTGTTTTGTTTACTTATTTATCATTATTATTATTATTATTATTATTTGCGTCAAGCTCCCAAAGTGGAAGTCGCTAAGTATTTAATTATGGATTACTCTACTGGGTACCTTCCGTTTTTTCTCCACCCAGTATGCTTTCATTCTCTCCGAGAATGCCTTTTTCCTATCCTCAGTCCATCTAGTTCTGACTTTTTGATGTTTTTCCACTGGCTTGACCTCCCAGTCCTCAACGCATTTCCGGATTTATCAACTTATTTATTATATTTATTTGTTTTACTAAGTTAAACATAATACAATTATTACTATACTAAGCTATTTACAATATTTTTATTTTTAACTAAATATACTTATACGCAAAAACTCTTCTTCACGAAGAGTTCTGTCCGCGCAAAGGAGTAAACAAAAAATTTATTTAAACAAATTTATAAATACTAATAACTACTATAAAAAATAGTATTATAAAATCTAAAAAGGGTACGAGAAATACATTAAACGGTTTTTGTTGAAAGCATTAAAAATAAATGATAAATACCATTAAATTTATATAAAAAATATTAATAATAATAATAATTTTAATAACAATAACATTTTTTAAATTACCTTAGATTATGTACAATTGTATTAATAGAGAAAAAACTTCTTTTTTCAATAACTGAAACTACTTTACAATATATTTTAGGGAATACAATGTGGATATTTTTACTTATAAGAATTAATTCAATTAATGAGCACAGAAACAAAAAAAACTAATGCAATGAAGAAAGCAAAAAATAATCAGAGAACAGTTATTTTAAAACTTGGAAAAGTTTCTCAAGTTCTAGCTCATATATCGATGGGATATGATATTTAAGTTTATGTTTCATAAGATGTGGTGATACAATATTGTGTATATACGATGGCAGTACGTTAACAAACCGCCCCTCAAGATAGAGAAATGACTTCTGGAAAAATGTACTATTTGGTTTCCTTGTCCTTATTTTTCCAGCATTCCTAGTAGCACAATTGGATTTATTGAGATCAATTACTACACCTTTACATTTTGTTGGTTAGGCCACCTCATAGAAGACTAGATTCAAGCCATAACATTTTACTAGCTAAACCTCAGTAAAAAAAATTACTATTCAAGAGGTGTTTTAACAGTGACCCCTCACTGAGTTGAAATGAGTGACTGCTTGTCAATGTATTGGGTCTCTTGAGATCCACTACCTATCCACCATGCAGTTGACACATTTAATTCACAGCAGAATCTGGGGATACAACAAACCCATTAATTTTAAAGATCATTTATATTACTGGCACTATCTTTAGTAGATTAAACAAAAATAGTTACCTTTTAAAACCTTGAAACTTGTATGTCGAATAGTTAGTGTAACATTTCATGCACATTTGATGAGCAAGATCATTATACACTAACCATACATCATTAAATGATTTCTGATATTTAAACACATCTTTGAGGAGTGATAGACTTTTACAGTTGAAGAGCTAAGTGGATTAAGAAGCACTTTGAAAAACTTTTTCAAAAACTGGGTTTTTGATATTGATGAAGATGTTACGTGTATATTTAGTCAAGTAGATGACATAGAAAGCTGTATCATGACAATTTAAGGAAAAACAGTGGATAAAGGAATATTTATCTCGTAGCCATCATTTTTTATAATAATATCAGTTTACAGAAGTAATAAACATTTTATCTTCTTCAGTAAAGGCATTTAAATCATTCTTTAAAAATATCTCATGAAAATTTTGTATAATTTATATCAATCTCTCATTCTCAGAGGATCCAATACAGATTGTTGGTGAATGAAGGTGGTATATTCATTATAAAGTTACAAGAAAAGTGATTTTGAAGGAAGGTTTGAAGAACCTTTTTGTTAAGTCACGTCAACATATTATTTATTCGCGACTATTTTGGGTTATAAACCAGTGGGTTTGAACTTGTAATAATTTTCAAAATCCAGGCCAGGAATCGAAGCCAGGACTGCTTTACGGCATAACCCACTAACCAAACGGCCATAGAGGTGGCCTTGAAAAGCTTTTAATTGCCTAATCTATTTTTTTCATGTTTGGGTAAAGTGTAGGTACCAAAACGAAAAAATTAGACAATTCACAATAAATGAAAGCTTTAGAACTTTGATCGTATTTTTTTAAAAATTATAGTTTTTTACACAGCACTTTCATCCACTAAGCTCTTCAGTTCTTTCTGTGAGTATGTTCTGGATTTAAATATCATCTCAACTGCCAATTTTTTATTTTAACCCACCAGGTTGGTCTAGTGGTAAAGTCATCGCCATGAATCAGCTGACTTTCGGAGAAGAAGATTCCTGGTTCAAATCCTAGTTACTTTTAAATGGATTTTAATACTGGACAAAGGTTACCATTGTACTTTGATGTTTGGGGTTCAATTAACCTGATTTTCTCTGGAATGGTTAGCGTAAGTCTGTACAAGACTACAACTCACTAGCATGTCATACATATCATCCTTATCTCTTTGGGTCATGGGGTTACAAACACACATTAGGGATTAAAAAAAAACTTTAGTATTTTGTAGAGTGCACGTGAATCATAGTATTAAGTTTTATCTAAACCCTAATTGAGATTTAAGGTCAATAATTTCATTTTGCCATTGATTTGTCTTTTTAAAATAACATTGTTGTTTAACCCAAAGTTTTGTTTATGTCTAAGTTCCAACTTTATAACATTAAAGGATGTAAAATGCTTTCCAGTATTAATTGTTTTAGTGTATGTTTAGTAACTTCAATTTTGTAATTTTTTCAGGTGGTTTCCCACAAGAAAATGAGATTGAAACTGAAACACAAGGTTTATTTAAAGTCCAATTTAATGGATGTATAAGAGAATTAGCTTGGACAGAACAAACAGGAATAACAGATTTTACAAATTATCTTGGAGAAAATATTGGCAGTTGTGATGGAACTAACCACTGAATAATTTAATTTTAGCTAAAAATCTGAAACTGCCAAAATTCAAGATAGATAGAAAATAAAGAGCTCCCTGCAGTGGGTCCCTGACTCAAAACTTAATTCTCTGATACCAAACAAATCTAAAATTGTTAATTTGTTTGTTTTTTGAATCTCCAGAAAAATATTACGATGATCTAAATGAAAGGGAGGGGTTTCCAAAGTAATGCAGTTCTTTCATAAAAATATGTATTAAAAAATTTGAAACTAGCACAGGGTATGAGAGAGAGAGGTTTAAAACATTTCTTAACCCTTCGTGGACGGAATTAGTGACATGTCACAGGTGCATGTTATTAACGATTGGGATAAAAAAATGTGTTTTCCTAAATAGAAAATTGTTTTTAAACGTGTAAAACCCATGCAAATTTCATCGCATACATTTTTTTCTCTTTACTTTTACTCAGTAATAGATGCGAATCCATTCATATTTAGTCCTGAGTGACATGACTTATGCGGATGCTTATAAATAGAACTGACTAAAAAATTATTCATGTTGGATCGCAGAATAAAAGAAGAAAACAATTTTATAAGTACAAAGATTATTTTAAGAAATATTATGATTAAAATGGACAAACGTAACACACGTAAGTATTAACTAACAGAGGAAGCATTTACTGATACACCAACCTTGTGACAGCCACGAAAAACTGGCGGGCAGTGCTGTCAACCCAGCTTCTGTAGGTGAAAATTTCCTGGAATATTTAGATATTTTGGCATATAATTAAGACAAATTATTTCAGTCAATATCTTTTTTGGATGAATTTGAAATGTGCAGACAAATTCACAAAATGATGATAACTATTCAAGACGGTATGCAGATATATCTGCGAAACAACCTGTTGGAGAGATTTTTTGGCAAATATATTCATCAGTAGTTCGCGGAGGACTATGTTTAAAATTGACTATGATTTACAGATAGCCAAAATAAACAACACAAATAAATCAACCAATTTTCCCAATGTCATGAGAATAATTTGAAACCAAATAAAATTAACAATTTTGGCTCTTGTCAGTACTGTTGTTACCGCACAGGAAAATTATTGTCATGTGTGAATAGATTTAATCAAAATATATCCAGCCTTGTCATTTAGATCATTAGTTTTCCGCTTTAGTTAAAAAAATTAAAAACTTAAAGTTCAGGTTGGCTCTTTTATCTTTTGTGCATTTTCTGTAAGGAATTTTAGATAATATTGATTTTATAACACAAAACCCAGTATATTGGGATTCATAAGTTGGAATCTTACTAAATTTTCTGACCATTTAAAATAAATATTACTTAATTTTCAACTCTCATCTACTACCTGGCATTCAAATTTTTAATTCGGGGACCCACCATTTTAATTTTTTGTTTGAAAATTTCTTTTTCATTCTAAAATTGTCTATTTACCCTTAATATTTGGCAGAGTACTCTCAAAAAATTTTGTGACAAATGTGCAATACATTACATTTTTTTATAAATTTTTTTATTAAATTTTGAGATAATGTTAGAAATGTTGTAATATTGTAAAAAAAATAAAAAAAATATAAGATTCAAATCTTTATAGTCAAATTATATAATTTTTAATTGATAATTTAAAGTTTTGTTTGGTTATAATATTATTGTACAATATAATTTTTGTTAACTTTTATTTTGTACTTTGATACAGATAACATAACAAAAACAAATCAAATATGAATAAAATATTATAATATAAATAGGTGAATAAATGGAGCAAGTTATGGTATTGTCATTACAAATCAATTTGTTACAAACAAATTTGTTTTAATAACATTTGGAATTGTCAAAAAAATGTTTAAAATGAATGTCATTGTTTAATATCTTTAAAACGCTTAGGTATTAAAAAGTGAATCTTAAAATATAAATACAGTATTATAAATTAAATTATAAATTTAATTATTTATTAAAAGTTTATAATTTTTTATTATTAACTATTTTGTTCAGTTTTAACAGATAAAGGTGGACATTAGATGTCCAAACTAAACAATTTTTTGTGCAACCAGAAGCAGTATAAAACATATTATTTTTTGTCCATAAAGGTAATCTTCTTTGTTTCAAGTAACACAAATATAATTTTAATAATGTACAATCACTTGTCCATATGATTGAAACATTAAAAATATATTTCTGTGTAATATAGGTCTATAAAAATATAAATTAATAGTAAGTATTGAAGTAAAAGTAAGAATTAAATTAACTCTTGGCATAAAATATATAAAAGTTCCTTTCTCTGTATAAACGACTCAAATGTGCATTTATTTACTTAAATTTTAATAGGAATTTTGGACTTATTTTCACACAACATAAATATAATTTTTTTTTAAATTCATGAATGAAATTAAAGTTCACTAAACATTATATTAATCTCACACAATTTTTTGTTGATAAGTGCACAACATAATTTGAGTACCGTACTGTAAATGTTAATAAAATTGTGATAAAACAATGATTTATGTGCAATATTACCTTCTTAATAATTTAATACAGTATTAAAAAGAATATAAAAACGTCATTTTAAAACTGCAATAAAATTGCAAAATTTGTGATGTGTATCAAGTTGTAAGCTACCAAAATTCTGTTTTTTCAAACTTGGGTTGTACTTTCATCACTACAAAAGAACTAAAAAAAGAATCAACTTGTTTTGAAAAAAAATTGTTTTTGTTAGGTAGTTTTAAAATTAGCATAATTTTGAAAATTATTACAGTATTGTAATTTTAACACATGTACAAAATTAATAATATCTAATAAAAAATATTTAATATTGTCATTGTTTGTTTCTTGATTTGAAACATACTACCAAACTCAAGTTTTCTGAACCACAAAAACGTTAGTGTTGTACTAAGGATAGCATATAGATTTATTTATTCACTTTCACATTTCACAAAACTTTATTTTAGTGAGGTGTGCATGAATGTTACAAAGGCAAGAAAGAACTATCCTTGAAATCATTGAACAATCTCTCCACATACGCTGATAAATACGTAGGCTACTGTAGTCAATTTATCAAGGCCTGAATGAAGCCGATACACAGCTTTGTGACTGCATCTGTCCAGTGGAGAGATGATTTCATTAGAAAATAAATGTTTCTGAAACAATATTTCTCGTGTGTATTCAGTCAACAGAAAGCAATATATTGTATTTATTTATATTGTATTATTATAAATTTTATATGGATTTTTTTAATAATAGACTTCCAATTACTATAAGGGGTGAGTTAAAGATACTCATTACAGGTTACCATACCACATGTTTTACAATGCTTGTTTCTGAACTTGAAGGGGAGGTAAATTCATTATGCGACATAAAAAATTGAAGCCATTATTCATAATGGGTAGTGCGTTTTATATTTAAGAACTTGTACAAAACATAACTTCAGTATGCTTTGCGATTAATTATTTCGTTTGATTCTAAACCTGTGTTTCGTATCGGCCCACATGGGAATACATTCCTACTTCTTCACAATTCAAACTGTTGCCGGGGTCGATAGATGTCTCTGTAATCAACTATTTTCTATGGATTAACCTCAATTCGCCAATAAACAAGCCATCACAAAGTTGTAAACATTGTTACTTGTGATTTCACTTTACAAAATGTTGACCCGCTATTCCGTAATTTTATGATTGTTGTATAATATGTACAGTGCTCTTTTTCTTAGATTATGCGCTAGGCGAAGTTTTAGATTATTTGCTGTCAGTATTTTTATTTTTGTGATATTTATTCTTATAAGCAGAACTTTAAAAGTGAAAACGAACAATTCTTTGGAAAGTATATCAAATCTGGTTCCTAATACGGTACATTTTATCATATTTAACAACACGAAGTTAGAATTTACTTCATTTCTGTCAATCACATCTGTTTTAAAAGTAAGTTCAACGAATTCTTTGTTTATATAATTTGCTTCTGTTTTGTGGTGAAGTACACTGTAACAAGTACGAAAGTTCACAGGGAAGTATTTCTTTGACCACAGGGCAAGTTACCAGAATTAAAGGAGTAAAATAGATTTATAGATGTTATGAAGTCTTAATATATCTGATAGCTGATATCTTAACTGTGTTATTCTACCAGATGATATCTAATTGATTTAATAAAAATGTCTAATAGTTGACTATGTTTACCATTGATCTATTCAAAAGAGTCACTGACCAAATAACATGTCTCTCAGCATTTGTTGGAAATTTTTTCCTAATAGCGTGTATTAGATTAAGACACAGTATCAATTTTGGCCCAATTTTGTTACCTATTTAATTTTCATGTGGCAAATTAAGAATTAAGTGTTATTGAAACATCACTTTCCACTTGCTTCCATAGATAGATTTTCTCTTTTGTGTAATTATACTTTTCTGTGAACTTAATTATGAGTTAACATTAATACTGGAATAAGTATTTTGGTTATGATAAGATGGGAGAGGCCACTATTGTATAAATGTTCATATGAATGACTGAATATACATCATCTGAAAATTTTCATAAATTCTAAAAAGTTTAGTTTCTATTTTATGTAGAAACTAAATACCATCTTTTGTTTGTGTTGCTGTGATTATGGTGGATACACCGAAACATCCCAGGCAGAAGTAGGATTGTATAAAAACTAGTTAAAATTTTAGTGATATAGCAGCTGTAACAGGTCAGTGAAAAATTAAATATTTTACAATAGAAAAACTAAACATTAATATAAATAAATTTTTTCTAGGTTCATCGTCCAAAGAAACTACTAATTCATTGTGATTGTGAAAAATTTGAAGGACATTACTGGTCGTTATTGACTGAGTTATCACAAAGAGTTTTGGTGCCAATTCAAGTACTTTATTTAAAAAGACCAACTCATGTATTTGGTCAGTCATTGAGTTCTGTATTCCATGCAACAGACGTAGCAAGAATACAAGTATTAATGAAATATGGTGGTATTTATATTGATACAGATGTGGTTGTATTAAAACCTTTAAATGAATTTTTAAAATTTGAAATGGTTATTGGTTGGCCTTATAAAGAAAACATTGGAACTCAAGTAAGTTACATTTTTAATTATGTAAAATTAAGAAGGGTTGTCATGCATTGGTTATCATGTTAAACTGCCAAGTAATAAGTTCCAGATTCAATTTCCGACTTGGGTCTAGAAAATTATTACAAATGTTAAAACCAGCAAGATACTACAACCTGCCAGGCAAATTATTTGACTTAAATAAAGTTGAAGAATACAATCTTTTAATGCACTACGCTACTTCCCCTACACTTACACATATGCTTTTAAAAATCAGTTAAGATTAAAATACAGTTAAACTTACAGGTTAGGTAAGCTACTCATTCTGCTCTAAGTGAAATCTGTTCAGACAAACTTATTGTTCTGTGCACAGCTATATTACAACTTAAAAATACAATATTACATTACTGTGTAATACATCTCAAGTAAATGTGTTGTGTGTTCTCAATCATGTCTGTCTACTGTGGGATTTTATTAATGGACGTTACGCTCAATTTAGTTTTTTTTATATTCGACTGTTGTGAACATTGAAACTAATGTAGCTGGTAAGATTAATGAGTGGAAAATAGTGATGAAAAATGCCAGACTGCCGAGGAATCAAACCCTGGCATAATTATGCTGACCGGTACGCTAGCTTTACCAGTGGGCCAGCTTTCAGTATGGTAGATCTAACAGATTAGATTTGCATATAAATTAAAACAATCTCTAAATCTCTAGTCCATGTAATTTTTTAAATCAATTTTTTTGTCATCAAGCTTGGTAATCATAACATTTTTGCCTTGTCAATGAGGTTGTTTTTCAACACATTTAAAAATGTATTCATAATTTCAGGATTTCAAGTTTTGATAATTTTAGGAACGTATCAATGTTTTACAGGGATTTCTTAATTCTTCATATCATTTAGATATACAGTTGCTAAATTAATATCAACCAAACATCACAATTTGAAAACTGTTGTGCTTTAACATCATTACCAAATTTGGTTGTCGTCGTCGTCTTCATGGATTAGGCTGTGTGTTAGCCTGTTCCGGCGTCCATCTCTTCCTCGGTGTACCAATACATCTTTTACCTGTCGGATTATGGATCAATGCATTTAATGGAAGGCGATCTTGGGACATTCTTAACACATGCTCTGACCACTTTTCTTTGTATGTCCTTATAGTTTTCACTACCAAATTTTGTTGTCGTCGTCGTCTTCATGGATTAGGCTGTGTGTTAGCCTGTTCCGGCGTCCATCTCTTCCTCGGTCTACCAATACATCTTTTACCTGTCGGATTATGGATCAATGCATTTAATGGAAGGCGATCTTGGGACATTCTTAACACATGCTCTGACCACTTTTCTTTGTATGTCCTTATAGTGTTCATCAATGGTTGGGCACCGCAAGTTTAAAAACCGTTGTAAGTTTTTAAATTATTGTCGGTGACTATGCATTGGAGAACAGTGGAGATACGTTGTATATTTTGGAGATATTTATGAACTTTGGACTATGCATTGGAGATATTTCATAAGAATTCTGAAAAAAATTGTCATTAGAGTTGATAATAATTAACTTAATATCCATTAAGTGAGTAGCCTAGTTTCAAAGATGACAATTTCCGTTTCTTTTTTTTTCAGAAGAAGGGGTAAACTGTTTTACAAATATCTAGTTTATCTACAAGTCTGTTTTTTTCTGTGTGTTATTGGCATCTTTCAATTAATATTTACAGAAATATTTTCATTTTACTTTTTCACCGTTTAATAAAAAATCATAATTGAAGGATGGCGTTAGCCACTTTTGTAATTAAGAGTATTGGAATTGGCTCTTTTTGTAAATAAAATGTTTAATAACCATTCTTCTGGTTTGGCTACTCTTTTTCTTCTGTTATTTTCAAGTGTTTCCTCGACATTTATCTCCATCTGTAAAATTAAAAATTTTTTAAAAATAATCAACACAGTTTTCTTTCAGAATAACATTAAGAAATAACACCGCACGTAAGAAAAACCATCACTAGTAGTTCCAACAATCACATGATGGAATCCAGCATTGCGATTGGTTCTCTGTAGAGTTAGCCAATTTTGTTATCAAGCTATTTCGGAGTTAGTCAGTTTTGTAACTAAGGACAATTTTTAAATGGTAATTTTATACTGGTTGGGCCATTTTTGACAGAAAGTAATCTCATATTTAAATTCCTTGGGCAATTTACTACAAGAATCAATCAAAATCTCCATTTTGAAAAAATTGAGTTGGCCCTCTTTGAAACTAGGTTACTCAAGTTTTGGCACAGATGATTTTTGTCGATTAAATAATGTTAATTGTTTAAAATTAATAAGATCTCTTAGACTTTGCTCTTACTTTATCATTCACAGCTTATTATCTTGTGTTTTCAGATTTTAATTGCGCACAAGGATGCACGGTTTCTGAAGCTTTGGCTAAGTGGTTACCGTAGATATCGACCGAGAGCATGGTACTATAATGCTGGACAATATCCAACAGAACAAATACTTGAAAAGAATCCTGAAATCGTCCATAGGGTACCTGAATTATTTGGTGTAAATAATTTATTAGATAAACTTTATGGAAATTCTAAATGGCCTGAATGGCGAGATTATTTTACCATACATCTTCTTAGTCGTCATCCACCAGCACCGAAAGGTCTGAATGAAACAACGATTCTTAAATATACGCCTCCCTTTGGTGAAATCGCTAGGTGGCTACTTCATGAACTGGAACCACATATTACAACATTGCAGAATAGTATTCTTTATGGTTCCACTACTTTTCCGCCAGATTATATTCAATGATTTTCTTTTCAGAAAAAACATTTTTACAAATTTTGACTTACCATCGTTAAACTTAATGTCCCATACTTTGTTTAAAATATTTTGGAACATGGTAATGGAATGAAATAGTTATTAACACAGCTGGTTAAGAATTTGACTCATGTGACCAAGTGATAAACCTTTAATAATAAAGTAGACATAATTATTATTTCATGAGAAATTGTAATCGCTTTATGTTATATTATTGGTACCAAATTCTAGTATTTATATAAATTCATGAACGGTTTTGAGGAGGAGATATGAAGCAATATACTCAAATTAAAATAGGTAATTGTTGGTAATGAATACATTAATGTTTGTTGAAAGGTATGTGATAAAATAATCTTGTACAGTAATCCCTTGCCTTTTTCAGCCTTGATATTCATGGTTTTGACTATTCCGTGTTGCTTTTTCCAGTATCAAACTATTAAGAATTATAAAATATAACATTGTTTTCTCAGATTTTATTCAACGTAATATTCAGTGAGTCGTATTATGTAAATATAATGTTATATTAAACAATAGAATAATGTTACTAAATGAAAGAATGTAGTAAAATCATATAAATAACGCTAGGGTGGAACACCATTTACGAAAAATGATGGTACCTGCTCAAAAATGTAAACGACACTATGGCTGCACCCTTGAGTGGATACAATGAACTTGCCCATTTCAATACCAGCGGCATATCTCAATAGAACTCTGCATGAGTTCTGTTAAAATATTGAGGTGTGTAGGATATTGTATGGAGCTTTGCATGTTAGTCAACTGTCTTTATATTGTGTTGTTTCTTCAGTTAATGTGCCTGTTGCTTTATTTAAGACCAATCTTTTCCCCTCCTTCAAGTTACATACAAAAAGTTAATTTCATTTTTCAATTCATCTATACTTTTTCAGGATGCAAAATGTCCACACGTACTAAAATAAAAGGTTATAATGAGTCATGCCTTTATTTGTAAAAATTGAACTTCTTCAGTCATAATTGGTGAAAGTGTAGCCTTCAGTTACAAGGTTTTTTAGCACAAATAAATGAGTTGATGGTCGTAACATTTACAAAAAGGAAGAAAATATTCAGAGAAATGTAAGAGAAAGCACTTTCCAGTCAGCAAAATTACGTCTACATGTCATGATTATAATATTGGAATTTAAATTTTATATTTAATTATCACACACACCCCCCACTTATTCCAATTTAGGTTTGGTTTGCTATTCGCCATGAGTTTGTAAAACATAACAAGGGATTACTGTATTCATAAACTAAATTTTTGTCATCAAAATTAATTTCTGATACTAGGTGAACACTAATTGTAATTACTATTACAAATTTTATTGTTCTTGATTCTAGGATAAAATTTGAGTTTAAAGCTTAGTTTTTGTGTTATATCTGATGTATATTATGGTAAGTTATAAGGGGGGCCACTAAGGTATAAAAGCTAGCAAACCTACAAATGTGTGCATCTGTTTAAAAAAAAATATTTTCTTGGCTTGTTTATGTGTATGAAACATTGAGTTTAACTAATTTTTCATAAAGTATTTTTTTTAATTATTAGCTAATGATTTGTCAAAATACTGGTACATCTTTTTACATCTTCATATCAAATCGTAAATCATGAACGAACTTAGCCCACCTAACCATTTTTTCTCTTTACATTGCTATACATTATGCAATTTTTTAATAGTAAAAACTAGGTCAGCATCAAAAATATAAATGTAATTTAACAAGCAATAATTATAGCGGTGTTTAAGATAAATATTTTTTTGAAAGTTTTGTACGTAAAAGTATCTTCCTAAAAATTATTAGTTTTATGCAGGTGGCTTTACATAGATTGTTTTTTTTTTAATTTAAGGAAGGAGATTACTAATCACCTAGTGAATGTAAAGAGAATCCAGTCTTAAGTATATTTGACTGATCTGAATTTTTTATCGATAAGAAATTATTTATGAATTGTGATAATTGGTTATTTGATTTTTGATATATTTACTTCATTAAAAATCACTTTGGATTTTCAATGTTTGTGATACTTTAAGTTTCCCCATAGCTCAGGACTTATCTCTTCTAAAGATTGGGTATTAAGTACGTGATTTTTAAGACTGAAAATTAAAATTAAAAATGAAACAATTATTCTTTTTACTAACTTACAAGAGATGTCTTACCAAAATATACATATGCCACCACTTCCATGCGTCTTGAGAGGATTGCAGTGTGGAGAATATGTATGAATGTTCGGAGTATATTTACTAGTTCATTCAAAAAATATGCGACCCACATTTACTTTAAATAATTAATTGCAGATTATTATAGTAATCTACCGGACAAAAGTTTTCTGAGTTTTATATTAAAATTTTAAGATTTCTGCGGTAGTCAGCAGTCTGACTGATAAAGTGCTTTAGATTTAAATTGGTTTTCACATTTTTCTGAGGCTCTGACAAGATTCTTATAAAAAAACTGCAACAAAATAAAAACATTAGCATATTCTATCTGATTCTAATTAAAAAATATTGTTATTTAATTAGATAAACTATCATTAATATAAATGTAACGCAAAAATTAAAACAATTCGTAAATGGAGCTGTACTGTGCTGTAAGTTTATTATTAGAGAAGTGGTCACAAGTAGGTTACTTATTTTCTGTTGGATTTGTGGTCAACTTTTTTTCAAACCTTATATCAAACAATGTGTGACACA
Source organism: Catonia carolina (assembly GCA_035578175.1). NCBI lineage: Eukaryota > Metazoa > Arthropoda > Insecta > Hemiptera > Achilidae > Catonia > Catonia carolina. Next base: position 89,416,924 of record JAQMRL010000002.1, read on the forward strand.
CTACTTGATGACAGCCATGAAACATTTTGCTCTGGCTGCTCTGCAGTAAATTACAAATTTATTGAAGCTCCCCATTCTAAAATTGTAAAAATAATGTTGCATTCAAACAAGATATGAATAGGCCTGACAATTTTTTTAGGCAGCTATAATAATACTAACAAAGCAAGTAATCAGGTTGAAACCGAAACTTTAAAATCTACAAACATTGAGATTTCATAGTTTAATCCTTGTAAATCTTTTATAAAAATTCCATATTTATTATTATTATTATTATTAATTAACTGTAGATTTTTTATATTTATAGATCTTGTTATATAAACCCTTGACTACCTGCTTTGATCCTTGATGTTATGAATCGCACAATAATTCTATTAATTTTGTAAAACCTAAAAATATATTCTGTAGTATCAGAGGATTAAGGGAATGGGAATAACTAGAGAAAGCTGTAGAATGTGACCATTTCCAATAGTTTTTTTTCCAACTGTCTCTCGGCTGGTTTGATGCAGTTCTTTAAGCTGTTCTATCTTGCGCAGATCATATCATATTTACATACCTGTAACACCCTAAACTCCTAACATTCTGTGTTCCAACTCGAAGAATTCCAAAAATTTTTTTTTTTTATAAGGTCCCCTCTAATAGTCCTCTCCGGGAGATGCAAGCAGAGGACTAGTTTACCTTTGGAATTTTTTTTGGAGAGGATGTCATCATAATTTTTTTCCGTATTTTGAAGTTCTCAAAGCTCTTGAAGACCTGCATTTATTAAAGTAAGTCTAACCAGAATCATACATGAGGGAGTTTCCTCACGATAATTCTAGTCAGACAGAAAAAGCTGTAGTTTACTTTTGCTTTCAGCTTTTTGCTAGGCAAACTGAATACCCCAAGCCACCATCTGCCGGGGTGGGATGGGCAGTCCATCCAGTTCCTTTCACCATGAGACGCTGATCATGCTGATGAGCAGTCACACGGCTACTAACAGGCCATGCAACGTGAATGTTTGGATAGGACACAAGCCTTCTATGCTGGCCAGTTCCCTTAAGCTTTTTGTAAAAGGAATTAATGAATTAAATCTTTCCAGTAGTAACATTTTACAAGTCATCGTCACAATTATAGATCTGTTTTGAAGCATAAATCTTATACAATGTTTGTCCAACTTGTTCTGTTTTCCTCTAGCATTATTATTTCTCGATCACTCGAACCCCTTCTAAATCATCTATAACATTTATTCTTTGACATCCCCTTTTCTTTTCGCATTCTAACATAGTTTTAATTAAATACTCTTCTCTCATGTGTCCTTGCCAATAAATTAGCTTTCTTCTGTCAATAGTTTTCATCCGGTTTCTCTTCTTTTCCACTCTTTGTCATACTTTTGTATTCTGTATTTCCAATTGAATTTCTTTAATCATCTCCATTAACAGTATTTCTAAAGCATTAATGCTTATCTTTTTCCCGTAATGTCCAGTTTAACTAATATATTGATAGAATGTAGTAATTGAAGGTTATACTTCTTGATTTTCTTTACCAAAAGATCACAAATTATGCCTGGCTCCAATACACATTTCCTATTACTCCCATTTCATCAGGAATTTCTATTATGTAATAGGCAGTGCCTTATTGTAATGGTAACAAGCATGTAAGATCAGAAAAACATCTTAAATATTATTGTCGTGATGTAAAGTGTACATCATTCAAACTTTTGGTTTGCATGCTCCGTAACACTTGATAATGATAAAGTATTATTGTATAAAACACAAGACGCAAACCAACATGAATACCTAAGAATGCCTAGGGGGGGGGGGTTGTAATAATTATTTATAAATACATTTTTTGTTGTTTTGTTTCCTAGAAAAGGAGAGAAGAGTTGGGTTCCGTCACTTATCTTTACAATAAAAGCACAATAAGTTGTACCTGAGATTGCAATTTGTACAAATTACATACTTATTTTATTAACTTACACATGAAAGAGAATTTAGTTATAAAAACCGTATAATTATTGTAGTAGATCTTATATTTTCAACTGAATGTACATAGTTTAAAGATAGGGAGGAAATTGATGCATTTTTTGTGTTTTGTTTCATAGAAAAGAAAACATTGATGGTATATTTCTATTTTAAATAGCAGTTTCAATTAGATTATATTTTTTCTTCTTCTATCATTCAAGAATTAGGTTCGAAGACTTGTTCCAGCATCCACCTAGCCGCTGGACGCCACAGATCATACCTTCCAATTGGTCCGTAACTTTTGGCCATTCTAGGAATCCTACGTGGAGACATTCTTTGAAGATGATCAATCCATTTATGGGGGTACTCCATAATTCTCTACTTTAGAGAACCAACTACTAATTCTTGCCACATCTCTACAGAATGGATGGGATTCTCATATTTGTTCCACACCTAGGCCTCACCACCATTATGTCAATGTTGAATTATATTAATTTACACCTTTTATTAGAGTTTAGGTCATCAGCCAAAAGGCTGGTTTGAGCCTTGAGAGGCTTTACGAAGTAAAATGAGGAGTGAGGTGGTTTACCAATGCCTTCCTCACTGAGTAGAAAAGTATGCTTATCAGCATGCCAAGCCCTCAGAAAAGCATCTACTTTCCACTCTGCAAATGATATATTTACTTCATTCACCACAGGGTCTAGCTGTATAATGAAATTCATTACTTTTCAGAGATAACTCTTAACTAGTGTCTTTTACACCTCTACCTCTTCTGTCCTTAAATGCTTCAGTTATATAATTGGCTGACTATGTGATAAGAAACGGAACTATTTTTTGTAGCCCTGGAACTAGCAGATCGAATGCAAATAATTTAACACTCCACCTGGCTCTTATGGGCAACCTTTCATTATAAAATTGTAATCATAATTTTACAAGTAATATATTTATTGCGTACTTGTCCACAAAATTTGAAACTATGTTAAGCCAGTACTCTCTCCAATTCTTCTACTGTGCTTACATTCTGAACTGAAAACATAAAACATCCAATATGCCTGCAATACATAAAATGTGATATAATGTTTGAAATAGATTTTTAGCTTTTTGTGATATGATTATATTAGAATAATTAGCTAGTTACTGTTATTCTTAAAATTAAAGTTTTTGAAAAAAAATTGGCTTATTAGAATCTGTTTAAATCTCTGTAAAAATTTGTTTATATTATTTTAAGCTGTTGTCGCTGGAAAATGAGCTATTTAACTGCTGATTTTTGGAGACAAAGATTCTTGTTTTAAATCCTAATAAATGTAGTTACTTTTATATAGATGTGAATGCTAGACAATGGTTACCATATACTTTATGATTGGGGTTCAATTAACCATACTCTCTCAGGAATAGTTGGCCTGAATGTGTACAAGACTACACCTCATTTACACATTGTACGTATAATCCTCATTTCATTGGGTCATGGGGTTGCTTATTGTTCTTAAATTGAACAGATTACAGCTAACACACATTAGGCATTAAAAAAAGAAAAACAATACGTTGTATCAGGTAATCAGGGGTTTATGTTGTAATGTACAGTTTTTTACATTTTATAATCAAATATATTAATATAGTTGATGTTTGCTTAACCATGCTCATGTTTTGCTTTGTGAAAGCCCGTAAAACTTCCAATTGCACAAAATTAGACGTATATGTACTTTGCGTTTATTTGAAAAAATGTTGCATTTTACTTCAAGATAAGTAGAAACTAAAATAGGTGTTTCATTTACATTTTCTCATTATTTTAGTCTTAAATAGGAAGCCATTTCATCATCCAGCCCTAGAGTAAGTGCACAGTGAACACAAGCTGCAGGTTGTTGGTGCCTGGTCGCTTACACATGGGAACTTACTAACAGAAATATACCATTGTATTTCAATCAGACCTCTCACAGCAAACACTGGTGAGGGAACCTAAACACTGCTCCCCCACGCAAATCAGCTCACGGGTATGTTTTGTATAACCCTGCATGCTGCTCTGCTGGCAGGTTGCTAAGTGTTCTTGGTGTCACAAGTCTTTCTTCTGGTAATATTGGTTGCTTGTGCAAGTTGCACCATTGTTTTTGTAAGCAAAGTTCTACTTTTAACGATATGAAATTAAACGTTTTCAGAGTCTTTCTTGTGTATTTAAAAAAAACTGTCCTAATCTTTTTTAATTGGGAAAAAGATAATTATACTCTCATTACTATTGTTCTTTTAATGTAGTTTTTAAAAGATAACACTTTGTATTAACAATTTTCATAAGAAATAATTCATCATCACTGCTGCTACTAGTTCTTATCTTCAAATACCGATAATTGAATGAAGATTTAAGTGCATATATGTTCATGCTTCCACTGTGCGCACTCACCAGCATGAATCAGTAACTGCGACCAGCGTTCACTGTGCGCTTACCCTAAGGTCTTGTCCCAAGGTGATTGGATAAGCAAGCATCCTCTGTATGTCAGTTATTGTTTGTATATAGATATTTTATATGTATTGTTTAAATCTAAGTTATTAACATTTAAGTACAATTCAGTATTTTAAAAAGTCTACTAATTTTATTCTATTGATAATCAAATTTTTATAATTACCATACCTTGTTATTAATAAAGATTGTTTTTTAACTAATCATTTTGTGTTACTTTGTTCAAAACATTTATTCTTTTTAAATAAACAGATTTATTCATGAAATTTTTTTTTACAGAAAAGTAAGTAAATAAGTATTCAGATTTGTTTCTTTTCCAAAACTCCTTTATTTTTACTTTCTCTTGCCTATACAGGGTGATTCACGAAGATATGCAGAAACTTTGGGAGCCCATTGTACATGTAAAAATAATTAAAAGAGTTTATATAAACATGGGTCTGGAAATGCTTCGTTACTGAGTTACGGCTAGCGAAAGATTTCGCCCGGATTTCAGCTCACCAGGTGAAATGAGGTCTTCCTGAAATTCTGGTAAGGTAGATTAAGGAGCGAATTCAATCGTTTCTTATGGTTTTTGACCTGATAAATTGAATAAAACAGGTCCCAGAACTGTAAGTTAATAGTTTTTGAGAAAACCAGTGTCAAATGCAAAAAATGGAGTGAAAAAACACATTTTTTCATCTTAGTTTTTCCGGTTAATTTTACTTTGTACTCTTATGAATAAAAATTCATTTAATCAAACATCTATTCGCTTTCTGTGTATTTAATTTACACCGGTTTGTTCAGAATAAAATTTTCTACATGTTTTATTCAAAAATTTTAACTGTTTGTGGTGAAATAACAAAGTTATTCTTGCCCAAAGATGAAAAAATGTGTTTTCACTCCATTTTTTGCATTTGACATTGGTTTTCTTAAAAACTATTTAACTTACAGTTCTGGGACCTGTTTTATTCAATTTATCAGATCAAAAACCATAAGAAATTATTGGATTCGCCCCTTAATCTACCTTACCAGAATTCCAGGAAGACCTCATTTCACCTGGTGAGCTGAAATCCGGGCGAAACTTTCGCTAGCCGTAACTTAGAAACGAAGCATTTCCGGACCCATGTTTATATAAACTTTTTTCATTATTTTTACTTTTACAATGAGCTCCTAAAGTTTCTGCATATCTTCGTGAATCGCCCTCTATGAATATATAGGAAGGAAAGTATTGTTTTCATGTCGAGTTTTCACCGGGTTTACACGTTTTTAGCGATTGGTCTCTGTGTGTGTGTGTACAGAGTATCTCAAAGACGGAATATTGTACGAACTTGAAACTTAAGTTACATACCACTGCCGGACCCGACACTAACATTTTCATCAAAATCGGTCAACCGAAAGTAGTAGTTTATTCGTGTAATTTTTCACTTTTTTGCGATTTTCTCAAAAACGGGTTCTACAATTTTTTTTTTAAATCGCGTGGTTTACTAAATTTTTTATGCTCTACAAGGTAGGGTAGGCACCATGTTTGCTGAAATTCTTGGTGAGGCTGTTTTCACATATAAAAATTGGTTTTTTAAGATTGCGGCTTTAATATACATTTTACCGCAAAAATTTATATAATAAAAGTTGTAGAGAATTTAAAATCCTACAACTTTTATTTCAAAAAATTTTTTTGTATAATGCTTTTTTTAGCTGTAATTAGCGATTTTCTGTTTTTTTCTCACGAAAACGTATGAAAATCGATTTTTTGACGATTTCGGCGTTAGTATGCATTTTATGACAAAAATGTATATAATCAAATTTATAGGAAATTAAAATATCTACAACTTTTATTTAGAGCATTTTTCTCTACAGAGCCTAGTTTAGCGTGAAATAGTGATTTTCCGTATTTTTAAGCCAAACAGGTTGATTTTCATTTTGCATCTTTCACTCATGATTAAAATTAGGTTATGTTTATTGAGGTTAGTTTTTTGTTTATTTCTAATGTTTTATTACTAATGTTAGGTTTATTTTTAATTATTTGCTTTGGCAAGTGAAAGGGAAGAGAAAGAGATTTGTGAGTGTTTCACACCAGATTTTTTCATTCTGTTTCTTCTTTTTTGGTGGCAATTTTTAAAATTGTCATCTCTCACTTTGTTTTGTCCGTCCATCCGTTACACCCAGATGTCAGAAACTACAAGAGATAGCTACAAACTTTCGGATTTGTAATTTACACAAAGATTTTTTTTGTAATCCCTAATTTGTGTGCGTTGCAATCTGTTCAATTCAGAACAATAAGCAATCCCATGACCCAATGAGTGATGAAGATGATGTGTATGACGTGTAAATGAAGTGTAGTCTTGTACAGACTCAGGTTGACCATTCCTGAGAGAGTATGGTTAATTGAACCCAAACCATCAAAGTACACCAGTAACCACTGTCTAGCATTAAATCCGTATAAAAGTAACTACCTTTACTAGGATTTGAACCAGGAACCTTCGTTTCCGAAAATCAGCTGATTTTGGCGACCACTTTGCCTTGTTCCGGTTTCAACCGGATGTGGCCCAAAACCAGAAGTCGAGTAATCAAAGTCAGAAACTACAAGAGATGGCAACAAACGGTTTTCAGATTTGTTATCTATAAAAAAAGTTATACAAAATAACTTACTAAGTTATACAAAATAGCTTTGTATATGCACTATACAAAAAGTTTGTGGGCCTAAATTGGGTTTGAAGTTTGGAGAAGATCGATATATCTCTGCATCATTGGGTTTGAAGTTCCAGTTATGACCTGCAGTTAAAAAATCAAAGTCGTAATTCGGAAACAAAAATAGTCTCATTCAATTACTCTTGAGTAGATACTGACATCACTAATGGTTTTTGTCATAGGTCAAAGGTAAGCTTTTTTAAGAATTGCCACCAGCCATGAAATGTGTCGTCAACTATTTTTTATATTTCAGTCCATGAATTTTTTCTTAAAATTGTCTTTTATACTTTACGAATTCGTAAACATTTTACACCATAAAGAGCTTCTGAGAGTACTACAACTACAACTTAATTTTAAATTTTAAGGTACAGGATTTTTATGATAAATATATTAGTAAGATGATATGCACTTTCTGTTCTCTGTTTTTCTTCTCAAATTCTCTTTAAATTAAAATTAAGTAATTAATTTTATTACAGCTCTAAAGAAATATATGTTAATATCAAAAGTCATTCACTTAAATAATGTAAGGAAGTACATACTGCACCTAAGAGGTAAAAGAAGTTAACTCCATTTTTGTATTGTTCAGAAGAACATGAAGTTTTTATTATGTAAAAAATTTCTGAAGGTGTGAGAAGTTTTTAAAATTTGCACCTAATAAAATAGCTTCTGATACAGAGATTTAAATGACTAAACAATTTTCTTAACTTTTACACCCCCCGACCACCCACAGGACTTCATTCTCTGTACGTCTTTCTGCGTTTTAATTACATTAGTGTTAACCCCCAATGTAACTGGATTTTCAAACTAAAACAAAACTTACACAAAATATATTGTGCTAACTCTATTCTGATAAAGAAAGAGCATTTTATTCACAACAATTTTTGAAAATATTACAGAAATCAAGCAAATTCTGAAGCCTATCAGTAAGACAATTAAAAACAAAATAATTAAATAAACTAACTTATTGTCAATAACGAGTATACATTCAATTAGAGTTAAAAATAGTAGTCATTTTGAAAATCTTCTGCATCATTATACAAAAGTGGAGTAACTACAAATATGCAATTACTCCAACTTTTGTAGAGCATTCTTATAGAACTGATTTTCAAACTTAATTTTGCCAAAATTGGAGTTAACACCCTTAACCTCTAGGGCACAAATATAAATTTTTCAGTTTCCAGAGGGTTTGACAGCTTTATAAATCTTTATTTTTATTGTAATCACAAAATCTGGTTCAATGTATTTTAAATTGAGATTCTCTTTTTCCTTAAATATAGAGTTCTACCAAAGAGATTTTTAAAAAATTTAAGTGATTGTGAAAGGACACTGGGAATTTTAAAAATCCGAAAATGAAAATTGGTAAAAGCCGTAATATGATTCTATGAAGTAAAAACAAAATAATTGAATTAAAGTTTTGATGGTCCAACTATTCCAGCAGCAGCCTTGCAAAGTTCAGTTTATTTTGAAAGGTAGTTACGGTGACGAATGGTTTATGTAGGTAAAATTTCATTTCCTTAGTAACAGTGATTCTAATTATCACCTTACAAAATTGTTGATGTAATTGTAAATGTTTTATTAAAAATAAATTAATATTATTGGGTGAATTAATTCACATGGATCAGATAGTAATAAATAGTTTATAACAGTTAAAATATGTGATGATAATAAATTAATTTCAAGATTGTAAATTCTCTACTACTGAATTTATTTACTTGTTTATTGGTACACGTACTGTCTCACAAATTTCGTTGATATTATGAATATGACATGAAGTTTTGTATTAGAATTTCATGACTTGAGTCATGCAAACCCATCTCACAAATTGTTAATAAGTACGCGTATTCTGTTCTCTATACTTACAAACCACCCATCCCCTTTTCTTGCTAAGGTTTGTTCACTACCATCTGAGAATGAAAATGGATGAAGTAAGGGAAATAACGCTGAAATGGTGGTGAAAGTACATGAAGCCTATGAGTCATCATTATTTATCCCCTTCATTCTTAAGGGAGTTATAAGTCGTACATATACATATGCCAAGCATTTATTGTATTGATTTTGTATTTATTTATGTACTTTGCTTGGTCTATACAATAAATAGGAATTAAAAAAACTAGTGTGAAACACTCGCACAACTTTCTCTTGCCAATGCAAATAATGACCAATATAACCTAATATTAGTAATAAAACATAAGAAATAAACAAAAAACTAACCTCAAAAAAATAACCTTATTTTAATCATGAGTGAAAGACGCAAAATGAAAATCAACCTTAGTTTGGCTTAAAAATACAGAAAATCACTCTTTCACGCTAAATTAGGCTCTGTAGAGAAAATGTTTTAAATAAAAGTTGTAGATCTTTCAATTTCCTATAAATTTAATTATATACACTTTTGTCGTTAAATGCTTACTAAGGCCGAAATCTTTAAAAAAAATCGATTTTTCACACGTTTTAGTGAAAAAAAAACAGATAATCGCTAATTACTGCTAAACTAAGCGTTATACAAAAAAATCTTGAATAAAAGTTATAGGATTTTAAATTCTCTACAACTTTTATGATATAATTTTTTGCGCTAAAATGCCTATTAAAGCCCTAATCTTAAAAAAACAATTTCTTTACGTGAAAACAGCCTCACCGAGAATTTCAGCAAACATGGTGCCTACCCTATCGTGTAGAGCACAAAAAAATTAGTAAATCAGGCGATTTTAAAAAAACTTGTAGGACCAGTTTTTGAGAAAAAAGTGAAAAATTACACGAATAAACTACTACTTCCGGTTGACCGATTTTGATGAAAATGTTCGTGTCGGGTCCGGTAGTGTTATGTAACTTAAGTTTCAAGTTTGTACGATGTTCCGTTCTTGAGATATTCTGTTCACACAGACACACACACAGACCAATCGCTAAAAACATGTTTTTTGGGTTCAGGGGGTCTGAAAACGTGTAGATCCGGTGAAAACTCGATTTCGAAAAATCGACATGAAAATAATACTTTCCTTCCTATATATTCATATAGGCAAGAGAAAGTAAAAATTATTAAATTTTCGGGCAGTCACTTTTGAGTGGATATAATATTTTAGGGATGGTAATTTTTTGTAACTAAAAATATTGTTGCTTTTTTCACATCCTAAATGCCAAGCCTCTCTGCACATCCAACCACCCTCCTGTAGGCCTCCAATACTCCACTAATCCATTGCTTTGCGGGTCAACCTGTTTACCTTTACTCCCTTAAGGCCCAGTTCCATACTCTTCTGGGTCACCTGCCTTCATCCATCTGATGCAGGTGTACATTCCACAAAAGCATCTTTTTTTTCTCTTTCACCCAACTCACTGTTTTTCCTTCCTGCCTTTTACCAGATTGCTTCATTCCTCATATGGTCAAAAATCAAGATGCTATAACTTCCCCAAAAGTCCATCTTCATGGTTACAGTAATCCTTTTACCTCAAAAAATCCCAAAAACACACCTTAAATACAGACTGAAATTTTATAAAAAAAAATAAAAATTTTAATCAATTAGAACCGAGTAATTGAGAAAAAAGAGTAAACATCAAAGCCTTGAATTTGTTATTGAAAGCATACAGACCAATTTGATAATACATCTTCAATAATATGCATGATAGTAATAAAAGGAGAAGTAGCATTCTTCAAATCTCATCTATGAAGGCACAACACCTAGACATATCCATGCAATAGATCCTGATATATTTGTAGGTTTACTTAAATTCAATACAAAGTCTTTATTACAAATCACTATTTTTTATTAAAACCTTTTTTCTTTTAGAGTGAAATTTTTTTGTATCTCCAGCAGCAAAGGGTACAATAAAAAATTTAAGTTTCAGGAAATTTTTTTCTAGATATTTTACTTGACCAGACCAACATTTAAACATCTGTTCCAATTTCTGGTAGGGAAATGGTAAATGAATATTTTATTTTTTAATACCGGGTGATTTTTTAGTCCTGTTACCCAATTGTTAATGTCTGGTAATTTTTTTCTAAGAAAGGGATATTTTGTTTTGTGACACAGAGTTGGTAGCCCTACTCAACCAGTATAGATACGACAGTTTGAGTTTATTCTCCTTGAGTTGCGTAAAATTTTGTGCTGTTTCCAGTTGTGTTACGAACAGAATGTCTTTTACCCTAGAACAACGGGTTTTCATTCTTGAACAATATTTTGCTACAAAATCGTATGCGAGTGTAAAAGAATCATTTCAAATTAAATTTTTTGGTGTTCCTCCACTCTATTCTAGTCAATTTCTAGGCTAACTAACTGATTTTTAGAGGCAGGTATTGTTTGCAGCAGAAAACGTAGTGGTCGACCAACTCTCTTGACAGATGACGTTAAGAGAATGTGAAAACAAGATTGCTCAATTCTCCATGGAAAAGTTTACATAAACTTTCCTCGCATGTTGATTTGTCATGTTCGAGTGCTCAGAAAGCTGCTAAAAAATTGAAATTGTATCCGTATCACATACGATTAGTTCTAGAGCTTCAGCCTCCAGATTTAAACAAGAGATTGTTTTAGGATAAAAGACATTCTGTTCGTAGCACGACTGGAAATGGCACAAAATTTTACACAGCTCAAGGAGAATCAACTCACACTGCCATATCCATTCTGGTTGAGTAGGGCTACCAACTTAGTGTCACAAAACAAAATTTATTTTTTTTAGAAAAATATTACCAGACATTAACAATTGGGTAACAGGACTAAAAAATCACTCTGTATAACACATATAATATTTTTTCAAGATTTTTGTTAGGTTTTGTTACAACGTAAGAATCAGTCAAAAAAGAATTGTTTAGTGATTATGTTGATGAATTTTGTTAACTGTGTGTATTGTTAGTGTATTATTTTGTTCATTTTGTTTACTTGGTGCAGAACAAAATTGTATAAATTACATAGAAAACTATCTTCTAAGAATGTCTAAAGTTGATTTTTTATATTTCTTATCCATTAATTTCTCTCTCTCTCTTTTTGTTATACAAGTTGGAAGATTAGCAAGTGCCACTAGATTGCACTTTCTTTTTTAAAACAAAATTTTCTTGAAGTTCCAACAGTGTTTAGCAACTGTTTGAGTAACATGCAACACAAATTAATTTTTAAAATGTGATGTTATGGCACTGTTTTCCTGAGGTTGTCTTTGATGTGGCTTCAACCTCATGTTCAGTTCAGTCATATATTGTAAATATTCTTATTCATAGAGCTTACTAACAATTCTTTTGCTTTCTACCAGATGTAAATTTTGTAATATAATTTCAACAAATGGAATATTTTGTGTAATATTGTAGCCCACAAGTTTCAAATTCTTAAACAAATACATAATTATGAGACCATAATTTCTGGTAACTTTAATCATAGTTCAAGTACCAACTTCAGCAACAGTTTTAAACAAAAAAATCTTAGCATGTTTCAACCTCTTGAAGGCACAGGTTCAGGTTTTTTATGGTTTGTTTGTTTTGTTGTACAAGTGTCCTGTATTAAGTTAATAGTGCATCCGACATTTGACGACAGTTTGTAATGGATTTACCGAGTGTATGCCATTATCTTTATTAAATTATAATACTAAATAAATGCATTTTTTTAATATATTGATATACATGGGAAACGTAGATTTATGATCATCGGTAGATCATCATCGGTTTTAGAACTGAAAACTTCCCCTACCCACAAATTTCTCCTTCTGAATACTTCGCAGAGGCCAAAATGTGTTAAGAGTTTATATTGAACTTAATTAAAATTGTTGGTAAAAGGGCAGCAATTTTTTTATTTTTTTATTAATACCAACAAGATCGAGTACATTAGTTTTGAGTGCAAGTACAAACTAAATTTCTGATACCGCGTTAGGTGATGTAGGAAGATTCCAGAAACGCGCTAAATAAATTATTTGTTAAAGGGATATTTGTTGAAAAATTCACCGTGCAGTTTTTCATTGAGCAGGGAATTATTTTGCGACACAGGGAAATTTCATTACGTCGTCGGGAAGTTATGGTATGACAGCTGTTAAACAACAAACATTGCTAGTATCGCGTGTGGCGCCAAACTTCATTGATGGTGCCGTTCATGGTTATACTGTTCGTGGTTTTATGTAGGTACTGTAGAGCATGTGAGTTTGTTTTGTTGAGCTCCTCGTTGCAATAACCATCAGTTGTGTGCATTCGTGACATCATTATGGATTCGGAACCATTCGCCCCCAACAGCGATATATTAGATTACCATCAGGGTAAGTTTTACAATATGTTTGTTTACTTACCCTATCATTAAACGTTTCATTAGCTCATGACTGTTTTTTTGTAAACATTTTTATAAATTATATTGTGTTATTTGTCACGGTTTTAAACATTATGTTGTCATCTGAAATGTCAATGGTAAATAATTCATAACTTATAATTGCAGGGATGTCACTGAAATGTTATACGTAATATGCAGAAACTTTCCCCCCAACGTACTCGCTTTTTATCAAAATTAACGACAAAATCTGTACCGCATATTTTTTGAGGTTATGCGTACCGCAGTTGAGAAATTTACTGATTTACTATTAGAAAAGAGTAATTTTTACACGTATTTCAGGTTGCTTGCTATGAGGTAACAGGAAATGTTTATTAAAGCAAGTACCGTGGAAATATTGTAGCCTGTATAATAACGTTTTTATCGTGGTACATAAAAATTCTCTGACCAAATCCGAAAAAATAATTTAAAAAATCATCTTTAGTTTTTCAGTAAATTAAAAATTTAATTGTTTAATAATTAATTATGTATTTATCAATTGTTTATTTACTCTACGAGCAAGTATACAAATAAAACTTATAAATAAAAATAATAATGCTTGAATTTTTAAAGTTAATTAAGCTTTTCAGAGATATACAAAGTGACATGAATTTCTTTGAAGTTCAGTTTATTTTATTCGGAAATTTGTAGCGCGCCAAAAATTATCTTCAGTTTGACCTATAACTAGGTATCGCTTCTGTATGGCAAATTAACTTTTACAAATTCTTTAAATCAAAACCAGTGCCGATAACAGTTATTAAAACTAACATTTCTGTTAGCTTTTATAGAAATAATAAAACAGGTTTAGTTTTTTCCATTTTTAGTAGACTGATATTTTTATAGTGCTGTACCTATAGTTTTTCCATAAATGAGATACGCAGTTTACAATAATTGTAAACTGCGTGAAATTGTATTCCGTGAAATATTAATTTTATAATAATAATTATTATTATAATAATTACGGGTGTTTTCATAATCAATTATTGATTATGAAGTATGTAATCCTACATAGTTTCTTCTTTCAGTCAGCTGTTTTACATTAATTATTAATGTAAATACCATCAGTATTGTTAAAAAGCTAAGTGGTTTTCCCCAGTCGGGTCTTATCTCCCACTGTACTAATTCCGATCATTTTTTTTTTTTTTTTTAATTAAATTCTCGTGCAGATTTGCCGTCACCCATAATTACTATTTTCAAATTCCGGATTAACACAGTAAATAGAAAATTACGTTTTTAAACTATTAACCTTATTTTCGATTTTTTTATTTTCGAATTTTTACCTAACCGATACAGTGCTTAATCATTTTTAAGCCTTCAAAAAGAGTAAGTGGTGCTGTTCCATAAGTATTTTTGTTCCTGATGAAATAATGTTTTAACATCTGTAAATTTTTAGCTGTTCGCTTACGCATTCGGAGATTTTTTTCATTCGGGCGTTTATAAATTGTTACTCGTAGAAAACAAAAAATATGATTTCCGAGCATTTGTTTTGAGTTTTTTCGGTGAAAAAATGCGACAAAAGAATTTCAAACTATGTTTATTAACGGGTACATTCTATTGTTTCGGCGACCATATTTTCAGAATTAAAATAATTTAAGGGATTTTTTTTTACTAATACTTCATTTGAATGTGGTATCTTGCCGAACGTTTTATAAATTCGATTAACTAGAAACTATTAATTCGGTAATTGATGATGAAGTACGTAGTCTCACAGTTTCTTTTTTCAGCCAGCCGTTTGTATTCGTTTAAGTATGTAGTTGGCCGCACCGTAGCTAAGTGGTAGCGCGCTGGCCTACCACGCGGAGGTCCCGGTTTCGATTCCCAGCTAGGGTCTGGAAAAATAGCAAGTCACAACCAAACGTTCCATTACCCACTGTAGTCGCTAATGACCAAGCTGTTGATGCTACTTTAAATAAAAAAATGAAATGGTGATAACCACTAAGCGATTAATGCCCTGATTAAAAGGGATTTCTACGGTCATCTCATTTGTTAATGTTGAAGCTTCTGGTCCGTTCTGAACTCCAAATAAATTTTGTTTTCTTAAATATACTAATGAACTTAGAATTAATTGAATTAATTAGAATTAATTGTCCATTAGTCACTAATCTTGAGAAATATCCTAAAGATTGGAAATAATAAATTTTGTAATTCATTTTTAGATTTAAATACGAGTATCCGATTTTCTCCGAGATCAAGTACCTGTTCTGTGCGAAAGATTATTATTCACTCAAATTTATATATTTTTTAATCTTAGGAGGTCGTATCCGAATAGCACAAGTTTGGTTTGACGCAAAAATGGATATCAAAATTACGCCCATACCGGGATTATTGTTCTCAAGGAATTTCTTTTTATAGCTTACAATGTATGTTTTAACAACAGGAAGACGATAATTTTGTGTAGGTTTTAAGTTCTTTTGTGCACTGCGCATCTTGAACAATAGATAAAATACCTACATACACTTAAGAAATTTGTATTACCATACAAATATACGTACTTTGTTTAAATGCGTAAATAAGATTAAATAGATGTGTCCTCTTTTTTAGACTTTCATAAAAGTTAATGTTCACCTCTAGTAAAACTTTTGGTATTAGAGCAAAAGTTCGTCATTTTTCCTACAGCGACATTATACACTAATTCCCTATGCTTCCCTAAATCTTTTTATAATTTTTTGAACTTTTTAAAACATTTAAACTTTTCTTTTGTTAAGTATGATTTAGGCTATTTTTTTAAATTCATTCCTAATATATTTTGTAATATTCGGATTTAAAATAAGCAGTCTCTACAACGGTAAATGTAACGTTAAAAAAAATGTTTGGTTAGTGATCGCTCCCGTGGCACAGTAGCCTAGTTAGAACATTATATATATATATATATATATATATTATATACATTTTTTTAACGTTACATTTAATATATATATATATTAAAATTATATATAATATAATTTATAATATTATAAATTATAATATTAATATATATTTTTTTTAAGGACGATAGATTACGCTGAACTACAAATTGGAAGACTCCGGGTTCAATTTCTTTTCAGTTTTTAGAAAAAATCCTTCGATATTGTACTAAAATATACTGCTATTGATCAAGCAGTTGATGGGTGAAAAAATTAAATAAAACCTTTTTAAAAATTACTACCAGCTAATAAATTTTGCGATTGTATGTTTGGTCCGATAACTACTTATTACTTTCTCTTGCCTATATGAATATATAGGAAGGAAAGTATTGTTTTCATGTCGATTTTTAGAAATCGAGTTTTCACCGGATCTATACGTTTTCAGACCCCCTGAACCCAAAAAAAACATGTTTTTAGCGATTGGTCTGTGTGTGTGTGTGTGTGTGTGTGTGTGTGTGTGTGTGTGTGTGTGTGTGTGTGTGTGTGTGTGTGTGTGTGTGTGTTAAAATATCTCAAGAACGGAACGTCGTACGAACTTGAAACTTAAGTTATATACCCTTACCTGACCCGACACGAACATTTTCATCAAAATCGGTCAACTGTAAGTAGTAGTTTATTCGTGTAATTTTTCACTTTTTTGCGATTTTCTCAAAAACTGGTCCTACGATTTTTTTTAAAATCGCCTCATTTACTCAAATTTTTATTCTCTACAAGATAGGGTAGGTGTCATGTTTGCTGAAATTCTGGGTGAGGCTGTTTTTACGTAAAAACAAAGTTTTTTTAAGATTTCGGCTTTAATATGCAATTAAGCGAAAAAACGTATATAATAAAAGTTGTAGAAAATTTAAAAACCTACAACTTTTGTTTCAAACATTTTTTTGTATAACGCTTAGTTTAGCAGTAATTAGCAATTTTCTGTTTTTTTCTCACGAAAACGTGAGAAATCTATGTGATTTTCACCGATTGAAGAAACGGTTTTCGTTGAGTTGGGATCAGTCAGATGAGTTTAATTTCAAATCGCAATAGATTATAAAAGTCTAATTAGTATTGTAGCTACAGGTAAAAACACCATTGCGGGATATGCGTGACAAGAGGTATCATATGCGAGACAACCATGGATGTATATTTTATTTTTCATAATTTTGTATTTGAAATTTTAAAATCTGCTAAAATAAGTTCAGGAATAAAGTTACTCGGCTCAAACAAAACAGCCAATGAAAATTTATCAACGATATTCTATCTATAAAAGGAAAAGTTTTCCTT
This sequence comes from Catonia carolina, assembly GCA_035578175.1. Taxonomy (NCBI): domain Eukaryota; kingdom Metazoa; phylum Arthropoda; class Insecta; order Hemiptera; family Achilidae; genus Catonia; species Catonia carolina. The sequence continues at coordinate 89,434,394 of JAQMRL010000002.1, forward strand.
TTGTGAAACAGTTATAAAATAATTTTAGAAAAAATTCATAAAAATAAAACCGTTTTAGATTGCAGGAAATGAAATAAACTTAAATACGGTAGGTAAAATGGATTTTCATTACAATAGAAAGGACAGCTGTATTATGAAGAAATTAGATTTTTATAGTGCTATTAACGAATGGAAATAACTGTGATTGCAGTTTAATTTAGTCAGAAGTTTAAAAATAAGTTCCTCTAGTGTACATTCTATAAATCGATGAACTATTATTAACTCCCACATTTATCATTCTATTCTTACAATGTTTTTAATCCTTTTCATTTAAAACCTTATTGACATTTCGTGATTGATTTTTATTTTTTTATTTATTTAAATTTTTTATTCCCTTACAATATTTCGTTACTGAATTAATAAGTTACTGAATAAAGTAAATTATTTTTAAATTATCTATGATAATTATGGAATTCAATCAGTTAAATAGATTGTGCGCTTACTGAACTTGAACTAAAATAGTCTGTTGTGCTGTTTAGGTAATCAGCCGAAAGGCTGGTTTGAACCTCTTGAGATTTTACTAAGTAAGACGAGGAGTGAAGTAGTTTACAATTGCCTTCCTCACTGAATTGAAAAGTATTATTATCAGCATGTCAGGCGCTCTAAAAATCACTTATTTTCCACTCTGCCAATGATATCTTCACATCATTCACCACAGGGTCTGGCTGTAATGGTGAATTCATAACTCTGAGAGGAGATAACTCTGACTAGTGTCTTTTACACCTCTACCTCTTGTGTTCTTAAATACGTCTGTCGTTTAATTGGCTGATCATGTGATAAGAAGCAGAACTGTTTTTGTAGCTCTTGATCTAACAGATTGAGTGCTAATAATTTAACACTCCACCTGTCTGTTATGGGCACAAATAGGTTTCTGGAGTAAAAAAATAGACTACCGAGATGAATGATTGTCGTTTCTTAAAAATAACCTTCTACTCCGTAAAGACCTACTGTATTTTCGCCATTAATTATTTATTTACTTTACTTTGTTGGACAAATTATATTTACTTACTTTATTAAAACGCAACTCCCTCTGTGTTGATATTTTAATATCATTCAAATGGCTTGCTGTATAGTGAAGGTTATTACTATCTGTGATCAGCATATAATTAAATAATTGTGGAAGTCGTCGCTGACTCTTTCACTCATTTAACACTAATTCTCTAGCTTCTCGTTCACCTAGAGAGCTGAAATTCTACACATTGCCCTTTATGGGTTAAACAGAAATTGTCTTAACCGTCAAAAGGTTAATAACTTTTTACTTTGTTAGTTTAAAAATTGAAAACTATTAAAATGTCACCGCCACCTTTCCTAATTAATCACGGCCTTCAATACTTTTTCCGGCCCTTGTCGGCGCGGTAGGTCCTTTGGCGGCGTACCGACAAACCTTTCGGCTGCGTACCGACAGAGGCCTTTGTCATCAAGGCCGAGCCAAAAACCGCCCTCTACCACAGCGCTCTTGGCAACTATATAAAGAGCGCTACACTGAGCCGAGAGATTCAATTCCGATCCAGACACTGAGAGATTCAATTCCACCAGTCTACAGCATCGACAAGACGTCCACCACGGCACACAGCTACAGGACTCCAGCGAAGACTAATTCGACGACCCCCGCAAGAGAAAAGATGATGCTGACGCGAGCGATGCCCACAGCGGTGTCCCTTGACCGAGCCTTACGCCCACCGGACCCGACGAAGCAGCCATCGACGCACTACTGCGAGGGAAGAAAATAATGTCTCCACTGGACGACGACACGCCGTGTCGCCCAGCTCCTCGACCGCCACGACGACTACGACCGATGCTTCTTATCAAGACGACCACCGCTTAAACGGCCCTTTTCAGGGCCATCAAAATTAAAGGTTTTAACTCGCCACATAATGTCGCCATCCGGTGGTAAAAATTACGGATTTTTCACCTGCCACAATATTTACATTACCGAAATAAGGTTTTCAAAATAAATTACTGCCTTGACGTGCATTTTCAAGTGAAAATGTTTTTTTATTTTATTGGGTGATGATACTTCGGCTTGTACAGGTATGAAGTAACATGGAAATTCAAAATTTAGACCTGACCGGAAATCGAACCCGGAACCCCTGGCTTAGAGCCCTGTTCCGCTGATAATTACACCAACCGATTAGAATATTTATCATTTGAGTATTTACGAGAAAGTTAGAGTGGTTTACTGTCATTTGTTTGTATATTTTTATTTTACTCTACACAAAGATTCTTTTGTTATATATATTTTAAGAGCAATACTTTTAAAAAACACAATGTTGGAATATATTTTTTGTAATAATTATGGTAAAACTACTTTTTTGTGTTTAATTCCTTTGATACTTTTATGAATGTGTATCTATTGATAAATTTTACGATAAAATTTTATGATACTAAAAGGTTTTGTTATTATAGTCACAACGTTAATGAGATAGTTCCGACCGAATATAGTTGTTATAGCCTTGATGGCAGGAGTTTTGAAAATAACCCAAAATAAATTGGATAAAACGAGTTAAGCGGTAAGCCGACTTGTAACTGTAGGACATCAATCCACTATCAACGACTAATGGCAGATTAATGTAAACTGAAGCATAAACGACTTATTCCGGAGGACCTAGTTTCATTTAATGGCGCCAGAAACCAACGGCGGAACGACTGAATAAGCAAGATACAACGATGGAAAGTACACTGAGGGAGACAAAGGAAAACGATAAGTAACTGCTGGAACAGCAGGACATCACTGGTCAACTCAAACACAAAATTAGAAAGCGTACAACAAAATAGACTAATTCGCTTACCTGTTGAATGGCCTGAAGTGTAGAAACGGCGTCTACGCGACACGTGTCCGGGGTTCGATTCACACTGTAACTTTAATGTTTGATACGAAAACAAGAACAATTGTAAATGATTATAAATTACACACATAAGCAAAATCACACTTGAAAATGATGTATGGTACATCAGAAACGAACGAAGCATAACGACAATTGCAGAAGCGACGCCATAGGATGGCCGGCGCAGAGAAGGCACGAACAGTCTACATGCCGCAGAATCCAACCAGTGAGTGAGTTAACCGGGAAGAATGGAATGTGAGTAGTGGGAGAATAATTACGTCATGAACTGAGATCACCATCGGAAATCAAGACAAGTATACAGACAGAGGCGGGAAAAAGGTTATTAATACAAAATCAGTGTATTTAACGACGATATAATTAGCGGGGAAATAAGAATTACTTAACGGGGGTGCGATTGGCCTTAACATACCGCCCGCCTAAATCGATGAAAGCGATTTACAGAAACAAAACTAGCAGAGAAGATCGAAGAACGAAGCCGCCCGCCCTGAAACAACCAGGGAGCGGTAAACGCAGGAAGAAGGCGAAGAATGAAGCCGCCCGCCCTGAAGCAACAGGGAGCGGAAAACGTAGCAAACGAAGAGTACGAAGCAAAGAAGACGACGAAGAAGAATCGAATGAAGAGAAGAACGGAGCATCTTGAGGTGGCGTGACAAACGCACGGGTTTGCCCGGCCAACGACGAACGGAACATCTTCCACGGCTTGCGCGGAAGCCAACGAGTAACGGAACGATCTTGAGGTGATTGCCAACAAGGGTTGACAACCAGAAGCGACGCAGAAGAAGAATCGAAGAACAACGGAGCAAGGTAGAGTTCCAGCAAGGGAACAGACGAATGAAAGGACGAATACATGAATGTGTATTTGTATGTGTCAGGAGTGAATTCTTTAAGTTGTTAAAGGAAACTTTTGTTGAAAGATTGTATGAATCAATACATACAATATACGCAGCGGATGATCAGGAGCAGCCCACTCAGAAAATTGAATCTCTAGGAGAGAAATAAGAAGACATATGCGGAGCAGACGGCGGTGAGAAGAAGACGTAGAGTTGTGGACGAAGGTAAAGCCTAATTGTCAGGCAGGACAATTAGCTTTGACACGGGTCGAATGTAAGTACCATGAATAGTTCTTACCTCGGCGGTACGAACTGTGCGGTCTCTGCCAGGAAAGACATCGGTAACTGTGCCTAATGGCCATGATGCAGGAGCAGTGTCGAGGTTTTGCACGATGACAACACGACCAATTTGTAGGTTGTCACGAGCACGAGTCCATTTATTGCGCTGAGTTAGCGTGTGCAAGTAGTTCAGGGACCATTGTTTCCAGAACGACTTAACTAGAACTTTGACTTGATGCCAGCGCGAGGCCGGCTGGAGTTGATCAATTGTGCTATGTTCAGGTGGTTGTAACAGAGACGATCCGATGAGGAAATGCCCAGGAGTCAGCATACATCTCTCCTCATTGGGGTCGGATGAGAATTGAAACAGAGGTCGGCTGTTTAATACGGCCTCGATACGAGCGAATAAAGTTATGTACTCCTCGAAGAGCAGTGGTTTGTCTCCGATGAGCCGAAGTAGACAATGTTTGGCCGATTTGACGGCGGCTTCCCATAATCCGCCGAAGTTTGGCGCAGAAGGTGGATTGAAGTGCCAAGTAATTTTTAATGCAGCGAGATGACTTCCAATAGCAGGAGATGATCGACGAAGCAGGTTATAAATTTCGACAAATTTATTTTTGGCGCCAACGAAGTTGGTGCCGTTGTCGGAGTAGATGTCCGAAGGCAGACCTCGACGAGACACAAAACGATCGAGTGCAGCAAGGAAAGCATCAGTTGAAAGATCAGACACAAATTCGAGATGAACAGCCTTGGTAGACATGCACACGAAGACGCACAGATAACCTTTAGATAAGGAAGATTTACGAAGACGACTGGTTTTGACGAAGAACGGGCCGGCATAATCAACACCAGTAGATGAGAATGCACGGGAAGCGGTGACACGAGAAGATGGAAGCGTAGACATCATAGGTTGAGAAGGTCGTCCGTTGTATCTAATGCAGCGAACGCAGCGATGAATTCTTTGTCGGATGACCGTTCTAGCAGATAGAATCCAGAATTGTTGAACGATCAACGCCTGTGTTGTACGAGGTCCCGAATGGAGCGACAGTTGATGGTAATAGTCACATATTAAGTTGGTTAAGTGGCTATGTTTTGGCAGCAGTATGGGATGCTGTGCAGTAGTACTAAGCGCAGAGCGGCATAGACGACCGCCTACAGTTAGAATGCCGTGGTCGTTAAGCAACGGTGACAAAGAAACGAGTGACTTAGACGGTATTTTTCCCTTGGAGACAGCATTGATGTCGTCGGAGAAGTAGCGCAGTTGAGTCAATTTTACGCAGACATTGGTAGCAGCGCAGATTTCGCTTGAAGTCAGGAATGAAGAAAAGACTACGGAAGGCGTTTTGAGTTTTTTCACGAAGCGCAGAACATAAGCCAGGATTCGCGTTAGGCGAGAAAACGATGAAAATTTTAATAAAATTTCGTCGGGAAACGAAGGATCAGTTGAGACGGCGAGACAAATTTTTTCTTGCCGGAGATCGAGCTTGTCAGTAGAAACGGAAGGAATATTAATCGTAGGCCATTCGGTAGATAGCGCACGATAAATAGGCGGCCCTTGCCACCACAACGAGTGATTGATCAAATCGGTACAATTGGCACCACGAGATGCAACATCAGCAGGGTTTTGGTCAGTAGAGATGTGAGACCAAGAGTCAAGATCGGTTAATGAAAGAATTTGTTGCACACGGTTGGCAATAAACATTTTTAAGCGGTGTTGCGGCGTTTGCAGCCAGGCTAACACGATACTAGCGTCGGTGAATAATCGCATGTCACAACAAGAAATAGAATTCGCAAAATCAGAAACAGAAGAAATTAAACGAGATAACAAGAGTGCAGCGCACAGTTCAAGACGAGGAATTGTAACGTTTTTTAGCGGAGAGACTCGACTTTTGGCTTTGAGCAGAAACATATCAGAAAATGTGTTGGTTTGTACATGAAGGTATACACAAGCGGCGTAGCCTTTTTCGGAGGCGTCGCAGAATCCAAGAATTTGGTATTCAGCGCCGTTAACAGAAATTAATCGAGGAAGACGAAAATCTTGTAGAGCAGAGAGATCAGTACTAAATTTACGCCAGGCGTGGTCGAAAATCGGCGGTAACTGGTCGTCCCACTGTAAATTGTTGTTCCATAATTGTTTTAGAAAGTGTTTTACCCAGAAGGTGACTGGAGTTAGAAATCCGAGAGGATCGAAGATTTTTGCGAGATAGGAGAGCACAGTACGTTTGGTGACCGTAGAATCGAAAGGAGTTACGTGATACGAAAAAGAATCGGAGGTGGGGTTCCACTGAAGCCCTAAGATTTTAATCGATGAAGTTTCATCTGAGAAACAGATAGGATTTTCTAGATGATCGTGCGGAAATCGTTGCAGAAGGTCAGGATGATTGGAAGACCATTTCCGTAATTGAAAACCTCCCAAGGCGAGTAACTCGATGAGTTGATCGACTAGAAGTTCAGCCTCCTTGAAATCGGAAGCACCGGTTAGTATGTCGTCGACGTAAGTACTGGAACGAACAGCCTCGGACGCAAGAGGAAACGAAGAGCCTTCATCTTCTACCAGCTGAAGTAAAGTACGTTGTGCTAAATAAGCAGACGGTTTGACTCCGTAGGTTACCGTATTCAGTTCGAATTCTTGCGGTGTGGAGTTTGAATCGGAACAATAGAAAATATGTTGATGAAAACGATCTTCAGGACGCACGAGAATTTGCCGATACATCATCTTGATGTCCGAGCAGACGACGATTGGATGTTTACGAAAAGTTGTTAAAATATTACAGATGTCCTTTTGTAACTTAGGACCAGGTAACAGTTGACTATTAAGTGAATTGCCGTGAAGATCAGAGAAAGAAGCATTAAATACGACACGAATTTTCCCATTAGGGTCGGCTGTTTTAAATACGCCGTGATGCGGAATTATGTATTCAGCGATAGAAGAAGCAGGCGACATGTGGTTGAGAGTAAGATACTCACGCATGAAATCGTGGTATTTTTGTTGAACTGCAGGCTGCTGAGAAATTTTAACAGTAAATTTTGTAGCAGCACGACTTGCGACATGACGATTAGAAGACAACGATACAGAATTGTTTTTGAACGGAAGCGCAACAATATAACGTCCGTTACTATCACGAGTGGTGGTTTCGGAGAATAACTTTTCACAGTAGTCATCGTCCGGATTGGTAGCAGGGGGAGCGAAGATTTCTTCCGACTCCCAGAAGCGCTGCATAGTTTGAGACAGCGTATCGACAGAAGTGAGTAACGAGCTAGGTGGTTGGTTATTTGAAACCATAGAAAGTGCTGGTAATTTACCAAAAATTACCCAACCGAAAACTGTAGAAATGGCAGAAGGACTGCCTTTGATTATGGAATTATTGTGTTGAATAATTAGATCAGGAAACACTTCGGCGCCCAGTAAAATGTCTACAGGGGCGGAGTGGATAAATTCAGGATCAGCAAGAATTTTGCCGGAGTGCAGCTGTAAAACTTCGTGAGAAATGCAGACAGATGGTAAGTTGTTAGTAATTTTAGGAATTACTAGCGCAGTGGTATCGAGACGAAAATCGCTGTTTTGTTTAGAAGCGATGGTAATCTGAGAAGTGCCTTGTATTTGAGTAGTGGCAGCTGATATGCCTAACAAGTTTTGACGACACGGAATTGTTTTTGCGCCAATTTGCTCTGCGGCGCGAGATGTTATTAAGTTCACTTCAGAACCGCAGTCAAGTACAGCGCGGAAAGCGTGAAAGTTGCCAAATTGAGTTTGCAACAGCACTGTAGCAGTACCTAGCAAAACCTTTTGTGAACCAGTGCGACACGATAGCGAATTGCTGTTGGAAGAATCAGAAATAGGCACGGTATTTTCAGCAGCGGTACTTAAATGCGCGCTACTGGGTGTAGATAGTCCTACAGAAGGATGTCTATTAACAACGTTATTGTTAGAGGAATCGCAACCAGAAGAATTAACAACGGGAGAAGTTGTATTACGATTAGAGTTAGTAGTAATTGATTTGTAATTAAAATTACTTGACGCAGAATTACGAGTGGTAGAATCGACTGGAGTAGAGGATTCGTGCAACAGTGTGTGATGATTAGTAGAACCACATAAACGACAAGACTTGATAGATTTACAGTCTTTGCGAGAGTGTTTTCCTAAGCAGGCAAAACATTTACGAAGCTGAAACACTTGTTTGTGCCGTTCTTCAACGGACATGGCGAGAAACTCGGTACAATTGAAAATGTTGTGATTAATAGAGCCACAAAACGGACATTTGTATAGCGGTTCACTATTTGAATTAGCAAGATTACTACCTAATAAAACCGAATGCTGTTTTTTAGGCGTTGTAGGAGACATTGGTTGTTTACGGAACACCGGTCTGTGACTAGCCGGTTTATCGACGTTGGATTTGCTAGTATAAGAAGAACTAGCGTTATCTGTAGGTTGAGATGAATTCGAGAGCTCGAAAGCATGCATCTTAGCGGTAACGAATGACATTAAGGCCTCGTATTTAGGCACGGCTGAATTAGGATTTGAATCCTCGAACGCTTGCTTTGTTACAGGATCCAAATTAGAATAGGCTATCTCAAAAAGTAAATATTCAAGTAAATTTATATTTAGCAGACGTAAGGCTCCGATTGATGATTCGTGGATATTAAGAAAACCTTTTAACGATTGATAGGACGGAGTGTCAGATTTAACGAAATTGAATATCTGATTTAAGTGAACATTTGCTATGCGCCTTGAGTTGGAGTAGCGCTCAACAATTAAATTGTACGCTAACGTATAATTTTCAAGCGAGAGAGGCAGGTGTTCTATTAGACGCAGTGGTTCACCGACTAATGAGCACCTCAAATAATGAAGTTTTTGAACAAATGATAACTCAGAATTATTGTGAATTAAATCATTGAACAAGCTGATGAAATTCTGGAATTTTGCAACATCTCCGTCGAATGAAGGTAGGCGAATTCGAGGTAATTGTATTAATTGCGAATTAGAAGACTTGACTTGATTTGGTAAAACGATTGTATTGTCCAGAGATTCAATTAATTTCTGGGCGCGATCAATTAACTGGAAATAATGAGTTTCGAAAGCAGTGCGTTCTGATTCGAAATCTGCTTCGGGTTGAAGTAATTCGATATTCGTTTGTATTTGTTCAAAGTCACACCAGAGGTCTAAGAATTTGTCAAGTCGTAATTTGACTTGGTTAACTTCAACGTCAGATTGAAGAAAATTATTAAAACGAGAAAGATGATTATTAACAACGTTGCGTTTTTTGATTAAAGATTGTAAATCGTCCATGTTGAAAATAATGAACGAAGACAACGAGCGAAAAACAAATAATAGAATGTAAACAAAACACAGCTGTTTATTGAATCTAGGTTAGTTGCAACTATGATGTATACGTTGCAGACGACGCAAGTGAAGTGATTCTCTCAGCGCTAGCAGTAACGACGGACAGCACGAGAGAGAGCGAATGAGAGAGAGGGCACGCATGCGCTGTAAGCTGCGTGAACCAGTTAACAAGAACGAAGGAAAAAATGGCGACTCTAGCCAAATTCTGGCCGTGTCGAAAGATATAGCACTGAACCGATCTACTGTGACGTCAGCATAGCGTTGGTTGCAACTTGTATTGAATGAACGCGTCACAACACTGATAATGCGTTGCATTTGTTATGCAACTTACCCCGTATTTTTTAACTGAATAAATGAAATTGTTTTTAATATTAATATTTTTATTAATGTTTTTATTAATATATTGAACACATGTAAGACACGAAACACAATAAATGACACGATGAATGTAATGTAACACCATGTAACAACGAATTAAACAAAATACTGAAATTGTTGACGATTGAAAAAATTAAGACAATAGACTGTATTTCCAAATATGCACTGATAAATATCCTGCCCGGGACGGACCAAATGTTATAGCCTTGATGGCAGGAGTTTTGAAAATAACCCAAAATAAATTGGATAAAACGAGTTAAGCGGTAAGCCGACTTGTAACTGTAGGACATCAATCCACTATCAACGACTAATGGCAGATTAATGTAAACTGAAGCATAAACGACTTATTCCGGAGGACCTAGTTTCATTTAATGGCGCCAGAAACCAACGGCGGAACGACTGAATAAGCAAGATACAACGATGGAAAGTACACTGAGGGAGACAAAGGAAAACGATAAGTAACTGCTGGAACAGCAGGACATCACTGGTCAACTCAAACACAAAATTAGAAAGCGTACAACAAAATAGACTAATTCGCTTACCTGTTGAATGGCCTGAAGTGTAGAAACGGCGTCTACGCGACACGTGTCCGGGGTTCGATTCACACTGTAACTTTAATGTTTGATACGAAAACAAGAACAATTGTAAATGATTATAAATTACACACATAAGCAAAATCACACTTGAAAATGATGTATGGTACATCAGAAACGAACGAAGCATAACGACAATTGCAGAAGCGACGCCATAGGATGGCCGGCGCAGAGAAGGCACGAACAGTCTACATGCCGCAGAATCCAACCAGTGAGTGAGTTAACCGGGAAGAATGGAATGTGAGTAGTGGGAGAATAATTACGTCATGAACTGAGATCACCATCGGAAATCAAGACAAGTATACAGACAGAGGCGGGAAAAAGGTTATTAATACAAAATCAGTGTATTTAACGACGATATAATTAGCGGGGAAATAAGAATTACTTAACGGGGGTGCGATTGGCCTTAACAATAGTGATTATAAAATATATGCATTCTGTTAGTACAATACACTACATAGTAGAGCATAACCGCAGTAGAACTACGTAGAAAAGTTTACTCCAATAAAGTATTAACTTTAAGCTGTAAGTAATAAATATTTATTTTATTTTTATTGCAGTTTTTACTTCCACGTTAAATGTTACCAAAATGACCTAACATTCTATTTTGAGATTTTCAAAGATTTTACAAAAAATTATGTCTTTAATAGTTGTGGGATCTACAAGACTGGTGATAAAAAGTGATTTATTTTTTTAGTTACAATATTTTCACCTAACACCACCAACTTTGTTTTAATTTTTTTTTTTTTTTTAATTTAAAGTCGCTTCTACAGCTTGGTCATTAGCGACAACTGTGAGTTTTGATACTGTAACGGTGTTTTTAACGTGTTTAAATTTCCAGACAATAGCCGGGAATCGAATACGGAACCTTTCGCTTTGTAGGCTAGCGTGATAGTCACTTCGCCACCGAGGTGGTCACCACTAATTAACCGACTAATAACAACTAGTTATTCGGTATATTCACTAACTTTCTAACGATTTATCGTAAAACGCTTTGTTTTTAACTTTATTTTTTAGTTTATTTTAAGTCTCATTGTTTATTGGTGGCATTCCGACAAACAGCGAGTACGTAAAAGTACTGTAACAGAAAAATATAGTAAAAAATCTGGTGTGAAATTCTCACACATCTTTCTCTTGCCAATGCAAATGATGACTAGTATAACCTAACATTAGTAATAAAACATTAGAAATATACAAAAAAACCAACAAAAATACAAAAAAAATTGATTATGTATACACGTCTGTCGTAAAATACATACTAAGGCCAAAATCTTAAAAAATCAATTTTTTATAGATTTTCATGAAAGAAAACAAAAAATCTCTAATTACCGCTTAACTAAGCGTTATACAAAAATATGTTTAAAATAAAAGTTGTAGGTTTTAAAATTGTCTACAACTTTTATACACTTTTATACTTTTTACACTTTTGCGCTAAAATGCATATTTTATTTTTTTATTTTTTTTAGGCTGCATCTTAAAAAAACCCATTTTTTTCTTTGAGAGAACAGCCTCCCCAAGAATTTCAGCAGATGTGGCGGCTACCACTGCTTGTAGAACATAAAAATTTAGTAAATGAGGCGATTTTAATAAAAATAGTATGAACCGTTTTTGAGAAGAAGTGAAAAGTTACACCAATAAACTACTACTTCCGGTTGACTGGTTTTGATGAAAATATTCGTATCGGGTCCTCTTGTAGTATCTAACTTAAGTTTTAAGTTTCAACTTCGTACGATGTTCCGTTCTTGAGAAGATATTTTGTTCGCACGCGCGCGCACACACACAGACCAATCGTTAAAAACATATTTTTGGGGTTCAGGGGGTCTGAAAACGTGTCGATCCGGTGAAACTCGATTTCGAAAAATCGACATGGAAACAATACTTTCCTTCCTATATATTCATTTAGGCAAGAGAAAGTAAAAATTCCTATGAGCATGCGCCAACTACAGAATGAGGAAGAGTTATCCCTCTAACTGACTCTTTGTGATAGTGGGAGGAGGGCGTCGATGATGAATAGGAGGGGAATAGTATCTTTGCTCAGTAGGGGGAGAGGCAAAAACAGTACAAGCAGAGCAAGCCGCGTCTTTAATTTTTTTTCAATTGTCAAATAATAATCTTAACGACATTAACTAAAAATGAATGTGTTGGCATCAAATGATCTTTAGAGTAATTCATAAATTTATTAATATTAGTAGTTTCTCAAGTCAATTACTATTTCAAATTTGCAACAATTTTGTATTTTTTAAGTTGTATATATTTTTTGCGATCCCTTGTGGAAATTCATTTCATTCAGTCATATCACTAATTTTTTTGTACTTTTTGCGGTATGTAGTATTGTTTCCGGCAATTCTAATAGCCTGCGTAGGCTACAGTAAAATTTGCTTCATGCAAATATTATGGGACAACCCCATGTTAACGTACTAGATAAAATGTTTTTAGCCGGGATACAAGTAGATTAGACGGATTTTATGCTGTATTTACTATCGTATAAGCGACTTTCAGGTTGTGCATTTATTTACATTTTAAATATTTTTATTTTCTCATAAGGTTCGGTTTAGATTAATGATCTTAAGCAATAATATTTTTCAGTTAAATATTCCGATTTATTTTATTTAAATTTTTAAATTGAGCAGAAACCTCTTGGTCTAAACAATGGAAAACACCCGTAGTTAAAAACGGAAGTGTACCTCTTTTTCCTGAAAGCAAAATTCCCCATTGCCCGTTAAATATTAATTATTATGTATGAAAATTATGCCCATGCACTCGATCTGCTATTTCCAGGGCTAAAAAAATAGTTCTGTTTCTTATCACATGGTCAGCCAATTTTATGACTGAAGCGTTTAAAAACAGAAGAGGTAGAGGTGTAAAAGACACAAGTCAAAGTTATCTCCTTTGAGAGTAACGAATTTCCTTATACTCCCAAACCCTGTGGTGAATGAAATAAATGTCATTTACGGGTGGAAAGTAGATGCTTTTCAGAGAGCTTGACACGCTGATGAGCATACTTTTCCACTCAGTGAGGAAGGTAATTGTAAACCACCTCACTCCTTGTTTTACTTAGTAAAGCCTCTAGAGGTTCAAACCAACCTTTGGGCTGATGACCGAAACAACCACAAACATATGAAAATTGTGCGACTCTAAAGTACCGTAATCAAAATGAAAGACAAAAAAATAGACTATGATATGATAATAGTGGTTGATCGTATGATATTTTATTATTCTTTCAAAATAGTAGCCTAGTTTTGTTGACAATAACACATTTTGCATTTAAAATATAATTAACCCACCGGGTTGGTCTAGAGGTAAAGTCGTCGACAGAATCAGCTGTTTAACAGCTGATTTTCGGAGACGAAGGTTCCTCGTTCAAATCCTAGTAAAGGTAGTTACTTTTATACGGATTTGAATACTAGACTGTGGTTACCGGTGTACTTTGATGGTTGGGATTCAATTAACCATACTCTTTCAGGACTGGTCGGCCTGGGCCTGTACAAGACTACACCTGATTTACACGTCATACACATCATCCTCATCTCATTGGGCATGGGGTTGCTTAATGTTCTAAATTGAACAGATTGCAACGTACACAAATTAGGAATAAAAATATAATTATCTTGCTTTGTAGAAATAAATAATAATGCAATAAACTTTGATCTGATGTTCTCGAATTATTATTCTAGTAAATTAATTATTGGAACATCTACTGTTCAATTACGAAATATTGAATACATTAATCTTGTTTATTATCTCCTTTTGTACGATTATTATTTTTGATTATAGTAAAATTCACCAGTTTTCCGTATGGTCGTAAAATGCACGTGTATGCACTGCAACATAATTATTACCATAAATTTGCTTTCAAAGCATTTTTTTAAAAATAATTAATTAATTAATTAATTAATATAATATTACTAAATAGTAATAATATATTTTCCTGAAAACTAACACTTAATATTATTATGATGCAGTGCTCTGTAACCAGTGATGTAGGCTTTAATTAGATAAATCTGCATGATTTTGTTTGTACAGTGTTTGAGAGCAAAATTGATTAAAGTTTGTGTTTTGTTTAAAGACAACTGAATAGATTTAATTATTTTTTGCTACCCTTTCTAGTCTGCATAAAATTTAAAATGTCCTTTTAAAATTTTGAATTTCTTTAAATTTTGAATTTTTTTTTACATCCCCTGTTATAAAATTGACCGGCCTGTTGGTGTAGTGTTCAGCGCAACTTGCTTATTTGCCAGGGTTTCGAGTTCGATTACCAGTCAGTTCTGGAATTTTTTTATCAGTCATTTTTATCTATTACCCTTCACCGTCTGCGTTAGCTTTAATATGTATAACAATCGGACTTAAAACTAATAAAATAAAATAGGTTTTAAAATTGTTAGTTATAGTCTTTATAATTCCCGCTACTATTTGTAGTTTCCGTTTTCTTCACAATTATTTTACTCACAGAATTTTTAAAAATTCGGGCACGCGACTTGGTTCGATGACAACTAGCTTTGAAGAAATATTACTAGATGTTACGATTTTAAATCACCTCAAAAATTAACTAAAACCAGTTATCACATTAGGTAATAATTGTAAATAAAAACATTTTCCGATAAAACATATAAAATATTTCTTAATTATTTATTTACGGTTGACAGAAAAAAAGGAAATTCATTAGTCTTTAAAAATTACGTTTCTTTACATTTCATTCTCTATAAACCTTTTGAAGATATTTATTTAACAAGTTTGTGATTAAGTGTAAATTTTATTGATGTATTTTCAAAACAAAATTATAATTAGGATTACCAGTCACTTAGTAAAAAGTTGCTATTAATTGTAAAGTAACATCGAATGGGCGAGGAAGTTTGTATTGTGACCTGCTGACAGATCACATGAATAAACTCTACTGGGGAGTCCCTGTTCAAATTTAGGTCTTCTCCAAGCTGAAAAAGCAGAACGGAGCGATCAAATTTAGGTCTTCTCCAAGCTGAAAAAGCAGAAAGGAGCTATCAAATAGAAGGTTTCATAACATTTAAAATATTGTTTGTATCACTAAAAAATTTCAAGTATTTTGTGAGTTTTTTAATGAGTTACTTAAACGGTGTTGATATAATTTGAGTGCTACCATAATTTGAACAACTAAGCTGAAAATTGACGTACGTAAATCCGAGCAATCAAACACATTTTTTTGTTATCTTAGCTTGTGCGTACGTGTTCAATCAACAACTCTTTCTTTATTTTTATCCGAAAAATAATTCTTTATTTTTATCCGAAGTTGATTCGTGAATATGTGACGGTAATACTATTGGAATTGATATTACTGATTATCTTGTGAGAACAACGCATAACAAGAAAAAATAAAATGAAGAGACTCATATCATTTTTAAACACAATCGATTTAGGTACTACGTAAGTTATTCCAATTTATCTAAAATAGCTTGCTGATATTCTTTTCGGCTGGAAAAATTCAATAACTTATCAATGGTTTCCCTGTTGTTCGTTACAGATCATTTACTAGCTTGAAGATTATATTTCATTCTGACAACATGTTACCGATTTTATTATAGCTCTGCGGTAAATTGATTACTGAATAGCATAATGCACGTGCAGATAAACTGACTGAAGATTAGATTGATTCAATTTACTTATAATTTTTTTTATGTTATGTTCTTCCAATCTATCTTCTGTATGGGATAATAAAATTTCATTTCTATCCCCTTAGTTATAGCTAATTTGTATGCCATTTTGTTAAATAATTCACACATAGTAGTTTTATAATTTGGCACATACACTTCCGAAGCCTATTAAAATAACATATCGCCGGCCGTATTGGCGTAGTTGGTAACGTGCTCGCCTCTCATCATGCGGTCTTGGGTTCGAATCCCACTCAGGCACGGCATATTTTCATACATTACAAAAAAATTATTTCATCCTTTACAGTTACAACTCAATGTCGTCGCTAATGACCACTGTAGTTGATGCGACTTTAAGTAAACAAAGAAAAATAATAACATATCAAGTCTCTGACTAGCTTCTCTGTTTGCTGGATATTCTTCATTTACGTTTTTACTTGCAGCGGCAAAATGGCCTGATAAAATTAAAAATCTCAATTACAAAAATTTTATACAGAATTAAATGCTATAAAAAAATCGTTTGAGAACTTTCTTAGGTATGGTGATTTTTTCGTATATGGCCAATTTTAGACCTCCTGACGTTTCTGTTGTTCTGTGAGTTTAGACGTTTCTGGAAGCTTTTTTTCTTGCCCACATTCTCAGCATTCGTTCACTGTAGGCTTTTCTCCTTTCCTCTGACCACCCGGTTTTCTATTTTTGCTATTCATGGAAGTCCTTAAAGTTCGTAATTAGTTGTCTGAATTTGGTTCGGTTTATTATATTTTCTCGGTTTATTCCGGTTTTTTCAATATCCTTTCTGACTTCTTTAAACCATTTATCCGACCCCTTACAGCTTTTTTTTAGTGTCGTAAAAATTTACTTTGTCAAATGGATCTTTAGACCCATTATCTTTCGGAGGATCCTTCTCTCAAATTTCTCTGCTTCTCTTAGACCAGTCTTTCCGGTCATTCTAAGGCACTCACTCGCGTACAATCACGTTTTGTCTGTATGCAAGTGAGTGCTTGGGTAGTGTGATAGTTAAGGTGTATTGTTTTTGGTAGTTTATTGATAGTAACGTCAACAGGTTTTTAATTATCAACTACTTTAGATTAAAGAATAATAGGTTTTAACGAGTAATCTTTTTCCAGATCCTAGCTGGGAATCGAGGCCGGGACCCTCCGCTTTTTAGTGTAGCATTCTAACCACTATGCAACGGAGGCGGTCAACTGAGGTGTTGTTTGTTATCAAACTGGAAATCATTGTAGCTCATATTCTGAACACGTGCGATCAAGTCTTCTCCTGCCGATCCGAATTTGTTCTTGCATTGTCTTTGCGCCGCTATAATAGTTTCGAGAAAAGTGTTTGTGGTCGTTTGATGGCAGCTCATAAATTAACCATGTGTCACAGTCATAATCATTATGCTTTCTTCTTCTTCGTCTTCCCCTTTTGTGCCGTAAAGCGTCGGAGTGTTCTCTGAATCTTTTATTCATTTCACACCATGTGGGTTATTAGCCCTACGACCATGCTAGACCAGTGTAGGGGCTGCCTACTCATGGCCTCCAGGCTTGCCAGATTTTTAAAGGGCTTACTCCCCTCCCCGCTTCGTGAACCTTTCTTTTTCTCTGATTCCTACTTCCTGACACATCGCTGATGTTCGCGACCATCAGGTTGCGGGGGTTTTCTGGTTTTTTGTCCACCCTGGGTATTTTATTTCCTCAGTGCCCTCCATTAAGTTTGCGAGCGTACCCCATCGCCAGGAGCGGCACCCGATAGCAGATCCAGCAACAGCCACGGACATTAGGCTTTCATAATAAGATAAAAACCCTTGCTCGCTTTGTCACTGATTACTGTTATCCTAGTATCCAATTAGGTAAATCTCATGAATATTGTTTCGTTATTCCTTATTATTTTTCCTCCGGATGTTGACTCTAATCCTTAACTGATTCACTTACTTCTTTTTTGAGCCATTAAAACAGGCTCATGCCCTAACGGGAAACACTCGTCAAGTCTACCCTAGAACATGGTTGTACCATTGTTGGGTTGGTTGATTTCCCCCGCACCATAATTATACATTTGTGTAAACAGTAATTGCATTAATGATAACAGGAATTATCTAATATGTTTCTTTTGTTTTAATTTATGTAACTGTTGATTGGGAAATAAATGTATTTATTATTTTTTGAGTGTTCAAAAAATTAAACTGAGATCGAGGGACTACTATTTCCGCTCGGGCCACTCTTCCCATTATTAAATTTTTTGGAACCATCGCTAATTTTTTTACTTTATGAAGTTTTTACTAGCTACTATGATAATTAAACTTAACTTCTAAATTAACAAATAGTAAATTAAGTGAAAAATTATTTTTCCTGAAAAGTTTATTCATCCCGTACCATGAAAACCATGAAAACAGACTAAAGCAAACTTTTAAAAGAAACAGCATGCGAATTCGTAATATTCATAATTAGTCGTATTAATTTGGGCATAATTCTAGTCGTTCAGTCAATACGGTTGTCCGCACTCCTTTTCTTTCTTTCTAAAAATTAATAAACTTAACCCATAAATTTAACTAATGGCTCGCCGTCTGTTGTTTTCTTTTTAATCAAGGGGTCTAAAAGTTTATTTAGATTTTATCTCCGTTTCGGTTTTTACTTATTCCCAAAGTTGCATAGGGCCTATCTACTTTAAAATAGGTATCTGTTAAAAAGTAGACAGTTTTAAAAGTAAGTTATTGTAAGTAAGTTAACGTAAGTTATTGTACGATGATTATTACGATGATTGATTACGTGTCTAGTGTGTTCGTATTAATTAATTTTGTTGCTATGGTTTAAAGAGATTTTTTGTGGATACTTGAAAGTCCTTTAAACGTTGCCTTCTCTGAATTTCCGCTGGTGTTTATCTCAAGCAATTATCAAAGACAATTTTTGTAAGAAATTATAATTATTACATACTAATAAACCTTGTTTGGGCTGGCCGTGGTTTAGTTGTCAGCACAACTGGCTTTTATTCCAAGGGTCCCTGGTTTGATTCCGGGTTAGATCTGGTATTTTTTCTGGCTTCTACCCTGGGGTCCCGGGTTAGATTCCCGGCCAGATCTGGAGTTTTATCATCACTCATTTTGATCTATCATCCTTCCCATCGTCTGAATTAGAATTATTTGCAGAACAGTCAAACGTAAAAAATTTATTTCATGTGAATATCAACTGATGTCTTTAGTTACCCTCAAGCCAAGGTTTGTGTAGGTATCATTATTCTATAAAAAAATTTTGTCGTCTTCTCACAATCACGATTAGGCTTCCACCTTTTCCGACTCACAACAGCGATAAACTATTGAATAAATTATTATCATCTTTTGCGTGGCCTCCCAACATCTCTCCTCCCCACCGGTCTTAATTGCAAAACACTGATAGGGATCCTTTCCATTCAGGTTGTAAACATCAGTTCCGTTCTTAAGTAATCATTTCTTGGTTGTCCCTCGACTGCAACCCTTTGTTTTTCGCAGGGATCGCATCTCTGCCGCCTGTACTCTACTCTCCTGTGGTCTGGTACTAATCCACGACTCACTTCCATAGAGTAGGACTGTGGCAGCCATAAAAAATTTTATATTATAAAAATTAACTTTTCCCTCTCCAAGTATGAAATTGTTTGAACTTGACCTTGACCTATGATTTTATGCATTTGCTTGGGACGGAAGCCCTGTGAATTTTGATGATAGTTTCCTTCTGTCTTAAAAGACTTAATAACTAGTTAATTTACGCGAAATTAATTTTTATTTATGAAATAAATTACGTAGACCGTCTTATTTTATACAAACAACTGCCGTTGAAATATCTAAATACGATAATGATAGGGAAACACCATAAAAATTGGAATAAAGCCACTGTGAACCGACTGGCGCCCGTTTTTAATTAGTTCATTGAATACCGCCATTCATTTAGTTTTCACAAATCCCCATTTAATGTCCAATAAATACTGTTTAATTTTGTTGGAAAGAAGAAGAGTGAAAATGCCAATAACGCTTATTATGTATCTCTTTCGCTCTCTCTCTCTCTCTCTCTCACACACACACACACACACACACACACACACTCTCTTTAGTAATGTTCGTTTTTCCTGAGCTTCGTAAAAACCATAACACGAAATTAATAATGTGATGTAATTTAAAAACGTCTTCTTCTTGTTTGAGAAAAATTAAAAACTTAGTACGAATGTTCGACTAGACACTATACCTAATAATGTTGGTAAAATAAGTACGTGACGGAGAAAATTCCACGTATGGACTAAAAAATGTTTTAAATTCATACTAAAGTTGTAATAAACTTTGTTGTTTTTTTTGGTTTTACGTCCGACTGTTTTGCAATTACTGCTAATGCAGATTATGAGGAGGCTGAAACGAGTGATGAAAAAATTTCAGACCTGACTGGGAATCAAAACCGGAATCTAGACGTAGAAGCCAGTTTCGCTGACAATAACACCAAAGACCGTCCAAAAATTATTATAAGTTATTTTTAAAAAATGTAGTTTTGAAATATCATACAGTCAAGAACATACTTTCCTCCTTTAAATCCTTAATTCTTAAATGGTCAATTTCCCGTTGGGGATTCGAAAAATTAATGTCGACATTTTAGAAAGTTTTAACAACACGAATCCTCCTCATAGGTGGAAAGAGGTTTAGGAATTTTAATTCAACATTCATTTACAGTAAAAAAACTCATTACGCAATGTGGTTCTTCATTTTTGCTTCACATCCATAATTTTTTAAAAATTCCCCCTAAGCCTAATTGAGAAATTCGAACCTTGAAGGAAACTTGGACCTTTTAAGGGAACTACATACAATTTTTCTATTAACGAGTTTGTATTCTATGTCGTATTAGAGGTTATTTTGTATTTATTGATTCATTACTAAATTTATTGCCAAAGAACATACACATATTTATATTTTTTAAAGTTGTGAATTTCTTCGCTTTTTAATTACATTTGTGGACACGAGAAGGAGGAATACTATTCGTCAATATTTAAAAATCATTGTTTAGACTCTAAAAAAACTGGCAACACTGATTTTTTAGTTATTAATAATAATATATAAATAAAGGATCAATGAAACTTAAACAATCGATTATTATAATAATTGCAAAGGCCTGCACTAAATTTCCTTTTATGGAAATAAGTGTCCTATTATTGTTTCATTTTAACAAAAGTTCGTCAACCTTTATCCTTCATGAACTTTACTAAACAATACAATATCGGGGTTTAGAAATGAACGAAAATACTTCGACTGAAAACTTATGAAGACGTAAAAAGCAGTGTGACAAATTGTCGCAAAGCAGTAGTTTATTACCTTCCTTGTCAGTAACAAATTACTAAGGAATACAAAGAAAAGCTGTTCATTGTTAACCCAAACAACGCCCAATTTAATAAGATTAGAGAAACGTTATTCCTCTTTACTCTATCATTTTAAAGAAAAGATCTTGTATCTCATTGTTAATTTGCTAAGAATAAGTGGCTTATTGAGAGAAATTGCCGTATTTGAATTATTTAATCAACAAATTATTTCACTGAATGAGTAAAATCTGAAAAATTTATGAGTTCACCCATTTTGTTGGCATTATTAAAGTACTACGTCATAAAAAAAAACTGGCTATTACAACAAGCTACATTTTAACAGAGTACGTTTTTACTCTTTTATAATTTATTTACTTGCCCATAACAGGCAGGCGAAGTGTTAAATTATTTGCAGTCGATCTGCTAGTTCCAGGGCTACAAAAAATAGTTCTGTTTCTTATCACATGGCCAGTCAATTATATGACTTAAACATTTAAGAACAGAAGAAGTAGAGCTGTAAAAGACACTAGTCAGAGTTATCTCCTCTGAGAGTAATGAATTTCATTATACAGCCAGACCCTGTGGTGAATGAAGTGAAGGTGTCATTTGCAGGATGGAAAGTAGATGCTTTTCAGAGGACCTGGCATGCTGATAAGCATGCTTTTCCACTCAGTGAGGAAGGCAATGGTAAACTACCTCACTCCTTGTTTTACTTAGTAAAGCCTCTAGAGGTTCATACCAGTGTTTTGGCTGATGACCTAAACAACAATTTATTTACAACTATAAAACTGATAAAAGTAAATTTTAATGATAATTGTGTTGAAATGACACGATAGGTATAACAGGGGTTTTTCTGAGAGGATTTTCTCCCTCATTGGTGTCTCCCCCAAAGATTGTAATTAAAAGTTCTTCTGAATTTCTAATACGCTTTATTTCATTAAATTAGCAGGTGCGTACTCCAGCATCTTTTTAGGCAAAATTTCCAGGTAGATGTAAATTGGAAATTGAACTTACAAGTTCATTATTATGTTGTGACATGTGGAAGTGTTTGTAGCCTGTAGGTGTTCGATGGAATTTTGGACGAATGTTATTTGCAAATCTGTGTGTAAGGTTTTTGTTACTGATGTAAAGGTGTGCTTCTAGTAGTCTATACGTCGTAATGTTTTTGACTGGAATACCTGAATGCATTTTAAGTTAAGAGTGTTTAGTTACCCGTAATATGGAATCTGTAAATTCATATAGTCATTCAGAGTAAGTTAAAAAAAATCACAGAAGACGACCCTAAATTAGCAGTGATCCAAGTGAAAATAAATATTATTAAGATTACCTAATTGTAACATTTATTACTTTCTCTTCCCTTTTTTGAATGATAGGAAGGAAAGTATTGTTTTCCTTCCTAGATAGGAAAGTATTGTTTTGTGAAAGTATTGATTATGGAAGTCGAGTTTTCACCCGATGTACACGTTTACTGACCCTCTGAACCCAAAAAACATGTTTTTAGCGATTAATGTGTGTGTGTGTGAAAAAAATATTTCAAGAACGGAACATCGTACGAAGTTGAAACTTGAAACTTAAGTTTGATACCACTAGAGGACCCGACACGAACATTTTCATAAAAATCGGTCCACTGGAAGTAGTAGTTTATTCGTGTCATTTTTCACTGTTTTGCAATTTTCTCAAAAACGGCTCCTACGATTTTTTTAAAATCGCCTCTTTACTACATATTTTATGCTCTATAATATAAGGTAGGCGCCATGTCTGCTGAAATTCTTGGGGAGGCTGTGCTCTCGTAGACAAAAATGATTTTTTTTAGATTGCGGCCTTTTAGCGCAAAAGTGTATGTAATAAAAGTTGTATAAAATTTAAAAATCTGCAACTTTTATTTCAAACATTGTTTTTATAACGCTTGGTTTAGCGATAGTTAGTAATTTTCTGTTGTTTTTTTTCATGAAATTCTGTAAAAAAATTGATTTTTTAAGATTTCGACCTTTGTATGCATTTTACGACAAAAGTGTATTTCTGAAATTTATAGGAAATTAAAAATCTATAACTTTTATTTTAAGCATTTTTCTCTACAGAGGCTACTTTAGCGTGAAAGACTGATTTTCCGTCTAATTAAGCCAAACTATGTTTGATTTTCATTCTGCGTCTTTCACTCATGATTAAAATTAGGTTACGTTTTTTGAGGCTAGTTTTTTGTTACTAATTCTAATGTTTTATTACTATTGTTGGGTATAAATGTCATTATTTGCATTGGCAAGAGAAAGTCGTGTGAGTGTTTCACACCAGATTTTTTTGTTTTCATTTAAAATCCTTCAAAATCTTGTAATTTCTTGCAATATTTCAACAAATACCCATACCATTCACGTGCCGATCATTGTTAAAATATTTAAATGGGATGGTGTGTTAAAGCAATATAAAATAAACTGTAAAAATATTCACTGGATTTGCAGAGCTGCTTAATTGTAAATATAAAAAACAATGTGAATAAAGTTAGTTGTCTTTTCGTAGTTGCAACAACTAACGGGTAATTTTTCAAAAAAGTATTAAACCTATTCTAGGTTTAATTAGACATTTGAGCAAAATAACAGAAGGAATTTTCCTAAGATAATTTTTTTATTAAATGGAATTTGTTTGATAAAGTAACTTTTATTACAGAATATCTCTTTTTATTCTATTTTAAACTTCCTTAAGGTAAAAAATCTTTTGTTAACTTTAGTTAAAAAATATATTTAGCAACTCGTGGCAGTAATTTTAATAGAATACCATGTCAAGTTAGAAGCCGGTGAAATGCAATTTTATAAAAAAGTTTTCTTATGTCGTGACAGGAATAACATCACATTTAATAAAATTCGTGACTTAGGTACATCGAAATGTCAATACTCCGTGAATATTGTGGTGTTGTGTGATACAGAATAATTGTGGTAAAGTTTATGAAATTTGCACGAGGACACTGAACTCGTTTCGGATAATTATTAATTTGCACTAATTCATTTGAATTCGCAAATATTATGTAACTATGATGCAAATTTACCACGTGTTCAGTAATTTCAGATGTTTCACTAAAAATTATCATTCCCAATCTTAAACTAATTTTATTTTCTTCGCAATAATTAATCTTCGCTGTAGGAATGACTGATGTCATTACAGAAATAATTTATGGTTTTTATAGTAGTGTTTTATTAGGTTTTAAAATGATATGAGCAATAAATTCATGCGTTCAATTGAATGCCGAAATGTAGTATGTTATTACTACACCTTTGTTAAATTATTTTTTATCTATAATTCAATAATTGTTAGCTATGTTCATAAAGATTGAACGTCTTTTTTATTGTGAAAATAGATTTATTATGATGGTAAAAAACCAATCTCATTGTAACTAAAATATACACGAGTAGGCGTGAAAAGCCTACAGGTTCACAAAACATTTTAATTTTAATTAAACTGAAAATTAATTAACAAGTCTTGATTTTTTTTAATTGATTAATACAGTAGTAGGACTAACATTCAGCTATCTTTAATTGAAATAATTAATTTTCCTTCATTCTCTGTAAATTTAATTTGGGAAAATAAGTTAACAATTCTGCCCATAACGGGCAGGTGGAGTTTTAAATTAATTGCACTCGATCCAGGGCTACAAAAATAGCTCTGTTTCTTATCACATAGCCAATTATATGACTGAACTATTTAAGAACAGAAGAGGTAGAAGTGTAAAAGACACTAATCACATTTATCTCCTCAGAGTAATGAATTTCACTATACAGCCAGACCCTGTGGTGAATGAAATGAAGGTGTCATTTGCAGAGTGGAAAGTGGGTGCTTTTCGGAGGGCCTGTCATGCTGATTAGCATACTCTTTCAATTCAGTGAGGATGGCAATAGTAAACCACCTCACTCCTCGTTTTTACGTAGTAAAACCTCTAGGGATTCAAACCAGCCTTTCGGCTGTTGACCTAAACAACAACAAGTTAACAATATTTATATTTTCTTTCCAAGGCAGAAACTATTAGTAGGCTACATCAATACGAGACTATAATTTAGTTGTTTTATTTTTGTAATATTGTTTAGATATTTATTTACCTGATTGTAGAGGATCGTTTCGCAACGAAAATAATTTTGTTATTGTATAGGAATTTACTGAACTCGAGAATACTCTGGGAAAGACGTTTTCTTTTAGTGACCAAATATCGGTTGCTATTAAATTTTTAGTCAGTCAGTTTATGAAGTATTGTTTTCTCGTTTACTATAAAATTTCTAGATTTTAACAATTATAAATGTCTAATAGTTATCTATTAACATTATATGCTACGTTTCAGTTTTGATTTTTTTATTTATAGGTATAAATGTAGTTTTTTTAGTTACAATGTATTTATTATAATTAAAGTTACTTGGGTCACGAGTTTGCCCTTGTTTGCAACGAGAGGTAAAGGGGGAAAAGCATCATTGCGCTTGCGCGACTACTTTAATTTCAGTAGTACAACAAACACAACTTATACTATACCCAGAGCATATACAATATTTCGCAGAACCTTTTGTAGGTTAACTGTACGAATATAAACGTTTGTTACCGTAAACAGAAATGTTAGTTTTTCTAAAACGTGGGCAGACTATTCACAGTGCTGAATGAAATCTAATATGCAGTGTAATAAAATGCTATGAAGTTGAAGCTAAACAAAAATGCCTTTCCCTGCCTCTTAACAAACGCCATGAGCGAGTGGCTAACTACTATAATGTTTTTCTTTCCACAATTCGAAACATAAAGAAGAAAATTAAAGACGTGAAGAAGCTGTTCTTCAACAGTTCTATTGACACCTGGTAAAAAAGGAAACTGTTAGGTAGATACTAGTGAGACTGATAGTGAAGACGCCGGTGACACCAATAGTAAAGAAGGCTATTCATTCGTAGAAAATTTTGTTCCAGTGGAATAAGGTAGCTACAGTAAATAAGGTAGTACAGTAGTATAAGGTAATTACAGTAAATCAAATATTTCTAGTCATGTAATTAAGCTCTAGGCATTGTTACAGATTACATTTATTTATTAAAAGGTTTATGAAGAAAACATTTTCTCGGAATAAACCACAGCTTACAAAAATGTACGTAGAAACTGCACGGTAGTGAAGTGTACGAGTAGTGTCTCACTGTTCAGATTGGCAGCACTGTCAAATTTTCACTTCCCTTCCTCACAACCCATCTATACGCAAAAGGCAACCTCGTGACTTCAGTATCAATACCAATGTAGTTTTCATTACTAGTGCCGGTCGAACATATGAACCAATACTCTTGAACTATAATAACGTATTTACTAGAATATACGGCGCACCTTTATCGGACGAAATTGATCCGATAAAATGGTGTGCGCGTAATATTGGGGAAAAACGGAAAACTGAGTTAGTGATCATACCGGAAGGGTTAATATCTATACTGCAACCTTTGGACGTTTGCATGAATAAGCCATTCAAGGCTGCTATGAAGTAACTGTACACTCAATGGGTGGCAAATGCGGAGCATACAAACACACCTGCGGGAAAAATAAAAATCTGGTGTGAAACACTCACACAACTTTCTCTTGCCAATGCAAATAATTAACAATATAACCTAACATTACTAATAAAACATTAGAAATAAACAAAAAATACTAACCCCAATAAACATAACCTAATTTTAATCATGAGTGAAAGACGCAGAATGAAAATCAACGTTAGTTTGGCTTAATTATACGGAAAATCAGACGAAAAATTCCGAAAAATCTATATAAAAACAATACTTTCCTTCCTATATATTCATATAATATATTCAACAAAACGTTATGATATCCTCTCAAAATTACAATGAAATTGTAAAGTGACCGGTAAGAGTTTTGCAGAAACTGCGTTGTACTAAATTCAAAGGTGTAACAAAAGGTTAAGGATATCTGGAGTAGGTAAGAGTTTGAAAATATGGCACAAACATCACAAAAACGTATAAATTAAAAATCTATATATAAACTGTTTATAAATAGATTTTTAATTTATACGTTTTTGTGATGTTTGTGCCATATTTTCAAACTCTTACCTACTCCAGATATCCTTAACCTTTTGTTACACCTTTGAATTTAGTACAACGCAGTTTCTGCAAAACTCTTACCGGTCACTTTACAATTTCATTGTAATTTTGAGAGGATATCATAACGTTTTGTTGAATATATTATTTAAATATTTTGTAAGAAAATATTAAACATTTTTTATCTAATTATATTGTAAAATTAATTTCACAGGTAAAAAAAATTCCGCCAGAAGTGGGATTCGAACCCACACCCTCAGATGACGCCTAACAAAGGTATACCCTTGAGTCTGGCGCCTTAGACCGCTCGGCCATCCTATCATGGGCGACGCGATGCTAAAATAATTCTATTTAAACGACTCACACGTAAACATCGTACTGTAAACACATGTAACATGTATACGGTGCTGCCACCTAACGTCAATCGGAGGAGGAGGACATTTTCCGAGATCCGAGATAAAAAAAAATGTACTGAATCGGGTCCCGCGGTATTAAAATTATTGAAAATAAATGTTTGCAGTTTGTTTTTAATACTGAAATGAAGACTAAATGTCGTTTAAAGTGAAACAATGTTATACTAAAGCATTGGAAACATGTTTTGATCAATAATTAAAAGAATATAGATAAATGTGAAATTCGATCAAAGTTGTTAGCGCTAAATAAGCAGTTCGCTTGCGCCGGCTGCGAAAACTCTTACCGGGCGCATTTCAAGCGAAATGCTTAATAGGCAAGAGAAAGTAAAAAGGCCGGAATGTGAAACGATCTGCGAGTGGATTAAAACTGCATGGGCACGGTTTCACTAAAGTTTATTTCAAAAAGCTTTCTGAAATGGGGCATTGCGCGTGAATCCTGAATCCTGGTTGAGAGGGCCAAGAAGCCCTATGATGGCGACATCGTGTTAAGGAACACCTGGTCGCTCGGGGAACAATATTACAGAATAATTGCAACCTCAAGAAATTTAGGGGGAATTTTATAGTTTAAATAGGAAATAGGATTCTGGTTCGTGGGACATTGGAACTGGGACTTGAAAGGAGGTAATTCATTTTTAGAAGTTATCTGTGGAAAATTTAAAGTAAGGGACAAGCGGGTTTAAGAGCGGCTCTTTTATTTTTTTTTTATATTTCAGTGGCCTTTTTCAGTTTTGTGGGGGTCCTATTATATTGGGGAGGGGAAGGCATGCATTGTACTGAACGTGGACTAAAGGTATAATTTAAGGTAGGGGTTAGTTTATGATTTCAGGGGAGACGGAAAGGGTAGAGTTTGGCATAATCACAGGCCTTTTTATTTTCTGAGTGTTTACTAATTTAAAATGGCGGCTCTTTTCACCGTAGTGGAGTGATTATGCATAGGAACATGGGGAACTACCAACTGGGGGGAGTGTATTACAAGTAGAAGGGGCATGGGCAAATAAGAGGGATACAGGGCGAAATAAAAATGTGGCAACTCTAAATTTTGTTAAGTGGGTCATACTGGAATTTAGATAAAGTCGTGGAACGGTAATGGCATAGAGACTTCAGGTGGATGTGGGCGTCGGTACAAGTCCTGAATGATCTGGGGTCCGCCTGTTTTCCCAGCGTCGTGTAGCCGTTTCGAGGTATTGTAAATAAAGTCCTCCATAGAAGGGAAGAGAAGGTGTTCGTGTATGATGCGATTGGATATAAGATAGTGGAACTGTGTGATGCACCGGAGGACTTTGTTCTGGTACGCTGAAGTACGTCTTTTGTTGGACTTGGAGAGAAAGGGCCACCATACCGGTGACCCGTACAAAAGGAAAGGACGTAGGATAGAGGAGTACATCAGAAGTTTCAGTTTTGAGGAGTATGCAGGAGAGAGGAACAAAGGGATGAGTAAAGCGAACAAGGCCCTACCCTTGCTAAGCTTGCTGTCAATGTGCTGTCGAAGTGTCAGTCGTTTATCTAGGTCAACCCCTAGGTATCTCACGCTGTTCTGCCATGGGAGGAGTTCCCCTTCCAATCGTAGAGGCGGAGGAACATTGCGTTTTAGTGTAAAGTGGATTGCTTCGCATTTTGTGGGGTTAAGTGATAGTCTCCAGACACGACACCAGCTAGTGATATCTAGAAGCTGAGTTTGAAGCGCGCGGCAATTGAGGCGGAGGCATCTGCCGTGACGGTACAGAATAGCATCATCGGCAAACAGTCCGAATTGGATTGAATCACGGACAGGAAAATCGAAGGTGTACATAAGATAGAGGATGGGCCCAAGGACCGAGCCCTGAGGTACACCCGCGGACGAAGGGGTGAGTGGGGACATGGCCATGTGGAACTGAGGAATAGTGACAGAGACTTGGAATTGTCTTCCAGTAAGATAGGAATGGAGTAATCGGACAGTTGAGGGGGGAAAAAATTGTGCCAGTTTGTAAAGGAGGCCCATATGCCAGACGCGGTCAAATGCAGCCCGAAAATCAAGCAGCACAGCCGTCGTGTCACAGTAAGAATTTCTGGCATCCACAAGTGCCGTGACGATGCGGAGGAGTTGGGTAGTTGTGGAGTGTCCTTGACGAAAACCAAATTGCTCGGGGGGAAGAACAGATTCAACAACAGGACGCAGGCGCGGGAGAAGAAGCCTTTCGAATAATTTGGACAGGATCGGCAAAAGGGAAATTGGTCTATAACTTTCGGGATCAGTCGGACGTTTGTGGGGTTTCAGAATAGTAATGACTTTGGAAACCTTCCACGAAGAGGGGAAATGTTGCAGCGCCAACACTGCATTGAAAATTGCCAAAAGATGAAGCTTTAGATCTGGCGGGGAATTCAGGATGGCGTATCCAGAGACATTATCAGGACCAGGGGCCTTACGCGGATTAATCGAGGAAATTACAGAGGTGACATCATCCTCCGTGAAGGGCTGTAAGTTACAGGGCGTAGGGTCAGAGAGCGTTGAGTTGACTTCATCATGAATGAGTTCATCCTGGTCATGATGAACGGGCGGAGGGGCAACAAAATGTCGTTGCATTGCGCGTGATGTTTTAGAAGATGACACACTTTGGGATAAAACTCCAGACGCGGGTTCTAACAGCGACGACGATACCGACGACAGAGAGTAACTTTTAATAGTTAATTTTATTTCTTCGTTTTAATTTCTTTCTTTTTATTTGAAAGTAACTTTTTATAGTTCAAAAGTTGTTTTAGTTTATTGCGATACTTACAATCAGGATGTTTACCTATTCTCGCTTGTGAATTATTCAAAGTTTTGAAGATTTTTATATGTGTGCAGATAAACTGGTAAGTTTTCATTTTATTTTTTACAGTTTTAATTTTGTCTGAAAGTACCTTCAAAAATCGGGTGCGTGGTATATTTGAGAAAGTAGAATTGAGCATAATATCAACATACAAGCGGGCGCCTTCATTCCCCTCCGTTTCAGTCTACGTCATCCTTGTGCTTGTGTTTGCGCATTCCATAGCTCATGTGCCACTTTACAACATAAACATACAAAATTTCAGGTTTCTTGTTGTTCTGTAAATTTCGTGATTTAAATGAATCTCGCTTTTATATATTTGTTATTTAGGTCATCAGCCGAAGGATGGTTTGAACCTGTAGAGGTTTTACTAAGTAACACGAGGAGTGAGGTGGTTTACCATTGTTTTCCTCACTGAGTGGAAAATTACGCTTATCAGCATGCCGGGCCCTCTGAAAAGCACATATTTCCACTCTGCAAATGACACCTTCAATTTATTCACCACAGGGCCTGGCTATATAATGAAATTCATTACTTTCAGAGGAGATAACTCTAATTAGTGTCTTTTACAACTCTACCACTTCTGTTCTTAAGTGATTCAGTCATTTAATTAGCTGACCATGTAATAAGAAACTTAACTATTTATTTTAGCCCTGCAACGAACAGATTAAGTGCAAATAATTTGACACTCACCTGTCTGTTATGGGCAGTTATATAAATTATACGTGCAATTTTATAGTACAGTTATACAATAAATTATCAATTTACCCCATACCTTTTACTTACAAACCAATAGGACTCCAATAACTGACAGTGTTACAAGAAAATCGTGAATAAAAAAATGATAGGTATGTAATCTTAAAGCAAATGCAGACTAATAAAAATAACTATTAAATAACTCGTCAATTTGCATAGCGGTGTCGCTTTACATATTTATTGCATTTCACCAATTTTGCAGTTTTCTTAACGTCCTTGAAAATTTGTGAAAGAAAAGAATGCGAAATTTGCATGATTTTATAAAAATAGTTTGAATATTGTACAAATAGTTCAGGATTCCGATATAGTTTTATTCAGGTACTATTTTATTTAGGTCTAGTTATTTCTATTTTATTTTATTATTGTTTGTTAAGCGAGATGCTTTTATTATTGATTGAACATACGGCACATTCTTCTCTTTATTTTTCTATTAGAAGAATTCTATTAAAATTACATCTTATAATAGTAGACGTTCACGCCACTTTACCGTCTGGGACTGCTTTTATTTTTATGTTTTACGGATGCTGTCGCATCCGTAAAACATAAACACCGGGTTGGTCTAGAGGTAAAGTCTTCGCCAAAATCAGCTGTTTAACAGCTGATTTTCGGAGACGAAGGTTCCTGGTTCAAATCCTAGTGAAGGTAGTTACTTTTATACGGATTTGAATACTAGACAGTGGTGTACTTTGATGGTTGGGGTTCAATTAACCATACTCTCTCAGGAATGGTCGGCCTGAGTCTGTACAAGACTACACCTGATTTACACGTCATACACATCATCCTCATCTCATTGGATCATGGGGTTGCTTATTGTTCTGAATTGAACAGATTGCAACGTGTACACACATTAGGGACTATAAAAAAAAAACGGATGCGACAGAATAACCTCTCAACTTTTTCTCTTTACTTTTTCGAATAATTCTTCTTTAGATGACTTACTGAATCTTTTGATTGCTTTATAGAAAGACAGATCATATTGAACTAAAATAACGACAGAAAATAAGGTAACCCTGATGGTCGTTGACCTTACTGAACTATTTTCTTATAATCTCTTAGAAATTTCCAAAACTGAAATTGGTTTTAGTATTATGTTATTTCACAGACCATTGTCGATTTTAGAAATATGATCGAATATGTTTTTGTTGCATTGATATTTTTAGAAAAATTTTACGCTAGAATGATATCGAATACGAAATTTAATTTACTTCGACCAGTTCAAAAAGGTTTTAGAAAAAATATTAACTTGTCTTCTTCATATACCTACAGTAGTTCGTGTAGTCTACTTTTTCATATTTTTGTTTTTGTATTCGACTTTTTCTTTTATGGCCACAATGGATCACTTTAATCAAATTTAGAAAGCTTCTTCTTTTTCATATTCTTTAGCTTGATGTTTTGCCAGTATGCCCTCATTCGGGCTGATCTTGCTTGCCGACATTCCTCTGAAACGACCGGTTTCTTCCTGCTTGGGTTAGTTCTTTCGTCTGATTTTGTTTCAAATCTACTCTCTTTATTTCTTAAAATTTTTAATTTTTCTGTTGTTTTTCTTTTAAAATCATCGAAAGTTAATCCGAGTTCGATCATGTCATCTTTGACATTTCGCATCCATGCTCCTGATGTTACCGTCGCAAAGAGTTTTCTAATCATCTTGTTTAAAATTCTGTCTTTAGGTGTTCTGATAAGATGTCCAAAAAAGATATCCTTTTCTTCCTTATTGTATCTGTTAATGGGTTCATTTTCTTTATAGTCTTGTTCGTTGGTTAGAATTCTCCATTGCCCATCTACTTTGTTTTTCTTTTCTATGTAGGTTCTTAGGATTCGTCTTTCGAGTTTTAAGACATTGTCTATTGCTTTTGTCTTTGTCACTTTTGCTAATGTTTTGCTGCCATATGTAGTTTGTGGTTGTATGACTGTTTTGTAGTGTTTACACTTTGCGTTTATACTTTATACTTTTTGTGTTTTTGCGTTTTGTGTTTATACTTGTAGTGTTTAGACTTCGTAAAACAAGCATTTTTTGTTGTATCGGTACGTTTTTGGTTGTTTGTTGCGATTTAGATAATTTTTTCAGTCTCTCTTCCCACGCTATGTTTTCTTTATTGTTGTGTGTTGTGTGTTCGCCTAGATATTTGAACGATTTAACTAGTTCCACGTGGTTTCCATAATATAGCATAATATACGTAATATAGCGCAATATTTGAATAGCCTTTTTCGCAATTAGTAGTTTTGCATTATAAACACACTGATACAGTATTGTAATAGTTGGAGTGACAGAAAATAAACTCAGAAGCACTAAATTTATCTACCGTAGAACATTGGAACCATAGTTGAGTATATCAATTTTCCCACCATGAGGTTAAGACAGATAATTTTAGATTTTTTTTAAAGTACTGGCAAAATAAAATAAATAAATAGTATATCCGTGTTTGAAAAATAATGTCTGTTAAAGACTTTAGTTAAAAAAATTACCTAACATAGGCAATGGTTTTCCAAACATACATTTGAAAATTAAATAGAATCTTAAATAGTTAAGGAAAATACTTGTAGTCTATAATTTTGTCAATTGCTTACAAACATGGATTTTATTATTTTTACCAGTCGTTTACAATTTATTAAGATTTTAACAAATTTTCTGTGAAACCTTCATTACCAAAACAAACAACACTGGAATAACATTTGGGCAGCATCCTCCACTAAAACTTCATCATGTAAAAGGAGACGTATTGAAAACTACACAATGAAACACGGAGCACCGATGATACGATGTTGCACTTACTCGGACAAGCATTCGTCACTAACATGTATGTACACTGTAAACATTGCAACACGCTGCAAGATGACACTTCTAATTGCCAAATGTTTAAAAAAAACCATCACGCGCTAACACTATTCTACATTGATAAAACTTAATGCGAAAATTTTATAGAAAAATAAAGTTGTTAAAATTCTATGAAATTTAAAAATTTCACATAATTTCGGATTTAAAATGAACAATTTAATGAAGTTCGTAAATATGATGAAACCGCCGTCCGCTTCCGGACCGCCGACTCATTTTTTACGGACTGCGAGCTCTAGAGAATAATTTTCTTTGTATGGAAATCTTATTTTCTTGTGTAATGTGAATGTTTTATGTTTAGGCTTTGTGCATCCTGAGAGCAACTATTGATGTCAACACGATATTATACTGTACCTAAATTTCTCTGAAGATAGTTTATGCTCGCTGGACAAGTTTACAGTCGCGATCAGGCTGAAAGCAACCCGTGATAGCGGCGCGCTACAAAATAGAAAAAACTACAATTTTTACACGTTACCTACGGTAGTTTTAAACTGTTGTTACATTTTATTGCTCTTATCTTTTCGAAATCAGCAATTAATATTAAGATTTAGCATGGTAGCCAAATCTAAATTTTACAGTCGGCATAGGCCTAAGTAAAAGACCTTGGCAGTCTCTTCAAAATTTATAACGGAAATTGATAAAATTTAGTTAGTGACCACCATTTTTTAATATCGTTTTATGTAAATTGATGATCTTTAAATGAATTGCTTGCAAATAAACGTTTTATGTAGGTCTAGAAACCTATGTAAATTTTTTATTTAGTATTAATATTAAAATATATAGGCCCATTCAACTCATGGTGGACTTTAAAAACCATTTGAATATTATAGCAGTAGTATCATTTTTCTTTTATTATTAATTTTTAAAATGTATTATTTCATAAATCTTTTAAACGATATTGGGCTTAGAAAATGCAGGAAATAATATCGGTTATAAATTTGGAGTCCAGCCAACCGTTGTATAAGAGGATTTAACAATATGTCGGCCTTTACGCATTCTGTATTGAACAAGATAAAATTATTATCCTATGAATTTTTTAGCAAGCAACACCACGAAAAAATCATATATTTTTAAATTTTCTTTTACGATCGTATTTGAGGTAGTGCATTGTAACACCTAAGTCTAGGTTCGTTCGTAAAATAAATAATGAACAGACTTCCTTAAACTTTTATTTATTGGCACAATAGTTATTACTATTAATTATTAAACTTAGCCTACTAACAAATAAAATTAGATTACTTTAATTAAATTAATTGCAAAATGTAAGTTTAAATTAAACGTGACTATAAGTAAATTAATGTTACTTAGATCCAAAACAATTGTGTACCTGTCAACAACCACGTGCTACCACCTGCACGTACACACGCGATTAACTTAATTCAGAAACGGTTCCGTAATTACACTATTTCGAATGGCCCGACAACACTTTGTATTCACAATTCAATTATTGATTAACTCACACAAAGGCGTTTTCTGTTTTATAATTACCTGCAGTTATTATAGTTTCTTCAAACAATCGAGAACATTGCAAAAGGAATAAAAATAAAAGCAATCATTTCTACTAGTTTTATTTTATTATTTTCTATTATTATATTTTTATAGTAAAACCTCACTAATTCGGACTTCACGAATTCGGAAGTCGCGATATTTCGGACTACTCCAAGAAGAGCAGCTTTTTTAATTTTTTTAGAAGTTTTTTAGTTAAAAATTAATAAATTGCTTGGCCTCCTTCAAAAAATAATAGCTTTTAACTGTCTATTAAAAATTGTTTCATCCTGTAATACATTATTGGTTGCTCAGTGAAGAAAACGTTCCACAATTTAAGCTAGTGAAGTGAGAAACCACATAGACGAACTTATTGAATTTGCAGACTTCAATTTGGAATTCAATGACTATTATCTTGTCCTAAGAGAGATGCGCCAACAAGTTATAAGAAAACAGTGTAGCAAAGAATCACAGAAAAAAATAACAAGTTTTTTTTTAAGCAACCTCAAATGATCCCTAAGGATATTTGTCAACCCTCTACTTCAACAAGTGCCAAATAATCGGTTCGTAAGTACAGTGTTTTAATTAAATATCATTTTACACTGACATTTATTATTTAACAATATTTTTACTGCCGTAAATATTTTTATTTCTATACTTTTAACTTTGTTTTTTTTTCAATATACTGTACTGTAATTCATTAAACATCGATATTTCAGACAAGTAACGTTTAATTTTTAATTTCAATTGCCTAAATTATTCAATTTTTAGATGTAAACAATATTCGCGATAATTCGGACTTTCAATAATTCGGACTTCACTTCCCCCCAATAGTCCGAATTAGTGAGGTTTTACTATTATTTTTTTTATTATATTTCGCGTTACCTGCGGTATTATTGTTTCTTCAAACAATCGAGAATATTGCAGAAGGAATAAAAATAAAAACAATTATTTCTACTGGTTTTGATTTCTGAGATTTCCTATTCAAAATATTCCATTCATCACTGTACATTATGGTTGTTCAGCAGACACCACTTCATAGAATACACAATTTCTTACAATGAACAATTTTTTCCTTAACCCATATCTAGAATATCTGTACAATGTTACATTATTTTAACAACCTATTTGTTACTAAATATTTGATCATTAACGATTGCAATTAGTAATGGAAGTTGTCTTTACATGTAAAAACCGACATGAAAATTTTCAATACACTAGTCGAGAATTGAATCCATACCTTTGGCTTGGCAATCAGTATGCTGGTATTGAAAAAAACTTAGTGAATTGTAAATAACGGGAATACGCGCAATTCTACAATTTTTGTTTTTATTTAGTTTGTAACCGGAAGTAAAATAGATAAGTTCCAAAAATAGGATTATGGTGTAATTAATAATTTGCATCTTGTTGTAACAGTCCGATTGTTTAGTCATTAATTAAGTTTTATAAAACCCTTTCCAAAAAGCTGTTAAAATTTTGACCTCCCACGACGCGTAGATCATATTTTTAGCTGTTCCATTAGTAGAATAAATAAATCTCTTCTTTTAAAGGTACGATTTAATACTCAGGACACGTTTTCCACTAACGTTAAATTGATAAATGATTACAAAAGAAAATCACAACATGGTATTGTGGGGTTTTTCTTTTACTATAGATAAAAGTAGGCTTATTGGTTACACTTGTGTCATACAAATTTTCATACATTCTTAAATGGTTATTGAACACTTTTCTGGTTATATAGATTTTTAACTTTCTATTGTCCTATGTTAAAATACTGTACAGGAAAGGACAGTATCATTTTCATGTTGATTTTTTGAAATCGAGTTTTCACCGGAAATACATTTTTTCTGGCTCCCTGACCCAAAAAAACATATTTTTAACGATTGTTGTGTGTGTGTGTGTGTGTGTGTGTGTGTGTGTGTGTGTGTGTGTGCGTGTGTGATAACAAAATATCTCAAAAACAGAGTATCGTACGAAGTAGAAACTTAGAACTTTCATCAAAATCAGTCAACCGGAACTAATAGTTTATTCGAGTAATTCTTCACTTTTTACGGTCTGCTCAAATACGACTTTAACGATTTTTTTTAATTGCCTCGCTACTTTTTTATGCTCTACAAAATAAGGTAAGCGCCATATCTACTGAAATTAGTGGGAAGCTGTACTCTCGTAGTAAAAAAAAGATTTTTTTTAAGGTTGCGACCTATTTTAAGGCAAAAGTTTAGCTATGTAATTAAAGTTGTATTAAATTAAAAAGTCTATAACTTTTCTTTGAAACATTTTTCCTTAAACGCTTAGCGTCAATTTAGTTATTTTCTGCATTTCATTCATAAAAATCGGTAAAAAAGTATTTTTTTAAGATTACGGCCTTAGTATGCATTTTACGACAAAAGTATTACATAATTAAAAATTGTAGGGAAATAAAAAGTTTAAATTTTGTTTTAATAATTTTTTTGTTTTTTAATATAATTTTTTATTTTTATATAATAGTTTTTTTGTTTTTTTTTATTTTTTTTTGTCCTGCCCATAACAGACAAGTGGAGTGTCAAATTATTTACACTCAATCTGTTCGTTGCAGGGCTAAAATAAATAGTTCTGTTTCTTATCACATGGTCACCAATTAAATGACTGAATCATTTAAGAACAGAAGAGGTAGAGGTGTAAAAGACACTAATCAGAGTTATCTTCTCTGAAAGTAATGAATTTCATTGTACAGCCAGACCCTGTGGTGAATGAAGTGAAGGTGTCATTTACAGAGTGGAAAATATGTGCTTTTCAGAGGGCCCGGCATGCTGATAAGCGTACTTTTCCGCTCAGTGAGGAAGGCAATGGTAAACCACTTCACTCCTTGTTTTACTTAGTAAAACCTCTAGAGGTTCAAACCAGCCTTTCGACTGTTGACCTAAACAACAACAACAATTTTTTTGTTTATATTTTAGTTATTTTACGTCTGACTGTTCTGCAATTTCTGGTAGTGCAGACGGTGGATAATGATTATAATGAAAATGAGTGATGAATTAATGCCAGACCTGACCGGGAATCGAACCCGGGACCCCGGCGTAGAAGCCAGATGCGCTAATCACTACGCCAACGGGCCGGCAATATTATATATTTTAGTTTAGCGTCAATTAGTGTTTTTCTGTATTTTTATATTCTACAGAAGGTTGATTTTAATTTTGCATCATTTTAATTTTTCATGGTTAAAATTAATTTTTTTTAAATTTTACACTGGCAAGAGTAAAGCACGTGTGTTTCACACCAAATTTATAATATGATTATTTTGATGGATTTATTATTTTGATTTAGAATCGGTGCAGTATTTAGCAATAGTGATTATTGTCTACAATTGTATTTTATACAATGAATGATGGTACACGTACATTGCACTTGACAGATTCCACTGTTACAGTAACAACCTAGGTAGATATCCTTATCATGGTTCTTGTCCTTTACAATGGTTTCAATTTCCGACATGTCATTTCAGTTTCCTATCTGACTCCTTTTGTGTTAATATTTTTCTTTTATCAAATTTTCTTAGCCTATTCATAATTTATTTACTGATTATACTCCGTGTTTGTTATGAGAAGTTTATTTAAACAAAGGCAAGGAAATATAATATTCTGAAGTAATATTACAGTATGTGTTATACTACTTGTAATGAATGAGCTTTCAGTTGAAAGTACCGTGTAAGTATAATCAAATAAAAACGCGAACCATAATATTTGTGAAATTATTTATTTCTCACATAAATTAACTTGATATCAACCTTTGTAAATTACATTTGTACTGATGTAAATGTATTGTTATAATAAACTTTAGTTTTTAAATTTTTTTTTAAATAAACAGATTTAGTGAAAATATTCGCCTTACTTAAAATATTTTTTTTAAGTTTAAAAATTGTGTTACTACATAATAAGTAAGTTTGCATAACATAAAAATAAACATGCTGTCAATCCTTGAACTATTTTGTATTTCATTTTCTAATTTTATTTAAAAAGTAGGTCTACTAACTTATTTGCGTATCAAAACGATGCTTTATTTATTCATTGGTACTGTTCTGTGGTATATCAACAAATTGTAAGTTTTCGGTTTGTTCCGAATTTCGATTTCCGAACAAGGAAAAGCTGTTGTTTTATATTCAGTATCGAACTGTTACGTTCTTACATCTGGTATGATTTTTATATTATATTATTATTTATTTTCTTTTTTTTTTTGTAATAAGTTATTTTTCTTCAAAAGTTGTTCACCGTATAAGTACTAACGGGGTTGGTCTAGTGGTAAAGTCGACGCGGCGAATTAGTTGTTTAACAGTTGATTTTCGGAGACGAAAGTTCCTGATTCAAGTGCTAGTTTATACAGGTTTGCATAATAAACAGTAGTTACCAGTGATCTTTGATGGTTGGGTTTCAATTCATATACTCTTAGGAATGCTCGGCCTTAGTCTGTACAAGACTATATCTCATTTACAGATCATACACATCATCCTTCTGAATTGAACAGATTGCAACGTACACACATGAGGGATTAAAAAAATCGTGTTAAGTTTTTTTTCTATAAATTTTCTCTATATTAGTACAAACCCACTGGGTTGGTCTAGGGATAAAGCGTCGCCGCGAATCAGCTGTTTGACAGCTAATTTCAGGAAATGAAAATTCCTGATTCAGATTCTAGTAAAGATACTTTTACCTTTTACGATTAGAATACTAGACAGTGGTTACCGGTGTTCTTTGATGGTTGGGGTTCAATTAACCGTACTCTCTCAGGAATTGTTGGCCTGAGTCTGTACCAGACTGCATCTCATTTACACGTCATACATATCATTCTCGTCTCATTGGGCCATGGGGTTGCTTATTGTTCTTTGATCAGATTGCAACGTACACATATCAGTACTGGTTTTTAGGGTTTTCCCTGTAGTTAATATCCGCGCAGTAGTGTTTTGAAGTGTCTTAAAACTTCCACTAACGAAGACAAGTTTATTTGCTACAATTGTGATAGAAGTATCATAAAAATACCGCTAAAATTCGTATGAATTTAGTGCTAAGTTTCCAGGAGTACCTTTATCGACTCAGAAGTATTTGTGAAACCTAAATGTTAAATTTGAAACAACAGGAAACGTTGCGAATGTACAAAATTTTGGTCGGCCACGAATGATTTGTAATAAAGAAACCCCAAAAAAGGTTGTTGAGGTTCTGTCTACCGGTTAATCGATTGGGAGAGTTTCTTCTGAACTAATCATGTCACATAGAATCGTACAAGAACTTTACTAAAATTTAAAAGCAGTAACGTCCACCTTTCTCTACGCTCTTCATGAGGACGATCATGGTACGCCATCACAGCACTGAGTTGTTTGCTACCCGTAATAAAGTGGATCAAAACTTTTTGCGATCGATTTCGAGTGTGATGAAGCGTGCTTTAAACTTTATGGAGAAATTAACCAACATATATGTCTACTGGTCGAATAAAAAACCACTTTAAGTGCACCAAGTAGAACTGAATGTGCCTGGTATTATGGTATGGGGAAGGATTTTGAGTGCTGGACTAATAGGAATTTTTTTTTGTAGGAAACATTCTCGGAAAACTTCTCAGATTTGCTGAGGCAAGTTGTGTTGCCGGAACTTAAAAACAATCCTATTTGTAATTATCAATCGCTAATCATCTGGTAACAGGATGGGACTTTCGCCCATTTTGGTTAGGAGAAAGAAATATACTCGCCACCCAATATTTAGGTCTACCTATTTATTTATTTTATTTGGAAAAATATATACATTACATTTATTACTATACTAAGCTATATACAATACTTTAAACTAAATATACTTATACCCAAAAACTCTTCTTCACAAAGAGTTCTGTCCGCGGATAGTATGGAAAAATTATTTTCATTTTTTTTTTAATTCATAAATACTTTTAACTACTGTAAAACAATACTATTAAAACATTTAAAAAGAGTACAAGAATCACGTTAAACAGTTTTTTTTATGTATTGAATATAAATAAAAATATAAATAAATAGCATTAAATTTTCATATATATCAATAATAATAATAATAATAATTTCAATACTAATGGACTAAGTTATAAGTTAGAACTGTAAGTTTAAGTTTTAAGTATAAGTATAGTTTAAGTTGTAAGTTCATATATAAGTTATAAGTCAAAAATTGGAAAAATTTCTCAAGTTCTTGGTCGTAGATCGATTGGATTCAAACATATTTCAGTTTATGTTTCAACAGATGTGGTGACATATTACTTTGTACATAGGATGGAAGTCCGTTAACGAACCGCCCCTCAAGATAGAGAAATGTTCTGAAAAAATGTACTATTTGGTTTTCTTGTCTTTATTTATCGAGCTTTCCTAGTAGCATAATTTGTTTTTCCGGGATCTATTATTACTTCAGGTTACCACACGCCCAATGGAACTGTAAGAGCACCTTGGACATAAATAAATGCCTTAAAGGTAGGACTCCAAATTCCTGAATAGGCTTATACGATCGCGATTTTTGTATACGTTAATAGCGTATAGAAAACATCTTTGTAGATTGATCACTGGCTGAAGTGAGAAATATAATGTACTACCCCAACATGAATTACATATGAATATTTGTATTACCTTTTAGAAAATCGTAAATGGGAAGGTCTTAAAATGAATTATTTTATAATGGCAACGGATATCTTGTTTACTTGGTATATAAAATGAATCATGTATTAAGCTTAGCCGTTTTTTAAATAAAAGTCGACGTAAGTTTAATAACATTTTTTACTATAATGCTTAAAAACCACACGGAATTATTTTGTTCATTCTGCAGCAACTGTAATAACGATAATGGCTGTTTCATCTGTGGATTTAACCATACCGTATTCTTTCCAAAGAAAATACACTAGGACTGAAAGCATCTGATAGTTGTTGAACAATGGAATGGCAGTTTGTATACTCTACGTTGTATGCGTGTAAAGAATGATAGTACTTTTTTGCCTTTATGTTACTGCACTAATTGTACATTTTCAATGGCTTTAGGCTTTACAGCCAAGGGGGTATTAAGAATAAATTTGGAAACACCAAAGAGTTTTGATTACAGAACATTTTTTATTAAAAGAAATTCTTGTCGTTATTAATACGCAATACTTCTTTAGTTTTAATTAAACGAGCAAATATTTAACTCACAAAAAATTAAGTTGTTTGTTTTTAAATGAATACCATAATTTAAAACAAATTATAAAACATATTTATTTATCTACTTAACCACCATATATGTGTGCCAAATTTCAATTAACTTATACTACAAAGTTTGTTTTCTTTTGTACCGAAAATATATGTAACACTTGCCAAACATACTATGTTATTTATCTTCTTACCCTTGAAAATTTACTCTGTACATCTTGATATATAAATCGGGTTATCTTTTTATCTATCTTTAAAACTATTAAGTGTAGCTTGTTTTATGAATACCAGTTTATGGTTAGATTTGATGTTATTAATTTATTTTCACCGTACAATAATAAGTTTTGTTACATTGCTAAACTGAATGTCCTAAATAGACTGTTGTGCGACCTATTTGTCTGTTTAATTTTAGATTGACTGATTGTCATCAGTTTGTTTTTATTGTTTTCATGTTTTATTGTAGACCTTTTTAACTATCATATTATACAATTTGTACTTCCTTCTCAGTAGACGAATTTATAGCACGTATAATAAAATAATTACCATAATCGTAAATATTTTTAATTATACTAAAAGTTATTGCAGTTAGACTATCATAATTAATTAATTGTCATGCTGATTAATTATTACTCACCAACAGCGATGAGGAGGAAACTAATTTATATCGCACCAAAATTAATTAATGCTATTCCTTTAAATTTCATAGAACTAAATTCAGGGTTAAAAAAAATAGTTCTGTTTCTTACCGTATGGTCAGTCAGTTATATGACTGAAGCATTTAAGAACAGAAGAGGTAGAGGTTTAAAAGACACTTGTCAGTTATCTCCTCTGAGAGTTGGTAATGAATTTCATTATACAGGCAGACCCTTTGGTGAATGAAGTGAAGGTGTCATTTACAGGGTGGAAAGTGTGTGCTTTTCAGAGGGCCTGGCATGCTGATAAACATACTTTTCCACTCAGTTAGAAAGGCAATGGTAAACCACCTCACTCCTCGTTTTACTTAGTAAAGCCTCTAGAGGTTCAAACCAGCTTCTCGGCTGATGACCTAAACAACAGAACTAAATACTTAATGCTGTATATGCCAATACCGCATTTTAAGGTTGTAAATTGGATCTCGGATTTTTCGAAATTACGTTTTTGACAGTCCTACTTGGTAGATATTCAATAGTAATAGTAATAGGATTGATGGTGGTAGTTGTGTAGTATTAATGAATAGGTTAGGTAAGGAGAGCCCGTAAGTATATTAAAAACATGTTAACTAAAGTTTTTTTTATTATTATTTAATCAGCAAAATTACAATCTATTCTTTTATTCAGACACAAGAATAAGTAACAAGCTAAACATTTAAAATACAACATTATTATATACTGTACATTAATAAATGTTACTGATAATTTTTTTTGGTTATTTTTAGACTTAATCTTT
This sequence comes from Catonia carolina, assembly GCA_035578175.1. Taxonomy (NCBI): domain Eukaryota; kingdom Metazoa; phylum Arthropoda; class Insecta; order Hemiptera; family Achilidae; genus Catonia; species Catonia carolina. The sequence goes on from JAQMRL010000002.1 coordinate 89,478,499, forward strand.
CGATTTTTATTGTATTCTTTAAAAAATTAATTAATTTCTTGGCGGCCTCCGTAGCGGTAGCGCGCTAGCCTACAACGCGGAGTCCCGGTTTCGGTTCCCGGCTATGATCTGGAAATTTTCATTAGTTAAAACCTACCGTTACGTAACCCACCGGAGTTGCTAATAACCGAGCTGTCGATGCGACTTTAAATAAACTTAAAAAAATTAATTATGAAATGATTGAAAATTGAAATAAAAAAATATATACCTACATAACATATTTGTAAAAGTTAATTGTGTTCAAATCTGGTACTTAATCCTAACACATTGTATCTGTTAAATTTCATAAAAGTATAGCCGCTGTTATCCAGTAAGTTTATCGCGAAATGATTCGGATGTCTGTCCAGTCTTTGTTCGTATGTTCTGCTAAATCTTGTAATTTTTTTCTTGTTAAGTTCTATATCTTTATTGATATACTGTATTTGTTTTGAATGTACCGTGATATTCTAAGAGCTGTTCGTGGTAATTTTATCTGAAAACGGTCTATAATGTCAATACTGGAATTTTTGTTGTCCCTCTGAGTGGTATCCCGTACGTCCACACAGGCTTAAAAATTGTTTTGTATGGCGTCAGTTGATTCAGTTGATAGTTGTGTTTCCCAGTTAACCAAAACATATTTCTCATTTTTAAGTCTACTTGTCTTCGTTTCATAAAAATGTGTTTTTTACACGTCAGCCGGCGATCCAGATGAAGATGATCCGCGTCCACAATTGTATTGATATTTTGTAATATTATTTACTGGTTTATGGGCCGGCCCATGATTTAGTTGTCAGGACAACTGGCTTTTGAACCAGGAGTCCCGGGTTCGATTCATTGTTAAGGTCTATTCCCACGACACTAGTACTAGCTAGCTTGCTAGTTGACTACCAACTAGCAAAATAGTGTAATGGGAATGCACAACTAGCTGCTAGTATAGTTGAAGCGCTAGTGACTTTGAACATGTTTGATTTTACTAGCATTAGTAGGAGAGAAAAGGTCACATGATTGACTAGTGCTAGTAAACTAGCTCTGTGTGAACATTTGGAAACGTTACTAGTTGCTAGTAAGCTGTAGCAATACACGGCACAACTCACGTGTGTCTTCAGATCACTGGCATTACTAGCTCCGTGGGAACCGTCACCTACGTGCTAGTAGGTCCTGCTAGTAGTAGCAGCTAGTAAACTAACATCGTGGGAATAGGTCATTAGGTCTGCAATATTTTCATCCCTCATTTTCATGTATCACTTTTCTCTATGTCTGCGTTAGCAGTAATTGCAAAACAGACGGACGTAAAACCAATAAAAAAATACTGATTTACACTACAGCCATCTTTCTTTTCGGTAAGTAACACATTTTGATCCCGGAACACCGCATATACCATGAAAAGAAGAAGAAAAGTTAATTAATTTTCTCTTGTATTTAAAGGGACTCTGCCCAAAATAACTGTTTAATGATCGAGATAATTTTATTTCTTAAATTAATTCATCTGAAATTTACTACTGATATTATAACTGTTTTTGGTCTGTTGTACAGGAAAGGCGGTAAAATTGTTTTCTTATTTTTAAAAATGTCTGATAAATTTAGTTGTACTATATTCCTTGAAATTATAATTTTGTTTTATTATTCATTTATTCAATATTACTAAAGATTATTGTATAGAACTGTCAAAGATTTATAAAAATATTAAAAGCTGTGAGCCTTACAACGTATCCAAAAAGAACATTGCAGTCTAAATCCCTTGGATTTTGTGTAGTGCGGAACCTAACAATGTCGTAAAAACCGTAGGCGTAGACCTCTTATTTCTTGTACCTTATTTTCCACGTTTCAGTTTCCTTCTTTATCTGTGTTCTCCATTTGGTTTGTAGTTTACTTCATTTTTTATGTAAAATTGAAATTACCATAAGGCCTACGAGAAGTGATATTTTATTCAAAATTGGTTACCTATTTAGTTACGTACATTGAAATAATTATTTTTTCATATTAAATTATTAGAAATTGTTAGTAGTTATTTTTAACTACTTGTGAATCAAATTATTTTTAATTTTTAATGGGTGGTTTAAATATACCGGTTGTCCCACGGAATTTAAACGTAGGGAAGCAGCATTGATTTTCATTAGTTTGTTAATATTTTCTTCCCCCGAATATGTGAAGACTTGTTATAGTCCAGAATCATTAGAAAATTTTTAGACCTTTTAAAAAATTTCAATTTTTGATACTTTGTAAGCTGTATTTTAGCTTAAATACAGAAATTTGTAACAGTTTTCTTTAAGCATTGATTTTTTTTAAGATTATGGTCTTAGTATGCATTTTACGACAAAAGTGTAGGCCTATGTGTTAAAGTTTATAGAAATTAAAAGATCTACAACTTTTGTTTTAAGCATTTTTCTCTACAGTGCCTAATTTAGCGTTAAAGAGTGATTTTCCGTGTTAAGCCAAACGAAGATTAATTTTATTTTGCCTCATTCACTCATGATTAAAATTAGCTTATGATTTTTGAGATTAATTTTTTGTATATTTCTTCTTTTCTTTTTTCTTTTTTTTTCTTTTTTGTATATTTCTTTTTTTTAGTAATGATTTATTACTAATATTAGGTTATATTGTTCATTATTTGAATTGGCAAGAGAAAGTCGTGCGAGTGTTTTACATCATATTTTTTACTGTAAATTTCCGCTACACTAAGCATCGAAGGTGGAAACATTAAATGAAAAGCTTTTTACATTTAATTTTTTTTAACAATGTTTATGAATGTTTCGACCAAAAATACACCTTACAGCTGTAATTTTGAATAAATATTTTTCATGAATTTTCAATTTTCTTTCTTAGAAATAAGATTTTTCAAAATAATTTCTGAGGGAGTAGGCCTACTTACTACCCAAATGGAATTTACGTTTCGGATTTAAAGTTTCTAGGTCCTGAAGATTTTGTGATGAGTAAGTGAGTAAATGGATTTTCATAAACTATCTTTATTTCACTGTAGTATATCGTATAATATAAAGAAACTGTCAGTAAATTTACATACTCCTACGTCTGTATCATCTTCTGACCTTCTCAGTTATTCAGTCGCTCTTTTATTTTTTGTTTTTAAGTTCCTTGAAGTATTTCGCAGTTTTGAACTACATATTTCATCCTTCTACATCTAACTAAAATATTCATCGCATCAAGTTCTACGTTCTTATAAATGTTACATTATGTTTTCAGATGCGTTTTTTTATAAAATATTTTTAATCCTTTGTTAATATTATTGTAGAAATTATATTCAGTGGTACCCATCAACCATGTTTTTTTTTATTGTAAAAGGTTAGTAAACAGTAACAAATGACATGAAAAGGAAGTAAAATGTAATGAAAGAATAAAGTTAAATGTATATCATTAAGCTTATTAAATGCGGGTTACATTTATAATAAATTGTATAATTAGTACAAGAATATTTTGTCAAGAGGAAATTACTAACGGACATTTCCTTTCAAAAGTTTTATTTTTTTACGCAAAACGTGGTATGGTTTCGTTGTACTATTATGAATGAAATAAAAACGTTAAAGCGGTTTCATTAATCTACACGATATTTTTTTTGGTGGCAATTTTAAAAATTGTCATTATCATTATGTTTTGTCCGTCCGTCACACCCAGATGTTAGAAACTACAAGATCGCAAAAAATAATTTTCGGGTTCGTAATCTACACAAAAAGTTAAGTGAGCCTAAATTGGGTTTGAAGTTCCGGTTTCGACTGGAAGTGACCCAAAACCGGAAGTCAAAAATCAAAGTCAGAAACTACAAGAGATACTAATATATAGTTTTCGGATTCGTAATCTATACAAAAAGTCCGTAGGCCTGGAATAGGATTGAATTTCCGGTTTTAATCGTAAGTCAAGAAATCAAAGTCAGAATTTGGAAACAACAATAGTGTTATTTGATTCCTCTTAAAGAGTAGATACAGAAATCATTGTGTTTGAAGTTCCAGTATCGACCGAAAGTGGCCAAAAACCGGAAGTCAAGAAATCAAAATCGGAATTTCGAAACTGTCATTCGATTCCTCTTAAAGAGTTTTTTTTTAACGTCCGACTGTTCTGCAATTACTGCTAATGCAGACGGTGAAGGATGAAATGATTTTTTGTAACGTATGAAAATATGCCGTGCCCGAATGGGATTCGAACCCAAGCTTAAAGAGTAGAGATACCGAAATCACTAATGGTTTTTCCATAAGACAAAGGTACGATTTTCTAAAACTTGCCATCATTTCATGAGACGACGCGTCTCATGAAAAAGATTTTTTATTTGATTTATTCGTGTATAACGGATTGTGAAGAGAGGGTTTTTTAATTTGTCCTAAATTGTTACAATTTCAGTTTTGTAAATGTAAAAGAAAGTATGACAGCTGTAGAAATAATGTCCTTATATGTTGTTATAAATTAATAAGTGCAGTAAATTACGTTCTTATTGATTTACTTTATAAATTAATAGAAAGAGTTTTCGAATTCACATTAACTGTCAATCTTGCAAAATGCCTAAGTAAATATTTTTAACTGAATCATCAAAATAAGTAGTTCAGAGACATCTAGTTTAGGATATATTTTGAAAATATTTAAAATTGTTTACTGTTTAACTATCATTTTTACTCGATATGTCCTTAACTTCTGATCTAGAGGTCCGGGTTTGATTGGTCCAGGTTTTGGAAATTTTAGACCATACTTCCATGCATTATCATTTCCCAATTTAATTATACCCTGGATGAGATTAACATTAAATCAGTTAAAATGTCAAAATCAGTCGCCTAAAATTTGCATTTTAATTATAGTTGTCTGATATTAATGGAACGGTGAATCAAATAAATTGTTAAATTTTGTTGTCTACAATGTTAGAATCTATAATTTATTCATTACTGAACTGCAGTGTAAACAGTTACTACTACTACGTATTCAGAGTGCAGCTCGACAAGAGACCAAATTAAACCAATTTTAGGACCAGGCTTTATAACCCTTTCAAATCATGTACTGGACATAAATCGTCACATAACTAATTTTAAATTTAATTTATGTTTTCTATAATTATTAAAGCACAGTTGATTTTTGTTACAAATGTTTATTGTGTCGTTAATTTTGGTATGTCAAAAATATTTGGCTCTTAGTTACATTTTTAGTGCAGCGACCCACATCGTAGCCAAGTGCAATAGTTAAAAACTGGCCGGGGCTTTGACTTGACTTTTTATTATTATTATTAGTCGTAGTAGCCTCGTACTTTAGCGTCTCATTGCACAATATAGGCCACATTCTTAGTTTCACTTCCCACATAATTATGTCTACAAGCAAAAGTAACTATTTTTAACACTATGTCTACAAGTAAAATAAATATTTTTCATACTTATTACAAGTTTTGCTGTGTCTTTTTTCATTCATTGTTTTATTTGGCCGACCAATTGATCCTACATTAAAAATAATAGACTAGACTTAATTGTAAAGCTTTAGAGCCCTGATTCGATTACCGGCCATGGAAAAATTACAATACATTAAAATTTTCCTTCGCTGTTTCATAACTCATTATAAATATGCTAATGACCGAGCAGGTGATTCGATTTAGTAGATCTTTGTTACCAAATTTAATACCTAAGCTTATGTTTTTTAGTACCTAGTTCTTATCAGATAAAAATAGTTGGAACTGATATCGTGTCTTCGAACTACACGAAATGCTAAAAATTATTCTTCTTTTTTTTTCTCTTCTTCTTCTTCTCCTCCTCCTCCTCCTCCTCCTCCTCCTTCTTCTTCTTCTTCTTCTACTCCTCCTCCTCCTCCTCCTCCTCCTCCTCCTCCTTTTTCTTTTTCATGGGTTAGGCATTTCTACCTGTTCCGGCACCCATTATTTCTTCGACCTGCCAATATCTCTACTTCGCACTGGTTTGTATCTTCTAGGTAAACTAGGCAAGCAGCTTTCTGCCATTCTATTTAAATAGTCGACCCATTGGGCACGATATCATTTTATTTTTTCGTTAAGTGGAAAATTTTCTAATTTTTGGCTTAAAAATTCCTGCTAAAAATCGTAACATTGTAAATTATATAACGCCACACTTTTTTTAAAATAAGAATCTGGTGTGAAACACTCACACGACTTTCTCTTGCCAATGCAAATAATTAACAATTTAACGTAACATTAGTAATAAATAAAACATTATAAATAAACAAAAAAACTAACCTCAAAAATGTAACCTTATTTTAATCATGAGTGAATGATGCAAAATGAAAATCAACGTGTTTGGCTTAGAAATACGGAAAATCACTCTTTCACGCTAAACTAGGCTCTGTAGAGAAACATTCTCTGAATAAAAGCGTTGGATCTTTTAATTTTCTATAAATTTGATTACATGCACTTTTGTCGTAAAATGCGTACTGAGGCTGAAATCTTTTTTTGAAAATTGATTTTTTTAGATATTCATGAAAAAACTGACCGCTAAACTAAGCGTTATAATAAAAAAATTTTGAAATAAAAGTTGTAAGATTTTAAATTTTCTACAATTTGTATATACACTCTTATCCTAAAATGTTTCCTAAGTTTCAAATTTCTACTTCGTACGATGTTCCGTTCTTGAGATATTTTGTTCACAGACACACAGACCCACTGCTAAAAACATGTTTTTGGGTTCAGGGGGTCTGAAAACGTGTAGATCCGGTGAAATCTCGATTTCAAAAAATCGACATGACAACAAAACTTTCCTTCCTGTATATTCATGTAAGCAAGAGAAAGTAAAATATAATATGAGTCAAGTTAAATTATTTAAAATTATTTTTACATTTCGATATATTTTTATTTTTGAACCATTTTTAAGACCACTTCGAGTGAATTCGAAATATCATTGAAATCGATCATTCCGTATTGCTCTCAGAGACATAAATCATTACGTTATGTTTAATAATTTTAATTTAAAATATATTAGATATCTGGAATACCTACTTGTTGATATTGCCTACTACGAATAATTTTCCGTGATTTTCATTTATTTATTTTTTTTAATTTTCTGTGATTACATTATTTGATAAAATTTCAATGATCGTTCATTGCATTAAATATGTTTAAATAAGTGCAAATTACACTTTTCGGAATTCCAAAAGAACTATCTGGAAACGTACGAAACAAAGATATACAAAGTTTGTAAATTGTCTTATAAAATTTAGAAATTGTATTCCGTAGCATACTACTATATATAGCGGAACCCGGGGTAGAACGGAATACCGGGGCACAACGGAACAGCCGTTTTATTTTTTCTGTTCTGTACTTCACTCTAGCGGAACGTTTTAGTATTACGAAAACAGTGCTAACGATGATTGGGACACCATAGTTGAGATTGTGAGAGCGTAAAATTAGTTTGTTTGTGAGTCAGTGATAAATTAACGCAGTTGGTTGTAACTACGAGCCTTTGGTTGAATTAAGGTAAGCAAAAATGAGTTCTTTTACTGAATTACTATTTACACATTCTTAAACTACTATGTTTTCTTTACTATTTCATGTATTTACTCTTTCGTATTTCGAAGACCTTTCTTGTCGAATCGGAATTGTACCTAACCTCAACGTGTGGGGCAGAATGGAACGGGGCACAACGGACCATGGTTCCGTTCTGCCCCTTATTTATATTTATCGCTTTAAATATTTAATTTTTTTAGATTTTTAATAAAATGTTCAACGAAACATAAGTAAATATAGGTAAATAATAAAAAAAGTCATATTACGCTCTTAATTAAGTAGCACTAATATGATTTTTTGTTTGTTCACAGATGGTTCGTAAATACTTACGCAAAACTAATCGACAAGAATGGTCTCTAGATGACATGTGTAAGGCTATCGATGCAGTTATAAAAAAAGAAATGGGGCTATGGAAAGCATCTGTTCAATTTAACGTACCTAAGACAACGTTACAAAGAGCTGTTCAGAAAAAACTTAAAGACTGTAGTTTTCAAATTGACAAATCGAGAGGTAAATTTCAGTGTGTGTTTACATCTGAGCAAGAGTTGGAACTCGTTCAATATTTAAAGGATATGGAAGGACGGCTGTTCGGCTTAACACTGATGGATTTCCGTTCCCTTGCTTTTTAGTTGGCTGAAAAAAATAATTTGATCCACCCATTTAATAAAGACGGGCGGATGGCAGGTGAGGATTGGGTGAAGCAGTTTCTGTCAAGGCATCAGGACCTCAGTACTCGCAAACCTGAATCAACTTCTGGTGCTCGAGCAATGGGGTTTAATCGCCCAAATGTAAAGAAGTTTTTTGACTTGCTCGTACAAGTTATCGATAAACACCAACTAACAGCCGATCGTATTTATAATTCCGATGAGACCGGTATCTCCGTTAACCCTAAAGGACACTCAAAAATTATTGCATTGAAGGGAAAACGACAAGTGGGCGTTTTAACTTCATCTGAAAGAGGGGAAAATGTGACAGCTGAGATTTGTGTTTCGGCGGCCGGTGCTTATATGGCTCCAATGTTAGTCTTTCCGAGAGTGAGAATGCAAAAAGAATTTGAACTTGGTCTGCCACCCGGAGGTTGGGCAGAATGTAATCAAAGCGGATGGGTAACTGCCGAACTTTTTTTTAAATGTTTCAAGAAATTTGTTGAATTTTCGAGAGCGTCAAAGGATCATGTGGTTCTTTTGATTGTAGATGGCCACACTACTCACACGAAAAATCTCCACCTAATTGATTACGCGAGAGAAAATGGAGTAATAATGTTATGTCTTCCTCCCCATTCGTCGCATCGACTTCAACCGTTAGACGTTTCTGTTATGAAACCAATCAGTTTGTATTATGAAGAGGAAACGCGGAAGTGGTTACGCTTAAATCCCGGCAAAGTAATAACACTGTGGCAAGTAGCATCACTTTTCGGTTCAGCATTTGTACGTGCGGCATCCATGCAAACAGCAATTAAGGGGTTTGAAGCTTCTGGCATTTGGCCTCCCAACATGGGAGTCTTTACAGACGCTGATTTTATGCCATCTGAACCAACAGATATTGACCCTGAAACTTTGCCTGATGAACCCACTAATATAAAAAATCAACCGAGTTCTTATCTGAGTAGACCTGGTATCTCAGTTCCTGCGGGTGATGATTCTTTACCTGGTCCATCCACTAGACCCACTTCTGCTGAAACTTCCAGTTTTAGTAAACCGGCAATTTCTTCATCGTTTCCCAGCGTATCTCCACAAAATCTTATGGCTGTTCCAAAAGCAAAGTCAAGGGGAAAGAAGAAAAGAAACTGCAAAAAAGGGCAAACCGTAATTTTGACTTCATCGCCTTATAAACACGAACTCGAAATGACTATTGAACTGGCCAATTTAAAAGCCAAGGATAAAGAAGAGAAAGCAAAAAGGAAATTAGAGTTGTCATTAGAAAAGAATTCTAGAACTTCCCCTAAAAGGAACCCGGGAAAGGTTATGAAGAAGAAAACATTTGGCGGTAGGTCTAAGAAGAAAACTCCCGAAAAGGAACAAAGTGAATCGAGTGAAGAAGATGATGGTGACTGCAAATGCCTTTACTGCAAAGACCTTTACTCAAAATCTACTGAGGGCTGGGTGGCCTGTGCTTCGTGTTTAAAATGGGCACACAATTCCTGTGCTCAAGTTGATAGTGACGATGATGAAACGCCTCATATTTGTAAAAACTGTGAAGCAAACTCAGCTGAATAGATTCTTAGATGGTAGATTTTAGATTTTTAGTTGTTATATATTTTTTTTAGATTTTTGGTTTTTTTTTAGATTTCACTTAAAGATTAACATACAGTTTAGCACTATTTGTAAAAACTCTGAAGCTAACTCAGCTAAATAGATTCTTAGATGGTAGATTTTAGATTTTTAGATGATACATGATATTTTTTTTAGATTTTTGTATTTTTTTAGATTTAACTTTAAGATTAACATACAGTTTAGCACTATTTCAATTTTTTAATATTGTACAGCAGTTTGTAAAGCAGTTTAATTATGTTTGTACATCATTTTCTATTCTGCTCAAACGGTGGTCCATTGTGCCCCAGTGCTGGGGCAGAATGGACCGTTTACCATTTTTTTTTTATTTACTAAAATATTTCTTTTAGGTTAATTATTTTCTTTAGTGTGTAATATTTTTAGAAAAAGAATAAATTAAGTTTAATTAAATCACAATTGTCCGTTTGTTTCACCCTGTAATAACATTTTTGTAGGGGTTTAACTGTTAGAGTACCCGTTCTGCCCCGGGTTCCCCATTCAAAGAGAACTGAGTTACATTCAAAGCTGAGTTACATTCAAAGAGAAAGAACAAGAAAAATTACCTGATTGAGAATTAAACTTGGAACACCCAGAAAAGAAGGAAGTTCACTGATATTCTCTACACCAACGTACCGTCCCAAAAATTTGTATGATTTCAAAATCTTCCATAACTTTTTTAAATGTATTTTTTCAGAATTAACATAGAGTAATTCAAAGGTTCCAGAATAAGGTTCTTCGGGCTATAACAAGGGCGCCATGGTTTGCAAGGAATGCAGAAATACAACATTATTGCAACCTTCCTGATGTAATGGACGAAGTCAGGCGTTTTAATATAAAATATCAGACAAGACTTGAAAGTCACGAAAATGAATTAGCCATAAATTTTTTAAACAATGCAGAAGAACAATGCAGAAACGTTACCATGTTTTGGACTTTTCTAAAGAGTTTAAATGTGCAAAAATTATAGTGAAAAGTAGGCCTACTTATTCCATATTGTAAAATGTAAATATCGTTGTACATAGTAATTTTCTCTTTTAACACATGAGTAATTGATACAATAAGAGGTACTCAGGGTAATGAGGTCTCAACTTGTGATTTGTAAATTCAAAAGATTTGTGTATAGTTTATTTTTAAAAAACTGATTACAAATAATGTTATTTAAAAAAAATATATATTTTAGAATTACGGTATGTGCTACACAGTACATAAATAAGCTCTAAGTACAATTTGATTCAGTATCTACCTTCTATTTTAGTCAATTGTAATTACTACATTGTCGTGTTGTTCGATCAGACGTCTGAAATTTGGTTACCATGTCAGCAATAACGATCAGTTGTCATTGTTGTCTATTGTATGCCCTAAAATCCGTAGTAGGGTTATCAAATGTCCTATTCCATTGAGAACTGAACATGTAACATGTCCACTTGAAGAAATTAATGATGCCGTTTTCACGTGGGTTTATGTTGTAAAATAGGTTATTGGCTGTTCACTTGTATAGGAAACACGAATTCAGATAATAGGAAATGCTTTTGCTTAATAGATTTTCTACAAATTTATGTACCAAGATATAAAAATAAATTCAAATTAAATTATCTAATTTAATCTTAAATACTTTTGTGATTTATAACAAATTAAATAACTTAATAAATCCCATTAATTCTCTTTGGAAAATTACAATACGGTTACCTGAAATCCAGAAAAGTGAAAATTTTTAAAAATCTGGTGTGAAGCACTCACACGACTTTATCTTACCAATGTAAATAATGAAAAATATAACTGTAATTATAAGTAAACAATGTAAAGTAAAATTCATAACCTAATTTTAAACATGAGTGAATGACGCAAAATGAAAATCAACCTTTGTAGAACTTAAAAATACAAAAATCACTAATATTAATTGATGCTTAACTTATGCTCTGTAGAAAAAATGCTTAAAATGAAGGTTGTAGATTTTTTAATTTCAAATAACATTAATTTTATACATTTTTGTCGTAAAATGCATGCTAAGATCGCAATCTTTAAAAAAATCCCGTCTATTGTAATGAGAAAAGTTAAGAAAATCACTAATTGATGCTAAATTAAGCGTAGTAGAAAAAATGTTTGAAATAAAAGTTGTAGGTTTTAAATTTCCTACAACTTAAGTTATAAACGCACACTCTAAAAACCCCACACCTACGCTACGCCATACACCCCAAAACCTACGCTTTTTCCTATTGTATGTATAAAACCTACGTTTAAAATGCATATTAAGTCCGCAGACTTAAGAAAATTATTATTTACTAAGAAAGTACAGCCCCCAAGAATTTCAGCAGTCATGGCGCTTACCGTATATTATAGAGCATAAAAAATGTACAGGATAAGGCGATTTTTAAAAAAAATGTTTTTTAAAAAATCTCACGCTCAAAAAAGAAATAAATCAAAAAACTAAAAATTGCACGAATAAACTATTACTTCCTGTTAACTGGCTGATGAAAATTTTAGTGTCGGGTCCACTTGTGGTAACTAATTTAAGTTTCAATTTTTAACTTCATACGCTACTCTGTTCTTGAGATATTTGTTTATCCACAAACACACTGATAGATTATTTTTTAATACTATTTTCATCTATTCAATTAACATGTTGCGAAGTTTAAAAATTAAGCATAAAACGTGAAAGCTACTACTTTGTCATATATAAATTTTAATGGTATTAAAGTTGATTGAAGGAATTGAACGATTCGCTAAACACTCCATGGATTCCCGTGTTGGCGTAGACACGGTCCAAGAAAAAATACCAGAATCAAAGTTTATGGTAATCACAATTTACTACCTAATTACTGTGGATAAAATTAAATACCAGATGGTGAAATATGAGCAGATGGTATAACTTACATAATTATTTTTTGTTTTGAAATATGGTGGATGATTTCTGACTAAACGCAAATTTTTTATTGTAGGTCTAATCAGACAGTTTCCGGACAAATTATGAATCGCAATTTAACAACTGCTGTACCGGCTGTAAATAGATTAGTCCATTTTTTTCAAGGTTATTCAGTATTTAATTGTCGTAGAATATTTATGTTTCCACATTTTACATTTACGATCAGTTCGGTTTTTTTACATTACGGATAGAAAGGTTTGTTTGCCAATAAAAACTGGTGCGACTTGTAGAATAACGTAAAAGGAAATAATATCTGTCTTAATAAAAAAACATCACTGATATAGTCGTATCAATTGTACATACTGTACATTCAAATTTTCCATGGTTTTTTGAAAAGCATTTTCTTTTTTCCAACGAATAGTCTACACAAGTTTATTTTGCTTTGCAAAAAGTGGGAATTATCATTATTTCTTTACTTGATGAATTAAGTGTTTATACGTAGGTAATCGTTTATTAACCTAAATTTTTTGAGTTTAGGTGAACTTCCTGGTTGATTTTTTTTAACTTTTTTTACTGTTAATACCTCAAAATGGCTACACAGCTGAAATTATTTCTTCAAATGTTACCCTCGTATTTTAGTTGTTTCGTTTTCTCCACTCGCCAGTCCGCTCCGATCTTCTTCGGAGTATTCAGCTCTTTTTCTCTGAAGTTCACAGGAATTTTCATGCAATTTCCTGGTGTTATTTTCAAATTTTTATTTTTCTGATTTCTCTTCTTAAGAGTGCCAGGCATGCTTCTAATTTATATGCTCATTCTAATACATATGGTTTAATTTTAATACATATTTAGATAACTTTTCCCAAAAAGAAAATAACTGTATCTTCAAACAAGTTTTTTTCAATGTATTACATTTTTCTGGATGTATGAACTCTACATTGCGTATAAACAGATTTAGAGTATAGATATACATTCAGAGTATTACAAACAGATTTTTCCTAAAAAAAAACTAAGTTTGGTGAAGAAATTATGAACAGTGTATGTTAATATGAACAGCTGTAACTTGGTCATTAATCTCCAAAACTACTTCTGATTAGGATCAAACTACTTTTGAGCTTTTGATTTCCCTGAAACAAATATTATTTATTAAAATTTAGATACTGAATGTTTTCTCTATGTCAATAATTTTTCATTCTAGTGTAGTGTAATGAAAATTTTTTCTCTTTTTACTCTTTGTAAGAGGGTACCATACGCAAGATCGATTTCTGGAAGTTGCGTGAGTTAATTTCTGTCTTTCTCATTGATTATTGAGCAGTAAACGTAGTTGTACAACCGCATGTACTATACTGTGTACACTAGATCTATTCCGTACGGGATTTCTAGTGGTTAAATTATAACCCTTCCAGTGTGTTATAATAACGGCAACCTTTAAATATAAATTACTCATAGTACAGTCCTGTGCCTTTAGAAAGTAATTTACGTTTTATACACGTGGTGTCCGTTTTGTTATTGATTACTACAAAATATTTTGGTGCGAAACAATCACACTACTTTCTCTTGCCTACGTAAATAATGAAAAGTATAACCAAGATTTAATCATGAGTGGATGACGTTAAATGAAAATTAACTTCTGTTGGACTTAAATTTTAATTAGAAAAATAATGAAAATCACTGATTGGCAATTTTTTAATCATTTTGTTCTTTCCGTCCGTCCGACATACCCAGATGTCAGGAACATAAGAGATAGCAACAAACTGTTTTCGGATTCGTAATTTACACAAAAAGTTAGTGTGCTTGAATTGGATTTGAAGTTCCGCTTTTGACCGGAAGTGGCCCAAAACCTGAAGTCGAAAAATCAAAGTTAGAAACAACAAGAGATATCAACAACTGGTTTTCGGATTCGTAATCTACACAAAAATTTAGTGAGCCTGAATTAGGTTTGAAGTTCCGGTTCAGACCGGAAGTGACACAAAACCGGAAGTCACGAAATCAAAATTGGAATTTCGAAACAAAAATAGTGTCATTCGGTTCCTCTTAAAGAGTAGATACATTAATCATTGGGTTTGAAGTTCCGGTTTAGACAGAAAGTAACCCAAAACCGGAAGTCAAAAAATCAAAGTCGGAATTTCTAAACAAAATTAGTGTCATTCGATTTTCTCTTAAAGCCTAGATAAAGAAATCACTGATGGTTTTTGCCGTAAGTCAAAGGAAAGCTTTGTTAAAACTTGTCATCAGCCTTGAGACGCGTCGTCTCAAGAAAGAGATTATTGACGCTGAATTCTGTAAAAGAAACTGCTTGAAATATCTATATAATACCTTTAGGCTTCAAGTGGCCCAAGTATTCGAAATGCAAATGCTTTAGCTTTTCTTTCTAACGCCTAAGAAACGAATATACCGAATTTCAACTCTTTAGAAAATCTGGAAGTTAGAGAATTGGTGAGCAGATCAGTGAGGACTTTTATGTATACACAAAGACAACAGATAAAATTCCTTTTAGTATCAGTAAAAGTAATTTCATATTTATTTTGAATAAAAAATAGTTTGAACAGTTCGATGTACGCTCGTTTCACCACGTATTTAAGAATTTATAGTTATTCAAACTACATGAGTTGTAATAAATACATTGTTAATTCAACAAAGATAAAAAACACATTGTCTAAAATATTTTAATTTAGTTGATCAATGTGTTTTATTGATATGGTAAAATTGTTACTGACATTTGTTGAAGGAACTCCATTAACAATAATCCAATTTATGCCTCCTCAATTTAACAAACGTCTTAATTAACATCATTGTTCTGTTCCCCTTTTTGAAACCCCTAACATAATTTAACTCATAATGAGTATTTGACACTAATGAAATTACCAATTAATTTCACTGAAGGTTTTTTTTATCGTAATAACATGTCTTCATTAATATAAATTTATTAATAGGCGTTATTGCGTATTGAATTTATTGTTTTGTAGAAAAGTGTTAACCTGGTAAATATGCCCTAGATAATAACGACCTATTTTGTAAAAAAACCAGAAAACTATACTGCATTAGCCCAACTGGAAAATCTATATCGGAAGAAAAGTATTTTCGTCATAATGAAAGTTTTAAACTGAAACTTTTCCAATGTTTGAATTTTTAGAAATATTGCTTTGACATAGTTTGTGGCTTTTCGACCATAAAAGTTTACGTAATACTTATAAACTCCGTAGATTGTATTAGCTAATATTTCTACCTTCGTGATGGTATGTTTTTCTTCCCTACGTAACTCATAAAGTTCAAAGTTTTAGTGTTAACAATATCGTTTTGTTTTATTATTAAACCAATCATATAAATTTTTCATAAGTACATCGTGTAAACTTAAACGTTCTCTTCAGTAAAATCTTCACTTTCTTCACAAGTTTCTAAAGGTTTTTTGTATTTGGGAAATTCCTGCGGCGGTTAAAAATCAACTTCGCAGGGAATCGAATTTCTCCGATGAAAGGAGGAAAGAAATATCTGAAAGAGCTAAAGAGGTATGCAGTATTAGAAAGAAACGAAACCCAGAAAATATGAGAAGTCGAAACTAAAATTTCCCTAAATTTATTTTCAATTAAATCTAATTTGACTGAATTCTTGATTAAAAAAATCTACTACCTACCTATTATCCGACTTTTTCTTACAGTGCCGGCCGCGTTGGCGATGTTGGTAACGTGCTCGCCTCTCATCACGCGGTCTTGGGTTCGAATCCCACTCGGGCATGGCATTTTTTCATACGTTACAAAAATTCATTTCATCCTTCACCGTCTGCATTAGCAGCAATTTGCAAAACAGTCGGACGTTAAACAAAAAAAAAAAAAAAAAAAAAATTTTCTTACAGTTCCTGTCCGTTACGGATGTTGTCAAGCATAATAGCTAACATTATTTTGTGGACTGCCGCTCTGAATAGATGTGTTACAACCAAAGTACCAGCTTCTAAAATTTTCTAGCCATTAAATTTTTCTTCTTTTCACAACCCTTTTCCCGAGCACTTTTCCTTGTGATGTTATTCGCAGTAGTTGGTATCTGGTTTCATTTCGCCTAATGTATCCTAAATATTGGAGGTTTTTCAGGATTTTACAGAAGTAGTTCTTTATTTTCTTCATCCGTTCAAAAATTTCCTCGTTTTGAATACGGTCTATCCACAACACTTTCAACATCCTGCGGTAGAGCCATAGGTTTTATGAATGCTTTAATATCCGCTGAAAAACTAGGTTCAAGTGTCTCCTTCGAGTGTACATGTTGTTGTTTAGGTCATCAGCCGAAAGGCTGGTTTGAACCTGTTGAGTTTTTACTAAGTAAAACGAAGAGTGAGGTGGTTTACCATGCCTTCCTCAATGAGTGGAAAACTACACTTATCAGCATGCCGGGCCCTCTGAAAAGCACATATTTTCCACTCTGCAAATTACATATGACATCGAGTGTACATATTCGTAGTAAATTTGTGAAAATTAAGTATTTTTTATGTAATGCAATTTACAACACAGTTTGTTGTTGGATAGCCAAACTTATTCTAAAACTAATTGACTACAAATTCTTTGTAGTGTACTGTGCCACATTCACAATCCAACTTGTTATTTGTCCTTTGAACAGTTTGCACTTTAATGTATAAAGAAGTAACACGTAAAAAATAATTATATAACAATATATATTGTTTATACACAACATTTCTGATTTTTTATAAATAATGTGTATTATTTCACGTGACGATGAATTTTATTTTTTATTTTTAAAAACCACATCTTGAACGTTTCCAACCTTCTACTGGCTGCCTCCCTCAGAGTTCGCGATTTTTAATCATAAAATAATACAGAGAATACGTAGCAGCTCAAAATTATCAACTCCGTTTGATTAAGGCGAGTAAATTCACTGCAAATTTCCTTTTAGACCTACTTAATGTTTGAAAAGCTCAAAGGAATCAAATTTAATTATGATAATATTTTAGCGGAAAATAATATTGATTTTTACATTCCTTATAAAGATTTATTTCTCTAAACTGTGCCTAAGGAATTCGAAATAGAAAAAATAAAGTTCTGTGCTTAGAGTGGTGGTTATTAAAATGAAACTCGTCTTTACAGTTGAATGAAGTTTTCAAAAAGTTGTGTACATTGATTCTAAAGAACCAGGACTTTCAATAAATGATTCTATGATTGAATAGGAAGGGGGTTGCTCAGTATAATCGTTCCAACGTGAAACGTTTCAATAATAGTACTCATAGTTTTTGTATTAGAACGGATCGGAAATTTTTATTGGAAATTGCTTTTTGTAAGGTTGTACATTGAATGCAATAAATATTGGGATGGGTTATTGTCTGTGTGTGTGAACCAATTTTTGACATTTATTTTATTGATTCATTCATTATGAAGAGCGACGTAACATTCTATGAAGTGTTATCACAAAAGTTACGCAGTGTACTTTGGATAGAATTATAATTTTTAAATAAAACATTTCACCTTAACAAATAAAACATTAAATAAATTTTATTTTAAGTAGTATAAGTTTGTCTGTAAAATTTATTTCAATATATTTTACTTCATTTTTTCACTAATCTTGTCTATATTGTTTGGAAAATAGTATATTAATACAAAGTAAATACAATACAAATCCTTTTACTAAAAATTAGCTGTTACAACATTGTCACATTATCTGTTTGGTCTCTAACAGTTACAGTAACGCAACAGTGTATGTGGCTGAAATTGTTTCAATTTTTTCACAACTGAGCCAACAATCAAACCCGAGACTTTTTCACAGCTATTTTAAAAACCGTGCCACTTAAAGTAAATTCTATTAAGTCTTTATGCAATTCTTTCGTCTTGTACATTATGAAAGTCATTCAGCAATAATTTTCAGTAACATGTACGGTTTTTATTTGTTTTGTTTTTATACAATACTGTATTGTGCTCCAAAAATGGAGATTTAACGGATTTAACGGTGTTCTGGTATTGTTTCTTAGTACTAAGATTTTCCCAAATGTTGTCTTTTAAAGGTTGTAACCTTTTCTCTAGATACAAAAATCTTAAATTTTAAACATATTTTAACACCAAAGCCTAGGTTCGTTAGGGATCTGGGTATTATAAATAAAAAAACAGTCTTCCTCCTTTAAACTTAAAACAGCTATTTATTTACAAGATTATAAATTATGATTAATTATTATGCGTAGACTAACTAACAAATTGCAATTAAATCACTTAACTACAACACTTAACAAAACTAACAATCACTTAATTACAAAACTTAAAGCTAAACTAACTTAACTAATGCAAACAAAATTATTTTTCACTTCATAATAGCATCTTACTTATAACCAATTACAACCTTTTAACGTATAATGAATTCACATTGGTTAAATACTTTCTAATAGCACTCTTTTATGACCGTATGGTAACTTAAACCGACTGAACCAAGTGAAAGAAGGAGCTAACTCTTTTTATAACCTTTTAAGGCTTCTGTTTTTTCCCGAATTTTGGAATCAATAATAAAAAGGTAGATTGTACGAGAAAGAAGGAAATAAATGAGATTCTCAAAAATTTTGTAAATAAATCATAAAAAGGTACAGCATTCACAAATACAAAGATTAGAAAACACTAAAATTATAAAACTTTATCACAAAGGAATACACGAAATGACAGTAAGGGCCGATTGTCCTAAACGATTCACCGCCACTTCACCCTTCCCAGGTAGCAACGCTAGTCACATAACAAAACACTTTTTTACACAATAAAACTATCACTTAAACTATTTCTAGTCACCACGAACTACTACTATTATTTATGTCACATAATATAGATTTACAAGTTGTAACGTTATCTATTTTTTTATTGTGATTTCAATTTCTTGTTTGTGTCCCTAATCCGTTAATTAATGTTAATTAATTTTTGTACCGAATCGTTTTTCCATTACTATGTTCAGCAGCTTCAGCCTACGTTCTTACTTAATAATTTACTCCACATCCAAGTAAATATTAGATCTTAAGAGCTTCCGCAGACTTAACTTTAGACGTACAATTTAAGTAAAACTTGATTTAGTGGCTGATGCAGCAGGCTGTCTATTTCTCTACTTATCTTTGAATATTTTTAAATAGGTAAATCTAAAAGTTTTGTAGACCATACGTCTGTCTACAAAAGTACTTTTGGTTTTAATATGATCAGAGTTCACACTTTAACGCTTTCCGTTAAAATTGTCCACGCAGATTTTTAGTGCTCTCAATTACTGGGCAACAAAAGCGTGTTTTTCTCCGAATGCTTTGATTCTTTATATCCACCTACTCTATTTTTATAAAAAGAGGACATATTCTATTGCCATTTTCTAAGCGGTATTTTAAACAGAATTTTTTAATTCAAATAAATTGTGCCAGGAGCTAAAAGAAGCATGCTTAAAAAGTTTATAAGAATTCAACAGTTCCTAAAGTTCAAGATTAATGTTCCAACGCGTTTCATCCTCGCCTTGCAGTCGACTTTTGTGTGGGTGAAAGAAGGGTGGCTTACGCCGACACATAAAACACGCACCATTCCCCTTCAACCACTGTGTACAAGCCATTCTACCCCTATCTATACCATTGTACATTAAAATGACTCAGCCCTCTCTATTCACTTCACCCGCCCACGCAGTTTTAATGCCACGCCAACATACAACATGCTTCCTTCTTTTAGTTTATTAAGTTCGATAAAATTTTGTTGTTCTGTTTACGAGAAGTGCCGCAGTTTAGTTATAGCCTAGTATGTTTATGCAGTGCAAATTCGTTTTTTTCTATTAAGCAATTTAAATTTTCTTTTAATTTAAGTTTTATTTACAGTTGAATCAAAGACTTTTCAAAATAATTGTAACTAAATGAGTTCAGGTTTTCATACAAATGATATTTCATTTTTCGTATGATCATTTATCTTTATAATCTGAAACTTTAGGTACTAATTTAATGTATTGCAATTTTTATTTTAAAAAACTTTATGATTTATATATTTCTTCGCTGCAATTAGCCTATTGGTAGGCATGTAATTAAACCAATAAAGCCGACTAAAATTTATATTCTCTTCAGTATAACGAAACTGTTTTGATAATACAGTAGAGTACCGATTTTCCGTGGATCGTTTAACCGGGGTTTGGATTAACCGTGCGATCACTAGAAATTTTTTTTTTTTTTTGTTTAACGTCCGACTGTTTTGCTAATTGCTGCTAATGCAGACGATGAAGGATGAAATGAATTTTTTTTAACTTATGAAAAAATGCCATGCCCGAGTGGGATTGGAACCCAAGACCGCGTGATGAGAGGCGAGCACGTTACCAACATCGCCAACGCGGCCGGCTACAAAAATTAAAATCACTAGAAAAATTAAATGTATGTACTGTAATATAACTTTTACAAATTAAAACTTTTCAACTCCCGACATTTTCGTCATCGTAATTATCACAATTATTGTGATTTACTACGATAATATTGTTCGATTACGACAACAATGAGTAAGTACATTGATGTAGACATAAACTAATTTCGTATCGTAGTACAATTTTACATATTCGTGGTTATATAAGAAAAATAAAAGAAAAAATATTGCGGCATAAAATGAAACAAAGTAGGCCCTAAAATAACAGATTTTTTTGTGATTTTTTTTGTTACGTAGTTTAAGGTAAGATTTATATAAATTTATGTAGTAAATAATTTTATTTCAATACGATTTGTTTATTTATTTCCGATATCCGATAGTGTTAACATGTATTAATCAGTAGAATAAAACAAACGCGTAACTGGTGGTTTTGTTTATGACGTAGGTGGGTCTCGACCGAATTGGGTGGTATTATCCGTGTTTTCCGGTTATCCGGTATAGTTATCCCCCCAATTACCACGGATAATCGGTATTATACTGTACAGTAGAGTACCGATTTTCCGTGGATCGTTTAACCGGGGTTTGGATTAACCGTGCGATCACTAGAAATTTTTTTTTTTTTTTGTTTAACGTCCGACTGTTTTGCTAATTGCTGCTAATGCAGACGATGAAGGATGAAATGAATTTTTTTTAACTTATGAAAAAATGCCATGCCCGAGTGGGATTGGAACCCAAGACCGCGTGATGAGAGGCGAGCACGTTACCAACATCGCCAACGCGGCCGGCTACAAAAATTAAAATCACTAGAAAAATTAAATGTATGTACTGTAATATAACTTTTACAAATTAAAACTTTTCAACTCCCGACATTTTCGTCATCGTAATTATCACAATTATTGTGATTTACTACGATAATATTGTTCGATTACGACAACAATGAGTAAGTACATTGATGTAGACATAAACTAATTTCGTATCGTAGTACAATTTTACATATTCGTGGTTATATAAGAAAAATAAAAGAAAAAATATTGCGGCATAAAATGAAACAAAGTAGGCCCTAAAATAACAGATTTTTTTGTGATTTTTTTTGTTACGTAGTTTAAGGTAAGATTTATATAAATTTATGTAGTAAATAATTTTATTTCAATACGATTTGTTTATTTATTTCCGATATCCGATAGTGTTAACATGTATTAATCAGTAGAATAAAACAAACGCGTAACTGGTGGTTTTGTTTATGACGTAGGTGGGTCTCGACCGAATTGGGTGGTATTATCCGTGTTTTCCGGTTATCCGGTATAGTTATCCCCCCAATTACCACGGATAATCGGTATTATACTGTAATTACAAAAAAATTGTTGGCCTAAATTCCGTTTTTTCAATTTTATCTTTGTTACAGCTCTGGGTGTCGCTCGTATCCCATTTGCCACCGCTTTCCATCCATCCAATCCTCCTTACTTAAATTCCTGGCGTACATGTCACGCCACACTTGACCACTCCATGATTCCGGAGGCCTACCACTTCTTCTGCGCTCTGGCGGATTCCAATTTATTATTTTCTTTGGCCCTCTTTCGTTCTCCTTTCCTTTCTGTATGACCACACCATTTCAGACGGTTTTTCTCAATTTCCTCTACATTTTCGTGTTCAGTTTCCCTCTGATCTTTATTTCTCCTCCATTCCTGATTCGCTCCATCTTTGATTATTTGACAACTTCTACGTAGTTGATCCACCTCTACTGCATTTATCTTCGGTCTGTTCCTCTTTGTAATCTCCCAAGTCTTCGAGCTGTACAGCAGAAAGCTCCGAACACTGTCTGACGCATCCAAATTTTGTGCCATTTCTTATACTCCTTGCCCATGGATTCAATCCATGGACATCGTTTGTCTGGCCCCCGATTTATCAAGAAGTTATTAACTGCTCTCTAATAATGCATCCATTCCCCCATTATCCGATTTTGACTTGTTCTAAACAACTTAAATATTAGGTTGTCAAATAATGAATTTAATTAAAGATCGAGAATGCCTATAGGTTTTTAGACTTAATTTCAAATATTATTCTAATCTATACCAATACGATAAAGATGTAGTGTTTGTTTGTACGAGATAATCTCAGAAAATAACCTACCGATTTTAAAAATTCTTTCACTGTTTGTTAGCTTAGAGAGTTTTAAGCAACATAGGCTGTGTGGCTTTACATAATCTTTAAATTTTGAAAAATAATTTTGTGATGGTAAAATGAAGTCATTTTTTATTTTATTTGTAGTTTAGGAATATTAGTTTTTCATATATTCTATACATTAATTCTATTTTATTCTACCATGCATTGAGTTATGCAATTAGTTGGTCAGGTATCAGGTAAGGTACACCACCGCCCTATAATTAGATTTTTTTTTCTAGGTATCATTTAAACTTTCCTTTTTTCACAATGTTTCAAAATTATTTACGGGTCATCGACCTAAACCCAAAAAATAATGTTACATTCGATTTCGGTATTGAAAGTTATGTACCCTTCCAAGAATCAAATATATTGTATTATTTTCTTTAAAGAAATAGATTTTACCAATTCTTTTAACATTTAGGCCTCTTTTAAATTCAGAACTACAAAATGAACAACAACTGATTGGAATGTTACTGCGGAATTAATTAACTTGAAATTTAACTACGAGTTAATTAACTCGTAAAAAGAGGAGGGCAATCCATTGATTTTCCTCTGATTTAACATTATACAAAATAATGAAAACCATGATTACGTACAATGAATGATAGGACAATAACATAATAACATTGGATTAGATTAGAATAACAATTAAATAATTTTTTTTATAATTAATTTTATTGTAAATTTATTTATTCCATTATTATTTTTTTATTTTATATAACTGTTGCCATTCCGAGGTTTGACCTGTGTGAGATGCTGATATCCTTGTTGATTTGAGTTATAATTAATGATAATATAATAATAATGAAATAGTAATGATAGGATAATTATGAAATTTAATATTCTCTTATAACACAATATTCAGTTTTTCTCAGATCGTATTTTCCCCCTTATACTGATGATTGTCTGCCCATAACAGACAGGTGGAGTGTCAAATTATTTACACTCAATCTGTTAGTTGCAGGGCTAAAATAAATAGTTCTGTTTCTTGTCACATGGTCAGCCAATTAAATGACTGAATCATTTAAGAACAGAAGAGGTAGAGGTGTAAAAGACACCAATCAGAGTTATCTCCTCTTAAAGTAATGAATTTCATTATACAGCCAGACCCTGTGGTGAATGAAGTGAAGGTGTCATTTGCAGAGTGGAAAATATGTGCTTTTCAGAGAGCCCGGCATGCTGATAAGTGTACTTTTCCATTCAGTGAGGAAGGCAATTGTAAACCACCTCACTCCTCGTTTTACTTAGTAAAACCTCTACAGGTTCAAACCAGCCTTTCGGCTGATGACCTAAACAACAACTGATGATTGTACTGATGTCAACAAAATTTATGTTTTCAGTACTAATTGATTTTATTTGTACAGATTTGATTTTGTTTCCAATTTTTAAGTAATTTAAGTGAGAAATTGTAAACCCACCGGCTTGGTCTAGAGGTAAAGTCGTCGCCAAAATCAGCTGTTTAACAGCTGATTTTCGGAGACGAAGGTTCTTGGTTCAAATCCTAGTAAAGGTAGTTACTTTTATACGGATTTGAATGCTAGACAGTGGTTACTGGTGTACTTTAATGGTTGGGGGTTCAATTAACCATACTCTCTCAGGAATGGTCGACCTGAGTCTGTACAAGACTACACCTCATACACATCATCCTCATCTCATTGGGTCATGGGGTTGCTTATTGTTCTGAATTGAACAGATTGCAACGTACACAAATTAGGAATAAAAAAAAGTGAGAAGTTAAACGCTTTAAATTTAGTTCGCTGTGAAGCAGAGTGAGCGGTTGGGGGTCGGGTTTGCTCGTCAATAATAAAAATGCAGAATAGTGACACCGCTCCAATTATTATTCCCGGGGTATTTAAAATACGATTGATTTAATCATCTAATCCTTCCAAATGTTCATCGAAACTAGCTTATCGGATGTGATCATCATATGGTGACTGGTTTTTTTTTTTTATAAACTAGAAAATACGTACTACATACTTTTTTAACCTCTAAGCTCAAACCGATTCACAAATATTGTTTTTTGATCAAAATCTCCAAATAGAACATGTTAGCGATGAAAAATACTTGTTAGAGGTTAACGTGCGTTAAGCCCTTGCGGTTAAAAAAACGTTGGCTTTAGAAAATTCTTTTTTGAGACCTATCAGAAGAAAATATAGCAAGATATTCACTTAACAATTTTTTATTTTGTTTATTCAGGTACTCTTTCGTCGTGTACGCTTACGCTACATTTTTCTTTATAAAAAAATGCAATTAAAATTCTTCAATAAGTAGGTAGCAAATTCTTTCTAAATTCATGTTTACTTTTTTGTTCACATCTAAGCAGAGACGATTAAGCTGTCTGTTTACACTAACAAATGAATATTTAATCCATCCATTCAAAAAATGTAGCCTACTATATTCTACAACAAACTTTTTGTTTATTTTCTCTCTCTCTCTCTCTCTCTCTCTCCCCCAGTATTACGTTTTCCTTTCGTTCCGTAAACTAATACTTTTTAAAACAAAGCCACCTGGTTGAAAATCCCTGACTGAAAATAATATTTTACGTGTATAAATGTTAATTGGCTACTTAATTGCTACATTTAAAAAAATATTTTGATAACAGTTCGATACACCTTAAAACGAAATGTCAAAAATAATAATAAAAAAATTTATTTCCATATGTTTCATAATTTTGTAATTCAAATACATTTTTTCCAAAAGCTAGGCCTATACATTGATTTACAATGTACGAGGTGGAGGAAATTGATCTACCCAACCATGGCTAAAAGCCATGTCCTAGGGTAGGTGGTGTTCTCTTCTTTAATTTAGTAATACAGTACAAAAGAGATTTAAAAACTACGTTAGTGCTGAAAACAATGACATTTTATAAAAAAACAATATCTAAAAAAATACATTCTTTAGTCTAATAAATCTAATTAGTAATCAATGTATCTGGAAGTCTTATAAATTGTATAACTAATTAATTTTTAGTCCAGTGAACAGTACGAGTAATAAAGAATACCCAAAAAAGCTTTAAAAACCCATTAATACAACGTCAATTCGTGTGACGTCCCGTGGTGTAGTGTTAAGCGCTACTGGATTTTTACGCCTGGGGTCCCGGGTTCGATTGCTGATCAAGTCTGGCATTTTTTCATGACTCATTATCATCTATATCATCCTTCATCGTCTGCATTAGCAAAACAGTAATTTTCAAAACAGTCGGACGTGAAAATAGTGTGACATAAAAGAGAATAATTGTCACAGAAAAGTGACTACGCTCTATTTATTTATTTGGGCGGCCCGTGGTCTCGTGGTCATCGCAATTGAATTCGACTCCAGGAGTCCCGGGTTCGATTCCTAATTAGGTCTGGTATCTTTTCATCACTCATTTTCATGCATCACCCTTCACCGTCTGCATTAGCAGTAATACGCAAAACAGTCGAACGTAAAAAAATTATTTATCGATAAAATATACTCTGTTCATCGTAAAAAGAAAATATCATCATAGAAAATATGTCGAGTAAAAAAAAACAGCGGCTTTATTTTTACTTTCTCTTGCCTATATGAATATATAGGAAGGAAAGTATTGTTTTCATGTCGATTTTTCGAAATCGAGTTTTCACCGGATCTATACGTTTTCAGACCCCCTGAACCCAAAAAACATGTTTTTAGCGATTGGTCTGTGTGTGTGCCTGTGTGTGTGTGTGTGTGTGTGTGTCTGTGTGTCTGTGTGTGAACAGAATATCTCAAGAACGGAACATCGTACGAACTTGAAACTTGAAACTTAAGTTACATACCACTACCGGACGCGACACGAACATTTTCATCAAAATCGGTCAACCGGAAGTAGTAGTTTATTCGTATAATTTTTCAGTTTTTTGCGATTTTCTCAAAAACTGGTCCTACGATTTTTTTTAAAATCGCCTATTTTACTCAATTTTTTATTCTCTACAAGATAGGGTAGGCGCCATGTTTGCTGAAATTCTCGGTGAGGCTGTTTTTACGTAAAAACGTTGTTTTTTTAAAATTACGGCTTTAATATAAATTTTAGCGCAAAAACTTATATAATAAAAGTTGTAGAGAATTTAAAAACCTACAACTTCTGTTTCAAACATTTTTTTGTATAACGCTTAGTTTAGCGGTAATTTGCGATTTTCTGTTTTTTTTCTCACGAAAACGTGAGAAAAATCGATTTTTTTAACATTTCGGTCTTAGTATGCATTTTACGACAAAAGTGTATATAATAAAAGTTATAGAAAATTAAAAGATCTACAACTTTTGTTTAGAGCATTTTTCTCTACAGAGCCTAGTTTAGCGTGAAAGCGTGATTTTCCGTATTTTTAAGCCAAACTGAGTTCGATTGTCATTTTGCGTCATTCACTCATGATTAAAATAAAGTTATGTTTTTGAGGTTAGTTTTTGTTTATTTCTAATATTTTATTAATAATGTTAGGTTTATTATTAATCATTTGCATTGGCAAGAGAAAGTTGTGTGAGTGTTTCACACCAGATTTTTATATTTATTTGTAATTATTATTCTATTATATTTGTAAAATAAATTCACAATAATATTATTATATTATTACCCGTCGTGGTTTTATAAGTTTGTAAATCAAAACGAAAAACAACTTTTGTCGTTCTACACCGTAATTAACAGGTAATTTAAATAGTACTACCTATTTACTCCTCGGGATATTTTCTGAAACTGATATCTGATTTCCGAACTTCCGCATTAGTTATGTACAATAAAAGTGCATTTTTAATGTGTAATGAAAGCGTAATTTGTTGTAAAATTGTTTGTAGTTCTAGGGACTAATGTTAATAATAATTTTTGTAGTAATTTTCAATGTTCCTGCACTGTTTCCAACAAAATAATATATAATTAGATATTATTAGGAATTGTTTTCCGTAGAAAATGCCATCGCGTGATTTGAAAATGAGTTAGTTTTTAGTCAACAAATTATAGACTACGCTGCACATTACTTGTCCTGGTAGTACCGTAGAAGTTACGAAAATAAAGCAGTATGGAAAACAAACAAAAATGTTTTAGTCCCCATTTACTTTATGTATGTTAATTTCAGTTATCAATAAATCACATTACAAAAAGGAAGTTTGCCTTTTTCCCTTGAAATATTTAAAGAACGATTTCCTAAATGAAAAATCGTTTCAGAAAGTTTAATATTTCAGTGAAGTATACATTTATTTAAGAAACTTACTGATAAATTACTATTGTGCATTGTTATTGATAAAAACAACATTGTATGTACTTTTAATATAAATGACACATATATATCACATACAGCAGCGAAATAATCTTCAGTCTCAGGCGGATAAACACGGAGCACAGAATCTCAAAATTGAAGCGTCGGATCATCAGGAGATGCCTGAACAAAAGATGTTTCTCTGATGGGATATGGAAGCCCGTCTCGAAAGAGGAAGTATACAGAAATACAGAACCTCTAGCAGACCAGATGAGGAAAAAGAGAATTTCCTTCTTTGGACATCTCTTGAGGACCGATTTTTCCAGAATCCCAAAACAAATCATCAACTTTTTCCTAAACAGAAAGACTCAGCCCCACTGGATCAGGGAAGTTAAGGAGGACATGAACGGACTCCAAATCTCACTTGAGGACCTCAAAACAAAATCCGGAAATTACCATAGGCTGAAGACCACAAGACTTGATCAGCAGAAACCGACGAAACGACAGAAGGTTGATTCTGACAAGGAACGGCAAAGAAGATCGGATGGATTCAAGGAATACTGGAGAAAGTTCAAGGAGGGAATCATCAGGAAAGGACTCCAAAAACTGAAAAATTGAACCGCAAAAATTGAAATGAGTTTTTTTTTAGGTTGATGAAATTGTGTAGTCATATGTGGCTTAAAAAACATGACACGAGTGACAAAAATAATTTAAAATCCCATTGTAGTAGACTATTCGTTGAGACCTAGTTTAGAATTTAAGAAAGGTAAAAATGAAAATAAAAGGATTCGGCGTAAGGAAAACTTTACGCTTGAATGTTGAACTTCAAATGAGACATTTTCGCCAGTTTTATTACTGGAGAAATTATCTCATTGGCGGGTGTGAATTTAGTATGTCAATAAAACGTTACGACCTTCAGTTATCTCAACAAAACAAACAAATCTGTGTGTCTCAGTTTTATTGTTCAAAACATTTTAGAGAATATTACTCTGAATTCGATATTGTTTACATAATTCTGATGTAAAATGTTTACATTGATTCAGTCACGTAGTATTTGAATTTACCGCTTTGTAAAATTAGACAGTTGAAGACGGAAGTTTAGTCATTCAATCAGCTGACCTTGGTCTAGGTTCCCAGTCATTACGTTTGTGTTGTGTTAACGTATAGGTAAAAAAAGTGAGTTATGTCTATTTTAATTCAGTTTGAATTTGTGTTTTTTAAAACAGATTACTTCATAAAATTAAATAAAAAGTAGTTGTGAGTTAATTAAAGAAGCGTTTAAATTATTGCTATTAAGATTGTAAAAATTCAAAATTGAGGCCAAGTTTCACTTATACGTAAATTCAGTTTTATGATGTGTGTTCGCAGTAAATCTTTTTTATCGAAAAGATATGTGTTTTTAAATTATTAATGTGTAATCTAATTCTTTTTTTATATAAAGAGTAAAATTTCGTATATGTGTTATGAAAAGTTAGGTTATGTAGTAGAAATCACTTGTCAAGTTTAATGTGTTTTGTTTGTATTTATCTAACTAATTTATAGGAAAATGTTATGATTCATCGTGTTATTTTAGTTTCTAGATATTAAACAAAAATAACTTTGCCTTTGTTCTGATATTTGTAACTTTAGGGCAATTACTGTAATCTGCTAACAGTGTTCATTAGGTAATGTGAGGCTTGTACAGGTAACTTAAGGCTGTCACAGTATTATTACATTATCAAACAAAACTCAGAATGTCATCTTTGCCCTTGCTATTTAGAAATGTTATACTAATATCACAAAGACAAAGCTTGTTTTTTTGTGCAGGCTGATATCCAAAACTATAGAGCAGATTTTCATGAAATTTTGAAAGCATATTTATATTTATATTCAAAGCAACATTTTATTTTTAAATTTTCAAAAATGATGACCCTAAGGACCCCAATGAAGATTTTCATAAATATGTATGTGTGTGTACATGTGAGTACGTATTGTTGTTGAAGTAGATCAAGGGGTTTGATGAAGGCAAGAGATGTATGCAAGAAAAATTATCAAAATGTCGTTTTGTGTGTGTGTGTATATATGTGTATAATCTATTGTTGAAGTACAGACATACTTATAAAGACTAACGAGAGACATTTGCAGGGGAATTTATCAAAATGTATGTGTGTGTGTGTACGTTGGGCGTATACAGTCGACTAGCAGCTACACAACTTCTGTTACATATTTATTTCAAAAAATTGGTTAGGTGTACATGTTTTGTGTGTGAAGCCGCGTGGGGTATACTAGTAGGATAATAAAATCACTACAACTGAGGCTAGAAAGAAATTTTAAGTTTTTGTTTGTAAGAAGAATAAGCTATGGTTACTAGTCTTTTTTCTACATTTACAAGAAAAAACACAAGTGTTCTGTTTAAAATAATTTTTGATTTTCAAAAAAATTGATATATAACTAATTATTGAATTTTTTCAGATGGGGACCTTCAGGGACATGTCTTTGGCACGTATCGGACTAAAGTATTTGAACAATCTGTCACATTGACAGCTAAAATGTGGCCTCAGGTATGTATCCTAATATCCAGTGTATTAAAAGTTTTGTTTTTAGTTTGCCTTCTATGAGGTTCATTTCTTGTATTTGATACTTTATTAAAACTGTTTTACAATCATTTATACAATCCAATCGATTGTAAGAAACTAACATTCTGCATAGTTGTTATCTAGTTAATTCGCTAACTCACTAACTAAATTATTATTGAGTTATACATTGTTTTTTTTGTCATCTGTCTCTCGACTGGTTTGATGCAGTTCTCCAAGCTGTTTTATTTTGCGCAAGTCGTTTTGTATCTACATACCTGTAACACCCTACATCTTTCGTAGTTTTCTTTACGTATTCTAATCTTTGCCTCCCCCTACAATTTATTCCCTCAATATTACCCTCCATTATTGATAGCCCAATACCTGGATGTCTTTAAGTGCCCCACTAGCCTATCCCTTCTTCTGGTAAGATGCTTCCATATACTTCTTTTTTCATCCACTCGCCTAAGAACCTCTAAATTACTTATTTTGTCCACCCACCTAATCTTTAACATTTTCTTATAACACCACATTTCAAAAGCTTTTATCCTCTTCTTTTCTACAGCCCCTATCACCCACGTTTCACTCTCGTATAATGCTACACTCCAAACATAATGTTTTAAGAAATCTTTCCTAATCTGTAAATTAAGAGTTATACATTATAATGTTAAAACATTTTTTAAGTATTTTGTATTAGTTGTGAACCACAGTAATAAAATCACCCAATCTTCTATACTACAAGTCTCGAAGCTATAATTTACTTTTAATTAACTATAGTACAATAATTTTGTTTTGTATCCTAGAATGTGTTTTAAGTAAAATATCCTAGTTTGAATTCCCGAGAACACTAGAATTAGGAAAACATTCAAACCTGCAAATTCTGCTCAACATATGCCATGGTTGATAATAACAAAGTAGGTAGTTAATGTAATATTTAACTGTTAAAACATTTCTCTAACAAAAATCTGTTTGTAAATTGTTACTTGGTGATTTACTGTTAACGAATTACTAATTGTTTCCATTAACCAGTCTGCAACATTTAAGACTTGTGGGAACAAACCAGAGGTTTGTACTTTTCAACTTTAGGTTAGATACTTTTCAACTTTTGTTTAGTCGAAAATCTTAATTTTTAAGAATTTTTTAGTTTGAGAGTTATCTTGTTTATAATTATGTTATTATCAAGTTCATTAGTCATTTCATATAGCCTATACAAAGAATGTATCTTCACTAATTTTCCATGAGGTTCACTGTTAAGACGTCTATACAATTTTAATACAAATAATTCAATTTTATAAGAACTTTTTCTAAAATAAATTTAAGTTAATTCTCTTTAATAATATCCAGTGTAAACTTCCCAATTTAGTTTCTTACTACTTAAATGTTTGTTACTTAAAATAAATTGTTATATTTTGAATTTGCAGAAATCAATTTGAATTCAATTGGCTGAGCTGTTCTAATCGGAAAATGGGGCCTGTTCAAATAACTACAAATCAATTGCTAACAACAGAAATTGTTGTGAATGTAGGGGTCGTATTATTTTAATATTTTTTTTTAATTTTTAGTGATTAATTTGTGTTTACTGCAATAGTCACTTAATGCTTCTAAAAAAAAAACACTGGCTGTTCTAATATGAAGCAAAATTGTACTTAAAAGTTCAATTTTATTCTGGGATTAAATTTATACGTGTCTATGGTATCAATTTTAAGGTGTGGTTTTGGTTATTACTGTTGCACTGTGCTATACAAAACTAGAGCTGCCATGTTTGAACTATAAAAATAATGTATAAAATTTGTGTTGCAATTATTTTTCAATAATGTACGAGGCGTGTTCAGAAAGTAAGTACCGTTTTTAAAAAAAACAAGTAAAACAATTTTTTTTCAACACAATTTTATTTCTACACGAAAGCCCAAACCTTAAACTATTTTTCGACATAGTTTCCACCGATGTTCAAACACTTGTCGTAGCGGGTAATCAATTTGTCTATACCCTCTTCGTAGAAGGTTCCCGCCAACGAATGTAGCCACGACTCCATGGCAGTTTTCACTTCATCGTCGGTTTCAAAGCGTTGGCCGCCTAGCTCGTGCTTCATGTGCAGGAACAAGTGGTAGTCAAATGGTGCCAAGTCCGGGCTGGAGGGTGGGTGATCAAACTGCTCCCAACGAAATTTTCGAACCAATGTTTAAATGTCACCGGCGGTATAGGGCCGAGCATTGTCACGGAGCAACACAATTCCGTTACTGAGCATTCCTCTCCGTTTGTTTTGAATTACCCGCCTTAGTTTTCTTAAGATTTCATACCTTGCCGCATTAATGGTGTCACCTCTTGGGAGAAAATCAATCAGCAAAACACCTTTCCGATCCCAAAAGACAGTGCCCATGATTTTTTGTGCAGACATTGTCATCTTGAATTTTTGTTTCTTCGGGGATTGTGTCGCCACTCCATTGACTGCTGTTTAGATTCCGGTGTGACATGACAGACCCAAGTTTCATCACTTGTCACAATTTTGTTTAAAACATCCTCATCATCATCACTGTACCGTGTGAGAAAAGTCAAAGCACTTCCGAGTCTCTTGGTTTTGTGCACATCAGTGGCGGGAACCTTCTACGAAGAGGGTATAGACAAATTGATCACCCGCTATGACAAGTGTTTGAACATCAGTGGAAACTATGTCAAAAAATAGTTTAAGGTTTGGGCTTTCATGTAGAAATAAAATTGTGTTGAAAAAAATTGTTTACTTGTTTTTTTTAAAAACGGTACTTACTTTCTGAACACGCCTCATGGTTAGATCTTATTATAGAAACGTTTTCAATGGAATCTCATTTTCTTCATGAATATCTTAATATGTATGTCTCTTGCAAATTAATTTGCACAAAAATACTAATTTATTCTTAACAACTAATTTCACAATTTAATTAACACTTAATCTTGTTTTGTATCAGTGTTTTTTTATGAAATAATGTATGCACCTAAATTAACAATTCTTGTCACCATAACGACTCTTCAAAACAATTAATGATCTTTGCAATGATGCCACTGGATTAGTAGCACCATCGAAACTTTAATTCAATTATTTTGTTATTTACTTCGCTAATTCTTGTTACAGCTTTTACCATTTTCATTTTTTGACTATTTCTTATAGAATCCCAAAAGTGTCCTCTTTACAATCATTAACAAAAAATTAAATCCATTCGGTGGAATTCTGTATTTAAGGACAAACAAAATCTATTTTTAATACATTAGATCATATTTTGCGTTTTAAATTTATGATACATCATTCTATTTTTTTATAAAATTATGAGCATGGATATCACCTGTAACTTATTTGACCAGAAATGTATTTAATTAGCAATTATTGTGCCCACACTCCATTTGGGCTTATTATTAGCCTTGGCGAGACGCATTAGAGAAACTCTTTCGGATCTTTTCCCGGTTTCACTTTACACTTTTTTTTTCTGATTAGTAATTTACAATTTGCATGCCAATTTTTGAAATTTTAGCTCTTTGAGAAGGTTCTGAAATAAAAATTACTGCTTTGGGGGAGTACACTGCATTCTAGTCCTTTAGAATAAATGGTCAAAATATTAATGCTTTACTTTCCCTAGGTATCAAATCCACATGCCAATTTTCAGAACTCTTAAGAAGAAGGGAAGGGAACTCTTTAGAAGGAAAGATATAGAATTAATATGTGTTGGTTTAAGGTTGTTGTTTCATTTTATTGTAGGCATTTAAGTAAGGGAGCAAATGTGCAGAATTTCAGTTCCTTAGGTTATCAGGAACTAAGAAAATAAGTGGAGTCAGGCAGCTTTTACATTTATGTACATTGATTTCTCGTTTTTGAGAAGCCTCTTAAGGACTTTTACACTTAAAAAGTATTTTAAAGAGAACACTTAGAGAATTTACACATATGTACACTTTTGAGAATTTCTAAAGACATTTATACTAAGTGTAAATTTTCCATGCTCAACTTTGTTGTTTTTTGGGTCCATCACCTCATTCAGTACTTCATTCTTTTATTTTTTTTCAGCTAATAATTTCATAAGTTTTATTTCTGTCAGATGTTATAAACTTTCTGTCATTTTAAGTCGCATAAACATCTTTGTCATTAGCCACTACTTTAGTGTGTGGAACAATGAGTTTTCACATGTAATAAATTCCAGGCCCTCACCAGGAATCAAACCTGGGACATTCTGCTTAGTAGGTTAGCGCACTAATCATTAAGCCACTGAGACAGCCGTTACAAACTTTAATTGAGTGTACATGTTATTATTATTTTAGTCTTGATCTGATTTGAACATCATAAATAAACTTGCCCCAACTTAACCTGGAATTGGTGTAAGCGCAAATTTTAAGTTAATTTTATCCCAAGGGGTAGTTTAATATGTAAATACTACTAAGATTAGTTGGGAATAATAAAATTTTCATAATGATTTTAGAAGGACCTTAAGGTTTTATTTTCATTTTCCCTGGATTATAATTTTTTTGACTTGGATAAATTCAACAGTAATTTATTGTTATTACTTCAAAATCTTTCCTTTTTTGGTACCAATGATTAAAAAAGTGTATCAATCCGTTACTTAGTTTATCATTTCTTTTAATTCATCTCATAAATCCATTAATTATGTGTTTTGTTTTAAATGTACTACAATTAATTGTTATCAGATACTCTTATTGTACTTCTATAATAATGATTAGGGATGATAATACTAAAAGAGAAGTTTTTTTTAATGTCTAATGAAGTTATAAATGAATAAAATGTATCATTTTTAATTTAATATAATGTGTTTTGTTTCCTTTACAGGATAATGGAACCTCAGCAGCATCAAAATGGCTCTGGGGTTGGGGTACATGGCGTGTACCCTCAGAAGATCTGCCATTATTAGTTGGCATTTTTTGCGGTTGTGCTTTAGTACTTCTCCTCATAGTTACTGCAATATTATGGCGATGTTGTGTCGCTCCACATCGAAACAAAGAATATCGTAAGTTTTTTTTTCTTGTTTTATTCGCTTTACTTCTATTTATGTTTTGCTCTTAGTTATTAAACAAAACTAAATGTCTATTAGTATACTCCATTAGGTTATTTTTTGTTTATTTATTTATAAGGGGTAAGCTCACTAACCATGTATAATGCTACTTAGTTCAGTTGTAATGAATAAAAGTATTTAACGCGTAATTAACATTTGTGGTATAAGTGATTAAAGATACTGTCAAAATTATTTGGCATACGTACATCAATAATTAATGCAAATTTGAATGAGTGTTTGCAAGAGCACACAAACTCGTATTAAATTGTTCTATTTTGATGTTTGATTTTTTACCATAGGTAGTTTAGTAAAAGATATTTTTACCTGTTATTTACATTATTGTGAAAGAGCATGAGTCATAACTTTTACTGCTTTGTTTATACATCAGTGTCAAATATGACTAGTCTTTTGTTGTGTAATCGTAAGGCCAGTATATAAAATTATTAACCTTATGCCCTTTTTTACTCTTTGAATGCATCTGTACCATTTTGTTTTAATTTTAAAATATTTATTTGTCTTATATAATTTGTGATAAAAAAATTCTCACTTAAAATTTAAGTACATAACTCAGGTGTAACAGAACTCACTGGAATAATTTTTATGTTATTATTTCCACTGTGTTATTTTTAAATAATAATTTTGTTTTATAAATCTGATTTATTTTAATATGCTAAGAAATTTATTTTGCCTATTTCTAAAATATTCCAGTAATGAAAGGTTTTGGTAGAAGTGAAATGTTTTAGCGATTACTGGAAATTGTTTCATTTCCTGAAAATGAGATTAAGGAGGTTCAGTTTACTGTTGATGATCATTGGTCAATTTCCTTTAGCACTCAATCACTGGGAAATTTAATTTTGAAAGTGAATTGCAATTTTATCAACGTTCTCTCTTATCCCTTTTTTTAATCAATACGTTGAATTACTTCTTCGGTTTGTTTTACGAGTAATTTGTTAAGTAATAGTTACATGATTTTTTTTTATAATTTATTGTTCCAATTTTGAAATATTTTTTAAAATCTGTATTACTTAAGAAACAGTGTTTTCAAAAATAGTTTCTATTATGTATAAAGTTATAATAGGACTTTTTAAAGTATGTAGAATATACTGCCTATGTGGCGCAGTTGTAGAAAGCCGAACTGCAAAGTTGAAATCCTTGGTTCAGTTCCAAGTTAAGATTTAAAAACTTTTAATATGTCAAACCCATAGACACTGATCTCAACTGTATATCATTGCTTAACAAGCCGATGTAATTTTAAATTATTTAATTATAATTACTAATCCAAGTTGAGTATTTAATCGTTAGCAGCACTGTTGTTTTGTTTTAATGCAGTTTTGATAGAAAGAGACAGTGATATATTAAGCAGTGTTCACTAGTCACTTATTGATGTCATATACTTATGTACGTATACCATGCTTCCCAATAAATCTCACGTGTAGGGAAATTAACATAAGACAATGTACTACCAACATTAATCTTATTACAAGGATGTAATCTTACTTTTATTACTCCAGTCGTTAGGAAACAGTATAAAAATGAGTCTACAAAAATTTTAATGGCTAATAATTTAATTATTAATAAACACAAAATTGTTATTCAATTTTGACGTAGTGCAGGACTTATTTAAGAAAACATTTCACTTCAATTGTTGTCAGGACATTAGCCGAGCATGGAAAGTGGTCAGTTTATGGTCATTTTTGATTACAGTACGAAAGGCTATGATTTAGAATCTTACACACTTCTTTATTTTGTTTTGCTATATAATTTTATTAAAATTAATATTAAATAATTTGTTAGTTAACTTAATTAAATAGAAAAAACTTTACTAGTTAGTTGAATTAAAAATTACAGTTATAATTTCTAATTTTTTTCATTGTTTAATTAATAATAATCAATTAACAAAAAAAATTTAAATAGTGTGTGGGATTTCAACTCACGGCCTCTTGTACTGTAATATCAAACATGAAAATAAAGTGACCACTTTACATGCTCGGCTAATGTTCTGACAACAATTGAAGCTAAATTTTTTCTTATGTAAGTACAGCGCGTATGTTGAAATTGAATAACAACATTATGTATTATTTATTAATTATTAAATTTTTTTTGTATACTCATTTTTTTTCTCATCACGCGGTCTTGGGTTCGAATCCCACTCGGGCATGGCATTTTTTCACACGTTACAAAAAATTAATTTCATCCTTCACCGTCTGCATTAGCAGCAATTTGCAAAACAGTCGGACGTTAAACAAAAAAAAAAAAATCATTTTTATTCTTGTTTCCAAATGACTGGAGTAATAAAAGTAAGATAACACTCTAAAAATGAGATTAATGTTGACAGTACATTGCCCAATGTTAATTTCCCTTAACGTCATATTTGTTGGAAAGGACAGTATATCTAGGATCTAGCTTAGCAGCTGTTGTAGTATTGTTCCACCACATGACTGTACACATAGTTAGTTAATTCTTAATTTTGCTGATTACATACTTTACTTGGTTTAGTAATATATTAAGTTTGTTTGTTTTAATCATTTTTAAGAAGCACAAATAACCGATATTCTTCTTGACAATTAAAAATATATAAGATGATTATGTTTAAGTGTAGTCATTAAATGAGTACTTTAAAAAATTTAGATATTTTTAAGGTGTAAACTTTGCAGTAAATAAAAGTTAGCATATAATGATAGACTGTCCACATCATTTTACACAATAATTCAAGTGAGATAAAATCAATAATAATTATTATTAGTACTTCAGTTTTGCTAAATAATTACGTAAAAACTGTTAACAGTTATTGTTAACAATGCAAAATTTGATGTACAAGCTGAATAGGTTATACTATGTCTGAATAATTAAACAGAACACAAACTTATTCTCTATAACTATTTAGTATTTTTCACTAACTTTAAATAAATTTTGTGAATTTTGGAAAAATCATTTAACATATAGATCAATGGAAATTTACTATTTTATATAGATCAGTGGAATTACAAATTTTGTCATTATCCTCTTCTTCCCTCTTCTAAGTTTTCTTGGGTTAGACCCAACACAACATCTCTCCACCTCTCTATCGCTAATCTAACTCTCCTTAATTGCTCTCACAGCATCGCATTTTATCCCAATTCATCCATAACTGAACCCATCACTTCACTCTTGGTCTACCCTTTCGTATTTTCCCTTCATTTCCCAAGTACAGCCTCGTTTTATGCTTCTACCCTCTTCCATCTTATGGACATAGCTGAAACTACCATACCTTGGTCTGTCCAACACTTCTTGTTTGGCTATCCATCCACAATATTTCCCTTATTACATTATCTCTCACTCTTATCTCTTCTTGTCTAACCTAGCATGTTCCTCGTGAACTTCATTTTTTGGCCGCTGCCTGCATTCACTCTGACAATGGAAATACAAATATCCATTGACTGATTTAAAATGGTCAAGAATGTAAAAGAAAGTTTGTTGCTAAACCTTTCAATAGTTCTGGTGTTAAATAACAATAATGTTGATAATTTTGGTGGAATAAGCTTTAATGTGTTGATTGTATTTAGTTAATGAATTCTTAGTAGATTGTTACTATATAAATTGTAGCTGTTCTTACAGGTGTGAAACTTGGAGAAATGAGCACAACCCAACAGAGACCTGTAGTGCCTGTATTACCAAGGTAAGTTTTTTATTCTCTTTATTATTACTTTTACTGGTTTTATAATTATACTGTAAACCCTTTAAATCGTTAGTTATGCAGGTAACTGTGACCCCCATCTGTTTGGGTTATTTTAACTTTTCACAGGCTATCAGTTAAACTGAGCGATATAACATCAAGGCCATGAATGCAAAGTATATACTAGCCTTCAAAATATTGGTTTCTAATGATAAAAATGTTATTTATTGGCATTTTTCATGACTTCAAATTGCTTCGTTTTTTATATAATATGTAAAGAAGAATTAACAAAGTATACAAGTTAAAAGAAAAGTCTCATAATTGGAGATTTACTTTTAAAAAAACAGTTACAAGAATGTAAAAGGAAGAAGAAAAATATCTTTTTATTTTATGTCCATTCCATCCAATTATTGAACTTAACCCTTCTTAAAATTTCTCCAGGTTTCCCTGTTTCTTAAGTGCTGTGTCCAGTTTAATCCCACCACTCTTGGTGTCACCTCCCAATTGCATCAGTGGTCATTTATGTCCCCTTGTTGATTAGCCTGTGATGTAGTTGTCAGTGCAACTGGCTTCTACACCGGAGTGCTACATTTGATTCCCAGTCATATCTGATTTTCATCACCCATTCTGATTTTGATCACCCTTAATCGTCTGCATTAACATTAATATGCAAAACAGTCTTTATTTCTGTGTAAAACTATTCAATCTTCAGTTTGTCTTTCGTTATGATTCACCATCTCCATTTTTGTTGAACCATTTTCTTTGTACAATGTGCTCTTTGATGATGTTTCTTATGTAATCATTTACTTACTAATTATATTATTATATTATAATTATGTTTAATCATGTCATCAAATAATGTATGTTTATGTTTCAGCCATTCCGCAGTTTTTGCGAACGCAAAATGTGGACAATGGAGTTACAATAGCCGCCTTGTACCTGGTTCAGAAAGTTCATCTAGCCATTGGTTTTATAACAGTCATGTTTTAAGCCCAGTTACTTTAGATCGCTGTAATGTGCCTAGATCTGTCAGTGTACCAACTCACCAGGTTTGTACAATTATCTCTGTAAGTAAAACTTAACATATGTATAAAAATTGTTTAAGTGAATTTCGTTGACAAATCTTTATTCTTAATAAGTTTCCAGTTGGTAGTTGAAACTACTAGTTTCTTCTGTACTGTATTTAATTAATATTTTTCTATGCAGATTTTTAATACTTTCTTTTCTGTATTTAACGTCTGCAAAAAGTCTAACAGCTCTGATGGTGATTTAAACTACAGATTAAAATTTAACGATTATGAACCTTTAGCATTATTTTTTATCTTGAAATATTTTGCAGCTTCAATTGATGGTTGTATCGTACTGACCTTTGTGTCATTTTTGACTACATTTGTCTCTATGCTTCTGTGCAAATTTGTAATAACCCATCAACTCTATTTTAGGTCAAATATTCTGATAAAAAGATAAAAAAAATTTTTTAAAGTGTCAACTTCTGTTTTAATGTTTTCCATCCCACACAATTTAAAATTTTTTTATTTAATGTGTTGTTCTCACCTAACGCATAGTTTAGTGGCAGTTTTTTTATGATTATCTGCAAAACAAACAAAAAACACTTCTTCTACATTTTTATGAATACAAAACAAGCCGGAGTCGCTAGTACATTGATAGATGCATAGATTTATTTTGAATATGATGCTGCATTTAGCTGGAATCATCAAAACAGCCCTGTGTCACTTGACACAATACAGTAAAATTGGATACGTTGATAGCTTTAAATATCTCTGGGAGATAATACAACCGAAGACCAGTGAAAAGGTAGCGAACAAAGCAGATGAGGAAAGATGGCTGGTGCACTCTGAGGGACTCACCACTTGTATAAGAAGAAAAAATACTCTCAATACAAGTCAAGATTAGGTATTATGTACAAAAATTGTAATGTGATAAAACCTGTGTGTCTGTACGCGAGTAAGTGCCTTAAAATGACCAGGAAGGCTTGTCTAAGAGAAGCAGAGAAATGGGAGTGAAAGATCCTCTGCAAGATAATGGGTCTGAAGATAATAAACGGACAATATGGATTACAAGGTCGAGAAAAACTGTTCAAGGAAAATTAATGTAGGGGAAATGATTAGAAAAACAAGACTAAAATTTTACGAGACCTGTATAGAATGGATGACAACCAGTTGACAAAACAAATTTTTAAGACATTAATTTTTAGACATTAGACCTAAGGTGGCGGATAAAGGGTTTAAAGAAATCACAGGATATTGAGAAACTGGAATAAACCAAGAAAGCTTGTGAACCCAAATTCAGACAATGGATTATGCACTGTAAGGGCTTCTATGAAGAGCAAAAACAGAATATCGGGTGGACCAAAAAAGGAATGAAGCGTACATTGAACAAATGCTGAGAATGTGGGCTGCAAAAAGAGCTTTCAGAAACATCTACAGTCACCTTACATTGTGTAAAATTGGCTGTATACAAAAAACAATCTGGAATTAAAAATCAACTTGCATCTTAAGTGTGATAATAATATAATAAGGAGTTTTTCAATTACTTCAAATTGATTTTTAAACAAACAGTAACTATATGATCTTTGCAAAATAATGGTGACATTTAATTAAGAACACTTTCAATGTGATATTTCATTCCTTCTAGAAGATAGTTTTTTTTTTCTTAGAAATGAAAATACATTCATGGTTTATTTTATAGGGCACTGATGAAGTCCTTCAAAGGCCTCCCAGACCGCACAGTCAACCTGTATCACTAAGTCCTCGTGCAAGGAATAGCCTGGACCTAGGCCCTTGTTCATTACCTCAAATCTCAGAATTTAATCCACAGGATAATCAGTACGCTTCCAGTAGTGGTAAGTCATGTTTTTCTTTAATTGATTGTGTTTGGTTTAAAATTTCCAGTTTTTATAGGAATACTTTTTTATTGTTAGAAAGTTAGAAGCTGTGTTTTGCTTTTATTTTAATCAACCAAAGTTCATTATGCATAGTAGTCGGCCCCCGATTTATGATGTCATGGTCTATGACAGATGAACGCATATTTTACCAGTAGGTCTTGTTATATATTTATATTCTACAGTTAAGAAGTATTACACAGTATTTAGATGTTATATATTAAAAATTTATATTTGTGTGCAAAAATTTAAAGTTTTAGAGAATAGGCTTGTAATAGAACATTCTGTGTATGAAGTAAATGAAAAATATTGGAGTTTTTCTTTTAATGACTTTATAGCGCAAATAAATTAGATGGGAATGGTAATAAGGAACTGTTGTTCCAATAGACATGATGCTGTTTTTTTTTATACAATATCACTGTCACACAGGCTAGTTAAAAAATTGCACATGAAATGTCTGTCACGCTTGAAGTCTTGTTCACAACCCTCGACATTGCAAAATCAAAATATTTTTAAAAATCTGGTGGAAATAACTAGCACTACTTTCTCTTGCCAGTGTTAATAATGTAACCTAATTTTAATCATGAATAAATGACACTAATTTGGGTGGTAATATTAACATTAAACTTAGGTCTTTAGAAAATAAAAAATTGGAATAACTTTACTTGTTCTTGGAATATAAATATTATATTATATAATATAATTAGTGATATTTTAAAATAATATAAATTTTTGGAATATAACTTTTTACATGTTCTGCCCTAAAATGCTTATTGAGCTGAAATGTTAAAAAAACCTAATTTTGCCTGTTTCAATGAGCAAATATGAAAATTTACAGATTGATGCTAAACTAAGCTCTGTAGAAAAATATCCTTGAAATAAAAGCTATGTGTTTTTTAAATCTATAACTTATTCTTTACACTTTTGCTCTAAAATGCTATTAAGGTCGCAATCCTATAAACCTATTTTTTACAACGAAAGCACAGCCCCGATGAATTTCAGCAGGTATACCACTTACCATAACCTGTAAAGCACTAAAAACATAAATTAGGCAATTTTTAATCGAAATCGTAGAAACCGTTTTTGAGAGAATTGTAAAAAATTGAAAAATTGTACAAATAAGCCACTTCTTCCGATTAACTGATTTTGATAGAAAATATTTGTGTCAGGTTTCCTCATGGTATCTAACATAAGTTCCTAGTTTTAACTTGGGATTATTTTCTGTTTTTGAGTTATTTTGTTCCAACGAAAACTAGATTTCAAAAAATTGACATGAAACATAACTTCTCCTATATTTATGTAGGGCCAAAGAAAGTAAAAATTTGTCATAGTTTATGTAGCTATGTACCGTTATATAGTTATTTATTACAGATCCTCACTTTCTTAAATGGCACTTGAAGACAATGAGTAAAGCTCAGTGGATATGGGAGGTGTTTTCAGATTTCAATTTATGACTATTTAATGTAAGACTGGTTTTCAGTAACCAATGAGGTCATTATAGCAGGGTTGTCAGTTAAATGAAAATATTATTCTTTGAGTATTAATGTATATATATATTTGCACCTCATTAACTCAGTAATTATTTTTTAATTTTTGAAAAGGGTCAATATTAGCTATTTTCATTGTGTTAAATAGTAGCATGATTTAGTGTTTGACTCCAACAGTACATTGGGCTAAATAACAACAGTTGGGTGAGCAACTTGGTACAGTGATCAGCTGACAGCCATATGAACCTGTGTGGAACTCCACTAGATCTTCACCCCTGTTCAAATTCACATCGACTCTTAAACAAAAATACTGCAGAAGTAGTGATCTAACTGGGTGTTTGTCAATTGTATACAGTTCTAATAACAAATAATAGATACTCATTGAACTTAAATGCTGTAATGCTAGAATGCCTGCCTAAAAGGGTAATATTTTCTAATATTCTTATTAGTACTTTTTTGTTTGATTTTTAGTTTTGGATGAGTATGGTTCGAGAAACTTATATCCGCCAACCTATGGAGCTACTATGTTAAAAACGAGAAGTCTTCCAGCATGTGTTAGATCGAAGACTCGCCCACATTCCACTGTTGATGACCCTGCTGAATTATATGCAAAGGTAAAATAGAAATGATTGCTTGACTCATTCATTTGAGTTTGATGAGCCCCAGAAAAAATTGTAGTTACTTCAGGGTTTGGTCATGATCTCAACATACAATCAGATCATGGTTTCAAAATTTTGTTGTTTGTAGTCCCAACTTTCAAAATTTTTTTAACACAATAAAGTAATATTAGATTCTTTTCTTTGGGATCCAGTTCGAAATTCTTAACTTGTAGCAAATTATTTGTTGGCACTGTTGTCCTTTAACCGTTTGTGTTTTGCACTAAAATATTTTATATGCTTGTTACTGTTGTGAAATAAATAGACTTGACCAATCTCTGAGTGTTCTGATGTTCAACATTTT
This sequence comes from Catonia carolina, assembly GCA_035578175.1. Lineage (NCBI taxonomy): Eukaryota > Metazoa > Arthropoda > Insecta > Hemiptera > Achilidae > Catonia > Catonia carolina. The sequence continues at coordinate 89,523,329 of JAQMRL010000002.1, forward strand.
TCGACTAATAAAGAAAGCCATAACTTGGATCAGTAAAGTATTTATTGCAATTTCCTTTACAATGTATCCTGTTGTATGCTACATTTGTAATTCTGTTTGGACATTTGTTTGTTCTTTCAGTTGTAGACATTGAAAATATATCTGCGAGCAAATGGCAGAAAAATGACGTATTAAAAAGGTTTTTTTTAAGTAAAATGGCTAACAAAATTATTTATCTTTTAATTTTCCTTTCTGTTTGTTTAAATTGGTTACACACAATCAATAAAGTTTTTAAAGCAGTTTTTAGTAAATTTAACACCATGGACTGAAATTCATTTATCGCAATTCATTGACTGATTATGAGTGATTTTATTTATTTTTTTTTTTTTAATTGTTCTATTTTGTACAGTGATATAATATATTTACATCAAGCTACTGAACATCGTAATTGCTGTTAGAAAATAAAAAACGAGGTTTATATAATAAAATTTGCTGCTGTTTGACCTCAGAACTAATCTGAGGATTTATCTAGCTTCTTGAATTATGGAGAGAATTAGTTACTGTTTGTTTTTAAATAACACCATGTAAAATAGCCAAATTGAAAATTTGTTTTGTAAACTATGAAGTTCAGTTTCAGTACTTTTTCCAGTAGTATTAGTCACATTTAAAATAAAATATTTTTTGAGTAGTATTAGTTCATAAAATAAACATTTTTTTTATTCATAATATCAGTTAGTTTAGCGTACATGTTTCCTTCAATCTCAGTTAATACTTTTCCATACTAACTAAATTGAAATGAATAGATGGTGGAAAAAATAGAAAATTCTCTAGGCAGCGCATCTTGGAGGCAGCAGATTGAACCTTAGTAAAAATAAATATTAATACTTTTCAAAGCTATACTACAGACTAAAATTTGAAAAAAAGTTGTAGAACCACCACCCTGATGGGGTTCAAAAAACACATGATAAAAGTTTTAAATTCACAAATAAATCCTAAATTTTGAAAGTTTGGGTGGGTGTTGGAAAAATCTTTTTTGCTCCCTCCATAAGATCCTAAATCCAGCACTCATATTGAGATTCATGGTATAAAAAACTGGTTGCCAAAAATGTTTTCTGCAGAGAAAATTTGGTCATAAATGTTAATCGTTAATATGAGTTTTTAAATTTTTATATTCACCTTTTTCAATGCTTTCTCTTTCTTTTTTCTTAACCTATGAGCACTTTAGCGGTGCGCACTGCTTCATCAGGTAATATCATGAAAGCTTCTCAAAATATTCTGAAGAATGCATCTTCCTTTATCAAAGTTTGAGACTTCGCAGTGCACAGCTTCATCAGGAATATCATAAAAGCTCAAAGTCTCAAACTTTAACAAAGGAAGATGCATTCTTCTCAATATTTTTAGAAGCTTTTATGATATTCCTGATTAAGCGGTGCGCTCCACAAAAGTGCTCGTAGGTTAAGAAAAAAGAAAAACAAACCAGTGTAAAAGGTGAATTTAAAAAGTTTTTTAAAATCTCATATTAATATGGATTCTGCTGTTATGATGCTAACCTAATCACTTAAATAATTATAATGTTAACGATGTATTAATTGGTGTTGTGATTTTTGTTTTAGGTAAACTTCAGCAAAAAGCGTAAAAACCGAATGCGGAACGATGAAGCAGCTATAATAGCCTTGAGTAAATCTCGTAGCCAATTTCTATACAAAGATACTGATTCATTAGTGGATAATGAAGCAGTCATTGTATATGACGAAAGAACTGCATTGTAAAGTAATATTAATTGACAATACTGTGATCTTATTATACAATATTATATGTTTAATATAAGCAGTCGAATCTCAGTAATCTGATCTAATTTAGAACTGGTCCATTTTTACAATGAAAAACTGAAAGTAGTTAAAAAATAAACCTTTATTTAAAAAGTAAATACAGTTGAAACACAAGAGATACCTGTTTCTACAATAAAATACAAAACTTTTTTTTCAATAATATTGATACATAATTTTAATTTTACTTATCATTTTTCTTTTTATATATTTATTATGTGTTTTTTTTTACTGATAAATTATGAAGCCAAAATATTTACTTCGTTTAAATGATTAGTCTACTTTTCTAAATTTGTTGGATTAAATTGTGAATTTTTTCTGTTACATTATTACACGTAGTATTTTGTCTTTGTGACAATCATATAAATTAATTTGCTTACTAATATGAGGTCTGTTCAAAAAGTATCTGACTTTTTTAAGTAAAAAATTTATTTTTTAAATCAAAAATTTTTAAGTTTAAACACTTACCCTTATCCCCTTCAGTAGTTCCCCTCAGACTCAACGCACTTGTTTAATTGGTATTGCCACTGTTGGAAGCATTTCTGAAAAGTTACTTTAGGCATGGTGTTTAGCCCATTCATCACATTTTCCAATATAACTTCTCTAAACTTGAATCGTCCTTTTCGAAGCATTTTGAAATTGGGGAAAAGCCTGAAATCACACCGTGCCATATCTGGTGAATAAGGTGGCTACCGAACCACTAGAACATTATGTTTTACCAAAAAGCTTTGGAACGTGTAGCGCAGGAGTGTTTTCGTGATGAAACTACCCTGTCCCTGTTGTCTGAAAATCTTGTCGTTTAAGTTATACAGCATCATGAATATGCTGTATAACTTCATGTACTTATAATGAAGATGGAGGACTTCATGGTACTATTCTTTAGTAATAGTTTGATCCTGGGAAACATATTCATGATATACAGCTCCTCTGTGGTTAAAAAAAAGTCAGCATGACCTTCACATGCTTCTTATCTATCGTGCTTTTTTGATCGAGGGAATGAAGAATGTCGCTATTTTGAAGACTGCATTTTAGTCTCCGGGTCATAACCACAATACCCAGTTTCATCTCCATATATTCTTGTGTTCAAGAATTCACGATCATTTTAGCAAAATTCAAAATTCGACTCAAGTACACAACACTACTGTATTGAAAACGAATTTAAACAAGACTTAATTAATGCATCAATGGGAAAAAATATAAAAGTACTCCTGACCATTCATAACATGTCTAGCCTGAGTTATCTTATTGTTGTTATTTTTGTTGGCGTGTTATAAAAGAAAGTCTTGATTCTTTTTTTACAGACCTTGTATATTTTACTATTTTGGGCAAGGAGCAGAAGATTGTCGTGTAACTTAAATTACAAAAACTATTGTTACACCTGATGTAAAATTTAAAGGTTTTAGTGCAGCAAATGGTATGTGTAAGTTTAAGTTTTAAGGATTAAAATGCTAGTCTTTTAAAGATAGCATTTTTCGTTAAATGCACCTGCTGATTTAAGGGTTGTAAAGTGTAGTTACACTTTGTTTTATAGAATAAATGATTGAAGCAATTAAAGACTCAACTAGAGGTGTATTTGACATTAATCTGGAGTTATTTCCTCTGATAATATTGAATTCATTGTATACTCAGATCCGTTGGTAAATGAACTCAGTGTCAATTACAGGATAGAAGAGTAAATTCTCCAGTGTACCTGGTGTAAGTAATAAGCACTCATACTTTTTATACTATGTAGGATGTTGGTTGAACACTGCATTATTCCTTATTTTACTTTAAGAGTAAAACTCCTACTTGTAACCAACATTTTTTAAGGCAAGGAGTTAAAGAGATCAGATTATTGAGAGCTTACTGCAGTTGTTATTGTTAACGGTGCTAAACTGTACAATAATTTTTTTCAATTTCATGATTTTTACTAGAATAATCAAAAGTTAAGTAATTTAGGTTAATTATACTTAGTAGTATTTATAAATATAGATATACAATCTAGTGTTTTATAATGTATTAATAATAATAATAAGACTGTTACAGTATTGTTCTGTACACAATAAAATCAAGAACTGTATATTTTGTTTTTTGTTTGAAATGATTAAATAATATTGTATCGCAACATATTTAATGTTAAATAATGTGTTCATTTAAACATATATTGGAATAAAATATGACTTGTTATTTATTATTAATATTATTCAACCCATATCCTTTTGTACATTTTGTATATTCTGTTATTTATAGTGTAAAAATAATGTTTTCTAGATAATTTACCTCGTGTAACTTATTGGTTACTAAGATTCTTTTGATGGCAGATTGTTATATTAGATTTATATTTATTTTCCTATCATTGTGCAAATAATTTAGAGTATTTTTTGTGTGAATTATCACATCGACTGTAATTTTTTATTATCAATAACTAATGTAATAACAAAATATGATCATTGTGCATAACTAGCAAATATATCAACGCAAGTTTCAAGGTCAAGGAATTGTCTACGTTGCCAATGTTATACTACAACAGTACGCCATGCACTGTTGTGTATTACGTTTCTATTATGTTCTCACTTTGTTTTTGTTACAAATGTTGTTGTTATTACTTTCCAATAAAAGTAATAACACTGCTAAGTGGCTATTTTTTTTCTTAGTTTTCACCCTGATAGGAGCACGTGAAGTCATTCCACATACATTAGGTCTTCGTACAGACTTACCTGACGCTGCCTCTTTCGCTTCCATAGCCATTTCATATTGTTTGATATGGTGGCCCTCATTTTGTCTGTTGTGATAATGTTGGGTTCGTTTATTTTCTTTTAAAACCTTTTCTTCTTGTTTTTGAATAATTTCTTCAGTCATGTTTAAATCCTTTATGTCGGATTTTATTAACCAGATCCATGTTTTTTTTAGTATTATTGTGTTAGCTAATTTATTATTGTATTTAGTTTTATATATTTATTTATAGTAGAAGCAAACATCCCATAAACAATAACAAATTGCAAATGATCACATAAATTATATTTATTCCATTACGTAGGATTTTTCTACTTACAAAAAATTATTTCGTCGTTTTGGAGTACTTGACTGAAAAAATTAACAGTACTCTTACTTAACAACTCAATTAGTAGGCCCTGCTCAGAATACATAGTTCACTTACTACATTAATCAGTTGATTTAACAGTCACAAAAATCACTTTCTGGAGAACTAGTCTCAGAACTCTCTCCTGTTAGCCATTCAGTAATTGGTTCCCTTAAATCATCATGAGCGAACTTTCTTTGGTTATCGTCTTATTTCAATTTTTCTGCATGTCGTAGCTTTACGCACAATGTGGTAACCATGTTAGGTGAAGATGAGAAGAGCTTTTTGACCTTGAAGCACTTATTGATATGTCTGTTAGTATAATATTCTTCATTGTACTTTCTGTAATCTGAACAATATTAAAAGAAAAGAAAATTGAGATTGTTTCTGGTAAACAATTCTTTAATTCTAAACCCCAGTAACAAATTTTTATGAATTAAAAAACAAACTTGGTATGAATTAGTTCGGATTATTACAAGTATGGGAAAATCATAAATTATTCTTTATTGTATGTCAAATTTAATTTTCTTTTATAACTTAAAAATCTCTGTTTTAATGTCATCTTTTGACCTCTACGCATTTGAATCAAGTTAAATTAGTAAACATAAGCATTTACTGATAATTAATTTAATATTTTAGTTGAGGCTGTACTTTAAAAGATCTTGACTATAGTTTTAACATGTCTAATCATTTATATCTGTGATGTACGAGACGTTTATTTTCTACATGGATCAATAAATTATTAATTTTTGGTTCTAATTAATGGTTGTTATAGTTTTACCTAGGCACTATAGACATTGAATTGAAGAAGAAAAACAGAGTAAGGAAATTTATAATGAGTTTGAAAATTAGCGTTTTCTTTTACTTAGTACATTATCACAAGAAATTTACTGAAGCAGCAGGTTCACATATTGATCCAGTAGGCCAAATATTTTTTTCATTTAGTTGTGCTTGTGGATATATATCTTTTTATCAACAAGGCACTTGTTGGGAGTCGTTTTTTGGCGGTATTTCTGATAACTGAATTTAGAAAACTAAATTGTTGTCATGATGTACTAACATTTCTTACAAAATTTAATGATTTATTAATACATTTTTGTGTCTTAGGAAATGAGAGAAAAGTTGAGTACCTGCACAGGTACTCAACTTTTCTCCCCAAAAAAAATGTACTGTTTACATCAGTTTTAATAGAAATAGCTTTCCAAGTATAAATCATACTCCTTTATACGGAAAATTAAGAATAAATGATATTAATTTTTATGAACTTTATGAAATTCACAACTGTTAAAGATAAACAACCAGTGAATATGATGGTGGGTGAAAGAATGAATAAAATGACACGAGTGACATGCATGGAGAGCACCATCCACTGACAGGTCTCTGACGAATACATTTTTATCTAATAATTTGTGCGAAGAATATTAAACTTTAAAAAACTGATTTTATTTGATTCAGATTTGCAGAATTCTCTTTGGTAAATCTGCAATTATGTACCTAAGTAGTTATAATGAAAGTTTTGCTACAAAAATTTGTATGTAAATTTATTAAGGCATCAAAGTATTAGGGAAGCCTGATTTATCTTATTTTTAAATGGACGTATAAGTCTATTTTAAACTGTCCTTATAAAATATCTTGGCAGTAATGAAAGTTGTTTATCGAACCAATCAGAGTCAGCGCAGGGTGATATTGTTGCCTTGTGTAACAAAAAATTTTTATCTTTTAATGTTTTCCACATCTTGAAATTATACTCTTTACTTAAATAATGTGTTAAGTACAGTAAAATACACAAAATTTAAGAAAAATTATGCATAAGTATTGTTTTACCTTTTCGTTAAATACATTTTTATTTCTTAATGATGATCTGGTAATCTTTCATTTTTTATAAATTATCATACATCTTGTACTTAATCTTTATTTTTAGTTTTATTTATTTATTGACGTATAATTTTTTTAATTTACTTGTAATTGGGATTGTAATAATTAGGTAATGTGAATTTAGATAAATCGAATTAAGGTTATAATATTAATAATGTTATAAATATAGGCCTATCATGCTATAATATTGTTGTAATTAGGATAAGAAACTTTTCATACAAAATCTACAATTTGGTACCTAGTGTTTAAAAATATAAATGTAATATTTTTTTATCCTGATTTGATAAAATTATGTTTTCAATGTATTTTAAGGCTGTGTTTTTAATTTCATTTGACATAAAGACAATGTGTCTAAAATTGTTAAATCGTTTCCATATTAAATCATAATTTATTTTGATAGCAAATGTGCATTCTTTGTGTATCAATGTTTGTTGCTGCCTTTTCATCTTGTTCAATTTAAATAATTTTGTTGTAGCATTTTTACTCAGGAATTTTGTTTATTTTTATGAAAGTATTCAAATGTAAGAACTTTATTGGATTATAAAAATAAAGAATTTGGCAGGCAAATGAATTTGAACTTCAAATACTTGTTTTATACCGGTTTGAATCTCAGCTTTTATACACAATTTTTTTATTTATTTATATTATGAAGCATACTGTTTTCTAATGATGTTTATAACACATCGACAAATTACATTATGAAATCCTTTTTTATGTGTAAATGTAATTCAAGTAAGTACAGTCATTCATCAAATTTCATTTTATGTTTTTGTCAAGAACTTTTCTTTTCAATATAGGGGTGAAATTATGCATAAATACTGTTGAAGTGTATTATCTTTGATCTTATCTTTGTTAGTTACTTTACAAATATACAGAGCTTTTTATTTTAGTTTAGTTGAAAATACTATGCATCATATAACTCAACACTGTTAACTAAAAGTTTGTTTTTGTATTGCATATCATATCAATAGCCTGTTTTTGGAATTTGACTGATATACCATTTAAAGTAGAAATACATTTTTATATATAAACTGTTTATATGTATTATTTTAATGAATACCATAACAAAGAGACTAATTTAACTCTCATTATGTGTACATAATTGATGCTTAATTTTTTCGAAGCATTAGTAATATTTTATTTTATCTTTTGTAAAAATCTGTTTTTTTTATATACGAGACATAATAACGTTTGTGCTTTTTTGTAATTAGGGTTTTTTTTAATAGAACTTGTAGAGGTAATACATTTCCATTACAACTCTGCACCAAGTAAATGAGTAGGTTGAAAGCGAGTCTGCAGTTGTCACATGATGAGTCGAGGTGCTTTAGGACTACCTATTTCTTCTGTTTTTATTGTACTTATCTCGCTTCATTTTTCTGTGCATTTTAGACCAAGCATATTTTACCCGTAATATGATTTATGTTGTTGTTTAGGCCAACAGTTGAAAGGCTGGTTGAACTTCTAAGGTTTTAATGAGTAAAACGAGGAGTGAGGTGGTTTAACATGGCCTTCCTCACTGAGTGGAAAAGTATCCTTATCAGTATACCAGGTCATCTGAAATGCATGTACTTTCCACCCTACAAATGATACACCTTCACTTCACTCACCTTAGGGTTGGGCTGTGTAATGATGAAATTCATGATTCTCAAAGGAGATACTCTGACCGGTGTCTTTTACTTCTCTACCTCTTCTGTTCTTAAATGTGCTTCAGCCATATAAATTTGTTGATCATGTGATAAGAAACTGAACTATTTTTTGTATCCCTGGAACTAGCAGATTGAGTGCAAATAATTTAAAACTGTTCCTGCTTGTTATGGGCAAATGATTTATGGTTTAATTTCCAGTCAGGGTCTGGAAATTTTCACTAGTCAAAACCCACTGTAGTCACTAATAACCAAGCAATTGATGTAACTGTACAAAAAAGAAAAAAAGTTAAATTATACAAGTATCTTTTAGTTAAATAGTACCGGTTACTAATGGATAAAGTACAAGAAAATAAAATACAGACTGCTGTTCTCATTTATTTGGTAGAATTCTAATTGTAATTTATGACTGATGCATATATCCCCTTTTCCATTCATTCTTAGACTTGCTCACTAACAAATATTAGAGTTGTTACAGAGTCTATTACCTCTAGTGTAGAAATTTTGGCACTGTAAATTTGAATTTTGTATAACATGAACTCTTATAATTTATTTATACATTAAAAAGATGGTGTTAGTATTATTAAAAAAAATGTATTTATCTTATTAATAAAAATTTCATTAAACACAAATGTGTCTTGCATAATAATGTCAACTAAAACATCTGTGATTAAATTGAACCTTATAATTAATTTTTCTTTTTGAATTCTCTTTTGCAAATGTGAATAGATTTTTGAAAAATGACCTGTAGTAGTTACTGAAATTACATTACTGTTAAGAGTTATTTAAATAATATTGAATAAGCAAAACATAAGTGTTAATACTCATAAGTATGTTATTTTCAAAGCAATGTATTCATAACTATAACTATTACTATTTTATGCTGTAAGTACTTAATATTATCAAAATAAAGTTTAAAATATTTAAGAAATATTTATGTTATTTACCTTTTGGTGTATAAGATTAACCACACCCGTATCTGTATTTAATTGCATTTTCACTAGCAGCTTATTGATTTTATAAATTATTCATATGTTGTGGCAATTCATATATTGCAATTAACGAAATAGTGAAAATTGTTGGCCAATCGTATACAGATTGTACTTTTTTGTAGTCTGCTGTAATCTTTTCCACTTTATTACCAGTTTGAGAATGATATGTAAGTATATCATTTGTGCTACCGATTGCAACGGCTAAATCTTCAAGTTTTAATACGTATTTTACATATATTAATGTTCTGATGTCTTTGGTACTTTTATAAGAAAATTGAAATAAAATAAATGTATTAGGTAAAATTATATTACGATTTATTACAATATACAGTATATGAATAATACATATGTTATTATTCATATGATTGCCCCAGAACTTCCCTTTCTATTTAAAAAGAACCAGTTACTTTTAATTAACACCTAAAATACATCTTTATACTATGTTAGGTTTTTTATGGTTAAATTTAAATATCTGAAATCTCTATCATTCCACCCTCTCTTGACAACCTGCTATTAAAAGTGTTCCAAGCCTTCATTATATGGTGCCAATGAGCCAACATTTAATCCATACTTTCATCTAGCCATAGAGTTGTCACCATCAGTCTGCTGATTTTTGAAGGCAAAGGTTCTGTAGTTTAAATCCTAGTAAAGGTAGTTTTTTTTACATGGATTTGAATACTAGACTGTGATTATTCATGTACTTTGATGGTTGGGATTCAACTAACCATACTCACTCAGGAATAATCCCCGAGTCTGTTCAAGACTATGCCTTACTTATCATCCTCATCTTATTGGGTCAATTTTTTATTTTTATTTTTGTGTTATTGGGTTACGATGTTCTTAATTTAACAGATTACAAAATACTCATAAGGGATCAAATAAATAAAAATGAACCAACACAATTAAAACAAGTAGACATAGATGGTAATTAAGTGAAAATAGTAACCCAATGCAGAACCTCTGAGAAATAATAACAAAAAGCCTCATTATGAATAAATAAACTAGCTAAAGTGCAAAAATTAACCTGGTACAGCTACAGTAAAAATAAAAATAAGACCCTTAAACTCTCTATTGTATAACCAAAAGCTCCATATGCAGCAGAACTTTTCCACTTGAACGAACAATCAACGACTGAGAGATTCCAGAAAATTGAAATAACATGCATCAAAAAAAGTACCAGAAGATGGGCATTGGTGGATCATGTCAAACAAAGTCATGTGCTAGGAGTTAGAACCTATCACCAATACCATTCATTAGAGGCGACTAGGATTCTTAGGACATGCCATGAAGTTACAAAATTTCAGACGTCTGGAACAACTGGTACATCATAATCCCGAATCAAAATATACCAAGACAGGATGCAGATACATCAGAGAAATAAAAGAGCATCTGAAGGAAATTGGCCTTACACCATAAGACAAAAAATTAAACAAAAAGATCAGTGGCAAAAACACCATCTCTCACACGAAGAAAATTCTCAATACAGTGGTCCCTGGTTAAAACGCGGATGTAGGGAGTCATTCATTGACCCGCAGTATTAACGAAGTCAGGAATTTTTGTTCTAGCTACAAATTGTGCTGTGTTCCTATGTGTGGTACAGCAGCCTATATCATCAAATTATAATCAGAGAACCCTAAAACTACATATTACGTACAACTTAAAAACTAAGGTAAATTTAGTTGCAATTTTAAAGCATGTAGCTAAAGAAAATAGTGTAATGTACACCCAACATTTTCGCATGACTCATTACAATATTTATTCAAATAAACAAAACAAACATATTAGATGATATGAGTTGTGTCAATAAATGTAATAACACACAGAGAGCTCAATGTCTTATATGAAAATGAGTTTTTGTAATTTCTTGGTATTATGAGTATACAAAACTCTTTAGAGTAATTTAAATACTTAAGTGATGATTGATTATCATTCAACATTAAAATTTAAGAGCTCCATTACTCAAAAGATATAAAAAGAAATCTATTAGACATTAAACAGTTGGTTAATTAATGTGTACTATTTGAATGCAATTTACTTCAACATGCACCTCCACTGTGACCACAATTTTTGGAAAAAAGATAAGTACACTCCTGTATAAACATGAACTATTTAATTTCATAAATAAATAATTTTTGCCAGTTCTGTTATCAGCGAGATTATTATTTGATAAGATTTTATAGATAATGGCAAACTCATGTAATAGTTGTATGCTTCACCTAGAACATATTGCAATTTTAGTAATTCAACGTTCTTCACTCTTCCACATGAAAACTGTCCTACACTTTCCATATTAAAAAAACACAATTAATGTGGGACAATCTTAATTTATTATGAATGAATGAATTTTTGGTAAACACCATAAAGCTAAAAAAAAAATTGTGAAGCATGTTTCAATCTTGATCATGATTCTAAAGCAAAAACTTTTTTTAAAACAGCCTCAGGTTTATTTTGATCTAGGAAGGCAGTTGAACATATGCAGATGCTCTATCACTGCTAGAACTGTAAATAACAACATCTGGTATTAGTAGGTCTAGATTTTTATAAGATAGTTAAAATAATTATATTTTAACATTGCTGGCTTGTTGGTGTTTTTTTTTTTTTTGTAGTGGTTGGCGCTACTATTTTCTATGCCAGGGGTGCTGAATTTGATCGCCAGTCAGATCTGGCATTATTCCTCTATCAACCTTCAACACCTGCCTTTGGGTTTGATTGCCAGTCAGATCTGGTATTTTTCTATCTATCAACCTTCAGTACCTGGATTACCCTTAATGCTAATCACAGTTCAATGTAAAATCAAAATAGGAATCACCTTAAACAAAAGTACCTAATATCCTTACTGAATAACTGAGTACAGTTGCTTATACTATGCATATAACATCAAATTTGTCAAAACAATAAAACAAGATTTAATGTTTTTAAAGATTTGCAAACAAGCAAAAATTAATTAATGTAATAGCTTCAGACCAAATAGAATTTAAGGCTGCAGAGATTTTCTACAAGTGTTGTTACCATTACGGTCAGCCCAGTCAATGACTGGTAGAAATTTGTTATAAAATGTTAAGCAGCCGGCCGCATTGGCGCAGTTGGTAACGTGCTCGCCTCTCATCATGCGGTCCTGGGTTCGAATCCCACTCAGGCACGGCATATTTTCATACGTTACAAAAAATCATTTCATCCTCATCACACAGTTACACCCCAACGTCGTCGCTAATGACCTTGATGTTGATGCGACGTTAAATAAATTAAAAAAAAAAAAAAATGTTAAGCTACACCAGTTGGGAAAACAACTTTGTTTGGTGGCCAACTCGTACAACACAAAATGTACAGGACTTCACCGAGGTCTTAGTTCAAATTCGCCTATTCTAATCCACATTATAACAAACAGAATTTGGTTGTTGTCAATGTTATAGAGCACCCAATAACGAGTTACAACTAGAAATATTATAAACTGTCGTAAAGTACAAAAACTTTTATATAGCAGAATGTTTTTATCCTCTTTGGCATAAAGCATGCCTTGCGACTTGCAGTCGAAAACAGCTATCGAGTTTGCGATATGAAATATCGATTCGCACATAACTACCTAATCGATTTCTTCAGATTCTTGGTTATAAAGCGAGTCATCAAGCCGCTTTTTGAGAGTAGTTAATTTGTTAATCGTATTCATAATATATTTCTCTGTTTACATCTTAGTTTTCAGTTCATAATGTCGTCCGTATTGTTGCCTCAACAGAGCCCACCTGGATTTGTTTTTGATAACGTTCAAAGGTAATTTGTAACTTATTTTTAGGTATTGTGTTCATGTAGTTCATAGGTTAGAGCCGATCTGCTATGTCATGTATTAGCAAAACTTATTTATTTTTTATTTTCTTCCTGTATTTCGGCAAGTTACATACATGCTGCATTCATTTTTGGTAATTTAATATTTATTGCGAGATTGCATTCCTTTTTTTGCAATGCATTTATAATTGTTTGTTTCCTATGTTAATTTCTCACATTATACAGCTAATGAGAGAAATATCGTAATTATAGGCGTAGTTGTTTACGAATTTCTGTATTTGTAAATCTCTGAACAATCAAAGCAAGTATGTTTAAATTATGTTCAGAGACGAATACCCATACTGTACAGCACTGAGCATGAAACATGGTGATGCCAAGTGTGTTAGGGTGATGAAAATTTTCCCAAAAATCTTGAAAATAGATAATAATTTGAAAGCTTCCTCTGATTGCTACTTATTTTGGTGAGGTTGTGGAATTTGAGAAACCAAAATTGGGATTTTTGGGAACTTGGATGAAACATAATGATGCCTTGAGGTACATTCGAAGATCAAATTGTAAAGGCATAACAAAAATCATTTATGATAATAGTATATGAAATGCATTTTACTATGTAAATTGTTCTGTGATATCTTTATTTTATGTGTAGACCTACAGATTGGTATTATTCAAATTAACTTGAAAAAGTGTAAAAATTTATTAATTTCTGGGCCAGCCCAGTCATTCAACTGGTATAAAGTCACTTAGACTTTTGTAAAGCCAATTGTTCAAATTGACAGTACAGTCATTAGTTGGCAGTTATATACTAGAATGTCGCTGAATATGTGATGAAATTAATGTCTGTTCACACCAAAAATTCAGCGTGATCAAATTGAGCGGTCGTTTAAAATAATGCAGTTCACGATAAAATAGTATTAAAAAATATTATATATTTTTTCAATTTGTCACAATATTAATGTCCTGTTATTTAATTCCAGAAATGCTTTCCTTCAAAAAGAGAAGGGTTTGACGCTTCCTAAGGCTACGAAAACAGGAACAACAATTTGTGGAATTGTCTACAAAGATGGTGTCATATTGGGAGCTGATACAAGAGCTACTTCAGACGCAATTGTAGCCGATAAAAATTGTCAAAAAATTCATTATCTTGCTAAAAATATGTAGTAAGTACATGGTTATTACGCTGAAATTTGGTTTTGATTAAGTTTTTCATTATGCATAAAAGAAAACTTCAGAATTCACTGATTTAGGCGTTAAAAATGCAATTTATTGTGTCTGAACTACTGTTAATATATTATAACGACCATATATCATGGAAAATTGTGAGAAAAGAAGAACGTTCTTTGTTTGTTGTTTTTCTTAATGAGGTTCATAGTGTATAGACAGACTTTACATAAAACTGGTATGAAACACTCATACGATTTTCTCTTGCCAATGCAAATAACATTATAACCTAACATTAATAAACAAAAGAACATAACCTAATTTTAATCATGAGTAAATGATGCAAAATGAAAACCAACCTTAATTTGGCTTAATAATATGGAAAATCACTCTTTCACGCTCAACTAGGCCCTGTAGAGAAAAATTCTTAAAATAAGACTTGTAGATCTTTTAATTCCATATAAATTTGATTATATCCTTTTGTCATAAAATGCATACTAAGGCCGAGATATTAGAAATTCCATTTTTTACAGATTTTCATGAAGTAAAAACAGAAAATCACTAATTTCCGCTCTAATCTATAAGTGTTATGCAAAGAAATGTATTGAATAAAAGTTGTAGGTTTTTAAATTTTCTACAACTTTGGTTAATATATATACATTTTTGCCCTAAAATGTATATTAAGGCTGCAATCTTAGCTATTATTTTCTATAAAAGCACAGCCTCCACAAGAATGTCAGCAGATATTGTGGCTACCCTATCATGTAGAGCATATAAAATGTAGTAACAAGGCAATTTTTAAAAAAATTGTAGAAGCTGTTTTTGAGAAAATCGTAAAAAAGTGAAAAATTACATGAATAAACTACTACTTCCAGTTGATGGATTTTGATGAAAATGTTTGTGTCAGGTTCTCTAGTCGTACCTAACTTAAGTTTCAACTTTGTATGATATTCCGTTCTTGGGATATTTTGTTCATACACACACGCACAAGACCAATTGCTAAAAACGTGTGTTTTGGGTTGATGGGGTCTGAAAACATGTGTCCGGTGAAAACTTGATTTTGATAAATCGACATGAAAACAATACTTTCCTTTCTATGTATTCAAAGGCAAGAGAAAGTAAAAGGTACTAAAATATATATTTAAGTGTAAACTATGTGTACTTACCTATAATATTTAATGTCCTTTTTCGTATTATCAAATTATTGTATTATTATCCTTATTTTATCCTTTTTTTTATAAAAGTATGCAAAAAGTGTTGGTGGACAGTGCTACTACATCATCAATTCATTCAAACTTCATTTAACATAACGCGGTAGGCTGCATACCGCATTATAGTTATAGTAGCACCAAATTTTTTTACTACAGAATGAGTTAATATAGATCTAATATTTTCCTTTTGAATTTATCTTTGTTATAAACATAATATTTTAAATTTTAGTTGTTGCGGAGCTGGTACTGCAGCCGATACGGAAGTAACTACACGAATGATTTCATCTCAATTAGAACTTCATCGACTTAACACCGGGCGTGAAGTTCCTGTGATCACAGCTAACCGAATGCTTAGGCAAATGCTTTTCCGATATCAGGTAAATAAGTTTGTTCATACACAATATTATTAAATTATGATGACCTGGAGGACTATCAAAAGACATGGAAAGAATTTTTTTTAAATCTACACCTAAATATTGTGACACTTATCTAAGGTCCGTTTCGGGATCTGGGTAACAGAAATAATTGACACACTAAAGTTTAAAATTACAAGTATGTATTACAAACTAAAAATTACAATTAATATAGTGTCTTAAATCTACTAGTAAATTACAACTATTACAATCAAATTAATAATTACAATAAATAATGAAAATAAATAAACTTAACACTGCACTTAATTAAATTAAATACTACTTAAAAATGATGCTAAACATTAAACAATAATTCACATTAACGTTGATCTTCTCTAACGCACTACGCAATTCATTCACTGAATCACAGACAAATCGAGACTGACTGAAACAAACCGGCTGCGCGTATATAAGTGAGCTATGGAGATTTTGGGAAGAACAGAGATTTTCGATGTAATAATAAAATTACGAAATCCTTCTGACAGCTTCTGGATAAATCTTAACAAACTGTAAACAAATTAGGATTGAATAAAAAGTGTAACAAAAAAGGCCAATTATCTAAATAGGTATCCGACTCTTTCACAGTAGCAGTACAACAATAGGGCCTACCTGTACTAAACATAACCATTTATACTACATAATATTTCTAACTATTTCTTGGAAACCTTATTTATTACTCTTATTATTTATGTTAACATTTTTTATATCTTGGTCCTCAAAAATTCTTAAGCACACATTCCCTTTAGATGTTGTCACAATATTAAAGTAGTTATTTTGCAAAATATTTGTGAATTAACCAGTGCTAACAAGTTTTTAATGTATGTAATTTAAAACAATTATTTTATAATTTTAAAAACTTGAAAAAGAGGCTTGCTCTATTTGTCCTGTTTTCACCTGTATCATTCCTGTGCTTCAATATTATATTCCCATACAGTCGATCCAGCTGTTAATCATTGCTGATTCTGTTCCAGCTATCACAAAGAGGCAGAATTAGAAACAAACTCTTCCCCAGTCTTCAGTTGGTGCATTCGTGTAGGAAACTTGGTACTGTGTTGTTCTATTATAATATAATATAAGGTTATTTATGTGTTGTAAATTGTGAATAAAAAAACTTTTGTATTTTCAAGGGCTACATAGGAGCAGCTCTGGTACTTGGTGGTGTCGACATCACTGGACCACATTTGTATTGTATCTATCCTCATGGATCAACCGATGTATTGCAGTACACTACTATGGGTTCTGGATCACTTGCTGCAATGGCTGTTTTTGAAACTGGATGGAAACCAGGAATGGACGTATGTAACGAGTATATTCCATTTTGACATATTTTTCATATTTTGATGAAGAATCTGTTTTAAATATCCTTGTTAATTATTAGCTTTGTAAACACTTGATGTGTGTGGCAATATTTAGGCTCACTTCACACATTCAGTGCGGTGTCAATATACGTGACAAATATCGATTACGACAGAATTAAATGAGACGTAAAACGACTTTACCGAATTATGGATGTGGTAGGACTACCACGCAGAGATTTTTGTGACTGACGGATGTGGTAGGACTACCACTTGGATATTTGAAAAACACTATTCAAGTTTTTTGTCAGTAGGGTTGGTAGATCTGATTTTTTAGAATCGAAGTTCAGTAGTAATAGTTAGAATAACTTATTGAGTTGAGAGTGTGTAAAAGTCGTTTCTTGATACATTGAATTGGTTAGTAAGGACAGAGAGTTTATGAATAGGACTGCCGCATGGTATCCCTACCACGCTCGTCACTCACAAAAATCCTTATGTAGTAGGTATACCACATCCGCACGGAATGTGTTAAATTATTCAATGGCTTTACTTATGGTCAATTTTATGTTGTAGGATTCTAAGCAGTTTCTTAGCAAAATAGTAGATACTTTATACCTTTGTTTTTTAGGATTGTGGAACAGAGAGAATTTTTAGGCGAGTTGTATTTTTTGTTCGCTTTAGACTTGCTACGTGTCCAGTGGACACCAAGAAGTTAATTTTGTGTGTTCAGTCTTGATTTTAGAAATCATCTGCTGGTGTTTCTACCCTTAATTTTCAATATTTTTTTATGTTGAAATTATGACAAAGGTAAATCTGAAAAAGTGTGTTAAGTCTTCTGTTTAAGGTGTTTTCAAGTAGGCCTAAGTGTATGGCCATATGATTGAGTTATATATGAAGCTAAGATCAGTAAATGCATTATTGTGAAGCTACTATACATTATAAATTTTCAAGAGTAGTTAAGTTGTGAATCAGAGACTGAAAGAGAAACTCTGCTAATATTGATCTTATTAGTAACCAATGATATAATGTGACCAACACTTTAGTTAATGTCAATGCTAAGTATTTCAGAGATATAGAAAAGAACAAAATATCCAAAGAAATCTTAAGCACAATGATGATGAAAGAAACTTTTCAGTTTAGAAACAAAGAAATGCTCTCTAGCACAAATGTGAAAAAAAATATCTTGTTTTCTATGATGTCTGAATAGAAGGAATATCAGAGAACAGTGCGTAGAAGAAATTGAATACATATACATTATAGAAATAACTTAATACAGTATAACGATTGGACGAAAGGAAGAAAAGAAAAATGCCAAAAAATGATGGCCTGTAACAAAACTATTATGAATTTATTCTGAAAAAGAATTTAATTATTTAATATACTCTTTTGATTGTCTTAGAAAAGTGTTATTATATAAACTAATTTTTATAAATTTATTTTTCATTAGGTAAGTTATTGTAACTAAACGTGTAATTGAGGGTTGAGTAATTTTTACAAATGCTTGTTAACTCTGAAAAATTATTTTGATGGTAACATGAAATTTTTGTTTTAAAGGAAGAAGAAGGCAAGAAGTTAGTGCGTGATGCTATAGCAGCTGGTATTTTTAATGATCTTGGCTCTGGTAATACTATTGATATCTGCGTCATTAAGAAAGGTTCAGTTGATTATATTCGGCCATATGAACGTGCTTGTTTGAAAGGAGAACGGTAAGTTGTAATATTTTCAAAAAACTTTTAACCTTCATTTAACTTTACCAATAAGTTACTTAATTTTTCCCTCATTTAATTTTGAACTTTGTTTAGTGTCAAAAGTCACAATAACTGTTGTCGTTGTTCAGTTAAACCTTTTTAAATATTTCTGGCATCCTGTTGAGAGATGCAAACAAATTTCTAACATTAATGGACTTTCAAAATTACTCTCGCCAATTTGGAAATTTTTAATTTAGCTCAGTTTTTGGCTCTGTAATATATTTTGTTGTTTTTTTTTTGTGATGAGTTACATCAACTCTTCCATATTTTAAAAACCCCTGATTTTATCTCAATATTGATTCAGTCATTGTTCTTTGTTACACACTCCTTTCTTTTTTCTCCAGATTTACTAAAGTATTTAATAAACCTAATAATTTCACAATATTTATGAATTGTGTAACAATAACAACTTGCAAGTCTGGTGTACTTATTTACTGCGTGAAGTCATTTGTACTACTTGCTGTCTAAAAATTGACTAACATAGGCAATTACCAATTACAATTATTACAATAATAATTGGCTAACATAGGTAATTCATTAATAGATTAGTTTTACCTCTGTTAGTTTTTAACCAAATCAAGCAACATATCAGAGTTAGTGAGTCTGTCTACTATGGTATATTTTTGCTTCAAATTTAAGTAGGCCTTTGTTCAGCCCAGGCAGTCACCTGGTAAAAAATACTTTTCAATTGTTAAGTGGCCTTCGGGCCAGCCTAGTCAGTCAGCTGGTAGAAAGTCGCTATTATTTGTTAAGTAACACCGATTGGGCAAGCAATTTTATATGGTGACCAGCTGACAGCCATCCATGAACAAACTCTACTGGGGGTCCCTGTTCAAACTCATGCCTAATCCACATCAAAATAATACAGCCAAAAGCAGCGATCAAATTGAGTAGTTGTCAATAATGTACAGTTCTCGATAACAAATAAAAGGTAAAAAAAAAATTGTTAAATAGTACTGGTTGGGCGAAGACTTTGTATGGTGGCCAGGTGACAGTCATACATGAACATTATCATCAGATTGAAACATCACTGGGTGAAACTGTTGAAATTCACGCCAAAAAGATAATCAAGCAGCAGTCAAATTGAATGTTTATTTAAAAATAAGATGATTCCCAACAAAATATAAAAGTATTCCAAAATTATAGTTTGATTTGGACTCTTAGGATTTAAGTACCTACATGTACATAGTAAAAATTAAAATTGAAAAAAACTGATTATATCTTTATTAATTTTGTATTTCAGGAAAGGGGATTATCGTTTCAAGATTGGCACAACAGCTACCTTGTCTCTAATTGAAAGGCCAATTATAATAGAGGGTGAAGAAGTTAGACGAATTGAGCCAGAATCTATGGACACATCATCATAATTTCTAATCAATAATTTTGCTATTTTTTTTTAAAGAAATATTCTTACACATAACTTTCAATGATAAGATTTTGTAAAACATGTTAATTAAATTTGTGATTTAACTTTATACCAAATGTTTACATTTTTTGAAAAAGTACTGCACAACTTTCATTCTTTCCTTTGTTCAATAACAGCGTCGGAGTTAATTAAATGTTGGTTTCATCTAATTCTTTTATTAATAGTGTTTGTGTATAAAATCGATACAATTTCAGAATCTGTGAATGAGATCCAAGGCTGGTCTATAAAAACCTTTGTTTATATCCACACTAACTTCTTTACCATAATGAAAGTGATTTGATATTATATCTACTACATACTAAATTTTATTGAGAATAACAGAAGCGACAATAATAGATTAATAATGTATACACGTATATTTTGCCTATAACAGACAGGTGGAGTGTCAAATTATTTATACTCAATCTGTTAGTTGCAGGGCTAAAATAAATAGTTCTGTTTCTTATCACATGGTCAGCCAATTAAATGACTGAATCATTTAAGAACAGAAGAGGTAGAGTTGTAAAAGACACTAATCAGAGTTATCTCATCTGAAAGTAATGGATTTCATTATACAGCCAGACCCTGTGGTGAATGAAGTGAAAGTGTCATTTGCAGAGTGGAAAATATATGCTTTTCAGAGGGCCTGGCATGCTGATAAATGTACTTTTCCATTCAGTGAGGAAGGCAATGATAAACCACCTCACTCCTTGATTTACTTAGTAAAACCTCTACAGGTTCAAAGCCTTTTGGCTGATGACCTAAACAACAACACGTATATTATTAATAGTTGAACATATGTCTGTAATTTCTGATAGGATTGGGATCCCTAGATAAATCGCACACTTCAACTAAAGCTCTCAATATGCAAGCCATTCCTTCATCCAATCCTGGATGTGCACTTAAGATTTTTGGTTTTGCTAAGCCTTCCATGGTAACTAAGATTCAGTTCTTCAAAACAGCCTTAAAGAATTTTTCAGTGCACCTTTGTATCTTTCAAATTAACAATTACATGGACTAAAAATTTCCTTATGTAAACAATGTCTCAAAAGTTTTTATTTAAGTTGTGTTGTTTAGGTCAACAGCTGAAAGGCTGGTTTGAAACTCTAGAGGTTTTACTAAGTAAAAATGAGGAATGAGGTGGTTTACTATTGCCTTCCTCACTGAGTGGAAAAGTATGCTTATCAACATGCAAGGCCCTCCGAAAAGCACCCACTTTCCACCCTGCAAATGACACCTTCACTTCATTCACCACAGGGTCTGGCTGTATAGTGAAATTCATTACTCTCAGAGGAAATAACTCTGACTAGTGTCTTTTACACCTCTACCTCTTCTGTTCTTAAATTGTTCAGTCATATAATTGGCTGACTATGTGATAAGAAACAGAACTATTTTTTGTAGCCCTGGAACTAACAGATCGAGTGCAATTAATAAATATTAATATTAATAAACATAATAAATAAAGTAAGAGTAAGTGGTAATAACCTCACCAAACAAGTACAAACTGGTTCTGGTAATGACACTAGCTTCACAGGAGCCACTGCATTCTTAAAACGAGTGTCAGTGGTTACCTATTTGCTTTGCAAAGGGACTAGTAATGTTTAGCATCACTGAATTCAGTTGCATCTGTGCTTTGATGGAAGGTAAAATCTACTCTCCTTTCATTGCAAATATTTTTCACTTTTCAACCCAAAGTCAGCAAGTGAGATTTGGTTACAAATTTTTTTTACAAACATTCCCAACTTACGAATTAATAATTAATGAATTATTGCTGTCTTGAGAAATTGTTAACTTACATGATGTTTCAGTTTCATCCAAAAATGATGTATGAAACATCTCACAAGTTTCATTTAAATGTTAGGTTACTCATTTTCTTAATTTATGATTTCAAGTAATTAAAGAACAACCTGCCTTATCTGTTTTAACATAATAGTTTTGTTTGTTTAAATTTCATTTGCTGGTTGCTCATTTTTATTAATTATGTATCCCTAATTCAGATAAAAAAGCATTGTTATTGGTAAGTTACTTTAAAGACTGGGTTGGTCTGTGTGGTAAAGTCGTCGCTGCAAGATAGCTGCTGATGTACAGCAAAAAGTTATTTTTTTTGTTTTATGTCTTTTGCAATTTCTGCTAATGCAGATGGTGGAGAATGATGATATTTGAAAATGAGTGATGAAAAAATGCGAGACCTGACCGTGAATCAAAAACAATTTGTGTCCATTGTTATTTGAACATTGGCCGGGTGTATAAAGTGGTCAAATAATACTTTACTATTGGTATTCCGTACGAGAGGCCATGACTTTGAATCCCACACACTATTTAAAAAAGATTTATTATTTTGCTAAATAATTTTATTAAAATAATTATTAAACAATTTGTTAACTTAATATTTAACGTAATTAAATAAAAAAAACTTACCTATAAGTTTTATAGTTTTATATAGTAGTTACTTTTGGAGACTCAAATCTCAAATCTTTTGGAGACTCATTTTTATTCTGTTTCCTAACGACTGGAGTAATAAAATTAAGATTACACCCTTGCAGAATAAGATTAATCATCATCACCCAAACACGGATAGGCCTAAAGCCTGTTCCGGCACCCATCTTCGTAGCGGTCTTCCTCTATCACGTCTACCCCGTGGGGCATAACTTAATATTTGGACTGGTAGTCTTTCCTCTCGCATTCTATTCACATGTTCACACCACCTGGAATTGTAGCGCGCAATGCCGTCTAATAGTGGTTGGACCTGTAATTCTGCTCTAATACTTTCATTACGTTTCGTGTCCAGTCTGTTATAGCCTGCCATTGCCCTTAAAAACTTCATTTCTGCACTTTGTATTAGAGTTCTCTCTCGTTGCGTCATGGTCCAACTTTCACTGCCACACAGCAAAACCGGGACTGCCATAGTTTTGTACAGTTTAATTCTTGTATCCTTTCTTGTCTTATTTTTCAAAGTTCGATGTATTGTCCCGCAAATTGTTCTAAACTTATTCAGTTTATTCATAACATCGTCATCTTTTAATAAGCTTACGTCACATCCTAAATATTTAAAATGCGAGACTTGTTCTAAAACTTTATCATTTATAACGATTTTCGTTCTGACTGGATACTTGCCCTTAAAGGCCATAGTCTTTGACTTAGCGGCAGATAGCTTCACTCCATAACCCTCACAGATCTTTTACAGCCGATCCGTATATGGAAAAATTCGGATAAACAAAGGTAATTATAAATAGTTAGAGGCCGAGAAATAAATAACAAGAAATAGTTGAATGTTATTCTCAACATTTCTGTTTGTTTAACATTTGTGTTTGTACACTGTATTCTTTAAAATAAAACAACTAAAATTGGTTAAAAGTTTTTACTTACAGTACGTCTACATCAGTACATAAGTTACTATACGCCTACTAGAAAAAGTTAGTGATTTTCATCTGCTTTACACACTGCACACATTTTTTTTTGAAAACATGTCACTCAATCTTTGTAATGGCATCACTTCAGTTTCGCTTATTTCGTCTTGATGTTGAACATAACTGATCAGAGATTCAATGGTCTTGAATGCCTCAGAGTGACTCATTACAGGCTTGTTGCTATCCTCTTTGGGTTCAGAGATTTTCTCATCGCTATTGCACACCATTTCTATGATGTTACTGTAAGCAATTTTGTTGAATTAATGTCCACTTAAAACAAACTTCAAACCTCTAAGTAACCACCGCTTGACTTCATAATCATTGATTTCTTAACACCCAGGGAGGGTTTTTACAAGCTCTGCAAACTGTCAAACGACATTCCAGCTGCAACTTTCACTTTTCCATTTCTTACCATTTAACTGAAATTAAAAAGTTAGTTTGGAGATACGTCTGGATATGGGAGGGTCCTGATATCACAGGTTCGGATGTGACAGGTAACTGTACTCAAAATTTAAGAAAATAGAGTAGAGATCTATTGATCTAATAACAAAATATACAAATATAATGCTTAAAAGATATTCACAATTCTTTAACATTTCACTTTTGTAACTATAATTTACTATGTGTTGTTCAGATCTTTATTACTCAAGTAGTACCCTAAATATTTTTTGTTTCTTATTTCATTTTGTTTATTGTTCAATACTATTATTTGTTATTGTTGTTACTTTCTAGGCTACTTCTTATTCGAAGTACTTACTATTCTATGTAATTCTTGTTATGTGTATGTTATTTGATTTTCCTGCGTTTGTTTTTTATTTTTTCTTAATTTATTTTTACTGTTCAGCTTTTGAATTATCCACAGGGATGTATTCTTTCAAAAATTCTTTTCTGTATATTTTTCAAGTCATTTGTTCATTCAAAATTTTGTTAAGTTTGTGTAGAGGTGACATGTGCGACTAAAAATGATGAAATTGTGCGAGGGAGACAGAACGCGTAATATTGAGCGCTCTCTGTCTAACACAGATTTTGATATAATGTGGGGCGGGGCGAGTGAGAAAAAAGATTGTTAGAAAGAGACAGATAGCGTCATAACATGCCCAATTTGTAATACCCGGCAACTATAGACAATGTTGTCTCCATATAGTATACTCAAAGAATAATTCCCATTAAAAACTCTACTATAAAAATAATTTATTCGTATGCATTTTATTTATAAAAAAAATATTCACGCTATATCACAAATATAGTTATAATTCAATTTTATATAAACTTTTTAGTTATAAGTTACAAACATAGATGGCGTATGTAGCTTCAGTTATAGAACCTCTTGGCTTCTTACAATCAACATAAAATTTCAGAGTTCTCCGTGACAGATAATCTCCTTACTATACAATTAGAAGATAATGGCTTCAAATGGTCAACCTCTTGTCACAAAGATACTTGAACTGAAGATAGGCACCTCTGTATAACATGTCGGTTCTTAAATACTCAAACCCTATAAACGCTACCAGGAGCGCTTTTGGCTTTTGTAGCAGCTGTGACTTTTACCGCGCTTTGTCAGTTATTGTTATAAAACTACAACATAACCCTATGTTTATCAGGGCCATAGATAATATAATATATAGATTATCAGATCAGGGCGTTTGTGTGTGTTTTACTACATTTCTCCTTTCTTAAATAGTAAACTGTATGTTTATATAATGTCCCACTTAGGTGCTACGTTACAAACTTATAATGAAGAGTTAGTTAACCGTAAGTTTATTTTTTATTAAAATTATTAATTTTAGTTATACTTCCAGCCACTTGTTGCATAAGTTAAATCGACTATCAACGTCTCAGATAGTTTTGTGTCTAAAAAAACGAATTATTACATTTAATTCCAGCATTCATACTGAAATTGACTGCTGAATATTTCAGAATTCAGTGGAGTACATAACTTTACCACTTTGTTTGGCCGTAACTTGTGTTTTTTTATTGTTATTTATTCAGGCAACTTGGAATGAGTAGTGCCAGCTTTCTATTAAAAGTTTTGGATAAAGTACAGTAATCCCTCGTTATCCGCGGGGGTTACCGCGGTTAATAAAACCACGGATAGTACCTTATATGAATGAAAAGATGGGGGTTAGGTTCTAAAGGTAAAGTCCTGTAGTCGTTTTAAGTTAATAGTTTTAGGAACATTTTACCATTATTATAATCTATGTATATTTAATAAATACAGTAATGTACACATAAAAAATTTAGGTTGCTTTAAAATAGTTAGTTATGGCTGTTTGCTTCTTCTTCTTTTCAAACTCCTTGTGGACTTCTTCGTATGGTATCATCAGCTCCTGAGTCCTCTTTTGAATTGAAGGGCCCTTTCCATGACTGGATCCGTCATGGAAACGTGTCCAACAAGTGGTCAGCCAATGCGTTGCAATGCTGAGGATCTCGTTGATGGTTTGTGAAGAAATGCTTGGCTTCGTTTCAGAATCGCCGAACACACAAAGAACTGTACGTACGTATGAAAAAGTTAAACTGACACATGGAGGAAAACGTTCCGGAAAAACTACAGTATGGTGCCTGGGCGTACATATGGCGGTGTGGGTGGGATGTTACTGGCGGGACCCTGTACCCTTGACTGGCTCACTACTTACAGTACTTGGAAATCTAGCTTGGCTCATGGCGGCCGGTGCAATACTAGTGTGTGACATACGGATGCCAAAACATTTAATCAAACACGTTTTCAGAATTGTATGACTTCCCAACCAAGTACGGTGTATACAAGGTGAGAAAACGTACGTAGTTTAAGGTTTTAGGCCCACGGACAAAGTCCGCGGATACCAAGGGATTACTGTATATTTAATTTTAGTACCTAGTATTGCAATGGAATTACAATAGGTAATACAGTCACAGGTCACTCAATCGCTAGTAAAATTATTTCTTATCCAAAAATTTATAGTGAAAGCAGCATTCGGTAAGGATAGATTTCAATCCTTTTGTCAACGCCCACCATTGAAAAAGTTAATATGATTAAATATCTTGGCATTATTGTAGACAGCCACTTAAAATGGAACAAACATATCGACCATTTGTGGTTTAAATTAAAATATTTGTGTTTATAAAACCAATAAAATAAATAACTTACAAATTATAAAAATGATTTACTGTGCTGTGTGTCAGTCAATCTTGTTGCGTGGCTTAATGGTCTGGGGTGGGTCCTTGAATCAAATTTTGCAAAAATTATTTCTTATCCATAAATTTATTGTGAAAGCAGCATTAGGTAAGGATAGATTTCATCCTTTTTTTTATTCTGTCTAAAAAAATAAAGTGGCTTGTTAAACTTTAATCACGCTCTAAATCAACATAAATAAATTTAACTATAAATTTATGCCACAATTTCTCTGTGAATTAAAGATGATTTGAAACTAAAGGATACAGAAAAAGAAGAAGCTAAGTCAATTTTTTATATGTTACAAGAAAGCGAAATTTAAGTTTAGATCTTGAGTATTACTTCAACGCATTAGTAAGAACTAATAAAAAATATATTGCTGTATTTTATAAAATTTATATATTTTGATTGTACTGAGCGAAACACAGAAAGGAAATTACATTCCATGAAAGAAAGAGCTCATTCCTTTATTTCCACAATTTGCAATATTCTGATGATGCAGAAGAACAGTTTAATATAGTAAATCTTTTTTGTTTATTAACTGACAGATCATTATCAATTTTCATTGATTAAACTAAAACATAAAATTTATTACTTAATTTACCACGCACATCAGAAAATTTTTGTCCTTTTGTTCAATTTTTCTGGACAAAGATTCATAGAAAAATTGTTTCTTCTGTCAATTTTTTGATTATTCATTTCTTTTAATAGTTTATTTGTTATTGGGAACTGTACATTATTGATAACCACCCAATCTGATGGCTGATTATTCTGTATTTTTGGATGTGGATTAGTCATTATTTTGAAGCAGGACGCCCAGTGGAGTTGGTTCACAAATGGATGTTAGCTGGTCACTTTGTAAAATTGCTTGCCCAACTGGTGTTACTTAACAGTTAATAGCACCTCTCTACCAGCTGACTGACTAAGCTGGCCCAAAGTCCAATATTGTTTTTTTTTATATCCCTAATTTGTGTTCGTTGCAATCTGTTCAATTCAGAACAATAAGCAACCCCATGACCCAATGAGATGAGGATGATGTGTATTTCGTGTAAATGAGGTGTAGTCTTGTACAGACCCAGGCTGACCATTCCTGAGAGAGTATGGTTAATTAAACCCCAACCATCAAAGTACACCGGTAACCAATGTCTAGTATTCAAATCCGTATAAAAGTAACTACCTTTACCAGGATTCGAACCAGGAACCTTCGTCTCCGAAAATCAGCTGTTAAACAGCTGATTTTGGCGACGACTTTACCTCATAGACCAACCCGGTGGGTCCCAATTATTAACTAAAAGTATTTAATAAGTAATAGCTAAATTCAGGGTGTACCTTTTCAATGAAATCTCTACCTACAGGTACTTGAAGTTTTGTTAAGTCATGATGTTGTCTTTGATATAGTAAGTATATACATGCAAAACAAAAAAAGTTTAATTGTACAATTGAACTTACAATTTGAATTTTATTTTACTACATAGTAAAATAAAATTCAAATTGTAAGTTCCATTTCATAGGAAGCTTACTTAATACAAGTAAACTTATAAAGAATAAAATGCTTAAAAGACTACCAGCTGAAGAATAAACAAACTGCTAATGGCAATAACTTAACTTTGAAGTATTGTCACACTAGCAGCAGTATTTTGTTATTTTTTTGGACTGAGCTCTTCCTTTCCATGTTATAGTTAGATTCAGCTCTTTCTCTGCACAGAGTATTTTTAACCTGCAATTGCATGGACTGAGCCAGTTTTTTACCAAACCGAGACGTTTGTGCTAGAAACCCACATATTATTATAGAAAATCATAACGTCGTTTTAAAAGTAAATAGACTTAAAAACGTTACCAAACTCTTTATTCATGTACCCTTCAATTTTGTTTCTAAAAAATTATTTTAATTTTATAGTTATTATGTATTGTTAGAGGTGTATATTTTTTTTAGTTATTGAAGATTTGAGAGTAAAATTAGAAGATGTAGAAGGAGCTATTACTAAGGACGAAAAACAGAAAGCAGTACTGTTAGCACAAATTGAGGATTTGACACGAAATTTAGAGTTAATAAATTTATCGTGAGTATAAAATATTGTCCTTAATATTTTACTTCTGTATACTGCATGTTTATTTTGATTGAGCTCTTATTGGTGGCAGTTTTTTAAATTTTCATCTATCATTTTTATTTGTTCGTCTGGAAACCAGATGTCAGAAACTGCAAGAGATAGCAACAAACCGTTTTCAGATTCATAATCTACATTAAAAGTTAATGGGCCTAAATTGGTTTTGAAGTTCTGGTTTTGTCCAGAAGTGGCTCAAAACCAAAAGTCAAAAAATTAGTCAGGAACTGCAAGGGATTGCAACAAACAGTTTTTTTATTTGTAATCGAATATTAGTAAGCCTGGATTGAATTTGAAGTCAGTTTTAACCGGAAGTCAATAAATCAAAGTTGGAATTTGTAAACTAAAATAGTGTCATTTGATTCCTCTTAAAGAGTAGATACAGAAATCTTTGGGTTTTAAGTTCCAGTTTAGACCAGAAGTGGCCCAATACCAGAAGTCAAGAAATCAAAGTCAGAATTTAGAATCAAAATTAGTGTCATTCGATTCCTCTTAAAGAGTAGGTACAGAAATAACTAATGGTTTTTGCCGTAAGTCAAAGGTAAGCTTTTCAAAAATTGCCACCAGTAATTTTTTTTTTGTTTTACATTTGACTGTTTTGCCATTTCTGCTAATGCAGACAGTGGATAATGATGATATATGAATTTGAGTGATGAAAAAATGCCAGACCTGACCAGGAATTGAACCTGGGACCCTGGTGTAGAAGCCAGTTGTGCTAACCGATACGCCAACGGGCCGGCCACCAGTCATGAGATGCGTCATCTCATGAAAGGGATTTTTGCCTAATAGTTTTTTGCATCAGACATACTTTCGGAAAAAATGTAATGCTTTTATGACATAAAAATTAAATATATTACCTTAAGAACTTAAAAGTGATAAGTCCATGGCGCTTGTATTGTACATAATTAGCCATTAATTATGTTGCTAATAAATTAATGTATTTAATAGTAGCAAAGAAAATAGTTTATTTTAAATATCCGTTAAAAATAATTTTTGTAAAAATAAAAGAGAACAATCAATTAAATGTAACCGCTAGCTCATAAATATATATTAATATTACCGACATAATACTGATACATTTTTATGTATGTTTGTGTCGGCAAAAATTTAGTAAATGTTTATGTGGGGAGAAGTCCGTTACTTGTCTCAATAACCCATTGAAAGTAAAATTAATGTGTCTTGTTTTTAGGTAAGCAATCACTACACCATATATTAACTTGTATTGTGTGTGGTAATTGCTTACACGTGTCGTGTAATTTTTAACGGAAAATGAGACCTTTGAAAGTTAAAAGAAGGGTTCTCATTGGTCCGATGTCATACATAGAGGGGGTTGTACCGAGTTTTTATATAGAAGGCAATTTTAATTTTTCAGGGAGTTCGTCGTTAATTTTAATAGCTAGATGATGGCTTGATTTAGAGGGAGTTCGTTGTTAATTTCAATTGATCATAGTTTGATTTCGATACAGTTTGGTGTGAAGTGTAATTAATAAAATATAACAGTAATTACATTATTATTTTAGTTATTTATTTTAAAGTTAATTATAGGCGTGATATTTTAATAATTTATATTTTGAGCGGAGACCTTCAATGTTATGTATCAGGTTTTTATAAAGAAATAATATAAAATTTAAATTGTTAATATTTTGCATCTTGTACTCATTAATTGTTTAAGTTTAATTAAATTATTTAAATATTATTATCATAAAATTAATATGTTAATTTTATTTTTATTCTGCATTGCATGAATGTTTCCATTCCTCTCAGTTATTCGATCGAACATCACATCTTTGGAACAATATTGTTTTTCTTTAGTTTTAATTTTGGTTTTAATTGTATGTTACCATACAAATTTTTAATGGTACGCGCTATAGTTCATTCCAATTATTTTTGGAACTTTTGTAAAGCATTGCTCTGCTCTGATATTGGCTGGAAGTGTATTTGTAGTTACAGAAAATGGTTAGCATGGGCCATCCAAATGCAGGAGAACAGCCGCATCTGATTGAAATCATTAACCTTGATAATTTGAATGATAAAACACCGAAGTTGCATGTTACTGGGCCAGAAGCAGACTTAAACATGAAAATATAACATCACTGGCAATATAAGGTCACTGGCACCTGCTGACCAATACAGACTGTCGTTCTCGTTAGAATCTTTCTTCCAACCATACATTCATATGATTTGTTTACATCAGTTCCAAAGTTAAGTGGAATAAGATATAATAATTTTGTTTAGACAGACTGCCAAATTAAGGTTAAAGTGGCATTCAAAATGGATTGCAAATTTTGATTAGTTTTTTTAAGATTTGCGATCCACTACGAGCTTTAATCACTTGGTGACTTAAGATTTTATGTCTTATTGATTTCAGTCATCTCTAGGATTTAAGTTAATTTTTTTTTCAAATTTGGCTAAGACATTAGCAGTTGGCTAGGGTGTCAGTTTTCTGTATGAAGATGCACTCTAATGAATTGGCGCATCAACTCGAATAGCTATAAAAGTATAGGGTGTTTCCTAAGACCACACACTGTTTATACATTTTATGCTTCTAATCGAGAAATATAAATAAACAGTTCACTAATTTCTGTCACGTTGTTTGTGAGTTACCTTCTGCATGTAGGCGAGGGACAAAGAGAGGTATAATCACAACTCTATAGCTACATGCACCAACTCAGTTTGGACAAACTATAAGAATATTTTGTCTTCTTTATTTTTTAAATTTCCAGTAGCACATCTATAACAATCAAAATCATGCAGATATTTTTTGTTGCCTGTTAACATTGTTGCATTATCTTTCATCGATTGCGTATAGGACTTGTTTAAATGACCAGTTTACTTTGATAGCTATTAAACTGTTAATATTTTTTTTAGGTTAAATGAAAAAATTGCTTTGAAGGATGGTTATTCTCAGACATTGAATGAGGCTGAAACTGCTTACATGAAGGTAAGTGAGGACAATGTCGTAATTTTTTTTTGTAATTTAACATTACCCAATAATAAAAATTAATAGATCAGGGTTAATATTTGTTAAAAGTTAGTTTACTCTGTTTTATAATGAAGGAAAAATGTCACATTGAATATGACGAACTGCATTATACACATGCTATGACAATATTAAATGTACTCACAACTGCCATATTAATGTGGTACAAAAATATTTTTTGCATGTTTTATTTTACTTTCTCTTGCCTGTATGAATATATAGTAAGGAAAGTATTATTTTCATGTTGATTTTTCGAAATTAAGTTTTCACCGAAACTACATGTTTTCAGACCCCTAAACCCAAAAAACATGTTTTTAGTGATTAGTGTGTGTGTGTGTGTGTGTGTGTGTGAACAAAATATCTTAAGAACGGAACATCGTACTAAGTGGAAACTTGAAACTTTAGTTAGATACTAGGGAACCCGACACGAACATTTTGGTTAAAATCGGTTAACCAGAAGTAGCAGTTATTCGTGTAATTTTTCACTTTTTGCGATTTTCTCAAAAATGCTCCTGCAATTTTTTTAAAAAATCGCTTCATTTACTACATTTTTTATGCTCTACAAGGTAGGGTAGATGCCATGTCTGCTGAAATTCTTGGGGAGGCTGTTCTCTCATAGAAAAATATGGTTTTCTTTTAAGATTGCCGCCTTAATTTGTATTTTAATGCAAAAGTGTTTATAATAAAAGTTGTAGACAATTTAAAAATCTACAACTTTTATTTCAAACATTTCTTTGTATACTCTTGGTTTAGCGGTAATTCGTGACTTTTTTCTATTGTTATTGTTTTGTTTTCTTATTGTTTTTTTTCATGAAAATTGTAAAAAATGGATTTTTTAAGATTTCAGCCTTACTACGCATTTAACGACAAAAATGTAGATAATAAAATTTATTGGAAGTTAAAAGGTCTACAACTTTTATTTGTAGCATTTTTCTCTACAGAGCCTAGTTTAGTGTCAGAGTGATTTTCCATATTATTAAGCCAAACTAAGGCTGCTTTTCATTTTGCATCATTCACTCATGATTGAAATAAGGTTATGTTTTTTGAGGTTTGTGTTTTGTTTATTTCTAATGCTTTATTACTAATGTTTTAGGCTCTATTGTTCATTATTTGCATTGGAAAGAGAAAGTCGTGTGGGTGTTTCACTCCAGATTTTTTAATTTATAGTACATGAAAAATACTGCAGCTTTGGTTTATACATTTACTTACATTTTGCGTGTAGTGTTAGTAAGAAAATTTAAATAATTTTTTTTTAAAAACATTTTGTCAATATTATCACATTAAATCTACTTACTTATGTTTTATAGAAACTCTTACAAACTGAATTATTTAATATCTTGTTTTATTAATTCAAGAAACATAATCGTATTTTTTAGATCTTGAAGTTTTTTGTCTGATATGTACCAAAAATTTTGTTTGCACATTTATAGGTCTTTATCCTAAACCAAAGAATAAATCTTGTAACTGGGATGTTTAAAGGATTCCAAAAGGAAATTAAAAATTGGCCAGATGATTATTTTTTTTAGAATTATTGAGATTTCGTTAAAAATAAGTGTAGCTTGAGGATTTAACACGCAATCTTAATTTTCTCAAAAAGTTACACTAATGATTTGGATCAAACCAAGTGAAAAATTTGTACTAAATGTGTCTCTTTTAACAAAACTTCTGCGGTTTGTTTACTTCGTGCAATTGTAATCAATTTTTTTTCTTACCCCAGATCTTGGAAAGTTCTCAGATGCTGATTGCTGTGGTTAAAAAGAAAAGCTCTATGCTTGAAGAAAAAGTTGTCACTACATAGTGTAAAACAATGATGTGTTAATAGTCTGTGATTGTTGGAAGCTTTTTTTGTTACCATCTGTGTTCATACTTAAAAACTTTATGTGAATATTATGTGATTGTGCGACAGGAAGCAACTTAATTTATTTATCCTTATTTAATATCACTATTGAATGACGTAGTTATTATATAAATCAATATTTTACAAAGAACAAATTGTTCAGTTTGTGTTCAACAATATAATTATTTTATTAAATATAAAGGTTTTAATTGCATTCTGGGTTTATTAAATCTAGATTATTTTTAAAGTTTCATCGATTAACTTGTGGCATTTTTTTTTTATCATCAGTCTCGACTGGTTTGATTCAGTTCTCCAAGCTGTTCTATCTTGTGCAAGTCATTTCATATCTACATACCTGTAACAATCTACATCTTTTGTAATTTGCTTTATATATTCTAATCTTTGCCTCCCTCCATTATTGATAGCCCAATACCTGGATGTCTTAAGATATGCCCCACTAGCCTATCCCTTCTTTTGGTAAGATGCTTCCATATACTTCTTTTTCATCCACTCACCTAAGAACCTCTAAATTACTTATTTTGTTCACCCACCTAATCTTTAACATTTCCCAATAACAACATGTTTCTAAAGCTTCTATCTTCTTCTTTTCTACAGCCCCTATCACCCACATTTCACTCCCATACAATGCTACACGCCAAACAAATGATTTATTAATGTAAGTAATTAACTATTTTGTTACTTCTTGTGCAGTAATACTACATCTAGGTACATTACACTGTGTACTTAAGAAACTATGCCATTTTAGCTATTGCTAGACCTCTTTTAAATTGTTAAGATAAAACTAATAGTAGAAATAAGAAAGGATTGTTAAATATTTAATCTATGAACATGTTTCATATATTTATTTAATTAAGAAACAAAACAATTTGTAAACAATGTGTAAATTATTAACAAAGCAGTCAATCGACTATAAATAACAACTACTGAAGTACAATATTACTCTAGCAATAAAAGGTAGCATACTGGTAGTATTATATAAAATGCAATGAAAATTATTATAAAATATTTCTGATAAGTAATTATATTAATTGTCATATTGTGTAATAGAATCTATAAACTACAAATTAATTGACTAATTCCATAGTACAGTATGTCCAAACTGAATTGGCGCATCAACTCGAATAGCTATACCAAGTAGAGGGTGTTTCCTAAGACTACAGACTGTTTATACATTTTATCCTTCTAATCGAGGAAAATAAATAAACAATTCATTTATTTTCTGTCACGTTGTTTGTGAGTTATCATGTTATCATGTAGGCGATGGATGAAGAGAGGTATGATCACAACTCTATAGCTTTGCACGCCAATTCATATTGCACAAACTATAAAAGTATTACAGTTGTGAGAACTGCAGTATTATAACTGACTTATAAATAACACCAAATTTTGAGCTTACTTATCAAAAAACATCACTCAGTCAAAGAGGAATCAAATGCTACAGACAACTTTACATCTTGTCTTTAAAGATTTATACAGTATACTCTATTCATTGTAAAAAAGATGTGTTGAGTAAACAAACACCAGGTATCGAATTAACTGCTGCAGTGGGTGGCTCAGAAAAAATATGACACTTAATGAAAACATCACAATGATAACTTACATGTGCTTTTAACCATATCACATGTTCTACACATGTTCTTTAATCACATGTTCTACACATCGCCACCACTTCTTTCAGCCCTGATTAAAGCAGTTGTTTTACATTGTCCATTTTGAACTTATTATTATTTCTTGTTACTTATCCGTTAACCTGACTCCACACCAATTCAATAGGGTTAGGATTGGGTGATAAGGTGGAAGCCTGAATATTGTGTGGCCCTCTTTTTTAGCCATTTTGTCGATTATGTATTTTTAAAACTTTTGAGAATGCCATTCATGTCTTTGTGGTAATTCCCACTTTCAACTTTCTTTGACTGGAAAACAAGTAATGCTCCTTCGAGAAAACCATTCTCATTTCCTATGTGGGCAATAATCAGTCTGCTACTTTTACTACAAGCTGTTTTTAAGCCAGTGCTTACACCCGACAAACATGCCTCTTTAGCAGATGTAACTGTAATGTGTACCCAAATTTTTGAGGTTGAATAACCTTGGTTTAACCATGTTTTGTCTAAATAGAAAATATTTCTACCGGTGCTTCTGTAATTAGTGATAGTCCTTAAAAAATTTTTTCACCAAATTATAATTTCATCCCTATTGGTGATTAAACTATTCTTGTTTTTTTTGATAAACCTAAAATCTTATGACTGTAACATTTCATATAAACTGGTGCAGCCAATGTTTGGTAAACTTATCCTTATTTATGTCTAACAATAATTTTGTAATGTGGGAATTTCATTTCTAAAAAAATTATTATGCACTTTAATTTTAATTACATTCTTATCAAATTTACCCACAAGTTTTTGTCCGATTGCGTTTTTTGATAGGGGTTTGTAATTTTCCAGTTCTTTTCTGCTCAGTTCTCATTTTATTTGTGCTACTTACTGATACCCCACTTAGTTTAGAAGTAAGTTTTATCACTTCTGCTACAACAAGTGATGGATTGTTTCTAACAGCTTATTAAACAGATTTAACACGATTGCCTTTTTGCCACTTTGTAAATACTTTCCTTTTTGATGCTTGGTAACAGAAGATTCTGATACATTGGCCATTACAATTCTACAAAAAAAAGTTATTTTGTAAGACTAAATAAAATAAAAACACTCAACTCTGCATTCGCACTCCACAAAAATTTTAAAATAGATTACCACATATACGGAACAAACTAAGGACAACATTCGGAAAATATTAATGAACAATTGAAAATAAAAGGATGTGATTGTTTTACATTTGTTTTTCTGTTGTTGTTACAGAAGAAAAACAAAAAAAAATGTTGAAAAAACAAATGTTCAGCACTATTTCGCGCATCTGATTTATACCTTCCGGTACTTGGGGATGACCTGGCTCGGTCATTAGTGTCGCATTTTTTTCTGAGCCACCCGCACTGCTACACAAACGCTGCCAGCGTTTGAAAACACCGAGGTTGAAATATCCGGATTGGATGAATATTTGAAAGAAATATTTAAACCTCTCACTAAGAAACAAGATAAAAAACTTGTACATCAATGACAAATTTGATGTTGTTTAAAAAATCGTCAATGACAAATTTGAAAGATTTGTTTTACAACATATTAACCTTATGAATGATATACAAAATTAAATTAAAATTGTAAATTTTTTTATTCATCATACTGTAAACTAATTTTTTCGTATAAACTAATTAAATAAGAATTAATCATGTTTTTAAATGTCATTAATTTATTATGTTTATAATTAGTTTATTATACATTATAATTCTCAATTTGACTATAGTGTTTATTAAGAAATGTAATTAGACTAATGATTGTATTATTAATGCTGTAATGAATTTCACAGATTTTGTATCCAAAATTTTCAAAATTCATTTACAATTCTGTTTTAGAATTTTTATTTTTAAGGGTTATGTTTTGTACTGTGTTTTATACTCTTTTGTAAATAACAACTTATAATATTTTTATAATTACTTTCATATTCGTATAACTTCAACTATAATGAAAAAAATACAAAATTGATTTATTAATTTATTTAGTTATAAATTTTTGCAGATAATTATACTATACAAAATATTTTTATCTTGTTTCAATTTGTTTCTAAAAACTTAAATTAGGTTATTTTATTTTATTACCCTCTGTTTGTTTACTGAACATATCTTTCGTACGATGAATAGAGTATAGATATCCTTTAATGAATTAAATTCAGAAGAACCAAATTGTTTTGAATTTTAGTTTATACAAATTAATGAAATGTTATAAAAATCAATAGTAAATAAAAATGTATAAAATTAACTGACAATAATAAAAGGAAAACTTATTGTGTAGCAAAATGAAATTATAACCAAGGAGATGTTTAGTAAATGTTATGTTTGGAAGGTACTCCTTTACGAATGTGAAACATGGACAATACGAGAAAACAAAGGAAAATATGGCTAAGAAGATTATTAACAGTGATAGATTGACACAGTGAAGAATGTAGAAATATTATAAAGAGTGGAAGAGAAGTTTCCATTTAATGGAGGAAGGAAAGCTAACTGGCTAGAGTAATAATGAGAGAAGTTTACATTACAACTATGCTAGAAGGGATTAGAAGAAGGCGAAAAAAAAAAATGTTATCGATGATTTAGAAAGAAATGGGTATCAAGAAATTAAGACCCTAAGAACCGAACATGTAGCAAGGAACCAGCATCAATGCAGATAACCTCAAAACAATGAGTAACACGCATGTGTATCTACTGTGCTTTTCATTCCTTTTAACTAGACATCCATTTTGTCATGGATGGATTTGTATCATAGATGTATAATAGAGCTTACTTTACTAAACTTGAGTCATTCAAGAGAATAACAAAGAAATAATCCTGTAACATTTTAACTTATATACAGGTGTTAAAAAACACCTTAGCGTGCTATTCATTTTTGAATTCTAAATACAAAAACAAGCAAAATATTTCTTGTGATATAATGTTGATTAACCTTCATTCTTGTTCTATCCGCCACTTTATATTTTTCAGGAAAACCACTTTAAAAATTTAAAAATATGATCCATGCATTCCATATTTTACAAAATGCTGGCCGAATGAAATTTTCAAAACTGTTTTTCTCAAAATTCATTAGTTTTGATGAAAGGGTTTTTTATTATCTGAAATGTTAGGCTTATTGTTATGAACAAAAAAATATTTAATTTTTGAAAATCGGACAGTAAACAACAGAGATATAGCAAAAATTTGGTTGCTTAATTTTATAGCCGGTTTCATCTTCAGTAAAAAAAAATATTTAAATGTCATTGTTTAATTTAATTTTAAACTTTTTTTACTGGAGAAGATGAAACCAGCCAGAAAATTAAGCAACCAAATTTTTGCTATAATTATCTCTGTTGTTTACCATACGATTTTCAAAAATTAAATATTAAATAAAAAAAAAACTAATGGTTTTCGAGAAAAACAATTTTGAAACTTTCATTTGGCTGCCATTTTGAAAAATATGAAAATATATGGATCATATTTTTTTATTTTTACATTTTTTTTACATGGGTACAAATATTTGTACCAAATTTCAATTAAAAATTTGATCTTTTCATGTGATATAATGGTTTTCCTGAAAAAATACAAAATTCCGGACAGAATGAGAACAAACGGTTAATCAACATTTTTTCATAAGAAATCTGTTTTGGTATATATAATACAAAAATGAAGCATGCGCTAAGGCGTTTTGAAACACCTGGTATATGCTACAATGTAATGAAGGAACATGATAGAGCCTGCAAAATCATACTCTTTTGATTTTTGTACTTAAAATTAATTACGTCACTAATGCCTTATTACAAATCTAAGGAAGAATTATATGACTATAATAAGGAAGTTTAATTGCAATAGACAAAAAAGTGTAACAATAAGAAATCACATAATAAACAATATTGTAAAAACATTTCATTTCTCACTGACCTCTAACAGCTGCTATATTGTGTGTGTTTTATTTATACAAACCTATTGTGCGATTCCAAGCTCTGTGTACTTGCGGGATGAAGGGTACGGGAGAGGTATAATGAATGAGTGACGCATGTTGGGAGAACGATTATTGTATTACTCTGATACAAAACAATCGTTTTCAAACTTTCCGTATTTAACATATTTCTTTGTATTTATTACATTTATTTACTATTTACGTATTTTGATATAAATTGGTAAGTTAAATATTATGAATCCGACCAAGTTAATAACCCAGTAGGTATTTGTTAAAATTATTGCGCCAGATGATAAGAATATTTTTTTAGTGTAGTTAGTACACGCTACCACTACAAATGCATCAGCTATGAAACACTACTAACTCATTCATTCTCCCACTACTATAACAACGCACTGCATTCCTTCCACCTACACGGAGCTGGGACTCAAAGCAATACTTTCTACTGGCATGTTTCAGTGGATCCACCATCATAAGAGTACCTAAAATTGAAACTAAACTTTTTAAAAACTTTTTTTAAATCTGAAAACAAATAAATTTAAAAAAGTTAAATTCAATTTTTTGTACTCTGATAATGGTGAATCCACCAAAATGTGTCAGATTAGAAAGTAGATATATAAAAAGAGGTAAAAACCAGGAGATATAGCAGCTGTAACAGGTCGACAAAAAATTAAATTAATTAATTAATTATTAGCTTTAACACATTCACTATGAATGGGCCTCTAGCAAGACTAAAAAAACCATTCTGGTAAGTAGGTCGAGATTGGAAGTTACAATAAACGTTCTATCAAGTCAAGTATAATACATATTAAAAACATACATTAATGCACTTCTTAAAAATTTGATCAATATTACAGGTATTAGATTACAT
The DNA here is from genome assembly GCA_035578175.1 of Catonia carolina. Taxonomy (NCBI): domain Eukaryota; kingdom Metazoa; phylum Arthropoda; class Insecta; order Hemiptera; family Achilidae; genus Catonia; species Catonia carolina. The sequence goes on from JAQMRL010000002.1 coordinate 89,563,603, forward strand.
TGAAAATATCAGTAATAACAAAAATACAATAACAAACTTTGATGTTTTGTAACTTAACCTAATGATAGGTGTTTCTTAATAAATTCATGAATGTGTTCTTAACCACAAAATACTCTTAATTCACTAGTATAAAATAGAAGTATAGACTTCTTACAAAATAAAATAAAGCTTATTTATAAAATATAGAGAAACTATAACGATTTAGTACTAAAATTTAAAAAGAAAACAAAAATAAATTATTAACAGTTAACATTCTTAACAAATACTAAAACAATAATCATGTAACAGAAAAGTATAATCATAAGTAAGACTAATAAAGCTAACTTTGTACAATGCCTCCCAGTCTATCAGCTGGTAAAAATGTAGTCATCACTGTGAGTCAGCTGTTTAACAGCTGATTTTTGGAGACGAAGGTTCCATGGTTCAAATCCTAGTAAACCCACTAGGTTGGTCTAGAGGTAAAGTCGTCGCCAAAATCAGCTGTTTAACAGCTGATTTTCGGAGACGAACGTTCCTGGTTCAAATCCTAGTAAAGGTAGTTACTTTTATACGGATTTGAATGCTAGACAGTGGTTACCGATGTACTTTAATGGTTGGGGGTTCAATTAACCATACTCTCTCAGGAATGGTCGACCTGAGTCTGTACAAGACTACACCTCATACACATCATCCTCATCTCATTGGGTCATGGGGTTGCTTATTGTTCTGAATTGAACAGATTGCAACGTACACAAATTAGGGATTACAAAAAAAATCCTAGTAATGGTAGTTACTTTTATACTGATCTGAATGCCAGGGAAGTGCTTATGAGTGTACTTTGATGGTTCAGGTTTAATTAACCAAACTCTCTCAGGAATGGCTGGCGTAAGACTGTACAAGAAATTGAAACATACATACATACATTAGAGATAAAAAAAAATTCTGAAGTACATCATTTGGGCAAGCAACCTTGTAAGGTGACAAACTGATACCAAGCCATGAAGAAATATTGCTAGGTGATAGTTTAAAATAAAACAGTTAGAACCAATTAAAGATTGAAAAAAAACTTTACATTAATTTGCACTACATCTCAATTTACTTGGATAATGAAATGATTTTTGAACAAAAGTTATCATCCTGAATAGTTGCAATAGAAACTAAAGCTTGTATCAATATTAAATCATCTTGGTATAGATGAAATGTTAACAAATTACTTTTAAAACGGATATTATAATACATACTTTTATATAACCGGACCAAGTGTAGTGAATCATTAGCACCACTGGTTTGTTTTGATTTGTCGGTAATAGAAAGAGAATGACACATAACAGAGTGCACTCAACACTTGTTATACTATAAATATGTACTTACACATTTAGTACAGCAAATGTCATAGTACTATTTTTTACTGTGATTGTACCAAGTTACTTCCTAATTCTGTCAATTAAATACTTTGCTTGGTTTAATAATCTTTGCTTTTTTCTTCTAATTTTTGTATTAAAGTTCGACTATTTTTCACATTAATGCTAATTCAGAATATGAAAAGCAGTAGATGAAGAAGAGCCAAACCTAACCAGGAATCAAACATGGGATCCCTAGCATAAAAATCGCTTGGTACAGACCACTATACCATGGATCAGCAGTGTGTGATCTTTGCTATGGGAGTACATGTCTAAATAAGTAAATATACTGAAAAATAAATAAAAGTTCTCTTCACCTGTATTTCACATAATGTTAATTTTTTAAAAAAAACTAAAATAATCATGTACATAATTGAAACTTTAATTCAAGTAAGGATATAAATATTTTATTGTCATGACAAGCTGACGAAAGTCTGCATGCATTTATACCGGTTGTCCCACGAAGAGGTTGCTATTTTTGAATTCCCCAGCACATTCTACAGACTGGAAACTTTACAGTTATAATGTAAAAAAGTACCCTCGAGTTTCATTTGCTTGTGAGTAATCAAAACAAAATGGCGGAATAAGAAAATAATATAAAAAATGATACTATTGATACCTCGGTGATTTTTAAAAACGCTTTGACTCATTTTTGTTTCGTTGCTATCAGTACATAGCTATTGATGGACATCAGTTCGAATAAAGGTTAATGAAACAAATTGTGTTCATTAATAATTACTTTCTGCCATTTTGTTTAGATTAATCATAAGCAAATGAAACACGATGATACTTTTTTCCACATACCTATATATTATAACTGTAAAGTTTCCAGTCTGTAGAGTGTGCGATACATCCGGCATATTAATTCAAAAATAGGCCGGCCCGTTGACGTAGTGGTTAGTGCAATTGGCTTCTACGCTGGGGTCCCGGGTTCGATTCCCAGTCAGGTCTGGCATTTTTTCATCACTTATTTTCATTATCATCATTATCCACTGTCTGTATTAGCAAAAATTGCAAAACAGTCAGACGTAAAACAAAAATAGCAACCTCTTCGTGGGACACCCCGTACATTTATTAAAATCAATGATGGATATAATATTATCCTAATGGGCCTATTGGCTTTATAATTAGATGACAGTCATCTGATGTGTATTTGGTGGTGTCTTATGTAGTACATAATTATTTACAATCATCTTAATAAAAAATTTGTTACATATATCTACAAAATAATATTACAAAACAAAAATAATGGTTAATTTTTTTTAGTTTATTTGAAAATGGATCAATGTCTTTGTTATTAGTGACTACTGTGGGTTGCGTAACAATTTTCAGACCCTAGATGGGAATCTTATCCAGGACAATCCACTTTGTATTGTAATCTGGAACGTTAAACACTAAGCCATGGAGGTGGTCATGGTCAATTAACTTTAGTATATTTTATCATGATCATTATTTTAAACTAAGTGACCATAATAGTGCACATAAATTTTGGAAAGTATTTTAACATATTTTTAGTAAACCCCTGTAATGTTTATTATTAATAATTTTTACTAATCTATACAATTTAAAAGTATTGTCAATAAATTCAAATAGTGCTTTATGTTCGAAAAAATGTTACATAGTTTAACTATGGAAATTTTAGATGGAACTAAAACTAAGATAGAAAATTTTAATTTTACAATGTGTTTCCAAGAAAGTAAAAATATACTGTATTATCTTATTACAAATAGTTGGTATCAAACATAAATGAATCCAGTTAATAGAGGGAGTCGTTTATAAGAGGCAAAAACAAAACTAACAAATAACCAAGTTTAACATCATGAGAAATTAAGCAATTTAATTCGGACAGGAGGTACTTACTCTATTGGCAACTTATAAACTCTTCCAATTCACCATAAAAATGAAATTAAAGTGAAAAACAATTTGTTTCAATTGCAATCAATGGGTTAAGTCAATTAGATTACTTCACCCTCTATCCTCCTGCTCTAGGTTTCCTATACCAGGTGTTTCAAAATAGTATTCTAAGTATATACCAAAAGAAACAAAAATTCCATATGAAAAAATGTTGATTAACTTTTTATTCTCATTCTATGTCATTTTGTATTTTTCAGGAAAACCATTATCATGAGAAAGAATTGAAATTTGGCACAAATATTTGCACCTATGTACTCTAAGAAATGAATAAAATACGATCCATGGGTTTCAGTATTTATCAAAATGGTGGCTAAATGAAATTTTCAAAACGGTTTTCTTGAAAGGCTTTTTGTTATCTGAAATGTTAGGCTTCTTGTTATGAAAAAAAATATTTAATTTTTTTAAATCAGTCTGTAAACAACCAAGAAATAGCGAAAATTTGATTGCTTAATTTTCTGGCTAGTTTCATCTTCTCCAGAAAAAAAATATTAAAATGTCATCCAGTATATTTTTATTTTAAACTGTTTACTGGAGAAAATGAAACTGATCAGAAATTTAAGCAACCAAATTTTCACTATTTCTGGGTTGTTTACCATCCGATTTTCAAAAATTAAATATATTTTTGTTCTTAACAATAAGCCAAACATTTTAGGTTATAAAAAAAAGCCTTTCGAGAAAAACCGTTTTGAAAATTTCATTTAGCCACCGTTTTGAAAAATATGGAAATGCATGGATTTGTATTTTCTTTTTTTTTAGATTACATAGATGCAAATATTTGTACCAAATTTTTATCCTTTCACATGATATAATGGCTTTCCTGAAAAATACAAAATGGCAGGCAGAATGAGAATAAAGGATTAATGAACATTTTTTCATATGAAATATTTCTTTTGTTTTGGTATACAGAAAACGAAAATGAAGCGCGTGCACTAAGACATTTTGAAACACCCAATGTACAAATACTCCTCACATCCCTCTACTGGTTGCATACTCTTACAAAAAATTGCACTAATGTAATTTTAGGTCAATTTTCAATACCTAAATTCTGAGTAGTTTAATGGAAGGCTGTATGCATTATGTTATGAAAATGCATCATACTGTGCAGCAATAATTATTTTTTCTAAAATTTATTTCAAAACTAATGCTTAATTTACAAACACATATTTTGCAGGAGTTCTCATTTTAAAATTAAAAATTTAATTTTTTCTGAGCATTTAGATTTAAATTTACAAGTTTCATATTCCATTTGTGGTGAATTAATGACAGCCGCTCAATTGAAATGATCTTTATATAGACAAATGTATCCCAATTAACTGGATTCTTCAAAATTATTTGAAATTCAATATTCTAAAATGTTTGTAAACTTTTTAATGACAGGAATTAGAAGAAATGTTATGAACACTCTCGCCAAATTGCAGCAGATAAATTAATTATAGGCGCTATGGTTTTGAGTAGGGCTATTGAAAATATAGTAATTTATTTACAATGTAATTAACTATGGCACATAAAGAATTAAGATTTGGGAAGCGACACAAAGACAAATTGCTATAGTTACGCGAGTCACAAGTTTGCCTTTGTTTGCAACGAGGGGTAAAGGGGGAAAAGCACCAGTGCGCATGTGCGACTGCTTTAATTTCAGTACAAGAACACGACAACTTCCACTACACCCAGAGCGTATACAGAATATTGCGGAACCTTTTGTAGGTTAACTATACAATATAACTGTTTGTTTCCGTTCACAGAAATGTTAGTTTCTCGAAAACGTGGGCAGACTATTCACAGTGCTGAATGAAATCTAATATGCAGTGTAATAAAATGCCATTTTCTCAGAATCAACCACAGCTTACAAAATGTGTGTAGAAACGTACGAGTAGTGCTCACTGTTGAGGTTGGCAGCACTGTCAAATTTTCACTTCCTTTCCTCACACCCCATCCATATGCAAAAGGCAATCTCTTGACTACATTATCTGCGATGTGACTTGTGGCAATTAGTTGTAACTGCTGAGTGTATATACCATATCCTTTTATCCACTGTGTTTCAACTTAAAATTGAAAAATACATTTCTAATCTTATTTACAGAATTTATAATTAAAAATAAGCCTACTAAATACAGAATTTCTACAATTAGTATATTTTTATTACAATTATCAGTGCTTTTATCGATAAATATATACATCACAATATACGAGGGTAGGCTGATAAGTAATGCACACATGCTTGTAGAAGACGAACAAAAAGAAATAGCAAGATGGGGTAAATAACAAATTAAAGTACAAATCTTAACCTACCAAATTATCTATTTATTTTTCAATATAGTCACCGTTAAGCATTACACATTTCTCCCAACGTTTAACAAGTTTTTTCATTCCGTCACTGAAAAATTCTTCCGACTTTCCTCGAACCCAGGACGCAATAGCTGCCTTCACCTCATTGTCCGAGCTGTAATGATTACCCTTAAGGTCTCTCTTCAGTAGAGGAAAAAAATAAAAATCGCAAGGCGCAAGGTCGGGAGAATACGGAGGGTGTAAAATTGGTTGAAACTTCAGGTTTCTCAGAGCCTCTCCAGTTGCACGCGAAGTGTGTGGACGAGCATTGTCGTGTTGCAAAATTATTGGCGCCAGGTTGCCTCTAACACGACAAACTCGACGTCGGAGGTGTTTCAGAGTCTGTATATACTGAGCAGAATTTACCGTTGCCCCTCGTTCCAGATAATCAGTCACATAAACTCGGCGAGCATCCCAAAACACAGTCAAAAGAATTTTTTTTGCGGACGGTTGTGTTTTGAACTTTTTCACAACAGGAGAATGTGGATGACGATATTCAGCGCTCTGCCTTTTTTCTTCGGGATCGTAATGATTAACCCATGACTCGTCCCCCGTCACAATATTCAAAAGAAAGTCGTCTCCTTCGTCACGGTAGCGCTTCAAAAGTTGTTCACAGCATTCCAATCGACGCTGTTTATTCTCGTCTGTCAGACGGCGTGGTACCCATCGTGCACAGATTTTACGGTATCCCAATTGTTCAATAATGAAGCCAACACGTTCCTTAGATATTCCAATTTGGTTTGCGATACGCTGTTGAGTGATTCGCCGGTCATTTTGAATCAAATCATCGATGAGTTTGCGACGATTATCGTCTGAGGCAGTGATTGGTCGTCCACTGCGTGTTTTGTCAACAATTAAGGCTTTTCCAGGTTGGCAATCACGAAATTTTATTACCCAACGATTCACAGTAGACCTATCAACAGTATCGTCACAATAAACAGCCTTTAAACGACGATAAATCTCACTAGGATTCACTTTCTCAGCAGTTAAAAATTCGATAACAGCGCGTTGTTTAATTCTCGTTGACATAGCACCAGAACACGACGCCATACTTCCACTACTCAAAACAAACTGAATGAAAGCAACGCCTTCAAACTGCGCAGGCTTGTAGAGGAGAAATAGTACTTCCACATGCCACCAGGCGCGCTACTGAAGTTTATTTAGTTGTCTTCTACAAGCATGTGTGCATTACTTATCAGCCTACCCTCGTATTTATGCTTGTTTGTATGCTGTTAAAGAAACATAAACTTTTAAGATTAAAGAATGTATTTAACGTTAGTACATGTATTCATTATTTGATACAAAATACTCAAATCAACCCAACTATAAAAGATATACTTTTATAATTAGTAGTTTTATGTATAGTTTGTCTATTTTTTTTACATAATTACAAAAATTTGAAGATCATAAAAATTTCCCATATTAAACTTTTATAAGTTATAAAATTAATACGAGGAAGTGTTTAAATTTGTATATTTTGCCTCTTTCATAAAATACTAACCATTAAGCATTTTATGGTAATTTGTACAATCACACTATAATAATTTATAAAAACCCTCCTTCAGGTCATACAGCTTGACTCTCAGTACAAAAACAATATAGTAGGTCCTTGATTTACCATGGCTCGAATTTAAAGGCACTCATTGAGAAAAGAACATTTTCATCCCCCCCCCCCCCCCCATATACTACTTCACCCCTTATATTACTTCTTTCTTGTGAGTTTTGATTGAATTAACAGAAGTGTCAGGTAATTCCACAAAATACGAGTTAAATTCGTTTACAATGGTTATTGATAATATCTTTTGTCTTTATTCAGTTAAATGTCTATTATGATTAATGTTTATTCCAAGTCCTAATGAAGTACATAGGTGGCCGGCCCATTGGCGTAGTGGTAAGCGCAACAGGCTTCTACACCAAAGTCCCGGGTTTGATTCCCGGTCAGGCATTTTTTCATCACTCATTATCATCATTATCCACCGCCTGCAATAGCAAAAATTGCAGAACAGTCAGACATAAACAAAAAATCTGGTGTGAAACACTCACACAACTTTCTCTTGTCAGTGCAAATAATTAACAATAAACCTAACATTAGTAATAAAACATTAGAAATAAACTAAAAACTAACCTCAAAAACATAACCTTATTTTAATCATGAGTGAAAGACACAAAATGAAAATCGAACTCAATTTGGCTTAAAAAAACGGAAAATCACACTTTCACGTTAAACTAGGCTCTGTAGTGAAAAATGCTCTAAATAAAAGTTGTAGATCTTTTTATTTCCTATAAAATTTATTATATACACTTTTGTCGTAAAATGCATTCTAAGGCTGAAATCTTAAAAAAATCGATTTTTCACACGTTTTTGTGAGAAAAAAAAATCAGAAAATCGCTAATTACTGCTAAACTAAACGTTATACAAAAAATTGTTTGAAATAAAAGTTGTAGGATTTTAAATTTTCTACAATTTTTATTATATAAATTGTTGCGCTAAAATGCATATTAAAGCCGTAATCTTAAAAAAACAACGTTTTTACGAGAAAACACCCTCACCAAGAATTTCAGCAAACATGGCGCCTACCCTATCTTTTAGAGAATAAAAAATTGAGGCGATTTTTTAAAAAATCGTAGGACCAGTTTTTGAGAAAATCGCAAAAAAGTGAAAAATTATACGAATAAACTACTACTTCCAGTTGACCGAATTTGATGAAAATGTTCGTGTCGGGTCCGGTAGTGGTATGTAACGTAAGTTTCAAGTTCATACGATGTTTCGTTCTTGAGATATTTTGTATACACACACAGACCAATCGCTAAAAACATGTTTTTTGGGTTCATGGGGTCTGAAAACGTATAGATCCGGTGAAAACTCGATTTCGAAAAATCGACATGAAAACAATACTTTCCTTCCTATAATATTCATATAGGCAAGAGAAAATAAAAAAGAAGTATATAGGATTACTGTTCATGTACAAATACACGAATCCCCCGCCCCTGTTTTGAAGGTTTGTATTTAACGTCAGTGTCTGACCAGACTTAAGCACAGTAAATCGAGAACCTACAGTATTGTGATAATAGATACTACAATAGAAATCATCATGAATGCATTATTTTTTTAATGATTTGTCATCAAAGATACCTTATAATAAATAGACATTCCTGCAGAATAGGTACCATGAGTATTATGTCAAGGGCACACATATCAAAGGGGACAGTAGATGATTATCAGAAGTTTAAAAGGTTTTATAGTTTGAAAATATTTTTGTTTAATGAGGTGTCTCTTTGACAGAAACCAACAAGCATTTAACATTAATTTACCACTGCTTTAATTATAAATCACTAAGCTATATTGTCTAGTAACACCTTATTCTGAATTAAAAAATTATTTAATATTTATCTTAGAACTACAATTATTGACATACAGCAAATTGTTAAACTAAGGACGGAATCTTTGGAATAATATAAATTAAATTCAGTCATCTCTGACGTGGTAAGCTTAATTCATAAAAGACAAAAATTACCTTAGCATTATAAAACACTCTCTTATGCATTATTCATTCATAATAATATCTGAAGATTACTTTTAGATAATTAGAACTGATTTCTAATAACCGAGGAAATTGTAAACAACTGGTACAGTAGGCTAATCTATTATGTGATTGGTCATGTATTAATGAGATCAACCAATCAATTCAATTTTATGTCAGCAAATTCATGGGAGAATAATTATCACAGTAACAAACCTACTTTTTAATATTAAAAAACTAAACACAAAATATTAAAAACATAGTAATGTGCATAATCTTAATATGCTCACATTATTTACAGAAAATAATTTGTTTTCTATTTTTTAACTTTGTGGAATAATTAATTATAAGTGAACATCAATCTATATTTAAGGGGGTGTCTACCTTAAAAATATTTCTTTCAGTTTTTATACAATCTATAAAAAACTTTTTGTGCCTGTAATGCAACTATTATTTTTATTAATTACCGAGTAAAAATTATTACAAAATTTTACCCTCATTTCAGTAAAATCAAAGTAGGTACTAAAAAGCACCCACTCTCTTCAGAAATAATAACTTTGTTGTACTTGGGTAATTTAATGAAATTAAGGGAAAAACTCATTGTAGAACACTACATTATTCTTTTCCTATTTAAATTTCTTGAACATTAGCAAAATTTTGATCAATAAGGAAATAAAATAATTTTTAAAATGTCAAAACAGATTATCTTTTCCATACAATACTCCAAAGTACCACGATATGATGGTTAATGTGGAAGGAACATGTCAAGAAAAAGAAAATGTATTGGTTAATAGGTAGGAATTAGTTGTATCAATGTTTTACAATTATAAACAGGTGTTAAAACCAATTTAGACTTGTTTGGTATCCAGCTTTGAGGCTGGATGAAATCCAGAAATATTATAATTAATACAAAGAAACCAAAATAAAGTGCTAAGGAATATTGTAGATGCTCCATAGTACATTCAGAATGACAATCTCAATTGGGATCTGAACATCAAAATGGGTGAAGAAAGAAAAAATTCACAAGGAGTCATGAAGACCGACTTCTATGTCATGCGAGTGTTGAGGTGCTGCTGCCAACTTTTTAACAACTCAGACCTTAAAAGGTAAGACTTTATGATGGTATCAACTGAAAATTTCGATTTTTTATGTTTTTCAATAGTTCAGCCCTAGATCTACAAGAAAAAACATTAAATTACGTCAAAAACATGAATTTAATGAACAAATTAAGTTTTTACCAGGTCTGCCCAGAAAAATGATCATGTAACCAAGAACGAATATTTTTCATAATTTTATATTGATCGTTTTAAAACAAAGAGAATTTTAGTTTTTAAAAATATCTGCATCACTATTTTTAACATTTTCAGCTGTTGGTTCATCTTTCTACCCAACTGTTGATGGGAAATTTACTTTTGTGGGTACATTTTGTTTTTTGTCTGTTCTCGTAAATTTAGATTTTTAAAATTTTAGATATATTTTTCTCGGAAACCATCAAACCTACCGGGTTGAAATTTTTACCAGTTATTCATCTTGTACACGCAAATATACCGGCATTTTTATAACTTCCTTAAATGCTCTAACAATTAGTAATATGCAAAAACCATAGAAAATAAATTTGTAAAAATCTATGTGATTCGTTATTTTGTTTTTAATTATATGGTCTGACAGATTAAATTGAAAAAATGTCGGTAGCTAAAGACACCCGACAACTGTACGTGTGTAAAATTTTATTCCCCGATCTTTTAACAATCCTTTGAAAAATGTACCTAAAAATATCAAATTTAACATTGGTGGGATACAAAGTGCAGTCTCCCCTTAAGAGAAGGCTGAAGCGCCAGAAAACCTTCGACTTGGTTTGATATAGGAAATATTTATTATAATGCTTTTCATGGTTGATGAGCTCTGCTGTTCCACGTGTTTAGACCAATCAGAACGTTTTCCAGCATTGTCAGATTGTACGAATGTTTCAGTCTGACAAACATTACGCGTGTATGCATATAAGAGCTGCAGTAGTTCACTTGTGGATTGCTTCTCGCACTGAACACATCAATTATAGAGCGTGTTAAGGGGGTAGTCAACCCAGAAAATGAAAATTTCTAGCTATAATTTATCTTTATTTATTTTAAATAAAAGATTAACTTACTAGTAATGATCTACCATTTAAACAAAGCCAAAAATTAATTACAGCCCCTAATATAAGGGTGAGGTCGGAAAAGCAGGCTTTTACGGGGAATCAAATATCTCAGGAACCAAGAAAGATATCAACATGATTCTTATGCTACAAAATACAGAAAATTGCTATCTATTATCTGTTGTATGCTCTTGTACGTATTTTTTCTTACAAGAAATTTATTGAAGAAAAACCATATTTTCAAAAATATTTTTATTTTATGTATTCACAAATTATTTTTAACTAAATCCCTATTAAGGTTTGTATAATAATAATTCCACAGATAATAGAGCAAGAAATTATGAACATTTGAACAAAACATCCAATTACAAACCAAAATATTTAATTCCCAAGAATGTACAATCGTGTAAAAGCTACATTTTCGGAAAACTTAAAGTTGAAGGAATAATTTCACTCGCCTTGCTAGTGAGCTATATTTTAAACAGATGGTTTTATAACTTTTTGTCAACGTACAAACAAGGTAAAAAATCTTGTGATTCAGAAAATTTTAAACTTAAATAAATGCAAAAAACAATCAAAATTTAAAAAAATTATCTTCTTGAGTTGACTACCCCCTTAACATGCAATACTTTATAATATAATCAGCTGGTAGTATGTTTATAGGTTATAATGTTATTGACGGACCAAATATACATGTATATGTATATAATATAATTTATGTATAATAGAGCTACGAGAGCAAGTATTGGCAACTCATTGGCTAGCTAAGAAGTGGGTAGGGGGCAATGCGTACCTTCAGAGCTCATCAGCTTTGAAAAATAGTTTAGTCTATTTTGTAATAAGTATCCTTTTATTTCTCTTAAAATTGTAACTGTTAGGTATTTTAAGATAGAGGACTAGTTACAATAAATTAAAAAAAAACAACTTATAAATCATCAGTAAAGTAGATAAGATTTCTGATAAATTGGTAATGTAGGTAGTAATTCCTGAACAGGATATTGAAGTTTAAGTAAATATTTTTACACAAAAAATTGCTGATTTTCTTGTGGCATTAAAAATGTCAAAAAGGTAAAAAATACTTTTGAAGGTAGACGCCTCCTTAATATCATCAATACAACTGGCCATTAAAATAATTAAAACATTCTGAGTATATAAAAATTACAAGAAATTAAAAATAATCTGTCAAACATATTTTTTTAATATAAACATAACCAAAAAAAAAGTATTTTGGTTGTATTTCCAAGGTTAACATTCAAAATAGTTTTATTTGATAAGACTAAATGGAACAACCATTCTGTATTTTAATTTTTAAATAAATACTCGAGTCTGAGTCCTGAAAGAAGTGAGTGCACTCGGGATAACGTCGTAGCTAGGGTACCTTGTCGTAAATTAACACTCTGATGAAGGTGGTACCACTGAAATGATCATATATGTTTTTTAAAACTTAAATCTACGAATAAAAAGGACATGATTCATGATAATATAATATTCATCAACATGATTAATCTCTAAAAAATCAATTTTGGTACAACACTATCAACGTCCAATATAAAACTAAACAGCCTTTCCAAAATAAACAAATTAAATACTGTGTATAATGACTGACCCATGAGATGGTAGATGGTCAGTTTGATAATAATTGTATTTTGAACATCATAGTGACCTAATAAATCATCTTAGTAATAGGGGTACAAAAATGTACCCATTACTTGTAATCCAATATTATGTTTTCATTGTAAAACTGAATATATTAAATTCCCCAATTGGTTCAGTCATTGGAAGTACTAATCAAACTATGTTTACAACAATAAATTAGATCATATTTCACAATAATCAATCTTTACAGAATGGTCATGTACCAATTTTGGTTGTGTATCAAAAATATGATCTAGATTTCGATTAATCAATTTCCTCCATTATGTTAATCTCTAAAACTAGCTCATTGACTCACCTTAAAACGGCAGTTTTTCGTCTGTTTCACAGATTTAAATACCTGTAGCGTTAGGTTTATAGTTATCCAATAAGTTTTTGGAAAAATCACAAACGTAGAATTGATGTTTACCACAAATTTTTACAATGCAATTGGTGTGTCAGTGGATCACACAATTGATTGAAAACACGGTAAACTTTAATTTCGTTATTAGAAATCAGTGCAAATATTAATAAAAATATATGTATGAATTATGCATTATTAGTACTTCTCTGTTCATTCCAAACTCTTATTAATTCATCAGGGTCATCATACCCATGTGATGCTATAGTGTATTTATAATTGTACAAGTTATAATTCTTTTTATAAAAGTAAAATTCGTTACAGTGAAATGGTTCAATATTCATTTTTTTAGCAACAATACCCAAATAAATATCGTCAAACCTAAAATGTTTTGTAAACATACTTCCATAATATAAACTGATCAATGCTTGATGTGATAAAATGTATGAGCCTGCTGACACATACGGCGGCCACATGTGGTATGGATATTCCTCTAAAGATATATACCACTTGCTGGTAAAATGACGATGAGGAGAAGATACAAATACATATCCCGAGTACAAGACTACATCATCTGGAAGTTCAAAGTCCATGACTTGTGACAATTGCCTTGATGTATCTTTGGAAACTATTGACTTGAACTCACGATTTACATGCACTATATTGTAATTGGTAACAGGTTCCTCATTTACAGATGCAATTGGCAATTGTAAATACGATGGATAATTGACTGGATTACGAACGAATCGTAAAATATTTTTTGTTGAAACATACATATCATCATCACTAAAAAAGTAAAATTTTGAATTATGACAATTCTGCATAGCCCACTTTATACCAATCATAGTTTTGATAGTATTATTGAAGTACGTGTCGGTGAAATTAGCTTGAACAATATCCCCAAATTTTCCACTTTCTTCTGCAATCTTCTCCTGCAACAAAATGTCCATTCCAGTACCAAGAACGAAAACAGTTCGAATAGGGACATCAGAAAACCTATTTTCATACCCCCAAGTTTGTCTAATAGCAGCACGATTTTTAAAATTCTTCATTGCCGATTTAACGATGTACACCAACCTTAACTTTCCATCTCCATCTGCAGAACATTTAGTTTTACAGTCGTACAAAAATTTATAATCGTAAGTATTAATAGGTTCACAATCTGGTTTTTTGTGGCTCCTTAACTGATTAACATAGTGAACTACATCTCCATCTAAAGGATAATTGAAATCTGTGTAGTAATTCTTTTCAAACAAATGAGTAATAACACCAAACGTATAAAATAATATCAAAGTTATTAAAATTACATATTTCAACCTAGTTCGTAATACACGGTGTATGAATCGTTTCATATCAAACATCAATGAAATTTACACAAACGTCAAAACAAACAAGTATTTTCACCGACCACTTTAGGTTAACTCCCGTGAATGAAAACCAAATTTTAAAATGTCACTGCCTTTATGATTTAGTTAGTGAAATCGTTAGGGGTTATGTCAATTATAATATAGTTAAACATTTAAAAAGAAACTGAGTACCGCTAACGTATAACATAAATAAATATTTCAAGTTTTAGAAGCGAATACAGTTTTATGACCAATATTATTAATAATTATAGCTCTTTTATGAGACATGTAATCTAAAAGGCATTGAAGTGGTACAAATCTGTTTCGTGGTTAAATTATGAACTTGCTGGAGATTTACTATATTTAGTTGCCTTTTAAACATTTTAAGATTTTTAAGTTTTAATACTCCAACATTCTTATATAGCTAACGATTTGTTAGTATTTAGTAAATATTTAGTCTTTAGTGTTGTATTTAATTGACTGCCCCAGTTCATCGACCTTGAAGTTTTGAAGTGACTGCCCCGGCCATGTTTTCTGTTGAAAAGAAAGTGGGCCAAACAGGTTGATTAAAATTGGGCTAAAGTGTGAACTTAGATTTAAAGTTTTACGTTATCTGTATACCTAGTAACGTAAATATCGTTTTTAAAAATGGAAGGTGGCGATAGAGGTAAGTTGATTTTTCTATCTCTTGGTATTATAGCATTATTTTTTTTGGAAATGATTACACTTGTTTTAACCATTGATTAACAAGTGAACATTTTTGTTTGCCCTGAAATACGTTAATTATTGGTTACGTACGTTTTTGTATGTAAATGTATAAAATTATATGTTGTTAATCACTAACTTTTGTTACAATACTCTGTGTCGAGTGTTGACAGATATTTGTTTGTTGTATAGTTATCTGCATCATAAACAGCCCTTTGAAACATATGTAAGCTACGTTTGTAAATTGCTTAATTGTATCTGGTTGTTTGTTGGGTTTTTATAAGATTGTACTGTTAAAAACGTACTGCATTTAAAAAGAAGTTCTCATGTTAAGAACATCAGAAAAAATATGTAAACCTAACCTACAATGTTTTGTTTATCACAACTAATGAAATTAAGGTTTAATATTTATGCATGTTTTTTATTAATAGAGTTCTAATCTTCAATTTAATTTTTGATATTGATTTGTTTAGAAGATTTCATGCTGGTTGATTATTTGTATGTAAACATAAGTTAGGTTTTTGTTTTACATCTTAACTGTTTTGCACATTAATCCCAACACCTCCTTAGGCAAGGTGATCATATTATGATAGTTGTTATCGTTTCTTTTGATTTTGTGTAGTCCATTCAACTTTTAATTGGTGATTTATTTCCTCTACCTTGTAAACTTTTCTTTCATGTTATTATATTATGGTTTCTTGAAAACAAGACTTGTCATACATGAAGATTTTATAAGTGCCTTAATTATTTTTTGCTTAATTGTATCTACTAGAATCAAATTAGGAACACTGCTTCATGTGTTAGGTAGTATGGAAATAGTAAATTTTTGTAAAAATCTGGTGTGAAGCACATGGACAACTTTCTCTTGCCAATGAAAAAAATGAACAGTATAACCAAATATTAGAAATAAACAAAAAAATTAATCTCAAAAAACATAGCCTCATTGATGCAAAGTGAAAATCAACCTCAGTTTGGCTTAATAATATGGAAAATCACACTTTGACACTAAACTGGGTTCTTTTGTGAAAAGTACTTAAAATATTGTAGATCTTTTAATTTCCTATAAATTTGATTTTACACTTTTGTTGTAATATGCATACTAAGGCCAAAATCTTCAAAAATCATTTTTTTTAGATTTTCATGGGAAAAAACCAGAAAATCACTAATTACAGCTAAACTAAGCATTATTCAAAGAAATTTATGAAATAAAACTTGTTGGTTTCTAATTTTTCTACAACTTTTATTGTATACATTTTTGTACTAAAATGCATATTAAGGCTGCAATTGTAAAAAAAAAAAAATTTTTCTATGAGAGTACAGCCAGCCTTCCCAAGAATTTCAGCAGACATGGCACCTAGCCTATCTTCTAGAGCATAAAAAATATAGTAAATAAGGCAATTTTTTAAAAAAAACATAGGAGCCGTTTTTGAGAAAATCATAAAAAGTGAAAGATGACGCGAATAAACTACTTTTTCCGGTTGACCGATTTTTATAAAAATGTTTGTTGAGTGGGTCTTCTAGTAGTACCCAACTTAAGTTTCAACTTCATAAGATGCTCTGTTTGCGATATTTTATTCACACACAGACCAATCGCTAAAAACATGTTTTTTGGGTTCAGGGGTCTGAAAATGTGTAGATCCGGTGAAAAATCGACATGAAAACAATACTTTTCTTACTATGTATTCATATAGGTAAAGCAAAGTAAAAATATGTCTCATTTCTAGTATTATGAGATGTATGTCAGTATTTAATGAATACTTGTACAGCTTAACAAACTAGAGACTGCAGATGAAGGCAGAGGGTATTGGCCTAGATCACAGCACAGAGCCAATTGACTTTTGTTAATCGTATCCTGCATTGTCATGTTGTGGTCCCACTGTTGGATAACAGCCTAAGTCAGCTGGAGTTCTGTGAAACAGTGTGTGACTTAGCGAAGGGGCAACCTCACACCTGATGTTGGGTGTTATTGGCTAGATCTCATCTGCAGCTTTAGTTCGTTGTGGTATAGGTGTCATAAGTGACCATATTTAAATAGTCAGAAGGAAATTTTTGTAGAGAAATACGATATAAATGTTTAAATCTGTGAACTTTATCTGAGCTTTACTTTGCTATTTTTAAACGGAACAAATTTTTAACTCCTAGGCCTACTGTTTTTGAATCCATTGTGGATAGAGAGGGAACAGTGAACTATTTAATTTAATTTTATGGTGGCCACTTCCGTAGCATAGTGATTACTGTATTGGCCTGCCATGCGGAGGTCCCAGGTTCGATTCCTGGCCAGGGTCTGCCTCTCATGCGGTCTTGGGTTTGAATCCTATTCAGGCACGGTATATTTTCATACGTTGCAAAAATCACTTCATCCTTCACTGTCTGCATTAGCGGTAATTGCAGAACAGTCGGGCGTTAAACCAAAAAAAAAAAAATCTTAATATTGGTCACATCTAATTTTCTATTTGTTGCCTAACTTTTATGGAGGACTGATTCTAAATTGTAAACTTAAAAAATCTGGTGTAAAACTCTCACACGACTTTATCTTGCCAATATAAATTAAAAGATGTATATATATGACCTATATTTAATCATGAGTAAACAATTTGAAACATAACCTAATTTTAATCATATGTGATTGTTGCTAAATGAAAATCAACATATATGTTGGACTTGTATTTTTTTTGATGAGAAAATACACTAATTGACACTAAACTAAGCTCTATAGAAAAAACATGAAATAAAAATCAGTTTTTTAATTTTCTATCATTTTATTATTGTATATTTTTGGGTGTAAAATGCATACAAAGGTCACAATCTTAAAAATCCCATTTTTTACCAATTTGTATGAGCAAAATACAGAAAATAAATTAAAGCTAAACTAATTACTGTTGAAAGAGATGTTTGAAATTTAAAAGTTGTGTCTTTTTAATTTTATACAACTTTTATTATATACACTTTTGCCTTAAAGTGCATAGGAATGGCTGCATTCTAAAAAAAATTACCATGAGAGCTTAAACATGGCATAGTGCATGTAATTAGTGCATAGTGCATTGGTCTAGAGGTAAAGTCGTCGCCAAAATCAGCTGTTTAACAGGTGATTTTCAGAGACGAAGGTTCCTGGTTCAAATCCTAGTAAAGGTAGTTACTTTTATACGGATTTGAATGCTAGACAGTGGTAGCCGGTGTACTTTGATGGTTGGGTTCAATTAACCATACTTTCTCAGGAGTGGTCGACCTGGGTCTGTACAAGACTACACCTCATTTACACATCATATACATCATCCTCATCTCATTGGGTCGCTTATTGTTTTCAATTGAACAGATTGCAACGTACACATATTAGGAATTAAAAAAAAAAAAAAAACATGGCATAGAAATTAAGTAAATTTTATCTAGTAAAATGTTGGTTAACTTATTCCCTTCTTTATTCTGTTGAAAAGTGTGACTTAGTTGTTAGTCCATGCCACCCTAAAAACGTTTACTATTTACTCTACCAGTGCACTGCACTTCAATGTACTAAAGTGTTATAAAAAAAGTTCCAATGCTTTTTAGTTAAGTAATTCTTCTTTGTGTCCTAATTCTGTTTATTTACGAGTTTTGTTCATACCAAAATTTCAAAATGGGTGTTTTGAAAGTATATCAATGTTCCACCCTTTTCTTATTTTGATTTTTAGGTTTAATAAAATTTAAAAAATATTTTTAATTATTAAAAATATACTATTATTGCATGTAAAATGTTTTGCATTTTTGCATCTGTTTTAGTAATGTGGTTAGGTTAATACAAAAAGTTTTGTTTTTTTCCCAAGACTGTTTAGCAAATTATATATGAACTTATAAAAATGATATTGCATTTAGTCATCTACATATGCTACTTATAAAGAAGAATGAATTTTTTAACACATTTTCTTTCTGTTGGAAAAAGTTACTACTTTTTAATACTCCTGGCCACCTAAACATTTACTTTCACAATCTAGCAGTGCACTGGTCTTTAAATTTTTACGTTCTTTTGCCTATATGAATATATAAGAAAAAAAAGTATTGTTTTCATGTAAATTTTTTGAAATTAAGTTTTCACCAGGTGTAGGCCTACACGTTTTTAGACCCCCTGAACCCAAAAAGCATGTTTTTAGTGATTAGTCTGTGTGTGAACAGAATATCTGAAGAACGGAACATCGTACAAAGTTGGAACTTGAAGCTTAAGTTAGACACCACTAGAGGAACCGACATAAACATTTCATCAAAATCGGTCACCCAGAAGTAATAATTTATTCATATAATTTTTCACTTTTTTGTGATTTTCTCAAAAATGGCTCCTACAATTTTTTTTAAAAATCGCCTCATTTACTACATTTGTTATGCTCTACAAGATAGAGTAGGCGCCATATCTGCTGAAATTCTTGGGGGAAGCTGTGCTCTTAAAAATGTTTTTTTTTTAAGATTGCCCCCTTCTTCTCAGTGCCGAAGGTTGGCAATCATCATGGCAATGCTTACTCTACTGGTAGCTATCCGAAAGAGTTCTTCTGAGCTTTTGTTAAACCATACCCTCAAGTTGGCCAACCATGAAATCCTTCTGCTTCCTGGCCCACTTCTACTGTCGATTTTTCCTTGCCGAATGCGTTGGAGCAATTCATACCTGCGCTCATCTCGCATGATATGACTGAGATATTGTAGCTTTCGCGCCTTTACTATGCTGACCAATTCCACTGTCTTGTTCATTCGACATAGCACTTCAGCCTTAATATTCCTTCATCGCGGCCTTAATATACATTTTAGGGCAAAAGTATATATAATTAAAGTTGTAGAAAATTTAAAAACCTGCACCTTTTATTTAAAACATTTCTTTGTATAATGCTCAGTTTAGTGGTAATTTGTGATTTTTTTTTCATGAAAATCTGTAAAAATGGATTTTTTTAAGATTACGGCCTTAGTATGCATTTTACGACAAAAGTGTAAAATTTATAGAAAATTAAAAGATCTACAACTTTTATTGAAAGCATTTTTCTCTACAGAACCTAGTTTAGCGTGAAGAGTGATTTTCCGTATTATTAAGCCAAACTGAGGTTGATTTTCATTTTGTATCATTCACTCATGATTAAAATAAGGTTATGTTTTTTGAGGTTAGTTTTTTTGTTTATTTATAATGTATTATTACTAATATTAGCTTATATTGTTCATTATTTGCATTAGCAAGAGAAAGTCGTGTGAGTGTTCATACCAGAATTTTTTGTAATACATTCTGTTTTATAATTTTGGGTAGTTTTAAACCTGATTTGTCGTGTTTGGTTTATAATTTATATTATCAACACCTCTCCAATACTGAACGTGATAATTGAGAAAATTTTCATTATCCGTGTCGAAAGATTGATCATATCTGCCTTTTTAATGAGTAAATGGAATAGAATTTCATTGGCTTAAGTTTATAAGTTATTTGTTTGTACGTAATTAAGTCAGTTTGTCTTAAATTCATGTTACTCGTGCAGCTGCTATTACTACACATTAAACATATCTCTTTATACTGCAATTATTCACTCCAATGGGCTGCCAAGAATGTGTTATTTCAAATAAACAATGTTACTTAGTACAACTTTCATTGCGTGAATTTATTTGCCGTGGGTTTATTGTACTTGGGTGTCTTAAGTGCTGTTTATTTTTTGTATACAATCGTAAATTACCCAAGTATACTATTTGTCTTTCACAATTTTTTTCTGTATTTGTTCAGTAGTAAACTTATTGGAATTTTAAGATTTTAACTAGCTACTAGTTTTAATTTGTGTGGATATTAAATTTTTATTATCTATATTTTGTATTCTAAAATTTTTCCAATGAAAATAGGCTTATTATAAACTTGGTTTTAAGTATTTAAAAAAAGTGGTGTGACACCATCATACAACTTTCTCTTGCCAATGTAAAATTAAAAACAACCAAATCATAATCATAAGTGAAGTATGTGGAAACATCTTCCCAAAAGAAGGGATAGGCTAGTGGGGCATATCTCAAGACATCCAGGTATTGGTCTATCAATAATGGAGGATAATAATGAGGGAGTGAATTGTAGTGGAGGCAAAGGTTAGCATATTTAAAGAAAATTAAGAAAGATGTAGAGTGTTGTAGGTATGTAGATGAAACAACTTGTGCAAGATAGAACAGCTTCGACTGCAACAAACCAGTCGAGAGACGGATGACAAAAAAAGTGAATGACGCAAATTTTAAATTAACCTCAGTTTGACTTATAAAAATATGGGAAATCACTAATGAACACTAAACTAGGCTCTGTAGAAGAAAATGCTTAAATTGAAAATTGTAGAATTTTTTTTTTGTTTTAACGTCCGACTGTTCTGCAATTTTACTGCTGATGCAGATGGTGAAGGATGAAATGATTTTTTTGTAACATATGAAATATCCCGTGCCTGAATGGGATTCGAACCCAAGACTGCTGTAGATTTTATAATTTCCTATAACTGATTGTATACACATTAGTCATAAAATGTGTATTATGGCTGCAATCTTAAAAAAAACTATTTTTTACCTCGAGAGCACAGCCTTCCTGAGAATTTCTGTAGACATACCTTATCTTGTTGAGAATAAAAAAACTAGTAAATGAGGCAATTTTTAAAAAAAATATCGTAGAAGCCGTTTTAGGCCAATCGCAAAAAGTGAAAAATTGCGTGAATAAACTTCTTCTGGTTGACCGATTTTGATGAAAATGTTTGTGTTGGATTCCCTAACAGTACCTAACTGATAGGTAAGTTCAGATTTTCAACATTGTACAATATTCCGTTCTTGTGATATCAATCGGACCGGCACATCGTGAAGTGGTTAGGGCAACTGGCTTCTATGCTGGGATGCCGGGTTCAATTCCCGGTCAGGTCTGGCATTTTTTCATCTGTAAATCACCTCATATCATTACCTATGGACAAGCCAAAGGTTTATACAGGCATCATCACTCAATAATAAAAAGAAAATTTTTTTTGGGTTCCAGAGACTTGAAAATGTAAATTTCCGGTGGAAACTTGATTTTGAAAAATCGACATGAAAACAATACCTACTTTTCTTCCCTATATATTTACGTAGGGTAAGAGATGATAATGATTTTCATAACACACGTAATATAATAGTTTCATTATATAAGTAGGTAATTTCTGTTGATAATATCGGTTTAGTGTGTATATGTGAATTGTATTTCAATTTTTTTTCTTACGTTCTTTTCATTTAGTAAGAGAGAAATATATCTTGAGTTTCCAAGAAAAAGATCAAAAACTATATAACTTAATGCTCCTTCTTGACCTCTGTAAACCAAAAATATTATTTTTGGAAGAATGTCCAAAAATGTCATCCATCAAAAAGTGAACATCAGCTCTTTCTAAACATTTTAAGTGTTTCTCATCCTTCTTCATAAAAAATTGCAAACTGCTTGTGTTGCTCACACAATTAAAACTACATTACCTTGCCAAAAAAGTTTGTGTGTATAAAATTTTATGTAATATAATTTTCGCGGTGTTATTTTTTTCTTTAATGAAATCTTACTTACTGTTTTTTTTTAATGGTGGTCAAGATAGATTATGTCTGTGCACCTGACATGCAGTTAATTGCTTTCTTTTTGAAAATTATTTTTCAAACTTTCATCAGTTTTCACGTCATAAAATTGCATTTTTGGCAAAAAGATAACATATTGTAACACCTTGGGTAAGGTAATTCCGGGTGAGATGCCCCACTTAAGAGAAAATGTGTTATAAAATGCTTTAATTTGAATGCAACAGTATTGAATTTTTGTAATAAAAAAGAGTTTTTTATGCATTTTAAGTATAGTTATAAAGATAAACAAAAAAATTACAGCAAATTATGAAAATCTAAAAAATATGTTATCACTACAGTTGGCCATCTCTCCCGAAAAGCAGGGTGAGATGCCCCAGCTACACGGGAGAGATGCCCCACCAACGTATCATCATAGTTTTGGGTATTTTAAATAATTTAACAAAACAATTATTGTAATTCAACATCAGAAATTAAAAAATTTAATCCAAAACTTATAAATTACATTATTAGACTGACATAATCTAATTAAATTAAAACTAGGAATTACTGTAATTACAATTTTAACAGATTAAATCTTGTTTTAAAAAGTCTTTTTAAACTAAATTCTTAAACTAGCCTATAAACTAATTACAATCTTATTTTTGATCGTTTTTCTGCTTTGCCACAAACGTTGCAGAGATTTCCATACATAGTGCATGACTCATGTAACCACTTGACGCAATTTTCACATTTGATCCAATCAACCTTTTCTTTTGTTTTATAATAATTTTCATCACATTCAATGCAATTGTTTTCTTCTGTGTCGGTGTTCAGTTTTCGTGAAACTTGTTGTCTGGAAGTACCGCATTTTATTTTTCTCTCATGAATGTGGTCTTCAGAAGTCAGAACCTTAGCAGATTGTTTTCTTTTTCTTCCAAATTTTTCTTCCATTATAGGAATTGGTGAAAGCTGATTTAATAATTTGGTTGGCGTCTCCTTTGAAGTTCCTGCTGTTGGCAGGTTATCGCATGAAGCAGACGTATTTGTTCCAATGATTTCGTCACTGACGTTGAAAAAGTGATCAGGAATTGCTGTGTGATTAACTGGGAAAATTCCCGTCTCCCGAAACCCACTAGTGCCAGTTTTAACTGAAGCCGCTTTCACCCATGCTCTGCCGATCAAATTTGAAGCTTGGATCCGGGTAATTGTTCTTCCCGGATGGTGAGCAATCCACCTTTTTGCCTCTTCTTTAAAATAATGTTTTAAAGGCTTGAAAAACGATCGATCAAGAGGTTGGAGCGCTTGTGTGGTGTGACTGGGTAAGCAAAGAATTATGATGTCATTCTTATCAGCGTATTCTAGTAAATCATAGCAATTTACGTGTGATGCATGACCATCTAGAATAAGGAGAGTTTTTCCTACGGGCTTTCTTGGAACAAATACATCTCTCAGCCATTTAAAGAAAATGTCTGTGCTTATATACGATGATTTTTCGTTCATGAATACAACTGAACCTGGAGGAAGCCCATCGGAAAATTCCTTTTTCTCTCTAACGCCTTTAAAAATAACTGCAGGAGGAAGAAACTGACCTTCCGCATTGCAGCAAGCAATAACAGTAATGTTTTCCCCCTTCTCTGCAGATGTTAGAACATGAACGTCCTTTGCACCTTTGGTTGCAATGACTTTTCCTGCCACATTATTCAACTGACAGCCTGTCTCGTCCATATTAAACACATTACCTGGTCTTAAATACAGGTTGTTTTCTTCGAACACAGACTTTAAAATTTCAAAAAAGTTATTAACAGCTTCTCTACTCATACCTTCACCTCTTGCTACAGACAATCCTTGGGAATGTCTAATGCTTAATTCTGTGTTTCGTCTTAAAAATGACTGCAGCCAGTCATATCCAGCCATTCTTGTGTCCGAATTAAACGGATGATTCAGGCCAAGTTTTTCAGCAAACTGGAAAGCCAGATGCCTTATTGTTTCTCGATCAGGTGCAAATCCAACTTTCTCTAAACGTTGAATATGTTTGACAAGACGTTTTTCGTTCTCAATTCCGAACACACCTTGTGGTCCTAAAGGAATCTTCTTGGTATTACCTGTTTGTTTCCTTCGGCGAAGTGTGCGAGAAGGAATCCCATAGTACCTTGCCGCTTCGTTCACTCCAATTTCACCTGCTTCTAATCTTCCTAATGCTTCTTTGAGCTGGTCTTCTGTCCAGGTCCCACGTGTTACACCGGTATTTTTTCTTTTGTACACGGTAGGCATCTCAACTGAAACATAAAAAGTAAAATAAATTAATATGACATAACAAAACTTACAAGGTAATATGTTTTACATCTGATTTTCAAAAAGTCAATGACCTTTATTATCAGTAAAAGTAACGTTTGACAAGAAACTGGATGCAATTGTAATTTGTGAAGAAAAGAACAACAATACCTAGTGTATCCAGGAATTTACTAAATTTGAAAATGTTTTGAAAATCAATCCAGAAATGGTTGCTAAATTGAAGGACTTTAGTGGAAAATATTTTTCCGACGACTACAATATGAAAATCATACTAGCTAAAACTGTCGATGGAAAACTTTTGTCTAATTATAGAAAGTGTGTATATTTTATAAACTGATATTTAATTTTAATCTTCTACAACTGCAGAATTAAAATTAGAGATTTATTTTGTAAATCAGCATTTACTTATCTGGGGCATCTCTCCCAAATAGTAGCGGGGCATCTATCCTTTTCCTATGGGAGAGACGCCCCACCGTTTTGTACAGAAAGAAAGTAAGAAAGATGGCGGTTCACAACACTATATACAACAAACAAACCACTACTACCTGTCTTGACTCATAAATAACAAATATCAATCGAAATTCAATAATGCCAGTCACATTTGGAAAGATCTATCTTATATAATGAGAATAAAATAAGTCATACTTACTTGATATTTTGTTGTAACTGCTAAACAAGTATAAATACGACGACGAGATTATCACAGTACACAGTTTAACATCTAACTGACGCTATGCACGTGTAAGCCGAGCGCTCTAGCGGATTGTCAAGGAATTATAGACACTGGGGCATCTCTACCGGTGGGGCATCACACCCGGAAATACCTTATAATAAATAATTAACAGACTTCCTTATACTTATAACAATTTTATTGACCCAATTAATAATTACAATAGTAATTATTTTACTTAAATTAATTACAAAAATGTAATGCAACTTAAAGTTAAAGTAACTTAATTAACGATAGTAATAATTTGACATTCAAAAATTAATTTTTTTTTACCTACAACCAAGTACAATGTGTATACTCACAGACCTTTTCTTAATGTGCGTCTTAATTTCGTAATGTGTGTCTTCTGGAAGGAGGATGATCATCGATTTTTTTTGATCGATGATGACAGCCTCATCGATCAAAAATCGATGAGGCTGTCATCACGTAAACAAATTGGTTTTTTAAGATTGCGGCTTTAATATGCATTTTAGCGCAAAAATGTATTTGGCAAAAGTTGTAGAGAATTAAAAATTCTACAACTTTTATTTCAAACATTTTTTTGTATAACGCTTAGTTTAGCGGTAATTAGCAATTTTTTGTTTTTTTTCTCATGAAAAGTGTGAAAAATCGATTCTTTGAAGATTTCGGCCTTAGTACACATTTTGTACTTTTAATACAAGTACAAAAGTTTTCATCCAAATTCTGGAGCCATAATTAAAAGGTAGATGATATGAGATAGAACAAAATAATGCATTCTGAGAAATTTTGTAAATAAATTATAAAAGGGTACACAAATACTAAAATGAGAAAACACTAAAAATTCTGTAAAATTTAATCATAACAGAATACAATACGTATAATGACTATAAGAGTCGAGACCCCTATTGCACCCTTTTCACAGGTAGCAATGCTAATCACATAACAGCAGACTCTTTTCATACAATACCAGGTCTAACCTAATTATCTCTTTCTAACCAGTAAATTAATCTTGGTCTAAGTAAGGAATAGGCTGCAGCCTGTCCCGAACTCACACACTATATCATATATCTTTTCCCAGGTCTACCGACATCCCTTTTCCCTCCTGGAGTGTACCAGTGCCCCTGCTTAGGTATCCTGTAATCTGACATCCTTTCCGTATGATGTCTCCAACTTTGGTGATAATCCTTTATCCTTTTACTTTTTCTTGCCTATATGAATATATAGGAAGGAAAGTATTGTTTTCATGTCGATTTTTTCGAAATCTAGTTTTCACCGGATCAGACACGTTTTCAGACCCCCTGAACCCAAAAAACATGTTTTTAGCGATTGGTCTGTGTGTGTGTGTGTGTGTGTGTGTGTGTGTGCGTGTGCGCGTGCGTGTGCGTGTGTGTGTGAACAGAATATCTCAAGAACGGAACATTGTACGAACTTGAAACTTAAGTTACATACTACTACCGGACCCGACACGAACATTTTCATCAAAATCGGTCAACCTGAAGTAGTAGTTTAATCATGTAATTTTTCACTTTTTTGCAAGTTTCTCAAAAACTGGTCCTACAATTTTTTTAAAAATCGCCTGGTTTACTAAATTTTTTATGCTCTACAAGATAGTAGGCGCCATTTTGCTGAAATTCTTGGTGAGGCTGTCATCACGTAAACAAATTGGTTTTTTAAGATTGCGGCTTTAATATGCATTTTAGCGCAAAAATGTATATGGCAAAAGTTGTAGAGAATTAAAAATTCTACAACTTTTATTTCAAACATTTTTTTGTATAACGCTTAGTTTAGCGGTAATTAGCAATTTTCTGTTTTTTTTCTCATGAAAAGTGTGAAAAATCGATTCTTTGAAGATTTCGGCCTTAGTATGCATTTTACGACAAAAGTGTATATAAAAGATCTACAATTTTTATTTAAAGCATTTTTTCCAACAGAGCTTAGTTTAGCGTGAAAGAGTGATTTTCCGTATTTTTAAGCCAAACTGAGGTTGGTTTTCATTTTGCGTCTTTCACTCATGATTAAAGTTAGGTTATGTTTATTGAGGTTAGTTTTTTGTTTATTTCTATTGTTTTATTACTAATATTAGGTTTATTATTAATTATTTGCATTGGTAGGCCTAAGAGAAAGTTGTGTGAGTGTTACACACCAGATTTTTATTTATTCTGTCTAAGGATGTAGGCCTACACCCGTAGTCCTTCGCAGAAACCTCATCTCTGCCATCTGGATACTCTGCTTTTGGGTTTTTGTAGTTGGTCATGCCTCACTTCCATACAGAATAACTGGAGCTGTTATAACTTTATAGGACTTAAATTTTGTGACCTTTCTCGCTTTGAGTTAATTAATCGCTAATTATTTAATTGACATTGATTTAACCGCTGTACTGTAGTGTAGTTCTAAAAATGACACTGTTATATATGTTTTTGTCAATTGGTAGGTAAGCCAAATGTGTAAATCTACCAGTATTTTAGTGTAAAGAAAAAAATCGGCTCGTTTGTCTGATGTCAGATGTCAAAGCAAGTTAAGCTATGAAGATAAAAATTATAATTACTACAGTAATTCCATTAAAGTTGCTACATTTTTTCAAATGTTAGTCTTGTGCTAATAAATGATCTTAGTCCTTTGACTTATTTCTGTTCACTGTGTAAAAGTCATTTTTCATTAAATATTTGGAACTTCGCAACTTCTTTAGCAAATTGTCAGTTTCTTGGCAAAAAATATTTGTTGTTTTCTTCTACGTCACAAATATTTATTTTGATATTTTAGTTCTGATTTTTTTCTTTTAAAAAATTGATTGTTTATAGTTTCAAAGAAATTAAAACTAATTTTTATTATTTTTTTCAATAACCCTGAGAAACTTTTTGATAATTTTTCACAAATATTATTATGGAAAATGTTAGTCATTTTAGTTTGTTCCAATGAATATTTTAGTGCAATCCCTTTTTTGGCTAATGCCAATTCCTCATTATCTCACAAAAATCAGTAGTTCTATTTTGTTACAAATGTTCTACATTGAAGACTAAGCTACTTATGGCAACTCTATTCTGATAAAGAAGTTCGTGTAAAACATCAGTTCTACTGAATGTTCGAATGAAATCATGGTAATATTGCGAGACGTGTTTTATTAATACCATCCACCATTTTGTTTGATTAGTAAAGTTCGCAATGTCAAAGGATTTAAGTATTCTTTTCATATTAAGGATGAATTCCACAAAAAACAAATTAAGTAGTTTGTTATTTACTCGATTATAACAGTTTTGAAAAGGTAATTTAAAAAATGTCAATATTTTTAAATAGAATTACACCTTCCAATTTATTACCTTCTGTTTCCCTATATTAGGAAGAAAATAGGAAGGAAAGAACTGTTTAAACGTTGATTTTTGGAAATCGAGTTTTCGTTGGAATAACTCGTTCAGGCCTCCTGAACAAAAAAAAAAATTAAATGTTTTTAGCGATTGATTTATGTCTGAACAAAATATCTCAAGAACGGAAAAGCCTACGAAGTTAAGACTTATAACCTAAGTTGGGTACCATAATGGGACCCCGAAACGAACTCTTACATAAAAATCAGTAAGCTGAAAGTAATACGTAGTTTATTCATGCGATTTTTCACTTTTCCAATCTTAAAAACTGCTACGATTTTTTTTTAAATCGGCTCATTTTTTACATTTTTATGCTACAATATTGGGTTAACGGCATGGCTGCTGAAATACATGGGGATGTGCTTTAGTTTTAAAAAAACTCGTTTTTTTTAAGATAGTTGCCGTAGTTTGCATTTTACGATAAAAGTACAGTATAACATACTTTTATATAGGTAATAGCCTATCTATACGCCTAACTAAAGTTAATTTGTTAAATATTGTAGCATTCTTGAAATTGTCATGACATAGGAGATTTACATCTCTGATAAAATAAATGTTATACCTAATTGTTCAATTTTAAGTTATTGTGATAAGTTAACGATGTAGTAAAGCCACGAAAGTACTAGGTACTTAATTGGTTAGTGTTCATATTTAGACGTTGCTGATGCTTTTTAATAATTTTGTTTATATAAAAATACGAACTAAAGTTATAGAAAATTTAAAAATCTACGACTTTTATTTAAAGAATTCTTTTATACGGATCCTAGTTTATCGATATAATAAGTAGTAGTATATGAGTTCGATTTTCATTTTCCGTTATTTACTTATTAAAATTAGGCTAATTTTTCATTTTACGTTGGCAAGAGAAAGTTGTGTGTATACCAGATTTTGTTTTTAAGTAGGTTGCAGCTTTTTATCGCCGTACTGACCACTCATTCCTTCCCCCAATCATCACTACAATGGTTGCCCGGATTTGGATTATTATATTCATTGTACTCCTGGTAACATACCAATTAAGATTTATTTATCAGCAGTCGAAATCGCATAAAATATGTTATAGTGAAATTTGTTTTGGCTACATTCAGTTCGTGTGCGTTTAAACATAACATTATTGTGTAACAACCACTTGTATTAAAGCTGTCTGCCATAAGAAGTAAGTATGGAATGCAATGTCTGGGAGAACTAGTGCTGTAGTAGGTTGGTTTGTACGTATGGTTCTTTTCTCCTAAGAAATGTAGGTTGTAAAACTGCTTGTGGTGATTCTTATGTGTATTGGCTATGTCTGCCTATTCTTGGTAATACTGTATGTGTCTAGCATTCACCACTTTACACACACTTTCGTTGTTATTCATTACTTTATTGTTGAAAGGATTTTTGTTGCTGTACATGTTTGTACACCCTCAGTATGTTTTGTTTTGTACAGTCCACAAATCTTTCATTTTAATTTATTTTTATCGTTTTCTTGCCCTGCATGAGTATTATTGACAAGGAAAGTATTGTATTCATGTCAATTTTTCAAAATCCACAAAAAATACACGTTTCAGGCCCCTGAACAAAAAAAAAATCATGATTTAGCTATTGGTTTGTTGCTTTGTGTGCGTGCGTGCTTGTGATCTAAATATCTCAAGAACAGTATAGCATACGAGGTTGAAACTTAAAACTTAAGTTAGTTATCCCTAGGGAAACCGACACGAACATTTTTATCAAAATGGGTCTACCAGAAGTAGTACTTTATTCGTGCGATTTTCTGAAAAAGGTTCCTACAATTTGTTCAAAATCTCATTTACTAATTTTTTATGCTCTATAAGCAGTTAGATACCGCTAGGAGATTCGACACGAACATTTTTATCAAAATCGTTCAACAAGAAGTAGTACTTTTTCGTGCGATTTTCTCAAAATGTTCCTACAGTTTGTTCAAAATTTCATTTACTACATTGTTTATGCTCTATAAGCAATTAGATACCACTAGGGGATTCGACACGAACATTTTCATCAAAATCGTTCAACCAGAAGTACTTTATTCGTGCGATTTTCTCAAAAAGGTTCCTACAATTTTGTTTAAAATCTCATTTACTACATTTTTTATGCTCTACAAGAAGTTAGGTACCTTTAGGGGAACTGACATGAATATTTTCATCAAAATCGGTCAACCAGAAGTAATACTTTATTCGTGCGTTTTCTCAAAAAGGTTCTTACGATTTTGTTCATTTACTACATTTTTTATGCTTTAAAAGATAAGTAACATAAGCGGTATGTCTGCTGAAATTCTCGAACGGGGGGGGGAGGCTGTGCTCGTGGTAATTTTTTTTTTAAATAGCGACCTTGATATGCATTTTATGGCAAAAGTGTATGTAAACAAAATTATAGGAAATTAAAAAGCTACAACTTTTGTTTCAAGTATTTTTCTCTACAAAGCCTATTTTAGCGTTAATTTTAGTGATTTTCCGTAATTTTTAGGTTGATTTTCATTCAGTCATGATTAAAATTAAGTTGTTTTTTTTTTATTTTACATTGTTTCCTCGTGATTGAACATAAGTTAAGTATCATTATCTACTTTATCAAGTGACTCATTGGATTTTAACAAGATTTTGAATGAAATTACAGTCTACTGTGCAAAGCTAAGCTTGCTGTCGATGTGTTTTTAAACTGAAAAGTTACTTAAATAGCCAACTGTGCTTGCTGAAAGCTCACCTGTTAAAATGTAGTAATCGTGAGTGTGAAACCCTCTGACAAAATTATCTTCCTTCCGTTCATATTTGAATTGTTGTCATTGTTTTAAGATGACGTGGGAAAACTGTTAACCCTTTTTCATATATTATTTACTATTGTTTTTAAGTTTTATGAAATTTTAATGGTGACATTGTACAAAATCCGGATGTTACATTATTCAGTTATTAGGTAAATAATTAAATTATGGTTAATCATGTACTAGTTTAATTAAATGATTGTAAATTCAATTACTGGTAAACATCATCCAGTTTTATATACGCTTTTATGTTACAATAAGTTACGTGGGACTGGTAATGCCATACTTGACTCGTCTATCGAGTCTGTTAAACTTAAACTAACAAGTTGATGTCCTTGTTGTTACTAAGAGCACCGTTTTGATGTTACTTTTGTCTAGTGTTATGGATGTTGGTACTTTACTATAAATTATTTCTCACCTTATGTTTCTTGTTCGGTAAACACTTGAGTTCAGTTATAATTCTTGTCTTTATTTATTTTTGTTCTGTTTAAGCTTCCTATAAAGATTCAATATTACATTCAGGTTTAATTCGATTGTTTGTATAATTAAATTTTCATAGTTATTCTGTACTTATTACGATTTGTTTCATTAATGACTTTATTCATTTTTGAAACTTAAAGCGCTTGTTCTAATTATTGAGTTTTTTTATGTTTCATCTTAATTTGTTTTAATGGAACAAGTTTTTAAGTCAATTATAGAATTCCAAACTATAAATGTAGTCAATAAAGTTTAGTTTGCTTAAAATTGCATATTCCGGCAGTACTTGTTTATATTTTTTACTTTTGTACATTCTCCGTGAAGTAATTTTGTACAAACTTTGATGTACTCTGCGATCATTTATTTATTACTATCGATTGCACTCGGGTGTATTGCTAGCATCGGAGAAGTTGCGTTGAAATTAGGATGCCAAACATAGCTGGGTAAAAATAATTTGGTATTAGTAGACCTACGAATGTAATTTCTGAATTTTAGAACGGTACCTCTTTTTGAAAGTACAGAAGTGATACTTCTGTATTCTGTATAAGTTTTTTTCTGGGGGTTTTACGTGAAAATCTGTAAAATATTGATTTTTTTAAGATTTCGGTCTTAGCGTTTTACGACAAAAGTGTATTATACAATCAAATTTATAGAAAATTGAAAGATCGACAACTTTTGTTTTAAGCATTTTTCTCTACAGAGCCTAGTTTAGCGTCAAAGCGTGATTTTCCTTATTATTTAGCCAAACTGAGGTTATTTTCATTTTGCATCATTCACTTATGATTAATATGAGGTTAATGTTTTTTGAGATTTTTTTGTTTTAACTAATGTTAGGCTATACTGTTCTTTATTTTCATTGGCAAGAGAAAGTTGTGTGAGTGTTTCACACCAGATTTTTACCCTTAAGTACAAGTGGTTGTGAATTAAACGTTTTTTTTCTCAGTCACCTTCTTTTACCTTGTATGTAAAAGTGGTCGAAATGCAAAAGCTTAAGTTCATCTGTTCAACCCTTAAAGATAAGTGTACTGAATTTCAGTTGCCTAGGTAATCAGGAAGTTAGAGTTTAAGTGATAGGGAGTGGGTAGAACAGAGAAGATTTTTCAATTTATTTAGTGTGTTAAATGTACCCAAATTACATTCGTGGAACATTTGGCATAAATTTTATGGATAGGCCAAAGCGGATTTACCATGTCGTTATCGCAAGGGTCCACCAAAAATACTGTTAACAGTACAGTTGGTGCTATTCGGGAGCTTAGCTGTCAAGTTCCAGTATTAAAATAATATCTCCCTATGTAAAGCTAATTGAAAGATTTTCATGTTTGATAGTTTACGACGTAATAGACTATTATATTATTGTTATTAATTTAAAAAATTTATCTCTTAGCAATTCTTATAATAGGTCAACGGCTTACAAGGAGCCCCTAACAAACGAATTGTGACGGGCCCCCAAATATGTAAATCCTCCACTGAGATAGGCCTGTATAATGTAAAAAATAAATGACGTCAAAGAAATAATTTTGTGAAGTTCAATAAAAAGATACCGCGAATCGTCGAAAGTTTAAGTTCTGTGGTCATTTGATAAAAGGAGAGATGTACAGAATACTGCAGAATATTATGCAGAGAAAGACTGAGGGTAAGCTTGGTTGACGTAAGTCGAAAGTAATTAAATGTGCTGAATTTCAGCTGCCTAGGTAATCAGGAAATTAGAGGATGAGTGATAGGAAGTGGGTGGAACATAAAATTTACCCCCTTAACTATGTTCGGCTTCACTTGACTATTGTTACTATGTAGGAAATTTAGGATTCCCCTTCTGCGAGATATGTGAACATAAATTATGATTTACTGGACGTAATAGTTTATTTAATTTTTTCCAATTTTTAAACTATTTGCTTTTTTTGTACCTACGTACTCGTTACTTCTTCATTAGATCAAATTTATAATTTGTGTGTGTGTGCGCGCGTGCGTGATCTATCGTTAATTAACATTCTAAAGGCTTCGCCGTGTCGCAGTACCATTAGTTCATTTTATAAGTTTTTTTCTAACATCTGAGAATATTTACTATCAGTTTTTAAAAACAAAAACTATAAGTAAATAACATAAAAGTGTTTACATGACCCAATAGTATTGCTTCGAAAATAACAAAATTATAATTTTTGAAAACATTAACTAGATGAAACATGAATAACAGTAATATAATTAGCTGATTGTATCTTCATAGGTATTAATTGTTATTAAAAGACCAAAAAATGGCTGACGAAATATATAACAGAGCTAGTGTTGGCAACTTTGCTGGCAAGTCATTGGTTAGCTATGAAGTTGGTAGGGGGCAATGCGTACGTTCAGAGCTCATCATCAGCCGTGAAAAATGGTAAAGACAATGTGTGCCGGTCTACTTTAATGGTTAGGGTTCAATTAACCATACTCTCTCAGGTTTGGTTGACCTGAGTCTGTACGAGACGTCACCACATATTCATGTCATACATAGATCATCCTCATCTCATTGGTTCGAGGGGTTGCGTATTGTTCTTCAATCGAACAGATTGCAACGTAAATAAGTTAGGGGTTAAGAAATAACCGCGCACAATATGGAGTCATTTTAATCCGTATTGCAGCGGATGCATTTCTTGATCTTATACATGTAATAAATAAAGTAATAGTAATCTAAATGACCAGCCGGTCAGGTAACATTATCGTTATTTTCTTGTTGACCATGATACTTAATCGTATTATTTTTTACATGGTACATTTGTATGGCTCGTGATTAATATCTAATACGCATTACTTCTGTGTATGACATTTTTATATTACACTACTTTTTTTTATATTGGCTTCGATCAATTAGTTGCTAATTAATCGAATCGTTATAATAAATGAACTACAGTTAAGTTCAGAGTGGTATTTTCATGGTATATACATTAATTTTTTTCACTTTCTGTTCATGCGACTTCTTAAGTCTTATCACCACCACCGTATATAATACATGGCATGGTATTACAAAATATATTACTGTATTATATTATAAATTACGTAGCTATACGTAAAGGTAGGCATTCAGTCAATTTTTAGTCAATAGTCGTCATTTAATGGTTTAGGTGACCTTTCAAGTGACCTCCAGCCACTCTAGCTGAGCCACATTCCTCTCACAAGCCCGGCGACTGTTCAGTTAAGAACAGACGGTCTCTTCCTTCTTCAGATTGTTCTCCTGTTCTTCCTTTCAAGTAAACAAAACAAGTTAACATGTAAACCATTTCTAAATTATACTATACCCGTGAATTATGTCAGTAAATAAATATTTTCGTGCAAATGAAACCGGCACTGATTAGTAAATTTGTAAAAAGTGGTCAACGAGTTTAAAGGTTAAGATCATATTCGTAGTATGGTAATATTTTTCACGCGTTTAAATGATTGGATGATATCGAGGGGTTAATGTCAAACAACACTATCTACAAAAACCTAATTTTTTAGGAGAGCCATTACCATTTATTTACCTTTGTTGTTGTTGTTTTGGTAAACAGCCGAGAGGCTGGTTTGAACCTGTAGAGGTTTTACTAAGTAAAAACGAGGATTGAAATGCAATAGCAATGGCAATAGCCTTCCTCACCAAGTTGAAAGAGTATGCTATCACCATGCCAGACCCTGCGAAAAGCACCCACTTTCCTTTCATTCACCACAGTGTCTGGCTGTATAATGAAATTCATTACTCTCAGAGGATGTAACTCTGACTAGTGTGTGTTTTACACCTCTACCTCTTCAGTTCTTAAATAGTTCAGTCATAATTGGCTGACTATATGATAAGAAACAGAACAATTTTTAGTAGCCCTGGAACCAACAGTTCGAATGCAATTAATTTAACACTACACCTGCCCATTATGGGCACATTTACCATTAAGAAGTAAATTAAATTATACTAAATTTATAGTTGATTTCATATATAAATAACTGAAATAATAGGAAGAGAATCAGATTAGAAGTAGTTTTTTCGCTCTCCTGAAAAATATTAAAAAATAGGTTTTTGTAGATAGTGTTGTTTGACATTAACCCCTCGATATCATCAATGGAGAGTGTGAATGACCACGCCCCTCCCCCCTTTCCATGTCGTTGAACGCGCACATGGTTGTAGTAAATAATGGTTACGTCGATTTAATAACGAATCTATGAATGTTACTTAGTTTATTTTAAAACTACTTTTTGTTCCCCTCGATGGTTAGAGTGATAGACTGTGCTCCCTCCAGTACGCCGGCCGCATTGGCGTAGTTGGTAACGTGCTCGCCTCTCATCATGTGGTCTTGGGTTCGAATCCCGTTCAGACACTGCATATTTTCATACATTACAAAAAATCATTTCATCTATCACCCTCTGCATTAGCAGTAATTGCAGAACAGTCGGACGTTAAACAAAAAAAAATCCCTCCAGTAATTATAAAGCGGAAGGTCCCGCGTCTGATTCTTGAATAGGGTCTGGGATTGTTGGTTTAAACCTGTAGAGGTTTTACTAAGTAAAATGAGGAGTGTGGTAGTTTACATTGCCTTCCTCGCTGAGTGGAAAAGTATGCTTATCAGTATGCCGGGCCCTCTGAAAAGTACATATTTTCCACTCTGCAAATAACACCTTCTCTTCATTCACTTTAGGGTCTGGCTGTTTAATTAAATTCATTACTCTCAGAGGAGATATCTCAATTCGAACTGGCACAACTCTTGCTCTACGTGTACACGAAGTTCCGCATAAAGTATATCCCCATAACCTATTCCTTCAACAAGGTCTACAAATTTTAATGTACGCAAATTCCTACAACTTTATTTCAGCGTACAAATATAAAAATAATTAATTCAATTTAAATAAAATATGTATTTAATTTGTCCCAGTGAAAATTTAAATTATAAATTACAAGAACTAAACTGCGAAAACTCACTGAACTATACTCTACAGACGCACGCAACTAACTAAACAAATTGGTCTGAATATAATATAATTAACAGAAAATCATTTATGAAAACAAATTATTAGTCACATCATTATGTCTGAAAGATTATTAATAACTGTGCGTGAGTCGCACATTACAGTAGCAATAGTATACTTTTGTGACTACCGTCGTTGTATGGCGAGGGGTGAAGAATGGAGTAGATAAACACCGAAGCTGCTTGTACTAATTCGAATTGTCCAAAATATAGTGTTAAATTATTTGCACTGGATCTGCTTGTTCCAGGGCTACAAAAAATGTTTCTATTTCTTATCACATAGTCAGCCAATTACATGACTAAAGTATTTAAGAACAGAAGAGGTAAAAGACACTAATCAGGAGTTATCTCCTCTGAGAGTAATGAAATTCATTATACAGCTAGACCCAGACCCTGTGGTGAATGAAATAAAGGTATCATTTGCTTTTAAATTTGCAAAGGGTGGAAAGTAGATGCTTTTCAGAGGGCCGGGGATGCTGATGAGCATACTTTCCCACTCAGTGAGGAAGGCCTGATAAACAACCTCACTCCTCGTTTTACGTAGTAAACACTCTAGAGGTTCAAACCAACCTTTCGGCTGATGACCTAAACAACAACAACAACGAAGATTTTTTAGGAATATATTTTCCCGGTTTGTAGTTTAAGTTAGGTACATTCATGCTCATGCGTGATTGTAACTAGACGATTTATATTTTATGCATCATTTAGTATATTTTTGTTTCTGTTAATAAATATCACTCCTGTCACATACATTTCTTTAGAATTTTATTTTGTTTACCCTTGATATTAACAAATACTATTTAGTTCTATTAATAAATGGTACTTATTTTTAAATTGGTTTTGACATGTTTTTAATACAAATTTTTTTTGGCTATTGAATGTTAAATTTCTTTGAACAGGCTTCAATTTTATACACCCAATTGAAAGTCCCTATTCAAGTCGATAATAAATTTCTAATTATTGTGGGTGACAGTATGCAAATTGAAGTTGTAACAAAAGAAGCAATCTTTTCCCTCCTTTTTCAAGGAACGATCTTTCATCTTCGTTTAACTCTCTCATACCCTTTCGTTTCCTTTTCAAGGTTGAACGATCTTGTAAACATCTTTTTCAATAGCGGCGTTACCTAGTACCAATTCAATACTTTAACAATATAAACCATATAACTTATCATTATAACATGTAAGAAATATTTTTACATAAAGCCAGTCAGTTTCTTTAAAAAAAATAAATATCTGAAAATGATACATTTCAAAGGATTCATTTTATTACAATAAGAAATTATTTTTAACGTTTTTTTATAGAATTTTTATCAGAATGAAGTCGTACAGCAATTTATTTTCACGGGTTTTTTGCTTCTTTACTTCACTCTGTTTAAATTATGTTTTTCTGTACATTTTGGGGGAATACGCCCCTCTCATTCCATCTCTTTTGCCTGTTTCTGTTGTCTGAATTTGTGTTTTCATGATTTCTTTCTCTATTTAATGATGTACCGTTTCCTTTGATGTATTATATTTCAGACAGCATTACTTTACGTACAAAAATGTAATACCATATTAACTGAGTGTTTTTCTTTCAAATAATAAAAAATTCTCCTTAAATCTTCTCTATCAAACTTCTTAAGAACCAAGGTTTTTGTAGTTTTAGTGTTTTTGTGTTCGCGATTTCATCTCATATTTTCAAAAACAGTTTTTTTTAATTTCCATATTTTTCACGGATCTTTACGTTTTTAAAATACATTAATAAAAATATTACCGGGAAACGTTTATATTTACAAAATTTTTCGTAGTAATATCTTGCAAAAGACATTGCGAATAAGAATTAATAAAGCAAAATGTACGCAAGTGACATTTGCTCTTGGAAGAGGCGGCTGTCCACTAGTACATTCATCTTAATTACGTCACTCTGAT
Source organism: Catonia carolina (assembly GCA_035578175.1). Taxonomy (NCBI): domain Eukaryota; kingdom Metazoa; phylum Arthropoda; class Insecta; order Hemiptera; family Achilidae; genus Catonia; species Catonia carolina. The sequence goes on from JAQMRL010000002.1 coordinate 89,602,844, forward strand.
TCAGCCACGTATCTTGGTAAACATTTTTATAAACGACTTATAAGGAAACACACATACAATTGAAAATGAAACAAATGAACATCAAATATAAACAACTTTACTAAATGCTAAGAAGTCAAAGCTTTCACTGTTTTAACGAAATTCTCCTATACAAAGTAATTTTGAAACCCACATGGACTTATGGCATTCAACTTTGGGGAATAACCAGTAACTCAAACATAGAAATTAGTAACTCAAACATAGTAAATCTCGTAAACAACATAGAAACACTCAGGCGCCTACGATGGAAACCTTGTACAGACCTTTTTTGAAGTACATAAACAAATTAAGTAATACAATCATCAAAATGAGGTGCATTAATGGGCGAATTTGGTTAACCATCAGACTCCCTAACTGAGTGAAAATACTTAGGTTAAAGTACTTGTTATGCCTTTTTTGGCATCAACTCGATTTTCCTGGCGATTTTAAAAACATTAAGAAATCTTTAACGTATTGTGACACTTATCGCTAAGGTCCGTTTCGAGATCTGGGTAAAATAAATAATTAACAAATTAGTAGAGGTTTTACTAAGTAAAACAAGAAGTGAGGTGGTTTACCGATGCCTTCCTCACTGAGTAGAAAAGTAGCCTCAGCTTGTCCGGCCCTCCGGAAAGCATCTACTTTCCACCCTGCAAATTATACCTTCACTTCATTTACCACATGGTCTGGCTGTATAATGAAATTCATTTCTCTCAGAGGAGATAACTTTCTAATGTCTTGTACACCTCTACTTCTTCTGTTCTTAAATGCTTCAGTCATATATAATTGAGTGACCATGTAATAAGAAATAGAACTACTTATTGTAGCCCTGGGAACTAGCAGATCAAGTGAAAATAATTTAACACCCCACCTGCCTGTTATGGCAAACCTAACTTATATAACAACTATTATTATTTAGATTATTACTTCTACAAACTTGGTCCTGCTAGAGATTTTGGAACCAACACTTTCCTTTTAAATATTGTCACAGTATCTTCTGTCTGCTACCAGTCTATAGTTGGTTTCACGTTCAAAATGCAGTACGAAAAGTCCATAAGCAATGCATTTCATTATGGGAGTTTGAACGCTACTACTAAGTAAAAATATCGACTCCACGCCGCAACACGTTCTCATTTACAAACTCCTATTGAATAAAGTACTGTATATCAGTAGCTTGATGGCCTCCCGCAGAGAGGAGCAATATGCAGATTGTAAAACCATTTTAGAAAACTTACCTAATTTTTTTAACTAACTGAAACTTGTAGAAAATTATGTATTTTATAAAACAAAGTATTTCGCATGTTTTTCGTTCTATAAAATTATTTCGAAAAATGCACGCTTAATGAAATAATGTATAATTTAGTAAACGTTTTGTTTTTGAAGAAAAAACTTTCCTCGTTAACTTAAAAAGTAATGACTTTCTGTTAAATTTTATTGCATCATCGTTTTCCATAATTTGTTACAGAACAAACCTGCCACGTATTATGTTAATCCGTAAAATTGATGTTGTTGTATAATGACGATGTATTTGAAAATATATGGCTTTTTTCTTTGAAACAAAACTTTTACTAGATTACATTATCTCAGATGATATTATATTGTTAAGTGTGTATTTTTTCAAAATAATTTTATAGAACAAAAAACATGCGAAACTTTGTTTTATAAAAATACATAATTTCCGTAATATCAATACGTAATTTCCGACAAATTTCAGTTACTTAAAAATTAAATATGTTTTCTGAAATGGTTTTACAATACGCATATTGCTCCTCTTTGCGGGAGGCCATCAAGTTATAGACAGACAGCAATACAAAAACATACTAAATATTTGTATCGTTTTAATGATCAGGCACCGACAATAATTGTAGTAATAGAATTGTTTATCAATTTATATAAATATATTTCAGGTCGTTGCCTGACTGACTGAATCAATAATTCTGTCGATGTGTATACATACATGGTAATAGTAAACTTGCAAAATACTTGCAAAAGATAACAGCATGCAATATTCTGGAACGTTTCGCTGGCGAAAATCTGTCGACTGCGACAGATTCCGTGCGGTACTGAAGCGATACTTTGGCGAACTGGCGAAACTACAGCGGTAGTGTGAAAGGATTTCGCTGCTCTAGCTTTCTCAACCGATATCTCCGTAAGGGGGCAACATATTGTTTCGCCTGATTACCGCGCATTCAGATCGACAACTTGCTGCGGAACGAAAGCGAAACCGCTGTTAAGGTTTAGCGGCGTCGGTGTGTAAACTGCGTTAGAGCGTGGTAAGCAAAACTCTAAATATTTTAGGCAGTGACCTTCGGATGGTGTCGGTGGAGTAGAGTTGTTGTTTTGGCTGTGCCTGATTTTTCCGTACGCCTGGTAACACAACGGGTTCTCATAAGAGCTGTACTGCATTCTGGATGTGAAATAGAGTAGTATAGTATCTAGGATTTATGTACAGGTTATTTGTTGCATTACGTTTTATTTATTCATTAGATTGCATTTGTATGGCAAATTTTACGGAATAAAACACCTAAAGTATACAGTTCCCATTTAAATTTATCAAGTTTAAATAACTGAGCTTTAAGGGAGACACCATGACGTACAATTTTTTCATTTTTGGTACAGAAATGAAAAAATTGTGTGTTGAACAGGCTTTACATAGTGCTGATTAAATATATGTATGAATAAAAAGTACATTTTATCACGTACTTATTTCTGTTACGTAACTTGGTATAAAGTTTTTATGTAATTACCGTATATATGTATTGTACAGTAAATCTGTTATGTACTAGGCTGTAGTATTTGCGTATTGGAAATTCCAGATTGTTTTTCTTTTATTTTTCTACGACATTCCTTACATCCTGTCGATAGAAAATATATCCCTTGCTTGGAATATAAATGGTTTTATGGATAAACCAGTTCTGTATTTTATTGTTTTTAATGTAGATGAAAATAAAAACGGAAATAGATTTGTTATTTATGCATGTCGATAGAAGTCGACTTGACTGTGACGACTTTTTGATCAATAAACGAGATACGGTGACTTGTCCACGCATCACAGTGCTATAGTTTCAAATGAATCAGGTGTTTGCCCACGTGACTGAATAGAAAATGATCCATGAAATATTGGCAGGTTGTCCTCAGGTGTTGTTGAATGTAGTCGTTTGGCAACTGAACGTTATATTTTGTACGTTTTACTAAACGAATACGATTGCATTGTAACTCGTAATTATACCGTAGTTCTGTTATCTTTTTCATCCTTGCTGTCGTATATAAATATGAGTTGTAATACAAGGAAGTGACGAATAACATTTACATTAAATATTTTAATTATTAAAATTTTATAATTTCTATAAATTTAAATTTACTGGTAGTAGGCCTACCAATATAAAAATTAAGTATCCCCAGAGAGATAATAAAATTATGGCTGAAAATATCACAGCGGTTGATTACAACATTGTACTTATCCATGAGTTCGTACATGAGGCCTAATCGTCGAAGTAAATAGCCAAATATCATAAGTACAAGTAATTAATAGCACTTGTCAATTACTCGGAAGAACGGGTGGTTCATATTGAACGATATGATACAGTAAATTAAATGTTCGTAACAGGCAGGTGGAGTGTTAAATTATTTGCTCTCTATTTGTTTGTTGCAGGCTATAAAAAATAGTTCTGTTTCTTATCACATGGTCAGCCAATTATATGACTGAAGCATTTAAGAACAAAATAGGAAGAAGTGTAAAAGACACTAGTCAGAGATATCTCCTTTGAAAGTAGTGAATTTCATTATACAGCCAAACCCTTTGGTGAATGAAGTGAAGGTAGGCTACTATTTGAAAGGTGGAAAAGTTGATGCTTTTCAGAGGGCCTGGCATGTTGAGTTTCCACTCAGTGAGGAAGGCAAGTGTAAACCACCTCACTACTCATTTTTTTACTTGTAAAGTCTCTAGTTCTAGGGGTTCAGTTCATCTTTTCGGCTGATGACCTAAACAACACCAACAAATCAAATGCAAAAAATTCGACAAAACAATTGATTGCAACCACATATAAAACATGTTTATAGAGATTCCAATTATATCATTGACATCTAAAAAGTGTGAAAACAAAAATAAAAACCATTCTGTTGTTATAATTGTTTAACGTAGATTGAAAACGTAGACTTAAAATTAGGTTTCTAAACCGATAGTGTTGGCTGTTCCTGAAAAATATAACGATTTTATTTTTTTTTAGTCTCATTGTTTACCATAAGGACTCATTTGTTTAGCACGGACTTTGTAGAACACTTTATTTTTCTGCGTTTAAAAATTTATGAAACCCGGAATATCCGAATGTGTCTGCCAACAGATTCGTGTTCCCAGATTTTTAAAAATCGTGTAATTTTATTGTGGACAAAAACACTTTTACAAAACAGCACCAGTCTTCAAAGAGGCCATGTAAAAGTAATGCTTTTTATTATTCAGCCAGACCCTTTGGTGAATGAATCGTAGATATGTGTTTTTTCAAGAGGCTTAACAGAAAATTGTTATCTTCTGGGAAAAAATTTGTTAACATCAGATAAATCTTTGAAACTGAAAAAAAATTTTGTCAACTATTCTAAATTTCTATTAATTCATGGTTAATCAGATATATATATTTATCTTAATGATCATAAAAGTAGGTAGCTCTAAATATTGCCTGAAATTTATAGATATCTTGCTCGGCCCTTTTAATAATTAAAAAGAAAACAAATTCAATTGATTTTGCGTTAATTCTGTAAGTTAATTAGCGAATTCTTTTGAACTATAATTATTGCAACAATCAGCTGTCTCTGAAAATTAAATGTTGCTGAAGGAAATATTTAGGTATTTAAAATAATACTGAATTTGCGTCCAAAAAAACAAATTTTTAAGTAAACAATTTTAGATTATAAAACAAGTTGTCAAAATTAAAAAATAAATAAATAATTTTTTTTAATATTTCCAATATTTTTGAACATTAAAAAATTGTACCGCTGATGGATTCGACCCACCTTTAATGAAACCTACGGATCAGAACGTTACCATTACTCCAAACATATTAATGCGAAAAGTAGTTAAAATGTACAATACTTAAATGGAAAGCGGTTACAAATTTATGTATTTTTGTATTTAAGCTAAAATACAGCTAAAAATGTATCAAAACTGATATTTTTTAAAAGTTGTAAACATTTTCTAATGATTCCCGACCATAACAAGTCTTCATTTATTTGTGGGAAGAAAATATTAATAAACTAATGAAAATCAATGCTATTTCCCTATGGTTCAAATTCCGTGGGACACTCTGTGTACTAAATACGACAGTGCCAGTAGAAAGAATCGTACAGTAGGCCTATTGTAAAATGTCCGATCTGTCACCGTTGTTTTGACTGAAGGCGTTGGTAGAGTGAAACATGATTAGGGGAGACCGGGGATGGTTGTAACACAAGCAAGGTTTTTAATTTTTTACAATTTTTTAATTCACTATAACAAATTTTTAATGCGTAGGCTATTGCTTTGTTTTATCATTCTTCTCGAGGGTCCATTATTATCTGTTAAAAATAATGCGTAGATTTTTTATAGGAAAGGAATAACTTGTTCCGTGTACTGTGTTACAACCAATCCCGCACCAGGGGAAGGTTGTAACACATATGAGGGTTGATCGTAACAATAAACTGACTACACCAAACTTATATTGTTTTAATGATTTTTTAAACATGTCAAATACGCGTAGTATTTCATTTGACAGTACTTAATTTTTATTAAATGTAAAATCATTTATGTAAAAAAACGAAAAATTATTCTTTCTTAAAATTTTTAAAATTAAACAGATGAAAGTAAATTAAAGTAGTAAACAAATTCTTATTTACACAATGTTTAATTTAATTTTCATCCAAAAAAAGAAATTGATGAATTAAATAATAGTATTAGTAAGAAGCAATATGTATGGAAGGTCGTAACAGACACTCCAGTGTTACGACCATCCCCGGGCTTCTTGTTACAGCCAACCCCGTACGACGCCATTGCATAAAATATATCTAAATGACGCTAACAAAACTTGACTGAATAATTAGACATATATATAGCTAGAAAGGTAATATTTTGTTGGGTATTTTAAATTATCATTATTCTCGAAAATTTACTCATCATTGTAAAAAGTAGATATTTCCTTCTTAAATTTTTTCCACCAAAAATTGGTCAAAAACATTAAAAACGAGGGCCATCCGGAAAGTAGTACCCGTTTCCGCCGCATGAGGCGCTGACGAGGCGAGCAGCCGCCGGTCAAGGTCAGATCGCTTCAGTGGCTTGTCTGCCTTCTCTGTTGTAAGTTCCGCGACGCTAGCATTGCCTGTCTTGTTTCTGTGACCGTTCATAATGTTTAAAAAAATTGAGAACGCCGCCAGTTGTGAAGTGAGGGCTGTAATAAAATTTCTCAATGCAAGAAACGTTCGACCTTGTGATATTCATCGCCAATTAAAGGAAGTGTATGGAGACGATGTGATGGATGAGTCATCTGTTCGGCGCTGGTGTCGTAATTTTAACTTGGGGAGGGGGAACACACACGACGATGAGCGTTCAGGGAGACCATCTGTCATTACAGATCAACTGCTGAGGTCAGTAGACGAATTCGTGAGGCACGATCGGCGCGTTACAATTGATGACATCTGTGAACATTTCCCTAATGTTTCTCGCACAATTCTTCATGAAATTGTCAAAGACCATCTGCATTATTCAAAAATTTGCGCAAGGTGGGTCCCTCGCATGCTTACAGATGAGCACAAAACCAAGCGTATGGCTGCTGCATTAACATTTTTGGAACGTTATTCTGATGAAGCAGACGCGTTCTTGAATCGCATAGTTACTGGTGATGAAACGTGGGTTTGTTATGCTTCACCTGAGAGTAAACGACAGTCAATGGAGTGGCATCATCCTCATTCACCAAAGAAACCAAAAAAATTCAAGACTGTTCTGTCCACCAGGAAACTTATGGCAACCATTTTCTGGGATCGACGTGGTATATTGGCTTATTGATTTTATGGCCCGTGGAGACACTATTAACGCTAATGCGTATTGTGAAACATTAAAGAAATTACGGCGGGCAATACAAAATCGACGGAGAGGTCTATTGTCTGATGGCGTCATTCTCCTCCATGACAATGCCAGGCCTCATGCAGCGGGGATAACACAACAACTTCTGCAGCAATTCAATTGGGAAATTTTCGACCATCCACCGTATAGCCCGGACTTGGCCCCTTCAGATTTTCATCTCTTTACAAAACTTAAAGAGTTTTTGGCGGGAAAAAGATTTGACAGCGATGAAGAACTTAAAGAAGGTGTGACTACGTATTTCGATCGGCTGGCGGCGGAGGAATATGATGCTGGAATACAAAAACTCGTCACACGTTATGACAAATGCTTAAATTTGCTTGGAGATTATGTGGAGAAGTAGTTTAAGGTATGCTCTTTTCAATAAAAATGTTTACATTTGTTAATATTTACTTCTGTGTCTTTATTTCACAAACGGGTACTACTTTCCGGATGGCCCTCGTACAAGGCTTTTTCTTCTCTGGAATTACAATTAATTTATGAAAGGTGTTACAACCTTCCCCGGTCTCCCCTACCCATCATTTTTACTGATTTTCCACCCGCAGTCTTTATATCTGCTGCACGGTTCTGTGGGATGTACTATAGTGCAAATATGTACGATATATATTTAATAACTAATTTGAAGAAGAAAAAGGATATAAAGCCCCTAGATTGTTTACGCAGATGCCTACATAAGAGGATGGTGTTTACGTGGTGGTCATACGCATGTATGTGGGCGTATTAGGTGATCGATATTTTTTGCGTCTATGTAGGCTGCGATAATTATGTTAATCGTGATTGTATTGTTCAGACAGTAAAGTTAAACACTTGGTCGACATTTTTCATATAAGTATGAGAAAGCGGGATTAATTATTTCACTTTCACTTATTTAACAGAGTGCAAAAACACGTGATATCATTAATGACAAAATTATTTAATTACTATATCTTTGTGTTAATTGGTTTTATATTTTATTTGTTTCAGGTAAGATCCTTCTTATTTCGGCAATAAAATAGCGTGAATCGTTAAAAGGGTAAAAATATGAATTATTTCTTTGCTACTTTATTACCTTCTATATTAAGAATTGAGGTTTTGTTTTGTAATTGTAAAAGAATTTCTTGATTTCAGGAAATAGAGTAAAGAAAAGTCAAGTACAATATGTACTATAAAATTAATACTATTTCCTATTGTAATATGAAAATTTTGATCGTATACTGAAATGCTATTTATAAAACTATAGCAAAGTCAATGGAACGTTTTCGCCTTGATTTAAATAATAAAATCTACTTGTGTATTGGTATTTTGCACGTTCGTTCTACAGTTTTAGTGCTGTGGAGTTGTGGGAGTGCATTTGTGTACACCATCGTACGTAATAAAATAAACCCGGCTCATTTTCATTGTATGAACACACCATTTGATCCAGACCTTGAGTCAATTCTAAACACGTGAGACCTTGAGATAAAAAAATGCATACAATCTCACATTATTGTGTACACTACACACATTACTTTACAATCTCAACTAACCAGCTAACTTAAATTCAACCTTAAGCCGAGTTAGCGAACTCATTATTAAACGTAAAATTTGCGTTTAGATATGCGTAAATGTAGATTTGGTGTGAAAGTTTCCCTATTGTTTTCAACGTTAATAACTTCGGTTATCTTGCCTTGTCACTATTATTTTACTTATATCCTTGTTCATAATAATTACTTGTTTTTTTACGTTTGTGTTATTCTTCAGATTAAAAAATTTTTAAAGATTTTTAATTCTATGAGATATTTGTTAGATGTGTTAGGGCTGATTAGTGAGGTACCCGGTTTCCGTTGAAAAAATACGGAAGTTTGTCTTAAAAGAACTTAGTATTATAATTTTAACAGAAGACAAGAGTCTTAAGTTCTACATTGGCGTTCAAATATTTTGAAACATCTGTTGGTTGTTACTTCAAAATGTTGAATCTTTGGTTTTTGTTTTGTTTTACGTACTTTTCGAATTTTAAATGAATTAAGTGACGGGTTAATGAGAGCGTGCGTAGTTGATGAAAAAATCAATGCTGTCGCTTCCCCAGGTGGTCCAATACGTGGGGATGGGGAAACGCAAAGGGGCGCGTTTCGATTACCGCCTGTAACTCAGGAACGATTAATTGTAGTGTAATGATTCAAACGCTTAATAACTCAAAAAAATTATACTCTGCCGAAATGTTTTTTAGGTCATCAACCGAAAGGCTTTTGGTTGAACCTCTGAGTTTAGTAAAACCTCGGAGTGAGGTGGTTTGCCATACCTTCCTCACTGAGTGGAAAAGTATGCTTATCAGCGTGCCAGACCTTCTGAAAAGCATCTACTTTTCATCCTACAAATGACACTTTCTCTTCATTTACTACAGGGTCTAGCTGTATGATAAAATTAATTATTCTCGGAGGAAATAACTCTTGACTAGTGTCTTTTACACATCTACCACTTCTGTTCTTAAATTAATCAGTCTAAATTTGTGAACTTGTGATAAGAAACAGAACTATTTTTTGTAATCCTGGAACTAACAGTTGAAATGCAAGTAATTTAACGCTATCTGTCTGTGATAGGCGGCCGAAATTCATATTTCTGACAGTTGTCGCACAATTTCAATGTCAGCGAGAAAATATCAATTATCAATAAAAAAAATAAACCATTAATACAGAATTTGGTAATTTTATGTACTTACAATGTATGTTGCTGTATTTCTTTGAATCCTTATAATCATATATTTTAATGTAACACTCGTTTATAAGTGAACCAAAAGAATATTAGATTATGTAAACGTGAATTGTTATGTAGTTCTATGGGTTAACGATGGCCGTATGAACGCAATAACTTTTCCCATTTTGCTTTTATGGTTTAGGTTACAGTTATAAAAATAGTTTTTTAAATTTTATTTTTTCAAAATTTAAAACTGATAAAAACGTTCAGTTTTTAAATTTTAATTACAAACCGATTGTTTTATTTTTATTTTTTTAACTTGAGTAAAGATTAATTTATTATAATTTTAAAATTAAAATCATTAATTCAGTGTAACTACGTCTTTTATTTAATTGCAACAATGTTTAATTAATTCAGTTTGGTTGTTTTGTTAGTTTTATTTTGTATATACTGTGGTGCGGACAGCATACTTTGCGAGAAGTTATTATACTGCGGCTAGCAGTTGTGTATCGGCAGTATACTATATTTAGCCGTTTGCTATTGCGAACGCCGTGGTCGGGATTAGTAGAGGAGGATGACCTTGGCTTGTCAACCAGTCTTGGTGTCCAAGTACAATAGTGAAGGTCATGGCGTTCGCAACTAGTCGGCTGTTTCCGTTGTTGATCGTCGAGCATCGGTTCGAGCGCTCCACTCGGAAACTGTGTCAGTGGCTCAGTGGGGTTTTGCACTCTTCTATGTTTCGGCTGTTCCTTGCCGCCGGTGTTTTGGTTTTTAACGTTGTGCATTTAAATTTTCGTAACCATCAGATTTACGTGCCGGTCATGTTGTATTATTAATCACCAGTTTGTTGTTAATTTTAATTCACCGCGATGCTGAAAAAGGAGAAACCGATGATGTCTGTCGCCGCTATCATTCAAAGTGCCGCTCATCATCCATGGGGCCGAGGTATTTGAACAGATACTATTCACTCTCTCTTTCTATCCGTTTACTTCCTTTCGCTGCATATTTAATTAATGTACTTTCACTTTCGTTTGCGTTGTAAACTAATCATTCAAATTTTTCATAAGTCTTATAAATTACATTTTAATAACTTTTGTTCACAAAAAAAGCTGAAATATTTTATTTTACCCGATATTGTTTTAAATAAAAGAATATTTCTATAATAAATTGTAATATTAATTTAAATAAGGAACAGTAACTTCAAACTTTTTTAACGTGAACTAAATTTTAAAAAAATTAATGCATTAATTTTAAATGTTTTTTAATGTTGTCATTGTTCAGCGACCAGTTGTATTTTTTATGATTTTTTCACTAATCTTAATATAACTTAATAAAATTTATGACTTTTTTTTAAACCCTAACGTGTAATAGTTGCAATCTATTCAATTTAGAACAATAAGCAACCCGTAACCCAATGAGATGAAAAATGATATGTATTACGTGTTAATTAAATGATTATAAATGAGGTGATTACATTTTGAGTGGATTATTGATTAAATTTGTAAATTAAATTAAATGTAGTTGTTCAGACTCAGGCCGGTCATTTCTGATAGTGTGGTTAATTTAACCCCAAACATCAAAGTACAACGGTAACCGTGGAACGTTCGTCTCCGTAAATAAGCCGTCAAACATGACATGCGGCGATGACTTTACCACTTGGCCAACCCGGTCGGTTATTTATGACATTTTAATTTCTATTAAATGTTATTATGGCAACGGTTTTTATGGTTATTTATGACAACATTTCTATTGTATTTTTTAGTTTATTTAAAGTCGCATCGACAGCTCGGTCATTAGGACTTCGGAGGGTTTAACCTTGTGAAAATTTCCAGACCCTGGCCGGGAATCGAACCCGGGATTTCCGCGTGGTAGGCTAGCGCGCTACCACTACGCTATGGAGGCGGCCATTTAATTTTTTCTTAACGTGTTATTGACTTTATTACGGTAAACAAGTATTTAAAATTCATTGATTCGGTTGTGATTGTTAAAGCTGTTCAGATTACTTATTTTAAGAGTAGGCTACGTTTAAATATTTTATTGAATTTACACTAAAACAGATTTAATTTCTTGGTTTTGGTTTTCAGGTATTTCTTGTGTGTTACAAATATATAAGGTCTTGGTGATTAAGTACACCTTCGCGTGTGTTGCAGATTTTCTTTTTTTATTGAACTGAAATTCTGTTATATTTGTTTGTCATGCCGTTTTCTTGCTGTTTTTGTACTAAATTATATTGTCAATTTAATACATCAATTTTATTGTCTGTTATCGATGGAATTTTTTTTGTGTTTATTTAAATTTTTAAAAACATATTAAAATATATTCCTTACCGAAGATATAGTTTATCTGTACGTTCATTTGTTAAAGTTGAAAATTTTTTTATAGTTAAAATATTTACTTATTACCAAAAATTAATATTTATTAATATAAAACAAATAAGACGAGTTGATTGAAATTTATTTTCTATTATTTAAATAAATATGTGTTGTACATTGTAGACAGACGATCGGCCATTGTATTCGTAAATATTGTATGTATGTGTTTATTTGTTTTTTAAAATTATCTTGTCGGCTATATTTAGGATGAGCCTTGTATTGACAAATAGCACTTAAAACTCATTATGTAAAAGATTTTATTTCCGTATTATTTTTCAATTAATTAATCAACATTGGTTCAGATAATATAGTCGTTTATTACATTACATTTTATATATAGTATGTACATTATAGCACATTTGACCTGTAAATATTTTTTGTGCTCTTTTGTTTGTGGTTCGAGTTTTAAAAAAAAAAATATTTGTGAAGTAAAATATAATTAACTTACATGAAAATGTCAGTAAAATTGTCGGCTCATATTTTATCGAGTAATAATATATTATGTACTAATTAAAATTATTATAAATAAAGTAAATGTGTTCATTTTTTTTTTATTAAAGTTTCAAAATAATAATAATAATTATTATTGTTATTATTATGAATCACTTTACCACTTGGTCAACCCGGTCGGTTATTTATGACAACATTTAATATTCAATTTTTCTATTCTATTTTTTAGTTTATTTAAAGTCGCATCGACAGCTCGGTCATTAGGACTACGGAGGGTTTAACCTTGTGAAAATTTATATTTGATTTCTTGTATATTTTCCGTGTATATTTGATTTCATGGATGGCTGTAAAGGGTGAGTGGAGGCCATCAAAAATAAAAAAAAATAAAAATTATTATTGTCCGACCCGGATTAATGTTAACGCTCAAAACAATTGGGTTTTTAATCTGTTAAATTTTAATTTACAAACACCTTGTGTATATGATGAAAACCATAAAATATAACATTTCATAAGGACTTGAAAAAGAACACAGAGTTCTTCAAAGAAAAAAACCAAAGAATTCTTCAGTAGTTCTAGAATAGATTTTTTTGTAAATCTGAAGAATTTATGTTCTTATCAATTCCATTTTTAGATTTAATTTCTTTAAATTATTCAATTTAGTGGTGGCTCCGAAATCATTCTGCAATCTTTTATTAAAAGTGTTTTTATTGGTTTAAAGTTATACTCTAAAAACGATTATACAACTTCAAAATTACATAATTCATGTAATGTATTTATAAATTGGTATGCAAAGTTCAATTTTATACGTAAAATTAACCGTCTCATGTCATGAAATCTTTGTATTTTTGATAAAACACGGTTCGGCGGAACTGAAATTTGGTTTACATACGTCCAAAAATTAGTAGTAGGTGACAAAGATGTTTTTTTATTCAACATCCTGTATCTTCAGAATAGAATTGTAGCTTTCAGCCGATCTTCCCAAAATTAATTTCAGAATATCTTCTACAATTCATTTATAGATAACTCTTATTTAACGTATCAGAGTTTTGGTTACTCTGCAGGGATTCAAACCCAGGACCTTGCGAAGTTCGGCTTAATAGTCTAACTTGTGCTACGAAAACGATCATGCTAAAGATAATTTTTTTAACCGTGCCTCGCTTCTAATAATAATAATCAACGAGCCGCTTTGCAGCCCTGAACTTAATGTCTGTGCTTAAAAAAGCTAACTGTGTTTTTTTTTTAGTTTAAGTTTGTATATTAGGTAATTTTGTTTATAGTAACACTACTTATAAGTGTGTGAAAGAAACCAGAAATAACTCTGTATCAGATACTTCGCCGCCATGGCATGGAGTAACAAGGCGATGATATCTGTTATTCACTTTTCTCTCTATTTAGAGAAAATGTCTAAGAAAATTTAAAAAAAATTTCCGTTCGTTTGAACTGTTCACAATAATTTATAAATCAAATACAGTATAACATTTACAACTTTAGTTTTGTTATATTTTTACTTTCTCTTGCCTATATGAATATATAGGAAGGAAAGTATTGTTTTCATGTCGATTTTTCGAAATCGAGTTTTCACCGGATCTATACGTTTTCAGACCCCCTGAATCCAAAAAACATGTTTTTAGCGATTGGTCTGTGTGTGTGTGTGTGAACAGAACATCTCAAGAACGGAACATCGTACGAACTTGAAACTTGAGTTACATACCACTACCGGACGCGACACGAACATTTTCATCAAAATCGGTCAACCGGAAGTAGTAGTTTATTCGTATAATTTTTCAGTTTTTTGCGATTTTCTCAAAAACTGGTCCTACGATTTTTTTTAAAATCGCCTATTTTATTCAATTTTTTATTCTCTACAAGATAGGGTAGGCGCCATGTCTGCTGAAATTCTCGGTGCGGCTGTTTTCACGTAAAAACGTTGTTTTTTTAAGATTACGGCTTCAATATAAATTTTAGCGCAAAAACTTATATAATAAAAGTTGTAGAGAATTTAAAAACCTACAACTTCTGTTTCAAACATTTTTTTGTATAACGCTTAGTTTAGCGGTAATTTGCGATTTTCTGTTTTTTTCTCACGAAAACGTGAGAAAAATCGATTTTTTCAACATTTCGGTCTTAGTATGCATTTTACGACAAAAGTGTATATAACAAAAGTTATAGAAAATTAAAAGATCTACAACTTTTGTTTAGAGAATTTTTCTCTACAGAGCCTAGTTTAGCGTGAAAGTGTGATTTTCCGTTTTTTTTAAGCCAAATTGAGTTCGATTTTCATTTTGCGTCTTCCACTCATGATTAAAATAAGGTTATGTTTTTGCGGTTAGTTGTTGTTTATTTTTAATATTTTATTAATAATGTTAGGTTTATTATTAATTATTTGCATTGGCAAGAGAAAGTTGTGTGAGTGTTTCACACCAGATTTTTGTAGAACTAATACTAATGAAAGATTTCCGATATGGATGGAACCAAGCGCGATTGAATAACCGAAATGTCTGTCCTTAAAATTGTAGCCTTCTCTTACAACCCTGTTGAACTAAGAATTATTAAATTTGTGATAAAACCCAATTTTAATCCTGAAATAAAACGTACATTGTTTTAAAATAATGCAGTATTGTGTACATTAAATACTTGCACACCTTATACCGCTTTTCCATGTCGATACGATAAAATAAAATTCTACTGTACACATAAATATAACACAAAAACACATTTTATGTCTATTTTTATACTATTGTAGAACTAAAACTGTACTAAAAAATGTATTGAACTGTTATCTTCTAAGATTTTTTTTGTAGTAGAAAATTTTTTACTAAAAAAGATTTGTTTTTTTATTCAAATAGTAATAGTTTCCGGGAATTTTGGTTGAGTTATTTCATACTGCCAAATACTTGTATACTTTTTAAAAAAGAAAAAATTCTGCTATGAGATAAAAATTGTAATTTTCTTTTGTTGTATGTTACTATTGCGTTTCTCAGCTGCTTAATACCATCCTTTCAGATTCAGAACATCAACTGGAGTTGAAGTGCTGTTGTTCAGGATATCAAAGGGTCGTTTCTAGTACATGTTGAGTGTAAAAAATGTACGTGGCTGCCTCGGTAGCTCTGTTTGTTGTCTCCTGATTACAATGCCGAGGTATCAGGTTCCTTAATTGAATTGGTCATTTCAGAAAGCACATAAGTCAAAATACTAACTTAAGAATTTTCTTTCTTGTTCCTTAAGTAAAAATCTGATGTGAAACACACACACAACTTTCTCTTCCCAATGCAAATTATGAACAATATAGCCTAACATTAGTAATAAAACATTATATTTAAACAAAAAAACAAACCTCAATAAATGTCATAACCTAATTTTAATCATGAGTGGAAGACGAAAAAATGAAAAACAAACCTCAGTTTGGCTTAAAAAACGGAAAATCTCTCTTTCACGCTAAACTAGGCTTTGTAGAGAAAAATGCTGTAAGTTAAGTTGTAGATCTTTTAATTTCCTATAAATTTGATTATATACTCTTTTGTCGTAAAATGCATACTATGGCTGAAATCTTAAAAAAATCGATTTTTACACGTTTTCGTGAGGAAAAAAAGAAAGTCGCTAATTACCGTTAAGCGTTATACAAAAAAAAATGTTCGAAATAAAAGTTGTATGATTTTAAATTCTGTACAACTTTTATTATATACATTTTTGCGCTAAAGTGCATATTAAAGTCGTAATCTTAAAAAAACCATTTTTTACGAGGAAACAGTCTCCAAGAATTTCAGCAGACATGGCGCCTACCCTAATTGTAGAGCATAAAAAATTTAGTAAATGCGGCGGTTTAAAAAACAAAATCGTATGAGCCATTTTCGAGAAAATCGCAAAAAAGTGAAAAATGATACGAAGAAACTACTACTTCCGGTTGACCGATTTTGATGAAAATGTTCGTGTCGGGTCCGGTAGTGATACCGAACGTAAGTTTCAAGTTCGTACGATGTTCCGTTCTTGAGATATTTGTTCACACACACACACAGATTAATCGCTAAAAACATGTTTTTTTTTGGGTTCAGGGGGTCTGAAAACGTGTAGATCCGGTGAAAACTCAGTTTCGAAAAATCACATGAAAACAATACTTTTCTTCCTATACATTCATATAGGCAAGAGAAAGTAAAAAAAGAGTAAAAGGCTGACTAACGTTGTTTCTGTACTAAATACTAATGCACTACTATAAAAATTGAAATTTTTGACGTTCAAAAAAATTGGTTGTTTGAAATATTCACGTTTTCTTGTAAATAGTAGCTAGTTTTCTCCTGTATACAGATTTTTACGCAGAAATTTTGTATTTTGTAAAGTGTAGGACTTCAGCTTGAAAATTTCACCCATTTTATTTTCAACCGGAAAAAGCCTTTTAACATAAGGATAAACTCTTAGCATTATGTTAGTGAATAAAAGCATGAATGACTTCGGTGATTTCTGTAGAGAATTATGTGTACATTTACATTTCATCAATCCGGAAATGTAGGTACTAAAGCAAAAAAAGGCAAAATTTTGACTCCTGGACTTTCTTAAATGATGTATTTAATTATCTGAATAGTTAATGAAGGCAAAAAATGACATCTCGGTTGATTTAAAGATAGGTTAAGAGACAGGAGGATCGATGGAGATTTAAAGGATTTTTTCGGAAAATCCGGACGTGGCGTGAATCTCAATAGCCGATTTCTTTTAGGAAATCTGCTAAAAAAACATAACATTAAATTTAATATGCTGAGAAAAATATTGTTATATTTAATCGAGAATAAAGGTGAAGTGGAAAATATTTTTCATAAGCGTGTAATAAAAAGAATTATCATAATAACTCGAACCGGTTTGTTAAGAACCTATTTCAACCGGTTATATAATTAGAATATGCATGTACTTACGCAAGTAACCCATTATATGATATTAATTGATTACGTCTCAAGTATAAATCTATAAAATATAAATTTAAAGGAAATTATTTACGCCGTAGAATAATTTCAAATTTCTTAAAGGACATTAATCAGTTAAATATTCTTGTTATTACTTCAATTATTGTTGTAAGTTGCGTTCAAGTTCATTAGAGAATGCACTTGTTACTGAAACTGGCTATTATCTCATTAATGGAATAGAATTGATGGTCAGTGTTCAGTAATTTTAGTTAACCCTTTTGTCATTAATTTATTTTTACCTTGTTTTCGTAAGGCTATCAACCCTTTCTATTTTTGCTCACTTTATCAGGAACTAACCGTTAATTATGAACTTCCGGGAATTTTAGTTGATTTATTATATAGGTACTGCCAAATACTGTTATACTTTTTTTTTAATATTTTCATTAAGTTTCCTTTAGTTATATCTACATTCATTCGTGATTGTCTGAATTGTTTATTTTATAATCTTAATTTTAAACATTTTCGTGTATTTTTTGAGGTATTTAAAAAAATACTAAAATGTTTCTTGATTGAACATATTTTTCCCTGCCGGTTTACAAATCAACATAACTATTTCAGTGTACACATTGAAATAGTTATGTTCATTTGTAAAAAAAAAAATTTGTTACTCGTACATTAAAATGATTATGTTTTTAAAGTCCACTAAAATATTCATTCCAGCCAACCGACGATCAGAATTACTAGAATAAAAGGCGTAAATGAATTTGTTATTTTTTTTTATCAAGGTTTAATTTATTTTTATTATTTCTAATAGAGATAGGTAGTAACTTATGCATGTGAAACACTGTTTAACCTTAAATACAAGAACAGGACTGAAGAACTTCAGAGAGTGGAAAGTGAATTTTAAAAACGATAATTAACAAAAAAACATCTAGTGGTTGGAAAACACAGACTTCTTCCTGATGTAATGATATATAAGGAAAACGAACCGTTACTAAACATTATGAGGAAAAAAAGATTAGCCTTTTATAGTCCTCTAGTAAAGCTACCTGAAGAAAGACTGACCAGGAAACTGCTAACTTACCAACAGAGAAATAGATTTAAGAATAATTGGCTACGGGAAATAGAAGAAGACCTTGTTCAGAAGCTAGAAATAACGGATGAAAGTTTTTGAACAGGGAGGAAAAAACTACTCTTAAAAACAAGTAAACAAAATTGAAAATCAAAACTCCAACACAAATAAAGTACAACATAACGGAGGATCGGAGATCTAAAAATATTAAAGAGTATTGGGCAAAAAAAAGAAGAAAAGTTCCCAGAAACATCTTCTCATGACTAGTTTGCTCCAATGAGGCCTAAATATAAAAAGAAAGAAATAGGTATTTCGGTGATTTTAAAACACCACAGTAGTGTACTAGATCATTGTGAACGTAATGATCCGGTTAGTTGACTTTTAAAAATGCTTTCTTCACAAATTTTTACTCAAATAAGACGTTTTCAGAACTATTTTAAGAAAACGTTTTAATAGGTAACTAATGAAGTACTTGAGCATTTTTTTAATAGAAAGTTATTTTTGTTAGCGTTACTTTTCGAGGCGCTGCTGTCATATTTCGTTCATATTCATTAGCGCTGGTAATTATTCAGATACCTTAATTTCCTCCATAAGTTGGGGAAGTGTGTTCTATTCTTTTTGAAATTAGATTCTGCAAAATTGTGGATCCCCACTGGCATCTCTGTATTAAGTTGAATTATTTTTGCGTTTTCATTACTAGAAAATTAATCATTTTGTAGTTGCCTTAAATATTACGATCTGCCATGTCAGAATACACTCTATTGTGTATGTTTCGTCGTAAGTTGTACTCAAGTAAATATTAAATCGGTCAGTAAATTAAATTCGGACAGTCTACTGGCCGGCTCAGTGTCCTGGTGTTGCAGTCATAACTAACTTGTACACCAGGGGTCTCGGGTCGATTTCCGGTTGGGTTTGGAATTCATCTTTAGCTATCGCTGTTCACCGTTTGCATTAACATAAATAAATAATTATAGGCCTATAATTTATTACGGTATTATTTATTTTAAAATACGAGATAGTGACGCTGTCATAACGAAATTAAAAATTGTTGATCGAATCTTAAATTAAATTATTGCTCGAATTCGAGAACTGTTAATTAATTTTGGTGAATAATTGTTACAATTCGTTATATTAATTATATTATATTAGTTATAATATTATCTTCTTTCCATTTGGTTTTAAATAATCTGTAAAAATTATTAAATTGTGAACAGATATATCGGCTAGAAAAAGCTACTTAGTTTTTGTTTAATTTCGGATTAGCGCTTTGATGGTTTTTGAAAAAAATTTGGATTTATTAGTTTCACGATAAACATTTTGGTTATTGATTTATGTAATTTTTAATTTTTTCGTTATTTTTGTGTTTTTAACTGTTTCATTCATTTTGGTTTGGTAATGTATAGGCCCTAATGTTGTTGAGGAGCAAAAATTGATATTGTTTCTGGTTAACACTTAATGTTCAAATGTGTGCCTACTGTAAATTTTTTCAAGAACTTTAACAGAATTTCTGTTTTTATTTTATTTGTATTTTAAGAATAGTTTTTAATTATCTGAACATATAAGTTGACGATATAACCAATTTATTGGTAATCGCATTGAGTTGTAAGTTTTTGTTTATTTTATGCGCTCTGCTGCATTTGCTTAACGTATTGGTTTATTCATTCAGTTCAGGTGGCTGACTCCCACAACTAAATGGGTTCAGCAACTGAATGTACTCAACCAATGTCTCACACTAAATATAGATCCTTCTCGGTGTTTATTTTGGTTGTTAAATGCGCAATATGTTAATTTTGGTAAATATTAGATTAGCTGTTAAAATTCGTTTACTAGTTATTGTTTTTCTTCTGCTATATTTCCATCGTCGAATATTTTTTAAGTAGGGAAAGTTAAAATTATTTGTTTTTCTTTAGAGTAGTATTCTGGATCATTAGCAGTCACCGTTATTATTTTAAATAATATTAATATTGTATAAATTTTCCAGGCCTTAACATTTCGGAGTTGGACCGTACGCTACAAACTTTACCAAGGGTTAATTTTTATATTATTTTCAGTACTTTAAAACTTTCATTTTCCATACATTCCTAACTAGCATTTGCGCTTGGCTTATTTTTTTGTAGTAAAGGGTTGAATTAATTAATCTGGTGCAGTACTTTTCCCGGTTTTAGCGCATTTTTTCTTGGTATCACTTAAAGAATGCGTATGCCGATTTTCAGAATTAGAACATTTTTACAGAAATCAGAATTTGTATTTTCTACCCCCCTTTAGGGCGAAGTCGTCAAAATTTGACGTCTCAGTTGAGGTTAGCAAATAATGTAGTTCTAATAAATTAAAGTATCCAGCTGTGCGGGTCCAGTCTTTGATATTCCATGATCATGAAGTTTTCTTTTGCGTATCTTTCGCTTTCTATCAACTTACATTGATTATACCTATTGTTCTGATTTTTCTTAAGAAAGATATATCTTCTTTTTCTTCTCTTTACAGCATTTGCGTATTGTCTGCAAAGATTTTCTGTGTATGCAGAATATCAAATTCTGTTCTCCTTCGTACAACACTTTATCTTTTATAAAACGAGCTTTCAATTTCTGTTTCCTTTTTCTTATAAGAGCCCAAGTTTCGCTGCCATATAAAATTGTTCAAACTGCCATTACGTTATAAAATCTCATCAAAGTATATTTTGTGAGCCTTGTTTTTCAGTGTAGTTGTAATTGTGCGTTATATTCTGTAAAAACAATGTATTTTTTGTCAGCATCGTGCTCTTCGTCAAGACTTATTTGGCAGCCCAAGTAATTTAATTTTCCGATTTTCTCAATAATATAACATCAGTAAATACATTACGAATTCAGAAGAAAGCAAGCGGGGCGTCTAATTCGTATAATAATAATATAAATTATTATTTGCCCTTAGCAAAATTATTATTGCCCATAACAGGCTGGTGGAGTGTTAAATTATTTTCACTCGATATGCTAGTTCCAGGGCTACAACAAAAAGAAGTTGTGTTTCTTATCACTTGGTCAGCCAATCATGACTGAAGCATTTAACAACAAAAGAAGTAAAAGTGTAAAAGACACTAGTCAATAGTAATCTCTTCTGAAAGTTATGAATTTCATTATACAGCCAGACCCTATGGTGAATGAAGTGAAGATGTCATTTACAGAGTGGAAAGTAGATGCTTTTCAGAGGGCCCGCTATGCTGATAACCATTCTTTTCAACTAAATGAGGAAGGCAATGTTATACCACCTCACTCCTCGTTTTACTTAGTAAAACCTCTACAGGTTCAAACCAGCCTTTCGGCTGATGACCTGTACAACAATATAAATTATTATTTTTATTATTTTTTTTTTATTATATAATAATAATAATAATAATTATTATTATTATTATTGTTATTGTTATTGTTACCTCACCGGGTTTGGTCTTGTGGTAAAGTTATCGTCGCGAGTCCGTCGCTTTTAACGCTGATTTTCGGAGACGAAGGTTCCGTGGTTCAAATCCTAGTAAAGATAGTTACTTTTATGCGGATTTGAATGCTAGACAGTGGTTACCGGTGTACTTTGATGGTTGGGGTATTAACCATACTCTCTCAGGAATGGTTGACTTGAGTCAGTACAAACTACTTCCATTTACACGTCATACATATCATCCTCATCTTATTGCGTTATAGAGTTGGTTATTGTTCTAAATGAACAGATTGCAACGTACACACATTGGGGTTAAAAAAATTATTATTAGTTAAATTTTTATTATGTCACAGTTATTATACTAGTTAATATTTTTCTATTATTAGTTATCTCTGCCCATAACAGACAGGTGGAGTGTCAAATTATTTACACTCAATCTGTTCATTGCAGGGCTAAAATAAATAGTTCTGTTTCTTATCACATGGTCAGCCAATTAAATGACTGAATCATTTAAGAACAGAAGAGGTAGAGGTGTAAAAGACACTAATCAGAGTTATCTCCTCTGGAAGTAATGAATTTCATTATACAGCCAGACCCTGTGGTGAATGATATGAAGGTGTCATTTGCAGAGTGGAAAATATGTGCTTTTCAGAGGGCCCGGCATGCTGATAAGCGTAATTTTCCACTCAGTGAGGAAGGCAATTGTAAACCACCTCACTCCTCATTTTACTTAGTAAAACCTCTACAGGTTCAAACCAGCCTTTTGGCTGATGACCTAAACAACATTAGTTATCTATCTTTTTTGAATTTTTGATTAAACTAGTATGCACTATAATTTACTTTTCATTATACTCGTAGTAACTTATTAAAAATATGTAAAATTAGAAATGTCTTTTTTTTAAATCGTGTGTGGTATTGAGAAAAAAAATTGTTCAGTTTACTAGTAATTTATGTACATTTTTATTGTCGTATGCCGTAGTTGGTATAAAGCAATCTGACATAAATTTATGTTGGAGTAGATATAGATAGACGTATACGTTTGTGTACGAATCGTTGTTGCATTTGCTTTATAGCAGCAGTTCGTTAAATGCAATGTGCAGTTTAAAATTCTAGTCTAGACTGTAGCCAGACGGACGGACAAACGGTCTGCAGACTACAGACCGTGTGCTTCTGTGCTAGTTTATTACATTCTACCTTCTTTCTAGTCGATACATCTTACATGATTATACAAAAATATGTATTCGCGCGATACTCAAGAACATGCTTGCGGATAAATATATTTTGTGGCTTCTTGAAGCAGTATTAAATTATTCACAGTTTTCTGTTTTTCTAATATACTGTACTTATAATGGTAATCAATTATTTCGTGTTCAAATAAACTAATACGTTTAAAAACGCATTGGTTGTTTCTGAAGGAATATTGTTAAAAAAATAAATATATATTCTGTATTCCTCATAATTTTAATTATTTTTTTTATAATATTCTTCATACTTATTTCTTAAATTTAAGATATTGTTACGTAACGTTTTTATTCCTTGTGTTCCTGTTGTTTGACGAAACTGTAGAATAAATTGTAATTGTGCCGACCGCATTGGCGTAGTTGGTAACGTGGTCGTCTCTCATCATGCGGTCGTGGGCTCGAATTCCACTCAAGCACGGCATATTTTTATACGTTACAAAAAAAAGAATCATTTCATTCTCACACAGTTACACCCCAACGTCGTCGCTAATGACCGTTGCAGTTAATGCGACGTTAAAAAAATAAATACAAAAAAAATTGTTATTGTAATGTTACTGATTTTATTCTTTTATAAGTCGAAGAAATGCTTTCGTGAAAAATAAAATCTGTTGTGTTTTAAACTACTCAAATACTTATTGCTTTCTCGGTTTTACTCCTAATACTTTCTAGTTATCTTTTTAAAAAATACTAATGTTGATTTTACGAATTACGAATGGGTGGGAAAGTACCAAAAAATATTTATTTATGTATGGTAGGTACACCCTATCTGACCTGTTCCAGCAATTAAACAAAATTTAAATGCTTTATATTTTTCCTCGGTTTTACACCTATTATCTTCTACGTATCCACTATTTAGAAGAATACTAATGTATTTTACAAATTACAGCTGTTTGGGGAAGTACAAAAAAAATTGTGTATTTGCGGTAAATTCACCTGCCTCTTTTCCAGAAAAAAACGAAATTTCAATGCTTTTTTCCTTGGCATCACTTTTCTTGTTTAATAAACGCTAACAAATTTTGGAACTCTAGCACTTCAGGAAGGTATACAAATTACAGCTCTTTGCGAAAATACACAAAAATAATTTATTTATTAACGGTAAATTCACCCTGTCTGCCTCGATTTCAGAAATTAAACGAAATTTCAATGCGTTATTTTTCCTTGGGTTCACTTTTTCTTGTTTAAAAAACGCTAACGATTTTTGGAACTATTCAGGAAGGTACACTAATTACAGCTGTTTGGAAAGTATAAAAAAATATTTAATTATAACTTAACTGGCTGTTTCCCAGAAATTAAACGAAATTTCAATTCTTTATTTTAGCTTGGCATCACTTTTTCTTGTTTAACAAACGCTAACGATTTTTAAATTTATAGCGCTTTAGGAAGGTACACAAATAATTGGTATTGCTTTAGCGTTATCATCCGTGTTTTACTCCTTAGATTGAAGGTATCGCATATCACAAATGTTTTTGTTTTTCTGTTCAACCTACGGAACGGATATACCGAATTCCAACTCTCTCAGTGATCGGAAGTAAGAAAATGTCGGTAAGGTAGTCGGTGAAGGCTTAAGTTTCATACTCTTATAAGACATGTACCGATATATTTTCGTTCGGTTCGGACAATTTTTCATCCGTGAATCGTAATAAAGACATAGAAAAACTAATTTCAGGTAAATGACAGTGATTCAAAAGTTCTTTTGTTCGTGATTCTTGACAGTTCTTATTTCTATTTATTTATTTATTGTTATAAAATGGCTGCTGTTATTCAACTGTATCCTTAGATGAGCATTATAAGGTTGAATAGTAAAATCCACTTCATTTTACAGTAATATGCACAACTAATTATAAGTTACAATCAAATAATTAAGATATTTGATTGTAACCGAGGTTCGATTCCCGACCAGATTGGGATTTTTTCTTCACTTATTTTCCGGTATCCCCGTTTCTTCATCGTCTCTGCATTAGCAGTTATTGCAAAACTGTCAGACGTAAAACTAGCAAAAAATCCGTTATTTTTATGTAATCGTTTGTAATAAAATTAAGAAGTATGTTGTGAACTAAATGTTCAAATACATTTGATAGTCTTGCCGAATTTACTTTTTATTATTTTTAAAAGTTTAGTTCATTACAATACAATACAATACAATTATTAGCCTACATTTAATGTGAATTGTAATCTATATGTATTTTTACTATATCTGTGGTGTTTCTTTATAGGTTTCAAATGATTTTTAAATATATAATATAAATCTATAATTTTAACTCGTCTTTTTTAACATATTTTTCACCTTTTGTATGCTACTGATTTTTATGTAACTCATTACAAATATATATTTGACAGTGATTTTCCAACCGTATATGTTATGTGTTTAAACAATTACGATTATATTAAAAAACAAATTACATTGACTTGATTACTAAAATAAATAAAAAAATGTATTTTTAGATAGTCTACGTTATAATGTATATTTTTCCCCGAAGGCCTTACTTATTGAAACTCATGTTATTTAAACTGTTCTATTTTATTTCAATTGTATTTTTTTATATTTCGCGATAAGATAATGCCAATAATGTATTATTGGCATTGGATTATTTAATGCAGTAACTGTAATGAAATTTTTAAATTATGATATATTTTTATTGCGGTTTTTAATTGACGTTGATGGTGCATGTTTTCAATTGGTCGTTTATTAATCAGTTCAAACCATTTTATTATTTTAAGATTACTATCGGCAGTTTATCAAATTCATAACTTACTGTAGTGTATGAAGTGGGTGGTTTCCATAAGTAAATGTATTGAAGGATAGAGTGTATCTTAGTATTCAAACGTTCGTATGTAACATCCGTTGTTGCAACTCTGTATTAACTACAAGGATTACGGCCACGTTGTAAAGATATTTATGGCCATAATTTGACTTAACTGACTAGTCCGGCTAAAAAGAAGATTCAGCGTTATGAAGAATCTTAAATTTTCGTATCGTAACTTGCATCTGTTGTCCGTAACAGGGAAGTAGAGTTGTAATTATTTGCACTCTATCTGCTGGTTCCAGGGGTTCAAAAAATAGTTATGTTTTTTATCACATGGTCAGCCAAGTGTATGACTGAAGCATTTAAGAACATAAAAATAAGAAGTGTAAAAGACACTAGTCAAAGTTATCTCCTCTGAGAGTAATGAATGTCATTATACAGCCAGACCCTGTTGTGAATGAAGTGAAGGTGTCATTTGCAGGATGGAAAGTTGATGCCTTTCAGAAAGCCTGGGATGATGATAAGCATGCATTTCCACTCTGTGAGGCAGGCAAGGTAAACCATCTCACTACTCGTTTTACTTAGTAAAACCTCTAGAGGTTCAAATTAGCCTTTCGGCTGATGACCTAAACAACAACTTATATCATGTAATACTGTATTTCTACGCCATTTTGAAATATCAGCTTTTTCTGTGATTTTATTTAAGTTTTATTAATTTACATGTGTATTAAAGTACGTAGCCAAAACGGATAATCCTGCTTGTTACGACGTTTGACATACGTAGATTTGGACTCAGTTTCTAGTGAAGTATTTTAACCGTACTTGCTTTTCTTTCGAAAAATTATCTATATTTTTGTACTCTTCTAACTTTAATTGAATTAGGCCAGCGGATATATTATTGTTTTACTTTCTCTTGCCTGTATAAATATATAGGAAGGAAAGTATTGTTTTCTTGCCGATTTTTCGAAATCGAGTTTCCACCGGATCTACACGTTTCCAGACCCCGTGAACCCAAAAAACATTTTTTAGCGATTGGTCTGTGTGTGTGAACAAAATATCTCAAGAACGGAACATTACACGAATATTTTCATCAAAATCGGTAAACCGGAAGTAGTAGTTTATTCGTGTCATTTTTCACATTTTTACAATTTTCTCAAAAACTGCTCCTACAATTTTTTTCAAGATTGCCTCATTTACTACATTTTTTTTATACTCTACATGATAATCTAGGTGCCATGTCTGCTGAAATTCTTGGGGAGGCTTTACTCTTGTAGGAAAAAATGTCTTTTTAAGATTGCGGCCTTAATATGCAATTTACGGCAAAAGTGTGTATAATAAAAGTTGTAGATAATTTAAAAATCAGAGGT
This sequence comes from Catonia carolina, assembly GCA_035578175.1. Taxonomy (NCBI): domain Eukaryota; kingdom Metazoa; phylum Arthropoda; class Insecta; order Hemiptera; family Achilidae; genus Catonia; species Catonia carolina. The sequence goes on from JAQMRL010000002.1 coordinate 89,630,138, forward strand.
TTTTTTTGTAGAGAATTTAAAAATTCTCACCAAAGAAATTTTGTTTCATCTAAATACATTTCGAGGAATTGGCAAGAAATAATCATGTAGATGTTTAACCTTCTATTCTTGGTATCCAGCGCTTTAGACTTAAAACCGATATCTATATAGCTTATTTTTTTGTTTTTCATACTACCTTTATTAATTATTCAAAACTGATATGATAGATGATTATAAAGGGATATACATAACAATACATTTTTAGGTTTACAAAGAATAACGTTTTAATAGCAACATGCATTGCATAGAGAATGCCCTTGGTGTTAACAATGTTTGCTTTTTTTTAAGTACGTAACATATTTTCATATGCCATTGTTAACTTTATTCTATCAAATTGAACTTATTTGTGTGGCCTTGGTATTAATCATATTTTACTACAGTTGTACAATCGTTTACTTTGTTTTTTGGCTATATATATTATTGTGAAGTTATATGTTAAAATGTTACACACATGCGATAGGATTGCCTTGTGCGTTTTAATGATAACGTTGTACGCTTATACAGGCATTTTACTAATAAATACAGATTTATCTTCTATACTTATTATATTTTGTAGATAGGGTAAAAAATAAATACGATCATATCTGTTGCTCACTTTGAAATTATCAATTTTTTTTGTGGAATTGAAAAATATTCTATTATGATTTTTACGTATCAAGAGATTGAAGTTGACAGAAAATTCGACGTTTTCTCTTCCTTTCAACGTTGAACTCGTTATGAAATTCAATTTATTATGCAACGCAAATTTCTTTTACTTTTTTCACTCCAGACCTTTTATTTTTGTGCCATTTCTTTTTCTTCTCTTGATGCTAACAAAAACAACTTTTCTCTTGTTTCAAAACCTTGATTAATTAATTTCTATTGTTCATCCAGTCTTTCCTTTCATTTCTTTTGTATTATATGATGCACTATTCATGAATATTTAAATTATTAGTTTCAAACGGTATGCGGGATTCCTATATAGCTATAAGAATTGGAAAAACAATGTAGTTTATTGTACTGTGGTGATTCTACGCGATGCGACTGAATCTGATTTCTCAATTCTAGAACGCGGAATCAATACTGTCTTACAATTGGTTATAAACATTCACATTTAATTTTAAACAGTGAATAATTTTTCTGGCGTTTATAGATGTTGGACAGCCGTCTGTGTGTCTGAACTTATCTACATTTTACTGAAATAAACAGAATATCAAGATTTATACCATGGCATTTTAAACAAATTACATTCAGTTACGGCTGTTAGTCGTATTTATTATTTCAGTGCATCGTGTAAGTTAAAATACGTTACATAATGTAAAGTTTTTCAATGGGTATCTTTATTGTTACGTATTATACCTATAATGATTGTCCCTAGGCCTGTCAAAAATTTTCCACACACTTGAGAATCAAGAATTAATTTTTGATATTGATATGTTGTTGTTTAGGTCATCAGCCGAAAGCCTGATTTGAACCTCGAGGCTTTACTGAATAAAACGAGGAATGAGACTGTTTACAAATTGCCTTCCTCACTGAGTGGAAAAGTATGCTTATCAGCATGTCAGGTCCGCCGAAAAGCATCTACTTTCCACCCTGCAAATGACGCCTTCACTTCATTCACCACTGTATAATGAAATTCATTATTCTCAGAGGAGATAACTAACTATCTTTTCCACCTCTACCTCTTCTGTTCTTAAAGGCGTCAGTCCTATAATTGGCTAACCACGTGATAAGAAACAGAACTGTTTTTTGTAGCTGTGGAAGTAGCAGATAGACTGCAATTAAACTATAAATTATGGGAACACGAGGTTTCCCAGTTTCATTTATTTATTTTTTTGACTTTAGTATGTGTATACGTTGCAATCTGTTCAATGTAGAACAATAATCAATCCCATGACCCAATAAGATGAGGATGACGTGTAAATGAGACGTTGTTTTGTTCAGGCTCGGGCTGACCAGTCCGGAGAAAGTATGGTTAATTGGACCCTCACCATTAAAGTACTAACTACTGTCTAGTATTCAAACATATAAAAGGAACTATCGTTACTGGAATTTGAACTACGGACATTAGCTGTCAAACAGCTGACTCGTGGTGACGGTTAACTAAAAGATCACCCCAGTGAGTTGTTTCATTTATTACTACTTTTCTGCCGACCGCATTGGCGTAGTTCGTAACGTGCTCGCCTCTCATCATGCGGTCTTGGGTTCGAATTCCATTCAGGCTCGGCATATTTTCATACGTTACAAAAAATCATTTCATTCTTCACCGTCTGTATTAGCATTAATTGCAGAACAGTCGGACGTTAAACAAAAAAAAAACTACTTCTGGACCTTAAATGCTTAAATTTTGTATTTTATGTTCTAATTTTCATGTTTTGAGGATTGGTTTGAAGATTACATTGGTTACGTATACATAAGTGACAAGAATAAGTTTTTTTTAATCTCAAGGAGAAAGTTGAGGGTACAAACTCAAATTCAAAGGAGAATAGTGCTCACGGGTTAAACATTTTTGAATGTGTACGAACATGAATATGAACATTGTTTTGAAGGGCGTTTGTTTTTCATTTTACATCGTTTAATAATGGTTAAACATAGGATATATTCTTCATTATTTATATTGACTAGAGAAAGTCGTGTGAGTGTATACCACATGTTTTTACTTGAAGAATGAGTTCTTATCCTTTACGGGTAGTTCGTTACATACTAGAGTTAACCTCTCTCTGTAAACAGCTCTACAGCTTGTTAAATAAATGTAAAATAATTTGGCGCAGCCGGATCTTTGCATAAATATATATATATATTTTTTTGGTTTTCAATTTGAAAAAGGAATTAAAGAAATGTCTTATCTGGAATAAGTAAATTCACCGGTTTGAAACGCTTTAAATGTTAACTATGTAGTTATCATGTATTGTATTACAGCTAGTTCGAAAATGAAATAACCAAATACTGTACAATTAATTGGTTTATATATTTAAATATTGTTAGCTAGAAATATTACAACAAATTGAAAGTCAAAAATAACATTAATTCAGATTATTTTGATTGAACATAATTCGGTTACTGTTGATAATATTAAAAATAAAACCCTTGTATAATTCCAATACTGTACACATTACGTATCATTATGCACACGAATACCAAACAATTTCTCCATATGCTTTTAGTTTAAGTTTGATGTAACGTTATCCGTAGCTACATTGCGTTTGTTATTATATTGTTAGTTGTTTTCTTTTTGTAATAGAAAGACGTTTGAAAAATAATACTCTATATTTATATGCCATTTTTATTATTTCAGAGACACACGCGACTTCCAAAAGTTTATAAGCATGCTGTATGTAAGCGATAGCTTATTTTATAACATTACTTAGTTCTGCTGCAGGAAATGACCACTTCCTGTAACTCCAGGTGTATACTTAATACCATCAAAATGGCATTTTTATTATTTTTTAATATATGACGTAAATTATTTTCGGATTTTCAGTACTTATACTACGTAAGTTGTTTGATGTTTTAAATTTATTTTGTGTGTTAAGTTTTAGGTTTATTATTTATTATGAAGTAAATAAATATTATTACCATCATTTTAGCGTCCTGAATTGGATCTCTACCATCTGCATTAATTATTTCTTGAGAATTTATCGATTTCGGTTAATAAATTAGTATCAAGCGGCCAAATTAGTGAGAATAAATTACATTTATCACTAGTGATCTCGATTTTAAGGGGACCCGAAAAGCAAAAAACTTTAAAAATTTAAATTTAAATTTGGCGAAATTTGATAGCGTATGATTTTGTGAATGCAATTATATATAATAGTTTGTTATTTTGTTTTTAAATTTTATTTAAAATAAATTGTTTTGAAATAGCTTGCACCAGTTTTTTCACTACTTTCGCGACTAGACAACAAGTTTATTGTAAAAATGTTGTAATTTTTGAACAAATTGATACATTTTTTTTTTTTGTTTATTTCACTCTCTTTACAGTGAGCGGTGTAGCTGCGCGAACAGTTCGACTCTTTACACTCACTGTGTAGTCGACCATTAGGGTCAATGTTGCTTTACACACTGAATCGGCCCGGTTTGCTGCCGGGACTGTCGACTGGACTACCCAATTGTCGGCCGCCAGTTTAAATAGTATGGTTGACTACACCCAGCAAACCGGCCCGGCATGCCGGCGTGTGTGTAGGAGTCATCGGATTCAGTCGGTAGATTTCGTGTCTTAGTGTAGAACTGCCTGTTTAATCACAGGCGCTGAACGTTGAAAATTATTATTTATTACCGACGTTAAAAACATTCAATTGTAAACATTGCATACAACAATTAACGCCTACCACATAGTACAACACATTACAGACTAATGTTTTCAAGTTAGCTGATATATAACTTTGCTAGAGCGACGTGACTCTGATCGCAGCTAGTACAGCACTGACCCCCCCCCCCATTCGCCGTGGTAACCACCGTTACGAAAATAAACCTTCTGCGCACTTCAGAAAACCGGAAACTTTGAGGTACTTACGTAGTAATACGTACTTGTTGTTTAGGTCATCAGCCGAAAAGCTGGTTTGAACCTTTCTAGAGGTTTTACTAAGTAAAAACTGGAAGTGAAGTAGTTTAATATTGCCTTTCTCCCTGAGTCGAACGAGTATTCTTATCAGCATGCCAGGCCTTTCGAAAATCATCTACTTTCCACCCTGCAAATGACACCTTCCTTCATTCACCACACGGTTTGGCTGTATAGTGGAGTTCATTACTTCAGAGGAGATAACTCTGACTAGTGTCTTTTACGCCTCTACCTCTTCCATTCTTAAATAGTTCATTCATATAATTCGCTGACTGTGATAAGAAATAGAACTATTTTTTGTAGCTCTGAAACAAACAGATTAGGATGCAAATAATTTAACACTCTACCTGCTCGCTATGGGCGATAGTACGCAGTATAGGAATGTATTAAGGTAACTGTCGTTTATGAAATTATTTGCTGTTTTCCAAAAATTGTTAATTTTTGTACAAAAGGAACTTTTTCTCATGAACGGGTAAAGTTAGAGTTGACATTTTCAGGGTAGTTTTATGTAATAAGGACACAAGATGTCACAGTGGTATTTTTCATATACCTACATAAGATCTGTTGAAATTATGAACAGTAAAGCATGCAATTTTAAAGATCTTTTGTAACTTGATCTAAAAAAATTTTACTAAAAAAACATGCAAAATTTATCGTCTGTGGAACCGTGAGAAGTTAAGTAATTATAGAATAAAGCACTGGTAAAAATTTGAAAGATGTATATCTGATAGAAGTTATGTTCCTAATATTAACATGAGGAAATATAGGAATTCCGGGTCCCCTTAACCGACTTGGATGAAACCAAGCGTCGGTCGGATAACCGAAAAGTCGGTTTATAGAATTGTCGCTCATTTACAACCCTTTATAACTAAGAATTGATTGTATTTTTGTTGTGACCCAATTTGAATTTAAAATACACAAACACATTTAACTATCAAAGTTATATGAAATAAACTATTTAAAAAAGTAACTCTCTTGGTTAATGGAAAGAGAGAGAGGCCAATACACATGAGAAGGGAAGAATTGAATCTTATGATTTCATGTTTAATTGTTCTCGAAAGTTTTAATTACATTTACTGAACCGTCAAGTATATTCAAACCACGGGTTGTTCATAGTATTTTGTTTTCAAAAAAATTGTCTACGTATGACTTTCTTTCAGTGTGATTTACCGTCTGCATTAGCAGTAATTGCAGAACAGTCGGACGTTAAACAAAAAAAAAAAAAAAAAAAAATTCAGTGTGATTTAGAGTAGAGTACATTATCAAATATAATTCAGTGGCGTCATTGCTTTTAAGGGAAAGGGGTAAAATTGGCCTTGATCTGTTGTTCTACCTGGCCGCAAATGCTGGTATATAATGAGGAGGGGATTGCCGCGCCGGAAATATATTATTATTAGAATCACGACATCGGCGAGTGCGAGAAAGATGGCATCAGTTTTAAAAGGAGACCGACGTACACATTATTTTACTTCCGTTTAAAATTTTGTATTTAGTTTAAATTTTGTTTTGTAAATAACACAAGTCAACACTATTTAATAGCGCAATTAAAAGTTCACCGGATTGTCATCACTTAATTATTTGTAACAGCCCACTTTATTTTTACGTGTTAATTTTATAAATAATATTGTTAAAATGCCGAGAGTTCGTGTTATTCATAAATTATTATTTATAATAATAGCACATTTTATTAATAAACCAATATAAGTAAATATCTCGTTTTGATTAGTAATAGAAAACTTTTACTCACCTTAATTAGTTATTTATTATTCTATTGAAAATAATGTGAAACGTACTGGTATAGTATTTAGTTTAATAATAAATCTGATCGTTTTTCCCGCTAAAGTTTTGAAAAACACTCAATAATTTGGAACAGTAATTATTATTATTGTTATTATTACGTTGTAAAAATTTAATGGAAAATAACTAAAGGAACTACACTAGATTGCGCGAATAACTCAATTTTTGATTTTTTTGTGAGGTTAATCGTTTTTCCTCTGGACCCTTTAATGAGTATTATTATTCTGTTGAAAATTAAAATAGAAAATAAAGCTGGTTTAATTATAATAAATCTTGAATAAAGAAACTTAATACAGTACCTAGTTCTTGAAAAATTGTATCGATAATTAGAAATTATGAAGAGTTAAAGCTTGTGCTTGTAACTTAAGAAACTGCCGAACCGATTTCGTTGAATATTTCATTGATCTAGGGAATGTTATATGCTATTTCATGAATGCGAGGAGACATTAATCCCGGTAGTGTTCATCGTATTAATGTAATTGCTTATTGTACCAAGCCTATTTTTTTACGCTTGTCAGTAGTAGTATTGAAGTCTCCTGGCCGCGGTACGAACGCTGATCTGAGATAGTTTCGTGGTGGGATTGCCACCTCATTGTTTCTTAACCAACAGGGTTTGCTATCAGGATTTTCTCCCCCCCAGGTTTTTTGGTCGTTGTAAATCTCCTCATCTGTTTTTAGAGCTGTTGACCGTTTTCTTTTTTTGCCTCAGTTGATCCGCGGGTGCTTATTCAGTGAATGCTTAAAGACATTCCTACCTTATTCACACCAAGGATCTACAGGAGCGTTCCCGATCAGCCATTGGGACGCGCCGTGTCGGAGTTGAGGCCCCCCCGTTATGTCTCAAAAAAGGTTATGCCCAGTCCCCACTCTTTTCAGAGACAGACCCTCCAGTGAGCTAGACAGGCATGGGCAGATCATTTATTTAGTAAGTCTTAGTACTATTTAGAATACATGGCTTTATGAACCGAGGGTTAAAAGAGGAGTGAGGAGACGCCTGAACAGGCTCAATTACAGCCTAATCCATGATGGACGATGACTTGTTCAGCTACTTCGCCAGTAATGGAATTTTCGGTCTTTTATAAAATATTTCCGTTGACATAACTATTACGCCTGCCCATAACAGACAGGTGGAGTGTCAAATTATTTACACTCAATCTGTTTGTTGCAGGGCTAAAATAAATAGTTCTGTTTCTTATCACATGGTCAGCCAATTGAATGACTGAATCATTTAAGAGCAGAAGAGGTAGAGGTGTAAAAGACACTAATCAGAGTTATCTCCTCTGAAAGTAATGAATTTCATTATACAGCCAGACCCTGTGGTGAATGAAGTGAAGGTGTCATTTGCAGAGTGGAAAATATGTGCTTTTCAGAGGGCCCGGCATGCTGATAAGCGTACTTTTCCACTCAGTGAGGAAGGCAATGGTAAACCACCTCACTCCTCGTTTTACTTAGTAAAACCTCTACAGGTTCAAACCAGCCTTTTGGCTGATGACCTAAACAACAACAACAACTATTACGCGTCCATGGTGAAATTTTGAGGAAATCACAGTTAGTTCTTTTTTTGTTATTTTATATGTGAACATCGAGTTCATCGTTCTCAAAGTATCGGCGAGTTTTTAACAAAAAAATTGATCTGATCATATTATTGTTATTTACTTATGTTAAAAACATTATGTACAGTGTTGTGCATACGTAGTATTTGTACGTGATATAGTGAATTGTGTGATAATTTAGTACAAGCGTGAACTAGGTACAGGTAAAATTATATGGATGGATTTTGAAAACCTTTGATATGATCATCAATCGTAGTTTTAATGCAGATTAGTTTTAGTGTATATTTCTCTCTCTAAAATAAGTCTCATAGAAGCCGGAACGCTTTAGAGTTAATTTTATAGAATTATTGGTGAAGGGCAGTAACTTGATGGTTTTTAAGAGGAAAAAAAATTCCTTAGTCCCTCCAGTAGTTATACCAGTACTGTTCGCGTTGTTTACAATGGGGTAGCATATTTTCCCCTTTCTTTACGCCAAATTTTTAATGGTAAATATGCAATAAAAATCTTCGTATACAGAATTGAATTCGGGATCTCACAATTCTAAAAATAATCTTTTATTGTAGTAGGTCAAACTTTTTAACGATCCTATAGAATATTGTATTAACTTGTAATGATGATTTTGAAATAGATAAAACTAAAAGAGGTACTTCGTGTATGATGTAGGAAAACAAGGTAGAATGACTCTATCAGTTAACACTACCTATAGTATCGTTATAATACTTTATACTGTACACTATGAAACTTAGCTCGTAGTTCTTGAAGTCTTTATGCTGTCTACTTTATGAATAACTCACGTGATCCTTTATACTACTGCACTATCATTAGCTGTTTACAACAAACAACGCGAAGCAAAAGCACGATCTTTTTTGCATAATATTATCAAAGGAAATCCATAAATACATGCAAAGCGTCGTAAATAACCTGCACCATTGCACCAGCTTTTGTTTTGTAATAAGCAAGCTCTTTACTAAATTAATTTATATTAATGTCTAAATTAAATGTCTTGAATTGATGAATAATATAATAAGATGTATTTATTAATAATATGCTCTTGTGGTATCCATTTGACAAACGATTTTATGTCGTGTAATACGTAGTCTACGTTCAATTTTTTTATTTATTTATTGATTGATTTTGATACACTGTTCACAATAAAATACAATACGTGACGACATTTAATCTAAACAAAATGGTTTATGTGAAGCAGTTCATCACAGGTATCAAAAAGTTTTGTAATCAGGAAAATGAAACGACTCAATAAAGGTATTGATTGATTGCAATACATTTTCAATGAGATTTTTTGTAGGATTTCATGCGTGTAAAACCTTTTCAAGAAGCTATGATTGTGGTAAAAATGATTTTTTGTGGATTTTCTTTTCAATTCAATTTATTGCAAAAGTAAATGTACAAAGTAAGGAAATATTACAATAATATTAAAATAGTTTGTATAAAAAATATGTAAAGTAAATTATCAATACCTAATTTCTTATTTTTGGTAGCATTAGCAGGAGTTTTTTACGACCTACTATTTTGCAAATTAATGTTAATACAGAGACAATGAAGGGTGACAGATAAAAATGGATGATGAGAAATGCTTGGTACCCGATCGGGAAATGAACCCGTACCCCCTGGTATAGAAGCACTGTCCAATACAATATGGGCCGGCAATTTGCAAATGAGACCCACACCACGGATGTCCATGCTAGGTGTAAATAACAGAAATGATAGAATTTTTAAAACGCTACAGATTTTTTAACAATAATAAATACTCAAACTATGAGAGCAATCAGCAAGATTTAGCTAGAATTTGTATGTGTGTGTGTGTGTTTTTCATGTAAAACCACATAAGTTGCCGCATAAGTAAGCATCGGATTGTACTTAGCATTTATATGCATTTATAGCGTACAAAGACATAAGACAGTAGTTAGAGTTATCTCCTCTGAGAATAATGAATTTCATTATACAGCCACACCCTACGGTGAATGAAGTAAAAGTGTTATTTGCAGAGTGGAAATTAGAAGCTTTTCGGAGGCCCTGCCATGCTGGTAAGCATACTTTTCCACTCAGTGAGGAAGGCATAGTAAACCACCTGGGCATAGTAAACCACCTGGCTCCTCGTTTTACTTAGTAAACCCTCTAGAAGAGGTTCAAACCAGCCTTTCGGCTAATGACCTAAACAACAGCGTACAAAGATACTTGGTAGCATATGTATTTTTCTCAATATTTTCTCGTGTTCCTTCTTTGCCGTAAAATACATATGAAAACCCTTTTATACATACGAATCGTACCGTGGGTTAACATGCGACAAAAAGTTTTTGAGAAAAAATGTCGTGATGTGACTATCTTTGCTGCTGACAGACATTTGTCGTTCCAGCTTAGAGTTCGCAGGGCGTTAAAATTTTATAGCGGTAGTGAGCGAGGTGGATCCCATTGTATCACACGCTACGTATAGAACGGTTGAAAGTATGTGTACGACCATATAAAAGTGCAGGCCTTCCATCATACAAATCGAAGTTGAAAAGATGTAACTTTTGCTGTAACGTTTTTCTAAAAGTTATACGACACGTTTTATATTACGGAACGGCAAGCTTTACGGTACGCACTACTGTTCATTAATGGACTTGCTAGTTACTTTTCTTTAGTAGATGCGACTTTAAACCACATGTTTGCACTTGCATAAACATTTTATGCAAGTGCATAAAATTTGCATAAAAATTTTTAGAGGGTTCAAACATTAACACCATTATTGATGGTGTTATGGCTGTATTTTTTTAAAACTAAAATTATTTACCTTGAAAAAAGTACTTATACCATCTTAATGGAATTAGCATATGTTGTAGTTACTTGAAGGTACTTTAATCTTAATTGTTCGATCTAATTTAAAGAAAATTATATTATTCAATTCCATTTTTATAATTTTTTATTTTGGGACTCCTAATCTCGGTGCTGCAGTTTTTAAAAAACAAAGAAGTTAATTGAAAAACCTTTCAAAATTTTTTTCAGATTTTAGCCTAATTAGTTCTGTAGTTATTAGTTTAGGTTTTTTTTGTTTTATGTTCGGTTGTTATCCACATTAAGGCTAAATGCAGAAGGTAATGGGATAGTAAAAAACATACCAGATCTGATCGGGCTGTCCCCTACTGCCGGTTATTTATAATGTTTCAACTTCGTTATATATGCTATTATAGTCGCGGAAAAGTAAACACACTGGTTTCTTCACTTGTGATGTATCATATTTTACATTTACCGTACAATATTATAACATTGTTAAGTTATTCAGTTAGGCCCTATACAACGTACGCTGTTTAAAATGTCACGATTGTTATAACTTTTATTACAATTAATTGTGAAAGAGTCACGTCTTAACTCTTTTCGCTCGCATTCCAATCGTCAAGTTCATGCCGTAGTTTAGTTTCTGTATTAAAAAAAATAAAATAAAAAAAGCAAGGAAAAGTTATGTACGTGTGTTTTCTTGTGTTACTGTTTGTTCTTACGTACGCGTAAAATGTTAGAAGGACATTGGTAAAGTATCAAATTAGATTTTTATTTTGGCAGACCATTTTTTTTCTGTTAATCTATATTTTCTTATAATAAATTTATTATTATATAGTTGTAAAGATCTATAATTACAATACGTTTTAGCTTTGCTTTGTGGGTTATTTACATTTTATATGGTGAATTTCCTTTAAATACAGGGTGTGTAAAAAGTCCGAACCGGTTAATTTTTAGTCAAATAGCTCATTATGGCGAAGAACAAGTAATGAGAATCAGTCGAGATACAAAAAATATACTTTTTAAGTACCCGAAATTTACGTCCGCTATATTGAATCTACCTTTTGTTTATAATAGTTTGTGCTCATGATTTCGATGTAAAATTTCAAGAGAAAAACAATGGAAAACTCCGTTTAACGATATCTTTCATCGTTCTTTAGATTGAAAGCTTTCATCGTTCTTACATTGAAATGTCGAGTTCGGGAAAAACGCTATCGCCAACCTGTGCCAACATTTATTATTTGCGGTACAATAACATAAAAGATATCGTCTTCTTAGGCAAAAATCAATTCTGTAATCCATTTAATAATATCTCTTCTCGTTAGTTGATTAAACTATAATTGAATCTGTTATTTCAGAAAGTCCTTAAGTCAAAATTTTACATTTCTTTCTTTCGTATATTTTAGGACTAACTGAATGTAAACACAACATCCCTATAGAAATCTCATAAGTTTGGCTTTCCTTAAGTATTAACACTAAGAATAGGCTTATCCTTAAGGATATAAAGTGCTTCCTCCTAATTTAAAAATGCAAGTTTATAATATTTTGAAGCTTGAGCTCTGCTTTTTGGTGGACGAGGCTGTACAAAATATCTATGGAAAATCTTTTTAAAGAAGGTAACTATACTTTTTGTGCCGACGACGGAGAAAGTGAATAGTCCTGGAAACCAACTTTTTTTCTTAAAGTTAAGAATTTCAATTTTTACTATTACAAAAAGCTACGTAGGTCACCAATGGTAAACTAGTGAAATAAATTAATGAATACTAATTATTGTACAACACCATTTTCTTCTGGTATGACAACGTATTTTACAGATAACAATTTAAGTTAGCATTTTACTCCAGTTTATTTCAGAAACATCTTTAAACCTTCAATATAACAAGTGGATTATCGTTGAAAAGACAAAAGTATACATTTTATTTTAAACGGTACAGCCTTCAGAACAAATTTTGAATATTGTGTTTTATTAAAACGTAGAAAATTACTAGTTTTTTAATTTTTGTTTTCAAATGTTAGTTTTTTTACTTATGGGCTTTCTGAAATGATAGATTCAATTTTTATTGCGATTTTTGATAACCAAGTGCTCTAAACACCTTTCTTCTCTTTTTGTGGGAATAAAACATTAAAATAAAAAGTTGATGTCATATGACGTTCATGAGGAAATTAGGTTAAGCGGTTTATTATCGAAGTACAGTTCGTAGACTGATAAGAAAGTAGGTACCGTGTGTGTGAATGGTAAGTTAGACGGTTCGGTGTGTCTATTATTTTGTAACAGTATGCGTCATTCGTTAATTGTAGGTTTGGCTAAAAGAAGTGGTGCCGAGTTGGCAAGTGGATTGCATGTTTAAATGTCGGATTCCGGATTTGCATCTTATATTATGAGATAGTAAAGTAGTAGCGATATTTTTATACGCCATCTGATGGTGAAAGTGTTGTGTTGTTCTGCAATGAATTGCTCACTAATAATAGCCACCTCTCGTTCGTTTTGTGCAGTTTTTTGCGCGATTAACGAATATTACATATCAATTTTATTTACATAGCAAGTAAGTAAATGTTTAGAAGAAAACGAAAGGATAGTAAGGTAGGTTAAGTAACCGGCTTAACAATTCAGAAGAAGTGAGAGGAGATTCGAGACCGGCCATGCAACTGGCCCCCTCATCTTTGATCGAGTAGGATGGGAAGAGGACTTCGGTGAGGGCGGAAAGTAGTGAAGTGTTGGTTTACGGCGTGAGGAGGAGGAGGTGACCTTGCCCTTGGTAGCTCCCACCACAATTTTCTCTTCCTCTATTTTATACTGTAATATTATTACACACAATACTTACGTCGGTTTATCATCCTGTATGTTCACCTAATGACGATGTACGTTGCAATATGTAATTACTGGACCTCTATAAATTATCTCCGGAGGCCCTCACGTTGTTTGTTATTGCAAGTGAACCTGAAAAATTCTTGGCGTAGCCTACAAATTATTACCAGGAAATTCTGATCGCCGATCGGGTTGTAAAACCCCATCTAAACAAAATTAAAATACTTTTTAAAATGAATCACCCGATTTTATTTTCTACTAATTTTCTCGTTCATCGTAATCTACCTTCATTAATGTAACGTTTGTTTTGCATATAATGTATTCTATTAATATATTGGGAATTCTTAATCGTATAATATGATTTGGATTTCCTTTCAAAATGTTTGTCTATTTATTGTTTTAATCAATAGCCGTAAGGTTGATTTCAATACTTAGAAGTTTTATTAAATATTAAGAGATGTCAGGTGGTTTACCATTCACCACAGGTCTAGTCTTATAAAGAAATCCAACAGATCCTTTGTAGATTTTTACTTAATAAGTTTTTAAGAAATTTTAAGCCGGTCTGTCTAGTTGAAAAAAACCTAAATTTTGTTTTCTTCTCCTCTATTTTTAACATATCCAGTATACGATTCGGTTTAATCATGGATCAAACCCTAAGGACAATTTTTTAAATAATAACTGAGATTTGTGTACCAGCTACTTACCGGTATTTTATAAAGAGATTTCTTCATTATGTGTTACTGCTAAAACAAAAATTTATACATATTTTTTCGTGCATCGGTTCCCTGAAATAATCTTAGTTTTCTGGATTAGTCCTTCCAACTTCTTTGACTATCTTTTTCGCGGCCTACCCACATCTCTTCGCCCATCAGGTATGTAGTTTAATGCTCGTTTCCCCCATCTATTCTCACTCATTCGTATCAAATGTTCCTCTCATTTCTGTTGTTCGGTATTTATTTAGTCATTTAATATTCTAGTCACGTGAGGAAGGGACAAAACAATTTTTTATAGACCTGGTACCTGCTAGTGCAGGTTAAGTGCAGTAGATTTAACGCTTCACCTATCTGTAACGGGCTAATTACTTATCTAGTGACAAAAAATATTTGAATATATTCCGTTTTTATGTAATTTTTTTTTTGTTTCATTAGTACCGAAACTTTTTAGGTGTTTATTTTGATCTAATTTTTACTTTCTCTTTCTTATATGAATATATATAGGAAGGAAAGTATTGTTTTCATGCCGATTTTTCTAAATCGAGTTTTCACCGGATCCACACGTTTTCAGATCCCCTGAACCCAAAAAAAAACATGTTTTTAGCGATTGTTTTAGACATGGTTTAGTGATTGGTGGTTGGGGCGATTTGTGTTGTGTGTGTGTGTGTGTCCACACACACACACACAAATTTTTTTTTTTTTAATTTAAGAATTTTGTAAATTTTAAAATTTTTTTTGTAAATTTTTAATTTTTTTTTTTAATTTAAGAATTTTGTAAATTTTGAATTATGTCGTGACTTCTTTTAGGAATTTGTAGTCTATGTAGAATATTCTGAATTGTGTGTGTGTGTGTGTGTGTGTGAACAGAATATCTCAAGAACGGAACATCGTACGAACTTGAAATTTGCAACAAGTTAGGTACCACTACAGGACCCGACACGAACATTTCCATTAAAATCGGTCAACCGGAAGTAGTAGTTTATTTGAGTCATTTTTCACTTTTTTCAATTTTCTCAAAAACGGCTCCTAGGATTTTTTTAAAAATCACCTCATTTACTACATTTTTTTTGTTCTACAAGATAGGGTAGGCGCCATGTATGCTGAAATTTTTGGGAAGGCTGTTTTCTCGTAATTTTTTTTTTTTAAGATTGCGGCTTTAATATGCATTTTAGCGCAAAAATGTATAAAGTTGTAGAAAATTTAAAAAAACCTACAACTTTTATTTCAAACATTTTTCAAATATATGGGGTGAAATTTTCTTTAGACAAAGAAAACCGCATTGATCATCAAAGTGACACTGCCTTGGAAATAAAATTTAAGGAATGTTCGTTCACGCCCTTCTGGATCAGTGTCCAAAAAGAATACCTTTTTTTTGGGTGAAATTTCCTTAAAAGTACTCATTCCCTTTGCTACTACATATTCTTGTAAAACTGGACTTTTTACTCTTGCTGCCATGAAGAGCAAAACTATCGTTCAAGATGAGTTGTGACAAGAGAACTTAAGAGTTGCACTGTCGGAACTGACTCCTCGTTTCAGAAAGCTTTGTGTTGAGAAAAAACAGGTTCGTAGGAATAGGCTTTAAACATTTAACTTAAATAAGAATTACCAGAAGAACTGTTATTAAAAGAAACCACACTTAACAATTATATATATAAGGAGGCGTGGCTTAAAGTTAAACCATATCGAAGGGGCTCGAAATAAACAGTTTGAGAACCGCTATAAGTTTTCCAAAAGAAATTATTATTCTTTGTTTCATAATGTGGCTCTTAATTTAAGAATTTTGTAAATTTTAAATTATGTCGTGACTTCTTTTAGGAATTTGTAGTCTATGTAGAATATTCTGAATTTATTTAGTTACATCTTATTTTTTTATTAAAACTTGATAACCGAGTTTTTTAAATTGTAGTGATTTTTATTCATACTTAGTATAATAGTAGAGAATTTGTGTTGACGACATTATGCTACAATATTAACTAACTGTAAAGAGTAATACGAACACGGTGTATTAAGGCGCTATTATTGACGGAAAGTGTATCGAGTAAAAATTAAAATGAACTTGCATTAGATTCTCTGTTGCTGTTTAATGAATTTATTCTACAGTGCTGTTTTATTTTTTCCGTTGACTAAAAGAAGATATTTCTTTCTTTCTTTGTTACCTTTGTAATGTCGAGTTCTGCCTCGGTTTCAGATACAAGTTCACTGCTTACTTGTTCACAGTACATTATTTCAATTGAACAAAATGTACTTGTTCTATTATTTCTCTGTACGCTGTGTACTAAGTCGTTTACAATCAACGACGCCTTTCGTTATTCCTTTCTTGTAGAGTACTTGTAATTTCTATGAACGTCTTGTTTTTTTTAAATATATTTTCCTTTTCAATTTTAACTAGCAAAATGCCGGGCATTAATCAGACCTGTATTTATGAAGAATTATGTGTATTTTATTATGTATTGTATTGATTCAAACTCAAATATTCAATTTTTGTCAAGCTTTAGGCCTATTTTATAAGTTTTAACTGAAATGTTACAATTTTTTTAAACACTCGAGTAGTAGGGTTTCTATCTTTTTGTCGTTTCTAGAACTATGTAAAATTTAGATTTCTATTATTATTCTTTTTATATTTTTGATAAATATTTGGATATTTTAATCTCTTCTCAGTTTCAGTTCTTTTCCTATTTGGAACCAATTTTTGTGTTATTTCGTTAGAGATTAAATATAAACTTATTTTTATTTACTTTTATATTGAGATTTTATGTTTTAATTTTTTTAATAATGATTGAATTAATTAGTTTTTTTTATTCCTAATTTGTGTACGTTGCAATCTGTTCAATTCAGAACAATAAGCAACCCCATGACCCAATGAGATGAGGATGATATGTATGACGTGTAAATGAGGTGTAGTCTTGTACACACCCAGGCCGACCATTCCTAAAGAGTATGGTTAATATTAAACCCCAACCATCAAAGTACACCGGTAACCACTGTCTAGTATTCAAATCCGTATAAAAGTAACTTTACTAGGATTTGAACCAGGAACCTTCATCTCCGAAAATCAGCTGTTAAACAGCTGATTTTGGCGACGACCCAAAAAACCCGGTGAAACCACCCAACCCAAAAAAAACCCCAACCCAACCCGGTGAATTAATAATTAGGAAATTAAAAATGTTATTTTATGAACTTGGCAAAGTATATTTTCGCTTGTTAGACAGTTTTTTGTGCATTTATTTGAGGGAATTTAGAGAGCAGTATCCCTACTTCATTTGTAATTTATTTACGAGTTCATTCTTGTAAGAATTATATTTATTGCTAAAGAAAGTTAATTGGCTGTTAACCTTTTTAACTTGAAGCAGAATGTGGTTGCAAAATTTGTTGCTTTGTAACAGTTTAAGACAAAATGAGTGGGTTCGAGTGCAAGTTGCAGTCGGTTATATATATTTTGTAGTGTGTCTTTGTTTCGGAGGAATATTATTGGAGTTCATTTAACCGATTGAATGGAACTACATAACTATCGTTAATATTACATTTCTCCAGATTTGAGTTTTTAATCCTGTTGTGTAAATATTTATGTCCGATATATTAACGACTAGCAATTGCTAACATCAAAATAAATCTTCTTCTTAAATCACCTACTCCAACTATAAAGATTGGCTTCAACTCTGGTAAATCGCCTCAGAAAGAAAATCGCCAAAGAAAGTGCTTAGTCATGTCCATTTTCTTAATATTTTTCAATCGTGAGCATTTTCTTCGTCCAGTTCTGCACCTTCCTTCAACTATGCCCTCGAGAATAAGTCTGAGAAGCTCGTACTTATCACCTGTATAAATGTCTTAAGATAGGCAGTAATACTTCTTTTGATTATGCTCATCAACTCACGGTTTACGTAATCGTGAGCGTTTTTCCGAGTATCCACATCTCGAAACGTTAAGGTACGGTTTTGTTTTGTTATTTTCCCGATTGCAGTTCATACTTTACTTTTTCTATGTATCATTCTAAGAAAACCATAGCTGATTTTCAAAACTACAGCGTTTTTGATAGGGTACTGAAATATTTAATGCTTTAGGATAGTTACTTCCTTTAAATCCTTTACGAACAAGTTGTCAAAATTTGAAATACTTCACTTTTCCTATACCGAACATAGATGCCGACCGACTTTTAAAACAATTATAACTTTTTTCGGGAAGGTATAAAAATATATTTAAATACTTTGAATAACCCTTTTTTAAACCTCTGAGAAAAAAATTGCTGAATTTTTGCTCTATATGTATGATCGGGAACTAGAAAATTCGTGATGAGTAAATTATTTACTGAGGGATTTCTCTCACATTGTTGTATACAACCACATTCCTTTAAAAAAAAAGTGTAATTAGTCAGTTTATCTGTTTTTATCTCTCTCATTTGGCCGTGTTTTCTTTGGTCAAAAATAGTACTGATTTTTAGTTTTTTTTTTGTGTGAAAAATGATTATATTTTTATGCATTCTTTAGTTTTAACGTAGGTGTCCCTACTCATACTGAATTTTTTTTTGTATATGCATATTTTATTTAAAAAAGAATTAAGAAGAAATGAATACGTATTGTTTTCATAAAAAAACTAAGATCCATGATATTACCATATAATGGTCAGTATTATTTGTAAGGATCATCAGGTCATATAAGTGGCTTCATTTTCTGATTGTATTTATCTGTTTTGTTTGAATACTACACTCTTGAATGCAGTGGTATTGTATTACTACTCTAAATTTCCGACCTACCTCTATGTATTTTACACTTTTTCTTATCAAATTTATTTTCGCCTTCTCATTACGTTATTATTGAAGGTCACAGATATATTGTTTCTTTGTTCAACTAACATAAATAATTCTGCTCATTACTGTTTTTATTTTTTTAATGATTATTATACACTTCAGTGTTATTGTGTTATTTATTTTTTGTAAATTATTTATGCTTTCCTTTAAATTTTTCTTGATAAATTAGGTATATTTTATGTTTGATATATTTTATATATTATTATTTAATTTTAAATTTATTTTTTTTAATTCATAATTTTGTCATAGAGTGCCTTCCCAGATTTCATACAAAAAATGTAGAAACCTAAAAACGAAGCAATGAATTTTTTAAATTAATATTTTCTTATTATTTTGATGAAACAAAATTTGAAAATTCTCAGCTTCTTATATAAGTTTGTATTATATTATGTTTATATTTTATTATTATGCCCGTAACAGCCATGTGGAGTGTTAAATTATTTTCACTCGATCCGCTAGTTCCAGGGCTAAAAACAGTAGTTCTATTTCTCATCATTTAATCAGGCAATTATATGACTGAATCATTTAAAAACAGAAGAGGTAGAGGTGTAAAAGACATTCAGTAAACACTCAGTAAAGCCTCTAGAGGTTCAAACCAGCCTTTCGGCTGATAACCTAAATATCAACCCATTTTATTATTGAACCGAGAAGAATTGAGGATATTCGGCAGAAAACTAAAATAATAGCCGTAAAACTGCAAGTGGAGTCACTAAACTGATAATGACCCATACGGAACCCATGCGTATGATCGATGAAACTAGGTAATTCAACAGTGGAGGAGGCCGTGGATGGGATTGAGATGTAGAGGTTGTCCACAAACACTGTGGGAGAAGACTTAAGAACTGGTGGCTGGATTCAAATTGGGCCAGATTAGCGCTGAGCAGGGTATAGTGGTTTATCCGTACTAACTGGGACCAAAGGCAATCCGGAAAATTAAAAATCCGGATATTATGGGTAATAAGAAAAAAATCTTTAAATAAGCAGATTTACCTTTTATTACGATATGTTTTACGAACTATGTTTTGTAACAAAAATACATATAAGTTAATATAAAAATAAATTTTTACATCAGTTCTTAACAAAGAATTGGTCCACTGTTTTATGTTTCAATCACGTATGAATGAAGCACGGTCACACAAACGTTTATCATTAATTCAGTATCAATAATTTGGAGTTCAGCTGGAGTGACATTCTAGTAAAGCTTTCTTAAACTTGACAAAAAGCATTTTATTACCATAATTTATTGTATAATCTATGCAGGAACTGTATATTTAATCATAATAAAAAGCAAATGTTTGGCGTACTTACTTGTGTAGTTACGTTGTTGCTATTATAGTATCATTTTTAAAAATGATCTTGTTTAGGTCATCAGCCGAAAGGCTAGTTTGAACCTCTAGGAGCTTTACTTATTAAAACGAGGAGTGAGGTGGTTTACCATTGCCTTTCTTACTGAGTGGAAAGTATGCTCATCAGCATGCCAGGCCCTCTGAAAAGCATCTACTTTCCACCCTGCCAGTGACACCTTCACTTCATTCACCACAGGGTCTGGCAGTATTATGAAATGCATTACTCTCGAAGATTACTCTCTAGAAGATAATTCTGAGTAGTGTCTTTTACAAATCTACCTCTTCTGTTCTTAAATGCTTCAGTCATGTAGGCCTAATTGGCTGACCATGTGATAAAAAACAGAACTATTTTCTGTAGGCCTGGAACTAGAAGATCGAGTGCAAATAAACACTCCACCTGCTTGTTACGGGCAAACAAATTATCTATGTGAACATTAAATAAAAAAATAATGTCAGCAAATCTGATCCGGATCAGTGAGTACCGGATAAACGGGGGTTTCCTGTGTGTTTGTGTGTAGGTATACATATTTTTAAATTATTGTAATATTTGTAAATATAATTTTCGATACAGATACGTAATTCTTATTTCGTTGTCGACTAAAAATATATAAATGTATTAATAATAGTAGGCCTCCTTCGTGGCCCAATGTTTAGCGTACTACCCTACAGATTGGAGTTTTCGGGTTCGATTCCTGACTAGGGTATAGAAAATTATTACTCGTTAAAACCTACCGATCCTTAAGCCGAAGTAATAACCTAGGCTCCTGCCTTATAACCAAAATGTTGATATGATTTTAAATAAATTTTAAAATAATTGCTAATGACAGCCTGTATGATGTAGTGATTAACGTACTAGACTGTAAACCACGAAAGATCGTAATTTTTATTCCCATTCGGGTCTGAAAATTCTACAACTCCCCGTTCCATAGCTCACAAAATTTGTTAATGACCAAATTGTTGTTACAACAAAATAGACTGCAATACATAAAACTTAACATAAGAGCAGTGTAACATACTGATTTATCTATAAAAAATGTTTTCTGTCGCTTGCTATTTTTATGTGAAATCTCCCTCGTGGTTATTAAATCCTATATCGTAAAGTTAAGAGATTTATGTTTTGTCTTTTAAGTGTTAATTTTCTTCTAAACAATTTTCATGGTTATTAATAATGTAGAAACGCATAACTGTGTAGGTTGTACATGAAATTTTACATGCAGCTTAAATTTGTATGCACTTGTAAAGGCAAGACTGTCAAATACGGTTATGATTTGTTTTTGCCATTCGTCGTCGTGACGTATAATTGTAATTAGGTAATCTTTAAAATTACATTGTCTTGACCTTCTTTGGCTTTTTGTCAGTTTGATTACAAATCAATTCTAATTTTGTTGTTCGAAGTTTTTAAAAATAAACATTTTAAAGTGTTATTTACATATTCAGGTTTAATCATTAAAGAATATCTCTATTAATATTTCTGTACGTTATAATTCTGTCGTGGTATTGTTCTTTATAATCGAAAAAATTTGAAATCCATTGTGTTCAGTATTTTTTTATGGAATTTCTGTCATTTAGTTAATTTCTGTGCTTGAAAATTTTAGGAAAACCTCGTTTGTAGGGCTCGTTTGGTATTTCATATAATGGCAAAAATTATATTTTTCAGAATACTGTTTTTGTGTGGATTATAGGGGTAGATTTAAATAATCATCGCCAATCTTTGTACGTTGACAGCCATTTAAGCAACAGTTTTAGGGCTTTATCATTGAAACACCCATTAAAATCAATTAATTCGTTATTTAGGACCTTTGTTCCCTATTATTTAGTATTTGACTTTTAAGCAACGCGAAAATAAGTAAAAATTTGTCAGTAATGTAATTTATATTACCTACATTATGTTTGTTTTGTATTTTGTATGTGACTGGAGTAACAGTAGTAAATATGTGACCGTCCATGAAAAAGGGTTTGCTTGTCTTCACTAAGCAAAATTTTCAGTAGAGCAAAAATAAATGAAATTAGGTCAAAAAAGACAATTTTTTTTTAAATATTACTTATTCTTTTCTGTGTATAAAAATAACCTTATTTTATTTTGTTTTGAATTCCAAACCTGATTAATTTCCCAGAAATAAACAGTATGCCAAATAGGGGAAACGGACTTAAGCTTCCCCAATGTATTTCTTATTGGTGAAGTTAAGATCCCTTTTCTGTTGGATACGTAAAAGACAAAACTAAAAGTTCTGGCTGAAAACATGAAAAAAGTAAAAAAAACTGGAGAATTTCCTTCCAAGATAATAGTCAAGATTGGTGCCTCCAAACTTAACAAGAAAATTAATAAAATTTTAAGAATGTAAATTTTTAATTCGGCCTATTTCTTGTATCATTATTTTTTTTTAGATTAGTTTTGTTAGTATTGTTTCAATTACTAATGGAATTTGTAAAAATAGATAAAAATATTTTGTAATGTTTTATCTTTGTTGTATGTTGAAATTACAGAAAAATTTTTCAAATTTTTTCCGTCCATGAATTTTTACATTTGACATGGTCTCACAAAATCTGCTTCAGGATTTTAACTATTTCAATATTATCAATTATTTGAAGATATCTCCGGGTTTAGCAAAAAAAATTGCATAAGTAAGACATGACATCTGACCAAGACAAGGAAAGTAAATAATAATAGAAATACACTAATTGATTAATTATTATCACTAAAATATTAACCAACTGAAATTGCAATAACCAGAAAATAAGTGTTTCTTAAACTTCATTTTTCAAATTCTGTAACTTTTTTATAAATAACATTAAAAAAGTATCGTTGTTTTCAGAATTAAATTCTCTGTAAGAAACACTTATAACCTCACTTTTGACTTAGGTGAAAATAAGGTTTCTTTTCCTGTGAACGGGCACTATAAATATATTACCTTTATTAGTTACTTAATTAGTTTACCTAAGAGTATTTTAATAATGTATTTTTTCCTTTTATGTTTCAGGTAAGACAATAAAAATTGCGAATCTGTGTTATGTTTGGTGATCCTTGTATTGTGTAAGTACAGTTTTGTTATTTGTAGTATTTATCAGTGCAACACATTTTCTTTACTTATTACAAAAAAACATCTCCTTAAATTAAATGTTTAGCACCTCGATACCTCAGTTGGTAAAAAGCTCGTCTCCATAACCTAAAGGCCCGGATTTGATTCTTGGTTACGTTGTAAAGATATTTAACACGGTAAAATTCATTGTTAATCTTCTGCCATTACACATTTTAATTGTGTAATAACCAATTTATTTGACGTGGTATTAAATTACTTAATTAAGGTATAAGAAGTTTGTTTCCGTCGTCTGCGTTGTACAAAAAAAGAACAAAGCGGACTTCTGTGAAGTAATACATTATTAATATATATAATTTCTTATTTTTTTTTTATAGATGGAAAGAAAAACTCTTTTGATAATCTGGATAAATTTTAGCATTCTCGGGCTCAGTTCTTGTCTTAGCCATTGTTAGTAATGTTCTTTTTTGCTCGTTAGTTTTCCTTAATAACCAATGTACTTGACGTGGCATTAAATTACTTAATTAAGGTATAAGAAGTTGTTTCCGTCGTCTGCGTTGTACAAAAAAAAGAACAAGCGGACTTTTGTGAAGTAATACATTAATATGTATAATTTCCTAATTTTTTTTATAGATGGAAAGAAAAACTCTTTTGATAATCTGGATAAATTTTAGCATTCTCGGTTTCAGTTCTTGTCTTAGCCAATGTTAGTAATTTTCTTTTTTGCTCGGTAGTTTTCCTTATTGGGTGAAACAAGTAATATTTCTGAAGTTTTTTATTTTTTTCAGCAAGTTTATTTGTGCGTAACTAATACACATGGCAGGCTTGTTTTTTATATTTTGTTCTGGAGTTATGTAATATTAAAGGGGTTGGTAACTAAAAACAGTACTTTTTCTGTACAGTTATGTGGATGATCAACATCTCAGGAGAATTGTAGTTGTACATATTATTATTTTAACATTTCTTTTTCCCCTCAATTTTTTTTAATATATTACAAGTAAAATCTCATCTTTAGTAGTATTATAAATATGACCGCAAACGTAGTCGTATCTCTGGTTTTTAAATTTTTGTTTTATTTGGACAGTCCTTGTTATTTCCTTTAGCCACCCTTCACTTGCGATGTTCTACTAATGCCAATAAAAATCTGTTTCCATCCAAGAACATCTGGCAAGCGGCAGTACTACAATATTACACCGGATGCTAGTAAAACTAAAAAAAAAATTGTTGTAATTGCAATTTTTTATTTCTCGACGTTTCTAAAATCATAAATATGTAACGTTACAATTTATTTTAGAAACTGAAGGTCCTGCTTTTACATTGGTTTAGGTTTTCTCTTTTTTATCAAGTCTATTGATTGTTTTATTCCCTTAGGCGTTACTGCCTTAAACGTGGTGTTATTTTACACTATTTTAATCAAACGTATCTATTTTATCAATCGTTTACAATAAGAACTAATAACTATACAAATAATGGATTATGTCTGCCTAGCTTTCTTCAGAATATCATGTGATAACTTAATATCATGTGATGCGCGATAGAGATCTTGAGAAGGTTACATATAAGAAATATATAAGGTAAAAAGTAGAACCCATCAGTACGATATGAGAAACGGATATCTACTGACAAAACAGAAACGTACTTTATGAGCGATCTTTCTCTCATTTGCATCCCGAATTATTTAACCGGCTACCTAAGATATGACCAACCAAAACTATATTAAATTTAAAATTGAGCTAATAGTGTTAAAAGAAACACCTTAGAGGTATCATGTTGGTAAATTAAATTCAAAGTTAACTGTGAGCTCACTTAACATGTTGGTAAACTAATTTTTTATGCATGGTTGTTTTACCGTGTTTAGTTATAAATTCTTCACCATAACGGGAAAAATGGAATGATTGATTTAATTGAAGTGAATTTAAACTTATAAATTAATTTGGTTAATATTAGTATATTAAAATTTTGATTAATAAAATTATTAATTTTTTTGTAGACAAGCGTTTGTTTCATGAAGATATATTGTAATTATGTTAATTTTTTGGCATAGATATCTTATGTCTGAGGGAACCTAATGAAGAGGTTCTAAGAAATCCGTGTTGTTTTCTTTTTTAATTTACGGCCTTACGTTTAGGGCGGAAATATAATCGGTCAAATTTACAGTATTACAATTTTATTTTATAAACATATTTTGTATGGCCACAGTGCCATTCTTTTCTGTATAATCTATTCCAGAAATGAATGATTTCATTTAGTTGAAGTTATTTTTTATATTAAAATGTTACATGTAAATGGAGACCTGCATACCTACATAAACCTGCTACATTTACTACGGTGCAAGATGAAATTAAAATGGCCTGTTCATGCACACCATAACGTGATTGTAAATCTACCAGTATGATGGTACCAGCATGAATAATTTATGGATTTATACAATTGTAAATAAATATTATGTATTTGTATTAACCGTATATCTTGACACCTGTTACTTATTAGTTTTAACTTTAATGGAAGTATACAAATTTAATTTTAAGCGTGTCCAAAAACGAAATTTTATTCAGGTTACTGTTGTAGTTTCAATAATATTTTATAGACGTGAGCCAAATCTATTTAGGTATAATGAAATTCAAAATTAAAAGTAATAGTAACTTACGCATATTTTAGAATTGCCTGTTTATTATCATAAACCTGTTTATAATTAAAAACACTTGCTTTGTGCCTATTAGTTTTAACTTTAGACAATCAGTTAGACCTATAATTTTAAGTAGCCTCGTAAAAGGTTTTCTGACGTAGCCGTCAATAACCTGACTATTACTTGTTAATTTTAGATTGTTTTACGGTATTGTTGGTTGTATTTAGTGTTCCGAATTTTCAATAAATCTGTTTTCTGGACTTCTGTTAAATGCTAGTACTGATTTTCTCGCTTTCTCATCCTTCACTAATTCTTTAAATTCCCTATTACTTCTCTTCTTAGCGTGCCGATTCGATCCACGAAGAATGGCTACAACTATGTTAAATCGCTTTCCATCATGAACTACCCTCAAAAGAATGTGCGTACTCATGTTATTCCAGTCTCTAATATTCTTCAGCAATGAGAATTTCCTTTGTCCAGGTCTACACCTACCCTTAACTTCTCCCTCAAGAATAAGTTTGAGAAGCTCATACCTATCATCCCTGTGATAATTATCAAGGTAGGCAATCTTGTTTCTTTTGATTATGCTCATTAATTCAAGGTTTCACACCCCTGCATCTCAACTTTGGTAACGTGAACTGTTCACGAAATCCTTAGCGTTCTCATGAATACCCTCATCTCGAAAGCTTCTAAACGATTCTTGGACTGCTTACGCAGTCCAAGATGACGTAACGTGCTAAAATTAGGCAGATTTCTTTCCTTAAGGGTTGAACAGAAAAATTAAATCATTTTTATTTCGGCCACTTGCGTCTAAGGAGTGAATAGTGAGCGACTATATTACAGTAAATAATATTTCTCTGCCTTCCTAAATAGATAACAGTTGTAAGAATTAGCATCATGTGTATGTACTGTATAACATAGTAATTTTTATTTTCGTTAATTTTAACGCAATCCTTTTTGAGGCTAGCAAGAAACCTGCAATTACTAGTCCGTAGTATAATCAATCTATATATTTAAAACGCAAAATCGCTTTTATGGCTGTGATCTGCTTATCAATTCTGATCCTCCTAACCCCTTTGGCGGCCGAACTTCACCCTAAGGCAAAGTGCGGGCGCCCGCACTTTTATGGTTCTGATCCGCTTATGTATTCTGATCCACCTACCCCTGTGATGCGAGACACGGAAGCGGCGCGAGCTGGAGTGGCGAGTCTATATATTTAAAACGCAAAATCGCTTTCAACGTATTATAAATAGGAGTTCTATTAACTCCTAAATACAGAGTTCTACCGAACGGATTTTTACAAATTTTTACATGGTTTGAAAGAGTATTCTTTCCGGATTTACCCAAAAGTTCTAAACTTAAAATTTATGCTAATATGAGCTTTCATTTTACTAAATGAAAAAGAGTACATTTCGTTTACAATGTAGCGTTAATACAGCGTAATGTAATGCGGTTCTCCCTCATTTGTCCCTCCATAGCCGTAGTCCATAAGCATACCGGATATGTGTCATCTCTCTTCTCATCTCACAACACCCTCAGTCGGATTTTAGACATTATGTTAAAATTGTTTTATTAAAAGTTTTAGTTTAAAACCGTTCTTTTCAGGACAAAATTATCGTACAACTGTGTTTTAGTAGTTACTCACCGTACTTCTAAAAACGGTTAAATTTATTGTTAACTTAAATCATTTATTTAATGATAGGGGTTTGAAACCCAAGAACATGGTGCGAATTCATTCGCACGGTTCCACTACGCTAATTTTAGATTGATTTAGTGACAAAATATGTCACTGATAAGATATTGTCCGTGTATTCGGTGTTCTTTCAGGATCTGGTTGTTTATAAATAACAAATTGTATTTTCCTATCAAATGTTAATTTACATTCTAATTGCTAGCATTAATTATTACAGGTATAATTACTAGAAAAAACCGACTAAATTTGCAAAATGTTATTAAACGTAAACAAGACCTAAACGATCTGAAATTAAAATAAATATGGCCGTTTACATTGCAATAATTAATCTTTCGTACTTACAACCTTATAACAATTGTAAACTATTTACACTATTTCTCCAGCACGGAGAAACTGGTTCAATGCGTTACGCACAAACCGGGTTTTAACAAATTCACTTCAGAACTGTTTATATAACTCTTAAGTAAATGACATCGGCAATTGTAATAAACACCCGTAGAACATAATAGAATAATAGAACATTCTACACCTATACTAGAAAACAAGAATAGCGGCGCTAGTGAATGTTACTTACACACAGAAACGGCGTAGATCATCGTCCAGCCGGCGGCGTATCTTACAGTATATACGAGTACTACTGTGACTGTTCTGTTTACTGTTTTTGCGAGTTATTATATCTGTGATCCAGAAGGATCCTGTGCCAAATAATTTTTGTAACTTACGTCTTGTATTAATTTCCGCAACTGGAAACGTGTTGGTTGGCTTTCGAGGTGATTGTGAAATCTGTCCAAAGCGCATGTAAGTTTTCTCGTCATTGTGAACGCTGCATGCGGTGCATGGCTGTTTGTGGCCTTCGGACGTCGTAGTGTCTACCACTTTTTTTTATTTAAAGTCGCATCAATTGTAAGGTCATTAGCGACGACGTTGGGGTGTAACTGTGCGTAATGAGGATGAAATTATTTTTGTAACGTATGAAAATATGCCGTGCCTGAGTGGGATTCGAACCCAGGACCGCATGACGAGAGGCGAGCACGTTACAAACTACGCAAATGCGGCCGGCTGTCTACCACTTAACTATGCTTTTAAAATGTGTATTGTAGATTTTCCCTAAAGATTCTTTTCGTGTCTTCTTCTCATCATTCACGACCGATAAAAGAAAGTTTAGTTGAAACATCAAAATTCCAAACAAAAACGTTTTCTTTTAATTCATAGCTCCAAAGTTAGGCTTACTTATTATAGTGTAAAATTATGTTTTAGAAGTTGTTCATTTTTTATTATGTGGTTTTTGAGATATTACTTTTTTAATAGATCTGGTTAGATTTAATTAATGAACTCATGATTAATGATAATTTCTGTTTTCTCACATTATTTTTTATCTTGTCTGTATTTTGGTGATAAATTTTTGTGTGTGTGTTTGTGTGCGCTCTTGTTTCTTTTTTTATTCTTTTTTTAGATTTAATAATTTCTTTGCGTTTGTAGGCTCACTGAAATAAGTAACAAGTCAAACTCTTTAAGTGCGTAAACTGAAGTTAATTTTAATCCTATGAAGAAAATTAAGTGGTATTTACTGTATAAAAAGCCTGTTATAATGGATTTACAGTAGGTAATTTAATACTTTATCCCCAATTTTAGTATTTGTTTAATTTCTGGTTTGTTAATAGCATTTTAATGTTATTATGAATTTATCTGCGAATATTTTGTGTGTTGTATTCTGTTGATATTTTAACTTTATGTTGTATACGTTAAATTGAAATATGTTAGCAATTATTTTATAAGTATTTACTTAATGGTAGTTACTCTAAGGAAGAATAAGTAATAAAGTTTCAACTAAAATTAAAAAATCTGGTGTGCAACACTCACACAACTTTCTGTTGCCAATGCAAATAATTAATAATAAACCTAACATTATTAATAAAATATTAGAAATAAACAAAAACTAACCTCAAAAACATAACCTTATTTTAATCATGAGTGAATGACGCAAAATGACAATCGAACTCAGTTTGGCTTAAAAATACGGAAAATCACGCTTTCACGCTAAACTAGGCTCTGTAGAGAAAAATGCTCTAAACAAAAGTTGTAGATCTTTTAATTTTCTATAAATTTAATTATATACACTTTTGTCGTAAAATGCATACTAAGACCGAAATGTTAAAAAAATCGATTTTTCTCACGTTTTCGTGAGAAAAAAAACAGAAAATTGCAAATTACCGCTAAACTAAGCGTTATACAAAAAAATGTTTGAAATAAAAGTTGTAGAATTTTACATTCTCTACAACTTTTATTATATAACGTTTTGCGCTAAAATGCATATTAAAGCCGCAATCTTAAAAAGAAAATGTTTTTACGTAAAAACAGCCTCACGCAGAATTTCAGCAAACATGGCGCCTACCCTATATTGTAGAGCATAAAAAATGTAGTAAACCAGGCGATTTTTAAAAAAATCGTGGGACTAGTTTTTGAGAAAATCGCAAAAAAGTGAAAAATGATACGAATAAACTACTACTTCCGGTTGACCGATTTTGATGAAAATGTTCGTGTCGGGTCCGGTAGTGATATGTAACTTAAGTTTCAAGTTCGTACGATGTTCCGTTCTTGAGATATTCTGTTCACACACACACACACACACACACACCAATCGCTAAAAACATGTTTTTTGGGTTCAGGGGGTCTGAAAACGTATAGATCCGGTGAAAACTCGATTTCGAAAAATCGACATGAAAACAATACTTTCCTTTCCTATATATTCATATAGGCAAGAGAAAGTAAAAAATCAATGCGTATTTCTTTTTAAATGTTCATTTTTGGGGATTAAATGAAATTACTTATGAAGTTATTGCTCGTAACAGGCGGCTGGAGTGTTAAATTATTTGCACTTGATCTTCTCGTTCCAGGACTATAAAATATAGTTCTGTTTCTTATCATATAATCAGCCAATTATGTGACTGAATCGTTTAAGAACAGAAGTGGTAGAGATAAAAAAGACACTAGTCAAGCGTTATCTCCTCTGAAAATAATGAATTTCATTATACAGCCAGATCCTGTGGCGAATAAAGTGAAGGTGTCATTTATAGGTTGGAAAGTAGATGCTTACCAGAGGGCCTGGCATGCTGATAAGCGTACGTTTCCACTCAGTGAGGTAGGCAATATTAAACCACTTCACTCCTCGTTTTACTTAGTAATGCCTCTAGAGGTTCTAACAAGCACCTCGGTTGATGACCTAAGAAGTACATAATTATGAAGTTAAGATATTCACTAATTTTATTATTGCGTAGTTTCCAGTTTACACAAAGGAGAAAATAGGGAAAGCGGTTTTTACTTTCTCTTCCCTATAACGAAAGTATCGTTTTCATGTCGATTTTTCGAAATCGAGTTTTCACGGGATCTACACGTTTTCAGACCCCTTGAACCCAAAAAACATGTTTTTAACGATTGGTCTGTGTGTGTGTGTGCGCGCGCGTGTGTGTGTGAGAACGGAACATCGTACGAAGTTAAAACTTGAAACTTAAGTTAGATACCACTAAAGGACCCGACACGAACATTTCAATCAAAATCGGTCAACCGGAAGTAGTAGTTTATTAGTGTTATTTTTCACTTTTTGCGATTTTCTCAAAACTGCTCCGACGATTTTTTTTAAACGCCTTATTTACTCAATTTTTTATGCTCTGCATTATAGGGTAGGCGCCATGTCTGCTGAAATTCTTGAGGAGGCTTTCTCGTAAAAAAATTGTTTTTTTTATGGTTGCGGCTTTAATATCCATTTTAGCGCAAAAATGTATATTATAAAAGTTGTAGAGAATTTAAAATCCTACAACTTTTGTTCCAAACATTTTTTCGTATAACGCTTAGTTTAGCGGTAATTAGCGATTTTCTGTTCTTTTTCTAACGATAAAACAGAATCACAAAAATCGATTTTTCAAGATTTCAGCCTTAGTATGCATTTAACGACAAAAGTGTATAATTAATCAAATTTATAGGAAATCAAAAGATCTATAACTTTTATTTAAAGCATTTTTCTGTACATAGCCTATTTTAGCGTGAACGAGTGATTTTCCGTATTTTTTAGCCAATTTGAGGTTGATTTTCATTTTGCGTTTTTCACTCATGATTAAAATAAGGTTATATTTTTTGAGGTTAATGTTTTGTTAATTTCTAATGTTTTTTTTACTAATGTTAGGTTATATTGTTCATTATTTGCATTGACAAGAGAAAGTCGTGAGTGTTTCACACCAGATTTTTGTATATATAGGCCTATATATTTGCACTCTAAAAATCTTAACGGGAAATAAAAGTATTGATTGTCGGAAATAATTGATAATTTAGAATTTCGGATTATCGATAATACAGTAGGCAATATGGGCTGCTGTACACATAGTGGTGAAATAAATAATATTTTTAAACGTAAATGAGAAACATTGAAAATTAAACTATTTATTTTTTATGTTGTACTAATTACAATACATCATTTAGTTAGGTGTAACATGATGAATTTATGGTGTATTTGTGTATAATTACGTAATAAATGTAAAGGTTGTGGAAAAAAATGAAAAAATCTGTAAATGTACGAGTATTTATGCATTTTGCAGTTCCTTGTTTTTAAAATAATTAAATTTGTTCTTTTAAATGTGGCTAAATCCGTGACTTGTCTGATGAAGGTAGAAAAGTCTGCTTCGGACTGCATTTCATAAATTACAGATATTTCTAAAAGACACTAGTCAGAGTTATCTCCTGTGAGAGTAATGAATTTCATTATCCAGCCAGACCCTGTGGTGAATGAAATGATGTGTCATTTTCAGGGTGGAAAGTAGATGCTTTTCAGAGGGCCTGGCATGCTGATAAGCATACTTTTCCAGTCAGTGAGGAAGGCAACGGTAAACGATCTCACTCATCGTTTTACTTAGTAAAGCCTCTAGAGGTTCAAACCACGCTTTGTCGCCTGATAACCTAAACAACAGTTCACTTTTATGAAACAGCTAATATTCAGGTAAGCGATTAGCCTCCAGTAAAATGCAGGAGAATTAGTATTATATAGTTGGCTACATGCCGCAATGATTAAAACTAATTTTAATTGTTTCATTGCGCACTGGTAGTTTTATATTACAAAGTCTGTACTTGGTTCGATTCCCGGTTAAGCGTCTTGGTAATGTTCGCGCTTTTAAATGTGCTGTCACTGTTCGGTATCCATGTCATCACTTCCATGATGCGACATCCGACGTTTTCTTTTTTTATACGTTATCTGTATTAATGGTTTTATTTTTTATGTATTTATATTCTATTCTATTTGTTCTATTGTAAAAATATTTCTAAATAAATAAATATTTCATTGTAAATATTTCATTGTTGTTCTAAATAGGGTTATTAAATAACATCTCTATCGGGTCACCTATTTGCATAGACTTACCAGGATGGAACAAGATGCGTTCCATGTTTGGCTTCCGACTAATATTTCACTACAGTCTTGTTAAAATATTCCTTGATCACTTAAGAAAATATTGTAGGCTACTATGCTTCCTTTTCTACACCCGTAACTTAGCAAAATTTTCAATTTGTTCCTCTTAAAAAATTTAACAGGAATCCATTGTTTGGCTCTATTAAATTTGTAGTAAACAAACTGTGGAACGGCAATTTTTATTAATTGGGTTGTTATTTATTTATAATTTTTTGGCTGGTAGAAGTTTAATTATTGGTTAGGTCAACTCCTAGAAAGCTGGATTGAATCCCTAGAGGTTTTACCTATAGGCCTTGGAGGCTGGAATCAAACAGCTCCTTAACCCGGTCCATGAGTTAGTGAGTACCTAACTACATGGATAAATCTCACCAGGCGCGTCCACGTCGCGGGGGTGGGCAACGGTACTATATATACTATAGTAGCGGCTAAGTTCTGGTGGGCACCCAGTCCTATGGGGTATAACATAGGCCCCGTGCACAGGGATACGTGTGAAGACCTCAACGGCAGTAAAGGCGGAGAAATTTGATTTCGGTACGGCGGAGCTGGCGGAAGGGGCAACCCTAAACCCTCTGGGGGTAATACAGAGGGAACCCACTGCCTTGTGGGAAGTGGAGGGATCCATAAAGGCTAAGGGAGTAAACCCCGAAAGGAAATCCTTCTTAACGTTAGGCTTAGTAGCAAGCCAGTAGAGAAGAAATTTTTAATTTGCTTTCAATGAAAAGACGAGCCTCGGATCGAATATACCAAAAAATGACAATACTTTTTGCGTCCCAGGAATTAATGATGACCCTTCGGGGGCTGAAGCTTGTCCTGGAAACGTTAGAAGAAATACCAGTATAGGACTCAACAACCGAAAAAGAAATTACCAGAAGACTCAACTGAGGGTAGGAACCTTAAATATAATCACACTAACGGGAAAGTGTGAAGAGATCGTTGATATGATGGAAAGGAGGAAGGTACACATATTAGGACTAAGTGAGACAAAATGGAAGGGAATGAAAACTCAAAGACTC
Organism: Catonia carolina; assembly: GCA_035578175.1. Classification (NCBI taxonomy): domain Eukaryota; kingdom Metazoa; phylum Arthropoda; class Insecta; order Hemiptera; family Achilidae; genus Catonia; species Catonia carolina. Next base: position 89,664,318 of record JAQMRL010000002.1, read on the forward strand.
TGAGAAGAGGATATAAATTATACTGGCACGGAAACAACAAAGAAGCCAGAAATGGAGTTGGTTTTGTATTACATAAAGATCTTGATGCTATAACAGATGTCTCCTATATTAATGAAAGAATGATCAAAGCACGAATAAATCAGGGTAACAAACGTTTTTTTATAATTCAGACGTATGCCCCACAGCAAGGGTGTGAAGATGCTGAAAAGGAAAAGTTTTTGGAAGATCTTGAAGACCAAATGAGAGAAGATAACATCATGATAATAGGAGACTTAAATGCTCAAATTGGAGTGGATAGAGCAGGTTATGAAGAGGTAATGGGGTCCTTTGGTTATGGTGTAAAAACTTTGGAAGGTGAACTTCCAGTCTGAACTTTTCTTTTTTCGGTGAACTTTTTTTGGTTTTTTCCATTCTGAACTTTTGTGTGAGGAATAACCTGAAAATAAAAAATACCTTCTTCAAGAAGCAAGATAGTCATAAAATAACCAGATATAGTTGGGATGGAAGATCTAAAACAGTAATTGACTATGTGATAACTGACAAACTATTAGTTGAAAGTGTGAGAGACACAAAAGTTATCCCTAGCGAGAGTCTAGACAGCGACCACAGACTTCTAGTGGCAGATTTACACTATAAGGTTGAACACACAGGAAATGCAAGAAAAGCTCCTAGAATAAAGGAATGGAAATTAAGACAGGAGACAAATAAAAAGGCCTTCCAAGAACTAATAGTACAGAAGTTACCAAGGACTGAAACACAAAGTGCACAAGAGGAATGGAACCTCTTCAAAACAACACTAGTGGATAGTGCAATAGAAATATGTGGTAAAACAAATGGAAGAGTAAAAGAGAAACAAACTAGCTGGTGGAATGAAAGCGTGAAAAAAGCTATTAAAGATCGAAATATAGCAAAGAAAAATAAGGATGTTGAAAAACATAAACAAATAAAAGGTATAGTTCCACAAGATAAACAAAAAATAGAAGACCTCGAACAGGAATATAGAAACAATAAATTACTGGTAAAAAGAATTGTGAAGGAAGAGAAGATTAAAAGCTGGGAGTCATTTACACAAAAACTTGAAGAGGATAGCAAGGGTAATCAAAAAATGCTGTATGCATTAGTGAAGAGTAAAAGAACTAACAGGGAGGATATAACGGCAATAGAAACAGACGATGGTACTATGTTCAGGAAAGCAGAAGGAATAAGAGAGGAGATGAAGAATTATTTTGACAAACTGTTAAATGGAGAGGTGGAAGAGGATTGCGGTGCCATGGAACCCAACATTCTGGAGGGAAAATATAAAGAGGAAAACCAAGTTACATGGGCAGAAACAGAAAGCGCCTTGAAACTAATGAAAACTGGAAAGTCATCGGGTATAGATGGACTGTCAGCAGATATGATCAAGGCGGCAGGTATACTGGGCCTACAGTGGTTACATCGAACACTGGGAGTAATCTGGAAAGAAAATAGGATACCAGAAGAATGGAAGAAGGGACTGATCATACCACTGTTCAAGAAAGGGAGTAGAAGAAAGTGTGCGAATTATAGAGGAATTACTTTGCTGTCACACTGTCTAAAAATAATGGAAAAGATCATAGAAAAAAGACTAAGAACACATATAGAACATCGATTCGAGGAAGAACAACATGGTTTTCGATGCAATAGAGGAACAGTAGATCTTGTTTTTGCCATAAGGCAACTGATGGAGAAGCACTGGGAAAAAGGAAAGGATTTGATTGCTGTGTTCTTGGACTTAGAAAAAGCATATGATAGTGTGCCAAGAAGTAAAATATGGGAATCTTTACAAAAACTGGAAGCCCCAATTTCTTTAATTCGTAAAATCAAAATGTTGTATGTGGAATGTGAAAGCTGTATTCAAATTGGAAATGGTAGATCGGAATGGTTTCGAACTAAAAGAGGTGTTCAACAAGGAAGCGCACTCTCCCCACTTCTTTTCATTGCTCTCATGGATGTAATTATTAAAGAAATTAAAGCTGTAAATCCTGGAAATTTGAATGCATTAGTGTTTGCAGATGATGTGGCCATCTGGGGAGAGACAGAGCAAGAGGTGCAGGAAAAGTTGGATTGCTGGAACAAGAAATTTAAGGAGTTCAAACTAACCGTTAGTAAGCAGAAAACAGTAGCAATGAAAGTCAGCAGAACACCTGCGCAGTGTAACATAGAACTTGATGGAGAAAGGATTGAATATGTGGGAGGTTTTGGATATCTTGGAAGCGTCGTCTCAAATGATGGGAGTGCTAAGCTAGAAGTTCTAAATAGAGTGAATAAAGGATCCTCCTTCTTTTACCAATTGCGGAACTTAGTCTGGGATAATACAGTTCCCATAAGAGCCAAACAGACCATGTTTAAAACATATCTTCTTCCAATAATGACATATGGCCTAGAAAGCTGTGTCTTATTGAAAGGGTACATTAGCAAATTACAGGCATGTGAGATGAAATTTTTAAGATCAGCCTTGCAGAAGACCAGAAGAGACAAGGTCAGAAATGAATATATAAGAAGAGATATGCAGGTGACCTTAACGATGGAAGAAAGATGACGTACCGCAAGACTCAAATGGTTTGGACATGTACAAAGGATGCCAGAGGCACGTATCCCCAGACAGTACTTGGACATGGAGGTATCTGGAAAGAGACCCGTTGGACGTCCCAGAAGAAGATGGACTGACCAAATAAGGGATGATCTCCTAACAAAAGGAATGACACTACAGGATATCAGAATACAAAAGGTATATCAAGATAGAGATAGATGGAGGCATATCGTCCACTCAAATCCTACCCGGCCTGCTGGAAGGATACCCAGATAATGATGATGATGATGATGATGAGGTTTTACCTAGTTAAAAGAGGAGTGAAATGGTTTACCATTGCATTTTCCTGAAAAGCTTGTACTTTTCTACCAGACATCACTCCCACTTCATTTACCACGGGTTCTGGCTGTAATCTGTATAATTATTTAAAACATAAAATCGCTTCCAATGTATTTTAAATGGAAATTCTATTAACTCTTAAATAAAAAAATTCTACTGAACGGATTTTTGTAATTTTTAGATGGCCATAAAAAGTATTTTTTCCTGATTTGCCCAAAAGTTCTAAACTTGAAATTCATGCTAATATGAGCTTTCATTTTACTAAATGAAAAAAAAAATCGTTTACAACGTATCGGTTATACAGCGTAATGTAATGCGGTTCTCCGACATTTGCCCCGCCATAGCCATATTCCTTAATCATATTGGATATGTGTCATCTCTCTTCTCTTCTCACAACACTCGGTCGGTATTTGACATTGTCTTAATATTGTTTTAAAGTTTTAGTTTAAAACCGTTCTTTTCAGGACGAAATTATCATACTACTGTGCTTTAGTCGTTACTCACAGTTCTTTTTAGAATGAAGTTTCTTGTTAACTTAAATCATTTATTTAATGATAGGGGTTGAAACCCAAGACCATTGTGCGAATTTATTCGGACGGGTCTACTATGCTAGTTTATATTAGTTTCAGAGGAGATGATTCTTATAAGTGCCGGTCCTACAATTTCCTCTACTGTTCTTAAATGCTTCCGTAATGTATTCGATTGACAATGAGTGAAGAAAGGTAGTAATTTATTTTCTGTACACAAGTTTAATCAGTACATTTAGTAGGCCTACTGTTGCTTAGAACAGACATTCGCAATGTAAAAGTTATCGTTAAAAAATGCGTACTCCCTTATCCAGTGGTCATCAACTTGGCGGACCGGCGAATCATTTTTTGTGGATCACGAGCTCTAGAGAATATTTTTTTTTTTTGTATGGTGATCTTATTTTCGTGTGTGACGTGAATTTTTTACTTTGTCTTGCCTAGATAAATATATACGAAAAAAATATTGTTTTCCTGTTGATTTTTCGAAAATCGAGTTTTCACCGTATATACACGTTTTCAGACCCCCTGAACCCAAAAAAAAAATGTTTTTAGTGATTGGTCTGTGTATGTCTGTGAACAAAATATATCAAGAACGGAACATTGGTCAACCGAAAGTAGCAGTTAATTCGTGTAATTTTTCACTTTATTTGCAGTTTTCTCAAAAACGGCTCCTACGATTTTTTTAAAATCGTCTCATTTACTAAATTTTTTATGCTCTACAAGATAGGGCCGGCGCCATGTCTGCTGAAATTCTTTGGGAGGCTGTTCTCTCGTAGAAAATTTTTTTTTTTGAGATTTCGCCCTTAATATGCTTTTTAAAGCATTGTAGATTCTCCCACCACTTTTGATTTTATCTTCCTATCGTATCAGTGACCGTTCGTAACTTATATCTTTTATTATTTTCCTCCTCCATTTCAATTTTGTTTAGCAGTTTGTTTTATACAGTTACTTCTCTGAAGAATTTATAATTACAAATGTCTTTTTTACATTTTTCGATTTTGTGGTTATGAAATTGTTTTTGGTTTCGTTATTCAGGTAGTACAAGTTTCGTTAAGCAGGCAATGCGGGGGTTTTACGTGATATTTTTCAAAATAAAAGAAACCTTAAGTTTTTGTATAATCACTGTTTGTACGACCTGTAAATCGTAATACCAAAACTTCGTGTGGGTACTGCATAAATGAAAAATGTCCGTACTCTTGTTTGTTACGCCAATGCACTTCTGTATAATGAGTGAGCTAGCGGCGTTACGTTTTGTATCACGCGAGCAGCCTTATTCATGTTTGTAGATATTGAATTGCTCAGGTCGAATAAACTCGAGATAAATAAATGCCATGGCCGAGTACTGATCCACGTTTTTATTACAAACTACTGTATTGTTAAGGTCATAAAACTATTATTTCGGTTATGTAATCTGTTCATTTATTTACTTTTTACTTTGTTATTCACTTCTCCAATATATTTTTATAGGTTCTAACGTTAGTTTTATAACTTGATTCGTTCACATTTACTATATTCACCATTGGTAGTGTAAGGACAGCTCTGCGTATCTTGAAAGCGCATTTTGAGATAGCAACCATTGAAAAATATTTATAAATATGTTTTTATGAGAAAGTAAAGATATTATTCTGAAATTATTTTAACGGTATTTAAAATATTTTAGTGTTGCAGAAGATTTTTTTAAGATGTTTGAATCAAAATAAACTGAATGAAAAATTTTAAATTAAAAGAATTGAATTTTAATCTCACATATTTTTGATTTCGTACGTTTTTATGATAAAACTGCTTGTTTACAAACATAATTTACCTACCTATGTGCTCTGATTTAACTGTGTTCAAAATCAGTTTTCATTTCTGTTCACTCTATTCAGTGCGTGAACGATTTCTTAATTTTTTTTTTAAATTGTATAACTTTGAATAGTGGCATAATAGTGGTTTAAGTAGGAGAAGCATCCGAGCGCCATTTCCATCTTGCTTCGACTTCTGCTTCCTCCAGTGAGGCAGCAGCTTCAGAGTTATCTCCCGAGATTCATGGATTTCATTATACAGCCAGACCTGTATTGAATTAGTGAAGTTGTCATTTGCAGGGTAGAAGAAGCTTTTTGGAGGCCTGGGATGCTGATAAGCATACTTTTCCACTTAGTTTTTTTACGTCTGACTATTCTGCGATTTCTGCTAACGCAGACTGTGGATAATGAGAAAATGAGTGATGAAAAGTGCCAGACGTAACCGGGTCAGTGAGGAAGGCAAATGTGAACCACTTCATTCCTCGTTTTACTTAATAAAGCCTCTAGAGGTTCAAACCAGCCTTTCGGCTGATGACCTAAACAACAACAACACTATACCTTAATTCTTGAAAGAGGTAGCCTATTAAGTTTAAAAAAGTATATTTTCACAAAAATTGGTGATTTTGATATGATATTGCTTTCGGTTTTATTTATTCGACTGAAAACAAATGTTGTAATTAAAATTACGAGTATGTACCATTTTGCTCAGAATTATTTACTCTACTGAAATGCTAACTTTTCAAAAAACAAATTTATTTGATTCATTCCTTAAAAAGTGTCAAAATCGTGTGGAAATTTTTTTCAAATTGAAATCTCGTTTTTTCTCGTGTTTACATTAGGAAAACTTTTTTCTCTGATAATCCGATAATATTTACGTTCGGACCGTGTTCCCAGTCCCGCTATAACGGATTAGCGGTGTTCTAATGTAATTCGTTTTTTAAAGTTGTGTATTATTATTTATTAGTATATGGTTTTTAAGTCTTAACTAAGTTGGGTGGTGACAATATATTAGGGCAGGGTGAATGATTGAACGAATAATGTGTATTTACGTTCGGCACTGTGATTTGCGATTGCCAGTACGTTGAACGTACTTAACGTACTTCCTTCTGTGCCTTGACCTGCAGGTTGTGTGTCAGTATGGTGATATAATCGTGTTTTTAAACTGTGTTCGTTCACCTATGTCTGTTGTTCACCCGGTCGACGAACATGTCTAGTTTCACCGTACTTGAACAACGTGGCGAATTGTCAAGTTCGAATGCATTTGTATTTTGCGATTCCTAATCGTCGTATAGATGCAGGTGATGAAATGTATTTAACTTACGACATAAATGAAGGAAGGGATATAGACGTTACGTCATTTGTTGAGGTTCGAGGTCGTTTGCTACTTTACTTGTGTAAGTACTGAACAGAGGAATTTTACGGTGTTGTGGGGGGGTCGCTTGGTTGATAACCGGCGTTCATTGGTAGTTGTTGCTGGTCGTAATGTTCCTATGTTCTGGTTAATATACTACAGTAATAGTAATTTTATGTTTTACTGTCGGGTAGTTACTTTTGCCGCTCACTATGTTGCTATTTTCAGTGCATCTTTTCTTTCTCTCCAACAAACGAACGATTCTAAAATAGCGGCAACATTGTCTCAATGTCATGGCGTTAATCGTGCTTCATACAAAGCTGTTCACTAAAAAAAAAAAAAATTAAATGTTAGCCAATGTATAATATTAAACGAGAAGTTACTTTTAGTTTTGTCTTTTTCATACCAATGTTATGAAGGTCAGTTGTTAAGATCCTTGTTATAGGATGTTTATTATTACTTTTGATATTTAATCCTCATTAACAAAGATTTATCAGCGACAAATAAACGGGTGCCGACCGAACTTGTTTATATCGGAGAAAAAATGTTATATGATCACACGTTTCCTAAAGAATTCTATAAAAATGTTTGTTTTCTGGAGTCAATTTTAAAAACCCTTGGAAAAGTTGCACCTGTTGATCTGCCTGAATGTATTTTTTTAGAAAATTATTAAATTGTGTTCCTTGTTTTTCTCTAGGTAATAGTGTATCTTGAACTGCATTCAAGAGACTTAAAGGGAGTATAGGACGAGACAATATTATTTACCATATTATCTGTTTTATTACGTATTATCTGAATTCGCGTACATTACCTTTTTCACCATTTTTTAATTTATTTTCGGACTTACGTGATTACGTGCATATTTATTAAAAAATAAAGTTGTCATCCTATTAAATTTAAACAATTGTACACCATTTTTCTTAGTTTTTACTTCAAATTTTTTTGTTAAAATAAAAATTATTTAGAAAGAAACTCTTGGACACGGTAAATATTTCATCGATCGAGTAATTACAGATTTTTAAACAAAAATATAGATTAATGCACTTTTCCGAATTTTTTGGCTATCTATTGATGTAGGGATGTTTGATAAACTTGGCGGTTACTTTTTACGAACTTTTATTTACGTGAACTTCAACTTAAAAAAATAGTTAAGTTTTAACAGATTTTATTATTCATTACCTTGAAAAAATATATTTGTTCCTGTTACATTTAGCCAAACTTTTCAAAGAATATGCGAAAATTTTTCTCAGATTAAAGGTCGATTACATATCAATTTCTTGTCCCAGATATGAAGTTTTTGTAGAAGAGAAGAGTTGGGGCGAAAATTCTTGGGGAACTCTAGTTCCTCAGTGAGAGTTACTTGTGTGTGTGTGTGTGTGTGTGTGTGCGCGCGTGCGCGCGCGCGTGTATGTGTGTGAGTAGTAAGCGGGTACGTATGGAGCAAGCTTTAAATTAAAATAAGCTATATAAAAAAGCGGTCTTAAATTAAAATAAGCTAATACACATTTCAGAAAGTAAAAATATCAGAAATGTTCAATGAGAAAACAATCAGAAAATAATTTCAACACAACATTTTCAGAAAAATATTTAAAGTGAAAACATCAGGAAAAAAGCATTCACTTAAATCCCGGATAAAAATTCTTAAGCCAAAACAAACAGAAAAATAAAAAGCAAGACAGCTTTGTTTTATAATTTTTAACGGGCTTCGGCTCTTTAAAAATGTTTATTAGCTTATTTTAATTTAAGACCGCTATTTGAAATTGCTTATTTTGATTTAAGTGTTGCTCCATACATACCCACTTAGTATACTACTTTACTTGTGTGTGTAGTAGCAACGGAAGGTGGCGATAACTTTGTACGTTCTCGATAGTATTACCCCAGTTGCCGTCATGTCTTGTCACCAGTTGTTCTATGTTTTTAAGTACAGTTTTATATGTTTTCAAAAGAACAGTTTTTACTGAACGTTTACAAGCTGAGTCTTTATTTGATTCATCGTGTAAGAATCAAATTCCAACGTTTGTATTCTGTCTGTTGCTTTAAATAAAGGTGAGCTAGTGACCTTTGGATGTTTTTTTTAATCCAACTTCTGAAGTACTGGAATATATTGTAGTGTATTTTTATCTGGCTTCTTATACAATATACATTAAAAGGATACCATCTGTTCTGTATCTAAAAACTTTTACAATAATAAATATCGAAGAAGTATATTAATGTATCTTACAAGAGTTTGTTAACATTGTTTTATTTATGTTTCTGTTGACCTTGTGTAATTGAATTTAATTTAGGCAACTAAGTTGAATCGTGGATTCGTGATTGTTTTTTCTTGTGGTATGGACTGGTTATTTAAGGTGTGTTCGATAAGTCTATTATACTTTAATAAGTAAAATAATCGATTTTATAATTTTTTTGTAATAATAGGAATTTATTTCTCAAATTGTTTTGCTGAAGTTTAATATTGTATGTAAATGGATTTACTATAAATTTTGTAGTATGAAAAATTGTGGTATTTTTCTTGAGAGGGTACTCCTACGCCAAAAATGGTATTTTTTTAAGCTTAAAATGTTCGGAATTTAATAATAGGCCTAATTTTTTTTCAAAATACGATAAGTAATAACCAAGAAAATGGGGCTTTGTTAATGATACGTCAAAGTAAAATTTCGCCCAAACAGCTGTAATAACATTAACATACGAAAATTAATTATCTAAAAGAAAGCTCGTAGAAGGTTTAAAATTCTTTTTTTTTTAAATTAAATACTTAGCTATAATTATTATTACGTGTAATTATGGATAATTTTTTTACGGGTTTTAGCTTTTAGCTCTAGGCAAAGAAAGTGCGCTGTGGAGGTTATAATGTACAATATAACTTAAGTTTTCCACAATTTTTTTTAATGTGCTAGCGTTAGAAAGTAAATAGTGTAGCTCAAATCGACATACTTATTTTTTAACATACTTAAAATTTTCAGATGAATATTGTGGAGTATTGTTTTCTGCCAAAATTAATGCTAAATTGATTTAAAATAAATAAAGTTAAAAACTATAAAAAAAACTATATATTTTTTAAAGTTAAAATTTAAGAAAACTAAATACTACAGATAATGCAATGAACGTTTCTCCCTAACTTAAGACTTAATGGCATTAACTGGTTTTAAAACAAGCTGTATCTTTACTCCGATATTTTAAAGTGTTTTCTGTTAGCTCGTAAAATTTAAAGGTGTATTTTGTTAGACATTAAATAATTCAATACGGAAGCCGCCTCCCCAGCGTAGTGGTAACGCACTAGCCTCCCACGTGGAGGTCCCGGGTTCGATTCCCAGCCAGGGTCTGGAAATTTTCACAAGGTAAAAACCCATTGTTCATATGCCACCGTAGTCTGTAATGACCGAGATGTTGAAACGACTTTAAATTAAGTAAAAAAAATATATACTTGAATACTCGTATTTTGATGATTGTTGTTTATTTTGACAATCAATAAACAACGTGATAAAATTTAATTTCCCTTATACTTTTCCCGGGGAACTACGGCTCAAAATATTTAAAAAATAATTGCGTATTTATTGAAGTTTAATGTATTAATTATTGTAGTTTGATTAAAAACAATTATTTCGTTTTTAGATAGGCTTATTATTAGTTATGAATCGCAGTCTTAACAAGATTTCCAATTTTTTCGAGTACTTTCTTTGTTTCTTTTAAGTCAACAGCAAAAATATTTTCGTATTATAATTGTCACGGCTTTGAAAATTCCAACGCGTTGTCACGGTTGTTATATAGTAAATTTGCTTTTAAAATGAATGTATTTTTGTCAGATCTCTTGTATTATTTTTCTCTATATATTGTTTCTTTGGTATTTTTACTTTCTGAAAATTTACTTGTTAAAAAACTGGGTTCAACTATCTCGGTTGGGTTTGCATATTCGTTGAATAAGTTAATGACAATGATATATTTTCTTTTGTAGTTGCTTAGGCTACATCTAAAAACCACTTACGTCTGTACATTTTCTATAACTAACAAGTTACTTTTTCTTTCGTTTATGAACAACAATATTAAAATTCGTTTGGGTAATATTTCCTCAGTCGTCTTTTGTGAAGTGAATGTACGAGGTGTGGCCATTAAATAACGAGACTTGACGTTGTAAAAAATTGTATTTTTATTTTATACACAATCACTTATTGTTACCTTCAATATACACTCCTTCTCTGTCCCTACAACGCTCCATGCGAATTTTCCATTGTTGGAAACAGTGCTGGAAGTCATCTTCTGTCAGCTCCTTAACGACACGTGCCGCTTTCTCTTTTACAGCTTCCACAGACTCAAATCTTGTCCCTTTTAATGCAGATTTCACCTAAGGGAGCAGGTAGATGTCACATGGTGCAAGATCTGGTGAATAAGGTGGATGTTCTAACACTGAGATGCTGTGATTGGCTAGGAACCTCTTGACAGATAACGCGGAATGAGCTGGCGCATTGTCTTGGTGGAGAACCCATGGTTTATCCCGCCACATTTCGGGGCGTTTTTTCCTTACTCTTTGACGTAGTTTTGAAAGTACCTAAAGGTAGTAATATTGATTAATTGTTTGAACTTCAGGAACCCAGTGAAGGTAGACAATCCCATGGATATAAAAAACAAACAATCATCATTGGTTTATTACTTACGTTTATAAACTTGCTCATTCGAGCTTTTTTGGCTCTCGGTGAAGTTCGGCTCTTCCAGTGCATGGACTGGCGCTTCGTTTCCGGATCATAAGTAAAAAACCACGTTTCATCACATGTTATTATAGTTTCCAAAAAATTTGGGTCATTTTCAATCGCTTACAAAGTGTCGGTACAAACATTTTTGCGAGCTTCATTTCAAACATTTTTGAGCGGCACGTGTCCTGAAGGAGCTGACAGAAGATGACTTCCAGCACTGTTTCCAACAATGGGAAATTCGCATGGAGCGTTGTAGGGATAGAGAAGGAGTGCATATTGAAGGTGACAATAAGTGATTATGTATAAAATTAAAATAAATTTTTTTTACTACGTCAGCCTCGTTATTTAATAGCCACACCTCATATTTATCAGTTTGTTAAGATTTGTACTAGCACATACAAAATGTTTCTGTATTTGCCGACTCACCTTATTCAACGATTTTGCGCCGGCCGCATTGGCGCAGTTGGTAACGTGCTCGCCTCTCATCATGCGGTCTTGGGTTCGAATCCCATTCAGGCACGGCATCTTTTCATACGTTACAAAAAAAATCATTTCATCCTTCACCGTCTGCATTAGCAGTAATTGCAGAACATTCGGACGTTAAACCAAAAAAAAAAAAAAATATATATTCAACGATTGGCATTTGATTCACCAACACATTAACGAATTTTGAGAAAGGATTAATCGCAACATTGTGGCCGGCCCAAGGGGTATTGACCCGTCCAACTGACTACGCATCGGATCCCGGTCAGTGTTTGTTTTTAACTTTTATTAGCAAATGGCATACCCCGCAGAAGATAGCAGAATGGCGGTTTTGTTTTCCAAAAACGCTGAGACTTAAATCAGGTATTAGAAATTTTAGAAGCCATGGTGGTTCATCGTTTCAAAAACAAGTTTTAACTTGTTATTCAGCGAAATACTTTTTTGTCGTGTATGGTGGTTCGATGTCAGTCTTCTGTCTGAGGTCTTGGGCGATTGTGATGGTATACGGGTGGACAAGTTTTCCGACGAAGTTTTAACGTAATGTGGTGTGATATTTATTCATTCAATTTAATTTTCCGTAGTCTACACCAGTAAGAATTAAAATTTAGTTAATGGTCAGGTCTGGTGGAATTTTTTAAAACGCTCATTTTAATTTGTCACCCTTCATCGTCTGGATTAGATCGATGTGCAAAACAGTCGTTTTTCAAAATACGCATCACATTTGAATACTATTCAAAGTTTCCAGCACCATATTGCTATGATGATTTTTTTCTTATCCGAACTTCAGCTAATCTTCACGTTTCATTACTCCTTGAAGTTAAAAAATCGGTTTTAGGAAGGGTACGCACGCGCTTGTTAATAATTTGAGCAAAAACATTTTGCCAATATTGAACTGAAACTTGAAAACTAAGGTTTTTTTATTTATTTCCCCGTGAAGTTTTTAGAAATATCTTTTGTTGTGAGGTTTTTTTATTACTTAATAATAATAATAAAACCCGCAGCCCCAGGCTTCTAAGCCAGGGGCTCCCGATCCCAGGGTTGATTCCCGGTCAGGTCTCATATTTTCATCTACATATCACCTCATATCATTACCTACCCACAACCCAAGGCTTTATGTATGGATCATCACTCAAAAAAAAAAAATTAAAAACCATAAAAAGAAATAACGATGTTTTCTTGATTAACATTTTAGTTTAGCAGCTATTTACGATTTTCTGTTAAAAACCGCATTAAAATTGGTGTATTACGTATGAAATCAAATATTTTATTGACCATATAAAATATTATAATTGCTGTGAGATAGATAAAAAAATTAGTAAATTTAGTACTACTTGAAGGTTAGTGCGGTTTTAGCTGCCGTTTTATTTTATTGCATTATGCTTGTCACCTTATGAAACAAAATATAAAATAAAATGTAAAGTAATGAGAGTATTCCGGGAATTTTTTCCTGCTCAATTTTATTGTTTTTGTTTTTTTTTATATATATACTTTATAACAACCTTTGGAAGTCACGATGTTTATCCCACTATCTTTTAGTTCCCATTAAGTCCCTCATGATCGGAATCCATTCGCGTTTTCCCTCTCACGTTCCCGACCCATTCCACCACCTGTCGACAGTGGCCGACCTTCGTACGTCTTGTTTATAACTTCTCAAGCTGCTCCTTCATTCCTTAAGTAATGCTACTAGCTTAAAAACAACGTCTTGCTTGTATTTTTTTTTTTGAGTTTTGTTATATCGTATTGCCTGACATAAATTTTTTAATTGGTAATTAATACTGTAGTATCGTATTTACATTCATATTAATATTTATTTATTTATTATTAAGCTACTAACTACGGTTTGTCTTTTAATAAAAGCCCATAAAAATTAATTGTATCTGTGTACTTGAGTAATTGATAATTATTTTATAAATAAAAAAAAGGTCGATTTCACTGTGGTCAACGACTAATTTATTATGTATTTGTAGGCTATTATTTATAACTTCGATTAATTAAATACTATTTTGTCAATAAATCATTACAATAAGGAACTAAACTTTTAAAAATTTGCCAGCGTAATATTTATTGTCTCCTACTATTTGTTGTCCGTGTGTTCATTACATTGTATTTTTTTTTTAGTTTATTTAAAGTCGCATCAACAGCTTGGTTATTAGTGACTACGTTGTTTTATCTAACTTTAACAGTGGGTTTTCAGTTGTAATAATTTCCAGGCTCGAAGCCGGTAATCAAACCCGGGACCTCCACGTTGTAGGCTAACGCGCTACCACTACGCTACGGAGGCGGCCATATCGTATTTTATTGGATGTATTATTTATATGATTATAAGCGAACCTGTAGACGGGTTCGATTCCCGTTCAGGACTGGTTTTTATCTATCATCCTTCATCGTTTGCATTAGCAGTAAGGTGAAAAACAGTCGGACGTAAAGAAAAAATCCACTGAAAAATTTAAATATACCTTAGCACATAACAATAAGTTGTTTGTTTAATCTCTATTGTGTGTACTTACCATGGTCTATACTTACCATCTCGCAATCTTACCATGGTATAATTCTGTCTCATATCCGTCATGGCATTTTAGTATGGGGTAATTCTAGGAATAGGGTTTTTAAAATTCAAAAGAAAGCTATTAGTTTTACGATGAACGCTAACCAGCTTACCTCATACAGACTATTATTTAAGGAGCTTAAATTGCTTACGGTTCCCCCATTCTACATTTTTGAGGTGATATTGTATGTTAGGCAAAATACTTTTATGCAAAATTTCAATGTCCAGTATCATAACGCAAGAAACAGAAATTATTATTATGGGGCTAATCACACCACAAAATTGTTAAAACAAAAACCTACTTATGTGGTGAGAAAATATCAATAAATTACCCCCAATTTTTTAAATGTTGTGATAGTTTGCATTCGCTTAAAAGAAATCTGAAAAAATACGTAATCGGTGAAACTTTTTATAGCGTACAAGAATATCTTTCTAAATAGTTGTAGTAGAACAATGTGTGATTGTAATATGTATTTCAGGTGTTATAACTTCTTGGCATGTCATGTACTCCTCTGGAAGTCTCCTTGGTTGCATTAATAAAAAAATGTGTTCAATTTAAGATCAGTAGGGAACTTATGACCCAATGAGATGAGGATGAAATGTGTGATGGATATATAAGGTGTAATCTTGTACAGACTCAGACCGACTATTCCTGTAAGAGTGTGGTTAATTGAACCCCAACCGTCGAAGTACACTGGCAGTGTCTAGTAATCAAATCTTATTAAAGTAAACTACTTTTACTAGGATTCAAACTACGGAAGCCTTGTCTCTGAAAAGCTGACTCGTAACAATGGTTTACCACCAGACCAACCTGGTGGGTTTAACACTAAGTAACTAAGAAATATTATTTTTTGAACATATATTACCAGCGCCCTCAAGGGCCCTATGTTTTAATTTTGTAGATTACTTATGGTATCTATTTATTGGGCTCTATGGAGCCCAGAAAATCATGGACAAGTTTCTTTTTTTTGGTATCTGAGGCGGCAAGAAAAACTCTTGTTCACTCCCTCTTGATGGGGAGCAGTGTTGGACCCAATTGAGGCATCCTCGTCCAGTCCCAAGGAGGCCGCAACTCGCCTACAAACCAAAAACCCGCCGCCTGGCCACTTTATCCAACAATTCCAAAAATCCTCCACCTTCCTCGGAACTGTTAATATAATACTATGAGGGAAACGTCGGGTTAAAGTTACACACTGTCAGCAGGGCGTGGAAGGGTCTTCTTCTTCTTCACGTGCCATCTCCATGACGGAGGTCGGCTATCATAATGGCGATACGAATTTTGTTGACCGCTGCTTTAAAGAGTTCGTTTGAGGAACACCTGAACCACTTTCTCAAATTACACAGCCAGGATATCCTTCTCCTGCCCACCGATCTTTTTCCTAATATTTTGCCTTGAATGATGAGATGCAATATTTGATACCTTGGTCCCCTCATAACATGACCAAGGTACCTTAATTTTCGTGCGTTAACTTCCTCCATGAGTTCCAGCTGCTTTCCCATTCTACTGAGGACCTCTTCATTCGTGACATGCTCAGTATATGAGATCCTCAACATTCTACGGTAGGTCCACAGCTCAAAAGCCTGTAGTTTCTTCTCACTGAATCTATTGAGAGTCCAAGCTTCCACACCGTACAACAGGACAGGGAACGCGAAATATTCAAGGAGACGCATTCGTAATTCGAGATTTATATCTCGTGATGTTAGTACCTTCTTCATTCTGATAAAAGTAGCGCGTGCCTTCTCAATTCTAATTTTTATATCAGCACAGTGATCACCACTGCAACACACTCGAGCTCCAAGGTACGTGTATGCATCCACTCGCTCCAGCACATCACTTCCCGCCAGAAGTGGAAGGGTACCGTAACCTAATTTCCCCCTCACTGTTGCTGACCAACACTCACCCTCTCACTTTCATTCATCTCTTTCATCACCAGCTCAGGAAATAAGTGTGTTGATTTTATGAGATTGGAACACAGGATTCATTTAATGTGGAAGAGGACGATCCTGCTGGTCGCCAGATGTCTCCTCCCTCCAATCTTTCTATCAACCTCTCTGCAAACTGAGCGACCAACTTCCAGCTCTCTTCATCTCGCAGCATTGCTGGCCCTACTCTCTCTGGGCTCCACAATGCAACTCCTATCTTCTCAGATGTCTCCTTTCTTTCAAGACCAAAATAGGGACACCTTTCCTATATGTGCAATGGACTCTTCCTCTTTACTGTAGCATAGTCGACATTTCCACTAAGTTCACTATTGATTTATCATATGTTACCATTTGGCCTTTGTACTTTCGCTATCATTTCTCATATTGGTAGATAAGTGAAAAATTCCTGGAAAGCTCCAAGAAGTAACAATTTTTTTACTACCGTTGAGAAAGTAAAATTTTATTCAAATTTATCTTTTTATACTGTGTAAAAATGCCTAAAAATTATTTTTGATAACTTGTTTGGAAACCTTGATAGTTTGTTTTGTGTTTTCTGTCGGTATTCTGTAACTACTGTTAGCTATATTCCCACACAGAGCATGCACACAATTATTAATATGTATTTATGTAAATATCTAATTATTTTTTTTTTCATAATTTTAATTTAATGATTCTTGTAAATAGTAAATCTGTATTATGTACTCACTTAATTGTTTCTGTCATTATTGTTATTATTATTATTTTTAAGCCTGTCTTCTTTTATTCGTACTACTTTTCATTTGAGAAGGGTTACAATAACGCAAGGTCATAAGGAACTTAATGCTCTATCTCCACTGCCCCCCTACCTGCTTTATTATTCCTTACATAATAAATGGTGGTCTAAGCATAGCTAATTAATACAGTAATGGTATCTTATTTTAACTGCATATAATTATCTTGAGGTTTCCTTTGTCTAATTGTGCAGTTTGTGTATTTCGTTACAAACAAAAAAAAAACAGTGGTTAATTTTTAGCTATAAAACAAGAAGAAATTAATTGCTATGTTTATCCTTAGGATTGTTAATTTGTTATTTTATTGATTAATTTACAAGTTATGGATTTTATTTGTTTACTAGCAGTTGCATCTGCACTCTGCATGAGCTCATTGCTAGATTAAAGAAAGATGAATTTAACAGTTTATCACTACCAAGAATTCATGTAATTAATATTATTCTAATATCACGATATTATTACTAAAAATTCCTTTCATGAGATGACGCGTCTCATGGCTGATAGCAATTTTTAAAAAGGCTTACCTTTGAGTTATGGCAAAAACCATTTGTAATTTCTGTATCTACTCTGTAATAGGAATCGAATGACACTATTTTTGTTTCCAAATTCCAACTTTGATTTCTTAAGTTCCGGTTGAAATCGGAACTTCAAACCCAATCCAGGCCCACTAACTTTTTTTTTAGTTAACAAATCCGAAAACTGTTTGTTGCTATCTCTTGTAGTTTCTGACATCTGGGTATGACAGATGGACAAAGGAAAAAGTTAGAGACAATTTTTAAAATTGCCACTAATTATGTAATTTTGTAATATTATTACGAGGGTTGGTTGAATTGGATCGTTTCTATCAGAAATGATACTTAAAAAAATAGATTGGACAAACTAAATGCCAGAAAATAAAGAAGCTAATTTTCCTTTAATGAATTATTTTTTGATGTAAATTCTAAAAATTTTGTCGCCCAATGGATACAGGGTACTCTCGGGTAATTATGACGATTTATAGATTTATGTCACAGAAGAAATATAGATAAAGAAAATATTCAAGTAGGAGTACAATGTTCTCTGTAATGTGTAGCAACACACCTGAGGTATTGTGTTTGCATGCTTTGAAATGAAAGATCCCGGGTTCGATTACCAGCTACGGTTGATAATTATTACATGTTGTTGTTTAGGTCATCAGCCAAAAGGGCTGGTTTGATCCTCTAGAGGGTTTATTAAGTAAAACAAGGAGTGAGGTGGTTTACCAATGCCTTCCTCACTGAGTAGAAATTTATGCTTTTCAGCATGCCAGGTCCTCGAAAAGCATTTACTTTTCACCCTGCAAATGACACCTTCACTTCATTTACCACAGGGTCTGGTTGTATAATGATGAAATTTATTACTCTTAGAGGAGATAACTCAGACTAGTGTCTTTTACACCTGTACCTTTTCTGTTCTTAAATGCTTCTGTAAAATAATTGGCTGACCATGTGATAAGACAGAACTATTTTTTGTAGCCCTAGAAATAATGATTACGTGTTAAAACCTACTTTTCCTTAACGAACAGTAATTGATAATTACGTAAACTATTGATGCTATTTTAAATAAAAATGGAAAGTACTGTTGTAATTATTATATAATTATTATGTTTTGTTTTTGTATTTTTATAAATAGAAGCAGTTACAGCCCTTTCAAAATAGCATGATAATAAGTATCTGAATGGTGGTAACTTTTCAAAATAAAAAATTTTCTTTTTGAAAGTAAAATTTCTTTTTTAATTATTCTTATAAAATATAATATAAATCTTTGTTTTGCAATTTTGATAACTATATGGAATTAATTATTTTACTGGCATTTGTTATTGTTGCATTCATTAACCCATGCATTCAATAGACAAGATGTGTTAATTAATAAATATGATTTCCATTTTTTAAGTGTTATTAGAAAAATAATTTTTTCCCTCTCCATTATTAATTTATCTTTTAAAACACTTTCATTCACGGACAGGGAAAGTTAACGTAAAAAAAATCTTAACACATTCAGTGCTAAAGACTCGCCTAGCGGGTCATGGGTAGGTGTTACCGCCATGCTGCCGTCTCACCTAGCAGGTTCTGTTTTGTTATCATTTTAAGTAATTCTGGACGGACACCGCCTGTCGAATATCAGTTTGTTGCTATTATATAGCCCTCAGAAAGGGTTTTTCTTTGTAATCGTGCAGTTTGTTTTTTAATTTTCGTTATACGATCTTTAACCCTTGTATAATATACTCGTTCAGTATTTTTAACAGGTTTTCAGGGTGCAGTTGAAGCTGTGAATTGTGCAGTTATCGATTCAAAATAGCTTACACTTTTAGATTTACTTTAAAATTATATAAGAAATTACGCGTAAATTGTAAAGGTAAGTGGAAAAATTTAAACAAGAAGTATATTTATTAAAACAGGCGAAAATAAACCTAAAAAACATTAAATTGTTTACTTTTATGTTATTAGCAAACATAAAAATGCATGTATAGGTCGCAAATAAAATAAATCTATAAAAACGTTAGTAACATAAGCTGTAGACCCTACATAAAGCAAGCAGAGCATACGCTGCATGAGTAATCAGCCTAAAGGGAGAGATACCTCATTTATTGCTCAGCATTAAATGCGTTAAGTGGTAGCATTGACATATGAGCACATTACGAAATTCCCTCTGTTCTTTATCCCGTTTAAGTAATACTATCGTGCTATTTTGAATGGACTGTATTTTGTTTCGAAATTTTTCGTGTGTAAATTTCAATTGAACTCTTAACATTCGACGAAGTACAAATGTAAATGGAGTACACTGTAAGCTAGAGAATGTGAGTACTTTTCCTTTTTATTTTTTGTTTATTGGCAATTTAAAGTGAATCAGTTTTTGGACAGCCTTACCTTAAGCTAAAGTTTGTGCGTTAAGGCCAGTACTTTTTTTAGTGCAGAAGGTAGTGTGTTATTTTTGAATCTCCTTGACTATAACTGATCTGAGCCAGTGTTCTTGTAAATAACTACAGGTGAGGGGCAAACATTGATGTTGGCTCATCATACAAGAAGTCTTCAAAATTTGTTTACGTCGTTTTTTTTAGTTTTTTTTTAAATGTAAGAAAATAAATTAATGTTTTTTTATAATTCTAATTTGTTTAAGTATTAAAAATGTATTCTAATTACAGTATTATGGAATAGATAAATTTTCTATTATGTGAATTATTTTTTTTATCACTCGGGATTTGAAATTGATTGATTTTTAATTTTAAAATACAAACCTATTTGGAATTTTTGAACATATTGATTTTAAATGTTTCTGTTTCTTATATAGTGAAAATTTAAAGAAAAAATTATTCATTTGATTTATATTTTTGTTGTTTAGGTCAACAGCCGAAAGGCTGGTTTGAACCTCTAGAGGTTTTACTTAGTAAAAACATTGTGAGGTCTGGCTGTATAGTGAAATTCATTACTCTCTGAGGAGATTACTCTGAATAGTGTCTTTCACACCTCTTCTACCCCTTTTGTTCTTAAATAGTTCAGTCACATAATTGGCTGACTATATGATAAGAAACAGAACTATTTTTTGTAGCCCTGGAACCAGCAGATAGAGTCCAATTAATTTAACACTCTACCTCCCCGTTATGGGCAATTTATATTTTTAATTGATTTATTTTGATAGTATGAATTGGAAAAAAAACATTTTTTATTGATTTTTCAGGCTTCAAGTTTTTAAAAACTAAAATATTTTGTAGTTCATAAAAATTTTGTAACCAGTAGTAATAGTTTTGCTTCTACTAAATTCATAAGTTTTGGTGCCTTGACAACAAAGTTGTTTATTCAGAATCACTAAACTAAAGTAAAACTAATATGCTGCAAAAGTAAGTATGTAAATAACATTATCGGATTTGATGCATTTTTTATTTTATTTCCATTAACCTTATTTTAGTGGCAGTTCATAATTTTTTTATTGGTGAACCAAATATAAAAATAATCTCAGTTATAATTGTTGTGTTGAATTTTACTGTTTTTCAATTGATAGGTATTTTCTAAAAGCTTACTTCTGATGTCATATTTAATTTCACAATGGTTGTATTGTCACTTTTTTATGTGATTGAACACCGTTATTCCCTGATCTCTACACAACCCTACTAGTCCAAAAAGTGCCTCTTTTGTGTCATATTCCTGATGATTGCCAAACTGTTCCTTACTCAGATCTTCTTCTCATTTTTTAAATTGTTGTATTATTTTTGGTGTAATATGTAATACAAAAGACAAAATTTCTAGTAAAAAACATTTGTGTTTCTGTACCTTACACAGTTTTTTTACTATTTACAGTACGTAATTTGAAACCTTCAATTTTGTTCATTGTAAAAATTTGTAATATACCTTTAAAAAAATATTTTCAAGTCATTTGAAGAACATATCCAGGTTCTTCAGCTTTTGTTGTGCATTCAACAAATAAAGCACTTTAAAGAAACTATTTACGTTATATGTATATGCTTAGTACCTACTCATTTTGTTTGAAACCAAACGAAGAAGTCAAAGATATCTGAGTCACATAATCTGAAAATGTTATGCAAACGAGAAGTCAAAGATATCTGAGTCACATAATCTGAAAATGTTATCTTTCTTTAACATTTTTCTGTAATTTCTTAAAGCCGTTCTGCTAACAAAATTAAATTTTTGCTTTTATTCTTTGTGTAAAACCTATTCAAGCAGTTTATATCAAAACTACTTATTATGCTGTATTTCTGTATAATTTTTTTTATTGCATTCTGTATATATTGCAGTTATGGTTATTTAAAAAATCAACTTATGGGTAAAAATGTGCCCCCAGTCTGAATTTAACTAAATCCAGATTAACAAAGCTGTATTGGTAATAAATTGTAACCTAAACTAGGCTTTCATTTTAAGTCAAGTATGTTAATGTTTGTTTTGTGTATTTGTAATGAAATCAAATCCTGTCAGTCACTTCTCCAAAATCATTTTTAAAGGTCAGTAGGTTAATAAGCACAGTGAAGGGTTTGGAAATGGAAATATATTATTTTGTATTGTACTCTGATTTATTTATTTGAATGATAAAGAGATCCCTCATTCGTAACCCTTACCAAAATTGGGGGATTGTTTAATAATACATTCCTGTTTTGGAGACTTGCTTTTTTAAAATGTGGAACCATTTGTTTGGTTGAACAATGACAAGTAAAAGTTAAGTGCAGCTTACTAGAATAGCAAATATATTCCCCCTACTGTAATAAAAATGAAATATCCTATTTTTGTAGCTGTGACATTTATGTTTTCAGAGGGATATGTTTAATCCTTTTCTTTGAATTTCTTTTATAACTTAATTGTATCGGCTATTGTTAAGGATTTATTTTATTATTCACTCTCGGAATTGTGTATTGTTAAATTTTATTGTTATTAATGAATAAAAAAATCATAATGAATTGTGATCTAAGGTTTTTTTATTATTTTCCTTAAAGGTTTTGTTTGTGTATTTTTCTACAAAACATAGACATATGAAATTGTTTTTTGTTTGTTTTATTTATACATTAAATTTTTTTTTAGTTCGAATTTCTGTCAGTTTATCCACAGTATTATTCATTACTAATATTCATACCATCAAAATATAGTCCTATAAAAATACTTCATTTAGTTTTTTAAGTCACATCAACTGTTATATTGCCCACCACGAAAGAAGTCTGTTGTGTTTAAAGAGCTCTATTTCAAAAATAACCTAAAAAAACAAAATTTACTTACTGAAAGTCCTTTTCTTGGATGATAAATGCAAGAAAAAAGTTACGTAAAAATCAGTGTATGTAGATTTCATTCGATTATTACATGAAAAAATTTATTTCTAAATTTCTGTTCAGCAGATTTTTATAAATTATACATAGTTTTAAGGAGACATTGTTTGGTAATAAAATATTTTTTCCGTAGTGATTTTTTCAAAATGGCCTTCCGACTCTTCTTAAATAAACTTAATTAATTTATTTTTTTAATATTTTGTAATTGGGAACTAGTTTTTTGTTTTGTTTCTTTTTTGCATTGAGGAGACATCGAGTTTTAATTGTCCTGTAAATTGTTGTAGATAAATTTTAAAATTAATTACTTATAAGGATTTACGCACTATTAAAAAATGTTTATAGTACAGAATTGTTCACATAAGAACCTGGATTAAGAAAATCAATGAAAGGACTCTCTAAAATGTGAAAATTAATTTGGAAATTTAAGAATTTTTTTTTTTTAATTTTTTATTCAAATGGGAATATTTTATTTTTATTATTTTATTTCATTGCATCACATCTGTGTTGCAGTAATAGAGTACTAGGCTGCAAAATTGGAATACCTAGTAGTCACTAATGAATCAAGATGTAATAAAATAAACTAAAATAATTAATAAAATAATATAATTTTGTATGGTTTACACAATAGTCTGAATAAATGTGAAATTTAAATTGTCAGTTGTGTTTATAATTTATTTCATGGAAATGAAATGTGTGTTTGTCTAGGTAGTGTTATGAAATAGCTTTTATTTTTGAGCTGCACTATGATAGTTCTCAAATTGTTGGAATATTTGATTGTCAGTTTTACTTATTAGAACATAACACAGATATTTCTTAAAAACTACTGTTTTTCTGTACAATGTTTAAACTTAGTTTTCAACTTGTATCTTATGTTACTTGTGTGTCCGCTTAAGTTTCTTGGATCAGTTTTTTTTAAATTTTTATAAAAATATCAAATTTTATCAACAAATCTTTTAAAAATAATTAAAAATATTGTAGTTTATTCTTTGGAATTTCATATATTTCATTTTAATTTCTAATAGTAGAGTTCTAAATTATGGTATCTTATACACTAGTATTAGTGGTTATTTGTGGCCAAACTTTAGGCTGGATAAAAAAATGGCTGCTTAAAGCCATGACCTGTTAAAGATGATTTAAAACTTAAAAATTCCATTTTAGTTTTTATTCATTTAAGGAAGGACTGAGATGAATTTGGTTATTTTTAGCTCAACAAAAAATCAAGTTTTGGTTAAGTGTATTTTTAAATTAATATATTATTTGTAGATTCCAAAAAAGAATAATCATTTCCTCTACACAAAAATAGACTGTAGTGATGTTTTTGTACAACTATGCAGTGAATCTTTCATGTTCAAAGTAAGCAACATTTGAATCTTCATTGCTTACTGTGTTTCATTAGTTCTTAATTTTATTTTGTTTTATTTGTTGTTGTTTTTGTGCGTACCTTGCAATCTGTTAAATTTATAACTGTTAGCCACCCCATTCCTCAAAGAAATGAGGGTGCCATGTAAATTAGGTGTAGTCTTGTGCAGACTTAGACTGACCATTCCTGAGAGAGTATGGTTCATTGAACCCCAACCATCAAAGTACACCATTAACCACTATCTACTATTCAAATTCAAAAGTAATTACTAAGATTTGAACCAGGAAACTTTGTCTCTGAAAATCAGCTGTTAAATAGCTGACTTGCAGCGACGACTTAACAACTAGACGTATTCAGTGGGTTATTTTTGTTTTATAATAATTTAAAATGCATTTACTTCCACAAAAATAGTTCAATAAGCCTGAAATTTTTCCTGCATCTTCACCAGAATGTATTTATTAAAACTTTTCAAACAATTTACTGTGAAAAATTATTTTATAATATTTAATTTTAATATTTACTGTATACATAAATTCAAATATTTTGTTCTTTCATTTTATTACAAGTACACAAAGTACTGTAGTTACAGATGTGTTATTATGGAAGTTGATATTTCACCTCGCTCGTCCCTAACAGTGATTTTCAACTGAACTTGATGAAGGTCCGAAAAAAATTTTGATGAGACTGTCTTGGTCCGGCCAACTTTTTTAAAGTTGGCTGGACAAATGTACAAGCTTGTTCAATTAGTTTCATGATACATATTGTACTACTGTTATCTGATCAATTAAACTTGGTCAGTAACCTTGTATTTGTGCTCGTAATTAATTTAATTTTTTCTCTTATATCGATGATGTGAGTCAAGTCTAATTTCTGATATTATTTATACTATTGATGTAAACATTGATAATTCCTAATGGTGACTAAAGTATTATAAATTGGGCAAGTTTATTTCATAAACCTGTTAGGCCTACTCATTATTTTTCAAGTAGAGTATCAGAGGTAATGTCTTAAGGTCAGATAGTAAGGCACTGTTGGGTCGTGACGTCACAAGCTTTTATATTCATTCGGTGTACTGTACTTAGGCCTACCTTGCTGACTATAAAAATTTAGGTGTGCCAATCATGCTAAATCGTAATACTAAAATTGTTGATTACGATAAGGTTTGACCAGTGAAACAACAGTTTCAAATTACTGTCAGCCTGTGTACAAAGTTGTAGTTTTTTTGTATTTTGTTGCTTGGCACTATCACCAGTTACTTTCAGCCTGATCGTGGCTTTGAACTTATCCAGCAAGCATCAATGTTCTTCAGAGGAACTTAGGTATATGTTGTGTTGAATGACATCACACACGAAAAAAAGATATGCATAGAAAAAAAATTCTTAAGAGCACATGATCTGTAAAAAATGAATCAGCAACCCACCAGTTGGTGACCACTGCCTCAAAGCATAATATGTACTGCATTTTTAATGCAGAACGTTTGATTTCTGAAATAAAATTCCAAGCACTTGTATACTTGTGGGAGTTTACTTATATGATAATTTATAAATTGTGAATGGGTTTTTATTAAAATAAACAGTAGATATTTTTTATCCAGCCGATAATGGCTGGTTGAATCAAGGCTGGCCAGGTAAGTGTCCTGTATAATATATAATATATAAGTGTGTCCTGTGTCTAAGAAGATATAATATCCCCTATCAAAATATGTTATATTCTTCAAACCTCCAGTAATATGGTAAATAGTAAACACTTACCTATTATACTGTGTTCATGCATAAAAAGCATATCTTCAGTAATTTTCTTGTAATTTATAATTTCCTTATGTACCTTTTTTTGCGCCCTGGAGACTCCAGGAGGAGTATAGGACATGTCAGCTATAACACCTGAAATAAATATAAGAATCACACAATGTATCACTACTATCAAGGAAGAAATTCTTGTACCCTACCTATAAAAAGTTTCACCGATCAAGTCATTTTTCAGATTCCTTTTAAAGGAATTCAAATCCTCACAGCATTTTAAAAATTGGGGTAATTTATTCATGAATTTTCTCCCTGCATAAGTAGGTTTTTGTTCAAACAATTTTGTGGAGTGATTAGCCACATAATAATCATTTCTGTTTCTCGTATTATGATTGTGACCATTGAAATTCTGCATAAAATTATTTTGCCTAACATACATAATCACCTCAAAAATGTAGAGGGAGGGAACTGTAAGCAATTTAAGCTCCTTAAATATAGTGGCCTGCATGAGGTTAGCTGGTTAGCTCCCACCATACACCTAATAGCAAAACCATGGTGGAAGTAGGATGTTTTTAAATTATAAATTAAAGAAAATTACTGTAGATGTGCATTTTATGCATGAAAGCGCTATAATTGGTGTTTACTATTTACCATATTACTGGAGGTTTGAAGAATATAATATATTCTGATTATCAATATAATACGACTTTTAAAAATACCTGTATGGGATGTTTGATCAAATATCCCATATATATATATAATTATATAAATATCACTTTGCCAGCTGTTGCATTTTCTTCTCATTAGATATACTGTCTTATTTCGTTGTTGTAAACAAGTAGCCTAGTCTCGTAAAATAATTACTGCGTCATTATAACGAGTACTCATTTTTATTTGACTGTAAAATTGTAAAAATAGAGTAGCTGTGTATACAATAATATTAATAACCTATTATTGGATGTTTATTTTTCAATCGGTATCATTGTGTAATTGCTTCTTTTTCAAAGTTTTATTATCTCCATTAAAATATAATTCATGGATTTTTCCCTTGCTGATTACTTTTGTTCCATTTGCCTTTATTTTACGGTTTCCTCGTATTTTTGTAATGTATGTTTTTAATTGTATTATATATATAAAAACAAAACAAGAAACATAAATGTCTTAATAAAAGTTATTTCATTTGAAGATTTGCTCAAGGTGTAGGTTTTTTCTTATAATCTGTAATGATGATAACTACATTGCTTGAACGTTGTACATTAAAAATAGAAATGAAAATTATAAATAACAAGTAATTAACAATATAATAGTAACACTAATAATTTATATTATTTATTTTTGCCAGCATTACGTCTTGTGTATGTAAGTAATTGGAAAACATTAATTTAAAAAGCGGGGTCTAATCGTGAGTCCATGGGTGGCAATTAACTTGATGACTGCAGTTACCATTTTACATATGATATGTGTAGGAAGGCATCTAGCTCGTTAAGATATGCAATACAGTACTTTATTTATTGTGCATCTCAAATATAATAAAAGAGATCTGCATTACTGTATTCTTAAACAGGGGAATTTAATTTTAATTAATTTTATAAATATCATGAGTGTTTTTTTGACATGAATTATGTTTGCGTATCTACTTTTGTCTTAAGATTTGTGAAGTGATTGATTGCTACACTTAATGAAAATTTCTGTTAATACAAAGGATGTGTAGGTGTGCAACCTGCCAGTAAATACATTTATATTTTAATATTATTAATTGTGTAAATCTTAGCTTTATTATAATACTATTAGTAATTGTCCAATGGCAAATTGCCAGAATCAATAAAATGCTTTCAGGTAATTTAAAAAAAAAAGTAACTCATTGACATATCATCATTCTTAAATAAATTTTATTGATTTATTTTTATTATTGTTTGATTCTACAGAAGAGGCGAGGCTATGGTTTTCTTGTTTTCTTCGTTTAAAATTAGCTGTCAGACATTCTTTTGACTATCTGTGTGTGTGTGTGTGTGTGGATTGGAATTTGAACAAAAAATTATTTTGTTGTACGCAAACAAATAATAGAAGTGCGTTATCGCATCAGTTGGCTATTGAGAGCTGAATATTAAACTGCACCAAAGTAATATTGCATTGAAATTTGTCAAAAATTGGTCATTCACATGTCGACACCTTTAAAAAAAATCCAACAGGGCTTTGGAGAGGACTCTTTAAGTGTCACACAAATAAAAGAATGGTTTAAAAATAGCTGCAATTCAGTGGACAATGAGCCTCATCCCAGTGGCTGACCAACAAGTGGAAACAATGAATTTATCAATCAAGTTAATTTTTTAGTTATGGAGGAATGACACATTACTATCCATAAACTAGGTAGCAATGAGGAGTTGCTGCAGAATTTGTGGTAAAGTACTTGACAGCAGAATTAGAATGAAGTACAATTTAAAAGTTGCTCCAAAACGTTAAACTACACCAAAAACTAGCCCTAACTTTCTTCAAACTATCATAACAACTTCTGCCAATTCCCTCAGTGGAAGATGCTGCTTAAAGGGTCCCTCGATATGTGTCCAGAAATTACATTATGCTAACACGACGGCTCAACTAAAGTATTCTAAAAGAAGCTTTCTAAACTTGCTTCTAAAAGTGGCAGGAGTGCTGGACTATGTGTGGAGTCCCAAGTAGAGTATTTTGAAAGAAACTACTTGTTAAAACACGTTCTTGAATAAATTACCTTTTTCCAGATAAAGTGTAGCTATTTTTTTGAACAAACCTCATAATTATTAAATCTGACAGAAGTAGTGCAGTTGTTCAATTTAAAGTAATGTTTTTTTGACTATGGCTCATGTTTATTCGATTAACTTTGAGATGGGAAAGAATGTTTCTTACATTAAATCGATGATGAAATTATTGAAGGTCTGCAAGACTGGTTTGAGAAAGTGATGATAGAGAAGAATCACTAAATAGCTAAGTTTAGAAAAAAACCATGAAGATGCTACATGTGAACATAAGGAAAAGTTTTACTCCAGTAATTAGTGGTCTAGAGTTTTCTATTTAATTATATGAGAAGTTTTACAACAGGAAAATCATTAGCTTCTAATTAAAAAAATTGTACCACTTTTAAAAAATTGAGATAAATTTTTATTTTTAAATATTACAATAATTGTAATCTTGTTGATAAAAGATTATTATTGTTAGTATTGTTGGTTATTGTATCTTGTTAATACGATAATTATTATTGTATTAACAAGATAGTAAATAGGTTTTGTTTACAATTAGTTTTATTATGGTCATATCTACATTCTTAGTTTTTAGCGACCCTATTAACAAGAACAAGTAACCCAATAAGGATTACTATAATAAAACATAAGTCTTACAATAATTAAACTATTTATATTGTATTCTTTATTTTTAAATTGACTTTGAATATTTATAATTTTAGAGTTTTTGTGTAGTGTGTGTCATTAACACAATTTTTGTACGTCTCCAGTAACTGAAACTGTCTCTCGCTTAGTGTTTAAGGTTAATATAATCAATAGTTTTAATAAATCCTTAATAGTTTTTTATTTAAATTAAAATAAAAAAAATA
Source organism: Catonia carolina (assembly GCA_035578175.1). Lineage (NCBI taxonomy): Eukaryota > Metazoa > Arthropoda > Insecta > Hemiptera > Achilidae > Catonia > Catonia carolina. Next base: position 89,693,734 of record JAQMRL010000002.1, read on the forward strand.
CTAATTTTGTCTATACTTTTTTTAACAGTAATTTTTTTCCAATCAGTTTGTTATAAATGTAATTATATACTTAAAGAAAATATGAGAAAAATTTGAATTAAGTTCTTAGAATGAAAATATTTACCAAACTTGATGCATTTTTGATTAAACTCTTGAAAAATGAAGTTGTTGAAATTGAAGATGATAGTGACCATGATAGAGATGATAATGATGATTAAAAATCTGGTGTAAAACACACAACTTTCTCTTGCAAATTCAAATAATTAACAATATAACCTAATTTTCATCATGAGTGAAAGTCGCAAAATGAAAATTTACCTCAGTTTGGCCTTAAAATACAGAAAATCACACATTCACACTAAACTAGGCTCTGCAGAGAAACATGCTCTAAATAAAAGTTGTAGATCTTTTAATTTCCTATAAATTTGATTATACACTTGTGTCATAAAATACATTCTAAGGCTGAAATCTTAAAAAAATCAAATCTTTACACGATTTTGTGAGAATAAAACAGAAAATTGCTAATTACCGCTAAACTAAACATTATACAAAAAAATGTTTGGAATAAAAGTTGTAGAATTTAAAATTCTCTACAACTTTTGCCAATACATTTTTGTGCTAAAATGCATATTAACGTTGCAATCTTAAAAAAACAATTTTTTTTACAAGAAAACAGCCTTACCAATAATTTCAACAGACATGGCGTTTACCCTATCTTGTAGAGCATAAAAGATTTGGTAAATGAGGTGATTTAAAAAAAAATTGTACGAGCGGTTTTTGAGAAAATCGCAAAAAAGTGAAAAATTACACAAATAAACTACTACTTCCGGTTGACCGATTTTGATGAAAATGTTCTTGTTGGGTCCGGTAGTGGTGTATAACTTCTTAAGTTTCAAGTCCATACGATGTTCTGTTCTTGAAGTATTCTGTTCACGCACACACACACACAGACCAATCACTAAAAACATGGTTTTTGGGTTCAGGGGGTCTGAAAACGTGTAGATCCAGTGAAAACTTGATTTCGAGAAATCGACATGAAAACAATACTTTCCTTCCTATATATTCATATAGGCAAGAGAAAGTAAAAATGAGCCTTAATCGTAACATTTTAAAACCCAACCATCAGTAATCCAAACAGCTACGGGACTTTATCACATCAAATTATCCTGGTAATTATCCATTGTAAATTCACTTTTACTATTAATTGGAAATTTCAGATCAGTCATGCAAATAGATTTATTACCATATTTTATATTATGCATGTACATTGTAAATGATTATTAGTATGAATTGTACTTTTATTGTGCAATAATTGTAATATGAAAAATGAAATTTAAATTTAATTTGATATACTGGATCATTTAACGGAGTAAAAGATTCATTTTGGGAATGGCAGCTGGCCAAGGTTGAAGGTGGCCAATTAATACAAGTAAATTTTAAATTGCTCTTACAGAAAAGAAAATCTTTATTTATCATAAAAAAATAATATAGAAGTCTAGCTGCATTAGTATATCTTTAATGTAGTACTATATGCGGAGTAGTGTCTTGTCTTAATACATTTAAGTCTAATGCAAGTGATATTTTGTAGGAATTTTATTTTAACTTTTATATTCAGTCTTTCTGGTGTTGATATGAAATTGTCTAATGATTTTATTTGATCGTTATATTATGTGCTACCAAAATCGTGTTTTGTAGGCGTGTTATTAACCTCAGAGACATACATTAAATAAAAAAGTTTATTGGTTTGCCTGTTTTCACTACATGTTTTGCTTTTTCTAGATATTACTTTAGGAATAATAATGTCGATTTTCAAAATATAAGCTTTTTCAGAAGATATAGATATAATAATATTTATTGCTTTAGGGTAGTTACCTCGTTTCTACTTATTCTTTCAAATGCTTTACTTTTTCTGCTGTTTATTGAAAAAAGAGAAGAATCTACTTCTTTAATGTAACCTTTTGTTGAGTTTTTCTCCCAACAAACAGAAAAATAGTTGATTAATCTGTCTTAATATCTAAAAATGAACAACTGGAAAGGTTTTTGGTGGTGTCACTTTATATACCCTGATTTTCTTAGCTAGCTACAAATTTTAAGTTACCACCAATAAAAAAAATTGTTAAGAAAAATAATTAATGGTGTTTATTAAGTTTATCCTTTTCATAATTTCTGTTTTTATTAAACATTAGGTAAAATATTGTAGGAATTATCTGATTTTATGTCAACCACCAATTTGTTCATTTTTTTTTATATATATAAATTAATTCAGAGGGCTCCAGAAAGGGAGTATAGGATATGTCATTTAATGCTTAGTTGTCTGCTTAATTAGTCTTCCTGTGGTAGATTTGGTTGAAGATGAGATGACCAATTGATAATGACATAATGTATGCAGTAATCTTGCCTCCTCATCTATCTTACTCGCACATACACACAATAAAGGAACCTTAATCCTGAAACTTACATAGTGTGAAGTAAAAAACAAGTGTGGTAGACAACAATGCACAATCTGACCTCTCTGTTCTGTCAACAAAAAATAATTTTACTCTGTTTGTTTATCACTGGTACTCACTTTACGTATTTCCTTTCCAAATTGTCTCTTTAAACATTTTAAGTTACTTTCTACCTCTTGACTGGCTGGTAGGAAAGAAAGTAAAAATTATTTACACAGGCGTATTACTAGCCTGCATTAAATAATCTGGTTTATTGCCTTTTTCTATTTTTAGTTATAATTTTAAGAGCAATAATAATTGAAACTGGTTTCAGAGTTACAGCTTTTTAAGAAGGTACAGACAGAAATAATATTTATTGCCTTATTTTAGTTACTCCATCTACCTCCAATGCTCTTAAAAGCAAGATTTTGAAATATAAATGCTTTACTTTTTATAAGTATTGCTTACAGAATAAGTGTGACAATTTTTAATACTCCAATCCTTGGAAAATTTGAAAAATTAAAAATGTATATTCCTTTAGGCTTTGGTCACTCATTTTTTATTCCTTAGGCTTAAAGGTGTCAAATTTAAGGTCTCTAGGTGATCTGGAGGTTTAAGAATTAGTGATAACTGAGCGAGTCAATGAATGCTTACATATTTATACATAAATAGATTAAAACAAATAATTGATTTAAAATGTTAATTAGGAATTGTGTTTGTTTCAGGACTTACGTTGGAAAATAACTTGTCGTTAAGCTCCGTTGGACCACAATCACCAATGGAAATGAAGCCAGACACAGCAAGCCTCTTGGTCGGGAACTTTAGTCCTGGGGGTGGACCTAATAGTCCTGGGTAAGTCTCAATAATTTGTTTTGTTCATTAGTTGTAATTAGAAATTTATTATTTACTGACTGTGTTTTTAAACTTGTAAAAATTTCATAACTTATCTGAGAAATAGAAATTTAAACTGTAAATATAATAAACTATTTTAAATGAAATGTAATGAGTATGAGTAAATTTATTTTATAATTTTTAAAAGCTGTAGTGCAGCTCATTTAATTGATAATTTATAAATTTTGTTTTTAATGTGTTTAAATAAAAGCCGAAGAACTTGTTAAAATTGCTGGAATTTAATACTGTCTGGTTTATAGAACCATAATGTAAGCAAATTTTATAAGAAATGGAAAAATAAGCAGTCAACATTAAATTTTGTTTTGTGTATCTATCTGAAGATGTTTACAATTAAATTTCCACTATCTCAATTTAGATTCTTAAAAATATACAAATTGACTGTTTACTTTAACTGTTCGTATTCTTATTTGGCCTGTGTTCATTTGTGATTGTGTGTATTTGTTAATGTTAAAGTGTCTATCATTAATGATTTACTTTTCACTTTTAATGGAATTCGTTTGGTTAACAAAAAAGAAATGAATTTTTAAGCTTCTCTAGTTAAATAGTGTAGTCTTTCAAAATAGTATCAATAAAAAACAACTTATTCACTTAAACAGGACTAGTATTTGCGTTCAGGCTTGTTGCTAGCATTAAAGAGGTTGCAGTAAGTTCTGGGTTGCATAAGTTTGGAGTATAAAGTATCAGATGGTTTTGTTTAACCAGTGGTTCTCAAACTTTATGGACCCACGACTCCTTTGATCTACAGATTATTTCTTGTGGTGCCCTTATTATGAACCAACCATTTTACAGTACTAACTGTAATTATATTATAACAACAATTGTACAATACATAGTCATCATATATGTTATGCGGGTGATTCCATTCCCAGAGAAGGAGATAAGAAGGTAAAACGTTTAAAAGGAAATAATTGCGTGTGCAGAGGCATGGTGCCCATGGGTGCTGCAGCACACACTGAGAATCGCTGGGTTAGACCATTGTAGTTAAACAAATTTTATGAGTATGGGTACAGAAGGGCTAATGCATGAAAAATAATCAGGACTACTAGATGTAATCAAAATGTCGCAAGTCAGTTACCCAAATAGCTAGTAGGAACGTATTTAAAAAATAAATATAAATAATATTGAAATCATTCAATGTACCCAAAGAAACAAAAATTACATTTTAATAAAGGTTCCAAACACAACTTAGTAAAAAGCAAATCAGTCAAACTAAACGTTAGAAAACAGAAAAAACAAGATTCTGAAAATTAGGTCACCAAACTGATACTGGGTACCCCCGAATTTATATTTGAAATTTTCGGGGCAGATTTTTTTTAGGGTATGGACTCAAGACACAAGTGCAGCATTGACATTTTCATTTTCTACTTAAAACTCCATGGAATTCCCAAATTTCCAAAAGAATTAGCCAGCTGCTGACGATTTCCAGATTTTTCAGAGAACTATCATCAAAAACTAAGAAAACACCTTAAGACCATCAATTATTCTTGGAGGCTACAAATTGATATGTTTGCTAAGCATATGTTTGGTAAATCTTCAATCTGGTTGTTCAACCATGTTATGAAAAAACCTTACTTTTCTATTTTCTGGATTCTCATCATTTTTCTATTTGCTGGATGATGGCATATTTGCACATAGAGGGGCTATATTGTAAATAAAAGTTTGACCGGAATCAGTCCAGTTGGAGCTGAAACCAAACTCGACCAAAAAATATATTTTCCTTTTAAATACTTATATAGATTATTTGAAATTGAAATTGCACCACTATAGTATTTTTGTTGGTTTTTAAAAATTTAATTTAACCTCTAGACGTACCTGACCTATTTTTTTATGTATTATGATCTTAGATTTATTTGTCAAGATACAGAAACGAAACTAAGACTGTTACACTGTTATTGTAATAAAATATTTATTTTATCTTGTCTCCAGTAGATTCATTGTTTCAAAATGAATAAAATATCTATAATTCATAAACAAAAAATAGCTGTAATAGCGTATTTGTTATTCTTATTATAAAATAATGATTTCCTATACTGCATAAGAAATGAGCAGTATATTTTTGATAGTTTTACTTAGTATTACACCTAGTATTGTCCTTTTACTATCTGATATTAATGCTTATGCTGGGTTATTAATAATTAAAATGAGTTGTCCATCCAGTATGTGTCTGAGAACCTTGAGATCCTTCAGAACAACTCTTGAATATACAGTATTTCCTATCCAACTGAATCTCTTTCATCTGGTTTATCCAGATTAATCTTTAGATTTTTTTGTGATTTTGTCATTATAATAATGTTGTTGTTTAGGTCATCAGCCGAAAGGCTGGTTTGAACCTCTAGAGGTTTTACTAAGTAAAATGAGGAGTGAGGCGGTTTACCATTGCCTTCCTCACTGAGTGAAAAATTTTGCTTATCAGCATGCCAGGCCCTCTAAAAAGCACATATTTTCCACTCTGCAAATGACACTTTCACTTCATTCACCACAGGGCTGTATAATGAAATTCATTACTTTCAGAGGAGACAACTCTGATTAGTGTCTTTTGCACCTCTACCTCTTCTGTTCTTAAATGATTCAGTCATTTAATTGGCCGACCATGTGATAAGAAACAGAACTATTTATTTTAGCCCTGCAACAGACAGATTGAGTGTAAATAAATTGACACTCCACCTGTAATAATGATACTGTTTTATTATAAATCAATCACAATATAAATGAAATTTATCTCGTACCTTATTTTTTTTGTTGCCATTTAGTTCAAAAAACTTATGTATGTTTTGACACTCCACCTGTAATAATGATACTGTTTTATTATAAATCACAATATAAATGAAATTTATCTCGTACCTTATTTTTTTTGTTGCCATTTAGTTCAAAAAACTTATGTACGTTTTGGTCTTAGAAACTGGTTATCTTATTATTACACCATATAGCTCTAAAGCAAATTTCCAATGATTAAGAGCATCAAGAAGAGTTTCAGGGTGGAGACCAATACATAAGCTTGCTACATCACAAATCATATTTAAAAGGCTTATATATTAAATCAGGCAGAGTATAATGTGATTTGTAGTCATCTGTCAGTTTTTACAATCTGTTATGTAATGCGTATCTTTAATTTATTGTAGAAATGTAAAATTATTTTTAACCCTTTATAGGGCAGTACTATGGTGAAAAATATATATGTTGTGAAGTGTTAAATTTTGCTGTACAGAGACTTGATTAATGTATTTCTAGTGCCAGAACAGTAAGATATTTCTTTTTTGTATGTTAAGCTCTGGTAAGTATACTTACCAAGGAACGGTTATTGAAATGGAAATCACATAATGTTTAGTGGTAAGAATGCTTATTAAAACAACTTTTACTACTACTATACAGCAAAATAATGTGTAAAATAACTTATCTTAACTTTATGTTAGCATAAATGCTTGATTTTTTGTAAAAAAACTAGAATTTTTTAGGCACTGTACAAAAGTAACAACAAAACAAAATGGTAGCGTACGCTGTTATGAATCCTTACCACATTTGCGCAACTATCGAAGAAAATGTTTGTTGCGCGCTTATTTTAAATTGTGGGTAGCCTACTTACCAGAGAACATCTGTAACACCATAAAATGCCAATAAGGTTCAACTGCAAAGCTTATTCTTAAATACAATCACCCTATTGGCAGTGGTAAGTATACTTACCAAAGACCTATATAGGGTTAAAAAATATTCAAATTTTACTTGATTTTCATGTACTTTTGCCCCGCATATAAAAATTTTTGTGATCAATGTGCTAAATTATTTAATTGTCTGCATAAACACCTGCATCTCATACTATGATATATATCTCAACCTTAAAGTTTTGCTTAATTTTTTAATAAATTAACCATTAAGTGGTTATTAATTTCTCGGGCGTGTTTTACATGGCTTGTTTTCAGTATTTTTACACCTAATAGTTTTTTTTTTTTAAAAAAGGTTTATTTTAATGAAAACTATAGTTTCTGCAAAGAGATTCTATAATTAATGTTTTATTGTTTGAATGCATTATGTATATCCTTATACCATTTCAGTATTCCCACGTTTACGTAAACCTTCTTTTATCTCTCGTTAAGAAAAAAATATATAAATGCTTTTCATTATTGTTTTTGTTTAAATAGCCATAACCAAATAACCTTGAAAAGAAAATTTGCAACCTGATGTGGAAATATTAACTTCTGTAATTACCAGTGCTTATAAAAAGAGTGAAATTTATTACGAAGATTTTTTTGCTGTAATTTTTTTTTAAATAAGTTTAGCGATACTGTGTTTCAGCAAGATAAGTTTTTTGCTCATTGATTTTTTTTATTCATAAGAAACTGTGTGTAAAAAATAATATTAAATTGTCATTATGTTTTTGTACTATGAAATCATAATGATTTTTCTTTTTCTACACTGAATAAGATGTCAGTAGTACATTACGTAATGTATTGTCAGAAGCTGAAAAACTTCTTTAAATAAGCAAAATTAGGAATAAAGTGGTTTATCTATGCCATTCTTCACCTGACACTTCACTTTCAACTTTGATCCCATTGGCTTTTAACAAAATTCATTATCTTCGGAGGAGATATCTCTGATTAGTGTAATTTATACTCATATCTCATACGTTTCACTGATTTCATTTAATTGACCAACTTTGTAGTATTAAGTAAATAAATAAACTTTATTGTTATGTAAAATAATATAAATTATAGTTTATGAAAAGTCAAAATTTGTTGTAATTGATTTCAAATTAATTCTTAATATTTTACAGTGTTCATATTACCACGTCAGCTTTGAATATCCATTTAACAGTTGATGCTTTAGTAATAAAAACAAAACATTAAAAATAGTCACATAACAAAGCAATACAAAGTATAGATCAACAACTCATAAAAAAACTGTTGTGCCTTTGTGGCTCAATAGTTAACTTACTATGCTCCAGAGTGGAAGTCCCGTGGTTCATTTCCTGGCTGGAGTCTGAAAAATTATTACAAATTCAAAATGACTGTTCCTTAACCTAAGTAGTTGCTAATGATCAAGATCTTGATAAAATTAGAAAATAAACTTGTGTAGAGTATTGCAGAAAATTTTCAAAGATTTGTAGTTTAATTAGAAATATTGTAGTTAAAAGTTAATAAGTTATATTTATTTGATCGTTAAAAAGATATGTAGTTTTAACTTTATTAAGAAAAAAAAATAATGCATAAACTTACACCTGAACAAGACAGTTGAAACTATTTTTTCAGAAACTGATTTTAGCAGATATTAAAGAATTCATTTATATTATAAAAAAAATTATGGTGCTTTTCTGTATTCGATAGTTCAGTGCTGAACTTTTCTAAAGCAATGTTTGTATCTTGTCAGGTACGAATGAAAATCTTTATTTTTCATAAGTAATGTACATTTTGTGACACTTGTCGCTAAGGTCTGTTCGGGATCTAGGTAATTAAATAATTAATATGTTAAAGTTTACAATTACAAATATTTATTACAACTAAAAGTTTACAAAATGAATAATAAACTAATTATAATGAAGTAACACAATAAATAACTTAAATAATTTACTTAGTACTACTTACAATAATTATACACAAAGCACATACACAAATGATTGTATAACAATACCTCGGAACCGTTAACCTTATATAACGCCCTGATAGCACGCAATAAACACTCATCAGAGATCAATTTTTTTTATTTTTTTTTGTTTAACGTCCGACTGTTCTGCAATTACTGCTAATGCAGACGTGAAGGATGAAATTATTTTTTTTGTAACGTTTGAAAATATGCCGTGCCTGAATGGGATTCGAACCCAAGACCGCATGATGAGAGGCGAGCACGTTACCAACTGCGCCAATGCGGCCGACTTCAGAGATCAAACGGATACTAACTAACTGACTGCGCTCGGGGTTCTATTATACAAACGGTTCAAAGAATCTTCCCGAAAGACACTGAAATTCGATACAAATAATAAAGTACAAAAAAACCCTTTATAAATGAGTGCTAGAAAAATTTATTGTAAATAGAAAGTGCAATCAACCGGCCCTTTCCTAAATAGTTGTACAACAATAACCCGACCTTCTCATACACCTTTTATAAATAGGTATACTTTTATTGTTACTATTGCCCTATTGTTACATTTTCATTCTATTATCCACTCTTTACCATTTCATGAATGAAATACTAGAAATTTTGCAAACCATGCCCTTCTTCAATATTGTCACAATATAATAAAGATGCAATGGTAAGAAAAATAATTATTTTTTATATCCCTGAATTTAGCTGGTCAAGTGCAATCTAATAGACTATTTATCTGTAATGAGCAACAGTGTAACAATCTTGTGTTAAAAATATACAAGTAGTAATATAAATAATGGAAATTAAACCTAAGAAAATTATTATAATTTTGTTTATTGGGTGATGATACCTTGGAAATAACTCTTTTATGATTTATTACGTATTTGAGCTTTAATGATTAAATTGTGTTTTTTAATGATCGGTTAAAAATAATTTCTAAATAATATGTGTATTTTGTTGCTTGATTGTTCCAGATCATTCAGCATTGGTCACGGCAGTATATTAAATAATTCTAGTGGAAATAAAAATCAGTCTGCGTCTTCACCTTATCCACCTAATCATCCACTATCTGGATCAAAACACCTTTGTTCAATCTGTGGCGATAGAGCTAGTGGAAAACATTATGGTGTATACAGGTAAGATTATTTGGTTTATTGGATATTAAAATGTTCAAAAATAAATAATTTTGAATGGTTAAATGTTATTGTTTTAAATACATTCATTTCGGAGGATTGTTACTGACAATAGATAATATATTTCATTTCATACAAGTGATGATTTAAAAATAAAATTAATATGAAAGTAGAACTTATACATTTATCTTCCAAAAACTCACCTACATGCTTTTCGAGTAATTAGTATTCTACGTGACAGGCATTCAATCTCATATTGTTCACAAAGTTTACTGTGAATGTGATTTGGTTCAGTTGATAGAAGTTCTTCTGGTGACAGCATTTTAATTTTAAAAGCTTCTTACGCAGCAAATATTTTAATTCTTTTAAATGGTTGTATAAAATTGATTTACACATCTTCTCCATCTTCACCTGTTGACAAAGTTACAAACACTATTCGTGTGAGGAAATTTTTTACGCATATAATTTTTTTTTATTTACTCCATTTGTTTGATAAAGTAAACATTATTGAAAACATATTATTTTGATAATGTAGTTAATCATGTGAGTAAAAGTTTTCTGCATGTGTGCCAGGGTCAGCTTTCAGCTGTTGAAGAACTTCATTGTTTCTTAGCCAGTTTCAGCTGGACTGAGTTTGTTACATCCACTGTAGTACATATTTTTGTGCGGCAATAATTTGTGACTGGGTTCTTCTTGTTTTACATACCTTGTTGTGTTAAAATGCAGACTGTTAACAACTTGTATGCCATCATAATTTCATTTTTGTGTTTTTTTGGACTATGTTGTATTTCTCCTTTACCACCCTTCAATTGATCTATTCCATGTGAAGATTAGTGAAAAAATCATTGTTATTTGCCAGTCGTTTATTCTGTTACTTTTGACATAATTTTTGTTGTTTTGTTATTACTTGTTTTTATCCTCTGATCAGAAAATAATTGTCTTTGTAAATCAGAATTGTTATTGGTTTATGTTGTTCACAACAATTTATGTTATTGTACTGATTTTTGAATGAATTTAAATGAAGACAATAAATGACATTGTCGTTTTACAATATATTAACATAAACGTGCAATTTCATTTATGTTCTTTGTGTATTTCTAATATCTTTATGTTAATTAATCCTAAATGAATTTAGTGTGCGACTAATTTATAGTAAATGATAGTCTTGTACGTTAGTATTATTTGGTTTTTTTTTATTTTTGTGTACTATTTTTTCGTAACTCATTGATCATTATTCATCTTGACACCATCACTCATGTTCAGCATTGTCATGGTGATGGTGACGTAGTTTCGCACATTTGCTTAATTTTAACGTTTTCGAACGAACGGCAGGCTCAGTGACCTTGTCAGTGTCATTTAGTATTATAAGTGTTGGTGTAAAAATAATGATGAATAGTGACAAGTATCTCTTCCTGTCTTTTATCTCTATTGGTTTCTCTCTTTCCTTCCCCTCTCATTCTTTTCTTTCGTCTTGTTTTAGTCATGCCAATTTTGTTGATTCGGAAGTGTGGGATGAATTTCATAAAAATTAATTGCGTATGGTGATCTGTTCATAATTTTATTATAATAAATTCTCTATATTTTTTTAAGTAGGTGACAGTTTTATTTGATCCAATTTAATGAGGTTGAGTTTTCTTAAGTTTGTGTTTAATTTTAACATACAACATAATATTAGCAATTAGGAATGATTTTATTATAGTTTTTCACTGATTTATCTGTTTACCTGTTTCAATATGAGTTAAAAATATATTCTATTTTATATCGTAAAAACGCCAAACTTCTATTTAACGAGGTTATATTTTATAAATGTTTATACTCTGAAAAGCTTTTTGAAGATTAAACAAAAGAATTCTTCATGTAATAATTTACTTTTGTTTAATGTAATTCCATTTTTAGCATGATTTTTTTTTTAATCATAGTGCAGTATTTTTTTATTTTATTTCATGAATGTTTTTGTATAACTAGGAAAATATAGGTGAACAAAGCAAGCTCTCCCAGAGATACTTTTAGTTTATTAGATCATATACGTTCAATTATTATAAAAAGAAGCAGATCTACTTCTGATTATTTGTTTTAAAAACAATTTAAAGTGTTTTTTTAAACAAAAAACCTAGAATTTTTAAACAATAGTTAAACTATAAGTAAAAAAGGGTTCAAAAGTTCATACAAACTTTATTTTAAGGAAAATAATATTAGTGAAATTAGGCCGAGTTTACAGTTTTTTTTTTTAAATATATTATAACTAAATGGTGTCAGTAATGAGTGACTTTGAATAGGACCATTTGTAAGTTGTTCTACTAGGCATTCAAACTACTGTGGTCCAAGGTAACTAACTACACATGGGTTAAGTGGTGACTGCTACAGCATCTCGTCATTCAGTTGAAACATCTCATCGTCTTCTCTTTGAGTCGTTGGAGTCATTTAATATGTCTTTGTCAGAATCCAGGAGCCATAGCACATCATTACGCCAATCCCACTTGTTTTTATAGTCGTTGAGCTAGTGTATAACAACAGTGATAATTTCTCCTGTTGGTCAACTCAATTCTCTGATAGGAGGAAGTAACACTTGATTGGTTGATACTGCCAGAATCGAGTGTCCGTAGATAAAAACTGAAATCTATTTTATGGAAGTGTTTTTCTGTTCATTTTTTGCTTTGAGTGTGTATTTTAATTGTTTTAAAAGTCCTATTCAGGGTTATTTTCTAATATTCTTTACAGGATGAAATTTTGGTTTCATTTAATTTGACTGCTACATCTTATTCAGATTAAAATTATTATATTTAATTTGCGTCAGATTCGTATAGAATGTTCTGATTTTGGTATTATTGTTTTATTTTTACTTTTTTCATTGTGATTTAGTTTTTTCTTTACTGTTTTAGTTGTGAGGGCTGTAAGGGATTTTTTAAAAGAACTGTACGAAAAGATCTGTCATATGCATGTAGAGAAGAAAAGAGCTGTTTAATAGATAAAAGACAAAGAAATCGATGCCAGTATTGCAGGTACCAAAAATGTCTTTCGATGGGAATGAAAAGAGAAGCAGTACAGGTAAGATTACTATTCTTGTGTTTGTTTACACAAAATTATAATATTCATTTTTGTTTTCAGTTTGATGGCTGATTTGAATTTCTGAAATTTAACTGAGTAAACAACTGATTTGGTTTATCATCTGTTTTTGTTACTAGGCTAGAACAGTGTCATTTGAACCATTATGTAGTAGTATATCAAAGTTGCATGAACCAATAAATTTATCAAAAACCGGTTTTTAATTGTACGTAGTATGTGTGATCTGACATGGAATCTTAAACAATTTGTGAGGTTTTAATTCTCGATTTTGTTTATATATCTTGTATTCACTTGTTATGGGCTGTTAAGGAGCTGTTGTATTATGTAATCATTTACTTTTAAAGTGATATAAGGCTGCTATGTTTGAGCATTGATCACTAACGTTAGTCACACTAATAGATGACCAAGGAAGTTTGGCGACAAAAATGCCTAAGATAAATTAATCCCATACTCATTTTTAATGATTAGTACTTATGGAAATTTTATTGGTTTGTTAAGCCAGCCCGTTGTCATATTGGTTGGCGCAACTGGCTTCTACGCCTGTGTCCCGGATTTGATTTCCGGTCAAGTATGGCATTTTTTCATCACTCATTTTCATTTATTATTCTCCACCATCTGCATGAGCAGAAATTGCAAAAGTCAGATGTAAAACAAAAAAAAAACATGTTAATCGGTCATAGAAGCTTATTGGAACGTGTATGTTTACTAATGGAATAGTGTAATGTTTCCCTTCTCAACTTTTGACAATCTACTATTTGACATAGATCTCTTCAGTTTTCTCCACAATTATTGATCTTTTGCCAGTTGGAACACATCTATTATCCACAAATTTCTTAACATCGTCCAACCATCTCTATGATTTCATGTGTGAGGGTACCCCATACTTCACACTCTTTCTCTTGGTTTTTATTACCCACAAGTTTGTTAACATTGTCCACCATCTCTATAATATCATATCTGAGGGTACGTCATAATTCACACACTCTCTCTTGGCCTCTATTGTATCAGTCTCTCAGAATGTCTACCAACTCGCTGTCCTTTTCTTGTTACTTGTCCTGCCCTTTGCCACTTCATACTTGCAAAACGCTTTATGATGGCCATTATTCCTGTCTTGCTATGTAATGTCCAAAATTTTTCACTCTAATTCTTTGAGCAGCTTTCAAATTTTTTGTGCTCGATTTCAATCAATGCAGTTGTCTGCGGACCATAGTAGTAGACGAACAATATAGGTTATGAGGCCGAGAAGAACTGTACAAGGAAAATGAACGATTAGAAAAAGAAGACCAAAATTTTACGGACACCTGTGTAGAATGGATAACTACTGGTTGACAAAACAAATTTTTAAGACACTAAACAATAAACCTAAGGTTTCGTATAAATGGTTTAAAGAAGTCAGAAAGAATATTGAGAAACCTGAAATAGACTGAAAAAACTTAATGAACCAACCCAAATTCGGACGACTGTTTTTGCTCCATGAAGAGCAAAAACAGAACACAAGATGGACGGAAGAAAGGAGAAAAGCCTGCAGTGAGCAAATGCTGAGAATGTGGGCTGCTAAAAAGGTGTCTAGAAACGTCTTAAGTCACCTCACATGGTCTAAAATTGGCCCTGTACAAAGGAAAAAATCACATTATTTTGAAAATTACAAATTTACTACATATCTGAAAGTTATAGTCATCTATACCTGAACTAAACCATCAAGAACCCCTATCAAAGAACTTGTGTTTTAGCTAATCTATTACATAACTTTTGTGTTTCTCTGATAGTTCGGTCTTTTGAAGATTCACACAAACAAATTTGACCTATAGTTTCTCACACATGTACATCACACTATGTACATATTCTATTTGAAAATGTGAAATATTAATTATGTTTTATTATATATTTGTATTTTAGGAAGAAAGACAGAGGACAAAGGAACGGGACCAGAATGAAGTTGAGTCAACGAGTAGTATGCATACCGATATGCCAGTAGAAAGGATCCTAGAAGCTGAAAAGAGGGTTGAGTGCAAAAATGAACCTGCTGTAGGATTAGAGGTATATATTTCGTACTGATAGATTTATAAATAAAAATGAGTTTAATTCTCTTAATGTTTCTGTCTGATCTAATGGATGTAAACAATTGTACAGTACAATTTCGCTTGTCTGAGGTTCTTTCTAGACTGAAGCAAAGCATCATAGTCACGATAATCACCTTTCTTGATATTAAATTCAATCATTAATATTTTAAAGACCTTTCTGCTGCAACTGTAAGTTGTTTCCACTAACCATTTTTCTCATATCTATGTACTTATTAAATTGTATTGAAATATATATAACCACCAGAATACGGTAACATAAATTATTTTATGTTACCGTATTCTGGTGGCTATATATTTCAATTTTAAATAATACAGTTGTTTAAAATTCTACATAGGATGTTTGATAAAAGTAAATTAAATTGTATGTCTTTTATTAACCCTTCTTTATTATAATTCCTTGGCCTTTTTTAGCTCTTAGCCATCATCTCAATATTCAAAACATTAACTATGAAAACTTTGTCCCCAATAACAGGCCCTTTACATTTCATCTTCCTTAAAAATTATATTAAGTTTCTTATTTAAATAAATATTTAACAGATAGTTTTGTTAGAGGTAACTCCTGGTGCAACGAGGTCAAAAGAAATGACAGCAGACAAATAATGACAAAAAGCAGACGTTTTTTTCCAAAAATCTGGTGTGAAACACAAGACTTTCTCTTACCAATTCAAACAATGAACAACATAATTTAACTTCAGTAAGAAAACATTAGAAATAAACAACAAAACTAACCTCAAAATACGTAACCTTATTTTAATCATAAGTGAATGATGCAAAATGAAAACCAACTTTAGTTTGGCTTAATAATACAGAAAATCACTCTTTGTCGCTAAACTAGGCTCTGTAGAGAAAAATGCTTTAAATAAAAGTTGTAGATCTTTTAATTTCGTATAAATTTGATTATATGCATTTTTGTCGTAAAATGCATACTACAGCCAAAATCTTGAAAAAACATTATTTTTTTTACAGATTTTCATGAAAAAAACAACAGAAAATCACTAATTATCGCTAAATTAAGGTTATACAACAAAATTTTCGAAATAAAGTTGTAGATTTTTAAAGTGTCTGCAAGTTTTGTTATATACATTTTTGTGCTAAAATGCATATTAAGGCTGCAATCTTAGAAAAACCATTTTTTTCTATGAGAGAACAGCCTCCTGAAGAATTTCAGCAGACATGGTGCCTACCCTATCTTGTAGAGCATAAAAATTGTAGTAAATGAGGCGATTTTTAAAAAAAAATCCTAGGAGTCGTTTTTGAGAAAATCCCAAAAAAGTGAAAAACAACACAAATAAACTACTACTTCTGGTTGACCGATTTTGATGAAAATGTTTGTGTCGGGTCCAGTAGTAGTAAATAACTTAAGTTTCAAGTTTCAACTTCATACGATGTTCCGTTCTTGAGATATTTTGTTCACAGACAAAGACCAATTGCTAGAAACTGTTTTTTTTTTTGGGTTCAAAGGGTCTGAAAAAGTGTATATCTGGTGAAAACTCGATTTCAAAAAATCGACATGAAAACAATGTTTTCCTTCCTTCATATAGGCAAGAGAAAGTAAAAAAAAATTTGTTGTTTAGGTCATCAGCCGTAAGGCTGGTTTGAACCTGTAGAGATTTTACATAGTAAAACGTGAGGTGATTTACCTTGCCTTCGTCACTGAGTGGAAATGTATGCTTGTCAGCATGCCAGGCCCTCTGAAAAGCACACATTTTCCACTGTGCAAATGACACCTTTACTTCATTCACCACAGGATGTGGCTGTAAAATGAAATTCATTACTTTCAGAGAAGATAACTCTGATTAGTGGTTATTACCTCTACCTCTTCTGTTCTTAAATGATTCGGTCATTTAATTGGCTGACCATCTGATAAGAAATAGAACTATTTTTTTTAGCTCTGCAATTAACAGATTGAGGCCAAATAATTTAACACTCCACCTGTCTTTTATGGACTTAAAAAAAACTTTACTAAAGACAAAAAGCAAAGACATTTTTGCCTAAAAAACTTTACTAAAAAGTAATCTTATTTTTATGATTTACACGCTTTAAAGGTCCATGTTTTTTAAAAAATATGTGACAAAAAAAAATGTACAGGAATATATCAATAATTTTTGTTCTTGCAATGTTTTATACATAGTACTGGTATTGGAAAGAATTAGGCCAAGCTCTCAAATTAAAAACAAGGTTGTGTTCAAGTAGTAATCAAATTGATGCAATTTGTAAAAAACATTTGGATTTAAAATAGATATTTAAAGTTACTGCAAACCGTTCTGTGTCTGATGCTGGTGGCCCTGAAAAAGTCATCTTGTTGTTTTGCTGGGATAAGCAGATTAGTATGGTGGTCGCCACAGCATCTTGTCCTTCAACAAAGACATCATCTTTTTTCCTCGCACAGAGATTTTCAATGGCTACATCATTGGAGTCTGGTAGGCATAAAGCTTGGTTGAAAGACTGCTGTGGTTGGTGACAGTTATGGTATCAGGTCAGCCAGCGGATGCATCATCTTGCAGGGTCGAAGTCCGGGAGCCATGTACATAAGTTGTTGGATTGCACTTGCTATTATAGCAATCATAGGGAGGGAAGAAAATCCAACTCACTCTCTGATTGGTCGAAGCAAAGTCTTCTCTGTTTGATGGAAATTTACATATTTACTCTTACACCGCATGATGTTACATTCAAGCGCTCTGCAGTACATACTGATTTGCTAGGGTCAGTGGTGATGGACTTTTTTTTTTAAATCATACTTCTAGTTATACCTAGAACATATTGGAGGTATTCTGATGATGTAAACAAAATATATCTGATTATTATAAAAAAAGTATTATTCGTGCATTCAAATTAAACAAGAGGCATTTTACTTTAATTTCAGGATACAGTTACAAATATTTGCCAAGCTGCAGATAAACAATTATTTCAGCTGGTAGAATGGGCTAAACATATACCTCATTTCACAGGTTTACCCATAGAAGATCAAGTATTACTTCTTCGAGCAGGTATGTTATAGTTGCTAAACTTTTTTTATAGCAGAATTTATACTTTATAAAGTTTATTATGTAAATTTGTTAGATGAAGTGAAAATGTGTTCATGAAACTGTGATACAGTAATCTAAAACGTAAATTTTAATTTAGAAAGGCACTCATATAGGTGTTTCAAAGCCTTGATCATTTGTTTGTTCTGTATAATAAAACTGTTCTAATTATTAGTAGCCTTCCACAGTGCAGGCTTGTTGAATCTTCTTAAAGGTTGCATTGAAATTGAGTTTGCAATTATCAGTAGGTAAATAAAAAATAGCATTAGAATATACGTGCTGAGTTTCAGAACTGTATTTTTTTGGAAAGTACAGAAATAATATTTACTTTCGTAGCGTAGTTACCCCCATTTTTTACTTCTTAGATGCCAGTGCTCATCATTAAAACATCATAATATTCAACAAAATAATGTGTCTGTTTAAATTGTCATCCTTTTTTACTCCTTAGTTGCGAGTGTTCATAAGGCAAATGCATGTTACTAAGTTTTCTGTTCTACTTGTAAGAAAAAATTTACTTTATTTTAGCTCAAGGTGGTCAGGAAGTCTTAAAATCATTGATAAGTGAGTCAGTGAAGACTTTCGCATTTATGTATTATATATTGATAAATTAAATATTAAAACTATGAAAATAAACTAATATTTCCATCTCTAAAAGTAGGAAAAGGTTCGTCCGTAGAAAACACAGATACTGGCACAGAATTTCAGAGCATGACTGGAAAGATCAAAGGTGATGGGCTGTAGGATGCAGAAAGCAGAGAAATCTGTAGGACCTCCTTCTACAAAAAAAAGATATATTAAAAGCAGTATAATGTATTTTTTGTACAAAAGTTAAAATGAATTGATATAAATGTATAAAATATGTTTTTGATAGTATTATCTGTTTTGTTTACTTAATTTTGACATAACTTTTTACTTAACTGTTTCAGGTTGGAATGAGCTGTTGATCGCAGCTTTCTCGCATAGGTCAGTAGAGGTTAAAGATGGTATTGTCTTAGCAACTGGTTTAACTATTCATAGAAATTCTGCTCATCAAGCTGGTGTAGGTTCAATATTTGATCGAGTATTGACTGAACTTGTTGCTAAAATGCGAGAGATGAAAATGGACAAGACTGAACTCGGTTGCCTTCGTTCCATCATACTATTTAACCCTGGTTAGTATTTTTTTTTTGTTTTCATTTCTGTATAGAACACACATGGTATAGGGCCGGCTGCCAGTACAGCTGGGAGTTTGGGACTCTCCCCACCTCCAGCTATGGACACTGGACCTGCCTTGAGGCATGAACTCAGTGCCTTAGTGTATCATGACCTCCTTTTTCCTGAGCTGTGGTTTCTTGATGGGCAGACACACCTCTGAACAGCTGCCTATACATGCTTCTCTTCTTCTTCATGTAGCATCTCCATTACGAAGGTGTGCTAGCATCATGGCAATCCTGACCTTGGAAACTGTAGCTCTAAATAGCTCGATGGATGACAAATTAAACCACTCTCGCAGGTTCCGTAGCCAGGAGGTTCTTCTTCTTCCAACCGATCGTTTGCCCATAATCTTTCCCTGGATGACAAGATGAAGGATTTCATATTTTGGACCTCTCAAGACATGGCCGAGGTACACCAGCTTTCTCTTCTTGATACATGCTTCTAGAGACCCACAAAACACGATTGTCCTACCACCACAACAGTGCCTAGGAAAAATATAGTCTCCTCCCTATATGCACGGCTTCTGAGTGCCACCACATGCTACGGACAAGACATAACTAAGGGGACATTTACTTCTGAGTCGGGGAGTACCTGGTGTCTCTCAGGGATCAATACCATGCTACAGATACCCCCGTTTCTGACAGCAGAAGCAGCTGCAGGCTACTGTGGCTTTCTGCCACAAGATGCGACCCATGATCATCTTTGATGGTTGGGATTCAATTAACTGTACTCTCTCAGGAATGGTTGACCTGAGTCTGTGCAAGTATACATCTCATTTAGCCATGATCCATATCATCCTCAATCTCATTGAGTGCTTATTGTTCTTAAATTGAACTGATTGTAACATACTCACAACATTAGGGATGAATAATAAAAAATAATAACGAACTTGAACAATCATCTACAAAGTATCTTTTTTAAAAAGGTTTTTTGTCACCTTAATATACATGTCACTTTTGTTGATATTTTCATTTTATAATTAATAACTTGGTAGCCTATAGGTACTGTTGGCAACTTCACCATTTATGTATCTTTAATTGAGAAGAAATTGTAAAATTGAATTGTATTAATACAGTTATTAATGAAAATTTCTATTAATAAGTATTAATGGATTGGATTACAGGGTTAGAGAAAAATTTATATTCAGTTTTTTATGGTTTCTATCTGACAGCATGATTTAATAATGTTTCAGATGTTAGAGAATTAAAGTCTGCACAAGAGGTTGAAATGTTACGAGAAAAAGTGTATGCAGCATTAGAAGAATATACAAGAGCAACACATCCTGATGAACCAGGGAGGTTTGCGAAATTATTACTTCGCTTACCGGCACTTAGATCAATCGGTCTCAAGTGTTTAGAACATCTGTTTTTCTACCGATTAATTGGTGATCATGCCCCAATTGATACCTTCCTTATGGAAATGTTAGAATCTCCTTCGGATCCTTGAGATAAGGCCAACACTTCTACTTCTGAGTATTGTGAATTATAAGGTTTAACTATAGTTTCTATTTGTTTCGGTGAAAATTTACAATGTAACTTTTTAGCGTGTATAGATGGATAATATCTAGTGAAAAGGTACAGGGATATTATATTTGCAGCTGAGAAGTGGATATTAAATGGAGATGTAAACTTCAGAGTGATGCGTGTGAAGAAAAGTAAATTATTCTAGTATGATGTATTTAGTGTAAAATGTGACTGATCAAATGGGCTGTTTGTCATTAGTATCATTCTTTCAATATTTAAACATTGTTGTAAAATACTCTTAAGTTTGTAAGATGTATTTGATGTTAATTAACATCGATAATCGCATGTAGTAGCCTATTATTGTTGACGGCAGATCGTTCCAGTTATTTTTTACATGCACAATAATTAATTGTTTATAGATTGGTATTGAAAACGTTCCTAATTCTCTTCAGTTGCCAGTAAAACTAAAAGTAATTACAAGTGTGAGCTGTAAATAGAACATAAGTATTTTTTTGAAATAGAGGATATAAATTTTTAACTAGCATCAGTTGCAGAGTTAAGGATCAGATGTATTTCATAGTAGTAATATCTAATGATAATTTTCATCCCTTTGAGGCGGGTGATGAAAATCGTCTCCTAGTGATTTAAATTATTCCTTTATCATAAATGTTGTGGATTAGGCCTCCTGCCTTGTTCCAACTTCAAACTTAGTAATCTGCTCTTCTTGAAAGAATAGCCTAACTTTGAGGTCATCCAATACCATGTTGTCCGGATGCCTTGTAAGTAAACACTTGTTTTGGTGTTCAATCATTTGACATCCACAACTGACTCTTGCCTACATCTCTGAATAGTTGATATAACCACTAGCGCATCAAGTTCATGCCTAATATCTTCATGTATTTTATGGTTCGGCAATCGATACTCTGCTAGAGGTCTTAACAATCCTACATTAGCACCTTTTATTTTTGATATCTGCTGAGAAATTAGGGTTCAACACTCTGAACCGTTCATTAAAACACTCACATCTAAGGTATTTAAGACCTTAAAAATACTTTATTTATAACAGTCTCCTTCTGCACTTAAATGGCCAGCATTTTCCTCAATGGATATACACTTTGAAATTTTTCCAATTTATGTCTGCATCTTATGATTGCACATAAGATGTTACATCCCAAGTAAATACCTGTTCTGAAATTTTGTTATTCAAAACTAGTTTGTTTCTGAGATGATCTCACTCCTGACCCTCTATTCTTCCCCCCATCCTAATGCTAGTACTGAACAAATTTAAAAGAAATACAAAAAAATTACAAATTTTTTCCCACATACTTTTATGAGTTTATTGTATTGTGTGTTCCTCTGTTTCTTAAATGGCCAGTAAAAGTCTTTTAACCGGTCAGTGACATGTTATAATTTTGGGCCATAAAACATTAACAGTTACCAAAAATATTGCTTAAGTTCAGTAATAAAATTTTGCTCTCCTTGTACAGTTTTTCACTTTTGTGTCACTTGTTTACATTAGCCAGTCCTTACAGATGTTGAATGAAGTAACAAACATTAGAATCACCGTGTAAATTTGTTTCCTTTGTTTCTAAAAATAGGTAGTAATTGTATATTATATAATAGGTCTACCTCTGTGTAATGTTACATTACACATTAGAAAAGTGTGTTAGTTTAATTAAATTCCTATGGAATTTTTGGCCTAAATTTTTTTGTCAGAGCATTTTGTTGACCAATATATGTTTTATTTTGTTAAATCTTTGTGATAGAGTTTGAAGATTAATGTTATATTAAGAATTAGTTTACAGTGTCCATCTGTCTATAGTAATTGAAGTTTTTATCTCCTTTACATTTTTTTAATTATAAATCGTAATTTTATGTAATCGGATGTAATGTCAGTAGGAGCCCAAGCCCTATTTTATTTTGTACAAAATCTGGATTAATATCCATTGTGTTTTCTAACTGAATGGAATTAGTGTTTAACATACTTAATTAACATAAGTGAAATTTACGAATAATTTAAAAATGTAATGTAGTTTATAACTAATTGCATTGCAATGTGTTCTCAAAGAAAGGTAATTGCAATATTGTTAAATAAACACCATTATTTAGAATATTAATTACTGACTACAGTTACATCACTTTGGTCATTGACTTGATTTGGTTCCTTCAATTTTTCATGGCCTTGTTTTATTATTAAATTGTTTTTAAGTTGAGTAACTCATACGTTAAAGTATGTTTGCAATTAAAGAGCTTTAAAGTTACACATTTTAATTTTTTATATTTAATAATTTTTAAGGCCTAACAAGATAAATATACATATTTACAAGGCACTAAACTAGGTCATCAGTAGTTATCAACTATATTTACGTAGCAATATTTCAACATATTGTTTAGTTTTTTAGTTCAAACATGCTTCTGTAAATTAATGGCATTTGTTCACATAAGTATTATCTATATTGTTAACATGTAAAGATATTACCGTTAAACAGAATTAATTTTTTTTTTTTAATCGATACATTTCTTGGACATTGTATTGCAGTCAAACTTCTCTTAATGAAAACCTCTGTTTATGATCGATTTTTTTAAAAAACTGATTTGGTTTTGGTTAAGGCTCATGTATTTTTGTTGTGTCCATGGAATATTTAAAGTATAAAGTTTATTAATTGATCAGAATTTAAGAACAACTGTTTTTATTTCTTGAGGGAAAATTGAGTAACAATAAACAATGTTATTTGTAGCATTTCATAAGTTTATAATGGAATTTAGAGCTCATTCATATACTGAACTAGAACCAGGACCTTGCAATCATTAGCACTGATATTATTTCAAAAATTTGTAGAAATTGAAATGGTGAATCCATAATGTACTGAATTTGCTTAATCTCTGATTAACTTAGTAAAATACAGAATATTTATCATTAATATATTTCTGGGTCAGTTGCACATAGTACTATATCCTGAATCTAATTTCACATTAGACTGGATTAAAGAAAAATGTGATACAATTTTGTTTTGAATCTCCCCACTTTTATTTTTTTGTATTTTTATTATTTATAAGATAATGAACTTATTAGTGTTACTTTTGTATATTTTTTCAAGTTTTATATTTCAGCAAAACTATGACCATTTTTTTGAAAAGGTTTTAGTGTGAAACGGACATTAACTTTTTTTTGCCAAAGTTTTTTTTATAAAATTCCATTAAGTATAAATTCATTTTCTAATACAAAAGAAAGATATGTACAAGAAGATGAAGTATTTTACTAAAAAAAATTTCAAGAGAATCTTGTTTCCTACCTTGTAATGATTATACAACACAGTGTCTTACACCACTAGAAAGATCATAAAAAAATGTATAATACAGCAAGAAAACTCAGTTTTATAAGTTTTGGATTTAGTGTCCTATGCTTTTGACCCACAAAATATTAATAATTAAAAAAAAATACAGTACTGTTTAATAATTTTGTGTCCTGGGTAGTTATACAAATCTGTATTTATTTGTGTTAAAATTGGAACTAAATTTTGTTATTTAAATGTATATTTAACTTAAATTGACCTCTAACCGATAAGTTAATTTTTATTGTACAATAACAGTGTACTTTTTCAGTACCACACCCCCGATTTTGCATAAAAAAATTACCATCTAGGAGACATCACCCCTATTTAAAGACAACTCATTAAAAAGACTATCCTTCCACTTTAAATTTGGTGGCGACTTAATATTAGAAGTTTGACTGTATTTTTTTTAAATTTTCGTGACAATTTTTTTTGTATTTTTATTGAGAATGGATGTGCTATTGTTATGTAGAAAAGATATTGAGAGGTATTTGGTTCTGAATCTGCTTCAATGCAGTATTAGTGTGTAACAATATCCATTATTTGATTTCATCAATTATTATAATTGGATTATAAAAGCTGTTAGTTTAGAATTGCACTGTATTTATACTTATGGGCAGGAAAGTAAAAAGTATGTAAAACTAAGATAGTATCTGTGATGTTAATAAAATAAATTTTAAGATTTATTTTTGTGTTGCTTCTCAATGTTGTTACAGTATTTCAGTAATTGTATTTTAATCAGCGTATTAAAAACCAATAAATATTTGATGTATTCAAATAAGATTGAAATGTTTTAAAATTTAGTATACATTTTTGTTTATTTTATAATATGTTTTGATCTTAAAATAATTTTTTAAATGTTAATATAGTTATTAGACATTAGTGTAGTGTTCATAAAAAACCACTTTATTTGTAACGTTATGAAATACTGTATTAATTTATTATTTTATATAAGTTATATATATTATATATTTTGTAGTTTGTTGTAAATAATAATACTGTTAATGTAGATTTAAAAAAATTTATTTACGATATTATGTTACAATCAATACGAATGTAAATAATTTTTTTATTCACTGTATCAGTGAATCGTTTATAAATAATATTGTTTAAATATTAATATAATATATTAATCTTAATAGTTTTAATGATTTATTTTTGTTAATTTTTTTATACACAGTATTTGTGTATTATGTTTTAAGTATTTTTTTTTATTAGTTTTGTTTTCAATTTACAATTATTCTCTTTTGGTACAAATAGGTTAGTACTTTTCTTTTTTAAATTACTTTGTAAGATTTTATTCCAGTCAATTTAACTTGTTTGTAAGTCGATTAACAAAATTTAATTTAATTAAAAAATGTTAAATTTGTAAATATTGTAACCCTCAAAATGATCATAAGCTCTGATATGCAAACTGCCACTTTGTACTATTTTGCTACTTTGTTGGGGTCAGCCTGAAGTATACACAGCTCAGTAAAGACTTTTTGTTGTACTGGACAATTCTTCTGTATGGTGTGTGTTTGTGTACTTGTGCATTATAGGCAGTATAGTCACTTTCCAGACCACCAATGGACGAACTTAAAACTCTTTATTGCTTTGTCTACAGCATGTTTAAACTGTATGCATACAATGAGATATTTTCAGTTGAACCTGATTATATATCTCTTTAGTTCTGTTTGTTTACAAAGTAATAATTGGTAAGCCTTCGACTTGGTGGTAAAAATGTTACCAAGGAGGTAATTTTTTGCATTTGACTGTTTTGCTCAGATCTGGGAATTGTATCCAGGATCCTGATGTAGAAGCCGGAGGAAGTAGTAAATTTCTTTTTATTTGCATCAATCACGTGTTAATTTTTATTGATGGATATTCTTAAACTGACCCACATAAAGTACTAGGAGTAACACTATAGAAATTATGAGATATGATGATTTGCATTAGTGTGATGGTAGCAGGTTTTTTTAGGTTTTACGTCTTGACTGTTTTGCAATTACTGCTAATGCATACAATGAGTGATAAAAAAATTCCAGGTCTGACCTGGGACCCCGGTTGCGATTGATTAGTTGATTTTAGTTGCGGTTGATGAGTTGCGCTAATCACTACGCAAACAGGCCGGCCATAGTAGCAGGTGATTGAATATAGTTCTGTTATAAAGAGATATGTAGCACTGGGAGAATGAGATACGTGGTAACAACAGTTAAGCCATTTTAATGAAATTTGCGATTGTATCATTACAGAAAATGAAATAACATCAATGACTCACAGTATGGAGTGCCATACAATGATGATCATTGTTTGACGATAGGTTAAACTTGTGCTATAATAGCACATGTTCAACCCATCTGGGCCAACTCCATTCTAAAGTGTGGTTACTTCTTCTTGAATACAGATAGTATTCTGGTGCATTAAATGAACATGTATATGTTGCATTATTATATATACATATACTAATTCTGTGTAATACGCTATACCTACATCTTGTGATTAGCACTGGTTTACTTCTCAATTAGCTCCTCTAGAGGGTTCATTGTATATCACTTTTTTATTGTAAAAAAATTCTGTGTGGTTCTATAAGGACATCTTGGACTTTTAAATTGTTATCACACATTCATTAATAGGATTTTGGTACGGTGGTCCTCAGTTATTACATGGTATAACTTTTTGGAACCTGAGATATTTTTTTGGGTTGCATATACTGAGACCCAACTGTATAGTATACTATACTTAAAGGTTGCTTTTGTTGAAACCTGGCTTATCAGTAGTAATTTGCATTGATAGAGACCTATCGAATATAATATACTATAAGGTTCGAGTCCTGGGAAATTTTTTGCACTTAAGATAGTTAAAGCGTTGTCCACCATTTTGATAGGGATAAACAGAATACAAGGAAAACTTCATTTGTAGTACAACAAAGATCAAATAGATGGATGCACTGATAAAAAGTCAAATTTAATAGATAATAAATACTATGTGAAATGAAGGTATAATGTACTATACTATCTGTTTCAACCACAGCATCATAATTTTTGTATATCTGGTATAGTATACTATACCATACATTATGAGACTATGGGAAAAAGAGAACCCAGCAAGGATTAGCTGCGGGAAATGCAAAAGTAAAGTTCACCTTGGCTGTCTGGGGTTTGCAGATGACTTGGCCTTGTTGAGTGGGTCTGTAGAGGAACTAAAGAAACAAATAACAAGCTTAGGACGGTTAGCGGGAAGGTTTGGACTCAAGATCTCCTTCGAGAAGACGAAAATAATTGGGAACACTAACATGGACCCCAGGATTTCAGTGGGAGGTCAAGTAATAGAAGTGGTACGGAATTTCAAGTACTTGGGGGAGTTATTGAACATGAGTTGCAATGACAGGGAAGCATGGGCGGAAAGGACCAAAAAGTTAATGAGAGCTCAGTTCATCACCCACACCACATACAACAAGAAGTCAATGTCGGTAAATACAAAGGTAAGACATTACAAAACGGTAATACAACCTGCAGTGACTTACTGTGGAGAGACCCTAACAAAACTGTCACAAAAAACTAAAACCCACAGAATCCTGACATTAGAACGAAGAATCCTTAGAACCTGTATTGGTAAGAGAATATACAAAGATAATAGTTGGAGACTGCTACCAAATAATGAAGTCTATAAAATTTCGGAGCCAATACTAGACACAATTAGGAAAAAACGAATCTCCTTTGTGGGCCATATTCTTCGAACACCGGAGAACAGAGTACTTAGACGACTTATTGAAAGTGTCTGGGATTTTAAAAACAGTTTGAACTGGACGAAGGAGGTCAAGGAGGACTTGGAAAGGTTTGGGTTGACGCTGGAGGATGTGAGGTTCAAGTCTGAGAGTTATAGAAAGTTGAAGGATCTGGCTTTGGAACCGGAAACCAAGACTAGAAGAGTGCAGAGGGTGACGGAAGAACTCCGGGCTCAGAGATCACAAAGAATGAGGGAATACTGGGTAAAGATCAAGGCTCAGAGTTCGAAGTAGAGTCTTTCATGTTGTGGCTGAAGTGGTCCATTGTGGCCTCACAAGTAAAAAAAAAAAACTATACCATAGGTCTCAAGCCAGGCACCATGTAAAAAGCTGCTGGGTCTCAATCAATACAAAATTATGTGTTATAGTATACTATACCGTCAGGTCTCAGGAGGATAACGGGGACATCACAAGAACCACGGTATAGCCAGGGATACTAGTTTCCGATAATTATGTATGTACAGTATGTACTGTATTTCAGAAGAATTAACTTAAAACATAACCATTATAAAACACTGGCTGTTACGTATTACATAACAAAGAATATTTTCGTTTATTCAATAAAATTATGAAGGAGTCGATAATTTACTAACAATGTTTGTATTTGATAACTTTAATGGCTTTAATATTATTTGATAAAATACATATGTACTACATACTACAGTAGTGTATGCGAAAGTCCATATACCAAAAATACTTTAAATTTACCTTTAGGCAAGTACACATTATGTAATGTCATTCACGGTATTTTTTTGTTTCTTACAAGAAGCAATCAGGAGGCATAATCCAACCACGTTATGTCCGAATCCATGGTATAAACGGGGTCCACTGTACTTGATTTGATATACGTATTATTTTATTAAATTTGTTTATTCCTACTATTTACAATTATATAGATAAACATTTACAGATGTTATGTAGAAATATGATAGTCACTCTTAAAATCAAGGAAATTGTTGAAGCCATTATAACCAATCCAATAACTCCATAAATTGTTAAATTATAATCTTTAAGTATGCTTGTATTTATGCTTGTCTTTAAGTATGCTTGTATATGCGTATTTTGTTATCCCTCGGGTCATCTGGAGTATTACGTATAGTGCACTTTCAAACAACTCTGCATCAAACAAATGAGTAGGTTAAAAATGAGTGTAGTAGTCACATGACAGGTCACTTCTATTCTACTATGTACTTCTCCCGCTCCAACTCTTCCGAGCTAAACATTCATTTTCTGTTTATTGTATAAAAAATATTATTTAAATTATATAAGTACAGTAAATACTTGTATTAAATAATTAATTTTCTTAAAATTCACTGAAGAAACTGAAAATAAAATTGGTTATTTACGGCTTTAATAAAGTACAACAAAATGAAAAATAGTATGCACATTTCTTCACTTTTCGTTCTCAGACTTGCTCACCAGGCCAAATGCATTTCTCAGAGTTATTATTTAAGTGTACGACCTTTAAATCATGTTATCTGATTGCTAAAAATCATTATTGTAGCATGTAGCATAAGTGCAACAAGTTCCTTTCACACAGTTTTGTAATATTTAAAATATTTTAGTGTATTTTAATATACTTTTTTTGAATGTTTATGTATTCAAATGACTGGTGGTTATTTTTTTTTTGTATTTTATCCATTTAAATTAACTATGATATTTTTGTTGAAAATATTTTATGTAAGTGTTTATAGTTGTATTTTTAACAATTATTACAATAATGTTTTGTATAATAAATACCATACAGTACATAATATTTTAAAGCCTAATTTATAAATGTATTAAAAATTGTTACTGTAAATTGATATTAATGTTATATTAAACTATAAACGTATAAATATGTATAAGAAATTATCTTTTAATAATTATTGTATTGTTGTATTATATATATTTTATGATAAAATAATTTTATGGCTGTTAAATAAATTTTAGTATAATTTTATTCTTGTATTCTTCCAACAATTTTTTAAGATAATATTAAATACAACACCTTATTTTTGTTATTATTATTGTATATAGTTAATAATTATGTTAATTTTATGTTATATTTTTTGTCAGTCTTAATGTTCTTATTTATTACTTTTTATCACTTGACCAATTTTGGTCTTTGGTTCAATAAAATGTAATTTAATCTATGGCATGAAACGTATTTCGGTAAAATCAGCTATATTTTACGTTACTAGTATTAATAGTTATATTCATACAATTAATAGTTCTTACGCTCAATAACACAATAAATTAACACAACAAACTCTGCTAATCTGAACTGACATTTAATTTTTTTAACATCCTTTTTATGTATAAAACATGTTTTTAAATAAAGACGAAGTAATTGTATATTTACAATATTTTTAATAGGCTATTAAACATAAATTAAATGTAAAAATAATGATAAATAGTGTAGTTAGGTATAGAATACGAACATAACAAAGTTCTTGAAAAATTACTGACATTTCCTGTAGTACATTTGCAATTGCAAAAAATTATACAGTCACTACTGCATGGCTGCAGAAAATAACTTAATAGTTTGCTACAGTAATGCCAAAACACTTGATTATGATACAATATTTTGCCAGCACCTCATAAACATGATGTGTGTGTGTATGTAGCTTTGTTGTACTGCTCTATGTACAGTGGTAATATTTCCAGTGCTTTTGGTGCTTCTGAATGTGGAATAAGCTGCTTTGTATTACATATTTCATCAGATTTTTAATATGCACAATTCTTTTCAGATAAACTGAACAGGCCCCATCCCAAATAGTTAATCAGATTTGCAGGGTATTTGTGTATTCATTAATTTGAGTCTACCTCTCCGTGTATGGTTTTAAAATTCCCAATTTAAAGCATGCTTTACCCTCAGGGAAAAATGACTTTTTACTTGTAAATTTAATTTTAATTGATTGTTTTTTAATATGATTTACTTCAGAAATATAACAGACCAGAAATTCCCATCATAAAGTGTTGAACAATATGTCTTGGTAATATTTTTTTTTATATCGAAGCTAGTTAGCAGTAATTTTGTGGTATTCTGTCAAAAGTTTTTTTCAAAATCAATCCCGTGGAAGATTTGCAAGCTGTGTATAAAACAGTAGTCTTTATACCCAGTCAAGTGGAAACTAAGAAAATCTTTTCAATATCTTCTACGATTTAGCTTTACAGCTAATGTGAACTGAAATACAATTTCTCATTAATAAATTGTGATTCAATGAATTGGTTGTAAGTGTTCAAAACACATTTTCATATTAATATCTCCTTGAAACGTGATTGTTGTTTAGGTCATCAGCCGAAAGACTAGATTGAACCTCTATAGGCTGTACTAAGCAAAACAAGGAATGAGGTGGTTTACCATTGCCTTCTTTGGCTTCTATGAGTGGAAAG
This sequence comes from Catonia carolina, assembly GCA_035578175.1. Taxonomy (NCBI): domain Eukaryota; kingdom Metazoa; phylum Arthropoda; class Insecta; order Hemiptera; family Achilidae; genus Catonia; species Catonia carolina. The sequence continues at coordinate 89,725,076 of JAQMRL010000002.1, forward strand.
GTATGCTTATCAGCATTCCAGGCCCCTCTAAAAATTACCTACTTTCCACCCTGCAAATGACACCTTCACTTCATTCACCAAAGGGTCTGGCTGTATAATGAAATTTATTACTCTAAGAGGAGATAACTTTTAGTGGATTTTGCACCTCTACCTCTTCTGTTATTAAATAATTCAGTCATCTAATTGGCTGATTATATGATAAGAAACAGAACTGTGTTTTGTAGCCCTGGAATTAGCAGATCATGTGCAAATAATTAAACACTCTACCTGCCTGTTGTTGGCAAGAAAATTTATTACAGTGCATTGTGAAAAAGTATCGATGAGTTTCTTTTTATTTTAATCATGGTCATTAGCAACTATGGTGGCTTGAATATGCAATAAAACTAACATACTAAAGATATACCAGTAGAATGTTGCAGTCTCAGTGCGCATGCGTAATGAAGTTGGGGTAATCCCCACTACAGAATAGTCCCACTACGTATCTCTCTGACTGTGGTGTTAGTATCACACTCTGAAATACAACAATGGTGGGGATAATGCTTCCCCGCCAAGTTTGTCATTTGGAACGCTCGCACTGTGATTTCCTTGAGGTACGCCTGTAGTAGGGAATTAAAGCAGAGAACTTCCACTTTGTAATCCAGGTTACTGAACACTACAGTAGAGGTCGGCCTAGTGGGTTTTTCCAGACCCCAGCCATGAATTGAAACTGGGTCCGTGTTCTTCAAAGTGTAGCCTAAATCATAGAAATAACCAGTTATTAATAAAAGTAATATTAATGTGCGTGCTTTCTGTACATTGAGTAAAATAACATTTTACCTAATGTATGAAGATTTTTATTATTATTTTAATTAACTTACAGTTGATGTTGTTAATGAAATTACCACGAAGCGCTTCCATTTATTTGTGAATGTAAAAAATATTTGTGATCTTAAACAGTTATTAAAATTGCATTAGCTACTTAATTGCTAGAAACTACAGTTGGTAATGGAACAATAATTGTGAAGTTTGAAATATTCAAAATTTCCAGATCTTAGTCAAGTATTTAACCCAGAGGTATTTTATACAATCAACACTGGTTTGAAATTAATAATAAAAGATTTTCTTTTGGCAGGTACAACCAAATTTTAATCGGACAAATATTTATTAAATATTACCTTAAGATTGATAATGCAATTGAATATTCATGATGAATTATTGCTCAATAAGAACAGCTTCCCTAAAAAATGTTGACAAATTGGTAGCATCATAGTCATGTGTTTTCCTCTCATATGTTCGCAAAGTATTATCTATTATTCATGACAGCCTCATTTCCTACCACCATAGTTTCATTGGATAAAACTACTTGAATGTTATCAATGATAAATGCATAAGTTTCTTTTAAAATTACTCGGAGCTTAAAACTAAAAATTTACAAATTAATTTTATTATATTGTGATTAAATAAATAGTGTAATTTTTCAGGAGATTAATGTCCTAGATTCATTTTTGTTATAATTTAAAATGCAATATTATTTTGAGCTTAAACATTCCATAAACGGGAATTATGAATAGTATAATTAATTATAATTTATCTTTTAATGTTTGTTAAATTTTACTGTTAATAATAATAATAATAATAATAATAATAATAATGGATTGAATACAACGAATAATTTAAAAAATATATAAATTAGTTTTATCAATTACGTGTTACAATTATTATATGTATAAATGTAATGTATTAAAAAAACCAATATGCATAATTTATTGAAGATTTTGTATTCTTTTACCTTTTTCACTGCAACCTGATCTCTGCGACAGTTTGTAGTGAATTAATTGAAGTATGAGTAGCTAAAAAGTTCAGCATGCAGATATTGTACAAGTGTGTTTTTAAAATACCTACAGTTTTGAAATTCGGCCACTGCAGGGCTGTGTCTGGCATTTGGCACAAGCGCATTGTGTACCTACATCGGTTAGGACATATCCACAGATGTTATTACAGAAACGTTTGTCTGTAAATACGTGCTGTGATTCGTTTTCTTAGTGTTAAAGGCATGAAAGCAGCTAAAATTCACCATAAGATTAGTAAAGTTTATAGAGAAAACATAATGAGCAATGGAATGGTACAGAAATGGGTTGAGCTTTTAAAGATGGCTACACGAATGTTCAAGGTGAGGAATGAAGTGACCTTCAGTCGTTACTGTAGATCTGGTGCAGAAAGTTGATAAAAAAAATAAAAGAGAATGATACTTGATTTCATCGTTATCTGATGAAGTTCCACTTTTGGTGTTTTGTTTTACATCTGACTTTTTCATATAAATGCTAATGTAGACGATATAGAATAATAGATGAAAAAATTCCAGATGTAACCAGAAATTGAACCCAGAACCTCTGTTATGTTGTGTTGGAGTAAGATGGTTAAGAACGTATTTTATTAGAGCTGATATTCAAAGCTCTTTACTAAACTGCTTTAATACAAAAGTTTAGCTTGTGGAGACACTTTTTCCAAATAATTTGTAATCTGTATTACCTTGGGGTTGTTCAAATCAATTTGGAGCAATCATTATTTACTGCCTTTTGAATTGTTTAACCTTTTTGATGAAAATGCAATCATATTCTGCAGAGTAAGATTGCACAGACAACTGAGTTTAAGGTAACCAGTGTTTTTATACTTGTATGATCAATAAAGCCACAAAAATTTTTTCTATATCAATTTCTAACACCAATGAAGGAAATGGTTGATAAGCTACTTTGAAGTCAGGTGAATGGCACAAAAAATTAAATTTTAAAAAAGATTTTTTAGAACCATTAAATTTATTTCTCTAACAAAAGAAACAATTTTAATTAACAAAGAAAGAAAATAACTCTTTGAAATGTTCCAAATAATACAATTTGCTCACAAGGAGCCCTAGAGAACAAGTTTTGAGTAACGTTTTTGGAAATTGGTTGAACAGATAAAAATTATGTTGTACTGTATGCATGTATATTTTACAAGTGGATCGCCATTCAGTGTCTCTGGCTTCCTAATCTATTTAATCTTATCCTGCCAGTTATCCTTCCTCAATTTTTTTAAGACTCATTGCCTACCATATGCTCTCCCACCAGGACAACTTCAGTCTCCCTTTCCCACACCTCATCTCCGGCATCCACCTCTATATCATCTAAGGGGCCATCTACCTTAAAGGTGTCCTCCTCAAGCTCTTGCCCTGACTAAAAATTATGATTTCTACAAAATGATAATGAAATTAAAATTTTCAGTAAACTGAGATTGATTAAGGTATCTAATACAGTACTCAGATGAACTAAAGTCCTCTAGCCATGGAAGTGAGAGAATGGATAACACTCTCACTCGCACAAGCCATATGCGCTATTCCAGTAACATTGTATAATTTTACTAATTGTTTGAGCAGGATTTTATGCACGCAGTAAACTAACAAGCAAGATAACTACTGTAGTATGTTTTCAGATTTGGATTATAACAGTAATGATCTTTGGGCGCATGCGTAGTTATCCCACATATCTCCCTTTCACTCGCTCGGCTATGGGACATTAATTCATCTGATATCTATACTGGATATTTGCAACCACATTTTCCATTCTATCTCTGTCCATGCCCGAAAGCTAGCTCTTCTACAGAACAACCGACTCAACTGACGACTGTTACAAAGCGATGGCATCTTCCTTTGTATTTGAAAACATAATCATACAACAAAGTTTGATTAAGCAGTTTCTCAGTTTATTAATTAGTTTTGTGTGTACTCGTAACTAAAACATGAGTTATTTAAAAATGTATTGTTACTGCTGTGTCTAATTGTTAAAAATTGCTTTGCTTGATGCAAAAATTATGTTAATAGTTTAATCTGTTGGATCCTGTAAGCATTACAATTATTACACTCTTAGTTATGGAAAAATAACGAAGTTCTTCATAACACAATAAGAGCAAAACACTGCTTTCAGATGATTAGTGGTGCATGTATAGTTTAAATGTCGCGGGTTCAGATGTTTTATATGGCTACCGTCAGTGCAGAATATAATTAAAACAGACAATATCATATAAATTGCTTAAAATATTTTTCATCGAGTGAAAATAATATTTACTTTTTTAAAATATATATTTATTAACGAAACGATATAATTTATATTTATTAAATTAAATTATAATCCTTGTAGTGCCTACATTAGTATTGCGTCACAGTTCGTGGACCAATGATAGAGCAGATAAATTTTCATTTTTGCGGTGAAGAATCAGCCATGTTGAGTAGGGAAGTAACAAAGCTACAGGAAGGAAGGAGAACATCGGTTCGGCGTTTTTAACATCTTATTCCACCACCTAGGACGTCATGGCTGACCCGGAAAAGCAGCCCGAACAACCGAAGGCTGTCTCACAAAAGCCAGTCCTTGGTAAGTTTTATTCCATATATTATAAATACATAACTATTAGATCTGTAAATGGGTTCTTTGTGCGAAAAGCCGACTGCTCATGCCTCCATGTTCTATCTCTTAGGTCTCTGACCTGAAGGCCGCTTAGACGCAGTAATTAGCAAACTCATTGATATTTCTTTATTTTAAAGAAAATAGTTGATAAAAATGATTGTTTGAATGAAATCAACTTGATTTTTATGTATTAGCGCTATCAATAGGTGTTCTTGAAGCGGGTTTGTACTAAATAAACGTGTATTATCATCGTTTATCTACCAGTTGCAACGTGTTTGGCTATTGTTCTAACTCTTGATTTCTCAAAAACCCAATGAATCAGAGCCGTTAACACATATAGGAAATCCGTAAATTTTGAAATATTACGGTGATTTAAACGTAAAACACTGATTAGGTAACATTTGTTGTTAATTCACACATGGTGCAATTAAATTTGTCGTTAACTATAATAAGCAAATTGTTTGATAAAATGCTATAAACTGATTCAAGTATTTTTGTTGCTAATTTTAAAGACTGCATGTCATATCTATAATCAAGCCTGGGTTGTGGACATCCTGTGGTGATTGATTTAAAAGTTAAAAATTTCTGCACCTGCAATTTGCGATTAAAACTCATTCTTTTGTAATTTTAGTTATGAAATTAATTAATGGGCGTTAAATAAAGTGAAATGTTGATGAAATTTTATGAAAGTAGGGTGGCAAAATTTTTAAATTTGTCATGAGAACATTTTCAAATGGAGTTCAAAATTTTGTTGGAAATTTCATGATTTTTATACATGGCTCATGCAAGAATAAGCATGACTTGTATTGAATGAGGTATCTAAAATGTATAGAAAAGGCATTACTGAATTTTTTTGATAGCAGTTTTGTCAGTTGTTCTGATTTTCAAACTAAATGTCTTAAAGGTATATGTATTCCCAATTTGTGCAGGTAGCCCTAACTTAAGGGTTTGTGTTATCAAGAAATTTTTATTTATATTGCTTACTCATACGACTGTTTTTGCCAGTTTTCCTTTTCAGCTGACTGGTTGATTCACTGGCCAAAAATGCATGATACCTTTTTTGTTTAATATAGGTACCAACATTTTTCATAACCCTGTCAGATAGTAATAAATGTGTAAATTGTTCCTTGTAGTATTTTCTTGGTCATTAGGAATTTTAGTAGCTATTGTAGTTTTTATTGCCACATAATTGAGGTAGGATTAACAAATACTGTCTTCAGTTTTGCAGGATGTAGAAGGAAGTTGCTTCTTTTTTATCCTTGATTACTCTTTCCCTATTAATATGAAATTATAATGTTACTAAATTATAATTATTATTTATACTGTGAGTATGCTTTCTGTATAAATATTATGAAGATGGCTTATAGTTCAATTGTTTAAATGTATGTTAGGTTAGTGCTGGTTCCTTTCTGTGTGTAAGATTTGAACCAATTTGTTGTAAATAGGTAGAAAAAAAAATCCGATTATTAAAAAACAATTTTTAATAAAAATATTTTTATAGTGAAGGCAGATAAATTAGGTATCACAATATATTAGGCATGTGTATTACATCCATTATGAGAATAGATATGAAAGGTCATGTTTATGAACTTGAACTGTTCATGATGTCATACTCTGAATATCACATTGTAATCTTTTTAAAGTAATAAATAAATAATTAATGAAATCATTAGCAAACTAAGAAAGAATAACATTCGAATTCATAACCTATTTTACATTGTAATCTGTATAGGACCTTTTTAAGTTAGATTTTATTGATTTCCATGATACATTTTAATGAAGTAATTTGAGTTTCTAATAATGGAGGATTAGTTGTAGTGACTGAATTTGGTTTGGAATGTTTAGACCATAATTATGTGGGTTTTTTCTAACCCAGTATTTGTTTGTTTAAAATGTGATTGAGGCTTGATGTTTGAGGTCTATGGGGTTGCAGCAATTTGTGTGCTTTTTGTTTTTACAGCCTATTCAGGACCATTTGGTCTAATGCCTAAGATCTGTACCTTAGAGGTAACCTTAGGTACCTTAGGAAGTTAACTCCATTTTTGTAATTTTTCAGAAAAACCAAAAACATGAAGTTTATTTTATTTTGTAAAAAAAATTTGAAGTGAGAATTTTTAAAAATTTGTACCAAATAAAATAGCTTCTGATACAGAGATTTAAATGACTAAACAACTTTCTGAACTTCTAATGCCTCGTGACCACCATCAAGATTTCATACTCTTTACATCTTTCTGCGTTTTAATTACATTTGTGTTAACCCCCAATGTAACTTGAGTTAATCAAATTAAAACAAAACTTAAACAAAATATATTGCGCTAACTCTTTTCGGATAAAGAAACAGCATTTTATTCACAACAATGTTTGAAAAAATTACAGAATTCAAGCAAATTTTGAGGCCTATCAGTAAGACTAAAAATAAAATCATTCAAAATAACAGAACTTATTGTCAATAACGAGTATACATTCAATTAGAGTTAAAAATAGTAGTAATTTAAAAAATCTTCCGCATCATTATATAAAATTGGAGTTAATGTGGTTACTGCAACTTTCTTGCTGATTTTCAAACTTAATTTTGCCAAAACTGGAGTTAACACTCTTTACCTCTAGGGCACAGAGATTATTTTACATGTTTTTTTTTAGTATTTGTTTTTCTGACCATTTCTTGTTTGTCATTTGTGATTTTTTTCTTATTTTTAAACCCCTAAAATTCCTAACCCTTTCCTAATTAATTTGTTCTATCCTACCTAACACCTTCATACCCTTATCCAGTTTCTATAAACCTCAGTGTTTTATAATTTTTGCATTATCTATGCTTTATTTTAAAATTTAAAATTAGTTGTGAATTTTCTTTATTTAAATGAGTTAAACTACTATAACAATTTTTGGGTTTAATTTCTATAATGGTTACTGTAGTTTGGTTAATTTTATTGTGTATCAGCTGGTATCTTTACCAGTTTTCATGTAAATTCTGCAATGCTTGTCAGCCTGTAGGAAGTCATTATATTCTGTGGGTGTTAAAATTAAGTTTGTAGTTTTTTTAATATTTATTTATTTTGAATCCTATTTCTGATAATTATTTGTGGTCATATATAATTTGTATTAGAATACTGTACCTCTTGCATTAAGGTTATCTTATGTAGGTACATTTTACAGGTATGATTTGATACTTCCAAGAACTTATGCTATGTAGGTAACATCACTAGTTTATGACTATATCTGTTAAAAATTGTATGAAGGAATTTTTTTAAGCACTTCAATTTTTGTGCTTTAATTGCTAAGGATTCTTTGATAATGTTTTCTTATTTTCCTTTTGTTACTAATCAAATGTTAATCTGAAGCCTATTCAATTTTTTTTTGTAAGAGAAAATGAAAATATCAAAACTAGTTAATTAAAAAACTTTTATCATTATTATTGTTCCTCCCAAGAATATACTGTTGAAAATTGCCAATAATATTTGTCAGTTTTTACTTTCTCTTGCCTATATGGATATATGAAGGAAAGTATTGTTTTCATGTCGATTTTTTGAAATTGAGTTTTCACTGGATCTACACATTTTCAGACCCCCTAAACCCAAAAAAACATGTTTTTAGCTATTGGTGTGTGTGTGTGTGTAAACAGAATATCTCAAGAACAGAACATTGTATGAACTTTGAACTTGAAACTTAAATTAGACACCTCTACCAGACCAGACACGAACATTTTCATCAAAATCTATCAACCGGAAGTAGTAGTTTATTCGTGTACTTTTTCACTTTTTGCGATTTTCTCAAACAGGTTCTAAGATTTCTTTTAAATCGCCTGATTTACTAAAATTTTTATTCTCTACCAGATAGAGTAGGTATCATGTCTGCTGAAATTCTTGGAGGCTGTTTTCACATAAAAAATTATTTTTTTAAGATTGCAGCTTTAATAAGCATTTTAGTGCAAAAATTTATATAATAAAAGTTTTAGAGAATTAAAAATACTATAACTTTTATTAAAAACATTTTTTTATATAACGCTTAGTTTAGCGGTAATTAGCGATTTTCTGGTTTTTTTTTCTCACGAAAACTTGTGAAAAATCGATTTTTTTAAGATTTCGGCCTTAGTATATATTTTTTGACAAAAGTGTATTTAATCAAATTTATAGGAAATAAAAAGATTAACAACTTTTATTTACAACATTTTCTCTACAGAGCCTAGTTTAGCATGAAAGTGATTTTATTATGTATTTTTAAGTCAAACTGAAGTTTGTTTTCATTTTGCATCTTTCACTCATGATTAAAATTAGGTTATATTTATTGAGGTTAGTTTTTTGTTTATTTCTAATGTTATATTACTAATGTTAGGTTATATTGTTAATTATTTGTATTGGCAAGAGAAAGATGTGTGTGTTTCACACCAGATTTTTAATTAACAAAAAATAACTCCTTTGTGTAGCCTTTTATCTTTTGTGTATTTAGTTATTCATTTGCAGATAAAAATTTGTGTTAAAAGTTTACTGATAAATAAATATTTAGAATTTTCTCATTGTAAATTTTTTATCAAACAGTTTTTTTTAATGAGTTTCTTTTTTTTATGGCTTATAAGTAAGTTTGTGATTACTTCAAATGTTTTACATTGGTTTACAGGTTGATGGTAAAATAAACAAATTTAAATTATTTGTGATAGAGATAAAGTTGGGATTTTTGTGTGATTGTCAGATCTTACAAAGGAAAGAAATTAAGTTGTAGTATTCACTTATTAGTTGATTATGAATTGAAATTTTTTTATAGAATTAATAAATTTTTGTCATTCAGGAAAGATGTAGTTCCACTTATAAGCTTGTTTTAAGAATAATTCAAGTAACATGCAAGTCTGAACAAGAATAATTCTGATATTAATAGGCTAACTAAACGTAATTACTAGTTCTAAGCTATTCTTTAAAATCATTATTTCGAAAATTCATTAAAAAAAAATTGTGTATTTAAAATCGAGAATCAACACATTTAAATTTTTAGCCTTAATATATTTTTTTTTGGAAAATTTGTAAATTGTTTCATAAATATTTTTTTATCATACCAAGAATTGATGTAATATTATGTTTATCTATTGACCTATTAATTTTCAACTCAATAAGTATACATTTTGAGGATTTTTAAGGTGTCTCATAATATTTTTTATCACGTATTAAATTTGTGTTGGAATAATCTCTAAGAAAGAATGCTAGCAAGACAAAGGGTTCATAGGTTTTAGATTTGTTAGTAGGAGTGTGTGTGTATTTACTCAGTTGTGCCCTATGTCCCTGTTTACTTACATGTAGATATTTCTACACACATGATTTGCTGGTTGCTTTTAATTTTGTCTATTGTTTTCAGAGGCCTATATGTATTTTGTATTTGCTTGTTCTTTTTTCATAACAAGTGGTGTTGTTATCTGGTGTTTTCTAAATGAACATTTGTTATTTTTTGTTTCCATGGTTGAATGTTTTGTTAATTGTTCTCAATTCGAATCATGTTTTGTAACATTCATTATTTATCATGTTAAAACCGAAGGTATTATGATATCATGAAATTTTATTTTTCCTAAGTATTGTTTGTTTTTTCCTTAAAATTTACTTAAATGTTGCTGATTATATTATAAAGTTAGTTTGCAGTAGTTTTTTCCAATGAAAATTAAATTTGTACTGATATTTTATATTGCAATAGTAGTTAAAATGTTTTGTTAAGAGTTACTGAATTTAGGTTTCTTAAAATACACTTGGTTATTGAACTTAGTACACATTTAAAACATTTTTAATTTGGCTGGTTGTACATTCTTTCTACATAATAACTTTTGGCAGTAGTTGTTTTGTATTAAGGTCATTGCCATTAACCTCTCTTGTTATATTTTATCCCATTGTTTCATTATGCAGCACATGTTGAAAAATGATTCATCACTAGGAAAATACATTGTTAAAAATATTTCACCTGATATTAAAACAATATTGGATCATTATAGTCCATTTATGCGTATCTTTCAAATGCTTATAGAGATGATAGGGGACAAAAATTAGCAATAAAAAAATGCAGAAATTAACTGGACCCGTGGCTTAAAATCTAGTTATGTTGACCAATTACAAGCCTGCCAGTAGAAATTATTTTGCTATGTAGGAATTCATAAGTCTTCTCTTAACAGGTGATGTAGCCTGTTCTGGCATCAAAATGTTTTTTTTTCCATAAGAAAGCTGTAATTAAAATTATTTACTCCCAGCCCTATTCCTAAGCTTCTTACCTTGGGCCTGTTGCAATATTTGAGGATATGCCACCATTTTCAGTGATAACTGATAAATAATCAGCGTGTATCTTAAAAACAAAAAAAGCCGAAAGTTATTAAAATGTTACACTTTTGTTTGCAATGTTTTTCTTACAAATCCATTGTGAATTCTGTCCTCCCTGCTACAACGCTTGATCCTTCATGGTAAGTGAATGTCAAATGCTTCCAGTTTCTGTTCCATTCTTCCTTTCTTTTTAAAAGCCCTAGTTTTGCTGCTGTTCAAAATCATAAGTATGAAAACAATTTGTTTCAAAATATGTTAATCCTAATTTTGTGTGATTTAAAAGAAGTAAAACCTTGTCAAATATTAAAATTACAATAGTTTTAAATAAATCAGTTTTGAAGAACTAAAAGTACTAAAAGAACCAGTTTGTTACGTATAAATACATGCTAATATATTAAAATTTAAAAATATGTATAAATTTTTGACCCAATTTATTTGTTTTATTTACTAATAAATTTGTTTGGTTTGGCTTTTTCCCAGATTTTCATTATGCATATCTTTTGGGTGTTAAAATATTATTTATTTGTGCTTTTGTTCAGATCTATTCTTTTCAGTAAAATAATGAATGTGGTGCATAAAAAATGTGTTAACTTTTTTTAACATTAAACTTGCTTTTAACGTTAATTATTTCTTTAATTGATTAAGACCTGCTTCACTGTTTTATTAATATTCAACTAATTACATTTTGAGAAAGTAGAAGGCTGAATGTGATTTTAAATTTTGTATGCACTTTGATGTTCCCTTAATCATTATCTGTAGTCTATTTTTAAAATGAGGAAGTATGTTTTCAAACTATGAGAAAATTGTAATCCTGACGTGAATTATCAAGTATGATCATTTACAAAAATGATCTTTGTTCTCTGGTTAGTTAAATTACTAGATTATTATTAAATGCAATAAGAATAGTCCCTCAATAAATTAAGTTAATTTTTATTTTTTGTCATTGATAATTGAGTTATTGGAATAAATAATCGATATAAGTGTTGAGAATTTTCTGTCTGTTTTTGTTTTATCGTGTTTTGTCTATTATTCGTTATTTTGTGAATGTCCATTTTCTTATTTTTGCTTTTTGTAAATAATTTTTTTAATTTCTGTTTATATTTAAAAATGGAAAATTTTATAAAATGTGATGAAGCGCTACTTAATTATTTTGGATTAGATATTTCATTAGATTGCATTATCATTTATAGAAATTTAAATATATATACTCTAATATGCATATCATGTTTGTGTTAAACATTATTAAAATTTATTCAGACCTGATTAAAAAATTACACATGGAAGAGGATACCCCTACTTATGTTTTTTCCATAAAACTGATTATTTAGTGTTTGTACAGTTCAGTATCAAAAATTTCTAAATGTTATTTTAAAAAAGTCTGTTTTGACTATACACAAGTTTTTTCTAGATTTTTAAAGATGCAGGAAAAGTTTTGTGCAAGTAGGCTTTTAACTAATTTTGAGTAAGTAAATGTACATATTTTATAAAATTTAATATTCTCTAACTTTTAAAACCATTGGGAATTTCGGGACAATATTGTTTAATTTCAATTTTGTTTTATTTTTCTAACCAAGATTGATGTCTAAGCAAATGTTTCAAATAATAAAACATTTCCCGAATTGTCGAGACATCTTCAGAAAATAATAAAAATAATCTGTTTACCGTTTGCAGTTAATTTTGTATATGTATGCGAAGTACTAGCTTAGTGCATAATGTGTTAATGTGCATTACTACGACGTTACTGTTGTCAAGTGGCCTTGGTGTGTGTGTTTGTGTCTATGTATTAGTAATGCATAAAACGTTATGTGCCATTTAAAACCAAACGTTAAACAGCGTAATGTTTCTTGCATTTGTGCTGTTTTATGGTAATGACCAACAGGCTGTACTAGTTATCTTTGAAACAAAAAATAGAATTGACAGTGTGGCTCTGTTTACCTTGAATAAAAATTATAAAATTGTTCAAAAATTGTAGCCAGTGCATGAAAAGATGTTTTTATTCCTGATCAAGGATATTGAAGATAATCTATTCTAGCTGATGAGTAGTTTTAATTTTATATTAATCGGTGTTCTGCCTTGTGGAAGTTTAACCAATCCTTGAGGAAGTTTAAACCAATCTGGACATGTATTTTTTTTCAGTATAATGCCTTAAATACAAATCAGGTGAAAAATTCAAAACTGCTTTTGTTTTTTTTGTTACTAAAAAAAGAAAATTTAGTAATTTTCTTTGAATAATGAACTTGTAGTATATTTTTAGAAAAGTTACCACAAATTCTAGAAAAGTGAAAGAATATTTATGTTCATAGACTTATTATAAAGTGATAAAAATGATTGTATCAATTTTTTTATATCTTTTTCATAATTCTTGATCCCTTAGATTTGAAGGTCATCTTTGAAAAATACATCGGCACTAGATTTTATACCCAAATATCTTGTGAAATATTAATTATGTATTTTTTCACTAAAGTATTCGAATATATTTAATTAAATTTCCCCACAATGATTGGTGTAAAACAAATTGATATACTGATATAACTCGTAAATACTAAGTATATTAGCAAATAAAGAATTTAACTGTAAAAATCTGGTGTGTGTGAAACACGCAACTTTCTCTCGCCAATGCAAATAATGAACAATAAATACTAGTAATACACAATTAGAAATAAACAAAAAATATAACCTAATGTTAATCATAAGTGAAAGACGCAAAATTAAAATCAACCTCAGGTTTGGCTTAAAAATACGGAAAATCACTCTTTCACGCTAGACTAGGCTCTGTAGAAAAAAATGCTCTAAATGAAAGTTGTGGATATTTTAATTTCCTATAATTTGATTATATACACATGCAAATCGTAAATGCTGAAATCTTAAATCAATTTTAAAATCTTAAATCAACTGTTATACAAAAAAAATGTTCAAATAAAAGTTGTAAATTTGTTAAAGTATCTACAACTTTTATTATAATCACTTTTGCGCTGAAATGCATATTAAAGCTGCAATCTTAAAAAAACTTTTTTTCTAAGAGAGAATAGCCTCCCCAAGAATTTCAGCAGATATGGCTCCTACCCTATATTATAGAGCATAAAAAATTAGTTAATGTGGCGATTTTTTAAAAAATCTTAGTAGTTTTTGAGAAAATTGCAAAAAGTGAAAATGACATGAATAAACTACTACTCCAGGTTGACCGATTTTGATGAAAATGTTCATGTCTGGTCCTCTAGTAGTATGTAAATAAATTTCAAGTTCGTACAATGTTCCTCTTGAGATATTTTGTTCACACGCACAGACCAATCGCAAAAACTTTTTTTTTCGTTCAGGGGATTTAAAAACGTATAGATCCGGTGAGCTCTTACTTCGAAAAATCGACACAAAAACAATACTTTCCTTCTTTTATGTTCATATAGGCAAGAGAAGGTAAAACTGTAATTGCGGTTTTTGAAGTCAGCATTACTGATGTAAATACATACTTTTACTAGATGAGATGCATAAATAGGTACTAGAAATAGCATTTGATTCATTGCTACTTGGATCAAAAACATTGTCAGTCAAATATGGATGTAATTGGTATAAACATTGAATTTTTATTATGCTGAAAACAAAAGATGGAACAGTTTAAAAACAAGGGTAGAAATTGATACTGCATTTTGTTTGCCTGTATCAAAGGTCATTCAACTCTGTCAGCATTAATTTGTTAATTTTGTTAGTATAATTTGCTTTAACAGCAAATGACGACAAAATTTGTAAAATCTTGAACAAAATTGCAAAAGAATCTTCTGTGTATGGTTAAAATGAAAAATTATTCATTCTCAAACAATTTGCTATAACAATAGAGGAAATGAAATGTCAAGTTTGCTTATCTTCAGTTTTATTTAATTAATAATTGGCTTATCTGAAATCTGAAAAATGCAGGAAATTACAAACAAAATTTTATTAAAGTGAGTTTGAAATTTAAACATAAGAATCATAAGTTTATGAATCATTCACCTATGTAAAACTTTTCTACATATTTTTTTCAGTTGATAATCGTAATGAGGTATTGATAAGTCATACAATTGTTTTAGTATGACCGTTAAACATTTATTGCTGAAAAAAACCAATAACTAAATGCTGATAATATTGTCATAAAAAATATATTTTCATAATGGATTTTGTCGATAATAAAAATAATTATTTATGTCTTGTGTTCTAAAAAGAATAAAATTTTGCAGTATGTTGTAGCATCAAGTAAAGTAATAAAATAGATTTATTTTTGAGTTCCTCTTTATACAATTTTTTTAAACATTTTAATTTATTTTTTCTTGTCAATCATGTTTTATTTTCATTTGTTATTTAAACCAAGTTTATCGTCTAAAAAATGTCAGCAATAAAATTTAATAGTTCTGGAAAATTAAATAAGATTTAATTTTTCCGGCAATGGACAGGCTAGAGGCATATACGTCTGTCTTTACAGCTATGGTTTTGTAGTTAATTTTTTTAACAATAAAATTAAAGGAAAAAATCTATGGTTGAATTGTTATTTAACCAAATTTACTACTATATTGATTATGCTTGACCATAAGTATTTAAAAAAATGGAAAATGTAATGTGTATTTTTGGAAATCTATCAGTTATTTGTTTGTGTGTAGGTACTCACAAAAAATTAAAAAAATAATTTTTGGGGTATTTTTATGAAGTATCAAATTCATGTTTCTTTATTTAACTTTTGCCATATCCTGTCCTTAATTTTGTGACTATATGGTACTAGCACCTCAAGTCTAGTAAAAAAAAATTTGTGTACTTGGACAAAGTTTTCTTTTTCCCATTAATTTATCTTAATTTTGAAAAAAAAAAATTTTTGATTCTTCCACTTCGATATGTCTTTCTTAACTCTGGAAAACCCTCTATAATGTTCAAATAATTTTTATGAATTTATTTCATCATCTATTACATGTTTAGTGTAAATTTATTTCTGTTTCTTTGTTGTACCATCTGGTTTGGTTTAATAGTTTTCAGCCTTTCAAATAATTGTTTTGCAGTAATTTTG
This sequence comes from Catonia carolina, assembly GCA_035578175.1. NCBI lineage: Eukaryota > Metazoa > Arthropoda > Insecta > Hemiptera > Achilidae > Catonia > Catonia carolina. The sequence continues at coordinate 89,740,786 of JAQMRL010000002.1, forward strand.
TTATTTCATCTTACCAGATGTCCATAGAATCTCTTTTTCGTGTAAAAGTGTTTTGGATTTCTTTATAATTCTCTTTGCTGGGTGAATAGTTTGTAAATTGTAACAGAACATAAATAATATTAGAAACCATACCATAACAGGCAGGTGGAATGTTATTTGCACTATCTGCTAGTTCCAGGGCTACTAAAAATAGTTTTTATCACATGGTCAGCCAACTATATGACTGAAGCATTTTAGAGCAAAAGTGATAGTGTAAAAGACACTTGTCAGAGTTATCTCCTTTGAGAGTAATGAATTTCTTCATTATACAGCCAGAACCTGTGGTGAATGAAGTTAAGCTGTCATTTCTAGGGTGGAAAGTAGATGCTTTTCAGAGGGCACGGCATGCTGATAAGCATACTTTCTACTCTGTAAGGAAGGCATGGTAAACCTCCTCCCTCCTCGTTTTACTTGGTAAAGCTTTGAGAGGTTTATAACCTAAAGAAAAACAATCCAATACTATAATTACATAACTTGTTCAAAAGATTCTTGTGGGAAAATTTTTCTCATTTTTTGCAAATGCCTTTTTTCACCGGTGTACATGAGTTAATCTTTTGTAATCGTCCTATTTTAAATTTATGGCATCAATGATATTTTAGCAATGAAGCAAATGTATTTGCTAATTAACCGGTTATAAATCCTAGTTAATGTTAAGTGATTAAGATCATGGCTTTAATGGCCATATATCTTTTTACTTTGTTTTAAACAATTAGCAGAGATTTTTTTAATTATTTATAAAATAACTGACCTACTAATTATCAACAACCTTCATGTTTTCTCAGTGGTTGTGATTTATACTGCAAGTTTATTGAACTGGTTTTGATATTTTTATGTGTTTCAATGGCATGTATTACTACTTGATCTTATTAACTGTCATTTGTCAGCAGCATTTTAAATTGCAGCTAGTGTAAATGTTACACGTTTACATTTATTGTTTCTACTGTATTATTGAACTTATTCTTACTACTGTGTGTGGAATACAATATCAATAATTATTGTACTACTTTAACATTAAAGCAGTTCTGTTTTTTTACTTTTATGGCAAGTTACAGCTCGTAATGAAATTTTTTCTCATAAAATATTTCTATCAGTTTATCTTAACTTTTCATAATTACAAAGATGTCATTTGTAACTATATGGTTTGTATCTACAAATTATAAAAATCTTAATTTTGTTTCTTTATTGTGAAGCTGTATTTCTAAACAACGCAGTAATTTAAATATTTGTTTTATCGAATATTATTTTAAGAATTGAACAAACATGATTTTGTTGTTTAGGTCAGCAGTCTAATGGCTGGAATTGATCCCCAAAAGGTTTAACAAAGTAAAATGAGAAGTGATATTATAAATGGTTTACCATACTTTCCTCACATTGTTGAAAATTTAGTTTTGTATTTGAATGCACTTAAGCTCAACTTTGCAATTAATAAGCCAGTCTCCATAACTGGCTTTTGTCAGGTATCCTGGTTTCAATTCCTGGCCATGCATGGTAATTTTTGACACTCATTTTCATCTATCATTCTTTGTCTGCATTAATATTAAAATGCAAAAATGTTTAAAAAAATACTATGATACCTTTTCATTCTATCACTACTCAGTCCAACTATTTAATGAAATTTTATTATTTACTGAAGAGATATTCTAATCTTTTGTTCTATAATGCTTGAATTATTAATCAGCTGTTTATATTATAATAAACAGGTTTTTTATAGCCCCAGAACTAGCGGATCTAATGCAGTTAATTAAACACTCAGTTTGTCTGTAATTAGCAAGACATAAAGTACATTGAATTAAGTTAACTTAATTTCTCTAAGTTAAGCTTTATGTGTCAGTCTGCAATTATTGGATTAGGTTATAAAGTTTATTTACTAGCATAACTGCAGAGTTTGAAAATTTTTTGTTTGCTTTCAGCAAAAATTCAAATGGCTTTGCCATTTTGGTTTATCAGTTGGCAATTCACTGTATATCTTAATGTGGAGAATTTTTGTTTTAAGTCATTTTTAATAACTCTAAACCATTTTAGTTTTTATTACTACTGTATGGTACCTCTGGATTCTGTTAATTTGGAACCGGCGTATCATTTACAATTCTGTTTAGTGGCTAGCCAAAGTTTTAATAAAATGTGTTTTATTTGATATGTTGAATTAAGCAGTTTAGACATTGTCTGTGCCTGATATTAAACTTTACTGGTAACATAATACATTGTCCCAGCAGTTTGGCTCTTTCCGAATCCTAAAAGTGATTTGCTTTAACGAGAAGCGCCAAAGTTTATTTTGGAGATAGGCCTGTATTAGTTTATTTAAAGAGTTCTGTGCTCTACCTACCTTTGCACCATTTAACTTCGACTTTTGTTTTCCATGTTGTGTGGTAACGTGTTGAATGTATGTTATGCTTGTTTATTTTTATCACACTCCTAACTCAACAGTTATGTAAAAAGAATTAAATGTACTGTATACTACAATATATAGGTTCATGATCCATTTTATACTGAGTATGGAAAATTTTTGTAGATCTGTTTAAAAATTGATTTTTCTTTAACAACTGCTTGTTGTGGCGGTGTTGTCATTGAATATTTATGTATATACATATTAGTTAATTTCATATGAATTACAATTTATTCTGTAAGTTATAGTAGAGATTTTTCCTGAATAAATAACTGGATAAAAATTTTAAAGGGCCTCCTGCAATTTTTTTATGAGATTAATTTCCTTGTCCAATAAATTGTATTCAAAGTTTAGCGCACAATATAGCTGTTTCTCAAATTAATTATACTTTATAAATGATTTTATAAATTTAATTCAATTAAATTTAGTAAGTTTTTGTCTTAATGATATTTAAAGTTTTTAAATTCAAAACAAAATTTTACTTGTTTTTAGGAACATAAAAATGTTATCAGGCTGCTTTTGTGGTGGTGGGTAGCATGCTAGCGTATAAAACGAAAGGTCCTGAGTTCAATTCCTAGCTGGGGGTCTGGAAATAATTACATGGTTAAATAGTTGCTAAAGATCTGGCTGTTTGTGACTAAATAAATTTTACAAAAATGTAAAATTTTTGTAAATTCACAATTTTTTATCCAACTTTACACATTTTGAAATTTTATATTTTGGATTGTAATACCTGTTATTGCAGCTTTTTTATATTAATATGATTATAGGATTTATTATATTTGTTGATTTGGCTATTGCAATTAAATCTCCCTTAACATAGAATGACTAATATATCAAGATGATTTATATATAGTTATAGTTAAATTCACCCTGTTGAGCGTAAAATTTATTTGGGGTTGGGGGTTTCATTAAAATTTATTTTAATTGCAGAAAATACAGTACATAACAAAATACTACCAATAGTGTAAAGTATCCCTTTAAAAAAAACTGCCTTGCATTTTAATTGATTTTATTTTTTCCTTTACAGCTCAGAAGGTTACCGGGGTCGTGAAATGGTTCAATGTAAAGAGCGGCTATGGGTTCATCAACAGGTAAGAACATCAGAAAATTTCTAGTTTATTCATACATAATGGTGTTGTATTTTTAAAAGTTTTGTCCGAACAAGTTTGATATACGTCAGTATCTAATTAGTACACAGTAGTCTTTATTTCAGTGCATTTTGTAGTCTGATAAGTACTAGTAATCAAAGTAAATGTTATCGTAGGTTCAACGTATAATTTTAATGTAAATTAAAATAGCGATAAATCTGTTGTTATTTAAACTTGTTCAGATATGAAATCCTTCAATGACGAACGTTGTTCAGATATGCACCATTATTAAGGTCGTATTTTGAAATAAAACCCTGATTTAATGCAGTTTTTTGTGGTTGAAATTACACATTTATAAAATAGACATAAAAAAATAGGTAAACATAAAACTTGTACATTTTTGCCCTGAAATGAGACAAAATTTTCCAGTTACAATTTTGTGCATTTATCATTTAATGTTAACTCTAGTTTTTTTTCTCAGCAAACGCTTAATAGCCTCTTTTTGTAATTGTTTATAAAGAAAAATTCTTTTATTTGAATTTGTAAATTTAGAATTGGGTAGAATTTTAATTAAGTTCCATTTTTAATATGATTCAAAAGTGGTCACTCGATTGTAACAATTAGGCCCGTTACGCACTGTCAACCAGTCGCCGGCGACCAGAAACAGGTAAACCAAAATAAAGAAACTGGCGACTAAGGCCGCTCTCACTCCGGTGAAACTCGACTTCCGATAGGAGTCTACCCTTACATTTTTATGTTCGCCCTCCCACCAGTACGAGCTCGATCGAACCGATCGCATGCGACTCAGCTTGTCCAACATCTGCTCGACAAGTCGCGTATAATCATGGCGGACGAAGCAGCCAACTTTCTGCTTGAAGTTGAAAAATATCCGTGTCTGTACAATTTTAATTTGACAGAATATTCTAGGCCTTTCTTTTGGCATCCGATAAAAAGATTTAATTTGTTTTCATCGCTGGAGAGTTCCTGGGCACACACATATAACGCTCCTCTAGTACCATTGTTACTTACATACGGTGATATCCAATAGCTGCGGTTTTTTTCTGTTTTCTACTTAAATAGTAATAAGTAACAACTACGTCTTCTCAATATGAAACGGTTCTTAAAATGTCACTTGACATTTTGCAAACTGCAGGTGGATTCGAAGAAAAGGTTGAACAGTTGCGTCGAGGTCGAGTCTCCTCGATGTGCGAACATGCACGACGCGACTCGTTTTTCGGTCGAGTCATTTTAATCGCGTGGAGGTCGAGTTTCACCGGTGTGAGAGCGGCCTATGTTAAAAAAGTGTCGTTCATAAGAACACAAAAGAGCAGTCGATTTCTCGTGCGTCGCTCATGTATGTTTGGTTGCCGCGACAAGTGCGTATTTGTGCATTCGTTTCAATCTGGTGGTCGCTGGCGACTGGTTGGCGGTGCGTAACGGTCCTAGAGGAGGTTATTACCCATTAAAAATTTATTTATACTATCAACTAAGAAAATAGGTATAAAAATTTTAAAAAAACCAATATACCATAGTTTTATTTGTAAGATTAATAGAATACACAAATATTAATTTACAGACTTAACTTTCGTCCAAAAATCAATTTTTGGGCTTCAGGGGTCAGTTTATATTTTATATCAGATATGGAATTTTGCATGGCGCAAATATGTATCGTTTTTGGATGTAGCCTATTATTTAGTATTGAAGAAATGTGGCCTTGTCATTAAGTGGCACGTGTTTGTTCAATCACATTTTTTTTTTATTGAAAACAAAGGTGTAATAAAGTTATGTGGAGATAATCAATTGTTGACCAAAAGTTATTGAAATTATTTATCAGTTAATGTACGCTTGTTTGAACTGGAACAATAGAAAATACCTCAACTCGAAGGCTAGAGTTCGTAGGTTTCTTTTATTGAAATACCTTTTTTAATTTATGTATATTTATTTATGATTCATAAATAATTTTATTGCTCTACAACTGTATCATTTGTTGAGAGCTATTAAGATGCTTTCATAATAAAACAAACAATACTTCTGCTGTATAATAAATTTTATTTATAGCTTTTTAATGTGATTTTTTTTGTTTATAAACTTATTTAACTAATGGAGCCCCAACTTTTATGTACGAGGCGTGTTTTTTAAGTAAGTACCGTTTTGGAATTAAAAAAAAAAGTGCAAAGATATCGCAATAATTTTATTTTTACATGAAAGCCTGTACCTTAATCTACTTTTCTACATAATTTCCGTGAATATTGAGGCACTTGTCATAACGTGGCACCAGTTTTTGAATACCCTCCTGATAAAATTCTGCCGCCTGATTTGTTAACCACTGCATCACAAATGTTTTGACTTCGTTATCGTCTTGAAGACGCCGACCGCCCAGGTGTTTCTTCAAGTGCAGGAACAAATGGTAGTCGCTGGGCGCCAAATCAGGGCTGTATGGAGGATGATCTAGAGTTTCCCATTTAAATGATTTGATGAGATCTTTGGTCTGATTAGCCACATGTGGACGGGCATTGTCATGCAGCAAAACGATACCCTTACTCAACTTGCCACGTCTTTTGTTCTGGATTGCACGACGCAGATTTTTCAATGTCTCACAATAAGACACTGCATTGATTGTCTCATTACGAGGCAGAAACTCCACTAGCAATACTCCTTTTCTGTCCCAAAAAACTGTGCACATGATTTTCCGGGCAGAAATTGTTGCACATTTGTGCGGCCATCTTTAAATTCTCTCGCCCATTTCCTTACCATTCCATCACTCATAATGTTTTGTCCGTAAACTTCAACGATCTCACGATGAATATCGATCAGTTTTACGCCTTTAGCACTAAGAAATCGTATAACAGCCCGTACTTCACAATCAGCGGGACTCACGATTGTCGGAGGCATCTTAAACACTCAGTAAACAACGTATACAATGAAGAATCAGACTGTAATGGCGTCAGTGCGTAGACAAGAGATGTAGGTAACCAGCGCGCTGCGGCGGCGGAATCGCAAAACGGTACTTACTTAAAAAACACGCCTCGTATTTTAAAAAAATAACGTTAGAAACGAATACATATTTTTTTATCTTAATGAATTATATTTTATTAATTTTTGTATTTTTAAACTTGAAAAGGTACTTTAAATTAATTCGCCGTACATGCATTAACTACTGCGCGGACTGATTGCCTCGGTGGGGTTTCCGTTAGTTTGGTTTGCGAACATTACAGGGGAATATAAATTATTATTAGTACTACATACTTGCTAAGTTTTAAAACTTATTTTTTTGGAAGTTAAAAATGTTACTTCTTTCTGTAGGTTAGTTGAACATGCCTACTGTGTAGGCATCATTAGTACACATTAGAAATTTTCGGGAAGGTGTAGAAGTATGGGTTACTGTTGTTGCCCGGCTTTTTTTATCCCGTAGGCTAAGTCTTTGAAAAGTGCTGTAGTTTTTCCTAAGGAACTAAATTACCAAATTTGAGCTCTTTTTAATGGGACCGGGGATCCGTATCTTACTCAATGTTTACGAAGGTAGGCGTATGTTTCTCAGGCACAAATTGTGATAGAATCCTATATTTTTACTTTCTCTTGCCTATATGAATACGAGTATATAGGAAGGAAAGTATTGTTTTCATGTCGATTTTTCGAAATCGAGTTTTCACCGGATCTATACGTTTTCAGACCCCCTGAACCCAAAAAAACATGATGTTTTTAGCGATTGGTCTGTGTGTGTGTGTGTGTGTGTGTGTGAGAGAGAGAGAGAGCGAACAGAATATCTCAAGAACGGAACATCGTACGAACTTGAAACTTGACACTTAAGTTACGTACCACTACCGGACTCGACACGAACATTTTCATCAAAATCGGTCAACCGGAAGTGGTAGTTTATTCGTGTAATTTTTCACTTTTTTGCGATTTTCTCAAAAACTGGTCCTACGATTTTTTTTAAAATCGCCTGGTTTACTCAATTTTTTATTCTCTACAAGATAGGGTAGGCGTCATGTTTGCTGAAATTCTGGGTGAGGCTGTTTTCACGTAAAAACGTTGTTTTTTAAGATTACAGCTTTAATATGCATTTTAGCGCAAAACTTTATATAATAAAAGTTGTAGAGAATTGAAAATTCTACAACTTTTATTTCAAACAATTTTTTGTATAACGCTTAGTTTAGCGGTAATTTGCGATTTTCTGTTTTTTTCTCACGAAAATGTGTGAAAAATTGATTTTTTTAAGATTTCGGCCTTAGTATGCATTTTACGACAAAAGTGTATATAATTTAATTTATAGAAAATTAAAAGATCTACAACTTTTATTTAAGCATTTTTCTCTACAGAGCCTAGTTTAGAGAGAAAGAGTGATTTTCCGTATTTCTAAGCCAAACTGAGGTTGATTATCATTTTGCATCATTCACTCATGATTAAAATAAGGTTATGTTTTTAAGGTTAGTTTTTTGTTTATTTCTAATATTTTATTAATAATGTTAGGTTTATTGTTAATTATTTGCATTGGCAAGAGAAAGTTGTGTGAGTGTTTCACACCAGATTTTTTATAGTAAAAGACCAGTTCCTTTTACACATTTTAAATGTATAACTTTCTGTTTTGTTAAAAAATTAGCTGGTAATTTTTTTAAAAAAATATGATTTTGTTGGAGGTCAAAATGAAAAAAAGAAACTTTTTTTCCTCAAACTATTTAATATTTTTGAAAACTGTACATTCAGTTGAAAGAGCATAACAACCTCTACAACCCTTAAAAATTTCATTGTTGTATCTTTTATGGGAGTTGAGAAACGTGCACCTGAATATGAAAAAATTAAGTTTTGTGAAAAACGAATTTAAAGTTGTCCAGTAAAATTAACTTTTCTTACTAAACATACAACAAAATAAATCATAACATTTCTACACTACCTACAAAACTGATAAATACGTCATTTTAAAGCAGGACTTTCAAACAATATTTTGAGGTTAAAAACAGAAAATCGAACGTTTTCATGATTTTTCGATCCATAGCCCCTTAAGTGACGGGAAGTTAGGGAACTTATGATAGCGAATTTGTGAGTATTTTCGTATTAGTGTATCTAGAGATTGGTAATAGAGACAATTTCATTGTAATTAAAAAATACATTAAGCCTGGTAAGGGGAAGCTGTAAGCCCTAGTGGACCAGTAGTGAGAATTGACTGCATGGTTTAGAGCGTGGTTCGCAACCGTGGTGCCGCGGTAGTCTCTTAACTACGCGACAATTTTGTTAAAGCATATATCAATGGTAAGAAAAGGTAAGAAAGTCATGCAGAGTTGAACTGAACACCGCATGCTCTTGCGCTATTTTTTGCACTAACCAATATCAAAACTTTAAAAAAACTGACTTCCAGCAATCTCAAAGATAATTTGCGCGTTTGAGCCTCTCAACAATCCAATCCCATAATTTCCAAAAAATGTAAGGACAAGTTTCTCATTAATGGAAGTAATTTTTTTATGTTTATAACTAACAGTTAACAATTATTTAAACATTAATTAAAACCTTATAGCTAATTTTAACAATATAATATTATGGATATTAGGGTGCAATTTCAAGCTAGTTCCGTTGGTACGGAATGCTGCAAAAAAACGTTGCGCTCCACTGATCAAGAGGATAATGTTTAAAAATTCAGTGTAGAATTGTGTAATTAAGAGATTTATTTTCAGCAAGGGTGGAGACGGCCAAACCCAGAACTCCCGTTTAAAGCAAAACAAGATTTCCTTTCCGTGCGCGGTTTTAAGACAATCGATTTTATTCACGAAAAATATGGCAGGCCTTTTTGTGTGCAGGTTACAGCTTTTTTGCTTTAAAAAAATATCTCCTGTAAGTTAATTTTCAGTAAACCATTTTTAGGTTTTTCTTTGCAAGATTTTTTTTTTTATTTCAGTTAGGCCGGGATACTGTGTGAAACTGGAACGTATTTTTGTGATATCCTAGGTGGAATTTTTTTTTTTGTGAAGAATGAAATTCAGTTTAGGGCAATATAAATCTTGATTTTCTTTATTATGTATTGTAGTTTATTGTTGATAATTGTATTTTTTATTAATTTTACCCTGTGCTGTAACGTGAAGTCGAAAAATAGTAAGTTTCTGTAAAATCAATCGCCCTTAAATTGAAGACTGAAAAACATATTAATTCGTAAAGTTCTTATTATAGTATGGCTGTATTCTTTGTTTTCTGTGAATATTTTATTGATAATTTAGAAAGGATTTAGCGGCGGTTTGCTTCATTTTTAATGTTTTGTTCACATTAATGTGGGCACTTTCGTGAGCAGAAAAGCCAATTAGTAAGTACTTCGTACACGGATTAAATTTCCCCTAATCCTTATTTAACCTTAATATCTTGGCATTTACAGAATTTAGGCCTATTGAATAAGGTTGGTAAAATTGCGGGTGATTTTTTTTTTTTACGCAACTTGCACGTTAGGGCTTTTGCTGTTAATGAAGGGTGATAAATAAAAATGAGTATTGAAATATGCCAGGCTTGACTTGGAATCGAACTTTTGGGACCCCTGGTATAGAAGCAGTTGTATGGATTGGCTTTTGACGACCCTTGTAAACCGATGGGTGAGCTACGTATAAATTGGAACCCCTAAATTGCTTTTCATCGGTATTGTTGAAATGCTGCAAAGAATGAATCGTTTGATAACCTTACGTTTTAATTGTTAACTAGTTTTACTTGACCAACTTTGATAATTCACCACAAAATTGAAAATTTAGTATTTTACTTTTCTACTAAGCGAAATAAATATTCTTTAGCAACTACTGTAATATTCTTAACGAGTGAAAAAATTTGGATACGAAACTGTAAACCGACGTTGAATAAGTGTCATACTTAATATTTTACCCTGATGTTTGTACGTTGCAGTCTGTTAGTTTTAAAACAATAAGAAACCCTTTCACCCAATGAGATGAGGATGATTTGTATGCCGTGTGTATGAGGTTGTCTTGTACAGCCCAGGCCGACCTTTGCTGCTGAGAGGTGGTGTTAATTGAAACCCAGATATCTAAGTACACATACTGGTAACCACTCTCTAGTATTCTAATCCGTATGAAAGTACATTCCTTTTATGAAATATGACAAGTTGTTTTTATTTTTAATTGTAATGTATTTATATATCGTTCAAGTTTTACAACCTCCGCTCCGTAAATGCACTTTTGGAGGCTACATGTGTGGAGCTGATAGGTTAGGATGAGCATAAATGGAATGTTAAGTATTAAATTGTGAGCTAAGTCGGAACAATACTTTTTGCTTTACGGCTAATTACACGTGTAAAACATTTTTCTAACGTGTTTTAGGGGTCGTTTAATATGATCACTTTATTTTTGAGATCATTATTTTTATTGACACGAGCATATATTACTCTGAACACATTATTTGGTGTTAGCTAAATTTTCGTTTTTAATTCAGTTTTGCCCTCATAAATTTTTAATAGTTTGTAAATGGTGGTGTGGTGTTGAATTGTGAATAGAGGGTGTTGACGTACCATTTAGGGTGATGACGTGGTGTCTGATGCTCAAGGCGCCGTCGTAATTAATATTATTTTCCAACCCGTTGATCAATTAATTTTGTGCCTCATGTCCCTTAGCTTTTCGTTACGTATTACTACATATATTTTTGACCGGGTATATTGAACGTGACTTCACGTACGATTAAAAAATTCTGATATGTACTGATTTTCATTAACGACTCACGTGAACAGTAGTTTGACTTTTATTACAGATCGTATTGTTTTAACGTATTTTCGTTCTTTACGAATTGCTGTAGTCAAATTTATTGTGGGCTGCTTCCTAACTACGGATACAAAACAAAATGACCTATCGTTATACGGATAGTAAGTTGTATTAACTGTAATATTTTTATGGCGTTAAAAATTATTTTTCACGTATAAAATTCGGATTAAAGTATAATTTTGTGCTGGTAACACAAATTGCTAACATAATTATTCTTGTTCGTACTTGTACCATCCCCGTTAGCATAAGTTGTCTCAGCACTGTTCAATTTTGGTGTTGGACGTTAATTTTTGGTTTCCAAAATTATATAAATTATCCTGTACCGGATCCTTTACCCTAATTGATAAAAGTCGTTCTTTACGATCTGATGTTGGCCGTAGACGCGCATGTACTAGTAATGTGGATGTACAATTTATGGAATTTATTTACTAGTTCAGTTTTTTACTTCGATGTTCGATTTATGTTCAATCACTGAAGTCTCGTAATAAATGACTTTGCTTGCTCTTTAAATTACCGAACCATCCTTTTTCTGTAAAAAAGGGATCCTTTTAGAAATGCGTATTTGTAATAGTCATGCGTCCGCAGCTTTAGTGGGTTTCATCACGCTACAATGGGCTCTTGGGAATATGAAACAAAGGTGGTTTGTGTGAAAAATTTTAGGCCCTAGTCGGAAATCTGACACTATTCAGTTTTTAGCAGTCGGTGCGCGAAAAGCTTTAAGGGCAATATTTTTGGTTATTGGCTAGTACATTGTTAAGCGTGTTAAAATCACTATATCATATCATTTATAGATAAAATTCGGGAACGTGCAATGTAAAACGCTTAACACGTCTCTACGGAAGCGACAGTCATTTATTGTTGTTACCAGGTTTGTGTACAATTTTTTTCAAACTCGTGTTGTATAATATTGTTCCATAATTTGATGAGTAGATATACGTCATAACAAATATAAATATATATTATATATACATTTGTTCATTGAATGTTGAAACTAATATATTTTATGAATTTATTAGTAAAATTTATCGTAATTTTTTTTTTATTAACATAAGTATTGAATATTTTGGTGCGACGGGGATTAGTTAACGAAAACGTAAAGGTGCAGTGTTGTTATAAGGTGTTACAGCATAGACTAGCGCACAGGATAGGTAGGGTTTGCTATATTGAGCGAGACAGTCGGGCGGGACAACCTCCTCTTCACTTCACTTATCCATGCTAGCCAGCCGAGTCGGCTGCGCTGTTGCTACCGCCATGACACGCGCGTCGTACCCTCCCGGCTTCGCAGAGTTCAGTGACCTCTAGCTTACGACAATTGACCCATATCGTTACGTTTACCTTCTTTTTTGGGGGGATTTTTTTTTTTAGTTTTATCGCCGCTTCTGTTGCAAATATATTTTGTCAGTTTCTTTATCGTATAATATGAACAAACCGAATAAATCCTCACCCCCCCCCCCCCCCCGATTGATTCGTCAAAAACAACACGTATTCCATAAAAAATTATTTTCTATCAAATTTTTAACGGCTATCTTTTCTCTGCCGATAATAAAAAATATAACATGAAAATATGGCGTATTTTATCTTTTTTTACTTGAAATTTATTTTAAAAAATAAGATTTTTTTCCTCCAATTATTCCCGGTATCCATAAAAAAAATTTAGTGTGAAACACACAACTTTCTCTTGCCAATGCAAATAATTAACAATAAACCTAACATTAGTAATAAAATATTAGAAATAAACAAAAAAATAACCTCAATAAAACAAAACCTAGTTTTAATCACGAGTGAAAGACGCAAAATGAAAATCCACCTCAGTTTGGCTTAAAAATACGGAAAATCACGCTAAACTAGGCTCTGTAGAGAAAAATGCTCTTAATAAAAGTTGTAGATCTTTTAATTTTCTATAAATTCGATTATATACACTTTTGTTGTAAAATGCATACTAAGGCTGAAATCTTTAAAAAATCGATTTTTCACTTGTTTTCATGAGTAAAAAACGGAAAATCGCTAATTACCGCTAAACTAAGTGTTACACAAAAAAAGTTATAAATAAAAGTTGTCGGATTTTAAATTCCCTACAACTTTTATTATATAAATTTTTGCGCTAAAATGCTTATTAAAGCCGCAATTTTAAAAAGAAACCATTTTTTTGTGAAAACAGCCTTACCAAGAATTTCAGCAAACATGACGCCTACCCTATCTTGTAGAGAATAAAAATTGTTTTAGTAAACCAGGCGATTTTAAAAATATCGTAAGACCAGTTTTTGAGAAAATCTCACAAAAAAGTGAAAAATTAAATGAATAAACTACTACTTCCAGTAGACCGATTTTGATGAAATTGTTCGTGTTGGGTCTGGTAATGGTATGTAAAAAGTTTCAAGTTTGTACGATGTTCCGTTCTTGAGATTCTGTATATACACACACACACACACACACACACACACACACACACACACACACACACATAGACCAATCGCTAAAAACATGTTTTTTTTGGGTTCAGGGAGTCTGAAAACCTGTAGATCCGGTGAAAACTATTTCGAAAAATTACATGAAAACAATACTTTCCTTCCTATATATTCATATATGCAAGAGCAAGTAAAAATATTATTCCTGTGAAATTTAAAGAATGAAAGTGCAAGGATCACACAATAAAGCAATCTTAATAATTTATTCTCAAGGTTTACATTTCATTAAAATTTTACCTGCATATACTTCGGTGAGGTCATCAGAAGATATAAGATATTGTCTCATTCTTTGCAAACTACCTGTTTCTTAAGGGGGGAGTCTACCACTAAAAAAAAATTTTTTTTATTTTTTTTTTATTTCGATTTTTGAAAATTTGAAATTTTCTGAATAAAATGATGTATTTTTGTTTTATCATATGTTGCTTAGAAACATTTTAAAATTATTTTTGAATATATTGTTGCACATACGATTTGCGACAGTTTTTTACAAAAAATTATTAATTTTCAATGTTTGTAACTTTTGAATAAAATGTCCGAAAAGGTTGGTCTTTTTTTATTTGAAAGTTCATTTCGTGTCCAATGTAGTTCATTAAATACCCTCAGAAGAGAACAAGAACATATGGAAAGAGAAGGTGTGACATATGGAGCAGGACAATTTTAACTAACACCTCAAATGTTAGTTCAAAACTTAATACTAATCTTTTTTGTTCGTTTTCCGCAAATTTTATTTTTCGTGTCTAAAAATATTAGGAAAACCATAACTTTGTTAAAAATAGAGCTAGAAGTATAATTTTTTTTTTAAAATGAACAGATTTTTTTGTTCTACATACTAAAGTATTGATTCCTCAAAGTTAGTAAATTAAAATGTTTTACAAACATTTAAATCTTGCAAGATGAAAAGAATATCGTAATTTCAATTTTCTTTTTTTTAAATTTTTAAAATTTATGTACAGACAATTCAATTCTACAGTATGGAGAACCAATTTTTTTCTTCATTTCTGTAAAAAAATGAAGGTAATACCTCAAAAGAGTAAAGAGATACGATTTTCCTAAGAAATATTTATTTCTTACCCCCGAACGATTTTTAGGGGTTGAAAGGGAAAAATTTCATCACTAATACTTATTTTAAACATAATTAAAACAAACACAAACATTTACTGAAAGAAACAAAGTGTTTAACTTGAAAAAAAGAAAAATAATATCATGTGTAGACTCCCCCCTTAACACAGATTTAAATTAATCTGTTACTGATTTGATAAATGTGTCCAAGAAATTTTACATTCACTAACATTTTTTTGTTTAATATGGTGCTACCTAAGCACAAATTGACTTGCGACATTTGTAATTAAACATTTACTTTTTTACAGTATGAAAATCTGGACGGGTTAAATATCTGAAGTTTTCATTTTAAAATAAAAGCTATTAAAAAAAATGTGTCGAAGCAAAGTTTTTAGTAGTTTTCATGATCACTGCATTCCATGCTTTCTGCTACAGCCTGAATTAAGTGTTGAAATTTAGTTTGATACCTAATTGGTTTCTCATAATTCTTAGTTTTTAAAAATTTCAGCTTAGGCAGTTGCTTGAATTCAAAGTTGTAAAAAAATTGCATATCAGAAAATCTTTACGAAAAATGTTTTTCCTTACAATTCCATTATATTCAATAATTTTTCTTACTTGAGTATTCTTATGCTATAAAGGAACTTTTAAGTAAAAATAAAAACTGGTTATAGAAATCGTTCATTGTCACATTTTATTCTTGTGATATTGTAATATTACTACCATTTAATAGTTATCCTAGTTACTTTTTGTAGACCAAGGTAGTTTTCTGATTATTAATATTTTTATTTTTATTTTCAGGAGTGATACTAAAGAAGATGTTTTTGTCCATCAGGTAAGTCTTAACTTTATATTTATACAAAAGTAGTAGATTTTAGCTGTAGTTAAGTATAGTTCATAGCAGTAGAGTTAAACTTTGATGAAATGTTACATGTAGCTTCATTGATTCTTTATCTGGTTGTAATCTTCATTTTATTTATAGCTAATCCTCCAATGGCAGCACAGCAATGTATTGCCCATCTGTGTTGATGATGCAAATGTCTCAAATATTCACAATTAAGTTTTATACATTTTGAAACTAAAATAAAATTGCGTACCTAGTCATATTGTCAAATTTTGTTACTGGAAGTCCAAAGAAAGTAACATTACGCAGTCATACATTTAACAGCCACCATTGTCATTGTAACTCAGTCAAAATCATATTTAAAAAAAAATTTTTTATCTATTGCAAATTTTTATTTTAATGAAATATTTGTTACATTTATCATGATTGTAATATGTAATTGATTTGCTTTACAGTCTGCAATTATCAAGAACAACCCAAAGAAGGCAGTTCGCAGTGTTGGAGATGGAGAAACTGTTGAATTTGATGTAGTAGCAGGAGAAAAAGGAAATGAAGCCGCAAATGTGACCGGCCCTGCTGGAGAGCCAGTCAAAGGCTCGCCATATGCTGCTGATAGACGACGTGCTTACTGGCGGTTTTATAGCCACAGGCGTGGTACAAACAGAGGTGGGCTTGGTGGCCGCCGCCGTGAGGGATACGACAGTGGTAAAGGCGATGGTGAAGAGGGCTCCAGTGGAGAAGGAAGAGATGGTGGAGCTCCTCCAAGACGATACCGCCCAAGACCACGTTTTGAACCCAACTATTACAATAGACCCAGGCGTCCACCACAGAACCTGGATGATGTGAGTAATAATTGTAAAATAAATCTTAAGTTTTGAATTTTCTGTAGGGCTGCACCCTAAAATAAAGTTAGCTTGCAATTTATATTTTAATTATAGGGACTTCATTATATAATTGAGTTGTTATTCATCCTTTTGGTTATTTACTGAGGGATTTATATTTTTTCCTTTTCTAAAGAGCAGTCTGATCAACTATCTCATTTGTGTTTAAAATACAAACTGGCCGATGGGTTTGGTGATGAAAGCACATAAACTGATATGAAATCACTTATACAATTTAAAGTAATACAGTTCTATGAACTTAAAAAGTAGTTAGTGTGTGCTACGGAAAACTATTATGCTTTAATTGTCAAAACAAAATTTTTTTGCATTTTATAAAACTGTTGTTTTTGGTTAATCAGTACTTGCTTTCTTTTAAAAGAAAAAGGCTAAAAAAAATGTTTAAAATGTAATGAATTTTTTGTTCTTACTAGAAAGTGTTTAGTTGGTAGTTATATTTGAAATGGTTTTTAGGGTGATGGCAAGGAAGTATCCGGGGAATATGCCGGAGAGGGAGAAGGCGGCAGAAGAGGTCGTGGACCCCCACGCAGATTCTTCCGTCGCAATTACAGAGGAGGTAGACCACCACCACGGAGACCACGCTCCCAGGACGGGCAGAATATGAGCGAGAGTGAACGTGATGGTGGCGGCAGACCACCACGTCAGCGATATCGCAGGCGAGTTCAGCGTTCACAGAACAACCCTCGCACTAACAGCCAAAGCGACGTCGAGGCTAAGCCCAAGGTAACTAATTTACTGATGTGATGTGCTAGTAATCTGTCTCATTAGCTTTGTGTGTTGAATGATTGTTATTTATGTTCACCATAAAAATTTTCATACAATTTGAAAATAATAAAAGAATTGCTTGCTGTTGATACCATCCGGTTTTTTTTTGCAATGTTTGAGTTTTAATTTATTCATAGTTAACATCACTTATTATTGAATGATATTTCGTCAATAAATTGCATTCTTAGTCTTATCCACACGTTTTAAATAGCTGTGAAGTAATTTGTGCAAAGATGTACACCAAAAAAATTGTTTTTTTTTTAGTTGCCTTTTATAGGCTACTACATTTTTGTAAGATACTCGTATTTATTTATACCTATAGTGAGAGTCTAAAATTGTTTTATTATCTGTTCATAAATTATGGTGTTTGTTATGGAATGTATTGTTGTGTATCTTTGTTGTATTTTATTGCATTGTATGAAATTATGTATGTTTTATATTTATTTCTGTGTAGGCACAGTTCTGATTAAGAATTTTCATTTTTGTTATTTACAACTTATGGTTAATTCTTTTTAGAATACAGATGGACTTTTTATTTTATTATTTGAGATAAAATGACAAGTTTATTTTTCACACATTTATTTTTAACTTTTTTTAATTTTGTTTCCAATTATAGTTTATTACATTATTTATTTTCTTTTTTTTACAGTCGGAGCAGAACTTGGCTGCTTCGGGCCAGCCAGAAGTAAGTTTGTCTTTTTACTCTTTAATTAAAGAAGTTTGAGCACAGTAATTTGGAAGGTTACATGGTTTAATAATTCTGCAAATAACGTTTGTTTTTGTCAGCAATTATATTTTATAGCTAGCTTGTTAGGGGTTCTTGTTAAGCTCCTAGGAAAAACACTTTTCTAACACATGAGCAGATCAGATAGTTTAGCATTTTATGCTGATAAGCTACTTTTTTCCTTTCGGCCCTTAGGACATAAGGTTTTCTTGCACACTAGCTGATCAGATAGATTGAATTTTTACTCGGCTTAACTATTGTTATTTGCTGTTTGGTATTGTTGAAAATCAAAATTTTGTTTCTGAATACAAACAAAATTAAGATGAAATTTTACCACCATTCCATCCTATTCATCGCCTTTGAGTTCTGTAAATAATACATTTCACTGATTTGTAAATTTCCATACAGCGTCATTCATTTTTTGTCTTCTGTTATAGTCCAGAATATCGTAAGATTTCATCTAATTTTATCTATTTGATATTATAATCCTCTGGTTAAAAATCTGAGCACATTTGTAAAAGCTTATTAATAAGTCATCAGTGCTCCGGTATTGTTACAAATAAATCTGTGCAGTTGTTAAAGCGAACTATTTTGTTAAGGAAATTTAAAAAAGTATTAGTTAATGGGCATCAGTATGGTGAGAAAGTTTTTAATAAAAACTGTTATAGGAAGTACTTTATAATAGGAGATATAAAGTCTGTAAAAAAAAATTCTAAAGCAATTTGTAACTTTCATTATGAGAAAGGTGTAATAGTTGCTCATGAATGTTTTTTAGGAAAACTATTTGACATTTTTGTTTTTTATATACTTTGGAACTAAATTTCTTGATTATTTATTATTTCTATGAGAACTGTTTTCTCTATAGTTATCTTTATTTTATTTTCGTTGTATTATTTTCAATTATGTGAACCTTTATTTACTAGATGTTGGTAATTGCCTCAAAAATCTACCTTCGTGGTTTTTTTTTATATAGTTACAGTGCATAGTTTTCTGCCAATTGCATGAATAAAGAATTTGAATCCATTCTCTGGAAAAGATACAAATTTTTGTATCATAATTTTGTTGTATTGCATGATTTGTTGACAATACATAAATTGTTGTTGGATATAAAATTTCCAGTCTCTTATTAAGTTAGTATAGTATTTATTTTTTATGTTGTAAGCTGTAATTTGAGCATAGTTTTGGTAGTTACTTGATTGCCGTAAATTTTTAGTGTCATTATAGTTCAAATAAATTTAAAATAATTGAGTATATAACATTAACTTTGAGATAAGCTAATAGATAAAAGAAACAAAGCAGACATTTTTACTTCATTTTAATGATGAAAAAAAACTTGAAAGTATATTAAGCTGTAGATTGTAACTGCTCATGTATTTCATTATATAGTGTAAAATCAATCTTTTTAATTGACTTTAATGGATATATATTTTTATTTTATTTTGTTGGATATTTGTAAGGCAAACAAAAATTGTGTGTAGGCAGATGGTAAAATTAATTTTATGTTACAGCCTGTACAAACATCAGTAGCTCCTGCTTCACAACAAGTAAGTCAAATATGACTGTTGTAATTTAACATTTTAACACTGTTATGGGCTGTTGGTTTTTTTAAAAACTAATATCAGTGTTTTCCGTAATATAAACAACTAAATTCTTGTGAAGAGTATAATTATTTGAATAACAAAATTTTATGTCTGTATATTTGCTAAAAAAAATTCCTCATTTTTTATGTATTGTATATTTTAGGTACTTACGGATTTTTTGACTTTAAAATTATTTTTAAGTTGTGTTGTATCTCTTTTTATAAGTTAACTAAAATTTTTTCTTATGGATTTGTCGTAAATATTTTTAATTGTTAATAAGTCGTCAACTGTTAATATTGTATATGTTCTAAGTTTAAGCAAGATAAACTGTATGCCAGGCTTTTTGAATTTCTATTTTTGTCAGCTTTGTGTTAACTTGCCATTTCTTGCAATCATAAAAACTTGTTATATAGCTCATGAAAGAAGAGGTAATTTAGATTTTGAGAATCAGACTATATTTAATCAACTTTTTCTTGGACCCTGTTATTTTAAAATAACAGACTGTTCTTGAAAAATTTGTATACTAGCAGGAGGGGACAAATTAGGCAGCTTGAAACCTTAGTAAAAAAATTTGCCAACTTTAAATCACACTTCTGCATTATCCAAATTCTTCGTGATTTGTCCGCCAATTTTTGTGGGTTTTTTTTATTACTTTTGTACGGTTTATTGGGAAGATTGAAGGGGGTTTTCTATAAATATTTACTTGCTCTAAATCTGTAAAATTGTAGCTGTGATTTGTGTTTCTGAAGAGTGCGGATTCCACGTCACTTTCAGAATTAAAATTTAGAATTTTGTAAAATTTTGGTGTTTCAAAATGTACTCGGGGGTTTTTTGTTTTTGTAAGATTTTTTGTATGTTTTCCCCTATTTTGTTATTTGTTATTCCAGCTAAAGTGGCTAAATTATTAAGATCGAGATGATACTTTTGTTTTAAATAACTGATACATTTTTCACTATTTGTTATTGGATATGAAAGTTTTATTAGAGAGGTAATTCGTATTGATGTTTGTAAAATTTTTATTTAGTTTAATATAAAATTACTGATATTGTGTGGTTTATAGGTGTATTTAATTGTTTGAATAATGGTAATAACAATAAACGAATTAAAATGTACTAACACGGTAGGCTACACATTCCTATAAATAAATGTGTAAAATTTATGCTAGGTAGTTTATTACAAGTACTGTTCCCTCGCTAAACTTGCTGAAATTTAAAGTTCCCTATTGCTGCATGCCTGTTAAATGAGCTGCACATAAGTTCCTTCGCTTCATCTGCTAGACATTTATTCATTGCTTACATTCATGCATTTTTAATGTTCATATACTTAAAAAAAGACTGTATAAATTGAGTGATAAACTTTTTATAGAGATACTCTGTTTCTGATTTGATTAACAGTATTTTATTGTTTTGATGTATGTGCTTCAACTTAAGACAAGAATTTAAAAAATTTACTGATCTGTTAGGTAATTTAATGTTGATTACTGTGGGGCAGTAATTGTATCCACAGTGGAACTAAAGATGGAATGGGGTTACAAAATACAAGTATCTTGAATTTAGATTTAACTTTAATTTCCTTAAAATCCAGAAGTGTGTTCTTGTCATTATTGTGGGTGTACATATTTTAAGTTGAAATTGTATGTGTGAATATTACTTAAATGTCGATGTAACTCCGCTCTCTGTTGATTACTTTGTTTTAATTTATATGTGTAGAATTATACTGGTAGCTAAGTTAAAAAACACAAGAAAGTAACCTTCATAAGATGTGAAAATTTGAAAATTTTTGGTTCATTTTTATTGATGAAGTAAGAGAATTTATCAGCAGGTGTTGTTTCAAGAGTGTTTTATATTTCTTGCTTTATATGTTTTTAATCCAATTGCTTTTATATTAATTCTGTGTTCTCTTATAACTTTTGTTGATTAACGTCAGTAGTTTATTGAATTCTGTTTGAAATCCATTCCATTTGTTATTTTCTTTGCCACTATATTGTTTTTAATTAGAATTTAGGTAACATACCTACTTTAGTGTAATAATCAGGATGGGGTAATTATTATAATAATAATGTAGTAAAAATTCTTCAATGAATACAGAGGTGTCTGGTTTGAGCAGATTAGTGACATAATTTAAAAAAATTTAAATATAATGTTGGTATGTGAAACAATTGTGATTATTGTCTGGTGATGATCGTCACAAAATTATCAACTTTAAGAAATAAACTGCCATGTGTTATTTTTTTTTTGTGAATTTTCATCAGAAAAGAGCAGAAATAACTTTTTCTGGTGACACTGGCAGAGTTTTACTACTCTTTTGATATTTTAGTTCCAAGCCAATTTTTTTTGTTAGTCGAAACACTTCCAGCCCTTTTGATCCAATCATGCGTGTATTACATACTGCTTTGGAGCGTGTACCTTCTTATCATGGAAAAAACAGTAAGTGACCTCACAACTACGAGGGTAGGCTGATAACTTATGCACACATGCTTGTAGAACGCAAACAAAGTGAACTTTAGAAGGGCGCCTGGTGGCATTTGAAAGTACTATTTCTTCTCTATACGCTTGCACAGTTTGAAAACGTTGCGTTCATCCAGTTTGTTTTAAGTAGTGAAAGTATGGTGTCGTGTTCTGGTGCTGTGTCAACGCGAGTAAAAAAACGTGCTGTTATTGAATTTATCGCGACGAAGGAGACGACTTTTTTGACTATTGTGACGGGAGACGAGTCATTGGTTCATCATTACGACCCCAAAGAGAAAAGGCAGAGCGCTGAATATCGTCATCAACATTCTCCCAATGTTAAAAAGTTCAGAACACAACCATCCGCAAAAACAATTCTTTTGACTGTTTTGGGATGCTCGTCGAGTTTAGGTGACTGATTACCTGGAACGAGGAGGAACGGTAAATTCTACTCAGTACATACAGACTCTAAAACACCTCCGACGTCGAGTTTATCTTGTTAGAGGCAACCTGGCGCCAATAATTTTGCAACACGACAATGCTCGTCCACACACTTCGCGTGCAACTGGAGAGGCTCTGAGAAACCTGAAGTTTCAACCAATTTTACACCCTCCGTATTCTCCCGACCTTGCGCCTTGCGATTTTTATTTTTTTCCTCTACTGAAGAGAGACCTTAAGGGTAATCATTACAGCTCGGACAATGAGGTGAAGGCAGCTATTGCGTCCTGGGTTCGAGGAAAGTCGGAAGAATTTTTCAGTGACGGAATGAAAAAACTTGTTAAACGTTGGGAGAAATGTGTAATGCTTAACGGTGACTATATTGAAAAATAAATAGATAATTTGGTAGGTTAAGATTTGTACTTTAATTTGTTATTTACCCCATCTTGCTATTTCTTTTTGTTCGTCTTCTACAAGCATGTGTGCATTACTTATCAGCCTACCCTCGTAGTTTTTACAGCTGTTTATGTGAGATGTATGTTCGTTTTTTTTTAGTTCCTAAAACAAATAAATGATGCGTGTGCATAGTTCAAATGTCTTCTTTCGAGCTTACTCTTTTCCTAAATTGACAGACCTACTATCTGTTTCTTACTCATAGACATCAGAGTTTGAACCCTTGCATCTCCAAAACTATGAGTCTGATTTCAACATATTTTACATCAAAATTTAGCTCATTTTATTCTGCGTTGACCTTTAATAAATGTAGGTTTTTAATGGTGTTTAAAAATTGCCATATCAAGGTTGGAAGACAAAAAGACCCGGATTTTTGCTATTGCAACAAATTTCATGTATTTAGAGGCGTGTAAATCGATAATTATTTGACCGACAAGTTCAAAATTTTAACACAACATCGACAATTATATTTACAGCGTATACGAAATTTCAAATTTGTACGTTATTTAAATTTTGATTTATTAACAATATTCTGAACCCTTGCTATTTTAGCAACCGCTCTATCGTTTGGCGCGGGCAAACCGTTTAATGCAGCGTAAAAAACTTAGTACAAATATGTTAATAACATGAAATATTGATTGGTAGAATTAATGTTGTGGTAGAATTTTTAAAATTTGAAAAAATAGACTGGTTAATGGGGGGGGGGGGGGGGGGCGTTACTCACGTTGCCTGAATCTGACTGTGTACCTGAATTGACAATGCAGTCTCTCAATTCAGGTAGACAGTCAGACAGGATTTCACGTACACAATCTGGCAATATGGATAGTATCGCCCACCCCCACATTACCCAGTCAATGTTTAAACAACATTAAAAATATACGACTATTATGGGTCAACGCAGAATAAAATGAGCTAAATTTTGATGTAGTGTGTTAAATCAGAATAGTAGTTTTGGAGATGCAAGGGTTCAAACTCGGGTGTCTATGATTATGAAACGAATAGTAGTCACTGATCAGCTCATTATTAAATCAATGATATACCGGTTTTCCCACAGAATTTGAACCATACGGAAATAGCATCTATTTTTATTTTCTAATGATTCCTGATTAGAATGAGTCTTCATTTATTCGTAGGAAGAAAATATTAACAAACTAATGAAAATCAGTGCTATTTCCCTATGGTTCAAATTCTGTGAGACACGTGGTATATCTTGTGCATTGTAAGATGGGCATGTTCAGAGAACACACTACTGTTATTATTTTATTAGGAGGCTATTAATTGATTATTATTTGTTTTAGGATGGAGTGCAGGCTCAGTCAGTTCAGAACACCACCACAGAAAGCTCCGCCTAAGGCAGGAACACCATGCCTTTAACATCTATAATATTTAAATAACATCTTTATTATACCTTATATACCTTAAAACCTTAAATTGAATTTAAAGATCATAATTATTATTACTATTAATACCTTTAATTTTATCTTTTTGTTTTGTTAACAACCATTTTCTTTCTTCTGTTGTGTTAATAATGCATGTGTCAGTTAAAAAAAAGAAAAAAATTAAAAAGACCTATCATAGAAAGAACAGTGCAAAACAGTAGTCGTTCACTAAAATGATTTGGCTACAAATTGATAAGTTTGTTATTTTGTCATGTATTTGGTTTATTTTGTTTTGTGTTTTTTTGAGTAACGGTTATTTTATACATAATAATTGTTTTGGTTACTATTCATAATATAGTTTTGTTTAAAAAAAAACCCGTCAGTATGAGTTAATGTATACAGGAACATAATTTGTATGATTGAAAAACCGGGTTTATTGAATAAGCAATTAGTTTGTTAATAATTTTATTAGAGCTATATAAATTTTTATAGTTTTATTATTTTACTTTTTTAATATAAATTTAAATTATTGTATCGTTTTATTTATATTATGATTTATAATTGAGAATATTGTTGGTTTTATTTATTTTGATTTTTTAGTAATAAGATCTGGCTTAACAGTTTCATATAAAAGGCGGGTTTTAATGATAATTTTATCAATTTTTGTGATATTTGTTTACTTGAAATAGTGTGGGGAAGTTGTCTAAAACCGTGTCTGTAAATGTATAAAGGTCTAGAAATTTTTTGTTTTGTTTTTACAGTTTTTTAAATTTGATATTTTGATTTTTCATTTACGGGCATAAATTTTTGATATAACTATTGTAGAATTGTGAACAACTATATGGGTTAATTTATGTGATTAGGTAAAAAAAAGTTGTGCTCGAGTTAATAAGACTCTGTGTGAAATTTATTTAAAAAGATTAAATCTGTAATAAGTTACGCTGTTTGTTCCATAATGTAATGAAAATTTTGTAAATTAACAACTGGAGAAGAAAATACTTAAAAGTAAATTTCTAAATGATGGTAAAATAAGTTGTACGTTGCATAAAATCTTTGTAACGTGCGTTTAAATAATTCAATTAAGTGATTACCGGCCAAGTTAGATGTAATTAAACATTAACATAAACATCTGCATGGCATTGGTCTATATATCTATCCCAGTAAATATTAGATTTTGAAAAGGTGACTGATAAGCTACCTTAAATCTGAGGCATAATATAATTATTATAAGCATTAGTAAAATGTGATCCCATACATAATAAGGAAAATCTTTAAACGTTTGATAAATATTTATTTGAAAGATCATAATAGAAAGCAAAATAGAGCATGTTGTGTATTGCTTTCTTTGAAACAAAATCATAGTCTGTTTTAATATTATATTAAGCAGGAATAATATCTTCTGCAGTGAAAACATGGTTTCTTGTGGAATATTACAAGATGTCTTGTGAAAGATTAGGCTCAGAAAATTACTTAAACAATTTTATGAGCCTTTTCATTCAGAAGAGATCCATTTCCCTGAAAGTTTTTAAGATTTTAAAAAGTAAAAACTTTATTAAGACTAAAAATTATTTATTGTACAAATTTAAGAAGGAAGAAAAAGTAATGAAAGTTTTTAATTTTTTTCACGAAACATTTGCATTTTGAATAAACAAGCCAAAAAAAAATGGAATGTTTAGTTTTCATTTACCTATCACATGATCCTGTTCCTGCGTGGTAATAATATCACTACAAAATTTTCATTAATGTTTTTAGATTCTAACTACATCATTGCGAGATTCCAATGTGTAGCATTACTAACTGCTCCATTTTCCCACACATCTTCCAATGTTACCATGTATAAAGATGTAATAAACTGAATAATTATATAAACTATAAATATACAGAGGTAGGTAATTGTACACTTGTGAAAACTCCATTGACATTATCAAAACTCACAATATGGCGCATGCTGTATGTAGTTCAAATGAAAGCAAGTTTATTATACATAAGATTGTTGCAAGTTTTACAGATTGTGGGCAGTGATGCAGAAATATTAATTTACATTCTCAATAATTCTTCTAAAGGACAGATTTATTGAATTTAGTGTGTACAAAATATTGGCTTAGCGTTACATTCATGCTTGCAATTGTCACAAGAAATCTGCCTGTATTAACACAACTGATTTTGTCAATACTATTGATTTTCACATTACTCATTGCACATCGGAGCAGTGGATCAGTTACTTATTCACAATTTTACAAAATGCCAAGTTAAAAAAGCAGTGTTATGCCTGCTGTGAAGACCAAAAAAATTACTTAAAATTTACAAATTTCAGTGGTAATTTTACTGTGTTTAGTAACTGACATACTAAAACACCAGATTTCTAGGTTAGTTTGCTCACCATAGAATTTTGCCTAGTGAACTGAACTGGTAACTTGGTATGAAAGGCCTGTAAATGAACAACCTCTGTATAGTTTGTCTACACCTTTATCAGAAGTCAAAACGAAAATAAAATTGTAAGTATTTAAAACAGCCTGTCATTAGCGACGTGGGTTTTAAGTTTGTGGAAATATCCAGGTAAGTTTAATTCTAGAAGTGGGCAGCCACATATTGATTAAAACTTGTAGCCACTCTCTACCAACATCCGGGAATCGAACCCGGGGGACCTCTACTTTGCAGCGTAGTACATTTAACTGCTGGGCCAGAGTGGTTGCCTTGTTGATACTGGATTTTTTCCTTAACCATCGACTTTCTAATGGTTATTGCTTCTGGGCTAAATAAAATTACACTAAATGTTTTTCGAAAAAATTTAAATTTAATTCAAACTCGTGAAAAAGGTTAGAAAGTAGGGATTTGTAGATTCTGAAAACACCGGTACTCGAGATAAGATCGAGATTCTACGGTATAAAGTCTTATCTTCGATGCCGGCTCTAGCAATGAATTTAGCAAAAATTGGATAATTTTGGCTTTGAGTAAAAAATACTCATAAAAATAACTGATCGACGAATCTTGCATTCATCAGACGGCTCTATTTTCTAAGAATACGGCTCTCCGAATAAGGGTTCAAATGAATAATGTAATACACAGATTGCGTATTTGTTTGAAAGAAAGAACATTTCTTTCATTCCCCATTAAGGGAAATTTGGTAATTTTTGTAGTTAAATATTTTCCCTAAATATCGTCTATCTGGCCAAAATAAGGTATATAAGTAAAATCAAAATAGGGTTTGCGTGGGTAGGGCATTCCATTCAGTCTTCAACATCCGACAAGTGAACTTCTAATGTTCGTATTAATTGTCGATATGACGGAAAAACTAAGGGAAATTTGGTAATTTTATAGCAAAAATTTTTCCCTAAATATCGTATATCTGGCCAAAATAAGGTATATAAGTAAAATAAAAAAGGGGTTTGCGCGGGTGGGGCATTTCATTCAGCCTTCAACCTCCGACAAATGAACATCTACTGATGTTCGTGATTTATGGCCGACAATCTTAATATCGTTGAATTTTGTAAATACGTTGCAGGAGTTTTAATAAATGTTTGTTTTACCGCCAATCCGCTAGATGGCGTGAGAATGCACTTTTACATACTGTCGTTTCAATGACACTCAATAGGTAGCGTGATAATATACTTTTTCAAAATAGTTACACGTATTTTTCTTATTGTCGTTCTATCATTTTGCACTGTAGTTTCAACTACATTTAATAGATAGCGTAAGAATGCAGTTTAATACAAGTTCAAAAGACATTGAACATAGTGTGTAAATGTACTTTTTCTAATAGTTTTTTGCGTTTTATTTTTGTTACCAGGAACTGCACATTTCTGACAACCACCCAATTCGTTGTACTTTCTCGGGAGTCATTTAAACCTGGGTTTTTTACCTGGATGCAAATATATAAATGAAAAAAAAAATTGTTTTTTTCATGTAATTTTTAAAGTATGACATTGGACTCTTTAAATTTACAAATATATATATATATAATATATATCATGTTATTTTTTATTTCTCGTAGTTTATTCAACATTTTGGCCGTTGTACTAGTTTATTTTACAGTTCCAAGTAGAGAATTAAAGTTAAAAAAGAAGTTGTTCTGTGAAGTATTAAAAACCCCCTTTTTATTTTCCTCATGTAAGAGAATTTTTTAAAAATCATTTAACAAGAAGATTCAGTGCATAGGACGGACATTGTGTACTATAGTCTTTTAAATTATGCTTGAAAAGATGCTCACTTTTGTGTCAATATGTGGGTGAGAAACATATTTAGGCAACATATTTTCTTAAGCTTTCTGCATTAGCATTTTCTTAGTTCTGTCCAGTCTTTTTCTAAAAGTTTTTATAACTATACTGAATGTAACTTGTATAGTATAGTTCCTGCTATGACAAAACATTTTCAATAATACTACTTAATTTCCTTTTCTGATAATTAATTTTTCTCGCAATATAGGATAGAAACTGTTTTAACAAAAAAATAACCTATAAACATGGGTTGTTATATAGGTTATTAGTGGAGACAGCAATCCCCTTACAAATTATGTGGTAACCCACTCCTCACACCTGGATAACAAAATCCCAGAATTTGTTCAACAAACAAGCAATTTGCTAAGTTTTCAAGCAATCAGTGCATAAAAGAGTTAAAGTATACAAAATTGTAATAAATTAAAATACAAAGTAGTCATTTTTTACTCGAATAATTATTTATTAATATATATATATATATATATACATTATGTTCAACATTATATTTTACAGTGAACTGAAAATAATTTCAGCTGCAATCAATATTTATATGCTAATTTACAAATTTTTATAAATGACCAGAAGTCGTTAGTATACATAAAAAAATTCTACGGATCAACAGATTTTCATATCGAGAAAAATATTTCTGAAATAATATTTTATCTAGTTTATAAAAAAAGATAATACAACTAAATTATTAATTAACTTTACAGAAAGTTGCGGAGATCAAGTATTTTTTTTTATGGTTACTACACAATTGATGTAATTCAGTTTAAATATCCATCTTCAGTAAAAATTAATTTTTTTAATAATAACTAACAAATTTCATTACATAAAGGAACTAATTTTTCAAAATTAAGTAAAATAAATAACGCATGTAATTTACACCCTGTTATTTACACAAACATAATTATTTAATAGTTATTACTAATTAATATAACGATTATGGTTTGTTTATGTAATATACTAAACTACAATATCTAGAATTGTCGATAAATAATTATATGATGCATACAATGCAACAGTCATTATTAAAACTTATAAATTCAATTAATACACTAATATTTCCCGATATATTACTAAAAAATGTGCCATAAAAAACTTAATTATAATATAATTACAAAACTAATAAAAATACAACACTAAGTTGATAATTTGCTTAATACGTTAACAAGAAATTTAATATAGAAATTATAAATAAATAAACTAAAAATGCTTATATAATTACTAAGTTAATAATTCCGTGATAATAAAAAACTTACTCTTCTAGTAATATAAAATACATACTTCACTGATAATAAATATTTTTGTTTACTCATTTCACAAAAAATATGTATAAAATATAAATTATGTATTGGTTCAAGCTCTGAGTTGTACAGTTAGACCTCGACTTACACGAGGGATGCGTTCTGCAAAGTCATCACATAATGTGAAATTCGCATAACTTGAATTGTTCGGTTTAACCATAAAACATTCACTAATTGTCTGTATCATTCAAATCCGCTAATTGTTATCAGGTTGATTCACTAAACCCAGTCGTTCCTTTAATGCTCTTTATTTTTTCACCCTTTTTGTTTCTTTTAATGGCATCTAACTTTTCCTCTAAAGTAATAGCTTTCTGTTTTTTAACCTTTATTAGAACTTATATTATACGCAAAGTATCACCTAAAACAATAAAATAAAAGACCTGCTAATTGTAGCACAATTGAAACTACGCAACCTTACATAACCAATATTTTTAAAGCACTAAACAGTATCCTACTAATGTTTAAAACAAAAGCAAATCAAACCAAAATTCCAAAAATGGGGAGGGCAACTACAATTTCGAGAGGAATTAGCAAAACAATGGTCATAAATGTAAACATCCGTAAGACACAATATAAAAATAGAAATATAATATAACTAACAGTAACTATATGTTAACTAACAGTGTAATTACACAATATAATTTATATTATGTTCAACAATATCGTGCTAACGTGAAGTCAAACTCGTGTAAGTCGAGGTCTTACTGTATACAACTTTGTAATTAGATTATGAAAACATAATCCATATAAGTAAATAAATAAAAATATAATAAAATAAGCAAACCCAGAGTAGTAATTTAGCAAGATCTAAGATACTAAAAATGCACAATATTTATTAAATTATAAAAATTTTCCATGCCTTACGTCACAGATAATCAGTCATTTTGGTAAAATATTACATTCGGTGAAATTTCTCATCCTCATAATCAATTCAGAGCTTGACACATTACAGCATTATTTTTACTAACAACCATTTCAACCTATAACCTAACTGTTCAGTATAACTGCAATCAGGGTATATACGCTACATTATTTTTTAGACAGTCCGCTACTCACATTAGGAATGGATGAAGGTTTCTTCAAATCAATTTTGATAAAATTACTTATAGTTATTTGAGTCACGAGTTTGCCTTTGGTTTTTACGAGGGGTACAGGAGGGGAAAGCATCAGTGTGCATGCACAACTGCTTTGGTATCAGTTTGCCACCACAACAACATAAACTATACTTAGAGGACATACAAGTACATCACGGAACCTTTTGTAGGTTAACTACAAATATAACTGTTTGTTACAGTAAACAGAGATGTTGGGTTTCTCAAAAATGCGGTCGAACTGTTCACAGAGAGCTCAACAAAATCTAAAATGCAAAATAACAAAATGCTGTGAAGCTAAACAAAAATACCTTTCCGTGCCTCGTAACAAAAGCCGTGAGCAAGTGGCTAACTACTGTGATGTTTCTCTTTCCACAATTTGAAAAACAAAGAAGAGAGTTAAAGACCGTGAAGATAATTCTTTATCAACAGTTTCTTTGACACCTGGTAAAAAAATGAAACTCTTATATCAATAAGAAAATTATGCCGACAAGTGAAATGTTATTACCGGTTTTGAAAGAAACGTTAAATTTTAGTTGGAAACTTTGTACGTTAAGAAAAATGATAAAGGAAATGAGGTTTAAGTGGAAAAAGTGTCAAGTCACAATGAAGTATACTTATTGAAAGGCAACATCTGGTTAACTAACAGTGCAATTGCACAGTAGTAAAATATAGTGTCTCGCTGTTGAGGTTGGCGGCACTATAAGATTTCTCTTCCTTTCTTCACAGCCCATCCATGCACAAAAGGGATTCTCATGACTCAATATCTATACCATGTTACTTTGTTGAGGGCAAAATTTTCTATATCAATTTAGTTGTGTATGGTAATATTCCAGCCAGTAATGAAACAGAAATAACCCAGTAATGTTTTTAAAACCAGTTTATTCACGGCTTATAAAATGCCAAAACGGAAGATGCTAATATTGGAAGAATCTATGACCGACTGACAGTCCAGCCTGTCCTAAAAAAAGCTCAGTATTAAAATCAATTTTTAAAAATATTAGCCTCACACATAAACTCAAATCCCGTTAATCCAAACTAATTGGGACCAAACCATGTTCGGATTAACCGAAATACAGGGCAATCATACAAAAAATTCATTAAAAGAATTTTATTCATTTAAATGCGTTTTAAGTGTGGTGCTACTCCTACAGATGTCATGTTCATGCGGCAGTGGCAGAAGATTGCATCTTCCAGCAGGTTCACCTCATTATACCAAAAGACAATAATACAGTTTACAATTTCTGAGTGAGGTACATATAGTTAGTAATTTAACTTGCAACAGTATTCACAAGTTTAATTTGACAACTTTCAAAATGTAATTTGGTTTAATGTTTTAATGCAAAGTACAGTACAATAGTGTAAATATTTTTCTTTAGCTGTAAAATTTACACAGTAACTTCAATGTATTTTAATTTTGTCACCAAAATTTAAAAAAAAATATTTCTATTTGTAAAACATTGTTTATTTTCGTCCTCTTGATATTAAAATGTTTGGATTAACAGGGTTAATGTGTACTTTGGTCAGCACAACCAACTTCTATGCCTATTATTGGTCCTGGATTTTATTCTCAGTTTATAGCCTGTTTATATATTTTTTATTATTAATGTTTATCTATCACACTCTGCCTTGTCTGCTTTCGGGTAGATGTGCTAACTGACATTACATAAAACAAAAAGTTACACACATCCCAAACTCAGATGTTTAACACCAAAACTAAAACCATCCTGTATAACAAACACCAGCCTAGAACAAACCCTCATAAATTTTTTTTTTACATTGATCAATTTCACTCTTTTAAATTGTCTACAAGAAAAGAGCCACAGTTTTAAAAGCAGTTGTGGATAAAAAAGGCCAGGCTTATAATATGTAATTTATATTTCTTTGCAATAGTTTACCTGTTTTAATGCTCATTTTTTGAATTAATTTCCATAAAGTAAAAATATCTACATAGTGTTACAATATATTGTAAAGTAGTTAGTTTTTTTTTAAATTTCTATAGTTATTTAAATAAAAATATATTATTTTTGAAAATAATAATATAATATTTGGTATAATTATAATATTTAGTTGACAAAATTAATATTGTATACTTGTACAGAGCATAATAATAAATTGCAATGTATGATTACCAAAATAAAAATAAATAATTTTACGTTGCTGAGCCAAAAATTTGAATAATTCATCAAATATTATAATTCATCATATTTTTTATAATTTATCAGATATTAATTTGCTATAGAAATAAATTCTAAGTAAAATTTTAGCATTAAAAAAACAATATATTCTTAAAACTACTATCAATTTTTTTTCTTCAACAAACTGAAAAGAAGGTTGACTAGCTATAGCCAACTTTATTTCACTATGTTTATTCTTTTTTAAATGTTTTTTGGCAAACACCACCAAAAACATAAATTATAATTATTTCTTTTTAAAATGATGCAACAAAATTTAAAAAAAAATAAGATAGTAAATGAAAAAGGAAAATGGAGCAGATATATCAGCTCGTGGCCTTAAAACACTTAAATTTGTGTCCGAGATGTTCGATGAATTTTACCAAACCGATCACTGATAGGTGTTATAATTATATAGTCATGTCATATTAAACAGACAGACTCATGAAAGAATAACATTTTATTTTATAACAAAATAAATTGAAACTTCTTTTACACTCAGTAAATCCAATCACTACAAAATACAGGAAAGCAGTTTGTGTTGGGCCCAAACTGAGCAAATTTAGAAAGGGACAATGAGGATGTGATTACGAACTTCTCATAATCAACTAGATAAAAATATTCCACATAATAAATTACAGTTAGGTAATGTAAATAGTGTCTCAGTTGAAATGATTATTAGATTAATAAATACATGCAGACAATTAACAGAAAAATAGATAAATGACAAAAGGAACTTGATCATGAAACTATAAATTTATAGACTTAAAAATAGTATACAATTCAGATTAAAATCCAAAATATGCACTTCAAATAAAACTATTTCATACACAACTGGTGTAATACAATAATATTTAAGTAAAAAAAAAAATATTGGCACACATTCAATATGACGAAACACACATTACTGTACATATTATTTAATAGGTATTTATTTAAATGACCACAATTTATAAAAAATTTTATTAACAAAAAAAACTGTCACAAAACATTCATGAATACTAAATTTATTGGACAAGTAATAATAAAAAATTGTGGAAAAGGCACACTGTGGCAGTTGATGTCAAATAAAACTTTTATTCAAGAATGCGAAACAAACAAATGAAATTAGAGCAATTTTATGCATACTTTTGTTGTCTTATGTGTTTAATTTATTACTTCATACTTTCTTTTTAAGTGAATAACACTTGTAAATCACTTGATGAAACTTCAAGTTTAGTTTCTATTAAATTTTAGATATTCAAATGCACAATCCATGGATTTTATTTGTGTTCATAAAACAGCAGCTAGATTCACTATCCAAAAAAAAAACATTAGCTAACTCTGTCAAAGCTCAAGTTTCTCATTATTTAGTCCTTGATAATTAACCTAACCCCTTGCTGGTCCCTGATATAACATTACATATTATGACGGGAGTTTTAGTCGGTCTTATTTTGTTTGAAATTACATTGAGAGCGATTTAATTGAACTAGCTTCTACAATTAATTATATAATACAGTGTTAGAACTGGTAACGGAATATAAGTTGACGATCGTCAGCGAGAGTAAGACTGGACTATGCGGGGGGTGGAAATGCTACTATATGTGCTTTTCTAAATACATCATAGTGACAGCTCTGACCATGTCATCATGTTGTAGTTTTACTCTTACATTGATTTATTATGTTTACAACTATGTCTTTTTATAAACATCCCATTGTATTATTTATTGATTCTTAATAATTATTCTAAATAATAAATATTCATTCTAAATAAGCCATAATAGGCCTAAGCTATATTTAGTATTCTTTTTGGTCTTCAGCAGTAAACTGAATTATTCACTACTTATTTATTTAGTGTGACGGGTCATGAACTGAATTTCATTACTTAAGTGTTTCTGGTGGTTACATGCTTGATACATATCTTATGCTTTCGGGTTGGCCGATATAAGTAGGATAGATAGTATACTGTCCTCCGTATGATAGGCGCAATCGTAAACTTATAACGCGTTACCAGTAGTTGCTAACAAAGTAGTCAATGAATATTATCATAGGTGTGAAATGACATATGTTTTAGGTTATGTTTGTCAGAACAGGCTTAATATTGCTGTGATTATGTCAAATTGCAATCTGGCTTATTTTTCAATACGTATCTATTCACTCTACTAAAACCTTTTACACAATTTTGATTGAAAACTATCTTAAATATATAAGGAAATTATAATACTGTACAAAGTTAAAAAATAACAATAAAATTTAAACTTCTGTTTTAAAATTAAATAAAATTTGCATTCTTAATAATTTTTTACCACTTATTTACTTTCAGTAGGTCATAACATACAAAATTAAAAAAAAATTGAATCAAAATAACATAAGAAGGTTAGTGAAATTATTGTATTAATTCATTATATGAAATAAAAATAACATAAACTTTGAAAAAATGAAACTGTCAAGGGGTAATTGCTAGTAATAAATAATTCATGGCAACAATGGGCCAATGAGTAAAGGTGGTAACACTATTTCTAGTGCAAGGAATAATGCATGCGATTCATCTACTGTTATTGTTTTAAGGACTAAGATGTCCGTCCAGTGATTTAATAAGTGTGTTGATCACTGGCACAAGTAATCTTGTTAAACAATTTTCTAATTAATTAATTAATTAATTTATCAACCACATAAGACAAGAAAGTAAATGCATAAAGACTAAAAAAAAAATAACGAGGAAATTATGATACATCTAAATCAGCAACTAGAACACCAGATATTTTGTTTTTATACAATTTGTACATACATACTGTAGTAACATTATCAAATACACATAAAAAAAGAAAAACTATCTGTTCTTTAATTAAAACTACAACAAAAATAATACAAAACTGCAAAATTGTATTTCTGACAATTAAAAAATAATATTTATTTTGTAACCATTCTCCTAACTAGTTTTAAAATTAGGCACTTAAATAATAATTAACACAATATTGTTTAAGAATTGTCTACACTATTCCATTCGATAATTACACACAAACTAAATAGGTAAAAAAAAAAAAAAAAAACAAGAACAATTGGCTATATAGCTTTGTACGAGTAAATAAAAAATACAAGTTACAATATAGAAAAAATAATTTGGTAGTCAATGATATACGGTAAAAGAAAGGCACAATTTAAGTATATTTTTGTCAATTAATAAAAATTAACTAAAAATTCTTCTAGGATAATATGACTATTATTAATAACTTAAAACTTAAAAAAAAGTTAAGACATAACAAAAAAATGTTCTTGCACTTTTGAATTATTAATTTAAAGAACTATTATTTGCACTGCACTTATCAGTGATAAATCCCAGTTACTTGACACATACAAACTTCAAATTATTTTATTAAAATACAAGACTAGCACGATGGGAAGATTTTGTACAGTATTCTTTTGATTTGCCTATTATTTTACACACTTTAATACACGATAATTAAAATAAAATTGTATATAATATTTGTTTTTTAATGTGCAATTCAATCGAAAATTAATAATCATTTATTTTGAACACCTGAAATTCTGTTATGAAAATATTTAAAAAAAAATACTATCAACGAAGCAGATTGAATCGTTTAAACATAAATTTGTCAGTGAGAAAATACTAGGCTAACAAAATTATATTATTTATTATCATTACAATAATAATAATAATAATAATAGTAATTCACTTCACAGCCAGATTGATTGGTCGAAACTAAAATAAATCTTGTCTCAAGAATCCAACGGCGAATCTACTTCCTCTTTGAAAAATGACCATTTCTCGTTATCGTCCTGACGCTTGTCTTTATCATCACGTTGCTGGCCGTACGGTAACATCGTTTTACTTGGACCCAATTCTTCGTCATCAAAATCATAGACATCCGGATGTCGTCCAGGATCACTTGTTGACTGACAAATCGGTTCAATTTTTACATCACTCACTGAAGAACCACTGTTCTGCAACTTCCATTTACTGTCTGTCATGATGGAAGACAACTTTGCTCTTGCCAAAGCAGCGGTAGCGTTTTTTAAAACGTCATTTGGAGTTTTGGTAAACTTTAAGGTTTCAACACCCCACTTTGAAGACGATGATACGATTCTATTTCTCTTTGGTACATTTAATTCGCGCAGAGCGGCTTCTGCTTTTACTCTCACATCTTCTTGTGCTAAATCAACTAAACGTAATTTTCGCTTTTCACCTTTCTTTTTTCCTAAAAACTGCTCATCGTCTGCAGTTGCTGCAAGTTTTCTACGTTTTAATTTATAAAGAGGTTCATCATCATTTATAGAATCATTATCGTCATCATCCTCATCATCTAACTGTGATTTGATTTCTCTATCTTCTTCACCCTCTACTCCACCATCCTCAGCTTCTTCCCTTTCAATTTCTACCTTTGGTTTTATTTCTTCAGATGTCGAATCATCTGATTCTTTGATTTCAGTTGAAACAACTTTCTTTGATTTTTTACTGGCATTTCTCTGTCGCCTGCGAGTCTGCGTCTGAGGTTTACTACTTCCCACCTGTCCCACTTTACTTTGTTTTCCGACAGACCTTGTAGCTCTTCTACCACTTCGCCTTTTCCCTTCTCCACTAGTTGAATCGACAATATTTTCGCTGACTGGTAAATCATTTTCTTTCACTGGTTGAGGTGTATGAAATTCTTTTCTATGTTTGCTGACTTCAGACATACTGGGAAAACTCAAGCCACAGTCTGAAAAATAAAAATGAAACTCATTAGATAACAAGAAAAAAATCTGGATTCTAATAATAGGAAATCAGATAAACATATAAATTTAAGATCTTCTATTACTTTTACAACAAACCCCATACAGTAAGTACAGCTTAGTACAAATAATTTAAACCTTATCCAATAGTCCAGCCAATGAAAGCATTTAGGTGAAACTAATTAGCGGAATTCTGAATTTTATTAGACATAAAGTACATATCAAGAGAACTGTATTCTGAAAATTCCCCTCATCACCTGCATGCTTCCCCCCCCCCCTATTACCCCAACAAACTTTGAAATTACAATGTTTTGCTTTTTGATGGCGGCGTATAAGATTGCAAATTGTATGTGCAACCCGCAGAATGTGTGTACTACTGTACCTAAAAACAACAATTAAAGGAAACAGTTGATATAAATTTGATAATATGTTAACGTTGTTATTGACATTGTGATGACGTGTAAAAAAATCAGCTGTCAGCATTACTATGTTATTAGAAAGGCATGAACATTGCACCGCGTACCTTACCCGGCCCTCACTATCTCTTTCTAGCAGAAATGCAATCTTATATGCCAGCAATAATACAAGACTTATATCTCCTAAACTAAACCACCTATCTGTTCAAACATTCTTTTCATATTTTTCTCAAATAATACTCAATAAATTAGTTACTACAAGATTTTTTAATCTAATAGATTTTTAAGTATTTACAAAAATATTGCTGAAAAAGTGGTTTTTTTAAACTTTATTTTTTAAGATTATAATTTTTTGTATTCAAATTTATTTTAAATGGAATACGGAAATTAGATAAAAGAGAGGAAAGGAAATTGATTGTATTTGAAAACAAGATCCTTAGAAAAATTTACGGACCTGTAAACGAGGGAGGAGAGTGGAGGAAAAGACACAACAGAGAACTTAGAGACCTTTATAGGGAGCCAGATGTGGTGTGTGAGTTCAAGTGTAGAAGAATTAGATGGGCTGGGCATGTTTTAAGAAGGAATGAGGACAGTAATCTTAACCAAGTGTTAAGAAGAAATCCTGAAGGACGACGACCGAGAGGAAGACCACGACGTAAATGGTGGAGTCAAGTGAGGGCCGATATGGAGAGAATTGGAGCGACCGAGGAAGACGCGGGGCATCGAGAGAGGTGGAGGGGCTGTGTTGGTGCGGCTAAATATCTACTTAGATATGTATGGCCATGGCAGTAAGTAAGTAAGTAAATTTATTTAAAAAAAATGTTCTAAATAGACATTTTAGCTTGTTTTATAAGCTGTACTATGATGTATAATAGGCTATAACTTTTGCGTATTTGATGCCAGATGCGGCATCAAATTTAGCATGGTTTAGCATCAAATTTAGCCCGGTTTTAGCATGGGCTCTAGAACAGTGAAGGGAGCAAACCGCATGGTGCAGTCGCTATACAGCACTCACAAGTAATTCTTATTACACTACTTGCAGGAAGTTATTTACAATATTTACTGTAAAACTTGTTTAGTTCTTCCCACTAGATTTTATGCCAAAAAAATATTCATCTTAATTGAAAAACATTAAAATTAAAAACAGAAAGATCGGAAAATTACTTATTTGCTGCATACAAACAAACATAAATTAACTCAATATGGGCAACTTGAAATTTACTGTTTAACCGTTAGCCAGACTAACGGTTAAATTAATTATTAATTTAAGTAAACTGAAATTTGAATTATTCTTACCGGAACACAAAGGTTGAACTTCACTATCATTTTCATGACCATCTTCTGCATCAGAATCATATGATGCACATGCTGCATCTCTCCAGTCTGAAAATTAGACAAAATTCATTAACATTGTGATGTAGGAAAAGGCATAATAAAATATAAATTAACACTTAAATGTGTATAGTGTAAGATGAAATTAAAAAAATTTTCAAGATAGTTGCAGGAATCTACTAAAATCATCAAAAATATTTGTTGAGCTCCTAAAATTCTGATGAAAATTGAAAATCCATTAAAGCCTGCTTCTTTCCTTTACATGCAATTGATTTGAAGTCATTTAAAAAAAATTACTTTGGTAGATAAGTAGTATATCAACTGGATAAAGTATTCTCAATCAGTATGTTAATTTCAATTTTCAAGTACGTACATTAAAAAAAAACTGGTGCTTAGAAAAAACAGCTACAGAGGTGTCATCTTTTACTTTGAATCTAGTTCACCTCTTTTCTTTGGGAAAAGAAATTTAGCTCTGGTTTATTAATAGGCAATAGCAACAATTTTACAAAAAATTCATATGATTTTATTTATAAGTTGTTTCTATAGTTTGTTTACTAGAACAATGAAGTAAAAAAAATTAATATGAAATTCATAACATAATTACTAGATACATTGTGAAAGTTATCTTAACACATACTTCATAGAATTCATAAATTTAAGAATTTCTGTTAATTTCAGTAACAGTTTTCTGTTAATTCTAGTAATTAAAAAATTACTAGAAGCTATGGGGATATATGTATGGAAACAAATGCAGAAAACTACCTGGACAAAGAGAAAAACAAAAATAATGAAGGATATTGGGAATTGGATGTAAAAAGGAACTAATCGCAAGCTTAACACAGCAAGGAGAGTTTATTATTGTGTATCATAATATGCTACACAAGGAATTCATAGCAAATATTTTTGAAGTTAACATGCTAAGAGGTGGTGGTGGTGTATGGTAAGAGGAGATATAGAAGGCACTGATGAACAAGGAATTCAAAGGGTTAACACAATTAAATAACATGGTAGACATGAAAGGCAATCATAAGTGCAGTGACAAAGTGAATATGAATGAATACCAAAAATATAGGAAAAACATTTTCAGAAAAAATCTGTATCAACAAAATATGAAAATATACGAGGATTTATTTTTATTTTGAGTATTTAAAATGTTTATACTGTTCCAACCCATAGTTACAAATTAATTAGCCAACATGATAGCTGATAACTAAGTGGTTAAGGGAGGGAGTTTTAATTTGAAACAAAGATTTTTTTTGACAAATTTCATTTTTTGCTTTAATACTTAGTCCACGTTGTTCTGAATAAAAGGTTATTAATTACTTGGTTCCTCCAGCATCTGGAAATATAAAAAAAAATTGAAGTGTTTATTAAACATTTCCTATAACTTCCCATTTTATGTGTCTTGAAGCCCAAGTAAAATTATAACTTCAGTTCAGCTAGTTAGTCATTAATTTTTACCAACGTGTTTTTACTATATGCAATAGAAGCTACGACGTTCATGAAATAATTTTTTCATTTCAAATATTAAAGAAAAGTTTTTTTTGAAAGGATTTCAACGATTCTCGTAACATAAGGATTACAAAGAAGGTTTTTCTACTAAAACCCTAGTTTTTTTTATTTAAACCCTATTTCTGGGGTTGTAAATTAACTGATATAACTTCTTTTTGTATGTTAATAACTGGGTGTAATGCACTTTATCGAGTAGTGTACAGAAAACCATTACAATTATCAGAAGTAAAGATATTCATAAAAATCTAGATCTTATAAAAATGGTAGGTACTAAAATCAACGTATTTATGGCACTGTAAAAAAATTCTAAACATAATATAATACTAACCTTGTTCAACTTCCTCATGGTTTGAGTCTGCTGGGTTACTTTGTTCGTTTGACTCATTATCATCTTCAGTATCTACTCTACGG
The DNA here is from genome assembly GCA_035578175.1 of Catonia carolina. Lineage (NCBI taxonomy): Eukaryota > Metazoa > Arthropoda > Insecta > Hemiptera > Achilidae > Catonia > Catonia carolina. Next base: position 89,782,249 of record JAQMRL010000002.1, read on the forward strand.
CCATATTTTCCATGAGCACGTGCAATATGTTTGTTTCTTGTACTTGGTATCAAGAACCTTAAACAATAATAAACTTCGTCAAGACAAAATGTAACAAAAGGAAAAACCAACAGTTAACCAACAATATAAGAGCCAATCGTTGGTGAAAGGTTTTAATGTTTTAATTTGTTTTAATGTTAATTAAGGTTTTAATTTGGTTTTTTAGTCAAAAAAACCAAATATGGAAAGGTCAAGCCAAGAAATCTACAACTATCTTGGCGAAACAATAATTAAAAAGATTAATAAGGTTTTTCAGGCACATAACCAAGGTGGATAACAGGACATGCAAAAGGATAATAGAAAGAATGCATAAATACAAAAGCAGAATATGAATAACAAACAAAATTAAGGAAACAAATTAAAGATATCAAATAACCTGGGAATTGAACCAGGATCCTAATTATTGCAATCATTAATCCATAACATTGTAAAAGATCCTGCAGAATCTAAACTCGAAACAAGGAGGTCAGAGTTTAGATAATTAAAATAAGAGAATGTGAAGGAATGATGGGGCAAGGCCAGAGTAGAGGGGAAAAACTATCTGGAAAAAAGTAGAAAATGTAAGGAAACGACAGGATCAATAATGTATTTTAATCTATAACATAGATGGATTGTTGGCCCATTCGTAACATAATGTTAACACCAAATTAGTATGTAATAAATACTGGTACGTTGTAGTATACACAATCACTATACACGTGCTCGCCTCTTATTACGCAGTCGTGGGTTTGAATCCCATTCAGACATGGCGTATTTTCATAGATTACAAAAAATCATTTCATCCACCAGTTACACCCCAACGTTGTTGCTAATGACCGTTGCAGTTGATGTAACGTTAAATAAATAAGAAAAAAAGTTTGCTTGTTTTAAAGAATTCATCACAATATTTACAAAAATCTGGTGTGAAACACTCACACAACTTTCTCTTGCCAATGCGAATACTGACCCGTATAACCTAACATTAGTAATAAAATATTAGAAATAAACAAAAAACTAACCTCAAAAAACATAACCTTATTTTAATCATGAGTGAAAGACACAGAATGAAAATTAACCTCTTTGGCTTAAAAATACGGAAAATCACTCTTTCACACTAAACTAGGCTCTGTATAGAAAAATGCTTTAAATAAAAGTTGCAGATCTTTTAATTCCCTATAATTTTATTATATACACTTTTATTGTAAAATGCATACTAAGGCCGAAATATTTTTAAAAAATCAATTTTTTTACACGTTTTCGTGAGAAAAAAAACAGAAAATCGCTAATTACCGCTAAACTAAGGGTTATCCAGAAAAATGTTTGAAATAAAGTTGTAGGATTAAAAATTTTCTACAACTTTCCTTATAAACCTTTTTGCGCTAAAGCATATGAAAGCCGCAATCTTAAAAAAACAATTTCTTTACTTGAAAATAGTCTCACAAAGAATTTCAGCCAACATGGCGCCTACCCTATCTTGTAGAGCATAAAAAATTTAGTAAACCAGGCGATTTAAAAAAAATTGTAGTACCAGTTTTTGAGAAAATCACAAAAAAGTGAAAAAAATTACACGAATAAACTACTATTTCCGGTTGACCGATTTTGATGAAAATGTTCGTGTCGGGTCCAGTAGTGGTATTAAACTTAACTTTTAAGTTTCAAGTTAGTACGATGTTCCGTTCTTGAGATATTCTGTTCACACACACACACGCACAGACCAATCGCTAAAAACATGTTTTTTGGGTTCAGGGGGTCTGAAAACGTGTAGATCTGGTGAAAACTCGATTTCGAAAAATCGACATGAAAACAATAGGCCTACTTTCCTTCCTATATATTCATACATGCAAGAGAAAGTAAAAAGTAAATATAATATAATTATTTAATAATATTGTGCATTAACACTTAAATGAATCTTTTAACTCATTTGCCAGTTAAATACAAATTATTATTGTATTCTAATTTTCAAATATTGACTAAATGAAAATGCACGGGTGGTTATAATAGATCATGTGACTAAATATTTTTTTTTAATCACTTGTCAAACAAGTATAATGAAAAATGCTGGAACAGTTTTTAAGTTATTTTGGTTATTGATTCTACCGCTGACTATTATGGATGTAAGTCTAACAAGATGGTAAAGCGGGATAGGCAAAAAAACTGCCAGTCCTGACCAGGAATCAAACCTGAGATGGGTTTCCAATGGCATAAAAGCCAGTTGCGATGAATACTACAATAACAGGCCAGCCAATTTTACACTTGATATCGGTACTAAAAGAGTGATTTAAGTCTAAAATACAAGTTCTATTTTTCTTGGTTTTTACAACAAAAAAAATTTATAAGCTATATCAAAAGTAGATTATACTTTAAAGCACCTACCTTACAATTAATTATTTTTCCTGCAGTTTCTTCTGACCAATAATATGAACATTCAATATAATTACTAACTTACTAATAATGTTACAATGACTGCCTGTTACATGCAGAAGTTTAGTAAAAACATAAATTTTATTTTAACTTCTTGGTCCTAGGGCTATAGAAATAGTTTCTGCTCTCTAGATCAATTAAATAAATGAAAATTTAAGAATAGAAGAATTAAGACACTTTAAGTTACATTAATAAAGCCACTCCTTGTTTCACAGAGTGTAAAGGTTCAAGGGGTTCAAACCAGTCTTTTAGCTGTTTAATAATTTACAATCATTACAAATAAATGAATCAGTCTGCTGGATTAACAGAAAAAGGTTTTCAAGTTTGCTAACCTAACAACAGAGTACAACAAATAACAGCACATGTAATAAAAATTTATTAATATTCATGAATTTGGTGTTATAAAGTTTAAGGGTTGACATGCCTGCAGGTGTACAAGAAGAAGCTTGTTTTGTTCTTGAAAGTTAGTGAAACTATAACAATGACATCTTCTTTCTGTAGAGAGTGGTAAATTGGTGAGTGAGGACACTAAATCGAGTCTTGCCAAGTGGATGAAAACACAGATTGAGATTGTGTCAAATTCTGTTTTGAAACTGGGAGATCAGCTTCTGAGATTTATGAGGTCTTGTTAACAGCTTTTACAGAAATTGTCTGGGCCAATAAAATGTTTTTCTCTGGTTGCAACAGATTCAAAGATAGTTGTAAATCAGAAGTCCTTACCTTCCATTTACTTGAAAAAGTAAGGTCAGAAAGAAAGTAAAAGGAAACATGAAGAGAGAGAGCTCATAAAAACTTAAATTATTATTTTTTTTAAATACTCCCAAAAGTGGTACCATTGGAGTCTGTGTTTTCAGTCAGATGAGGAATACTTAGAAATAAATCCTCAGAACAGCCTGCGAGTACTGTCACTTTGAAATTACAAATCTAGTCTTGAAACATTCCACAATCATACCTCCCTATTCCATAAATAAAATAAAACGTTTTAACAGCAGCTAATGAAAATTATTTATTTTAGTTAAATGCTATTACAATATAAAGCAAAAATTACACTACAAATTATTTTCTTTTCTTCATAATTGACATTTAACAAACAATATAATACAAAGTCGCGGAAAACTCAACTAAAACAAAACATTTACTAAAATTATTACATCAACCAACCAACAACACGTTCATATACAAAACATTAATTAAATGCCTTTAATGACTTATTCACATAAAGTTACTAACACACAAAGAGTTAATCGTTTTATTCACATACTTAATACTGGTGTTAATTTAACACAAAACACAAGTGAAGCAGTTCAAATATAAATCAGATTCTTAAAAGCGTTAGTAAAACATAAAAAATGTTAGAAAAATGTCATGTTAGAAAGAAAAATAACAACAGCTAAAAATAATAAATATTTTTTAAACAATTTTTTCTATATTCACTACAATCAAAAAACATTTTATAAGTATTAACCCAATTTGAAAAATTTATAACTTACTTTTCACTAACATATTTACAGGCTTTTTAAAACAATCTTTAATCTGTTTATTCATCTTGCAGGTTGGTAACATTCAAAATGAACTTACCTTTTTCAAAATAATGCCTTGAAATGGCATTAATGTTAAATAAATTCTAACAAAACAAAACAAAAATTAGTTTAACCCTTGCCGAGTGTGTTCTAGGTAAGACTACACTGCCATGGAATTGCATTAGAAAACTGTACTTTGTTTACTACAATACATAAATTCAATTGATTATTGTTAAATAAAAATATCCAACCAATAATGTTATCACCAAAAAACAATTTTGCAAGAAATTTGTATGTATTTCTACAATAATGATTATTTTGTAAAATGATAAAATTAACTCGCCAAAAAAATATCAGTATAATTTTAAAGAAACAAATGTGACAGTTTCATCTTTCCTTTTTATCCTTTTGAAAAAATAATACATCTCAGGGGAAACCAAAGCCCAAAACGGGTTAAAAAAATACAAGGAAATGAGGTCAAAACAATTTAAAGTTTAATATTAATACTTTCATTAAATTAAATATTTTAAATAACTGTATTTCCTTAATTCTTCCATGTTACAAACTAAAAAATTTTATGATAAATAAATTCAGTAATATGCGTACTAATTTATATCTGAACTGTTCGATTATTTTAGTCCACAGATAAAAAAAAACCACATGCAGAAACAATTAAAGCCAGAACCCAACATTAACATGCACCAATGCACCTCTGGAAAAAGTATTTCTTGTGTAGTACCTGTCATCACAGATTGGACAAGCATATGGACGCTGTTCTTGCCCATTACCAAGTACTAAAGCTAGATGATCGAGTGTAGTAGACGGGGATGACGATGACGTATTGGAGGAACCTGGATTCGGATTTTCAATTTTACTTTTTCCTCGTGATATTAATTGTCTCAACTCTGTCGCTAAGGCAGAATTGTATGATTTTTCTCGATTTCCATCCGGCCGACATTGCAATCCTTGTTCAGTCCTGCGTCGAACAGCACATAGTTTTCCTAATAATTGAATCGTACCGCTACTCAGTTCCGGACCGCCTTCTTGACCACTCTGGCTGAGACTATGTCCTTTCGAACACAATAAATTGTTTAGTGCACGATCTAGAAGTCCTCCGAGTGCACTAGACATTTTGTTCTTTAGTTTCTCAGCACCATCACTGTAAAATAAAATAATAATATTTACAAAATAATAATATAATCGCCTAAAAACGAAACAGAATTAAAAGATCTGAGTCAATGAAGTTATGGCATATTTAGTTGTATATGACATGGAATGCTTTATCTTCAGGGTTTGAGGAAATACAGGTGGATAAAGGTTACAATTACTTAACACCTACTACAAAAGCACTAACAATCTCATAGATATTTGTTTAGAATAAAAATCGTTAACTTTGGGAACATTTACTAATCAAAATCTGTAAAAAGGCGTTTCTGGAAAATACTGGAATAATATAAATTATAATAATAAAATAAATAATAATAATAATAATAATAATAATAATAATAATTAAATATAAATAATACTGGAAAATACTATATGCTGATTAAAACTAATATGATAATATTTTAGCATAATACTAGAAAGGAATCCAACAGGGTGTATTGGGAAGAAAACAGGTGGCAAGGGCGGAACACATAAAAAAGATTTTGGCGAAAAGGAAAGAAGCAAGAATGAAACAGCTTACACACTTCGGGAATAAGAAGAACAGATACAGAATGGACTGGCCCAGAAATTGGACTTAAATAATTTCCTACGAGGTCGAAAAAAAAGGAGTTTTGGATTTCTTACAAAAACCTCTTCTGAAAAACTTGGTCTAGTATTAATGGTATTTAATCATCCATTTTCAGAAGATAGAGTGTACAATACAGACTGTTAATGGATGAAGATTTTAGGAACACAGAATTAAAACTAAAAAAATCACACAATTTACAACAAAAAATAGCAGCCTTAGAATTTGAAACCCACTAGGTATGACTTGTGGTAAAGCAGTCACCCCAAGCCAGCTGATATATGGGGAGAAAGGTTCTGCGGTTTAAATCCTACTTTTATATGGATTTTAATACCAGATAGTGGTTACTAATGTACTTTGATGGTTGGAGTCCAATTAACCACACTTCTCAAGAATGGTTGGCCTGAGTCTGAACAAAACTACAAACCTCATTTACACGTCATATATATCATACTCATCTCATTGGGTAATGGGGTTGCTTATTGTTCTAAATTGAACAGATTCCAACACACATTAAGATTAGGATAAAAAAGAACTGATTAGCATTTTCCTTAAAACTTTACTTTTGTTACATAGCAACTCTATTTCTTTATAAATAAAAAAACATTTAAAAATGTGACAAATATCTGGGGTACAGGCATTTTTTTTGTGACAGCATAATTGTATAATCTAAAACTCTCCTATTATCCCAAATATTCACACAAGAATCAAAACTTTGTGAGTGGGTATTTCGGTAACACACAAATCTTGTTATACTTTACGTGTTTTGCACATAAATTTAATTACTACATAATAAATAACTATAACCAGCTGATTCAAGCAGAAATTTTTTCTCACATTCAGACAGAAAAATAAGTTTATTTTCTATCTGCATTCAAAATCAAATTCTTAACAAGACATGATTTCACACAATTCATAATAAACAATTAAAAACTGGACCAAAAACCTAATGCCAAAGTAATTTTAAATAAACATCACTATTGTTATCATTAATCAAACTTATAGTTTTTATTTAATTATTAACTTATATAAGTTAGATTAACTTATATACAAGTTATTATTGACGATTTTTGTTTGTATTTTTCTTTTGTACATTTTCATTATTCTAGTAATAAAGAAATATTGTTTCTGTAATTGGGCCATAGTTGGCCTGTTGTAAACAATTCAAATTACTCTGAAAAAACCAATATGAAATAAACTAGTGAAGTTTTGATAAAAGCTTTATTTATATTAAATGTATAAAGCTTTTATAGCCTATATACCTTGTTTCCCAACAAATCTGACATATACGGAAATTAACATTGGAAAATGTACTGTCAATATTAATTTTATCTTTTATTACTCCAGTCGTTAGGAAACTCAATAAAAGTGAGTCTACAAAGGATTTTAATAGCTAATAATTTAATTATTAGTAAATACAGGCAAAAATGTTATTTAATTCTGACAGCACGGTACTTACATACGAAAAAAATTGTTTCCATAGTTGTCTGAACATAGCTTCATAGCTGAGCGTGTAACATGGTTAGTTTATTTTAATTTTTGATATTACAGTACGAGAGGCCATGAGTTTGAATCCCACACACTATTTACATTTTTTTATTGTTGTTTAGCTAAATACTCGTAATTTAAATTGATAATTTGTTAACTTAATTAAATAAAAAATCTTTTCTAGTTAGTTATATTCTGTTGAATTAAAAATTACAATTATAATTTGAAATATTTTTCATTATTTAATTAATAATAATTAATGATCAAACAAAAAAATTAATATGTAGGACTCGTTGTGGCCTCTTGTACTGTAATATCAAAAATTAAAATAAACTGACCTCTTTACACACTTGGCTAATGTACAGAAAACAATGAAAACAAATTTTTTCCTTATGTAAGTTCCGCTATGTCAAAATTGAACAACATTTTTGCCTTTATTTACTAATAATTAAATTATAAGCTATTCCCTCGTACTCAATTTTATAGTTTCCTAACAACTGGGGCAATAAAAGTAAGATTAATCCTTATAATAAAGATTAATGTTGACAGTACAAAGTCCAATGTTATATCCCTACACATCAGATTTGTTGGAAAGCACAATATATGCTGATAGCCTATTAGCAAATTTTGCTATTACCTATTCCATATCAAATCAACACACTCTCAATCAAAATTTTAACTCACCATTTCAGATTTTTATCAAATTCAGTACACAAATAGTATTAAATACATAATCTTCTTTGAGCAAAAGAAAATGACTTATTTTCATTACATGACAGAACACAAAATGTACCAAAGATAATTATGTTTCTTAATAGTTTGTGGTTTTATGAAAACGTTTAAAACTGATCAGAATAATAATATTCACTCGTTCGAACAGACTATATTAAAAAAAACTAATAAGAATAATTATGTCATTATGCAGATACATTACCAGAGCACAAACACAGTAATACAGGAAAGGAATAGGAATGGTTCAAAGAAATATGGAGTAGAAGAGGATTTGTTATTCAGGTAACTGCAGGCACGATTTCATAAGTAAGTAGGTCTGAAAATATATATAAAATAAAAACTTACTTTAAAAAAATTAGTACTTTTTGGCAAAACTAAGTCTTTAATTATTTTGTTTGTATTGGTACTTGGAATACAATTCAGTATTAATTATAAATGAATCAGTCATTTCAAAAAGCCCATAAGTCAAAATTTTACATTTTTTTCTTTAGTGCATTTTAGGACTAACTGAATGTAAACAACCATTTCTACAAAAATCACATTAGTCTAGTTTTCCTTCAATAGTATTATAAGCTTGCACTATTACAAGTTTAAGAAAAGGCTTGTCCTTAAGGATATAAAGTGCTTTCGTCTAATTAAAAAATGGAAGTGAATGATCTTTTGAATCTTAAACTTTACTTTCTAGTGGAAGAGGCTATACAAAGATTCCATGCAAAAATGTTTTTTTAAGGAGTAACTACAGTTTGTGACGACAACGACGAAGAACGGAATAGTCCTGAAAACCAAAATTTTATATTCTCAATGTTAAGAATTTCAATTTTTTTTGTTCAGTTTATTTTAAGTCACATTAACTGTTTTGGTTATTGACAACTACGGTAGGTTATGTATCTACACCAGTGGGTTTGACTTGTACAAATTTCCAGACTTTAGCCAGGAATCGAACCCTGTAACTCCACGTTGTAGGCTAGCTCGCTAACCACTATTCTACGGAGGCAGCAATTTCAATTTTTATTATTCCAAAAAGCTAATTTATATCACTAATGTAAACTAGTGAAATAAATAAATGAATACTACAGTACAACACAATTTTCTTCTGGCCTAACAATGCATTTTACAGATAACAACGTGAGTTAGTACTTTACTCCAATTTATTTCACAAAAAACTTAGGAAAAAATTTTCATTTTTTTTAAAACAAGCTTATCTTTAAAAATAAACGTATACATCTTTATACTAATTGGGGCAGCCCTCTGAACAAGTTATATATTTTTTAAATTGTTTTTTTAAGTAATAGGACTAACAGGTGTAATAGGTGTTTGAATGAATTATACTGTTTTTAATTTTTCCAAAAGTTAGTTTTTTTTTACTTGTGGGCTTACTGAAATGACCGATTCAAAAGTTAATAATAGAAACACAAGCCACTCAATGTATTTAAGCTGCATGTAGCTATTCACAGTTCATTAAAAAAAAGTACTAATAATGTTTATAACAACTTTTACGTAAAACTTGTGTTTAATTCCAACATTTAACTTAAGATAACTGATGAGTGACAAATGAAAGCAGAGTAATATAACAATAAAAAAATAAAAATTGGAAATGTTAACTTTATTTAAAGTCAATAATTACAGCATAAAACACAGGATTGATTAATCTTCAAACACTGAACTGTTTGAACAAAAATCAACTTACTAAGGTAAAAAAAATACAAAAATAGATTATCGCAAAGTTCAAAAAGAATTGTGGTAATCTGTGTTAGTTAAAAAAAGGCTGAAAAAGTAGTTACATATTTTACCATACTTCAGAGTTCTTTTCTAAACAATTTCTTTTGTTTTAAAAATAAATGCTAAGGTAGGTATATGATATTGTAAAATATCAGGCAAAAGTTATCAGAAGATATGCTCACTGAAGCAAATAGGTAAGTAGCAATGAAAAGGTAATAAACGAATTGGTAAGTAATGAATTCATTAACAAAGTTATTATTAAAGTATATGAGTATAAGTTGTTAATTGAGTTATTAACAAATATTTAGCATAATCAGTTTTTACATGTCCTATACTCCTTTGCAGTCTCCTGGATGCAAAAATCACTAAAACTGTAGCTATTTTAGCAGTAATAAAACACAAAAACTGTCTAATACAAAATAATACTAAGAATAATTGTTAGTCTCCTTTTCTACCCCCAAAAAACAAATGTGGAGAATTTCAGCCCTCTAAATAATTGAAAGTAAGAGATATAGTGCTGAATGGGCAAGTGAGGGATTTCTAATACACTGAAATAAACCTGTTTAATAAAATACATTTCATTTGAATTGCATTCCTTAGAAATAAAAACTGAAATCATCAACCCGCATTTCGTGAAATCACATTTTGTACACATTAAATTAATGGCTGATAAAATCCAATTTTCAACAGCTGCTAAATTCCACGATAACATTTTGGTTAAATAAAAATGCCTTATTAATTTCCAGATACAAAATAAATGCTAATATTTCATACCTGCAGTCAGAATTGAGGTTTGATGACTGCAACTGAGCCTCTTTTTTAACGTTATGTGAAGCAACATGCTTGTCAAGAGCATTCGGACAATTGAATATTTCTTTACAGATATAACAAACAAGCCTGCGATCTACATCATCTGACCTATTAAGTAATGCTCGCCTCTTTAACCACATATTTGATCCTGAAAAAAATTAATTGTACAAAAAACCATTAAAAATTTGTTTAGTTATTTTATTCATCTTAAATACTACAGTAAATGAACACATAGGAGCCTATGGACACGTTCAGCTCATCCGCCGCTAACAGCTCTAAAATCGTAAGGACGAATGCTGCTCGTCCTCGTATACTGCTTTGTTTTAAATAGGATAGAACGGATTGTTTCATCTATAGGTTATGAGCTCTTTTTATAATTTCTAGGTTATTAAATTTGTCACTTGAAGTGCTAACTATTTAATGTAATAGTTTCTATGACTATAAAATCAACAAGTTATGTAATAGTGTTCTTATTTACTATGTTTTTAAGTTGCGTGTAATTTCTGTATGTGTGGTTGTTATACTGTTTTTGGATTTAGTTCTATCATTCTGTTTCAGTTTTAAAGTGTACGTATTGTTTATAATACGCATCAATAGCATATTAGCCCTCTGTAATTAAAATATAAATATATTTTTATATTTATATTTTTATAAATCTTTACAATCTTTACAGAGGGCAAAAAGCCCTCTGTAAAGCATTTACTTTCCACCCTGCAAATGACACCTTCACTTTATTTATCACAGGCTCTGGCTGTAGGCTATAATGAAATTCATTACTTTCAGAGGAAATAACTCTGATTAGTGTCTTTTACACCTCTACCTCTTCCGTTCCTAAATGATTCAGCCATTTAATTGGCTGACCATGTGATAAAAAACAGAACTATTGTTTTAGCCCTGGAACTGTTTTTTATCATATGGTCAACCAATTAAATGGCTGAATCATTTAGGAACAGAAGAGGTAGAGGTGTAAAAGACATTAATCAAGAGTTATTTCCTCTGAAAGTAATGAATTTCATTTTAGCCTACAGCCAGAGCCTGTGGTGAATAACGTAAAGGTGTCATTTGCAGGGTGGAAAGTAAATGCTTTACAGAGGGCTTGACATGCTGATAAGCATATTTTTCAATTCAGTGAGGAAGGCGACCACACCTCACTCCTCGTTTTACTGCATAAAACATCTACAGGGACAAACCAGCCTTTCGGCTGATGACCAAAACAACAACATTGTTTATAAAGTGTAATTATTAGGGTTATTTTTATTATAATTATTTATCAAACTTGTTATTTTCTGATTGATTTTTAGTTTATTATTTAAATCAAATGAAAAGGAAATTTAGAGCTTTAAATACAAAAGTGTTAAAGAGATGAAGTTTTCTAATTTGTTTACTATATTTTGAAAATAGCTAAAAATGCCCAGGATCTAGTATCATTATAAAAAAACAGTAGACTTCCAAGTGTTAAAAAATTATGTCTACTTCAGACAGTTTAATAAAAAAAATTCTGATGTAGCAACATTTCCAGAGGCCAAAATACCCACAATTTCTTTAAAATTTTAATCTATAAAGTTCGCACAAAATTACGTAATCATATTTGAAACATGGTTCATTTGGCCAAACAAAAGTAGAAAATAAAAATTTTGTTAGTCTACACTTTTTAATACTGTCCTTTAACTAAGGAAATTCACTAATCATGACAAGGCAAAAGCCCACGCTCAGAAGTAGAAAATCAGTGTGGTACTAAACAATAAAATGATTCTACATTTTCTGTTACAGAAAGTTCTGTTATGTTTTGTGTCATGAACAAATTTTTTAATGATAGATCAACCAATAAGATAAGTAAATGTTCAGTTGTTACATATTGACATAATTATTAAGATCTTACTTTACTATTCACAGAGACAAATGGCCCGCTAAAATATAATTCATTCAAGTTCTGTTTTTTCTAGATGTAACAAATAAGCTTTAAGTTAATGCTTAAATTTTTCTTAAAGTATCTTTTCTTAACTGTAACGGTATTACTATAACCATAAACTTATAGGCAAGACATAAAATAATCAACTTACGAGGATTATTACTGCTAGCTGTATGCGCTGAACACTGAGACCAAGCTAAATGACTTTGAAGAGCAGAAAGACCAAGAAAATGTTTACCACATGAAGGACAGACCATCTCTCTAGATTCATAATCGCTAAGAAGTCTTCTTGGTCTCCCCATCAGTCCACGACAACTGCCTTTATCAACATTCTGCAATTAATTCAATAAAAATATTTAATCAATGTCATTAAAGAACTGCTGTACAATTTAATTTTTTAAAACAATGTTTCCTTGATTTTTATCTCTTCAATTACATGGAGGGTAGGTACCCTATATATGTATTACATTTACTCCGATGCAGAACAGGTTTTGAGTTTTTGGTTTTTTAGAGTATAGATTAATGTTTGCACGTGACAAATTGTCCAAATCTTTATAAATATATTAATATTGTTCCTGATCATCAAACTAAAGTGAATACATAGCCCCAGAAATAAAAATCTGGGAAAAAACCAACTTATATTGTTTTGTTCCAATGAAGTAACGAAATTAAGGAACTTGACAAAGATCATCTTGTAATGGAAGATTAAATTACAAATAATAATCGGTTTAGAATTCAGTAAGAAAGCAAGTGGGGTCCTTGTGCTGGAGGGATGTGAAAAGGGAGGGGAGGAGTATCGAACAAGGCTAGGGGACTTATCAGACAAAAAATTAGAAATGGTATTATCAAGGTGCAGAAAGCAAGTGGTTTCTTCAAAAGTGTGAGAAGCCTTGTTGGGAATAAACAAGTTTTAATAGATTAGAATCATAAGAAAATTGAGTACATTAAATATTTTATACCAATACTGACTTGTGCAGCAGAAATCAAGTTCACGAGGAGTATGTGTGGAGAGAGAAATTATATAATTAGGGAATAATCTGTTATCATTAATACACAGAAAATCCATGTTTATAGTATAGTTGCAGTTAATTGATCAACAACAAGTTAAGGAGTTCAACAATACATTGGAATCTATCAGAGAACGTTTAATAAGTAAGTATACTTACATCACAGAAATCTACAGGTTCGGTTTTCAAGTTAGCAGGTGAATCTCCAGACACACAACTTGATGTAGCTGTTCCAGATGGAGCGGAAACAGAACTAGGCAGCTGTGATGGTTGTAAAGGCACTGGTGGTGGAGGTGGTTGTTGATTATCAAGATCCATCAAAGTAGTGGTATTATCATCTCCAACACTACCTGGTGCTGACCCAGACATTGACCATTGTTCATTATGAGAACATACAGATCCTGTTCCATCATACATGAACTCATCATTAAACGACCTTTCACCCAGTTGTTGTAACATGGCCATTTCTTCATCGCTAGCTCCCATTGCACTTTGAAGCTCAGCCAAGCTATATTGAGGTAATAGAGATGCATCACCATCATCTGCCAAAATCTATTACAAAAAAATGAAACAAACAATTTTAAAACGAATTCAACTACAAAATTCTTTAAGTAATTAAAATCCAAATAAATACTATAACTAAATGGATCAGAATGTATTTTCCATCACAAGAAGAGTTTTAAAAAGAAAATGGAAACAAAAGCCCTAAGAAGATTTATGACCCAAAGAAAAATTAAAATGGAGAATATAGATTAAGTAGTAATAAAGAAATACTGTAAGGGAATGGAAAAAAACCATAATAGACTAGGTGATAAAGAAAAAAAAATCAGTTTTGTGGACATACCTACAGAATGGACTAGACTAGAAAAGTTCTATGAAAATATTTGGTAAGATGCAAAAATTACAAATCACAAAACGATTACAAATAGTTCATAGACACTGAAAAATATATGAAGATGGGAAGTGTTAGATAGGACACAAGACGGAAGCGAATTTAGAAAAAGGGCTAAATAATTTTAGAGGTTCAAGAATAATGTTCAGAACAATGTTAAAAAGGGTTTATGAAACAAAAAAATAGCAATGAAAAAACGAAAACATCATCATCAAGCATGAAAACAAATCATTTAACCAAGTCCTAAGTAGGCCAAAATGATGAATAAACAGCATTATTCATTAACAGTAATGTGAATATAGATTTCATTTTAAATGAAAAGTTTTTCAAGATTTTGCAACACAATTACCATTTTCTTGTAAGGTATCGTACTTGCAGATCTAAGAACTTCTTACGTCCAGATTGCTGATGTAGTTAATGAGGCTTGTCCACTTTGAAACAATTAGTGGGAAAAAAATATTATGGTTACCTATGGATTTTTTTAAATTTTCTGTAGCTAAGCTAAACATCATATTGATTTGGATATCATACTGCATTATTGCATGGCAGTTCCAATGAATTCTGCTGTACTACAGCAGTAATCACCAACTGGAGGACCATCGACTCATTTTTAACAGACCACGAGCTCTAAAGAATATTTCTTTTGTATACAGATCTTATTTCGTGTGTGAAAAAACTATTATGTTTAATTTGTGTCCATGCTGATGTCTAAACCAATATTATAATAATCTAATTTCTGCATAGAAAGTTCAGCAAACCTTCTGAAAATTTAAAAATCAAAGAGATCATACAACGTTTTTACAAAATAGATTTTACCTCTTATCTATTTAAAACACATAGACCTATGCAGTTATTGTCAGGTTATATTTCTCTCCTTCAACTGATAATTCCTACTGATGTCAACAAAATTCCCGAACTAGTTGGTTTTATTTGTACAGCTATGATTCAACTTTCAAAATTTAAGATTGTACAAGAAGTTAACACTAAGTTTAGATTGCCATGAAGTAGAAAGCGGGGGGAATTGCTGGTTTACTATGTAGCTATGCAGAGAACTTGTGAATTATTTTCCCCCTAAATACAAATTACCGTATTTACTCATGTACGACGCGCACCCCAAAAACGGGAGTAAGTTTTTAAGAAATAATAAAATCTAGGTAATTAAAACCCATATTCGAAACACCACTCAATTACCCAACCACATTTTATTACTGAATTATCAATATATTTTCTTTCGCCTTAAAAGTTGCCTCTCCATTGATATTGCCAACTCTTCTTAAAAACAGTCTTCAATGTAGGACAATAGCTGTTCTTCTACTTATGAAAATTTTTGTTTTCCTCCACAAAATGCTCTTCTGTTTTTATTGGAATCTTGACACTTCTCTTCTTTCCTCCTTCAATCTCTTACACAGGATTCCGAAATGTCATACTTATGGCCCGCTGCATGGTTACCAATTTCTTCTGCATCAAGACTAACTTTTAATTTTTCATCAGCAGTAAATGAACACAAATGCTTTACAACACTCATTTTCACTTGATAAACTGTCTGAACCAAATATGCACCAGATCTTGACTGGGCAGTAAACTTAAATGTATGAGTTGTATGTAAACGGTCTGTTTACCGTACATACAAAAATTCCCAAAGAAAACAAATAGAACAGACACTTTAATAGTGAAGCCATACACCAGATATGACTCAACACTACTTATTATTTAACAAAGTCATAGTTGTTAAATCCACACAAATTGCATTTGTTTAAACAAACATTACTTCTACCCAAAATGCCATGAACAAATTAGCTAACCACTGGACAGTATTTGGCGATTTAGATTATTGTACAATCCAACAACATACTGGTATTGTATCTACCAGAAATCCCCGCATATGACGCGCACCACAAATTTAGCGTTTGATTGTTAGAAAAAAGATGCGCGTCGCACATGAATAAATATGGTATAAATAATTTAAACAACAATTATAACTTTTAAAACCTCCCACAAAAAAATAATTACCAAATTAGAAGGGCTTACCTTATTCACAGAATCCAAAATAGATCCTAAACTGCTGGAACATCCTGCTGCATTCATCAAACTGTTATCACTGTTGTCCCACAACTGTGAAGTTACGGAATTGTTGACATCCCATTGAGAGATAGCGTTATTTGAACCACTCATGACCCAATCGTGCGTCCAATCTTGATGTTGAACAGGACCAAGTTCTTCACCAACAATGTTTTCTCTCTGATCAACATTTGACAATCTGTTGCTGTCGATCCATTCTTGATTAATTTCCTGTCCTGGAAAATTATGTACAGATTCAGAATCTGCATTACTAATAGGTGTTCCTCCTGATAGGTCTTTTGGCTTCGTGTTGGTACTGCTGGTAGGCTCTCGTTTTATAGTGGTAATAGGCGATTCACTACGTCTTATTTGTGTAGTTTCACCATTTCGAGACTGTAATTTACGAAGTGGTCGAATGTTTTGGCTTTCATTAAATTTATGCATAGGTGAGCTTTGATGTTGTACCAGTAAAATAGCAGAACTGAATTGTTTCTGACACAACAGACAGTAAAATTCTGATCCTCCAACTGACGATCGACGTTCAGTTGCAGCAGGTGCTGATGTAGCCGTTGCAGCTGGGGGAACAAGTCTGGAAGTTACTGTTCCAGTAGCAGTTTCACTTGAGGCCACTGGACCAGATTCCACGGATTCAGTCTTAACCTCTAATTTAACATCATTTGAAGAAGAATCCGACATAGTGGCCAATCCTGGATCTACTACGGATACTTTCCAATCATTACGTATCTGCCTAAACTTAAATCGCTTTTTCCGTTTCTTTAACATTTTTTCGCTAGGAACTTTTACACTGACATCTGTACGCATCTCAATAGCTTTTTCTGAAGTATCACATTTCAATGGTAAATTATCTTTTAAAATATTTTGTAATTTATCACTTAACAATTTTTTAAATTTTATCTTTTTTCTTTTCTTCATTACTTTACCACGTTTCACTGAAGACAGTTTTTCATTATCACTATCTTCAAAATCTTGTTCTTTACCTTTGACAAAATTTTTCTTCTTTTTTCTTTTTTTCCTCATTGTACCTACAGAAGTTGGCTCAGATATATCACCGTAATGATCATAACACGAAAATGGACCCTTGTCAACAATCCGACACCATTTACACTGACTGGGTAATGAAACAGATTCAGTCCAAGATTCTAAATTTTGTTTGTGTAAAGATGTATTCACATGTTTCACAGTGAGATCAAATTTCACTTTTTTACAACAAATTCTGCAATGTAAGTGTGTAGGAGGGATAGTGGTGGCATTATTACAATCGGTTACATTTTCTGTGAGCCGTTCACAGTCCAAGTTACCAGTTGATGGTAAATCGAGCACTTCTACTTTTTGGACAGCTACTTCAGGTGCATTACAATTGACAACTAATCGTTCATTACTTTCATCATCAGAAATAATTTTCGATCTAATTTTTTCAATTAAATCTGAAGGGTCGAGACAATGTTTACCAAAATAATGCTTATAACACAAAAACGGACTAGTAAAATGCCAATTACATTTTTCACAATACACAGGAAACAAATTTTTCTTATCGTCTGGAATTTTCATATCAAATTCCTTTTTTAAGTTAACATTCTTTTTGTGAGTGAAACTCTGAACATGTTTCGACATTGTTTCTGCTTTAACACCTTTGTTGCAAACATCACAATAAACCAGTTTATTATTTAGACATTCTTGTTTAATTTCCTTATTACTTGTAGGTTGTATTGTTTCAGGTTTCAGCTGATTATCATACAAAAAATCATTTTCAGTTTTTGAAGTTTCAGGAGATTTTGTGAAGTCTCCTGAAACCGATTCACACTTCAACCAACTTACTTTAAATTTATCAATCTCAACTGGATTTACAGATTTGTCTTTGTCTTTTACTTTATCAGCCGCACTAGTTCCTTTTTCACTAATAATTGAAACTATTTTATTTTGAGAAATAGTAGATTCTTCTTTTATACAAGTATCACTTTCATCAGCACTATTTTCACCCTTTATAACTGCCCCTTCACGGTTTTTAATATTTCCTTCAACATCTTTTTCAGCCATGACTTTATCTATAATCTCTGACAAAAGATCTTCATGCTTCTGCAAGTAATGCTTATAACAGGTGAAAGGTGTTGGAAATTTCCAAGAACAGTGATCACAATTTGTACTGAACTTGTACGGGTCTGGAAATAAACTGTCAAAGAAGTTTTTTAAATTAATATTTTTGACATGCAAACCAGACTGTTCATGTTTTGCCATACCATCTTCTTTTACTTCCCTATTACAAGGCTCACAATAAACCTTACCGTTTGAACACGATGGCCTATACATATCCCATCTGTTTATTGCATTTGTTTTTCTCCGAGTACCAGTTATAATTAATGTCTCATCACTCTGCAATTTTAATTTCTTTGGACTTCTGGTTGAATTTTTTGAGGATTGATTTGATGGATCGTGAGAGCTCGAGATGTCGGTTTTCAAACTGGTTTCTTTTTTCTCACCTAAAACTTCAGTTTCGCTCTTGTTTGAAAAGAAACCTTCATCACCTACTTCTTTTGTATCTTCAATGCTATCAGCTTTAGTGGAAAATTCTTCACTCTGTTTTAGCAGATTAGACTGATCCGTAACTTCACAATCGCTTGCATTCTTTTCAAAGACAATTTCCTTTAAAGTATCATCGTATTCATCCTCTTGAGAATTTAAACCTGTGTCACTTTCACTCATGAATTCAACTGACAGGCTCTCAGCAGTGTTCATTAATTTTCTTCTTTTCCTAAAACGTTTAGCCATTTCATGGCCTGGTGAATTGCTTCTTCGTTTTTCTACAGTTTTAACTGGCTTACGAGATTCAGCCATCAATTTATTTTCTCGTAGAAGGATTTCTAAAGCGGTCGACCTTTTCTTTTTAGCTTTACTCAAAAGTGCTTTCCTCATACTTTTACGTTTGGTCTTATTTAATTTATTAATTTTTCGTTTTATCCCACGAGGTGATTTTTGCGTGATCGGTACTTTCTTTATCTTCCGGGATGCTGCGATTTCTTTATTTTTCATTTTTGTTTCTCGAGTTATTGGAGAGGTAATTTTAACCAACTTTGGTACAGTCTTAATAGTGGAGTTTACAACGACTATTTCTTTGACTTTCTTTTCATCTGTAACTTCTTTATTTTCCGAGATACCACAACTGTCACCAGAACCAACAGATTTAGTGCTTGTAACAGTAATATCAGGATCAGCAACAACAGAAGTAGTGGTAGAAGAGGTGGTAGTGGTAACTGTATCTTGGAAGATAGGAGCTAATGTGGTCTCTGTTGACACAGAATGATCACAAGCGCAACTGCATGCCATGGTAGTAGGACATATTTTTAGAGTGCGAGGTAAGATTTTTGATTTTTGTGCAATTGAACCATTCACCCACATAAAATGATCTAATGTAAAAGTCTCTTTAGAAACTTCACTGATAGTGTCTACAATGGACTCAATGGATGAAGTTCGCCTGGGGAAATTTTTACTAAAAACTTTAATTTTATTCTTAGGCACTAACCGTTTACTATTCATTTTAGCATCAGCTTGATTTTCAGTATTTCTGCGTACTTCTTCTGGAGAAAGAACAGGAATATCCTTTGATATTTCTACAGGAGCAGCTTGTTCAACTTCAAATGGTTCTTCTCTGATGAGTTCAGGCATTGTTCGATCCTCACTAGGAGATTCACATTTATGACGTAATAATGCCATCAGGTAAGGGAATGTTTGATTGCACATACCGCAAGTGTGTGACTGCGTGTTAGCATTGTCTACTTCAGTTTCAGATACTTTCTGCTCTTTCCAATAAACACAAGTCTTCATATGCCGCTGACAAGCAGATGCACTATCAAACTGCATACCACACCCGTTGCAGATAATTAGCTTTCCTTCCATGCATATTTTACTTTTCAGTTCTTCAGATTTCTTCTTATCCATTTCTTCCTTCTTGGCTTTCCCACCTCTCTTTGGACTCACATCTGATACAGATTCAACTTTGCCGGGCGATGCTGATGTTTCTGCGACAAATCCTACAGAAGCTGCCTTTACTGCAGCAACCATCTGTGACGTCTCGTCATTTCCACTGACTTCAGTATTTATTCCTTTATCTTCCTTTAGTGATATCGAAGTACCAGTCTTCTTTTTAGTGTTTTCAGTCTTCACGGTAGTCTTTTCGGTATTTTCATTTTTAACTTGCTTCGATATTAAAATTGAAACAACATTTTCATTGGCTTTTGATGGGACATCAGTTTTACCTTCTCGTTTACCACTACTGACAACAACAATATTAATTTCTTTACATTCTTCTTTTACCACAACTGTGTTATCCTCTTTTGAACTTTTGGTTTCTGTCAGCTGCTTTTCAAGATTTACGGTTTCATTCAAAGTTGTCGACTTTCTTTTCACTCTTTCTTCCTTATCATATTCTTTCCCAGATTTTTCATCAGTACCTTCTGATTTGCTTTCACTTGAAACTTCTTGTTTCTTTTTTGTAGGACTGTCTGTGAGCAATTTTCTTACAGCTTTATTAGCCTTTTTAGGTGTTGTCTTCAAAATATCTTTTTTCTCCTCAACGGCTGTATTCTTTGCTTCTTTTACACCTTTGACAACAGCGGCGTTAGTGTTTTTAACTTTAGAACTCTCTGTTTTCTTAAGTTTATTAAAAGTGCCACGATGCTTACCAGGAGGGTTGACAACAGAGACCTGAAACGTAACAACAGGTTTAAAAAACACTTTAAAAATTATAATCTATCACACAATTTAAAATAATATTGCACAATTACAATCTCACACAGTAATCAGGGTGAATTGCCTCCCCTTTGCGGATGATTTAGCACTGTTATCCAACAGTATGGAGGAAACCACGCATCAGATTGAAACCCTCCAGGAAATAGCATCAAAAGTTGGACTCCAAATATCATGGGAAAAAACAGAGATAATGCCAGGCTTTAACCAAGAACTTCAGAGCCTGCAACTAAGCAATGGAGAAAAAATAAAGATAGTTCAGAAATTTAAGTATCTCGGTGAAATAATCACATGGAATCTGAATGAAAAGCCTGCAATTGAGAACAGAGTAACCAAACTGAAACAGGCCCAAAGAATCACCTGGCCCATATATAAGAAGAAGTCCCTATCAATTAACTCCAAAATCAGGCATTATAACTCTGTAATCAAGCCAGAGGCTACATATGCTTGTGAGACCCTTTTCAACTTGAACACTCGATCAACCACGGACAAACTTCAAAAGATAGACAGAAGAATATTAAGAACAGCCATTAATTTCAAGCATCAAGTCCAAGGAAAATGGTGGATAGTCCCCAACAATATAGTTTATAAGGAAAATGAGCCGATATTGGACACAATGAGGAAGAGGAGAGTCGCTTTCTTTGGCCACCTTAGCAGACTGCATGACTCAAGACTCATTAAACAGCTCCTTGACTACCAAATTAAGAATAAGATCCAAAACAAATGGATACAGGAAGTCATGTCAGACATGAGGAACTTGAATATAAATGAAGAAATGATCCAGAGACGAGAAGAGAAGACCATCCTAAAGGAGAAGAGGATAACCCAACTGCCTTTCAGAGAGAGAAGACAGCCGAATGCAGCTGTAGCAGAGAGATTGAGAGCCACCAGGTCAAGGAATATGAAATTGATGTGGGAACGAAGAAAACAACAGTGTGGTGCCACAACTAATTCCTCAAGGAACGCATACCCATGAGTGACTTGAGTGCTCCAATTGGGGCGTAAATTAAAAAAACAGATACAAAAACAATTCTGATAAACTGAAAAAACAGATTATTTTCCAAAGAAATTTTCAAAAGAATGATGGAACATGGTTCCAAATAATAGAATAAAAAACAATTTTTGTTAAATCGGTGTTTACTGCTTTAAAGTTTTGCTGTTTATTTACAGTAAGATGTTTTATTTGTTGTTACAAATAACATAAAAGCTCATGTAACACCAAAAATAATAAAAATTGTTTATTTGTATGTTATAAACTACAACATTTTAACTAAAGAAGTCCATAAGACTCAATGACTCCACTTCTTTAATTAAGCAACTATAATTAAAATTATATGTTATTTTTAATTACAATGCCACAACTAAAAACAAAATATAGTATTCAATTTTAATAAATGACAAATGGGGAATCTCACAGCTAAATATAGAAATATCAAGATAAAAGAACCGCAAAAATCTTAGTAGTTCTAAGATATAAATAACTGTCTAAAACATCTAAAATATTCTTATAGTTATAAATTCATACCTTTATCCTTTTCCGTAACATTCGATTCTAGCATGGAAAAGTGAAGAACAAGAATTAAAAATAAATCTTTATAATGCATCCTGCAGTTTTAAATATTTCTATTTCATATAATGAATTAATACAATAATTTCACTAACCTTCTTTTTAAACTGCGTCACCTTTATTTTAATTTTCACTTACACGTGTTTCGGTGGATCCACCATCATCAGAGTAAATAACATATAATTGAAACTAAAAACATTATTTATTAAAAATCTATAGAAGATCTTACATCTTCAGTCACTCATATAAAACTGATTTAAATTTAATTTATTTTAATTTATCCCTTCTCATATTTACTGTAGATAGCAGCAGCAGTCAATATCACTTCATCATTCCTAAATTTCACCTGTTCATTCAAAATGTCCTGCTTTTGCTCTTTTAAATATTATATTATAATACTATATTCTATAGATTTTTAATAAATAATGTTTTTAGTTTCAATTATATGTTATTTACTCTGATGATGGTGGATCCACCGAAACACGTGTAAGTGAAAATTAAAATAAAGGTGACGCAGTTTAAAAAGAAGGTTAGTGAAATTATTGTATTAATTCATTATATGAAATAGAACAAGAATTAACTTAAGTGTAAAAAATACAAGGTATACAAAGACTCTATTAAAATTATATTACTTATAATGAGTAAGCTTATCTCCTAAAACCAAATAGTATATAGTAAAAATCTTTTCCTTAACTTGAAGTAAACTCTCCAGTAATCAAACAAAGTAACTGTAACTGGTATTATAATAAAAACTCCTTAGCACAATTTTTTCAAAACATTTCTTCCTTAATGTAGATCAAAATAGCCAATGTCCATTTTAACAAGTTGGTGCCAAAAGAGTACCCAGTTGTTTTCTACAGCAACTATCCAGAATAGGGCATATTGTTAGAGTGACTAAATGCTCTACGAACACTCAAATCAATCCTACAAATGCTGCAACCTTTATTTAACTGTTGCCGGAAAGCTATTTTCTGTGTGTTTGTTTGGACACTGCACTGTAATTATACAGCATAATCATAATAGAATTTTCTGATCTAAAATTTGTCAAAATGTTCACGTATATTATGAAGTATATTTTTTGAAGTTTATTTTTCATATATTATATGAATAAATAATAATCAATATACTTAATGTCTAATTTAAAAATTGACACCATCGGGTGTCAAGCAACTAAACATCATCCACAGATATTGCTGCAATTCTGGTAAGAGATTGACAGGTACCCACTAATTTAGTCAACAGTTAATATACTTTAATATTATTAATTCATCAAAATGGATGCTTTTAAACCTTTAGTTAATACAAACGCATATATATGCGCGTTTCAGTGTATAGCACAATTCAGAAAATATACATATATGCCAATATGTTCTTACTAAGTACTGCAACCTATTGGTGAATTTAAAATTTTCAATACACTTTTTGTTCGATTAAATCAATTATGTTATTCATTAGGTTAAGTATTGGTCAAAGATTAGGTACTAGAAGATATTGACTAATGCAACTTTCTAACATATTGTTTCGGCCGCATTGGCGCAGTTGGTAACGTGCTCGCCTCTCATCATGCGGTCCTGGGTTCAAATCCCATTCAGGCACGGCATATTTTCATACGTTACAAAAAATCATTTCATCCTCCACCGTCTGCATTAGCAGCAATTGCAGAACAGTCGGACGTTAAACAAAAAAAAAAAAAAAATAACATCGTTTAGAAGTGAGGTTGTTGCGTTCAGGCGTAATTGTTTGTTTGTTAGGTAAGTACTGAACTTATTTCTGTTTCATTTAATAAATGTTATAGTTTTTACAATAAATAATGGTATTTGTTAGGATAGGTATCGACAAACGCTAAGGATATTGTTTCGAAGTGAGGTTATTGCGTTCTGGTTTATTGATAATTTTGACGTTTAGTTTTGCTTTTATGTAAAGTGATTAAAATGACTTATTTTCGTAAGTTATCACACGATGAAATCCAAGAACTCGCTGCAAGAGCTGAATCTGAAAATGAGGACTAAGGGAGAGATAGTGACTTAGAAAATATCGGAGTGATTGTGAAACTGACGTTAATAATGTAGGAGGAAACCATGAGAGGTATAATGAATTAAATTAAGTTTTGAAATGACATTAGTTTTCTTAAGAACTTTTTTCAAGACTTGGGTAGCACTTGTAGATAAGGTTAGGTAAGTACAGAGGTAATTTATGTTTTATGTATAATTTTAATAAATTTTTGGTTTTTTCAACTTAAAAAAGCATTACATGTAGTATCCTTTCTTGAACATTGGGACTTCTAAATCCCACCTTGTATGATTTTTTTGAAAACAGTCAGTGCTCCAACACTACAGTGGGTCACCTGCATATTAAATGAAGTCATCACAATGCGGTACATATACATGTAACCCAGTGTTGTTATTTGTACTTCCAAGATATTATTATTGTGTGGTCTAGAAAGGGTTACACCAATAATCGATTATTACTGAAGAACAAAAAATTGAAAAATAACTCACTACAGGAGGCACTATTACATTATCGAATAGGTACTGATTAAAGGTTAATTAGGACTACAGCATTGTCACTGGGTATTGGCACGCGTTCAATAAATAAAACAAATTCTTTTTTGAAGTCAAACAAAACTGATGAATGAAATTTATACACTGGATTTGAAAATCTCATAATAGACCTCAATATAATTATTATTTCATTAAAAATCAGCAAAAGATGTGAACTTACACTGCTAATGGTTCCTTGACTCCTAGTTTTAATTTCACCATCCTCACCAATTATCCTCCTAGTTCTCTTTGGTGGTAAGTTAGCAATCATTTTCTGAATAGTTTCAGCTAAAATGAAAAAAATAAAACATTAGAATTTTCTTTTAGATTAGCTTTTACAAATTATTAATTAAATGTGCTTACACTTTATGACGAATATAAACTTAAATTTGTACTTTATTAATAGCCAATATACGAATATATTAAAAAATTCCTTTAAATTGATTTCTTCAACTTTTTGAATCTTAACTTTTCATTTTGTAGATTTTAAGATGAGCTGACTTACACGTTAAATGAAAATTGAACTAATAAAATCATAAAAGAGTATTAGAGATCACGACTCAAACAACTAACAAAGCAATAAGCAACAATTGACAAAGCAATTTGTCTTAATTAAAATTTTAAAAATTACAAAAATCCTGATTTTATGTTCATACAATAATAAACTATCATTAAAAAGGAAACTATGCCTTTTAAAAATGGAATCTTTTCTAAATTTGTTGTTTAGGTAATCAGCCGAAAGGCTGGTTTGGACCTCTAGAGGCTTTACTAAGTACAACAAGGAGTGAGGTGGTTCACAATTGCCTTTCTCACCGAATGGAAAAGTATGCTGTCAGCATGCCAGGCCCTCTGAAAAGCATTTATTTTCCACTCAGCAAATAACATATTCCCTTCATTCACCACAGGGTCTGGCTGTATAATGAAATTCATTACTCTTCGAGAAGATAACTGACTATAGTACATGCAATTTCAATAGAAGCTTGCACTGCGCACGTTCTCTCTATTTACCTCCTCCTCCTGCTTATTCTGAGTTGTCAACATAGGTACTGGTTGTTAGAAAATAATGCCTCTAAACTGTTACCGGTGTTTTTGTGGTTAATTGTATAATCCTATTTTAGTTATACATACCACATACCGATCGGTATATGCGTAAATTACCATGTTTATTGTTGACTGGTACTGCAATAGGCTTTAATCTCTTGTGTTAGTATATTCTGACACGCTGTATTCTCATAGTTTATTATTTTCTGCTTTTGTAATAATTTAAGTTTTTAAAAATTTTCTGAATAAAATTACTCCATTAAAATTTTTTGTGTATAATTTACAGAGTTTCCCAGCTGAAATTTTCATAAACCAAAGTAAGAAATGATAGATAAGCAACGTTCAGTATATCACCCATTCTTATAATATTTGTATTAGTACAATTTATTTTATTATTATTGTTATTACCATTATTCTACGTTTTCCTTTACGGAGCATTGGTTTCTCAAATTCAGCTTTAAGATGGTATACCAAAGTTGGGATTTACATTTTCCATTTAATTTCAATAGAAATCTAAAGCTGTCACAAGCTTACCATTATTCATTACTTACAAAAACAGACAGATCAAGTTAGGAAAAGATTTTACTGCCTAATATTTATTATATTGTTAAGTATATATTATAGTTTTTAAATTTTCTATCCATAATCATGGTAGTGTTTTATTATTGTGTCCTTCATGAATAAAAAAAGATTAAACATAATTAATCAAAAATTGGATATGTGTATTGAAAATACTAAATTTGTTTAAGAGTTTTATTGTTTTTTACTGAATTCTTGATGTAGACCCTAACATTCAGTCCAGTTGTTTTAAATTTCCTTTCTACAACCAAGGTAGTTTACTAATATTTTATAATTACTTTAGGTAGACTATAACTTCATAGATTTTTCGAATGTACTCGTACTTAGTGTATAACATGAAAATTATTTTTTGTTTATAAAAAGAAAAATGTAAAATAAAAATAGTTATTACATCTTCAACAATTATGTACTCGGCCTAATTATTTAAAATACTAATGCAAAATACATTAATTCTCTGTTTTAATTAGAACAACATCAGTCCTTTCTAGAAGTGAAAGTGGATGCATTACAGCGCTAGAACCCATCGCACGGGCGGCTGGTGACACATTGCCGCACAAGAGTCCTTCATGTAGGCGGACATCGACATGTCGCACCCACTTTTTTTATTATTAAACGTAGATTTTTGCCAATATTTTATGAAAAGGGGCAAACAACACATAAAAATGAATATATATATATGAAAAAAAAATGAATCCACCTGGGGGACGAATTACCCAATTCGGAACCGCAGTGAACGTGTTAAAAGAATCAAACTATTCTTTACTATAGAAAGTTCTGTGAACGAGTTAATATTCACTTGATTATTTATTAGCTAATATTGCGACACACATGCTTCACAATGGTAGACAGCTTTTATGTTAGTTTTCACAAATATGATTTACTGCTTTCTAGACTAGCGGTAATCTACACTTACTTGTTGACCTCTAAGAATAAAGTAGAAAGTTTTATTTGTTCTTCATAAATTGGACCGAACATCTTTGTCAATGTGTCTGTATACAGTTGTTAAGTGTTTTAATTACCAACTGGTTTGTGGTCATGTTGAAACAGATTCTTTGTGACAAGTAAATAGTGTACATTGTATATAAGAATTAATAATTAAGCGTTGGATTATAAATTACCATATTTATTTTTGGGTTAATTTAGCTATAGTTTTAAAAATTTTTGTAATAAAATTAGTCTATTACGTAGTTTATAGTGATTTTCTAGTTATTATACCAGCAATAATTAATAGAAGTAATTAATTTGAAAATAAATATTTGTTATAACATTTAAATTATGAAGTTCTGTTATTCAAAAATAACCACATCCTGAAAGAACCTGGATTAAATTTCACAGTATTATAGAAAAACCAGCTGACACTTACTGTCTCCAGGTTTTGTGCGTATCCGCATGCCAGGCTGTTTCGCAGGAGTATTAGGAATATTACGTTTAAGCCCTCGCCTGCCTTGTTGCCTTCTTCGACGACTACCAAAAGGTCTCCATTTCCTGAACAATAATAAAAATTAATTCTTGTTGGTAACTGACTCTTAGGTTAACATATTGCACATTACATGTCTATTGTATGAATACAATAGATTCAGTCTTACTCTGTACTAAAATATAATAAATTTCAAAAACTGAATCAATGTGAATATCAGAAATAATTTAACTTCACGTAAAAATGACTTATAATAAACCCATTAAGCCAGCTTGCAGCATAAAGAACCAAATGAAATATATATTTACCCACACAGAAGCCTTTTCTGCCCAAGAAACTGCAATGCTATAGTGCGAACAACAGCCAGAATTAAGCGCTGCTGAAGCATTGTTATTAAAAAGAATGATAGATGTTGCTACTACAAAAAGAAGTTCAGTTTTAGTGTAAAAGAAAATTAAAGATTTTTTAAAAATTACTGTATAGTATTACAAGTGCATTACAAAATAAATGATTTTACTGTAGTTTATTTAGTTAATTTATTAAGTTTTGAAATTCTGTATTTTTCCATTTGTTTTTATAATCATAGTTCTCAACATTTGCAATAAATTAGTGCTTTTTAAACTAAAGTTTACATTAGCCTTTATTAACCTAATAAACATT
Source organism: Catonia carolina (assembly GCA_035578175.1). NCBI lineage: Eukaryota > Metazoa > Arthropoda > Insecta > Hemiptera > Achilidae > Catonia > Catonia carolina. The sequence goes on from JAQMRL010000002.1 coordinate 89,811,117, forward strand.
TAAGGTTACATTACATTGTTACGGTACAGTGTATAAAATTACTGTATTATAGCTTCTTTGTTTATCAGAACCACTCTGGTCTTAATTAGTTCGGATAACTGATACACATATGAGTAAATTCAGCTGGCATCACAATTTTCCATAATCTCACACATGTGCATGTTGACTATTAGTCATTCCAACAATTGCTGTTCTCTTAAAAAAAATAGTCTAAATTATGAAACGACAGAAAGAAAGGATTTTCAATGCATAATGATTTGGAACAATGTTTTCACAATTCCCAAAACGAATGAGTTTCAGTAAAATTCAAAGACCTCAGGACATCTGACTATAAAAACAAAGTAAATTTACCATGAACTTACCGATTTCTGCGTGAACTTCCAGGTGATGAAACAGCCAACATTGTTGACATCCATGTTGTATCACCTCCGCAGTCCAGCATATGACGATGTAGATCGGCTTGGTTAGGATAATGTTTATTGCACTTAGTACAACGATTCGAAATAGTTACTGTAGAAACAGTCGAAATATCTGTAGACAACTGAGAACCCAAAACACCAGATGGAGCCAGCATGGTTCGATTGTACACCAACTCCCAGCATGATGTATGTTCCGCAAGCACTTCATGGTGTGGACACCATACGTTAGGATGCAAAGCCATTTTGTGATCTTCCAATTCCCAAAGATTAGTAGTACACAAATTGCACACTGCACAAACATAACTACGAGGCCGAGTCCATTCTCCACTCAATTCTGCTCCTTTTTTCTCTTCTTCACTAATTTTATCACTAGATGCACCAAACAATTCAGAGCTAGAAGAACCGATAAGTGATAAACCAGCAGGAATGTCAGCTAAAGTGTCCGGGGTAGGATCAGATTCAACAGTAGAATTTAACCTTTGCAGATTTCTGCGCATAGTCAATTGTGTTGAGATATCTAAATGAGACATGTCTTTAATATATGATGTAAGACCACAACGTCCATCATAGTTCTTTGGAAAACTGAATTTCTCCCATGGAACTTTAGGACTGACTGGATTTGATGATTGCTTTGAATCCATAATAGAATCACAGTCAATCGATCCACGTGACGATGTAAATGATGCAGAAAAATTCATTAATTTATTTTTAGAAGCCTGACCAGCAGGTGTGTTTAAGTCATATTCTAATACTTCTTGAGAATCTAATTTTCCATCCAAATGGTGGAGTAAGTTTTCTCTAATGTTAATTGCTATTCGACTATAGAAAAGTGTTTCTGGATCCATTACAGGTGGAGGTGGTGGCGGTGGAGGAGGTTGTGGGGGTTTCTCAGATTCTTGAGATGAAGATTTTACTTTTTCATTTGGATCCTTGTTGTCTTTGGGTTCTTTTTTTGTTTCCGCTTCTGTTTTTGTTGCCGCTGTATGTTTCCTTCTAGGATGAACACCATGAGCTAGACGATGATGTCGAGAAACATTTAATTCACTACCAAAGGCTTTCCCACAGACACTACACTTGTGTTTACTACCTGGATCCGCATTCTTCTTTGGTTTCTCTTCTGAATTTTTAGTTACTTCATTACCCTCGCTTTTTACTTCTGACTGTAAATTCTTTTTACGAGCATGATTTTCTTTATTATGCGCTACAAGTTCAGTTTTAGTTAGGTACCTAATTTTACAATTTAGACAACCAAAGTATTTATCTTTATGCTGGACACACATATGCTTAAATAAAGTAGAATTATCCTTAAACTTAGCAGCTTTGCAAACAAAACAAGGCTGATATTTTCTTTTCGGGTGATGTGCTTTGAAATGGTGCTTATTTCTTGCGGCAATAGTCAAAAAGCTTTTATCACAATAAAGGCAGTGTTGATTCAATAACAGTCCAGCAGTTTTCTGATCGCATATTTTACGATGTTGAACAAATAACTTCTTTTTAGCGAATGTCTTAGAACAACCGGAGCACATAAATGTTTCGAGTTTACCTTCCTTTATTTTCATAAGAGAAACAGGAGGATGTTCAACCAGATGGGTTTTCAGTTCATTCTTTTGGTCAAAACAAGCACCACATGTAAAACATCGAAACAGACCAGGCATAGATGTATTTACCCAATTTGATAAATCACCGATTGATATTTTGGTGAGTTTCTTTGGAGGAACAGTTTTTTCATCCACCAGCTGAATCATTCCACATACTAATTGATCCCTTTCTGACAAATATTTTTGATTTATATGCATTCGCATGTAATGTTTTTTCAGGCTCATTGTCTTATGATAGACACCATCACAAATATTACACGTTAACATTCTCTGGCCATTCGGTAAATTTAATACTTGTGAACTGTCAATTTGAAAAACAAATTTAGGTTCTACATTCTGCTTAGTTTCAGGTTTGGTCTCTACAACTGAAGCGCATTTACTTTCAACTACATTTACTACTCTATCCACAGAATCTTTGGAAGGCACTGTTTTATTATTATCAGTTGGTACAAAACTAGTTTTATTGCATTCTGTGGATGAATTTATCGTTTGACACGACGAAGATGTCTTCGGTGTAGAGATCGGTAATACTTTAAAACTTTTAATTAAATGTAATTCTGGCGGTTTTCCCAATTCTTTTTTATTTTTAGTCACATCTGGATTAGGGATGCGTTTCTTTTGTGGTTTCCTTTTCGGAACGTTTGTCACCAAATTTTCAGTCTGTGCTAAACTTTCTAACATCTTTAAACATTGAGCAGTAATATTAGGTGCACCTGCACTATTGGGAAGATCGGTTTGCTGATTCAGTTGTTTCGTCATACTGATTGGAGTTAAAGGGGGAGGAGGCGGTAACGAAGATGTAGGTGTTGTAACACTAATGCACTGAGGTTCACGTTCTACTTCGATAATTGTCCCTAACTTCTTTAGTCTGTTAACAACACTGTCCGAAACGACATCCCTTCTTGGTTCCATCACATTTGACAGACTGGAGTCACTTGACTTTTGCTTATCAACAACAGTCTGTGGTATAATTGTAAGACCGGAAGGTATACGAAATGTTGTAATAATATTGTTCTGCACATTGGGTGCCGATTCCACAACCTATAACAGACAAAAATATCCATTGGTAAACAATCATTAGTAACAAAAAGACAACATTCCACTGTTTAAAATTATTTTACTTAAAATAATTTCTTATTACTTTAACTGATCTTACCCTTACTTACCAAAGCAATACACAGATGACACCATACGATTATTTTAACTCCACACCAAATTAGATCACATCATTAGTCATCAGAATGTCATTACTCTTTACGAAAACGAGTTATGGTTGGTTTTTGTTTCAAACCAAAACCAACCCTTTTCAAAATTTCATGTAGAAACCACACCTGTTACACCTCTCTAATGCATTTTACAGTACAGCTGATTTTTATAATCTTAACAGAAAGATCACGATCATTGACAGGTGTTTTTTTTCTGCCTAGACTATATGCTGCTTTAAACCATCCTTAAGTCCAAATAGTAGAGACTTCACAATTGTATAACGCTTCATCCAAATAAATTATATGTAATTGTAGGCAAGAAAATATCATTAAATTAATACTATAGCCAGTAAAATGTTGAAATGCACTATGACAATGGTAAATATATCTGATAAACAAAATTTCAATCACTTTAATTAAAGTAAAACAAAAAATAAAGTAAAAAAGGTTTTCAATAATAAAATTTCAGGAACTGTGTAACAACAAAAATAATGCTGGAATGGTGTAGTGTTATACATTCATTGGTGGATCACTATAGAACAACTTAACGATTTTGTCATCAAACCTGAACTTTACTCAGTTAAATTCACATACATGGATGGAAAAATAAACTACTAATTAATAAAAAAGAAAATTGATGACGCAAAATGACTCTCTTCATTGAAATCAATGGAAAACATAGAAAGTGAAGAAGTTGACAATGGACTTTTTCTAATATAATTAGTGAACAGTATTAGGCATTCTCCTTGTCTGCTGTTTATTAATGAGCAGTTTAATAATGAATTAATGTTACTATAGTATTAACCACAAAATTGCGAGCTTCCTAGTAAACCAAGCAATCATGTACCTCCACCCATCTTGCCTTACAGTGTTGCCACTCCACCCGCCCTACCCATGGCAATGGAATTGCTTCACTCAGTCAGTTCAATGCAAGCGTTACATACAAAACATTTCGTAATGTTTGTAGGCGGTTTTTCAGACATTTTGATTTGAAAAATTTGTTTATTTTATAAGCCTACCATTTAATTGTTTAATACAGTCTTTCGTTAAAAAATTTTATTTGTTTCTTCAGTGTATTAAATGTATTTTTAGTTGTAATTATGAATGAATTCAGTGATTTTGGCGAACAACCAGGTAAATTTGACTCCGAACAGTGACAGTTGTTATCGAAAGAAATATCTTAGAAAACTAAGAAATATCTTAGTAAAGAAATAATCGGTAATGTTTAAAAGTTTTTCAAAATTTCGCTAACAATCCTGGAGCAAGAACAAAATTAAATTACTAATTATTATGATAATAAGATAATAATACAAATAAAAAAATTTGTTTCCACACCACCAAATATGGCAACACTGCATTACGGTCTATAATTAGATCCAGGCTCGCAATTTCATTGTTACTAGTATAGCAAGTAATTTGCGTTCAACGCACGCATGCAAGCAAGGTTCCACTGATCATATATTAGTTAAAATGTAAGTACAGTTTCTTCTAAATCTCCATTTTAAAAAACATGGAAAGTACTTACATTTATTTGTTACAATATTAGGGAATGATTTATAAAATATATTGCCACTCTGATTTAAATAAACAAAGCATACATACATTCTGATACAAAACATCAGACTAATTTAATTATAATTACATAAACATACAACAATGTTTAGAAACCATGGGGCTAATTAATAATGATGATGATTAATTGATAAAAACGCTAAATAATTACTTAAAAGAACTAACTCAACAAAAGTGCAATGAACTATATACCAGGTCAGTCTCTGTGAAGTTCAAAGAATGTATTCAATTCCATTCAGGCAATACTTAAATAAATTCTACTAACACGTCCACATTAAAACAAAAATTATCTAATACCAAAAAAGAAATGGCTAAATAATTACTTTATAATTAACTTTACTAAAAAGATCTCAATACTAACAAAAATAATTAAAATTATATTTTACTGAACATTCAAAACCTAATTCAAACAGGTAATGGTAGGTTCATGAAGCAAGGCATATTAAGTTCACAGTGTATCCACAATTACTTTAAAACTACCTACACTAATAATAATTGTTACTTATATTTTTTTAAATTTTATGAACAAAACACCAAATTTACTTCTGCTAACATGTACAAACATTTTACTTGCTTATTAGCTAGTTTCAATTTTCAAATATTGAACGTAAAATAATACAAATCATTCTCATTTTTATCAGTTAAAAACCCAGTATTAAATGACAATGATTAATATTTTTTATTAAACAAAAAGGCCAACTGAAGTCAACATTCCGCAGTGTGCTTTAGTTGTAAAAAGGTTGAGGGTAATAGCATCATATGTTAACAATTGAAGAGAAAGCATTTATGTTCAACACCTTGCTAGGGTAGTCGTTTATTCTCCTTGGCACACTCACACACATAAAAACATTTTAAAAATACATTGAATTACACAATTAAGGCAAGTTACAATCTATATGGCTAAACCAAGGTGGCATTACAGGTAAAAGATGTAATCAATTTTATATACACTACAGTCGTTTGCACATTCAGTTGAGACAATAGATCTTATGGGAATCGTCACTGCTATTAGCCAAACTAAAAACATCAAATAAAGGAAACTGGATGCGAATATAAATAATTTTTTAAACCTCTGTAGAACACGCACTTTTTAATGTAGAACTACATTATTCAAGTTTTGCTTAACAGAAAAAAAATTATGTATTTTGTAGAATGTTTAATGAATTGTAAAAAATAAAAAAAAAACTGTAAAAACATTTTCTTCTATTGCGGGGGGGGGGGGGGTTGAAAATAAATATCTTATCTATTTTACTGCAGACCTGCTAATGCCTTCTCCACATTCCTCGCCAGACTTTCTTAACACTGCGTGATAAATTTAAACAAATGATGCAATGGGTTATTACGAATCTAAAAAAATGTTCCCAGTAAAGAAAAATATTTCACTTTTGGAATCCGAATATGAAGTTGAGTATAAACTTATAGAGTTAATTATTAATTAACAGTCTATATAGACTACTCTACATTATAAAGGTTTGTAATGGATGGGGCGCATAGGAGGGGAATGTTATTGGTTATGATGGCATTGATTGATCTACAAAGCCGATGTTTTTGTAGATGCTAGTAGCAGTAAGAGCCCCATAAGAAATAGTGTTCTATACTGCTCTGTAGTGTCAATTGAACGTGCAAACGACTATAGTAAGATATTATGATTTTAAATATTTTAAGAAATTTTTTTCGGAATCGACCACGATAAATCTGCCCCCAGAAAATCCAGTTTCAGCTGTACTTTTCCAGTGGTAAAATCAATACTAACTGCTACCTTGAGATACAAATTTATACTAGTGATACTTATGGTACATCCACAATATATAAAAAAAACATGTCATTTTATGCTATGTAACAAAGTTTTATAACTTGTTACGAAATTTCAAAAAAATGTTGTACAACATGATGTTATATAACAAAATACTTGTTGATGTAGCAAGTTATATGTTTCCCAATGGGTGTCGGTAAAGATCAAAGGAAGTCATATGACATTGTTTTGTAACAAGTTACAAACACGTCCATATTTTCGTTATTCGTTTGTATAGCCAACCCCCTACTGTACGGGCACACCCGCTCAGGCCGTTTCTCTCATTCGGTCAGTTAACTTGCTTGTGCACGGTTGTTTGATTTTGTAAAGTTTTGTGTTTTGTCAAAATGGAGAAGTCACAGATGGAATGAACCAAAGAACAGAAGAGTGTCCTAATTGAATTTTATCGCGAGCAAGAATTGTTGAGGAATCCAATTGACAAAGATTTTAAAAACAGAAATTAAAAACATGATGCTTGGTTAGATTCAGCAGGCGCTGCAGGAACGGATACAGAAGAGGTTGAGAAGAAGACTCGGTCGCTGGTTGGACAATTCAATCGAGAGTTAAAAAGGGTAAAAGTGGGGACGGGGCCGAGGCTATTTATAAAACCTAATATTATAAAACAACTTCCTCAGTTGACGCCATGTTCACAACAGAATTATGTTTTCAATTGATTTGCTAAAATCAATAGCATGTGGATGTTTCTATAACTTGTCGTATAACTAAGTTACAAAACAAAGTTATACAACATTCGTTGCAAAACTTTGTCATATAACAGCATATTTGACATATTTTGTTATATAGTGTGGACATAGCTTTATATTGTAAAAACAAACTAATTTTTAAACATAAAAAATATGTTACAAAAATAAAATGTAAATTATTAACACGTTGAAAATTGTATGACAAAAGTATCTTAATTGCCAGTTACAAAATTAATTCCCGGCCAGGGTCTTGAAATTTTCAGAAAAATCAAAACCCACAGTTCTCGATGCATTTACCCACCGTAGTCGCTAATAACCAACCAGTTGATGCGACTTTAAATAAATAAAACTTTATTAATGATCAGCTGTTCTTAATGATTCAGTAAAAGGAAAATCCACTTTTAAATATATAACAATACACAGACAAAAGAGTATAAATGTAAAATTATAATAAACTATAATAATAATTTACTTTAATAAATTAATACTCCTCTAAATCAGCAAACACATTAATAGTAAGCACATTAAAAACATTAAACAACAAAACACAACACTGACACAAATAAATTTGTACAATTATGCGATTAGTATTTGTTATAAAACAATTTTACAGTACTTACGTTAATTGAAAATAAAAAAACACATTAACATTAACAGTGAATTAACAAATAATATACTTCTTTTTATGGAAAATGGACTGGCAGCCGAAAATGGTATATATACTAATTTGAAAAAAATTCTATATACTGCAGAATAAATATTAAATTAAAAGAATTAAAACTACAGTAGAAAAATTATAATAAAACCAAATTGAAAAATATAAATCTACAACTAAAAATCAATAATAAATCTACCGAAAAAAGAGCCTGGAGATGGAATAGTGACGTACACTAAAATAAAAAAGCATAATAAAAAAAAATTAAATAAAAAGTGTTAAATGAAAAGCAAAACTGAAATATCAAACCAGGCTGTTAAACCAATCTACTCAAACAATAAACGAAAACGAAAAAAAATAAAACTAAGAAAAGTATGGATGATCAAATGAAAGAAAGTTTGTTAATAGAAACCTACCTTAAGACACTGTATTGGAGGCGTACCAAGCCCTGAACGGTCAGACGCCTTATCTTTAGATGACAATAATAAGTTATGCAATATACTATTATTATCATTTGGTTTTACGGCTGCCGAGTTAGGATCAATCGCTTGATGTAATTTATTAACAACACTCTGTAATCTTGTACCACAAATACCACCACCCATATTTGTACATTTAATACTTTCATCAACCACACTTGTACTCACACGTGCACGTTGTTTGACACCTTTAACACGAGGCTGTCCCTTTGCATTGCTCTGCAGCATCCTTTGATCATTCAATAAAAGTTGTTCGTACGACTTAACATCGTTAACATTTCCATTGCCTAAGTTTGTCGTGACAAACCCACTGGCTGTTGGCAAGACTGTATTCAATTGACTGAACAATGCCGGAGATAACTGATTCTTTTTCAATTTCGGCTGTTGGATCTGTCTTACTCGGTTTATCTTTTTCGGTGGTACCCGTTGTTTCGGCTGCAACCGCTGAGCCTGTTGAACTACACTACCATCCTTATTGAAAGCAGTATTAACACTAACAACTGTGGGTGCAGGTGCAGTCACTGATGTAGTAGTAACACTATTTCCACCACTAAGTTCTGTATGTGAAGAGCCACTTGCAACTGAAAAAATAAATCACAACTTATTAATTAAAGAATTCTTGAAACTTATTAAATTATGTTTTACTCAAGTACCTTGAGCATTAAATTTAAATAGTAAATAAAATAATTTTTTTTTTATTGATTTCAATTACAAGATTTGACAAAGCATTGAAAATTTTCCATCAATTTTTCTATTAATTTAGAGACCTAAAACTTCAAAAATAGAAATGACTAACAATAAATTTTAAAGAAAAATCAATTAAGTACATTAGAAAAATCTGGTGCGAACACTCACACTACTTTCTCTTACCAAGGCAAATAATCAACAATATAACCTAACATTAGTAATAAAACATTAAAAATACGCAAAAAAACTAACCTTAAAAACATAACCTTATTTAAATCATGAGTGAAAGATGCAAAATGAAAATCAACCTCAGTTTGGCTTAAAAATACAGAAAATCACTCTTTTACGCTAAACTAGGCTCTGTGGAGAAAAATGCTTTAAAAAAAAGTTATAGATCTTTCAATTTCCTATAAATTTGATTATACACTTTTGTCGTAAAATGCATGCATACTAAGGCTAAATCTTTAAAAAATCGATTTTTACACGTTTTCGTGAGAAAAAACAGAAAAAAGCTAATTACCGCTAAACTAAGTGTTATACAAAAAAATGTTTAAAATAAAAGTTGTCGAAGTTGTTGAATAAAAGTGGTAGAATTTTAAAATCTCTACAAATTTTATTATATACATTTTTGCGTTAAAATGCATATTAAAGTCGAAATTAAAAAAAAACAACTTTTTCACAAGAAAACAACCTCTCCAAGAATTTTAGCAGACGTGGCGCCTACTCTATCATGTAAAGCATAAAAATTTAGTAAATGAGCAGTTTTTGAGAAAATCACAAAAAAGTGAAAAATGACACGAATAAACTACTACTGTTCTAAACCCAGGGTGAAATCTTTCGCTAGCCGTGAGTCGCTAACGAAGCGTTTCCACACCCATGTTTATACAAACTTTTTTCATTATTTTGATGAGAGGAAACCACCTTAGAAGCATGTTGGGTTACTTGTGAGACACCCTGTATATTTCTTTCGGGCAGTTACTCCCGTTCTACCCTCACAAGCAAGCAGTTGAAATTTCAATATTTTACTTTTCCCAGATATCACTTGGCGAAATAAACATGCCAATTTCTAGAAGTATAGCTATTTGGAAAAATATAAAAATAATATATATTGATTTAGGGTAGTAGGACTTTTTAACCCCCGGGTATGTACAAGAGGTTGAAACACCAATGTGTGAATTTTTCTGTCCCATCCCTACGAACAAATGTACTTAATTTCTGCTCTCTGAAATGACCAAGAGGCAAGAAAATTTAGTAATGAGTGAATAAATAACCAGTAGTCTTTTACATTAATATTTACAAATAAATAACTGCTAAGATTACATGTCTTAAAACCACAACTGAAAATACTTGAAGATAATTTTGACTAAATTAAATAATGTAACGTGCATTGAAATTCAGTCATTAACAATTCATGATTATAGCAGAATACAACTGAATTTCACTTTTTTACACAAGTAAATTCGAAACAACAAAAGAAAAATCATTAATATTTATAACAATAAATCTGACTTAAAACCAATGGCAGTTAAATCATGAAATTTATACGGATTAGAATTAAAGCGGAAAGATTAATAGCTTGAGTATTTTAACTAGTCTTATAGGCAACAAGCCTTGCTTATTTATTGATTTAAGTGTGTTGCATATTGCCTACTCTTCTTCAATAGCGGTTACTTTTAACAAAACAGCCTTCTACAAAATTTAACAGAAAGTTACGGATTCTCATTACCTTTTTTATAATGAAATATCTTAAAGGTGTTCAACAGAGACATTTATTAACAGCATACACTTTTAAAAAACATTATATATATATATATAAAACTCATTTATACATGATGTAAATGGGATAAAGCTAAAAAACTAGACCTTTTATATATCAAACAATTATTTCAGGTCACCTCTGTGGTTTGTAGTACTTTATGTTGGACTACAAAGTGTGAAAGGTCCCAGAATTTGATCCTGGCCAGGATAACAAATCATAACACGTTAAAACCCCCGACATTTTTCCATAACCCACATTATTCACTACAGAACAACCAGTTAAAGCAACTTCAAAAACTAAAACCAATTTTAAATTGTAATAAAAAATGATTTATTAAATTTAGTAGAAATCTTAGAATTATATAAAACCATTACATTTTTATTCAACTTATTTAGAGCATTTTTCTCTACAAAGCCTAGTTTAGCATCAAAAAGTAATTTTTTTTGTATTATAAGCCAAATTGAGGTTGATTTTCATTTTGCATCATTCACTCATGATTAAAAATTAGGTTATGTTTTTAGAGGTTAGTTTTTGTTTATTTCTAATGTTAGGTTATAATTTTCATTATCTGTATTGGCCAGAGAAAGTCTTGTGAGTGTTTCACACCAATTTTTAATGGTAAAATTTTAATCAAAATCCTCTATTCTTTTACTGATAAAAAGCTGATATCAAAACTGTAGGTCTTCAGGAATGTATAAAAATACATATTGTCTTACAGTTATCAACCCTTTTAGCCTTTTTATGATTGATTGATTGTGTATGATGTGAAATGATTGAAATAAATGCTATTTAGTTCAACCCTTAATGAAAATTTTTTTAGCTCTTCAGGTAATAATGATTGAGAATTTATAATAAAAGAGTCAAGTGATGGCTTTTTTTATTTATGTACATAGCCTGATCCCGAAAAATTATCTTTTTAAAATTATCTGTGAATAAAACAAAAACTGAATTTTCATTTTTACAGATTAAATCTACTTTATTAATAATAAAATATTAATTGTCAAATATGATTTTTCAGCTGTTATAAAAATAATTAAACAATATAATAATTAAATAAGATTATGAGGGGACATTGCTAACTAATGTTCTTTAACACAGTTAAATAATTTTAAATCAATATAACAGACAATGTCAAACAGCGTAAGAAATCAAATCAAGATCAACAAAATCAACTCATACTGTTACACAATATACAAAATCACAAAATTACTAACAAACAAAATTACACGTAACAGTACAGATACTGCAAATATAGAACACACAAAACACAAAATATGTATGAAGACAGTATATGAAGAACTACAGGAAAAGAAGCATGTATATAAAATATTATGAACCACAAAATTTTCTTTCTTACAAATTCTTTTATAATTTAAGAACTTTGTATTCAAAATTTTAGTTTTTAGCAACATGAAATAAAAAATAATGAATAATACTAGTTTTTTTTGCATCCATGTATATTTTTTTTTAATACTATCACATAAAATGATATATTTCTATGTATATTTAGATTTTATTTAAAAATAAAAAACAACCCAAACAAATAAATAACGGCATTATGACATGAATTTTAAAAAAATAGCATAAACTGTTTCTACATGTTCATTCACCAACCAGCGTTAATTAACAAGTCTAAGCAACTTCCTAAAAATATGTATCAGCTGGTAAGGTAGACTAGAAGACCCCAAGATAAATACAACAGAAAAAATCTGGTGTGAAACACTCACACTACTTTCTCTTCCCAATGCAAATAATTAACAATATAACCTAACATTAGTAATAAACCAAAAACTAACCTCAAAAGATATACCCTGATTTTAACCATGAGTGAAAGATGAAAAACGAAAATCTAACTGTTTGGCTTAAAAATACGGAAAATCACTCTTACATGCTACACTAGGCTCCGTAGAGAAAAAGGCTTTAAATAAAAGTTGTAGATCTTTTAATTTCCTATAAATCTGATTATACACTTTTGTCTTAAAATATATACTAAGGCTGAAATCTTTAAAAAATCGATTTTTTACAAGTTTTCGTGAGAAAAAACATAAAATTGCTAATTACTGCTAAACTAAGCAGCAAAATAAATGTTGTAGGATTTTAAAACCTCTACAACTTTTATTACATACATTTTTGCGTTAAAATGCATATTTTAATCGCTATCTTAAAAAAACAACATTTTTACGAGAACAACCTCCCCAAGAATTTCAGCAGACATGGTGCCTACCTTCTCTTGTAAAGTATAGAAAATTTAGTAAACGAGGCGATTTTTAAAAAAATCGTAGAAGCCGTTTTTGAGAAAATTGCAAAAAAGTGAAAAATGACAAACTACTACTTCCGGTAGACCGATTTTAGTGAAAATGTTCATGTCGGGTCCTGTAGTAGTATAACTAACTTAAGTTTTAAGTTTCAAGTTCTTACTATGTTATGTTCTTGAGAAATTCTGTTCACACACATACACACATATACAGACTGACAACCAACCAATCGCTAAAAACATGTTTTTTGGGTTCAGGGGGTCTGCAATGTTTAGATATAGTGAAAACTCGATTTTGAAAAATCGACATGAAAATAAAACTTTCCTTCCTACATATATATTCATAAAAGCAAGAGAAAGTAAAAAAAAGTTTTAAAAAACAAATCTAACTTAATAAGTTTCAATTATTTTTTATATACTTAGTACAGAGAAGAATACATTCCATTTCATTAAAAAATCACATTGAAACAAGGTGTTAAACAAAAGCCACAAGAGCTGTATGGATCACTTTTAAAAACATGTATCTTTTATATAGTTTTAGAAACTTTCCATAAGCAAAACATAAAACATTTTGAACATACAAATTACTTCTGTTTTAAATGAACAATATTTACAAAAAAATGAACACCAGGAAGATTGTAACCAAAATTTCACTTGGGATTGGATAACCAGATTAAAAATCCAGAAAATACAACAGTTTATAACTGTACAATTAAAATTAACCTAAACATAACTATACAAAGAAATTATCTACTAATTCTAGAAAGAAATCAATGAAATCTTATGATCAACAACATATAGAAATAACAATTCAGACTAATAACATTTCACAAAAATTAAACCCTCCTCTACATTTTTTAAAATTGTTATGAACAGTAAACTAATTGGTACATGACATTTTCCTAAGAAAAATAACAATCCTGTATAAAATATTTCAATTGCACCAAGGTAATTTCTTATTAAATTACAAGTAAATCAAACTTAAACTTTTGCTTGATGTAAGAAAAAAAAGAAATATGTATAAAATAGGTATACCATTACTTGCAATAAAACTAACATTTCTGATACAGACGTAACAAAAGATTGAATTCTTTCAGGTTAGGTAATTGGTATTTACTAACATCCGGAAAAGTATATAAGAATAACTGAAGAGCTGATAGTGAATGATGATACTTTGTAACACAAACATTGTTTTCAAAAAAATTCAATAAGTTTTAAGGCTCTCCATCTTTTTTGAGAATAGTAGGTACAAGTTTTTATATTAGGTTTCAAAATATCATAACTTTATAAAAATGTATACAAAGCGATTAAATGGTTTTTAAACTTTACTTTATTACACTTGTAATTTTCTTAAACATGTAAACTTTCATCCACTAAAAATTAATTGTTCCTGAGAATGAATCAACAGAAATTAATTAGTACAGAACAAATTTTTTCCGTAAAATAATTTTTTGTGAAAACTGTAACAACGTACTGATGAAAATGAATGTTAATTACCATAGTTAACTGTTGTTCTAAAAATATAATGTCAATTAGATTGTAGTGCATTCTGATTGGAACAAAGTTTCAAGTGAACCAATGCTTATATCCGTTAATATTTCCTAGATTATGTTACATACGACCTTCATCCACTCAACTTTTCAATAGTGTTAGGTTAGGAAAATAAAATAAGATAAAGTTAAGTTGGATGAAAAAAGTTTTAAAACCATAAATTAACAATGCTTGTGTTGATGGCGGAAATAGAAAAATGGCAAATCTCATTGATAATAAATTTTCGAAATGATTATTAATTCTAATAAAACACGTTTAAAAGTTAAAACTAGAATGTTGAAAGAACTTCTGTTAATTTCTATTTATTTCAAAACGTATTTTGTAGTGCATATTCAAATAAAAATTTCAATAGATATTGAAATTTATTAATTATTTGTAAAGATATAACAGATAAAATTTAAAATGCGTTAAATCTTAGTCTGATTATGGCCGATACGAAGTGATAAACTGCATTGGATTATTTGGTTACGGAAGATAAGATATTGCAGAGTGTACCAGAGAACGCCATGCCTGTAGTCAGCCCTTGAACTATGCAGGCGCTATCTCCTATACAAGCAACAACTGGTAGCGTGTTACGCAGTACAACTAACTGCCAATGATAAATAACCTCTTAAAGAACTTACTTTTTAATTTTAATCTGAACATCAAAATTATCCACACTGGAAAATATATATTCCAATAAAAAAAAACATAAGATTCATTACGATTGTGTCCTATCAATGTACGCTAACCACTGTAAACTTATAAACACATTTGTTTTTAATCTACACTACCTTTAAAATATCAACAACTATAAAATTAGTAACAAGTGACATGTTAAACACGAATAAATCATTTAGTTTAATGTTTATAATAAACATCTATCTAAGAAAACCAGGTGAAAACAAAAAGGGAAAAATTATTAAGAAAGGGAAATTTTACGCGGCCACAGTTAAGTTATCATTGACACATCTATTTATAAGCAACGTTCAATTAAGTTACTGTAAAGTAAATTTTTGGACCAGATTTAATTAAAATACACTAATACTATCTTCTTTAAATAAATCACACGAATATTAGAAACAAAAATTAACAATTTAAATATTAAATGCAGCTTTTAAGAACACTTCAAAACAATGTAACTGTACACTTACTTAGGCCTACAATTATACGTAAAAGTTGAACAAAATTATGAATAAATCAGAAACAGCACAATAAATGATACTATTTTAAATAATTTCAAATTAATTTATACGAATAAAACATTAATTTTATCCTCCAAAACAATGACGATTCAATTTAACTTTAATAAACAAGAGAAAAATATCAGTTAAAAAGGACCTTGAAAAGTTCACAATAAACGAGAAGACATATTGGACCGACAACTACATACAGATAAGTATTAAACCAATTTAAACGCTTCCACTGAGAACAAACACTGAACAATAGATTAAAGGAAAAATGGAAAACCCTACAACAAAAGTCAGTAATAAATTATTTTAAAAAAACATTTCTTAATGTGTTTAGTAACTTAATTTTCATAATAATTTTTAAAAAATCCATCAACAACAGTAATAACACGTAAGTGTGACACTTTATTAAAATATGGCAAATATTTTCTAATGTAAGTGTTATTTTTATGCATAAACCTTAAAAAATTACATTCAAATATGTGACAAATAATTTAAAAAATATTTAATATGCTCTAAAAACTCAATTTTAAGGGCAATACTTTTTTGTAATCAACATTACATGAAGAAGTTGGGAATTAACACTATTAGTTTGTTTTTCTCATGAGAACACAATTTGAAACATGTATTGATGTGGCTAACATTCTAGGAAAGTGGGGTTTCAATGCGAGGTTTATATTTCTAATTAAAATCTAGGACATTTAATTTTATTCCTCAGATCATCAAAAACATTTTTATGCCTTCAACTTGTTTAACTTTAATTCTGGTAATAACATTAAATTCATGCATGTTAAATGACTAATGATTATACATTACTCCAAAAATGTGAAAGACCAGAATAATAAATGTACAAGATCATAATGACAAAGAAATAATACACTTTTAAGACAACAGGAAAGCATCTATTGAATTTAAAAAAAGTGGAATAAAGGTCTCATTACCCAACCATACTATCTATCACATAGCTAAAAAAACAACCCATAACCTAACTCTTTAGGCTTGTATTACACTATAAAAGATATTTGACATAGATCTTCCATAAAAGATTTTATCTTTTCTTTATATAAGTTTTTATAAAATATTTGGTTAAACATTACTACTACGATATTACACTACTTAAAAGATTTCATCATAGTTCTTTAAACACAGATGATGAACAATTTATGTTTGTGCACCAAAATGTGGACCTGTTACAATAAGTTAATTATTGAAAGATGGAAACATAGATGGGTTTGAGTTAAGCCATAATCCACTGAGTTTTTTTTAAACATCGTTGACTGTGCATCCTTTTGCTGAGGATGTTAATAGACTGGGGTTGTTTTTCGTATATTCCCAGTCACTTATTCCTGTTTTTGTTATCACCATGTTTGGGATTTAAGACATTTCGTTAGATTCATACTGCCAAATCAGAAGTTTAGTAGTTTCAACAGTCTAAGAATATTTACTGCTCTTACAGTCAGCCAATTTCTTTGTTTACATGAAATCTACATAATAATTATATAGATTTATATAATATATAAATATACCAAGTATTTTCTGTACAGTTATACCTCCAAAATGACAAGCGATTGGTAGCTCTAAATCAATCTCTTTACGTTTAATTATTGTTGGTGTAGCAAGCATTTTATAAGAGAAATTTTATCATAGATATCTGTTACAAAATATGTCCTTTTTACACCAGTAAAATACTATTTTATACAACATCTTTTACAAATTTATCTTTGTCAAACACCTTATATAGTGTAATACAGCCCTTATCCTTACCAAGTAGTTTTACAAATGCTTAACTTTTAAGATTTTATAATTTACAATATTCACATCAGTTCATTACAGGTTAATGCTTCTTAATGCCCCATAGCATGTGGGTTAGCTTAGTTTTAGAACCACCAGAAGAAACTTAGAAAAATAAAGCATATTTTAATTCACTTTAATTTAATGTAGCCTATAGCTATATAAAATAGAACTTCAAAAAATTCAGACCTAACCTTGACCCAAAATATTAATTTAAATTCAAGAAAATGTATTTTCAGTGTATTACAGATTATTAATATTTATATTTTACAATTAACAAGGAATATTCTTTAAATATTTATACTCCAAATGCAGTAATTAAAAATATTCTTCTGGTGCAAACACATAGTTTTAGTATGCTTTGGTTAAAAACGGGTTATTAAGATCAACATTTAAGCCTTAACTAACCATAATTATTATTAAATCATACTTAAAAATAACTCACCGGGTTTTAGTTCTGGAGATGAAACACTACTCGGTTGCAAGCTTCTTACGTCAGATATATAAAACGCAACAGGAATTTTAGGCAAAATTGGTGGTAACTTCCGTCCGGAACTGTCGATTATAGTTTCTGGAATGAATGCTAAGGGTACTGATTCCGGTTCTTCATTAGAATTTGTCTTCGGATTAATACCAGTTTCTGAATCCGATGAAGCTATTTTATTAGCAACAGCAGCTGGATTAGTCGGTAAAGATGAAAGATTTGGTCCAAAAAATTTATCTAAATTTGTGTTGCCTTTTTGGAAGAAAAATTTCACGGCTTCGGATATTTCTTTATTATTATCACCGGTAGTGAGCAATTTGTTATCAGTTGGTACAGTAGATATTATTTCTTTCTCAGTTGAAGGTTCCGATATGGCATCCTTATCTTTTGTTGTAGAAGAGGTAGACAGAGCAGGGAGACAGGAAGTCATATTTTCAGTATCGCTTAAAAGACAAGACTGTTCTACAGGCTTTTCGGAAATTTCAGACTTCGGTCTCGATGTTATACTCTCTTCCCCACCACCAGATTGTATTAGTATGCAATCATCATCACTTGTACAAGTCTGAACTAAATCCTTACGAGTCTGAACCGAATCACCATGATCTTTCTGGGTTTTAACTGAATCACTCTCATCCTTAGAAGTTTCAACATTTTCATTATCCTTACAACTTTCAACTAAATCACTACCACCACAACTATCTGATTTATCAATCACTTTGGAAGTTATTTCTCCTTTATCTGGGCTAGATTCATTGCTGATTGGACTATCTACTTCCTTTTCAGTAAGTTTTTGGCCAAGTGGTTTATCTGATACTCCTAAACTTTCCTGAAGGGTCTCAGGACTATTCACAAAATTACCAGAATTATCACGCCTAGAATCAATTGAATCAGTAATATTGACAGAATTTATTGTACTAACACACTCATTATTACTAGTATTTGCACTAACAAAGTCATTAGATATTGGTGAAACTTGAATTGAACTGGGCATTTCATCCAGTGACTCTACATTTTCAGGCACTAAATTTGACAAACTACTCTCTGAATCTACTACTTCTGCAATATATTTTGAATCATTTAGGTGCTGTTGTGAATCTATAATTATTTTATCTGTTACTTCCTCAGAACTAGCTAAATTTTCAATTTTTGAACCCATATCATCATTATTCACAGACATTAACAAATTATCTTCTAATTTAATTTGACAACTTAATGTTTCATTATTAACTAATTCATCCATGTCATTTGTTTCAGGTACTGTTGATGAATTTCTAGAATCAGAGTCTCCATTCGCTACTTTTAATTCATCTGTATTGCTGTCGCTAATTAAATCGGCTGTATGGTTATTCTCTGGACAAGAATCCACAGATTCAGGTTCTTCAATAGTTTCCTTCAAAAATTCTTCATTATCGTCAGGCAATGTATTATCAAAACCTTCACTCTTTAATTCAATGCAATCTTCCTCCAATTTTATATCTTCAGTAAAATCCTCAATATCAATTTCTTCCTTGCATACGATTTGAGATTCTGGATTTTTATCTTCTGGTTCTTGAGAATCTGAAGGTGGACTACATAACGGAGTTCTTTCTATTGAATCATTTTGTGCTAATGATGGATCAGTCTCACAATTAACTGAGCTACATGTATCATGATCAGAATTGCACAAATTAACATTATTAATTGGTTCAGTCTCATCCGTCATCTCGTCTGGGATTTTCTCCTCTGACACTTCAGAAGCAGGAAGCTCATTACTAATATTGCTTGGAACTTCTTCATTAATTAATGATGCCTGTTCTGATTTGTCCTCAACTTTCTCAAAGTCAGATTTACAACTTAAGGTTTCATCGCAATCACCAACTTTGAATAGTTCTTTATTGAATTCCGATGCTTCACTAGGAGCACTCTCAATGTCATCACTGGATTTAGGATTGCTTACAGTCAGTTCACTTCTTAACGAATTGGCTAAATTATTGGAAAAATAATTAGATGGAACAATTGAAGTCAAAGACGAATTAGATGTTATAATTTCACATATTGATTTCAATTCCTTATTCTCTTCTATTGGTCCAGTCAGAAGATCCTTCACTAAATCTTCATTAGGCACGTTATCCTCACGTTCATCTTTAACAACTACATCATCATTGTCATTCGGACATGAAATTTGTTCTTTTAATAAATTTAAATCATCTTTTATATCAAATTTATCATCATCTACTGAGCACATTCCATCATCCACACTGATCGCACCTCCAATATCGGCCAGATTCACGACCATATCACTGTCGCCTTTATCACCGATATTATCACTATGATTAACCAGACTTTTCGTGGATGCAGGCAGTGATTCTGGCAGAGTCGGCTCGAGTGGTTTCAGTCTTATGTTATCATTATCAGTATCTAACTGTAACTGTTTTTCAGTCTGTGGTGTCAACAGTTCACTGTTATTTTCTTTACCATCAGTTGGAGTCATAATTGAAGATAATTGTGGCCAGTCCATTGCAATCAAAACAATCAGCTAAGTCTCCTGTAAAATAAAAATGATATTCACAATACAAAATCAAATCAATTAATCAACAAAAAAAATCTGTCCAGCCTGTATTTTGTCAACACACTCACACTAAATTAATTATAATAAAATTTCTATGCTAAGTCGTTGTTAGACAACATATATCTACCCTAAATATTATTAGTAAAAAAATACATAAAATTGTTTTTTATTAATAAATTTACTTTATAATTTATATACAACTGTATAATAAAACCAACCTCACAAAATAAGAAAATCCTGTTTACACCACCATACATGTATTAGTTCCTGTTTGAAAATATACACATTAAATGAATATTTGTTCATATATCACAAGAAAAGTGCATTTTTGTAACGGATACCTCACTAAAAAGAAAGGAAATTGTAAAGAGAATGATGAAAACAGACAGATGAAGATACAGAATCTATGATGTCGTCAGATACCGACATTCAAAACTACCACAGAAAACATATACAATATTCCAAAATTTTATTAAAATTAACGATATATTACACAGTCAACTAAAACCACTCGCTTATACCATGCAATGAAGAATTATCTTAACAACTCAAAGGAATATTTTAAGCTGCGTTAATAGGAACAACATGATAATCATTCGTCTTTAGGAAACAAAAATATTCTCGTAAATCTTCAACTAATTCTTTAATTAAGTATAACGCACTGTAGCGGTTCCTTAATTCTTAACCCTGCATAATTTTTTTCATAAAAATTAACTACTACTCAATAAATGCTTCCAAGGAGTAAAATTATTTAATATTTATGTGTGAACAAAAAATGTGTAGGTACTACATAACCTACAATTTTATATATATCCTATAGTTTATGTGCAGTATGAGACTACGTTAAACGACATAGTTTGAAATTAAAGGAAAACCTAGATTCCAAAATTCACAATAAATAGATTAAATATAGCAAATACAAAGTAGAAGCAAAAAACTTCCAAAAGTTCAATAGCTGAAAAAGAACAACCGAGCACCACCTTTGGGGCCCAGTGGTTATATCACTAGACTGCCATGTGAAAGGTTTTAACTTTGACTACACAATACGTAGGAATCTTGAAGTTATTATAACACAGTAAGTTACATCAATTCTAAAATAGTCGCTAATAGAATTAAGTGCAACTAAATAAACTTAAAAAGAGTAAAACTCTAGTTAATAGTGTTACAAATAAACATTTCTGATTGTTTTTTTGAAATTTTGTTCGGCCGTTTTGCACATTACATACAGCTAATGCAGATTGTAAAGGATGACAAATAAAATGCCAGACCTGACCAGGAATCGAACCCAGAACCCCTTGCATTAAACAACAAAACTGTAACTGTGATTAATGTACATTAATCTTACTACGTCGTTTAAGTTCAAATAATCATATTATTTATATTTTAATTTAAATAAACAAATAAATAATACTTAATATAATTAAATAATTCAAATCAATATGAACTAACAGGTTATTCCACACTTACAACAAGCATGGCCCATGTTCAACCATATGGTAAATTAATATCTAAGGACAAAACTTGCTTAATATAAACCATACAAAACCTTTGTTATGAAAATATTATTATTACTGAAACAAATAAGTTTAACAAAGTTATTTCAAATTCATGAAAACCAATAAAATTTAATGTTTATCAATTTAAAAAATAAAATTTTCAGTAAAAAAATTTGATTTTTATACACCATAATGCAAAGATAAACCAACCCCATACAACTGACCAAACAAAATTTATAATACACAAATTTTTAAAACAAAAACAGAATTTACTAACATATTTGAAACAATTTCTTTAAATTACCAATAATTATACAGCAATGAAATAGAGGAGTAGATCTCTGTGTTAATGCAGAAAGGTGAAGTGTATAGTAGCGTGCAAATTAATCTGAACATAACTCATATCCAGCAATCAAGTTAAACATCCCCAGAAAAATATTTTGGGGTTGTTTCACATTTGAAGGCCCTTGTTTATTAGTTCCAGTAGATGGAGTGTTTCACCCATAACAGGCAGGTGGAGGGTTAAAATTATTTGCACTCTATCTGCTAGTTCCCGGGCTACAAAAATAGTTCTGTTTCTTATTACATGGTCAGCCATTATAAGACTGAACTATTTAAGAACAGAAGAGGTAAAGGTGTAAAAGACACTAGTCAGAGTTATATCGTCTGAAAGTAATGAATTTCATTATACAGCCAGACCCTGTGGTGAATGAAGTGAAGGTGTCATTTGCAGGGTGCAAAGTAGATGCCTTTCAGAGGGCCTGGCATGCTGATAAGCATAGGCTACTTTGTACTCACTTAGGAAGGCAATTTTTTTTTTTTTTTTTTGCGCCCTGGAGACTTCAGGAGGAGTATAGGACATGTCGTCTACACTGCAGCTACAATGGTACTGTGGTACAATGGTATTGTAGTCTACAACTACAATGGTAAACCACTTCACTCCTCGTTTTACTTAGTAAAACCTCTATAGGTTCAAACAAGCCATTTGGCTGTTGACCTAAACAACAACAACAGATGGATATATCAAATTCTTAACTCAATAGTTGTGCCACAACTTCAAAAGAAATTCCCACAAGGCAATGGAGTGTTCCGAAAGATTTAGCACCATACCATTTTGCTAAAAAAGTGAAGACATTTTTCGAACAAGTAAATATTGAAGTGTTGTCATGGCCAGGTAATTCCCCAGATTTTGCTCAATTGAAAATTTTGAGCAATAGTGAAAAACTGACCCTCAAAAATGGATTGTACTACAAAAATAACCTCATAGTAGCAATAACATCAGTATTGTTTCATGACTAACAAATTAAAAAATGTCCATTACACTAATTCAATCTATGCCAAATCGTGTATGTAAAGTGGATAAAGAATAAAGGACATATTAATTTCCAAATATTCACAAATTGTAAGTATATAATTTTTTCATAAATAAAGTAACTTTTATTAAATAACATCTGTGTTCGGATTAATTTGTACGCTACTGTATATACTAGAATTTTTGCATACATTGGCCTCTGATACAAGCAAGCTAAAAACATAAACATATTTTCCTTCATTTTTAAATACTTTACCATTTATTTTACTCTTTGGTTACTATACCAATCGTAATTATTAACTGACATTGTTTATTCTGGAATTTCAGTTATAAAAATAATATTTAATTAGCTGATGTTTTTGATCGTGCTAGTATCATGTCGAATGGTTGCTAATTGCTAATACAATTAGTTATCTGTGCCAACATAGGTGCCTTACTTTTCTACTCTAGTTCAAATAATCGTAAAAACAATCTCTGTACAAAAATTGCAGTAGTTCAAGACAACACTATAATTAATGAAGTTGAAACAACTTTAATTTTCCTTTCAAAAATTTAATTGTTTGGAAATCAACCCAAAATCGGTTAATTTGTCTTTAACAAGAGGTTTGTAAGTGATATAATTTTATGCCACACAAAAAAAACTGCAGCTTATACAAACATCTAACACCATTATATCAACAGTGCTGTTTGAAAAAAAATTATATTAATTCCCATCAACACATATTAATTGTTCATACCAACTGGAATGCTTGCATAGGAGTAATCCAAATTATTAAAGTAAAATATTAGCAAATCTCTTTAGAATTTTGCAAAATTAACTGTAACCCATTTACGGTTATTAAAGCTGATCAAAATTTTAACTAAATACAATTACCAAGAAACAAATTTTGGTTTAATATTCAAATTTCATAATCAATGACGTGAAGAAGATAAAATAATTTGGAAAACTAAATTTTTGTTATGTAATCAGGAAAAAATTACTCGAATATAATTTTTTAAATATTAAGTTTTATGAACTAAAATATTAATGATTCACGTAAGGAATAAATACTGCGTTATTTAAGAAACTGGAGTAAACCACAACGTATGCAAACTAAAGGAAAATAATTTTTAAAAAAACATCCAAAACAAATTAACCAAACAAAAAACTTCAATAAATAAAGTTTATATTATAATAAAAAAAAACTACAGAACAAACACTCATCAAAAAAAGACAAAACACAAGTGGACACAAACAATTATGAGATAGTTATTTTTATTAAACTTACCTATACCAGAAGTGACTATGGAAAGGGGCCATCATAACATCTCTACAGGCAACATTTTACTAAATTTGTTTTTATACATCACATGGGATGTGACCTGCAAAAAATACAAAATTATTATTAATAATATTATTATTACAAAACAAAATAAAAATAAAACAAGAACTGTTCTAAAGAAATAACTAAAATCAGTAATCAATACTTGTTTTAGGAACAGTAACCCTTTTTATTATGTTAAACAAGTATGTTTTTATTTAACACCAACAATCAGCTGTGCAAAATAATTACATGACACTAATGGGAACTCAATAAAATTTGTAAGAAATTTTAAACTTGCATGACTACATCAAAATAAAAACCAAAAATTATCAAATAAATTTCTGGTTAAATTTAGAAATATTTCACAGGTGAAAAAAAACAATTATCAATTATGTATAAAAACATATGGTGCAATTCTTTAAACATCACAACAAATAATAAAATTGTTACTTATGCATTTTAGTTACAAAACAGCAAGTTACTAATTTCATAAGGTTAAAAATATATAAATTAAACACAATTAGCCCACTAATTATAAATACTTTTCTAAAATCCACTACTAATACCAAACCTAAACTTACTAACCTTACCTAAACTTTTTGAGTCTATGTTAATAATAATTTTAAGTTATTGATCAGCAAAAAACCAAACATGAATAATACAAAAAAGTCATGTTTTTACTATATATTTTTGTTAATACAATAATAAGCTTTGCTGAGTACATTTCTTTTAAATAAATACAAAATACAATAGTAGCATAATGTTGACATAATATCAATTAAACAATATACATATAACATTATTTTATTTTTATTTCATCAAACATCCTATGTATGATTATAAACAGCCATATTATTTAAAATTGAGATATATATTTCTAACCACCAGAATACAGTAACAGAAAACACTTACCAATGTTTATAGCGCTTCCGTGTATCTTGTACACATCTTCAGTACATTAAAATTCTTAAAAAATTTTTTTACATCAAAATTTAAAACCTACTCCTACCATGATAAATAAGTAATCGTAGATACCTTCGAAAGATTCAAAGATACACGAAAGCGCTATAAACATTGGTAAGTGTTTTCTGTTACCGTATTCTGGTGGTTAGAAATATATATTTCAATTTCAACATATAACATTATATATTAATTTGTTTGATACACATTACATGAGACTAATCTATAAAATTTAAAAATATATTTGTCCCAAAAATCTAAGTCTGACTGCCTATATAACTCAATTTAAAATTTTATCACGTTTTTCAAGACTTGTAAACAATAGAACTTTTTTTTAAATTTCTTAAAAGGGCATTTATTGTTTGAAATGAAACAAGGCTTACAAACTATGAGTAACTAATGGATTTCTTCACAGAAAAAAAATCACAACTATATGACATAATTCATCAAATGAAAAAAATTCTAGTCATCAAAATGTGATTTTAAGACCACTGACAAGTACAATTACTAAAAACTCTATACTAGTGTCAGAATTTAAAATTCCCTTATTGTTTTTCCAAGTCAGACTGCTCGTAATTAGAAAAATTTGATCGATAAGGATGGGACTAAACCAACATAAAACTTGACAAAATGTGACTACACTTAAAAAAGAAACCAGATCCTGACATTGCCGCATATTCAATTTTTGGAGTCTGTAACTTATCATTTAGATGATGTCTAGGTTACAATATTTAGATCTGAAATAGTAGTATCTTATAAAAATATGAATTATTATTTTAAATATATGAATGAAGACACTTATCTATATTATAAATGAATATATTTGAATCCAGAAATGTATTACTTATTAGTTGGTTTTAAATAAACAATAATTAACATTTTACAGCCTTTGGCCTAGAAAATAAACTGCTTTTCAAGCTAATACGACATAAAGTAACCTTCTCTTTTCTTATTCGTTAAAAATCAACATATTTCTTAACAATGAGAAACATTCAGTAAATTAAATTTAGAACTATTCAACTTAAAAAGTCCTTTATATATTATTATATATTCATAATTATTTTCAAAATATATTTAATTACTAAAATAACTCATTTTAATTAGAATGTCAAAACGAAAGAAAAATATATCGATATATAAATCATTCCAGCTGTACTGTTACAAGTCACCTAGTTGCAATTATAAATAAAAAAATTTAAAAAAAACATATTACTAATCCTTAACAGTGATAAAATTTTACTTTTCCAAAATTTCATTTAGATAGATAAAGGAACTTTGTATATTCTTAACTGAAGGTATGAGTTATATTTCAAGTTTAACGAACATTAAAAAAAAGCATATAACACTTAACGATTCATATGCCTTGTGAATTAGTTGATTTACATAACACACTGAAATATTAAATGAATGACAAGTGAAATCACCACGTATTGATACAATTACTCCAAAATACAGTTCGGCTACATTTATATAAAATATTTGTAACAGTAAAGAACATAATAGAGCAAAGTGTGTTCTGAATTGATTCAGATTTACTCTGAACATTAATAATTAACTTAAAAAGAAAATAACCAAAATTATATTTTTGAATTTACCAAAGTAAACTGTGAAAGAGCGTAAAATAAATTGCAAAACTATAACAACGATGGTATGAAAAAGGATTTTATTTGAACAATAAATATATTATTTCACGTTTATAATAAAAACAGATGTACCAAAACAACTTGCAACTATGATGGAAATGACGTTTTAAAATCATGTACAAGCATAAACAAACTACAACCCTAAAAAAAACCTGAAAATGATCCCAATATGGAATGTAATACAACTATTATTGTTTAAACTGAAAAACACACACTGTAATAAAACACTAGTGTGGTACCACTTAAATTAATTTGAAAACAAATACAAATTATTAGAGCAGAACATATTTTAAAGATATTTGTCAGCTTTAATAGAAATTAAAATAATAACATAACTATAACAACTAATTTACTAAAAACAATTTACAAATAACATAAGTAAACAATGGAAAAATAAACTGAAAAATAAATTAAGATGATTAAAGTAAAAAAAATTTGAATAATAGACAAAAAAAAATATAGTGCATATTTTTAACACCTACTTTTATTAATATTTTTCATATAAACCTAACCTATCAACGAAATAACTTCACTAATTTTTATACATTAAGTTATGGTTATTTGATAAGTTTATAATTCACTGATTGGTACAACTTTTCTATCAAGGCCTAATCTACCAAAAACAGTTATCAGTAATCATTTTACATGCTTTTATATTAAAGTCAAATAGAATTTTACTATACATAAAGATCATATCTTACTTTTTTTCTTAAGGGTTAATCTACTTTGTTAATAATACTGACTATCATAAAATAAACCAAACAAAATTAATCAATGTTACATAAGATTTAATTTCTTCAATGATAACACCAATAAATAATATTCAAATAAATAACCAAATTATAATTCTTGATTAGAGCTGTAAAGGAAATCTAAATCCCAAATAAAGAACAATCATAATGTGTGACAAAATTTTTAAGTGCCACAAAAACACAATTGAACATTATTAAATGCACTGTTTATGTAGTAACCATATAATGGTGCCACCACAAGCATCAACTCCATATGGTATTATCAATGCATTATTGAAATCCAAAAATTCATCAATAAAATTAAGTTTGTGTTTATACACAAGTTAAGTTTAGGCATATTATTATAATATTAAGGATTAACTTATAAAATAAAAAGAACTGCTCTTAAAAACTATTTTAAAATAATTTAGTTATCAATAATGTTAAGAATCCTACAAATAATTTTAATTACTCTATTTAACATTCCTACTTTATGGAAAGTACATTTTCACAGGTACAAATCCTTAATATATTTACAATACACAGCACATGTATTGCTTTATAAAATATATAAACCAATAGTAAAATTAACCTAATACTTCTATTAAAGTAGATAATTTCATCTGTATTTAATTAAAAAAACAGTTTTATTAATATCTGATCTATATGTAATATTGTTAGTGTTCTTAACATCCAAATTTATGACCATACAGAATTAATCACGCATGTACGTGGTAATTAAAAATACCAACTAATATTTTAATTACAGTATAAATTTACTATGGCAATTTCATTTTAGTTGTGTTAAAAATAAAATTAAACAAATACAGAAACAATAGTAGAAAAAGATTCGTTTATAAGTAAACACTGCACATTATACCAGTGTACATTTTATCAAGGTCAATTTTTTTTATCGCGTACATAAAAAAATTTCATGACTATTTGAAGTATAGTAAAACCCACGAAGAAAACCACGGATAAATATTAATAAACAACTAAATAGGTTATATCAATAAATAATAATTATAATACTTAACAAAACAAAATTTCATTACTACAATGTCAATATAAGTTGGCTATGTAACAGTGAATTACAATAGTGAGCCAATTTAATTTGACATTTATATATTATAATGAATTATTAATATCAATAAATATAAATAATTAACAATTGCATATTTAATGTTTTATGAAAGTAAATGAATTATTTCATTAAATAAAAATAAATCAACAATAAACTTATAAAGATAAAAATATAATTAAGTCATAAAGTAGGGTAAATTATAAACTAAGATGTTAACTTTCATACATGCACTCTACTGGAAGTATCAATGCAGTGTTGTAAACGGAGTGTGCAAAAATAACATTTCCATGAAAACGGATAATAAACAAATTACAGTATCAACACTCCCGAGAATAATTTATCAAAATTACAATTGGTTACTAAACAAATGATAAAATATAAATAAACAATTATTAATTGATAAAACTAAAAATAAAACAAAAAAAACAAACCGGTAAAAAGATACATCGAAGTCAGCTGAGTTACTACTATACAAACTAAAATAATAATGCAAATGAAATAGTAGTGTAGCAGGCGTTGTTCTGCTTTCACAAAGGCGAAGGGACTCGAGCTCGCTAACGTAACGAGAAACAGCCAGCAGTAAGGGGAGCCAACACAACACATTTAAAATCCCTCCCCATTCCCTTACTCATGACAGCCTGACACGTGTCCTCCTCAACAGTGCTTCATCTTAACCCCACTACTTCTTTTACCCGGCTCAGGCTCAAATGCATGTACACTATCTAAGATTATACGACTAACTGAACTGATGTCTCGGAATTTCCACCACCACTACACCACGTACTCAAAATGTACAAATATACATAAAAACCTTATCGCAGTTGTAACAATAAATAAACTAGTTTATAAAATATTCTCAGTGCACACACAGAACAAACATCAATTACTGGCGCTAATGGAAACTCGAATACAACCGAAATACGAAACTAAATTTTTTTATTTTGTTCTTATTAATTTTAATGAACTCACACCAACAGTTCGAACCCCAGAACTTCCAACTTTTCTATCTAACACAATAACAACTGCGCCATGTAGCCAGCCGGTTTAGATGCTTAGTCGGGTATTTTCTGTTATCCCCCCCCCCGCAGAATGTCACATTTTGTGGATATTTCGTATGTAATATTACAGTATTTTTAAGGACGAAAATAAGGAAAATATTTCAAAAAATCCCACAGCAATATTCTTCAAGTTAAGGTTAAATAAAGGTAGGGTAAAGACATGGCTTTTCTCAATATTGTTACTGCATGTAATAATGAAAATAAACTTATTGAGTACATGACATCATTAAATTAATTTAACATAATTATACTAATTAACATTATTAAATTAAATTATTTTATAACTTTCAATAAATAGTTTAGCGTTAACTTGAAAAAGAAAAAATAACTAACTTGAAACTTTATTTTGTAAAATTGACAACGTTAAATTGAAAAATATTGATATGATTTTTTTATATTTTCCCATGTTTACTTTCTCTTGCCTATATGAATATATAGGAAGGAAAGTATTGTTTTCATGTCGATTTTTCTAAATCGAGTTTTCACCGGATCTACACGTTTTCAGACCCCCTGAACCCAAAAAACATGTTTTTAGCGATTGGTCTGTGTGTGTGTGTGTACAAAATATCCCAAGAACGGAATATCGTACGAACTTGAAACTTAAGTTACATACCACTACCGGACCCGACACGAACATTTTCATCAAAATCGGTCAACCGGAAGTAGTAGTTTATTCGTGTAATTTTTCACTTTTTTGCGATTTTCTCAAAAACTGGTCCTACGATTTTTTTTAAAATCGCCTGGTTTACTCAATTTTTTATGCTCTACAAGATAGGGTAGGCGCCATGTTTGCTGAAATTCTTGGTGAGGTTGTTTTCACGAAAAAAACGTTGTTTTTTTAAGATTACGGCTTTAATATGCATTTTAGCGCTTAAATTTATATAATAAAAATATGTAGAGAATTTAAGATCCTACAACTTTTAATTCATACATTGTTTTGTATAACACTTAGTTTAGCGGTAATAAGCGATTTTCTGATTTTCTTTCTCACGAAAACGTGTGAAAAATCGATTTTTTTAAGGGGGTACCTTCAAATTGAAAAACTCTCTCCTTGTCTACAGTCAACTTTTGTTTGGTATACATTTTTAAGCCCAATTAAAGGAATGTTTTGGTAAATTACATTTCAAAAAATTCACCCCCCACCCCAAGATATGAGCAAAGGGATGAAAAATCATGCTTTTACGGGGAAAAGAATTTCTTCATCCAGAATCACACTAGAACCTTTTTTCTTTTTTTAAATTAAAGGTAAAAATATGCTCTATTATCTGAAGCATTTATCTTTTTGAATAACCTAAGATTTCTATATTAGATTTTTTTTTTAATTTTATACGCAAAATTTATTAGTTTTTGTATTGTTTGAACTGAAATATAAAATTTTGTAAAAGGTATCACAAACTATCCTTTGCTACAGATAATAGAGAAATGAATTCTGAACAAATCCAAAAAAAAAAAGATGATTCTAGCTTTTATAGAAACTGAGAAAAACTTTTCCTAGTGTTTTAAAAACCACAAAAAATGAAATTTACGGAAACGGAAGAAATAAATGTGGTTTTGTATGTTCTACTTACAATTGTCTTCATTTTTAAAATTCTCCAGCTCCATAGGTTAAACCTTCCTTTTCTTTATTCACCTGTTCTTTTCTGATGTTCTGCAACCTCAGTTTTCTTCTGATGCACTGGTATCTTGCCGAATGAGCAGCAACTATCCGCTTCTTCCTTCGAGCATCTCTACGATGTGCTAAGACTCTACTCTTGATACCTGATGAAATAGGCAGTATTCATTCTTGTAAGCAAGGAAATGTTTCCAAAATTAAATTCACTGATGGCATCAGAAACTGCTGTTTCAATAATATTTTTGGAAACACTCCTTGTTTTCTCGCATTTGCGCCATATAAAACTATGCAGGCTTTCATTTATATTTTGATTTTGCCCCTTTAGGCATCGTTTTAACAGCGTTTCATCAGTCAGTCTGGCATAAATTGGTGCAATATTTTTCAGAACAAGTAAATTTATACGCGTTTTTATATGATCAGAATGTTTACCTGGCTTTTCCTGATTCGCTATTGCCCTATTGAAAAAACACCAACTGTCGACCCCTGTAGGACATTTATTATGCATTGGTTCCTTGTCAGTCGATGAATAATGACGAAGAGTGGCTATAATGGAAGATTTCATGGAATGAACATCTTTATTTCTATTTTGAAGAATTGCATTTTGATACCGTTTTGTTAGTTTCTTGATAGTGCTATTCGTCAAAGTACCTTCCCCTTTACCCCCTAGTGTTATTCCTTGTGAACTCCGATCCTTTACTAATTTTCTCAGCGCTGTTCCTAATCTCTTAGATACATGATTCACACATTCTTCTTTTATCAACTCAACATCATTGCCATAAATGTTTGCTTGCTTTAGAGTAGCAAACACAGCGGAGTCACCGTCACCAACTAGTGTTGTGTACCGAAATTTGTGTTTTACTGACTTTTTCCATAATAATAATGCTGCAGCAGTTTCCATTGCTGGAGAAGAACCATAATGGTTTTGACTGCAGTCTGAATTATGACCTTCCTTCCAGAAATGGTATTCTGCACTGTCTTCTCCTAACTGTTTCTTAGTTGCATTACAGTCTCTGCAAAATTTTGATAATACAGTGTAATCTATTACAAAGCCTGTATTTAATTCAATTACACTCCCTATACCATAGTTCGAGGTATGGCCTCTTTTATGCCATGATCCATCGAAAGAAACAGCTAGGTCTAACACACTTTCATCAGTTACTGATGGGTCCATCTCTTTAAAGTAATCTCGGACACGCTGACGAGCTTTAGCGAGAAATTCACCGCCGTTTGCTGTAGAAATTTTATTCAGCTCATCAGCGTGACTTTGAAATTACTTATCACTAAGCGTTTTCATATTTAAAATTAAACTTACTTGTTCTAGGGCAGACCAGCCCTTGCTTATATCTATAAATGATTGTGTTACTCTCCTATTTACATCATACACACGAGAACCAGGTATTTTTTTTGAACTTTCTGAAGAGAAAACTTCTTCATCACAAGTACTGCAGAAAATTTTGTAAATACTGCAATGTCCAAAATGTTCAATAACATCAAGTTGTAAAGTGCAATTTTTACAAGTAGGGCACCCAAGAGCTTTTATCATTGTCTTCAAAACATTTGTGTCGGAAAGTAAATAACTTGGGGCAATGCTTTTTACCACCTCGTCACTTATTTCACTTTTATTAAAATCAGACTGTCTTACATTTAATTTACATTCAAAATTTTCAAAGTAATTACTGACACTCTGATCTGCTACAACACTGTCAGATGTACTTGGTTCACATGTACTGGATGAATGTATATCACTCACACATTCAACATTTTCTGGGTTTTTAGCCCATCTTTTGGCTGCAGCCAACTGTGCTTTTTTTTTCTTGGACAACCTCACAGATTTAGAATTTTTTCTGGATATCTGCTTCGAACGTGGCATTTTGCAAAACCGAATTCAAAAATAATAAATAATAATAATAATAATAAAATGATAAAATAATGATAAAAATAATAAAATTGATATGATAAGTTGTAATAATAAAATAAAGTTTTCTAACAAACTAATAAAGAAGTCAACATAACCTCACACCACTATTTGTTTATCCCTAACAAGTTTATCACTCAAATATTTTACAATAGTTGTGTTGAATAGTAAAAAACTGTTTCCATAACAACAAACATGAGTTATATTTATAAAAAAATAAAACAGCTGATGGCTAAAAACTTTCAAACACACGAATGTAAACAAAGACGCACCACACTACTCATATGTCAACAACCGAGTGCTGCTCCTAGCAGCTGTCACATGAACTTACTGACCACGTAGTTCAAATTATAACCTTCAAAACAAAACAAAAATTCATCTAAATGCCGCCAGAACCCACCGGGTTGGTCTAGAGGTAAAGTCGTCCCCAAAATCAGCTGTTTAACAGCTGATTTTCGGAGACGAAGGTTCCTGGTTCAAATCTTAGTAAAGGTAGTTACTTTTATACGGATTTGAATACTAGACAGTGGTTGCCGGTGTACTTTGATGGTTGGGATTTAATTAACCATACTCTCTCAGGAGTGGTCGACCTGGGTCTGTACAAGACTACACCTCATTTACACGTCATACACATCATCGTCATCTCATTGGGCCATGGGGTTGCTTATTGTTCTGAATTGAACAGATTGCAACGTACACATATAAGGAATTAAAAAAAAAAAAAATGCCGCCAGCCGTTCAAAAGTTATTGAATCTGGAAATTCTGAATTTTTTTTCAGAATAATCGAAAATTTTCGCCTGACATCTAGTAAGAAAATAATTTTTATAATTTTTTCCGGGCATGTTATAACAAAAATAAATATACCAGCGTATTCAGAAAGAATTAGAAAATATAACAATCAAAAAAACCCAAAATTGATTTTTATTAAATTTTTCTCTAAATCAAAGGTACCATCCCCCCTTAAGATTTCGGCCTTAGTATGCATTTTACGACAAAAGTTTATATAGTCAAATTTATAGAAAATTAAAAGATGTACTTTTACTTAAAGCATTTTTCTCTACAGAGCTTAGTTTAGCGTGAAAGAATGATTATCCGTATTTTGAAGCCACACTGAAGTAGTTTTTATTTTGCGTCTTTCACTCATGATTAAAATTAGGTTATGTTTGTTGAGGTTAGTTTTTATGTTTATTTCTAATGTTTTATTACTAATGTTTGGTATATTGTTAATTATTTGCATTAGCAAGAGAAAGTTGTGTGAGTGTTTCACACCAGATTTTTATCATTAAAATACATACAAAATGTGACAAATTATGCTGCGGCGGCGGG
The DNA here is from genome assembly GCA_035578175.1 of Catonia carolina. Lineage (NCBI taxonomy): Eukaryota > Metazoa > Arthropoda > Insecta > Hemiptera > Achilidae > Catonia > Catonia carolina. The sequence continues at coordinate 89,846,226 of JAQMRL010000002.1, forward strand.
ATAACAGAAAAAACCCAAATTCTCAGTGCACAGACCAACATTAATTACTGGCGCTAATGAAAATTCAAACAACCGAAATGTGAAAACTAAATTGATTTTTATTTTGTTCTCATTAATTTTTATGAACAAATAACAATAACACCAACAATAAAAACTGCAGTCCCTAGCCGGAAATCGAACCCCCAGAGCTTCAACTTTACTATAACACAATAACAACCGCGCCAAGTAAACAGCCGGTTTAAAATGCAGTCGGTTTTAGATTCTTAGTCAATTGAAGAGCTTACTGAATGTGACTATAGGCTATGACAACTTTGAGAAAAATATGATAAATTTTCTACGACTCCCATTTTTGTGAATATCAGATTTCATTTATTTTTTATTTACATATTACTTATATATTACTTCATGAAAATTTATATTATGCTATCAAAACTTCTTTAAACATAACTTTTCAACATAAACTTACTGTAATGTATATATTTCTTTTACAAGACGTGTAGGCTACTTTCTTCCGCTAAAAATCGGTTTCCTCCATGAATGGATTTTTTAATATAAATACGAGTACTTAACACCTTTTACTGGTGACGACAGATGTTTATGACAACTACAGTTAACTGTTATCATTCTAAAACGACAACGTTTAATAAGACTACAGTCTTATTATTAATTATACAGTGAAGTATTAGTTATACAGTGAATTTCGGTGGAAGATGTCAAGTGACCTTAACACAGATATGCACTAATATTTTTATTCTGAATAGACAAACATTTATGTTATCAATAGAACTATGCATTTAAACACGTTTGTCCATCAAAAATTCTCAGTTTTGAAAAATGTTACGTAACACCTTCATCTACGAAGCTTTTTAATTCAATCAATTCAGTTAATTTGCCGGTATAATTGGGTCACTAAAATATTAGTCATATACTAATAGTAGTTATAATAGTATATGTATAATGTATAGTTATAATAGTTTTTTTTGTTTCTCATATTGAGCTAACATTACGTTTATTATGTGTTGTATCTGTGTAAGAAGAAATAGTTAAATTTAAGGGAGATAGTTAAGGTTAAATTTCCTTTTAATTTTTTTCTCTAAAATAATGTAAAGTTAATTGGTAGAGGTTTTTTGCCATATTTTATTAATAACAGACAGGTGGAGTGTCAAATTATTTACACTCAATCTGTTAGTTGCAGGGCTAAAATAAATAGTTCTGTTTCTTGTCACATGGTCAGCCAATTAAATGACTGAATCATTTAAGAACAGAAGAGGTAGAGGTGCAAAGGACACTAATCAGAGTTATCTCCTCTGAAAGTAATGAATTTCATTATACAGCCAGACCCTGTGGTGAATGAAGTGAAGGTGTCATTTGCAGAGTGGAAAATATGTGCTTTTCAGAGGGCCTGGCATGCTGATAAGTGTACTTTTCCATTCAGTGAGGAAGGCAATGGTAAACCACCTCACTCCTCGTTTTACTTAGTAAAACCTCTACAGGTTCAAACCAGCCTTTCGGCTGATGACCTAAACAACATCATCTGTGTAAGAAGAAATAGTTAAATTTAAGGGAGATAGTTAAGGTTAAATTTCCTTTTAATTTTTTTCTCTAAAATAATGTAAAGTTAATTGGTAGAGGTTTTTTGTCATATTTTATTAATGCTATTTCATAACTGTGCTGATGTTAGTATTAGGTCTATCATTTATTCACATTTTAGTTTTGTTATTTTTATATTAATATTTTATACCAACGTGTTTTTCAATGTTATTGATCATTTTCTCTTTTGTGTGACTTATTTTTTAAGTAATAAGTGATGTATTGGTATTAACTGTTTTTTATTTTTATTTTTTTATCAGTGCAATTATTGTTATTATTATTGTTATTGTAGCAAAACTACAATATGTACTTTTATTTTTGTGCTATGTATTTTTTGTAATTACAGTAATCCTCCTCCAAGCACGGGCTTTGCTCTTTTGGAGGAGTAATAAAGGAAATAAATAAATTCAAAGACGAACAATATTTATAACTAAATTAGGGTATGAAATCAAGTTAATGACATTTAATAAAATATTATAACTTAATAAACACCATATCAAATGTTAAACTATCGTTGAATCTATACGTAACAACAGTTTTTAAACAACAATATTTTTATCAAACAGGAAAAGAGATTGAAATAAAATTCTAAAGAAAATAATACGCTAAGCGAAATCAAACTAATTATTAATCTTTCAAAACAAAATGGAAACGCGATAACATACGGAGAGTACAATGACGCAACGTCACTATGCGTCACATTTTATACTCGTATTGCAAATTAAAAGAAATAATCAAATGTTTAAAACATGCTAACGCAAAGTTAATAATTTATATAATTAAGCAATTAATTTTGTACAAACAAAAATTTATCAAACTAACTACAAAATTCGCTAACTTTGTAGAAAAAAATTAATATTCTAAATAAACCAACAAATAAATACACCCAGAAAGTTTTACGTATTCTTCCACCACTACATCACATATTGTAGTAACCCTAAAATTTCGGGTTGCTTCCCCTTTCCAAAGGTGGGAGTAAATATGTTTTATCTTCTAAACGGTGTATCGTAGCGGAAAATGTATAGAATCGTTTTTGTGACCCTCCCGAAGTACTTCAAGACCATGTAGCTAAAGTTGCCTTTAACCCACCAGGTCACTGAAAAAAACTAAAAAAAAGCTCAAACGTCATACCTTCAACCTTTTAAACTTTCAAACATCATCATTAAACTTTCAAATCTTCAAAATTGTAATTATTGTTATCCACCCAACCTTTTTGGCGGCCGAACTTCACTTTGTGGCAAAGTGCGTGCGCCGCGCCCGCACTTCCATGGGTTTGATCCACTTACCCCACTGATTCGAGACACCGAAGCGGCGCAGCGCCGCTTGAGTGACGAGGTTTATTACAAACTCATCCAAAATAACAATACGAAAAGTCACAGTGAATCATCACACACAAATTAAGACTTTTTTATCATTACTTTGTTTATTTTGCAATTTTAGAAGAACAACCAGCAAAAACGTTCACAACTAAATTAACAAAAAAAAAATCTGGTGTGAAACACTCACACAACTTTCTCTTGCCAATGCAAATAATTAACAATAAAGCTAACATTATTAATAAAACATTAGAAATAAACCAAAAACTAACTTTAATAATATAACCTAATTTTAATCGTGAGTGAAAGGCGCAGAATAAAAATCAAGCTCAGTTTGACTTAAAAATACGGAAAATCACTTTTTCACGCTAAACTAGGCTCTTTAGAGAAAAATGGTATAAATAAAAGTTGTATATCTTTTAATTTTCTATAAATTTAATTATGTACACTTTTGTCGTAAAATGCATACTAAGGCCTACTAAATCTTAGAAATATCGATTTTTCACACGTTTTCGTGAGAAAAAAAACAGAAAATCGCTATTTACCGCTAAACGAAGCGTTATACAAAAAAATGTTTGAAATAAAAGTTGTAAAATTTTAAACTCTCTACATTTTTTATTATATACATTTTCGCGCTATAATACATATTAAAGCCGTAATCTTAAAAAACACTTTTTTTACGTAAAAACACCCTCACCAAGAATTTCAGCAAACATGGCGCCTACCCTATCTTGTAGAGAATAAAAAATTAAGTAAATGAGGTGATTTTTAAAAAAATTGTAGGACCAGTTTTTGAGTAAATCGCAAAAAAGTGAAAAATTACACAAATAAACTACTACTTTCGGTTGACCGATTTTGATGAAAATGTTCGTGTCGGGTCCGGTAGTGGTATGTAACTTAAGTTTCAAGTTTCAAATTCGTACGATGTTCCGTTCTTGAGATATTCTGTTCACACACAGACACACACACACACAGACAGGTGAAGTGTCAAATTATTTACACTCAATCTGTTCGTTGCAGGGCTAAAATAAATAGTTCTGTTTCTTATCACATGTTCAGCCAATTAAATGACTGAATAATCTTTTAATAACAGAAGAGGTAGAGGTATAAAAGACACTAATCAGAGTTATCTCATCTGAAAGCAATGAATTTCATTATATAGCCAGACCCTGTGGTGAATGAAGTGAAGGTGTCATTAGCAGATTGGAAAATATGTGCTTTTCAGAGGGCCCGGCATGCTGATAAGCATACTTTTTCACACAGTGAGGAAGGCAAGGTAAACCACCTCACTCCTTGTTTTAGTTAGTAAAACCTCTACAGGTTCAAACCAGCCTTTCGGCTGATGACCTAAACAGCAACAACGAAATAATAAATGAACATAGAAAAATATCAGAAACATTAATTAAAATTAATTTTGTATACTTTATTTCTGATGAAATCTATTCTAAAAAAAGGTTGCCGAATAAAAAAAATTAATATTGTATACGTAACGAAAATACATTACTACAAAAATATCAATTGTAAAAACAAAATGGAGGAGCTTATTCAGAAGTTACGGTAATTCCAGGAACCTAAATAATTGTACCAAAATAAAATGAGTAATCTCCAATACATTCAATACATATTATTTCTTTATCAGTTTATTTAACAATATGGGGTTATATATTAATGATTGATTTCTCCAATTTACATGTCAAATGAACAATAGCCTAATTTTAGTTTTCTTTTCCGGTTGAAAATTTCGTTACTATTAACAGTTTAAATGATATAAGCCTATCAAATAAATATAGTAAATCACAGACTAATTACATTTACACAGTAAATGTCAGAACATGTTGAGATCAAATTTATAAAGGATTACTTTGATAACATCACTTTCTGTTAGTTATCTGTTCTTGGAAAAAATAAGTTAGATACAGTGTTATTTTGTTACGTAGTAAAATTGATAAGTAGTGTGTGCCAGCCAGTTTTGAGGTTTCATTAGTGTAAAACATGTCATTTATTCTAGTATAAAAATAATTTTTAAAATAAACGGTATTGAAATTATTAAAATATTATTAAATATTATAAAATAAATGTTTTTTTTATTCCTAATTTGTGTACGTTGCAATCTGTTCAATTTAGAACAATAAGCAACCCCATGACCCAATGAGATGAGGATGATGTGTATGACGTGTAAATGAGGTGTAGTCTTGTACAGACCCAGGCCGACCATTCCTGAGAGAGTATGGTTAATTGAACCCCAACCATCAAAGTACACCGGTAACCACAGTATAGTATTCAAATACTATATTGTTATATACTATAATACTATATAATGTTATTTATTATTCTAAATTTAAATCTAATATTTATGTCGTAAATTAAATAAATATAAAAAAAAATTATAACAACTAAAAGTTTAAAGGGGAAGAATAAAAAATATGTTGGTCAGTAGCTGGTTACCGGTCAGTGCAGTTGAGTTTTTTGTTTGTTCTGATTAATAAGTTTAAAATATCTCGCTACAAATGGTAGCGTAAAACGCGGAGGTCCTGGGTTCGATCCCGGCTAGGGTCTGGAAATTATTACAATTAAAACCCATCGCCAACGTTAGATGACCCATCATAGTCGCTAATCACCAAACTGTTGTTGATATAAAAAAAATTGATATGTTTACAAATCAAGTGTATCCAAATTAATTTTAAACAATCTGAAGTTCAAATAAAAAAATCTGGTGTGAAACACACAACTTTCTCTTGCCAATGCAAATAAGTAACAATAAAACTTAACATTAGCAATAAACAAAAACTAACCCCAATAAACATAACCTAATTTTAATCGTGAGTAAAGACGCAAAATGAAAATCAACTTCAGTTGGCTTAAAAATACGGAAAATCACTCTTTCACGCTAAACTAGGCTCTATAGAGAAAAATTTGTAGATCTCTTAAATTCCTATAAATTTGATTATACACACTTGTCGTCAAATGCATACTAAGGCCGAAATCTTAAAAAATAGATTTTTTAAACGTTTTCGTGAGAAAAAAAAACAGAAAATCACTAATTACCGCTAAACTAAGCATTATACAAAAAAATGTTAGAAATAAGAGTAGGCGGATTTTAAATTCTCTACAACTTTTATTAAATACATTTTTTCGCTAAAATGCATACTGAAGTCGCAATCTTAAAAAACGAATTAAGAAAACAGCCTCTCCAAGAACTTCAGCAGACTTGGAGCCTACCCTATCTTGTAGAGTATAAAAAATTTAGTAAATAAGACTATTTTTAAAAAAAATGGTAGGACCAGTTTATGAGAAAATTCAAAAAAGTGAATAATGGCACGAATAAACTACTACTTCCAGTGGACCGATTTTGATGAAAATGTTCGTGTCAAGTCCAGTAGTAGTATCTAACTTAAGTTTCAAGTTTCAAGTTCGTACGGTGTTTCGATCTTAAGATATTCTGTTCACACACACACAGACCAATCACTAAAAACATATTTTTTGGGTTTAGGGGTTTGAAAACGTGTAGATCCGGTGAAAACTCGATTACGAAAAATGAACATGAAAACAATACTTTCCTTCCTATTTATTCATATAAGCAAGAGAAAGTAAAAATAAAATAATGAATTCTTTTAACACAAAAATGTAGTATTTTATTGAAGGTTTTGAACTGAATACTGAAAGGACAAGATGATGTTATGAGTAAATTATTGATCAGAAATTTAGATTTGAAACAAGATGTCCTCCTATATGGTTTATTGTACAAAAATAAATCACCTAAACATATATTTGAACTCAAAACCTATGGTAAACGTGAACAAATTCTACCGACTGAAAGCAAGCACTACATGCAGTACGTTGTATTTTACTAAAAACAGTACAGAGAGGTTTTACGTCTCCTATTGCAAGTTTTTTCTCTTTTTTACTAGTTACAAAACGTGCGGTAGTTATACGAAATCTCCGTAAGAAGTAATAATACAACGAAGTACGAACGCTAGCAGTTTTATTACAGCCGTACTGAAATAACTGTAGTCTTAAAGTGAATGAACCTACGACAGTCCTACGTAGGTCTATAATTAAGTATTTAAGTACCCTTATTTTCAATCGTTCATCAAAATGTAATTTGCTATTTACTTAATTTAATTTCTGTGTATTGAATCATGAAACCCCATCCAATTAGAAACTAACAAACAGCTTAATTATTACATCTAATAATAATCAAATTACACACAAAACCCGATTTATTTATGACCGATAAACATTTTTATATAATTTTTTACCATTTAATAGATACAGTACAGATACATGAACAAGAATTAATTATGAAAGCGTGTAACTATCAGAATGGCTTACTGAACTATTTACTCGGGAGAGAATGTGTGATTGGCTAAAAGGAAAAGACAATCCAGTTTAGTTTTAAAAAAAACTCATAACTTTTCGCAGTCGAAAAAAAGTTAGCACTTATTTAAAGTGTTTTTCTCTAAAGAGCCTAGTTTAGCTTGAAAACGTAATTTTGCAAATTTTTAAGCCAAATTGAGGTTGATTTTCATTTTGCGTCTTTAATTCATGATGAAAATTAGGTTATGTTTATTGAGATTAGTTTTTTTGTTTATATCTAATGTTTTATTACTAATGTTAACTATTTGCATTGGCAAGAGAAAATTTGTGTTTCACACCAGATTTTATCATTTGAAAGTAATTAGGCCTACTTATAATACAGTAGATGGCTTTCTCACATCTTAGACCACGTTTTAATTCATTTCATCAGTTTACCGTAAGTTTCTCTCTCGATTTTTGACAGTATCCGTGTTACCAGTTTTTGATTATCCGAGGTACCCTAACCTCGGATAATCGAGGCTCTACTGTATTTAGTATTCAATTTTATATTTATTTGACAAACAGGAAACGCAAACGAATGGAGAAATCTCTCATTTAGTTTCCGTTATTTCAAATTGAGAAGGTTAACTTTGTAGTGGATACGTGAACAAGCGCGCTGATGGCTAAATGCTTTATGATTCTCTTGACTTAAACTCAATTCTTACTGCAGATAATACTTATTATTACTACTACTTATCTATTTATTACTCTTGAGAAAGTTAGAACGTTGTACTGCTAACTAAATAAAAAAACTAATAGAAGAAACCGGACTCTTTATCTCGTAATGAATTTTTTCTTCACTACAGCTTTGAAATGTGCACACAAGAGAAACAAAATAATCGAAAAACCCCCCTAACTTTCTCCCTATTCTACCCATAGTACATTTTAATGATATATTGACAGTAGGCCTATTGATAATGCATTCACAATAAAATAGCAAACACTAAATAATTAAATCCGGCAAAAACTATTTACTTCATATATACAAATACTAGTAGTTCTTAACAGAAAAGTTTTATGTATTAATCAAGTTCGGACGTGAGACGAACCGATAAAAAAAATGCCAAGAATCTTATGAATATCTAAAATTGTCATTCAACTACGCGCGCTGGACAAATATTATAAAAAAGTTATAGCATTTAAATTTTTATCGTAAAATAAACTGGAAGGTCGCAATATTGTAGAAAATACTCGTACACTCATGTGTTATTTTAACAAAATCACACATTGTTGCTAACGTACAAAAATAAATAAATAACTGACAAAAATTAAAAATTGTCGGTTTATATTTTTTTACAAATTTTGTTACATGCATTTGCTTTGTTAAATAAATTATAATTTTAATATCGTCGATTAAAAACTGTTTTTCTAAGACAGCAAAATCGCTCTGAATTTCTCCGACGAAACCTCTTGGCTTATTAATGTATCCACGAAAAATAACGATCAAAGGAAATTTAAACGAAATCGTTGAAGTTGTTTATTTTCATTATTCTTTTAACAGTCAAATACTCTAACGTTTGGGTTTCACTACTAATTAAAAAAAAAACTCTCAGGGATGGCGGAAAAAACAGTAGTTTCAAGTTTAAGCCCTATCATTACAATAGTTTTAACTGCATAACGAAGCGCGCGCATGCATTCTTACATACCACCACTCTTTCATTTTCTTTGCTTCAAGGTCATGAAATATGAAGATCATGTTCGAATTAGAATACCGAAATACAGCAAAAAGTTATAGAGAGTGTTCTCATAGAAATGTCAAGAATTCAGGAGGGCGTTGCTCACATATCTCCGTAAATGCTTAGTGTAACAACAGTTTCGTTCTAGTACAAAACTTTTATGTTGAGAACAGGTAAATGTAGTCACCGAATTGACAGCGATAAAATAATTACAAATGAACACAATCATTAATTTCAAAATGGCGGCCACGTAACGTTTGAAATGATTGGAAAATAATCTAATACTTAGCAATTGCTAGTTCATTTAAATTAAGTACTATTAATTAAACATGTTCAACGTACGGCAGAAATTTTAAAAAATTGTCCAGGAAAAATGAAAATCGTTGTAAATTTAGGCTGGCTCAATTCAAGAACTTTTCCCATCAAACGTTGTTCAGTTTTAATACCCAATAAAAATTAACACCAACAAGACAGTGCCTTCACAAAGTATGTTTAAGAATTTGAAATTTTACACGGTTACGTTACCATTTTAAAATAAATGGATTGACAGATTAAGTAATTACAATTTTATTTCTCTTGCCCTATATCAAAAAATAAAAGTTATTTTTTCATGTAAATTTTTCACCGGAAATACACATTTTCAGGTCCCTTGAACCCTAAGACCATGTTTTTTCGATTGATATGTGTGTTCATGTAAATAAAATAACTTAAATAAAAAATCGTACAAAATTGAAACTTAAGTACTACGTACATACAGGGCAGGCCATACACGAACAATTTCATCAAAATCGGTCAATCGCATATAGAAATTCAAGCGATTTTCTCAAAAATAGCTTTATATAAATTTGATTAAAACTGCCCCATTTCACAACATTGTATACGCGAAATGTCAACTCAAATTTGCGAGGGAGGGGCTCTGTGCCCTCGTGGTATTTTTTCAAAACGCTTAATATGCATTTTAGGACAAGTGTATATAATTTTTGGTAAGAAAAATAAAAAACCTACCATTTTTTGAATCAATTCGTTTTTTTACAGTGCTTACTTAAGTGCCAAAAGTATTTTTCTTATCAAAATCTTAGTCTAACAGAGGCCGATTTTGGACTAGCGTCATTCAATCATTGGTGGCATTTTTTTTTTTAAATTTTAAGTCGCATCAAGTGCTTGGTCATTAGTGACTACGGTGGATTTTTAACATTATCTGTGGGATTTGACACATGAAAATTTCCAGATACTGGTCGGGAATCGCACTCTGGACCTTCGCGTGGCAGGCCAATGCGCAAACCACTAGGCTACGGAGGCGGCAGTGGTAATTTTTTAAATTGTTATCAATCATTTTCCATCGTCCGTTAGTCCGTCCGACACACCCAGATGTCAGCAACTACAAGAGATAGCAACAAACGGATTTCGGATTCGTAATGTACACAAAAATTAGTGGGCCTCTATTGGGTTTGAAGTTCCGGTTTCGACCGGAAGTGGTCCAAAACCTAAATTCAAGAAATCAAAGTCCGAATTTGGAAACAAAAATAGTGTCATTCGATTCCTCTTAATGAGTAGATACAGAAATTATTAATTGTTTTTGCAATAGGTCAAACGTAAGCCTTTTTCAAAATTGCCACTTGCCATGAGACGCGTCGTCTCATAAAAGAGATTCAGATTCAAAGAGTTCATTATTTACAATGACAAGAGAATGTCGTGTTTCGCACCAGATTTGTTTTTCGTAATGCAACTCTTAAATCACCATAGCGCAGCACGGAAGTCCAATTCGATACGCTTGAAACACAAATAGTACTACGTATAAAGCGAGTTAGCGGATAGCAGGTAAACTAATTTTCGAACATACGTCGTCGATACTATACCTTAACGAGCGAGAGACAGCAGAAGAAGGCGGAACATAGAGACGTAGATCACAGCACAGAGCCAATCGACTTTCGTTAATCGTATCCTGCGTTGTCACGTTGTGATCCCGCTGTGAATGACAGCCTAACAAAATGTCAGCTGGAGTTCGGTGGAACAGAGTGTGACTTAGCGAAGGGCCAACCTCACACCTGACCTTGGCTGTTATTGGCTAGATCTCATCTGCAGTCTTTAGTTCGTTGGGGCATAAGTTTTTTCTTTTACTTAATGAGAGCAGATACCTCCTGAACTCTTGAATGCTAAAGAAACCACCAGTATAAACATCTGGGTTGCCAACGCTCTAAGTAAATAACATTTAAAAAAAATCACAACTTTCTCTTGAAAACGTAAATAACCCCAAATAATCTTATGTTTAATCATAAGTAAACAATCTAAAATGAAAAACAACCTAATTTAAATCATGAGTGAATAGCGCAAAATGAAAATCAACCTCTGTTCTACTTAAAAATACGGGAAATTGACGCTAATTTAGGCTCTGCATTAGAAAATTCTAAAAATAAGGGTTGTAAATTCTTTATTTCCTTTAATTATATACAGTTTTGTCGTAAGATCCATATAAGGCCGCAGTACTAAAAAATCCCATTTTTCCCGATTTGATGACCAAAATACCGAAAATCACTAATTGACGCTAACCTAGGTGTTGCAGAATAAAATGTTGTAGGTTTTTAACTTTCTACAACTTTGATTATACCTACTTTAGCCCTAAAATGCATATTAAGGCCGCAATCTTGAAGAAACCATTTAACGGGCTCCATAACCTACAAACTCGTCAATGAACAAACAAACACTTAATACAACACAATAAATAAAATAATTTGTGTAATATCACATAAAAGTGTGACTAATTTTTACAAAAATACCCGTATTCATAAAAGTACGACAATTTTTAACGCAAGTTTTTAATATTGCAATATGTCATAACCTCAAACTTTTAAGTTTGTTGTAAGAATAAAAATAAATCAACTTTAAGGTACCTACCTTTGAAAACTCGTACTACAATAATATTATAATTATGGAGAAATCAAGTATTTTGATTAATTTTCAGGTAAACAATTAACGTCTGCCACGGTTCGTACCACGTATACAATTGACTAATTAAACACATAGCTAATATCAATTAAATGCATACAAATTAATTACAAATAATAAAATAATTACACAGACAGAATTACTTCTTACTATTGATGGATATGTTACTTTGAAAGATGGAATAACTTACAGATAATTAAGATTACCGATACAATAAAATTAGAATCGTTTAATAATATTGTACTATCTTTATGTACACAAAGCAGCTTCTGACAACAATATCATTAAATGTAGTATTTACATTCAATCAATAACATTGCAATACAAAATTAACGTGCATAACGATCAATATAAAAAAACAACATACATCGGTAAAAGAAAAAGAAAACGGTTCAATAATATTTTTGACCGTTCAGCTTTATCTATTTTCCATTAATGTGTTTTTCCCTCGGAAAAACACCTCTGATACTACCGGTACCTACGAGTTACTGAACTATTTTTTTATAGCTCTGGAACTAGATCAGATCGAGTGCAAATAATTAAAACACCCCACCCGCCTGTTATGACCAAAACGCACGATAAAACTCTAAAATAATTTTCAGTATTTTTAGTTATCTAGGATGGTCGAATGTACACCAAAAATGGATTTTTACATTAATTTGCTTTAGTACGGTAGTTTCTAAAATTGACGTCTAGAAAGTCGTGTAGCCCGACTTTCCGTAAGGTAAGTAGCCTACAATACAATCAAGTAACTGCCTTAATTGGAGGTGCAGGATTTTGCAGTTTTCAGATCAAGTGGCCAGGCAGTGAGTTTTTGGTTGGGAGGCGGTTGCGGCCTCGTAGGGACTGGACGAGAACGCCTCAATTGAGTCCAACACTGCTTCCCCATTATGGGGAGAGTGAACATCAGTTTTATCGCCGCCTCAGATAAAAAAAAGTTAGAATTTAAAAAAAATTAAGACAAAAAAAAGTAAAATTCACTTTTTCAGAATTTTCGGACTCAAACTAAACTATTTTTTACCTCCATAGCAGAGATTAAAATTAAAATAATTCGAAAAAAGATCAGTTTTACAGTTTAAAGAAATGCGCAGTGCAACATATAAATATGAAATCTATTTCTTTCGGGAACTAGATTATTAATCTTGCTAGGAACTAGATTTACTTTTTTTCTAGAACAAATTGAACAGGATATTATATTTGTTTTGTTTAACGTCCGACTATTATATGAACATTAAGGTTAATGAAGACGACGACAAGGAGTGATAGATAACAGCAATCGTGAAAAAAATATGCCATGCTGGCAGACATTTGAACCCAGGATCCCCGACGTAAAACCTACAGTTACGTTGACCACTACAACAACAAAGATATAACGAGCCTCAATTTATAGGTGTGCACGTTACGCTCGAGGATGGTAACCTAACAAGTCATTTGAATAACTGGACTAGTCCATAGATCACACTTATTTTAAAGAAAATACCAGAAACTTAAATATATCAGGAAAAATATATAATACTAACATAAAAACTCGGTACTCTTCCATGTTTTCACATTTTAGGTTTAACGGACTTAAAAGTCATCATGAGAAATTCATTAAAAATACTATACTTTTTTTTTTAAATATGCGTGTACGTTACAACCTGTTCAATTTAGAACAATAAGCAACTTGATGACCCAATGGATTAGAATGATACGTATGAGAGTAAATTAGGTGTAGTTTTGTACAGACCATTCCGGAGTAAAAATACAAATAACAAAATATATGAATTCAGGTGACAGACATTGAGATGTTTTGAACATTGAAAAGTAAAAATAACTTAAAAACCACGGAAATTTTACAGTTTTTAAAGAACTAATAGAAAAATTAACAAATGATAACAATTCAAAATCAAAATCTTTGTACTAGAGATACTAACAACTGGGAAAACTTAACGGGCCAAACACTGTACATTTAACAATACAAAAATTACGTATTTTTGGAAAAACTATAATCCTTTTTCGGAAAAACATAATTGCAGAAACACCCGAGATCGTTACTAATTACGTGGGTTACTTTTTTTTTCAATGGACGGTTATTTCAACTAGCCGAGAATCAAACGGAAACTTAAGCTTCAAATTCCAGCATTAAACAGCTACACGGGGATAAGATACCATATTTTCAAAAAATGAGCGTTTCAAAATTTACCAACAAGTTCTATAGAAATCCGAATCAATATTTTAAAATAAGTACCCTACGATACGAAATCACAAATTATAAAATTTAATTGACCAATTATTTTAGTTGTCCTCACCGTATATTTAAACGAATGGTATTTTATAACGTTCAAATTACAAAACAAATAACATTGATTATTTTTATGATCGGTTAGTTTACGCAGGCTTTGTTGATGCAGTCAGTGAGATTAGAAAGACCTCTTATTGATTTAGTTCACGACACAAATACAACCGTAACGTACAATGGAATTCAAAATATCAAGTAGCTTAGGATTTAAGTTATGAAGGGGTGAAACGAGAATAACATAAAAAACCAGATAGGAAACAGATGTCAAGGCTTCGAAAGTCCGGAAACGGATTAGAACTAGGCTAAGTGTTCAAAAACTATTCTCAGATATACAGAAAACAAAGATAAGCTAGTTTATACAAGCATGAGTCTTAAACCAAACCCAATTACTGTAAGCCGAACAAAAATCTCACTTGGACATCCTTTTATTTAATAACCTTTTGATTGTATAAACTGGCATAAACCTCCCTTTCATGACGAAAATATCTGACATTAAATTTTTATATTTTTACTTTTTCTTGACCTATGTGAGTGTATAAAGAAGGAAAGTATTGTTTCCATGTCGATTTATTGAAATCGAGTTTTCACCAGATATAAAAGTTTTCGGTCTTCTGAACCCAAAAAAACAACATGTTTCTACCGATTAGTCTCTGAGTATATGAGTGAATATATCTCAAGCGTGTGAACAAATTATCTCAAGCACAGAATATCGTACGAAGTCGAGACATGGAACTTAAGTTAGGTACCAGAATTGGACCCGACACGAACATTTTCATCAAAATCGGTTAACTGGAAGTAGTAATTTATTTGTGCAATTTTTAACATGAACCGATTTAAGTTCTAGTTTATTTTTAATTTAATCATTAGCGACTACCGCGGGTCACAGAACAGTGAGTTGTACACTAATTTTCCTTCCAGGTCCTAGCAATGAATCGAACCCTTAACTTCTGCTTCACATACTACGCAACACAGGCCCCAACTACCCTATGATCTGATTTTGAATAGAAAACACGGATTTCAAATTTAAGTTGGTGTGATTATTCATCGCTTTGTGTGAGGTAGACATGTTACCAAAAGCCTAATCTAACCGACGATTAACATTTATCTCGTAGCAAATATACCAATGACTACTCAAGAAGTTAATAATTAAACTAATCTTATGTTGTGTGTGTTTTAATTGTAAACAACTAAAATCAAAAAATTAACCCAAGCTCTAAAATTCTTGATACATTATACAACACCACAACAGGGTAAATTTAAAACGAAAAATTTAAGTTTTGTGTCGCATACATCGTGCAACTGCCCAGAGCAAACAGGTGAAGTGTCAAATTATTTACACCCAATCTGTTCGTTGCAGGGCTAAAATAAATAGTTATGTTTCTTATTACATGGTGGGCCAATTAAATGACTGAATCATTTAAGGACAGAAGAGGTAGAGGTGTAAAAGACACTAATCAGAGATATCTCCTCTGAAAGTAATGAATTTCATTATACAGCCAGACCCTGTGGTGAATGAAGTGAAGGTGTCATTTGCAGAGTGGAAAATATGTGATTTTCAGAGGGCCCGGCATGCTGATAAGCGCGCTTTTTCATTCAGTGAGGAAGGCAACTGTAAACCACCTCACTCCTAGTTTTACTTAGTAAAACCTTTGCAGGTTCAAACCAACCTTTCGGCTGTTGACCTAAACAACAACATCGTGCAACTAAATTTCAACAATTAAAAGACTAAACCATACATTTTAGAATCAATAATTTTATAAACAGCTTGGCATAGTGTTTAAAGTAAATGTTGTGTTTAAAGTAAAGGTGTTAAAGTAAAGGTGTTTAAAGCGTATTTTACTGGGTTAAGTCCCAGGTTTGATCTCCGGCTGGGTCCACAAATTATGACTAATTAAAACCTTGGGTATTCTATAACCCACTAATGAGCAAGCTTTAAACGTGACTTAAAACTAAAAATAAAAATTAAGTTACATAAGTTATTGTCGTTTCGGGCCATTTTAAACCAAGTTAAGTAATTTCAAATAAATTTACTAGCGATGTAAATTCTTAGTATTCTGTAGGCCTTTCTCTTTTAATAGATAGTAATTTTTAAAACTGTTATCTTATGATTTTGTTTTGTCCGTCCTTCCATCACACCCAGATGTCAGAAACTACACGAGATAGCAACAAACGGTTTACGGATTCATAATCTACACAAAAACGTTAGTGGGTTTGGATTGGATTTGAAGTTCCGGTTACGACAGGAATTGGCGCAAAATCGGAAGTAAAAACTCAAAGTCGGAATTTGGAAACAAAAATAGTGTTATTCGATTCCTCTTTAAGAGTAGATACAGAGTAATCACTAATGGTTTATGCCATTCAAGTCAAAGGTAAGCCTTTTTAAAAATTGCCACAAGCCATAAGACGCATCGTCGTCTCATGAAAGGAATTTTTCAGGCATTAACTTTTTTTAAATTTTCAGTGGAAGCCCTTAAAGTGTCATTAATCCGTACTTGGTAAGGTCGATTAATTTTTTGATTTTCTTGATTAATTTCAATTTTATCATTCCTTTTAACTTTCTTACACCGGTTATCCTTATAGTGTCAAAATTTGCCCACATTTTATTTCTGTATCAATTTTCCTTGATTCTACACAGGCGTCGTTTGAATTTAATTTCAGTTTCCCGAACGACTCAGTTCTTTGTACAGTGATGAGACAAAGTAAGTCACTAATTTCCCACATACCAACTTCAATTGTAATGAATAAAATACCAATCTCAAACTAGCTTTTAGTAGAACAACAAATGAACAATCAATTATTACTTTTAAAAATTAAATTAATTTTCACCAACGGAAGTCCCTAAAGGTTACATGACATCGCACGTATAGTATTGTTGCAATATATTAGGACAAAAAAAACAACAGGAAAACATAAATTAGTTTACTATCAAATAGTTCCATAATCGCACTGATAAAAATACACCGTTATTGAAATGCGTGTAGATGTATAAATAATATCTCTAGTGGTCTAATAATTTTCAACGCACTCAATTTATAGTTACGCATGCTAGCGCAAAAAAAACATACTAATTCCCTCCTTTTTTCCTATATCTCCTCCAAATAATTTTTCACACGAGACTGCCAATTCAATTTACATTGTAGTAAAACACCTGATACTTATTTAAACACGTAAAACCCCTTAAGGGGAGGGGGAACCTACAAAAAACCATGTAGGCCTATTGGCCTACCTGTGTACGTTGTTGCTATTTAGTGGATTTTCGTGTGCCTAAATTAAGTGCCGATATTCTTTTAATTCCCCATTCTTTCAGTTGCCCATAACGGGCAGGTGGATTGTTAAATTAATTGCATTCGATCTGTTTGTTCCAGGGCTACAAAAAGTAGTTCTATTTCTTATTACATAGTCAGCTAATTATATAACTGAATTATTTAAGAACAGAAGAGGTAGATGTGTAAAAGACACTAGTCACAGTTAACTCCTTTGAGAGTAATGAATATCTCCTTTGTTCACTATACAGCCAGACCCTTTGGTAAATGAAGTGGTGTCATTTTCAGGGTGGAAAGTGGGTGCTTATCGGAGGGTCTGGCATACTCTTTCAACTCAGGCAATAGTAAACTACCTCGCTCCTCGTTTTTACTTAGTGAAACCTCTAGAGGTTCAAACCAGCCTTTCGGGTGTTGACCTAAACAACATTCTTTCAATTAAATCCTGAAAAAAAATTTAAAATTTGTCCACCGTTCCCAAAAATCATAACTTGGCCAATTTAAAAGAAATTGGTAGTATAAAATTAACGGAAAATCCGATTACAGAGCATCGTTTATGATTGTTATATTTTTTAATAAAATTCAATGGTTTTCTTTAAAGAAAAATGGCTCTAACAAAAGAAAATCTTTCTATCAAGTTATGATTTCTAAAACATGGTAATATTTTTCATTTTTTTTAATGAGGCAATAGATTAAAATTTTTACAAATAAATGTTAATTTTCCTGTAAAATTATTTTTGTTTTTATTTATTTATTGATGTAAAAATAACTTTAAAGTAAATATAATGTTCTGAGAATTATTTACAATACAGAAGTGGAGAAACCCTTTTCAAAAAATTATTATGTTGAAGGTAGACTCCCTCTTAATAAAATTTGGTGTGAAACACACACACCACTTTCTAAAATATATATAACCTATGTTTAATCATGAATGAACGACGGTAGCCTATATGAAAATCAATTTCTGTTAGACATAAAATTACGGAAAATCACTAATTAACGTTAAACTAAGCTCTGCAGAAAAAAATCTTGAAATGAAAGTTGTAGGTTTTTTAATTTTTACTAATCTCAGTTATATATTTTATAGTCTACCTTTTGCACACCAAGGTTCTAATTAAGAAAAAAAACCACTTTTACTGACTTCAATGAAAAAATTCAGGAAAAACACTAATCGAGCTAAACATTGTAGAAAAATTAAGACAGTTTTGCCCTAAAATTCATACTAAAACCGCAATCTCAGAAAAAGAAAACACGTTACTACAAAAAGACAACCCCCTACCCGCGATTTTCAGCAGACATGCCTATGACCCTGTCCGTATCATGTATAGCACAAAAATTAAGTGACTGGGGCGATTTTAAAGAAAATCGTAGGAACCGTTTTTAAGTAAATTGCAAAAACTAAAAAAAATACATAAATAAACAGTAGGTAGTTTATTCATCGACCAATTTTTACTTTCGTGACCTTACTTCCGACTGACCAATTTTGTTGAATATTTCATGTCGGATACACTAATATTTCCCCTTAAGTTCCAAGTTTCAAGTTCCATTTTAAAAATATTTTTTCAAATACAGACACACATAGTCTAGACTAATAGGTAAAATCGTGTTTTTCTTGGGTTTAGGGGACCTGAAATCGTGTATTTCCGGTGAAAACTTATTTCGAAAAACCGACATGAAAACAATAGACTACATTCTTTCCCTGTATTTCATGTAAACTAATAGTAAGACTTCGTTTCTAACAGTTTCAAATTAAATTGAAAACGTTTTTGAAATATTGTGATTATAAATAGTACTGATGATAACGTAATACAAAAATAAGATAAAGAAAAAAAGACCAGTAGCATAATTATCATCTAATGAAGAGAAAAGTTTTCTTACTATTTAAAACAATGGCAAAAGTTTTTAAATACAAAGCAAACGAGCAGCCTTATTAATAGATTTTTTATTACATTAAAAAACATAAAAATGTACATAAATAAATTTAATTATCATTACTAATACATAAATACCACACAAAATATATATGTAATAATTCAACACTGATTGTTTTATAAAAAATGCAGTAATGAAAAGCAATCAATTAAATGTCAGTTTTCACTAACAAAATGTATCGCATAAATGCTTACGTGACTAATTGCACGCAAGAAATGGTTTTTACTTGTAAGTTTAATTATTGAGTTTGAAATAGATAGCGTACTGGTGACAAGAAAAAACATTTTTAATCCTATAGGCCTACATTACAGAAAACTTCATTTATTTTTTAACTAATATAAATATATTAATCTTGGCCCATAAAAGACAGGTGGAGTAATAAATTATTTGCACTCAATCTGTTAATTCCAGGACTAAAAAACCTTAGGCTAGTTTTGTTTCTTTTCATATGATCAGCCGATCAAATGACTGAAACATTTAAGAACATAAGAAATAGGCGGTGTAAAAGACACTAATCAGAGTTATCTCTTCTGAAAGTAATGAATTATACAGCCAGACCCTGTGGTGAATGAAGGTGTTTTTTCCAGGGTGGAAAATACGTGCTTTTTAGAGGGCATGGCATGCTGATAAGCAAATTTTCAACTAGTAAGGAAGGCAAAGGTAAACCATTTTACTCCTCGTTTTTTTTTTAATAATAAAACCTCTAGAGGTTCTAACCAGTTTTTCGGTTAATTACCTAAACAACAACAATGACTCGTCAATACGGATGATAATTTGAACAATTTTCGACTCGTTTCTACGAGTCCTTTTGTTCAGTACATCAATTACATAAAATAGATAATTATGATACAATGAAACCATAACAATTATAGGGAAAATTTATAAAATTAGTACTCCACAAACGTTGATCAAGATAAGTTGGAACATCACAGCAAACCATCTATCATTGCGAGCAATGACAACACGGTTACCTTCAATATAAGCATATTAAATATATTAATATATAAAATATATTATAAATATATTAATCTTGGCCCATAAAAGACAGGTGGAGTAATAAATTATTTGCACTCAATCTGTTAATTCCAGGACTAAAAAACCTTAGGCTAGTTTTGTTTCTTTTCATATGATCAGCCGATCAAATGACTGAAACATTTAAGAACATAAGAAATAGGCGGTGTAAAAGACACTAATCAGAGTTATCTCTTCTGAAAGTAATGAATTATACAGCCAGACCCTGTGGTGAATGAAGGTGTTTTTTCCAGGGTGGAAAATACGTGCTTTTTAGAGGGCATGGCATGCTGATAAGCAAATTTTCAACTAGTAAGGAAGGCAAAGGTAAACCATTTTACTCCTCGTTTTTTTTTTAATAATAAAACCTCTAGAGGTTCTAACCAGTTTTTCGGTTAATTACCTAAACAACAACAATGACTCGTCAATACGGATGATAATTTGAACAATTTTCGACTCGTTTCTACGAGTCCTTTTGTTCAGTACATCAATTACATAAAATAGATAATTATGATACAATGAAACCATAACAATTATAGGGAAAATTTATAAAATTAGTACTCCACAAACGTTGATCAAGATAAGTTGGAACATCACAGCAAACCATCTATCATTGCGAGCAATGACAACACGGTTACCTTCAATATAAGCATATTAAACGGACCCATTAACAAATATTTTATTTTAAAATTAAAAATCTGATGTAAAACACACACAATTTTCTCTTGCCAAACCAAATAATGTACAATATAACCTAACATTAGTAATTAACAATAAAACTAACCTCACAAAAAAAACTTAATTTCAATAATAAGAGTAAGATGCAAAATGAAAACCAACCTTACTTTGGCTTCATAACATGGAAAATCACTCTTTCACGCTAAACTAGGCTCCGTAGAGAAAAATGCTTAAAATAAACGCATAAAAATGCTTAAAAAAGTCTGTTGTAGATCTTTAAATTTCCCATAAAGTTGATTATATATTTTATACTTTGTCGTAAAATGCATACTACAGCCGAAATCTAAAAAATTCATTTTTTACAGATTTTCATGAAAAAAAAGAAAAATCACTAATTTCCGCGAAACTTAGCGTTAGCCTAAATGTTCTGTATTTTAACGACGTTACGTATTTACATGCTGTATTGTGCGTACACCAGTATTGAAACTGAGTATTCACCAAATTAAAAACAAGTTTTTCAGATCCGTATAGGTTAAGCAGGTTTCGGACAACCGCTGTTCGACATTAAGTTCAAAAATATTAAAATTATAAACATTAGAGACCAACAGGCATTAACGTGAGCCTAAATAAGATGTTTTTTTCACAATCAATAAAATGACACTGACACTTTACATTATATTAAAATCCGAATGAAATAATGTATAATAAAAATATTATATAATACGATCGGTGGAGTACAAATTTGTGAAGTCATCAGAATTTGTACTGTTTAGTATACAGCAGTACAACAATACGACTTGGATCACACTTTTGTTTATATTAAAAATGGTTGGCACGCCTGATCGGCGGATAGCATACTCTGCGCCTAGACAAGTATTGCATAGCTTTCTTCTACACAGCGAGACTATAAGAATATGCTGCTTGTCATTGCAGAACACTACTACGGTTTAGTATAAAATCTAGTATGTGTATTCATGCTAGGAGTACATTATTACAATGGCATAAGCTGCATAAAAGAACGGACTTTTACCTTTTCTACAAGAATGTAAAATACATTTAAATATTCTCTAAATTATTTAAACAATCTAAAATAAAATTGGGTTAATCTAGTCCACAATAATATTTCCTGAATTACGTATTTATTTTGACAAAATTAAAATGATCAACGGGTTATTTTTAACTCGTACTATTGAATTAAAATTAACCAAGACTACTATAAACGTGAGCAATGATATCAACATATATTTAACAGCATTGAACGAACTGCCAAATGGACACAGGGATTATTGGACCTTTGATATTTAAAATACGCTGACAACCTTTAAAAACTAAATCACACAAGACTTAGTTAGCCGACTCCCGTTCAACCAACTCTCCCGATGATCCGAACCAACCAAAATACAATCGAAATAGCATAATAGTCTCTGAATGGTGTAAACTTTTCAAAATAAAAAGTCCCTTTAGAAAGTAAAATTTCCCTTTTGATTATTCTTACAAAATATAATATAAATCTTTATTTTGAAAATTTGAAAATCATATGGAATTAATTATTTTACTGTAATTTGTTATAGTTGCATTCAGTAACTCATGCATTCAATACACAAGAAGTGATTTAATACATTAATATATAATAATTACCGTATGGCATCGAATTTAAGACGCACCCCAAAAATATAATCATATTTTGTGGGAAAAAATAAAGGACGGTAAAATTAACGTTTACAAAAAGTAGGTATTAAACAAAAATTTAATTGCGTGCTAAAAGTGTTGAGTTGTACATCCTCTTAAAATAAATGACAGTAATTGCAGTTAGTTTATGAACTTAATTAATTAATATTTAAAACTTTGATGATCCTGTTGCGAGTTCTAATAAAGAGTCATAATTAGGTAATTAAAAATACAAAAATTAACATATGGGAATGGATTGAACGAGGATTTGGTACAAACATGGATGTATTGTTTGAACTTGGCCACTGAGACATTAATAAACCCTTACCACCACACACAAATACACATAACTGTTTGTTTCTTAAATTTTTAACTGAAAGTCAAAACTTGGTCCACGTGTCCGTGAGTTGTGAGTGTAGTAGTAAGGGTTCTATAAACCTAAGCGGTCTAATTGCTTCAGACATAACAGGTATTGAATACCTGTATTGAAATACAGCGAATTTAAGACGCACCCTGATTTTGCGAACGAAGATATTGCAAAAAGGATGCATTTTAAATTAGATGGAATACAGTAATTAATTAATAACATTGATTTCCATTTTCCATGAGTTATTGGAAAAATCATTATTTTTTTTTTCATTAATTTATCTCGTCGCTAAAATCAGCTGTTTAACAGCTGATTTTCGGAGACGAAGGTTCCTGGTTCAAATCCTAGTAAAGGTAGTTACTTTTATACGGATTTGAGTGCTAGACAGTGGTTACCGGTGTACTTTGATGGTTGGGGTTCAATTAACCATACTCTCTCAGGAATGGTCGTCCTGAGTCTGTACAAGACTCATTTAGACGTCATACATATATCATCCTCATCTCATTGAGTCATGGGGTTGCTTATTGTTCTGAATTGAACAGATTGCAACGTACACACATTAGGAATTAAAAAAAAATTAATTTATCTTTTAACCCACCGGGTTGGTCTAGAGGTAAAGTCGTCGCCAAAATCAGCTGTTTAACAGCTGATTTTCGGAGACGAAGGTTCCTGGTTCAAATCCTAGTAAAGGTAGTTACTTTTATACGGATTTGAATGCTAGACAGTGGTTACCGGTGTACTTTGATGATTGGGGTTCAATTAACCATACTCTCTCAGGAATGGTCGCAATGAGTCTGTACAAGACTACACCTTATCATTCTCATCTCATTGGGTCATGGGGGTTGCTTATTGTTCTGAATTGAACAGATTGCAACGTACACATATTAAAAATTAAAAAAAAAAATTATCTTTTAAAACGCTTTCACTCACTAACAGGGAAATTTAACACAAAGAAAAATCTGTTAAGTGGTAGCACTGACCCATGAGCACATAACAAAATTCCCTGTTCTTTATTCTATTTAAGCAATACTATCATGCTATATCGAATGGACTGTAACTGATCGTAACACAATGAGTAAGATGTGTAGTACATCTCACAAGCTAATTAAATAAGCGCATACAGTCATAAATTAAAATACCTATATGTAGGCATTATCAAAATTATTTTTAAATATATGGTTAAGGTACCACGTAGAAGTAAATTTTCTTGTACGCTACGTTTAACTTTTTTCAAATTAAGCTCTCCACGTGCACATTTGCAATCCTTTAATATTATTTTTTCTGAATTTCCGATTAAAACTGAAAAAAATCTGGTGTGAAACACTCACACAACTTTCTTTTGCCAATGCAAATAATAATAAAACATTAGAAATAAACAAAAAACTAACCTAAAAAAACATAACCTTATTTTAATCATGAGAGAATAACGCAAAATCAAAATCGACCTCAGTTTGGCTTAAAAATACAGATAATCACTCTTTCACGCTAAACTAGGCTCTGTATAGAAAAATGCTATAAATAAAAGTTGTAGATCTTTTATTTTCCTATAAATTTGATTATACACTTTTGTCGTAAAAAGCAAAACTTACTAAGGCCGAAATCTTAAAATAAACCAATTTTTCACACGTTTCGTGAAAAAATAACAGAAAATCGCTAATTACCGCTAAACTAGCCGTAATCTTTAAAAAAACCATTTCTTTACGTGAAAACAGCCTCACCAAGAATTTCAGCAAACATAGCGCCTACCCTATCTTGTAGAGCATAAAAAATTTAGTAAACCAGGCAATTTAAAAAAAATTGTAGGACCACAGTTTTTGAGAAAATCGCAAAAAAGTGAAAAATTACACGAATAAACTACTACTTCCGGTTGACTGATTTTGATGAAAATGTTCGTGTCGGGTCCGGTAGTGGTATGTAACTTAAATTTTAAGTTTCAAATTCGTACGATGTTCCGTTCTTGAGGTATTCTGTATACACACACACACACACGCGCGCGCGCGCACACACACACACAGAGACCAATCGCTAAAACCATGGTTTTTGGGTTCAGGGGGCTGAAAACGTGTAGATCCGGTGAAAATTCGATTTCGAAAAATCGACATGAAAACAATACTTTCCTTCCTACAGGCAAGAGAAAGTAAAAATAAAATGCCAGTGCAGTGCTTAGTAACTAACTAGTGGTTTCCATGACACTAAATGGTACAGTCAGGAGCGTTTCCTAGTTTCATGAATGAAATTATGCAGTTTTGAAAACTCTGGAAATCTTTAACTGTTCGCTGACCCTTTCAGAGAATTCAGGGTTTTTTATAGATGTTTAGACGTAATAAATTAAATAAACAAATGAATTGTCAAACAGATAATTATTATCTGTTTGGTTCAGATTACCATTTGCTCAACCGATCAGTTAAGGTTTCAACAAAGTTGATTGATAGAAAGTATTTTTCTGAACTGAAATTATTTTATTAAATAAAATAAATTTTTATTACAAAAAATATTTCATTATATTGTTCTATATAATAATAAATAATTATTTCAACTGAATTATCAATCTCGTTTGAAATTAATTTTTAACTACGTATCTGTTCTTAAAATAAACTAGGAAAATTATAAAAACAAAAATAATCTCGGTGTCAAGGTTTAAATCAACCGTACACACAAACACACTAAACATTTCCCGTTTCGTTTTCTTACACTACACGATAACGTTCATGTTCCTGCTTATGTATTATTTTTTAAACATAAAGCCAATCGGATGTCACGTACGTGCCAAAATGTACACAAATCGTAAGATGAGTTTTACTTTATCGAGCCAGTCCAATAAAATTAATTCGGAATGTAACGAAAACGTGTATCAACGCAGAGGAAGTAAAAAAACATTTTAAATAAATGAATCAGAAAACACGAGACATCTTATCAGTGTAGATAAAACACTTGTAATAATTTTGTCTACAGTGTTTATCTGGACAAGGCGATACAAAACTGCATTTCTGCTAAACGTTAAATTCATGCCTCTTTATACATCCGGTCTAATTCGTCTATTTTATAGGGACCACCTACACAAAATTAGAGAGCATCTAATTTTCTGCTGCATACTAAATCCATGGCAAAAAGACTTTTTTGTAATATTTCATCTACATTGGACAGTCATCTTGCATACCTCAAAAAAAGTAAAATGATTTGTAACTAAAGTGCGATTTTTTTTCCTAATTTGTGTATGTCGCAATCTGTTCAATTTAGAACAATAAGCAACCCCCATGACCCAATGAGATGAGGATGATGTGTATGACGTGTAAATGAGACTGTGTAGTCTTCTACAGACCTAGGCCGACCATTCCTGAGAGAGTATGGCTAATTAAACCCCAAACATCAAAGTACACCGGTAACCACTGTCTAGTATTCAAATCCGTATAAAAGTAACAGCCAGGGATTTGAACCAGGAACCTTCGTCTCCGAAAATCAGCTGTTAAACAGCTGATTTTGGCGACGACTTTACCTCTAGACCAACCCGGTGGGTTGAAGTGCGTTTTATTTATTAAGGCCTTCGGGCCAGCCCAGTCAGTCAGCTGGTAGAAAGTCGCTATTATTTGTTAAGTAACACCGGTTGGGCAAGCGACTTTGTTTGGTGACCAGTTAACAGCCATCCATGAACAAACTCTACTGGGGGTCCCTGTTCAAACTTATGTCTAATCCGCGTCAAAAAAAAAATACAGCAAAAAGCAATGATCAAATTGGGTAGTTGTCAACAATGTACAGTTCCCAATAACAAATAAAAGCTAAAAAAAAATTATAAAAACTATCCGTACTACTACAGTAGTCCTTGCCACACGAAAAGTCCAGCGTGAAAACTACATTACACAAACTACCGAACGGAAAAATACAATACTACTTCAAATAAAAGCTTGTGTCTATTTTATCGTAAATTCATTTGACTAATTGTTTTAATACAAAAACTAGTAAATGATACGGAAATTCATGCATAACAATGCACAGTTTTAAGCCTGTTGTCTGTGAATGATCGTCTTGTCTTCACAGTTAAATAGTACTGTATGCAAAAAAATCGATTACCTATGTTAGTTTTATGTTTTAGATCCGACTGTTTTGCAGACATATGTTAAAGATCATAGTTATCGTTATAATGCGAATATAAAATCCCATACTTTATTGTAAAATAAAACAAAAATAAATATATTTTAATCACTTTGATTGCCAACTTCACCTGCTAAGATAATTTAAAAGTACATATTTAAACATTCTTAATTAAACAAGAAGAATGTTCAATTTATCATGTTTTCTACGTGCAAAAAAAATTACATTAGTTTTAAAATTACATACTACTGAATTATAATAATTATTACGTAACAAATTTCAGATTAGATATTTTGAACTGCTTCCAATTAGAGCAAAATTTATCTGATATCGGAATAAGTGATAAAATCCTGTTGTTAATCATCAGCCAAAAGGCTGGTTTGAATCTCTACTGACTTTAGGACGTAAAACGACAAGTGAGGTGGTTTATACCATTGCCTTCCTCACTAAGTGGAAAGTCTGCTAATCAGAATGCCAGGCCCTTTGAAAAGCATATACTTTCCACTCTACAAATGACACCTTCACATCATTCATCACAGGGTCACGTTGTATAATGAAATTCATTACTCTCGGTAAGGAGTTAACTCTGACTTGTGTCATTTACACCTCTACCTCTTCTGTTCTTAAATGCCTCAGTCATATAGTTAGCTGACCACGTGGTAAGAAACAGAACTATTTTTTTGTAGCCCTGGAAATAGTAGATCGAGTACAAATAATTTAACACTCCACCTGCCTGTTATAAACAAAGATAAAACGCTAACAAACCTATGAAGGCTGCAAAAAAGCTTCAAAAACAGTTTCAGTTTAGTGGTGAGGTTTTCAACGGCTCTAAACGACACAGAACAATCATATCAACATAGTTAACCATATTACCACCAGTAGAAAAGCTTTCTCTATTCTTTATTTTACTAATAAACAAGGATCATACGATTGTCTTATTTACACTAATATATAAACAAAACCATAAAAGAAAAAGCGTTCTGAATGTTGGAAGATGTCTTTGTCGTAGGTCCAAGGGATCGCTTTCGGTGGTCCCACACCTTATTTTTATTTTCCATTATTTACGAGTTTCGTTCGAAATTATTCATTTTTTCAATTACGTAGAGTATCTAGTAACATAGTATTAAATATCTAAAAATGTGTGCTAACATGTTGACTTGTATTTCAAGATTATTTTCACGTAAAAATATAAACAAGGTAATAATCTGTAACAATCTTCATAAATAAAATATAATTTTCATCAAAATTTATTCAAAAATGACACCGGTATTGATAGATAATACTAGTAAAATAATAAATGTTATGATAAAACGATTTATCATATTACGACAATTTTGACATGTTTAATATAGGAAACTGACAAAAAAAAATACGTACAGTATAACTAATTCTATTTCACGCGGTCTTTCCTAAGATTGAATCAATTCAGATTTGCCACACACAAGGCATAAACAGAAACTGGAAAAATGTAAAATTATAGATTGTGACATACTTACTAATAACTTAGCAAAATAGGAAGCATTATGACAAACTTACCTGAAACAAAATAAACAAAAATTGTATTAAAGAAACGTACGCTTTTATTAAAAAAAACATGTACAGAAACAAGTTGGTTCCTACCTCAGATATAAGACTGTACTTGTCCAAACTCAAAAAATTGTTTGACTGTTTTGAGCCCAACTTCAAAAAAACTGTGCAGCAAAGCAAAGACAGGGCTCCCATTAATGTCCAAGTAAAAATAGTGAAAAAAGTGTTTATATTTATCAAAAGTCAATTTTTTTGTACAAATAACAGAACTAATGGATAACAAGTTGAATTTTAAAACATTTTTAGTTAAAAAGTATTTTTTATTAAGGTTAATGTTATTTTTTATTAGGTTTTAATAACGTAATCACAAAATGTAGTACTCATACTATTTTAATTTGCTTTTATTGCAACCCCAAAAGTTGATTTTGTAGTATTGGCTCCAGACAAAAATCTAATTCAGGGGTACAATTCATGAAAATAATTTAGTAAAAGAACTGAAAAAAGTTGAGAACCACTGAGCTAAAGCAATACATAAAAATTAATTTCTAAACATGAATTTTAACCACTTCGAAAGAACTTGATTTGAAATAAATAATGAAAATCAACCAGTAATAACAAGCAGCTTTTATTGACATTGCCAGAATTTTAATAAAATTACATCTGTATTACTTTAAATTTTTATACATGAATGAATATTAAACTGTTGACAAATTAGATACTATAATACTTAAGAAATATTATCTGCTGTAATCCAAGAAGGATACCATTTACAGTATACATTATATTACAGTACATAGCTACAGTCTGTGGTAGTTACTCGAACGATCTAAGTGAAAAGATCAATGACCGACGGTAGAAGAGTATGAAGAAAGCCGGCCTTGAAAAGAGCTTCACTCTATCTTAAAATCCAAAATACATGGCAAGAAAAATCTTATTTAATTTATATACACACCAAGTAATTTTATACCTGATAAACAGCGTAAAATATTATCAGAATTATTCTTTGTTCCAAACAAAAATTCGAACGGTTAAAATATATTAAACGTCATCGTACTTCATTTAGAAGATTTTTGTATTAATAACAATGTTCTTTAAGTACTTCAAAAAAATTAACTCTGCACGGTTTTTGTACTACTTACATCAGCAAGCGAAAATTTATAGTAACGCGTACGAAAAATTAAAGATGGAGCCTGTATTTAGAACCGTGTATCTCACCTAAAAAAATACATAAAAAATCAAGGTACACCTCATTTTAAACTTTGGTTTGTTATTTTAAAAATCAACAATTTCTTTAGAAACCCTTTCAACTTAAAATTATTATCTGTAGTGAAATTTCATTCCCTTATTAATTAAACGGATAACTCGTAACGTCTATCGGGAATAAATAACAATTTTTCTTTAAACGCTATAATCCCTTTACCCTTTGTACTAAAAGGCTAAATTTCTGGTGACAATTAGAAAATATCCCGGAACACTTTCTAAAACACCATATTTTTACCTCTTAAAATTGATTGTACTACGTTCTGAAACATATAGGCTCCGTAAAAAAGCAAAAATCAAGTAAAAAGCAAAATAAGCAAATAGGCCTATACTTTGTTTCCAAGTCGCCAGAAAATGCCTATTACACAACTATTATTCGTAATTTAAACGAATAAAATAAGAAAAACAAAGTTTTAAAACAGGCCGTATCTGAAATTTTTATGGTTTTCAATAAGTTAAATACGCTGTTCCAAACACAGGCTTCATCTTTTATTTTACTTATAGTCTAATAGACTGGTATTCTAAAACAAATTTTGGCGAGAATCTTTGAAGGGATTAAAGATATTGAAAATTGGTTTTTGGGACTAGTTTAAAAATTAGAAAGGCGGTGTTTAAATTATGTATTCCATGGACTTCATTGTTACTGGCCACGGCGACCGAAAAATTATTAAGTATGTAATTCGTGTAGTTCAAATAGATATTACACTGTTTGGAACAACTAAACAAAAAAAAATGTAAAATGTTTACAGGGGCGTTACTATCAAATCTGTTTAGAACAGAGTACTTTTTTAATTCCTAATTGTGTACGTTGCAATCTGTTCAATTCAGAAGAATAAGCAATCCCATGACCCAATGAGATGAGGATGATGTGTAAATGAGATGTAGTTTTGTACAGACCCAGGTCGACCATTCCTGAGAGAGTATGGTTAAGTGAACTCCAACCATCAAAGGACACTGGCAACCACTATCTATTATTCAAATCCGTATTAAAGTAACTACCTTTACTAGGATAAACCTTAAAACTAAATTTAAAAAAAACTGCAAAACTTATTTTGATAAACATTGAATGGAACCAATGAAAAATGTTTTTTAAATGTGTTGTTAACTTCATTAAAATCGGGGTTGAAGTTTTAAAGTAGTGACAGGACAAACATAAACGAAATTATACGCTAAGAACGGATAATATTCTCATTTTCAAATCGATCAAACATCGTTCACAGTACACATGTTCAAAACGACGCATTTTTCAAAAAATGAAGAACAATAAACATAGTGATAATATACGAATATATTTTTAGAGTTTATAAAAGCGTTTTAATTTCTTTTAAATAAAGCTAAGGTATTTTGATGAATCATAATTCAACGATGATGATGATGACGTCATAATTTACAGAACCCACCTGACTTGTACCGTTGCGTCAACAAATTCCTTACAATTGTACAATCTGATATTCTTAGTCTTTAATGATTTAATGAATCTAACATCCTTTATATTTATTCAATTTAATCAATGTTTCCTATATTTTAAGAATATTTTAATCATTATTACTCTGTTTTATTTCTTTTTAATTTATGATTATTGTTTGACTTAAGTAAAATCCCGGTTAAAACCGAGTTAACAAAAACAATGAAAACTTTAAAAGTAAATGTTTGTCAGCGACCCGTTGGTAAAGGAATATATATCTTTACATACAATAATATAATAATATACACGTATTTAAAAACAATTAAAAATATCAGGTGTGAAACACTCACACTAAGTTCACTTGCCAATGCAAATAATTAACAATATAACTTAAAATTAGTAATAAAACATTAGAAATAAACAAAAAAACTAACTTCTAAAACATAACCTTATTTTAATCATGAGTAAATGATGCAAAATGAAAATTAACCTCAGTTTAGCTTAAAAATACGGAAAATCACTATTTCACGCTAAACTAGGCTCTGTAGAGAAAAATGCTCTTAATAAAAATGTAGATCTTTTAAATTCCTATAAACTTGATTATATATACACTTTTGTCGTAAAATGCATATTAAGGCTAAAAGCTTAAAAAAAATCGATTTTATATACGTTTTCGTGAGAAAAAATAAACAGAAAATCGCTAATAACCGGTAAAGTAAGTAGAAATTTAAATTCTCTACAACTTTGCATAGAAAATTTAGTAAACTAGGCGATTTTTAAAAATATCGTAGAAGCCGTTTTTGAGAAACTCGCAAAAAAGTGAAAAATTACGCGAATAAACTACTACTTCCGGTTGACCGATTTTGATTAAAATGTTCGTGCCGGGCCTTCAAGTGGTATCTAACTCAAGTTTCAAGTTTGCACGATGTTCCGTTCTTAAACTATTTTATTCACACGCGCGCGCGCGCGCACACAGACCAATCTTTAAAAACATGTTTTTTGGGTTCAGGGTGTCTCTGAAAACGAGTAGATCCGGTGAAAACTCGATTTCGAAAAATCGACATGAAAACAATACTTTCCTTCCTATATATTCATATAGGCAAGAGAAAGTAAAAATTAAACTTAAGGTCAGTCCGTCCGTCCGTCACAGCTGTTGGTCAGAAACTACCAGAGGTAGTAACAAACGGATTTCGGATTCGTAATCTACACAAAAAATTAGCGGGCCTGGATTACGTTTAAGTTCCGGTTTCGACCGGAAGTTGCTCCAGAACCGGAAGTCAAGAAATTAAAGTCGGAATTTGGAAGCAAAGTAGTTTTATTCGATTACTCTTAAGATACAGAAATCATTGAGTTAGAAGTTCCGGTTTCGACCGAAAATGGTCAAAGATCGGAAGTCAAGAAATCAGTCAGAATTTGGAAATAGACATTGTCATTCTATTTTTGCCATAAATCAAAGGCAGGCCTTAAGAATTTATAAAAATTACCACCAGCCATGCAAGAGACGCATCATCTCGTGAAAGGAATTTTTACTTGCGTAATTTTTACACCGACGGACGTAAAAAAAGACAATACCCAACGAAAAATTTTATTAAGTAAAATAAATGACCAATCCGCAAAAACATATATCGGATAATTTTCAAAGACATTTTAATGATAAAACAATAATTACACATTTCAATTTGCCAGACAAGTTTATTTAACAAACCAGAATAATATGAAAAGATGAATGGTAAATTTAGTACTACCGTCAATGAGTCACTTTGTAATTTTCATATAAATTGAACAATTTAGAAAAATAATGTACTCCTAAAACTCGTTTAAACCCCCAAGTTAAAAAATTCAACCAGCAGGAAGTCTAAAATTTCATGGCTATCCATTACTTCATCAGTCCGTACGATTTTAATTTAAATCTATGGGAGGAAGCTCAAGTTACTACCGAACGTGTTTCACTATTAATCAGTTATTTAAATACCTAAACGCTCGATCATTCGCGACTTCAGAAAATTACGGAAACTAACAATCAGCTTTACATATTTCCATGGTCTAGCCTGGAATTTACCCATTCTCCCAAAATAATGTTACAGGAAACGAATCCTCCCTCATAGATATGTTTTTAAAATGAATGTAGGGCAGAACAGCCCAAATGAATATTAAGCAATACCGGTTAGGCAGGCGACTTCGTATGGTGACTAGCTAAAAGCCACGTATGAACACCACTAGGTGTCCCTATTCACGCCAATTCATGCCAAAAAAGTCCACCATAACCACGAACTTAATTTGGTGTAGGTTAATAATGCATGGTTCCAAAAAATACATAAAAATTAATGTTATCAAAGACAGAACAATCGAATATTAAATGGTAAATTTTCAAAACTAATGATGTCCATTTTCTTCTTTTTTTTAGTAAAAGTGCTTTTAGTAAAGGGTGTTATTATCCAGTTTACTGGCTGATATAATTTGCTGCATACCTTCCGCTTTTAATAGCGCCAAACTGACAGCAACAATAAAAAAGTTTTACAGGACATAATATCTGGTTTACAGGACTTGGTTTGTATACGACTAACATTTTGAAAAGCAAATCAAGCTCCGCAAATATGACCAATTAGTGGTACTGTAAAGATGAATATTTTTCAGATCAAAAAGAATCACCAGTGAAAGAAGACCTACCGCCCTTCTTAACGATCACGACTAACAAACAGAAAAATACGTGTAATACGAAAAAATTAGTAAACTGTTTTTCTTAAAAAAAAATGGCACGATCCCTTGAATTTTTGTTTACATAACGTTGAACCAATAAACGAATGTCACGTTAGTTTTTATATATCTGTCCCGTACATCATTTTTACCAATTTTGAAAAAAATAAAAAGTATAGGCAGGTGTATAGAAGAGCGGTTATGTACCATACCTGATACCGGAAAAATACAACATATTTTATACAATAGAATAGAAAACAAAACAAAAAATCTGGTGTGAAACACTCACACAACTTTCTCTTGCCAATGCAAATGATTAATAATAAACCTAACATTATTAATAAAATATTAGAAATAAACAAAAACTAACCTCAAAAACATAACCTTATTTTAATCATGAGTGAATGACGCAAAATGACAATCGAACTCAGTTTGGCTTAAAAATACGGAAAATCACGTTTTCACGCTAAACTAGGCTCTGTAGAGAAAAATGCTCTAAACAAAAGTTGTAGATCTTTTAATTTTCTATAACTTTTATTATATACACTTTTGTCGTAAAATGCATACTAAGACCGAAATGTTAAAAAAATCGATTTTTCTCACGTTTTCGTGAGAAAAAAAACAGAAAATCGCAAATTACCGCTAAACTAAGCGTTATACAAAAAAATGTTTGAAACAAAAGTTGTAGGTTTTTAAATTCTCTACAACTTTTATTATATAAGTTTTTGCGCTGAAATTTATATTAAAGCCGTAATCTTAAAAAAACAACGTTTTTACGTGAAAACAGCCTCACCGAGAATTTCAGCAAACATGGCGCCTACCCTATCTTGTAGAGAATAAAAAATTTAGTAAAATAGGCGATTTTAAAAAAAATCGTAGGACCAGTTTTTGAGAAAATCGCAAAAAACTGAAAAATTATACGAATAAACTACTACTTCCGGTTGACCGATTTTGATGAAAATGTTCGTGTCGCGTCCGGTAGTGGTATGTAACAAGTTTCAAGTTTCAAGTTCGTACGATGTTCCGTTCTTGAGATATTCTGTTCACACACACACACACAGACAAATCGCTAAAAACATGTTTTTTGGGTTCAGGGGGTCTGAAAACGTATAGATCCGGTGAAAACTCGATTTCGAAAAATCGACATGAAAACAATACTTTCCTTCCTATATATTCATATAGGCAAGAGAAAGTAAAAAGTACTTATTTATCTTAAATAAATATAAATAAGATACGACTTAATTTTACAAATCATAAATTTTTGTTTTTCCAAAATTAACAAAATGAAAC
The DNA here is from genome assembly GCA_035578175.1 of Catonia carolina. Classification (NCBI taxonomy): domain Eukaryota; kingdom Metazoa; phylum Arthropoda; class Insecta; order Hemiptera; family Achilidae; genus Catonia; species Catonia carolina. Next base: position 89,881,566 of record JAQMRL010000002.1, read on the forward strand.
AAACTACGTTACTCAAGAAGCTCTAAGCTTCTAACAGTGAATTTTTTTTATCAGTTGGGTAGTTTCGAAGATTACCTCTTACAAAGAAACAAAAAATGCTTCTTAATAATATAGTATAGAGTAAATACTTTTAGGGGCATCTCTATATATAATGCAGTTGTCCTGCGACGCGGAATAACCAGGTTTCGAAATCGCTAATAAGATTCAACATAAAGATACTGTATCTATACCCACTTAAGATAATGACTTAGCTTTGGAAGTAACAATACAAATAAACAATAAAGAAAAACTCAAAAATTAAAACAAAAAAATAGTATTCATGTTTTCGAAAACCTTATAAAACGAAAAGAAACAAATTTATCAGTTTATCAAAAGAACAGTAACAGTAAAAACTTAATATAAGTGTTAACGAAGAAGAAGCACAGGTGTATAGAGACAGCCACACTAAAAAGCAGAACAAAGAACACACGACCTCCGAGCTGCAGCCGACCTCTTCTCTTGTACTGCTTGAAATCGGTCTGCGCCTTACAAAACGTAGCATGCATGCTCAACAATAAATTCCAATTACATTCACAAATACAAATGTCAGTTAAATTTACAATTTATTTTTAAATAACACAAAATTATAAATGTTCATAAGAAAACACGTGTGTCTGTAACCCAACTTATTGACTGCAATGAAGTACAAAACTGTATAATTTTCAACTCCATATACAAAGCGTTAATTCCTAAAAAAAAGTTATAAAGCAATATAAAGAAATTAATGTCTTCAGCACAAACTTAAAGAGTTGAGGACAACCAAAATATAAATCGATAATATTACCACCATTTACTTCGAGGCGGTATTTTAGACAAATTTTTGGATCGACTTTTATATTGTTAATAGAAAGCTGAAACTTAATAACCTGACATATGTGGCAATTTTTAAATTAGTCATCCATCATTTTGTTTTCTCCATCGGTCACACCCAGATGTCAGAAACTATAAGAGATAGCAACAAACGGTTTTCAGATTCGTTATCTGCACAAAAAGTTATTAGGCCTGGATTGGGGTTGCAGTTCCGGTTTTGACCGGAAGTAAAGAAATCAAAGTCGAAATTTGGAAACAAAAATAGTGTCATTCGATTCCTCTTAAGCTACGGCCGCAATGTAGGAGGCAAGTGTCGAGGCAAGCTGGAAATGGCGCTCGGATGCTTCACCTACCTACAACCAACACGTCAAATGTTACGGTGGTCGCCGCATTGGAACAACCTAACACTTTATGAAACCAGGTGACTCGCCAGGCGTGCATCCTAGCTAACCAACTTGTCGATTCAGTAGGTGTCGAGGCTGGTGCCAAACTATTGGCTATACTGTTTATTAACAACTGGCTGTACGGTTGTTAGTGATTATTAAGCGACCGAGTAACATCTTTTTAAGAATATAGAACGTTTCTCTTCTCATTCTCAAATATTTCACAAATTTATTATCGTACAAACGAGCGTCTTTGTACAAGTGATAAAACTCGCCGAAAACTTCCCTACTGGTATTAATATCGTGTACCCACTCATTTGTACAATTGTCACCTAATTTTAAATCTAAACTTTCCACAGACATAAATTAACTCCTCGCACAAATCTAGACATTACATCGTTACTAGTGTTTGAACTCGACTGAGCTAATTTCAATGTGCCACCTCCCTATTACAGTCTGGGGATAATGAATCTTGCCTCTTCATCAACACTTTTGTCTCTTGCAATGCGGCCGTAGCCTTAAAGAGTAGATACAGAAATCATTGGGTTTGAAGCGTCGGTTACGACCAGAAGTGGCAAAAAACCGGAAGTCAATAAATCAATGTCGCAATTTGGAAACACAAATAGTGTCATTCGATTACTTTTTAAAGAGTAGACACATGAAAGGGATTTAAATTTTCACCTCCAATGAATTAATCAAACTTTTAATTAATTACTAAATTTTAATATAATTTGCAATTTTTAAAACTACTAACCGGTTAAATTAAGCACACAAATCAAAACACTCGGATTCCATTGTTTGTTTAAGGTTACCATATCTAACCGGGCCAAATTTACTTAGTACATTTAATGAGATATCAAATACACTAAGGTTAAGAGTCATCCTTCTCTTTTTGTCAATCTGTCAGAAAATTTACTTTAGTTTGCTGATCGTTTCCATCAATAAATTGTTGATCTCCTAGCAATATTATTTTCTTTCCTTCAAATTTCTCCAACTTTCCTGGCCCAGCCGCGTCCATACCATTTGTTATTAGATACTAGCAGTCATTTTTTTATAATCCTACGTAATGCCTAAGAGCTTGTCTCGGTTTCCAGTGTTTTCTCTCACGTGTTCTACGCTCATCGTCGTTCGCCCGTCTGCTACTCGTTCAAAAAGAACACAAACTACCCGGGAATGACTCAGCCATCGTGCTAATTATATATTTACATTTGGCAGCCCACATCGTTAGCTGTTTACTCCACATGTTCAAGCTATACTATATCCAACAGTAACTTGAGACTATGGGAAAGATAGGCGATTCCAACTTAATTCCAATTTGGTTGTATAAAGCAATACGCTCTCCGCTACTATCTGTCCTACAAACATATGTAGTTAAAATGCTAAGTGACTATTATTTAAAGAATAATGTTCAGCCCCAATATTCCATTAAAAGACGCAGTATTTCCTACATTGGCTAGCTAAAATTAAAAAGAAATGAAATACTTTAAAAAAAATGTGAATAGTTACATTCATAGAACATTAATAGAATTTATAGGCATAAGGCGATGAAATGGATAAATATAGTTTTAAAAGAATAAAAATATATGTTTAATTTTTTAATTTTATCTTTTCATAACACTTTATGGTTTTACAAACAAAATGCTGTACATTACCCAATAAATAATATTGTTAATGTTATATGTTAATTTATGTTAACGTTATATTCAATTACAAATGTAATAACAATTCTATCACATAATAGTCTATATATTTCAGATAATAACGTAAACATTTTTAATAGTAAACGTAATTTGTTTCAATATCATAAGTATAATATAACCTACAATATAGTAGGCTATAATAATAAAATAGCCTACAATTCTGCCCAGAGCAGACAGGTGGAGTGTCAAATTATTTACACCCAACCTGTTCGTTGCAGGGCTAAAATAAATAGTTCTGTTTCTTATCACATGGTCAGCCAATTAAATGACTGAATCATTTAAGGACAGAAGAGGTAGAGGTGTAAAAGACACTAATCAGAGTTATCTTCTCTGAAAGTAATGAATTTCATTATACAGCCAGACCCTGTGGTGAATGAAGTGAAGGTGTCATTTGCAGAGTGGAAAATATGTGCTTTTCAGAGGGCCCGGCATGCTGATAAGCGTACTTTTCCACTCAGTGAGGAAGGCAATGGTAAACCACCTCACTTCTCGTTTTACTTAGAAAAACCTCTAGAGGTTCAAACCAGCCTTTCGGCTGTTGACCTAAACAACAACAACAGCCTACAATAAGATTAACTTTTATTTTCATAACGTGAGATGTTTTTAACACAGTAGCCTACATATCAGCGCTCCGACCATATAAGCAATGGTATCTTCCAACTGTTTGACAAAGTATAATTTAATTTTTCTTTTTACATTCTAACGTGTGAACACTGCAATCTGTTCAATTTAGAAAAATAAACAACCCCATGACGCAATGAGATAAAGATGATATGTATAATGTATAAATGAAATGCAGGATTGTGCAGACTCAGGCCAACCATTCCTCAGCAAGTATTGTTAACTGAACCCCAACGATCAAAGTACATCGGTAACCTCTTGTCTAATATTTAAATCCGTATAAAAGTAATACATAATAATTACTACTAGTAGGCTACTTTACTAGGATATAAACCTGCTGGTGTCTTCGTACACCACCAGTCAAACCACCTGACTCATAGCAACGACTTTACTACAATAAATAAATTACTTTTTCTTAATCCCTAATGTGTGCACGTTGCAATCTGTTCAATTCAGAACGATAAGCAACCTTAAGAAATAAGGATGATGTGAATGACGTGCATAAGGTATACTCCGATACAGACCCAGGCCAACCATTCCCGAGAGAGTATCGTTAATTAAACTCCAACCATCAAAGTACACCGGTACAGGCCGTCAATGTTATGTAAGCGTATGCGCAGTAGACGGATTTGGTTGAGGTACGATGAAGGGAGAAATAATAGTGTGAGTAGTACACCAGTAGAGGGGGGAATTCACAGCCGACTCCCTGGAATGCATAACGTACCGTAGGTATATATATTATGGTCTAGGCCTACGGGAGCCTCTTTTTCCTAAAAGAGCGACCTCCAACATGATGGAAGGGTTGACGTTTCCTTGGGGCTTTTCACAAATGTCCACCGACCACAGACAATAAGACAAAGTAGTCAACCGTTCGAGCTACGATCTGTTCTCTGCGACATCTTCAGTAGAATGAGACAATTCACGCACGCACATACGCATGCATCGAACGTATGTCATCCTTTGTACAGCCGGCAGTATTCTCCCCATTCACTTCTCATTTCTGCGCGAACAACGCTTACAAAACATTGACAGATTGTACTTCTCTATTATTCAAATCCGTATAAAAGTAACGCCCGTCTCCGAAAATCAGCAGCAGTGACTTGCGGCGACGAAACCTTCGAGATCAACCTGATTTACTTTAAGAATTTACCTTAAGAATTACCTCGAGATCAACTCATTTAAAAAATAAGTATATACAAATATTCATTCGTCATAAGAAACGAAAATGTAACAAATTCGTTAGCCTTAATTATTATGCACGCAACAACTAAACAATACTCATTATTAATTTTATTATTTTTGGCTTATGAACAAAATATTGACTATTCAAATTGCATTATTATATAATTTTTGTTTCGAATACTCCATTTCAGAGGGTACGCTTAATCAACTTCGTAGCCCATGCCACTTTCATCTTTCTTGAGTGGTGCTCTTTGTCCTCTAGAGTCGACTTTCTCCCTCTTCCGTAAGTTGGTTTCTTCCTCTCCTGAAACTCCAATTTCTGTATTATTTGTCTAAATTTTGCACCATCTCTTATGGTTTCTGAGTCTACTGCGGTGTTTACACGGTCTTAGTCTATTTTTCAAACCATGTTATCTTGTTCTTGTAATTGTTAAACAGGCTGAAAATCTGCTTTCTTAGGTTTGGTGTTTTCCATTCTGTATGTGTCAGTAAAACTTTAATCTTCTGCTCCTGATTATGTCTGTTAGTTTTTACTTTCTCTTCCCTGTATGAATATATAGGAAGGAAAGTACTGTTTTTATGTCGATTTTTGAAATCGAGTTTTCACCGGATCTACACGCTTTCAGACCCCCTGAACCCCAAAAACATGTTTCTAGCGATTGGTCTGAGTGAACAGAATATCTCAAGAACGGAACATAGTACGAACTTGAAACTTAAGTTAGAAACCACTACCGGGCCCGATACGAACATTTTCATCAAAATCGGTCAACCGGAAGTAGTAGTTTATACGTGTTATTTTTCACTTTTTTGAGATTCTCAAAAACGAGTCCTACGATTTTAAAAAAAAATCGTCTCATTTACTAAATTTTTTATGCTCAACAAGATAAGGTAGGCGTCATGTCCGCTGAAATTCTTGGTGAGGCTATTTTCACGCTAAAAAATTGTTTTTTTTTAATTGCGGCTTTATTATGCATTTTAGCACAAAAATGTATATAATAAAAGTTGTAGAAAATTTAAAATCCTACAACTTTTAGTTCCAACATTTTTTTGTATATCGCTTAGTTTAGCGGTAATTAGCAATTTTCTGTTTATTTTTCTCACGAAAAGTATACAATTTTTTTTTAAGCTTTCAGCCTTAATATGCATTTTACGACAAAAGTGTGTATAATCGATTTTATAGGAACTTAAAAGATCTACAACTTTAGTTAGAGCATTTTTCTCTAAAGAGCCTAGTTTAGCGTGAAAGAGTGATTTTCCGAACTTTTAAGCCAAGCTGAGGTTGATTTTCATTTTGCGTATTTTACTCATGATTAAAATAAGGTTATGTTTATTTAGATTAGTTTTTTTGTTTCTAATGTTAGATTATATTGTTCATTATTTGCATAGGCAAGAGAAAGTTGTGTGAGTTTTTCACACCAGATTTTTCTATTTTAGAATAAAGATCTTTGTTTATACTCTGATTCTGTGTTGATTTTAGAACCCAACATCTCCTCACAATAAAATTCTCTCTCTACTTTTTCAATTTTTTCCATTTTATATGATTAGAATATTATATCTATTATTACTTCTATCAACAAAATTCATAACTACAAAATGATCAAAAGCAAACTTGCATAACTGAAAAAAAAAATCACTAAAAAATTTTAATTTTATTAATAATATACAACTCAAAACAGTGTGTAATAAACAATAAATTATCATTTACTGAAAAATAAAGAACCAAGATACATGAGAACATTGCTATCGGAATTTACTACTTCTTTTAGTATTTAGTAGCTTAATGAAGTTTTTTACACCATAATTTTTCATCACACGAAAATATACTTTAAGAATTTACACCTGAATTCCCGTTCATTAATTCTTTGAAGCGAATTTAAAAAAAAATTAACGCTGAACCATGAGTGAGATAATCGTGACACAGGAAATTGCCACGTAAGTTAATTTACTAGTGGTCATAAAACGGGCAAGTTACCGACTACTACTACTTTGTATTTTATTAAACATAATGATTTATCATGTCGTACAAACATATTTTTATTTATTTCAGTAAATAACTTTTAACACTTGGCCAAATGAAAACGCATAACGAGCCTAAAAAAATAGTTTTAACTAATATTACATTACAACAGAAAAACCTTGGTTGAATATACTTATTGACCTAGTTACACTGCAATTCAAACAAAATACCAAGCAAATTATTTATTCTTAAAATAAATATTTACATTTAACAACTGAATAATACAAAAACACATATACTTAGTTAAAATAGTTCCTTTGTACACGAAATTATGCACAAGCTTAGTAATTAAATTAATACAGAATTTTTTTTAATTTAACATTTAATATATCTTTTTTTAATTTTTAATTTTTAAACTAAAAGTAAAATGCATTAACTGTTTGGTTAAGTAATAACTTTCAGTTCGTTAAAACCGGAAGATTTCAGCTTATTACAACATTTTTTAAATTTTAGTCAAAAATCTGACCCGGAAACTTTCACTTTTCTAGTCTAACAAAACGTAGTGACGAACCGGATCGCCTCGAATTTCCCTTTTGGTGATTTTTAAAACATCTAAAAAATACACGCCTACATAGTATTCAAACTACACAATTACTGCAGAGTATTTTTTGTAATACTTAAAAATATAAAAAGAAACATCTGGTGTGAAACACTCACACGGCTTCCTCTTGCCAATGTAAATAATAAACAATATAACCTAACATTAGTAATAAAACGTTAGAAATAAATAAAACGCACTAACCTCAAAAATTAAATCAAAAAAGTTTAAAAATTAAATTTTAACCTTCACAACAGGCATAATCTTTTACTTAACAATAAATCCTTAAGAATCAATTTAAACAATTATTAAAAAAAAATACTTATGAAGATTTTTATTAAGTAACTTATAAGTTTAATGTAATATTCAGGAAAAATATTTCGAAACAATAACCACAAAGCAAAACAATAGAACAGTTTCACAAAAAAATATACGACCAATGTAATAAATATACGGAATTTTTACTAACAAATAAAACGAATCCCTAAAAAATATAATAAATAAATTGCATACATATTAGTTTACTTCAACCATCAATCCTTTTCAAGGTTAAAGAGACTATCTACAGTAATACTGGGGGAAATGAATACAACTGCTTTCAAAAACCGGTTTTCAGGAACCTTTTCCTATTTCTGTACAGGTAGACGATATTCCAACACGTAGGTAACCAAACGGGTGGATTACCAAGCAGCACGTAGGCTGAAAATAGGTCTGTTTTGAGCAACATTTCTTTTGTGCGTTCACAGTATATTGCCTAATACAAATACGAGTACCATTCAAAAACAATAAATATATTATTTCTTAAATTATATATATATATATATTTTATAAAAATAAACAATGCGATTTGATGAAGGGTAGTCAAAATATCTCCCTTAAATTCTTTTTTTTCTCCATACAACGTGAACTCTGAAGTTTTAAATAATGTTTATCACGTCCTTTTTCACTTACGTGTTACTCCATCAAAGAAAAAGTCAGTTGATATTATTAAAAATCCAAACGGATGTTTTTGAAACCATAATTTACTGGTTAAAACAATTCCAGTAAGTCCCTGATTTACCGTCATAAAGTCTGGTCGAACACACCAACGAAAATCCGCACCTACAAAAAAGCGGTGGGTTAAAATTTGAATATTTGTAAATGTTATTGAATTCAGACGTTAGTGAATTAACAATTTCATTGTTAATGAATTTAACTCATGTTTTCAGGAATTAACCTGCAATTTTTAAAATTCTCAAACAAAAGAAAGCTGGAGGGGCGAAATTTTTTTCTAAAATGAGTGTGTAAAATTATTGTTCTTAACTTGAACAGATTGCAAAGTACACACAATAGGGATAAAAAAACTGTTTATTGCAGGGACCGATTTCAAGCAAAGAAAACTTACCGAAGCATTTTAGAATTTGAAGGGTTGAGTTGTAAATTACTTTAGCCAGAGATATCTTCTTTAACAGTAGTCCTACTGGATGAAGTTTATACAGCCATTTCTATTTATTTTTATTTATTTAATTTAGTTAAATAAAGCCTATACTGTAATTTATTACTACTAAACTCACAATTATTGAATATTTTTCACTAAATATACTTATACGCAAAATTATTCTTCACAAAGAATTCTGCCCGCGCATAAGAGTATGCAACATTTTTTAATACTTATAACTTCTATAAAAATTACTAAGTTAATAATACAGTTAAAAAGGGTGCATGAGTTACGTTAAACGGAATTTTTAAAAGAGCAGAAAATAAATGATAAATACCATTAAATTCACACAAATATCAATAATAATAATTGTAATAACAATACAAATTAAAAGAATTGGGTACTTTAAGATTATGTACATTTATAATACAGAGGAGAATAAAAGAAACTTTTTATAACTGAAACTACTTCACAATATATTTTGACTAATACAATTTGAATATTTTGCTTTATGAAAATTAATTCAATGAATGAACATAGAAACACAAAAAACTATCGCCTATAAGAAAAGTAAAAACTAACCAGAGAACAGTTATTTTAAAACTTGGAAAAGTTTTTCACTGTGAATAAAGTAAATATACTCGAACTTTGCAGGATGTGGAAGAGAAAAACTTACAATCAGGAGTTAAATAAATGAATTTTTTTGTTACGTAATATTAAAACATTTTTATATAATATGTACAATTTCGGGATAAAGAATAGGGGAGTAACAATGGGAGTAACAACAAGGGGACTAAAAATTGGATTCCTATGAAGTGGTCACATGAAAACTGTGCAAAAACTTAGATCACGACAGTCAAATTAAATTACAAACTATAAATTATTATAAGACTTTCTTAAATATATACAACTGAGTGAAGAAAGTATTGGTAAACAACTTTACTTCCCATTTTACGAAAACAAAACAGTAAATTCTACGGATTAAAACCATTTTTTTTGGTGTTGGATCCAACAAAAAATAAAAATATTAATATTTTTTCGCTCTTATAGGGTCACAATTTTAAACCACGTGATGTTACTTTGCACGTTTCTAGAAGCTCTTTTTTGGAGCCCAGATTCTCAGCATTCGCTCACTGTAGGCTTTTCTCCTTTATTCTGACCACCCCGTGATTTCTTTTCATGGAAGCCCTTTAAGTCCATAATTAGTTGTCTCAATTTAGTTCAATTCATTATTGGTTTATTACGGTTTTCTTAATATCCTTTCAGACTTCTCTAAACCATTTATCCGGAAAATTAGGTCTATTGTTTAGTGCCTTAAAAATTTGTTTTGTAAAAAATTTCTTATTTATAAAACAAACAGTAAATTTTATTTCATAACGCGGTAACACTGACACCTATTTCTAAATGGTTTTAGAGAAAGTGATAGCCTTGCAACCTAGTTGGCATCTCATTAACTAAATAATGGGACACAAATTAATACCAAATAGTACAGTAAATGCATTGCTGTACTATCACAAACTGAACATAATGTACTGGACAAAACTCTATAAATGTTAGATTGAAAAACTTTACAAAATTTAACACATACGTGTTAAAACTAACGAACAAACAATAATCTACTGATCGAAATCTTGTAATAAAGCTTCTGACGTTTTTTTTAAGAGAAAGATGTTTGTTACGTATTATTTAGATTTGAATATATAACTATTTTATTGTTTACATGAATCAATACATGTTTTTTTACAAGCAAAAGTTTGTTTACAGATATAATTTTTTTTACGAAATAAACTTTAATTGCCACAAAACAGATTTAAATAATAAAATTTCTACCTAGAATAAACTTATACGAATTAAACATTTTTCTAATATCACAATAACGAGGAAGTTAACAGTTTTGTATTATGTACACAATGCTTGCACGTACTGTAAGCCAGTACTAAACAATTTGTATTAATTGTACATTTATAGCCTTGTAAATATGACACGTCATATCAAAGATTCAATTCTGCAAAGATATGTGAACTCTTTTATTAATACCATTAATTTTCAATTATGAACAGAGGACTAACTTACTACTTACACGACCACCTACTGGTTTGGAAATTCCAGTTTATAAGAAATCTTGAGATAGAACAAGGTGTAACAAATAATACAATAGCAAATTCACATGTACATTTAACCAACGGCAACTTATAGACCTACCAACCCTACAGAATTAAATTCAGTAAAACTAAATCACATGTTTGTAACAATGGGAAACGTCAACTTCAATTCTATCAATTATTTTATACAGTCTATAATGTTATTAGTTGCCCATAACAGGCAGACGGTGTATTAAATTCCAGTTAAATCAATTTAAAACGCTCACGGCTAATACAATTTCCCTTTTAATACGCATTTCTTATGAAGTCCTTAAAGTTAGTATCAAAAAATAATTTAGATATAGGCCTACCCTCCTAATACGCGCCGAATTCCCCGTAATACGATCGGTTTCTGTTCAAGAAACAAAAATTATAACGAATAATATAATACTGTAGTTTATTACTTAAAAAGAAGAAAAAGGGTGACTGAATTCGGTTGACAAAATAAGAGAGCCAAATCTACCTTTCCCCCCTAAAGAGGAAATGGAGTACCATCATCTAGGCAATCGACTTTTACAACCGCGAGGTAGTTGTGATAATGTGACAATTCAGTTGCCTCGTAGTGCGAGTTATGCGTTCATTTTAACAGAAACTTATTCGAAATCGCAAAAGAACTGCAGGTTACTGACTTCACTAGTTCAAAAGAACTAACAAAACAACAAAAACCGGTTTTCAGGGTTTTGGATTTATGTACCGATTAAAAACCACATGGAATTGTTTTGTTATGTGTACAAGCGTTTTATGAATAAAATAGCTTATGTAAGAAAATGTTTAACCCCATTACTAGGATTCCCGAGGGACGTCTTTTAATCCAGACGAGTTCGGTATATATTTTTTAAATTGATAGGCCTAACAAATAACGCACTCGTAAATAAAAATTAAAAATATCATGTCGGCAGAAAAAACCAAAAACGAGGCATTTATAAACTCCTCCGTATTTACACGATCAGTACGATAAATATCACTCTTGATTAGAGATTGGCCTACGCTACTTCTTTCCTGGCTAGCGCAACTGGCTTCTACGCTGGGTTCCCGGGTTCGATTGCCGGTCAGGGTTTTTCATTACCATCATTATCCACCGCCTGCATTAGCAGAAATTGTAGAACAGTCAGACGAAAAACAAAAAAAGATATTGGTACTACTTTTTTTGGTTTAACGTCCGACTGTTTTGCTATTACTGTTAATGCAGACTGTGAGAAGGATGATAAGACAAAAATGAGGGATGAAAAAAAACCAGACCTGATTAGGGGAATCGAATCCGGGACCCCGGCGTAGAAGCCAATTTCGCTAACCCACTACGCCAACGGGCTGGCCCATTGGCACTACTGATTCAATATTTAAAAGTCCCTTCCCCATACTCTGAGTTAAACCCATTCTTGCCGGAACGGTAAAAATAGTTGCACCACCACAAATTTTTTGTAGATAAAGGGTGACAAAATAATTAATTTGAAAAATATTCTAGACCTTGCCGGGAATCGTACCCGTTACTAACTCAGAAGCCTTTGCGCTGACTACAACACCAACAAATGGGCCAGATTTTACACACAACTAAATATCGCATTAAGACGAAAAATAAAACTTGTGAAAAACAACAATCGGGAATCGACCGATAAACAATATACATTGATTAATAATTGACTATCAACTTCTTCCTGTAGAACGAAAAATAATAAATAAATACCCATAATGTTAACGTAAACCAATTAACAATTTTTTTTGAAATTTTTATTAAAAGAGAAACGTGAACAATCCCAATCAATTTAATAGAATAAAAAAGATAACATACAAGAGACAGCACAAGTATTTTTTTTATTTGATAATAAAGATTACCTAATTGAAATATAATTAGAAGGTCATTAAAATGATTACATTTATTATAATGACTGATAACAACGACTGGTTACAAAGTACATACATGCAGTAAGATATTAAAATATACAACAAAACTATTCAATCAATACTAACGCTTAGTTCATTTCCCACAAAACATAAAGACACATTATTTTACAGTATAATAAAAATAAATCAAAAGTAATCAGGACACGTAGATAATAAAGTAACGAGGTATTGATAACAAACACGTTCACGTTTACAGTATTCCTTGATACCACAAAACATTGTATGTTACAATTTCAGTTATTCTATTCAGGGTAATATGTGATGAATCTATAAAACTTTAATGACCAGGTGTCCCAAGTTGCCAGTTTTTAAAGCTCAGAGTCTGTGTCAATGCTCGCGATGCTAAATTATCCAGGAATTCAATATTTATTTTTATTTTGGATTTTTATTTGTCACCGCGAACACTACTGACAACCACCCAATTTGATTGCTGCTTTTTATGTATTTTTGACGTGGATTAGGCATGAGTTTGAACAAGGACCCGCAGTAGAGTTTGTTCACGAATGGCTGTCAGCTGGTCACCATACAAAGTCACTTGCCTAACTGGTGTTACTTAACAAATAATAGCGTCTTTTTACCACCTGACTGATATGTTAATATTTATTTATTGTAAGAGTTAAGTAATTTGCAACTAACGTATCAAAAGTGACTACGGTATTTAAAAAAAAAATAAACAAGGAATTACCAGGATTAATTATTTTTTAATCGTACCTTTTTTAAGAGGTTAATTATTGTTTAAACTACAGACAATAAATGTGTCTTGATAATGTAAAAAAAAAAACGGTTTATATACATAAATAAGACTTATGTTATAAAACGCACCTAAATGATTTATTTTTTTCCTAGTGTTTATGTAAGTGGTATTGGTAGGGCATTAGAGAAGAAAATTGAGAAGGCCATGATTAACAATCCAGTTTTTCACGAAGAAAACTTGGGCACTTATACTATAAACCTATTGAACAGGAACACTACATTTTAGTGCAACCTAGTTATAACCGACAATAATAAGTTGAAAAACATGATCAACATTTTTTAACAGTACCAAAAATTGTCTGATTCTTTTCCAAACGAAATACGGTGCTTCCACTTTTTAGCCTAAAGGTAATTGTAGAAGTAGAGTTTGGATCAAGTTAATTGTTTATACAAAGTGGATTAATACACAAGACGATCTAAGGAAAGTATAGTAGAAGCTGCAGAAACCATTAGTAATACTCCTGCCATTATGATTCGCACTAAAGAACAATGGATTCGTCAGGCGAAAACAGGGGTTATTTTGATCAACGTTGTTGATAATAAGCAAAACGCCTTTATTCTTTAAATGTAATTTTTCATTGTTTCCAAACTTTAATGTTAATAAGAATAGTTCATAAGCTTCTATTGCCAACCTATGAAAAAATTATTTTACCCTCTTCAAAAATAAATATATTTTGATACAAATTCCTTCTGGGATTTTTATCAATAAAAGTCGAATATTAATGTTCTGTAGTCATTTTTCACTGACTTTATTTTCACCAATTTTCTAAAAATCTTTTTTTTTACGTGCAGAATTAAAAAAGTTAATGTTTTGAATAAGCATTAAAACCAGAGTTATTTTCCGTTTATCGTAAAAAGTATTATTTTAACCACGATTTTTTTGTGTTACAACACCAGATATCCCTAAAAAAATGCGAGGCACAGTTCTGAAATCTATTTTATTCATTTTTTCATTAAAAAAAACACAAGTTGCCATAAAAATTTCCTCTTAGTTACAGCCCTAAAAATTCACTGGGATAACTGAATTATGGGGAAAATCTTTCTCCAGCCGTAACCCGGTAACGAAACGTTCCGTACCCATGTTGGAACGAACATTTTTTTCTTACTTTTAGCTATACAATCAGAACTACATAGGCTAATATAAACAAGTTAATTAATATTTTAGAATTAAGGTTACAATAAACAAAAAAATTAATTACTCAAAAACAGAATTACTTCTGGTAAAACGTGAGCTAACTTACATAGCAATCTGGTTTTTATTTAACGGACTATTATCACAAAATAATGAAGATTTCAGTCTGAAGGAAATTTAACTATCGAATTCACTATGGAAACTGTAAGAAACCGCCTTAAATAATCATAATTCTGGCCGGTTCTATTACTATAAAAATATTTAGCAAAAAATTAAATTAAAAATAAATTTTATTCAGCAAAAAAATAAATTCTGAATTAATATTGTAAACATACGTTATCAACTTATTAAAATTAAATTAGTAAAATAAAATTAAAGTAATAATTGAAAAGTAACAGCCGAAATTTCTATAATATGCACAAAGAATTATTTTGTATACGCCGAAGGGTAGGAGAAGAGGGTAGGCAACAGCTTGCATAAAGCACACCAGACGCCGATGGTTGATTTGATTCGAGTTCAAGGTCGTACATAAAGGGATGGTCCAACGTTCTTCTATTCCAAGTATAACCTAGCGCAGGGAATTTTTGTATGAAAAATTCCCGAGCAGAATAACGTACTATAGAAATTTAATACAAAATTCATTTTATTTACTTAACTACATCATTATCTACACTTTTAAATTTTTATATTATGTTCATAATCATCAGTATACAGCAGGAAAAATGTAAAAGTAAAACGTACCAGATTAAAGATACTCCAATTTACCCAAATGTATAAGTTCAAGACTGTTGCCGATTAAATCACAACGAAGACATGTTAGGATCATTGCGAAACTTTAAGCGGAATGTTTTCTAACCAAATGGAAGATTATCACCAGATAATCCTTTAAAAATAAACCACCCTAAAAAACGAAGCATATTAATGGAAAATTCATTATCGAAAACGAGCAATTTCCGTACATCCATTAAAGAAAAATAAATTTAAATAAACCTAAACACGGATTATTAACCATTAATATGGCCTATTAACCATTAATCTGTGATGTCTTTAGTGGTTACCAAATATAATTTTGTAACTATAATTAACCGATCCAATTGACTTTCGTCAACCTTATTCTAGGTTGCCTCGTTGTATTGCCGCTGAAACACAGTTCACGTTACTAAAAGTTTTAGATTCAATTTTATTGTACAGTCACACAAAATATTAGAAATTTGTTAATCCGCCGTTGAATTAAACGGTGAACCGAGACCAAGATTCAGTGCAAGTTCCATGTCAATAGCATGAGGGAATCCCAACTCATTTCTAAATTAATTTCTTTTTCAAATGTTACATTAGGTTAAAACAAAATGTAACATGAATTAATGGTTGGACATTGGCAAACTGCTTCTGCTTATATCAGAGCAATTATTAAGCAAACTAAATTCAATATGGCAAGCATTATTTTAGATAAATGACACAGATATAATCCATCATTAAGCTCACCAGCCTATTGATTTACAAAGACATTATTTAATAAATAAATTGTCTGTACTTAATATACAGTACCGTGAATTTTCTTATTTTCTGAAAACGGCCTGAAAAACTTTAAACACAAATATAAAGAAACAAGCTGAAACGTATCACCAAATTCAAAAGCAGTACCTAGAAGCTACGAGTGTAAGTTTTTTCTCTACATATAAACATTACGTGTACGTATGTCTAGACTTCAGGAACAACAGAAACACCGTAAAAACAGAAAATATTCTTCACACGTTCTGAATACAATATTTTGATTATCACATCTTAGTGCTTGTTTAAACTCCTGGAGGTTTGACTAAAGTTAGACAAGGTTAACCAGTTTATTATTGCCTCCTTCACTTGAATGAAAAATAAAAATGTTTACCTGTACAAAAGACCTCTTGCAAAGCTTTTATGTTTACAAACGTGACACATCACAAGAGGACACATTAATTTGAAAGGACATACCTCAGTAGTTGTTTAGGTCATCAGCCGAAAGTCTGGTTTGAACTTCTACAGGCTTTACAAAGTAAAATGAGGAATGAGGTGGTTTACAAATACCTTCCTCACCGAGTGGAGAAGTTTGCTTATCAACAGACCAGGCTCTCTGTAAAGCATTTACTTTCCACCCTGCAAATGAGACCTTCACTTCATTCACCACAGGGTGTGGGTGTATAATAAAATTCATTACTCTCATAGGAGATAACTCTAACCAGTGTCTTTTACACCTCTACCTCTACTGTACTTAAATGCTTTAGATCATATAATTGGCTGACCATGTGATAGAAAAACTATTTTTTTTAGCCATGAACCTAGCAGATCGAATACAAATAATTTAACACTCCACCTGCCGGTTATGGAACAAACTTGGGTGAACGAAAACAGAAATAATATTTATTGCTTTGGAGTAGTCACCTCATTTTACCACCAGGAACAAACATGCAAAATTACAAAAAAACCACTACACTACTGTTATCATAGGTTATCAAGAAGTTAACAGAATTCTTGACGAGTGGGTGAATGATGACTATCACGTTTACACATATGATGATCATTATCATCACATTTTCTGTACGTATAGAACAAGAAAATGCAATGAAAGAGTTAACTTATTCCAACCGCATTAAATCAGAGAGTGAAATCAATTTTATCTTACGTCTTATTTTCTATTAAACTTTCAAATACATCTTAGTAGTTTTATACCTTCGGTAGTTTTAAAATTAGATGGATATTTAAATGATATAGGCAAAAACAGCGGAAAGACTAATACGATATATAAATAATATTAAGGCCTACTACAATTGGTGTTTACATAACATAAAACCTTACAGTAATATAAACCCTCATAATATATATTTTATAACCATTGTTCTGCAGAAAATACGATTGCGTAGGCATAATTTATCGCATAATTCAGAATTTATTTCTTCAAAGAATAGAAATTTAATTATGGTTACGTAAATTATTTGTTATAATATTCAGTAAATGTTACTGACTAAATGATAAATAAGACTTGTGATTTAATTTCGAAGGAAAGAAACTTATAGTTTGAATAAACTTAATGTTAGGCCTAAATCTTGATTTATTAAAATTAACTGATTCTAGCTAGTCGCCTTGCAAAAATAAAAGTTAAATAACTTTTTCCTTTATTTATTAATAGATGTCACTACATTGTAGAAGTAGCTAATACATCAAACTTGTGGATGCCACGTAAAGCATGCGTTAATTCACTCAGCATGACTACATAATTTTAAAACACGCTTTGGGCTCCTAACAAAATAGATTTCAAAAGTGCATACCAACAAATTTAATTACTGTCTTTACTTTAAATGTCAACAATTGATTTGCCATACTAACGACCACAGAAGTGGGCTATAGTACAAAAGTGGTGGATATTAACGAGTCAAAGTTTCCAGAACCTACCCAGTACAGATTGTTAGGGGCAATTTTTAAAATTGTCATCATTTTCCTATATCCCACCGTCATACCCAGAAGTCATAAACTACAAGAGATAGCAAATAACGGTTTTCGATTCATAATTTATACAAAAAGTTATTGAGCCTAGATTGTGTTTGATGTTCTGATTTCGACCGAAAGTAGCCCAAAATCGGAAGTCAAGAAATCAAAGTCGGAATTTGGAAACAATCGTTCAATTCTTCTTAACCCTTTATACGTCTTTGGTAAGTATACTTACCACTGGCAATAAGGTCGATTTTATTTAGAATAAGCTATGCCAGTTGAACCTTATTGGAATTTTATGATTTTATAGATGTTTTCTGGTAAGTAGGCTATCCAGATTTTGTAATAAGCGCGCTGCGACCATTTGCTCCGTGAGTTGCACGAAAGTGGTAAGGATTCATGCCAGCGTATGCTACCGTGTTTTGTTGTTTCTTTTTGTAGAGTGCTTAGAAAATTCGAGTTTTTACGGGAAAGCAAGCAGTCATGCTAATATAAAGTTAAGATAAGCTATTCTACTAATTTTTTTTGGTTTTACAGTACTACAAGTTGTTTTAAGCATTCTTACCACTAAACATTACGTGATTTCCATTTTAATATAAACGTTCCTTGGTAAGTATAGTTATCAGGGGTTAACATCAACAAAAAAGAAATATCTTACTGTCCTGGCACTAAAACATTATTCAAGTCCCTATAAAGCCAAATTTAACATTTTTACAACATGCTTATTCCCCCCCGTAGTACTTCCTTATTATGGGTTAAGGAGTAAATCAAAAGGTAAATACAGAAATCATTGGGTTTGATGTTCTGGTTTCAATCAGAAAGTGGCCCAAAACCGGAACTCTAAAAATCAAAGCCAGAATTTGGAAACAAAAATAGTGTAAATCGATTCCTCTTAAAAAGTGGATAAGATATCACTAATGATTTTTGCCGTAGGTTAACGATAAACCTTTTTAAAAATTGCCAATATTTATACTCACATAAATAACTTAAGTCACGTGCGACTACTAAGGGTTTTGGAAACAGCAACTGTAGATTTTAACAAGTTAAAATTTTCCGACACGTAGCCAAGAATCGAACTCAAGACTTACCATTGTGTAGTTTAGCACACGAATCATAATGCCACAAAGGCATACAATACTAATTTTCGTATATTAAGATGTACATAGAAATAACCACTGAGAGATAATAATATAATTAGAGTCGAAAACGGGAATGATTCTACAGAAACCCTTCTACTTTCTGTAACTTCAATCGGAAATTGGCAATCATAACAGCAATTCCTAGTTTTGCCACTGCTGTCCTGAACAGTTGAACAAAGGTTGATACCAGACAACCTCTAATAATTCACACAACTAAACATAAACATAAGAATCAAGGTATGTTGAAGAAGGTTCATTGGTTTTCCAGTTATCTTTAACAACTTTTTATTAAATTAAAAAGCTTCTCTTTAATTTCAGCTATCCATTATTGTTTTATAACCCCAGTAGGAGCAAATAGCCAAACACAATACAATCAACAGCCTAGTTAATTGATAAGGGAGAATAAATAATGCTGTAATGGTATCATTATGAAACACTTTCCTTACTGTATACTGACGTCAAAAGATTAACATCGGTTAAAAAATAAAACATGAAATATATAAGAAGCAGCATTATTATTTTTAATATATCTTTTCAACTTTAATTATATTATAGTGTTATACACACTTTTCCCATAACAGGGAGGTGGAGTGTTACATTATTTACACTCGATCTGCTAGTACCAGGGCTACAAAAAATAGTTCTGTTTCTTATCACGTGGTCAGCCAATTATATGACTGAACCGTTTAAGAACAGAAGAGCCAGAGGTGTAAGAGACACTAGTCTGAGCTATCTCCTCTGAGAGTAATGAATTTCATCATTATGCAGCCAGACACTGTAATGAAAAGGTGTCAGTTGCAAGGCGGAAAGTAGACCCTTTTTCGGAGGGCCTGGCATGCTGATAAGCAAAAGTTTCCACTCAGTAAGGAAGGTCATTGTAAACCACCCATTTCTCGTTATACTTAGTAAAGCATCGAGAGGTTCAAACCAGCCTTTAGGGTGATAACCTAAACAACAATACACACCTAACGAGACTACGAAATTTTTACCTTTATTATTATGATAGCATTGGATGTCAATGCCATCAAATTTATTGAGCAAAGCTTCGTTTCGATACTATAATGAACAGTGATCTCTTGGAAAACGAAGCGGTTTAATGCGGAAATGAACACTGTTACTGATTAGTGGGGTACAGTAAAACGAAATAAAACAATCAACGAAATTTTTAATAAGTTATAATTACATGTTTGCAGCACCATACAAAAATATATTGATCTATTTACACACGCAAAGATAAATTATGGGTACAGCACATGAAGTACTGGTGACGTCAGATGAGAGATTTTATTTATCCCGTGTCTTATTAAAGAGCTAAAGCAATTCGAAATAACATAAATCATTGTTAATGTGTGACACAAGCACGATGGACTAAACTAGTTCAACAAGCATTAGCTTATACTACATTTAAAAAATATTCATTCTTGCGAGTTGATATACTTATAAAAATACACTTTTTAAACATCGGGTGTCCCACGGAATTTGAACCATAGGGAAGTAGCATTGATTTTTATTATTTCGTTAATATTTTCTTCCCACGAATCAATGAAGACTTGTTATTATCAGAAATCATTAGAAAATGTTTAGACCTTCAAAAACATCAATTTTGATACATTTTAAGCTGTATTTTAGCTTAAAATACAAAAAATTGTAAACCGCTCTCTATTTACTTATTATAAATTTTATTAAGTAGTTAGGCGTAATGCACAGCGTTGTAGTGTGGGACACTAAATATTGATAGTTCAATATATTAGTTATATTAGTTAGATAGTTAATATTGATAGTTCGAATCCATCAGCGGTAAAAATTTGTTATTGTTAAAAAATCATTCGAAATATTACAAAAAAATCAATTATTTTTAAATTTTGACAAAAATTGTTTTCTCATCTAAAATTTTTGCAACAATCAGCTTTCTCTAAAAATTAAATGTTACTGAAAAAATACTGAATTTGCTTACAAAAAAAAATTTACGCAGTAATAATTTTTCTTAAATAATTGACAATTATTGTCAAAATTAATTTTTTTTTACCGCACATGGGACTCGAACCAACATTACTATCCCACACTACAAGCTAAGAATTACTCCACCCAAGCAAGCCAAACTACATCATACAATATACAATACTTAAATAGAAAAACGTTAACAAATATTTATGTATTTAAACTGAAATAGAGCTTAAAAAGTATCAAAATTGATATTTTTTAAAGGTTTAAACATGTTTTATAATTCCCGATTATAACAAGTCTAATTTATTCGTGGGAAGAAAACATTAACAAACTTATTTTAACAAAGCTTATTTCCCTACGGTTCTAATTCCGGGACAACCGGTGTAACTGCACCTCATAGTCTTGGGGTAGGCCAACAAATCTGCAAATATCTATGAAGATGTGGGAAAGAACCGCACGATTCGAACTATTTCAACAGTAATACGTATATTCATAAGAACGCTTATATCTTCATAAAACAGTCCATAAATTGGATATTATTAAGTACAACACACATTCGATAAACTCACTCCAGAGAATTCTAAACAAAAGTTTTCATGTTTAATTAATATTTTTAAGGGGCTTGTGGTAACGTTCCACTTTAGGTGCTTATTTTGTTACACGTTAATACATTTTAATCTGAAAATCTAACAGAAAATTATATATCAATTAATTAATTCAGATAAATTAATAATTATCTTTGTTTAATGAAATCCAACTATTTAATGTAAAGTTACGTTACCGTCATTAATATATTATTTAACAAAATTATAACATTAATTCAGGCCTTCTTCCATTTACACAAATTAATAATTTCACTCTTTGCGCTCTAGATTTAAAGTCACTATACAAAGTTTTATCCTTCAAAAAATTAACATTTAAAACAACGATTCTTTAAAAGAATAAATTTATAATTAAGAACGAAAACATTTAACAAAAATAATTTACTTTCTTAACATTTTAATGAATAAACATTTCATAGGTACAAAACAGTAGTAGCCAACCACTACACGCTGCAAACATGATTTTAAAAAATTTTTCGTTTTAATTTTTCCGAATCTAGAAAATTTTTTTAAATTTTAATATATATAGGCCTAATATGTGGGATTCTAGACCGTTTCCCCGTTTATAAAAAAAAAATAAAACAGCTTACTGATTCATCCGCCATTTCGCAGCATTTATAATGCACTGTCTCCACGCCGACGACCGTCTGTACAAAGCAATAGCCTACTATTTTTAAAAATTACACTTATAGCAATAAGTGTTAATTTTAGCGAATCTATCGATTACCACAATTTATCACACAACTACTTCGATATTTTTACCAACTGGTTATATATGCGTTTTAGGTTAGTAGGCTATAATAAATTGTTAGAAACATATTTAACTTAATTCGTCATTTTCAACATCAAAGTATAAATTTCGACGCACGTTTTATCAGGAACCACTGAAGATATCACTTTGAAAATTTCAGGGTAGTTCCATCTCACAATGGACTAGATACTGATGCAAGATTGGAAATTTGAAAAATTTCCCGTTTGAAAACTAATTATGATTTTGGTTTCGTTTATTTTTGGCGTACGAAAATAACTTTTTTAAAAAAGTAAAAAAACCGTTCAAAAATATGAAATAAAATTATGTATAAAAAAAAAATAGAGCACTAGGTTTACTGGTTTTTGAGATATGCAAAAACGTAATATGGAGTAACATAGGCAGTTGTAGTCCCCTTAATTTATAATCCGGGTTAAACTATAGTCGTACAAAGAACAAAAGTTACCAAATTAAGTAACGGAAAACTTCACTATTGGACTAATTAATAAAACGTATACAGCAAAACTCCATTATTACCAGGGATCGGGTCTGCAGCAATATGACGTAGCCGGCAATGAACAGTTAAAAGAAACCGCCAGTTTTCAGTGTGGGTTTCACCGGGTACTTCATTGTGGTGGATGCACCTTGAGAATCACTGGAAAACGTTAACTTTAGCTGAAACGAATAGGTAATTCAGCTATCGTTACTAAATGCATCAGTTGGAAGGAGGGCGTTCCCCGACGAAAATATCGTTTCTTGAGCCATTGAAATAAAATAAAACAATACTTTCGGTTTGTAATTCCGAAACATATCTGTATCATCCACGCGTTATTTTCTGAAGAAAAAAAATTAATAGTAAAATGCTACAGACTACTTTAAAAGCTCTGGATTTTACTTTTCTGTTCTAATTACTAGCAAAGGAAATTTACGAGTCCCAATAATATTTGGACAAACCGTTATTGTATAGGGCCTACCTGTCATTTTTGAAATGTTTAACTCTGAGCTGAAGTTTCATGTGGTGATAGTACCATAATATGGACAAACAAAACCAGTGTCTAATAATACTGGACTATGTTGACAACACAAGAATCGGCAGAAGGCGGACAGGACTACAGGACAAGCCAAGAAAAGAGGGGAAAAGGTTATTGTCCTTCAAGGGTAGAACTAAACGGCACGAATATTATACACTAGTGGTTTTCAACGGGTGTGCCACGAAACTTTTGAGACTGTGATAAAACAAATAATTTCACTCAAAATAATATTTAAAAAAAAACAAGAGAATATTCAAGAACTTAACCTTATTTTATGTGAATTGCCTTACGCCTTACTATAAAAAATCATGAGTTATTAATGAGAAGCTTGAGATTGTCAATTCTTACATAACAGTTCAATTCGTGGTGGAATTGAAGACAAACACACACACGCATTTCCTGTTCCAACTGAAAGAATTCTCTCGCGCTTCTTATTTTTTTTTTTATGTTTGTTGTGTCGAATTCGCACAAGTAGGTGGTTGAAAAATGTAACAGGGATTAACTGCTTTAATTGCTATTACTGGGTACTCTTTCTTTCTAACTCATACACATTAGTGTGCCGCCGGAACGCTTTACATAGGATAGTGTGCCGTGACCAAGAAATAAGTTGAGAACTACTATTTTACACAATATACAGGCGACAATAAACAGAACCTTACGTATAATCGGATGACGGTTAAAAGAGTTACTTACTACTGAACTTTGGTAAATAGCCTACCGTATATCCTCGACTCTAAGACGCACGTTATTTTGGCAGTCAAAATTGGAAAAAAATAAAATCTAGAAAAATCATCAAAATCTTATTTCTAATATAAAGTGAAATGTTATTAACCGAAACGGGTGACGAAACAGAATTAAATGTAACACGATATTGATAGAAATAATAACTTTTTTGAACTCACTTTTTTGATTGAGTATCAAAATAAGGAGGAAGTTTGTTTCCATCAGCTATTATGCATAACATAACTATTATTCGCAGTTTCTCGTATCCAGTAGTTTTCTATTGTACTTCTTTGGTACATTTCACATCAACAATGTAGTTTCTAGGCATATTGAAATAGACTGGAGTTTCGTCTGTATTACCTTCTGATCAAGAGTGCAGATATTTTCACTTCGTAAGTTAATAACATGGCGCTGGAAATTCACAAGCAGGGTTTTAAAACCAAATATTGCGTTTGCCAGCGTATCGCTTTTACGAATTCTGATAATTATTTATAGTTTTATTTTAAAAGATAATTTATTTTATCTTATAACGCACAGTAGATGTCTCATACGTTGTTTAGAGTGCTAATATACCGGTTCGAAGATAACAAGTGAATGTGACTGCAAAACACCCTCGAATGTAAGGCGCACCTCGCTATTCGAGGTACCAAATTGTGAAAAAGGTGTGTCTTAGAATCGAGGAAATACGGTATAAATTTCTTCGAAGAACAAAACATTTATTCATAACTTAATGGACACAAGGCAAGACGGTAATATGAATTACATGTGCATATCCTACATAAAAACTTTCAGTTCATTATTTGTTTATCACCTGCATACGTTAAGTAGGCTACCAGTAGTAACTCAAGTAGAAGTTCCTTTCTAATCATAATCCTTCCGAATAAAACCTCCTCACTTTCTCACAATATAAAGTCTAATTATTTACATCAATGCAATTACTATACATGAGCAACTTCCGGAGTCGGTTAGAACTGATCAATCGTAGTCTACTTTTATAGATCGGTTATCAGAATCTTACTCCAAATTTTTAAATAAATAATAAACGACATTAGATACTTAATATTGGCTTTCCGTAGAAAAATCAAATTTATATCGTTATTTTTATTTATTTCTCAGATACCATTATCGCTACAACGATAAAAAAAGGACAATTTATAAACTATTACGGAAATCCTATAACTTTATTACTTTAGAGGGTTTTATCAACTGTTAAATTTTACAGCTAATGAACTGAGTTATCCCATAATAATAAAGAGACACATAAAATTTGACATTACAATCGCGTTCTCACTTTTTAGAGCGCCATGCTATTTTTATGTAATAACAAGAGCATTGGTAAGCCAGTTTTTTCACTGAATAAAACTTTCTCGCAGCAAGAAAAAGTACCGTATTGAACAAGGAAACCCATATAATAAATCTAATCAAATTAAATCTTACGAAGACAAAAATTAATGGTAATATTAAATAATACAAATGTCTGAGCTAATTTAACAATCTTTAATACCATAATTTAAATAGTCACGTCATGAAAATATCTAGAGGGATGGATCACTGAAAATGATGATCAAAATAGAGAAATTTAAGGAAGAATAAAACAGCGAGACAAGTTTTTATTAAAATTAAAAAGTTTCCTATGCTGTCGAGATTATTTGAATCTGATAGTGAGAATGTTACGTTTTTATGTTTTCTTGCTGTTGCTGTAGAGTGTGTAAGAACTCTTAAACAGAGAAATATCAGGAATATTGAGGCATTTGAGATGTGGCGCTATAGAAGAATGTGGAGAGGGACTAATGAACAAATGTGGCTGATTGTTGAGAATGGGTAAGGAGTTTTAATTGGTGAGGACTTAAAGAAAATTGGGGTGTCTAGGCCATGTTATGACAGGAGATTCAGAGCCGCGGTCGACAGGATCCAGAACGCTATGATGATTTCCAACCACCGATAGGGGACGGCAAGAAAAGTATCTGATGCAACAAGGGCTTCACTTACAAACTTTTAATATCAAACTAATAAAATTAACTATAGCATAATCTATAAAATCTCAAAAGCACCAAACATGGATTATATTCAAAACATTCAGAAAACCTTTTAAAACCGTAATTCAAAATAATAATAAATAACACATACAAGTAAAACTACTATAAGGTCGGCGTATTTTTATTCTTTTCTTTCGCGTCTTAAGGCCAAGGTTCAACCTAAAAAGTAGTATCACATTATAAACAGAGTAGTTCTTACATTCATTTCTACATTAACGAACGACATAAAATTAAACGTCCAGCAAAACTAGTTAATGAAACTTTATAGAATTTAAACCTTATATTAATACGTTACTCGTACATAGTTTACATATACCGGGTGTTCCACGGAAATTGAACATAGGGAAATAGCATTGATTTTCGTTAAATTTTTTAATGTTTTCTGCCCACGAAAAAATGAAGTCTTGTTATAATCAGGAACGACACCTTTTAAAAACTATAAATTTTGATAATTTTAAGATATCTTTTAGCTTGAAATACATAAATTTGTAAACCTTTCTCTATTTAAGTATTGTAAATTTGTGAATTATTTGGCTTGCTTGTGTGTGGAGTAATAGCATTGTAGTGTGCAAAAATGGTAATTAGCAGTGCCAATCCATCTACGGTCAGAATGTTTATTGTTAAAAAATATTGGGAAATATTAACAAATTTTGACAATCTGTAGTTTGGTTTTCTCACGTAAAATTATTGCAAAAATCGGCTTTCTCAGAAAATACTATGTTACTGAAAAAATAAATAATTCAAAATTAACTATTTTAATATTTTCAATGTTTTAACTACTTATAAAAAAATTAACCGCAGATGAATTGGAACCACTAATTATCATGAACACTACAACAAATATTATTATGAACACTACAACACTTAACTATTACTTCACACAGGCATGCCAAATAATTCACAAAATTTACAGTACCTACTTAAAATAGAGAACAGTTTACAAATTTATGTAGTGTAAGTTAAATTACAGCTTAAAATTTATCGAAATTAATATTTTGTTAGATCAAAACATTTTCTAATGATTCCTGATTATAACAAGTCTTCATCTATTCGAAAATCAATGGTATTTCCCTATGGTTCAAATTCCGTGTGACACCGGTATAAGATTTTTCAGTGGTTAGCGTCTATCTTGAATCCAACGCAGTTAACAAACTGTGTAAAGGAATCGGGCAAACTTTGGATAAATGATACGTATAGTGTCGTCTATGCATTTTACAATACACAGAGTAAAATCATTACCTAATAAGTAAAAGAAGTTAACTCCATTTTTGTAATTTTTCTGAAGAACCAACATAAGTTTTTTGTTTTGTAAATAAAATTCTGGTAAGAATTTTTTTTAAATTTGTACCAAATATGTAGCTTCTGATAGAGATTTAAATGACTATAAACAACTTTCTTAACTTCTAAACCCCCGTGACCAACCACAGAACTTCATTTTTACGTCTTTGTGCGTTTTAATTACATTAGTGTTTAACCCCCGATGTAATTTGAGTTAATTAAACGAAAACAAAAATTAGACAAAATAAATTGTGCTAACTGTATTCTGATGAAGAAACAGTATTTTATTCACAACAATGTATGAAAAAAATACAGAATTCAAGCAAATTTTGAGGCTTATCAGTAAAACAATAGAAACAAAATAATGCAATAGTCGATTACGAGTATACATTAAATTAATACTTAAAAACAGTAGTCATTTTAAAAATCTTCCGCATCATATACAAAAGTGGAATTGATGTGGTTACTGCAACTTTTAAAAATGGAAGTAAAACAGATACGAGTTAATACTGTAAATCATTAGATAGTGCATTTCTAGCTGATTTTCAAACTTAATTTTGTCAAAATTGTAGTTAACACCCTTTACCTCTAGGGCACAGAAATAGTTATCACATTTAACGGGGTTGGCATATTATAACAGATTCCAGATAAATAATGGTAACAAATATTCATAATCACTAATGAAAGACCAGTCGAGTCAAAACACTATCTGCAAGATAATACTGAACATCATATTTTTATTATACTTTCCTTTACGCTGATATTTAAGCTGTTAACAAAATACGAGGAACTAACCTTGGAATGATTAATAAATACTTATAAAAATATTCTTAAAGTAAACGGCAATAATATTTTACGTTAATACAATATAAAAGTTTACTAACAAATTCTTGTAATGCATCCTAACCAACATTTAATTTATAAATTAAATTATAAATGATATTTTTTACCTTTTTTTTCGTTGCTATTTAGTTTTTTTTAAATTCCTAATATGAGTACGTTGCAATCTGTTCAATTCAGAACAATAAGCAACCCCATGGACCCAATGAGATGAGGATGACATGTATGACGTATAAATGCGGTGTAGTCTTGTGCAGACTCAGGCCGACCATTCCTGAGAGAGAATGGATAATTGAACCCCAACCATCATAGTACACCGGTAACCACTGTCTAGCATTCGAATCCGTACAAAAGTAAATACCTTTACTAGGTTTTGAACCAGGAACCTTCGTCTCCGAAAATCAGGTGTTAAACAGCTGATTTTGGCGACGACTTTACCTCTAGACCAACCCGGTGAGTTTACTTTTTTTAAACTTAGGATCGTTTCGGTGGTACCACCTACTTCGGCGTAATAAAAAAAATTAAAATTTAGAATGGACGTTCCATTCAATCATAAATCAATAAAATAATAGCTTTATTAATACATTTATTGTATTGATATGACTGAATGGAAAGACCATTTTAAATTTTAATTTCTTGATTACTCTGAAAAAAGTGGTACCACCGAAACGATCATAAATTTTTTAAACAAAAACTTAATAGCCACCAACAAAAAAAGCTAAGAAATTATCATTTATAGATATAGAGTTATTTAATTGTCTCGGAAACAGTCGTAAGCCTAATATAAAATTATTGCCACGAATATCTTGTTGGGCACAATATTATATGACCAACTGTGTTATTTCTTTTAGAGGCAAAATTAATATATTTAGACAAAATAACAATGCAATGTTCCCAGTTTAACCCACTGGATTGGTCTAATGGTAAATCCGTCGCCGCGAGTTAGCTGTTTAACAGCTGATTTCGGAGACGAAAGTTTCGTAGTTCAAATCCTAGTAAGCGTAGTTACTTTTATACGGATGTGAATACTACACAGTGGTTACCGGTGTACTTTGATGGTGGGGTTTAATTAAGTATAATCTCTTAGGAATGGTCGGCCTGGGTCTGTACAAGACTACGCTTCATTAACACTGTATACAAACCATCCTCATTTCAAATTGGGTCATGGGGTTACTTATTGTTCTTAACTGAACAGATTTCAACGTACAAACATTAGGGATTAAAAAAAAATAACTTTTATACGGATTTGAATACTAGACAGTGGTAACCGGGTGTACTTTGATAGTTTGGGTTCAATAACCATACTCTCTTAGAAATTGTAGGGCTGAATCTGTACAAAACTACACCTTATTAACACGTTATACATAATATCATTCTCTTCTCATTGGGTCATAAAGTTGCTTATTGTTCTTAAATTAAGTTAAAATTAAGGTTAACGATTGTAACGTACATATATTAGGAATTTAATAAAACAATGCTCGCAGTTATAAATTAGTAAAAAAAAGCTTCTGTAACTACTAACTAAAATAAAAGTAATCTTATATACAATAGATCATTGGCTACACAAAACACAAAAACTCCTTCGAATACTACAAAATCGGTTATATATTGTAATAATTAAAATACTGCACAAAACTTATTTTTAGAAAACTAGGGAAGCTGGTCGTTCGGCTCGCCCTGAAAAGTCAGATCCATTGGAGAAGGAAGGAGGTTCCCCCATACTCAATTACCTCCCATAATAAAGCACAGATTTAGCCGCTTGCGTGCGACAGTAGTAAAACGCTAGACTGAAATTTAGAAGTTCCTGGGTTTAATTCCCCGAGTAGAACCTAGAAGTTTTTAAGGGGGGGAAGATATCAAATAAAAAAAATGTTTCTTCTCTTGTAACTGACAAACTTAATTTTTTGGTAATACATAGACACTTATTTCAAAAAGCCTTCTTGAAATTTTTGGCCCAAAATTTCATCCCCCAGCCGCCAAAAGGTTGGTGGGGTTGAAAAATAAGCCATTTACTAGAAAACAAAATATCTTTTGAACCATTTAAGTGATTTACTTAATTTTTTTTTTTTGACTGAAAGCTAAAAACTTAGCTTAAAAGCTATAAAATGTGATAAGGTGCATCAGTTATACTATGGTATTTACAGAAAAAAATAATACAAACAAAAAATTAAAATTAATAGATTTTTACGATCATTACTAAACAAAAAAGAAATAATAAAAAAAACTGTGGAATCCATGCAAGACTTCCATACACAATTTCATAGAGGACAAAATTCTGAACAAAACAAAATTTATGTTTCTAGGAGCTCTACAACTTAAGTTATTTTGTTTCCAGCAAACATTTGAATTGAAAAAACAAATTTCTGGTAAAACACTGAGTAACTGTAATAACCAAAAATTATCACGTAAACACACAAAACGTACCATATATGATCAGAGCCACTATACTCCATTACATAGTGCTGGTTCGCGTGGCTAAAAACTGAACTACATAAAGAAAAGCAAACTTTCAAACAAAAAAAAATCGCGATGGTATCTGTTTCCGTTGCTGAGATACAAAACGTTCAATATGCCTAATTTTTTACAAAGAAGAAGAAAACTGTGTGTTGACATATGGTCATATTTCAATTTTTTCCTTTTTTTATGTAATTAATTGACACAAAAAAAAAATATATTCTTATTCAAGAAAGATTACAAAATAAGCTAAAAAAACATTTTAAAGTTTTTCTGTAAATTGATGGTATCTTCCCCCCTTAACGCGATAAACCTGATTACACTAGCTAATGATTAAACTTATAATAACAATACACTTACTAGATGTTCTAAAATATTTATATTTAAAAAAAATAAACGTACCTTTTTTTTACAACTGATTACTTCAGGTAAAACCTACCTTTACGTTTTAAGAGTTTAAACGTACTAAGAGAACTTTGCTTTTGTAGTAAGTTCCAATTCATCCTGTACAGAAACTGATAGGGGTGGCCCAACCGACAGAAGATTTTTTGGTGTAGGTTAGTTAGGGGTTAGTCGATTCGAAGGGGAAAGGAGACAGAATTCACCCTCCCACACAATAATCCCAACCTGAATATCGAACCAGTTGTACAGCACCTTTACCGCTTCACTTACACCATTTCGAATTTTGTAGATTCTAATTTTATCCCACGTGACAAAAACCATCAATTCTATATAAGATTTATGGGAAAAATAAAAGAAAGGTATGTACAAAACTATTAATTAAAATTCATGAAGAAAGTCTCCGAAATCAATAACCGCTAATTTATAATAATAATATTTATAATTTATAATAACGCTAATTTATGTAAATTTCATAAATTAATCTATTTTTTAGTTATTATTTATAAATAGACAGTTTTTACTTTAAATGAAATTTATTATGATAGCTCCAAAACGTTCATTTTAACAAACAAGCGAATAATATCTGGACGTGAGTAGGCATATTGCAGAAACAACCTGTAATATTAGTCTCCAAACAAAAATTGCTTCCTGTATCAGTTTACTAGAGATAAAACAAGATCATTTTCCTTCCTGACTGCTGGACTGGTCTTTTGATTTCGGTAACCTAATCACTTTAACCAAACTTAAAGATATTAAGTTAATGAAATACTTTAATAGTTCAAAGCTATTCTCCCGCCAAGCCAACCGCCTCAGTGATTAGTGCGCTAGCCTTCAAAGCGGAAAATCTCGAGATCTAGCCCCGCGGAGCTAGCCGGGACCCCAGCTAGATCCCGTACAAGTCAAACCATTCGTACTTAAAAAAACATTACAATATTTGGCAGATTACTTACAACCTACGTCTTTAAAAAATATCTGCAGGCAATTTTATTAAATTTTACCACCAGGTAACAGCAAAATGGGAAACATATAAATATCGACGTTGAATTATCGGATAACTACTCCCGCGTATTGAAGTTATCCTTATTCCTGGTAAAACTGTCTTACCAGCAAAAATTACTACTATTGCAGTTATAGGTATTGGATTTTGTTGACAAAACAGTCAAACGTTTCATTCTTTAATCGGAAATTGATGTAGAAGACATAAGCATTAGTTTTTTTTTTAAATTAAATCAAAACTTATTTTCAAAGTATTTTTTTAAGATTTTTAATACTTATATAATTTTACTTTTACACAAGTGGTCAACCAGTGTGACCAAACTAAAATTAATGTTAAGTTACATTTTAATTAGTTTTCATATTTGGTGCCAAAATAGAACGTAAAAATCTCCTCGTTTTGATGCGAAAGGGGAAAGGAGATAGAATTCTCACTCCCACACAATAATTCCAACCTGAATGTCGAACAAACTAATAATAATTTAATAATTGTAATATTAGTACACTTTTTTGTAAATTATACATTTTGCTGATATACTGCGTTTATTGATTCATAAAGTAAGTGTAGACATACCCATGATAATCCGAAAATTAGGTTACAACAAGATTGTTTTATCAGTTTTAATAACAATAGGCGGAGCAACAGAATAAGGTGATATTAACTAACCAGGCTGCAGTTAATATGCCTAAGCTCAATGTAACATTCATAATGCCTTGAAGAACATCTCTTGAAATAAATAATCTATATATATATTTTTTTAAGTTTCTTTAGGTCGCATCGACAGCATGGTCTTAAGTGACTATGGATCTTTTCCGTTTTCTGTATGCCACTATCAAATCCGAATTCCCTGAAGGTTACACAATTCCCCCACTCCTGCGTCTAGCGCTCCAATCTGACTATGAGAATTACTTAATAATATTCGGACGGAGGAAGATGCTGCAGAGATCCTTCAGAAAAAGGGGTTGTTACATAATCCCAGAAGATGTGACAACTAAAAAAATATGTGTGAAACACTTACACGACTTTCTCTTCCCAATGTAAATAATTGAAAAATATAACGTAATAGTATAATGTAGCCTAGAAATAGCAAAAAATTCAATTAAAAAATATAACTTAACAGTAATGTAGTAATAGCAAAATAAAACTATCAAAATATGAAATAAAACAGAACGTGTAAATAAGTACTATAATGCTGGGACTGGAAAGGACGTGTGTACGCGTCTGTAAGTGTGGCTGTCTCATTAAGAGTATTCAGTAAGGCAGGGAGTGGGAGAAATGAACAAAGTGTGCAACCCCTTCAGTGAATTCGGATTTGATAGTAAAAATACAGAAAACAGAAAAGACCCGTGATTATTGTGGGTTTTAACGTGTTAAAATTTCCAAACCCTAGCCGGGAATCGAACTCGGGACCTTTCGCTTTGTAGGCTAGCGCGCTAGTCTACGTATAAAATTATTAATGTACTTTAGTATTCAAAAATTTAACAGAAATTTATAATCTGACAATCGATTTCAAGATAAAATATTAGTAAGTTTATTCCTTGCATTATTGGCCTCCATAATGATACATGACTGAATATCGGTTACATATTACACTAAAAAATATATATAGATATAAAATAAATAGCCTGTATATAAATTATATAGGCCTACCTGCAAGCA
Organism: Catonia carolina; assembly: GCA_035578175.1. Lineage (NCBI taxonomy): Eukaryota > Metazoa > Arthropoda > Insecta > Hemiptera > Achilidae > Catonia > Catonia carolina. Next base: position 89,915,504 of record JAQMRL010000002.1, read on the forward strand.
AAAAGCGCCCTTTCAAAAAAAAAAAAAATAGTAGTTCAATAGAATTTACAACATCTTTGGTACTCGAACAAGGACACATTGACATTTATGACGAATCAGGTAGACATGCCGGTTGTATTATCGAAAACATAGGAGGGAAAATCGTAAAACCATACAATATTAAAAAAATTTAGTTATAATGTACTGAAAACACATTAATTCCATGAAAGAACTATTCCATAAACAAAACTTAAGAATAAAACATTAATTTAAAAAATATACTTTGAAATAAGAATAACCAATGTGTGAATATTCGTGCTTTCGAAATGTCAAAAAATGACAAAAACTTTGACATACCGGCTAGACCAATGATGAAGTCGTTGCCACCGGCTTCAACACCAGGGTTCCCGTGTTTCATTCTGGGTTTGGTTTTACAATCTATCACCTTTCAACGCCTACATTAATTAGCATCATTGTGCTCAACTGTCAGAAGTAAGAAAACTTCTGGAATAAACTTTATATTTATCACTCTTTTCGGCCAAAATATTTATTGTTAAGCAACACACAAATACTTTTAACCGCACCAATAAACAGACAATATTTTTTTAAATTTGCTGGGTATTAATGCATTAATAAAACACAACAAAGTAATGACATTGGGAAAACATTTTGTTAAATCACATGAAAGAACGAAATTTGCGAAACTGTTTGTTAGTTCACAAATACGAATAAAAAAATTCATCTTCCTATTAAGTATTTTTTTAAATTTTAGTTTTTAGGTATCAACGCAAAATAATTTATATAACCGGTGGTCATAAAAATAACAGTGTGATTCCCTGAAAACTTAAAATTGGTTTTAACTGAAGATACATAAAAATAATAATAAATAATAAGACAAGAAAGAATGCAGGGTACACATATGCCGACATGGTTATAACAAACCGAAACTTGAGTGATAATTACAAATGCAAAAGGATAGGGGTGGTACAGTAAATGCAACTGGAGACAAAAGAGGTAGATACGAAAGAAGAGGGCGGGTGATTCTCGTCTGTAGAGCAGCGTACAAAAAGAGGAAGCACTGAGAAAGTACGTTGCAATAGTACTGTTATAATATAAATGATGATATTAGCTACCTGACTTGGTTAATAAAACACAAACAATTTATTAAAATTACAAATAAATAAAAACATAAGTAATTAGTAAACGACTCTATATTTAAGCAAACAAAAATATACATACTAAAACAAATTACTTACAATGAATGAATAAAAATTATAAGGAAACTAAAATGAATATATAAGTACGGAGGTCAGCTGTAATCGTAACGATACTATCTTAAGACTTCAAACTAATGCGATAAGTAATAAGAAACTAAGTAGAATTCGTTTATTAAAAGTTCTGAATATTTGAAATCAAGTTTATCAAATTGTTCTATAATAAAATACATTATAAAAATTAAATTATATAAAATACATTATAAGAAAATAAATAAAAACTTTTAATATACATACGTTTGATAAGTAGAAAGGAGTTGAATTCAAGTAGAACAATTTATTATAAATATAATATATACGATCACTAACACACTTTCATTATGAAATCACTTTTTAACTGAAAACATATATTCGTAGAACAGAATACGGGGATAACGATTGAAATAAAAGAAAAACTATTTATTAACTTAGATTATAGAATAACAAACTCAAACAAACACGTTATATAAGTGTGTCGTAAACAGGCACTGGTTATATGTATAATAAAAATCGTCATTCATCGAAATATTTAATCTATTGATATAAAATAAATATATGATTTAATCAAACACAGTTGAATAAAACTATAATAACGTAACGCACAAATACAAAACTAAAACTAATTGTGAATGAATATACAGTTGAAACTCGTACAAAGCTTAACAAACGTAGGAGACAACACAGAACGAACGAAAAGGTTGTTACCTCCGTTTGGATAAAAGTGTATGTACGATGTAGAAGGAGAAACGGTCGGATAGGGAGATGGTTCGGTTAAATTCGAGCAACTTCGTTCATTTCCGCCTAACCGACCTTCCTACCATGGTCAAATTGTAAGCCGTACAATATGTAGTGTATGCCAGACTCTTCGCTGCACATCGCTAGAACAAGAAAGAGGGGGAGGAACTCCTCGATCCCCTCTCGCGTTAACCATCCCTTCCCCTCTTCCATTAACATTATTCTCGCGATACATCAGCACATCCGTACCCATTACAAGAGAAAGAGGGGTTAAGAAATTAAGAGGCGGATCTCTCTCAGAGTTGATCTTAGTGATGCATATTTTTCCACCCAAATACTTCATTAAAGCAATAAATAAGACGGTGACTTGTAAACCTTATAGAGACATAGTACGAAATAACCCTTTCAGTTTATTTATAATCACATCGACAACCAAATCCAGAGTGTAAATAAAACACTTTTTTGTACAAAAATATAAAGGATACACTATTATTAGAAATACATACAAAATCTTTTACTAGGCTAGGTTTATAATGAAATTAACGAATTATAGAGCGATATTCCCTGTTATTTATTAGACACTAAGTATTTGGACCAAATTAAATATTAAATTATCTTGATAAACAATATGTTGCGCTGACATTTAATTTAACACTTTACAATTTATAATAAATATTGCAGCTTTCAGGATTTTAATTAAATCTAATCCAGTTTTAAAGTTAAATATAAAGATTTTATATAAAAACTTCAACCAACATTAACAATTCTAGTTTCTTGATTGCCTTTAAATTACAACCTTGTAAAGGATAAGTTCAAGTAGGTTTGTTCACTGAGCATTGTTTAAGACGACGAAAATGTCCAACTTATACCTACTTTTCCTGAGTTGTTAAAAAGTAAGGTAAGATACTTCGGGAAAAGAGCATTAAATGTTAAGGAAATTACAGATTATTTTTTTAAATTAGTGACGATGCCTACAAAAATCTTACCTTATGCACTGGTTATGATAAAAAGTGAAAAAACAGATGAAAAAATATGTTAGGAAAACTAGTAGGTACAAGTAAACAAATTTACGTTTCGGTGATTTTTTTTTATAAATATGGTATGTAGTAAAATAACTTTGTTCTTTGTTATAATTTGAAACCTTGCTGAATATTTACATAGCTAAGATGGGGATAGCATCGGGAAAATTTATTTAGCGTATATTATTTTAATATTTTCTAATTTAAAGTATTGTATTGGAAGTATACTTTTTTTTATCCCCAATGTGTGTACGTTGCAACATGATCAATTCAAAACAATAAGCAACCACATGACCCAATGAGATGAGGATGTGTATGACAAGAAAATGAGGCGTAGTCTTGTACAGACCCAGGCCGACCATTCCTGACAAATTATAGTTAATTGAACCCAACCATAAAAAAATACACCGATAACCACCGTCTAGTATTCAAATCCATATAAAGGTTTACTCTTTAATAGCATTTGAACCAGAAACTATAGTCTCCGAAAATCAGCTGTTAAACAGCTGACTCGCGGTGACAGACTTTATTTCTAGATAGACCAACCCGGAGGGTCTGGGAATATACATAAGTATGTAAATGTAACATGGCCGAATATGCTTTTAAGTATTATAAAAAGAAGGAACAATACATACCTAAGGAAGAACAACAAGATTTTATGGTTACATATTTCTTGTTTAATGGTTATTTTTTTTGTAATCCCTGATTTGTGTACGTTGCAATATGTTCAATTCAGAACAATAAGCAACCCCATGACCCAATGAGATGAGGATGATGCGTATGACGTGTAAATGAGGTGTCGTTTTGTACAGACTCAGGTCGACCATTCCTGAGAGAGTATGGTTAATTGAACCCGAACCATCAAAGTACACCGGTAACCACTGTTTAGTATTCAAATCCGTATAAAAGTAACTACCTTTACTAGGATTTGAACTAGGTCGTCTCCAAAAATCAGCTGTTAAACAGCTGATTTTGGCGACGACTTTCCCTCTAGACCAACCCGGTGGGTTTAATGGTTAATGATTATAATTTGTACATATTTCGATAGTAAATAAACAGATTATTACTACAGTATATATTTTTTAATCAACTGGACGATGTCTGTTCCCATTTTGGGTTTCTGACAAAAATTAATTGTTTACCAAACGTAAGTAGTTAGCTCAGGGTTGCATAAAAATATATATTTCAAACGACATTTTTATCATATCGTGTAATCTGCATGCTATTCATATATTATCACAAATAACAGTACAATAAGCTTGAACATAAAAAGAAGTGGTTTGTGACGACACACCAATTTGTAGTAAATCCTGTATCATAAAATTCTAACAAATTTCACAGTAACTAAAAAAAATATAATAAATTGATATAATATACATATTGCAAAAGAATTACACCTTGTTATTAAAAAAAATATGTATATTTGCATCGAAAGTGCATATTGCTCCCAACCAAAAAAACTGGTTTGGCATCTATTAAATCAATGGAATTTGTGAAATGAATAATTAACTGAACGATACGGAATTGTTTTTTAACTTGTCTGAAACGGCCAATTTCAGGAAATTCATTAAACAAAAAAAATAACGTTAATATAAGAGTTTTATGTAGTTTTTCTCTTACACACGCGAGTGCAGATCTAACGTCATTGATAGACTAACGTCGAGGTATAATAAATATAATAAGCCCTTTTATTTTAAAATATTTTTATTAATTGATAATGAAAACGTAAATATAATTAAAAAACAACTAAAGAAGCTTAATTTATTACTGAGTTAAAAATCCATTTTATTCTTCATTGGATCAATATACGAATATAAAACCATCAGGTTTTGCGGTTAGCAAATTCAGTTTTATAATGTTTTTAGAAAAAAAACAAACACCGTTAGATTAATGCCAGATGCTACACAAAAATCAAACCCAAGACTTTAGGATACATCCGAAAATACTGAACAATTGTGCCATGGAGGTGGTACAAATGTTTTAATTAGTTAAGTTAAAATACTATTTTTGAGCTTACAGGATAAATGCTATCAAGGTCTTTAAAACTATTGTTTTTTCTTCAACTTCCGGCGGAAGCCATTAAGGGGGAAATATTGTAATTAGATTGAGGTAACTCATTTATAATAAAATTTCATATTTATATAAGATTTACAAAGATAATCTATTCCAGATTCCACAAATATAAATACATTTATATACATACAGTGAATATAAAAAGGTAACGGAATTTCCTGTAGATCTGGACATGATTGTACAATGAATGAAACCTCTGGAATTTCCGTTTTTATTGAAATCAACGATTTATAGGAAAAAACCATGTTTACTATTCCTTACAAACAAATACTACGGTTTTTACTCCGCGAATCCGTAGAGAATTATTTATAATTAATTTTAAATAATATTATTATATTTTTAAAAAAAATCGTAGGAGCCGTTTTTGAGAAAATCGCAAAAAAGTGAAAAATTACACAAATAAACTACTACTTCAGGTTGACTGATTTTGATAAAATTTTCGTGTCGGGTCCGGTAGTAGTACTTAAAGTTAAGTTTCAAGTTCGTACGATGTTCCGTTCTTGAGATATTCTGTCCACTCACACACACACACACGCGCACACACGCACGCGCGCACACACACGCCAATCGCTAAAAACATGTTTTTGGATTCAGGGGGCCTGAAAACGTGTAGATCCGGTAAAACTCGATTTCGAAAAATCGACATGAAAACAATACTTTCCTTCCTGTATATTTCACATAGGCAAGAGAAAGTAAAAATAGTTTCTGGGTTTCTTCCTCTCGAAAAAGTTCATTACAGAAAACTAAACAAATAAAACACATTTTAAAAATTTAATTAAATTATACTTATGAATTTTTATTTATGACTTTACATACAATTGAATACGTCGGCGATTCTAACACGGTGAACTATGTTATTTTATATAAACATGTTTTTCTTCTTGTTTTCTACACTGATGCAACATTCCAACTTTCTAAACAATCTCAGTGACAACTAAAACCATAGGGGAGGTAAAATAAAAATAGCTGAAATCTTTTCCAAAGATAACTATCGAACGATAGATATTTCTTTAAAAAAGAGTCCTGCATAAGTAATCTTGCGTGTATCAAAACTAACATGATTTCTTAAAACATTCCTCCGACTAATAAGATCGGGTCAAAAGAGGTCACTCAATATGCTCTTGAATTTTTGTTTATTAATTTGTTTTTAATTAAAATTACAATATACATTTTTCTTACCACAAAAATAAAATTTACGGGGATGTAACTGCTTATATAACTACACGTTCAGTTTTAGAAACTTTTCACAAAAACTATAAAAATTAGGACCTTTTCTTTAAATTTAACTTCAGACTTTTATTTAGTTCTGCACGGGAGCTTATTTTTGAATAAAGTATTAAAAATTGTTTATTAATTTTTATAAAAAGTACAAATAATTCTAAGAAAAAATCCTGAAAAAAATCGTCAAATATTTTCTATGGACAATTCTTAAATAATCTTGCGTGCGGAACTAGCCGATAATGAGTAGAATGTGTTGAAAATGTCATACCGTTATCTTTAACCTTTCCGGAGAAAATTTGCAAAAAGTTTCAAAAATTATGATTTTCCGCAAACTGACTAAATGGTAACCTTTTTTTTTGATAACGTCAAGCCCTGTAAAATGGCTGGTCAGGATCGTCTTCTTGAAAATAAAAATCTACAAACTCTCTTCGCCCGTATTTGTTTTTCAAATTCAGACATTTTTCTTTAAGCGTCTTCTATATTCGTTCTGAATCCAGTCATTCCGTTGTACGAAGCATGTTCTTTCAAGGTTTCAGTCCCACTTCTTCGTACAATTAGGTCTATATAATGTTTATATAGGTAAAAATTGCACTACCACCATAAATAATAGATCAAACACTCAGAATACTATGCAGTTCCATAAAATTAAACAAACAAAATATGTGAAAAAATTATTTTTTCCCAGTTACGGTCCCCTTAAAGGGTTTCCAAAAACTGGTAAATAAATTTTACTGTTGCATTCAATATTATTTACAAACATTATGTACAACTCAAAATTTTACAACAGGAAAACGAAACTGACAAGGCATTTGCATGGAATGGATACGGAAAACTACGAAAACCTTGGATCAGGAGATCCAAATTTATACTGAAACTAGATAATCATAAATCAATACTAAATACAATTTTACTATGTTCAAAAGCACAAGACAACTTATTAATTGACCACAAAATAGTTTACACTTCTAATAACGCATATAAAAACAAAAAAAAATTACATGGCGAAAATAAAGGGTAAAAACTAAATACTATAAGAATATAACGTTAGTTCAACGCTATACGCGCCGAGTTAAATGTTCAGTCACTGTGTGTAACATTAAGAATATATAAGAGAAACTGGTCCAACCATTTACTTCGCATGCCAGCACACAGACTTTCTAAACGAGCACGGAAATATAAACCAAGAGGGAAACGAGAGATTAACTACCAAAAAACCAAATATTTAGTGGTAGCAGGGCAGGCAAGAAATCTGCAGATATATGGACACACTATTCATGTATGTGATCAATATAAATACCTGGGAAGTGTAATAACGTCGGAAGGAAACTCTAGATCAGAAACCTGGGAGATGACCAAGAGAGATCAGCAGAAAATAAATGCGGTAGAAATGGACTTCTTACGCAGAAGTTGTCTGGTTTCTAGGGTAGACCGGGTTAGAAACACCGAAATTAGAGCTCGTACACAAAAACAAGACACCACAATGGAGGAAATCGAAAAACGACGTCTGGTATGGCTGGGACATGTGCAAAGAATGGGAGATGAGAGATGGCCAAAGAAAATAATAAACTGGACCCCTTGGGGACGAAATAAGCGTGGTAGACCACCTGAAGCATGGATAAAGCAAGTATCGAAAGATATGCATGCTAGACAATTGGAGGGAGGAGACTGGACGGATAGAGAGGGGTGGCGTATGGGATGCGAGAGACGGCCAGAGCTGTAGAATAACTCGCTTGATATATATATATAGGGAAACGAGGCTTGGGAAGACCTAAAACGAGATGGATGCCGAAACAGGCCATTGAGCCTAATTCTTACATCGATACCTGAGCCGACACTAAGGCCTAAGATTCGATTCCAGCGAGAATCTGGAAATTTTCGCATGGTACAACAAATTAATAACGCTGTAAACTCATTATAGTCGCTAGTGACCAAGTAGTTGATACTGCTTAAGAAAATCAACTAAGAAAAGTTTACATTTTGAGTTTTTACTACACTGCATACAGATATTATTGCAAGAAAGAATAGCTAAGAAACTCTCTCTCATATCCATAAAAACTTGAGAATTAGGTTACAGTATTTTACAAGTTAATAAAACTTCATATCATCACGTGATTGTTATCGGTAAAACGTGGCATCCATGGCAGGCCTAACAGCCACCTAGAATGTAGATAGTAGTTGTCTGAGGAAGCGGAACAACTCCGTTTAGAAAAGCAAAATATTTCTGTAAGACATCACAACTCAGCACGTCTTCATGTAATTTTAGCTAGTAAGGGATATTTCGACTGTTTTAGATAATTTTAATTATTGTTAATTAAATTTAATACAGGAAGATGATTAAAGAACAATGTAGATAACACTGTACAATCGTGGATATTTAAAAAACAACAGAAGGCCGCCTTCGTAGCTCAGTTGTTAGCGTGCTACGATGTACAAAGCGGAGGTGCCGAATTCGATTGCCGGGCTAGGGTCTGGAAAATTAATACTCGTTCAAACTCATCGTTCCTGAACTAAAAGTAAGGTACTTGCTAATGATCAAGATGTTAAAAGGACTACAAATAAACTACAAAAAACACGTCAACTGACCAATTCTATTGGAAACGCCTTGAACGAATACGGACCAACAATAAATCATCTTGTCCATGACTACAAGATCCAAGAGGATGTTCCAGCAAATCTCATGGTGGACTAATGTACCTTGTAAACCTGAGTTCAGATGGCCGCCAGCTAATCAATATCAAATAAGTTTATAGAAAATCGTTACTTCAATGACGCTCGATAAGAAAACTAAGTTCAATTTTTAAGTACCGAATATGGTTCCAGAGTAGAATATTGAAATCTTCACACTGGTTATATAGTACTGGTCCGTTGGTATAGTTATCAGCAAAACACCCTTTTATGTCAAAGGTTCCGGGTTCGATTCCCCGGTTAGGTTTTTCATCATTGATTTTTCATTTCTAATCACTGATTTTCAACTATCATCCTTTACCGACTATCAGTCTTAATATGCATAACAATCGGGAATTTATTTAAAAAAAAAAACTGCTTACAAAAAAGGTTACCGTTCAATACCCAGTATAAGTGGTCACTAAAAACCAAATACTAAATACTCGTAAAATAAAAGAAAACGAAACAAAAATTTAAGAAATGTGCAAGTGTTCTATAATGGCTGACAGTTATTACTCAATAACTCAAAACTTTGCCCATAACAGGCAGGTGGAGTTTTAAATTATTTGCACTCGATCTGCTAGTTCCAAGGCTACAAAAAATAATTCTGTTTCTTATCACATGGTCACACAATTATATGACTGAAGCATTTAAGAACAGAAGAGGTAGAGGTGTAAAATACACTAGTTAGTTATCTCCTCTGAGAGTACTGAATTTCATTATTATACAGCCAGACCTTGTGGTGAATGAAGTGAAGGTGTCACTTGCAGGGTAAAAAATATGTGCTTTTGAGAGGGCCTAGCTATGCTAAGAAGCATACTTTTCAACTCAGTGAGGAAGCCATTGGCTTCCTCACTGAGAATTGGAACCTCACTCCTCGTTTTACTTAGTAAAACCTCCAGCTAGAGGTTCAAACAAGTCTTCCGGTAGATGACCTAAACAACAACAAGCCAACATTAAAAAATTTTATTTGAACTGTAATATGGAATAAAACCACCGAATTGGTTAACTTATGGAAAAGAAATAGCATGAATAACATGAAAACACATAAATGTCCAGTAACAACGGTTTTTAAAGTACAATAGTAAATTAAACAGTGAATTAACAATTTACTTTAAAAAAAATCTAATATAAAGGTTTAATTGAAAAAATCAAAAAAATAGTATCTTGAACTTATACAGTTAATAATGCTGACAGATTAACAGAAAAACTTACAATCTAATAACAAAACTAAATTTAGTTAAGTGAGGTTATTGTTTTGTCAATTTAGTCCAGTAGATCACTGCTCCATCGTCTTCGAAGTTGTAATGCAAAATTGGCTTGCGTCAAAAAAATTTTCGACATAGTGTACAAAAGGAATTTTAAAATTTCAAAATTATACGTATGGCAGTCCGCATGTGATTAAGCGGAATATAATTTCGATTGAAGAGTCTGAAGTCGGAGGTGTTATTTTCTTTTTTAGGCGCAGTCAAATATTTCCTATCCGTAGGTTCATATTGGCAAAATTAAACCAGTGCCGAAACTGGGGGGGGGGCATGGAAGAGGCAAAATAGGAACAGTGGTTCACAAAAACAAAATAAAATAAGTTATTAAGAAACGTTTGGAAAGTGAACATATCGACAATCAATAAGGTACCTTCTATCCAAGAAATTAACAAATTCTATTTAACTTTTTTTTATGCATAACTTAATTTATAAATATATTCGTATTTCAAAATCGTTACTCCATTCTTAAGAAACAAGAATTACCATAATTCGTGGTCTGGAGTGAGTGTGTGTAAAAAGACTGAGGTGATAAATTTTGAATTGTAATTCTTTGTAAGGTTAGCTATTTACATTATTCTACAAGTGTATTCTACAACTAAAGTCAGAATCAGATATTTTAATTCTTATGTATAATTTTAGTATTTAAACTATTATTGGTAAAACATTAAACATTATTTTGATAAAAGTCTACTACACTACATTATAATAAAAAAATGTAATTGCATTAGTTTTCCAATTAGTGCACTTATTAAATAAAAGTTCTCAATTACATTTAAGTGCATGGGTGTTCTCATTTCAACCACCGACTCTAAAAACAAATAACTTAGATATTTAATAATATTGGTAAGGAGGGGCGGCAAATTAAGCTTTGCCCCCCCCCCCCTAACTAATCTACTATTTCCGGCACTGAAACTATTGTATAAGTGTAGTTTTTAAGTATTACAACAGATTCTCTTACAAGAATTTTAATATCATTAATTACAATGGCTGACCAGTTTTCCATAAAGGAAACTTATTTATACTTGTTGTTTAATTAACATTTTACTGCAATAAAAAATATTAATTCATTACTTTATAATATTTTATTTTCTCAACAAAATTGAAGAAAATGTTGTAATTAAAAAAACATTCGGGCGAAACACACTTTTAACATTACTTGTATTAGATAGCGTTTAATCGTAAATGAACACAGAAAGCTGAATGCAACAGTTTTCCAGTCTGTACGTCTACGTAATTAGGTATTCAAGGTGACTCCGCCATAAAACCATCAATAATTTAGCATAAATTAACGATCTAAGTAAAAATTTAAATTGTAATTTCTATATCTGTCTGCAGAAACTTAAAAATGATTATTTTATAAAAAAAAATAACCTTATGCATTAACCCTTTTAACTAATAAATTGTTTTATTGAATTAAGCACAGACCACAATTTGATTATTACTTAACAAGAGTAATTTTATACCGTTATAAAATTACAAACAAAGTACAAATTCAAACAATAAAATATTAATTTAATGTAAAATATTCGAACAAATGTTTCCTTGATATTTATCCCATTTACAAAATTAGCCATACAAATTAAAAGCTGCGATTCAATATTATGCGAAACATATTCCCGTTCCTTTAAGTACCGTTAGGTATCCACTACGAAAGTAATGTTCAGCATTTATTTCAAAGGGGAAGAAAACATGCTAAACACAATACATATTTAAATTCTAAGTAGGCTATACTAATTTAACGCATTTCCACACAGCGCAATAAAAATACTGAAAGTACATTAATAACAGCAAAAAACCTATAAAATCGGTACTATAATGTAGGGCTGCACACAAGAATTTTTACGAAATTGTTTCTACAACAGTTTTCAAGTCACACATTGGCATAAATTGAAACTTGGCCCCATACGTAGCGTAGTGGTAGCGCGCTAGCCTACAAAGCGGAGGTCTCGGGTTCGATTCCCGGCTAGGGTCGGGAAGTTTTCGAAATTTAAAATTTAGTTATATAAATCACCGTCGCGCTAATAACAGAGTTGTTGATGCACTTTAAATATTCTAAAAAAAAATTTGAATTTTTGAATTTTACTTAATTAAGTACACCCTAATAAAATTTTGGTTGAACTGTTAGGGCGTGGAAGACGGAGAACAACGTTGTCCTGATGAGCGAGTGTTTATTGGGATACGAGATTTAGAGACTTGATGGAGGGTAACTTATAGGACATCGTTTAAGATTTTTTTTACCAATAGAAAAATAAAAATACTAGATTCAATTTATTTAGTTTCAAATCTCACTAAACATATAATCTTTTTAATAAAATAGTAAAATTCAAACTTAACATTTGTCTAATTTTACAGATATGATACCAGCCCAAGACCTAACACTCCCAAGGCCTAACATTTGATTTCTTATTATAGGAAAAATAGATATCTTGAAACACAACTACAAAACTTTTTACCACCATTAAGGAAGGGACCTATGAGGAAAACGCTAAGAGGAAAAATACGACGAATAATCTAAATAAATAATAATTTAGTACTAAACATAAAACAGAATATTACACTAATAACGATGAATACAAACCGTATTACTAAGCAAAAATACTAGAAAATACTTAGAAAAAAGCTGAATCCAGGTAATTTTATTCGTAAATTTTCTGAACCCAGTCGTTTGTAGTTTCATTGTTCAATTAGGTGTTTCTTTTCTTCAAATTCCAGTAAAAACTACTTTCAGTGTTGTTTATTTTCACTGGAAACAACGAAAAGCGGTTCATAGCGGAGGAAAACCGGATGGATTCTTAAGATAACGGAATGAAACCCAGAGGGAAGAAGGAGGAAGGCAGGCCCTGAAGATCATGGAGGAACAAGTGGGGAGGATATGCAGGAGAGAGCGTTGGGAGAATAGGGGTGAAAGGAATATCTGGACAGCAATATCGGTGCCTTATTAAAAAAGAACTAACAAAAATTAAAATAACTACAAATAGACCGGATACTCTTATTATTTTAAAAATAATCAAATGTTTTAATTATTTCGTGAATTTTATATATTGCAAAAAGCCAGAAAATACAAGTATCGGTGTTACAATCATTAAGTTTCAGATTTTCTACCAAATAAAACTTTTACTTGACAGACGTTCAAAATTACCCATTAAACAAATTATCATTTATCAATTATCATAGAAAAATCATGCAAACGTACGTTTGCATGATTTTGCCAGTAAAAACTTATGACTGCACCATGCCTGTACTAGCAAAACTTTAATTGACCTACAAAAATTAAATTCTAAATCAGGAAAAATATAATTAACATACTAGTACATGAAAAAAAGAAATTTCAATTCCGAGAATGTAGTTATTCGTTTTATGGAAACTCACAAACTACCAACAACGTTTAAAAAAGTAAATTTAATTCAAAAGTTTTTCGATTACATCCGATTCTTTTATGCACAAATGCTGAAGTACACGATAAACGGTGGTAGAAGAAAAAATGGAGCAACTGACCGGGAATCCAATCTAGCACCCCTGGCAAAGAAGCATCCAAAAATAGAAGCAATAATAAATAAGTAACGGACCTAGGTGATCTAATGATAAATAATGTAACATTGAGCATTTTATAACTTACCATACTGATATTTCAGAACTAATCTTCAATATTCCATTAACCTGTAAAAAAAAACAATTAAATTTTTACAGACAATGAATTTCTTTAGAATTATGCAGAACTAGTTTAAATTAAACAATAACCACTGCATACGGTAACTTCCATTTTGTATGGTTCATCCGCTACAAGCGCCACAACATATCTGCAACTGTTTCCTTGATAATTTAATATGTAGGTCGATAACTAATTACTGAATTATAAAAAACTTTCTTGGGTTTAATAAATAGCGGTCTCAAAGGTTCGATTCCCAGGTAAGGTCGCGAAAAATTTCTTACTAACCATAATCTCCTTTATGTTATGATTTTCCCAAAACAGTTGAACCTAACGAAACTTAATTACTCTTTTTTAGAATCTCGTCTTAGTGCGCGGATGTAGTGTTAGAGCCAACTTAACACTAGATAAGTAATTCCGGATAACTGGTTTGTATGATATTAGTAAGAAATCTTACAAGAAATTTCGTAAATATTCAGTCGTATATTCCTGTGTATAAATAAAATATTTGGAGGGTATTATACTATAGGCAATATATTAAGTAAGAAGTTCAACGTCAAGCGTTAAAAAATTATTTATTTTAAAATACCACTGTAATATTTAAATTCTAAATTAAATAACTACTTTTATAATACAATGAATCTGTGGATGTAGACTACTTAATTATTTTACAACTACATTAATTTTGGAATAAACATATCCATGCACTAAAATGTAGAAAACAAAATACGGACATGTGTTATTTCGGGTAGATTTACAACAAAGATCCAATCGTTACTTTTTTTAAGAACGTCACGTACAGGTTAAATTCACAAGGAAAGAAATAAACAGATGTTGTTGGAAAGACAAGTTTTACGGTGGGTTAACAAGTAAAGCCAGTACAAATAGATTTCCGGGCGTCTTTGAACGTTACTTGCCTACTTTTAAGGCCGCAATCATAAAAAAGAAATCTACCACGAAAGCACAGCTCCTCAAGAATTTCAGCAAACATAAAGCATACCCTACCTTGTAGAGTATAAAAATGTAGTAAATGAGGCGATTTTTAAAAAAAGCGTAGGATCGGTTTTTTGAGAAAATCGCAAAAAAGTGAAAAATTACACGAATAAACTACTACTTCCGGTTGACCGATTTGGATGAAACTTTTTTTTAATCGGGTGCTCTTGTAGTACCTAATACGTTTAAGTTTCAACTTCTTACGCTATTCCGTTCTTTAGATATTTTGTTCACACGCGCGCGCGCGTGCACGTAGATACCAACCGCTAAAAACGTGATTTTTATTTTGGTGGGGGGGGGGGGGGTATTGAGACTTGTATTACATATGAGAATTCAATTTCGAAAAATCTACATGAAAAAATACTGTCCTTCCCAATATATTCATATCGGGCAAGAGAAAGGAATATGTTCTTAATAGTTCACGATCAAAATTGACCAAACAAAATTAATATTTTTCCGATTCAGAGTAGATCAATATCTAATAATACAACCTATATGCATCATACGAACATAATATCAAAAATGACATCCGATAGAACATCTATTATATGTATATTTACAACTTCTTTCCTAAAACTATACAACAGGGCTTTCCTTATACATTTTGATAATTTTGTTACAAACCTCCTAAAAAGCATGAGATAATTTAAAATGTTATTTAGTTATTATAATGTAGGCCAACGGACTTAGTTCCTAAAAAGTCGTTGTACTCTCCAAAGTTAAAGCTATTAATTTACAATTGTATTGACAGCTCATGTTTACATCCCCTAAAAATCAAAGCGAATAAAAATATTCCTTTTATGAAACGACGGGTCTCATGGCTAATGGCAATTTTTAAAAAGGCTTCCCTTTGAATTATGGCAAAAACCGTTAGTGATTTCTGTATCTACTCTTAAAGAGGAACCAAATGATTATTTTTGTATCCAAATTCTGACTTTGATTTCTTGACTTCCGTTTTTGGGACACTTCCGGTCAAAAACGGAACTTTAAACCCAATTCAGGCCTTCTAACATTTTGTGTAGATTACAAATCCGAAAACAGTTTGTTGCTATCTCTTGTATTTTCTGACTTTTGATTTCTTGACTTCCGGTCGAAACCAGAATTTCAAACCCAATGATTTCTGTATCTACTTTTTAAAAGGAATCGAATAACACTATTTATGTTTCCAAATTCCAACTGATTTATTGCCTTCCGGTTTTGGGCCACTTCCTGTCGAAACAGAAACTTCAAAAACCCAATCTACGACACGACCACTAACATTTTGTGTAAATCACGAATCAGAAAACCGCTTGTTGCTATCTCTTAAGGTACGTACACATAAAAGCATTGCTACCGCGCGATTGCACTAGTGCACGAGTGAGGTAGGCCTACACAGAATTCCATGAGGGGTACACATTCAAACGCACGATTTGGCCAACCGCGAGTTTTGTCGCGCGAGAAAAAGTTCTGGCTGTTGACGCTTGACTACCGCGTGTTCTCAAGTACATTGTAGTACATTGCTTTGTACAACTGATCGCGCGTTTCGAAACTAATATTACATGTCTTACATAGGTCATACTGAAAGAATATAGTCTTCTTAAAACTGTAATAAAGTATCAAAGGTTTTTATGGATATTCGAAAGTTATCGAAGAATTTCGGTTTGTATTCCCGTAATTCTGGAAACATACAGCGTTATAAATAAACTATGTGTTAGATTATCTCGTAAAACTGGATGCACCTAAATTGCCTCTGTCTTTGCCTGCGATTTGGCCGGTCCGTTGGCGTAGTGGCTAGCACAACTGGCTTCAATGCCGGGGCCCCGGGTTCGATTTCCACTCAGAACTGGCACTTTTTCTTCGCTCATTTTCATATATCATCTTTCTCCACCGTCTGCATTAGCAGAAATTGCAAAAGTCAAGACGTCGTCGTCTTCATGGATTAGGCTGTGCGTTAGCCTGTTCCGGCGTCCATCTCTTCCTCGGTCTACCAATACATCTTTTACCTGTCGGATTATGGATCAATGCATTTAATGGAAGGCGATCTTGGGACATTCTTAACACTGCAAAACATTGCAAAAGTCAAGACATAAAACAAAAAACAATTTGCCTGCGACGTCGATATCGTTTTTGTGGTCCGAGCCACAAACACGCTACCTCTTCAACTTCCATTTAGTTTAAAATGACATGAACTTACCGGCAATGAACAGCTGAGCTATAGATGGGAGCTCACTTGATTGCTAGCGTAAGGAATTCGGGTAGAGGAGGATAGTTTGTACGATTCCCCTCCTCCTAAAACCTTGTAGTAGTAATAATACCATTAGTACGCGCTCTTCTAAAAGTATTACTCACGAACCATTTCGAATAACTACTGTAGTAGCCTACCAGGCCCCCTTGCAGTTCATTCCGCACTAGCAAACAAGTCAGCTCCCAACTATATGTATTGTTTAATTTTTCAAACGCGCGTTTTACGGTTGAATGTGTATGCACGTCTGTTTTTGCAAACACGCTGTTAACACGGCGTTAGTCCCCTCATGTGTACGAGCCCTTACAGTTTCTGACATCTGGGTGTAACGGACGGACTAAGAAAAATGATAGACGATAATTTTAAAATTTGCCACCAATAACCAATCATGTTCTGTAACTAGATCGTGTTAGTCCCCTCATGTGTACGAGCCCTTACAGTTTTTGACATCTGGGTGTAACGGACGGACGGACTAAGGAAAATGATAGACGACAATTTTAAAATTTGCCACCAATAATCAATCATGTTCTGTAACTAGATCGTGTTAGTCCCCTCATGTGTACGAGCCCTTACAGTTTTTGACATCTGGGTGTAACGGACGGACGGACTAAGGAAAATGATAGACGACAATTTTAAAATTTGCCACCAATAATCAATCATGTTCTGTAACTAGATCGTGTTAGTCCCCTCATGTGTACGAGCCCTTACAGTTTCTGACATCTGGATGTAACGGACGGACGGACTAAGGAAAATGATAGACGACAATTTTAAAATTTGCTACCAATAACCAATCATGTTCTGTAACTAGATCGTGTTAGTCCCCTCATGTGTACGAGCCCTTACAGTTTCTGACATCTGGGTGTAACGGACGGACGGACTAAGGAAAATGATAGACGACAATTTTAAAATTTGCCACCAATAATCAATCATGTTCTGTAACTAGATCGTGTTAGTCCCCTCATGTGTACGAGCCCTTACAGTTTTTGACATCTGGGTGTAACGGACGGACGGACTAAGGAAAATGATAGACGACAATTTTAAAATTTGCCACCAATAACCAATCATGTTCTGTAACTAGATCGTGTTAGTCCCCTCATGTGTACGAGCCCTTACAGTTTCTGACATCTGGGTGTAACGGACGGACGGACTAAGGAAAATGATAGACAATTTTAAAATTTGCCACCAATAACCAATCATGTTCTGTAACTAGATCGTGTTAGTCCCCTCATGTGTACGAGCCCTTACAGTTTCTGATATCTGGGTGTAACGGACGGACGGACTAAGGAAAATGATAGACGACAATTTTAAAATTTGCCACCAATAACCAATCATGTTCTGTAACTAGATCGTAAAAAATTACGCCTGGTATTATCGTAAAAGTTATTCTACATTATTATCAGTACCGTACAAATATGAAAATAATAGGTCTACAATGTTGTTTAGGTCAACAGCCGAAAGGCTGATTTGAACCTCTAGAGGTTTTACTAAGTAAAACGAGGAGTGAGGTGGTTTACCATTGCCTTCCTCACTGAGTGGAAAACTACGCTTATCAGCATGCTGGGCCCTCTGAAAAGCACATATTTTCCACTCTGTAAATGACACCTTCACTTCATTCACCACAGGGTCTGGCTGTACAATGAAATTCATTACTTTCAGAGGAGATAACTCTGATTAGTGTCTTTTACAACTCTACCTCTTCTGTTCTTAAATGATTCAGTCATTTAATTGACTGACCATGTGATAAGAAACAGAACTATTTATTTTAGCCCTGCAACGAACAGATTGAGTGTAAATAATTTGACACTCCACCTGTCTGTTATGGGCAGGTCTACAATAAGGAAATTAAGAATGAAACTGGTTATTATACACCCCCAGTAAAGTTGTTAAAGAACAAGATATATACAATGAATTTAAATAATAAATTCTTATTAAATACAAAATACATGTAGTTAAAATTTTCCTAATCTCCTATCGATATGGGTGACATATCATGGCACGTTTATTTTTGTACAACTATGCCCATTGTATTGGTTTTAATATTGCACTCTAAATGACAATGGAAAGCTACTAATTTGTCAGAAAAGCCTTTAATTACAAAAACAACGTTTCTAATTCTCAATAATGTTTGTTGTTATTCCACATTTACCAATTGAATATATACATTCCACATAGTTGAAAATGTTATAGACATTCTCAGTGCGACACAATCTTCATGGTTTTTAATTATTTATTAACAAACCAATTACTAAACTATATATATATACATAAACTAATCGTTCACGTTATTAAATATTTACCACGGAAATGTTAAACTTTCTTTTAAATTTAAACCTAATCCTTTTTAATTGTTAACTTGTTAGAATTTTCAGACCCAAGCCGCGAATCGAACTCAGTACGTATCACCTTTTCAACAACTTACAACCACCACGCTATGTAGACAGCCTCTAACTAAAATGAAATTGTTTTAGTTAGTTTAGGGGCATTGGCGTAGTTGGTAACGTGCTCGCCTCTCATCATGTCTTGGGTTTGAATCCTATTCAGGCAAAGCATATTTTCATACGTTAAAAAAAAAAAATTTCATCCTTCACCGTCTGCATTATCAGTAATTGCAGAACAGTCGGACGTTAAACAAAAAAAAAAAAAAACTAAAATGAAATAAATATATCACAAAAATAAATATTTTTAATACATTTATTTCTTATTAGGATTTTAAAATATATATAATATACCAAAAAAAATTATCTTTTGATATATTATATAAATTTCAAGTTTTAAAAAATGTTATTCAATCTTCGGCTAGAATCTGGAAATCCATCAAAAGATTTGGACACGTGAAAACCCACCGTTTTAATTCCATAACCCATAGTAGCAACTACTGGTCGAGCTACAAACAAACTAAAAAAAACTATTTTGTATTAGTTATACACAGTTCATTCAAATTAGGTTAATCAAAAATTACTAATTATTTTATACAAACCAGTATTACAAGATCGATTATAAAAGAAACCAACTGAAATTCAAGACAACTAAAAAAATCAGTGGGAAGTAATTAAGGCGAATATTAAGATCCCGCTAATTTCTATCAATCAATCAAACAGGCAATGTATTTTACATTAATACGAAATTCATCTAACGAATTGGATACAATAACGTTATGAGAGATTCCCAATAAAACAGTATCATAAAAAACTCTGATTCTATGTAATGCGTGTTGCCTATACCAATCATAGTACTTGGTACTCTTTTAAAACAAGGCTGGTAAAATATACTTCGCTAGTATACCATATTGCAGGACAAAATATTTTGTAATCAAGTACTGTATTTAGTGAACCGTAATAATGAAATAAACAAAATATTGCTGTCTGAACAGTATTATCACCTAATTAAATCAGTCCCGGAGATTTATCTGAGTAAAAAAGTGCATTAATTAATGTAAGATCAGATGGTTTTAAGTCCGTTTGTAGGTCTATTACAAACTACCGGTCCTTAAAGAAATACTTAGTGATGTGTAGTTTTGTAAAACAAAAATTTTCAAATTAATTTCAAAAATTGTTATTAATTAGGGTGTCATACAAAGATATGTCACGTACGCTTTTTAATAAATATATTGACACTCTTTTAAGAGAATGGAAATCAGTTTATCAATCCGCTATTGATAAAATTCATGATTCCTCCCTGAATACGATTGTATTTGCTGATGATCAATTTTAATAGCAGAGCCAGAAGAAAAGTTTTTGTTTGGAGCAATTTTTCTGTTCCAGAAGCTACGCAGTAAGTAGAACCTGTGTATAATATCTAGCACAAAAGCTAAAGTAATGGTTTTTATAGAAAGGGACTCAGTGAGATCGAAGAATGTTTTTATTAATTGTCTTAATGAGTAAGTCAAAACATTTAATTACTTGGGCTGTCAAATTAGATTTTACGGAAAGCTTGATGTTGACAAAAATATACATAAGTTAAGGTTGCCCACAACGGGCAGGTGGAGTGTTAAATTATTTGCACTCGATCTGTTGGTTCCAGAGCTACAAAAAATAGTTCTGTTTCTTATCACATAGTCAGCCAATTATATGACTGATTTATTTAAGAAAAGAAGAGGTAGAGGTGTAAAAGACACTAGTTATCTCCTCTGCGAGTCATCAATTTCACTATACAGCCAGACCCTGTGGTGAATGAAGTGAAGGTGTCATTTGCAGGGTGGAAAGTGGGTGCTTTTGGGAGGGCCTGGCATGCTGATAAGCATACTTTTCCATTCAGTGAGGAAGGCAATTGTCAACCACCTCACTTCTCGTTTTTACTTAATAAAACCTCTAGAGGTTCAAATCAGCCTTTTGAGTGTTGACCTAAACAACAACAACAAGTTAAGGTAAGGTTTTGCAAGTCGAATCAAGTACGCAGGTGACGGGATTTTGGTTGGTAGGCGGCCGCGGTCTCCTTGGGACGGAACGAGGACGCCTCAAATGAGTCCAACACTACTTCTCCCTTATGAGCAAAGAACATTATTTTTTCTCATCCCCTCGGATACAGAAAAAGTACACTAAGGAACACATAATGGAACAACAGTTACACCATTTTTGAATGGTAGCGAAACTTAGGCTGTTACAGGAAGAAAGAAACTGAAATTGCAAGCTGGAATGCGTTTTCTACGAAGGGTCAAGGGTTGGACAGAATTCGAAATTGTGATAAAGGAAAGAACTGCAGCTAGGAAGTGTAAATGATAGAATTTTCTATTTTTGCAATAAATGGATGGAAGACCTTGAAAGAAAAAAGGGAAATAGAATTCCAAAACGGGTTCTGGAATACAAGCCTGAGCTGGGAAGACCTCTCCAACGCTGGGAATTAATTATTTCATTTTTAGCTTTATAACAAAAAAAAAACCATTCTGATGCCGAAGCAGGCTAAGTGGCCTATGTCATAAAGAGGAGAAGAGAAATCTTCACATCGACTGCAACAGCGCAAAAGTATAAAGCAGAAGAGTAGTAATATCAGAATATTGTGAAATTTTAAGTTAGTTAATAATTGTTAAGTAACACCAGCGAAATTAAAGAAACGGCTTAAGTATTGGATACATACAATCTGGTATTGTCCAGGTTTTTATTTAAATCACTTTGTTGCAACTCACAGTATGTAATAACATGTTGTTTCGCTGTTTAAACGTTAAGGTAGGAATTGGCTATTTAAGTAACTTTTGACCTACATATACCAGAGGTTAGGGTAGAATTTTCTCCATGAAATTCATATATCCGCTTTTAAGTTTCTACATATTTAATATCTCAGGGAAAACGAGTTCTTCATGACTAAAATGAAATTCTCAAAATATTGAGGTACACGAAATATAGTAACAAGATAATAAAACCGTTTCCAGTGTTTAAAATTTTTTTCTAATTCAAATGAAAACGGACTAGAAACAATAAAAGTCACGGTTTGCTTATGCTATATTTATCTAATAATAGTTGAACGTCAACCCGACCTATTTTCAGACGAACGGAATCGGTGAGTCATCTATTTAAAGAAGAATTATTTGAAACAGTGAAGCGCAATTTTAAATCTAAACACGTTTATTCGAAAGGAAATATCTAAAATTAAATGTACCCGGATTGTGATTAGCGTACTTAACTCAAATGCCAGAAATCCCGAGTTCGATTCCAAGCTAAGAACCAGAAGTTTTAACCCATCATTAAAATTAGAATTAGCGACTATTAGCGACTCCAGTCGCTAGTGAATATGTCAATATTTTTATTTAACTACAATGATATAAAAAATATGATGACTATAAAACAATAAGAAAACCATTTATCGTACAGCTGGTTGCGAAAGTGATTATACCATTGCTAAAGATAGTTTTACGACAGCTAATACAGGGAGTTTACAGTGCAATTTTGCGTATACAGTTCTGCACGTACTGTACAATAGTAGGCCCTATTATATTATATTTTACATTATAGTCAGTGTAATATTAATAGGCGGATCACAATTTCCAAACTGATACAAAAAATCTAAATCTGTAAAAGAGAAAGTAACAGTGATATTTAATTTGTGAAAATCATTATTTTTAATAACACGCAGGTAGGCTATTCTATAAAAATTCAAAAATTATTATGGGATAGTACACCAAACAGTGAAAACTAGAATCAGTTAACCATACGGTAACACGCCTATTGCATTTGTAAGAACAATAGTAGACAATTACAAAGCAGACACCGGATAGATGAAAGTAAGGAGAAAATCTAAAAAAAACTGTCTTAAACGAGGGAAAAAATAAGCCTTAGGTTATAACAACAAACTATTTTAAATTAAATCTTTTGGAACATTTATACGTCTTATAATACACCCAGATAAATTTTTCCCCTCTTCAGGGATATTCTCAAAGCGTATGACTAGTTCACAGATTTCACACTTTTAGGATTTAAAAGAAAATAACGAATTTGTAATTCATTCAAAATTAATGATTTCAAGTGTATTTAAGATCGTATCAACAATTAAACTATTAGAAATTACAACGGTTTATGGAACAGTGAGTTTAACGTGTCAAAATTACCACAAACTAAACAATCCCGGAACATTCTCAACGTAGTCTAGCACTACGCCACAAAGGCAGCCACTATATTTATAAACTTTCTTAAAAATTGTTTCGTAATTATTATTTAACATTAATACAGAGTTAACTTTTGGAACTTGTTCGAAAAATTTAAACATTTTTTTAAAAAGCGAACAAATGTAAAGACATTCTACCAAATCTGAACAAATACTGCTGCACTGGAATCAGGCTAACCGCATTAACTTGGAAAAAATCATGTTAACTTGTGAAGTAAATTGAGAAAATTTTTTTTATGCTTCGTCAAACTGTTTTATTTGTTGACAAACTCTTATACGTATGACTACTTAAGGTTAAATAACTAAAAGTTAAAAAACCGAGACGGCAATATTCTTCCACAGTACAACAGAATCTTATTTAACACTTATCTTATTTAACTTATTAATAACACAGAAACGTCGATTGTCCGAACGTCAATCATCCGAACCACCATCGATGGAAAGCATACATGTTTACACACGCAGAGGCCTTGTCTGCCCTAAGAACTGCAATGCTAAGGTGCAAACAACAATCTGAATTCACTGCCGCTGAAGCATTGTTACTAAACAGAATGAGAGAAATTGTTGCTACAAAAAGAAGTTCAGTTGTTAAAAAGAAAATTCAAGATTTTTTTAAGTTATTGTATGGTAAGTACAAAGGGGCTAAAAAAATATTTCATAACTGATTTTACCGTAGATTGGTTTAGGTAATTTGTTCAGTTTTGAAATTCTGTATTTATCAGTTTTTTTACAATCTTTAGTATACTACATTTAAAAAATAAACCAACATATTAGTATTTATTTTAGCCTTTAATAACCTACTAAATATTTAGTTCATATTACAATGTTACAGTAGTGTGTCAAATTTATTTACAGTATTTAGCTTATTTGGTTATCCAAACAATTTGATTATCACAACCGCTTTTGTCCCAATTAATTCGAATATCTGACGCTCTACTATAGTGATAATGCATTTCCGTTGATCGATATTTCGTTAAACATTCTTTTTACTTAATTTGGTGATACAAATCACTGAACTCACAACATCTTTTGGAAATATTTTATGAAATTTAGTTTAAACTTTTATAATTTATATACTCTGATGATGGTTTGACCGAACATGTAAGTTGAAAAAATAAAAACACATAACAAAGGAATAAAATAACAACAGAATAAATTTAGTAAAAATTATAGTATTTTTTACAATAGATTATTCAGTGAAAAGTACAGCTGTTTTCAAATTGAACTAACAGTGACTATGATGACATTACGTGAAAGAAGTGGATATTTAAAAATCTGAAATCTTTTTAAAATTGCATCAACAACATTGCCATTCATGACTAATAATAATAATAATAATAATAATAAATAATAGAATATTATTCGCGGTTTAAAATACCTTTGATTGAAAAACATGACCAATGGTGGTTTAGGATTTTCGTAAGTCTGCCCGGGATATAAAATATATGGCTTCAAAAAGTAGACTTTACTTACAAACCGTAAATTTTTTCACATTTGGAAGTACCGAAAGTCGAGACGTTAATCTTTCTACCAAAACCCTAGGTACTTCGTTAAATTGAAATGTACGTGTTCTACGTCAGTCACTTGTGAGTAAATATTCTGTCAAACAATTATAAATTTTTGGTTATTACCAAATATAATTTACAATATTGTGCATTAACAAAACAACATAAAAGAAGAAACCTAATATCTAATCCAACATCCTGATTTATTAAAAAACCAGAGATTAAAATTAAAATGTATCCTTAGGTTCTTTCACAAAGTTGAGTAAATAAAGTATGGAATTAACAATTTTTGTAATGCATTTTCGGATCAAGATAAAATTAAATTACTACAGAAAATTACGGTATCATTAATTCATAATTTTAAAGCTTTCTAATTTCCGAGAAGAATAATATGCTTTTAACTCTATGTAAGATAAATGGAATAGGCAACCCGCATTACAATACTTCCCTTCAATTTGACCGCATCTACAAAGAGACAACACAATCGTCGTAGGCTACAAACATTAAGACGTAATAAACTTTTCTCTGTAATCTAAGGAGTTTTTTAAACCTATAATTCTTGTTTACAGGAGTTTTGAACAACACGAACAAGTTCTATTATGTTAAGAAATGTTTAACTCTTCATTTCAATGATAATTTGAGAATAAAGTGTTGTAGGCTATAAACCATGAGGGAAAGAGAACGAGAACGCCCGAGGAAGAAATGGGCAGATTTGAAAGGTTCGGAAAAGGCAGAGATGCCTGATCCTTGAAAGGCAGAAGAAGTATTGTAACTAAACTATAAGTTTCTGCACCAATTCCTAAAGCCAGTCCGTGAAACAAGCCGTTAAAAGCACTTTTTAACGTAGTTTCAACCGATAAAAAATAAATTCGGTAAAAACTTATTAACTGGTATCAAAGCAAGACAACAAAGCGTAGCCCTACACGAAGGGGGGGATCGTTGAATATAGGTAGTAACGATGTAAGGTGTCATAGAGAAAACAACTACTGTGTATCAGCTGTCATAAAATTAAATAATACGCAATTATTTCTTTATACAAATCCACCGGGTAGTTCTAGCGTAAATACGTTGTCGCGAGTCAGCTGTTTAACAGCAGATTTTCGGAGACGAAGGTTCCGCGGTTAAAATCTTAGTAAAGGTAGTTACTTTTATTCGAATTTGAATACGAAAGAAGGGTTAAAGCAGTACTTTGATGATTAGGTTCATTTAACCATACTTTCTCAGGAATGGTCGGCCCGAGTCTGTACAAAAGACTACATCTCATTTGCATATTATCCTCATCTCATTGGATTATGGTGTTGCTTAGTGTTCTAAATTGAACAAATTGCAACGCAACACATTACGTATAAAAACAAGTTAAAGATACTTTTTACCGGTGTACTTTGATCTTTGATGTTCAAATAACTATACTCTCAGGAATTGTCGGCCTGAGTCTGTACAAAACTACACCTCATTTACACGTCATACATATCATCCACATCTCATTGGGTCATTGGGCTTCTTATTGTTCTAAATTGAACAGATTGTGAAGTATACACATTAGGGATTTACA
Organism: Catonia carolina; assembly: GCA_035578175.1. Taxonomy (NCBI): domain Eukaryota; kingdom Metazoa; phylum Arthropoda; class Insecta; order Hemiptera; family Achilidae; genus Catonia; species Catonia carolina. The sequence goes on from JAQMRL010000002.1 coordinate 89,942,221, forward strand.
GTAAAACAAATTTTTTATGAATGTGTATTTCGCAAATAATTTTCTACATTGATGTTAATATAAACTAATGAAGCCTCCCCCTCACTCTATTCCACGCTTAACTGAGATCCGTTTTTAATGTATTTTAAAATCGTACCAACATCTTTGTCACTAGCTACTAATTTGGGTTAACCAAAACTGTAAACTTTTGAGAAAAAAAACTGTCACGCTATAAATGAAGTGAAGGAAAAATTTAACGCAGGAATAAAAATTCAAGGAGAAACAATAAAAATGCTCAGATTCGTCGATGATTAAGTAGTATTAGCCAAGGCAAAGAAAGAACTAGAGGATATCTTAAATGGAATGTATGAGATCATGAGAAAGGATTACTTCATGAAAATTAATAAGAACAAAACGAAAGCGTTATGCAGCAGCAAGCGTCGTTTAGACGAGATGGGAATTCAAAAAGTAGATAAACAGGAAGTTGGGGAATTCTGCTATCTAGGGAGTAAAATAACAAAGGATGGTAGAAGCACAAGTGATATCAAAAGTAGAATTGCTCAAGCTAGAAAAGCCTTTGAAATGAACAGCTTACTGACTACAAACGTTGACTTACAGATTAGAAAAAATTCTTAAAACACTATGTTTGGAGTGTAGCAATATAGGGGAGTGAAACGTGGGTGATAGGGGCTGTAGAAAGGATACAAATGTGGTGTTATAGGAAAATGTTAAAGATTAGGTGGGTGGACAAAATAAGTAATTTAGAGGTTCTTAAGCAAGTGGATGAAAAAAGAAGTACCTATACGGAAGCATCTTAGCAGAAGAAGGGATAGGGCAAGTTGGGCATATTTTAAGACATCTAAAAATAGGTATTGGTCTATCAGTAATGGAGGGTAATATTGAGGGAGTGAATTGAAGGGGGATACAAAGGTTAGAATATATAAAGCAAATTACAAAAGATGTAGGGTGTTACAGGTATGTAGATATGAAACGACTTGCGCAAGATAAAACAGCTTGGAGAATTGCATCAAACCAGTCGAGAGACTGATGACAAAAAAATAGCTTTTGAACGTGTTGCAATTTCCAGACCCTCCCTGGAATATAACTCGGGACCTCGGCTTTGCAGCGTAACACCACGCTGACTACTGTGCCACAGGTGGCCTAGTTTTTCTAATCAGTTGCTTATTGTTCTAAAATTGAACAGATTTAAACGTAAGCTCATTAGGGATTTAAAAAAGTACTTGGTATATAAAGAACCCTACACCAAAGTTATATTATACCAATTAAATACTAAAATGAAGAATATTTATTTTAAAATACAATTAACCACACTGACAAAGGTTATCTGAAGAGAATCAGGCTCTTATAATAAAACTGAACAGGCTTAACAAAACTAACTTATCTCATACTGATAACGTTATGTCACACAGAGGAAAGATTTCATTCTAACTTAATTAGTTCAAATTGTAGACCACAATATTTTCACACGTACACTCTTCCATTAAAATACTACATGCGGATAGTTAAAAAATTAACTATTAGCATTAAAAAAATAGAAAACATTTTCTAAATCGGTATCATACAATAACTATTTAAGAAATTGAATTTTATTTGAAATTAATGTTATCCAGTTAAGTCGATTAGACAGTACAACAATACACCATATTAAAAAGTCGTACAATATTTTATTGCATACTCGATACAAAGAGTATTTTGGTCTTATCAAATAAAAGAGAAAGAAGAAGATTGTAGAATATATGTGTCTACGTGTGAGTGTGTAAAACAGTTAACTGCAGAATTGATAACGACTGAGTTAAATAACGTAATCGTACAGTACTGTGTTGTAGTTTAGCACAGCGTTTTCTAGCCACGTTTGATGATGCTTTTTACCTAACAATATTATATGCTAAGCAGTACAGAAAATAATTAACAAAGCAAGGCCAAGAAAATAACGTACACGTCACCATTATTTCAATACAATACTACTAACACTTCATCGATTTTTGGCTAATCAGTGATTAAAATGCCTAATACTAAAAAGGAAAATAATTCAAATTCCATATAAACAAATATACAATAATATTATTCAATAAAATAATATCAAACTTTTGTTCTTCTAAAATACAATATTATGTAACTATATTTAAATTTATACGATAAAGGTAAGCACACAATGGAATTAGTTACTAAAATTATTTTTGCATTTTGCTGCCAATCTGAATCTACCCGAGTTGTTTATCGGCTACAATCTAAAAATTTCAACATTTTTAAAGTCTACCCTGACGTAATCGCGAAGTGAGAAAAATACTTTTGGATGTTGTTGTTGTTGTTTAGGTCATCAGCCAAAAGGCTGGTTTGAACCTGTAGAGGTTTTACTAAGTAAAACGAGGAGTGAGGTGGTTTACCGTTGCCTTCCTCACTGAGTGGAAAAGTACGCTTATCAGCATGCCGGGCCCTCTGAAAAGCACATATTTTCCACTCTGCAAACGACACCTTCACTTCATTCACCACAGGGTCTGGCTGTATAATGAAATTCATTACTTTCAGAGGAGATAACTCTGATTAGTGTCTTTTGCACCTCTACCTCTTCTGTTCTTAAATGATTCAGTCATTTAATTGGCTGACCATGTGATAAGAAACAGAACTATTTATTTTAGCCCTGCAACGAACAGAGTGAGTGTAAATAATTTGACACTCCACCTGTCCGTTATGGGCAGACTTTTGGATGAACCAACCTAAACAATCATTTTGTTAAACATTGTTCAAACTGAAAAACCTGATTAAAAATGAAAAGGGGACCTATAAAATATGCCTTCGTCGATCCAACTTTATTTTAAAATTGATTATTAGCATCAGATTCTATCCTAAATCTAGGTTTACGATTTATTGCTTTCTCTTGCCTATATGAATATAAATAAGAACGTAAGTATTGTTTTTAAGTAGATTTTAAGAAATCGAGGTTTCACCGGACCACCTGAATCCAAAGAACATGTTTTTAGCGATTGGTCTGTTCGTCTGAACAAAATATCTCAAGAAGTTGAAACTTGAAACTAAAGTTACGTACTACTAGAGGACCATACACGAACATTTTCATCAAAATCAGGCAACCGGAAGTAGTAGTTTATTCGTGTAATTTTTCAATTTTTTCAGATTATCTCAAAAACTGCTCCTACAATTTTTATTCTCTACAAGATAGGGTAAGCGCCATGGCTGCTGAAATTCTTGGAAAGGCTCTTTTCTCGTAAAAAATCGTTTTTTAAGATTGCGGCTTTAATATGCATTTAAGCGCAAAAATGTATAGGCCTACAATAAAAGTTGGAGAAAATTAAAATCCTATAACTTTAATTCCAAAAATTTCTTTTTATAACGCTTAGTTTAGCGGTAATGAGTGATTTTCTCTTTTTTCTTTCATGAAAATCTGTACAAATTGTTTTAAAATTTCGGCCTTAGTCTGCATTTAACGAAAAAAGCGTATATAATTTATAGGAAATTAAAAGATCTACAACTTTTATTTTAAGTATTTTTCTCTACAGAGCTAGTTTAGCGTCAAATAGTGATTTTCTGTATTGTTAAGCCAAACTAAGATTGATTTTCATTTTGCATCATTCGCTCATGATTAAAATTAGGTTATGTTTTTGAGGTTAGTTTTTTTATGTAGTATTATGAGGTAGTTTATTTCTAATGTTTTATTACTAATTTTAGTTATATTGGTCCTTATTTTCATTGGCAAGAAAAAGTCGTGTGTTTCACACCAGCTATATATTTTTGTGTACATACCTCGTGGTATATGATTTTGTTTAACTTTACCAATGCAAAAATTACAACAGTTCCAGAGTACAACCATCAATACGTACGTTTTGGTTGGAGTTACAAGCGTGTATGTGTGAGTACGTGACAACCCTCAGGTCATAACAGGTTCTTATTTCTTCTTTTTAGTCTTCCACATGAATTGTGTGGTAAATGCGTGAATTAGGTGATTAGTGTGGGCTATTAATTTTAGTTTTATGAACAATAAACAATAACCGATCCATTTGTACGGCAAATTTAAATAAATATTTATTATCATAAAAATACTACTATTTTTATATCCAACGAGTTAAGCAACGCGCACACTGGATACGTTACGTTACGTCACGTCACATTGCGGCTTCGGTAGAACCGAAAGTTTTGCTTACTACAGATTCTTATGAACAGACGCCCACAGGTTACGGCCCGTTACGTCGCCTCACGTCTAGTGGACGTTAGGTGACGGATATATTGCAAAATTATATGGCAAAATTGACGAACGACGGAAATCTCTCTTCAGTAACATTTCAATATACTATTTCTTCTCTGTGCGGTACAAATTGTTTTATTAGTTTATTGTTTGTGTAACATATTTTTTTTAATATGGAAGACGAAGTATTGAGTGTTTAAATAATTATATATATTTATACAAATAATAAATAATATATCTTAAACTTTATCCATGTCTAATAATTCTACTGAATATTTCAATTATATTTTTATTATTTTTAAAATAAATGAAATATTTGGTAATATTAAATTTTTATTTTGTAATTTTGATCACCTATATTAATATAATAGTGCTTAATAAACAGTAATAACGCTTTTTTGGTCGATTATTAATTACCAAAAGCCTGTTTAGGCCTACTTACTTCAGGATGATCAATCAAAAAGCAATTCAAAAATTTTTTACTAACTCATCCGGATGTAGTTAAAAATTTTGATTCATCCTGAAGAAACTCTGGAAATAACGTATATGAGTTCTAAGCGCTCATCTCTTTTTTCATTAATGTTATGAACCCCTCTTCCTCATCTGGGAGGGCAATACAAGTCACAAACCAAACTGAAAGAGACGCATTTGGTGTGCGCCTTTACACAGTTTCGTCACGTCAAATCTTCGAGCTGTATAGAGACATGACGTAACGGAACGTAACCAGTGTGCTCACTGCGTACATTTAGACGGGAAGGTATCGTAATCCATATTAAACAAAAGAAATATTCAAACATTTCACCGGGAAAAACCAGGGGAAACTATGGAAAACCCTCGATCAGATTAACGAACAATAAAATTAAACAATATTATAATTCGTACAAAAAATATCTGAGGTCGCCTTGAATTAACTGAACATCCACTGAACACATAATATAAGTTATCATCCTGGTTCATATACACTTTATTCAAATTCGACAAAAACTACAATTAAAAAAAAACTTAAATAATAACAGAATTTTCAACATTCTGTACAATAACATTCCTTCAAAAGATTTTATAATATAAATAGAATAAAAAGCAAAATAATGATAATGATGCATCCCTGATTTAACACCCACCGAACGAGAATTTCAAATCCATTAGTACGATTGGTATCACACTCGTACAATTGTTAAAATAATTTAGCGTTACTGAATTACCTAAATTAATATTACCGAAACTATTATTTTGTTTATCTCTAATGTGTGTACGTTGCAATCTGTTCAATTCAACAACAATAAGCAACCCCATGACCCAATGAGATGAGGATGATAAATGTATGACGTGTAAACGAGGTGTAGTCTTGTACGTACTAAGGCCGACAATTCCTGAGAGTATTATTAGTTAAACCCCAACCATCTAAATACACTGGTAACAACTGCCTAGTATTCAAATCCGTATAAAAGTAACTACCTTTATAAGGATTTGAACCAGGAACTTTACGATTCTGAAAATCAGCTGATTAACAGCTAACTCGCGGCGACGCCTTCGCTAGACCAACCCGGTGAATTATTACCGAAGCACAAGGAACCGTAATTAATTCAAATGTTTAGTCAAAAGAACAATAATACATAGTATTATTAGATGTAATACATAATTTATCAGTAAAGAAAGTTTTGTCTAGACACAATACGTCGTCATATGTATTATATTTCAAATAAATATCACAAAAATCCATTCAAAAATTATTATACTATTTTATTGCGTTACTGCAAAACGACAATGATATAATGTACATAACACGAACACAAAATCAGTACCTACTTTTAACGTAACTATACATAAATGAAATAACAAGGCAATCATTACAGAATTTCATATTACAGTATCTCATTACAATTTGACGACGGAACGTAAAACGTATAGTAATTACATTGCGATAAGAACACACCTAAACAATTCCATAATAAAATAAGTATTGAATCATTAATTAAATCAGTTATTGTAGAACGTGGGCATGTTCAAAAAATGAACTTTTCAAGAGAAGCAAAAAATATTTTTCTGAAGTTCCTAAGTTCAAACTGGGTAAGAGTTTATGTAAGAAAAATGACTTAATTAATCTTTGTATAATAGAATAGATAGAAAATTGATAAAACTGTAATATTTATAAAAACCCCGTTTTGACAAATTTGGGCAAGTTTTTTTTATAATGGCCGATTAAATTACATAAATGAGTTAATTTAATGAAAATAAGATATTTCTGCAATTCTCTTTATTTACAAAATTTCTAAGATAGGTACTTAAGAAGAAAGCACTCACAAGACAAACCAAGATTAGAGGCGTTATAATTCGGTGATAAAACCTGTGTGTCTGTACGGAATTACCGGGAAGGCCGGTTTGAGAGAAGAGAATTTTTAAATAAGAATCCTTCGCAAGATAATGGATCTGAATTAACTAGACGGGCAGAAAACATTGTGAGAATGAGAAGAACTGTACAACAAAAACGAACGGTTAATGGAAACGATGTATAAAAAAACAACTAGAATTCTACAGACACCGGTAGACTATACAATCAATGACTAACGGCTAACAAAACAATTAAGACACTCAACAATATACCTAAGGTGACGACAAGTGGTTCAGATAAGTCAGACGCGGATATTGAGAAAACCAGAATAAACAGAGAAAACTTAATGCATCGAATCAAATTCAGACACCAGATTACTAGCTGTTTAGCAGCTGATATTCGAAGACGAAGGTTCCTGGTTCAAATCCTAGTAAAGGTAGTTTACATTTATACAATTTGAATACTAGACAGTGATTACCGGTGTACTTTGATGGTTGGAGTTCGATTAACCACACCTCTCAGAAAATGTCGGCCTGGGTCTGCACAAGACTACATCTCATTTACACGTCATAAACATCATCCTCATCTCATTGGGTCAACGGGTTGCTTATTGTTCTGAATTGAACAGATTGCAACGTACACACATAGCTGGATAAAAAAAATTATCTATTACGAATCAATCACAAATTGATTTTCGGCGGATGATTTACCATGCCTTCCTCACAGAGTGAAAATGTACGCTAATCAGGATGCCAGACCCTCTGAAAAGCATCTACTTTCCACCCTGAATTTAAGAGGGGCTTCACGTGGTCTAAAATTGGCCCTATATAAAATAAAAAAACTTAAGAACTGATATTTTATGAGTGGTTTTAATATTGAATTTTGTCTAATTATTCAATACTATAAACATTTATTGAATTTCTTTCCAACAAACAACAGAGAAATCATACGAAAGTTATTTACAAACAAAAATTAGTTTTGTAATCACGGGGTGAATAAATTGTGACTCATAACATTCAATTACTAATGAGCCAACAATATAAGAAAAAAGGTTTACGGAGAAACTAACAATGTAACCCTAACAAGGAAAACATTTGTTTCCTTAGTTTACAGATTAACTGTAAATCTACTTAAAATTACATTAGACATTAAGTCATATTTAACAAAATCACGAACGACATATGATTTCACAAATATTTTTACTCTCTCTTTCTCTAAACGAATATAAATAGGGAAGGAAAGTATTGTTTTCATGTCGATTTTTGGTAATCAAATGTTTACCAGAAATACACATTATCAAGCCTCCTGAAGAAAGAAAACAGTTTTTTACCGAGTGGAGTGAGAACATAGTAACTCAAGAACGAAATTTAAAAACGGAAAATAGCGTACGAATTTGAAACTTGGGTTCGATACTACGAGGGGACCCGAGACGAACAGTTTTCATTAAAATCGGTCAACCGGAAGTAGTTTATTCGTTCAACTATTCACTTTTTTAATTTTCTCAAAAACGGCTCTAACGAATTTTATTTAGCTACACTTTCGTGTTTTACAAGATGGTGATATATCTCTGCTCAAATTCTTGGGGGCTGTGCTCTTGTGGTAAAAGTTAGTTCTTTTTACATTACGGATTCATTTGCATTTTAGGGCAAAAGCAAATAATCTAAGTCATTAAAAACCTATTACTTTTAATTCAAGCGTTTTTTGTTACACCGCTATAGTTAAGCGTTAATTAGTGATTTTCCGTATTTTTAAAGTCTAACAGAGGTTGATTTTTTATTATATACACTGGCAAGAAAAAGTCGTGTGAATGTTTACACCCTACTTTATTTTTCTAATAACACTATCAAAAAAATTAAATTAGTCAAACCATTCAATGTTTTTAAGCTCCGTAGTATAAAATCGACCGCTACTACAAAACAAAAAATTGTTGTACATTAAAAAATTACCAAAATAATAAATTTCTGGCACATCTGTGGCGTAGTGGTTAGCGCGCTAATTTACCAGACAGAAGGTCCCACGTTCGATTTGCGACTAGAGTCTGAAAATTATTTAGTGCCAAAATCCAAGGTTTCATACCCGAAAAGTAGTCGCTAATAACCAAACCAAAAAAGTTCAAACCTACCATTCCATAATCCACAATAGTTACCAATGTCCAAAGCTATTGATAAACCCAAATTTTCAATTTAAGACATGTTATTCCTCATTGCACATTTACGAAAGCAAAAAAAAAACTGGTAATAAAAAATAACCATATTAAAAAAAAATTCATAGCTAATTTGTGGTATGCGCAAGGAGTTTAGTTTTTCTTAAATCGCATTAACATCTGAGTTTGTCCACAGAACAGAACATCATTGGATTTAAGGAATTAAAATTTCTACTCTTGCCAAGAATCAAACGCAAGACCTTCCGCTTTGTAATCCATCGCAATAACTACTACACTATGGACACAGGTATTTTTATTCAATTATTAATTATATTTACAGTAAAATTGAAATATTACAATCAAAAGTGTAGGAATCATTAAATTTAATACATAACTTTAAAATTATGTATATAGTAGAAATAAAAGTTTTGAATTAAAGAAATAATGATAAAATATTTTTATCTAAAGAAAGCTTACTTATCGCATGAATTCAACGTTTCAAATAAAAAATAGTTCTGAATCATAAATTACATTGCTTTTCCCATAGCTAATTATTACTAGAATTGAGTTATTTCAATAACTCATTAAACTTTAATATTTGATAATAAAGAAAGATGGCGAATGGCTATTAATATAAATAAAAGTAAGACATTGTATTGACCTACCATGTGTAGAGAATAGAATTGAAGAGAATACCTGGTGGTGAGAGAGCATACAGCGTGGGGATACTTTTAAATGCTTTTCATAAAAATGCTCATCGTAATGAATAGTAAAATTATACCCTACAAAAACAAGTTTCTATCGGAGACTATTATATAAGTCATGGAAACAAATACTATAACGATGAGTATATTTAAAAAAAAAAGTTTACTATAACAACGACAAGTCTTTTATAAATTACAAATAATCATTACAATTACATGAATTACTCATTTCATACCAACTTATAATCTGGATGATTATTATTACCGTATTCGTTTTCGAATTAAGCATTTTAATGATAAAGGAATAATTACACAATTGTATTATCTAGATAAGGGATTTTTTTTAAACTTTCAATATTATGTTGGCAACCCTGTTTCTTATAACCAACAAGTAGACTCACGCTACGCTACCGTCCTCCTCACCTCTGCACTTCTGACGACACCGATATAAACTAGTCTCCTCTTTATTTGGCACGGTTCTCTACGTACACAAAATACTGTCTCTGTATTGAGATATACTCGACAAATAAATACAACATATTTACTGTATTACTATTTAAATATCAGAATTCCAAATATTTAAATATAATTTTATAGATAAAATTTATTAAACAAACATAATATGGAACGAATAATTTTAGAGAATTTATCATTTATTCTTTTAAGATTAGAAAAATTAAATTATAAAAATCATAATAAGCACAGTTTCCTAAATGAGAATGTTAATTAGAAAAATAATTTTATAAAATTTAAATTTAAGTTTATATAACCACACAAGATAAATTAAATATTATATTCGTCAAAAACCTTGAGGAATTAACACTCGAAACTTACAGCTGCTTCTAACAGTATTTCAAATACATTCATTAAGACTACAATAAGAAAATTATTCATTTTTTAAATAATAAATATTTAAAATACACAATCAATTTATTTTATTGTGGTTTACAAATTACAAAATTATATTTAAATATATTACTTAGTATATAAAATTTAAAAAAAAAAACTATAATTAAGTCAGAAAAAATGTTGATAAAACTGGATTAAACCGAAAAAACTTAATAAACTGAACCAAATTTAGGCACGATTACCGACTTCAAGGGTTCCCATGAAGAACAAAACAGAACAGAGAAAAAAGAAAGAAAAAAACATTTAGTGAATGAATACTGAGAATGTGGTCTGCAAAGAGGTTTCACAAAGGTCTAAAATCAATCCTATTCGACAAAAAATACATAATTTATAATTTTTGCGTAAACATATAAAACAGTTTGTAATGGAATTTAAATAATTTTTATTTACATATTTATGTGATTTATACGTAGTACAATCTGTTTACGGCAAATTTTCGTTTATTAATATTACTGATTTATATAATCTACAATATTACCTATGCAGAATGAAAAAAACTAAAATGTCCTGGCATTCCGATAAAAGTTTTTAACTTCTTTAAGGTAAAAATTTTCGAGCTTATTCGAAAGATAAAACTTCTGGATTGATCGCTATCGTGGTGCAAGAGTTAATTATTCTAGACCGCAAGAAAAAATCCAGAGTTAATTTTTATCTAGTTTTTTAATTTTATTGGTACGTTAAAACCCAGTGTCCCATAACAAACAGTAGTCGCCAATGATTAAGCTGCTAATGCAACTTTAAATAAAACTAAAAAAACAACAACACTGGATTCTAATCATTCCTTACAATACCTAACTCAAAAAACTGCTACAAAAACTTACCCAATAAGAAGACTGGGAAAAATAAGATGGCTAAAACTGACAAGCAGCAATATATTTTCTTAAACTACTCCATTCCATTTTGTCGCTTTTTCGGAGTATTTTTGACTTGGAGTATATAAAAATTTCAAAAAAGTATTTGCTTAATCGGTGTTACTTAACAACTGGTAACTTTCAACTAGCTAACTGACAGGGTTGGAATAAAAGTTGACCTAACCGCGAAAATATGTTAACCCAGAGTTAACAGATAAAAGCTGTGTTACCGTTTGTTATAAAGCATTTTAATTAACCAAACTTTGTATATGTTTATTGTATAAATTACAAAATACATTCTTTAAAAGTTTAACTAAAATTGTGTACTCCGATAAAAAGTACAAAACTTTATTCAAGAATAAAATCCGTGATATACAATAAATAATACAGTAGTTTTAACCAGGATATCCGGTGTCACCCATTCACCCGGATAAAGGAAGCTCTGGTGTCATTAAAATAAAATACAAAGCAAGAAAAAAATACCTAAGTATGATACTTACATAGTAAGTGTGGATGATATAATAAGAAATTTACTTACAATACATACAACCCAACCAAGTTCAACAACAGAAATAATTAAAATAAAACAATCCGAAGTTTAAACATGATAAAAGTATAGGTTATATAGTAGACAAATGTTAATAAGAGATTCACGGTTATTAAAACTACCAAATAATTTAATTTTGCTAAACTCGACACAATATTTTATCAAAATACATAAACATATTTTATAAAAATTTGTAAAAACAACTCAAGAAAATATTATACCAAATAACAACAAATTAAAGCCCATTGCTAATATTCAAATATCCATTGCAATCTATGATAAACAAGGAGTTTATAAAAATTTACTAATAATAAAAAAAAGCATTGGAAAAATTGTCTTGTTAAGTGGTATAAGCCACATACATATTTCAGATAGAACAAACAAAACTTTGTTTGATAAGAAAGTTTACTTTATTTAATTACGAAATAAATAATAAGAATCCACTTGGCAAGGAATTATGGATTACCCAATCAACGTCAAAATATCGGGGACCTTATAGTCAGACAAACAGTTTTTACTTTCTCTTGCCTACATAAAAAGATAGGAAGGAAAGTATTGTTTTCATGTCGATTTTTCGAAATAGAGTTTTCACCGGATCTGTACGTTTTCAGACCCCTGAACACAAAAAACATGTTTTTAGCGATTGGTGTGTGTGTGTGTGTGTGTGAACAGAATATCTCAAGAACGGAACATCGTACGAACTTGAAACTTTAAAAGTTAGTTACATACCACTACCGGACCAGACACGAACATTTTCATCAAAATCAGTCAACCGGAAGTAGTAGTTTATTTGTGTAATTTTTACTTTTTTGCGATTTACTCAAAAACCGGTCCAACAATCCGAAGTTTCGGTGTTACTTAACAACTGGTAACTTTCAACTAGCTAACTGACAGGGTTGGAATAAAAGTTCTCTAATAAAACTTCTCTACAAGATAAGGTAAGCGCCATGTTTGCTGAAATTCTTGGGGAGGCTGTTTTCACGTAAAAAAAAAAGTTTTTTAAGATTTATTATGATTAAATGCTTTATTATGCATTTTACTGCAAAAATGTATATAATTAAAGTTGTAGAGAATTTGAAATTCTACAACTTTTATTTCAAAAATTTTGTTGTATAACGGTTAGTTTAGCGGTAATTAGCAATTGTCTGTTTTTTTCTCACGAAAACGTGTGAAAAATCGATTTTTTTAAGATTTCGGCCTTAGTATGCATTTTACGACAAAAATGTATATAATAAAATTTATAGGAAATTAAAAGATCTACAACTTTTACATTAATCATTTTTCTCTACAGAGCCTAGTTTAGCGTGTAAGAGTGATTTTCCATATTTTTAAGCCAAACTAAGGTTGATTTTCATTTTGCGTCTTTCACTCATGATTAAAATTAAGCTAATTATGTTTATTGAGGTTAGTTTTTTGTTTATTTCTAATGTTTTATTACTAACGTTAGGTTTGTTGTTAATTATTTGCATTGGCAAGAGAAAGTTGTGAGTGTTTCACACCAGATTTTTTTTTTAATAATGATTGATCGAATTCGGTTAAAAAAATTAGGAGAAATCCTAGTTTAATACAGTAGGTATATTTAACCATGGTAATAAGGAACCACAACTAATATTTCAATATAAAATTTTATAATTTAGAAGGATACAAAAAGGAAGAAATCAATATAGTAAATTGTTGTTTAGGTCATCAGCCGCAAGGCTGGTTTGAACCTCTAGAGGCTTTACTAAGTCAAACGAGGAGTGAGGTGGTTTACCATCCGTGGTGGCCCTCCGAAAAACATTTATTTTCCACCCCATGACACCTTAACTTCTTTCATCACAGGGTCTGGCTGTATAATGAAATTCATAACTCTCAGAGAAGATAACTATGACTAGTGTCTTTTGCACCTCTACCTCTTCTGTTCTTACCTAAATGGTTCAGTCATATAATTGGCTGACCATATAATAAGAAAGTTTGTAGCCCTGGAACTAGCAGATAAGAGTGCAAATAATTTAACACTCCACCTGCCTGTTATGGGCATAATAGTAAATCATAGAAACCTAATAAATAAAACGTACACAGAATATTACAAACTACATAAAAGAATCGTTAATTTTAATTTATCTGCACCTATTGTTATAAGTTGATTACCTTTCGTAAAGAAACATTCTGATTAATTGTATTTTGTTTTCCTTTAATCAGCAGTGTAAAAAGGTCATGCGACTTTTTCTTGCCAAGGTAAATAATGAAAAATATAACCTAAATCAAAATCAACCTGTAGGGCTTTAAAATACGGATAATCAATATTTGACGCTAAATCGTCATCATTTATTTTTAGGCTCTGTAGAGAAATGCTTAAAATAAAAATTGTAGGTTTTAATTTCCAATAATTTTTATTATATAGACTACACTTCAATTGGAAAATGCATATACTAACTTCGCAATCTTAAATCAACATTAATGCAATCTTAACATTTATTTACAGATTTTTATGAGCAAAATACTGAAAATCACTAATTGACGCTAAACTAAGCGTTGTGGAAAAATATGTTTGAAATAAAAGTTGTAGATATAAATTTTCTACAACTTTAACGTACAATTTTCCCCTAAACTGCATAATAAGGCCGCTATCTTTTAAAAAACCCGTTTTTCTACCACGAGACCACAGCCCTCAAGGATTTTAATCGACATGGCGCTTACTCTATCTTTTGGAGCATAAAAAATTCCGTAAATGAAGCGATTCACAAAAATTTGTAAAAGCTGGTCTTGAGAAAATCACAAAAAGTTAAACATTTTACGTATGTACTACTTCCGGTTGACCGATTTTGATGGAAATGTTCGTGACAGGTTCCCCTTTGGTAACTAACATAAGTTTCAACTTTGTACGCAATTCTCTTCTTGAGATATTTCGTTCACGCACACCCACACACCAATCGCTAAAACATGTTTTTGGGTTAATGGGTCCAGAAAACTTGTATTTACGGTGAAATACATGAAAACAATATTTTACTTCCTTATATCTTTATACACGGCAAGACAAAGTAAAAATCAGTAGCATTATACGACAATCGTGAAAAGGATCAGATTAACAAGAGACTCCTTATAGGCCTACTTCTAAAAGGACAACGATTAACGGATTGGATTAAGTTTATTAATTAATAAAACTAAAAATAATAACGTAAATTACAGTGATGTATGTAATAAATGATTGAATGAGTCGGTTAATAACGAGAAGACAGCTGCACTTTCAAATCGGGAGCAACTAAAAACAACTTACCAAAGCTACAGAGCATAATATTACAGTGTACGATATAACTGTACTTACAGTACAGTACCTACAGCCAGTGAACAGTATTTCTTTCACCATATGAAACTTCAACAATAGAAATAGTATTAGAAAGAGACAGATAACCGGTGATAAAACGTAGGATAAAAAGAGACGGACACATCTGGTAAAAGAGAATCCCTTTCAACCATGCACGCCCAACCCCACAAAAAATACTCCCTCCAAACCTTAATTTAAAATACAATACGCGGGGATAAACCGACGTCTCTGCTGCATGGATCCTCTTCAGATCGAACAAACCACTGCACACATGATTGTTATTACTTACATCGAATTTATACATGACAATATTATTCTAATCAAGAGCTTTTAATAAACTTCATCCCGACTGAAAGTGATATTCAAATTTCAAATAAAATATGATTTTACACGTTTAACACTAATGGTATGGAACACGCGTGTAAATCCTCGTTCATGTCGATCACTCCGTAAAACACGTGATACAGTAGACTTCTAATAATCCGGCATCCGATTGTCCGGTACCATCATGCATGTAATACACACATAACATTTTTTTACGTTACTGTCTACTACGGGCGGAAACGTGCTTGTTCGTTGTGGTTCGGCAATGTAGTAGAAACCTACTAGGAATTTAGTAGCATTTTTTTTAATGGGACGTAAATTTAGAAATTACAGTAGGACTTAACTAAACTCTAATATAGACTGTACTGTATTTCAATTAAAAGTTCACCGTAAAAGTAGGCCTTCTATATTTATGTCGGTGTATTGCTGTAGTGTACTGTGTATTTAAAATTTAGTGTACAATAAAAAATAAGTTTTGTTCTTAAACAAAACTATTTTAATAATAATAATAAAAAGGCACACGTACTATTTATTTCTGAGAAATGGTGAGAGGGTCGCATTGGCCTCTAAAATTTAGTCGATACAATTTTTCAAAATTATAACTAAAATTCGTTTTTAAGGAAAAACACATTAAAATCGATCAAAGAAAATATAATAATATTAGCTAAGGGTTTTCTTTTTATGAGACTAGTCCAACAGGAAAAATTATGAATTTCTAATGAAATCGCATTAAATCAGTTCATTTAGTTAAGTTAAATGTTATATACAATTTTCAAATTAAATCTGTAGTAATTAAATTGATTTCAGCTTTATATTTTTGTTTTATATTCAACAATTCAATGCCGAGGGGTAAAAAAAAGTTCTGTTCTTATCACATGATCAGCCAATTAAATGACTGAATCATTTAAAAACAAAAAAAGTAGAGGTGTAAAAAACACTAATCGGAGTGTTATCTCCTCTGAAAGTAATGAATTTTTATTAAACAGCCAGTCATTGACCTTGTGGTGAATAAAGTGTAATGTCATTTGCAGAGTGGAAAATAGGTGATTTCAGAGAGCCTGGGATATTGATAAGCATACTTTTCAACTCAGTGAGGAAGGCAAGGTAAACCACCTAACTCATCGTTTTACTTAGTACTCCAGAGGTTGAAACAAGCCCTTCGGGTGATGACTTTTGCGGTTTTTTGAAACTTTCTACCTATACGGTGCAAATTGCTGTAATGGTTACTAACGTTCTAAAAAGATATAGTAGACACAAACATAAAAACCAAGTTGTGTTAGTTACTGTATGGCTGTCAGCTGATCTCCATACAAAATCGCTCGCTCGACCGGTTTCAGTTTTTTTAAAAATTCCTAATGTGTGTACGTTGCAATCTGTTCAATTGAGAGCAATAAGCAATCCCATGACCCAGTGAGAAGAAGATGATGTGTATGACGTGTAGTCTTGTACAGACCCAGGCCGACAATTCTTAAGAGAGTATGGTTAATTGAACCCCAACCATCAAAGTACACCGGTAACCACTGTCTATATTCAAATCCGTATAAAAGTAACTACCTTTACTGAGATTTGAACCACGAACCTTCGTCTTCGAAAATCAGCTGTTAAACAGCTGACTCGCGGCGACGAGTCTTTACCTCTAGACCAACCCGGTGGGTTCTTTGTTGATGCCGGATCAAGTGGCAAGGCGGTGGATTTTTGGTTGGTAGGCGGTTGCGGCCTCCTTGGTACTGGAAGAGGACGCCTAAGTTGAGTCCAACACTACTTCCCCCATCGCGAGGGAGTGAACATGAGTTTTTCTCGCCGCCTCGGATAAAAAAAAAACCCGGTGGGTCAGTGTCAGTTAAAAGGAAAACGGCTTTCCTTTAGGGTCTGGAAGCAATTGATTAAACTTAAACAGAATGAAAATCGACAAAATAACTTCGGTCGAAAATTTAAAGGTTTGGGGTTTGATTTTCCAAAATTTAATTTTATACAGCAGTGATATTAAATAAAAGGCCTAAGTAGCAAGCCAATGAAAGAGATTAACCCATAAAATGCACCAACCCAACCTGACTCCAATTAATATTGGAATGAAAATGACATAATTTATATTAACCTTAATAAAATTTAACCGATTTTCAAAATACAAAATAAAATTAAAACGATCAATTACAATACAACGATTGAATAAACGTCAACAAACATATTGCAAACTGATGGACATATTAATTTATTTCATTACACGCTGTTACTTTGCCTTCAAGGTCAAAAACAAGTAGGTACAATGATTCCAGAAATCAGAAACAAAAGTAACGTAATCGAAGATATTAATAAATGGTAAAAAATACAATAGACTACGAACGGGATACGGTTTATATGGAGTACTATCAATTTTCAAAAGCGAATTAAAGTATCATGTTGCTTTGATCAAATACTACGATTTTCATTCCATCTTGAATATGGAGACAATGTATTCAAGGTTACAACAAAAAATATATTATAATACGTATTGCCAGTACACGCTTGTGAACATAATACGATATTTATAGGCGACTAACTAGTTTATCAGTCTTCACGCTGGCAAATATTTAAAATATTTTATGCTATTTTATTTTATACTATATGTGTTTATAACAAAATCTATCCCAAAGATACCTACATAAGTTATAAATTTCAGGTGTAACCGATAAAATCAATTTTTTAATAAAAATTCGCCTCGATCAACCAACTAAGTCTAAACAGAGATTACGAAAAATTGCACAATTATTTCTCATATTAACGCAATACCGAGAAAGTAAACTTTATATTTGCTGTGATCACTGGTGTCCGGATTTTCCTCGGACAGTCCTATATATTTATCATTGACAAAGGAAATAACTTGTAATTTTTAACATAATACATCTCATTTAAATTAACAAAACTTAATAACCGTTTAACCAAAAAATAATGAAAGTAAAAAAATAATTTAATTTCGCTGGGTTAAGTGTAAAAATTATGACTTGTTAAGTACCGACAAGTTCAAGTTAATAATTATAGCATACCTGGTTTATCTAAAAAGAAAACCCGCATTAACAGTTTTCAAATTCCACATAACTAAAGGTTATGGAAATTACAATTATCTTTTGACTTCATTCATTTATGACATTCTTACGGCGTGTCTGGTAATGTTGAAGACAATTAGTCTACAGTGCCAAATTACACCCGACCACAAATAAGATTGCGATTTCGATTCCCAACCAGGTTTTAGAATATATTTACATGTTAAAACCTACCAATACTGTTAATCAACCCATTGACGTCACTATAATGTTTAGACAGAGACGCGACTTCAGAAATAATAACCTAAATATTATTTTTTTGTTTTTCGTCTGAATGTTTTGCAATTTCTGCTATTGCAGATTGTGGAGAATGATGATATATGAAAATGAGTGATGAAAAAATGCCAGAACTGACCAGGAATCGAACCCAGGACCCCGTAACCTAAATAAAACTCGACTTGAAGAAAAAATTTCTTCATAATTCGCAATTCAAAAAAAGAACAATTTTTCACACGTGTTTTTGTATGCCGACTGTTTTTTTTTTAACGTTCAAGGTTACTATCAAATAATATACATAATGTATTAAGTGCAATTTTTTCCGGAAATTAGAATACTTTCTTTTCGGCTGAGAAATACATAGAAAACGACTGATTACATACAACATCCAAAAAAATAAATATTAATGGAGTATAAAATAATAAATATTAAAATATATAGTTTAAACATCCTCAAGAACCAAGAACCAAATGTAAATAAATTTTCAAATCAATAATTATTATTTTCTACAAACAACTTGCAGAATCTTGTTGCCTTTTAAACATCATTCTGAACGAAATTAAAAACATTGAGATACACAATTAATTGGTGTTTCTGGATCACTACAATTATTTTTTACAGAGTAGACGGATCACTACAATTATTTTTTACAGAGTAGACAAACTTACAATCCCCATACTTACCCCCTTATTCTTACTTCTTACTTACCCTCATTCGTAGATGCGTTCGAGTAAACATTACAATTCAATGAGTAATATTCAATTCGTACTTAACCGGTTAGTAAAACTGTTCAGAAATGACAAACAATACTTTTTACGTAAATTAATTGTACTAAGTTTTGACTCAATGAAATCCAGAGATAATTGGAAACTCGTTCATACTTTTGGAATCGAGAACTGGTTTTTATTCTTTTTGCAGTAGAAGCTTTTGGGCAATCGAGGAACCTCGATTTTTATCCCTAAAAATGATAAGGCATTTAACACATTTAGACATAAAAAAATTGAGGTTTTGTTTTACTTAGGTAAATATACGTATTACATTTTATTGACTATCCAAAACATACGTACCCGTAGATTTATTTTCTATTGAAAGCAATAATAATACATAAATCATAGTTTTAAAACGTCTGTCATATTTAAAAAATATACTATCTAGCAGTTCATAATAATATGTAAGCATTATCACTTAATAAAAAAAATAAATAAAAATAAATAGTGATTAGCTAATCAACGACATGTATGTTTAGTGAGATAGTGAATAGATACGAGGCGAAACAATGAAGATTTTATAATCTGAAAAGTCTTATACGACAGTTTCTACATTTAAAAAAAACACAAGGACGTCCAAAATACAGACATCATGAACAAAAAATTGTTCCTTACGTATGAGGAAAAGGACAGATACAAAAAAATCTGGTGTGAAACACAACTTGTTCTAGCCAATGTAAATAATGAAGAATATAACCTAACATTAGTAAAAAATTAGAAATAAATAAACAGAAAAACTAACCTCAAAAAATGACCTTATTTAAATTATGAGTGAATGATGAAACATGAAAATCAACCTTAGTTTAGCTTAATAATACGGAAAATCACTCTTTCACGCTAAACTAGGCTTTGCAGAGAAAATTGTTTGAAATGAAAGATGTAGATCTTTTAATTTACTATAATTTTGATCTTACACTTTCCTCGTAAAATGCACAAGGATGAAATCTTAAAAAAATCCATATATTTTACAGATTTCTATGAAAAAAAAAACCAGAAAATCACTAGTTACCGCTAAACTAAGCGTTATATAAAGAAATGTTTCAAATAAAAGCTGTAGGTTTTTAAATTGTCTACAACTTTTATTACATACACTTTGTCCTAAAATGCACATTTTAAGGCTACAACATTAAAAAAGAAAACATTTTTTCTACAAGACAACAGCCTCCCCAAGAATTTCTGCAGACATGGCGCCTACCCTATCTTGTAGAGGATAAAACGTGTTGCGAATGTGGCGATTTAAAAAAAATCGTAGGAGCAATTTTTGAGAAAATTGCAAAGTGTAAAATGACACGATAAAGTACTACTTCTGGTTGATCGATATTGATGAAAATGTTCGTGTCGGGTCCTCTAGTAATATCTTATTTAAGTTTCAAATATCAACTTTGTACGATTTTCCGTTTTTAAGATATTATTTTTGTTCACACGCACACGCTCATACCAATCGCTAAAAACATGTTTTTTTTGAGTTCAAGGGGTCTGCAAACAAGTATATCCAGTGTAAACTCAATTCGTAAAATCGAAATGAAAAAATAGGCCTCCTTTTCTTCATATATATTTATATAGGCAAGAGAAAGTAAAAAATAGTTAAAAGTAATAAGAAATCACAGCAAACAATTTACACTTGGTATTAAATTTAGTTCTATATTCACCAAGGCAGCCCAGTCAGACAGCTAATAAAATCGATTGATTAAAGTAACAACGGTTGGGTAAAAGACTCTGTATGGTGGCCAGTAGCTATTTATACATAAAGAAACAGCATACAGCGTCCATGTTCACATAAATGGCTGCTCATGTCAAAAGTCACAATGCAGCGATCAAACATTGTTGCTGGTTGTTTAACAGTTTCCGAACAAATTTTAACATCAATAGACCTACTTCTTTTGAATATAATTATTTTAAGAAAGAAACAAATGATCAATTTAGACCTATATTTTACGATGACCTGCCATTTTTTGTAAGAAATCAAAATCAATTTACATAATACGTTTATTTAACATATTATTTTACTAAAAAAACAAACACTGCACATAATTTATAAATCCAAAACGAAACAAGAGATATTTTTGTGGTTCCAGTATAGGAGGCGTATGAATTTGTATTATGCACGTTTGAGTGTACACTTTTGTCTGGCAGCCAGTAATATGTGTACTGCATGTTGCCTACTCTCCTCTTCAGGAGCTTCATTCTTCATTACAGTACAAAGCCACTAAATACTTCCCTAGAACATGGGACAAGAAAATAATTCTTTAATGATACAGTAGTAATCTGGCTACCTGAAATTTAATTTGTGCTGAAAATAACAATCTAGTAATTTTCTGGAAAATTATAGCAAGACCACAAAAATTTCGTCGAGCGTCTATATTTATCTATGATAAAAAAATAAATTATGAATAATAATGGAATGTTCTTTATTACGTAATTAAAATCCGAAATCTACGTATATAAGTTACTGTCATACAAGATGAAACACATTTTTATGCAAGTAATTTATTTAGAGAAAATAAAAGGCAACCAACTCTATAGTAAACGAAAAGAACAGTTCTAGTATTCATCTGATGAGATGAAGCTTGATATCAAAACGTAAAAGCTAAGCAACGCTGTAAATTTATTAATGTTTATTTTTTTAGGGTTTAGAAATTTTTTTAGGGTAGCCGCTAACAACCAAGCTGTTGATGCAACTTTAAATAAACTAAAAAAAGACTGGCATTCAAAAATATCGAATCTACAAAACTGCAAAAACACTAATAAGAAAACTTTACTTCGGCCGCTTTTGTGCGTAGAGATAGTGTGTTAATAACAAAGGATTGAATTAGTTTCCGGCTAGGGTCTGAAAATTTTGACATGTTAAATACAGCCGATACTCGTATTTGCAAACGACCATACAGTTAATAAAATGTTAATGAAATAAAATAAAAAACCTTCGAGATGAACGATTTGTTTAAAGAATTCAACCTAAAGCTGATTTTCTCTTTATTACCAATATTGTCTTTTTTCTTACCGATACTTCAACATCCTGTCAGAAATCACTTTTCGTTTTTCTTTTGAGAAGTTTTGTTTAATTTCCTTAGTTTTATCCGGCCCGTTGGCGTAGTGGTTAGCGCAACTGGGTTGCACGCCGGGGTCCCGGGTTCGATTCCCAGTCAGGGCTGGCAATTTCATCACTCATCTTCATTTACCATCTGTCTCATCGTCTGCATTAGCAATAAATTGCAAAACCAGTCGGATGTAAACGAATAAAAAATTATCCAACTTGAGTTCTGAAGGAATTTTCAACCCAAATACTGCACTTCTCAATCCCGTTTAATCGTAATAGTCATTTTCTATAAACCCGTTTTCCCATTTCCAGCTGTCTATGATTAAAGATTTGTTTTTATGGTTGAAAATCTTGAATATCTGCTTTTATAATCTATGGTTATTCATTATCTTTACACGCCCACATAATCACGCTCGTCTTATGATCGATTGTTCCATAATTCGATATTTATTTAATTTTAACCTTCTTTCCACTGGTTCTCGAACATCTGATCCGCAGTTTTCTGAAAATTTTTCTCTGTTTTTATACATTCAGTAGTATTGGACCTTTCATTGTTAAAACCGTTTCAGTTTCACCGAGAATCACCGGTTAAAAAACTGTGCAGTAATTTAGAAATCTACTATTTTTTGAAAAGGTTTTCTTCTTCTTGTAGATATTTTTGACAGAATAAAAGTTAATAAATACCTTTGTAATATTTTTCATAAATTACTTGTTGCTGTCTCTTTTTACAATAATTGAAGAAAATTTCAAACACAGAACTTTAAAAATAAACAAGACATAAAACCACAAGCTAACAATATATAAAAAAAAATCAAATCGAGGCACCGGGTTGGTCTAGAGGTAAAGTCGTCGCCAAAATCGCTGTTTAACAGCTGATTTTCGGATACAAAGGTTCCTGGTTCAAATCCTAGTAAAGGTAGTTACTTTTATACGGATTTGAATACTAGACAGTGGTTACCGGTGTACTTTGATGGTTGGGGTTTAATTAACCATACTCTCTCAGGAATGGTCGGCCTGAGTCTGTACAAGACTACACCTCATTTACTCGTCATACATATCATCCTCATCTCATTGGGTCATGGGGCTGCTTATTGTTCTGAATTGAACAGATTGCAACGTACACACATTAGGAATTAAAAAAAAAAAAAATCGAGGCAATAAATATTGTTAATAAAATGATTCATATACACAAGGCTTGCGCTATGCAAAACACGTAACGGCTTTTCACTTTCTATCGGCTTACGGTACCGGCTTTTAAACACTTTATTACATACTAACATCACGGTCTTCTACGACAATATAAAAAAATGATGTTGCTTTCATAAAATACCAACAGGAGAAAAAATATTTTATCATGCAAGATAACAATTACGTAACAGCACATATTTGTAGTCTGGCTTAAAAGCAAGGTTCAGGATAAACGCATAAATGTAGAACTAGCATGCAAAGAAACTATAATTATCACAGCATTTTAGAAACTAAGTTCTATCACTTCAAATTATTTTTTAAATTAATTATAGATATAAGTAAATCTACAAAGAAGTCAAAGACGTAATGTAAGACGCCTTTCTTTAAAAATCTGGCGTGAAACACAGACTTTCTCTTGTCAATGTAAATAATTAAAAACATAACCTAAATCAATCATGAGTGAATGACGTTAATGAAAATCAACTTCTGAAACTTAAAAATACGGAAAATCACACTCAAAACTAAGGTTTTGTAGAAAACATGCTTGAAATAAAAGTTGTAGGTTTTTAATATTTTATAACTGATGTGTAGTAAAATCACTTAGTCGTAAAATCTATAATAAAATCGCGATCTTAAAAAAAAACACATTTTTCACAGATTTTAATGAGCAATATACAGAAAATCACCAACTAAGGGCTGAAGAAAAAATTGCTTGCAATAAAAAGTAGTAGATTTTTAATTGTATGTAACTTCAGTTGTAGTAGCCTATTATACACTTTTGTCGTAAAATGCAATACCAAGCCGCAATCTCAAAAAACCCGTATTCTTTACAGATTTCATACAGAGTTTATGAAAAATCTTAAAGGAAGGAGCGAACACAAAAATATATATTTATTAAAAGTTAAATTAAAACACCTATCATCTCAATAATTCGATATTTTCTCTTAGAAGTATATTTCTTTAAAAATACTAAAATAACACTACTATCGTATTTTACATGGTTAAACATGGCAGGCTAATAAATTTGATTAATTAATTAGTTTAATTAATTGATTTTAGTAAACTAATTACATATCAGCTTGTATACACAGAACTAATTTATCTGATGAAGACTAAACAATTAATGAATCTAAAGTCCTTGTAAATTCAATAGGCGGTTAAACTTCAGGTTCATTGGCTCTAGTAAATTTCGCTTTCAAGTTATTTATTTTATTGATTATTTGTTAATTAATACAGATTGGCAATGGTCACTCGCCTATTAATATTACATTGTCTATAGTCATTGTAAAATTACAAAAATATCTTATACAAAGTATTTATGAGGTGGGGGTAAAGAATGTATAAAATGATATTCAGCTTTTATTCTTTTATCGGAAAAATACAATTTGATCTTTACGTAAAGGTAGATTTTTGAGGAAAAAGCGATACTTAAACACGGACACCCAGTGATGTTTACTCATTAATGCCTCTCGGTAGGTCACCGTTCAAATAAGCTTACCCAACGAGCGTAACTTGATTCTAAACTATATTCAACAACTGATTAAACCACAAAACTTCTATTTCATTCACGCGAGTAACGGCTGAGTACGCTAAGCTTGATATGAAAAGAAATTATATAAGAAGGGAATTACGGTACTTCCTGCTTCGTCAAAAATCGACTAGCGCAAGTACAACCATTGATACCCAGAAATAATACTGAAGGAACGATTAGCGACTAGAGTACTTTAGTAAAGACCACACGACCAACTATACAGAGAAACAGCTGAACATAACATAATAGCTGGAACGGGCTATATGGTTCATTCATGAGGCATAGAAGACGAAGAATTTACTTAAATGTAATTAACTTCAACACAGATATTTCAAGTGAAATTAAAAAAAACCCTTCAGGCTTTCAAAGTGCAAAACTATCTTCAAACAATATATTACGTAATGCAAAAATATCAGTAATCTACGATTTATTTTTCAGAAGCCGAAAAATAATTTTTTTTTAAGTTAAGCTTATAAAAAAAATTTGTTATTTACAGTAGCCTACTAAATAACACAAGAAAGATGCTCGCGTACAAATTATTGAACAACTCCAATATAGAACTATTTTTAACACCATAGTTCGTGTCATTAGAAAATGTGATAGCATAATGTCAAGAGAAAAATTACTAGAATGACAACGGAACAGAGTGAAAGTTGCGTGCGAAATGTACAGTCCTACAACCAACCACCTTAGCTATTTTAAAAAGCAGAATTAAAAATCGTATTTATACTTTTAAAAATTTTGAAACCGTCTCCCAACGATCTGAGAAATACATTTTCCTAAACTTATCATCAAAGTACAACACGATAAAACCTTACGGAAATTGTAAGATAATGTTCAAATTAAAACTCCAACATTTTGGCGTTTTAATTGAACTTATTATAACTAAGCCACACAAAAATGGGACACATTGTATATCAGTGTGGTCGAACGCGCGGCGGCCCGCGGCCCTCGTATTAATTTTGTTGAAACTTTGTTGAGACAGAACAAAATATCTTCCAGCTTTATTAACATACTCAGGGCTTCCACAAAACACTTTAGGTAATACAAATTGAACCAAGGGGAAATAATATAGCAAACTTTCTATCATTTCAACAGCTGAATGAAAAATAAAATGACAAAAACTTTAATAACGTTTCATGAAATCAACAAAGTGTTACAGGATTTTCACTCCCTAAAACCAAAACTTTCACTATTTTTGAAACCTTCACTATTTCACCCCCCTTATTTCACTATATTCACTATTATTTATATTTACCATTTCACTATTTTTGAACCCCCTGAAGATTGACATGAGTGAAGTACCCTGCGACCTTCAAATGGAAGTGTGTGATCTTCAGGCAGACGCATTCTACCAGACTAAAAAATGTGATGTCCCTGAAAATTTCTAGAAACTCACTTCTAGAGAACGTTTCCCTAAATTACTTAAATTCTCTCTGAAAATGTTTGGCAATACATATGTGTGAAAGTGCTTCTTCTGCTCTCAAACAAATTAAATTAAACACGAGAAATCGCATTGAAAGTGTTTTACTGGAATCGAGCCTTACTGAACTTACAGTGGAAATCAATAAACTTGTACCACACAAGCAGTGCCAATTATATCACATTGATTTCTCGACTGTAAAATAAAATGATATATTAAACTAGTGAGTTAACTTACATGTAATTAGTTTTTTTCTCTTCAATATCTCTGGCCCTCGCATTCCTAAATTAAAGTTTGATTGCCCATCGGGCCACTAAAGATTGGACCACACCTGTTGTATATAATTCTGGGTACGTTAACAATAGACATTTTCTAAATACGATATCAAACAATTAAGTAACTAAATAATCACCCTAATTTACGTATTATTTATTTATATATTTGCGATTTTGATTAATAAATAAAAATAACAAAAATCATGTAAAAAATTACCTAACTTCCGAGCTAAATTTTATCTTCCTTGAAGTAAATAAAGGCACGAAAAAATTTAAAATAAAATGGTTGAAATATAGACAGATATGGAAGTCGGTTTTTCACGTTTTCGCAATTTTATTTTGAATAAAGATTAGATGCAAATTAATAGCAAACTTACAGCAGTTACAATGACAATCCTAAAATATATGTTTCTCAAAGTTTTAAGATTCGGCATTAAACTCTCACTCCACAAACCCGCGTTTTCATGGAGAACAATGCTACAATTAGCAAACATTATACGGGAACAGGAAACTGGGTTAGGTGACTCACTGCGAACAGTCTATAAATAGCCTTAATCGCTTAAACATTAAAATATTAATACATTTATGACCGAGACATCATATATACACTGAGGGGTATTGTTTTATTTTTACTTTCTCTTGCCTATATGAATATATAGGAAGGAAAGTAAGCACGTCGATTTTTCGAAATAGAGTTTTTACTGGATATACACATTTTCAGACCCCCAACCGAAAAAAAACATGTTTTTAGCGATTGGTCTGTGTGTGTGTGAACCAAATAGTTCAAGAACGGAACATTGTACGAAATTGAAACTTAAAACTTAAGTTAGATACCACTACCGAACCCGACACGAACATTTTCATCAAAATCGATCAACTGGACGTAGTCGTTTATTCGTGTCATTTTTCATTTTATTGCCATTTTCTCAAAAACGGGTCCTAAGATTTTTTTTAAAGATCGCTATTTACTACATTTTTTATGCTTTACATGGTACGGTAGGCGCCATGTCTGCTGAAATTCTAGAAGAGGCTGTTCTCTCGTAGAAAAAAATATTATTTTTTTAAGATTGCAGCCTTAATATGCATTTTAGGACAAAAGTGTATAATCAAAGTTGTAGAAAATTTAAAAGTCTACAACGTTATTTCATACATTTTTTTGTATAACGCTTAGTTTAGCGGTAATTAATGATTTTTTTCATGAAAATCTGTGAATAGTCTGCCCACGTTTTTGAGAAACTAACATTTCTGTTTACGGTAACATATTTAGCCTATATTCGTACAATTTACCTACAAAAGGTTCTGCGATATACTGCATATGCTCTGGGTATAGGCTAAGTTGTTGTGTTTGTTGCACTAAAATTAAAGCAGTTGCGCATGCGCACTGATGCTTTTCCCCCTTTATCCCTCGTTGCAAACAAGGACAAACTCGTGACACCAGTAACTATAATTATTTGCAATCTTCGTATGCTGGCCCGTGGTGCAGCGGTCAGAAAAAAATGGCTTCTACGCCTTCATCGACAGCAATTTAGCATTAATGAGCAAACAGTCGGATGTAAAACAAAAACCATACGCGTTTATAAAAGTAAAATTAAAAACAGAATAGTTAACAGAATGCTTAAACTCCGCCTAATCTGTACAAACACTTCAGTTTGGCAATAAATTCAACAAACAATGGTTAGAGTAACAAAGTTAGCGCCCATTATCACTGTAGTAAAAACTGTTGAGTACAACAGCACGTACAGACACAAACAGAAGGAAGTGGAAAACTTTTGCAGATTTGCACGTTTTGCAACAACAAACCTGACCAATTCTAAATTAATCTTTACTGCGAGACCCTTGAATGTTAAAATTCCTTTCCTGCTTCCTAACCCAAATATAATAAACATGACACATTAATACATAGGTAGACGAAATACTACAGAAACGAAAATAAATCGTACTAAAAAAACGATTTTATTTACGGGAATATTTTTTTAGTACTCCTCCTACAAAATATTCATGTTAACAGTTTCAAAAGACGTAGCAGATAGATTTCTCTACTGGGTAAAAATGCTTTAAATTCGATATTTAAAATGTTCACATATGAGTTTCTACCGGGTCAAGAGGAAAATAATACATATTTGTTAACCAGAATGATCGCTCAGAACAAAATCCAAAGCTTTTATTATGGGATTTTCCTTGAATGTTCCGGAGAGAAAACAAACATTTCCATAAAAGAAAGCATTCAAATAAAACTTTCTCAACAATTAATATGAAATAAACGGAACTAAGTTAGCGACAAAATACGAAAGCCCTTACTGATTTGTTCACCAATATCCATTAACTTCCCTAAAAAACACAAAGAGAGCTTAAATTCGGCTGAACAGAAGGCTTGTTAGAATGCTTAATTGGAGCAGGTAACACATTAATTTATATGAAGAATAACTGTATAAAACTGAATTAATGGAGCTGGTCTCTTAACCGATCTTTCCATAAAACGACCTTTCTTCAATGGAGTGATTTTATTTAGTCGCATTAGCTTTCCAGGTAATTAAGGAACCCGGGACCTCAACAATGCAATCAAGCTGATAACGAACAGAGCTATCGAGGCGGCCAGGTACAGCCAATTTTATATACCGTACGTACCACGGTTACTATACTAGATATAGTAAGTACCGGTATATAGGTTACTATATACTATAGGAACCGTGGTACGTACATTGAGTAGGCCTATGTATTCGTAAAAATAGATTTTAAGGTAACCACAGTACGAAACCTATCGATGTAGAAAAGCGGAATTAAGGTAAATAAGTAGGTGATGCATGTGCCCTAGTATGCTACGTATGATATAATATTACAATGCGACCTTAATTTCGGAAACTAAATTGGGTTACATCACAAATATAATCAATTATTAGTTCAAGAGGGTTGTAAATGAGCTACAATTCTATTAGCTGTGTCCACGTTCGTGCGTTGTCGTGTGTGCTTAGAGGCATGCTATTCACCTGTCTGCACTCGTTTGAAGAGCTCTGTTTAAAAAACAAAACAAAACGAATATAATTGAACACTACACTAAATTAAAGCATGTTATTTCCTGCGTTAATTGGTTTGACTTAGATTATTTTATTTTGAAACTAGTCGGAGATGCAGCAATTTACGCATAAAGAGTACTCAAATTTTAGCCGGTTTTCCGTTAATGTGGTTTTTAAACGTCCGTTACTCCGTCCCGGCTTTTCATAAAAGAACGGCGTTTAAGTACGTTAAAGATCAGAGTTTTCTCTATATGAACATTTGAAAATAGAAGTCTGATGTTCCATTTTAAAATGCCGGCCATTTTTTTTTAAAAGTGTATTTTGGCTTCACGTAAAGAAAGGAAATGATTTTAGTGCTGAACCATGCATTTTTACAGCAGTATTGTGCCATGTATCGTATTTTGCGTTTGTAATTAGAAATAGATATAAACTCTAAACTTCTTCAGAGGAAACTGAGCTCTATAGCGGTATCCGCTCCGAGTATAGTCGTTTAGAAAAACAAACTTCTATCTTTTTCCTGCTGCAACTCATTCCGTAGCTCATTCTGAATTATTTAACGATGATTTTATTTTAAAAAATGAACGCTTTGCTTGACATAAGACTATTGTAAAAATGCATAGTTCAGTCCAAAAATCATTTCCCTACCTTTACGTGGAGCCAAAAAAGCACTTTTTTAAAAAATTGCCGGCATATTAAAACGGAACACGAGATTTAACTTTTAAAATATCCATATTATAGGGAAAAACTCTGATCTTCACCATAATTAAACCCCGATTTTTATGAAAGCCTGGTCGGAGTAACGGACGTTCAAAAACCACATTAACGGAAAACCGGCTAAAAACTGAGCACTTTTTGCGTAAATTGCTGGAGTTATCTCCGATTAATTTCTAAATAAAACAATCTAAATCAAACTAATCAATGCAGGAAAGAACAGGCTTTAATTTAGTTAGTGTTCAAAAAAATGTTTTTTTTTTTTTTAGATAAAGCTCTTCAAACGAGTGCGGAAAGGTGGTATGCCTCCAAGCGCATGCGGCAACGCATGCCTTATCGCAAGTTAAAAAAGAAAGCGCACGTGTGTGGACATACCTACATATACAGACTTGTGTTATCTGACCAGCGGATAACACCCAGTTAAGAGAAAAGCCGCTGTATTTAAACATTCACCTTCAAGTACAAATAATTTTCTGGGCATAAAACAAAAAGTTAAGAATTACCCAAAAATTAGATAAAATATTTTAAAATAATTTTCTAAACTATTTATTAAAGTAAAACTATTAAAGTAAACTATTTATTAAAGTATTTTAAAATACATTAATAATTGAAGTAAGCCTACCTAAATATAATAAATAATATTGAAATTATTATTGGGATGAGTAAAGCGAGGATAAAGGTGGTGGGACCAGATAAGGTAACACCACCTTTCAATTGAGGGTTTCATTGTGTACACACAATGAAATCTTGCGTCAAAGTTTCTAACAATCCGGTAAAATTTCTATTTGAGAAAGAGTGACAGTTGTTAATTTAAACAACAACCGTTAATTGTTGTTAATTATTCACTGGCAAAAACAAAACATCGAGAAAGTAGGCTACACGAAATAAAAAAAAAAAAAATAGAACCAATGACAGGAATGAAAAATATTAAAAACTGTAGAATTTATTACATAAATCCTCACACATTTTAAAAAACTAGTGATTTTTTTTATTATCGAACAAACATTTTTACAGTAAGATAACCGGAAAATTTTCAATTTTTTTTTAAAAAACCATTCAAAGTATGCGAACAGTTAAATATTCTCATAAATTGGCATAAAATCTGCAATTTAAAAATGTGAGCAGCAGAATTTATTTACTCATCAATTACACGTATGCAAACTTGATAGTTTACTCAAACCAAACTTGCAACATTTTATGAGAACAACTGCTCAAAATAAAAGCTAAAAAAAATGTTTGAATTGAATTTGGGTCTTACATTGTGTAAAACGTATATCCAGTCTTTATTACAAATTGCGAAAGGGCATCGCGTGCCTTTGCACTCGTCTCATTTAAATGATTTGGGGAAACAGTAGGACTTAGTTTTATTACAAACAAGTTCGATTTTACTGTTATAACGTAGTAAGTAATTGCTGTCTAACATTGCCTACTTTTAAATTTTTTTGTACTTTTACAGTAGATACTGAAATAATACAGTCATTAACAGAGATGTTAAGTTATGAGGCTCCCTCCAATTTTCGTTTTTTTACTTTCTCTTGCCTTTGAATATATAGGAAGAGGAAAGTATTATTTTTATGTTAATTTTTTGAAATCGAGTTTTTACAGGAAATACACACTCCCATGAACCCAAAAAAAACATGTTTTTAGCGATTGGTCTGTGTGTGTGTGTGAACAAAATATCTCAAGAACGGAACATCGTACGAAGTTAAACTTGAAACGTAAGTTAGGTACCACTAGAGGACCCAACACGAACATTTTCATCAAAATCGGTCAACAGGAAGTAGCAGTTTATTCGTGTCATTTTTACCTTTTATTCGTTTTTCTCAAAAACGGCTCCTACGATTTTTTTAAAACTCGCCTCATTTACTAAATTTTTTATCCTCTACAAGATAGGGTAAGATCAATGCTAAAATTTTTGGGAGAGGCTGTGTTCTCGCAGAAAAAAATGGTTTTTTTAGATTGCAGACTTAATATGCATTTAAGGGCAAAAATGTACTATAGGGCCTATCATCAAAGTTATAGAAAATTTAAAAACCTACTACTTTTATTCTAAACGTTTCTTTGAATAACGCTTAATTTAGCGGTAATTAGTGATTTTCTGTTTTTCTTTTCATGAAAATCTGTAAAAAATGGATTTTTAAGATTTCGGCCGAATTATGGATTTTACGACCAAAGTGTAGATATATAATTATATTTACATGAAATTAAAAGATCTGCAACATTTTATCTCAATCTACAGAGCATAGTTTAGCGTTAAAGGGTGATTTTCCGTATTATTAAGCCGTTTGGCTTAAGGTTGGTTTTCATTTTGCATCATTCACTCATGATTAAAATTATGTTTGTTTGTTCATCATTAGGTTTCATTGTTCATTATTTGCATTGGCAAGAGTAAGTTGTGTGAGTGTTTCACATCAGATTTTTTTTTTTCAATTATAGAGAAATATCTTTACTAGTAGGCCTAGATCTTAATGTTTTTAATGCACATAAATGAGTTTTAACCTATTTTTAAACGAAATTTCGAAAGGGACTATTTCTCACTGTCATGCAACGAGCCAACAATATTACTCCGCGCTTATGGCAATTGGTCGAACGAACGACTGCCTATCACCATGGGTAAGATATTTTACGTGATGAATAAAGTTTAAGATTCGTATATTTAATTATAAACAATATAAATTGTATAAAAATCGCGTTAAATATAAGTTTAAAAGCGACTCCATTAAGTTTTGATCAAAGAAATGTATGATTTTAAAAAGGAGTTGCATTAACTTCTTATTTCCCATTCTTACTTTAGTTCTCTATTGCCTTACACTAGTGAGTGAATTATATGGCTGTATATTTATCTACATTGACGACAAGGTTATTTCATTCAATCAAAAAACTTTAACCCTACTTAAAGCCTCTTTAATGTTATTTAAATCTCGTGAAATAGTTTACGTCTTGGAAAGATATTGTCATATCGTCAGTTAATAAACAAACACTGAATAGGTTAAAAAAGTCAGGAAAAACGTTTAAAAAAATTAAGAATAGCAAGCAAGGGTTCTAAAATGCTACTGTGTTGGACTCCCCTTTTAATTAGCATAAAATCGGATCTAAGAAAAAAGGGGAAAAACACAACATAACACAACATATATTATAACAAATGACAACGTATTGCGTAAAAAATAATAGAACAAGAAAATTAAAAATCTGATGTGAAACACTCGACTTCGCAATGTAAACAAAGAAACAACGTACTTTTAATCATGAATGAATATCAGCAAATGAAAGTCCACCTCTGGAGAACTTAAAAATCACGCTCAACTAGGCTCTGCAGAAGAAAATGCTAGAAAGAAAAATTGAATTTTTTTATTCCCTATAACTTCGATAATAAAATAATAATAAATAAATAGACCGCAATATTTAAAAAAAAGTTTTTACCGATTTTGATGAGCAAAACACAGGTAATTAACGATAAAATGAAATGTTTGAAATAAAAGTTGTAGGTTTCTTTTTTATGTTATACAACTTTGATTATATATACACACATTGGCAAATGTGGAATGCATATAAGGCCCCAATCTAAAAAAAAAAAAAATACCACGAGAGCACAGCCCCCAATAATTTCACCATACATGGTGCTTACCCCATTTTGTAAGCATAAAAAATTTAGTAAACGAAACCATTAAAAAAAATCGTAGGAACAGTTTTTGAGAAAATCGAACGAATAAACTTCTACTTCCGGTTGACTGACTGATGAAAATGTTCCTGTCGAGTCCCGAATGGTCCCTAACTTTACATTCCGTTCTTGAAATATGTTGTTAACACATACACAGACCAAAAGCTTAAAATTTTATTTTGGGTTTAGGGGGGCCTTAAAACCTGTATTTACTGTGAAAACACGATTTAAAAAAAATCTACATGAAAACAATAAACTTTCCTTCCCTGTGTTAACCAATATAATATTGGCATTTCGGACAAGTTAAAGTAAAAATACATCATTAGGTCTAGTTATTACAATACTAAATAATATAAAACCATTACTAACTTTAATTACTAAATTAATTAATTAAACATACTATAATCAACTAACTTGAAGAAAAGTAATAAAAAAATATAAAACCAGAATAAAACTGGAGGGGAAAAGTGGAAAGATAGAGAAATGATTGAGAGAGGAAGGGAGGGAGGGATAGGGCGATTGCCTTAAATATACATGTATATACGTGTAAAGTAGCTAAAGCTAATCTAAATGGATGAAAATATAACAAACAATAGATAAATTTTTATCTTTTAAAATACTTACTAGTAAGGTTAAATTGTATGTTTTAGATAAAACAATCTTTCTTACAATAAGGAATCACGTATTGAAATAAAAAAGAAAATACTTTATGGAATAAATATAACGACAGAGCTCAAAATCGAGTAAAATGCCGAAACACTTATAAAAGTAATAAATCGCGTACTGTACAGACAATTAAGTAGGATACGTTAACATTGCTTGCAATGAACAGTGTAACGAATGTGTAGCATGAATTTAATGAAACACACACAGGAAAACTTTTAATAAATCATGATGAAGCCTCTACCGAATTAAAACAATAATTTAATTATAAAAACTAATCTATTAACAAATAATAAACATATTAAAAAAACCAAATCACAATCTTATAGAAGAATCGTTAATAAATACAAGAAAAATCATGAATTTTTCTTACCCGTAATGTAACTATCGAGTAATAAATAGACCTTGGAACGAAAGAATCAGCTATAAAATGTGCATGACGTAACAGAAATACGGTAATAGAAGTCCCAACCAGCCAGTTAAACACTCTGAACATGTGTTGCTAGCGCTAATAACGGACATCTCAATAACTAATTTCACTAATCATACAAAAAATGATTATTGTAATAGTTAAATGAAAACCAATCTCTCGCAATAATAATAAATATACATTTATCAACAATACATTCAAATACGGCCTACATTACTAATACGTTTAATATTTTTATTAAAATATAGCATTTCGTGTTTTGTTAATATGAATGACAATATTTGCAATTTTTCATTAATAAGAATAGCAAACTCAGCAATAAAATCTATTATCATAAAAAATAGAATCTAATAGCAGCGTACTTAAAATGAAATAGTAATGTAATGTTACGAATTAATACGAGGTTTTTTAAGATTTACGAAGAAACAGTAGGAGCCACCAATATTTTATAAGTACAGTATAAAAAAATGTAACACGTCCTATATTTTTAAATAGATCTGTTTATTTATTTATTTTACTTTTTAATTTTTTTATTTAAAATCCCATCGACAGTTTGATCATTAGTAACAACTAAGAGTTACGGCCGCATTGGCGTAGTTGGTAACGTGCTCGCCTCTCATCATGCGGTCTTGGGTTCGAATCCCATTCAGGCATGGCATATTTTCATACGTTACAAAAAGTCATTTCATCCTTCACCGTCTGCATTAGCAGTAATTGGAGAAGAGTCGGAAGTTAAATAAAAACTACTAAGCATTTTGGAACTGTAACGATGGGTTTTAACGGTTAAAATTTCTAGACCCAAGCCGG
Organism: Catonia carolina; assembly: GCA_035578175.1. Classification (NCBI taxonomy): domain Eukaryota; kingdom Metazoa; phylum Arthropoda; class Insecta; order Hemiptera; family Achilidae; genus Catonia; species Catonia carolina. The sequence goes on from JAQMRL010000002.1 coordinate 89,978,318, forward strand.
GAATCGAACCGGGGAACTTCCGCTTTGTAGGTTAGCGCGCTAACCATCACGCCGCAGAGGCGGTCATTTTATTTTATGGCACATCGACTGCTTGGTTATTAGCAACTACAATGCGTAGTGATATATTATGACTTTTTAAAATTTAATATTTTAACATGTTTACAACAACCCCGCTAAATTTATCCGTAAATTTCTCTGTTAATTAAACTAACGGCAATTTACAATTAGTTTCAGGCAGTTCTTAAATTACGTGTCAGATGAGAAAAACATTCAAAAGTCATGCCATTTTTAATATTTCTTTCTTTTCAGTAATGAACACTTTTTGCCTAAAATGAATCTTGGCAGTAATGTTGAAAGAACCTACCTATTTTAAGGCGGTTTTTGTAGAAAATTGTAAATTTTAGTTAAACTATGTCAGAATTATATTGCACAGAAGTTCTTCTTCTTCTTCTTCCTTTCACGGGTTAGGCGTTGCTGCCTGTTCCGAACCTCCACCATCTGCCCATCTCATCCTTGGACGTCCTCGATCCCTTTTACCTCTTGGCTTGTACCATAGTGCCTGCTTGGGTACTCTTTCATCCTTCATTCTACCTAAGTGATCTATCCACTTCTTCCTGCCCTCCGCTACTTTATCATTTGCACAGAAGTTGTAGCATTTAAAATTTTCTCTAAATTTTTACAGCATTTTGGCCTAAAATATACTTTAAAGCTGTAATTTTGAAAATATATGATTTTTCAATATTTTCTTCCTTAAAAGGTTGAGTTTTTTTTCAAAATTGTTCATAGCAAACTCCTCTGATCCATATGGAAACTACTTTCCAAATTTCTAGGCCTTACGCCTTTCTGGAGATTTCGTGACGAGTGGATTTTGCTTTTAGTGGGTAAGGGTATGTACAATATTTGGCCATCTTGTCCAAATGATCCAAACGAAAGCATTTACTTTAAGGTTGTCCTCTCTTACTTTAAAAAATCTGGTGTGAAACACTCACACAACTTTCTCTTGCCATTGCAAATAATTAACAATAAACCTAACATTAGTAATAAAACATTAGAAGTAAACAAAAAACTAACCTCAAAAAACATTAGTGAAATACACAAAATTAAAATCGACCTCAGTTTGGCTTAAAAATACGGAAAATCGCTCATTCACGCTAAACTAGGCACTGTACAAAAAAATGCTTAAAATAAAAGTTGTAGATCTCTTAATTTCCTATAAATTTTATGTTGTACACTTTTGTCGTAAAATGCATTCTAAGGCCGAAATCTTAAAAAAATAGATTTTTCACACGTTTTCGTGAGAAAAAAACAGAACATTGCTAATTACCGCTAAACTAAGCGTTATACAAAAAATGTTTGAAATAAAAGTTGTAGAATTTTACATTCTCTACAACTTTTATTATATAACGTTTTGCGCTAAAATGCATATTAAAGCCGCAATCTTAAAAAGAAAATGTTTTTACGTAAAAACAGCCTCACGCAGAATTTCAGCAAACATGGCGCCTACCTTATCTTGTAGAGCATAAAAAAATGAGTAAACCAGGCGATTCAAAAAAAAATCGTAGGACCAGTTTTTGAGAAAATCGCAAAAAAGTGAAAAATTATACGAATAAACTACCACTTCCGGTTGACCAATTTTGATGAAAATGTTCGTGTCGGGTCCGGTAGTGGTATGTAACTTAAGTTTCAAGTTTCAAGTTTGTACGATGTTCCGTTCTTGAGATATTCTGTTCACACACACACAGACCAATCGCTAAAAACATGTTTTTTGGGTTCAGGGGGTCTGAAAACGTATAGACCCGGTGAAAACTCGATTTCGAAAAATCGACATGAAAACAATACTTTCCTTCCTATATATTCATATAGGCAAGAGAAAGTAAAAACGACATGATTAAGCGGGCGAATGAACTTAAAAATATGTAACACGGGGTTGAAAATATGAAATCAAGTTAATCAATCCATATTAGACCGCCTCCAAAGCCCCGGGTTCGATTCCTTGTTATAAAATTAAATATGTCGAAACCCACCGTTCCAGTTACATGACTCATCGTAGTCCCGAATGACAAAGTTGTTGATGGAACTTTAAGTAGAAAAAAATTAATAATACAGGAAAAAAGAAAATCATGTAATATCTTTTACAAATATCTACGATTAAGTTTGAGTAAGGACGATAATATCAAGGTCAAGCTATTAAGAGAGATGTTTAACGATAGGTAAAAACAAGACTACAATGGCGAGACTGAAATTGAAGAGTTTATATCTTTACGACGTTTTAATTTCATAACATTTATATTATCGATTTTTAGCATTTCAATAATATTATGTAATAATATATAAATAATACTGTAACATAATTTATACAGTATTACTAATAGTGTTATTATATTTATGTGATATTTTTCTAATAAAACAAAAAAGATGTTTTGATTTTGAAAATTTTTGTCTACACTTATTCAAGCAGTAGGCTACTAAACTTTATGGTATAATCTACCTTCAAATTTGTTTCAAATATTTATCTGCGGAGTATAAAAAACTTTTTTCAGTAAACGATCGTCTTATGGCTTAATACGGGCTTTTCTATTCTGTACAAGTTTAGGCCATCTTGTCCAAACGATCCAAACTCAAGAATTTACTGTAAGGTTATCCTCTCTTACTTTAAATAACGACATGATTAAGTGGGCGAATGAACTTAAAAATATGTACACGGGGTTGAAAATATGATATCAAGTTAATCAATCCAAATTAGACCGCCTCCGTGACGCCTCCAAAGCCCCGGGTTCGATTCCCGGCTTGTTATGAAATTAAATAAGTCGAAACCCAGCGTTCTATTACGTCATGCAGAAAAGAAACTATTCGATAAGTACTGAAAACAATTTTCCACTTTCAAAATTATGGCAAGTATATCAAAACAACATATATGTAAAAATATATTCAGAGAATTCAACATTCCTTCCATACCCATTTTGGATACTTTCGAAATTACAAATTCGTACAAGCAACTCAGATCTATTCATTGAAGAAAAACTATACTAACCAGTTTTTTTAAAAAAAATTACAGAAATTGATTAGTGTTAAAGATTAAAGTTTTTGATACGGAAGTTAAGCAACGAAACATCTTACGAGCTGAAAAATCATTTTTCGATGACTACAAACAACACAACGAATTCTTTTTGACGATTCCATATTTTATAACAGAAACAATTATAGCCTAGTATTTAAGAGAATAATAAAAATGTATGTAATAATAATTGGTATCGAATTTAGGTGTAAAATATTATAAATGGTAAACTGAAAAAAAAAACCAGTATAACTTACACAATTATATTGTAATAACAGTAGAAGCAATTCAAAAGAAAATGTAATGTAGTAGGTAAGATTGTATGAAACTTCGGGTTTGCAATTTATACTAGTTTTGTGTTTGTGAATTTGTATACTTTTGACGAATTTTATTCCCGAAAATGGTCACCGAATAACAACGTGTTAAATACTGCAATAGCTGTTTCAGATATCGCTAGTTAAAATTTAATGGAATGCTTACTTAGAACAACATTATTCTCCATTAACAGATTTTCCGGACAATAACAAAACTAAAATAACTGGCAATACAAATACTATCTAGTATTATGAATACATGTTAAAGAAGAGAATGCCTGATACCTAAACAACAATACTAATTTTTGCAGCTGTAAACGACTGAGGTGTTTTGTGATCCTTTCACCTGTCCGCCATAGCGAGAAGCACTGGAGAGGTACTCTGCTTGACCTTCTAAAAGCCATCTCGGCAACAGTAATACATACTTTTTACAACCAAGTTCAGCAGAGTAAATAAACAGAACGTTCCCGATATTTGTGTTTCTGGATTACTACAATATTACAACACTTAATAATATTCCGTTAAGACTATAGCATTTTAAAGTGATATAAGTTATACAATTAAAGTGACTTCGTCATTTAACAGGCCAAATTTACCGAAAACTATTTTTATTTTTTTATCTGAAATTGTATTTAATAAATTTGGTAGTGCGTAACGGGTTTTTTATTACTTTGATACACCGAGAAAGACACTTTAAATGAACTGAACAAGAAGAATAAATGAAACTAAACAAATTCAGCCAGTTTATTGGTGTAGTGGACAACGCAATTTGTTTCATTTTCGGGGTGCCTGGTTCGATTCCCGATCAGGTCTGGCATTTTATAAATTACTTTATATCATTACCTACGCCACAAGCCAAGGCTTATCATCAATAAAATTAATATTACGATTATGATTAGGAATATAAATTCGGTAATTTCCTGTTCACGATTAACTCATTTTAATAAAATATAACACTAAATACGTAGACTACTAACAAGAATTAAAGAACTGGTGTGGAGTCATCCGAGAATACCATTATTAAATACGTTCATAACTTTAATCATTTAATATTTATACACCTTAGTCACCTACAGAAACAAAATGTTGGTTGGTTAATGGGTTTTTGTCACTTTAAAATCAAAAACCTAAACAACATTATATGTTTATTAAATTTATTTTCATAAAAAGTGGTGTGAAACACTCGTACGAACTTATTTTTCTACTGTAAATAATGAAAACATAATATATAACTTTTTAATCATGAGTGGGTGACGCCAAATGAAAATTAACCACTGTTTGACTTTGGTTTTGATGAGAAAAACACGAAAAATTACTAATTGACGGTAAACTAAGCTGTAGAAAATAAAGCTTAATATAAAAGCAGTAGGGTTTTGAATTTTCTATAACTTAAATTACATAAATTTTTATCGTAAAATCATTCTTTAAAAAAACAATACTTTTTATCGATTTTAATGAGAAAAATATGGAAAGTCACTGATTGACGCTAAATTAACATTGTAAAAAACCGCTTGAAATAAAAGTTGTAGAATTTTTAATGTTCTAGAACCTTGATTATAATTATACAATTTTTCCCTGAAATGCAAGTCAAGACGCCAATCTTAAAAAAAATTTATATTTTTGCTACGAGCACTGTCTCCATACCAATTTCAGCAGACATGCCGTTTACCCCATCTCATAGAGTACGATATGTAATAAAGTGACGATTTTAAAAACAAAATCGTAGGACCAGTTTTTTGATAAATACGCAAATAAGTGAAAAATCCCATGAATACTACTACTACTTCCAGTTGACCTATTTTTTAGAACGTGCGCGCGCACCCACACACACACACACACACAGATACCAATGAGTAAATACATATTTTTTGGCTGTACGGGACCTGAAAACATAACAGTTTCCTTACAAACTATATATCATATAAGCCATGATAAAGTAAAAATATAATGTTGACCAACTTTAAAAAATGTATGACTAAAAGTTATAATTCAATCTTGTACTTTGCTATGTATAAATTTTGTTAAATATTTGATGTCTATTTCCCATTTAGGGTCGCTTACAAACGAACATTTAGCCTAATTATTATAAAAAAGTTATATACAAAAACGATAATGTACTATATTCTCATTTAAAATAAATAAACTTAAAAAATATCTCTGAAAAACATAAATTCAAAACATAATAAACGCGATAATACTCCATCATACTTTCATATCGGTTCAAATACTGTAGCTTATCAGTAGATCAATTACTTAGCTATAAGTTACAGCTATAATAATATAATATAGTTATAATAATTACGTTAACGTATAATACTATTACGTAATAGAAACCCGAACTTCATTATAAATGAAAACGTTTAAAAATGAGAAAACACGCGTACACAATAAAATTGATAAAAAAAAATCTGGTGAGAAACACTCACATGATTTTCTCTTGTAAAACAATATAACCTCACATTAGTAATAAACAAGAAACTAACCTCAAAAAACGTAACCTAATTTTAATCATGAGTGAATGATGCAAAATGAAAACCAAACCTTAGTTTGGCTAATACGAAAAATCACCCTTCGACGCCAAACAAGGCTCTGTAGAGAAAAATGCTACAAATAAAAGTTGTAGATCTTGTAATTTCCTATAAATTTGATTATAGCCTATACACTTTTGTCGTAAAATGCATACTAAGGCCGAAATCTTAAAAAATCGATTTTTTACAAATTTTTATGAAAAATAAAACAGAAAATCACTAATTACTTCTGAACTAAGCGTTACACAAAACTATGTTTAAAATAAAAGTTGCAGATTTTTAATTGTCTATAACTTTGATTATAGGTTATACATTTTTGCCCTAAATGCACTTTAAGGCCGCGATCTTGAAAAAAAAACATTTCCTGCAAGAGAAAAGCCTCCCCAAGAATTTCAGCAGACATGACGCCTACCCTATATCTTGTAGAGCAAAAAATAAATGTAGAAAATGAGGCGATTTTTAAAAAAAGTCGTAGGAGCCGTTTTTGAGAAAATAGCAAAAAATGAAAAATGACACGAATAAACTACCTACTACTTCCGGTTGACCGATTTTAATGAAAATGTTCGTGTCGGGTCCTCTACTGGTATCTAACTTAAGTTTCAAGTTTCAACTTCGTAAGATGTTCCGTTCTTGAGATATTCTATTCACACACTCACACACACACACACAGACCAATCGCTAAAAACGTGCATGTATATCCGGTGAAAACTCGACATGAAAACAATACTTTCCTTCCTATATATTCATATAGGCAAGAGAAAGTAAAAAAAAGTTAATAATAAGATAATAACCACTGTTATTATATTATGTGGTTAAGGTCCCCCACTACAATTTTATGGGTGTTTTCGTCATTGCAAAGAGATTCGTTACTCAATTTATATTTGACAACCAACAGGAAAAAATTTACGCGTACGTGTTACCATATAACTACAAACACGATTTTATAAATTTCAATATTCTATTTAAAGCAACTTGGGAGTTGACCCGTTTTAGGTTTTCGCGCTGTTTCCCATGACCATTTTACGCGAATGGCTGGGCAGTCTCCATTTCTGCACAGAACGTCCTTGTTTTTAACACTGAATTTTGGCATCTATGTATTTAATACAGTACAATCTCCCCATTCCGAACTAATAAAAACCGCGACTGTTCGGATTACCAAAAAATTCGGATTAGGGCATTTTAGTTTTAAAGGCAATATTCACGTTTAAATTAAGTAAAATACAAAATTGTTTATCTTGGAATAAACTAATTCAATAATAATATACGTGCAATAAACTGACCTTATTGTTTTTTCCATAAAAAGTCACATTAAAATAAATTTGTGAATACAGTTCATACCGTAAGTTAATTGAAATACGTAGTACAGTTGTTTATCTTGTAATAACCTAATTCAATAATAAATACGTACTTTTCATTAAACTTTATTTTTTCTCAAAAAAATCACTTATTTTCTTGTTTCTTGGAAGTTAAAGTTTGTTCGAACGCTTCGTCTCGAAGCTGCATAAGTAATAATATTTTATAAAACGGCTTATCGGTTTCGTTAGCCCATTCTATACACTTATTAAAACTTCAAACAGCCATATGATGGTTTACTTTATTTTCCGGTAGTTTATAGTCATCATTCTGCAGAGTCATGTTTATGATTTCGGCGTCCGATTACCGTATTAAATCATTAAAAAAATAATCGTACCATAGGAAATCATCATCGCTACATAAAAACAAACCTTTTTATAGTTCGGATTAGCGAGCTTGAACTGTAATCCATTATTTTTAAAGAAATATACTGGACATTTTAATTTACCAATATAACAATACCTACAGGACAGCATTAAAAATAACTTTTTATTACTCGGATTAGCGAGCTTGAACTGTAATCCATTATTTTTAAAGAAATATACTGGAGATTTTAATTTACCAATACAACAATACCTACAGGACAGCATTAAAAAAACTTTTTATTACTCGGATTAGCGAGCTTGAACTGTAATCCATTATTTTTAAAGAAATATACTGGAGATTTTAATTTACCAATATAACAATACCTACAGGACAGCATTAAAAAAAACTTTTTATTACTCGGATTAGCGAGCTTGAACTGTAATCCACTATTTTTAAAGAAATATACTGGACATTTTAATTTACCAATATAACAATACTTACAGGATAGCATTAAAAATAACTTTTTATTACTAACTCATTACCTACGGCAGGAATCACCATATGAATAGTCAGTCAACTGATGCAAAAGGCGACCGATATAAATAAAAAATGCCAAACCTGAATCGGAATCGACGCCAGGACTCCATGCATAAAATAATTTGTGTTCACTATTACACCAATGAGCTTTTACGGCTCGTTTAACGGATGAAAAAATAATAACAGTATATTTTAATTTCCATCACTAACTTGTACATACACAAACATTTCAAATTAAAAAAAAAATATCTCAATTTTAAAATATTATGAACACCAAAATTTTTAAACAGTCATTTAATTTTTAGATTATTTCAAACTTTATCTTAATAATGATGTAACTTTATATATTGTTCTCGTTTAACGGATGAAAAAAAAAATAATAGGCCTAACAGTATATTTCATTTCCATCACTAACTTGTACATACACAAAAAACATTTCAAATTAAAAACAAAAATATATTCTAAATTTTAAAATATTATGAACACCAAAATTTTTAAACACTCGTTTAATTTTAAAATTATTTCAAACATTATCTTAATAATGATGTAACTTCATATATTGTTGTTTAGGTCATCAGCTAAATGGCTGGTTTGAACTACTAAAGTTTTACTAAGAAAAACGAAGAGTGAGGTGGTTTACCCCGTCTTCCTCACCGAGTGGAAAAAGAGCCTAGACATGTAAAAGTACCCCTCCGAAAAGCATCTACGTTTCAGTCTACAAATGACACCTTCACTTCATCCAACCCAAAGTCTGGCTCTATCAATGAAATTCATTACTCTCAAGAGGAGATAATTGTGACTAGTGTATTTTACATCTCTACCTTTCCTGTTCTTAAATCCTTCAGTCATGTAATTGGGTGACCATGTGATAAGAAACAGAACTATTTTTTTTAGCCCTGAAACTGGCAGATCGAGTGGAAATAATTTAACACTCCATCTGCCTGTTATGGGCAAAAAACTCTATATTATTGACACGATACAAAATTTTTCTTCCTCACCATTAAATTATGTTATGCATGTTAGCATCTTTACTCTTATATTTTTCCCCCGTAGTGGTTAGCACAACTGGTTTCTACGCTGAGGTCCCGGGTTCGATTCCCAGCCAGGTCTGGCATTTTTTCATCACTCATTTTCATATAACATTCTACACCGAATGCATAAGCAGAAATTGGAAAACAGTCAAGACTTAAATTAACAAAAACGTACTTTTTACAATTTAATATTTTGCAAAATACTGCTTATTGAAACGGTGAAGGATGATAGATTGAAATAAGTGATGAAAAATAGCTAAACCTGACCGGGAATCGAACCCGGGATCTCTGGCGAGGAAGCCAGTTGAATTGACCACTACAGCACATATTCATATTATTAGCGCTGAACTACACATTATAAGGTCGTAATTTTGGAAAAAAAAATGTTTGGACGAGAGTAGAGCCCCAGAATATTTTAAAAGACACCACTTAAGGAGCTCAGAAATGTGTGCTAGTTAATGAGGTCGAGGTTTAATCAAAGTAGTTCCAACGTATTTGAGAAAACATGATTTATCGTTCGGAGTCAAGTACTCTTAATATTAGGGGTAAATGGATAATCTTAAAAACCCTCTGTAATTGTTAAGAAATGGTGAAGAAAATCTTAAGTTTTCCAGTTTCAGCTCCCACAGAGCGGGTAGTTTTTTCTCTACGGTGTACGACGCAGATGCGCACAGACCCTCTCATACCGACATTCTTCCAAAAAAAATTTTTTTTAGGAGTCATCAAACATGAAGATTAATTAAAATCTGGGTATCAAACATTTTGCAAAATCGCAAAAACTTTTCGCTATACTATCGCTATGGAGTTCGAAAAAACAAAATCTAAACTACGATTATAATTTGTAATATTTCCTTTTTACGATAGCGTTGTTTCTAATAATATATCAACACATTAAATACAATAGTGTATTGGCCTACATACGATTTAGCAAAGTATATAGGAATGATAACAGAAACATTCAATGACATTGTAATAATTTCAAGGTAACATAAATTCACGTCTGTAGGCACACCATTATAACTTCATAACAATCAAACGACGAAAAAATAGTTATAATATTAAACTGATTATAAATTTAATATAGACAAAATGACCAATTTTTTTTTGGTTAGTTTAAAACATAAAAATTAGCATTTCATAAGATAAAAACCTAATTAAAAGTAAGAGAGCATAACAATAAAAATTATTCAACCTCGAAAATCAATAATAAAAGAATAAATAATTTTACAATATTAAAATTTATTCGAAAAAGTTTATTCAATATTTCTGGCTGTTAATAGTTGAATAACAGGCTAACAATGTTCAAGAATACTTAGATCATAAGATATAAAAACTTAACTTATATAAAATGGCGCGGTATGTGGGTGTGGGGGAGGGTTGAAGGAAGGCTTCCTTCAAAATACTGAACGTATATAGATGGAGAATCGTAAACCATAGCGTTGAAACAGTTATAATTCGAATCAATAATACAATAGGAGGTAGTAAAGAAAAAAAAAATCATAATATCAGTTCAAAAAGGAGTTAGTGACATAAGTAAAAAAAGGAATTTCTCGAGACAATGTAAATAAAAAAAAAAAAAAAATTAATATACAGTAACAACATAGTAAGATGGAATCAAATGTGGAGTATTCTTACGGTTTTATTTTAATGAAATATTAATTCTATGCGAATGAGAGAGGGACAAAGGAGAGGGATAGAAGATTCTCCTGAACATCACTATAGTACGAAACTTTAAGAATCATATGAAAAAAAATCACTCGTAAAATTCAGGCGTATTCGTAACGGGCATTATATATCAAAGTAACAGTATGAAGACAGTACGATAAAAAATAGTAACATTTTTAAGACTGAAAATAATAAACAACCTACTTTTATTTATTTTCAAATGTTCTGAAGAAAGTACATAATACGAGACAAAAAACAAAAATTAAAAGATAGTAAATTTAAAAACTATAATTTATCACCGGACTAACAATAAGGAGTACACTGATAACGTACGGTATTTTAATAATACAATTTATCATAAGGTTGCAAATTTATTATTATTATTTATAAACTATCTAAAATGTGAATACTTTTAAAAATCTGAATTAAGAATTATATAAATTTAAACGTTATAGTTATGATTAAACAACGAAATAATCAAAGAATAAGTAATAAGGAATCACGTGATCTACATACCGTATAACAAACACTTGGTATTGGTTTATATTACATGTAAACGATGCATATATACGCACAACGTGTTATTTATGCGTTAACATAGCTATACAGGCAACGCGTTAGTGAGTGAAAGAGGTAGTGTGAGAGCGCGATAGCCCTGTATAGAAGAATAGTGAACAAAAAAGTTTTGAAACACAGATAACGGAAGAGAAGAAATCCAAGTTGTTCTAATTAAGATGTAACGAATCTTACGATACGCCATTTTGTTAAGGAAAGAAGGTTACTGGTAATAAAACATATTCGAGAAATGATATCGAATAATAATGATTAAAATGTATTTTGAAAATATTACGAATCATACCTTTAAAGCTTTTAAAAGAAGGTGGCGTGCAGCCCTAAATACATAGAATGTCGGAGCCGTCGAGTCGATCTCTTGCGACAGAGAGAGGAGAGGGTCGACGGTCGAAATATACAGTCTGTTATGTATTAATGAAAGGATGCCTACGTGACTGCAACTGCGCATGCGCGCTATGTGTCGTCACAAAGTGACGTCACCGTACCAACAGAAAGAGAAGGACTGATAAAATGGAACGGGAAAAAGAAGACCGTGGCAAGAGCAGAAGTTAGGGAGTACTCGACCATCGTTTGGTCCACGGGTCTCGGCAACAGAAAACAGAAAGGCCCCTGGAAGAACTTGTTTATGCACTGGATATACTGAGCAGCCTTCCTAACTTGCCTAACTAACCGGCGCTCCACTGTTGCCAAATTTATCGTAAAAATGAATAATTTACTTTTAAAATTTTAGGAAACACTGCAATATTTTATTATCACACAGTTAATTTTGATTAGGTAATCAAACAACAATCTCTTAATATATTATAAAACCAAACTTCCCACCGATTTAATATGAATATAAATCAAATTATAACCTAAAAGCCAACTCTTAAATAGATAGGTCCTACATGTGAAATTTATAAAATTAGAAAAAACAAATAATTGATAAAAAAAATTAACAGACAAAAGTAATTAAGTCGGTAAAGAGAATTTTATCATTTATACAAGACCACGCTTACGGTAAAACAATTTCTTTTCGTATATTACAAATATATGTTTATTATTGGCCTACAACTTAAATACCTACATAAATCAAAACTTATTTAAAATCAATTTATGACGGGTTAAAATTATAAAACGTGATAAAGCAAAAGAAAAACAATAATATGAATCGAATTAAATTCAATTAATATCGAAGTTTTCGAGTTCTAACAATAGAATATTATAATACAAACGCGTACAGTGCAATACTTAACATAACCAAGCACGGGCCAGGGAAATATGCTTCGGTATTTAACTACAACAACGTTGAACGTTAAACAAAAGACAATGATAAGTAAACATTCATCATAAGATTATTTCAAATAAATCAATTTTATAGTTTATTTCAATTCGCATCAATCGCTCGGTCATTAGCTACCTTTGTAGATTCCTAGTGGGATTTTTCAAGTAATAATTTCCAGAAATCTACTGGGAATCAAAACCAGGATCTTAAGGTTTGTAGTTAGTACGCAAACCATTACAAAACGAAGCGGCCAAAGGACGAATATTGTTTATTTTTAATGATAAATTTTATGAAATTCACTGTTGCAATTTTTATTATAACACACCGGGTTGGTCTAGTGGTAAAGTCGTCGCCGCGAGTTAAGCTTTTTAACAACAGAATTTAGAAAAACGAAAGTTCCGTGGTACAAATCCTAGATACGGAAGTTACTTTTATACCTGATTTGAATACTAGACAGATATTACCACTATATTTTGATGGTTAGGGATCAATTAACCATACTCTCTCAGGAATGGTCAGCCTGAGTCTGTATAAGACTATACCTCATTTTCATGCCACACATATCATCTTCATCTCATTGAATCGTGGGGTTGTTAATTGTTCTTGAATTAAACAGATTGCAACGTACATACGTTAGGGATTTGAAAAAATATATATTGTATTTAGTTATTTAACGTCACGTCAAGTCCTTTATTTGCAAGCGACAACGTTGAGTTGCTGCATGGAGTCGATGTGGGTATTAACGCGTTATGATTCCCAGATCTTAGGCGGGAATAAAACGTGCGACCTTCAGCTTTAGTGTGCAACGCAGTCAAAAGTTCTAACTACTGGGTTGCGGAGATGACCAATTCATTAATACAGTATTTATTAAGTACAGTATATATTTTTTGGGTACAACAAACGTAATTCCTTGATTTTTTTAATGAAAACAACGATTTAGGCCTAATGTACGTAGCGATAATTTTTTTTTGTTTTACGCCCGACTGTTCTGCAATTACTGCTAATGCAGATGGTGACAGATAAAATGATTTTTGTAACGTATGAAAATATGCCGTGCCTGAATGGGATTCGAACCCGAGACTGCATGATGAAAGGCGAGCACGTTACAAACTACGCCAATTCGGCCGGCCGGATACACATAATAACAATAGTTTTAGTAACTCGTCCAATTTACAATCAATTTAGATTACTTTACTTTTTATATTTTTTTGGGGATTTTTACTTTAAATATCATTTTTATCTGACAACGTACTGTTTTTAGACTCATTTTTAACTGAAACTTTTCAAAATAAGACCGTAAAACAAGTAAGAAGTTAGTTTCTCGAACACGTTTTGCAATAAAATAAACTCAAAGCATGAAATTAGAAAAGAAATACAACGGTGAACTTGTTGAGCACCGGAAGGTAAACGCAAAAAATAATCGAAACTACTCAAAAGTTATTAAGCTTAACTTTTTTGGTATTAATCAGTAACCAAACGCCTTTAACCTAAAGTATACAATTTTACAACGATAGTGAAAAGGGTAGTTAGTTTCGGTAATTTTAAACAGATATACTTTCATATTATAATACTATTTCATATTATAATACTTTCATGTTTCTCTAGAAACAACAGTATGCACCTAACATTAAAAAATTTTAATGGAAAGGATTTTTAACACAAAAAATAGGCCAGAAATATTTTTAACTGCATGTTATAAGCAATTATTACAGTCACATCAATCATTTAAAAATTCTTTCAATTGTATATTTTACTACATAAATAAGACTGCAGAAATTTAGAGATGCCCATTACAACCATCTAATTAAGCTCTCCAGCAGATAAAAAAAAGGAGTAGAAAACCTAAAATTCTGTTTAGTACACTTTTGAAAATTCTAATTAAATAATAGAGGTAAATAAGAGAACATTTTGGACTACACGTATTATGCAGATTTTAAAAGATTTCTCTAAGTTTAGTACCAGAACCCTGGTTGGGCAAAATAAAGAAGAAAGCTACAAGGAAATCTTGCAACGAACGAAAGCTGCAAAAAAGGTTCCCGAAACTTTTAGTTACTTGAAGTTGTTTAAAATAACCTAAAACAACTAAAAAAGAAGAATATAGCAAAATAAAATGCTTTAAAGTAACTTTAAGCATCTTAGGCTTTCTTTACAAGAAGAATAAATAGGAAGGTTATGATACCGCAGAGGGCAGACCATGCATTAGAGTGGCCAAGGAAACTGTGCACGAACCTTAACCGTGATAGCAACATTAATTACTCAAAAAAATTAACTGAACGATTGATTGGTTATTATCTCTGATTTTCTTCAAATACAGTTCACTATTTACCAGCTGTTTTAATTATTTGAAATCATAAACAATTTGAATATAATCAAAACAATGAAACAATACCTAAAATGTAAAGAACAAACTATGAAAATAAACAGAACTGAAACACTAACTAATAAAACTATTTTAAAAAACAACAGAAAATTTGGCGTGAAATACTCACATGAATAAAATTTCTCTGACCAAAGTAAATAATGAAAATAATAAGTTCAATCATGAGTAAAAACGTAAAATTATGATGAAAAATAACAATATTTCCGGTGAAAACTCAATTTTGAAACACCAACATGAAAATAATATTTTCTTTCCCTATATAATAATATAGGGCAAGCATCAGAAAAAATTAATTAAAAAGCATCAGAAAATGAAATATTTATACTATCAACTAATAACCAAGTTTATAAAGATACTGACCTAATAACTGACAGCAAGGTGATGAGAAAAAAAGAGAGTTTCATACTATGGTCATTTAATAAGAGCACCAAAAACACGAATTTTAAGACAAATTATTGAAAACCAGTACACTAACAAGCCAAACAACTTGGATAAAAGAATAAAAGATATGCAGGAACTAGAAATAACAGAAGCTCTCAGAAATGAAATAGAAAAAATAAAAATCCCAAATGATAAAAATACAAGATTTAAATCTAAAATAGAGGAAATAAGAGGAAAGACGGTTTAATCAGATGAAGAAAAATGCAAGATCTGAAAATAAGAAAAGATACTGGGCAAAGAGAAAAGCAACTCTGAAAAAGAACTCCAAAGAATGATTTTAAGTGGTCCCAAGTGGCTGTAAAAGTAAAATATATATAGGGCAAGAGAAATTAAAAATATAAAACATCAAACTCTGACAATGTACATAAATATAACGGGAATATTATGACTAAATGATTTAAACTTAAGTATTTTGACATAACAAAGAGCAAGAACAACTCATAACCTAACATTAAAGTTTCTATCATAATGTAATGTTTTGTTTAATCAGTAGAGACAAGACACACATATAAAAGCGGAAATAAACGTATGTGAAGTTATACTAAAAGTTTACAAGCCAAATATTAAGAAAAAATGGTTTACAACAGAATTGGTTTACTAAAATATAAATTTCATTATAAAAAAATCACAAATAAAATTTTCAAATGCAGTATAAATTGGAAAAAGCTAGTTAAATCAATTAATTAGAAGATGACATTTGCCACCACCAAAATCCAGAATACAAATTTTCTTTTTACTATATCCTTTTAGAAGCCACTCCATTTGTGCTTTGCAGAATAAAAGTATTCGGCTGCGTACCAATTTCTCTTCGTCCACAGCCATTCTTTTCACCTCCCACAGCTCCTTTACCTGCCTTCCTACTTACATTACTTCCAGTTAGCAGTAATATTCAAACTTAAAAAACATCATGATATTTTTTAGTTTCCAATACTAGTTCCATCAATCCTTGCCGCCATACTCTGAAAAGGTTTGATGATTTACCCACAATTGGCTTATTATTATTTTCTAATTTAAAAAAACTTGGGAGACGTGACTTTCTCTGCTGTACTGTTTTTACCTCCCACCCCTGCGCATCAATACTATTCCCCAAATGTCAATCCAGTAGTTTATCATCCAACTACCTATTATCATGCTCCAACTATCACAAAAAGGCAGTTAAAAGGTGGAACTCTTCCCCAGTTTTTAGTTGGCGCATGCAAATAGGAAATTTTTTTACTACATTGTTCTATTATAACACAAATTCCACAACTAGTCATGTTGTCCTTAGGACATCACGACCTACCCATAACTGAACCAAAACATAATTCCAGCCCTGAACACTAGATTTGTTTCACTAATCCAGTGTTCTTCAGGGATTTCCACTCAACCTACCATTGGATTGTTTGGGTTAGCAGTAGCACTTCTTGTGATAAAGCACTAGAGTTGAAGTGAAAGTTCTCTGATATTTTTTTATATTATATAACACTGATGGTAAGTGTCTTACCACGTCTTCATCATGTCTCTTTGCTAGAAATAAAAACCTCCCCAGATGTTGACCAGTTCCCAAAATTGTCACACATACAAATTTTTTCAGACACAAAAGAAAGATGAAATAATAATTAAAAAAGTTTATTCCTTTAACTTTTTTTATGAACGAACTTAATAGATAACCCTAGAACCAATACTACAAAAGTTTTAAAATTGTCAGTCCAGTCAATTGTCAGTCTGCGTAACTATATCCTAAACCACAGAATGAAGCTTGATATCCTATAAAATTCCTGAAAGAGATTTTTTTTGAAATCAGACACAAAGCGTGAATCATACATTTTACATTTGATAAATGACTGCAGTGACTGCAATACAAAAATTAATCTGGAAGAAACTATGTCTATTATATTTAATACAGTTTGTCATCAGACTATTTTGGTTCTTATGCTTAAAAAAATTTAAATGATTTCAAATTCATTACTACATAAATCTCAACCATTCCTTCTTCTTCTTATAGTGCCAACACTATTACTGAAGACTTATCACAACACTTGCAAATCATTTTCTATCATAAGCCATCCTGAAAAGTGTGTGCGTACTCAAGTTTTTCCAGCCTCTAATGTTCTTTCATCTTGAGCATTTCCTTTGCCTAGATCTGCACTTAAATCTCAATTTTACTCTTAAGAATCAGTCTGAGAAACTCGTTCTGATCACCCTTGTATAAATGACCAAGGTCTTTCTATTTTGATTATGGCCATCGACTCATCCATTCCTAAAAAACTGATAAAACAATTCTGAACCTATCTTCTATATCAAGCAATACCAAAAATTTCATCTATATTACATTAAAAATTTCTTGTACACAATTATAGTTTAATGAATGCTAAAAACAACTGAAATAGCAGAACTGGTACTTTTTTTATAAGAAATACAATTAAATATTTCATTCGTTTACAAATAATGTTCGAACGTTATAAATATTAACATTAGCTAAAACTTTACGTTTTAATTAAATGCAGTTAACAGCTGATCGAGCAGTTCATTTGACTTATTCTTAAATTGTGTATAAATGTACAATGTTATTAAGTTTAGGACCAACATGGTCAATATATATAGAAATTTTATTACACTGTTTGATAAATAAATCTTTTAAGATGCATCTTCCAACCAATCTCATATTTTTATGAATATTATTGGTTTCCACTACCCTGTATCCTTGTAATTCTACTTTAATATTTTTTTAAATTTACGGTCATGTTTCAGAAAATTCCCTATTAACAGATTTTTTTGTCATTAGTCTCTTAACTGGTTTGATGCAGTTCTCCAAGCTGTTCTATCTTATCTGTTTCATATCTACATACCTGTAACACCCTACATCTTTTGTAATTTGCTTTATATATTCTAACCTTTGTCTACCCCTACAATTCACTCCCTCAATATCACCCTCCATTATTGATAGACCAATACCTGGATGTTTTAAGATATGCCCCACTGATAAGATGCTTCTATACACTTCATTTTTCATTCACTCACCTAAGAACCTCTAAATTACTTATTTTGTCCACCCACCTAATCTTTAAAATTTTCCTATAACACCACATTTCAAAAGCTTCTATAAACAGAGTATAAACATTTTAATACAAATTTAAAATACCTACTTTAAATTTTATTACGGTTCATAACCAATATTTATTAACATAAAATTTTTAATAAAATTAACATAAAAGCTGTAATGCAGAATTGGATCACAGAAATATTATGAACAGTTATGTTTCATATAAGATAATATCTTTACGCCTAAGGAAAATTACACTACAGTTGATTGAAATTGCTTTGATCACAAATTAACAGACCAACCTAATTTGCATGCCATATCTATTATATTGTTTTTTAACCAAACCTATACACAAAAAATAACAATTAATATCAGTCTAATGAAATGGTCTTATTCCTTGGTTTCTTCACGGCATAAGACATTCAGCTTGTTCCAGCATCAAAATGTTTTGTGTCAAAAGCTGTAATTACATTAAACTACTCCTATCATTGTAGAGGTCTTCCCAAGCTTCTTCTTCCCTCACGCTTGTATCCCATAACCTGTTCTGGAATTCTATCTCCCATCATTCTTTGAAGGTATTCCAGCCATTTATGCGATAATAACCAATTCAGTACTTTACAATTACTGTTTGGAACTTTTCGTCAAACCACAATTTTGAATCATCATCTTACCGTATTTCAGTAGTTGGTCATTTCAGTAATTTAAACAAATTTAAATGATTATAGAAAAATAACAAAGTTAATTTAATTTACTGGCCACTTTATTAGCTATACTGGTATAATATGATTGTTTAAGCTATACTTTATTAGCTATACTGGTATAATATGATTGTTTAAGATATACTTTACTAGCTATACTGGTATAAACGATTGTTTAGGCTATACTTTATTAGCTATACTGGTATAATAAGATTGTTTAAGCTATACTTTATTAGATATACTGGTATAATACGATTGTTTAGGCTATACTTTATTAGCTATACTGGTATAATAAGATTGTTTAAGCTATACTTTATTAGGTATACTGGTATAATATGATTGTTTAAGCAATACTTTATTAGATATACTGGTATAATACGATTGTTTAGGCTATACTTTATTAGCTACACTGGTATAAGATTGTTTTATGTGGGGTTCTAGTAAGCGCAACTGGCTTCTATGTTAGAATATCAGGTTCGATTCCCAGTCAGGTCTAGCATTTTTCATTTGTATATTACCTCATATCATTACCAACATACAAGCTAAGGCTTATGTAGGCATCATCACTCCACAAAAATAAATAAAAATAAAATAAAAGTATTCCTGGTTAGAGTGTGGGAAATATATTCTAAATTTATTTTTATGAGTATTTAATAAGGCTGGCCTAATAAATATCACATTAGACTTCCTAATAGTTGTAATTTTTGCTAATAAATAACAAAAAGGTTTTTGAAATTAGTGCATTTTCAACTTTTGATTGAAGCAGATACAAATCAATATTCAAAATAATATATTTGGTTTTTAAGTTTTAAGGTTATGCTAGCTTATATCAAATTGTCTTGATTATGATATAATTTATGACAAGCAGGATAAAAAAATACTTTTTAAGTTTAAACTATTTCAGAGCTAAAATCACTTATCACTTGTGTACTCTTTTTCTTAAAACTGCTGTTAAGTGTTTCCTATGGTTCTCCTTGGTCCTTCCAGAGAACTACCAGAAGTTTTTTTGTTTGGTACGAAGTAGTATACATTCACATTTCCTTACACTTAATTGTCAGTTATTACACTAATATCAACATTTTTGATACATCTATGAGTTGTCCCATATAAAATGTATTTTAATTAGTTACAACAAATAATAACTTATTAAGTCTACATTATTTGGGTTGGTCTACATTATTTGGTAAGTCTACATTAATGCGTTTAAAAACCCATTTCTCTCTTGTAAAGCCTATATTCCTATGAGACCAGGACTGTTAAGAAACATTAAAATTTAATTTTTACCTCAGTAAATTAAACATTTTATGTAGATCAGAATTGAGAGAATTAAACTCTTTCAAATAATTAAAAAATTACAGAATTTTAAATTTACACATATAAGTAGTACACAATTTTTTATTTTAAGGTTTTTTTTTTAATTTTGGTTTTTTATTTTAGTTCTTTCTGTTTCACTTACACATACATGAAAATGCAGATGATGAAGTGACAGATGAAAATGAGTGATAAAAAAATTTCACACCTAATGGGAATCGAACCTGGGACCCTTGGAGTTAAAGCCAGTTGTACTGACCACTACCACCATGGATCATATCAAGAGTTAAGAACAAAACCCTACGTCAAAATTTTGGTTTAGAAATTTCTATGTAATCATTAAATTTTTTAATTGAAGAACAGTTAAAAATTACTACTACTTCTACAAAAAAAGCCAGAGAAAAATTTGTTGATAACTCAATTTTACATAATATGGTTAGTTAAAATTTTAGACTATTTCTACTTCTCTTGAAAGACTTGTTTTTTTATGATAGGTATAGAGGATTATACTATACATATTTGTATTTTCGTTTTAACCTTGGAATCAAAACAATTTTTTTTATAAAAGAGGATTGAAGGCTAATCCATATTTACTTAAATTAGGTTATTCTACAATGAAATTTTTGCTTGCATACACACTGTATTTTGCAAAAAAAAAACATATTTTATAAAAATAAAAAATTTTAATTAAATTATCATCACCCAATAACAAAAATCAGTTTTTCATTTTTGGATGATAAAACTCCCTAAATAACCAAACTTTCTTTTACTTAAAAACAAATTTAATTACAGACAAATACATCCCAAGCAATTATAAGTCATTTTAAAAATAAAAAATTACAGGATCCAATATTCTTTAGCATATATTTCTTATGTAATATGACTAAATTAATTATGATAACTACATAATTTCTTTAAACAGGCAAGAGTTCTTGACCGAAGTCTAGAATAAGTTACGTACATAATGACTTAGGAAATAAAATAACAACAGAAAACAAAAAAACAATACAGGATATTAAAATATATAAGTAAAAACTCACCAAATAATGAAAAAATTATTTTATCAGAAAAAAAACCAACTCAACACCTTCCAAAATCATCAATAACAGCGATAATGTAAGGAGATGAAGATACTAGGTTAGGTAAAACAAGTCTATTTTTGAATATATATGTCAACGATTTTGTACTAAATGTACATATACTCTAGTTTGTACAGTAAGGATTCTAATTTACATGTCTAATAACAGTTGCTGAACCCTACCCAATTTATATACTGCATGTAATAATCAAGTCAAAATGCAATAAAATTAAAGTAAATATAAAAAATTATAAAAATAAACCATAATTTTATAAAAATAAATTTTACACAATGGCAAATGTTTGTATTGGACTCAATCAAAATATAATACTTTGAATTATAATCCAATTTTTTGTTTATTTTGGACTTTTGATAAAATACAATTGTTTATTTTTATTACATTTAAATTTGTAACATTATTCTCTTTTAAGTATTTCACTATAAAACATATTTTCTTTTGTAGTCACTAATTAATGACTACATAATCGTGTGGCTTAAATATAACAAAAAATGTACAACCATTTAATTAAGGAAAATTGAATTATTAAAACAAAAACATCTGTAAAGTAATTCCCTCATTATAATAACATCACAAAGATTGACTTCAACTTGAATCACATCCCCATATATTTTTAACTGTGAATAAAATATTAGCTAATTTTTAGTTTATTAAAAATTGTTTTATTTTATTTACCTTCACTGGAATAAAATTTTTATTAATTAAAAAGTTAAAGAAATATTCAGTTGGTTTTAAACTACTGTAATGGGAATAATTAAAAAATAAAATTATTTTAAAAGCCTAATTCAGGCTATAAACAGTAAAAGTACAGCCATGGTTAGGTAAGTTAGGACTCTTTTATGAAAGATACCTATGTGTTCAAAAGGTATTTTACAATTAGTATCTGTGTCGTCTTGTATTAAAAATGGCTCACTAAAATTTTTTAGTTCACGTTCATGTCAAATATTAGGACTGGAAAATTGAGATTCAGAAGTTCTTGTCTGCAACTTCATGTAAAGTTAGTTTTTATCTAACTAAAGCTGAAAATAGGCTAAATAGATGGATAGTAGTACAAAAAAATATTTTCAATGCTATGAAATAAGTGCAACCATTTTTCTATAGGCATATTTCTATTCCAAGTCCGTTGATCAACCGAATCAAGTTATGTATAAATAAAATTACGGCCTAAAGAACTCCCAATATTCAACGCAGATAAATGTCCCTCGTTTTTATTTTAAAACGGAATAAAGAAATTAAAAGATACATACTATTAATATTATATAATAAAATTAATTTAAGAGTTTGAAATTATTAAAAACTTACAATTAAATTGACAATCTGCTTTCGTTAAGTTAAATAGTTAATACGTTAAGTTAAACTTTTCGCAAGCTCAAAAATAAAGTAAAAAAAACTAATATAAGTTTTTATTTTTTATTTAAGTAGTAACCATGTATTAATAAAAATTCCAGTGACAACAAATGGTGTTACATAAAAATAAAAGTATCGACGAATTTACGAAGAGCGACTTCTCAAGAGATCATGCACGTTGAAACTTTTTACTACACTATTGCAAACGACGTGTGGGTACGAGGCTACCCCACATTGTCCTAGCGACTTCAATGAACGCAACAATGAGTTTTTCAACAACCATTAAACTGTTTATTCATTGATTACAGCAATTACATAAATTCAAAATTTATTTTTAATTTCACTGGGACAAATAAATTAACAGACATTAACAATCGAGAACCAGCCCCTTGTAAAAATTCCTGTAACTTTATAGTATTCGTACATATCATAAAAAGGATATTATCGAAATAGATAACATTATCAAAAATAATACCTAACAGAAGTCAGTTTTAAGGAAATAGTTTTATTTAAAAAAATGAATAAAAGAATGGTAATAAGGAATTAAGTTATAACCAATAGAATTATAAAGAAATTGTCAACATGTTATAGCCTAATTACAATAGGAAAGGGTAAGGCATTTCGAAGTAACATCGTACTGCTATTTTGAAGGTCTACTAGATCCTGTAATTTATTTGAAAGTGATATACTTACGTACGTAGTTTCACGATTCGTTCACCATTCAGTTCTCCTTAAAGAAAATCAAGCTCGTAAAACAGGATAGACAAATAATTTCAATGAATGAATTGTGATCTCAATCTGCTAACAACAAACAGGCAGAAACAAATCAGAATAGTACAGTCGTCAGAAAGTTGTTTATCTTGTGTTGCAGCCAACTATAGAAACTTATTTTAAATATTTGACTAAGCAGTTTTGACCAGTAAGTGGTTTGTTCGGTAGCTTCAAACTGTTAAACAGTATTGCTATTTCATATTATACGATTTTGTACGTATTAATTGAATCAAACAAACTCGTTGAAAGATAATTTAGATAGAGTTTTGGTACATTAAGTTGGTATTCGTCGTTGTGTATATTCATTTCATATATTGGAAATATTTTCGTGAGGTCTGTTGAGAGTTGTTCTTGTGTTCTCTTTAAATTCAGTATTTTTGTAATTGTTATTGTAGTATATAATGTAAATATTGTGTGCTAATGAGATGAATTGAGGAAATTTATTCGTATAACTCTGTATTTTGAATCGTCATTAAAGTAATAGTTACCAGCCTACATAACCTAAATTATAGGAATGAAAGTGTAAATTCTCAGTCATTACTGTGTCGTAAAATTTATTTAATGCTGTTTATGGTAAGTTTGTATAATTAGTTTATTACAAATATTTGAAATAGCATTAGATTTATTAATGACTTGTTAATATAAGTATTTTTGGTAACCGTTTATTTTGGTTTTTAACGTTTATGCAGTATCTATTTATTTTTCTCAAGGTAGCCTACTTTACCACATTTTAGGCACTATAATTAGCCTATTGACCACAATCTGACTTTAACTTAAAGTTTGGAGTATGATTATTTACATAAAGTTCATAATTTTTGGTTTAAAAAGTTACGTGTGTATAATTTAAAAAGTCAGGCTATTTTGTTGAATAGTAAACTTCGTTCTAGTCGCGGTAATAGATATTTTCACATGGCATGTGAGTAGCGGAGTTTTAGTGAATGGAATACTAAGGTTATAATTTTGGAAGGGTCACAAACTGAGAACACCGTAGTTTTCCAGTTTTAATGTTCACAAAAAGCAATATTGACACGACATTATCTATAATTGATATTTTTCAATCATAGACTTTAACTAGACATTCATTTACAAGATATTAGTGTACAGAGAAATGCTAATACTCAGTTTATGTAATTTCAGTTTGTAAATCTTTTATGTAAAATAATCAAGTTAATAGAATGATGTGACTCCTGAGCTCAAGTACAAAGTATGCATGTGCTTTTGTTCATAAAGTTTGTTAAGTGTTTGGTGTAGCACAATTTTAGATTGAGCTTTTTCTTAAGTGAGGTTACTTAAGCAATTTAGTTTTTGACACTAGCAGATACTAAATATTACCCATAGCAGTTGTTTAGATAATACCTGATAAATAGGCTTAAGTGTCATAAAAAATGTCCCGAGTTTCAATTTTCTACTAGATAATTATTTTTTCTGTTTTGTTCATAAAGTTTTGTTAAGTGTTTGGTGTAGCACAATTTTACATTAAGCTTTTTTTTTAAGTGAGGTTAGTTAAGGAATTTAGTTTTTGAAATTAGCAGATACTAAATATTACCCAAAGCAGTTGTTTCGATAATACCTGATAATTAGGCTTAAGTGTTATAAAAAAACCTCCCAAGTTTCTATTTTCTACTAGATAATTATTTTTATACTTCCTTTATTATACAATTTTAATTGAATCAGTAATTTTCTATTTTTGTTATTGTATATATTAATGTTGTACATAAAATAATAGAACAAATTATTTAGTGTTATATTAATCAATCCTGTAAATGTGAAAAATGTAAGATGGTATCGTAACCTTAAGGTATTTGATTATTTTTATTTTTAAATCAAAACAATTAGAGTAGGCATAATTTGGAAATTGCTTTTTGCAAGTTATGTTTTGACCACAACCTATTTTTTTTTTTTTTTTTTTTTTTAGGTCTTCAGCCGAAAGGCTGGTTTGAACCTGTAGAGGTTTTACTAAGTAAAACGAGGAGTGAAGTGGGTTACCATACCTTCCTCACTGAGTGGAAAAGTACACTTATCAGAATGCCGGGTCTTCTTAAAAGCACATATTTTCCGCTCTGTAAATGACACCTTCACTTCATTCACCACAGGGTCTGGCTGTATAATGAAATTCATTACTTTCAGAGGAGACAACTCTGATTAGTGTCTTTTACACCTCTACCTCTTCTGTTCTTAAATGATTCAGTCATTTAATTGGCTGAACATGTGAAAAGAAACAGAACTATTTAATTTAGCTCTGCAACGAACAGATTGAGTGTAAATAATTTGACACTCCACCTGTCCATTATGGGCAGCACAACCTATTAAACAAATTCATTCCGAATGACTATATTTTGTTACTGAAATTCTAATATACAACTTATTAAAAAGTATTATTTGTATGTTATAATTTTGAAGGAATAAAGCATAACTCTGTGTAATTTACAGTATTAGGTGAGCAAACACGGCTGGAATAAAAGATATGAGTTCAGCGCGGATGGTGCGAGGCACCAAGAGCAGGTTTGTGCTCTACGTCTGCGCAGCCTTAGTACTTTGTGGGGTTACGTATTTATTCCATAACAGTCAATTACAGCTTGATGAAGCTAGAAGAGCAACTGCCACTTGCACGCAACAACAGGAATCATTATCTGCACAGTTACAAGGTAATCAATTTTTTCTTGTATTATTTTAACCTTCATGGACTGGCGCTAAAAAAAAAAAAACATGAGGACTGGCACAATTACATTTTTGCAACGTCTTGTAATATTGAAAATATTCCTATAAACACTTATGATTAGCTATTTAAATATTATTATCTAATTGGGTTGGTTAGGTCATCAGCCGAAAAGCTGGTTTAAACCTGTAGAGGTTTTACTAAGTAAAACGAGGAGTGAGGTGGTTTACCCTTGCCTTCCTCAGTGAGTGGAAAAGTACGCTTATCAGCATGCCAGGCCCAGTGAAAAGCACATATTTTCCACTCTGTAAATGACACCTTCACTTCAT
This sequence comes from Catonia carolina, assembly GCA_035578175.1. Classification (NCBI taxonomy): domain Eukaryota; kingdom Metazoa; phylum Arthropoda; class Insecta; order Hemiptera; family Achilidae; genus Catonia; species Catonia carolina. The sequence continues at coordinate 90,004,996 of JAQMRL010000002.1, forward strand.
TCACCACAGGGTCTGGCTGTATAATGAAATTTATTACTTTCAGAGCAGATATCTCTGATTAGTGTCTTTTATACCTCTACCTCTTCTGTTCTTAAATGATTCAGTCACTTAATTGGCTGACTATGTGATAACAAACATAACTATTTATTTTAGCCCTGCAATTAACAGATTGAGTGTAAATTATTTGACACTCCACCTGTCTGTTATAGGCAGAATTATATAATTATTGAAGCAATATTATCAAATATATATTTGAACAATTTTTCCCGGTTGCATTGGCGTAGTTGGTTACATGCTCGCCTCTCATCTTGCGATCTTGGGTTCAAATTCCATTCAGGCATGGCATATTTTCATACGTTACAAAAAATCATTTCATACTTCACCATCTGCATTAGCAGTAATTGCAGAACAGTCGGATGTTTAAACCAAAAAAAAATTTTTTTTATAAAATATATTTAAAAAATATGAAAATTACAATAGATTTAATCTATTAGGAACATAAAGTATATTATTAAAAAACAAAATATTACAGATTGGAAGGCATTATTTTATACAATATTTAAAAGTTACTAAAGGCCCTACATACCCCTCTTGACTTAAAGTAAGGTGTGCAGTCAGAATGTTGTTGAAAATTGACAACACCCATTGTATTTTGTAGGCATGCTGTTCAATTGTTTATTACTCACACTGCACTATTGCAGTACATACAAGACTATAAAGACTATACTAATGCAGATGCAAGTTTTGCTCAGCGCTCTCCTTACGAAAATCAGGCTGTACTACAGTATTACTGCATTAGTATTTGTAATGTATTTTTTTTTAAAGTATCATTCTTTCAAACTTTCTTGATAACCGATTCGCTGCAGTTATTATAAATTGCTTTCGAGTGTTCTTTGCAAATAAATTTGGTGCATTTGCTGCAACGAACACTGGCGATTTAACAGTTTATAATATTTGACACTAAAAAATCAAATATTTTCGTGATTGCAGACATGTTGCCTGTTTTTCGTCTCTCATTCCTAGTGGAATGATCATCAAATCTGACACAGTTTTAAAGAAATAAGAATCTGTAATAGCTCATGGCAGCTCTTAATAACTGCATGCCTGTCCCATGTGATAGAATTATATTGTCTAAAGGTAGGGCACACTTTATGCAGTGTCAACATACGGCACTAATGAGCCAGAAGTATGACATCCGGACTGGCATTGTTGTGAATTCACAACATTCCTGCATGGTGCTGGTAAAACTCCTGTATTTTAGAAAAAGAAAGAATATTTGATGACATGATAATACATAGTAGGAATGAGTTGGGGAATACATGAAGGGGATCTGACTTAATTACCTATATTATATATATATATATTTTTTTTTTTTTGAGTTAAAATATATATTTCTAACCACCAGAATATGGTCACAGAAAACACTTACCAATGTTTATAGCACTTTCGTGTATCTTGTACACATCTTCAGTAAATTAAAATTCTTTAAAACTTTTTCACATCAAAATTTAAAACTTCCTACTCCTACCATAATAGATAAGGAATTCCTTATCAACCATTTATGTATGTATCTAACATATATGAGTATGGTAAACCTTAGATAAGGAATTCCTTATCTACCATGGTAGAAGTAGGAAGTTTTAAATTTTGATGTGAAAATTTTTTTAAAGAATTTTAATTTATTGAAGATGAGTACAAGATACACGAAAGCGCTATAAACATTGGTAAGTATTTTCTGTTACCATATTCTGGTGGTTAGAAATATATATTTCAATTTTAAATAATTTGGCTATTTTGTAATCCTGCATAGGATGTTTGATAAAATAAAAATAATATTTTTTTTATCTGTAATGTGTGTACATTGTAATCTGTTCAATTCAGAACAGTAAGCAACCCCATGACCCAATAAGATGAGGATGATGTATAAATGAGGTGTAGTCTTGTACAGACCTAGGTCGACTATTCCTGAGAGAGTATGGTTAATTGAACCCCAACCATCAAAGTACACCGGTAACCACTGTCTAGAATTCAAATCTGTATAAAAGTATAAAACTACCTTTACTAGGATTTAAATCTGGAACCTTCGTCTCCGAAAATCAGCTGTTAAACAGCTGACTCATGGCGACAACTTTATCTCAAGACTAACCCAGTGGGTCACCTATATTTAAAACAAAAAATGACATTGTTGCGAAAATGCAACAGCGCCAGTCCTTGAAGGTTAAAATTCATTTACTACATAGAAATATTTATATTTATTGGATTAATATTAAAACATAAAACCCAGATTCAGTTTAATACTTTTTAGCCAACTCCTGATTTAAAATAGTGACTGTTAATATCTAACATGCAAATGACCTGTAAGTTTCACAAAAACTATGAGTCAGCCCAAGTTAAAACTGTTATTATATAGCCTGTAATAAATAATTATATAGCTTTGAGTAGAGTATGTATTAATTTCATTATATAAATTAAATTATTAAAAAACCGCCAAAACGGTTAAAGAATTTAAAAGTAAGAACTTGTGATTGAGAAGTACTTTTGTGGTTTTGCCACATCATAGCTTGTTACTACATTTAAACTTACGCATATTTTTTTAGATATTTTAACCTTTTCTGTATGTTATAACAATAACAGTTAAATATTCTTTAAAGTATGTTTAAAAATCTGCCTTCTTTTAAATATTCTTTGACCATTCTAGTGGTTTTTTTTTTAACAACTATTGTATTTATAATAAAATTATTCAAAAATTCATTAAATGGTGGATATCTACTACAATGTTTAATTATTTAATTATATAGTAATTAAGTCATGCATTATTTTTTAGATTTATTTTAAATGAATGTGCCATTATCTATTTCCTTTCCGTCTGATTAGACTGTAAAGTTTTAAATTTTATTTTCATTATCAATTTATATTAAATTGCTTCAATAGAGAACTAGTGTTTAACACCCTTTGTTTCTTAAATTTTATTATTAATGTAATGAGTTAAGTGTTTAAGAAATGACTGATCCTGTTCTTGAATGTGAAAACCGTTCTGATAAAATTTTATGATGTAAAAGATTTATTTATTTTTAGATTCGGCTTAGATGTGAAATAATCCCACGTTAAGATTAGCTTTTATTTTTTCTAGTAATGATTTTAAAATGATATTTTTCTAATGATAACTTTATTAAATCATTCAGTGAATAGATAAAAATAAATTAAATATCAATTTTTTAATTTTTATCATGGTTATGCTATTTTATATTTGTAATATTTATAATGGTAATTAACCCATAACGTTGTCTAAAAAAATAACCATTAGTATCCTAATTAAAAAATACCTAAACTATTCCAATTTTGTTAATTAATGGTGGTTATGCAGATTTTTTTTATGTACTATTATAAATTAGGATGCAATTGATTGTAGATGATAAAACAGTTATCAGTGTTTGTATATTTTGTGTTAATCATAGAATTATTTGATTTTGAGTGACACCATGAATAATACCTTTGTAAAAGATAAGATGAATTATGTCAGACTGATTATATATTTTTTCTTGTAGTTGTAATTTATTAGTTTTGGTATAAAGATCAATTCCGTTTTACATAATATTAAAATTACAGTAAACGCCCGGTTATTCAATATAATTGAGGCGAGGCAATTTTGGATAAGCCGGGTTTTCTAAATAACAAGGAAAAAGGTTGTTTATTATAAAAAAAACCGTTACTGGGTCCGTAAAACTTTTATTCATACGATTTAATTGTATAATATTTTCCGTACACTGTAATTATTTTTTCGAGAAAGTAAATAATTTTTTCTGGATATTATTTCCCTTCGTTCTCTTGCCGAAATGTCCTGCCAATGTATAACTAAAAGTACATCAGAGGGCACCAATTCTATGGTTATGACCCACGCGTTTATGTTTACTCGACATTACTAGATATCAATTCACTTTTCACTACCAGTATGTAACACTAATTAGCCACAAAACAAAATTAAAAATAGTTTAATTCCAAGACACTACCGTACCTATTCAATACAGTACCTATTTAATACAGTACTAATTGACTGGTTTGCAGAAAAGATGATGTTGACAAAATTAAACAGTAGGCCTAGTAGTAGGCTACTAGCCTAGTAGCCTAGTAGTAGGCCTAGTACAGCAAGGAATTTACTCATGATATCAGTAAAAATCCTGTCTGTAGTGTTGAACGTCATGTAGGCATACTTTATAAGCTATAAATTACAGTACAGCCTGCTTAAACAGTATTTTGGTACAAAAATACAATTTAGAGTATTTATTATTTCTTATTTTTAATACAGTTATTTCTGGAAAAAATGTTTTCACGTTTCGGATAACCCGGGTTTCGGTTAACTTGGACTTGGATAACTGAGAGTTTACTGTACATATTAGAATAGGTTATCTATTCTGTCCATTTTATAACGTTCATTCCGACCACCATGAAAAACTGAAATTTTGTCATACCGGTACTTGTAACTTATATTATATTAAAACTTCTCATTCCTTATAAGCACTTACTATTTAATGTAATATTGTTACAGTTAGAGGCTTGCTCCTGAGTGTTGCTCTCCCCAAAGTTTAAATTATTGTTAGTACTGTTTTATATAAGCTAGCTATTTTATATCAGCTTTAGTCGTGTATTAAGTTAAAAAATGTAATATTAATCACTTGTCTCATTACATCACATTTCATTGTTTTCATACCGTAATCAGTCACTGGACTGATTCACTTTCATATTATTCATTTTTATCATTTATAATTTATAGTTGTAAAAATTTATTAAATGAGGTAATTTTTAAAAAAAAATTGTAGGAAGAGCCATTTATGAGAAAATCAAAAAAGTGAAAAATTGGACGGATAAACTACCCCTTACGGTTGTCCGATTTTTATGAAAATGTTTGAGTCCAGTCCCCTTGTGATACCTAACTTAAGTTTCAAATTTGTACAATATTCGTTTTTAAAGATATTTTGTTCAGACACACACACTCATCGACTAAAAAAGATGTTTTTTTTTGTGTTCAGGGGGCCTGAAAATATGTATGTCTAGTGAAAAATCGATATGAAAATACTTTCCTTTCCTAGAGAAAGAGACCAAGAAAAGTTAAAATAAATTAAGTAAAGTTAAGATGATTTTTATTCAGGTCCTCAGCCGAGAAGTTGGTTTGAACCTCTAGAAGCTTTTCTAAGTAAAACAAGGAGTGAGGTGGTTTATTTTTGTCTTCCTCACTGAGTTGAAAAGTATGTTTATCAGCATGCAAGGTCCCCTGAAAAGCATCTACTTTCCACCCTGCAAATGACACCTTCATTTCATTTACCACAGGGGTCTGGCTGTATAGTGATGAAATTCATTACTCTAAGGGGAGGTAACTCTGAATTGTGTCTCTTTTATCTCTACTGCTTCGGTTTTAAATGCTTTAATTGTATAATTAGCTGAACATGTGATAAGAAACAGAACTACTTTTTGTAGCCGTGGAACCAGCAGATTGAGTGCAAATAATTTAACACTCCACTTGCCCGTTATGGCATTGTCCTTTCATATGTATTCATATTGAGCAAGAGAAAGTAAAATAAAGTAATTAAAGGTAGATGGTTATTAAATTACTATAATTATGTTAGGTAAAGGAACAAGAATTTAAAAGATGTAAATCATGTAATTGTGCGGTTTATACAGATACTTGGTTCTACTACTTAAAAAATTTACTGTAGTACCGTTATATATATAGCATATTAAGATAACTCACTGTAATTATTTTATCTAATCTATTCGCAGTAAATTAACTTTTCTTATTTTAATTTTCTATGCGCAGTAATATTTGAATATAAACTTCGTTTGGAGAAGTCGTTACAAAAGGAAAAAGCAGAACATAAAGAAACTAAAGATGAATGCCAAGCTAGGGCACAAGAAGAAAAGTCACAAAGGGAAAAAGACTCGTTAGAGGCATTAAATAAATATAATGCTTTACAACAACATTATAAGCTCTTGCAGGTACTGTAGTAATTTTTTTTCATTTAGAAAAATTATTAATTTCTTTATTTGTAATATTTTGTGCAAAGTTGTTCTATCATTGTGTTCTTTTAAAAGTTTCATATTTGAAACCAGTGGTACAATGTTTTAAATTGAACTACATCAATAGTCAATGTTTTTCCTAACTAATCGTCACTTTAGATTAGATTTTGACATAATAAGATTTTTCTAAATCGTTTACCAGTAATGCTTTGATTTTTTATTTATATTATAACACAGAAGCCTAGATTCATTCAGGATCTTGGTATAATAAATAATAAACAGATTTCTTTCAGGTAAGAATAATATGGTATATAATACGTACTTAGGTATTTAGTATTAGTTCAGATAACTGAGAATTATAACAAAAATGCCTTATACCCTCCGTAAAATAGGCTGCCAATTTAACAATATGTGCCGGCTGCATTGGCGTAGTTGGTAACGTGCTCACCTCTCATAATGTGGTCTTGGGTTCGAATCCCATTCAGGCACAGCATATTTTAATACGTTACAAAAAAAAATCATTTCATCCTTCACAGTCTGCATTAGCAGTAATTGCAGAAGTCAGACGTTAAACCAAAACAAAAAAATTAACAAATGTAACTGCCATTTTGAGGGTTAATATAAATTAACTGAATAAATCTTATCTAAAAATGTACCTATATTTAGTGAAAATTAATTTAAATTCATATTCTTAGTAATATACTTGAATTTGGAAAGAAATAACAAATTTTATTTAAACCAAGAATTTTTTAAATTTTAAATGCTTCCGTAATCATACCTTTTGTGTAAAAAAATCAGTGATATAAATCAGTATAGAGAAATCAACTGCTACACTGTTTTTATACTTGCAGTCTGATGGTTTCCTAAACATCAAGACCTTCTAACAATTTCACCGCTTTACTGAATCATAGTAGAAGGAATTGAAATAAAAATAATGAAACATTGCTACTAGTTTTGATTCCCAAGAATTCTTATTCAAAATATTCCATTTATTGCAGTCCAGTAAATCTTTGTTCAATACACAACACGTCATAGATTTCTTACAAAGAATGATTTATTCCCTTTTGCCATTTCTAGAATATCTCTGTAAAATGTTACAATATACTAAGTTGAATAATTTTTTTTATTTTAAAGAAAGCTAAGCTTTGGGACTTTCTTTATATGTTTTTGTAAAATAAATACAAAAAATGAATTTGATGGAAAATTTAATATTACATAAATGGTTTTAATGGTTTAGAGAGGACACAAATGAAATTTTATTTAAAAGTAGCATCTAGTATGCAGAGTTATTGTACATACTTTTTTTTTAGTAAATTTGTAAATTATTTTTTTATTGTAACAGAGCACACATAAAGACTTAACAGAAGAATGTAATAAAGTTAGAAAAACTCAATTAGATACAGTTGAAGAAGTTAGCAAGTTAGAAAATAAACTACAATCAGTGAGGCAGGAATTGCAACAAGTCAAGGAAGAGAACAACAAAACTGTTGAAAGTTATAAGGTACAGTAATTTTAAATGTGCATTATTTACAGAAAAATGTTTTCTCATTAATCAAGAGATTATATCTGTTATTTCAAAATTTGGGATAGCAAATTGAAGGTTCTTCTGCTTCAGAAAGGGAAAAAAGGAGACAAATCTAGTTATTTATTTGATGTTGACCATGGGAAATTGTAAGTAAACCTTGTGATGAGAAGGGCCAGATTTTACGCTACATATTAAAATACAAATTTTGATAGAAGTTATGATCTGGTGTCTTTAATCAACTGTAGTTTACAAAATTATTCTCTTTTATAGTTAGACAAGGAAAACGTGAATAATTGGTAAAATTAAGAACACGAATAGAAAATTTTGATTTTATATGTATATTCCCTATTATGTGTACATCTTGTAATCTTGTTCAATTTAAGAACAATAAGTACCCCATGATCCAAAGAGATAAGAATATTATTAAGATATGAAGTTTTGTACAGACTCAGGCTGACCATTCCTGAGAAAATATGGTTAGTTGAACCACAACCATCACACTGGTAACAGTCGGGCGTAAAACAAAAAAAAATCACACTGGCGGTACACTGGTAACCGTTGTCTAGGTTTTTTCAAATCCATATAAAAGTAATACCATTACTAGGATTTGAACTAGGAACCTTTGTCTATCTTTTTTATCACTGTTAAACAGCTGATTCGTAGTGACAACTATACCACTAAACAACCTGGTGGGTTGTGATTATAAGTAACCTCAAAATTTTATAATTGGTTTGTTTCAAATAAATTTAGCATGTCAAATTCAAATTTTTTAATTTAGTTTAATTTTGCGATTTTACAATTTAAAAAAAATTAGCTTCAATAATATTTGTGCTTGTGAAATGTTGCATTTTTTAAGATGTCATCAACATGAAACGATTTAAAGATTGTTTCTGAATTTCAATATGAAGTTATTGTTAGTGCTGCGCATAAATTGGACATTTAAATAAAGCTTAAATAGTTTTCATTGATCAGTTTTTTTATCCAATATTAAAGTTCAAAAATGTTATAATTTAAATTAATTTTTAAGGTATTTCAAATAACAAAACATTTTCAAAATTCTTAAAACATTCTTTAATTACTTTTATCTAAAAAGTATTTTTCTAGTCATTAATATTTATTTTTGGTTTTGCGAAGCTTGAAGAAGCATTATAACATTAATGGTGAACTCTCGAATGCCGAGACACAAATATTCAAGAAAAAAATAGTTTTTTTTATTGATGTAGTTGGTGGTTTCATGCCAACCCATCGCAAGTATGCAACGTTAGGCACTCCCATTACTGTTATAACAACAGCATGTTCACTCGCCGCAACTTCTTTGAAAGGCTGTGAAAGGCATAATTTTTGTTAATTTTATCTGTATTTTGTTCTTAATTTTTATTTTCAGGAATAAAGCATACAATAAGTGCGAATAACAAAATAAGTACTTGTAATTACAAGAAACGTCAACAACCTACACTTGAAAATTGAAATAATGGTGACATTTTATAAAAAAAAGCAGTAGGTAGAATAGAAAATAGGTTAATGCTAAGACAAAAGTACTAAATTTGTTCTGTTTATCAGAGTTATTACATACAAAAGTTTTAGAAACTGAAAAATTTATTTTCAAAAATAAACAATACAAAAGATTTAACCCACAATCCTTCTTTGCATTTAGAACACATATATCATAGAGCAGATTTACGTCCTTCCAGCCAACATCTCCATCGTTAGTTATTAGGTATTTCGTTAATGAAATGATCAGTTCTATCAAACATCAAGATATGGTCCATTTCTCGACATTGTCGTTCCAGGAATTATTGGTGCTGCTGTTACATATATGGAACAACAGAAAAAATGTAAGACTGTTGACATTATGCCAAATGTTGCATATGAGTAACAGCAAAATTGAAATGATGCTGTGACTTTATTTGTATACATTTAACAATTTATTATAGGTATATAATGTATGTGAACCTTATCAAGTATGTTGGCTTACACTTAGTTTAGATAAAATAACAGATAGTTAAAAAAATAACCAGCCATAATAATCTATATTGGTGAAAGGCGGTTCAAAAGTGTCAAAACAAATGATCTACATTGTACAGCAGATGTCGACTGAATAAGGACAATAATTAACATTAATGGAATGTACAGTAGCGACACGAATACAGTAAACACAACCTGCTCACAGTGCAATCTTTACTTCTATGATTACCACGTTACTTGTATGCAATGCTTGGCATTCCGAGGGTTAATACTATAGTTTTATACATTATTCGTTTTAACCTCTATGTTTATTTTTTTTAAATATAACCTTAATAGTGTATACATGTTGTTGTTTAGGTCAACAGCCGAAAGGCTGGTTTGAACCTGTAGAGGTTTTACTAAGTAAAACGAGGAGTGAGGTGGTTTACCATTGCCTTCCTCACTGAGTGGAAAAGTACGCTTAACAGCATGCCGGGCCCTCTGAAAAGCACATATTTTCCACTCTGCTAATGACACCTTCACTTCATTCACCACAGGGTCTGGCTGTATAGTGAAATTCATTACTTTCAGAGAAGATAACTCTGACTACTCTGTTAGTTGCAGGGCTAAAATAAATAGTTCTGTTTCTTATCACATGGTCCGCCAATTATAAATGACTGAATCATTTAAGAACAGAAGAGGTAGAGGTGTAAAAGACACTAATCAGAGTTATCTCGTCTGAAAGTAATGGATTTCATTATACAGCCAGACTCTTTGGTGAATGAAGTGAAAGTGTCATTTGCAGAGTAGAAAATATGCTTTTCAGAGGCCCCGGCATGCTGATAAGTGTACTTTTCCACTCAGTGAGGAAGGCAATGGTAAACCACCTCACTCCTCGATTTACTTAGTAAAACCTCTACAGGTTCAAACTAGCCTTTTGGCTGATGACCTAAACAACAGTGTATACATATTAACATTTTTATTTTTTATAGTCACAATACCAAGCGTTACTTCAAGAAAAGGATCAGTTAGAGAAAGAAAATGCTAGACTAAAAGAAAATTCAGGGCCCGTGTCAGAAAGGGTTAATAAATTAGAGATGACTAATAAACAACTGGAAAATGAATATGCTCAATTAAAGGTTAGTAATTGTACTTTTAGTTGATGTATTTGTATGTATTTTTTATTACATTAAAAATAAAAACTGGATGTGGTTATGAAGTCCATGTGTGCAGCTTGAATAGTATATATTCTTGAGCTGTTCTGTTTTAAATCCTTACTTTAAACACTCTATATGTAAATATAACTGAGAGGAAGAATTGTTTAAAAAACAGTAAATGTCATTATTTCATGTAAAATAATGTTCTCAAAATTTAATCTGTTATTGTATCATGAATATACAGTATTTCATTTGATTGTTTTGTAACCTTTTTGGAAACGGACTGTTTCTCGTTAAACAGAAGAATTGCAAAATTCAAAATGCACTCTCAAAACAACTGTTTTATCTAACGTCCCTACAGATGAAAAATTCTGAAAATATTACAGTTGATTCATATGATACGTACCCGCCTTTTGAATATAATTACAACAAAATCGCTTGATAATTCTTTGCGTTTAGGCGAGCAAAATTTTCAACCACGAAAACTTTTGTGTTTACTTGATATTTTTTACCAAAACGAGCTTAAATTTCACTTAAGCAAAACAGTTTATAAAACATGTTTTGTAGACAAGAGTTTACTGGAATAAATGTTTTTTTTTTATATTTAAATTTCCATAAATATTTGACAAAATTACAAAATGTTCAACATGAGTCCATTCACATCACAGGGAAGCATGAAGGAATGGTATTTTACATTCTTTACGGTGATGTCACAGAGTATTATATTTAGTTAACAGTTGTAAGCAAAACAATGTAGAAAATTCTTTTCCCTACAACCTTGTGTTTTGAAAAATTCTGTAGGTGCGGTTAGAAGGAAGCCTTTACAGTCCTTTGCAACCCAACAAAGTGTCAAATTTTTTGCCTCTGTGATTGTAAACCCCCTCTTGAAAAATAAAAGGACTCATCCTTTCTTTTCAAGGGTACACACCAAAACAGAATCGTCATAGCTTCACCACAAACAAATCATGGTCTCTAAAGACCATCATGTATGTTGACTTACGCACGAGCTACGCAGATTGCTATTCAAAACAAACAAATCCCAAACCATCAATGCTACTTACACACTGTAGAGGGAATAAAAATTTTCCCTGTTATGATATTCTATTTCTGTAAACACTATTAGATGCGTTAAAGAATTCTCTATTAGAAAAGTACAATATTTACCGGTTTCCGACTTATACTGAAATGCAGAAGCACGTTTTATCGCCCCAACCACAATCCATTCGACATCATCTAAAATTAGATTACCAGTGTGAACAGGGTTAATATGGTTTTCATATTATGTTGCCTTGTGGTTTAATAAACTGGTTTCATTTGCCAGCTTTTTAGACTTAAATGTAATAAAATACTGTTATTAGGAAAGTTATCCTTAGCAATATACCTGATAATAATTATTTTAATAAATATAGTTATACCGATCTCTACAACTCTGAAGTAACTAAACATTGATTACTAATGTTTGGTTTCCAGTTATAATGGGTATGTTAATCTGGAATACATTTTTCAAGTATATTAAAATTAATTTTAATATTTTGGAATTGATGAATGTAAAAGAAGCAGAGTTGCAAAATGACACAATTCACATTAATTATACAATTAATAAATTCTTAATTTAACAATTAAAATATAATTTTTTATTTAAGAATTTAATTTAATTTAAGTGAATTAATGCACTTGGGTGAAAACATTGCATTTATCTGTATGTATAAAATTCGATGTATGTGTGTATGTATGGATGTATGTTCCCCTTTATCTCGAACCGATTTTTATGCAGTTTTTTTTATGTTGTAACTATGATGCTGGAGCAGGTTTTAGGCTATTGAAACCCTTAAAAAGTTAGCCCTAAAGGGTTGAAAATAATATTTATATCCTACATTAAGGCTTTTAAGGTTAGATAAAAAATGCTTGCAGCGAAATCTACCGAATATTTTGTGAACAATATAGAAAAACATTGAGCTGTTTTTGAGGTTATGTTTTTGTTGATGTATGTGTACTTTGTTGTGATTTAATTGGTGAAAATTAAAAAATGTATATATTTATACTCCAAATAAAAGTACAAAGAATATTGTTTATCCATTAGTGTTTAGGCCCGATAATTAAATTATTTTTGTTATCGCCGCTATCGGTAGTAAATAGAGGTAGCAGATAACTCGACACAGTCGATTAGTGACCATCGTACAGTGCGCGTCGCCTTTTGTTACCGCTGTCTCGTCAACCGCATATGACCGCTGTTTTTATAACACGGGAATTCGGAACACCGCAATTTTGGAAACCTTGTACCTTATCCCTGCGCAGGTGGTATTCCTTTTATTTCATTTTTCCTTGTCTTGGAAAAAGGGGTAAGTCAAGATTTCATTAAATTTTACTTCGCATATATTATAATTAAGTTATGTTACCGCACTACAGTCCACTGTCGCTCCATCAAATAAAATACAACCGCAACCATTGGTAACCTCCGGACCTGATATCTTCCAGAAGCACATTATTAACTTTCGGGCGGATAGCTTCGAAAAGACCATTGGTTTTCCTTCGCGAGGATATACCTTTACATTGTGTTTTATTTGATGTCAACTGAATTCACGTTAAATCGCTATGTTAATGTAAATGTAAATAACATTAATTTGTTTAAAATACGCTATTCGCTATTGCACGCTATACGCATATTTGTTAAATTTGCGCTTTGCATAAAATTCATAACTGTTCATTTTTTTTAAGAAATCGGAAAACTTTAATTACGTTTTAAATTATATATATTGTTAGTATAATACGCATTACAATTCTTGTATGCTGTGTCGAGTTTTAACCTGCATAAAACTTGTTATTCGCTTTAGGTTATCTGCTACCTATTCCTACAAATTTTGTCATTTCGCTATCGGCTTATCTACAAACTTCACATTTAAATTTAAATTTCGATAAACACAATAATTATAATTTTATTATTTCAATTTGATTCTTCATGAATAAATTCTTTAATTCTTAAATTATTTCTAATCAATAAATAAATTATTATTTTTAGAAATAAACAATTTCTTACGATTTTTGCAATAATTTAAAGAAATTATTCTTTAATTAAGTTACGCAATTTCCGTGCTACTTGTTTGCATTTATAACCCTGTTATTTGGTTCATTTCTTATATTTAAAAAAAAATAAAATAAAAAATATGGCAACTGATCAAAAAAGGTTAAGGGTATTAGAAGCTAAGAAAAACCATCTCTACCAAAGAGTTCAGCAAACGTATGATGCCAGCCTAAAGCTGGATATACCCGCTTGTAAAGATTTATTCATAAAAAAAATGTTTAACTATTAAAGAAACCCGAAATGAATTTCGTTTAATTATGGATGAAATAAATGAATTGTCATTAAAAATAGATGATAACACTGAACCTAGTTTTCAAGCAGTTGATGCTTTAGAAGATTTATATTGTGCTATTATAACCGCAGAAAATTCGCTTAAATTAGAAATTAACAACAGTGAACAAAAAAGTAAACAAGTTACTGAAATTAAGCCTAAAATTAAGTTGCCGATTTTAGAACTACCCGGATTTTCGGGCGAACTTTCGGAATGGCCTATATTTTTTGAAAGTTTTAAAAGTAATATTCACGAAAATATTAACTTATCCGATTCCGATAAAGTTAGATACCTTGTAGGTAAACTAAGTAAAAAAGCATTAGCAGTAACTTCCGGAATTCCGCCTACCGCTGAAAATTATGCTATTTTATGGAAAAATCTTGTAGATAAATATCAAGATAAAAGAAATTTAGCGTCTTTTTATTTAAATAAAATTTTAGAGTTTAAACCTCTTACTTGTCAATCTGCTCAAGGATTAGAAAACTTTTTGCATTCTTTTGTAGCATCCGTTGATGCTCTTAAGGCTATTAATGTCGGTAACTTAGCCGATTTTATTATTTTGCAAATAGCCCTCTCAAAGTTAGATCCAGAAACTGTGCGCTATTTTGAAATGCATTGTAGGAAGGATGATATCCCTACGTTCGATCAACTTTTAACTTTTACAAAAGAAAACGAAAAAATTCTTTTTCGTAGTTCAAAATTTAATAAACTCGAGAATTCTCAAATTAAAGATAAAATTAACAAAAGTAAACCTACTCATACTTTTTTGACGAGTAAGAATAATAATTATCAACCCCCAAAATGTGCAATTTGCAATGAATTGCATCAAGTTTTTAAATGTCCTGAATTTAAACGGTTATCATCCGCTGACCGATTTTCGGCTGTAAAAACAAAACATTTGTGCGTGAATTGTTTGTCATCTCAGCATACTACTAAGAACTGTAAGAGTTTTAAGACCTGCATTTTCTGCAACAAACGACACCACTCTACCTTGCATCGTGACAGTCAACCTTCTGTGACGAAAACTGAGGAACTGAACGCAAGTAAATCGGATACTCAGACTCCTTCTGTTGACACTTCGAAACAAGTTACCTCATTTGATTCTTCGCTCGCGCACTGCTCAATATCGTCAGTTAGCATGACTTCTCAAAATACTCCGCCAGAATCGATAGTTCTATTATCAACTGCAAAAATTCTCATTTTTGATACGATGAACCGCGCTCATGAAGCTCGTGTGCTTCTTGACAACGCCAGCCAATCAAATTTTATTACTGCCGAATTTCAACGCAAGCTGGGGTTAAAGGTATCACGAGTAAATTCAGCGGTTCAGGGAATTGGACTTAGCACTCGTCCTCTTAAATTTAACGCATCACTTTCTATCGCCTCCCGCTTTGATACGCAAAGGGTACTTAAATTAGACGCTTTTGTTATAGATAAAATAACTGATAGTTTACCCAGCCGATGTTTTTCATTGGAGTCATTATCGCACTTAAAAAATATTCAGCTCGCTGATGATACGTGTAATATTCCCAGTCAGATAGACATTCTGTTGGGATCGGAAATATTTTCGCGTATAATAAAATCACATAAAATAACGGGACCTCCCGGGACTCCAGTCGCTTTAGATACGCTTTTCGGTTACATTCTTATGGGAAGAACTGTATCGGATCATTCGCACAGTAATCGTTCTGAAAATCAAGTCTACATGTCTACTACTGAGACTTCACTGGATGATTTAATGAAGAAATTTTGGAGTCTAGAAGAAATCCCGCAACCCACTTTTTTGGACAAAGGAGACGAGATATGTGAAAAACATTTCATCGACACCCACCAGAGACTACCGACTGGTCGCTATTCTGTTTCGCTGCCGTTTAAAGAAGATCCTTCCACTCTCGGAGATTCACTACCTGTCTGCGAAAAACGCTTCTCATCTTTAGAAAGACGACTTAAAGCCAATCAAGACATGAAGATAGAATATCATGCCTTCATGAAAGACTACATCGAACAAGGTCACATGTCTCTGTCAACTTTTACTAACGACAGTTATTATCTGCCACATCATTGCGTAATAAAACCGGACAGTGCAACCACACGTCTTCGAGTAGTTTTCGATGCAAGCGCTAAGGCTTCAAATAATCGTTCGCTTAATGATCTTCTTTATACAGGACCTAAATTACATTGTGACTTAATAGAAATTCTTGTTAGATTCCGCTTATATCCGATTGCAGTTACTGCAGACGTGAAACAGATGTATCGGCAGATTGAAGTCAATTCCGAACATCGAAAATTTCAGAAGATTTTATGGAGATTTTCCCCAGATGAAGAAGTGCGCGCGTGGACACTAAATACTGTGACTTTTGGTGTCAAGCCAGCTCCATTTCTCGCGATTCGAGTCACTCGGCAATTAGGCATAGATGAAGCAACCAAATATCCTGAAGCTGTTGCCGCAATAAATAATTCCATCTATATGGATGATCTGGTCACCAGTATAAAGAACCTCCAAGAGGCTCAGACGCTATACCATCACTTAAGAAAATTGTTTAAGGCTGGTGGGTTCGAAATGGTCAAATGGTCAAGCAATTCCTCTGATTTAGTTTCTGTAATTCCAATTGAAGATCAACTTCTGAATTCTAAAAATTTCCAAAATGATGACACAAGAAAAATTTTGGGTTTGCAGTGGATCGCATCATCGGATTGTTTTAGTTTCAAGATATGCTCTGAGAATAAAATTTGTACAAAACGCAACATTTTGTCGTCAATAGCTAGGATATTTGATCCTTTGGGATTTCTAGCTCCCGCAACGCTGCTAGCAAAATGTTTAATAAAAACATTATGGTCATTAAAAATAGACTGGGATGAAAGCCCTCCAAAACAAATCGTGGAGACTTGGACCAACTTTCAATCGCAACTGCCAGTACTATTAAAATTAAAAATTTCTCGCCATGTCGCTATTTCTGAAGGACACACAGCAGATCTTATCGGTTTCTGCGACGCGTCTGAAAAGGGTTATGGTGCTGTAGTTTACATTAGAGCTCAGCAACCAGATAATACATTCAAAATTAATCTCTTATGTGCAAAATCTCGTGTTGCACCTATGAAAATAAATACAATTCCGCGGCTAGAGCTATGCTCAGCAGTTATGCTTGCTCGATTGATTTCATTTGTGTCCAAAGCATGTGAAATTCAATTTAAGTTCAAGAATATATTCGCATTCTCGGATTCAATGATAGTGCTTCAATGGATCAATAGCCCTGCATCGAGGTGGAAAACCTTTGTCGCTAACCGCGTATCATATATACAAGAAAATCTACAATCTTCAGCTTGGTTTCACATAAATGGAGAGCAAAATCCGGCCGATTGTCTCTCTCGCGGCCTACTGCCAAATAATTTGGTTGACCATCAGCTATGGTTTCGAGGCCCAAGCTGGCTAGAAGAAGATTATTCTCTCTGGCCTAAGTATCCGATCAGTTCGTCAAAAGAATTCGTCGATGAACAACGTGTTTTGATTGCTACGGAGCCAGCAGATTACCCGCTTCGAGACTTAATAGACAAATGCTCGTCCTACAATAAATTGCTCAGAGCCACTGTTTACGTTTTACGGTTCTTAAAACGACTTCCTTGCGTTGATGGTCTCATATCCGCATCTGATTTAGTCGCCGCCGAATTACTTATAGTCAGAGAAGTACAAAAGGAACATTTTGCCTCGGAAATACAATCGCTTATTGAAGGAAAGGGCTGCTCTTCGGAAATTAGGAAGCTCAATCCGTTCTTGTCAGAAGGTGTTCTACGTGTTGGTGGACGGTTAATTAACTCGGAAATAAGCTACGAGCAAAAACATCCTATACTTCTTCCAAAACGAGATAACTTCACGAATCTCATCATAAATCATTGTCATCAAAGGCATTTCCATACAGGGCCGACGCTCGTGTTATCGCTACTACGCCAGAAATATTGGATCTTAGGTGGAAGAAGCATAATTCGAAACTTGATCCGTTCTTGCAATATTTGCTTTAAACTTCGACCAAAACCCGTATTTCCTCTTATGGGAAGCCTACCCTCTGCAAGAGTGAAGCCAAGTAAGGCATTTTTGCACACCGGTGTGGACTACGCTGGACCATTCTGGGTGTCCTGGACAAGACGCAGGGGCGCTCGCCCTCAAAAGGCTTACTTGTGCTTATTCATCTGCTTAACGGTCAAAGCAGTACATTTAGAATTAGCATCTGATTTGTCAACTCAGACGTTCCTTTCTGCCTTTAAAAGGTTTATATCTCGCCGTGGCCCATGCAAGACGCTTTATTCTGACTGTGGAACAAACTTCATTGGAGCCAGAACTCAGTTGAAAGAAGTATACGAATTAATAAAATCAGACGCTTACGTCCATGCATTGGGGTCAGAGCTAGCCGAGAACCAAATTGAATGGAAGCTTAACCCACCTTATGCTCCGCATTTTGGCGGTTTGTGGGAGTCCAATGTAAAGTCTGTGAAGAGCCATCTTTATAGAGTAATTGGTCAACAAATTTTAACGTTTGAAGAGCTTTCCACCGTTTTTTCACAAATAGAAGCTATTCTCAATTCTCGCCCGCTTTATTGCTTAAGCTCGGATCCAAGCGACCCTTCAGCTCTTACTCCAGCTCATTTTTTAGTGCAACAACCTCTACAAGGACTGCCTACTTGCAACCTACTGGATGAACCACTGAATCATCTTACTAGATATCAGCTTTTAGACCGGTTGATCCAAGAATTCTGGAAGAGATGGAACGTGGAGTATCTTCACAACCTGCAAGTAAGACAAAAATGGAACTCTCCCGCTAAACCTGTGGAGGCCGGTTTAATCGTCATCATTAAAACTGATAATTGTCCGCCTCTTCAGTGGCCACTTGGAGTAATTCAAGAAGTTATTCCTGGTCCGGACGGAATTATTCGAGTCGTGAAAGTTCGCACTCGAACAGGAGTACTTACGCGGTCGGTGACTAAAATTTGTCCGTTGCCGACCCAGTAATATTTCGATTCTCTTTTAATTATTTATTCAAGGTATCTTTTATTTTAATTTATTCTATTCTATTTTCGCAATATGATTTCGATATCTTTTCTGTAATTTTTATTTATTTTTTATTGTGTTTGTAAATAATCTGTGTGTAGAGGTTTTTACACGGAAACTACGCCTTTAGATTTTCTATTTTACTTTTTTTTATATATTTTTTACGCTATTTTTCTTAATTATCCTTTCTTTCCCTTTCTTCCGTGGGCCACCTCGCCTTCGCAAGTCTTCAGTGACAGCCCCCGCTGAAGTGAAGATGTCTCCTTTCTTTTTCCTTATTTATTTTTTTGGGGTTCAGAAACTGTCGTTTCAGGGGCGGGGAGGATGTTTAGGCCCGATAATTAAATTATTTTTGTTATCGCCGCTATCGGTAGTAAATAGAGGTAGCAGATAACTCGACACAGTCGATTAGTGACCATCGTACAGTGCGCGTCGCCTTTTGTTACCGCTGTCTCGTCAACCGCATATGACCGCTGTTTTTATAACACGGGAATTCGGAACACCGCAATTTTGGAAACCTTGTACCTTATCCCTGCGCAGGTGGTATTCCTTTTATTTCATTTTTCCTTGTCTTGGAAAAAGGGGTAAGTCAAGATTTCATTAAATTTTACTTCGCATATATTATAATTAAGTTATGTTACCGCACTACAGTCCACTGTCGCTCTATCAAATAAAATACAACCGCAACCAATTAGCATTAATTTAAATAAAGCAAATTAATTTCACAGTTGTCATTAATTATGTGTTTTTTTTTAATATTTGCCGGCGGCGTAGCAACGCATGCCGGGTACCGCTAGTCTGTAATAAAAATGAAATGGATGTTCTTAAATTTTTGGCTGTGGTGTAATATTTTTTTGAACATTTTTAAAATGTTGTGAAACAGGCCAAGATTGTCTGATTTCTAGTCTGTAATTAACTGTCCATGAATTTAAAATTTTTAAACAAGTTAAAACACTTGAAGGTATTTATTATATTTTCTTCTGGACTTACGGACTAGTTTTCTAATGAAAATGGTCAGCACAATAAAAAAAAAAGTTTTGTCGTGTTGAGATTTTTTACTCTTGATTTTATAAATTCTCTTATTATTGATAAGTAAAAAATATGTTAATGTTTTCAGACTTCTTTAGAACAATGTAGAGCAGGTACTCGTTCAGGAAGGCTTGCTAGTAAACTTGAAGCTAAAGAGAAACAAGATGGCCAAGATCCTAATGCCGGTATGATACCAGACCAACAAAGTAATGCAGTTGCAGCTGAGCCGCTAAAAGTAAGTTCTTAATACCATCATTTGAATCTTTTGCTTTGAAGTTTTGTCAGCATTGTTTGAAATGTACTATTACTAATATACGGCTGTAAATCTAGCGTAGGCAATATAGTCAGCTTCAGTTTACATAGTTATTTAAAAAAAAATTTATTTGTATGCTTGTTTAATAGCTTTGAGTTTGTGTTTAAACATTTGAATTGTATTGGATAAGAATGAAATTTTTTATTTATCTAAGCAAAATTTATAGATAGGTATTCTTATTTATTGGGTGGGATTTACATACATACTTAACTTACAAATTGTTTTCTCTCCTGATTTTAATTTTTACACAGTCAAAACTCGATGTACTAGTTGGTTTCCAAAAAAAATTACTTCACACAGCGTAAAGTATGTAATCAGTATTTTTGATTATTAAAGTGTTATTTGATATTTATTTAATCTTTATATAAGTGCACACAATAAATGTGTGATTAATACCTGTGTTATTTGTGTAGTATGGAATACTTAAATAAAAATTATTTGAACTATTTTGAAAAAATAATCAAATAAGATAAATGAATAAACCATTCATTCACAAACCTCAGTTTATAGACTCCAAATAATTCAATTTCTGAATAAAAAAAAATAATTTTACTGTTACCATTCATCATCATGAATAATATATACAATATGATCAAGGCCTGTGAAATAAGAATAAATTGAATATGTTTAATGTGCCTAAAACCCGTCATTTCATGGTTTGTTATGCCTGTTTCTGCGGATGGTGCTGGACACAAACCATGGTGTCTACAACGGAATTAAAATGAGTGGGGTTTGGTTGTCAAAGAACAGAGAAAACAAGGGGAGAGTGGAATAAGTCACACGGGTCAGTAGGAAACAGAAGACTGAACAATGCCAACAACCGTAGTGATAATGAGAATGAATAAATTTCATTTATTCGAATAACTTTGTATGTACGAGGTCCTGAATAGTATTATACTGTTTCGACAACATTCAAGAAGAGTGTAGCTGCTAGGAACTTTATTTGGAAATTTTATTTGAATAGAATGTTTTCTAGAATAAAAATTGTTTGATTATGAAAACTTTTTAATTGTCCCTTGACTTAAGTAAATTTTCTTTTAACATTAAATTATTATTTTCTTTTAAAATAAGTGCATTGGATTGTTCATGTAATATCCGTTTGTTATAATGTGAGTAATTTGTTGATATACTGTGTCTCATGAATTAGTAACTAGTAGCGGGGCAAGTCATAGGAGACTGATGCTTTTGGACCTGGTAAGAGTGTTTACTAGGAACAGATGCCAAGCATATAGCAAAACTATAACATATATTCTGTATAGGTACAAATTACAGACTGTCCACTCCATAGTAGAGCTTACTAAAATTCAAAATTTGAGTAATTTTAGTAATTACAATTTTAACCTGAGGCACAAAGTTCAATTCCCAGTCAGGTCTGGCACTTTAATCTTCACATCACCTCATATCATTACATATGCACATGATAAGGCTTATGTAGGCATCATGACTCAATTCAAAAAAAATTAACAAGGCAAGGGAGTGACAGGGGAAAGAATGTTTATTTATTGCTTTATTGTTGGAATTATATCCATTAATCAGTTTTTAAGTTTGTAGAGTGAAAAAGATAGAGAAAAACTTACACTTAAACCCCGCTTACCTGAACTTTGCTCAAACCCAGCTTAACCGAAACTGATCTAAAAACTGTTTTTTAATTTATTGATTACTTAATTACAGTACAGCACTTGAATCAGTAGGGTAAGTTAAGGTACAGAACAATGTAAAATTAAATTAAGAATATATGGTTTCAATATTCTGGGAATCCGTTTACTAATGCATTCTCGTTAAACCATCGTTTATCCGTTGTGACAAAATATTCTACTGTATACAGTAGAAGGCTCATTGTGTATTTCTAGGAATTCAACCCCAATACTCCTAACCTGTGCTATAACACGTGGTTATAATTAAATGATGGCATGATATGCCGCAAGATGATTACATCAAAAACCTTTGACTTTTCTAAAGACTGTAAATAATTGAAATATAGATCCAGTAAGTATTTTGATACTTACTGATTACTTACTTACCATTACTGTACAGTATTACATTTTTTACTCTTGGAATTACTGTACGAGGGGGTACCCAAAAGTATCCGGAATAGCTCTGCTGTGGGCGGAGCTTGTGCAGTACAAATTTCCGCCACTAGGCTGCTTGTAGCGCTACTCATTGCCAGTTCAATGCCATTTTGTTCGATGATTTAGCTTGTTCTGTTCTCGTGCAGTGATTGTTCTCGCTAGTGCTGTTTTGTGCTCGTGTCGTTTTTCATGATGGCAAGTTTTAATGAACAACGTGCGGCTGTGAAATTTTGCTTCTTGCTCGGTAAAAACGCCGCGGAAACAGTTGTAATGTTGAACACAGCTTACAAAGACGACGCTATTGGAAAAACCCAAGTGTATGAGTGGTTTTTGCGCTTTAAAAATGGCGACATGTCGATTGAGAACAAACCTCGTTCTGGACGACCGTCGACTTCCCGAACAGACGAAAATGTTGTGAAAGTGAAAGAAATTGTACGAACAGACCGACGACAGACCATTGACTTTTTATCTTTAAGTGTTAAGAAGACTACGAAACAGCATTCGTCGTAAAAGACCTAATTTGTGGCAGACAGGGGACTGGTTTTTCCACCACGACAACGCGCCTGCACACACGGCAATCTCGGTTACCCAGTTTTTGGCGAAAAACGGCATGGTTTTGCTACCACACGGACCGTACTCACCTGATCTGGCTCCGTGTGATTTTTTCTTGTTCCCACGCATGAAAAGGGGCATGAAAGGTCTCCGATTTAACAACGTTGATGATGTCAAGAAAAAAACGACGGATGAGCTGGCAGCCATCACTGAAGAGGAGTACAAAAAATGTTTTGAACAGTGGAAGCACCGGTGGGACAAATGTATTAGTTGTAATGGAGAGTATTTTGAAGGGGATAAGGTTCTTTTGTAAAAAAATTAAAAATAAATAGTTTTAAAAAATAATTCCGGTTTCTTTTGGGTACCCCCTCGTATTGTTCATGAATATTAAAAATCAGTCGTAAGAAATTCTGTGTATTCACTTAACTGTTTTAAACCTTAAAAGTATATCTTTGCATATTATCTGGAATTTCACGTATCTGAAATCGGGTCCACTCCCTATGTTTTGGTTAATCGGAGGTTTACTGCAATTAACAACCGTTATGCCAAATGGTGTTTTCATACGTTACAAAAAAAATCATTTCATCCTTCACCATCTGCATTAGCAGTAGTTGCAAACAGTCAGACGTTAAACCCCTCCAAAAAATGGTGTTTTGATGTTACTATCATAAATTGTTATTTATAAGCTTTGTTGCATAAGGGTGACAAGTGGTGTTGGTGGGGTTATGAGAATGTGCCGAAGACTGCAGTAGAAACTACTACAGAGTAACTGTTGGGTTTTTAATATTCGCTTGTATTGGGCTTAGAATATCTGTCTCCTACCATTTGCCTCACCGTTAGTTTTTATAAAACCAATATGCCCATAACAGACAGGTGGTGTGTTAAGTTATTTGTACTTAAATTATCTGCTAGTTCCAAGGCTACAAAATATAGTTCTGTTTCTTATTATATGTCTGAAGCGCTTAAGAACAGAAGAGATAGAAGTGTAAAAGGCACTAGTCAGAGTTATCTTGTATAAGAGTTATAAATTTCACCATTCACCAGACCCTGTGGTGAATGAAATGACGGTGTCATTTGTAGGGTGGAATGTAGATGCTTTCCAGGAGACCTGGGATGCTGATAAGCATTCTTTTCAATTCAGTTATGAAGGCAGTGGTAAACAACCTCACTCCTCGTTTGACTTAGCCTCTAGAGGTTCAAACCAGCCATTTTGCTGATGACCTAAACAACAAAACCAATTTACGGTTCAGTGAGTGTAATAACCTCTCTTTCAGCCTTTTAACCTTTTTTATCTTTCACTCAGTTTGTATTTCACTATTAGTACTAGGTACAGAAAGTATCATTAATATTCCGTACTTATACGGAGTTGTTGAAGACCATCTTGAACCCACCATTACCTCAGTAAATTGGGTTTTGACTGTATAATAAATAATTTCCAGACAGATTAAGAATTATTTTCCATAAACCATATTAATGAAATAGTATGATGCGTACTGGTAGCAAATATAAATATTTAATTTGAATTCAACCTATTGTCATATTCGAATGCTGATGCACTTTTACAAGTCTATTCTCTTACATAATTTGTTCTATCTTTCTCAATGTTACTTACTTTTTATGTTTAAATTCAAAACGTGTGAGATTTTAATCTTTATATGGGAATAAAATATTATAGACTTGTAATAGTTTTGTGAAGACTCAAAGTTGTAATTTGCTTGAAAATAAATTTGTACAGTATTTTTCAAAAGAGTTCTTTTGTAGTCAAATTAAACTAATGCAATTGATTGTTGGCTGTATTTGTATAACATCAAATTCATTTTGTAAGTGTACCTTTTTTTATAAAAATTAACAGTTTAATTTGTGCATGTTATTTTACATTGTTGAAGTTTACAGTTGTTGTGTATTTATTGTCTTTTGTTGAAATTGTTTTAGCGGTGTTAATGATTATATCTAAACAAGATTTCTTCTTTACCTTCAGTATATTTTTTAATATTGTTACAAAATGGATCAGTTTTGGCCTATTGTCAAATGGTAAATGTTAATCAAACCATTTTCTGAAATCATCGGTTCCTTTTATGTATATTGTTGATCATTTAACTGGAAATTCTGTTTGAGTTAAGAAAGCTGGGTACACAATAATTCTTCAGAAAATACATAAACTATTTTATCACTGAAGTTAACCATTTATGATTATTTCCCTTACAAAATAGATTTTAAAAATCTGTTTCTGGTTTTTAAAATACTGTGTTACGATGTGTATGAATGTAACATCAATAATCTTCTCATTCCTACGCTTAAATGATTAGGTAATGATACCTTTTAAACTTGTTTATTAAAAGCCCATAAAATAAAATTTTTGAGTGTGCATTTCGTCATTGGAAGAACTTTCTCTGCCTTTTAATCATTTCAATTCTTCTTAAATTAATTTAATATTCTAAGTTTTGACCCTAATTTTCAATAAAAGTAAGCTTTTGTTCCTTAAAATGTTCATATTCCTTGGTTATATTCTTTTTCAAGTATGTCTTATCAGAGGAGAGTTAAACTGTTCTTTTTAAAATTGGAGATTTCACTGAAAAAGATTAAGTCTCTTACAGAATATTTTGAGACGTATTTTACACATTTCTATAATGTTTTGAATCAAAGTATTCTGTAAGAGACGTAATTTTTTTCAGTGAAATCTCTCATATTGAAGAGAATAAAAATTAAGCCTCTTACAGAATATTTTGATCCAAAAAATTATAGAAATGTGTAAAATATGTCTCAGAATTTGTTGAAAATTTTCTAAAATTAATTTTACAAAAAAATGTGTCTGGAAGGAAAACTGAGATTCACTTTTATCCTTTTCTTCTTCCTTGAGTGTTACAGACTGATGAGAGCATTTTGTCTCCAACACCCTCCAGTGTCTCTTGTCCGTCACCATCCCCATGTATCCACTCGTCTCCATAAATCTAAGGTGCTTAGTTTCATCATAAAGCTTCCAATTGTAGGTTGATCTCTTTTCTGATGCCTTAAATCTGAGCCTTTTTATACTATTTGGTGTACACAGTTTGTCCATTCGCTCCAAGTGACCCAGCCATCATCTTTTTTGACATTTCATGAATATTGCTACTTACTCCTATTTTAATATTTACATTTTTCAATATTTACAGACATTTTTATTTGCATATTTCATGTAATAAGTCTTAAATAAATTACTTCAGTTGTAATGATCCTATTAAAAACCCTGTTTGTTCATGTGTTTTCTAATGCACATTGACTTTTTAATCAGTTTTTCAGTATTATTTCTATTTTAATTGAAATATATTTTATTGTGCAATGATTTATTATTAAATTTCAATGAAATGTCAGTGTGTTTTCTATAGAATGTTTTCAGTTATGTACAATTTGTGTTCGTTTGGTAATAATGGTATTGTGGGTTTCTGTTTAACTTGTGTGCAGGTTTTATTAACTGGAAGTTCAACAACACCAGTTATTAATCCTGATGCTGTTATGGATCATGATGATCCACTCAAGCAAGGACAGAAGGTAAAATCAATTTCAGGATTTATGTTAAATTATTATATTACATCTGACCTATATCTTAACATTATATTTACGTACTCTTATTGTTCACTTGTTAATTTTATATGAATTTTCATGTTTTATATTTTTGATGTTTAAGATGTAGATTTCTATTGTTTAAACAATTAAGATATAGCATTTATGTACAAATAAGCAGTAACTGCTTGTGTTAAATCAATGTTTGTACCTAATAATTATTACAGTACAAATGTAACAACTTTTGAAATTTTAAGTTTGTAAGTTTTTGTTAGATGCTAGCCGAGTACCACAAAATACTTTCCAAATTTTTATTCCTAATTTTTGGAAGTTTCATCTTTTCTCAATTGTTATTTAAATTAATCCATTTTACCTTAAATCATTTTTATTATAAAAGGAGCGGTTTATTAAAAATTGTACTATTATTTCGTAACATTGTCTGGTTTTAATTTTTATTGTTGTTTTGTTTGGAATAATAATTATATTATGTATGTTTTTATGCTTGCGTTGAAGTATTCCTTTATTTATTTATTTATTTAATGTATTTGCAGTTGTGCTTCATGTAATTGTATTTTTGCCTTTATTCATTTATTTAGTCCAAACAACTAGCTGTGCAAAAAATATTCCATTCAGTAATTTACTGAAAATTATTTCTTTTTAAATTATGTTTTTAATTTTTTATAAATTATTATTTTCATTTTATTTGTTTATTTTTTAGGATGGATTCAGTAAATCAACATCTTCCAGTTTATTAGTTGCTAATAAACCTACTCAGGTATTATAATAGTGCAGTAAAACCTCGCTTAACCAAAATATATTAAACGGACGGAATTTTGGATAAGCGAAATTCCAGAAAACGCAGTAATTCTTTTAGGGTTTAAAAATAATAAAAATGATAATACAGTGTTTTTTATGACTGTTAATTAGTGTGTATAAACAAAAATACAGGAATTTCAAGAGAGCAAAATGTGATATTGTTTAGTAATTAACATGTACTGTATCTTTTTGAAATTATTGCAGTCTTCTTAAAAAAATGTGTGATTTTTGGTAAAATTATTTTTTGCAGCAACATGATGCCTTAGTTTTATTAGAAGCATGTCCTGAAGGTGAAGAACAAGTAAACAAATTCCCACAATAGTGAAACTTAATATTAGTAATTTATTCATTGTTTACTTTTTTGTACTATAACAATGCTGCGTATTTTAATGCTCTAATGTGCATATATACAATATTGAAATTGAGTTATCACCAAATTAAAAAAACAATTTTTTCAGGTCCATTTTGGTTACCTATGCGGGTTTTGGATAATCGGGGTTTTACTGTAATTCAAAAGTCAATAAAAATTCCATTTAAATTTCTTAATTTATGACACATTTAATTATAGTTAATTTTTTATTCATTAAACTACCGTTTAATCAATGATAATTTTTTAAAATATTGTTAGTGAAGTATTTTTAAGTGCCTTTATCAAGATAAAGAGACAAAAGTTTAGTTAAATAATATACCTGCTGTAATAATAGTTTTCTTATAAAATGTAAGTGTGTGCAGGTATTTATTTCATCAACTCTACTACTAATAAATAAACAACATTTGTCTTTTATATCCCTGGAACAAGGAAGTCAAGTGTAATTAGTTTTAAACTACCTTCATATGTTGTAAATTTTACTCATCCTCATCTTCTTCATCACACTTCTAAGTTTCCTCGGATCAGGCTCAACACAACTTCTTTCCACCTCTGTTGCTGAATCATCTCCTCCATTATTCTCTTTGCATTGCATATTTTCCCCAATTCATTCATAATTGACCCCATCCATTTCACTCTTGGTCTTTTCCCTCCTACCAGCTCCAAGTACAGTAACCTTTTACGCAGCCTTCCATCTGACTGACATGTCCAAACAGTCATAGCTATGTTTGCCAAACTGTTTTAGATTGTGCCCAATTGTTCCGTACTACATCATTTCTCAACCAATTTTTCCTGTCTTTCCTAACATACTCCTCTTGATCATGACTGTATTAGATGAAAAAATACAAATACAAAAATTGTTTTAGTGTAAAATGTATTTAAAAGCTGTAATTTGGAATAAAAACATTTTTCATGAATTTTCAATTTTCTTTTTATTGAAGTAGAATTTTTCAAAGTCTTTTCTTTACAAATACCTATGAGACCCAAATGAAACTCGTATTAAATTTCAAGTTTTAGGCCTGGGATCCTGAGGAGTCATTGTGAGCGAGGGGATCTCGGTTTTATACGTATTAACATTTATAAAATCAACCTCCTTTATATCAATTTATTGCCTTTTTCTAGTGGTATCGCACATTTTTTAATGTGTAGCAGTTTGCTATGTTCTAAAACTTTATTCAGGTACAAGATCACATAAAAGTAGTCCAGTTTGAGTAGAGATAATCTGTGAAGTTTCCTTTAAACCAATTTTCTTCTGGTTACTTCCATTCATGAAACTATGATTTGCCACAAAAAATTAATATTTTGTTTTAACATTTGTGTTGGCACTTCTTGCAATATTTAAATAACTTGAAACGCTACTAGTTAAATTTAAAAAAATGTCTTTTTTATCTAGTTGTTCTTTTTGTCTCGGAAGAATACAATTTAAAGTGAAACTAAATATTTATCTTTATTTAATAAGTTATCAGGTATCTGAAAATCTACTACCCACTACCATATTTAATTATTTTTTCACTATGGCACAGATTAAGACACATTATCAAGGTGTGATATTTTTAATGCAGTTGTTTTGTTTTTTAAATTCCGTTTTTTTATTGTTTTGTTTTTTTACTGCTTTTATGTATATGTGTGGTATGTGTGGAGTCAGTCTTGTATAAATTTATTTTTTATTTGACTTCAATTTAATTCACTGCACAGATATTGCTATTTTAATTTTGTAGTTTGTCTTTAACTCTTCTGTCAATAACACATGCTGATTGTTCAGAACTATTTTTTTTTTGTAAAATACTTTGTTGTATGCATCGTGTACCTACCAGCTGTCCAGTTGCAGTAACACTTCAGATTCTTTTACCCATCAGGTTTTAGCACATGATAATTCAGGAGAGCACGTTTGTTACACTGTTACTGCAATTTTGAATGAAATAATTATTATTTATAATAATTACTGTAATTATTTTGTTGTATATTATGTCTTATTTATTATTAGTTTAATAACTTAATGTTTAATTTTTAATTCCATGTGAGCTAGTGGTTAATTTATTCTCAAACCAGAAGGTTCACAAATTGGTTTTTAATTCACTAACAAGTGAATTAAGCACCTTGCTTGCCTTTTGTTTTTTTTTTCAATTTTTGAAAATTTTGTATACTGTTAGTTGTTCTTCTCACAACATGAGATCTTTAGCCGATTGATGTTTTTTAAATTTCTGATTTGTTAAAAGTCAGTATGAAATTTCACTGAGTTCTTTGTATCATTGGAGACTTTTTCATGCTGTATCATATTTACAAATTTTTCATGTCAATATTGACATTAAATTAGATGAAAAATTAATATTAGATGATGTAAATTAGATGAAAGCTAAACTTAACTGGTATACTTTCATAAACAAACTGGAGAGCCCTTAAGTATTCATGATATATGAATATTTAGAAAAAAACTGTTTGCATCTTTGTGTATGTACAAATAATAATTTATCGCATACTACATAATGTTCGTGATTTACAAGAATTTTATATTGTCTAGTCAGAAGGATTATGATGCAAATGTAAGATGATCGGGAGGTTTCTTAATTAAACAAATTTTAGTAAACGTAAATATTACATTCCTTGCTGCCCAAATACTAAATTTCAACTTAATGTTGGTAATAGTTTGTGATATTTAACCAAGTTCTGATGTAATTAAAATTGTGTTCACATACTTTAGATATGTTGCTAACGGTGGTGTTTAATTTTTATGGGATATTTTTTATTAAAAAAATTGAATAAATTTTGTTGCAGGAAGCAGCTGCTCCACTTGTTGTACCAGATCAGTCACTTGGTGGAGCTGGATTATTAGAAAGCCAACCTGTAAATCCGTTAGATAGCGTACATCAATTAGCTCCACCAGAAAATATTCAGGGACAACAACAAAAACCGGTTGGCCCTTTGAATCCGGTACAAGATGATCCTGGTAAATTATTTTTACCAGCAGCTGAAATAAATGGAAATCGAATGAGTAATGAGAATATGAATAACTTAATGGAGCCGAGAATAATGCAGCAAGATATGAACGGAGCTGTTGAAGAAGAGGATCCTCAGCAACAAAGACAGTAAGACTGAAATATTTGAACGATCATTTATGTAAATTTTTGTGTTGATAATTTTTGATAATGAATACTTACACTACAACCCTGCTGATCTGAACTACCCTATTTTCCGGACGATAAGACGCACTTTTTTCCGTAGGAAAATGACCTAAAAATTACCATGCGTCTTATGGTCCAAACGCTAGCTATATTTCAGGGTAGATGCTTTCTATAATAATATTTAATACTACCGTACTCTACTTAAATACGTTCAATAACTAGGGATTTCAAAACAAAACATACAATGATATAGGATGTCCCGTAGTTTTTAAACTGTATCGTCTTGAAGATTCTAAGCATACACAGTAGTTTCTGTATCGATATTACTTACGGTAAATATCATAGCATTTTAAAATGTGAAGCATGTTTCACACTCTTTTGCTTTTAAATTAAAAGTGGTTCAATATGCAAAAGATAATGATAGTAGAAAAATAGTAGTAATTTACGTACTTACAGTTTCTATATCCATGTTTTTTTTTGTAAATTTATGACTATGAAATAATTATATATATTGTATCTTCTGTACTTGCTGTTTTTCAATGAAAGAAATCACATTTATCTGTTATAAAAAACTAATTAAAATCAGTCAAAATAATTTTTAGATAATTTATGCCTTGAAAAACAAGCGTCTTATCGTCCGAAAAATACGGTAATTGATGCTGGGGTACTTGTTTGGATTTTGTAAAATTCGGATTATCGGGAAAAAATTTGCATAATAGCATAACAATATTTTCCTTCCCTATATATTCATTTAGGGCAAGATAAAGCTAAAATCATTCAAAAATAGCTAAATTTAAAATTACGCAGCATTATCAGAATGGTGTTG
Organism: Catonia carolina; assembly: GCA_035578175.1. Classification (NCBI taxonomy): domain Eukaryota; kingdom Metazoa; phylum Arthropoda; class Insecta; order Hemiptera; family Achilidae; genus Catonia; species Catonia carolina. The sequence continues at coordinate 90,036,647 of JAQMRL010000002.1, forward strand.
GCTAACTGTTTGTAACTAAACACTGCACTGTGTAGGGTTGCACAATAATGCTATAGACTCAAGACGTCATGCCTATGATGCACCAGTGAAATTTTATGTTTGATCATATAGGTTTTTAGCATTACGACAGCGAAGAATTAGTGATGTGATGCATCAAGTAGTAGTGAAAATGTATAATTTCTTGAAATTGTTAGTGAACTAGAAGAAATTTTTTACCAGTAAGCAATTTATATTGTGTACGTATGTCTTGTATTAAGATAGGTTATATTAATTATCTGTGCTTTTATCAGTCTTTTAAATTTAAATTTATTTTTCAGAAGCCTATTAAAATGTTTTTTCATTGTAAAATTACTTATTTTGTTATTTTAAAACATGTATTATGTATAAAAAACACATTAAAATTAGAAATAAGTTTGGATTACCCAAAATTTCAGATTAGTGGGATTATTATGTAATTTAAAAGTAGTAATGGGAATATTATTTTAAATTTATTTATTTAGTTATTGTTTGAGGAAGATGTGATTATCTTAAGGAACTGTGTGGCATTTATAAATGTAGAAAGTTAGCAGAACTTAATAACTGCAGGATACCAATAGCTATGAGCTGTTTTGGCCGACTTGTGGTGTAGTGATTAGCATAACTGGTTTCTTTGCCAATTATAAGCTGTTAAGTGTATGGTGGGTTAGCTAACCACCTCACCTCATGCAAGTTGCTATTTAAGGAGTAAAATTGCTTAAAATCGCTCTACATTTTTGAGGTGATATTGTATGTTAGGCAAAATACTTTTATGCAAAATTTCAGTGTCAATAAATTAAAAAAATTGAGTAAAAAAATAACCCCAATTTTTAATATGTAAATTTGCATTTTTTGAAAATTACTTGATTATGAAACCAAAAGCATTTAAAAGCATTATGAAACCCAAAGCATTGAAGTGAATGCTAAGAAAACTGTAGGCTACTATTGTGTAAATATTAGAAAATGTAAGCTTTTTGTGGTAGTAGGTCAAATGTGTGACTAAAATAATATACTGGGTGTCCCACGAAGAGGTGGCTATTTTTGAATTAATATGCCGGACGTATCGCACGCTCTACAGACTGAAAACTTTACAGTTATAATAAATAGATTTGTAAAAAAAGTACCCTTGAGTTTCATTTGCTTATGATTAATCAAAACAAAATGGTGGAAAGTAATTTTATTTGCATTATAATTTCAAATTTGTGATTTGTTACAATGTTACTTTAGTAGTAAAATGAAAGTGATAAATAATTAATGAACACAATTTATTTCATTAACTTTTATTCGAACTGATGTTCATCAATATCTATGCACTGATAGCAACGAAACAAAAATGAGTCAAGCGTGAAAAATTGCCGAGGTATCAACAGTATCATTTTTTATATTATTTTCTTACTCCGCCATTTTGTTTTGATTAATAATAAGCAAATGAAACTTGAGGGTACTTTTTTTACTTATATATTTATTATAACTGTAGAGTGTGTGATACATCCGGCATATTAATTAAAAAATAGCAACCTCATTGTGGGACACCAGGTATATCTTTTTATGTGTTATGTATTAACTTCCAAGTTCTTGACATGTCCTTTATTTCCTTGGGAGTCTTCTGGGGATGTAATTAACGAACAAAAACAAATCGTGCCTGGAATAAGAAATGAGGACATCCATGCAAAATTGGGAGTTTCTGGACTCCAGAATTTTATGCATCATTACTTTCAATGTTCCGGAATTTATAAGTGATCACAGAATTCCCAAGAAAATATTATTGTAGATGCAGAACAAATTCCAACATTCTATAGAAACTTGAATTTTATTAAGGGGAATCAGGGGTCCGAAATATTTATTTTTTGGACTTTATTGTTTTTTTAATTTTATAATATTTGAAAATCTTATTAATTGATATATAGGGTGATTCAAAAAGAGCGCCGGTTTTGATATATCAAATTAAGAGATTTATTTTATTGAAAAACTGAAAATAAATACATCAGAAAGTTCATCTTTCCTTCCGATTTTATGTATGAAAAATGATGTCATGCATATGTCCTCCTCTACTGCGCTGGCACGCATCAACTCTGTCCATGAAATTGGATATTACTGCACGACAAGTTTCGACTTCCATTTGCCCGATAACCCGTCGAATTTCCTCCTTCAAGTCATTGATGTTTCGGGGTTTATTGGCATACACCAATGACTTCAGATGACCCCAAAGATGAAAGTTACAAGGCGTCAAGTCACACGACCTTGGTGGCCATTGATGGTCGGAATTACGAGAAATGATGCGATCCTGGAACCGTTCACGGAGCAACAACATTGTTTCTCGTGCAGCATGACAGGTGGCACCATCCTGCTGAAACCACAACTCGTCAATGTCCATTCCATCCAAATGACGCCACAAAAACTCCCTAATCATCGTACGGTATCGGTCTCCATTTACTGTCACGGCTTGTCCTTCTTGATTTTCAAAAAAGTAAGGGCCGATGACACCGCCCGACCAAAAGCCGCACCAAACTGTCACTCACTGTGCATACAAGAGAAACTACAACTGAATCGTCAATCGGAATGTTCTCCAAAATAGGAATGAGGTCAAACAATGTTGCCAACCGATAAACAAAAATTTACCAGCTGTTTAAAAACCGGCGCTCTTTTTGAATCACCTTTATTTATTATTGTTGTACGACGTACCTTTCCTACATCTAATGATTTTTTTTTCAATTTGTGCTGCAAATAGATTTTTCTCCGGTGTTTGTGACATTAAGTAGAATTTTTTGCTGTAACTTTGGTTAGAACTAAGCTAGCATGATGATTTTTTTGTTTTGAATTGTTTGGAACTTCTCTGTTGTGCCCCAGTTTTATCAAGATAGTCACAGAATTTTGTGAGTATAGCCACGTTCTAGGACTTTGCCTGTTTCAGTACTAGTGGCTGATATTACTCCATTCAGTGACTGATGGCCCCTTTTTGCCAGGTTCTGTCGAATTGCAGATAAATTTCTATTTTCGTTGTCACAATCAATCTATTTTCCAGCAACAGGTCCTCCTCAACAGGTCGCTTTGTACTGTATGAAGCAAGTTTGCTAATACAATCTTAGTGACTACGAAGCTGGGTGCACTAATGTAAGTTAAATTTTTCAGTTTTGTCATTTCCAAAAAATTCATTTTTTAGCACAGAAGAAACAGTTTCTTCGCAACCACTGAACCAATTTTGATGAAATTTTCAGGGTAGTTATTCTTTATGGGATGCATAGTTTCTATGAATAACAAGTATAAAAAATGTTTTCTAAATTATTTTACAGCTATAAATGTTTTAAAATTTCATAGGTCTGAAAGGTGAGCCAAATTTAATTTTTTATCTTCGTTAAAAACCAAAATATTACAAAACTGTAGGCCTATGTTGAAAGTGTATGTAAAAGCATGATAATGTTGTAAGAAAAAATGCATAATGTTCTAAGCTGTGCAAGCTGAGAAAATGTTACTTAAGTAAGTATGGTGAATTATAAGACTCCCATGTTCCCTTAAAGAAAAAGCTAAATGAAAGTGTATTTATATATTAAGTGACTGTAATGGAACAAACGTCGTCGTCGTCGTCGTCGTCATGGATTAGGCTATTTTAGCTGTGAGCTAAGCCTGTTCCGGCGTCCATCTCCTCCTCGGTCTTCCAATACCTCTTCTACCCCTTGGTATATGATGCCATGCGTTCAAAGGAAGGCGGTCTTGCGGCATTCTGAAAAGATGTTCTGACCATTTTCCTTTGTATTGCTTGATTATGTCAGCTAGCGGTTGTGTTCCACATTCCTCCCTTATTACTTCGTTCCTGAAGCGATCTTCTCTGGTGCATCCCTTTATAGGTCTAAGAAATTTCATCTCTGCTGCTTGAATCTTGGATTCTTGTTTCTTAGACAGCACCCATGCTTCACTTCCATAAGCTAAGGTAGGTATCGCCATAACTCTATAAAATTTCATTAGCGTATCCTTCCTAGCTTTGTTCTTCAGGGACCTACTTATTGCCCCACATACCGAGCTGAACTTTGTTATTTTTTTGCTGGACATCTTTATCCTGGTCGTATGTTATGTCACAACCAAGATATTTAAAATTGCTGGAACAAACGTAATGTAGCTTTAATATTGATCCAAAATCATTGTTCCAGGGATAATGAAATTCCACGACCTGCAAGACCCCATGAGTATCAAGGTGGAGATTATGATAAGGAAGGTAAGAAAACTTAACTACAGTTGTCGTGCATTTTATGTTTTAATGGTTAATGGTGGTTTCTGTTAAAGGCTTATTAAAAGTACTTAATTTTTTTTTGTATAAATTTTGCCAGGAATTTTTATACTTTCGGCATTGAACTTTTTCATAAAAAATGAATTAGTACTGAAATTGTATGTTAGGGTTTCATACTTAATAAATCCATAAAAGGTGGCTTTATAATTTGACAATAAATATTCAGTAGGTTATAAATAGAAAATTTTTAAGTATTTTATAGGTTTGACTAAAAGTATAGTTTGAGTTTTTATTAACTTCGTATTATTGTATTATTATTTTATTAACATAATATCGATTTAGAAATGTTAATTATAGTTAATAAAATTCATTAAGAGCAACTCAAGAATAATAAATTATCATTTTCATCTATTATTGTGCTATCCAATGATTAGATCATTGATTGTAATGTGGTGGCCAGAAGGGGGATCTTCATGTATTAAACTTGGTGCTTAGAATAGTTTTTTTTTGTTTAATGTCCAACTCTTATGCAATCATTGCTAATGCAGACGGTGAGAAGGATGATAGATGAAAATGAGTGATGAAAAAATGCCAGACCTGACCGGGAATTGAACCTGGGACCCCGGCATTGAAGCTAGTTGCGCTAACCACTACACCAACGGGCCGGCCAATTAGAATAGAGTAGGCCTACTGGTATTTCTTCTTGTATTGTAATTTGTTTATCAAAATATTTTCTTCACGTAACTCAGTTGTACTAAAGTTATTTTTTGTTACAAAACATTTTAGTTAGTTTTTTACTTTCTCTTGCCTATATGAATATTATAGGAAGGAAAGTATTGTTTTCATGTTGATTTTTCGAAATCGAGTTTTCACCGGATCTATACGTTTTCAGACCCCCTGAACCCAAAAAACATGTTTTTAGCGATTGGTCTGTGTGTGTGTGTTTGTGGGAGCACCCAAACCAGGAGATTTACGAGTTAACACAGTACCATACGAGGAGGCAAAACAAAACGAGGAGACCTCGTTTTGTACACCCTGTTTTTTTATGTTAGTTAGACGTAAGTTGTCATGATTCGTAAAGATTTTGCATTTTTTTTTTAATTCTCCTCGTTTTGTATTTTTCTACTTTTTTTTGGTTCACAGTAAAATCCACCAGGGCTGCGCTGAATTTCATTTGAACACACTTATATTACACACGCGTAAAAACAACCCAAAGTGAGGTCCCTTTAAATATCTCCTCGGTTTAGCTTCTCTCGATGATTACCACTTAAAAATGTTTACGTTCGACTCCCTCTCCTTTTTTACATTGTTGCCAATGTAGTCTATACGTTATGAAGGTCACCTTACATTTTAATCGTAACTTCGCTTCCAGTCATTTTTTTTCTTAATTTAAAGTCCACTGTAATCATCAACTCGGGGCAATGAATCTTCGTATTCTGAACCAAACTTGTCTATTTTCCCCCTGCGCATACTATCAGAAACCCCTTTAGATCTTATAATATGTTAAATTCCGTTATTCTGACTTGACCATTTATACGATCTCTTAAGTAATACAGAATTTATTTATTAAATGAAAGTGAAATTATAAAAGAAGTAGAGGCATACGGTGTTTTTTTAAATTGCATGATAATTATGGTAAAAATTGAAACTAAATTCTTCACGAAAGAAAATTATAGTAATCCTAAAAATTAATACATCTAAACAAATAGAAAAATTAGGGCTTACAAAAATTAACGCCGTAACAGTGATAAAAATTAAGTAGCCTACCTAAAAAATGTTATCAAAATAATAAAAATTTAACAGAGAATTACATTTGTAAATTTATTGACAATATAATAATAATAATAGAATATCAATAAAGGAATAAGTGGAATGCAACATTTAAAAATAAAATTAATGTAACGTCTTAACAACAGTTTATTTTATTACTTAAAAATAATACAAGTAAAATTAATTTAATTGATTGCATATTTTAACTTATAAAAATAAGAATTACCTTGACGAAATATTGCTTAACACGTGACAAAAGTACAATATTAAAATATTAGGAGCAAAATGAAAGGTCTTTAAGAATTAAAATTTACAAATTCACAAAGATAGTTTTGAATATAAAATTTCAGAAAAAAATTATTGGTAAAACTCCAAAACTCAAACAGTACGCAAGAAATAATAATATTTCAATTACATAATGTTCTTTTTACCTACATAAAAAATTGATAATCGTAATTCTGTCAGTACACTTAGCTGTTTTGTTTAATTAATCGAAATAAGAAAAAACTTAAATATTAACCTGGCCTGTTCTTTTATTTTTTTGTATTTTGTTATATACTTTCCACTTAATTAACTTCCATGATTTAGATGAGAGGCATTCACTGTTTTCCAGGCACTGAATGCATTTATCTTTTGAAGGAACAATATTTTGCACTATTTCTTTTTTGAAAAAGTTTTCAACAGCTTTAGTTTGGTTTTCATCCCAGATTTCTTTTTCCACTGGTTTCTTAGCTTTTTTGCATTTAGTTTTCTTTTTCCATTGGTCCCGTTTGTTTTCTACTTCAGCCTCGTCTGAATCAGTGGTATCTTGCATACGAGTATAACGTGTAACATTTCTCCTAATTTTACTTCTTGTTTTTCTTTTTGTCGAAGTTATTTTAACCTGTAAGTCATCTTTATCACCACCATTTTCTTCTTCAGCAGTGTCCTTTTCTTCATCATCACTGTAATCTTCCAGCTGCGGTACAATATCGTCTATGTCTAAATTGACTTTATCAAGTGACTTTCCATGTTCAAGTTCGCCTCTTTCAAACTGAATTAATAATTTGCTGACTTTAGCCAGTTGAATTGTTGTATCCGGTAAACGATAATAGTCGCGATGAACGTTAATACTGTAACCGAGATGGTTTGCCAAGTGTTCAAGCTCATTATTTGTTAAATTTAAAATCTGTGATACTGTGGCAATGCGTTTTCTTAAATTGGTAGAAGTTAAATAATTAGAATTTGTAGCGCCACATTTTTGTGCCGCTTCTCTTAATGCGTCACAACCACGAATATGCGAGTCTCCGTTCTGTTTAGGAAACAAGTATTTATTAGTGCCAGGAACGCAGAAATTTTTTCTGTTTATGATTAAGCAATCAATGTTCTTAACCATGGTAGGGGTCAACAACAAAGGTACTCCTCTATCATGTTTCCCTCTTATTGTCAGTAGCGTCATTCTTTTGGTGAGTAATTTTTCACATTTTGACAACGATGCTTCAATTTCACCTTTTTTCTGATGATGAGGTCTTTCTAAATAAGTATTTAATTTCCACATCACCACATCACCAACTCGTTTTCTGTTAAATGTCACAACATGAGCGAGAGTAAGAATAAGCATCTCCTTAAAATCCCCTGCGTTTCCTTTTGAATTACTTAACAACTTGTACAGTTCTTCCTGTCTTTCGTTTATATAAAAATTAAATTTCTTTATGTCTTCAGCAACTGGTAGCAGTGATGGTTTATTCCATCGACTTTTATCCAGCATTTTTTTAGCGCGTTGTAATATTCGATGTGACCACTCCAAATCATAAAGTACCATTAAATCATCTGCCATTTTTCTTTTTGTTTCATCACCTTCCATAATTGCTTCACACTTTACTAACCGGCAACACTTTTTTAAAGTGTAACCAATCTTTAATGCTACAGAAGGTCTTGAATTTTCCTCTCCCAAATTATTTAACCCTCCAATATCTCTAGCACACTGAATTAGTAACTCAAATTTGGATGGATCAATTAATTTTCGAAGAGTAATATCATCCTCGAATTTCCGTTCTACTATTACCAATCGTGCTACCTCACGAAGTTTCTGAGAAATGTACGATGAAAGATGATCCTGTCCTTCAAATTATTCGCACAACATAGCACCGTATTTCATTATTAGTTCATCATTTCTTGCTACTAATGAAATGTGATCATTTTTCATGTTTTTTAAAATTGTTTTCAGTTTTTTAGTAACTACATCTGGATTACTGAGAAGTATTTCACCCACAGTTACGGCATTGTTGCGTTTCTCGTTTATTTTTGGATTTAATTTACACTTCCGGACATGAACTGATATTTTGCTTCTTTTATAAAAACCAAGGCAAAATTCGCAAGGTAAAAATTTTTCGGGACTGCATGAAGAGTCAGGCCTGCGACAAGTTAAAAGCGTTCCTTTCCGTTTTAAGAGAGCGTCTTTATTATGAATGAAATTTCCTTTTCTACGGAGAACTGAAATTAATAATCGCCTGTCTGACGAACCTTTCTTTTTCCCAAGAAATTCGTTGACTTCTTTTTCCTCCGAGTGTACACTCTGGAAATGTTCGGGTAATTTTGATATAAGTTTTCCACAGTACAAACAAGCGTCTTTCTTATCCCAAACTCTACAAAATTTAGAATTGTTTGTTTGTGAAACAACTATTTTTCTAGGAGAATTTTTTTTATTTGTATTTGATTGGATTTGTTCATTGATTTCATCTGAGTCGTAGTTCTGAGACGAAGACGATGCCGTATCTAGAATTGGTGAAAATGACTCCTCATTTGCCTTCTCATTCCTTATAGATGGGATTTTCTCATTTACTATAACTGTTTCATTATTACTATTCTTTCTTACATCTGTAGGAAACGCTTCCTTTATTTTGCGACCATCTGATGAATCGTCACTGCTACTATAAGGCACCAAACTCGTTGACGAAACATTGAACTTTGGAAAATTTACTGGGGTTCTTTTTTCCTTTTTGTCTAAGTCAATTTCAGTTTGATTTGATGTTGATTTCTTACTTTGTAAAGTTCCTTAAGATGTACCAAGAGAATTAATTTTCACATAAATATCTGTGGAACCTGTAAAAAATTAATTGAAAGACTTGATAAAAGAATTCCTGTATAAATGAAAAAAAAATAATGATGTGATAGCAAAACACAAAGTCTCGCAACGTGGAATGTATTAGGCCATAGCATCCATATCCACATAGCGTCCATGTATTGAGTGAAATATTTTTTTAATTCATTATATATTAACACCGAAAGCAAGCTTACAATGAAGTTTATTGGCAATGATATGTAACACGTCTTCGCCACAGATTATGATTTACTGAGAGATACAGTATTATTTTTAACAGAGAAAATTTTAAACCTCTCTTGTATAGACCAATAATATTTTTAGTAATACAGTTTGACGTAACATCGAAAAAAGGTCATTTCTATCGTTGTATATGTCTTCTACTTCTTCCACCGACATTCACGATTTTTTACATCCTAAATATTCCTCGCGAGTGTGGAATAATTACTTTTAGGGCTATAATACAAAACGGGATACATTCCTCAAATGTGATGTTTTAGAAAAAAATACACGTTTTTAAAATATAAAAAATTAATTAAAAATTAATATCTCAATAACCGTATAGGCCAACACGATAATCGGGTAAGTATAATTTTTTATTCGTGTATGCCTACAGTAATTTTGGCAAAATAAATCGTTAAATAATAACTACAATGAATACAAAGTTATGTTGTTGTTTAGGTCATCAGCCAAAAGGCTGGTTTGAACCTGTAGAGGTTTTACTAAGTAAATCGAGGAGTGAGGTGGTTTACCATTGCCTTCCTCACTGAGTGGAAAAGTACACTTATCAGCATGCCGGGCCCTCTGAAAAGCATATATTTTCCACTCTGCAAATGACACTTTCACTTCATTCACCACAGGGTCTGGCTTTATAATGAAATCCATTACTTTCAGACGAGATAACTCTGATTAGTGTCCTTTACACCTCTACCTCTTCTGTTCTTAAATGATTCAGTCATTTAATTGGCTGACCATGTGATAAGAAACAGAACTATTTATTTTAGCCCTGCAACTAACAGAATGAGTGTAAATAACAAAGTTATAAAAGCAAAAATAACTGTGTTAAAAATAAGTAAGTTACGGTAATGTTTGGGGTCAATAAAATACAATAAAAAAAACCAATCAATGATCTAAAAAAAATGAAAATCTTTACAATTTTCTCTCTCTTTCTTGGAATTCTGTAAATAATTATTACATACCATTTGAAAGTAGATAATATTAATAGAGAAAATAGATAAAGTAATAATAGAAAATAGATAATCACAAAACACAGAAAAAAAATTAACCAAAAAAATGTCTCGCCAGAATACCATCAGATGGTATTCGCTAACAACAGAGATCATGCACCCTTCATTTTAGGAGATAATGACGCTATTCGCTGCTCTGTAATCTACAATTCTTTTTAGCAAAGATATGTACTCGTGAAGGTTTTTCACAGAAAGATAAAATTAAATAAATTTTAAGTGAAATTTTTAGATGAATTTTGTAAAATTTTATAACTTTTTCAAAAGACAAATTTTACATAATTTAATGAAATAACTGATTCATGTCGCAAAATTATGAACACTAATAAGAACAATGTAGGGCTTAAATTTATTTTAAGTCACACAAACTACTTCGGTTTTATTTTTATTTTTTATTTTATTAATTTATCAACTTAAAATAAATTATTTGAAAAATATCATGAAGACTTACCTGAGATAGAAGTTGTTTTTCTGTTCGTCGCATCTTCCTTTCACATGACAATTTAACTTAAAAATATGAAAAACGTGTGAGTTCCTCACACTTTATTTCCGTCGCAGTAAAAGAAAAAAATGAAAAAACTAAAAAAAAATCAGGGTCCGTATCATAATTCGCAACTTGTTAATTTTTTTCATACCCCTGTCTCTATTGAGTATCAAGGTGGTCTGGTTATAAAACATTTTAAAAATTACTTTCTGTCCACAAAAACTACATTTCATAGGGCATTTTAACCGTTGTATTTTCCTTCTCATGTACTCACAAATTGTTCCTTGGATTCAGATAATCTAAACTAACCATGTATGAAGCGCAGTAGCACACTGTTGGTGATTTACTGTCGATATTATGCCAGTGGCAAAGGAAAATGAAAATACGACTTAACGTAAAAAGAAAAATATAGTTTAGTGCCGAGTTTTTGTACCATTCATATTTCTGAATTTTTATTAAAATGGTTTCTTTTATTTATTTTGTATTATCGGAAAATTTAGCACTTAAATCAATCTTTTGTTAAAAAAACAAATCTTAAATCTTTTTCGGAAAATTATTAATTTATTATTAACGTAATAGTAATAATTAATTAATAACCCTATAATAAATACTATTTTAAATTATCACAATTTGTATAATTTTTTTTATTTTTTGCACTTGGTTTGTCACTACTGATAACACTTGTTCAGGGGTGGATCCAAGACTGATTTTTGGAGAGGCTCCGAAGTTTGGAGTCCTGCATACCCACCCAAACTCGAGATGGCAGGTCTGGGGTTCTCCCGGAAATGTTTGTAAAATGTTAACAAGTAAATATCTTTTTCTGATTACCCTTATACATCTGATGATTACTTTTTAAGTTTATAAATTTTTTGTTAAAAATTAGAAAAACATACATCAGGAAATAAGAAAAAAAATGTACACAACATTAATTTATAAGAGACCTAGAGTATATGGTAATTCGTGTGAAAAACATACGCGCACATTATTGTATCAAGACTGGGGAATAAAATAAAAATACAAAAGTTCCTTCTAATTTCTATTTAATACTTAATTGTTAATAATTCTCAACAACATTGATTTTCTTCATACTTAATATACTGTGTTACAAGGTCATTATAAACAAGAAAATTGAAAAAAGTTTCGCAGAATGACAGCTAAAAAAATACAAAAATGTTCCGGAAACAGAGGTTGCTCGTGAGATGAGAGAAGTAGGAGTTTTACCGATGTTGCTATGAAATTTCAGACGTTTTGAAGGCAGAAAAGATGTTTCCCTGCCCTCATGTTTGCCTGCGTTAGGTAAAGAAAGATTTTTTTTTCAAAATTGCTTACCTTAAAGGTTATCAAGGCAAGGTAATCATGTAAAGGTTAAGTTACTGCAATCTTTGATGTATAAAAGACATCACCAATCAGTGAATCTCCGGAACTACAATTCATAGGTCTACAATATTCAAATTTGAGTGCTCACGAAGGATTTTAGAAAATTCATTTTATAACTGCCAAAATCCCGGTAAAATCGTCAAAATTTGTAAAACTATCCCTCCCAAACAATAACATCTTCGTAGGACTGCACGAAATGCGGCAACTATGGGCCGCAGGTGTTAGTGTCGTGTAGGGTTTTTTTGTAGTTTTACTTCGGATTTGTGTGTCCTTTCGGCTAATCGCAGAAGATGATAAGATGGATGAATTTTTTTAGCTTATGAAAAGATGCCATGCCTAAGCGGGATTGGAACCCGCGACCGCCGGGTCAAAAGCCGAGACGCTAACAACTCAGCTACAGCGGCAGGCCGTGTAGCGTTTTTAAAATCAATCTACCAAACTGGGAAAAATCTATGTAATAACAACGGTTCATCACTAAATCTCGAGAATCACAATGCCTACAAACTTAAAATTTGGCAGGTATGCAACCCCTTACGATTTAGGACCTTAGTAAGAAAGGATTTTTGAAAATTCAATGTTGATCGGAGAAAACTCCGCAAACGAAATTTCCGTAAAGTTTGGAAATAAACTACTCCTCTCAAACCGCAACACCTATGTACGCGAAATTTGGAACGTATGTGCCTCTTAGGTGTTATATTTTTGAGTAGGTAAGGGTTTTTAAAAATAAAATATAATTAAATCGGAGAAGTGGATTAATCTACATTTTTAACACCTACGCACTGATCACGAAATCTCCGAAACCATACAACTCGCAGTAACTTAAAATGTAATAGGTATGTCCTCCCTTAGAGTTAAGTAACAGCTACCAAAAATTTTTTGAAAATTCCATTTGTATTGGCGATAATCCCAGAAAATCAATTGCAGCACAAACAAAAATTATTTCGTTTCTCCTATACGAAAATACCTTAAAACGTGAAAGTCAGTGTCTGCGCTTAAAGTTAACACATTCTCACAATATTGACAAATTAAATATCAACTCATAGCGCATTTTACTCGTTTAAAACTTTCCGTTATTTTAGATAGATACTATAGATACGATATTGTGGATAGATACGAGTATTTATGTTAAAAGATATTTATGTTTAATTGAAAAATAGTTATCCATTAATTTTCATGATAATATCTGTAAGGTTATAGCTAGAAGTTAATTAGCTCTGGACTTATTCCCATTTATATGTGTAAATTCGTAACTATCCGATTAGGATTATAGGTCTACTATATGAAAATCTGGCTTTCATTTTCAAAAAAAAATAATGGTACTAATATTATTATTTATCTAGATGTACAGACTTTGAAATCACTAATAGGATGTTACCATTCAGCGAGTTGTAGGCTTTTGTAAGAGTATCTTAAACAAGTATAATAAAGACTACACGAATTATCTAGTTTAAACATCGCTCAAGGAATGTGTACATTTCTTTTCTTCTAAAATTGGTTTGTGGGGCTTTACCCCAAAATCTTGACATTAAAGGGGACATGAAGACGTGTGGTTAGCGAAGATGATGGAGAGTAAAAATGATTCCATTATTCGGGTTACGGCTTGCAGTTTGTCTCTACGTGTAGTGTGGAACTGATCTATAATGTGGAAATTATAAGTAAGAGTACAGTAAAAAAACAAAGAATTACGTTTGGCAACATTGAGATGACTAATAACTACTCTGCTATCCTGTCATTTAAATTTCTCCTCGGTTTGGCTTTTCAGTTCCGATTGCCTTCACACGCGTGGCGCGAAATTTAGCCACGCCTCCTCCTCGTTTTATGCACGCACTGTGTGTCAAAAAATTTACAAAAATGTTAATAAAATGGTGTGTTAATAGTGCACCACATCTAACCAAGTGAGAACTGTGCAAAAAATGAAAAAAATATTATAAATTAAGGTAGACCTCGTTTTGGCAATTTCTACCGGTCTCCTCACTTGGTGCTTTCAACCGGTATGTGTGTGTGTGTGTGTGTGTATACAAAATATCTCAAGAACGGAACATCGTACGAACTTGAAACTTGAAACTTAAGTTACATACCCTTACCGGACCCGACACGAACATTTTCATCAAAATCGGTAAACCGGAAGTAGTAGTTTATTTGTATAATTTTTCACTTTTTTGCAATTTTCTCAAAAACTGGTCCTACGATTTTTTTTAAAATCGCCTAATTTACTCGTTTTTTATTCTCTACAAGATAGGGTAGGCGCCATTTTTGCTGAAATTCTCGGTGAGGCTGTTTTTACGTAAAAACATAGTTTTTTTAAGATTACGGCTTTAATATGCAATCTAACGCAAAAATTTATATAATAAAAATTGTAGAAAATTAAAAATTCTACAACTTTTATTTCAAACATTTTTTTGTATAACGCTTAGTTTAGCGGTAATTGGCGATTTTCTGTTTTTTTTCTCATGAAAACGTGTGAAAAATTGATTTTTTTAAGATTTCGGCCTTAGTATGCATTTTATGACAAAAGTGTATATAATAAATTTTATAGGAAACAAAAAGATCTACAACTTTTATTTATAACATTTTTCTCTACAGAGCCTAGTTTAGCGTGAAAGAGTGATTTTCTGTATTTTTAACCCAAACTGAGGTTAGTTTTCATTCTGCGTCTTTCACTCATGATTAAAATTAGGTTATGTTTATTGAGGTTAGTTTTTGTTTATTTCTAAAGTTACATTATATTGTTAATTATTTGCATTGGCAAGAGAAAGTTGTGTGAGTGTTTCACACCAGATGTTTTGTTTATCTATTCCCTATAAACAAAAAATGTTCTTTCAGAGAATATCTGAATCCATATGACCCCTGACGTATATTAACCCTATGCCAAGGGTAGTCATGTGTAAAGGCTGTTTCTTTAGGGCATTGTGACATGCCCATAACTGGACCTACAAGTTTATCTAGCTTCCAACTCAAATCTATTTTTCAACCTAGAGTTCTGCTGAGATTTACACCCAAAATCCCGCTGGGTTACTCAGCTTGCAAGAACTGTAACTTTCTTGGCTTGTAGGTTAAGCAATGGATTTGAAGTGAGAAAACCTACAGTTCAGCCGTTCTTAGTTTGCTCCTACAGTCAACAAACAAAAGCCACCTACTACAGGGTGCACGCTAGAGTCTGCGACTTTACGGATGTCGCATTCCTATTAAGTTAACTATTTTTTAAATTATAAGTACTTAAAGTACTAAAAACACCAGTCATGTTATGATGTAGGTCTAACAATTTCATTTAGAAAAATACTTTTATCTTCTTCTTCTCATGGTGCATATCCGTTTCGGATGTTTGCGATCAGCAAGGCTATTTCTACTTTGTTTGTCGCTATTCTGAACAACTCGTTGGAGGTCTTCCCACACCACGCCCTCAGATTCTGCAGCCAGTATACTCTCCTACGCCCCGGTCCTCGTCTTCCGCTCACCTTCTCCTGTATTATGGTTTGAAGCAGAGCATACCTTCCCTCGTTCCTCATAATATGGCCAAAGTACTGCAACTTCCGAATCTTGACAGTGTCCATGATTTCCTTCGCTTTCTTCATTCTTTGAAGGACTTGGATGTTTGTAATGCGGTCCCTCCATGATATTTGCAACATTCTGCGATATAACCACATTTCAAAGGCTTCCAGCTTCTTCGTGATAGCCGCGTTGAGTGTCCATGATTCGACGCCGTTCAACAAGATCGAAAATATATAACATCTGAGCATGCGCATCTTGATGTCTAAATGCAAATCATGGCATTTGAAAATCTTGCTCATACTGTTGAAGGCAGCTCGTGCTTTCCCGATTCTGCACCTGATCTCCTGAGTGTTATCCCACTGTTCATTTATCATGGTGCCCAAATACGTTGTCTGTGTCACCCTTTCTATAGGTTGGTCGTGGACATAAAGGTTGGCATTGGTGTTGTTTTCCTTATTAACCACCATAAACTTGGTTCAAACATTACCACTATGCGGTTCATCAACCTTTGTAGTCCTTCCAGGCTGTCAGCAAAAATCATGGTGTCATCAGCATACCTAATATTATTCACCCGTGTACCATTCAACAAGATGCTTTCCTCCACTCCTTCCAGAGCCTCTCGGAAAATTTGTTCCGAATAAACATTGAACAATATGGGTGACATAATACATCCTTGTCTCACTCCTCTTGCCACTGGAAATTCCTCAGTCTCTCCTTCCTCTAATCTGAGTGCCGCTGACTGGTTCCAGTACAGGTCAACAATTATGCGGAGGTCCTTGTCATCAATTCCAATGCGTTTTAACACGTCCATCAATCGATGATGCTGCACCCGGTCAAATGCCTTTTTATAATCTATCAGACACACTACTATACTATATTAGAACACTACTATACTATACTATAGAATACTTTTATAAGTATTTTCTATTTAAATACTTTTGAAAGTATTTTGTTGTTACTTTTTAATCAGCGTGTACACATTTTTATATAATGCGTTTGCTCAGTGACGTCATTATTTGTTTACATTAGGAGCAAACTAAGAGAGGCTGGACTATAGGTGAATTCTCTCAGTAAATTCTTATATATCACTAATGGTAGTGCCTTATGCTTGATCATTCCAATTCGCCAGAACTAAAGCCCTCTCCTGGGATAATCCGTGGGCCCACAGAAATATTGAAAGGCCCATATTTAACTGTGACAAAAATTTAATAAAAATAGGTAGAAAAATCTGGTGTGAAACACTCACACAACTTTCTCTTGCCACTGCAAATAATTAACAATAAACCTAACATTAGTAATAAAACATTAGAAATAAAAAAAACTAACCTCAAAAACATAACCTTATTTTAATCATGAGTGAAAGACGCAAAATGAAAATCGAACTCAGTTAAGCTTAAAAATTCGGAAAATCACTCTTTCACGCTAAACTAGGCTCTGTAGTGAAAAATGCTTTAAATAAAAGTTGTAGATCTTTTAATTTTCTATAAATTTTATTATATACTTTTTTGTCGTAAAATGCGTACTAAAGCCGAAATCTTAAAAAAATCGATTTTTCACACGTTTTCGTGAGAAAAAATCAGAAAATCGCTAATTACTGCTAAACTAAGCGTTATACAAAAAAATGTTTGAAATAAAAGTTGTAGAATTTTAAATTCTCTACAACTTTTCTTATATAAATTTTTTCGCTAAAATGCATATTAAAGCCGTAATCTTAAAAAAACAACGTTTTTATGTGAAAACAGCCTCACCAAGAATTTCAGCAAAAATGGCGCCTACCCTATCTTGTAGAGAATAAAAAATTGAATAAACCAGGCGATTTAAAAAAAAATCGTAGGACCAGTTTTTGAGAAAATCGCAAAAAAGTGAAAAATTACACGAATAAACTACTACTTCCGGTTGACCGATTTTGATGAAAATGTTCATGTCGGGTCCGGTAGTGGTATGTAACTTAAGTTTCAAATTTCAAGTTCGTATGATGTTCCGTTCTTGAGATATTCTGTTCACACACAGACACACACACAGACCAATCGCTAAAAACATGTTTTTTGGGTTCTGGGGTTCTGAAAACGTATAGATCCGGTGAAAACTCGATTTCGAAAAATCGACATGAAAACAATACTTTCCTTCCTATATATTCATATAGGCAAGAGAAAGTAAAAAAGGGTAAGGAACGGTAAGGTGGTGCAAAGAATGGCTTTAGACAGGAAAGAGTTTGGTTACTTCAACGCTGTAAGGCACATATGAAGTAAAATCAGAAAAGATAAAATTTTTAGTTTAGAATAATAGTTACTGTGATTGTTATACACAATTGCTAAACATAACACTTAAATCTTATTTCCTTGTTCATCCAAATTTTTGGTCACCAAGACTGGGGCCGGTCCCATCAAGTCTGGTTGAACAGGAAATTACTTTATTGATTATAGTATAATTTTTTTTCTCTTAGAAGCTGTTATAAATATAATTATTATGAAAAATGATACTGGAAGTAAATTTATTTATGTAGAAAACTAATGTTTACACATGCTGCTGTGCATGTGTTTGCGGTTGATCTGTTGCACCAGAAACAGCGAAACAGATCAAGTTTTTTGTGCTATAATTTTGTGAAAGTCTAATAAGCTTGGGTTTTAAATAAATACAATTATGTTATGTGAACGATTTATTGTGTTACGTATATAAGTAAGGGGTGTGTTGTATGTCATGTGTTGTCTTCTTCAGAGGATGATGAAGGTGAACAAATGGACTATGACGCAAAACAACAGTTGCAGCAGCAGCGTCAGCAACAATCTCATATCCATCCACCACAATCACATCATTTAAATAGACAGGCAAGTCGTTCAGACGATTTCAAAAACCATATGATTTGTCAGATATTTGTTGTTTCTTTTTTTTCCGTATTCAATCACTCTTAATGATCTGTCATTCACCAGAGTAATTCGCACAAATTGTTCATTAGTTGCACCTACTTTTGTTTTTATAAAAACTTTTGTATGTTTTGTAGTATTGTTCTCTTTTATACAATAATTTAGTTTTCCTTTAACAAATGCTTTCATGAATCTTCAATCATTTATCTCTTGCCATTTAAAATATAGTTTTTGTTTCATTATTACTTTCATCACTTCAGTACTCAACCTTGTATTCATATTGAATCTATTTATAAAATCTTTTAATTATTAAAATATTTTGTAATCAAGTAAGTGTTTGCATGTTATAGTCACTTGAGCCACGAGTTTGCCCTTGCAACGAGGGGTAAAGGGGGAAAAGCATCAGTACGCATGCGCGACTGCTTTAATTTCAGTATGACAAACATAACAACTTATACTATACCCTGAGCATACACAGTATATCGCGGAACCTTTTGTAGGTTAACTGTTTGTTACTGTAAACACAAATATCAGTTTCTCGAAAACGTGGTCAAACTATTCACAGTGCTGAACGCAATGTAATAAAATGTTGTGAAGTTGAAGTTAAACAAAAATGCCTATTCGTGCCTCTTAACAAAACCCGTGTGCGAGCGGCTAACTACTGTGATGTTTCTCTTTCCACAATTCGAAAAATAAATAAGGAAATTAAGAACGTGAAGAAGCTATTCTTTAAGAGTTTTGTTGACACCTGGTAAAAAAAGAAAACGGTTATGTAGATACTAGAGAGACTGATAATGAAAACGCCGATGACAGCAATAGTAAAAGAAGGCGATTCATTCATAATTACAGTAAATCAAACATTTCTAGTCATGTAATTAAGCTATAAGCAATATTACAGGTCATATTTATTTCTTATAAGGTTTTTATGAGAAAACATTTTCTCGGAATAAACCGCAGCTTACAAAATGTATTTAGAAACTGCACGGTAGTGAAATATACGAGTACTGTCTCACTCTTGAGGTTGGCAGCACTGCAAATATTTCACTGCCCTTCCTCACAGCCCATAGATATGCAAAGGCAATCTCGTGACTTCAGTATCTATAGTTTAGAATCAGTTTACTGATAATTTTATATATGGTATACCGTTATTATTTAAGTAATTAGTTAGCATCATAGCAGCAGAATCTATATTAATATAATGAGTTCTAAAAAAACCTTTTAATAATCTCCTTTTTTCATTGCTTTCCTTTTCTTTTTTCTCTAATTTCTTACGAGCATTTTCACGGTGTGCACCACTTCATCAGGAAATATCATAAAGCGTCTAGAAATATTTTTTCAAGTTAGTATTCAAACTTTGACAAAGTAAGATGCATTCTTCACAATATTTCTAGAAGCTTTATGACATTACCTGATGAAGTGTAGCACACCGCGAAAGTGCTTGCAATAAATTTAAGACAAAAAAAGGAAAGCAGTGAAATAAGGTGAATATTAATTATTTTTTTAAAAACTCATTATATTATTACAGTATACTGAGTTGTAATGTCAAATTTCAAATTCCGTTACAGTTGCTATTTATTTTTGAACTCTCAGCTTCACTCTTGATTTCATTAGTAGAGTTTATGTAATTGTTCAGTTTAATTTGATTTAATTTAATAATCCACTGAAAATTTTAATCAGTTCTTGATTTCGCAAAAAAAAGAAGAGAAAACTACTTTGTTGTAAGAATTTTAATGTATGCAAGTGTGCGTGTGCGCATGTTTGTGTTACATGGAGTTTTACTAATTAGGTCACAGTTGGCTGCAATTAATGAATGCAGCCAGTGCATTGAATTTTTAAAATATGTTTCATCTGTCTGTGTTGGATGTTATTAAATAAATTTTAAAAAGATTATCTATATTAAAAGTTCAAGTTTCTCTGTACTTTCATTTGTTTTATTGCACTACTTATATGAATTTCTACTAATGATTTGAGGTCAGTGATGTGGTTTATTTACATTTCACTTTAGAGTTAATTTTAATAATTTTTCTTTTAGGTTCGGATATCAAGTTAACTCGGTATCTCAATCTAGTTGCTTGATATCAAGTATTTTTATTAATTAACGTAAAATTATGGTCGCTACCACACTAATTGTACTACACTACTACTGCCATTTTTTATAAGGTCATAATTATGATTTTACTGTATAATAACAGGATTTTACTGCTGATGGTTCTTATTAATGTCAATTTTTGAATGTTTTGTCTCTTGTTGGATGTTTTACGTGATTGTAAATCATAAATTTTGTTTTTGTCATATGTGTTACGTACTTCCGTAACAAATTATCTCTTAAATTTTTCATGTAGCTCTGAAAGGTTTTTACTGAAAGATTTTATTTCTATTTTAAACATATCATAATGTAACATTTTAAGTCATTGAAAATCGTTTTTAAATCAAGCAATTTTCCATAGTTGTTGCAAATTTTATTATGGAGATGGCTGGTTATGGAATAATTCTATTAATACTTGACAAAATTGTGATTTTTCACAAGGTCTTGTATGTGAGCATGTAAGTGCCTGCACGTATGTATATTGTGTTCTTCAGCAAAAGTAAGGAAGTTAACTTAAACTTTCTGGCTTAAATTTTCTCTTCTTTGCTGTTTTTTTGTTAAATTTCCAGTACAGTTGTGAAATTTGGTGTCGTAGATTAATAAAAAAAATTTCAAAAACTAATGATTTTGACAAAAGTTGTAACTAATTTTGTCATGATTAGTACGATGGTTTGTAAAAGTCTGTGTAAAGCTCAGTCTCTTTGGAAAAACAACTTAAAAAAAATTCAAGTGTGCATTTTAGAGATGAACACACACAGATGAAACATATTTTAAAAACAACTTAAAAAAATTCAAGTGTGCATTTTTAGAGATGAAGCACTTACAAAACATAAAACATGCTGTTAATTTTTTATGTAGCTTAGCAGTAGCACATAATTTTCAGTAAATCTCATTAAATTTTTTGTTAATTCAGTTTAGAGCAAAATTTCTGTGTTTAAATTCCAACATTATTGTTAAAATTGTCATGCATGTCAATAAATATCAATAATACCAAAGTTGTGCTAAAACAAGTGGTGTAATAAAGCCGTTTTTAGTACTCGTATTATGGGTTTTAGTGGATCTTGTAGCTTAGATCGGCCAGAACTAGTGAAGGGAAACAGAAAGCCCATGCTAGTTTCCTTTGATGAGGAGAGTAAATCAAATATGGCTAGAGTAATATGAATAGAGGTGTCTTTCATTGAAAATTTAATTGTGTTCTGGTCCCAGTACACTGTATTTAATATTTATATATTATAAATTATTAACAATAAAAAAAACTGGTGTGAACACTCATATGACTTTCTCTTGCCAATGCAAATAATGAACATTATAATCTAACATTAGTAATAATACATTAGAAATAACCAAAAAAACTAACCTCAAAAAACATAACCTTATTTTAATCATGAGTGAACGATCCAAAATGAAAATCAACCATAGTTTGGCTTAATAATACGGAAAATCATTCTTCATGCTAAACTAGGCTCTGTAGAGAAAAATGCTTAAAACAAAAGTTGTAGATCTTTTAATTTTCTATAAATTTTATTTTATACACTTTTGTCGTAAAATGCATACTAAGGTCAAAATTTAAAAAAATCCATTTTTATACGGATTTTCATGAAAAAAGACTGAATGTCACAAATTACCACTAAAATAAGCATTTGAAATAATTTAAATAAAAGTTGTAGATTTTTTTTAAAATTGTCTACAACTTTTATTGTATACACTTTTGTGCAAAAATGCATATTAAGGCTGCAATCTTTAAAAAAAAAAACATTTTTTCTATGAGAGCACAGCCTTCCCAAGAATTTCAGTAGACATAGCACCTACCCTATCATGTGGAACACAAAAATGTAGTAAATGCGGCAATTTAAAAAAAAGTTGTAGAAGCCTTTTTTGAGAAAATTGCAAAAAAGTGAAAAATGACACGAATAAACTACTACTTCCATTTGACCAATTTTAATAAAAATGTTCCTGTCGGGTCCTCTAGTGGTACCTAACTTAAGTTTCAAGTTTCAACTTCATATGATGTTCTGTTCTTGAGATATTCTCTTCACACACACACACAGGCCAATCGCTAAAAACATGTTTTTTGGGTTCAGGGGGTCTGAAAATGTGTATATACGGTGAAAACTCGATTTCGGAAAATCAACATGAAAACAATACTTTCCTTTCTACATATTCATATAGGCAAGAGAAAGTGAAAATTGGTTAATAATAAAAAGATTGTAGGCCTACCCCACAAAATAGAATTTTTCAGGGGAACCAAAGAACTTTTATAAAAAAATTCCATGTGAATAAATAGCACCTCTGTGGTATTTGTAAGAGAGAAAATATTCTTCTGATTCATCGCAATTCTTTAGTTACCCTTAAATAACTGGCGCTCAATAATCAGAATACAACCTTTCTACACAAAAATCTCACTTTCAACAAAATTATTGGTTACAACTTTTCTGCTGGAAGCTATTCACATTAAGCATATGGTTTAATACTTATTTCATTTTTGTACTTAGTGTGGTTATTTTAAGCGGTGTTGCAATATGCATTGGTAATTGTATGCTTGTGAACAAACTTTCATAATTTTGTTGATTTTTGTGTTTTGTTTTAAACTAAGTTGTGTTTTATTACTGTACTCTGGTCTGGTTATGTACTTTTAAATTGGACTTATTCTTGATTCAAGTACTTTATTTCATTGTCTTATTCTTGGTTATTCTTCGAGATTTCCTTTTACTAATTAATTTATTTTGATTACCTAGTTGTCATTCTGCAGATGATTCTGACGCATGGTTTGGTGTATGTAAATATTGCAATGCTGTTTGCATGCTGTTTTGTCACATTTTATTAAATTATTTTTTGTGTAACTCCAACAATTAAATAAATTTTTTGGAAAAAATAAAGTGATATTGGGAAAAATAGTATTAAAAAAATAAAAGTATTTAACAGATAGTAATAACTTGCATGATAGGTCTTATAGTACTTTTAGTTTATTCATTAACAATGTCATAAAAGTTGATGTGTTCCAAGTAGGATATCTGACCAATATAAGAGGAAATAAATGTACAAATTGAATACTGTTCAATTGGATCATTAGGGACTGAAGCCAATCCAGAATAACAAAAACCAGGTTAGATAGAGAATGTAGGAGAAGTTAGGAAAAGAAAACGTAAAATGTGAGGAAAATCAAAAACAACGTATTAACAAAAAATCTGGTGTGAAACACTCACACAACTTTCTCTTACCAATGCAACAAATTAACAATATAACCTAACAGTATTAATAAACCATTAGAAATAAAAAAACTAACCTCAATAAACATAACCTAATTTTATTATGAGTGAAAGATGCAAAATGAAAATCAACCTCAGTTTGGCATCAAAATGCAGAAACTAAACTAAACTACGCTCTGTAGAGAAAAATGCTCTAAATAAATGTAGATTTTTTTAATTTTCTATAAATTTCATTACATACACTTTTGTCGTAAAATGCATGCTAAGGCTGAAATCTTAAAAAAAAATCGATTTTTTTACACATTTTCGTGAGAACTTAAAATCGCTAATAACCGCTGATCCAAGTGTTATAAAAAAAAATAATTTGAAATAAAAGTTGTAGGATTTTTAATTCCCTTCAACTTTTATTGTATACATTTTTGCGCTAAATTGCATATTAAAGCCGCAATCTTAAAAAAAACAATTTTGTAAGGAAAAAACAGCCGCCCCAAGAATTCCTTCCTATACGTTCATATAGGCAAGAGAAAGTAAAAAGATCTCTGTTTATTGAATGAAAAACATTTTTAATATTTATTCGTAAATACGCTAACACCAGATAATATGATTTTGCATTCCAGTTTGAGCAATAACACTGGCCTTAATCTCCCAAAAAAAATCAATTTTCATTTTCTAAAATGTTTATTTCATTTTCTAGCGCTCTCTACTAAATGAATAAAAATTCCTTACCTTTGTAATTTTATTTTTATTGATAAATTGTTGTAGTTAACACGTAAAGCATGGAGGCAAGAATCATGGTTGCACCTTTATGCCAGCTCAGCGCTGCATATTAATCAACCAGTTAGTTATAAATAATTGAGCACATTTTAAAGGTGAATAGAAAATAACATATATAAAAAAAATCTGGTGTGAAACACTCACACAACTTTCTCTTGCCAGTGAAAATAATTAACTATAAACATTAACATTAGTAATAAAACATTAGAAATAAACAAAAAACTTACCTCAATATAAATAACCTAATTTTAATCATGAGTGAAAGACGCAAAATGAAAATTCACCACAGTTTGGCTTAAAAATATGGAAAATCACTTTTTCATGCTAAACTAGGCTCTGTAGAGAAAAATGCTATAAATAAAAGTTGTAGATCTTTTAATTTTCCTTAAATTCGATTATATACACTTTTGTCATAAAATGCATACTAAGGCCGAAATCTTAAAAAAATCGATTCTTCACACGTTTTTGTGAGAAAAAACAGAAAATTGCTAATTACCGCTAAACTAAGCGTTATACAAATAAATGTTTGAAATAAAAGTTGTAGAATTTTAAATTCTCTACATTTTTTATTATATTTTTTATTATATAAATTTTTGCGCTATAATACATATTAAAGTTGCCCATAACAGGCAGGTGGAGTGTCAAATTATTTACACTCAATCTGTTCGTTGCAGGGCTAAAATAAATAGTTCTGTTTCTTATCACATGGTCAGCCAATTAAATGACTGAATCATTTAAGAACAGAAGAGGTAGAGGTGTAAAAGACACTAATCAGAGTTATCTCCTCTGAAAGTAATGAATTTCATTGTACAGCCAGACCCTGTGGTGAATGAAGTGAAGGTGTCATTTGCAGAGTGGAAAATATGTGCTTTTCAGAGGGCCCGGCATGCTGATAAGCATACTTTTTCACTCAGTGAGGAAGGCAATGGTAAACCACCTCACTCCTCGATTTACTTAGTAAAACCTCTACAGGTTCAAACCAGCCTTTTGGCTGATGACCTAAACAACAACACACATATTAAAGCCGTAATCTCAAAAAAAACACTTTTTTACGTAAAAACAGCCTCACCAAGAATTTCAGAAACATGGCGCCTACCCTATCTTGTAGAGAATAAAAAATTGAGTAAACCAGGAGATTTTTAAAAAAATCGTATGACCAGTTTTTGAGAAAATCGCAAAAAAGTGAAAAATTACACGAATAAACTACTACTTCTGGTTGACCGATTTTGATCAAAATTTTCGTGTCGGGTCCAGTAGGAGTATGTAACTTAAGTTTCAAGTTTCAAGTTTGTAGGATGTTCCGTTCTTGAGATATTTTGTACACACACACACACAGACCAATTGCTAAAAACATGTTTTTTGGGTTCAGGGGGTCTGAAAATGTGTAGATCCGGTGAAAACTCGATTTCGAAAAATTGACATGAAAACAATACTTTCCTTCCTATATATTCATATAGGCAGGAGAAAGTAATAGTGTCCTTATTTTTATCTCAAACATTAGGGTAGGAACTTGATGTTGCGGGTTGACATTTCATAAACGAGTCGACATATAAGAGTCGGCTCTATGGTAAGGGATGTAGAGAGTGTCAGTTGAACAACGGCTACTATGGAGGAGAAAGCAATATGTGTTCTATGGTTTAATGAAAACCAGTCTGATATTACTGTTCAAAGATTTTTCCGTTTACAGTACAGCCATGATCCTTTTAGTAAAGATTCCATTAACCCTTCCACTCGTTTTCATCAGGACCTGTTTAATCCTGTTTAGATCTGTAATATCTATTATCTTTAAATATTGACCATTTTTCATCTTTTAATCCTATCAAACAAAATTGTCAACCGTATAAATATATATAAATCATTGGTGTTTTTACTTAAAATATTGCATTAACTACAATAGAACAAACACTATATACAAAGATGACGCAAACAAAACATTGAACACTGACAATAATTGCACAACAATAGAAATGATTTTTCCTACATTATTATTGTGTTATTTAATTTTCAAACTAAAACAACTGCGAGATTTTGCTAAATGAAAATAAACCGACTTTGACGTGTAAACAACCATAAATATTTCATACTTGAGATCAGCTAATGAATAAAATACTATGTCCGAAAACTTGGGTGTTTTTATTATGTAAGGTGGCAACACATTTCGATTCAAAGAAGAAAGAAAAACCAACTAATAGACATCTGATATCTTTCTGATTACAGTACAAAAGGTTTATTTTTTATCCTAAAGAGAGCATCCCACAATGATAAAACCTCAGAGGGGAAATCGAGTGGTTTAGTAACAGAAGATTTAGATAGCCATGGAATCAATCCAATATTCAGAAAACTTTTCATGCAGATATTCACGGACATATAAACTCCAAGGTGGAGGAGTACCATTTTGCCGGACATAAACATTAGGTTACTAATTTTGCTTATATAGAACCTTCATAATTGTGGATGATGGAATTATCATTTCTGAACTCACATGTTGAGTCAATTTATCTGGGCTTCTCATGGAAGTTTCACTTACTCGATCAACAACTTTTCCAGAGACAATAGGCGTGCCAGCACCTTTCTTATGTAATACACTTTCAGTATTCTTAGGCTGCTGATATTAATGTTTAACTCTTTGCACTCGTGTGTTGTCTTAACATTGTATCTACTGCTACTTTTTGAACTTATTCACCTGTGAAATGTGCCAATAATTTATGACCAACCTATGTCTTCTTTGTGTAATAAATGAAGTTTAGTGCGAACCCGTATTTTCAAAATCAAATATTTTTTAACAATTGTTAATATATTTTTGTGTTATATTAAGTGTTTGTTTATTAATTGATGACAACTTATTTTGCAGGGTGGAATAATGATAAATCCAAAATAGTTAAAATCCGCCAATGGTGAACATTAACAAAGTAAACTTAAACAAGCAATTTGGCATCAATTGAAACGGTATACGTATTGAGATGACAACAATAAGACTCTGCGGTTCTGCAGTTTATTCATATAGTTTAATATTATATATAGCCTCTATGGTATTTTTAATGAATCTGTATCATAGAAGATATTTTAGATTATACTCTGAAGTATTATTATATTTTTGTATTATATAAGAATATGTGATGACAGCTTTTAAGTATGGTGAATTATTTTCCGTTCATAATGTAATGGGTGTCTTAAAGAAATGTGAAACTTGTACAAATAATTGTTGTTGAAAAACGTCTACTTTTATGAAAAGATCATAGAAAAAATATTAAGATTTTTTTTTGCAATATAATAGTTTTTACTTATCTCAATTTAAATAATATGAAAAAAGATTATGTAAGAGGAATGGGGAATAACAATTTAGAGTCCACATAACATAATTTTTCATAAATAAAAAAAAATTTATCAAATCATATTTGAATTTATACTCATACTTTAGAAACTGATTTATCTAATTATACACTATTATTCTAGCCAGAGTTATCTCCTCTTAGAGTAATAAATTGCATTAGACAGCCAGACCCTGTGGTGAATGAAGTGAAGGTGTCATTTGCAGGGCGGAAAATAGATGCTTTTCAGAGGGCCTGGCATGTTGATGAGCATGCTTTTCCACTCAGTGAGGAAGGCATTGGTAAACAACCTAACTCCTCATTTTATTTAGTAAAGCCTCTAGAGCAGTGTTTCCAAACTTTTTTTTCTCGCAGCACACTACAAAAAAAAAAACGGCCAATAGCCGCGGCACACCTATTACTTTATGCCATTGATTAAGCTGAAGTACTTGATATAAACGTACTTATATCATACTTATACATACTTACTTATAGTCATCGGCTAGGCATTATTTTGTTGGACCGTTAAAATTTAATTTAATTTAGTTTCCTTGAGTTCCGCGGCTCACTTGGCCGGCCTCGCGGCACACAGTTTGGGAACCTCTGCTCTAGAGGTTCAAACCAGCATTTCAGCTGATGACCTTACAACAATGATGGTATATTTTATGTATAATGATTATGATGGCAGTGGACTCTGATCATTTTTGTCAATTATAGTTCATTGGTGAGGAGTGTTAACTAACTCCTTTTTTAGGCCCAAATGAAAATTAATTTCTTCTAGAAATACTACAAACTCCAATGAGTATTAGGACGTATTTTGTTGTGACAATCTTTTCTGCCACCTCCATGAGAACTATACGAGTTTTATTTAGTTTTCAGTTCTCATGTAGTTTTCTAGAAATGGAGTTAGCTGGTTAACACTCTTTATCAATTAGTTGTGAATATTATAATTATTTCCTTTCTCAGCATATCTCTACCACTGTTTTTCTTTGTACTATGAGTAATTTTAGCTCAACCAAATCAAACCTTTTCATGTAATATTGATTATGGCGGTAAAAACTATTTATTCAAAAAGTGGACTCTTGATTGTTTTTCTCCATGGCCCATTATTTATAAATATACAAGCATTGTATAAAATAATTCCTTACAATTTGAAAGACTTATAAGGAAACTTTTGCTGTAAAATAAAAACTGTACTAGTTCTGCATACTGTGTTTGAATGTCATATAATTGAGATTATTAAGGGCATCTTAAAATATTTTATCAATTTTTTTCAATTGTCACTTTGTAATTACTTGAGTGATCATTTTAAGAAGACTGTTAATTTTAAAATATACTTTTTTTGAATACGAGGTCTGTTCAAAAAGTATCCAACTTTTTTAAATAAGTTTTTTTTATAAATATTGAAAAATGTTCTATAGTCCCCTTCAAAGTAGTCCCCTCAGGCTCCGTGCACATGTCTCACCAGTTCTGTCACTGTCTGAAGCATTTGTAAAAAGCTTTTTTAGGTATGTTGTTTTGGCCATTTATCACATATTCTATTATGACATCTCTAGACTCGAGTCATTGTCCTTTTAAAGACATTTTGAGCTTGGGGAAGAGCCAGGGGTCCCACGGTGCCATATCTGGTGAATAAGATGGCTTCTGAACCACTGGAATGTTATGTTTAGCCAAAAAGCTTTTGATAGATGAGATGAATGAGTAGGAGCATTATCATGATGAAGCTGCCATGCTCCTGTTGCCCACAAATCCTATCGCTTATGTCATACAGCATCACAAAGATATCGGAGGATTTCTTGGTAGTGTTCTTTAGTAACAGTTTGACCCTGAGCAGCATACTCATGGTGTATGCCACCTTTATTGTCAAAAAAAAAACAGCAATGACCTTCACATTGCTTTACACCTGTTATGGTTTTTTCAGTAGAGGGGATGAATAATGTCGCCATGAGGACTGCATTTTGGTTTCTGAGCCATGACCATGTACTCATGTTCATCAACAGTTATTATAGTGCTCAAGAATTCACCATCATTCCTTATGCAGTCCAAAATGTCTTGCAGAACATCCAAACAAAGCTGCATTTAAAAGTCAACAAATGTACACAACAGTACTGTATTCAAGATGAATTTAAACCAAGATTGGTTTAATGTATTGATGGGAAGAAATATAAGTGACATGTCAGAACATTTTTACCGTAGTTATGTCGTGTCATATCATTATTTGTTGGCATGATAAAAAAATAAAGTACTTTTTGAACAAACCTCTCATATATTTTTCAATTCATTCAAATTGATATTTAATTTTGAATTTTATGTGTATATTTTTTCATTAATAACCCTGAGAATTACTTCGGGTTAGGAAGTATGGTTTAAGAAGTGCACTTGCCAGGCAATCAGCCCCTAATTAAATTATATTAGTATAGATAGTGGAACCGATTTCTTTCTCAGAAAATTATTTATAAATAATAAAAATATTACTTTCTGAAATTTGTGTCAGTTTCCTTTTCCGTTAAGGCACCTTACATTTTTGTTAAAAATGTAATTAAGATTGTGTTATAAATAATTAATTATTTAAATTATTTTATTATTATTAAATTTTTCTGTTTAAATTTGTTTATAATGACATGAATTTTAAATTATTTGATAAGAACACTAATTCTATTTGATCATTGATAATTAAATTAAGTAGGACTACTTTTTATGAAAATGGTTCTAAGTTTTATTCCAGGCTAAATAATTTTAATTGAATTTAATTACTGGCTATATGAATATGTATTGATAAAATTATGAAAATGTAAATGGTTTTTTAATTTTTCTCTTAATACTGGATTAAATTTACTGATAAAATTGTGATAACGTATTTGTAGTTTCAATAAATCGAAAGTGATCTGATAAATTTTGTTATCGGTTTTTTTAATATGTCTCTGATAAGAATTTCATGTACAATTTAAATAAAGTAAAGATTCTTGTTGTAGCAATGATTTCAGGTACATTAGTAGTAAGTGGAAAAATTAATTATTTTATTATAACCCATACTGCATTGTTCATAACTTTTGATATTTACTCAAGTATCAAAAGTGATGTGAAATTTCTGGTATGATTTTAAAGCAGTTTGTTTTTGATAAAGGTAAGTTCTGACTGATAGCAAATTGATCCAAGTAAGACATCGTAAGAGTTTATTACCTTATTTGGTTTTTTTATGTTATAAATTTAAAGTATAAAACCAAAAGCACTAATTTCTTATTAGTATTATCTGTTCACAAGAGATGTAGTTAACAAAAAAAAGTTTTGGTGGCTGGTAAGCTATATAATTGAAAAAGTTTTTATGATTGAAAATTTTATGAACAGTCAAAGTTTAGTGAAATAGATTGAAAATTGTAATAATAGAAGTAGTTAATCTATTACTAGAAGGAATAATATCGACACACTTATTTTGATAAACAATGTCAAAAATTTGAGATTATTTTAGTGGTCCAGTTGGTACTACAACTTCCATGCTAATGATTCCTGGTTCAGTTGCTAAGTAAGGTCTGAGTGTTACTTTATAGGAAAATATATCAAACCCAAAATATTTACTGAGGAAACTTGTGATATATGTTAAATCCTGTGGTAGTATTTTATACCATGTACTTTTTTTATTCTTGAGAGTTTATTGGCCATAATTTAGTACACATACAGATTAAACAAATTAATAATTAATCCAAAGAGAAAATTCAAACAGCACTGCCAGCTGAAGTAATAAAAAAAATTGAGCACCAGCAGTGAGTCTGCACAAAACATACAAGGTTATAATTCACCTTATTCACATAGTTCTAACAAGATTACAAGTACCAACAATTAAAATATATTATAATACAGGTATAGTACATTAATTTAACTCTTTCCAAAACTAAGAAGATTGAAAATCAAAACATCAAACAATAATAAAATTAAACAAAAAATATTTATTGTATAAATTTAATTTAATTGCTAAAAAATGGTTGTTATAATTTTTTTTTAAATTCCTAATGTGTGTACGTTGCAATCTGTTCAATTCAAAACAATAAGCAACCCCATAACCCAATGAGATGAGGATGATATGTATGACGTGTAAATGAGGTGTAGTCTTGTACAGACTCAGGCCGACCATTCCGGAGAGAGTATGGTTAATTGAACCCCAACCATCAAAGTACACCGGTAACAACTGTCTTGCATTCAAATCCGTATAAAAGTAACTACCTTTACTAGGATTTGAATGCAAGACAGTTGTTACCGGTGTACTTTGATGGTTGGGGTTCAATTAACCATACTCTCTCCGGAATGGTCGGCCTGAGTCTGTGGTGTACTTTGATGGTTGGGGTTTAATTAACCATACTCTCCGGAATGGTTAGCCTGAGTCTTGTACAGACTCAGGCCGACCATTCCGGAGAGAGTATGGTTAATTGAACTCCAACCATCAAAGTACACCGGTAACAACTGTCTTGCATTCAAATCCGTATAAAAGTAACTACCTTTACTAGGATTTGAACCAGGAACCTTTGTCTCCGAAAATCAGCTGATTTTGGCAACAACTTTATCTAGACCAACCCTGTGGGTTAATAATATTTAATAATAATTTAATTTCTGGTTATAAAATGACATAATTGCTTTCTTGAAGAAAGAATTTTATATTGTCTATTCATTGAAAAACAAAGTTTACAAATTATTATTTGTTTTCTTCTTGCCTTGCATTTTAAGATTCCTTATTTTGTTAGAAATATCTTTAATTTTGTTAATATTGTGTCTAGTTTTTATGTAATATGTTTTTAATTAGGCTTAGGAAATATACTAGTACTTCTTATAAACCTCAGATGTTTATGTGCTAAAAGTTCAGCGGTGCTTTTAATTATAACATTAATTTATGATTGTCATTATAAATAATATTTATTATGTAAATATTTTGTTAGTAATTCGTTTTTTTTTAAATTTTATAATAACAATGTTTTGATAAAAGTAATTAACAACTGTATTTACATATTTTAACTGATGATTACATCGGAACGACAATACAATAAAATTTAGGCGAGGAAACAATACTGATAATTGAAAAAATAAAAACATCCTTGTATTCAGACCTGCAGAACATCTATTTTTTTTTTTTTGTTAAAACGATGTAAATTTATGTAAATTACAGTTAGCAGTATTGTTTCTTTAGGCATGAATAGTTAATTGATTGAATTCTTTAAAAAAATTTAGGCTGTCAGATGCCTGTTGAATAATGTTGCTTACTGTGTACATTAAAGAGTGACATTTTGTGAATGTTTTATTTGTACAAAAATTGTGTTGATTGTGTAGCTAATTTGTAGATTAGATTTGTTATGTGTGTTTGTATGACTGTCTGTATATATTGTGCGTTTGTAGATAAGTGTACCTGTTTTACATTTGTGTTTAAGTAAAACAAAATATTAATCAAAATTATTGAATATGTTTTTTAAAGTTTAAGTTTCCATTATAAAACAAATATGATTTATAATACAGTTATTTCCACTTGTTTGAATCACTGGATAATTGAATCAGTTCCTTTATAGGATCAATTTTTGAAATTCCAGTTAAAAGTTTACTATTAATAAATTATTAGCTGCCGGATGAGAATAAATTTACACAATGAGAGAATAAATTTACACAATGAATCACGAGTGGATATTACTATATCTACATTGTCTTCATTAGCAGCAGTAATGTGCAAAACAGTTGGACGTAAAACAAAAAAAAATTTCTACAACAGATTTTTGCTTTGTTAAACTTGATGGGCTTGGATTACCGGATTTATCGTAAACTGTTCTCAAAATTTTGTTCAATCAATAAGTTTAAACCAAGTATTCCATGGTGGTAACAAACATGAAATACCAGCAGCATGAAAGTCATTGACTTGAAGATGGATGGTTGCTTAAGAATGTTAAAAATACATGGGCTTAATCAGTTTTCAAAAATTTGGTGTAAATAGGTGGTGTAAAGGTGGGTTAAGTAAATGTGTTCGTTAAGATAGGTTTAACTGTAATTAGGTTAGATATAGGCGCTCAGCAGGAATGGGGAATAGGTTGTATGGTATGTAATCAAACTTTGCAATATTGCCACCATAGTAGCAACACCGTAAAATCTGTAATTAAATTATTTGAAATTTTTTCAAAAATTTAATAGG
The DNA here is from genome assembly GCA_035578175.1 of Catonia carolina. Lineage (NCBI taxonomy): Eukaryota > Metazoa > Arthropoda > Insecta > Hemiptera > Achilidae > Catonia > Catonia carolina. The sequence goes on from JAQMRL010000002.1 coordinate 90,070,713, forward strand.
TCTACAGTACTTTTAAACTTTTTGGAAAATCAGCACAAAATAATAACGATCCTCAACACAAGAATTGTAAAAAATGATTGGTTCCAAAAATAAGTTTGTAATTTTTCCGATTCTAAAATCTAGTTGGGTAGAAAAATCATAAAAAAATTAAAACATGACTAGAAATTACGTAGTTTTTATTTTTATTTTAAATTAATGATGTACGAGAACAATCCTATTAACACACATTGAATGCTATGTGAGTATTGAGAAGTTATATGTTGTGACAGACCTGTGCACATTAATTCTTGGGCTGGACGCCTGTCAGGCACCCTCTGTCATCAAGAACGAATCAGGATTATTATGTGCTTGTTACTTAAATTTGTGATAATAAAAATATTCTTAAGAGTTTTTTCATTAAAATGAAGGCTTGATATGATTAATTTATTCTAAAAACCCCAGTTATAAAATTAAGACTGTAGTAGCGATATTATGAACAATCTTAACAATTCTAAAATTAAAAAAATAACAGAACTGACATCTTAAAATAATCTTCCCTGTAGGACAGAGTAAACGTTTCTGAAGCACTGCCTAGCTGCCAGTAAAGATAACTCGTTTGTTGCCCGAGAGGCATCGGTCATCTCCAACTTGTAAAACGAAACTAGACATAATGCGGTTCTTTCAGTCATATAGTATACTAATTTAAAACCATAATTTTACTTAAAAATAGCTATAGGGATTAAAAGTTCTACAATTTTAAAAAAAAGTTGAATTATTAAATCAAAATTAGGTTCCAAACGTGCTTCTTATAATTGGAATTCACTGTATTTTGTCGAATCTGAGATTTTTTGATTCAAAAGTTTAAAATTACTACTTCTGTATTATATACAGATTTTATTCTACAGAAGATATCTGTAATAAAAATTGTTTTAACTATGGTTTGATTTTCATTCCATAAGTAAGTATTATTTTAGACGCATATAAGAAAAGAACACCTAACACACTTTGTTAATGTGCACATTTCATTTTTGCATGAACGATTTATCAGACTTCATTTACTGAATAAATGAAGATTTATTATTATTATTATATAATATATATACTTATTTTATTTTGTTACGTTGATAGAACATAGAATGATGGCGCCTAATAGTTAATATTTATGATTATTTTCCTTAATGAAAAAGTAAGTGCAATAATTTATAATTACTATTTATTTTTAGTATGTTTTTAATTTATATAATGTTAAAAATAATGTAATATATACATTGTATTGTATGTTATATATAGTATTCCTAAATAAAATAATTTTTATAAGTATGTAGATTTATTTACTTTGTTAACCTTATTTATCTCTAAAAACTAATACAGAGTTTTTTCTTTTTTAATCCCAGTGTGTGTACATTGCAATCTATTCTCTGTAGAATAATAAGCAATCCCATGACTCAATGAGATGACTATGATATGTATGGCGTGTAGTCTTGTACAGTCTCAGGCTGACCATTCCTGAGAAAGTATGTTTAATTGAACCCCAATCATCAAAGGACACCGGTAACCTCCGTCTAGTAAAATACGGAATTAGTAATGAAATATACATAGTGGCATTTCATATGGCTTGTGTACAGCTGTTTATTGGCCTAACCCTTGCAGTAGCTTATCTATACAAATAAGTCATCTGCCAACATGTCCAATGATATAATAATACAAAGGGGTTTTTTAAGCTCTGATAGGGCGGTGTTACTTATACAAAAGGTAAGTGAAAATTATTAAAAGTTACGTATACTTATGGCAACTTTTGTTCCCAACTCTTCTTCCTCTCTTTTTCTTTGTGTACATGTATGCTAAATAATACAAGCAACAGAATAAAATTTACCCTTTATTTGTTATTGGGAACTGTACATTATTGACAACTACCCAATTTGATCACTGCTTTGCTGCATTATTTGACGTGAATTAGGCATGTGTTTGAACAGGAACCCCCAGTAGAGTTTGTTCACGGATGGCTGTCAGCTGGTCATCATACAAAGGTGCTTGCCCAACCGGTGTTACTTAACAAATAATAGCGACTTTCTACCAGCTGACTGACTGGGCTGGCCGAAAGGCCAGAATAAAACTTAAGCATTATTTTTTTTTCCTGATCATGATATACATAAATTCAAATAGTATTTAGAACAATGTAAGCATCATTTAATTATTTATTCTGGTAATTCTCATGCTATTCTTTCTCAAAAAATTTGATGATTTGCACCACAATAATTCTGATTTTGGTGTAATTTTTATAATAATTATATTGTGTAATGTTAGTAGATTTAAATGCAAAATCACTAAAATTTACAAATTACTTACTCATGTAGTCACTATGTGGGTTGAATTGCCACCTAGGCTTATTTTAGGGGTGGATTGGGGTTCGTTTTATTTTACGTTAAAATCTCAGGAAAATAGTATTAATAATAATTTATAATAGCATTGTAACTATACTATATTTTATGACAGTAATTGGTGCCAATTTTTTAAATTGTCGTCTTATTTTTCATTGTCCGTCACACCTAGATGTCAGAAACCACGAGAGATAGCAACAAACAGTTTTCGGATTCCTAATCTACACTAAGCGTTAGTGGGCCTCAATTGGGTTTAAAGTTCCAGTTTTGACTGGAAGTGGCCCAAAACCGGATGTCACGAAATCAAGGTCAGAAACTATAAGAGACAGCAACAAATGGTTTTTATATTTGTAATTACAAAAAAAAATTAGGGGCCTGGATTGGGTTTGAAGTTCTGGTTTATACCGGAAGTGGCCAAAAACCAAAAGTCGGAAACAAAAATACTGACATTCAATTTGTCTTAAAAAGCAGTAGATTCAGAAATCACTAATGGTTTTTGCCATAAGATTGCCACCAGCCATGAGATGCGTCGTCTTATAAAAGGGATTTTTTATTCTAATTTTTAATTGTATCATTTAAAAATGCTATTAATTTTGTATTGAAAAATACTGTAGCCCGGTAAAATACATTCTACAACAGTGCATGAAAGGATTATTTTGTATATAATAAACTACATATACAAAACTCCTGTTTTGAGGTTAAGTTACTTGTCATTGAGTGTAGAATACGTTTTGAACAGGTTGAATATTAATTTAATTTTTCTGTGCAAATGGGGTTGCTGGGGAGGGAGAGTAAAGGGAGACTGCATTCCCACCAAACTTGTGTGGTAACCGATTCACAGACTTGAATAACAAGATACGTTTCATTGGCTAACTAGATAGTTTTCATGCAATCAGTGTGTAAATAGTAGCCTACTTGTATTCCATCCACTGGTGATAATGTCAGCAGAAAGTGCTTTAGCTTTTCTATTGCAGCAGAAATGATGTAGAGAAGTTGGAATACAGAGCTAAATAGTACAGTATGTATTAGCATTTTGCATACATTGGTTTCTGTTACTGGCACTAAAAAAAAAAACAAATTTTATCTTATTTTATTCAGACATATAAACTGTTAATAGCTTGTTTTGTTAGTGATAGTTATAAATTACTCGTGCTTCAATAAGTGGTTGATGTTTTAGGGTGTTCTCCCACCAGTGATACTTGACTGTGACACGACCTCAATCAAACTGGTTGCATCTGACTCAGTTTGTCCAACACCGCTTGACCAGTCGCATAATCATGGCAGACAAAACAGCCCAAGTAGACTTTGTGCTGGAAGTTGAAAAGCAATTGCTCCTCAAGAGACAAACTACTCGTGTAGTTTGTGTCTGTTTTTATAATTCTAGGACGAACACAAGCTCTAGTAATAGTTGAAAACTTTCTTTTGACACCCGATAAAAATACCTAAATTTGTATTCATCACATGAGAGTTCCTGGGCACACACATACGCTGCTACTCTAGTACGATTATTACTCAAATAATGTGATATTTAACAACTGCGTTTTTTTTCTGTTTCCTTCTTAGATAGTAATAAGCAACGAATAAGACGTCTTCTTTATCACTTGACATTTTACATCCAGGTTACGTCTCCTAGATGTGCAAACATGCACAACGCGACTTGTTTTTTGGTCGAGTCGAGGTCTCATCATTTTAATCGCATTGAGGTTGTATTTCACCAGTGTGAGAGCGGCCTTAGTCATCCTAGTATGTACTGGATGTTTCCAAAATACTATTTATTATTAGTGTTAACATAGATGCTTACTTTTTTTAACAATAATTGTTAGCTATATTCCTTACAATTTTATGTGGAATTTTTTGGTTGCCAGTTTTTGTATTTTGTGACATTGGTATAGCTAATATTATTATATAGACTAATTTTTATTCAAAACAAAAATGAAACTTATAATCCAGAACTAGGTCGCAGGTTCAATTACTGCCTACGGTTGAGGAAATCTTGACATCCAATACCACATGCGGATAATGTACCATAATTCACTGTATTCTCTAATGACTTACGGTGTTGAAATATCAATAAAAAGGTGACCAGAATAAAAACAAATTTTTTAACATAATGTACATTTTATTATCATAATAATTTTATAAATATCTTTTTCAGATGCAAATAACAATTTTTGTAATCAAATTTTTAAATTGTACAAATTGTTCTAAAACCACTACATATAGCTAAACAGACATGGGAAATAAGTAGGAATTACAAAATAACAAATTCATAAAATTTTAATATTACTAATTTGTTTAGGAAAAGGTTTTTCTCAAATAAAATTACAATAAACAAAATATACAAAAAATTTATCATCACTAATCACAGTTTGCAAATTTGTTGAAAAAATTCTTCTAAAAAGTGAGTGTAAGGGACTGGTTAAGCTTTATTATAAAAGATTCATGCAGATATTATAACCATTCATGTAAGGATTCCATGAAGATAAACAACTTAACAAATAGATATTATATTTTCAGATAGAGCAAGGGTTTTAAAAATTAGGAACGTGTTAATTATAAAAATGAAAAAATATATAAAAACTTGTGTTATTAAAAAATAAATGAATGAAAAACTGTTTTAATCTCAATTTAATTTAACGAATATCACCAACCAAGTCCCGAATACTGTTTTTATTCTTGTTAACAATAAAACAACTAACAATAATTTTTTCATGCACAACTGTCTTACTATGTTACCTAAAGAACCAAGGGAACAAAAATAAATTTTATAATTTCCTGTTTTGTAAACAATTAAATAATTCACTTTAAACCTTTAAACATTATACAAAAAATGATTTTAAATAAAAAATTAAATTAACTATGTTTCCCTGTACAATATAAATATCTACCATATTTATTAAAAAATAAATACTAACAGTGTTTAAAAATAAAAGAAATTAAATTATACACTATCACAACAATTTTTACAGATTTCTAAATAATAGCTAACAAAAGTTTTAAATAAACAAATTCCAACACAGAGATTCAAATAACGATTATGAAATAAAAACATGAAATAATGATACTTAAGTTATACATAATGCATTATATTTTGTAACATATTAAAATAATAACACGTGCATAAATACATACTTTTATATATAACATAAAACATAATCGAATGCGCAAATATGGTGCTATCTACAATGTATATTAACAGTACATACATAAATGTACTTTTGTTACATTTATTTTTTACATATATTATATAATACTATCATGTAATAAATTACAATGGTCTGATTAAAAAACTGCAGTCAATATTTAAATATTATGCTAAATACATACAATACGAAAAGGTTGTCTTCAGATTAAGATATAAAATTTATTATGTATGGTTTTGTAAATACATTAAAAAATCAGGTAAATTTCACCAATCATTAAAAAATATTATTAAAAAGAACTTTTAAGTAAGTATTAACTTTCATTTTAAAATCCAGAGACAACCCTTTAAATATTGTATTTACTAAATAACTACATTTGTAACTGGCGATAAATAGTACGTAAATTACCCAGTGATTTCTAAAATAAAGGAATAAATAATTTTTTAAATTATAAAATATCCTTTCACTTGTATCACAAAAGAAAACACAAAAAATATTTTGTTATTTTTAACTGAATATAACATTAACACATTGAGTACGGACGATGGCAAACAGCGTTATTATTCTTCTATAGCTTTAATTAATCAATGGCAAAAGGCCTGTATAAGTTGTCTTTAGTTAACTGACAGAAATTTTTAAACAAATTTTAATGCACTAAACTATAATGCCATGAAATATTTTTTCACTATATGGCACGTAATAAAGCATGGTTCTTACCTCAATGCTCAAGGTGTTAATAAATACAGAAATCACCTCTGTGGCCCAGTGGTTAATAGAGTGCTAGATAGTGACGCACACTGCAAAGTAGAAGATCCTGGGATTAATTCCCGGCTACTCTGATTCTGTACTGTAACCTATCGTACTTATTTTAACTGAAGCAGTTGATGTGCCTTAAGACTAACTAAAAAAAACTTCCAACCTTTAGAACAAGATTGTTGTGAGTTAGGAGACATTAAATTACGTACAGAAAAATGTACTGAATGTAAAACTTAGAAACCACTGGATAATTATAAACATACAAACATAATTATAACATTATTATCTCACAGCTCACATCACATAATATTATTATGTAAACATTTTATATTTTATATATTATGTTTGTGTAAATATTAAATCGATACAAACACAACTAATATAATATAATATATATAATGAATACAAATACAAGACACATGGCTACTGGTTTTATTATTATTATTATTATTACTTAATAAGAGAGACTATCGCATGTGTCACGTTTTCCTTGGTGGAGGTGGTGGTGGTGGTGCAAAACTTGGTGGAGGTGGTCCTATATTGTAACTTGTTGTCGACAATTTCCTTTCTTTCAACGGAATATTTTCATAAATTTGTTTTGGAACATCATCAGGTGGTCTGAAACAAAATAAAAACATTTAATTATAATCAATTGAAACTAATATTCTGTGATTTTCATTTTTTTTGTTTTGGATTATAAAACCAATTTTACACAGTGCATGCCTATCAGATTTTGACAACATTTTTGAATAAATTTGCATTTGAAAATGTTATCTACAGTAAGGAAGCTGGTCACAGAAGGGTTTAAGTAATGCAAAGGAGGTACTGTAGCTGGCCTGGAATATGTATGCACGGTTTCGTGCCTTTAAACATTTCTGAGAGCCAGTAGATCGATTTTAAGTAGAACACTACCGCTGAGTGGATCAGTAAGGTACATCAAAGGTAATCAAACCAAAGTGCCTGACTGAGGTGCAGTAAGAGGATAATGGTTACCATACCCAATCTTCTTAACAATGAGATACCTAGACTATACTATTTTTCAGCGTTAATGAGCTCTGAACAAACGCATTGTCCCTATCCACTTCATAGCTACCCAATGACTTACCAGCAATGTTGCCAAAACTTGCTCTCGTAGCTCTGTTATATATTTTGTCAGCCATATTTTTGTCTTTTAATAACAATTATAACCTACGAACATGTAACCAGGTAAAGTATTGCATTTTAACGTACTTTATACATGAAATGTTCAGTACGAGATGCAAGACTTGAGTGAACTACAGTGGCTCTTATACGCATGTGCGCGTAATGTTTGCCAGGCTGATACATTCGTACAATCTGACAATGCTGGTAAATGTACTGATTGGTCTAAATGCGTGAACAGCAGAATTCATTAACAGTGAAAAGCATATACATGGGAAGTAACAAGAGGAGGTAATAAAGTTGTTGTTGGAACACTTTCACTTACGAAACATCCACTTAACAAGGGTATATTTAATGAAAATCCAGAATATAGGCTACAAAATGAGAGGAAAGAAACTGCCTACAATAAATTCCCATCCAAGATAAACTGGTAGATAATGATTCTTTTTTGGGCTGACAGACCCGAAGGGCAATCTGCACTTGCAGAACTAGGCAGGCCAACTCCAAAATCTCATTCAAGGAGCGTTCTGTTTTCTAGGCAAACATGGAAGATTAGGGTAATGACAGTAGAGTATGTGTACCTGGTATATTGTACACGGTCTGAACAGATTATCACATTCTAAGTTAGCTACACTAACTAAAAAAATAAATTCCACTAGATAATCTATATCCTAACCACAATTTTCTCAGTATTTGGCCACACTGAATTAATTTTAATATACAGACTACAAAAATTTACATAATAATCAAATCACATTTTTCAGTTCCAAGAAATTTGCTATCAACACATAAATTAATCCATTTTTTGAAATTGTGTATTACAGACTGTACATTTTACCAAACTTGGTCAACATAAAATTTAATTGACTTATTTTTACGAGTGAATTTTTGTAAACTAGCATCTTTTAGAAATTTTGAGAAGAATTACACAACCATAATCGTAGCATACCTTGGTAAATGTGCATCAGATGATGCTCGTAAAGGTGCTGCACTTCCAGAGGGTGGAGTAGTGCTGTTAGAAATAACACTGGCAGATCTTGATAATGATAACGTTAAACCTCTCGGCACTGTGTCACTACTACTTGGAGAATTATTAACAACACCAGTGCTGCTACCTGGAGATTCACTGCTGTATCTGATGTTAAGGTAATCACGACCAACTTGTAAACTCTTCTGCAAACCATCAACAAGATATATTAATAATTTAAACTAAAATTATTATTCAATTTTTGGTTAAATTCAAGAAAGACAAAGCTAACTGGAAGTGTATTGTGAAGCTCCAGGAAAATTTTAAAATGAATTTGGACAAAGCAGCTGTCATGCATCCCTCTTACAAAAGATTGTCATACACTAAAGTGTTCATCTTTCTCTCCTGAACAGACTAATTTTAAAGTTACAAAAATGCAGCAGTTTAGTTATTTTGATTTTAAAGTCTTCCAGAATTTTCTTGAAAATATTCATAAATTCACCAATTTTTAACACACTATTTAATTTATAAAGCAGTTTCTGAAATTAAAAATGTGTTCCAGTAATTTCTCTTGAATTGTATATATTTTATTAGGTACTAGATTAATTTTCAAGCCTTATAATAAATAAACAAACAAAAAACTTGTGCAGAAATGCTTAGCCTCCATTTTGCCCAATTTCGCTTAATTCTATCTTTGGGAAAATAGAAAATTCCTATTCAGGAGAGGTCCATGAACAAATTGGTATGTGAGGTGCGAACAATAAACCTACGTAGTTCATGCACCATAACTAAATCACTTGATTGACTTTAGGTCATTCTTTCAAGAGCATTTCACTCACATGAATAACTTTCTCAGAGCAATTAATTAATTTGTGAGCAATAACCAAGTTATTGTATTTAAGAAGCCAGATCAGAAATATAGACCCTTCTTCACTGAATTCATAATTTGAAGGAACTCAAATTATTATCAACATTATCTGTACTAAACATCAATACATTGTTATAAACTACTCAATAGTTTCTTATTTTATTTTTGAATAAGGTAAACAAAATGAATTACCTGTTCAGCTAACAACCGTTGGGATACTGTTTGGATGAAATGCTGTACAGCTAGATAAACAAATTTGTACTGTGCTTCAGTCTGTACCATACCAGATCGCTGTGATCTCACCATCTGAATTGTACGTTGAATATCGATCTCACAATGTAGTCCTATAAGCAAAACATAACAATCAATGATTATTATTATTCACATAAATTGTAATTAACAACATTATTGAAAATGTTGCTAGATAATTCAAGAAAAATATATACAGAAAAATTAATGATACTTCATTTTCCAAATAGAAAAAATATTTTCAACATTCTATTTAAAACTATCCATTTTTTAAGTGCTGTCTGTACTTTAATAAACTTTTTATGTTCAGTTATACAAGTAAAAACTACAGAACTTCACTCTCTTAAAGCTCTCATCTCACATTCTTCAATCATACTATCACAAAGTATGTCTGTATTAGAGAGCAAAAAAATAGTCATGTGGTGGGACAATAGGCACATCCCTATTGTATCGTTCATCATTCCTCTCCAGTCAACACATGCACAAGATTGTGCATATGAACATTGGTTAATTATTTACTATTAAGTAGTTCCTAGAAATACCATACTTATCTAGTTTATTTTTCTATATTTCATGTGATGAAACTGAGATTCATTTATTTATCCATTACAAGAAAATAAATAATTACATTCAATCCTTAAGTCGATTTAACGAAAACATTTTAACATTTTGAGATGCATAATTTCCATAGCCAAAATTTTTAAAGTTTCTCACGATACTACAATCTTATTTGTGGCTCTTTGAGATGCACAAGGAATTTTCTACCCTAATTTCATTTTTAGAGAGCCTTTCAAAAAAAACTGCAACATGTTTCAATCTATTTTTTACTTTGACCCCTCTAATCCGGACTTTTAATGTGTTTTTATAAATAGAAAATTGAAAACAATACACTTTTAATTAATTATTTTATCAAACATCCTATACAAGTATTTTCAACAGCCATATTATATTGATAATCGAAATATATTACATTCTTCAAACCACCTGTAATACGGTAAACAGTAAACACTTACCAATTGTAGCGCTTTCGAGCATAAAATGCACAAGATCTTCAGTAATTTTCTTTAATTTATACATAAAATTTAAAACATCCTACTTCCACCATGGTAGATAAGGAATCTTTACATGATTGTTTCTTATCTACCATGGTGGATGTAGGATGTTTTAAATATAAATTAAAGAAAATTACTGAAGATGTGCATTTTATGCATAAAAGTGCTAAAATTGGTAAGTATTACTGGATAGTTTGAAGACTATATTTCGATTTTAATTATGTTAAAACAACAGAATCGACTTCTCTCACCCAATTTAAAACGATAAATTAAATAAAAACCAAAATTAAGTATTTATAAGTTTAAAGTAGCGAATGAATAATAAAACAAATGGTTTTATAATTTCGTTGAAAGGTAAACACGTACACCTCCTGAATATAAATAGAAATGGTGAAAAAATCCAGCGCACAATCTACTTGGTATCATTCACGCACAAATTGATGGACATAGTACTTCAACCACTATCATGTGTACATACTAGTTAAAAAAATAGGAATGGGGATGGCAGAGAGTTATAACACACACTGACATATCACAGGCAGATACATCTAAAAATTTTAGTGTACATTAATTATATTAACTAATATGCAATGAAAACTAGAAAAAAATTCATCTGGACAATGATTTTCTCAAGTAAAACACATAAAAATTGAAACTAATCATAAAGTCATAATACATACCTTGTCGTTTAATTTGATCAAGAATCATATCAATGACAATAAATGTTCCTGTTCGGCCAATACCAGCACTGCAGTGTACAATTACAGGTCCAGCAGATGGTAATGATTCCTGTCTTGCGTTTACATCATGTAAGAAGTTTAGTACACAGCCTGGATCTGAAGGTACTCCATGGTCTGGCCATGCCTGGCAAAGCAAATACATAACACAATACAGTAATGTTAGACAAATAAAAATAATAGTATATATTTTTTTTAAAAAGGAAAGAAACTTGAGGTTGTGACAACAAGGTGAAACCTTTGGATTATGAATGATGGCTTAAAAAAACTATGAGATGCCAAATCAAATCAATAACGTAATCATCAAATCAAATCAATAAACTTGGTGTTAAGTCCATTTAATAACTACGGTATGTTTAATTTTATTTTTAGCTTTGTTAAACAAAGAACCAAAAAAATATTAGACTACCTATTTTAACAAGGAGTTTCCAGTTGATTTAACAAAAGTTACATCAAAAAATTGCGGGATAAATCGTTATAACTACATTTTGATAAGATTGAAATCACTTGCATTTCAAAAATTCCATTAAATATAATGTTACATTATTTGTACGTTATTAACTAATGTTATTTCTTTTTAATGTAAGTTTAAACACTATGTTAAGAGCCATCTCTCAGAACACTAACACAATTGATCTTAAGTAAGGAAGTTTTCACACTGAATATATTTTACTCATATTGCAGCATAAATTCCTTTCATCATCTGTTAGGATGTTTCTCAAGGTTTCTTCTCTCCAACAGTTTTCAACAAATAATCTCTCAACTAACTGTCATTTTGCTACAGTCCTACTTTGTAATTGACCTCATTATACATAAATGTGTGAGTTCTAACTCACTAATCCATAATTCTCTAACTTTCTATACAACTAGAGAGCTGAAATTCACCCATATTTGTTTGTTATGTGACAAATACAGAAACTAAAGCATTTACACTTTCATCACTTCCTCCTAAGAGATAAAAAGAAGGTAACTGCCCTAACGCAATACCTATTATTTCTACACCTTCCTGAAGGACTACAGTTCCAAAACTTTGCCTTTATACATGCTCTGTAAATGACATCTAGGAAAATTAAAGCTTTTAAATGTTGACCATTTGCTTCTACATGGTTAAAAGAAGTATAACGTCCATAAAACAATACATAATATTTGTATACGTTCCCATTGAGCTAAATATTCTGACATAACTTAATTACTATACTAGTACCATTTAAATAATTTAGTTTCTACTATACCGAGACTTTTTAATTTACACCACTTGTTTTACTGTGTCACAGTACATGATCTAGTCTGGATTCACCCAAGGTGGAAAGAATATACACTGATGCACATATTCCTATAACATAACTACCGCAACATCGTTCCTCAACATAACAAAAGGTCACACCCATCCACACTGTATTTTTCTGTGGTGCTGAGTTTTGAATATTTTTGTGAAAATGTTTCTACGATTCCAATATTGCAAGTGATATAGTTTTTAAGAATCCATTTGATATTTGGACAGATGTGTTGAAATAACATGACCAACCCTTACAAAACATATGAGTTAGAGAATGATTGATTAATTACCTGGAAATGGTAATGGTATACAGTTCGTTCTTCACCCTTAAATGTAACTAAAAATTCGCGCAAGGTGTAATCAGCTGTTGATGACTGAGTTATATTTTTAACAGTAACTTTATCATACTCTTTTGTTTCTCCTTCTTCTGGCCAATATCTTGCACATTTATTCTAAAAATAAAAGAACAAAAACATATTATAAAGCACAATTTTAGAAATGTATATTAGTTTACAATGCACTTAAAATAAGGAATCATAATCTAATCATTTTCAGAATGCAAAAAATCTGGAAGTAGGGTATACTGCCAACAACTTGACATTTTTTAAAATTTATTTACAGTTGATAAGATGTAACAATAACAAAAATAAAACTGATAAATGAATTTTTTTACTATCTATCAAAATTTACAGCATTGTAACAGCTTTTGTGGGTGTATATTCGTTATTGATAAAATAAAGATAAATACTACAAAAGTATTTATAGAATATTTTAACAATCGTAAATTTATTTACAACTGCTTGGACAAGGTAAATTTTATATGTCAACACAAAAGTTAAAAAAAAGGTAAATAAGTCAAGTTGTTTACACAACAACGACAAAGATAAATTTTTGTTAATAAATTATGTTATTTATTATCATTTAACTGGACTGTCAATTTAACAATTACTTAATAACTGAGTAATATAAATTTTAATGGTTTGTTTTTTTAAATAACTTTTCAGGTATAATATTTTCAATTCAAATACATAAAAAACAAATGTATAATTCTGTAGTATAATAAAAATTGTACAAAACTAACAAACTAATTTCGATACATGATGTATTGATCGAAAGAGCTGTGCGCCAAGAATGGAAGAATAATAATGAACCAGGATAGTAGAAAAAAGTTAACTCAACTTATTTTGTTATAGATTGTCTTGAAAATTTAAATACAAGCTCTTCCATAGATTTGAAAAAAATATGAACAATTTTCTCATAAGCTTATCCATTTTCGGCAAGAAGTTACAAAATAAAAGGATAGAGAATGTTCAAAAGAAAGAACCAGTTGGCATTATCTCCATAGCTTATTAGAGGCAGTTTGAAGGTCATTCAACACTCTCATTCATCTATCTGCTTTTTAGATTAGGGTTGGGAAAAGTTATTTAATATTTCCAGAGAATTAAAAATGACTGATCAAAATAATACAATTTTGGAGCTTTTGTTAGGATAGGGATTTGAAATGACCACATTAATACAGCCCGAGGTAAAACCATAAAAACAATTGGAATTTCCTTTTCAAAAACTCATATTTCCACATTAGTTATAATTAGACTTCAGTCACGTTAAGTCTCCTACAGATGTGAAGATACTTATCATGAAAACAAGTGAACAAGGTTTATAATGAAAAAAAAATTTGTATTAAAAAAATTTTACTTGTACTATTGTACTTATTGTACTTATTGTACTATTGTAAGAGAATCGAGACTATCAGCAAACAAACAACCAAAAGCATTTCATTAGATATGGGATTTTGTCCTAACAAACCTAGTGGTTTGTCAGAACGTAATTGGTGGCAATTTCAAAATTGTCATCAATCGTTTTTCATTGTCTGTCTGTCCGCCTGTCACACCCAGATGTTAGAAACTACAAGGGATAGCAACAAACTATTTTCAGATTCGTAATCCATACAAAATGTTAGTGGGCCAGGATTGGGTTTGAAGTTCCGGTTTCGACCGAAAGTGGCCTGACACCGAAGTCAAGAAATCAAAGTCGGAATTGGGAAACAAAAATATTGTCATTCAATTGCTCTTAAAGAGTAGATACAGAAATCACTAATGATTTTTGCCACAAATCAAAGGTCTCAGCCTTTTTAAAACTTGCCCCAGCCATGAGACTGGTGGCAATCAATGATCAGAAAAAATGATGAATCATTAGCTGGTCTCATGAAAGGGATATTTTTTAATACAAATTTTACAAACAAAGAAATTCCATTACACATTTTATTAATTGTTCAGATAACTAAAGAAGTTAGGTCAGATCATTATAACACAGATCACTGAATCTTGATATAATACAATAGAAAACAAAAAGCTACGTTATAAATATACATGATATTATTAATTTACCTTTCCACGTTCCATTTCCTTAGTTGTCATAACAATAACTCTTGTATTTTCTTGTATAACCATCGACCAGAAATCAGCAACCGTAGAAGGCAAACAACCCTGGGTGGCGATGTATGTCCTACTTAACTGTCCATCACTGTGCGAATCATCATCAGACTAAAACACCAAAAAATTAATCATTCAGTAAACTGTTTTTACAATTAAATTTGAATTAAATTTATCATTCCTATTTTGCATTGACAAACAAGTGTGTATTACTACTATAAACAATGTGTTACATGCACTGTTTTTATGTTCAATTATAATTTGGAAATGCTCGGAAAAAGCACTCAAAGGAAGTTCCCAACTTTTTCATCAATACCAAAACAACTGTATGAGTAAATTCACAACAATAATATTTTCTGAACATGAAGTATTTTATATACCCATATCAGGTAGCTGTACATGCTCTGTGATACACCAATGTGCTGACAATAATCCTAATTCATTAAAAAAAAAAAAAAAAACAAATCCTCCATTTAACATTTTTAAACAATAACATTTCATTACAATAAGGTGTGCCTGAATAACACATGAATAGCCTGCAAATTTTTGAATGAAAAAATTTAAATAGTTCATAACCCACTATAAATTTTTAATTTAGTTAACTTGGTGGATCTTCTTGCTGTTCCCAGAGATAAAGAAGGACCTAAAAGGTGAAAATTTTTGATGAATCTAGAGGTTGTAAAAACTATGGAGGTGAAATGGAAAGTGCTTTCAAAAGACAGCTGAGACAAATAGTATATTTAACAGGAACATATAAAAGTACAATAAGAATAAAGTTTTTTGAACTACAACTGTTGTCTCATTACTTTTTGGATTGTCCTAGTATTCTCACTGTATAACTATAAACCCTTTTTGTAATTTTTATTTATGACTTCAGTCCAATGGGCTATTGATTGTTTAAAGACAATGAGACATACGAATCATTAAGGTTTTATGGTCAAACCAATCAGCTGGTAGAAATTGGCTTTGGATTGTTAAGTTACAATGGAGACTGACTTTGTACACTGATTAGCTGAAAGCCACAAATGAACAAACACCACTAGGCGTCTTTCTTATCAAAACAAAGTCGAAAATCCAGCAAAAATCAACAATGAATTTGACTGTCAACAATTTAAAAAATTCTTTTCCTTTCCCTTATCATTAAGTGACAGGCCTACTACCAATTAAACCATCCAGTGTAAATTATTATCAATTATTAACTTTTCTATCCTTTTTCTTTCATATCCTTCACTAACTTTGGAAATTCAGTTTGCAACTATTTATTCAATCTATATATTAAAACGCAAAATCGCTTCTTAAATGGGAATTCTATTAACACCTAAATATAGAGTTCTACCAAATGGATTTTTATAATTTTCACCTAGTTTTAAAGAGATTACTTTCCTGATTAGCCCAAAAGTTCTAAACTTGAAAAATTCATGCTAATATGAGCTTCATTTTACAAAATAAATAAGAGTAAATTTCATATACCCCGTAGCAGTAATACAGCGTAATTTAGAGTGGTTCTCCTGCATTTACTCCTTCCATAGCCATATTCCATAAGCATACAGGATATGTGTCATTTCACAACACAATCAGTCGTTATTAGATATTCTGTTAATGGTTTTTTTATTTTAAGTTTTAGTGTAAAACTGTTCTTTTCAGGATGAAACTATGTACTAATGTGCTTTAGCCGTTACTCACCATTTTTCTAGGAACGGTTAAGGTTTTTGTTAACTTAAATCATTTATTTAATGATAGGTGTTAGAAACCCAAGAACATTGTCCGAATCTGTTCGTACGGGTGCACTAAGCTAGTGTGTCTTAATAACACACCTACAACCTTCAATTTTATTAACACATGACTACATACAATTTCAAGGTGTTTGTAGTCTTTTGTGTAAAAAAATTCCCATCCAATTTTTTCACGATCCAATTCATTTTTTCCATTACAACATTAATCCTTTCCACTTGTATGTCTGCTGTCAGCTGATATAAAGTTTAATTACCTAATAAAAATTGTACAATTTGTATCAAAGCTTTCTAGCTGCTTCGGTCATCTGTTGAAACTATTACTAACGTTTTCAATGTACTCTTAAATAAAAATAAAAGTAAATTCTATTGATGTAAATTCAGTTCTTTTACAAGATTTGCTACTTGGCTTTGCTGTTATGTGTCTATAGTTGCTTTGCACTCTTTTTACTATTTTCATGGTAAACTGTTTTGTAATACAGAAAGTTTTAACATCGTAGCGTGAAACTTTGACAGCATGACCACACTTAAATCCAGGGGACTGCTTAATCCTTTCACTGCTGGGTCCAAACACCTTTTGGAGTCAGCTGTGTTTTTCCTGTGATGGCTCCATATGCGCTTCGGGTCTGCCTAACGCACTCTCGTATCTCTTTTTAAAAGCTGGCAGTAAACCTATCTTTACTACTTTGATCTCGGCACACAGTAAACATTCTATTCTTCTTTGTTTTAGTAAATCACTGCTTTCGCAAAAATCTTGCACTTTGTACGTATATTAAAAAAAAATAAAAAAAATAAAAAAATAAAAAATGGTAAAACATAAGTCAGCACATGAAATCATGTAACGAAAATAAAGGTGGTAGTGAAAGGGTTAAAACATCATACAATTACAAAAATACTATTTTTTATAAGATAATAAAGCCACTCCAAACTGTTTGTTAATCATCGAAGTTTTATTGGTATAAAACTATTAGTATAAAATTAGTATAATACTTAAACGATCGTTCTAATTAACGGAAAAATATAACATGTACAAGTAGAATGTGTTGATAAACAATTCAAGTAGAAAGAGTTAAAAATAGATATTTTTTTAACGGCTGTGTGTGAAATTCAGGCGTAAAGTTTGTGGCTAATTATAGAAATACAAAACTGAAAAAATTTATCTATCGCAAAATGAATAATAATTACCTTAATATAGTTCGCATTAATATATTCAGAACCAGGTACATCTGGATCGACATCCTTTAATTTAACACGAGTATGATCGACTGTAATAAAACAACAATTATTAATCAATAAACAAAACTATTAAAACTACCATAAAATTATGGTATATTAAATTAATAACATTTAATAGACATTTAAGAACAATAAAAACTATTATTTTATTACAAGATGTAATTGAACGTACTTTTCTAGTTTGATTTTTCTAGAATGATTGTTTTTATTAATAACAAAGATTTTATTGCTTGTTGTAAAGTATATGCAATTAAAATATTCCACCTTGTTTATCATTCAATATCTTCTTCGGTCGCCTTCGAACAACACAAAGTCCTGGGTTAGATTCCCACTTATGGTCTGGAAATTTTTTCATGTTAAAAAAAACTCATTGTTACATCACTCACTGAAGTCGCTAATCGGTTGAGCTGTTGAAGTGACTAAATAAACTTGAAAAAAATCTTCACTTTCTTTAGTGATAAATAACAAATTATTTAAAAAAATATATAATTATGTTATTAATTGTTTGAATTGGGACAAAGTTAAGTTACACAATATCAAAAATGTAAAAATACACTTTCAAGGTAACGACCAAACAAAATTGATAATTTGTTACTTTCTGTTGTTTCTAAAAATATAATAAATAAACTGTAAATTGATAAATACTAAAAAATATAATACTGATATTACTTACAAGGTAAAATATTCTTATAACGGTTTTTATTTCGGTTCTCTGTTTTTTGGCCCTCTTTACGTGAAAAAAGATGTTTGCATTCTTGCTGCTGTAAAGATTCAAATTCTTCCCAGAATCCAGCTTTTCCAGTTGACTGGCCATTTTCCTTCTGCAAGAAAAAATAGTAAATTAAAGATTTAAAATTAAAATTCTTCGTAAATTTATATCAATTTTATATAACAAATTACAAAATCAACAAAATTTGATACTGTCAAATGGATCTCATTTCAAAATCACACTTGCTCTCTTGTGAATTATTATTAAGCCAATTTACAGGCTGCAGATGAGTTAAATAACAGTAAAGTTTGTTTAAAGTATTCATACAGAATATATTTGCGTATCACCAAATAATTCCTCACTATTATTAAAATAATTTATTTGCTAATTCTTTTTTTTTACATTCTGAAAAAATATTTTTCAGTTAACATGAAAAATATTAAATTAACCATTATAATGTCATTAACTTGTAGCTCGCTCTACAGCCCTTAATGGGCTTTGACTGCCTTTAAAATGGAGGCTAATGCCCTCCATCTCGCACCCACCACAATCAAATTATCTCATACATCATCCATCCACCATTTCCTAGGTTGGCTTCTCTTGAACAGTCTTTTCATATCATGCCTGATGTTGTAGTAGTCAGGATTACTGGCTCCTATAATGAGGATCCTGTGTTCAATTTCCAATAACATTTAGCATTTCTCATCACTTATTTTTGTTTATCACCCTTCAACGACTGCACTAGGAGTAATGAGCAAAAAAGTGGGACAATGAATCAAACTATGTCTCTGCATTTAATGAGAATACTCAGTTACTCATTTTCCATACGCTTCTTTCGTAACCATAATAGTTGTCAAACTAAAAAATGTATTCATTCCATATCAGAAAGACATAATATTATTGAAAACTGGATGGGAACCATTTTAAACAGCTTTTTTAAAGAAAACTGTTTTTAAACAAAATAATATTTTTTTGTCGAAACAAAACAAGAATAAAAATAAATTTGACTAATTACTTAAACCCTTCATGAGTTTGCAAAGACATCTTATCTTCAAATTGGCCCACATTGGTGACTTCATTTTATTTTTCCACAGCCACATATCTTATGCAACAAAAGTATTTTATCATAGGATATTACTGAAATTATAATTTCCCATTTTTCTTTATTTGAATTTTTGTTAAAAATATGGTTTGATTGTATTAATTTCCAAAAATGTGTGGTATTTTGAATCCTTTAATCACCAACTACAGCTTATCTTAACAAGTTAAAATTGTATAAACTAATATTAATATCTATTTATTTCAATTTATCACTTAACCACAAGTAAAAATAAACTGTCATTATAATCGTTTCAAGATAATTTTTTATTTGTTATATAATTAACACTGTTTATCAAATTATAACAAAGAAAAAATAATGGAGAAGTACACACCTGAAGTTCTTTGACACGGCTATCAATACCAATAGCATTAATCCTAGTGGCATTGAATGGCTGTTTTAAATGAACAACGGTTCCACTTGTTTCAACCATTGGATTGCGTTTGTAATGTTCTATTAACTCGGATAAAGTTTCAAATTTTTCTCCTCCTCCTACATCATATTTATTGTCCTGAAATCAAAAATATAAAATTAAATTAACTTGTTAAAATATTTACAACAAAAGTAATAAAAAAAAGTAGTAGTCTTGCTTCGATTTGCATTTATATTATTTTATTTCATTTATTGTTTTTTATAATACTGTACAATGAAATATTTTGGAGAAAATAACTTTTAGAGTAAGCAATACCCATAATATTAAATTGGTCTAATGAATAGACCGAGTTTGATACTTTTTAAAAGAAAATCACAAGTTTCTGCTAAATGAAGCATTGGACAAAAAATGTTTCAGTTAGAAATTGTAGCATTTTCATAACATTTAATGCATTTTTTTACATAAATGCCTTACAAGGCTGTATTTTTGTAAAAAAAGATTTTAATGAGGTTTCGTGAGTTATGAAAAATACCAAATTTGACCAGGAATCGAACCTGGCACTCCAGCTTAGAAGCCAGTTGACTAAACTATTAGTGTCAAATGAAAAAAGACATTAAACGTGGAGTTGTATCATTTAAAATTTTTGTTTAATTCTTATTATTTAAATATATGGCCTATAATACACCTTAACGTTGTAATCTTAAAAAAATATTTTAATTTTTTATATTTTTTCCTTTAAAAGTAAAATTTTTCAAAATCCTTTCGTAGCAAGCTTAATACCAAAACAGAATGTACATATAAAAGTTAAAATTTCTAGTCCTTCTGGAGATTTTGTGATAATGAGCCATTGAGTGGAATACATATTAATTTAAAAAGTACACAAAGTTAAATAAAACTTCCAACATTTGAAAAAATTATAAAAAAGATCCAACTGTGGAGAATATTGATCCACAGATTTTACCATAAAATTTAAAGAACAGTAAATTTAAATATTTAATACATAAATGCGTATATTTTTACTTTCTCTTGCCTATATGAATATATAGGAAGGAAAGTATTGTTTTCATGTCGATTTTTCGAAATCGAGTTTTCACCGGATCTATACGTTTTCAGACCCCCTGAACCCAAAAAACATGTTTTTAGCGATTGGTCTGTGTGTGTGTCTGTGTGTCTGTGTGTGTGTGTGTGTGAACAGAATATCTCAAGAACGGAACATCGTACGAACTTGAAACTTGAAACTTAAGTTACATACCACTACCGGACGCGACACGAACATTTTCATCAAAATCGGTCAACCGGAAGTAGTAGTTTATTCGTATAATTTTTCAGTTTTTTGCGATTTTCTCAAAAACTGGTCCTACGATTTTTTTTAAAATCGCCTATTTTACTCAATTTTTTATTCTCTACAAGATAGGGTAGGCGCCATGTTTGCTGAAATTCTCGGTGAGGCTGTTTTCACGTAAAAACGTTGTTTTTTTAAGATTACGGCTTTAATATAAATTTCAGCGCAAAAACTTATATAATAAAAGTTGTAGAGAATTTAAAAACCTACAACTTCTGTTTCAAACATTTTTTTGTATAACGCTTAGTTTAGCGGTAATTTGCGATTTTCTGTTTTTTTCTTACGAAAACGTGAGAAAAATCGATTTTTTTAACATTTCGGTCTTAGTATGCATTTTACGACAAAAGTATATATAATAAAAGTTATAGAAAATTAAAAGATCTACAATTTTTGTTTAGAGCATTTTTCTCTACAGAGCCTAGTTTAGCGTGAAAGCGTGATTTTCCGTATTTTTAAGCCAAACTGAGTTCGATTGTCATTTTGCGTCATTCACTCGTGATTAAAATAAGGTTATGTTTTTGAGGTTAGTTTTTGTTTATTTCTAATATTTTATTAATAATGTTTGGTTTATTATTAATCATTTGCATTGGCAAGAGAAAGTTGTGTGAGTGTTTCACACCAGATTTTTTATATATTTATTGCGACAAGAGATTTTTAAGAAACTATAATAATAAATATATTTAAATTTGTAATTTCCCTTTAAAATTTACCTTACACCGGACATAAAAAAATTACCACGTATAGAAATTATTTTATTAACATTTAAATAAAAAAAAACATGTTCATATTTAAATGTCACCAATTTTATGCAATTTAACTTAACAAAAAAAATTACCATAGATGAAACAAGATTAGGTGAAAGTTGTCCATTGTTTGACCGGTATTTTTATCATTTTGAATAATTGATCACGAAATATATATTCCTATATTTAATTATTTCAGTTGTTTAACATTTTTACAACGTTAATGTAGTGTTACAAACAAAACACTTCATGCAAAGAATCAATATTTTTGAGAATTTTCTGAATTGGTCAATGTGAGGTGATTATTGCACTAATTTAACTTTCTCCAATATTACAAAACTTAAAAAAAATGTAAATTTTGAATTTATTCAATAAAATAATATGAATACATCCAATGAAAAAGTACTTTTCTATTTTTATTGCAACAATAATATTAATCATAAAATAAGATATCCAAATATAACTAGATAAACATATATAAAGTAGTTTTAGTAATAAAAGTAAATTAGTTCATTTTTCTCTAAAATATGTGTGTATATAATTTCAACGTACATTTTTAATAATTATTATCAATTACCTGCCCTTAATTAAAAATGCTACTCAAAAATAATCTAATAACAATATAAGTTAAAGACGAAACATTTAAACATGTTATTTTGTAATACCATTTTATATAGAAATATATAATTATTTAACGTACAAACTTTGTATAGCTGTAACTTAAATTTGTCACAACTGTAGTTTAAACTATAATGTTGCTGTAAATATCTTAGTTTTAATTTATTTTTATTTTAACATATATTTAATTGTAATACTTTAATCTGTTTTAGGCATGTTTATTAACAAATTGTAAATTGTGATTCCATCACACAAGCTTTTTCTTAATTCCTTAGTTTAGAAGGGAACGCCAAAAAAATCAACAGGTAAAATATTTTTTACAATAAAGAGCGATTTTGAATCTAATTGAATTAGCGTTTACTATTTATTTATTATAGTACATTATTTTATTCGTGTAACATTATTGTTTGTTACATAATACTTTTTGTGGCTATTCATAACTTTTTTAGGAAGAGTTTTTGCATGTAACTATTTATATTTAGTTAAAAACATTATAAATAGCTTATTTGTAATTTATAATAGCTTATTTATTTCATTTGAATGTATATTTTTAACTTAATTTTAAATAATGAGCATTTAATAGTAAAGAATTTTTTTAAAGAAGAAATTCATAGTACTAGAAATTAAAGTGTTAATTACTTTAAAACATATCTACGATAATTATATTTATATAAATTAAGTACGTAGGTTTTTAAACACAAGATTATTTATTACATCAATAACAATAACATGTGAATATAATTTATAAAACACAAAAGTTAATGATCAATTAATTAATTTAGAAAGTCCTTAACCGACTAAACATAATGTCACTCATTGATTAATGTATATTATGCATTACTACATATATTATGTTGACATGATACTGCAACATTTATTGAATAAGATTATACATCTTAGCAAGAACAGTAGAGTCAGTACTTGTAATACATCTGTCAAGAAAGCAAGCTTACATGATACAGTAGAATACAACATAATAACCCAACACAATAACAAAATGTGGGCAGCCGATAAAACATGTGTGGGATTCAAGGCATGCAACCACTATATCACCAACACACATAATAAAAAAATGTACGTAACACAAAAATTAAAAATGAACGAGTGGGTTTAAAAAATGTATTTTATATAAAGTTTAAATTTTAAAATTATGGTTCTGTATCTGGATGATAATTTAAATTCATGATTATAACTGCTGATTTAATTTACCACACTTCCTTAAGATATATATCGCACATGTACAAATAAAATTTAATGACCACATTACAAAGTATGAACTTATTTATTAGAACATATAATATATTCGTTTCTCCATTCATATTTTTCTTTTACAAATACATATTTAACGTTGTATAAACTGCTTAGTTGTTCTTGATTTTAATAGGTTAAAGAACAGTATTATAAGGTTTGACATGTTAAAATATTTCACATAATAACTGAGAATCAAATCTGTGATCTCAACCTTTGTAATCCAAACATTGTAACACTCAACAAGTACAGCACAGAGTCAGGCTTTCCGCATATTATATTTTATAAACAAATTACAAAGACCAACATAATACAAAACCTGATTTTTGAAAAATAAATATTCTTATTCTTTATAATTAAAAATGATAAGTGAAAAATATACGAAAGTAACAAAGGGCCTCTGCCCCCTAAATCTCCAATGTGTTCACATAGCGTGTAACATTCTGGAAAGCACAATAAAAAACTTCTATCAAAATTTGGAGATGATTGATTTAGTGGTTCTTGAGCTTTTTGCAAACACAAAAACAAAACATTTCTTCTTCAAGTGATAAGAACATAAAAGACGATTCAAAACTGAATTATACATAATTTTACTTGTTAGGTATCAAAGCAGAAGGTTCTGGTTTGATTTCAGCTAGTGTCTGAAAATTGTAACATCACCCATCATCCTTAACCTACAGTAGCTATTAATGCAAATTTTTTGCATAGGGTCACCATTTTAGGCCTCGTAAAGTACTTTAGACATTTCTTGAAGAGCTTTTTGGAGCCCATATTCTCAGAATTCTGTCTTTTCTTCTATTCATTCAGTGTTCTGCTTTTGTTCTTCATGGAAACCCTTGCCAGTAATCAGTTGTCAAAATTTGGTTTGGTTCATAAATTTTCTTAGTTTATTCCTGTTTTCTTTACATCCTTTCTGACATCTTTAAACCATTGACTCAACACCTACGATCTAGTTTAGTGTCTTAAAGATTTATTTAGTCAACCTTTTGTCATCCACTCTTTACAGGTGTCCGTAGAATTTTAGTCCTAATTTTCTGATCGTTTCTATAAACCGTTCAATATTCTTGTTCAGTTCTTCTAATCCTCATAATCCGTACTGTCTGTCTTCTACCTTCAGATCTCATAATCAAGTGTAATTACTAGAACCTTATGTGATAATTGTAATCTTGTGGAAGATCTTTCTCTCAAATTTCTCTGTTTTTCTTAGATTAGCCTTCCTGGCCACTCTAAGGTATGATGAGACTTTAAATAAAACTACTATCAATAAAATTCATTATAATAAACCTCTTATTAGATTATTTAAAGTTTCTTTGGTGACTTGGTCGTACAAAACCATGTAGTTTGAGGTACATCATGATTTATGAAATGTGAAAAATTTCACGACCCTCGCTGTTGTCAAACCTGGGACATTAAGTTCAAGAGTTAAGCATCTTACCGACTAAGCCACTGATACGGGCAAAATTAAATTATTTTCTTACTATTATCAAGTCAAAAGCTACAGACAAAAAGCTTTAAGTATACCACCCTTGAACAAAATGATGTTCACATGTTTAATGATTCTTAAATTTTTCCATTAGACAATAAAATTATACTTATATTAATCTGAATTTAAACAATATTTTTAAATCGGTGATAAAACATGATTTATAACATCTACTTGAAATACAATTAAGTTCCTCGTAATCATGTGTAATTACTTGAACTTTGTGTGATATTGTAATTAAATTACCCACATATAAATGTAATAAAAGGCTTAAATTTTACATGAATTCTATAAAATTTTACTTCTGTAAAATTATTAATAATATTTTAATTTAATTTTTATTTCAAGTTTCCATAACTTGTAGGTGATAATTTAAGTAATTATTTGTAATAAATAATATTATTAAATTTAAAAACAGTAATTAAAAATTATGAGTGTGAAGGAGAAAAGTGCATTACTCCAAGTTACTTTCTCTACAATATTTAGAATTTCCATATTTGTAAACGAGTATTTAAATGAGCTGCTTGTTTCTAAACAATATAATAATAAAGTTAGCCTTGTCCTTCAAAACATTAAAGATGATGATTTAACGCCATCTTTCAATTATCATTAATGTAGTAAAACTGGTTGAAATCTACATGTTTGAATAAACAACACTTTATTACTATCTTTTAAAAATAAATACCATCAATCCAAAGAAGTCTTCTTCAGACATTTAATATTTATAAAGATGGTAATTACAATTGTATAATAAATTAATAAAAAATACCTTTAAAATACTCAATTTATATTTCATCATTTTAACTCCCAAAAAATCCTAACGTCAATGAGAATTTAAAGTTAGGAAATTTTTCTTCAATAATTATATTAAAATTTTGAAAGTAACTCAACACAATATAATATTAAGAATTGGGTTTGTAAACATCATTTGATGAATGTAAATTACTATAAGTGCATTAATATTTTACCTAATTCTCTTAAGGTAGTTTTTGTCTGGAGCAACTGGTGTGACGATCACCTTATCTAGGTCACTACTAGCCTATTTTGCTTAAGGCAAGCCAGGTGACTGAAGTGTGCAATTTACACTGTCTATCAGTGGGTCATCAATGGTGCATACAAAATAAAGATTAAACATCTTTTATGCGAAGAAATGGATGATGATCACTTTATGGGCATGTTAGCAGGGCCAAGGATGAGAAATAATGAGATGTTTCAGGTGCGAATGTATGAAGAAACGTCAAAAAAACCACTTGCGAGCTGACAACAATGCATTCTTCAGATTGTACAACGGAGCAGGGTCTTTTATTACCAGATCCCTGCAGTGTTTAATAAAAACACAGCTTTTAACTGTATTTAGGAATCTATAATTTTGTAAAAGTTGGTAAATCTATGAGTCAAATGAAATTCAAGAAAAAACAGAATTCACAGAAAAATCTACCCAACTATGAATTACATTTCATTAAAAAAGTAAATAACCAACGAGATGAGTCATAACATAATTTATTACTGTTAAATAATTATATAGCTATTAAAAAACATAGCGATAAATCACTTTGAAGTAGCATACTACAAAGGTTACATAGTATTCAAGTATTTATTAAGTCTACATCATAACTTATATTATTTTAATAGAACATGACAATAACAGGTAAGGTTTTTCAAAATACATTATATATTTCATTAAAGTATATAAACATTATAAATAAATATAATTGAGAATTAATCACGTTCTTTTGATATTTTAAAATTTAATAAGTCATTGAGACTTAAAAAAGTTAAGTATACAACGATAATGATTACCTAACAAGCTGAGTGAATAAATAGATTAAACTGCTTTAGTTTTTTAACTACAAGACATTAAATTAATTGGACCTCTTGACAAGAAAAATTGAATAATGTGATTAAAATGAGATCATATACGATTTAATTCCCAAAAAGACTACCTTCAAGGCACTATGATTATTAAAATCTAGACTGAAAAGCAGAAAGTTCTAGGTTTGGTTCCTGACTGGGATTGAAAAATTAAAACACAATAAAAACTACAAGAGCTTTTTTCAACCACTGATATGTCATAAATAAGACAAGTTAATACAGAAAAAATTTTATTACTAAAAGTTACATACGCTTATGGCTACTTATCGACATAATTACCTTGACAACTGAGGCATTTATCATACCTGTCGAAAAGTTTTCCAATACCCTCTTCATAAAATGTTGCTGTCAAAGAATTTACATGAGTACTGACGTTGACTTGAAGTTCCTTGTTAGTTTAGAGCATCACTTCTTCAGTTCAGGGAAAAATTGGAAGTTACTCAGGGGTAAGTCAGGACTGTATTGCGGGTAATTGAAAATGTTTTATTGAAATTGCTCAAGGAGCCGTTAGGTTGTACCAGCACTATGAGGATGGACATTGTCATGGATCAGAACAATTGAAGGGCTCAGGAGAAGACAGTGCTAACCCACATCAACATAAGTTTGCGCAATGTCATTTTAAATGTTTACTGAAATCTACAAATCATGCTTTGGAAGTTTTTGTTAAACGTTTGTTTTTTCTGTTAATCTAGGTTCTTAAGATCGTAAATGTAGCATCCTGTTTAAAAGTGCAAAACATTTTATTTTTACAGCATATGTAAGAAAAATCATGCTGGAAATTTTGTGGGTTAGCACAAAACTTTCTTCCGCCGGCCCCTTCAATTCTAGAAGTCAGCATGCCTTCTTTGGTTTTTAATGGCTCTCTGCCAACTTCATTAAATTTCATAATAAACAGTTGTATTATTCGTGTTCCCCAGCTGCATGAACTCCACAAGAAACACAATGAAGAGTTTATTGGAAAAGTTGTCCACAGGTATGATTGATGCCTCAATCGTCAAGGTGATTATTCTGAATGGTAGCCAAAAGTGTATGTAACTTTTAGCAATAAAATATTTTTTCTATATTCACTTATCTTTTTATTTATGGCCATTCAGAAGTTGAGAAAACCACCAACGACTTTGCATTTCTAAGTACATTGCATCATAAAAAAATTGAACAAAAAAAGTTCAGTCATACACATAATGTTATGCCTTCAAATCCTGTGACTGATAATCAAATCTGAAATTATTGGTTTCATTGGAAAGCCACCAAGAATATTACTGTGATACTAAGCACAACAATAAATTGTTACAATCTTTAAAAATTTATTTTAATTTGAATATGTTAAAAAACGGTTAATGAATATACTTGATTGATGAATAATTTTAAACAAGAGTTCCTTTAAAAATAATTTTTTGTTTCCAAAATACATAAAGTTTTAAGTAAATGCTTCATAAACTGTGTACTATTGGGTAAAAGTGATCAGATGACACACTTGTTGGAGAGAGAAAATACAAAATTAAAATAGTTTTATTACTTAGGCTTATCAGTTCTCTTGACATAATATGTAGTCCCTTTTTTGAGTGATTGAAGTTTTTTTCAGGAAAAATTATAATTTGGAAATAGGCCTTCAGCATGAAAATTGCAATTGGAATATTACACTACGAAAAAATTACAACATTACACAAGATTACAAAGTTAAAATTCTTTGAATATTATATTTGAAAGTATATTTATAAATAGGCTGTAGTAATTTTCCAAATTGCAGTTTAAACTATCGTCAATTAACAGTATAATGAGAAAGTCGAAATACTGGTTGACATGAGAGAAAATTGGGCTGGATTGAGAATATAGAAGCAAAGAAGATACGAAAGATAACACTTACATTATAGGACAAGATTAGCAGAAAAATGACATAAAAACAAGTTAAAAAATGTTGTTTGGTAATTTAAGTAAATAACTTACTAATCTTCAAAATGATTAGTGTTAATTTATTTATTACATGTTGTATAAACTACCAGGGTAAAAGTGAAACAAAAACACTATTAACAATAATAATTATGTAATTGTTTACTTTAGCTTACAACTTTTAACATTAAAAAAAAATTGTTTTTTCAAAAAACAGGATTACTAATGCTTATAAAGAATAATAAAAAGATTAAAAGCATTAAGTTAAAAACAAATTCAGTCTTTAAATCAACAATAAAAAATTACAAAGTCAAATGTGAAATAAAATTATAAAGTTAAATACAGGAAAATTTGTATGACCCTGACCAAATAGCGATATAAATACTACTTATACTAGTTTTATGGGTAGTATAACTCTTGTATTAATAATATCACTGTTTAATATAGTTCAGCCACATTAAAATAAAATAAAAAAACTTGTGTGAAACACTCACACGACTTTTTTCCAATGTAAATAACTAAAATACAACCTGTGTTTAATCATGAGTGAATGAAGCTAAATGAAAATCAACCTCTGCAGGACTTAAACATACAGAAAATTATTAACTGATGCTAAACTAAAATTCCAATAAACTGGCACTGTAGTAAAAAACTTGAAGTAAAAGTCAAAGGTTTTTAATTTGCTATAAGTTTAGTTATACATAAACTGGAATTTTAACACATTATTTAAACTTTTAAAAATTTTTTTTTTATTGAGTGATGATGCCTACATAAGCCTTGGGCTTGTGCGTAGGTAATGATATGTGGTGATTTACAGATGAAAAAAAATGCCAGACCTGACCGGGAATCGAACCCGGGACCCCGGCATAGTAGCCAGTTGCGCTGACCACTACACTACGGGCCGGCCACAACAATGAAAAAACTGATTTTGTTAGCAAGAAGGAGAGTAAAAAACTGAATGAAATCAAACTAATAAATGACAATTTAATTGATGTTTACAATACCAAAAATTACATAATATTATTAAATTATTTATAAAATAAACTACCTAGGGTCTAAAACATTTCGATTCTAAGAAAATAATTAATAAATTATAAACAACAAAATGAAAAGTAGACCTATATATAAATCAATCTGTTTTTGAATTACTTCAAAGAATTTAATGTCCATAATTAAAACATTCTATAAATAATAACATGTAAAATATTAGAAATAATGTTTAAGAGATGAAATTGCATTATTGTAGCAAAGTAATAATAAAGTTATTGTAACATCGATGTAGCAAAAACAATTTGTACAGATAGGTGTACGTGCTGACAGACAAGTTTCTTTCAATTTTATTAACAGAAGGGTATTTTTTCCTTACAATTTCTAAGGAAAACAGTGACACTTCATGCATAATTATAAAACAATCGTAACCACTATCTAAATAAATGGACTGAATATAAATGAGAATTATAATTATTACCTGCTGTAATACTTGAACGAATGTATTCATATTATTTTCAAAGAACTAATTCACATTTAAATCGTTTTTGTAACCTAAAAATACTAAATAATTACATACACACTACTCGGAATCCACAAAGCAAATGTCTTTGTAATGAACCACAGTACAACATACTGTTCATATTAGTACGCAGTTACATTCACATTTTTAGAATAAACTAAAAATAAAAAATTACCATACCAACAAACACCGAAGATAATATTACGTAAATATATATTTTAGTACTTTGTGTATGTAATACATAAATAAGTGTCCGATAACTTATGAAAATATAGCGAAAAATAATATTTTACATACCTGACATCTTATCATAACATGTGTAACTTTATCGTCAGTTCTAACAGATAAAACATAATCGCCAGGTTTACTTTGTGATTCCCTGACTAAAAAACTGCCGTTTTTTCCTTTATCTAATATTAATTTTTCAGCCTCTCTACCAGTTATATGCCCGTGAAACCATCTGTAACAAAAAAATATACGACTCATAAATAATGTATTTCTCCTGCAAAATAACTGTTTGAGAAGGGATAGTTAAGCACAAATAAAGAAATCAATAAGATTCTTTTACTGGATTAAAATAAAACAAATTAAATATGAGTGTGAGAGGCAGTAGATATATATTTCTTTATTAATAAACATCAAGGGTAAAGATAAAAATATATTGTAACAAAAAATATTTTTCCTAAGATGCTTCCATTGGTTAAACATATTATGAATTTTCAAGATTTTCAGTTTAAAAAGGTTACATACTTTAAAAATTTGTATAAATACTAAAAATTTAACATTAATATCACAAAACAATATTACAGATACAACTCCATTAGCTCGTGTTAATGGCATTAAACACATTGCATACATATTACAATGAGCAAATTGCAGTTTCTAGAACTAATGAATCAATTATTAACAAAAATTAAAAAAAGAAAGTCAAAACTCACTAGTAGTTTCTTATAATTATGAATTTTTTGGAAGCTGCAATAAATAATTTTAACTATAAAATAAAAAATAAATTAACTAATCAGTTTAATATGCTTATTTCTACAAAACAAATTTGTCCTCACTGACTGCCTCATTAATGCACGGCCCATCATCCCACTCTACCAAGAAATCTGGAATTTCACAGACAGGTAAAATCTCTATAGGGGTGTACGCACTCACTAAGATAGGAATATTAATTCTCTCTCAGTTATCAAAAAAGTAGAGCTAAAATTGACCATGTGTATTAACCACAAGGTTAAAAGTGAAAATAATTTTTTTAAAACCACCCTAAAATTAATCCTCTCATAATTTGAAAAAAGTTAAAAATAAAAATTCAGGGCCCATGGGGGTGAAGTCATCTGGCAATGAGGGAAGGGTGAGCTCTGACCAACAAATATTAAACAGTATTCTTGAAACTAGTAAGGAAGGTAATATTGTCCTTTTCTATACAACTGTTCATATAAACCTTCATATGCAAACCAGTTTGTTGAGTGAATGACAAAACAGAACATATCTGAAAGATCAAAAGCTCGAATGATACATTATAATGGGCATCTTATCAAAGGACCTATCAAAAGATATAAGAAAAAAAACACCAGTAGAACAGATCATTTAATAAGACATATAAATAAATAATCAAGAAGTAGAATTTTCCATAAAAAAACTTTCTAAAAACTGATAAATTATTCATAATAATTTTCAACAAACTATAAAGCGCCTTAAACAAATTAGTTAATTAACTGAATAAGTTTGACACTTGGTGGCAAAGAGAAGATGAATGGACATCAAAGAAAATAAAGCAATTAAGAATACAAAAAACAAATTTGCATTTGTCAAATTCAGGTGGTAATGTACAACAATACAAAAAAGATACTAAAAAGTTTCTTCCTTATTATCAAAACTAATTTAGAATAAAAAACATAATTTATTAACTGAACTAAAATAGCAATTTAATAATAATACTGAAAATAAACACCTTTAATAAATTGATTATTTATTAACAATAAAAAAAGACAATAATAAAACAGGTTTATCTAGTCCACTAACATATTCTGCCTTTATTATAATGTTAGCTTTTTTTATAGAACATTGCTAAACTATAATAGAAAATTTATATTTAAGACCACACAAACCAGCATTTTGTTGAAGGAAAAAATTAATTTAAAAACTACTAAATAGCATTTTATAACAATTTTGAACAACAGTTTAAACTGAAAAATACAATACAGTATTTTTGATTATTATTCATTTTAGTAAAATCAAATTTAATTAAGATAAATTGCATGATTAAAATTTTTTACTAGAAATTTAAATGGTTCTAGGTATTTTTAATTTACAATACCAATTTAAATTAATTAAAAACTGCTAGTTTTTTTATAGTCAAGACTAAATTTTTGACAAAACAATTCTTTGTCACTTACATAACAATCAACTTATACAATAAATAATTAAATATTTATTTTTGTTTAATTTTAAACTCTTAACTGAACAAGGTGCCTTAACTTATGGAAGTTCAATGTTTTCTAAGTTTTATAATGGTCTTGAATGAAGTACAAAATATTTCTGTCAAGTCACAGCATCAGGTATTTTTGTAACACATTTCAATGGTTTAATATTTACTACGAGGAAGTAAGGATCGTTAAGGGCCATAAAAAATAAATAATTCTTTGAATTCTTTTTTGGTGGTTTTAGTTTCCTATGAACCTACTTTACTTTATTACATACCCACAGTTCACTTCTAAGCACTTTTCGCAATGCTGAATGAACTTTTTAACCCATATCTACAGAAGTTTGCCACCTGGGAATTGAACCAGTTGACAATGGTCTTGCGTTCCTGGTTGTCTACCAAGCCACTTTTTTAAGTAAAAGAAGAGGAGAAAGTTGCTACGTACAAGGTCAGAACTATTGAGTAGGAAAATTCCCAACCAAACTCTTGAATTTTCTTTTAGGTTTGGGTGACAGAGTGAGGACTCACATAGTCATGGAGGAGGACAATTACAGACAACAGTTTCTCATGTTGTTGATTTTGGATTGCATGTTCCATGAAATCAAACCCCTTTCATCACAGAAAATGGGAGTCATCACTTTCCTACACGAGTAAAGAGATTGATTAAATTTTTCTGTTTCAGTAAAGTAAGCTACATCTAAAAAAATTTGATTTGGATTTCAAATTTTTTTACAAGAAGATTCCACTGTAGTAAAACATATTAATCTAAAAACCAAAAATAATAAACAGTAAAATCATAAAAAAGAAACAAATAACAATGAATTAGATGATGCCAAAACTGACTTTGAAAAATACAATTCATTCAAAAATTTTGGACACACAACATTTTCATATGGTAAGACACCTTACAATTAAAAACCATGTTTAAAAATGTATTAAAACACTGAAATTTTCCAACTTACCATGGTACTAAATTAGTTAGGTAATTATTGAAATAAAACAAACGTTTCCAGAACTTATAACATACAGAACTATTACAACCAACTTCATCAATAAGCTAACACACATAATATAAAAATTCAAATAATTTCCATAAAATTACAAAATGATTCATCATTCACTGACATCACACCATATAATAATTTCAGATGACTTAGAAAATGACATTAATAATAAAAACTAGAAAAATGCAACAATGCAAAAGTAATATTGCAACAGCTACATTACATAATATGATTATATTTTATTAAAACGATGATTTCATTCTTTTAATACTAATTAATACATATTTTATTTATTGAAAAAAAAATAATATAAAAAATAATCTTACTGTGTGACAAGCAGTGCCCTCCGAAGTTCCCTCAGTGCTGTACCGATAATAATTTTAGCTGCAGGTAAAACAAAAGAGGCAGAGCTCTCTAACCTGCTACTTATCTTATCTTGACGCATTTCACACAAATATTAAATGGCGACACAGTCAAAAATATATCAGTATATATTCTAACTTTAAATAAAATATATATTTTATATCTTAAAATGTTTATGCATTTATGTTCCGTATATTATTAATAATTAATAGCAACATTAATGCAATTAAAATAGTTCTGTTATCACAATGCTCCAAATTAAAACTGATAACATTTATTGTCGATTATTTATTACTGTATGCTACCTAATAAAAAAAAAACAAAAATAAACAATAAGTTATTATGTCGATAATAAAGTACAATTGATTAATTTAAATGAAATAAAACATTTAACGATACTAATCAGCACCTACATTATTTCATACTAAACTATAAATAGAAAAATTTTATAAACAAAATGTATAATACAAAGGAATCTTTAAGTTACATTATTAATTACATTGTAAACAAACTAGAAAAACAATCTCGCTAATTTTCAATTATACTATAGCCCTATTTTGTTGATATATTGACTCATTTTGATGCTACATTCCCAACAAGTAGAGACGAGCAATTTGGATCAAGGAAAGGAAAAGGCTATTGATCTGATAACGGTTGTCTGTGAGAAATATATGGAGAGAGGAAAGGGGACAAGTCTCTGTTTCATTTCATATGATGACGGCTAATGATTGAATCAAAATGGAAATGTTAAAACAGTATGGAGTAGATTGGAAAGAAAGAAGGTTAATTAAGGAATTGTAACTGAAGCACGAGTGCAGCTAAGAAGATTAAAGATTTGCAAACTGAGTGTTTTGATCTTGGAAGGGAAATGAGACAAGGTTGATACCTTTCAACAACTCCGTTTAATATGTATGTTAAATATATATCTGTTAAAGAAATACCAAGAAGAGAAAGAAGGAATACACTTTTAAGGAAAGAAAACTAAATTACGTATGATATGGATATCATACAGTTTTTTCGGAGATATACCACGAGAATTAGAAAACATGATGACAGAATAGATGACATGAAAATAAAGGTTAAAACCATCGTAATGAGAGTACGAAACAATAAATTAATGAAAATCTACATGAAAGAAGGAAACAAATTAAAGATGGCAAAAGAAGCGTTAAAATAGAAAAACTTTGGCGTAGAAAGATGAGCTCAAACCTTTGAAAACATTTAGTACAATAGTATGTTTGGAGTGTACTTTATGGGATGAGTGAAACATGGGACATTTACGGAAAAAAAAAGATGAAGGCTAGAGGCGTATTGAATGTGGTTATTGACTATTAGACAAAATCAGATGGACTAACTGAGTAATATATGTTTAAGTATTATGAAGAGTGGAAAAGAAGAGAAATTTGATGGAGGAAAGCTAATTGCCTCGGACACAAAATAAGAGGAGTAGGTTTAATTAAAACTAAGTTAGGGGAACCAGTAGAAGGTGTAAAGAAAAGGATGTCGAATAATCATGGATGGGTTAAAACAGAGTACAAGCTGTGAGGAACTAAGGCATTGGTGAAAGATTGAACAAGTTATTTTTATTCTATTATCATTCATAAACCCGTGTAATCCGAAATCGATGTGTCTGTTTCATTTCGAATACTGCGAGTTTACTGCAGTTAACCAAACTTATCAGACAACAAATGTCAACTACAAACAATACAGCATTTTTAGTTAACTTTGTTTAGTTATGTAAATTATTTTTTGCACTACAATAAATCTTAAGGTAGTAATTAAAATAAAGAAAGATTTTTTGTATAGTCTAAACGAGCCCAGATATAGTAAATAAGGGAAGTTAATTTGAAATTTTAAGAGCAGTTTTTGAGATAATTTGATTTTTATAGTTTTTCATCAGAGTAAAGAGCCATTAATTTTAGAGCTACATGATTAACTGCAAGAACTCCTCGGGAGTTGTTTAAAAAACCTTAGTTTTCTTTATGTCCACGTATAAGGCATATAACCTTAAAACCTCCTTTTGTTTTGCTTGAAGGGTTATGAAAAGTGAAAATTAATTTAAAGATGGTTAACATGAAAATTGCACTATCTTAAGAATTTTTAACTTTACAATAGATAAATATATAGTTGCGAGAGAATGTACAAAAAATACAAACAAATTCATTAAAATAATAAATTTTATATAATTAGACATGTAGTTGACAATTTTAAAATATTAAAAATTGATTCGAAACGAATGTGAATGAACTCTAAATGTAAATGATTTATTTTCATAAAGAAAACCATCTTTGTTCATATACAGCACTTTAATATGTTATTTTATTGTTAACCAGACTATACAATACAGTAGTTCTAAAATAAATTGGCAAAATGAAGGTCATGACGGTCAACAAATAACTTATCACACCTTAATACTGTGTAATAATTTTCCCAAACAATTACAATATACATTCGTCTTATACAAATATAATATATAAATACTGCTCAAATGTAAAGAAATATTAATGATGTAGCTATTGACTTCTCTATTGGGGTTTTTTAAACAAACTACAAACGTTACCTAATTTGAAGTAATATTATTTTGTATCTCTTTACTAATGAAGGTCGTGTCAAGAGCATAATCATTAGAAGATACTTTGTACTACCGAAATAAATAAATAAATAATTATATTAGTTTAATAATAGTATAATAAACAATTACGTATTAAACATTTAGGAACAATTACACACATAAAACCCCTTTGAGGCTAGGCAAAAAGTCAGTGAGCTGCATGAAAGTAATTGCTAATTTAATGTTTTAAGTAAAAACTAGCTAACCCCTAGCGAATTAATTCGTACAATAAAACTATTTATTCTTGACACCCAGTATAACACTTAATAGTCTTATTTCGCGATATTTTGTTTCAGCATGATTTATGAAATAGTGTTATTTATAGCGTTATTTATGAAACGAACCTTCCAAAACAAATTTAACTTTGCAATGTTGCCACTAGAACAGTCGCACCATCAAATATTTAATTCTATTATTTTGTTAATTATTCTTTTTCTTCTTCACCAATCAAGGATCAAGTCCCAAGACTTATTCTGGCAATCGCTTAGTCACCGGTCGCTCCAGATCGGCCTATAACTTCTGACCTGTCTAGGAATTCTGTGTGGAAACATTATTTCAAGCTGATCGATCCATTTCGGGTGGTACTCCATAATATTGCCTCCTTAAAAGAACACACATTTAACTCTCGCTGTATATCCTCACTTCTAAACCGATCCAGTCTACTACAGCCTCTAACGTATCTCAAGAAGCGCATCTCTGCCAATTGAATGGAATTTGATTTCTTCTTTCACACGCAGGTCTACAGATAGTGAGTCACGAGAATGCCTTTGCGTATGGATGTGCTGTGAGGATGGGAAGAAACATCTGACAGTGCTGCCAACCTCAAGAGTGAGACACTATATTTTACTACTGTGCAATTGCACTGTTAGTTAACCACATGTTGCCTTTCAATTAATATATTTCGTTGTGACTTGATAGTTTTTCCACTTAAACCCCATTTCCTTTAAAATTTTTCTTAATGTACAAAGTTTCCAACTACAATTTACCCTTTCTTTCAAAAACAGTTAATAACGTTTCACATGTCGGCTTTGCTTTCTTATTGATATAACCTATGTTCTCTAATTATAGTTTACGTTGTTGTGGTGGTGAACTGATACAAAGTAGTCAGGCATGCGCACTGATACTTTCCCCCTCCTAAAACCAAAGGCAAACTCGAGACTTGAGTAGCTATAATTGCCATATGTTAGTGTTGGGACAGCCACCGTCTTATAGAACTTCATTAATGAGTCACTTCGGGGGATTCCCTTCAAATTTCGATGTACTGTATCACAATTGTTAATTACAGTA
The DNA here is from genome assembly GCA_035578175.1 of Catonia carolina. NCBI lineage: Eukaryota > Metazoa > Arthropoda > Insecta > Hemiptera > Achilidae > Catonia > Catonia carolina. Next base: position 90,109,230 of record JAQMRL010000002.1, read on the forward strand.
AATAATTGTTAATTATTTACTTCAAAAAAATCGCTGACCTATAACAATTTTCATTTTCGGATTTTTGTAAAATCCCGAAAGTGTTTCCTTTAATCACGTAAAAATTGTTTAAATCGTTCGTTAGAACTCTATATTTAAGGACAAACAGAGTTTCCATTTAAAACACATTGGACTAGATTTTACGTTTTAAATATAAATGAAATGATGATTAAACGCCATAGTTTACTCAATATATAGCAAACAATATAGTTTTAAATGAATAGCCAAGTAATAATAGTTGACATCCGAAAATAATTTCAAATGACAAATTATAGTTAAATTCAATCAAAAATAATGTTTATTATGTTATTTTCCTTATAATAACAATTATTATTATTTCTACAACCAATCAGGAAATTACATGAACGATTTAAAAATAAATACATAATAGAAAATTGCATGTAATAAGTTATATTTCGGTAATTGAAAATATTTTTTTTCAAACCGCGTGCGCATAATAAATACTTATCTTTTCTTTTTTAAAACACAATAGAAAATTTTGTAATAAAAACAGAGTAATACAGTTTCTTCTTTTAATAATTTTACTTTTGTTGTATTATTTAATTTATATTCTTTTTATTATATTTTATAAAAATGTAAGTCACGTCGGTTTTTTGTCTCCATTACTTTGTCACGGCGTTTTTTGAGTAGTAATCACATGTCATTCGATATATTATCATTGTGTTAGTATTTTTTTTACAGCAGTATTTATATTTCAACGTTGATTGGCAGGACAATATAAATTTCCAAGGTCGTTTAATCATCATTTTACACGTATTATGTTTTAGTAATTGGGTTTTCAATGTTAAAAATTATTATGCTTTTCAAAGCAAATTACAATGAATAGGATTTTATCGTTAGAATAATGAATTTATGTATAGTTAAGCGAGAAAAATGATTATCATAAATAAAGGTATTTTATAGGGGTTACACGTTTTCGTGATCGGATCGGTAGCTAACTCAATTGTTCATCGACTCCGCTATCTTTGAATCAGCAAAATGCTTTTAATAATTATTATATTGTGCTTTAATTTACGTAAATTAATTAATATTGTATTCAGGAAATAGCACAAATGTTTTTGATAATCTTCAAGCAGTACTACATTTTCCTCAGTTTAGGACCGATTTTGACTGCATCCACAACAGCTATATACAATTTTATGTTGTCAACTATATGGAATGATTCAACACGAATAGAAGAATTTCACTACAGTTTTGTTCAGAAAACACAAATTACTATTAAACTACGCGTTTGACAAAAATAGTTGCACACAAAGGTACATACAGGTACATACCTGTACATTTGTACTAAACTTTCAATTCATTATGTTAATTTTACATAAAAATACAACGTAAGGCTATAATTTGAGAACAAAGATTTCGCGGTGGTAGGCCTACATTACATAAATTACAAATATCGAATCAACTAACAATCGCATCGGACAAAAATGACAGATACAAAATAATAGTAATTTTTTTTGTTTATTTAGTACTATCAACAACTCAGTAATTAGCGATACGGTGGGTTTTAACTTGAGAAAGTTTCCAGACCCTAGCCGGGAATTGAACCCGGGACCTCCACGTTGTAGGCTAGCGCACTACCATTACACTACGGAGCCGACCAGTAACTTTCTTAATTAATTATCTTTAATTTTTGTTGCATGAATTTTTCCCTAACATACATCTTTTTCGAGTGCCGTTTCATGCCCTAAATATGGCAACATTTGAGCAAATATACCTATCTCGTAGTGTTTTTTAACCAACAAGTTCTTCGACTTCCGGTGCTTCTCTTTCCTGTTGTTTTCCCTGTACAATTAACTGCAGCAGATAACATTTTCCGCTTTGTTTCAGGCGAATTAGTTTTTACTTCAGTCTTTATTATACGAGGGTAGGCTGATAAGTAATGCACACATGCTTGTAGAAGACGAACAAAAAGAAATAGCAAGATGGGGTAAATAACAAATTAAAGTACAAATCTTAACCTACCAAATTATCTATTTATTTTTCAATATAGTCACCGTTAAGCATTACACATTTCTCCCAACGTTTAACAAGTTTTTTCATTCCGTCACTGAAAAATTCTTCCGACTTTCCTCGAACCCAGGACGCAATAGCTGCCTTCACCTCATTGTCCGAGCTGTAATGATTACCCTTAAGGTCTCTCTTCAGTAGAGGAAAAAAATAAAAATCGCAAGGCGCAAGGTCGGGAGAATACGGAGGGTGTAAAATTGGTTGAAACTTCAGGTTTCTCAGAGCCTCTCCAGTTGCACGCGAAGTGTGTGGACGAGCATTGTCGTGTTGCAAAATTATTGGCGCCAGGTTGCCTCTAACACGACAAACTCGACGTCGGAGGTGTTTCAGAGTCTGTATATACTGAGCAGAATTTACCGTTGCCCCTCGTTCCAGATAATCAGTCACATAAACTCGGCGAGCATCCCAAAACACAGTCAAAAGAATTTTTTTTGCGGACGGTTGTGTTTTGAACTTTTTCACAACAGGAGAATGTGGATGACGATATTCAGCGCTCTGCCTTTTTTCTTCGGGATCGTAATGATGAACCCATGACTCGTCCCCCGTCACAATATTCAAAAGAAAGTCGTCTCCTTCGTCACGGTAGCGCTTCAAAAGTTGTTCACAGCATTCCAATCGACGCTGTTTATTCTCGTCTGTCAGACGGCGTGGTACCCATCGTGCACAGATTTTACGGTATCCCAATTGTTCAATAATGAAGCCAACACGTTCCTTAGATATTCCAATTTGGTTTGCGATACGCTGTTGAGTGATTCGCCGGTCATTTTGAATCAAATCATCGATGAGTTTGCGACGATTATCGTCTGAGGCAGTGATTGGTCGTCCACTGCGTGTTTTGTCAACAATTAAGGCTTTTCCAGGTTGGCAATCACGAAATTTTATTACCCAACGATTCACAGTAGACCTATCAACAGTATCGTCACAATAAACAGCCTTTAAACGACGATAAATCTCACTAGGATTCACTTTCTCAGCAGTTAAAAATTCGATAACAGCGCGTTGTTTAATTCTCGTTGACATAGCACCAGAACACGACGCCATACTTCCACTACTCAAAACAAACTGAATGAAAGCAACGCCTTCAAACTGCGCAGGCTTGTAGAGGAGAAATAGTACTTCCACATGCCACCAGGCGCGCTACTGAAGTTTATTTAGTTGTCTTCTACAAGCATGTGTGCATTACTTATCAGCCTACCCTCGTATAATAATATAAAAGACGTTTTAATAATTTAAGGTGTTGCAGCAGAAAAAGAAGACTAAAAAACGACAACAATAACTTGTCAGTGAAAAAAATAAAAAAAGCTCGGTAAAAACGAAAAGTAGCAATGAAAAATAAAATATCAGCCGGGAGATAAAATCATTTAACGCGGCTTTAGGTAATCCAAAACGATAAAAGAATGAGAAGACGATTAATGAACAGTTCATTAGAAAAGTTTATAAGCGTACTGAAGTCAATAAATTAGATATTTTGGAGTAGCACTACAAATACTTGCAATTGAGCGATTTAACTAGTGTTAAACACGGCGTCATAAAAACAACGTTACAAGTTTGTAAAATGTTTAACTTTCCCCGATTTGTTTTCTCAGTTAATTTTATAAGTTTTTGGTATTTAGTATAAGCTTTCAAATGTGTTTTTTTAAATTCAATTTTTCGTCTGTTGATTGCAATACTTATTATGGTATGTTTAAAGTTACTTTTTTAATATATATGATCAAAACTGAAATAAAGCAAGATATGCAAGAACTTAACATTGCAGAACAACAAGATCTTTTAGAAAAATCTGAACAGCTTAAGTTGCTTGAAGATAGAGACACAAGATTCGTCAAAAAAACTCGGGCTCCGTCTTCCATGATTTGTACAGATAAAATGAGAAAGATCAGATCATAAAATAATTTATGAAGAATTATCGGGAAAAACGTATGAATCCTAAAATCAAACCAAGAAGGATTTCTAAATTTGATTCAAGTGGCCCAATGAGGCCGTAAAAGCAAAAAAGTGATCAAGACCATCAATCGATGGCTGATGAACATATTTTCTTACTTATTGTTCACGAGTAGAACATAGATTGTAATGTTACTGTCTGGTTAAAATTAAAAAAAAAAAACCATATTTGTTATACAATTTGCAATGCAATGTCAAATTTTTGCCTTGAGAACAAAAAACCTCCCCGCGGGGTTCCCAGATATATGACAAACAAAATTGCAATAAACATTGTACTAAATTACAGAAATTACATCTAAAAAGTTTCCAGAAAATTTTAATTTTCAAAAATAAATCGACAGGAGTAATGTACGAGTAATATTTTTTTAGTTTTATTTATTTTTAAAGTTGCATCAAAAGTAATTTTATTTGGGTACTAAAATGGATAATTTGAAAAATCCTTTTGGAAGAATTTATAGCAAAAATTCCTTGAAATCTCACGAAATATTTATAAACAAAATATTCACTTAGACATAACAATGCAAGAATTAAATGACAACATGAAAACAATCCAAATATTACGGTTACAACCTCTGCGTGTTATTTAGAATCGAGCGGGCACCAGAAAAAATTGAGGATTTAAATGGAAGGTTAAAACCTTGTTTGAAGCAAGGTTAAAACTTTTTAAAACAAGGTTTTTCTGTTAACGTGCTATATCAACGACATGTCTCGTTTAACAAATGTTTTGTAAACACGTGAGACAATATCATACTACCGGGGGCCTCTCAGTATGATGTAACATAAAAGAAAATATTTAATTAGACGACCTACAACAAACATGACGTTACGTATTTCAATTTTGATAGCAAACAACGGTATAGACCTACCATGGTTCGTACTAAATTCTATTGACATTGAATTAAAAACCTATTTTTAAAATAGTTTTTATTATTGTTATTCACGTTTATTCCATGTTTAAGAAGGCGCAAGAACTTAAATGCTTTTGTTTTCCTTGTTTCTCCTGGCCGTCCGTCGTTCCTCCCAAATCCTTTTTTCATGCATTCACTGTGTTTCTTCGTTCCTCTATCCATTCGCCTCCTCTGGTATCTTAGTCACATCACTCAAACTTATGATGACTAAACCGACAAATTTTCTATTTATTGATCTTCCGAAATCATACGAATTATATTTTCATTAAAACAAGAAAAATAATTCTCTTGTTCACGTTAAATAGAGAAAATTTCATGTCGAGTTTCCAAAATCAAGTTTTCACCGGAAATACACGATTTTAGTTCATCTGGACATAGATAACAAGTTTTCACCGATTGGTCTGTGAGCGTGCGTATCTGAACGAAATATCTCAAAAAAAGAAAATCTTACGAAGTTGAAACTTGACACCTAAGTTAGGTATCACAAGAGGACCCGGCAAGACAATTTTCAATAAAATCGGTTAATTGAAAGAAATACGACTTTATTCCTGCAATTTTTCATTTTTTGAGAGTTTTTAAAAAAGCCAGTTCCTACGATTTAAAAAAAATCCTTTCAACATTTTTTGTGCTCTACAAGATGAGTTAAGAGGCATGTCTCCAGAAACTCTGAAACTAGATTTTCATTTAGAGTCACTCATGATTAAAATAAGGTTGTTTTTCATAATTTACACTATCAAGAGAAAGTTGGTTAAGAGGTTCACGCCAATTTTTATTTCTTTACCGATGGTTTGATAGAGTTCGATAAGATTATGTTCGAAGCTCATATTTTATTTAAACTATTTTAATAAGTAATATCAGTTCTTCTTCAAAAGTCAGTATATTCAATAAGATTACTTTTAAGTTAATGAATTTTTGTATTGTTTTAACTTGTAAAATCTAATCGGTTTTGTGATTGAATAAGTAACGCGAGTCAAGCGGAAAACTGCATAATAAATCGCATTATAAATATGTTAAAATTCATTAGAAGCAGAAATTAGTAGTCAGAACATCTGCTGAGGAATTCAATTTAAAGGTTAATGTGTTAAAAGCGGATGTGGCAATCATGAGTCATCTCCTGGATCATCGGCGGAAGGAAGTCTCTTATGGGCAAACAGAAACTGAGAGAATACGATGCATGATGGTAAAAATATTTTCCTACGAAGCTTACTTATCTTTTTATAGCCAACTCTTTTAACAACAACCCTTACTATTCATACCTAAAAACCTGAAAGCATAACGTAAAACATTAAAACCATTTCAAGGACGTCTATTTAGGTTTCAAGATCATTTGCCGTTTTTAAAAGATTCTTTTTTTTATACACAGCCACCGGATGAAATGGCTATTAGGTTTGTGAAGGGCATGATGAAAGATTAATGTAGACAGAGATTTCAACCCTTAATTTACGAGGTCAGGTAAAGAACTAAGATAATTTATTAGCTTCGTGAGATAAGAAATTTCGAACCGTACGCTACTTATTTTATTTTTACACAGTAGTTTACTATGAGATATTCTATCAAGATTCTATTTGAAATAAATCTTTCCTATTAGTTTCGGACTAAAACAATAGTTTTTTTTTATCCCTAATTTGTGTACGTTGCAATCTGTTCAATTCAGAACAATAAGCAACCCCATGACCCAATGAGATGAGGATGATGTGTATGACGTGTAAATGAGGTGTAGTCTTGTACAGGCCCAGGCCGACCATTCCTGAGAGAGTATGGTTAATTAAACCCCAACCATCAAAGTACACCGGTAACCACTGTCTAGTATTCACATCCGTATAAAAGTAACTACCTTTACTAGGATTTGAACCAGGAACCTTCGTCTCCGAAAATCATCTGTTAAACAGCTGATTTTGGCTGTTAAACAACAGCTGATTTAAACAATAGTTACACGGCTTTTCTATATAACCTACATTAAAAGTTTAAAACCTACTCAGGAAAATATAATTTGAGAGGAAATATTTAACACATAAAACTTTATTTAAATGATGAACAAACAAACATTTATAATTAAAACATTTTCATGAAACCCCTACACGGCAGACAAAGTAAAAAAATTGAAAAAATATAGATACACTAAAAAGGGCTTATCAAAGAATACAGTTTCGCACTAAAAAAATAATTAAACGGCTCTTCTATAACATACTACATTAGTTTAAAACCTACTCAGGAAAAGGTAATTTTAGAGGAAATATTATTTAACACATAAAACTTCATTCAAATGATGAACAAACATTTATAACTAAACATTTTCATAAAAAATCCTACACGGCAGACAAAGCACACTACATAACATTAGCACACAAAGTAGGTAGGTATATAGAGACAATATACGACACATTTTAGTATGTACATATTGTATACTCAGTCTAAAAAATGCAATATCGGCCTTGTTAATATTGTTTCACAATACACCTCTTCACCTGTAATAATAGTATGATAGCCTAAACTATTATTGGTATTACAGTAACAATATCTGTAAATAGTAATAGGTCTGTCTAAGTAGTTAGTTACATGATGCAACCAACATCTAACAGCGTGCTAGAATTAACAACGAACAGTATGCATGTTAAAAATAGGGACAAACATTATTACTAGGTCTATTCTATCATGGATAAATTTTACGAGTTAAAACCAGAATATTATTTATACATTATTTTTTATTACCTACCTACTTTCTAATAATTATAATAAACTGACCCCCAAAAAATAATCTAAAAGAAAAAATACATACAAAAGCTCCAAACTAAAAAACAAATTAATAATTTCAAAATAAATAAATGATCTTTGGTAGAAATTATTTGAAATCTAATTATTATTTAATAATTTTCCAATTTAAATTTCCTATATGAAAGGTAACTCTCATAAATTATAAAATATTAAGCTAATTTATAAGAACCATCTGTTTCTTGTAATATAGAATACCGTAAGCAAAAAATTAATATCGGAATAGAATTTAAAAAACACATCTACCTGGTAATAAACAAACCAATCATCCGGTTTTCTTGTTTCCTTGACATATTGACATTAGAGAAAGTTTGTGAAATAGTTTTCGGCTACTGATTTATTACAAATGTAATCGCTTATAAGCGACTACTACTCTTTTTATACGAACAGAACAAATGGGTTTTGATTCTAATAATTTGAAGAAGTCATATTTCCCATTATATATTATTTTTTAAAGTTCGAAAAAATATCTTTCGGTAATAATTTTGGTACGTACGCAAAGTAGTATACTTACTACATTATCATTTTGTTAAAAATACAATTATAATTAAAAAAAAAATATATGAAACTCATATAACAGAAAAATTTAAGAGGTTTTGTACAGTCACGATGTATGTACCTCTTCATACATTTTTAGGCATTATTAGTAGGACTACTTTTAGCACAAAAAACAATAGTTACACGCTTCTTCTCCAGTGTGGTCAAATAAAGATGTCTGAATAAAAAAAACACACACAATACGGTAAAAATTACATTTCACGGTTATTTTTTCTGTTTGTTACAGAATATAATCAAAAGTAGGAAAAACGCCTACCCTGGTAACTTATACGGGATGACAATATGAGTTTCACAAACTTATCTTATTCTCGAGAGAAAAATTGAGGGCAGGCGCAGATCTGGACGAAACAAACGTTCGTGGTTGAAAAATATTAAAGACTGGACAAATTTCAGTACATATAATCTTTTGAGAGTGTTTCATAATAGATAAAAATTTACAAGAGTTGAGGTCATTCTTCACTGATGGAATCGAGAGTCGAATAGTAACGTAATAACGACAATAACATCAATAACAGTAATAAGAAGAAGAAGAATTAAAAAAAGAAGAAAATACCTTTTCTGAAAGTAATGGATGTAACTGAAGTAAAATTGCCGTACAAGGTGGGAAAGTAAAAATATTTTCAAAAAGTTTTGTACAATAAAAAGGAATCACATATTTTAACCTCGTGAGTAAGGAAAGGAAGGTACATAACTTTACTCCATGTTTAAGGGAAACTTTGAGGATTCAAACCAATTTTTTGACAGTTGACCTAAACATTAAACCGATCTTAAAGTATAATAGTTCATCGCGTACACATAATAATTTTCATACTATTCAAAATTAGTTGAAAATTTGTCAAAAACTCGAAATGTGATTCATATAATTTAAAATCTTTTATTTAACTATAATCTGTAACAAACATAGACCGATTAACTGACAAAGAGTTTAAGAACATACATCCAGCTGACAAAAATACCAATAAATACAAGATCAGTATAGTCAGTTCCAAAAGCTAAAAAACATTATCACAAAAAAAGTTAACTATTAAGATTGTCATCCCATAAAACTACTTAAGATATTTCTTGTAAAATGATTTCACAAAAAGTAGCTGATAAAGAACAATTAATATTTAACCTAAATTAATAAGGGGATGGGTCTATAAAATATGTTTACAGAAATTGAAGAAATCTTATCTTATTTGTACCAAACCCAACTACTTGTTTGTACAACAAATAAATATTTAAGATAAAAAAATGAGGAAGAAGAAACATAGATAAAAACACAAAAACAGATATTATCTTGTACAATACACAAAATGTTATAATTTTGACAAGTTGTCGTTCATAATTTTAACGTTAACAATTGTTACTACAAATTTTTAAGTGTTACCACGTTTTTGTTTACGCGTTTTTTTCCTCTCTGTAAGAACGGAATATTTTCAAGTTTTTGAAATCACAAACTTTTAAAGTGTTTTCTTAACATGTTTGCATTTTATACTTCGATGGGTACTACTGATTTTTTTAAAAATCTCTAATGTATGTACGTTGCAATCTGTTCAATTTAAAAAAAATAAGCAATCAAATGACTCAATGAAATGAGGATGATGTGTATGACGTGTAAATAAAGTGTAATCTTGTACAGACTCCGGCCGATTATTCCCGAGATAGTATATTTATTTGAACCACAACCATCTAAGTACACCGGTAACCACTGTATAGTATTCAAATTCGTATAAAAGTAACTACCTTTACACGGATTTGAACCACGGAACAGTCTCCAAAAATCAGATATTAAACAGCTGATTCGCGGCGACAGCTTTACCACTAGACCAACCCGATGGGTTATTGAATTTTTCCGGACAAAAATAAGTAATTTCCTATTGTACGACATCAAAAAATAATAAAGATAAAACAATAACGCCACGCCCTTTTCGCAGGAATCGAGTACATTAGTCACGGCCAAATTTCAAGGTTTGCCTGTAGACTAAGGGTTTATTTACCACCCTAAGCCATTGGTATATTACATAAACAAAATTTATTTGTAATTTTTGTTAAAATCAACAAACAAAAACTCAATATTGGTTTTATTGAAGTGCAATTTTAATAGCCAGAAAAATACTTGCCTATGAATAATTTTCCTATTTCCTAATACGAGTAAGTTCCTGTGTAGTAAAAAACAAACTAATAGTTTTTATCACTAAACTAAAATAACAAATCAACTAAGAGATCTTTTTAAGAAAAACTCATTTATGACCTATAATTTATGAAAGTTTTCAGTCTGACTCGGCAAAATATAGAGCAATGGAGTTTAACATATCCTCAGAAATCTTATTACTAAGTAATTCGTAACGCAAAAGTAGGGTAATAATTTTTTCTGCTCTAAGGGGTCAGTCAGGTTTACTCAGGGCCTGCAAAAGGTTTATTTTCTGAAGTAATTTTACTGCTCTGGGCCTATTTCGAAATCCGGCCCCTAATCTAGCATTCTATGTACTGAAGCTCATAATATTGTTCTAAAAAGAAACATCATACCCTAATAGGCAATGTGCTAAGATTATTCAATGTTCACGTATTTCGGACAAAAATCAAATTTGCCAAATGTAACTTATCCAAACGGTAAATGACATCTACTTATGTAGTAAATTTGTTTATTTTCTCCTCCAGTAGTCACACAAATAATAATTACAAATGAGAACAGAAAATAAAATACAATTTTCGTCAAGATTCTCAATATTGCAAATACATTATCGAGAACAAATCAATTGATGAGAAATTAGTAAAAACAGTTTTTAAGAAAATAAAAAAAATTAACGCGAATTATAAACAATTATTAAAAAATTACATAATGTTACCGAAATTTCTATTTAGCGTTTCAAAACATGAAAAATGATGATAAAATAACGCATCCAAAGAAAAAGATGGACGTCTGATCGCACAAGAACAAATACAAAAATTATAATAAAAATATTTTTCAGTTTCTTATGTTTGGTATATAAATATACATTTTTTATGGAAAGTACAACAGAGTTTCTTTCCAGTGTAAAGGGAGTTCCCCCAAACAAATCGGATAAGATCCACAAGTCAACGTATTTAGAAAAACTGCAGGTAATACTTGCATGAATATAAAAGGATAATGCATTGAGAATGAAGAAATATTTAAGATACATGTAATAATTACAATGATGAAGTATGAATTATTACATTAGATGAGGAAAACAATGTAGAAAACAATGGTTCCTGTTCCCAAGTAAACTTATGAAAGCAAGAATTGTGTTTATAAATAGAAAAGAACGTGTAATAAGAAACGGAAATGCTTTTTTAGGAACACTAAAACATGTTTCAAATTAATTGTGTAAGATATGAGTGAATAGAAAATTTAGGGTATATTCAAATGAACCGTCTATTTTTTATGTTTCATAATGCAGACGAAGTTAAATACTAACGTCAACTGTATATGTGAGAGGATATAAGTCATTAAGATGAAGTCAGTTAGTTAGAAACTATATTTCAAATGTTAAAAAACAAATTAAAAAAATATTAATTTAAACTTGACAATTTGGTAGAATACTAAATAAACTACACCAAGTCCCGGTTTTCGTAATCCGAAAATTTAGTCTGGAAAATTTACACACAATAATTGCTGTCTCCAACAACAAAGCACGTACCAATTTCATTTTACGAGACGCGAAGTTATAGATAGTTAACAAAAATGAAGTACACATTCAAGAAAATTATTTATTTAAGACCAGTCTACACACTTGTAAAATTATAAAAGTTTTCACTGTCTGACTAAATTCACTCACTCATTCCGGAAATATGCTCTTTAAGAATTGAACAGAAAATCTAAAAGCATTTCAATTAACTGCTCTTATGGGGCAAATAGCGGTTGACTCCCTGAAGGAATAATATTATTTTTATATTTTCCCGAAGATTTTATACTTGCACTTAAGGGGTAAAAAGGTGACGGCAAGCCTACAACAATAGGCCTATGTATTATTTCATTAACTTTCCAAAGAAATGCTGTTCTAGACATAGGGACGCTTATTATTTAAGCGACATCTTGGAGAAATAAACCATTATAATTGAAAACACTTGTGTCTCAAGAGTATTTTGTTTTTTTTACGTCTGATTGTTTTGCAGTTTCTGCTAATGTAGACGGTAAGAATGATGATAGATGAAGATGAGTGATGAAAAAATGCCAGACCTGACCGGGAATCGAACCCGGGACCCAGGCATAGAAGAGTATAAAAAAGGTGGTAAATATCGTACAAAAATTATTTATTCCTAAAAATTATATCTGAAAAAGTTAGTTATAAAACTCGACACGTATATTCTAATAATAATAATATTTCTTAATAAAAGTAGTTAAAAAAGATATGGAAGAAATGCAGATTACACTGGAAGATTTAAGGCACAAAACAGGAAAACTAAAAGCTTAACACACTAAATTACAAGTTAGAACTAGAAAATACACGGAAAGGATGTTATCAGACGCGGAAAGAAAAGCAAGATTCGATAGAATGAAAAAATACTGGGAACAAAAATTCCAAAAGAGATCCAAGAAGTAATTAACTTAAGTGATCCAATGTGGTCAAACAAGAAAAAAATAAAAATTTAGATTTATCCACTGATATTTTAATTTTAAAAACAAAATCTCCGAATACGACCGGGAGAATATTATTAAGTTGTACAAAATATTAAAGTGTCTGATAATTTACAATGTGTTCTACTCTTTAACCGGTTAGCGTAGATCAAGTGCAGTTTCTATTCGACTGACACATAAAGCACACAAACTTTTAAAACTTAAATAACTTCCACGTATTAAAATTACTCAGAAAATTAAATGAGAAAACCAGTTTGACTAGAAGGAAGCGTAAAATGTTAAAACTGTGGCTACACAATTTTAATATGCTAGTGTTTTGTATTGTGTTACTTTCTCACGTATAATAAAAAGTAAACAGAGAAAGTAAGTTTTAATAAAAAACAATTACATACATAATTAAAATTATTTGTTTGCACATAGGTCTCTACCTTTACTAAACAGTGAAATCAACACAAAAATGTTTTCCTTAATTTACATTCGCGTCGACATCTAGGTTATTAACGATTAGGGAATACGTTTGAAAATACGATACGTCGTGGAACTTTGTTAAAAATGTAAGTTCCTAACTTAGAATTGAACCCGGAATCTTTCTGCTTAAATGTCGAATACATACAGAGGAATCATATTCACATTTGTTTAAACCCGATCTTGGATAATTTTGAATATTTTTCAGTAACTACTCTATAAATGCGTTGAAAAGCTGAGTGGATGAAGGTGTTATGTAACATTTTTTCAAAAATTTATTTTTTGTGATTGCGTAAGGTGTTAAGTGCCATACTTAGTTACGTTGATGACATAGAACAGTGTATATCTACAGTTTAAGGAAAAACTAGGGGATGAACGGACTATGTACTGCTTATTGTTAACGTTTGTAGATAAGATCATTTGACACCTTTTTCTACCAGAATTCATTACAACCTAATAGACATCTTTTTAGAGTAGTAACAGTTAAATCTAGTAATGAACACCTATCATCATCATCATCATTGATATGAATTGTGAGTTCCTTTAAAAATGTCTCTTATAAAGATCTTTACGAGCATTTTGTATTATTAAATTACCGTTAATCCATTTAAAGATTATACAGTTGACGAAAGTTCAATACGTAAGAATAAGTGTTGTAAAGTGTTATATGACAATGATAGTCGATGCTCGATAAATCTAATAAAAAAGCGACAATGAAAGTAAAGTTTTAAGAACTTTTAATTGCCCAAGACAACATTTTCATGAAGGGATAGGCAATAGTACTTTCATAGCAATTTACACTAAACTTTATTTTTGTTACATAGCAACTTCATCCACTAAGCTCTTCAGTTGTAAAACATTGACAGTTGAAAACATATTAATTGCAGAAATATGTACTATCTTTTCCGGAATAGAATAAAAAAGTAGATTAATTTATTATATTTATTATTAATTAAGGAACTCTCAATGGAGAAACTTCATACTGTATTATATTTTCTGTAGTCTGTTCACGTTACTTTAGAATGCGTCTGTAGGATGTCTTCGTTTTAATCTCTCAATTGTCGCCTGAGTTTAAAAGTGAGATCATCAATGATTTGAATGAAATTCGAGTTTTTGTATTTTGTACAGAGTGTGTTAATATTCAAATATCTGAGTAGTATGTTGTTTGTTATGGACCAAGGTCAGGTTGTGATTGTTTGATTGGTTTGAATTGTTGATTGGTTTGAACCAGACTTTTTAGAGGTTTTACTACGTAAAAAACGACGAGTGAGGTGGTTTACTATTGCCTTCCTCACCGAGTTGAAAGAGTACGCATATCAATATGCCAACCCTCCGAGAAGCACCTACTTTCCACCCTGCAAATAACACCTTTACTTCATTCACCACAGGTTCTGGCAGTATAATGAACTTCATTACTCTCGGAGATATTTTAAACCTCTGTATTTTACACCTCTTACTCTTCTGTTCTTGAATAGTTCAGTCATATTATATCACAAATAATCAAATGTGATAAGAAACGAAAACTATTTTTATAGCCCTGGAACCAGCAGATCGAGTGTAATTAATTTAACATTCCACCTGTGCGTCACGGCGAAAAATAATTTCTACTGAAACTTAAGCAGGATTTATATGTTCGAGAAGCTTGCTTACCCCCACAATTGGACCTCATACTAAAAACAAATTTTTTTTAGTAGGTCTACTACTGAACAAGCTCTTTAAAAGCGAATGTTATTTATTTATAAGCATTATAAGCTTTACTTATACCCATAACAGGCAGGTGGAGTGTTAAATTATTTGCACTCAATTTGCAATTTCCAGGGCTACAAGAAATAGTTTTTTGTTCCTTATCATACGGTCAGCCAATTATTGACTGAATCATTAAAGAAATGAAAAAACTAATATATAAAATACACTAGTCAGAGTTATCGCCTCTGAAAGTAATGAATTTCGTTATACAGCCAGACCCTGTGGTGAATGAAATGAAGGTGTTATTTGCAGGGTGGAAAATATGTGCTTTTCAGAGGACCTGGCATGCTGATAAGCATACTTTTAAACTCGGTGATGAAGGCAATGGTAAATCACTGCCACAAAGTAAAATCTCTAGGGGTTCAAACCAGCCTTTTGGCTGATGACCTAAACAACAAGTTTTATTTATAAGCGATTTTCCACACGTTTTATCTTATACTCCCTAATAAATATTACACTTTTTTTTCATTACAAATATGAATTTATACGAATACACGTGCCTTTAATGATAATATAATACGAAATGAGAATGAAGCAATCAAACCAGAAAATTTAAATTATTATACCAACAAAGAAAATTAAAGATTTTTATAACGTCAAAAGAAATGATTTTTATAGTTTTCAATATAGCGTAGGCATTTAAATAACCGAACATATTTTATAAAAATAAACTTTCTACGCCCATCAAAGAGTCGTTGAATCAACCAAGTTAAAAGGATTATAAATTAACAATGTTTTTTTCTTGTTGTCCGATACTGCGGTTAAAAATTGGTAGCTCCTACGTGGAAAAGGCCTACACACAGAGGTCTTCCTACTCTTAACAACACATCATGGTATAATTAATACTTGTACTAGCTAATAGCCAATAGCATACACAATAGTACAGTATAAATTAGTATATACAAATAATACAAACAAAACAAAAATCTAACTGTAAAAAAACACATAATTTTTCTTCTCACAAAGAGTACGAATGTTAAAAAATACAATAGGCTTATTTTTTGGTTTCTAAGTTACAAAAATAGTGCTATTTCTCCTTTTACGCTTAGGTTATTTAATAAATCGGTCATTTCAGAAAGCCTATAAGTCAAAAAACACTTGTGGGAAAATTAAAAAACTTGTAATTTATTGTTTCAATTAAAAAATATAAATTGCACAGAGGGCTGTCCCCTTTAATATAAAATATACTTTTGTCTTTTTAAAGACAAGCCACTTGTTTGAAAAAATTTAGATTTAGAGTGTTTCTGAAATAGTTTGGAGTAAAATGTTAACTTATGTTGTTTTCTGTAAAATACGTTGTTAGACCACAAGAAAACTGTGCTGTACAGTAGTATTCATTTATTTATTTCAGTAATTTACATAATGACTTAAAATAGCTTTCTGCAATATTAATAATTAAAATTCTTAACTTTAAGAAAGAAAAATGTTGATTTTCAGGGCTATTCACGTTCTTCATCGTTGTCATAAAGAGTAATTATACACCTTAAAAAGATTGTTGCATATGTAGAATCTTTGTATGGCCTCTTCCACTAGAAAGTAGAGCTTAAGCTTCAAAAAAACATCCATTTTCTTTAACAAATTAACAGGAAACATTATATATAGTTAAGGATAAGTATTTTCTTAGTATTATATTACGTAAGGAAAGCCAGATTTATGTGATTTTTGTAGGGATGGTGTGTTTATATTCAGTTAGTACTAAAATGCACTAAAGAAAAATGTGAAATTTTGACTTATGGGCTTTCTGAAATGACTGATTCAAATGACAAAAACATTTCAGAAAAGGAAAGGTACTGAAAATAGCAACAAGCTTGGCATTTGTTATTTTCTACATGTGTTGTTTATGTCAAAAACATCTGACTTAGTGATAAGCGATTGTCACGATGTACTCTATACTACACCATAATCACGCTATATAAAGTTTACATTACATCACGAATGTTATTAGAACGTCACGTACATCACAGCTCTATCTAACTAATGTTTTGGCTGTAAGTAACTGCTACGTGCCGCCGATTGCAGATATGTAACAAATAAAGTAAAGATGTCAATTCCAAGGTAAAAAAGTAAATATTCTTTAAAAGGGAGAGTTTAAGGATATACAATACTTAGTCTTGGTAATTTACTTTTTGGGAGCTCTACGTCTGACTGTTGCGCACATAAAAGCTAAAGCAGCCGGTAAAGAGTAATGGATAAAACCCGGTGATAAAAATATGGAAAACCTAACCGGGAATCGAACGCGGGATTTCTGGCGTAGAAGCCAATTTGTGCTGATCACTACACCAACCCTTTAGTTTTATGGTGGAGATACAGAAAATTTTCCTTCAGTTGAAACAAACATTTTGCTTTTTTATTTAACTGAATAACAACATTCATTCATGATACAAATGTGTCTTCAAAATACAGTAAGTGTAAGAACAACTGTTGCCTCAGCGTTTAAACGATGAAGTATTAAAATAGAAATGTATTTTATTAAAAACACATAATTTTACTTGAAAAGATTGTCAACATTTTAAGGTGAATGAAGAACGTAAGTTAAGGATACCAAAGTTTTTTCCAGCTTATCAATTAAGCTAATATGAACTAATAAGCTATAACGGAAAAACTATTATTTCAGATTTAAAAAGCACACACGATCGAATCTAATAACAGATAAAGAAAATTTGCAACTTTTAGAATATACTATATTAATAATCGTCTTACTTCGCCGTTAAAAAACTATCAATAGCTGGGAGTTTAGGAATGTTAAACTAAAACCTACCGTTCCATAACACAGTAGTCGCTAATGACCAAGGTTGATTCTGCTTACAAACCACAATCAATAAATGACGCCGTTAACTAGACTGAATTGAAATAATAAAATTTAACATAAATTCTTAACAGATTATCTAGATAGCAACTCGAAAACAAACAAATTCTACAAAATTACTGTAATAAAAACAGATGATAGATTTTTCGCATTAAACAAAACAAAATTACAGATAGGTTTGTTTGAAGCGTGAACAGTTAATTGAAAAAGTTTTATCACACTCTTTCATTGTAGTCGATGTAGAATGTCAAACTAAAGAGGTTTACAAGTAACAAGAAATTCAAAAATTTATTTTAGGAGACAATCAATTATAACGTGAAGTTTGGTTTTAAAAATTTCATGACTTGGAATACAAAATGTAAAACACGAAACGTTGCTTGACGTCAATACTAATAAGTCTAACGAATTAGCCCAACCCTACTTCTAAAAACAAATCTAATAAATATTAAAACACGATGAACGCAGTACCTAATCATTTCTGTCGAGTACGGTATAGAACATCAACAATAGGCTGACTTTTGTAGTGGTAGAAAACAAACAAAATTATATGTTATCACACCTAGTTATTATATACTATAAACAATTTTAGTGGCGATCGATATGGACAATTATGTGAACAGCATATATTAGAAAAACAAAACAAAAAACAGATTTTATAAGATTATCTGAAATTATAAACATTTAATAGAGAACCCTAAGTAAGCTAAACAACAAAATAAATAATGACGTCAAAACGGAATGAAACTGAATTGAAAGAGGGTAGGATTTAAATAAAAAAATTAAGTAATTATATTTATCATTTAAATTTTAACATTTCCCATTATTATTTTAAGCTCTTAATAATTACCTAATGAAGTATACTGAAAAGTCTTTGTTATGTTAACATACCAAATAAAGATTAGTTAACTTTTAAAAAATTTTATTGTAAAGGAAAAAACAATAGTTTTGATTACACAGAAATATATTGGAGATCTAAATTTCTTAATTTTAGTCTCTTAGAAATCCACAATAGTGCCTAGGGTCTATTCCCGGATCAGAACCAGCCCAACACATTTCGCAAAGAGTCAATCTATCAAACGAAAATTTTAATCCTTAATTATAATGGTTTTCTGTATACACTCAAAAGGGTGTATCACATTCAGTTTATAACATATAAACAATTATTATCTTAAAGTTATAACATCCCCAACGATAGAGTATGAAATAAAAAAATATGGACTTTTTTTTTAGAAAAAATACTATCTCTGTAATCTTTAAACTTACAACTTAAATTTCGGAACAAATTGCAAATTAGATTAAATTAACCTCAATGATATATCACAACCGGTTTTAATATTACCTTAAAAAGTTAATTTATTAAATAGCCTACTTGAAATAGAAGTAGATGAATAAAATTTTATGAAAAAAGTTTAATAATACCATCGTAGTACATTTAGTTGTTGTTTAGGTTATCAGCCGCAAGGCTGGTTTGAACCTCAAAAGGATTTACTTAGTAAAACGAGGAGTGAGATGGTTTACAATTGCCTTCATTAATGAGAAGAAAAGTATGCTTATCAGCATGTCAGGCCCTTTAAACAGCATCTACTTTCCACCCTGCAAATGACACCTTAACTTCATTCACCACAGGGTCCGGCTGTATAATGAAATTCGTTACTCTCAGAGGAGATAACTCTGACTATTGTTTTTTACACCTCTAACTCTTCTGCTCTTCAATGCATCAGTTATACAATTGGCTGATCATGTGATAAGAAACAGAACTATTTTTTGTAGCCCTGGAACTAACAGATAGAGTGCAAATAATTTAACACTCCACCTGCCAGTTATGGGCATTATATTTAATTTTAAACACTTAGCTAAAAAAGAAAATATGACTCTTAGCTACATCATAGAATTTAAGTAATCATTTTTCTAGACTTTTAAGATA
Organism: Catonia carolina; assembly: GCA_035578175.1. Taxonomy (NCBI): domain Eukaryota; kingdom Metazoa; phylum Arthropoda; class Insecta; order Hemiptera; family Achilidae; genus Catonia; species Catonia carolina. The sequence continues at coordinate 90,128,996 of JAQMRL010000002.1, forward strand.
CCTAAATGTAATTAACGGGAAACGTTGATTAAAATTTTAAAAGAGCGTCTAAGTTACCAAGGTAATTATTCAATTCAGAACAATTTGGACTAGCTATATGTTTAGGCGAATAACTAAATTCGTTAAAAAATATTTTGTGTTCGAGGTAGACTCACCCCTTAAATTATTTTCAAATGTTCTTTATATTCTGTTAATAAGTAAAAAAACCCATTAGTTTGCAACTTTTAATAGATATTTCAAGTAAAAGCACACAGAACTAATTACGTACAAATATCTGTCCCTATGTGTAGTCTACGATCATCTTGACTAGTAAATACCACAAAGAGTTTACAACAAAGTTTTAACTACAAAGAAGTTTATTGGAAACCGAAATTTCTTAATGTGTTCAATAAAGGTTACTCTCCAATAGATCTACGTTTAGTATCTTGGGTCTAGTTCCGGATCAGAACCAGCCCAATATATGATGTGACATTTAGATATAACGAATCTAATATTAACTGTTCAAATTTTGAAATTCTAGAATCCATATAAAAAACTAAACAAAAAATCCCACTTTATTACAAAAAAGCCACCTAGGTTTAATCATAACGTGATCCGAAATTAGTTCTCTTAATCTATGCCTATATACTTTCTATTATTGTAAAAACATGAAGACTACTAAAAACACGATTTTGAATCTAGTATTTTAGTATTAGTATGTAATAAGTATTTAAATAAGTACTTAGATAAGTATTTTAAGAGATTTCAAATATTATATTAAAATTGGTTAAAAAAGATAATCAAGATTGATTAAACAACTCATAGTTGTAATTTTTTTAAGTTAACTCAATATCTAAAATTACTTAATGTATTTAAACAAATAAAACTTTTTCCTACGTACTTAAAAAAATTATAGCTTGTTTTAAGATACAACTAAATAATATTAAAATTTCTCAAATTGTACTCTGTAATTAGAGCGATTTTAAGGCATATGTCAAACAGTAACCTCCAACTTTTTAAAAGTATACTAAGTTTGAATAAACATTATTAACAGAATTTCATAACAGAGAATATAATACTATAGTATAGTACATAATATATTCAATGAAAATAAAAGTACTTAATCTAAAAATAGCCTGATATTATAATATAAATATCTATAAGTGCTAAAATAAATCAATACTAAAAATAATGTGTAGGTGCTGACCAGTATTGTATAGTAAACAAAAATTATGTAAAAAAATTAAAACACTACCTAGCAATAAGTTTAAGTAAACAATAAAATTATCATATCAATCAATGAATACAGAAATAAATAAATAATAATCACAAAATGTAATTACTAGTACGGCATATCGACGACATACACGCCTGACAACCAATACTGTTTGAATTACAGAACGTGTTAACGGCACGAATACCGGCGAGATTACTGACTACGATATAAACGTTTAATAATTTCAAGTTTTTACTCCTACTACTAAACGGATATGAGGGAGGGAAATTCAAGTTCCCCCTAAAGAAGTAGGGGGAACATTTACATCCTATTATACTAAAAAATATATAATGCGTCACAATCTCCCCACTACTTTAATGAATAATATAATCTACCTGAATCATTAAGAAAAAAAAAATAAATATAAGAACTACACACATATTAATAGCGTAGGTTAGTTTAAACTCATCGTTATTTCTTGTTATGGAAATGATAGGACGAAGGCGAAAAAACCGAAGGCGGGGGAAGGAGACAAGAGTTTACAATTTCAAGGTACCAATATTGTAATGAATGTGGAACTGAAAAAGAAACGAACTGACGCCACACCTGACAACGACCGGCCGGCATCCCATAAAGTGATCTAATGACGAAATACTTTAATACATTTAAATTGTTCTGCCTATATTTCCGGTTACAATAGAAGATATTCATTCACTAACATAATTATATTTTAAATATATTCTGTAATACAATGTTATAGATTTATACAGTATCTTTATTAATAGGTTGGAATAAGTACATTTCTGTGTAGGTTGATGTAGGAAGTCGCCGGCCGGTTCATATCCAACTTAAAAGAATAAGGTTCATGGAAACTATGTTTCATAACATATAAATCTATAAATATTGCCATACCTGTAGATGTCGAATGAATATGCTCTTTCCATTAGTCAATTTGATGATCAAATAATCTTTTTAATTACGTATTTGTGAACGGATTTAAAAAATTCCATTTAACACACATGTCCACTTTAACCATCCTTAATGTTACTTAAGTAATATTTTAATTTTTCTTTCTGCGAAATATTCAACGTCAGAATTAATTAATTTATTGACAATAAAATCCATCTATGGTAATTAACCTAAAGAATGTGATAGGATTTTAGGAAAAATACAAAAAAATGAAAAATTCTTCGAAATGGCACAAATCTTTTAAATTATTAACGCCAATTTAATAGTTGTAATACGAGTAATTAATAACAAACATAAATTTAAAGGAAAATTACATACACTAAGTTTACGCTTACGTTGATTATGTATTACAAATTACATGATGTAATTCAATATCTTCCCTCAATATACTCTGCAATTCAGCTGTGCTACATTTTAACCTACCGGGTTGGTCTAGTGGTAAAGTCGTCGCCGCGAGTCAGCTGATTTTCGGAGACGGAAGCTTCCGTGGTTCAAATCCTAGTATTTTTAAATGGCTTTGAATAATACACAACGCATACCTGTGTACTTTGATGGTCGCGGTTCAATTAACTAAACTCTCTCAGGAATAGTCGGCCTGAGCCTGTTTAAGACTATACCTCATAAACACGTCTTACATATCATCCTTATCTCATTAAGTCATGGGGTTGCTTATTTTTCTTAATTTACCAGATTCCAACATTCACATTGAAAAAAAATTGTTTTCAGCAGTGAAAAATCTAAAATCCCTTACAACTGTACTCAGTCTTTTGTCAATATAACCTATTTCAAACTTACTAAATAAACCCACCAGATTGATCTAACGGTAGGCCTAAAGTCGTCGCCGCGAATCAGCTGTTAAACAGTTGATTTTTGGAGGCGAAGATTCCTGGTTCAAATTCTAGTAAATGTAATTACTTTTATACGGATTTGAATATAAAACAGTGGTTACCGGTGTACTTTGATAGTTGGGGGTTCAATAAACTATACTTTCACAGGAATAGTCGGCCTGAGTTTGTATAAGATTACACCTCATTTACACGTTATACACATCATGCTCTTGTCATTGGGACATACAGTTGCTTATAGTTCTTATATTGAACAGATTACAACGTACACACATTTGGGATAAAAAAAATTACTAAATTTTAGATATTGCCCTTAGAACGAATCAACTGACGTAAAAACCAAAATTCAAAAAATAAAATTAAGTGGCCGCCTCTATGGCCCAATGGTTAGAGTGCTACGCTGCAAAGTGAAGTTCCCGGCCAAGGTCTGAAAAATTATTACAATTTCAAACCAACAGTTCTTTAACCCCAAGTAGTCGCTTGTAACCAAGTTGTTGATGCGATTTAAAATAAACTAAAAAAAACAACATTCCACTTGCAACTATAAAATATGCACCAGCAAAATTTCTTAATTTCATCCGAAAGAGTTCAGATCTGTAAAATATGTCTTAACAGTATACTATAAACGTTTGGTGATCAAACTGATGAAGTTCTATGGCTTCTATTGAATTTTTAGCATGTACAAGAGAGTTTTACTGTAGAGCTGTGTAACAACAACCTTCTATACAGATCTTATTATTTTCTTTTATCATCTTTCCATCAGGTTTCTATACCATGTTGCTTTGACACGTAAAACCATGAGCGTTCGTTCTACCTCGTGGGTGACATAAGAACGACACCATAGCAAAAAAAAAAAAATTCATAAAAGCAGAATATATTTTTATACTTCTTTACTTCGACTGATCTTGATAGTTAAAAAAATTATGTATGAAGAGATCTATAGCTTAATTATGAAACAATATGTCACCAGTTAGCAACAGCCGTGGCATTAGGTATAATGCGGTAAAGGATTCAGCTTGTAACACTAAATTCAACTTACAGCTCTCGCAGCGATCAAACTGTATAAAAAGAAATGACGTCAAAATGAAACGGAACTAAGTTGAAAGGAGGGAGATTCTAAAATAAAATTTTCAATTCCGGTACTCATTTTAAGTTTAGCTAATACCAATTCTCTTAAAACGCCTGAATAAATATCCGATAATAATAGTTAGTCTACTGCTGGAAAATTCTACAAAGAGATCTAACAGCCAGATTAAAAATACTGAACGCATAAATCTCAGGAAGCGATCATCGTATCGAGAGGAAGTTATGCAATATTCTGGACTATTTGCTCTCTCCTTCCGCTCTACCACCCTTCTTCAACAATATTATTGCACACAATACCTCCTCTCGTTTCGCTCTCACCCTCTAAGAAATGTCTTCAAATCTAAAGGATGGAGCTTACCGCACAAAAAAACCAATAGCTAAATTTTTAATGATCTATGTTTACATTAACAATTTTTACTGACTTTATAAAACCTTTACATACAAATAAAAATTACATTGGTCGCCTTTATGGTGTAGTGGTTAGCGTTTTTAGTAAGGCTACAAAACAGGAAAACGTAATCATCCTTTCCGTATTTCATATAGGGTAAGAGAAAGTAAAAATATCAGCATCCAGAATGACATCCCAAATTGAAAATTTTGTACACAAGTATTATTCTATCTAGGCAAGGAGTGGGAGTAATGAAGTACCGAAATGTCGACTGTGCGACAGTGAAGAGAAGTCCACTGCGCATATTTTTGAAAGATGTCCCTATTTTGGCCTTGACAGAATGGAGACATCTAAAATAGGGGTTGCACAGAGGATCCCAGGGAGAGTAAGGGCAGCGATGCTGCGGGATGAGGAGAGCTGGAAATTGGTCGCTCAGTTTGCGGAGAGGGTGTTCGGGAGACCGCGGAGGGAGGAGATATCTGGAGATCAGCGGGATCGCCCTCTCTCACGGTAAATCAACCCTGTCCCGATCTCAGAAGGTAGGCACACTAATTTCCTGACCTGGTGATGAAAGAGATGAATGAAAGTGAAAGAGTGAGTGTTGGTCAGTGACAGCGAGAGGGGAATTAGGCTACGGTTCCCTTCCACGCCCCGCTGACAGTATGTTAAGTTTTTTATCCGACATTTACCTTGTAGTATTATATAAACAGTTCCGAGGGAGGTGGAGGGTTCTTTGCTGATGGCGGATCAAATGGCCAGGCGGCGGGTTTTTGGTTGGAAGGCGGTTGCGGCCTCCTTGGGGCTAGATGAGGACGCCTCAATTGAGTCCAACACTACTTCCCCCATCGTGAGGGAGTGAACATGAGTTTTTCTCATCCTGTATTTCCTGTATCCTTCCTGTATTTCATATAGGGGAAGAGAAAGTAAAAATATTAACATCCAGAATGACATCCCAGATTGAACATTTTCTACAAAGTATTAATTTACGTAGTATATTACCATCTCTCCCCCAGATAAAATATAATGGTATAACCTTTAAAAATTAGTTAAGACAAGTAGAATAAGAATGAATGCTTAGCCTTTTAAAACAATGCTTTTGTCCTGGTCTATCGTATAGTAGTTTGGGTGTCCGTTTAGGCTATTAAAAGTAGGAAGAGGAACAATAACAAGTGGTCGACGGGCGGAACACAAGGACGCCACATTCAAGCATACATATCCATTTACATGGACACACACAAACAAAGAGAGTATAGCCTATATTTTCATACTACTACAGATACACAAAGGTAGTAAACCTGAGTTATACTACATACGACAAATAGTAGGACAGCAGTAGGATCGACGGCCACCAAATAAAATAATTAAGTCGTAAATCAGTGGTAAGTAGGTAACACAATAATAGTAACAGCAATGCAGTATTGAACGACCAGATTGTAATGGGTGTCGCGTATTACTAACCACACCGCCAAATGAATAAGGAAAAAGAAATTTTTTGTTTCTATATAAACTGACCTCTAGATCGACATCTCTCTGCTAGTAGGCTTAATAAAATAAACGTGATCTGAAATTAAAATAATTTAAATTGCTACTATATACGGAAAAGGTGATGTGATACGGCATACGCCATGTAACCATAAGCTTTGTGTAATCCTCTACTTTTATGGATACTTGTTGTTGTTTAGGTCAACAGCCGAAAGGCTGGTTTGAACCTCTGGAGGTTTTACTAAGTAAAATCGAGAAGTGAGGAGGTTTACTACTGCCTTCCTCACTGAGTTGAAAGAGTAAGCTTATCAGGGATTCCAGGAGTGGATTTCTTATCAGCATCCACTTTCCACCGTGCAAATAACACCTTCACTTCATTCACTACAGTATCTGGCTGTATAGTAAAATTCATTACTCTCGGAGGAAATAGCTCTGACTAGTGTCCTTTACTTCTCTACCTCTTCTGTTCTTAAATAGTTCAGTCATATAATTGGCTGATTATGTGATAAGATACAGAACTAATTTTTGTAGCCCTGGAGCCAACAGATCGAGTGCAAATAATAAAATACTCCACGTGCCTATTACGGGAAATTATGGATACTACTAAATAAAATGAAATTGAAGAATTTTTTCCAAAAAAAAACATTCATAGCAGGTTAAATTACTAGTAAATAAAGAACACGAAAAATAAATCTGTTGGCGTAAGAAAAATTTAAACAATAAAAGAGAATTGATAGCGAATTATGACGTAAAATCGATCTAAGGAAGTAGTTTATGAAACCCTTTAACTGAAGTATACATGGGAGTGAAACGTGGGCGTTGGGAAAGCCGGATACATGTATCAAAATTAGAAACAATAGAGATTTGCCTATGAAGACATATGTACAAGAGAACTCATTGAAAGCTTAACCCTTTCAGTGCCAAAACAATATTTAAAAGTTTGATCTAAAGTACCATTTATTTTGAATAAGGGTGTACAAAAAGTACCAGCCCTTATTTCGAAAACTTGCAGGCGTAAGCCTACCATTGCCGACCAAAATTTTAACGTTACAGAAAAATATTATGTCCCTGTTAAAAATTATTTTTATTATGTTCAAACAAAAAAGAAATCGTTCTAACATTAAAAATATTTAAATTACTATTTAAATATTTTTAGTGTTAGAACGATTACTACTGAAAATTACTATTTTCAGTTTATTTAAAGTCGCATCGACAGCTTGGTCATTAGCAACTACTAAATAAATAAAAATAAAATAGCAGAACAATATAGGGAGCCTATATTTTCCCTCGTTTATAAACGAGGGTACCAAAACCCTCGTTTTGGTACCTTGACGGTGGTTTTAACGTGTTAAAATTTCCAGACCCTAGCCGGGTACCGAACCCGGGACCTTTCACTTTGCAGGCAAGCTCGCTAGTCACTACGTCACGGAGGCGGTTTCAAAATACATAATTCCATTAATTTTTGTTTATAAGTTTTTTTGGAAATGTTCAGTTAACTGGACGTTGGAACTTTATACTTAACTTACGGACGTCCGGTAAACCGGATCTTATAACTACGTAAAAAATACTTACGTCCTGTTTTCCGGAAGTTGGTACTGGAAGGGTTAAACAGAAAGAAGATGAAATTCATTGGGTTTATTATAAGAAGTAATTAAATATTTTCGATGGCAAGATGCTGGGTATATAATGCAAGAAAGAGAGCCGAGGAACCAGACTAACCGAGCAAGACTCCAGTCTGACTGGGAAAAATGTAAACAAATTTTCAGGTTCTGTTTAACATGTTAAATTTTAATTTCTTAGGGTAATTCCCGATGTAGGTACATCGGGAAATAAAAAGATACTACGCATCAATTTTTGAAAAAAAAAATATTTTGTGATATTTCCAGGGTATTTTAGAGACATACGGAAATTCTTTTAAACATGGTTCCATTCTAATCTATAAATGTAATATAACGAACTTCAAGATAATTTTTTCCACCGTCAAAAGTTGGGTAAAGTACAAAAACCAGAACGTCCTCCCACGTTTAAAGTATTTCAATTTCCGATGAAAAATAAATGATCTTAAAAATATTCTTTTACATCCATTTACTTGGAAGGACAAAACCAATTTATTTTTATTTTGTATCATTTATTTATTTAATACAAAATACAGTTATTCATGATATTTACTAATTCCCGCATAGGACGAGCCTGTGCGCGGGAATGAGTCGTACATTATTATAATTATTCATAATTAACTGTTATAATATTTTTTAAATTGTTCATTACATAACTTATTTTACAACTAAATCTAGTTATGAAAATTTACATTTTGAATTTATAATTCAAAATAATTTAAAATTTACATTTATTCAAATAAGATTTACTAAAAACCATTATCACTATTGTTACTTCATTAAATAAAATTTAAACTATTCGTAATTTCACAAAAAAAAAATTACCTGAACTTATTAAAACACCACGAAGGGTAACCAATACATAGCTACATTACTTCAAACCTCAATATGTACAAAATTACTTACGAATCCGAAAACAGAAAAAGGTCAAGAAAATTTTTATTTGTGATGTAAACAATTAAAATTTTTGTGCTCGAAATTAACCCATTCTCCCTTTTCCAATTCTAAACAAAAACTAAACACAAATCTCTGATTATCACAAATTAAACCAATAACACCTCACTAGCTAAAATCTGTCCAGTAGTTTTGACCCCACGTCTTGTTTAGAATCACTATAGGGGTCGTCAAGATACGTTATGACATAAAACCATGACGAATAAAATAAAAATCTCATGATCCGAACACGACCACGATAAACGGAGAGACAAGTAAAATTTGCATCTGAGCAAATGTCAGACCGAATCCGATCGAAACAACTCGGTGACGACCAACAAGGTTTTCTTGAGCTCGTCATAAGAAACCCGAGTACCTGTCGAAAGAATAGACATTAAAATACGAGCGTATTTATGCAGCAATCGTTTCGATCATCACCAATAATAAAATGTTTTTAAGTTGATCTGGCATACTAAAATTTTAAGATAGACTGGCATAATTCATTTTGGGAGAAAGATCTTTTATGGTAAAACAAATTCGTACTTACCCAAGAAAACTAAATTAAGTTACCCCTGAGAATAACTGCTAGAAAAGCACGGTTCGATCGAAAACCCGAAACTTTGTATTTTCTGTGTTCCCCTTACAATAAATCGATAAAAACTAATTTAAAATATATTACGGAGAGTATTGAATACTCGACCTTTTGCTGGATGGCAAATATCGTTTGTAACACATTAACATCGATATGTTCACACGTTAAGTATGAGTTTGCAACTGCTGTTAATGTTCCGCTACACGATAAGAACAACTACGGCGTAACTTAACATAAACTATAATTAACACAAAAACATCACTAAATCAACCAATTCAGAAATTTGATACTGACAGCTAAACTTTGGCAAATACAAAAAAAAACTACTACCTTCAAAATAATCACTCTGAAAATTAAGAAATCACGTTTGCTAAGGAACAAACATGACGGTTCATTGATTTACTCAATGCTACCATACTTAATGATCCACTGAACAGAAATTTTTTTAAAGTACTGGCCTTATTGGATAACTTTATCACTATGAATTTCTGTTACAAAAAGAATGATATAGTTCTCAGTAAAGAATGATCACTATAAACTGATACACAAACTTCCTCTATACGGGAAACTCAAAGAACGGCAAACCATACTCTACTTCCATATAATCATACAGGAATATTTTCAAGGATCTTGTATTTATATCGACAGCCTCTGATGCGACGGTTGCATAATTAGCTCTTACACCGGGGACTCCGGATTCGAATCCAAAATATTACTAAAATATCCTGAACAGCTTTCAAAAAATAAGTGGTACCAAAAACCTAAACAAAACTTGTTTGCAAAACACAGTAAAATTTTTACTCAATAAAGTAAGCTTTGCATCTTTAGAAAGAAAGTTTCCATGAATTTCTAAAGTAAAAAAGAAACACTATACTTGGCCGCCTCCGTGTCCCAGTGGATAGTGTTTTACGCTGGAAAGCAGAGGTCCCGGATTCATTTCCCAGCTAGGGAAAATTATTACTCGTTTTAACCCCATCTCTTCTTAACTCAAAGTAGTATATAAGACCAAGATGTTCGAATAACTTTAAATAAACTAAAACAACCCACTAATTAACTTACTCGGTTACCGGTGTACCTTGATGGTTGGGGTTCAATTAACAATACTATCTTATGAATGGTCGGCCTGGGTCTGTACAAGACTATACCTTATTTATACATCATGCACATCACCCTCATCTCATTGACTCATGAGGTATCATATTGTTCTGAACTGAACACATTCCATCGTACACACAGTAAGGATAAAAAAATTAACGTACTAATGCAAATTCAAATAATTTTTTTTAATTGCTTCATTATTTTTAAATTTCAGGCACTACATTAAACGCTACGTATTATTATTATATCAGATTAATCAGGAAATAATGGAGATTTTAAAAAAATTGATAAAAAAAATATTTTTCAATTCTGAAAGGCGGATTCTTCCTTAAGGAAAATCCTTGAATCTTCAGTAGGCACAGGGAGATGTTGACAATAACCCTGATAACTATGGATGTAATTGTAAATACACAGATCTAATTAAAATCGGAAGTAATATTACTTCAAAAATTGATTGTCATCTTTTTGAACAGTCTATAAACTTGAACTAATTATTCAGCAAAGAGAGAGTAACTTTAATATTACAGACATTAATTAAAAAATTAAGATTTCGTTATGACATTGCACTACAGGTAAGATTAGAGGAAGTATTGAGAATAAATATTGAAGGTAAATGTAATTATAATAAATAACTTCTGAAGTATGAAATAACTTATTACACGTTTCTTATTCTGTATTAAAGCGGAGATAGAGTAGAGGGTACTAAAAAAGTGATTACAATAACTAGGTGAAGGGTACGCCCTTTTTGCACGCTCCATCACATTTATTACTGTACCAATACTTCTAAATAGTAAATACAAGAACATGAATTGCAGAACTTTTTTAACGGTAGGGGTCTATTTGCAATACTGCACGATACTTCCGCTAATACTCTACAACTTTATTTCATCAAGAAATGGGATTTGAACACGAGAATTAAGTAAAAGAAATGAAATATTCCTTGGTGAGAGCGAAAAATCATCTTTCATAGCCGTAGGAGCTTGTTGCACAATTCTCTATAAGAACAGGTTGTTAGTGGAAAAAACTTGTGTGTTGTCATTACTTAAAACTAAAAAAACTACGTAACATTTGAATGACTAAGTCCCAAATGCTACGTTGTTCATCATAGACAGACAGAGCGAGAGAGAGAGAGAGCGCGCGCGCGCGAACGAGAGAGAAAGATTGTGACAATTGATAGGGAAAACCTTATCATACTTGTCTTAGCAAAACTACAATAATGCATTTTTCTTGTAGAAAATACTCTACCATTTTTAAACTACAAGTTGTAGGTCCAACATAAAACTACTGATAGACAAAACAAACATATTCAAATACAAATAATATGAGAGGTTACCTTAAAAATCAGCACGTTACAAGCGCGTACACGCACGTAATCTTAATCACAAACGTGCGGACATAACGACCTTCTAATACTAACGTAAATAGGTCTCCACTTGCCACATGACATACACACCCATTTCCTTTTTTCTGTTTAAAGTATTTATATAATGATCGAATAAGATCTTAAGTCCCAAGACAAATAATTTTAAAGTAACCTATAAGTACGCGAAAAAGTCTAGAATCATTAGAAAATGTCACAATATTTTAAAAAACACTTATGACACGTTATAATCAATCATTGATTACTTCGAATTAGTTTTCACTACATTAATGCAAGACTCTATGGGACTTCAGAATATAATCTCTCTGTACTGTATTTATAAGATAAAATTTCTTGTGTGATATAATAGTTCCATGAAGGTGTGTTTGTTTGGGTTACGTTTGTTTTTATTTATACGAACACGTACGTAGTGAATTTACACATTTTTTTATGATGATAGTATTACAAGAAATATTAATTAAATTGCCTTGTAAAAATCTTAGAAGATTTAATTTTTCTTATGAAGTTCTTCAATTAAACAAAATATTCTGGACTACGTGTTATCTAGCAGGCCTGCGGTATTCCCTGTTACTTCATTAAAACGCTAAAACTTTTAATTTCTTGTTTTCTTTTAAATTAAATAAATATTATTGCTTTGATTCAATTAAGTTTTCATTTCCGTTTATTAAAACTAGTTAATTAAAATAAATGTTACTATATCGAATGTTTTTATAAACTGATTAAATTCCATTACGTTACGTTTTAGTATACAGGTAACAACATTATGAAGTAGACATTTTTAATGAATATGAAATATGTGTTTGTTATTCTTTTTTTACTTTTATTAGAAACTGTATTAATCCAAATAAAAATATCGTACCGACTTGTTTTGTCGTTAATAAAATAATCTACTAAATCCATGCTTAAATATTTATTTTACCGGTTTACAAAACTCACCCCTCGAAGGTGATGAAATGGGAGTTTCATATTTCGTTTACACAAAAATACACTGACCTATATGTTTATTGGGTAAGTGACATGGTACGGGTCCACGAAGCGGAGCCTCCTGATTACGAGGGGAGCCCTGAGAAACTACTAGTTATTTATTCATAAACTAAGTTTTAAATATACGAGGTATGGCTATTAAACAACGAGACTGAGGTCAAAAATTTTATTTCGATTTTAAACATAATCACTTATTGTCACCTTCAATATACACTCCTTCTCTATCCAAACACGCTCCATGAGAATTTTCCATTGTTGGAAACAGTGCTGGAAGTCATCTTCTGTCAGCTCCTTCAGGACACGTGCCGCTTTCTCTTTTACAGCTTCCACAGACTCAAATCTTGTCCCTTTTAAGAGGGACAAAATGAATTGAGATTTTATTTACGTCAGACTGTTTGGCAATTACTGCTAATGCAGAAGGATAATAGGTGAAGATGAGTGATGAAAAAATTCCAGATCTAACCGGAAATCGAACGCAGGACTCCTGGCATAGAAGCCAGTTGCGCTAAACACTACACCACGGAGCCGCCCGAGTGCAGTGTGTAGAGGCAGTCCGGTGTTAGGAAGGGTGCAGAGACGATTGGAGGAAGTGTCTTCATTCACCCCCGAGACTACAACGGTACCACGGAGTAGGAAAAGTAAAAATAGAAGAATAAAATTAAATAATTTTGCAGGGAAAATAAAAAAGTTAGTTCTGTTGTTAAATATGGAATTGGTTACTATTTTGTGTCAATTTCTTCGTTACAATGTCTCCTCGATGATCTGATAATTACAAAAGACAATCTGAACAAAGATTAACTAATTTGGGTTTATTATTTTTGTTGAATTCTTTAACTACTGTAGTTAAAAGCAGTAATATTAGACCCTATTAGTAACATTGCTATTTTAAAAATTTGAATTTTTTTAACAAATTTAGAACGAACGCAACGGTTACGATAACTAATAATTAAAAAGTCAAAAATAAAGTTTACTCATGCTGTCCAAACAGGATAATTAGAGGAAGTATAAGTTGTACAAAAATACCAAAAATGATACATTTTAACGTATGGAACACCATAATTTGACGTATTTGGTTACATACTGAAATATGCACGGTAGAAACAGTTGTCACGATACATTTTACAGATTTATAACACATATAACGAACTGAAATTTATTAACAAGGAAACAACTTTCATAAATACAAAGAAAATGTCATCATATTTTTTAACAAATATCCATACTAAATAATTTACACAAAAAATAGTGTAGAAAAAAATAATCAATTTCGCTTGTTTACTTAAAAATGACAGACAATATAACAAATACGTGAACTGTAATACTTAAAACTTTTTAATCGTTTTTAAACAGTAATTCGTTCTGATTCATTTCAAAACTACTAGAATATGAATACCTTAAACAATTATTATACAATTAGATAATAATACTATCACGGTTGTACATTATATGAGATAGGATAATTTTGCTAAGTACTTTACATTTAAATTTCTTCATTAAAGACCAACTTCTATGTATTAAGTGACTAAACAATTTATTGTTTTGTTTGGATGAATGATTAAAATAATTTATAACATTTAAATTAAATTGCGTCATTATCTGGAAAAACAAAAAAATAAAATGTATAATTTTATAGTTAACTTATTGTTATTTTCTCGAGTACCTTTTAAAAACATATTTTAATCGTACTGAAGCCGGAAACTAGATTGGCACTTGCTGTTGTGTATGGATGTCGGTCCATGTCAAAAACATCCGTTTACGCGGGAGTGAAAGCATCGCAATCACTAAATAAGTTTTCAAGTGCACCGCTAATAAAATGCTTCTGCAAGGAATGTAAGGAATACGTATGTACTGTATTGTGTACAGGAAGGACGGCCGGGACTTTTTATATTTGTCATTCTACTACAAATTAAAACATCGTTTGTCAAAGCCGTGGTGGTCAAAAATTTAAAAAAAATGTAAACTGACTAAAAACATAATTCAAGTCAACCCTTAAAACCTATAATTTTATCTAGATACTACAAATTAATATAAGAGTCATTTCTATGAAAATTTTGTTGTATACGAGGTGTGGCTATTAAATAACAAGACTGACGTTGTAAAAAATTTTATTTTTATTTTACACATAATCACTTTATGTCACCTTCAATGTACACTCCGTCTCTGTTCCTACAACGCTCCATACGAATTTTTTCATTCTTGGAAACAGTGCTGGAAGTCATCTTCAATCAGCTCCTTCAGGACACGTGCCGCTTTCTCTTTTACAGCTTCCACAGACTTAAATCTTGTCCCTTTTAATGCAGATTTCACCTTACGTAACAGGCAGAAGTCACATGGTACAAGATCTGGTGAATAAGGTAGATGTTTAACACCGAGATGCTGTACTTGGGTAGGAACCTCTTGACAGATAACGCGAAATGAGCTGGTGAATTGTCTTGGTGGAGAACCCATGATTTGTCCTTTCACATTTCGGGGCATTTTTTCCTTACTCTTTTACGTAGTTTAGAAAGTACCTCAAGGTAGTAATATTGATTAATTGTTTGACCTTCAGGAACCCAGTGAATGTACACAATCCCATGGATATATATATATAAAAAAAACAATCATCATCATTGCTTTAAATTTTGACTTGCTCATTCGAGCTTTTTTTTTGGCCCTCCGTGAAGTTCGGCTTTTCCAGTGCATGGATTGGCGCTTCGCTTCCGGATCATAAGTAAAAAACCACGTTTCATCACATGTTTTTATCTTCTACCAGTTTCCTACGGTGAAATCTGTATTAAAAGGGACAAGATTTGAGTCCGTGGAAGCTGTAAAAGAGAAAGCGGCACGTGTCCTGAAGGAGCTGACAGAAGATGACTTCCAGCACTGTTTCCAACAATGGAAAATTCGCATGGAGCGTTGTAGGGATAGAGAAGGAATGTATATTGAAGGTGACAATAAGTGATTATATATAATTAAAATAAATTTTTTTACAACGACAGTCTCGTTATTTAATAGCCACACCTCGTACTTATACAAGCGTGGATCCCACTCATAAATAAATAGCCGTGTCTGCATTGTTCCCCTTCGCTGCTGCCAACCCAACTTTTAAAGCAGTGATCAACTAGCAGACGGCGAGCTCTAGAAAATAATTATTTTGGTATGCAAATCTTATGTTCGCGTCAAATGTGAAATTTTTACGTTTGGGTTGCGTGCATGCCGAGAGCAACTAGTGATGTCAACACGACATGTTCCCAAGTTTTTCAAAGGAGAGTTGATGCACGCTGGAATGGTCGGTATATCTATTTAGATAACTGGCCCTATTTGTAACTCCGTTAATTCAATCCTAATTTGTTTACCTTTTGTTAAGATTTATCCAGAAACCAACAGAAAGATTTTGTATTTTTATCATTACATCGAAAATCTTTGTTGTTCTTGAAATCTCCATAGCTTACCTATAAAAACGCAGGCGGGTTAGTTAATTTAGTTAGTTTTGATCTGTCATTCAGTGAGTTAAATAGTGCTCGGCGTAGCAGTTACGTTGCAAAATCGTTTAACTTTTTACTGTGTAACGTTATGTGTGTTTATTGTGTATCGTGTAATTAATAGATTGTAAGTAGTATTAATTAATTATTAATTGTAATTATTAATTAAGTATTAATTGTAAGTAGTTTAATTAAGTGCGAGATAATCTAATTAGTTTATTATTTACTGTAATTATTAATTTAATTGTAGTAGTTATCATTTATTTGCAGATTTAAGTTAACACCATAACTGTAATTTAAAGTGTAATAAATACTTGTAATTTGAAACAATAGTGTGTTAATTATTTATTTTACCCAGATCCCCAAACGGACCTTAACGATAAGTGTCACAGTACATTCATACAGAAATATGAGATTTTCATGCGAATAAAAAGTAACATACATGATTGGGGTCTTGGCGGCTGAGTCCCTTGGCTAGATAGATAATCATACAGTTCTACAGTATTTTAACAATGTAGCCGGTAAGAGGTTTCAATGTACCTAGAAGTCAATACCTAAACTGTAAATATCTGTAGGTCTACTAGTCTATAATTTATAAAAGAACAATTGCAACCTTGATATGAAAGTGGTAATTATAAATTTATACGAAAAGGAAGCGTAAAAATTATAATAAAGGCATATTAAATTTTACAATAGAATTAAATACGTGTAAAGGTCCTCGCACAATAAAACATTGTGAAAACCATAATTTGAGTATAACCTTTACAAAAAGAACACTTTAAGAGATTCCGGAAATCTGTCAAATTATTAGTTCGGATCCTAATGCAATCGATTAACCTTCAGGGTTTACTGAATTCCACACTAAGTAGAATTTCACGATATTTATTTCAATAACTTAATCTAAACAAAATATTGAAAAGATAAAATTATTATTTTCTTTTAGCTTTTATTAGTTATCGGGAACTGTACTTTGTTGACAACTACCCAATTTGATCGCTGCTTTTTGCTGTATTTTTTTTTTTGACGTGGATTAGACATGAGTTTGAGCAAGGACCCCCAGTAGAGCTTTGTTCATGGATGGCTGTCAACTGGTCACCATACAAAATCGCTTGCCCAACCGGTGTTCCTTAACAAATAATAGCGACTTTCTACCAGCTGACTGACTGAGCTGGCCCGAAGGCCAAAAAATTTTAATTAACACGTTTAATAATGAAGTTTACAATCACAAAATAGGCCTAAAGAGTTTAGAACTTTTTAGATTTTACGTCTGACAATTTGGACATAATTTCTAATGCTGACGTACCCCAGGGGTACCCGTTTGTGTAGTGTTCTATTTATTGATTTATTTGAAAATTATTTTTAATTCTGGTGACATTTATATTCTTCAGTTGATGCACTTACAGTTACAAAGCCCATGTTCCAGGTTCGTTTCGTAACTAGAATTTAGGAAACTTATAAAACTTACAGAGACAATCTATTTTGATAGTAATTTGGAGGTGACGTTACAAAATTCGACGTAGTTCTCTTAGAAACATAATTCTAATACCAAGCGGCGTTGACGCGACTTAAATCTAAGTTTACAATACTACAATAATTCGTAATTTGTTAAATACTGAATAAAAGATGACAAGCGATCAAATGTAAATACATTATTTTGAATGAATTTAAACCGCAGACAAAACAGTTATAAACGGATGAGAAAGAATTGATTTACGAACCCTGACCGGTTATGAAATGCAAAATTTTCGGTTTGGCAGTAAGTTTCGTTAACAAAATGTGTCACCCCAACATTCAAGAATTCTTTTCATAAACTTTAATTTACTAATGGTTGCTCCGTGGTGCAATGGTTAGTAAAGTAAACAGAGCGGAAAGGATTTTATCCCACGCTATACTTTTTTATAGGTGAAAAACTAGGGTGGTTATCATCACCTGTTACTCCAACAAGAGTGTAGAGGGCCCAAGTGCAGAACCAAGTTTTCTTGTTGTTATTAAGGTCAACAGTCAATTGGCTGGTTTGGACCTCTAGAGGTTTTACTAAGTAAAAATAAGTGAGGTGGTTTACATTGCCTTCCTTACTGAGTGGAAAAGTATGCGTATCAGCATGACAGGGCCTCCAAACAGCACCCACTCTCCACCCCTCACATCTTCACTTCATTCACCACAGGCTCTGTGGTGTCTGAATTTCACTAAACGCAATCCGCAACACATAATTGATTGTCAAAAAACAACTGCACCTGCCACACGTTGGAGCATTACCAGAAGTCATGAGATACACCCCATAGGTTAATCTGGTGTGCCCAATGTTCTAAGTCGTGCGATTGGAAATGGTTAAAACCAACACTAGTCACTGATGACACAGCCGCGAGTTATATACAAACTAGAAAACGAATTAAAAAATTGTTTATTATATAAAACTAACCTTAAAAATCTATCAGTTTGTTACATCTAATTTATTACAATTTATTTACAGATATTACGTTAATGAATGTTTACAGTTCTAATACATTGTACAGAATTGTAATAAAGATAAATAGAACCAGTTAGCAACTTAATATTTAACCGGTTTTTACTTCACGAACTGCAATAACCGACTATGAAAAAGAGAACTGAAATGACAATTAGAAACCAATATAAGGAAATTATCACTTTTCTAAACATCGTTAAAAATTCTAAATTGAAAAAAACCATTAATTAAAAAACTGGACAATGGGTTTTTTCTAACATAAGGTTTTTTCTAACATCTGTAACCTTATAAAAATTTAAATAAAACTGTTGTCAATACATATGGAATTAAATAGGCTTTTATTGTAGGTCTACTTGTTAAAAAATGTTTTAAATGAAGGTCGTAATGAACCGGAAAAAACCTGCCAAATATTGATACAGAATTCTTTAATTAGATATTCCAACGATATTATTTAACTATCAAAAATATATTTAGATAATTTAAACAAACCGTAATGTTTTAGATTTAATTAGGAAAACATAAAAAAATACATTGCAGCAAAATGTCTCAAATACTTAACGGTATTATTGTTGCGTAGTTTACTTAAAAAATTGCTTTCTAAATTATTTAAAACTTTATTATCAGAAAACTAGTGAAAGAAGACAATTATTCTAGAAGCTCATAACTACAGTAAACTCTCCGTTGTCAAGTGCAACACCGTAGCAACGACGCTAAAGGATATGAACAATTAAAATGAATAAAAAAGAGCAAAATATTTTCTCTATGGTACAAGTATCTAACGTTGTGAAAATGATGAAAGTGGCGTTGATTGGTGGCCCTAAGAATAACGGTTGAGTACAACGAGTGGCTTCAGCGTCTCATTGTCCATCGAAATCATCATCTCTAGAGGAATCTTCTTCGGAATTCTAAATTTATCACCTTTTTTTCCCAGGTGACAGTCTGGTCCCACATGCCTAATGATCAAAGGCGATGGTGACATAAGACGTTACACTTTTATATTATATACAACCTAAACCGTTTATGCTTTCCCGTATGCACATGAAAGCCAGGGGAAAAATTCAAAATTTTCTAAAAAAAAATAAAAATTTCAGTATTTTTTTTATCAGGTCACAAGGTATTTTATTTTCAGGAAAAAGTATGTTTCTAATTGACAATTATTTCTCACATTTCAAAAATAAGAAAAGGTACATTGTAAAATGCTTACACGTTAACAAATTTACACTATTATGTTTCTTAAAGTATTGTGTCCTGTATTTAATTTTAAAATAAATAAAAGAATACCTACTGAAGTTATAACAAACAAAAGTTATGCCATTTAATTTCACGTTTTGTTGTTTATTTTTCTTAACAACGTAGTAAGTGAGTGATGAAGATCATTCGGTAAGACTACTAAATTACAATTTTAAACTGCACGCGAAGCACGTACATAAACAATGGAAAGGTAAACCAAACACCGGCCTACACTTTATTTATTTTCACTTCAGTAATACTCGAGTAAATAACGACAATACGTAGTTGTAAACTGCTTATTTCACCTTAAGAATTTCATTTTTTAAATGTAGAAAGGCCAATTACTACATGCAATTTATTAGATATAATAATGTTGTTAATAAAATAATGAATAATCTCCAACCGTAGAAATGATTCAATGCATTAAAATACAGTTGTCTGTTAATTTTTTCAACAGTAATTCAAAAACTGCGTCCTGATATTATCAGTATAATAGTTTTGCAAATATCACTTCTCATTAGATATAAGTTTATTCTAATTGTATCACTGCTAAAAAGTGTAATAAATGAGGCGACATTTAAAAAATCAAAATAGTCGGTTTTGAGAAAATAGCAAAAGTGAAATATAACACGAATAAACTGATACTTCCGGTTGACTTATTTCAATGAAAATGTTCGTGCCGGGACCCCTTGAGGTAGTACTTAACGTAGATCCAAGTTTCAACTTCGTACCCTACAATTTCCGGTTTTGAGTTATTTTGCTCTTGCCTCTCTCTCTCTCTCTCTCGCACGCACATGCACTCACACACCAATCGCTAAAGTCATGTTTTTTGGGTTCATGAGGCCTGAAAACGTGTATTACTGGGACTCGATTCGAAAAATCGACATGAAAACAACTTCCTTTCCTTCTCTAGTTATTCATATACTAAGGCAAGAGAAAAACCACCGATAATGTAAAGTTAAATACTATATGTACAGCCTTCAACAAATTTGGTCAAATCGTTTTAACCATTTAAATTGTAGCTCTGTTCACAATCAAACGAATGGAAATCATACTGAAAGCCACACTTCTAACTCGAAGATTTTTCAAATGGATTTTCCAATAAACATTTTAAAACTGAATCTTGTAGTATATCATATTTACTGTTTTATGTAACTTTATCTTTCTCTTTGCACTTTGAATAGACGTAAAGGTGAGTGTAAAAATACATACCGTCATTAAATGATTACATATATCATTAATACTTAAAAACATAATTTTCCACAATGTTAGACGTATATTAAATTCTTTTAAGTAACCTACAAAAGTTTATAATTAATTGAGAATTACAAAAATTTTCTCCGTACAAACAAATCGAACTACAGAACTATCAAAATAACGTGGTATAAATAATAATAAAAATAATTATAATTTCACAAGAATAGTAATGTCGATTTAACAAATGCAATTTTTCAATATTTATAAATAATGCATTTACTAATATGGGGTCAGATTACAGAGAAAGTGCATTAAAAATGATGGTATTATCATAATATATTTTAAAACAGAAGTAAAAAATAGGTAAATTCAAACATTAATCAGTTTTTATTTATATATAAATATTACACATCATATTGTGGTCTCTACTACTAGAAAGTAAAGGTTTACCAGTAGGACAACATTGATTCATTAAAATTTTGTATTGTAGGTCATAATGCATTTCTTTTATACATACATGCAAGAAATTATGGCTGTAATACCCACATAAATGTCTACTCATAATACGGTCATAAATGTTTATTTCAACAGGTTCCATAAGCTGTAAATTTAGACTGTACTCGTACAATTTCAGTTACAAGAGCTTTCATTTCTGCTAAGTTTTATAGTTTTATTATTTTAATACTGTGGGGATAACAGACAGGACAAAACATTTAAAAACATTTTAAAAATTACAAAAAATCATTTTAACTTTCTGTTTATCGAAAATAATTTTTAGAGGACCAAATTCAAAATTAATGTAATGAAAACTTTAACAGTAACTTTATCTTTCCTTAATTGAAATATCCAATAGAAAATCTTCCAAAAATTATAAAGCCAGACAACAATATGATGAACCTTCAACCCTGAAATAGCGAAAATATATAAAAACACTTCAAAAATTACCGGAAACCCCTTAGAAGATTGTATTACAATCTCTGACAAGTTATACAAACTAGTAAATAATGCAATACCTAAAAAATTTAAACCGCGACACAAGTTAAGAAATATAGAATGTAAAATTGCGATTCAAGAACTTTTAGAACTTTAGAAGCTTGGAACGCAAACAAACTCGAATAACATATAAAAAAAATACCGAATAGAGAACAAACTTTTTCAAACAGAAAACTTTTTTCAAATACCCTAAATCCGAAGTGGATCGAATCGAAATTAATATTAAAAAAATAACAGGAAATTTTTATACCAATCTTTTAATAAGAAAACCATAAAGGATATAAAACGCAAAATTAACTTTTAGAAGACAAGACCGGTTCTCTGGTTTAAACAACCAAGAAAACTGTGAGATTTTAAAACAATATTTCCAGACCGTATTAAACTGTGAAGAAACTATAGGAAAACTTAACTTGGAAAATAACTCAAATCCCAAATTCTAAACAACCAACAGGTGAATAAATTTTACAAGTTATAAAATCCCTGAAAATAATAAGCTTTTGGAGAATATGATTCTTGCAGAATTTTGGAAAAATGACAAATTCATCCAACAAGTGAAAAATTAATACATATGACGATTTTTTTAAATTAATCCTAAGGCTATGTTTTTCTTAGGAATATCATTTACTCTAAAATACTTTTGTATAAAAATAATTTCCATAAAGAACGCGATGAAATATAATATTTTGGCCTGTTTCTTTTTTGCTGAGATCAAAAGTTTTATTGTTAAAAGGCGATGACTCACACGTCTAGAGTCAGAATCCAGCGTCAATAATAATTAATATTATGTTTAAATACGTCAAAACCTAGTGAATCACGCAGCGTTGTATGCATACCATGTTAATTTTGAACACTTGACTCTTTCTGGCTTGAATCATGAGTCATCGCTCAAAATATATCACCTTAGATGACTAAAAGATACCTAACCAATATGCTGTTCATATGGTGGTGGTGTATTTTTTTAATAAATTTATTTAGAAATTGCTAACTCCGTGGCGTAAGGGGTAGCGCACTTGACAACAAAGAGCAAGTTGGTCCCTAATAAAAAAAATTTTCTTTTTAAAAGGTTACGGTCTGTAAATTTGACCGGCATAAGTTACACGATAAATAAATTTACAGTAAATTTTAGAGAAAATCTACAAAAAAAAAACAATGGATTTAAGATTCCAGCGTTAGTAGTCTATGCATTTTACGACAAAAGTGTGTGTAATCAAATTTTAGGAAATTAAAAAACCTACAACTTTTTTTTCAAGTATTTTTCTCTACAGAGCCTTGTTTAGCGTCAAAGATTTCCTGTATTATTAAGTCAAACTGAGGTTGATTTTCATTTTTCATCATTCACTCATGATTATAATTAGGTTAATTAAGTTTTTAAAGTTTATTTTTTAAATTTAAAGTCGCATCAACAGCTTGATCATTAACGACTACAATTGGTTAAGACATTGTAATGATGGGTTGGCACGTAATAATTTCCAGACCCTAGCCGGGAATCGAACCCGGGACCTCCGCTTAGTAGGCTAGCGCACAATCCACTACGTCACGAAGGGGACCATTTTTCCGTTTTTTACGTAATTTACTAATGTTAGGTTATATGGTATATTATTTGCCATGTAAAGATAAAGTCGTATAAATGTATCAAACATATTTTTTTATTTTTTGCTTTTTACTGCCCTTCAGGGAAAATGAATTAATTAACCATATATACCATTTTGAAATACGTGTATACAAATTTGCCTACCCACAAGCCTAAACTATAGTTGATTTCACGTTCAGAATGCAGTATGGCCTTCGGGCCAGCCCAGTCAGTCAGCTGGTGGAAAGTCGCTATTACTTGTTAAGTAACACCGGTTGGGCTAGCGACTTTGTATCGTGACCAGTTGACAGCCATCCATGAACAACCTCTACTGGGGGTCCCTGTTCAAACTCATGTCTAATCCACGTAAAAAAAAAATACAGCAAAAAGCAGCGATCAAATTGGGTAGTTGTCAACAACGTACAGTTCCCGATAACTAATTAAAGCTAAAAAAAGAATGCAGTATAGAAAGTCCATCAGCAATGTATTTTATATGGGAATTTGAGCGCTACTACATTAAGTAAAAATATTGACTCTGCGCCACAACACGTCTCATTTACAAACTCCTGCTGAATAACGTAATACGAAAACATCAGTGATTTTTTCAAACTCGTTTATTATTTCTGTTTCCGTCCAACATATGGCTTATCATACATGAAATTACGGACAACATTCTATATTTTACACCAGAAAAATAAAACACATATGTCGTCATTAAAAGAAAAAAATTATATGATGTGAAACCCAAAAAAAAGTGAGATATAAACGTCCAACTTTGTACGAGCGTATCTTATCTAAATATCAGAGTATACTAATAGCATTTATAGCGTGATAAACTACAATTCATTTGGAAGCACAAGTAATTTTTTCAGAATTTTTTTATTAAAAATAAGCTTGTTAGAGCGAGGTAAGCGAAACCCTAAATATTTTTGTCAGTGACCTTTAGATGGTGTCGGTGGAGGAGAGGTATTGTTTTGGATGTTCCTGATGTTTCCCGTACGCCTGATAACACAACGGGTTCTCATAAGAGCTGAACTGCATTCTGAACGTGAAATAAAGTATAGCCCTTCAGATAAGATTATTTGGTAAATTTTTTCGAAGGCAAAACGAAAATTTATGAGTACAATAATAATTCTACAAAAAATATTAATAAAATTTCTATAATAGTACAATACTCTAATTACATAGTAGAACGCGACAGGATTACTAAACAAAACGGTTTAAATATTTTAATATCGAAAAATATGCACCTGGATTTCAACAAAAGTTTTTCCAACTGCATCAATAATAAGCAGAGTCTACTCATTACAGGAAAAAATTCTCTCCATTCAGCGGATCTGTTGATATGCTAGTTGAACACGACTGCATGCTTATGCATCCATTGTTTTATGCATTGTTACAGTTGTGGTTTATCAGTGCATTATTGCTTCAGGTCCACTGCGTTTCATAACAGTAACTACCGACTTGTCAGACAAATAATTTCAAAATGATGACAACACTTCAACCGTCATAATAATGTTATTGTAATGTACATTAATAAACAAAACTCAATTAATTAGGTCAGTATATTCGTATTGCAGCACTTCATCATATTCATAATTACTGTAGATCGTACGCAAATCGTCATGTAGAAACAAATTCCTTTACGTTACAATTACAAAACAAAAACTACAACAACGATAGACTGTGGAGATTAACATCACATATAATAACAACGGATTTTGAGGGAGGTGTTAAGCTAATATAAGTTTAATTTTCCTCAATTAAAGTTATTTAATTACTCTTTTTTTATTTCTAATATGTGTACGTTGCAATCTGTTCAATTTAGAACAATAAGCAACCCCATGACTCAATGAGATGAGGATGCATGACGTGTAAATTAGGCGAAGTCTGTACTGTACAGCCTCAAGCCGACAATTCCTGAGAGAGTACATGGTTAATTGAATCCCAACCATCAAAGTACACCGGTTACCACTGTATAGTATTCAAATCAATATAAAAGTAAAAACGGCTGACTTAGGCAACGACTCTACCGCTAGACCAACTCTGTTAAATTTACATTTTTTTAGAACAAAAATTTAAATGTTCCACGGCCCAGCCATTAGAGTGCTAACATTTCAAAACGAAAGATCCCAAGTTCAATTTCTGTCTCAGGTCTAGATAATTACACGTTTAAAACCATCGTTTTTAACCCGAAGAACTCGATAATGACCAAGCTGTTGATGCGACATTAAATGCAACAAACAAAATGAAATATATTAATACATTTTAAAATCTAATCTTTCTCTTCCCAATGTCGATAATGAAAAATACAACCTGCGTTTAATCAAATGAATGACGCTAAATGAAAATCAAGCTTGTAGAAAAACAAATGCTTGGAATAAAAGTTGTAATGTTTTTAAATTTCCTATATTTTTAATTACACACACTTTCGTCATAAAATGCATACTAAGGGCACAATCTTTAAAAAATCCCAAAGTTTTTACAGATTTTTAAGAGCAAAATTACAGAAAATCTACAATTGACGCTAAAGTAAGCGTTCTAGAAAAAAATGTTTGAAATATAAGTAATAAGTCTAATTACCTAATTTAAGTATCCTGTCTATATACACTTTTGACCTGAAAATCGTACGGCTGTAACTTTAAAAAAAAGTTACCACGAGAAGCATAGTCCCAAACAATTTCAGCAGACATGGCATCCTGTCTTGAGCATAAAAAGTGTAGTAAATGACGTGTTTTTTAAAAAATCACAAAAACATGAAAAATTGGACGAATAAACTATTCCGGTTGACGGATTTAGATGAAAATGTTCGTGTCGTGTGTCCCTTAGTGGTACTTAAGTTCCAAGTTTCAACTTCGTACGCTATTCCGTTCCTGAGATTTTTGTTCACATATAGACCAATCGCTAAAAACATGGTTTTTGGGTTCAGAAGCCCTGACAACGTGTATTTCCGGTAAAAAACGATTTCAAAAAATCGAAATGAAAACAATAGGTATTTTCCTTCCCTATAATATATTCATATAGGGCAATAGAAAGTAAAAAATATGTACAAATTTCAGAATTATAACCACAATCCTATAATGGGAAAAAACACTTTTACACAACGCAAAACCTAGATAAATTACTGTTCTAAAACCAGAATGTTCGTATGCAGTCTTAAGTACCAACTAAACAATGTGTAGAAGAGATAGTGAGACAAAGGAAATTGATAAGTAAGGATTTTGTACAAAACGTTGATAAAATGTTGGACACAATTTTGAGAATGAATCCTGAAAGAGTCTCAACGAAAATGTGATTATTTTCATGTCAGTTCTAAACCTGTTGAAGATTAAAAATAAATATTTTCTTTTTTGTTATACTTCTGACAGACAATGAAGGTGATAGATGAAAATGAGTACTGAAAAAGTGCCAGACCTGACCAGGTATAGATACTGATACCCCTTGTTTAAGAGCTAGTTGCACTGACCAAAACACCAACTGACCGGGTGGATTAAGAGAGACAAGAAAGATTTCATATGATAAGTTAACATCAGAAGATATAAAAAAATAATTAAGATAAGGATAAAAATGAAGGAGTTAAGAGTTTTTCATGAAAATACGATTGAACGCCCAATTCTACATGAAATATTGAGGATAAAAGATCGAGAGCAAAAATGAAAGAATATTTGCTAGAAAAAAATAAACCATCAAAAGTTATTTTTCGCAATCGTTAGCAGGCCGTTATGGATAAAAAGTATCAGAGTGATAAAGTGAAGGAGTTTTGAAAAATAAATAAATCTTAACTATTTATTAAACGTACTCCTCTAATGATCGGAATGCAAAAAATATATTTTAACATAAATGGAACAAACGCCCATATAATCTAATATAAAGATAAGTTATTCACGGAAATTATATAAAACACACTAATATTAAAAATATAAAACGGGGAAAACTGGGGTGTGGGAAAGAAACAAAAATATTCTGGTCAATAAAAATAATGATAACAAAAAACTAATAGTGAAAAAGCCCTAACGTTTAAAATAAGAGCAAAAAACATACAAGCAATCTTGAAACTTTAATGGCTTAGTAATCTTAAAAAGAAGTTCAAGGTTTACTTTAGTCGATTAGCGACTACAACGTACTAAATAGAGTACGATTTAAGAAAATCCTACATTTTTGGTTGTTTTAATATAATGCATCTCTTTTTGCAGACCTGCGCCCAATTTAATCTGCTCTGTTTCTGTGCGCTGGACACAGATATTTTCTTCGTTTAAACTTCTATTTCTCGCACATGAGAAAAGATACTATAAAATAAAAATAAAAATTCTCTTGTATCTACTAAATCTGTACGTTTTACAACACAAATAATAAAGAAACATAAAAAATTCTGCCTGACAGTGCGTCCGAAAACTCAACTAAACCAACGATAGATTTCTGGAATTACCAAATCAGACTAACATTAAAAGTACTCCAGACGAAAATTTAAACTTATCAAAAACAGCAGCACTACTGATTCTTGTGAAAGATCCGATTTTATAATAGGTATATAAATTTGTAGGATAAAACTAACCTCGGATTAAATGTACGGGTTTGTGTTATCAAGACGAAAATATTTTTTTTTTCAAAATTATATCCTCAAAATGCAGAGTAGGGAAAAATTAATACAATAAAATAATAAGATGATTACAATTTATTTAATAAAGTTTTTAATAGTCATTTAGTTCAGCGGCAATTTAAGTATGTAATAAAAATACAACGCTGATTCAATGTAGACCTATTTTACAAAAAAGCTCAACGCAATCAAGTTCATGACTGAGATTATTCCTGTATTGGTCAAAACAAAATTAAAGACGATAAAATACTAGGTTAATAGGTTTTTCATGTACAAATTGCGATATTGTAGACAGGGCAGACGAAATTGCAAATCCACGAAAGTATTACCTAACTAATGAATTTAAATAAGTAGATAAAAAAGTTTGGAATATTTTAGACTACAAACAAAAAATAAAAATAATCAAGATTACAATTATAAATGTTTCCATTAATATGAAAATTTAACGCAATGCTTTTAGAAACTACAAGAATTTTTTTTTACTTTCTCTTGCCCTATATAATTATAGGGAAGGAAACTATTGTTACATGTCGAGTTTTCATCGGATATACACGTTTTCAGGTGCTCTGAAACCAAAAACATGTTTTTAGCGATTGGTTCGCGCACGCGCGCGCGTGTGTGTGTGTGAACAAAATATCTCACGAACGGAATATCGTACGAAGTTGAAATTTGAAACTTAAGTTAGATAGAGGACCCGACACGAACATTTTCATTAAAATCGGTCAACCTGACGTCGTAGTTTATTTTTGCAATGTTACACTCTTGCGTGTTTCTCAAAAACGGCTACAATTTTTTTTAAAAAATCGCCTCATATATGTACTACATTTTTTATGATCTACAAGATAGGGTAAACGCCATGTCTGCTTAAATTCTTAGACTAAAGTATAAACTTTAGTCAAGTAAATCTGAAGAAGATGCTTAAGAGAACTTTTTTTAAAAGCCTAAAGAGTGTATGTTGCAATATGGTTTAATTTAGAATAAGCAACCCGATGACCCAATGAGATGAGGATGTGTGTATGACGTGTAAATGAGGTGTAGTCATGTACAGACCCAGACCGACCATTTATAGGATAGTATGGTTAATTTTTACCACAGTCTAGTATTCAAATCCGTATAAAAGTAACTACCTTTACTAGGATTTGAACCAGGAAACTTCGTCTCCGAAAATCGGCTGCTAAACAGCTGACTCACGGCGACGACTTTACCTCTAATTTTAATACCGTAATATTGTAAAAGTAAACAATACTGTATTCATAATAACGCAAACGCCTACCGGAATAATTAATTTACTAAGGCAGGTATTTTTTTATCAAAGTAAATTTATATATTTACACATGATTACTGTAAAAATTATAATTTGTTTCATTAATTCCAGCGATTTAAAATAACAGTAGTAAACATATTTTTCAAACAGTAGATAATATATTCGATAACAAACAAATATAACTGCTTTAGAATGTAAATTATTGTATTAAAATAAATAAATTAAACGGATAAATTCTTTATCTGACTTTACAGGTATTTATACGATTTATGTATTTATTTATTTATCAATACATCCACGAATGCGATCTATCTAATGGTCTGCTGACAAGAAAATTTCGACCTTGAATCTAGTCCAGTAAAGATGTACATGTACCCCCACCATTTGCACTTTTCATCTTTAAGATCACGTTCGGTCACTTATTTTCCCTCTCACTTTATCTGGCAAATTGCGCAGTATTCATATGACAAGTTCACACACACACAAAAACACATACACGTGCGTTAATAGTACATCCGACTTGAAATGCTTTAGAAATATGTGGAACGAATTTAATTAATCCAGTATTATATTAAAAAATGTCAAATGTTAGTTGATATTCGTAGTTAACTAGTATTTGTTTAATTGTAATTACTGCAAATAAGCGTTTAAAATTTCTTTAAAACATCTGATAAAAGTATGTAACAGATTATACAATGACAAACTGTCAAAATTAAAATTCCGCACCAGTATTACACCATTTTATGTTATTAAGATGTAACATACAAAATTACATAAAAATTATCCAACAGTCAACGGATACCGACTGAAGAATTTGGTAGCCGACACGTGGTGTAATGATTAGCGCAACTGGCTTCTATGCCACGAATCCCGGGTTCGATTCCCGGCTAGGCCTGGAATGTTTTTCGTCACTCAATTTTATAAATCACCCTTCAACGCCTGCGTTAGTAGTAAGTCTGATGTGCAAAACAGCCGGACATAAAATAAGGAACTTGCTTCACTGTACTAAAACTTGGGTTATTTTGAATTCCGGTTCACAATTAGAAATTTATCTAGTTAAAATTGTTTTTGTTGTAACCAATTGAAAAACATTCGCAACTCCTCTGTACACTAGTAAGATGTCTTAGAGAAATCTGAGCGGAGACTATACACCAGTGCTGACCGTAAGGACAACAGCGATCGGTTTATTTGTTTTCATTTAACAACTCACGAATTATTAAATAAGTAATATTTACACATAAATAAGGAGAAAAACTACGAATTCTGTTAATTCGAAACGGATCTAGTCTGAACTTCGGTTAAACGATCTTTCCGTATACTTGCCGATTAATAAACAAAAACAAACGTTCAAATATGCTGAATAATGTTTCATTAACTCCTATTCCCTTATTCTCCTTATTCCCTGCAGATATTCTGCAGAATTCCATATTTTTTCACCTCATCACATAATCAAAATAATTCAGTTTTCGATGTTTCACATTATTCACAACTTCCCTAGTTTTATTTACCTCTACTAAGTTATCCGTGTTAGTTACACTATCCGTCCATGGAATATTCACCAATCGCCAACAATATTACACATCTCGAAGAGCTCGAGTCTGTTATCTTCATCTTGGTTGCGCGTCAAAGCCTCCATTCCACACAACACCAAGAACACAAACCAGAGGACCAGTCTAATTCTAATCGAAACATTCAATCTCCTTAAATCATAAATATTCCATTTCTCGCTCTTCTTCTTCTTCTTCTTCTTATCGTGCCCTCTCCGACCCGAGATTGGCAATCATGACTACTGCTATTCGGACCTTGGACACTGCAGCTCTGAACAGCTTCTCTAAGGTACAACGAAACCAGTCACGAAGATACTTCAACCAAGAAATTTCTTCTTCCCACATCTCTCATCCGCTGCATCTTGCCTAGTAATATCAAGCGAAGCATTTCATATCTCGGTCCACGCATAATGTGACCCAGATATTCAAATTTATTACTTTCTCTTGCCTATATGAATGTATAGTAGGTATTGTTGTCATTTCGATTTTTCGAAATCGAGTTTTCACCGGATCTACACGTTTTCAGAACCCCTGAATCCAAAAAACATGTTTTTAGCGATTGGTCTGTCTGTCTGTCTGTCTGTCTGTGTGTGTGTGTGTGTGTGTGTATGTGTGTGTGTGAACAGAATATCTCAAGAACGGAACATCGTACGAACTTGAAACTTAAGTTACATACCACTACCGGACCCGACACGAACATTTTCATCAAAATCGGTCAACCGCAAGTTGTAGTTTATTCGTGTAATTTTTCACTTTTTTGCGATTTTCTCAAAAACGGGTTCTACGATTTTTTTAAAAATCGCCTGGTTTACTAAATTGTTTATGCTTTACAAGATAGGGTAGGCGCCATGTCTGCTGAAATTCTTGGAGAGACTATCTTCACGTAAAAAAATTGTTTTTTTTTAAGATTGCAGCTTAATTATGCATTTTAGCGCAAAAATTTATATAATAAAAGTTGTAGACAATTTAAAACCCTACAAATTATATTTAAACACTTTCTGTACAACGCTTAGTTTAGCGGTAATTAGCGATTTTCTGTTTTTTTTTTCACGAAAACGTGTGAAAAATCGATTTTTTAAGATTTCGGCCTTAGTATGCATTTTACGACAAAAGTGTATACAATCAACTTTATAGGAAATTAAAAGACCTACAACTTTTATTTAAAGCATTTTTCTCAACAGAGCCTCGTTTAGCGTGAAAGAGTGATTTTCCGTATTTTTAAGCAAAACTGAGGTTGATTTTCATTTTGTGTCTTTCAATCATGATTAAAATTAGGTTATCTTTATTGAGGTTAGTTTTTTATTTATTTCTAATGTTTTATTACTAATGTTAGGTTTATAGTTAATTATTTGCATCGGCAAGAGAAAGTAGTGTAAGTGTTTCACACCAGATTATTTTTTGGATGTGTAAACAAGTTCCTTTACTGTTTCCATTCTCCGCAGGATTGTCTCGTTGGGTACTTTATCCGTCCAGGGTATTTTTAGCATGCATCTGTACAACCGAAGCTCAAACGCATCTATTCTCCAGATATTCATCCAACTGATATTCTATTCCAGCTGTCTTTTTGAGGTTAAATTTTAATTTTTCGCTGTAAATAATGAAACTACTTTAGTTTAGACGTTTTTCGTTCAAACATTTCTTGAATCCAAAAGCCTCAATGTATTCGTAAAGCTGTTTGTACTTTAGCATTAACATACCGGTATTGAGAAGAACGATGATTTCTCTAACAATTTAAATTACGTAGGTAAATAATAGTTACAATACGGGAAGAAAATATCAAATCCAATAGAAAAATTATTGTCAAGGAACCTAAAAGGTCATATTTATAACTATTCACGGAAAGTAAAACTACAATAAAAATAACTTATAGTGATTTAGAGTTTTTTTGACTAGATTTTCTTCAAAGAAGGTTAAAAATAACTGGAAAAATAATAACTCGTATTAAGAAAAATCACGATCAATCAATAAGAAAGATCAATCTTCAAGTGGATTCCATGAATTTAACCTTCAATTAATAAATCCGTTTTTAACATGCAAGGTCAAGTTCACATTTCTTCAAAGACCATAATTTTTGTTGATTTAATTGTAAGATTATTTAACAGGGTAAATATATTACATAAAAATATTTATATTAAAATATTATAAACAGTGTCATCAATCATTACGTAAATCACTAGTCACGGATCCAAATAAAAAAACCAGAAAAAAATTCTTTTTGCTAGGTAATCCCATCTTTCCTTATGTTCTACATAGTTCTACAGTTTAATTTCAAGAATTTTCTTCATTAAAAAATAAATACTATTTCTATAAATTTATTAATTAAAGATGATGTGTATGGATATTGTAAAAACCCCAACTATATGCCAACAATTTATTTTATTTGGTTCCGTATATTCACTGTCGAATGAATACAAAAGTAGGTTCTATCGTCACGTTCAAAATGTAGGCAATACGTCACGTTCGCCAAGAATCAATAATTGCAGTAAATTTGTTTTTTACAACTTAACTTAAATAACAAAGAAATCAATAAATTAATTCTTTTAAAGAAATCTCACGTCTTATATAATGAAAAAATTAATAAAATAATCTTTTAACAGTCCTATACTTTATGTAATCGATGTGGGAAGAAGTCTACCCCCTTATGCAAATATTTATAGTACTTAACAATTGTAATGGTTTTGTGTATATACTACTCAATAGAGTGCGCCACACTCAATTTGTAATAAAAAATTATCTCAAAGTTATTAACTACAGGCCCAATGATAGGGGATTGAAATACAAAAACAAGGTTTTTTGTAGAAAAATTATGCCTTTGTAATCTGTAAACTTACAAACTTAAATTCGGTGTCAAATTAAAATAAAATTCCCATTTCCTACCCAAACGTTTTTGTCATATACAATATACAGGGTGATTCAAAACTACACGGCTATCTCTTGGGATCTCATTCTATAGCTAAAAATAAGAATAAAAGTTTATATAAACATATGCCTGAAAACGCTTAGTTAGCGAGTTACGGCTAGCGAAAAATTTCACCTAGAACTACGTACCCTCGGTGAAGTAAGGCCGTATAAAAATGTTAAAGGTACTTACAAAGATACAAATACGATTGTTTCTTATGTTTTTTAATCTGAAAAATTAAATAAAATTGGTTCCAGAGCTGTAAATGCAATACTTTCAGAGATATCTTGCATAAAACACAAGAATTGGTGCAAAGAAATAACACATTTTTGTGTTTAACGTAAGATTACTTCCATAAATGGTAAATAAAGGTGTATTTCTTCTTAAATAAATTTGTAGAAAATTTAATTCTGAAAAGATTCATGTGAATTACTCAGGAAAAAATCAATAATAGATATTGAAATTTTGCTTTATTTAAAATCAAAACAGACGCATATTTTTCAATATGTAGGTTGGGAGTAACAGCTGATCAATCAGCTGTTACTCCCAACCTACATAATATTAGTTAATATTTTATGTAGTTAAAAATGTGCGTCTGTTTTGATTTTAAATAAAGCGAAATTTCAATATCTATTATTGATTTTTTCCTGAGTAATTCACATGAATCTTTTCAGAATTAAATTTTCTACAAATTTATTTAAGAAGAAATACACCTTTATTTACCATTTATGGAAGTAATCTTACGTTAAACACAAAAATGTGTTATTTCTTTGCACCAATTCTTGTGTTTTATGCAAGATATCTCTGAAAGTATTGCATTTACAGCTCTGGAACCAATTTTATTTAATTTTTCAGATTAAAAAACATAAGAAACAATCGTATTTGTATCTTTGTAAGTACCTTTAACATTTTTATACAGCCTTACTTCACCGAGGGTACATAGTTCTAGGTGAAATTTTTCGCTAGCCGTAACTCGCTAACTAAGCGTTTTCAGGCATATGTTTATATGAACTTTTATTCTTATTTTTAGCTATAGAATGAGATCCCAAAAGATTGCCGTATAGTTTTGAATCACCCTTTATATTATTTCAAGTGAAAATAAAGTTTATTTATTTGTTTTTAATAAACTAACGAGTATTTTTTTACGTCAGACTATTTTGCAATTTCTGCTAATGCAGACAGTGGAAAATGATGATAATGAAAAAATGCTAGACCGACTTGGAATCGAACCTGGAACCCCGGGGTAAAAGCCAGTTGCACTAACCCTCTACCGAGTAGGTTTAGTGGTAAAGTCATTGTCGCAAGTCAGCTGTTCAACAGCTGATTTAAAGAGATGAAGTTCCTTGGTTCAAATCTTAGTAAATGGGTTTGAATAATAGACAGTGGTTACCAGTGTACTTTGATGGTTGAGGTTCAATTAGTCGTACTCTCTAGGCAATGGTCAGCCTCAGTCTGTACACGACTACACCTCATTTATAGGTCACACATATCAACCTCATCTCATTAGGTCATGGGGTTTCTTACTGTTCCTAAATTGAACGGATTGCAATTTTTTTTTTTTTTTTTTTTTTTTTTTTTTTATGGTTTAACGTCCGACTGTTCTGCAATTACTGCTAATGCAGACGGTGAAGGATGAAATGATTTTTGCAACGTATGAAAAAATGCCGTGCCTGAATGGGATTCGAACCCAAGACCGCATGATGAGAGGCGAGCACGTTACCAACTACGCCAATGCGGCCGGCAACGGATTGCAATGTATGCCTAAACATACTCAATTAGGGAATAATAAAAAAATATTTTCAGTTATTTTAGTTGTACTACGAGTAATTTAGTTTCATGTTAAATAGATTTTGTTTTTGTAACCCATTTTTCAAACTTTGTAACAAGTAAGAAAAATTGGATCTGACTAAATAAAGTTATTATTAAAAAAAAATTTAATTGAACATAATTGTCTAATTACTTTTCCTTTCCTACATTATGAACAATGTTCAGAATGTACATGATACTCTTACATAAGTTTTCATTCTTACCAGCATTATGCAACAGTAGAAAAGTAATATTAAAAATTTTGAATTTATTTTTTTACAAGAAAAATTTCACTGAATAAACACAAAAACATGATTTTTAGAACGAAAAGCAATTAAACTAGATAAATTCCTTTCATACTCTCAAACTAGTTAAACTTAAAATATTTTGTCAAATATTTACTTTATTTACTATTAAACACATAACATGTTTTGTTACTAAATTTTTTCTTATAAAAGAGATTTAGATATTTCACAGAAAAATAAACATTGTTCTAAACAGAATACCGTACAACTGTTTTTCTTACAGCAATACTGCACAGTTATTCTGTAATTTACTGACTAATAATGTTACTTACATTAAAGACAAATAAATATGACAAGTAATTTAAAATATTCAATCAAGTTTTTCTTACATCACCTTGCAACACGTGAAAAAACTTTCCTTCCGAATTGCAGTATCAATAAATACAACCGGTAGAATTTAAAATATTCAATAAAGTAGCAACTTGAATATTAAACGAACAAGAGAAAACGAGACACAATTTCTTAGTTGAAAGAAAAAGTTATTTCACCGATCACTTTTTTATAAACGTCAATTTTTTCAAATTCTAAACTCATCACAAAGCTTAACCTTCACTACTTTACAAGAACACAAGAGTTTTAAAACTGATATGACACAATAATTTTACAGGAATGAAACATTGGAACTGAATATTTGTATTTACACTAAATACACTACAGACAGCCTTGAAAAATATATTAACAATTGTGCTTAACACATTTAGTGCAAGAATATATTTAAATACATTTAATTTTACAACACCAAAAGTTTACACAACGAAAAACTGTTAATTGTTAACATCTAAAACTAACTCGGGAACATTTTTCACACGAAAAATTCACGTAATATAATGTCTTTACAAAATATATTACATATGAACTGCAATAGGCTACAGAACTTTATTTCTTTCTTACGTTAGTAATGCTTCAACTTTGAACATTAAATATTTTATATGCGAATGTTCTTACTGACTGATTGACTCACTAATTAGTAATTCTCAACTTCCCGATCACCTAGAGAGGTGAAATTCAGGAAATATGTTTATTATGAGTCGAAGAGAAAAAATAAAGCATTTGCATTTGGACTCCTTTTCCAAATGGATAGAAAGGGGTAACTACACGAAAGCAATACATATATATGTTTTCTTTACCTTTACACCATCATCAACTTCCAACTTTATCAACTTCCATGCCTCCTCACGCCAAGCCCAAAAAAGCTACCTTCTATCTCTTATCACTGAGCAACCACTCCTCCATTGCTCTCTAGACAACTCCTCATTTCCCAATTCATTCATAACCAAATCAATCCACTTCATTTCCTTTTTGTCTTTTTCCTTCCGCCTCCAAGTACTGGATTTTTTTAACCAGTTTACCCTCCTCCATTTAACTGACATGTCCAAACCTTCATAACTTTTTCACTCCAACTCTTGATATATTCTTTCCCCAACTTATCCATAAATGAACCCATACACATTTTTACTTTCTCTTGCCTATATGAATATATAGGAAGAAAAGTATTGTTTTCATGTCGAATTTTCGGAATTGAGTTATAACCGGATCTACACGTTTACAGACCCCCTGAACCCAAAAACAAGTTTTTTAGTGATTGGTCTGTGTCTGTGAACAAAATGTCTCACGAACGGAACATTGTACAAATTTGGAACTTAAGTTAGATAGTACTACCAGTTCCGACACGAACATTTTCATCAAAATCGGTCAACCGGAAGTAGTAGTTTATTCGCGCAATTTTTCACTTTTTAGTGATTTTCTCAAAAATGGCTCCTACGATTTTTTTTAAAAGCCTCATTTGCTAAATTTTTAATGCTCTACAAGATAGGGTTAGTGCCATGTCTGCTGAAATTCTTGGGGACACTGTTTTCTCATAAAAAAAGTATTTTTTTAAGATTGCGGCTTTAATATGCATTTTAGCGCAAAAATGTATAATAATAAAAGTTGTAGAGAATTTTAAATTCTACAACTATTATTTCAAACATGTTTTTTATAACGGTTAGTTTAGCGGTAATTAGCAATTTTCTGTTTTTTCTCATGAAAACATGTAAAAAAATCTATTTTTTTAAGATTTCAGCCTTAGTATGCATCAAATTTATAGGAAATTAAAAGATCTGCAACTTTTTATTTAAAGCATTTTTCTCTACAGATCCTAGTTTAGCGTGAAAGAGTGATTTTCCGTATTTTTAAACCAAACAGTTTGATTTACATTTTGCATCTTTCACTCATGATTAAAATTAGGTTATGTTTATTGAGGTAAGTTTCTTTGTTTATTTCTAATGTTTTATTACTTATGTTAGGTTATATTGTTAATTATTTGCATTGGCAAGAAAAAGTTGTGTGAGTGTTTCACACCAGATTTTTCTTGGTCTGTTCCTTTGTCTTTTTCCTTTCACCTCCAAGTACCGCATCCATTTCAGCACCCTAACCTGTTCCATGTTACTATTCAAACCATCATAACCTTAACTGTCCAATTTATTTTTTTTAAATTAGGGGTGCCAATCCCTGATAGTTCCCCTAATTACAGTATTTCTCACATTTTGAACTACATTTCTACTGCCTGCATTCTATACCTTCTATACATATGATACCATCCCCAAAATACTGACATTCTAAAAATTGACATTAGCACTCTCAATATGATAAGATAACTAGTAAAATGAAATATTCGAGTAAAACTAAGAAAAACAACAAACTATATTATTTAATCATACCTCTGAGGCTAGAAAACGTACACACAGCATGACCGCAAATATACTAATTAAATATTAAATATACTTATTTGCTTCACATTAATAAGAACTATTTTAATATTATAATATTTTTATTTTAGTGCTTGGAGAAGTGAAATCAAGATGAAATTAATGAAAACAACTATAATTGTTTCTAAATATCTATTTAATCTTGATATAAAATTTGTATTTTATAAATATTTTGACCAATACTGACGTTAATAAACTTTAGTAAAGTAAATCTGAAGAAGATGCTTAAGAGAACTTTATTTAAAGCCTAATATGAGTATGTTGCAATCTTGTTCAATTTAGAACAATAAGCAACCGTATGACTCAATGAGATGAGATGAGGATGATATAGCCTTGTATATATTCACGCTGACCATTCCTGAGAAAGTATTGTTTATTGAATCCCAACCATCAAAGTACACCAAAAACCACTGCCTAGTATTCAAATCCATACAAAAATAAGTACCTTTACTCTGATTTGAACCACGAAACTTTCATCTCGCTTAAGAGAATTTTACAACAAAAATTTAAGTTTTGCAGAAAATTTTATTTTTTGATTCTCTGACATGAATCAAATATTCCTACTTGGTAATTTAAAAAAATATTCAAAATATAATAATATATAATTCATATATAATATAATATAATATAATATAATATAATATATATTATATAAAATAATACATAATTCAAAAATATAATACATAATTATATAATAGTACAAATCTTCAGGGAGAGATTATGTAAACCACTAAAATATAAGTTTTTTTCATTGGTTCAAGCACGGCTTTGATAAATAAATTATAAGTATGTTTTTTTATGTCTGCTCAGAGAAGTGATAAATAGAAATGATTCATTTACAAAAGATGCAAAAATTTTTGTATTTTAGTGTTATTTAATAATGATAATACTTTTTATTACTATCGTGTAAGAAAGTGAAATATTAAATTTATAAATACATAACACAAGAAATGTAGAAACTAATACAATGAAATCCTCTACAATAAATTACAACATTAAATAGATGAGAAGCTTTGTAAGAGATTTTAAAACATGATTAATAATGCAAAAAATAGTTAAATTACTATTATTAATACTAAAATAAGAAAAGATGTGATGTTATTAAGTCAACAGAGGTATTTACAGATAGTTTTTTGAAAAAATATAAGTTTAAGAAATGTTATAATAGTAAATATTAATAAGGTAAAAAAAGACAAGTATCTGAACAATAGTTTTTATAATCAAGGTCCTTTGGCATGTCGATAAATCGTAGTAAATAAATTCTATAATAGGAGTTGACTCACTGATATGTAAATTACAAACAAAAGCAAAAGTTATTGCAATAACCGCATAACAAACACAGAAAATATTTGTCGTTTATATCAATAATTATAAAATAACTGTTATCAACAATACAAAAAATAATTATCTGGCATCGTGTCATCCTGGATTATCTCGCCCAGCACAACCAAAAAAATATAAGTGAACCAAATTGATGATTTTCCAGCGCATGCAATACAAATTACATGACTGTAACGTAAAAATGATGATTTCGTATAATAACTATTGTTTTGTGGATGGAATTTCTGCAATATCATAAAAATCAGCTGATGAGGTCACCATTATGTTGATTTTCCAGAAAAAAACCTTCAAATCTCCATCAATTCCATGTCTAAGATTCCGAAAATAGGATCTGCTAATATAAGTACAGTAGTTATCGCATACCGTGACATCAGATACAATGACCTATCGTTTAGTAAGACCAATATTCGATGGAAAAGTTAGTCCGCTATTAAGCCCAATATAAAATATATCATTTACTGTAACATCGGTTAAAATCACATAACGGTTTTATTGACAACTGTATGAATTTTCAACTATGCCGGTTATCTGTCAACAGTATGAGTCAGCATGTTACTTGCTGTTTTGTCGTGTCTTTTTTTCCTAATGGCGTTAGTTTCAATATGCATTTACAGTAGTTTGTGTCGGAAGTTTGATTACTAATAAGCCTATCCTTCTATTGTGACTTAAATACAGCACTGATCTACAGTTTTACTGTCCTGTTTACTCAAGTTTAGTTCATATCTTTGTGTAAAACTGACTGTTATTTGTAGTACCGTCCTTTATTTTTGTGTTTTATACAAACTTAAGTATGGTGTCATTGCATTGACATTTTAGTGATGGAAAAAGCGCACATTATTTTTTGGTGTTTGGAAAATGGTGAAATGAATGGGGATACTGAAAGGAACTTAACGTTGAACACACCATAATATCCGCAATTTTTAAAAACAGGAAAAAATTCAGAATAGTTTTCATGAAGGTAAAGAGTAATCGAAGCGACTTCGACTTAGTCAAAAAAAAAGATGTAGAAGAAGTTTTTTTTATGGTTTACTTCGCAACGGGCAAACAACATGACCGTAACTGAACCTTTGCTACAAGAAAAGGCCACTAGTTACAGTGACTATCGCATACAGTGGCTGGAAAAAGCCGGTCTCTTGGAGGTCACTGTATTCGATAACTACAGTATATTTATCTGTTTATACTCTAGAATCTATAATTTTCATATGATATTGGATAAGCAAGGAAATGCAGACATCAGACTGTAGCTGGATATTTTTTTTTTCTTTGATGGAAAGAGCTGACAACTACAGAAGGCTAAAGAGACACTTAAAGGATGAGTGCACATCAAATAGCCATATTGATTAAGGGGTACTACAACCCAAGGGGAAGACCTAATTCAGAAGGCCAAGGGAAAGACAGCAAGCCAATAGTTTTTAGTTTTTTTTGCATAACATGCTCTACGCATAATACTGATGATATGCTCCGATGTAGTTTTTCCTAATAATAAAAATAAATATTTTGGTCCGTGCATCCAAGTATTTTTTTTAGTAAATCTTGATAAAGTTGCCAAAAATACTTATCATTAAGAGTCTTAATGTGTTAATTCCATGTTTTGGCTAAAACTTGACTTGTTGGAAAAAAAATATATCTACAACTAGAAAAACTACTAATTTCAAATAACATTAAAATATGCGCTTTGTTGAAACTATCTTTTCTGCCATCTCCTTTGGAACTATATGAGTTTCATACAGTAGGCTCTCTAAAGTTTCTGAAAATGGAGTTAAGATGTTATCACTTATAGCAGAAAATATTTATTGAAGAAATTAAGGGAATTATGAGGCGTTAAACATCATGAGAGTTGATCATCAAGACAGTTGTTAGTAAAACAACAGAATTATATTTACAACAGCTAAGGCCTAGAATTTAATAAAAAATTTCTACTTTATAGAATCTTGATTGACTCGTGATAAACACTGGTTGGTTGTACAAATAGAAATCACGAGTTTTACAGTAACAAACTAATGTATAACTACAATAATATGGAAACACACGACTCAGATCACATGTAAGAAATTTAAAAACAATGACAATCTAAATCAATAAAAGAAATTCACACGACATTAGACAATTGAACATAAATTTAATATATTTTGTAATTCAAAATACCAGACCTGATTACAGTAGGAAGTATTTATAAATAGACATTAACAATTTAATATTTTATAACAATCTATTTAATTATTGTCATTAGAAATATAATTATTTTAAAATGAATTAATTGCAATATTAATCAAGATTAACCTTTAATAAGCACAGAAAGATTGTCTCATAAATAAAATTCTATTAGTCGGTATGATATTGTAATAAAAATTAAGCAGTGGACTAATATGAATTGCATTAGATATAAACAAGTTTTGAGGAAAAATAACAAATAAGAAAATACAGGAAGATATCATTAAAAAAAAGAAAAAGTGATTACATTAATGACAAGGTATAGACAAGATTATAAAATAAAATCAATGATCAATTCAAAAATCCAGTAATTTGTAAACAATAGAAAGCCTGTAAATATATAAGCAAAACCTGTCAACCATAATTATGGAATTAAATACATCAAAATTCTTTGTCTTTTTCTCTTACGAAACTAGAAATAATAAAGTCCATTTGACGTAAACAATAAAATAAAAATAAAATTTTATCAACTTAATTATATCCTGTTATTATTAATTATATTTAAAAATATAATTATTAAAGAAAAAATAAATAAATAGTATAATTATAGTATTAAAATGAATGTAACTGGGATA
This sequence comes from Catonia carolina, assembly GCA_035578175.1. NCBI lineage: Eukaryota > Metazoa > Arthropoda > Insecta > Hemiptera > Achilidae > Catonia > Catonia carolina. The sequence continues at coordinate 90,171,769 of JAQMRL010000002.1, forward strand.
TTTAAAAATAAAAAATAATTTAAAAAACAAAAAAAAACAGACATAAATACTTAATTGATTAACAAAGTACTCATTAGCTTGACTAATCATGTAAAAACAGAACATTGTAATAGTTATTGTGTTATATAAAACATAATCATCTTTTAAAATAATAGAATTTAATAATAATAATAATAATATTATTATTATTATTATTAGGCTATAAAGGGTTATTTGTGACAGTACACAACAGTATGGCATAACAGCACCTAAATTTAGAAAACGTTTAAAATTACTGTCATAATACAGTACAATAATTGCACTTCATTCAAAATGATTAATTTTACTGTGTTTTTATAACACTTTTTTTAGTTTATTTTATTTAAAGACGCATCAACTTACTGCTTGGTTATTAGCAACTGTGTTAGGTTATGTACTAGAACAGTGGGTTTTGACTTGTGAAAATTTCCAGACCCTAGCCAGGAATTGAACCCGGCAATTTCACGTTATCGGCTGGCATGTTAACTATTACGCTATGGAGGCGACCTTTCCTAACACTTAATACATTTAAAACAAAAAATCTGATTCAATGAATTTTAAATGTAGATTCTGTTTGTCCTTAAATACAGTTCCACTGAACGGATTTAAAATATTTTTACTTAGATATAAAAAGGACCATTTCAGGATTCCACAAAAAAACCGAAAATGAAAATTGGTATAAGTTGTGATCAGATATTGAAAAGTACAGTTTTGTTTTGAAGAGTTGTTATGGTGACAGAAATTTTTCATAAAGGTACACATCTTTTTCATAAAATAGCACTGATAAAAACACTAAGAAATAAGACATACTATTTTTCAAGGCTGATGAGCAGCTCTAAACATATGCATTGCCCCCCCCCCCCACCAACTTTATAGCTAGCCAATGACTTGCCAGCAACATTGCCAATACTTGCTCTTGTAGCTCTGTTATATATTTCGTCAGCCATTTTTTTGATCTTTCAATAACAATTATAACCTATAAACAAACATACAATCAGCTGATTATATTATTAAGTATTCCATGATGCAAGATGAGAGTGAACTATTACGGCTATTATATGCATGCGCGCGTAATGTTTGTCAGGTACAATCTGACAACGCTGGCAAACGTTCTGATTGGTCTAAACGTGTGGAACAGCAGAGCTCATCAACCGTGAAAAGCATATTAAGTGTTAATGTAATTGTAAAATAGGTAGTTAAGAGTAAATAAGTATTATTCCACGTAGTATTATATCGCAGGGATTAGCTAGGTTTTTTAAAAGAATAAATTAGCAATTGGACTAATACAGCGCACATACTAATTGCTAGCATCAGAGGGTTAGCAAATATCACAAGGGTTGGTTACACAATTGAAGTTACTACAGAAAATTTTAATAATACGGCAATAATAGCACTATTTGTAAAAAAAACCACAATCACAAGTTATCAAAAGTTAAGTTTTGCCAGTAACTCAATAGGAGATGGGCATGAATTAGAAGAAAAAATAAAATTTATAAAATCATGCTAAATAATAAAACAATCGCAATAAAACAATAGACAGAAATAAAAATCAAACAAAAAACAAATTAATAACAGTCCCAACCACAAAAATAAATTAAGTGGGTAAAAACAAAAACAATTTGAAGCCAATTTGCTCCCCTCATTTGACATCGATTCTGAAAATGAGGTCGCCAAGCAATACAGTGTCCATATCAAGAAATATCCTAAATATCAGTAGCTATAGCTGTTGCTACAAGGGAAAATAAAGAAGTTCATCTAGCAGACCGAAAACATATTTTAAGAGGCTGGTTCAATCCAGCAACTGGTCTGTTCAGTTATTTTGAAGAGTGGCATACCAGATTATGACCACAAATACACTTCTCTTAACAGTTTGCACTTAAAACAGTAAGAATCAGCCCAAAAAATACAGTAAAGTTACTCAAAATCATCAGGACTTATTCTTGCAGTTTTTGTATTTTGCATTACCCATAATTTTGGAACTACAAAGCTTACCTGTGCAACACACACACGCACACACATTTAGAGAGTGGGGAAAGAGACAAAAATAAGAACATCATTTCATAGACCACTGTTTTGGATTCAGGAGTCATGAAGATCAGTTGAAATTCAGTATCAAAAAATATGAGAAAGTAAAAAACACTCTTACAATTTCTTAAAGTGGGGCTTTGTTCTATTAATAGAAAACTATAGAATCATTCATGTCACCAAGCTAAACCGCTGGACCTACAAACATGAAAAATGTGGTGTGTGTATTCTCTTTAGGATGAAAGATTCATACTTTTGTAATTTTACTAGCAAAAACTGTTGTTTAATTAGTTATAAAATATTAAGTAACAACACTAAAAATATGTGAATTATGAATAATAATTAACAAAGAAAAAAATGTTTAATTTTCATAAAGGATATAATTAAATTTAACTGTTTATCATGAGATGACAGCAAAAAAACAAACCATACAAAATACTTCGCATAAGGTGATGTCCTTGTCAAGTGACTAAACAACATATAGCTGTCTCTAACACAGTACAAAACTAATTACCAACGAAGTTGAAATATTTAAATTTAGATAAACCTAAATTTAACATGCATTAAGTAATAAAAAAGAACTAAAATAAAAAATTTAGTTCTTATACAATTTGAATTAATTTTACTTTTATTTCATTGAACTGAAATACACAATTTCAAAGTATAGAAAAATCTCAGGAAATGACTGCAACCATGTAAGGCACAAATGCACTGAACAAAAACTGCATTTTAAAATCAAACGTAACTTTACTTTCTATTGCCCTATATGAATATACAGGGAAGAAAAGTATTGTTTTTATGTTGATTTCCCAAATCGAGTTTTCATGGGAAATATAAATCTTTAGGCCTCTTAAATAAAAAAAAAACATGTTTTTAGCAATAGGTCAGTACATGTGAGCAGAATATCTCAAGAACGGAATATTGTATGAAGTTGAAACTTAGAAATTAATTTAGATATCACTAGGAGACCGGACATGAACATTTTCATAAAAATTGAACAGCTGAAAGTAGTAGTTTATTTATGTGATTTTTCACTTCTTAAAAACGGCTATGATTGTTTTTTTAAATAATTTCATTAACTATATTTGTTATGCTCTACAAGATAGGGCAAGGGCCATGTTTCTTTGTTGAAATTCTTGGGGGGGGGGGCTATCATAGTAAAAAATGGTACGAGTATTTTTGAGATTGTGGCCTTAATACACATTTTAGGACAAAAAGGGAGTATAATTAAATCTGTAGAAAAATTAAAATACCTACAACTTTTATTTAAGCATTTTTCTACAACGCTGAGTTTAGCATCAATTAGTGATTTTCTGTATTTTAGGGTTTAACATAGGTTGATTTTTATTTTGTATCATTCACTCTTGATTAAAATTAGGTTATATTTTTCATTATTTATATTGAAGGGGGGGAACTATTACAATATTTCTATAACTATTATAATATATCAAAAGAGTATGAAGAAAAACCCAATCAATACTTTGTTAAAAAAAAAATACAACAAAATCGCCTCAGTAACATCCTCTTGTATTATTATTATTATTATTATATTATCATACAAAAACTGCTAATAATTTCTTTTGTAAAAGAAATACATACAATTATTTTAACAAATTAAGTATTTATTGCACAATATTTTGTTTTTGTAATTTCATATTTAATTAAACACAATACTATAGGTTGTTTTGTTAAGTTTTTTTAAGAGAGTAGTTATTCTCTTACTCTTATTCTTAATAGTTATTCTTAATAGTTATTCTGGTTAAAAACCAGTAGTTGGTTTTTACTTGAACTATTAAAATTAATTGATTTTTTTTAAATCTGAATGAATTTAAAACGTGTCAAACATTTATGAGTTTAAATTATTATGGTTATACTGCACATTTTAAATAATGAATGACATAAGATTTAAAGGTACCTATCATAAATTTTACAAAATGAAAGCAAAATTACTGAAAACAGTATGTAGATTTTTAAAAAAATCTTTTAAAATCACAAGGAAAATCGCATAATTTTCTATTCAAGGAAACTGTCAATACTAATTAACAAATGATAAGATAAAAAATTGTTAATTTTGCAACTATTGTACAACATTACTGCAATAACTAATAAATTAGCAACATTGATATGTAAATCACTAAGGTAGCGTACTCTTACTGATTATGTTAACTAAACATATCGATATAATTTTACACAATATTACATACAAAAAATTTATCACAAACAAAATATTCACTGAAGGGATATTAATTAAGACTGCATCTATCATCTTGTCATAATTATCATCAGTAACTAATTCAAGGTAAATAATATTTTTATTTAAATATTATTGTTTACAATAAATAATGTAAGATGTGGAAAATTACAAAAATTGTAAATACACTTAAGCGAGAAATTATTTCTTACGTGATAATTAAATAAACAAGTAACAATAAAAATCATTATTTAAATAGAATTAAAACCATTATATAGGCCAACTATTATTTGGCGGCCTGCAGGTGCAGTGGTCAGTGTAACTGGGTTCTATGGCAAGGGTCCTGGGTTCGGTCCCAAGTAAGGCCTGGAATTTTTTAACATATTATTACCTACACATAAGCCAAGGCTTAAGTAGACATTATCACTATATAATACATAACAATAGCTATTAAATTAAATATATTTATTGTAATTATTACTTACTGTAAAAAGTAACAGTTTAAAGAAACAGATATAGATACTGAAGTCACGAGATTGCCTTTTGCGTATGGATGGGCTGTAAGGAAGGGAAGTGAAAATTTAACAGTGCTGCTAACCTCAACAGTGAGACACTACTTGTACATTTCACTACCGTGCAGTTTCTTCATAAATTTTGTAAGCTGTGGTTTATTCCGAGAACATTTTTTCTTCATAAAGAAATAAATATAACCAAATAAATATTGAAATAAATATGACCAGTAATTTTGCCTATAGCTTAATTAAATGACTAAAAATGTATGATTTACTGTAATTACCAACTACCTTATTCCATTGGAACAAAATTTTCTATGAATGAATCGCCTTCTTTACTATCGCTGTCACCAGCGTCTTCACTATCAGTCTCACTAGTATCTACCTAACCGTTTCCTTGTTTTACCAGGCGTCAACAAAACTGTTGAAGAATAGTTTCTTCACATCTTTAATTTCCTTCTTCATTTTTCAAATTGTGGAAAGAGAAACATCACAATAGTTAGCCACTCACTCATGGCTTTTATTAAGAGGCAGGGAAAAGGTTTTTTGTTTAGCTTTAACTTCACAGCATTTTATTACACTGTATATTAAATTTTGTTCAGCACTATGAATAGTCTACCCATGTTTTAGAGAAATTAACATTTCTGTTTACGGTAAAAAACAGTTATATTCATACAGTTAACCTACAAGAGGTTCTGCGATAAACTGTATATGCTCTGGGTATAGTATAAGTTGTTATGCTTGTTGTACTGAAGTGCTTAACTTCAGTACAACAAACATCAGCATCAGTGCGCATGTGTGACTGCTTAACGCACATGCGCACCGATGCTATTCCCCCTTTATCCATGATGCAAACAAGGACAAACTCAAATTCAAGTAACACACCGTTAAACTATAGGGACCACAGCTGAAAAGCTGATGACATACAGGGTCCATTATAAAAGCAATGCACATATTCTATGAAAAACAGATTTATTGATCACACTGGTACAAACGCTTAAAATTCTTCTAAATACTCTACCCTGTCTGTGCTGGGGTATACACATGTTAACAATCTTTAAACACCTAGTATACAAACAAAAAATTTATAAAATACATGTAAGAAACTCACAAAAATGAATCATACATGCAGACAATAAATAATTTAAAGAAAATAAATAGATAAAAACATAGGCAAATTTAAGAACATTTCTGAGTTAATTAAGTTTTTTGTTATCTACATTAATATTATAGACAAAGCGTACTTTTTTGGGTAGGCTAATTAAAAAAAAAAAATACTTAACGGATTTTCATGAAATTTGACAGCATATTTTTGTTAATATTCACAGTAACAATATTTTTAATTTTCAAAAATGATAATCCTCTAAGGGCCCTAATGAAGATTTTTTTATAAATATGTAAGTGTGTGTGTGTGTGTGTGTACATGTAAATACATATTGTTGTTGAAGTAGATGAAGGGGTTTGAAGATTGCAAGAGTTGTACTTGGGGGAATTTATCAAAACATACACAAAACCCACACACGCACGTGTGTGTGTGTGTGCACGTGCGCGCAAATGTTTCACGTGCAAAGCTGCGACGGGGCATGCTAGTTATGTATAAATATAATTCAACAATTTTACACAGTTAGCTATTATTTTTATTGTGTAATTATTTTAAATACACAAGTGAGTAAAATTTATGACGTAAGTTTATTGAAAATATAATAAAAAATGTGTTTAAGCATTCAGCAACAATAAACGTTATTACAATTTATAGGCAACAATACAGTTTAATACTGATACAACCAGTTAAAAATGAATGTAAATGATTAATCTGGTTATATTCATTCAATTAAAACTTAGTGGCGACACGAGTGACAATCAAAAACTATAGAAAAATACAATAGATGATAAAATGTGATAAAAGACGAGGAATAAAGGCAGTTTTTCTTAAATGACAGATCGTAACATAATTTAAAACAAGAAAACTTAAAATATTGGATTCAAAAATAAAATATTACTGTCCAATACACAAAATTAATACTATGCTCTCCGATGGTTTAAAAATTAGTCGCAGAATGTATTGATAATAACTTATAAAACCCAATCACATAAAAAAACAAAAGATAGTTTGATTATTTTACCGGAACTAATCCAAGACATCAGATAATTATAAGGAAGTACTTCAACTTATTGTGTCATATATATTTAATGTAAATATTAAAATATCAGTAAACAAAACTTTTACACAAGATAACCAACTATTTGTAACCATTAACACTTTTTACTTCGTATAAAAATACTCTGAAGAACACCAGAGCTGGAATAGCAGTTTTGTGTGGAATTTTGGAAAAAGATTTATATCTATGCTAATATGAGTGGAGTCGTTATGTTTTATACATCAAGATGTTAGGAAAAGATAAAAAAAATAATAGTATAAATTCTTATTAACCGCTTCCCAAAAAATAAAAATTTAAGAACACTGAGAAATTGTATAAAATCAATAAGGAAGAATTCATTTCTGGTAGTGATTGGAAATAAAGCTATTTTTTTAATAACGTGTTACTGAAAAACAACAGCCTGCTCGATAACAGGATTCTATAACCTGTTATCAAAATAATACTGTTATCGGCCAGCCTACAATACAATGTAGTAATAGGTAATAGTAATAATAAGTAATAGCACGACATATACGGAAAAGAAGTGAATTAAATTATTCATTGACAGGTAGATGTTTTGTACAAAAATTTATTGGAACAGAAAATGGTAGTCAAAACAGACAGTCTGGCAGCGAAATCATGACCGCTGGACGGTTTTTTTTGAGTATTGACTTGCTTTAATACTGCAGACACCTTTATGAATGCATGACTGCTACCTTCTCCGCTAGGTGTACAATGTAAAGTAACTATAGTGCTTTGCTGTGAGTCCGTGAAAGATTCAGCGTAACTGGCCATCCTTGTGTTTGCGAAAAATTGTTTTGGGTTTGCCGTGGTTCTATTTAGTAACAGGAAATAGCGTTGTTTGTCTTAATTTTGTGTCTGTGGGAGATGCAGTGAGATTTGCCACCTTGTGATTGATTAATAACAGCTATTATAATATAGTTAAAACTTAAAAGTCGTGTTATTAGACGAAAAGGTTATTGATAGCTTCATTTAGTTTTAACAGTCTTATTATATGCTGTTATAACAGTCCTTACTGTAAATAACAGTCGGACAGACATCATTTGTACATCAGTTTATGAAACAGCTTTGAATCACGGTGTCATAAAGTAACGGCTAACAGGGTGTTATTAAAATAACGGTGTTTTTAGTAACCTGTTATCACGATAACTGCTTCAATCCAGTAAACATGTTTTTAATCTTGTTACGTTAAATAAGCCCCATCACTAATTTCTGGGTATCTATTTAATATTATTCTATCATATAAATGTAAAATAATATATAACCTTAGTTTCAATACGCTACAGTGATAAATCAGAACATACGTAATACTAATATACAATGAAAATGCATAGACGAAAAACAGCAGTGCAATGAAGTCAAATGTGTTCAGTTTCTATATAGAAATATAAATAAATTTCCACATAATTTAGGTTTTATAAAAAATATATTAATTTAGAATAATAATATTGTTTACTTCAAAAAACCCTTCTTTTGAAAAAATTAATTTAAAAACACTAATACTGAAACAAATTACCATCGCTACGAGTTCAAAGGATTCCAGTAGTTTTCTTTAACCATCATCTACCTTAAATCATTCTTCATTAACATTTATGTCTTTTGATTCTAGAGAAATTAAAAAAAAAATTTTCTACCTTGTAAAAGACCAATTGATACTAGGTATAAAATAACTGTCAAGTAATACAAGGACAATAAATACAGATCAGACAAATTTCAGGTAAAATATTACAAATCAGATAAATATTACATTAAAACAAAACCTTTGTCTGAATAACTAGCCTAATTTTTTCTCTTCAAGTTTAGTCTCTTACAAAGATTACGGTTAATGAATAGATACGTCAGATTACGTCAGAGTTTGCGCTGATCCTTTTAACTGACTTTTCTATATTCTTTCATCCCCTTTGATTGTTGTTCGTACCCTTTTTTTTGGTTTAACATTCGACTGTTCTGTAATTACTGCTAATGCAGATGGTGAAGGATGAAATAATTTTTTGTAACGTATGAAAATATGCCGTGCCTGAATGGGATTCAAACCTAAGACCGCATGAGAGGCGAGCACGTCACCAACTACGCCAACGCGGCCGGCAAGGTTCTTTCCCTAAGCATTCAAAATTATTTTTCTTTATTTAGAAATTCTTTATAATATTTACACTAATTTTCAAAGTTGATGAACTCTGAACGTATGGATTGCCTCCTACCCACTTCATAGCTAGCCAATTAATTGCTAATACTTCTTCTCCTAGCTCTGTTATATATTTTGTCAGCCATTTTTTTGGTCTTTCAATAACAATTATAACCTATGAACATACAACCGGCTGATTATATTATAAAGAATTGCATGTTAACGCGCTCTATAATCGACATGTTTATTACGAGATGCAAGACACGAGTGAACTACTGTGGCGCTTACACACATGCGCATGTAATGTTTGTCAGGCTGATACATTCCTACAATCTGACAATGCTGGAAAACGTTCTGATTGGTCTAAATACGTAATAAAGCAGAGCTCATCAACAGTGAAAAGCATTAAAGTTAATTGTTTTAGTACTTATACGCAATTCATTAATTGTATAAATTTGTTTTTGCTCTCTACTGTATCTATTTTTATATTCGATATCTCTAGTTACTAGTCTAGTCTACTTTCAGTCTCAGAATACCATCTAGGTTTGGTTCTATCATTCCTAATTTTGATGAATTTGTTTTGTAAGTCTTTTACTGTCTATTCTAAAAACATTTCTGAAAAAATTCTGGATTTATAGATATCAACTAAAACATGCAATGTAGGCAAGTTAACCATTTTTTGGATACGCATTATGTAACGGTGACATCTTATGACAGATCAATTAAAGAAAAACGAGAAACATCAAAGCGATATATCACTCTCTTATCACTTACAGTATCTCCTTTAGCTAAAATGAATTATCAAACTGTATCATAATGAAGTAACCCTCAAATAGCTAACCTACCAATTTATTATACTGTGTTATTTTGTACATACCTCTCTGTTGTTGTGTCAGCACAATTTAGGGGAAATTTCAGTTCGATAACTTCTCCATTCTTCTCTCTTAACTGTCCCTGATTTTCCATATAATACTGGACCAATTCGGACAAAGTAGCAAACTTCTCACCGGCATATAAATCATAAAAGTCACCTGTGTTCTGTATTTTTATGTGTGTCACTTCTCCATTTCGCCTAAAAGAATAAGCATTATACAATATTACAAAAAGTGTACAAATATTTTTACTGGGGTATAACAATAAACCCAAATGTAAATAAAATTCTTAAGAAATATCTCAAAAGCAGCTTGGTGTCCCAGTTTTAATTCCTGACTAAGAGCTGGTAATGTTAATTCACTACAATCTATTCATCCGTTATCCTGCTTCTATGCCAGAGGTCCAGTCTTCAATTCATGGTCAGGTCTAGGAATTTTTCATTACTCATTTTCAACTATCACCCTTTACTATCTGCATCAGCTTTAATGTACATAACAATTTGATGTAAAAAAATCTCGCTGTTCTATAATCATTACAGTAGCTAATGAACAAGCAATCATGCAACTATAGATACTCTGATAAATGAGCTATTAAATGGATGAATACTGGAAAGAGGAGGACATAAACAAAAAGAGGAGGGTAGCAAAGGGGCCTATCAGTCTTTTGCTCTTATTCTCATTTCACAAGTACTATTCTAGATAAAAAGTATTGGTTCATATTTGAACAGGACAAACAGTAAAAAATAACTACATTAAATATAAAAATAACAACTGAAAAATATAATGCTCATAGATAACTATAAAAAAATTTACGACTGTTGAAATCTAGAAAATTTATAGTAACAAAAAAAACACTATTTCGTAAACAGACTGACTAATGTTTACAGAAATTATAATAGCACACAATGTTCTCTCACTCTTCTTGCACTTTTTGGCTTTCAATACTAAACTGGTTACTTTCAATTTCCACCACTCTGCATCAAGAAACCAGATTTCACCTATCACCGAACAATAATAATACTTTCCAATCGAAGAATTAAAAACAAAAACTCTTTGGTAAGCCCAAAGACAGACAGAGGCCGGCTACTGGCTTGAGGCCCCTACAGAAGAGCAGTTGATATCCTCGGCTCCCCATCCCTCACCCATCACGTATAGTCACTTTATTTCTCATACACCCACACTTTACATAAGTAATTTATGTCATTCTGACGATATATTAGAACAATTGTTTTATAGGTGCATAGTAATATTATGCTCGTTATAAACTAAATTTTATAAACAATCCGTTCACTTAAAAGTAAGTTGATGAAATAAATTAATATTAGGTGTAAAATACAGTGACAATATCTTGTTTTTATGATGACTGACCAACGTATATTTTTTTGTAATTCTACGACACAAAGTATTTTCAGGATATATTAATAATAAAAATAATGATATTAGTAATTATCCTGAATGATGGTTGTTATATGATTGTGTATAAATATGAGTTTATTTAAATTATCTCATTATTGTAATTAATAATAAAAGCAGCCTTCTAAAAGTCAGCTGTTTCACACACGACACAATAAATTATACAATTCTAGAGGTCAATTTGGCCCATTCTTGACAGTCCATCGTTTTGTGCAGAGAGGCCACAATCCAGTGGCCGGTCTTTACAAATTTAATTAAAACATTAATAATTACAAATTTAATATACATTAATACAAATATACATTATTTTACAAATTTAATTATACACACACAGGAATATTTATTTTTATAATTATATTATTTTTATAATTATTATAAATATATTTATAATTCTGGAATTATTAATTACCTCACGGATAGGGTAAAGTCTCCAGGATTGCTTCGACTTGGTCGAGCAAGGAATGATCCATCGAAGCCACGTTCCATCAACAAGACTTCCGCCTCCACCCCAGTTACATTTGGATGGAACCATCTGAAAAGTAAACAAACATGGTTAGATAATTGCATCAGTTTATAAAATTTGTACAAGGTGTTAAACCCCAGTATTATATAATAAGAAAGAATATACTAGTGTAACATGTTTGAAGCATGTTTTAAAAAATACGAAACAGTAAACAATATTCAAAAATCTGGTGTGAAACACTCACTTGACTTTCTCTAGCCAATGCAAATAATGAACAATATAGCCTAACAATAGAAATAAACAAAAAACTATCTCAAAAAACACAACCTAATTTTAATCGTGAGTGAATGATGCAAAATGACAACCAACCTAGTTTGGCTTAGTTTGGAAAATCACTCATTCATGCTAAACTAGGCTCTATAGAGAATAATACTTACAATGATACTAGTAGATCTTTTAATTCCCTATAAATTTGATTGTATACACTTTTGTCATTAAAGGCATACAAAGGCCGAAATCTTAAAAAATACATTTTTTTACAGATTTTCATGAAAAGTAAAAACAGAAAATCACTAATTACCTCTAAACTAAGCGTTACACAAAGAAATGTTTGGAATAAAAGTTGTGGGTTTTTAAATGTTCTACGACTGATTTTTACACTTTTGCCCTAAAATGCAAATTGAAGTCGCAATCTTAAAAAAACATGTTTTTCTACAAGAGCACAACCTCCCCAAGATTTATAGCAGACATAGTGCTTGTGACCCTATCTTGTAGAGCATAAAAAATGTAGTAAATGAACATAAACACAGACCAATTGCTAAGAACACGGTTTTTATGTTCAGGGGTCTCTGAAAATGTGTATATCCGATGAAAACTCAATTTCAAAAAATCGACATGAAAACAATACTTCCTTCCTTCCTATATATCATATAGACAAGAGAAAGTAAAAAAACATAGATAAAAAATGCATCAGTTTATAAAATGTACACGGTGTTATTAAACCCCAGTATTTTCTGATAAGAAAGAATACTCGTATATTGGTATAATATGTTGGAAGCAAGTTTTCAAAAATAATCAACAAACTAAATTTTTAAAAGATTTATTGTTTTTAGCAACAAAATGAAAGCACACATTCACAGTCATCTTGTTGTTTAATGTGAGTTATAATGTGTATTGTGTTCTTTTAGTGTGTAGGCGGTTCAGAACTGCAACACAAAAATAACTGAAATGATAATACAATACAAAGAAAACTTAGATAGTTTTTATTTTATACATAAAATAATAATCATTAATGGATTTCCCGAAAGTGATAAGATTCAACACTTTTCTACATCCAACTGTATTGCAATTACAGTACTACCTCATTTTTTACACTAATTGAGGCCAGAAGCGATTCCGAAAATACAGAGACAATAGGACATCAATACAACAACAAAATGTAATAGGAAAATTGACTGTTTATTTATACTTCTTTAAACAGAAAAACCTATTATGATATGTTAATATACAAATAATTACAAGTGTTTAATTTTTCTTAAAAAAGAAATCATTTATTTTTCTATCCTTCACATTTGTATGGCATTTAAATACAACATGATCGTGAATCATTTCACCATCATAAGTAAGGCTGGTATGGTGTCAGGCTGCTACTCTAATTATGCGAAGATGATCAACACTCGTCAAGCAAATATGGTAACATGGATGCGATCTTTAGATCGAGGCTCTAATACTTTAACAGTACAATAGACTTTGAATAATTTAAACTTTAATAAATGTTTAATACTGTATGGGGGGTTGTACAGTGTATAATGTTCTGTATCTAAAATACAGTGTTGTTCAAATACTGTATCGTGATTTTATGAATAAAAATTCTGGTCTGAAACACTCACACAACTATCGCTTGCCAATTTTGTTTAGGTCATCAGCTGAAAGGCTAGTTGAACCTCTAGAGACTTTACTACATAAAACAAGAAAAGAGGTGGTTTACAATTGCCTTCCAAACTGATTGGAAAAGTATGCTTATCAGCATGCCAGGCCCTCTGAAAAGCATCTACTTCCCACCCTGCAAATGACATCTTCACTTCATTCACCACAGAGTCTGGAGGTATATTGAATCTTACACCTTTACCTCTTCTGTTTTTACTGCTTCAGTCATAATTGACTGACCATGTGATAAGAAACAACAATTTTTTTGTAGCCCTGGAACTAGCAGATCGAGTGCAAATAATTTAACAGTCCACCTGCCTGTTATGGGCAACTTGCCAATGTAATTAATGAAACATAAAACCTATATTTAAAATTATGCGTAACGATGTAAATTTATAACTATTACCTAATTTTAATCATGATTGAATGACGCTAAATTGAAATGAACCTCTTTTAAATAGAAATACAGAAAATCACTTGATACTAAACTGCGGGCTCTGTATAAAGAAATGCTTAAAAAAAATGTAGGTTTTAAATTTTCTATGGTTTTGATTATTATACACTTTCATTGTTAAATACAGACTAAGGGGTCAATCTTAAAGAAATCCTATTTGTTTTCCTGATTTTGATGAACAAAATACAGAAAATCACTATTGACCCTAAACTAAGCATTCAAAAATAAATCTTTATAATGCATCCTGCAGTTTGAAATGAATTCTATTTTATATAATGAATTTATATAATAATTTCACTAACCTTCTTTTTAAACTGCGTCAACTTATATTTTTATTCTTACTTACATGTGTTTCGGTGGATCCACCATCATCAGAGTAAATAAAATAATTGAAACTAAAAAAATTGTTTTTCTCACTTATTTAAAATCTATAGACCTTATTATATATCTATAGATTTTATTATTTCAATTATTTTATTTACTCTGATGATGGTGGATCCACCGAAACACGTAAGAATAATAATATAAGTTGACGCAGTTTAAAAAAAAGGTTAGTGAAATTATTGTATAAATTCATTATATAAAATAAAACTAAGCATTATAGAAAAAAGTTTGATTTTGTAAGTTTTCTAATTTTCTATAACTTTGTTATAATGCACTTTTGTCCCAAAATTCATATTAAGGTTGGAATCTTTAAAAAAAAGCACAATATTTACTATGAGCACAGTCCTACCAAAAATTTTAGCAGACATGGCGTGTACCCCATCTTGTAGGGCATAAAATATCTAGTAGGCACTACTATTAAATATATTAATATAATATACTATTTTATAGTTTTTAATGATGTAGTAATGTACTAATACAGAAAACAAGCTGCATGCTTCAAGAAATTAATGTAATATATTTGCAAAAAATTTGCAATATATGGTAAAAACTTTTTATATTAATGTATCAAATACATAAGTAAGTAGATTTATTGTTAACACGTCTACCACCACAACCTGATAAGTTTTGATTTGACCACTAATTGCAGTTAATACATAAAACCTGCAGGGCTAAAATAGATAGTTCTGTTTCTTATCACGTGGTCAGCCAATTAAATGACTGAATCATTTAGGAACAGAAGAGGTAGAGGTGTAAAAGACACTAATCAGAGTTATCTTATCTGAAAGTAATGAATTTCATTATACAGCCAGACCCTGTGGTGAATGAAGTGAAGGTGTCATTGGCAGAGTGGAAAATATGTGCTTTTCAGAGGGCTCGGCATGCTGATAAGCGTACTTTTCCACTCAGTGAGGAAGGCAATGGTAAACCACCTCACTCCTCATTTTACTTAGTAAAACCTCTAGAGGTTCAAACCAGCCTTTTGGCTGATGACCTAAACAACAACAACACATCAAACCACAATAAAAACATCAAAAAACATTTTTTAAGCTAATTTGTCTGCAAAACACACTAAATGAGCTTATCTTGCTAACATAACTAATCATTATCATTCTATTCATTTTTCTTTACAATTGCAAATCATAAATTAATGGAGTGTGATAAAGTAAAAATTATCTCTGAATGAAATACTATCAGTTATTTCTGGAATTCAAAAAGCCTGATATATATACATAGATTACTTTGAGTGTTGATTAACATAAGGCGATAGACCTTGAAGCAGATGGATAATGAACAAAATGTTTCAATTATGAAAAGGTTTATATGACTTAAGCCTACCACTTAGAATGAATAAGCATTTTAAAATTAACCTTTGAACCTACAGCAATTAAAGTAAACCTACAGAAATGATGCAAATAAATTTTTATTGAATTCCATCTGGCAAAAAATGTTACATACAAGCATTTATGACAAGTTTCCTACAATTTATACATTAACCATAACATATGGGACTAAGAAGAATATTCTAAAATCATGAGTTAGTCAACCCATGTCTAACAATTTGACAATACATATAAATTATCAGCTCATTCTTTTTACTTTCTCTGCTCTTCATATGAATATAGCTGTTATTATGTCAAAATTTTGAAATAGAGTTTTCAGGTCCCCTGGGCCCAAAAAATATATTTTTACAGGTTGGTCTATGTGTGTGGACCAAATAACTAAAATACACAAAATCGTACAACGTTGAAACTTAGAACTTAAGTTAGGTATCACAAGGAAACCCAAAACAATCACTTTCATCAAAATCGGTCTACCAGAAGTACCAGTTTATTTCAGTGATTCACTTTTTTGAATTTTTCTCATGAGTGGCTTCAACGATTTTTGATTAAAATAGCCTTTTTAACAACATTTTTTGTACTCTACACGATGTGATATCCGGCATCTCTGAAATTCATAGAAGGGCTGTGATCTCATGGCAGGAATCTTTTTTTAAAGATTGACACCCTTAATATGCATTTCAGGGCAAAAGAATATACAATCAAAGTCATAAAAAATTAGAAAACCAGCAACTTTTACTTTAAGCATTTTTTCTACATTGCTTAGTTTACGATTAATTCAATTTGTGATTTTCCATTAACAAAATGAGTCCAATAGTGTTTTTTTTAAATTTTAGGTCATCCGTTCATGATTGAAATTAAGTTGTTTTTTAATTTAATTCTTTACTCATGACTAAACATATGATTTTCATTATTTAAATTGGCCTGATAAAGTTATGTAGAAAAATGTGTTACATCAGACTTTCTCTATTTAAAATTATCAAAAGGGAATAAACGTACAATCAATTTCCACATTAAGCCAAATTACTAGCAATTTTTTAACTGATTAGTAACTGAATTAATTAATTGAAACCAACGCTGTTTTTACATTTAAGTGAATTCAGTGGTGCCCAAACAACAATAGTGCAGCTATTACATATTTTATCCTAACATTAATTTTTTTTTTTGGATTAACGTCCGACTGTTCTGCAATTACTACTAATGCAGACGATGAAGGATGAAATGATATTTTGTAACGTGTGAAAATATGCCGTGCCTGAATGGGATTCGATCCCAAGATCGCATGATGACAGGCGAGCACGTTACCAACTACGCCAATGCGGCCGGCTCCTAACATTAAATTAACAATTTTATTCAAATCCTGGATTGTTAGCTGTGAGATACACTTAAAGAATATTTTAGTAGTATCCTCATAAGAAATACCAAGGAACTGCAAAAGAAAATGTCTGTCAAGTTAATATTTTCCTAATATTTATTTGTGATGGCCCAAAAAACTACTTGATTAAATTAGCCTATTTTTTCATACAAACAGAGAACATGTCAGTTTGCTAAATATTTAAACAAAGATAATTGTGTCAGAGGGGAATTTGAAAAATGATGATGTGTGTGAGAAAACCGAAAGCACACTTAAAAAAAAATAACTGGCAACCAATATTAGGAAAGAAAATGAACAAATTCTAACACTACTACTGAATAATAACCTCTGTTATAGTGCAGTCACTGTAGAACATCTGTCCTTGTAGTAACACAGATGAAATAGTAACAGCGGGGGGCAAATAACACACTCTCCTTCAAACATTGTCTTTTATGTTACATGCATATAGCTTGCATTTAGTAATTAAGAAGCTTAACAAAAAATTAGTTGTTTACAATAAAAATTAAAAAATGTGGAGTGTTTTACTCCATCAAAATGACTGAAATAGAGCTTTGATTCAGTAAGCAATCAATTATTTTGCTGAGGATAGTAGAATTAATCATCTCTACCCATCTACAGATACCACTAAAATGCAAATATTGAAGGTACATTTGGTTAATTATTTAATTATAACACAATAAATAACGCTTGTTAAAATAACAAATAGAGAAAAACAAGGTAGAAGATAATTTAGACACAGGCCTACTAATATAACAACCAAAAATACTCTTCAGCATAAAACATATTAAAAAAATACAAAAAAACAATAGATACTATTATTCATCATAAAATTTAGTCTACACAACAGAGAAGACCAGAAAATATGACAATGGTCAGTGATATTTAAAAGTGTTCTCAAACTTTTTAAACTCAGTTTGATGTTATATTAACTAAAAAACTTGGCACAGAAGTATAAATATAGGACCTGTATATCAAAGATCATAATAATTCTAATACATCCAAAATCGTTGATGACATTTGCCACAAAGAAGAAAAATTTGCAGTAAGAAAAAACCTTATTTTGAGGTATACTTCATTCAGGTGTTGACAGGGTGATAAAACCTTCACTATCTATGGTACATCCACTTAAGTATGGAAGAAGTGTTTTTATACAATGTCTTACCTATACAAATATGGTTCCATACTGAATCTTAATACCTAGTCCTAATCAATCTTAAAAATTGGTCTACAACATTTTGTTCTTATAGTTTCTGTACTGATATGTTAAAAGTACAATTGCAATAAACAATTGTTTCACTGTTCTAAACTTGCACTGGTTTCATTGCAATTATTTACTTGCTAACTAAATCCCATAAAGGTATTGAGTACAAGTTGATAAATGTTTTTAAAGGACCTGTACAAACCTTATAACCAGAGGCCAGTTACTGCTTTCAAATTACACCTAATTCAAGATTATTCATATTAAATCTTGAATTAATCTGCATCCAAGTCTATTATTACCTATTAGGTGTATACTTGGCATACAAGATATAGGTTAGGATTGAAAGTTATAAAATATTTTATTTACTTGCAATCAAAATAATTTTTTGTATAATTTATATTAAATTAAGTAGCCTCTAATTTATAATTTAAATACTGAACCGGAATTTGTGCATACTACACATAATAGAACATTTTTTAATTCACCGGTATCTGCCGTTATTGACAATGCAGTAAAGTTATGACCATTCTTCATAGACACAAATTATTGACATTAAAAAATTAACCTAACTTTTAACTATAAAATAACTAAAGTACGTTCTAAGATAAATCATACATACGATCTTTACAGATCAATTCTTCGCAAAAGGAATAATTATTAATTACTGATTAATTAATAATTAATATTAATAGTACACACAATTAAATACAATGACCTAGTAAGAGGATTTAGGCTCATTTTTTAATTCTTAGTTTATTTAATCACAGCAGGAAATTTTAGTTATTTCCATAGATTAAAAATAGATTTCTTCAATAGACAGTAATCACGACAGAACAGCTGTTCATGGTACACAAACAGTTATTAAAATTTTTAAATTTAGTCGTAAAAATTACACCACAAAAGTAGTCAGAAGGTGAATAATAGTTTCTACTTAACGTACCTTCGTGAGGTCATTTTTTAAAAATCAGTTGCTAAGTTATAAATCGATAAAAACCTTAAATACTAAATCACATCCGCATAAACATAACACCATTTTGAGGCAGTACTGCCAATGCGACGGTTCAAATAAAAATTATGAGCTTCGCATGTTCTCTGCTATTTTTTTCTTGCGATGTATTTAAATTGCGTTTTATTGTTCAAACATGCAGAATATAAAGTGTTTTGCTATAATGTTACGTACTCTAAACTGAGTCACGTTCATTAGTCAGAATCTAAATATGAAAATGATATACAGTGCTACATGATACGATCATCATAATGTGTTATGCAAAGCGCCTCAAGTGACTACTTCTGTTACTAGATACCACAAACTTTTGAAGAGAACTTCACATTTTGTCATTGCCACACTGTGATTTGATTTCTCTCAGTGGTAGTCATTTACACCGTAACGTGTAAAATATATTATGAATAGGTATTATCTATTGATGTTGACCGTTACTAGAATACATTGTTTTTCTATCCGCGGTAATTAAATGTATCTTTTTTTTTTTAACGTCCGACTGTTCTGCAATTACTGCTAATGCAGACGGTGAAGGATGAAATAATTTTTTGTAACGTATGAAAATATGCCGTGCCTGAATGGGATTCGAACCCAAGACCGCATGATGAGAGGCGAGCACGTTACCAACTGCGCCAATGCGGCCGGCACTTAAATGTATCATGCACCAAGTAATGCGCATAACAGGCAGGTGTAGTGTTATTTATTTGCATTCAATCTGTTAGTTGCAGGGCTAAAAAAAAACTTCTGTTTCTTGTCACATGGTTAGCCAATTAAATGACTGAATCATGTAAGATCAGAAGAGGTAGAGGTGTGAAAGACACTTATCGGAGCTATCTCCTCTGAAATAAATGAATTTTATTATACAGCCAGACCCTGTGGTGAATGAGTCTTTTGCAGAGTGAAAAATATGTGATTTTCAGAGGGTCTGGCCCACTAATAAGCACACTTTTCAACTCAGTGAGGAAAGCAATAGTAAACCACCTCATTCCTCGTTTTACTTAGTAAAACCTCTACAGGTTCAAACCAGCCTTTCAGCTGATGACCTAAACATCACACCAAATAGTGAAAATCAAATCAGCTTAGTAGCTCTTATTCAATTTTTTTTTGATTTGGTGAAGAACTGGTTGTCTTGAAATGGATTCATCTAAGACTGTTCTGTTTCAGTATACCTTTCTTCTAGTAAATAATGTAACTTTTGTAAATCTACTTTAAGTTACTTGTTCAAAGAATCTATTAAGGACTAAGGCCCTGCTTAAGTGCTATTAACTTTATACCATCATATCTAACCCTGAAATTATAACTTATTGTGTTCAATCCTGAAAATTACGTACCCCTTCCCAACACAATTATATACTAGTTATTTAGATTGGTATCAATGAAAACCTTTAAGTATTTTCCATTGTTGTCTTCTTGAAAAATTTGTGCCATTTGAAAATGTTAAAAAATTTGAAATGTTTCCTGATAATATACTAATAACTTATTAACATTCCACATATATATATACATATATTTTATATAATATTAAACCACCAGTAAACACACAAAAAATTAGCAAGAATGATCTTACCGTTAAGTTAAAAAGGCCTTTTCAGATCCCTGGATCCATCATCAGTCAACTCACAAACACTATAAAATTCTTTCACTGGCAATGCATTGCCTTGTCAATTCAAGTCATGACTGACAAGTCATGTCAGTCTTGAATTGACAAGGCAATGCATTGCCAGTGAAAGAATTTTATAGTGTTTGTGAGTTGACTGATGATGGATCCAGGGATCTGAAAAGGCCTTTTTAACTTAACGGTAAGATCATTCTTGCTAATTTTTTGTGGGTTTACTGGTGGTTTAATATTATATAAAGTAAATTCAGCACACAGTACAACATGTTTAAAAAATTGATATACATATATATGTATATATTTATGTTCATTGAGTGTAAGTTGATTGTTTGCCCGAGGAGTGTGTGGCACTTTTCCATTAATAAATTTTTCTAGAAATCATTTTTTTCTTCTTCAATACAGGAAGTATTTGTTAATTTGTTTTTATAACTAATGTTGCTAGTATTTTTTTCTTTATAAGATAAAACCAGATTGATTAGTATAATTGACTAACTGTTAATGTACAAAATTGTTCACTGTTTAAGTATGCACATTTTGTTTGTAGGCCTGCCCTCTATAAGGTATTTTACGCGAGTAGTACAATAATAATTAATCGTACTGGTCCCGTTAGTATTAAAATACTGGTTGTAAAAAGAGCTGAGGTGAATGAAGGTACTATGTAACAAAAATAATAGTACTGTATTGAGAAAACTACAATCATAGTTCTAAAATTCATCTTTTGTTGAATTATCTTCTTTCTTTTATCTTGGTAGGTACCTACATATCATCCCTCATGACAATAATTGATATTATAGAGTTACAAGTTCTTCAAACTTTGCTTACTTTTCTTACACATATAACACTCTCGAGTACTAAAAATTTGAATTTTGTATGCTTCTTTGCTGTATCTGAGAATGGTTAACAATATTTCAACAATACAAGACAATGTTTTCATGGTAGATTTAGAAAAAAATATTTATCACATTTTACTGATGAAGGTAAATCCACCTCTATTAATTTTTTTAATATTTTTTTTTTTTTATTTATTTTTTTTAAATTTATTTAACGTCGCATCAACTGCTGTGGTCATTAGCGACGACGTTGGGGTGTAACTGTGTGTAATGAGGATGAAATGATTTTTTGTAACGTATGAAAATATGCCATGCCTGAGTGGGATTCGAACCCAGGACCGCATGATGAGAGGCGAGCATGTTACCAACTGCGCCAATGCGGCCGGCTAACTCTACTATTATTCTAAAAAATATCTATGAGATGAGTTCATTCTTGTGAAAGAAGTTGCCAAGACAGTGATCTTGAACCTTTATCCACCTTTAAAGACTTAAAATGATGTGGTATTTCACAATTATAGAAATTGCCCACTAATATTTTATCCCCTTTACCCACTAGTATTTCCTTAAACTGTAGAAATAGAACATTCTATGTCATCTACCTGCATAACTAAATATTTAGTTACCTAACATATTTATCAATAAAAATAACTAAGTTTTTGAAAAAAGTGTTAAATAACTTCATTCACACAGCTCTTCATATTTTAAATTTTAACTTAAGTAAATCACTATTTAAACTGTTAAGTGGTTGAAAGTTTGTGTCAAGAACAAGTTAACAATATTTGTATATGCTGCCTCTGTGACCCAGTGGCTAGCGTGCTATGCTGTAAACAGAGTTTCCAGGGTCTGGAAAATTGTTACAACTTAAAACCCACCATACTTTAAACCAAAATAGTCTCTAATAACCATGATGTTATACTATATGGGCAGTGCTGTATCTAAGTTTTTTTTTTTTTGGAAAGGGCAAAAGTGAGTTTCATAAATATATACAATGTTCAGGTAATGTATTTAGAAATCCAATCCAGTTTATTTCACAAATTTTTTTAAAATTTACTATTTATACTATAGTTTTTACACATTATGTGTAAAGGGAGCACTTAAT
This sequence comes from Catonia carolina, assembly GCA_035578175.1. NCBI lineage: Eukaryota > Metazoa > Arthropoda > Insecta > Hemiptera > Achilidae > Catonia > Catonia carolina. The sequence continues at coordinate 90,194,768 of JAQMRL010000002.1, forward strand.
ATTTGCTTCCTTTTGTCACCTCCCCAAGATCCAGCCCAGTATATCGATAATGCTTATTTGCATATGGATAACATTATGTAAATACAGTTCTGAATATTAAAACCAGTAGAATTCTAAAATAAAGTAAACTATTATTACATATAACAATATTTTGTATATTGTAAGAGTATACTACTAAACTTAACCAAAAAAGTTCTTCAAACTTTATGATTGTATTGTTTTATTTGGAGCACTTTATTTAATACTCATAAAAAATATTATAAAACGTTCACAAACAATATTGATAATAATAACTTGTGGCTTCCTTGATAGTAACAGTTACCTTTTAATGATTATCTCATTTATTTCAGTACCGATAATAATAAAGGAGTTGAAAAATGAACTTTATTGTTCATTAGTATATGAACTTGCAACATAAACCTAATCAGTGGTCCATTAATAAACTTCTCAATAAGGAAGTCTGGAATTAAGAGAAGAAACAAGAAGTTTTCCATACTTACACCTTTTAAAGAAAACATTGGTAGAGGAAGTATATTTCTATAAAAACTCAATTTTGTGTTAGGTCTGACGAGTCGTCGTAAGATCAAACAGAATAATGGATGTGCATGTAGTGGTGCGCATGTGGTATGCACAGCAGTTATATTGAACACAGCAGTTAAAATTCTGCCAAATAAGACAAGAACAGCTGTCCTAATTTAATTTTGGTGTACTTTATTTTTGCCAATAATGAACAGTTTATATGGACAGCAGTTAAAATTCTACCAAATAAGACAAGAACAGCTGTCCTAGTTTAATTTTCTGCATTTTATTTTAGCCATTAATGAACAGTTATATTTATGTGAAAGTGTTTAAGGAAATTAATTATTTTTTATTATTTTTTTTGTTTTCGGAAACTGTACTTTACTGACAACCACCCACTTTGATCGCTGCTTTTCCCTGTATTTTTTTTTAACATGATGTGGTAAAAATTTTTTTTGAACAGGGAGCCACAGTGGAGTTTGTTCAGGAATAGCTGTCAGCTGGTCACCATACAATGTCGCTTGCTTAACAATGAATAGTGCCTTGCTACCAGCTGACTGACTGGGCTGGCCCGAAAGCCTAATTTTCATTATCATAATTTAACTTTTTGCCTATTGTTTATCATAAATCATATTAAGAGTGAAATATCTCCGATTCGATCTAAATTGCTCAGAAAAACGAATTGAACAGAAAATAAAACGGGAAGTAGGATAGAGAAGTGGGCTATCCTAGCTCCTCAACTTACCATGACTTCATATTGACATGACTTGTGACAACTATAGATTTGCTTTCAACCTACTCATTTATTTGGAGTACAGTTGTTAGGGAAGTTCACTGTATGTCAATTTTTTTCTTAGCGTCATTACTCTGCAGTTAGTGGGATAGGTTGGTATTGGAATAAGGAAGTTAACGAATAAGAGAAAATGAGATAGCATATGAGTACACTGATGCTTCACCTATCATCACCATGATTTATGCTACTGTGCATTCATACATTATGCTAAATTAAATTTGACAGGGTGGTACCTCAAATACATATTTTTTTTTTAAATCACACAAAAATATCAAATGAAAAGGATCATAGAATGAAGGTAATACAAAAACACACGTCATAAAAATAAAAAGTTTTATCATAAAACTTTTACAAACAATTGATAAAATTTACAAAATTCAGTTTTATAATTTCAATAACCTACAAAACATGTAATATCAGATTCATTTTGAAATTACTTATAATGTAAGACATTATTTTATTTGAGATTAAATATACAACAATTTATACTAGTTCATAATGAAATTATAATAACGGTACTATGTCTACAAATTAATATTTACTAATTTCCTAAATAATTTATTGTATTACAATTTACAAAAATAACATATTTTCTCAAGTTAAGGCCAAAAATATTACACTATTAATATACAATAAATTATTGCTCTACAAAATTAGGCATTTGGAACAAAACATTTTCATTTACTCCGCATTCAATAAGTGAAAAAAGGTTTATCAGGTTAATACTTGATAGTAGAGGAATTTTCTGTAATAATGGTTAAGCAGAACCACTTCAAAGTAACAAAGAACTTTATAGGTTATTAACGTAGACACACAGACATTTGATTTGGATTTGTATGAAATTAGAATACCTTAACAAAGAATTAAAAATAATGTATTTTTATAAATTCACCCAGAATCTTCCTACAAATGGAACACCTTAATTTGAAAAAAGTGGGTGTCGAATAAAGAGATTCTACACAAGTATAGATATTTGGCTTCATGCTGAGTAGCACTTACAGATAGAGGTATGTGTCACGACTCACGTTGTATGCACACCATAAATGTTTTATTTATAATAAATATTAATATAATTATTCTACGGAAAATTTCGCCAGTAAATCTAACACATTTTGTGAGAAATTTATAACAAATTTTCTTATAAATGTTTCTTTTATAAAGTACCTTATGGTTAAACACATCCATATCCTTCAAAATTAATATTTTATTTTGTATAATTATATTTTGCAACTAAATTACATTAACTTGGATAATTGTATCTCAACCACTCTAATCAAAGGAGAGTTATGATTCCTGTACATTTGTGAGGTATAACTGAGTGTGTCTAAACACAATTGCGACAAAAAGTTACACATACTAAACATTCAGTTTGATTATCCAGTAAAAGTTTTTTTGAAAATAAACTATGGGCTTCACTTCAGCAGGCTTACTTACCAACCTTTGGCCGTTAGCTGATTTATGGCCTCTGGTTAGATTTTGTGCTCCGTAGATAACTTATACAACATCAGGAATTAGAATATTTCAGTAAAGTATTTCATATTGAATATTCATTAGCATTTATTTTATAATCAACATTAATTTTAGAACGAAGCCTGTGTGAAATCTGATGCAGATTTAAAAAAAAAATCACCAAATTAAACATTAATTTTGGCGATAATAAATATGGATGTCAGGAGAGAAGTGATCATTTTCATCTTTATTGGCACTCGTAGATTTTGGACAAGGACAAGAGAGATCAAGACCTAATGGGTAAATTAGTGAGAGAGAGGCACCCAGAGATTTCAGCTGAGGAGAGTACATTAACTGTGCATTGGTGGGGACATGACAATTTCAGTTCTAATAATAAAGACAGATAAATTACTCGAATTGTTTGTACAGAATTAAGAAGAAAATTAGTGTTTTTAATTCTGTAATAATACATTCAAAATTTAAAGGATTATAAAAAGCAAAGATTCAAGTTTGAAATTGAAATAATTTTGCTCACAGCTATCTTGGAAGCATTACTAGTAAAGTGAAGTACTGTAAAACTGAAGGATCTGAATTTAATTTTGTCAGGACCTAGAAAATTCAATATGCTTTAATTTAGTGTAGTGCCACACCCAAATGTAGCCAATTATGACTCAGATCTTGACACAACTTTTGAAAATAATTTACAAATCTGCGATTTAAATTTTCTATTAACTCATATGCCAAAATATAACTAATTAAATTAGTTATTAGTTTTATTTATATATATTGTGATTGGAACATCAGGTTTTTCAGTTGAATCTTTCTAGATATAAAATTATAATTTAAGGGTTTGATTTTTGTAGTTTATACCATGTCGTCAACATCTTAGCTATTGGAGATTATTTTGGATTATGGAACAATGGGTGTTACCATGTAATAATTTCCAGACCCTTACCAGGATTTGAACCAAGGACCTTCCGTTTTGTAATCCAGCATGCTGACCACTTTGAAGTGGTCCTCAGTTATAATATCGGTTATACCACACTTTCAGATATAATGTGGGTTGAATTATGTCCCTGCATAATTTTTGTTATTTTTCTACAGAAATAAAAAATACAGTGCTATAAATATTTTTTAATTTGTTTTTCAAAAACATATATTTTTGAAACACATTAAGCGATTTGAAATTTATTTACAAGATGTATTTTAAGCTATACAGTAATAAATTTTTGTAAAGTTGTAACGGGATTTTTGAAAGGACAAGACGATGATGTTCAGTCCATCAGACTTCTCCAGTTAGTATCGATTAAAAACTATGCTTTTGTAAAAACAATGTGAATGCGTAAAGCAACACAAAATCATTGAAGTTTTTAAAAATTAGTGTGCTTTTATATACTGTATTCTTCCCAAACCAATTATTTTCAATTCTAAGACATTATGTATAGTAATAAAGCGTTTTTTTTTGTTCATTTGAATTCATAATGCAATGAGTCTTGAAAAAAATATGTAAAAGTTGGGTATTTTCTTCAGCTACATACTTCAAATTAGTATCTAAATTTACCTCAGTTTTTAAGTTGTATGCAACACATATTTTTTGGGTTTTCTTATTATAATTTGATGATATTGGCTGCTGTACCATTCATAGGTGCAAAGTATGTTTTGCAGTATGTATGAAAATTCCTGACTTCATTTATACCGCGGTAGGTGATATAACACGGGTCAGTGAATGACTCCCTACACCCGCATGAAAACCGGGGACCACTGTAAGACAATTTTATGTTTCTAAAAGTAAGGACTTATGGTAGCCAAAACATTTTGAATACCTGTACTGTACAGAGTAAATTCCTTTAAAATCATAAATGTTAATAACATGAAGATGAAACCATAGCCAAAGATCATCTAAATTTACATGGTATGTAAAAGTCAGCCAATTAATAATTTATTAAACTGAAATCTGTGTGCATATGGTATACAAAGGACAAATTTCTGAAAACTGAAAAATTCAACTTAATGCTACATTTTTATCACTTCTGAATTGCAAAACCCTGAAGTAACAAATAAATATTCCATTATATGGGACAAACTAAGATGAATAGAACAAGCTCTGTTAAAAAGTCTAATTAATCTTCCATAAACTAATTCGCAATAAATTTATTATTAATAAATAGTTTGTAACCACAAATTTACTCTTTTCTATAGTTATAAATTTATTGTTTATCATTCTGATGCTTTGCATACCATTTCGATGCAGACAATAATGACTTATTAATAAATCAATGGTATATTAAACTGTACAATTGAAGTTCTATGTTTCATTATTAACAATATTAATTTGTCATCCATTTTGTAAAACATCGCTAAAAAGTACCATGATACAACAACCTATGGCACAGTACACAAAACATAAATTTGAAAACAGACTAGACACAGCAATGTAAAATCACACATTACATTTAATTTGTTTCATTCAATTTAAAAGTACGTATGTTACGTTTCATCTTTTTTTAAACATTTCTTCAATTTCTTCCATGGTTCGACCCTCAGTCTCCGGTAAGTAGAAGAAGAAATAAAGAAGTCCAACAACACTAATCGCACCATATAATATGAATACACCGCTAAATGTTAAATATATTTCCATATCAAGATATAATTTATTTACAATAAAAGTTAAAAGATGGGAAGCAGCTGCACCTATTCCACTTGCTATATTACGCCCTCTGAAACAGATGACAATCAGGCTAAGAACAATAACCAATAATAAATGGTTCAGCAAACCATGCTGATCTTTTAATAATAGTATATCTTCCAGCAGTGCTATTACAAAATTTACTTATTTTGCAACCGATCCAGAACAGTAATAATTTCACAGTAGTAATTTTGTTTGATACAGAACAGTAATAATTTCATTTGATCAACAGTGTCAAACAACTGAACATGGAATGAACCAATTTAAATGCAGTTTCTTTATAGAAAATAAAGACAACATGTGGAACTTGTTTGTTAAAGAAAAGCATAGACCTTGATTGGTGAGACAATGATTGCTTAATAAATATGCAATGGTTCTAGTGCAAATCAGAGTGGTGAGGTTAGACAATAACCAGTATGGTATTGAAAGCTGGTCAGTAAACATCATGTGTTATCATAATTTGTGAAAACATTAGTTAATATGCTCACAAAGTAATGCTTTTTCTCTTTCTTGTCCTTTATGAATATGTAGGGAAGGAAAGTATTATTTTTTCACGTTCGCATGCACACACACAGACCAATCACTAAACCATGATTTTTGGGTTCAGAAGGCCTGAAAACGTGTGTATCCAGTGAAAAATTGACATGAAAACAATACTTTCCTCCCCTATTTATTCACATAGGGCAAGAGAAAGTAAAAACATGTGTTTTAGAGTTCACGGGACATAAAATGTGTAATTCCGGTGACTACTCGATTTCAAAAAATTGACATGAAAACAATACTTTCCTGCTATATATTTTACATAGGGCAGGAGAAATAAAAAACTAAAAATTGAATTTACATAATATAAGGAAGAATATATAGTACTATACTACTGTGTAAAAATATATTTCTCTTGATTGATATGTTTAATCAAAAATTCTTGTTGTCAATATTGTAAAAAATTCGGTTAAAGATAATAAGTAATTAATATCAAAGACCTTAAATACAATTTTATTAATTACACTTACCTAAAAGGAAACACTTCACTCATATAAATCCATGGTAAAGGAATCATTCCAATTCCACTGAAGAATGAAAGTGAAAAAAGTGAAGCAAGAGGAATCCACGAGCTATTGATATCATATAATACTTCACTACCACCAAGAGCGAAACAACTTACTGCACAGCCACCTATCGAAGCAAGGGCTAGTGGTCTTTTACCAACAAATCCAAGTAGGAATGTACATAAAACGCAACCAGCTAAACTTAAAGCAGTACACAATAACTGAAACAAAAATACAATAAATTATAAAACTGCTTTGTAAAAACGATATGATATTTTTTATGTTTATGCAGTTAGTGGAGGAATGCAGAAAGTTCTTTAATGGAAACAGTGTGATGGAAGGAGTGTAGCTTATAATGTATTCATTGAGTGCTGAAAGTAAGCTGTTCATGTGAACTACTCTGGCACTGTTCAAGTGATCAACGGACTGCCAGCGTACCAGTTCACAAGTAGAATTTTATTGTATAAATATCATAAATTTCACTAACCTTTTCATCTACCTTAATCCTTATGATCTATTTACACATGTTTTGGTAGACCCACCATCATCAATCATAGATATCCAGTGCCCGTTCCAACTATCGCTGGGTCTGGATGTTCACCAAGCCTCACCATCTTCTTCTTTCCATCCACCATTTCTCCTCCTCTATTCGTTTCCAGTTGTATCCCCGTGCCTCCACACTCCACTTAACTTCATCCTTCCATATTTTTCTTGGTCGTCCTCTTGATCTCATTTCTTCCACCCTTCCTTCTTCCATCCTTCTAGATAACCTTTCCTCCCTCATTCTCTTCACATGGCCGTACCATCTTATCCTCATTTTCTCCACCCTCTCCCTCACACATTCCACATTTAGCTCTGCTCTAATCTTGGTATTCTTGATCTATCTCTCCTTATCCTACCCTTTATTGCTCTTAAAAACTTCATCTCCCCTGCCTGTAAGCTACTCCAATTCCTCTCATTCACTCCCCACGTTTCCGCTCCATATAGCACTACTGGTGGATAATACAATGTGTACATCATTAATTTGGCCTTCTCTGGTATCTCTCTGTTCCATAACAAGTGTTTTACCGCTTGGTATTTATCAAGTATCAAGTATAAAGTTTTATTATAAAACTTTTTATTTAGATGACTGAAGATGCAACATCTGTAGGTTTTTAAATTTTATATGATATTTTTCATTTGTACTCTGAAGATGGTGGATTCACTGAATCATGCGTAAATAGATCATAAGGATCAAGGCAGCTGAAAAGGTTAGTGAAATTTATAATATTTAAACAATAGAATTTATTTCAAGATACATTATAAAGATTTACTTGTAGAATTCACTTACATTATTTAGTTGATGTAGTAAGTACATAAAGTATTTACTACAAATAGATTGTTTTATAAATACAGTTTACTTTGAGCTGGTACTCTTGTTCTAGCAATACTGTAATTGCTAGAATAATTAATTACAACTTACTTGCCTACCATTTATCCAGAAGACAATTAGTAAGTGAGTAAATGTGCGAATGCTTTTGCGTGCTTTCCTTACATCTCTCTCCTGGAAGTATTTTGTTGGTGGTAATTTTAAAAATTCATCTATAATTTTCCTTTGTCCATCTGTCCGTCACAATTAGATGTCAGAAACTACAAGAGATAGCAACAAATGGTTTTTGGATTCGTAATCTACACAAGAAGTTAGTGGACTTAAATTGAGTTTGAAATTCCGTTTCAAGTGGAAGTGGTCCAAAACTGGAAGTCAAGAAATCAAAGTCGAAATTTGGAAACAAAAACAGTGTCATTCGATTCCTCTTAAAGAGCAGATACAGAAATCACTAATGGTATTTGCCATAAGTGAAAGGTAAGCCTTATTAAAAATTGTCACCAGCCATGAGGTGCAGCATCTCACGAAAGGGATTTTTTGTCCTAATTTTTAATAATATAATTTAAAAATGCTATTAATTTGGAATTGAAAAATACTATAGCCATACTGTAAAAAATACTGTAGGTAAAACACATTCTACAACAAATGTTTACACAAGGTACACAAATTGAAGAATCTATGAAATTACACCATTTACCTCTGATAACCACCTTAGGATATTATTACCAATACGTTGAAGCAACAATGGCTGTCACCAAAAGATATGATACTGTGCATACATTCATTTTGCTATATTACAAATGGCGTGATCACAATATTGAGATATGTTAACAGATATATGTTTTACAACTAACTTACTTTTTAAAATAATATACGTAAGATTGGAAAAAGGTAGATAAGAATTTGAAAATAGGTTGAAAAATAGATTTAGTAGGCATGTTATGAAAGTACTTTTGTTTCAGTTTCGAGTAACTGCATTAATTTTCTGCAGTTATGAGTTCAATTAATGTCTAGTTCAAACAGGTACATTATGCATAGACTTAATTTTTTGAATTATGTTAGCTCATGCTTATAGTATGACTACCGGTTTATTTAGTTAATGCATGTACGAGTAGTAACTTATAGGACAAGAAACAGCTTCTAAATACATGAGATGTGCAACCAATCAGTAGTGCATATAATATGATGCAATAAAGAACTTATGGTAGGTAGATGAAACCAATTGTTTTAATTTTATTCGTGGAAGAAAATCTTATCTCAGTCTATGATATCTTCTTTAAAATTGTAGGTACAACTTTATCAGATAAAAACTATTTGTAATTACTAGTTTGATAATATAAAATATCACATAAGCAGATATTTATTTATCTTATATTTTCATATTGTAGTACCGAAGTAGCAGTTCATGATTAGCCTAGAAATGGTTGAGGGAATAGATTGTTTGTTGTAAAAAATTGGGTATCGAATAGGTTGGAATATGTTGAACAAGGATGGTAGATTGCAATGAATAAAATGTTTTGAATGGGACTTCTTAGAAAAGAATAAGTGGGTCTCTGTTATGCCTGTTATTAACCATTTATACTATGTTTCGGACTTTTCTGGTAAAGCTTGTGTCTTATTGTGTAATAAACCTATGAACTTCTAGAAACAACAAGTACCGCAGGTATTGAAAGGCAATAGGCCTTTATAGTTGAGTTCAGCTGATATTGCTACTTCAGCTGATTTAGTTCAGCTGATTATGAATGAGTGAGTGCTATATTAGTAAGTGGTTGTTTACATGGTAACAAGTACATTAGAAGAAGGTCTTCGTACTTCATACCAAGCACAGGCTTTGCTCTTTTGGAGGAGTAATAAATGAAATAAATAAAATAAAATAAGTTACTAATATTTAGTGTTAAGTAGTATTTTTTATTTGGTTTTAAGTGTTAATTATAAAAGTTTTCAATGAGGATAAAAATTTGATGTACCTTGCTTATTATTTTTTCATTGAATCTTCACTTGGGCAAGGTAGTAAAACACTTTAGACTGAAGGAAAAGTCTCACAGGTATCTTACAAGCAGGTGTTGTTCTAGTGATCATAAATTTTGCTCACTGTCTTTTTATGAAAAAAATTATCATTTCTGAGATGAAAACTCATGTTCCATCTTCCAGAAAAATTGTTTATAGTTGACTAAAATTAAAAAAATTGAAATTGGAGAAATTGAAATTCAAATAAATATTGTCAGAGTAGACAAGAGGCTGTTATTAATTTTGTAAAATCACTGTTATTGTTTGTTAAGGTTTAAGTTTTGTAATTAATTTAAGTGAAATAATCTAATTGTATTTATTAGTAGGCGAAGTTTAATTAGTAATTACAATTATTAATTTTGTTAATAAATAATTGTTATAAATTTAAAGTAACTCTGTTCATTATTTATCATACCCAGATCCTGAATAAACCTAGGCTTGTTGTTTAGGTCAACAGCCGAAAGGCTGGTTTGAACCTGTAGAGGTTTACTAAGTAAAAAAGAGGAGTGAGGTGGTTTACTATTGCCTTCCTCACTGAGTTGAAAGAGTATGCTTATTAGCTTGCCAGGCCCTCCGAAAAGCACTTACTTTCCACCCTGCAAATGACACCTTCACTTCTATCACCACAGGGTCTGGCTGTATAGTGAAATTCATTACTCTTAGAGGAGATAACTCTGAGTAGTGTCGTTTACACCTTTACCTCTTCTGTTCTAAAATAGTTCAGTCATACAATTGGCTGACTATGTGATAAGAAACAGAAATTGTTTTGTAGCCCTGTAACCAACAGATCTAGTGCAAATAATTTAACACTCCACCTGCTCATTATGGGCAGTTTCTTAAAGTACTGAACTGAATTAAACCTAGGCTTAGGAGTATATTTTAAGTACCTAATTTTATTTTATTTACCAAGTGATGATGCCTACATAAGCTTTGGATTGTGCATAGGTAATGATATGAAATGATATACAGATGAAAAATTCCAGACTTGACGGACCCGGAACAAAGTAATATTCAGAACAATGTATTTTGACACCATTACTATGTATATGGCATAGAAACCCTCTTTAAATTGAATGTACCTACATTCAGAATAAATGTATAATAAAATAACATTTTTTACAGTAAATGCAGGTAGGTACTATAAATTTTGTCTGATTTGTTTTGATATATATGACTCACTGTTGCAACGTACGGATCTAGCAAGAAGCCAGGCTTGCTGAACACTGTAATGAGATATGGTCGTACAGGAACCAATCCGGATGCAGTTGAGAAGAAAAAGAAGCATAAGACAAGAATCAAAGGTCTCATCATTTCAACTCGACACATTGTAGATATTAATGAGGATGTAGAAGATTTAGAAGTAGTTGATGCTTGAGGTGTTGATGATAATGAATATTTATAAATTTGAAGAAATTCTAGTCTAACTGCTTCGGGAGGTACCCAGCCACGTAACCAACATAGTGCTTTCTCCGCTTCTTCAATGCGCCCACGTGATAACAACCAAATTGGAGTTTCTGGAATCTGTGAACAACAAATTATATTATCATTATTATTATTACAAATAGGCCACAATGACCACGAATTAGCCAAAAATATACACCTTTCACTTTTTCTTCCTTTTGGCCAATCTTACAAGATTTTAAAATTACATTTTCTTCATTTCATTTATACAATCACACAATCCATGCCATCTCATCTACTTTTCTTATTCATCTACTTTTATTTCACTTTGAATAATTAATCAAAAAATTTAATTATTTTATTTCAAATAGGTACTTAATACATTTTCTTTTGGGGGACTATTTTAAAACAGTTCTGGCTCATTATAGTGAATAATTTAATCTTTAATTTTACACCAAATTTAAGTTTGTAAGTGTAAATATTACACAGATATTATCTTGTTTCTTCTTAAAGTCCCTCTCCTTTCGCAGGTTGGCAATCATCATCATTATGCGGACCTTATTTGCTGCCGCACAGAACAGTTTCATATTACTGCAGCCAAACCAGTCCCTCAGATTCTTTAACCAGGATGCTCGACATCTGCCTATGTTCTGCTTGCCCTTTATCTTCCCCTACATGATTAATTGTAAGATGTGATATTTAGGACTGCTAATCACATGTCCAAGACATTGAAGTTTGCTCTGTGTCAACCAACTCACATTCTTTGCCCCTTTATCAAGCATATCTGTATTTGTTATTTTGTCAGTCCATGAAGTTCACCATATCCTGTGTCTTCTTTAAATGGATATTTTTAAGTCTCCATGCCTCCATATCAAACAAAAGAAGAGAGAGGGAATAACGTCACAGCATTCTCATTTTGAGTTCAATGCCAAGATTCCAACTATACAGCAATTTCTTTAGCAACACGAATGACGATCTCACAATTTCTACCCTTGATCTTATTTCATTCATTTGCTCTCCCATCTGTTCTATCCGTTTTCCCAGATATTTATAGGTATTAACTCTTTGTTTCATGGTGTTTGAAACAGTTAAATTCAATTGGGATTGAGGGTATTTTTAGATCAACATCCGTGCTTTTTTCTTAAATTCTTTAAAATTAATATAAAAATTATATAAATAATAAATTATAATTATTATATAAATTATATTATTACTTTTTCCAGTAGGTGTTGTAACTCATCTAAATTACTTGTCACCAGCACTGTGTCATCCACTATCTAATATTATTAATTTTTTCACTCATTATTTTGCTACAAATACCCAATTTTTTTTTATTTCAACCTCTATCATTGGAGTTGTAATTAACTTTGAGATAATTTTTTATATATTTTAAACTGGATGTGATACACTATTGAGTAGTACACAGAAAACTATTACAATTAACTTGTTATGAGTACAAATTTTTGTAAAAAGGTAGACTCACTCTTTTAATTTAGTATACCATGAATTATAAAAAAATATATTACTTTCTCAAATATTTATATTTCAGTACATAAAATTGTAGTAAGATAAGTAAATAAGATTAAATATTTATGAATGTGGAACAAAGCAAACAGAGGTGTCTAATTACATATATAATTTAAATTGTAGCTTCAACTCACCTGGTACATTGCTATTAATGATAATATAGGAATAATAACACTGAGACCAGCTGCTTTTCTCCAATCCATGAATGAACCCAAAAATAAAATAAACATATAACCAATGTACTCCACAACGTCATCTATTGAAACTAGCATTCCTCGTAATTTAGGTTCACTGACTTCACTAACGTAACTCAACATTGTTGCTTCTACAGCTCCAAGCCCTAAATGCACATAAAAAACATTACAATTTTTTTTCTAACCCTAATGTGTGTACATTACAATCTTTTCAATTTAGAACAACAAGCAACCCCATGACCAAATGAGATGAGGATGATATGTATATGACATGTAAATGAGGTGTAATTTTGTACAGACTCAGGCTGATCATTTCTGATAAAGTATAGTTAATTGAATCCCAACCATCAAAGTACACTGGTAACCACTGTCTAATATACAAATTCATATAAAAGTAACAACCTTTACAAGGATTTGAACCACATAACCTTAATTTCCAAAAATTACCCGCTGAAACCCGATGGGTTATTATAATAACGGATGTTTTTTTTTAGAGGTATATAACTTTAAGTTGGCAGTACTGATTTCCATGGCGGCCATTTTGAAAACTGTTTTGTAATTTATGTTCAGTTTGGTTTGCCATTTTATAATGAATAGACTAACGCCTGAACAACGCTTGCAAATTGTGCAGATTTATTTTGAAAATCATGGTTCGGTCCGTGAAACTTATCGCGCACTACGTCCGTTTTATGATCGACATAATCGTCCATCAGAGCAAATAATTCACTCGACATTGAAACGTTTTTGGTCAACATTTACTCTGAATGACAACACGCATCCTTTGAGACGTCATACAGTGCGTACTGAAGAAGCTATTGCTGCTGTAGAGCGTAGCATTGAGGAAGACCCAAATGAGTCCATCCATATACGCCCCCAAATGCTGCAAAAAGTGGTCACAAATTGGACGTCTCGATTGGACCACATCCGAGCCAGCCGCGGCGGCCACATGCCGGAAATTATTTTTAAATTAAAATGGCAAATAATTATCTTTAAAATAAAACCAATTCCACATCAATTGTTCAATTATTATGTGTTTTATTTCATTTTAAAGTTCTATACATCTAAAAAAAACACCCTTTATCTTATTTTTTATTAAAGACTAAACAACAATGTGCCATCAATGTAGTCAAAAGTTAATTTAACAACTGGTACTGTTTCTTATTATTTTTTAAAGAGAATGATACTTTCTTATACTGTTATTTTAATTAATGGAAATAACCATACTTAGAACATTCATCAATAAACAAAAGGATTTTAACAAAATTATAAACTGGCAACTGGCTTATTTGAACACAGCTTTGTATTCAGTGGAGATTATTTTTCTTCTGACAACCATATATAATAGAGGTTATGTAACATTTTGTAGACTTAATTTTTTCTGATGATATTGTAAATTGAAGAAAGAGAATTAAGGACTTAACAGTATTTGATAATTTGTGTCCCAAACTACAATGTTTAAATTCATTGATTTCTGAGAAACTTGACATAATACAGATCCTGATTTTTTTAAATGGTACTTGCATCCAGGAGACTTCCAAATGGAGTGTAGAACATCTCAAGAACTCATAAGCTTAATTATTAACCCTATTATTAATAGTTTGTTCTTTATTACCAAAATTAGATTAACCAACTGACATGTTTGCTGGCTAACTTCAATAAGTGTTTCATCTTATAATATTTACCCAACAATATGAAGTTTCCACATAAAATTAATAGCTTATTAAATGCTTCACATATAATTTTACAGCATTGTATTTTTGTTAAAAACAAAAAATCATTTCGAAAGAAATTCTTGTACAGAGTAAAATGTCTCATAGATCAAGTAATTTTTCAGATTTTTTAAATAAATACAGATGACTTGTGCTTTCTTCATGACATCACATTTTCTTGAAGCAATAATGTATGGCATTTATTATGGTAAATCAGAATCAACTTTCTTTTCTAATTAGAAATTACCTAAGGTGTCTGCTGATTTTAGTGTGGATACATTATTTGGTTAAGTTTTGAATGACAATTTGGAAGCTATTGTCATGATTAAAGAATTAGATGACTTCTTGAAGAATCTTATTTGATCATTTCAAGAAACTAATTTATGATTTGGATTTAATGTTAAAGTATTTGGAATACTGGTCATTTCTAAAATAAACAAGGGCTGTAAGGGAAGCCATGGAAGAGCATGCTGACTTCTTGATTTTATGTAAGGTAGAGTTGAATAACATTTTGGATTCCCTAAATGTAATATTATATTCCACTTTCAAAATGTTTTCTAATTTTCTGTTATAGGTACTAATAATAAGAAAGATGTATTATTACTTACCAATGCCCTGAATGAATGTGATAAAAAATAGTAACTCAGTCGAATCAGCAAACATGAGCGCTAACCATGATATTAGGAAAGGTATATTCAGCAACATCATTGTATATTTTCTACCAAGTGGTTCAAGGACAAGTGCTGCTACTAGACAGCCTAGTGGTTGCGAGAAACTTGACAGACTCCCTGAAAACAAAAAAAAATTAATTATTAAACATAATTATATAACACATAAAATTATCTATAGAAAACCACCATATACACAACAGATGACTTCACCTGATTAAAAAAGTCAATATGTCCTTTCGGACATCATGTATCCATCATCAAAATTATAATAAAAATATATCAATACATGCATCCTATTTGTCATGACAATCAATTTTAACAAAACACATAAAAATACAAATTAAACTTACCAAAGAAAGTTTATTAATTACATTTACGCTATTACCGTACATGATAATTATATTTGTAAAATTATTTTCTGATATTAATGCAATATAATTAATTCACTGACTTAGTAAAACTGAATATAAGTTATTCATTAATAAACTGTCTTGATGAATTTTCTGGAATCCTACTAACGTTAAGAAAATCTTTACATTGAATCCTGCAGCTTACATTCAATTCTATCACAAAATTATTAAAATTTCACTTCCTTCATTTTCTGTGCAGATGGCAGCAGCAGTCAATATTATTCCATTATTTTTAAATTTAACCAATTTATTCATAAAAATTAAATTAAAAATTTATAAAACCCTGACACAAAACAAAACCTTTATAAAGTAAATAATATGTATTGGCCTTTTAGATTTAATACCTATAAGAAGTAATATTTTAATCCAAGTGTTGTCGCATTGGGGACCGCTAAGTAACAGAATAGAACTTAATTGTATTACTTAGTGGTACATCGACGTGACGATGCTTGGATCAAAATATCACTACCTACTTATATTAAACCTAAAGGGCCAATACATATTATTTTTTTAATTTTCAAAGGTATTTTGTGTCGCAGGTTGAAACAAATTTTTATTTAATTTTTATTTCATGCTTTTTAAACTTTGTATATTACTAGTAGACTTATTTTTACTTTACCATGACTTATTATAGCTAAGAACATTCTCCATCAAGTCACCTTTCAAACAAAAAAAAACTAAATCAAATTTCGGATCATCCATTTGGGGGCTACAATGCCACAAATAGATACACACATTAATTTAAATTGGGCATTTTTTCTTTTTTTTACCTCACTGTGCCTTATTATAGCTAAGAACGCTCTTGATCAAGTCATATTTAAAAAATAAAAAAAAATTGGTTTTTTTTACCCCATCGTGCCTTATTTTAGCTAAGAACACGCTCGATCAAGTCACTTTTCAAACAAACAAAAAAGTCAAAATCGGTTCATCCCTTTGGGAGCTACGTTGCGACAGACAGATGTCTACACAGATATATACGTTAAACTTATAACACTGCTATGTTTTCATCAGGAGTTAAAAATGTCTTGCCTCTGTTTGTTTATTCGAAACATCTCATACTTTTTAATTTCATTTTTGTTTTTATTATTACATGGTTTTATTACACTGAAATGTTTGTCATTTTACCAAACTTATAGTTCTCTTTTTTAAATAATTTATGTGATTTGATAAATGATATAATCATATTTCATTGCTTTCTGGTGTTCATTACGTCCCAATTAATTGAAAATTACGACTAGTCGTACCAATATTATATAAATTACTATCCTCACTACCATATTCTATTTTTATATACGCCCTGTGTATTACCTATCTTGACATATCCTATACTCCCTTTTGGAGTCTCCAGGATGCAAAAAGAAACCTTATAGCTAGTTCACTTATTCCATTGTTAAACAGGTTTGTGGGTAATAGTTTCTTATCGTCCCATCTGTATAATACTTTTAAAAAATCCATTAAATAGTTTGTATAATCTGTTTACAATTATTCTTTTATACTTTAATGAGCTGTATTGTTTTTGGTTTTTAATAATATCTAATTGTAGGATTGTTTTTAAATCAGCTTTCAAATAAAATCTTTCCTTAATTTAATTTATTATTTGTTTCTCTTTCATTGTATCCATTTTTATTTGCTATGAATTTTATTATCTTAATTTCATATTTCAGCAGTTAAGTAAGAAGTAGGGTTAAGTAATGTAATTAAAGATAAAAAACGAGCAATGTAGCAACTATAACATGTCAAAGGAAAAATTAAATATTTTTATAATGATAAGATGTTTTCGCACATGCTTTCAATGACGTACAATACAATTACCGTTATTAGCTAAAAGGATGACGTATTAGACAAAAATTATAATTGAAAAATGAAACAATATATTATACCATTATACAACAACAATGACCTGTTCGTTTGCTAAAATTGTCCTTATTAAACATTGAACAATTATATTTAATTTTGATTGAGACATTTTATTGTAATAACTGTAGTATACTCTCAATTATCTAAAATGACGTAAAAATATTTTTTTGCTAGAAAAACCTCTTTAGAAGTGTCAGTAAATGATGACAATAACATGCAAAATTTTGAAACCTTAGTAAGTTGGAAGGGGCATTTATTTGTTGCTCTGCTGAGATGAGCAAACTATTGTGATACTGAGAAGAATTATTGTTCAGAGCAGCATGTGGTGACTATGGCTTTGATTGTTCAGTAAAAACATTATATTTTATCTATGAGCCTTTGTCAGTGTCCAGGTTCTCCCACAGGATGGTTTGGTCAAGTACAGTGTTTAAGTAGAACATGATGATAAACAGTAGAGAAGATTCCGAAAGAAAATTCCTAATTTTTCCAAAATGAATTTTTAGACTTGTGTTATTTCTTTAATCTTGTCATTTAACATAAATTTTACTTTCTAGACAAAAATCTTATATCATAATGAATAATCTACGCCTGGACTCATAACCTAGGAAAATGAAAATATTCTATTTTCCTAAATTGGCTTGCCCCCATTATTTCAAGTAACCAAGAGTTTATTGCAACCATTAAACTCCCTAAAGCTTACTGGTATTTATACCACATTGTGTGTAGTAAAATAAAAAATATCCACCCTTCTATCTAATTTAAATCAAACTCACCATAAAATCACACATATTGAATTTAAGCTAAGAAAAACATATTAATAAAATCTATTTGTAACAGCTATTGAATCAATACACCTTATATTATTACTATGAAGAGCTTAAAAATAATTCTACAATAACCATTTAGTATACTTAAACCAAATTATAAATTAAAACAAATCTGTATTTTTATGAATTAAGTCATTTCTTCTTCAACCGGACTTGATAAAACCAGGCCCGGTTTGGCTAACAGAACATCTGGATGAATGAGAAAACATGATTTAAGTAATATGAAGACAGTGATCACTCTATCTGTTATTCTGAACTAAAAAAAAACTGAGAAAAATAACCGTAGTACAATAGCATTATTTTTTCTTCTGCTGCCCTATCCAGTCACTGACAATCATCATGGCAATGCAGACTTTGTCTGCTGCTGCTTAAAAGAATTCCACTTAAGTAACACCAAATTACTTCCTTAGATTAGTAAACCAGGATATTCTTCTTCTAACAGGTCCTCAATATTACAATGAGTTGCAATTTGAAGGAGTCTATACCAGGACTCATGTCTCATGACATGTCCAAGGTACTCCAACTTGCTTTGGTAATGATGGTATTGCGTAATAACAATATTTTTTACTAAACAAACTAGAATATAAAAATACCATTAAGTGAACTCTATTTAAAGCATCTAGTTTAATCTAAATGTCTGTCATAATTTTACATTAGCTTATCACAGAAATTATTTACTCAAAGAAAATTGTGTTCATTGTTTAATATTATAAAACAAACTTTGTGTATAAACTAATTACAGTATGATAAAGTTGTTATCCATTTACACTTTGAAAGATCTTTGAAAGATTCATTTCAATCCAGTAAGACAAATCAAAGACACCATATTTTATGCTGTTGCAACAAAATATGAGTATACTTATTCTTTTGCTATGATTCAATAAACAATAATAATAACAAAGAATAATTTTTTCTTACCTAGCCATGAAGCTTCAGATGCTGTTACTGAAAGACCCTGTTGGGCATCTAGTAATGCTGGTATAACAATTACAGGATAAAAATCAACCATACCAAAATCTAATAGTAGAAGATTTCTAGCTCCAACTGCAAGGCACTAAAGAATATACATAAACAAATCAGGATAAGAATTATGTTAAATTAAAAATTTCAGTGAAGATTTATAAAAAAAAAATAGTCAATAAAAACAGAACTGTTGTAAGGGTTTTATAGTAAAATAAAATAGGTACATACATGAATTGACTGAGAAGAAGTGTATGTTTTTATAAAGGCATGTGAAAGCTCTATGCCCTTAAAATTTGTAATACTGTAACATTATAACCATGAAATTCTAAAAATATTTAAGGGAATAAATTGTGTATTATATTATGAAGTAGTGTATTGAATAAGGATAATAAATTGCAGTAAATGAAGTGTTTTGAATAGGATTCTCAAAAATTGAACCTAGTAGAAACGGTTGTTTTTTTTTATTCCTTACACCAGTGATTCTCAACCTGGGAAGCTATTATCAACATGGTGATATTGTAGGGGGGGGGGGTCTCGAAACAATAATGAAATCAATTAATCATTTTATGAGGAAAAATCATTTATTATAAACTTACTAATAAAAATTTATCAAATTGGAACTTGTAAATTGCTCATGTATGTACAATCATGTCATACATGCATGTTCATACATGTCGCTATTACAAAAGTATAAACGCAGCAATATAAAATAATAGCAATAGTTGTACTCCTTTTTTTACTGTCTGTATTTTCTTTAAAGACATAAAATTAAATTAGTGCAGTTTCATTAGCCTTTTGATAATAAAAAAACATTTTACATTTATAGTTACAGTCAAAATTCATTTTATTGTTACCAGGGGGGGGGGCGTGAAATGTTAATTTTATTTATTTTTATTATTTGGGGGTTGCGGAGCAAAAAAGGTTGAGAATCACTGCCTTATATCATGTTCCAATCAAGTGAAGATAGTGTTAGACGGTCTTAATTGTTTAAGAAACTGTCAAACCACAGGTTTAAAAACAGTTAGTGCCTTTGTAGTTAGTCAGTTAGTATTTGGACTGTGAATGGAATTAGTGTTGTTGGGCCGTTTTGAAATAGTGTCGTTATGGGACCAGTTCCTGAATAATGTTAATGGTGTGTGTGTGTACAGGTGATATCAAATGGTTGCGGATACATAAATTGTTTTGATTGTTAAGTGACAGTATCTTATTTATAGTCTAATTTAGTTTTTTTTGTAGTTAATTTACTTGAAGTTATCAAATTGTAATGTTTTAGTAGTTTAAGCTTAATAATTCATTGTAATTATTAATCATGTCAATAAATAATTGTTATAAGTTTAAAGGAAGTTATTTTAGTATACCCAGATCCCTCGGTTTAGGTGTTACAATATTAACAAATAACTTTGCTAAGGTCCTAGATGTACATAAATCACATGATGGAAAAGCTGTTCTCCATTTATTGTTTAACCATTTTATCGAAGTTATTTCATGAAGAATATTCTGACATGAAATTCATAAATTGGAATGATCAGCTGAGGTAAATGGAATTTACTAAAAATACTTTTTGATTTCTCAAAAATCAACGCTGATTTCAGTGAATAAAACACAATTTATTTTATAGATTTCTTTTGTATTCTTATGTTTTGATAAATCAGAGAGAACCATTTTCTGGGGTTCAAAACAATCTTGAGAATTTTGATGTTTCATTTTTCTTTTTATTAGTTTGTTCTTATTTTAATAACTATTACTCAATCTGAAATTTTAGATAACGTACTGTTATGTCATAATGGTAATTAATTCAATTATATCAACAGGAAAGTAAGAAGGTAAATAAAAATAACAATACGATTCAATAAATAATTAATTGACAGAATAAAATTAGTTTTAATCACTGATTTTCTTTCATGTCTAAATTTCAAGTGTCAATACCTGAGATATTTAACAAAAAGCATCTCCACAAATAGTCTTTAAAAAAATATTAGTTACATTTTGGCTGAGAGTGTGCAATGTTCTCCCTTCTTGTTTGTCCTTTTACAACAATTTTCATGAAGAAACCTTTGCAGTTGCATAATACATTGGGTATACCTGTAAGGAGAAATAACTTAAGATGCATAATCTTTTAACATTTATGCAAGGGCTATCTCTTGGTAATCTGGAGAATTTTATTGACAGAGTAGTAAAACAAATTAATTTTTACATAATCATATTTTGTTTTTAAAAGATGAAACCATGATCCTAGGAAGAATTATGAAAATTTATTTTTTGGACAAAAATTCCACTAATGTTAAATAATTGATTGTGTCCATAAAATTAACTCTTCCTTGCTTAACAAGTTAAAATAATCCTTTTGCTCTGCTAGCAATCAGATACTTGTAATGACATTCTAAAATACATGATCATGGTAACTTTAATCTAATATATTTAAATCATAAATAAAATCTAGCGAAATAACAATTGTCAAAACATAATTCTGACAACCCCTGAGGTTCTTCAACAAGAATAGTACAGAACTATTTTATTTTATTATCACAGAATAGTGTGGAGGGAGAATTTTCATTGAATTTTGAATTCCCTGAAGTAGTCGTGTGAACAGAAGACTGTAAAAATATTTATGTATAAGAGAGTGCAAAACAATTACCTGAGAAAGAGTACTTCGAAACCTTCCATGTGTTATCTTTTCTTTTCTTTCACTAACATCACTTAGCCCTAATTCTATCCCTGAATTCCGAAATAGTTCATTGCCATTGATTCCCGTAATATTACCATTTGTAACTCCCATCTCAATTTTATCTGGATCTACTTTTTTATATAAACCATTTGCTGAACCATTCATAATCTGTGTAGAACCATTTCTAACCAAGGATGAGGAACCGCCGGTTTTATCTTTTTTTTCTTCTTTATCCGATGATTCATTTGGGATGAATCTGCTATCGTGTGATACGTTTGAAAGATGACATGACCCATTTGCGATACCCATTCCTCCGTTATGTGTTTTCTCTGGATCCTTTGTCCAGAAGAATCCGTTTTTTCTTTCTTGTGGTTCATCTTGACAGCCACAGCTGAAAAAAAACAAACTGTTAGAATTTATTTAAAAAATTTTAATTATCTGAAAACTAAGCATGAAGTCACTAGTGGTGGTAACGGATCCTGGGAAGGTCCCACAGGATCAGAAACTTAAAATAAATAATGAAATGAAATAATTTTCAACTGATTCCAGAAGTTTCTTTTTTCCTCTTCTTCTTCTTCTTCTTCTTCTTCTTCTTCCGGTACCATCTCCTATAGTTGGAGGTAGGCACCAAGGGCTATCCCAACCTTGGATACAGCTGCACATAATAGTTGTGTTGTTTGTCGTTCTCTCTGCACAGGGAATTCGAAGCATCCATCGGTATGCCACAAAGTAGTTTCAGCTAGGGTCTATACTTCCATTCCATACATGACTATTAGTAATTCATAACATTTTAATATTTTTTCTGTTGGTCCATTTGAAACCTCGGTTAATCAGAAGGGATTTTATCTTCATAAATGCTTGTCACGCTTGCTCGATTCTGATTTTTACTTCAGGTTTTTTTATCCAGTCTTCAAATATTACCAATTCCAGAAACTTCTAAAAGTTTTTATTGATAAAACGTAGACTACATCTTTATGATAAAATATTAATACATATTTTAAAAATTAAATAATTGCTAAGACAAAATTAAAGAACACGGTAGCATGTGAAACAGTCAAACGTAAAATGAAAACAAAGAAGGTATGTAATACATCTTCACAGTGAGGTCCATCCAGTTTCCAGACCGGACAGCTGCAGAGCCTCACTTGCAGAATGATTACATAGTACAGGAGTCTTTTGTTTAAATCTGATTTGTTATGAGATTGTGTTTGATTGTTTTATTAATATCTGTCACAAAGATTATGAATCGATAAGATGTAAGCTCCTTACAAACCAATGAGATTTGAACAAAGGTTCCTATACTAAGTAATCATTTTTTATCAAAGGCTTTCTCTTTGACCATGTCAATAAATCTGTCGTTTAAAATACAGTAGAGTCCTTGTTAACCGTGTCCCAAATATCCGAGCTTCCGATTTAACCAAGGGAGTGCTGACTAAAAGTCAAATGCTCAACCAAAAAAGTACGTGGATGGATTCTTTGCTGTTCAGTGATTGGTTTGTTAGCGAATTTATTCCAAAGGTTCAGAAGCTTTTAAAGAACATAAATCTATTTGTAAAAGCATTGTTGGTGAATGATTATACTCATCCAGACCCCGTAAATATTGGTTAGCGGTAAAATCAAATCTATTTTTTGCCATAAAATCTTGCATCTCTCGTTTAGCCTTTAGATCAAGGGGGAATAGAAATATTTAAAAGGAACTACAGAAGTCGTCTATTAAAAACATTGATTGAAGAACTAGAAGAGCAAAAATCTGCAGTTGAATGCATGAAGTTGATTTCACTAAAAATGGTACTTATTGGGTTGCGGAAGCTTGGGAGCGATTTAAAACATATGACTGAATAATTCATGGCTTAAGTTGTTTCAAACTGATACAAAATTTTAAGGAAGAAACGATAAAAATTAAGTTCTAAGTCTATTATAAAATACCGGTCAGGTCTGGCATTTTTTCATGACTCATCATTATCATCACTATCCACCGTCTGCATTAGTAGAAATTGCAGAACTGTCAGACGTAAAACCAAAAAAAGTGGATGAGTGCTGATTAACAGCACGAATTTACAAACGAAATGATAGCTGATGCTGTAAACCAAAAGATGAAATTCACGAAACTAACTACGAATGGATTCACAAAATATGTGACATCTGAAGGATTAAGCGCAATTCAAACAACAATAAAATATATGGAACAAAGGAAAAAGCCACACCAAATTAAACAGTGATGTTAAAGACGTTGGTGAGTGATGTTGACGTTACCGTTTTACTTTTTTTAATATTATTTCGGCATCTAAAGTCATTTTGCCGCGTTAACCTACTAATAGTAGTTATTCATTATCCGTATTGGTTTCGGTCGTAGTGGTTTAGCTTATTACAATAATTCTTTAATTCCACAGGTAAAATTCACGTAAATTAATAAAAGCGCCCGTGATTAATTTTTACTCATAATTTTTTTAATATGTATCCAAAAGTAAAATACTATTAAACTATTTTGGGAAAAATACATTGAGTGAATGCAATATTAATTTCAAATACCAACTATAATAAATAAACTTTAATTTTGGTCTTAACAAATTGTGATGGCACTGAATTTTAGCTGCAGCTGTAAGATTTGTTACTAAATATTTTTGTATTTACTAATGAAAAGTTTTGAAAATGTCTGAAGAAAAAACAAAAGAGTTACATGATTTGTTCAAAAACGTTAAACGGGATTTAGAGAAAACTCATTTGCGACGGATGAGGGCGGATATGTTTTTCTGTTCAGCGAGGTGTTACTTGAATCAAGATTATTCTAAAGAAAGTGTGACAGACTGTATTGCAAATTGTCGATTGCCAGTAGAAAGCGCCGAAAGTTTTATACAGACTGAATTAAATACATTAGAAAATCGTTTACAACTGTGCCTTTTGTGTTGTAGTAATGAACTGAGAGATCATTTGAGTTCTCAACCGAGTCCAAAGGATATTGTGGCTTATAACAGCTTATTTGATGAATGCCTTTCAACGTGTATGGAAACAGTATTGATGTACGTTCCAGACATGTTAAAAAAAATACGTCAGACACTGGATGAAAAATTTTAGATTTAAGAAAAGTAGAGATTATACAATAAAATATAATTGTAATCAGCAACTTTAAATTGTTTTTACAATAAAAGAAAATAATACAGCTATAAAAAATTACAGTAATGTTCTCGAAGTATCAAACCATCCGAGCTAAGACGTTAGTTTTTACAAAAACTATAATCAAAATGTTTTGGCACATTTGAAATGTGCGATTAGGAGCAACAGCACTTAACGCTGCATTAATGAGATCTTCAAAAAGAATTTATAAAGTATTCTATGTTTCTAAGTAAACTTACTAAATACGTATTCTTAACACGTCTTAATTTACTGAGTTTCATTAGCAGTTACGTTTATAGTTATGACTGGAAAAAGTTTCAGCTAAAGTTTAGCGGACGGGAATGCCTTAGGAAAATAAGATATATGAAAGCAATTCCTGCCTACTGAACTTTAGTAACTGCTTATAGGCTAAGTATCAAACGTAGCTATTAATGAGACCCAGTGAATTAAGGCGTGCTAATTTTAAGTATTTCTTAAGTTCCTTTAGAATATTGCTATTTTTATTCAATTTTGGAAAATAAATTAAAGAAAAGTTTTAGTAACAATTAGTTCATCTTCAAATTTTTAAAAGATTGTTAGTGTACTTGCCTAAACCAAGTAGAGCTATACCCAGGTGTACTTTTTACACTTGCCACTATAATGATCTAATGATTATCCTGTACATTTTGACAGACTAAAGTTGAGAAACAATAGGTTCACAAAAAGCTTCATCTGCAAGCCAGATGAATTTACCTTCAGATTATTAAAATGATCTTGGTTATAAATATTCTTGTTGAGCTTTGTTGGCATGGCTTTGTTAAGTTTTTTAAGAGTTTTTTTTAAGGCTCCTTAAACCCCTGATTTAGATAAGAGTAAATGCACAGGTCGAAACTAGTGATATCTTTAAATATTACTAGTTTATTAAAAAAATATAGCGAAAATATTCTCAAGAAGCAAAATGGCCAATTATGTCCGCCACATTGACGAATGTTATTTATTTTGCTTAAATTAAGATGAAAAATTTGATTCAATGTAATATTAATAATTACACAATGTTTATGTACTAATATTAATATTAATAGATAGAAATATATGCCTACTACAGGCTGAGTCAAATAAAAATCTACTCTATCTGTGTGCTCCGTCAGGCCGTCCCGGCGAGATGGGAGGAATGTCACATTCAAGTTAAGTGAATTAAGAGTGGGAACTTAATCAGCGCATACATCTTTGTTCTATCGCCAGTACAGCAATGACTAAACAAGAGGCTTCATCGTATGTTGCATAGCGAATCATTAAATTTTTAACTAGTGAAGGTGTTAAACGAACAGAAATTTTGATTCAGTTAAAAGCACAGTTTAGTGATGGTGCCCTTCCTCGGACCCAAGTGTTTAACTGGGCTAACAAGTGGAAATGAAACTGAAGAAAATCAAGGTCACAATCGTCACCCAAGGTCAAGTCTCACTGATGCCAAAACCTGCCTCACTGCCGGAAAAGTGCTCGCGACTGTTTTTTTTTTGGGAGGGGGATTTGAGGGGAGTTTACTTATTGACTTTCTACATGATCGACGCACAGTGAATTTCGCTTGCTATAACCAGCTGTTGGGGTCAGAGAAAGCTATCCAAAAAACCAAAATCCGGGGTATCCCAATCAGAGATGTCATTCTTCTTCATGACAACACCAGGTCTTACACGGTGATTTTGACATAGGACAAATTGGTCGAAATGCGCTGGGAAACCGTCTCTACAGTCCAGGTTTATTCCCCTGTGACTACTTTTTGTTTGGGCCCTTGAAAGAAACACTGAGACCAGAACGGTTTGAAAACGATCAAGCTGTCGAAGATTACGTGCTAATTTTCCCAGTAAGCCGATTCCGTTCCGGCCGAGCCGATTCCGAAGAGTGCGGGCCGTGCCTAAGAAAACGGAATATTATCACAACGGCGTGAAATTCCAAAATTATAAAAAGTTTAGCATAGAATAACCTAAATAGTACACTTTTAGAAGGAGAGGGAATGATAAATATGTGAGAGATACAACACTCGTTTTATTGACGCTATCCCTACTTTACCGACTGGCCCTCCTCATACAAGCTTCTTGAAAGGGGAGGAAATACAAATGATCTATAATTTCTTATCATACATAAATTTATATAACAATGTCTTAGAACAAATTAATTAATTAATTAAGAGAAACCTACTAGTCTATTACTATGATTACTAGTTTACCGTAATTACAAAAAGATCAACATATTAATCCTATTAATATTATTATTTATAATACTGGGTTTTATGTTAAAATGATTGAATATATCAAAGTAGCGTGTACATAATTATAAATGATTGAATTTAATTGTTTGGAAAAGCACCAGCACAAGTAAAATCTTGAACAATGGTGCTAGCGCAGTTTCAGATATTGCTGTATACAGGCTGATACCAATATTATGTTGCTAGGCGGCAGAAACATGGTCGTCTTTTTCCGGTATAAATACCTTAGTTTGTGATCGCTAATGACTTTATTGTTGATGCAACCTTAAATAAATAAACAAAAAAATTACTTAATTCATTTTCTGGTCATTTGGGAAAAAATGATGTATTGTACGAAGAAATCAAAAATTTATTCACTGCTTCGTTAATGTAATAATAGAAACTGCCATGTTTAACTCTCTCCTTGTTACACAGATAATTTTTATGGTTTCATTTGTTAATGTTTTGTTTTTCGTTAATTAAATTGCTAAATTTTTAATTCATATAGCTTTCAAACTTAGCACACTCACTTCTGACAGCTATTTTATCACACCAAGCGGAAAATTCGTGTTCTTCATTTACGTTTTTATTTCCAGCGGTCATACGGTAAGTCTAAACTAAAAAATGTATAAGAAAATTTGAAAAAGAATAGTCTATGAAACAGATCTAAGCAATTCCGTCATTACTGCTTTAAATTTATACGTCATCAAAAGTAAAAATCAAAGAAGCACGTACGCTGAACCTGTGCGCTCCAGCCCGCTTCACCCGCTACAATTGGGTTCTAACATCGATATTATGCTACAGGAATATATCACATTAAAAAAAATAACTCTCGTGGCCATTTGACGATAGTTTATAATTGTCAACGGTTTTCAATCACAATAAATTAGGCTTGTATAAACGTGAAACCCCTCGCTCGGTTGATTATTCATGACTACTATCCTATTTCCCAATGATGTAAAACCCAATAGTTGTGTGTTATTTTTCCTTACTCTGTGTTCAAAAAA
This sequence comes from Catonia carolina, assembly GCA_035578175.1. Taxonomy (NCBI): domain Eukaryota; kingdom Metazoa; phylum Arthropoda; class Insecta; order Hemiptera; family Achilidae; genus Catonia; species Catonia carolina. Next base: position 90,223,194 of record JAQMRL010000002.1, read on the forward strand.
TTACACTAATTTTGAGGCCTGTGAACCCTTTCGGGGAGAGGCGCACACCCAGCCAATCCTTCCATGTACGTTTTTGAATTTCACAAATTTTCCTGCTTTATCAATTTCCTACAGGATACAATAATAATTACGTAAATAAACCAACGTCTTGATTAATAAGTCAGTCGATGAAGCGAAATGAATGGGATTATGTCGCTAGATTAAGAAAACAAATACCGCATAGAAAAAAATTTTTGCATCCAAGATCAATTATCATATTGAACAAAACATGTTCATTTAGAAAATCTATTTAGAATGTCATCAGTTTCTAATAATTAGTTATTTGTTTTCTGAAACTTCTAACCCATGTGCATTTTAACGAGCAACTTGAGACATGTGCATTTTAATGAGAGATTCAGGAAAGCGTAGGTTATTGTTAATAACATCGAATAACATATGTGCATAATTCTGAGGAAAGTTTTTGGTGCAACATAGCGTCGAATGCTCTATATATCAGTAGTTCTTAGACGGTGGCACGCGTACCATTGGTGGTGCGCAAGAACGTATCAAGTGGTATGCAAACAAGTAGACAAAACCCTTATTTATAAAACAAAATATAAAATTAATTCCTCACTTGATTAAATCGAAATTTGAAACTAAGATAGAGAGAGATCGTATTAAAAAAAAACATTCGTACAAGATAAGAGGAAGTGGGTTCACAGTAGACAGGTTAATTTACATATATTTAAGTGGTCCTTTTCTGCGCGAAATATGCAGTCTGCAGTGTAGCAAGATCGTACACCCCTCCCTCCTCTACACCAGTGTTTTTTTAACCTGCGGTTCGCGAACCCCTGGGTAGGGGGGTCGCAGGACGTTTCTGGGGTTGGATCGATCGCGAAATACGCGGAAAAAATTAAAAATAGTTTTTTAATTGTTATAGTTATTTAGTTAAAAAAGAGACAAAAATTTACATTACTTTAACAACTTTTTCCAAATCAATTAATGCGAAACTTGAGCTTGTTTGGAATAAACAAATTTTTGAATGTTAGGATTTATTTTTATAACACACAAGACGATTTAATTTTCCAGTGCCAACATTTTGGGTTTCAAATTCACCATTATGGAAAATCCTAATTCAAAGTTGTAGATTGAGGCAAATGGTTTCAGAAAATTTTCAACGCAACTTTAAAACATACAGGAAGTTAGGGAATTCTGCTATCTAGGGAGTAAAATTACAAAGGATGGTAGAAGCATAAGTGATATCAAAAGTAGAATTGCTCAAGCTAGAAAAGCCTTTGAAATGAAAAACAGCTTACTGACTACAAACATTGATTTACAGATTAGGAAAAATTTCTTAATACACTATGTTTGGAGTGTAGCATTATACGGGAGTGAAATATGGGTGATAGGGGCTGTAGAAAGGAAGAGAATAGAAACTTTTGAAATGGAGTGTTATAGGAAATGTTAAAGATTAGGTGGGTGGACAAGATAAGTAATTTAGAGGTTCTTAGGCGAGTGGATGGAAAAAGAAGTATATGGAAGCATCTTACCAGAAGAAGGGATAGGCTAGTGGGGCATATCTTAAGACATCCAGGTATTGGTCTATCAATAATGGAGGGTAATATTAAGGGAGTGAATTGTAGGGGGAGGCAAAGGTTAGAGTTTATAAAGAAAATTACAAAAGATGTAGGGTGTTACAGGAATGTAGATATAAAACGACTAGCGCAAGATAGAACAGCTTGGAAAACTGCATCAAACCAGTCGAGAGACTGGCGAAAAAAATACAAAGTATGCACCTTCTGTATTTTTGTTGGATTGAACTGCTATTGTTAACGTGCGGTTATTGTTAGTGCTTCAAAAAAATTTGTAGTTGAACTTTGACTAATCTCTTTGTTATTTTAACAGATGGTGTCAAGATTAATGTATCAGCATCATACGTCATAATCGGCAGCAATCGACGCTGGTTGAAAACTGTATATTTTTTTAAACAGTTGGAAGGTCATTCTAGAAAATTTCTCTCCAGGAGAGAGTTATTATTTTTTTCAGTTCGCACTTTTGGTTGTTTCTGATAATAATCAGAATTTCGTGACCGAAATAAGTGTATTTATTCACTTTCGCTAAAGTTAGTCATTATTGTCAATAGTTATTTGATAATTTGGAACTTAATTTGTCATAAATTTAATTTTAAAGAAATATATACCTTTACGCTTACCTTGACTTACTCATCATGAATATATTGAAGTTTATTATCGCTAATAATATCAGACGGAAAAACTACGTTGTCCGTATAACGCAAGTTCGTCAAGTTGTGACCGTTTACATTGAGACCTCTTTTTTCCCAATTGAGATTTTTGAAAACAAAAGCTTAATTGGGTTGGCCAATAGTATTGTGAAAGCAAGTGTTATGCTGATGTAATAATAAACTATAATGAAGTTTATTTGGAGGTAATACAGTATAATAGGCCTACATAAATCACCAAAAAACAATTAATATAGTTTTATGTATATTTTTATTTAACGGTGCAATAAGAAGAGTCTATTTTATTTATTATTTATTTAATGATCATAAAAATGTTATGTACTGTGGTGGAACCTATTTATTTAATTAAGTGTCACCTCTTTGTGTTTAATTTAACTGTTATTAATTCAACAAGTAGAAAATTAAATTCTGAGAAAATTGATTGAAATTAAGTAAGTAAAAATTTTATTCAAGTTATTAAAATTTTATTGGTCTTAAATTTTATTTATTTATCGGCCTAATAACAAAACCAGACTAAATTGTTACAAAAAATTAATTTTTTCAGATTTTATAACCACAGTTGTTACTGAAACCAGAAGTTTCTCACATAAATGTTTTGTTGATTAAAATATATTAGAACATTTCATACAAAAGACGTAGAAAATTACTAATAAAAATTCTTCCGATCTCATGGCTGATGGCAATTTTTAAAAAATACTTACCTTTGATTTATGGCAAATGCCATTAGTGATTTCTGTATCTAGGCCTACTCTAAGAGAAATCGAATGACACTATTTTTGTTTCCAAATTCTGACTTTGATTTCTTGCCTTCCGGTTTTGGCCCACTTCCGGCCGTAACCGGAACTTCAAACCCAATTTAGGCCCACTAACTTTTTGTGTAGATTACCAATACGAAAACTGTTTGTTAAAATAAAAAAAGCAATTCATTTTAGTTTGTGACATCTGGGTGTGACGGACGGACAAATCAAAATCAAAGATGATAAAAATTGCCACCAATAAAACATAATGGTTGTGCGTTACATCCTATAAAAATTACATCCTACAAAAATTACATCCTACAAAATTACACATTGCCTCTTTTAATTATTTTTTATTTTAATAACATAAACTTAGTAAAGATATTGGGGACATTATTCTGCACATATATATAAAATGCTAGACTAATTTTGATGCCGTCTGGACGTACGGTATCTTATAGAACTCTGGGGGACAACAAAAAATTCCAAAATTGACATTGTAGAACGTTTTCAGACAAATTTTTACGAAGAGCTCTTACGACACCATGGTATATACGAAACAGATACATCTATAACGACTTAGGACTCAACTCAGCAAGACAGAAAATTACACAATTTAGCAGAACATGCGAACAAATACTGGATAGATATTCGAATTATTTCGCGTTAAACTTATTGGACAAGAGCGACTATACTTTTACAAGATTTAACAGATACGATGTGTTTGACTTAAGTAGCAGATTTTATAATAAATTAACGTTTAAACTTTATTACAAAAATCGTATTTTATTTAATAAATTTTTTCAAAATTTTTGTTTTCATTTACTTAATAGGTTAATAATATTTTATTTTGTGTTTTCTGCGTAAACTGTTTGACTTATAGTTCTTGTTTTTGATTGTAAGAAAAGTTCGTAATTTTGCTATTATAGATAATAAAATATGTATAGGCCTGCATATATTCAAAATGCAAAACATTATCATTATTCAACAGAGTGATTCATGTATGATAGAATAAAAAAATAAAAACAAAAACTACGTAACCCACTTTTAAATGGACGATAAGATGCATTAATCATAACGTAAGTTAAGCAAATTGTTTTTTACTTAATTTGTTGTTCATGTTATACTGACATTTACTGACGTTTGATGATAATAACAGCCTTATAATGGTACAAATGTATTTTGCATATATGTGGAATAGCATGTATTACTGGTATACAACTTCGATTGACATTAAGTAATAGAATAGAAAACTGCATAGAATGGCAAATAATATTACTCAAGTATGACAATGCTTATTTTGATCATACGTAAGCTCTATTACTATTTCTATTGTTATATTACGAATTTATTAATACTTCAGAACACTCACTCATTTTTATACTGAAGTGAAGTATAGTGTTTGTAGTATACTGTAGTATAATAACTAGTCACCTCTGTTTCTTTCGTTTTGCATACATAAATACTTTATTAATACTTACGGATCGTAAAACACTATTATATACATATAAATAAACTTTATTGTCCCAGAAATCATTTTTGAGTGTCTCCGTCGTTTTTAACAAAAAAAAAAAAAAAAAAAAAAAACCGGCGGAGGACTAGTTAATATCGATTTCTTTTCAAATACCATTAAAAATGTTCTTTCCCGTTTTAATATTTACAAACTGAAGTTGTCAAGTACACCTAGGTATGCATCTTGATAAACGGTTAACTTGGAAAACCCATGTGAGAGTGAAGAGGTATAAATTTAGCCTAAATATAAAAACATCTGGTGTGATACACTCACACAACTTTCTCTTTCCAATGCAAATAATTAACAATATAATCTAACATTAGTAATAAAACATAAGAAATAAACAGAAAAAACTAACCCCAATAAGCATAACCTAATTTTAATCATGAGTGAAAGACGCAAAATGAAAAACAACCTCAGTTTGGCTGAAAAATACGGAAAATCAATATTTCACGCTAAACTAGGCTCTGTAGAGAAAAATGCTGCAAATAAAAGTTGTAGATCTTTTAATTTTCTATAAATTTGATTATATACACTTTTATTGTTCTGAGATACTTTGTTCACACACACGCACGCGCGCGCGCGCACACACACACACACACAAACACGCGCACGCACACACACACGCACACACACACACACACACGCACACACACGCACGCACGCACGCACGCACACACACAGACCAATCGGTAAAAACTTGTTTTTTTGGGTCCAGGGGATCTGAAAACGTGTAGATCCGATGAAAACTCGATTTAGAAAAATCGACATGAAAACAATACTTTCCTTTCTATATATTCATATAGGCAAGAGAAAGTAAAAATGTACTGGCTGATTGGCAGGAACACAGCCATGGTATATACGATGTTACAGGATGATGATTCAGGATGTTAAAACCAGTTTGGTTGTACTGAGTCTAATTTAAGAGAACTACCAGCAGAAGTAACATACATGTAATTTAAAGGTTCCAGAATAAAGTTATTCGGGCGGTAACAAGGGGCACCATGGTTTACAAAGAGTGAACCAAACTACACCATTATCGACGCCTTCTGAAGTCATGGACGAAGTAAGGGGTTCCAACACAAAATATCAGGTGATACTTAAAAATCACGGAAACAAATTGGTCACAAATTTTGAAATAATGCAGAAGTTAGTCGCCGTAAACCTTATTGTGTTTTGGAATTGTGTGATAAGAGTTTAAATGCACATAAAAATAGTATGTAACAACTAACTCACTACAAAGACGCTAACATTTTTCATACCTACGGTTTGATAGTTTACCAAACAATCGAGATCCTCCTAACAATTTCGCCACTATATAGGAAAATTGTAGAAGGAATCGAAATAAAAACAAATATTTCTACTAGGTAGTCTCAATTTCTGAGAACGCCTATTCAAAACATCCATCCATAATATATATTCTAAATGCACTTTCCTCATTTTCCTCTGCACTACCACCGTTTGTAGAAACATTATGTACCTAAAACAGTAAACTCGTAGCATGGTTTTACGATGAATCCGTCTCCATTACTAATTGTCTAGCCACACCCACCTACAACCATATTCTTCGTTTTGTCAAAAATAATCTTTGAAAAATTAAACATCTTCAAACCGACCGGTATTGTTTCGTAACGCATTGAGTTAGCTAAAAATCAATGCGATTTTATCAGTTTTTTAAGAATTTGTTTGTTAAAGTGAATAATTCGCCTAGTACGATTCAGTTACTACCTCAATATTTTTCTGACAAAGGACTTAAACTACAGAATGAATAATACCGAAAGAAAGGTCAATGCTCTTTGATTTACCACAAGATGTGGGTGTTAATATAATCCTTGTTTTATATTTCTTTACTTACTTCAAAAAGCTCTTGGCGGATTAAAGCACATGGTAAAAGAGTTGTTAGTTATTTGATGTGGTTAAGTATAATATTTCTATCTGGATTATTAGAATACAAATTAAAAGATTAAATTTTTATTTGACAACAGATTATTCAACATCAGAGGAGCCTACAAATATTATTTTTAAAAAATATAAAAATAACTCTCTGTGTTTATAACATTTTAAATCTTACGACTTTGTAAGTAAATTTTTTTGCAGAGTTTCGATTGAATAAAAATGTAGGAATGAATATATACGTAAATATGTGTATAAAAATGAGTGTGTGTTTGTGTACCGGATATGCTAGCCTCGTCTATAAAACTTCCCCAGCAATTTCATTTTTCGTCATTGGATAGTAAGTAAATTACGTTTCTAAAGTAAATTCTTGCGACTTATTACTAATTCTTCAAGTTTTTTTTTATTTGTTAAAGCTCTGGTCTTCTCTTGCATCCTATAAGTCACCCCTATCTATCCATCCAATCCTCCTCATTCAAATTCGATTCCCGGTCGGGTCTGGCATTTTCCATCACTCATTTCCATCTATCACCCTTCATAGTCTGCATTAGCAGAAGTTTTCAAAACAGTCAGACGTAAAACCCCACCATGATTCCAGAGGTCTACCACGTTTTCTGTACCCTAGTGGATACCAATTCATTATTGTCTTTGGCCGTCCTTCGTTCTCCATCCTTTATGTATGACCCAACCATCTGTCATTTTTTCGAAACTTTCTCTATTGTCGTGTTCAGTTTCCTTTTAAGCCTTGAAGAGAAGAAGAAGAAGAAGATGATGAAGAAGGAGGAGGAGGAGGAGGAGCAGAAGAAGAAGAAGAAGAAGAAGAAGATAAATGATACCAGTAGGCCTACTTTATTGAATGCGCATAAAACTAAAAAGTTCCATACATTTGCAAATGCACAGAAATTCTATTCACCCACATTTAAAAATATCGATATCAGAAATCTGATTAATCCGGTTCATTCAAAGAAGGGTTACAGTAGCTACATTTCTGTCCTATTTATATTAGCTTATCCCAGAAATTTTGATCTCAAAGAAAATAAAGTTTAGAATTGTCTTTATTAACGACACAATCTTTCTGTATAAACTAATTATAGTTTCTTAATGGTAATGACAAAATCGTTTAAAAAACCCTAATGAACAAACAATTCGATAATTTGGAAGTCTGAAGGGGATCCGGTTAAGCTGGAAATTGGAAACTCTTCTTTTTGAAATACGCGAGCACTATTTTCTTTTAAGTTTATTACAGCCACATCAACAGCTTGGTCACTAACGACTACAGTGGATTAATGAAAAAGAACGATGAGATTTTGAATGTAATAATTTACAGCTTCTGGCCAAAAATCGAACCCGGAACCTTCCGCTCTGTAATCTAGCTAACAATTATTTTATTTAATAATGGCTTTGGAATCCTTCTAGTTTTATGTGATCCAAATTTCTCTTACCCAAAACAAGTTTAATTAAAAAATAATATTGAGATATATGTAACAAGATCATTGACTGGATATAACAAATTATGGTCCAATCATTATTTGAAGAATTAAAAACTTTAAAAAACATTTTAAGGAAATTTAAGAACCCAGGGAAATCAATCGGGTTATGACTATCCTCGCCATTAGATAAATTTAACTAAATTAATGACTGACTCTTCCGGCAAAACTCTAAATTAATTAATCAACTTTATTGCCGCGCTAAATAATCTACAGAATATGACAAATTAAAAAAATTAGGGTAATTGATTACAAATTAATCCCTAACATTTTACAATATTCGTATTCACAAGCGAAGTTAATTGTTCGTAAAGGAGTTAATACCTTGAATTATAAAAACAAAACAGGAGAAGAATAATAATTACATGACACAACAATACAAAGTAGGAAATATAAACAACCCATAAAAATTTTTATACACATTATTTAACATTTTTTTAATCCCTAATTTGTGTTCGTTGCAATCGGTTCAATTTAGAATAATAATCAACCCTATGGTCCAATGAAATGGGCATGATATGTATATGTATGACGTGTAAATAAAGTGTAGTCTTGAACAGACTCAGGCGGATCATTCCTGAGACAGTATGGTTAATTGAACCCCAAGAATCAAAGTAAACCGGAAACCACTGTCTAGTATTAAAATGCGTATAGCAGTAAATACTTTTACTAGGATTTGAACCGCGAACCTTCATCTCCAAAAATAAACTGTTAAACAGCTGATTTGCGGTAACGAAACAATCTTTGAACATAAATGTGAATAAGTTTGAACGTAAATTGACAGTCTTCAGAATTAAATTTAAATTAAAAAATAATAATAAGAAATAAGATAACTTAATACATTATTAGTCCAGTGTTTAAGAACATTTAACTTGCAAAAGGCCATGTAGTTCTGAATTTAGAATATGTTGTAATTATGTGCAGCAACTGCGAACACTTTTGTGTTTTTTTCGGTTTTTGCTAGGTAACTCCGAACTAGTGCGTCCTACGAAAATAATAATTATTACTTTTGTAGAGTACAAAATATTTTCTTTTCATTACATTGAAATATTTGGTACTTTTTTTATGATGTATTAAATATTGAAGAACATAATATAAAATCATAGTTCGATGATTTTTGTATCCAGTTGTTCTACGATAGACAGTTCTAATACAATTTTTGTGTCTGGTCAGATATAAACGAATATTTTTATTTTTCAAAAATAAATTTTCATTATTTTTCATAAAAATAATGTTTTAATCTATTATAATTTAGTTTTTAATCTCTCTACGTTCACTCGGCTGTTAACCTGATGATCCTGTCTGGATTTTTAGGCAAAGTCTGGAAGGTTTTAACAACGTGTCAAACTTGTTTAATGTTCAATAATTCTTAGTAGTCGTTTACGAGAAAGCAGTCAAAATTTTTATAAGAAGAAAGGCTGTACTGAGAGTCTTCAGCTGTGAATAACTCTTTTTGTTGAAGTACTTCATGTAGATCAGAATGAATTTTTTATGGTTACCGCCTTCATAATTTGTAAGTTAATAATATGAATAAAAAGTTTTCATATTACATTTTGAAACTCATGTATTTAAATTATAGACTAGAAGATAAAAAATATGTATGAAAAAGCAGTCTTACCATATTGGCAGTAAAAATTCCCGTTTTATTAAAAACAATTATATGTATTTAGTCTGAAGAATTCTTGGTAGCAACGATCCCTGACCTTGATTCGGAAATAATTATTACTGTAATTATGTAATAACGCACGATATTCTTGAACACGAGACTGAAAAGACAGTTTAAAATCTAACTTCAGATAATACTATCTAAGATTAAGAAAAACGACAAAATGTTTTTTTGAATAATTAATGAACTACAAAAGTATACAGTACTAAAAGTAACGGACAATTCAGACACTTCATTTAGATGTACATGTTACCACTAATCGATAATAATCACAATCAGTGAGTGGTTACAGATTATGACCTGATAAAACAGTACTCTCTCCTGTCAATCTTACTCTCCCCCCTTTCTCAATGTTTGTAAAAAATGATTACACAATAGACCCGAAATTCCATTTCATACATATAAATCTGATAACGTAAGTGTTCCGTTATCAATTTGAACTCTTAAAAATTGTGTTGTACTATTACACATGAATTATCACTGTGGTAGTGCACGCATTTAATAAAAAAACTGCATTACAAGTTATTAACTATGGGAACGAACAATTTCAAATCTTACTTTAGTTTGTCATTAAAAAACTGATTAATTGATATTATATTTGTAGTATCATCCAATAAATAAATATAATTACGATTATCTCTATACAAATAAATTAATTAATGTTAGCATTGAACTGCTGTTCATATGAATGGATGCTAAAATAGGAAACATGGATAATTATTTTATGATTACCGTACTCATTAAAATTATCTCTTCACTTTCCCCTAATACAATAGAAAAGATTATTGCAATTGAAATTGTGTTCTCGATTCATAAGATTTTATAAGATTCTTTTATAAATAAATAAAACATTGCCTGGTCGCCTCCGTGGCCCAGTGGTTAGCGCGTTACGCTACAAAGCGGAGGTCCCGGTTTCGATTTCCGGACAGAATCTGAAAAATTTCTACAAGTTCGAACCCACCGTTTCTTGACTCAAAGTAATCGCTAATAACCAAAATGTTGGTGCGTATTAAAATAAACTAAAAAAAAGAAAAAAAAAACAGAAAAGTTGTCGTTCCCTGACGGAGCCGTATGGAGCGCTAGATTTCACTGTATTGCAGAGCGGAAGGTTCCGGATTTGTTTTCTGGTTGGAGTCTCAAACATTTTGCTCCGTTAAAAGTAACAGGTTTTCGTAATCCATTGAAGTAGGCCTAATATGGGCCCAAACGGTTAATACGACTTTAAATAGCCATTATACCCAAAAGTAGTAGTCTATACTCAACGGAAACCATCCTAATTCATGGCTAAAAAATAATATAAATTGAAAAGGAATATGAAAAATCCTTGGGAGTATTTGGATCAGTGAACAAAGATGGAATATGAATTAAACAACCATTACCAGAAACCTACAAACACACAGAACTAATCACAAACACATTCAGTAGAAGGAAAGCAAGATTTTACACAGAATGGACGAGGACAAAATATCTTCGACATCACAAAAACCAACAAACATACGTCAAAATGTACAAATGAAACAGAAGAATACCTCGAACAGCTAAAAATCACATAAATCGAAATGAACAATCGAGAAAAATCAGAACACAACATGAAGAAACACAAATTTGAACAAGTAATCACAGTGAGGAGAGGAAGCAACACATAGAGGAAAAAGGGGCAACACAATGAACGAATGAAGAAGATTTGGGATGAACGACAGACGGCCAGGGAAAATACAAGGAAAACATCAAAGTATCAAGTTCTTACGCTATCTTAAATAGGGAATAAATCTGAATAATTATATCTTATACAAATTTTGGTTCATTTGCTTATTCGGTCAAAAAGAGGCTCCCAAGGATTTTTCATATTCCTTTTCAATTTATATTATTTTTTAGCCATGAATTAGGATGGTTTCCGTTGAGTTTAGACTACTACTTTTGGGTATAATGGCTATTTAAAGTCGTATTAACCGTTTGGGCCCATATTACTACAATGGATTACGAAAACCTGTTACTTTTAACGGAGCAAAATGTTTGAGACTCCAACCAGAATTGATATATGAATTGACATTTCATACGGTGTACTATTTTTTGAGCTAGTAACATTTCGATTGAGCAGGTGACTTCGAACGGTAACCAGCTGACAGCCATACATGTACAAACATCAATAGGTGTTTCTGACAAAATTGAAGCCAAGAAAATTAAGAACCGCAGTGAAAAGTAGCGAATATATTTGGTGGTTTTCAACAATTCACAGTTCACAATAACTAAAAACGAGTTTCTTTGAAGTTGCGTCATTAGTATAAAACTCTGCTATAAAATGGTAAATTTTAAAAATCCTAGGCCATAGGCGGATCGAACCAGAAACGTTCCGCTTAATAATCTAGTAAGATAAAATATTGACCATGAAGGTGGCATTCTATAAGCTGAAATGTGATTTTAAAATATAATTCTTTAATAAAAATCTACAACAGTAAACATCAGCAGAGGAAATACACCATTTTAATTTGTCCATTAAAGTAAAATAATATTTTCTATTCTAATAATTGTGATAGGAGTTTTTAAGTATTTATAATAATTTTGTACCGCAATTGTAGTTACTTCTAGAATCTTTATATTTTGTGCTTAATGCACGAACAAAAATTTATTTAGAATTCTATTTGTCTTAGAAACTTACAACTTAAAGCAATGAGCAAATCTTGATAAAAATTAGGAGATGGTATTTCACATAACTGTTCCTAGGGCTCCTCTTATTCTATTAAAATTAAACATTTTATGCTGGTTAAAACTCAAAAAATGTTTTTTTATGTAATTTTTTGGGAAATTAAGGTCATACAAACTTGTAATGCTGAAAACAGCATCTATCTTGGTTTTCGAACATTAAAAAACAACTTTGTTGACTGCATTTAAACTTAAGACGGGAATCAAACCCATGAGCACGCTACTACAATCACCGAGGTGGACAAACTATTGTAATTATTTTGCTGATGAAATGTACCCAAAGCCTAAATCACAAGAAAAATTGAAATTGCAACTTCTCATTTAAGGCAGTAAAAAGTTTAAATCACAAACAAAATAGTTAAAATTTTGTCCATTGCCACATGTAACAAACTTACGTAAATAACTTGCATAGGAATTAAGATAAAATAGTCTGCTAACTGGTCTGCAGCTTACAGTAAACTTATCTTACAATCATCGATTATTTAATTACGATTGGAAATATCAACGATACGTTCTATGGTGAATCATTTAATTTAAGATTAAACGTTTGATTTTGTTGTACGTACGTTAAGTTACAGAGGCGCGTCAAACTAAATTGTGCTTAATTTCTGTAAAGCGTGCCGCATACAGGACGACAGAGGCGTTTAACGATTAATTCCTGTTAGACGGAGGCGTTTGGTCATTAAATTTTTAACCCAGGAGGGAGTTTATGATGAACAACAACTGAAATGTAACGCGAAATGTTATTTACTGAGTTCTTAAACTGTTACACGTATTAATCTACAACTTCATTTTTTTAAACAATGTGCATCAGTAGAATTGATATTTCAGTCAAAATCATTGGTTAATTTGGAAAACATCAGATAAACTTTAAAAATAAAATATATCAATTGCGCCTCAGGATACTTATTGAGAGAATGGTACAAGGAAAATTCAAAAAAATATCAAAATAGGCAGAGAAAAGTAAATATAAAATTAAATTGTTTAGGATTCACCGCATTAGTATTTACACAACTTAGCATTTTTAGCAAATAGTGTAGCCGAAGCTAAAACCCAAATAACTACAATAGAAAGAATAACAGAGTTAAACATTTCATACGAGAAAACAATTAATTAGTCTTGTACAGACTCAGACCGACCATTCCTGAGAGAATATGGTTAATTGAACCCCGACCATCAAAGTACACCGATAACCCCGTCTAGTATTTAAATCCGTATAGGCTAAATGTAATTACTTTTATTAGGATTTTATGCAGGAACCTTCGTCTCCAAAAATCAGCTGTTAAACATCTGACTGGCGGCGATGACTTTAACGCTGGACTAAATAATAAAAAAGAACTGCAACTGTTATATAGGGGAAATTAATTAGATCGAACCGATTTCTTTAAATAATACTAGTAGAAAATGTTCATGTTGAAAATAATCAAGCATGCGTCACATCACTGTGAGCTTCAACGTCTAGCATTACAACAGCTCCACCTCGCCCCTCGTCTTCCAGCATTGCCTTATATACACATAATTGAAAATAATGTAAGGTTATTTAGTACAATAAGTAGATAAACTATATAATGAACTGACAATAATTAGAACTGAATACACGAGTAACGTATCTTATTTATAAATATACACGATGTTGTTAGAATGTGCTCGTATGGTTGGGTGAGTGAAATAATCATACAAGTAGTATGTGGAAAATGCAATCCGGCAATAACTGTGACTAACGTCCGCGTCAAAAGTAATAGGAACCCGAGTTTGAAGCTCAATTGTTAAAAAACTACTGCATCGATTTTAACGGACTATATGTCAAATTAATGCCTGTTTAATTCTGCGTTTAACGGTGAAAACTTTAACGGTGAAATTTTTATCTACTTTTTTTAAAGTGATATTGACATTGGAAGAAAAAAAGTACCCGTTTTTGAAGACATTTTACGGATTGTGCAAACTTATTGGTATATAACTCCGTAAATACTCATCCGATTTTAATGAAATTTTGTCACAGTTTAGATTAGAGTGTTGCTATTGTGCACACTGAATCTCAGGACCATAGCTTTTTTATTTCTCTATTTTTTGCGCTTTTTGCAACCCCTTCCTATCTCGCCAACCGATAACTTTCTGAATTCGCGACCGGGACCGTTGGATTCGCAGTAGATTCAATAATATAAATCACTTATTTATTTAATTCAGCGACTGCTGAGTCTTTTGGAATTAATTTTTTAAATTGTGGACCATGCGGGGGGTAGAAAATCTCGCTACTACGTTGCCGGTTCGTGCAGGACGCCTAGCATAAGCAATGTATTACCTTTTCTTACCTTTACACAAACCTGTTTCTGATTGACAATAGGCCTATTATACTTGTTTATTTTATTTAAGACATAATGAATGATTCTGCATAACAATTTTAAAAGGAAGTAATTATCTATTCATTTCTAATGTGTCTCTAAATAGAATTGTAATACACTGAATTGTATACAATTATTTATTTTCTGAAAAATTGAGCCTTTCTGATAAGTAAAATAGGGTTGAGGAAAGTAATAATTTTAAACTAATTATTATTGAGTCATTTAAACAACTTAGTCATCCGAACATTGATAGGCCTACAGCGGATGTAGCTGATTCGTATTTAACCGATTAGATCGACATATATGCACAGACCTAAAATACAATTGCATAAAGTACCTTGTGTGGAACAACTAGTGAAATATGCCAACCATGCGAAAATTCTCCGAAGGTGAAATAGCAATGATTTTAAGCGCGATTGTTTTTTTCAAACGCGAGCGTGAAAAGTGTGAAGATAAGCGATATCCAGTTTACAAGTACGTTGCCGAATGCCTAGATGTTTCTTACTCGTCCGTCAAAAAATTGCCGCAAAAAATAAGGTTGATGAAATCAACATCGAATCACCGTAGGCTAAGAAGAGAAAAATTGCGAAAAATGGACGTCCTTCTATTAATATTGATCAGTTTACTATGTATGTTATTCGTAGACAGTTATTCGTAGACTATGTATGTTATTCGTATTTACTATGTATGTTATTCGTAGACAGATTCATGATTTTTATTTGAATAAACTGTTCCCTACGATTAAAACTTTGAAATTCAAATTAGAAGAAAGTATGAAAGATTTCCCGGAAATGTCACTGAGTACTCTCCGTAGAGCAGTTAAAAAGTTGGGATTTCGGTTTAAAAAATTTAATAAACGCGCTATTTTAATGGAATCGATGAATGTCGCAGCTTCTCGTCACGAATTTCTTCGAAAAATTAAAAATCTCAGATCAAAAGGATACAAAATCTTCTACAGTGACGAAACCTGGTGCAGTAAGAATCACACTATGGCCTACGGATGGCAAGAAAACGTAACCGACTCTTTGCTGCAAGACTTTAACAATTATGACGTATACAAGAATCACTTACAAGAAATCTTTGGTTGGCGAGGAGGATTCCAAACTCCAATTGGGAAAGGAAAACGTGTAATTATATTACACATTGGAAGCGAAGCTGGCTTTTTGGAAGGAGCACAGTTGTGTTTCATCGGTAAAAAAGGCAGTTCCGATTATCATGCAGAAATGAACGCTCGTCATTATGAAGAATGGTTTCGAATGGTCCTTAATCTTCTGCCAGAAAATTCAGCAGTAGTAATTGACCAGGCGTCATACCATAAAATGACAGAACCTTCAACTAGAAACCCGACAATGGCTTGGAGAAAAGCGGATATTATTGAATGGCTCTTAATGAACAAAATTTCATTGCCACCTGATGCTGAAAATTTTGAAATATTAACTAAGCCTGTCCTAATGCAACATGCAAAACCATTTTTTAAAACACCTAAGAAAAGACTGGACGTTATAACTAAAGAGTTGCGCCCAGATGTTGAAATTCTGTGGCTACCCGTCGCGCACTGCGAATTGAACGCCATTGAGTTGATATGGGCATATGTTAAGAACAAACTATTGCGAAAGTAAATTTTGCCAATGCAGCTGAAAAAGGAAACCAAATGGAAGTAATGGAACGGCTTTGTAAACAATCGTTGCATTCAGTTACGCCTGCTATATGGAAAAAGTGTATACAGCATGCACAAAAGATCGAAGAAAATTATTGGAAAAAGGATAATCTGATGGACGACTTATTAGAAATTGCCCCGTAATTATAAATTTTCGGAGTTCTGATTCATCATCTGAAATGATACGGAAAAAACAATTGACGAAGAGTCATCCGATTCCGACTACTAAAATTAAAACAAGTTAGTGTAAATTAAACATGATAATGCAGAAATGAATTATATGTAAATAAATATTAATCAGTTATGTAAATTAATTATATTTAAACATGACAAAGGCTTCACAGCCGCTTTTTGTAAATTTGTGTACTACCATTTAATATGCAAAATTGATAGTTCCATATTTTCTTTAAGCGGCTGTTTTAAGCAAACATCAACACTGGCTTCTCAGCAATATAAGATTAATTACGTGTGTAGGCGAACTCATTGATGTAAGGTAAGCTTGAAATGATTTTTTATTCAATTAACTATTCATAAACTATATTATTACAAATTTACTAGCGATATGAATATAATGGATTATGAGATAGTGGAATAAAATCGTTGTACGAAATGCGGTATACCACAATCTTATATTTGGTAACATTAGAAATGAATAGATAATTACTTCCTTTTAAAATTGTTATGCAGAATCATTCATTATGTCTTAAATAAAATAAACAAGTATAATAGGCCTATTGTCAATCAGAAACAGGTTTGTGTAAAGGTAAGAAAAGGTAATACATTGCTTATGCTAGGCGTCCTGCACGAACCGGCAACGTAGTAGCGAGATTTTCTACCCCCCGCATGGTCCACAATTTAAAAAATTAATTCCAAAAGACTCAGCAGTCGCTGAATTAAATAAATAAGTGATTTATATTATTGAATCTACTGCGAATCCAACGGTCCCGGTCGCGAATTCAGAAAGTTATCGGTTGGCGAGATAGGAAGGGGTTGCAAAAAGCGCAAAAAATAGAGAAATAAAAAAGCTATGGTCCTGAGATTCAGTGTGCACAATAGCAACACTCTAATCTAAACTGTGACAAAATTTCATTAAAATCGGATGAGTATTTACGGAGTTATATACCAATAAGTTTGCACAATCCGTAAAATGTCTTCAAAAACGGGTACTTTTTTTCTTCCAATGTCAATATCACTTTAAAAAAAGTAGATAAAAATTTCACCGTTAAAGTTTTCACCGTTAAACGCAGAATTAAACAGGCATTAATTTGACATATAGTCCGTTAAAATCGATGCAGTAGTTTTTTAACAATTGAGCTTCAAACTCGGGTTCCTATTACTTTTGACGCGGACGTTAGTCACAGTTATTGCCGGATTGCATTTTCCACATACTACTTGTATGATTATTTCACTCACCCAACCATACGAGCACATTCTAACAACATCGTGTATATTTATAAATAAGATACGTTACTCGTGTATTCAGTTCTAATTATTGTCAGTTCATTATATAGTTTATCTACTTATTGTACTAAATAACCTTACATTATTTTCAATTATGTGTATATAAGGCAATGCTGGAAGACGAGGGGCGAGGTGGAGCTGTTGTAATGCTAGACGTTGAAGCTCACAGTGATGTGACGCATGCTTGATTATTTTCAACATGAACATTTTCTACTAGTATTATTTAAAGAAATCGGTTCGATCTAATTAATTTCCCCTATATAACAGTTGCAGTTCTTTTTTATTATTTAGTCCAGCGTTAAAGTCATCGCCGCCAGTCAGATGTTTAACAGCTGATTTTTGGAGACGAAGGTTCCTGCATAAAATCCTAATAAAAGTAATTACATTTAGCCTATACGGATTTAAATACTAGACGGGGTTATCGGTGTACTTTGATGGTCGGGGTTCAATTAACCATATTCTCTCAGGAATGGTCGGTCTGAGTCTGTACAAGACTAATTAATTGTTTTCTCGTATGAAATGTTTAACTCTGTTATTCTTTCTATTGTAGTTATTTGGGTTTTAGCTTCGGCTACACTATTTGCTAAAAATGCTAAGTTGTGTAAATACTAATGCGGTGAATCCTAAACAATTTAATTTTATATTTACTTTTCTCTGCCTATTTTGATATTTTTTTGAATTTTCCTTGTACCATTCTCTCAATAAGTATCCTGAGGCGCAATTGATATATTTTATTTTTAAAGTTTATCTTGCTTTAGCTTATCCATAGAAAGGATATTTGTAAGTCTATGTGAGATCTAAAATTTAATCCACATGATTTTAGTCTTATTTTTAGTGGGTTACATTGTTGATAAACAGTCAGTTTGTTTTTTGTTTTTAACCCTAAGCGGAAAAAGAGGGGTGTTATAAGTTTAACGTGTGTATCTGTGTATATGTCTGTGGCATCGTAGCTTCCAAACGGATGAACCGATTTTGATTTGGTTTTTTTTATTTGAAAGGTGACTTGATCAAGAGAGTTCTAAGCTATAAAAAGGAACAGAAATCTAAAAACAGATAATCACTAATTGCCGCTTAACTTAGCGTTGTACAAAACATTTTAAAATAAAAGTTGTAGGTTTTTGAAAGTTCTGCAACTCTAATTGGCCTATATACGTTTTTGCTCTAAAATGCTTATTAAGACCGCAATCAGAAAATCACTAATTTGTATCTGTCTCTGGCATTGTGGCTCCCAAATGGATGAACCGATTTTGATTTATTTTTTTGTTTGAAAGGTGACTTGATCGAGAAAGTTCTTAGCTATGGTTCATTAAAATCGATCAACTGTAGTAGTAGTTTATTCGTGCGATTTTCTTTCACAAGTGTTTTTAGATTTGTTTGCATGTATTTCAACAGAGGCATACACTAACAGTCAATTCAAAGCTTTCTGTCACCTATATGGAACCTTAATTAGGCTATATGCAGTATTTTTCTGTCATATAGTGCCTTTTATTAGCTGACAGATTTGGCTAGCCTGGAGTGTAATACAAAAAATATATGACAACGACGATAGAAATTCACTGGATTTTATTTAAAAGCAAACCCCGCTTCTGCGTTTCACATTTATAAATATTATATTTAAAAATATTACAACACTGTACATTGAAAAACTTAGAATCTTTCTATTAAGTAGGCCTAATATAAGTTTCTTCTATGATCAGTAGGAAACTAAAAATAATCCCGTAAACGTTTTGTGTATGCAATACCAAAATATTATGTATCGGTAAAATGAATAAACAAATCTTCATTCATTCTATACTCAAATAAAAATAGGTAAGTTATTACCAAATTCAAAATTTCAATTTTGGGTTAGGATAATTTCTAAAATCTACAAAATTTCAATTATTCATAACATGGTCATTTAAAAAACATGTAAAACTTAGGTTACTGGCCTTTAAAGAGGACAAGAATATGTAAATAATATGTACCTAATCCAAACATACATAATGTATCAATGATAAAACTTACAATGGTATTACGAGTTCAATAATACACATCATAATATTTACGCTATTACATTATACACTTATCTACGTTAGTACCCGTATTGACAACCGACATTCACCAGGCCACGATAAAAGTACAAATGTAAAAGAAATACATAATGTATTCAGAGGTCGAAAAAACTTAATTTAAATTCCCAGATAAATTTCACTTCTAAAAATAAAAGTGTGTATTTCTATTCATAAATCTTCGTAAACCAGTAAATAAACTGATTAGGCATAAAAGCCTTATGCATAAAATAATTGTATGGCAACATTGATTTATGGGTAAAATTATCTGATCAACTCGAGGGCTTTGTTGAATTGCCCAACTGGACCAAAGTAACCCTATTCATATTTGGAAGTGTGTAATGTTTTGATTTTATAAATGAGAAATTATTATTTTTCGTGTCAATATTAATATTATACACTGTTGTTTATTTTGTACTATTTTATTAATAAAAATAAGTCGATTCAATATTAGCTTATGATTTAGAAATATGGATAGCAGTGGAATGCAGTTGGCAGAAATAAAATTAAAGAGAAGTATTTTAGGAAGACAAGAAGAGGTAAAATGAGAGATAACGTAAGTAGAGAGAAATTAGGGATGGACAGACAAAACTACGATGGTTTGTTCATGTCAATAGGATGGAGGAGAGTAACTGCCTAATCGAAAGCTGTACTTGAAGATGGAAGGGAAAAGACCACAGAGCATACCAAGAGTGAATAAATGGGTTAAGTTATGGGTGATTAAGAAAAAGATGTGAAGTCCAAAGAGCAATGAAGGAGAGGTGGTTCAGTGATAGAGGTGGAGAAGAGTTGTGTTGGGGCTGACCCGAGGAAACTTGGAAGA
The DNA here is from genome assembly GCA_035578175.1 of Catonia carolina. Lineage (NCBI taxonomy): Eukaryota > Metazoa > Arthropoda > Insecta > Hemiptera > Achilidae > Catonia > Catonia carolina. The sequence continues at coordinate 90,243,757 of JAQMRL010000002.1, forward strand.
ATGATAAAGATGATGATATCTATTGCATTTCCATACTGCTATCTAGTCAATGCACTAATTTCAGCAGCACAACCGGTAAGGCAGCACACAGGTCTGGTTTAGTTAAAACGTCAAAAATTTTATACAAGTCCGTCAATTTTGTGGATAAAATGTTCTTACTATTCCCAGGTTATAGCTGTATTTTTATAAAATAACATAACAGGAACGGTTTCCACTTTTATGAATTTCCAGACCCTAGCCGGGAATCGAACCCGGGACTTCCACTTTACAGACTGTCACTTCAAACACTACGCCTTGAGTAACCAGATCTGTAATTTATTTTCCTAAAAATGCCATTCGAATCTAAAATAAAAAGTAAATGAAGAAGCAGAAAAAGAAGGACTAGAGATTTGCTTTAAAAAAACTATATACATAACGAACACCAAAACAGTCATGCGTCTCTTGAAAACAAAATACGGGAAAAATTAGAAATGTTGATAGCTTTAAATACCTCGGGGAGATAATACAACCGAAAAACAGCGAAAAGGAAGAGAGCAACAGCAGACGAGGAAAGATGGCCGGTACATTCCGAGGAACTCACCACATGTATAAGAAAGCACTCTCAAGAAAAGCCTAAATTAGACATTATAATACTGTGTTACAACCTACGTGTCTGTATGTGAGTGAATGCCTTAGAATGATCGGGAAGGTTAATTTTAGAGAAGCAGAGAAATTGAGAGAAAGATCCTCTGCCAGTTAAATGGGTCCGGAGAGAGTAGACATACAATATAGGTTACGAGGTCGAGAAGAACTGTATAAGGAAAATGAACGATTAATGGAAAGGATTATAAAAAGGAGACTAAAATTTTATGGACACCTGTATACAATGGATGACAATCGGTTGACAAAAATAATTTTTAAGACACTAAACAATTAATCTAAGGTGTCAGATAAACTGTTGAAAGAAGTCAGAAAGGACATTGAGAAAACCGGAGTAAACCGAGAAAACTTAATGAACCGAATTAAATACGGGCAACTAACTACAAACTTTAAGGACTATCATGTAGAAAAGAAACTGAAGACCGGGTGGACAGAGAAAATGGGAAAAGCTTTTAGTGAACGAATGCTGAAAATGAGGGCTGCAAAAAGAGCTTCCAGAAAGGTTTAAAGTCACCTCACGTGGTCTAAAATAAATTGGCTGTATACGAAAAAAATGGATGAACTATATATTGTGTAACTGGGACGATTACACTGGCAGTAAAGATAGTTCAATAATTTTTCCCATATTAGGATAATAACAATATTTGAAACCATAATATGAGAATGAATAATGTTGTAAAGTAAATTAATGATAAGTAGGCCTATAAATGTTTAAAAATAAACATTATAATTAGAAATCATACGTAGCCTAAAAATAAAATAAGAACACCATTATGTGATTAAAAAGGAAATTTTAGTTGTAAGTGTATTCTTAATCTGTTTAGTTAATTGAGATTAATTTTACAATTATAAATTAATACATTTTTGAAAGCATCTTATTATCTAAAATAAGAAATATGCCTAATAGTCGAATGATGGGTGTATCCTTCCACATGTAACAAATGTTACAGCAAGGTCTCTCGGCCTACTAGACGGGGGGCTAGTGATGAGCCAGAACACTGTTGAGATTAGTAGAGAATGATATTTAATAGATTAACAAAGAAGGTATTGTATACAGCGTCAATGCAACTAACCGTGCCGGTGGTTTGATACACAAGCATACATTTGTTATGGCCTATCCTTTTTTTATTACTTCTATGCGAATAAATTACTACTTACATCTGGTGCATGATTCCCTGTCAGATTCCTGTTAATGAATCAACAACATGCACATATCTCGAAACAATAATTAAAATCGTTTCGTGGTAAAATGAACTTGAAATTTTATTAACTTATTAATCTATCAATTTGCTTACCAATTTTAAATTCTCTCGACTCAATTGTATAAAAGAATCAGAAAATATTGCTATGGTTCAAAATTTCAAATCGGGATTTTAACTGATCTTCAAATTTCATGACTCCGAAGCCAAATATAAGGTTTTAAGGTTTTAACGAGGCCAAATATAAGGAAGTTAACTAAATAGTCCCAAAATTAAGAGAACAACTCAGATTCAAAAGGTTTTTTCAAAAAAAACGGCTCTAATTGTGCTTTGATAAAAATTTCCTTATTTACTGCGTTATATAAATGGGTATTAATAGTATTCCTTTGGTACTACTGTGCATCATTTGGGTTCTATATTTGTTTTCTTCTTCTTCCTTCAAGAATTAGGTAGACATGTTTCGAAATCTATATTCTAAAACGTCCAGCAACATCTCGCATGTCAACTGGTTTATGCCCAACCACCATCACAGAAAATACGGAAATTACGAAATACATAAATACGGACATACGAAAATTCGGAACTCATCCTACCCGGCTGCTTACACCACCGTCTTGAGTTATAGTTGTCAGTCCAACTGGTTTCTACGGCAGTAGTCCCGGGTTTAATTCACGGAATGGTCTGACATTTTCATCAGTCATTTTCATCTATTGCCCTTAACCATTAGTATTTACGTGCAAACCAGTTGGATGTAAAACAAAAATAAAAAATTCAAAAACCTCTAAATCAGCCCTTGTCAGTCCTGGTGCTTGTTGAGCTCCAGGGCTTGAGAAATGCATTAATTTCTGGATGCAATATTTATTTTTGTTGAACCAGATAAAAGTGAAGTCTCTACCCATTTAAATTAACAGTCAGACGTAAAGTAAAAAAAGAAATGGTTTGTAATTAGAAGTATATTAATTATTAACATAGTGTAATTGATAATTAATTTCTACTATTGTTTTTTTGTATGTAATATTGGTTCTGTTACAGGGCCTCTTTAGGCCAGTTGTAAGCAATGTTATTGTCATAAATAAATACATCAAAATCCACTCACGGACTTACTCACTTAATAATCTTTAAAACCACAAGACCTAGCCACTTAAATTTTTACATAAAAATTTCATATGGGTCGTAGGTGCTATCAAAGAAAGGAAGGAAGGTGCTTCTAAAGGAAGTAAATGGAAAATTGTGAAAAATATTTTTTACAAAAGTTCAGCGTTGATGTGTATTTTAGGTCTAAGATGCACATAATTAAAATTAAAGAAATTCAAAATGGCAATTTTATATTCAATATTTTCTTATTCAACACTTAGTATTAATACGCAATTTACGACACTATGCAAATTAACTTTTCCAAAATTAAATTGAATTAATTTTTCCAAACTGGCAGCCTTTAACATAAAATATTCATGAAACCAAAAGTAAAAAAAATAAAAGTGGTACATTTTTTCTTCCAAAGTTCTTCTACCAAAGTTCATCAAAAAAATTTGTCGTTTTCTTTTAACTCTGTTTATTCATTGGGCCGATATAGCTAAGCTGTATTGTATACTTAAAAAAGTTCGCCTGGAACAATTTCCGATTGTCTACTGAAAATTCTGAAAGCTAATTTAACTAAAAAAAAATCAAGTTTCTGAATATAACAATACAATGTTGTACGTTCAGTAAATACGATATATTTTTATATTTTACTATGTGAGATGCCTACGTAAGGCTTACCTTGTGCGTAGGTAATTATGTGAGGTGATTTACAGATGAAAAACTCCCAGACCTGAGCGGGAATCGAACCTGGTATCTAACATAGAAGCCGATTGCACTGACCACTACACCAGAGGGCCGGCTAAATGCTGTATTAATTATTGCGAAGCGGAGCGAGTGGCGGTTGCTAATGGTGTACATAATTTATTTAAGAATCGTAAAAATAAGAGTAACTTACTTAACCTACTTATTTTATGAACAACTTACTTTTTTATGATACTCAAAACAATAGTATTACTTGTGACTAAAACTTATATCTGAGGAAAACCCGGAGAAATAGGAAACAAGTAAATGAACAGCATTGTTAGAAAATCCTTACATAATTGTATAAAAGACACGTTAATAGACTATAAAGAATAATGATTTGTAACCATTATTTATATTATTCAAATTCCCCGTGTGAATTTATAAACATAAATGAAGCTATTATACTAATATTACAAACTATAAATTAATAATAAACTATCTATAATGCTTGTTAGTTTAAAAAAACAAATTATAACTTGTTTTATTAAAAAAAATCAAAATCAAAACAAAAACTATAATATTTGATAGTTTAAATGAGTAATAATACTAACTGCTAGTATAATAAGTGTATCTATTACATTATTACTATTTGACTATTAAAATTAATAATACGAGTATGTTGTTTAAAGAATTATTCAGGAGTAAATATCTGCCATTTTTTTAATCCCTAATGTGTGTAAGTCGTAATCTGTTCAATTTAATAAAAATAAGTAACCTCATGACCCAATGAGATAAGGATGATATGTATTACTTGTAAATGAGGTGTAGTCTTGTACAGATTTAGGCCGACTAATGCTGAGAGAGTATGGTTAATTGAATTCCAATCATCAAAGTACACCGACAACTATTGTCTAGTATTCAGATCTGGATAAAAGTAACTACCTTTACTAGAATTTGAATCATGGAATCTTTGTCTGCTGTTAAACCATGAAAATCAGCTGTTAAACAACTGACCCGCGGCGACACCAGTACCACTAGACCAATCCAGGTGGTTATATTTGTAAATTACTACATAAAGGGATAGTTCTCAATTCGTGATGTATGTATGTTTTTTAACTGATAATTCTGAGATGTTTTTTTCCGATATGGGAGATTTCTGCTTTCATATTCCCGATAACTTTTAGTTAGTTCTATTTGCGTAAATCGGGGCGATTTAAATTTGCAATTTCAAAATGCTCTGAGGCAGAGCATTATTAGAAATGTATATATTTCACTTGTCGTTTCGTCTACCGTTTGGATTATTTCAAGCACAACGATTTTGTTCATACGTAAAAGTATTAAACAGAATTTTACTGTGAAAATTATGCGTGCACACCCCACGATTTTTTATCGTTACATAATTGTAATCTTATTACTCACTCAACAAGCGGCATGCCAGTTCAAAATAAATCCGGAACGTGTTATTGCTACGTGGTTCATGTTTCTGAAACTCACTTCGACGTTGAACTAAAACTGCATAGACCGATTCAATTTAACTTACGATTTATAAGATACAAGATTCGGACCATCCGAACTTCCGACCAACTCTTGTTATTCATAAACAATACTCAACATTTGTTAATGTGTACGCAATTTAATTTGTGTTCTTACCGAATGATCAGGATACAAATGAAAAAAAAACAAATATACAGAGTGTTTCAAAATTGAATGAAATACGAAAAACATTCCATATAAACATAGTTCCGGAAACGCTTCGTTAGCGAGTTACAGCCGGCAATAGATTTTGACTGGAATTCAGTTACCCCGGTGAAATTAGGCCATTCTGAAATTTTTAAGGGTTTTATAAGGAAATCGTGGTGGCGTCTAACGGTTTTTAACCTGAAAAATCGAACAAAATAGGTCTAAAAACTGTATTTTTTTGTTTTGTTTTAAAGATATCCGACATAAAGTACAAAAAATAGGAGTCGAAAATAACATGTTTTTAGGTTTACCGTAAAATGCTTAAGTCAATTATGTTTTTATTCAACACATAGAAGATTAAATTCTGAGAAAATATCAGTTGAGTATTAAAAAACAAATTGATACAAGATATTGAAATTCAACTTTAATGAATAACAAAACCAGACTAAATTGTTACAAAAAATTAGCTCACAATTTTAGTTACAAACGAAATTAGGTGTGTGTGTGCAAATGCGCATTTAGTCTTGAACGCCACTGCATTCAGTTAACGGCACGGCGAACGTGAATTGTAAAGGCAGAGGACGGCAGCAATACGGGGACGTGCCATGCTGCCTTGATATCTTGTAGTGTAAAAGCTCTTGTGCTCTTCTTCCTTGCACTACAAAATTGAGATAGTTCAATATTTTAACCATACTAAAACTAAATCGAAGTGTGTAAAATTACACTAACCTTGAAAATATCTTTAGGCAGGAAAGAGTTATTGGGCCACCTTCGTGGTGCAGAAGAGATAGACTACGCTGGGCTTCAAAGGTTCCTGTTTAAATTCCCCACAAATGCCTCAAAAGTTTTAATACGTTTAACTGTACTGACACTGTTACTGAACCCATTGTAGTGGCTAATACCAAGTTTTTAAAGCAAATTTAAGTAAATTAACAAATAGAAACTAGGCCTTCTAAAAATTTAAAAATACAAATTTTATCTTCTACTCTTCACGGCATAGGTCGCACAGCCTGCCCGCCATCAAAATATCTTATTTTTTATTAAAAAGCTGTAAATAAAATAAATATTCCCAACGTTGTAGCGGTCTTCCCAAGCTCCTCTTTCTCTCAGACCTGTATTAGAATTCTTTTTTCCTTTATTTTTTGAAGATGTTCCATCCATTTACTGCGATAATAGCAGATTCTCTAATTTACACTTTCTCTCTGCAGCTTTTTAATTATAACGCAATTTTGAATTCTGTCCTCCCTCGTACAACTCTTGACCCTTAGCAGAAAACTCACCTCTACAGCTTGTAATTTCTGTTTCTTTCTCCCTGTAAAAACCCAAGTTTCGCCTCCACGCGATAGAGTTGGAGCTGCCATTACGTCATAAGATCTAATTAAATTATGTCTTTGAGATCTTTTCCTTAGTGAACTTCATCCTATTCCTTCCTCATACTGCCGGCCGCATTGGCGCAGTTGGTAACGTGCTCGCCTCTCATCATGCGGTCCTGGGTTCGAATCCCACTCAGGCACGGCATATTTTCATACGTTACAAATAATCATTTCATCCTTCACCGTCTGCATTAGCAGTAATTGCAGAACAGTCGGACGTTAAACCAAAAAAAAAAAAAAAACTTCCTCATACTACTATGACTATGTATTTTTGTCAATATCAGCTCTTCGTCAAAACCAATTTGGCAACCCAAAAGTTAACAGTTTGACAGCCAAAAAAATTAATGTTCCGATCCACTTAATACTACTATTAATTCACAATCTCAGCTCATACAGGGTCCCATTCTACAAACGCCATTACTTTAGGTTTTGCGCTACGTAGGCCTACATACTGCATAGATTCTCGAAAGAAAACCCGCTCTTTGGGGGGGTTCTCTTCAGACTCGACTATTAAAACTTAAACGTCAGAAAAAAACTTCATAATAACCTAAAAACCGACTTAAAAATGGAAAATAAAAAATCATTATAAAAAGGAATTTTTAAATTGTTAATTTAAATACTTAATCGGCAGTCTTATTAATGCTACTTTGGAATGCGGTGCCAAGACAAAAAATTAATAATTTCCTGACAATAATTTTTTTGACTTGACACCGTCTTCAAAATTAGTATGATAAGTAAATTGCCAATTTAATTTAATCTGGATTAAATTATAGGTTTTTGAAGGTATCTCTCTATATTATAGGCCTACTGTTTCAGTTTTCTTATTATTCTGTTTTTTTTAAGAGTGCACGTTATTTTCAACGTTGTATTTTATTCTCTTTGTTCACGTAAATAAACCATTATTAAATATATAAGGGATTTTTTATCGCCTTTAATTTTAGCTGTACCTGTTTAAATATTTTTGGACTTTGAGCAAAATGTTTTGATAACATAAACTATTAATATTACTATTAAACAGGAACTTAAACAGATTTTTCTAAAATTATTACAAAATAAATATAGACTAAACTTTTTGACCTTTACAAAGAAAGTTAAACAATTGAAACTAACACAGTTTTAAATTATTTCTTCATGTTAAAGTAACAGCTGTAAAATCTACTCTATAAATACAATAATAAAGAAAATATAATGGTAATTTTTGTAAAACTAATGTTTGTTTTTAAGTTATCTAAATATTTTAAAATATACTGCATGGTTGTATTGACGCACTTTAATTTAAAATGTTACATAAATTTTACAATTTTATCTAATGAGTAAATTAAGATGAAATAAAAATGAGTTTCGTACAGCTAAAAACCTTTGCACGTTTTAGAACAGTAGTTTCCGTCATTCATATAAATCACGTGGTTTTAATTTAACTGTGGCTAATTCAAAAGTAATGGTCATGATGTCGGGCTTTCTTTTAAAAAGCCTGAATATTTTTTCACTAAAATTCCTAAAATCGCATTAATGCTAGTATTTTAATAACAGGTCCTTACTCTTATTGGTTTTACTATTCTATTGCTGATTTACGAAAAATAGTACATTCATATATGAAACTTCCCACAACGACGACAACAGAGTTGAAGACCATAAAACAACAAAGTTCTTAAAAATAAATTCACTAAATTCAGTTAGGGTTTTTAACAAATTACTGTCTGAAAGACTCAAAGATACAAGCCTACAAATAGGGAAAATACAATTTTTTGTGTTTTATTTATGTTTTTAATGAAACATGAAACATGCTTTTATTCTGGACATGAGTTCCTTTAAATTATCTTGCGCCTAATGCTCTTCAAATATAATATATGTGTAAAATTTAAAATTAAAAAAACGTCATAAATTGTAAGTAACAAAACTAGAATATTCTAAATTAATGAATTTATTAGAATTTAAGTAAGAAGAATTCTGTATGCCTAAATATATTTTTAATTTTTCCTTGAATGTATTTTAATTGTAATTATTAATTAAAAAATAATAATTTATTTTGGTATGTAGTCATTATATTCTATTCTCATATAGGTGGCTTACAATAAATAGATTCATTTGTTTACTTCTATTGTCTGATAATCAATATACACTATCAATTAGCGGAATTAGCAAAGCCAGAAACAAAGACCGCCTCCGCGGCGTAGTGACTAGCCCGCTAGCCTGCAAAGCGAAAGGTCCCGGGTTTGATGCCCTGCCATGGTCTATGTTCTGCTAAATTTTATCTTAACAGTGCAATCGGCGTAACATCATCGGTGACACCTGTTCTTCGACGTAGATCTTAATTACTAATATGGTCCGTAATGGCACGCTAAGCATCATTATTCTATTTTTCGTTGGGTCACAAGTTTCCTTAGTGCCATGGTCAATGTAATTTTTTTAGCACCGGCTACCATAACCGGCAGCACAGACTGGTTGGAAATTTTCCTTTTTAAACAGTCGGCAAGTCACTTCTGAAGGTTTCTTTAACCGTATTATTAGTGTATTATTGGTGGAATGTATTGGTCTAGGCTAAGAATAAAATTAATGGGTTCTATAACAAAGGATCTGTTTAGGTCATACTGACGAGAGGTTGTTTTGTTTTATTACCCTTAGATAATAACGTAAAAAACAAAATTATTCTTATCGAAATAGTAGCTTACAGTTGTTATTTTTAAAAACCTGATTTTAGTTAATTTAAATGCAAATTAACTTATTTTTTAACTTTATTAGTGAAATTCACAACTGTTGCAAATTAAACAACCAGTGAATATGATAATGGGTGAAAGAATGAATGACACGACATGACTGACGTGCATGGATAGCACTATTCACTGATAGGGCTCCGACATTTTATTTATTTGTTTTTTTTGTCAATTCTCATATTATTTATTTATTACTCACATACAGTTCCTAAAACAGCAGATACCTGCTCCACTTCATCCTTAATCGCCTTTGAACGTGGTTTGGTAAATGATGGAAAGAAATTTTTCTTATAGGTTAGTTTAGCTGAGCGAAAAGAAGTTTCGAGAAGTTGAATGAAAACGTCCGTTATCAGGGGAATTTTGAGTGTTAGAAACGTAAGAGTTGACTAATATTCGTATCGTCTTTGGTTTAAACTTCTGAATCTGAGCTGTCACTGACGGTTTAGCACATCCATAAATTTGATCGGCGTACATCCGAATTAACCTAACGAGGTACTTGAATACCGTTATTTTTTGCCTAATTGGAAGTAACTAATTAACTTAACAATTTATGCATTAATATTTGCAGTATAAGTACAAATTATTGTCAAAGCGATTCACAAAGAAAATTTCGCAATTAGTTAGGCAATTTTATTAATAAACCGAGCCTGTTAGTTTCTATTGCTTGTGTAATATGTAATACATATTAATTTAATGATGGATTAGTTTCACTCACAGCTATCATCTGACATAAAACTTGTTTAATGTAATAAATACATATTACAGGCGTAATAAATTGATGCTAATGTTTATGAGCGATAAAGCGGGTGTACATGAGTATTTATAATTATCTAGGTCTTACGGTATAGGCTACCTTAGCTGAAGAAAATATTAAAGTACTTTTTATTTTAAGAATAAAAAAGTTGGTTAGTTCCTGTGCTCTAAAATTGAAGGGGTTTTGCCATCTTCCAATTTTTGTCACAGGAAAAAAATTATTTTCCGTACGCAACTCTAATGAATATAAAAATGACCATTAGGCTAATTATGACCAAATAATATCATAATAATTATAATTAGGCTAATTATAATGGGAATGATTAGAAGGATTACCAATGACGCAAGATGTATTTTGGTAATATAGACCTACCCTGAAATTTCAACATATTTGATTCAGCCGCTGCTGAGAAAATAATCCTTTAGTGCTAAAAAATTCAGTTAATGGTAAAATAAAACTAACTGAAAATTTTGTATTCATAACGACAAACAGCTGCTTTTTGATGTAGTTAAACAATAGTAGCCTACAACTAACATAATATGCATAAAACTACCTTCAAATTAAAAAAAAAAAACATTAAACGACCTATAGTCAAACTAAAATTACAAGTAATAAAAATTAAAGAAAAATTAAGAAAAAACCAATCAGCTCTAGCAAAATTTATAAAATTCATAACTTTTTTTTAAAAATTCGCAAATAAAATTTTTGCATTTATACTATTAATAAGGAAGATTTGAACTATGTCGTAAGTGAAAAAAATAAATTGGTCAAAACTTAAAATTTCAGCCTCCCGTGTGCCTTTAAACTCTGGAGAAAGATAAAAAAATTGTGTTGCTGAATTTTTAGATTTCTTACAAGTTTTAATACTATAACACCTCACTGGCTCGTTTTATAAACTAAAGAAGTTATTATCAAAACTTTTTATTAAATTGTTTTTGTTAGTAAAATAGTTTTTTCAGGTAAAAAACAATGACGACGTTTTAGATTTGTACATTACTGAATCAGGAATTCTACAGGTTACGTTCGTGGTTCTTTCTTGTCCTTTATCTACACCTATCTACAACTATAAAAAATAATAAATAAAAAGTAAATAACTCAAAATAAATGGACAACCGAAACATCCAAACGAATGCTAAGAAAGCTATGTAGTTTAAATATTAGAATATGGCACACCTATTGTAGTAAGTAAAATTCCAGTAGTAGGTATTGTGTAATTAAAATAATATATATCAACTTATAAGTTCCTGACATATCCTATATTTCCTCGGGAGTCTCCTGGACATAATTAACAAAAAAACCATTAATTTGCTATAAATAGAAAACCTATAAACTGTCTCTAAAGAACGAATTACAAGTGCACCTTTTAATTACGAATTCGGTCATTGAATCCTAGGGTTGCAGAAATCACTGAAGGACGTTCATAATTGCGCGAGACCGTTAATAAACAACAGTTAATTCAATTAAATCGAACGGAATTAGCTGACGAACTTGTCCAAGATTTAAAACCTTCCGTAATTTAATAAGTCAAGTATCATAGTATGCTGGACAAGTGATGCAACTGTTTGTTGAAAGTAAGCACTCAAAGTAGTACTTAAAGTATTTAAGTACTATGTAGTAAATTAAAGCACTTGTTCATAAAAATACTGTTACTTGTAAAAAAATTAAAACCAGCAGTAGTAGAAAACAAATATTATATCGATGTTAAAGACAGTTCCAAATTCAGCCTGAGCTTAACAGTAGGCTACTAACTGTGAGATACAAACATAATTAGCTGATCTGCAGTTATGTCACAATAGTTTATTAAAAGATTAATACTTCGTGCAGAAAACTTTGCAAAGTTTCCAAATATTTGAATTCTCCATTAGTGAGATACGAATTCGTAAATTTAATGAAAATATCAGAAAAATTTAAACCAATTTTTTTTACAAAGAACTTACCTAAAAACAGTGAAGAAGTTCACTAAGTGCTAAGGATTTAATTTAATTTATCGGATTTAAATTATGTTATGAAGAAGGGATGTCATCAGGTCTCCTCAGTTTTTTCATTTGATTTATTTAGGTAGTGTTAAACAGATAGAAAATAATTGTAGATTAATAAACAATAGCCTAATGTGTGTTTGTTAAATCTATCAGAAACATTTTTAAAGGTTTTTCTTTACTTAAATCTGGTTAAACCAAAGTCTCAACCTAATTGCTTAGGATAATGAATTATAATTAAACAATTATAACAATTAATTACTTCATAATAAACTGTAATTAATACATAAAACTATTAGTATTATAAAACTTCATTTTAATAACAAGAATAATAATAATTATTATTTATTTATTTCCGTGATATTACATAAAAAAGAAATTACCATAATACAAAATTTCTTACAGTAAACTACTATCCTATTACGCTAAAGGTGGTGGAAATTATCCCATCCAACTATGGACAAAACCATGTACTAGGATGGGTTGGAAACTTTTAAATAAATATCAAAAACCTGAAGTATTATATTTAATAGCAATTGCATTCAATACCTACTATATTTACTTACTACACTAATTTAACTAACTAACTTAACCAATACTTTGCTATTTACTAAGATTACGAAAATATTTGTAATGAAAGAACTTATTAACTAAACAAAGTAGAACTTTATACGTTTTATTTCATATTTTATCATCTAGAAGATTTTATCGACATTAATCTTCTTTTGATTTTTCGCTTTTATTGGTAAGTAAAATAAAAAATACCAATTCGATATTCAGTTTATTTTTACTTTCTTCTGCCATATAAGAATAAGTATATAGGGAAGGAAAGTAGGTAGGTACTGTTTTATGTCGATTTTTTGAAATCCAGTTTTCACTGGACATACACGTTTTCAGAACCCCTGAACCCAAAAATATGTTTTTTAGCGATTGGTTTCTGTGTGTAAACAAAGTATCTTAAAAATGGAGTACTATAGGAAGTTGAAACTTGGAACTTAAGTTAGGTACCATCACAGGATCCGACACGAAAATTTTTATCAAAATCGGTCAACCGGAAGTAGTTTATTCGTGCAATTTTTCTCTTTTTTGCGATTTTCTCAAAAACGACTTATACTACTATTTAAAAATCGCCTTATTAACTACATTTTTTACTCTTTACTAGATAGGATAGGCGACGTGCCTGCTGAAATTCTTGGGGAGGCTGTACTTTCGTGATGAAAAATGGTTTTTAAAAAGTTGTGACCTTAGTATGCATTTTAGGGCAAAAGTGTGTATAATTAAAGTTATAGGAAATGAAAAAACTATAACTTTTATTTTAAACATATTAGTGTTTTCTTTTTATCAAACTTATCAAAATCTGTAAAACCTTAGTATGCATTTTATGACAAAAATGTATATAATCAAAGTTATTGGATATTTAATAACCAGAACCTTTCACGCATTTTTTCTACAGAGCTTAGGTTAGCGTTATCAGTGATTTTCCGTAGGCCTTTTTTTAAGTTGTACAGAGGTTCATTTTCATTTTACGTCATTTAATCATGATTAAAATTATGCTGCTTTTTATATTACATTGTTTATTCATGATTAAACATAGGTTTTATTTTTCATTATCTACATTCACAAGAGAAAGTCTTGTGTTTCACACCAGATTTTTTATAGTAGTCTACGATTCAAAAATTTAAATTTTGCTCACGGTGAAATAAGTTAAATTTTTTCCGTAAAATAACAAAAATTACATACTATTTTAAAAAGGTATAAAATTTAAAAACTGTTACAGAATGTTTAATTTAAAAATAAACAATTAAAACGATAAAAATTAAAAACTTAAAATTTCTGCACAAAATGTATTTTTTTATTGAATAACCTCTCACCTGTTACGCCTATAGCCTTACACGTACTTTCGGATGTATTATAATCGGTTTATAATAAGATAACTTTGATAAATTGACTAAAAATAATTCATATTACATTTTACAACATATGAGTAAAAAATTAAAATATGATTTAATGTTAAAACGATCAAGAGGTTATCTTGAATAGCATTAACTAACAGAAGATTTAATAAAAATGTATAATATCAATTATTTAATTCTTCGTATTGTGAATAAGTGATAACTTACGGCATAGTCGGCGTCACACGTTTTTAAAACCAATCGAGTTTGTTTATGATACCTCCACGTCTGTCAGCGACCCTATCAACGGACTCACTAAAACTTATGAATAGATGTTCTACTGCCTTTAAATCATTAACTGTTTGCCCTCCCCAGTAGCTTTTAACTTGAAGTGGGGGGTACTACATTACTTTTCTTACATCCCTCAACAGGCACAGGGTATAAAACCCGCTTTACTATTTACAAAAGGGGAAATGGAAGGTGGGGGAACAACAGTTACAAAAATAATAAACCATTTCAAAATACCATTCATGATGAATTTTTTAATGTTTATCTAGTATTAAAAATCCATTAATAAATACCTTACATCAACTGCATGAATTTTAAGATTGTATTTATTGGAGTTATTAATTTTTTTGGAAGAACAATTCGTTTTCGTTAAGGGTCATAAGAGAACAGTTAAAGTATCTTTACAAATTTCTGAAACCCTTTTTTGTAACTTCTACTTCGTCACAGTCTTCCACTTTAGGTTTCTCTCTATTGGAAATTTCTTTATTGGTTTTTATCTTCATGAAAACCATAAATTTTGTATTATATTATAGTAATCTGAGCATCTCTAAAAAAAGGACCTAAGGTGTCGGATAAATGATTTAAATAAGTCAGAAAGGACATTGAGAAAACCATAATAAACCGAGAAAACTGAATGAACAGAACCAAATTCAGACAACTAACTACGGACTTTAAGGGCTTCCATGAAGAGCAAAACAAAACATAGGGTGGATAGAAGAAAGGAGAAAAGCTTACGTGAGCGAATACTGAGAACTTAGTTTGCAAAATGAGCCTCCGAAACGTCTAAAGTCACCTCACGTAGTCTAAAATTGGCCGTACATAATCTTCGTTTTTTGGTTTAACGTCCGACTGTTCTGCAATTACTGCTAATGCAGACGGTGAAGGATGAAATGATTTTTTTGTAACGTATGAAAACATGCCGTGCCTGAATGGGATTCGAACCCAAGACCGTTCAATATAATCAGTAGCAGTTCATAATTGTCACTCGAGAAACATGTTCCAAGTACACCAACTTTTTAGACAAACATTTTTAAAAAGCTCTTTCACTGGACGAGCACTTTGCAACACTTCCTCGCTCGTTCTTCGTACTGTCCGTGGAAGACAAAGCATTTTTCTGTGAAGCCGCTCCTCATTCGGTTGATTTTTTCAACTTTAAGGGTTCAAATCTCTATTTCAAACAACAGCACCGGTTATAAACACGAATGTTTTTGTGCGATAACGTTTTGGACGCTTCGCGCCTCCATTCTCAAAATCATCCACTCTTTTGACTAACTCGGGTAAATCTCATAGAAGACAGTTTAATGTAGCTTGATCATGGACTTAAAAGTTCATGACTTTTAAGTTACACTTAAAAGCTCTTAACACGAATCAAGACCCTAATGTTTCGACATTTTTGGTAATCTGTTTTTAAAATACTAATTAATAGGGGAAAATATAATTTATACGTTGTATTATGGACGTCATATCATTATTTAATAAAGAAAAACCTTTATTGGTACCTCTTCTGTGAAATGACCTTGAAAGAAAAAGATCAGTTTCAACATAAACACTCCTGAAGCGCCTTTGACGCAGGATTGTTTTCTTAATATGAAAATGTGCTAAAATTCAAATCATATATTATTCACTAATTTCAATGTTTTAAAATATTTTTAGGAACTGAGAATGAGAATCCGAATAAAAAATAAGTCCATGATTGTTAAGGAGGTTGCCTTTCAGAATTGACGCTCAGATTTGATAAGTTACTGCAATTAACATAATAGGTACAGTAAATAATTTTACGGGCATAAGCATGGAAGTAGCAGTATTTTGTTATTATTTCTTCTAATACGTAATATTTCCGTAATAGTTTTTATTGTGAATTTAAGTGATTATTTTCCTTAACAATGTTTGTTGTTTTAGCTTATCCTACAGCAAACGTAGCAAATTATTAGAATGTGTAAACATCTAACATTTTATAATTTTTATACTATTATAACATAATCTAGTATGAAGAAATGTGATATGTCATGCTTTAAAAAAATATTTTATTACATAATTTTAAAATTCAGTAAGCACCTTCTAACATAATTAGTAATTACCGTACTCATTTAGGCCTGTATATTGTTTTAAATAAAGGTAAGCGTATGTGAATTGCATTACAATTTGAGACTCTAGGGGACGGAAGCAAGCAGATGTCGGCTGAATAGTAAAGTAAATATCAAAATTATAAAGTTTTATAATAATTTGAACCTTTAGCATTTGCAACATAATTTTGAAATTATGGTAGTAAATAAAAGTAAATAAGTCGAACCTTTTAGTGGCTAAATAAAGATCAATTGTAAATTGAATTATGCTTTGAGATCAAATAGAACGGGTCCTGTAGTTAGATTCGGCTCTATGTTTATTTGTACAGCAGGCCTTCTGTTTTTTTCTAAGAAGTTATGGGAACTAATTTGAAAAGTTTTATCTTCCATTTTGGATTTAGGAAACAAGGGAAGAGGAGGTTCAGTCAAGTGATCCAGATTTTAAATTTCCAAAGGAAACTTTGAAACCCCATCAACTTATTGGACTCAAAATATAGGAAGTTACTGTAACAAATTGTAATTCAAATTTTTAATAAAAATCTTCTGAACTGAAGTACGAGTATATGTACACAGCCCCGGCCCTAGTACTTTTGCCGCCCCAAGCGAAATTCACGAGTGCCGCTCCCTCCACCTCATCAGCCCCATCAACCAAATTAATCCGCACAAAAATACATAGAACCCCTCTTCAAACGTATGGGTAATTTATTGTTATACGAATCTGAGTATATATATCTACAAAGTTAAATATAGGTGTGTGCGTCTATGTAGATCATAGAGTATCTATTGTCAAGTTTTGCATTTTGTAGTTGTTGTTGGGTATATAGTTTTTCGGATCATGATTGTAAAGTCGTATATTTATAAAATTTTAAAATAAAACATTAAAATTTGCCGCCCCCAAAATTTGCCGCCTTAGGCGGCGGCACCAGTCGCCCACCCCAAGAGCCGGGGCTGTTTGTACATCCTGGGCGATAAAAATGGTCATTTAGCTACTCCCTTGAGTTGTCCGTTCAGATAACGTTGGAGTTTACACTTGCTTAGATTCATTTCATATTAATAGTATTGTAAACTCTTTGACCCAGGATAAATCGTCTGACTCTCTCACTTTGTCTAATGTCCCTTAGGATGATTCAAACATGTCTACTAAGAAAATGCTGCAGAATTATAAAACCTGAATACTTTTTTTTATAAAACAAGCAGGCATAAATCTAATTTTGTTCTTTCTAGCATATTGTTTTTCTACAGAAGTTTCCAATCGAATTAACTAAGTTATTAGTACAATATTAATTTTTATCGTGGAGTACAGCTATGATCTAGGGTTTATTAGATAAGTGACTTATTAAAAAATAAATAATATTCTTAGTTTGAAATTTTGGATCCAATCAGCTAGAGAATAGAGTTGTACCAGCGCAAATAAACTTGTAAATATATTATTAAGTAGATTATTCGTTTATTGAAGTTGGTAAGTTGGTATAGTGGTATACAAACATACGTCCTAATTTTAAGGATCAAGTTAGATATAGGGTTGCCTTTAGAAAAATCCATCACAGTTCGATGTTACTCAAGATTTTTATGAGCCAGTATTAAAAAAATTTCGTACAGTTAAATACCATGACGTTTATACTATTTGAGTTCAAAATTCAAAACATGGAATTTTAGGGGTTGGAGTTAAAGTAATAATAAAAAATGTTACTTTTGTAACAACTTTTACAATTTTAATCTTTTATTAAACGGCTTTAGTGTGTGTTAAAAACAAAAGTAAAAATTAAATTTAAAAAAGTACTTCATTATACTTTTGCACTGGAATTTCCTGGAAATATTTGTAAATAAATAATTAATATTTTAATTAATCACCTTAAAACATTCAAAGCTGAGCAATTATGAGGTATCTCTCCAGCTGGGCTGATTACTCGTGCTTCTGTTCTCCGCTTCTATACTTACAACTGCATGTTATGTATGTTTTTTTATAGGTAGATTTTATTATTTGTGACCTACAGATAGATATTACATAGAAAGATAGACAGATTGCATAGATAGATTTTATTTGTGAACATAAAAGTAAACAATTTAACGGTTTTTTTTAAATTTTTACTTCGATTTATTTTCACCTGTTATAATAATTTATGAATTTCTTGTTTGAATGTTTTCATTTAGGCCTACTGTTACGATTTACGCATTATTTATCATATAATTTTAAACTAAAATAATAAATTATACCTATAAAGTAAATCCAAACGTGTAAGCTATTTTGCATTGATATCTGCAAAGATATTAGATTCACTGCTTCAACTGTCTTCTGAAAACCCGTTAAAAGTATGAAAATGCTATACGAAGGTATAAGATCGTGTGACGAAAATTCAAAAACAAACTGCATGGTTACAAAGAAAAAGCCTTTCTGAGGGCTATATAATAGCAACAAACTGATATCAAACAGGCGGTCTCACTCCAGAATCACTTAAAATGTTAGCAAAACAGAACCCGCTAAGCGAGATGGCAGCCTGGCGGTAAAACCTACCCATATGACCTGCAAGGCGAGTCCTAGCACTGAATGTGTTAAAAACTGTAACAGTAATAATTAATTTACAAACATTTATAGGAATAAATTAGAAATGATAGTAATAGTTTAAAGAGTTCGCAACTACTGTGACTGATGTAAACTGGTAGTGGTATTCCAATCTTGCAACAATGTAAGAGTATTTATTTTCTTCTATTCCTAGTGTTCGTAATGGCTGTTCCATGCAGCCTACCAAATAATTTAGGAAGACCATATTGTACTTGTTTTTCATATTATGTTATGGGCTTTGGGCCAGCCCAGTCAATCAGTTGGTAGAAAATTGCTATTAATTAAAAATTACACCGGTCGCGTGAGAGACTTTGAGTAGTAACCAGTTGACAGCCTCACACATTAAAAAATTCCACTGGTCGGGCTGTTCAAATTCACATATTCTGCGAGTCTAAGGTACAGCGAAAGCAGCGATCTTATGGGTGATTATCAGTAGCCTACAGTTCCTGATAAAGTAAAACTCTAAAGACTTCATGACTGATTACACAATGTATTCAATAGAATTGGCTCATCTCATGACCGTACTTTATTAATTTTACTACAGTTTATTCTGCAAGGTACGAATTTCGTGGCCAATTAAAAAACTACAGTTGCTAATGGATCCAGACAGTAGTGTTACTGATACAAATAACCTTCAAAAACAAGGAGCTAAAATTAGATTATCTTAATACATAATTATTAAAATACTAAAAAAATTACGAGTACGGTATGTCAGTACCTTTCATTGCCAAAGTAATCAATTTATTAAGGTGTAAAATTAAGAGAAATACCGCAAAAATTATAACGATGAGGTTGTTTATTGTAGAGTAACGTTATTTCAAATAAATCTGATCAGTTTATCGTAAAATTTACTCCCATCAAATTTTACTGAAGAAAAATTAGTTCATTTGCAGAAGTAATACAGATGCATTTTTAATGCAAAGTGTAATTGAATTCACCTATGCCTTTGAACTGCGGTAGATATCAGAATGAGTGAATTAAGCCCCATTGTGAGATGACGCCGAAAGCGGGTGGAGAGTAATGTAGAGAGAAATCCATTTAATGAGTTAATCGTGAAATCTTTCAAATCATATGGCCAATAAACTTGTTATTTGGTATTTAGATTCTATTTGGATTGTAAATGCTTCTAAATACCGATTTCGAAAAATTCTTCTTGCATTAAAAGTAAACGGAGAAAGTAGAAAAATATTTCTTGTTAAAAAATAATCTGTAAGGTATATTTTAAGTCAAAATATACTCACAAAAAACGTTATAAGATCGTGTTTTTCTAAAATTAAGGGATTGGGTAAAAACGTAAAACTGCACAAAAATAAAAATAAAGAAAAAAAGTGATACGATTTTTATATAATTACGAAACTGTAACATTTTAAAATCTGTTCATAATTATATTACTAGTGTTCACTGAAAGTTAAAATCTCATACCCACATTCAAGAATGCTTGATCTACAGATATTTAACAGCTTCTTATACAAATCTGTACGGCAGATCGAGTTTGTTATATCGCTTGAATCTACCAAAACCGATTTTATTGTTGTCTAAAAGACATAGAGACAAGTAAACTGGATGGTCGTGAGCCTTGTTTGATATCATTTCTTGAAAATTATTATTTCCTGCTTTATTGTTTTCACTGGTATGTCAGCATGGTACGATTGTCAACAGGGAGACAAACTTTTAGTTGCCTACCAAACATTGCTACACAAATTATATTAATAAAAAAATATAATTTGTTTATTCTCCGAAATATATTTAATTTTAAATATATATAGAAATTGGATGTTGCGCAAATCAACAGCCAAGAGGTTGGTTTAAATCCCTAGAAATTTTACTAAGTAAACCCAAGTCTGAGGTCATTTACAATACTATCTCCTATATTTTGTAACTAGGTTTAAAAGTAGATCTCCTTTTTAGTATGCTGACCTCCGGAAAAACATTTTCTTCTCCATTCTTCAGTCATTTATCATTTGATCCGACCATACAATGAAATCCTTTACTTTCATAGGAGGTAGCTCCGATTACTGTTACCTAAATTCAGATCTTCCATTCATAAATATTTCAGCCATTATTTTACCAAACATGAGTGAATTTTATAAACCAGCTGGTAATGTACATTTTAGTTTTTCTTTACTTTTGCCAACTGCACCCTGGAGGTTCCAGAAAAGGATTACAGAATAAGTCAAAAAAAAAACTGATAAAGTCCAAATATTAAATTAATTACCAACGAATTTTTTTATTAACTTTTTTAATTTTTTTTAAGTTGCATCAACAACTTGGTTGTTAGCGTCTTCGGTGGTTTATATAACTGGAGCAGTGGAATTTGCCTTGTTAAAATTTCCGGATCATATACGGGAATTGAACCCGGGATCGCCACGTTGTAGACTAGCACGTTAACCACTAGGCGTCGAAGGCGGCCTATTAACTTTTTATTACTACTAACACACTTCTTTTCTTCAGTAAAAGTGTCATTTTATCATTTTACCTAATAATAGTATATATTTAACTTCAGCGATTACATAGAAATGTATTTATTTTCAAAACATAGATAAATTATTCAGAAAGGCTATAAAATGTTTCATCAATTAAGTATCTTGTGTAGCTTTTTTAAAAACAAAGACAGGTTAGCACAACTTTATAAAGTTTGTGGTAACTTTATGATGTATTTTCTCCCTGCATAGGTAAATTTTTTTATTCAAAAAAAGTATTGTGATTAGCAACATAATAATTATGTTTCTTGTATTTTAAATACTGCAGCTACCTTTGAGGGACGTAAACATTATAATTTATTATATGTTTTTCTTTGAATCATTTCAATTGTCACTCGATATAATTGCATTATTAATATTTGTAGAAAATACACTACGATAAGTGCAGAGGTCAAACGTGATGTATCAGTTTAACCAACAGCCTACAAATTATGATTCATAAAGTATTGACTTAAGTATATTTTGATGTAACTTCGTACTGACCTAATTTCAAATTATGAAAAAGATTTGTTTACTTTGTAAGCATATTTTTATGGTAAAAAGTATAGTTATACAATTTATTAGAGTGTATTAATTACACTCACGTTTTGATTACAAAGTTATAATTATGTTGATTCAGATTATTTTTGTATTTTCCAAGTTCAAAGCGTGATGGAAAATTTTTATGTTGTAATAGGCGCATTATGTTAATTTCATTAAGAAAGGAAGGACAAACTGGTTAGTTTTATTGCAAGTTGAAAAAAATTGTTTACGTGATTTACTCTTTAATTTAATATACATCATTCGTATTAGATATTTATTAAATTTTTATTTTAAAAAATATTATAACAACAAGATTTATTCTTCATTGTAAATATTTGTTTTATGAAGGGTTCTTCACGTGTAGAGTGCATACTAATTGGATGTACATTAGAAGCGCGACCTGTACTATGCCTTTGTTTTAATATAAGAAGAGTACAACTTTTAAAAGATGAAGACTTGACACTACAGAATAATAGGCTTACTGTATAAATTATCTATTGGTTATGCCACTTATATCCAACGGTGAATTCTTTTCCTAGGTCATCTGCAGAAAAACAAAGATAGTGTTTCTTCTTGTATATAATAGGGCTAAATATACAATGGAATGTTGTTAATAAGTTCAGTCAGCGTACTTTGTTATTCAATCGTGCAATGAACTCTTTATTATAATGTGTCTAATTATGCAAATACATTATCACTAGTACAAGTACAAGACAAATACGCTCGATTTTATTTTTAAATGACAGTATAATGCAGAAAATTATATAGTAATATTGATTATGTATTATTAAACATTAAATCGAATGAATTTATTGTCAACTATTATTATTTTACGTCCGTTATAATGAAATTTCTGATTGTATGTTTGTGTCAACTGAACATTTATGAATTTATGAGAGTGTATCATTTATGAGTGTAATAGCTAACTTGGATTATTAAAATTATCGAAGCAAGAAGTTACGATGACCACCTCTGTAATTTAATCGGTTGCGTAGTCTTTTGTAGTGATGTAGCGAGCCGTAGGAAAATGATACTTTGTATCCGATACAAACGGTGTATAGGAATAGGTACCGAAGAAGGAATGCTGGAATTAATCTTGGGTTTCAAATTTAAGGTCTGAGGTCTAAATTTAAGTTAAAGCTAAAGTACCCGGTACATTTAGTATCAGGTACAAGTTACCGATTACTCGGGAGTTATTTACAAAGTAAAATAATTTAAGAAGGCGGGAAAATATTGTATTTAATATTTACTAGTATAGTGGACCCATGCGAATAAATTCGCACAATGCTCTTGGGTTTCAAACCCCTATCTATTATTATTATTTTTTTTTAATTCCTAATTTTGTGTACGTTGCAATCTGTTCAATTCAGAACAATAAGCAACCCCATGACCCAATGAGATGAGGATGATGTGTATGACGTGTAAATGAGGTGTAGTCTTGTACAGACCTAGGCCGACCATTCCTGAGAGAGTATGGTTAATTGAACCCCAACCATCAAAGTACACCGGTAACCACTGTCTAGTATTCAAATCCGAATAAAGGTAACTACCTTTACTAGGATTTGAACCAGGAACCTTCGTCTCCGAAAATCAACTGTTAAACAGCTGATTTTGGCGACGACTTTACCTCTAGACCAGAGGTTCCCAAACTTTTTTTTCTCGTAGACCACTTTAAAATTTTACTGGTTTCGGTGGACCCCCTGCTGCTACATTTCTACTATGTTCTCAAAACTCGTCAAAAAATGTGAAGATTAGATCTAACGATGGAAATTTGCGTCGCGGCTGAGTTCCTACCCTAAATTCGGAGTGGTAAAAATAAAAAGAAAAATAGTATATTTTCTTGTGTTCTATTTATTAAAATAATATGATTACAGACTTAATAGAATTAAAATTAAACATAAATAACGTAACGTAACTTCAACAATGCAAATCAACAATTAAAAAAAATAGTTATAATTTTAATGGGAGGGATGTACTTGATGGACTGACAGCAAATTATCAATATTTGGCTTCAGTTTTGAGAGGAATAACCGCAAATCTCCCCGTTCTGTGATGTTCAATCTGCTCCTTTTTTTTGTTAATAGGTTTGTAACAACACTAAAGCTTTTTTCGACAAGGTATGACGAGGGAAACGCAATCAAAAGTTTTCTCGCAATTTCCCACAGCCCAGGATATTTTTCGGGTATTTCTGCTTGCAGCCAGAATGTTTGATAGCCTTTTTTAAATTTCACCTTCAGCTCCTCATTGGTGCTAAGCTCGAGTAGTTCCTCTTGTAATACCACATTCGCCACTTCCGTTTCATCAAATGGATTTATGATCCATGGTGATATTTCCATCGTCAGAATATCTTCAAATCTATTTTTGAAGTCATCATGCAGGGCATTTAAATGTTGAACGTATGTCTGAATATCCTCATCAAGACATTCTGCCTGTGACAAGTTTGCCTTGACAACTGGGAGAATTCGCGCCGACTAATATTTTGCTTCATAAATTTCAATTTTCCAAGAAAAGCCGAAATTACACCCTTTGTTTTTATTAAATTTAGGCTGTCCCCTTGTAACTGTAAGTTAATGTCATTAAATTTTTTGTACAAATCTGTCAAATACGCGATGTCTGCTTTCAATTTGATCAGGTTTTCTTTTAAATCTGAATCTTTACTTTCCAGAAACTCTAAAACTGATTCAAAAAGTGAGTAAAATCTTGTTAAACATGCACCTTTCGACAACCAGCGTACTTCAGTATGTAAGAGCAATCGTTGGAAGTCTTCATCATTTTCGTCGCACAATTGTGCAAATAAACGGGTATTTAACGCATTGCTTCTTATTTTGTTAACTGCTTTAATTACAAATTGAAGCGATTGGTGCAATCTATTACTCAAATTTTTCGCTACCAGGTGTTGCCGGTGGATGACACAGTGAATTGCAGTTACTCCTGGTATAATTCTTTTAAGATGGCTTATAAACCCACGATATCGCCCGAATATGGCAGGAGCTCCATCTGCTGCCACCAAAATAATATTTGTAAATGGAATCGATTTTTCTTTAAAAAAATCACTCAGGACATTAAATATTGATTCGCCTTTAGTGTCCGTCTCCAAAGTTTTCGCGAATAGCAGCTCTTCATGGATTTCTTCGTCCATAACAAATCGAACATACGCTAATAATAATGCTTCATTACCAGGTAAAGTTGACTCGTCTAGTTGAATAGAAAAATGAGTTGTTTGTAGATAATTACACAAGAAGCTTTCAATATCAGAGCTCATTTCATCAATACGTCTTTGTACAGTGTTGTTACTCAAAGGAATTCTTTTGAGTACGTCAAATGGAGGTTTGTGCAGAACAGTTTTTAAAACCTCTTCAACAGCGGGTAAAATTAACTGTTCTCCGATGGTGTGCGGTTTTCCAGATTTTGCTATAAGCAATGAGATATTGTAAGATGCCCGCAAGCCATCATCGTTACTTTCAGACGTTGAAGCGAACATACTGTGCACGGTGGGTCTCTTTTCATACTTTTCCTTCAATGTTTGAAAATATTTTTAATCTTTACTTATTTTATCAGGATGACACCTTTTTAGATGATCTTCGAGCTTCGATGGTTTCATAGAGTCATTGCTCAAAACTTTGTTGCATAAAAGGCATATGGGCAATCGTTTGTCTGCCTTTGATGGAAGAAAACCAAATTTCAAATAATCAACACTGTACTGTCGACATTTCTTCTTAGATTCAGCCATGTTTCGTATCAGTTACTTACCTATAAAGAAAAAAATGTTTGTTTTAGTAATCATAAGGCGATTTTAACAGGATATGGCTATTTTAACAGAATAGAATAGGATTAATTAATTATTGCAATGAAAAAACCAAAATGCCGGCGGCAAAACTGATTTTAATTATTAAAAGCAATAAACCGCTAAAACCCATATAGAGGTTTTCAAAAAACGGCTGAATCTATTGTAATGTAATATAAAACATTTTTTGATTAATTATATTGTGATATATTTCTGTAAATTGGAAAGAAAATACTTTTAAAGAATATTTTGACATCAAAACTCCGCAATTTTAATGATTTATTACTTTGATGTACGTTACGAGTGGTACATAAAGACAAGTACAATTTATGAAAATATTTTTAGTCATTTAGCATCAGCAACTACTAGGGCACTGAAATATGTATAAACATGCAAGTCAATCATATATCTCTCCTTTAGTGAATCACCACAGTCGAGTAAATAAATAATTTTATAATAAAAAATACTAAAAGTTCAATCTTTCTCGGCTTTCTGTTCTTTTATAGAAGTATCGAATAAAAACTGGCCCTGTTCAGTATTTAATTTTTATTACGTACCTACTACACGCAAACATAACAAAATATAATATTATTACAATATAAAATAAAAGTATGTAGCCTATAACAAATAGGCAGGTACTTACTTTTTTCGGCACTGGCAAACACTGACATCGATTCACTCACACTTTTCTTTTCAAAATTCCGGAAAATAATGAGTAACGTTTGTTCTTGGCATTCGTATTTATATTGGTGAAGAATCAAACAAGTTCATGCAAGCACAGTACAAGTCGTCTTTCGTCCCTTTGCACGCCTGAACAAGCGCGAAGCGTTGCGGGCGGGTGGGCGGGCGGGCGGGCGGACGGCGCTTTGCAAGTCTCGACACGCGTTGTACTGAATATTGAATATGCAAGTTTTTACAAGTAACAGTCGCTGACCTTAAAATACACTACTCAAAAAAATTAAGGGAGGTTTTAAAAAAAGGAAATTAAAGCTAAATAAACAGGCTATCTGATCCATATGCCGGCCTAAATGAAAAAAATTTTTCAAGCCCGTGGACTAAAAAAAAGCAAAAAATTTGCGAAATTATTTTTTCGCGCTATCAGTTAGGATTGCACGAGAACCGTAGCTCCTAAAAATTTTTAGCCAAAAAATTAAATTAGAATCTTAATGCTTCAAAATGCTTTTTTAAAGTTTCAATACAACCATTTTTCACCGAAATACAGCCTGTCAAAAATCACCGAAAAATTTGGAATTTTTTTTGCTCCCTTTTTTTGAGTAGTGTATTATATATGCGGGCTATAAAGGGCTTCTGTCGTTAACTGGAAGGAGACCCCTTAATTCCTTTTACAAAAGGCTTAAGGGAACCAGCCGGGATAGAAGGCTAGTGTCCTATCCATACATTCACGTTGTGTGGCCTGTTAGTAACCATGTGACCGCTCATCAGCACGATAACCGGCTCATGGTGAACGGAACTGGAAGGGCTGCCCATTCCACCCTGGCAGACGGTGGCTCGGGGCACTCAGTCTGCCAACCAAAAAGCTGAAAGCAACAGTAAACTACAGCTTTTTCTGTCTGACTAGAATTATCGTAAGGAAACTCCTTCATGTATGATTCTGGTTAGGCTTACTTAGTATATGCAGATCTTCAAGAACTTCGAGAACTTCAAAATATGAAAAATTTATGATGGCGTCCTCTCTGGTAAAACATTCCGGAGATAAACTAGTCCTCCATTCGGATCTCCGGGCGAGGACTATCAGAGGGGACTTCATCAAAAAAATAAAAGTTTCTGAAATTCTGCGAGTTGGAACATGGAATGTTAGGAGTTTAAAACAAACTGGTAGGTTAGAGAATTTAAAAAGGGAAATGGATAGGTTGAAGTTAGATATTGTAGGCATTGGTGAGGTACGCTGGGATGATGAACAAGACTTTTGGTCCGGGGATTATAGGGTTATTAACACTAAAGCCATCGGAGGGCAGGGCGGAGTGGGTCTAGTAATGAATAAAAAAATTGGACAAAGAGTGACTTACTATAAGCAGTGTAGTGATAGGATTATCATGGTTAGAGTAGATACGAAACCAAAGTCTACCACTATAGTGCAGGTCTACATGCCTACGTCTTCACACAGAGAGGAAGAAATAGAACAAGTATATGAGGAATTAGATGAAGTAATAAAATATGTCAAGGGTGATGAAAATTTGATAGTTATGGGAGACTGGAATGCAGTAGTTGGAGAAGGAAAAGAAGGAAAGATAGTCGGAGAATATGGTCTAGGGAAGAGAAATGACAGAGGGAGTCGGCTGGTAGATTTCTGCTCCAAATATAATTTAGTGATAGGCAATACACTTTTTAAGAATCACAAAAGGAGGTTATACACTTGGATGATGCCAGGTGACAAGGGAAGATACCAAATAGATTACATAATGGTTAGACAAAGATTCAGAAACCAGATTATGAACTGTAAAGCCTATCCAGGTGCAGACATAGGGAGTGATCATAACTTAGTAGTAATGGATAGCAGGCTTAAACTTAAAAAACTGAAGAAGGGACAGGGAAATGCTAGGTGGGATGTAGACAACTAAGAGAACAAGACAACCAGGTAGGTTTCCAGGAGAGTATTCAAAAAGGGATACAAGAAAGAGGTAATGACACAGGAAGTGTAGAGGAGGAGTGGATAAACTTCAAGGAGGTGGTAGTGAAAGCAGCGGAAGAATGGTTAGGACATACTAAAAGAAGAGGTAAGAAGCCGTGGATTACTAATGATATTTTAGAACTGATGGATGAGCGAAGAAAATATAAAAACGCAAAGGACGAGAGAGGTAAAAGGCAATATTGCTACTTGAGAAATACCATAAACAAAAGGTGTAAGAAAGCGAAGGAAGAGTGGATCAGAGCGAAATGTACGGACATTGAAAGTAAAATGGCAGTTGGTAAAGTGGACGCAGCTTACAGAAAAATAAGGGAAAACTTTGGAGAACGAAAGATGAAAGCTGTTAATTTACAAAGGGCAGGTGGTAAACCATTGTTGAATGGCCAAGAGAGAGCTGAAAGATGGAAGGAATACGTAAACCAACTCTACAGGGGAAAAGAATTAGAATATGATGCGATAGAACAAGAAACTGATGTTGAAGAAGATCAAAGAGGGGACCCTATACTACGAGAAGAATTCGATCGGGCACTTAAGGATATGAATATGAATAAGACACCAGGAATAGATAACATACCATCGGAATTGTTATTACGATGTGGCGAAGTTGCTCAAAACAAATTATACAAACTTGTGTGCAGAATTTATGAGAGTGGAGAGGTACCACCGGACTTTAAAAAAAATATTATGATTCCAATACCAAAAAAGTCAGGAGCGGAGAAGTGTGAACATTACAGAACTATCAGCCTAACATGCCATGCATCTAAGATACTGACAAGAATTATATACAGGAGAATAGAACACCGAGTAGAAGAAGTATTGGACGATGACCAATTTGGATTTAGAAGGAGAATGGGAACTCGAGATGCAATATTGGCTCTGAGACTGATTATTGAGAAAAGGATACAGAAAAATAAAACTACTTTTATGGCATTTGTAGATTTAGAGAAAGCATTTGATAATCTGGACTGGAGTAAAATGTTTAAAACTTTGAAAAGGCTAGGAATTAAATACAAAGAAAGGAAAGTTATCTACAGTCTGTATAAGAATCAAACGGCTGTTTTGAGAATCGAGGGGTACGAAAAAGAGGCTGCTGTAAGAAAAGGTGTACGACAAGGTTGTTCTTTGTCACCACTACTTTTTAACTTGTATATAGAAGAGGCTATAAATGAAGTGAAGAAGAAATTTGACGCAGGAATAAAAATTCAAGGAGAGACAATAAAAATGCTGAGATTCGCCGATGATATAGTAGTATTAGCCGAGGCAAAGAATGAACTAGAGGATGCCTTAAATGGAATGGATGAGATCTTGAGGAAGGATTACTTCATGAAAATTAATAAGAACAAAACGAAAGTGTTGTGCAGCAGCAAGAGTGGTTTAGAAGAGATGGGAAATTTAAAAGTAGGCAACGAAAACATACAGGAAGTTGGGGAATTCTGCTATCTAGGGAGTAAAATAACAAAGGATGGTAGAAGCACAAGTGATATCAAGAGTAGAATTGCTCAAGCTAGAAAAGCCTTTGAAATGAAAAACAGCTTACTGACTACAAACATTGATTTACAGATTAGGAAAAATTTCTTAAAACATTATGTTTGGAGTGTAGCATTATACGGAAGTGAAACGTGGGTGATAGGGGCTGTAGAACGGAAGAGGATAGAAGCTTTTGAAATGTGGTGTTATAGGAAAATGTTGAAGATTAGGTGGGTGGACAAAATAAGTAATTTAGAGGTTCTTAGGCGAGTGGATGAAAAAAGAAGTATATGGAAGCATCTTACCGAAAGAAGGGATAGGCTAGTGGGGCATACCCTAAGACATCCAGGTATTGGGCTATCAATAATGGAGGGTAATATTGAGGGAGTAAATTGTAGAGGGAGGCAAAGATTAGAATATATAAAGCAAATTACGAAAGATGTAGGGTGTTACAGGTATGTAGATATGAAACGAATTGCGCAAGATAGAACAGCTTGGAGAACTGCATCAAACCAGTCGAGAGACTGATGACAAAAAAAAAATTATATATGCCTACATTGATAGGTAAAGCTAAGCCAATATTTTTGTTCTTTACAATCGAAACCAGATAAATTTTCGTGGACCCCCACTTACAACTTGTGAACCCCCATTTTTTTTCACGCCAACGTAGACCCCCGTTAAGTCTCCCGTGGACCGCTGGGGGTCCACCTGGACCACTTTGGGAATCTGGGCTCTAGACCAACCCGGTGGATTAAAATTTAATCTATTATTAAAAATTACTAAAATTTAATCTATTATTAAATCAATGATTTAAGTTAACAACAAACATAACGGTTCTTAGAAGAACAGTGAGTAATGGTTTTAAACTAAAACGTTAAATAAAACAACACCAGCATTACAACGTGTTAATCAAACCTGAAGGGCTCTATGTCTCTGAATGTCTAACTTGCAGTACAGGTGGAGGAATGCTGGAGACAGAAAAGAGGGAAAGAAAAATCCTAAGGAAAATCTTGTGACTCATAAAATCAGACGATAGAACGTGGAGACTGAGGTCCAATAAAAACCTGTATAGACTAACGGATACGTTTAGAACCACAGTTAGGAAAAGAAGGGCGAATTTCACGAACATCTCAACAGAATGGATGATAGTAGGCTGACTAAAAGAATATTCACATATTTAAATGGGATCAAGACAACAACTGAATGGTTTAAAGAAGTGGAAAGAGACCTCGATGAAATGGGAATACAGAAAAGGCTATTCAGGACAGAGGCACATTTGGGAAGGCCGTAAACGACTTCAAAGTTTTTAAAAGCCGAAGCACTGATTGTGAAAAATCAGCATATACAAGGTGTGGCTGTTAAATAACGAGGCTAACGTTGTAAAATATTTTATTTTTATTTTATACATAATCACTTATTGTCACCTTCAATATACACTCCTTCTCTATTCCTACAACGCTCCATGCGAATTTTCCATTGTTGGAAACAGGGCTGGAAATAATATTCTGTCAGCTCCTTCAGGACACGTGCCACTTTCTCTTTTACAGCTTCCACAGACTCAAATCTTGTCCCTTTTAATGCAGATTTCACCTTAGGAAACAGGTAGAAGTCACATGGTGCAAGATCTGGTGAATAAGGTAGATGTTCTAACAATGAGATGTTGTACTTGGCTGGGAACATCTTGACAGATAATGCGGAATGAGCTGGCGCATCGTCTTGGTGCAGAACCCATGATTTGTCCTTACACATTTCGGGGCGTTTTTTCCTTACTCTTTGACGTAGTTTTGAAAGTACCTCAAGGTAGTAATATTGATTAATTGTTTGACCTTCAGGAACCCAGTGAAGGTACTCAATCCCATGGAAATAAAAAAAAAACAATCATCATTGCTTTAAATTTTGACTTGCTCATTCGAGCTTTTGTTTTGGCCCTCAGTGAAGTTCGGCTTTTCCAGTGCATGGATTGGCGCTTCGCTTCCGGATCATAAGTAAAAAAACCACGTTTCATCACATGTTTTTATCTTCTACCTGTTTCCTACGGTGAAATCTGTATTAAAAGGGACAAGATTTGAGTCTATGGAAGCTGTAAAAGAGAAAGCGGCACGTGTCCTGAAGGAGCTGATAGAAGATGACTTCCAGCACTGTTTCCAACAATGGTAAATTCGCATGGAGCGTTGTAGGGATAGAGAAGGAGTGTATATTGAAGGTGACAATAAGTGATTATGTATAAAATAAAAATAAAATTGTTTACAACGTTAGTATCGTTATTTAATAGCCACACCTCGTAAGTGGTCAGACGAAGGAAAGAAGATGATTAGTGAAAAGATGAAGAGGTTCTGGGAAGAAAGGAAGAGGGAACACAGCATCATGCGAAAAGTTGAACGTGGTCCAAAGAAGGCCAAAATGTAATAAAAAAACACCTTTAACACTAAGTCTACTGACTTAGTGTGTTGTGATATGAGAATGGACACATCCTGTATGCTTACGGAATTCAAGAAACATATGGAGGGGTAAATGTAAGAGAACCGCATTAAATTACGCTGTATTATCGCTATATTGTAAACGAAATTTACTCTTTTCAATTTTGTAAAATGGATCATATTAGCATGAATTTCAAGTT
This sequence comes from Catonia carolina, assembly GCA_035578175.1. Classification (NCBI taxonomy): domain Eukaryota; kingdom Metazoa; phylum Arthropoda; class Insecta; order Hemiptera; family Achilidae; genus Catonia; species Catonia carolina. The sequence continues at coordinate 90,276,173 of JAQMRL010000002.1, forward strand.
TAGAAATTCAACTTTTGGGTAAATCAGGAAAGAATACTAATATTTAACTATTTAACAATATTACAAAAATCTGTTCGGTAGAACTCTGTATTTAGGAGTTAATAGAATTCCCATTTAAAAAAACATTGGAAGCGATTTTGCGTTTTAAATCTTATAGATTGCATTACACTTGCAATAAATTATTTATTAGTCTAATTAATAAATTTATATTAGGTCTAATCAATTATTAATTATTGCATTATTTATTATTCTTAGAACGAATTGTACGAGTTAATCAATTTTGAAGCTTGTAGGTTGATAGAATGGACGAACAGTTATTAAGAAGCGTCAATTGTAAACAGTTTCTTAACGTAACTAAAAAACACCCCCTCTAATCCGAACTCATTGGGACTCATGCGGCTTTCGTAATGTTATGATTATTATCACAAAAGATGTGCATATAAAAAAATAATCCAAAAATAATTAAAGTTAATATTACCTATGTAGTCTACGCATTATCGGAATGGTGTTAGTCAACACACAGTTTTACACTTACAATAGTCTCTCAGTCACTGCAAGAGTACGCAATGACGTAGTCTCCGTAATCATGCCGGATTTCGGCAAGGGTCAAAAAGAAACTGATGAAATATTTTATGTAACAAGAAGAGGTTTATTCCACAAAGAGAAACCATGATTGTCATGGCTGTGCTTTCCAAGCTCAGCCTCCCCAAGAATTTCAGCAGACATGGCGCTAGTAAAGATAGACATGGTAGTAAATGAGGCGATTTTTAAAGTAAATATTAGAAGCCGATTTTTAAAAAATCGCAAAAAAGTGAAAAATCGCACGAATTAACTAGGTACTACTTCGGGTTGACCGATTTTGATGAAAATGTTCGTGTCGGGTCCTCTCGAGGTACCTAACTTAAGTTTCAAATTTCAACTCCGTTCTTGAAATAGAGTAAAGTGGGGCAAGAGTACGCATTTAACATTTCGTCAGCAGTTCTGTGTACGCCGTTACACTTACGTGTTCGAAAATTGGTGGAAAATAATGTTACTTTATTAGGTTTCAATAGAAAGTATTAAAACAAATATCAGCTTATCCATTTTCTAGAAAAATAATATTTTTCACACTTACGTCAAATGCGTACTCTTACCCGACCTGCCCCGCAAAGTACGCACCCCGTGGAGCAAAAGTAGGCATACCTTTTTTCGCAAGAATAAACCATAAAAACAAAAGCCGTCTATTTCACAATATTTTTTTATTGATAATTAAGTTGTATCATGTGCAATAACAATATTAGCATCAAATAATAGTTAACAATAACAGTCTTAAAATCAAGTTTGTATAAAATTCAAATACTTGTCTAATTTGTCTACAAATAAAAGAGAATTCATATTTAAAATACACAATTTTTTTTAAACTAAAATAGTATTAACAGTAAATATAATACCTAATATAACATAAACGTACAACCTAAAGTAACAAAAAACCTAACTTAACTAATTTTACTTAAATTCTATTTATTTGGCTAAAAGTATCCAATTTTACGAGTATTTTGCTACAAACCTTTTACCTGAGTACAAATTCTTGACAGATTAAATTAAAATAAATTTGGAAAAAACATAAAAAAATTATGTTCATATTTTTAGTCTAGTTAGATCTAATCAGACAATAGTCGCAGGTAAAACGTCTGATACGTTCATAACTAGAACAGGCCTCATGCCACCACGACACACACACTTGGCATTTGATCCAATCTTCATCAGGTGGATTGCCGTACGACTGTTCACAGACTGGACAAATCGTCGTATCACTAGAATTACCAGCCAGCATCATCCGGAAGCCTACAAGTTTGAGGATTTTTCGTTACAATCGCTTTACATTGCGCTGATACATTAGCTCTTTGTTTCTTTGGTTTTTTGCTTTAGTACCACAAATTAAGTTATTTTCAGTATCAAGTTTCCTCTTTTAACCTAATATCCGTGTTTTGGACGCTGTTAATGATAATTCTAGCTGTTGCTTAAATGGTGACGAAGTGAACACTTCTGATTTTTTCCTGTCAGTCTTCCTAGGAGGATTCCTAAAATAAAATAACAAATTTTAATAATTTATTAGTGTATTGAAACACTTAGTAAAAAAAGAAAAACATTTAGGCTAGCACATTATTTTAATTGTTTGTATTAATGTTTGCATACATACCAGTATTGTAATACCAGTAATTGTTGACTATTTTCAGAAAAAAAGAGACTATGATAGCATCGTATTAATCTGATGAGTGAAAACAAATAAAAATGTGTTAGCCTGCTACTAAAATAAATGACTAAAATATTTTCTATAGGTCTTATATAAAAAAAAAATTATAATAAGTATTTTTTAATATTCAGATAAATTTTCTCTCAATTTTAATAAACATTTATTTAAATAATTCTGAGTCATCTGATGAAACGTGTACTCTGTCTCACTGTTTGGGGTAAGAGTTTTACAATGCGAACTTTTACCCCGCAGTAAATGCGTATTCTTGCCCCGCGGTGCGTGCAGAATAATTCCGCCACGTAGTGGAGCCTAACAAACAGGCTCACTGCCAATGAACTACATGAAATTGTAGTACTGGTTTTCCTCTTTCAGACAGTGTATTTGGTTTCCTAACACATTCGTTACTTCGAATCACAGAGCTTAACTAAAGGGAACTAAATATTAGATCAGAATAAGAAAATACAAACTTACCTCATTTTCTCTGTGAAAAAACACAGAACCGACTTGAAGCGTGTTGATCTACAGTTGGGCATCACTACTTCTAACTTTGCCCCACAGTCGTGCCAAAGAAAAGTTCTTTAAAACCGAATTTCGCGCATTGCGTACTCTTACCCGCCGCGTACTCTTGCCCCACTTTACTCTATTTTATTCACGTAACACACATGCGCGCGCGCGCGCGCACACACACACACACACACACACACACACACACACACACACACACACCAATCGCTAAAAACATGTTTTGTGGGTTCAGAGGGCCTGAAAACGTGTATATCCGGTGAAAACTCGATTTCGAAAAATCGACATGAAACCAGTATATTCCTTCCCTTTATCGTACAGGGAAAGAGAAAGTAAAAAGTCGATATAATACTGATTTGATGCAAATTTTGAAGGGAGTCTATTTCCATATCATATTACTTACAGTAGGTTCACATTACAAATGATCTAATAATGATCTAATCAGGTTTTTTGTGAATGTAGGTTTACATTCACTTACAGTAGGTTTATAGGTTAACATAAGTATTCCAAAAAGTTGTGAAACAATACTTTGGGTCTAAAAAAAATTATTAGGCTTAACAATGAACTTGAACTGGGTTTTTCATTTTACGACCGATCGTTAATGGCAGTTTAATGTTGTATGATAATTTTCAAACCTAGATTTTTATTACTTATTAACACAGTGTAGTAAGCCTACTGTTCTTCTTCGAAGAAAATTTTTTTCTTAGAAGAGCAGTATCAAAATTATTTATAAATAGCCTGTATTATAGGATTTTCCATATTTTTAGTTACGTACTACCAGCAGCAGTCAGAGTTCATTAAACCCCGATTATCCGTCATAAAAGAAAGAGTCGGGGGACGGATGACCGGGAAAGATGGATTAAGCGGGAGTAAACAAAGGAGACTTGTTATTTTAGTTTGACCAACTTTTTGCAAAGATTTAAGTGATGATGTCAAGAAACTCTTTGTAAAAGGAAACTCTTTGAGAAAGCTGCATAAGAGTACGTTGTAAGGGACAACATGGAAGTGATGATACGTGAAACATAACTTTGAGCTTATTTATCATATTTTTATGGTAAATAGTTTGAAGATTAGTACTGTAAACTGTTGTTTTTTTTACATATATTTGGATATGTGAATTTCCACAGCCTTGATTATTGGAGTAAATTTAATAGGTATGATTGTCTTCATAAAAATTAATAGTCTATAAGAGATTACCTACAAATTGCATTTTTTTAACTACCTAATAAATATATTTTGAGTGTAATTTGGAATTCTGTCTCTTACTAACAAAATAATTTTAGTGCCAACTGTTCCGGGACTTGTCTGTCTAATTCTTCTTTAGTATTGAAATGACGAAATCTGTCTTTTCTGCTGCAGTTTTCCACAAAACGTAGAAACCTCATTTCCACAGCCTGTAGTATACTGCTTTCCTTTACCAATGGAACCCATGTTTCAGATTCATTATTAAAGTTGGGAATACATTGTCAAAATTTTATTTTATTTCCGGTCTTGTTTTCTTGCAAGGATCTCTTAATAGTATTACAAATGGCTTGAAATTTATTCAACTTTGTGCTGATGATGAATAAAGTGAATCATTTATTGTTGTTTAGGTCATCAGCCGAAAGGCTGGTTTGAACCTGCAGAGGTTTTACTAAGTAAAATGAGGAGTGAGGTTGTTTACATTGCCTTCCTCGCTGGATGGAAAAGTACACTTATCAGCATGCCGGGCCCTCTGAAAAGCACATCTTTTCCACTCTGCAAATGACACCTTCACTTCATTCACCACAGGGTCTGGCTGTATAATGAAATTCATTACTTTCAGAGGAGATAACTCTGATTAGTGTCTTTTATACCTCTACCTCTTCTGTTCTTAAATGATTCAGTCATTTAATTGGCTGATCATATGATAAGAAACAGAACTATTTTAGTCCTGCAACGAACAGATTGAATGTTAATAATTTGACACTCCACCTGTCTGTTATGGGAAAAATCATTTATTATGAGAAATATTCCCTTCATTTTGTTGAAGGGTAAAAACCAAATCTAAGTTTAACATAAGTGGTTAGGTTCAGATGAACCAAATGACTTTATATGAACACAGCTAAAAGTTTTAATAGGGGACCTTCATTCCTACTTTCAAGATCATTAACTTTATATTGAGCTGTACCACCAATAATGATCATGAGCTGCCATTGTTTTGAACTATATAACTAAAATATTGGAGAAAATTTTTATTTAATCATATCGAACGCCCTGAGTTCAACAAATGTAAATTTTTCTGAAGAGCAAAAAGAAGATTTCACTCTTTCTTATCTGTGAATTATAACATCAATATAGAATTTAATGTGTTTTTCTTTCTGTATTTTAAAAGTATGGACTATGTACTGAATACTGAATGTTATTATACTTTTTTTACAGTGGTCCACAAGTTTTTTACAAATAATTTTTAAATAACAATATAAAATAAAACAAAATTAGTTGATGGTATTTTAGAAGATAAGGGTAGTAAGAAAAAATGCATCACTCTTAAAAAAATTTATACTCATAAATATTTACATACTTTCTGAAGAATAGTGATGCAACTCAAAATAAGGCACTGTTCCCTGTTAGTCATGTCTCAAACAACTACAACATTCCAAATAAAACAGTACTAAGTCTAAATAATAATATTCTTTTTTACTAAGACAAAACAAAAACACCTACGACAGTTTCCAGACAAACGCGAGTCAACTTGAAATAATACACTTTTCGCCAACAATAAACGAACTCTTCAAAACAAGTAGTTTGGAAGAAAAAAGATGCCATATGGCGGTAAATTCAATAAACCACTCTCATACTCTTTCCACAGAAGATACTACTCTATATTTACTTCATTTTTAAGCAATAAAACAACTTTTCATTTTTTTTGACTTCGACAGTCAGTTTTCTTCGGGACGTATGATATATTGAAGATGTTATTCGTAGGTCAAAGCTGGAGCTATTTGTTTGCTGGCTCAAAAATAAATGTGAGCCAGCAAATGATATTATTGAAAATAAAAATGCTCCAGCTATTTCTTCTTTAGTCCAATGAACCTTACTTTTCTTATTTTGGAGTAAATCTATTTAATTTTTGGAAACTTACTGATGGTACTTTCAATCTTGTAGAGCTACAATATGATGATGTTATTCTAAACTTAAAAAATACTTCAGAAACAAAGTGACTTTCCACTGTGCGGGTAGATACCTACCATGGTATTGCAATGTAGTCTACTTCAGTTTGAAGTCAAATGATAGAGTACTACTAACATGAACAAGTGGCAAAATCAGCTTTCAATAAATACGGAATTGTAAATAAAGAACAATTTGTTGTCAAAATAATCATTATTTGTATTATTAGCATGTTATAGAATTACAAAACTGAAAACTTAAAACTATATTAGAATTAATAATATTTATTATAATGATTAAACCAAGCATAACAAATCATAGTACTAAATTAAAAGTTTTAAGAACTAATTTTACGTTTCCTTGAACTTGTTCCACGACCACCACTTGAATGTGCTTTTGGAGGATCTCTCTGTTTATTTCCAACCATTACTGCTGTTGGACTGAACACACGCGTCTCCATTTCCTGTTAAAAAAGGAAGAAAAATTATTTAGAATGAGAATTTCACTACAAAAAAATCTTCATTTAATAAATATATTATTTCAATGCCATATTTACTAAAGATTATTATTTGACATTTATAATTATTTACCAAAAATTACATAGCAATATTTTATCCTGAGAAGAAATATTTTATTATATTTTTTTTCATTAAATACATTAATTTTTTAGTGGTAATATTCAAAGTTGACTTTTGGAACTTGAAACCTAAATTTTATTATATAGAAAAACCACCAAATATAAACTAGATGACTCTCACCTGATTCAAAAAAAAAATCAATTGGCCTTTTGGATATCACGTATCCATCATCAGTTGCAATATGATTTGCATTATATTGCAAATTGTTGTCATGACAAGCTGACAATAGTGTGCATGTATTAATATATTTATGTTGCGACTACGTGATATCTGAAAGGACCCATTGACTATTTTAATTCGGTGAAAGTCATCTAGTGTTTATTTTGTGGTTTTTTCTATATTACATAATTCTAAAAAATACGTAAACAGGAAATTTTTTAACAAAATTATGTAGGTGTAATGCATAATTTTGTGCCAATATTGACTTATGTAGTGGAAACATGGACATGTGGTAGAAAGGTACAGAGTATAATGCAGGTAATACAGAAATAAAGTTCAAGAGGAGTAGGTATGCTAGGATAGACAAGAAATGATAGATAAAGAAGTGATGTAATTAGGGAACAATTGGGCATGGTCAGACTGACAAGGAAAGTTGAACAGAAAAACCTGCGACAGTTTGGTTATGTCAGAAGGATGATAAAGGGCAGACTGTCTAAAAGGCGCTGTACTTGGAGATGGAGGGAAGAAGGCTAAGGGACACATCAAGAGTAACGTGGTTGGGTTCAGTCATGGATGAATTGGACAAAAGATGTGATGTCAGAGCAACTGAGGAGAGATGGTCCAGCACTAGAAATAGGTGAAAGGGAGTTGTGTTAAGCTCAACCTGAAGAAACTTGCAAGAGGGATAAAGAGGATGATGTTGAAGAGGCCAAAATGCTTCTTTTACCATTCCTGTTCTCATTTTTATTTCAGTTTCACTTCTACAATCTTCACTAGCTGTACTATTAAATAAAAGAAATGTAGTTATACAGATATACATCAAAAGAGCTTACTTCTTGGAAATAAAGAGATAAAAAGTGGCTTAACTATTAAGTTGATCTAATGTGAAATTATCCTGTAAATTTCTTTGAACTCTCAGACCTCATTCATAGAACTCGTCAAAGATGGAGCTAAAATTAAAACTACCTCATATATACAGTACCTGGTGTTCACTTGTTGGGTGTAGGCTACTTACAAACATAAAAATGCTTAAAAATTAAATTTTTTGTAACATGATGATACATTTCAGTTAATGAAAGCATATAATTCAATAAATTCTTTAAAAATCTGTAAAAGCGAATTAATTTTGTTATAATTTACTAGAAGTACTTTAAATCAAGTTAATTTTTAAATGTTATAATAATTAAATACCAATAATTTTTTAGATAATTTAAGTTTACTGACATGAGGAGCATGGTAGTAATCAATGTGATGTCGAACAGCATTCCATATTTTATCCTCCTTTAATAAAGTAGTCACTGAATTTATGTCAGGTGCCATAAATCTGTCCTTTTCCCACGGCCTATATAATAAAATAAAAAGTTCAATAATATAAATACAGTATTAAGTTTTACTTAAAATAATAAAATTAAACATTTTATAACAGCTATTAATTTAAATAGAAACTTTAGCTGGCCCATTGGTGAAGTGGTTAGTACAACTGGCTTTTACGCCAGAAGTCCAGGGTTTGATTTCTGGTCAGGTCTGGCCAAATATGAGACGATCTTTATATTGCCTCATTTCATTTCCTACGTACCAGTCAATGCTCATGAAAATATTATAAAAAAAAGATTTCTCTACAATATTAAAATTTGATAACATATTGTAAGTTTAATCTTCTAATGATAATAAAGATTTTGAAGAAAGTTTTAATTATTCTATTATTAGTATTACAATACTGTATATTGTTAATATCATAGTACAAAAAAAAATAAACAGTTTGTGAAAAAGATTCTAATAATAACATTTTAAACCTTTCATTTTTACTTTCTTTAAAAAATTCAGTTATGAAATTCTAAATTAGCAACTTAAATTGATCAAGGAAAGAAAGAACCAATACATTTTATTTACAACGCAAAAGGAAAAGATAGATAATTCAGTTTTATAATGTATAATTACTTCATTAACACAGAAAAAATTATTCTGTAATCCTCGAATAGATAAATTACAGCAAGCAACTACACTATTAGCAGCAAAAACAAAATAATTATTTTTTAATCTGTGTATGGTTTGGACATAAACAGATCTAAATGTTGTTTACTTCAATATACAAGGACACTTATGAACCTTTAAGAATATAGAAAAGTATTGATTTAGTCGATGTATTGAAAACTTCTTTGAATACCAGTAATTTTGGATTCTTAATTCTTAGCCCTCCGGCACATGCACTAAATGTTGTGCAACTTCATATGCACACAGACTTCCAGTCCCCTAGTGTCTTACTTTTGATTTTTTTATACAGAATTTATTAAAGGTATGAATTCATTTTAATTTAAAGGTCTTTACAGTTGATAATAGGAAAATTATTTGACTTTTGAACTCTGTTACAATTTAAATTATGTTTTGATAATAATAGCAAGCAATTTATCTTCTTGCAGCCGTTGCATTATGTCAATAATTTATTCAGACTTGCATTTCCATTTAGAGAAATATGAGCAAAATGAACAATTTAAACAAATTAAAGCAAATGTCATTCTGTCAATTAAAAAACTTTTGATAGTGAAATGAAATGATCTTGAAAATACTTTTAAATTTTAAAAATGTTTTCTATTGTATAAAATGAAAAATTCTCCTAGTATATTTTAAAGTAAAAGTAATAATACATTTTTATAGACATTATTAGTAATTATGATGTCCAAAATGTCAACAGGTGCATGCAGACTCAGTATCTAATAGATGGTCACAACAGAATGCATGTGGAGTGAAAGTTCACAATCTATTACATAAGGTCACTGACAAAAATAAGTTAAAAAGAAAGAAATTCCATGGTGCATGCAATCAAGGGTAGGTACATAACAAACTATATACACCCTGAATTATGAGTGGTCAAATATATTCTGATAATGTATCTAATTTACCTGACTACAGATCGAACAGTATTGTACACTTCCTCTAATGGAACAGTTGTTTTTAATGGACGAAGAAATTCAATTGCTTGACATGCTGCCAACATTTCAATTGCTATAACATGTTCAACATTTTCCACAACCTGAAAACATGTAATTTTAATATTAGCAGGCTATTTTAATTTGGTTGTATTATTTATAATGAAGTAATTTTTTTTAAAGCAGAAATATTTCAATAATTTTATCAGTTCATCGTTTTTATCACATCTTTTTTTCAAATGTTCATAACTCTGTTGTCAGTCAGGATTTTTTTAAAATAGGTAATACCTGATTGATTATAAGCAGTTTAGGTTAACTGCGTAACATATTAATTTGTTTTTAGTTTATTTAAAATTTTGTCAACAACCTGGTCTTTACAGACAACATTGGGTTGAGGAACGGTGGTTTTGAATCTGTTATCATTTTCCAAACTGCAGCTGGGAATCGAAACCGGGACCTCCGCTTTGCAGTGTAGGGTGCTAACTACTGAGCCATGGAGTGGGCCTATATTAAATCTTGATATTGAAGTTTGTTCTAGAAATTTCAGTAAATTCTAATAAAATAAGAACGTGAAAGAATGGTGGTTCTAAACAATTGTTTCCTGTGTTCCTCAGTGTGTACTGCTGACAAGTTTTACTTTACAAGTTTTTGAAAGTTTATTAATTAAAATTTTACATCAGCTAGGTCAGCTTTAAGAATTTTTCCAAATGAATAAAAACACTATTATTCTTCAATGGCCTTTTAATGGTGCTGTTATTTTAAAATACAAATTTTACTTCAAATTAAAGTAGCATTAAAAGGATTACAGGTCAGTGAAGACTAATAGTTTTTTCCTTTGGATTGATTACAAGTTGTAGAATGTACACTAAATATTAATTCCTAATAAATTAAGACTTTAGATTATCTGGAAATTATGAAGGAAGTCCATAACAATGTGAATTCACAGTACAAAGTAAACTTATAATGTAACTGTTAAAATGATCCATGTTGGATATTTTGCACTATCTGGAACCCCTTCTTTTTCTTTATTTTATTAGTACTGCTTCCAGCTGATGAAATTTTTTTTGTCACCGGGAACTGTACATTATTGACAACCACCCAATTTGATTGCTATATTTTTGACGTGGATTAGGAATAAAATTTTACAAGGACCCCTACTTGAGTTTGTACATGAATAGCTGTCAGCTGATCACCATACAAAATCGCATGCCCAACAGGTGTTACTTAATAAATAATGGCAACTTTCTACCAGCTGACTGAATGGGTTGGCCTGAACGCATGATAAAATTTAAATTCATTTAAAAAATGAATAAGAAGAATAAAAATGATAGTGTTACCACAAAATTAATAGAAACATGTTGCCATGCAGCATTTATTTTATCAGTTAGATTCAATTTTGCCTTTATGTAAACCATTAATAATTACACATTTATGATTTAATAGTTTGTATTACATGTTTATTGCACTTTGAAAACTATTTATAGAGACTATTATTATGAACATTTTATTACATGATTAAGCAACAAATAAAAGCAAATTATATTTTCACATTTTAAGACTTTTATTTTCAGTGTAGCCCATCAATCATTTGATTAGCTAGTATAAACATAATTTTTTCATAACAATTAAGTTTTTCGTTATTGAAATGGAGAATGCATTTTTGTTTTTACTACCTCCATCCTTGGCTGAAAGACTAGCCGAAGGTTTTAAAATTATATATCTAAACTGAATTATTTTAAATTAATTTACGAATATATAGGTGTGATAAATTAATTTCATTATAAATTATTTCGTTTTAATTTTATCTTGATACAGTAATATTTTATCATACATTGTATGATAGATGATATACCAACATTTACGGAGTAACTATAGGTTACACCACTGCTTTTATTACGTTGTTTATTTGTTTGAGCGCATAATTGTATGGTAAGTTTTAATGACTATAACTGCAATTTCATTATCGAGTAGTCTTAAAGCAATTAGTATATTGGAAGATTTATTATCTTTAAAATTATTAAACAGGCAATTTAATGCAATTATAAAATGTAAGATTATTACCATAGATAATTGTAATTTTGTCCATTTACATTGGTCAGTCTACAACTAAAATAATAATAAAAATTACTTTTTATTTTCTTTTTTACTTTTATTACTTTTATTTTTATTACTTTTTATTTTATGCCGCAAGACCGCCTTCCTTTGAACGCATGGCATCATATACCAAGGGGTAGAAGAGGTATTGGAAGACCGAGGAGGAGATGGACGCCGGAACAGGCTTAGCTCACAGCTAAAATAGCCTAATCCATGACGACGACGACGACTTTTTATTTTCTATTGTTTGTTTAATGATCGTATTGAAACATGGTGTCATAGGTTATATTTTAAATGTTATTAAACTTAAAATAATATTGTCATGGAGGTTTTATGTAATTTTATACCTGCAGTGCTTTACGTGCAGCATAACAGCCCATTGACACATGATCCTCTTGAGCTGCACTTGTACTTAATGAATCAACAGAAGATGGATGGCATAACACCTTGTTTTCTGATACTGTAAATGAATAAAACATATTATTTATTAAAATATAAATTATTATGTTTAATGAATTGAAAATGGTTTTAAAAATGTGAATTACTTACCAAGAGCAGCAGCTGTACAGTGGGCTAACATGAATCCTGAATTTAAACCTCCATCTTTAACAAGGAATGGTGGTAATTCGCTGAGAGCTGAAACAAATTTTTCCCAAATATATTGAAAATCAGTCTGACAGATATATGCAGTGTTTTTTTTTGTGATAGAACACAACGGTATGCTGTTCTGACACATTTAGAAACATTAAAATTGTTGTTGTAATTTGTACTTGTACTGTTAACATTGTTTTATTATACTGAAATATTTGTATTGTTAAATGTATGTATTATAATAGAACAGTGTAATAAAGAGAATAAAAATAAAATTGAAAAATACGAGATGTTCCATATTTATACCAGATGAGGCAGATAAGGTGTCCCAAATTGATTGCAGGAAAGTAATTAATATATCAGAGTTTTCACCGCCATTTTGAAATGGATATTTGGAATTTTTTTTACAAAATTAAATGTTAACTTATAGATCTTTCAAACTGTGCCAGAAAACATACTTGTTTACATTTGAAAATTACGAGATTCAAACAGGGTACTTCAGTTTCAACACACTCGGTACATTCAAAGTGAATGAAAATATTTTTATTAAATATCCAATGATCAAGTTATTGGAAAAGTTTTTCCCTAACATTCTATGTCACTCCGTTTTCCTGCAGTCAATTTGGGGCACCTTATCTGCCTTGCCCAGTATATATAGGTATATATATATAGGCAATTGAATGAGCACAGGCAGGACATTTTGTTGAGCAAATCAAATTTAAGAATGAGTGACATGTGAACAAACATGTCTGGTTGGCCCTGTTCAGATTCATGTATAATAAAGCAGTCATCTACAATAAATATGAAAAAGGATAGCTTATAAAAATTAATCAGTTTTCTCTAGATGACTGAAGGTATTACATCTTCTATAAATTTTAAATAGTTTCAAAGGACATTTTATGTACTCTGATGGTGGTGGATTCACCATAACACATGTAAGCAGATCATAAGGATATAAGAATCAAAATAGCTGAAAAGGTTAGTGAAATATTTATAGAATAGATTTGAATACAAACTGCAGGATGCATTCATTATAGAGATTTATATTTGAATAGTTTATAAATACATTTTACTTGTTCTGTAGAGAATTGTAAATCAGACCATTTATCTAGCTGTTATTTCTTGTTTGGAACTGTACATTGTTGATAACCGCTTATACATGAATCTGAACAGGAGCAACCAGACATATTTGTTCACATGTCACTGTGAGATGGTTATTGTATAAAGTTTCTCACCTAACCAGTGTTATTTAATAATGCGAAACGACTTTCTACCAACTGACTGACTGGAAGGCCAATTCATAAATCACAATACTATTTTTTTTTTTTTTGGAAGATTGCAAATAACTTAATTTAATACTTCAGCTGACTTACTAAACCAATTTAAAAAAAAAACTGGTAAAAAAAAGTAAAATAAGTAAAAAAAAACAAAAACTGGTAACTATAAACCTTCTATTGAATGTTATTATTATGAAATCTATTGGTAATTTTACTAATAAAGGTAAGAGGCGTAAGTATTGAAAGTGTGTTTAGAAGGGGAAATGTAATCAAATAAACCATAACTAGTTGCAGTTGACTCAAAACCATAGTATTTTACATTTTAATACGTTTATCATTTTAAATTCACTATTACTCATATCAACACACTTAGTATGGTACCACAAATTACATTTTCCATGGCACAAAACTGTCATATTACCGTTAGAAATGTTTTTATTAAAGTACCCACATAGAGAATAATTTCGTGTGTTTCCATCGTGATGACGTAAGAATACTTGATCAAGTCATACCTTTAGTCAGAATGAACTAAATTAATCACTTTTATTGCAGATTGGTTTGTTGGCCATGCAAAATAGATTCTGTAATGATATACAAGATGTAGTTACTCCACATGAGAGTAACTGAAGGAATGCTTGCCAATGTACTGATGGAATACTCCAACTTGCAGTCAGAATGCACTAAATTAACCACTTTTCTTGCAAATTGGTTGTTGGCCACACAAAATAGTTATCTAATGTTATACAAGATGTAGTGACTTCACATGAGAGTAGCCAAAGTAATCCCTACCAATGTAGTGATGGAATGCTCCAACTTGCAGTCAGAATGCACTAAATTAATAACTTTTCTTGCAGATTAGTTTGTTAGCCACAAAATAACTCCAATGATACCCAAGATGCACAGAATTGCTGAAGTCTACAAATAAGGAAAGTATTTTTTAACTTGCCAGTTAAATGTTATCGATTCCAATTGTTAGACATAAATATCCACTGTTTAAAATTTAATTTCTCATTGTTCTGTATTACTACATGTTTTCTAGTTATTTATTTAGGACATTAATCAAAATTGCTTCTGCTTCCTAACAAAGTAATTACCACAATAAACGTAGTTTTGGTTACTTATCATAAATTTTTACGTAAAAAATGAATTCCCTTATAAAAATAGTTAAATGCAATTCAAAATACCTGGGTTAACAAGACGCTCAATACGCCGTTCACTCATGGATGCCAATTCATGAATTCCAATCGCTAAATAATCTAAAGCTTTTGCTGGATATTCCCCATGAAAATTACCAGCTGAAATTATTTCACCTCTATCTGCAAAAACAATCTGAACAAGTCTGTTAAGGATACAATCTGATACATTACTTTAAATTTACACTTTGTAAGTATGAGTTAAATTATTAAAACTAATTAAATTATTTCTATTACTTAGTGCTTAAGTACCAAAATATACATTATTTTTTATTTAATAGTGCAAGTATTCAACAGTTACTGTACTTTGATAATTGTGAAAGTATTTCAGATTCTAGAAGGGAATCCTAGATTCCCATTGGTATTAGCGCTATACGTGTGCTTCTTGGAGGCAGCCTTATTGAAAGCTATCAAATAACCAAGTTATGTAATATTTTATAATTTATAAAATATTTTTTTTTATTCAGGTCGTCTGTCACCTACTTCATATCACTATTTTGTTATTATACTGTAGCAGGCATATTTATTGTTCCTAATTATGTAGCTGAAAGTTATGTGTTACAATACCGGTCGTTTATAAATGAATAGCGGGGTTTTAACGCTCTATAACATTTAGTACATTTTACTTACAGTTATAAATGATACATCAAACGAAAGAGCAACTCAAACAGTTTTACATAAATGCCTACAAGTGTTCAATCTGCGCACCATTCGTCACACAACACACGTCAAGACAATATGCAAGTTCCTACCAAATGTTGTTTAGTGTCTCTCGAGTAATTGTTGCAACAGCTGCTTCAATCCTGATTCTTAATTCGGGAAGGTCAGCTGGTAGTGGAGGCACATACACACGATCCTTTATGAACCCCCAAAGATAGAAATCACATGGAGTCAGATCAGGTGACTGTGGAGGCCATGGAAAACGAGCCCTGTCATTGCACCCCTTGCGGCCAATCCAGCGGTCGGGTAAAGTGACGTTCAGTCAGTTGCGTACTTCGTTATGTCAGTGAGGCGGTGCACCATCTTGCTGGAAAATGAAGTTCTCTGGCCTTTCATCTTCCAACTGAGGGAAGAGCCATAGCTGTAAAGTATCAAAGTAAGAAGCACCAGTTACAGTTGCTTCAACAAGAAAGAAAGGCTCATAAACTTTCCGCCGGGACAAGTTTGGAGTTTTTTATCATTTTGTGCGGTGTTTTAATTTTTTTAAAAAATCAGGTGTGAAACACTCACATGACTTTCTCTTGTCATTGCAAATAATGAACAATATAACCTAACATTAGTAACAAAACATTAGAAATAAACAAAAAACTAACCTCAAGGAACACAACCTCATTTTAATCATGAGTGAGTGATGTAAAATGAAAACCAACCGTATGTTTGGCTTAATAATACAGAAAATCACTATTTGATGCTTAACTAGCTTGGTAGAGAAAAATGCTTAAAATGAAAGTTGTAGAACTTTTAATTCTTATAAATTTGATTATATACACAATTGCCATTAAATGCATACTAGGTAAAATCTTCAAAAATCCATTTTTTCAGATTTTCATGTAAGAAAAAACAGAAAATCACTAATTATCGCTAAACTAAGCATTATATAAAAAAAGTCTAAAATTAAAGTTGTAGGTTTTTAAATGCTCTACAACTTTGGTTATACTTTTTTGCCCTAAAATGCATATTAAGGCTGCAATCTTAAAATTTGTAAAATGAACTTATAGTAGTAAAAATTCAAACATATAATAATTCTGCAATTGATAAATTATACACTGTAACCCGAAAAATTAGTTACATTATTCGTCTGTATACAAGAAATAAAAGTATTGATAAGGATACAGGATTATCAGTTCCACTGTTAATTTCAACAGTGATAACTTGCTTCACAAAATCTATTGTGTCATGAACAATCCCATGAACTTGTGGACAGCAACGCAGTGTGTAGGCGTCTTGAACTCTGTTGCAGAACCGATGACTCTCTGAAATATTAGTATCAAAAAACATTATTGTTAAAAATATGTATTACTTGCAAAATTATACAATTTATGTAATTGCCATATTTCACAAAAATATATCCTTACTAATAAATAAAGAGGATGTTTATTTGTATTTGTAAAAATTTCAGAAACTAATTTGTTGAAATTTTCATTGACATATTTGTCATAATCTCAAGAGTGTTACAAGCTATGCTGTAAATGCAGATCAATGAAGGTTTTAGTAACTTGGAATAAATGTAAACGTACATTCATTGGATAACCGGTCTAACAGACGAATTGGTTGATAATACTCTTATTTATACCTGCAATTTGTGAAGGAAAAGTATCAGAATGAAGCAATGCTCTGAGCCGTTTTGCTACTAATCCTTGTCCTCGATGAGCACGTATCATTTGCACATCAGAATCGAAAGCTCGAGATGTTCCTTTGAGTACTTCCAATGTTAAAGCTGCAGCAATATCTGCCTGGCGCGCTATACTTTCAGCTCGATCTACTGCCTCAGCACCAAGTGATGTTATTAGCTGAGTCCCATTGATTAAACAAATACCTTCTTTAGCTTTTAATGTCATTGGTGTCAATCCACTGGAAGCAAGAACCTGAAACCAATTGTTATTGTCGGAATTACTTTTTTAAAGATTTTATATCTATTATAAATTGTGACCAGCACAAAATAAAATACCTTTTCTAAATGTATTTAATTTTATTTATTTATTTTGATGGCCTCCACTTCACCCCTTATAGCCATCCCTAGCTTCAAAGAAGCAACAAAATACAAACAGGGAAGCGGGACGGACTTATTTTATATTAACTGACCTAATATTAATATAAGTATTTGGATTTAATATGGGAGACAAAGAAAAGTATTAGATTTATTTAAAATAATTGTTAGCGACCGGATGTACAGGACAGAGAGAGAAAGCAAGTCCTTTTAGAAGGAATTTGAATAAAAATTTGTGATTGGTTGGTCTATTTTTGATGTAATAGTTAAGTAGAATGACCAGGGAGAAACAGGCTGAGAATAGTAGTGGGTGAGGGTTAATGAGAAAGTGTGGTTGTAAAAATCAGGAACGTGCCAATATAGTACACGTGTGTAGTATATGTATATACAATGAATAAAAAACTTATAAATGGGTACATGTTTTGAACTGAGGGGCAATCAAAGACAAATAATATGAAACTATCACATAGTACGGTAAGTTAGTATGATACTGGACATTTGTTCAGCTGTTTCTATATCAAGACGTCTTCCAGGGAGAGGTAACTTTAAGAAAATTACAAGGTGTTGTTGAAACTACGAGACTATGGAAAACTCTAATCAAATACTAAAATCGTTGAGCTAAAGTATTTAAAAATTTTACTTTGTATTCACGGTCATGTAGTATGAGAATCATTAGTAATGTTAATTTTTGTATTATGCATTAAATATTTTGTTTCTTTAATTTGAATTGTATTATATATGTTTTATACTATCATAAACTGGTGTTTTTGTCTGAAATAAGCCTTCTTTCACTAACCAAATTCTGAATCTAACGACTTTCTCGTCTAACGACGAGAATGATAAATTCATTCAGAACATTATACAGAGCATCCTGACATTCAAAATTTAATACATATTGTTATAAGGATATCATACTATTTGTAGGCAAGACTGTAGCAAATTGTACAAAAGAGGACTGTAAAATTATTGTCAATTTCTTAAAAATCATTTTACGGTATGAGTTTTGTGTTATTGCTTAGGTCATCAGCTGAAAGACTGGTTTGAACCTGTAGAGGTTTTACTAAGTAAAACCAGGAGTGAGGTAATTTACCACTTCCTTCCTCACTGAGTGGAAAAGTACGCTTATCAGCATGCCGGGCCCTCTGAAAAGCAAATATTTTCCACTCTGCAAATGACACCTTCACTTCATTCACCACAGGGGTCTGGCTGTAAAATGAATTTAATTACTTTCAGAGGAGATAACTCTGATTAGTGTCTTTTACACCTCTACCTCTTCTGTTCTTAAATGATTCAGTCATTTAATTAGCTGACCATGTGATAAGAAACAGAACTATTTATTTTAGCCCTGCAATGAACAGATTGAGTGTAAATAATTTTACACTCCACCTGTCTGTTATGGGCAGAATGAGTTTTATATCTGCTCCATAATTAATAAAAGAATATGTTTTCTATTATAAGGTTTTGGTCATTCATTATCTTCTGTTAACGTTGTTGTGTTAGTCATTTCATGACGCACAAAACAATGCAATAATTTGTTGAAATTCTAGATATTTTGCTAGTATCTAAACAAGTATTTACAATTGTGATGTTTTGAACAGTCGATGTGGAACATGCACATTTTTTCTATGAAAAACATTTTCTTGGTGAAACTTGCGTATAGTGCAGGATGAATAGGAAAGATAAGGCAGTTTTTACTACCTGTTTTCTTAAAACTTATTTAAAAATCTTTTGTTAAGTTAGGGTGAAGGCATACTGAAACAGTGTCATGAATCAAGAGCCTAACACAATGTATTAATTGTTCATCATGTGATGATGCATGCAGCTCTGCCTGACATGTCATAATATTTATCCAATTAATTTTATTTTTTATCCAATTAAGACACATTGTATTAATTACATGTAATGCGTGACTCTTTATTCTAACTCCTGGATATTATGACTCATCACTCAACTATAATCCTTACTCATACTTATTGGCAGTTCATATTGCTCCAACATCACAAACTTTACGCAGTTTTAAAAGACCAGCAAAAGAAATTTCAGTGGCAAACAGGATAATATTTAATATTCCTTCTCCTTCATTATGATTTTGGATTAATATTAGATGTTAATAAATACAGTAACAAAAAAATTAATTTGCAAGGAATAAAATAATGATGTAAAAAGTTATTGTAATTATTCAGAATAGATGTTGTGGACTCAGATCAGAGTTAATACTGTATACACATAAGTATCTTATACCCAGATATTAAGCAATTCTATTTATTTCACATCAGTAGATCAGTGTAAAACAATTTTTTATTTTACAGAATTATATTACATAATAAAAACCATCATTTATTATTAAATCATTATGCACTAATGCATTTATGTGTTTTTTAGATAAATTTTATAATTTTCATTTTGAATGAATTATAAAATTGACAACCAAGAATAAAATGATAATATATAAGACTACGCCTACATGGCGTAGTGACTAGCACACTAACCTACACAGCGAAGGTTCCAGGTTCGATTCCCAGCTAGGGTCTGGAAATTGTAACATGTTAAAACATTTAGAGTACCAAAACTCATAGTAGTCACTAATGTAACATTAAATAAACTAAAAAAATAAAAGAATAAGACATTTCTACTGACTTCTCTTGCTTCTCCCCAACCCGTTGTTGGACTCCACATTTTACCTTCACCAATCAATCCTAATGCCAAGTGAGAGAGAGGAGCCAAATCTCCACTGGCTCCAACACTACCTTGTTCTGGTACATATGATAAACAAGACGCTGGAAAGGAAAATGTATGATAGTTTACATTTCAGGTTCAGTGAGGTAATACATAATAAGAATAAAGTCAACTGTGTTGGGACACATTTGCACTGTGACTAGTTTTCATGTTTCTGTTGTAATATAATGTTTTATTTTTCTCAATTAATTTCAGTGTCAAGACAAGCTGATAACTCTGTTTCCAGACCAGCTGATAACTGGGTTGGCAAGGAGGCTCGTACATTTATTTTTTATAATATCAATATCGCTATAATAATAATT
Organism: Catonia carolina; assembly: GCA_035578175.1. Classification (NCBI taxonomy): domain Eukaryota; kingdom Metazoa; phylum Arthropoda; class Insecta; order Hemiptera; family Achilidae; genus Catonia; species Catonia carolina. Next base: position 90,296,678 of record JAQMRL010000002.1, read on the forward strand.
ATAATTTGTACATTTTCATTAGAACACCTTGTTTAATGATTTGCAAAAGTTTATTTTGTAATGTAATTTTTCAAATAGCTTTTAACTTCTGTCTAAACATGGTTATAATGATTGATCTTAGTTTACAGCCATCATATAAAAAACAAAATTATAATGTGTTAAAACATTTCCAGTACCAAAACTCCCATATTCATCTTAATGTCCCATATTCATCTGTTACTTCTGTCTACTACCACCAATTTTCTGACTGAAGGAGTTTTAATTAAAATCATTCTTACGACCACTACTATTGTAGCTATTCTCTGTTTAAACTTAGTCCGGTTGTTGGAGAAAAACAAATCTGGCATGTGACTGTTAAAAATCACAAAATTATATTTTTCACAGTCAATATACATCTCAAAAATCAAAATAAATTTAAATATTACCGTTAAAAGCCTGAATAAGTTTATTTAAAGTCTCCAATGATATTCCACTGTATCCTTTAGCTAACACATTAATTCTTAAAGCAAGAAGCATTCTTGTTCGTTCTGGACTCAATGGATTTCCGACTCCAGCTGCATGTGATCTTATTAAATTGTATTGCAATTCCCTGAAGAAAAGAAAACAAATATATTTTTGAATCATAACCTCAAAGTTGCCATTGATAGGAAAACAATGAGTTAGAAAAAAGATTCAAAGAAATAGGTTATAAACTACTTACTCAAGTTTGTCATTTTCTATATTGGTCCGTGCGAAATTTCCAAAACCAGTTGTAATTCCATAAACAACTGAAAATAACAAACATTTTTATTACATTACAGTATTTATTCATACTCTCTTTATATATATATGAGTATATTTTTCTACTTAAATGGTCATCTATGTACTACAATATTGCAGGATATTATAAAATTATTCTTTTCTAAGTCATGCTAAGATTACCGATACGTATTACTATTTCTGTTTTCTTTAATCAAATTCTGGGTTATCAAATTGATAAGATACTTAACATTTCCATTCTGTTGGATATACCTTAAAAGAAAATTAATGATTTGCTGGAAAAAAAGGTTTGGTCTGATATTATTTATTGATTTATTTACAATACATTGTTTATAACAGGCCAAAGTGACTCAATGATAGAAACAGTATTACACACAAAATAAGCAGTAACTTATTACAACTAAATCATGATTGCAAAAATTAATATACTTCCTATACTTAAGGACAAATCAAAAAGACTTGAAATATGTTTTAATTTAAATAAAAATAAATTGTTTTAAATGGGTTGAATAATACAATTAATTGCTTTAAATTGTGTATGATTGGAGTTTTTACAATTTAATTAATACTTCTTATTGCAAATAAAATTTTTATTTGACTCATTTGATTAAATAAAATTATGAAAGTATTACCATACAAAGGCAAATTTCAATAAGTCATCAAGTTCATTACAACTATGTAGTAATTCACAAATAAATTTTTGAAATGCATCCTGTCAACCATTAATATAAATTACTGTATTTATGAAATTTATCACCTGAATAATATTGCTCTGAAGAAGGTGGTACCAAAGAAACAAACGTAAGTTTTTTAAACTTAAAAGGCAACCAAAGGTAAGGTGATAAATTTCATTTATACTATAAGTTAGTAATTATTTTTATTTTTCTTACATTTATTATCTCCGACTTCATAGTTCTGTTGTAATCACCCTGATTTCATTTTATTAAATAGTTTTGTTCCACTTATGAGAAACACTGAAGAAGTTGTAAGTTGGGAATGGCCTATGCATTAATGCATTAGATGATTTATTTTTCAAGAAAAAAATATTAAAACAAAAATACAATATTATAGATAGAAAATAAACTGATTTTCAAAACCTTTAAAATGCTATAACCACAATACAAAATTTTTGTTAAACCCCATTAACAAAATTGATTGAATTGATTGTAGACAAAATTGATATTTATGGTTTAGTCTTTTACACAAATTTGAATACTAGATGTTGGTTACTGTACTTAGATGGTTTGGGTTCAATTACCGTACTCTCTCAGGAATGGTCGACCTAAATCTGTACAAGACTACACATCATACTCATCACCCTCTACTCACTGGATCATTGGGTTGCTTATTGTTCTTAAATTGAACAGATTGATATGTACACAAAAAATACTGTATTAAAAAAAAATAGTTTATTATAGTCTATTTTTACCTTTATTTTCTGATAAAATCTTTTCAATGAGAGACCTTGATTTAGTAACATTTTCCTCTGCTTCTCTTGTAAGCTGTAAACAGTAAACAACAATTATTTTTAAGTACTAATATAACTATTGCGCCAACACCTGTTAAAAATTTATGTTAATTCATAAATATTTTACAAACATAAATCTTCATAATGCATCCTGCAGCTAGAAATCAATTCTAATGTATAAATATTTTAAATTATTTTACCAACCTTTTCAACTGCCTTAATTTTTATTTCTTACCTACACGTGTTTTGGTAGATCCACCATCATCAAAGTTAAACTTATGAAATATAATATTTTGAAACAAGTTAAAATTTGTAAAAGATGTAGTTGTTTTCATCTGCGTAAAACCGTTGTCTGTGTTCATGCAAAACGTTCAAACAGGTGTCTATAAAACTAGTTTAAAAATGATATTGTATATTATACTTTGATGGTGGTGGATCCACCAAAGCACGAGAAGCTTCAGTAAAATTGTAAAGAAGTAAAAATCAATGCAGCTGAAAAGGTTGACAGAATAATTTTAAATATTTATACATTACCTATTTTTATGCTGTAACAAACAAGTAGAGTGTTAAATTATTTGCACTCGATCTGTTAGTTTCAGGACTACAAAAAATAGTTCTGTTTCTTATTACAGGGTCAGCTAATTATGTGACTGAAGAATTTAAGAACAGAAGAGGTAGAGATGTAAAAGACACTAGCCAGAGTTATCTCCTCTGAGAGTAATGAATTTCATCATTATACGGCCAGACCCTGTGGTGAATGAAGTGAAATTTTCATTTGCAGGGTGGAAAGTAGATGCTTTTCAGAGGGCCCCAGCATGCTGATAAGCATATTTTTCCACTCAGTGAGGGAACCAATGGTAAACCAACTCACTCCTCATTTTACTTAGTAAAGCCTCTAGACCAAACCAGCCATTCGGCTGATGACCAACACATTATTTTGCGAACAATGTTAGCATTTGAAATAAAAACAGTAGTTTCTTTTAATTGAAATAATTTATCAGTTTGATAAATTGAAGCCATAGTGTTTGAACAACACTGTATCAGGATATAAGCACTTTCCATAAAAATGTTGATGTGTTAAGGGACCCCTACTAGTGATTGGTAATCAACCATAAACCAAACAGAATTTTTAAACAAAAGGATCCAGTACTACATCATCATTTTAGATTGGGGCCATTGATCTCTTAGTCTGGTGTTCTTCAACAAAAATGACACAACAGGTGTAGGTACCAGATGAGCTAATGTCCCATAGCCAAGCGAGTGAGAGGGAGATATGTGGCATAACTACGCATGCGCTCAAAGGTCTTTACCGTTGTAATCCAAATCTGAAAACATACTACAGTCGTTATCTTGCTTGTTAGTTTACTGCATGCATAAACGCTTGCTCACAACAATGAGTAAAATTATACGACAATGTTATTGGAACGGCACGTATGGCTTGTTTGAGTGAGAGCGTTATGCATTCTCTCACTCCCACGGCTAGGGGACATTAGTTCATCTGAATATTATATCATGATTTTATAAATATCATTATTGGCTGTGACCAAAAAATTATTTTTACATGCAATACATTTACATAGTAGCCCTACATGGTTGTAGAACTGACAAGTTAATATCCATGTCTCCATTATTATCATCAGCATATTTTATGAAGTAGCAATAACTTCAAATATTTTTGTCTTTAAATTCTATGAATTTTTTATGCAGTCCTGTTAGGTTTTCCATTATTTGTGTCCCAAGATGTCTCTATCCAAAAATATGTTGATACCTAAACTACAATCTAAGTGTATGAATTACGAATAACACTCACAATGAATTCCGTATAAATGCATGTTGTGTACTTCCATTATTATTATTATTATTATTATTATTATTATTATTATTATTATTATTTAGATTTCTAAAAGTGTGCACTTACAAAATATTACTTATGTGTTATCCATTGGGGTGTTAGTTATACTCAAAAAAATTTCCTCATTTTATTCTCATCAAGAGAAATATCCAAGTGATTTACATCATTTAAACCATGAGTATGGCGATTTTTATTTATAACCACTTTTCTGTAAACCTTTTGATTGTTAGACATTTCTTTGAGGATAATAATTATAATAACCTATTAATTATTAATAGGTTATTAGTTACCATCTTCACTATATTTAACAGTAGGTACTGTGAATTTTGAATGGTGTTAAAATTTGTCCTGCTTCAGCTAGGAACCAAATCCACAACATTTCATTCTAGCATGTAATTTTTACAGAGGCGACCTCAACTTATATAATTAGGTAAAAAGAGAGGAGGAAATTGTCGGTGTTTTCAGTTAATATTTATTAGTTGTTATGCTTTTTACTTTATAACGTTAAGTTCAATAAAGGATAGTTTATGAAAGCAAATTTACCTTTATTTTATACAATCCTTTTCCCAACATTTGTAAGTCATCCACAAACATGCTACTTCCATCTAGAAACAAATACTGCAAAAAAAAAATCATTAAAAATTTTAAAAACTTATAACATGAAAAATTTCAGGTCATCTTAATCCAAGCTATCCTACAAATATATAAATTAAATTAAAACCACATATATATAAAACCACATACATAAATTAAATTTAACCACATTATCAAAATGACAACTGTGTAGAATTAATTTAGATCACAAATCAAGGTTAACAATTTAAAAAAATTATTTCTGTAAAATTTTTTTTAAGGCTAGAATTCAATGGAAATATTTTCCTCTCTAGAGAAATATAAGTTTTATTTTTGAGTGGATGACTGAGTATTTGTAAAGAATGTTTGAGTAAGAAAAGAGAAAAACCTAACTGATGTGACAAATCATAATTAATGATTTTCATATTACTGTAAATTTATTCCATTTCAAATTTTACAAAAAATGGTTGTTAATCAATATTGCACCATTTTTATCAAAAGAACCTAGTTGAAACTCAAATATTAATTTTATAAATGTAAAACATTTTAAATTTAGAGAATTTTGTATATTTTAATAAAGCAAAAATTGTGCTTTCATTTTTACAAAATAAAGATCAATCAATAAGAACCAGTGACATGAGTAGTTTTGAGGTTTTTATATTTGTTAATAATTGCATCAAACAAATAAACTATTAAAAAAAAAACTAATAATTTATTTTATTTTCTCTGAATATAATGATTTAAATTGATTTTCTGTTTTTGAGTAGCATCAGTCATACTGTGTACATAAAAACAAAATACTCACATCATCAGACGGCTGGAACTTGCTGGGTCTATTTTATAAAAAAAACATTGTTAAAGAAAATATTGCAAGAATTATAGTATTTTTTTAATATTCCTAATCATCGATAATCAATTGATTTAAATTATTAATAACTAATGTTAGTTCTTTTAAAGTTGCATCAGTTAGTGGTTATTAGCTAATAATAAGGGTGAAAACATGAAACTATACACAAACAATTTTTTTAATTCAGAATTTGAATTAAAAATACAATTATTGTATTTTAATATAAAGTTTATTGGACAACAGATATAATGTAACAGTTAGAAAAATTAGTTTTTTGAACATAATTTAACAAAAGGCATTTGGTACTCGGTGGAAGCTAACCATCTACCTCAAGCAGCCCGCTATTTAAGGAACTGAAATTGCCTTCAGTTTCCTCACTTTACATTTTCGAAGTGATAAATGTTAGGCAAGATGTACCTTAACGCAGAATTTCAATGTCCATCATCATAACACAAGAAAAAGAAACAATTACTGTAGCAAACCCCAACACTAAATTGTTTGAACAAAACCTACTTACACAGAGAGAAATATATCAATAAATTATCCCAATTTTTAAAATGTGATAATTTTTGTTCGTTAAAAAAAATATCTGAAAAATTACTTGGTTGTTGAGACATTTTATAGAGTACAAGAATTTTTTTCTAAATAATATTTTATTAAAAGAAAAAAAATCAAAATAAACATCCAAGCAAATGCTGAAGGAAACTTTATAATTTTGGGTAAATATTAGAAGATGACATTTATTGTAGTAAGTATGTTGATGTATACTTAAAAAAGTAATAATTTTATCAATTTTCATGCATTAACAAAAAAATATTAAATACAATAAACAATCTACAAAGTTACTTTAAAATTCTATTTTATATAATTAAATTTTAAAGGATACAGTGGATCCAATACAAATTTAAGTTCTTCAGGAATTATAGATGAGCTTTTCTTCAGATCTGATGTTAAACCTGCAAACACAAAATAAGTTTTAAAATGTACATTTAAAACCGGCGAAAACTTTACAATTTTTAACAAAATTAAGTTTAATTATAAATAAACCGACCTAGAATTATTAGTCTATAGGTAAAGTCTTCACCAAGAGTCAGGTGTTTAACAGCTGATTTCGAAGACAAAGGTTCCATGGCTAAATCCTAGTAAAGGTAGTTTCTTTCATTCAGATTTGAACACTAGAGAATGGTTACCAGTGAAATTTGATGGTTGGGGTTCAGTTAACCATACTTTCTAAGGTAATCAGCCTGAGTCTGTACAAGACTACACCTCATTAATATGTCGTACAGACTTCATTGGGTCATGAGGTTGCTTATTGTTCTAAATTGAACGGATTACGATGTATGTACATACATTGGGAATAAAAAATTTTAAATTATTAGTGTATTAATTTAAAAAATATGCAAGCGATAAGATAAAGAAAAACTCAAATATTTTAAAAATAAACTATTTTACTTTACTCCTACGGTAACCTCTTAAAACTTCATCTTTCAAAACTATGCAGAATATACAGTACAATTTGAAAAACCAAAGAAAGGGGATTCGTTTTGTTAAAAATATTTAAATTCTGTACTATTCCCAGAGATTCAGAACAAGTTAAAATTTCTCTGCACTTTTTTTTTTAATTTAGCTAATTGAATATTGATTTTTTTTTTTTAGTTTATCTAAAGTTGGATCAACAGCTTGATCACTAGCAACTACTGTGGGTATTGATTCTGTAACAATGGGTTTTCATGAGTTAAAATTTTCTAACCCTAGCTGAGAATCAAATCCGAGATCTTTCGCTTTAGTAGGCTAGTGTAGTAGTCTCTGTGCCACGGAGGCAGCCAAATATTTAATTTATTGTTTTGAAAAATGGCTAGGATTCATTCACAGTATTTCTAATTACAGTTTTGTTGTATCATACAATAATGTGTCAAATAACATTAACAATGTGCATTAAATATAATATTTTACAGATACATACCATACAATATAAAGTTAAATATATTATCATCAAAACAATGTGTTGCAATCAAGAAAAAATGAAAAAGATTGGAAAATATGAAATACAGTGGATTATGTTTTACCTATTGTAATAAAATCGTTGTCATCAAGTACATCTGCTACAAGGTCTTCAGGATCAAGCATAACTCCCCCACGAGCTCTTCTAATTTCTTGAATTTTGTCGCCATTTGGTTCAAATTTGCTTAAGCGATGATATCGAAGAAGACATTCTTCACCAACAGTATATATGGTGGCTCCTGGTATTAACAACATAAGTTGTAAAATATTTTGATAGATTAATAAGTATAAAATAACTTCAATTCACAAAAATTATTTTATATTTTTAAATTAGGTATTTAAAAAAATTTAGAAGTACCAATGAGTAGGTAACTTTTAATTTTTTTAGATGTTCTTCAATATTTTTTATCATAATTTTATTTTGAGAACTACCCTTCTTCTTCTTCTTTACAACCAGGGCGTTCAGGCCTCTGCAGCCCCTCCTCACCGCGACCTAAAAGATCTTTTGTGATTGCCCCTATTCCTTATTTATGCAAGACCCACACTTTCAATAAAGCGCAGGATCTGCCCTTGCGAGAACTACCCTTGGTCTTTTAGTTTAAATAAATGGCCAGTCTGTTAAGGTCAGGCCTACTGGCTTCTATGTCAGGAGTCCTGGGTTCAATCCTGATCAGGTCTGGCATTTTTCATCCATCAATTACATCTGTCACCCTTTACCTTCTGCATTAGCATCAGTGTGCAAAACAATGGACTATAAGACACAATAAAATTTAAATAATTGACTTTCTGTTGCATTCAATAAAAACTCAAGCTTTATACTGTTTGAAATGTTTTTAAATTTATTTCAGGGCGCATCAGCTGCTCGTTCATTAGCAACTATAGTGAGCTGTGATACTGTACCAGTGGGTATTGCCATGTTTTAATTTTTTAGACACTATCTGGGAATCAAATCCGAGCCCTTTTACATAGTATAGGTTACTAACCACTGTGCCAAAGTGGCGGCTTTTTGAACATTTTATTTTTATATTATTTTGTACGAAAGTAGTATTTTTTAGATACAGATAGTGTGTAGGTGCCGAAAAAACTTTTTAGCTATTTTTTTTTAAATAAACAAGCTGCTTACAATAATACTAGAACTTCTTTTGATGTTATATAATATGTAAATATTTATTTCATTTGCGTAGGAGAATAAGCAATGAAATAAAATTTGAAATTTAAAAACTAAATTTGAGAACATAAAAATAACTAAGTTTAAAATTTAGATTTAAACTGAAAGGAAATTTATGTAACCATATCAGTGAATAAATGTCATTAAATTTATAAATAACTTATGAAGAAAAAACATTTATTTAAAAAAACACCTTAATAAAAAATACTTTGTTTTGTAAAACATTTTTATGCAAATATGTTAATTTATTTATATATATAGAATGTCTATTTAATATCATTTTTAGAATCACATTTGGAACCAGGACTAGAATATTATAATATAAATTGTTTAAACGCAAGGAAAACATGTATAGTTTAAAATATTACGTGTAAGTTTCAATCAGACATGTGTACTTGTTCTGCTATTCAAGTTTATTTACACTGAAATATATACAGTCACACATAGCTAACATAAATTAATACATTATCATTATTGCTCTTATATAACAGCTATCTCACGTGGGTTATCTTTCTCAGTTACAGAGCAGAAAAATGACGTTTAAATTTGCTGCAGATGTTACATAATTCACTAAATCGGAATTTTATTCAATTACTTTTGAATAATTTGAATTTTTTATGTAAACATATTATTTAAATTTAATTAAATTATTATTATAACTATTTCCAATACTATATCAGGTTTTGAAAAGAAAATTCCTTTCGTTATTTAGAATTTTATGGAAAATTTTTTCCAAAGAGTTATAATAGGAATAATTTACCATAAATTGATTCCAGTTTTTAACCATCTACCTTCTAAGAAATTCATTCATTATGCAATCAAGAAAAATAATTGAACACGAAAATCACTGATTGTTTCAAATAATTTTTTTATTAGTTTATTTTCAACAGCTTGGTTATTAGCGACTTGGGTGGATTATGTAACAGTGGGTTTTAACTTGTGAAAATTTAAAAACCCTACATGGGAATCGAACCCAGGACCACTGCTTTATAAGCTATCATGCTACCACTACGCTACGAAGGCATCATAGATTTCTTTTATTGTCTGAAGCTTAAGTATTTTATAAATGGGTTTTTTATTTTGAATTCTGTGAATTTTAATATAAAATTATTTATTCATTAAATAATAGGGTACTCAATCAAAAGCTGTTTTGAATTAAAAATTTGATAGTCAAATAAAAAAAAATAACCCACCGGGTTGGTCTAAAGGTAAAGTCGTCGCCAAAATCAGCTGTTTAACAGCTGATTTTTGGAGACGAAGGTTCCTGGTTCAAATCCTGGTAAAGGTAGTTACTTTTATACGGATTTGAATACTAGACAGTGGTTACTGGTGTTCTTTGATGGTTGGGGTTCAATTAACTATACTCACTCAGGAATGGTCGACCTGAGTGCGTACAAGACTACACCTCATTTACACTTCATACACATAATCCTCATCTCATTGGGTCATGGGGTTGCTTATTGTTCTGAATTGAACAGATTGCAACGTACACACATTAGGGATTGCAAAAAAAATAATGTTTTAAGCTCTTCTCTTGTAAGTGAGTGATTACTAATATTTTATTAAATTTTGGTGTAAAAACTAATAAAACTTAATTGTTTTTCGTTACTCATAATACTTGATTTTTATAGTAGTTCTTTTGCCAGATGCTGTACTACAAAACTTGTTCAGGTAATTACACCAACCTTCTTTCTGCTCAGGAAAAGAGCAACATTAACCCTTACAAGACATAAAGTAACATCCTCAGATTACAATTTACATAGGTAAAAAGCAAGCCAATGTCTTGAAAGAGTTTTGTGCAGCCAGATACATTATGTGGCATTGTGGAGCATACATGAACATTTTGTGGTTTGTACTGAGGAATAATATAGATCATCTTTTTATTTGTAGCACACTAAATGGAACTTGTGCGTTTGAATCAGAAATTTCTTTAAAACTAAGAAGTTCTGATTTCAAACAATATGTACTTTTCAGCCTCTCTTATGCTTCACAAACATTGCCCTTTACAAAATGCCTGATGGAGAGCCTGACCAAGACACATAGATCCAAACAGAGATTAATGCTAAATATTAAACTGATGTGAAATTGAGAAATGAGGATATTTGCCAGGAAACTAAATTATTAGCTGTAAACCACCAAGTGGCATTATTAAAATGTTGATGGGCTGGACACAAAATGAGACAGATAGATGACCGATAGAACAAGTGGATTTCACAGTGTAATGGCCATGGTTGGGAATTTAAGGAATTAAACTGATGGCAGGCTTTCACCTTAAAGGTACAGAATACAGAATGTTGTTTAGGTCATAAGCTGAAAGGCTGGTTTGAACCTTTAGAGGCTTTACTATGTTAAACAAGGATTGAGGTGGTTTACTAACCACCTTCCTTACAGGGAGGAAAAGTGTGCTTATCAGCATGATAAGCTCGCTGAAAAGCATCTACTTTCCATCTTCCAAATGAAACCTCCACTTCATTCACCACAGGGTCCGGCTGTGTAATGAAATTCATTACTCTCAGAAGAGAAAAATCTGACTGGTGTCTTTTACAACTCTACCTCTTCTGTTCTTAAATGCTTCAGTCACATAATTAGCTGACCATGTAATGAGAAACAGAACTATTTTTTGAAGCCCTGGAACTAGCAGATCGAGTGCAAATAATTTAACACTCCACCTGCCTGTTAAGGGCATAAAATACGGAATAGTGGAGACAAACTGGCAATGTTTATATCCAACACTAGCAGTCTAAAGAAGAAGCAAGAGAAAAAGAAGAGGAGGATGACAAGAAAAGAAGAAGATGGTGAAAAAGAAGGAGGAGGAGAAGATTCTAGAAAAATGTAATTTGATGTGAAAATGGTAAAGATGAGAGAAAGTAAGTTATAGATATGTGTTTAATATCAACAGTTGATAACAAATAATTGTCCTTTTACTCAATAGTTACAATTATTTCTTTCAACATTTTTGTGGACCCAAATAATACAGCAAGGGAAATTACCTACTCATAGGAACACTTAAGAGGAGTTGGAAAAGCCTATACCTGCAATGTTAATTTGATGTATTTGATGTTCCTTTTTAAAATTATGGTTGCAGACAGGGCTTTGCTGATTTTTCATTTGCAAAATGACTCTCTTCTTTACCATTTGATGGAAGGATTTTGTATAATTTTCATTATTTTTTTTGTTATGTTTAAAATTTAAAAAAAGTTTTCCTATCCGTCTGATGGACATATTGTGAATTCTAAAAGTATAAAAAAATTAAAAAACTGTTCCATTACTTTGCACGGCTATACAAGAAGTACATGTCTGCAAAATTTCTTCTCCCTATCTCTCACCAAAGCCTCAAAAAGGAACATTAAATCTAAAAATAACCCATTTTTGATAAATTTACCTCAAAGTAAAAGGTAATTGTTTTTTTTTAATGGTTCTAACCAGTGCTTGCACTCAAGCTAGGTAATATTTCAAAATTTTCACTAATTACTTTGTAATATTTTAAAAATTCCCAGCCCTATTATACTCTTTCCTAACCTCAGGAAAACAAAATTTACCTGCTGAAACTTCTTTTCTTCTACAAGAAATGCTAGAAAAAAAGTTACGAAAATATCAGCGTATGTAGATTTTATTCGATACAGTTACATGAAAATTTTTATTACACAAATTCTATCCATCATATTTTTACAAATTACACACCATTTTAAAGAGAAAATTCTGGTTAATATAAATTTTTTCTGCAAAAAATGATTTTTTTCCAAAATGCCCTTCCAACTCCCCTTAAATGGAATAAATTGTGTTTTATAACTAATTTTTACTTGGCCTAATTACACATATAGAGCATATATTTCTTGATAAGACAACATTTATGTTTCCCTAATACTACATAAACCACAATAAATTTTCAAATAGCCTTGTGTACTAACATCTGGATTCACCCAACTGCTCAAAAATGGTAAGGTGATGACCAACTTACTTATAATAACTTATTTCACAGTATTTCAAATTTCTTACAGAACTAAAGAATATTGGCACTCTAAGATCTTACATATTGAATTAATTTCTCTTTAAATGGATTTTTATTCTCTCTTATTCTACAAATGAAAATTGGAAAAACTTACCAACACAGGAATGAAGCCTCTTACTTTCTTAAGAAATTGAATACATTAATTAAATCGAATAAAAGGTTTTAAAACATATGTTAAGAAATCCTAATTGCCAATTTTTTAATAATTTTGGAACATATATACTTAACTGACATTGTTGTTTAGGTCATTAGCCGAAAGGCTGGTTTGAACCTCTTGTCTAGAGGCTTTCCTAAGTAAAACGAGGAGTGAGGTGATTTACCATTGCCTTCCTCATTGAATGGAAAAGTAGCCTATTCTTATCAGCATGCCAGGCCCTCCGAAATGACACTTCACTTCATTCACCACAGGTCTGGCTGAATAATGAAATGCATTACTCTCAAAGGAGATAATTCTGATTAGATATCTTCTGTTCTTAAATGTTTCAGTCATAATTGGCTGACCATGTTATAAGAAATATAACTAATTTTTGTTGCCCTAGAACTTGCAGATGAGTGCAAATAATTTAACCCTCCAGCTGCCTGTTATCGCCCAAATAACGAGTTATTCAAAAGTATACACCAGGGAAAACTATATCAATTAAGAGAAGAGATTTTGTTACTTTACTATAGTTTAATAAAATAGCAAAATAAATTATACTATTTTTCTTCTCTATCAATTTTCTCTTTAGGGTATTAAACAAAATTTGTTATGAAATACTCACACGACTTTTTCTTGTCAATCAATATATGTTTACATAATTACAAAATTATGTTTACATAAGTAAATAATGCAAAATAACAAACTTAATCCAATTTTAATCATGAGTAAATGACGCAAAATGTAAATCAACCTCTGAAGAACTTAAAAATACAGAAAATCAGTTATTAAGGCTAAAATCTTAAAATCCTGTTTATTACCGACTTTAATGAAAAAAAACAACAGAAAATCACTAATTACCACTGAACTAAACATTGTAAAAAAATTACCAAAATAAAAGTTGTAGATTTTAAAAACACAACTTTAATTATAATACACTTTTGCTCCAAAAAGGCTGCAATCTTATAAACAACATTTTTTCTACGAGAGCACAAGTCCGCTCAGAATTTTAGCAGACATGGCGCTTGTCCGATCTTGTACAGCATATAAAATGTAATGAGGCAAATTTTTAAAAAATTGTACGACCCATTTTTGAGAAAATTGTGAAAAATCACATGAATAAACTACTATTTCCGGTTGACCGATTTTGATGAAAATTTTTGTGTCAGGTCCTGTAGTGGTACCTAACTTAAGTTTTAAATTTCAACTATGTACGTATTCCGTTCTTGAGATATTTTGTTCACACACAGATCAATTGCTAAAAATATGTTTTTTTGGGTTCAAGAGGTCTGAAACGTATATATTATATAGGTGAAAATTTGATTTCAAAAAATCGACATGAAAACAATACTTTCCTTTCCTATATATTCATATAGGGCAAGAGAATTAAAAATATAATGTTGAAATTTGTGATTTTAATTACAGAAAGAAAGTTCAAAAACTATATCATCAATGAAAGAAATGTAAATTTCAATTTAATTAACATATGGGTGATCTTATTTATTTATTTTACTATAAAATAATATATTTTGAATCGTATTAAATAATAACAACGATCAAATTACACTAATCAAATCAGTAATCTTTAATAAAAAATTTGACAATGAAAGCATTTCTCATTATTCACAATGTATACTTTCAAGCACAAAATTCTCAATATCATATTAAAATTATAATTATTAAATCTCACCTTCTCTGCAAGGAACTTGAATCCATTCACCATGAATTCTTGCAGATATCTTCATTTTCAATTTCCAGTAAGCAATATGTGTATCGAATGGATGATGAAGGACAACTTTTACCTAATGCCAGAAACTATACGATTTCTCAGCTTTATAGCCTCACTTTGACACTGGTTTTATTTCCATAAGTTTTTGGACACCAGCCATATAAATAACAAAGAATATATTAATTTTATTTCTTTTTGTTAAAAACAAAAATAAGTATGTTTATATAATATTTCTCCATTAGCAGAATAGAAATAATAAAATATTGTTTTTTTACTAATGACTTTTGCAAAATTATCCTTTTTCCTACATAAACTCTTTTTCTTCAACATAAAAATGACCTATTTCACCTATTTATGTTACAACTACTAAAACTAGCTGCCCATCCCGACTTCACCCTGGTTTTATTTTGTTTTATTTCAATAATTTTTAAATTAGAATTATAAATAATTGCCGATAACAGGGAGGTGGAGCGTTCAATTATTTACATTCGATCTACTAGTTCCAGGGCTACAAAAAATAGTTCTGTTTCATATCATATGGTCAGTCAATAATTATATAACTGAATCATTTAAGAACAGAAGAGGTGTAATAGACACTAATCAGAGTTATCTTCTCTGAGAGCAATGAATTTCATTATACAGCCAGACCCTGCGGAGAATGAAGTGAAGGTGTCATTTGCAGGATGGGAAGTAGATGCTTTTCAGAGGGCCTGGCGTGCTGATAAGCATACTTTTCCACTCAGTGAGGAAGGCAATTGTAAACCGCCTCTCTCCTCATTTTACTTAGTAAAGCCTCTAGAGGTTCAAACCAGCCTTTCGACTGATGACCTAAACAACAAAAACAACATCATAAATAAATTTAAAAAAAGATTTTTTGATTTGATGTGAATAATTTAATCATTACAATTTAAATATTTAATTCAAAATTAATTTTAATTATAAAAATATGTAATATTTAATATTTTTAGATATTAGTTTAATACATTAAGGGTTAAATAACCATTTCAACCCTATTAGGGGTACATTTTGGAAATTGTTAAGGCATAATTTTCTAGATGCACTACCGGTAACACCTTCGCTGAGTTTCAGTCATGTACCACGTCTGGAACTTAATAATCAGAAAATATTGATTTAAGGGTTGAATACCATTTTCAACCCATATGTATACATTTTTGCAATCATTAAGGGTATTTTTTTTGTATGCACTGTAGGTAACATCTTCGAGTTTCAGCTACCTAGCTTGTCTGTAACTGAGTAAACTGAAAATATTGTATTAAGGGTTGAACACCCTTTTCAACCCCTTACAGGTAAATTTTTGAAATTGCTGAGGTATAATTTTTTTACCACCAAGTTTCAGGCACTAACTGTTCGGAAATTAGTAAAATATAAAAAAATATTGGTTTAAAGGTTAAACACTCTTTCCAAACTTTAAGAGGTTCATTTTGGAAATTGTTGACAAGACAATTTTTTTAGTTGCACTGTAAATAACATCATTGAAATCCACCTAGCTAAATTGCCTGGAACTTAGGAAACAATACATTTTTGTTTAAGGGTTAAACACCATTTTCATTCCCTTACCGGTGCAATGTCAAAATTATTTGTGTTTAACTTTTCTATTTACACTGAAGGGAATATTCTCTCCAAATTTCAACTTTCTATCTATTGTGCAAGCAGGAAAATTAATGATTAGTGAGCGAGTCAAACAGTCAGTGAGGGCTTTCCCATTTACATATACAACATTTGTATGTTAAGTAAATGATACATGAACAATTAATCTTCCTTTATTTTTTGGAGAAAATTGTCAAAAATAAAATGATTTGTTGATTCCAAAGAAATTTTTATAAACTTTCGAAGGAATCAACAAAAATTACTGAGACATGGTATCTCATTCAGATAAGCTTATTCTGATATTCATTATTTAAATGGAAAGCTTATGTTTCATGTTATTGGTTTTCATTCATTTTTGGCATATTTGCTTAACTCTCAATTGGTATCATTATTTTTTGTGACATAACTGGTATCAGAGGTCTGACAGACCTCCAAATTTGTTTTTTATATTTAAGTTCTTCATACTTATTTAATTAATTTGTTTTAATTTTAAACTTATAAAACCATGTAAAATCGAAGATGTAAATGTAAAATACTTTGCATAAATCCAAAATTAGTATTTAAAAAAGTAAAAAACGAACACTGTGCATTTTTTTGACTTTTACTTCCATTTTGAACAGAACAATAAAATTTTTGGGCCCTAGAAACATTCTGTGGTCTAATAATTGTAAAGAAATAAGTAATTAATATGATAAAGACAAATTTATTTACAAAATTATGAAGTACAACTTACATTTTGGTTCCGAGTTATGCTATTTATGTCTATTGTTGGGCAGTACACTCTGACAAACATTTATTAAAATTTATTCGATGTTTTTTACTTTTTGATTATTTACAATAAAATTTAAAGATTTTTATGTTAATAAAAATTCACATCATTAACACATACGTACAACTTGTTTACATGATGGACCTGGTTGTGTTGAAGCCGCTTCAGAAATTTTAAATGTATCATCCATAATGAAAATTTTATAAAATTACCTACGAAAATATTTTATAATGGTACTAAACAAAGAAATGATGTATGAAAAATTATTATATATTCATTAAAACTTTAAACAATCCATGTACTACTTGGTTTTAAAGTGGTCAAAAAGTTACACAACTGGTATCATAGGTCCAGGAGACCGCCAGTAAAAAACAAAATGCAAATAACTCACAACTTGTTAGCTCGTACCGAAAACGATCTTGATCATGCATAGTTCAAACAACAATTGAAAGGTATACAAAATATACGTGATGTTGGGCAATTGGGAGGGAAGTGTTGGAGGGGTAAAAAATGACAGCGGTCTCACAGACCGCATGATACCAGTTGAGGGTTAAGCATTCCCGAAGAATAAATATAATTTCTGAAATTGTATACATGAAATGTAAAAATACTGCCAGATTTTATAACTTTTTATTTCTGTTTAAATGTTTCCTTTGCCTATTACAGTAGTCTATTTTTCCACAATCATATGTTTTGGTGGATCCACCCTCATCAGAGAACAAAACACAAAAATTGAAACTAATTTTATTAAAACATTTTCAGAAGAGATACATCTTCAGTAATTCATATTAAACTCTTCAATATAACTCATGTTTGCTTTAGAGACATACATATTATAGTGCATGTGCTATAGAACAATGAAAGATGTTTCTGGTGATTTTAGTATATGCTCAAACTGTCTGCGCCAGCTGCATTTGAAATTGCCATTAGAAGTATGTAGATACTTGTATTTTTTTATATAGATACCAATTGTTAGCTATATTCTAAGTTTCATTAATACAGTATTTACTGTAAATGAATCATTGATCAATGTAATTATATTTTTCTACTTTTGCATACATAACTGTAATTTCTGGTTTGGCTTTTAAATACTTAGTTAAGAGTCTATGCTCTATCCCATGGAATTAGCAGTATGTCAAAACATAAATGTATTAAAATTGTGATTGAACTTAGCGCAATCCATTCAAGTTACAAAAAATGTTCTTTCCTTAACAGATGAAACTTGCTATATACTTATTGAAACAAATACTAAATACATAATACAACAGTACCAGTTGAAAGAATTCACACAGTGGCCTACTACAAAACATTCGGTCTATTGCCAGTTGTTTTGACTGAAGGCTTTGGTAAAGTGAAACACACTCGTAATTACGCATCCTTTTTACTGACTTTCAACCTGTAGTCTGTTTATAAATGCTGCACGGTTCTGTGGAATGTACTATAGTCCCTAGTAAAAACAGATTTTCAAATTCCTTTCATTAACAACAGAGGATATCCAATAATTTAAAAAAACTTATACCTTTAGAACTGTTAGTTCAATATAAACTGTCATGGGCACTATGGTAAGAGTCAATTCATTGTTCATGTGTGAAAAATACTCTACTAGCCAGCCATTGGACCTATGTTGCAGGGCAAAGGCTTTTGGTTAGCACCAAGCGAAGTCTAAGAAGTTGAGTGTAGGTATATATAGAATATTTCTTTTATTTATGATACTTTTTATATTAGCATTAAATGTTAGTACAAGGGCTACAAGTTTTGTATTTGTAATTTTATATGAAAAACCTTATTAAAATCAGTTAGTACTAAGATTCAGGCTTGAATGTTATGTTTGTGTGGTAAAGTTACACATTACACAAATTTAAGATAATAAAACATTCTACATCTTTTGTGTATTATCTCACAGTCGTATTATATTATTTATCCAAAACTTAGTTTAGCAACAATTTGTGTCTTTGTAAAACCTACATTACAAATTTGTCCACTCCACATTTTCATTCAATAATCGGTTTTAACTGAATTACAACTGTATAAATTATTGTTGTCAGTGAATATTAAACAATCGAAGTAATTTTTACGTGAATAATTTGGGTGGAAAGTATTGTCTATCACAATAGTACTCCGCCTTTGACACGGTTGACCACATAAAATTGTCTTCTGTAAGTACAATTTATCAAAATCGTGAGTAACGTACAAGTAAATTGGTTTTATTTAAATATATGAAAGAAATTGTGTATTTTAAACTTGGTGATTAGCGAGAATGCTAGTGCTTCCCAACTAACTTATTTATTTAGTCAATCTAAACAAAATTATCAAATTCAAAAACTGCGCGTCTTCAGAAAGTATGGAGTAAGGCACAATGGAATTTAAAACGTTGGAACTCCGTTGCTCGTGACAAAATAATGTAAAATGTCATTTATTATTTACAGTGACATATGCAGAAACAATTATTTAGTTGTGTTATTTTAATTGAGTTTTTTCCCAGCGTTGTGCTTTATGATGTAATATGTATTCATTTTTCAGCTATATGTCAGACGCTCAGTAAGAAATTACGCGGTTGGCGGGAAATAACATGTTCGATTCTGAAATCTAACCTGAATGTCGCTTTACAGTGTTCGTGTCGTAAATGTCATTAATGTAAAGTTAAGTAATTAGATTATATATTTTGTAAATTGCGTGCATTTGGTTTTAAGTTAAAAGATTTTTGTTGCTGTTAAAGAAAACACTGTAAAATATTGTTTACTTTTGCAGCTATTAGATTAATCTGGTTAACATGTGGCAAAACAATGGAATCGATGATGGTAAGTTAATAACTTTGTGAAATTTAGCTTCTTTATTTATTTATGATTTTCTATGTTTATCTCATTGTAGCGCGTACGTAGTTCATTGTCAGAAATTATTTTTGGGGTGTGTAACTGTGATATATTTGTCACATAACCTAACATCTTTTATAATAACTTTTGTAAAATCCCTTATTGAAAAATGATGTTTTTGTCTGAAAATTCCATTATTACTATGTTAGAGGCCCTTGATGGTAAGATGTAAAACATTTTCTATGTACTGAAACGTACATTTTGAAACTTTAGGCTGGCTGTTTAGATAGACATAGGCTGTGCAGATAGCTTTAGTTTTCTGATGATACTTAAATACCTAATCAATAAAAGTGTAATGTTAGGTTTTCTTGAAGTAAATACACATGTTAACAATGAGTTCATCATATAGTTCCTGAATTGAATGTTATTAGCTGTCGATGGGGAAAACTGTCAACACTTGTATTTTCAAAAACTAACATAATGTTAAAGAAAGTAGAGAAGTGGATGT
This sequence comes from Catonia carolina, assembly GCA_035578175.1. Lineage (NCBI taxonomy): Eukaryota > Metazoa > Arthropoda > Insecta > Hemiptera > Achilidae > Catonia > Catonia carolina. Next base: position 90,316,915 of record JAQMRL010000002.1, read on the forward strand.
ATTTATTCATATTAAAAGTCTAGAGCATGTAGAAACAGTGAAAGTTCCTAGGAGTATCACTAGATAGATATTTGTCTTGGGATTTGTATACCAATCAAGTTTGTTGTAAAATATCATCATGGAGTATTTGCATTGAAACAAATTACCAGATTAAATGATAAACAATAACTAATGGCAGCTTATTATCTTCTAATTCTGTTTTGTATCAGTTACGGTATTTTTTTATAGGTAACATGGAGAGGGTTATTAAAATTCAAAAGAAAACTATTAGGTGTATGGTGGTAGCTAACCAGCTCACTCATGCAGGCCACTATTTAAGGAGCTTAAATTGCTTACACAGTTCTCTCACTACATTTTTGAGGTGCTAATGTATGTCAGGCAAAATACTTTAATACAAATTTTCAATGTCCACTATCATAACACAAGAAACAAACAATTATGTGGCTAACTACAACACTAAAGTGTTTGAACAAAAACTTACCTATGCGGGAGAAAATACATCAATAAATTACTCCATTTTTAAAAATGTAATAATTTGCATTCCTTTAAAAAATCTGAAAAATTACTTGATTGGTGAAACTTTTTATAGTAAATTTAAACTTATGGACATTTTGTATGATATAATTTAGTGTTAAATCTGTAAAAATTTGTGTACTTGTTAATTTAAAACAAGCTATGATTTTTTGAGTCTCTAAACTAAAAAGGAAATGGGAGAATGGTGTAGGTAACTCAAATTAAAGATTACTTTTCTAAGTCGTGCTTAACTTTATGCCAAGAGAGAATGATTCGGATCATCCAGGATATGGGATAAACCAAACTTGAATTAGGAAGGAATTTCTTCCTAACATAGGTATTGTAATTTTAATGATTAAATCTGCTAGAAGTTGTGCAGTAGCTGTGTTTATTACTTTGATCTTTGTTGCAGTGTTTTGATAAAAACTCATGTTTATTCCATTATAGGGCTATTCCATGGCAAACCGACCTAAAAAGAGCCTACGTTCCAAAGCTCTAAACAAATATTTGTTTTGAAAATTTTTATCCATGAGTAATTAATTTTCAAAATTTATGAATAAAAACTGTTTTTCTCCCATACTTTTTCTACAAAACCATTCATAATTCCCATTCTAAAAGACCAAATCATTTTGATACCTCAATTTAAAGAGAGCTTTAAGTTTGAATTTAAAGCTCGGTTTAATCAGGGTTTTCCATCCTCACTATCTAGATTGTGTGCAAACTGCATCTACGACTTTGAATTCTTCATATATCTGAAATTGTGGAGGATCCTACTCCGTATCTATTGGCTAAACACAACCTACCAACTGATAGTGTGATGATCTGGCATTGAGCATGTGTGCAACTGTTTGTCTTCATCTCATGGCCTAGAGTTTCTTATGTATTATTTAATTTTCTTCTTACCACAATCAAGGCTCCTGCCTGTTCCGCTCACAACAGCGACAAAACTGTTGAATTATTCCCATCTCTTGCATGGCCTCCCAACATCTCTCTTCCCCTCCGGGGTCTGTATTTCAAAACACTAACGTGGCTCTTTCCCTCAGGCATTCTCTCTACTACGTGCTCCCTCACGATTATGATATTCTGAAATCTTCCCATTCAGGTTATAAACATCCAATTCCGTTTTTATGTCCTCGTCTCTTAGTTGGTCCCTACGACTGCAACCCTGTGTTCTTCGCAGGAAGAACAAACTCTGTTCTCTTGTGGTCTGGTACTAATCCATGACTCACTTCCTAAGAGTAGGACTGGGGCAGGCATCACCTTTTCATTTTCTTTTAACCATAATAATAAAAAATCTAATAAACCTTCTACTAGCAAAATTCTGTCCAAAACAGACAGGTGCAATATTAAATTATTTGCACTCAATCTGTCAATTCCAGGGCTACAAAAACTAGTTCGGTTTCATCCATTGTATGACTGAAACATTTAAGAACAGAAGATGTAGGGGTGTAAAAGACACTAATCAGAGTTATTTTCTGAGAGTAATAAATTTCATTATACAGCCAAACCCTATGGTGAATGAAGTTAAGGTGTCATTAGTTGGAAAATAGATGCTTTTCAGAGGGACTGGCATGCTGATAAGCATACTTTTCCATTCATTGAGGAAGGCATTGGTAAACCACCTCACTCCGCATTTTACTTAGAAAAGCCAGTAGAGATTCAAACCAGCCTCTGGGCTGATGACCTAAACAACTAGCTTAATTAAGGATTTTTTTATTCTGTTGAGTTAGTAAACAAAAGTAGAAAAATTACATTTGTAAATGTTAATGAATAAACTGTTTTTAGTTGATTGAAACAAAAACATGAAAGGCAAGAAATGTAACTAAACAACTTTAATGTTAAAATATGGAAAAAACAAAATAATTGTTATTGGATTTTATTCTTTTGGTATCTATTTGGTATTTGGTATTTCTTTATAATATCTATGCGAGACTGGATTACTTTTCTTTAATTCATTATTGACTTTTCTATTATAGTAATTATTTTATTATTATTTCTAGGATTTGGAGGTGGAGGGTTTGATGCTACAAATGGAGGAGGAACTCCGGGAGGTCCAGAGAAAAAGGTTTGTTAATCTTCTCCTTATGTAAATGTAATGATTTTTGTTGATAATTTTACTCGTTTAACTATCAAAATTAGCCTAGTACATTTTAAGTGTGTATGACGTCACAATCTAATCTGCCATTAAAGTGGTGTAATTTTGTTTTATTTATTTTGATTAGCAGTTGTGTTTGAACTATTCTTTATTAGTAATAAAATTCATTTATTGAGGAAGTGGTAACATTTTTCGTAATAAAACTTAATGAATTTTAATTCTGAATATACTTTATTGTGTTTCAAAATTTATTATGGTTAGTTTGTATACAAGTGTGAGTATTTTCAAAGTCATTTGGTATATTTAATAGTGTTATGGTTAATATTTGTTTAATGTGTATTATCAATTTTTATTAATATAGCGTAAACATACTCGTATTTATTTCCCAAAATGTTAATATTTATGTAGCCTATATTTTTATAACCATCAAACTTATTCATTGGTGGCAATTTTTAAAATTGTTATATCTATCATTTTCCTTTCCTGTAAATGAGAAACTACAGATGTCTGAAACTTCAAGAGATAGCAACAAATGGTTTTTAGATTTGTATTCTACTCAAAAAGGTAGTGGGCGTAGATTGGGTTTGAAGTATTGATCGGAAGTCAAGTAATAAAAGTCAGAAACTACAAGAGATAGGAAAAACAGATTTTGGATTCGTAATCTCTACAAAAAGTTAGGTAGGCCTGGATTGGGTTTGAAGTTTGAACTCCGGTTTTGACCAGAGTAGTCCAAAATCAGAAGTCAAGAAATCATTCAGAAGAATTTGGAAACAAAAATAAAGTCATTCAATTACTCTTATCCATCACTGGATTTGAAGTTTTGGTTTGACCGGAAGTGGCTCAAAACCAGAAGTCAAGAAATTGGAGTCAAAATTTGGAAACAAAAATTGTGGCATTCAATTACTCTTAAAGAGTAGATACAGAAATCACTAATGTTTTTTGCCATAAAGGTGGGCCCTAAGCCTTTTCAAAAATTGTCACCAGCCATGAGACAAACAAAAGGAATTTTGTTATGTAGTTAAATGTCCATTATAATTTACTATTAAGTTATAAACAATATTTTAAACAAGATTTATACTTACATGCAAAAACTCTGTAAATCACTAGAGCATTGCAAAATAAGCTGTTGAATGATCAAAATAATGATTTTAATAATTGAATTAGCACTGCCATGGTGGTATTGTGCTAGATTACTGAGTGGATGTAAGTTCTACTTCTAGCCAAAATCTGGAAGATTTTTACATGTTATTGAACCTTTCAATACCGTCCTAGTACCCACTATAGTACAAATAAATAAATAAACTTTTATTGACAAGTAAAATAATATACATTATGTTTATGACATGTCAGATTTTGGAATTCAGGGATAAGAAAATTGAATTATACAGGGTGATCGTAAAGTCGCGCAACCAAAAATGATAACAGCCTTAGAAAGCTGTAATGTTATTTTTATTTTTCTTTCAAAGTTTACGAAACAAGTTATAATTACAACTTACTTACTTACAAGTTCACAACAAGTGCTGGAAATGTCCACCGTGGTTTGCAATGCATGCATCAACGCGTTTTCTTACATTGCACGCAACCTTTTTGAGTGTAGCAGTAGCAATATTTGATATACAGTCTTCAATGTTTCTTCTAAGTTTATCTACTGTATGTGGGTTGTTTTTGTACACATTATCTTTCAAATAGCCCCATAAATAAAAATCAGGAGGAGTCAGATCTGGTGACCGAGGAGGCCACAAACCACGAGAAATTATTCGGTCATCAAAGAAATCGTGGAGAAATTGGATAGTACTGTTTGCCGTATGTGAAGTTGCTCCGTCTTGTTGTAGCCAGCAATAACGTTCGTCAACATGTAGCAGTGCTACGAACTGCATGATTATTTCTTGATAACGTTCTGCTGTGATTGTATCCGAAAAAAAGATAGGCCCAACAATTCTCCGACGAGATACACCACACCACACCCCAATTTTTTGAGAATGTAATGGCTGTTCATGGAATTCATGTGGATTCTCTGCAGACCATACTCTACAATTTTGACTATTAACATATCCACTTAGATGAAACCAAGCTTCATTGCTGAAAAAAACTTTGTCCAGAACAGATATGTCATTTCGAATGAAATTTTTAAACCAATGACAATACCGCAATCGCTTCTCCTTATCTGGCTCTTCGAGCTGATGAGTTACGTTCATCCGGTACGGATGTAATTTTAATAACTTAGTGGCTTTATGAACACTTCCATAAGACAGTCCAGTCTGAGTAGAATGTTTTCGAAGAGATTTTTTTGGAGAACGAATAAACATTTCACTTATCGTCTGCAGACTGTCGTCAGATAAAACACTTGGTCGGCCGGTACGATTACGGTCATTCACGCTACCTGTATCCCGAAAACGAAATATGGTCGATTTGTTTGGCACTTTAGCATCTGGAAAGGCATTGGAGAAATGTTCTTGACACTTCGCGTAGGATTTCGATTCACAGTAACTCAAAACGATAGAGACGCGTTGTTCTTGCGTAAAAGACATTGTGACTCGAACTGAACAAACCAACTGGTTTCTGGCTAACTGTCGCCCGGTGGCGTGATCTAGCAGTGCTGCCACATACGGTACTACTAAACGAAAAATTCCCATATTGTAATCATATTTTACAAATTTACCTTCAATTCCTACACGGCTTCAAACATTTGGTTGCGCGACTTTACGATCACCCGGTACCTATTACAAGATTATATTATAGCAAGTATAGTAATTTTTAATTCAGAGAAAACTGTAAGATAGACAAAAATGAAAAAAGTATTAATAACAAAAGTTAATATATAAAAATTTATTTAAGATAATTTATAAAAGAAAACTTAACAAGTTTCAGAAAACATAAATAAGTGATGTAAAACAAAAAGAAAAATATTTCGGTAAGATATATATTCCAGTGAGTGAACACAAAAAAGTTAAAATTAGTGAAACATAATAACAAGATGTAGAGTGAACATGACAAAAATTAAACAGCCAGCCGCATTGGCGCAGTTGGTAACGTGCTCGCCTCTCATCATGCGGTCATGGGTTCGAATCCCACTCAGGCACGGCATTTTTCATTCATTACAAAAAAACATTTCATCCTCCATTGTAAACAGTTACACCCCAACGTCGTCGCTAATGACCGTTGCAGTTGATGCGACGTTAAATAAATTAATTTTTAAAAAAATTAAACAATATGTACATTTAACAAGAATTAAGTAGGGTAAATCATTTTTTTTTTAATTTGAACAACATACAGCATTTTAAATTAAATTAAATCTAAGTATCAAAATTGTTTACATGAGTAACAAGCTACCGTTTAAAAATAACAGTCTATTTTAAGATACAGTTTAAAATTACATGTATCAATAAATAAATAATGGTTAAACCATGCGACTTAAAAAACAAAAAACAAATCTTCATAATCCTTTTAGGAAGAGGATTTTTACTGGTAACTTTTGATAAACCCGCCTCCTTTACTTTTATTTTTATGACCACATAGGATCACTTTAGTCATTTTGGATGGTTCTTCAATTTCTTCTTGCTGTTCCAAAATTTTTTTATATTTTCATATCTTACTTTCCTTAGTTCATCTGAACAAACCCCAATTGTGCGTTTGACTGTTTTGGTGGTTAATCGAACTTTGTAATTTCCCATTTGGTGTTTACACCAAGGTGTACGTTCCGTTAGGTCCTCCATGGTTAGATCGAGTTCTTTCATGTCGTTTTGAATTTCTCTGAGCCAGGTTACTATAGTTTTTTCAAAATTAGCGGTACGCAGTTTCTCAGTGATTCTTCTTAGAAGGCGTGTTACTGGAGTTCTCAGTATGTGTCCCAGGAAGAAAATTCTCTTTTTTCTCATTGCAATTGTGATTGGTTCTATATCTTTGTAAACTTGTTCGTTGGGTAAAAGCCTGTATTGTCCATCAAATTGGTGTTTTTTGATGATACAAGTCCTTAAGATTCTTCTCTCGACTTTTTTAAGTTTCTCTTTGATTCCACCATCCCCGATGCTGAAGAGAGTTTCACTTCCGTACATCACTTGAGATTTAAGGATTGATTTATTAGTGTTTAAGTTTGGTGTGTATTGATAGACTTATTTTGTTGTATGTGTTTTTGGTGAGATGTCCTATGACGAGTTTGGCGATTCTCTCATTCCAGGCGACTTTTTCGTTGCATTTGTAATTAATGGTCTCGCCCATTACTTTAACATATTTAATAACAAGTTATTTGAAGATTTTATTTAAGTTTTTACGTATTAGTAAATAGTTGCAAATAATGTTGTTTGTTGGATTAAATATTTTACCATTAAATTATAGTTTGATTTCTTTATAATTAATATTTTGTTACAGAAATCAGCGGATACCATTGCTCATGTAACTATAAAGCAGATTATGGAGTGTGAAGACGAATCATTGAAAATTGCAAATACTGAAATAGGATGTGTAAGTTTTAGTAAACGTACCTATTTATTGTTTACACATTATAATGTATATTTTGTTTTGCCTAAAATATACAGATTGTGAAATATGTTCAGGGGGTTTCAAAATGAAATTGGTGTTTTAAAGCTTTGTAGTATTTATTCAATTTAATTCACAAGTATAAATAATACATCAAATTAAAGAGCAACTCAAACAGTTTTGTTGGTACACTCAGTCTTCCGTTTGAAAGCGCTAGTAGCAAAGATTGTGACTGTGAACAGAAAGCTTTTTGTGTGATACAGTTTGCAAGGACTCAAAACTTAAGTTGCGGGTGACTGAATTATTTATATTTATATATAAATCTTTATAATTCATCTTTCAACCTGTATTCAATCCTATTGTAAAAATATTTCATATTTTGAACTCTGATGATTGTGGATCCACTGAAACATGTCGGTGACAAGTAGGTTTATGTAACAAAAAAAATTAAAAAACGAGTAGTGATGTAGCAGCTGTAACAGATCAGTGGATAAAGAAAATAATTTTACAACAGGCTATACAAGTAAATATTTTTATATATACAGGGTGATTCACGAAGATATGCAGAAACTTTAGGAGCTCACTGTACATGTAAAAGTAATGAAAACAGTTTCTATAAACATGTGTCCGGAAATGCTTTGTTTCCGAGTTACGGCTAGCAAAAGTTTCACCCGGATTTCAGCTCACCAGGTGAAATGAGGTCTTCCTGAAATTCTGGTAAGGTAGATTAAGCGGCGAATTCAATCGTTTCTTATGGGTTTTGACCGGATAAATTGAATAAAACAGGTCCCAGAACTGTAAGTTAAATAGGTTTTAAGAAAAGCAGTGTTAAATGCAAAAAATGGAGTGAAAAACACATTTTTCCATCTTTGGGCAAGAATAACTTTGTTATTTCACCAAGAAACAGTTAAAATTTTTGAATAAAACATGTAGAAAATGTTATTCTGAACAAACCGGTGTAAATAAAGTACACAGAAAGCGAATAGATGTTTGATTAAATGAATTTTTATTCATAACAGTACAAAGTAAAATTAACCAGAAAAACAAAGATGAAAAAATGTGTTTTTTCCACTCCATTTTTTGCATTTGACACTGGTTTTCTCAAAAACTATTTAACTTACAGTTCTGGGACCTGTTTTTATTCAATTTATCAGGTCAAAACCCATAAGAAACGATTGAATTCGCCCCTTAATCTACCTTACCAGAATTTCAGGAAGACCTCATTTCACCTGATGAGCTGAAATCCAGGCGAAATCTTTCACTAGCCGTAACTCGGTAACGAAGCATTTCCGGACCCATGTTTATATAAACTTTTTTCATTATTGTTATATGTACAATGAGCTCCCAAAGTTTCTGCATATCTTCGTGAATCACCCTGTATATTAAAATAAGCGGCAAGGTATGGCATATGTCTCAATCTTTTTAGGTACCAGAATACGATAAATTTAGCTGTCATCATTCCTACCAGTTTTCTATTGATTTTAAAGAACAATACATCAGCAGTGCTACTAAATGTTTTAAAGACATTCAAACTGATCCTGTAATCACTGCAGTATAGATCAGCTTTAGTTAGCTGTTTCAGGGAATTTTTAAGCAAGTTTTTTATTGTCCGTTCTGATTTTGTGGTGTAGTTATAAATAGAATTGTCATATATATAAACTGTAATGACAGTTAGGTATTAAACAAAAGCTTGTATTTAGCTGATAATTGCTAAATAAATAAGAGCTTGTGTATGTGGATGTATTGCCTCTTTGCTGTGTGTTAAGATGTGTAGATTTTCAGTAATAAGATAAATGATACCCAAATGTAATATATTTTTTGGATGAACAGGATCCATGTAAAAGACCCACTGTTTAAATTATATTATTACATGAACTTCATTTAGTATAATTTTGTTTCAGGTCTGTATTGTTGGTATTGTTAGAAGTGTTGAGGCTTCGTCTATGAAGATAGTTTACACAGTTGAAGATAACACTGGAGTTATAACAGTAATGAACTGGCTCAATGAAGATCGAGTAAGTTTAACGAATAAAACTGAAACATAAGAAAATAATGTTTGTTTTTTCTGTTGTATCGTTCCGTATTAATTCTATCTGCATTAGTTTAATTTGCGTGGCAGATGGACGTAAAAAATTATTTTTTGTGTGTGCCCACCAAGTTGTGACATCAGTTAATTACTTCTTGCACAACAATTGTATTTTACAGATATCTAAATTGTTGCAGAATACTTATTACTTTCTCTTGCCTATATGAATATATAGGAAGGAAAGTATTGTTTTCATGTCGATTTTTTGAAATCGAGTTTTCACCGGATCTATACGTTTTCAAACCCCCTGAACCCAAAAAACATGTTTTTAGCGATTGGTCTGTGTGTGTGTGTGTGTGTGTCTGTGTGTGTGTGTGTGTGTGAACAGAATATCTCAAGAACGGAACATCGTACGAACTTGAAACTTAAGTTACATACCACTACCGGACGCGACACGAACATTTTCATCAAAATCGGTCAAGCGGAAGTAGTAGTTTATTCGTATAATTTTTCAGTTTTTTGCGATTTTCTCAAAAACTGGTCCTACGATTTTTTTTAAAATCGCCTATTTTACTCAATTTTTTATTCTCTACAAGATAGGGTAGGCGCCATGTTTGCTGAAATTTTCGGTGAGGCTGTTTTCACGTAAAAACGTTGTTTTTTTAAGATTACGGCTTTAATATAAATTTTAGCGCAAAAACTTATATAATAAAAGTTGTAGAGAATTTAAAAACCTACAACTTCTGTTTCAAACATTTTTTTGTATAACGCTTAGTTTAGCGGTAATTTGCGATTTTCTGTTTTTTTCTCACGAAAACGTGAGAAAAATCGATTTTTTTAACATTTCGGTCTTAGTATGCATTTTACGACAAAAGTGTATATAATTAAATTTATAGAAAATTAAAAGATCTACAACTTTTGTTTAGAGCATTTTTCTCTACAGAGCCTAGTTTAGCGTGAAAGCGTGATTTTCCGTATTTTTAAGCCAAACTGAGTTCGATTGTCATTTTGCGTCATTCACTCATGATTAAAATAAGCATATGTTTTTGAGGTTAGTTTTTGTTCATTTCTAATGTTTTAATACTAATGTTAGGTTTATTGTTAATTATTTGCATTGGCAAGAGAAAGTTGTGTGAGTGTTTCACACCAGATTTTTTTATATAAAGATTGCTATAGAGAGCTGTACTTGTGAACATTTACAGTCACCAATAGTAACAAAATATTCACATGATCGGCAGAAAAATAAAAAGTATAATTAAATTGTTACAGGACAGATTTTTTAAAAAATTATTTGTTTAATGTATCAGTAATACTAAATGTGCTGGGATTATTTCTATGAAACTGTTATATTCATATACAGGGTGATTCATGAAGTTCTCCCCCCACTTCTACAGCACATTGTACTAGTAAAAATAATGAAAAAGTGTTATATAAACATAGGTCCGAAAACGCTTCGTTAGCGAGTTACAGCTAGCGAAAGTTTCGCCTGGATTTCAGTTCACCAGGTGAAATGAGGTCTTCCTGGAATTGTGGTAAGGTAGATTAAGGGGCGAATTCAATCATTTCTTATGGTTTTTGATCTGATAAATTGAATAAAACAGGTCCCAGAACTGTAAGTTAAATAGTTTTTGAGAAAACCAGTGTCAAATGCAAAAAATGGAGTGAAAATCACATTTTTTCATCTTTGGGCAAGAATAACTTTGTTATTTCACCAAGAAACAGTTAAAAATTTTCAATAAAAAATGTAGAAAATTTTATTCTGAACAAACCGGTGTAAATAAAGTACACAGAAAGCGAATAGTTTTTGAGAAAACCAGTGTCAAATGCAAAAAAATGGAGTGAAAAAAACACATTTTTTCATTTTAGTTTTTCCGGTTAATTTTACTTTGTACTCTTATGAATAAAAACTCATTTAATCAAACATCTATTCGCTTTCTGTGTACTTAATTTACACCGGTTTGTTCAGAATAAAATTTTCTACATGTTTTATTGAAAAATTTTAACTGTTTCTTGGTGAAATAACACAGTTATCCTTGCCCAAAGATGAAAAAATAAGTTTTTCACTCCATTTTTTGCATTTGACACTGGTTTTCTTAAAAACTATTTAACTTACAGATCTGGGACCTGTTTTATTCAATTTATCAGATCAAAAACCATAAGAAATGATTGAATTTGCCCCTTAATCTACCTTACCACAATTCCAGGAAGACCTCATTTCACCTGGTGAACTGAAATCCAGGCGAAACTTTCGCTAGCTGTAACTCGCTAACGAAGCGTTTTCGGACCTATGTTTATATAACATTTTTTCATTATTTTTACTAGTACAATGTGCTGTAGAAGTGGGGGGAGAACTTCATGAATCACCCTGTATACATAATACACAGACCTACAGTTTTTATTGTCTTAATAAATAAATATCTTCGTAAGTAAGAGTATGTTTTTCCAAAAAAATTATTACATTTTATGACAATAAAATGTTATATTTACCATAATACTATATTTATCATAATTTATTACTGAACAAATATTAATGCCTTAATTTTTTCTTTGGATTCCTAATGCAGGCATCTTTTCCTGAAGTTGTGCGTGTCATTATTATTATCATTTATTAATTATTGTGTATAGCTATGCGATTTAAAGAAATTATTAAATTAATGATTGATGTACCAAAGGTGATTCGAGGATAGCGATAACTAATTACTAATAACTAATAATTGTAATAATTATTACAATGCACAACCATTTCCTGGTTATGATAGATTTGAAGAGAGTATATAATTCACTAAATATGAATGGGAAATTTCACCCATCGTGAGATATCGAGTGAAATGAATTTGCTTGATTTTTTTTGTCATCAGTCTCTACTGGTTTGATGCAGTTCTCCAAGCTTTCTATCTTGCTTGAGATGTATGCCTTTTTCATACTGCATTATTTCATTTTAAATGTTTCAATCTTTCCTGAATCTCTCCTTTCATGTTTGCTTTGATAAAAATGATTAATTTAAAACAAAATAGTTAATTCTGTTGCAAGAACAGTCAAAAATCATTAATTTGATGTATTAAGTTTTTTTATCTTGTTTGACGTCATTGGCTCACTTAAATCGATTATTTGATTGGTCTTCTTTGGCTCCCATTGGCATTGTTTTTTCTGCCAATACTTTCTTCATATTTTCTGATCTTACTTTCTGTTGTTCATCCATCAACTGCGCAACTCTAATCACTTTGTCTATTTAAAAAAAATTTGTGTTACATATCTTCCTCCAATTTCACACTCATCCCTTTGGTTATAAGTTGTTTTAGTATCCTGCTTTCAGCTATTCTCAGGATATGGAAGAAATGAGAAATTCTCCGCTTTTTCAGTAGACTGATAATTGGTTCTGTGGCATTACATACTGTTTCGTTTGTGGGAATTCTCCATACACACCATCCTTTTTGTAATTTTTATTAATGTAGATTCTGATGATTCTCTTTTTGGTCTTAATGGTCCAATCACTTTCTCCTTCATTTTTGATTCTAATTAAGAGATATACTGGTATTAGGTTAAAATTTTTATTTTGTGGCACCGCTGAGCCAGATAATTGGGGATCTACTTCTTTATATACCGTGTCCTGGTAACCATCCCAGATATTTTCACTTTATTGGCTGCCTGTTTAAAAAGCACATTTGTATCTACAACACTCCAATCTGTAAGTTTTTTAGCTACAACGTTTTTCTTCACATTGTAAGATATTTTGCAATAATCTATATTTCAGACTTCCATGATGTGTCCAAAAATTCAATTTTTTTTTCTACTTGTACCTATTATTTCAATGCTCTTATCTGTTTTTGATTCGACCTTCCCCATTGTTGTTTGACAATACAGTACAAGAAAATATTTTATATATGGTAAGACCTCAACTTACGCTAATTCATGTTAGCATGATTATTTAAGTTATTAGTTAGCATCATAGCAGTAGAATCCATATTAATAATTTGTTTTTATATGTATGTATAAAAAAACTTTGTATTTACCTTGTATTGCTTTTCGTTTTACCTGAAGAAGCGGTGGGCACTCCGAAAGTAGTTGTAAGGAGGAAATACGAAAAGCCGTATAAGGTAAATACAAAGTTTTTTTTTATATATACTTAAACACAAAATATTAATCATGTATTGTGCAATAGGAATAACATAAGAATGCCAATGGGATAGAAAGAGACAGTTAAGGCTGGGTATGCAGAGAAATATGTGTACATTATTGAAGATATTCGACTCACTTCATGCCATATGATGAAGACATTTCTTTCTTTTATTTTGATAATGGTATGTTATATAAATATGAAAGTGAGGCGTACAATATCAATAATAGTGGTGTACTAACTTAATGTTATGAATTGATTCCAAGAATCATCACTTAGCTTATGGATGTTTACATTTATGACCACTGTTTTGCTAATTGCTCTCGAAACCGTTATCGTAGTTGCCCTACCCAATTTTACATTGGAATTTTATCTTGATTTGGTTCTGTTCTAAACAGTACTGTTTAATGTGTTAAACATATCAATCTTATAAGATTACGTAGTTTAATTTGTGCTACAATTTGCAGGTCTTTTACTTTCTTGTTTTTGTTGTTACTTTGCATACAATATGAGTTTGAATAAATGTTAAAAAACTGGAAGCAATTACTTAGAGGCAAAGTTAGATGTCGTTAAAAGATAGAAAAGGGGTGAAAAAATGAAGGACATAAAAGTAACGACTTGGTTTAGTGAATCAACACAACAGACAATTAACAAATGTTTTAAGGTTAAGTTACGCGATGATTTTTCGGAATGCATCTCTTGCGTAAGTCAAGGTCTTACTTTACTTTGTCAAGGGATTTAGATTGGAATAAGAAATTGTTTTTAAGTCCATACATTTGTTTAAAGATTATAATTAATAATATTAAATATTTTTACAGGCTCCTGATACAGGTGTACCTGTAGTAGAAAACACATATTGTCAAGTATATGGTAAAATGAGGTCTCAGAATGATAAAAAATTTATTATGGCATTTTCTATAAAACCAGTGACAGATCTGAAAGCAATAACTGTTCACCGATTAGAAGTTATATTTAATGTATTTAAATTAGAGCAATTGTCACAAGAAGAAGTAAGTAAATGTTTATTCAAATATTATGTTTGTTTAAGTATTATGTTTTTAATAAGTATGTTAGTTATTGTTTGAGAAATTTTAGCTGCTGCCTTAGGCATCACATTGGAGTTATGGATAAGAGCGGGGTAGATTGCATAGGATCGTTCCCCCAACATCTGTAGCCCACTTCACTATGATACTTGAGTCTACATAATGATACTGCGAGAGCCTATATCACTTCCTATAATACTATACGAATATTATATTTCATAATGTATTCATATGTTTATTCCTGTATGCTAACTTTGTTGCGTACTAAAAAACCATTTATTTTAAAACAAATGCAACTTTTTTTTCTTTTATTTTATTGAGTGACGATGCCTACATAAGCATTGGGCTTGTGCGTAGGTAAAGATATGTGGTGATTTACAGATGAAAAAATGCCAGACCTGACCGGGAATCGAACCCGGGACCCTGGCATAGTAGCCAGTTGCACTGACCACTACACCATGGGCCGGCCAAATTACATTTGTGAGTGAAATGTAATAAATTAAAGTACACTTACAAATAATTACAGTTAACCCTTTTCTAACTGCGAGTTAATCATGTGTGAAGAAGATTTAGTCTACAGATTGGCCATATGTGACAGCATATATTGAGAATTTATGAGAAGCAGAGTAATTTATCACATTCTACATAGGTGCGCAAGTTAATTTTTTTAATTTACTTTTTTATAGTGATTTCTATAAATAAATTACAGTATATTTATTTTAAAAAAATTTGTATTTAATTAAATTATTTATAAAAATTTTTATTACCACAAAATTTAGTGATTTGAGAACGACTAATTCCTTTGTCTTACAAGTGATTTGAACATATTTCTATCGTTAATAATTAGAATTGTATTATAATTTGAAAATGTGCGATTTTAAAAAGTAATGAATAAGTATGATTTCTTACGACAAAAATTTTAAAATATTTTTTTTCTTCCCCATTCTAACATTTTCCATGAACACATTGGTTTACCTAACATTTTCAGGAACGAAACCTCTGCAGTTGTCGAGGGTTTACTCTATAAACAAAATTACTCATGCTAGTATACCAAATAAAATAAGCAGTTATGTCATAATATAATGTAACTTGCTTAATATTATGTACGCCATAATTTGTAATTCTTGTTTATTGTTTCATTCTTGTCCTGAAATTATATTTTTTTGAATAATTTAATGGCCACTGCTTCATGTAAGCTGTAAAATATGCTTAGTTCAGATTCAATTTCTGTATTCATTTTTCCACCAGCAAAACTTGCTTTAATAAAACTAGTATTGAAAGTTTGATGTACATGGAACTGTAATTGTTTTTTCAGTTTTCAAACGCTAAGTAATTGGATTTTATACTGGTCATATTTTTTTCATTTAAAATGATCTGACATGATGCCAGTTTTCAGTTGCTTTTGTATTTGTTCCACAACAATAATAATAGTAATTATTCTCTTACATACCAACTGTAATACATACCATCAAAAAGAATACTGTAGAAAGCATGCAGATTTTGTTACAATTTTGATTTTTCATGGGTTTATCAAAAATTTCAAAATCAGAAATTTGTCATTTTAGGCAAACTAACAGGTAATCTGTGTTTTTCGGAGAAGTTTCCTATACTGATTTGAATACTAGATAGTGGTTACTGGTGTACTTTGACGGTTGGGGTTCAATTTAACCATACTCTCTCAGGAATGGTTGGTCTGAGTCTTTACAAGGCTACATGTCATTTACACATCATCCTCATCTCGTTGGGTCATGGGTTTGCTTATTGTTCTTAAATTGAACAGATTGCAATGTACACACATTAGGGATTTTAAAAAAATCTGTTATTTGTTTGAGCAGCTTAAATTTTTTTGAAGTTACTAATTGAAGTAGATTTTAATTTTATTTAAGACTTTATGATATTACTTGTATGAGCACAAGTCTTTCTGTACTAATTAAAACTTCCTCATCCATAAACGACTGGGATGCTTTTGGGAGTTCTAAGTTACTGTGCATCAAATTGGTTGGGGTTCTCATTTCAGACCATCGATGTAATTGTACATGAATATCCTGTCTTTCATTGATTCTGTTTTAATGAGACTTAATCCATATTTTGTTTTAGGCAGAACAGTTTTCAGCTAAACAGCAGAATAATTCATCAATGTTGGGTACTGGAACAAATGGTATGCAGTTTGGTGGAATGGGAGATACAAATAATTATGGACTGAACCCTCATCAACTTAGAGTTTACAAAGCAATTCAGGTACTCTTTTATCTATAGCTTATACTATAAAATTTATTAAATGTACAAAATTTTGTTTAAACCATTAGTTTACCTAATCGTTTTAGTTTATATAATAATTTAAGGTTTGCATTTCTTGATAACATGTAAAACAGAATTTTTTTATAACAAAAGGAACTGATTTGACAGAGTGAAAGAAAACCAGCCTGAATATCATTTGTGCTTCTAACATGTTCTTCCCGCTATTCCTGCTCAGTAAAAATTTTAATGAGGAATCTTCTTATCTAATATGAGATAGTTTAGTTTATTGTTGTTTTGTTACATTGCTTAAGAGTTAAAACATTTACTGATTTGGAGATTGCATGAATGTAAATAACTGAAGTAAAATTGTGTTAGAACTTTTTAGATTTAAAAGTTTCTTGTATTTCATTGAATAACAACATATTCATTGCTTTATGAGCTTCCATCATTTTATATATATGTGTGTTTTTATTTTTAGCAATGTAAAAAAGAAGGTGGTGCAGCCAGAGAGGAAATAGGTGGAGCTTTAACTGTAAAGATGCCTGGCCCAGAATTAGAGTAAGTTATTTTATTATTGAATCATTATAACACATCGACTGCCATGTGACCCAAATAGGTGCCATACTTGTCTTCAAAAATGGGTCACGTGTTTAAAAAATAAGCCACAGTACATTACTCATTTCTAAGCCACTTGTTACTAATATGGTTCATTGATCAATACTATTATACATTCGATACAAAAGCTATGGCCTCAGAGAGTGATGTTATTTATATACTTAGCCTGTTCAAATAGTTGGCCTTTTTGTGAATAATAGGATATTGTGTATACAGGTAGTTTGTCTTGTTGTCCTGCATTGTCCAGTATGTAAATACAAAATATGTATTTTACTAAATTGAATTTAGGAAGGCACTGGCTGTGTTTGACAGTAAAAAAATAACATCACCGTAACGTAAAAAAATGTTTGAGTAGTATTTGAACAATACCTGTCTTGTGGTTGTAAAGATCATGTTCAAACTTTTTATAGTTGTGAAAATCATAAAATAAAATGTATTGTAAAATTTAAAAATAGAATATTTTTAAACTAAACCCAGTTCTTTATTTGATCTCAGCAAGTGGTGGGGCGGTCAGTACTGTACCAGCTTTGATCAGAATCTGGTTGCTCTCGAAACTTAATATATCAGCTAACCTGAAAACATTAGTCTGTAATGTCCTGTATGTGGTATGCATTAATTGTTGTATATAATGTTTACAATTTAATATTTTTATTGTCGCTAATAGATGATAATTTACATCGTTCAAAACCTGTGATTTAATAGGCAGTTTGGTACTGACTTGAAATTACCGATTGAATCCAAACTGTTCATGCAGCTACACTGGCAAGCTTATTTGATGTCTGCTCTACAAACTTAAAAATTGAATTTAAAATGCTAAACAAAATAATTGATATATGTAAATCTGTCTTCAGAATTGATGGTTCTAAATTTTGATAATAAACATTTTTTGTTTTTGTTTCCTTTACAGAAAAATCTTGGATTTCCTTGTGTCAGAAGGTCATATTTATACAACTACAGATGAAAATCATTTTATGGCTACAGATTTTGCATAAATATTTTTTGTTAATTAACACTGGGGACTACAAATGTTTATGCACGTTTCTAATTTTTATTGTACTGTATTATTTACTTGTAAAAAGTATTTTTAAAAGGGATTACTTTCTTGTAATTTTGTAAAAGTCATTGAGTTAATCTGTATTTGAGATTATGTTAATATCTGTTTGAGATACAATACCAGTATATTTTTGTCAAAATAGTGTTTACTGTATATTTTTTGTCATGCTTTAAATAAGTATATACTCGTATTTAAAATTGTAGGTTAAGTAATTATATTAAACCTTGTTTAAAAAATGAATCTTTAAATAATAAGTTTCTGTTAATTAAGTACTTTTATTATTTTGAATTCTATAGTAATAATTTATTATCCCATAAAGTATTCAAAAAATTGGGGACAGTCCTTTCAGCCTCGTTTAACATTATGTACATATCCATTCCTGTTCCATGATGCATGGGTGTAAATATTGATTAAGCACTCCATTTCTCCTAGTCTTTTCTCCACATATTTGCACAAAGTGCCCCTCCTCTGCAAGTGTGCCTTCACTTCATTCACCCACCATTTGCATGGGCGTTCTATTCATCTTGTACCATCTTCTTTCCTTTCTTCCCACACCCTTGGAATCCTGTCAGCATCCATTCTCTTCATATGCCCTGCCACCTTAATCTGTTATCCTACACTCTTCTCAGACTCACCATCCCAATCTCCTCTCCGATATCCTCAATCTGTACTTTATTCATCCTAGTTTTTCCTGCTATATTTCTGAGAAATTTTCTCTCTCCTTCCTGCAGTCTGCTCCATTCTTTCTTATTCAGCACCCATGTCTGATGCATAAGTCACTTTTGGTACATAGTACATTTTATACATAATCTCCTTGGTATTTTCTTATCCCAGAGCAGAGAGGTGTCTTACGCTCTGGAACATCTCTCCTCCTTTCTCCAATCTCTTAGTAATTTTGTGTTCTATTCTGCCATCATTAGCTACTTCTGCTCCCAAGTGAGTAAAACTTTCTACAATCTGTATTGTCTTGTTATTGACTGGGCATCCTTTTCCAATCTCTTGTCCTGTCCTATTAATATCATCCACTGATTTGAAGCCCCACTAACTATCTATTTATCCATTCATCAAGCTCTTCCTGCACCTCCTCGATCTCCTACTTCATAATGCAATGTCGTCTGCAAAGATCTTGTGTTTTGGTTCTATCTTTTGCAAATTTTATTTGACTTTCCATTTTCACAACACAGTTCTCTCCTTCAGTCCTCTCATAGCCTCATACCATCCTGTAAAGTGACATTAAACTGTCAGTAGCCCACTTCAAACTTCTGTAAGGTCTGCTTAGACTATCCATTTCATGAACGAGAAAGTGAGATGTGGCACCAATCATTTATTCTAAAGAACATAATTTTTATCAAAGTGATGTAATTTGGTATGCAATGCACAATAACAAATGTGTGCATGTAGGTACATACCATAAAACATTAGAATATAGATGGGTTTTAATTTTTTTTCAAACATTTGTTCCTATAACCATACAAAATATATAAGTAACTGTATGATTATTAAAAACTATAAAATTAATACCAAATATAACTATTTTTAAATATATTAATTGCCTTGTTTATTTTATTTGTGTATTGCTAAAATTCATTACACCTTGTAAGTTTTAGTGAAAATGTTTAATACCCTTGAAGTAAGCTATTCAGACCTGTTCCAGTTAGCTTTAATAATTATTTCTGCAGTTCTATCAGGATATTGTGGCTATTGTCGTTTTTTCCTATCTGTCTTGTTCATAATATATGAACACCGCAGTGCAGCAGCAATAACTTCAGACGCGATATACAAGCGTATATCATGTCATTTTTTAATTTATTGAATATAATGTTACACAAGCTCAGCTAATTACTCAGAGTGAAGTGAAGAAAATACTCTTGGTGATCAGTACCATCCATACAAAAGTATGAAAGAAGAAAATGTCTTAAAAGTGATCATGAATATTAAAGTTTGCCTCCTAGAGGCATCGTTGGGTAAATAAATGTGAACAGGTCAAGGTGGATATGTGTGTAGTATTAAATTCTAACACATTAAATTTTTCAAGAAAAAATATAACAAGAGAGGTTGCCCAATGCAGGTGAAGGTGGCAGTTAATTTGACAGCACTTTGCTCCTACATGAATAAGATTAATATGTAACTGTCATTGGACGAATGGATAGTTTTTATTCAAATGAAGTTCTTAGCAGCTACGCTGTAATGTTCACTTTTGGTGAAGTTTCGTTACAATGTTTCTGAGAAAGATCTTAAGAAATGTATATAACAAAATTATGTAAATTAATGAAATGTAAAATTAAATTTTACATTTAATTTTGGCTTAATAAATAATCACTACTAATCACCCGCTAACTTTGATGACATTGACATCACTTTCCAATTTTTCCGCCAAGATATTTTTTAAGTTTTGGAAAAATATAAAAGTCTGATTGTATTAAGTTAGGGCTGTATGATGGATGGTCCAGTAACTTCCAATGAAAGTTGTCCAATTGTGTGTTTGTCCTTCATACAACATGAGGCTGAGCCCAAATCATTCTTCATCATGAACATTTGTCCTTCCTTCATAAAAAAGCGTACACCATTTACGCACTGTAAGCCATTGACCTCAACACTGGCCCGGGATAATATTAGGAAGAGGTATTACTTGCCAAATAATGCTAAACCAAAACACAATTATGAATTATAGCCAGGTATATTGTTTCCCATCAAAACATTTAATTAATATGAGTTGTAATTATAGAGTTAAAATAGTGTGTAATCTTTTATTTATATAGGTATTTTGTATAGGATTCTCTTAAAATTTCATCAAAAAAAAGAGTAATTCATTTTCAAAAAGAGGTACAAGAGAAATGAACATTTTAAATTTTGATAAATTACATTAATAAATAATATAAAATTGTATTAGCAAATATTTATAGCTATCTTGTTGAATTGTAATTTCTTGATTTAATTGATCCAAATTTAAAATGTTCATTTTTCTTACACCTCTTTTTGAAAAATAATTACAGAGAATCCTACATGAAATACCTATAATGTTGTTTAGGTCAATAGCCGGAAGGCTGGTTTAAACCTCTAGAGGTTTTACTACGTAAAAATGAGGAGTGAGGTGGTTTACTATTGCCTTCCTCACTGAGTTTAAAGAGTATGCTTATCAAGATGCCAGGCCCTCCAAAAAGTATTACTTTCCACCCTGCAAATGACACTTTCACTTCATTCACTACAGGGTCTTGCTGTATAACGAAATTCAGTACTCTCAGAGGAGATAACTCTGACAAGTGTCTTTTACACCTCTACCTCTTCTGTTCTAAAATAGTTCAGTCATAATTGGCGACTATATGATAAGAAACAGAACTATTTTTTGTAGACCTGGAACGAACAGATCAAGTGCAATTTAAAACTCCACCTGCCCATTATGGGCAAAAATGCCTGTAAGTAATCTATATAAATAAAAGATTACAAATTATTTTTAACTCTATAATAATTACCACTCATATTAATTAAATCTTTTAATGGGAAACAATATAACTAGCTATAATTCATAATTGTGTTTTGGTTTGGCATTATTTGGCAACAATTGCCTCTTCCGAATTTTGTGCCGAGCCTGTTTTGAGGTCAGTGGCTTACAGCTCATTTCAATCATTCATTTATTCACCTTCACCATTAACTTCAACAAGCTGCCAATGAATTTCAGCAGGATAAACTTTTTTAAACTGAATAACAGAGAGCATCTTCACAATCGGCGGGATTACTGATCGACATGGCAACAAACAAAGCAGTATAATCACACAAACAACGCCAGGAAAGACGTGAAACTTGGTGGCGGCGTAGTGAGGGACTGGCCAAGAATGGGTAACCTTGAATGGATGTGACACGACAGCCTGCGCAGACATAATGCGCAATCTTAGGTTCTTAGGTACTTTAAACATGATCCTCGAATTACAATATTTTAGATGTCATTCTCAAATATTTTTGAAATCCTCTGTATCAGCTATGACTTAGGTATTTTTTATCAATTAGATACACAGAAAACTTGTGATTATTTAATGTACCAGTTAACCACCACTTAATTGCTGATCTCATAACTGGTATCACAAATTAAAGTGTTATGACAATTGTACAAAAACTTAAACTGTTAAAATACTATTTATTTATTTATTTATTTATTTATTTCATTTAATTGTTTGCAACAGGCCGAACACGGCCCAATTATAGAAACAATATTTCATTACAGAGCAAAAGACAATACAAAAGTAAAAAGCAAATAAAAAGATAGAAAAATACAATCAGAAATAGTCAATAATGCAAACAGAATTAAATATAACTAAAATAGCATTATATACTAAACTTTTACAAATAATTTACTGATTAACAATCATGATAGAGGTCCAAAACAAAAACAAAAAAAAAATAAATAAAAAATTTAACACACATAATGTGGAATTGCTTGGAAACTTACATCTTGAAAGACTTAAGAATGGCTGACCTATACGATGCTCGGCTCTGGCAAAATGGATCTATTGCCACAATTTTGTCCATGATATTATAATTGACTATCATGCAGTTAACCGGCGAATAAGCTGCATAATTAGTGGAAGAAGATTTCTGATAAAACATATACTTTGAACGGTTACAAAAACTTGGGACGCGAAAAGGAATTTTTCTAAGCGTATAAGGATCATTTATTTCACCACACAATAACTGTTTCAAATACATAAGTGAAGCTAATCGACGCCTATTTTCCAGGGTTTGCATTTGAAAGGTGTCTAGTAAAGTGTTATATGGAATTGTAAAGGAGTAGATACGGTTCTGCTTATAGTACAGATAACGGAGGAATTTAATCTGAAGTTGTTCTATGGCATGAATGTGGACAGCATAATATGGACTCCAAATAACCGAACCAAATTCTAAAACTGACACGACAAAAGAAAAATAAAGGATTTTTAGAGCAGAAATGTTATTTAAATTCCCACAACTTCTTTTAATAAAACCCAACAACCGACTAGCTTTCTTAACAATACTAGTTATGTGGTTATTAAAAGATAAAACTGAGTCGAAGATTACTCCCAGATCCCGCACTTCAGAGACCCGCATCAAAATTTTTTCATTCATATTATAATTAAACTCAATAGTAGTTTTTTTCCTGCAAAAGGACATTACTGAACACTTTGATACATTAAAAAACAATTTATTCTTCGCCGACCAAACTACAAGATTATCCAGGTCCGCTTGTAACAGTAACGCGTCCGCTAAACAACTCACAGAGCGAAATAATTTTAAGTCATCTGCATACATTAGTAAATCAGAGTTATGTATCGAACATTCAATATCATTTATAAACATCAGGAAAAGTAAAGGGCCTAGATTTGATCCTTGAGGAACTCCGGACTGTACAGTAAAAAAGGAAGAAGAAAACCCGTGATAAAACACATATTGCTGTCTATCCACCAGGTATGAGCAAAAAAACTTCAATAGATTATCGGAGAAACCAAAATTCTGTAACTTATCAAGAAGTATTTGGTGATCAACTGTATCAAAAGCCTTGCTAAAATCAGTGTAAATTGCATCAGTTTGAACATTACGCTTCTCAAAATTATCGATTATACATTCTGTGAAATTCATCAAGTTAGACGATATTGAACGACCAGAAAAAAAACCATGTTGATGTTCAGAAATTTTACATTTCACGTAAAAGAAAATATGCTTATATAAGAGCTGTTCAAAAATTTTCGCTGGACTAGAAAGAAGAGCAATAGGCCTATAATTACTGACATCGGAAACATCACCCTTTTTATGTAATGGTATTATCTTAGTGGTCTTCCATTTATTTGGGAACATACAACTACTTAGAGACAAATTAAAGATAAACGCTAGTGGTTTAGACAGAACATGGGAGCAAGCCTTTAACATATATGGGGGAATGTTATCAGGGCCAAAAGAGCGACGAGAGGGCATAAGTCTAATAGCATCCTCAACCTCCCGTTCAGTGAAGCTCGGGATAAAAATGAGATTAGAGTTCAGCGAATATGAAGGATTGAGCTGAGGTAACTCATCATACTTACCATAAACACTGCTAAAATATTCAGCAAAGGCTGCTGCGCTTGACGCACCACTACCACAAAGGTTGCCATCCGCTGATTTGATCGGACCCCGTGTCACCCGCTCGCGCTTATTCTTAAGGAAACGAAACAATTCATTAACTCTATTATTAGCTATGCTATTTTCAGTTTGACGCAAGTACAAGGAGTAGGCCTTCTTAATTTTAAATTTGAGTTCCTTACGAACGGATTTGAATTGATCCGCATAGAAGTTATCGTTAGCGTTTTTAAGTTTTTTACGAATCTTTTCCTTTGTTTTGATAAGTTTGATTATTTCTACTGTAAACCAAACCGGATATTTACAATTAGGGCGAGTTCTCTTTTTAGGTATTGTTTGATCCATTATAGAATATATAATATCATAGAACGCGTCGACCGCCATATTAGGATCCGCTTGTTCATACAAATGTTCCCAATTTTGTTGATACAAAATGCGATAAAATAAATCAAAATCTGCTTTATAAAAATTATAATTGATATCGCCAAGATATACTACTAGATTACTAGCACAGCAAAACACAATAATTTAGAAATAATACTGTATTATTGTTCATAACGGCCTCACTGAGAATAAGATTATGCAGATGGCCTGTTCACCATCCTATGCCAACATCTATCGAGGTATACATCTACTCTACTACATCCTACTTCTTCACCATGTTTTTACTTTCTCTTGCCTATATGAATATATAGGAAGGAAAGTAGTGTTTTCACGTCGATTTTTCAAAATCAAGTTTTCAGACCTCCAGAACCCAAAAAACATGTTTTTAGCAATTGGTCTGCGTGTGTGTGTGTATACAAAATATCTCAAGAACGGAACATCGTACGAACTTGAAACTTAAGTTACATACCACTACCGGACCCGACACAAACATTTTCATCAAAATCGGTCAACCGGAAGTAGCAATTTATTTTTATAATTTTTCACTTTTTTGTGATTTTCTCAAAAACTGGTCCTACGATTTTTTTAAAAATCGCCTGGTTTACTCAATTTTTTATTCTCTACAAGATAGGGTAGGCGCCATGTTTGCTGAAATTTTTGGTGAGGCTGTTTTTACGTAAAAAAGTGGTTTTTTAAGATTATGGCTTTAATATGTATTATAGCGCAAAAATTTATATAATAAAAAATGTTGAGAATTTCAAATTCTACAACTTTTATTTCAAACATTTTTTGTATAACGCTTAGTTTAGCAGTAATTAGCGCCTTTCTGTTTTTTCTCATGAAAACACGTGAAAAATTGATTTTTTTAAGATTTCGGCCTTAGTATGCATTTTATGACAAAAGTGTATATAATCGAATTTATAGAAAATTAAAAGATCTACAACTTTTATTTAGAGAATTTTTCTCTACAGAGCCTAGTTTAGCGTGAAAGAGTGATTTTCCGTATTTTTAAGGCAAACTGAGATCGATTTTCATTTTGCATCTTTCATATATGATTAAAATTAGGTTATGTTTATTGAGGTTAGTTTTTTATTTATTTCTAATGTT
This sequence comes from Catonia carolina, assembly GCA_035578175.1. Lineage (NCBI taxonomy): Eukaryota > Metazoa > Arthropoda > Insecta > Hemiptera > Achilidae > Catonia > Catonia carolina. The sequence goes on from JAQMRL010000002.1 coordinate 90,342,655, forward strand.
TTTTACTAATGTTAGGTTTATTGTTAATTATCTGCACTGGCAAGAGAAAGTTGTGTGAGTATTTCACACCAGATTTTTACTCCTAGTTATTACAATAAACAATAGAATACATAAATAAAGTAAACATGTAAAACGGAATCTGTTTAGTATCTGAAATGAATGAACTACAATGATCAACTAAGTTTCCTCGTTTATTTATTAGGAATCAATCTAAAAATTGTAAATATCTAAAAAAAATTATAAATTACATGTTTATACAATTTATATAACAGCAATAAAAAAATTATTTCAACTAGACTAGTCCTAATGTTACAAATATCACAAATCAGTTACCCCATAATGATGACAACGTTCTCAAATTATAATGGTGTTTTAAAAAGGACGCACTCATTTTTAGATGACATGAATGTAGTACAAAAATATTAATGAAATAGTTATTATAATTATTTGTATGCACCAATACTCAAATTACAATTAAACTTACCACTAATAACTTTATAATAGATGTTGAAAATTTCTAATTCACTCCCAGTGTGAGCAATGAAAATATCAAGAATACACCCTGGCGGATGGATGTTGTAATAGCACAGGTGCCAAAAGATATGAAATTTACCTATGAATTACTTCTTCATAATCCTATGGTTGCATCCTTTTTTAAACATCTGTTATTTGGTGATTCCCCATCCTTATTCAAATAATTAAAATTGGCTTGACAGACCATTCATTACATAAATTAATATTTCACCTTTCCTTCATTTCATTTCAGATTTTAAAATGTTCTTTATCAGTTACATTCACACGTGGTTTTAATATCTATGTTGACAGGTAATTTTGGTACCAGTTATTATCCGTTACATAAGTTTTACCGTTCCACACAAAATGTGTGGGTGAATTATCTTCACCGTTATCAAATTTAAAGTACTGGCTTAATTCTATAGCTAATTTTGATTGAACTAATCCTACTGGATAAATTTTTTCAGGAGCTGGATGATAAACACGTCCAGTTTTTGGTATCATGCACAGTTTGTCTGGAATAAAATCTACACTTAAACTGTCTCCAGCGTGAGCATAGTGTAGTGTATCTACATTGTTTGAATCTTTTACTAAATGTGTAAAAACTATAGGTTGATCATCACATCTTATGTAATTTCTTTCACGACCGCAGAGTGAAACAAATGGAAATTCAGCTTCATAACGGCCTGTGTTATTTGGACGTATTCTAGTAAAGAAGAATTTCAGGAATTTCTTTTCTGCAAAATTCAGAATAAAATTATTTAGTGTAAATAAATAAAGTATATTTATAAACAATTTTTTTTTTTTTTTTTTTTAATTGAGTGATGTTAATTAAATATATATTTTTTAATGTAAAGTAAAATATGGTGGTATAAACTTTTAAAGGTATAAAAGAAACTGTTCTTGGATTTCATTGCAATAAACAATTCTCACAGCGTACGTCCTTCATTAAAAAACTATTTTTATTGATCTCTTCAGGACCGATGAAAACAATAGCTTTCGTGTGAACACATTAACAACAATTTTGCCTATACTATTTTTCAAAGCTGATGAACTCTGAATGTACACATTGCCCCCTACCCACTTCATAGCTCGTCAATGACTTGCCAGCAACGTTGCCAATACTTACTCTGGTAGCTCTGTTTTATATTTTGTCAGCCATGTATTTGGTCTTTCAATAGCAATTATTACCTATGAACATACAATTACTGATTATATTATAAAGTATTGCATATTAACATGCTTTACAATCGATGTGTTCAGAACAACATGCAAGACACGAGTGTACTACTGTAGCTCTTATACGCATGCACGCATAATGTTTGTTAGGTTGAAACATTCGTACAATCTGACAACGTTGGCAAATGTTCTGATTGGTCTAAACATGTGGAACAGCAGAGCTCATCAACCATGAAAAGCATTATATATAAAGTAGAAAAGTTCATTAAGTTCCTTTAATGTTCGAAATTTCGTTCATAATTTAACCTTTTACATACTGGTTAACATACTCGTAGATTTAAATTTTTAAGAAACAATACACGGATTTAACCACTTAACAGATCTTCTATATAAGTAGTTCATTTCTATAACAACTATGCAACAAGCAAATGAGTAGGTTAAAAGTGAGGCTTTAGTTGTCACATGATGGGTCAGGCAGAATAGGATTGGGGGAATTCCCATTCCCCTATTGCTTGTAGCTTTAGGAGAAAGGGGCTTTCTCCTACTCTTCTACCTACTTCTCCAGCCCAACTCTTCCAAGCTAACATTCGTTTTCTGCCTACTATCCATCAAATAATACTAGTTAAATTACAGGAGGCCCTGGGTAATTTGAACTAATAAAATCTGCGGCTGTTCAGATTATCAAAGGTTCAATTTCAAGAAACAGGATAGAGTATCACGGGGAATTTTTAAAGCCAAAATAAGTTCTGTAACTCTTTCTATTTTTATGCAAACAAAACTTTTGTTACGGTATGGATACAAACATTTTAAAAATTAATTTTACTATGATTTTTACAAAAAAAATCAGTGATTTTGTCTGTTTCTTGGAAGTTAGTGATTTTTCATACTTGAACCGATGAAAATAGTTTGTGCAGTGGAATATCATTCTCAGTTGCCCACTGAATACAAGTGTTAAAACATTTTATTGCATCTTCATGTTTTATGCTCTTTGCAACTAATTCAATTTAATCATCGTAATCATTTTCATTGACCTTGTCGTACTAGAACACGATAAACATTTTTGTCTGTTATGGAATTTGTAACTGATTCTAGGAAGGGAGAAGAGCGTTTAGTCGTCAACTGCGTAGAAGAGAAAAAATGTTTCTGCTCACTCCAAACCAAGCCTAGAATATGTTTCTATACACTTAAGCATGTCACTGTACTTCTGCTAAAGTACTGCGTTGGTGTATTAATTCCATTATTTACTGATTTTCTTAAGTCAAACTGGTTTTAATATATTTATTTTTACGTTAAAATTAATTGATGCAGTATTCCTATACTTATATTACTTAAAATATCAATATACTGAAGAGTAATGTGATAGAGAACTGCACCTTAACACAATTTTTTTTGGGGAGTACAAATTATCCAAGTTACCCTGTATAAAATATAATACTACCCACATTATAAAATAACTTCCTTAGAATATTTCACTTAAGAAACTATACATAAAACTGGTTATTAATGACTGAAATAAAGTACAACAAAATGAAATATGGACTTCGGTTCTCATCTTATTAGGAAGAATTCTAATTAATATGACTGCTGCAATACATCATTCATTATTAGACCTGCTTGCAACTCCAAATGCAAATCTGAGTTGTTATGAAAATATAGGACCTAAGTTATACTAAAATAGTTAATGTTGAATATAATTTATATTCATTTGTACCTTTGAAACAAGAAGTGAAATTTTTCATTTTTGAATCGTCTAAAAACAGCTGAAACAGAATTAAAACAAATAATAGATCAGGTCTGTACTTAAAAATTATATATATATAGTATTTTCATTCATACAACATTAAGTAAAAATTAATGTTAAAAAAAGAGTAATGCAGAATATGTGTTATAAACTTGCACAGTAAGGAAAAGAAATTAAGGTTTTATGTTGTGTACACGCTACATTTAATTTTCAGTCTTTTTCTTTAGGCTAATTGTTTTTACCCTTACCGGAAAAGTTCATAAGGCAAATGTACGTAACAATCAGTACCTGACAAGACTTCTGTGGCACGTGTTAATAGAAAATATTAGTTATTTTAAAATATACTCCACCAATTTTAATGGTTTATACCTGGGCTTTGTTTATTATTAAACTAATTGCAGTTTGTAATGAAAATTAGATCAGACTAGATTAGTTGATAGTAGAGGAGTTATAGATTTTTTTAGGAATACTAATTTACCTCTCGTAGCCTAATTACTAATATTAATTTTAGCCTTGATTGTGATTTTTTTATGAATATAATAAATGATAAAAGTTAATTAGACAGACCCTTAATAACACAATCACTCTTAACAATAGGCCTACAACTTTTATTTTTACTAAAATATCATATTAATCATACCGTTATTATTCAAGACCTTAGCATTTTTTATATTTTATAATTTTGTCTATTAAGTAACAAATTTATACCACATACAAGTCAAATCAGGATTTACTTTTCCATAAATATAATAACTATAATCACTTCTCTTAAAACGTTGATCCTTTGATTTAACGTTGATCTTTGATGTTTGAGCAAATACCTCTTAACAATAATGAGTTCCAAAACCAAATCATTAATGGAGTTCATTCTTATCAGCTCAAGAATCACTGCTAAAAATGCCATGCTGGTTATAATGTGAATCCTGAACATGTAATTTACGCTAATCAATTAACCTCCTTCCAATGTTTTTTAAATTTTTATATACATTTATATTTAAATGTTTTTGAATTTGTAACATTTTTATTTAGCTACATATGGAATAGAATATTTTTCTCAAAATATCAAATTAGTATAATGTTTGTATAGTAATACACAGTTAAGCTACCGGTATACCACGTTACCCAATTAAACACCCTTTCATAACAAATCTGAGTAGATTCTGCCATCTACAAAGTTTTGTAAATGAAAATAAGAAAGTATCATCAATAAAATACGTGAATAGTGGCGGAAAGTAAGGTTATGTAAGTTGATTATAAAAACACCTTCCAAGTAATTTTTAAAGTGATTAGCGCGCAAAATATCTTCAGATTCGAATATAGCACACTTCAATGTATCGATTAAAAAAAATTTCAATAATCGAAGAGTCGAATACGTGCATAATTACCAAAGTAAATTTAGATTACATTGCAGTTGAAAATGCAATTATTTCTATAAATTATTTGGTTAGTACTTTACCATTCCTTGGTGATCAATATAATAAAAATATTCTCTAATTTTTGGTTCTGGAGACTGCCCCTGTACGTAAGACACAAACATCAGATTATCTCTGTACGGAACATACGAACGCCGAGAAATGAAAAGCCGAAAACATTGGAATAAAACCATTTTGAACAAGTTCTGATAATATTTATAACATAAACTTAAGTAAAATCCCTAAGTGACATTTGCAACTACATAACCTAAACACAAATTTTAAAAAATTTGAACAATCATGGCTACCAACTGTTATGTAAGTAATCTTTGCAACCAACTGAGCACGGACGACAGGTTATCAAATTTGTCGATGATGGATAAACCAAATTGCTTGTAGTTTGTAACAGTATAAAATAAAAAGTTATATTTATTGGTACGTGCAGTTTTTGAGCTCTTCTATGTTAATTCCCGTTGTTCAGTAATTACTTTTTATTCGTGACCAATTCATTGTATAGGCAATAAAATTCATTTAAATTTTAAGCCAGCTGTACACATTCATTCGCAGCAAAACAAAATGTACTTTTTAATGAAAAGAAAATGCACATTGCTGTCAAACTCTAACTGCACAATTTGAATGAGCATTTCCCACATTTTAGTGTGAATTAACCTAGATAACCGAGTTGCATTTCTTTATCCATAATTTGAATTATAAGCTATCCAAGTTTAAAACACGAACAAATTTGTAACTGCGCTGAAACAAAATAACCAATAATCAACAAGTTCATCAACATATGAACAAGATTTGACAATAATGTACATTTACACGAATAGAAACATGAGTGAAATGCGCATTCAAAATGTGTGAAAGTCGACTACTTTGCTCATGTCAAACATGACTACATGCATGAGTGAAAATAATATGAGACGAATTGTTCATTTTTCTCTTCATGCAGACGGCACTCATTTAATATGACCGTGTGTATCCAGCTTTAAGTTGAGGTGACGTTTGGATCTTTTTTAATCCTTAATGAATTAACTTTGTAATTTGTTCAATTTAAGAACAGTAAGCAGCTCAATGACCCACTTTGATGAAGATGATAAAAATACTCAAAGGGTATAGTCTTTTACAGACTCAGGCAGACTATTCCTAAGAATTATAGGTAATTGAACCCCGACCATCATAATTCAACGGTCTTGTTTTCAAATTCGAATAAAAACTACCTTTATTAGGATTCGAACCGCGGTACATGCTTCTCCAGAAATCAGCTGACAAGGCCACGACGATATATTATTTCTGGCCACGACTTTACCACTAGACGTCATGGCTGCACTGGACCAACCTTTTGGGTTTAACCACGGTTTAAGTATATTTACACTATGGGGTTAACCTTAGTGTATGCTCTAAGGTTTTTATTCTAAAGAAAACTAAAATTACAGTTTAAACTCCAAAAGAATTGGTCTGGTGATAATGGACGAACGCTACACAGAACGCATGTCTATTGTATTGTACTCAAAGGAAATTCTCGTTGGTTATATTTAACTCTTGTATGCGGTTATCGTTCAAACGTTCTGATAGTACGCTCTAGAAGAAAAAACTGATTATGTATAAAAGTCAACAACAATGTATTAATGCTTTACTTTTCTATCAGTGGTCACAGTCTCCCTAATTGAATCGGTATTATTAAAAGACCTTTCGATTAAAATGAAAGTACTATAGGAACGAATATCGTAAATTTCAGGTGCTTATTTTTATGTTCTAGCGCTAGTGGCTTTTAGCGATCGTAACACAATCCACTCAACCCTCCAGACCAGCTTACGTTGTGTGTCCTATTCCCAACAATTACACTGACGCGAGTGCTCAGGTTTTAAGTTTCAAGCGACTATTGCAGCGTGTGACGCAAGGAAGGCTAATTGCGCACAGTATTTAATAAATAAGTGAATATAGATTTTTGAGTTGCTAATTTCGTTTTAAGCCTATTTCTTTTGCGTTTCAGGAATAATCGTGAGATAAAATGACGGCAATTAACATTTTATAGAACTATTGCGAAATTTGAAATTATGTTGTAGTACTGTAATATTATTTGTGTTTGGCAGAAATTCTTAGAAATTATACCAAATTACTAATTGAAAGAAAATTTTCTTGTCCTAAACAATTATTTTTTCATATAACTTGCTTTGATTACCAGCTCCATTTCAACTTCTTTGGTTTGGCCCTGAAAACACTATAAAATGGCGACTGTTTGATTTCTTTTGTGTTTGAAGAAGTTGGGTTACTATTTGAAATAAGCGTGTTTAAATTTATATGATTAAGAGGAGTTATTGTAAATTTTTAAGATATATTTCTTAAAATTTATGAAACAAAGTAAAAGACCTTTACTGTAAGTTTAATATTTAATTTTGTCTTGTCAACATACCGCAACCAAGATCCACCCTCTGCCTAGGCTACGTTGTTAATTTTTATTTGAAACCTGCCTTGTTGTAGCCTACATCAAATATTTTACAATTACATGGTTTATAACTCGTAGTTTTAAAATGTTTGTTCGTTAGCGATAAATTAATTGCACTCCTGAACTGTGTATTCTTTAATAACCGAACATAATTTATAATCGTCAATTATAATTCGTGGATCGCTACACATTTTTGTGAACGAAAACCAGTGCCCTAAATGTACCCCAAATAACAGTTTAAAACATTTGTTACTTTCATCATTTCCCGTGCAATTGTTAACGTACGTAATAACAAATCTACCTGAAATAAGAAAATAAACATACAGCTGATAATAAATTGTTACTGATAAATCAATTCATTGTATTTGAACTGGCTGAAGGTATCAATCTTTACAGTTTTTATAAGTTAAAATTACATTATTTCTGCGTATAATTTACCTGACAAGATATGAAATATTGTTGTAATTTCACTATTTGCAATTATGTTTTTAAAAAAAATATAAGATAGAACATGCTAAAACTTTCTTAGGTACTGATATTGAACATAACATGAACTAATTCCTAATACATTAATTAAATTAGCTTTTTAACTTTTGGGCAGAAATTGTTTTGTCTTTGCAATTTTGTAATGTTGTTTTTAGAATGTCTCATTCATAATCAGTATGGATTTCTAACCTAACCTAGATTCAGTTGTTTTGCTAAGTATCTTTTGGATTGTAGTAATTATTTTTAACTGAGATAACCACATTGGTTAGAAGTTGTTTGCATTTGTTTTTGGCGTTAAAAGAATGCATTTGTTTTACATTGACATTAGTTGATAAACAAACAGAGGTGAAAATGAACTTAGAATTGCAATTCTGTACAGTTAAAAATTTTAAACTCTGGTAGCCAGTGTATTTGGAATAGAGTTTATGATTGTGTTAGTTCAGTTTTATCATGTCTGCTGGGCCCCAAAAAATTAGTTAATTTACCCAAAATTAATGTTATTATTAATAACAGTTGGTGAAATGAGCCCAGTATTTTTATGGTGCCTGTTTAATGATACAATAAAAAATTTTTAGACCCTGTCATTAATATTGTTTGTTGATATGGTATTAACGTACAAATATTATGCCTGTAACAGATTTATGAAAATTATATTTTGTTGTGTCATATTTAATGACCAGCTATTTTAAGTTGGCCAGCAAAGGATAATGCAATATCAGTTAAAAATTAATATACTAAAAAGGGTTTTTTAGTTAATTCTTACATGATTGTCAATTATGTATGGCATTATTATTAAATTTTCATTTCTTATATTTTAGTTAAGAGTAGGGTTTTCAACTTTTAAATATATTATTATTACTTTCTCTTGCCTACATGAATATATAGCATGGAATGTATTGTTTTGATGTTGATTTTTCTAAATAGAGTTTTCACCGGATGTAAACATTTTTAGATCCCTTGAAACCCCAAAAACATGTTTTTAGCATGATTTTCTTAAAAATTGCTCCTACGATTTATTTTAAAAATCGCCTCATTTACTGCATTTTTAATGCTCTACTTGATAGAGTAGGCGCCTTATCTGCTGAAATTCTTTGGAAAGGGTGTTCTGTAATAAAAAAAGCTTTTTTTTAAGATTGCGGCCTTAATATGCATTTTAGGGCTAAAATATATATATAATTAAAGTTGTAGGGAATTTTAAAACCAACTTTTATATCAAATATCTCTTTGTATAATGATTAGTGCTAGCAGTGATTAGTGATTTTGTTTTTTTTTTCATGAAAATTTGTAAAAAAAAAAATTTTTTTTAAGATTTCGGCCTTAGTATGCATTTATCGACAAAATTGAATATAATCAACTTTATGGGAAATTAAAAGAGCTACAACTTTTATTTTAAGCATTTTTCTCTACAGAGCCTTAAAAGAGTGATTTTTCCATATTATTAAGCCAAACTAAGGTTGGTTTTCATTTTGCATCATTCACTCATAATTAAAACAAGGTTATGTTTTTTAAGGTCAGTTTTTTGTTTATTACTATTGTTAGGTTATACTTATCATTGGCTGTCAGGCCAGCCCAGTTAGCTGGTAGAAAGTCGCTATTATTTGTTAAGTAACACTGGTTGGGCAAGCAACTTTGTAAGGTGACCAGCTGACAGCCATCCGTGATCAAACTCTACTGGGGTTCCTGTTCAAACTCATACCTAATTCACGTCAAATAATACAGCAAAGCAGCGATCAAATTGGGTAGTTGTCAATAATGTACAGGTCCCGATAACAAATAAAAAGCTAAAAAAAAGTTAATTATTTGCATTGGCAAGAGAAAGTCATGCGAGTGATTCACATTAAATTTCAATTAAGTTTAAATTAGCTAAGTTATACAAAATCAGTAGGATTCTTTAATCTGTTATTGTTGATGAATTTTCTAAATTTGCTTTTTCAACTTTTATTGTATACAAGGTGTAATATTTGGTACATCAAGTAAAACTGTAATGTAAAGGCTTGTGCTTTCTCAACATAAATCAGTTGTAATCGAAAGTACCACTATTATGTGGATTTAGAGCAGATATTCCTGTGTGAAATGAAAACGCTGAATTTGTTTAGTTACTGTTGTTTCTATTATCCTCAATATAACGCTAATTTACAATTTTCAAACTAATTAAAATCTTTTAATTTATTGTGGATATTAACATTATTTTTTTGTTTTTACAGTAAATTCCTCAGTTGACTACAGTTCAGCCGTTCTTAGTTTGCTTCTACTGTCAACAAACAAAAGCCAGCTACTACAGGGTGCACGCTAGAGTCTGCGACTTTACGGATGTCGTATTCCTATTAAGTTAACTATTTTTTAAATTATAAGTACGTAAAGTACTAAAAACATCAGTCATGATATGATGTAGGCTTAAAATTTCATTTATAAAAATACTTTTGAAAGTATTTTGTATTTAAATACTTTTGAAAGTATGTTGTTGTTACTTTTTAATCAGCGTGTACACATTTTGATATAATGCGCATGCTCAGTGACATCATTGTTTGTTTACATTAGGAGCAAACTAAGAGAGGCTGGACTGTAAATAACAACATGGTAATCTTATGTAATAAGTTCAAAGCACTCATCAGATTCTTTTTAAAATTTTACAGTGAATCAGTGTAAGCAAGTTTAATTAGATTTGTATTTGTTACTACAAGTTGGTTTCTTTTTAAAAAGAATTCAATCTTTATAGTGTACTTGGAAATAACTTTCATACATTTTTTGGGGGTTTTTAGTCTTGGATTGTAATGTAAAAAAATTAAGATTCTTGTCAGAAAATTTTGACAAGAAATGTTTCTAAATTTGTCCTATGTATAGATAACCACTGTCTAAAAACCTTTCATTATTATTATGATAGAAAGTGATGTTGGTTATCTTTGTTGTAAATAATTTAATTATAAGGAAATAATCAAAGGATATTAATGTAATTAATTAATACTAAATAATTAATTACTACTAAATAAGATTAATGTAGGGTGAAAAGTTGAATAATAAATAATTTCTCTTTTTCTTTTTCCAGGAACTATTACAATACAGTGGTTACCACATAATGTTGTGTGGTGATTAAGCTGTGGATCATGGTGATGGAGGACACCAAAAACCACCTCTCCAGCAATAAAATTACCAAACAATCTCAAGCATTATCACCAGTAAAGTTACAGAAAATTAAAGGTCAGTTTAAATGATTTCTTATGATTTTTTAAATACAGGGGTGTTCCTTGCCACACCTTGGCAACATCGTTATTTTACTAAGCGGGGATCCTACAGATACTGCCGCATCCTGCAGTTCAATCTCCAGGAGCTTTAGCCCATTTTGCTGCATAACCTCCTCACCCCTTCTTCCAAAGTTCCGCAGGGTCTACCTCTCTTCTTCTGAACAGCTGGCTGTTAATTAACCCTTTCAATGCCAGGTCTTACAGTTAACTTTGTACTGTCCAGGCTAGGTATTGTCTTCTTCTTCTTCTTACTATCAAGGATTAGGCATAAGCCTGTTTCCGAACTCACAAACCATCCTGCACGTCTACAGAAACACTAGACATTCCAACCCGTACATCTCGACATCTTCCATCCTCTTCGAGGTTTTCCCACCTCCCTTCTTCCAACTGGCACATATTCCATCACTTTTAGAGGTATTCTCTCCTCTGGCATCCATTCCAAATGTTGCCTCCATTGATTCCGGTACTCCTCCACTTTTTCATTCAAGCGCTAGGTATTGTTTGATCATTATTTTGTATGTAAAGAAAAAGTTCTTTTTGATAAATTTGTAAATTTTGTATTTATTGCAATCTGAAGCAGTACACATTCCTAAGTAACTGTTTTAAAAGTTTTATTTCAGTTATTTAATGTCCAAAAGTTATTTTTAGTTTTGACATGTAGCAAAACAGGGAAACACTTAAAGGAACATTACGTTCAATACTCATACCGAGAGTTTCCTTCCTTTTCCGTTCTTTTACGTTTGTATTTATACACATTGAAATCATCACCATTACAACACTCTGCTGTTTCAGAATCTGAGTCAAAAAATAACTTAAATTATTATTCGTAACTGCTTTATGCGCTCTACTTGGTAGCGCTGTTTTCTGTTGACAAACAATCTGTACTGGCCGGACACAAGATTACAACCTACTTGATTTCTTATAAAACTATGTTATTCGTATGTTAATTGCTTTGTGGTAATAGAATACAGTTGGCAACACACCTTAACAGGAATTTAAAAGGTTTCCAAGCATTTAAAGTTTACTCATGTTTGGTACAGCGTTTAGAAAATTCGAACGGTGTATTCTCAAGTTTTTTGTATCAACATAGTTGACCTATTATGAGTATACTCATGTTTAGCAGTGAAAGGGTTAAAGATCCTTTTCGGCTACTTTTCATTTTTCATTTGACGTTAATGACCAAACCAGTATTGTCTTTACTCATAACCTTTTCACAATTATATCACACGCCTCCACTTGAGCTTTTACTTCTTCATTTCTCACATGTTCCAGCCAAGAGATTCTGCAAGCTCTTTTCAAATAATCCATCTCTGTTGCATTCAGCCTATTTTTGTTCTTCCTACTAATTTGCCAACATTCTGGCCCGTAAGTCATTATTGGTCCACTACTGCTTGACCACTTCATGACCCAAACCTTGTTTTAGTTATTATATAACCTCAACTTAATGTTTTTGTTCTGTAATTTTTAAAATATCGCTGCCGTCATATTCATCAGTCTTTCATGTTTCCTAGAGTGAGGCCCTACGCTTCTTTTCTCCGCCTCTCTCTATCACTGAGCCCCATCTCTACTTCATTGCTCTTTTAGCAGGACAGCTTTTTCCCAATTTAAAACTACCCGTCCACTTCATTCTTGTTTGACCCCTGGTCTTTTCCTTCCACCTCTGAGTACAATATCCTTTTTGGCAACATACATTCTTCTATTATACTGATATGTTGAAACCATTGTAGCTTTGTTTGTTCAACTCTTCTTACAAAATTTAACCATTAATATTATTATTTTAGTAATGAAATTACTATGTATTTAAATTCCTAAGCGATTTTAATATTTATGCTTATTTCTGGAGTTGTAACGAGTCAACTTTTACAATCCTTGCAGTAATAGCTGATTCTTATAAGTGCTGATTTACCAAAAAGTGTTGAAGTATCATAAATCTGGGCAGCTTATTAAATTTTTGAGAAATATATTAAATAATTGAATAATGGATTTGATGGTGTTTGTATTCCGGTGACAACGGTGCAAAGTTAGATTTACCACATAACTTATACCCCACTTTGCTAAAAGCCTAAATCTATTTAATTACTGTCAAATTTCTCTCAACAAAAATTTTTATTCTACAATTTTCCCTATTTTTAACCAATTTTATTTTGTATGAAACCCATTTTTTATTTAACCTCTTAAATAATCAACTGCTATGTGTAACCATGGAACATTTAAAGTATAGTACTTATTAACAGAACAATACTTTGCTATCAGTTTGGCATAAACGATACAAGCTTATTAACAATAGACTAGGTTTATACAAATTTGTTCCAGGTCTCAGTTGTCTGAATTTATTCACATGGGCCAGCTATTAGACCTGTGTACAAAAACATTAAAATTACTAATAAATAATTTTTAATAAATAATTTTTGGTTAGTGACAGATTAATTGCTATTCTATTTAATAACGAAAAGATTTCTATATGTATATTTTCTTATTGTTCAAAATTAGCAGGAGGATTTGGAGTAGCAGAAACGGCTGGTGAGTCAACAGAGGGAGAAGCTCAAAAGAGTATTGGTGAAGGGGTGTGGAGTATCGCAACAAAACAAGAAGAATTAGGAACTGGTGCAGCACCAAGTCCTCCAGTTCAATCATCATCTATTCGTATATCTCATACACATTCAAAGAAGGTTATTAAACATGCATTACGTCAGCAGGCTAAACGGCGACGAAAAAATACAACTATCGCAGCTGGAAACTCAGCTCCGTTACCAAGAATCCTCATGCCACCACAGTGTGACTGTAAGTATGACAAAATAATTTAGCCTCTAATTTAATGCAGTAATAAATTAACTGGACCCTAATCTATTTGTTTTTAGAAAATTGCTACATTGTAAAAAATTTTCCTCCTGTTGTCCTGAATTTTGATTTAATGTTCATGAAGACTCTTTTGTAAAAGAGTTTTCAAGACATTTGTTATGTTGCAGACACCATAGATTGGCAAAATTGAATTTAATAAAGTATGATCATTTTCCTGCTCAATAATTTCTGCACAAGTGTGTACAGGAATATACATTTTGTTTCATGTTATTGCAAAGTTCATTAAAAAAAATGTAGATTGTGTGTACTGGCTAGTGGTCTCTTGATTTAAGTAATCTGTATTATTTGTTCAGCTATAACCTAGCCCATACTAGAAATAAATAGTTAATTGTCTAAAAACAAATGTTTTGTATGTTTGTAGTTATTTAAAATCTATTTGTAATTACACTAAGGTGTGTAAATGAATACTTAACAATATTCATTTAAAAAATTTTCTCAACAGCTAACTAAAGATGACTTTAATCATTCTGAATGCCCATAGAATATTCAGTATCATTGCCAGTGTGTTGTTCTTTAAAGTTGTAGAAAAAAGTTATTACGAAGACATCTAAAGGCATCATGTGGTGCGGACATGATAATTAAAAAACCTGTAAATCTGTAGAATGGGTGCAAATTGAATTGTGAAGTGTCTCAGCTTGGATATTGCAGAGACCAGCATCTGGCAGACAAACTGTAGCTACCTTAATGAGTTCAAGTTCAGTAAAGCATCGGTTAACCGAGATAGTCCCAGAAAGTACCACACAAAGTGAAATCCGCGTGTACCGGCAAATTGATCATAATACTGTATTGCGTCGTACAATACTGTTACTGTGCATATATTAGTCACATGCGGTTTCATCATTATTAAATACAGTACTGTTATTTCAATGCTTTGCTTATAATCAATACAATTTTGTTAATGCTTTTTTAAGACGTTTAGAATAAGACAAAATACAGCATGTGCACTAAATGTCATGTTATTCAATAAAACTCAGACTCACTGTGTTATGGCAATGTGTATGCTACTGCGAAATGTTTAGTACAGTCTTATATGGTGATAAAGAACCAAGCAAGTTCCTTTAAACAAAAAACACCTATGGACTTCTTTAAGAAATAAAAGACGCACTATCTAACTAACTTTGTGTCCACTTATCTACTAATTTTTTTAACTGGAACATATACTGTATGTCTTTTTTCATTTTGTATTTTAATTTGTACGTAATTTTTTCATTTGATAATACAGTAGATGCCTTTTTCACTACTTTGACCATGTTTTCATTCATTTCACCAGTTTACCATACGTTTCCCTCACAATTTTTGACAGTCATGAGTGTTCGATTAGCCGAGGTACCCTATGTCCACATTACCTCGGCCAAATGAGATTATCCGAATAATTGGGACTCTACTGTACTGTAAATTTATTACAGTATAATCAACAGTTCGATCATTAGTTACTATTGTGAGTCATGAAATGGTGGGTAACATATTTGTATTTCCAGACCATGGCTGGAAATCAAGTCCAGATAATATTAACATAGAGATCCTCAAGCTACTCGAAGGGGAAGGACTCAGGAGGCTTGCTCGACTGTTCAACAGAGTGTATAACACAGGAATCATACCCACGGAATGGAGAAGGTCGGAGTTCCTAGCAATACCTAAGAAGCCTGGAGCAAAGAAGTGCGATGACTATAGGACTATAAGTCTTATGAGTCATCTCTTAAAGCTGTTCCTTAAAATAATCCACCGGAGAATTTACAGAGTATGTGAAGAATACATCTCTCCAAATCAATTTGGATTTATTAAGGCAGTGGGCACAAGGGAGGCACTGTTCTCGGTGCAGGTTTTGTTCCAGCGGAGTAGGGATGTTAATTGTGACATATACGTGTGTCTGATAGATTATAAAAAGGCATTTGACCGGGTGCAGCATCATCGATTGATGGACGTGTTAAAACGCATTGGAATTGATGACAAGGACCTCCGCATAATTGTTGATCTGTACTGGAACCAGTCAGCGGCACTCAGATTAGAGGAAGAAGAGACTGAGGAATTTCCAGTGGCAAGAGGAGTGAGACAAGGATGTATTATGTCACCCATATTGTTCAATGTTTATTCGGAACAAATTTTTCGAGAGGCTCTGGAAGGAGTGGAGGAGGGCATCTTGTTGAATGGTACACGGGTGAATAATATTAGGTATGCTGACGACACCATGATTTTTGCTGACAGCCTGGAAGGACTACAAAGGTTGATGAACCGCATAGTGGAGGCAAGTGGAAGATACGGATTGCACATAAACAGTAATAAGACCAAGTTTATGGTGGTCAATAAGAAAAACATCACCAATGCCAACCTTTATGTCCACGACCAACCTATAGAAAGGGTGACACAGACAACGTATTTGGGCACCATGATAAATGAACAGTGGGATAACACTCAGGAGATCAGGTGCAGAATCGGGAAAGCACGAGCTGCCTTCAACAGTATGAGCAAGTTTTTCAAATGCCATGATTTGCATTTAGACATCAAGATGCGCATGCTCAGATGTTATATATTTTCGATCTTGTTGTACGGCGTCGAATCATGGACACTCAACGCGGCTATCACGAAGAAGCTGGAAGCCTTTGAAATGTGGTTATATCGCAGAATGTTGCGAATATCATGGAGGGACCGCATTTCAAACATCCAAGTCCTTCAAAGAATGAAGAAAGAGAAGGAAATCATGGACACTGTCAAGATTCGGAAGTTGCAGTACTTTGGCCATATTATGAGGAACGAGGGAAGGTATGCTCTGCTTCAAACCATAATACAGGGGAAGGTGAGCGGAAGGCGAGGACCGGGGCGTAGGAGAGTATCCTGGCTGCAGAATCTGAGGGCGTGGTGCGGGAAGACCTCCAGCGAGTTGTTCAGAATAGCGACAGACAAAGTAAAAATAGCCTTGCTGATCGCAAACATCCGAAACGGATATGCACCATGAGAAGAAGAAGAAATAAGTGTTTCTAAACTTTCATTGATATAGGTTTTTCTTTTCTCTTGCCTGTATAAATATATAGGAAGGAAAGTATTGTTTTCATGTCGATTTTTCAAAATCGAGTTTTCACTGGATCTACATGTTTTCAGACCCGCGAACCCAGAAAACATGTTTTAGTGATTGGTCTGTGTGCATGCACGCGTGTGTGTGAACAGAATATCTCAAGAACGGAACATCGTACGAACTTGAAACTTAAAACTTAAGTTAGATACTACTACCAGACGCAACACAAACATTTTCATCAAAATCAGTCAACCAGAAGTAGTAGTTTATTCGTGTCATTTTTCACTTTTTTGCGATTTTCCCTAAAACAGCTCCTATAATTTTTTAAAAATTGCCTCATTTACTAAATTGTTTTTGCTCTACAAGATAGGGTAGGTGCCATGTCTGCTGAAGTTCTTGGGGAGGCTGTTTTTACGTAAAAACATTGTTTTTTCAAGATCGTGGCTTTAATATGCATTTTAGCGCAGAAATTTATATAATAAAAGTTGTAAAGAATTTAAAGGTCTACAACTTTTATTTCAAATATTTTTTTGTATAACGCTTAGTTTAGCGGTAATTAGCTATTTTCTGGTTTTTTTTCTCAAAAACGTGAAAAAAATTTATTTTTCTAAGGTTTCAGCCTTAGTATGCATTTTACGACAAAAGTGTGTACAATCAAATTTATAGAAAATTAAAAGATCTACAACTATTATTTAGAGCATTTTTCTCTACAGACCCTACTTTAGTATGAAAGAGTGATTTTCCGTATTTTTAAGCCAAGCAGGTTGATTTTCATTTGCATCTTTCACTCACGATTAAAATTAGGTTGTGTTTATTGAGGTTAGTTTTTTATTTATTTCAAATATTAGTTAATGTAGTTTATTATGTGCATTGGCAAGAGAAAGTTGTGCGAGTGTTTCACACCAGATTTTTTATTACGAGATGTTACATTTTCATTGAATTGTGTGGGTTGATTTTGTCATGGTTTTAAAATTACGTTACTAAACTTAACTTGAATTAACATTTGCAGTGGATGAGGTTTCATCAAATCGAGCCGAAAATTACCGCCCACCAACAATGCTTGAAGTGTTGTCGTCAATTCCTGGATTCAGTATCAAACCAAGAAAAAGATCGAATAAGAAACTATCAGCAGCAGCGCAGCTGGAACAGACTAAAGAAGGCTGTATCGATCTTGAAACACCAGACTCTATCCTCGTCAACACAAATTTGAGGTCTTTACTAAATAAACACACATTCTCTTCTCTTCCACCACTCTACCAGTACAAATTGGTCCAGTTACTACCTCATGTTGACAGATCGACATCTCAGTCAGATTCTTTATTCAGGTATGTTGCACATATTTGATTTATTCATTTGTTGTGATTGATGGTGCATTAACTATGCCAGGAAGCAAATCTATTGTCATGTGGTGGTTTATTTATCCACACTTCTACTTTCTGAGCAAATATGTACGCTAAACAGTGGTGGGAGTACTGCCCGTTCCTAAGCTTTGTGCAGCTGAGAGGAATGCACTAGGACTGTGAGAGATTGCGTTAGTAGTAGTAAAATTTTACTAGTACTACGTTTGTAGTAGTCACGGGTACTGTCCAAGCTACATATATTCGGTGTCGCTGTCTACAGCAAAAACAACACCCACGTATGTCACCGCACTAGGCAGCCTACTGCCTAGCGAAGAGCAATGAGATGATTAATACAGTGTTATGACGTTGCAGCAGTCTGGTTCTTCATCTATTCCCTTCATAACCCAGCTGCACAAAGCTCAGATTCATACAGTATAATGTCCATCATGTGTGCAATGTGAATGAGAACAAATAAAGGCGACTCAATGTGTTCATCATTGCTATGTTTGAGTGCACCTTTTTAAATGAATTATGACAACCGTTTGTTTATATTATTAATTCACTTCTACCTTTAAACTCATGAATACTTAATTTTGGTTTTTCTTTACCTTATAATGTAAATTTTTGGGTTTAATTCTATTCTTATAACTTGATTAATTAAAAGGATGTATTACTTTCAATTTTCTTTTTATAAAGGGGGACTAAAGTCCGAATATAAAGTGTAAGGTTCAAACAAAAAATAGTATTTAACTTATTGCAGTTTTATGGGAAGTTCTCTACAAATGAAAATGGAGAAGAAACCCTTTCTGCATCTCAAAGAGCTGTGGCTTAAGCATGCATACAGTTCAATGAATTGTTGTGGAAGCAAAATCATCTGTACAACAGGAAATTGAATTTGTTAAAGAAGTATAGTAGAGATAAAATTCTTATATTGCAAAAGGAAATAAAAAATGTTTAGGCGATGTATTTGCGGATTTGTAAATAACATGTCATAATGTTTTGACAAAAACTTGAATGTTATTGTTTCTTGGAAATAACATTCTTAGAATCATTTAGAACTGGCTTCTACGCCAGGGTCCCAGGTTCGATTCAGGTCTGGCATTTTTTCATCACTCATCTTCATGTATCATACTTCTCACCATCTACATTAGCAGCAATTGAAAAACAGTCAACATAAAACCAACAAAAAAACTTAAAATATTAGAAATAACATTTACTTACGCATAACCACATGCTCAGCATTTTTGTGTGTCGACAAGAGAGAATGATGAGGTAGAGTGAAGGTAGGCCTAACTGTCTTTGCACACAAAAATAGATCCTGGTTCCTGATAATGTAATGGATCAAAGAAGTATATTGTTTTTTTTAAATTGCACTAATTCCCAATATAATTTGTTAAAGTCTAATATGAAATTTTCCACAAAGTCATAAGTTTTATTTTGTATTCATTATGTTATCTAAAAGTTGTAAAACTATTCCAATCTTGTTGTGTTTTACCCAAATAAATGTAAGGTGCTAGAATGAATCATGATACAAGAAAAAGCAACTTCAAGAAGTTTGAAAAAG
The DNA here is from genome assembly GCA_035578175.1 of Catonia carolina. Classification (NCBI taxonomy): domain Eukaryota; kingdom Metazoa; phylum Arthropoda; class Insecta; order Hemiptera; family Achilidae; genus Catonia; species Catonia carolina. Next base: position 90,362,444 of record JAQMRL010000002.1, read on the forward strand.
TACCTCATCTGTTCAAGTTAGCAGTGCCTTTGAAAGTTCAAATTAGCCTTTATGCCTCAGACAATAACGAAATATTTCTTTCAGACAAATTTCATTACTAATAAAATGTTAAAATCAATAATAAATTATATTATCTTTTTTTCTCTAATTTATGTACTGACATTGTTTTAATTTCATATTGTAGGTTGAGTGCCTCAGGGTTAAACAATGAATTCTTTGCTCGGGCTTGCCTTGAGTGGAGAGAACGGCTTTCTGAAGGTGAATTTACTCCTGAAAACCAACAAAAATTAAAGGCTGAAGCTGAAAAGGAAAAGAGTAAATTGGATCCTTGGAAGGTATGCTACCTTATTTATTGAATCGTAATTAATCTCGTACAATTAATTTATTAGTGAATATTAGGAAATAAAATCAATGGAAGATTTAAAAATAATGTTTGTAACACTTTTAAACCCTTTGACTAGCCAATTGAAATATTAATTATTTAAAGACATAATATTTATACTGTAACAGTACAGCTGAGTACAATTATTTTGAAGATCTATTTAATTTGTTTTATTTTTAATTTTCTGTTGAATTTTTTTTATTTTGTTTAAATTTATTTTAATAATTATTTATGTTTTATAAAATAGTTAACGCAAGGTAGTTTATGCTCTTAATTTGTCTCTTGTTTTAACATCCTTTTAATATTTTGCAACTTTTTAAAATACAACATCTATTGATCAAACTGCATTGATAAACTACATGATCTACGAATTGATCTGACTAAAAATGTTACAAAAATACATTTGAAATAACCAATTAAATTCAAAGTATTTTTTCTTTTGTTTTAGCTTAAACATTTTGAACCTATTTGGGGAGAAAGCAAAGGAATATCTGTTTCACCATCTGTTGATTGGAACAATTCTTCGACTGTAGCAACGGGTTCATCTAATTCGAGACCAGCTTTAAGGACCACTATTAAGTTACGTAATTCACAGGTCCGGCCACCACCAATGAGATTGCGTACTGTCGGTGCTGTTACTAGAGCTGTTGCCAGCTATAGAGAAAAGAGAGAAGCTGAGGAGAATGAAACTGAGGAAACCGTGAAACGTCTGAAACCTTCTGCTAAGCAAGGTATGGTTTTTTATTTAATATATCTATGAATTTTATTAAACGTTAGTCTTGGAAATTGTAAATACTTTGAATCATTTAGTTTTTATTTAAATAAGACAAACCTATAATCATTGATTAGAGCAGTTTTTGTACTGTAGTTTATTATTTAGTTAAGAAAGACCACTAAGGTGAAACAATCGTCAAAAACTTAGTGTTTACCTTCTTCTTTTACATACTATTTGGTCTACTAAGTTAAATATATCCTTTCTTTATTTCCTTTATAGTCCACTTTACAACCATATTTTTTACAAACTTCACCACTGTTTACTTCACAACTGTCATTTCGTCTGTAATTTTACACCATTTTACGAGTTTGAAAAATCCACAAGATTTTATAAAATAATTCAGCTGTGTATACAAGGTGCATTTAATCATTAACAAGACAAATTAATGTAGAGTAAAAATGTACATTCAGTGACAATGAAACTTTTTGTGGGTCAAGTTGGAAACCTAGAAAACACAGTTAATCAGCTGTTTGATTATAATTAATATTTACATAACCACTTTTGTTCATTTCAATAAATTTACTCTAGGCCGCTTCTGTAGTGTAGTGGTAGCACGCTATCCTTCAACAGGGTGGTCCTAGGTTTGATTCCTGGCTAGGGTCTGGAAATTATTACAAGTCAAAACCCTCCGATAAAGTTAGATAACCCACCGTAGTCGCCAATAACCAAGCTGTTGATGCGACTTTAAATAAACTAAAACAAAAAAAATCCAGAGTTAGATCCATGATAAGGCGAAAATGTAAGGGTGCTCTCACAAATGGTGTGATTCTCTTGCATGACGATGCACACCCCCACACCTTTCAATAACAAGAGAAATTCTAAAGACTTTGGTTATGCAGCAAGAACTTCAGAAATCTGAAAGCTCGCAGAAAGCTGAAATATGTGTCTTGGTTATGCAGCAAGAACTTCAGAAATCTGAAAGCTCGCAGAAAGGTGAAATATGTGTCTGCATGTTACTAGAGACCGTGTTTAAAAAGTTTCATCTTTGTCATAAAATGAATCATTTTTCTCTACATCAGTTTTTCTCATTAATTTATTGAACAGCCTTTGTAATACAATTTTCTGAATTTTTTATTTTATTCTTAGCTATCTCAATTTAAGTCTGATTTTTTTTTTAATTTTAGAAGGTACTTAATTAGTATTATAATATCAATTCAATAATTATTCGGTAACTTCTGAAAACAAAGCATTCTGTTTTTACCGTTTGTTTATTCTGTTCATGTTGAATTATAGTGATAAATGTGAGTGCTCTGTAAATAAGTTGTATGTGATAATTTAAATTGTTAATTATTATTTCTGATGATTTTCCCATTTACGATGCATTGTGTTTTTATTAAATCTTTATTCCTGTTGGGTTTAAAGCTGTCATAAATAGCCTTTGCCATGCTATATTAAACTGTTCTATATTAATTATATATTTGGTTCTATATTGACGACTAATTTATATTTCTGTTCTATTTTGTCCATGCTTATATTTAAACTATCTTTCTTCCTTGTTTAATCTAGCTTTCCATTCTTCATCTAGTACTGAACCAAATCATTCCCAATGCTTTGTTTTCAAACATTTAATTTCTTTTCGTATTTCTTGTTTAGGAAAAAAAATTCTACGCCGTTCAAGAAGACTGGTAGTATTTTTATATATTCTTAATTTGGTCTTATGTGAAAACAGTTTTTTATAGTTTTTGCAAGGCAGATTCATATTTGGGAGCTTTTAACCTGCCCTAATATTCTTTTCCTTTGAATTAAATTCCTCAGTTCCTTTGAAAGAAAGCTGTTGAGATTTGGTATGAATATCAAACCAGTATCAGTTTTAATGTCCAATTTGATATATTTCTGAAAAGGATTTTTTTGTTTATCGTATTTTAGACTGTAATCTGTTTGCTGTGTTGCCTCTTAATAAAAAATTTGGGTGTTCAATTTCCATCTTGCGGGTTTTTTAATCTTTTTTTTGCTGTTATTTTACAAATTTTATTTTCATTGCACTGTCATTGTATTGAAGTGATGGCTCCTACTTTCTCTCTATCTCAAAAGGACAAGTATTTGAAAAGCCTTGTTTGTGTGTGAATGAATGCTTGTTGGTTTTTATTATTTATAAGTAATACGTGTTGAGGTTAGACAAGATATTTGAGAAAGCTGTAAGACACCTTTGTATGAGTTGGAAATTAGGTGCAGAAAGACCTCCCATTTCCAAATTAAAGGGGGTTCGGCCCATTTCAGATTACGCAAAATTCAGATATGAAAAAATACCCTCATTAGGCACCACAGGTTGTAAAATTCTTTGGTAGCTATAAACTATTTTATTACACTTCAAACAATTTTTGTTTAAATAACGATAAAAAAAGACTTATTTCTCCATCTCTGAATTTTTCTGGTCACTTTGCTTGCATAAATTTTTAATATGTATGAACTATATCTTTTTAAAAAGTAAGATAATTTTTTGTCATTTTTTTTGTTTCATCCGTATGATGTACTTTATCCTTTTTTTATTGTTCAGTAAACTCTTGGAATTCAGTCTTAAAAATGTCCACTTCATCTGGTAGGCTGATAATTTTTTACCATGTATGTTTAACTGATGAATTTCATACCTAGTTTTTCATTTATCAAGCCTGCCTGTCCTAGCCGTAAATTCTGAGCTGTTTCCACATAATTTTTTTAAACATTTTCTTGCTTCTCTTGATTGATTGGTCCAGGTAAAGGCACCCCTTTTTCACATTGTTATTAAACCAAAGCCAAATTGTTTCATTAAACTTGCTCTTTTATGCTGCATTTCAAATTTTTTTAGATAGGTACTTTGATTCATTTTGTCCTAGTTTTATGTTTCATCCTGTTTGAAATTGTAAATCTTTCGACATTTCAGTCTACTGTTTGTTAATTTCCCTGTCCTGCACTCTTGTGATTTTAAGGACTATAATGAAGAGGGAAAATGAAAGTAATATAGTCAGCATACTCAGCACATACCCGTTTGCTTGTGTATTTACTGAGTGAATCCTTAATTTTGGATATAGGAGGTCTTTTACCTATAATTAAAACTATAAATTATTTATTGAAATTGATACTGAAACGCGTAATGGTGAATAAAGTGTCAATAAAAATCAAGATTGTCAAAAGATGAAATTGTTCTCAAATATATTGAAAGGAAGGGACTCACATGTTACGCCCATGTTTGAAGAACCCCAACAAACTGATGGATATCCTGAGTAAGAGATAGGAGTTTCACCTACAGACATAAGAGGTGTAAAACCAGAAGTTCATTCAGTGATGTGATGGACCAAGCTTTGGAAGGAAGGGATCTTGAAGAAGATCAGTGGGATCTGTAGATAACTCCAATAATATAAAAATCAAGATTTTATGTTCAGGTCTGAAGTTATGTTTTGTTGCACAGCTACTCATGGTTATGTGTGTAGCATTGTTTTTTTGTATTCCTATGATCAGGTCAGCAATCTATCACCATCCTAGGGTCAACTTAGCTTTCTAAACTTGGACAAGTTATATAGTGTCATAACTGGCATTTAAATCAGATACATTTACCATAACGCTATTCAGTATTAAAGGGTGATATATTGCTGATAAGTGTTCATTTATTTAAATTTGGTGTCAAATGTTGGTGTGTGATTTTGTGTTACTGTTGGTTTATTGGTTTACTCTGATTATTGGGTGTAGAAAGTAATGGGTTTTTTGTTTATTTTTGTTGTTGCGTTAAAAATAATAAAAAAAATTTAATTTGTCATTTATTGTATTTTTCACTGGTTGCGTAAAGATTGGAATAGCTTCATAATTTTTAATGTACATTATAGGATCTGTGATAAAAAAATGTATGAGCTAAGATAAGCCTTGAGGTTTTTATAAGTTGAGCTAAGTTTTTAAATTAATAGGTAGTATTGGTATACTGACTAATGGCTAAAGAAGTTAAAATACTATAAATCTTTATAGTGGATAGGGTTTTGTGTCTAATAATTTCTAATGCATGTGTTCGTTATACAAGCATATGTATGTCAAGAGACAGGAATATTTATTAAGCGTTTATGTATTAAATGTATGCCTCTGATTTTTTTTGAATTCTGTATTTTTTCTACCATAGAGCTGATTATTGTCCTTGACTGATCTCCTCTACAATTAAGTCTGTTCTAGAAAGAGTGTTCTTGTAGATTTTTCCTGTATATTTTTGCAACTTTGTCTCATAGTTGCCATCATTATCACGAGTTTTCTAGTTATTGTATAGCCGGTGGTCTTGACAAACATTCTGGTACTACAGTTTTTGACTTAAAAATTCCCTAAGGCTAAAGGAAATTTTAATAAGATTTTGTATTGAAACAAGTTACTTAGAAGTTTCTGTGAATGGAGTTCTCAGGCAGCATTAAATTTTTCTTGAGTTTTATTTACACAATTGAAAATTATTTATGTAACTATTCTAAAACCTCATGTTTCTGAATCTGCAGTATTTCACCACAATATAAAGGCCGTATTATTAAATTTATATTCAAAGCACCAAGAAATGTATCAGAGTAAAAAATTATTTATTAGTTTTTGAAGGATAACAAATAAATTGTGTTTGAAAATGATATAGTTGCATTGTCATTCCCACTATTTCATCCTTACTGTCTACATGATCATTAAGTCTCCACTTAGATTACTGTACTTCATTATTTTTGGCTTTTCAGCCAGCACATAAATTTATATGTGATGAGACTGTAGTATTGTGTATTCAGTAACATTAATCTTAACTGTGTTCTGGGGAGTTATTTAAAGACTTCTCAAATACAACAAAACATTTAAAAAAATGTTTTCATAACTTGTTTTGGCTAAACAAGGTAGTGTATTTATGATATTTTTTGTTGGTGTTTGAAAATATATTGTATGAATCTAAGCTTTGTGCAGCTGCGGGATGGAGGGGACAGACGAAGTACCAAATTACTGCTACATCATAACACTGTACTAATCACCTCTTTGCTCTTCGCTAGGCAGTAGGCTGCCTTGTGCAGTGACATACGTGGATGTTGTTTTGATTATTCGCTGTAGATGGCGATACAGAATATATGTAGTTTGGATAGTACTCCTGACTACTACAAACATAGTACAAGTAAAACGTTACTACTACTAACGCAATCTCTCACAGTAGTAGTGACGTAATGCATACCTCTCAGCTGCACAAAGCTTGGGAACGTGCATTACTAAGTGTAATATTATCTCATTAGATTTATTTGAATATTTTTAATCAGGGCTAATTTGGCTGTTCTGTGTCGACACAAAGTTGATGTGAATTGATAACAATTGAAACCATAGAGTCTTGTGGTTGAGTTATAAATCACCTTAGTATAATATTTTTTACAGTTAGTTTTTATTGATAAATTTTATATATTAAAATCGATGATAATTCCCTGATACCATTAAAATCTCTTATTGTACTAGACATGATTCTAATGTGATCCTTGGGCATGTAAATAAAGTAACAGAATTTAAAAAATTTTAATTGTTTTTTATTTAGAGTTTTGTCGTCAACTGAGACTGACGACACATGGCAAAACCTTGCTTGCAAAATTGGTGGCCCTGAAAAAGTCCGTTGTTGGTGGTTGGAGCGGCAAGCTGGCATGGTGGAAGCAGAGCCCGAAGAGTGATGGCTCAGCTACTGGTTTCAGGCCTAGCCTTCCCTCAACGTGACAGTGGTGGCCCCCAGAGCTCCGCAGTGTCGGGTCATCATAGGCTATCTGTTGATAGCACAGCCGAGGCAGTTCTCTCCGGGTTGGTGAAGGCTGACTGGTGCAGAAATGTAGCGTCCACCACCGGTAGCGTAGACCAGGGATGGTGTGTCTGATCTCGGCTGGGCTCTTTTTCTGGTGTTCTTCTCCGGTTGAGAGTTGATTGAAGAGTGACTATCGTGGGCCAGGGCTATTGCTTAAATCTCCCTCCGGCGAGTTTACTTCAAGGTGGAGGGGAGGCTCTGTAGGCTCTGTGCGTCTGTAGCTACTTGCGGCAGGTACTGGGACCGTCTGCAGGCGCTAATGTTGGTAGGGTAGTCGATGACAGTTCATATGTTACAAATGATATATCTGAGGTTCTGGCATTTAAGGGTTTCTTGAATATTCTGGTTCCTAGTATTTAATTAACAATTAATTTTTTATTATAATTGAGTCTGTTCATTTGTTTTTTTTCAGAAATGAATGAAATTTGTGAAAAGAGCGATTGGAACGAAACAGATGGAATCATCATTACTAGTACTAATACATCTACTAGTTCAATTATTACTACAAGTACAACAGCCATTTCAGCAACCATAACCGTTAAAACATCAACAACTACTGAAACCGTATGCAGTGCATCACCTGTGCCATCTATCATAACAGATATGGATATTGCAGATGATGATATTGGACTGGACGATATTACTGAGGAAGAAGTAGCTGCGATATCTGAACCAAAGTGTACGGAACAAAAATCGTTACAAGTTTGGGACGGGGTGGTTGAACTTATCAGTGTTGTTGATCCTAATAACATTATATCTAATAGAATCATAAACAGTGAAGATTCTGTAGACAGTGACAAACCTATAGTACAAAGTGTTAATATAAATGACAACAATAGTCCTCAGGGAAATGAAAATGAAATAATTGAATCAAACTTATCTTTTATTAATAATAATAGTAGTAATAGTTGTAGTAGTAGTATTAGTAATAATAATAACAATATTTGTGATAGTTCTGTCAATGAATTTGCCGTTGTTGAAAGTTTACAAAGAAATGACAACAGTTCCTTAACATCGTTATTGCCCTCAGAATTGAGAGAATCAAAGTCTCTTGATGAATCAATCAATCCAGAACCGAGTGAGAATAATAATAATAATAATAATAATAATATTAGGACTGACAATTTAATTAATAATAATGTTATTTCGGAATCCATAAAAGACGTTGATAATTTAGAAGAAGCTATTACACAATCAGATGTCAATAACACGAGTAGATCGCAAGATGTTAGAACACCGGAAACGATTAATAATAACAATAGTAGTGATACAAAATCATCCGATAATTATTTAAATGAAAAGAATAATCTAGTAAACAGGCATGACAGACTAGATAATGTAATTTCGATTTCAGAGAATGTAAATTCTGTAAAAGATGAAATAAATCAATTCGATAGTTCTATTCAAAGTAATAACACGAGTCAAAATTCAGAAGGAGGTGAAGATGACGAAGATCTAGTCGATGGTGAATATGAAGCTAACGTACAAGAAGACAGTGACAAACATACCGACGTAAAAGAAATGGTGAAGACTGAAATCGCAACAACCAATGATCATGAAGATGAAGAATCTCAGTTGAAATGTAATGAATTATTTTCAGACGATAGTAGTAAAAAGGAAGACTCATTAGATATTACTACAGATAAAAATATCGCCAGTTTAGATATGGATGTAGTTTCACCTTCGATTAAGAAAGATATTTGCGAGGCAGATTCTGAGTTAACTCTACAAAACCAAAGCCAGATCGATTCGTGTAGTTTAATTCAAAATAACAATAACAACAACAAAGAAACGAAGGAATTGTTACAATTACAGATACAAGATGAACCATCTCCGCCAAATTGTGATGCTGTTGTAATAACGTGTAATGAATTAAAACACAATCTGATTCGAACGAAACCATCAGAATCGGATGAGTGTAGTCAGGCTTTTATTGTAGTTCAGAGTGATACAAATGATGAAGTTATTACTGATGATAATGTTAGTGAGGACGTTAATTACCCATACAGTGATATTCTTTATCAGGATTCATTAAAAGAAGAAGAAGAAGCATTATTAGCTGCTGCATGGAATGCAGTAGATTCAACTAGCACTGAAAAATTACTCGCTGAAGTTGCATTACAAAGTGTAAGTTGTAATTTTTACTTTTATAAAATTAGTATACCCCTAGATAATAATTTTAATTTCAGTTTCTTTACTGAAACATTTTTTTATATTTAAGGCATCTTGTTATTAAGACCTACGTCTTGTCAACAACTTCCCTTTTGGTAAATACAGTTTTTTTTTTATAAATAAACTAAATATAAACAGGTATTAAATTTAAATGTATCCAAAAAATGTAAAACAACAATAAAATATTTTTTATAAAATAATGTCCCGTGCTGGATTGGTAAAATATGCCCACTCAGGCACAGCATTTTCATGCCTTACAAAAAATTCATTTCATCATTCACAGTTACTACAACTCAATGTCGTCACTAATGACTACAGTAGTTGATGTGACGTTAAATAAACAAAGAAAAAATAAATAAATAAAAAAAAGAATTCAAATTTAATGTAAACATAAAATTAAATGCAGTTGGACAGTCAACTTGGAAATTATAATTATTTTTTTATTCACCCAAACTCATTTATAATAATACGTAATTCATCAATAATCCAATTATTTTCCATTAAGAAAACAAATTATCTGATGTACAATATGTAAGCCTCTGGCATCTTTTTTTGATATTTTTGAAAACGGAATATATTGGACTGGTTCTTACGATGTTCATACAAAGTAATAATAAATATAAAAAAAAATAGTTTTTAAATAATAATTAACACTTATGGTGTATCCAAATTATTAGTAATAAAAGATAGAAACAACATTGGATTTTGCAGGTTTTTTTAAAAATAATAGTAAAACTAAATTAATGAATAAGGAACACTGTCATGCATGTTCTTGGAGGACATAAACCTTTATAAATTCAGTAGACCTATTTGACTATGTGTTAAGTAAACAGACGTTTATAATAAGGAAAAGGGCGGTGTATTCTTCCCCCTCTCTCTCTCTTTCTCTCTCTATCACTCACATACAAAAGAAGGATTTTGCCTGGAGTACAATAGACAAGAATGCTACCAGCTGTTACAAAGACAGCACAGTAATTCCCATTTTTGTATATGATGTGTATAATAAAATTGCCCAAAATAACCTGTTCTTCATAGGTAAACTACCCCCACCCTTAATACCATAAACATGTTTTCATATTTTTATGACTATATTGGGTCCTCAAGACAGTTTGTTAACTTGACTTTTGCAGAGTGTAACAGTTATAGAAACTTTCTTGACATTTCATTTGCCCATCACAGTAAATTATCATAATAGTGCATTTAATAATATTTTTGAGAATTTAATTTTTATTTTTAGATTTGGCTATGGTAATGTAATTTCAGAATAATTTTACAGCTCTCTAATCTATTCTTAATATTTTTAGAACATTGAAACTGTTCTGGTTTTAACAGAATTTAATATTTATTCACTGCAGTAAAAATTACATTGCAGTTTTTTTATGATTTTTTCGCACCAAAAATGTAACTTTTTGTTGGTTTTTTGTTACAAAAGATGTATTTTTATTTAAATTTTTCTAGATTGTAAATATTCTTTTTTTTTACAAGTTTTCTGGTATCCTTTGTCCAGATTTTATCTTTCGTTCTTCAGACTATTTTTTTGTAGGTATTTTCTTTCTTGTACATGGAAGGTTTCAATTCATCAACTTTTTAATAAGCAGTACTGTTTTTCTTTGTTTTTGGTCTTATTAATTTCTACTAGTTACTTCTCGGCTTCTGTAAATCTGTTACTTCTCATGTTCTATCATTTTATCTGTTCAAAAATATTTTGTTCTGTTAATCTTTTATTTTTCCTAAATATCATCTTCTTTATCCTTCTCCAAATTTTCTCAGGTCGGGCCCAACACAACTCCTCTAACTCTCTCTGTCGCTGAACCATCTTTCTTCCAGTGCTCTTTGGGCTTCACATCTTTTTCCCATTTCATCCATGACTGAACCCATCCACTTCACGCGTGGTCTTTTCCCTCCACATCAAAGTACAGTAACCTTTTCAGCAGTCTTCCCTCCTCCATCCTACTGAAATGACCATACCATTTCAGCTTTGTCTGTTCAACCCTCTTTAATAGGCTGTCCATTTCCAGTTGTTCTTTAATTATGCCAATTTTTTATTCTATTCCTTCTTGTCATCCCCAGCATACTCCTCTTGAACTTCATCTTTGCTGCCTAGATTTTACTTTCTACCTTCTTTCCCCCAGTCCATGTCTTGACTGCATAAGTTAAATTTCCACAAAGTATGCATTGTATATAACTTTTATACAATGCTTAGGAATGTCTTGATCCCCAATTAAGCCTCACATTCTGGAAGAAACCACTTGCTTTCTTCACCCTTTTACTAAACTCTTTTTCCAATTTTTAATCTGATGAGAAAACAGTTCCTAAGTATGCAAACTCTTTAACACTCAAAGGCATTTCCTACTTTCTACCAATTATCCTCTTGCACACTGTCATTGGGATTGTTGTCCTCTTCCACCATTGCATATGAGGGACTTATTGGTTTATTTTCTGGCAACCAAAGCCATGGCACAGAATCCTTACCATTGTGTCACTTCATTCTAAATGTATGTCCATAAAATTTACCTCCTCTATATATTTTTTTAGTTCCTTATCCTTGTAGTTATTCTGTTGTTTTTTTTTTGTATTTAGTAATTGACTGAAAGAAAAATGAATTTCAGTGAATGCCTAAATTTTAATTTACTAATTTTTTTTAGACTCAACAAGATACTGAGGTAGCTGTTATTCCAATGCAAGAAGAATTAGAAGTTCGATTGGAGGAGAGTTGTTTACCAGTCTCGGATTGGTCAGGATATGAAAAATTGGGTGGTGTTCTAGAAACACCTGAGCAACAACAAAATAAACCAATGCAGTCATCACAATATCCTGGACACGTGAAATTAGAACTGGAAGGTAATTATTTTCAGTTATATTGCTTAAACAAAAACAAAATTTCTTTAATAATTGTAGAGTTTTTATGTTTTTTATTAATTGACATATAAAGTTATACCTAACATAATTTTTTTCAAAGTTTGTACTGCACGTGCTTTTCTTTAAGTCAGTGTTACATAATCAGTATTAATAACAAAAACTTCAAAAATTGCTTTGGTAATTGACAGTTCTTCATAGCAATTCCAGTACGAGTTGAGGTTATGGTACCTCAACTACTTATAAAGCATTGCTTTTGTTGTTTTTGTACAACTTGCTTTTTAGTATGTAGCAATTGTTAACTAACAAAATTAATTTACAGGAGCAAGGAAAATAAGGAATTTTTTTTATTCCTAAATATGTTTGATGTGAAACAAGGGTTTTGTATAGTTAACTTGTTACTTTCTCTTGGAATCTTTGAAATATAGGTAAGGAAAGTTATGTTTTCATGTAGATTTTTGAAATTGAGTTTTCACCAAAAATAAACTTTTTCAGGTCCCGTGAGCCCAAAAAGCATGTTTTACTGATTGATCTATATGAGTTAACAAAATATCTCTAGAACGGAACATTGTACTAAGTTGAAACTTGGAATTGTTAGCTGTAGGACCTGACACAAACATTTTCATCGAAAATGGATCATCTGGAAGTACTAGTAGTTTGTCGGGTGATTTTCACTTTTGTAATTTCTCAAAAACAGCTTATGGTTTTTTTTTAAATTGCCTTATTTACTACATTTTTTTTATACTCTACTAGATCCTGTTAGTATATCTGCTAAAATTTGGGGGGCTATGCTCCTGTAAAAAAAATAGTTCTTTTAAGATTGCAACCTAATATCCATTTTAGTGCAAAAATTTATATAGTTAAAGTTTTAGAAAATTAAAAAACCTAAAATTTTTATTTTAAGTATTTTTTCTTTAAAGCTTTGTTTAGAGTCAGTTAATGATTTTCTATATTTTCCTCTTTAAAATCTATAGTTCATCAAAAGTTGATTTTCATTTAGTCATCCATTCATGATTAAAATTAGGTTATGGTTTTTATTATTTACATTGGCAAGAGAAAGCCATGTGAGTGTTTCACAACCTTTTTTCACCCACATTTTTTAGGTACTAATTACAGTATAGTTTTCAGAGGATAGTTGTGGTTTTTTGGGTCTGAGGTTTTTTTTATTTATATTCAGTTACTAAGAAAAGTTACCAAGAATTTGTGCTTAATGTACAGCACAAATCTTATCTACCATATTTCATCGAATTTAAGACGCACCCGAAAATATAATCATATTTTGTGGGGGGGAAAATAAACGAAGGTAAAATTAACGTACAAAAAAGTAGGTATTAAAAAAATTTAATTACGTACTCAAAGTGTTGAGTTGTACATCTCCTTAAAATTAATGACAGTAATTACAGTTAGTTTATTAACTTAATTAATATTTAAAACTTTGATGATCCTGTTGCGAGTTCCAATAAGAGTCGTACAAACATGGATGTATTCTTTGAACTTGGCCACTGAGACATTAGTAAACTTTTACCACCTCACACAAATACACATTATAACTGCTTTTTTCTTACATTTCAACTGAAAGTCAAAACTTGGTCCGTGTGTCTGTGAGTTGTGAGTGTAGTAGTAAGGGTTCTATAAACCTAAGTGGTCTAATTGCTTCAGACATAACAGGTATAAATCCCTGTATTGAAATATAGCGAATTTAAGACGCACCTTGATTTTGCAAATGAAGATATTGCAAAAAAGGTGCATCTTAAATTCGATGCAATACGGTAATTTCCTAGTACCCACAAAGGTCTGTGTGTAAGGATGAGTTGTATAATATGGTAGACGTATAATTATATTTACACCAAATTATTACTAAGAAAATGAAAAAGAAAATAACTATAAGATTTTTAATAACGTAATACTGATCTAAATTTCATTGGTGGCAATTTTTTAAATTGTCATATATCATTTTGTTTGTCCATCTGTCACACCCAGATGTTAGAAACTACAAGAGATAGCAACAAATTATTTTAGGTTCGTAATCTACATGAGTTAGTGGGCCTAAATTTGGTTTTAAGTTCTGATTTCAACTGGAAGTGGTCAAATACCGGAAGTCAAGAAATCAAAAGTCGGAATTTAGAAACAAAAATAGTGTCATTATATACAGAAATCAGTAATGGTTTTTGCCATAAGTCAAAGGTAAGACTTTTTAAAATTTTCCACCAGCCATGAGATGTGTAGTCTCATAAAAGGGATTTTTGTTATTAATTAATATGAACAGCAATATCAATAAAATTCCTTTTTGCAAAGTAAATATCAATAATATCAGCTAAATACTAACTGTTACTATTATATCTATATATACTAACACTACTGTTATCAATATGCTATTATATAATTATAATAATCATTAAAATTACAACAATGGTTTTTTTATATATAAAAGTACTGATATGTAATGACGAGATGAACCCCGGACTCAGTGTGGCAATGCACTGCCGCTAGTACGTACATTTCTATAAACATGCAACTGTGTATGTAGTATATATAGTTTATTTTTTGCTTCTTCTTTACAACACTTAATAACATTTAAAATAACATTCCGTTCCACACTTCAAGTTGTTTTACCCTGCTTTCGAACAGTTGACATGATAAACTTATAATACACGGATAGATAACTAATTTAAAACAACACTAAAGAATAATGAATAAAATGTAAAAAATGAAAATGGAAAGAAACTGAATGAGTTTTGACAAATTAAAATACTTTTGTTTGTAAAATGTGAAACGTAAAAACAGAATAGCCAAATCAAAACAATATTCTGTGTACCACTCGTCGAGTAATAAAATAAGGACTGTGTATTCCAATAATCTACGAGTGTCAGTATGTTTTTAGGATTGTAATAGAGAAACTGGGCATGGACAGTAGATTGTTCCCCTCTTACACTTCGTCTCAAACAAAGTTCATTTCATGTCTAACCATCAGTACCCTCAATATCCAAAAATTATTGAAGTAAGTTTTTCTTGTGGGACAGAATTTTGAAATTTATGCTTCAGTGTTATAATATTTTATAATCTTGTTGTTTATAGCTTATTTTATGTTCTTCACAGTAACTTTAACACCAGAAGTTGACAGCCAAGTATCAAGCACAATGGAAGGAGGTGCAGGGGGTTCAGTTGGTTGTAACAGCTCCAGTAGTGGTGGTGAAGAAGGTCAATCAAATTTAGTGATCAATGCTGCAAAATCAACAGGTCTGACTGTCATACCTCCGACAACAATTGTTTGTTTACCATCTGCTACACCACCGCCTCCTGTGTCTCTTGTACCACCTCCAACAACCACACAGTTGACTACAAGTCATGGTGGAGTTGTTAGTTCGAGTGCTGTACCTTATTTGGCATTGACTACGAGTACACCTCTACGAGCTCTTCCTACAAAAACACCTGCAAAGGTAATCTTCCAAAGATTTTAGATTGTGTAATGTATTTTTTATTAGTAATTAGTGTTGTGCATTTTATCTTGCTCTTGTATGAATTAAATTTGTTTGTACTAATTAAGGAGCAAACCAGTTCAGTTATTGGGAAGTTAAAATAACCAAGGATTTTTTTAAAACAGTGCTAGGACAAAATGCAGGTATAGTGTATTAGATAAAATAAGAAAGATGTAGTTAGGTAACAACCAGAAATGGACACCTGTTAAGGATGGTTGGACAGACAAAGCTGAGGTAGTTAGGATGGACGAGAATAGACAGTTGAAAAGGATGCTGTACTTGGAGATGGAGGAAAAGAGACTAAGAGTAAAGTGGATGGGTTCAGCTGTGGATAAATTGGGGAAAACATACAATACCAAAAGAGCAATGGTTGAGTGATAAAGAGAGAGATGGAGAGGAATTGTGTTGGGCCCAACCCAAGGTTATTTGGAAGTGGAATATAGATGACAATGAGTGTATTAGGTAGAATTTGTATTGATTTGTACATGTAGTAAAATTTAAGTATTATTTTCACCCGTGGTAAATATAAGACATTCAAACCTTCCTTTTCCTAACTTCCTACTTGTATTGGGTAAAAAATATCAGTTTCTTATGACTCGCCCTGTCATTAACAAAATACTTCATTCTTTTGTAATGTAGACCAAAACTTGTATTTAAGCGAATTTTATCATTTTAGATAGTCTGTTTAGTTTTAAGAACGGAGTCAGACAGTATGATAAAATATATTTTGTATTTAGTAAATTTTTTGTAAACTTTTCTAGGTAATATTTAATTAATATTGGGATTTTTAACCTCTGAGCAGATAACAACGGGTTCATCGAGTGGCAGAAGTTCGAGGAATGTCTCTAATAAGCCACCTCCTGGAGCAGTAAATCTTGAACGTAGTTACCAAATTTGTCAAGCTGTAATTCAGAACAGTCCAAACAGAGATCAACTGAGATGTCAGCTTAAACCACCACCTTCATTACTTGCACAAAGTAAGCTATGTTGGTTGTGATCAATTCATATTTCAAGTATTTTTAAGGATGTACGGCTTGTTGTCTTAGTTTTCTTTGGCAACGAGTTATTATGTCATCTGTATATAATACAGTGGATCAGTATTCTCTGTAAAAGTGTTTGGGAGATCATATTTTAGGAACTGTACCGCAACTGCATAACTGGTTCCCAGTCGCTTTGTATCTTTTGTAATGGGTGGAATTCTGCCTGTTAGTTTCTAAAATATGAAGTGAATTCCATTATCATCTGTATTTTTTAATATGGCTTAAACTTTATTTTTAAATACTACCTCTAAAACAGTACTTTTCAATTAAAATGTTTTGTACCCAGATTTTTTATGCATCCTGAACAGTATTTTTTAATTCTGTTGTGTATTATTATCAGTTTTTTTTTTTCTGGAGCTCTTCCCTGAAGTATAAACTACAGAAAAGTACATCATACAAAATTATTATTGTATTAGCCTAAAATTACAATTGTATGACATGAAATCAAAATTGATTTTACTATCAGTATGTTTAATTAAGGCAAAACATTATTATTTTAGAGACTGTTTTTATTTTAGATACTTGGAATGTGCAAGTAATAAAAAACAAGAAATGAAAAACTGATAAGGGTCATCTCAGGCAAACTCTACATTCACCCCTGAAAATAACAAATAATTTGATGTTGAATGTGTAATAGACTATTACATTGAATTTGTTAACCCAGTGTGACTGATCTTTTATTATCAGGTTATAAATAACTGACCTACACAAAAGTGGCTTGTAGTTTGCTGCTGATAAGTATGCTTGTTTGGGACGAAATGCAAGGACAAGTAAATTCCATGAAAGGTTCTACCATGCTGTATTAGTTTGCTAGAATCCAGAATCCAGGTTGAGAGGGCTAAGAAGCCCTATGTTGGCGACATCGTGTAAGTGTTACACCTGGTCGCTCGTAGAACACATTATCAGAACTAATGTAACCTCAGGTAAGAATCAGGAGAATATTGAGGGTTATTAATTGGATTCGGACTCTGTAGAAGTAAGCTGTGAGCAGGGAAAGGTGGGGAAAATCGTTATGTAAAGTGTAGGTGTTTGTGTGTGTTACATGGGAATCGTTTTTGTTAAGGGTGTATGTTATGGCGCGGGAGTTGTAGTTTACTGGGTGTTAAGGGAAATCGTGGAACGGTAGATTGATGTAGTCTTCGGGCGGGTGAGGCGTGGTGTAAATTTCTCTGATGATGGGATGTCTTGAAATTCTGGCGGAGTCATGAAGTTTTCTGGAAGTTGTGTAGATATAGCTTTCTAGGGAAGGGAAGAGTAAGCTTTCGTGGACTATGTTGTTATTGATAAGGTAATGGACTTTAGTGATGCGGCGGAGAATTTTGTTTTGGAAGGCGGCTGTTTTGCGTTTGTTGGACTTGGAGAGGAGTGGCCACCAGACAGGTGAGCCATATAGAAGGTAGGGACGAAGAATTGAAGAGTACATGAGGAGTTTTAGTTTTATAGAAAAGGATTTTGAATTAAGCAGGGGGAAAGAGTGGCGAGGAGAACCCTGCCCTTGCATAGTTTGTCCTCGATGTGGTGACGGAGAGTGAGGCGCTTGTCCAGCAGTACTCCCAGGTAGCGGACACTGTCCTGCCATGGGAGCAGTTGTCCTTCCAGGCGTAGTGGCGGCGGGAGATTCTTCTTGAGGGTGAATTGAATTGCCTCACACTTTGTGGGATTTAGGGTGAGTCTCCAGATGCGACACCATGTAGTGATATTCAATAGATGATTTTGGATTGCGCGGCAGTTGAGACGGAGGCATCTGCCGTGACTGTATAGAATAGCGTCATCGGCAAACAGTCAAAGAGTTTGATTGTTTCAGTTTCCGGAAAATCGTAGGTGTACATAAGATAGAGAAGGGGCCCAAGGACTGAGCCCTGAGGTACACCTGCGGTAGATGGGGTAAGTGGGGATTTGATTGAGTGGAACTGATAACTGGGGGCTGAGACTTGAAATTTTCTGTCAGAAAGATACGAATGGATGAGCCTGACAGTGGCTGGTGGGAAGAAACGAGCTAGTTTAAAGAGGAGACCCACATGCCATACTCTGTCAAATGCTGCTTTAAAATCAAGCAGCACAGCCGTCGTATGGTTGTGGGAGTTTCTGGCATCCACTAGTGCCGTTACGATGCGGAGGAGTTGGGTGGTGGTGGAGTGTCCTTGTCTAAAACCGAATTGTTCGGCAGGGATCGCTGATTCGATAGTTTGGCGCAGACGTGGGGGAAGAAGTCTTTCGAAAAGTTAAGATAAAATTGGAAGAAGAGAAATTGGCCTATAGCTTCCGGGGTCTGTTGGGGGTTTGTGGGGCTTGAGTATAGTGATGATGTTAGAGATCTTCCATGAAGCGGGGAAGTGCTACAGTGCAATTACTGCGTTGAAAATTGATAAGAGGTGGGGCTTGAGCTCTGGTGGAGAGTTCAGGATGGCGTATCCGGAGATGTTGTCGGGGCCTGGGGCTTTCCTAGGATTGATTGATTTGATTACCGAAGTAACCTCATCAATCGTGAAAGGTTGAAAGTGGCAGGGAGTAGGGTCGGAGAGAGTGGTGGAAACCACTCTGTGAATTAGTTCATCCTGTTCGGGATGTACGGGTGGGGGAGTTTGAAAGTGGAGTTCAAAGTGTGAGGCGAAGGTGTTCGCCGTCTCTTGGGCCGAGTATGCCAGTCCGTTCGGAGTCCGCAGTGGGTGTGTCCTCCTCTGGGTTGACAGTAGTCGGCCCGCAGCCTCCCATGGCCTGCCGTTGTCCGCTACGTGTTCGAGGTATTCCTCCCATTGACTGGATCTATGCTGGTCGACGAGGAGCTTGCATCTGGCAGCGGCGTGGTTGAAGAGCTGACGGTGGTGGGGGACCCTCGTTCGCTGCCAGAGCCGTCGGTAACGTCGTCTGTCTGCGATTGCTGCCTTCACTGCAGGCGGGAGGGACGACCTGGTCTGAGGTGGGCGTGGGGAAGTATTTTGAATAATGCTTTGGGAGAGTAGCGAGGAGATCGTCTGGAGATGTCGTTCCAGCTCGGGGATAGAATTGATTATGGGAGGTTCTGGGGGAAGTTGCGAATTGACTGTGTCAAAGAAGGACGGCCAGGAGACTTTGTTTTTGGTGGGCAATGCTTGGGTATTTGAAGTAGGGGAAGTAAAAGTGAATAGTACAGGGAGATGGTCTGAGTTTAACTCAGGAAGGACATCGATGTCGGGGAGAGAGGTGAAGTTGACCGAGGCGGCGTAATCGAGGATGTCGGGCAGATGGGTGTGTGTTGAGGGTATTCTGGTGGCTGTAGTTGGGACATGAAGGGCTAGTGGCAGGGGAGTTTCGTCTAGGAAGGTAAGAAGGGAGGTGCCTGCAGTGTTCGTCGTGCGGCAGTCGATGTCGACGTGCTTTGCGTTCCAGTCGCCGGCTACGAATATTGGGTGTTGCTGGGTGAAGATGGCGGCAAGGGCAGAGGGGTCGAAGTCGTTGAAAGTCGGGGGGCGATAGACGGAGGTGAAGGTTACTAATTGAGAGAAGAGGGGTACAGTGACTGAGATGTGTTCTAAGGAAGGGATAGGGGTTGTATCTAAGAGGTTATGTGTGTGGCGTTTATGAATTAGGAAGCTACCCCTCCTGCTGGGCGATTGGTAACAGGAGGGCGGTCGGTGCGGTATACTATGTACGGGGATAATTTAAAGCGGGTGTGTGGGAGGAAGTGAGTTTCTTGGAGTAAAGCTATATCTACGTTGAGGTCTAGAAGAAGTCGGTGGAGGTCATTACGTTGGCGAGTGATCCCATTTCCGTTCCACGAAAGGATTCGGAAGGTCATTAGGCAAGAAGGGAGGGCAGAGATGAGATGATGACGGTGATTGCTTCAGGGACGGGTTTTACTGTAGATAGACGTGGAAGTAAGGCGAGTGCCCACGTTAGGAATTTCGGGGCGGTGAGAAATTTGATTATACTTTGAATGGAGAAGGGGGCATCATCGGAGGGAGGGTCGTCAGATTTTTTGGCAGGTAATGGTGGGATTGGCTTCCAGGGTGATTGTACTGGTTCCTTGGGGAGAGTGGGAATTTTCGAGACAGAGGCGGGTTTACGCCCTGTTTGTTTTTTGAAGATTGTTTTGTTATAGGATTTTTGCTGTGGAGCTGAAGAGGTAGAGGGGGTTGGAGATTGGGCATTTGAAGTAGAAGGGCGGGACGGAACCGATGAGGCCGGTCGTGCAGCTGTTGTCGTCGTGGTAGCGGTCGAATTTCTTCGTCGGTCTGCGAGGAGCTTGACGTGGGTAGGGCACCCGCGGTAATTAGCTGGATGCTGCCCTTTGCAGTTGCAGCATACCGGCTCATCAATGATCTTTGCAACGCACTGAGCTGCGTCATGCTGGCCTCCGCACTTCACGCAGCGCAGCTCGTGGTTGCAGTTAACTGAAGAATGCCCATACCTTTGGCATTTGAAACACTGGGGTAACCCAGGACGGGGCCGGAAAGCTTCGACCGTTACCATGATGGAGAGGATTGACGTGATGTTGTAAATGCGTTCGTAATCTTGCGTCTTCTGGAGTTTTATTAAGAAAACATTGATCTTCTTGCCTGCACGGCCGTTTAAATTTTGGCAGTGGGTTACTTTAAACCCCTTTGCCGTAAGAAATTCCGTGATGTCATCTGGACTGAATGATGAGTGAAGGCCCTTGATGGCGATTTTCACCTCATCTGGTTCCTGGGTATAGTATGAGTGGAAGTTTAGACCTTCCGATAAAAGGACAGTTTTCGCTTGTGCGTAATCTTGGATGGATTGTGTGTAAAGGGAGTGTGAATTCCCACGAGTAGTGATTCTGTATGAGTATGTTAAATGAGTAGTTAAAGATTTCAATACGGTGGTGAAGTTAGGTGGTGAACGAAATACAAAGGGTGGCAGAGTGTATTTTGAAGAGAAAGTAGAAGCGGTAGGTGGTTGTTTGTTAGTAGCGGGTGAGGGGGTGGGGTCGGTTACATTAGAAGATAATGTGCAGGCGTTACCTGAGTCTGTTGTCTGCTGTTGAATACGTGGTCTCTTGTTGTTGACAACGGTAGTGAAGCCTTCTTCGGTAGGAATTTCCATTCCTACCTGGGTGGGCTGCGACGTTGCCATCCTGCTACAGTGTTGTCAGGTTTTTCCCACTTGACAACACTCTTCTCTTTCTTCCCAGGAGGTAGTAGTTGGTGTATAAGTTGGTTCTGCTAGCTGCTCTCACGGTGTGAACTCTACGGAGTCTAGTATGAGAATTATTAGTTTGCTTTAGTAACCATGAGTACTACTGTTTATTACAAAAAAAATGTTGTCTTGTCATATTACAGTGTGTGACCACCACATGTCATCTTGCATTGTTGATTACTGTTAGTAGCCCTACAATTTAAGTTGTTATTCTTCAACTGTAAGATTGGTTTAAGAGCAGTTTAATATTATTTATTATGTAGTTTTCATTAGAATTTAGTTAAGTATTGTTTTCTCTTTGTGACATAACTAGTTGTGATTTAGAAAAGACCTGTGATAAATGACCCAAACTGGATAGAGTAGCCGTTAAAAAAACAAAATATTTCATGACAAGGCTAGGTAATTTATTAGTAAATTAATTGAACATTGTGATAATGGTTCTAATAGTATTTTCCCTAATAATAAATCATTATGTTGCATCCTGCAGCTTGAAATCAATTCTATTTCATATAATAAATTTTACTAGCCTTGATTTCTATTAGATAGGTGACTGAAGATGTAATATCTTCTACAGATTTTAAATAAAAAATTTCAGTTTCAAATGATATTGTGTACTCTGATGATGGTGGATTTTCCGAAACACGTGTAAGTGACAGATAGTAGAAATCAAGGCAGCTTAAAAAGTTATGTGAAATTTATTGTATCCCCCTATAAGTGTAAATATACTAACCCGAACTATATAAACAGAAAAGTATGCTATAATTTAGCAGTCAATGATAATACAAATAACAATATAATTAGCATCACTGGATTATTATAACAGTTAGTGTTAAATTACGAACTACTTTGTTTACGTGCTATGTAATACGAGTGACTGGGACAAATTGTGTTTTTGGCAGTAGTAGTGTAAGATATAATGAACCTCTGGCCATCTCACAAACACTGCATTTGCATTCCATACATTCTTTACATAGGTACATTTACCAGGGATGAACTATACAGTGGATACTTGTTTACAAACTGCTCCATAAAACTATGATTTGTTTTATTTTTTTTGTACTATCATGCATGTGCATCTTTACTTTATAAATTATTTTATTAAATGATTGTTGTTTTCTTTTAAATAAATCTAACTCATCAATAATTATTTATTTTGCAGCAAATAATAGCAACAAGTCTGATAAGACCCAGTACAGTGTGGTAACATCGTCCCGTGGTGGTAAAACTCCAATAACTAAAGCAGCTAGGTACCAACAAAGACATCAAAGTCCTGTCCTTGTTAAACATGTGTTTACTTCTTCTCAAGGAATCCCAGTCACAATGGCTGTATTGCCACCTACATCAAATACTCCTGAGGTTTGTAAAAATTTATTCATTAAGATTGTATTTTAATTAGTCCTTTCTAGTTTAGAAATACTAAAGGATATTGTTTACTGTTACGAAACGTTTTGTGTGTTTAGTTCTTAAACAATGTAAAACACTAGTATATTGACAATAAATTACAAAAATAGTTTTTTTTGTTAAAAAATAACTCCACAATGAATAATTCTGGTAAGAATAATTAGGTTTTCTGCTGTAGAAACAAAGTAATTTTTTCACTTTATTCATTTAAATTTCCAACTGTGCAGTAAAATTTTTACTGTTTGTGCAGGGCAGTTTACAAATTTTTTATGTTGTTTGATCTCATTTGATCACGTTAGTCGATTATTTAATGGATCTTCTTTGGCTCCCGTTAGCTTTGTTTCCTCTGTCAATACTTCTTCATATTTTCTGATCTTGCTTTTCACTGTTCGTCCGTCAACCACTCATTTCTAGTCACTTTCCCCTTGTAAACCATTTTGGGTTTAAAAGTTTATTTATCTTCGGTTTATTCATTGTGTTGTCAGTCAGTCCAATTTCTTCTAGGTCTTCTTTAACTCCCGCTACATATCTTCCTCCAGATTTCACACTCTCTGGTGTCTGGTTATAAGTTGTTTTAGTATCCTTCTTTGCCCATGCATTCTCAGTATTAGGAAGAATGAGAAATTTTCCGATTTTACATCGGAAAGACTTATCGGAAAGACTCATCGGAAGACTTATAATTGGTTCAGTGGCGTTTTAATCATTTTGTTTGTGGGAATTCTCCAACACATGATCCTTTTTGTAGTTCTTATTAATGTAGGTTCTGAATATTCTCCATTCGGTCTTAATGGTTTGATCACTTTTCCTTCATTTTTTATTCTAATTAGTGTTTTACGGGCATAAAGTGCTTTTGATAAAATTGTGTTTAAGTCAACAGCCAATAGGCTGGTGTAAACCTCTTAGAGGTTTTACTGATTAAAACATGAGGTTGTTTACCATGCCTTCCTCACCGAGTTGAAAGAGTATGCTTATCAGAATGCCAGGCCCTCCAAAAGCACGTACTTTTCACCCTGCAAATCACACCACCTTCATTTCATTCACCACAGGGTCTGGCTGTATAGTGAAATTCATTACTCTCAGAGGAGATAACTCTGACTAGTGTCTTTTACACCTCTACCTCTTCTGTTCTTAAATAGTTCAATCATACAATTGGCTGACTGCATGATAAGAAACAGAATTATTTTTTGTAGCACTGTAAAACTGCAGCTCGAGTGCAATTAATCTAACACTCCACTTGCCTGTTATGGGCAACTGGTAAAATCACTGTTCTATAATATCTAATTTTGGCATTAATAGAGTGACATTTTTTGTTGTATGTGGATTTATTTAAAAGTTATGCATTTCTCATTTTGTGTGAGAAATGTAAATTTTATATGAGAAATAATCTGCTTATTGTGTACTATTCTAACAATTTTGAGAACACTGCTCATTAGCTGGATTCTTATGTATAAATGTTATGTATATACCTGAATCTAGATTTGGTAATGATTAATTGTAATATTTTATAGTTAGACTAATAATAATGATGCCTTACACATAGATGAAAGGTTTGTACAACAAAAAATGTATCTCCTGCAACACTAAATTAAAAGACACCCAAATACAGTAGTCCTCCTCCAAGTAATACACGCTGCGGAAACCTTGACATCCCACAGAAAAGGAAAAATTGCAAAACTGGACAAAATACACAGAAGATTCACCCAAACAATATTAGGAACGGTTTACGACCCGGAAACTAGAATACACAAAAAACTATCAAACAAAACAGTGATGAATTTCCTGGAAGGATCTTTGACTATGAAATTAAAGAAAGAGGTGACTACAATATTACATATAACTTACTATATGTAATATGTAATATTACATAATAACACATAATGAGATTTAAGGACACAAACAACGAGACTTACAAACTGATCAGGAGCCAAGAAGGACTTGAAACTAGAGGCAGATGGCTAAAGGAAATAGAAGAGGATTTAATAACACTGGAAATATCAAGCGACGCCATTATGAATGGAGACATATTTAGACACAAAATCAAAATTTTTGGGAATTTCCAGTCTGCTGAGTCCAAAATTAGAATCTGGACAGAAGAAGAAAAACAAGTGGTGAGTAAAAGAATGAAAAAATACCACGCCAAGAGGAGACAGCTCAAGAAACAACTTAAAGAGAAAGTGACTTCACCTACATAACTAGTGCGTTCTTAATAGGACTAAACAAAAAAAAAAGATAATTTTATAATGATTGTGTATTTGAGTTTTTTTTAATACTGATGTACGTTAGTCTCAGTCCCAATTAGTAAGGATAAGCAAGTGTAATTAAACTTCTCTAGGTGTATCAAAATAAACATTGTTTAACAAGTGTTTCATTTGGACTGTTTATTTATTTCTAATTTTGATGTGTCGATCTACAAGATTAACCTTATTAAATGTGTGTGTTCTCTGTTTTTATTTGTGAACAGGTTGGAGAAAATCAGTATATATTGGTCCAGAGAGGCACCGGACAGCAAGTGCGTAGATCAAGTAGTGCTCCTCCGTCAAATCCAGAAGTCGGTGGAACTGGAATCGGTAGAGGTAGACCAGCGTCTGTTGGCTTACAAGGTGGTGCTGCTACACCTAGAGATCCTTCTCCGACTCCTGGTTGCTACCCTAACAAACACTCCCTCCGTACTACGAATAATGACTGCGCCTGCAGTTTAAAGGCAATGATTGTCTGTAAAAAGTGCGGTGCGTTTTGTCATGATGACTGCATTGGGCCCTCGAGGGTTTGTGTCACTTGCCTCATAAGATAAAATAATTATTTCATATACTCATATGCATCACAAATTACCCACCTATGTACCTTTTCTTGCTTTGTATTTTAAAATGAGCTACACGTTATTAGATTTAATTTATTGTACTCTTAACCCCTTCTAGTTTCGTTGAATTTCAGAACTGAAAGTAACTACAGTTATTTAGTTTTGTGTATACCATAATATTGATAGTAAAATTGTAAGATACAAAATATAATATTTAATTTGTGAATTTTATTTTCGTTTAACTCTCAATGTAAATATTTATTTCGGAATAATACTAAAAACATTGAAGATTGTTTAATTTAATTTTCTTAACCATATTTAAACTAAGTTTTTTTTTATCTAAGATGATGCTCAACAAGTCACTGATGGGGTTAAGAGTAGTAATTGTTATACTCATTATTTCTAATTATCTTAGTTTTAATCATGTTTTTGTTTAAAATGCTAAATAATAGTTATAATTTTTGTTTTCAGAATTTTGTGATCTTATTATTCAAAGATAAACGTAATGTTATTTCAAAGTATTATACAGTTTAATAAATAATTTATATTATTATAAAGCAAAGTATTTATGTGATCATAATTTAGAATAAAAAGCTGGTGTTTCATTGGACTCTTATCTTATATTCTCAAATTAAGCATTAAATTATCATTGTACTGATGCTTTTATGGTTTTTATATTTTTTGTTAAATATTTTTATTTATTTAGTATTGTTTTAGCATAATATATAATAATATATTGGCAAGGTTCTTATTATGTCTTTATAATATTCAGATTGATACAAATTTGAATTGAAGAGCCAAGTGGATGAAGGTGCTATGTAACATTTTTCAAAAAAATGTTTTCAAAAATTTATTTTTTGTGATTTCTGAAGGTGTTAAGTGATCTTATTTACATAGATGCCATAAAATGCTGTATATCTACAGTTTACAAAAGTACTAGGGGATGAAAGGACTATGTATAGCTTAATTGTAAGGTTTGTAGAGGATTAAGAGGTTAAGATCTTTGACACATTCTTCTATCAGAATTCACTACAACGTAATAGATATCTTTTTAGAGAAATAACAGTTAAATGTAGTAATGAGCACCTATCATCGTCATTAATATTTATTGTATCTTCTTTTAAAAAGTCTCTTATAAAGATCTTTACGAGTATTTTGTATTATCAAATTACCGTAATTCTATTTATATATGACCCGGTGTACAATAAAGACTTTTTAGTTGATGTAAGTGTAGTATATGTAAGAATAGGTGTTGTAAGGTGTCAAAGTTATATGACAATGGTAATCGATGTTCAAAAAGTCTAATAAAAAAGTGACAATGAAAAGTAAATTTTTTTAAGAACTTTTAATTGCATAAGACAAAATGTTCATGAATGGATAGGCCTTAGTACTTTCATTGCAATTTTCACTAAACTATATTTTTGTTACGTAGCACCTTCATCCACTAAGCTCTTCAATTGTATATTCTAAAAAAAGTTAATTGTTCTTTTGTGAAACAGCTGTTTGTTTCTGTAAAAATTGATCTAAAGTATGTTTGATTTTGTTTGTTCTTTTGTAATTCATTCGAGTGCTGATGTTAGTGTTTTGGTATGAACTGTGATTTAAATTGTTCAAGAATTACAAGAGGATTGAATAGGCTACTTCTTAAACTCTAGAACTATTTTCGCTTCATTGTTTACAGTCACTATTTCATTTTTACTTAGTACTTCATTACATTAAACCCTTTCAGTACCAACGTCCGGAAAACAGGACGTCAATATCTTTTACATAGTTATAAAACCCGGTTTACCGGACATACGTAAATTATGCATAAAGTGCCAACGTCTGGATAACCGAACATTTCCAAAAAAACTTTAAACAAAAACTAATGGAATAAAGTATTTTGAAGCAGCCTCTGTGGCGAAGTGACTATCGCACTAGCCTACAAAGTGAAAGGTCTTGGGTTTGCTACCCGGCTAGGGTCTGGAAACTTTAACGCATTAAAACCACCATTAAGGTACTAAAACCCATAGTAATTGGTAATGACCAAGCTGTCGATGCAAATTTAAATAAACCAAAAAGAATATTTTTAATGTAGAGCAATTTCTTTTTTTATGAACACTTCAAAAATTAATTTTTAACAGGACATTTTATTTTTTGGTAACGTTGAAATTTTGGTCGGCAATGGCAGGCTTACACCTGAAAGTTTTCAAAATAAGGACTGGCATATTTTCTACACCCTTATTTGAATTAAATGGCACTTCAGATCAAACTTTTAAATATTTTTTCAGCACTGAAAAGGTTAATAAATAAATGTTTTTAATGCATCCTGCAGTAGGCCTATATATAATATATAAAAATTAAATATTTTTATTTTTTTATGACTTGTTACAGCTGTTATATCACATGTTTTTCTTCTTTTTCTTTTGTATATCCTACTTTCTACTCTGACATGTTTTGGTGGATTCACCATCATCAGATTACATATTTAATTTCAATTTTATGTACTCTGATGATGCTAGATCCTCTGAAAGTGTCAGTAGAAAGTAGGATTATACAGGGTGGCACAAACCTCGTAAAATTGCCAATATTTTGTAATACCAACATCATGAACTAAAATTTTTGTAGTATATTTTGCTATTGTTAATTTTTCATTTGACTTTTTGTTAACCCTTAACTGCTATTGACGTATATATACGTTTGGAGCTCGCGGCACTTACTGCGCTACTAACGTACTTTTATGTTATTGAAAATCAAACGCACGTGCTACTTCCGCATTTGTACGTTCTAATGTTAAATCATTGTGAAATCATAACACTACATAATGGACTGTTACACCATCTACTGGTTATTAAGTGAAACTTTTTGACCTTGTCCTATATTTATTAGCTACATCGCATATTGTCAGATGTGTTGCCGTGGTATTTTGGTGTCTAATTTATTCGATTATTTTCAAGTTATATTTCGGTTATATCATTTTCTTCATTTTTTTATTATAAAAATAAATAAAATATTGCATTTTACAATGAAAATAGTAAATA
This sequence comes from Catonia carolina, assembly GCA_035578175.1. Taxonomy (NCBI): domain Eukaryota; kingdom Metazoa; phylum Arthropoda; class Insecta; order Hemiptera; family Achilidae; genus Catonia; species Catonia carolina. The sequence continues at coordinate 90,391,236 of JAQMRL010000002.1, forward strand.
AATAAATAAGTATTTTTTCGAAACAGCTGTTGCATATGAGTTTGGTTTTTCTTCTTTATGAAGTGTGTATGCATAAGCTTTTTCGAAAAATTTTGATTTTATTTTAAACTTTAAAGAAATAAGTAATGATTTAAGATGACACCAAAAAAGTCATTCCTAATTCAGCACAGGAGGTTGCACATGACGATTCCTAAGGTAGCAGTTAAAGGGTTAAAGAACTACTGAATTTATTCAATTTATTACAGACAATACATCAATTTTTTCTAAGTCTTTTGGTGACATTGTTGTACACTCTTATGACAAAGATCTGTGTCGTTATCCAAATCATGGGATGCATCGTAGGTGTAATCTTTCAGTTGGTCAGTAGTATATGGCTTTCTAGAATAAACAAAGTCCTTGATGATACCCCAAATGAGAAAAACTCCATTGGAGTAATATCTGGCGAGGTGGTGGAAGCATGTAAATATCTGCCCGTTGACCAATCACTCTTCTGTCAAACGCCTCATATAAATAATCACGGACTGCAGTGGCATAATGTCATAAAGCGCCATCATTTTGGAAATAAATGTCTTGAATATATTAAGCACATAGAGTCCTGGTAAAATTGCCAATAATTTTTAATACCAACATTATGGACTAAAATTATTACTATTACATTTTAGTTGCTAATGCATATTAGTACATTTTTTTGCTATAGTTAATTTTATGCTATTCGTACTTATTATTTTTTACATCGTGTTACGTGATTTTTGTGCCATTCTGCGTAACAAAAAGTAAAAAACCCAGTGATAATAGCAGCTGTAACAAGTCAGTGAAAAATTAAATATGTTTACATTATTATTTGATAAATACTTGTTACAACAATAAAATGCAAATTTGTTGTGTATTCAAAAAGTTTTATCTGAAATAATTTTAATTTATGTATTTTTTTCTTTTAAAATAACTAGTTAGGGGAATTGTTTTATAAAATAAACCCCAGATGTTAGCTTATAAAAGACAAATCATTTTTTCCACTGATTGGATGAATAAATTATGTAAGATAAGTTTTGCAGATTAATTAGAAGAAATCCTCAAGTATTTTTCCTGGAAATTCAAATTGCAAAATAGGACCTTGCAAATTCTCAACCCAATCAAAATTAGTCAATCAACTTTGATGCCTAACCTATCACCGCCAGTGAATTTTTCTTTATGAATCTCACTTTCACTTAAATGATATTATTTTTATCTTCGTATCAAAATTCACTAAATTCTTAATCATCAAGTAGATTATCAATATCTGAATCAATTCACGTACACTTACTTCATCGTGGTAACAAAAAATACATGCATGAACTCACTGCTACATAGAGGTGTAAATATTGGTTAAGAAATAAAAGAAAAACATGAATAACATTCATCCAGATGTTAGCTTCTAAAAGACAAATTTTTTTCCACTGGTTGTATAAATAAATTATGTAAGATAACTTTTGCTGATTGATTAGAAGAAATCCTAGAGTTTGTTTCCTGGAAATTCAAATTGCAAAATAGGACCTTGCAAATTCTCAACCCAATCAAAATTAGTCTTAATATAAACTTTGACGCCTAACCTATCCCTTCCAGTGAATTTTTCTGTATCAATTTTACTTTCACATAAATTTTAAAATTATATTTGTATCAAAAATTATTAAATTCTTTGTAACCAAGAAAAATTATCAATATCAGAATCGTTACACATACACTTACTCAACATGGTAACAGAAAATACATGCATGAACTCATTGCTATATAAAAATCAAGTCTAATACAAAGAGGTGTACGTATTGATAATGAAATAGAAAAAAAACCATCAATAACATTCATACTAGTGATCATAACCTGTCAACTAAAGAAACAATTTTCATGTATTGGTTTTGCTGTTGCCTAAATCAGATGTTGCGCAATATGAGATAAAAGTGCTAAATCAAAAGCACTTAAAAATTTGAATGGTTTGGTGAGGTATCGTTAAATACATGTATATAGATGTTTATAACTACAATCTTTAATATTGTTATCTGTATAGATATTACTTAAATTTTAGCATGATGAGCATCCAATGAAACTTCAGCTTGTATTATTGTATTTCTGTTCTTTAATTACATATTAAGTTCTTTTTATTATGGTATGAAGCTTTAATTTTTTAAATATTTTTTTTCAGTACAAGTAATTCGTATAAAGAAATCTTTTGTATGTTATAAAGTAATTTGTCATCTTCAACTGTTTCCACAAAATATAAAATGCAGCTTTAAAAAGAAACATCTGGAAAACAATTCAGGGTAGAATTTAATGAAATACATCCATATAATTATGGGTAATAAGTAATCTCAATACGAAACAAACATTTTTAAATATGTTTCTTGTTAAATGCATTTAATTATGGTTTAATAGCAGTTGTAACTCGATAAAAATGGTTCCAAATTAAAATTTTTTGTTATCGTGATTATATTTATGCTTATCACAAACATATTTTATGATTACGTGGTGTGTACCATCAGCATTGGTTTGGTTCCTTTTGTCAGGCCTTCAACATTGTCTTTCCCTCTCTGTCCATGATATATTCTATTACTCCACTCTTCTTAGAATGGAGTAAATTCCAATCCTGAAAAGATTATTAAACATTAGGAAAAGTAGTAGTGTTTTGTTAAAAGTAATGATTTTATTGTGTTGTGTTATTTGACCTTTTTAATTGATGCTTTAACAAGAACTGGTACTCCAAATTTCAAAATACCATAATTAAAATGTAAGTTATAAATCTGAGTGACTTGGGGATCATAACATTCCCTACACAATACTTTTAAGTTTATTTAAACTTAATTTTTTTATGTAGCTCATTACAGATTTAAAAAGTTTATTTCGAGTAATAGTCTGCAGTTGTTTCGTAGAAACTTAAAAGTATCCTGATTACACAAGGAACCAAATGTGTATCGGTAGGTTATTTTATGTAGAACATTAGACCAGATACATGAGTGACTATATTTTGTGGTTACTGTACGTTATGTAGTGCAGCTTATTAGATTGTACATGGCATTTGTAGTCGGGGAGGTTACTGATATACTCCAGACATACTTAATGACTGCTTCAACTATTGATTGTTCCAAAAATATCAATGAAAGGTCATGAACTCTCATATTTGACAGATTAGTTTCCTGTAGTTATTGTTATGTAAAACTTGAATCAAAGCCAAGTCTTTTTCAGTTTTAGTTATTATTCCAGCATCCTGATGTAGATCCTTTTCACTATGTTGGTCTCTGTTCATGCTTAATATTTTGATAGCTCATAACCTGTTTTAAATCGTCTATAACCTTTATTCTTCAACGTCTTTTTATTCTTTCACCTTTTATGGGTTCTTCTAATGTAGTTTTAATTAAATCTTCTCATCTTATTGGGTCCTACCAAATAGATTTTCATAAAATTTCTCTACTCTTCCGCGATTTTTATACATCTACATTCCTTACTCTCCTTGTTCTCCTGAAACACTTTTCAAAAGCCTCTAGTATTCATCTTTCTTTTCCCTCAATGTGCATGTTTCACTTCAGTAATACATTACAAACATACCATTTTACTTACCATTCAGTTAGGTTTAATTCCGTTTTGCTACAATTTTTATTTCAGTCTCATTTCTCCAATCTTTAGTTTGCATATGTTCCTTGTATTGTTTTCTGGGTTGAATTTTCTGTTCTTTCATGTAGATTTTCTTTAATTTATATTTTCATACTCTCATTACCTTGGTTTCTTTAACATTAATTACTTGCCGTATTTTGTCATTCTTCTGGGAAAGCATTTGCTACCATCAAGGCCACTTGAGTTCTGTCTGTCAATTGCCTGATGAAAAAAGGCAACTGAGCTCGTATCATTCCAGTGCTAAAGATTCTTCAACCATGATGTTCTTCAGCATTTTATAATTTTCACCTCCATCACGTAACTTAAGTACTCCAGTTTTCAACATTCACAGAATTAAACAACTTCTATTGTTTTATTTATCTTCACTAAGGCATTTGTGTTTCTTACTTCATACATCCGTGGTATATGCAACAATTGCTTGTAATGCTGTGTCTCAAATGCCTTGAGTCTTTTATCTCACCTTAATTGAAGGAGTTTTAATCTAAATGACTGTACAGAAACGAACTGAATTAAAACGGAGTTTTAATGTAAATGACTTAATGGAAACACCGTTCTAAATTTTAATATGCTCTGAAGAAGGTGATACCACTAAAACGCATGTAAGTTTTTTTAAACTTAAAAAAGCAACCAAAGGTAATGTGATAAATTTCATTTATATTGTAACTTCTCATAAACACCATGTACTGTCAACAAGCTATATTAGCGTACTCAAGCTTGTAACATAATTTGTTTATGGATTCTTTTTTAATTAAGGAAAATTGTACCAGTATGTACATAGTACAGAAATTATTACTATATTCAGTCTAGTGTTCTCCATAATGTAACCTACTGGTAAATATTAGCTTTAACAGAATGATGATTGTTGTTTATTAATTTTTTTTGGTTTTCTATTAAATTGTGTTTGTTCATGTACCTTGATCTTCATTAAATGAGGTAGTATTTTTGCCATTGGAAATCCTTCATTACTACTAAATTTATTTGGTAAAACTTGTCATGTAGAACATAATACCATGGATTGTATTATGATTTTTCATTAGTAAAAATCAACATATTTTTTTGGTTAAATGTTTCACTGTTAATACCCATAATTTGAAATACAGATTAGCTGCTACGTTCTCACATAAGACTGAATTTCCCTACATTAATATTTTATTTACTTTGTACCTGCAGTCGTTAATTTGGCAGTTGTTTCACCCCATTTGATAACTGCTTACCATTAATAATTTTTACCGGGTTTAAATGTGCATCGTAAAGTAAATATTTTTTTGTAAAGTTTTTGCTGTCTTTTTATGGATATATCAAATCTGTCATTATTCATTCAAATAATTTAACAAATACATAAGGGATTTAACAATGTACCTTTTTATAAATGATGTAACAGGTGCAAAATATTAAATTTGTAATATGTCTCGTTAATTATTTATCAGCAGCAAAAATACAAAGTATGATTTACATAATTTATATCCGACTTAAGCCTTCCTAGATTTGCCTTTATTTATTTTTGGTAAATTATATATAATGTAATACATATTAATATATAGGTACAGTAAATAATGTTATTAATAGTGTATGTATGTGAGACTGCAAAAAATTTTATTGCTACATGATAATAGCATGTATATTGCTACAAAATATAATGTAGTTTAGTTTAAACGTAATCCTCCGATTTTGATAATATTATTAACATTTGATGTACACATTGTATAGTAACAGTATAATTCTGTCATAATTGCTACGATTATAAAATAGTTAATTTTTTATATAATAAAAAAAGGAATTGTATTATTTAATAATTGTTGTGTTATTTACATGAAAAAAGTATTTTTGATCAGTTGATTGTATGTGTAAATTTTTGAACATAATTCATTTAAATTATGTTTGTAGTATGTGTATTATGAATAAGTATATCATATATTTAAGTTAGTGTATGTTTAATGTAAAGACTGTGATTCTTTTTATATATATTTAAACATGTACATTATATTTTAGTATTCAAGTTAATAATGTATGTTTATTATTATAATAACATTTTTATCAGATAGATTTTTTCGTTTATTTATAAAGTTTTTTATTTGCTGTTTTTTTTTTGTATTGTGATGTTGTTTCAGTGTTGTTATTGATTAATTGCAAAGATTGTTTGTAAACCATTTCTGATTTTAATTTATTTCTTAATGAAATTTTTATAATTTCTAATTTTTATTTTACTGGCTGGTTGTACAATGAACATAGAGCAATAGTTCTGCCCTTTTAGACTAAACAACATATTTTCGTTATCTTTATAAATGGTGTACTAATTGTATAGTCTGAACTGATAAATTTCCACCATTGTCAAAATTAGTAGTTATCTTGTAAAATAAACTGCTACATATTTCTTTAGTTTATTTTAAGTTGGATTGACATCTTGGTTATAATCAAGTACTTAAGGTTATGGAACAATGGGTTTTTACATGTAATAATTTCTATACCCTAGACAGGAATCAAACCCTGAACTTTCCACTACACCATCGAGGTGACGGTCAGTTGCGTATTTTATTACTACTATCACGCATTCAAAAAAATATATCACTTTTATTTTGAAAAGTATTGTGTATTCCAAAGTTACATTGTAATTGGTTCAATTGTCATGATGTACAAAAAAGACGTAACTGGTCGTCTACTTTTGTGTAGAAATAAATGAAGTAAGCCTATTGTAGTGCAGTACTTTTATCTCACAATTTCTGTAAATTAAATTTTTGGCCTCTGTACGAAATTGTGGAAATTTATCTACCCAAATGAAATAACTGTTGTTACTCTATTCCTGGTACGTACATTACACACTTTTAGGTACAGAGAAATATATTATGCACATGCAAAAACATTTAATAAGAAGTAGTAGACAATTTTTTGGCTACTCTTTTATTTTCTCCTATTCAATATTAGCGCCTTTTCTCGTAGTCAGCCAATGTATAAAGTAAAGGAAGCTTTGGAGTATTGTCTAGAAAGTCTGTGTTTTTCTCTTTCTCTCATAATTTTTTCAAAACTGGTTAGCTCCCATTTTATTACCTGGCTAGTTGCTTAAATCTGGTCTTCATTGGAGTGTATTTATTGCAAAAAGTTAATTCCTGCCTAAGTTATTTAAAAATATTTCAAATAATTTAAAGAACTATTTTTATTTTTTTAGTTTGCACACTTTTGTGTTTATATTCATTTACTTCACTGATTATGCTCATTTATGTACCAGCTGATATCTTTTATAAAAGTGGTGACATAAGTCTTTATTGTTCTTTGTTGAACACGGAATACTAATGTTAAAAAATACCTCTCTCATTATCAACATTTACAAAATCACAATAAAACAAGAGAATGTTGTGTATTATAGAGACTAAAACAGATTCTTGGAAGGAGGGAACTCATAATAGTACATTAATTATCAACCATCATCATCAAAACATAAAAAGATAGTGCTACTGTAAATGGAATTGCCCTAATTTTAACTAATTTAATAATTAAAATAAGCATCTTCTCCTTTCTCAATTTAAGTTTGTACTATCCAGGGTTCGGATTATCCAGGTTGTTTTGTTTTCAAAATATTATATGAGTGTTAAGATACGAATCGGATTTTCTGAAATATTTCATTCAACTTACCACAGAAATTACACATCTTCAGAATCTCAAATAATTTAATTTTATAACCTTTTCCAATAGATCTGATAGATTGAATAATGGTGAATGAACTATTTAAACCACATTAACTTACCCGTGTGAATAAATTTGCACTATGAATCCTGATTGGCATTATTATCCCTGGAACAGATTTTTTCTGTGATAAATTTATAATGATGGCTTGTTTCATTTTATTTAAACATAACTGTCCACAGAATTCTGGTCAATCAATTTTAAACTTTTAATATTCATAATTACAACAAAAATGAAATGCCAATGGCATGGGAGTCGTTCGGGAAGATAAATTTGAAATATGTGGGCTTCATCCAAAATAAAATTAGTTTTTAAAACAATTGGTCATAAACAAAAGTCATCATGAAGAAAATTTTGACAATAATTAGATAAGATGTTGGCTGCTCAGCTGAGGTGGGTAGCAGATTGGGTGAAAGACAAATTTCCCAACGACACCACCAGAGTAGCTGCACGATTGAAACTTTAATCAGTTATTTAAAATTTGTTTTTTTTTTAAATTAAATGAGTGGTCCAGATTTATGGTATTTCAACACTTTTTCTTAAATCAGTGTTGTATAACAAAAATTAATTTGAGTTAGAAATTATATGAGTGTCGTTTTTAAAGTAAGAACCTTTTTGTAATGGAGTAAAAGAAACTTTATTTATGAATGTAAATCTTAAATATGAAACTAAAATTGTATCAGAAACTAAAATATGAACATTAAAAGCTTGTGACATCACGACCCGACAGCACCTTACTATCTGACTTAAAGACATTAACTCTGATACTCTACTTGAAGAATAATGATCCTACATCTAATTTCTATCGCCAATAATCGTGCAATATGCAACTCTGTAACATATTCTTTACAATTATTAACTGTTTGTAGTTTTAAAAACAAATACAGCACCTATATAGATTATCAAAATACAAATAGCTATTTATTTATAAACGTCCTTATAACTTTGTAGTTTTTATCTTGATTCCGTATTAAACAATAATAATAATAGTAGTGTAAAAATAATATAATAGTGTAAAAATATTACATTATTATTAGTTGCTTGAATAGTATGTGATTTTTGTTTCCAAGGTAAATTATCAATATTATGTAATAAATACTTGTAATTTTGAATTCCTGAAGTTTATTTTCTATTAACTGTATTTCATCAGAAAACTCTACTTTAAAAGTACTTGGCTTTAAACGGTCTTACATTACGAAATTAATAAAAATTTAGTGTACATAAAAAAATTATAGAACAGTAAATCAGTTGATATGACCAAAATTGCTGTCGGAGTTCCGACATGGAACACTAAAAATAGAACCAAGTTCGTTTATTTGAAATACAACTTGTGTATCTAATATGAGTAGGCCCAACAGGTTTTTTGAAATAAACTTGCTCAATTTATAACACCTTAGGCATCAGTAGAAATTATTGTTTACATCAATAGTATAAATCATCAGAAATGTTACTTGACTCATATCATCGACATAAAAGAAAATATAAAATTATTTACAAGCACAAATACAAGGTTTATGGACCAAGTTTAGTGTTTCAGAAAACGGTAGTACAATATGCATCACCAAATGAATCGACTAAGCTTGTATATTCATCTGGGCGACTATAATGATGTAGGATCTCGATTATCCGAGGTTTTGTGAACCAGGCATGGGTCAGATCCTCAAGAACTTGGCCAACAAACTTTATTGCAATTTTGAGTTTAACCTTCCTGTGCCAATGCTTGTTTCTTGTAATGCCAATGGAGTTTGCCAAAGTTTTGTTCGGCCAATTCTTGTCCAGGTTGTCCTGTCGTATGACTTCGTAGGGTGCGTGAGAGAATGAAAGAGATTAGCAATTACACTTCCTCATAATTGCAAGCAAACAACTCCACCAGCATTATTTCGTATTACCAAAAGATTAAGCAAATAGGTATACAATCAAAAAGTTTTATTGGCCTGTTATAATGATATAAAGCAACTGGGAACCAGTTATACGTCATTGATAAAACTATCCTTACACTCACTTTAACAGTTAAAAACTATAGACAACTATACATTATACACATTTCCCAACCAAAATTTTGACATGCTGTACTTGAACATTATAATATTTTTAACAAAAAAATATCTTAATGTGCTTGTTATAATGAAAACAAACTGTAGAACAAGGTATTGGTAATGATGCCTTTTAAGTACATAAAAAAATATCACTGACCAGCTATCACAGCAACTTTTTTGATTGACAGAATTACAGCTGTGATTCCATTTAAAATATTGACTTAACTCAAGGCCCTTATAGTTCATTCATTTGGATTTGAGACTAATAACTGCGGCATTAGAACAGGAGTACTGGTTCACAGGTGACTATATTTAATAAACAAATTATTTGTAGTACATGCTCTATATACATCCTACAGCATCTAAATCCCGTGAATGAACACAGAATAGTTTGCTGTTTTGTTTTACTAATTTGTAAAAAGTATTTTAAATCGTTGAAACAAGGTAATCATGGTGTTACTGTATTTTTTTAAGATTATGGGGATTTGGAAAAACTGACAACAGTTTAGTTTCTAATTAACATTGCAAGTAGTCAAAGGTGCCACTTTTTCAGGCTTACTAAAATTATATTTTGTTGCATGAAGACCGTAAATATATTATGTTTGATAAATAAATAGCCAACATATTAGTTACATGTATACAATATTCAAATTGTTGTGATTTTCTTTTTTTCTAAAATAATTTTCATTGAAGCACACTGAACATGTTTCTATATAAAATAATATTTATAATTTATTACAGAATATTTTTGCAATCAATTAAAAAGTTGTATTAACTGAAAATTTGTTTGTATTTATGATTATACTGGCTGTGTTATCCACTCACGTTGCTTTAATTTCAGTCATTGTCACTCATGAAAAATGTAGTACCTTGTATATATAATTCATCTATGTATAGTTATGTGAAATATTACTGAAATTATGTATATATAACATCATAAATATTTATTTGCAGCAATGTTTAATTTATGACATTGTTGTTGGAAAATGTGTAATAAATTTTTGTGTATCGTGAAATATTTTAGTTAGTTTTATATATAATTATTGCATATAATTAATATTATCTACATAATGCTGTGAGATTGTTCCAATTATGTAAATTGCTATGTATTTATATTGGAAATGTAAATAAATTATCATCATGTATTTAAAACCCTCCCCCATATTCATTATTATTATTATTATTATTATTATTATAAATTTGTGTTATTTTATTAAGAATTTTTTTATTTAAAAATTAATAACTGTTAAAAATAGTGAAATTAAACAGTTTCTTTTTTATGCTTATTGTTATAATTATAATTATATTTATAAAAATTATAATTCTTGTTCTTATTTGTTTCTTTTTAAAATCAATTTGTAATTTGCTTTACCTTTTTCTTAGTTTTGGAAAAGTATTTGTAAATATTGCTGCATTTATTTCATTTCTTTCTTTTTTTATTGGAAGAGGATTTTATTTAATGTTTTTATATGATATAAATATTTTTATTATAATTAAATATTTAATTACTATCATTAGATTTGTGAAGTAGTGAGTTTTGTTGTACATTTAACGCAATAATAATTTCTAGAATATTCTAATTGTTTTGGTTTTTATTTCTTTATTCCTAAAAAAAACCCCCTAAGGAATACCTTTAAATTAAACTAGCAGTTATGCCCACATTATATGTAGAGTTTATTCCTGGTATCAGTGGCTGGTTGTAATTCAACCAAATAACAATTAAAAAAAAGTTGATAAACAAAAATTCTGACCTATAAGTCTTATAAGCTAATATACTCATGTTTTCAAAAAGAAGGTAGTACACTTCTATAACAACTCTGCACTAAGAAAATAGGTAAGTTGAAAGCGAGTCCTTAGTTTTCACACGATTAGTCAAGAAGTTTAGTTCCAAAAACATTTGTTGTTGTTTAGGTCATCAGCCAAATGGCTGGTGACCTAAAACGTAGAGTAACGACCTAAAGTAAAACGAGGAGTGAGGTGGTTTACCAATGCCTTCCTCACTGAATGGAAAAATACGCTTATCAGCATGCCGGGCCCTCTGAAAAGCACATATTTTCCACTCTGCAAATTACACCTTCACTTCATTCATCACAGGGTCTGGCTGTAAAATGAAATTCATTACTTTCAGAGGAGATAACTCTGATTAGTGTCTTTTACACCTCTACCTCTTCTGTTCTTGAATGATTCAGTCATTTAATTGGCTGACCACGTGATAAGAAACAGAACTATTTATTTTAGCCCTGCAACAAACAGATTGAGTGTAAATAATTTGACACTCCACCTATCTGTTATGAGCAGACAAAAACATTTATAATGTAATAAAACTACTAAAAATGAAAATAAATAAGCTGTAATCGTTACAGTCTTGTGTATGTTTAAGTAAGTCCACAACACTGGTATGGTTACCTAACCAGATAACTATGGCTCATGCAAGAATAAAACAAATAGATGATCCAATGGTGATTTACAATGAGTCACAAGTATTCAGTTATTTTGTGAATTACTATACTATTATTCGAAGACTAATCTTGAACATTGGGAAAAATGAATAATATACGAGATTATGACTAAAACATTGTTACAAAAAAAAAATATGAAAAGAAAATTTCATAGCCGACATTACATTTAAAATGTGAATGAAAGGAAAATATCACTTGAATAAATTTGAATTGTTGGAAGAGAACAGAAAAATAAATGAATTTATAACTAATTGATTGCAAACAACGCTGGAAATTTGAAGAATTTGAAAAGATGAATACTGAACAGTCTATTCAAAAATTAAGTTAAATTATAAAAGTAAATTATTAACTTCCTTTTTAAACATTTCACATATAAATTTACTTGCTTGTCACTTCCCTATCCTGTGTTACCCAGATTACTATCCTTTTGGTTTTGCAATATCCAGTAAAATTAATTTCAAATAGGTTTTAACAGTCAGTGATGGAGATAGATCCATATAATGGATATCATAAAAATAAGTCCCACCCTTCCTTTTATGATCTTTGGCCAAGATCATCTGCAAAACCCATGCTATTCTGACTTAATGGCAATGGATTTTTTTTTTGTTTTACCTATGTCTGACTTTATTGAAATTGCTGTTTATGCAGATGGTGAGAAGGATGATACATGAAGATGAGTGATGGAAAAATCCCAGACCTGACTGGGAATCGAACCTGGGACCCCGACATAGAAGCCAGTTTCACCAACGGGCCAGCCGTTGAACAATGTTTTTACCAAACAATGGAATGTAGCAGTAAGGAATGAATGTTCAAAACACCCTTCTCTTAGTAGGAATGATACTTTATGCCACTGTTAGTAAGTCCATGTCATTGCAGTACAAACAGCAGCAGTTAACAATACGCAAAGCATTTATTATAGCTAATACAGCAATACATGCTGAAGGGTCATTCATTTATGTGTTGGGTATGCACTGTAACCCATCTGCATGGGTCATTATCAAAAGTCAGAATACCAATCTGTTGTTTAATATGTAATTATTTATTTCTTACTTGGTAAAAAATGATAAAGAAAAATAAAGAGCTGATAAAAAATGATAGTAAAAAAGAAATCTGTTCTTTATGAACACTGCAAACCAGTATATTGAATCATAAGAAAGTACATTCATTGGTAGGTTTGTTGTTATATCATAGTTCAAATGATTATATTTCTTGCAATTACAAAAAACATCATTCAAGAAAAAAATCCCTGAATACAGTCATGCTGTTTACATCATGTGATTGTTCTCGTGTACTTTGATAACTACGTACTGTACATAACTGTTAATTTTAATTTGTAGTAACTTAACAAAGTAGCCTAGTTGTAAAATAGACTTTAATTTTATAATTAAGTGTATGTATTGCAATGAATAAAATTATTATGAACAGTATAAGTTACACTTGTAATATTAGAAGAAAGTGATTTTATTTAGTTTCACCTAATTTTACAATGAACGCGGTAAATCTTCGTACTACGTACCAACTTGAGAAAGTATAAATGAAATCATTTCCTTTTAATGTTATTTTTTAAATTTACAGAGCGTTTGAAGAAAATTAGATGATGAATAATAACAAAATAGGGTTATTACATGTTAAAAAAAATTAAAATTTTATCTCTTTGTTTTGAGAAAGTTGTTCAACGCGCGATTATTTTCATAGTTTGTATACGTCATCGGTATGCTTTTTAGTCGATTGTTGGTGGTTCGATACATTCGACATGTAAATACTGATCGCGAGTTTCGAGTTCGAGTACAGTTGCTCGTCGTTAGTAGTCGTTTGTATGTGTTTTGTGTTTGTGGTTACCATTTATTTTGTTCCATGATATTGATTAGATTTTTCAAAAAAAGTGTATTGTAACTGTCTTATTAGTGTGCATGAACATCCATTTTCGCATCAGTGTGATTAACTTCCATTAGTTATGTCGAAGAAAAGAAAACACGATAGAGACGAAATTAAAAATTCAGAGGATACGTTTGGTAGGTTAGAAAAGGAACACGGTTCTAGAGACTCGGGTGGTAGAAGTAAAAGGAAACATAGGCATAAAGACGTAAGTGATAATGATTACGTTGATTTAAAAAGAGAAAAAGAAAGGAGTGATCGGAAAGGTGAAGGGCACCGCAAGTCAAGGAAACATGATAACGGTGAGGAATATACAAGTAGGGATAAGGCCAAGAAAAGACGACATCATGAAGAAAATGATTATGACGATGACAGTAGACGCTATGAAACGAACACTAAGCATGAAAGAGTAGGAAAAAGGTACTATGAACCAAATACTGGTGCATCAGAACATCGAAGAAGTGCTGATAGGTTTTATGACCAATCAGACAATGAAAAATTAAAACGGGTAGGAAATAGATATTATGAAGTTGCAGAAAAGAAAAAAGATAACTCAGACATTCACACTGATCGGGAAAAGTTGCAAGTGGGCAAGAGGTATTACGATGTTGGAGAAAAGAAAGGTGATGAAAAACCAGAAGAGGAATCAAAAGAAACCCCAGCAGCTCGGCCAGATGTCATTACTCCTGCCCAGAAGAAAACTGTTGATCTTCTTACATCAAGAACGGGTGGAGCATATATACCTCCTGCTAAATTAAGAATGATGCAAGCTAACATAACAGATAAGACAAGGTAAGATTACTGATATTAAATTATGTCATGTCGTGTTGCTCTTTTAAATGAAATCATGTTTACTATAGGTGTCATAAGGCTGTACTTTTAGAATCAAATATGTTATAAACACACTGTTCAACACCTGTTCCAAATAGTGATAGGCCTACTGGCGGTTGCAGTATGTATTTTAATATGGTTCCGCAATGTAGTTGCAACGATGCTGAACGCGAGTCACATTGTGGTGATATTTATGTATACATTATATTTTGTATTAATTTCTGTATTATAGTAGATGTCTGATTTATACCAGTTGTGTGTAAAAGTATTCTAGGAATAGATGAAGTGTAAAAAAAATATTTTGGACCTCTATTTTACAGAAGTATAGTTACTTAAGTCACGAGTTTGCCCTTGTTTTCATCAAGGGGTAAAGGAAGAAAAGCATCAGTGCGCATGCGCGACTGCTTTAATTTTAGTACAACAAACACTACAACTTATACTAAACCCAGAGCACATACAGTATATCGCAGAACCTTTTGTAGTACGTTAACTGTATGAATGTAACTGTTTTTTACTGTAAACAGAAATGTTAGTTTCTTAAAAATATGGGCAGTCTATTCACAGTGCTGAACGAAATCTTATATGCATTGTAATTAAATGCTGTGAAGTTAAAGCTAAACAAAAATACCTTTCGCCTGCCTCTTAACAAAAGCCATGAGCGAGTGGCTGTTTCTCCATGAGTGATGTTTTTCTTTCCACAATTTGAAAAATAAAGAAGGAAATTAAAGACGTGAAGAAGCTATTCTTCAACAGATTTGTTGACACCTGGTAAAAAAAGGAAACGGTTATGTAGATACTAGTGAGACTGATAGTGAAGACGACAGCGATAGTAAAGAAGGCGATTCATTCGTAGAAAATTTTGTTCCAATGGAATAAGGTAGCTGGTAATTACAGTAAATCAAACAATTTTAGTCATGTATACAGGTCACATTTATTTCTTATAAGGTTTATGAAGAAAACATTTTCTCGGAATAAAGCACAGTTTACAGAATGTATGTAGAAACTGTACGGTAGTGAAATGTACGAGTAGTGTCTCACTGTTGAGATTGGTAGCACTATCAAATTTTCACTTCCCTTCCTCACAGCCCATCCATACGCAAATGGCAATCTCGTGACTTCAGTATCTATATGAGACATGCAGTATGCTTGCATAAGCATGTGCTACCAAGTATTTTAATAATAGAGTTATTAAATTTTACCTCAGTAGTTAATAGATATTATATTAATTCAATGAAGGTGTACATGTTATAAAATACTAAAGATGCAACAATAAGTTTTTTTTTTTTGTCATCAGTCTCTCGACTGGTTTGATGCAGTTCTCCAACCTGTTCTATCTTGCGCAAGTCGTTTCATATCTACATACCTGTAACACCCTACATCTTTTGTAATTTGCTTTATATATTCTAATCTTTGCCTCCCTCTACAATTTACTCCCTCAATGTTACCCTCCATTATTGATAGCCCAATACCTGGATGTCTTAGGATATGCTCCACTAGCCTATCCCTTCTTTTGGTAAGATGCTTCCATATACTTCTTTTTTCATCCACTCGCCTAAGAACCTCTAAATTACTTATTTTGTCCACCCACCTAACATTTTAACATTTTCCTTAACACCACATTTCAAAAGCTTCTATCCTCTTCCGTTCTACAGCCCCTATCACCCACGTTTCACTTCCGTATAATGCTACACTCCAAACATAATGTTTTAAGAAATTTTTCCTAATCTGTAAATCAATGTTTGTAGTCAGTAAGCTGTTTTTCATTTCAAAGGCTTTTCTAGCTTGAGCAATTCTACTCTTGATATCACTCGTGCTTCTACCATCCTTTGTTATTTTACTCCCTAGATAGCAGAATTCCCCAACTTCCTGTATGTTTTCGTTGCCTACTTTTAAATTTCCCATCTCTTCTAAACCACTCTTGCTGCTGCACAACACTTTCGTTTTGTTCTTATTAATTTTCATGAAGTAATCCTTCCTCAAGATCTCATCCATTCCATTTAAGGCATCCTCTAGTTCATTCTTTGCCTCGGCTAATACTACTATATCATCGGCGAATCTCAACATTTTTATTGTTTCTCCTTGAATTTTTATTCCTACGTCAAATTTCTCCTTCACTTCATTTATAGCCTCTTCTATATACAAGTTAAAAATTAGTGGTGACAAAGAACAACCTTGTCGTACACAACAATAAGTTTAGCAAAGTAAAATGTGTGATTATGTAAAAGATGTGAGCTGTATTTCATTTTTTCTTATCATTGAGCACATTATAGCACCGGGTAATTTGTCAAAGCTTGATATTAAACATAGATATTAATACTGAAACAAAGGACACCAACTGTCCCAGAAAAAAGCACTATTTGAACCTCTGGGTGTGGTCAGTGTTCAATTCTGGTTACTTCCCATTTTATAACACAGTTATTTAATGTATTTTCTGGGAATGCTTGTAGGTAGAGATTAATGAGTATGATGATTAGATTTGATGTTAAACATTTTATTAAACTATGTTTTAGTTTAGTTTATTTTAAGTTGCATCCGTTTGGTTATTAGCGACTACAGTAGGTAATGAAACAGTGGATTTTAACTTGTGAAAATTTCCAGACCGTAGCTGGGAATCATACCCAGGACCTCCATATTGTAGGCTATTCCGCTGTCACTACACTATGGAGACACCCTTTATTAAACTAATTTGTAAGCCTGTAATTAATCCTGGTAATTACAATTAGGCTACTTCATTATTTTTAAATTGTTGCAAGAGCTGCTGGTAAAATTAACTATATGGTAATTTTCTCATAAATTATTTATTTTTTTGTAACTGGTAAATTTATTATATGTTTTATTAATATTTTTATTATTCTGCTTGACTATTATATTTATATTGTGTTATTTTACAGTGCAGCTTATCAGAGGATAGCATGGGAAGCATTAAAGAAATCGATACATGGTCAAATTAACAAGGTCACCACCGAAAATATTGGTATTATAGTAAGAGAACTTCTTCGTGAGAATATTGTCAGAGGCCGAGGATTGTTGTGTCGAACAATAATACAAGCTCAGGCTGCTTCACCAACTTTTACCAATGTTTATGCCGCACTGGTTGCTGTTATTAATTCAAAAGTAAGTTTTGAAATTAATTTTTAATTTTTTAATTAATAAAAATGAATTTATTGTAGTAAATTCATTAAATTATATTTTACTGTGAAAACAGAGAATTTATCTGGAAAATAATGTTAATGGGAATTTTTTTTAAATGTTTGTGTCGTATGTGAGATAGCTATAAATGATAGTAAAGGTGGACAGCCATTGCGAGCTGAGTTGAGGTGAGTTGAGCGCAGCGTAATTGAGTGAAGTCATTCTAAGTTGCTAAGGGGTGGCAACTCTGAGCATAGTGTTGCTCAGTTTGTATCGAAGAAACATCTTGTAAGAAGCTTGAATTTTGTGTTATTAAGTTCTGATTCAGACGATTCCGATACCAAATCAACGTACTATACTGCAAGCCTTCTGATAAACTGTAGAAAAGTGTGGGAAAGTTTATATCTACGTGAAAGACTGCAACATGGTGAGTTTCATACTCTTTTTGAAGAATTCGACAACAAACAATTTAAAAATTATTTTCAGATGATAAGAGGTGAGTTTAATGAAATTTTAGAGACAGTTAAAAACTACCTGACAGGATTAGACATAAACTTTGCTCTGTAACGCATTCAAGGAGCTTCTCTTCTATCTACATTTCTTAGAAACTAGATAATTTCGTATGCAACAGAATATACAGAATGCCACAGATTCACTGAAACCATGCAAGTGGCAGAAATTTTGTCAGAAAGCATACAAAGTTGTTTGGTGTGGGAAGCATAGTCAGCTTTCGAAACCAACCAAGACAGCAATGAAGCTGAGAGGAGTTAAGCCCAGCGACGCCGCTCACTCCGCTAAGCATCCTGTGGCCACCCAGACATAGAAAAACAAGGGTTCATTTTTGTCAGCTGATTCAACTTCACTCAACTCAACTCCACTTGCAGTGGCCATCCGCCCTAAGCGTGGCCCACCTGACCATGTTCAGGTGCATGCTAGTTTGTAAGTCCATTTAAAATATTCTACTGATATTTGAGACACAGTAGTAATTCACATGTTAACCACAAATGCAAGAATCACAGTTGCACCGTATACAGATGATCTTTCTTATTTATTCACCAATGCATTAGATAAATATATATTTATATGTTTTAATTTGTTATCTAATTATGTAAAAATTTTAGATCTGAAGATTTTTTTTATAATTACAATTTATAATTACACTATGTTATCTGAATGGACGCTTCAAAGTGTTTAAAGATTAATGGCAATAGTTAACAAAAGACAACCAACAACCTTCCATGTAAAATTTATAGGATCAGTCTGATGCCTGTAAACCATTCATTAACTCTACCTTTGTGTTGTAGTTTGAATAAAAGCTACAAAAGACTAATAAGTCTTTTTTTATAGATTATTAAATAAACGTAAGATTAAAGGTTGAATAAATTCTTTACGTTGTTACAAGTTGTAGTATATTCATTTATAACTTAGGTATATTTAGAGAAAAGAAAGTTGGTATAACTTATAAAAGAACTTATGAATGAATTTTTTTTTTAAATTCATGCTTTCAGGTATATTCTAAATCAGCGGCGAATAAGGGGGATATTTATGTTATCAAACAGTCACTTTGTTTTATTTAAAACAATATTCAAAGAATCGAGTTGTAATTTACCCTCAGAATTTGGCCATAAAAATTAATTAAAAGTATTGAGTATTACTACTCTATTACCCAAATTACTTAACATAACCTTGGTCTTGCCCTCTCCCTGCAATATTATCTATATACGCCACTGTTCTAAATAAACTTTTTATATATTGCATTAAAAGTACAGATACTTGTTATTTATGTCTTAAATCTTTTCCAGAAACTTCCAAATTTTTGTTTACTTATTAATATTCCTGTTTTGGTTTTTTTTACAGTTCCCTAATATTGGTGAATTACTTTTAACTCGATGTGTTATACAATTTAGAAGAGGTTATAAACGAAATGATAAAACAATATGCATATCAGCTGCAACTTTCATTGCCCATCTAGTTAATCAAAGAGTGGTCAGTAATATGTTAAAAATAGTTTGTAGAAATGAACTAAAAATAATTATGTTAAATTTCAGTTGATATTAATTTGAATAGCTTTACTTGAAATTAAGTCGACATAGTTTCTGCAAGTTCTGAGCAGAATACGTAGGCTATTGTCTTCAAGCTTTTTCAATTTCTTTTTTAAATTGAAAATATTACCAAATGCATGGAGAAGATTATTGTAAGAATGCTACATTAATAACTTTAGCATGATTAGTCATTTAAAAAAAAATCTTTTATCATATGTAGCATAAAGAAGCAAGATGAGAAACCAAACCACAAAAGGGTTTGACTATGTGTGGCTGGCCCAGATAGAAATCCATTACTGTCACAACTATTATAAGAACAGTCAAACTTAAAATTTTGAGATAAGAAAATTTCTTTCATTGTTCAAATGAGGATCATAAGGTGGCATGTCTAAAGAAAGAAAGAGGTTAGGAAAAGCTTTTCAAAATCCCTAACTTACTTCATGAATAGTTTAACTGCGTAATCATAACAGATATGTTTATTGATGCAGTGCAGTAATTATAAAACTAGCTGGTCAGGTGCCATCAGTGAGACAACCATTGATGAGTGACTCCATCTGCAGATGACTGGCAGTGTTGTGTAATTGATTACTAACACTGGGCTATATAAATAAAACTGAGCACATGCTCATGAGCATGAATCAAAAGGTACAAGTTAGAACATTAAATGTTTCTCTTTATGTAAATAACCTTTACCTTTTGTTCTTCATTTCTGAAAGATTTTCTCTGCGATTCCAATCAATTTCAGCTTTATTTAATATTTAAATGTGAATACTAATAAGGATGCTGTTTTGAGGGATGACCTCAAGACCATGACCTTTTGCTTCAATTTATTTATACAAAAAAGAGTAAATGCATCTTCTCTTGTTTTATTCGTATTGTCCAATGTATTATTTCAAAACTAACACCAAATGATGAGTACCAAATTTGATTTTTGTCATTTAGTGCAGCCATTGTATCAAAATCATCATTCCCATAAACAGAAATTACCATGTATTGAATTTATTTTTGATTGTGTATAGAATGAAATGATTATTATGTTAGATATTTTAAAAGATTGTAGATAAGTTTAAAATAAAAAGCTAAAAGAAAAAAATTAAAGTAATTAAAAAAATATCTTATTTTAAAATTTACTTTTCTTTGAAAGCAGCATTATGAATAATATTAAATGACATCACTGCAGTATATTTCATTGTTATAAAATAATGCGATATCAAAACTGTGAATGGCAAAAAAACTTTAATCAACTTAAGTTCTAGAACAAAACTCGTCATGGATTGATTAGTGCACACACCTGTTTATAAATGGCTAATCCTTCTAGAATGTTTCAAACGTTCCAAATGGTTAACACAATACAAACAACGTAAACATTGTTTGGGTGTGTGGTTACATAAAAAATATGACATACATCATATTATTCTTTTGTAAACTTAAAGTGATTGCTTTGGTTGTAGGACATTTTTCTGTACCATATCAGTTTTTTATTACATAGTTGGGTAGGTCAATATCCTCCACGTCATATAGTGTGAATTGTAAATTTATTATAATTTTCATTTGGAAATAATGTGTATGAGTTAATGTTGTTAAAAATAAGGAAATAAATGAAATTTTACTATTTATATTATTATTATTATTACAGTAACGAAGTTGATAAATATTTACAGAAAATATATTAAAAACAACATTCTCAGAGATGCTACAAAGAGGTAGTAAACACGGTAAACCAAATTCATTTTAAGAACCAACTGCGAAGTAAACAAACAGTGAATGACGTCACAGCTCCAGAACCGTACGCACCAAAAGTATTATGTGATTTTCATAGTAGGCGTATGCGAAACGACTCATGCTTAATACTCTTATGAGTAGTTAATTCTTTAGCTTAATAAAATTAAATACTTGAATGTTTTTTATAATTTTAAATGCTTACTTTATAAATAAAATTATTATTGTTTACTTATTTAAAACTCACTTACTTTATTCTCAAAGGTTTACCTTTTTGGTGTTTGTAAATAGAGGACTCGGGTGCATTAGCCATCACTATAATTAATATCAACTTTTTCAGCAAAAATAAAAATTAACTTACTTTTGTTCATACAGTCGAATAAAGTAATAACTACAATAAAATTAAACCGTACATGAAACTAAAAGCACCATTCGAACTAGACGCACAATTAAACCGAACCGAACAGTTTAAAATAACAAAGCCAACTAAATTGAAAACGCATTTAGGATCGTAAAATTAAAAATGACACATACATGAGGAATTTGTAATATAAACATTGAATAAGCCTATAAACAATACGGAGTAGTATGCAACTGAATTCTAAACAAAATTAAGTGATAAGGGAAAGATTTTATTGATGTTAGGGAACGCGGCTGTTCGTTGTTATTGTTTAGCAGTTATAAAAGTGTTGGTGTTCACCCGGTAACTAATGCTAGGCTGTTGCATGTATTTGTGCGGTGTATTTACACGTACTACCACAGATGCAGTTTGTTGATTCGACAGTTGGTTCTTACTGTGAACTCACTATAACTAATTATAAATCATCTAATAATATAGTAACTGGCTATTTATTTATGGTGTTTTATGAAAGGAAAAATTTTTATTATTTTCAGGCTCATGAAATTCTTGCTTTGGAAATATTGACTCTTTTAGTAGAGACTCCTACTGAAGATTCAGTTGAAGTTGCTATTGCATTTTTAAAAGAATGTGGACAACATTTGACTGACGTCAGTAATAAAGGCATGATTGCTATATTTGAGATGCTAAGGAATATTTTGCATGAAGGACAATTAAATAAAAAGGTGAGTTTTTAATGTCTCTTTTAAAATTTTTTTGATAATATTTAGCAACTAATGAGGAAATTAACCCAAAGTTACGTTTTGGGAGTATGGATTTATTAAGATGCTGTTTTTTTTGCAGTAGCTTCATAACTATGGTAGGATAAAATCAAGCTGGTCATTATCAGTAAAAATTTTAAAAATGAATTTATTTTATATGCTTATATATTTATAAGAAACGCAAATTTGTCATTAATATCACTAAACATGTTTTTAATGGGTTTTTTGAGTCGGAAATTATAAATAAGTCATTAGTTTGTACGTAGTTTAATAGTCATTAGTATAATAAACGATAACATAACTTTCTTTGAGGTTATAATTTCTATAATATTATATTTATATCTATAATATTATTATTAACCTTTAACGTGCGGATAACCATTTTAGTGGGTTTCACTCACAGATGAGTTAAAGGATTTTTAAAACAGACGCACCAAAGTAATTGTCAACCTAAGAACAAGAAATAGCATACTTTTCTTGCAGGGCATTATCTACTGCATGTAACAGAACAATCAGAAATAAAATATCACGAAAGGGAAGTTTTTTATTTCAGTTTAAAATATTGGTAGCACACAAGAAGGTTACTCTTTTGTTGGTTGTTGGAGAATCGCTTCTAACATCCACAAAAATTAAAATACACGTGTTTTTTTTGTGTGTTTGTGAAGTATGGATGTTATACGTTCTTAGTTTGCCCTTGAATAAGACAGAATGTTCCATTTCACAATTTTACGAGGGGTTTTAGACAAAGATAGAAGGTTTTTGACACATGTATATTGGTTTAGTAAAAGACAAACCATTTACTTCAGAAACCTCTGACAAGCATGATCAAAACATATATTTATAGAGTAAAACTAGTTCTATTCAGCTTTGCCCATACTAACAAGCTAAAACATAGGAGAGGGGTGTGTGTCACGACAACGGAATGTGTTATCGGTAGTATGTAGTTGAATAGCCCTTCCGGCAATTCTCACTTTAATCGTAGCGGACACGGTACAGTTAGTTCTTCTTACATTTGCTTCTTCTTCCATTTCATTTTACGATCATCAATTTACAGTTATTTTACTATTTACAATTTACCAGTTACAATTATTTAAAATTTTAGTTTACCAGTTTATTTTATTTAGTTAGGACATTTTCGTAAAATAATGCAATATTTAAAAAATTTGTTAGTCTTTAAAAAAATTTCAGAAAATGAATTGAAAATTACCATTTTTTAAAGAAAATTCTTCTCTACAAAAGATATTCTATAAAAATTTTTGATAAACTAAATTTTAAGCCCTTCAGAGTAAAAAATGTAAACAAAGTACTTTAAATTACCGTGCGAAAATTTTCGCTAACCACAGTGAAGAAAATAATAAAGATATTTTCAAAATTTTATATCCAAAAAATCCGTACGTATTTCATAAATGAACTGTAATTTTTTCAGAATTTTTTATCCATTAATAAATAGGATAAAAGAGTTTATTCGTAAGGCTCTTATAATTATTTTGATGATTTACAGAATTACGATTTCATTCCGTAGGTTAAAGGTTAAGCTTATGTAAAATTATGATAGAAATGTAGCCAGCCTACTTTTGGGCAAACAGGAAAACCATAAGTTCTAGTTGATGTTTTTAAAAGTAAGCAAGACAGACATCTTTGAGTACTTTTATTTATGTATGTAGGAGCCTGTACATTAAGCTGGCAGTTTTATATTGTAGTTTGTTTATTAAATTAATTTTTTTTAATACATAATACAGTTGTAGAAATAACTCATCAATTAAAAGGCAAATTAAACAAGCTTTTCTAAATAGAAAGAAACATCCTCAGGAAATCTATGGCCCTGTAAAAGCACTAGTTGGGAAACCTAGCTTCAAGAAACAATCAAATAAAGAAATTTACCAACACATAGAAAACCTTGAAGAAACAATAATCAAAAGGCACCTTAAATTTTATGCGATCAAACAAATAAAAAGCAGCCCAGTCATCTTTAAAAAGTAAATAAATGAAAACAATACATTTCAAATCAAATGATCTTAGAATAGTTCCCACAATTTATCAAGCAGGAGCTCCTTGATAAACTTCTGGTGAGTCAGGCAAAATGGGTCTGAAATAATGAGGGTTCTGGAAAAACTAAAGAAGGCAGATCTGTTATGGATAAAGAGAAGAAAATGGGAAAGTTGTGTTTTGGTAAATGCATAGTCATTGTTTCATATTTACTATGGTAATAATACAGTTATTTTATAGTCATTTCTCATTACAAAGTTTTTATAGTTGCTGTTCATTGCATAAAAATGTTAAAACCTACATTGTGGTCATGTTTAGGGTTTTTGTCACAATGATATATATTTTGTGTTTTCTTTATAATTTTATTGAATTTAAATTTGTCAGCGGCCGGAAGTTTCCTTTTTTGATAAATCATAAATATGTCCTTACCATATGCGTGAAATATTCCATCTCGTGTGACAGAACAGTTACTTAGTAAGAATAGTAGGTGGAGAGATTGTAGCCTATATATTGTTTAAATTTTATTTTCTCGGTTATCTGGACTAGGGCCTACTCCTTAGTCCAATTCAACTGACAATTATTGTATTTGAATTTACATTATAGCAAATGTAATTTTTACTTTAGTATCTTATAATTTGTTGTTTTTTAAAAGTGTAAATTTGATTTTTACAGGTCCAATATATGATAGAAGTTATGTTTCAAGTGTGGAAAGATAAATTTAAAGATCACCCTTCTGTTATTGAAAAATTAGACCTGGTCGAAGAAGAAGATCAATTCACTCATCTTATTACTTTAGATGAAGCAAAAGATGGACATGATATTTTAAGTATGTTTATTTTAATATGTTCATAAAATTTAAATTATGATACCACGTATTTTGAAATTAACACACTCTGAGGACTAATCGCTTTGGTTATTCCATGAGTAAGTGTTTAAATCTATACTTTTTTTTCTTTTACTTTATGTGTATTATGATTTTTTTAAACATTCTACTTTGTACTGCATAGAAAAAATAGACAGAATAACAAGTAGAGATGTGCTTGATAAAATGGACAGAGAATTTGAGATGGTTGAAACAGTGAAGAAGAGCAAACTTCTATACCTTGGACATGCGATTAGAAGTCCGAAATATCACATCTTACCATTGATCATCCAGGAGAAGATAAAGGCAAGCGTAACATTGGCAGATGTAGGGTATACTGGCTAACGAACCTGAGGGACTGGTTTGGGTGCAGTAATATAGAACTGTTCCATACAGCGGCGAATAAGGTCCTCATAAGGATGATGATTTCTGACCTAATAGTACCTAGTAGTAGAGGGACTTTAAGAAGAGGAAGAATACAAAAAAAAAAACACCAAATACACAATAGATGACTCTCACCTGATTAAAAAAGTCAGTAGGTACTTTCAGATATCATACTCCATCATCTGTTGAATCATAAGTAACTACTATTTATGTTTCAATGGATGATGAATGCATGATATCTGAAAGGACCTATTGACTTCTTTAGTCGGGTGCGTGTCATCTGTTGAGTATTTGGTGGTTTTTTCTAAAACTATTCTAAACTATTTTCATCTATGGCTTCTATTATATAATGTATATTATGATGTAATATCTCATCCGTCTGATTTTAGATTATGTGTTAATGATTAGATTATGCTGCATCCTTGAATTATTCCTTGAGAATTTAGTTCAGTGACTGTACCAACCATTATTCTGGGACTATACATTTAGGAGATAGTTAATTACTTTGTTCGTTAAAACTTTTTACATTTCCTAATCAAAGTACTTCTGAGACTTTTGCTGTTGGTTTATCATTTTGGGCAAATAATTGTTATTGTTTGTTTCATTGGAAATCATTACTGTGACATTATGAAATAGTTAATTTATCTGTGGTTCATTCGATGTACAAAAATTTTTGTGACCCATAACTCACTTTACTGAGTTTTGTTATTGATTCTAAAAATTAATTGCCATTTAGATATAAAAGGATACATATCTTTCTCAAAATAGTTTTTCTGTTGGGCTATCAGATCTACTCCAATGACAGTAGCTGATTGTTACAAATTAGTATTTTTTTTTTTAAACGCTTTTATTTAACTTACTCTTGGATCCATAAAATCTTGCAACTTAAAATTTTAATACTTCTACCGTATCAATATGAATCAAACTTTGCACACTTGTTTATCTTCGATGACAATACGCTGTCATAAAAAAAAATTTACAAAAAATTTTTTTTTTTTTTTTTTTTTTTTTACTTACTCTTGGATCCATCAAATCTTGCAACTTAAAATTTTAATACTTCTACTGTATCAATATGAATGAAACTTTGCACACTTGTTTATCTTCGATGACAATACGCTGTCATAAAAAAAAATTTACAAAAAAATTTTTTTTAAACGCTTTTTTTTTTACAAAATAACTTACTCTTGGATCCATCAAATCTTGCAACTTAAAATTTTAATACTTCTACCGTATCAATATGAATCAAACTTTGCACACTTGTTTATCTTCGATGACAATAGGTGTTTGTAAAAAAAAATTACAAAAAAATTTCAAAAAAAAATTTTGAAAAAATTTTTTTTCAAAAAAAATTTAAAAAATTTAAAAAACGCTATTATTTAACAATTACTTAAAAAAAGTAACTAAAAATAAAAAAAATTTACAAAAAAAATCACAGAAGAAAAATTATAATAAAAAAAATTAAAAAAAATTAAAAAAAAATTTTTAAGAAACGCTATTATTTAACAATGATTCAAATAAAAAATGAACTAAAAAGAAAAAATAAAAAAAATTACAAAAAAAATTACAGACATTACTGTTACAAATAAAAGCGTGGCGCATTTTTATACAACGAATATTTTACAATAAAAATGCGCCACGCTTTTATTTGTAACAGTAATGTCTGTAATTTTTTTTGTAATTTTTTGTATTTTTTCTTTTTAGTTCATTTTTTATTTGAATCATTACTACTGTGTTCAATCTGAGTATTACATCAGCTGTCATAGATTATTTTCGAAAAAGTGTTATTTTTTTAAATTGCTTTCTCTTGTCAAGTAATTGATGCTGTATGTATTATTCAAATAAGTAAATGATGAACTGAAAAATAATGTACATCAAGGAATAATATTAATAAGTAGTTATAGCTCTTTTAAAAATTGCAATTAAAATATTTTTTTGATACTAGCTTTCATTTGTCAAAGAATACTAAATTGTACTAGGTGCTTCTGTGGAGATGAAATTTCAGATGCATTAACAACACATTCATTTAAAAAATTTTCCATGTTTCTGTTGTTAAAGAATTGTATTTTCCTTTATCAGGCATAATTCACATTTTTTTCATTTGTAGCAGTAGTTACAAATTCATAATGTGGTGTTAGTGTAAGTGGTTTGTATTATTTAATAAATGTTTACTATTCTCATATTTTGTTTACAGATGTTTTTAAATACGATGAAGAGTATGAAGCTAATGAAGAAAAGTATAAGACTTTACAAAAAGAAATTCTAGGAGAAAGCGATTCTGGAAGTGAAAGTGGTAGTGAAGAAGAAGGTTCCGATTCAGATGAAGATGAGGATGATTCTGATGAAGGTATATTGTGTTTCTTCTGTTAAAAAATTTCTGACATTTACATGAAAACTTATTTAAACAAGACTTTCTGCTGGTTTCTTTATAAAACTTTAGTTTCGTACTACATGTTTTATTTTATTATTCGTACTTTCACTAAATAATACCCGTTTGTGATATAAAATTCTATCTTAAAGGTAGATGAGTTGTTTAGGCTTACTGTGTTCATCAAGTGTTAAGAGTAAGCAATTCATGTGAACAACTGTTTCGGCTAATAACTGTGATCATCTATGTGATCAACTGTCTGCCAGCGTACCAGTTCACATGCAACATTTATTCAGTGTTTAGATAGTGACAGATGTATATAAAGTATGTGCTATAAATATATTGTTCACTAAATGCAGCTGCCTGTGAAATGGTACTCCTGTTCTAGTATCACGTACATTACTCTCAATATTAGATAAAAACATTATAGATCAATTTGTACATAGCCTGTAGTTTTGAAATATAGCATCAGTCTTTCTTAAAAAAATACTTTGTGAAATGTGAATTGGGTTAAAGGCTAGTAATTGGCACTAGTGGTGTAACTGATACCGAATTAACAGGTTGAGTGCTATAAGAGACATATTTATCTCTCAGTGGCTAAACCCACACCGATTTTCAAAAAAAAAGTTGGGTCATTTTTGCTACAACTATTTTTTTTGTAATTTTTTCATTCAATTTTAAATCGTAAGATGTGAAAAATATCCAAAATAATTTTCTTGTTTTATCGTATGTGATTTATAGCGTCTTAAAGTTGAGAGATAAATTAATCCCTCGTAGCACTGGAGGATGAAAATCTAATTTTGGGGAAAACAATGAAGACAAAAAAAAATGGGGTCGTGTCCGTTTTCT
The DNA here is from genome assembly GCA_035578175.1 of Catonia carolina. Lineage (NCBI taxonomy): Eukaryota > Metazoa > Arthropoda > Insecta > Hemiptera > Achilidae > Catonia > Catonia carolina. The sequence goes on from JAQMRL010000002.1 coordinate 90,420,203, forward strand.
GTATACCACTATCAAATCTGAATTCCCTGAAGGGTTGCACATGTGTTCATTTCTCCCTTCACTACCTTACTGAATACTCAACTGAGACTGACACATTCATGCACGCGTACACACGTCCTTCCTAGTCTCATTATATATTATAGTACTATCTTACAAGTTTTGTTGTTTGATTTATTATTTTGATTGTTTGTTTTATTTTGCTTTTACTACATTACTATTAGTTTTACATTTTTAATCATTAGTTTTTACTTTTTTAATCATTTACATTGGGAAGAGAAAGTCTTACGAGTGTTACACACAGACTTTTGGCGCGGTAGACTCAGGAGTGGAAGAATTGAGTAACCCTTCAGGGAATTCAGATTTGATAGTGGCATACAGAAAATGGAAAATTACTCATTGACAATGAGTAACATAATCATCTCTCAACTGTTTTTATGTTTGAAGTACTGAGAGACAAATTCATCTCTCAAAAGCAAGTTGGGCAAAAACTAGTGAGAGACATATTCATCTCTCAATAGCATATCTGGCAAGATCAAGTGGATTGGGCATAGCACTCAACCTGTTAAATAAATACCAGTTAATGCCTACTTTTACTGTCAATTATATAAACTTCTGCAAATACATACAGTTGGTTAGCTCTTGCGAGTAAATTCTGCTTCTATGAGTTGTTTTCTCAACCTATGGACAATGCATGACGATATGTGGGTTGTCGGTATGTAGTAGGGTGGAAGAGGGTAAAAAATGGGTGCTCGGCACTGTAAAATGGAGATTATTTAGGTAAGATATGATGACAACAGTTTTGGATGATGGACGGGAATTATTAACTAATGATGATTATAATGAAAATGTGCATTAATTTATTTTTCAAAGTTTCATTATAAATTAAAAATTTGGTTGTTTGTTACTTTTTTTCAGATGGAGAATCAAAGAAAGCTACAATAATAGACAACACAGAAACCAATCTAGTTGCTTTAAGAAAAACAATCTATTTAACTATACATTCCAGTTTAGACTTTGAAGAGTGTGCTCATAAACTTCTCAGAATTGAATTGAAACCAGGACAAGAGATGGAAATGTGTCATATGTTTCTCGATTGTTGTGCTGAACAACGTACTTATGAAAAGTTTTTTGGTCTATTAGCTCAGGTATGAAGCTTAAAATGTTTATGATGATTTATATTAATAAATATCTTAAGACCTTCTTTAATGTATGATACAAAACCTTATGCATAGGAAGCCAGTTGAATTGTCAACATCAGACACTTAGTTGTTCTGGCGGTAATTTTTTTTAAAAAATAACCACATTATTAAGTTAATAGGTACATTATCGTTTAAAGCTCATACTAGAAATATTTATAAATTTTCTTAAATTTTGTTGAAACAATTCTTTTATAATTCTTAAAAAATAAATAATTCATAGTTTGGTATCTTCAACTGTTTTTTCTAAAAGGTTTTGACTCTATACCCGTTTCTTTTTACAGTTAGAATCGTGTTCATAGTCAGTACATGGATGGTATAAAAAATGTACCATAGTAACAAAATTCTTTGTTAAATGAAATTTGAGAATACAAAACATCTCAGAAATTGCAGAACCGTATGTCTTTAAAAATAGCTTTATCAGTTTTGTAGTGTTTTGAACATGACTTAAGATAATGTGGTTTGGCATAATTAATAAAAATTCAGAATTTCAGAGGTCTGTTTTGCAATTGATGGTATTTTTTCTGTTGGAAAACAAATTGTCAGTCATGTAATAATAAGCAAGGTGTTTTTACATCTAGTATCCACTGGAATTTTTATTGTGTAACTTCTCAACCAACGGTGTTAAGCACTGTACAGAAAAAATAATTGTCATTACATTACTTGTATCGTGATGTAAATTTAACTGATTCTTCTTTGTAGAGTGCTGACTTAATCTATTAAGATTGGTTAAAACTGGTAAATCACTCACTCTCTGTCATCTGAAAAGAGTGTATCTCTGACTACCCTTAAAAGAGTGTGTTTATTCTTGTTTGTCCAGTTTCTAACATTCCTCAACTATGAATATTTCCTTCATCCGGATCTGCGCCTACCCTCAACTTTATCCTCAAGAATAAGTCTAAGAAGCTCATACTTATTACCTCTGTGTAAATGACAAAGATAGGCATCTTCCTTCTTATGATTGTGCTCATCAGCTCACAATACACTCCCATACGTCTCAAAACATCTGCAATGGTGACCAGTTCACAAAACCCAGAGCATTCTTCTAAATACCCACACTTCGAAAGCTTCTTAATAATTTAATGGACTGAATACTCAAAGTCCATGTTTCCGTACAAACAGCAGGACAGAGTAAATATACATTTTTACAAATTTATATCTTACAGGAAGTGAAGTAAATTGTAAACAATGCCCATGTTTCATGTTAAAAAAAACCCAACCTCACCGTTTCAATATGAGCTCTTTTTCCACTGCTGGCTCAAGATTGTTGTAATCCAACTTTCTAAATTCTTAAATTTTGGAACCTGCTCAATAGGCTGAGCTTTAATAATTAGGTGGCATCGAGTGTGAAGGACCTTATTGACAACCACCATCTTTTTAATTTTTTTAGTTGGGTGATTTTTAGCCTAGAGCCTTTTTCTCTTTAAAAATTCTAGTGAACTGACCCTTTATTTTTTTGATCATATCTTTGTAATTTAATAATTTATTAGTGATATTAGAACAAAAATTAAACTTATTTTTTTATTTGTTACAGCGGTTCTGTCAGATAAATAAGATATATGTTGGTCCTTTTGAAGAGATATTCAAAGACAGTTATGCAACAATTCATCGTGTTGAAACAAACAAACTTAGGAATGTCGCTAAGCTGTTTGCTCATCTGTTACACACGGATGCGATCTCATGGGAGGTTCTTTCAACAATCAGGTTGAATGAAGAAGATACCACTAGTTCAAGTAGAATATTTATAAAAATTCTCTTCCAGGAATTATCAGAATATTTGGGAGTAGCTAAACTAAATCAGCGTGTTAAAGATCCGTAAGTTATTATTATTATTGAGCATTGTGTCTTGATTTAAAAATTTGAAATCTTGAATTTTGTTGATCAGACCATCTTGTCTATGGTCATTGTTAAAATATATCTATTAGAAAAGTTTAATAGAGGAGTTACTTGTTTAAGTTATTTTTTACTTACAGGAAAATGTAAGTAGAAGTACATGTTACATATCCAATATAAATATATTGGCCTGTTGTCAGACAAGCTACCTATGTGTTATTCAGTAACTCAAAACCTTGTAAGTGCACCAGTTGTTCATATTGAGGTTGATAAATAAAATACTGAACAGGCTACAAAAAGATCTTACTCCACTTGAGTCTTTGTCTTGTGATACTTTAGAGCCTTATGCAGAGTAATTCAATCAATCCTTCTTCTTCATTAACATGTTTATTTTGTGTAAACTAAACATTATTCCTTTCTATCTGCTGAATTCAATAGTTATGATGGGCATGTTTTATTGCTGTAGTTAATGGTTTTTATCTTGCATTCATTGAAAAATGGATGTATATTAGTAATGTAATAAAACAAAACAAATTTCTTTATAAAAATAATTTAGTTTAAAATTTAAAGTTTTTTATTTATTATGAAATTGTATTAACATTGGAAAGATTCCTCCACTTTTTCTTTTTGAAAAATTACAGTCTGAAAATTAAAAAAAAATATATTTTTGAGGCTAAAACCTTTTGTTAAATTGTTCTAACAGTTCTGAAAGTTCCTAGTTTTTCAAAAATTTTAATTATAAAACAGTTTAAAGACTCAAATTTCAGTGCACAAATTGTTTGCATACCTATTTATTTTAGACTATACTGTCATGGCAGAAATACTGCAAAGTCTTCTCGTTCCACTGCTGAACTTGATTCAATCCACGCAACTACATCACCACATCAAATCCAGTCCTTTCATCTCTCCTTGTCAATTTTTGATGATGGTGTTACAACCAAATATTGTGCAGGCAGTCAACTTTAGGTTGGCTTCAGTAATTGATAGTTAATACTATGTCGTCTGCGCTATTGGAATTGCTAATAAATATTATATTTATTATCATTTATTTTATTGTATTTAAAGAATAGAACATGTGGTTTGGCACACCTTTTGTAGTCTCTCTGCCATACTATATACCCTATAGGCTTCAAAATGTTCTGAAGCCTATAGTAATTATGATTTTTTTTAATGTTTACTTTTTATTACTGGTTGACAAAAAAAATTATGACACTAAACAATAGACCTAAGGTATCAGATAAATGATTTAATGAAGTCAGAAAGGATATTGAGAAAACCAGGATAAACCAAAAAAACTTAATGAATTGAACCAGATTTAGAGAACTAATTACGGACTTACAGGGCTTCCATGAAGAGCATAAACAGAACACCAGGTAAACAGAAGAAAGAAGAAAAGCCTACAGGGAACAAATGCTGAGAATGTGGGCTGAAAAAGAGCTTCCAGAAATGTATAAAGTTTAAATAAATTGGCCCTATACGAGGAAAAAAATTACTTTTTATTATTTTCTGATACTTACTGGGATTCTTTGTGATAGACTAACATTTGTTCTAAAAAAATAAATTATGTCTGGTATTGAAGTTTTTTTCAACAATATCCTTTTGTATGGTTTTCAGAACTCTCCAGACTGCATTAGAAGGCCTGTTTCCTAGAGATAATCCAAAAAATACTCGTTTTGCTATAAATTTCTTTACTTCCATTGGGTTAGGAGGATTAACGTAAGTTCAAATAATCTTTTATATTATATACGTACATCGTATGATACAGTTTTTGAATTGAATTTTTAAATTTTAGGATTACGGTATATTTTTTGGAATTGCACCTGGACTATCAGCAGATCAGTATGTAAATAAAATATCTTAATATAGATTTTTGTGTATGAATTCAACTGTTAGCATTAGTACTGTTCTCAATATCTAGTTTTTTTTGGGGATTTCTCTTGGTATATTAAAAGAGAACTGATTTACATAAATACTGAAAATGATTAGTCCTCTAGTCATAGGAAATGTTTGTTTTATGAACCAACAAAGAATATGCACAAACTTGTTTAACTAGTGTGCCATGTCAATAAATACAGCTTGTTGGATATTATTTAAATATATTGATTTGGTAAACAATGTTGAGTGACCAAATATTTATGATTATTAAAGACCTGAACCTAAAAGATCTTCAGACTTTAAATTTGATATATAAGTTCAATTTGGGTTGTAAGTGTTCACTAAAAAAGGATTTTGAAAAAATTTATTTCTAAAGGAAGAAAGAAAATGGGAGTATTCATAAAAATGTTCCCCAAAAATTGTACTTTTAAGGCATTTGTTATACCAAAAATGAAAACAACTTTTAAAACTGTATCAAAATCAGTCAATTTATTGGACTAATATAATATTGTGAGTATTGTATATTCAAGGAATTTGCCAGGATAATTTTTAATACCTACTGAACATTGTAAAATTTCATATTGCTCAAAAATCCCTTTCATGAGACGATTTGTCTCATGGTTGGTAGGCAATTTTTAAATAGGCTTACCTTTGATTTATAGCAAAAACCATTAGCGATTTCTGTATCTGCTCTGTAAGAGGAATTGAGTGACACTACTTTTGTTTCCAAATTCCATCTTCGATTTCTTGAGATCCAGTTTTGGGCCACTTCCGTCGAAACCGGAACTTCAAACCCAATTTAGGCCCACTACTTTTTGTGTAGATTACAAATCTGAAAACCATTTGTTGCTATCTCTTGTAGTTTCTGACATATGGGTGTGATAGATAGACAGACTGAGATCTGTAGACTAAATGAAGTATTTATGAATGTGAAGCTAATGGGGGTTGCTAGTCAAGAATAAAGCTCACTTATTTGAGCCAGTACTATTTTATGCGTTAGTTCTTACAAAACGTTTTCAAAGTATCATGAACAAATTTTTGATGTGTAAAATTAAAGTATCTGTTTACAGCATCACTAACAGAATAATTGTTGCGTAAAAATCTTTTAGGTAAATTGGTGCCTTTCGAAACACATTTTCCAAAATCGAAGCGTATGTCGTGTGGTGTCTTAATCTGGTGAGATTATCAATCTTATTAAATTTTACTAAACAACTTTATTGTTGCAGGGATGAATTGAGGGAACATTTAAAAGCACAGCCTAAACAAAGTTCAGCAGTACCTCAGTTAGTCGAAGCTCTTTCAAGTTCTTCAGATTCTTCTTCGTCTTCTTCATCATCATCTTCGTCATCAGAGTCTTCATCTTCCTCTTCATCAGAGGATTCATCATCTGGTATTTATTTCTCTGTTCTTAAGTAATGTTAACTTTTTGTTATGTTTCCACTGTTGATACCTGTTTGTTTTTAATTATTTAAAGATATTCTTATAGAGTTTTTCGATGAAAAATAATGAAATAAAGATCTAAATAACAATATATTATTAGTTTTTATCTATCTTGATTTTACAATACTGCCTCAATGTAATCTTATTTATTTAAAACTGCTAGGATTGAGGAAATGTATCATCCTCTAGTAAAACTGGAGCACCAATGTTTCCCGTTCACTAACACAAAATCTACCATCAACCTAGCCTTCAACAGGAATAAGAAACAGAACTCTGCTAAAGTACAATGTACGAAAAAGTACGATAATTTTTAAAATAGACATGCAACTACTAAACTGAATAAATTATAGTTTTACTTTTTTATTTTTAAGTACACTCATGCCTCCCCTGAAATTCTTCTGTGCCCCCACCAAGGGGGCGCTCTTCAGGTTAAGAACCACTGCTGTACAGTATATTTTATCATTCTCACTTGGCGTAAAGCTAGTTCAATTCATAGTCTAACCCCTAAAATACAGATGCACTAAAAAGGGTTGACTGAATTATTTAATAGTGCAAAGCTTATAAAACTGTTATTGTATTTTAATAATTTAGTTCTTTTTATGCTATAATTAATTAAGACAATTATAGAAAACCACTAATTTTTGGCATTTCACTTAACAGATTCTTCTTCAGAAGATGAAAAGGAGAAACGAAGAAAGAAGAAATTAACAAAAACAAAATCTACGAAAACAAAAGAACATTTAAAGAAAAAATCAAATGAAAAAAATAATAAAACCAAGAGTAAATCGTCAAAGAGTCCACAAAAATTAAAACATAAAAGTAAAAGATGATAAATTATAACCCGTTATTACGCTGCAAAACTGTGAGAGAATTATTGTATAAATTACAGTATTTAATTTTATCAAGTAATACTGTAAGATAAATTATTTTCCATTGTGTTAGTAAGTTTTTTTAAATAAAAAATTTTAAAAGTTTTATGTTGTACAATTTTATTTGTACCAAAATGTGTTAAATAATCTTATCTCATTAACATCTAGGCTTTTGTACCCTTCAATTAAAAAAAAACATTTGTAATTAATGCTTTCTAACTGAAAAAGTTTGATGCTGGTTCTGGAATGAATCTGTCAAGAAAGGTAGTATTATTATTAATTTGGAAAAAATTGATTGGTATTAGGGTAAAAGAGAAGGTTTATAGTTTGGGTAGTTTCTGCTTCTGGACCACTTATGGCGTACTCTTTAAGGAATTTTTCATTTTCGTTAAGTTCCTTTTTTGTTATTTGTAGGTTATTAAAAATTGTTTTCTGGTTTTCTAGTTTCAGGAATGCCTTATTGGAAATTTAGTAATGGGGTCTTATATTTGCTATTACCCAACAAAAACCTTCTATACATCTTTTTTATCCGGGGCTTCCTTTACATTGCCAACAAACCTTTAGGGGTGGTGCCGTTCTCCCAAGAGCAGTTCAGATATGTTTCAAACCGGGTCAACTTTGTTGCCTCATCATTTTTTTTTTTATGAAATAAGCTGAACAGATGTAATCTCTCATGACACCTTCCCAAAAATAAGAGAAAACTGAATTGCATCTGCTTCTAGGGACAGGGCATCCCCAAAAATTTCAGCTGCAGTACTGGACACTGAACAACTTATCAAAGGTTTTTCAAAACCTCGTTATTTAAAGTCTTGACATTTTTAAGAGGGTGTAGCACCTTCCAAATGACCGATAACCGAGATTACCTATAATTTTTTGAAACAAACTGTTTTGTGCGAGTAGTTAATAAACTTTATTGGAAATTTTCTTTATCAGAAACCATTTTGTTAACCAGTTATGCATGAAAATGTAGGGTTTAGCATAATGTTATCAAAAGTTACAAAATTTCACCAGTCATGGATTTTGTCGTTTATTTGTCAAAACTTTATTTACAGCGATCACAATTATTGACATAAGGTTACTCTTTTGGTATATTTTTGTCATTTTTAACTGTTTCCACTAAAAACTTTTTCCATTAACACATGTGACTATTCATATATTCACTTACCACATGGAAGAACCTTAACCTACGTTTCATATTCAGTTTAAAATATAGCAAACAAATTTGTACTTTAAATACGATGACTCAAATCAAGCTGTGTTGTATGAACTTTTAAATCATACAGTTTGTAAAGAGCTTTGGTTGGAATTGATTTTTTTTAAATGCTGAATGTATTTTCTGATGAATTCTGTTTAAAGAAGCGCATAGATAGGAAACCAGTTGTAAGTGAACTGGTAAGTACTTTATTGTTTCTAAAGTAGTTCTGTATAATAAAAATAAACCATATTTACAGACAAAAAAATATACCATTTTAACCGCTTAGATTATTAACTACTGTTATGGGTTACGGTACAGAATCGGTAGGTTTAACCCTTCTGCTACGGCACGTCTTTTTGTCGTATAGTGAGTGTGAAAATGTCAAAACACGCTCCCAAATAAATTCATTTATCTAAAGTCATTAATGATTGACAATTGTGAAAAAATTACAGCCATTGTATACACACATACGGTTATTTTTTTTTTTAACAAAAATCGTTTGCATTTTTCGCTAGCTATAGTGGGCGAAACATTTTCACACGTAAAAATTAGTAGATACTTTATATTTTTGGCTGTAACGTGCTAAAATTTAAGTTTATCATGAAATTGTACAGAACATAATATGTAGAAGACATTTTTGTGAATAAAACCATGTTTTACAATGTAATTTAGTGTAACATTAGCCCTAATGATTGCAGTTTGAAATTTGCAACGTGCAAAGTGGGAACAGAAGCTGTGATGTTCGAACAGTGTTGCATTGTCAAGTTCCTGCCATTCCCCACCCTATTGTTCACAATACATATGTGAATAGTATTGACATTGAACACATATACAGGTACAAATACTCATACAAAATTATGTAGTAGTGGTAAAAAGATAAGGTTTATAATAGGCCATGAAACTGGTCGAAGGAGCTTTGACAAAGAAAGACAATGTTTACTCTCAGAATTTCTGCATACCACGCCAACAGTTGCACATAGGACAAAAAGGTTTGATTTTATACAATCTGCGCCTTGTTCTGGTTTATCAGGTAGTTCTATGAACCTAATGGATGAAATATTCCACAAGTTACATTGTCTTGAAGATTGGACAACTTCTAAAGTAACTTGGCAACTTACAACCATCGTTTCAACCTTGCTATCAATACATTTGCATTGTGTTTTGTATTAAATTATAGAGCCATTCAAGGCATGTAATTTGATATATGAACCGAACAAATCGCTTCATAAATACGTTTGCTATAGGCTTTTAAAGCTGGTAACTGAGGTAATAGGCTTTTTACCAGGGCAACTGAGATAGCCTCCCATAGCAGAAGGGTTAATTAAACTTGTAGTAATTTATAGATCCTAGTTGGGAATTGAATCCAGAAACTTCCACTTTGAAGTGTGCAGCAAAGGCTAGCACTCTAACCAATGGGCCACAGAGGTGGCCTCAAAAATGTTTGTTTGTTATCTCTTGTTAAGCTTTATTGATATGAGTTATTGAAAATAATGAGTCATGAATTAAGATAAAATTTTATTCTAGAAAACTAGTTCTGTTCTTGTTGACATATTGATTTCAGTTTGTATACAAGTGAGTAAATAAGTTATTTAAAACAGTATTCGAATATCTGGTGATTCTTTTGAAAGTGCTTCCTTAAATGTGTGTAAACTAACATTACCATTCTTATCCTTTTTACTGGCTATTTCCCACACTGTCTCGAATTTATCTTCAGGTATTTCTATACAAATTTTCTTGAAAATTCTTTTTATTTTTTCTTTATCAAGTACCTAAGAAAAAGTAAATTAATTAGTTTTCATTAACAACATTATTTTGATAGAGCATGTACTTTGTTAATGTATAAATTGTTACACTATAACACAAGAGTTAATCCATAATAAAACTTTCTTGCTGAGTATCCATGAAAGTTCTGTTCTATGTAAATCCCTTTTGAAGCCTACTACATACAATTCTTAATATTGTCAAAATTCGTATTACTGCTTCAAAGGCTTTGTAATCAAAATGGAATACTGTTGATATATTGTCTGTTATCACAAGTTTGAGAAGATTTTCAGTCATGGATTTTAATGGTAATATTTCAAGAGTTACTAACTGGGAAATGAAGTAGAGTGGCTATTAATCAAACCTATTAATCAGTACAATTGTAATGGGACGGCACAGTAAAATAGCTGAGCTAGCACACTCCACTCCGCACACTTGAGTGAATGGCACAGAGCGTGCTGTACAATTGAACGATGAGATGGGGTGAACTGTGGCAGTGAGCTAGTAGATTCAAGTACGTACAGCACTGAGCTGAGCTATGTAAATAAACAGACAGTGAGTCGAGCCGAGGGTGACTTTCCCTCACTCCTTTGCACACAGCACATTGTGTTTGCGCGTGTGTCAACCTGAATGTTCATGTATCCCTTTCCACAAACAAATTTTTGTCATGTGTCTATCTTTAACAGAGGCAGAGTTTGATACAATATGTATACTTTCTATGCAGCGTTTAGGTAGCCCTTGCTATGATGCAACTAGAGAAAAGTGGTTTAGTCGTGGAGGGGATGTACAAGTCAGCTCTGTGCAGAGAGCGTCCTGTGTGGGAAAACGCTCTGTGTGCTGGTGTGCTGTTGTGCTGGTGGTTCAAAATAAAAGAGGTGGTAGCTCACCGCTCAGTTAAAAGAGTTAGCTCTTTTGTGCGACTCACTCATGAACATCACATCACTACAGTACAACCTTATAATTCAATGAATGGTTCATGTTCCCACCCAATTCAATAATTTAATTATTGTCATGAGAGGTGTTACCTTAAATAGATCGTGATATGTTATTCCATACTGCGTGAAGATAGATGGTAGAATTACTTCACGCACATCACTTTCTCCGCTCAATGTGTTATCATTATATCTTTTAGCCTTTTTACCTGAAATTGTGAAAACATGTTAAAATTATTTTTGTACGAATAATCATTTTTTACTGTAGATTTTTCTTCATTTTAATTTTGGTGGAGCCCCTTAGATTCTGTAATATTCGAAATGCACTTGTTCAGTCCAGTATGTTTTTCATCTTACTACAATTTTGAAATGTTGTACTTTGGTCTGGTGGTCATCCATTCTGTGTAAATATCCATGAAGTTTTATACTAAGAGCCATTTGTATAGACTTTTTGCCGTTTACAACTTAATCACGCGGTCTTGGGTTCGAATCCCACTCGGGCATGGCATTTTTTCATACGTTACAAAAAATTCATTTCATCCTTCACCGTCTGCATTAGCAGCAATTTGCAGAACAGTCGGACGTTAAAACAAAAATAAAAATAAAAAAAATACTCGTCACTGAACTGCCATATCTGATTTGTCTCCACATTAACTTTTTGTGACATACACAATCACATTCTGAAAAGACTACTGGTACGGTATGCTTCAAATAAAAAATAATGAATCATTTCAAATTTTTTTTTTTTTTTTTTTTTTTTTTTTTTATTTAACGTTGCATCAACTGCAATGGTCATTAGCGACGACGTTGGGTTGGAACTTTATGTGATGAAGGATGAAATGATTTTTTGTAACGTATGAAAATATGCCATGCCTGAGTGGGATTCGAACCCAGGACCGCATGATGAGAGGCGAGCACGTTACCAACTGCGCAAAAAAACACGTTACCAAAACAAAAAAAATTTTGTTTTGAGATAAATTGTAAACATTCTATTCAATATGTATGAAGTAAATAATATTTATATCAACAAGTAATTGCGTGCCTGCAAGTAAGTATTACTTTTTGTGCATAAGCATGTGGTGAGATGGGTGAGGCAGGGTAGCAGTAATTTAGATGCTAAAAAAATTGTTCTTATTGGTTCTGACTATTGTTCTCATTTTTTTTATCATCTCTGTCATTTGTTTTTTTTATACAGTTTTTCTCTCACAAAGCGTATAGTGTGTCTCAGACCAGTTATCTTGCTCAGGATTTCCCCCTCTCTTACTTCATCCGCTTCCCCAATTAATCACCACCCTCTCATATTTTTCCTGCCCCTTCTACAGCTTTCTCTCTCTTTTAAATTCCTAGCCCCTCTGTCTTAAATTTCTCTATTACTCATTGATTTCCAGTTAAACACCAATATCAACAGATAGAATTCATATTTTTTAAATAATCATTTCGTTTGTAAATTATTAATTTACACTTTAATCTGTGTTTTTACACACGTGGATCTTTGGATAAATTAATGAGGTGATAGCTTACCTTTTGCCCTACTTGTTTTCTCATAGTGGTCTTGGTAGTCTGACACATATTCTAATAGTTCTTCTGGAATGTCTAGAACAAAATTATGAATTTTTATGTAATTAATTCACTTTGAAAAATATAAACAAGAATATTTGTAATATTTTTGGTAAAAATAAAAATGTTCAATTTAAGATGCAGTAAACGGTATCTATAAAGAAGGGTCCCTCTTTCATTACAGTATTATAAATTATTGTAAGAAAATACATTCTGTTTTTAAAGGAATGTTAATTAGTTATAGACTATAAACTGTACAAAGATTATTTTGCTCCTATAATACTTACTAGTACATTCTTATTTTATAAGAATTATACACTGTCATTGTTCAACACTTTGCAAACAACAAAAGCCATTGTTTTTATGTGGTGCCTATAAAAATTGTTATCTCTGAACATAACACATAGCATAATAGACAACCTATTTTCACGACTCAGAATGTAACTTTTCTAATCTGACATTAGAATTTATACACCGTACTTTGAAAAAGAACGATTTTTAATTCACTTCTTTTATTTGTTCTGTACAAATAAACCTAGTAGATACATAAATATTAAAAATCTAATAAAACCTACTAATAAATAACTGTATTCACAGACCTTTATCAAAAAAATTAAAAATTATAGAGGTGTGGCTATTAAATAACAAGACTGATGTAAAAAATGTTATTTTTATTTTATACATTACCACTTATTGTCACCTTCAATATACACTTCTTCTCTATCCCTATAATGCTCCATGCGAATTTTCCATTGTTGGAAACGGTGTTGGAAGTCATCTTTTGTCAGCTCCTTCAGGACACGTGCCGCTTTCTCTTTTACAGCTTCCAAAGACTCAAATCTTGTCCCTTTTAATGCAGATTTCACCTTAGGGAACAGGTAGAAGTCAACATGGTACAAGATCTGGTGAATAAGGTGGATGTTCTAACACTGAGATGTTGTACTTGGCTAGGAACCTTTTGACAGATAATGCACAATGAGCTGGCGCATTGTCTTGGTGGAGAACCCATGAATTGTCCTTCCACATTTCGGGGTTTTTTTTATTCCTTACTCTTTGACGTAGTTTAGAAAGTACCTCAAGGTAGTAATATTGATTAATTGTTTGACCTTCAGGAACCCAGTGAAGGTACACAATGCCACGGATATAAAAAAAACAATCATCATTGCTTTAAATTTTGACTTGCTCATTTGAGCTTTTTTTGCTCTCGGTGAAGTTTGGCTCTTCCAGTGCATGGATTGGTGCTTCGTTTCTGGATCATAAGTAAAAAACAACGTTTCATCACATTTTATTATAGTTTCGAAAAAATTTGGGTCATTTTCAATCACATACAAAGTGTCAGTACAAACATTTTTACGAGCTTCATTTCAAACATTTTTGAGCGGCACGTGTCCTAAAGGAGCTTGCAGAAGATGACTTCCAGCTCTGTTTCCAACAATGGAAAATTCGCATAGAGCGTTGTATATTGAAGGTGACAATAAGTGATTATATATAAAATAAAAAAAACTTTTTTTGTGTCAGTCTCGTTATTTAATAGCCACACCTCGTATACTATCAGCTTTGGGTTTCTGAGTTTTTCTTTTGAATAGAATAAAGAATTTTTAATATTTCAAGCCATTCTTTACGACTTTGCAAAAGTGAAACAAAGTACAAATGTCGCTGTGTAAAAATTTAATCAACATTGCTCTGGCCATTTAAGCTATAGTATTTTACTCAGAAATTATATGAAAACCAGTACTTAAGACTTGCGAGAGGTATACTTGAGAGAGACGTTCTTTTCTAAAAACTATTTGTCATATTTTTTAAAGGTATCTTAATGTTCTCTATTAGTGTTTCATTAGATTGTCATCAAGCACCCTGTAGTTATCGGATTATCGTAGTCTACAAATCAAAAATTGCAAGAGGTTACTACTTTTTGACCATATTTCACAAAATGGTAAATCTAAATTCTATTTTTTTTTATAGGCTTTAAGGGATAACGTGTGAAGAATATTTTTGAGGTTATGCTAATTATTTGTTAAGAAAGACATTATTACCTTTAATAATTTCTAATTTTGGAAATGCTTTATTTGAACATATCAACTCAACTAATGACTCATAATTGACAAAATTATTGTCATTTATAATTTTCATATTATCACAAATACTTTTTAATGTTTGTCTACTTATTTGGATATTAAACAACATGCAGATTTCGTAAACAACTTCAAAGTCAAGAAAGCCTGTTAGCCCCTGAAAGCAAATACAATTTTGTTTAAGTGGTTTTTGTTTTGCATTTTATGTATCAGTATTGTATCAAACATAAAACTAAAATTCAATGAGACAATTGTAATCTAAAGTGCTATCATAATTTTTTTCTTAGTGTTTAAACAACTATTACATGATAATCTATTGACTTCTCTTATAAACTGAGCTCTGTGTTTGTTCTTTTTGTTTGTATTGATAAAAATTAAAATATTTTATAGTTTTGTTACAAGGCTACAAAAAATAGTTCTGTTTCTTATCACATGGTCAGCAAATTATTGACAAACACATAAGAACAGAAGAGGTAGAGATGTAAAAGACTAGTCAAAGTTATCTCCTCTGAGAGAAATGAATTTCAGTACACAGCTAGACCCTGTGGTGAATGAAGTGAAGGTGCAATTTGCAGGATGGAAAGTAGATGCTTTTTAAAGGGCCTGGCATGTTTGTAAGCTTACTTTTCCACTCAGTGAGGAAGGCAAATGTAAACCACCTCACTCCTCGTTTTACTTAGTAAAGTCTCTAGAGGTTCAAATAAGCTTATCAGGCGATAACCTAAAACAACAGTTTTGTTACACACAAGATTGTATGTATCACTAAGTTATTATTGACAGATTATTTATGTTATAATTTATGTAATAACTTCTTATTACATGACTTTTCCGTTATAGATGCCAGTTTCTCAGCCCTACATCCATGGCTTTTTTTTGCGTGCCATAAGAAATAAAAATCCCTCAGCCATGTTACGGACATTCCGTGGAGTAGTTTGGTAGTAGGGATGTTGCCTCACTGGTTCTGCCAGTTCTAGTGAATGGTTCAGAGTGTTGAACCCTGACTGCTCAGCAGAGATCAAGAATAGAGGCTGAAGAGATGAGATGAGATTGTTAAGACTTTTAACCGGGTATCGTTTGCTGGACCATAAGTGAAATGATACATGAACTTCATATGCCAGGGGTAACATCAACATTCAATAGTGGTATACTCATTTGTTGAGGATGCCAGATGATTGAACAGCAAAACAGGTGTTTACGTACAAGGTAACTGGACAAAGTGTTATTGGACAACCTCTAAAAAGATGGGCATCCGAACTTCTTCATGAAATAGCAGACCCTTAAGTTTGAAGCTGGAAAAGACCAGGAGGCCTAATCCTTATTCTTTATGAAGATTATTTGCATTATTTTTTCAAATATATTTGGCCTCTTGTTATTTAATGCAAAAAGTATGAGTCCATTGACATATTTGGTGCAATACTTACCAAAAAATTCTTTAGAAGAAATACTCACATGAGTAAGAATATCAATAGAGAGATTTTACTACACCATTAGTATTCAGTAAATTTTTTTTAGAGTTAATGTTTCGAGAACTCTGTGGTAGAGAGGGCTTCAACCAAAACTTGTTGTTTAGGTCATCAGCTGAAAGGCTGGTTTCAACCTCTAGAGGCTTTACTAAGTAAAACCAGGAGTAAAGTGGTTTATCATTGCCTTCCTTACTGAGTGGATAACTACGTTTGACATGCTTATCATCATGTCAGGCCCTCCGAAAAGCATCTACTTTCCACCCTGCAAATGACACCTTCACTTCATTCACCACAGGATCTGGCTGTATAGTGATGAAAATTCATCATTCTCAGAGGAGAAAACTCCAACTAATGTCATAAAAATACACCTCTACCTCTTCTGTTCTTAAATGGTTCAGTCGTGCAATTGGCTGACCATGTGATAAGAGAACTAGTTTTTGAAACCCTGGAATTACCAGATTGAGTGCAAATAATTTAACCCTCCACCTGTCTGGTATGGGCAAAAAAATCATATGAAACTTTTAAAAAAATTGAAACCTACAGAAGATGTTTATCTTCAATCATCCATATAAAACTTTATTTTTACTTCTGTAGGTTTTAAAAATTTTTGAACGTTTTATTTCATGTAGTCTGACAATGGTGAATCCACTGAATCACATGTAAGTAAATCATAACAATCAAGGCAGCTGAAAAGATTAATGAAATTTATAATATTTATACAATAGAAATAATTTCAAAGATGCAGGATGCATTATAAATATTTATATTTATAGTGATAGTATTTTGTACTATAAATCTCATAACATTGATATTATTAATCAGTGAAGTCTTCACTGAAAAGAAAATACTCCAAAAATGTATCAAGTAATCTAATTTTTTCTTTTATGTTTTATAATTTTAACTTAATTGTTTAGATATGTGGACGAATAAATTTTAAGTTTCAATTGTTATTATAAATATTTCTAATTAAATTATTACTTTATCTCTGTATTGAAATGTTGCTATAAAATCATTATATGGAAATGTTGGAGCTCGCTTGGATAATATAATTCTAAGTGAATTGATAATTTGAAGTGTATCAATGAAGTTAAATATATTTATATCCAATGGGCAATATCTTAGGCATTTTAAAATCTCATATTTGTCTTCAGGTGCTTGGGATATGTCACCAAATCTAAATCCTTTAGGCAGATTTTCAATGTTTTTATTTCTGAAACAGATTAAGATTAATAATTTACATACAATTAAGTTAGTGATATTTGTACAACTAATAACAGCTGTTATAAACCAGTTTTTCCTACATATTTTTAATAGCCTAATATTACAATTTAATATATTTTTATTATTATGGTTGATGACTCTATTATACAATGTACAGATGAATAAATCTATCTCGGGAAAGTAATTAAATATGGAAAAACAAGCCAATCTGCTGAAATAGAGAGGCGCCAAAGATCCGCAAGGTGTGCTTTCAGAAGGTAAAATAAAATCCTGAAGAATCAGAAAATTCCCGTAAGACTAGAAGAAAAAATTTTAATCACTATGTACTTCCTGTACTTTCATACGCTGCACAAACATGGTCCTTTACAAAAGCTGTGGTGGAGAGCCTGACCTAAACACACAGATCGGTGGAAATACTAATGCTAAATATTGAATTAAAAGATCAAGTAAGAAATGAGGACATTTAGCTGAGGACTGGATTAGTAGACATAAAATAGCATGTGACATCAATGAAATGGCGATGGGCCAGACAAACAATGAGGCAGATGGATCGATGAAACAAGGTAGTTCAGCAGTAGAGGCCCTAACTGGGAAAGAGGAATAGAGGTCGTCCACAAACACAGTGAACAAATGACTCAAAACTGGAGGCCAGTTTTAAATGGGCAGGATTGGTGTAGAGCAGGGAATTGTGATGGTAGAGAGGAGAGGCAGAACTGCTTTATATCCTGCCTTAGGCAACAACAAGTAGGGGGACTGCCCCAGGCGCTACACTTCCGGAGGCCCTGCGCCCGTAAAAATTTAAATATACAATTACTATATTCTGCTTTAACGTTAACAAGTTAAGCAAAATATTTTGGACTAACGTCTTGGTAAAGTAACCACCTGACCAACATGCCATAAACACACGTGTTTGATAAATGTCCCATTTGAAATTCAACCTTACTCATAAAAAATATCAGTGAAAAACAACAAAAAAACTTGAATGGATGTGAAACGTTTGTTCTCTGATAGGGAATACTTATATTACAGTAGAATCCCTCTAATCAGGACTTCGTTTGTTGGACGGCCGGTTTATCCGAACGGATTTAAAAATATTTAAATAACAGGTTTTATTAATTTTTTTATGTTTTAGCTTTATTAAGTCAACCTCTGTTCGACTTAAAAAATATATAGTTTTTGGAAAAAATGAATTTTTGACAGTTCCGGGGCCTTAGGGTTGGGTGACCAGTGGGATCACTCCAGGCCCTACCCTTGTTGACCTAATATATATGGTGGTAAAGGAAGGGTTATTTCATCTCTACTAGAAACGACCTGCAAAAAAGATTTGCTCCAGGCCCTGTTTTGGCTAAGGTTGTCACTAAGGGGAGACCTGTATGAAACACTGGATGATGATGAGCTGATAAAGAAGAAGAAGAATAAAAATACTTACTTGTCATTTTTATTGATCGATTTACTGATGAGATGAGAACTCATCGCATTTGGGTTCATAAAGCCTATTTACCTACCGCACTCTATCCTGATTGATTCCCAAATGTGCGTTCCCATACATTAACAGCAACCATTAAAACTAGTTAATTACACACTCTTTAATGTTCCCAAGGCCTAAGATTGAGATCCGTTCAGATTGATGCCAACAGTGCCAGATAGTCAAAGGTTAAGTGGACCACCATTTCTACTTGCAGCTCACAGTAACTGCACAATAGCTTACTCTTGTACAGTCCTATATTATGGAATTTTCTCATTTTAGACTTCATTCATTTGCTTGGATGTATTCTCATTTTACTTAACAAATGTTTTCAGCAAATTTAGTTCTAACTTGTCATGGTTGTCCATAAAAGTACAGTCCATTCGAAATAGCATGATAGTAAATCTCTGTATGGTAGTAACTTTTCTGAATAAAAAGTCCCTTTTCAAAAGTTAAATTTCCCTTTTAATTATTCTTAGTGGTAGCACAGACGCATGAGCACATTATAAAATTCCCTCTGTTCTTTATTCCATTTAAGTAATACTATCATGCTGTTTTTAATTTACTTGTATGTACGTATTTATAAAAAGGGCTTGTATTAAAAACTATCAGGGCTGATCGCTTCCTATTACCAGGTTGTCAATAATACAGAACAAAAACTACTTATACATGCTGGCCCAGAGCAGGTAGGTGCAAAAAATACAATAACATCAACTATAATTAGGTACACTATAATGAAAATTTATTCGCCCCAAACCATAATTTTTAAAAGCACGGTGTACAACTCTGTAATAAGCTGCCTTAACTCTTATTTTTGCTTACTTGTGTTTCGGTGAATCCATCATCATCAGAGTATGTAATATCATTGAAACTAACTTTTTTTTTTAAATCTGTAGAAGATATTACATCTTCAGTCATTTGTATAAATCATTTTTATACAAATTACTAAAGATGTAACATCTACAAATTTAAAAAAAAAATTAGTTTCAATGAAATTATATAGGCCTACTCTGATGACGGTGGATCCACTGAAACACATGTAAGTGAAAAAAAAGTTAAGGCAGCTTAAAAAACGTTTGTGAAATTTATTGTATAAATTTATTATATAAAATAAGAATTAATTTCAAGCTGCAGGACGCATTATAAGGATTTATTCTTATACTCTGTTCTTATTATTCTTATTAGTTCTTATTTATTTGTAATAAATAATAATAATAAATAATAAATTAAAATAAATTAATTTTAAATCAGTTTTATACAAATGACTGAAGATGTATCATCTTCTGTAAATTTTAAATAAGTGAGATAAAAATTGTTTTAGTTTCAATTTTTTTATTTACTCTTGATGTTGGTGGATCCACCAAAACACGTGTAAGTAAGAATAAAAATAAAGGTGACGCAGTTTAAAAAGAAGGTTGGTGAAATTATTACATAAATTCAATATATGAAATAGAAAACTCTGTAATAGATTACTAAACTTACGGTGCGTGTGATTTTCCCAATTCTTTTCTTGTTTTTTCCAAAAATTGTTTTTGGATGTCACCGATTTCGACTTGTTCAGGCCATATATTAGCGCATCGAAATAATTTACCAGATTTATCATGAGGTACTCTTTTACCCCAAACAAGATGTTTGTTCACACAAGGCGAATCATACCTGAAATAAATAAATAAATTTTGTCATTTTATTATAGCTGTTAAGAATTTAAAATTAAATAAGGCACCTCTGCGGTGTAGTGGTTAGTATGCAGGACTATAGAAGTGGAATGTCCTAGATTTGATTTCTGGCTATGGTCTGAAACTAATAAGTCAGAACCCACCATTTCATAACCCACAGTGTTGCTAATGTGAATTTGAATAATAAAAATTTAAAAAATAAAATTTAAAAATTTAAAAATCTTGCAAGCTGCCATCTTTATATTATTTTTTAACCTATTTTCTGTATTTCAAATATTTATCAATCACAGTTTATAGATTTATTTTTGATTTCATTTGTTCTGCTTTACAGTTCTTGGGTATTTTAATAACTGAAAAAAAGATGTAATTGGTATGATTTAGTACAAAGTATATTCATAAAGAAAGGGTCATTTGGTCATAAAAAATTATTTGTTGGAAATTTTTTTTTATTGGCAGTTTAAGTTTCCTACAAACCTACTTAATTTTTCTATATAGTCTCAGTTCACTTCTAAGCACTTTTTGTAAAACAGCACCAGCTTCTTTATCCCCTCTGCATAGAAGTTTTTCCACCTGGAAATTGGACCAGCTGACAAAGGCAGTTTTGAGTTCCTCCAACTTGTTTTCCCTCATTGTTACAGGTAACAAGACATGGATATCTTACATGAATGCAGAAACAAAACAACATTCAATGCAATGGTGCCATTCAACTTCACCAAAACCAAAAATTTCAAGTATTCTCCTTTCACGAGTCAGAAAATGATGGCTACTGTTTAATGGAACAAAAAGGGCATTCTTTTGGTTGATTTCAAGGAACATGGGACAATTACAGCTGATGTGTACTGCAAAATGTTCACCAAACTTAGATGTGCAATCCAAAATTGACAGCGTGGAAAGTATTGTCTGAAATAGCCCTCCTACATGACAATGCACTTCCTTACACTACTGCCTGAAGCAAAGAGAATAATCAAGATTTTGGTAGGGGGAACTTTTTAATCACCTACCCTACAGTCTTGATTTTGTACCTAGTGACTGTTTCCTCTTCTTGTAATTAAAACAGTGGCTAGGTGGACAATAGTTTGAAAAGGCTGAGGAACTCATAACTGACGTCAACTGGTTCAATTCCCAGGTGGCGAACTTCTATGCAGAGGGGTTAAAGAAGCTGGTGCAGTCACAAAAAGTGCTTAGAAGTAAATGGCGACTATGAAGAAAAGGGAAGTAGCTTTAAAGGAAATTAAAACCATCAATACAAAAATTGTCCAACATATATTTATTTTTGTTACTAAACAGCCTTTACTTTATAAATATGCCTCGTAATTAGTTAATGTGTTTAGTGACGCAAAGAAAAATCATAAATTTTTAGAAGGAGTGGTGCTTTAGAAATTTTATTTTGGGTAGGCAAGGTTTTTCTTTAACATTCTTTGCTTTATGTAGGGATGAGTTTATATAGTTCACTCCATAAATGACCCCAATTATACTCGTAAAGTATATCTTTGGTTAGACAAAGACCGACCTGCTAAGCCACCACTGATTATTATTATTTAAAGTTAAAATTTGGTGGTTAAAATATGTTTTAGTCTTTCTTTGTGTAATGACACACTTTATGAAGTAAATTTTGATGACTAATGTTTGGTGAATACCTCTTACATTAAATTTTCTAATGTCCATAATCACAGTAATATTTTAAGCCAAACATTTTTAAAACAAGAGATTATGTTCTAAAGGTCACAAATAAAATTTTTAATTTAAGACTTACCCTCTGTCAAATTGTTCCCCTGGATAATAATCATAGTGAGTCTTTTTGTACATATTGTGGTACAGTTCATTTTTTGCTTCATCAAACTCATCATCATTTGTTGGATTCAACAGCTCTTTAATATCATGTTCTATTTATTTAAAACATATACAAAAATTGGTTTTTAAATAGTGTATAATTTTTATAATCATTTGTTTCATGTAATTACCATAATAAGAACTAAACTTTGTGAATTTGAGGTAGTGAATATTCTATGTTCTTAAGTTCAAAAATAAAAAAATTGTTATTTGCAAACAGAAATAATCCAAACTAATTTAATTAATCATCGTCCAAAATAACACATTACAAAACACAGATGCAAAATCTAGAAACAAGAGAAAGAAAAATACCTTGTAAAATGTATGGAGCAAACATTACAGAAATTGGAGAAAGACAAAATAAATAAAAAAAAAATACATTGAGACTTAAGAAACAAGAAAAGTAACATTTTTTGGACACATGAAACTTATAAAAAAAACTGTATACCAGTATACTTGTAATACTGGTATTTACTATTATTATACTATATAAATACAGTACTGTATATTATAATATTTGAAAAATATTTTCAATATTATTTTGCATTGACATGTAACTGCAAACAGCAACAAGGATTTAACAAAACTGAAGATCAATTCAAAGGCAATTTGTATGAATTAGAATTTCCTGCGGAGATTAAGAAAACCTCTAAAGAGAAACAGCAGCTTCTAGACAATAGAAGAGAGTCAAAGACCGAAAATAAAATCAATAAAATGAAAATTTACTGAAGAGAAAAGAAATTCAGAGAGGTAAAGATCTGGAGAAGAAAGGAAGAAAGGAAAAGAAAGTCAATATTATTACGAAGAGGTTTATTGTGACTAAATTCTTGTAAAAATTAAACAGAAAACAACAGAACTAAGTAATTGGCAAAGTGTACTGATAACATGCTATAAGTTGACGACTCCGCTTATCATACAGAGGTCAGTACACTACCCATCCTACTAACATAAGTCAACATGAAAACATTAGTGAAAACATTAGTTGATATAAATATCAAGCGCGTAACTCAAAATGTTACTCACAGACTAACTAGTCCACTACTACAATTAATTGTCAGTGTGCGTAATAAATTTTACTGCTGATGACTGATAAAGAATACTAAATATACCTTAGGCCTAATAGTATGCTTATGTAGAATGAATGTTTATTAAGGATCAATAAATACAATGGGAATACAATAAGTACAATGGGATGTTTATAAAACAACATAGTTAAAAACGTACAATAAATCAATGTAAGAGTAAATAACTACATGATGTAATGTTTAGAGCTATTGCTCTGATGTACTTAGAAAAGCGCACATAGTAGCACTTCCACCCCTCGCATAGTCCACTCTTACCTCGCTGACAATTGTCAACTTATAGCATGTTACCAGTACTGATTTAATTGCTAATCTTAAGATAGCAATACACTTTACTCAAGTTACAAATAATTTTGATGCCGTATCCACAATAGTTCTGATTCTGCATAGCCAATAATGACCCCAAACCAATATAAATTACCACTAAACTAAAAATTATAGAAGAATACAGGGTCGGCCCAATGAGTATCCTAACTAATTTTTTATCTACCGACGGGAAGTGACAGAGGGCAGTCACTATAGGCAGAATTGGTGGTGGAGGATGTTAGGGAACAGAGACCCGACTCAGTTATCTCCGATCCTCCGGAATATGTAGATCGTGAGAGAAGTGTATTTTTGTGGTCATCACTCATCGCCAGTCTAGATATATATCAAAACCTCAAGCAGCATAAAACTGAACAAAACCCCCACTAAAGCTCTTCAAATGCTTCAGATCACTTTAATGGATGAAACTATGAACAAAACAAGTGTTTTTGAGTGGTACAAAAAAATTTAAGAAGGGTTAAAAAGAGGTGCAAGACAAACAATGTTCAGAACATCCAGTTTCGACATTAACTGATGATATGACCAAGCTGCTAAACTTTTGAACTATGATTGTCGGTTAAGTGTGGATGTGTTAGTTGAAGATATTACAAAAATGCTGGTGCATTTGAGAGCAAAGGTCCACCCTGTCAGACTTGAGATCACCAATACCACATTCCATCACGACAGTGTGCCCATTCACATGTACCTCACTACGACCAAGCTGATGGCCAAAAGTGTTATGACAATGCTGCTACAACCCCCCTACAGCCCAGATGTTGCTCCCTGTTACTTTTTTTCTTCCCAAAGCTCAAAAGGAACCTGAAAGGACATCATTTTGAGACAGGTACAGTGGTTCAAGGGCTATGACGTGGCATCTGAACAATGTAGCAGCTGTGTATCAACATCCAAGGGGAGTACTTCAAAGAATTTTAAATCCCTTTATAAATATTTGTAACAGCTTTTTTGTATCTTCAACATGAATACTTATTGGACAAAGCCAGAGTATTACTTAATAAGTTTTAGGTTTCCTAATTTTCCCTCATGAATTTATGTGTGTACTTTGTCATAAAGTGGACCTAACAAACTGGCTCAATTCTTAGAAAAGCCAGATTCTGAAGTGGTGTATCACATAATATTACAATTGATATTAAATGAAAAGCCTGACAAAATGTGAAATACAAAAAGAGTACCTTAATTTTTAAAACCTTTCATTTGTTGAATCAACTTTTACCTTAAAAAGGATTATAAGAGAGTAATTTTGAGAAAAAACTGATTTTTCAAATTCATTATTAACTTTCCTAATAAGCTTATAAAATATACAAACCAAAATATGAGAAAGTTCATGACTTAACAAGGATAATAAAATTATTTTAGTTTTCTTGTAACATTAAATTTTACAACATTTAATAATTTGCAGTATTAAAATTAGGTAGTGTTCAAAATTACCATACATATAAAATTACTGCAAAATTGTACCGCATGTTTACATAATTGTTTTGCTTTGTACATTTTGTTGTTGCATTTCATTTACATAATTGTATCGCAAAATTATAATTTTGCTGTACACTTAGTGTAAAACAAATGATCTACTTCATATTTTAAAAATCTCTATAATTTTTGTTAAATAGATTTAAAATTAAGTCACTAGGATATAGTTTATTAAGGATCAGGGTGTTGTCTAGGTTAGCAGCAGAAAGGCTGGGTTGAACCTCTAGAGGTTTTACTAAGTAAAAACGAGATGGTTTACTATTTCCTTCCTCATTGAGTTAAAAGAGTATGCTTATCAGCATGTCAGGCCCTTTGAAAAGCATCTGCTTTTCATCTTGCAAGTGCCACCTTCACTTTATTCACCACAGGGTCTGGCTGTATAACGAAAGTCATTATTCTCAGAGGCAATCATTCTGACTAATGTCTTTTACACCTCTATTTCTTCTATTCTGAAATAGTTCAATCACATAATTGCCTGACTATGTGATAGGAAACAGAACTATTTTTGTAGCCCTGGAACCAGCAGATTGAGAGTGTAATTAATTTAATGCTCCACCTGCCCATTATGGGCAATGTGATAGATGAAGGCAATGAAATAGATCAAGGTATATTTTAAAGAATATAAATCTCTTTACCTGGATTTTTAATTCCAAAACAAAACGTTTCAGGATCAATTTTAGGCGGTAACTGTGAAGAGTAATCCCTTGTTCTTCCTAATCGTTTGTTCCAATATGAATCATATCTTGTCTCTTTAAATTCTTCAAGCAGACCTTGAAAAATTGACTTTGGTGGTGATTGTATGAGTGATCTCATCTTTTAGAAGGAAAACACAGAAGAAAGCTCATATAACAATGTTAATAATTTTTTTTGTTATTCTAATTTTTGCATTTGTAAACAACAAAAATAATGTTTTTAGTTTCCAAGTTATCATTTACATTTCTTTTGATTTTCTGCTTCTTTACCAAAAATATAAAAGTTTAATCTAATAAGGTATTGAAGGAAAGGCTTAAATGACTTGCAGGAAAAATTGATTAATTGAACTACTGAAAAAAAATTCCTGAGAGTTTTATAAAAATTATCATTAAAATATTTCCAAGATATAGAATTCTTTTACCTGCATATCAACTTTGTAATGGTGGTTAAAACCTACACTGAATTAATCGAAACCACTGTTTTACATTCCGTGACCAGATGCTCTGAACAATAATATAACTGGACTGATCAAAAATTCTAATCAAAGAAATCTTTATCATTACCTAGTATTATCTACATCCAAAATCTTATCATTAGTGGTGGCAGGCCGAGTGGAACACCTCACCTAAGGGAAGGTCTTTGTATGAATTCATACAACTGGGGGGGGGGGGATGGTATGCCCTTAGTGTTTATTTAAGGTCATCGGGAGTCCGGATCCTCACTGGTCATGGTGAGTTTGTGGCTTAGTTGAAAAGGTTCCGTCTCCTGGATGATGATTTGTGCGTCTGTGGGGCGGTACAGACACGAAACCATCTGTTGTACAACTGCCCCGCTCTGGGGGGGGGTCCAGGCAGTGACTGACCCTGGAGCTTCAAGGCCAAGGGGAAAATTGGCCCTCACGGTACGTGAAAGCTTGTACCGTGAGGCGCATAGCTCTCTAGTGTGGGAGTTCCTTGACAAGGTAGCTTCATTCTAGCGTCATCATGTAGTTTAATAAGGGTATTATCCTGAAACAGGTCTGATTCTCTGGTGTCGTTCACTAAATTTTTCCCAGCCGGGAACAAATTAATGGTGACGAGCACTTGCTGGTACAATATAATATGGCGACAAGTCCTAACCATATTTTAAAGTTTAAAATGATTTACTTCTGACCCTTTTATTCTAAACTGTTCCAAAATTTCCAAAAAAAGGACCAAAATTTCTATTTTAATTGTTCTTGATGACAAGCGCCTTGTGTGTCAAGAGGCTTCCCCAACACGAGAGCGAGCAACATGCATCCCCCTGGTTGCCGACCATGCTCTTCCTCGCTCTTGATAATTTTAGATTAGTAAATAAATTAGATATGTGACAATCGCCAGTCACGGTAAAATGAGAGTTCTACGGAGCGGCCTCCGGGTCTATGCTTTAGGGCAACCAATTGTAGGGAAGGTGGCAGGAGAAATGCCAGCAAACTAATTATCATTAGTGAGTTGGATCTTGATGCAAAGGAAACTAGTGTACTTAGTGACAAACTGTTTCTAGATAGCACAAGGGGTAAACAATATCATTAAAACCTGGATGAATCAGTAGAAATGTGACAATGTCCATTTCAAACAATCATCCTAATTGATTATTAACTTAAAAAGAACTGGTGATAATGATTTAAAAAAAATGGTTTCGTTTGTTATTTAATTGCAACAGAATACTGTTTTATTTCACTATAAAAAAAAATCATATTTTTTAAATACTCAAATATTAAAAATAGACAGAAGAATATTAAGAACAGCCATTAATTTCAAGCATCAAGTCCAAGGAAAATGGTGGATAGTCCCCAACAATATAGTTTATAAGGAAAATGAGCCGATATTGGACACAATGAGGAAGAGGAGAGTCGCTTTCTTTGGCCACCTTAGCAGACTGCCTGACTCAAGACTCATTAAACAGCTCCTTGACTACCAAATGAAGAATACGATCCAAAACAAATGGATACAGGAAGTCATGTCAGACATGGGGAACTTGAATATAAATGAAGAAATGATCCAGAGACGAGAAGAGAAGACCATCCTAAGGGAAAAGAGGATAACCCAACTGCCTTTCAGAGAAAGAAGACAGCCGAATGCAGCTGTGGCAGAGAGATTGAGAGCCACCAGGTCAAGGAATATGAAATTGATGTGGGAACGAAGAAAACAGCAGTGTGGTGCCACAACTAACTCCTCAAGGAACGCATGTCCATGAGTGACTTGAGTGCTCCAATTGGGGCGTAAATAAATAAAAAAAAAACTCAATGACTTCATTGTTTATTATTATGTAATGAAGCCTACAGCGAAAACTAAAATATATAAAAATGGAGTTGTATGCAGTCATTTACCTTTGTATAAAAGCCAGCATATTGGTCGCCAAGAAGAGGTGGAAGGGGATAATCAAATATTTTTTTTGGTGTTTGTAGTTCTTCAATATCATAACCGGCATCTGGCTGAAATACTGTCCTGGCAACTGAGTCTTCTTTTTTGTATTCAAGATATCCAGCCTATGTAAACAAAGTTATATTTAGTTTCTGTGAAAAGAGAATGATTAAACTGACATTGTAGCATAGTTTAAAAAAATGAAACAGTACATTAGGTAATGAATGCATTTGGTTAACACTATTGAACATCCCATTCTCTTGATATGCACATATGTTGTAAACTCAATCTGCTATACATTTATTGAAATCAATAAAAAATGAGGATTCTTCCTGAGGGGTTAAAAAGAAATATAAAGAATATGTAAAGCCTCATCTGATACTCATATCAATCAACAAATACCATTCACTATGCCTATAAGTTAAGTGTTTGTAATTTTATTGTTTCCACAATATGAATCATTAAGACAATGTACAAAAAGCTTTATTAAAAAAGAAAATATTATAAATAAAATTATATTGACTTAATAGCCTACATTTCTTTAAAAAATATTTGTTCTTTATATAAAATTACTAACTGGATGAATTTTGGGACTCCTGTCAGTGAATCTCCCTGCATAAGCATTACCAGTAGCCATAATTTTCTTTCTGTATTTATATAGTAAATTAATAAAAATAAATAAATATAAAAATTTTAAATTATGGATAGCATAAATTGTTTGCCTAGCTACAGTGATTATTTTTCAAAAATCCTATTGTTTATACCGTTAATAAAAAACTAAACAAGTTTTCTGTTGTATTTTTGAATCAAATAAAAATATATTAATTTAAAAATGCATAACATAATTAATGTAAATACAGTTAAAATATTTTATACAGTCGTTAATCTCTGCTTTTAATTAAATGGCATACCTCGAAAGTAGGTGTATGTTGATGTTTTTAAATTACCGCCATCTCCATTTACAACATGAATGACAACGGAAGTATGTAATTGGCGTATATTGAAAATAGTTCCAAAAATCTTCGTCCTCCAATTTACATTTTCAAAAAATATTAAGTATCTTTCAAAGTTATTCTAATCTAAATACCATAAATCCCTTAAGTTTTTAATTCGAAATCGTAATCAAAAGTAAAAATTAATCATTAAACTTGTTAGTGTAAGTGATGTGGCTGTTCTCCACAGTAGAGGGCGGTGCGCTGTGGTCGAGTGAGTGAGCCCCAGTTACCAGTAAGGCTGCTGTTTACAAGATTAGTTTAAGTTCTAATTTTATAGGAATTAAAAGTGAGTATTTAGTTCGTTTTTGGAATCAAAGTGATATTGTTATATGTGTATTTTTGGTGTTTGTAAAGAAGTTATTTTAAATTAGTTTTAGAAAGATCGTTTGCATAATAGGCTAAGTTTTCTGAAAATGGGAGTCTCTTCACAGTGACATGAATATATTTCAGTTTCTGTAATAATACCGTACGTACAAGTTTTGTTTAATTAATTTCAATTATTCTGACTCTTGTATAACATTAGAGTGTGAGTATATAAAACTAATACTTCCAATTACTTAAGTATTTAGAGAATTGCGTCTCATCTCAGCTGTCAAGAGTACCTAATATTCGGCCATTGAATGGCATTTGGCAAGTCAGCTGATTATATGTTAGGTTTTTAACAAAGGATTTGTTTCCTAAATTAAATTAAAATGTGGTGTAATTATAAATTCAGAGAATAAATAAATTTTATTAATTGCTCATTTATGATTTAACTAGTAATACACATGTTTAATTTTTATGGTATTTTAATGGGTTTCTTTTATCCTTGAATTTAATTTCATAAACTCTTGCAAGTTTGCACTGTGTTATTGCTTGTTTTCCTTGTTATGTACGCAAGTAAATTCCAGTTTTAGGGTTTTTGTGCAGTAGAAATGTTTTTGTTAATATAATGATTCATGTAGTTTAATTGGCCTAATGTCTTATCTAAATGTTAGTTAAAATTAAGATAAGCCCTCATTTAAATAAAAGTTCATTGTTTTAATGACTAGGCTACTGTTTTCTCCAAATTGAATTATCTTAAATAAAATTAGAGTGATTTTAAATAGGTAAGCCTACACTCTTTTTAGTAGAGTGGAGTAAATTAGTGGTAGATTATATTTGTAGATATTTTTGAAAGTGAACATGTAGTTAAATAATCTTATAATATGCTGTCATAGCTTCTAAAACTGAATCTCAGTTTATAAAATGAAACATCGATCCTTAAATTTTTACATTTATATCATTAAAACCTCTACCAAATCTTGTTTTGACAATCAGCCATTTTGACATTTTTTAATGGAAGAGGCAATCATGTAATCTTATATTTTATGTTGTGTGGTTATTACTGACACTGGTTGATAACCTAGGTAAGATCAGTTGCAGGATTTTGTGGACTGTAAGAAGAAAACATGATTGTTGGTGAAAATGAATAATTAAACAAGTTTTACGAGTTGTTTGATTGTAATTGTCGCATATTATTTATATCCTACTTTAAATTGTTTATGATTTCTGATTAGTACTGGAAGTTCTTGAATTTCATTCTATTTGATGCTTCTCCCTATTGTAGTTTAGGCCTACTTACCAATAGACATGTTCTTTTGATCTTCACATTCCCTTTGTGACCTGATTATGCATCTTAACTGATGGTTTATGTACGATATGACTCCTTACATAGAGAATGAAACGGTGTTTCTGATTGATTGAAATCCAATTTTTCTTGGTCAAAACTTTTATGTAATAATTTTCCACATTTTGTCTACAATATGAAATTTTGTGTATGGCTTATTCAAAAGTTCAGTAGTTTTGTAAGGGATCATTTTTTAAAATATGTGGAGAAATTTGTATTAAATATGTTAATTCTGTTGAAAACATTGAGTTTGAAAATTCTACCATAATTATTTGAAATCTTTCATCAAGAGTCCTTTCATGAATGCTGTTAAAAAGCCAAGCCTCATTATGATGTCATACTGTAAGGATCTTTCTTTTGTTTACACAACTTACAAGAGGTTTTAAAATATGACTGCATCAGTTAGTTCTTATGGCTCAGTTAATCCGTAGTGACTTTTGTTGCTTATATTTCTTTCTTGTTAAATGTAACTGGCCTAATTGCTGTATTATATATTTAAATCCATCACTAATATAAAAGATCCCAAATAACCACAGCCCTCTGGTGATCAGTGCAGCAAACTGTTGATATAGATACTGAAGTCACGAGATTGCTTTTTACGTATGGATGGGCTGTGAGGAAGGGAAGTGAAATATTTACAGTACTGCCAACCTCAACAGTGAGACACTACTCGTACATTTCGCTACCGTGCAATTTCTAGATACATTTTGTAAGCTGTGGTTTATTCCAAGAAAATGTTTTCTTCATAAACCTTATAAGAAATAAATATGACCTATAATATTGCCTATAGGTTAATTACATGACTTGAAATTTTTGATTTACTGTAATTACGAATGAATCTCCTTCTTTACTATTGCTGTCATCGACGTTTTCATTATCAGTTTTTCTAGTGCCTACCTAACCGTTTTCTTTTTTTACCAGGTGTCAACAAAACTATTAAAGAATAGCTTCTTCATGTCTTTAATTTCCTTCTTTATTTTCTGAATTGTGGAAAGAGAAACATCACAGTAGTTAGCCGCTCACTCACGGCTTTTGTTAAGAGGCACGGATAGGGATTTTTGTTTAGCTTCAACTTCACAACATTTTATTACATTGGGTTCAGCACTGTTAGATATTTCGACCACGTTTTCAAGAAACTGACATTTGTGTTTACGGTAACAAACAGTTATATTCGTACGGAACGGAACCTACAAAAGGTTCCGCGATATACTGAATAAGCTCTGGGTATAATATGAGTTATGTTTGTCTTACTGAAGTTAAAGCAGTTGCGCATGCGCACTGATGCTTTCCCCTTTACCCCTCGTTGTAAACAAGGGCAAACTCATAACTCAAGTGACTATATTTAATTTATCTTGTGCACCAATCTGACATTATATTTTAGCCTATAAATTTACTACCTTTTCAAGTGCTTAATTTGTATGCTCTACTTACACGTGTTTTGGTGGATCCATCTTCATCAGACTGTACAAAATATCTTATGAAACTTAAATTTTATAAACCTATAAGACAGTTTTATACAGATGGTTGAAGATGCAACATATTCTGTAGGTTTTAAAAAAAATGTAAAGTTTCATATGTGATATTTTATATATACATGGATGATGGTGGATACATTAAAACAAATGGAAGTAGATCATAAGGATCAAGACACCTGAAAAGGTTACTGAAATTATAAAATGGAATTGATTTCAACCCGCAGGATGTATTAGAAATATTTATTTTTGAATCAAACAGACATTAATAATTGAATTTCTGTTAGTCCTTGTCTTACCATACTTTTTCATTCATGTAGGCTAAGCAAATGTAGTTTTCCAAGATAGATTTCAAAAAAGTGTATGGTTATTTTATAAATTGTGAGTTTATAAATGGCATCACAAACTGAAGTTAAATTTTTTTATTCGTGCTGTTCTTCATAGCACTTGTAATATTGCGTCTTGTTTACAAAATTAGATCGATAGCAGTCACCCAGTATCACTTATCCTCCAGGGGTTGAATGCATTATTGATCTTTTATCATTTTTAATTATATAGAATAGCTATTTGTAGGTGTAGCATAAATTATATACAACTTGTATAAGCCATGAAACAACCTGTTTTACAAATAAACATTTGTTTCTGTGATTAAACAAGAATAAAATGAATTATGATTTTTCTGCCAATTTATTAACCTACATTTTTATGTAAGGGTACTTAATGAACATTTATTTTAAGTAAATACTTTGTATTTTAGATTGAACAAAATGTTTTTTGTTGTTACCAATCGCCAATGCCGGCCGCATTGGCGCAGTTGGTAACAAGCTCGCCTCTCATCATGCGGTCCTGGGTTCAAATACCACTCAGGCATGGCATATTTTCATACGTTACAAAAAATCATTTCATCCTCCATTGTACAAAAAGTTACACCCCAACGTCTTCGCTAATGACTGTTGTAGTTGATGCGACGTTAAATAAATGAATTAAAAAAAAAAATGTTTTTGTTAATACAACCCTTTTAATATGCATTGTTATATCACAATTATATTGTTTACTGTAATTAGTGTCAAATCATAATATTCTATTGTCGGGAATTGTTAAGAGGTTTTTTGGCCTGCCTTATTTTATTGCCAAACTTTTAATTAATAAAATTTGTAAATGTCAGATTGATGAAGGAAGTAAATGTTGAAAGATTTTTAAGTATTTCTTGTTCATTTATAGTTTTCTGTACAGGGGGCCCCCCTTTGTTTTGTCTTAAAACTTTTGAGTTGAGGATTCCTTTTCCTGTTTTGGGTTCCTTTTTTATATATTTTTTTTTTTTTATTATAATCATTGAATGTTCTTTTATTATCATTGTTTACTCATTATATTCTATTGATTTCTTTCACTTTGATAATATTGGTCTTCATTTATCTTGTGTAGTGTATAATATTTAATGTGAGATAAGGTTTATTTATAATTACAATAAAGATTTTGTTTAAGCTTGTTCATACATTGTCAATTTTAAATTCTGGGTTATAGTATAGTGTCATTTTTATTCAGTTAGCTTGTAATATGAACAACTCACAGTCCTTCATAATGTTATCTGTTGTGTTGTAGGCCTATCGTTGTAAAATAGCCTATTTCTTATTTCTAAGGATATATTCATTGGTTTATGAAATTGTTTTGAAACTGCTCTTTTATTAATCACATTTCGTTTGATTTATTACAAAATTTTAAGATACTTTATCAGTACTTCTTGCATAATAAAAGAAAATTCTTTATGTATGTAACTGTTTCTTTAAAAGAGTTTTCTTTTTGTTCAGAATTATTTAACCATTTACATGTTATAGCATGTGTTTTTATGATCATTATTCGATCGTTTTCAGTTTAGATGTATAACAAGTATACATTTCTGTTTAAAATAACTTTTTATAAAATATTAACGTATTTTCATTATACAAAAATACTTATCAACTTATTTTATAATTATTCCAACTGCAGTAAATGTAAAACTTACTTCAGCGATTACAGCTAAAATTAATAAGATAATTTATTCATGGACCAGGTACTTATGTTTTTTTCTGATAGTATACTGTATTTTAAATCTGTGTCATGTCTAGATGAATGATAAACATTTCAAATTGCAATAAAAATATAATTTAATTTTTTATACCATTACTGGAAACTGGTTTTTACAAAGTAGCCTAGTACTAAAAAATTAGTTATTATTTTTGATACTGCTCGTGACAATTTTTTGTATTAAATTTTATTTTATTTGAGGTACCTAATATATCTTAAATGATTTACTGAAAATTGGCAAAAATATTAACTATGTTAGATCTGTATTATTTAAGATTTATTTTCAGTACGCATATTTGTCGAAATCTACCACAATAATCAAATTATTACACTCTGTAATCTGTGTGTAACAAAGGGTCTGCAGTGTTATCACAATGTCTGTAGTTAGATAGTAATGGTAATTTAATATATTTGCTATTTATCTTTATGAGTGTTAACAATTGAAAAAGCGGGCGTTGTAAGATTACAGTTTTTAATTTAAAAAGTAAATTTCTGTTATATTCATAATTGTAGTCTTGATTTTAATGTGTTAATTATTTTATTACAATTATTTCCAAATGAATAATTTGTATTAACAGTCAGTCAGTTATAATGAATTGTATGATTATATAACTCTTATCGGTTTGGTCATACATAACCTGTACTTGCCTTAATAAAACAATTTAAGTTGTTCTGTTATTGGTTTATTACTTTTATTAATTTTTGTTTACTTATTAGTTATTTTACTAGACCAGTGGTTACCGGTGTTCTTTGATGGTTGGGGTTTAATTAACGATACTCTCCCTAGAATGGTCGGTCTGAGTCTGTACATGACTACACGTCATACACATCATCTCATCGGGTCATCGGGTTGCTTATTGTTCTGAATTAAACTGATTGCAACGT
This sequence comes from Catonia carolina, assembly GCA_035578175.1. NCBI lineage: Eukaryota > Metazoa > Arthropoda > Insecta > Hemiptera > Achilidae > Catonia > Catonia carolina. The sequence continues at coordinate 90,455,596 of JAQMRL010000002.1, forward strand.
ACATAAATTAGGGATAAAAAGTAGTACGAGCTATTTTAAAAATATAGAGAGATATCTAAAAAGTGTCAAGAATTCAAGAGGTGATTGCCAGTGTGAAAAGAAAGAGAAAGCTTTATACTAATATTTGTCCCAAAATACTTGGTTCATCCACCATCTTGTTTTTTAACATAAATTTGTTTTCAAGAACAGTAAAGCATCTTCAGTTGAATAGGATACATAGAGGTTTATTTTTATAAAAATTATGAACATGATTTGTCAATCCATTAAAAAATCAGAGCCATGTAAAATTTTAAATCTAATTTCTTTATAGCCAGCCACTAGTTCTTTCAGATTTAATGTAATTGTCAACATCTCCATCACAGTTACGGTCACACATGGAACAGTTCCAGCATCTATATGTTTCTTTTCCTGGTCAACGAATATTTCTTCACTGGTATATATTTTCCCGTTGTATAGTGGTAAGCACAACTGGCTTCTTTGCCAGTGTCCCGAGTTCAACTTCTGGCCAGAACTAGCATGTTTTCATTACTCATTTTCTTCTATCACTTCTCATTATTCATTATTTGTATTACCAGTAATAATTATTGTATAACAAACAAACAAATACTTCATATTACCATTCTCACAAATGGCAACAAGTTGCACCCATATTCATGAGAGATGGGATGTTTAATTCTCTCTGTATTGCTTAATGATACTGCTCAGAAGTATTAACTTTGAGTTCTGTTCTTATATTAATGGGTTCCTCTGATGGTTTCTCCTTGTATACGCCTTTTAGACTTCAAAAATCTCAACTCTGCTGCCTGAACACAAGATGCTTTTTGTGGCTGTTCCAAACCTCGCTCTATAGTATGTTAATACAGGCACAGCTGATACTTGTTAGAATTATATATTTAGTGATGTCATCTGAAAAGTTCATTGTTTTATGCCAAATTTTTTTTTTTATTATTCCTAATTTGTGTACGTTACAATCTGTTCAATTCAGAACAATAAGCAACCCCATGACCCAATGAGATGAGGATGATGTGTATGACGTGTAAATGAGGTATAGTCTTGTACAGACCCAGGCCGACCATTCCTGAGAGAGTATGGCTAATTGAACTCCAACAATCAAAGTACACCGGTAACCACTGTCTAGTATTCAAATCCGTATAAAAGTAACTACCTTTACTAGGATTTGAACCAGGAACCTTCGTCTCCGAAAAGCAGCTGTTAAACAGCTGATTTTGGCGACTACTTTACCTCTAGACCAACCCGGTGGGTTTTATGCCAAACAAATGACATATTTATTTTGAATCCAGTATAAATAAAAACAGTATAATAAAAACTTTTGCTAAAGATTCTTGATTTTAGTAAAAGAGAAAATGAAAGTGGTTATAAATTTAAAGTAAAACACTTTTTAAAACCACTTAGTCTACAGTATATATTGTGATTTTAAATTAGGGTTTTGGTGTATTTTTTATTAAATTAGTATTGTTATGACCTCCAAGCCCACCTAGTGTAGAGTTACTTTAGATGTTATTAACAACTTTGTTTGGTGACCATACTGAATGAACACCTTTAAATGTTATTATTAATTTATATACCTATATAAAAATTAACTTTATGTAGCAATCGAATTAGGTAGTACGTAGTTAAAAATGAAAGCTATAAAGAAGCTGTTATATTATTTATAAAAGTCTGATCAGCTTTTGCTGGTGTTTGTATCTGGTTTTCATCTGATACTTTATACATTCTTGTATTATTTACTTTATTGTTATTATTGTATTACTAAAAGATGTGGGCATAAGAGAAGACGAGTTGAAATATGTTATACAGCCTTTGACTGAATTCAGATTCCAGTAAGTGATGTTTATTTTATTAGAAGACTTGAAAAAATCAACTGTAAAATAAGTTAGAATATAAAATTAGTGGCCAATGATATTATGAAAATTTCCTGTTGAAATGAAAAAAATTTTTGTTTGTCGTATCTTTATTGAACTTTATAATTTTCATTTTGGTCTTACATTTGCTGGTGTTTATGATTTGATAATTATATTAATTTATATTGAGGGTTTGATGTAAATTTTTTGAATTATCAGCAATTCATTATTTTGTTAGTAGGCTACTTAAAAAAGTAATATATGGTTACTCTATTTTGGTATTGAAGTAGGTTCAACTACAGCAAAATATCTGCAGGTTTTCATTTTCTATGGAATTATATTAAAGATTATTTGGCAGGGGTTAAGTTGTTAAATCTCTAATATTAATATTCTAGTTTACATTTAAAATATTTATAGCTAAGGAAACCAGTTTTAAATGGAATATTATATAATTATACTACTTTTTAAAATGATTTAAAGATTGTTTTCCTTAAATATCTTTTCAAGTTTTTTAAACAGTTCTTGGAATACAGAATTTCAGTAATATAAAAAGTATAGCCTCCCAATTTCTTTAGTTCTGTAGTGCATGATAAATTATTATTTCAGTTGACCCTTGATTTACACTGTAGTTCCAGAAAATTTTGTTTTATAGTCGAATCACGTGAATTAAACCTCACATATAGTGAAAAAATACAGATTATGTTCTTGTTAAATGAATGGTTCAACGGAAAATATTGCAAGTAACAAAATTAAATTTTTACAGAAAGTGAAAGATACCATCTGATTCTTAGCTGTATAACGATTTTTCACTGTGTGACGATTTTGTTTCAATAATTTCCGAGATTTTAGTTCCACTTCTGTTAGAATTCACTTGTTGTTTAGGTCATCAGCCAAAAGGCTGGTTTGAACCTGTAGAAGTTTTACTAAGTAAAACGAGGAGTGAGGTGGTTTACCGTTGCCTTCCTCACTGAGTGGAAAAGTATGCTTATCAGCATGCCGGGCCCTCTGAAAAGCACATATTTTCCACTCTGCAAACGACACCTTCACTTCATTCACCACAGGGTCTGGCTGTATAATGAAATTCATTACTTTCAGAGGAGATAACTCTGATTAGTGTCTTTTGCACCTCTACCTCTTCTTTCTTAAATGATTCAGTCATTTAATTGGCTGATCATGTGATAAGAAACAGAACTATTTATTTTAGCCCTGCAACGAACAGATTGAGTGTAAATAATTTGACACTCCACCTGTCCGTCATGGGCAATAGAGTTCACTATTATGATCAAATAGAGGATTTATAGAACGTATTCTACTGAACCTCACTTTTGTAAATTTTGTCACTTGCAACGTTTTTCTGTTGAGCCATTCAAATTATGAATAATAATACATAGATTACTATGCTCAAAAAAATCTGCTCTATTTTTTTTATACTGTTATCACTATGATTTTAATGGCATTATGTAATAAAGAAAAATTGTGACAGTTTAGTTTTTAATTACTTCATTTAAAAAAAACTATTATTGTGGACTGTTAGGCCATGTTTAATAATAGGAGTCTTTGTTTTTCCTTGTGTAATACTTCTATATTTTGTAGTTCTTATTGAAACCGCCAACTATGTTCACTGGATCTTCACCAGAAGTTTTGAGTCACTTAATTCCATATCATTTGATAAAATAAATTCATTTAAAACTTGTGCCTGAAAATCCTTCTGGTTGGCTTAACTGTCTACATCTTTATTTATTTATTCTCCATTTTATGTCTTTATCACGTCTTTTCTTGGGCTAGGCCTTTACAGCTTCGAGCCAAAGATTCTTCCTACTGCTGTTTAATGTTTTTTTGTTGTAACATGTCTGTTGTTTTACATTTGCAATGGAATCAGCAGTAGTATTTTCCAGCATTCTCTCTAGAGTTAAAAATTTGTCCTCTCCATATCATCAAATAGCTTTGTAACAACAGAAACATAATGCCTAAGGCTAGGGTCGTTCGGGATCTGGGTATAATATATAATAAACTAACTTAGACTACTAACAAATATAATTAGATTACTTCAATTAAATTGATACAAACCTTAAGCTTAAACTAAATTTGACTAACAATAGAATACTGTCCTTAAGAATCAAAACAATTGATTCTTCCAGTCCATAACCACTTGAAACTACTTGTATGCATGCATACTATTTACATAGTTCAGTACTGGTTCAAATTCAAGTATTAACACTGCTGACCACAAAACGCTAACTGTTTTTATACCTGGGGTCTGATAGTTTCCGAACAAACGGGATCTTTCTAACTGTTATGCTGCTATTCTGGAACATAATAGAAGGAATTGAACTAAAACAAATGTTTCTACAAGTTTTGATTTCCTAGAACTCCTTTTTTTAAAACGTCTCATTCATCACAATTTGCTATTCTTGTTCAACACATTTCTTAAAATGAATAATTTATTTGCTCAACCATTTTCAAAATATAGTACATTGTGTTTTACAATAATATTGTTAAACACTTTTGCAATTTGCAACCAACTTTTGTTGGTCAATTTTGCAAATTTCAAAGTGTATATTATACACTTTGAAAGTTCCATTTACCGGCTCATCAAGGGGTTGCAAAAGTGGTGTAGTTTTAGCAGGGAGAAACTCAACATGGATATTTTGATCAGCTTATTGGTGAACATTACAGTTGTCTCAAGACAAGAAAACCTTTCTATGCAGGATTTTTCAATATAAACCTAATTTGTCAGACTATAAAATAAAATGCGTACTGTCTATCATAATACGAGGGGTGTTCAGAAAGTTCGGGGAAAGGTGGTTCAGCGTGCTATTGTCATGACCTATGGCAATGCTTACGTAATCACCTTTGAAGAACCCTTGTGAGCACACATATACTTGCTCCATCGATTCTGCCATTGTTGGAAGCAGTGGTGAAAGGCTTCTTTTGGAATCTGTTGGAGCTGAATCTTCGCATTTGATTTAATGCCCTTCCTTGGTCTGAGAGACAATGTTGTGTGCACTAAGATGATTGCTTTTTCGGCTTCAGATTATAGGTGAACACCCAAGACTTATCATCAGTGATTATCTGTTGGAGGAATGTAGGATCCTTTGAACTTGTCTCAAACAGTTCGCTGGCAATATTGTCATGCAACATTCCATCAGATCTGTGTTCAACAGCCTCGGAACAAACTTCACACTGATAACGTCTCATCTTCAAATCATCAAAAATGGCATGAATTGATCCCTGTGTGATACCAACCTTCATTTGCCAACTCTGCGATTGTTTTTCTTCGATCATCTAGAATCAGTTGTTTCACTTTTGTAATCATTTCGGGATGTTGATGGTCTCGTGCTGAGCTCGTGTTGTCCTCTAACGTCTCTGTCATTTCTTAAACCATGCAGACCAGTCGTAAACAGCGGATTTTTTTAGTGCATTATCACCATAAACTTGCAGAAAAGCTGTATTTTTGAAGCCGACTTTGTCAATTTGCATATAAACCTGATGTTCGCACGCTGTTCGAACTGCGACATTATATTGACTAACATGCATGGAGCACTAAAACCTCTACGCGCTGTCCAAACATGTTCAAACAAGAGTGTGCATGCAATCATTTTGCTAGTTCGACTGTCTTATCGCTTGTTTGGCGACGGCGAGGCAATTCCAGGAACTTTTTGAACACTCCTCATATGTATTGTATTCATATGTATGTACTCTATCTTTAAAAAATATGGTGTGAAACACTCACACAACTTTCTCTTGCCAGTGCAGATAATTAACAATAAACCTAACATTAGTAATAAAACATAAGAAATAAACAAAAAACTAACCTCAACAAACATAACCTAATTTTAATCATGAGTGAAAGACGCAAAATGAAAATCGACCTCAGTTTGGCTTAGAAATACGGAAAATCACTCTTTCTCTCTAAACTAGGCTCTGTAGAGAAAAATGCTTTAAATAAAAGTTGTAGATCTTTTAATTTTCTATAAATTTAATTATATACACTTTTGTCGTAAAATGCATACTAAGGCCGAAATGTTAAAAAAATCGATTTTTCTCACGTTTTCTAGAGAAAAAAACAGAAATTCGCAAATTACCGCTAAACTAAGCGTTATACAAAAAAATGTTTGAAATAAAAGTTGTAGAATTTTAAATTCTCTACAACTTTTATTATATAACGTTTTGCGCTAAAATGCATATTAAAGCCGCAATCTTAAAAAGAAAACGTTTTTACGTAAAAACAGCCTCACGCAGAATTTCAGCAAACATGGCGCCTACCCTATCTTGTAGAGAATTAAAAATTTAGTAAACCAGGCGATTTTTAAAAAAATCGTAGGACCAGTTTTTGAGAAAATCGCAAAAAAGTGAAAAATTATACGAATAAACTACTACTTCCGGTTGACCGATTTTGATGAAAATGTTCGTGTCGGGTCCGGTAGTGGTAACTTAAGTTTCAAGTTTCAAGTTCGTACGATGTTCCGTTCTTGAGATATTCTGTTCACACACAGACCAATCGCTAAAAACATGTTTTTTGGGTTCAGGGGGTCTGAAAACGTATAGATCCGGTGAAAACTCGATTTCGAAAAATCGACATGAAAACTATATATTCATATAGGCAAGAGAAAGTAAAAACAATCTGTTTTACAAGATGTGATAATGACCACATATTGGGAGTATATGTACCTAATTTATTCAATTATTCAACAGATAAATAGTTCTAGTACAGAATTTCAGAAATACAGAGTTTGTAAATGTATTGTGTAGGCATAATAAATAATTACTCAAGTTCTATAGTATGCTTTAAAATATTGGTAATAAAAGATATTATTTAACAGCAAAGACAAAATAAAACAATATTGAAAGGAATTATTAGATTGTGTATATTTTGATTACTCATTAGATTACTTAGTAATTTTGATGATGCAAGTACTATGACTAATATTTTTATGACAGAAGATTCGGCTGTACAACAGCTCTTATTCAAAAATTTGTTCTTGTTTAATTTAATATATTTATTTTATTTTACTTCTATAAGATAAAAGTATATTCTTTAGGCCTCTGTTTTTCCAATAACTGGTTTTTAATGCGGTTTTTCTTTTACATAATATGTACTATATATAAAACATATTTTTTTTTAGTTTATTTAAAGTCACATCAATGTCATGACAGTGTAACAGGAGGATTGGGTTTTGATTTGTGAAAATTTCCAGACCCTAGCTGGGAATTGAACCAGTGATCTCGGCATTGTAGGTTAGCCTGTTAACCATTTAACTGCGGGAGCGGTTGCGTACCTTTTAATATAATAAATTCGCCTTCCTAATATATTCAATATATTAAGATCTTCAGAAGTATAAAAGTGACTTAATTACTGTCATTAAATTTTCTGTTATTAAATTAATGCACCTGTAATTCCTGCAACTAATATAGTTATTTAAAACATGAAATTGTGTTATTAAATTTTTATTTGCTGCAGACATGCTCTTGATGTTATTTTGTAACTATAGGTAATCCAATTACAGTTTTATATTATTAATGTATACCGAAATCATGTTCATTATGATATTGCCAAGTTACAATATTGTCACATTTTATTGGGTAAAGTACTATTGGCTTAAACCTGAAGCTTCGTGGTGGATAATACCCTAAAACAATAATTACTACCTTCTTTTTTTGAAAAAATATGTACCGTTGTATATTAAATCATTTGTTCAGTTCCGAAACAATATTTAAAAATTTGATCTGAAGTGCAATTTAAGTTGAATAACGGTGTGCAAAAAATTTCAACGTAGCAGGAAAATAAAATGTCCTCTTAAAAATTTATTTTTATTGTGTTCATAAAAAATAGGAAATCACTCTCACGCTAAAAATATTCCAAATAGGTTTTTTAGTTTATTTAAAGTTGCATCGATAGCTGGGGTATTAGCAACTACTGTGGGTTTTTGTACCTTAACGGTGGTTTTAATGTGTTAAAATTTCCAGACCCTAGCCAGGAATCGAATCCGGGACCATTCGCTTTGTAGGTTAGCGTGCTAGTCACTACGCCACGGAGGCGGTTTCAAAATACATTATTTCATTAATTTTGGTTTAGAAGGTTTTTTTGGAAATGTTCGGTTATCTGGATGTTGGCACTTAATGCATAACTTACGGACGTCCGGTAAACCGGATTTTATAACTACGTAAAAGATTTTGACGTCCTGTTTTTTCGAAAGTTGGTATTGAAAGGGTTAAAGCATCTCTTAAGGCAGCAAACCAAATTCTTGTGTGACCCTTCAAATACTACCAATAACCGTAGTTGATAACGTGCTCGCGTTTCATTATGCGGTCTTGGGTTCGAATCCCATTCAGGCACGGCATATTTCATACGTTACAATAAATCATTTCATCCTTCACCGTCTGCATTAGCAGTAATTGCAGAACAGTCTGACGTTAAACAAAAAAAAAATCAATATCAGTGGAATTGTTGGTTAGCTATGCGATGTTTGTAAAAAAGGGACATTCTCTATCAATGTAAAGATCTTTTTGACTTCTGAAATTGTTTTATCGTAGAAATTTCTCGTTATGCTATAAAATTACAACTAAGTTAAAAAATATTCATTATAGCAGAAATTAAGCACATTTTTTCATTCTTTTGAACAAAAATTAGAATGTTTGACTTCTCGTAGTTGTCATTAATAGTTACCTTGGAATCTGAAAAGAAATACATACAATGATATAAATAACTTGACATCATTCATACTTCATTTACATATTATTTCATCCTAAATGTTTTCATTTCAACTTTTAATCTCATCACTATCTTATACTTTTTCCTTATAATTCGAGGGGTTAATGTCAAACAACACTATCTACAAAAACCTTATATTTTATATTTTTCAGGAGAGCGAAAAAACTACTTCTGATCTGATTTTCTTCCTATTGTCTCAGTTATTTATAGACGTAATAAACTATATATTTAGTATAATTTAATTAGTTGAATTTACTTCTTAATGGTAATTGGTAATTGCTCTCCTGGAAAACCTAATTTTTCAGGACAGCAATTACCAATTGCCATTAAGAAGTAAATTCAACTAATTAAATTTTGTAGATAGTTTTGTTTGACATTAACCTCTCAAATTAATTCATCAGTCTGTAGATATGAATTTTGGTTATGTAATTTTTTTATGTAATTTAGTACAAAAAAATGTTATGGATAAATTAATTGTGGCAAACCATTCTGAATTTCTTGAATCGTTACTTTAATTTTAAACTTGCTGTTTAAACTGTTTTTGACGTATCTACAAAAATAAGTTTCAAAAAGAGTACTTCATTACAACAGTTATTTCGTGCAGTCTGTTTTATAAAATTGTTATAATCAATTCTTAAGGGGAGACCCAATCTTATCTCATATAATGCTATGTATTTTTTTTTATATTAGGCTTCTCTTTTAGTTCCCATACATGTCCATTTTTTGTTATTGTGTTTTCGTTAAATTTATATGATTTTTTACCTGGAAAAAATGTCAGAATTAAATTGTTGCTAAACCTCAGAACTAGGTTAATAATAGTGAACACACCCTGAAAATTTTAAATTGATATCTGTATGGTTGCTAAGATACATGACTTAAAAGTGAAGATAATACAATCTACAGGAAATTAACTTTATATTGAGTAAAATAAAATAACACTTTCTTATTAAAAGAAAAAGAATAGTGTGTACATACTCGTCAAGTTTTTTGAAATCAAGATGCTTTTTTGCCTAGAAGCTCGGCTTTTGCCTAACTATTTCTAAGAAAATATCATATTTCCCCCCGGTTTTATTCAGACTTTTTATTTTTGGTGTCATCATTAAAATATTGTTACATAAACGTATAGATGTAATAAACTATATATTTAGTATAATTTAATTAGTTGAATTTACTTCTTAATGGTAATTGATAATTGTTGTTTGGAAAAAATAGGTTTTTCAGGAGAGCAATTACCAATTACCATTAAGAAATAAATTCAACTAATTAAATTTTGTAGATAGTTTTGTTTGACATTAACCTCTCAAATTAATTCATCAGTCTGCAGGAAATTCACTTTATGTTGAGTAAAATAAAATAACACTTTCTGTTTAAAAGAAAAAGAATACAGTGTACATACTCGTCAAGTTTTTTGAAATCAAGATGCTTTTTTTTGCCTAGAAGCTCCGCTTTTGCCTAACTATTTGTAAGAAAGTATCATATTTCCCCCCAGTTTTATTCTCATCTTTTCCATAAGTAAGACTTTTTATTTTTGGTGTCATTAAAATATTGTTACATAAACCATAAAAAGAAGTGGTTTAAAAAAGTGCTTTGGTGACCACTACCTGACAATATTATTAAACGATTCATTTGGATTTTTTTTCTCTTGTCATTTTTTTAGCAATTCAGGAGCACAAAGAGCTTCAGAATTGGCATTATGATGAATAAAAATAACAGGCAAATGAAAATAATCTTTTGGTCGTATTTTCTCTTTGCTAATTGGCGCTGTCTAAATTTACACCATTTGTCTTTATCTGATGGACATGCTAGTCTAATTTTTTTGAAATAAAGATGCTTTTTTTGCCTTACTATTTCTAAGAAACTATTATATTTCCCCCCTGGTTTTAGTCTCATCTTTTCCATAAATAAGACTTTATTTTTTTTGTTGTCATCATTAAAATATGTCACTTTGTTATATAAACCATAAAATAAAGTAGTTTAAAAAAAGTGCTGTGGTAACCACAACCTAACAATATTATTAAACGATTCATTCGGATATTTTTTCTTAAGTAATTTTTTAGCAATTCGAGAGCACAAAGAGCTTCAAAATTGACATTACATGATGCATAAAAATGACAGGCAAATGAAAATTATCTTTTGGTTATATTTTCTCTTAGCTAATTGACTCTGTCTAAATTTACACCATTTGTCTTTATCTGATGGACAATACTAGATGGAGAAGTTCAGAAAATATTTACTTTAATAGCTACAATGGTGTAACCAACCCTTTTTAAACTGGCAATTAAGACCAAGCTCCATATAAGTGCAATAGCTAGTTTTTATTTATATTATTACCAAAAAATAAAAAAATAGTTAATTTATTGTATTTGAATGTTTTACTTGTTATGCCTAATAAGAATATTATATACAGTATAGATCGCCGTTGTCATCTCTTAACATGGTTGAGGCGTGCTGCCTGTTCATGTTCCAGTCCCAAGGAAATTCATTGCCATCTTTTTGTTGGCCTTCCTACACATTGCCTTCGTTTTGGATTCCATAGATATCATGATCATGATCCATTCTTCTGACAAGTTGTTTCCAGTTCCATTTGTATTGCCATATTTGATTCTTTTAATGGCCTTTATGTTTAATTCTTGTTGAATATCAATATGAATTAAATCTTCTCTGCTGCAGCCCTTCATATAACCAGAAACTTCATTATCACAGTTTTTATTTTACTATTAATTTCTAATGGAACCCATGTTTCAGATGCATATATTAAAGTTAGGACTGTCATCACATTGTAAAATTCCATTTTCATTTCCACCTATGTTTTCTTCTGTAAGGATTTTTTTATTGTACCGCAAATGGCCTGAAATTTATTCAACTTTGTGCCGATTTCGTCATCTTCGTGAAATTGTATTGCTGGTTAATAGCATTTAATTAACCTCACATATAGTATGAATCTAGTCTACATAGAAGTTTTGTTAACCAAACAAGGAATGAAATTATGTATAATATGTTTTTGGTAGGTGTGTTTGGTAACAGATTTCCAGGAATTTATGTTTAAACAGTTTGATAAAAAAGTAACCAGTTTTTTAATGCCATTAAAAATCCTTTATGTTCATAATAGTTTCAATTCCAGTTTAAAAATTATGAGGGTAATATTATCCAAAAAAACCCATAGATTAGTTAAAAATGGTAAATTTATGTCATTATTTTTACAAAAATTATGGCAAGAATAATTACTTTTATTAGCTCGTTAAAGAGAGTTATGAATTTGTTATATTGAGGTAGCTTTATAGAAATATGCATTTTTATTAAAATTTCACGGTTCAGTAAAACAATTATAAATTGAAGATTTTTTTGATACGAGTCGTTCGACTGTAGTTTCCTTTTACTTGCTGGAATACCCCAATGATACTCAGATTACCCTGACACATTTACAACATGAAATTCAATCTCCTCATTTATACACGAGCATACTTTACATCAGCAACAATAATTATTGCTGTTCCAACCGGAATTAAAATTTTTAGGTGAATTGCAACCACTTTACTAAAAAAATTGAAAACAAAAAATTAAAAAAAAACAAAATAAAACAAGTTTAAAAACATGGGCAAAGTTGATTCAAATTTATGGGTTCATTTGGAATCAAGTCATTAGTCATTTGAAGACTCAAAAGTAATATTGTGTTTTGATTAATTGACATAATTATTTATAAAATTTTCCAAGTTTGTGAAAAAAAGTAATTGTGTGAAGTGTCAAGTAATCATTTATAGTGTAGTTTTGTAAATGTCTGAAAGATATTGTTTTTTGTAGTTTATACATTTAGACACGTTTCTATAATAAAAATATTGGTTTATCTTACTGGCCGACCCTTGTCTGTTAAAGTCATGGCGTTATATCAACCTAGCTGCAATATTTCAAGGTTAACAAGTATAACATAAATTTCAATTCTTTAACACTTTTGTTCTGTTTATCTTCATTTCTAATGATTTTTTTTTGTATTATTTACTACAAATAAGTTGTTAATGAATTTTAACTTAATTTTTCTTACTGTGAGTTAAAGATGAGTTGTATTGTAAATTGAAGAGCAGTTGTATTTATACAGAGCAAATCAAGTTATTATCTTTGTTGAATTCATTAAATATTGTTCTCATTGCTTTATATTTTTATTTACGTAACAAATTATAGTTACAATATAAATTTTTGTTTCATCTTGTGTAAAAGTTAACGGAAAGAGATTTTATTGCATTAGGTTTACAGATGAAATGTTCTTATAGCAGATGCTGAAAAAACCCGTGGAAAGAATGTTAGACTGCCGAGCTCATGTTATTAAGGATTAACTACTGAAAATCAGCTGAAACAGAAGTAATGGGTGTTCGTACTCTGAACCATAATATGCTTTTGTAAACCATTTACTGGATATTAAACTGAAAAATAAAAGAATGGAGGAAGCAAGCTAGTAGATGCGGTTATCAACTAAGTGTGATTACTAATGACAACAGAAATAATAATTCAGAAATAAAATGAATAATTTAGCTAATAAACAACCATTAACTAATAAAAGACAGTTGGTATAATCGTTAGGGAATGTTTTGGGAATACATTAATCCTGGAGTGTTTTACGAAGTGGACATTAAAGAAGCAGGGTATAGCAAGATTAAAAACCAGAAAGGTGATTTTTTGATCTGCTGAATCAAGAAAAATAATGAATAAGTACTACGGAATTAAGTCCAAAAGAAAACTCATTACACACTTGAAAAAAGGGAGATACATTTTTTTGGCCATCTTATGAGATGCAATGATTCCATTGTGATATTTTTGGTAATAAAAAATTTAATAACAGAGGGAAAGAGAAGACTAATAGGTACCACATTTAAGGATTGGAAAAAAATTCAGTAAGTACCTGATATGAAAAGGTAGGCAGGAACGAAAAGGAGAAGTATTTAAAATATAAATGTTCATTCATGTTTTTGTATTTATATCATGAATGTAGAAAGGGATGAATAAGGAAGTCTTACTTTAAATGTACAAAGAATGAGAACTAATTAACATGATAAAAGAGACAAAAACTGGAATATTTCGGACATGTTATATGGGGAGAATAATACTACCTACTGCAGTTTATGAAGAATAAATGCTGGGAGATATCCTGGTTACGAAAACTGTTATTTTGTTCTATATGGTATTTAAAGCTGCGATTTTGAAAGTAAATTTTTTTTGTTATGAACATTAATCTCCGGTAGAAGAAAGCTCTCTAAAAAGAGAATGAATGTTGTTACATCTTATTAGAACTTACAATGTATTTTATTATGGCTCAACTTAAAATTTGTGTTTGTTTAATCTAAAGCCTTTTAAGGGATTTTGCATTATACGTTGCATTAGTGTATGTCATATCAACAGGCTAAAAATTCTACAAAATGTTCTAATTATTTAATATTTTTTTACTTTCTTGCTCTGTATGATTACTATATAGGGGGAAGGAAGGAAAGTATTGTTTTCATGTGTAATGTTAGTAGTAATGTAATTTTTCGTAATTTTTGAAATACTTGTTTTTGGGCCCCCTGAACCAAAAACACATATTTTAAGCGATTGGTTTGTGTGTGAGCAAAATATCTCAAGCACTGAATAGCATATTAAGTTGAAACTGAACTTTTAAGTACTATTAGGAGATCTGACACAAACATTTTCATCAAAATTGGTCAACTGGCAGTAGTTTAATTGCGATTTTCTCAAAAACAGCTCCTGCAATATTTTTTTTTTATAATTCTTCATTTACTACATTTTCATGCAAGATAGGGCGCTATGTTTGCTGGAATTCTTAAAGGGGCCTGTTCTCTTAGGTAATTTTTTTTTAAGATTCCGGTCTTAATATAGAGTAAACTTGTGTTTAATTAAAGTTGTTGAAAATTAAAAACCCTATAACTTTATGTCATGTGTTTTTTCCTACTTCGTTTAGTGTAGCGTCAATTAGTGATTTTCTGTATTTTGCTCATCAAAATCTGTAAAAAAATGGTATTTTTAATATTGCAGTCTTAGTCATTCACTCATGATTAAAACTATACTATTTTTCAAGGTTGATGAGCTCTGAACATACGCCTTGTCGCCTACCCACTTGATAGCTAGCCAATGACTTGCCAGCCACGTTACCAATACTTGCTCTCGTAGCTCTGTTATATATTTTGTCAGCTATTTTTTTGGTCTTTCAACAATTGTAACTAATAAACATACAACCAGCTAATTATAATATAAAGTATTGGATATTAATGCACTCTATAATCGATGTGTTCAATACGAGATGCAAGATACGAGTGAACTACTGCGGCTCTTATATGCATGCACGCGTAATGTTTTGTCAGGATGATACATTTGTTCAATCTTACAACACTGGCAAACGTTCTAATTGGTCTAAACGCGTGGAACAACAGAGGTCATCAATTGTGAAAAGCATTATATGTTGCGTTTTTCATTTTACATTGTTTACTAATGATAAACATGGGTTATATGGTTTACTAGCACATACACCGTGCGGCTTCGCATGCGAAACATGTATAATCAATTTTTTTTAAAATAAATATGTAACAGAAATTGTGTAGCTGCTAGTCGACTGTATGCCCAATGTACACACGCACGCATGCACACACACATAATACGTTTTGATAAATTCCTCCGTGAACATCTCTGTGTAGTCTTTATATGTATGTTCTGTATTTTAACATTAATATACCACACACACATACATATTTATGAAAATCTTCATTAGAGCCCTTAGGGTTATCATTTTTGAAAATTTAAAAATAAAATGTTGCTGTGAATATAAATACAAATATGCTGTCAAAATTTCATGAAAATCCATTGAGTAGTTTTGGAAATTAGCCTGCTCAAAAAAAAAACACACTTTGTCTTTATAATATTATTATAGATTATTTATATTGGCAAGATAAAGTCGTGTGAATATTTACTGCAAATTTTTAGTGCATGAGGTGATCTTCATTTCTTCAGTCAACATTTCACTAATGCTAGTTATAAATAAATTCACGTGTGATATAAGCAGTTAAAATCAATTGACATGATGACGTTTGACTGCTGGACTGTATAAATAATATAATATTAATAACAGTAGGCCTTATATTAATTAATAGGCAATTTTACTTTAATTATCCTTTATTAAAAGGATAAAATATGTAATTAAATTGTATTGTACAAATTTTATTTACATAACAATTAACCACCATGTCTTTCCTATGTAACACAGTGTATACCGTACCTGTTTTTTTCCACTTCATCCTTGAAATTAAAACCTGCTATTTGCATTTAAAAGAATATTTGCCTCCATTCAAAAATATAAAGTTTTTTTATTATTCAATAGTGTATTATAACCTTTTTTTTGTATAAAAATATTTTAACCATATTTCCAATTCATTAGGCTCATTTTTGTCAACTATAGTTCAAAGACAAGTGATATTTAGAGAGAAAATAGTCTCCAGAAAAAAAATTAGGCTTTTATTTTGAACATTTTTTTAAAAATTTTGCTTGTAAATAGGTTTCTTGTGGTTTTAGGTCATCAGCCGACAGGCTGGTTTGGACCTGTAGAGGTTTTATTAAGTAAAACGAAAAGTGAGGTTGTTTTCAATTGCCTTCCTCACTGAGTGGAAAAAGTACGCTTATCAGCATGCCAGGCCCTCTGAAAAGCACATATTTTCACGCACTCTGATATGTGCACCTCATTCACCACAGGGTCTGGCTGTAAAATGAAATTCTTTACTTTCAGAGGAGATAACTCTGATTAGTGTCTTTTACACCTCTTCCTCTTCTGTTCTTAAATGATTCAGTCATTTAATTAGCTGACCATGTGATAAGAAACAGAACTATTTAGTTTAGCCCTGCAACGAACAGATTAAGTGTAAATAATTTGACACTCCACCTGTCCATTATGGGCAGAAAATAGGTTTATTAATACTTAATTGTTTATTACCATGCCCTGCGCAGCTTCGCACACGTGCTAAGATTTCCCCCGCTTATGTCTCTTACCATCATCAAAACCCTTCATCTACTTCAGCAGCAATACTTTCTCACATGTTACACACACATGCTTATTTATGAAAATCTTCATTAGGGCCGTTAGAGTTATCATTTTTGAAAATTTAAAAAGAAAATGTTGCTGTGAATATAAATATGAATATGTTGTCAGAATTTCATGAAAATCCCATTCAGTATTTTTGGAAATTAGCTTGCACAAAAAAAACATGTTTTGTATTTTTTATTTTCTTTCAATATTATGAAAATTCAAATTTACATCACTTTGTTTCAATATTTAGGTGATTGCTCCTGTGATTTTTGCCAGTTTTATCATTATCAGTTTATAAGGGATTTCATTGGTTTTTAATCCAGTTATTAGCAAACAAGTTTTATAATTTCTTGCATTATTAAATTAAATCTTATTTTTTGTGTTAATTGGTGCTTTTTGGTAATTTTCACCTTCTGTTCTCACAGCTTTAGTTTTGTTTATGCTAATTTTATAAGTCCTGTTACATTTTTAATGACTAAATATATTATTTTATCTGACCCTAAAAGTGTCTTCTTGTGTTGCAAGTTTCTACTCTATTTAAATGATTGTAAGTATTTTTTGGTTATCAAATATTTTAACCTGGCTTGTTCAGAATTTTTTTCTAATTTTGTAGAGCTAAAGTTACACGTATATTATGCTTTTGATTTTGCAGCTTAATTTTTTGTTTGGTAAATGTTCATTAATGCAGCTCTAAAGTTCCCTGATTCCTGGTCTCAAATGTTCTTAAATGTTAATTTTTAGCCCATGAAACAGTATTTTTGAATATTTCTTAGTTTCTCTTTCTCATTTTTAATAATTTTATGAATTATTGTTCATAGTTTTCTTGAAACTTATCATTCTAAAAGCCGTCAATTTTATCTTATTACTTTTGTGAAGCATTGAAATATAATTTATTAGTTTATTTTTTACAATCTATTGGATTTTCATTATCCTTATATGAAATTTTGTTTCATGTCTTGAAAGTCAGTGAATTAGCACATTATTTAGCATAGACTGTTATTCTCTATAAAAACTGGGATTGTTTAAAATTTTAATAATCCAATTTAAAGTCTGTTGGGAGTTTAAAATTTTCCTCTGGTATGAAATGACTGGTATTAAGGTTTATTATTCCAGATTGCATTTTCTGAATGCAATTACAGGAAGTATGAAGGTCATAAAGCAATTTTGTTTGCTGAATTTTTGTTGTGTCTCTTGTCTCTGGGGACCTTGTTTATTTTTTTGTTAAATTTAATCACTACAGAAGAGCAATTTTTAAATAATAGATTAAACGTAAATTTAATAAAAATTATCAGATACTTAGATATTTTCTTACACATTTTTGTTGCTTTGTTTTCAGAATTTTTTAGTCTTTTCTAAAGATTTTTGTTATTCTTGAATGTTGATTTTTTTTTCTTAAGACATAAAGTGAATAGTTTGACCTTGCATTATAAAAATATTTGTATTGTTTACAATTTACGTAACCTGTTTGTGAGAGTTTGTCGTTTATTGATAATCAGTTCAGCTTTGTTATATAAGCCAAGGAATTTTTAAAAGTGACACTATTCTGTTAATTTTAAATCTTCACTAATAAATTTTATTTTTGAAAAACATTTTTTCTTTTTCCAGTCGATCACCTTTTCGTGAAAGGATGTGAAAGTCTTGAATTTTTAATTGATTTTGTGAAAAAAGTAATGCATTACTTCATTTTACATTACATTCATTTATTTTGTTGTTACTTTAATTGTGTTTTCTGCTTAAAAAAAAGTTAAATCAAATTTAATTATTCCTAGAAAAAAAGAAATAGTAAAATATATTAGTATTTAAGTCAATGGGTGGGATTTCGGGTTTTGCTGCCTGTAGACTAGTGTTAATTTTCCATCTTGGTTGTACCTTCACACTAGCTAATAATAATAGCAACAAAATATTGGATCTGGAATACATTTTTCTATTGTTGAATTTTTAGTAATAATTCTAATTACACTCTTTTCAGTAAACTATCTCACAAATCAATTTTAGTACAAACTTGTATATTCAACTAGTTGGATGGATCGTTCCTGTTATCCGTCATGAAATTTTAATTTCCAAATATTCTTGTTTATTCAGTGTTTTTAATTATGTTTTTTTTGTATGAGATTACAGGAAAAATTATATAAAAATTCTAGACTGTTAATTAAAGTATTTTTATTAAACAAATATTATTATAATCAACCTAATCCTACTTACCTTTAATATAAATGATTATTACTCTCCAGGCGAAAATGCTGCTAAGTCGTTCAAAATTTGCTCAAACAGATCTTGGTTTTGGTACTTTCTACGCTACATAAATTTGCATAAGTAGCTATCCAGAAGTTGTCGATTCGTGCCGCATTCAGTTTTATTCCTCTGTCAATCTCCACGTAATCTCAATAATTTCTGTGTTAGCACCTATTATTGGGTCTACAAAGTTTTCAGCATGATTAACAGTTCGGTGGATGTAGTTTCCTGGCAAGGGATGTTATTATTATACACTCCCCGTTGGTTAGATATATTTACAAATCCCACAGATCGTACATAATGCACTCTGTACATACAATGCATTTGCAAAACATGCTTATACTTGTTGAAGAAACGTGTTATTTAAATTTATATTGTTATATTTAAATTAATAAGTTATATTTAAATTTCTTGACACTTAACAGGAAAGAATTAGTTTTCCTTGGAAATTTATTAATAGAAAACTCATTTTTGATGTCTTTGTATGAAAGTTTTTGTGTTGTTTTTATTAATTCAATATTTACTAAAACACCACAGTAGTTAAACAAATTGTAAGAAATGCTAGATATAAATGACTAAATAAAAGAAATACACTGATTAGTTGTAACTTGCAACCAAGTTGGATAATGATATTTTCCGTTCTTAAGGACCAATTAGTCCGTATGCTGCTAACTTACTCAGCATGTTTAGAAATCCAGCCAGGGCATGATTAAATTTTTAAGTGATTCATAAAATAAAGATATCAAAATATATTAATTTATTTATTGTAAAATAAATCTGCTATCATTTATGTTCTACTAATTGTTTTTATTTAACTGTCAATTTTAATAATAATAATTTGTAAATTAATCTCTAATTAATTAATCTCTTGGTGTAGCAGGAAATGTTGTGTAAAGTAGTACTACAGTACCGCGAATCATTGTAGTTGATTTCACGTTCAGAATGCAATACAGAAAGTTCATAAGCAATGTATTTCATATGGGAGTTTGAGCGCTACTACACTAAGTAAAAATATCAACTCCGCGCTTCAACACGTTCTCATTTACAAACTCCTAATTGAATAACATAATACGAAAACATACTTGATATTTTGTTTGTTTTTGTACTTGATATTTGTTTTAAAGATCAGGTACCGACAAATTATTATAGTACTGGGAATTTTTTATTAATTTTATTGTCTTTTTAATTATTTTAAAATGAAGAATAGTTATTGTTTAAAATCTTGGTAAATCTTTAAATCTTATTTGAATAACAGTTGTTAGTATTCAGAAAGGTCTAAAATGGTAATAAAACTCCCATGATCCAACAGTGAGGTGACAAAATAGAGTGAGGGGGAGGGGGGAAAGAGTTAGACGTCATACCCCCTTTCTTATAAACACCTACGGCCTCTTATCTAAATATCAGAGTATAATAATAACATTTACTGCGTAATAAAATACGATTCATTAGGAAGCAAAAATACTTTTTTCTGAATATTTTGATTAAAAATTAGTTTGTTAGAGCGTAAGAAGTGGACCTCCAAATACTTTTGCTCATGACCTTCGGAGGGTTATTGTATTGGCTGTGCCTGATGTTTTCCGTACACCTGATGACACAACGGTTTCTCAAAAGAGCTGTACTGCATTCTGAACATGAAATAGAATATAGTGTTTAATGTTGAACATCTAAAAAATAATAATTGGAAGGTTAATTTTTGTTTCACATTGTATATCATGAACATAACTTTTTAGTCGCTGCCATTTTTGTTTACAGAAGAAACCTTGTTTGAATCCCCTACATATTTAACTAAGTAAAGTGAGGAGTGAAGTCTTTACTAGGATTCCTGAAAAGGGGAATTATTTTTAGAAGTGATCAATTTCAACTTTTCCTCTTTTTACATTTATTTCCTTAAACGAAAAATAAATCAGGAATGTTGTTCATAACCCTGAAATACTTGATAATCAGTTTAACAGTCCACCTGAGTCATCGGTGATGTAATCAATTTTATTCATTTTGTTGCTATCAGTTTCTCATTTTTATTGTTAATTGATAGTCGTTTGAAGGTACAATTGTCTTGGTAGTTCATTCAAACTGTCATTATTGGAAATAATATGAACTTTGTTGTGTATGAAATTGGTTTACTAACCTGTTTTGTTTGTTAAATTTATTATCTCTGTTATAGAATGGAAAATTTTATATTGAATTGTTTTATATTGTTAACTGTTTTAACTGTTTAATGTGAAGTAATGATTTATATATGGAAATATTCAGGAATGAACTTCATTGGTCGCTATATAGACCTGTATTAATTATAGCTTCACTTACTGAAGTTTATTACCTATTTTACAATTGATCTTAAAGTTACTGACTATCGTAACTACCACACCATGAATAGTTATCGCGAACGTGAGTAGTGCTAATCAGTCCATTGTGCCATCAAATTAAAAGAAAAATTCATTAAAGCTTATAGAAAAGTCAAATCATCAGAATCAGATTTAAAACAAGTCGTTCAAACATACTGTGATGTTTATTCTGGGTTCTTTCAGAACCTGGTTGTTTATAAAAATAACAAAACTTCCTTTTAAATTTCAACAAATATTTATTCAATGTAAAAGAAAAATTCATTTTAGTGTATTGAAAAGTCAAATCAATATCAAAATCAGATGTGAAAAAAAGTTGTTTAAATGTATTGTGATGTTTATTCCGGCTTCTTTCAGGATCTGGTTTTTTATAAATTACAAAATTTCCTTCTAAATTTACAACAATTATTTATTTACAAATTAATTTCTTACATTATTTAAAACAGTTATAACTACCAGAAAGTTACAATGAAAATTCACCTTAATAATAGACCAAATTGAGTACAAATGTTTTAAAAGCTTAAGATTTAAAAGTTTGATCTAAAGCCATTTAATATGAATAAGGGTGTAAAAAATGTGCCAGCCCTTATTTCAAAAACTTGCAGGTGTAAGCCTGTCATTGCCAACCAAAATTTTAACGGTTTTTTTTGTTTAACGTTTTAACTGTTCTGCAATTACTGCTAATGCAGACGGTGAAGGATGAAATGAATTTTTGTAACGTATGAAAATATGCCGTGCCTGAATGGGATTCGAACCCAAGGCTGCATGATGAGAGGCGAGCATGTTACCAACTATGCCAATGCGGCCGGCAAAAAAATTTTAACATTACAAAAAAATAAAATTTCCTGTTAAGAATTAATTTGTATTATGTTCATAAAGAAAATAAATCGTTCTAACACTAAAAATGTTATTCAAAATTAATTTTTAGTTTATTCAAATTCATATCGACAGCTTGGTCAATAGCAACTACTGTGGGTTTTGGTTGGTACCTTAACAGTGGTTTTAACGTGTTGAAATTTCCAGACCCTAGCTGGGAATTGAACTCGGGGCCTTTTGCTTCGCATGCTAGCCACGGAGGCGATTTCAAAATACATTTATCCATTGATTTTTGTTTAAAAGTTTATTAGTAAATGTTCGGTTATTCGGATGTTGGCACTTTATGTATAACTTACTAACGTCCAGTAAACCAGATGTTGTCACTACGTAAAATATATCGACGTCCTGTTTTTCGGATGTTGGTAATGAAAGGGTTAAACTAAAGTTAACTGAAAAGGAAATATGACTATTTATAATCAAACAAATAATTAATCCATTACAGTTGCACGATAACAACAATAGTACTATACAGAAAACTGGTTTCGAACCATTTCACAAACTTCTCACATTATTAACATTATATTTGCATTTAAAAGAAATCACATTATTATTATTATTATTATCTGCCCATAACAGACAAGTGGAGTGTCAAATTATTTACACCCAATCTGTTCATTGCAGGGCTAAAATAAATAGCTCTGTTTCTTATTAAATGGTCAGCCAATTAAATGACTGAATCATTTAATAACAGAAGAGGTAGAGGTGCAAAAGACTAATCAGAGTTATCTCCTCTGAAAGTAATGAATTTCATTATACAGCCAGACTGTGTGGTGAATGAAGTGAAGGTGTAATTTGCAGAGTGGAAAATATGTGCTTTTCAGAGGGCCCGGTATGCTGATAAGCATACTTTTCCACCTAGTGAGGAAGGCAAATGTAAACCACCTCACTTCTTGTTTTACTTGGTAATCCCTCTACTAGGTTCAAGCCAGCCTTTCGGCTGATGACCTAAACAACAATTATTATTATTATTATTATTATATGCTTTACAAAATGTTTACTACTGACCACTCAAAAAGAGTGTAGACTACTTATATAGCAGCAAATAGATTTTTCGAAATTAGAGAATATAATGCAAAGAATAATCTATAAATAAATAATAGAAAGAACATAGTAGCTTTTATAATAAAACACTTTCCTCTGTACTTGAAAAATCAACAAGAAAGTGAAAACTAGTTGGTGCCTGGCAGGTAATAAATTACACTATCGCACAAAATGCAAAAACACGATAACTGTCAGTTGGCAAAAGTAGTAACAATACTTTTGTATTGATCGATCATTTTACCATCTGGTCAATGTTCAGTTCCAAATACGTTGATTACAAGCGAGACCAGAATAGTTAATAAAAGACGTATTGATTAATTTAACCAGACGCATCTTGGTATGTGTGGTGTGCCGCTGCAGTAACTTCTAAATTTATAATATTCATTTAATTATGTCGTCAGCATTTGGTGGTTATTTCCCGAGTGAATTTAATATAGAATATATTTTATTAAAATATTCTTACTGATGTATAATTAATGTAACTATTTGTTAGAAACAAAAGCTTTTTAAACTTGATGATAAATGTTTTGTTAAAATGTTTTAAGTTTATATGATTGGTATGAATCAATAAGTAATATCTGTTCAAAATATCAGAGTGAATGTTATTTATTTTTTTTAAAACAATAATTTTAAAATAATTGATTTATTTAAAATTAAATTGTTTATAACATGTATTAACCATATTGATAAAACAAAACATAATGTACTGTTTGTAACCATTAATAATTTAAATGCATTAAACATACTCTGTAACAATGAGGTCATGGTTTTAAATTTCATTTCAAGTAGATGATTTCTTTTATTGTGTTCAGTAATTGGCCTCATTTGAATTTTTATTTATATCTTTTTATAAACATACGTAATTTGCCTTTGTCCACTTTTGTAAATAAATTGTTTGATTTTTTTTGTACTGTAATTTCCCGTTCAACCGGACCTTGTTCATCCGATTTATATGGATTGATCTCCAAATTTATTGAACATAATTTTGTCATAATGAAACTGTAATAAGATAATTATGGTTTTTTTTATACCGTAATTCGTTTATAAGGTAGTGTTGTTTGTATAATAAACTACAAACATAATTTTCTTTGAGGTTATAATTTCTAGGGTACGCTAATTTAAAATTATAACTTAAATCTAGGTACCATCCCAACGGTTAACTATTCTTTGAATGAACCAGAAAAAAAAACTGAGGTTTAATATCAATTATTTAATTTTTTGAAAGAAATCAGGTTGATATCAGTCATAGAATGAAGACTGAAAACTTACATGTGATTCACAAAACCTATAAAGTACTAATGCCAATCACCTATAGTATTAAAAACTTTCAGTTCTAAAATAAATATGGTAATAAGCCTACAGCGATATAATAAAAGAAGTGGTAAATATTTTGGCGTAAAACTTCTCTTATGATTTTGTTACATTATATTTTATATTGCATCTTGGTACAATAATTATTTTAGCTATTATAATAAGTACGATTTCTGTAGGGACTTTTGCTATGTATGTGTACATCCCCATTCCCAGCTAGCCATGTCTGAATTGTTTCCATCAACTACGACACAATTACATATCTTATAGACACCACTCCACACACATAGAACCCTTACACAGAAACGTGGTGTCAAGTCAAAAAAGTACAACTGGCATGGGTTGGCGAGGTAGGGAGGCGTTACAATTAGTTGTCACTGTAAGAGTCTCCATTGAATTGGTTTCTGCGATAGTCTTCTTTATATAATATGATAATTTTTGTTCTAATTTATAGCTGATAAGATCTGATTTTGTATGTTAATTGTTTAATTTTTGTTTCTTTTGTATGGTTATTTTAATTGCATTAGCAGTAGTTGTGTTAAAAAAATAAACAGTTTAGAAATTTAATAAAAAGTTCCCAATTGTTAACTCTTTCTTTCAATTTTTTTTCCAGAAGCAGGGTATGGCTAATCGTGGAGGGGCACAAAGGCCCAATGGTACTGCCCAGGGCAAAATATGCCAATTTAAATTGGTATTATTAGGAGAGTCTGCAGTAGGTAAATCAAGTCTTGTTTTAAGGTTTGTCAAAGGACAATTTCACGAGTATCAAGAAAGTACGATAGGAGGTATGTATTATTTCACCTGGTTATTTATTTCATTGTCAGATTAAACCAGTTCGAATTTTAGTTTTAAAAAATTCTGGTTTTGTCAATTTTTTTTGAAAATTAGGTGCAAAATTTGGTGGTAATAACAACAGTTAATGGCCTGTAAAAAATTGGTGAAAAAGAATTGGATACCTGTTGAACCACACATCGTTATTCAGAATACTTTGTTTGACTAGAAATTTTCTTTCCGTTAAAAGTCTTTTTCTTACTCTGAGATTGAACATTTTATTTATGAGCATAAATAAATAAATTATTAATAAATAATTTTTTATATTTCTGTTTTTTTTTTTTTACTTGGTCTTTGGGCCAGCCCAGCCAGTCAGTTGGTAGAAAGTCGCTATTTATTGTTAGGTAACATTGGTTAGGCAAGCAACTTTGTATGGTGGCCAGCTGACAGTCATTCATGAACTGACTCCATTTGGGGGGGGGGTCCTTGTTCAAATTTACTTCAGGTTATAAATACAGTAAAAGCAGCAGTAAAATTGGGTGGTTGTTAGTAGAGTACAGTCTCGATAATAAATATAAGCTAAAAACATGTTCTACTTTAAAATCATGAAAATTGCTATTTAGTTTTTTGTCATTTGTTATCTGTTTGTTTTGGTGACAAATTTAAAAAAACCTTCAACTTTTGTTTTAAGCATTTTTCTCTAAAGAGGTTGATTTTAATTATGCATCCATTCACTCATGATTAAAATTCGTTTTACATTGTTTACTCATGATTAAACATAAGTTATATAGTTCATTATATACATGGGCAAGAGAAAATCGTGTGAGTATTTCACACAATTTTTTTTTTATTTCATTGTATTGAAGTCATAATTGCATGTATATTGTACAAGATTTATTTATATTCATGAGTTTGTTGACTGTTTGCTGTTAGATCTTAACATTTTTTTTTAATATTGTTTTTATTATTAAAATAAATTGTGGTAATTTCTTCATAAAAAAAGTTTTAATGTTTTATAAATTCAGCTTCCTTCGGTTGTAATGTTAACAGTTCTTATACTTCATTTTTAACGGTATGCAGTTTAAAGATAATATTTTTTTATTGTATTCATTATACATTATTATTTTCAAGGTCATTATTACACTATTTAACTTCATTGAACTTTATGCAGTATTATTTCATTTATACATTTTATATAGAAATTTTAATGAGATCTGTTCATGGTGTGTTCTAGAGTTTTCTGATTAGATATGGTATGTGCATATTTAATTTCAAACAATTGGAAATTTAACTAGTTTTATTTTTCTAGTTCTTCCGTGAAATAATTTAAAGTGACATTTCAGATTAAATTTTTTTTTCTTAAAAATATTATTTTTTTTTAATTGCATTCAGAAGACTGGAAAGGAAGTGTAGAATATTTCAGACAAAACCTGATAAATTTAAATATTAACACTATGTTAAAATTCATTACTTACTGTGCTACTGTAGTATACAGCCTACCACATATTATGTTTAGTGAAGTTTGTATTAGTTGATGTGGTAGCACTGTCCATTAGCACTTTTTGCATACTTTTGCAATAAAAGGAAAATTTTCAAGAAATGGATAATACGATGATCTAAAATTGCAAAGGCAACGAAAAATTGATATAATGCCCCTCACCTGTCTCGTTTTCTTTTTTCTTCCATGATACTTCCACTCCGATCACATGAGGAAGCATTTTGCGATGTGTCAACTGAGTAGGTTGTGCTGCTTCAAAAAAAGCCACAGCTGTTTCTTCATTAGCTATAACTTTTCTATAAAAATCTTGTAACAACATTGTACGTCTAGTTTATATATAACCTAACTACTTAAGATATAACCTTAATGTAAAATATGTGAATCTGTACGTGCGAAAAGTGCTAGTGGACAGTGGTACCACATCAACAAATACAAACTTCACAAAACATAACACGGTAGGTCGCATACTATAGTAGCACCACCAACTCTTATATTAAATTTTTAATATTACTATACTTACTTCCATATTTACTTGCTTAAATAAGTGTTGCCTAATCATTTTTACTAAATAATACCTTAATGAATAAATATTTACCTTAATGATTATACTTAAATGATTAAATTTTTAAACAAAAATAATGAGAAAGGAATTCTTTTACACTCAGTTGTTTCATCATTATCTTATAGCTTCTTTTTAAAGAATTATAGATTGCCACAACTTTTTAACACTTGTAATTTGTTGATTTATTTTCTTCTGCGCAAATCTGTTCTTGTCCGAGAATTGTTTAAGAATATATTTTTTTTTTTTTTAGTTTTAACTAGATAACCAAAAAATAAATTTTTATAAACCAATTGTAAGTTTTAATTTAAAATGTTTTAATTGGTAAATCATAAATGCTGTAATTTTTCTTTTCGATTCGTATGAGTTTCTTCTCCCCATATGACAACTTTAAATTTGATAAAGTTTAAGTGTCTTTGGATAAGATTAAAGAAAGTAAAAATTTTAATTTATTTCTTAGAAATATTTATATTTCTGTTGTAATTATGGGTTGTTAATATAATATGAATAATACTTTTTTAGGTAGTCATTTAATTTCATCACTTGTTTATGTTTGTTACAGCTGCATTTTTGACACAGACAGTATGTTTGGATGAAACAACAGTTAAATTTGAGATCTGGGACACGGCAGGTCAAGAACGGTATCACAGTTTGGCTCCTATGTACTATCGAGGAGCACAAGCAGCTATTGTTGTATATGATATTACTAATCAGGTAATTTAATCTCTAGAAAATTGTTTCTCTTTAAAGAGTTAATTTTATAAAAAAAATTTGAATTACAATATTAACCCTTTAAGCCTCCAGATAATGCTCTTATAACCCCCCAATAAAAGTCTCAAGGTATTGAAATATCATTACTCTATATTTAGACGCTATAGTTTTTAATTTTATTGATAGATAGCACAAGTTATACTAAAGAGGATTGACTATAGCAAAAGTTTTTTTTTATTTTTTGTTATAGCACAAAAAAGTGAAGATTGATTATCGAAGGTATCATTGTTATTTGTTTTCACCTATTGATATTTTTGAAAAAAAAAATTGTGATGTAATAAGATAGTTTGATATTTGCATATACTCAACATGTTCTATAAAAGTTATTTATAGTGCCCGCCACGATAGAAGTCCACTATGTTTGAAGATCTCTTATTTCAAAAACGACCGAACTGAAAAATTTGACTGCTATAGAAAATTAAAGCCTGTTCTTTCCTGTGTTTATTTGTTTAACTTTAATTTTTTTTTTATTTAAAAATTTATTGGAGGTACAGCAATTTACGCATAAAAAGTACCTAGTATTAGTATTTAGGTGATTTTTTGTTAGTGTGCTTTTTTAATGTTTGTTACTTAATCCAGGCTTTATATAAAAAATTAGGGTTTACATATGTCAAAGATCATAGTTTTCTGTACAATATGAATATATAAAAAGTAAAATTCAACGTTCCATTTTAATATGGCGGCTATTTAAAAAAGTGCTATTTTGGCTCCATGAAAAGATTGGGAAATGACTTTTCCCAATGCATACTGAACTATGCTTCTACCCTGGGGTCCTGGGTTCGATTCCCAGTCAGGGTTGGCATTTTTTCATTACTCATTTTCGGCTATCGTCTGCATTAGCAGTAATTTGCAAAACAGTCGAACGTAAAACAAAGAAAAAAAATTACCTTTATAATTGCAAATAAAACAGAAATGGATTTGTGAAGTAAATAGAAAATTCTATTGAATTGGTTGACGAGTAACTTGTCTTCACAGCGGACTTCTTTCGTGGTGTGCACTATAGTAAATTATTACTAAACATATAAAAGTGGTATTTTGAAGGTGGTAAGTACGGTACAGTAAGAATAGTGGAAGTAATGGATGGTTACAATTTAAATTAGCCGGCCCGTGGTGTAGTGGTCAGCGCAACTGGCTACTATGCCGGGGTCCCGGGTTCGATTCCTGGTCAGGTCTGGCATTTTTTTCATCTGTAAATCACCACATATCATTACCTACGCACAAGCCCAAGGCTTATGTAGGCATCGTCACTCAATAAAAAATTTAAAAAAAAAAAATCATTAATATCTGTGATATTCTAATCTTTATTTTTTTATTTTGATTAGAGTTAACTCCTTCATTTACGAGATATTGTGAAAAGTGTGTAAATAAAAGTACTATTTTTCTATATGAAGTTAAATTTATGTTTCTGTGAAAAAAAATTTCTAAGTTCAAAATATTTATTTATTTTATTATTTTACAAAACTATATTTTTGATAATAAGTCCATAATGTTCTCCAAGATTTTCTGAGCGAGAATCAATTTATTTTATAACATTTTCTTAAAAACGAGGTTGACGTTTTCGGTAGGTACTACCATAAAATGGCTGTGGCCGAAATTACAAAGATATTTTTTATTCATACATTTTTGACTAACTAAAAATTAGTTATTTCAAAATTAGGAATTAGTGATTACAATAAAAACTAATAGCATTTACCAGAGAACTTGATTAAACTAATTTTTCAGTCAAAATATAATAGGAGTGTCAAAATACTGGGATGATAAAATAACATCTTTCAGGTTAGATATGGATAATTTAACACGCAGTCTGAATTTGTGTACAATAAAAAATGAATTTTTTACCAGAACTCAGGTTTGCAATTATCTAAGGAAGGAGGGTTAAATGGCCCTTCCTTGAGTGTGAATAAATTTTAAAAAATCTATGGTGAATGAAATAATTTCCTACAAACAACTGATACACTCTTGCACAATTTAATAATTTATCTTTTTCATAATCAAAGTTATCTACCGTAAGGCAAGTTCCCCTTGCACCATGTTTTATCCACATTTGTTGTGCTTTTTAACTTAACCTCTTGTCAGTATGTGCCCTAGCTACAATTAGCTAGGATTATTCCTCCATTGAAAAATTGCCACCAAGTTCCTCTTTTATCTAAACTGTTTTTAATACTTCTTCATTCCTCAATCTATCAGTTTAGTTTATTCTCTGTATTAATCACTACAGCCACAGCAATAACTTGTGTTTTCTCATAATGTCCATGTTAACTTGCTGCTACATGGTAAGTTTCACTTCTGCAATCTTCAGTCGGTATGCTTCTTAAGTCTTGTATTCTGTCACGTGTTCAGTTTCCTTCTTTCAAGTAAATGAGTAATAATAAACTTCTTCTTCTTATCGTGCCAGTCCGTTCCGGACGTTGGCTATCATCCTGGCTATGACTACTCTATATACTGCCGCACGGAATAGTTCGGTGGACGTCCTCGAAAACCATGTTCTGAGATTCTTCAACCACGAGAATCTTCTTCCACCCACACTTCTTCTACCTGATACCTTTCCCTGCAATATAGACTGCAGCAAGTGGAATCTGCTTTCATTCCTCATTATGTGACCAAGGTATTGTAGCTTGCGACATTTCACCGTCAATAGGACCTCCATACTTTTCCCCATTCTCCGGAGTATTTCTTCATTTCTCACCCGATCTGTCCATGACACTCTCAACATCCGGCGGTAGAGCCACAGCTCAAAGGCCTCCAACTTTCTACAGGAGGCTTTAGTCAAGGTCCACGACTCAACCCCATAAAAAAGAACAGAGAAGACATAACATCTTATTAGCTTCATCTTTACCGTCATTGTTAAGTCGTGGCTTGTAAAAATGTTTTTCATTTTATTAAAAACAGCTCTGGCCCTTTCTATGCGAGACTTTATCTCCTGAGATTGATCCCATTGCTCATTTACGATGGTCCCAAGATAGGAGTATTTGCTTACTTGCTCGATACGCTTATTGTTAATAATAAGATGACATGTAGGGATTCTATTTTTGCTAATGACCATCAATTTTGTTTTGTCAGTATTGATGTCAAGTCCATACTGTTGGCTACTATGAACCAGTCTTTCCATGAGATTCTGTAGGTCGTCAAGTGAATCTGTAAAGACAACTGTGTCATTTGCGTAACGAAAGTTGTTAATTCGTTCTCCATTCAAGAGGATCCCCACTTCCATGCCCTCCAAGGCATCTCTGAAGATGTACTCAGAGTAAATATTAAACAAAAGTGGGGACAAAACACAGCCCTGTCTGACACCACGCCTTATCCTCACTTCTTCAGTACTGTCATTCTCCAAACTCACGGAAGCTGACTGATTCCAGTACAAGTTTACAATAATTCTTAAGTCCTTGTCATCCAGGCCAATACTCTTCAAAATCTCGACCATCCTCCCATGGCGAACTCTATCAAAAGCCTTCCGATAGTCCACAAAACATGCATAAATATTACAATTGACGTCTCTGCATCGCTGGAACAAAACTTGCAGACTAAAAATGGCTTCCCGGGTCCCAACTGCATTCCGGAACCCAAACTGTGTGTAGGAAACTTGTTGTTCACAAAGCCTATATATTCGTCCATGAATTATTTTCAAAAACAGCTTCAGGAAATGGCTCATGAGGCTTATCGTTCTGTACTCACTACATGTTTTGGCTCCTGTTTTCTTTGGTAGCAGAATGAATACTGATTTGAGCCATTCATGAGGGATGTTACCACTATCATATATTTCATTGAATACTGAAGTGACCCATTTAACATTCTCTTCATTTAAAAATTTAAAAAATTCTGATTGAATATTATCAGGTCCAGATGATCTTTCCTCTTTCATCCGATTGATTGCCACTCGCACCTCTTCTTTCAATATTTTTGGACCCGTTTCATTGCCAGTCGGTGGGGGCTCTGGTCGATCGTCATGGAACAATTGTTCGACGTATCTCGTCCATACTCTTTTCATCTCCTCCTGATCCAGTATCAGACTTCCCTCGTCCTCCACTCTGATCCCTGTTTTTCTTTTATATTTCCCTGTCACCTCTCTGACTTTCCGGTGGACATTAAAATCATCATGCACTGCCTTAAATGCCTCTATCTCCGCACATCTCTCCTGTAACTCCCTCCCCTTTGCCTCTCTCACTTTCCCTCTGATTTCTCTATCTAGAGCCTTATATTCCGTAGGGTTATTTTTAGCTAGTCTTCTCTTATTCATAATTTCCAAAATTTCATTAGTCATCCATGTTTTCTTTTTGGTTACTTCTGGTTTTAGCAAGTCATGTCTAATTGTTTCGACTATGGCAGTTAATTCTGTGACCTTTTCTTCTGCACTCAGGTTATTGGATATAGCGTTTACTTCTTCGTTGAGAGTTACCTCTACCAAATCTCTCGTCAAAGGTTCTTTCAATTTCCTAATATCATATCGCTTGATTTCTTTCTTTGCTACCCTTTTCACTCTTGTTCTAAAAACATCAACTAAGGGGTTATGATCTGATTTGATATCAGCGCCAGGATATGTCTTCACTGATAGGCAGCTATTCCTGTATCTTTTGTTTATTAAGATGTAGTCTATCTGGTTCCTAATCACATTGTCTGCTGAGTCGCCAGGTGCCTTCCATGTATATAGCCTTCTAGGGGGCAACGTGAAGAAAGTATTAGTTATTACAAATCCTTGTTCTCCTGTAAATAGGCTAAGTTGTTCACCCCTTTCATTCCTTTCACCTAGTCCATGTGGGCCACTCACCCTCGCACCCATATCCAAATCCAACTTTTGCATTAAAATCGCCCATAATTATTGTCAGATCATGTCTTTTTAAGTTTTTCAATAAATCCGTAATTTGGGCGTAGACTTCAGCAACTTCTTCATCACTTTGTTCAGTTGTCGGGGCATATATTTGGATTATGTTCATTTGTACAGGACTGGCATTTATCTGAAGGAGCGCTATTCTTTCTGATATAGGTGTAAAATTTTTAATACATTCTACGACTGATTTACAGACAATGAAACCTACACCATGTTGATGAACATCATTAGGTGTTCCCGAGTAATAAACCCTGTGTTTTCCTATGTCACAATAACCTGATCCTGGCCATCGCATCTCACTTATTCCCATAATCTTAATGGCCATTCTTTCCATTTCTTGAATGGCATTATGGACTTTTCCACCTTGTGCCAAAGTTCTTACATTCCAAGTGCATATTCTAATATTAGCACTCATTGATAATTTCTTTCCATTCACAACCCTGTTCAAAACCGTCCCCCCCGGAGAACCGATCGGGGGACTTGAAACTCCGGAACATTTTGTATTGAACATAGCCATGATTCATGTACTAGAGAGTATCCAGAGGATCCTTAATGCAGTGGTTTCTCATTGCCTTCTGCATCCTAGTGCCGTTGACCACCTTCCGTGGTTCTTCCGCCTTCTGAGATACTTTCATACCTCAAGGACAGTAGAATACCCCAACCCTTGCTCGCTCATCCGCCCTCCATGAGACCGTTGGCACTTAGCAAGGGGAGTCTCCTTGTCTCCTTATCCCGGGAGACACTCGGCTGGCTGATTGCAGCACCATTGACACTGGGCGATGGGATCGCCAACCCCTACGCCGAAAATAATAAACTACTTGGTAGATATTTACAATTAAGGGAAATCAAAAATATACAAAACAGTGTTACAGAATAAAATTTTTGGCTTAAGTAGTTTGACTTGAGGTTGTGGGTACCCTTACAATAGCTGTTAAATCCATTCATTAGCTACCAAGAAGATATTGTAGTTGGTTTAGAATGCTGTTGTTTCTTTTAGTGTACAATAATGATTTTCATCTTCAAATGTAAGATGAGCGTATGTCACATTTGTCTGTTGCTAAAATCATTCAGAGCTGTTCTGAAATTTTAGGTTTTCATTTCTTCCGGTTTACGTCTTGTGTACACACCTGTATTCAAAGTATTGCATGTGTAACATATCTGTTATACAATATATTTGTGTTGAAATTCCTCCTAATGTTGTGTTTATATGTTTTATTAATCTAGAGCAATTTTTTTTGCAGGATACATTTGGTAGAGCAAAAACATGGGTTAAAGAATTACAGAGACAAGCTTCTCCAACAATTGTGATCGCTCTAGCTGGAAACAAAGCTGATCTCGCTAATAAAAGGAGTGTCGAATATGATGAGGCACAAACATATGCTGAAGAAAATGGTCTTCTATTTATGGAGACATCAGCTAAGACTGCTATGAATGTAAACGACATTTTCCTTGCAATCGGTAAGTAGTTCACGTAATTTAATTAATATCACTTGACCATTTTGCTCGTATATTAGTGAAATAATTAAAGAAATTCCATAATTATTTTGATGTGTCCAAAAAACATTATGTAAAACCTCAATTCTGTGTGATTATTCAATGAATTGAAGCAACTTTCAGATACATTATTTTATAAAATCTAAATATTCTGAGAAAAAATGATTTTGTTATTTGTCTTTTGTTTTAGTAGCCATTTTAGCTTAGCCTACACATGCCATAAAATGTTTCTTGTTCTATTTGGAGGTTTTCAATATTTAAAAGTAAAATATTTTATGTATGTCATTTGATGTTAAATATAAAGTAATAACATGGGATTTTACTGTTTACATAGAGTTTATAGCTAGCGTATTATATCTTAGGTATATCAGAAGTTAAATATCATTTGAATAAAATAAAATATGAATTTATTTTGAAATTTATAATGTTGATTTTAATTTGCACTAAAATATTCTTGTATCTGTTGTGTTTGAAAGCCTCCTCTGTCCCTTAGGGAAAAATGTAGTTTTTTTGTGTAAAATGGGTTGTAGTAGTAATACCATTTGAAAATGGTTATGCAAAAAGATACTTATCCACACATTGTTTATTTTGAGGTATGAAGGGTTTAAATTTTTCTTTTTATTCTTATTGTGTTACAGGTTTTTTCTTTTAAATAACATTCAGAAAACCTTAAAAATATATTTTTAAGAGAATCATGGGTTGGTTATATTTTGCATAACCATTCATGCAAAGGTTCCAGTAGTTTTAAAGATGGTAGATGACTTGCTTATTGTATTTATTATAAAAATATAAAGTTTTATATACTACACTTGTTTCCTATTCATTAGTAATATTAAATATTAGTTTTTTATTTCATGAAGTCTGAAAAATTAAATACTGTTTCAACTTTAGTAACCTAAACAGCAATATATATAATTTTTATCAATAAATTTAACAAGTTCGTCAGATACTTCGTCACCTGATGAACTCATATTGCCCAACAAAGAATGGTATGTTCTTGTGGTACTGGTAAATTTCATCGTTCACAGTATTGGACATTCAAAAGTTTTCAAATTATTCCATTCCACCCAATGAAGAACAGAAGCTTTGATCAATTTTCTTTTGGTATTACCAGATTGTTACTATTTGCAACAAATCATTGTAATATATTTGTAAACTTTTCTGAAATGGCTTGGTTTGAACAACATCTGAGATCTAAAATTGTAGTGTCATTCCTCCATATATTAGAGCAAGTTTAATATTGATTTTCTTGATGTCTTCTGTGAATTCTATAGAGTAACATGACTATTAAATCCATCAGTTTTTTCTGTAACCCTCAGGCCTGCAATTTCTCACGATGTTAATTCAACCTTTCATCAGTTTGCAGTCATCCATTATTTTTCCTAATATATCAAGCCACAAGTCAATTTTTTGACATTGTTTTTCTGTTGAGCATTGTAAGGAAGAGAAAGTGATTTTGTACCAATAGCCAGATTAATAACCATTACAGTTAACATGTCATTGTCATTTGATGGGATGTCAAAATAAATGAAGATTTGATCATCAACATTATCGACCTCTGTGCTTTATTTATTAAATTTAGTGTGTTTTGGTGTAATTCAATTAATTTTTGTCATAATTAGCAGGAAAATTGGGTGGGCAAAACTGATATCTATGTTTTCCTAGTATGCAAATACAAAGGTAACCTCCAAATTTTGAACTTTCAATTTTTTTCAAAAAACTTGTAATATTTGGCAGGCAAATGCAGTATCAGCAGTTTCTTCGCAGATTGCTGAATGCATTAATGAAGATTGGCTAAAACTGGTAAATTGCTCTTATCGTGAACCACCCTTAAAAGAGTGTATGTACTGATGTTATTCCAGTCTCAAATACTTTACTATAAGAATTTTCACCTACCCTCAATTTTAATCTCGAGAATAAGTCTGAGAAGTTTATACTCGTACTTATCACCCTTTGCATCAATGACCAAAGTTAGGCTTTCTTGTGAATACGTTGTGGATTGCATACTCAAAGTTCACTTTTCCACTTCTTATAGTAGGACAAAGTAATTATACGTCTCTAGAAACAGTGTTTATCTTTTTATCATATACATGTTATCTTACAGGAAGTGAAATTGTGTTATTAACAAGCAGATACTACATGTTAAGAAACACAAGCCTCCTTTTTACTATGCAAGCTCTTATTTCCACAGCTGTTATTCAACTTCTTAAATACTTGCTCAATAGATTGATCTACAATAATTACATTGGATCATATGTGGCAAACTTTATTGACCACTGTCACTATAGTTTAGCAGTATTAATGGCACTGTTAATTGTTGTAATAACTTTTTTTGCATCGTTTTACAGCAAAGAAGCTTCCAAAGAATGAACAGTCTGCAGGAGGTGGAACAAGCGGGCAAGGTCGTAGACTTGTAGAATCGGAAGGCACGACAAAAGCTCCAGGAAGTTGCTGCAAGTGATCCGGTGGCCATTACATCGGCATGACCAATATTGTACGTTCGTACGTTTGTTCATCTACTACCTTCATTAATTCATTCATAAAACCATTCATTCATAAGCCACTATTACATACATCCTTCCATTTATTTCTACTACTATTATTATTACTATTATTACCGATGATTATTCATTTATCGATGCATTTTTTTATTCCTCCAATGATAGGACTAAGGTGTCAATGGTCAACTAAGTGTCAATTATAATAAAATTACTTAGTTGATTTAAAACGTTGATATTCCATTCATATTAATACAGAATGAACCGTATTGTTTATATGGCATAATAAACAAAAATACAATTGATAAAAAAAAATATTGTTCATAACATCTAGTCGGCTGAACAATTATTGAATTTAAATGAAACAGGCAAAAACAGAACATTATAAAATATTCAATTTGGTGGAGAAATAGAAGAATTTATTAATGAATGTTACGACTCACTCCACAGTTATTTACATTCCATCTTTATTTATGGAGTAATTAAATGAAAAAATATATATATATGTATGTTTATGATTGATAAAAGGTATATAATGAATATTATATAAATTATTTATATAAATATAATAGGTTATTGTAAAAAAACTATTGTTAATACTTATAATGTTAAAAAATGATTTTAATCTGCTGGCTAGAATAATAAAGAATTTTGTAAATATAGAAATATATATATAAATATAATAAATTATTTAAAAATAATTTATTGTTTGGTTTATTGAGTTTTCTTGCAATTTCCTTCTAAGTTGCTTTTCCATAATTATTTCAGTCCACTAGTTGTTTATGTAGTTTATTTAGTTGTCGATTGTATGTATCATTTAAATTTTTTGGTTGTGTCCATAGTTTCTTTCGGTTGTGGGTTGATATGTTGGTATTATCAGTTCCTTATTGATTCTCACTTTTATGCTGTGTTTTTAGAGGTCAATCTATGTCATCTTAATAAATGTACTTAACTAATGTGGGGTTGTAGTCCTTTGTTGGAACCTTTTTCTTTGACTACATTGTTTCAGTAAAATTGATGCTGGGTTTTTTGGAAATATTGTCTTAACAATTGTATGGGAAATGTGATGTTTATTTTTACACTCTGGAAAGTGATTTTATTATTTATAAGGTTTTTAGTCGGTCTTATTGCATTCATTTTTATCTAATTTAAATTTTTCTCTACAACTTGCATCATTAACAAGTACTGGTGTGCCCTGTGCTCTGCTTGTCTGAAAGGAATGCGGTGTGATTATGTCTAAATATTAATTTTTACTAGCCTTCCCAAAAACATGTGACCCGCATTAGCTTGAGTGGTATTTTAACCTACCAGATGAAGTTATAAAAATTTAATGCTTTAATTTAATAGTAGTTAATTATTCGATTGAGATTCGTTGTTGCATTTTCCAGTGACATTGAAAATTATCTGCGGCTTCATTGTGAACAACTAACTAGTTTTTCTTGTTAAAACTTTCTGTGGCTCAGACCTTGTTTTTAAAGAAAAAACAAAAAATTAATTTTAATGCTCTACTGAACACACTATTAAATACTAATATAAAATACTATTATTTATTAAAATACTATCTTTATCAAACCTACATCTATTGGAAATTAATTTATATCTTAACAAGCAATTCCTTATGTTAAGAAACGCCAGCCTAGTCATTTCAATACAAGCTCGTTTAATTCCAATAGTGGCTTCAGATCTGCTGTGGTCCAATTTCCTAAATACTTAAACTTCTAAATTGCTGAATAAGTTAATCTTCAATAATTACGTCGCATCGAGT
Organism: Catonia carolina; assembly: GCA_035578175.1. NCBI lineage: Eukaryota > Metazoa > Arthropoda > Insecta > Hemiptera > Achilidae > Catonia > Catonia carolina. Next base: position 90,494,197 of record JAQMRL010000002.1, read on the forward strand.
GTGAGAAACCTTACTGGTAATCATCACCTCAGTTTTCAGTGGGCTGATTTTCAGACTAAGAGTAAGTACATCATCTTCAATAAGTCTATCCATCTATTATTGAAGTTTTCTGCTGAATCTGTAAGAATGACTGTATCTTTAGCATATCTTATATTGTTAAGAAGTATTCTATTCAGCGTAATTCCTTCAAAAGTATTATAAAAGGTTTGCTTAAATACTAAGTCTTAGTACAAGTTATATAGATGCGGTGAAAGAACTAAACCCTGATGCACCCCAATTTTTGTAGGAACAGGATCCATCCTGATTTTTGATTATTAGTTCTTATTCCATTATTATCTGATGGTTCTGTTTTAGTCATAGATTATTTAGGTTCACAAAACATTTATAAACATTACTTTTATCTTATTAATTTTTCTTGTTACCTTTTATGTGTATTTGGTCAAATAAAATGTACCAATTTTATAATCAACTGAGCAGTAAAAGGTGGTATGCTTGCAAATAAATGACTGTATATACATATCTGCTACACATAATGCTTTTGTAAGTCTCAAGAGGATTTTTTTTATATTAGACTGTTTTGTACATTAAGGTGACTACAGATAAAAGTGAGTAATAAAAAGATGCCAAACCTTATTTGGAATCTGATACTGAACCCTTTCCATAAAATTCAGTTACTGACCTCTATACCATTAAAATAATTGGAAAGCAGTCAAATAATTAAAATTAAAGTACATTAGTTGGTTATTCCTTTGGTGTAGGTCAGCACAGTTTAGTTTCTTTATCAGAGGTTCCCCAGGTTCAGTTCCTGGTCAGGTCTTGCATTTCATTTATACTTTCTTCACCATCTGCAGAAACCTTAATGTGCACAATAGTGTTATGTAAAACCAAAAGAAGTACATTTGCAGGTTACACTTACTGTGTAGACTATACTATTTTTCAAAGCTGATGAGCTCTGACATACGGATTGCCCCGTAGCCACTTCATAACTAGCCAATGACTTGCCAACAACGTTGCCTATACTTGCTCTCATAGCTCTGTTATATATTTTGTTAGCCATTTTTTTTTGGTCTTTCAATAACAATTATAACCTGTGAACATACAACCAGCTGATTATACTCTAAAGTATTGCTTGTTAACTAGCTCTATGATCAATGTGTTCAGTACGAGATGCAAGACACGAGTGAACTACTGCAGCTCTGATACACATGGGCAAGTAATGTTTGTCAAGCTGATACATTCATACAATCTGACAACACTGGCAAATGTTCTAATTGGCCTAAACGCGTGGAACAGAGTTCATCAACCATGAAAAGCATTATAGTTGTAAAAAAGTGATGTCTTCTTTTCACTACTTCGTTGGTTTTGGATCATATATATTATTAGATCACTAGTGTAAATTATAAATCCACCTCATGATCAATTCTCAGTCGAAGGAGATTGAAATTCAGAAAAATGTCTGTAGGTTTTTTTTAGTTTTATTGCATATAATTATGCAGACCTTATCGTGTTCAGGAGAGAGGGAGAGAGAGAGATGTGAAACCATCAAATATCTTGGTAAAATGCTTTCAACAGGTTTGTTTAGTTGTATATGAATTAACATCTACACTTATTCAATAAATGCCCCTCTTAGTTTATGTGAGATACACTTACATTGACTTATAAAACTGATACTACTTTTGTAGAAAATGTACTGACTAGTGAAAAGTGTTCTGGCAACACACTGAATGGGAACCTATTTATGTGCATGCATATTGGGTGTATTCCAAACATGAAAACATTCGTCATTAAGTTAGAGAGCATGCCCAGGTTCACTGACCAGCATTGTATGTTTCATTGTACTTTGGGTTATAATATTTTTGTGTTACTATTGTAGAGATTTTATTATAAATTAAAAGATTATTAACATTTAAACTTTTGAAAATTCATGTATGATATGAACAATTATCTGTAAAATAACAGTTTTGTTTCACTGGAAATGAGCAATCAAAGTTGATTTTAAGTGAAAGCTAATCATTACATACTTAGCAATCAATGACTCTATATTGTATGTCACCCATTCTCTACTCTTCAGAACACTTTTCTTAAGCTGGTATCTTATTATTGACTACACTCTCCTTGTAAAAACTCGTTAGGAGTGTTGATTAAAATAAGGAGCACAAGAAATACATGTACCGAAATTTATTTTTATAAAATTTTAACAAAATGGCATTTGCAATAGAAATTCCATTTAGAACTTGGGTTTTTTAAGTATAGACCTCATGATGTCCTTTTTGTGTGTACAGGACTACATTATGATTAAGAAATGGAGGTGGGAAGTGGGATTACAGAAGTTTGTTTTTTATTTTTTTGTAAATTTAAGAACAGTTAATGTATAATTTCTATTTCATATAATGAATTAATATAATAATTTCACTAACCTTCTTTTTAAACTGCGTCACCTTTATTGTAATTTCTACTTACACGTGTTTCGGTGGATCCACCATCATCAGAGTAAATGAAAAATTGAAACTAAAAAATTTTTTCACATTTATTTAAAATTTAAGAAGATGGTACATCTTCAGTCACTTGTATAAAACTGATTTAAAATTAATTTATTTTAATTTATCCCTTCTCATATTTACTGTAGATAGCAGCAGCAGTCAATATCACTTCATTATTCCTAAATTTTATTTGTTCATTCAAAATGTTCTGCTTTTGCTCTTTCAAATATTTATAAATATGGAACATCTCATATTTCTCAATTTTATTTTTATTCTCTATATTACATTGTTCTATTTTATTGAAATGTTCATCTATTTTACCAAATTTATGTCTTTCTTCTTTTATATGATTGGTATAGTTAGATATAATGTAGTCACATTTCAGTGCTTTTTTATGTTCATTATACCTCACTTGAAAATTACGACTAGTCATACCAATGTAAAATTTTTTACAATCCTCATTACCACAATCTATTACACACCCTTTTTATTGCTTAGTGTTTCATTTATATTATTTTTAATTATATTTGTGGACAGTAAGTTAATGTATAAAATTAGAAACAAAGAGCTCTTGTGAAAAGTTAATATAATATTCACTCAGTTTGTGGCACATAAGTGATGGTATTAACTAAGTATATAAGTACTTTTATACTGTTGGAAACTTATTTTTTATAAATGTACATTAAATCATCATAATCTACTTCTGTTCCATGTCATGCAGGTCTAGATGTTGATTAAGCTTTCCATTTCCCCCCCTCTCTCCACACACACTTCCTCCCATGCAATGCCCTTCCTCTAAAAGAGGGCCTTCTCATCATCCATTCTACATTAAAAAAATTATGCATATTCTTAACTTGTGTACAAATAAGGTTTTTTGAATAAATCAATTGTAAATACACCAGAAATTTTGGTACCATAATGCAGTGAAATAAATCTTTTGCTATTAAATTTGTCAATGATTGTTAAAAGTTCTCCATATTCCTAAATATGCGCAGCAATAGAACAGAAAAATTAAACAAGTATTAACAATTATATGCTCATTAGTTTTATATTACTACCTTATTTATTATTCAGTTATTTTGATATAAATTATTTGCGATACATTTTAGTTTTGTAATAACATAATTTAGTTTCCAACAAGCAGTTTGAAAGTGGCTTAGAGAAAGTGAAAAGGTATAACGAAAAATTCTCATAGCATCATTTAATATATGTTGTTGTTTAGGTCATCAGCCGAAAGGCTGGTTTGAACCTGTAGAGGTTTTACTAAGTAAATCGAGGAGTAAGGTGGTTTACCATTGCCTTCCTCACTGAGTGGAAAAGTACACTTATCAGCATGCCGGGCCCTCTGAAAAGCACATATTTTCCACTCTGCAAATGACACTTTCACTTCATTCACCACAGGGTCTGGCTGTATAATGAAATCCATTACTTTCAGAGGATATAACTCTGATTAGTGTCTTTTACACCTCTACCTCTTCTGTTCTTAAATGATTCAGTCATTTAATTGGCTAACCGCATTATAAGAAGCAGAACTATTTATTTTAGCCCTGCAACTAACAGATTGAGTGTAAATAATTTGACACTCCACCTGTCTGTTATGGGCAAATTTAATTTAATATATGAGGTGTTGAAAATCACATAACACAATCGAAATTATAGTGATTAGTTTATGAATGTGATGTGGTGAGCAATAGCTAATACTTGTTGATAATGAAAGTATTTTGATATTAAAAAGTTTGGAACTGATTTAAATAAGCTGTTCAAATTGTCATCCATGGTTTACTTACTTGCAATGAATTTTCACACAATATCAAAGAAAACAATACATTGTTCTTCGTAATTATCCACTGGTTGCACAGCTTTTTTTACTATTACAATTTGTGCCTGCACAACTTAAAAATAAAAAATAAGCTCATGGTGACGATGATACAAATAATAACATAGACAACATAAGAAGCAGGCCAACTGTTGATGGAGCTCTATGTTTTTTATCTAATTTAATTTTGCATTAGTGTTAATACTCACATTTTAAACATCTGAATTTTCAAGTGAGCAACAACTGTTCTGAGCTCAATTTAGCCATGTGATAAAGTAACTGAATTAATTAATTATCTTGATGAGTTTTTTTATGTCTTTCTAATTTTCTGTGGAAATATTGATAGTATTGTTTTAAAATCTAACTTATAAACATGAGAAATGAGTTTTTCAGGCCTACTTTATATGGATGCCTCAATATAGGTACCATATTTTTACTTGTTTAGATTAAATAATTATTTTTTACTTTTCCACTTAGCTGTGGAAGTGCTACAATCGTATGAGAAACTATTACTGAATTATAGTGAATTTATTATGACTCGTTCATTGTTAATAATTTAGTTAATTGCATTTGAGAAGTAATTAACAAGTTCATTTGTTCTGCCTATGAAGCAAAACGTAGCAGATAATCTTGTTATAAATGTTCTACTACTTTTACGTCTAACTTGGAAATCTTGAACTGTACCACCATTCTTTGTGTACAGTCTCGGTTTTGCTAAGCAATAGCATTTTTGGCACGAGACAAAAATTTAATTTCTTTTAATATCATTTTTATGAGTAAAATGTATGTTCAGTAAACCCCCACTAATCCGGCATGGACACGGACTGTTCGGTGCCGAATTGCCAAGCACCATACGAAAATAGTGGAAAACCAGTTTTAGACTTGCCAAAAAGATGTGGCCGCCCGTGATTCAGCTTAAGTGTTAAAGTGGTGTGCCCTCCTAAGAAATGTGTGTACTGAAGGTGTAAAACAAATAAAGAATTGTAAAGAAGTTGAATAAAACATAACATTTTAGTTTTAACACACAGTGAAAACATTTTATAGCCTAGAAAATCATATAAAAGTAGGCCTATTTAACTAATGACTATGTTGTTAAAATTTTTTATTTAACTAATGATCTAATGGTTCTTTGTTTTTTTGAATCTAATTTCTTCTTCAAAAACTCATTACATACTATACATGTGTTGACAAGTTCTGCAGCACTGTACAAATTGTTGCATTCAGCAAATTTAATGGACATGTTGATAGGGCAGCTGCTTCACTCCAGGTTGGAGGGGGTGTTGAGTTATCATCAGGCCCTTCCGAACTGTACTATTAAACTAAACACAAAAGAGCCGGTCAATCGACACCAAAAGTAACCTTAACATTTGCAATTGTTTTATTCATATTTTTCTCAAGATTAGTGTGGAATTACTGAAAGTACCCGATTAGTGGAATTTTACTGTACATGAACAATATAACAAGTAATAATCACTGGAGGATTTGATTTTGGTTCCTGCAGCTGTTGTAGCACAGTATGTATAAAAATGATACAGTATCTTGACTTCCTAAGTCCAGTCAACTAGTTTGGTCCTTGCTGTAGATAATATTTCTCATTCTAGTTATGGTTAGAATAAGTTAGTGTAAACACTTATTTGGCTGAATTATGATACTCTTCATTACAGTTATATTGATGATCCCTGCAACCAGTAATTAAAACAGCAGAAAACTCAAAAGTTTACGTACCAGAATTTGTAAATGTTAGGTGGAGTGATTAATTTATGATAGGGATTTGTTTACATATCCAAAATTGTCATCAGAACTAAAATGTTTTTTGTTAACCACAGTTGGACTTTTATCCTTAAAGCAACTTGTCCAAAATATTTAAAAAATAGATGGAAGTATTAGAAATAACTGCTTCTATTTCCATTGAAAAGTACAAATGATGTCAGACACAATTAGAAGTGAATGTCATTCTACAGGCAGAAAAAATGTATCCTGGAAGGCTCACCAAAAAAACTTTTTTAATTATTCTAGTGACAGACCCAGGATTGTTGCTGGATGAAGAACAATGTTCAAGAGATGTAATTTACTATTGAAAATATATAAAATAGATGTATTTAGGTAGAAAGTTCAGAGAAAACTGAATGCCCAATCACTAAAAAAGTAATGAACTAAAAATATTGTAGTGAAAAAATATTGACTTGAAAAGAAGAAACCACGAAAAATTTGCTGTGGTCCTTACTAAATTGGATCTAAGAAAAAAATTGTGGTACTCCAAGTCTATTGAAAATTAACTCAAGCCTGATAATTTTGAAGTTTAAATACATTATTGTATTTTTTATTTATAGTTCTATTTGTATTAGTATACTTGATAGTTGTGAGGTTTCTTTTAGATCACATTATATTCTACATTTGTTAAAAGTATAAAAATTTATGAGTGTTTGTTGCAGTGTAATATTTTCTTTAAGAAAGATTTTTTATTGAAGAAGTCGAATCAAAAAACAAAATTTTGGTACTTGAAAACAAATTTCAAGTTGCAAAATTTATACTATGAATCCAAGTAAAAAATTTAATACTCTAAATATTAATAAAGTAATACGTTTGTAATATTATTTTGTTTTATTTCACTTTAGGTATGTTTCGTGCGTAGCTAGGGGGGTATTGGATGTCAACATCAGCTGCTGCTGCTACATTCTATCAAATTCATTCGTCAAAAGTGTATGGCACGAACATCACCAATATGAATTGAAGTAAAATACGTGCAGTTGATAGAATTTGGACTGTCGTGCAATTTATTATTATTATTATTATTATTATAATTATTGGTAACGAACTATGAACATAGACTTTTTTAATATGTGTAGATGTGAATTTTTTTAGTCTTGGACTAATATTGATGAAGCATGTTCCTTGGTGTAGGGACATTGTTTTTAATATTTAATTAATAAATAAATCATTTTATTTATTTATACATATTATATATAAATATTAAATATTTACTATTATTATGATTATCGTTACATTGTATCATTATTTATTCCTTAAGGAAACTCTTGTTTAGTTAGTATGTTGTAATTGTTTTAATTTATATAATTTTTTTATATTTTTTATTTTATCTTCAATAACAACATGGATAGTTTGGTTTTGAGAATATTACAAGAGAGCATTAGCTTATTTTGAATAGTGTGTTGAAGTTAATGCTCTCTTAGTTACGTCTCAACACGATCTAATATCTACCTTCGTTATAACTTACTATTTTTTTTTACTGATTTAATATAGTATTTATTGTAATACAAAAAAAATCTGTTTCCCATTAATAGATTATGCTTTTCTTTCAAACATTAATTAATTTTGATTTAATTATGTTTGTTCATGTATACACAATACTTTTAATAAAATCTAAAAAAATATTTTATGCAATTCTTTAAGTATGTTTATGTAATAAAATAATAATAATAATAATAATAACCATTGATCTCCAGTCACGTCTTTTTGCGCAGACTGATTTGTTAGTTTTACATAATGTTACGTGTACACTACAGTTGGATTGTAAATATTTTTTTTATGAATATAATGTTATCCCTTTTATGTAATTGTTTATCAGATGTAATCGCTGCATAAAAAATATGCCTTACAGAAATACTTTATTCCTTTTTAGTTTTTTTTAATTAACTTGTATTTGTCTTTTATGTAATAAGTATTAAATTAAATATAACTGACACATTCGTTTATCAGTTGCACCTGTGCTATGCATGGGCTTATTACTTGCCTTATAGAGGTGTTATACTTAAATTGGTTTACTCAGTTTTTGTGGTATCCACTTAAATTTTTTATGTATTGCTTCGAGAAGACTCATGTTCAATTTTGGAATTATAGCTCTTCAGGGAGCTTCAAATTAATGTTTAAAATGAGAAATGTATTCAATTTGATAAGGATTTAATTTTTCATATCTAGGCGACTTGTTATAGGCATACTGTAAGAAAATTGCAGTGCGTGCGTTCCAAGCGTCAACCTTGGCGAGAAAGCATTACACCCACCATTGTAGTATTTTGCAGTAGAGGCTCGGCAACAGAATGTCTGATTTTAATGTAGTGAGGGTATTTTGCACTGGGGATTTACCACAACTTCCTGACGCATCGCACTGGGACTGCAACATCCTTCTGCTATAGCTATAGTTAAAGTGTTTTGTTATGTCTATTTTTATTACCTATTTAACAATATTTTAGATGTACCTTAGGATGGATCCTGTTGCAGAGTTTTATGTAGATCTATTTGAGGCAAACAAGCTTCCCATATATTATTTTCAGATATATCTTAAAAATTTAACTAGTGTATGTCAAGAAACCTTCCGAACGACTGTTCATCACCTTTCTAGAGGTTTAATTGATCCATTGGTGAGGACCATAACAAAATATTTTCAGCAGGTACTGAGCCTGTACAGAGATAAAAACTGATAAACTTTGTGTCTTTCAGCTTTTGAATTACTTATTACTTAAAGATAATCATTAGGTAAAAAAGAGGCAAATTTTTTACTGGTATTTTAAATGAACAAAAACAGTGTATTTCATTATTTAGTATTTAAAAAACAAGTAAATCATTCATTGCAATCACCCTTTATAATTTTTGCAGTTTATGGTAGATAACTATTTTTTGTTGTTCAGTGATTTTTGTTGGTAATTATGCAGATAAATATGTTCAATATAAATAATGGTGTGAGTATAATGATGTCAGTTAGAATTTTGAAATGTGAACATGTTTGTTCATTACGTTATTGGTGAAGAATAACAGCAGTATGTACCCCTCTTCCACCGCATTACTTAACTGAAGTGAATAATTTAATGCACGTGCCTTTGTGTGTTCATTTTATTAGGTTACATTAATCATTAAATTTCGTTTAGTTTTATTTTAACTCGTATCAACATCTTGGTATCAGTAATTATTATAAAATATAGAATGGGTGGGTTTGAATGCATGATAATTTGCTGATCTAGCTAGTAATCGAACCCAGGATCTTCCACTTTGTAGTCCAGCTCACTGATCAGTATGCCACAGAGTTGGTCTTAAATTTCTTATGAAATTTGGACTACTTTTTTATAATAATGCTTTTCTACGCTGTTTTTGGTTGTTACAATCTTTCAAAAGAAATAAAATACTTTGTTTTCCAATAGATTAATTAGGGGTAGAGCGGATGCCAAATAAGCTTTTGGTGGTGTAGCTGCATGAACTGCCTATTAAATCACATTCGCTGAACGATGTAAATTATCATCTATTAGCGATGTTAAAAACATTCAATTATAAACATTGTATACAACAATATTAACGCCTACCACATACAACTTATTACCGACTAATATTTTCTGGTTATTTGATACATAACGTTGTGAGAACAATGTGACTTTGATCACAGCTGGTACAGCACTGACTCCTACCACTCGGTGAGGCAACCGAGTGCGCCATTACCAAATTAAAACTTCTGTGCACTTCAGAAAACCGACAAGCGTATTTAGCGTCCGTTGTATTGCTTGTTAGTAACAAAATGAAATTTAACTAAAACACTTAGTTTTTAAAAATTATTGGTTTTACAACATAAAATTATTATTCAACAAATTCGTAAATTAACCTGCAGGTGGTACTCTTCCACTAGAATGCGCTTGGCAATTTCTTCACCATAGCTACATATTTTAAATTTAAACCGTAGGCTTATATTTTTTGTAATGAGAACACATATGCACAAGCAACATTACAGAACAAAGTGAGACACAGTGGTGGAAGCTATTCTTCACCAGTGACTAGCGCATTACGCAGAATGTTATTACTTTTAAAAATACATTTAAAAAATGACACCTGCAGTTCATTCCATCCTAAATACATTCATAGTAACAAATCATTATACTTCCACCATATTAATTAATATAGACTGAGTTTATAAATAAGGTATTTTAAGTATGATGAGAAAGTTATCCTTTAATGGCTGGGATCAATGAATTATTTCTTTAAAATTTTCTTGTATTAACTTCTGAAATTTGTATCACAATAAAAAGAATGTATGTAACAACAGCCATGAGTGTAAAATATTTATGTATTAATTTCATGATAAACATTATTATTTATCACCGTCTTATAATAATTATCGTGATAAAACATTATGTATAATGTTTAAATAATAAATTATGTTAATAATAAAAATAATAAATATATAATTAATAAATGAAAGACTTAAAAAATTTATTGTATTTATTTACTATGTATTAAATTAACTTTTCATTTTTCTATATAAGTTTAAATAAAAATTAAATACAGTAATTGTTTGTAATTTTTAATTACCTAATTAAATATATTGTTAATACAAATATAATGCATAATAAAACGTTAAAATATTGTAATTTTATAATTATAAAATTGTTGTATAAAAATATGGAATATAGCATATTAAAAATATTTTATAATTTATTAGTTTATTTAGTTTTATTTTGTAGTTAAAGAAATTATATATTTTGGATTATTATCAATTGAGAGGGCGTTGGTCATTAGTAAATAGGGATTTATTTACCTAGTTTGTTACAAAACTATTTATAAAATTAAAAATTTATGTATCCCACAGTGCATTGATGGAATTAATGAATAAATTTGGGTCTTCAAGTTTAATAAGAATGTGTTAAAGTAAAAGAAATACTTTTAACTCTGTGATACTTTATTTTGTAATTTTACAAAAATTAAATACTTATGTTCCACAAACCACTGTTACTGAATATTGACCACTTCTGTGAGTAGTTCTTCCATTTTGTGAATAAAAATGAAAACCAACTTTTTAAATTTATTTAGTTGTATTTATAACTTTAACATAAATCACAAGAATGTGAGTTTTCCTGTGATTACAGGGTTGTCAGATTTGTCACTTTCCTGATTTATTAGACCAATCAAAGTCATTTACCTGGACCGAATTACGACTAGTCAATCGTCATTGCCACATCTGTAATTATCAATTTTATGTACTAGAAGTCCAGTTTTATAAACTCCCGTTTGTTGATTCGTTGATACTTTTCGGCTGTCAATATTTCTACAACCATCTTTGTTTGTTATTGTTCTTGTAATTTTTAATTACGTTCAGCATAAATACAAAGATGATACTTAACAGAGAATATAACAGGATAATATTAGTTTGACCGTAGGTTTATGCATATAGATAACCATTAAAATCATGCCAGCCTGTGGTTTAATTAGTGCAACTGGCTTCTACGCCTTGGGTCCCAGGTTCGATACCTGGTCAGGTCTGATATCTTTTTATTCATCATTCTTCATTGTCTGCATTAGCAGTAATGTGCTAAACAATCAGACATAAAACCAAAAAATACACTAAACTTGTTCCATTTATCAGTTACAATTAGGAAACGACTGAACGGCCACATAAGAATTTATAATACTGTGCAATAAAGGAGAAAAATAATATCATTAAAATCATATTTTTATCGCTGAATCTCCCTTAGAGCAATCAGTATTCGCTACACAGAGAATAATATTTACTGCTACAGTTTTGCCATGTCAAAATAAGTGTGGCCATGTCAACTGTTATTTCCAAGCTCACATTACTGTGATTTTTGTTATAATGTATTGATTTATTAAAACTACTGACTTCAAAACTTTTCTAAGAAATTAATATTTTTATAGAAATTATTGTTCTCTTTTGAGTTTTGTGGTTAGAATTTTTTGGAATGATCTGGCATCTTATGTAGGTACTTCTAGGATATTTTCAGTTTTACTGTTGATTGAAGATATACTACATCATCAATGCTGAAAATCCTGACAATCTCAACTAAATGAGATAAAAATAAAAATGAATTACAGAATTTTATTTCTTTTAAACGTACCTTAAAAATTATCGAATTAGAATGAAATATTTTAAACCAGATGAGTATTTGGTGACCGTTGAGGGCAGGAACATAAATTTGCTTATTAGAAAGTCCACATTTTGATTTCCAGGGTCTGGAATTTTTTACATGTCAACACACTCATTACTGTTCCAGTTTTGTGTCCATTAAGGTTTCTGGGTATTTTGCAGTTGATGTCATATTAAATAAACAAATACTGCATTATTAATAAAATATTAATCCAGCGAGATGTATTTTTCAGTCATCTTCGTATTTCTTGTAATTTTGTTCTTCATAACTAATAAAATACTGATCCAATGGGATGTGTTTTTCAGTCATCTTCACATTTCCTGTAATTTTATTTAAGGTTTAGTAATAACAATGTTTGGATAACTGTGTTTAATGAATCGGATATCAACTGCAATAAATGGATTTCATTACGTAAAGTGAGCGTTAACCCAAATACAGATATTTACAGCTTGAGATTAAATTGTGTACTACATTAAACATGTATTGTGATAACTCTAGTTACTGTGTTTGTTGAGCTGTAATACATTTTTTATTTAATAATGTTAATTTAAGTCTTAAGTAATTGTAATCAATTCATTAACAAAGAGACAAGATTCTATCACAGATTTCCTGAAGTTCATAAATTCATATTCAGTGTGAGAAATTAATTAATTGTATTTATTATTTATTTATTATTCAGCAGATTGTTTTTGTCAAAAAGAATAAACGACAGTAATAGTTGGTCATGGTAGTTTGAGAAAGCAAGGCTGGCCTACACTGCAAACCAGAATTCCGTGATAGGATCTGAAAATTATTACAAGTTACTGTAGTACACATTCTGTACCGAAACCATAGTAGTTAATAATCAAAACAGTTGAGACAACTTATAAAAAATACAGTTTATTTGAAAGTCCTGAATTAATTTATATATTAATGTTAAGCGTAATGTAAAATGATTTATCTATGATTTCTGTTTTGTTTTATCAATAATTTTAAACAACGTGTGTTTTAAAAGTTCTATGATATGTGAATAATGTAACAAAAGATTACTTGTTTCTTATTTTAAAAAAAAACATTCCATTAATCCATTTATAGTTTTAAAAAATCCATATAATTTAAAAACCTACTGACTTTTTTGATGTAATGTTCTACAGTGTTAAAATAAATGTTTTATATAAATGTCAAAATATTCATCTAAAACATGTGATAGAACTTTCAAGTCAAATTTTTTACAATGTAATTTGTGGGATTTAATTTCATACACTTAAACCAATCTAGATACAGAACTTCTACGATTCTATAAGACCTATGTAGTTTGATATTTCTTACATTTGTGTAAAGATTGTGAATTAGGCTCAACATTAACCCAAATTACAGATATAAGATAGTAATGATTTGATAAGTAACAGTTTTATATTATTTAAAATATTTATAGTTTGTAAAACCTTTTAATACATCATTATTAAACTGTTGATGAAATTAAATTATTTTATTATTATGAACAAAATATTTTTTTATTTAATGGTTTCCCTCTCCTTGTTATTTAATTGTTTACTAATTATTTTCTATGTTCTGGAAGATAATAGTATATTTGATTTGACTTTTTGAATCCTAAAAATTTTGTAATTGAGAAATAGTGTGTACTATAATTTATTTTGAACAAAACCATGATAAACCTACACAATTGCCTGATTGTACAGTTCAATTTTTTCTAAATTTGTAATCTAATTGTGACTTTATAACATAGCTTTATTTTATAACAATATTTGAATATTTAGGCTCAAGTCAGTAAATTTAACAAAAATTTCAAGCTTAAGTTATCTTCTGAAGATAAATGAATTTTTAAAATTACACAATGCGATCCATAATTTTATAAATGCAGTAAAACTTCTAAATTAAACTAAAATTAATTATGTAAGGGTCAAATACTACTAACCAATTTATATTAATTAGTTTAAATACTTGATCCAAAGATAAAATACGAACGGTTGCCATAAAAGTAATAAATATTGTCTATAAATTTCCTGGAGAATTTTTTTACTTGCTTCATTCAGTAATATAGTGTTGAAATACTATTACTGCTTATGTCAATGGTGTAGTTTTAATCTGTTTTTGCAATGGTACAATTTAATTTTAGTACTTACAACAAATAAATTTCTTTAGTGAATTTTTCAAAAATTTCAAAAAGTGTTTAAAAAATTTCTCTTCAGATCCACAGTTATGAAACAGAGTTTTCACCTAACTTCCAGTAACTATTATCTGATGGAAAATTATTTGTAATGATTGTTTGGTGGAATTTATTATTTTTTGGTTTTTGTAGTACTAATAATAAAAAGCAACTAGATTTGTTAAATTATGCTTGTACAACAATGTCCATTGATTATTGTGACTATTTTTATAATCCAAAAACTATTTTCACGTAGATAAAAAATTTTCTGCTTAAACATTGTTTGTAAGTATGGTAGATCTAGGAGAGATGGTAACATATTTTTAGGTAAAAGCATAATGACGTTTCATCATGAAATATTTTTTATTCTTGGAAAATCTTTAGGAATTGCTGAACAGTTCCAGATAATGCTGCCATTGATTTAAAACCTGTTCTGTTTATTTTATCAAATAAAGTACAGTATCTACTGACTTCTTTGAAATATGGTTATTAATACAGTGTGTTTCAAAATGATGGCATCGGTTTGGTAGGTGTATTGTGAAAAAATTAAAACCAATGACAAATGATAGTACTCTTATCAAAGAAATGTATAACGTGACCCCCACCAGCCATATCGTTTCTCCAATGGTAAACTCGCAAATGTGCAAATTCTCAGTTTTACAGGAGAGCAAAAAACAAATTCAATGATTTCTTCTTCAACACACTTCGTGTATTTTCGTAACTTTACAAAGGCTGTATCTCCCTAACCGAACGAGATATGTATTCACGAGTTTACTACAACATGTGTTGGGTTTTATACATCAGCATGCACTAACAAACTCATATTCGCATAGTTTGCACATTCGCAAGTTTACCTTTGGAGGGATGATATGGACAACATCTAAATGGTAACTGAATTTATCCCACACCTGAAGCAAAATGTCTTGCTCCACTGAGTTCACTGCAGCTGTTAGGCTTTCAGGTCATCTAGAGTTGTTGGTAGAGGTGGTACATAAACTGCTTCTTTTACAAACCCCCACGAGTAAAAACCGCAGGAATTAAGATCAGGATATTATGGTGACAAGAACTGAAGTGCTTGATCCTGACCCCCAATGCGACACATCCCATTATGGTAGAGATTCATTTAGAAAATGTCTTACTTTGTGGTGCCCATGGGTTAGGCTCTGTGCAATCTATTGTAATAACATACTACACTAGATTTTACTATTTTTAAACTTTACTATTTTTTCTTTCTAATGGTATACAATCATTCTCATAATTATGAATACCTACTCTGGAAATATGGCCCTGAAAAACTGAGTCCATCATTTAGAATCACAGAGTATTATGCCATTGCTACAGTTTCAATAAAAATTATTATAACCACTGTTAAATATGTCACAAATGTGAATAAATTATTTGTGTAGTTGAGTGGGTTTGAATGCTCTTTTAAATATCAGGTCATCGAGAAAGATTGTATCCATTTTAAAAAATGACTGTTTAAAAATTACTGGAGATAAATTCATAACTTTTTTTGTTGTAAACAGAAAATATTAAAGGTTTTTTACCTATCTTATTAAGTTTCTATATGAGCACCATTGGTTGCTTAGCACACATCTAAACCATAGTCGACCTCTGTCCAGGTGCGCTGTCATATTGAGCATGACTGAATCAATAACAGTAGCAATTCGTTGTCGTAAATAATTCACATTTCAAATCTTCTCACTATAGTCATGGGTTTTAACATAACCCCAGAAGAAAAACTCAAGTGGGGTTAAATCTGGACTCCTCGGAGGTCAAAGCACAGGACCGCCCCTACCAATCCATCGGTCAGGGAACCTTTCATATTGAGAGTGTAGTGGACAGGGAGACCGAAATGAGGAGGCGCACCATCTTGTTGCCAAATTATGTTAGTGTCTTTTCCAATTCAATTTTTGTTCAACTTGCGGTACAGTCATATGAACAAAAAAACTTAAATATTTTCAGTTTACAACAAAAAATAATTTATGACTTTATCTCCAGTAGGTTTTAAACTGTATTTTTTTAAATGAATGCAACCTTTCTTGATGACCATATATTTAAAAGAGGTTATTTCATAATAACTTTTAAGTGTAAATGTGACATATAGCAGACAGCTTAATACCATATTAAAATTAATGATCACCTTATGTGTATTTTGTTTCAAAGAAATTAAGTAGTTTTCTATCGTAGATTTTATACAAATTACGATCAATGCCACTTTTGGTTCACAGAGTGCAATTGTAAGAAAATTACACTTCATTTTTAATTGTAAAACTTTGATCTTTAAAAATGTACTTTTAAGAATATTCTTCTTATTCTTAACGTGATTAAAACAGTGGATGTATAGTATGAAAACCTTTAATGTTGTACAAAATAATTTCCTTAAAATTATGTGTACATTACATAATATGTAGAATCTAAAGCAATAGGGGGTTTAGAAGTCTCGCTTTACATTCTCAGGAAAGGTAGTGCTTTCAAATGGATTTCACAGAAATTTAGTATCATTTTACGGTGAATAATAAAAGTTAAGACTAATAAATTTCATGTATAAAACTATTACTTTACTATTATACCATCTGTCTTGGATTTACCCAACAAACTACTTAGGTTATTGCTAAATATTCTTAATGGTTGCCCTATTTAATTTTTTTGGGCACTAGAACTTTTATTTTATTTTTCCTTCATTTGTAAATTTTTATGTATAATATATTTTAACAAATGGGCTGTGATTTCCGGAATATGAATTATATCAAATTGAAATAATACAATTTCTTATTTATTAGAAATTTCATTAGAATCACTTTTAAGTAATTTATCAAAAATGATTTGTTCCGATTATGAATAAAAAAATTGGTCAAGCAAGGTCTGTACTTTAAACAAAATACTATTAATAACAAAGTAATTTAATTTTAAAAATAATACAGTTAACTGTAATAATCTATCTTTAAATGGTTTAAATATTTTTTGTGATAATGTAATAAATTGTAAAGAAGAACCAGCTTTGAGCTAACATTTTTAAGCACTGTAAATAAACCTAATGCCTGCTATGTTATTACTATTTTATGCACGTTTTAAGTTTAATTATGTACAGAATAAAATAACTATTATTAAAAATGAATCGTATTTTATTAAAATTTCCTATAGTTACTTGAGTCATGAGTTTGCCTTTGGTTTTAACGAGGGGTAAAGGGGGGAAAGCATCAGTGCACATGCATGACTGCTTTGGTATCAGTTTGCCACCACAACAACGTAAACTATACTTAGAGGACTTACAGTGTATCCTGAAACCTTTTGTAGGTTAACTGTACGAATATAACTTTTGTTACCGTGTACGGAAATATTGGTTTCTCAAAAATGCGCTCAAACTATTCACTATGCTGAATGAAATCTAATATGCCATGTAATAAAATGCTGGGAAGTTAAGCTAAACATAAAAAAACTTTTGCGTGCCTCTTATCAAAAGCCGTGAGTGAGTGGCTAACTACTGCGATGTTTCTTTTTCCACAATTTGAATTCTAAAGAAGAAAGTTAAAGACAATAAAGAAGATAATTTCTTCACCAACAGTTTTCTTTGATACCTTGTAAATAAAGGAAACAGTTATATCAATAAGAAAGTGATGCTAACATGTGAAAAGTTATTACCGGTTTTCAAAGAAAGGCTAAATTTTAAATGAAAACTTTGTAAATCGAGAAAAATGTTAAGGGAAATGGGGTTTAAGTGGAAAAAGTGTCAAGTCACAACAAAGAATATTAATTGAAAGGCAACATGTAGTTAACAAAAGTGCAATGGCACGGTAGTAAAATAATGTCTTGCTGTTGAGGTTGGCAGCACTGTCAGTTTTTCTTCTTATCCTCACAGCCCATCCATATGCAAAAGGCATTATCATGACTCACTATCTATATTACCGTGTTAATTATTATTGGAATTGTATTGGATTTGCATCTATTTCTGTCAAATCACATTAACGAGTGCATTAAGAAAGCAAGAAGAAATGTGAGTCTAATAAAGTGGATTGCTTGACTTTTCCAGTACATTAACATCTGCATTCTGTTATATAGCTCTTTTTATCTATGAATAACTTTATATGGAGGAATACAGAGCTTGTACTAGAGAAGCTATTGAAGCAGTCCAGAATAAGTTCATCCCATGGTTAGAATGCAAAAATTCATTTCAACTGATCAAGGGTTACTATTGGAGCAGACAAGAAGAGTGTTCCAGATTCCTTCTTCAAGCAGATCTTCTTGGTCTTAATTTTCTGTTTTACCTCATGCATGGTGAGTAATTTGACTGTACTGGCCATGAGAAGTTTTCATCTTTCTTTTTAATCCACTATGTAGGTAGGCAGCTTCTAACCTGTTTTGTAACCATTATATGTTCAATCTCTTTAATTGCAACCCATTTATTTTTAACTTGTTTACGTTTGTTACTTCAGATGGATACAATGAATACTGAAAGATAATCAATTTTAAACTTTAAATGAACTTTGGTCCCGTGTGAACAGGTTATTTAATTATACTGTGCTGACCATGTACCTGGTACATGATGGAAGGCGTCTACTTTTACCAAAGAAAAACCTTAGTGCAGGAATTATACTATTTCAGCAGTCCAGTAGTGAAAGAGTTAGTGTTCCCAATATTTTTGAAGTAAATTACAACTGTAAGAAAAAATATTTATAAAATTCTTGAAGCAATTGTGATTTTAAATTCTTTGGACATTAAACATTTTTCCTTCATTTGGTAAATTGTTTACACATTAATATAATACTAGCTGGCTTGAGCGAATAAATTCACACAATTATTACTAAATTATTTTTTTCTGTTAAACTTTATGGGCTTGTATTTTTTCCAATAAATAAAATTACGCTAATAATATTTGTTTTATCAGATGTAAACCTTTGATTCCAGACTCCTGTATATTGCCATGACATAAAGAGGAGGTTTATATCTCTGATAAAATAAAAATTTTATTATGTAATTTTAAGTGTAGCTGATGATGTCATAAAGCAACAAAAGCAACTACTCAATTGTTAAGTGTTCTTACTTATTCTTTGACAATTTCTGGTAGTTTTATATAATTTTATTTATAATAACATTTAAAAAAATCAGTAAACAATCACATGACTATCTCTTGTCAATGTAAATAATGAACAATATTTAACTAACATTAGTAAACAACAAAAAAACATAAACATCATTACAGTTTCTTAACCCATTGTAGTCGCTAAGATCAAGCTGTTAATGAGACTTTAAATTAACAAAAAACTAACCTAATTTAAATCATGAATGAATGATGCAAAATGAAAACCAACCTTAGTTTGGCTTAATAATATAATAAAATCACTCTTTGATGCTAAACAAGACTCTGTAGAGAAAAAATTCTTAAAATTAAAGTTTTAGATCTTTTAATTTCCTATAAAATTGATTTCATACTATATTTTTGTCATAAAATGCATACTAAGATCAAAATCTTAAAAAAATCCATTTTTTACAGATTTTCCTAAAAAAAATAGAAAATCACTAATTACTGCTAAATGTGTTAAATGTTACACAAAGAAATGTTTGAAGTTGTAGGTTTTTAAATTGTCTACAACTTTGATTATATATACTTTTGCCCTATTCATATTAAGGCTCTGCAATCTTAAAAAAAAACATTGTTTTCTATGAGAGCACAGCCTCCCCAAGAATTTCAGCAGACATTATGCTTACCCTATCTTGTACAGCATAAAAATGTAGTAAATGAGGCAATTTTAAAAAAATATTGTAGGAGCCGTTTTTGACAAAATTGTAAAAAAGTGAAAAATTACATGAATAAACTACTACTCCGGTAGACTGAGTTTGATGAAAATTTTCATGTCGGGTCCTCTAGTGGTACCTAACCTAAGTTTTATATGATGCAATGTACGATTATAATCAATTAATATGCGATATAAGTAATCTCAAAAATATGACAGCTAGGGGAATATATAGAACAAAACTATACGACGAGGTCATTTAGCTGTATTTTTACTCCAAAAAGAAGAATTTTCATATTACCTAATATTGTGTCTGTCCTATTTACATTGGGTGAAAAAAGTATTAATGCACAGTAAAAATATGACAAGTTTTAGGTTTAAAAAGAAGACAAATTAATTCTTTCCATTAGATCTTTATTATCCAACAGTTGTTATCAATCTCAATGAATTTTACAAACCATAATTTTTAGATTCAATGATGTTAGACAGAATCTTCAAAACTACATAAGAGTTTTGTTAAATGTATAAAGTGTACAAAAGATCAACCGTACACTATTTATAAACAGTGTAGTGGGTCTTAACATATTGTTCTTTGAATAATGGAGACCAATGATGGAAAGGATAAAAGGAACATCCATTTAAATTCAAAGTGAAAAATATTAAGACCCAATACAGAATAAGATAATATCAGAATGATATCTTATAAGAAAATTTCACTTATATTTTTCTTTGAAAAATGTAGAGAGACAATCCATTTAATTTCAAAGAAAAATTAATTAAATAGTCATTTATACTTATAAAATATCACACCTTGAATTCTTTCAAAGTACAAATGAAAATGTCAGCAAAATTTTCTTTGTACAATGAAATTATTTTTTATTACAAAGTTTTCAAGCGGTCAGATATTTTTCTCTTTACAAGAAACAAAAATTATTGGAACAGAGTCAAGAATCCAATAATTTTGTTTCAAGCAGTATTTTGATGAATATTTAACTCATGATATGAACAATTATAATAATTGTTACAATATGATGAGTTAGCAACCAAAAAACAAAAAGGAAATAAAATAATTTAAAAATATAATCGATGCTAATGTAAGTAAGAATTATTAAATTGTAAGATTATACTGATATAATCCAACAATATAAAGAAGTATGTATATCCATTTACACATCAATAAATTTTGGTTATTAGTAGGGGACACAAAACATTAAATACTGTACCATATAATGACATGAAACAGTTACATGCAAAAACAACATGAATTACATAGTAAGATGTTAATATTTTAAATATAATATGGACACATAATAACATAACATATACCATATTGTAATTAACATGATATAATTTTAAGTACCATGACACTCTTGTTTCACAAAATTTATCAGATAAGTACAATAATCTATATCCAATATAGGTTAAAATGTCTTATTGGTGCACACACCAGTTTTTTTTGCTGTTATAATATCGGTAACATTTGTGTGATCACGGATAGGAATTTGCTGTTGATGTTATATTATATTAACTAGTCCCGCAACAGTTAAATGTCCATAAATCAGCAGCAATAACCACCCATATTTTAGTAGTCTGTCGCATTTACATGATTGTGCGTTTCTCACATTTCCAAGAAAAAACATGGATTTCATCTATACCAAAATGATTAAACATGAGTCCCAACTGTTTATTAATCATTTTAGAATATAAGTCATAAATTTACCATCCTTCTTGCCTTAAAAGTAAACATTATATTTTACAAGACGAAAAAACTATTACTTTAATAATTATATGAATACAGTATCATAATTTTGGTGACTTCAGCAAAGTCACAATTTTCCAGATTAACTGAACGAAATAAGAGACTAAAAATTACACGATACACTAATGTTACTTTAAAATACAACACATCTTGTGCATGATTTTTCAATCCTTTATAAACTGTAAACATTTATATGATATTGAAAAATTAAATTTACCGTAAGCATTAATTAAGAATTGTACGCATACTACAGTTCCCATTAAACTTAGATAAATAAAATTCATTTGTCGAATGAAAATGTTGAAATACATGCCCAGCAGTTAGGTTTATTTCAAGCACATTGCCATGAGCAAACATTTTAATGACTGCGCCTCTTAGCCACTTGAAGTCACAAAATTTCAAATGGCCTAAAAATCACCAAAAAGCTTCCACATGTTAAATTCCACATTTTAAACAAACTAAACTGTAAGACAAATATTTTTATTACAAATTTATCCATCTGGTTAAAAACCCTTAATGCCAATTGTAAAACAAAACTAGAAAACCAATTAGTAAAAACAAAAGAATAAGTTCAAAAATCTCAAAATAATTTTTGCCTAAAATAATACTTCAGAGATTTTTTATCTCTATCAAATTATATCTAATTGAAATTACATGGTGGGCGTAAATAAACGAGTCAAACATAAAAATATTTAAAACTTACATCAATTTTTACATAAACAGCAAAACAAATGAAACTCGTATTTTTTCTTTCTTTTACAATGACAGCTACATAATACACACAAAAATGTTACTTTACCACTATGTGGTAAAAGATATCCAGCAATTTACTGTTAAACTCCACCTCAGGTGGAGTTTAACAGTTGTCAGCTAGACAAAAACATAATGTACCAGATTGGTACTAGACATCTAATGGACAACCCATTAGAGTTCCTTCTGTCTTTTTAATATTCATTTTATTATTACTGTTTCACTTATTCACTCATTGTGTCAGAATGAACTCATTCTCACAAATGAAGCACAGCACTGATGAAATTCTTCAAACATCTTGTGTCTGTTGGCAAACACAAACAAATCACCATCCAATGTTTTCTTATTTTGCAGATATCATTCACAGCCTAATTCGGAAAACACTAAAAAAAAAACAGAAACATTAGGTAATATTAGATCAGCAGAAAATTAATATATATATTTTATTCAGTTCAAGTTTTTTAAATATATAGATTATTTTGAACCCAAATACCTACAGTGTGTAATTTGACAAGAGTTATAGAATTTACAAACACTGGAATTAAGAAGAAGTTGTCACGCTGGGCATAGCTCTTGTCACTGCTGCCTCAGAGAGGAGCGGCCGCTGGCTAGATAAGTGGAAGGAGCAGGGGTCAGTGTAGAGAGCAAAAAAAGAATATACTCAATGTTGAGTGCTTCAATCTTTCTCTGTGTCGACCTTCTCATGGAGAAGATTGATACAGACTGACTCTACTAACTGAGTGCCTCAAACTGACCGAGTTCCGCCGTATGTATTAGCCACTCATAGTCGTACAAGCGCTGAGAGAAGTTTGCTGTCTGCGCTATCTTGCGGCAGCAGAAGCAACCACTGCATGCTCATACTGCTTACAGTGGTCAAAAAAACATCAAAAATGGACTGGCATAGAAATAGTATGGTATCAAGGCAAACTAAAACAGCTAGAGAAGCAAAGGCACCTGCCGGTCTGTTGCTATTACACTCAATTCACAAGTAGTATTGCTGGCGGTGTATAAGATTGCACTCATATATGCAACCCACAGAACAAGTATACTACAGTACCTAAAAACAACAATTAAAGGAAACAGCTGATATAAATTTAAATAGTATGTCATAGTTGTTATTGACAGTGTGATGATGTGTAAAAAATCAGCTGTCAGCATTACTATACTAATACATTTTTTAATACATTATTAGAAAGGCATGACTATTGCACTGCGGATATCACCCGGACATCGTTATCTCTCTCTCACTCTAGCAGAAATGCAATCTTATACGCTGGCATCAATAATCTACTAGTTCAAAAACACCAGTTCATATGTTTAAAAATAAAAACTACATTAATAACTGGAACAGTTAACTTAAGTATTTGCTTATTCCAAATCTCTTTTCCTTTACATATTTCTGACTAGAATTACCATTATTTCTGGTCCGATTTCCAAGGCTATGTTGTTGACTACAAGTAAGATATTTTACAATAGACAAGATACCAACATGTTGTACAATCCTAAATCTGAAGGACTAGAAACTCTTCTGTTATGGTTACAACTTAGCCGAGAGGATCCAGTTTTAACAAATACTCACCCTCACCTGTTTCCAAAAACGATGTGCACGAAGCATGACAGATAAAATATAATGTAAACATTACTTGAATTTTCTTTATGTAGGCACCAACTTGGCATTCTAGTGAGAATTCAATTGAAATAAGAGCACTTAAGCTGAGTGGGCAGGGACTTGGTCAGCTTCGAATCAATTAACGTCAGCGACAGCCAAATGGTAGCTAAAGCAAAAGGCCAGTGTTGCTGCTCTATCACTGCATAGTTGTGGATATTCATTGTTTACTTGGTGTTCTTCAAATTGTGTTTAAAATTTATGAATATCTAACAATAATATGTCCTCTAGTTCAGTTGTAAGAAGGCTAGGGAGGCAAGCGTCACATAACAATGCTGCTCCGACCCAGCCAACCAAGACACTCCTATTCCTGTTTAATTTTGACAACACGAAGATCTATATTCTCTTTTGATTTATTTGTTATCTGATTTGTCAGTCTGGCTCATGAACTCCTTTCTAACGGCTTGCAAAACTGAGTTTATGTTAATTAATTGGCAGCTACTGACTCTGAATCAGGTAAACCTTTCTGTAGCATACACAAATAAAAAAACTACCCCGAAACAGTAAATATTCATAAATACAACTAAAGAAAAATACATACTTGGCAAAGTCAGGTGATTTATCAACAATATGTTCGAATTCAGCAAAAGACAAAGCACCATCATCATCTAAATCAGCCTCATCGAGAATATTTTGCAGTAAATGCTGCATATCCTGTTCACTTAACCTTTGCGAACCCGTCAGTCTATCCACAACTTGGCGCAGATCTCCTACACCAAGCATGTCATCACCATCGAAATCTATGAAAGGTACGTTACAGAAAAATTACACTCCACCCTTAACAATTTATAAATTACTAACAATAACATAGGATTTTTTATTTAACTTTTTAACAAGTGCTTTTAATATTATACAACTAATTGTTATGCACTGATAATATGACCATATATTTTCTAAAATTTTGTTAATTTGACTTGTAAATTAAATTTAACAGATGTGAAATATACAGAAAAATGGAAACCATTAGAATAGGCCTACACATGCAACATATTTTCAGATTGGTAAAAATAAAGTACAGAAGATCTTTAATAAATTAAGCAGTAAACAAACTTAAGGGAAGTCTGTCTGCCTTGGAAAAATGAAGAAAGTTGATTTTCAGATTTACTGTTAAATTCAGTTTGAAAAGCATGCTTCCAATTTTACCGAAATTGAGTTTCTACAACAGCTGAAAGACTTTTTAAAATGATGCCATATGATTCTGGCGGTTTTGTGAACGAGGATATTTAAAATGTTGGCTTCAGTTATTTTGTAAAAAATTATCTAAAAAAAGATAATTTTATGACAAATTTCTCAGAATTCATAAATGATATTGCAACAAAATTTTCAGGGTTTGTTCATTATGTTAATTCCAATTCCTTAAGCAGCAAAATTTACATATATATTACTTTTACTGATTTTTTTTTTTTACTAGCAGATTGTTACAGCTGTAGCTCTCGTTGGTTGAGGTAGGCAGTGTTGTTCTTCTTCTGACCAGACCAGCAAGGCATCAGGCAGCTGACAGCTTCTGTTGTGGTAGGGAAAATGACATGGCCTTGGTCGCTGCCTCAGGGGAGGAGCAACTGCTGACCAGGCAAACTTGTCTTTATCGCTGCCTGAAGCCAGGAGCAGTCGCCAAAGTGGGATACACCTTTCGCCACTGCCTGTGGTACAAGTGGTCACTGGTTAGGCAAGTAACATATACCGCTGCTTCAAGGAGGAGCAGTCGCTGGTGAAGCGAAGGGGAGGGGGTTGATTATGGAGAGCAAAAAGTATACTCATGTTGAGGATTCTAAGCTATCTCCCATATCCACCTTCTCGTGAAGAAAATGGATACTGAACTGACTAACCAGCCAAGTCCACCGTATGCCTTACCCACTCGTAGTCGTACAAGCGCTGTGAGAAGTTTTCTGTCTGCGCTATTTCACGGCAGCAGAAGCAACCACCCACAGCGTTCATACTGCCTACAATGGTAAGAACACTAATGGCGGACCGTGGTAAAAATAGTATGGTAACAAGATTTTAGACACTTAATGGTTTTTTTTAAAACCAACCAATCAATAAATGTCCACATAAAAAACTAAAAAAAATGAATCTACAAAGGAAATTAAAGTCCTGTCTTATATACGTCTTTAGAAATTTGGTAATAATATGACATTGCGTAAAAATGGAAGAGTGACTCCCATTAGTAGCACTTTGACAATCGTATGCATACAAATTTAATATGAAAAACTGTTGAAAGAATCTACCAAAAACAACTGCTTTTCAGTTTAACCTCATTACAAAATACAATACTACCTTATTATCTCGACCAATCTGGATCTGAATATTGTTTTATATATTTTATTTTATTAAACATCCTATGTAGGATTTTTAAACAGCCGTATTATTTAAAATTGAAATATATATTTTCTAACCACCAGAATACGGTAACATAAAACACTTACCAATGTTTATAGCGCTTTCGTGTATCTTGTACACATCTTCAGTAAATTAACATTTATTACAAGTCAAAATTTAAAACTTCCTGCTCCTACCATGGTAGATAAGGAATAGTCGATTCTTATATTTAAAACAGTCTTGCCAACTTAATCAGTTGATTGTCGTATTCAATTTGTGTGTTCATTAATTTCTCCCTGCTATTGTATTTATAAATATAATATTTTTCCAGAATTTCAATTTCATTTTGTTTGTTATTTATTTCTAATATTTCTAGATTATTTTTTATATTCGACATATTGTGTTTATTTTTTATCATGTGTTCAGTTACATTGGAGAATTTTCGATTTCCTTTTTACTTTCTCTTGCCTATATGAATATATAGGAAGGAAAGTATTGTTTTCATGTCGATTTTTCGAAATCGAGTTTTCACCGGATCTATACGTTTTCAGACCCCCTGAATCCAAAAAAACATGTTTTTAGCGATTGGTCTGTGTGTGTGTCTGTGTGTCTGTGTGTGTGAACAGAATATCTCAAGAACGGAACATCGTACGAACTTGAAACTTAAGTTACATACCACTACCGGACACGAACATTTTCATCAAAATCGGTCAACCGGAAGTAGTAGTTTATTCGTATAATTTTTCAGTTTTTTGCGATTTTCTCAAAAACTGGTCCTACGATTTTTTTTAAAATCGCCTATTTTACTCAATTTTTTATTCTCTACAAGATAGGGTAGGCGCCATGTCTGCTGAAATTCTCGGTGAGGCTCTTTTCACGTAAAAACGTTTTTTTAAGATTACGGCTTTAATATAAATTTTAGCGCAAAAACTTATATAATAAAAGTTGTAGAGAATTTAAAAACCTACAACTTATGTTTCAAAGATTTTTTTGTATGACGCTTAGTTTAGCGGTAATTTGCGATTTTCTGTTTTTTTTCTCACGAAAACGTGAGAAAAATCGATTTTTTTAACATTTCGGTCTTAGTATGCATTTTACGACAAAAGTGTATATAATAAAAGTTATAGAAAATTAAAAGATCTACAACTTTTGTTTAGAGAATTTTTCTCTACAGAGCCTAGTTTAGCGTGAAAGTGTGATTTTCCGTTTTTTTTAAGCCAAATTGAGTTCGATTTTCATTTTGCGTCTTCCACTCATGATTAAAATAAGGTTATGTTTTTGAGGTTAGTTTTTGTTCATTTCTAATGTTTTAATACTAATGTTAGGTTTATTGTTAATTATTTGCATTGGCAAGAGAAAGTTGTGTGAGTGTTTCACACCAGATTTTTTATAGTTAGAATAGTGTTCTGTAAACCGTTTTTTAAAAGATCTGGTGGTTTTACCGATATATATTTCATTACATTCATTACATTTAATTTTATAAATTCCACATGAATTAAATTGATTATTTTCTTTTTCTTTATCATTTACATTTGCTTTAATATTATGTTTTTGTAAAATAAATTTTATAGGAAACTGGGGTTTATATGCTATTTTGTATTTATTTTTATCGTATATACTGGTAATTTTATGTATTCTATGATTTATGTAATTATATGTAATGTATTTATTACCATTTTTATTTATTTCTTCTTTATTGTTTAATGGTAATAGATGTGTTTTTTCTGATTGATTTTATGTAAATATTTATTTATTAATCTGTTTATGAAAATATTATTGTAACCGTTATTTCTTGCTATTTCTTTAATATAATTTATTTCTTTATTAAATCTTTCTTTATTGTTATATGTGTATATATATGCTCTGTGTATCATGTTATTGTATGTGTTTATTTTATGTATCCATGGGTGATTTGAAAATCTGTTTATTGTGTTATTTGTAACATGTGGTTTCCTATATATGTCAGTTTCTATTATATTATTTATTATTTGTATTTTTATATCCAGGAAATTTATGTTTTTATCTTTTTCAACTTCACATGTAAATTTAAGTTTTTCATAGTAATTATTCAATTTTTTATTTATAATATTATGTTCACTCTTTATTTTTTCATTATAAATTACCAATATGTCATCTACATATCTTACCCAAAGTAAAATGTTGTGTGTGTGTGATATATTATTTACAATTATGTTTTCAAATTCTTGTATATAAATTTCTGATAGTATGGCAGATAATGGAGAACCCATAGCTAGTCCTTCTGTTTGATTATAAAATTTATTATTAAATGTAAAATAATTTTGGTTACAAATATTTCTTATTATTGTACATATTTTATTTATTATATTATTGTTTTCCCCATTACTTTTTAATTTTTTATTTATTATATTTAGTGTTTCTTTTATGGGTATATCCATTTGAATGCGGACGTTGGAGATCCATTCCTTTCGCGGTCTTCCACGCTTATTTCTGTTTGCAGGAATCCAGTTCCAGACCTTCAACGGTATTCTCTCCTCATTCATTCTGCGCAGATGTCCATACCATTTTAAAGTCCTGTCTTATATACGTCTTTAGAAATTTGGTAATAATATGACATTGCGTAATATTATAATATTGTTTTATTTATGAAATTGCGATATCCCAGATACAGTAGTTGAACAACACTACAATCTAGATACAGTAGACAATACCCATATAAAACATGGGTATATAAGCCGTACAATATTGTACCTTATTAAAGTGTACAGTTACAGTACATACAAAGTATCTCGAGCTAAAGAACACACACATGGTACTATATTCGCTTGGTGAGTCATCACTCGACAACACAATGGCGTACTTGGAGTAGCAGCCAAACACCATACTCTCTGAATATATCGCATGATTGTGCAGCCTATAAACACCATATAAATATGAAGCAAAGAAAAAATAGACACTTGTAAATATTTTTGTGTAGTTATGGTAGAAAAAAGAAGTAAAGAAGTATAAGTAAACAGTACGTTTCCCATTACATTTTTTTTTTTTTTTGTATTGTCCTATATAAAGAACGCACTGGTTATGTAAAATTATTTTTTAAGCTGTCGTTTGTTCGCATGGTACGCCTTCATACTCTCGCTAACCTTCTCCCTTTGTTCCTGCGTCCATGTCCTCTGCCTTGTTTCTGCAGTCGGGAAATTCCCAAAACCTTTTATTTTCCTTCTAAAGGCAGTTCCACCTATTACATCGTTATGTGAAGCGTTTATGGTGTTTAGGTTTGTTTCGATTTCTTTGATCTATCTATCTTTGGTTTTAAAACCTTCTTGATAAGTGATCATTTTGTACATTTCGTTATTTTTGTTTTGGAATCTCATCATGTGACTGTAATATTGTAGTCGACGTTTTATGAGCTTAGTTGTTAAGAGTTTCGCCTAGGAAATTCATTGTGTTCGTTCGTTCTCTTCTTGTGGATGTTAGTTTCTGGGTCGAAAACTGTTCCTAGGATTGTCTGGGCGAATCTCCTGTGTATTTTATTTAGTTTTGTTAATAATCCTTTCCTATGAAATGTTAGGGTTTCGGCTGCGTGTAAGACTTGTGGTAGAACGACTGTGTTTAGATGTCTAAGTTTGGCGTTTCTAGATACGCATTTTTTGTTGTAAAAGTTCCTTGTTTGTATGTAGGTCATTTCTAGTTTTGCTATTCTGTTTTGCAATGTAAGTACGTCGTTTCCATTTTGTTGTATAATTTCTCCTAAGTATTTGAAGTGGTTGACTCTTTTGAGCATTCCATGTTGGGTTTTGAGGGCGGATGTTTTACATTACATTTTTATTTTATTGATTTCTATTTTTTCCAGTTAATCCACATATTTTATTTTCTGGATTGCTTCCAGTCCCAAATTAGTCTAAGTAAACAAGGTAGTATTACAATAATAAACAATTAATGTTTCTTTTATACTGATCTGTACTAACAATTTAAATAAAACATATACATACGAGAGAAACACCTTTCAAATGAATTAAATTATTATAAGAAAATTTTAAAAATCTAGTTGACATACCAAATATACGAAATGCATGTTCTGCTTTGACTGGTTTGGGTGCTGCATCGCTAAAAACTGACATCATATCAAGAAAATCTTCAAACGTACAATCACCATCGTGACTTGAACTGAATACTTTACAGATTCTATCACCAAAAGGATTAACTCGTAGTTCAGGAAACTGTAGTACTTTATTCATTGGTAGCTTGGCATTCCTATTGTGACCAACTTTTTCTGGTGCTAATGCTTTGAATTTCTGGTGAGCGCTGAAATCAGAGTAAAATAATTTTAACAATAATTTTGGTGTTAACTACTTTTTCAAGAATTTTCTTACAAAAAGAAAAACTTAATATATTCAGATCTATGCTTCATAAGGCACTCACACTATTATTTTTAAGTAATTAATTTTTAAATAAACTCTATAAAGTTTCAGTTGTGATGAAGTATACTAAAATATTTTCCAAAGACCAAGCATAGAATTTACAATGTTACTAATTTTTGTTTACTCATTTGATGTCTAGTGCTAATAACATGATTGTGTGAGATAAAAAATTTATGCTCTGTATAATAAACAGCCATTGTGGTTGAGATGGCATGAAAATGTTTTAGGACTTCGGTGGAATTCACAAAATGTGCCAACAATACACCCCATAAAAGTGTAACAAGCGGAACCCTAGCCACGACTTCCAAGACCTCAAAATTTTGTTATTCAGTAATTGTTTTACTGTATTATTCAGTTCATTTGTTATCTTCAGCTACCTAACACAAACTGCAAGACAGATTTA
This sequence comes from Catonia carolina, assembly GCA_035578175.1. NCBI lineage: Eukaryota > Metazoa > Arthropoda > Insecta > Hemiptera > Achilidae > Catonia > Catonia carolina. The sequence goes on from JAQMRL010000002.1 coordinate 90,525,539, forward strand.
TCAACATGTTGTTCCGAGTCTACTGCTTGATTGCAAATGGACGATGTAACAACACTGTAGTCCCTATCTGCAATGCAACTTCACCTAGAAATGATGATAAACCATGAGGGTTTTCCAGGAACTTAATATGAAATTTAACACTTTTTATATTAAACAACAAAGTGCAAATCTACAAAATGATTCGCCTCAGCATTCACTTACAACTATTGTAAGAGCCATTCCTAAAGACTTTTTGCTATACATATGTACATCCCCACTCTCCTCTTTCCATATCTCAATTGTTCCCCCTCTGCTAGCAAACACATACAAAGTCACGCTCTGAAAAGACCACTGTATAATATGCTTCAAATAAATAAGGAGTCATTAAACAATTTTTCTTTTAAGATTCTGTTTGACATGTACAAAATGATAAAATATACATCATGCGGTTGGGCATGTGCAATAAGTATTACTTTTCATCCAAGTGCGAGAAATACACAGTCAATGTCTACAACTAACATGGCGGATTGGGTGAAGCAGGGTGGTGGTAAAATACGTAGATACCTCCTAAAAAGTCTCTATTCTTACGATAGCGACTAGAGATATAATGTAGTATCTATGTAATTTGCATGCTAAAAGACCGAGCTGTTATAAACAGGAAATCATGAACATCTGACCATGATGGAGAGGTCGAGTTATGGTGGGTGTGGTTTATAAAATGTGACCTGGAAGAAACCTTGCAGCTCGTCAAAGTGTACAGATATTAAATTAGTTTTTTTGCAGAAACAATAATATAATTTTATTTACAAATAAACTACTTTAGTAAATTTTTGAACTTTTACATTATGTACGATAGCCCAAAATGCTGTTAATTTCAATTAGATATAGATTCTACACTTTGTCCATGACTAGAACACACCCCTCCCCGACCAATATAATTTATTGATTGATAGTAGCATTAATCAAAACTGAGCTACAGTCTTATTTACAGAATCTTTGTTCACAAAGTGAATATTAAATGTGTTATCAAACCACTTAGTAATTTGATTGCATAGGCAAAAAATTGTTCATATAAACTTATGAAAAATTAAAACATAATTATTAAACATTTGTTATTTAAGTCTCAAACATTATTTACTGTCATAAATTGTGTAGTAAATAAAACATGTAATTTAACATAGCAAATTATACTAAGTATACTTACTATAAAACTTCTTTCTTTGTAAAATACGTCAGGTCCTAAAAACAAAGAAAGTGCAAAATACTAAATAATTTAAAAACAAAATCAGTTATACCTTTCATTATTCTATATAGCTGCAGCTTCAGGCAGCAGTTGTAATAGCTGCAGCTTCACATTGCAAAAATCCTTGATAGTCAACAGTCCGAAGTCAGATATTTAAAAAAAATATGAGTCAAATAATAATTTGCTTCACTTAAAAGCCTCAATGCATCATAGTTTTGACACTATGAATACATCCGAGGCATTTTATAAACTGCTCTTTAGTTACATAATGCAAACTTCAAGACAGATTTATCAACACGTCTGTCCGTGTTGACTGCTAGATTGCAAATGCACTAGGTAACAACACTGCAGTCCCTATCAACAGTGCAACTGCACCTGGGAATCCAGGCGATGATAAACCCCTGAGGGTTTTCCAGGAAACATACAAAACAAACTGAACTCCAATCAATACTTTTATGTTATTTAATATACTTACACTTCTGTTAAGCGATTTTTCATACAGAATTGTAATAGAGAAGATAAGACGTAATTTAAAATCTAATATTCATAATACTTAAACAGAGTCAAATATATCGTCAATCAAAATTACGAAATTCAGTTTATTTTGATCAATGGAGTGGATTAGTTTTGACAGGTAGACACACCTACGCAACTTCTATCGTATTGATCATGTCATTCAAGAAAACCTTTTGGTGGAAAGATTACATTCCATATTTACTAAAGATAGTACAAATTTAACACCTTAAACAAAATTCAATCATTTTTTCATAACTATTTTGTAACTTAAAAACCTACGCAACGTTAATTTACCAACCTGATAATCCTGCAATTCTTGTTCTGTAAATTGGCTGACCCCTTGGCCCATAATGAAGAAATAAATTAACTAACTTTTCAACAAAACTAATTACACTTCATGCACTGTACATTAGAATGACACTGACAACTAAACTACACAAATATTAGATCAAACTTCCTTAACCTAAAAATAATATTGTTGCGCATGAGGTTAGCATAATGACAAAGCCTTGTACTCAGTTGATGACGTCATAACGATTGGCTGAAAGTTAATTGAACATGTAGAATATACATAAACGTTCTACTGACGGTATCTGTCAATAGGTAGAATATTCTACACTAATTACTGACTAACAACCTATCTAGGTAAAAACAAAGAGCTGCTAAGTTTTGACCATGTTTTATGCCTTTCAGTACATTTTTTATTGCTGGTTAACCATTGGCCCCAACTAGGTGACGTCTTGAATACAATTTAAAGGTTTTATTTCATAAAAAGTATTAAAAGGAAACAATAATTATTATTATTTTTTGCTGTAAGCCGGTGGCAACTTAGGTCGGCTTTTAATGCCCCTGACTTAACGAAAAAGATTTTGTTAATATCAGATTGTTCGATTGACTCTTATCTATAACTTATATTAAGTTAGGTAGGGTGAAAACACTGAAGATTTCATCAAAAAGGACTCATTTTTAATAAGGTACAAAATCCTGTGAAAACTGCTAATAACTCCATTAAAATCTTACAGAAAAATGATTTCTGATACGCCCAAAATATTATTCATGTGATTTTGGTCGCATTCAAAGTATAGTTCTAAACGACCAACCCCTTGTCAAAACGAATTTCACTAAGTTCACTTAGGTCCAGCCCTTAGGTCTATGTACTAATACTGAGATCCCATACACAGATCTTAATAATTAGAAAAACCGGGGCACACCTACATTGTTTGTAAGTATTATGTACAATAATTAAATTGTTAACAAAAAAATGATTATGCACCCGAATTATGGAGTAACATTAAGGTATATTTTCTTCAATGAACGTATAAGTTATAAATCGTACAAGGAACGACAAGATGGGAGGCAGTGCAGGTAACTAACTTACTGTGTTTAATTAAGTGTTTGTCAGGAAACACTAAAGTGCGCGTGATTAATTTGGCTTTATGAAGCGGGAGCCAACTCTATGGCACAGTGGTAGTAACAGGGGACTTCGCTTAAACCATTTTAAAGGCGTGTAAGAAGCTAGTAAGCCTACCTACCCTAGATAACTTATTCTACTCTTTTCCTTAGAACGTGGTTTTATCTCAGACTGGAATGCAACAATCTCCTACGGAAAATAATCGACCAGCCACCTCGAAGGCACATTGATAAAGCACTAGATTACAAAGCTAACGGACACGGTTTTGATTCCTAGGGTCTAAAAATTTGAACACACTAAACCCCATTGTTTCTCCCCTGTGACTAAGTAGGCCTAGTTAATTTATGGCCAATAACATCATTTTAAATTCTCGGTATTGTAAGCCTATTTGTGAAACAGTTGGGCACCATTCGTACTAAGGGGGTATAAGATAACCGATATACGATACGCGACACGCATGCACACACAGATAACTTGAAAGCTAAAGGTTCATAGCCGCGCGATTGCACAACATATCGCAAGTGACATATCTCTCAAAGGAGCTTTGCCGGTCTCTTCAGCGATTAATATTGTACGATATTTTGAGTTGTGAACATAATGGGAAGAAGAGAAGACTATTCTGTTCCCAAGAAAAATCAGTTTTAAATTTCCACTGTTTTTTTCCGGAAGAAAATGTTCTACTTGCTTATCCACTTCACCAAGCTTCCATTAATTATGCCTTTACAAAGTTATGGAATGTTTTACGTCCTAATCTTTTTCACATAAATGCTATCAGACGATGAAGTATGGATAAAAATTTTCTTTGAAATCAAGGCCTTCGAGTCGGTCAGCCCATTCAGTTACCGGTAGAAAGTTGCTAATATTCATTAAGTAACGCCGATAGGTGTGCAACTTTGTATGATGATCAGCTGACAGCCATACGAGAATAAACTCCACGAAGGCCCTATTCAAATTCCTATTTATTTCGCATACAGAAGAAAACAGTGATCAAATTGAGTGGGTGTCAGAACAGTTCCCAATTACAAATAAAAGTAATAGGTACCTATAAAAATGAAAAATCGCTTATATATTACAATAATTTTGTACATGATGTCGTTGGAAGTCGCAGTTTTCAATTTTTTTTTGGAATCAAGAGACATCGATCAATATCAGAAAATTTAGAACAATCTGGGTCTCGCGCTGCGCGAGCACGCTACACTTGGTGAGGGGACGATTGGTAGACGATGACGTTAATTTCCCCAGACTGCTCATCCAGTACGATTCACACCGCTCACAGTTCCAAGTCGGAAAATTAGGAAAATATGAACCATAAATATCTTAGGCTATTAACTAAACTAAACTCACTGAAATAAACCAGCTTAGTAAGACGTTCACTAACGTTTTCGAAGACGATTTTTTTTGGATTTTATTTAAATTCGTGTTTTACAAACTGGTAGTTGTTAAGCCTAATGATTGATAAAATTTATGTTAGTATACTATATTTTTTTTTATTGATTGATATATCCTTAGCTTTTGCGTAGGTAATGTTGTGAGGCGATATACAAATGAAAATATGCCACACCTGACCAAGGAATTGAATCCGGGACCCCGGCGTAGAAGGCAGTTTCGGTGACCAATAAACCAACTAATAAAATAAATTCAATTAAAAACTAATAATAAGTTTTAATAATTCAAAAGTATCAATAACAGCTGGTTAGTTAATGAAAGCTTGCAAAATCAATTTCCTTGAAAAATTGTAATAAACCAAGAGATCATATTAGATCAAACCAAATACACGTTAACACTAAAACCTACTCAATTGAGGGCTTCCATGAAGAGCAAAAGTAGACAGAAGTTAGAAAAATTTCACAGAATGTGGACTACAATAAAGTTTCTAGAAATGAGTAAGGCCTTCAGGCCAGCCCACTCATTCAGCTGGTAGAAAGTCACTATTATTTGTTCAGTCACACCGGTGGGGCAAGCGACTTTGTATGTTGGCCATACTGACAGCCATTCATGAACAAACTCTATTGGGGGTCCCAGTTCAAACTCATGCCTTATCTATTTCAAAAATACAGCAAAAAGCAACAATCAAATTGGGTAATTTTCAATAATGTACAGCACAGTTCCCGATGAAAAAAAAATAATATGAGTAGTTACTTAATCTGGCCTACAAAATGTTTTAGTAATATTTTATATTGTGTCTTGAATGAGATAAAGTGGAAAATGATTCCAGAATTTACTACTCAAAAATTGAAATTTTACAAAATAAGTTTTTACTTTTGAAATTTTCAAAGAGAAAAATGAAAATAGATGAGTAACATTTTATGAAAAAACTTTACACTTTTTTTGGTAAAAATATTATGACTAGCTATTGTAAACTGAAGTGATAATTTTTTTGACTTTCAAGACACATAAAATTGTAATTTACAGAAAATGTTGAATAAAGTTTCAAGGGATGTCTAGGTTACCATGGTAGTATTTCATGGTTTCCAGATGTCGTAGGAACACTCCTACAAAGTATGCCATTTTATTAAAAACGCTAAAAACTTTTTTTTTGTGTTTTTCACCTTAAACATTACATTGAAAGCTGATGCGTTTTACAAGCATTTTTTAAAATAAAAATGTTAAGATTTGAAACTGGTTTTGATTGTAACCTCTTTAGGGATACATAGTAAAAGCCCACCCGCAATTAATAGTTTAAGTTAAAAAATGTTAATGTGGCAAGCAAGTTGATCAGCTTTCTTATGCCATATTTTCATCACATTATACAGAAGAGTTGTAATTCTTACTTGAGACAGGAACTTCCTTATTCACTCACCAAACAGACCACCCACCACCTTATATAAATTTTAGGCGACTGCTTATAAAGTCTTTCTGTGGAAGGTGGCTCTCCACGTTTATTTACCTTAAGACTGAATACCTCATATCTCTTAATGCCTTGTATTAAAAAATAAAATGGGAGGCAGATTCCTCCACCTGCCCACACAATCTACATACTGAGTTATCACCAAAGATCCGCAAGGTAATAGTTCTGTTCTTAAGCTATTCCTAAGGTGAGAATGCTCTGCTAACAACCACTTGTAAGCTGTCTTCTGCCCACCCCAAGAATACTTGGACGAGGCTGTTAGGTTCCAGTACTTGTAGTGTAAAGCACCGATCCATTCAGAGATTGCACTATGTATTAATGATTTGCTGACTCCACGTATGGTACAAGTTCAGAAAACTTTACAGACCCAAATTGTGCCACTAGATTATTTGACCTTCCATAGCCTGCAACTACTCTGTTATCTGGAACAAAGTTTTTCCTTTTGTGCCCAGCTAATGGGATGAGATTGTGCAGGCATTTCTATACTACCTTGAACTAACACAACCAAACATAAGAGAAATTTTGATGCAAAAACTATAACAATACGTATCATTTTCTTATGTAGTAAGCAATAACTTACCCTTACATCATCTGTTAATCTGTTGAATAAATAATTTGTTTTTTGTTTCTTTAAAGTCACATCAACAGCTTGGTCATTAGACACTTCAGTGGGTTATGGAACATTGGGTTGAGACTTGTTAAAACAGGAATCAAACCTGGGACCTCTGCATGGTAGGCCACCGTGCTACCACTACGCTATGGAGGCGGCAAAATAAATCTTCCTTGCAACATAAAATAAATGTATTTTTAGTATAGTTGACACTTATTTTAGGGTAAGGAAAGAAATGTGTTTTTTTGTGACAAATAAAATAAACTCATCCAAGCCACCTGGCGGGGTCAGTGAAATTAGTGTCTCCAAATTTATTGTCAGTTCAGGTACTAATATCACCAGTCTGTCAGTTTATAAATATGTAATTTTGAATGTGGTTCAAAACACTATAAATTAGTGTAGAACAAATTCTGTAGGAATATATTTCACTGGACAGACACCAAAGGAAAATGTTAGGGAGCATAAAACTGAAATGTAAGGTTCAGTATGACCTTCATTAATTTTATGCTACCTCCATTTTTTTTACTTATGTACTTGAACAGAAATATTAAGCATGGTATTTTTGCTGTGTTGTTTAGGTTATCAGCCGAAAGGCTGGTTTGAACCTCCAGAGGCTTTACTAAATAAAACAAGAGGTGAGGTGGTTTACCAATGCCTTTTTCATTAAATGGAAAAGTATGCTTATCAGCAGGCCAGGCCCTCTGAAAACCATCTACTTTCCAAAAAGCAAATAACACCTTCACTTCATTCACCTCAGGGTCCAGCTGTAAAATGAATTTCATTACTCTCAGAGGAGATAACTCTGACGAGTGTCTTTTAGAACTCTACTTCTTCTGTTTTTAAATGCTTCAGTCATATAATTGGCTGACCATGTGATAAGAAACAGAACTACTTTTTGTAGCCCTGGAACTAACAGATCGAGTGCAAATAATTTAACATTCCACCTGACTGTTATGGGCAATTTTGCTGTGATAGTTATATTATTAAAGTGTGCATCACATCATTGTGAGCTTCATAACAACTAACAGATTTACTTCACCCGTCATCTTTGTCAGTACTGCCACTTTTGAAAGACATGCTTGCTTATGCAATAAACATATTCTTTGCTGCTTTACAACACTGTGATGTACTATCCAAAAATGACTTGTGCTCACATTATATTGAATTTCTAATTCTTCTTTTTCTTCTTCTGCCCTTCAAGGATCCCTGCCTGTTCTGAACCTCTGAAATGTGCCATCTCTTTCTCGGGCGTCCTTAGTCTCTCCTTCCCTCTGGTTTTATCTTCTAATCGTTCAAGTAAATAATATGTATTTATATAGTTTTTATTATAATTTGATTACTTTCGGTTATTCTAAAAGGGACGTTCAATTATTAGCAAGATGAATTGATATAGAGAAAAAACTATTTATTCAGTGTCAATGAGACTTATTACACTACACTTCAACTTAGTTTTTAGCAATATTTGGACACTTGTCCCACCATTCTTTGATCTTTCTGATTCCCGCAGCATAGAATTACCTTGCTATTAGAACCATTACACTTTAACACTTTTTTTAATGTTTCATTGCTATTAAACTTATTGTTGCATAAGAAGTCTTTGTGAGTAAGCCAAACAAATGAAAATCAGACGGGGCAAGGTCTGATTTGTAAGAAGGATGTGGCAACATCTCCCAACCCAACTTCTCGAGCCTTTCTCTTGTTCTCTGAGCGGTGTGCAGACATGTGTAGCCATGCAAGAAAATCATAACTTTTGCGAGAATGTCCTTACATTTTTGTTTTATCGCAGAACTCACTTTCAATCAGAGCAAGTTAAAATAATAACTTTTTTTTGTTGAACTGGATAGTCAGAAAAAAATTGGGCCTTACTATTCCTAGAAGACTGCAATCATGTCTTTACCAGCTGAGGCATAAGTTTTGATTTTTTTGTTGTTGACCAATCTGGATGTTTCTATTCAAGACTTTACCACTTGGATTTGGGCACAAAATGGTAAATATGTGGTGAATCACCACAGGATACTATACAATCTAGAAAGTCATTACCTTCTACTTAAAATCGTTGTTTGAACTCAGAATAAAACTGAATCATGGTGTCTTTAAGAGCTTGAGTCAACTGTTTTGGAACGGTCTTGAACTCATTTTGCAAAAATTTAGTATGTCGTAAATTCACTGCCATTGATATTCACTGTGCGCTTCGAATGCTAATATTACACAAAATAGCAATTTGGGAAATTTTGACATGCTTGAATTCACGAATAACATCATTTTTGTGATTTTGCAACACAGTAATCAAAACTGAAACTAATCTTTCAGAGTAATGAAGATCACTGATATCTGTTCTCCCAGATTTAAACTCTTCTACCCATGTATATACATTACTGCAGTGTGAACACTTTTTGCTCTACTGTTTCAACATTCATGAGTACATTTCTATTGGCTTTACAACTTCACATGGCAAAAATTTTATCATTGAATGTTGCACTTCTGGTGCACACATTTCGAGCACAGCTTACATTTTGAAATGAACAAAAGTGGTTATGTTTCTATTAATTATGATCAAACAGTGTTCCCAAGGTTGCCAACTTGACCTTCAAAGTTTCCTTGTCATTGAACAAAATGTTTTTTCTCTATATTAATTTATCTCATTCATTGAACGTCCCTCGTATAATATTAGTAAATAAATTAAAGGTAAGAACAGGTCAGGTATTTTCTTCATTAAGAATAAGAACACTTTGGTAAACATATACATATAATTAGAAATTTAAATATACATTTACAATATATTTCATAAATTATAATCTTATAACATAACATAATGCGATTAAATTAATGAATACGATCTTTGGGATATCAGCTGACAGTAATACAGAATACGTAGCAAATATTTAAGGTGAGTAAATACCAACATCATCTATTTATTTTATTATAAATAATTAATTATTACATTTATAAAGCACTGTTTATTAAAAACAAAATTCAAAGCAACCGAGTGTGTTGTTTATACTTACAAACCGCACCAAAAAAGTTATTAGGATATTTTAAGATCAGATACAAAAAACTTGAGGTATAATAGGAACAACTCACACAACTGATTACAACTGAAATATCAGTAACTGAATTGCTAAGAAATTCACACTTCTATATTTTTACAAACAAGAATATTGAATATTATCAGCGAATATGATATCCACTTTATATTAGCACAAACTCTTTTCTGTACAAAAATATTTCTACAGCTGTTTTTGCAAAACGGAAAACAACAAAAAACGAAGGATGAAAAATTCTTACAGCTAAATAAGTCTTACAAATGATAAAATTAAACTGTAATAACTTTTCTTTGGTATTTCCGTAAAGCCAGTACAAACTGTAAAAAAACTGTCTGGCCCAAACTCTAACATTAATATTTAATACAAAATGCAAGAAATAACAAAGTCAAGACATCAATTCTTGAATAAATGGGACATTTGGATCTCAGATTTTTAGGAAAGAAAATGGTTATACACAGTTTTATCATTTCATCATAATTTTACAAAATGAATTTACTGTTTATTTTTCATCATTGATTTTGAAACATGTTTTTCATTCTTTTATGAGATAAAATTTTTATAGATGTATTTTTCATGTAGATGCTCTAAAGTCCTACCAACTTGTTGAATAAACCATTATAAATAAATAACTAAATAAAAAAAAAAGTAGAACATATTATCATTCTAAGCTTGTTAATTGTTTTCTTTTATATTTTAACCTTTCTTACAGGGTAACATAAAATTCAACTTCTTTCATTCCATAAAATAAATAATAAATAATAAGAAAACCCCTTAAATATTAACTACGTGTTCAAAAAATAATATATATAATTATATATTCTTACAATAACTACTGGTATTTTTTTAGACATGACAACACCTTACATACATTTATATAATAAACATAATACGTAAATACATAAACTATATATTATTACAACTAGTTCATTATACATGACAAAAATTACAAAAAAATACATACACTTTTTTAGAAATACAAAATAAAAAACAAGCTTTATAATAATAAAATAATTATAATAACTAAATTTTATGTAATTTAAACATAGGTTTGTTTTTTTAAATATTACACAAATCGATATGGAGAACTACAGATACACACTCAAAATAGTATATTATAAAATACACATATTACTACTCAACAAAAAGGAACACAATAATAATATTTTTACACACCAATATTTTACATTTCAAAATAAAATAGAGCTCCAATTTTTATATTACATACATATCTTTTAACAATATTATTCATGGTTTCAAACGTGAAACAAATTTCATATACAGTGCAAAATCAATCATGCTGAGGTTGGTTACCAGACACTAATTTAATACAAGTACTTTACTTGGTGATTAAAGTTACTCTCTGATTATTTCTATTGATAAGAAAGGTAATGGCTTTTACAGGTATAGTACCTATTAGAACGAAGATAATACTGGGAAACCTAGTGTTGGAGCAGGTTTCACATTTTAAGTACTTGTAATATGTCATATAAAGGGAAATTTGATTTAATGACAAAAGTTTTTAGGTTTCAACATGTTTGTGGTTACATAAATAGAATATTTAAAGCAAGGGCCCGGAAAGAAATGCAGTTGAGGCTATTTATGATGTAATGGCACTGCCTCTTTTGTCTGCCTGTTTTGTTGTCTTCAAAAGTGAGACAATCCAGCATGACTTGGGTAGAACAGAAACTGTGAGAAAGCGAATTGAATGATTAAGGGAGAGGTGGTTCCAAAATGTAAGCAGTATGGAAGAGGATCAATACCTACTACTGGCCTGAAGACATTGTCCGCAAGGAGTATGGTCGTTGGGTAGACCACAAAGAAGATAAAGAAGCTGGAAAAGACAATGTGCCTAATCCGTAAAGGAGGAAAAAGAAGAGACTTTACTTCGTCCTGAAAAAATATGTTTAAGCATGTTGATCACTAGAAGTGACCACAATCCCTATTTACCACTTACAGCAAACTAAAATGAGACTTTCTTGTACAAGCTACTTTACACAAGTATTTTTATCACTATTAAATTAAAAATGAAAAAATAATGAAACATGTATTGAAATCTTAATGTATGTACTGATAATTAGGTAACAAACCTTTAGAATGTTGTGTCGAAGCAGTACATTTGGAGCTCCATTTTTATGATAATAGAAAACATCAATATTAATATTACAAAATACAAATTACACATACATCAATTTAATAAATTACAAAGGTAGTCCTTGATATTTTTACATTTAGCGTTTGAGAAAATCACATTCAGGGGTTCAAAGCACACATCAACAGTTTGAGTCTATGATAAGCACATTATTATGAAACAAATTTGTATCAATAAAAATGAATTTTTTTTAAAGATATCTTTAAACTAAAATCATGTAAGAATAGGAATAATACAGATATTTTTACATATTTAAATATGCGTTGTCAAAAACCTTTTTCTTCTTCACTTTCCAAACCATTTTCAGGAATCTTGATTTGGATGAATTTTCAAGGACCACCTGAGTTACAAATGACTACACTTACAACATTTATATGACTGCTAAATTTGTTGAGTTACAAGTATATAAATTTGAATTTTATAAATAATGAAATAATTAAAGACGTGCAGGGCTTTAATGTCATACAATATTTTGTTTTGGTTGACATTAAACTGATTATAATATGAATGTTTTATAATAAACATTACACTAAATGGTATGAAATTATTCCAGCAATTAAACATTTAATAATTTGTATAATGCATGCACATTCGCACAATGTATCTCATTCACAGCCAATATAACTAGAAGACAAAATCTGTAAAAAAGCAAACAAAACACTGTATTAATAACATTTTAAATTCAAATTGTGAAGTTTTTTTTATATCTAGTATATCTAGAGTTGTATTATATATAAGTAAAGGAATTAGGAAAACAACATCAGTCTCTTTTATAATTCTAAATCCTTATCCAGTAAGAGGTGTCCAAAAATAGTGTGGTGGAAGCCACAAGAGAGTAAACACTTCATTGGGTATCCAACTACACGGGCAATAGCCCACGTATTAAAATTATCACATTCAGAGAAACACATGGAGTACACCCATCTGAAATAAACCAAATAAAAATGGAACTGATAAAGAAATCATGATCATATAGGACTTTCATGAAAGTACGGCAAAAGATAAGAGATTGTACAAGAGATATCTGAAAGATAATCATACATAAGGGATTTAGGAGAAAATTGTCTATAAGTACACAACTGAATATAGTTACTTGAGTCATGAGTTTACCCTTGTTTGCAATGAGGGGTAAAGGGGGAAAAGCATCAGTGTGCATGCGCGACTGCTTTAATTTCAGTACAACAAACATAACAACTTATACTATACCCAGAGCATATACAGTATATAACGGAACTTTTTGTAGGTTAACTGTATGAATATAATTGTTTGTTACCATTAATAGAAATGTTAGTTTCTCGAAAACATGGGCAGACTATTCACAGTGCTGAATGAAATCTAATATGCAGTGTAATAAAATGCTATTAAGTTAAAGCTAAACAAAAAACCTTTCCCCTGCCACTTAACAAAAGCCATGAGCGTGTGGCTAACTACTGTTATGTGTTTCCCTTTCCACAATTCGAAAAATAAAGAAGGAAATTAAAGGCGTAAAGAAGCTATTCTTCAACAGTTTTGTTGACACCTGGTAAAAAAAGGAAACAGTTAGGTAGATACTAGTGAGACTGATAGTGAAGACGGTGGTGACACTGATAGTAAAGAAGGTGAATCATTCATAGAAAATGTTGTTCCAATGGAATAAGGTAGCTAGTAATTACAGTAAATCAAACATTTTTAGTCATGTAATTAAGCTATAGGGAATATTGCAGGTCACATTTATTTCTTATAAGGTTTATAAAGAAAACATTTTCTCAGAATAAACCACAGCTTACAAAACGTATGTAGAAACTGCACGATAGTGAAATGTACGAGTATTGTTTCACTGTTGAGGTTGGCAGTACTGTCAATTTTCACTTCCCTTCCTCACAGCCCATCCATACGCATAAGGCAATCTCGTGACTTCAGTATCTATATATAAGTTTCTTTTATAGGTTAAAATTTGAGAGATGTTATAACCACAATAGAAATACAATTTATAAACTTTGTAAATTAATTCTTGGTTTAATAACAAACAATTATACTTCATTTCATTTAACTTTTGAACACGTAAGCAGATCATATTCAGTAGAAAGAATGATACTGCCTTGATTAGCACCAGTAGCAAGTCATGTTGATAACAGTCTACTAAGTCTATTATGTCTGCTTTTGATAGAGTAATTCCTGTGAGCAGTTCAGTGCTTTATTTTTCTTCGGACATTGTTCTATTTTGTAGATAATTTCATTTTGTGAATTAATTCATATTTATATAATCTTGGGTTGTAATTATTTTTGTATAAAATTTCATTGTTAGTAACCTTCAAGATGCAATTTGAAATTTGTAAGACAAATATAATGAAATTGAAACCTGTTGTAAAAAGCACCAGCAAAGGAAACCATTGAAAAGTTGTGAAAAAATATAATATTTAGGAATGTGTTAGTAACTTCAAAATAAAGTAATGGTGTTTCTGTGCTGGATTTACCAAATATGACCGCAGTTAGCTCGTGTGTGTGGGCAAAAACAGGATTTTTAATATTTTAAAAAGGAAAAATGAAACACAATATAAAATCTATACTTTTTTAACTTGTTTTCAAAGTTTATTCTAGTTAAATATGATTTCAACTAGATGCTAATTGGTTCTCGCAGCTGGAGTGACTCGTGCAACCACTATTACTTATGTAGCCAATGGCAAAGTAAAGCGTTTGTTTACGTCAGTTCCAAAGATAAAACAAAGATAGAACAGACTACACAAATATTATAGCAATCAAATTTGTAAACATGCAGGCTTTTAATCACTACCTTAGCCAGTTTTTCAAGGAATTTCTTTTATTACCAATTCTATCCTCAAAATAGAATAGAAGGTAATACTCAAAAACAAATGTAAATGCTTTAATGTAATTATTAACATGATTTAATGAAAATAAGGAACTGAATTAAGAAATATGAAAAAATCACTGATCTTGATATTTAGACTTCCATTATTTATCATTAATCATAAAATAACAACCGCAGAACAGAGTCATATATTGCTTACACAACACGTTATAAAAAAATTGAGCCAATATTTTACAGAATACAAGAAACAAATGTTTTGAAAAAAAAACACTATAATAAAATCCTTCAAATCATGTACAAAACTTTAGAAAACAAAAGTTCTATTACAATTTTGTTCACAATTAAAATTTTTCAAGCATTTTCCCTTGAACTGTTCATACTGGATAGAATATGTTGGATATGTTGTTTTCACCATTAAAATTTACAAGGAGCATCGGTACAATGTGGTTCAGATGGTTGACTAAATATTTTTATTCAGACAAGGCGTATACAGGAAATGTGCCTAATAAGCTGCACAATCTCAGACAAAATAAACCACTGGAAGATTTATAATTAAATCTTCCATTGATAATAATAATCATCATCATCATCTTCACTTCCAAGGATTAGGTTACATGAACCTGTTCCGGTACCCATCTCCCTCTCGGCCTCCCTACATCTCTTCTGCCAACATCCATGCACACTTCGTAAAAACTTCATTTCCGCAGCTTGAATTTTACTATCGCTTTTCCTCGTTTTATTCTTCAGATGTCTGTGAATATTTCCACAAACATTCTGAAATTTGGCCAGTTTAACTGTTATGTCTTTATCAAAATCGTATGAAACATCACTCCCAAGATATTGAAAATGTTTAACCTGTTCTATTGCCCTTCCATTCATCTCTATTCTCGTCCTTATTGTATATTTACCTTTAAAAGCCATAGTTTTAGATTTTGTGGATGATATTCCCAGATTGTATTGTTTTGCAACTTGTTCCAACATAAATACCGATTTTTGTAACTCGTCTTCATTCTGTTGTATTACAACTTTGTCATCCGCATATAAAAGAGAGTTCATAAAGAAGCCATCCGAGATCTGTATACCTGGGTCTACATTACATTTCCACGTTCTCAACATGTCGTCCACATATATATTAAACAATGTCGACGATATACAACATCCCTGTCGAACTCCTCTATTGGTTTTAATAGGCTCCGTCACTTTCCCATCTAAATCTAGTAAAATCACAGTATCTTCGTACAGGCTCTGCAATACCCTGATAATGTTTAGGGTATCCTCTCCTTTCCAGAACCCTCCATAAAAGCGAACGTTTAACACTGTCAAAAGCCTTTACAAAATCTATAAATGCAAGATGGGTTTCAAGGTTGTATTCTCGTCTTTTAGCTATAATTTGTTTTAAAGTAAAAATAGCATCCGAACACGATCTACCTTTCCGGAACCCCATCTGTTCTTCCATAATCAAGGAATCGGCTACGGTTCTTAACCTATTATTAATAATTTTTGTGTACAATTTGTAGGAAGTGTCTAATAAACTAATCCCTCTATAATTGTTAGTGTCTATTCTATTTCCTTTTTTGTGGATGGAAATCACCTTTGACTGCAACCATTCTTTGGGTATTGTATGACCTTTCCAACACATAAGCCAAAGATTGTCGGCCATGTACATCATGCTCTATGGTCCCAATAAATCTATCCCATGATTGTTGATGAGCCCTTTTCACCAATTTTGAAGCTTCATTTCTAACTTTGTGGTATTCCTCTTTATTGAGAGCTGTTGGATTTCCTAAATACTTCTTGTAGTATTCGTTCTTTCTCTTGATTGCCATCTCGATTTCTTCATTCCATATCTTCATGCCTTTCCTTTTCCTGAATCTACTCTTTACTCCTATAGCCTCACTAGCTGCCCTAGTCACAATGTTCTTAATATTGTTCCATTCCAACTCTATATCATCATTTGTGGGAGCATTTTGGATATATTGATTTATCCGCTCTTGATACAGGCGTTTTATACTGTCCTCTTCCAAAAGATACACTTTGTATACTTCCTCTTTATTTCCAGCTGGTTGTTGCCTGGTTCTTGTATTCTGTTTCCATTTTTTATATAAGGCTATTTCGGCAACAACCATATAATGATCATACAATAGTATTTTTAAAATAAAAACAGATTGCTGTCAACTATGTAATGGACGACTTACCAGGCCATTTACATCTTCATATGTAAAAATAATCTTTATACTCAGGATATGAAGTGCTTGGCTTAGACTGTGACAAAGATAATCTAGAGAAACATGGTCTGGATGATAACTCGGGAGACCACGGCGACTGAAACAAAAAATACAAAAATTATAAAAAAACATATTATTTTGCAAGGATACACACACACAATATAAATAATTGTTCAGTTTCTTGAAAAACTAAAGAATCTTTTAATTACCTAACTTTCAGAAAAATCTTACAAAATAAATAATCTTCTTAAAAAATACAAATTCTCTACAAATCAAGGGGTAATTTTATAACTAATACTATTCAATGATTTTTTATTTATTCCTCTGATTGATCTTCCATACAAAATCACTGAACACATCCACTAAAATAATCAGTATGAATCTACATGACAATGATAAAATATTATGACCTACAGCAGGGTACATTTTAAAGATTTATTAAAGAGAGAACATAAAATTTAAAAAATTATTAATTTTTTTTTTTAGTTTATAGTAGAATTAAAAGTAAAACAAACTTGGAGCAGAGACGGTAGGGGGAATGCTCGGGGCTCTAAGCCTCCAGTGTTGCCCCTATGTGCAGTGTGTTACCAGCACTGGCGCGGTGCGTATCATTTGCGTGCCTCCTCCACTCCGTCTCTATTTGCTTTGCTTTTTGTCGTTATGAGATGCATTTTACAGTGAAATTGGTTCCAAAAATACACAACAAAATTGTTTGCAATTTAAGAAAATACAGTACATTCTTTACTGCAAGACCGGAGCGCTACTGAAATATGACAACGTTGTCATGAAAAGTTGCCATGAAAACTGCTCAGGTTTGGCAGAGAGCGAGCCAAGCCCCTGACCGGCGGTTTCGGCTTCCTTCGCCCTCGCTAGCTCAAAGTTTGTTTTACTTTTAATTCAACTATAGTTAATAACCAAGCATTAACTGCTTGGTTATTAGTGATTACGATGGGTTATGTATCAAGAACAGTGGGTTTTGACGTGTGAAAATTGCTAGACTCTAGCAGGGAATCGAACCTGGGACCTCTGCTTTGTAGGCTAGCGCACTAACCACTATGCTATGGAGGCAGTCAATTATTAAAGTTATTTATCTAAACTACATTACAAAGAAGTAACATTTGTGTGGATGAGGTAATCTCAGAAACTACCAAACCAACTTCAAATTTCTTTCTGTTGGAAGTTTGGAGCTTCCTAAGTAACAAAGGCTGTATGGCATTAGGTAATCTGAAATTTTGATTGGTAAAATGAAGTCATCTTTTATTTTATTTGTTTAGTAAAATAGTTCTTTTACTGTGTATTACGTTGCGGAGTCAGGTGTCAATTACGATATAGTACTGTCCTACAATATACTCTTTCTTTTCGTAAAATGTTTGAAAATTATTTATGGGATACATATCCAAAAAATCATGTTATGTGTAGTTGATTTCTGCAAACAAAGTTAAGTAAACCTTTCAAAAATGAAAGAGAGTGTACCATGTGATTAAGGAATAAATTTTACCAACTTTTCTTATACTGATATTCAGATATTTTCACACTGTACTTCTTCCCTTAGGTTATGTTTAAGTTATGGTTTTATTTGAACAGTGTAAAAGTTTTCTGGGAAACGCAGAGAGCAAGCAAGGGGTTGTTGGTTAAGTGATATCTTGTGATAAATTTTTCAGGATACTCATTTAAGTCCAAATTCATAAATGTATAATCTTGTCTGTAATTTATTTTCAAGCTAACACAGGTATCGAAAGATTGCTAATTATTTACATTATTTAATTTTGCCAATATAATTAATAAAAACAGTCGAAAATTCAGTTATTTAAAAATGTTCCTTGGAAACATTACAAAAAAAAATCACAATTGATATAGCAACTTTTTCTTAAGAGCAGAGAAAAAATATCTGTCAGTAAAAGATATTAAAAATATGAACGGTTTCGATTAGTTGAAACAAATTAAGTGTCGATTAAGATGATGTTTATAATACTGTTCCAAAATTCATCAATCTGTGGAAGTTACAGTTGTTCAAATGGAAACAAGTTCCAAAACTTCTTTATAGTGCACCCAAAATCACATCAACCACAAAGTTATGACCCACATTTTGATATTATTCTATCTCTTATCTATTAATTCAGTGGACTGCACTGTCAATGTGATGGTTTTATTACCCAGTGTAACAATAGAATCAGACTTTTATACAAAATTAACATGTTAAGAGAGACAAAGAAGTATAATAAAGATTTAACTTAAACGGATACACACCTTGTTCACACGTGGCCCTGTTATCTCTGTTTCGTAATTTCTGTTTCGTCGTATTAAGAAATGAAATACTTGTGATGGTGACCAGAGTTGTTGAACTTGTAAAGGAATGTCATCAGGGTGCAACTTCCTCTGATATTCCTGACTTTTACAAACCTGAAAATATTTACAATTTTTTAAATTTAACACTAAAGTTAACATAAAAATTTCAAATGGTACAAAGTTATACTAACTCCAAACAACCATAATAATTTTTTTTTAATTTCTACAGATATTTTTTAAATTTTACACCATCAAAGTGCACGTACATGTAAATTGTACCATAAATTTAAACCAATATATTGTAACAGATGGATATTTTGTTATTTATGAGGATCATAAAATTTTTGTCCCATGTTAGGCCTACGGACAATTTTATAAATTTGGTGGCTATGATATAAATACAAAATTCTTGTGTGAAAGATTCACATGACTTTTTCTTACCAGTGTAAATAATAAAACATATATAACCTATGTGTTTAATCATGAATGAATGATGCAAAATGAAAATCAACCCCTGTTTGACAGAAAATCATTAATGATAAACTAAACTCTGTAGAATAAAATGCTTAAAATAAAACTTGTCAATTTTTTTATTTTGTATAACTTTAATTACAAACACTTTTGCTGTAAAATACATACTAAGACAGCAATATTTTAAAAAAACCCATTATTTTACCGATTTTAATGAGCAAAACTAAACTAAGTGTTGTACAAAAACATGTTTGAAATAAAAGTAGTACGTGTTTTAGTGTTCCACAACTTTAATTATATACACTTTTGCTCTAGAAAGCATAGTATGGCTGCAATCTTAAAAAAACATTTTTTACCACGAGACCACAGGCTCACCAAGAATTTTAGCAGACATATTGCTTACCCTATCTAGTAAAGCATAAAAAATGTACAAAATGAGGCGATTTTAAAAAAATTGCAGAAGCCATTTTTGAGAAAATCGCAAAAAGTGAAAAATCGCACAAATGAAACTACTTACTACTTCTGGTGGACAGATTTTGATGAAATTGTTTGTGTCAGGTCTGCTAGTGGCACCTAACTTAAGTTTCAAGTTTCAACCTCATATGCTGTTCCGTTCTTGAGATTTTTTGTTCACACACAGATACACATGCACGCACATATATTTCTCAAATAGAATAGAAATTAACAAATCATACTGCATAAGCCCTCTATTTATATTTTGTACAGTAGCATAATCTTCCCCTTACCTTATCCCAAATATTAATGCATAATTTATAATATAACATACATTATTTTACATAAACATAAAAATTTATTTATCTTACCTCATACAATGAAAACTGTTCGACTCTTTCTATTGTAGCAATCTCTTTACTATTGTAGCAATTAAGCAGAATTTGAATTAACTCATCAACCGTTGTCCTCTCTGATATATATAAACTCTTATATTTTGACTATAAATAAAAAAAAAACACAAATTATTAATTAAAATACATGAAAAAAGATTTCTCAAATAGAATAGAAATTAACTCATACAGCAGAAAATTATTTCAGCAATTTGAGGTACTAATGTTATTTATAGTCAAGCTTAAGTGAGAGTTGCTAAATGAAGGTACCACACTGAGTACGGTGCAGCTAAAAGTGCAGATTGTAATGTTTATCATATCGTTGTATGTTTTATTGACGCTTAAAAAAATATTGGTGCTCTTTTCAATAAATAAAAGTTACAAAAAATATTAACATTCACAACTACATTCATAACATACACATGCATTAATTTAAGTAAAATAATATTGTAGCTGTTGCTCGTAACTTTCCAGAATCTATCTACAAACTTTAATAATCAAAATGGTATTTTCTTACAGATTACCATGCTTTCTGCTATTTTGACATACTATCTTTCTAACTTTACTAAACGAATACCGCAGCCCGACATTCTTTTAATTAATTTTTGGCTTTATTAACTTATTAACAAAATTTATTACATAAAATTAACTTTAATGACATAGTTTTTTCAGTTTAAACAAATTATTTTATCTGACATTACCTGAATCTGCTATGTATTCTGACCTTCAATTTTATGATAATAACTTTGAACTTTAAAAAAGTTGCACCAGAATTTGTCATTTCAACAGTTGTAAATTGATCAGCATAGCCCCATAGTTTGCCCATAACAGATAGTGGAGTGTCAAATTATTTACCCTCAATCTGTTCGTTACAGGGCTAAAATAAATAGTTCTGTTACTTATCAAATGGTCAGCCAATTAAATGACTGAATCATTTAAGAACAGAAGAGGTAGAGGTGGAAAAGACACTAATCAAAGTTGTCTCCTCTGAAAGTAATGAATTTCATTATACAGCCAGACCCTGCGGTGAATGAAGTGAAGGTGTCATTTGCAGAGTGGAAAATATGTGCTTTTCAGAGGACCCGGCATGCTGATAAGCGTACTATTCCATGCAGTGAGGAAGGCAATGATAAACAACCTCACTCCTCTTTTTACTTAGTAAAACCTCTACAGGTTCAAACCAGCCTTTCGG
The DNA here is from genome assembly GCA_035578175.1 of Catonia carolina. NCBI lineage: Eukaryota > Metazoa > Arthropoda > Insecta > Hemiptera > Achilidae > Catonia > Catonia carolina. Next base: position 90,547,164 of record JAQMRL010000002.1, read on the forward strand.
CTGATGACCTAAACAACACCCCCAAAGTAAAAAACTTTTAAAGTTAAATTCGGCACCAATATATTGTACCACTTGTTATAACTTCAATCCAATTTTATGTGTAATGAATTTTCTAACAATTGTTTTGTAACTGATTGCAAATAAATTCGTTTTTGATAAATTCTATAAGACAAAGACATTATTGTAAAAAAATCAACTAGGTAGAATTTATTACATTTTTTACCTAATATAATTTATTACAATATCTGTTATTATTACTTACCCCAGGCATGAGAACACTGTCATATATTTTAACGAGACCTCCTTTGTGTGTTTGAAGCTCCAATCTGTAAAAATACAAATCATATAATATTAAAATAAGTAAAAGAGTCCATTAAAGGTAGTGTAAAATTTTGATTTGAAAAAGAGTAATGTTTTTCTTGCAAGGAACTGAAAAATTTATGCAGTTAGAATATTGATTATGAGTTCAGATGAACATGTTCAACAATAACAAAACTCCATTGAAAAAGGTTTACAAAAAAAAACAATATTCTAAAGACAACCAAGTGTTAAAAGCTTTAAACTTTAAAAAGTTCCACTACTGACCATAGTAGTTTATATGATTATTAACTCAAGAAGTATAATGTAAGATGGAATAATGAGTATGGCAACCATGTAAATTTTAAGCATTTTTAAACAGTGTGAAAATTTATGTCCAAGAGTTGCTGGTCAATTTAATAACTTTTTTGTATGCCCAATACTCTTATTAGGATCAAGTATTTTTCCCTATATAGCCAATTTTAGACCACGTGAGATAGCTATGAGCTTTGACACTTTAGGTTTATTGTTTAGTGTCTTAAATTTGTTTTTTTAAGTTTGTCATCCATTCTATACAGGTGTCCATAAAATGTCAGTCTTATTTTTCTAATAGTTTCCATTAATTGTTCATTTTCCTTGTACAAATTCTTCTCATCTCATTACCTAAATAGTCCGTCGTCTACTATCTTCAGACCCATTATCTTGCAGAGGATCTTTCTCTCTTTTCTTAAACCACCCTTCCCGGTCATTCTAAGGCACTCACTCACGTATTGACAAACAGGCTGTACCGCAGTATTATAATTTCTAATATAGGCTGTTCTTGAAAGTGCTTCCTTCTAATACAAATGGTGAGTTCCTCGGAGTGCACCAGCCATCTTTTCTCATCTACTGTTGTTTGCTTCCTTTTCACTGGTTTTCGCTGGCATCATCTCCCCGAGCTACTTGAAGCTACTTTTCCAATTTCTCTATATTGTGTCTTAAAGTAACGTAGGGTTGTTTTGATATTTATTATGTATTTAGTTTCTTTGAAGGAAATCTATAGTCCTGTTTTTCCAGCTTGTCCTTTTAAAACACTGATTTGTTCTATTGATGTTTCCGTGCTCCTTAAAATGATTGCTGGGTCGTTTGCAAAAGTAAGACAGTTTGTTTATATGCCATTCTTTGATTTTCCATATTGTACTCAATAATTTGGTATTAAGATCAAGTAAATGCACATGAATTCTTCTATGAACATTAGGCCTTGGTTGGAACAGGATCTTTCTGATCCTGGTTTAACTCGGTACAAGTGATGAACTAACATACTACGTACTAACATACAGTACGTGATACTTTTAGTACTGATATAGATAGAAATGATACAAACTGAGTAAAGAACAATTATTATTGTCTCTGGGCTCAGAATAAGGTTCAGAACTAGTGACAGAGTCAATAATAGGAATAACAAAAATACTGTGGACCAGATACAAGTGAAGTACTTGAAACAAAACCTGAACTTCAAACCCAATCCAGGCCCGCTAACTTTTTGTGTAGATTACGAATCTGCAATTTGTTGCTATCTTTTGTAGTTTCTGACATCTGGATGTGGTGGACAGATGAACATAGGAAAATGATAGACGTCAATTTTAAAAATTGCCACCAATAAGTTCTGAACTCTAATTTATTCGGAAGATTAAAATTCAATTAAAGATTAAAGACTGGCCCATTGATGTAACAGTCAGCACAATTGGCTTCAGTACCAGGGCTCCTGGGCTCAACTTCCAGCCAGGTCTGGCATTTGTTTATTTTTATATCCCTCACATCATTATCTACATGCAATTACCTTATACCCTTGGCCTACAAGCCAAGGCGAATGCTTATCAACACTCTGTAAAAAATGAATATTTTACAAGAAATGAGACGTACCTTGAATCTCCACTGGGGTGACATGACTGAAGTGCAGCGGGTCGAGCATCATTGTCCAGATTAATGACAGTCCTTACACCTGAAGAAGAAAACAGATTATAAAGAAAATAAATACTTGTAATACAAAACTGACTGCTTAACAATCTCTGAAATTGTAAAGAATTCACCACCAACAGCACAAATTTTACAGAGTGCTTTTTCCTAAATATTCATATAATAGATAGCTACAATCCTTGTAAATAAATCACTAAAACAGAACACTGTATAAAAATTAATTAATAAAACTTTGTTTCTTTGTGCTTCAAAAATTATATATTCTGATTCGTCCCACTATAGCATTCCATGAATAAGTGGTTAGTGTTAGTGCAATAATATTAAAATGGTTTTTTTCCCTAATGTGTGTCTGTTGTTGCAATCTGATCTATTTTCAAACAATAAACAACCCCATTGCCCATAACATGCAGGTAGAGTGTTAAATTATTTGCACTCGATCTGCTGACAGTTCCAGGGCAATAAAAATAGTTCTGTTTTTTATCACATCTCGGATCCTCTAGTGGAACCTAACTTGAGTTCCAAGTTTCAACTTCATACGATATTCTGTTCTTGAGATACTTTTAACACACACACGAATCACCAAAAAGATGATTTTTAGGTTCAGTTTAGGAGTAATGAAAACATGTATATCCGATGAATACTCGATTTCGAAAAATCGACATGAAAACAGTACTTTCCTTCCCTATATTTTCATATAGGGCAAGAGAAAGTAAAAAGTGTATGCTACATAGAAACATGCAATAAAATAGGACAATTAACAAAAAGTATTGAAGAGTGTGACCATTTAAATTTTAGAATTATAGTACATGAAAATAAGTAAAGTCCTTAGAATCATTTTAACAACAATATTAGTTTAAATTCAAATGTTAACATAAATGTAGCTTACCGGTATTTCTGACAGTAACTTCCATTGTGAGATAAAATAAATTTGGATCTTTATGGCGCATCCGATATTTATTCAATAAGGTTTGAACAACTTCACGACATGTCGTCTGGAAAGTTATACCCAATGTTTTGTATTCAATATCAGGTCGCAAGCATCTGGCGTACACCTTGATTGTGGCCTGAAACAATGAAAAGTAAATATTATATTAAAAACTACTTAAAAGTAACAAAAATAATATTAATGCCTTTATAGAGCAGTGGTTAGTATACTAGGCTGCACAACAAAGGATCTTGGGTTCCGTACCCAGATAGGGTCTAAAATTACTACATGCTCAACCCCACCATTCCTTAACTCACTAATATATTAATCTGTTGATGCAACTCTAAAATTTAGATTTTTAAATTTAACAAACTCTAGTTTATTTAATAAACTAGAACATATAAATATGAAGCAAACAATTAGTTTGTTAACATTGTGTAAGTAACCGCCATACAGTTCTCCCCCCAGAAAATATAGGTAAAAAATAAAAACAGTAGTAATCTGCACTGTAAGATTTTTGTTTCTAAATTATGCCCAACTGTTTTACACAGTAACCCTAATGCAGACAATGAAAAGGGACCAATGAAAATACATGATGCAAAAATGAAATTGAATTTTAAACCGTGGCATAACAGTAAGTGTACAAGAATTTCTTTCAAAATAATATTAAATAAGCGAATGCTAAGAAAACTGTGTACTTCTGTGTAAATATTGAAAGTTGAGACACTTATTGTTGTAAGTAAGCTTGAAGTAGCAGGTCAGTGTGTGATTAAAATAATATGTATTTTTCAGGTGTTATGTATTAACTCATAAGCTCTTAACACGTCCTATACTTCCTTGTTAGTTTCCTGGGCGGAATTTAAAAAAAAAAAAAAAAAAGTTGCACTGAGCACTTTACCAACCAGCCAGCCATATAAAAGTTGTACAAAAGAGTTGTTCAAACTGTTATTTCCTAGAAAATAAACAAATGTGATGTTGCTTCAACATGGGACAACGTTGCAAAAAGTTTTAAAAAACATTCAACCTGTAGTACAGTTTAATTACTATTTTATGATGATTTCAAATGAAAACATGACAGATTTTTCTGAATATTTTTCATAATGATAATGTCTTCAATATTCTTTTACTTTTGGGAATAAAATTTATCAAATTTTGGCCCCCTCTGAGGCCCAGTGGTTACAGTGATGTGTTGGATTCTACAAAGCGGAAGGTCCCAGGTACGATTTCTCGCTAGGTCTAGAATTGTTACACATTAAAACCCACTGATTCAACACCATACCATAACCAGAGTAGTCCCTAATAACTAAAGCATTTGATTTGACTTTAAATAAAATACAAATTAATCAAATTTGTCTTAACTCAATATTAATAATCAGTTTTGAACGATATATATGTAGGTGTACAAAAAGAATTCTATTTTCTTTAGTTAAACGCAAAAATAAAAACATAAATAGAATACTGATTTCCTTTGCACAATAAGCTTACTTTCCTTTGTGGTTTCCTTTTTAACAAATATCTATCTGAAAATAAATAAAACCACTTTATACAAATATAAAGATAAACAAGATGAATCTTTGGTTAGTTAGTGGTTTCCTTCACAAAACCTTCAAAATTATCTCATGTTTTGTAAAAGATGATGATACTTCATACTTTTGAAAGATAATATAGTTAATACTTCAATAATAAACAAAAATAATCAGCATAAATAAAAGAAACATACCATCTCAAATATGTTATTTGAAATTTATTATCACGACTCGGAAATAATTTGCAAACACAATATTCCAAAAAAAAGTCTGACGTAAAATACACACACGACTTTTTCTTGCCAATGTAAATAATGAAAACCTACGTTTAATCATTATTAAACGATGTAAAATGAAAAACAAAGCCTAATACCTACAAATTTTTTCTTTCTTATGTTTTAATTTTTGAAATTGTTGTTATTTTTATTGTTATTTGTATAATTTCTATTGTGGTCGCTAATAACCATTAGCAGTTGATGCGACCTTTATAAACAAAAAAAGCCTAAAATTAACCATAAGTATAATGGTTTTACTTCTTAAATGAAGTAAAATTAAAATCAACCTTTGTAGGACTTAAAAATACGGAAAATCATTCATTCTCTAAACTCTGTATTTAAAAAAATTGAAATAAGCGTTTTTAATTTCTTTTAATTTTGATTATACAATATAGTCTGCAATCTTAAAAAAATCCCATTTTATACCGAATTTAATGAGCCAATTACAGAAAATCACCAATTGATTTCAAACTAAATGTTTGAAAATGAAAGTTGTAGGTTTTTATTTTCCTACAGCTTTGAGTATGTACGCTTTGGCCTTAAAATGTTTATTAAGGCCACAATCATAAAAAAATTCCTTGAGAGCACAGCCTCCCAGAATTTTAGCAGACATGGCGCTTAACCCATCTTGTAGAGCATAAAAATGTAGCTAATGAGGCAATTTTTAAAAACCGTTGTAGGAGCCGTTTCTGAGAAAAATTGGAAAAGTTAAAAATCTTCCGAATAAACTACTACTTCCTGTCGACCGATTTTGATGAAAATGATCGTTTCGGGTCCCCTAGTGGTTCCTAACTTAAGTTCTACGTTTCAACTTTTTACGATATGAAACCGTCTTGATATATTTTGTTCACACACGCCAAATATGTTTTTTAGGTTGAGGAGGCCTGAAAACGTGTACATCCGGTAAAGACTCGATTACGAAAAATCGACATGAAAACAATACTTTCCTTCCCTAGATATTCATACAGGGCAAGAAAAGTAATAAGTTACCATCTAAGATTTTCTGTGTACAAATATATCATTTTCTACATTTTTATTTCTGTAACTACAACGGTTACATATCCAACTGAACAAAAAATATTACATAAAAAATAACAAACAGTAAAGGTTGTCAAAGATATCCATTGAGCCTACATAATATACAATAGATCTTTTTACTACAGTAAACTACTAGATACATCTTGATCTACAATATTATTCTTAATTAATCAAAAGAAAACTGTCGAGGCGGAATTCAATATTATTAAGCAGACAAAAAAAAACTAGTGATGTCGATTCAGTGGTTTACGCAACAAAGATTGAAAGTTATTTCGTACGATCTCTGCAGTGTAACTATGATCAACAAAAATAAAAGGTAAAAACAAACCGTAACGAACTAATGACACACTGAATTTATTTTTTCAGTGGGAAACCCATTCATTCACTTATTCTGTTGTTAGTTTAAGATAATAACAACGTTCCATTTTAATGAACCTATAAATAGTGAGGAATTAAAAAATATTTCGGGTAAACATGTTTAAAAAATAAATATTTACTACAAAATGTATAAAATTTATTAGAAAACCAATTTGTTTCACTTGTTTCTACAGGGAAACAGTAACAAAAATTATTTCAGATATTAGTGCTACAAAAAAAATTTTATGTCAGGTTTAAGTGATCCAGTGTTAGTTAAAAAAATAATTATTGTTTAGGTCGTCAGCCGAAAGGCTGGTTTGAATCTCTAAAGGCTTTACTTAGTAAACCGAGGAGTAAGGTAGTTTAACATGCCTTCCTCACCGAGTGGAAAAGTATGCTTGTCAGCATGCTGGGCCCTCTGAAAAGCATCTACTTTTCATCCTGCAAATGAAAGCTTCCCTTCATTTATCACAAAGTCTGGCTGTACGATGAAATTCATTACTCAAAGGAGATAACTGTGACTAGTGTCTTTTACACCTCTACCTCTTCTGTTTTTAAATGCTTTAGACATATAATTGGCTGACTTTGTTATAAGAAACAGAACATTTCTTTGTCGCTCTGGTACAAGTAGATCGAGTGCAAAAAATTAACACTCCACCTGGCAGTCATGGGCATTAAAAATAATACATTTTTAATTAAATTTCATACTCTCCATACGTTATTAAAATCTTAAAAATTATTTATTCCGACATAAGTTTTTAATACACCAACTGAATATACTACAGATTTAAAGATCAGTAAACATGTTTTAAATAAAAAATACAGGTTTTCTTTAGTAAGTACTGCAAACTGCAATACGTTAATGAAAATCCTGTAACTTCCTCTGTTTAAGATCGCAGGAAGGACCTTTCTTAAAGGGAACGTGCTTTAATAAGAGCAAGATGTGAGCACACGTGCCACGTTATACGATGACATTTCCTGTCTTTTGAGAAGTAAAGACAGAAGGGAGGACAACTCAAGCTGGTCCAGGACATTTGAGATGCCGTCAACCACCCGTTCTACCATCCAAAACAGCTCTCCTCGTTTTATTTCATTCCCTTTATTCCTTACACTTCCGCTCCTTAGTCAGGCAATAACCACTGCCTACTAGTTTACTCGTAGGGTGCAAGAGCTTTAATAAAACCCAGTTGTAAGATGTTCAATACACCGGTCTCGCACTTCACTATTTACCACAAAATAACTCAACGTTATTTGTTACATTATTAATACAATATCTTCCACTATGGAAGTAACCAACGATTATAAATACATCAAGGTTAGCCTATAAATTAAAGAAATAAAATTATTTTAAATAATGATAGGGAAAATCTTGTAAACGGAAGATTCTCTGTTAAAAATTTATTTAGTACCACAGTCGGATCCCCGTATCCACTGATTTAGAATCCGCGGTTGTTCTACCTACAGCTTTATGGATATTTCCAGTGTGCAACGTAGTCTAGCGCTCTGACCACCGGGCACGGAGGCATCCTAATTTTATTACTTTCATTCAGAGTTGTAATACGTAATTCATTGTATCTATGTTTTCGTTCTACGTTGTCAGTTTTCTTAGGTTATTGGTGGCAAATTTTTAAAACTCATCTATCATTTTTGTTTTATCCGTTCGTCCGTCATACCCAGATGTCAGAAACTACAAGAAATAGCAACAAACGGAAGATTCGTAATCTACACAAAAAGTTAGCGAGCCTGGATTGGGTTTCCGGTTTTGACCGGAAGTGGCCCAAATCCAGAAGTCAAGAATTAAAGTCGGAATTGGGAAACAAAAATAGTGTCATTCGATTTCTCTTAAAGAATAGATACAGAAATCGCTAATGATTTTTGCCATAAGTCAAAGGAATTTAAAAACCTCTTTAAAATTTTCACCAGCCATCAGACGCGTCGTCTCATGAAAGTGATTTAATTACATGTTCATTGTACCGATATGTATAATCACATAACAAGGTCGCTAATGACCTAGTAGGCCTACGTAGTCGATGCTACTATAGATAAATTAAAAAAAGAGGTAAAATAAATTTAGGGACGAGAACTAATCATACTTAAAAGTAAAAGAAATACAGTATAATACCGATTATCCGTGGTAATTGGGGGGATAACTATACCGGATAACCGGAAAACACGGATAATACAACCCAATTCGGTCGAGACCACTTACGTCATAAACAAAACCATCAGTTACGCGTATGTTTTATTCTACTGATTAATACATGTTAATACTATCGGATATCGGAAATAAATAAACAAATTGTATTGAAATAAAAATATTTACTACATAAATTTATATAAGTCTTACCTTAAACTACGTACCAAAAAAAAATTACCTAAAAAAACCGGTAATTTTACTTTGTTTCATTTCATGCCGCAATATTTTTTCTTTTATTTTTCTTATATAACCGCGAATATGTAAAATGTCCACGTAATCTGTGTCATCCTGATTTTCCATGAAAGTTAGTAATGTTTCGGCACCGGTTAAAGCTTCTTTGCAACTTATTTTAGGAGCTGGTAACGTGCTCGCCTCTCATCACGCGGTCTTGGGTTCGAATCCCACTCGGGCATGGCATTTTTTCATACGTTACAAAAAATTCATTTCATCCTTCACCGTCTGCATTAGCAGCAATTAGCAAAACAGTCGGATGTTAAACCAAAAAAAAAAATTTCTAGTGATCGCACGGTTAATCCAAACCCCGGTTAAACGATCCACGGAAAATCGGTTCTCTACTGTACTTATATTTTCAAAGATATCTGCTAACTTGCTGTAATTTAAATTACAATTAATAATTAAAGCAATGTAATGACATAGGGAATGTCATAGGGAATTAAACAAGGGAATGGCTATTCCATACAAATTATTAATAAAATAATTAACTACTGAATAAAAGATATTCATAACATATTATTAATGCTAAAGAACAATTAATTTTTAATTTTTATTAGAAGATACGAAAAATATCCGTTAACCTTTACTAAGATAAACTGAAAAGTTTAATTACAAGTCACCGACCGGAACATAGTTTGATGGAAATTGGTTTTTGAGTACTGTTTTCAAGGTTTCCTACTTCATAAACCTAACCAAAAATAAACAAGAGGAAATTGAAATTTTGTTTACTTATTGGTAGCGCACGTAATCATTAACGGAAACATAAATCCAAACTGAAATATAATTCAATTTCAGTAATATTATTGTGAAAGTCACTTCTGAAGTGCTTAAATCATTATTACGATTTATATCGTAACTGTTATTTTATTTCAGTTCTTTTTATATCCATTGCAAAAATTTATGTATCCGGGTAATTTACGCGATCGTTAAAAATGTAATTATAATGTTCTATATTTGACAGATTATTGAGATAGAAATGGCGTTACATACATGCGACATCTAAGACAATAATACTAGAGTAATTTCATTTGGTTATTCTTGGAGAAGCATAAACCGAATACTGCATAAAACTGAATGAATGGAATACTGTAATCAATAGACTCACAACGCAGTTAATTCCTATGCTTCCAAGGATCATTTATATCACAAGTATGAGTAGGCATATTATAAAATAGAATTGGTGCTTTATAATTCGGGGTAAATGCCAAATAAAAAAAGGGTAAGTAAATCTATAGTAGGCCTACTAAAAATAAAATTAAAATAAATGAAATGAACAAAACAAAAGAATGGAACGTGCTTAGAAATCATAATAGAATAAGTAAACGTATTCGGCATGTCAGCAGCATACATCCTGCTATACACGTGCAAGGATGGTTTGGTTAGACCACACAACCCCTCCTCGGTTACCATAACAAGAACTTAGTTAAACTGATGTCTTGGTGATATTTTGGTCGAAATAACCGACGAATAAATTTTTAAAGTTTTTTTATTAAATTTTGCAACTGCAAAGACAACTACCAAAAATTATTAGAATATGCAATTACTTAAAAAAAATGGCGTTGACTTACTGCAGCGGTTCTCAATTTTATATTTCGAGCCCCCCCCCCTATATGCTTTAACTGTAAGCCATGCCCCATTATATGTACGGATATAAGTGTGCATTTTTTAATAACACTTTTACTGGTAATTCTAATTCAAGTTACATGTTTAAAGCGTATTCCCATTGGGACAATGGTTTCAGTATTGAAATAATTTAAAAAATAATTACAAATAGATCGGGCATGTATTTTTAATAAGTACTACATATTGCTAAATATAATTCAAAACAAAAATTAAGACTATTAATATGATGGACGAGCCTATTTTTTTCTCGGCACAAAACTTTCTGAAACGTGGAGTCAGTTCCGACAGTGGAACTCTTTAAGTTCTCTTGTCATGTCTAATCTTGAACGATATTTGCTCTTCATGGCAGCTAGAGTAGAAAATTCAGTTTCACAAGAATATGTAGTAGCAAAAGGAATGAGTAGGCCTACTTTTAAGGAAAATTCATTCATAAAAGGGTATTCTTTTTGGACTCTGATCCAGAAGGGCGTGATCGAACTTAAAATTTGTTTCCAAACCAGTGTCACTTTGAAGATCAATGAGGTTTTCTTTGCTTAAAGAAAATTTCACTATATTATCTAAATAAAGAATATTTCACTTCATTTATTTGGACTACAACAAACTTCATTTATTTTTTAATCAGCTTTGCGCGCACCTCTGAACCCTTCATCACGCTTCCCTAGGGGGTCGAGCCCCCACTTCAAGAACCAATGACTTACTGTACTCCAACCAGTTACAGTGCTCCAGAAAATTGAAACCGTGTTAAATTAAAATTTGTAATTAAATTTGTGGCTACTACTAGTGTTTTGTTAATACAGTAGTATCCGTTTAATACGCTCACGGATAAAACGATTTTCTGCTTAAAATGCGGTTTTCGTGAAGTCCCTCGATTAATAAGGTAAAACATGTGTATATGTTTCCGCTTAATACATATTCAATCCCGCCTTATACGCACTCAAAATTGATGACTATTGTAAAAATAAGTTATGGAAATTTCGTTATTAGTTACAGTATTTATGTATATATGTATTTATGTATATATGTGTGGTGCTATTTGTGTTTTTTAATTAAACGTGATGTTCAAAAAAAGACATGTATCTTTACGTTTATTTACGTAGTACCTATAACCTATATATTTTTATTTATGTACATACCTATATGTAATTACTGTTATAAATATTTTCTCACGTAACGCAGAATGTTTCTGCCTTCAATAATAATTTCTTTAAAAAGCACTCTCTTCTTCTCGACTAAGACGATTTTCCGCCTAAAACGCTAATTTGTGTCGGACATGAAAATCGTATTAAGCGGATCATACTGTATATCATGTCTCTACTCCCCTGGACTCTCTGTCATCTGCGTGCGATGCCCAGTGTTGCCAGGTGTCCGGCTTTCGACCGGACAGTCCGGTTTTCTTCATTTCTGTCCGGTCAAGAGAATCTTGGTAAACTGGACAAAAAATTATCCAATTTAAAAAAAATTGTATGTAATATCTGGCTGGCGCCGCGGTATTAAATCAAAATTTCTGACTTAGCCCCAGCCGACAACCAACAAGTAGGATTGTAGTCTACAACCCTACTATATAGTTCATTTTAAAACAGTACTCAAGAGATTTACAAAAAAATAATCACTTAAAATTTTATCTCCTTAACAATAACTTCATAAGAAATAGTGCCACCATGCTCATGTTTGTATTTAGTATTTTAATTGAATTATGATAGGTTATTAGTTAGTTATTCATAAATTTTGTCGCTATTGACTACACTTTTGACCCAACTTAAAATAAACAAACATACATGTACGAAATCTATCTACAGTAGCCTACAGAAAATCCCATATATAATGAGTCCTATCTTCCAGGTCGGTACCCTTTACGTTAAAATAGAGCAAACGCAAAGAAGCATTACAACGCACTTATACGATTTTCTTATAACATGCACTTTTGTAATACATCACACAAAAAGTTAATAATATTAATGTTAGCAAAGGACATGAACCTTTAAGTAGAGTATTATAAGACAAAACAGAAGTTATTTGCAATTTATTTAACTAACCTTAATTTAATAATACACCGACAAAAAATAAAAATACAGAATAGGAAAATTACCAGAAAATTTAAAATGTTAAGTGCAGTTCTTTTTTACTAAAGTATCTTTTTATCAACTAAATTACGATCTTAAAAAATTTAAAAGAACATTGCTATAACTATTGTTTCGATATTAAGAATTTGTGACCTCGAGATTGAGTGTGCGTACTACTTAACAAAAAAAAAAAAAAATTCAGGAGGATCTGCATTAAAAATATAGTACTGAAAAGATTTGAAAAAAAAAACATTTAAAAACTTATCTCCTCAATAATAACTTCATAAGAAATAGTGACTAAATCTCTTATCACAAAAAGATCATACCGAGTCAAATTAAACAACTTAAAAATTTTCAAAAATATCAAAGCGTGGGAAAATCGACATATGTTAGAGTTAAACGCAAGTGTACAGTATTAAAACTGAGATGTACTGAAGAAATACAGAGTTAAGTCGCAGAAGTACAATAATAAAAACAAATCACGAACTTTCACTGAGTTGAATACAAATCACAATAAATTATATTGAATATTATTATAATATAAAAACTATAAAAGATACAGTAAACAATCTACACCCAGTTCTACAGACAGGTAAACGCAGGTATTGATATATTCCTTTACAAAAAAAGCACACAATTGGTTGTACTGTCTAAAAAAAAATAGCAATAAGTTTTATTCCTTATATGAATTCGTTAATATAAAGTTTTAAAATAAAAGATGACAAAAATTGTATTATTATTATTATCCAGTACAACAATCTAAATTATAGAAGATGTATAAAAATTTCTGGGAGGGTAATTTACAAGAACGCCGCGAAAGAGGTTTGAAGATTATAATAATGTACTGCCAATTGAGAAGGTACGGAAAAGTCTAGGATACCAGAGCCTTACATCCTGACTCATCGGCGCGTGCCGGCAACCACGTTCAAAATTTATCAAATTTGTTTTTTAGTTTACTTTAAGTCGCATCATTAGCTTGGTTATTAGCGACTACTGTGGGGTTTGGTACTGTAATGGTGGGTTTTAAAGTGTTAAAATTTCCAGACTCTAGTCGGGAAACCGAACTCGGAACTTATCGCTTTGTAGGCTAGCACGCTAATTACTACGCAACGGAGGCGATCTATTCAGTTTTTGTTTGTATTTTATATTATTTCGTTCGTTACTTTTACAGGTGGCAGTTTCTTACCTTGTTACTACCTGACTTGCTTTTAACAACCTAACTTATAAACTTACTTATTAATAGTGGATAGAAGAATAATTGTAAAAGCGTTCTTTAAAAGATACATTAGTGACATACATGTGTGAAGATGTATGCTAACCGAAATTTTACAATCTTAACTGAAGTAGTAACAAATTGAAAATATATACGTATTTTAACGTTAGTCTTTCTTCTGGGATAAATTTTATGTAAAGATTACACAAGCTCCAAATACCAGGGTTGGATTATTTTAAAAATATAATGAAAGTTCTTTGTTCCAATCTGTACTAATCGAAAAAAATTTCTTTATCTGTTTTTAAACTGGTAGAATATATGGTGTCATTCGCCGAAATTTTTTCCTGATGATAAATTTCACGACCACCACTTACAGCTTTTATTTTAAATCCACATTTTCAGAAGCAATCATTAGAACTATTTCCCACTAGTCAATTCTATCATCTGGTTGATTCCATTCTGTGACTTCTTTAGTTACTAAAACAACATCGTAAGAACAATATAGAACAACTAAATAGGTTGTAGGAGCAGAATGAACTGAAGCCGATTTTCTGAAACGGTATTTGACAAGAAATAGGCGTGCAATCTAGCCGTACCCTAAAGTACCTAGTACTAGTAAAGTGCCAATCTAAAGTTTAATTTCTGATCAAGTTTGGAAAATTACAGCATAGGCCTACCGTATTCAAAAAAAAAGTGGTTGATCTTAACTGTTATATTGATCAGACTTAAAAAAAACTTGAATTGTTATTTTCTCAAAACATTGAAGGTGAGACAGATCTATGAAAAGGTTTAATATATTTATCACGAAATAATCCATAGTACAAGAAAATTCCATTTATAAGTTTCGATGGATATCACATTTTGACGTTCAACCATAATTGAAATGTCTATCATCAATAAAATTTTCATTCTTTATTCCCTTTATTTTTGTATATATTTAGACGTCAAAAATACTAAATACGAACCAACAAGATAAGCAAAATAATAATACCACTGTCAAATTAGCATTTGCAATGACTAGTGTTTGCATAAAGGGGTGTTTACAAAAACAGATCAACATTAGAAAGACCTACCTCTAACTTCCTTGTTTATGAAGTTTCTTAAAGCGTTTGTTATTTCTATTTTTCAAATGCTTTTAATCATAGCACCAAAGGATAAAAATAAACACGAATAAACCAACAAACGTCATATGGTTCATTTAAATGATAATAAAAAGAAAAAACAAAATAAAAATGCTTAATATTGTTTAGCTTAAGAAGTTCTTCTCTTTCAACACGTCAATACTCATTTCCATTTCCTGTACAATTCAAAATAATATATTTTAATGGTTTCCATTATTATGTGAAACTACTGTCTGAACTTTATTTAAAAAATTTTAAAAACATTAGTAGTCTTTATTTTGTTAATCCTTACTCGGCGATTCATTATTTTTAGCTTTTTATGAAATAGAGACAACGCCCAGTACGAAAAATTTAGATTGGCCAAAAAGAATATAAATTAAAAATATGGGTAAGTTACACTACAAGTGTCCTGTTTTGATACGTTTATGTTTCATTGCTTACACCTTTTGCCTCTTGAATGAGGTTTACAAATTTCAGCATAGTTTTAGTATTTTTCATGACAAATTGTAGTATTTTTTTTATACGTCACAAAATTTAAATAATTTTAATGAAAATAACACAATTTCATCAATTTCATGTAAAATTAAACACGGTCTTTGGGTCAGACCAGTTAGCTGGTAGACAGACGGTATAAGAGGTTAAGTAACACCGGTTGGACAATCTACTAGTATACAACAATGAACACACTCCAGATGGCGTTTCTGTTTAAATTCAATCAGGAATAACAGCGAAAAAATGCGTGCAAACTAGAGTGTTGACAATAGAAAACACTGTTCCCGATTTAAATGAAGGGTACTTAAGAAAAAAAAAAAATATATATATATATATTCAATAACATTCATATGTATATTTTAAAAGTAGCTACATATTGGTTTTGATAATAAAAAAGGGGAAAAATCCGTAGAGTTTGCAAGGAATTTTAAATTAAAAGAACAAAATCAAATCCTCTAACAAATTAATTAATTTTGGAATAATACAGAATACATTATGATTTTTTCTTCAAAGTTAAAATGTTTTAAGGCTAAAAAAGCGCCACAAAACCATCTGAAAAAAGAATAAATTTTCAAACATCTACAAGCTTTAATCAGAATGTAAGGTCATGGAATGTTGTCTGAATATGTGATTACATTGTCTCATGTCTAAAACTGTGAATACACACGATGAAAGACTAATGTCGTACCGTTAAAACCCTATTGAATAATTAATTAACCTTTGTTCTTGACCGGCGCAAAGTTAAAACAATAAAGAAACATTTCATTTAAGAGGTACATTGTTTTTAAAGTTTCGGGAAACAAAAAATGAAAAATCCGCTGAAAAAATGTACGACTTGTTTATCTATTATATTTACAAACGATACGAGGATTAATTTGGCCTGAAAATTTTCACGTCTTAGAAATTCATGTAAAGAATCACGGAAAGATAAAATAATATTGTTTTAAATAATAAAATAAAACAATTTAAATAATAATAAAACAAGAATAAAACGAAAATTACTTAGTTTGAAAATCCAGAAACACAAAAAATAATGAAATTTAGGAATATAAAGTAGATAATTTTCACATAGGGTTTTATATTAAAAAAACTAAATAAAATAGGCTGTAATAACATTCCATCACAGCTAGTAGCAAACAATTATTTCGGAACGTACTTCAAAAATAACAAAATACGTCATAACCAAAAAGTTTCATAATCCTACTCTGGGATAGATATACACTATAGCGCAACCTACGCACATACACATAGATACACATAAACAAAATAAAATCAATCAGCCGAGCTTTCGGATCAGTCCAATCAGCAGGCTCTTAAAAGTTAACTTAATTTGCGCAGAAACTAGATCAAGTGACAGTAAACCAAGAAGAACCAAACTGAGTGCAGAAAGGAACACCTACACAAGGTAAACTAGATGTCTCTCTTTTGAGTCCAAGCGAATTAACGTTGACTTCACTGAGTTAAAGGTGTACAGAATATGGCCACCGTGGAATATGTCCACTCAGCTATGAAACACAAGCCTGCCTTACTCAAGAACACCTGTGTTCTATGTTCAGAGCTATCTGTTTATTCTTTAAAAAAATATCAAATTTTAAATATTAAAAAAATTAATAAAAATATGCTTTTTCTTAACAAACCATGAGGTAAATTAAAATTAAGATATTTTCATGTATCTATCCGAGTTCTAAAAAAATAGTTTAATAATCCAATTAAAAAAATTACAGTTTTGTACAAATTTACTGACAAAAATCTATTACCTTGTTATAAAATGGCGTAATCAATTTTTGTGCATTAAAATATTCTCTAAGAAACAAGTTTTATTTTATTAACATGTTCTTGTAGTTTAGAAGCGATAAAACGAAATTTAAAAGTAAAATCATATGTATGTAAAGATGTTTTCATAGATCCACTATTTTTGGAATAAATGGACAACATAACTCGTGTTTTTTATATGCGGGTGCTCACGCCACTTTCCTTTATATTTTAGACACTAGGTTCAAAGAACCAGATAGTATGAAAAATAATAGTTTTGAAAAAAACTGATTCCTGATTCTAGCTAAAACTGGGAAATGTACTATAAATTTTGTATTATCTATAAGTGCTAAAAATTTATAGTATAATATACACCTTTAAAATCTTTAAAACTAAATCTATTCGCTAAATAGTTATGAAAAAACTGATTCCTGATTCTATGTAAAACACACAGGGTAAATGTTTGTTGTTTACGTCATCAGTCGAAAGGCTAGTTTGAACCTCTAGAGGTCTAAGTAAAACGAGGAGCGAGGTGGTTTACTATTACCTCCGTCACACTGAGTGGAAAAGTATGCTTATCAGCATGCCTGGCCGTCTGAAAAGCATCTACTTTTCACCCTGCAAATGACACCATCACTTCATCCACCACAGGGTCGGGGTGTATAATAAAATTCATTAATTTCAGAAGAGATAACTCTGACTTGTGTCTTTTACACCTCTACCTTTTCTGTTCTTAAATACTTCAATCGTATAATTGGTTGACCAAGTGATAAGAAACAGAACAATTTTTTGTATCCCCAAAACCAACAGATTGAGAGCAAATAATTTAACACTCCACCTGCCTGTTATGGGTAATGGGAAAATTTACTCCTACTATAAATTTTGTCTTATCTTCAAGTATTGAACATCTATAGTATAAAACATCGTGATCTTAGACACCAAATCCACTCGCTGACTCACACTGCCATCGCGATGTCTCCTAAACCACAAAGCCTATAAACTTCAAATTTGATACGAACTTTAAATCCTTTTGGTACGTACGTGAATTTTTCAAAATTACAACTTTAACGTACATTTTAAACCGAAAATACATAGGTATAACAAATATTAGAGAAAATAAAAAAATGCAATAATTTTTGTATTTAAAGGTTTGCATCCATCCCGTGCTTAGTACAGCGGTAATGTACGATTTTTTGATATAACCACATTAAAATCAGTTCTTTCGAAACCGCAGCTTTACGGTTTTACTTACGCTAAATTTACAGACATGCCTAACAAATATTAAAGAGAAGTGACCCAGTGGTTAAAGCGTTAGAATGCGCTGCTCCCTGCAATGCGGAAGCCCTCGGGTCCAATTCACTTCTAATAGGTAGTCTATCTAAATTTTAACGAGTTAAAACCTACTGATCCTGTATTGTACAAATAGTGGTAGAGTAACAAAAAAAGTTAATAACCAAAACATTTAAAGTGACTTTAAAATTATCCAGCTTAATGCAAATTAATTCGCACGTACGAGTATAGTAGCCTATACTAATTTATTCTGAACTACAAATTTCACAATTACATTTATTTATTAGAGAAATAAGACTAAGTGTTAATTACAGTAACAACACCTATAGCCTTACTTCGAGATATTTTGAACCAGTGTTTATGATGCATTTAAATAAACAATTTTATTCCTTCTACAATACCGATAGTCAAAACAAACTAAACTTCGCAAAGTCGCCACAAGAATAGTACCACCAATGAACATTTAGTTCAACTATTTGTTATTTACTTCAAAAATCTTGTACCGACTTTCATTAATTTTCATTTCCAGAATTGTTATAGAATCCCGAAATGTCATTTTAACAAATATGTAAAAATTTTAAAAATCCGTTACGTAGGCTTATAACTATATTTAAGTACAAATAGAATAAGCATTTGAAATACATTTTTAAATTAAAAATATTACCATTTTGTTCTAAATATTTTATCACATCAACAGAAATTTACAATTTTCTGCAAAAAACCCCGCAGTATTTGTTTTCAAGACCACAGCCTTGATTTGACGTACAAAATTTATGAAACCAAAAGTGAAGAAAATAGAATATTTATGAACGTGACACGAGCGGGGGCTGCGAAGTTACATATATAAACAGATCCTACACAGTACAGTAGGGCAATAGGTTTCAAATAAACACCTCCACACAAATAGATAAAATTAATTTATTTATAATTTATAGAATAGAATTCAATTTGCTTCTACAGATAGAAACGGGACATGAACATGACAGGTATAGCTAGGTTACAAGTACATTGTAATTTATGACAGCGTGATGTTCGTTGTCAACAACATTAATGGATTGAGTGCGTATGTGTGTTAGTTATAGTGGCGGATGGTTAATCTCTCGGCATGGACAGAGATTTGTCAGATTGTCACAGACATATGGCAAATCTGTGATGTATAAAGTATTTTATGCTAAAGTAAAAGAAACCGCCAGATGTTAACACGTGCTTGAAGTTGTAACTACTGCTACATATATCTTCTAAAATGGGAATTAATTTATTATTGAAACAGGGAGTCTTAATAGCATACTATCTTCTTACACGTACGTAAGTCGATTCTATTCTGGACCGTAATATACATTTATGTGTTCTATAAGGATCCATATGTCCACAAGTAAATATGGATATGATAAAGTGGTTAAAGAGGGTGGAAGTAAAGTTTGTTTTCTGTCACACTCCTTTTTAAACATTCCCCTGTCTACTTTCTACTTCTTACAGCTAATTGAATTTATTTCCGTACGTAAACAGCTGGCTACAACATAGTACAACAATACAGTTTGTTTCATCTAATCTATATTCGTGTTGAACATGTTCTATAAGAAGTATGTATTTAGATAAGAACGACGGAACACGTTTTACTGTATTTTATTATCAATATAATGGAGTAAAATACGGGATTCAATCTGATGATTAATTGAAGAAGTAAACCAAGTAGGTTTACATTATCTGGGAAGTTTGATAACAGAACAAGAGAAATGGTAAAGAAATAGAATACATATATCTAAGCAAACTTTTAACCGTACGACATAGTAGATAGCAAATAAATATAAAATTTGAGATAAAGATTAAGTTTTTGAAAACTTTTATCTGGAATGTTTTCCTACAAGGAAGTGAAAAATAGGAGTTAAGAAAGCAGGGTAAATCAAGGTTAGGCGTAGATATACAGGCTGCAAAAAATGAACTAGTTATACAACTAGTTCTTTTTTTTGCATATTCAAAAGGAAGATGAAATGTATCGGAGACATTAACAATTTATAATTCGTTCATCCAGAGACGGTAGTAATGTTAAAATTTGGCCGGCCCGTTGGCGTAGTGGTTAGCGCACGTAATTGTTTTTATTTGTAGTCATAATGTGGTTTATAACGAGTAAGTTTGTGTGTAAAGTTAAACGATTTAAGTTTAGTTGCCCGCAAGGGGGTATTGCTAGTAATTTATAAAAACCACGTAAGCGACATTAAATTTTTGGTAAATTATTTTTCCGTCAAACGAAATATTAGTAATCCAAAACAACTAAAGAACAGGGTAGTCCGCGAAATAGATGCAGCCATAGTCGTAACTAGTAGTCCGGTCAACTTTTGTTTTTTAGAGGAAAAAAATAGTATAAGGCTAATTTTTTTTCCATCGATTACTATAGTTTAGATAAGTGTATTGCCAAAAGTCCCCACCCCTACCCCCTTGCTTCCCCCCAGTGACCCCCCAAAGTTACAAATTGCAAGGGTTACGTAAATCGCGTTTATCTCAAAAACTAAACAAGGTATTGGATTACATTTTTGTTGTTGTCTTTCTTATAATATTTCCTACAATTAATGTCCTTATCTTTTTTATCTTATACTAGTTTAATTTAGTGAACTGTGCTCACTTGAGTGTTAATTTTGGAGTGTTAAGTTAAATTATTTTGCTACTTTCAAGGCTAAAAAATTGTTCTATCACATGGTTACCCAATTATATGACTGAATTATTTAAGAATAGAAGGGGTAGAGTTGTAAAATGTACGTTAAATGAAAGATGAAGCCTGTGTTTGGAACCGCGTATCTCACCAAGCAAAAAACATAAAAATTTCAGGTACGGCTAATTTTCATTCCCTTATTAATTAATAGGATGTATCCCTTTAATTAACTAATGTTAATTAATGTATTTTAAACGCTGTAGCGTTCGTTCTAACTCGTTACATCCATCAGAAACGAAAATAACATTTTTTTAAAAACCGCTTTAATTCCTTTACCCTTTGTACTAAAAGACTGAATTTTACCTGACTTAATGAGAATATATGCATGACCACTTCTCTAAAACGCCATATTTCTCCTTTAAAAATTGATCGTGTAACATGTTTTGTAACATGGACTAAGTGAAAAATGCGCTAAAAAACGGGTACATTTTCTTTTTTGCCAAATTGCTAAAAAATGCCTAATAAACTCCCTCGTAATTTATATTTCGTAATTTATAACAAATAATTCGTAATTTATATACAAATAAAATAACAAGAAGAAACAAGGTTTAAAATAAGCCGTGCGTGAAATTTTTATGGTTTTTACTTGTTGAGATACGCGGTTCCAAATCCAGGCTTCACCTTTCATTTTACGTACACAGTCAGAGTTATCTCCTTTAAGAGTACTAATGAATTTCATTATACGCCAGATCCTGTGGTGAATGAAATGAAAGTGTCATTTACAGGGTGGAAAGTACATGCTTTTCGGAGAACATGACACGCTAATAAGAATGGACTGCTTTCCACTCAGTGAGGAAGGCATAGTAAACCACCTCACTCCTCGATTGACTTAGTAAAGCTTCTAGAGGTTCAACCCAGTCTTTCAGCTGATGACCTAAATAACAACATGCTCCACTAACGCGGAGGCGGATATTCTCATCTGCCCGTTGAATGTATAAGGACTATAGCAGAGATAACTGATAACCAATTTTAAGAGGTTCCACAAAACGCAAGTTTTTTTTATTTTATTTTTCTGGACACCTTACTTTTTCTGATCTTTAACGTTTTAATTTTTTTATTTGACTAGCGACAAAACCACAATAACCTTTTTAATAATGTACATTTAAGTTTCTCTTCACGAAATTAAAGCCTCCTCATTCAATTAACAAAACAGTAGTATATGCTGACGCAGTATATGTTCTGCAATCAACCTTTTCATTATTTTCACATGTTTTAGTTAATTAATTAATTAAATATATGGTATTACTCTAGTTTTACTGGTGAGATGCAATAAACAAAAGTAGGATGGGAAAAAATACTTCAATATTTTAAATACTTTACTTGAACTCAAGCACTCACAGAATTATGCTAATTCTTACCTATTGTTTTTTTAATGCCTTGAGAAGTAGGTATTCCCTCGTTTCTTGCGAAAACGGTTTCATAAATTTTTTTCTAAAACTTACGGTACAATATTTTTATAAGTTCACAATCTTTGTGTAACCGAATTGTTGATAAAGAATGAAAACGGTTCATTTGAAATTAACTTTCTCTACCAAATTTATTTCTTTTATACACAGCAATGTAATCTATCAGGATTCCTACTTGTTAAACATTTACTTTCTTAATTCCACAAAATTGGTACTACATATCAGGACACTTGGTCCAAATAAGCGTGTTGTCCTTGTTTAAATTTTTTAACATTAATTTTATTGGAGTTACTTTAAAACTATTTTAATACTACTATTATAACTAGATGTAATCACCTTTATTATGTTAATATCCGTTTGTTTTTATTTAAATCTCGATAGTACAATATTTACGACAATAATAGATATTTACAAATAATACTACTTAAGTTTTGACTGTACTAAAAAGTTATTTTAACAACTATTCTTGCGTAAAAAGAAAATTTATGAAAAAATAAATAACCAATACAGAGTTTAGCGAAAAAAATGAAAAATAAAATACAATAGACTTGAGAAAAATTATTTAACGTGCTCCCATAGTAGGCCGAAATTATAAAAATAAAAGAAAAAACCTATATTTCCAGAATTTCGAGAACACTGTTTTCAAAGGAATATGAAGAATTTAACCATAAATTTACTCCAAAAACTTGCAAGATCTCAAATATAAAAAATTAAATTTTGTAATAAGGTACTAGCCCGTAGGGGCTAGTTACTACGTGATGAAGAAAAGGGAAAAAAGAAACATCCAAACTACCGAAATGAAATTCTTAAGGTCTGTCAAGGGTTGTACAAGACTGGACAGGATCAGAAATTAAGATATATATAAGACAAGAATTCGGATTTTTTTCACTCGACGAAAAAATAAAATTGTATCATGCCCAACGGGTTGATCATTTAAATAGAATGCCAGAAAGCCGCATGCCTAGTGTGTAGCGAGAAGATACAAACCACTGGGAAGCAGAGCTATTGGCAGGCCGAAGAAAAGATGGGTGCCGGAACAGGTAGAAATGCCCTAACCCGTGAAAAGAAGAAGAAGAAATTACTAGCCTATTATTGCAGTAATTATTACAGTAATTTCCCTTTTAAATGAATCATGTTTACCTAATAATTTTTAAGATTTTTAATGATTTTTTATAACGTCAATATTAGATATTAGATTAGGTATATTAATTAGGTAATATTTTGTGTAGTGGGTGTCAGATCAAATTAAATGACAAAATCTGTTATTACTACAAAAATATGTTTTTTATTTCGAAGATATTCTGAAAAATAATACCTCATATAAAGTGTTTTAATATTACTCCCTACATCTTCTCTTCAAAATGTCAAATAAAAATAATAAATGCTAAGAAATTATTTGTTTTGTGCCGACATTAATGTTAACAATTTTCCTCAGATTTCTTAGAATCCAACACAACTTGGAATAGAATAACTGGTGAAGATGTTAACGAAGGTCGAATAGCATGTGTGCTTCACGTGTCGACCAGTGACACTTCCGATGATACCGAAGGAAGAAAAACATTACAAGGGATAAGATCCTTTTCCTTTTCAAAAAGATGGTCAAAAATTTCGTGTACAACCATTAAAGCAAACTAAATAGTATAACAGCGGAACACCCCAGATGTGGTATTTAATAATTCATACGAAACTATTTCACTAACGAGCTGACAAACAGCCAAAAAAGTTATCTTTAAATAGAGGCGAAATCGAAAATAATTCCTCGTTAATTATTACTTGTATGATCTATAAATCTAATAAAGGAGTGAAATCGACAATTAATTGCAATATTATAAAAATTTTCGAAACATAAAAAATATACATATGAATCCTTATATTAAATTATTTTCCTATAATTGGAATCTTTTGAAATTCACGTATGTGTTTTAAAGTAGTGTAATTTTAATTAATACTAGAAAGTATTTATGATCAATTTAAATTAAATATTAATACAGTAATTAATTAGCAAATTAAATTTAAAAAGTTTTAAATTAGAGATCGATAAAAGTACTAGTTAATTTTTAGAATAACTTAATGTAAGAAAAAATATTAGTAGCCTATATTAACTGTTATCGTGAAAAAGGAACAAAAGAGTAACAGTAGATTTTAAGAGTTAACGTTTTTCAGAATCGAACCGAGAGTAAAATTTCAGATCTTCATCTTAAAAGTCGAACAGTTAACAGATCAAAGTCACCCAGGTACTCGTTCATGGTACGTACAATATTTTTATGTTTTTTTAATAAAAATTATTCTTTGACAGTAAAAAACTCAAAACTTAAGTCAATAGAAAAGGCAGAAAAGAATGACATCTTTTTGAGCAAAAATTAACAAAACTGAAATAATATAAAATAGTATGCGTAAAAAAGTTTTATAAAAACTGATAAGTTCACAAACATCCGGAGAACTGATAAAATAACAAATGAAACATTAATACCGCATTAAAATAATAGTAATAAAATTTTATTAATGAATCCTTCATGTACGAAGTTATTGTATTTAGGCAAACAGGTCAAAAGTTTATCAACAATTTTAATGGTAAGATAAGTCACAAAAGATGTTTTTATAAAAAGAATTATAAATAAAATGACCAATTAACATACTACAATAGTTAATTATCATGTTTTTGAACATTTTTTTTTATTAAAAAAATACTATAAATTTACTACACAAAAATTTAGGCCTAATAAGTTATTATAAATACTGACTTTAGAAATTGTTACGGAGAGAATAATTTTTCTTTGCTTTTATGTAAATACAGCGCGTAGGTTATAGATTACATTATTTTACAATTTATTGGCCGGCCTGCTGATGAAGTCGTCAGCGTAATTGTTTCCAAGCAATCCCGGGTTTGATTCCCGGTCAGTCTGACATTTTTTCATCACTCGTTTTCATGCCACCTTATCTGTCTGAATTAACCTAAATAAACACAGCAATCAGACGTAAAACAAAACAAAAAATAACAATTAATTATTAACGAACAGACTATTTTTAGTTATTTTTACATCCAACTGTTTTGCACATTAGTGTTCCAGCAAACAATAAAGGGCGACCGATGAAAATGAGTGATAAAAAATATTAAATCTGACCGCGAATTGTACCTGGACCCCAGGCATAGAATCAGTAATTTATAATTGTGCTGAAACTAAGCGGTTTACAGATTTCTAGAAACAAATTTTTTAATATTTTACATTTTTATTAAAAATTATAATAAAGTAGTATAAGCTGGTAAGTTTTCCTAACTACAAAACGCCGACAACTGTAGTTTATGGAACGTAGTGTTTTAAAGTACACTATTAAAATTTCCAGGACTTTCCCTTTTTAATCTAGTACGCTAACCACTGCACTATGGAGGTTTTTTTAAAACCCTTATTTAACATTTAAATTTCAGAATAAAACAATATAAATAAAAAGGCTACTCTAGGTACAGTTGAAATGAGTTATACATAAGACTAAGTAACTTATAAATTTTCCCACGACTTAAAAGTATAAAAAAATTATTACAGCAATAATTAAAAGCAAATATGATAGTGGATTAATGAAATGAAAATAATTAAGTCAACATCTAACTCAAAAGCTCCACGTAAATGGTAACCAATAAAATGAACTGATACAGACATAATTGAGTTATGAAACACATTTTTCCTGCAGTAGACATAAAAACTAGTGCTACTGTATTATAATTAATTAATAAATCAATACGGTACAAGAAGCTCAGTAGTGATTGTTATTCTTGTAGAATAATTGTCAACTGGTTTTTGAATAAAGGAACCGGTAAGGTTTCCTGTACGTCAGTAATAATAATAAAAATAATAAACGTGTACCAATTTTCCAAGAATTACTTACATTTCAATCTTTAAGTTACAAAATAACAAGACTTCAACTTATTTATAAAAGAGTTAATTTTTCTTTGAACAAAATTGCAAAACATCACGAACAGGTAATTTAAACTCGTCTTCATAAACATATACCTACACGAGAAACCATACTTGAAATCTTCTGTTAATTGTTTAGAAAATTTTGACACATCAACGGTTCTTAACTGATGACGAGGGCGGCATCAATTGATGGCTTTAAAACCTCACATTCTGTTCATTCATTTGGACCAAAGGAAACTAAACGAAACGGATCGATTAAGCACGCATAACATCACTTCTCACATTTCTTCACATTCATTTTACATTAACCAGTGTTGTTAGTAACACAACATCCCTCAATTTTTAAATCACCCAAATTCCTGAGCGTGTAGAAGACACAAATCACACGAATGTAAGAGAACAAAAATATATATCTAAATATAAATAATAGTAAAAATCAAAAGTCATGCTAATTTATTAAATCAATTAAAAATAAGAAGTACAGTAGTAAACGATAAAGTTGACGTTTCTTGGTTCGATACTCGACCAAGGTCTCTAAAATTTAACAATCGAATACACTACCGTTCTCCAAATACAAGTGCTAATAAATAATGCAGTCGTTGATAAGACTTCAAATAAACACATACAAAAACAATTGTAGTAAAAGTGTAAAATTTTTAATATTTAACAATTTTGTTTATTTTAATTTTAGTTTAATTAAACTCGCATTTACATCTTGATCATTAGCGACCGTTTTGGGTTAAGGAATAATACGTTTAAACGTGTAATAATTTTCCAGACCCTAGCCGGGAATCAAACCCGAGGGCGCCATGAATACTTACATCGCTTATTATAAAAAAAATTTGCTTTATTCTTTACATGGCAGGGTGAAAGACGAAGGGAGGTACAGATAGAGAGGACATCACCACTTTGTAGCAAATCACGCAAACCGCTGGGCCAAGGAGGCAGCCATTTGACAATTTATTTCACCGAACTACTTACCGTCACTAACTTCAAGACTTCCGTCACTTCATTGAAGTTCATTCCTAACTTCTGTAAACCAGGAACTATGTTGAGTTTCTTCCTCAGTTATTCGAAAAAGTAAAGTAGTTTTAAAATAGGCTATCTATTCTTAATGAAATTTCGTACCATAACATTTTCTGCAAGCACTTGTTCAAATAGCATATTATTTTACGCTATTTAAACTAATATTTATTTAAATACCTTACACGCTAGTTTAATATAAAAGTCTGACTACAGTGAAATTCATTAAATTTCAGAAAAAATTCTGGTTAACGTCTCATTTACATCTTCACCTCTTTTAAACATTTTAAATGCTAAATAAACTTCGTCAGTACGGCCAAATAAATAAAATGTTTTTCCGTAACTATTATAATAATAATAAATTGTTTATTTACATCGATTACGGTATGTGGCTTTTAAAAAATCCTAACTTTTTAAAATTACAAAGGGTCAGTTGACAAGAGGGAGTGATTTTTGCAAATGAATGGTTCCAGAAAGGTATGCAGAGGTAAAAAAAAATGTCGATACAGGAAGATGTTTTGTCGGTATTTATAAATTAAGGCAATATTATGCGAGGGTGAAAGACGATGGGAGGGAGGTACAGATAGAGGAGAGGACATCCGGCGGTTGTAAGGAATCGTTGAGGAGGAGCAGACAAACCAAAGCAGTTGTCCGCTCCATTAGGCATCGTAGGCTAAGATGAAGCCAATGGTGGTCAGTGACTACCTGCTTTATTTTACTAACCGTGTGTGCCGGCTATATTATAATCCGTGTATTATTCTGGCGCAATCATTACCACATTCCTTAACGGCAGGAAGTAATGTTGTACCACCAACTAGTTGCTTAGAAATGTAACTTAAAGAATTATATAGTTCGAATTAAAAACAAAAAATTAAATTTAACCGACATGCTAATATTATTAGTACAGGTGGAACTATTAAATAATTTGCTCAGCCCTGTTAATGAAATTAAAATCCTTTCGGGTAAAGCGAACCGCTATATTATTACCATTACGTGTAAGATATTTCACACGATCTCATTTAACACGAACGATTTAACAGTTTTTACAACAGATCAGGACTATATCACGAATACAATTCTGCATAAAAACTGGTGTCCGATACCCAATCGTCCGCACTACTTAGATCCAACAATAAATGTTACATAAACACTGAAACCACATATTAAAATAGAATTAAAAAATTATATTACTATGTATTCAGTATTCACGTTATTTTTGGATAACTCCAGGCGTTCTCTCTCATGTTGTTAAATAATGTAACCTATAAGATTTTAATCATTGCTTCAAAACTGAGCAGATTATAAACATTTTTCTATGCGATAAAAAATATTTTATTCACATTAATTTCGCGTACGTCCCTTGTAACTGTCCATAACCAGACAGATGGCGTGTTAAATTACTTACACTCAATTTCTTAGTTTCAGGGCTACAAAAAATAGTTTTGTTTCTTTCACATGGTCAGTCAATTAAATGACTGAACATTTAAGAACAGAAAAGGTAGATGTGTAAAAGACACTCACAGAGTTATCTCCTCTGAAAGTAATGAATTTCATTATACAGCCACACCCTGTGGTGAATGAAGTGAAGGTGTCATTTGCAGGGTGGATGTGCTTCTCAGAAGACCTGGTATGCTGATAAGCATACTTTTCAACTCAGTGAGGAAGGCCTTGTTAAACCACCTCATTCCTCGTTTTATTTAGTAAACCAGCCCTTCGGCTGATGACCTAAAAATACCTTTCGTTACATGTATACAATTAAGATCATATTTTTAAAACGCAAAATCTGGTCCAAAGTATTTTAAATGGAGATTCTGTTTGTTCTACAGTACATAAGTTCGACCGAATAGATTTTAACAATTTTTAAGAGGTTTACAATAGAACACGTTCAGGATTCTGCAAAAAATCCGAAAATGAAAACTGTTACACGCTGTAACGAGATTTTGCTGAGTAAATAAGAAAATAATTGATAAATTTATTGCACTACTATTCTGGCGGTGGATTTGCTATGTTTAGTTTATTTAGACTGTCGTTATGGTGACGAAAATTGGTTTACTTATGTGCATATTTTATTTCATAAATACTGATGGAAAAAATCGCGAAAAGTGTGAATGTACATGTGAAACTGGTTGTCGAGAATAAATTAGTAGGCCTAATATTGTGCGAATAAATCCGTTAGTTTTGTTTAGTTTACAATATCGAAAATTAAGCATATGAAGTTTCAGATAAAATCACGAATTAAACGTAGACGCGTTAGATCATAAATTATCAGTTTGGTGTACGTAGTCTATCATTTTAGGAATAATATTACTGAATGCTCAGAAGTATAAGGCAGAATACTGGCTTTCATTCCTTACATCAATTATTAGAACATGGTATTAACCGGATGTCCTATTATTTAATCTGGAGGAGTATGAATTTTATTGAGACTAACACGAGACAAGTCTAGATTTAAAGGAACACAGTGCAACAGGTGTTACTGACATCCTCACGGATTGAAACGATATATACGTACTTACAAAACAAAATGCAAGCAGTCAAGGTCGACATATAACAACAGGACACTGGGTTGTAGAAACGACCGCCCTTCGGTACGTGCACATCTGGGCTGTTCTTGTATGTGTAGTGTACCTCTTTGGTCCTCAATAACATCATCTACACCCACCCACTCGTGGGAAACAAAAGTACTGAACAGCCCACAACTATCTCGACAACTTTCAATGGCACAAACGAAATCTCGCTAACGAGCAACAAATGCACGAAACAAATGCTAAAAGAACTTCACCTTTTATTATTGTTCGAATAATTAATGCTCATGCAATACTAAACGGGGTGTACAAAAAATTATATTAAAATTTACACTCAAACATAATGATAGAGCTAATAATCGTTCACATGAATGAAAATTAGATACAAAAAACTATTTATTTAAAACACCACGTTCTTACTAATTTAAAATTTTTACAAAAATCATATGCTTACAAAAACAAACATAAATATAACCTTCATGTTTAAATTTTCTCAAATTTATGACAAAACTTTATTGTATTTTAAAAATCACCAGAAATTTTAGATTACATACATTCCGAAAAATTACAATTACTGTCGAGAATAAACTGCGGAAAGTTAAGCGTAAACTTCCTTTGTTAAAAAAATACATTCTATTTAAATAGAAATTACATGAACATCGTCAAATCTGATTATTTTGCAATATGAGCATTTTGATAAAAGTTCTTTTTTGACATTTTCAATTGAAATTTAGTACCTGTTATTATATTAATACAACAATTTCTAAATGTGAAGCGAATGTTCCAAAACTTGAATTACTTGAAGGAGCGTGCAGTCATCACCACAGTCCTACAGTTGGCCAAGAAGATCCCTTGGCCAGAGGCGTTTTAAAACGTCTGCGCTGAGTACCCGGTATCGCCCTAGTATACATGTTTTATATGAGAGGGTTGTCATGCAATTCAATTTTTCATGGATCGTCTTGTATGGTTGTTTCGCGACATCAATTACGTACGGGATTTCTAAGTCTTTGTGCAACATTGAGTTTGTGACGTAAAAGGGTAATAAATAAACAAAAATAAATTTTCATATTAGAATGATACACCAAATCTAATAGTACTTTTATACAATTTAGTGAAACAAGAAGCCACTAGGAAATATTCAAGTCTTAAACATCTCCAAATTGAAATCTCAATAATTTTTTCGTAAAATAAAAACCCCACGAATAAAATAAACACAGCTCCGTATTAAATGGTAAAAAATCTTAAAGTAGTGTTGCCAAAAACCGTAAAGACAAAATACTTTTAAATAAAGTAACCATCTTTATAATATATTCTACCTCGGTAATTTTTTTTGTGTATTGTGGCGGGCTGCACAGTGGAAGAAGCACAGGAATAATTTTCCAGCAAAGGTTTGGTAATTGTCAATGCATTTAAATCCACAGTTACAATTCCAAAATCGAAGAGATTTATAAAAACATTTCTTATGTTAATGCTAATTAGTTAATGCATGATAATTAGTAAGAAGAAGATAACAGAAGGTCAACTCTACGTCAACCAAACACCAGTAGAACGAGTAAAGCACTATAATTATCTTGGAGCCATTATAAATGAGGAATGGACCAACAACCAGGAGATAAGAGCGCGCATTGGAAAGGCTAGATCCACCTTCAACCGGATGAGGGCCTTCTTCAAAAGCCACTACCTCTCTCTTGGTATAAAAGTGAGAATGGTGCGATGCTATGTATTCTCTGTTCTGTTTTATGGTGCTGAGTCGTGGACCCTGAACAAGGATATGTGCAAGAAATTGGAAGCGTTTGAGATGTGGCTGTACCGGAGAATACTGAAGATCCCTTGGACTGATCGAGTAACAAATGAAGAGGTTCTCAGAAGAATGGGGAAGAACCGGGAGGTACTGACCACTATCAAGTCTCGAAAGCTACAGTACTTCGGGCACATTATGAGAAATGCAACCAGATATGTCCTCCTGCAAGCCATTCTACAAGGGAAAATTTTTGGAAAGCGGGGACCAGGTAGAAGAAGAACATCCTGGTTGAAGAACCTCAGAGTCTGGTACAATACAACTTCGGTACGGCTTTTCCGAGTTGCTGCAGACAAGATGAAGATTGCCATGATGATCGCCAACATTCGTAACGGATAGGCACATCAAGAAGAAGAAGAATGTTAATGCGGATTAAAATAGGATATTCCTACAATTTTATTTAATATTAAATTGTAAACAATTTATAAGCCGTATTAGATCATATTATTTTCCCGTAAAAATACGTAATGAAGCGGATGCGTCATGATATTTACTTTTTATAGCAGTTTAACTTACTGAGTAACCTTCACCTTGTGAATTGTTTGACACGAAATAATACAGTAGGCCTACCATACTTAAAGTTAAATCTTGAAATACTTAAGATACTTCATCGCCCTTTTATTCTTCATACAAAAAAAATAAAATAAAATGTCATTCACTATGATATATAATGCAATATAAATTACACGTAGAATCTTCCAGGATATACTGTAATCGTGTTAAGTAAAAGGTAGAAGTTATCCTTCAACATTTTAAAGTTAACAGTGTCCTCTTTAACAAATTACGTCATTCTTAACATCAGTTATCATCATACGCCATAAAAAATTATGTTAAATGCAAGAAAATGTAATCTAAATTTTAAACAGTCTTCTTATACAATATCAGAAAGATAACGACGAATTTTAGATTCGTTATTTTAGATTAAGTTGTTAACTAAAGAATAAAAAAATATCTACTTGTTTAAATGGTTTTTGTCGAGGAATGGGATAATAAACATATAAATTGTTATAGATATTTCACGCCTTCTGGAAGCCCTTTTTTTCTTTTTACTTTATTAAAATTATTGGTACAAATTATTTATATAAATCTTTGGTTTGCTTTTGATCTAAACATTAGTAGGGTACTGTTTAGTGCGTTAAAAATATTGATCGGGTAAGGTTGCGTAGATTTGTGATTTTAATTGTGCTACAATTTGCAAGTATTTTATTTTACTTTTTTTGGTGTTACTTTGCGTACAATATGAGTTCTAATAAAGGTTAAAAAAAAAACGGAAAGCGATTACTTTAGAGGAAAAGTTAGATGTCGTTAAAAGATATACGAAAAGGGGTGAAAAAACGAAGAGTATAAAAGGAACGATTGGGTTTTGTGAATCAACAATACGGACAATTAGCAGTTTTGAATGATACAAATAATTAGCGAATGTTTTAAGGTTAAACCGAACAATCCAAGTTACGCGAATTTCACGTTACGCGATTATTTTGCGGAACGCATCCCTCGCGTAAGTTGAGGTCTTACTGTACACAATACTTTTATTTCCAGTGGAGCCCAACATAAATTGGTCTTCAGGGCCTAATGACCGAACTGTGCGGGGTTGATAGTGAATAGAATTTTATTTAAAATGTCATTAAGGACGCTGGTTAAATATTAATAATAAAAATGTTTATTGTTAGATATTCATAATTTTCCTTATTATTTAATAACGTATTTGTAAAATAAGACAGTAGTATCCTTTTTTAAAATAAAAAACATGTCCTTACTGTACACGCAAAAGTTCCATCTGGCGGGACGGAACATAAAAAAACACAATACGGTAATATGTATTGAGGACTAATTTTAAAATGCACTTTAGGGCTTAAGAAAATAATTGTGTTCACACAATTGTTGCACAATTTATCGGATTTTATGAAAATGTAATTTAACACGTAATACGTAATTATACATCTCATAATTACAAAAATGGAGAAATTAAAAATAAATTACGATTATCGTTTCTGCTTCCGGTTGTTATAATAATAGTAATTACCGTAACTATGTGTCAATAAAAATTTATATTTGTACTGTATAAAAGGCCTACTTCATGTCTGATTCATATACACTTAACTATAACAGAAAAACACAGTAAACGTTTTCCTGTACGCATGCGCCAACTAAAGACTGGGGGAAGAGTTCCTCCTCTAACTGCTTTTTTGTGATGTGGGAGCAGAGTTAGGGATGATAACAGATAGATAGACAGTAAGGAATAGCATCGATGCACAGTAGTGGGAGAGGCGAAACAGTACAAGCAGAGCAACCCACGTCTGTCAAGTTTTATAAATTGTAAAATAATAGTTGTTGTTTTTGAAAATATAAAGATTAATAATGTTTTGCTGTGAAGAGTTTCTAGAAATCAGTGATCATTTAACGTCAAGTTTCAATCAAGAAAGTTTTGCTAAGTAACAGTTAGATGAGTAGGGGGCCTATATGTGGACTACAATAATTTGAACCGACGTTAGTACAATACTAGCAAAGTTACGCCAGTGCACAGCACCAACTCATTGCGAGCCTCTTAGAGATTCCGTAATAATTGAGTTTTCAAACATCAATAAGAGAATAAAACTACTATTAGTATCAATAATAATAATAGTAGTTTGGAACTCAATGTTTCGTTTGAAATATAAAGAAATAATATTTATTTCTGTTTCCTAGTTACTCCTTTTTAGTCCTGAGAAAGTGATTAAAAACCAAATAGCGTTAATTTATATTTTCTCGTCTGTTGAGTCGGATTTCAGCACTCTCGGTGATCGAAGATTTAAAGAATTATCGATGAGTGCATGACTAAATGAGGACTCTCGACATTATTTTCGTAGTACTCATAAATAACGAGAGCAGAACAGAGGATGGCAGGAGAAAGAAGAAAAGCACGCACAGATATAATGCTATCATACAAAGAAAAATGTGAATAGTACCATAAATCAGTGTTTTTCAACTGGGGGTCAAAGGACGTGTCTGCGGGGAGGGTCACGAAATACGGGTAAAAAATTTAAAATAGTAATTGTTGTAGTTATTTTTTTTAAAAAAGACAAAAATTATACAAGCCTTTCACAACTTTTTCAAATTCAATTAACGCGAAACTTGGGCTTCTTTGGAATTTAACAATTTTCGAATATATGGTTTTATTTTTGTAACACAAGAAATGATCTCATTTTCAGTGCCAAACGATTTCTTGATTTGGGGTTCAAATTCACCATTATGGAAAATCCTTGTTCACAGTTGTAGGATGTGACAAATGATTTCAAAATTTTCAACGCTACTCTGGACGTTCTGTTTATTCCTTTATTAATACTTATCCAAAATTTGTCGGCACAAGCATTGATGAAAGTTAATTTTATTGCCTGATTACTTGATAGTTCACCATGAAGACGAACACAGCTCAGAATTTTGTACAGCTTGCTCATTAAACGGATTGGCTTCCACAAATATCCATTTATATTCTTAACCTAAGTTACTCACATCCTTAAGTAAAAATTACAACTATTGTAGAATTTTGTAATTTGTTTAACATTGTAATTCAGGGGAGGGGCGGCAAAATACTCAATCTAAAAAGGGGATCGCGGTGTCTAAATACTTGAGAACCTGCCCTAAATGATAAAAAAACCTATCTTCACAAACACAATTTGAAAATTTTATAGCTACTTTCGTAAGAAATACACAATATAATGAAATTTAAAAATGTTAATCCATAAAACGTGACAATATTCAACACACTGAACTGAAACTGAAAATGATTGAAGATTATTTTGACGATGTCGTGGGAGATATCACCTGATCGTTCGAAGATAAATACGTTAATATATATAACGGGGCTGGGTTTCTTCCATGAAACTTTACGGAAGAAGTGTTAGAAGAAATATTTAATTTCAGGATCAGAAAACTCACAGTGGGAATAAAGCCCAATATACACATAATCAAATAAATTACGATATTTTTCATAATATTAATATAAATTAACATCACGAAAAATCTAGATGGGCTTTTCAATATATGAAATACGCAGATGTATCTCACTTTATTTCCATTTTTGCTGTTACAAAAAATGAAATTATAATACAAGTAAGTTACAAAAGAAGTAAGGACAAAATTGTCGTTTTTCTTAGAACATTAATTTTGTAAGAAAATTAATTTTACTTCATCAAACCTAATTTAAATTCTGTAATTCTGTGTTAATTTTAATTTGTAATAATTAAAATTTTTATAAATTCAATAGTAGTATCATTTTTATACTTTATAAATTCCAAGATAAAAATAAATAGTAAAAATAATACCTATAAATCTTAAAATACAGATTTTTAATTTCTTTAGTTTTATTTATTACGTTTTTTTAGAAAGAAAAATGTAATAAGATTATAACGAATACCACAATAACCTAATTACATATCATTACAATTGCCTACGTTATTTTAATGTCGAAGCAACGTATGTAAGATTAAATACACGGTGAAGAACAAAGTATTTTAGTAAAAGAATAATACAAGTATACCATGTAATTACATTAAATTGATTGAACCAAAGGTGTTGTTATTTTTAATCATGCGATAGGTTTTTCTAAAACCATGGGAAATCTATCGATTTCAATAGACGATTTCAGAATATTCTTTTTATATTTTACTTTAAAATCGATTACAAATTGTTTGTAGAAATAGTACTACGATTAAATAACAAGATGTAATTTCATAGCCCTCAAGTTCTTCACTTTTTAATATACTTAAGAATTTTGTTCGTAAGAATATTATTTTCTATTCCTTTGACATTTTTGTAGAAGTGTTAGCGTAAAGAGTATTTCGTTACTACCGAATTATGCAAAGGATTACGGTTACGTTAAATTTTATTACAAGAATTTTATTACAAGTTTGTTACAATTTTATTACAAATTTTTACTTTCTCTAGCCCTATACGAAAAATACAAGTGCGGAAAGTTACGTATGTTTTCGTATGTTACGTATGTTTGTAAGTTACGTATGTCGATTTTTTGAAATCGAGTTTTCACCGGAAATGCACGTTTTAAAGTTCCCTGAGCCCCAAAAAAATTTTTTTACCAATTTTTTTCTCTGTCTGACTAAATGTGAACAAAATAACTAAAAACCGGAAAAATCGTACGAAGTTGAAACTTGAACTTAACTTAGGTACAAAAAGGGGACTCGTCGATACGAACATTTTCATCAAAATCGGTTAACCGAAAGCAGCGTTTATTCGTGCAATTTTCCCAAAAACAGGTCCAACGATTCAGTTTAAAATCACCTCATTTACTACATTTTTGTGCCATACAAGATGTGGTAAACTTCACGTCCTTGAAATTCCTTGGGGGCTATGCTGTCGCGGTAATTTTCTTTTTTAAGACTGCGGCTCAAATGTGCATTTTACGGCAAAAATGTTGTATAATCAACGTTATAGGAAATGTAAAACACTATAACTTATACGACTTTTATTTACAGCGCTTTTTTCTATAGTGCCAGTTGATCGATAATAAACAACGTGATTTTTCATATTGTGCTCATCAAAATCAAAGTCCAACAAGGTTGATTTTCATATACCATAATTCACTCATGATTAAAATTAAGTTGTTCTTCATTACGTACATTAGCAAGAAAAAGTCGTGTGAGTGTTTTACACCAGATTTTTTTTACTTGTTCCAAGACCATAACATATTCTGTGTTACATAAGATATAGCCGTATTATAAAAATAGTTAAAAAAGACTGTTTCAATTATGACAATATAATTATACTTAGTTAAAGGAATGGAAATAAATTCACAGGTAACTAAAATCAACTGAAAAATAAAAATAGAACCAGTTTTCGCAAATTAAATTGAAAATTTAAATAAAACCGCCTACATTATTCAGAAATTATTTGTTTAACCAAAATGTTTTATATCTAATATTGCATAATTTTATTTAGAAAAAAATTACTAACACATATGTTTAAATTATTATTTTTTAAATGCATAATCAACACACGTCCATTGAGGATCCGCCCTCCATCATGCCAGTTATGCCAGTATTATAAAAACCTGAAAATTAGGTAACTATGGTGTTACTCTTAGCCTATAATAAATTACAAATTAAAAATTATAAACCTACATATGTAACCTACATGATTTTAAACCATCTAGATGTAAATTGTTAGAACAACCGATAATTTTAATTAAAATGCTTCATAAAAGAAACACAAAATGTCAAACATTTTAAAAAACTGGGGCCGACTCCGTGGTGGAGTGATAAAGAGTGATAGGCTGTTATGAATGATTACTAATGGTTAGAGTGCTAAGTATTGTCAAAAACTAGTACCTACATACAAAATTTTCCGGAATTGACAAAAACGTTTTTTGAGTTAGGTACCTCGTTTTTGCCTGAAAGTAAGTGTTGGTACACCTTCACTTTAATAACTTTGGACTTTCCATGGAGCTGCTCCGTTCTTGAACTGAAAGAGAGATAATTTTTTCTTCATATTAATGTATGGAAACCTCAAAATCGTAAAAAATTGGAGCAGTCTCCTTCTTGCAACGAGTTCTTTAATAAGCAAGTGAGATTTAATTTTTGGCAAACATAATCTGATAACCAACTACCAACGCACGCTCGCTTCGCATTCACAAATATTTAACTTACTAATCGTAAAACACTGCGCTGGACTAGCAGTATTGTAATAATAATTCACGAGCTTCCTTTATTTAGTAATAGCCTAAAATTTGACCAATTTTATACGGATTTGAATACTAGACAGTGGTTACCGGTGTACTTTGATGGTTACGGTTTAATTAACCATATTTTCTCAGGCATGGTCGGCCAGAGTTAGTACAAAACTACACCTCATTTACACGTCATACACATCATCCTTATTTCAATGGATCATGGAGTTGCTTATTGTTCTTAAATTGAACAGATTGCAACCTACACATTAGGAATTAAAAAGAAACACTTTTGTTTTATGCAGTTTTTTACGTTAAATGCCGTAGTCAGAAAAAAACAATTTTAACGCGG
The DNA here is from genome assembly GCA_035578175.1 of Catonia carolina. NCBI lineage: Eukaryota > Metazoa > Arthropoda > Insecta > Hemiptera > Achilidae > Catonia > Catonia carolina. The sequence continues at coordinate 90,585,897 of JAQMRL010000002.1, forward strand.
TTTTCTCGTAGAGTAACGTAAATTTCCGCAAAACTCTTCTTGTTTTATTTTGGTATAAAATTATTAAACTTATACCTTTAAAACAGAAATTTTGAGAAAAAAATTTTTTCTCGAATTTTCCGTTTTCCTAAAAAAACGTAATTCGTAAGCAAACCAACATATAGCAGACTTATTCAATACTCTTTCTTAGCGAGCATCTACGACCCAAATGGAACTCACATAAAATTTCAACTTACATAAGTTTTAGACTTAGTGGGTCTGGACATTTCATGATTTCATTGATTTCTCGAGTAAATGAGTAAATTTTTCTTACATAGTACGTATTTATATAGAAGATGACTCAAAAAATCTGAACATTTATGAAACAGAACGTCAAACAGGCAGCCAGAGAATGTTAACGATACGCTTACCCACCAATTAAATTAACAACGACTATAATATTACACTATAACAATACATAATTCATCTACCGCAAAACGTATGTACAGTTTTAATTCTTACGATACAGACAACGCTTAAATAATTTAACAACGTATTACATGTACATTATACAATATCATAGAATTTAATGAACCGACACAAAACAATGGTATACTAAACTGACGTCATAAGGACACAGAGAGAAGGAAGTGCAAGGACCTCTTAGTGTTGTGTGTCCAATAGGCAGGAAACAGCAGCTATGTTAACCACAAATTAATTACATAAGTTGCCTACCACTACTTGTATTATACGTAAGTGTTTTTTAAATCAAGTCAGGTACATAATACGCGGGATACAGCTAGATCTGCGAGTAATAAGTACTGTATATATAGTTGTAGACACCACCGTGATTTTATCTTAGAAACAACTAATGCCTACTGTAGACTACTGTGTTATGAAATAATTAACACTCAAGACTACTTTTTAAACGTCAGTATCACATTGAAACATCCTGTAAAGGTGGTTTTTCAGAACTAAACTTAACAATATTTTAATGCATTAAAAAATCAAATCGGTTAAATTGTACTCATTCCTTCAATGTAACATAAATTAAAAAAGCCATTTTACTTTAATTGTTATCTTCTCTTTAAAAAAATTTGAACTGGTAACTAAAACATTAACAAAATTTGATAATATTGAATAAAGTTTTATTTGTAGGATTGATATAAGATGCTCATAAACGCTCCTTTTCACCTGATGGGCTTGATATACTTTTAAGTTACCGTATTGTTATTAAAATGAACGTCCTTACATACATTTTTAATTTTAAAAATAATTTAAACTTAATAAATTAAATTACCTATAATTATTTATTAATAATAAATAATATTTAATAATTAAATAATTAATATTAAATACATAATTATAATAACAATAATAATATAAATTAATTATAATTTAACAGGATGGGGGCAGTCTAAAGAGCCATAATCTGACCCTCGCCACAAAAATGAGACTCCTCAGGTGTTATGTCTTCTCTGTGCTGTTCTATGGTGTGGAGTCCTGGACGCTCAATGATGCCATCTTCAAAAAGTTGAATGCATTCGAAATGTGGCTCTACCGTAGAATGCTGAGAATCCCTTGGACGGCACATATGACCAATGTTGAGGTGCTGAGAAGGATGAGGAAGGATATGGAGGTGATGAATACCATAAAGCGAAGAAAACTCCAATATCTTGGACACATTATGAGGAATGGAGAAAGGTATGAACTTCTGCAATCCATACTGCAAGGAAAAATATTAGGACAAAGGGGCCTAGGTCGAAGAAGAATATCCTGGTTAAAGAACCTTAGAACCTGGTTCAATAAAACTACTCCGCAACTGTTTAGAGCTGCAGTTGACAAAGTGAGGATCGCCATGATGGTGTCCAACATTCGAAACGGATTGGCACCTTAAGAAAGAGAGAGATTAGATGTAATCAAAACACACAGACTTGCATTCTACGGATATATTACAAGAAAGGATGTTAACGGACTGAACAGAAAATTTTTTGATCACGCAAACAGTAAAAAGCCAACTACCATATGGTTCAGGTAAATCAAGGAAGATCTGGAGGAAGCAAGGACAAAATTACATGAAATAATGGATAGAGATACATTCATAGATTCACGCATAAAGATACAAAAAGTAAAGAAACTGGAAAGGGTTCCAAAGGAAACGAACACTAGCGGAATGGGGAGTACTGGGAAATAAACTAACAAAATTTCCGAATGTGAAACTATTTATCGTGGTTCTATAGTGACCAGTGTCAAAAAAAATTAAGCAGGAACGTTTAAGCTGTTCACTTACTTCGCACCTTTGTGCTATAAATTCTGTTGTACGGTACTGAGGCTTGGACTTTGAACAGTGTCATTTATGACCAGCAGCGACTTGAGGCGTTCGAGATATTGTGCTACAAAAGGATATTGAAAGTTTATTTAATGGAAAAATGTGCATCCCGAAATACAGGAACGTTTAAATAAGATCACTAAAATTATACGCACCATTAAATATAAAAAATTGGAATTCTTGGATATCCGTTAAGAGGACAGAATTATAGACTACGGCAGAATGTCATGAAACAAATTAACAGGTAAAATTGTTCCAGGTTAAAGAAAAACATCTTGAGTAGAAAAATTTACAAAATTAGTATGATGTAGATACGATTCCGCCTTTTAGAAAGATTGGCAGCAAAGTGTAAATTACTGTGAAGGTTACCAAAGTTCTTAAAGGACATAGTATGCGTAGAGGAAGCGTAAGTCGTCTGCTGAGCGGACATCGCTCTCTTGTGGAAACATTCCTGGTTCCATTTTATAACCTCCGGTATATACGGGATATAAGATCCCGTATGTATAAAGAAAAAAATTAATAAAACTGTTTGAAGGATTTAAAAAAATTAATATTAAATTTATTAAATATAGGTAATACTACTTAAGAGTTTAAATTCTAACGTGCATGTTATTGAAAGTATTTTTGCAATTAATGTGGCCAGTAACGAAAAATTAAATAATTCATCATAATTTCCTTAAATTGTATCACTAATATTCTTGTGTGTTAAAATTACTCGAGTTTGCCATCTTAAATTTTTAAGAAATCTGAAGTAATCCTGAAAATCTGAGTAATACGTGAAGGTAAAATTTAAAAAAAACATGAAAGAAAAGGACCCAAAATTTTCAACTCGTAGACAAAGTTTTTTATTACAACAGAAAAAATCTACAATCTGTTTACCATAGAACAATAAGTAGATATTTTGAATGGAAGAGTAATAAATTGGTGTATCCGTCTTGAATGGAGGCTTCATCTATCCATTAAAGCACCTTTCTCTTGATCTTAAGTTAGTTAATATGTTTTCTTATCTTTAAAAAAGGTCTGTTGGATATGACCGTCTGCAATCACTTAGGTGACCTAATACGATCACTTAGGTGATATTTGGTTACTTAACTTTAACCTGAAAATATATTATAATAATACATATGGAATATTATTCAGTAATAAATAAAATTAACACAACTGCGTTATATTTGAATAACCAGTTGTTTATTACTTAGCAAATGTGTTTTAATTATTATAGTAAAATTATAATGACCTTAGGCCTTCATTTCAAATGCTCTTCAAGCTTATGTGACATAGTGACAGTCTCTTTTCTTATTCTCCAAAAATCAACATTTTTCTAACAATGATAAAATATTTAATAAATTTATATTTTAAAGTACGTGAATAAACGTCCTTTACATACATTATTATAGATTCAAAATAACTTTTAAATAATAAAATAATACATTTCATTAAAATGTCAGAACAAAATAAAATAATTTTAAAAAAACATCGAATTGTTCCAGCTGAAAAATCTAGGAGATTCACAGGTTTGGATGATTTTTAAACTTCGTGTGATATGTTGAGAAGTATTTTAAAATTTCATGTTTTACTATTGGTAGTAAGTTTAAATCTGTACGTAAAATTTTGTTTGAGATATACCATGGTGATTGTGTAAGCATACAAAATTGAAATTTGAAATTCCAGATTTAAAAACTATTCTGCAGTTCGTATTTTAATAATTACACGGAAACGAAGAAGTTATAAGAATGTAATAATTTAAAGATTTTGTAGCCTACCGGAAAGTACGGTATAATATTGCACAGACAAAAATATAAATACACAATCTTGAAAGGCATCGGTATACAACTGTCAACTAATGATGTTGGTTTGTAGTACACTCAACGGATTCTAAATAACATAGAATTAATCATTTCAAATATATTAATTGTTGATTTAACGGTACGAAGATTAAGACGATGAAACGAAGCGTTCAGATCAAAACTGATTACTATATAGTTTCGTTCTTCTTGTATCGTATCGTGAAACAATTTTCCCGTCCGTTTTTAAGATTTATGGCGTTAGTAATCTGTGGTTGTGCTACAAAGAAAGTACACCGGTCATTGTTATGGTCAAAATCGTACATAATAGTTGAGTATAATCTTCAATAATAAAAATAAACTACTATTTAACACCAAACCGATGACGTACCGGTGAAATTATACTTAAATAAAACAGTTAAAAATGTATTTAATTAGTCTTGATAATCAAAATGTTTCATCAATAACCATGATTAATAAGCAAAATTATCTTCAAAACTTATTTAAGATTTCCAATACGGTGAAAAACATATTTTCCAAGCAGAATTTATCTACAATCTGTTCTTTAAATAACAATAAATAGATTTGTCAAAAATAAATCGACATGAAAAGGTAATCTACAATGGAAGTAGCTTTACAATAAAAAATCTGTAACTGTTTCTCTAAAACAGTGAAGTAAAATTTTGAAAACAAGTAAGAATTTAATTTACTGGAAAAATAATATATCTATTAGATGACTCCATTTAAGCCTTCATATTGTATCATCGGTGTCCCTTAAATTGATACCCAAATAAACATCGTGTGATTCAAGCTGTTTCTCATACTCTTAAGTAAATTTTAAAATTGATTCTTTAACTATTGAAATATATAGAAAAAACTGATTAAAGAAACACCTTTAAAATATATCTTATTCATTGTGTTTAAAAAAAAATTGTTATTTTTTGTTTCCTCATTGACATTAAACCATAAATTAAATACCCTTTTATGTTATATTTCTTACTTGTTAAGAGTCAATATTTTTTAAATTGAGTTGTAAAATTTAATTTATTTAATAAACTGTTTTATTTGACATAAGCCAATGTACTTAAAATATAAATCAGTTAAAATTCCTAATTATCGTATCGAGTTAAAAATTCTAACATATATTTTAATTAGCGTTATACGTATCTAAATGACTTTCTCCTTTCCGGTAAATAATTGGCAAGTTCTTTATTTATTAAATTCCTGTCTATAATTGGAAGTTGACTAAAGTAACATTTTTTGTGAGTGTCGTCCGTGTTCTGTGAGCGTCCTTTACAATGATGTCCTCCTGAACTTGCTTCGTCTGCCTTAGTTTATTGAAGTTGTTTTACGGCCTTGTTCTTATGAAAGATGCATTCCATTACCTGTGGGATTTTGTTTTTCTGCATCCCGTTTGACTATATTTTCCAAAATTCCCATTATTTATTTAAGTGCACGCCTACCACCTCTTTAATTCCTAAGTTCCTGTGTAGTACCAAAATGGTATTCAGAAAGACCTTGTAATTTTTTTATTCAATTCTTATTGCACGGTAAAATATAATGCGTTCTTCTCTAGAGAAATAATAAATAGTTACGAAAGAAAAAATATATCGGATTCTAATATCTTGACGGACGATTCACCCAAAAGTGTATTCCTAATAAATGAGTTAATCAAGTACAGGGAATCTCTAAGAGAAATTGAATCTTTTTACTATAACCTTTTAAATACTTTTTCTACCTAGTAACTAGTAACCTAACACTTAGTAATACACATACTACCGATTTTAAAGTAGTTAATTTTATACGGATTTGAATACTGGACGGTGGTTACCGATGTACTTTGATGGTTGGGGTTCAATTAACTATATTCTCTCAGAAATGGTCGGCCAGAGTCTGTACAAGACTACACCTCACACACATCGTCCTCATCCCAATAGGTCATGTGGTTGCTTATTGTTCTTAAACTGAACAGATTGCAACGTCGGCTACACACATTAAAAAAAGTAAACAACTAAAATTTTATTTTAAGTGATTTTATAAATTCGTTTGGTAAGAAGAAACAAATTAAGTAATCTATTTTCATCTTAATTATTGGCATTTCCAAATATTTTAAATAAATTTTGGTTTAATTTAAATTTATAGTACTAAATATAATAAACTAAATCTGAGAATAGTACAGCGGAAAAAATTACTGGATGACTTCGTTGAAACCTTCTAAATATTTTTGTTTCGCGAAGTAAGTTACCTTCTAAGTTGGAATGATTTTCTAAAATTCATTTTATATGAAGAAATAGATTTAATTTCTTAATTTCTACCTAAATCGTCGGTATATCTGAATATATAAAGTAAATTATGGTTTTAATTAAATCTGTGTTAAATATAATATTGGCTACCAAATTTTAGAACACAAGAGAAAATTTTGTAACAGATGTTTCTTATTAATTAAATGCGACAAAATTATGCACCATTACCACTAGAACCTATCATAATTTATTACAACATTAACTTTTTGTTAATATTGTATATATTAAATTCAATGTAAGTAAGCCCCATATTATTTCTGTTTCCTAAAAAGTGGTAACTGTAGACTTTGCAAACACATATCCATGATAAGTGAAGTAAATGTAACAAAAATCATCATTACTAGTATTGTAAAAATTAACCTTATTATATTCAAAGAGGTTGTCTCTGATAGGACAGTAATATACGAGTATCTACTGAACAAATTTTAATTTATGAGAAAACCATGTTTGACAATACGCTACAAAAGCTATATTAATGCAAGGTATAAAAATAATTAATGGTTATAATTTTTATTTATTTATTTCTACATAATTATAATTAATTATTTTCAACATAAACAACTTAATATTTTTATACATTTTTCCTAATCAAAGACTAATAAATATATTTCCCAGCAAAGGAAAGGCAACCTTGTCCGATAATTAATACATATTAGTTGTTAAATTAAACACCAGAAAACATTTGTTGACCAAAGGGAAATTACTATCCATTTTTCACCGGGTTACTAATTGATCAGCGAAGTGATTTTAGTATAAGAACAACCCTAAAGATAAGAATTGAGTAAGAAAACGAATAACTGTCATTAAAAATGAACACTTCCAAGACATTTACACATAAAACACATCTTAAAATGATTCTATATATCTCAACTACTCCCTTTTTAAATGTCTACTAAATAAAAATGTTCGTAAATAAATAAGACAAATTAAACGTAAACGTTTTCCCAAGACAACTATTGTAGAATTTTAACAAAATAGAAAACGTAATATCATAAATTACGTAAAACTTTCATCAGTTAAAAAAATTAATCCTTAAGTTAGCAGATCTCATACAGGAAAAGTATGCACATACTAAAGGATGTACAACATTAGCACCGATAACAACGACCGGTACTACTCAACTAGATTTCTAGTATGTGCTACATATTACTTACTATTTTTAGTCTACGTCATCGTCATCATCATCATCATCTTCACTTCCAAGGATTAGGTTACATGAACCTGTTCCGGTACCCATCTCCCTCTCGGCCTCCCTACATCTCTTCTGCCAACTGGCTGATAATTTAAAGCTGCCACTGGCATCCTTTCGTTTGGCATTCTGTCCAGGTGACTACACCATCGTTGTCTATTTTTTATTATCTTTTCATGCAAAGACTGAACTGATAGTGCGCTTCTAATATCCACGTTCCTTATTCTATCCATTCTGGTACATCCATGCACACTTCGTAAAAACTTCATTTCCGCAGCTTGAATTTTACTATCGCTTTTAGCAGTATGCACCCAAGACTCACTGCCATATAGGAGTGTTGGAACCGCAATAGTGTTGAAAAATTTGAGGCGTGTTTCCTTCCTCGTTTTATTCTTCAGATGTCTGTGAATATTTCCACAAATATTCTGAAATTTGGCCAGTTTAACTGTTATGTCTTTATCAAAATCGTATGAAACATCACTCCCAAGATATTGAAAATGTTTAACCTGTTCTATTGCCCTTCCACTCATCTCTATTCTCGTCCTTATTGTATATTTACCTTTAAAAGCCATAGTTTTAGATTTTGTGGATGATATTTCCAGATTGTATTGTTTTGCAACTTGTTCCAACATAAATACCGATTTTTGTAACTCGTCTTCATTCTGTTGTATTACAACTTTGTCATCCGCATATAAAAGAGAGTTCATAAAGAAGCCATCCGAGATCTGTATACCTGGGTCTACATTACATTTCCACGTTCTCAACATGTCGTCCACATATATATTAAACAATGTCGACGATATACAACATATCACTGTCGAACTCCTCTATTGGTTTTAATAGGCTCTGTCACTTTCCCATCTAAATCTAGTAAAATCACAGTATCTTCGTACAGGCTCTGCAATATCCTGATAATATGTTTAGGGTATCCTCTCCTTTCCAGAACCCTCCATAAAAGCGAACGTTTAACACTGTCAAAAGCCTTTACAAAATCTATAAATGCAAGATGGGTTTCAAGGTTGTATTCTCGTCTCTTAGCCATAATTTGTTTTAAAGTAAAAATAGCATCCGAACACGATCTACCTTTCCGGAACCCCATCTGTTCTTCCATAATCAAGGAATCGGCTACGGTTCTTAACCTATTATTAATAATTCTTGTGTACAATTTGTAGGAAGTGTCTAATAAACTATGTAGTCTACGTATATAATAAAATTCTAAGTTTATTAGAAAACTTTAAATAATGATACTAAGTTGTTCAAATAATAATTTATTATTCCTCGTGATACGAAGAAAAAACTCAAAATACAATTTAGTCTACGAGGTAAATAAAAAATGATTCTCCATATTATATTGCGACATGCGAAAAAATATGTAAGAAATTTGTAAACGGTGTTTTTATCAATTTTGACAGATGTAATTTATTGCTTTCTGCACCAATGACCAGTCTCACTTGTAGACCTAGTATAGAGTAAAAAATTGTATTCTATTCCATTAGAACTATTATTTTATTATTTCTTTCTCTGGGTTGTTCCATTATTATTTTGTATTTATTTATCTGGAATATTCTTTGTGTTCTTTACAAATAGCGCCGATTATCTTGTCAGTCAGTCAGTGTTGAACAGCTATGTATTGTGTTTAGTTAAAAACCGGTTTGTGTGTTGCGAATTTAAACAGATTCTTCGTGACAGAAAAAACGTGTACAACTGTTATAATAGAGTACAACTATAGGTAGGAATTAATTAACATTTTTATTGTTAACGGTAATTTTTTTAGTTAAGTTTAGTTTACTGTAATTCTTTCTTCTTCTTTAAGTACCATGCCCGACTATCGGACGTTGGCAATCATATTGGCTACCATCACTTTATTCACTGCAACTCGGAATAGCTCAGTGGATGTTTTGTGATACCACTCACGGAGGTTTCGTAGCCAAGACGTCCTTCTTCGTCCCGGTCCTCTCCTTCCGGCAATTTTACCCTGTATCACTAGATGCAGAAGGTTATATTTTCCTGGGTGTCTCATCACGTGGCCAAAATATTCGAGCTTACGTGTTTTTTTGTAATTCTTTAGTTTTTTTTAATAAACTGTAATAATTAATGAATTTCATTCGTAAAAAAACATCATTGTTATAATTTAAAAAAAAATTTATTTGAAAACAAGGTCCTGAACAACAACCCAGAACGTCACAATACGTTTTTCTATTTTTGCTTCCTTTCAAGTAAAGGTTTTGCTAAATATTAGTTTCTTAGCTAGCACATATGCCCTTAAATCAGTTTTCATATAAAATATTAGGTTTCTACATCTAGTTTTCTGGAGATTATATGATGCTTAGTAAATAAGATAGTGAGCCAGTCAGTAAGAGATACTTCGCTTATACGTATGCACGTTATAATTATATATTGTTAATAGTTTCCAATAATTTAAAATACATTTCCTGTGCAAAATCCATATTTTTTTGTTCTGTTTAATAACTGGCTAATTTTGATATACACCTATCCGATTCAATGTACCAAATCTTTTTTAATAAAATGAAGAAAGCATATTGTACTGGAAGTCACCGGTAAATTTTAATTAGGTGTATGTAAAGAATAAATGGTTATTACTTTTTTAATGAGCAGACCTAAAACACGTTTCATTTGCTTAAATCAATATTTTAGAGCATTAAGCAATCAATATATTTGTAAGCAAACGAACGTTTATTGCGTAGGATTATCACGAACACAGAAGTTCATATTGCATACCATGTATTTCAATTACACCTATCCGTCCACACAATAATAGATGTTAATTTTGTTGAAATATTAATTATATGAGAGAGAAAATCGTTCATGCATATGAAAGTTGAAAAAAATCTGATTAATACACATCATCAATGTTAAAATTCAGAGTTATTAAAACGCCTTCGCACTTATAGCCTACAACTTTGGCTGATTGTGTGTCAACGAACAGGTGGTCTCTACCCACATAGGTGTGAAATAATTATTTAAGAAATAACAGTAAATTATAATAAATGTTTTCCATATCTGGTAGAATATTTTTCCGAATTTGAATTATTATTACGAAATTTTAATATTTTGTAATATAATAGGCGAGATGTTACATAAGTTCTATTTAACAATTTAAAAATAGTAATAAAAAAATGAAAGCAACAGTCATCCGACCACGTTCACTAACTTAAAATAACACTACAGTATTTTATTCTTCAAGAAAGATAACATAAGAAATAAGAACAACAATGGTTTGGATACATTATTAAATTATTGAAAAATTTTGAAAGTAAAACTTAAAAGCAGTCGCAGTCGAACTGAGGAAAATTCTATTTCATTTTTCAGTAATATAATAGTTCACTTGGCCGCCTCTGTGGGTAGTGGTTAGCGCGCTAGCCTACTAAGCGGTAGGTCTCAGGTTCGATTCCGGCGAAGGCCTGGAATTTATTGCGTTTCAAAAAGTTTTATACCCCAAAGTAGTTGCTAATAACCAAGATGTTAATACGACTTAAAAACTTAAAAAATAGTTTACTTACTGTTATTGACGTTAATGACACTTGAAAAGTAATTAATGACTCACCTGAAAACAAAAAAAAACAAAACTTAATTAAGAATTATCACCGAAATAACATAATTATTACAATATTTTAAACACAGAAAACTGTATCAGTAACAAGCCTCATAAAATAATTTGTGATTTAGTGACTATGTTGTATATTAGAACTGGAACGACAGGCGTTGTTAATTTTAAAAACTTTACAATGACTTAACAAGGTTTGAGAAATCCAAAAATTCTGATTCTCTAATAAAGACGCTGTGATTTCTCTACAGTCAAAATTTCCAAAATTCTCTTGCCGTGCTTCCGAAGTAAATATATTCTATAAAAAATAGTTAAGATCAACTAAAATAAAAAATTATTTCTATAAACGAAACCCAAGTTTCTCCGAGTACAACATACTCAACCAATGGTTAAATAAACTGTCTCCTACAAATAAGGAAACCATCCATGCGAACTTTCTATCGTTGGAAACAGTGCTGGGCGTCATTTTCTGTCAGCTCCTTCAGAACACGTGCCGCTTTCTCTTTTACAGCTTCCACAGACTCAAATCTTGTCCCTTTTAATGCAGATTTCACCTTAGGGAACAGATAGAAGGTAATAACATGTGATGAAACGTGGTTTTTTACTTATGATCCGGAAACGAAGCGCCAATCCATCCACTGGAAGAGCCGAACTTAACCGAGAGCCAAAAAAGCTCGAATGAACAAGTCAAAATTTAAAGCAATGATGATTGTTTTTTGATATCCATGGGATTGTGTACCTTCACTGGGCTCCTGAAAGTCAAACAATTAATCAATATTACTACCTTGAGGTACTTTCTATACTACGTCAAAGAGTAAGGAAAAAACGCCCTGAAAAGTGGAAGGACAAATCATGGGTTCTCCACCAAGACAATGCGCCAGCTCATTCCGCGTTATCTATCAAGAGGTTCCTAGCCAAGTACAGCTTCTCAGTGCTAGAACATCCACCTTATTCACCAGATCTTAAACCATGTGACTTCTACCTACTCCTTAAGGTAAAATCTGCATTAAAAGGGACAAGATTTGAGTCTGTGGAAGCTGTAAAAGAGAAAGCCGCACGTGTCCTGAAGGAGCTGACAGAAGATGACTTCCAGCACTGTTTCCAACAATGGAAAATTCACATGGAGCGTTGTAGGGATAGAGGAGTGTATCTTGAAGCTGACAATAAGTAATTATGTATAAAATAAAAACAAATTTTTTTATAACGTCAGTCTCGTTATTTAATAGTCACACCTCGTAGTCTCTAAATTAACTAGTAAGGAGTTGAAGTGAAAAATAAACAACGTAAAAAATTGAGTTTAGCAAATCAGGTAAACGTGTAGGCCTATGTTAAAATATAGTGAATAGTTTTATAATTTATTTACAATATTTTACAAGGAAAATATTACAAAATATTCACACTAAGAGTAAATAAACGGAAATCATTTCGAAATATATTTATTAATAAAATTAGATAATATCATCGATCATTCACATGAATACGCGTGCGCGTGATACAAACGTGTGTAAATAAAACATAAGTAACTTAACTGAGATGTCATTGTACATAAGATTTACTAAATATTAAAAAATACATAAAAATAAAACAGTCGCTACAGTTCTATACATCTAACAATACTCCTCACTTATTCTAGAAGGCCAACGCTTTAGGCTTCATGTAATCTTCTTTCCCAGAAATTCGGGTTATCTCCTCAGCGAGATAAAGTTATTTCCTTCCATTATCCCTAATGTAGATGGTACAGTGAACCGTGCGAAGAGAAACTACAGTAAGGACTTTATTTACATTAGAATATAAATCTGTGTACAGTACATTTAGTTTCTTATATAAGTCCATTATAGTTGACTTTTTATAAGGCAAGTCTTTCATGGTATTTCAAGTAAATTTATAAGAATTTAAAATTGAAAACTAAAAATAAAAGTTACTAGAATATTTGGTCTAGGTTTCTTAAGTATCTCTTTAACTCATATAATATGTCCCGGGTTTGATTCGAAATCTAAGATCTATAGAAACTAAATTTATTAAAAGAAAAATTTTCACTTAAGAGAGGAGTCATGTTACATTTACATGTTATATTTACATATCGTCCTCAAAATTGTCCATACATATGTTTCGACAACGTAAAAATTCCACACATAGACACAGCAATCTCGGATCACAGCAGTATCTCGGATTAGATTTACACAGGCCCCTGAATTGGAGAACACACATATTCAGCACAATGAAGGAGAAGGATAACACTTAAAATTAAAAAAAAAATATTTGAAGTCGCATCAACTGCTTGGTTAATAGCGACTACGGTGGGTTATGTATCTAGAACAGCGGGTTTTGACTTGTAAAAATTTACAGACCTATAGCCGGGAATAGAACCCGGTAACTCCGCGTAGTAGGCTAGCGCGCTAAACACTACGCTACGGAGGCGGCAAAAAAGTCTTTTGGCTATTCGGATCAAAATAAAAATTAACATTTCAAAACAAACTTTTGATTTAAAAAACCGTTTTCAAACCAGTCTGCACCTACGGTGTCCAGTTATGGAACGCGTCAAGTAATTCAAACATTCAAATTATTCAGCATTTTCAGTCAAAAGTCTTTCGAGCTTTAACAGCTGCGCCCTGGTAGGCCTACACGACGATTAACCACATTTACAAAGATCTTGTTATTTCAACAGTCAAAGAAGTAATTCAAAATTTATTATAATTTATTATTTAAAAAAAAAAATATTATAATAATTTCAAAATAAATACATAAAAACAAACGCGAAGTCTTAATAAAAATCAACATTATTTTGTTTGTGAAACACTTTGATTTAATATCTTAAACATTTAATATTTTAAACTTTAATATCTCATTCAAGAATTTACACACATTAATGAAGCTTTATAATTTAAAATCAGACTTTATTCTCTAAAATTTCTGCAAGTTATTCGAAGATAGCAATGTACAGGATACAACACAATAAAAAGTAAAGAACGTGAGTCAAATCCTTAACCTTATCCTGATCCTTGGACCAGGACCTTTCCTGAAAACGCTAATTTTATAAAATTTACATATTTTCAGATATCAGAATCCTGTTTGGTAGTTCTGTAAGCAAGAAGTAACACTGTGTTTCGAACATAAATAAAGTACTGACTAATTGATCAAACGTTTTTCCTATTGTTAGAGAATTTTCGTTAAAAATTGAACAACCGAGCTTGATTTCAGAGGGTAAGAACAAAAATTTGAAATCATTTTAATTCAAGATTTACAAGAAAAAATTGCTGAATTTCAATCACAAAAATTTTTCACTAATTTTCAAAACAATTTTTTTTAAAGGTATCGTAGACTCCCGCCTCAACACAATAATCTGTGTTAACCAAACTCAAAACCAAATTAATATTTGCTGTAACCTTCTACATAAAGTTTAGTAAATACTTAGTTTGTTAAACAAAAATCTTTCCTTACAAACAAAAATGGTTACTTCATGTATAAAAATACTGACATTGACATTAAATTGCACAGGGTAAAAAAGTATGTATCTACACGTTTTCATTTTTGTTTTTAGTCAATAAAATTGTGTTTTAGAATTTTACTTGCCATCAAAGAAATAACATTTTTCATTGTTCTCAATTAAAAACAAATATGAAATAACACGAATTTAATTTTACTCCTCTATGAAAAAACATATATTCTGTCGCAAAAATTGGAGAGAGAAAAGAGTTAGGTACTTTTGAAATTGTTAAAAAGAGTTTTTTAGAAATTTCAATAAAAAGTTTATTTCTCTATTTACATGAATTTTATTCACGGTCATTATTAAATAAATTTCAAGGACAATAAACTTTAACAAAAAAGAAGGGTTGAAATTTTAAAAAAAGTACTACTAAACATATTCAAATCATGTATTCTCAACCAGTAACTAAAAACATATTTATTACAAACAACGTCAGATAACGTCAATTAATAACAAATAAAAATTTAATATAAAAGGCTATGGAAAATAAATCGGAAATACACACCCAACTGAGCCAACAAGAACATTTTGATATTAACATTTTAATTAATATTTAATAAATGCTACTGACAGTTCATTGTTTAATATATTAAGATCACCGTTGGTTAATATAATAATAATAATAGTCAAAACAACAATAAAATGAGTAAAGATAAAAGCCATGTCCATTTTAATTACATAAAGGTAGGTGGTTGGATTGGAATTAAACGAAAAAACAATGATGTAGCGTAAGAGACGTCAAAACGACCCACGCAATTCCAGCAACGTTGTTCTCACTCCCATCACCTATTAAAATATAACTCCCCCAAATGAATTACAGCTTGTACAGGTCCATCCCGGACTTTCATTCATGTTTTCACTCGGCCCACTCGTTTCCAAATTTGATAACCGCATTGTTCTTAATTTTACTTTATTCTATTGCACTGTAGTTCCTTTTCTATTTATTGGATTTTGTTACTTTCATTGGAAATACAAACAAACATCAACGTTATCCTAATCAATGTCAAATGATTTACCGGAATATATAATTTAAACGTAATATCTATTTATACGAATGACTGAAAATGTACATATTTTATCTCTTCACTAACTTATTCAGCACTATTTATTTCAATTCCCAGTCACTTAGAGTGCTGAAATTCAACATCTATAAATTAAAATTAGTAATATAGTACATATATTACATCTGTTATTAAAAATTATATTAAAATTAGTCAGCTTACTGACTACAAACATTGACTTACAGACTAGGAAAAATTTCTTAAAACATTATGTTTGGAGTGTAGCATTACACGGAAGTGAAACGTGAGTGATAGGGGTTGTAGAAAGGAAGAGGATAGAAGCTTTTGAAATGTGGTGTTACAGGAAAATGTTAAAGATTAGGTGGGTGGACAAAATAAGTAATTTAGAGGTTATTAGGCGAGTGGATGAAAAAAGAAGTATATGGAAGCATCTTACCAGAAGACGGGATAGGCTAGTGGGGCATATCTTAAGACATCTATAAATAAAAGAAGGTAATATTGAGGGAGTGAATTGAAGGGGGATGCAAAGTTTAGAATATATAAAGAAAATTACAAAAGATGTAGGGTGTTACAGGTATGTAGATATGAAACGACTTGCGCAAGATAGAACAGCTTGGAGAACTGCATCAAATTGTCGAGAGACTGATGACAAAAAAAATTAAAATAATTGGCATATTCTGTTCACATTTTACTTCAACTGAAATATCTCGAGAACTAAAGCTACGACGACAACGTATGTAGGCTTAAAATTCTCGGGACGTTACGCATATTAAACTAAATGTGTGTTAATAAATTTGGTCCTGCTGGTCTAAAGTTACGGTGGTACATAGAAATAACGAATGTCCGACCATAACTTCAGTACTTTTTTTTTTGTTTAACGTCCGACTGTTTTGTAATTATGCTAATGCAGACGGTGAGAAGGGTGATAGATAAAGATGAGTGATGAAAATAAAATGCTAGACCTGACCGGGAATCGAACCCGGGACCCCGCGTTGAAGCCAGTTGCGCTAACCACTACGCCAATGGGCTGGCCAACTTCGGTACAAATAGTGTATGATTTACCGAGTGTTTAAAGCCTACGTTCATTA
Organism: Catonia carolina; assembly: GCA_035578175.1. Taxonomy (NCBI): domain Eukaryota; kingdom Metazoa; phylum Arthropoda; class Insecta; order Hemiptera; family Achilidae; genus Catonia; species Catonia carolina. The sequence continues at coordinate 90,602,640 of JAQMRL010000002.1, forward strand.
TTTTAACTCCTATAGAACTCGAGATATCTACACATTAATTTCAGTTTAAGTTGGTGTTAAATCCGACCGGCTGGCGGCCGGATTGGTGTAGCGCTTAGCACATGGCCACTCTCCGTATTGCTTTGTGTATAGATGACAAACACCACAGTGACTTATTCCATACCCATTCTACCATACTCCTTCCCCATAATAAAATTTCTGAAAATAATAAAGCGTTGCATAAATATCTTAATTTTAAAACACCAAAATCTTGCTTTTATTTAACATCCAACTGTTTTTTTTTTTTTTTTTCAATAAAAGGTCTAATAATGTAGAGGTAGATATCAATGAATGATTAAAGAAACAAAAGAGATCGAACTCAGTACACCAACAGATCATCCACAGCATTAAGAAAACCGTTTGAAGAACGGGTACTAATAATTACTTTTTTCCTGAGTTAAACAAAAAACTAATAATTTATATTTCAATCACTTGTACCTAAAGGGTAAAATAGAGTTTGTTTGTTTTATTTGAGAAATAAATTTGTGTTCTTATCCTTTATTTTGATATTATGAACCAATTTATTAAACAAATAATTGATAAAAATAGCCCAATTTGAACACTGTGATTTTTTCTAGATTGTGGATGTAATGGATATGAATTTCAACAGAGACATCCACTGATATTTTTTCATGTATTAGCTGGTCACCACATCAAGTAAAATTTGATCGCTTGACTGGTGTAAATTAACAACTCAAAACGATTCTTATGAGCAGACTGCCTGTGCTTTCTCGGAAGCTAATAATTAATATAACAATTTATTACAGATTAGTTAAAAAAGTTGAATTTCTATGTAAAATTTTTTGTATAATTTTTAAAAAATTTACCAATTAATTTTTAGAAATGAAATTGCTCACACGCCAAACACTTTAAATTAATTTTAACTTACGTTATGAAGAGAATATAGTAACATGAATAAGAACAATAATACGAACGGTTAATTAATTCTATAATTTGTTCAATTGAAAGAAACATAAAATACCACATAAAATTACCACATTCGTTCATAAAAGTAATTATGATAAAAGTCTACGTCATAATAACTTTAAGTAATTTAAAACCATTATTAAGTTTCATATCCGTTCAGATTTACAATTGTACAAATTAATTACATAACGAAAAACCGAACCACTAACGAGAACTTGCAATTTGATTTTATTAGACAAGTATTAAAAACAGCATACTCATGCGTTCATAATTATCAATTATTTATCGTAAAAGAAACTTAAATGTTTAGTGCCACCTACGTTAAAAATTTTAGTAATGTATTATGAGGTACCTATAATTGATTAACAAGATAATTACATGTAATGAAATAACTTTTACGATTATAATTTACGTATCGGAACTAACTGAATAATGAATAATACTGTATTAAAATTTTTAAGTTGATTAAAATCCAAAAAACTGCCAAGTATAGTTCACATTCATAAAATAATTAAGACTCTCTCCTCTATTGTAGAAAAAATACCCACGCAATTCAAGGATTACTATAGAAATTTTTTTTAAATCAGTTTTAAGTATTCCTAGTCAATAAATTATCATATTTCGGAATTTGATTTCGAAAAAAATAATTTTTATAGGTGCAATTTTGATTACTACAAGAATTGTTTTATATGATAAACTTAATTTACGGTAATACCATAATAATTATCTAAGTAATATCGTATCATTAACCTTTATACAATAATTTTCCTTTATTTTACAATAATGTAAAACAAAAAAAAACATATGAAATGTGTAATTGCCATCCTGGTAAATTAACCAAGTTGTTTTTAATAATTCTGATATTAATTATGAAAATAACTGTTTAATAACTATGCTCCTGACCAATAATTACACTATCATATTTATTTTACGATTGTCTCCTCTTAATTAATGGATTGCTGAAATTAAATAAGTAATAGCTGTTGGCCCTCAAAATGATATTTGACCTCAAAGTAATACATAACCTAAAAAAACCTATTAAAGTAATATATTTTTTGTCTTTAATTTTTATTACGGTACTGTACATTGAGGTGCACAATTTCCATATATGATATTGAAATGGCGGTGGGGAATTTTACTTTAAGAAGAAGAGGTACCCAGTGGTACATTCCCCGTTTAAAATTACGGGTGCTGTCCGTTATTCAGACCAAGACGCCTCAACTCAATTTTCGCTTTAGACGTCGCACAGTTAGAAAGTTCTTGTGGCTAGATCACAGGCTAGTTGGTGATTTTACTAGTTAAACTAATATAATTAAAGTTCCTGAAATTCAAGGGTTTTTAATGTATAGTATGAACAGACTTTAGAGCGTTTTAAAATTCTATAAAAATAACAATTTCCAAAAAAAATAATTGTAGAATTTTGGTAAATAGTTTTAACAATTACTAAAAACCATTAAATCTTTAAATAATTGTTGAGTTTATATGAATTAAATTTTGAAATTCATAAATGCACAGTTAATTAATTAAAAAAAACTAACCACTTTGACCAATAGTTAAAAAATTAATCGACATGCGTTTCGGCACTTACTTCAGAAAGACAAAAATTAAAATTAATACAAACTAAAACTAAAGCGAAACTAATCTTACAAAATTTATTAATTTGAGTTGCCAGAATTTTTGTTTTGTTTTACGACTGACTGTTTTGCAATTACTGCTAATGTAAACGATGAAGGATGATAGATGAAAATGAGTGATGAAAAAATTCCAGACCTGACCGGGAATCGTACCCGAGACTCCTGGCGTAGAAGCCAGTTGCGCGCTGACCAATTTTTTTTGCTACGGACCGGCATAAATAAATGGTATCCTGATTAACTCATTTCAATAAACTCTCCCTGGCATAGTGGTTAGCGCGCTAGCCTACTAAGTGAAAGTCTCGGGTTCGATTCCCTGCTAAGATTTAATACACTAACAGATTGAAACCAATAGTTACAGTTAGAAAATCTACAGAGTCACTGACTACCAAGCTGCGAATGCGACTTAAAAAAATATACGAAAAAACATAAATTTAAAGTCTGTTGATTTAGTTACAGTTTCTGTTACTTTACTTTTTATAGATGGCCTCGTAGGGACCGAAACGAGTTAGGGCTCATTTATAAAATTGTAGATCGAAGGATTACTCATAACAGGCAGATGGAGTGTTAAATTATTTGCACTCGACTGCTAGTTTCAGAACTATAAAAAAATAGTTCTGTTTCTTGTTAAATAGTCAGCCAATTTATGACTGAAACATTTAAGAACAGAAAATGTAGAGGTGTAAACGACATTAGTGAGATATTCATTAGACAGACAGACTCTGTGGTGAATGAACTGAAAGTGTCATTTGCAGGGTGGAAAGAAGATTCTTTTTACAACCCCTGGCATGCTGATAAGCATACTTTTCCACTTATTGAGGTAGACACTGGTAAGTCACTGGTGTGATAGATTCTAGAGGTTCAACCAGTCTTTCGGCTGATGATCTAAACAGCAGCTCAAAGGAATAGTTAGATTTGTTAATGATTAATACTATAAGATAGAGCTAACTAACCTTTAATGGAGATTGTTAAAGTAAGGATACATTGCTTTTCAAAATTATATTAGTCAATTTGAATTTTGCACTTCCGACGAGATAATTTCCAAACTTTGAATGTTTTCTAATATGCTGATGTACGTAGTTAAATAAAAACCTAAGTATAACTCTTTGATACATAATATAACTAACTCGTACTTACCAATAAAAAATACGACAAGAATTCAAACCAATTAACAGTTTTAAAGAGCTAAGATAGATTAAATTAAAATACATACAACAATTTCGAGGTATAAATATGCCCTCACAAGGACATTTCCCACGACGAAGACTAACTTTTTCAGGTCATGTTTCCTTTTTTGTTAAGGACCTAGCATATGTATGAATCGGCAGTTCTATCGCTCTCTTCTACCTACATGTTTCACGGCAGGATATCAATTTAATGTTACATTTATATTTTTACTGTTAACGTCACTACCGAATTAGGATCGCTATCGGATGCAACCAAGACGTGTCTTTAACTTATAAATTATACAGTACTGTATTTTAAATTGTCTGTAATGAAACGTATCGAGTGTCAGGATGTTTTTGTCAGTTTATTTTAAATTCCTTACACACAATTCCTTAAAAATACAAAAGTTGTAATAGATAGTTTAGTTTCAATGTACACAAACTAGAGAGAAAACAAAATTCTATAATTTTAACAACTATAATCCTAAATATTTTATTAATCAAATATTATATTCGTATTATACCCATACATAAATCAAAGTCCACCTTATTGTATAGGCGTATATTAGTAATTGAATTCAACACAGATAACTGATAATTTTTTAAACTGGAATGCTTTGTTTAAATATCGTAGGGCTATCCATCAGTCTTAATAAGATCTTTACAGTGACTACACATTTTATTATCAGATGTAAAAATACTAAGCAGATTAAAAAAATTGTACGAAATGTCATTCTTTATACCCTTTCACATTAACAATATTTTAAAAGAATTAGAATACATTCAAAAAAAATTGAGTAAATTAAAATTGTGATAAAGCTTAGAAGAGAAAATAATCAAAAAATCAAATATTCTTCACCGGTCAGTTTTCAAATAAACTTTCTGCTTTCAAAAATGAACTAAGCTATCAAGCACACTTATAGGAAATTATCTTAAAATAAATTTCCTAAAATGGTAAAAAAACGATTTAATTTATTTATAATTAGTATACAAACAACGAAATAACTTGTATTTAGCTTAACTAGAACAAAGAAATTAATTAATCGATTAATAGGGTAGGGTAGGGTCTGCAGAATTATTACATCTTAAAACCCATTGTCCCTAAACTCAAAATAATTGCTAATTACTTAGCTGTTGTTGTAATTTAAAATTAAAATAAATATAAAAAAATCGTTAAATACCCAATTAATACATTTATATTTTAGTTTTATTTATTTTATGTCGCATCAACATCTTGGTCATTAGAAACTTTGGGTCAAGAAATAGTGGGTTTGAACGTATATAATTTTCCAGGCTGTAGCCGGGAATCGAACTCGGGACCTCGGCTTTGCAGCTTAGCACGCTAACCATTCGGGCACGAAGGCGGCCCAATTAAATAAGTGTTCATTAAAAAAGTTATTCTATCATTATTTTAACTCAAGACCATCGCAAATTAAAGGTTTCGGATTGTTTCGATTGTTCGAATACTGATAGTTGCAGTCATCACTATAAAGTAGATGATCTTCAGAAAGGCTGGCTTGAACTTCTAAAGTTTTTATTAAGAGAAACAAAACGTGAAGTGGTTTATCATTGCCTCCCACACTAATTTATTACGGCTATCAGTATGCCGGACCTCCTCCTATTAGCATTTACTTTCCCACCCTGTAATTCATTCATTACAAACAAGTATTATTACACGGTACTGCAACGAAATCCATTACTTTCAGAAGGGGGAGCTGACAAGAAATAACCTTCACCATGAAATAGTGAATTTAGTAGCAATGAATTCAAAGATACTATTAATACCAATCATTTTTCTACTACTGTAATACAGATTACAACTGCTCACGAACTACACATTATAGTAATTAATAAATTGTAATCAAACTATCCATAAAATTAACATTTACCTAAGATTTAATACGAACAGAAAAACACAAATGAAAAATAAACTCTTTAAAGCATTTGTAGAAACAAAATACTGTAAATCAAAATAATAAATTAATACCATCAGAAAATGAAATACGAGTCCGGAATCGAAATTAATGGAAAGTTAAACATTTCAGGGCTGTTTGAAAGTAACGCAAGGTTGTTTATTTGTTTGTAGTGCTATACAATATTAAAACCCGCTGAAATGAATATTGTTGAGTTGTACGATTAAAAACAATACATGGTATTAAAAGAAACCGTTAAGTAAAACATTTCGCGCACGTGCTAGCACCACTCTACTACCGAGTTACTTTATAATATGCTGTACGCAATATTAGTTCAAGATCTCTAATATTAATGTAAAGGTCAAGGGAGTAAAAAAATATATTAAATAAATAGGTAATCTCGTAATCCGGTTTATTTATTTCAATTTAGAAAAACCCACAACAGTCATTTTACATGTTGACATTCTATAGTAATTATGTAACGCAATGACAGCTTCTTTATATATTATGTATGTTGTTAACCAAACATTACTGAAATATACAACGTGTTAAAATTTTTAATTTATTTCATATATTCATTTGTTTTTGAAATACTAGAAAGAAAGCAATACTAACGTAAATTTTATTAGAATCAAATTCAACGTGTGTATATTTAAACTTCATCCTATTTTTCCCTTTCCTAGTTTTCTCAGGTCGGGCCCAACAGAACTCCTCTCTATCACTAAACCATATTTCCTCCATTGCTCTTTTGGCAACGCATCTCTTTCCCAAATAATCAGCAACAGAACCCATCTACTTCACTCTTGGTCTACCCCTTGGTTTTTTCCCCTCAAATTTCAAGTACAACATTCTTTTAAGCAGTCTAGCAGTCTATGGTTTTAATATTGTGTTTTACAGACACGACCAAACCATTATAGCGATTTTTGTCCAACTCTCGTTTTAGGCTGTCCATCATCAATTTATTGTTCCCAAGATTCAACATTTCCCATTCTATCACTTCTCCTAGAATACTCCTTTTGAACTTCATTTCTGCCGTACGAATTCTACTCTCAGCCTTCCTTCCTTATACTTAAACGTACAAACAGCAATTTATTATATATTTTTCCTTTATTTAGATTCAGGAGATTGATCATTAGTGACTGCAATATGTTTTGGTACAGTTTGAACAAGTAAAAAATTTCCAGATCCTAGCCGGGAATTGTACCCGGGACCGTCCGGTAAGCATCTATTCTAGCACGCTAATCACTAAGCTACGTTGGTGACCCATTATCTACAGTTTAAAACGAAACAATAGTTTTTCCTAAAAAAAATATTCGTCGACTACTATATGAAAAACCATAAACGTAAAATTTTAACAGATTTCAAAAAAAGACCTGTAGTATTCAGTAACAGTTGTTAACAATTAGGTCGACAGCTTTCATAAAACCACAGATATTTTGAAGCAATCTAATGACAAGCAGGTGTTAGAAACAAGGGGAGAATTACCGGAGAAATATGAGTACGTGTACAGGTGAACTCTTTAAAGTCAGGCCAACTAGTGTCCTTATATTAAACAAAAAAAAAAAAAACAAGTAACCCTAGATTTTTACGGGGACAACGTAATATGTTAGAAAATCGAATAAAAATAAAATACATCGTAAAATAAAAACATTCCTGAATAAGATTTTTAAAATATATTTCAATTAAGTATTTTAACCTTTCATTTACGAATAAAATTCTTAGAAAAATTATTTTACGTAACGCTATTATCGAATCTTTGTAGTTTCGGCATAACATTAATAAATCAAAGCGTTATTAAACAACGGCGGCTGACTTAAAGAAAAATACACAAACTGATATAGAAATAAGGCAAACAATTGTTCCGATTGACAAATACGGAAGATAGGCAAAGACTGTTCTAATTTCTCATAAAAATAAATATTTAAATCTAGACTACCATAAGACAATAGTGTAACGTTAATTTACAGAAAATCGGAAACAGATAAATTTAATTATGTAACAGTAAACTAAAATGCAAACAATCGGCCTAGTATACACAATATTTACTTATTAGAAATTTATGGCAAAACAATAATTAAAGCTGTTATTTTACATATTGACAATCAAACAAGGAACTGAAGATATTGTTTACAGTTTACCGATTGTGAAATACAAGCCCAGATTAATATATCATCAAGTTTATTTTACGCTTAACATTTTAATTCGCTGAGGAAAACACAAAAAAAACTTTCAGTAACTAAACACAATTTTATTTCGCCACGATTCAACAAAATATAAAATAAAATTTTAACAGGATTTTCTCTGAAATTTTTTGTAGAATTTCACAAATATTAATTTATGTTCAGGATATATATCTAAGTGTCTAATATTCTAGACAAAGAATAGCACAGCTAAAAATAAAATTGCAACAATCCTCTAACTTGCTCAAGGAAACATACAAAAACTATTTAAAAAGTATACACAAAAATTAATATGATGTTTAACAATACATATGTTAATAAGTAGACTATTTAATAAATTAAACAAATATTAATACTTTTATTTCAGATGAAGTACAAACCATGTATATTAAGACTTCACAAAACTTTACACAAATTTACCTGAAACTGTATTTACTCGTATAAACACCAGTAATTTTTTACGATAGTCATACCTTATAGTGTACAGGGTAAATATTGCATGAAAAATGTATTATTACGGTCAATATATCTTCAAAGTTTAAAATGTAAAAACTAAATAGGCACATCAAACACATTTTATTTATTAAAATTTACAACAGTCCAGCTTTCCACAACCCGTTAATATTTTTACGGCCTATTTTATGTTATTTTTATATTTTTGAGAACAAAACTCATTAGCAGGGCTCTCACGTTCAAATGTTACACGAATTTTATGCTGAAAATTTTAAATGTAACAAGACTAATGCATATAATAAGAATATTTAAATGTTACAAGATTAAATTAGTTTGTTTACAAACTAATTAGTTTCTGTTTACAGTGAAAATAAATTTACGAAGAATATGTTTACAGAGATCACTAAATTCTGACCAAAACTTTTGCATCAAATTCTACGAAACCGATGATTAGGGTTGCCTTACAAAAGTAGACAGTTCTCATCACAATTAAGTGAGTTTAATTGTTTTCTAATTTTGATTGAAATCGTCGGTGTGTCAGGTGTTTTATTTATAAAAGGGATGTTAAAATCTGTGTGAAGACTTATGACTGGGAATGTAGTAGCCTAAGACGGAATAACATATTAAGTAAATAACATAAAATACAATTTAATTTAAATTTAATATTTTTAGTAAAATAAAAAAATAAAAAACAAGAACTATGGGTAAGGATACTAAAAAAGTAGCATTCGCTGATGGAAAAATAATAGAATTCCTGTAAATTCAATACGATTACTTGAAATCAACAGTACAGGAAGAAAGAGAGGAAAAATAAATTAACCAAATGTAAGAGATTTGTGAACTTTACAAAAACTAGGTGCAACCAAAGAACTAGAACATTGACAGATCACAATAATTTGTCATTCAGATATTAAAAAAATTATTCGCCAGAAAAAATTGAAATATGTAAAATATTTTACTCATTTTTAAATCTGAAATTCTTTACATGTATATATATTGAACAATACAGAAACAATAAAGAATCAAAAAAATTAACATAAAATAAGAGAACACACATGATAATTTATCAAAGTAGGCGTTTTAGAATCAAATGTTACAAAAGGTGTGGAACTAAATGTCCCAAAATGTCAAAGATAATGCTCGTCTAATTTAATCCGGGTTAAGCAGAAACCAACACAATAAGAAAATAAAAAAATAATATTATTTATATGAACAGAATTTTAACATAACAATTGTAGAACATAACAAATGTGACCTTGAAAAAAATTAGAATGACTTAACTAGCTCCGGTAAATAACCATAGCAAGGTTACAAAATATATTATGCGTAAACAAGCACACGTTTTCTTGATGTGCGTGCAATGCAGCTTCACGCGACGGAACAATCCTTTGAAATGAAACAAATTTCATTAAATATCTCAAATACAGAAAGTAAATAAACAATGTGTTTGTTTCAGTTGTATGATATTCCTTAAAAAGCAAAGAGATATGAAAAAAGTAGAACAAATTTCAGTGTTCCGAGAAATCACAGATTTATGCTCTTGTGATGTTAATAAAATAGTAACAATAAATCCATGTCAAAGGATCAGTCAAATGTAAAACCTACCAAATAATGAACAAAAACGTGAATGCTCATGGAAAAACATTCTACATTAGAAATAAAAACAGTTTCTTTCTATCTGACAATGAGACGAATGAAGAATGTTTTTACTTCATAGGTGGCGAATAATAACGCTTCAAACTACAAAGCTGTAGGTCCTTGGTTCGATGGCTGATTCGGCTCAGAACGTATCTCACCCTTATCAATCCGTTAAAATGTTGCAAATCAAAAGTATTTACCAAAATTATCTTGAAAAACAGAGAAGTTAAATTAGAAAAGAAGAAGTTGACACGACACCAGCGTGTATTTTTTGTTTCTTGCTTGAATTAAGGTTGGCCTCTAATCAGTTCAGTGTCAACTTCCACAAGTTCACTTTGCAATGTTAAGTAACACCAGATGGGTAATATACTAAGGCCGAAGTCCTTAATTGTTTTTTTTTTGTATTTTTATTGTACGGAAACCTTACAAGAACAACCATCGAGTGTGCTTGGTCAAAAATTCGTACCTCAAAAATCCAGTAACATAATGATAATAAAGTGATAAAGTTGGTAGAGGGTTGAAAATCAGAAGTTTCAAATTTTATTTTACACACATTTTTTTAACTTTCTTAGTAAAATTTAAGTTGGTACAAATTAACATGCGAAGAATGAGCAACGTACGAATCCCACTGAAGGCGTGGAACTGGAGACCGCAGCGAAATAGAAAAAGAGGAAGACCGAGAGGGAGATGGATGGAAGGTATTGACAGAGCCATGGGAAGAAGAAACATGGAGGAGGAGTCATGGCAAGACAGGCAAAAATGGCGTTTTGACTGCGACAAACGACCCATAGTGTTGTAAATAGTCGCCACTATATATATATATATATATATATATATATATATATATATATACAAATTAACATAAATTAGTACATAAATGAATATAAATGTGGTACATAAATGAGTGGTGTGCATGAAGAGCACCACTGACTGGTCTCCGATATTTCATTAATTTATTTACTATTTATTATTGACATTAGTAATAGTTCCTAAAACAACATATTCCCTGTTTCATTTCTTCTTTAACCGCATATGAACGTTGCTTGATAAACGATAGGAAACCATTTTGCGTATCAGTTGGTTTGTATGAGCGAAAAAACTGTTGTGGAACTTTCAATCAAGTTGAATTCAACTTTAGAATTTTGAGATTAGAATTCTGAGGAATTTTGAGGTCGTTGTGTAAAGTAGCGTTAGAAATGAACAAAGAGAATGTGTTAATTAATATTCGTAAAGTCTTCAATTGAAATATCTGAATCCGAATTATCACTGACGGTTTATCAAATCTACATATTTGACCAGCGTACATCCAAATTGGTCTAAAAAGGGACTTGCATATCGTCGGTCAGTCTAAAAACATATTATTACCCAAAAGAAAATATTTTGCTGCAAATTGTATAATTTGATAATTATTTACCAATCATATAAATTTTAAGAACTAAGGTTTTTTTCAAAAATAAAGACCGAAAATATAATTTAAAGTCAAATTAATTTATGTTAGTGAATTATGCATATTTCGTAAGCTTTTCCGAGAGGTTTTTGCGTGATATTTTCTGTTCTAAAATTAAATTATGTTCTAAAATATTTTATTACTAATAAACTAGTATAGATTTATATAAGTTAGAAATATTTTATTAGTTTATATTTTAAATTGTTTCGTCATAAATGTCATTTTTGTAGACTGTAAACAGACCAATAATTTATCACAATATTTTAATGACTCCAATAAGATTTATATTTGAAATGTTTAAGAATATCTCCGAGACGTAAATATAAGTACATAAATAAACTAACTGATTGGTTAATCAAATAATATTTTATATTATGAAGCTATAAAAATAAAATATATTATTTTCTTTTGTAAAAATTGAAAATTCTATATATAATCAAATTTAAGAACGTAATGAAAATTTATTGCATACGTTTAAAAAATTATAAGCATTAAAAAATAATCATAACTTTTTAACCAGTTTGAAAATAATGATGATAGATCTGCTTTCTCCATAGTTTATAGAAGGATAAAAGGCTTGTAAGAGTAATAATTTAGAAACGATCGCAAAACAACTGGACCGCAAGCCGACTACTGACTTCTATCTTAATATAAAAATGTTTAACGTAATGACAGGATGTTCATGTTACATTTATATTATAATTATGGATATTAAGGCAATATTCAACATTGTTTCACTTAAATTATAATTGCAAATAAAAACGAAATAAAAAAAACAAACCGAACGGTAATGGATTAGTAGAAAAAAGGCCAATCGTTTACACTAGAAGGCTACAATAAAAAAAATATATTTCAAAAAGAAAAGTAATACAACAAAATATTAACGGGGAAAGTTAATTCCAATTTCAAAAAATTTAAACATGTTCCTTGAAATGTCTTACTTGACATTCTTGTCAGGAGAAAACTTATAAAACGAGCATCGATGAAATGTACATTAATTGAAAATATTTTTCAATTGTGCGTAAATCATGCAGTAAAACTCGTAATTAATTATACAATTTACGGATCAATAACATTTAAAATTTTTGTTTAACATTATTGGCAGAGATGATGTCTGCAATTGGGTAATTACAACTTGAACGAAAAGATGAAGGATTATAGCCTAAGTTGGAGGCAACATACGGAAAAGATGTCAGATCACAGGATACCTAAGCAGGCGCACTGGTATGGTCCAGAAGGGGAAAGGGATGTCGGTAGACCTAGTGTGTGAGTTCGGAACAGGCTACGGCCTAACCCTTGTTTGGAGGAAGAACATTATTGGCCTCCGAGTTAGCCCAATCAGCTAACTGATAGACAAATAAGATGTTAAATAACCGCATTGGGTGAGCTACTTCGTAAGATGACCAACAAATTTGGAAGCATTCCTGTAGACCACATTCTGTGTCTTCACTGCAGGTTTCATTCTTTCTTATATACATCAGTAGTTCTATTTTGTATATTATGGAAACCTTTGAAGCCTGTAAACTCGACTTTGTTCATTAAAATACATTTTTTCGTTCTGATCCAATATTTTTAAGTGCCTATGTGACTTCTTTAAACTAAACCACTCGTCCAACACCTCAAGTCTATTATCTAGTGTGCTAAAAATTGTTTTGTTAATGGTTTACTTTCTTCTAGTTGAACATAGTACGATTTTAATTAACAACCAAATTCATACAATTATACCTTAACAAACAAAACGTTGAAAAATTTAAATAAACAAATCAAAACGACTTTTACTGTTTGATTACATATTAATCTGATTTTCTAATCTACTTAAGTAAAAAAATACTACTTAAGGAACTTGTTTTCCAGTGATTAAATAACCTTTTAAATGTAAGGATATCGAACATATTATTAAACAGAACGATCACTTTTTAACACGAATGATATTATTATGTACCTTGTCAAACTTATATCTGGATGCATTGTTGCACCAAAAAAGAACAAAATAACAAGATGAATACCAATAATATTATAACAGAACTTTCAAAATTATCTACAAAACATCTGGGAGACCAATGAATGAATCACCAAAAAAATTAATAAAAATAAATATTTTTGTAGATATATACAATCCACTTTACTTTCTATTAGAAAATTAAAAGTAAACAATATTATTTTTTTGGCAAGATACTGTACATATAAAATAAATATATAAATTTCTCTTATACACAATTAAAAAAAATCATTAATTATATTATTAACAAATAAAAAAGAAACTAATTTACATAATCTACAAAATAAACGAAATATAATAAAAACCAACAACAAGATAAAATTCCTGTCTACACGACAAAATTATTGAAAAAATTCCTAGTTAAATAGTTAATATTAATTTGACAAAACTATCTTAGGAACAGTCAAATAAAAATACAACCAGTTAAAATATTTAAGGCCAAGAAGATATACAGAAAAATGTACAAAAAGTTTAAGTTAATTTTTGTTCAAGTTAATGTAAGAAAATGTTAATACTTGCATTGTTCAATACTTGCATTATCATTACTGAGAGATAAAGTCTATTGTATCAACGTAGATAAAACTTTTTGTATCTACTATAATAGAACGATTTCCCTCAGCAAACTCACAGGAAAAATTGAGCTGAAAATTTCCTACGAAAAAACTCTTAGTTCGCGATCCTCCCTGCGTTTCCAAAGTAAAATTTTTACCATGAAATTGATCTGGCCGTAAACTTCAGATATCTAGGTGAAAACATCAAAGGAAATAACGATGAAAAAATCAACTGGACAGAAAGATTCAACAAACTCACAAAATCCGCAAAACAAACACAAATATTTAATAAAAATGCCTTTCAATAAATTCAAAACTCCCGACATTACAATACTGCGATTCTTCCGGAAATCACATACGCCAGAGAAACTATCTTCAGCCTGAGGTGAATCAACGAGGAACACAGAATCTCAAAATTAAACGTCGGATCGTCAGAAAACGTCTAAACAAAAGATGTTTCTCTGACGGGATCTGGAAACCCGTCCCGAACGATTTAGTCTACAGAAATTCAGAATCTCTAGCAGACCAGATGAGGAAAAATATAATTTATTTCTTTGGGCATGTCTTGAGGACTGACTCCGCCAGAATCATTAACTTTTACGTAAACAGAAAATCTCAGCCCAACTGGATCAAAGAAATTAAACAGAAAGAATCCAAATCTTTTAAAGACCTATAAACAAAATCCGGAAATTACCACAAACTGAACAACAGAAGACTTGAACAGAAAAACCGACCAAACGACAAAAATCGTGTATCCTGACGAAGGATGCCAGAAGAGATAAGAAGATTGAAGGAATACTGGAGAAGAATCAAGGAAAGGATCGTCAGGAAAAGTTCTCCAATACAACAAAAATCGAAATCAGATTCTTCTTCTTTAATGAACTTATGAAGTCTTATGTGGCTTTAAAAATAAAAATAGAAATAAATTGAATTATTAATTTTCAAAGTAGGCCTACTCTTATGCACTATTCAATTAACCTAGTCCTACAAAGTTCTCAGCTTATCCGAATGAGTACGGTCTTGTCATTGCCGGATAAACAAGATATTATTGTAATCCTCTGATGATAATGATAACAAAAATTACAATTGTTAACCTTCCAAATAAAACATTTTTTTTATTACAGAAATATCATTTAAAATTAGATTTATATAAAGTTCTTATTTTGAAGGTATTGTTTCACTATAAAATACAGATGTAGATAAAGAAATTTCTAGTAGGGGAGAGACGGAGAGGAAACACATGTACACGGATATGTGAGCCACGAAGGAGTGCCCATAACCGTGGGAGGAGCAGCAAACCAAGCTAGCAGGAATAATGGATGTCTCCTCGACTCGATACACATTTTACTCTTATAAAAGAAAGAACTAAGAAAACCTCAGAGTGAAGACCACAACAGAACTCTAACTTGTAACTATTTATCAAGAAGACCCGAGCAAAACATACGATCAAGACAAGAATTCATTACTGACCATATGCACTGAATGAATACATTACCGGATGTAGTCTGTTCTAAAACATTGGGATGCATTAAAAAAATGCATTTCGTTTTCTTTTTCTTACAATAATTCCACATTTTCACACGAAACATAACCTAATACATGTGAAGTTATTCATATACATATATCTAATAAAGAAACCCACGAAGAATTAAGACAGATTAATTTAAAATACACCAGTAAAAACTTTTTCCAATTTATTAAAAGTTGAACATTAAAAAAGAGGAATTCGGAAATGAACCGCAACTTTTATGCTTTTAAAAGATAAACATACTTTACTGATAAAAACTTGTCGGATCATTCAAATACATTTCCTCTAAAAAACCGGATATGACGGTTAATTAATTAAAGATTATAGCAAATTTAATGGGTTAGAAATTTAGAAGAACACCCAGAGATACTTCGTTTATGATTAGATACAGCCTACGGATTATAATTTGGCGTTTTTTTAAAGATGCAGAAAATAAAAGAACCTATTTTAGTATACATAACGAACTCAGGAAATATGCGTCAAACACAAATGCGTGAAATTCATATGGAAATTAATGGTTGATTAAATTTCTTTACGAAGTATTACGTAATGTCATAAATTTAGTACATTAAAAATCTGCAAAAAAACCAATTTTTAATCACTTACTAAAATTGTAATAATAAATTTATTACAAAAATATTAATAATAAGTTAACATTCAGGATAAGTTTAAATGTATTTAATTTACTAAATTCTATTTGAAAAGAAATTAAACAGTTTGCATAATAAAGACGTAACCGCATCACGGCATCAACAATGTATTTGTGCTTAATTCATAAACTATCTAACAAGTCTTATAAAAAATCAATTAAACCAGTAATTATTAAAAATTAACCAGTGATTTCGGAGACAAAGGTTTCGGGGGTTTAAATTCTAGTAAAGGATAATAAAATATGGTTAATTTATAATAAGATAATGGTTAATTTTAATAAAGTAATTATTAAAAATTAACCAGTGATTTCGGAGACAAAGGTTTCGAGGTTTAAATCCTAATAAAGGTTTTATCAGTACTTTTGTACTGATTTAAATACTATTATAGACAGTGGTTATCGGTGTAAATTGATGGTTGGGGTTCAATTTACTATACTTTCTCAGGAATGGTCGACCTGAAACTGTAAAAGATTACACATCATTTGCACGTCACACACATCATCACCATCTCATTCGGTCATAGGGTTGCTTATTGTTCGTAGCTAAATTTGACATATTGCAACCTACACGGATTACGGGTTAAAAAAACCAGTAGTCTATACTATAGGGCTATTTACAGTTCTTACCACGAAAGAAGTCCGTTGACTTTGAAGAACTCTTATCTTAGAAACTATCAACGAAAAAATTTGAATGATACACTAAACATAACCTTGTCCTTTTCTTCCTGGAATTTTTTTTTATTATTCCTAATGTGTGTACGTTGCAATCTGTTCAATTCAAAACAATACGCAACCCCAATGAGATGAGGATGATGTGTATGACATGTAAATGAGGTGTAGTCTTGTACAGACTCAGGCCGACCATTCCTGAGAGAGTATGGTTAATTAAACCCCAACCATCAAAGTACACCGGTAACCACTGTCTAGTATTCAAATCCGTATAAAAGTAACTACCTTTACTAGGATTTGAACCAGGAACCTTCGTCTCCGAAAATCAGCCGTTAAACAGCTGATTTTGGTGACGACTTTACCTCTAGACCAACCCACCGGGTTGGTCTAGAGAATCCTGGAATTGTAAGACTGATTTTTTTATTACATCGTTCAGACTGTACAAAAACAATTGACGTTCACTTATGCTTAAGATCACATTAACTCCATAAAATAGAGGTAAAATCCGTTGTTTCATTTTACTATATCGGGCACTTAAAAAAGCTATTTCGGTTCCATGCAACAATGAAGAAATGATTTTTGAACAGAGCCATGCACTTACCACAACACTATTATTTTACCGAGAACATACTAGTACCATCATGAAATTTGAATTTCTATTTTCAAGAAAATTGATGTTCTTTACTCAATTTTGAATAGTATATAAACAAAACCAATATATCATTAGACTACCTAAATTGAAAGAAGTCTGAATAGACTTCCACTGTAATACAACATAGAATATTAGCTACAACTAGTTATTTACAATTTTGGAATTAAGTGATGATGTTGTGGGATCATATTTGACCTGATGACTTCGTTTTTATTGACCCAAAGAAAAAATATTGAAGTAAATATTATTTTTCTATCATATACCCACAGATACTCCAAATAGAAATAGATTACAACTTTTGTAAATTACGATTATTAATAATCAACATAATAAAGTAATATAATATTGTTCGTTCAGGTATGTTGTTTTACCTGGATTATATTTTATTTATCATGTCCTAATTATTAATACATACAGATATATGATTATATTTTAAAGTTAATGTGGTAGGATTATGAAAATCTTGTTTTATTTAATTTTTGTTATTTTTAATGAGAATAGAGTTTACACAGGAAGTGGCAAACTGGCGACTGACCAGTTCGCTGTTCATCAACATCAATACAATAGACATATATTAAAAGTAAAGTTGATTGGTTTCTGACTTGACTGGTTATAAGCAGACCGGGTTCAAGTTCAAGATTACTCCGTAGTACTACAATTTTATTCAAGGACGCGATGTATTTCAGCGAGAATATCATTAAGTTAAACCGAGTTGTTTATAATTAACTGTTGAATATATAATATCTTCCATATTTTTTTGTCAATAAGATGTTTTAGTACTAACTTTCGTCTTCGTAAGTAATACCGTGATAAAAAGTCTCTTTTTAACAGAAAGTTTTAAAATCCTATTAGAAAAATATAGAAAATTTATGAACCGACTCTTGTTATGAATGTCCTTTAGTTATAAACGGAGAATGTACCACTGGTTACCTTCTTCTCCTTAAAGTAAAATTCCTCACCTCCCTTTAAAGATCATATAGGGAAATTGTGCAACCCGATGTACCGTATTGTACCGTAATAAAAATTAAAGATAAAAAATTCTGTTTTAAGTCAACCTGCTCAGCTGCATCAGAAATTTTGTATTTACTCCGTACCACCGAAAAAAACAGTTATACACATGCGGCTTTAGACACATTTGCTTACCCAAAATACTGATTTTGCGATGTTGTACCTTTTTGGTATGCATGTGTTTTTTTTTTTTAACTATTACTGTTATAAAGTATAGAATTGATTTCAAGCTGCAGGATGCTATATAAAGATTTATTTTTGAATTACCATTACGTTAATTGCATTTCATTCTTAACGAGTCTATAAATTGCATTAAATTATTCTGTAATATTTAGATCTTGCAAAGATAAACGCGACAATTATGAACATGTACGTATGTATTGTTAAAGAACTTCGTAATACATAGTACTACTAATTTTATATAAAATATTTAAAAAAATTCAGGTACATTATATTAAATCAAAAATTGTTTTATTTATATAAAAATCACATCAACATTTTGGTTATTAGCAACTACTTTGGGTTAATGAATGGAAGGTTTGAACTTGTCAAAATTTTCCAGATCCTAGCCAGGACCTCCGCTTTGCAGTGTAGCACGCTAACAACGGAAGGGGCCATAATTACATCAATTAAATTATCATTAAATTAATAGCACAAAATATTGTATATTTCAAGAATTATCGTACATTTCCGTTGTTTTTTTTAATAAATGGATAAAACTATTTTTAAAATCAAAAGCAGATTCTGTAGGTTCTTTTTTTTATAAAAAAATCTAGATGAAGCAATTAACTTTGTACTGTCGCATTGTTACATAGGAACTAGGATGGCTGTATTAATACATTACCTACAATAAAGTATGTAGTACAACAATGATAGATTACGCCCTTAACTAAGAAACTTTACAAAGCTTTAAAATTTGCCAAAATATACAATTAAATAAAAAAATTCTTTGTGAATATTTACTTAGGACAGCTATGCAGTATACGTGAACTTCCTAATCCCATTAACTACCTAAGATCGGAAATGACCAAGTGTTGAAATATCATTTGAAATATTTTTAAAAATGTTGAACTTTGCCAACAGGAAGTAGTAAAATATTAGTCAAGTTATTAGAAGACAGGCTACCACTGACTGGAGAAGGTAAAAAAATAACACGTCCTACAAAATAAATAGGCCTCAACACGCTAGTACATAATAACAAATGTCTTTCAAAAGTGATGACACATTACTAATGCAATGCATCGGACAGTGGTTTAGGTAAAACAAGGTGACTTTGTAATACACGGGTAAGTACAAATAAATAATTATGCAATAAATACTGGCGGCGGCAAATGTCCAGTAGTATGACAAGAATGTACAAATAACACTACAATAAATTAAGTTGACGTAACTGACTTTCCCCGATTCATGGAATAAAATGTAATGATTGTTATTTCTTCCATTTTAAGAAATATATATTAAAATCTGTAGATAAATTCAAACTGTTGTCAGTTTTTACATAATAAATAACAATTTAATGCGTCACGATGATCAACGTAATTTCCAATTAAGCCTAAAAAATTTAAAAATATATTGTTAATATCTCTTAAAATTACGCAAGTTTGTTAAGGATAAACTATCTTCACAAATTAACATTATTTGAATATATTTACATAATTTAATTAAAATCTCCACATATTACCAATTCATGGTGTAATAGTAGGTTATAATTTTAGGAAATTTAAATTACCAAGAACAATTTATAAAAATTAAAGTTAGGCCTGCTCTACGGTATGGCTGACATAAGGGAAGTCCATGACGATGTAAATACAAAAAATTCAATCATCTAGCGGCTATTTCAATTCAATTCCAATTCTAGGCCAAAAAGGATTTAAATGAAAATATTGCCATACTAAATACAAATTTCAACTCGTGACTGAACAAGCATACGTTTTCGAAAAAAATAAAATTACCTGGTTTCTGAGAACTTTATTTCAATGTATTTTATTACCACGAAACAACAAATATTAATGGAGGAGTCTACGTTGAAAACAATTTTATTTTTGAAGGATAGACTATTAAGAACATCTAGGCTATTTTACATAAATAAAAAATAAAAAGGAAAGAAATGCTCTAGAATGAGATCTTTCTTCAATTTGACAACAAATTTCATACATAAATTGACCGAAATACACCTAAATTATGATTTCTAAAACTATTTCTGGTTTTCAACTTCCGCCTTCATTTTCGGGGATAAAAGTTAACATTTTAAATCATTTTTACAAAGGATTTAATAAAAAATAAGCTGAGTTTGAGGGATTCAGGGACAAAAAAATTCCTGAAATTTGGAACACAAAATTTTTTACACTTTCTACTTACACAAACGTTTTTCTTCTACAAGAGCAAATTCTTCGGAGACAAGCGTTTGCAATCATAAACCAAAATGCCGCTCTTTGAAATAACTCGACAGACGACAAACTGAATCAGTCTCACAGATTCTTAAGCCAATACAAGAATACAAGAAAAATGTCTTTGGCATGGTGGACGACTTCTTTCATCTTCCCTTGTAGTACCAACTCCAGCAATCGATACGTGAGAGCTCTCATAAAAATACCAATGTATTCCAATTTACAGATTTGTACTTTCTCCAAATTATTTATTTTTCTCCATCGTTTTTGACACACGTAAATTGCTGATCAAATCCATCCGTCTAGTTTACTACACTTTTTATGCTCTACTAGATAAGAAAGCGCTATGTCTGGTAAAATTTTCGATGGGCTTGTGCTTTCGTGGTAAAACAAAATGTTTTTTTTTCAACATTGCGGCCTTAAAATGCATTCTAGAGCAAAAGTGTGTACAACCAAAGTTATATAAAATTTAAGAAATCTACAACTTTAATTTAAAGCATTTTTTCTAAAGAGCCTAGTTTAGCGCCATTCACTGATTTTCTATATGTTTACAGAGTCTGTATGTCTACAGACGTTGATTTTCATTTTGCATCATTCACTCATGATTAAAATTTGGTTTTTCATGTTATATTGTTTACTAATGCTCATAACAGGCAGATGGAGTGTTAAATTATTTGCACTCGATCTGCTAGTCCCAGGGCTACAAAAAATAGTTCTGTTTCTTATCACATGGTCAGCCCACTATATGACTAAAACATTTAAGAACAGATGAGGTAGAGGTGTAAAATACACTACTCAAGAGTTATCTTCTTTGAAAGTAATGAATTTAATTATACAGTCAAACCCTGTGGTGAATGAAGTAAACGTGTCATTTGCAGGATGGAAATTATATGCTTTTTAGAGGGCCTGGCATGCTGCTAAGCATACTTTTCCACTCAGTGAGGAAGATATGGTAAATAATCTCACTCTTCCTTTTACTTAGCCTCTAGAGGTTCAAACCAACCTTTCGGCTGATGACCTAAACAACACAATGTTTAATAATTAAACTTAAGTTATATTGTTCATTATTTACATTGGCAAGAGAAAGTCGTGTGAGTGTTTCAAACCAGATTTTTAACACAAACTTAAATAATAGTTACAGTACAAAAACACAATATTAAAAAATAAAAACAAAAAATAAACACAACCTATGTAAGCACAAGAAGTCGATTTATTAGCATCAATACGTCTACACTGATTAAAAAAAATTAATAAAAACCAGACTACGTAAGTGACGTCGTTGAACGTACGGAACAAAGTAACCGAAGAGACTTACTTACATATGGTAATTCCGCGTTTTCTCACGACCAGACATGTGGTTTGAGTTTTAAAACTCATCAAACACAATTTAATCTTATATAGGCTACTATTACGTGTAACTTATAACGTACTATCACTTTTTTTACTAGCGGATTGTAAAAGTAGACATTCTCATGTTACAAAAAGAAGAAAAATGTTACATTACACATAAACAATATTAAAATCTTAAGTACAACTGTACATAAGTTGGTTTTTATTTGAGCACAGTAGACGGATGTTAACCATTGCAATAGCTCCATAGTTATAACGGCCAATAAGATGTTAAAACACACCTCTTGGCATGTTTAAAATTTAAAACAGAATCCCTCGACTCATAAGTTAGTTAAATATTACAGATGAAATTATTTTGATCACAAACGGAAGTAAAAAATCACCGCAACAAGCAGAGTAAAAATTGGAAAAAATACATTAATGAGAGGTGTGTTAGATTACCTGAGTTCAAATCCGGTTAGGTATATTCATCACTCATGTCGTTTGTCTCTCTTCACCAAAAATGAATAATGTCCAAAACAATTAGAAGTAGAAAAAAAGAATTCGAAAAACGCATTGTATTCTGTGTGTGTGCGTGTGTGTGTGTGCGCTCGCTTCTAACTACACGATAGAAGTTAAAACTTGTATGATTTTCTAATTTAAAAAATATACATACATATAAATACATATACATTATTATATTATAATATAATGCCCATAACGGGTAGGTGGAGTGTTAAATTAATTGCATTCGATCTGTTGGTTCCAGAGTTACAAAAAATAATTCGGTTTCTTATTAGTCAGTCGGTTATTATTATAGTCAGCCAATTATGTGAATGAACTACTTAAGAAGAAGAGGTAGAGGTGTAAAAGACACTAGTCAGAGTTATCTCATCTGAGAGCAATGAATTTCACTATATAGCCAGACCCTGTGGTAAAAGTAGTGAAGGTGGCACTAGCAGGGTGGAAAGTAGATGCTTTTCGGAGGGCCTGGCATGCTCATAAGCATACTCTTTCAACTCGCTGTGAACTCGCTGTCTGAAGTCGACTGGAGCCGAGTATAGGTCATTTGTTCTAGCTAGAAGCTCTCCCTCCAACGTTCTGTGCCGCTGAGCTGTTCTGTTCAGTGGTGGGGGAAGCACCTCGTAGTTGTAACAGTAGTATACAGTTAGAAAGAGAGGGAATGATCATTAAGTGAGAAGGAGACAACACTTGCCCCTTGAAACTATCCCTACTCTACCTACTCGCCCACCCCTTACAAGCTTCTTTCTAAAACAAATGTACTATACACCCGCTTTAGCGTCACCGACCCGAGCGTGACGGTTCAGTTTCGTTCACTGTTCAGAACAGGCCGTGAAGTCGCTGGCTGATATCAACTGGAGACCCGATTCAGCGTCACCGACCCATTTTGTTAAAAAAATATTGTTAAAGTGATACCTAAAACAAGTAAAATATGTAATGGAATCGGGAAAACCAATATAATATATCACTTTATTTCATGCACCCCTCGATAACTTAGCAATAATTCCGGCGCTCCCGAGGGTTAAATTGATAACTTACGTTAAAAAGAACAGTATAAAACAATATTATAATCTACCATTAATTTATTCTCAGTTTCAAGAAGAAAATAATATTATTTCCAAACTCCGATACGGTTTCATGTTTCAGTTACTTTGACGGTACGTAATAACTTTATTAACTTCTTCCTCAGAGTAAAATTAATTATGTACATCTACTGAAAGGGTATACGTATATGAATACAGGATAATGTAATTAAAGTACGCACTGCTTCGGCTTTGTAGAATTACCGATGTATAGGAAAATTTAATTACGAATTTAATACCACAGTTAGAGAGTAGACTGGATTAATTACCTCATGTTATTCAAACATATAAAATCAGAAATGGGAAAAGTAGGTATTTAAATTCAAAAGCAAAAAAAATCAAAATAACGGTCTTTACAACTTGTAAAATTTATTTTGAACATTTACAAAACTAAGAACTGTAAATACTCAAAATTGTATTGGGTTTTTCTTTTATTTTATTCTTTCGAATGACTAAGATAAAGTGTGGATAAACTAAGTGGTTAAAATCTAATACAATACATTAATAATTATACTAATATCAATAGTACTACACTGTTGTTGTTTAGGTCATCAGCCAAAAGGCTGGTTTGAACCCGTAGAGGTTTTACTAAGTAAAAAGAGGAGTGAGGTGGTTTACCATTGCCTTCCTCACTGAGTAGAAAAGTATGCTTATCAGCATGCCGGGCCCTCTGAAAAGCACATATTTTCCACTCTGCAAATGACACCTTCACTTCATTCACCACAGGGTCTGGCTGTATAGTGAAATTCATTACTTTCAGAGGAGGTAATTCTGACTAGTGTCTTTAACACCTCTACCTCTTCTGTTCTTAAATGATTCAGTCATTTAATTGGCTGACCATGTGATAAGAAACAGAACTATTTATTTTAGCCCTGCAACGAACAGATTGAGCGCAAATAATGACACTCCACCTGTTTATTATGGGCAAAGTACTACACTACAAAATCATATCATTGTGAGCTTGAAGGTAGATGGAGTTATCCATAGTACTGCCGATCGTATTTTCCATATATGCTACTTGTACGATTACCTCGGGGACAAGCATAAGAGTACATTAAAACGACAGATGTATCTATAAATACGATATACCTTACTGATTTATTGTATTTGCGTATTTTTCAGTTCAATGTACAGTTTACTTTATTTATTTATCCTATGAAATTACCTTACATTATTTTTACTTATACCTGTACACGCGTATGGCTGGAAGAGAGGCGAGAGGAGCTATTAATAATGCTCGACGTTGAAGAAGCCCGACGATTGTAGCATAGTGTTATGTAGGTAATTAGATAATTTAGCCTAGAAAATCTACGATGGCTCAAACGGTAACGTTAAGGCACCACATAAAATTTTCTGCTAAATTTTAAACGAATAGTATCAGGTTAATGTTGTTTTGGTCAATAGCCAAAAATTTGGCACTAAATGTATTAATGAGTAAAATGAAGATTGAAGTGGTTTACTGTTGCCATCCCCATTGGGTCAAAAATTGACTGTGCATCAATATTTATCAAGCCTCTTTTTAACACTTACTTTCTGCCTTGTAAATGACACCTTTATCTAATTCATACCACGGTCTCGGTGTGCAATAAAATGCACCTTCTTTCAGAAGAGATAACTCTGATTAGTGGCACTTACATCTTTACGAATGGCAGCGGATAATTATCATAAAATAGGGTTCCTTAATCACCCAGTTCCCAGAAGGGTGTAGCTCTACGAAACTGTGCGGACAGGGAATCCAAAAAGCTATGGTAATCAGGGATCAATGCGGGAAGCGGAGAAATCTGTAGCACCCACGCAAAAAAACAGTATTTTAATTGATCATTTGAGAATAATTAGAACTACTTTTTGTAACACTGAAACTAGCCTTTCGATACCAATTTATTTAACACTTAACTTCCTTGTGACAGTATGGGAAGTAATTAGTGGGAGTTATAAAAATATGCTTAATTCCAAGTCATCGCTAATAATTTTAAGATACTGCATTTTATAGAATACGTTTTAATACTATTTTTAGAATACTAATAGTTAGAATACTACTTTTAATCCAAAACAACCTGTTAATGCAACACACAAACTCTGATATATTCTACAATTTAGAAATGTGTTTACCCTGAAGGAAAATGACGAAATCTCTTGTACAAGTATCTAAATCTGACATATGTCTAGACGGCAAACAACTACATAATCACCGACTCTAAGGAAATGCTATTTATAACACCAATAAAATTGATAGGGAAAATTTACCCGAACAGGAAAATTATTTCTGCTTAATAAATCATTTTAAAATAACTATAAAATGAATCAATTTCCTTAAAAGTTGATTGGATGAAATTTTTAAAAGAAATTTTTCTACGTAGATGATTTATTTGTTTAAGGTGCAGCAGTATTAAGAATTAAAAAAATTACGTCATCTAAAAGCGACAAAATAAAATGATTAGAAGAATAACATGTAGGTTACAAAATACTTGTATTCTATAATAATCCATTAAATGCAATACGGAGAGATATAATTAACCATACCTGTAAAAACACCTTTATAAATAATAATAACCATAACAATGTATCGTAAGGATTATGATTATAGTATAATAATTACGTGGCATATCATTGTCGCTTCTTTTATCTACCAGGACAAAAATTATATCATTCTTAATACCGTAGTTAAATTTTATATTTATTACTGGGCGAATATAGATAATAAATCCTTTCATTTAAATATTTGTTAAGTTATTTTTAGAACAAATGATTCATAAATTTAAATAATTGTACGAACAAAACGAGTTGTTTCAGCAATAATACCGCAAACAAAAATTAAGATTCATATCACATCAAAAATTTAACTATTTGTGTCGTTCATTAACGTTATTTGTTATTCAGAGCAAGAATTGTGCTTTAAAGGAATTTGAAATTATCATCTGTGTGGTAACTATCTAGAATGATATACTGAAAGTTTTGGATTCGATTCCCAAGATAAATCTGGAGATAACCTTAACGTTTTTACACTGTCAAGTTGGTTCAAGCCCAGAGTAGGTCTGATCACTTACAACTATTACAGTTACTTCGATAATAAACTTCCACAACTTTGTTTTCGTCGTTTACGACCATTTTCGATGAAGTAAAGAAACTTAAGATATTTATGGATGCTCTTTCTGCAGCACAGATTTTCAGCACTCCTCGTATTCTTTGTGGAAGGTCTTAAAATCAGTAATCAGTAGTCTGATTTGGTTTTGGTTGTTAAGGTATTTCGATTTACAGTGGAGCGTCAGTTATCCGAACTAATTGGGACCAGAGCGGTTCTGATAACCAAATAGTTCGGATAATCAAATACACTAAATACTGTAATTTGATACACTGTACCTAACAATGTAATATAACCAAAACGGTAACAATGATTTATAACCTAAATAATTAAAAGGTTAATGAAGGCTAACATAAACTTAAGAAAAAAAACACTAACATATGTATTGCATTTATTGGAAGTTTAGAGTAATAAAGATTATAAAAACAAACAGAAAAATACAGAATTTCGAAACCGAATAAATTAACGAAATAAATTACGGTAAAATCCTTTTAAAATATTTGTTAACGCAACTTACATACTATAAATTTTTTTTTTTTAATTTTGAATTTTCTTTTGAACTATGGCTGAATTTTCATTCGTAGCAGCAACATCTCTCATTCTTTTAAGTAAGAATGCTGCAGCATCACTAAATTCAGGATGTTTTTTGCATCGTAGTACTGCGTTTCTAGGGCAGAAAAGCCCTCTGCATGAGTAAATAACTATTATGTATTATTACGTATTTATATTCATCATATTACGTATTTTTTCCATCGATTACGGTTCGGATGACTGACGTTCGGATAATCGACGCTTCTGTGTATTTCAATTTCCTAAATATCTTTTTTGAATTCTTTAAACCTTAGGTATATATTGATATTAGTTTTAATGTATGTTTTTGAATAGCAATCTTCGTTTTCTGTTCATTACCATTAATCGTTCGTTTTTTTGTACAATTCTCTTCTGATAACCACACTGTCCGTCTACTATCTTTGGACCCATTATCTTGCAAATGATCTTTCTCTTAAATTTATATAGTTCTCTAAAACTTCTAGGCCCATCTAAGAAATGCAGTTGCGTGAATTTCTAATTTTCAATATCGGTCTATCTCGGGAGTGCCTTCTTTTTATACCTGCGAGAACTTCAGATGTTCGTATCTCACCTGCTGTTATTCGCTTCCATTTCATAATATTATCCCTACGGTATATTCCAATTTTTCCATACTTTGCCTTTAAGTGACGTATATACATAAAGAAGAAGTATACTTCAGAAAACTAATTGTAATAAATCCAGCGTTTTATTTGGTGCACTATTATTGACAAAATACACAAATATAGGTAACGCAATATAAGTTGACGATCGTCAGCGAGAGTAAGACTGGACTATGCGGGGGTTGGAAGTGCTACTATATATGGTTTTCTAAATACATCATAGCGACAGCAGTAACCATGACATCTTATGCTTTCGGGTTGGCCGATGTAAGTAGGATAGATAGTATACTGTCCTCCGCATGATAGGCGCAATCGTCAACTTATAGTGCATTACCTATTCAGGTTTTCTTTTCTTTTAAAGAGTGGGAAAATAAAAAAAGCTATTCAAAATTACAAAAAAGTATTAGAGGTTATTAAATGTAAGGTCTAAACCAACAATAAAATTTACAAACAGCAAAACAATCCTTAAATGATTCTAAACACACACAAAACACATTATTTTGCCTACTTTTATTAATGTCCGTAAACAATATGATAATTTTATTAAAGTTAAATTACTTAAAAAAAAAACTTTTATAAAACGTATTATGATTAAACGAGTGTGAAATTCCCACCTTAATTATTACTCATTTTAAAAATTTTACAATACGAAATGAATGAGGAATTTACATCAAGAAAATTTATTTTAATATACAATTTTATGCTTATGAGCTTACGTCAATTGGACCATTAAAATAATATTCCATTCGCAATTACAATACATTATCATTAACAAGTAATTTATTCATTTAAAAATTAAAAATAATTTAATTACTAACAATAAAACAGTTAACTTACCTACGAAGAATTCTTCATAGCATGCAGAAAAACATTTAAGAACTCGATTCTGTTTAAGCGAACAGTATTGTAATATAAGCTATAGGGATTTTTTACTGCGAGTAAAAAATCCCAAAATTCTGACGGTTAGGACTCGATTTTCTCACCTTATTCAAATTCGCATTAACATTCTGGTAATTATCGACTACTACGGGTTATGGAACACAGGTTTTCAATTTGTAGGCCTAATAATTTCCAGATCCTAGCCGGGAATCGAACTCGGGACATTCCGCTTAGCAGGCTAGCGCGCTAACCACTACAGGAGACGATCACTCGAAAATTACATTCATGGAAAATTACAATTTAATAAAAAAAATACTGCTTTGATAATTGTATGATTCGGTTTTAAATTTTACAGCACTTGGTTTATTAATGCTACAAAATAATCACGTAATATCTAGTAAGAAATGTAATCTTAGATTTTAAAATCTCCAAGTTAAAAATATTTCACAACGCCTTTTCTAAATAAAGTAACATTATTCTAAGAAATAAATAATTTACTTATTGAAAAAATTTCAAATATTTAAATTAGTAGGTACTGTTGATTTAGCAAAAAATGTTTAACAAACAAGGCTACTACATTTACAGACAAAAGCGCCATTATTTATTTGCATATAAATGACTACTACATTATAATGAAATATGACCCATTATGAAATATTTAAGCTCACAGCATTTTCTTGGAATTAAATAAAACACCATACTTTAGTCAGCAGTTCATAAAGAAATAAAAAAATGAGTGTTAATTATCCGAGGAAATGTTATGAATATTTGTACAAAAGAGCATACATTATTACTAAAACATTCAAAACTGAAATGAAAAAAATTGTCACCTTGTTTGTGATTAAAATTTACTTTAAGTTACCTTTCTGAAGGTAAATTACCTTATTAAGGTAACAAAAGTCGGAATATCATAGTTCAAATAACTCACCACATAGGCCTACCAGTAATTTTGTTAACTATTCACAATATTGATAAAGATTTGTTAGATCTATTTAATTCATTAAAACCTACGTTTTTAAAAATGTATTTAATTTAAATATGAATGTGTATCAAATGATAGGTGTTTTTAACTTATATTCGTATATTTACAACTGTGAATTCGCAACCAGTAAATTTTATGATAATAATAGAAAACGACATAAACAATTACTTTAAGGAGAACAATATTCAACAATAAGACTTTCACGGGATACATACGTATAAATGTATATGTAGGTTATGCCATACATCTATTTAAACCTTTAGAAAGAAGCCTTGCGGGTTTTGAGGTAAATTTCGTGAGTCGGTTTTCTTTTTCAGGATTTATTTTGAAACGCGTGTATAACGAAGGGAAAATCGTTAATATATAATATTTTTAGGTCATTATGTAACGTTTCGTTTTTGAGGTACGAAGGGGTATTGCAATAATGAGCAAGACATTTAGATTGTATACGTTGTAGTTTGTTAGTAACGGGAGAATTATTAGCACTGTATATAAAAAACAAATACTAAAATTTGTTATTCTACGTTCATTGTGTAATTCGCAAGTCAACACGCTTCGTTAGAGTAATAAAAATAGAATGAAACGTTTTTAAATTATTAAATATCTGGTTCATGATCAGTTTACAATTACTGATTAAGAACAATTCAATTAATGGTCACCTGTGCGGTTAAGTGGTTAGAGCGTTAAACTGCGCTGCATACTGCTAAGTGAAAAGACCCGGGATCAACCATATCTACGTTAATAATTACCGATTCCGTACCGTAAACCATCGAAATCGCTAGTAAAATCTGAGCAGTTTGACGTAAAAAAAAAGACCTTTTATCTGTACAACGTAAGCCATTCAGCAAGGCGTTTCGTAAAGCAGCTTCTGGTTATTTTACAAATAATTAAATCACGGAAATTTTGAATAACAGAGCTAAAAGGAAAAGTGACTATTAATTTTGAAAAAAAGAATTAAAAATTTCAGAAGGACGGCGAAGATATTCTGTTAAATTGGGTTTTCCGAATACATAAATATACACGGTAAATAAGCGTAATTAAAAACCCGAATATGAAAATTAGTTAAAGTTAAGATAACACTGATTAAAAAGATACTATAATTTTATCACGTGGTAGTTCTTTAATATAACAAATTAAAGGAAAATCTTCAACACAGTTTTTTTAAGTAAATTAATTATTCAGGAACATAAAAACACGATGACGGAAGAGGGAAGACCAACTAAAGAGATAGAGTATCAGTTATAGAATACCACAGTCCAAAAGTAAACCTGTGTCAGTGGTAGTATGTCATGGGAGCCTGTGCATTCCCGTGACCGACGGCGGCCTTGCGCTCCGCAGCAAGGACACTATACCGCCACAATCCACATACACATACACAGAGACCGGTCTGCAGGTATTTAATACTGCTTCATATTTAAAATTACCTTTAATAACAGATTAATCTATTTACTGATCAATAACTTCCTACCCGTAATACAAGTTGATTACATTTACTGGTGCACTTTTCTACGAATCTATCAAAAAAAGAACACAAAACCCGTTCATCGAACTTCTAGTAATATCATTAAACTAGATTAAGGTCTTATTAGAATTGACTAATTTGGTTAATTACTCAAATATTTACCTGGAAAACCAGATATAAAATTTAATTATCTACATATACTTATTAAATACATTCTTTTTAAAACTATTACAAAGTATATTGTAACTTCCAATACCTCGAATAAATTGTACCACTAATTTGTTGAGGTTATGTTTTAAAGAGCAATTTATAATGAATTACTGAACAGTTCATCGAAAATACGTATTGTATTTTTACCAAGTTTTAGTGTTTTTAGTAAAGGGTTTTCCTATATTTGTACTTGGTCTCCAGTTTTTCCGTTTAGGGCCAATTTTAGATCGCATGAGGTGACTTTAGACATTTCTGGGAGCTCTTTTTGAAGCCCGCATTCTCATGATTCGTTCATATAGCTTTTCTACTTTCTTTGTCCACCCGGTGTTCAGTTTTTGCTCTTCGTGGATGCTCTTAAAGTCCGTAATTAGCTGTCTTGAATTTGGTCGGTTCATTAAATTTTCTCGCTTTTTCTCATTATCCTTTCTGACTTCTTTAAACAATTTATCCGGACACCTTACGTCTATTGTTTAGTGTCTTAAAAATTTGGTTTGTCAACCGTTTGTCATCCATTCTATTGGTCTTCATTAAAATGTGGGTCAAATTTAAATAATGAGATCTTGGTCTCCAGTTAAATGATGGAAGAGAGTTTTTTACTACTCATAGACTCTTCCCAATATTTGCTTTTTGATGCATATATATACACATTTGTTTTTATTTAACTTGACAAATAAAAATTACTCGTTTCGAGAATTTTAAATAATTTTTTTAACCTTTACTCAAGAAATTCACAATCTGTTAGATACAATCAGTGAATATGTGTTATTGTTTAGGTCATCAGCCGAAAGGCTGGTTTCAATCCCTAGAGGCTTTACTAAGTAAAACGAGGAGTGAAGTGGTTTAACAATGCCTTCCTCAATGAGTGGAAAAGTAGTTATCAACATGCCAGGCCCTCCGAAAGTATCTACTTTCCACCCTAAAATGACATCTTCACTTCATTCACCACAGCGTCTGGCTGTATAATGAAGTTCATTACTCTCACAGGAGATAACTCTGATTAGTGTCTTTCACACCTCAACCGCTTCTGTTCTTAAATGCTTCAGTCATATGATTGGCTGACAATGTGATAAGAAACAGAACAATTTTTTGTAGGCCCTGAAACCAACAGATCGATTGCAAATAATTTAACACTCTACTGCTTGTTATGGAAAACAGTGTATACAACACAAAATATGAAACAATTAACAAAAACATTTTTAAAAAAATGTGAGTGGAGACACAGTCCAGTGACAGAACTCCAACGTGAATAGATAAGTAAATAGACAATTTAAAAGCGTATTAAAATCTACTGGAAATTTGGTGTCATATTTCTACGAACGAATTATTGTTAATTAGTATCAAAAAATAACAGATCTGATAGATAATTGTTACCACCACTCATCAAACGTAAAGATTATAAAATGTATATTTATAAAGTAATCGTATTACTCCAATGGGAGTAAAAAAATACAGAATTATCAAGCCTTTAAAAAAAATATATAAATAATTATTATCTCCGGCTTATACATTTTACACAGGAAAGTTAATAACAAGATAAAGAGGAAGGCACCTTTACAGTAGGAAGAAACAAAGGTCAAAATAAATAACTAATGAGCAAAAAGTAAAGTTAAGTTTAATTATTACTTGCATTATAAAGCTAAATCGAAAAAAAATATTGAGACTGATCCTTTATATCATGAACCGCTCAGTTTTCGCATTATTATTCTTTATTATTATTATTATTATTATTTTGCTTTTACGGCCATATTAGACCACTCAATCAATTTTTGGAGGCTTTTCTCCTAGCCCAGTAATCTCTCATCACTTGGGCTCTTCTTTCCCGTTCTATTATTCTTATTATATTATTCGTATTATTATTCTTTATTATATAATAATATTTCCAATTAAAACAGGGCAATAACGCCATTTTTCTCCATTTATTTACACACTATACTTGATATATTTTAAATAATTTTAGCAAATACAGGTTTTTACTGTTCTGCTGATTTACTCTTCACACCCTGGCGTTTCAGAACGGGTATACGGGGTGGTGTTTCAGTCAGTATTCTGTGGTATAAGCCCAACAAATTAGTGGCGTTTTCATTGTAGTGAATAAAAAACCATTTAACTATTCTCCCTCCCAAAAAAGGAAAAATGTAAATGTGTAATGTAGTTATATAGGTAACTTATTATTTGTAGTAGTAAAGATCCTTTTTAGAAGTTGAGAAATAAAATATTTATGAAGGAATTTACAGAAACATTTATGATGTGTTATCTGAATTATGAAAGAAAAAGGACATATCTAAAAATAAAAATATTTTTATAAAAAAATTGGGATCAAGAGAATAGACAAGATAATCAAATTTTTCTTAAAAGTTTCATCTTTTGAATTCAATACCTATAGAAGGAACTACACTGTAACTACATTCTTTCTTAAATGACTAAGATAACCGTACCCTTTTAGATCTTGGACAATAAAACAAATACGGTATTTAAAAAACTGTAACACAATTTAAAAGAGATCCTGTTTGATATACTATAGTAATTCCAGAAAACAATTTTTAAAATAAATCCTTGACAGCAAATAAGTGCAAACAGTTGAAGTAAGGTCGCTTTCACAATAATTAATGGCATTAAATAAAAGGTAAAACAACTGCGGAATGTTTTACTACAGGCCATTACGTTTACAAATGAGTCACTTTAAATAGTAAGGACTTTAAAGTGGTTAGATTTACAATGAAGTGCACCTGTGTGCAGTAGGCGCACGTGGTATTTGCTAACCGCATGCTATAATAATTGCAACAAGACATCTCTTATTTGTATATAAATTATCTCGTGAAATAACAATCACGCTGTTGCACTTAATGACCTTCGTTAATAGTAATACATGAATATCATACGCAATTATTAAATTTAATATTAATACAGTATGAAAATAGACAAATAAGTTCTATTATTAAACCATTTTTCATTTCAAACCAGAACAATTAGTTTCTATAACAATGACCATGGACAACCATTCTGACATTATAACTCCGTGATTACGAAAAGGTACTCCTACATGGGAACATTCCTTAACGCTAGGTTTCTATTTAACTTCCCAGCGCATCTCCTTTAAACCATTTTCAGTCAAGCAGCTACAGCCTACATTATATAATTTATCACTTGTCCGTAATGTTTTCAATTCTTAAAATATATTTTCTGTTTCATTTTCCTTTCTTCTGAATACTGTTTAACTAAATGTATTTGTTCGTCTATTACAGGATCATGTACTTAAGAATTAATATTTATTGCCGCGTAAAATAAACATAATTTTATATGCGACAAGTCATACATAAATTTATAATAAAAGAAATGAAAAGCATGCTACTCCAAGAAAAACAAACTGTTCCGGCATTATACAAGGTGGAACCATTATACGGCATTATAAGGTGGATCGTATTTCAAATAAGTTATGATCATACATAAAACCCCCCTGAGATAACAGGGTCTTGACTGAACTTCCATTGGTCAGTTACAGTATTGTTTTCACTAATTGAAATTTACCAAAATAAGTTTTTTTTTCATAAAATTTAAAAATAAAATTGGAGCCTACTAAACAATAATTATAAGTAGAGGAATTTACAACAAGTTCAACAAAATATTCATTGCACTCTACAAGAAATTTATAATAATAAAATATTCACGCCTGCCAAACTTAAAATTTAAATTACACCACTATGTTCAAATTTTAAAAGCAACGCTAGCTTTTATAGGCGAGAAATCACTTGTAGATATTTATCAAGGATCTGGAAAATTATAACACGATCAAACCCACCGTTTCTTAACCCAAGGTAGTCATAAATGACCAAGATGTTGATGCGAATTTAAATAATAACTAAAAGAAAAGAAAAAAGATATTTATCATTCACATTAAGAAAAATAGAAAACTAATAAAAGGTTCAGAATTTAATTCTTTAACAATTGTGTCTGAATCAAATGTTTTTAAATTTCGGAAAATGACCAAAACAAAAATTGTCTTTTTGTGTGCATTCCTTCTTCAAGGTAAGTACTGTTTTAAAAGAGCCTATAATAACTTTTATTTAAAACAATTTTCGAAACTCGTTTAAGTTTTGATAGTTTTATATTTCAGACTGTTCCAAATTCAAGTAAATTCTAAAAGGAAAACACGAGTAAATTATATTAAAATACTACATTTGGTATGAGATAAAAAAAAGTGTAACAGAAAAGTTATTTCACCAACGTACATTCTGATTTTCTATTAACAAATTATTAATACTTTTTAACAGTTTTTCGACTTCAAGAAAATATATTGAAGATTATTTAACTTGTACAACTAAATTTAACTATCATTTATTAATGTCTAGTAAGGAATAAACGAAACAGAATATGTTTTCATTCAAGAGAAATAAGTCAGGTATAGAGTAATTTATAATGCCTGATAAGTAGGTTTCTAAAGGAGTACCTACCTTAGCCGACTCTGATAAATTCTGTTTAATTGGTTACAGGATGAAAGAGATAAAGTGATCTCACGCGTAGAACAGAACAAGATGAATAATAGATATTATTCGTAAGCGAGCACTTCTGATTTACAAAATAAATTTGATACGGTTCCTAAAGATTAATACGACAAGTTTCGCCTATCAAATTATTTACAAGATTTCGTATGAAGGACCATACAACATCATTCTTAAAAAAGCTACCATGAATTAGTGGTGTATAAATTGTGATTACTATACGATTGGATTTTATCACCATATGGGTGATATCAAAATCTGAGAATGATTCCAGACATAATTATAAAGTAAAAATTGAAACAATCAACAGTCATTAAACTTAAGTATTAGTGGCTTCTAGACTTACATAGTACTGATATTTAATCAAGGAGAAAGGTCAGGGATTGATAAAGAAAGAATCCTGACCTTAACCGTCCCCCACAATAATGTAAACAATAAAAAATAAACAAAGTAAATTATATATTTTATATTATTTTTAATATTAAGTAATGCTTATATCTTTTTGTTCTTTCCGATTATAAATCAATATCCACTCACTAAATGAACGACAATCATTTGTTTTCGTAAATTGGTTTAATGAAATCAACAAGAAAAGTTAATTAACAAACAGAAATCTGACTAAAAGTTTATACAAGTTAATAGGCTATATTATGCCCCAAAACAGCCAGGTGGAGTGTTCAATTTTTGCACTCGATCTGCTAGTTCCAAGGCTAAACAAATAGTTTTGTTTCTCATCAAATGCTCAGCCAATTACTGTATGATTGAAGGATTCAAGAAAGAAGAGATACAGGTGTAAAAGATACTAATCAAGAGTTATCTACTCTGAGAGTAATGAATTTCATTACAGCTAGACCATGTTCCGAATGAAGTGAAGGTGTCATTTGCAGGGTGGAAAGTAGTACTTTTTAGAGGGCCTGGTATGCTGATAAGCATACTTTTTCACTTAGCGAGGAAGGGAATGGTAAATCATCTCACTCCTCGTTTTACTTAGTAAACCCTCTAGAGGTTCAAACCGGCCTTTCGGCTGATGACTTAAAAGAAACAGGATATATTATTAGCAAATAATTTAAAGCTGAAATTATAAATTTACTACGTTTCAGGTGACTGAATAGAACTGAAAAAAATATTTTTTCGTTTCAACAACATGGCGGTTAATGACGGTTATGTTGATTTTTGATACCTTATTTATTAAAAATGGTGTGAGCTTCTAACATTCATCGTGATATTAACTTTTCGACGTTATATCCCTCATACCATTCAATGGCAATTTCCCTTTTCAAACGCTTTTGTACCTAACTGTTGTAATTCTATAATATTTGCTAATGAATTACACTGCAATTAAAACTATAACAGATATATTTCATATTTCTCATAATTACCTAAATTAAATTACCCATAAGTATCTACAACTTCTAAGCTAAATATATTCAAGGAATGGAGAATGTTTTCATTATCTCTAACTGCAATTAATAACAATCTAAAATTACCTTATACAGCTGTTAGTATATGGACATGTTTTCAAGAACATAAATGTGACATTAAGGGTACTAATGACAGATTGTGAGTAATTACGTCTACCGCGCCTTAAACATACGTAAATATGTTTGACATTCAATTCAAGAGATCTTAATAATGAAATAAATTCTCTCATAATTAAAGTAAATCATAGAAGTAACCGTATAAGGCAAAACTAAGGCAAAGAAATTATACGAACAAACTTCATATTGTATTGAATATAAATTACAAGTCCGGTGAGTCGTTAACTTATTTTAATTCACAGTCCAAATACAGCTGCATAACAATTGAATATAAACTAGATAAGATTATGTAATCTATATTTGATTTTAGGATTTAAACTGAATATCCGAAGACTTGATATGAAAAAATGTAATCCGTAAAGAAACTTCCGAAATGATTGCGCTACGTTTTAAAAAAGAACAGATTACAGTGACAAGTATAGCTCTAAATTTAATCTCAACCCTAAATGGTAGAAAGATTAAAATAATCGTTGATAATAGTTATTTTATAATACAAGGTTTTATTGTATCACTATAACAATAATGAAAACCGTTGTAAAACATAAATACAAATAATTGTCATGTAAACAATATAACAATACAATCATTGATATTAAGCAACATCTTTAGTAGATGTCAACTTCTGCGTAAACAATGAAAAATACAATTAAATATCAGAAGTCAAACAACAAAACTTATACGTGTACGCGAGAAGTATTCTGGCTGAAGATTGTATAAAAGAAACTAATATTAAAATAAGAACAGGGATGGAAAAAGAAGCGTTTAATTGAAAGAAAAACTTATTAGCTAAGGAAACGTTCATTAAAATGTTATGTTTGGAGCGTACTGATTTACGGATGGGAAACATGGACGATTATGAAAAAATAAAGACTAGAGTTTTTTAAAATGCGTGTATGGAAACTTTTAGCCAAAAATTAAATAGATCGATAGAATTAAGCGATGTACAAGTAATTCGAAGACTGGGAATGAAGTGAAATTCAATGACACCATTCGAAGGTGGAAACCTACAAATTGAAGCTCGTAATTAGGTAAATGAGAGGAGTTCTACTTAGAAATACGTCAGAAAGACCAATAGAAGGCGAGAGGAAAAAAGAACATAGAAGAATAAAAGTTACATACGGTTTAAAGAGTGTGAGCTATCAATAAATCAAGATTCCGACGGAAAACCAAACAAGCAGGAGCCAAACATGGTGCAAGTGAACTGCCTACGAGCAGATAAAAGGATGATGATGATGATGAGTCAAAAAACTAATAACAATAACTACCTAGCAATCTCTAACCTCAGAGGAGTTACGTTAAAATTGGGTTTGCAAATACCACTAGATGAACAAAATATTAGGCTACTATTTAATACACATGCTGAGTAATGGAAACTATTAAAAAAGAAGACGAAAATTTTACGAACACCTGCATAGAATGACAACCTGTTGACAAAACAAAATTTTAAGACGCAAAACAATAGACGTAAGATGTGAGGTACGGTGGTTTAAAGAAGTCATAAAGAATATTGAGAGAACCGGAATAAATGGTGACAACGTAATGAACCAAACCGAATTCAGACAACTAATTACAGACTTTAAGGGCTTCCATTAAGAGGAAAATCGAACACAGAGTGGACAGAAGACAGGAAAAAAGCCTACAGTCTGAGAATGTAGGCTGGAAAAAAGAGCTTCGACAAACGTCTAGTCACTTCATGTGGTCTAAATAACCTCATACGAGGAAAAAATACATGCCGAGTTTTCAGACTGTTTTAAATTTCGTTCTGAAGTTTAATACTATGTATAAAATACATATTTTTTGTAAAGTTACCCCTTATCCGCGAGGTTGGTATTTAAACTATTTTCCTCTTTGTAATATAAAGATAAAACTCATGTCGATTTTAATAACTGTGGCTCTTCGGGAAGGTATAGAAATAATAGGTTTGGGATCTTTCATTTTTACTCCTTACAAGATGCAAATCGTTAAAACGGAAATTTGGGTTTTCTACTTAACCATAAGGAACAAACTTGCGAATTATAAGTAATAAGATGCTAAGTAATTTATGTGAGTGATATATTTATATATGAAGATTAGAATTTTTTACGCAATTAAATTCGTCAAGTTGAAAAATTCTAGACAAATTTATTTAAAAATTATTTTATTTTATTCAGGAATGTAAGATACGAATACTTAAAATAATATTCCACGTAGATTGACAGGCAGTAAGCTCTTCTGTACAGTTTATTCTGAAATGTTTTTTTTTCTTCTAAAAACTCCCACGCTGCTATCGTTTGGATGACAATTGTCAGAGGTAATCTCGCAAAAAAACTCAAGAAAACATAAAAAAATATATATATTTTAGAAAAAATTCCCAACCTGATATTATTGTAGGAGTATTATTATTACAAAAAAAGCTTCAATATTGTACCTGTTTCTCCTGTTCATTTATAGTATTTTCATAATCTCACAAATACATAAAAAATAAAATAATATTCTACCTCTTATATAAGACTTGTTAAAAAGAAAGAAGAGGATATCTTTGACAATAGAAGTTGAATGGAGATAATAATAGCGTGAGGCTTCTTTCGCTCTGGTTATAACAATGAAAAATACGACGCGGTCTATAACCCTAAGCTTCACATTACAGGTTTGGTAAGATCTTCTGGTAAAATGTCCTCAGTTTCCCCCCAGTTAGCAAGTAACCGCGAGTATGAAATTGATACCATGAGGGACAGCCCAGGTCTTCATTCCCACAAAACTAGTTTTGATCTAAAAATTCACTACACCGTAGAACTGCACTGTGCTGTCATTTTACCTACTTAAGCTTCAGTCGCTCATTTGTCGGTCAAAGCCGCTTGCGACTCCGATAATTCAATACTACTTAAAAAAATTAAAACTAAATAGGAAATCTTCTGAAATGGGTAACACATCCTTCTCTTGAAACGGAAATTAAAACATATGATCCACATATTATATCGTTCGTATACTAGACAATTAGTCGTTCCGACAAAGCAACCATTCACTTTTGCTAATCTACTCGTATTAACAATTAATAAATTAAACATCACCTTTTTCAGAAGTCTAAAATACAGATTTGTAAATTTAAAACGTTTTATATAGGTTTAAAAATTCTCCAAAACGTTTAAAACAAAAAATCGTAAATTTGTATTAGCAAAGTGATACTGAACTTTCTTTGAATTTACCGATTTAAATCTTCTCAAAAAAAATATCGATGGAAATCTTTTGGCGTTTATTTGTTATCGGGAACTGTCCACTATTGCCCAAACTTGGTCCACTATACCCAAAATTCCAAACTGAAGGATAGTAACTCCGAAAATTTAAGTAAATACGTTTTTGTCAGAAAAATAAAATTATTTGTTTAAACTCGGTTTATAATTTTACGCACTACTTTTACGAGTGAACATTGTACTCACTCTATTTAGAATCATTTTCAAGTTTGCCGGACAGCGATGACTCAGCGTATATGTACAATATACGGTGACTTATTGTACATAGGCCTACCTACTTTTCAGTTATATTTAGGGATAGCTGAACCGTAGCAAGAGAAACCCCGTAATTTCTTAAATACTGCTTATACTATACTACTTTAATCACTTAACTTTGGAACTGATGTAAACAAATCATATAAGCGTACGGTTAAAAGAATGAGTCTAACGAACCCGATGGTCTGAATCGGTCTGTATGCTTCTGGTACAGTAATAGGCTACTTCAGTACTTTTTGTGTTAAGTTCAGTGCTTTATTAAAATTATCACAGCTACATATAATTTCAATTAGATGCGAATTTGCTCTCGCAGTTGGGATGGCCCGCGCTAAGCATTACAAAATTACGCATCCACCCAACAGCAGAGCTGTTCACAACAGTTTCAAAATGGAATGAACTATAATTTACTTAACAATTATTAATTTTTTACATACAATTATTTTTTTGTTGAACTATTATTAACATTAAATATAATTTAAACGTTTTCGAGATTCATCATGTGGTGGTGTGCCCATAACAGGCAGGTGGAATATTAAATTATTTGCACTCAATCTGCTAGTTTCAGGGCTACAAAAAATAGTTCTGTTTCTTATCACATGGTCAGCCAATTATATGACTGAGTTATTTTAGAACAGAAGAGATAGAGGTGTAAAAGACACTAGTCAAGAGTTATCTCCTCTGAGAGTAATGAATTTCATTATACAGCCAGACCATGTGCTGAATGAAGTGAAGGTGTCATTTGCAGGGTGGAAAGTAGATGCTTTTCAGAGGGCCTGGCATGCTGATAAACATACTTTTCCACTCAGTGAGGAAGGCCTGGTAAAGCACATCATTTCTCGTTATACTTAGTAAAGCCACTAGAGGTTCAAACCAGCCTTTCGGCTGATAACCTAAACAACAGCAACATGTGGTAGTCTTGATACCTTGAACAGATATCATCTTACACGGAAATG
Organism: Catonia carolina; assembly: GCA_035578175.1. NCBI lineage: Eukaryota > Metazoa > Arthropoda > Insecta > Hemiptera > Achilidae > Catonia > Catonia carolina. The sequence goes on from JAQMRL010000002.1 coordinate 90,644,681, forward strand.
TACAAAAACATCAACCATTAATACTTACAGTCATGAAAGTACAGAAAATAAAAAATTATAATAAGTAAAAAATTAATGAATCACTGAATTTTTCATTAATTTACAGACAGGTCAAATACATGATGAAATAGAAAGAGAGGTTAATTAAGCTGTACATAATTATTATGTTATAATAATTCAGGAAAAGTACTTTGTTGAAGGATACTAATGAAGATAGACATTTTCTCAAGGTTTAAACATCGGTATAATTTCCTACATAAGAAATAAAAATTGGTGATGTTACTGCCCCAGAAAAATATTGTATATATAGTGAATAATTAATAACAGCTAATATAAAGAAATTAAAATAATAAATTATTGCGTATAAAAACATATTTTATGGTTTAGAAAATGAATACGTCAATAGAATAGAACATTAGGTTAATGTAATTCAGTTCCCATTAATTATTAAAACAGTAATTAAATTCTCAAAGGAATTCTTCCTGTTTTATTACGCTTTATATATACATATATTGCATAATAAAAGTTACGTAAATAAAATTGTCCACAAAATTACGGAAACTGCTTGAATAAGATTCAGTCAAATTAACCAAAAAAATAAAAACAAAAAGATTTTTCTTCACAGCCACCTGCCCAGCGGATATCAAGCAACCAGTTTTTAGTATTGATTGGAGAAATCATCCCTTCATTCTTCTTTTCATTCCAATAATTTTCTATGATAGCGTTATAAACTTAATTTCGAAAAAGTAGAACTGAAAAGTGATATTTAAGGTTTCTGTTTAAGGTGCTGTTGATGGTCAGATGACTAAAATGATGATTTCGTCTAGTGTGATTGCCTTCCTCACTGAGTTGAAAGAATATGCTTATCAGCATGCCAGGCCCTCCGAAAAGCATCCACTTTCCACCCTGTAAATGACACCTTCACTTCATTCACCACAGGGTCTGGGTGTATAGTGAAATTCAATATTCTCAGAGGAGATAACTCTGACTAGTGTCTTTTACCTCTTCTGTTTTTAAATAGTTCAGTCATATAATTGGCTGACTATGTAATAAGAAACAGAACTATTTTTTGTAGCCCTGGAACCAACAGATCGAGTGCAATTAATTTAACACTCCACCCACCCGTTATGGGCATACAAAATGTAATTTAACTAATTAAAACAGATTATATTACTTCAGCATATAAATGTTAAAATCCATTTATGAGACGACGCGATTCATTGCTGGTAGCACTGTTTTCTAAAGAAAAATTATTTTAATTGATAGAGCCTATTCAGCTTGTGTAATAAAGAAAAAGGCTTACCCTTCACGTATGGCAAGAACCATTGTTGATGTTTGTATCTACTTTTTAAGAGAAATCGAATGACACTACTTTTTTTTTAAAATCCCGACTTCGATTTCTTGACTTCCAGTATTAGGCCACTTCCAGTCGAAACCGGAACTTTAAACACAATCCAGCCCCACTAACTTTTTGCGTAGATTACGAATCCAAAAACCGTTTGTTGCTTTGTCTTGTAGTTTCTGACAACTGGATGTCACAACTGGATGTGACAACTGGACGGATATCGGAAAATGATAGACACCTAACAATTTTAAAAGTTGTCACCAATAATTCACCTGTTCAGCTGCTTGTTTCTTAAATAAGTGTTTGTTAAAATCTTTAGACCTTTTTTAAAATTAAAACTATTGTAAAACCCAAAACTTTTTCTGGGCTTCCAGAAAAATACGAAACCTGGAATGTACAGTAGAAAACATGAAACATAGCAAAGAAATCTTACCGTAGGTTGGGTGTCGCTGAGACTTGAGTAGCTCGACGATCGGCTAGATAAGGGCTCAGGACTCAAGCTTGAGTAGCTAGCATTGGAACTGAGACTCAGTGTATCTGCAGCCCGAGCCCTGTAAGGACTCAGCTGCACGTGTTTTAACATCCTGAAAATTAATAAAAACGACAACCAATTAAAAACATTATAAGAAAACTAAATTACATACTGCTACCTACGTAAAATAGTAAATACTTTAAATGATAATTACTGCTAACTGTTAAAACAAGCCAAAATTAATTATTGCAAAAATAAATTTCTTGTGTAACAAGAGTTTTTTATAATTAACGTAGTCAAACCAGTATACGCATCAAAATCAATTTTAGAATAACATGCAAAATTTTGAATAAATTACTGGAATGAGATGCAAAACACCTTAAAGCAGTAATCTTGCTCGATTAGTGAAATCACACGCATACATTTTAATTTTAAAGTTGCTTTCACTGAAACTGACCGTTTTCATAAAGTGTCGTAAAGTAATATTACAATATATGTATTGTAATTTGGAGACTAAACTATAAGCCTACTCTCAGATTATGGTTTATAACAAGTGTTATAATAAACAATAAAACTTATTACATTATTTTATTGACAATTTAAATTATATAAAGTACTGGCAACCCTCCCTCAACTAACGGTAAATTAAACTTACAAAACTTCTTATTTGTATTTACAAATGGGATAACCCTCTCTTAGTGACTGCCTCGCTCATTCATCACAAAATCTAGCACAATTTATAAAGTTATGCTACTCAGGAAGATCTAAGCTTTCCAACAGTGAAATAATTTTTGAAATCGGTTGGATAGTTTCTGAGATTACCTCGTACAAACAAACAAGAAAAAAAGGTTACTTTTTATATTATTAGTACAGATTATTTTATTTACCTAATAAATAACACATAAAGACATTCCTTCCACACCTCACATAAAAAAGTACTATTTCAGAAAATGACAGCATAACTAATGTATTCAAGGACTCTTCTATTGCCTTTATAAACTGCAGAACCTAAATAAAAAGACTATTAAAAAAAGAATGTACATTTCTGAATTGCATCTACAATATCGTTATACATCTTCATATTGTTGGAATGAAATTAAATGAAAATAGTTCTAACGAAATATTAGATAATATTATCCTATTATTTCGTATAAATAAGCTTTTGAAATTTGTAAAACATGACACGAAGCTATAAGAAAGGAAAGACAAAACTAACAGAATGTTATGTAAATTGAAACACTCGGCCGGTTAAATTCCATTAAAGCAAACGCGTGTCATAGTCTATTATATGCATACCACAGTTACGTTTTTTCTTTGGCTGCAATTTTTCATTCCTTACGGCTACGACAAAAAAAAACAGTAAGAAGAAAAATGATGACAAAAAAAGATGAACACACGAACCTTAGATACCGCACAATTAACTGGAATAATTATCTGCCATCTTTTTCTTTAAAAATCCCGTCTATCATGACTTTTTGTGCTGAAACCGTTTTAACAACCGATCTACTACTATTCTCTTATATAACATACTAGAGGTATACAAATTGCACAATACATGAACCCTAGAATTTTATTTTAAATCATTCAAATACAGTATTTATTTTTTTCTTCTTTTTGCATTCTGTGAAGAAGCATTCCCCTCCTAAAATTTGGCATCGTATAAATACAAATTTATATCACTTTACGTGTAATACAAGTTTAATAATATTTTATTTTCTAGTGAATTCAAATTGAAATATTTGTATGGAGTTTTAAACCGACAGTTTTTCTGCAGAATTTCTTCTGATTTATTTACAATCGCATTAACTAATCATTAGCGAGTACAATGAGTAAAAGTAACGTATCAGTGGGTTTACCGAGTTGTAATTTCTAAACCCTGTATCAGGAATTAAACTTTTCGATTTGTAGTCTAGCACCCTAACCACTGCGGCATGATGGGTTCAACAGAATTTTATTCTGGGTCTATCCAACAGCAACGGACAACTACTTTATATTTTTAATCCTAACGATTACAAAATATCGAAGATCACCCGAAGGAAAATGTTATTTTTCTTTCTAGAGATCATTACACCAGATTTTCTAGTACTTCAGTCTTCTCTTTAAAGGTTTGTGTTTTTAAGGAGCTACAGTGCTAGAAAAGTCAGTCTTTGTAGCTATTTCGAATTTATTTATTTCTCCGCCCACAATATGTAACTTCAAAGAACGAAATTCCACAGAACGTTATTTTTACAAATTCACGGAGCATTAACAACATGCCTTAGAACTTCATTTTTTAATCTTTAAATTATTTTAGCATTGCAGGATTTTTCTTATAGCCCAAAAACCGGACACCAAAGTCCAAACTGGTGTTTTAACACCTGTTTACTAGACTACTTGATTACAGAATTTAATTATTGCGATTAGGATGAATTCAACGATGGATTTTGCATCAATAAAAACATAGAACTTAACCAATTTTTTTCCATATAATATATTATACGTTTGGTTATGTATGAATTTTTTTTAGCTTTTATTTGTTATCGGGAGCTGTACATTATTTACAACCACCCAATTTGCCAACTGCTTTTTGTGCTGTATTTTTTACATGGATGAATTTGAACAAGGATTCTCAATGGAGTTTGATCGTGAGTGGCTGTCAGCTAGTTATCATACATAGTCGCTTGCTCAACCGGTGTTACTTAAAAATCAATAGCGACCCATACCAAATACCATCTGACTGACTGGACTGGCCCAGTCAGGTATGAAAATACTGAGTATACAGAATTTTCCAAGTTACTAGAAAATTGTTCTCTAAAGATTAAAGGGACTATAAGTTTTTATTAAAAAAAATTATAAAATTGTATATTTCTTTCTTCAAGGAAGGCACCACTTTCTTTTTGGTGAGAGAACTTGGGAATTATTCTCATAAACAAATTTTCTTCAACAGTACAAATAATTATTTTCTTCGTTGCTTTCACGATGATATAACCGGGTTCCTAATTTTTAAACGCGCTATTTATTTTTTTAAATTATATTAATCTTCATATATGATTTTTAATTAAAGAAAAGTACAATATTTTTTAGTAAAAGTTGGGACTGAAATATGATGTAATGCTTGTTTTATAATATAAATAGATAAAAACTATGTAAAAATTTAGTTCCAAGGGAAAAAGTCACAAAGATAATTGCAAACTTTTATTTTTATCTAACACAAGGGATAGCTTCGTGACAATGAACAAAGTTAAATGAATGATTATAGTTATTATTTCATAGGCTGAACATTACAAGTGAAGAAAAGTGGTTGTCAGCACATGCTCCAGGCTTAAGTAAGTTTATTCTAACTAGGCTTAATATTTGATTGAATGTGGGTTGTAAGTTATTACAACATTTTTTTGACAGCTATGAATATGATTAGCAGTACAAAGTGAGTAAGAAGTAGTAAAGTCAGCAATCAGAAAAATACCACATGCATCTACTGTTACATAGCTGCATATTTTTCTACAGTTCTCTAGTAATGGAATCGCCCACAAGATGCCAATGCCCACAGATCCGGTGGTTATTGGCTTACAATTTTACACTGAATTATAAATGGTTACTTTTATCATGCACTTTTACTGGCCTATAAAATCAATTCAAATGGTTTGTAATAAACTAGTTCTGTCAATTCAAATGAATTGTTATACCTAAGAAATTCATAAATGGGTACTAACACATAAATTGCGGGAATAAATGGGAAGGAGTATGTGTAGGCTGACACCCGGACACCCGCATAATACAATAACAATTTTTTTTCGTAATATATATTAAAAAAGTTATAGCAAACTTCGTAATGAAGTAAAAATAGAATAAAATTTATTCGTATAGCAAAAGAAAACTTATTTCTTGTTCAATACGAATTAGTTCCTTTTGGGTTACAAAGCACAATGTTTTAATTCTCAACTATGGTCTTAAAAATGTATGAAGCGTTCTATAGCCTACAGTTTCAAAACCGACTGCTGTCGCAAATGAACTAAGACCCAGACGTGACCTCAAAAATGCATGAATAAAGAGATTGATACACCCGCACTTAGATGGCTTAGCTAAGGTGTCAAGAGTTAAAAAAAATCTCTCTCAGCTTAAACACAAATATGGAAAAATTAGTAAAAAAAACCTGTACGTAGGCCTATACGTAGATTATATCACTGGGGTGATATTGCAACATCGAAAGCCAAACGAATATATAAGAAACATAACTTAAGTGCATGATATCGTACAAAGAGAGGGTAAAAAGAAAAAAAATTGGTGATAATAAAATTTGGAAATAAAAAAGACCATAATAAAAGACGGTAGATGGAAATGATTTTTTTTTAATTACATAAATTGTAATTAAAAAATAGCGAGCTTGGACAGGAACAAGAAGATGGACGACCACTGATGCGATGAGAGGATTCTCGAGAGTGGTGGGATTGTACTGGACACAAGAAGCACGGAACAAAAATAAACATTAAGAAGTTTGGAGAAGTCTAATGTCCAAGATTGGACTATAGGTTATAAAAATATGATGCAAAGTTGTATACATAACTCATAAGCAGGCCTACTCTTCTATAAATGCATTTACTCCTTCCAACTAAATAAAATTATTCAATTTTTAAATTCTTTCTTAATAAATAATCTACCAAAACCAACGCTAAGTACAATTTGGTGTAACCTTACTACGTATTACAAGAATTAATTCACGCTCCAGTACACAATTATCCAACAGCTAATAGAGCTTTTGGAAATTATTAAAGCCTTGACAGAAATATGTGACAAGCTGTTGAAGAATAATTTTAAAGTTAATAATTTTATGCACTCAATTAATTATGGAGATTCAGTAATACCAATTTCATGTCGTTTATTTTAAATTAGCTGTTTGCAAATTTTCGTAATAAATGCAATAGATAAGAACGACACTAATCATAATTTAAATTTTAGTTGATTTATTCACATAATCAATCTCTTGTGGTTAGAAATTTACATTTAAATTAACAATTTAATATTTAAAAATTCATAAATTAAAAATCAACATTTAAATTTCCTAAAAATAATATAATTTAAAATTATATTAAACAGTATGTCATATTTTTGGGAAAAATTAATAAATATTTTTTTATTTATGCTTAAACGATGAGAACCTTGTCACATAAGAAAAAGAAAATATGACGTGAGTTCTCTGTAGGTGTCGAACTCAGTTCCCATTATTATAATACGTACAACCGCTTATTCCGTTGCAATCTACCTACATAACAAGATTAAATTATTTTATTCCAACTGTGAATTAAATCGTAAGAAAAAAATCAATAACATCAAGAAATTTATGATTTTTGCTTGCCTATTTGAAACACGATACTGTGTAAACTTCCAACACTGTTGTTTACAAGATGAAATAAAATATTCATTTCAAAATAAATCAAATAGTACTTTTAATGTAAAAATTCATAAAAATAAACCCGATACAAAAACCTAACTATTCTATAAGATATCTTTCAAAATATGAACCATCAGATATTAATCGATTCTACAAACGAGATTGACAATGTCATTTTACGATGTGTTTTCTTAATTTATAAGTTCAAAGAACGCGGTTTTAATATAAAAACTATTTAACTCGTACAACAAAAATTAACGTGTTGGTGAACAGAAATTGAAAAAATTCATGAAGTTAGAAACTAAAAGCGATAAGAGCCATTAAACGTAGAAAAAGATAGAAAAATAGCTGTAATGTTACTCATACAGATTACCTATATAAACTAACCACAATTCAGAATTTTGGCCCATCACGTTACTCTAAATAAAGCTTTCTGATTAGTAGACATTCTCCCAGAAATTTACGTCGATGCCGATTAGGCCATTACTGTCTGTTTATTACTGACACGTGATCGCAAAATATTTTGCACCCGTCTTTGTTTATCGATGACATCAACCCCATATGGTTTTAATACTAAAAAAAATCATTTAAGATCCCACACATTATCCAAGAACGTAAAAATACACATCACACACGGCTATGGTTCGAAATTATTAATAATTTAGTGAAGAATTTGATAGAGAAAGAAGCAGTTAAACAATAAAGAAAACAAATTGCATTTCAAAGCATTTCATATTTAATATAAAATATTGTATTTGTACAGTTTCAAAATAAAATAAGTTATACATTATAAAAAAATTATAATTAAAAATATATAGGGCTATACATAATATCGTTAGCCTTACATTACTGTACATTTTAAAGAAATTTTTATTTCCGTAGTATTTATCTATATTTTTATTATACGTTGTAGGTATCTAAGTTTTGTACCAATGCTTTATCAACGTTTTCGTTCTATGTTGTACAATAATTCCATTTCATGTTGTATGTGTTTTCATTGTATCTATAATCTTGTAACGTGGTCGCTAATGATCTAATATTCGATGCGACCATAACTTCCAGAAACTTCAGATTTTTCAGTCACTTTAATATTCTTTAAATTAAACGTAATCGCAAAATTTACCCAATCAATCTAAATTTACTAAAGTAAAATGAACAGTAAGTAAATAAATGAACATTTACACAATATTATACAATAACACCGAATTACGTTTTCAAATTAAATTCAAAAATTCGTTACGCAAGAACTATCAGGTAAGTACTAATTTTATTTCAAGAATATATATAAAATAAATTTTTCTGAACACTAAAATTATGTAACGCATTAAACGTTATTATACGTTATTATAAAATCACCTATAATTTTTGAATTCATAATTATCATCTACAGGAACTAGTCTACAATAATTTTGAATAGAAGATAAAAGTATTCAAAAATACGGGCATAATCCGCCGGATATGACATATTTTATGTAGTGAAGAGGGAGTTAAAATACATTTTAAAAAACGGAAAGGCTTCGCTATGTATAATACTATAAGTGGTGGCTCGTGCGTATCTCATTTGCTACCAAACAATTGACCTTTATTGTTTGTTAGATAGCTTCTATTAGCTAGTTGCTGTTGGTGGAAATAATTACACGGCTTCAATTACTTGTTAGACTTGTACCTTCTTTTTAAAACACTCCCTTTCTTAACTCAAAACTCCCAACTAAAGATTAATATATAAAATAGTGTGGACAAATTAAATATGACCTTCCTTCTAAATTTTCTTAAGTTTGATTTCCTAAACTTTACGATTATTTTATGTAAATTTTATCTATTTATGCGGCAATTGGAGATAACTACATATTATTTCCTACGCTGATTTTTTAAATTAAAAGCAGTTTCCGAAATAACTAATTTCTGTTAACACCTATCAAAATATTTAACAGCTAATTTCACCACCAAAGAACATCCGGTTAGCCAGTAGCTAGTCTACTTATCTACACAGATATCCCTCTGAGAACCAATAAAATAATATTTATGACATTTCGTCTCTTCAGGCTAATGTTTAAAACAGAACTATCACAATAACTCCAAATGAATAAACGAATTTAGAATTCACTTATTAAAAAATAGAGGTACAGTAATTCCAAAATGTGAAATGAATTGGCTAAACATTTTTTGTCTTTAATCTTTCATTTGGTACTGAATACTCGGACAACCTGTAAAACTTTATTAAACTTTATATAATAAATAAACTTTATTCCTTATATAAGTAATAAACTTTATTACTTTTTTGCTGACTTAATGGTGAAAAGTTCCCTCGTTCCACATGATTTTTGATGTAGATTTTCAAAATATAGATTCAGTTTTGATATGATTCAAAGACTTACGAAATAGAAGGTAGACTTATGTAATAGTAGAATGTAGCCTATTTATTATTTTTGACTATATAACGTTTACAAGATAAAAGTTTAGGTCATAGTGTAATGTTGCATTTTACACTAAAACTTGAGCTCCAGTTGCGATTGTAATAGTTACTTCGTATGCCTAAGTTACACATTTTGTTTCGGAAGGCCAGAATTTCGTTGATATTACTTTTTGTTACTGTTCCAAATGTCAAACGTTAAACTACAAAAGCGAATGTACTTTCTAATTGATGTATTATAATTAAGATGAAAATTACATCGAAATTCATTGGGCCGGCCGCATTGGCGTAGTTGGTAACGTGCTAACCTCTCATCATGCGGTCTTGGGTTCGAATCCCATTCAGGCACGGCATATTTTCATACGTTACAAAAAAAATTATTTCATCCTTCACCGTCTGCATTAGGAGTAATTGCAGAACAGTTGGACGTTAAACAAAAAAAAAACAAAAAAACCATTCATTGGAAAACCTTCTCTAGGATTCATGACATTAAGTAAAACCTACTTGTAGGACATTTTTATAGGGATTTCTTCCAAAATCGACTCAGTCAAATATCAGATACGATTACCGGTCAACTTACTATGTTGGGTAGGCCTACTTTCACTTGATATTTATTCAAAAATATAAGTTGGCAAATTTTACGAAAAAGAAATTCATACCTGTTAAAACCTGAAAAAATATTGTTTCGGAAAAAATATATTAGAGGTATTATAAATCTGTAAATGAAATTTATTTTGAATTTCTTTCTTTCCATGTTTCTAATTCGTAATTTTTATCATTCAAAAAGTTGGTTTTTATTCTTTCTTCCAATTTAAAGATCTCTGGTGGGACCTTTACGTAGCTAATGGATCGACAGTAAAATTTAAGTTAATTCTTCCTCCTTAATTAAACACTGGATATTATTTTTAAAACAAGAACCTTCCGTATTCAATAATAACGTAGCCTGTACTTACAAACTTACAAATCCATGTAAATAGTATTTAATTTGACCTTGCACATGACCTTATACTGTATAAAACAATAAAATTACATATATGATTATTCTATCAAAGTAATTCAAGTAAACAGACCGCCTCCGTCCCACAGTGGCTAGTGTGCTAGGCAGTAAAGCGGAAGGTCCCGTGTTGCATTTCCGGCTAGAGTAGGGAAAATTAAAACTCGTAACAACCCACATTTCCATGACCCAAAGTAGTCACCAAGACCAACATCTTGAAGAACTTAAAATAAACTTTAAAAATTGCAGTAAAAAAGGATTTTATCGTTTAGGGTTATTTTAAACCACGTTAACCTGTGAACAATCCTGGAAGCCCTTTTTGTTGTTCAGAGTAGTGAATTGTTTCACTATATTTTTCTATTTTATTCCGTTCATCAAATATTTAGCTTTAGTTTTTAGTAGAATTCCTTAAAATCAGTAATACTAATCAGTAATCAGTAATAGTAATCAGTAGCTAATCTTTACTTTGTTAGTTCAATATTCTCTCGGTTGATTCTATTATTTTTTTCATTGGTGCCAATTCTTGAAATTGCAATTTCATATGATTTTGTTTTGTCCGTCCATCCGTCACACCCAGAGGTAAGAAACTATAAGATATAATACCAAACGCTTTTCCGATTCATAATCCACACAAAAAGTTAGTCGGACTGAATTGGGTTTGAAGTTTCGGTTTCGACCGGCAGTCAAGAAATCAAAGTCGGAATTTGGAAACAAAAATAGTGTCATTCGATCCCTCTTAAAGAGTAGATACAGAAATCATTAATGATTTTTGCTAAGAACCACAGGTAAGCCTTTTTAAAAATTGCCACCAGTCATGAGACACGTCGTCTCATGATCGGAACTTTTTCGTTAACTTACTTAAAAAACAACTTATCTTACACCTAAAGTATTTAGTATAGTAAAAATGTGTTTTCTCAACCGTTTGTTATCCATTTTGTACAGGTCTCCGTAGAAGTTCAGGATTCTTTTTCTGATCGATTCTGTTAACCATTATTTTTCTCGGTACAGTTCTTCCTTTCCTCGTAACCTGTATTATCAGTTTATTATCTTGCATAGGATCTATCCTTTGAATTTCTCCAATTCTTTTAGTTAATTCTTCTCGAGTAATTTATGTACAAAAATTGAAACATACATTAATTTGAAGGCATACTATTAAATTTTAATACAGAATTTTGTATGTAGAATTACATTGGTTTAAGTTGTTGACCTTCTTGTGAACTTTGAAGTGCATAGGGAGTGAAAGAGAGGGAGTCTACTTCTCGACAAACACGAGTTGTACTATAGTTTACTTACGCAGACTACATAATACAAGTCGCATGTAACATGTTAATCAGGTAGTCAGATATATCCTGTGTGTTATCGAGAAGGAAATAAATATAGTACGTACATGTAATCATTGTACCGTAGACTATCTCATGGATGTTATTCAAGTGAAACACAAGAGTACTCACACGTATGTTATCCTATCAGTTGGAAGACATAACCTAGTTTTATTTTGATTAAATCCGTGGCACATATAGAGCTACGGTTACTGATACACCAAACTTTCTTGTTTATTAGTAACTTATTACAAGAAAATTACATTTCGCAGAGTATGTAGCACATACTGTGTTCGTTAAACAGATGTGATACTTCGGAATGAGCACGGCAAGTTAGAAAAAAACAAGAGCTTTTAGATTCAATTTTGAAATTTATTACAAAAAAGAAAATCTAAAAATTTGGTTCCTTGAGTTGATTTTTTTTTTTTTTTTTTTTTTGGTTTATCGTCTGACTGTTCTGCAATTACTGCTAATGCAGACGGTGAAGGATGAAATGATTTTTTGTAACGTATGAAAATATGCCGTGCCTGAATGGGATTCGAACCCAAGACCGCATGATGAGAGGCGAGCACGTTACCAACTACGCCAATGCGGTCGGCTTGAGTTGAGTTGAGGAATATAAACAATATCATTAGTGCAGCTGCCACGCTCATTGAAAATTCACTAGTATTTTATTTCACTCACTCATCAATGATTTTTTATTTTTTATTCCGACACACACAGACCAATCGCTAAAAATATGTTTTTTTTTGAGTTCAGGGGGCCTGAGACGTGTATATCCGGTGAAAACTCGATTTCCAAAAATCGACATGAAAACAATACTTTCCTTCCTATATATTCAAATAGTCAAGAGAAAGTAAAAATATAAGAAAAGGTGGCCGACACTCTTAAAATATATTATCATTTCTGACGCCGCTGTAATAACAATAATAAAATAAAGGACAAATGAGTCTTTACTTTCAACAAAAAAAAACTTTAAAATTGATTTATAATACTTTTGAATTTCTATAATAATAAAGTTTCAGACACACTATAATTCAGTTTTAAGTATTCATTTAAAATTAATAAACTAACTCATAAAGAAAGAAAAATGTATCAAACTATAAAAAACCAAGGGTTAGTTCAAGGGTCACTTCCGACGATTTCTTTCAATAAAGTAATTGCTTCATCCGGTATGTTGGATGTGGAGGCTGAGTATGTCGTAGTTTATTGTAAAGATAGAAGCATCATGATTCTTAATTCATAAATAGTGGTGGGGGTGGGATACAATCTTTGTAAGTAATTTATATCTCAACAACATAATATCACTTCCCCTTTAATAATTTAACATCCCTATATATATTACATTATGTAGTATAATACACAGGCAATAATAAGAATCGTTTTATTTCTAATGTAGACCTGCATCTAACTTTTTACGTCTCATCTGTTGGCCACCAACAATATAACAATGGCGCTTACCAATTCTTACATTTATTTTCTACATGTAGACTGTGCAGTGGCGGATTAAGGGGGGGGCACAGGGGTCTTGACCCCTTAGAATTTGTTAAATTTAAAATACATATTTCAGCATTTCGTATTCACACAATTTTGTTGTATTTCTAAAACTAAACACTGATTTGTTTTTGTGTACAGATGTACGTACTTAAGGGAACTCCGTAATTGTATTCTCCATAATGTTAGCTTAGGTACACATTTTTCAAGAATTATAGCAGCTAGAGCCTTAATTCTATTTTTTAAACAGAATTTTGTAACAGGTTTTTCAATTTTTGTGAAAACCACATTTTGTACATTTTTTTTTAAATTATTATTTTTGGTAGAAAAGTTTTGGTCAAATTATTTTTTAATTTTCAATTTAAAAACAATCTGATCTAATCATATTGTAGAGCGAAGTGAGATGTATAACTGGCATTTTTTAAATCTAATCTTACATAGAATTTGAGAAAAAAGTACCTCATATTTAAAAAAAATAATTTGAGAAAAACTTTAACTTGCTGTTATAGGCTACTGCACTGATGGACTAATACTGCCTACCACATGACAGCGTAGATTTTTTTAGTGTATTTAAAGTCGCATCAACAGCTCGGTCATTAGCGACTACGGTGGATTATGTAACGGTGGGTTTTAACTTGTGAAATTTCCAGACCCTGGCCGGGAATCGAACCCGGGACCACCGCGTAGTAGGCGAGTGAATGTGAAAATAAAAGAAAAAATTTCTTTCACTGACATACATCCTAAAATCTTCAATAAAAATTTTTTACTGATCGTAGAAACAAATTAAATACATCATTTTAAAGAGGGAAAGTCAAGCCATAATAATCAGCAAAACAAATTAAAACAAAAATTTTCGATTTTTCCATTACGGAGTCCCCTTAATCGTATATACTGTCTCATCAGTTTATAATACACAAATAAACTAATAATGTGTAGTACGTAATTCTTTTCTTGATATTATTTTGCTATTATGATGTGAACATTCGATCGAGAGAAACTGTAATACAGATTGTAAGCAATCTTTTTAAATAATTTGACGGGTGTTGTACAGTTTTTCACGCGTCGTTTAATTTCTGCATAGTTACTGTTTGTCACGTTGTCGAAATCAATTCTTCGGACTAATTAATTCGCCAATTAATCTAGTGGCTCGTTATTAGTGGTAATAGTGGTTATTAGTGGTAATTATTCTAGTGGTTCGTTTTTTTTTGAGACACCTTTATATTTATTTCGATAATTCGTTTTCGCATTAGGCTATTTCAATTTATGAAAAAATGAAGCCTAATAATTTTTAACTACAATATTTTGCACTTTAGTTTCAATCTATTATATATTATTGATTAGGCGTTAACCATTTAATTGGCATACAATTAATATTAATTAATTTTAAAATACAATTTACACATGAATAACATTGCTGAGGACCATTATGTTCTTGATGAAATACACAAAAAAAATCAATACATTGTCGCGAAAAAAATGAAAGGATGTGACGTAAATATATTATTAACGTAATAGTGTTCATTAAATAAGATTATTGAAAGTTCTGCAACCAATCACTTCGAGAAAAAAAGAAGAAAATGTCAAGTGAAATTAAAACCGGATTATATATATTTTTTAATCAATGAAGTGTAAGAAAATAGGAAACTAATTATCACTTTTGAATTAATTATTTACATAAATTTCACTACACATCCGACAAGTTCATTCCGATTGCTACGGTTAAACGAAAAACCAAATAACAGGAATTTTTAAAACAACATATTTTGCTTTACGTTTTAACGGTAAGCATAAGCGATGCTTAAAACCGTTCAAGCAGTCTCACGCTTATTTTGCGTGAGTTAAATGCGTTTTAACCATTACTGTACATATATGTATTTCAGAAGATAATTAAAAAATTCTCACGCTTTCACAGGGAAAAGATTTTAATGTCTACTTTATTATTATCATTATTCACTGAGTAAGCACCGACCAAAACACCGTTGCAGTTCACGATTGCTTCACAAATATTGACTCACAAATTCAACAAAATGTAGTACATAGTCTAATTAAAAACCCACTATTCATTTATAAATAGAATACTGTTTAAAGAAACGTTCATTGTTTTCCGACAAAAAGACAATGTTGTTGTTACAAATAGCTACTATCAAATAGAATACTTATTTCAGTAACGACTGAACGACATTATATACGAAGTGTGGCTATTAAATAACGAAACTGACGTAAAAATTTTATTTTTATTTTATACATAATCACTTATTGTCACCTTCAATATACACTCCTTCTCTATCCCTACAATGCTCAATGCTAATTTTCCGTTATTGGAAACAGTGCTGGAAGTCATCTACTCTCAGCTCCTTCAGGACACGTGCTGCTCAAAAATGTTTGTACGCGATTGAAAATTACCCAAATTTTTTGGAAACGATAATAACATGTGATGAAACGTGGTTTTTTTTACTTATGATCCGAAAACGAAGCGCCAATCCATGCACTGGAAGAGCCGAACTTCACCGAGAGCCAAAAAAGCTCGAATGAACAAGTCAAAATTTAAAGCAATGATTGTTTTTCTTATATACATGGGATTGTGTGCCTTCACTAGGTTCCTGAAGGTCAAACGCTTAATCAATATTACTACCTTGAGGTACGTACTTTCTAAACTACGTCAAAGAGTAAGGAGAAAACGCCCCGAACTGTAAAAAGGACAAATCATGGGTTCTCCACCAAGACAATGCGCCAGCTCATTCCGCGTTATCTGTCAAGAGGTTCCTAGCCAAGTACAGCATCTCAGTGTTAGAACATCCACCTTATTCACCAGATCTTGCATCATCTGACTTATACCTGTTCCCTAAAGTGAAATCTGCATTAAAAGGGACAAGATTTGAGTCTGTGGAAGCTGCAAAAGAGAAAGCGGCACGTGTCCTGTAGGAGCTGACAGAAGATAACTTCCAGCACTGTTTCCAACAATGGAAAATTCGCATCGAGCGTTGTAGGGATAGAGAAGGAATGTATATTGAAGGTGACAATAAGTGATTATGTATAAAATAAAAATAAAAATTTTTCAACGTCAGTCTCGTTATTTAAAAGCCACACCTCGTATTTATTTGTAAATACAAAAACTATTATTCTTATAACAAATTCGAACAGACTCAAAACATCAGTTCAGTCAAACCACATTTTCAACCGATAATATAATTATAATTCGAATGTTTAATTTACAGAAACATGTTTGGATAGAATCCTGCACTCTTATTGGTTAGTATTCTGTCTAAGTGTGATATCACATCACGCCCTCTCTACCAATAATTGTTAGGAATTATCACCAGTTTTTTTTTAGTTTCCAAGGATGAAATTTCGTAGAATATTTCTTCTTCCAAATTATAAAATCATATGTATTTACTTTCTCAATATTTATTATTTCTCTTGAGTAATTTTTACTCGATTTGATCATGTTCCTTACGTCTAAAAAAATTCATGGCAGTTTTTGATACACTTAAGAGTAAACATTGGTATTTACAATTTAAGAACGAACAGCATATACGCCCTGATGAATACTCTACTTTGAAGTTAGTAGAAGATACGCTTTACTAAGCAGAAAATACAGTCACAGTAAACTTAAGTAATATTAATCTTTGACAGTGGGGAAATACTAAGCACAAAATAGATAATTATTGCATAACTGCACTTGAGTATTTAAAATGACAATAAAATGAAAACTTAAGAAAGGTGCAATTATAACAAACTAATTTCCCATGACAAAACGTAAGACACTGTTCCTACATCAACGTTTGTTCTCGTCATTCAATTTTTTATACCAAGTTCAGCAATCCCTTATTTTATGGTAACTGGAACAATAATAACTTAGTAATATTTCTCATCAGATATACTAAATCAATGCAGATGTTTGTTGAAAAAAGACTCAGTGTAAGTAAATGAATGAGTACAGTTAATAATGAACAAAAGATACTATAGATGTTAAAGATTTTAGTTTAAAATAAAGAATTTCATTGAAGAAACAAATTTAATTCTTAACCTCTGACATTGTTTCCAAATTAATAAGTCAAGAGGTTATCACGGGAAGAACAAAATGAATAAATTTTTTTATAGAAATACCAAAGAACATACAAATATTTTGTCCGATTAAAATGACCGATTTATGGCAATAAAAATTATATCGCCGATCTATTTTTTATAAATAAAAATACTCATTGTTTAACATTTTTACTGACTTTGTTAGTAACTGAGTAGATAAAATTAGATATTAATTCAAATCACAAACTGTACTACAAATGTGGTAATTTTCTACTTTTAGTAAAAACTTTTATCCAAAAGTAACTTTCAGTTGGTTTTTCCTATTTACGACTAACTGTTTTATTAAGGCTAATACAGAGGTGAAGTGTATCAAATGTAAGCGAGTGTTTCATCATTCTAGGTATTCAATGAAACAATACTGTTCAATGAGAAACAAGGATTTTCAACTCTCAGACGATGAAATTTTGTATAGGAAAATAAATGACGATGAATCGCTCAGTACATACGAATATATCTGTGATATTACATAAACAGACCATTTTATCATTTTCACGACTTTACAAACAGATATTCAAGCCTGTATGGACGTACGGTAATAACGGAATTGGATGTTTACAACCTGAATGGGAAGATTGCAGAATATCGAAATCGATGGAGGGAGCACGTAAGAGAGAATCTCTGCGGGAAGAATCACCCTCAATGTTTTGCAATACAGACAGGAGGGTAGGAGAGATATTGGGAGGCCACATAAGAAATTACAACAATTCAATAGTTTTTTGGCTGTTGTGAGTCGGAACAGGCGGGAGCCTAATCCTCGATTTTAACAAGAAAATGGACGTATGGTATGAAACTTCGGGGATGTACAAAAAAAACAATACAAATATCAAACAGCGCAACCAAACAGGGTGTAGAGAAATGTCGCCGACGCACCATGGTTTATGACAAACAACGACAACCACGGAAACCTGCGATTGAACATTGTTTCCAACGAAATGCAGATGTTCACGCAGATGCATCAGGAAAGACTTCACCGCTATGACAACGTCGAAGTAATCCAGGTAATTGACAACCATGTTATGGCGCGAAGGCCTAAAAAGAAGAAACCATTGAAGCTGATGTAGATTCATTGATAGTTTGAAACCCGTCTTAATTAGCGATTAGAATTTCTGTTAAAATTAAAGTGCGCAATATAGTGTTGCAAGCTACATAATGTCTCTTTCAAATCAATTAAAGAGGTTCAACTATTGTAAATAGCAGTTTAGGTTGGAAAAAAATTACTCATTAGTCTTACAACTAGATCGTCATTATAAAATAAAATTTACATAAATACAAAAGATAACATGAACATTATGATCCTGGCGTTTATGAAAAACCGCCAAACTACCCGGGAATTGACTCAAGGCCCCTGGCATAGTCAGTTACGCTGAACACAACACGAACGGGTTGGCCACTTTTCTAATCAGTTATTCAATCATAAACACAAATAAAGTTTACGTAAATACACAAGTAGGCCCTAATTCTTAAAACGCAAATAACTTCAATTGTATCAAAATTGTAAAAATTGTTGGGAAAACATATTTGTATAGGCGGATGTAAGCAATTGACGTTGAAAGTATTTTTAGTCGTTTTTGGTACAATTGACTTACGTCATTTCCTTCGCATTTTAATGTTAGTAAACAATACAATAATATACATTCAGAAGTAAAAAAATTAATAAAGTAAAGCAATTAAATTTCCTTGAGTAAACAAACATTGTATATCTAAGTGGTGTAGCTACTTCAAATACGAGTAGTACGAAACCATATTAATCAAAATAATTGTTGTTTTAAAGAATAATACATGAAGAAACAACTTTCCGAATTTACAAAACAAAATTTATTACAATAGGAACTTTCTAAAATATTTAAAAAAAATTGTCTTCCAGAGTTGGTTTCTGATTAAATCGTAAAACCTAGTTCAAAAGGGAGTCAGTAATCCCAAACTTACTCTTTAAAAAATGTTAAATCTAAAAATACAACATATTGTAGAAAATTTTTAAGTCTACTAAAAGAATGATTTCAGGAAATTCTTGGACATAAAATTGTTAAATGTAAGTTTAATAAGTAAAGAGCCTGCCACATTATTCTCTGAATTGCTATTTCTGTAATATAATAAATATTTCAATCACTAATTTTGAAGAAAGGGAAAAGTACGTGGAAGATAATTTTTCAGAAAATAAATCATGGCTTAAACTACCCTGATGTAAATTAAGAGTGAATATCAAAAGGTAAATTACAATTTTTATTAGACTATACTTTTTATGCCATATTTAAAAAAAATATATTTTTTGGGCCATTATTCTAAGTTGTACATAGTTTTTTCACCTATTGAAAAATTATGTTTCATGCACGCTTCCTACAGTTAGCGATGCATTTAGACAACAACCCAAAATATTTTTGGTTACTTTTAGTTTACTTATATTTCAAACTAGACCACTTAAATAGGAGGGGCGCTTGAACCCACGAAAACTAAACCAACAATTTTTTTATCTCTGTGTAGGCCGTACTATACGTCGTGTTTTACCACTCGACCGACCCGGTCGGTTACGTTATTTAAAACACTAAATTAAAAAATAAAACCTCCTACATACATGCAAATTAACACAAAGAATTAGTTCATAGATTTTTACAAATGTCAACTAAATAGAACTGATTTTCCAGTTCATTCAAAGAAGGTTGACAGTACCTTCGTTTCTGTCATAAATCTACTTTAGCTTATCAACGAAATAATAACTTTTAAGAACATTTTTTATTGTTTATTATCCAACGAGACTACTTTCTGTATAAACTGATTACATTATGAAAAACTAATATCTACTTTTGCCCGTAACAGGCAGGTGGAGTGTTAAATTATTTGAACTTTATCTTCTAAATCCAGAACTACAAAAATTAGTTCTGTTTCTTAACACATGATCAGCCAATTATATTACTGAACCATTTACGAACAGACGAGGTAGAGGTGTAAAATACAATAATCAGAGTTATCTCCTATGAGAGTAATAAATTTCATCATTATACAGCCAGACCCTGTAGTGAATGAAGTAAATGTGTCATTTGCCGGTTGGAAAATAGATGTTTTTCGGAGGGTCTGGCATGCTGATAAGCATACTTTTCCACTTAGTAAGAAAGACGATCGTAAAGCACATCACTCCTAGTTTTACTTAGTAAAGCTTCTAGAGGTTGTTGTTAAACAAAAATATCGAATAACAGTTCCATTTAACGAAAATTTACTACATTTTATTTTGAGTAACTATTTATAAAATACTGAAGTTAAAGAATTGTTGGAACTATGAAAATTTTATGGGAAAGAATATAGCAATCTAATAGGGTTTTGTTACCATGTTTTCAATTTACATAAAATTTAGTAGCAATTCGAAAAAAATTACTCGCGACACTGAATTTATAAGATCCGTCAAGTGAATCCAAAATTGGAACGTTAAACGTATTCGTTCAACTGATGTAGAAAAATACTTAAGATCTAGTCATACGATAAACCTACGTTGAACTAACAGTTCATTATTTTCATGTCCACATTAAATATTTACCACTGCATTTAATGTTATACACTAAACCACCAAAAAAACTACGGTAACTATATAAAAAGTTAAATGCACAAACAAGACATAATGCATAGTTAAAGAGAGTGGTTAGGCCACCCGAGCACTTCATGTATTTATTAAATCATTCAAGACAAGAAGAGTAGATAAAGATAAGACGATAAACAAGAAAAAAGAGGAGGAGGAGGAGGTTGAGAATATAAAGTGAACGAGTTCAAAGCTAAAGTGGGTGGTTAGTTTGGCGAGTAGGTGGCAGGATGGAATTGCAGAATACTTATCATCCATAAAAGGTGCCGGCATCATGTCTGGACTAACGAAAAAAACACATACACTACTAGCGTATGTAGGCGTTTAAAGAACGAGATGTTAAGATATTGGGAATTGGATAAGAAAGAGACGGTAATGGTGAAACAAGACGAAGAAGTGAAAGATAAAAAAAAATCACGCAACGAATCCGTAATTTGTAAAGTAATAAATGTGCATAACTAACACCATGATGTCTTACTAAAACACGGTAAGTAAATTAAACAACTAGTAGTTATGTAATATATCGTAGTAAATATTGTAGCACATGTACGATAGTGCGACTACTAGAAACTACTACTACTACTACAGTAACACGGTAGTATTTTGTAGCACGTGGGAGATAGGAGGTACAATACTAAGCAGAACGTTGACCTCTGGGCGCACTGTATGCTGAGGTCTGCAACTGCGGTCGCCCCTTCAATCAATCTGCTAATTGTACAAATTACCGTACGGATAACTTGGTGTCAGGATGTATGACATATCATTTTAAAAAAATATTAGTAAACCTACACAAATTATTTCTAATTCCTTTTAAATTATCTAAAAATTTATTCCACTTAAAAGACGTGTTAAGTATTTTGTTGTTTGTTTAGGTCATCACCCAAAAGGCTGGTTTGCATCTGTAGAGGTTTTACTAAGTAAAACGAGAAGTGAGGTGGTATTGCCTTCCTCACTGAGTGGAAAAGTACGCTTATCAGCATGCCGGGCCCTCTAAAAAGCACATATTCTCCACTCTGCAAATGGTTCACTTCATTCACCACAGGGTCTGGCTGTATTAAAAAATTTATTACTTTCAGAGGAGATAACTCTGATTAGTGTCTTTTACACCTCTGTCCCTTCTGTTCTTAAATGATTCAGTCATTTAATTGGCTGACCATGTGATAAGAAACCGAACTATTTATTTTAGCCCTGCAACTAACAGATTGAGTGTAAACAATCTGACACTCCACCTGTCTGTTATGTGCAGGTTAAGTATTTTATAAAACTATATAATTTTCAATATTTTAAGCTACGAGTAAACTTTAAACTTAGCTGAAATGTGTATCCATCAATTAGTCATCTGATGGGTTGGTACAACTACCGATCTTAATTTAATCAAATTACGTGATCTTATATTATTTCGATTGGGGAATACAACATTGGTTCTTCATTTGGGTGTTTTCTGTTACCCCCCCCCCAGCATCATCCGTCACATTTTGTGGATATTTTGGATGTAGGTAATCGTACAGTATTTTTAACGATAAAATGAAAAAATATTTAAAAAAACCATACATCAATATTTTACAAGGTAACGTTTAAGTTTGTTCTTCTTTTTCAAGTTAAAGTTAAACTATTTATTGAAAGTTATTAAATTAACCTAATGATTAATTCATTTAATGATGTCATGCACTCAATGAGTTTATATTGCATTATTACATAACAGTAACAATAATATTGAGAAAAAGCAAGTATTTACCCTACCTATAATTAACATTAACTTGAAGAATATTAGTGAAGGACTTTTTCAAAATATTTTCCCGTTTTTATCGTTAAAAATACTGTAAGATTACATACGAAATATCCACAAAATGTTACAAATTATTCTGTGGGGGATATCAGAAAACACCCGTTCATTTTCCTTTTCCATTCCTTTTAAGCACACCCGTTTTAATTTTTAACTACCTAGTTTGTAGCTCGTACTGTTCAAAATACAGTATATAATTTAAAATTAGACCAAATATTTTTTATTTATAAATTTAGCCAAAGTAAAAAGGCTTGAGTAAAATGGGCCCCGGTAAAAGCTTTGGCTCTGGCGAATTTAAAGGAATATGCATTTCCATAACAAAAGAATTCAACGGCAGAATTTTTCCAAGCCTTTCTCAATCAAACTCCCGCACATTAACTACAGGTGGTGTACCTGTTGGGCCGTGCAACCCAATGAAAAGTTGGGTAACCAATCCCAGCTGAAAGCGAATTTGTGTTAGGAACTGTAAATTCTTTCCATTTACATCCTGGTAACCATAAGGTCTAATGGTAGTGAGAAGTCTCATGAAGTAACGATATTTCCAAAATAATTCAAAGCACGGATGATCGGGAGTAAACCCATTAATATCAGGTAGTGTGGAAAAACCTGAAGAGGCAATACACGATCCAGCAACGTTGGGCTAATCCCTCACTTAGTGGATTACAAAGGATTTTACAGAAAACCAAGCACAAAGACGGACAGAATTAAGTCAAACATACGGAACAAGAGGAGGGAATAGACGAAGTGACATCACAAACCCCCGACACTGTAGCGGTACAAGAAGGTAGGAAACGAAGAAGAAGAAAATATGTACAATGTTATGTAAAGAACGTTAAATAAATTTTATGGACTTTTATAACATTACGAAAAATGTTAAAATGTACGTGAAAATGTTTTTACCTTGTTACCATTTTTACTTTGTTACACATATTTCACATTAAAAATATACAGTACTGCACAAATAAACATCACCTCAAAAATAATGAGAATGGCATTACATTATATTTTAGCAAATCTAGGATGGTAACAATTTTTGCAGTGAAAAATGAATACGTGCTAAAATTTTCAACTTAGAAGCCTTTTAACCACTCATGTATTTATACATACATTTCTCCTTCAATAATTTATTGTTTATGCAGTAATAGAAAAACTACCACACGACATTAATTATTGCTTAAAGCAATTAACATTTTAAAAATAGAAATGTACCTCAACATAAGTTATCGTGAACAAGCAATACACAACCGAATACAGAAGTAGAAAACTAACGTAGACAAAACAATGCATATTTTTAACACGTCAAGAAAAACCAATAAAATTTATATTTACACATTAGTTTTGTTTGTTTGGGTATAAGAAACTAACACTTCTGCTTGTAAAATAACAGGATAAATTTATGCTCCAACTAATAAATATTAACACGATAATATTACCAAACATAAAAACACCCTTCCCATAGTGGAAAATTATTTATAACTACAGTACATATATACTATATTGTGAGTTATTTATTTAATCCTAGGTCTTAACATAACACTTATCTCACTTATATATCTAGCAAAAATCTGAAAGGAAAATTTGTTCCAGTGGTTTGTTTTGTAAAAGTATGAGTTGTATTTTTAATACACAGGTACAATAATTATCATGTATTATGGAAAAAACATTTTAAAAATCTTCTAATAATCAAATTTAGTGCACAGACTACAGAATATTTATGGTTTTAAAATAGAATTTGAGTTCATGGTAATTTCAGGAACACAACAACAGGTGCAGCGAACCTTGAAAATTCACGAAGAATGTCGACACAGTCCATAAGTACAAATAACTGGGAACAATTATCAGTGAGGATAACGACTGCACTGAATAATTCAATACTGTAATTATGCAAGCAAGAATTACTTACAAAATTTGGGCTGTTTTACAGGATGAAGTAGAACATTACTGACAAACTGGATAGTTTCGAAATGTGGTCGAATTGAAGGATTTTGCCGTTAAGCTGCGTGGATCGTGCCACAAATGAGAGTGTTATCAGATTGATGGAAAAGGAGAAAGACATTGTCAGAACCATAAAAATATGAGAATTGCAAATACTTGGGTCATGTGATGAAAGGCAAAAAGTACAATTGACTCCACGTTATAATTCACAGGAAGATATGGGCAAAAGAGGTCGTAGTAGAAGACGCATGTCCTGGCTAAACAACTTAAGAACCTGGTTCAGATGCAGCTCCACTGACTTATTTAGAGCTGCAGCATCTAAGTCATTACTCCCAAGATGATTATCAACCTTCTTGCAGGAGACGGCACATAAAGAAGAATAGAATTTGTACCTTAAAATACGACAACTCAAAAAGTGTAACTCTAATACAAAAAATAAAACATGTGAAATTAGTTATGTTAATGAACAGAGAATAATATTATTTTTGAAACTAGTAACAAAAGTAACGCTCAGCAGTGCATAGAGCATATAAACAACTAAAATAGTGAAGAGAGGAAGGTGAATTACCCGGAAACTATCATCCGGTTGGTCGTCACAAATCGGAACAGTTCATCGCCAAAACAAATGAAATTACGTAGTTAATAATCCGTACCTTAAGCGTACATAATAGTACAAAGAACTTAGAAAAGAGGTTAAATTTGTGTGCTTTTGCAAAAAAAAAAACAATACACTCATGAACATTTGCAAATAAAAAACCTCAATAAAATAATAAAGGATGCAAGCTATTTGTTTATTCAGAACTCATAACTGTAACTAGTAAAGGAAAAGGGGTGAAAAATTAATGCTTAGTACATAACGTCCAGAAAAGATAACTTTGAAACATTACAATATATTCCATGTAGGAATGTTAAATTACTTTACCAAAATTATTATTTTTTTTTTTAATTCATTTATTTAACGTCGCATCAACTACAAAGGTCATTAGCGACGACGTTGGGGTGTAACTATATACAATGGAGGATGAAATGATTTTTTGTAACATATGAAAATATGCCATGCCTGAGTGGGATTCGAACCCAGGACCGCATGATGAGAGGCGAGCACGTTACCAACTGCGCCAATGCGGCCGGCTAAAATTATTATTGTTTTAGGTCAAACTAAAAATTGTTGTCTTTATATACTAATAATAAATATGTTTTTACAAGGTAATCGAACCGCCATAAAGACATGAAAGATTGAGAGTGGAGATCTACAGCGATCTGTTTTAAGTGTAACTGTAATTTTAATTTTAATGAACGGTATATTAGCTCCAGGGATACAAAAAATAGTCCCTTTACTTATCACATGGTCAGCCCATTATATGACTGATTTAAGAACAGAAGAGGTAGAGATGTAAAAGATACTACTAGTGTCTTTTAAAGGTACACTAGTTAAAGTAATGTTTTATTTCAGTCATATATAATTGCCTGACAATGAGACAAGTAACAGAACTATTTTTTGTAGCCCTGACTTATTACTTGTTGTTTAGGTCATCAGCCCAAAGGCTGGTTTCAACCTGTTGAGGTTTTACTAACTAAAACGAGGAGTGAGTTGGTTTACATTTGCCTTCCTCACTGAGAGGAAAAGTACACTTATCACCAAGCCGGGCCCTCTGAAAATCACATATTTTCCACTTTGCAAATGACACCTCACTTCATTCACCACAGGGTCTGGCTGTATAATGAAATTCATTACTTTCAGAGGAGATAACTCTGATTAGTGTCTTAACACCTGTACCTATTCTGTTCTTAATGATTCAGTCATTTAATTGGCTGACCATGTGATAAGAAAACGAAATATTTGTTTTGGCCTTGCAACGAACAGATTGAGTGTAAACAATTTGACACTCCACCTGTCTGTTATGGGCAAACTTATTACTTATCAGAGTAATAAGATCAAAACTGAACAATGGTTTATAATTCAATAATGACTAGTACTCTCAAATTGTTGGATTCTATTCTTAACGTTAGTCTATATTAGCTTTAGGGGCGTACCAGACAAGCCAAATAGCAAATATTCTAGCAGAATTGGGTGAAATGCCTCTTGATTTCAGAAGAAAAACTGAGTTTATCTTTTGTCTTAGTAAAAGTCTATAAAAAATGACATTGCAGTTTCAAACTTTTCACCCAATTTTATCAGTTTACTTTTCCGAAATTTTTCCACTAAAAAAATTACATTATAAAACAATCTTACAAAAATTTTACAAAAGATACTGTATACTATATTTATTTCGTTGATCTGTTACATATTTTATGTATAATTTATTTTATCCAAGGGCAGGAAGTACGAGCGTAAGCGGGGAATGCAGTTATTTAGTTTTTATAAATCTATTAAGCCTGTTTTAGAAATTAACCATTAAATACCGGATGACTTAATAATTCAGTTTCCGTTTGTTAGCCATGAAATATCAGAATGACAAAGATCAGTGAATGATAAATATCAGAAAATTGGAATGAGGTGAAAATTATACAGAGCGTGACATTAACGCAGATTCATAAATAGAAAGTTAAATTTTTTCTAAATTCAAAATCAAGGAATACGAAAGTATTAAAATCCTCATACTTTCTGTGTGATTTATTTTTTACGAGCTATATTTCAATAAAACTTAATCGCTGTGCAATAAAATCACTTTTAAGTTAGAAAAAAAAACAGAAAGAAATTACACTTGACCACCTGCAGTGTGCATACTACAGTAATAAACTTGTAACTATTTTATCACGGTTCAAATGTTTACAGGAAGCTGCGACAGGTGTACCAACCCCCGTAATTCCCACCCATTATAATTCAGGTAACAAAAATTTATATCCGGTACTTTTTAGTCCTATCTACGTTCCCATTGTAAAGCAATAATAGATAAAAGAAAAACTATATAAAGCTGTTACAACACTGTATTATATAAACCTTTTCCGAAACGCAACAAAAAAAAAACATTAATTTTCACCAACTTTTTCAATTATTGCATCGTTTCTTTGAGTTTGTTAATTGAAAGTTGTATTAACTGCTTGATCATTAGTGACAACAGTAAGACAGCATATTATTGTAAACGTTATTCGACTTCTCAGTGAAGCGCATATGGCTGGAGTCTTCAAGTACGTTAAATCGTATAATTTGTATAAGGACAATGTTACGATTTTTGGGAATGATTGTATTTTAACTAATGTAGGGGAAGAATGCATTGCTGCAAATTACTTTGCGGTTCCGTGAGTTGCCAAAGCAAACCTCTTCAGATGAAAATCAACAGGATTATGAAATTTAGTAAATTTGTAGATCTTTGATCAAACTTACACAAAGTACGAGAATTTAGACATGGTCTCAAAACAGAGCAATCGCGCATCAACCAAGTTCACTTCCTAATAGTTTTTATTTACGCGTTCTTTCTTGTTTATTTATTTTTTCCTTACACGTGATTGGTGTTTTGTTTAAGAACTTATTGTTATTGCGCATACCAAACAAAATTTAACAAAAAAAAAAAACAATAAGTACTATAAACAACGAAGAGGAAACGTAAAAGGTATCTAGAATACAATTAAGTATTTACCATAAGGTCAAAGAAATACTGCTCGTGTTTAGTAGAACAATAATAATAGAACTAAAACTAACCTGATAGGTGCACAATACACCAGCAAGGTGAGATAAGAAGCACGGCCAGCAAACAGAACGTTGATAAATAAACTGAATACTATAATAACTTCCTGTGGCGCAATGTCAACTATGTACAACTATTGTATGCACATAATAATAACTATACAACATAACAACGACAATATTATGTTCACGTTGCAGTACATTAAACAGAACGGATGTAAGTTACAGAAAAATGAGTCAAAAATCATACAATAATAATATTATTCCATTAGAATTTAATGTTGTTGTTTAAGTCATCAGCTAAAAGGCTGGTTTAAAAATCTAGAGGCTTTACTAAGTAAAAACAAGGAGTAAGGTAGTTTACCATGCCTTCTTCACTCAGTGGAAAAATATGCTCATCAGCATGCCAAAACCTCCGAAAATTATCTACTTTCCACCCTGCAAATGACACCTTAACTTCATTCACCACAGGGTCTGGCTATATAATGAAATTCATTACTCTCAGAGGAGAAAACTGTGACTACTCCTTTTACACCTCGACCTCTTCTGTTTTTAAATGCTTCAGTCATATAACACATATGGCTGACCATGTAATAAGAAACAGAACTATTTTTTGTAGCCCTGAAAATAGCAGATTGAGTGCAATTAATTTAACCCTCCACCTACCTTTTATGGATAGAAGAATTTAATTGGAAAATTTAGCATTTTTTTATGTTTCCGTTTCGTTATAAGACGTTTTGGAACACCAGGTCTTCAGCGATCAACTCAGCTGTGCGATTTTTGAATTACACGAATTCAAAAATCGAGTCTATCACTGAACACCTGGGGTCCTCTAGGTCCGGTCAAAAATTTAGCTAATAATTCGCAAGTACTTTAAATAAAAAACGTGAGTTTTTTAAGAAAAATGCTTTTCGGGATGTTCGTTTTGATCTATTGGAAGTAGTGTGCAGAATGAAATTAACAGTAATCAGCCGGTAAATAATTGGGGGTGAAACTGTTCAAGATGACGATGTGAATTGTACGCAGTGAAATTTCCCGATTTTTAAGATTCTCCTTCATCAGAATGTGGTCAAGATTATCTAAACTTAATTTGAGCTCAGCCATCGTTGTAAAACTTGCCGGTGTGATGCAAGTCGGAAAAGTAACATAATTTTGTTTAAATTTTCAAAAGAATAAATAATACAAAAAATTTATTAAGTTTTTCTACGAACGATCAACGAAACACCAAATAAATGTTTTACATTTTACAAATCATATCATAAAAAAGGCAATATTTTTTGTCATCAGTCTCTCGACTGCTTTGGTGCAGTTCTCCAAGCTGTTTTATCTTCCGCAAGTCGTTTCATATGTACATACCTGTAACACCCTACATCTTTTGTAATTTGCTTTATATATTCTAACCTTTGTCTCCCCCTACAACTCACTCCCTCAATATCACCCTCCATTATTGGTAGACTAATGCCTGTATGTCTTAAGATATGCCCCACTAGCCCATCCCTTCTTCTGGTAAGGTGCTTCCATATTCTTTTCTTCATCCACTCATCTAAGAACCTCTAAATTACTTATTTTGTCCACCCACCTACAGGCACTCGCCAAAAAAACAAAAACAATAATAGCTTATAATTTTAAACAAAAATAAATAAATAAATTGAAACTGATTTAACGAAAGTCAAAATAATCAGATAGAATGTCTTACTTTTAAGAATTCAACCTCTTTTTATAAGAGAAAAGACAAAAGTAGTATTTTTAGTAAAAAAACAATGAAGCCGTAACATAAGGTTCCAAGAATAGAAGACCTACGCCTATGTAAATGCACCCAATTTATAAATTTAAGCGTAATGAATCCATTTATTTTACAGCTTTTTATACACATAAATAAACAGACATCTGAAAAATACATTTTTTTACATACACAGTAACTTCCCGTTCAACCGAAATTAATTGATCCAAGACTACTCCGGATAACCGAAAATCCGGTTGAACGAGAAACACGGTTTAAGTAATATACAAGCTATAATTACTGTACCCATTAATTTGAACTAGAACACTAACTATGACAAACTTTGTAAAAAAATAACTACAGTACGTCAATTTATAAAAATTAATTAAAATATGAAAAATTAGGCCTACTCTATTTAAAGCAGTCAAGTTGAACTTGAGCTCCTAAACGTTTGTAACAGCACACAAAGAAATTTGTTGTTCAGAATAAATTTTTCCGGTTCATTCATAGACCGTTACCTTTTCTGTCAAAACTTTCCTTCAGCTTTTTACAGAGATTATAATTTTAAAGAAAAATTACGTTTATTGTTTATTATTATACTAGACTAGCTTTTCAAATAAAGTAATTATCTAATTTCAGTTTCGTCACGAAAATAATAAAATCATTACAGGAAATCGAAAGATAAATTTGAATGAACGCAATCCGGTTCGGAAAATTACAATATTTCCAAATTAAACATATAGCTTACCAGCATTTTTACAGATACGAAAGGTAATTTCGTACTAAATCATAAATAAAGATGTAATTAACTGACATTTCTATCTACGTAGTACACATCATACTTATTTGAAAATAAGCTATTAATAAACAATGACGTGATGAAACAATAGATCGGTGTTAATACGTAGCCAATCGTGATTAAACACGGACTGTTTTGTTTAAACTGATCTATCTACGTACTTACTATCTTTTTATACTAAACTACACAAAATTTAAGAACAGAAGAACTTTACTATGAACAGAAGAGGTAGAGGTGTAAAAGACACTAGACAGAGTTATCTCGTCTGAGAGTAATGCATTTCACTATACAGCCGGACAATGTGGGGTGAATGAAATGAAGGTATCATTTGCAGGATGGAAAGTAGATAATTTTCGGAGGTTTTGGCATGCTGCTAAGCATACTCTTTCAACTCAGTACGGAAGGCAATAGTAAACCACCTCACTCCTCGTTTTTACTTAGTAAAACCTTAAGAGGTTCAAACCAGCCTTTCGGCTGATGACCTAAACAACTACTACACAAAATATAATTTAATAAAAATTAAATTATCAGAACTTTAACCAACACAATAACCCAGTAACGAGTCCGATACACCATTAAAACACAAAAAACGGAATCGATTATTGAATTATATTCTTAAATCAATCCAGTGACTCATTTATTTAGTTTTAAACTCATTTTACAGTCCTTTGGATAACCTCTAATTTTAAATATTGGAATTAATTCTAGTAAACATAAGTACAAATAATGGATAGAAAATAAACATAAGATGTCTTAATAACAGTATCAAAGAAGGTGAAAGGATATTTAAAAATTAGAATAAAAGATACAACATAAATATTGCCCATAACAGGTAGGTGGAGTGTTAATTTATTTGCACTCGATCTTCTAGTTCCAGGGCTACAAAAATAATTCTGTTTCTTATCACATGATCAGCCATGTTTTATATGATTGAAGAATTTAAGAAGTAAAGGTGTAAAAGAAACTAGTTAAGAGTTATCTCCTCTGAGAGTAATGAATATCATTATATTTTCAGCCAGACCCTGTGGTGAATAAAGTGAAAGTGTCATTTTTAAGGTGGGAAGTAGATGGTTTTCAGAGGGCCAGGCATGCTGATAAACATACTTTTCTACTCAGTGCGGAAGGCAATGGTGAACCACCTGACTCCACGTTTTACTTAGCTTCTAGAGGTTCAAACTAGCCTTTCGGCTGATGACCTAAACACAACACACTTAATCGAAGAAAGTTCAGATAAAGGACTTTGAAGACTTCCATAGAAGAGTAAACGAATTTGAACATAGTAAAAGAACACTGAGAATTTAGGCTAAAAAGCTTAAAATATTCAAAATTACTACTTGGGTCTACAATGGATGGTCATAAACATCCTAAAATACGATACTAATAATCACGGAATTAATTGAGAGTACAAGCATCTCATACGTGCTACCTTAAAACAAGTAAAAACCATTTTAAAACCAAATGGAAATTTGAACATCAAAGCAGAAATATATGTGAAAAATCAATTACTTATTCAAGAGTAATTCCATTTACTGCACTTAAATTGTAAATTAATTATTATGCGGTAGTTGAATCACCAGAGAGATATTAAATTGTGTTATTAAAATACACGGGGGGAAACCCACGCTCTTATAGTACATCATTACATGTCTTATTCAACTAGCTGCAAGTACAACTAACATGCATTTCCTATAAAAAGGAAATTAGTGTACCTAATAATAATTACAAACCAACTAGTGAAACGAATCAGATTTATTGTTGCTTTGAATAATAATTTACAAGGTGTGATCAAAAAGTACGGTGAATTTTATTATGAACAAAGTAATAAGCTTACATGGAATTTAAATTGATCTCCTACAAAGTACTCTCCTTGACTAGCAATGGACTTATCTGAATGTTGATTCCATGATTGGAAGCATTTCTGGTACGCTTCTTTCGGAAGGGCCTTTAGCTGCTCTGTCGGGAATGGTGTCAAAATGTTTTCAAATGGCTACTGTTTACGTAGAAATATTTTCCAAATATAGGTAGTTAGCGAATTTCTGTTTTTTTCTCACGAAAACGTGTGAAAAATCGATTTTTTTTAAGATTTTTAAGCCAAACAGGTCGATTTTCATTTTTCGTCTTTCACTCATGATTAAAATAAAGTTACGTTTTTTGAGGTTAGTTTTTTGTTTATTTCTGATGTTTTATTACTAATGTTAGGTTATATTGTTTAAATTATTTGCATTGGCAAGAGAAAGTTGAGTGAGTGTTTCACACCAGATTTGGTGAAATCTGGTGTGAACAGATTTCACACTTTTTTTTATTATTATTTTGTTTTTATTAAATTTATTTTATTATTATTATTAGTTGCAATTATTATTGGTAATATTATTGTAGTAATATTTGTGTACTTATACAAATACTTATATCAATAAGTTACTTATACCAATAAGTAATAGTAACTAATTAATAATTATAATTTACAGATCATATTGAATTATAAAAAAACATTAATAAAACACTTTTGCCGGTTATTTAACACAAATTCAGCATCTACCTACAATCAGCATATAAATCGAACATAAAATTCAACACAACAATGAACAGATCAAGCGCTGAGACAATGGTTGTAATAGTAACAATAAATTTCTAAGCCACAATATCTTTTAATATTTTCCAAACGATTCGTTAGATGACTTCCCTGTTTCGACGACCGTGAGAGTAGACAAGAACGGTGGCATTTGTGCTATACCGTATCATTTACAGTATTTTAATACCGTACCGTATAGTAATGGTTAGAATAAAGACTAAACAAACCGCACACTATAGTAATATGTTTTATTGGTAGAATAGTCAGAAGAGGGCACCTAGTTTAGGTGGCATCAATGTGGGAACCACCAGAAAACACCGGAAGCGGAAACTCAATGAATCCTCATATACCTTCCTATCCTTTCCAACCCTCCTTCCCACCATGTATATGTAAACAATCGCATTTACGAAAGTAATCCGTAGTAAGTAGTCTACTATATTGCTAATTAGGGTACGCATTATATTTCATCCTGTATTTCAAGAATGCTATTTTTGTTTACTAGACATTGCGCCCGCGCTGGGCGTGAACTTCATGTTTCCTGAATGTCCTCTCATGGGGTTAAATCAAATAAACTAAATTGTTCCATTTCCCGGTTTTACTCCACACTTTACGTTTTATAGAAATCATTTTAAGAATACTGATGCCGAATTTAAAAATTTAGCTCTAGGTGGGAGTGCAAAAGTAATATTTGTTATAGGGTGATTCACCAGAGAACAAGCTTGCTTACGCTGTTATTGAACGAAATAGAAATGGATTTTTGGGTGTTCATTGAATTTGTATTGCGATATTTGTATTTTGCCATAAAATTATATGGAAAATTAATCAGAATGAATATGTTTCGTTTGTTTAAAGTAAGCAAGTAAATAAAATAATAAAGTCTAACTTTTAGTTATGGAGTCAAATTTTAGGAAATTATTAATTATTTCTTAAATAACCCTCAACTACAGTTACTTATTACTAATTGGGGTTTTAGAGTAATAATTGGTTGATTATTTGGTTGGAATAATCAACCTTGGTTGATTACTGATGTTACTTATTGTTTATTGATATTACTTACCCACAGGAGCAAATGGTGGATATTAGCCGAGGCATCACACAGGCCTAAATCTGCAACGGGGGAAGGTAAAAGGAAGCGAATAACCCTGGCGGTAAATTCACCATTGACAATATAATATGAAATACTTTCGAGTGTATACGCTAAATTTTAAAGAAATTTGGAATAAACACTACCGCTACAGGAAAATGGCATTCATAAATTACCTTACATTTGTTGGCCGGGTGGGGGACCAACGGTTGCCTCCCCCCCCCACCAAAATAAATCTTAGATCCATCACTTATATCACTAGAGAACACGAATACCAATATTTAGAACTTTAGCAATTCGGATAGGTATAGAAATAATTGCTTAAGTCTTTGTTCGGGCCCTAAGGTACAAATTTACTCAATGAGATCGGAAATTTAGCGAAACAATTATAAGTTAAGGAGAGTTTTTGCATTTAAATGTACAAAATGAAAAAGTATTAAAAGTAATACAATACATAAAACAACCCCTTCATATAGCCTAGAAATTTATGTACGAACAATTTAAAAAAGGAAATACTATCATCTATGTACAACCCACATTAAATTTTTCTACATGGAAAAATATGCAATTTATTTATAAAAATTTATCAGTTTTACTACTCTACAACAATACACAAATGTAGTTTTCAATGTAATGATAAAATTCACCCACATACATTAATTGAAACTACTGCACGTGAAATACTGCAAGGCTGTTATGTAATCGTACGGAAGGAAGTTGATAAAAATTAAACCCACTCTTTCGCTGGTAAAGTATTGTGTCAATTATTCTATGTAGCCTAATTACAACAAAATGGGTCAAAATAAATTGGAATAATTATTGTTTTGAACATACCGATTATTATTATTATAATACTCTTAACAAATTAAATACAATGCATTTTTTTAAAACTGTCTTTAGAAGTAAACAATTACGCTTAGAAAACATGTAAAATCGAACAGATTCAAAATTTATCAATTGGCTATCTACAGTTTGAAATAAAAATATTCATTCCAATAACGTTTCTGATCTTCACACCAACTGGAAACCGATTTCGATGGCGAGGATAAGCAAGAAAATTTCTGAAAACCAGATTATTAACAATTTTTTTGTACAGTACTCCTTCCTTTGCGCAGTCAGAACTCTTCGTGAAGAAGTGTTTTTGCGTGCAAGTATATTTAGTTAAAAATATTGTGTATAAATAAATAAAAATAAAGATTTTTCCCTAATTTCTTGTCCTCTGGTACAAAATAGGGTACGCCAGAATTATCTGGACGAAAATTTTGGTTTTTTCCAAGTTTTGACGTCAGAAAAATCGAATGAAACAGGGCCCAGAACAGTATTTTAAAATGTTTTCGAGAAAATTGTTGTAAAATTTAAAAAAAGAAACGAAGAATACATTTTTTTTAGCTTTAACACAACAACTTAATATTTTGCCGTGCAGTGAAATAAAAACAGCTTAATTCTATAGTTTTATTGATTCAGTGTATCACTAATAAAATTTCAAGAAATTGGGGATATATCAATAAAACATTATTCTACTTGAACTAGAGAGAATATTAGATATTGTTAGATTATCGCCCGCTTAAATTACGTAATTGAATAGACAGAAATATTTTAATCGACTCAGTAATAGATTACAAGCACATAGTTAATCTATTTATGACGTATTTTATTGAGTATTCCAGAGTAAAGAGAAAGCTATTAGAAAAAAACCATTAAAATTAAACAATTTCCGGAATGGAAACAGATTTAATAAATTCAATATTCCAAATGGGTCGTTGCACAATCTATAATAATATATCTGGGGAAATGATGCGGTACGGTGGTAAAACAAGATGACACGAGAGATATGGAAAGAGAGTCATGTCGTATAATTATGTCAAGTCATGTCACGTTAAGGGATGGTTACGGTAGGACTTAAATTTAGGGAGGAATAGGAAGGGCGTGGTACTATTACTATTACTATTACTACTACTTAAACTAAATTGGGCGTGGTTCATTGGCTAGCCAAACAGTATTTTCCTATGTATAATAAATACACTCGACTATGTATAGACCTATCGTTTGCCCTGAAACTTTGTAGCTCTCCTCATTTAGTCTTAATATTAATGACTTTAACAATGAGGCCAATTATTTAGTACTATGACTCATCAACAATAATTATAACCATCGAAGCGTTAGAGCTTTAAACGAAAAAATATAAGAAAAACTAGGAAAACCTTGAAACATTTAGATTGATGGTAAAAACAATTCGCAAAAATAGACAGAAATTAGTCTACCTGAACCAAATTAGTTTATACATGTATATCTCTTGTAATCTACTGACCTTCTTCACTTGATAACTCAACTAAAAATAATTCATAAAAAATTTAAACCAGGAAAAACAATTCTATAAACAGATAAATTATTTTGACAATTTATTCAAAGCCATGTATTTATCTATTGTTTAATATAAATATCAGGTTATACCACGCGTATGTTGTCGTCTGCAGTTGCATACGTCTAACGCACCACTCATGTCGTAATATCGATGTATTAACTAGTATATACGATGTATAATAACATCAACTATAAATAGTAGTTAATATATAGTACATCGATGGTCGAGATATACCCAACCCAGAAGTAAAAATTTTCTGTTTGTATTCTAACTTGTTTTGATTGTACACTTCATAAAAAAACTCCAAACACTGATTACCATTATACAAGACAAAATTTTAAATAAATAACTTCATTTTACAAGTTAATTTTTTCTTTTGATAATACACAGAAATTTATTAACACTACAAGTACGTTACTTTTGAAACATTTTACAAAGTAACATTATAGTATGTTAGACAAAAAGAAAATAATAAATAATAATTCGGAAAAATTAAATTTTGTGTATTTTAACTTTTTACTTTTGTCATGGCGATTTTCCGCCAGATGAAGAGGTACA
The DNA here is from genome assembly GCA_035578175.1 of Catonia carolina. Taxonomy (NCBI): domain Eukaryota; kingdom Metazoa; phylum Arthropoda; class Insecta; order Hemiptera; family Achilidae; genus Catonia; species Catonia carolina. The sequence continues at coordinate 90,682,163 of JAQMRL010000002.1, forward strand.
GGTGACGTCACAAACTCGGTTGACTACAGTAAACTCTCCGTATTCGCGGGGGTTAGGTTTAGAAAATTCGCCGCGAATACGGAAACTGAATTAAATTAATACGCAATGCCTGTGCGTAGTACATACATATTGTAGTGTGCATATTAATACAGTACGTTATTTATATTATAAACATGGAATAACTTCCGACAAAACTTTTGTGCTGAACATTGAGCGACCACCCGTACTATCACCCTCATCTTCTTCTGTATCAGATTTAATAGCATTGAGCATTAATGGCCATTAATTCCATTTATTTCAACTCTATTTACTAGTAGGCCTAACATTTCAAATTTCAACATTTAAACTAGCTTTGTAAATTTTTAACACGTTCATGTATCGTTGTTCAAGTAGCTGAAAATATTTTTAGTTCGTCTAATTATTTTAATTTAATTAATGCTATTATTATTTAACTGTTAAATTCAGTTAATTATTAAATGAATACTACGGCCGAAATCTTAAAAAAATCGATTTTTTTACAGATCTTCACGGAAAAAAATAGAAAAACACTTATTACCGCTGAACTAAGCGTTGTACAAAGAAATGTTTGAAATAAAAGTTGTATTTTTTTAAATTGTCTACAACTTTCATTACACTTTTGCGCTAAAATGCGTATTAAGGCTGAAATCTTAAAAATCGTTTTTCTACGAGAAACAGCCTTCCCAAAAAATGTTAGCAGACATGGCACCTACCCTATCTTGTAGAGTATAACAATATAGTGATTTAGGTGATTTTTAAAAAAAATCGTAGGAGCCGTTTTTGAGAAAATCACAAATACGTGAAAAATTACACAAATAACTACTACTTCCGGTTGACCGGTTTTGATGAAAATGTTCGTGCCGGGTCCTCTAGTAGTACCTAACTTAAGTTTAAAGTTTCAACTTCGTACGATGTTTCGTTCTTTAGATATTTGTTCACACACAGACCAATCGCTTAAAACATGTTTTCTGGGTTTAGGAGGTCTGAAAATGTGTATATCCCGTGGAAACTCAATTTCGAAAAATCGACTTGAAAACAATACTTTCCTTTCTATATACTCATATAGGCAAGAGAAAGTAAAAAAATCAGTAAAGGTGTATTGAAGATGATAAAAAAAGTTCCTTACAGAATACTTAAAAGATATTTTATTACTTATAACGAAGAAAATACATAATTTCCAGAAAAATTTTCATGTTCAAAGTAATAACATAGAAAACAATTTTTTCTAAGAATGTGATGTATCTACATAATTACAGAATACGCCTTTAAGCCTTAAAAGATGTTAAATGCTAGTAAGAAGTCAAGCAATTAGGAACAAGGACAAGTAAGTAGATAAATTAAAGACAACAAGCTGAAGTTAAAGGAAGAGAATTCTTTTGTGTTGGACAAACGAAATTAAAAATTATACATTGTTTTACGAAGTAAAGTCATAAAAAAAACAATTTTAATAAAGAACTTTACAGTTCTTTTAAACGCAAAAAGAATTATAAAACTTCGCATTCTTTCATGGAAACTGTATTTTTGTCTTTTACAAAAATTGAAATATTACTTGTAAATGGACTATTAATTCTATTTACTTGGTAAATGTAAAATTACAGAAATTATGGAATTACGATTCGCAAATCACAATAACCTTCTTCCAAAACCAGTACAAAATTTCATTATCCTGGTCTTGTACGATTTAAGTACGTGCTCGTAAGACCGTAGTTTGTAACACTGCATTCCTTGACAGAATACTTTTTAACAAATATTGTATGCTGTACGTAATCAAACAAGCAACATTTTGTTTTCAAATTAATAAAATTTTTCTACCGCGTTTTAAATAGAGAATATTAAATTGGAATACGAAACAAATTATAATTTACTGATAAAACCTTTTTTAATGAAATTCCAAAAAGTTTCAAATGTAGTACAAAAAAAAAGTTGACGTTGAAAGTTTTATTAAAGCGTTATAATGAAATGTCATAATACGTTAATCTTGTTGTTGTTGTTTAGGTCATCAGCCGAAAGGCTGGTTTGAACCTGTAGAGGTTTTACTAAGTAAAACGAGAAGTGAGGTGGTTTACCATTCCCTTCATCACTGAGTGGAAAAGTACGCTTATCAGCATGCCGGGCCCTCTAAAAAGCACGTTTTCCACTCTGCAAATAACACCTTCACTTCATTCACCACAGGGTCTGGCTGTTTAATGAAATTCATTACTTTCAGAGGAAATATCTCTGATTAGTATCTTTTACACCTTAACCTCTTCTGTTCTTAAATGATTCAGTCATTTAAGTTTAAAGTCATTCAGTCATTTAAGGCTGACCATGTGATAAGAAACAGAACTATTTATTTTAACCCTGCAACGAACAGATTGAATGAAAATAATTTGACACTCCATCTGTCTGCTATGGGCGTACGTTAACCTTCTTATAATTTAAAAATTTATGCAAGACAGTTGCTATACTAGTAACCATGAAATTGCGAGCCTGAATCAAGTTAAGACAGTGTTGCCGTATTTGAAAAAACATAACGAACTTTTAACCTTTTATTATTAACTATTTATCATAAACAGTACAAGATTACAAACTTATTTAGGGCGGGTGGAATTGGCAACACTGTAAGACAGGACGGGTGGACGTACACGACGGCTTGGTTTACTAAGAAAGCACGAAATTTCGTTTACTAGTGACCTAAAGTTGATGCGACTTTAAATAGAATAAAAAAGGTACAGAAAAATTAAACAACAAAGTTGCAATATTTACAACTTTATACTAGGTGTACGTAATACACCTCAGTACTATTATTAGAAAATAAATTCCGAGAGGTATGACATGGTTTTCCCCCATGAAATTTTTCAGATACACACCCAATGATTTCAATTAATCTATCATTAACAAGTAATGGAAGTTCATTAAATTAAAATCGTTACCGATGGTGACACGATAATTTATTTTTTAAGAAAGTTATAGTAAAATAAAATATTTTATAAATATAGAATTATATAAATCAAAAATTTATAAACAAATAAAATATAAAGATGGTGGCTCCACCAATAAAAACATTTAAGTAGATAATAAGGATCAAAGCATCTGAAAAGGTTAGTGAAATTTATATTTAAAAAAATATAATTTATTTCAAGCTGCAGGATGCATTACAAAGATTTATATTTGAATAAAACATATAATTATTGAATACCGAATGAGTATAGAAAAAAGTTAGTTTAAAGTTTGAAGCCAACAGAAATTGTTTTACAACGACGAACATATCACCAATACAGACAAAAACAAATTTCCAAAAATTTTACAGTTTCCATGGTGTAGTGGTTGGCGCACTAGTCTAAACAGAGGATGGTTTTGGGCTCGATCCTCGAGATTCTGGAAATTATTACATGTTAAAACCCCTGTAATCGCTAATCACCAAAATGTTGAAACGAATTTAAATGAAAATTAAATTAAACAACTTAATTAACTTTTTAATTAAAAATTAAATTGAAATTTAAAATCGGAAAATGACTTTTTGAAATGGTCAAAAAGAAATAGAAATTTTAAAACTAGGATACTTCCAAGTTCCTCTCTCATAGCTTCAAGAGAAAGAACAATTTTTAAAAAATATCAACGCTTTTTTTGCAATGAAGAAATATGATCTACGTACTGCTCTTTGTTGTACAGTATTATTTTTATCTCGTAAAAACTTTTATAATGTGGCACATGATTAAAAACTTATATCTGTTTCAGTATCCATGAATTCCTGCGGTTGTCATGGAAACTTAACCATACCACTAAGGAATTCGTGACAAAAAAATTGTCTTTAAAGATTGTAAAGGGATGTGATATAATACAGACTTGTAATGTGTAACATCTAGGCTGAAGTATGCGGTTTTTGATACACGGTTAACTGGAAGTCAAAGATTATAACTACGGTATACCCTGTTCTGCATAATATTAAGATGAGCTACGACGCACACAAGTATCGTGACACAATGTATACAAGTCAGGGTTGTTGAAGTGAAGTGGAAGTTTTTGGAAGGGTAGAAAAAACTTTCTTGCTTGTTAATTTTTAAAGAGAGCTCTTGAAACCCTGAAAGATCACAAAGCCATTCCCTGAGCAGTTGAAGTATTCATTACATGAAGCCAAACTAAAATTTTGTATCTTACATCGTTCTAAAGAGATCTATTTAAAGACTTTTTTAATTAAAACAAAAGAAAATCCTATTCACAACTACACAGTTTTTTCTTTACTTTATAAATATGTAGTACAATTTCATTGATCAGGAACAGTAACCGTTTTTCTCAGATTTTATACTTTCTCAAACAATTTAAAATTTAAAAACATATCAAATGATAAGTACAACGCATAGAAATACAAAATAAAAACATACTTTACATCTTAAACTAATACCACTATTGTAACCGTGCTACTAGCAAAGCTTATTGCTACCATCATAGAGATAAAATAAATATAGTTACAAATATTGAAGATATTGGTTAGACCTTTGTAGTCATAAAACAAATTATAGAAATGAAAAAGTAGAAAAGTACCCAACCTGTCATAATGTGACCAAAATTAAGTCTGTCAGTAACCCAAAAAACGAGTACGCCTATTATTAAAATATGAATAAAATATGCAAAATTAAAATGTCAATAACAATTCCGGAAAAGAATGGATAGAAACAAAAATAACCCCTTAATAAAGATTCCAATTATAAAGTACGGAATAACAAATTAAGAGAAATTAAACGGGTGAAAATTTAAAAAAAAGAAAGATAATTTCCTGAAAATTAGGTTGTCTAACCGAGAGTGTACACCTGAATTAATAAGGCAATTTTAAATTTCTCGGTCGTATTTTTAAACCAAGGACTCAAAACACCGGCTCGGGATAATTTCGTTTTTTATGCAAAAATTTACAAAAGCCTGAATCTCCGAAGGATCAGCGCAATCTCCGAAGATCATTTTGAACAGTTGTAATAAACAAAACAAAGTAATTAGTCGTTAGTTAATAGGTTAGCCTACCTGTATATATTTTGAAGTGATTCAAGACAAAAATGTAATCACAGTATTAATTGATGAATGTATTATATGTCTATTAGAATATATCAAATAAACATATTAAATAAGAACTACTAGTTGATAAATTCTTAGATTAAATAGTTAGATCAATTAAGTTAGAACAAAATTGTCAGTTAATCTTAAGATTTTTCAAAATAAAAAAGTAGATGATAATAGTATTATAATTGAACTGCAAAATTTAACAACTGATTTAATAAATATACTTCCATAGAACACTTTGAAAATCCATTCAACATATGAAAAACCGAAATCACATGGGAGAACACTATTATGACATCCCTACAGAACGTTTGTCACTGATTGGTCGCAGTAATTGCGAAATATACAAACATACGATCAATCATACATAACCTAGAAGCTACAATACAATAATAAAAAAGATTCAACTCTTTGAACAAATCCGAAAACACCAAAATTTACAATGATATGCATAACCTTCAAACAGCGGAAAATACATTAAATTAAAAACAGAAAATACTGTAGTAATGTTTATATACAGCAATAATACCATAATAATTAAGAACAATACCAACTTCAAGAGCAACACTCAACAGTATTTGTAAATCATTGTCGACGTGACGAGATTTACTACACTATAAATTAGTTACAATTGATAGAAAATTAATCGTAACTAAATAATATAATGTAACTGACCTTCGTAAACAATAAAAAGAGCCTAAATAAACTATGTCACTTTAACAATAAATTATTTGTGATTTTACATCACGAGTCAGTTGAAAGTCATACAAAATGTATTCCACAGAATGAATGACTTAAATTTCGTTTTTTATCTCCATTTATAAAAGTGATAGCCCTCATTCATTGGAACACTCCTTTATCACTAATTTTATAACTTTCCGATAAAACACAATCAAAATCGGGACATTTTTCCTTTGGTGACGAATAGGAAAAAGAAAACATTTGCAATTTAGACATTTGCGTCAAGAAGGTAAAAATAAAGTAAGTAGACTGAAGGCAAAATTGTTTCTGTAATTTCCCGAATATCTAGTTCAACAAATAAGCATTTATATTCTACAATTTATGAGAAATAGCGCATTTAAAATATCACCACATGCTCCTCTAACTTCGTTAAAAACCTGCAATTCTGAAAATCGGCATCTACTTTCTTGAAGTGGTATCTTGAAAATAGTACGGAATGAAAAACGGGAAAGTCAGTAAAAGCAATAAACACGTTTATCTGATGAACCCTACAGTGGCAAGCAATAAGATCACGCGGAGTGCTATTGATTTTTTTATTTTTAATTTTGTGTGATATTTGATTTAATGAGGTTCATGACAAGCCTACTGAAGTAAGCAGTAGCAAAAACAATTTTCTGGTGGTAAGTAATGAATTTATCATTGGTGATAAACTTTCAGTTTATCAGTTTTATCTTGACATGTCCTTTACTCCCTTTGGAGTCTCCTGGATGCAAGGGAAAAAGTTGTAATTGCTACTACATTATATTTTAAAAACTGATAAATACAAAATTATTAACAGTAAGAATAATAAATATCAAAATAATTTTCGACCAAACGAAAAATTATCTTGGAGTTACGTAGCTACATTTCTAATGTCAATACTTTTAATAAAAGAAAAATAATTTCGGATATCACTTACCGATCTGACGGAAAATCAAGACTTCCAAACGAAAAACACCTAAACAAACACAAATATTTAAAAATTAATTTTACTTCCATATTTTAATTTAAACTTGAACCTACAATACATACTACATATTATAAGTGTCATACAATAAATATTTTAGCAAGTTATACTACACAAAATTAAATGAACTTACAAAAATCCGAAAATAACTATTTGAAATGGTCAAAAAGATATAGAAATGTTAAAACTAGGATACTTCCAAGTTCCTCTCTCACAGCTTCAAGAGAAAGAACAATTTTTAAAAAATGTTCACGCTTTTTTGTTATAGTTTTATTTATAAAAAATTTCACAAATCAAAACCCACTGTAGTCACTAATAACCAAGCAATTGATACGACGTTAGATAAAACTAAAAAAAACCATTGTATATCAAAAATTAACAACATCCCAAAGTAAGTATTAACCTGACACATTTATAAACTAGAACTATTTATAAACTTACAAATTTTCTTTACTCACACCCTTTTTACTTTCTCTTGCCTATGTGAATATATAGGAAGGAAAGTATTGTTTTCATGTCGATTTTTCGAAATCGAGTTTTCACCGGATCTATACGTTTTCAGACCCCCTGAACCCAAAAAAACATGTTTTAGCGATTGGTCTGTGTGTGTGTCTGTGTGTGTGTGTGTGTGTGTCTGTGTGTGAACAGAATATCTCAAGAACGGAACATCGTACGAACTTGAAACTTGAAACTTAAGTTACATACCACTACCGGACGCGACACGAACATTTTCATCAACAGTGGCGTAGCCAGGATTTGCTTTCGGGGGGGGTCTAACCAGGGGGGTCTGGGGGGTGTGCCCCCCAGACCCCCAAATAGGCAATTCGTTGTCTCGCTTAGTTTGTAATTTAAAAACCATCCTTTGAGAAATAAGGAATGAGGATAGCTTGCTTACTCAACATACTGAAAATGATGTCAAAAAACGTTATTCCGAAAATTTCGGGGGGGGGTCCGGACCCACCGGACCCCCCCCTGGCTACGCCACTGTTCATCAAAATCGGTCAACCAGAAGTAGTAGTTTATTCGTATAATTTTTTAGTTTTTTGCGATTTTCTCAAAAACTGGTCCTACGATTTTTTTTAAAATCGCCTATTTTACTCAATTTTTTATTCTCTACAAGATAGGGTAGGCGCCATGTTTGCTGAAATTCTCGGTGAGGCTGTTTTCACGTAAAAACGTTGTTTTTTTAAGATTACGGCTTTAATATAAATTTTAGCGCAAAAACTTATATAATAAAAGTTGTAGAGAATTTGAAAACCTACAACTTCTGTTTCAAACATTTTTTTGTATAACGCTTAGTTTAGCGGTAATTCGCGATTTTCTGTTTTTTTTCTCACGAAAACGTGAGAAAAATCGATTTTTTTAACATTTCGGTCTTAGTATGCATTTTACGACAAAAGTGTATATAATTAAATTTATAGAAAATTAAAAGATCTACAACTTTTGTTTAGAGCATTTTTCTCTACAGAGCCTAGTTTAGCGTGAAAGCGTGATTTTCCGTATTTTTAAGCCAAACTGAGTTCGATTGTCATTTTGCGTCATTCACTCATGATTAAAATAAGGTTATGTTTTTGAGGTTAGTTTTTGTTCATTTCTAATGTTTTAATACTAATGTTAGGTTTATTGTTAATTATTTGCATTGGCAAGAGAAAGTTGTGTGAGTGTTTCACACCAGATTTTTAATTTTATTTAAGTAAATTTAAATTACTATGCAGTTTGTCTAAATATAATTTAGGATCCCAGGAAAAGATGATGTATAGTCGCATAGATCAGAAATGTTAGAATCGAATGAGATCAGTTATTAAAATACAAGCAAACATAGAACATACAAAGTTTAATTAAGTGGAAATGACGTAATTACGACAAATTTTAAATTAACTTTTTCCAGGCTTAACTGCTCACTCATTCATGACGACATAGTAGTTGTATGATAATAACATACCCCGTGGTTCAGAGAACATTTTAGTACCGAACATATTGGCCTAGTGTTAGTTTAAAACACTAATCTACATTCCAGACACATAATAAATTATAAGCGGGAAGTATCAGTCAAAATATGACATCGAAAAGATCCGTATGTATAATGCGTTTCAAGACCCAAATTATATTTACTATCCGTCATTTTTACTTTCTCTTGCCTATAAGAATATATAGGAAGAAAAGTATTGTTTTCATGTCGATTTTTCGAAATCAAGTTTTCACCGGATCTACAAGTTTTCAGACCCCCGTGAACCCCAAAAAACATGTTTTTAGCGATTGGTCTGTGTGTGTGTGTGTTTGTGAACAAAATATCTCAAGAACGGAACATCGTACGAACTTGAAACTTAAAACTTAAGTTAGATACCACTACCGGACCCGACACGAACATTTTCATCAAAATCGGTCAACCGGAAGTAGTAGTTTATTCGTGTAATTTTTCACTATTTTGCGATTTTCTCAAAAACGGCTCCTACGAATTTTTTAAAAATCGCCTCATTTACTAAAATTGTTATGCTCTACAAGATAGGGTAGGCCCCATCTCTGCTGAAATTTTTGGTGAGGCAGTTTTTTCGTAAAAAAATTGTTTTTTTAAGATTGCGACAGACTTTTTTAATATGCATTTTAACACAAAAACGCAGATAAACTCCAGGAATGTTTTATTTTTAGAAAATAAATAATGATTTTTTATTGTAAAAATTAATAACAATTTTTTTATAGTTTGTTATTGTTATTCTATTAAAGAAAATATAACAAAGAAAATTAATATTTTTAAAACTTGGAGTTTAAGTTTTTCATTGTCTCTAATCTACATTCCCGTTATTTACCATAATTCAGACTAAACTTATCTACTCTTACATTGAATTGCTTACAACACTGCAAACATATAAGGAGTTATTGTTTTACAAGTTTAAAGCACAACGCAAACTACAAAAGGTAGTTCAAGTTTATTACAAATGAAAAATAAGTAATTTAATAATTAACAAGAGCCGTATTCTTTTAAGGAATAACATATTTTAAAAGTAATTAAGTAATAGAATTGAAGCAATTACACTTTATGTATGGTAGTGGATTTACCAATTATTTTCGTTTAGAGGTTTATTTGTCGTATTTACAGATAAACTTTACCGTCACCTAGATAATAAACTTTATTCAGCAATCTTTGGCGGTAACAAAATCGTCATTGTTTTGCAGTTAGGTTTCAATCTAGTGAAGAAGACATATTAAGAGAAAGGGAATGATCTTGAATTAAAGTCTAGATTAGTTCAAGATGTTTCATAATTTTATAGGTTACTTACTTATACGGATGAAATTAATAAGAAACAACTAGTGGAATACAGCAGTTTAGGGTTGCAATGTAAGTGCAACCAGCAGTATTAAACCTAAGAAAAACATAATTTTCATAAAATAAAAATCACTACACATATCTACTGAATATAATAATGTAACAAGTTTTTCTAACAACTTCCTTTCAATAAAATGATATCATTTTATCACATTTTACATTCATTAATTCATTTAGATGCCCAAAAATTTGATCAGATATTAAATTTATTCATTTCTGAAAAATATAACAAAAACATTGAAAAGTTGACTTGGTCATAAAGGACAGCGAGCGTCGGATGAAACCGAGTGCAAACAAAGTACAAGTAGGCATATGCAATAAAATACTGTATCAGGAAAAGCTGTTAAGATGAAAATAAAATTAAAAAAAATTTGGTGCGCTAGACAATATACCTGCAAAGTACCTGATGAGAAAGGTAAGAAGAATCTTTTTTTTTTAATTTTTTATCACTGCATCCATGAGATTCCACAACAGGGTGTAGACTATAGGGCATAATAAGATAAAACTGATAAGACTGAATATGAACACTATGTTTAATTCTTTACTCACCAGTTCATTTATAACCTTTTAATTTATACTACTCGCTTGCTTGCTTGCTTGCTTCAATAAGCGTGTTATCTATTAACTTTTAGTAAATAATACACAATTTACCTTTATTTTTTTAAGTACAGACATCCCGTATAAATACGCGTTTTGATTTGCACGATTTTGAAGTTAGGCAGTTGTCATTTTAGCAACTTCCTTAAATATACGCGGCTCCGATTTTACAGTTACGCGATATCCCAAAACTCAGAGAAGTACTAAAAAAAATCGACGGTATTAAAAATTAGTTAATTGTTACCGAATTGGGATTGACGAACTCAAGTTGTCTACTAACAGACAAAACTGAATGTTTTCTTCAAGAAACCAGACTATATAATAGAGTAATAGAATATAGGTATGCTAGGTAAACTTTTTTCAAAAATTAAAGATACAAAAACTATACAGTAAGTGATTTTTGTAGGCTTAATAACAAATTCTATTTTATTATTATTATTTGTGCTTCTTGATCTGTAATATGTTTGGCATTTTAATTTAAATTATATATTTTTAAAGCCAAATCGACGTTCTTATTATTTTTATCTTGCTGTGAAATGAGTCATTACATAGTGTATTAGTACTGCATTGTAATCTTATAGGAAACGTGGTCTTGATTTACGCGGTTTGAATTACACGCCGATTTTTAGGAACGAATTAACCGCGTAAATCAAGGGATACCTGTACTACCTTAATATACAAATTACTTTCATTACAATTTTGAACATATGGGAATAAGTCGAGAAAACATATTGATTCGTACGAAATATAGTTCATACATTACAGAATCTGGGTTCAAAAAAAGAAACGACAATGGACAGATTACGTAAGGAAGAAGAAAATCTTACAGAGTAAAACGATAATGATAATTCAAACTGACAAAAAAATTAAATAAATGTTTACAATTACTTAACAGGATAATAAAAATATACTGTTAGAACCCGTTACTCATAATGTTTTGACTGAAAAACTCTTTTTCGACACAAGTGTATTTAATTCGTACTTATGCAAGAAAATAGAAGAATTTAATTTAATCAACAGTGCTTAGGCATTGCATTACTTATTTAACTAAAAAGAACTAAAACAAAAATGCATGAATAAAAACTAAGTAGGTTAGCAGAATTCAAGTTCATTTTTTATTACAAAATAAACTGAAGATAGTGAAATAAAGGTATAATTAAGAATGACAAAGTAACCAATAATAATTGTGATTATTTCACTGAGTTTTTATTTCATGAAACAAAAATCGGAATTAATAAAAACTATGAAAGTAGGTCTAATTATAATATAAGTTACGACTTGGAGCAAAACTAATAATAATAATTTCTGACATTCACGATTTAATGGAAATTTTACAGCAGTAATTCAATTTCCGGTAGTTGAATACGTTTCCTATCTTGCTTATAAAATGAATTTTATTAAAAAAAAAAACTATAAACGATCATAACTGAACAGAAAACAACTTTACTGAAACACATGAATTTACCGTTCATAACAAACAAAAAACAATAAAAATTTAAAATAACATTCCAGATATCTATTCATTTAAATAGGTTTAGAATATTTAATATGAAAATACACTCAAGAAATTATGAAAAAGAATGAATAGAAACTCATTCACACGCCACATGAAACAAAAATAATATGGGGTGTAAAAAACCCAGACAGTTTAATTTGTTTTAATTAAAACCGTTGACTTGTAAGAAAACTATCCACTTTAGAACTGTCACATTTTTAATCACAACTAATTTTATTTACACAAGCTTAAACTTCACACTACTTGATTGCACGTACTATAAAAAAACAACGAAAATTTATCTTTAGGATAAAGGGAAATACTCCCTCTGGAATGTCTTAGGAAAAACAAATACATTCATCATTCCTGTTCTTACACTCATCAGTCCCTAAAATTTCTAGTCAGTGGTTAAGTGTTTAAAAAATGTATTTAAATACATTTACTTCGATCCCATGAATTCTCACCCTAAGAAAAATAACCAGTATTTTTTGTGCTGGCAATCTTTTCGAAACATACAACATACAAGTATTAAGACTGATAAAAAATAATAATTGGATACTTTTTGGTATTCTGTTTAAAAAAGTGGCTTAAAATAATTAGAAGAATCTATTTTTCAAAAATTAATGAACGGTATTTTCTTGTTGCTGCTTAATTAAGTTATGTTACTTCATTTTTTAAAACTAATTTTATTTAGTCCAAAGAAAACTAATAAAAATGATAAGAATAAGTATTAAATAAAAAATGGTGTTAAATGATTAAAGGATGAAACCAACCAGTGACCACGCCTTAGATAGTTAAAATTGTGTTGAATTAATATTTTTACAAAAAATACTTTAGGGTTTTAAATAGTACTTTTAAATACTTTTTTTAAAATACTCTTAGGGTTTAAAAATACTTTAATTGTATCATGCCTCTATTCCATAGGCGTTTTAGTCATCTTTGTGTAATTCCTGGTAGATGGAGAATATATGTTCGTAATAAGAGATTATTACGATTTTAAGGTCTGTCTCCGAACCTACGGTAAAAATTTCGAAATGTGTCGTTAACGTAATTAACGCGTAAATCAACGTGTATTGTATTATTGGATTCGCATCTAGTGGAATTAGTAATGAATCGCAAGAATTTGCTTTGGAAATGCTTTGCTGCGCCATACACCCAAATAAGTTAAATGTGAATGTATGGATCTTACTCTTTAAAAAATAAAACTAAAACTCAAAAGTTAAATAACGCAATAAAACATATAAAGTATTTTGTTTAAATACTTTTGTTAAATTCAATGGGGTTTACCAATTTTTGTAGACAGTTTGAGGTAACTCCTGAATAATGTCCGGATATATTAAAAATAGAAGAGGTTATTTTAACTACAAAATTAATTTAAATATAAAACAGCTTTTTAAAAAAAGAGTAAATCCATCTAAAAAGAAGTGGACAACATTAATAGAAAGTACAAGTTTTAAAACAACAATAGGTTTGAACAAAATTAGGTATTTAAAGTTCGTGTAAAATTAAGGAGAAAGTCCTTGGCGTAATAATGCTGGAACGCACGTTTAGTAAATTAACATAACAGCTTAAATTGATGACTCATTTTTTGGAACCGAACTCTTGTTAATAAATCCCTATCAATAATAAAAAAATAAATCTACGTTTTGCTCAGAATTTTTCGTTTTTACAAATTTATAAATCAAATGTAAATATATAGCCTACAATAAAAAAATCACTTACACATAAATTAACACATAAACACATAAATTAAACATTATAAAACTACTTTAAGAACCAAAATCTAATACGACACCAAAACCCTAGCGTGGATAGACGGGGGAGGAATTAAGGAAACCTGCAGAAAAGTAGAACGCAGGATACTCAGAACTTGCATAAACAAGAAGCACAAGGTAGACAATTACTACAGACTTTTGCCTAAATCAAGTCTACAGAGACATAGAACCAATAACAGTGGCCATGCGCAAGAAACGGTTGTCGTACTTTGGAAATATACAAAGAACACCAAACACTAGACTTACGCAGAATAATTGACCATGTAATGAGACAAAAAACGGACGCTGGTAACGCATACATGTGGCACAAAGAAATCAAAAGGGATTTACAAGAACTTGGACTAACTCATGAAGATCTAACGGAAAATCACCCAAATACAAACATGTCATCAAGGACCACAACCATCGGCTAACGACACAAAAAAGAGAGTATAAGAAGAGGGAATTTTCAGAAGCAGCCAAACAGAAGCGCGCTCAGAACATAAAAGAATATCACGCCAAAAAGAGACTGAAAGCTTCTTCTTTTGTTTAGATTGACTAAAGTGGTCCATTTTGGCTAAACAAAAACTAAAAAAAAAAAAAATCAAATGAATATTTTCGGAATGTTGAGGGTCCTATGGACTGGCTCGGATGCCAAATACAGAGGTTTCCAGGAGAATGAAGAAAGACACCATCAAGTTTAGGAAGCTCCAATATTTTGAACATATCATGCGGATTGACTAACTATATTCTTTTCTAAAAGCCATTCTGCAGGGAAAAAATATGTGGAAAGCGTGAAGGGTGTGGTGGCTTCGAAATCTAAGAACTTGGTTTGGGTAGAGCTTAGAAGAGTTATTTCGTAGTGCAACGAACAAAGTGGGAATTGTTGTGATGGACGCCAACAATAGGAATGGAAAAGCATCTGAAGAAGAAGATAAATCGGTTCAAATTGAGGCATATTAAATTATATTGCACAATATATTTGGTCCTGATGTGAAAACGATAAAATTAACGAACAATAATTAACAGGTCTGTATTTAATTAATATAATTAATTAAAATATTATATTATATTTTACTGAATGAGAAGCTATGGTATAAAATAACTATGCAATGAAACGTACAAAGATAATTAATGAGAGAATAAAAAAATAAGCAAAATATTATGAGAATGAGAAAAAAGGGTTGCATCACTCATAACAATGTATAGGTACAGAAAATGTCTGCCCACTTTCAACCACCTAACGAAAAAGTTATTGTTCTACACCAGAGTTGCAATTTTACTGGGAATTAAACAACACTTATACCTGGTATTCAACATACACTATACACACACGCATATGAAGAGAATAAAAAATGTAAACAACATAAATTGGCAAAAATTAATGATGTCAACAGTGGGGATAATATCGGTAAAACTAATTATTTAATGTAATAAAATAAACATAATATCTGTAATATAAGTACTTAAAACGTAAAAAAATACTACATGAAATAACGTGGAAAATATTATTAAATTAAAACAAAAGGTACACCATTTCTATAGGGAATTAAAATGCAATACAAAGATTAACGTGATAATTTTCAATCTACACGATTTCTAAAGTTTATTTAGTTCGAATCATGTATTTAAATATAAAATGTGTATTAATATGTTTCAATTATAATAAAAAACTATATGACTGTAATCATCAACTTAAATAACAAAACGTTACGCATTGGCGTAGTTGGTAACGTGCTCGCCTCTCATCATGCTGTCCTGGGTTCGAATACCACTCAGGCACGGCATATTTTCATACGTTACAAAAAAATCATTTAATTCTCATAACGCATAGTTACACCCGAACGTCGTCGCTAATGACCTTGCAGTTGATGCGACGTTAAATAAATAAATAAAAAAATATATTAAATAAAATAACAAAACGTAAATAAAAATTAAAATAATTTTTTTGTTTACTTTAGACTACTTTTGTAATTGCTGTTAGTCCAAACGATAAGAAGGGTGATAGGACCGGGAATCGAACCCGGGACCCTGGCGTAAACGCCAGTTGTGCTGACCACGATACAGCTAAAACCGGCCGTTATTAAACTTAATATTGGAAAACAATATCCAGATGTCTCATTTTCTGTTCATATGCTTGTCTGTTCAAATTCAACTGGGTCAAATTAATCATTGTAAGGTACACATAGGTTCCCTAATCAGTGACAGAAGTGATCTTACAAGATATTATTTTAGATGGTTACTATTAATTTTTTTATGATCTTCAAATCAATTTTGATGTCTCTGCTACTTCAAACAGTAACGTTAAAAGATTTCCTACTATCAGGCCATCAAAGATGCAACTTACCAGTAATTTTTAACCAACTATACATTTTTAATCACATACTAAACATCTCTGAATCCTTAAAAATGTTTAAGAAATTATTTTCATACTAGTACAACTTGTATTGGTTTCCACAAGGTTGCACAGACTGAACAGTTAATGTTTTTCAGTGATATTAAGAGATGGGTTTTTGGTTTTGCATAAAAATATCCAATATACGCCCAATTGTAACTGAATAAATTGTAATTACTGTAAATCTAACCTCGTACAACATATTGTTGAAAACTACGGTCGTGAATAAAAATGGATTTTTTTTCAAAGTATTTGCAGTTTTTATGTGGTAATAATTATCTTAATGTCATGGTTATGAAACAAATTAATTATCTCAATAATTATTTTGAATTTATCGTTAGTATTATAAATTGTTGCTGAAAATTTTATTAAAATAACATTACCTTTGATTCTAAAATACTTACGGAGATATTAATAGAGCGACTACAGTATTTTATTTTATTAAAAATTGTACAGTCTGCGTTAACAATTTTTTGATTTATTCGTTCTAACTTTCATTATTTTATAACTTTCATTATTTTACACGCTTACAACTAAAGTTTAACTTGAACTTTAAACCCCCAATTAAGTATTTGCAAAGTAATAAGGTAAAAATAACGCTTTAGTCTTTGTAATATTAGTAGGCGACATTTGTAAATTTTAACCCAATATTTCCCTCGTAGAGAGATCACTCTCTACGAGGGAAATATGTTTTAGTGATGTTTTAGTTCTGTTACTCAATTGTTAATCTCTGGTAATTTTTTTCTAAGAAAGGGAAATTTTATTTTGTGACACGATGTTGGTAGCCCTACTAAACCGATATAGATACGCCAGTGTGAGTTGATTCTCCTTGAGATGTGTAAAATTTTGTGCCGTTTCCGGCGTGTTACGAACAGAATGTCTTTTACCCTACAAGAATGGGTTTTCATTCTTGAACAAAAATATTTTGCTACGAAATCGTACAATTATTATAAATCACATTATTATACATATATATTACTTTATACTGTGAATAGATTTAAGAACATCTGTTAGATTATAATTTAAGAGAATATTGTTTAAGTATTATAAATGAAAAAATATTTTAGTGGTTATTAATTGAGTTGTTTTTTAAAATTTAATTAAAAACGAAAACTATTTATTGTAATTAATTATACAAACTACTGTAATATGTTTAATAACCAGAACTAATAAAATAATTTATTACATTTTTTTAACATCAAACACCTGCATTATGTATACCTGTAACATAATGTAGTCGTTTGTTTTCATTAAGCTGTACGTGTAATGTTTTACTTATTAGTTGCTTTAAATAATATTAAAAAATTTATATACTTTCGATTATTATCGATATATTCATTATGTTTTATGTACTGAATTGTATAATTTAATATTATTTAAAATATTGAAATATCTAACTATGCTAAAAGTAGGAGTGGTACAATGTGCTCACGTATTATTATATTCTCTTTTAAATCGATATTTAGTTTCGATAATAGAAGTCGATATTGTTCATACATAGATCAATAATAATCTTTTAAACCGGTCTACCTTGATTGCAGTTTAGATAATTAGGTAATAACGCAAGATATTTTTTTTAATGAAGGATCCAAAGTAGGATGTTTGTTTCTTGAAGCGAAATTGATTACTGCAATTTTGTTTTATTAACTTTAATTTATTGTAATCTGTAACAAGTAATTTCCCCAACGTCCACGTAGGTAATTTAAATTTACTATTGGTATTTGCTAATGAACTGGGTTTTCAGGAAGGGTTGGGATTTGCCGTCAGAGTTTTGATATTCTGTTATTTCATACTAACGAATAGAACTAAAAAAAAAACTATTCCCGTCATTATGAAATCAATTATGGATCCAGAATAAGATACAAATAGATTTGAATTCATTATTTTTTCATCATATTAGATTTTAAGATCACACATACATACTTCTAAGTATGATAACGGAGCTGACGATGTGTTGCCGCCACGAAAGCACTTCACTTAACGATTTTCTGCTTAAAAAGCGGTTTTCGTGAAGTCCCTTGATTAATAAGGTAAAACACTTGTACATTTTTCGGCTTAATACGCATTCAATCCCGCCTAATACGCGCTCAAAATAAATGACTATATTAAAAATAAGTTATAGAAATTTCGTTATTAGTTACACACTATTAATGTATTAATGTAACTACTAATGTATTAACGGTATTATTTATTTGTTTGCTATTTTTTTAATTAAACGTGATGTACAAAAACAGGTATGCATCTTTACGTTTCTTTAGGCCCTATATACTACATTATAACCTATATATTTACTTATACGTATAAATAACCTGTATGTAATTATTGTTATTAATTTTTTCTCACATAACACAGAATTTTAAAACATTACCACTTTTCTGCCTTCAATGATAATTCCTTTAAAAAGCACTCCCCTAAGATTGTCTTAGTCGCTTTTCGGCTAAGAAGATTTTCCGCCTAAGACGCTAATTTGTGTTGAACCTATGAAAATCGTATTAATGTATACTGTATATATTATAATCGTTAATAAATTCTACTAAATTTGTTTTCCAAAAAACCTTCGGCAAAGACATGGAATACGTTTTCTCGACACAATTTAATTCGTTTTAGAATATTATTCACGTAAAGTAGATTACAATTATTATAAACTCGTGCTGTATCAAACGAAAAGTGTTGAAAAATTGCGAACAAAAAAAATTGTCTGATTCTATTTCTTTAAACGATATATCGAACTGATCTAATATTTTCTATTGTTATGTAGGTTCGTTAACATACAAAGATCGGTAGAAACAGTACGTGTTTTAGAGGTTTTATACTGACCATATTTTTTAACCACACAGAATGATCTACGATATGATTTGGCTAAGAACAATGGAAGATTTAGCTGTTGATATAATTGAGCTGATCGAAGTAAACGCCCACTGAAATTATCCTAAACATTTTTTTATTTTCAACCGTTTCTACTTTCAACTCGATTCATACACGCTAATAAATTTGTCAGATTTAATTTATTCACCATATTTTTTTTAAATTATCATATACGATTCTTTATTGTCACACGAATACAATAGTTATCATAAGGTTGTTAACTGAAAATATGTTGGACTGCTTAATAGAGCAAGTTTGGTGATTTGGTGAATTAAAAACAAAATAATTTTTATATTCTTCTAGTACTGCTTTCATCAATAATAAATAAAAATACGGTATTTTCTGTTACACGATCGCATTTATTTAAAACTTTCCTATGCAAATACAGTAACGTAAAAGTTTTCTTGCCTGAAATGATGAAATTGTGTCCTAAACATAAATTATTATCTATGTATGCCACTAACGTAACCTAGGCAAAAAAAAAAAAAAATACAACACCGATTCATTTAACATAAAACATTTATCTAAAATGTGTAAATTATAAATTAGTTTAAATTACAAATTTAAACTAATGTTAAAATCTACTGTTTCATTAGATATGTGCAGATCTATAAGACTAGTACAATAAAATTAGTAGCTCGATTTAATACCAGAACACGATTGCGTGAATGTTAGTAAAGCAGATTAAAAACATTTGTTTTGTTCGCACAAGTATTGTTGTGTACCATAAAGTAACGTTTAATATTACGTATAAGATTGTCGCGTCGGTATCGGTATCCGCATTTCATTTGAAAATTATATTATCTTTCTCATTTCAACCACTGCCCGGTGATTTTCTAAACTCATAGGCAGCTAGGACAGGACAACGGGGGCAGAACGGACGCGTCCTTCCTCTCGGCTTGGCTGACAGGTTCATCTACTAGAATCTATCTTCAAGTTTTCAACGGTTTCACATCCGTTATGGTCTAAGACCGTCGCATATAAGTTACACGAGAGCAATCCAAGACTAGTAAAACCAGATTTTTTACACTATTATTATGGCTTTAGATTTTATAGCCAAGCATGAATTTAATTAATTTGTTATTAAAATAGAATCTTAATAAATTTATTATACCGTATGTACAATTTTTATCACATCTAAACCGAAAATCATTCTGTTTGACATTTTAAGTACTATTTTAAAATATATTATAAGCATTTTTATGTAAGTTACTCCCTTTGCTTAAATAAACTATAAAAATTTAATACGATACCTATGTCAAGGATTCCTTAAATTCTGTTCTAAAAATTTTTTAAACGAAATTTTTTCTGAATATATTCTACACGTAAGCAGTATTAACAAAGCAGGAAAATATTTACGTGACTAGTTCTTTTCTGTATGAAAAATCACTAATGTCCAAAAAATCATCTATACAGTGATCTCTCTTTTAACCGGCTTGGATAAGACCAAGTGGCCGTCGAATACTCATATTCTTTACCAAGTTTGCTCAGTTAACATAGAACTGACGCCAATCAACGATTTTTTTTTAATTAAAGCTCTTCACGAACAAATTTCCTATCACTAATAGTTCATATTCAAAAATTCCCGATTAATGAAAAAAACCAGAATACAAACTTAGTTATTGTAACCCAGTTTTGAAGACTTTTTTTCTCTTCGGAACAAATTATACAATTTTGAAAAATCTGGAAAGCTCCAGTTACAAATCGATAAGCCCTGAGTTCAAACCCCGGAAACATTTTATTCTTAAAGAACTTCAGATATTATTCCGCATCTCCCTATAACCGCTAAAAACCAAACTGTTGATTAAATAAACTAACAAAAAAAATTGCACAAATTAAATTTGCTCGTTTCGTGCAGCCCTGCGTGATGGATATTTTTCTATTTTATGTCCTACTGCATTAACTCTTAACAGTAATTACGTGTATAAAAATATAAATTACAATGTAATTTTACATTTATCTTTATCTGGTGAACAATCACTGGGTGGCGTCCGACTCAAAGCCATTAACGCGGTTCGTTTTTTTTTAAATTTAAGTGTGAAATATTTAATTTATTTGTGACATCATCAAAAATAGTTATATTAAATTCTATTCAAAACTACAAATCCATAATAATCCGCTTATCAGTGATATGGCAAATCCACCAGGCATCATTAGAAGATTAAAAAGAAGATGGAGCAGAGATATTCTTTTCGTGTTTCCTTTTTGCGTGTTTATGCATACCTAATCGAAAAAGAGAAATGTGAAATATTAGATCCAACTTTTCTTGGTAATAACTTTTCTTTCACAATATAAACTTTTTGTAGTTTTTTCATACTTAAGTATATTTTACTTTCATTATAATTCCAAATTTAACATTACTGAATATTGTATTTTATATCATGCCTGTTCTTGTTAATTGTAATGTAATATTAATGTTTTCTAATTTTTTGGTTGTGCTCTATAGTACAGTTAAAGATTCAAAATATAAGTTTAAACATTTTTGCTGATTGTATTTATACAGTTACAAAATAAATTAAGTAAACTAACAACACAAATATACTGCATATTACTTGTCTTAAGATGTAAATTCTCTTAAGTGAAGATGTTAACGATATTTATTTAACAAATAAATAAATGATTTATTGAAAAATAATTCACACTGTAATGATCATCATAAAAAACAAACAAAAATACAGTTTACAGGATCATTAAACAAATGTTATTTGAACAAAAGTAACGTAAAATAATTTTAGCAACCTATAAAATTTTTAAATTTATCATATAATAAAGAAAGTAATAAAAAAATAATTCAATAAATCATTCAGTAATTAAATTCCACCGTTTATAACACATTAAATAATACATTTTATGATATTTAAGTAGACACGATACGATGTTAGTTAAATAGATACCACTATTACTATAACTTAAATGGTAATAAAAGAGTAAAAGTTGAGGTAGGTTTATTCGTTTTACTTATTCAAAACAGATGATAATATGATGATGACAAGATATTAATTTTACAAACCGGTTTATAAATTCTTTTACAGATAAAACAACTGTTAGTGGATTACACGGTTTTTTTAAACTGCATATGTGCAACCGAGGTCGAGAGCCTGCAGACAATAAAAAGACTAGTGGAATATGATTCGTTTAAACCATAATAATCGCGTTTGATTCGGAAGAAAGTCAAATTAAGAAACATGATTTAATGCGCCAATTTATGTAACGAATTTCAGGTTGTGGATGCTCTAAAAATGAATTATAACATTATTTTCAAGAAAACAATAATTAAAAGGACATTCCCATACATTTATTTTCGTTTTGTTATAAGTTACTTCAGAGCCTATTTTACATTCATTAATAGAGTAGCAGATCTATTCTAATACTAATCTATTCTAATACTAATCTATTCTAATACTAATACATTTAGTTCATAAGTTCTGGATCAATAAAAATATATTATGAATAATTTTATGATAATGATTAAGTACAATAAATACAAAGCTATGTTCACAATATTGTCAAAAGTCTGAACGAACTGTTACACGCATGTAATTCGTCTCTCTAACTTTTATTTTCATAGTACAAACATTTTACTTGTTTTATTTTATTTTGTTATTAACAGACAATATCTACAATATTTTCTTTAAAGGGAAGTTAATATTTTGTTCAAAAGTAAGTGTTGTTGTCTAGGTCATAAGCTGAAAGGCTGGTTTCAAACACTAGGGCTTTACAAAGTAAAACTAGGAGTGAGGTGGTATACAATTGCCTTCCTTACTGAGTGGAAAAGTAAGGTTATTAGCATGCCAGGTCCTCCGAAAAGCATCTACCTTCCACCCTGTAAATGACACCTTCACTTCATTCATCACAGGGCCTGACTGTATGATGAAATTCATTACTCTTACAGGAGATAACTCTGACTAATGTCTTTTACAGGGTGGAAAAGACCTTTAGTACCTATACTTTGTCCGGCAGTTGGGAGATACCATTGCTCATATGACCAGAGCACTGTTACTTGCTGCCTTAAAAACAATGACTCACGCTATGAAAATAAAAGTTTATATAATTATAGGCTATATTATACTTATGATATTGAAACAAATTACGTTAGCGATTAAAAATGTATCGCAATCGATTTCTACCAACTCTGTTCTTAAATGCTTCAGTAGTATAAATGGCTGACCATGTGGTAAGAAACAGAACTATTTTCTTGTAGCCCTGTAACTAGCAGATGGAGTGCAAATAATTTAACACTCCACCTGCATGTTATGGACACAAAAATTAAGTATTGACATGAAAAGTTAACTCCAGTTGAGAAGACAACAGGAAAATAAGCTTGATATTTTTAAGTTTTATTTTAAAGTCGCATCAACAAACAGCAAGGTTATTTGTGACTACTTAGGGTAAAGGAACGGTGGGTGTAAACGTTCAATAATTTTCCACACCCAGAAATCGAACCTGAAACTTTCCAATTTACAGCGTAGCACGGTGACCACAGCACGGTTAGCTTAATAATTATTACAAGTACAGAAGCTAAATTTTGAAAAATTAAAATTGGAATTAAAATTACAGAGAAATACATCTAGCCTAATTGATACCTTTTGATATTAATTCGAAATTCTACTAGTTTATATAATTTAAGAAAATCGTTACAAGGAGAATTAAACTATTCTATAACTACATTTTTTATTTTACAATCAAAATTAGTGTCAATACAAATAAAATTGCTTTCCCCTTCAAAATTTTTGTGAATTTTTAACATGAAAACAAAAACAACAACCCACTAAAGACGAAAATTAATTTCCACACCGCTCTCGTTTTAAAAGTTTTTTTGAGTTGCTTAAAAAAATCCATCTTTAGAAAAATATTTAGCCACATTGTCAATATACCTATGCGCTGGTGCAATTTTTAACCACTTGTAAAGACTATTTACAGTAGTGTAACAAATGAACTTATACACGGCATTGGATGTATGTAGTTCATCTAGGAAATATACTATAAATAGTTGCTGATAAGCCCGCATCTAACCACGAATATGCTAATAAAAAGGATATCTAAATTTAAAATAGGTATATAAATAGATACCAATAAGGAACTTTTACAAATACAAATGCACATGTATATCTATGCACTTCCTAGTTGATTGTCAAATTTTTACAAATACGGTAGGTGTGTACGAAAGGAAAGTATGAGACTATATTGTTGTTAAACCAAACCATCGATTTATGTACTAAACTGGATAATAATAATAATAATAATAATGCCGGCCGCATTGGCGGAGTTGGTAACGTGCTCGCCTCTCATCATGCGGTCCTGGGTTCGAATCCCACTCAGACACGACATATTTTCATACGTTACAAAAATCATTTCATCCTACATCGCATAAAGCTCCACCCCAACGTCGTCGCTAATGACCGTTGCAGTTGATGCGACGTTACTAAATGAATTAAAAAAATAAATAAATAAATAATACTAGTACAACTATACATTCATAGGAAATCGGATACATAAACTTTTATTATCACGTTAAATAATATACCTATTTTTGTACATGACTTATTACAATTAATATTGATATGGTGATTAATATTAATATTAACAGACAATATTAATATTATCGGTCGGTGGCGTAGTGGTTAGCGCAACTGGCTTCTACGCCAGGGTCCCGGGTTCGATTCCCGGTCAGGTCTGGCATTTTTTCATCACTCATCTTTATCTATTATTATCCTTCTCACCCTTTGCATTAGCTTAATTGCAGAACAGTCGGACGTTAAACAAAAAAAGTCTGAGTGTGAGTGTTGTAAATAATTGAATGAACATTAAAATTATCTTTAGGAAAGTTCGATGAGCATATATTTCGGATCATTTTATTATTATTATTAGTAATTTTTTCCTTTTTAAAACATTGATATAATTCATTGTAAATAATTAAGAACAGGATAAAATATTTTTGTTATAATTTGTTAATTACACCATTGAGTTATAATTGTTTCACGTGTTAGTTCTAAGCAATATGTTGAATTTATTTTTATACAACAGAGTAACTTATGCATTAACAGAAGTTATACGGTAAAAATGTCACTGATTTGCTTCACGAAATGTTTACTTCACATGTCATCTTAACTATTTTTTTAATTTTTAATAGATTAATTACCTGTTTAAAATTAAGAGAATATTTTTTTAAATCTCTACTGTGTGTACGTTGCAATCTGTTCAATTCAGAACAATAAGCAACCGCATGACCCAATGAGATGAGGATGATATGTATGACGTGTAAATAAGGTGTAGTCTTGTACAGATTCAGGCCGATACTCTCATTCCTCCAGACTCATACTCTCTCATTCCTGAGAGAGTATGGTTAATTGAACTCTAACCACCAAAGTACACCCGTCACCACTGTCTAGCATTAAAATCCGTATAAAAATAACTACCTTTACTAGACGACTTCACCTCTAGACCAACCCGGTAAGTAGAGAATACTTAAACAATTTTTTATATAATTAAATACAAAACTGAAAATATTAATGAATAAATATACAAATTAAAAAGCACAAAATTTACTTAACCTTTATTGCACGAAGTGCAATAAAAAATATAGATTAACAAACAGACAAATTATTTATAATAGTTTTTAGGAGACTGAGGAACGAGATGATAAAAAAACATTAAAATTTGGGTACATAAGTGAACAGCCAAAATTTTGAAAAATTTCATCCCAAATATTAGTCAAGGAGATATTTCAGAAACTTATGCTTCACTTCTCAATCTTGTTACAACGATAACATCCCCTAAAGGAGGGAATGTGTAATACTCGTATACGAAGGCAATTTCAGAGTCTGAAATCAGATTAAAGATAGAAATATCCCCAATTCTATTTAGTGACATCAAAATAACGTTACCTTACGCATCAGTGGGCAAGCTTTCGAACCGCGTAAAGATTTCCCTATACTATAGATTAACAGAGAGAAATACTTAAAAAAAATGGGTAAAAATGGTAAAGATTTCCCTATACTATAGATTATAGAGAGAAATAATTAAAAAAATGGATTGTTTTTTTTCTTTTAAATTTATAATGAAAAATTTATTATAACAAGGTACAAATTATTTTATAAATTTTATAGAGAACTACAAGAAAAATATTAGTAACTGCAACAATGCAAATTGATTCGCATAATGAAAAACATAAACATTGTATCATGTTACTGCATTTTAAAAACAATTTTCAACCACATTATTTTAAAGTTAAAATTGGAATTTACTTATTACATGATATTTTAATGTTCTTGCAATAATAAAGTAAAAAACTGCAATGAACATGGTAAATATATATATTCAAAACGATTACATTCATATACCCCGTTTTATACGATTATTTTCTCTATAATAATGCAAAATATTTTTTTCTGTAGAAATAAACCGTTTGTTTTATTTACATTATGTTTTTTTTATCTATTAAGTGTAATAAAAGACGAAGCACTAAAAGTTATACTGCGTAATAATTATAGGAATGCACTTCAGTGAAAGAATGCATTTTACAACTCAATAGTAAACTCGCGCGTTGAATAGTATCACAAGCATTTTATGCAAAACAAATCTTAAACGAACAAACTTATTATTAATTTTATGAAGACTAAGGAAACTGTTATTTTTAAAAAAAAAACTTTCCTGATTCGTATTTTATAGCCGATAACTTTTAGGCATACATTTAAATCGTTTTTTCTCACTTTTGAAATACCTACCCAATTTGATACCAATAAGTTTTATCAGTATTTTTGTTGATGGCCACTTCTTTAAGGTACAAAATTCGTAATTCGAGTACGTCAAGGAAAACGGTTACAACTGTCAATTGAATCAAAATTGATGTTAGAAATTTTTGAAGCCTGTGTGGACGTATTGGATTCAACTTAAGGAGACAACAAAATTCCGATATTGACATTAAAAACGTTTTCAGATAAAAAAATAAGAACACCTCTGAATACCATGCCATATACGAAAGAGATAAATCTATAATAACATTGGGCTTAACTAAACCAGAGAGGAAATTACAGTTTTGCAGAACATACCAACAAAGAACGGACATCTGAAATATCGCGATGTTTTTAATGAACAACACCGACTATACTTTTACAAGACTTAACAGATAAGATTTGTTAGACTTGATTAAAGTACCAGACATGATTATAATTAATACTTTTAATTCTTTTATGTTTATTTCTCACTTGATACAATTAACGAACATTGTTATCCTACTAGAAAATGACAAAAACAAGCATAAAAAAGTTAATTTTTTCATAAAAATAATGTAATGAGAACAATTTCAGACAAATTTTAGACATCACTCTACGTTTTCATGTATTGTTTTGTACGAGAAATAGGCTGTTTTCTTCTGTTCATCAATTCTAAAAAATAGAAAGATAGAAGTGTAAAACACACTATACTATTTTTCAGCGTTGATTAGCTCTGAACGTACGCATTGCCCCCTAACCACTTCATAGCTAGCCAATGACTTCCCAGCATCGTTGTCAATACTTGCGCTCGTTCCTCTGTTATAAAAATTTCGTCAGCGATTTTTTTGGTCTTTCAATAACAATTATAACCTATGAACATACAACCAGCTGATTATGTTATAAAGTATTGCATGTTAACGCACTCTATAATCGACGTGTTAAGTAAGAGATGCGAGACAAGAGTGAACGGCATACGGCTCTTTTGCGCATGCGCGCGTAATGTTTCTCAGGCTGATACATTCGTACGATCTGACAACGCTGGCAAACGTTCTGATTGGTCTAAACGCGTTGAACAGCAGAGTTCTTCAACGGTGAAAAGCATTATAGTCAGAGTTATCTCCTCTGAGAGTAATGAATTTCGTTATACAGCCAGACTCTGTGGTGGATGAAGTGAAAGCATCATTTGCAGGGTGGAAAGTAGATGCTTTTCGGATGCCCTGGTATGGTGATAAGGTAATAATAGGCTACTTACTATACCACTCAATGAGGAAGGCGAAGGTAAACCATTTTACACCTCGTTTTACTTAGTTAAGCCTCTAGAGGTTCAATCAGCCTGTCGGCTGATGATCAAAACAACATAATTTTCTGAATGACTAAAAAATTCAAAATACGTTTTGATGTAGAATCGCGTTTCCTCCATTGAAAAAACTGGATAAAATCTTAGTCCTACGTAAAATTCTGGTGCTGCGTACAAAAATCATTAATGAAAGCAAAAGAGAATCCAGTTTCACTACAAAACCATGGGGAAGCTTTAATTTTCATACGCGAAATTATCGTGGCTAATTTTACAGGAATTTTGCTATAATGTGCAAAATAGAATTACACTATTATTACGGGTTATCACA
This sequence comes from Catonia carolina, assembly GCA_035578175.1. NCBI lineage: Eukaryota > Metazoa > Arthropoda > Insecta > Hemiptera > Achilidae > Catonia > Catonia carolina. Next base: position 90,710,661 of record JAQMRL010000002.1, read on the forward strand.
TTACATGTAATCATTAATTTTATTTAACCAAAATAAACGACTCAACATTTCTATTAAAATACCATTTCAATTTAAAAACTGTTAAAACAACATTAACAACGAACAATTTGTATAAGGAAATAGGTTATAAAGATACAGTCGTTTGTATTAAAGTAATAAGTAATTTTTCTGGATTATTTTACAAGTACAGAATACTTTTATTATAAAAGCAGTTTTGAAGAAATATAAACAGTGATAATTTAAATTTACAGATAATAGCAGTGTACCACAAAAATACATTATTTAGTAAAATACGGAACGAACCTATGACAACCCACTAAAGCAAGGTTGGTAGAACAATGAATTACTTTGTGGTGAATGCGGCTTTTTTTGTTTATTGCATCTACATTCCTTAGTAAATATACAACAACCGTGTAACAAGTTTTGATTAAAATAACATTCATTCGCATTATTATAATAAATAGTAATTGTAAAGTGGTACGTTTACCTTCAACCTCCTTAAGTTATTCAAGCAACTTAGTATAATGTAATCAAAAAGTAAGATATCCTTCCTCTCATTTTTCTGGTTTGTTTATAAGTGAAATTCCATTATTTTATGCTATGTACTTATTACAGCAATTTAATATTGTTTTCCAGTGTTACTAACATGCTTGTAGTTAGTTATTTACTGCGTGGTTTCGCTAATTAGATTTTTTAAAATCATAATATACTTGGAGATAATGGATTTGAAAAATAAAATTTTAAAAATTCTGATTAAATTTCAAAAATACATGTTGAACCTACAAAATAATTTCAACATAAAATTTTCTTACTTATTTATAAAACACAATGTTAACTGTCATTTAAATTTCTTTTCGAATACAACACCAATTCATGCTACAACCCATCAAAATACAAATGTTTTAAGTTCGTGTACCCATAGCTATTAAATCACACAAGTACGGTGACGTGAAGAATTTAACCGTGTAATAACGGCGAAATAATTTAGAACCAACTATAAATCAACCCCCGGAACTTCATTTACGGTTTTTGTTTAATAATTTGACTATTCTACTGAGATAAAACCTCAGTCAACATTTTTATACCTTCTATTAATAATCTAGAATAGTTTTGTACTATTTTAAACAAATACCCAATTTTACTGAATTTTTGTCATGAGTACATATGATTTCAAGCGTAGAAATCACGGTTGTTCACGTAGGGAGGCTATCATTTAGTCACCATACCACCCGGCCTGCAATAAGCACGTAGGCCCACTAATAAAAAATAATAACAATAGTCACATCAAGAACGGTGTTTAAATTTGGAGCTTCGGAGCTTTTGGAGCTTTGGAGTGTCAAATTATTTACACTCAATCTGTTAGTTCCGGGGCTAAAATAAATAGTTCTATTTCTTATAACATGGTCAGTCAATTACATGACTAAATAATTTAAGAACAAAAAAGGCAGAGGTGTAAAAGACACTAATCAGAGTTATCTCCTCTGAAAGTAATGAATTTCATTATACAGCCAGACTCTGTGGTGAATGAAGTGAAGATGTCATTTGCAGAGTGAAAAATATGTGCTTTTCAGAGGGCCCGGCATGCTGATAAGCGTACTTTTCCACTCAGTAAGGAAGGCATTTGTAAACCACCTCACTCCTCGTTTTACTTAGTAAAACCTCTACAGGTCCAAACCAGCCTTTCGGCTAATGACCTAAGCAGTAAAATTATTTTTCAATCCTCTGAAGCTTAAAAACTGATTTACACATATAATTCGTCGATTAAGTAACGGTAACTTGTAAACAACACAGAGATGCACCGGGTAGTTTTGCTACGTACTTGGTACCTGTTCCTATAATATATAGGAACTATGAAGAGAACTTATACTCTTCTTGTATCTGACACAAAATATCAGCTCCTTGCTTCTTATCCTGTAATTACGTTCTATCAAATGACGGACTGAATGTCTAAGGTCATTTTTACATTAAAAAATTATTAATAAAGCAATAAATTTTAATACTGTAAAATTTACTTTATCTTCAAGTACATAAAATAAATTTATACATAGAAATCATAAATTTTAATACAGACCGATTATTAAAAACATTTATCAATGGAACTTACGTAATCGATAAAAAATGAAAAACATTTACTAATAAAATATAATATATAAATTCAATAGTAATGTTCACGTTGTAAGTTAATTTATTAATGTAAATAAACATAAATACTATAGTATAATAAATTACGATTTATTTGTTAGTTAACATATAGGTAATCATAATGCAATCATTTAATATTCAAAAGTACTATTTCTTAATGAATTGTATTATGTAGGTGTTACATTTACATAAAAATAAGGAAGATTATGTATTTGCATTACAGTATTCTAGTAAATAAATTTCATCTTATAATAATTATAATGTTATTTGCATAATAATTTCATTAATTTTATAGTAAATATAACTGTTTTAACAATTACAATGCAATAATAATATTTATATATTATAGTAGCCTACATATACGATAGTTTATCATGATTCAATCGGCCAAATAAATAAATAACGTAACTGAATTTACGAGAACGGCTGAATACTTAACATTGAAGTATATAGCATGAGTGGATTAGTGCTCTACAGCTGCTAAATCAAAGTTGTTGTTCAGGTCATCAGCCGAAAGGCTGGTTTGAACCTGTAGAGGTTTTACTAAGTAAAATGTAAAGTGAGGTGGTTTACAATTGCCTTCCTCACTGAGTGGGAAACTACGCTTATCAGCATGCCCAGCCCTCTGAAAAGCACATATTTTCCACTCGGCAAATGACACCTTCACTTCACTCACCATAGGGTCTGGCTGTATAATGAAATTCATTACTTTCAGAGGAGATAACTCTGATTAGTATCTTTTACACCTCTTCCTCTTCTGTTCTTAAATGATTCAGTCATTTAATTAGCTGACCACGTGATAAGAAACAGAACTATTTATTTTAGCCCTGCAACAAACAGATTGAGAGTAAATAATCTGACACTCCGCCTGTCTGTTATGAGCAGAAAATTAAAGATCAAGGGTCAAATTTTCAGTTATATTAGGAAAATTCCCAAATAATTTGTTCAGTACAATACTACTATTATTTTGCAATGAAAAAACCTTGAAGATGTGGCTTGCTCTGCTTGTACTATTTACCTTATACCACTACTGTGCATCGATACTATTCCCCTAGAGCCGGTCCAGCTGTTAATCATAGCTGCTCCCATTATCACATAGTTAGAGGGGGACTCTTTGCCAGCTTCAGTTGAGACATCCAAATACACAATTTTTACAATGTATTTCTGTTATACCTCGGCAGTATTGATAGCATACTGATGAAACTTAAAAGATATTTTTATATACGAGCTCACCCTTATTTTTTATGCAATCAAGGCAAAGAACAGACGAAATATGTTGTAGTTCAAAACCAAACGAAATTAATGCAAAAAAATGTAAAGTAAATATTAAAATAAAATTTAAGAAAAAATTCGCCGTACTGCAATTATGTGGGTTTTCTTAAGAATTCGACATAAAGAAATACACATACGTGTTATAACGCAATGCTTTTTTCGCTTCCCAAAAAAATAAACTGCGACATAATGACAACAAATACCATATGTAACTGAAGTCGTGAAAACGATACAACACATTTCACAACAAATTTGAATTGAAATGAAAGCAGAATTATTTCCTTTTAAAAACATACACATACGTACATAAAAATACACGTAGCGTCAACATTTAATCTCAGTAAAGCTTTAACTTGATAAATTTAGAAAAAAATGCAAAGGGCTGTGCGCACGTATGAGTCTTTCATGTGTATTTAAGTCTTTGTATTTCATATTGCACACAATTATATTTTAATAGACATAAATATTTTTTATATTTTGTACTGAATTTAAATTACAATCAAATCCTCTTAAACAAAGATGAGTGCTAAGGAGATATATCACGTAATCAGCAAAAAATAAGTTTTTAAAGCCTATGGTCAAGGGATCTTCTTGCGAATAGCCAAATACAGGACTCAGTGGTGATAGACAATCAAGTTTTAGATAAATCAATATTTAGTAGACTAATAATTAAAATTTTGGTGTGAAACACTCACACAACTTTCTCTTCCCAATGCAAATAATTAATAATAAACCTAACATTAGTAATAAAACATTAGATATAAATAAAAAAAGCTAACCTCAATAAGCATAACCTAATTTTCATCATGAGTGAAAGACGCAAAATGAAAATCAACCTTAGTTTGGCTTAAAAATACGGAAAATCACTCGATCACGCTAAACTAGGCTCTGTAGAGAAAAACGCTCTAAACAAAAGTTGTAGATCTTTTTTTTGTTTAACGTCCGACTGTTCTGCAATTACAACAATTACTACTGCAATTACAACTGTACTCAATATTTATAATTAAAATCAAATGTTTTAATGTTTCAAAATTCAATGTTGGTTTATTTTAAAATTCTTAAAAAAAACAAATCTAAAAATTTTTAAAATTGTTAAAACCTTTAAAATTTTTTAAAATATTTAAAGTTGTTGAAATCTTCTTAAACTGAAACTTCTTGAAATTGTTAAAGTATCTCTTGATAAAAATTATTTCATATATTTGAATCCTTTTATTTAAAAGTTGTAAACACGTCTTGTTTCTTAAAAGGTTTAAAATTGAATGGTCAACAATCCCTTTTTATTATTTGAGTTAAATTTTCTTTTTATTTTATCTTTTTCTTTTTATTCTCACATCTGTAGGTGGTAAATCATCTGATGTATGTGTTTATTTTGAGGTGTAAGTTAAGGGTTGTGTGTTTACGTTTGTGTGTGAATGTGTTTGATTTTGTGTGAGTTTACGTGTGTATGGGTGTTTGTGTGTATACGTGTCTCATATTACACAACTACTAATCTGCAATTACTACTAATGCAGACGATGAAGGATGAAATGATATTTTGTAACGTATGAAAATATGCTGTACCTGAATGGGATTCAAACCCAAGACCTGGTTCTTCTTAATCCTGATCCTTGAACCCAAGACCTGGTCCGTATGAAAATATTCCGTGCCTGAATGGGATTCGAACCCAAGACCTGGTCCTTCTTGGTCCTGATCCTTGAACCCAAGACCTCGTCCTTTAACTCTGATCCTTCTTTTATTCGCATAAATCTTGTAGATCTTTTAATTTCCTATAAATTTGATTAGGCCTATATACTTTTTTGTCGTAAAATGCATTATAAGGCTGAAATCTTAAAAAAAGATAGGTTTTTACACGTTTTCGTGAGAAAAAACAGAAACGCTAATTACCGCTAAACTAATCGTTATTCAAAGAAATGTTGGAAATAAAAATTGTAGGATTTTAAATTGTCTACAATTTTTATTATACACATTTTTTGCGCTAAAATGCATACTAAAGTCGCAATCTTAAATAACAATTTTTTTATGAGAAAACAGCCTCACCAAGAACTTCAGCAGACATGGCGCCTACTCTATCTTGTAGAGCATAAAAAGTTTAGTAAATGAGGCGATTTTTAAAAAAATCGTAGGAGCCGTTTTTGAGAAAATCGCAAAAAAGTGAAAATGATACGATACTACTTCCAGTAGACCGATTTTGATGAAAATGTTCGTGTCGGGTCCTCTAGTGGTATCTAACTTAAGTTTCAAGTTTCAAGATCGTACGATGTTCCGTTCTTGAGATATTATGTTTGCACACACACAGACACAGACCAATCGCTAAAAACATGTTTTTTTGGGTTCAGACGGTCTGAAAACTTGTAGATCCGGTGAAGAGTGGATTTGTTAAAATCGACATGAAAACAATACTTTCCTTCCTATATATTCATATACATACATTGTGCTGTTTTTGTAGATGTCAAGTTGATTAAATACTCGTATATACAAATATTACTTATTACCTGATATTACGACAAGATCATTCAAAATGTATTAAAATGATGGATGTGAGAAAATCAAAATTCAATCGAGAACCAACTTCAGTTAAATTGATTAGTTAATAAAAAAAAAACAGGAAAGATAAACAATCGCACACTAAAAGGAACTACACCAAACTTCATTAATAATTAATTTGATTTGTAAAGGAATACATAACAATAATAATTTGAAAGACTTTAAGAACAGAACATGCTAACATTTCAAATTTCATTTCCTTTTACTCATTATTTCTTATCAATGTGTATTTATGTTTGTTTCAAATAAACAGACAAGTGTTTCCGGGCTCAGTATATACTTCAAATCGTTTCAATAAATAATTGTTGAAATACAAGTAACTTACACATGTCTACGACCTGTCAATGTTATTAGATAACACATTGATGAACTTTCGTTCAATATTATTGAACTTCCGCTTTTTGAAAGTTTATTACAGGTTATATCTACAACAAACTTACAGACGAAATTGTAACAGAGGGGCTATTCATAATAAAGATAGCACCACAGGTAATTCGTGAAAGAACTACGTTATCGAATTCCACTAAAATTTCTAATATGAGGAATTTCAAGTGCTACAAAAATATATAATATTATAAAAATAGAACAATAAAACACTTTACAATATTAAAATTGTAAACCAAAACACTGTACAAATAAAAAAAAGAAATGAGTTGAAAAATTAAACTAGAATACCTAGCCTACCACACGGAGGTCCCGGGTTCGATTTCCGGCCAGGGCCTGGAAATTTTCACAAGGCAAAACCCACCGTACCCGCTAATGGCCGAGTTATTGATGCAACTTTATTTATTTATTTAAGGAAGTATTACATATGAGAGCAACAGGTAAAACCCAATACTGCTCTCTTGAAACATATACAGTATAACACATACAATCATAATTTAACAATCTTATAATATATACAATAAGCCGGCCGCATTGGCGCAGTTGGTAACGTGCTCGCCTCTCATCATGCGGTCCTGGGTTCGAATCCCACTCAGGCATGGCATATTTTCATACGTTACAAAAAATCATTTCATCCTACATCGCATAAAGTTTCGCCCCAACGTCGTCGCTAATGACCATTGCAGTTGATGCGACGTTAAATAAATAAATAAATAAATAAATATATATATATATATATATATATATATATATATATACAATAAGATGCTTCAACTTCATAACCTACAATATAATACATGAATGTGATGATTATAACTTATAAATATGATGAATATAATATATGAACATTATAAATATAATATTTCAATATGATAGTATAGTAATATAATTATGTAATAATATAATGGTATAAAATTGAATATAATACACACAAAAATAAAAATTTAAACGAAGCATTTACTGTATACACTTACAAATAAATTACAGTATATTTAGAAAGAAAAGAAAAAAATAAAGCTAGAAAGAAAAAATAAAATAAAATAAAGGAAAAACAGATGAGAAAAAAATATCAGAACAGGAGCCGGGGAAAAAAATTCGAATTTAGGAATAACTATTATTAGGATATAGTATTTAGTGTTAACATTTTTTTTATAACTTCTGATTGTCAAAAAACGTCATTACTACTAAAAAATTTATCGTAAAGTCTTATAAATTGTAATATATTGTACAATATTGTTATTTAAATAAAGTAAAATAAAAAAAGTCTGTTTCTGTTATTATTTACTAACCACAAAATTCATAAATTATTTTCGTTTTAGAGTATTTATTGAACACAGTATACGCTCAAATCATTAAGGAGTGGATTTTTTTGTTTTGACGATTAAAAGAAAATTGTTTTGTGTTTACGACAACATTAATTTAATTACTCAAATATTTTATTTACTAATTACTGCTCAGAGATTATTCTAGAAGACATAATAATAATAATTAAATTACGTCAATTCAACAAATCTTAAAGGTAATAACTTGATAATTTCACTAAGTTATAACTCAATCAGCCGACTTAAATACATTTGAAAAAGAACACACATATTCCGAAGCATAACCGACCAGTTTTGTAAAGTTATGTAAAAAGTTTATTTTTCCGAATGTTATCACATAATTTTTACAATACATTATTGTTAATACTGTAACACGATCCAAGAAAAGACACGAATGTTCCAAAATTCCATTCATAAAAATAGTTAAGAAATAATAAAATAACAATACACAATAAGATCAGTTTTGTAAATGACAGTTGTAACCATAAAAGTGTGTCTATTCATTCATAAGGGTTGTAATAACTATCATAAAGTTTAGGTATTGTGTACAGCTATTATGAGGGAGGCAGGTTGTTTACGTTTTCTATTTACAAAAGACTTTTTGTTGACCTATTAACAAGATTTTTCTAGCATTCATAAATAAAGAGTTATTTTTGTACTTGAGTTTGTTCTGGAACGATCTTTGTGAATGATTATAAAAGGAGGCCCCCGGGCGCGGTCCAGTCAGTATTCGTGTGATCTTTGCCGAGAGATTATCGGGGTGTGTATTTACAGGTTATACATCCGAGTATTGTAGTGATTCAAGATTGTTATACTGCCTTTGTTGTGTGCGTATTGTGTAAAGTCTTTTTGTTAGTGTATTGTAAAGTTAATGTGAATTCAATTTCTGTGTTTTGTATGTTGTGTAATCTATAAAAGTGATTGTAAGTTATTTAGTGTTAATTATCTATTTCAAGTGAATGATTAAATCATTTATTGTATTTCTTAGTTATAATTAGTTTAATTATTTATTTTGTAATCTTTTAGTGTAATAAATCTTTGTAAGTGTAAACTTTAGTGTATTAATTATTTAATAACCTAGATCCCGAAACGGACCTTAGCAATAAGTGTCACAATACATTTTGTCGTAGTGAAACGTTTCTGTTTTGTTCAAAATTTTAAAATGAACTATAAAAAACCAATGATTTGGTACATAAACGATGTAAGGACAATTCAAATATAAATTATGATTTGACTAGATAAATATTATTTCCTTTTCAAAAATAAATACAACGTGCATCCGCTCAACCTATGTTTCAGTTCACCTAAATTAATCAGACGCAAATATTTTCCTATAAATATTTTTTAGTAACTATGTTGTACCGTTTGTTTAACCGGGAAGTCAGGTCAAAGGAATTTAAGAGAGATTATAAAATATATAAGGAACTTTACTGAATGTATATTAAGGTAATATACCAAAAAATAATAAATTAAAATATACTTATTATAACGTAGGTAATACTTACCTAGTACATAGGCCTTACTATTGACAAGTAATTCAAGTACTTGGTAAGGACGGTCAGTTTCCTTCCACTTTACAGCTAGACGGAAACTGCTCATATGCAGATCAACGGAAACTATTAATATAGTTATATACTAAAATGATTATAAGCAAAGAGGACCTAATCCTCACAGAATTAATAATATTTTGTATAATTTAATAACTCTGTGCCTATAATAAGCTTTTCGTCCTATTTTAAGTTCATACAATATCATCATGAAAGCGTAGACTGATAATCGATACTTGTTTTTGTTTTCACATGTGTTTGTAAATAGAAAACATGTTTTAGGTAATTGACATAGATTTTATGAATTCCTGAATATGAAAGAGCTTTTTTTTAAAATTTTATCATCATGAAAGAGTAGACTATTATGAAAATATATACTTGTTTTTGTTTTCACATTTTTTTCGTAATTGACATAGGTTTTATCACGGGAATTGGAAAAGACGGTAGGGGTCGCATGAGGATGCGCAGTAGCTGATGATATATCACCGGTGCTTATTAACCCGGCCAGCAGTTTGTATTGCTTTGGTTATTTTGTGAATGTTGTCAGTCCGTATAATTAGCGACTAGCGGTATTATGTGAATTCTTTGTGCATTTAGTTTAATTGAATGATTGATTATTGAACAGATAAAAAGAGAATAAATTATTCTCTTCTATTTACCGTGGGTTTTATAAATTCCTGAATACGAATGAATATTTTTTAAATTTTATCTAGTGTCTGGGAAACCAATGAACCAATCTTGATAAATTGATTGTAAATTTCACAAACTGATCGAATGGTTTCTGTAATCAGCAATAAGTTCGGATTACTAAGAATAAGTAGGTACGGGAACTTTTTTTAAAATAAATTGTAAAAATTTACAGACAGATTTAAGTAAGTAAAAATTAATTGGAGCGTCTAAGGAATCTTCACAAGAAAATGGAAAAATAAATTCTGGGAACAGGGCTGGGAGACAGGAAGACCATTGAATAAATCTAGAAGTCGAAAGTGAGGCATAGCAGGAAAAAACCAAATCTAAATGGCAAGAGTAGGTCATCTTATGAGAACTGAGGGCAATAGATGGACTAGAAGAGTAACAGGATGACTTCCTAGAACAACAAGGAGAAACCCAAAAAGACCAAAAAACGAGGTGAAAAGATGGTGTTCAGAAGGTACCAGGAATTCAATGAATCAGTCAGCTAAAATGGTGAAAAATTGGAAAGGCGTATACCTAGGGATGGAGTGAAGGGTGCTGAAAAAAACAATTCATTCGGTTTTACACTTTCTTTTAGTTTCGTTTATCGTTAAGTACATTTCAATAAATTATTGTCCGACAATAGCAGTATGCTGTTTTCTCGTCCTTATGGATATGACCTATCCCATTTTTGAAATATATATAGAATATGAAATGAGTGTGTTTACGTTACGTGACAAATTAAACTTTTGCTGTCTTCAGTCTTTTAAGAGTTAAATCAACTTGCCTACATTCTCGTTTAACCTTTACTACATTTCTCGTGTTAATCTTCGCCCAATATTCCCGCATTTTAGACACGTTTAAACATTCTTTCCTCCGAATACTTGATTCGAATTATCGGGTTTATTATCTCTGAATTATATAAAAATCTTTATTTTCCGAACTTGTTTCTATTTTCCAAAATGTTGACATCTGTGCTTTACTTTTTGAAATCTTTTATTAGCTTCTTTAACCCATATCGCCCATAAAAGGCAGGTGGAATATTAAATTATTTCAATCTGCTAGTTCCCGGGCTACAAAAAATAATTTTGTTTTTTATCACATGGTCAGCCAATTGTATGACTGAAGCATTTTAAAAAAAGGTAGAGGTGTTAAAGACATTAATCAGAGTTATCTCCTCTGAGAGTAATGATTTCTTTATACAGCTAGACCCTTTGGTGAATGAAGTGAAGGTATTATTTACAGAGTGGAATGTAAAGGTTTTCAGAGGGTCTGGCATGCTGATAATCATACTTAATTTTCCACTCTGTGAGGAAAGCAATGATAAACCACCTCACTCCTCGTTTTACTTAATAAAGCCTTTGGAGGTTTAAACTAGCTTTTCAGCTGATGACCTGAACAACAGACCATATCGTAGACATTAAAAACTTTTGACCTTACCGAATACCTTTTTTGTTCATTCTACGTACTACTGTCCATTCTAAAAACAGTGAGTTTTAACGAGTGATAATTTCCAGATCCCAATCGGAAATCGAAGCCAGAACGTAACGCTTTTAAAGTCGAGCAATTTATTAGTGCTATCTTAGAAAAAAACTTTAATTTGAATTCAAACAGGTGGGAAAAGGACTTTAATTATAACAAAACATACATAAGTAACAAACTGCAAGATAAGTCCTACAATTTAATTTAATCCATACCAAACTTAATACAATTAATAAAGTTTGGGAGAGTTCCATAATTATCTTTTGAATGAAATACCATACCGTCAGATCATTTTACAATCTCATCAAAAAGAATGTGCAAAGAATGAGAACAACGTGATCACAGTTTTATTCGTTTTTCAACATTAGTAAAGAAGAGAACATGTCAGAGAAGAAAAAGGTAAAGAAAATAAAAAGTCAAAAACAGAAAACATAAAAAGAAAATCATTCATAATGAAACCTGTTAATGGTCTACCACCACATTCTAGAACCTTAAATTCGGTACATCACACAATACTATAAAAAAGGTAGGTACAAATAGTTGTAAAAAGATAGGGTAATAAGAGATGCGGGATGTTTATATTCTAGTTTAATGCATTAATGATTATTTAATGGAGAAGAATGAAGAATGAGAAGAATTTCTTTTATTCATTTATGATTATAAAAGAATTTTGAAGGACTTTCCATACACAAACTCTACAATTTTCAAAGACAAAAAATAATATTTATAAAGAAGGGGAAATAAATTATATAAGCAAAATTCTAATCGTAGAAAATTGTCAACATAATATAAGAAAAAAATATCTGGTGTGAAACACTCACACAACTTTCTCTTGCCAATGCAAATAATTAACAATGTAATCTAACATTAGTAATAGAACATTAGAAATAAACAAATAACTAACCTTAAAAAACATAACCTTATTTTAATCATGAGTGAAAGACGCAAAATGAAAATCGACCTGTTTGACTTAAAAATACGGGAAATCACTCTTTCACTCTAAACTAGGCTCTGTAGAGAAAAATGCTATAAATAAAAGTTGTAGATCTTTTTATTTCCTATAAAATTCATTATAATACATTTTTGTCGTAAAATGCATTCTAAGGCCGAAATCTTAAAAAAATCGATTTTTCACACGTTTTCGTGAGAAAAAACAGAAAATTTCTAATTACTGCTAAACTAAGCGTTATACAAAAAAATGTTTGAAATAAAAGTTGTAGGATTTTAAATTCTCTACAACTTTTATTATAAATATTTTTGCGCTAAAATGCATATTAAAGCCGTAATCTTCAGAAAACTATGTTTTTACGTGAAAACAGCCTCACCAAGAATTTCAGCAAACATGACGCCTACCCTATCTCGTAGAGAATAAAAAATTGAGTAAATCAGGCGATTTTAAAAAAAAATCTTAGGACCCGTTTTTGAGAAAATCGCAAAAAAGTGAAAAATTACACGAATAAACTACTACTTCCGGTTGACCGATTTTGATGAAAATGTTCGTGTCGGGTCCGGTAGTGGTATGTAACTGAAGTTTCAAGTTTTAAGTTCGTACGATGTTCCGTTTTTGATATATTTTGCACACGCACACACACTCACACACACACACACACACACACACACACACACACACATACGCGCGCGCGCGCGCGCACACACACACACACACATACAGACCAATCGCTAAAAACGTGTTTTTTGGGTTCAGGGGTCTGAAAACGGGTAGATCCGGTGAAAACTCGATTTCGAAAAATCGTCATGAAAACAATACTTTCCTTCCTATATATTCATATAGACAAGATAAAGTAAAAAGAACCGGTAGCAAAGAAAGGTTTACTTATAGATTTATCAACATCCTAGTAATATTATTACTGTAATATCTTTTGAAGAAGCCTTTTTTTATTATTATGTGTATATCCTTTCCACATAAAGCCAATGGTAACAATAATTCACATTTTATACAGTAATTCACTTTAGAATCTTATTTCTGATGGTTTACGCTATAATTTTCCAATTTCGGAACCACAAATAAAAACACATCATATAACTACTACACACTCTAAACATACACTAATAATTTGAATGTATTACTGTATTTGTTGATTAAAATAAAATTGTGTGAACTACCGGTAAATAAAGTTTTCATAGTTTGATTACCTACAACTAAACAAACAACAGCGGATAGATTATAAAAATGATTTAAAAAGAAACCACTATTATTCACGTTAGCATTACAACATTGATTTTAACAATAGAAAAAGTACATTCAGCAACAAAACATCAACGCTTCTTTCAGATTACTTGTACAAGTGTGAAAAATTATTCCACAAATAAATTTACAATTAATAAAACAATTCTGAGTAAATTACAGCTGATTAAACAAATATCGCGGTTACCCATATATCAAGTTTATGTACAGCTCTTTTATTTTTGTATTAATATTGGTAAACTACCGGGTTAGTCTAGTGTTAAAGTCACCGCAAGTCAATTGTTTAACAGCTGATTTTCGGAGACGATTCCGTGGTTTTAAATACCAGTAAAGGTAGTTAATTTTACACGGATTTGAATACTAGACAGCTGTTACCGGTATACTTTGATGGTTGGGGTTCAATTAACCATATTCTTTCAGGAATGGTAGGCCTAAATCTGTACAAGAGTATACCTCATTTACAAGTCATACGTATTAATCCTTATCTCATTGGGTCAAGGGGTTGTTTATAGCTCTTAAACAGTTTGCAACGTATTAACGTTAGGGATTACGAAAAAATATCGGAAAATTTAAAACTAATTATATAGGATTCTTCATTACAATTAGGTAAACGTAATTATTAATAAAAAAATGTGAAATATTTCATTTTTATTTTATGTTCGACTGTTAGTAAAGTTAAAGCTAAGTCTATACTAATGCATGAAAGTGTTAATTTTTAGTGTTGTTCTTTAGGTCAACGGCCAAAAGGCTGGTTTGAACCTCTGCAGGTTTTACTAAGTAAAAACAAAGAGAGAGGTGTTTTACTATCGCCTTCCTCACTGAGTATGCTTCTCAGCATGCCAGGCCCTCCGAAAAGCACCCACTTTCTACCCTGCAAATGACACCTTCACTTCATTCACCACAGGGTCTGGGTGTACAGTGAAATTCATTACTCTCAGAGGAGACAACTCTGACTAGTGTCTTTTACACCTCTACCTCTTCTGTATATATAATATATAACTGGCTGACTATGTGATAAGAAACAGAATTATTTTTTGTAGCCCTGGAACCAACAGATCGAGTGCAATGAATTTAACACTCCACCTGCCTGTTATGGGCATTGTTTAGTGTTAATAATTTAAATACGTAAGGTTGTTATGGTACAGAACAGTGTCGAATGAAATCAATTACGAGAATAAGGTTTCAGTATTCTTGGAATTTTTTTAAGTTGATTTACGTTTCGTTAAACAATAAGAAGAATCTTTATAATCAACCGTGCTCTTAATAAAATGTTGGCGTGATATTGCCGCAAAAAAATTTCATCAAAAATCACAACTTTAAAAAAAACTGTAGGTAGTAAATACTATATTGTAATACACATAAGATTTCTTTTTCTTCTCTTAAAATTGCTGTATTTTTGTTTACACATACTGTATTAATAAACAATCGTAAAGATATTGTATATTTTCACTTCTACTCTTTTTAAACTCAAGAAATAGGTCTTTTAAGTATTATCCGAAATCGGTTCCGGCCCCTATAACACGGTTAATTGGGATTTTACTAGGTCAACTGAGAAACCTTAAAAAAAGATGGCATGGTTTTGTATGAAAATAATAATAAACATTAATGCCTGCTGAAATAAAACTTTTAAAAACAGTAGGCTATAGTTGTAAGCAATAAGGTTAAACATACGAAGAGACAAGAAAATATATTGAACGAATATGTTTCCGAACAAATCAAAAATAAAAAAGTTATGCTTAAAGACCTATTAAATTTCCAAGAAGTTTACTGTTTGACTGATTAAAAATGTATACGAATCTATTAAATAGATGAAATCTATAATCAGTAAGTCAAAAGGAAGTACCAATATAGTACGGATATTCAGGAGTCACTTTTGTTCATGGATAATAAACTAAAAGAAACTTCGTAATCAGACATATACACTGCTAATAAATTGAGCTAATGCATAAACCTGAGAACAGTATAAATACAACAGTCGCATGTATGTGAGACAGCTGCCAATTCAAGTACGTACTGTATACGAGTAAGGGCTATTACAATCAAACAAGCTCTTTCAGCTATATCAATAATAGAAACTACTTTATTACTGAATAAACAAACAACAACTGGTTAAGCTCAGTAAAGGTTTACTTAAGCAACAGAATAACGTAACTGACCTGGTACAAGCTGCACACAGGATCAATTGAGTTCTGCACATGTTAAATAAAACGTGCACAATGGTACAGCCCACACTAATAACTTAAAACAATAGCTTAAAACTCAGTCGACAGGCCCCCGTAACAAAACCGTAATAAAATTTAATGTTTAAATACACGCCTATACCATTTTAATCCACATTAAATAAACCCAGACAATGTTGTAATACAATTGCTAGATTTCATGCGAGGGCATGTAAATGATTAATCAAAGCAGACACTGCTTCACATAACGAACGAAGCTCAAATTAACTTACCGTTGTTATAAATACATCAAATTTCATGAATAACGGCTGACCACATACAATTGTACAGTAATGTAATAATAAATTTAGATATCAGCTTTTACAGCCACAAACGTACTTAATTTTAACAGCCCCTGCAATAATTTAACAGAAAATCTGATTGGCTACTTCTTTGCACTTTTCCTTTTATTTGATAAAATATTGACTATCGTCGTCTTAATTCAATATTTTCGTCCGCATAGGAATATCTCAAAACAGGATAATTTTACAATTTTTTTAATATAAGGAATAAATTAGCAAATAAAGATCTGGCCCGTTGGTGTAGTGGTAAGTGCAACTACCTTCCATGCCAAGAGTCCTGGATTCGATTCCCGTTCAGATCTACTACTTCACATCACCTGTCATCATCTGCATTAGTATTATTCCAACATAGCTAACGTATGTAAAAAAAAATAAAAACCATCTGGTGTGAAACACTCACAAGACCAATCACTTTCTCTTGCCAATGCAAATAATGAACAATATAACCTAACATTAGTAATAAAGCATTAGAAATAAACAAAAGAGAGAGTGAGACCAATCGCTTAAAACATTTTTTTTTGGGGTTCAGGGGGGTCTGAAAACGTGTAGTTTTCACCTACATCCGGTGAAAACTCGATTTCGAAAAATCGAAATGAAAACTTAACTTTTCTTTCTATATATTCATATAGGCAAGACAAAGTAAAAAGAATACAAACGAAACAACAACTATTTGTATCCAAAATAATTTGTTTTCTTTAAGGTATTTTTACTTCTAATTTCTACTCCAATAAAATACACAAACACGTTAAGTGGGCTTATGTTAACACTAGTGGAATAGCTACTGAAAAGAAAACGAGGCCATCAATTCTAACACCACTTTTAATGACTGTCATAAAATGATTTAGTGTCAGGAAATCTGTAAATAAACAATAACTACAAAGTGAAAACAGGACTTAACATGTAGCGACACTATTAAAAACAAAAAATGGTGACTACTGAATACTTAATTAACATTACTGGAATAATTATGTCAAATAATAAAATTTTTGAAGACTATAACACAATAACTTTCTTGGTTTTTTAACCGAAAGTAGTATACCTTATTGAGAGTAGCGCAATTATGTTATAGTACAAAATATAGTCTTTAAATAAGTGCCATTACATTTACACAGATTTCGCTCAGCGTCAACCCGCATGAAGCAGATTACAGACGAGTTTAAAAATGAGAGTACTGTACTTGTTTTCCTATAACTGTCACCAGGAAGTAACAAAATAGATTCAAAATAAAAACATAAACATGCCTTTATTGTTGATATCTACTCACAAATGTAGGCCTACGAAAAATACCAAGTAGCTGAAAAAATACTTAACAAACGACAATTAATCATACAATCTCGTTTACTTTCAGAAAAATCATATTAAAACATCGATTCTTAAATAAAGATATAATTATTTACTCCACAAGATTTATTACGGGAATAATAATTACGGTACGGGAAAAATTTGAGCGACTCCACACACGAAAATATTAACAAAACACAGAGCAGGATCCTAACCAACCACGTTACTCTAAGCATTCTGATTGGTTTGTATTCAAACCAATCATTTTCATCGGTTTCCCATGGGTTTAGATAAGTCAACGGTTTTTAAGCCGTGTCTCACTAAAATGCTTTTCATGGTTGATTAGCTCAGCTGTTCCACGCGTTTAGACCAACCAGAACGTTCGCCAGCGTTGTAAGATTGTACGAATGTATTAGCCTGACAAACATTACGCGCGCAAGCGTATAAGAGCCGCAGTAGTTCATATAAAAACAAAAAATACTAACTTTTGGGTTGTTTTCATCTCGAACTGAAAACATCGATTATATAGCGCGTTAACCTGAAATACTTTATAATATACTCAGCTGATTGTGTGTTCATAGGTTATAATTATTATTGAAAGACCCAAAAAATGGCTGAAGAAAGTTGCCGGCTGGCTATGAAGTGGGTAGGAGGCAATGCGCACGTTCAGAGCTCTTCAGCTTTGAAAAATAGTACAGCTGTGTGTCAGAAGTAAACACCCCTGCACATACATTACCAGTTTGTATGTTCCGTCCAAATGCATCAACTTCAAGTATCCTTGTGCTAATAAGGGCCGTTACGCCGTTACGCACTAGGCGATCAGTGTTGGAGACCAAACGGGCAACTTATTTGCCTTTGTCAGTATCGCATTTCCATTTCGGCAGCAAAGATGTCGAGGAAGTAGCTGTGGTTATTTTTAGGTAGTCAGATTTTTAAAAATAAAATCAAACGGAAAAGGAAATACTGGGTACGTACGTTATTGAAAGAACGGCGGAAAAAAGGAATCTTTGAATTATTCTTTTTGGAAGTAAGCAGTCCTAAATCGCTCTCCGCGATTCTATTTCTGTAATAAACTTCTCTATATCAGAGCTCATGACGATAGTTAATTTTGACAAAAATCCAACTGTTCTGAAACGTAATTTCATTGTATTGAAGGACTGTTCACATCTGTTCTCCACGAAAGTTGCTCACTAGTGCGAAAGCACTCGTTTGAATAAAGGCACCTAGGGGCCGCCGCCATCAGTTAGTCTCTCTGTGAGTTGCCCATGTAATCTTGGTTGTCGGCAATTTGATGGTTGCCGCGACAAAGTGCGCATACACTGATTTAATGCCTACAGTTTTGTGGTCTCCGAAAACTTGGTCTCCGGCGACCGTTCGCCTAGTGCGTAACGGCCATAAACTATAATCATAAAAATTCTTTGTGCTCAATACCTGTAATTGTGATCTTTTGTAGACAAGTAAATTGTAAAAAATATGTTAAAACGTTTTATATATTTAAATAACTGATAATTTACAAAACCAAGTAGTCATAAACAATTTCAAAGAAAGAAAATTACATACAAAGTTTCTGTTTACAGATAAAATATTTCAACAAAAATAAGAGCACGTAAAATATTCAGTATCAGTAATTAATACTTAAACAAAGAAAATTTTAATACCTTTAATTGTGTACATATTTTTTAAATATATTTTTATAATCTAAACCTCTGATATGAATTTTATTGCAAATATAAATGTACTATGAAATTATTATAAAAATAGAAACATTCATAATTAAAATAGTAAATCTAAGAGATAAATTAATACGTTATGCAATCATCTGTCCATTATACAAATTGTCAGGCCTAAAAAAAATATCAGTGGTTAC
Source organism: Catonia carolina (assembly GCA_035578175.1). NCBI lineage: Eukaryota > Metazoa > Arthropoda > Insecta > Hemiptera > Achilidae > Catonia > Catonia carolina. The sequence goes on from JAQMRL010000002.1 coordinate 90,729,901, forward strand.
CTAAAGGGGATTTGTAATGGAGCCTTATCTACCTATTATTATATTTAAAATAATTTATATTTAATCACAGATATAATTCCTATTATAATATTACAAATCAATTAAGTATTTAATTTTATTTGAGACCTACTGTTAGTTTACACAAAGCAACAAATTGATCCACACGCACACAAAAAAACATCACAGCTTTATACTTCAACACGAAAGCCCCAGAGGGGTAGATTAAATACATTGGTTTACTGCTTTTCCTCATTTAACTCTATTTACTTTTTGTCGATGTCACTTTAAGAATACTAATGTCAATTTTCAAAATGTCAGCTCTTTGGGATCCTACAAATATGATACTCGTATTTCTTATTACAGAGCAGTATGTCCTTCTCTATCCGTAGGAGAAAGCGATCAAATTTAAGTTCTTTCCTTTTCTTAGATATCACTTACATTTAATTATTTAGAATGTGAATAAAAATTACTAAATATTTTTTTAATCCCTAATGTGTACGTACATTATAATCTGTTCAATTTAAGAAAAGATTAGTTAGACTCTCAAACATTTTTCATAAAATATTTTACTTTCACACTGGTTATCATAAGATTTCGGGCGATTGCCTCTGCTGGTGATCCTAAAACACTATACTACTGACAGTACAATAAACACAATGTAGCTACACGAAAAAACAATAAATAAATTTAATGAAACCTCCTTCCATACACATAAAAAATACTGTAGTAAACTTTATTTCATCCAATTGTGGATATGGGTTAACGTTTCAATTAAAATATTGGACTGAGTACAAAGGAGCTGCCTTTACTAATATGAAGTCACTGGTAGATGCAACGAGAAAAAAATATGAGTATGTGAGTTAGTAATATTGTACCGCGTTTTCAAACTGTAGTCTATTTTAGAAATTTCAGAAGTAGATAGAAAAATTATGATTAGGCTTCCTGGTATGACTGGATCGGTATCCCACTCCGAAATTACATCAGCAACAAACAAAGTACATATCAAAACATACAATTCCTTGAAAAATTATTTAGAATTCAACGAAAGTTAAATCTTCTAGAAGGAGATTAAATTTGACGGGATAAACCTCGTTCGGTTTTCTCGAAAATGAGTAGCAGACGATTTCTAGACTTACCTTGCCGAGCGAGTTACCTTTGTTGTCGGATAAATTATTTTAACAAAGTTAGAAAGGAACTTGAAAAAAATAATTAGAATAGACCGAGAAATCAAATTGAATCTAGTGCAGATTACATATTACTGAATTTAAGGTTTTCCGTGAATAGAACAATAAAATGACGTGGAACAATCTAAAAGCTTTGTATCTGATACAATAAGATAACAATGTAATAAACACGGCAATTGTTAATTTGTAGTTTCAGACTACAATTTCAAGAGGCGTCCCGATTGGTCTTAAGAAATTTTGGCAAACCTACCCTAAATAGCGTATCATCTGAAACTCAATTCAGAGGCTTTGTACTCAAACGGACATTGATTTAATTTAAATATTATGTAGTGAAAGCCAGACAAGGAAGACATTAAGGAAGAGACTGTAGACGTTTTCATAGGAAGGAATCTAAATACTGTATCACTTCAGAGGGAAAATTACTAGAAAATACAGATGCTGTTTAAAGCCTGTTCCATTTAGATCACACATATTTTCGAACAAATAGATTATGTAGCAAAGCAACAAGTAGATGATGTTGTCAACGCTGAAGATGAGGGATGAGGTGGAGCTGGTAGTGATGTTATATAGACCTCACAATGATCTGGCCAGAAGTATAGTAATTTTATAAGACTAACTTCAATTCTGATAAATTATGTTTTTACTTTCTCTTGCCTATATGAATATACAGGAAGGAAAGTATTGTTTTCATGTCGATTTTTCGAAATCGAGTTTTCCCCGGATCTATTGGTTTTCAGACCCCCTCAACCCAAAAAACATGTTTTTAGCGATTGGTCTGTGTGTGAACAGAATATCTCATGAACGGAACATCGTACGAACTTCAAACTTAAGTTACATACCACTACCGGACCCGACACGAACATTTTCATCAAAATCGGTCAACCGGAAGTAGTAGTTTACGTGATATTTTTCACTTTTTTGCAATTTTCTCGAAAACTGGACCTACGATTTTTTAAAAAATCGCCTGGTTTATTCAATTTTTTATTCTCTACAAGATAGGGTAGGCGCCATGTTTGCTGAAATTCTTGGTGAGGCTGTTTTCACGTAAAGAAATTGTTTTTTTAAGATTACGGCTTTAATATAAATTTTAGCGCAAAAATTTATATAATAAAAGTTGTAGAGAATTTAAAAACCTATAACTTTTATTTCAAACATTTTTTTGTACAACACTTAGTTTAGCAGTAATTAGCGATTTTCTGTTTTTTCTCACGAAAACGTGAAAAATCGATTTTTTTTAAAGATTTCGGTCTTAGTATGCATTTTACGACAAAAGTGTATATAATTAATTTTATAGGAAATAAAAAAAGATCTACAACTTTTGTTTAGAGCATTTTTCTCTACAGAGTCTAGTTTAGAGTGAAAGAGTGATTATCCGTATTTTTAAGCCTAACTGGGTCGATTTTCATTTTGCGTCTTTCACTCATGAGTAAAATTAGGTTTTGTTTATCGAGGATAGTTTTTTTGTTTATTACTAATGTTAAATTATATTGTTAATCATTTGCAATGGCAAGAGAAAGTTGTGTGAGTGTTTCACACCAGATTTTTTAATATTAGTTAATTAGTAGGGAAACTTCAATTATGACAAATTACGTTGACAATATTTCATGGAAATAACTAAAATAACAATAACATTTACTCAGTTAATGGTTGAATATTAAAAATTAACGTAAGGAAATGAATCATATATTGATATAGGCCTAATCTGTGTTACTAATTACTTCTTCAGTAATAAACTATCATCTTATAACAATGAACATTCCAATATGTTGACATGTAACCAATTTTATCGTTATTAGGACTGTTTAAAAGGCACAGAATACAATCAGCAAATTATGATTATCAATTTGTATGACATAGTCATCGAGTTATAATATAAAGGTAACAGCAGTAAATACACCACACAATCTAATGCAGAATGTCATACAAAAAAAGATCGCGTTCAGTAAATTAGAAACGAAAAAGCTGGTGTGAAACACACAACTTTCTCTTGCCAATCCAAATGATAAACAATATAACCTAACATTAGTAATAAAATATTAGAAAACAAAAAACTAACCTCAAAAAACATAACCTTATATTAATCATGAGTAAATGATGCAAAATGAAAACCAACCTTAAAGGTTTGGCCTAATAATACGGGAAAATCACTCGTTGACGCTAAACTAGGGTCTGTAGGGGAAAATGCTCTAAATAAACGTTGTAGATCGTTTAATTTTCCATAAAAGTGATCATATACACTTTTGTCGTAAAATACAATAACTAAGTAAAAAGCCACTGAAATACGGCCGAAATCTAAAAAAAACCCATATTTACTGTTTTTCATGAAAAAATACCAGAAAATCACTAACTACCGCTAAACTAAGCGTTATTCAAAGAAATGTTTATAAGAAAAGTTATAGCTTTTTAAATTTTCTACATCTTTGATTATATGCCTTAAAATGCATATTAAGGCCGCAATCTTAAAAAAAACCATTTTTTCTACGAGAGCACAGCCTTCCCAGGAATTCATAGAATTTTCCATTCATAGAATCATTCCAAGAAAATCGGAGCCGTTTTTGAGAAAATCGCAAAAAAGTGAAATATGACACGAATAAACACTACTTCGATTTTGATGAAAATGTTCAGGTCCTCTAGTGGTACCTGACTAAGTTTCAACTTCGTACGATGTTCCGTTCTTGAGAGGTTTTGTTCACTCACGCGCGCGCACACACACACCAATCCCTAAAAATATGTTTTTGGGTTCAGGCGGTCTGAAAACGTATATATCCGGTGAAAACTCGATTTAAAAAAAATCGACATGAAAACAATACTTTCCTTCCTATATATTCATATAGGGAAGAGAAAGTAAAAATATTGGAAACTACAATTTTCTTGTCAACCATCCAATATGACCACCACTTTTGCTGTATTTTTGACCAAGTACACCTAATTTGAATAGGGCGCCAGTGGGTTTTGTTTATCCCCAACCGTCAGCTGATCACCATTTAAATTTACTAGTCCAATCGTGTTATTTGACATTATTAATATCAACCTTTTACCAACCAACAGGGCTAAACCGAATTCTTAACAGATTTTATAATAAACAGCTAAAGAAACCTAAGCTATTTAATTGAGAGCACATCGCAACTAAATGTGGCATAAGTTTCAGAAAAAATTACTATGCTTAATAAGAAACCTGTTTTTCAATTTTATTTACATTGTAACTAAATAAACCTACGTTTGTGAGTTGGTGATGAGTGCCAGATCTGACCGGGAACTGAAACCGGGAGCCTAGTATTGAAACTAGTTGCGCTGACCACAACACCAACTGGCCGGCCAAATTATAGTTGATAGAAAATATATGCACCAGCTAAATAATTCACCCATTATAAATATCATAATCTTAAAAACCGGCCAGCTAAAAAGCCTCCTATTGTAAATTATAATATTAGAACTTTTAGCAGTGCCTACATTCTCTTCTCGTCGACTTCAATGCGAATCAAGAGGGTTCAACCCAAAGTACAAAAAAGTGAAATTCGGTAGGCATATTGTACGAATAAACTGTATAGTTTAAAAAAATTTGACGAGTATACAGTTTTGAGGCAACCTAGAAAAGAAATAATAGAAAAACAAAAGGTAAAACACAAAGCGGTCTATAAAAACAACATCGTATCTACGGTCAAGACGGAAAAAAGCTGACTCACTAAAATTTCCACAGATTCTGCATAAATCAAAATATTTTTAATCACGCCATAAAATAAACTATCAAATTACAGGGAAGGAAATATATGTCATCAATATAATTTACGAGACAGTTCAGTCGACAAAATTAAAATTGAAACGTAAGATGACCAAACATTATTCCAGTACTAAAATAATGTTAAAAATAATATAAATGCATGAAATAAATAACAATAAAACTGCATCTGCTGAAATACTAATGATTTCCAAAGTATTTTTAAAAATTTATTTAACTCTATTCATAAAATTTTTAAAACGTTTCATAACCTAAAAGTACATATATTTTTGAATTACATTTAATATGTTACTTTCTGTGATTACGTGGGTGATAAATCACATAAAGGAAATACAACCCCCAATTAAATATGTATTTTATACAGCATCCGTTTATTCGGCCTGAGGGAAATAACCTGAGTGGGCTACGAAAGAAACAAAAGTTCAATTATTTAATACTGGTAAATACAACATGTACATAATAAAGCTTCTTGCATTCGTACCACTATCACAGTAACACGAATTATTTGGAAGAAAGATACAATTAAATAATACTTTTTAATTATTTATTTAAAATATTTTGATAATAGTATTCCACGATTTAACGAAAAAATATCGTCGGCCGAACTTTCTTTGACTGCAACAAAGTTTGGGATTTAAACAATATTAATCTTACCTTACTTAGATTATTACTGAATTTCAATTCCTGAACGAGAAACAAGGAGTACATCCAAGAAATCATTCCACATTAAAACAAACTTAAGTGTTGAAGTACAGTACTACAAAACATGTACAATACTCATTCAATGAGCTTATACTGTATTACATTACAACAGCAGAATCTGTGAGTGCAAATCTTTGTAGGAGAGCAGCTTATAAACAAAAAGTCGCGGGAAGCGTCCGGTAATAAACAAAACATTTTTACACTACATTCACACAGAAATTAAAAAACACAATTTACTTATGATGCAGTTATCACTTGAAATAGTTTTAATAAAATGAGTGTTAATCAATATTAAAATGTTACACTATTCACTTATTAAGAACCTTATTAGTATAATTTTGTAATAGTATAATTTAGATATTATGGAATACGAATAAAATCAAACAATATATTAAATCTAAAGATTTGTTTGCCTGCTAACTCTAATTAACCAAACAATTTACGGATCAGGTTACAACTTATAATATTAAAAGAACAAAAAATGAAAAAGTATAAAATAATCTTCCAACTGTTAAAATAATAAATTAATTGTGCTTTTCTTGTAGCTTACGATTATTTTGTACCGGTCAGTAATGCTACCGGTTCTATATTTTCCGTGATATACATAATTAATTGTAAAAGTCTTACATATATTTATTACAATACGTTTTATAAGGGATAACTCAAGAATGTTGACTAATGGAACACAAGAAAAAAATATTATGAGCTATCTAATGTGATCTTTAACAATCTTTTGGAAATGATAATAATAAAAACATAATAACACAATAACGGGCACCAACAATTTATTTAGTACAAAATTAACTTACGTTAGTATTTGAAGGTATTAATGGGTTATCCTTTATGTGGAAAATCGATAATGCCAGGTGTGAAATAAATAAATTAACAAAACACAAGATCGTCAATTAAAACCATTCACTTAATAAAACACCGGTTAACCCAGCACTGAATAACCAACACACAGATACGCGCTCCACTACGAACTAAACTTCTTCACTCGTGGGTAGACGGAGAAGCGACGAACTCTGTTGCAGCAGTATGGTGGGGGAATGTAGAGGGAGGAAATGTACACTATCCTGCTATACAAACATATTATGCCTGCTTCTAAACACATATTTTTTACGCCACAGAATTGTAACTACCAAGTATACATTTTGGCAGTAGCACGAATTAAAAATGTGACAGTTCTATGAAAAATTTGAGTGTGGGTTAAATACTACACAATTATTATAAAGTTAATAAAACGAACTAATTTTGTTTTATTATCAGATCAGCAAAATTACAATTTGTTCTTTTAAAGAGAAACTTTTATCAAGAATAAAAGGTAGGCAAATAAAGTTAACATTGAATATAAAATATACGACATTATTATACATTAAAAAATAATACACGTTACAAATAACGTTTTTTAAATTAATTTTTATATGATTGAAATTGAAATAAATAAAAAATATATACGGAAGTACTAACATATGTATTATTTACTACGTCGATTAATATACAACCCCCAATTCTAAAACACTAATTAACCAAAAACATTAAGTTTTTTAAAGTAAACTTAATTTTGTTCAAATCTGGTACTTAATTCTAACTCATTGTGTAAGTTGTCTCGTAAAAGTATAGTCGCTGTTGTCCAGTAAGTTTATCACGAAATGATTCGGATGTAAGTTCAGCCTTTATTCTTTTCGTATGTTCTGGTAAATCGTGTAATTTCCTGTCTTATTGAGTTAAGTCCTAAGTAGTTACAGATATATCTGTTTCGTATATACTACCATGGAATCCTAAAGAGCTGTCGTGAAAAATTTTATCGAAGAGTAAAATGTTCTTACATGTACTGGCTTAGTTTCATTCACTTTAACCCTCCACCTTCGTAACCATTCCTCTAAAGATATTATAAAAAAATCTTTCAAATACTATGAAACTACAATTGGATCTTCATCCACAACAAGAACAGTCGTACCATCAGCACAAGTTGCTACAACTGTATTTTCTGTAGTCGGTAAGGCTGAAGTAAACAAAACATACAATATTGGTCCTTTAACACTCCCTTGAGGTAACTGACTAAGTGAATGAAAAAGTATAGCCTACTCCAGTAAGTAATAACAAAAAATATTTTATTGACAATCAAAAGAAGTAATGTAGTGCTTACAATACGGTAAAATATATTTTTTTTTAGTCTTTCGTAAACCATTTCACTAGTAGACTAATAAACCCAGCCGATACGACCAAACTGGTACCTACGTGTTTTCTTCCTAAACCGGTACCTACATTTTTTTATGGCCTAAATTAGATTAAATATTACATTTAGAAATTATTTTTCAAACTTTTTTTGTCTTCATAACCACATATGTTTATAAGAACATTCATAAATTCAGTTTAAAAAGAATATTCTATAAATTCAGCTATAAAAACAGAAACCCCTTCGACATGTAAAAATCTGGTGTGAAACACTCACACAACTTTCTCTTGCCAATGCAAATAATTAACAATATAACCTAACATTAGTAATAAAAAATTAGAAATAAATAAAAAACTAACCTCAAAAACATAACCTCATTTTAATCATGAGTGCATGATGGAAAATGAAGATCAATCTCAGTTTAGCTTAATCATACGGAAAATCACTCGTTCACGCTAAACTAGGCTCTGTAGAGAAGAACTCTCTAAATAGGAGTAGTAAATCTTTTAGTTTCCTATAAGTTTAATTATATACACTTTTGTCGTAAAATACATACTAAGGCTGAAGTTTTAAAAAATCGATTTTTTACAAATTTTCATGAAAAGAAAACAGAAAATCACTAATTACCGCTAAACTAAGCGTTATACAAAAAAATGTTTGAAATGATCTAGAAGAGCTATTAGACGGTTTTGTTTCTGAATTACTCACACTTCCAATTTTAACTAACGGAACGCAGGCTACAGTACAACTTACAAACAACTTCTGAAAGAGAAGAATTAACAAGAATTAACAATGAATTAAGAATGGCAATTTTAACATTTATGATTAACAAAATATATATTTAGTTAGACATTATTAAAAATGATGATATTACAAGTTTAAATTATCTCTAAATGACAAAAAATTAGTTTTTAATAAAAATAGTCAGGATAATAATTTCAAGTGGGTCTTCTTCTTCTTTAGGTTCCTATCCGTTTCGGATGTTGGCCACCATATTAACAATCTGAACCTTATCCACTGTTGCTCGAAACAGCTGTGTTGTTTCCGAGTATCACATTCTCAGATTTTTCAATCAGAAAAAACGACTTCTCCCCACGCTGCTTTGTCCAGCTATTCTTCCTTACAATATAGATTGCAGCAACCCATGTTTTTTGTTGGTGCGCATTATATGTCCCAAATACTCGAGCTTCCTAATCTTTATTTCAAGTGGGTAACAAATTAATTTTGGCTAATAATCAATATTATGTTATAAAAAAATTATTTCAGTCAACATGTCTTTTTGGTAAAATGCATGGGGGCCGGCCCGTGGTGTAGTGGTCAGCGCAAATGGCTGGTACGCCATGGGTTCGATTCCCGGTCATGTTTGCCATTTTTCATCACTCATTTTCATCTTTCACCCTTCATCGTTTGCATTACCAGACAGATTTCAAAACATTCGGAAGTAAAACAAAATAAATTGTGCAAGGAGACATCCATTTAATACGCATGTTAAAATAAATTAATTTATGTTATAAAATAATATTTATTTTCAAGTCCATTGGTGAAATATTTTAGTTACTTACGTATGTAATTTTTCCCTTTACTCAGTTCAAAACATTAATTGAATTAGTAGAAAACACATAACGTTGGTAGCTAAGCACTGAAGCGAGGAAGGAAGTACTATAAAGAGACTGGGATCATCAAGTATTGGTATCCAAGTTGTTACACCCACTCGTTTTGTTGAACACTGTTACGTAGCTCCACACTGTTTCCATTTCATCTGGACAATAGAAATAAAATTAAACTGATAATATTTTGCAACCTAGTTCCAACGCCATTCTATTTAAGTTATCTAGAAGAATAAATTTACTATTATCATTCTAGTCATAGTTATCGACTGAAAGTGTCATGTACTTAAAAACTACTACCTTAACTAATTTAGCGAATTTTTTTAATTTCTTAGATAATACCATTCTATTAAAAAACAAACCACCACAATTACTACAAAAAAAATATATAACTTTTCTTTACTGGTAATTATGCCCTCGTTTCTTCCGGGCGTATAATTAATTATTGGGCGAAAATCAGCGGAGGATATGAGGCTGCACAATAAGACATTCAGCTCTTCAAGTTTTGTTTTTACTTTCTCTTGCTTATATGAATATATAGGAAGGAAACTATTGTTTTCATGTCGAATTTTGGAAATCGAGTTTTCACCGGATCTACACGTTTTCAGACCCCCTGAACCCAAAAACATGTTTTTAGCGATTGGGGTGTGTGTGTGTGTGTGTGTGTGTGTGTGTTTGTGTTTGAACAAACATCTCAAGAACGGAACATCGTACGAACTGTCTGTGTATAACTTGATGGCCTCCCGCAGAGAGGAGCAGAATCGGCCCGCTACACTAGCCTTCTCAATAACATCTTATTACTCACCAAATCCAGTGTAGGCCTACCAGTTAGAAGTAGTAGGCTACATAATGAAATTTTATTAAGAAGGCTAGTAGCGGGCTGATTCTGCTCTTCTCTACGGGAGGCCATCAAGTTATACATAGACAGTAGTTGAAACTTGAAACTTAAGTTAGTTACTACTAGAGAACCCGTCACGAACATTTCAATTAAAATCGGGCAACCGGAAGTAGTAGTTTATTTGTGTCATTTTTCACTTTTTTGCGATTTTCTCAAAAAACGGCTCCTATGATTTTCTTTAAAAATCGCGTCATTTACTACATTTTTTTATTCTTTACAAGATAGGGTAGGCGTCATGTCTGCTGAAATTCTTGGGGAGATTGTGCTCTAGTAGAAAAAATCGGTTATTTTAAGATAGCGGCCTTAATATGCAGTTTAGGGCAAAAGTTTGAATTATCAAAGTTGTAGAAAAATTTAAAAACCTACAACTTTTATTATAAACATTTCTTAGTTTAGCGGTAATTAGTGATTTTCTTCTTTTTTTTCATGAAAATCTGTAAAAAAAATTATTTTTAAGATTTCGGCCCTAGTATACGTTTAACGACAATAGTGTATGATTCAAATTTATAGAAAATTAAAAGATCTACAACTTTTATTTCAAGCATTTTTCTCCACAGAGCCTAGTTTAGCGTAAACGAGTGATTTTCCGTAATATTAAACCAAACTAAGGTTGGTTTTCATTTTATATCATTTACTCATGGTTAAAATAAGGTTACGTTTTTTGAGGTTAGTTTTTTTTGTTTATTTCTAATGTTTTAATACTAGTGTTAGGTTATATTGGTAATTATTTGCATTGGAAAGAGAAAGTCGTGTGAGTGTTGCATATCAGATTTTTCTATTAAAAAACAAACATCACAACAATTACTACAAAAAAATATAACTTTTCTTTACTGACAATTATGCTCTCTTTCTTCCGAGTGTATAATTGTTGGGCAAAAATCAGTGGAGGATCTGATGCTGCACAATAAGACATTCAGCTCTTCAAGTTTTGTTTCTTGCTCAGATATTATTGCCTTTTTCGCATATCAAACGCCATCCCTTCTGTAACTCATTCCAATTACCCTTCTGCTGGCCTCTATTGGTCATCGCCTCCATTACTCCACTCATTCTTTGTTTTACCGAGCGACCTCTTTCACCTCTCTCCCTTAAAGTTCAGTTTCATATTATGCTGGTCCATCTCTCTTCAATTATCCGAGGCAAGTGACCATACCACAACAGGGTAATTTTCTGTAATCTAGCACACTTTTCAGCTTTCCCACTTTCGCCAGATTGCTTCATTTTTCAAGTGGTCCAACTTCGAGGCCCGATAGCAATTTCTTCTTCGGACTTTGATCATGTTACATGGCTGTAATGATCATTTTACTTCTTTCTAACAGTTCCCATGTTTCTGCACCGTACGTCAGAATGCTTTTATAAAAAAGTGGGTCTTATCCATTAGACGCCCCACACTCTTTTATACTGAACACGGTTTCCCATTCCTTGCTAATATTCCTACTGCGTAAAAATTAACTAAAATAAAATAAAAAAGATAACTCCAGTAATGACATTTAAAACTGTTAATATGTGTTTAGGTCATCAGCCGAAAGGCTGGTTTGAACCTCTAGAGGCTTTACTAAGTAAAACAAGAAGTGAAGTGGTTTACAAGTGCTTTCCTCACTGAGTGGAAAAGTGTGCTTATCAGCGTGCCAGGCCTACTGAGAAAAATCTACTTTCCACCATGCAAATGACAGCTTCGCTTCATTCACCACAGGGTCTGGCTGTATAATGAAATTCTTTACTCTCAGAGGAGACAACTCCGACTAGTGTCTTTTACACCTGTACCTCTTTTGTCATATAATTGAAATATAAAATATTCAGTCATATAATTGGCTGACCATGTAATAAGAAAAAGAGCTATTTTTTATCGCCCTGGAACTAGCAGATCGAGTGCAAATAATTTAATACTCCACGTGTCTGGTAACAGCAACTGTTAATATAACAATCAGAATAATGTCAAATGTTAAATTTTAATATTATCAAATTTGGAATAATGATAATACAGACTTTAAATCTAAAGTTTTTCTATTATGCTTAGTTTTACTTGATGAATACCGATAAATCTTTTATTTTTTAAATTAAAATTTTATAAGATTCTTAATTTTAATATTTAATTTTCGTCTAAATAGAGACGTCCTTTTGCTATTAATTTAACGTCTCTTCAACAAACATCTTCACTACTTCAACAGAACCTTCTCACATGTGTACACACACACACGCGCGCGCGCGCGCGTATTTATGAATTTTCATTAGGGCTCTTAGGGTTATAATTTTTTCAAATATAAAATAAAATATTACTGTGAATATAAATATGAATATGTTGTCAAGTATCTCACTCCTCGCAACTGTAGTTTCAATTTAAAAAAAGTAGTCACTTCTGTCGGTCAGTGCCACGACTGCTGATTGTTTTTTTTCCATCGCTGTGTACAGTAGTGTGTTTAAAAACATATTGTATACATACGTATAATTAAAGATTGTACATTACTACACCATAATCATACTTTATCTATCATAACACAATCATAATATAAATTGTAATATTTCATGTTCATTCCACATTTTGAATCACGCCGAAATTGGCCTGTGAACTAGCTTCACTTCATGTCATACACAAGTCACTATCATAAACCATTTAGCTCATTCGCAATAGCATATCCCACGGAACCGTGCAGCAGATATCAACAGACTGCGGGTTGAAAGTCAATAAAAAGGATGGGTGATTATGTTTCACTCTACCAAAGTCTTCAGTCAAAACAACAGGCGACAGATTGGATGTTTTATAGGGTAATAAGCCTAATGTATGAATTCTTTTTACTGATACTCTCGTATTTTGTATTTAGTAGCCTATATATTTCAATTACTATACAGCTAGTTTCATCTGAAAAGCAAAGAACAATTTTTGTAACTCGAACGGATCGCGCTAAGTTCAATCACAATTTTAATAATTTATGTTTTGACGTGCTGAACGGTTCCATGGGATAGAGTATAGTTGTTAAGTTCATATTGTTGTACAGTTGTGAATAAAAATAAAGTTTAAGTCAAAAAAAAATACATACGTACTGGAATTTAGTAAACAACAAATTGTTTCGAGCCACCATTTTTATTGCCTTATAGTCCATTTTGTAAATGGTTAAGGGATAATATTTGTAGTTGAACTGTAAGTAACATCTCCACTGAGTTTCAAACATCTAGCTTGTCCGGAACTTAGTAAACGGAAAATATTGGTTTAAGGGTTAAACACCCTATTCAACCCTTAACGGTGGAATGCCAAAGTCGTTTATATTTAACTTTTTTACCAAAGGGAATTTTCCCTTGAAAATGTAAGCTTTCTAGCTATTGTGCAAGTAGGAAAATTAGTGATGAGTTAGTTAGTTTGGGCTTTCCTATTTACGAGTATATAAATAAACAGAAGATTACTCACGATTAAAAAATTTTATTGAAATACTGTAGAAATTATTATTCATAATTTCCCTACGATACTGAAATTAATGTATAATATCGTACAGTGCATTTAGTATTATAATTATTTGATACTAGGAAGAATTATTAGGCCTTACGTACTTTATTATACAAACGAATGGGATCATTTTTATTAATTAAAAAGCGTTTTTACCGTGTATTCAAATTTAGAAAGCTAATTAGAAGGGATAACTTTTATATTTCCTTTCTTGTTTTGTTTCAGAAGTTGTTTGTAAGTTATACTGTACGTTCCGTTTGTTAAAATTTGAAGTGAGAGTAATTCAGAAACAAAACCGTCTCATAGCTTCCCTGAGAATACTTCGACACAATAGTAGTAATATGGTCCCCTTCCTTTTGTACATACAGAATAGCGTACCATCATCCCGAGATCTCTTTGCTCGTTATACTGGTAAATTTGCATCGTGATATTTCTCACAAGAACACTTAAAATTGTTCTCTCACGTCCCCCTTTTTTCTGATCTAAGATTCTATAAAATCTACTCTGTTTCTGTTACCGTCGCGTTTCTCTTTGTGTGAGATATGTCTCATTGTTACTGTTATTATTATTATTCTTTTTAATTGCTAGTAAATTCTGTTACTAATTACTGTGTATTTAAGACAAAGAAAGTAACAACATAGGTATGTTTAACCTACAATTAAATGCATGTGAGGGGAAAAGTAATGACTTACATTTTTGGAACTTATTTTAATACATGAATTCAAAAGAAGAAAATATATTTTATACTAAAGATTGTCGCTATTTCAATATACTTTTTTTTATTTGAAAGAAACTAAGGTTTGTCTCTGTATCTTAAAGTTAAATTTTTCGTCCATATTTTGTATGGGTGCCTATTGTTCGTACGTTGTCTTACAAGTAACCCACCGGGTTGGTCTAACGGTAGAGTTGTCGCCAAAGTCAGCTATTTAACAGCTGATTTTCGGAGACGAAGATTCCATGTTCAAATCCTAGTAAAGGTAATTACAGTGATCACCGGTGTAACTTACTTTGATGGTTGGGGTCCAATTAACCATACTCTTCAGGAATGGTCAGCCTGAGTCTGTACAAGACTACACCTCATTTACACGCCATGCTCATCATTCTCATCTCATTGGGTAATAGGGTTGCTTATTGTTCTTAAGTTTAACAGATTGCAACGTACCGACACACATTAAGGATTAAAATAAATCTTACAACTAACTCGATTGATTATTACGTTCACCAACCTTATACATTTACCAAGAGAAAAATGTTTAGGTGATTTGCTTCCAACTGGACCCATTGTATTAAGTTCACAACGGACGGAGACCCTCGCACGAGAGAATATTTACTATTTTTAAAATACTTGAGGATCCTTCAAAATGCTTGAAGTATTTTAAAAATCAAACTTGTTCAAGACATTTTTCTAAGTATTTTGGGTCGTAACTGTTAGACCCGCTCTGTTAGCGCGCCTACAAAAACTGTAAATTCTGTTTTAGTGTTGTGATTGTAAAGTTATAAACTTTGTGAAAAGGTATTTTGGTTCACTTACACTATCGCTTCAAAAATGGATAATGAAGAATTGATATGAAACACTCTTAAAAATCAGGACATATAAAAAGTACACAAACTTTACAAAAGTTAGTAAGATTACTATGTTTTTGTTTAGGTCACCAGCCTTTCGACTGATGGCCAAAATTATGATTCTACTTATTATTCAAGGGGAATTTTTCATGTAGCCTAGATCTAAAAATTGGCACAAATAGTCTTGAAATCTATTTAAATACCACATCAAAAATCCCTTACCCTAGGATCAAAAAATATGGTCAACAAGTTATGGTAATTTATGTTATTTTTATGTGTAGCGGCTAAACGATCAGCTTAGATTAAAAATTCTAAAGCAAAAGTTGAAAAGCCTTAGAGGCTCAACTTAAAAGTTGAGCATTTTATTCGGTATAGGATAAGTATACCCATAACTGGCAGGTGGAGTGTTAAATTATTTGCACTCGGTCTGCTAGTTCCAGGGGTACAAAAAATAATTTTGTTTCTTATCACATGGTCAGCCAATTATATATGATTGAAGCATTTAAGAACAGAAGAGGTAGAGTTGTTAACGATACTAGTCAGAGTGTCTCCTCGAGAGTAATGAATTTAATTATACAGCCAAACCCTGTAGTAAATGAAGTAAAGGTGTCATTTGCAGGGTGGAAAGTACTGTAGATGCTTTTCAGAGGGCACAGAATGCTGATAAGCATACTTTTCCACTCAGTGAGAAAAGCACTGGTGAAACCACTTCACTTTATGTTTTACTTAGTAAAGCCTCTGGTTCAAAGCGAAAGTAACCACAAAGAAGCGGAAAGTCGGTGCAAGGGTCTACACAGACGAACAACGGGAAATGTGCGCCAAAAACCTGAGGCGCTACCATGCTAATAAGAAACTTAAAGCGGCTTCCAAACGGGCTAAAGTGATCCATTGAGGTCTCAAAAGTTAAAAAAAAAGCTAAACTGAACCCTGCGTTCAAGCCCTATATTAACCCTGTATTAGAAGAAAGAAGAAGTTAAACTCTAACCGAAGAAAAAGTATGCAAACATTCATTATTTAGATCTGGACTCCTATTTCCTTTCAAACAAATTTACATCTTCGAATCTGTTGTTTCGCCGTTAATAAAATTTTTTTTCTCAAAACATAAAGAAACGTGTGTAGCCTTGATATTCTTTGCAACTGACAAGTAATTTTTGAGTTCAATAAAACATCCAATGGGCTAAAAATGGGCCCACCATCTTATCTAACTTTTAAAACAGTATAAAAATATTAAGCGCATAAATGATAATGATTCCTCAGTTGTGGGAACCTACTGTAATACAAAAGATAAGGGAAGGAATATTAATTAAAAGGTGTTATTCAGAAAAGCGTAAACAAAAAACTTTTTTTTTTATAAAGGTCCTACCGTCTACTACAACTTTCGTATCATGAAATTTATTGTAGCGTAACGAATGGTTTCAACCTACGCAAATTATACGCTTAATATTAACATGCTTGTTTAAAAACTAAACAATATAAATTTAAAATATCCCAATATTGCAACCTACATAGTAAACCATATCTACCTTTTTAACAACGCACCTAGATATACCACTGGCTGTATTCTTATCAATACATAAATAACAATGCAAAAAAAGTCATTGACTTCTTTTAATATCAACAGTATTTGTCATTATCTTTCACTTTCACTCGTAATTTCTCACAAACATAGAGACAAGTTTTAAAATTCTAACAACGCGTTGCTGGTTATATTTTATTTTAAAAAAACTGTTCCATATTTTTTCAACAATTCAAACTAAAGTAGATTATTCAAAAATTACTCAGTATTTTCTCTTCTTTTTTGGTGTTGTCTTTTTATTTTCTTCCCAATGATTCAACATTCCCTCAGAAATTTTTATATTCATTCCTCTGAGAAATTCAGAAGATTAAGTTTGAAATGTATTATCTACTTTAAAATGCTAAAGAATAATTGAAATTGTTGTATCTAATCATCAGAATGGTTTTAAGAACCACGTGTACTTAAAATACAAATATTAATTTCACAGATTGGGAGGAAATCAATAAAGACTGCCGCGGATTTGTTTTACGTTCGACTGTTACACTCATAAAGGCTATCTAACGCAGACGGTGAAAGTTGAAAGGTGAAAACTAAGTTATGAAAAATTTTTTCTAAACAAGTGGCTTTTCTTTAAAAAGACAAAAGTATGTTTTATATTAACGTGGACGGCGCTCTTTACAATTTATATTTTTTAATATTTTTTTTAATTGAAATATAATAAATTACAAGTTTTTTAACTTTTCCAAAAATTTGTTTTTTGACTTATGGGCTGTCTGAAATGACTGATTCTATTATAATTTATTTAGAAAAAATGCAATATATCTGTTAAATACATAAACTTACTGACATTTATAAGTTACCGGAGTCAATAAAAACAAGACAAATTTTATCAGCATAACGAAACTCAGAATCAAAAGACTGCGTAGTAAGAATTACTTCTTCTACCAGAACAATAGAACCGATTGAAAAGGACAAATAAGGTGGTATATAATAAGCCACACTATGCATAATTAATAATTAACCCCAATTATTTAAAGAGACTGTGAAACAATACTATAGGTTACAAAATGGTGAACTGGTTCAATTGTTCTTTGACCCATTACAAATATGCAAGGGCTTGTTAAAAAGTTGATTAACAGCGTAACGAATTGTCACTTTTCGTTTTTATTTTTTAGTAAGTTGTACAACGTATAAGCCTGGTGGTACAATGAAAAAATAATCGTATAATATTTACATTAACAAAGTTAATAAAATAGTAAATTTCTTGCGGATTTTTTTTTAACTTTATTTTATTGAAATTTCACGACTGTTGCGGAATTAAATTTTTTATGTTTCGGCTGATTTTCATAATATACCCACAAGAGCTACCACGTGTCAAGAATATTACTTATCTTGGTTGCTGCAGAAAGAAAAATTAAAGAAAAAAGAAAAGAAATTAAAGAAAAGAAAATTATTAGAAAGAAAAAAACTTCTTCTTCTTCTTCTCATTCTTCTTCTCCTTCTCCTTCTTCTTCTTCTTCTTCTCCTTCTCCTTCTTCTCCTTCTTTTCCTCCTCCTCCTCCTCCTCCTTCTTCTTCTTCTCCTTCTTCTCCTCCTCCTTCTTCATCTTCTTCTTCTCCTTCTTCTTCTTCTCCTTCTTCTTCTTCTTCTTCTTCTTCTTCTTCTTCTTTACTTCACGGTCTAGGTTTAGTGAACCTGATCCGATACCCAGCTCTTCCTCGGTCTTCCTACATTTCTCGCACCAATTGGTCTATAATTTTGAGCCTCTATTGGCATCCTCCCATATGGCATTCTGTTCAAGTTGGCGTTGCACCAGTTTCTTCGATTTTGTAAGATCTTGTCACATAGTGTTGGAACAGACAAAACTCTTCTTATTTCATCATTCCTCATCCTGTCTGTTCAAGAGCATCCAAACACACTACGCAAAAACCTCATCTCTGCAGCTTGGATCTTGCTATCAATGTTCTTTGTACTTATCCAAGATTCGCTGCCATATAGCAGAGTAGGAACATTAGTGGTATTGTAGAATTTAATCGTTGCGAGATATTTATTTAAATTTTTCTTCAATTTAAAAAACCGATTTTCGAAAGAGAACAGAGTTTTTTTTGTTTTACGTCCGTTTGTTTTGAGCATGCTAAATGATAATGCAGACTATGAAGGTTGAAGGATGAAACTGAGTGATGAAAAAATGCCAGACCTGCCTGCTTAAATAGAACCTTACGATGAAAGGAGAAAAGCCGAGAGAAAAACAATGCTAAGACTAAAAGCTGAAATAGAGCTTCCAGAAATGAATCAAGCCGCTGTACAAGGTCTAAAATGGCTCTACACGAAAAAATCGCGTTAACAGCTAGGCTATTACCAACTACGGGTTTTAACATGTAATAATTTCCAGACCCTAGCCGGAAATGGAACATGGAGCCTTCTGGTTTGGAAACTGAGCGCTAACCACTACGCCGTGAAGGCGGCTAAGTTAAATTTTGTTGAAGTGTTTTTTAAATTAATAAACCGACCTCCATTTATCATTCAATTGAACTAACTTGAACTTGACTCGGTCATTTATATTTTACAAATTTCGGAATAGATATTATTATTTAATTCTTTTAAACATTTTTATTTCAGGAACTAGGCAGATGTTTTTTCAACTGCTCGTTCTGATTATAAATAAGTCTAGGACAGAACATAATGGCTACTTCAATGATCTCACTCTTAACTAACTACAAAATTAAGCTGGATAATGTTTAATTACGAAAAGGACAACTACGTTCCAGCTGTTTCAACAGCTATTTACTTGATACGTTCTAGTTGTACAGCAGACATATATTTAATAAAACGTTAATATTAGCATCTAACATTTTTAGACAGGATTTTAATAACTTCCGAAGAATGGAACTGATAAATGAGAATTAATTACTAATCCTGGTACTGATGCGTCTACGCATTTTCTGTTGTCCAATGTCAATAAAACTTTAAAAAATCATCTAATTTATAAATATTAGGCAGATTCTTTTATGACTTCCATTACGTTTAATTATTCGAATAAGATAGTTTTACTTTAAAAAAGGATTTAAAATACAGTACAAGCTCGCTAATTCTAACTAATAAAAAACTTGACGGTTCGGATTATTGAAAAGTTCGGATTAGCGAATTTTTGTTTAAAAGGCAATATTCATGTTTAAAATGAGTAAAATACAATGTCTCATGTTAGAATAAACTAATTTAATCATAAAACTTACAATAAACTGACCTTACTTGTTGTTTCCACAAAAAGTCATTAAAAGAAATTAATTAACAATCAAATAGGCTAAATTTGTAAATAAATACAGAACATTATAGTAATTAAAATATGCAAAGTTGTTTATGTTGCAATAACCTAATTCTATAATAAAATACGTACTTTTCATTAACCTTTATTTTTTTACAAAAGTCATTTATTTTCTTCTGTTTCCTGAAAGCCAAACTTTGTTCGAATGCTTCGTCTCGAAGCTGCATAAGCAATAATATAATTTATGAAACGGCTTATCGGTTTCCTTAGCCTATTTCGTAAGCCTGTTTCCTTAGCATTAGCCTAGTCTATACACTTATTAAAACTTGCAACAGCCATTTCACGGTTTATTTTATTTCCGGTAGTTTACGTCATCATCGTTCTGCAGAGTCATGTTTACGATTTCGGCGTCTGGTTACCGTACTAAAACATTAAAAAAATAATCGTCAATACTTAAAAATAAACTTTTTTATAGTTCGGATTACTGGAGGGTTCGGATTAAAGAGGTTCGGAAGATCGAGCTTGTACTGTACCTGCAGTGATTAAATAGAATACGTACTAGATTAGTACCACATTCTTACTTGGAGTAGCCTATATGCATGTTTTTGACGAGGTGAGGAGCCGTAACAATTGCTGGGCCTATTGCTCTAGCCTTCGAAATTGTTTAGCTTGATTACCAGGGAGAAAGCGGTACTTTCACCTGCTGGTAGGACCAGTTGAAAATTATCCCCTGTAAAAGACTTCTCTAAACATCTGATCATGAAGGACTGCTCGGCCTAAGTTGGCTGACTCCTGTAGGACGCTATGCGTAAATCACATATTATTCAGAAAGAAGGGGCTGTACTACAAAGTTTCAGTCTTGGGTTCGATTCCCAGCCAGGGTCTGGAAAATTATTACAAGTTCAAAACCATGCCTTGCTTCTCTCGGCGGAGTGCAAACGCATTTTTTTCGCCCTCGAGCGCAACGCTCTACAGTACTTAAGAGCTTAAGGGACGATGGAGACAAATAATATTAAAATTTTCGTTGGGTGAAAGAGTGAGGAAGCTACTGTTGCATGAAATAAGTGATTTCTTGAAATATTACACAGCTATAATAGAAATACTAAAATTCTCTTTCTCAGCAAAATTGATCAACTACGAAGAGCTCAGCTTAGTCTATGGTAAAATGTAATTTATTTTTTTCTGGCCTTCAATTCTGTCTGAAAATGTATATGAAATTTAAGTACCTACATAAAATATATATGTAAAACTTATCGTTTTGATTTAATTATTATTTTTATTATGACTATTTTGTGGTGTATGCAAAATTAACATCGGCGTCAAAAAATGTGTGACAAATATATCATGGAACGCGAGAAAGTTATTACTTCTCGCAGAAATTTATTTTTGTTAAGAAGTGGTTACTGTATAAAGTTACTAAAACGTGTACGGTTTTAGAGAATTGGATGTACAACATCCGACATCCTATATCCCTCCCTAATAATTTTTGAATCCTTTTTGTCTTTTATCCTCAAAGGTGGTCTAAAGTAAAGCCCCCATCTGTAACTCTTCACAATACAGTCTGTATGACGCACAGTGACGGTTTTTACAACCCGGAACAAGGAAGGGGTTCCACTTTGGTGTTACAATGTGACAGTAGTGTATTGTATCAAGCAGTAAAGACGGGCTACATCTTTAACAACCCGTATTTTTTCTTCCCTTCACATCCGGCCCTGCGCAACTCTTTCGTCGTTATCCTTTTAACCCTTTTAGCTTCAAATTAGTTTTTCATCTTTTACTACTTTTATGTTCTCAAAAGAAAACGGTGTTGTTTTTTAAAAACAACATTGATTTTGTATTTCTTACTCTTTCAGTCTTGCAGACAGTAAGAATAATCAATAAAAATTTGTACGAACTCACTTCCCGAGTTAGCCATTTAAAAGTGCCATGGTTTATTTTTCTGTTTTAAAGAGATGTAATTATCGATTTATAATCTCATTTTTATCGTTCAAGCCATTAAAGGTCCAAAGTAACATTAGACATTTTTAAAACCTTTTCCCGGAGCCCACATCTCAGAATTCTTCAATGTATACATTTTTCTTTTTTCTAACCATCAACTGTCCAGCTACTATTCGTGGAAGCACTTACAAACCGTAATCAATATATTCGGTTCATTACGGTTCATTCAATAGTGTCCAATTCCGTTTTGTAAACCACTTTATAAGATACTTATTCAACGTCCTAAAATATTATTTTTACTATCCTCTCCGTCTATTCTGTACAGATAACAGTAGAATTTGTATTTTTATTAATATTTATACAGTAATTTATCTATACTATTATTCATTTCAAAGATCTAATTGAAGTATAAGTCTGTCCAGGAACAAGACTTTAAAACGTTTGATAAAGAACTAAAGTAAAAGGAGGCTTGGTTTCTTTTTAACCTGATAGTCGTAAAAGTAAAAAAAAATTGAAACCTCGCCGCAACATGACCAAACTCCCAATACCTAAAAAACATCTTGCTTCATCCCTACGTTCAACTGACAGACACTGCACCCATCCAATTTTAACACTCCCCTTACCCGCTACCACCCTTGCCACCTTCGCTTGCTAACTGCAACCGTCTCAACGCTGACACACTCACGCCATCAACATTCTCGCCAATTCCAGTCCTCAACCCTTCGCGAATATCCTCCTTTTTTGTCTCCACATCCATATACTTGATGTGCAGAGTAACCTGCCTGCTACCCGGAACACACGATCCCTCTGGAGCACTTTACTCCAGTAACCTTCTCCCTAATATTTTCCTCAAGTACCTTCGCGTACTTCTGCTCTCCCTTTAATCAAATTTGTAGCTCATTCCCGTCTCCCTTACGCATCGATATGACCTCTCCAACATCCTGCCGAGCCACCTCTGCCACCTCTGTTGGGTGTGATCACCCGCAACAACTCTGCATATGTACGGTTTTCAGCTCTAACCACCACGGTTCTTGTAGGATCTTGCTTTGCGAGCTCCTCTTTACGTCCCCTAATATTTCGGCCTTTAACACCATCCCCGTCGACAATTAACCTATAGGCCTACTTGTAGCCATGTCTCCAACCGACATATTAAAGCAATCGCTTACATTGCAACCCAAACTTTGTCCCAGACGCCACGTATCTAAGGTTAGTAGAGAAAGAAGGTTGGCCGGTTTCTCTTATAACGTTGTCAGCTGGCGTTAAAAGCCGTGACGTCACTCTGTGATCCGCGCCCCCGAGCATCTCGGCCGACCGACCATTAAACTACTATATCTAATTAATCGCTTCGTACGATTCTGTATGTTGTCGTACGTCTTCTGAACTTGCATTGATTTCATTGTAGCCCAGCCTAGCCTTTTTTCAGCCGTGCGGAGCGGGGGAATCTTCATAGAGCCAAGTGGCTCTGCAAGATACCATCGCACGCGCGATGGTTATGTGGGATTTTTATCCACTAAACCTAACCGCCCCTTCTCTACCCCGGGTACTGGACCCGCCCAGAAAGGCATTACTCAGTACCCGGTGTGCCCTGGGAAAAAACCCTGACCCCTTATATGACACCCAGCTCATAGGGATTACTGGCCATCCAGCCGAGGCTCAATGACCAGACCTTTGTCTAGCCTAGCCTAGTGTAAGCTAACCTAACCAAACCAACTAACCATTCAGCAGTTTTTATAACTACTCATGGCTTTTATAACTGCGCCTGTATGGCTCGTTTTTCTCTGAACTTAGCACTTGTAGTAGCAAAGATGCGAGAGCGCTACTGTATGCCTACTAGATTTGATATGTTTTAACAATATCAAAAACTTAATTTTTGAACAGCTTCTCCATGTCTAACAGTCTCTGTCCAGAATCTAAAAAGATCAGCACCAGAAACATAATTTTTAATTTGAAAGAGATTGGGAATAATAAAACCTAAATTCTTCATATACATAATTGTATAGTTAAAAATTAACAAAAGAAATAGAATTGAACTAAATGAATCTGTTTATGGGGGTTTAATTGGTGGCATGCGCCGATCTACGCGTTTATTGGAGTGTTCCTAGAAGGTCAACATTATGACATCAACAACTAGCCTATGACCTCTGACGTCATTACAAAATGTTCTATAATAATTACGACAATCAACTGAGGTATGCCACAGCCACTCTGAATATTAAAGCCTAGTTATTAACATCTTACAGTAGGCCTACATCTGTTGTATATAATACTAAAAATATTGTATAATAAAATACAAATTAGTCCACCAATTAAATTAATTGAACCGAATTAAGAATTAATGATTAAGATTTTGTAAACATGCTATCTACAACGTTTATGTTCTTTGCAAGACTTTTGCGCTTCATTAAACCAGAAGAAAGAAAAGTGTTATTATAAACGTTTTTCTGAAAATAAACATTTCAAAATTTAAATAATTGCTCCTATGTTCTTCACCGCAACTACAAGAATAATGTACGTAGGCTATATGTAATCTCTAATTTCACTTCTTAAGCGGCATTAAGGCCGGCTCTAAATCTGTAGAGGCCCTGAATAATCATTCCCTTTATCACTAATGATATTAATTATTCAGGTCTCTCCCAAATTATTCGAAGATTATATTACACATTTATATTATTACACACCAGAGGAGAAAAGTATGAGTTGCTGAGAATTATTATGCAGGGAAGGATCCGAGGAAGAAGAGGCGTAGGAAGAAGACGCAT
The DNA here is from genome assembly GCA_035578175.1 of Catonia carolina. Taxonomy (NCBI): domain Eukaryota; kingdom Metazoa; phylum Arthropoda; class Insecta; order Hemiptera; family Achilidae; genus Catonia; species Catonia carolina. The sequence goes on from JAQMRL010000002.1 coordinate 90,754,678, forward strand.
CTCCTGGCTGCGGAATCTTAGAGAATGGTTCAACTGTAGTTCATTGCAACTATTCAGAGCGGCGGCCAGCAAAGTGACCATAGCCATTATGATATCCAACCTCCGATAGGAGATGGAACTTTAAGAAGAAGATTATTACACACAGATAGATGTTATGTACACTCTATAGGTATATATACTGTAGATAGATATTATTACACACAGATTATATTATACTAAGATTATATTACATTTTATTCTGTTTCAAAAGCTGGTTTGGCGTTTTAGGAGTACGACGGACTAGAGTATAGAAAGACACGGCAAAATTAATGTCATGTTCGCTTCTCTTTTCAGAGCGACCTACAAAGTCTTCACCTAAACTGGAAAAATATCATGTGATATTAAACTAGACAGTAGGCTACTTTAAAACTGACAGAAACAAAACCAAATTTCCTTTTTTAAATTTAAATTGCTTATCAACCAATTAAATACCTTTGATTTAATTTCTGACTAAACCCTCTGTAAATTACACATTGGTTAGTTTGGTAGACGAAAACCAATACATGTAATAAAATGTAAATGTTGAATGTTATCCCCCCCCCCAAAATTAACAGGTCACATGACAACAGAAAGCCGTCTGTCTAGTCGTACTGAATACACGCCTTCAATGTAATGTTTTCAAAAAACGTTCTTGCTATTTGTTCAAAATTGTTATATTAAAGTAATATAATGCTTCAATTTTTTTAAAGCTACAATTTCTTGTGTTTGTATTGGTTACTATTAGTATCGTCCGAACGAAATCGGAAACAAGTGGTTGCAAATTATCAAAAAAAAACCTATTTATACGCCGACTAGCGTGTGTAAGTTATCGTTTGACTATTACAACATAATTTTTTAGTTTTAAAAATGAAGAGTAAGTTACGGTATTTACATATTCTTAAGGAATGGATAGTCTACTTATAATCAATCTAATTATAAAATTGACAGGAACGCGTAGAATATAAGTAATTTTTACTCAACTACGATGCAGTAATGCCATCTCGCGGGTGGTTGACACAAGAGAGCCTCTCGAACTTTTGTCAGAAGTGCACGCCTCCGAAGTTTGAACATTTTCGAGGATTTACGGATCTGCCAATACATTTTTAATTAGTGTTCTTTATTTATAAGAATATTTTTTTAATAATTTTATTATATTTTTATAATATTTTAAATATAATTATGAACTACGCATCGATAAATTTGGCAATATCATATCGGCACCGAATTCCGTTATTAACCTGTAATATAAAATGATTTGCTAACAGAAGGTTACTCAGACATATTCAGTGTTTAACAAAGAATTTCTTTCTTACGCTCAAAACTGCTGAAAACAAACACTTAAGGTACAGTACCAACATTGAAACGGCGCTCGCCTTCAGAAACTAGTGGTGGTGGACCGAGTAAGGGGTAAGTGTTGAAACATCCAGTAAGTATTGTAATAAGTTATGTGTCGTACAGATAGTTTATCCCCGCCATATCTCCTCACATCTTTTCTGTACCAGCATTTTAGTTTTTCCTTACTGAATTCAAAACCACACTTAGCAATCTCTTCGCTTCACAACTAAAGTGCCCTCTCTGTATTTTCCCATTCAACCAGATCGTCTGGAAACACTAAGCTTATTTCTGGGTTAGGCTACATTGTAAGGTGATAGAGGGAATTAAAGAATTTACGTATTTAGGGACCGTTTTCTTATCACTTGGAAATTGGGAATGGAGTTAAGGAAAAGGGTTCAAAAAGCAAGTTTTTTCCAAAGCGTGAGAAAAAGTACTTAAAGTGTTAGTCTGGGATCAACTTCCTATGCATTGTAAGAAAGTTTAAAATAATGCATATTTTGTGCCTATTCTGATGTATGCAGTAAAAACATGAACAGGTGTAAGGAAGGCTGAAAGTAAATGCAGATGGCAAAAATGAAATTAAAGAGGGGTATTTTAGGAAAGAAAAAAAGATGTAATTAGGGAAAAATTTGTATTATTCCCATTGAATGGATATTCCGTTAAAGAGGATTGTACCGACAAAGTTAGAATTGTTTAGTCAGTAATATGGATGAGGTTAGGGTGCCTAGAATGACGCTGTACTTGGAGACGAAGGAAAAAGACCCAACGGGTAGATCAAGAGTGAATTAGATGGGTTCAGTAACAGATAAATTGGAAAACGTTTAAACCAAGAGAATAATAAAGCAGAGATGGTTCAGCAATAGAGTAAGGTAGACAGGAGTTGTGTTGGGCCTGACCTGAGGAAACTTAGAAGAGGGATGAGTAGGATGATGATGATATCACACAGATTTAGCGTGTATTTGAAATAATTAATGGTACAATATATTAGATCATAACAAAACAAGAATGAATAATGACTGATTATGTTAGCCAATGTTTTCTTTACTTAAAGAAAGTAAAATTAATTAGTCAGCTGGGGTCATTATTGGAACAAAAGGATTGTAAAGTAATTTTATTAATTATCTTTTTACAATAGGCTTGCAAGAATCACAATCCAAGTTGAAATTAGAATCATGCATTTTTTATGTTAACCAATGGAATCGTACTATACAAAAATGTTTTGATATTCCTCTATTCTATAACATATTAGTATTTAACAGGAGTACAACTGAATAGATTACAAAGTTAAAAATCTGGTGTGAAACACTCCATGACTTTATCTTGTCAATGTATAAATTAAAAATAAATATAACCTGTGTTAATCATTAGTAAACAATGTAAAATTAAAAACATAACCTAATTTTACTCATGAGTGAATGATGGAAAATGAAAATCAACCTCTGTAGAAATTAAAAGTAAGAAAATCACTAATTGACGTTGAACTAAGCTCTGTAAAAAAAAAAATGCTTGAAACAAAAGTTGTAGGCATTGTCTGTAGAACTTAAAAGTATGGAAAATCAACAATTGACAGACCCTAGTTTAGCACTAGGCTCTGTAGAAAAAAAGGGCTTCAAATAAAAGTTTGATATTTGTTTATTTTCTAATAATTTGATGGTACACTTTTGTTGTAAAATATGGCCAAAATCTTAAAAAATCCTTACATTTTTTTTAACTGATTTTGTTATGCAAAATACAGAAACTCACTAATTGATGTTAAACTAAGTGTTGTAGAAAAATTGCTTGAAATAAAAGCTGTAGGTTTTTTAATTTCCTACGACTTTAATTAACCATACACACTTTCATGCTAAAATACACTTTAAGGCTGTAATTTAAAAAAATGTTGTTTACCAAGAGAGCCCAAGAATTTTAGCAGACATGGTGTTTACCACATCTAGTATAGTAAAAAGTGTAATAAATGAGGCGATTTTTTTTTAAAAATCGTAAAAGCCGTTTTTGAGAGAATCGCACAAATATAGGCCTACTACTACTTCCAGTCGACTGATTTTCATGAAAATGTTCGTGTCGGGCCCCTAGTGGTAGTTAACTTAAGTTCAAAGTTCCAACTTTATATGATATTCCGTTCTTAAGATATTTTGTTCACACACACACACCAATCACTAAAAACATGTTTTTTTTGGTTCAGGGGGTGTGAAAATGTGTATTTTCGGTGAAAATTCAATTTTTAAAAATGGACATGAAAACAATAATTTTCTTCCCTATATAGGCTATGTACAAAGGGCAAAAAGAAAGTAAAAAGTATTATGTATCTGAATACTTGTAAGTTGATGTATGAAAGAAAGGATTGCTGGACACACATAAATAAATAATTTATACATAAATGAATCAGGAAGTTCTTTATCATATCAAATTGAAACAATGGCGCCAACAGATACAAGTGAGTGGGTTTTGTTATATTAAAGATTAAAATTGGTAGGGAGAGGTTAGATAAGGATAACAATGCAGTCTGGTGGCAGACAGAAATGACTGCAGCCTATAATTATATTCATCCCCTTGATCCTTACATCCTTATCAAAATTTAATGAAGGAAGTCCCTTGTCATTTAATGTCATCAATTTAATCAGTCCGGGAGGTCCAAAACACTCCACCAAAATTCTATTCAATATTGTCATCCTTTTTAAAAATTAACAGAAAAATTGAATTACACACAAATACGTGTGTTATTATTCTGTAAAAAAAATAAACGAAAAATAATAACTGCTCTATTAATGTTTGTTTTGGAAGGAAGAGATCCTTGCACAGGATATCCTGAGATTGTTGAGTGTAAAATCAAACCAGTAATCTTACACAAAATCTGAATGTAGCCAAAAATCATTTCTAAATCAGCATATTATTCTTATGTATTAGAAAACTAATTGTAGATTCTGGAAAATTAATATTTATAAACGTGAACAGGTTGGTCTAGTGGTGGCCGTTGCCACAGCTGATTTTTTGATATGAATGTTCCTGGTTCTAATCGTAGCGAAGTTGTTTTTACTAGACTGTTGTTACCAGCGTACTTTGATGGTTGGGATTCAATACTCTCTTAGGAATGGTCAGTTTAAGTTTGTACAACTTCACCTTATTTACACATCATCCTCATCTCATTGGGTTCTTAAATTCATTGCTCTTAAATATAGAATTGTACAATGAGCCTGCCCAGTGGTGTAAGTGATCAGTGCCACTGGCTGCTAGGCCAGGAATACCAGGTGTGATTCCAAATAAGATCTGGCATTTTTCATCATTCGTTCTTCACAGTCTGCATTAGTCTTAATGTGCCCAACAGGTGGATATCAAAAAGTTACCTCAGCATGATACTAATGTGGAGGTGACCTGCCTCTAAAAATCGTCTGCATTACCAGTAATTGCAAAAGAGTCAGATGTTAAACAAAAAAAAGCCACTAAAAATAAAGTTCCAAGTGTGTAATCATAAGTTCTACATAAAACTACTGAATGAACAGTCCAGTCAGGCAGAACCTGCTCAAATATAAGACTTTGTTAGATACCTTACCCTGTATCCTTCAGCAATCAGCACGGAAACATGATACAAATTAGCTCAAAAATGTTTAATAATATTCCAATCATTTTGCATGTGGTTTCCAAAGATTTTTTCAACCTTTGAATATCTATTTATAGGGCTTGGTAGACAATAAACATCATAAGATTTTTTGTATTTATATCATTGTTGCTGCTTCTTCATCTTCTCCTCATGAGTTAAACAAAAAACAATCCTCATGGGTTAGGCATTTCTACCTCTTCCGGCACCCATCTTTTCTTTGGCCTTCCAATATCTCTGCTTCCTAATAGTTTGTACCATCTTGCTAAACCAGGGTAATTCCAGGCTTTCTGGCATTCTATTTAGTTGATTGATCCATTGGGCATGATACAATTTAATTTTTTTTAAGTGAAAAAATTCCTAATTCTTGCCTCATATGATTCTTCTTTCTGATCTTGCCTAATCTTGTACAATCTAGATAGTACAATAGATACAACCAATCTTGTCTAGTCTTGATGTTATTCTCGATTAAAAAAACCATAAAGATGAACTAGCTTAGTAAAATTGGTATCCATTTTATAATACAGAGAAGATTCAGCTGAAGAAACAACAAAATGATATAAGTAAAACCTTGTAACTAAATATAGTATTTAGTTACACTAAAAATCAAGTAGGTGGAAAACAAAAAGGAAGAATTGTAACTTGAAGTTATTTTTGTACAAATGAGGAAGTTGTTAGTAAATGTCTACGAGACAATATTAAAATCTACAGGATGTGATTCAACAGCTCAATGTATACAAATGAGCTCACTAACTCGTACTTTATTACTATTTTGTTCTAGTTTGTAAACATGCTATAGGATTTAGTCACTAATCTCTCTTCTAATCTTTTATTCTTTATTAGTACTTATTATAATACAATCTCAAATGGCTGAGTACTTTTCACAAGAGGACTTTGACCGTTTTGTGCTATCTCATTCATTTACCAAAAAGACCTCCTTACTTAGCCAGTATTATTGGTCACCACAATTCTTCATGTCAGTGTGTTGAGATCAGCTGTTTAGTCTATTTTTTATTTTTTTCAGTTTATTTAAAGTTGCATCGACAGGTTGGTCATTAGTGACTTCTGTGGGTTTTGGTATTGTAACGGTGGGTTTGACCGTATTAAAATTTCCAGGCCCTAGCCCCAGGAATTGAACCTGGGACCTTTCGCTTTATAGGCTAGTGCACTTGTCACTATGCCACGGAAGCGGTCAAATTTTTCAATTTTAGTAATTTCTTATAGTAGTTATTCATTTTGATCAGCTAATTGAACATTTCTTAAGGTAGAAATGCTCTTATACTTACATAAGAATTGTAATTAGTCTAAATAATAATTATTTTATTAAAGTTTTTGATTTTGTAAATTGTTTTAGTAAATTTTTGGAAATTAATTTAACATATTAAACTAATATTTGAGATAAAATTTGTGAAACAAAATTTAATCATTTTATTAGGTATTTTAGGTCTTTCGGTTTTTAAGTTTTATTAGGTTTTAATTATTTTAAACACTATTAATGTAATTTATTTCCTGCTTTGTATACTCACCACCTTGTCTGTCCAGTACTGCAGACAAACTGCCGATTTCCTCAAACACTCACATATCCAGTACCACTGGCCACATCGGTTATAATGAATGAAATTCTGTCTTTTATTTAGCCTAAAATATTCTATGATCTTTAGGCTGCTTGTAAACTAGCCGAAATAGTACATGTTAAATTCATCACATGACCCTAAACACCCTGTGATTCCCCCAATGCTTTGTGTTAAATGTACTGTCCTTTGTTAGAACCATTGCTCTTGTTCTGTGCAAGTCACTCTGTCAGTTTAGCTACTTTATCCTCATGATTGTGATTTACGCCAAAAATTAAACAATACTCAAGTTTACTTCTGTTATAAAAATGTAGTTTCACATTTTATTATGTAGTGAAAATGTGTAATAGGGAAGAGTATTGAAAATTATAACTTTTGTATCATATTTTGTTTTTAATTATTGACCTTCAATATAATTTGTTGTTATGAGTAAATAAATACTCTTTTGCAGCAGAAATATGACAATTTTTCAAATAAAACCTTTTTCTTTTTTAATCCCTCAATCTGTGTAGTTGCTACCTGTACAATTTAAGAACAATAATACCAACCCCATAATCCATGAGATGAGGATGATGTGTAAGATGTGCAGAAAGTGTACAGACTCAGCTCAACCATTCCTAAGGGTAACAACAGATGAGAAACCAGTGTACTGATAGTGGTCGGTGTCCGTGATTGGTAACCAGCTCATACACTTGAGACACCAGTGTCTGACGTCACAACCACCTTCCCGCCAGTCTATTGTTTCATCTCTAGTGATTTTGTGGTGTTTATTGGGACATTTGTTTATTTGTGAGTTTGACATTTTTTATTATTTTAGTAAATTGTTGTAAGTACTTTGTTAAAAATATGCTGGAACTAGAAGAACTTTTATCTCTAGCCATTATTATAAACTAATGGAGAACAAAAAGGGATGTTCTGTTATTTATTTGGAAAGACTAAGGAACTTTATTCTAGAATAATACACAATGATACATTTTAAAGAAAACTACATCAAAAATAATTATGACTACTTTATTTATATAACAAATATACATCTATTTTCATCAATTAATACATTTATATTTAAATTGAACAACTATAATTAAACAACTTTTTCCAGGATTATCATCGATAACATTGTACTTAAATAATGTCAAAGAAAGATTAAAAAAGTAAGAAAATAGCATTGATTACTTTACTGCGTTTAAATAAAACACATTTTGTTTATAATTTTATTTTATTGTTTTTCCATACTGATATTTTTTAACACAGTAACTAATGCTATACTAAAACAATCACATAAAAATATCCTTAAACTAATCACAGCATAACTGGTAAAAAGTATAGTAAACTGACACAACTAACTATTTTCAAATATTACATTAATAGTGCATGGAATAGATTTTCCAATGGTTTCAATAGATCTTCAGTGTGGAAAGTTTTTTGTTAGTAACAATAAATGAAGCTAGGTATTATGTTTATCAATATCTTTACAAATTTCTACTAAATGTTTACATGTTTCATGTAGTGGTAATCCCATCACTGTAAAATAATCTCCATTGATCTTTTCAATCAGGCTTCCACCAATTCCTTGAATTCCATAACCACCCGCTTTATCCCTAAAAAAATCACAAAAGAAAATATGATCATCCTTTCATTATAATTATTTTCAAGCTTGAATAAAAATAATACTAATGGGCAAAACAACATTTATAGTACTATATGAGGACTGTTTTTTCTCAGCCTTTAATAGGCCATAAATAAAAGAGAAGTGGATATAGAAAAAATGGTTTATTACTAAGACTTATGTACAGTTGAGGGTACTTATCAACATTACCAACTACACAATTGAGGCAATTGTCATACCTGTAGACAATTTTTTCAATACCCTCTTCATAAAATTTTGCCACCAATGAATGTAAATGAGTCTTGAAGCTCCTTATTAGTTTTGAAGCACTGCCCTCCTAGCTACTTCTTCAGTTCACGGAAAAGATGAAATGTCACTCAGTGCTAAGTACTAAGTAACAGGACTGTATGGCAGGTGATCGAAAATGTCTCATTGAAATTACACAAGGAGTTGTTGGGTTGCACCAGCACTGTGAGGATGGCGTTATCATGGATCAGAACAATTCCAGAAGTCTCTTCTCTGCAAACTTTGCAAGATTTCACAATAAACAAAACGAGGAGCTTCAAGATGTCATAATGCATTGAAATTTATTGGTGGCAACATTTTATAAAGAGGGCGTTGGAAAGCTTATCAACCGGTATGACAAATTCCTCCATTGATTGTCAAGTTGATGTCAAAAAGTCGGCTAATTAAAGTAATCACAAGTAGTCGGTTAAGTAAGTAATATATATAACTGTTAGTAATAAAACAATTTTTTTATATATATTGTCTTTTATTTATGGCCTATCGTAAGTTGAAAAAAAACCGGCTTTCATATACATATAACACACAGCATCTATAGGAACAAAGCACTCTAAGCTCCTCTATACCAAAATTAGTTCTTTTAGATTCATACTATGTTATAATTTTATACAAAAAAAAAAAACAAAAATTGCAACTTAACATCTTCTTCTACTGCTTACAGATTAGGTGCCAAACCTGTTCCAGCCTCAAACCACCTTTTCCTTGGTCTACCCAAGCTTCTTCTTCCACTTGGGGAATATTGCAATGCTTGGACTGTAAGGCCGCTCTCACACTTGAAACTCGAACTCGACTCGATCGAAAAATGAGTCGTGTCGTGCATGTTCACACATCGAGGAGACTCGACCTCGACACAGCTGTTCACGATTTTCTTCGAATCCACCTGCAGTTTGCAAAATGTCAAGTGATGAAGAAGATGTAGACGTTGGTTATTATTATCTAAGAAGAAAACAGAAAAAAAACTCGGCTGTTGGATAGCACCGTATATAAGTAATAATCGTAATAGAGGAGCATATGTGTGTGTGTGCCCAGGACTCTCCTGTGATGAATACAAATTTAAGTCTTTCTATCGTATGTCAAAAGAAAGTTTCCAACTATTACTTGAGCTTGTTGGTCCTAGAATTATAAAAAAAAAGACACAAACTACACGAGTAGTTTGTCTCCTGAGGAGCAATTGCTAATAACTTTAAGGTAAGTACAAGAATGAATATTATACACAGTACATAGCACAAAGTACTATAAATATACTAATACACTAATATATTAATAAACTATAAATAAATAAATATACTAATAATAACACAAAGGCTACGTTGGCTGCTTCGTCTGCCATGATTATACGCGACTGGTAGAGCAAATGTTGGACAAACTGAGTCGCACGCGATCGGTTTGATCGAGGTCGTAGTAGTGGGAGGGCGAACATATAAATATAAGGGTATGATTTATATCGGACGTCGAGTATCACCGGTGGGAGAACACCCGAACACTTTCACTTGTTATGTTTTTTCCATTGAGTCCTGTATCTGCTCATTTTCTCTAGGATGGTTTCGTCTCTACCTAGTTGTCTCCTGATGTCACTACTACGAATCTGATCTCACAGAGAGCACCCCTTCACCGATCTCATGAATCTTACATTTCAGCGGCTTCTACTTTCCTTAATCAGGCTGTTCTTAGCATCCATGACTCGCAATCATATGGCAGCAGTGGAACTGCCATCACTGCATCGTGATACAACTTAACATAGTCTACAAAATAGGAAGCAAGTACTTACAAAGGTTCCTTAGTCTCCACGTACGCAGCAATAACATTTGGATCCAAATCTGCCATTTTTACATCAGTAGTACAATAAAATTGAGAGACTTTATATGGGCTTTTAAGTACAACACCAGTGTAAACACTATGAACATTACCACTTAACCTACACAAAATAAAAATAATATAATTACATCTCCATACGTACTAAATTTAGTACTTGCTATAAAGTTATACAAATATGTCTGTATTTACGTTCACAAAGAATATCAGATGGTAGTACTATAAACTTTTTTTTTTTTGGTTTAATGGCTGACTTCTGCAATCACTGCTAATGAGAACGGTGAAGGATGTAATGATTTTTTTGTAACCTATTAAAATATGCCATGCCTGAATGGGATTCGAACCCATGATGAGAGGCAAGCACGTTACCAACTACGCCAATGCAGCCGGCAGTACTACAAACTTACCCTCATCCATTAATTACATTAAAATCATAAATAGAATAGGATGTGTTTTACACAAACATTTCTTGTTAAAGGAGTTAAATCTATACTATTTTTCAAAACTGACGAGCTCTGAACATATGCGTTGCCCCCTACCCACTTAATAACTAGCCAATGACTTGCCCAACGTTGCCAATAATTGCTGTCGTAGCTCTGTTATATATTTCGTCAGCCATTTTTTTTGGTCTTTCAATAACAATTATAACCAATGAACACACAACCAGCTGATTAATGTATAAAGTATTGCACGTTAACACCCTCTATAATCGATGTAATCAATATGAGATGCAAGACACAAGTGAACTACTGCGGCTCTGTTACCCATGCATGCGTAATGGTGTCATTCGTACAATCTGACAACGCTGGCAAAAGTTCTGACTGGTCAAAACGTGTGAAACAGCAGAGCTCATCAACCGTGAAAAGTACTATATTAATCCTTCTGAATAATGCAGACTGGAAAGCACACAATTGGGGACCAGTGCAAGAAGAATAGGAAATTAATAATAGCCTGCTAGCCACGATATTTCATGCTACATGTCGGCTTAAACATATCCTCGATAAAAATTGGATACAATTATAAAACATTTGAAAGTCGGTATAATTAATGATTTTATGATAAAATTTCCCTAATTTCCTCCAGTTATTGAATATTGCAGTATGAGTTAACAATAATAAATCGGATCATGTGTTGCAATAATTAATGTTTGCTAGTCTTTCATTAATTATGCAGGTGTTTGAAAAACTAAGATCCACATAAGTTTAATTCATAAACTTTCTTTGGAGAGCTGGTCCATACATTTTCTCATATCTTTCAGACAAACCTGAAAAATTCTCATCTAGATCGATACAACTTTATTGTAGCATTGAGACAAGATTCTGAGTGTACCACATAATACAGATTAGAATTACTGATCTGTAATTATAGCCTGATTTTCGTAAGGAGAGCGCTGGGCAAAACGTACGTCTGCATTAGTATAGTCTTGTATATACTGCAATAGTCCAGCGTATGTAATCAACAATGGAACAGCATGCCTACGAAATACGATGAGTGTTGTCAATTTTCAACAACACTGACTGTACATCTTACTGTTGGTCGAAGGGGTATGCGGGGTCGAAGTCAAGTATGGGCATGTGTAGTCCAGTGCTCACAGCAATTGGCTTGGCCTTTAGCAGTGGTTTGAGATTACTCAAATTGTCAACAGTAAAAAAAACCAACAGTTTTTTAACAAACCTACTAAAAATATAAATAAAAAATAAAAACAACTTGGATACTTACAGTTTCAAAAATGTATAAGCTTCCTTTTCATCTTTAGGTTTACCAAATATTTTGCCATTCAATGAAACAACAGTATCAGAACCAATAATAATAGAAGGTTTCAAATTAGTTTTTGATATCCTCTGATCTACTTCAATTACTTTATTGTACGCTGTTTTCATAACAAAATCACCATTATTAGGGAAGTCATCTGGATTTAAATCTTCTTCATAGGTAGAAGGAATCACTTCAAACTTCAAGCCCTTAAAGAAAGTTGAAATATTACAATTACCTAATATTAATTGTGATAGCGAAGAAGAAAACAGTTGTATAGGCCAACTCATTCCAAATGAGATGTGGGTTGACTATGTACAGTAGCAAATAAAGTAGGGGGACAGGGGTATCAGAGCTAGTGCGTGCCAGTCACCAAAGAGTGAACATCTATACAGTGGGTCAAAAAAGTAGTGTTTTGGTTTTGTAATATTCATGATTTCTTTATAGTCCAGTCGGTTTCTTTAGATTAGCACCTTACATACTATAAGATGTGAGTATCTCTATATCTGTTATCAAAACCAGTTTATTTAAAATAGTGCTTTAGCGTAATTAAAATAACTGTAATATTTCATTTACAGTGCTGTGAGTGAAAAAGTAGGGTGAAGCCAAAAACTATTCTTTTTCAACAATGTGAAATAATCTGCTCATTATTAGAACTCATGCATCAGGAGGCAATTCATGGGAGTCCAGTAATTCCGTTAGTCAAAGTCAGCAGTAATTCCGTTAGTCAACAGGGGTCTGCTTCATCACCATTGTATGCAGTTGATTATACCAGTTAAATTTAGTTTCAAAAGTGCATTTTGTCTAACTATGAGGTGTGGCTATTAAATAACAAGACTGACGTAAACAATTTAATTTTTATTTTGTACATAATCACTTATTGTCACCTTCAATATACACTCCTTTACCCCTACAACGCTCCATGCGAATTTTTCATTGCTGGAAACAGTGCTGAAGTCATCTTCTGTCAGCTCCTTCAGGACACGTGCCGCTTTCTCTTTTACAGCTTCCACAGACTCAAATCTTGTCCCTTTTAATGCAGATTTCACCTTAGGGAACAGGTAGAAGTCACATGGTGCAAGATCTGGTGAATAAGGTGGATGTTCTAACACTGAGATGCTGTACTTGGCTAAGAACCTCTTGACAGATAACGCGGAATGAGCAGGGGGATTGTCTTTGTGGAGAGCCCATGATTTGTCCTACTATATTTCGGGGCGTGATTTTGCTTACTCTTTGATGTAGGTAGTTTAGAAAGTACTTCAAGGCAGTAATATTGATTAATTGTTTGAACTTCAGGAACCCAGTGAAGGTACACAATCCCATGGATATAAAAAAAAAACAATCACCATTGCTTTAAATTTTGACTTGCTCATTCAAGCTTTTTTGGCTCTCGGTGAAGTTCAGCTCTTCCAGTGCATGGATTGGCGCTTCGTTTCTGGATCATAAGTAAAAAAACCACGTTTCATCACATGTTATTATTGTTTCCAAAAAATTTGGGTAATTTTCAGTTGCGTACAAAGTGTCGGTACAAACATTTTTGCAAGCTTCATTTATAAAATTTATAAGCTTTAAAAAAATACCTACTGTGTTCCAAAAATAATTCTATGAAAGACTTAATTTTCAAAAAAAAAATGCCTTTCTCTGTTAATAATGACTGAAAGACAAAAATAAGTCTACAAAGAAACCTGAACTAGGGCTAGATGTTCCCCAACTATCTGTTATTGTTTTAGATGAATTTTATTACTATAATTTAAAAGTACCAAAATATCAAAATCTATATTTTCATTTATGTGAAACGTGCACAACGCTAAGAAAATATTGGAGTTATTTCTTCTAGTCAAAGTTGAATTACGTGTTTACATACTACAAAGACCAACTATATGCAGAATTGTTAACAACAAAAATAATTTATCAATTACCACACTTTGCAGAATTTCAGATCTTCTTGGAGAAGAACTAGCAAGAATAATTTGAATATCGTCCAAGATGTGTCGAACTGGCTGCAACATTTTTCTGTCTTAGTTTAATATACAAAGCATAAAAGCTAATCTAATATCAAAAAAAATTAAGATGATTCCAAAACAGTCATTGCCACATTTAATGCGTTAATCACATTATAAACGACCGTAATATCCAATCCTTAAAGAAATTACAACCTGCACCGGCAGCATGTTTATTTACACACGAGTTCGTACGAAAATTTTGATGTAATCAGCTGGTCCAAGGAGGTTGGAAACTAAAGGTGCGAGTTTGTAGAAGTTCTCAGAAAGAGCTAAGTTAATTTAACTAAATTTACATTTTAAAATGCCGATTGGCTGCCTCCGTAGCGAAGCGGTAGCGCACTAACCTACGCTGTAGAAGGCCCAGGTTCGATTCCCGGCTAGGATCTGGAAATTTGTACGAGTTAAAACCTGCTGTTACATAATCCACCGTGTAGTCACTAGTGACCGACTTTAAATAAACTAAAAAAGAAACCTATTGAGATATTATAAGGTCAAACTTCTTCAGCAACTGAATACTAGTTATTCATCACCATTGTTAATTTTGTATTGTTAAGTTGCAACACTGGTTTCGTTACGATTGTGTGGGTGGTTGGACTTCGTATTAGTTTGTGAACTGTTTGTTGTGTACACGTAATTAGTTGTTTATAGGTTATCTTTAAAATGGAATATTTTTATACCTTACCATACTTAGTTTTAGAAGTTCCTAATTTAAAAATTAAAAGACCGTCATGGTTTCAGCAGCCTTCCGCAATGGTTATGTACGCTTTAGTTCTGTTTTCATATTTTTTAGTCACTGGAGGTTAGTTGAAAAAAATTATATAATTTTAATATTATTTCATAGATACCTATTGAAATTTTTACATAGTATTTGGTTTTATGCAAATCAATACCTCCTTGTATCGCATGTGGTGCTAAAGTAGTTAAATTTCGTTTTAAAAGCCGGCTATAAACCATTTTTGGCTATATTGGAAACCGGGCTTGCGTTTGCTTTGTCCGTAGTTAGGTCAGAAGTTTTAACATTTTTTCAAGAGGTAACTTCGTGTTGATACGATAAATGCTAGGCGCTTGGATTCGATGGCCGTTTCCTAAAGATGGTGGCAACAACTCTGCGATATATCAGAGTTCATTTACAATTAATTGCACTAGCCGAAATTGCAGGAAACTAACTACAAGTATGCATGGTTTGAGATGAAGTATCAAATTGATACTTATTCAAAACTGAAGTATACCTAAATGAAGTGAACAAAATTAGCTAGCTGTATAACAAATGGTACGAATCATTTTCCATTTTGTTGGGCTAATTATTTATACAAAAAACCATTTAGATAGTACAAAAAAAACATAAATAATAAGAAAACTTTATGGCTCATTTCTGTGCTAGCTTTAGGTTGTGAGTGTACTTTCAAGGTGAGGGGGAAAATAGGATTGTTAACAGCACATCTTGCCTTGTTAATTGGAATTATACATGTGCAGATTGATACTAAAAATATTTATTACTTCACCTTGGAATTTTGTTGCTATCCTTAACTTCATTTCCAGGAAGTATAATTTTCAAGTCTTAACCTGTTAAACTACCAAACCCTTACTGTAATCAAATCTGGGATCTTGTGCTCTGTTATTTCAATACTTATTAGTCATGGTGGCAACAATGACTAACTTGCATCTTAGATTTCTGAGACAGCAAGAAACCATTCGGAAGATTGCTAAAGCAGGTAATAGATCTCTGAGAGCAAACAAAGAAACAGGCATAATCTTGCCTTCAAAATTTGATGTACTAGGTGTTGATGAAACTTCAAATCCAGAAGAAGTTGCCAACCATCATAACAATTTTTTTGTTAAAATAGCCAAATAAACCATAAAAGTGGACTGACTGCAAATCCAATAATAAACCTTCCAGTTCATTATACGAACATTCCAAATTTTGTCTTTAAACCTATAACCATATAAGGTGTCCCAAACAGTCAGCTACAAAAACAAATTGAGTACAGTATTATATTTATGTAGTTATATTAGTTTTATTGGCTTTAATGTGGTACTACGTATAATCGTGAAGTTTGTAAATAAATATGGATCTGATCATAATGTATTTTTTAGAAGAAAAATACTAATTAGGTACATAGCATTTAGTTTCTATGTTTTATTTGGGACTATTATATTTTTTAAAGAGTCATATCTGTTGTTTCTTTTTCAGGAATTATATACGATGTAATTCTTGAACCTCCAAGTGTTGGTTCCACCACAGATGAACATGGACATTCAAGACCTGTAAGTTTATGTTCTAAGTTAAAACATTATGAAATGAATTGGCTTGTAGAATTAAATTTGTTAGCGAACTTTTAAGACTTAATCGGTGCATTAATAACTTTTACTTTATTTGTTTTCATAGTACTATCGATACCTATTTAAAATCTTTATGATTTTTCTAATGCCAGCTGCTTACTTCACAGTATAATAAATCAAAATGACAAGAATGGTTAAAATGACATTAGTGTCATAAAAAGTTAGTGAATGTGCTTTTAAAATTATTGGTTACTTAACTTCATACGTAAAATTCAGATATTTCTAGGTCTGGTTATGGGTACTTAAGAATGCTATACAATAAAATTAAATAAATTACTGCTAAGACAAATATCAAAATTGGTCTTTTAAAGGACAGCAAATGTAGTTAGACTTTTTATTGTCAATGAAAATTGTTAATAATAATTAGTCTACCGGAAATAGCAAACCTCACTGGAAAATCTTAAATGAGTGAAGACTACAACCAGGAATTGTTACAGCTGATAGTGTTACTGGTTTTTATAATAGTTTTATGGAAATAACTTTATAAATTATCATACCCAAGCAAATCTGCATTAGATCAGGTGTGTGAAACAGTTTTTCGTCTGTATTATAGGAATCTGCAATTGCATTGTATTCTATTGTTTCAAAGTCTGTGAAACCTTTAAACAATCGCTTGTGCTTGAAATTTTTCAGGTTGCTTTCATGCCACATCGTGTCAATGGACAGTATATCATGGAAGGTTTGGCATCAGCATTTTTATTTTCACTTGGTGGATTAGGATTTGTGGTATTAGATCGTACACATAACCCGACTACACCCAAATTGAACAGAATACTTTTGATTGCAGTGGGTTTCATCTCCATTCTTATATCTTTCATTACATGTTGGATCTTCATGAGAATGAAATTACCGTAAGTACCGTTATTCTTTTATTAAATTCTATTGTTACAGTTTGTCCAATCTGAATTGGCGCACGTAGCTATAGAGTTGTGATCACATGTCTCTTCATTCCTCGCCTACATGTACAAGATAACTCACAAACAACGTGACAGAAAATGAGTGATTTGTTTATTTATTTTTCTTGATTAGAACGATAAAATGTTTAACAGTCTTTGGTCTTAAGAAACATTGTATTTATATAGCTATTGGAGTTGATGCGCCAATTCAGTTTGAACTATGCAATTTGGACAATGCTGATTGTTCTGAATTGAAACTATTTCTAAGCTATTTAATAAAAGGGAGGGGATTAGTTATAGTGCAATCTGTTTTAATTATATAGCAGTGATGTGTGTTGAATTAAATGCCATCCATCTGCATTAAAAAAGTAATATTTGTCTTCTTCCTTGTGAGTATGAGGCAACAGCCTATTATGTCATTGCTCTTTGGATTTGATCCTTTGATTGTTTCATAGGCCATCCTAAACTTCTACCTAGTGGTAGATTATGCCTCTCACATAAAAACAACACGTGCTATATAGTCAAAACTTTGAACGTATGATCGTGACGAGTGTACCAACACAACAACAACAAAAATTGAAATTAGAGTGTACAAAGCATTCTGTTTATAATGTTCTGTTTATTGACCAGATGGGCAATCCTCGCTATATCCTTTCACTGTATTTAATAATAACATCTCCCTATACTCTGTAACTACATCAATTATAATGTTTTTCATGGTTGATGAGCTCTGCTGTACCACACATTTAAACCAATCAGAACGTTTGCCAGCGTTGTCAGATTTTATGAATGTTTCAGTCTGACAAACATTAGGTGCGTATGCATATGAGGTGTGTTCAAAAAGTAAGGTGACTTTGAATTTTGCGCGCTCTGTATACTCTTAATTTCAATTTTTTTTGTTGTTGTGTTGGTACATTCGTCACGATCATATGTTCAAAGTTTTGACTATATAGCACGTGTTGTTTTTATGTGAGAAGCATAAAGGTTAGACTCATGTTTGCGTGCTCGGCGATTTTTTGCTGTTGAAAATAATGAAGCAGAGAGTTTGTATTAATTTTCGTGTAAAAATTGGTATTAAGTGTTCAAAAACTCTTGAAATGTTGACAGTGGCGTACGGTGAGTCAACTTTGAGCAAAAAAAATGTTTATAAATGGTATCAGTTATTCAAAGAGGGCCGAGAAAATGTTAACGATGAACCTCGCTCTGGACGCCCCAGCATGTCAAAAACCGTCGAAAATGTTCAGGAAGTGAAAGAAATTGTGTTGAAAAATCGTCGAATCACGATTAGAGAAATAGCTGATGATCTTAACATATCGTTTGGCTCATGCCAATCAATTTTAACGGATGTTTTGGGTATGACAGGTGTGTCAGCAAAATTCGTTCCAAAACTGCTTAATTTTGATCAGAAGCAGTGTCGCATGAACATCGCCCAAGACATGTTGAACGACGTCAATGATGATCCTGATCTGCTCAAAAGGGTTATAACTGGTGACGAAACATGGTTCTATGGTTATGACGTCGAAACCAAAGCCCAATCATCCCAGTGGAAGAGCCCAGGAGAGCCAAGACCGAAAAAGGCACGCCAAGTTCGTTC
The DNA here is from genome assembly GCA_035578175.1 of Catonia carolina. Lineage (NCBI taxonomy): Eukaryota > Metazoa > Arthropoda > Insecta > Hemiptera > Achilidae > Catonia > Catonia carolina. Next base: position 90,773,500 of record JAQMRL010000002.1, read on the forward strand.
GAATGTGAAGGAGGTTTTGCTCACAGTTTTCTTTGATTACCATGGCGTTGTGCATCAAGAATTCCTACCACAAGGTTGTACGGTAAACAAGGAGTATTACCTTGAGGTTATGCGGCGTTTGCGTGAATCAATAAGAAAAAAAAACGTCCGGAGTGTGGAAAGAAAATTCATGGATTCTGCACCATGATAATGCACCTGCGCACACGTCGTTACTAGTGAGTAGTTTTTTTGGCCAAAAACAATACTATCATCATGCCTCAGCCACCGTATTCACCAGACTTGGCCCCCGGCGACTTTTTCCTCTTCCCAAAATTGAAAAGGCCTCTGAAAGGATGACGATTTGCGACAATTGAGGAGGTTAAGGCTGCATCGCTGGAGGAGCTCAAGGCAATACCCAAAAGTGCATTTCATAAATGTTTTGACGACTGGAAAAAGCGCTGGTACAAGTGCATTGTATCAGAGGGGGATTATTTTGAAGGGGATAACATAATTTTGGATGAATAAATGAATATTTTTTTATAAAAATGAAAAGTCACCTTACTTTTTGATCACACCTCGTATAAGAGCTGCAGTAGTTCATTCGTGTCTTGCATCTCGTACTGAGCACATCAATTATAGAGCATATTGCAATCTGTTCAATTCAGAACAATAAGCAACCCCATGACCCAATGAGATGAAGATGATATGTATGACGTGTAAATGAGGTGTATGTTAACATGCAATACATTATAATATAATCAGCTGATTGTACGTTCATAGGTTATAATTGTTATCAAAAGACCAAAAAAATGGCTGACAAAATATATTACAAGAGCTACATGAGCAAGTATTGGCAACGTTGCTGGGAAGTCATTGGCTAGCTATGAAGTGGGTAGGGGTAATGCGTACATTCAGAGCTCATCAGCCCTGAAAAATAGTATAAAGGGTGAAGGTTCAGTTCACCTCTAATAATACCATATTTCTTCTTGTAATACCATGACGCTCAAGGTGTCTGTTTTTTATCGTACCATAAGCGTCAGCCAAACGAATGACCATACTTATATGTTCATCATTCACCAGCTAAAATATAGTATGGTATTATATGCATTTGGTGTTTCTACAAAATTTAAATTTGAAATTCATTTACTTTCTCTTGCCTTTATGAATATATAGAAAGGAAAGTATTGTTTTCATGTTGATTTTTTGAAATTGAGTTTTCACCGGATCTACAAGTTTTCTGACCCCCTGAACCCAAAATACATGTTTCTAGCAATTTGTGTGTGTGAACAAAATATCTCAAGAAAGAAACGTCATATGAAGTTGAAACTTGAAACTGAAGTGAAGACCTACTAGAGGACCCAACACAAACACTTTCATCAAAATCGGCCAACCAGAAGTAGTAGTTTATTCGTGTCATTTTTAACTTTTTTTGTGGTTTTCTCAAAAACGGCTCTTATATGATTTTTTTAATGTTCGCCTCATTTACTAAATTTTTTTTGCTCTACATGATAGGGGGTAGGTGCCTTGTCTGTTGAAATTTTTTGGGAGGGTGTGCTCTCGTAGAAAAAATGTTTTTTTTTTAAGATTACGGTGTTAAAATAAATTTTAGGGCAAAAGTGTATATAATTTAAGTTGTAGACTATTTAAAAATTAACAACTTTCATTTGAAACATATTTTTGTATAACCCTTAGTTTAGCGGTAATTAGTGATTTTCTGTTTTTTTTTTATGAAAATCTGTAAAAAATGAAATATTTAAGATTTCAGCCTTAGTTTGTATTTTTATGACAAAAGTGTAATAATCAAATTTATAGGAAATTATAAGATGTACAACTTTTAGTTGAACCATTTTTCTCTACAGAGCCTAGTTTAGCGTGAAAGAGTGATTTTCTGTATTATTAAGCCAAACTGAAGTTGATTTTCATTTTGCATCATTCACTCATATGATTAAAATTAGGATGTTTTTTGAGGTTAGTTTTTTGTTTATTTCCAATGTTTTATTATTAATATTAGGTTATACTATCCTAATAACAGTAATTTGACAGTAATTTGCATTGGCAAGAGAAAGTTGTGTGATTGTTTCCCGCCAGATTTATTTTTATTAGAAATAAACAAATAGCCAAATACGTATTAAATTAAGAAAATTATTTTCATGTGTAATTAAATGATAGAAAAACACAATAATATGTTTGGTAATTAATATTTATTTACTACAATGAAAATGTAATTTTTTTTTTTTTTTTTTAATAGTGCCAGAATAGGCATGATGACTAATTTTCAAAAACTATTCTATAATATTCCTTTATATCTAGTTTAACCATAAAATGTAATATTTCTGTAATAACCAGCGGTTTATTTAGAAAAAGTGCGATTTTAATTTCTAAGTTAAATTTTTGCGCCAAAACGGTTGGCTAGTGTCATGGCGTCTGCGTGACGTCACGTTCACATAAACAAAAGAAGTTCTTTTTGCTTGCTAGTAGGAGTCTAGGTACTACATCGAATTTAAATATGAATTCTAAAGTTTATAAGTGCTGTGGGGTCCCTCAGTGCAATAGTTCATCACTAAAGAACCCGAATAAATTGTTTGTTCACGTGCCAAACAACAAAAAGATGAGATATAAGTGGTTTAATCTTGCCCGGCGAAATCCAAAAAATGTTGATCTACACTCTCATATTTACTTCTGTGAAGATCATTTTGATGTAAGTTTTTACTTTATTTCGTATATATTTATGGTGTGTGGCTTTATTTAACTTTTAATATCTACAAACCATTTTTGAAGTTGAGGTTATATTTGTGTCTGAAATAAAAAATTTAATCAAATCAAATGTCTATTGTGGAACACAGGTAGTTATAAAACAGTCTTGATTCACTGTGACCTGTCATTTATTGGCATACAATAGTTTAACGGCCATAACATCAATTAAAACCAGAAAATACATGCAAAATAAAACTTACTTAATACAAAATTTAATCATTTATTATTCATTTTCTAGTTACCAAATGATATGGACAACTTTATGGAGTATCATATTATGGGTTCCGTGGCGCGAGGGAACCGCTAGTACATAATTACAAACAATAGTTTGATAACATAACCTCTAAACATCAAGTCGTTCTATTGAAAAAACATTGAGATTTTTAAATTGTTGTTTTATCGAATGTGTATTATACTTACATTGCAGTTTTAACATTTCGGAATTCTGCCGAACAGAAATCTTTTTTGGATGCTAAGAACTCTCCCAACATTAATGAATCAACTCTAGGTAAATTAGAGCTGTTTGCCTTGGTGAATCCTTGTTCCATAATTTTATTTGTTCACACAACACAAAACTAATCAATTATCAACAATAATCAACATAAATAATCAGGTAAAAACAGTTTAAAAGCGCAGTGGTCGACGAAATTTCCAAAAATTCACAAGATTTTTAAGTGACAGCGTAATAACATGTAATGTTTATATGATCGTGACGTAATCGACTGTGATTGGTGTTCAATTCGGCATGGCGGAATGCTGTATTTTGTAGTTACATTTTATGAAATAATTAAATAATCTCGTGTTAGAAGTTAAAATAAATATATTTTTCAGAATATATTTCTTCTATTTTAGTAAATAAATACATTATTTTAGGGATTCTTGCTTACAGTCATCATGCCTATTGCACATATATTTACTAAATAATGAAAAAAATTAAAATATATAAAATCCAGTGTAACCTCGATTATCTGTCAGTGTTGGGACCGTGACTTTGATGGATAACAGAAAATGTATAATTCATTTATACAGTAGGTAGCCTAATTTCACTGGTGGTCAGGCAAAAATGAAAAGAAAACATTTACAAGTGGATGATACACATTTATATTTGTATAACTAATATACAAAAACCTGGTTCAGAACTATAAACTGTAATTTTACGGAAACTTACTTTAGGAATTCTTGGTCACTTTAAAGTAATCTGTCATCTTCGTCTGGTTCTTTGAGGCACGAGCTTTCTGTGCAGAAATATGCCATATTTGCGATGTTTCATGAAATTTACACTTCACAAAATAGGTACTGTACTGTAATGTAATAATTTTTTTGTGAGGCCCTGACTGATAACAGAAAGTGACGGTTGATCGAGGTTATACTGTATAGTAATAATGCAGTAAAATATAATAATATAGGTTGTAATAAAATATAGTAAGAAATAGTAAAAAAACATTGAGAAAGTAATTGCGTAATTTTTCATTAAAATAACTATATTGATAAAAATAATTAGCTACAATAAAAATACAATTTAAGTTGGAAAAAAATTGTTAAGTCTTAAAATAGTCACAATAAAAAAAATAGTTATATATGCATACTTTTCCGCGTTATGCATAATATGTATAACAATTTTTAGTGAAAGCATGTTATATGAAAAAATGAGTAATAAAAGTACTTTTACTAGCTCAAAATTATTTCATGAACGTGATTATGTATATTAGTACATTTATTATTATAAATGTACAGTGCTTAGAAATCGTTACTTCTCAAAGTAACATAAATTACTTTTGAATAGTAATTAAACTATTATTATGTAAAAATGTAATTATTCTTTTTTTTTTGTAAAAAGAAGTCACTAGGAACGGAGAAATTTGTAGAATAAATTATATAATTACACTGCACTAGAATTCCGATTGGAATACACTTTTAAAATTTGTTCAAAAATTCCCGATAGTAGGTAACAAAAGATGACCTTTACTGTAGGGCTTGTAGGATCAGTCTGAATACCTGAACAACATTTACTAACACTGCCTGTGTGCTGTTGATTGAACAAATGCTATAGAAACATAGTACAATTTAATAATATGATGTCTTAAGGCTTTAGTCGACCCTGGAAGAGACTCGATCTGACTCCTTAAGGCTTCATTTAGCTTTTTTGATTTAATATTACCATTCATGGCCGGTTTCACCAACATTTGTCAAATATACCATGACCACGATCAAATTTAACAGTGGTCAAAAGATGACCGTTGGTTTAAACTCGAAACTGTTTCACCAACTCTGAACTCGGTCAAAACTATGTTGGTCAAATTTAACCAAGGTTAATTTCCACAGTCACTTATTTTCGAAGTTGGCTACACTACTGTGGTAACTGAGTTTCTATTGACTACATCTGATTTTGTCATAATGTTATTGTTTTCATTCTGCGATACTCGTAACCTACAGTAGTGTTTTATATCATATCATTTGGGTTTTTTTTTGGAAAATCAAACGCACAAAAAAGCTCTGAGTGTTAATTTTAAAGCAAATGAAAAAAAGATATTTATATTATGTAAATTTATATTTCTAAATTTTTAAATTTAAATTATATAAATTTATATTCAACAAACTCGCAAAATCCGCAAAACACACGCAAAATGTTTACAATAAAAAGTGTCTTTCAATAAATTCAAAACTCCGGCATTACAACACCGTAATTCTACCGGAGATCACATACAGCAGCGAAATGATCTTCAGTCTCAGGAAGATAAACACGGAGCACAGAATCTCAAAATTGGAGCGTCGGATCATCAGGAGATGCCTGAACAAAAGATGTTTCTCTGATGGGATGTGGAAACCCATCTCGAAAGAAGAAGTATACAGAAATACAGAACCTCTAGCAGACCAGATGAGGAAAAAGAGATTTTCCTTCTTTGGACATCTCTTGAGGACCAACTCTTCCAGAATCTCAAAACAAATCATCAACTTTTTCCTTAACAGAAAAACTCAGCCCCACTGGATCGGGGAGATTAAGGAGGACATGGACGGGCTCCAAATCTCACTTGCGGACCTCAAAACAAAAGCCGGAAATTACCACAGGCTGAAAACCACAAGACTTGAACAGCAGAAACCGACGAAACGACAGAAGGTTGTGTATTCTGACAAGGAACGGCAGAGAAGATCGGATGGATTGAGGGAATACTGGAGAAAGTTCAAGGAAGGAAACATCAGGAAGGAAGGGACTCCAAAAACTGAAAAATTGAACTGCAAAAATTGAAATGAGCTCTTTTTAGTTTGATGAACTTATGTAGTCCTATGTGGCTTTAAAAGAAAAAGAAATTATATTTCTGTAAAAGTCCTGCATAACTTTGTCCTTTTCATCCTCATCTGGAAACTGAATGTATCTAGGAGCTAATGAAGCAATTGCCTCTGAAACTTTTCTTATATATCGACTCAATGTTGTTTTCGAAACGCCAATTAAGTCACCATTTACTATTTGAAAAGAACTTGTAGCGTAAAATCTAAGGTCCAAAAGCAGCTGTTGCAGTGGTGTAAGTGGTCTGTTTTTGTTAGGAGGATATTCTAACCTTCCTTCAAGTTCTTCAAGACTACCTGTTTTGAGAGCCTATACCTTGCAACAAATTTTCTGTCTTCCATTGAATGGAAATTATCTTGTCTTTCTAGTAACACACGTTCTGGCCCTATGTTTGCGAGCATTTCCATCTACATAATATCAACATCAAAATTATCATACATTTTAAATGAAAATGTAATTAGTATTTTATAAAAATATTGTGAGGTCAACAATAAGCCTAAATGTTATATAATGCTAGTTTAATGCTCACATTAAATTACAATATCAAACCACATAATTACATTTTTAAACACTTCAATAACAACAATTTTAATAAAAACAAAACAAAATGAACACTGTTAGTTTGAACACGATCAAATAATTTGACTGCCCATTTGATGACCGTCAAATTTAACTGTTGATTTGACCGTGGTTAAAAATAACTAGCGTTGGTGAAACAAATTACTACTGATTTAACCATTGTTAAATTTTTAACCGTAGTTAAATGCTTTGACTGAGGTTGGGGAAACCGGCCATCAGTCTATTAAAGGCGCATTCTCATGAGTCAAGTTGAGTTCACCAATGTTGATCAGAATTTGAATGAAAAACCTAGTGAGAACCTTTTGTTTCAATATAGTTGATCAACTTTTTAGTGGAACGAGAAAAGTTTGACCAAGTCAAACTTTTAATCGTTCAAATGAAGAGTCATCTTTGAGTTGAACCAGGTTTTGACACATGTGAACCCTCCGGATTACCCAATTGGCTTGTCAGTTGGCTTTCAACTCGTATCGAGTGGAGGTGTTTTTCTGTGTTATGTTTTCAAGTATCTCACAAAATGAGTGTCAAGTGGTAGTGATGGGGCTTTACAGGATTAATACCATAGTTATTGGATTGAGCCAGTTATCATGATAACAGGTTACTCTGTTAGCTGTTACTTTATAACACCATGATTCAAAGCCGTTTAATAAACCTATGTACAAATGATGCTTATTCGACTGTTAAAACTAAATGAAGTTATTAATAACTTTTTCATCAAATAACACCACTTTTTAAGTTTAACTAGGTTATAATACTGTTATTAATACAACACAAGGGTGGCAGATCTTGCTGAATCTCACGGACACAAAATTAGCAGCTATGCATCCGTAAAGGCATTGGCAGGATTAAGGCAAGTCAATACTCAAAACGAATCGTCCAGCGAGTTATGATGTCACCGCCAGAATGTTTGGTTCGATTACCATTTTTTGTACCAATAAACCTTTGTACAAAAAAATCTACCTTCTAGTGAATAATTTGGTTCATTTCTTTTCTGCACATGTCGTTTCCTATTACCTGTTACTGCATTGTATTGTAGGCTGGACGATAACAGTGTTATTTTAATAATAGGTAATAGAATCCTGTTATTGAGCAGGCTATTATTTTCAGTAACACATTATCAAAAATAGCTTTATTACCCATCACTATCAAGTGGTACGAAAGCGTGATGTTCAAATTTTTAGAACTATACAATAAGTTAGATTGTCTTCGGAACTATAGTTTGGATAATTATGAAAATAAAGATAAGACGGGAAAATGCTTTGAGATATTGTATGTAGTAAAAGAAATGAACATTTCTGGTTTAACCATTTCTGACGTATAAAAATTAAGACAATCAAAACTATGTACAAAAAAGAACATTCATTGGTGTGTAAATCCAATAAAAGTGAATGGAAACTGAGACATTATAAGTGCCCAAACTGTTACCTACCTTCAAAGTTATTGCAACACTGAAACGGTTTGATCCATTTCAGTTAAAACATAAAAACCGAAACTGAGTCGTATTCAACTTTTGCTGATCAACTAAACTTGACTCGTGTGAGAAAAGACTGTACCATATATCCTGAAAATGTTCAATTTGCTGTCTATGTGCCTTTTTCTCAGAAGTGGTTAGAGATAGAGAAATGAGGTTTTGCAGACTTATAGATATATTATGTATTCTTTAGCTACTGTGTTTTTTTTAGTCATTTATTGATTTGAAATTTAAAAATAAATAATTGTAAAACCAAAATTTTGACACAATTTTTTCAACTTTTCTGTTAAATAACTTTTTTTATAAGTGCCTGAGGAAGTAACGTAAAGCATAGTGTATGCAAACCTATGAAGAATAACTGGTACAAATCTCAGCTCTGTAGCGTCATTGGTTCTTTAGAAAAAGTTACATAACTAAAAATCTGGTGTAAAACACGACTTTCTCTTGCCAGTGCAAATAATGAACAGTATAACCTAACATTAAAAATAAACAAAAAAACTAACCTCAAAAAAACGTAACCTTATTTTAATTATGAGTGAATGATACAAAATAAAACCGTTAGTTTGGCTTAATAATATGTAAAATCACTCTTTGGCTCTCTAGAAAAAATGCTTTAAATAAAAGTCGTTGATTAATTTCATATTAATTACCACTAAACTAAGTGTTATACAAAGAAAAGTTTGAAATAAAAGTTATAGTTTTTAAATTTTCTCTAACTTAGATTCTATAAACTTTTGCATTAAAATTCATATTAATGCCGCAATCTTAAATTTTTTTTAATTTTCTCTTGCCTATATGGATATATAGGAAGGAAAGTATTGTTTTCATGTCGATTTTCGAAATCGTGTTTTCACCGGATGTACACGTTTTGAGACCACCACCTGAACCCAAAAAACATGTTTTTAGCGATTGGTCTGTGTGTGTGTGTGTTGGAACGGAATATCTCAAGAACCGAACATAGTACAAACTTGAAACTTAAACTTAAGTTACATACCACTACCGGACCTGACACAAACATGTTCATCAAAATTGTTCAACCGGAAGTAGTAGTTTATTCCTGTAATTTTCACTTTTTTGCGATTTTCTCAAAAATGGGTCCTACGATTTTTTTTAAAAATTGCCTGGTTTACTAAATTTTTTATGCTCTACAAGATAGGATAGGCTTTTAAGCCAAACTGAGGTTGATTTTCATTTTGCGTCTTTCAATCACGATTAAAATTAGGTTATGTTTATTGAGGTAAGTTTTTTGTTTATTTTTAATGTTATATTACTAATGTTAAGTGTATTGTTAATTATTTGCATTGGCAAGAGAAAGTTGTGTGAGTGTTTAACACCAGATTTTTTTCTACAAGAGCACGGCCTCCCCAAGAATTTCAGCAGACATGGTGCCTACTCTATCTATTTTTTAGAGCATAATTAGGTTATGTTTATTGCATTGGCAAGAGAAAGTTGTGTGAGTGTTTCACACCAAATTTTTTTCTATTTTTTAGAGCATAAAAAATGTAGTAAATGAGGCAATTTTTAAAAAAATCGTAGGAGCCGTTTTTGAGAAAATGACAAAAAGTGAAAAATCACACGAATTATCGACTTCTTCCGGTTAACCGATTTTGATGAAAATGTTCGTGTCGGGTCCTCTAGTAGTAGACTACCTGACTTAAGTTTCAAGTTTCAACTTTGTATGATGTTCCGTTCTTGAGAATTTGTTTTTACACACACAGACCAATCGCTAAAAACATGTTTTTTGGGTTCAGGGGGTCTGAAAACGTGTAGATCCGGTGAAAACTCGGTTTCGAAAAATTTACATGAAAACAATACTTTCCTTCTTATACTATATTCAAATAGGCAAGAGAAAGTAAAAATTAAAATAGAAAAAAAAATATATGCATACAAATCAGCGAGTACATACAAAAAGAAAGTTTCATGGAATACAAAAATCAGGTACTATCATAAATAATTATAGTAGTGTTACCAGAAACATTGTACGCGACAAAAACCTCGAATTTCCTAGTATAATTAATTTTTATTATGTTGTTTCAATAATTTATAAATGTACTCACTTTTTTGTTTTCAGGGGTTATCTACGCAATATTATTTCTTAAAGAAATTCATTAAAAATATCTAATATCCATTTCACAAAAATGATCAAAGTATGAACAGATGTTTAAAAAAATGAACAAATTATGAAACAAATATCGGTTATCTTGTGAAGAACAATTTTTATAATTTATTTTACAATAAAAGAACATTATATGCATAATATTTTTGTATTATGTTTTCTTATTCACCTATTTATGAAAATTATTTTAGGCAAAAAGTTGGAACTATTTCGTAGCGTGTTTTATGAGGACAGTAATTTGACAAATTGGTAGGAATGTGTCGATCTCGATACCAGCTATACTTCAGAAAATAATCGGTGTCAAGAATCGACGGTATAAGTCGATTCTTCAATGCCGATTTTCTAGTTTTCAGGCTTTTTTTAAATGCAAGATTTTAAATATTATGCAGTTGGGTAATTTTGGTTTTGGGGAATAAGCAAAATTGTTGTCATGAAATAATTGATTCGACGAATCTTAATAATATACCCGAGTCCGACAGCTGGTTTTTTACGAATACGGCTATCCGAAGCGAAACGAGTCTAAATGAATCACTAGATTAACAATATTTCCGACCACCAATACGCATAGGTAAGTGTATCGTTTTGTTTGATTTAAAAGAATGTCAGAATATGCACAACAGATTGTCAACCAAAGTTATAATTTAAACAAAGATTTGAAAAATGTAATATTTTGAGGACTGCAGTACTTTTAAATACTGACATGTATTTCAGAATGAAATTGTCTAAGATAGCAAGCCCACGCTACCTACCGGATGGTTTGAAAGAGTGAAAATTTTTGAAGCTGATTTATAATGACTATCGGAACGAACAGAAAAAATAAGGGAAATTTAGGTAATTTTTTTTAGTAAATCTTTTCCCTAACTATCGTATAATTGGCCAAAATAAGGTATATAAGCAAAATCAAAAAGGGGGCTTGTGTGGGTGGGGCATTTCATTCCGTCTTCGACCTCCGACTAGTTAACGTCTACTAATTGTTCGATGATTTATTGCCGACAATCTTAATATTGTTGAATTTTTAAAATACGTCGCAGGAGTTTTCAGTGAATATTTGTTTTACCGCCATCCGCTAGATGGCGTGAGAATGCACTTTTACATACTGTAGTTTCAATGACATTCAATAGATAGCGTGATGCTGTTTTATTTACAAATCAAGTTTTAAATACAGTACGTAATTTTCTTATTTTTTTGTTCTATCATTTTACACACTGTAGTTCCAATGACATTCAATAGATAGCGTGAGAATGTACTTTTACAAATCAAGTTACATCATTTTTTGCTTTTGTTCTATCATTTAAGCTTTATTTACGTATATTGATTCGTAAATCTTTAAAATACTATTTACAAAAGCATTCCAATGCCCGTATGGATAACAACTTTTCGGCGGCACAAAACCAAGCAACTTAAGAGATTAGTTATTCAAATCCTGTTGTACCAAAATTGTATTTTTTTATTATTATTTTACTAACCTCTAATAACTGCTGAATTATATAATACGTTTTTATCTTTTAACTAACATGTTTTGGTGAATCCAACATCTGAATTTAATATAAAACTGTTTCATACAAATGACTGAAGATATATCTATAAATTTTTTTAACATATTTAGTTTCAATTTAAAAAAAATTATATACTCTGATAATGGTGGATCCACTTAAACAGGCAAACACATATAATTCAGCAGCTATAAGGTTAGTAAAAAATTACAATATTTTACAACACGATTAATAATATTGTATGCTACAGAATGCATTATAATTGATAGCCTATAATGGTATTGCTACCAAAAAAAAAACAAAAAAAAAATTCAAATAACATGCTTGAATAAAAACACAAAATTTAATGTTTTCAGTCTTTTATTGAGTTGAAATATTACTTTATATTATCAAATAATTATATATATATATATATATATATATTTAGCAAAATTCATAAAAATAGCTTCTTATGCACATATTTTCAATAAATTAAAATTCAATAATTAACATCATACAAATATTATGTAAATGGATATAGTTTATTATTTATAATATTTTTTTATTAGTTCATAATGAAAACATTTTATAAATATTCAATTAATTTTTATTCAAAAGAAATAAAAAAAAACATTATTTGGGAATAATATACCAAATTTTTAATATAATTATACATAAAAATATATTTAAAAATTTCAAAACTTAACACAACAAAACAATAAATCATAACAATATTACTAAATAGATCAAATGGTATTCATAATAATGAAATATTTATATTAGTACAAAACAGTAAGTAATATAATATACGGGAATTAAAACAATATAATTTTGACTAGACTTTATGAAAGGAAATTTTTTAACAGTTATGCATGTACATTAAATGTCTCATCTAAGTATGGTTAATATAAATATTTTAGGAGTGTTTATGATCATATATATATATATATATATATATATATATATATATATATATATATATATATATATATATATATATATATATATATATATACTTTATTACGACAAATAAAAGCTATTAAAAAAATGTTCAACATTTTTACATCTTTAATGCAATTTTAAAATACAAGACGTCAGGGCAGTTAACACCAATTATAAAGTCTAAAACTAATATTGTAAATCAATTTTCAAAATATTTTTTTATTTAAAAAGATGTTCACTTGGTGGCCACCTCGGTAGTGTAGTGGTTAGCGTACTAGCCTACAACATGGAGGGCCTGGGTTCAATTCCTGGCTACAGTCTGGAAATTTTCACCACTGTTTTAAATAGATAATCCATTGTAGTCACTAATAACTAATCAGTTGATCCGACTTTAAATAAACTTAAAAATAAAGAACAAGATAACGAATCTAGTAACTTAAACAAATAGTTGGAAAAATAACGTTTTTATGAAAAACTCATTTGGAGTGTTTCTGTAGTGTTGTTGATTTTAATTTGATTTTTTATTTACTCGTTTTAAAAATAAGCCAAAGTATATAATAGTAATAATGCATTTCTAACAGTCAAAACTTTCATTTTGATATGATAAGAGAAACATTTTGAACAAATTTTCTAATAGTTTTTATTCAAAGTACCAAATAACTGTTAAAATTTACATAATTTACTGTTACTCCTACAAAATATTTAGAGGTATTCACAATACGATAGGGTACCAAACAGTAGAGCACCCTAAAAGCTGAAGTTAACAAATTTATTAATTTTATGTAATAACAGACTCAAAATTTAAAAGAATACATTTTTATGGATTACTTCCATTTTGAAATCAAATATTAAAAAAGTCATTATGTGGACATGATTATTCGTAAAGAATAGTATGAGTTATAAATTAATTAAAACATGTTAATTGTAAATAGATAAATTTGTTATAAGTTTTATAAAATTAATATAATTATTAAGTTAAAGAAGTATTTTAAAAAAGTAACATAAGAGTTCAAATTAAGTACGTAAATATTATTTTTCAAAAATATAAATTCTCTATTCATTTAAAAACAATATTGTTAAGTAAATATTTCATAGTAAAAATTTACAATATATTTTGCTTTCGATTACTGGTAGTTGTCAAAATATAAGTTTAACTTACATTTACAGTAGTAAATATAATAAGATCTAACCTTAAATTAAAACACTTAAAATCACTAAAAAATATTTTTAGCTAACTAAATGGTAACATAATTTTGACGTTAAAAATAAAATATCATAAATTGTGTTGCGCTCTATTAAATAAAATGTACTTATTCTAATTCATTGTATAATAAAAATAAAATAAGTTAAGTAACAATTACCCGCACCAAAAATTAAAATCTTAAAAGTCCATTAAAAATGTTGCCAATATTAAAAAATTATTTAATATATTAAATAAAAAAAATTAAACTACACTGATAAATCCGTGGTTATTAGATAATTATCAACGGGGTTTAGAAAAGTCAAAATGGATACTACACTATTAGTTGCTACAGTTATACAAAGTAAGCTGCATTATATCCCATTAAAACTAGAAACTAAGAAGGGGATTGATGTATTTTCAAGACCAATAAAAATTTTCCTGTAGGTACAGAAGATAGCATTTTGAGATTTGAGGGTTTTAAAATATATTTCATTAAGTTGGTAAAGACAGCTTAGGATTTCATTGAAAAAAAAAAAATACAGTCGAACTCGCTTATAGTGTCATTGAAGGGACAGTTTAAATTTTACCGTTATATCCGAGTGACGTTATAACAAAGTTAGCTCTTGTGTCAAAGTAAATCTAACTAAACTAAGAATATTTCGTATACATTACTACTAATTTACGTAATGTGCTAAACGTTTTTTATTTGCGATTTTCAAATCGTAATACCCTAATAAAATAGATTAATAACCACTCTGTGTAAGTAGGTAGACTTTAATATGTATTAAAATACGGAAACCAAAATACATATTTGTACGTACATAAACTACATAATGGTACGGTATCTACTTTATTGGAAGAAATCAGTGATTTTCTTTTGAACACCTCGTTCTGCGAAATGAATCCTCTCCGTAATGTCTCTCGGTGTCCGTGAAATCTGAAAAAAAGTTTAAACCGCTAGCATTGCCTCCTGCAATTTTGGCGTGACGGTGTCCTCCTCTTCATCTTCCTCTTGCTCAGTCGCTTCCTCAGTATTAGAGAATTTTCTTAAATGTGGATAGTCTGATGTGAAAGTTAGGTACAGTGCTACCTACTAAGTGTCACATGTCACGTAGAGGGTGCAGTCCCAAAACTGACCTTGACGTAGATCAATCAGTAGTTATAGACACACATATGAACAGCTTAACAAAATCATTTTAATCCCTTCGCACAAGCAAACACTATTCACAAGTAGACTATTGTACTATATTAGCCTACTGTATACTGTATTTTTCTTTTTCAAACAATTTACTGATAAATTACGGCAAGTTCACAATCGTTGTTCGTGAAGTAAAAAATTATTTCATCGAAAAAATTTTGACGCAATAACCGAGTTAATGACGTTAAAACAGGGGTTTTCAGATAGAAGTTTGACGCAACGCTTAAAAATATGACGTTAAGTCCGAGGCCGTTAAAACCGGGTTCAACTGTAGTAACATTAGAAATGGTGACAGAATTTAAACGATTTACTGTTATTGAAAGCACATTGAAGACAAAATATTAAAACTTATTTGAAAAGATTTTGTTGGAATACGTTAATTAAGACTCAATTACATACTATGAAAAGAGTTACATACTATGAAAAGTCACAGATTCTTAAACGTAATCATTCTGGTTGTGGTATTGCATTAACGAATGATATCTAATAATTTTTCTCCCACAAGACATTAAATATTTAAGAAATTTTCTTAAGTTTTTTCAGTTGTGCAGTAACAATCAATAAAAAGGAATTAACAATGGAAATGTTAATATACTAATTTTTAATCATGGCTACGATTACAAAGTAAGATTGAAAAATATAATTAAAGGAATTGGTTCCAAGATGAGGACTTAACCTAAAGATGTTTAGATTTTTTATGTAAAAAAGTACTTATTTAAATTTTTGTAAATATCCCCGAGAGGTTATATGTAAATATTAATGGTATTTTTGTGTGTTACTTTTAACTGAATGTATTTTTTCAGTCTTTTTTTAATCTATAGGGAACTACACTGATAATAAATTAATCCATGTACTGTTATTTTGGTCACGGAAGAAATTAAAAAAGTGTGAACCAATCAGAATGATACTGTTTGACAGAAATGTGGAATTAGGAAATGGAAATACAGTAGTAGTTATCGCATACAGTGACATAGGATACAATGACCAATTGGTCAGTAAGACCAATATTCGATGGAAAGGTTGGTCTGCTATAACGTGAAATATAAAATAATATTGTTTACAGTGACATTGGTTAAAATCACATATCAGTTTTAGTGACAAATGTATGAATTTTCAATAATGCCAGTTACCTCTAACAGTATGAGTTAGCATGTAAGAAAGTTGTTTTCTTATTGTTTTTTCTAGTTTTAATGTGTTTCTTTTTAAATATTAGTTAGTCTCAACGTCCATTTACAGTAGATTGTGTCAGAAATTTGATTACTAATAGGCCTATCATTTCTTTTTGTAATAAATACAGCACTGAGCTATAGTTTTATTGTCCTGTTTACTAAAGTTTAGTTCATATATTTTGTGTAAACCCGTCCGTTACCTATTCGTAGTAGCGTCTGTTATTTTTGTGTTTTATATAAACACAAGTATGATGTCATTGCGGAGACATTTTACAGTGATGGAAAAACCGTGCATTATTTGGTGTCTGAAAAGCGGTGAAATGAACGGGGATATTGAAAGAGAGTTCAACACTGGACACTCCACAATATCTGCAATTTGAAAAAACAGGGGAAAAATCAGAATAGTTTTGATGAAGGTAAGAGAAATCAAAAAAAGACTTTGACTAAGTCAAAAAAAAAAAGATGAAGAAGCTGTTTTCAAGTGGTTTACTTCACAACGAGCAAACAAAACCGTAACTCGACCTTTGCTA
Source organism: Catonia carolina (assembly GCA_035578175.1). Classification (NCBI taxonomy): domain Eukaryota; kingdom Metazoa; phylum Arthropoda; class Insecta; order Hemiptera; family Achilidae; genus Catonia; species Catonia carolina. Next base: position 90,790,173 of record JAQMRL010000002.1, read on the forward strand.
CAAGAAAAGTCCATCGGTTACAGTGGCTGGAACTAACAGGTCCCTAGGAGGTCAGTGTATCCAATAACTACTGTATACTGTTGAACTAGGTTGTAATTTTGGTGTAAGGAACAGTTTTATATAATTGATTTACAAAAGACCTTATACAATATGGTTAAAATATTAAGTAAAAATTTTAGAAATTCCTCACAGCCAATACTATTAGACTTAGTTCATTTTTAAGTACTCCAAAAATAAGTACAACAGAATAAAAATGTAAATTACACAGTAATTGTAATAAAACATACAGCGCTGTATTTGGTAATGTTTAAATTTCCTTGTCTTTTAAACTGTAACTAAAATTATAATATATCATTGATATTTGTTAGACTTCCTAAGGTTTCACTTAAAGCCTCGACTAATTTAATGATTTAGTAAGGTGTGGTACAATATTAAAGCAAGACCTACTCACTTTCAGTTCCAAACTTTTTATTATTGACAATTAGGATTAATTTTTTTTTTAAATCTGAAATTTTTTGGTATGACCATTTTAAGTAATTAAAGAACTAGTCAGTGCTTTAACTGAAATCTCACAAAGTCTATCTAATTAGCTACTACATTAATAAATTTGGCAATCATTAGATACAGACGTAATAAATGGAGCTATCTACAGATACATATTTTGTAACCTTAATATTAATTAATTGTCAGCAAAAGTACACCGAGTAATATCTCAGGGAGGCACAATAATATCAACTAAAAATAATTTTAAGTTAAAAAATATAAGCTCCATAAAAATCTAGCAGTAAAAATATTTAGTGCCATTTGAATTGAATATTATCAGAACTCGTTTATATTTTATTTTGGAGTAAATAAAATATTCTAGATTACATTATTTATAAAATAAAAAAACACAAGATTTTATTATATTGTAAACATATTTTCTTATAGTTTCTGCAATAATATTTAAAATAATCATTATTATTTATAATATCTCCCAATACTATGATTTACTTTTATTGTAAGCGTATTATTGAAAAATATTAATCTATTAACTATTTTTTTTATAACATTATTTCCAACTGGATGCCTATGCCTCCTTATTGTACAATCTGTGATGTTCTATCAATAAGTAAGTTACCACCAAAACAATCTTTTATTATGAAGTTCGGAATTCATGAAAGTTATGACTCGTCTTCATTTTGCTAGTTTATCACTGAAAGAAACCTTTACTTCAGGAAACAATATGATACTTCCTCCTGGGTGACAGTCTCCTTTAACAACTTTAGTCGTTACTTAAGTCATGACCACAGCTCGTCCTGTTATTCAATCTATTTGCATAAGTGGGCTTCCATTGATTATTAAATTTCATATTAATTATTTTAAATACGTAGTGAAACCGATTTTAATTAAATTATTATTTTTACTTTTTGAGATTTTAAAGCAATGTACATTATTTTATATTATTCATATATAAACATTTCTCTTGTAAAAATATTCTTACTATTAAACACAATGAAAAACACAGATTTTTTATTTTACTTATACAGTATTTATGCTTTTCTTGATTTTGAAAAGCCTAAAAAAATAATGTGATATTTATATCATCCACCGCCAAATACGCAGATCAGTTATTGATTGTTAGATTTATGTACACTGGAAACCACTATTTTATATAATATATGATTTTATTATTAAGTATTTGGCAATTCAAAAATAACAGGAAAATTATTGTGTTAAATATTTACGATATTATAAAAAATTATTATACTTAAAATGTGCCAAAAATAAAATAAATCTTAAACCATGCATAAAATTATATTCGCTAAAATAACTTGTGAGTAAAGAAATATCAATCCCTTAGGGGAAACTTTACAAAAAAAAAAAAAAAAATAGTAATTTAAAATATTAAAATTTTGTTATCACAGATTCCTTTCTATTATGCAACACAATTTTGAAAACATAAATAACACATAAAATAATTAACATAAAACAATCCAGTGTCATAATTCAATTATCGAGTAATTTTTACATGTATATTCTATTTGTCATAAATTTATGTAATATTGTTATGCTAGCTTAACTTAGGCCTATAAAAAAGTACGATTATTATACAAAATTTGTAAAAAATGACCAGCCAAACTTCAAATAATAAAATAAAATCTTCTTGCTATAAATATTTAATGATCTATTGTAAAATTGTATCTCTTTATTACATATTTGTTCTCTCCTTGTTAGTTCTTCTGCAATACAACTAACCTATAATGCAGGGATAAATAAATAAAAAATGTATTAAAATTGTAATTGCAGAGGTTATACAACAAAATAAAAATGTCTCACTATAGTTTTATAGAGAGCATAAGAAAGTTTGCAGTGATATATTATTTTAGTATGAAGGGTACAGTTCTAAATATATTGAAAAAATGAATAACAGAAGTTTGACTGTTTAGTTTAAAATTTTTGATAAAATTATAAGAAAGAAATAACAATAAATATAAATTATTACTTACGTTTGTTTTATCACAAGCTTACTTGAATATTCAACATAATATTAAAATTATTTCAATATGTTATTTTACAAAGTTTTACATTTTGTGCAAGTACATATTGTAATCATGCTAGTTGTAGTAATAGTACAATAATTAATTGTAAAAATAATTAGATATAGAGATTACTTAATTGTCTAGATTACTGCTGCTGAATTGTATCCAAATATGTCCTCTGTTGTTCATCGTAAATTGATGCAAATCAAATATCTGATTGGTGACGTATTATCAGTGCAGGACTGATAAGCTCTTCACAAGAAATTGTTCACCTTTTCTTTATGCATTTCCTTATTGAGAATGGGCTTTGAAGATTGGAGACCCTATTTAGCAAAAATTTCAATTATTAAATTCATCTGAAATTTACAAATACAATCATAAATCCATGTAACAAATCTCTATGTACCAAAAACCGTGACATTTTAATAAACCAACTCCATAAAGTTATCTAGATATTACAATTCATAATTCCTTTTAAACAAAACAATAAAATATTCTTCCAACAAGTTTTGTTAAAATTAATGACATTGAATTCTTGCAGTTTTCCTGTCCTCATTGTTGTTGCAATCTGACACTCATGTCAATATTTCTGTTCTGGGTCATTTCCTAGGTATCCAGTCTGTTTTGAGGCTCACTTGTTGGTATTACTAAATTTTTTACTTGGCCAAGGTGTTTGCTAGACAAAAAAACCCGTAAGTTAGAGGACTAGGTAAATGTTTTTCGGGATTTCTTCCCATAGCCTTTAATGGCAAGGCAGCAGTGCAAGTTTTTAAAAGTAAAAATTATTTGGCATTTCTATACTTTTTTATTTATGCCTGACTGTTTTGCAAGTGACTGCTAATGTAAATGATAAAAGGAGATGAGAATGATTGATGAAAAAATGCCAGACCTGACGAGGATTCAAATCCATGGATCCATGGCATACACCCCAGTTGTTCTGACTACTACACCAAGGGCTGCATGTTTCTATGGACTAATTAAGAAGAAAGATGCACGGAGAATCAGACATAATCAAGAAATAGATGAGGTACTGGATGGAATAAAATAATAAAAAGGGGCTGCAATTTTTAAAATAAGAAGTTGTATGGCATACTGGGAAATGGACATTATCTAAAAATGTTAATATTGCATTTTTAATGAAAGGGAAAAATAGGGAAGGTTTCCCATTAAAGTTTCTTGTAACTTTTAGTTTTTGAGAAACCAATAGTGATTGGACCTAAAGAAATACCTGTATACAGTATTATTCTTATTAGGTATAACATGTATAAAAATACATACATTTACTGATTTAGTTTTTTCTATAGGAATATCAATAAAAACAACAGTATTTAATCCATCATACAACCTGAAAGACTAGTTGAAAAACAATTAGGCAGAGATTTTTGGTTTCTGACTTCTACAAAATGAATATACCTATTTTACAAAATTTTGAGTTTTGCTACATGGAGGTTCCACTGTATCTGTCAATTTTATTCATATTTATTAATCATTCTTCACATAATAGTTGTTTTTGTGATGAAAATAATGAAGAATAAAATTCACATTTAAGACACCAATAAATCATTAACATGCTGTAAACTGAGTCAATTAATGAACACTCTGTAATGAACGATTAGTATGGTGAGTGTTCTGTATTATTCAACAGTTTAGAATAATAAAAGTGAAATAAACGTAAATATATCTGAGAAACATAATTTTAACAAAATAATACAAAGCACATCTTCTATTTATAATGAATGCTGTTTGTAATGGATGCTTATTTTGTTGTTGTGTAATTCAGAAATAATTTTATATTTGGCTATTATTATTTTTAAAAAACCCACTAATGAGGAGCCCTTTTGACATGCATCGGTAGCTAATTAATTAAGAACTACAGGAGTGTCTAAAAGTCTGTTTATATATTTAAAACCTATGAATATCCGTAATAAATGTCATATAATCAGAAACGAAGCTTTTGTTTAAAAAACAAAGTACGGAAACACGGTGAGAGTAACCAGAAAAACGATTGGAGGTAAGAACAGATTACTGTATATTACAGGTTAATCTAATCATGGAGAACGCCCTAATGTATTCATGAAATGCAGATGTTGAGTCATCCTAATAAGCACACCACCAAAATTTTTTGGAAATTTTGGACTTTTGTATAATTAAACATTAGGTACTCTACCCCAGAAAAATTGCATTAAACTAAATTGTATTTCATTACCATAAATGCAAACAATAAAATGTTTTCAGGAAAAACTATATTATAAAAATAAAAATTCATGCTTAACTAAACTACAAAGCACTGTACTAACATTCAAGAAAATATAGACAGTAAAACAAAGTTATATTGAACCTATTTTCACAAATAAATGATTTTTAGTTCTAAAAATAACAAACCCCTCATTTTAAAGAATCATGGAAATAAAATATATAAAAACTACCGACAGAAAAACTACGGTGAGTGGACAAGTGTTAACTCATGCTTAAAAAGACAATATCAAAAAATATGTCTTAGTTGTTAAAAAATACCACTATAAAAATTCAAGCCATCAAAAATAAATTTAGTTAAAACTCCCAAATAAAATATGTATGGTTAGATTTTACTATATTTATTTCAGAACCAATACAATAAATAAATTTAATGTATCTGTAAGTCAATTTGGTAGTGGCTTTAACATAAAACTTCCAAAAATTAATAAAACTCTATTTCAATTAAAAATGGTTATTAAGAAGTAAACATATTGATGCAACCTTAAAACTTATTTAAAAACAATTGTTTTTCAAAAATTTTTAAAATTCAATAGGAAAAAATTATTTAATAAAAACCTTCACCTTGAAGGCTTATTACACAAATACTTGAATGTAGAGTCATTGATATTTTACCTACCAATTCACACAGAACTAAAAACTACAAATAATTTAAAAAATAGTTTCATTACATACACACAATAAAAAAGTGCTGTTAGACCTAATAAAACTGGAACTAATTTGTTAGTATACCAAATATTTGTCTACAAACACTACAGGACATAAAGAATTTCACCTTCTAAATAAATATCTTACCTATTCACTCAGTACAGGCAGGAGGGACCAACATTAAAAAAACAAAAATACATATTAAAATTTGGTAAAAAATCATACTATAACAATAGAAATTTTAATTACAAAATACTATTTCTGATAATCTTAGAAATTAGAATGAATCACAGATAAAAAGAGGCTTCCATTGGAAAACTATTGCACAACAATTACGTGAATTGAATTGCACATTCTCTGACAGAACTATAAATATTTAAGATATTACAAACACAATCTTTATAAAAATAAAAATTTGTCCATAACACCATTAACAATGAAATAAATTCAAAAAAAGCCCAACTAGATTACAATGTGGAGGGTTCTGGGTCTGACTCCTGGCTACAATCTGAATATTATAACATATTAAAAATCTTCCAGTCTTCCAAAATCCGTAGTAGTCGCCTACAATTAAGTTGTGCTATAAATGTGACTTTTGAAAAATATCCAAATTTGTTTCTTTAACTTATTGAATTTACAACTGTCAAAAAACACGACCAATAAATGAATTCACAATGAAAAGAGTGATGTGAAATGAAACAACTTACAGGAGTACAAAACTCAATATCAAGAAACCAACATAAATATAAGGTCTAACTGCTTGAGGATTTATTGATCTACTCAAATACATATGGTACAATGAGTTCATTTTATAGAACTATAATTAAATTACTGTTATCGAAATGCAATTATAATTCAAAATAATTAACAAATTCTATTTTAAGTATCGTACGAAAAATGTATTAATATAGGTATTAAATTTAAACAAATTTTTTACGTAAGATAAGGAATTAAGAATCAGTAGCGCGGAATATGTTCTTTAAATCAGCAGTTCCCAAACTGTGGTGGTACGCAAGATCGTGGCTGGTGGTATACGAGTGTTTGCATTTGACTGATTTTGTTTTGTATCTTTCTGATCATTTTTATTTTCAAGAAAAGGAGAATGCTAAATTGTGGGTGTGAGTGAGATTTACATGTCACACAGCCTGTATGAATCATTTCTCTATTCATTCTTACTAGAGAAAAAAAAACGATATAAAATAAAACGGCAACTTCAGTGAACACTTTGTGGTTGCGAGCTATGCAAGCAGTGACATCCTGTTATAATGTTTCCTTTATTTTCATGTATGAGTTTCAAATGTAATTTTTTATAAGTTTTTTCATAAAGTATGTTTATTTCTGTTTGATTTTACAATAATGAACAACTAGGTTTTGTTTGTAGTTTTAAGCCAGTTCAAAAAATTCATTTGATTGAACACTAATTTGTATAAATAAAAAGTCGTCACCAACTAATCAGTGTGTATTATTTATTTAAAGTAGTCTTAAAAGTGTATGATAAGCGTGTAGTTTCCCTTTTTCTGTGCCCTTGACCACGTTTATACATCATTATTTTGAGACAGAACCACTGGTGGTACACGAACATGTCAAGACATATAAAGTGGTACACCACCAAAAAAGTTTGACAACTGCTGCTTTAGATGACATTCACTGTTTTCCGAATGAAAACTGAATCTACAGAGTCTATAGTGTGCAGAAGGATAATTATAAAAAAAAAAAAAAACAATTACCTTTAATTAGGAAATACTAGCTTTGGATAAACATTAAACACTTGGTGTTTTATTGAATCAAAACAACATAATTTGGGCACATTTGCATTAAACTGTACATAAAAAAACCTAAAAACGGGTATCAAAAGAAAAGTAAAACCCAATTAAGTTTTTCACAATCTAACCTGTTTTGCTATTAGGAAGTAGGAGTATACTTTTTAAATATATTTATATGGCCTCTGGGCCAGCCCCGTAAGTCAACTGGTAGAAAGTCGCTATTATTTGTTAAGTAACACCGGTTGGGGAAGCGACTTTGTATGGTGAACAGCTGACAGCCATCCATGAACAAACTCTACTGGGGGTCCCTGTTCAAACTCATGCCTAATCCACTTCAAAAATACAGTGAAAAGCAGCGGTAAAATTGGGTAGTTGTCAATAGTGTACAGTTCCCGAAAACAAAAATACAAAAAATATATTTATATTATAAAAATATTTTTCATACTTTGAAATGAACATTATAACAATAACATTACAATGATACTTACAATTCTACAGCATGTATATTTGATTGTGGACAATTAGAATCTGCACGAATATGACAATGTTTATGGCACTTAAGTAAACAATCACGACATTCATAACCTTGTTTTCCTAAACGACGAGCAAGCATCTTCCCACAAATGTGACACTGAGTTCCACTGGAAATTAAAATGAATAAATTAAACAATATTTCTATAGTAAAATATGAAATCATTATTATTTCATATAACCACAGCTATGAAGATTTCCAACAGATAATAATAATGACACTATTCTGGTGACAAAACGTTAACTCTTTTATCAATTAAGTGTTTGCATCTTTTCACCAATTGCTTACCACACAATTCAATATGTAAAGGCCAAACCAATTGCTGTGAGCGCTGGACTACCTATGCGCATACTTGACTTCAACCCCGCATACCCCTCTGACCTACAGTAAGATGGTCAGAGTGTTGTTGAAAATTGACAACACCCATTGTATTTTGTAGGCATGCTGTTCCATTGTTTATTACATACGCTGCACTATTGCAGTACATACAAGACTATACTAATACAGACGCACGTTTTGCCCAGCGCTCTCCTTATAAAAATCAGGCTATAGCAGTCAGATTTACCTACCGACATTAAAAACAGCTGATTATTCAAAAATCAGATGTTTTTAAAATGAATTATTTTCAAAATTTACAGTTTGAATAATTGTTTTGTATATTTTTCTAAATTCTATTTTTGTAAAACAAAAATGATTCATATTTACAGTAAAAATTTGTTATTAACCTAATTTGTTAAATAATATTAATTTTTCATTTGAAATTATTTGTAGTCAATATGAATTTAATACAGAAGGTCATGATTAAAATTGTTTAACAATGGAAATGAAAATTTTAATTTGTAGGTATTTGTACCAAACCAACCTAGGTATTTGTATTTGACCAAACTTACCACACATGTATTGAAATTAATCTGTGAAATATTTTAACATTATTATAATTCATTTCGTCACCATCAGTGGTAAGGTGTTTATTCTAACTAAATCAAATATAAAAATATCTAAATACAGTAGAGTACCGATTTTCCGTGGATCGTTTAACCGGGGTTTGGATTAACCGTGCGATCACTAGATTTTTTTTTTTTTTTTTGGTTTAACGTCTGACTGTTTTGCAAATTGCTGCTAATGCAGACGGTGAAGGATGAAATGAATTTTTTGTAACGTATGAAAAAATGCCATGCCCGAGTTGGCCTCGAACCCAAGACCTCGTGATGAGAGGCGAGCACGTTACCAACAACGCCAACGCGGCCGGCTAGAAAAATTAATTATGTATGTACTGTATAACTTTTACAAATTAAAACTTTTCAACTCCCGACATTTTCGTCATTGTAATTATCACAATTATTGTGATTTACTACAATAATATTGTTCGATTACGACAACAATGAGCAGGTACATTAATGTAGACATAAACTAATTTCGTATCGTAGTATCTTTGTTTCGTATCGAAACAAAGTAAAACAACCGATTTTTTGTGATTTTTTTTTTGTTACTTAGTGTAAGGTAAGATTTATATAAATTTATGTAGTAAATATTTTTATTTCAGTACCATTTGTTTATATATTTCCGATATCCGATAGTATTAACATCTATTAATCAGTAGAATAAAACATACGCGTAACTGGTGGTTTTGTTTATGACGTAGGTGGTCTCGACCGATTGGGTTGTATTATCCGTGTTTTCCGGTTATCCGGTATAGTTATCCCCCCAATTACCACGGATAATCGGTATTATACTGTACTTTTTCAAAATTTAAATTCTTAAAATTTATTTTTCATACAGTCAATAATTTTTCATTTAAACAATAATATTTTTAATAAAATCAATTATGTTCTCTCTGACATTTCATTTTCTTTATTTGTAATGACAGTTTTCAGTTGTAATTTAGAATTATTAAATAGCTTTTTAGTTAAATTTAAATGTTTTCCATGCAGCTGAGTTTAGCAGGACAACGCTCGTTGGTTAACGATTAACTGCACTACAAGTAGATATTAAATTAGTGCTGCTATGAACAAGTCAATTTTAATAATTTAATGATTCAATTTTTAACTTCTGATTTAATTTCTATCATACAATTTTTAACTACAGATTCATACAATCAGTATCTTTGTAACAAGAAGTTATTAATTTCTATCATACAATTTTTAACTACAGATTCATACAATCAGTATCTTTGTAACAAGAAGTTATTCCTTACTAGTTTTTCAGTCATTTTTTTCACCTATTACAAAATTCTGCAAAATGCATTTCCATGATGCCAACAAGACTATATCCTTTAAGTATTTAACACACACTTCCGTTATTAAATCTTCAACTACAAACTCACATTCTATAAATACTTGTATATAACAAATGGAGAACTTGTAAAGGACTATAACGGCAATATGAACAGAATTATCATATCATATGTATAGTGTTGAAATTCAAGAAAGTTTAAGAAATAAATCTTATAATTTACATTTTTTAAAAATAGGTAAAAGATGTCTAAAAATTTTTAGTTAATTTCATACTCATAAAAATATAATTATATTTAGGATTTTAAATTTAATAAAAATAAATTTAAAATTCATTTAAAATTTAAGTTCTTATAAAAAGAACATTGTTAAAATTTTAGAGTTGCTTGAACCAAGGCATAAGTGAGGACTTCCATAATTAAAATTTTTAATTTATAAAAAAGAACATAATAGCATGTTTACAATAAATGTTATCAATTTAAATATTGAGTGGTACAATTTTATACAAATTGATAGAAGATTGTATTGTTACTATGATAAAAATGTTTATCTTTATTAAATTCTCATATGGAATCGTAATCCATTATAATTGAAATCTGTTCAAAATATTTGATTGTGAAATGAATTTATTTTTGATAAAATTAATACAAAAGAAGAAATTAACTTTATAGTCTCAATTATTTTTGTATATTAATTACATTAAGAAGAATGAATGCTACAAACTGTTCACAAAATAAATTTTTAAGTTACTAAACACTAATTTTAAGGCATTTGATCAATTGTATAAAGAAGTCAAAAAGGATTGGAATGATTGAAGACAATATAGACAAGGACAAATGATTATAACCCTGTATGGATTATAAACTTTAAGAGAATCCATGAAGATTAAAAGCAAATGGATGGAGAAAGAGAAATTTAAAAAAAGTTAAGAATATGGCAGTAGTGGCTTGTGCCTTCAAAAACAGCTTAAGTTGTAAAAACATATACACAGTGTGTATATGTGTATTTTACATACTGTGTGACACAGAATATGTAAAATACACAAATACAAACAACTGGACACGTATGTAGAGCATGCAGGTGCAGTAGGCTAGTCGACCCACCACAATCTCTTCAATATTCGGAAACGGGTGGGTAGAGCTAGGCATGCTATTTGGCACTGACTCTGTTGGCATGACAACCTGCTATGCGCTGGAAGAGAAGTGGCGGCCACCCGTCTATCTCTTCACTTGGGCATTTATTACGTATATTAAGGCCATTACAAGGGCTATTTAAAACATAAGAAAGCGCTCTAGGCAGATACAGTAATTTTTTGTACTTTTTTACACAACACTTCTTCATTTCTTGTAAAACAAAAAAATAATTATGACAGATTTTATACTTATTTTGTGAGAGAAATAAACCTGAATACTATCCAAAAAATAGGTGAAGAGGCTCTTCACCTACTTCACCTGAATAGCTACAGCTGGAATATGTGCTGTAAAAGATCCTCCAGAAAGGTTAAAATTATGAAACATGACATGAAATAGCCATAAACAACAAAACTATATTAAATCTTGAAGATTTTTCATTATGGTTGTACAATTTAACAATTGTCTTGGCTAAACTGTTTTATCTACGTTAACAAAATCAAATAATAGTACTTGTTTAAAGTTTTACAAAAAAAATTCTACTTACCCAGGGAGATGTTTCGCAATAAATGTGTGGTCATTGAAAACGTGTAATTTGGTGCCCTTCTTTTTCCATTTACCTCTTTGTGCCAAGGACAGAGGGACCAAATAATATCTACAAATTATAATACACTTATTACAACCTTTATTAATACAAAAATTATGTATGCATCATAAATTTATAAATATGTGTGCACACAATAGGACCACAAATTATCAAATGCTATTGTGGACCAAGTTCATATAACCTACTGACACCCGCTTTTGTCTTTGTAATTCAAGAGCATTGTATTTTTCACGACATACACCTAATGTGCTTATGGTCATCGTAGTAAAAATGAAGAACTGACAAGTGATCCAGTAGATTAATACCATGACTTATCAGTTTACATACATTGATCAGCAGCCATAGGAACCTTTTTTATGAAGAATTCCAACTGTTCTGTTCAAAATCAACTGTACATCCATTGACTGAACAGTACATATTTCTTGGTAAACTAAACACTGTTAATGAATTGCTGTACATTAAATTTAAAAAAAAATCTTACGTAAAACAGTCACACAACTTTCTCTTGCCAATGTAAATAATGACAAATATAACCTATGTTAAAAACAACCTAATTTTATTCATGAATCATGAATGATGCAAGATGAAAATCAACCTTTGTAGAACTTCAATTACATAAAATCACTAATTGGCACTAAACTAAACTCTGTAGAAAAAAGTGCTTGAATTGAGCCCCCCAAAAATTTTAGCCTATTCTATCTTGTAAAACATAAAAAAAATTAGTGAACAAGACAATTTAAAAAAAAATGATTGTTCTGTTTTTTGAGAAAATCACAAAAAGTGAAAAATGGTACAAATAAACTACTACTTCCGGTATTTTGATGAAAATGTTTGTGTCGAGTCCCCTAATGGTACCTTACATCAATTCCAAGTTTTAACTTCATACGCTAATCCGTTCTTCTGATATTTGTTCACACACACAAACAGACAAACCAATCTCCAAAAAACATGATTTTTTTGGGTTCACGGGGCTTGAAAATGTGTATTTTTGATAAAAACTCGATTTTTAAAAATGGACATGAAAACAAAACTTCCTTCCCTGTATATTCATAACGGGGAAGAGAAAGTAAAAATGAAGCACAGTACCAGTTACATTATTTATTTAGTTTAACTTACAGATCATCATACTGTTTCAGCTACTTCAGTAAAATGCCCGGCATTGTGGTGTTGTGCCACTTAGTTAACAGGCACTTGGTGATTTTCTGAAAACCCCAATTTAAACCAGCTGTTTTTTCAAATCTTGAAGTCCATTTAATGGAAAAATAACACAACAAATGTAAAGAAAATACAAAGTGTTACAACTTTTATATTTCTGTCGGTTTCTTAGTTCAATAGAGATTCATTATTTTTTATACGAAAATACTGCCCCAAATTACACTACTGGCACAACTACATACATGTAACAATAATTTTGTGATACATAGTGGCACTGTTTAAATTAAATTTTACATTATTTGCTATCGATACAAACATGCTCAAACATTATGTTTGTGTGAAATTAAATCAATTTATCGAAAAATGTATAATAATAAGTAATAAAAATAGCACTTACTTTTTGATGCCATTTTCAACAGCTTCTAATATAAGCGTAGATGCTTCATTTACGTAAGTCCTTGTAGAGGCACCACTGACACCGGATGCTTCACTTAAACTGGATCTTGCAGATCCTTCTCTAAGGCCAGGCACTGACAAATAACCTTTTGGGCAAGTAAAATACACCCATTAATCATGTTCAATTTTAAATTGCACAACAAAATAATCATTTTTCTTTAAGTTTAAAATAAAATTTTTGATAAAAATATTTAGATTTGAAGAAGTTGCTGTTCTGACCAAGTTTTTGCAATGATTTTCAATTAGTCCTTCCATGTAGAATGCCAAAATTCCTTTTGAATAATAATAATAATAATAATAATAATAATGTTCTTTATTCCACATATTACAATTAATAATATAATAATGATAATGAATATAATGAATATAATATATTAATGAATATAATAATATAATAATGAATATAATATAATTTGAATAATAATAATAATAATGTTCTTTATTCCACATATTACAACACAACATAAACACAGAGGACACAGATCAGTATACAAAATACGAATTGCATATAAAATGTGGAACTAGGTATCTCCTGTAGCAACATACAGGTAATGTTAACAAAAATATGTATAAAAATACAACGACGAGATAAAAAAAGAATTAATACGAACTATGTCGACTATGTTATATGTTGTATGTTATACTATATGTCGAATTATTACAACAATCTTTAACCGCAAACAGAAGCGGATAACTAATCAAATGCAACATTAGGAAAAATGTACCAATTACATGTCTTGCACATAATAACAAAAAAAAAAAAAAAAATTAACAGTAAATAGAGAAAGTGAAATAAACTAACAGCAGAAAAATGTCTGTATCCTCAATCGTAAACAACCACTTGATCATCAATGTGGAAAAGCGCTTAAATTTTTAATACTTTTCATAACCATTGGTACACAGTTTAAGTTTTTAGGTCCTAAATACAAATAAAACCATTTAAATAACTCAATTTTAGGCCTTGGTGGAATGAAATCAAGCAGCATATCTTTCCCTCTATCCTAAATAATTAACCTGGCACATACAAAACTGTATTTTATTTTATGTGACAACCAACAGGAATCTACTTCTTTCAATATGATGAATAGATTTCTATGACTAGATCTATGACAGTAATACTATCTACATTACTAAAATAGTATACAACTTTTGCACTAGATCATAAAACAAATTAATGACAATAGTTTTTTAACTGTTGTCATTTCATTAATTTGTTTTATAATTACAGTTAAAAAATTACTAACAAGAAAACTTGAAGCTACATTTTCTAATTCACCAATAAGTCAGTGGAAAAGAAATCTTTAAGACCACCTACTACTATTAGTATTTTATCGGAAATTTTAAGCTGTACATACCTAACTCACACATAATAACATGCTACAACAACACAGCTACTTTTGTAATTGAGGAGGGAATGATAGCTAATTCTACAATATTAGATACATTTAAGACAACTAAAACTGTTATACAACAACCATTCAACCTAAAAATAATTATAGAATACTTTGACAACAATTTTATGTTGTCAAACAAGACACAATTTATTTAACACAGTGGAACAACAGTGACGGTAAATCATACAGTAGGCAAGGGAAGAGTTTTAACAAAAGACTAAAAAACACAAAGTATTTTAATAAGTAACGACCATACAGATTTAATACATTCAGAATTGGTTTTTTTTTGTTTTAAGTCCAATTGTTAAGCAATTGAGTTAGGTAATTCTATTCATTAAAACTGACCACCACAAATACGAGTAAAATGACAAAAAAACAGTAATTAGTAATTGTTTCACACAAAAATAATGAATAAAATGAAAGAATTTGTGTAAAATACATTATTAGTAATATTAAACACATTATATTAGAATTATTTAAATAAATAGATTGTGCTAATGCACATTATAATTAACTATGTACAATAAATAATTTGAATATTGTGAGTCAACTCCTGATTTAGCAAGACAAGAGCTAAATAAACCAAATAAAGTCGTGAGATGGTACAATTTTTCATAAAAAAAATGTCAATGGATAGGTAATGCCAAAGAGCATTCCTGTTCGATCCAGAAATTATAACGAGAAGGGGTTGCAAACATAGATACAGGGAATCCAAGACACTATGGTAGCAAGGAGTCTTGGGGAAGATAACCGGGAAGAAAGACGATGATGGGCTGTAGGGTACAGGAAGCAGAGAAACTTGTAGTACCTGATAAAAAATTAAATTATAATTGAAATGTTAAGACCTGACGCTTGCCCCTCCACACAGAATTCTTTAAGGTAGGCGGTTTGTTAAGGTGGGGATGCCCGGTGTGGCATTTCTGCCACAGATGCTATCGAAGTAACAGCTGCAGTAAATGAAAACTGAAAACATTATACGCTTTTATAGAATTGCTTTAAACAAAATAGGTTTTTTTTATTAACTTTATTAATGAAATTCACAAATGTTACAAAATAAACAACTAGTGAATATGAGTCTGGGAGAAAGAATGAATGAAATTACAAGAGTGACATGCATGGAGAGCATCATCTATTGACAGGTCTCTGACATGTTATTTAGTTACAATTTACTGATTCATCGATTAAACAATTAATTTATTAATAGCGTATAACCATTTCTAAACCAGGGGATCCCTGCTCTACTTCCTCCGTCTTTGAACGTTGGTTGGTAGATGACAGGAATAATAAACAAACCAAGCCAACAGTTTATTGCTTGTTCAAGTTGAATACAATCGTACACTAAGTCACATAGATACATTTTTGTTTATCCTTAAATCTTTATCTAGCTAGTTAGTATAAACACATTTGGCTCAGTTCATATAACTTTATTTTGTGCAGTTTGTTAAAATTGTGAGTGGGTTTGGTTAAGTGTTATTACAATTTTTAAATCAATCGAAGAGTTATAGACTTGTGGTAAATAGAAATATTTTCAGATTTGCTTGTAGCGTGTTGTGTTCGTTGCCGGTTGGAAAGAAATAGCCAACTTCCCCTCACTTACTAAGCTCCTGTTACTGTGAAACATTCCTCTTTGCAAGCGTCCGGTCCGAACAAACCTACTGTACAATAAATTAATAATAGTCTACTCTCTCCAGTCCGATTCGTTAGTGGTTTATCTCCTCCCATGCAATCAGAAGTTGACACAATTATAAGAAAAATAAAATAAAATAATTACGTTATACGTACCAGATAAACATATTAGTGTAGGATTTTTAAAATGGAAACAAGCAGATTAATTCACATACAGAACACACCACAGAAGTAAATGAAATGCAAAACAAAAAACATGTTTATTTTAGAAAATCATACAATTAATTAGAAAATTTTTAATCTGTGCTGTAATAACGCTAATTAATTTTTAATAGATCATAAATCATGATACAACTCTGTAGTAATGATAAAAAAAATTCTTAGTATTGTTTTGCGTACTTAATGAAATTTAAACACTTATTGATGGGAATTGTATACCCTCCTCTTCTACATACACATTCTTATAATAACAAAAATGAAAATCACATTTTTTCAGGCAGGTGTAAATATAAATTGTATCAAAATATTAACTGAAGTATTGGTCAAACTAATCAACTACACACATTTACAATCTAATTATTTGTTTTAAAATTAATTATTTGTTTTTTATTTGTTTTAATTATTTGTAGGAATTTTTTTTTTTTTTGGTTTAACGTCCGACTGTTTTGCAAATTGCTGCTAATGCAGACAGTGAAGGATGAAATGAATTTTTTGTAACGTATGAAAAAATGCCATGCCCGAGTGGGATTCGAACCCAAGACCGCGTGATGAGATTTTTTTTTTTTTTTTTTTTTTTGTTTAACGTCCGATTGTTTTGCAATTACTGCTAATGCAGACGGTGAGTGATGAAATGATTTTTGTAACGTATGAAAAAATGCCGTGCCTGAATGGGATTCGAACCCAAGACCGCATGATGAGAGGCGAGCACGTTACCAACATCGCCAACGCGATGTAGGAATGGTTTAAATTTACTCACATGACCAATGCCACAATCTAAATGACATTTTTACTGCTTAAATATTTCTACTATTTGCATGTCTCCCTCAAATATTTCTTGAGAAGTAGAATAACATTGGGCAGTAGTGTTTGTCTATTGTGTTTTGACAATTGCAGCTTTCGTATGAAGTTTTAAACTTCATACGAAAGCGTGGTTTATTGCCTGCAGAGCGCTTTCAGTCTTGTTTGAAAGCTGTATTGTATTTCACTACGCAATTACAAGTTTTTTTAAAAATTTTGTGAGCATTATTTTATTTTCTTGTGTATTTATTTATCTCAAAAATTCTTTTTCCTTATAAATAAAGTCACCTTGTTGTCAGGAGTTAGTAATTCATGAACCATTGTCAAGTGAGTGTCAGTAGTAAATCAGTTGTTGAAACCACTTTTGTACATAACATAGTGTGATTGTAGCAGATCTTCATAATTATACAGCAGTTAATATACAACTGCTTAATTTATATGCAAGAGTTAGCCAATGATGAATTTTAAATTGCCACATTTTCTTTTTAAAGTAGTTTAATTGTAATTATAACCATAATAATTTATTGTTATTAATCAATTTATAATAAACCTTTGTTATAAATTATAAAAGGAAGTTTTATTACTTATAAATAACCAGATCCTTAAGAGAACCCAGAGATGTTCCAGTATTGTACATATATGTTAACATGTTAACCTATATCCCTGATTTCATTTTAATTTTTATGTTGGATAATATGTAATGTTGTCGTTTCTTTTTGTACTTAATTATAAATATTAAAAAAATTCTTTCAATAAAAAACTGCATGCAAAACAACACAAATAGTAGGCAATCTAGTTTTTTTAATTATAATACAATAGAAAAATATGTTATAAACAATTTTGTACTTGAGACTTTAGCACCGTAGTGTTACACAAATATGTACACTGCAATATTTACGTTAACTGGATTAGGGATAACAAGGATAATGTTTTAAAAAATCATTCAAGAATGAAATTGTTTGTGGAGTCTTCAAACTTAAGAAATAATATATCAATAAAACTTATTAAAAGGGCTGTAAGTACTTGAAAATAAATCTAACACCATACCTTCTATTGTTCTAATCTACAGTACAACACTGGACACACAAACTATAATGTATCAACTGCATTATATTACGAAAAAATCAGTAATAAATGTAATTTTTAAAAAATCCTTATTAATGCCTAATGGACTGAATAATATATGGAACTACTCTAAATCTATAAACAAACTATTTACAGATAAAGCTTACTACAACAATACTTTATTAGGCTACACTGAAACCTCGATTTTCTAAAGATGATGGGACCAAAACTGTTTCAGATAAATTAAATCTTGGATAAAAAAAATTTGCATTTTTTCACCATCATTATACTTAAGAAATTTATATTAGAAACACGCTATAAAATGTACCAGAGTAAGAAATAATTACTGATATTTAAAAAAACACATTAATTTTGATAGACGATTATAAAAAAAATTGCTGGTCCATGAAAATAATTTCACAAGATGAAACCCGAGTGACATCATTATCCCTAGAACATATTTTCACTGCAGTAAACTTGACCGGTTTAAATCATCTAATTTATCCCAAACTGTTTACAAATTTTTCAGCCAATAAATTTCAAACTTTAAATATCCACAGCCTCAACAAAATTGAAATGCAAACAGCATGGCAGTCATTGGTCTTGAAGAGGGTTAAAAACGCACGAGCCTCATGCAAAATAAAATTGGTTTTTCAAAAATTAAATAGGGGTGATTTCTGGATAAAGGTGATTGTTAAAATTTTTTTACAATTTAGATATATATAGAGCAGTTTAATTGATAAAACTCTTGTTATTTATCTCTCAAAATGTTATAATTTTTACCAATTTTCATTTTTGTTGAATTCCAAAAGTTACAACCACAAAAATTCTAATGTATGAATAGTATTTTAAATTGTTTTACTGACCTTTTACAGCTGCCTTGAAAAAAGATCAATAAAATAATTTAAAATATTTATTTTTGAAATCACATAATCTGTTGGTTAGAACTCTGTATTGAAGGTAAATAGAATCTTTATTTAAAATCCGCTGGACAATATTTATAATTTTTAATAAATGATTAGTATGCTATACAAAACTGGGCTACTGTAGTTGAAGTGTACAAAGGATTTGAGAAGACCTGCTCAATTATAACAAAATAGGTATTTTTTAGACAAAAATATTTTTTTAACTTGTTCAGGATAAATTTAAGATAAACAAGGTTTTAGCATATTAATAATTAATTCATTATTTCATCACAAAATTATATGCAAACAATCTACACGATTTTTATCCAATATTTTTGAACTATACTTCAGAATAAAAAAAAGAGTCCTGGTAATTTTTAATCCTGGGCATTAACATTCACAAAATCTGTTTGACAAAAATTATTGTTAACAAAATAACATAACATATAAGTCACACGTTAAAAGTTATCACTAAATATGGAAAACACAATTTTTTTAAAAATTTATTACATACGTATTGGATTTTTTAAAATAAACAAAACTGGAATAAATACGACTACCTGTTGAATGAGCAGAAGGATCTCTTGCTCTGTCAGCAGAAATGGAACGACTCAATGCATCAGCATCCAGTGAATCATCATATTCACCTGGATCCATTGATTTCGATCGTGTTTTCGATCTATTCAGTCGTCTTTTAATAGTACCAAAGAAATCTCGCTTTTTCCTTCGACTCCTTCCCCGATCTGATAACATCACAAGAAATAAAACAAACATTATATTTAGACAAGAAAATTTTAGGATTATTTTAAAACACAGTTGAATCTCAGTGATCTGGCCTAATGTGGCAGTTGGTTGACACAGATAAGCCAGATGATGCTTCAGTGTCACTTCCTGTTTCCACTACAGGGACCAACATACATTGACAATCATAAAGTATCATTTGTCGAAATTTCGAAAGTGCAAACCCATGCAAGATGTATAAATAAAGTAAAGAGACTAATAAAACACCAAAAGTAATGAGAATGGCAATGTGTTTCATCTCAAAATAGATAAAATAAACTAGATTATGCATTATTAAAAGTATAGTTGTTGAAAGTAGTCTGTCAAGTATGCGAATTTTGGTCTGTCAATAAATTTCAAACTTTAAATATTTCATGGTTGCAACAAAAACAAAAAACCAACAACATGGTGATCTTTGGTTAAGAAGAGAGGTGGTCGCTTAATGCTTTTACTACAAAACAGCTGAAACAAAATACAACTCCTGTGCTGTTTTTTCTTTGGTGAAAGTAAAAGTATTCCATCACGCACCCTGGGAGTGGTCAGCAGTGAAAGTGTGGGGGTTAAAAATATATGGACCTTACTAAGGCAAAATAAAATTGGTTCTTCAGAACATTCGTTGTAAACTGAGTTTGTTACTGGATAGAGGTGGATGTTTACCAGTACTTCTTTTTATTTGAATTCCAAATGTTTTCATTTATTTTATTGTTACTCTTGGGTAAACAGTCATTCTGCTGAAGTTAACTAAAACACGTTTTGGTGGATATAATAATTATATGAAAGAATTACCATCAACAGTAGTATTAATTGTAACAGAATGTTGTTGAGGCTGCATACCGTCTTGACTTTGACCCACTGTTTCTTTGACACCAGCCTAAAAAAATATTAAATAAAATTTAAAAAAACTAATTGATTTGTAAAACATTATTGTTTAAATACATTTAAAACTAGACTCTGGATTTACAAGTCATAAAATTTTACATTACATGCAAAATAATATCAAACATCCCGTTGAATGAATTTTAAATTCTGGCAACATAAAAATGTATTCATGTATCATGAATTAATTTTGTTGTAAGCGACTTTCAATTGGTTCAACATAATTGAAATATTTGTAAATAAGTATGGTATTCCCAAAAGTAAATGCAGAAAAATACATGGTTTATTTTTTGTAAATTCTATATTTTCATGCGACTGATGAGATGATTGCATAAAAGAACACAATAATTTTAACTTCGATAAGTTGTCAGTAGAGCTGTACATTAATTATAGTCCTCTTTAAAGCAGATTCTTTGATGTACCACTGATAAAATATTTGCAATCTATCTTATATAGGCTATAGATTCTTACACATTTTCTTAAATAAGTACTTAATCCTACAAACTACATGTAAATTAACTGCAATGTTTCTAATATAATAACTTGTTAATGGCACATGCAATTACAAGAAACATTCCATCTCCAAAAATAATACCAATACATTCCAAAATTTTTTCTAATAATAATTAGAACTGACAATGTTAATGTGGCTTTTATAGCTGAATAACAGAGATGCATTAAACTTGAGAAGGAAAAAATTAAGTAGAAATATGTAGGCGTGTGTATTAAAAAATGTAAACAAATTAACCAAGTATAATTAAATAAAACAGATAATCAGTTAAGTAATATAAATATAATAAATTGTCTAAGTGTGTTTGATAACATAAACACATAAATTTTTAAAAAATATTCTGTCATAAACCCACTATACAAACTAATTACCACCCCATTTTTAAGCAGAATTAGTACAAAAATGTAAGTATCCAAACACCAACCCGAAAAACAAAACCCAAAACTGTATAAAATAAACAATTATGTTTCTACAGAAATATATAAAATTTTAATAAAATATGTAAATTGTACTTACCACTCATTCAATGTAGAAAATAATAACAAGGAAATATAAGGTAACAAAAGTTCAAGCATACCATAATTAAATAAAAAAGATTATAAATTAAAAATGCACAGAAGTTAATTTTTATAATTATGTTAAAAAATGTAAGTATTAACAAGTAAATGTAAGGAAGCAAAATATAATATAAATGTATACGTTAATTTTATAATTAGAATAACACCCACCAGTTAAAGTATAAAAAAATGTATAAAATTTAGAACGATATAGATCCAAACAGAAGTCAGATGAAAGTGATAGGTAAGCACATTAAGCTGTATACAAAATAACAAGATCTGATTTTTTTGAAATTTTAAAAATTGTTATTTGTCTTTGATTTTGGGTACAATACTTTAAACAGCATAATTTGAAATAACTATAACAACAGTATTATAACGAAAGTATAAAAATAAATTTTAAATATTATCTAAACTGTTTTAAGAGATGAAAGTGTGATTTTCAAACATAAACAATCCCATAGCAAGAATTAATAAATTTATTTTACAAGCTTCAGTAATACTAAATGAGTCACTTAAAAGAATTCTATAATAGATTTAACATTTTTTTAGTTTATTTAAACTTTCATTAACAGTTCGGTTATTAGCAATTACAGTGGGTTTTAACTTGTGAAAATTTTGAGACCCTAGCCGGGAATCATAACCCTTGGCTTGTGCCTAGGTAATGATATGGGATAACATACAGATGAAATAAATGCCAGATCTGACCGGGAATCGAACCCAGGGCCTCCGTGTTGAAGGCTAGCATGCTATCACTATGCTACGGAGTTGGCTTTAAACAGGGGTGAAGCCAAAGAGTGATTATTATTTTTTGGAATACCATGGTTATTGCTTATTCAGCTTTAGTTCAGTTTAATATTAAATCAAAAGTTATTTTATTAAACATCCTATGTAGGATTTTTAAACAGCCATATTATTTAAAATTGAAATATATATTTCCTAACCACCAGAATACGGTAACATAAAACACTTACCTATGTTTATAGCGCTTTCGTGTATCTTGTACACATCTTCAGTAAATTAACATTTATTACACGTCAAAATTTAAATGGTAGGAGCAGGAAGTTTTAAATTTTGACTTGTAATAAATGTTAATTTACTGAAGATGTGTACAAGATACACGAAAGCGCTATAAACATAGGTAAGTGTTTTATGTTACCGTATTCTGGTGGTTAGAAAATATATATTTAAATCAAAAGTATGTAGTGGAATAAATATAAATTTCAGGGTAACAAAATTTGAGGGTGTAGGGTGTGGTGTCGTGATAGGGTTGTTAAGATAAGTTTGATTGCCTTAATAATAAGTTAAAAACGCTAATTTTACAACAGAATTTTAAATCCCAAGAAATATGGAAGAACAAAATAGAATAAGTCTAAGGAAAAAAGCATGATAAAAAACTTAACAGATTTAAAAAAACAAGGAAACCCATTAGAGCTATATTTCCTTTACTACATATAGGCCTATTACAAGAATGGATAAGACAATTTTGGTCCCACTGCAATTACTTTATCTCAGAACTCACAACCATGAAATAAATCAAATAGATCAAACAACCAGATAATATAATTACATAATAACCAAATAATAAATCAAACAACCAGGTAACTAAGGGTTCATTTAAATTAAATATAACATGTGAGAAATAGAGATAGAATAAGCTACCCTCTTTTAACATTGAAGTAAGCTTTAAGTAGTAAATTTAACTTATGCAGTTGTTTTTTAGAATTGTTCTAACCTTTTTGTCAGACACTTCAAGCCATTTTCCAGCTTCTGTTTGTTCTACCTGTTTAACAATACAATAAACACATTCCGTTCAACAAAATACAACAAAATGTTAGACTAATCAATTACAAAACAGAGTGAGTAATTCTAATCTATAAAAAAAATTCTGGAAAAGAAACAATTTAAAAAAAATAAACAATCAAATATTATTTTCAACATTACATTTTAATTCCAATCTAAAATTTAAAATATGGATGTGATTAGAAAATATTTATAATAACTGAATTATGAACAACTCGCATTCAAAGTTGTTCTTTTTGTGACAGCATGCAAAAAGATTTGTGTGCATCACCAACTATCCACAAGTAACAATTTTATAACCAATCTTGAAACATGAATGAAAAGTTGAAATTTAAGATAGATCTAATTTTACCCATTTATAAAAATCAACTAATTTTTGTTTCTGGAATACAATAGATACATATTACTAATTTCCTGAAATACAATGCAATATATTCCTGATTTTGCACAAGACTTATTCCAACGTAGAATTTGGGAATTTCATAAATCTAAAGCTACGCAGTATGCAACTATAATATAGTAAAATTTAAATGCCATAAGAGCATAAGTTAAACAAGGGATGAAGTCGAGGGAATCGAATTTACTAATATCTAATCAGTTCCATATCCATGGGAAACTGATTTCAATATGTATTCATAAGGAACCTTTTGAGTCAACCCAGTCAAAAGTTGTCATTAATTTTTAAGTAATATCAGTTGGGTGAGTAACATTGTATGGTGACCAGCTGGGAGCCATATATGAATTCCACTGTTAAAATTCATGTTTAATTCAAACCAATAATACAGCAAATAGCAGCAAACAAATTGCTTGGTTTTTAAGAGTGTACAGTTTCCAATAACCAGCAAAAAGCTAAAAATATTCATAATACAAACATATGATTTGATATTTAAAAATATAATAGTTGATCTATCTACTACAGACATTGGTACACTGCCCACAAATATCTGTCTCTGTGTATACTTTGCAGTTATGTTATTTTGATCTCAACGTACAGTTTTACTTTAGGGAATAACTTTGTAAATGATTAACATTATAATATTTACTACAAGGATCACCTTTAAAGTTTTTACAAATGTTCACTAAATTAAATGGCGCAATTGAGTTCTGACATCACATGTTTTTTTAATAAAATTTGACATTTTTCATTGTTAAACAATTCCAGGTGAGAAATCGGCCAAGTAGTTTGGTTACAGTGAGTGTTTAAAAAAAGTAATTCTGCGAAAAAATGGAAATTACTCATGAAGGTTATCATTGGAAGATTTTTTTACGATTTCTGTAAAGGCTTAACTAAACAAGAATGCCTCGAATCACTTCGTTCAACTTTAAGTAGTGAAGCAGCATCAGAGAAAATGATTCAGAACGTTAGCAGAATTTTGTCGCAGTCATGCTACTATCATTACAGTAATGAATTTTGTGAAGGTTGACCAGAATCAGTTGCTGTTAAAAAAATATTGATGCTGTGAACAATATAATTATAGAGAATCAGCATGTGACTTACTGTGAGATAGATTTTTCACCACCTAAAGAGGCTTCTTAAATGTGAATATTTTGAAAAAAATAAAAAGATTTCTACCAAAAATATTTTTGTCTCATTGTTTTTGTAATAACTTAAAAGGTGGCTCTTATATTAGAAAATAAATTAGAACATTGACTGACAATAGATGGCTACATGAGTAGTATTCCAGTAATTTTTAATGTAAATTATAATTTAATAAAGTTTTTGACATTTCAACTATTCATTAGTGTTTAAAATACTTTCCAACATTAACTCTTCTGAAACAATGCTGTCAATGTTAATTATAATAGAAGTTTATGTGTGATTTTAGTATATTCTATAAGTTTAAAATATTAGTAATAACATATAAATATATGTACAGTTATAAGGAAGAATTATTAGTAAAACAAAATCAATTCATAACATAACAGAACAAAAACAAAAACTCAAACAAACTAAAGTTAATCAATCAAAAAGAACAAGGAAAACAAAAATACTTTTTTGTTAACAACAAAAAATTAATTCTCAATGAACAAAGTACATGAAAGAAAACACATGATTTAATAATGAAAATTATTATGATTTGAAAATAAAAATTAATAATTATTAATTTTATTAAATAGACAATGAAAATTAAATGAAAACTGAATAAATTATTTTTATTATGATATTAAGTAAATATTGTAGAACAGCGTTATTACAATAAAATTACTTTCTTTAAAAAGCTGTTGTGTTTTAAACATACCCTTCTGTTGTATGGATATTCATATAAATCCTATAACCCAATCGAAATGTTTAAAATTTGCTTAACTAATTAATATTTACAGTAAAAAACAGAACTGGTTTCTTAATGAATGTTATTACTTTAAACAGCCCTTTGTTTCATGATGATTATGAAAGTGGCTACAGGTATGCCTTAGAAATTGTATTGTCTTCAATTCATTTGTGTTAACTAACAATAAATAGAAAACTAATTCTATTTAAGGGGGCACCTACCTTCAAAATTCTTCAAAACGTTTTTACTATGTTGACAGAGAAAATTACTTTGAAAAAAATGGTGTACTTAGTTTACTAAAAGCATTTTTTTAAATTTATTTTAAGTTGCTTCAAAAGGTTGGTTATTAGTGACTTGTTTCTAGGACCACTTGTTTTTAATTTAAAAAAATTTACTAAACATATTTCTTTCCTGAACAAACTTTTTGCTATTAATATACCGTTTAAAAAAACTTTCGAATAAGGGGAAAGGGTAATGCAACAACACATGTCTCCAGAATAGCTTTTTCTTAAATTTTATATAATTTCATGTAAATTAACTAAAATACACCCAAGTTAAGATTTCTGAAACTAGTGCCTGATTTTCAACCCACACCTTGATTTTAGAAGCTGACAGTAACATTTTAAAACAATTTTATTTGATATTAATCAGAAAGAATAGTTGGATTTCAGGCACAAAAATGATTTCCACTAATCTGCAACTAAATTAATTCTTTTTGAAGGTAGATCCCCTTAAAAATCTTCATAGCTATGAATATACATTATCAGAAATAACATTTTGTTATTTGAATCCTTCTTTAAAATTACTTAAGGTAGAAATTTACCTTAGTAAAATACATAATTTCTCAGCACATTTAAAGTGTAAGTTGTTTATACAATATTTATGTATAAAAAAACCACTGTTACTAGCTTTTAAAAATTAAAAAAAGAAATGTTTGCAAGAAAAGCAAGCATAAGATGCAATATTTCACCATTTACGAAAATATAAATTTGCAATAAAACAGTTCATAATTGGTGTTTGTTTGTACTTGTCCACAAATTAATAAATTCACAAGATAAAAAAAAATTGATAATAATCCGTTAATACATTATTAGTATATTTAATATTCTAGTTCTAGAATATTGATGTATTTGGATTAGAAAACATACAAAGAATCTGTACTTTGTTACACTAAGAAAAATATATTACACAAGGTAAAACATTTCTTTTGATATATCAACATTCACTGGAAAATATAATTCTTATAGTTTATAAAAAATCAATGACTACAAGGGATATTTACCTTCAGCAGTTGTCGCTGTGGCTGCTGTACATGACAGGTAGCATCCAAGAAGGAAACAAACACACACAAATTAGCATATCATAAATAAACAATATAATGTTTTCATATTTATGCATTATGTACATTTTTAATAGATTATTGGAGGCAATTTTTAAAATTATCATCTATCATTTTGTTTTGTTGGTCATTCTGGCACACCCAGATGTCAGAAGCTACAAGAGATAGCAACAAACAATTTTTGGGTTCGTAATCTATAGAAAAAGTTAGTGAGCCTGAATTAGGTTTGAAGTTCCGGTTTTGACCACAAGTGGCCCCACACCAGAAGTCAAGAATCAAAGTCGGAATTCAGAAACAAAAATAGCATCATTCGATTCCTCTTGAGACAGAAGTGTCATTGGGTTCGAAGTTCTGGTACTGACTGGAAGTGGCCCAAAACTGGAAGTCAAGAAATAAAAATCGCAATTTGGAAACAAAAATAGTGTCATTCGATTCTTCTTAAAACAGTAGATACCGAGATAACTAATAGTTTTTACCACAAATCAAAGGTAAGGCTTTTTAAAAATTGCCACCAGCCACGTGAACTGTCATTTCACAAAAGAGATCTTTTTCTTTGGAAATTTATGGAAGAACATTAAAAGTAGTAATTTTATTGTATTTTTTAAAAAAATATCATTACAGGTTTATATTCATTTACAATGATGAACTATAAACTGACACTCAAGAAGAATTATAAACAAAAACAAGTATTAACATAAAATTAAATACATTATAGAACATAAATTACTTTGTACAAAATCAGATCGAGAGATTATGGTTATATAAAAATATTAAGACTTGTAAATATAGCTACCACTGTACCAATAATTAAAATGACAGGTTCATCTATCAATAAACAATGACATATGAGAATCAGCGATAGCAATTAAGGAACTGCTTTGAACTAAGGCGAAATACGGTATGTCAATACTTGGGTCATAATTCTCGATTGTATTGAAAAATCTCACAGATCTTACTAAACGAGAAAAGTATGAGTTGGTTTGTACTAATGGTCTAATGGATGAAGTTGTTTGTTTGTTCTGCTATTAAAACATGGAATGTGTAGTGAAATACTACTAACGTCACTAACTAAAATACTTCAATGACTCTCCATTAACTAAACAGCTTAGAAAATACACAGTAAATACGTACCAACTAAAAAATAATTTGTTTGGTGTCAAAAACTCGTAGAAGATAGTCATAAGTCATAGGGTGTGTCACATATTGGAGTGCACAAACTACAAAGATCTCTGAAGGAGATGAAAAATGAAACGAAATAATTAAAGAAGATTTGTGATTCCGTTTACAAGTCTGAAAAAAAATATGATAAGACTTTTTGAAACGAAGCAGATTATCTAGTTATATTTGGACAGATACATTTTTGAGTTTATGTTACATTGTGAGTGAATTATTATTGTATGCTTGCTGCACAAGCAGTGGACCCTAAGTGTTCTAAATGTTTGATGTCTGACAGAGTTCTAATAAGAACTCAAATATGATTTGTTTTAAACTGTCATGGGCCCTATTCACTCTTGGCAGTAGGGTAATTCTTAAGTTTGCATTCTAATTGATGAGCGTAAGCAGATATAATTTGAATACAGTTGACAGCATCAGTTTTCCGGTTGCAGTAAGTTCTTAGAATTTTGACTATGGCTAATGACTATAGTAGTCGATACCTACTAAACTAATTAAAAAAAAATCAATTTTGTGAACTTTATAATATAAGAAATATAGAAATTATTTTTGAATATGTTTTACCATATGTCATATTAAACATATCGTAATGTGGATTCCAAATGATGTAACTTCATTCTAATACCGATTGAACCAGAGAACAATATAAATTTAACAAGGTTTTAGCAAGTTGACTGCACAATGAATTACTATGAATTAAAAATATCTTTAAAAGGGTGATAATTACACGACAAGTAAAAATATTAATATTTGTATCTACTTAAATAATGCATAAATACAAAATCCACACATAATCATTGTAATACACAATTCAATTAAAATTACATACTGAAAAATAAATTAAATATATGCACAATAGACACACACACACACACACATACTCAGTGAATAGATATGACACCGTAAAATTCTTTTTAGCTACTTTATCAAATTTTACATAATAAAATTATAAAATATCAATATAATCTAATAAGTTTTTCAGTTCTTATTGTACTGTTTTAAATGTTTTACTATTAGTGGAACTGATCAAAGTAACAACTAAATGACTTAAAAAGCACAGGGTAACTTAATTTTTCAAAAATAATACAGTAGCTTCAAAATTTTTTACATTATCACTATCTATAAACAAAATGCACGATGTCATATACAAATATTTCTACTTTCATTCAACAAATTACGCAGTAACTGTATCAGAAATACATTTACTTTTCTAACAGAACTGAGATTGAAATTACTGTACTTATAACTCATACACTTCGTACAAAACATGGGTTTGAATCCCACTCAGGCACGGCATATTTTCATACGTTACAAAAAAAAAACATTTCATCCTCCATTGTATATAGTTACACCCCAATGTCATTGCTAATGACCTCTGCAGTTGATGCGACGTTAAATAAATGAATAATAAAAAAAAACGTAATGGAATATATTCGAATCGTAAATACTACATACAAAATTTCATTGGACAAAATGATTCTTTATTATTTTTATAATACACTGATATAATGCAAGTTGGACTTTCATGCACTTGAGTAGAAGTCAGTTGCCAATGTTCAACAATTACTAAGTAAACCGTCCTTTCCGACTGAGGTAAGCTTGAATGTGTAAAAAACATGTAATGAATCTTATTTATGAGTTCCACAATATAAACTGGTCAAACCATATTTAAAAAATTTTGAAATATTCTTATTTATGTAAAACAGAACTATTTCGTGAAAAAAATATCACACTTGCATGTAATCATTGATCTGATAATTAGAAAAAGTAAATTTTAATCAGAATAATTTTCAAAATCTCAAGAATTAATTCTCAGTCTTTCAGATGCAGGGTCTGTCCCAAAAGTTCACGCAATGAATTTCCACAGCCGGCCACTTACACTTGCAGGTGTGGCTCCTAACAGAAAAAGGGGTGGGGGGTCATAGGTAAGAATGCCACTGTAAAGAATATTTTGTTACCTACATTACCAATACATTATTTATTTTTATGAGGTAACATTAATTTTTAAATTTAAATACTGTAAAGATACAGTTGCTGCTGCAATTCAGCTGTTTAATAGCTGATTTTAAGAGACAAAGGTTCCTGGTAACCATACTTTCTCAGGAATGGTTGGACTGAGTCTGTACTAGACTGCTTCTCATTTACACGTCATGGATATCATCCTCATTGGGTCGTGGGTTTGCTTACTGTTCTTCAATTGAACAGATAACATACAAGCATTAAGGATTAAAAAAAACACAAATGTAGAGGACTACTGAAAAGTAATAAGATAAATTCATTTAAAAAGGGACTGAAAATTACGAGTAAAAAAAATTATAATTGTTAACAAGAAAAGTATGTACAGTGTTTATCTGATCAAATAAAATTCTTACATAGTTATTTATACAAAAAATAATGATAAAAATTAATCAGATACTAAATTCATAAAAACATTGTGCTTGTTTCATACACAGAGCATTTCAAATTCCTAAGGATATGACTGTAAAATTAATTAATCTGATTTACACGATACATAATAGTCTACAATAAAGAAACGATCCACACTTTTACAGAAAAAATAATTTTTTCTACTCAATAAGTAACAAAACATACAAAAGATTTCAACAAAATGCATTTTCATAATACATTCTAAGGATACTGATTACCAAAGCCATTATCCAGAATATTCCTTTACTTAAAGAGGTAAAGACTTTGATAAATCAAACGATTTCTATTTAAAATGCTTTAATTTCTATTTAAAATCCTTTTAATGCTCTTTCTATTGCCACACCAAACAGCCAATAGGTCTACAATATTATTTACTTCAATATTTAATTATTTGTACTAAATTTATTAAAACTATTTACTGTAATAACAATTCATAATGCAGTTAAATGCTTCACTAACATTAAAATTATGCACTTTACCATTCCAAAACAGAAGGATGTAGTATGCATTGGGAACTAATCATACAAACATTCAATAATATGTAAATTAAGTTCTAAAATATGATTAACAATATTTTTTAACAATAAAATAAAAGAATATTTACCCGTTGAACACTGTGGATGATAAGAGTGCTTTTACTTGTTTGTGTAGGTCCACCGCTTTGCTTATTCCTTTCCAATTCCCGTAATGCAGAATCTGTCACATCGCCACCATTTGTAAGTCGTTCTGTTTAAACAAACATATATTTAAAAAACATTATTATTAAAATGAATCCTTATACAATAATTTAATAGTAGCGGGCAGAGTGTTGAGGGAGATCTACCATAAAAAACAGATTTTCCCAATGGTAAATTTTTGGCTTTTAAAAGGACAATAATCATTGTACATTAAGATCAAAAATTCACCTTTTTAAGTTGTTTGAAGACAGTAAAAGAAATGTATGCTAAAATCTGCACTCAATGATAATTAGAAATTGTATTGTGTAGGAAGATATTGTAAATTATTAAAACATTTCTAGTTTTTACATTAAATTTGAGAAATTAAAAGATAAACGAAACTTTTTGTCGGTTAATTTTTTTAGTCTATTTAAAGTTGCATCAACTGGTTTGGTTATTAATGAAAATTTAGTGTGTTACAGTACGGAACTGGTGGATTTTAATGTCCATATGACTCCAGACCCTACTCGGAATTGAAGCCACGACCTTCTGCAGTGTGAAGTGCAATACAGTGCTCTAACTACTTGACCAAGGAGACAGCCTTCATTAATTTTATATTAACAAATAGGATATAGTTTTATTTATATTATGAGGTTTCTGACAAGGGCCGACTTTTACAGCATGTCCTTACAAATAATTTTATCTATATAATAAAATGTAAAATTACCATAATGAATAAATAATGATGAATATTAAACTTGAGAACATCAAAATTTGTAACAGGTTTATAATAAATAACTATGATATTTTAAGGGTTCACATCTGAGACAGTATAGTTTAGCTACATGAAAACCGTTTCAAACAACTTAAGGTTAAAGTTACAGAAAAAATATGACTGATAGTGGTTTCCACTTGAAAAAAATTCTGTTAATGATGATAACATTCCCCATTAGTAAAAATGTTACATTTCAGGACTTTTTAATAAGACAGGAAAAAATAATATTATAAATAAAGAAACTGGAGAATGAAATTTCTTATTGTTTGTAACCAACAGTACAGTTAGACATTATTAGTTGTTGTATAGGTCATCAGCTGAAAAGCAGGTTTGAACCTCTAGACATTTTACAAAGTAAAATGAGGAATGAGGTGGTTTACCATGCCTTCCTCACTGAGTTGAAAAGTATGCTTGTCAGCACGCCAGGCCTTTTGAAAAACATATATTTTTCACCTGGCAAATGATACCTTCACTTCACTCACCACAGGGTCTGGCTGTATAATGAAATTCATTACTTTCAGGGGAGATAACTCTGACTAGTGTCTTTTGCACCTCTACCTCTTCTGTTCTTAAATGATCATGTGATCATGTGCGTGGGCAGACCATGTGATAAGAAACAGAACTGTTTTTTGTAGCCCTGGAACTACTAGATTGAGTAGAATGAAGTTAACCCTCCACCTGTCTGTTACGGGCAGAAATTAGTGATAAGACATTATCAGTAAGAAAATTTCAGACAGAAAAAAGTAGGTACTTTCACCAAAATGTAATAACTTGATTGAGAACTGTAACAATTTAATTACACAACATAAAAATAAAATAAGTTGCTCACAAATACCAAATTAGTTTAAAAAAAAAAACAGGTTACTGGATGGACAAAAATATCAAATTAAGATCTAACACACATTATCTTATCTGACAAGCATAAAAAAGAATTATTGTTGTACTACTTAAAATGACAGGTTTTTAACCTTTCACATAAATTAAAAATATTATAAATGAGTTTTAAACAGGTAGACAATTAAGTACTCGCTCGTACAAGTATATTTCAGTCTATTATTCCTATCTATGTGAAAACACATATTACAGTTACAGACACACTAAAAATTAACACAACAACAGAATTCAAGTAAAACAGCAAACAAAATTATACATAAAATGAAAATCATAAAAAATTGTTGGAAGAGTTAATAAATGTACAAACTAGAAATAATATTGAACATTTTAAATTTTTGAAAGAAATTTAGAATATTACAAATTAAATCATACATTAGAAAAAAATTAAAACTTAATAGTCTTGAATATTTCACATAATATTTTATGATTAAGATATTTACGAAAAAATATTTCAAAAAAATTGTTGACAATGGCATAATAATTAGATAGTATAACTTGGATAACATTACACCAAATAAAAGGCAATATTTCTCAACTTGTAAATTTTGACTTGGAAACTGGGAAAATGTGCCTTCTAGGTATGAATTTCAGTGTTTCAGCATCAAGAACATTGAGACTAAGAGAAGAATTTGTCCTAATTCACCTGCTTAAAAAACAGGAATAGTTACCCTGGCTTCTACGCCACACCTATGTAGTTCCTAGGCTCAATTCCCGGAAAGTCTGGCAATTTTTTATCTTTATACTACCTCATATTGTTACCTACATACAATCAAAGATATCATCACCTAACAAGAAAGTTATATAATTTAAAAAATTGTAAATATTCAGTAAATTTACATTACCTGGGTCAGACTTTGAAAATACAGTCTTTGTAGTTGTGATGGTGGCTCCTGATGGTGAAACAGATCTCAGAGTCTCTTTCAGTTTATATGGTTTATCACCCATCATTGGAATCTCGGCACCCTCGATGAATAGGAACTAAGGGACAAAAAAGAACTGTGACAACATGAAAACCATTATTTACAACTAATATTTCAACTAATATTTGGAAGGCAGAAATTATACACACAGTAAAAAATATTGTACGTATCTTGTTTAAACTATTTTACATAAAACTATATATTTTTACATATAACGGGTGTTTCAAAAAGGACGCACTTCGAAGTTTAAGGGTTAATATTTTCTGCATAGGGAATATTTTGTTCCCCCAAATAACAGTTGGCACTACCGTACTCATTGTTGACCCATTGTGTATTACTGACATGTACTAGTGCTATCCCAGTATTCATTTGTGTCTGTAGTGTCTGTATAAGTTCAAACATGGTTTTTTCAAAGGATGAACGTGTTTTTATTATTGAAAGTTATTGCGCAAATAAATCTTACGAATGAGTGAAAGACGAGTTCCAGTTAAAATTTCCCAATTCTGAAGTACCTAATAACACCACAATATCGCGTCTGATTAATAAATTTCGTGAGACTGGCAGTGTACAGGATCGGAAAAGCACAGGTCGACCATCAGTGTTAACAGAACAAGTTTTGGACGATGTGAAACAACGTTTGACTACGTCACCCGGCAAATCACTTTGAAAGTTGTCTTCACAGGCTGGATTATCACTATCTTCCGCTTTAAGGGCTACAAAAAAATTAAATCTGCATCCTTACCGCATCGGTGTCGTTCATGAACTGAAAGAAGTTGACCATGGGAAACGTATACAGTATTGTCGTTGGATACGTTCTCTTGTTAATGACAACAATGTTGAAATATTGGATCGTGTTTATTTCAGTGACGAAGCATGGTTCTACTTGGATGGTTACATCAACAGCCAAAACTGCCAAATATGGAGCGCTCATAATCTTCACACATTTCATGAACGTCCACCACACGCACGTAAAATTGGTGTTTGGTGTGTGATCTCCCAGCGTCGTATTGTTGGGCCTTTATTTTTTGACACATCTGTAGATGGTGTGTTGTACCGCAACTTAATTAAACAATTTATAGTGTTGTTAGAATTACACGATCGAGATTGTTGGTTTCAGCAGGATAACGCAACGTGCCATACTTCTACTGAAATATGTTACTGAATGTTAACGAGAATTTTTTGGCCACCGTGTGATATCAAAAGTATTGTGGCCACCAAGATCCCCAGATCTTACTCCTGCAGATTTTTTTCTTTGGGGGAATTTAAAGAGTAAGGTTTTTAAAAACAATCCTCATACAATTGAAGAATTGAAGGCTAATATTGAAAGTGAGATTACAAACATTAATGAGCAAACACTACGAAAAGTGGCTGCAAATGTTATGAAACGTGTCCGAACTTG
The DNA here is from genome assembly GCA_035578175.1 of Catonia carolina. Taxonomy (NCBI): domain Eukaryota; kingdom Metazoa; phylum Arthropoda; class Insecta; order Hemiptera; family Achilidae; genus Catonia; species Catonia carolina. Next base: position 90,825,857 of record JAQMRL010000002.1, read on the forward strand.
CATTACAAGCGGAGGAAGTCATTTTGAACATTTATTATGAAGTTTTAAAGGTAATCTGAATGTTATAAAGGTAATAATTTCATACCGTATAATTTGTAATTACTTAATGTAATAAATTAATGTTCTCAAACTTCGAAGTGCATCCTTTTTGAAACACCCGTTATAATAAAACAGAATCCTAATTTTGTTATGTGAGTAAAATACATCTTTATACACATGCAAAATTTGTTTGTCAAGGAATTTTAATTCCTTTTCTTTAACAAAAACCAAAATCAGTTTTGACTAGTGATAGGATGAGTCAGGCAGATCAGGCGAATCAAACATCTATAGAAATATTAAGCATTTTAATTGGAAGAAAAGGGGGTTTTAGTAGGTGAATTGGCTTTTTAACATACTAAACTAGCTGGTATTTAAAAAATATTTTTGTCCCAAAAAAGAAACGGAAAATTCGTGTCAGAACCTAGATTCTGTACACATTAACACAGATTTTTTAAAGTACACTTATAATTGAAGTGAGGTTGTTTTGTCATTAATATTTCAGAATTGCATTCCATTATTAATTAGTACAGTATTTATAATGTAGAAAATAATAGTGTAATGAAAATGTTAAGTTTTGGCTTGAGGTGTGAACTACCCTCTCCATGAATAGAAATCCACATTTCATACGTCCCGGATCCTGGATTTGAATTCCAGTCAGATCTGGGATTTTTTTATCACTTGTTTTCATCTATCACCCTACACTAGCCCTAATATGTGTAACACCCTGATGCAAAACCAAAAAAATATTTAGATTTCATTCCCGGAACCAAAAATTCTGGCTACATGCCAGGGGTGAGTCATAGGAAACTACTTTAAACCACATATAAGCATTTACTAGGAGAGGTACTAAGGGTAAAACCACACTGTGGCCAACAAAACAGTTGCGAAATGTTCAGAACCAGCCGAGTGGCTGAGGAATACGTGGTGGGAGTAGGTAGCAACACACAGAACGTTTCAAACCGAACTTTTGGTTCAGGTCGGTTTGGTCTAGTGTGTGTTGCTGCCAACTCCCACCATGTATTTCTCAGCCACTTGGCTGGTTCCGAACGCTCCGCAACTGTTTTAAGTGTTGTTTTACCCTGAGCATGGAGCAAAACAATTGGTGCATCCTCTGTCGGTAATAAGTAAAAGTAATAAATAACTTGTAGACTCCACACTGAAAAGCTTGCTAAATAATATAACAATTTAATAAAATAATATAATATTTTATAGCGAACAAGAATTTCTTTCTTGATAGTAGTGATACATTGTGTGATTCTTATATGTATTTCAGGTGTTATATTTGACGACATGTCCTACACTCCTCCTCGCAAAAAAAAAAAAAAAAAAAACAGCAGAAAGTAACAAAAGAGAAAAATTCATTTATTACCCAATACATGCCACAATTATATGAATAAATCAGTTTTTATAATTATATAGTTTTTATAAGTAATTATATGAATGCAGTTAATTGGATACAAAGTAGGCCAAAGATTGCAGTAAGAACTGTTTTACCAGTAATAGTTCAGTTTCTAGTATTCACTTGTAACAGGTCCCAAAGTATCAGCGTCCTACGATGCCTACCCTGATGGAAACAACATTATAAATAGTCAAAACATCAGTTATTATATGTATTCTGTTTGAAAATCCAGTATACACTTTCAAACTGCCTTAATATTTTCTTGATTTTAAATGTCCCATCACTGAAATAATTTACTTTAGTAAGTACCAATTTTTACAAATTACATATAGGTATTACTAAAAATTCTGTTACTTGGGACGTCAAATATCCGACTGGCTAAATATAATTTACATCATTACATAAATTATATTAGTTATATATCGTTATTACTTAAATAAATAAAATAAATCTATTATACAAACATTTTTTACAATTTTCAATTTTGAGCCAGTTTCTAGAAAACTTACCTCAACTGTCAAAGTTCCAGAGACAGGATCTTCTTGGTAAGGCCGACTTTGCAAAGATATTGTCTGTCTCTGACTTGGGTTCACTAATAATTCATCCATTCCTACGATACCTAATCCAAGAAATTGATGTTCAGCTTTACCTGCATGCTTCTTGTCATAAACTTCAAACAATATTTCTGCAGTATGGTCACTGACATCACTGAACAAAAATAAAATAAATACTTACTAAATAGAAATAAAAACTGTTTAGAAAACACTTTGTAAAACTAATTGAGTAATATAATGTTGTTTTTATAAAATACTGTTATTGCTGTACAAGAATTTTTCCTTTCCAGTCAAGAGTTCATTTATAACAAATAATATTTTTTATTATTATTTTGGGTTGGCCTAATGATAAAGTCGTCACTGCGAAATATCTGATTTTCGAAGATGAAGGTTCTTGGTTCAAAACCTAGTTAAGGTTACTTTTATATGAATTTGAATACTAGACAGTGGTTACCGGTGTAGTTTAATGATTGAGGGTTCAACTAACCATATTCTCTCAGAAAAGATCGGCCTGAGTATTACATCTTATTTACATGTCACATCATCTTCATCTCATTGGTTCATAGGGTTGCTTTTGTTCTTAAATTGAACAGATTGCAATGTACATACATTAAGGATTAAAAAAAATATTGCCAACTATTTTTAATAACGTTTTTTTGTGTATATAAGTAGTTTTACACTTTAATTCATAAGTGGATTCACATTCACCCTATAAAATGATCCACACTACAATTACTTGAAATAAATACCGTGAAAATTCCACTGTGACTAGCAGCACCATCTACGCAAAACAATTGTTTATTACTTTAAACAATTAAAATTCCAGTGCTAAAGATTTTCTATAAAAAGATAAAAGATGTTCTTTTGGTAACAGAAAAAAGCTTTAATACTAATTGAATAAATTTCTGTAAGCACTAGATGAGTTTTTCACAAAATTTATCCACAAATAAAAAATAAAAATGAGTCTCCATCTTTCTTCATGATAAAACCACAAAATCAATTATTCCTCAGGTAATAAATATGGCTAGTACATCAAGATGTTAGCTTTGATTTCCAGATCTGTAATTCTAAATCAGTAGCATCAAAAAGTGACACAAATGTAAAACACATTTGAATATTATGAGAACAAACTGACATATGAATGAAATAACAAAGAGTAAACTTACAATAAGAAATGTTCATCCCAAGTAGGATTGCTAGTGTCTTTTTTAATGGAAGTTTGATTTTTCTGTGGTGGATCATCCAGTTCCACTATGCAGAAGGGTTCTGCACAAGCTGAAAAACAAATAAAAGAAAACATTAACTACAGAAATACACAGTAGAGATATATTGTGGAACAATTATTCTACGTAGCCTAAATAAGAAGGAACAAAAGTATAATGAAATGACAATACAAAATATAAATTAATCAGAGATATTGTGAATTAAAAATATAAAAGTTTTTAATTAATACAGTATGACATAATTTGGTTATATTTCAATGAACAGATTACTTATAGACAGTTTTGTGGTGAAATTTTAGAACAAAGATTGAAAATTAATGTAAAATTTTCAGCACAGTCTATTAAAAATGGAAGGGTGAAATTTTTTATTAAAACTTTTCACTTTGTATAATTAATTCATGAAATTAAGTTAATTAAAACTTATTGAAACTTTGAATGATATTATCACACAATATACATAACAAAACATCTAATCTATTAACTATATGAAGCAATTTGGACTAAAATAATGGTGGATATTTATTTTTGAAAAATATAAGCCTTCCACAAGAATTTAAAGTATACTATTTTTAAAGTTTGTTTTAGGTAACCTTCAGTTTTATTCACATATCTCCATTTTCTATCTAAACAAATCTTTATTTTACATAAATATACGGCAATGTGTGAAATAGCACTCATCAGCAATTTATACTCTTAACATAAATCATTCCGTACTTATCTAACTAGCCTTATACTAACATATTTTATTTACTTATCCTGACTGCCTATTCTTCAATTTAACAACCAGAAACCTTCCATAAAAACACATACAGCACATAAAATAAGTTAAAAAAATAATGTTAACTTCTTTCATGTCGCTCTTCTTTTTTTAGAAAATGATGTATAAAATAGAATAAGTAACTTCAAACAAACTTTTGAAATATATTTTTTTATAATAACTTTATTTGCAATCAGTTTTAAAAATAAACTGTAAATAAATCTTATGAATTAGTAAACAAGAATTAGTAACAAGTGGAGGTCTCATCAGCCTGAATACCTCTCATTATATTAATTATTTAAAAGAGAAAATTACTAAGTACACAAATATTTACATTTTATGTTATGAAATAGTTTTCACTCACTATAATTTTTATGTGCATTTAAACTCTTATCACACAAGTCCAAAATATGATAACATTATTGAAATATGTATAATATTATTAAAATATTCAGTTGAACTCCTCCAATTCAAAATATACCCTTTACAGAGGCACAAATTTAAAAAATATATATAATCAATTATGTACAGATGCAAAAAAGTCGAAAGAAGAATGGCAAGGAGAATAATGGGTCCAGTAATTGAAACTGCAAATACAGATTGAAAATATCGGGCAAGGAATCGTCCAAATAAAGAGATTTATAAACAAATCCAAAAGATATTGGATGAAATAAGGCCATGTGTCCTCTGCGAGGGGAGCTGAGTTGAGTTGAGCATAGTTAAGTGAATTTGTGCTAAGTTGTTGTAGTAGGTGGCAACTAGAAGCATAGCGTTGCTCAGAGAATATCGAAGAAACATGTTGAGCACTTCTCGTAAAAACCTTGAATTTGTGTTAAGTTCTGATTCGGACGATTCCGATACCGAATCAACATACTATACTACAAGCCTTCTGATAAACCATAGAAAAGAATGGGAAAGTTTATGTCTGAGTTCAAGTATTTTTTGTCGAATACATTGTACAGGACATTTAGCTCTCTAACGCATTCAATTAGTTTCTCTTTAATCTCCATTTCTAAGTAGATAAACTGGTATGAAACAGAATAGTATAGAACTCCACAGACACTCTGAAACCATGCAAAGTCGATTGGTGGGGGAAGTGTAGTCAGCTTTCAAAATGGACCAAGACAGCAACGAAGCTGAGTGAAGTTGAGCCCAGAGACACCGCTCACTCCGCTGCGCATCCTGCGTCCACCCAGACATAGAAAAACACGGGTTAATTTTTGTCGGCTGAGTCCACTTCACTCAACTCAATTTCAACTCCGCTTGTAGTGGCCATCCAACTTGAGAAAGAGTAGAACGAAGTTCTATAGATATCGAGTAAGGATGAACCAAGAAAGACTTTCAAAACAAACATTAGAAAAGCTGAAAGAATATAAATTAAACCAAAATGGCTGAAGAAACAGTAAAAGACCTAGTGACATTTAATACACATAAAGATGCAATAGAAGATAGAAATAAATTCAGAAAACATATTGAAAAGGGTTTCAATGACCATAAGGGTTTTCCAGAGACGAAGTTAAGAAAAAATAGATACAAAAATGAAGCAATGGCAGAGAGAAAGCATTTTCAGAAATAATACGGAAAAAGTGGGAAGAAAGAAAACTTAAGCTTTGAAATAAGAACTTGAGCAAAAAATTTAAAGGACAAGTAACTCTTATGATTATCATGTCCTGAGTTGACTGAAACAAAAAATGTACCAATTTTTCTGTGGAATAAATACATATATAAAAAGACTGTGTCATGAATGTAATAAAGCAAACAGTTAAGTTTTATTGAAGTTCTCCAATACAAGTTTAAAATTTAATTTCCATTTAAATGGACTTTGTTGCATTTTTTTTTTAAATTTTCATTACTTTCCTTATATCTTTGTTACAGGTAAACAGAATAATTTACAAAAATATCTTGGTATAGGAATGTTTAATAAAATTCTGGTGGGTAATAACATCTTGATTGCATTAAACTAAACCAAGCTAAGTAGGTAATTGGCAGAATTAGGAACTATCATGTGTACAGTCCTGTGATACAACAATATTATGACAACTGCTGAGCTAGGTATGTAAGTACACATTTATACACTACCAACAAGTGTAGACTGTACACTGTTGTTATATTACCATCTTTCACACATACACATGCATCAGACAAAACAGTGCTACAGATGATTAAATAGTTCATTTGGTTAATATGTCTGCACACAAATACAATAAACTAGCAATCTGAAATCTTTGATATGGAATAACAATAATAGGAAAATATAAATTTAAAAAAATTCTTAGCAGAACACTACCAATTTTAACGTACTTTTATTTGAAGCAAGCCCGACGGCTTTGATGATTTTCACTAATAATCTCTTGCTGGCAGTCTTAGATGGAATGGATGAGTTTTGTGAGGATGGAGATAACTGGAAAAAATGTACAAACAATGTTACACTCAAATGAAGAAAAATGAAAATAAAAATAAAGAGATTTTTTTTAAGAGAATCTAAAATTTTAAGTGTTACAACAATATACTAATTACATTATTTTTTGTCAAACAAAATATCACAAAAAAATCTGGTGTGAAACACTTGCACAACTTTCTCTTACCAATGCAAATAATGAACAATAAAATCTAACATTAGTAATAAAACATTAGAAATAAACAGAAAACTAACCTCAAAAAACATAACCTTATTTTTATCATGAGTGAAAATGCAAAATGAAAATCAACCTCAGTTTGGCTTAATAATACGGAAAATCATGCTTTTTAGAGGAAAATGCTTTAATTAAAAGTAGTAGAACTTTTAATTTCCTATAAACTTTATTATATACACTTTTGTCGTAAAATGCATAGTAAGGCAGAAATCTTCAAAAATCCAGTTTTTTACAGATTTTCATGAAAAAACAGAATATCACAAATTACTGTTAAACCAAGTGTTATACAAAGAAATTTTTGAAATAAAAGTTGTAGATTTTTAAATTGTCTACAACTTTTGCCCTAAAATGCATATTAAGGCGGCAATCGTAAAAAAAACCATTGTTTTCTACGAGAGCACAGCCTTCCCAAGAATTTCAGCATACATGGCACCTACCCTATCATGTAGAGCATAAAAAATTTAGTAAATGAGGCGATTTTAAAAAAAATTTTCGAAGCAGTTTTTGACAAAATCACAAAAAGTGAAAAATAACACGAATAAACTACTACTTCCAATTGACAGATTTTGATAAAAATGTTCATGTCGGGTCCTCTAGTGGTATCTAACTAAAGTTTCAAGTTCATATGATATTTCGTTGTTGAGATATTCTGGTCACACATAGACCAATCGCTAAAAACATGTTTTTTGGTTTCAGGGGGTCTGAAACGTATATATCCGGTGAAAACTCAATTTTGAAAAATCGACATGAAAACAATACTTTCCTTCCTATATATTCATATAGACAAGAGAAAGTAAAAACAGTTATTTCTTAAAAACAGATTTAGTGTCAATATAAACAGATATAGTAGTGGTCGTTGTGTGACACTATAAAGCTGATTGGACAGACAGCAAAGTGTATTTAGGAAAAATAAAGTTGATTTGTGCATTTATCACATAAGTAGTTCAACCTTTTAATGGAGATTTATTGTACGCGTACATGTAGGACTCATTCAACCTTAATATAACTTCTACATTACTATCAATGATTATTTTTGATACAATTACTTATTCACTGAAAATTTAAGAAAATTTTTATTCTATTTTTATAAAATTTTTTGTAAATTACACTTTTTTTCCTGCCTTTCAATATTTAAAAAATGTCATGTGAAACACTCACACAACTTTTGCACATGTAAATAATGAACAATATAGCCTATGTTTAATCATGAGTGAATGATGAAAAATGAAAATCAACCTCTGTAGAAATTAAAAATAAGGAAAATCACTAATTGATGTTGAACTAAGCTCTGTAGAAAAAATGCTTGAAACAAAAGTTGTAGGCATTGTAATTTTCTATAACTTTGATTACAAATATTTTACCGATATTGATGAGCAAAATGCAGAAAATCACTAATTGATGCTAAACTACAAGTTGTAGACAAAAACACTTCAAAATTTCCAACAATTTAAATTACATACAAGCTTTTTGCCATAAACGTATATTAAGGCCGCAGTCTTAACAAAAAATATTTGTTACCATGAGTGCACAGTCCCTAACAATTTCAGCAGACATGGTGCGTAACCTATCTTGTAGTTCATAAAAAGCGTATAAATGAGGCGTTTTTTTTTTTTAAATCGTAGGAGCCATTTTACGAAGAAAAATTTTTCGTAGGAGAAAATCGAAGAAAGTAAAAAATTGTACAAATAAACTACTACTTCTGGTGGACCGATTTTGATGAAAATGTTCGTTTTGGATCCCCTAGTGGTACCTAATTTATGTTCTATGTTTCAACTTTGTACAATATTCTGTTCTTGAGATATTTTGTTCACTCGCAGACCAAGCACTAAAAACATGGTCTTTTGGTTTCAGGGGCCATCTGAAAATGTGTATTTCAGGTGAAAACTCGATTTTGAACAATCAAAATGAAAACAATACTTTCCTTTCCTAAATATTCACATAGGACAAGAAAAGTAAAAAAAATAATAGGTTAAAAAAATTAATGTGAAATATAGTTAGTTCCATCAAATAATGTACCTACATAATTATTTTATAGAGAGCTTGTCTAATTTTTATTAATATCTATTCTTGTATATTATTAACTAAGTACTAAAGATATCTTTTAAGGGGGTACAGACGTTTGTATTCCACGCATGTTGATTTAGTAATTTTCTGGTACCATTTTCTCAGTTACTACTATAGGTAGAAATTTGAAAAAAACCCACTTTACTCATTGAATTGTGCTTTATAAAGTACACCAATAATACTTCGTTTTTTTTAATTCTGAATTTTTTAAATAATATTTTTTCGGCTTTTTATCAAAAATTGGCCAAATTTTGAAATATTTACTCATCTAGCTCATAAAAATAATAATGCAATGGCAAATTATTTGGTATACCAGATAAAGAAAGTTTATAAAGATACTATGGCCAAAAATTGAAGGAGATATCTTAATTTGTCTCCGAGTAAATCATACCGAAGTGGAAAAAACAATTTCTGAAAAACCACCGTTTTTCAAAAGAATGCATAGCAACATGTATAAGTACTAAGTAATACTAAAACCTAAACAGTAAACGCAAACAGTACAGTACAAATTTCTATGTTACCATCCCATAAAAAAAGCAATCAAAACATGACAGCTAATTCTTGTACACAATTCCATCTGTAAGGGAAATAACTGTAATACTAATAGAATTGAAACAAAAAGTAAGCAACAAACAAGCCAAAATTTTGAAAAGTTGGTTGCCATGATAATTTCCCTTGTTACTTTTTAAGGATTTACAATTACACTAGAGCTACAATTTATATATCAAACTAATTACAAAACTACAGAGAACAAGAAAATAAAATAAAAAAAAAATCAATTTTTTTTAAATTTTTAAACGTCTGTACCCCTTTCAATAACAATTCTTACTGGAAAACATTACATTAAGTTAATTAAAGATTTATTACCAAACTATCATAATGTACAGGTAAAAGATGACTAGGCGGAGGTATATATCTAGTTAGGCGAGGACATGTGGGATATTGCAAAAGATTGATGTGGACATTACTGTTTCTAAGTGCAACCGTCACAATTTCCAGTATAACATCTTGTAGTTGGCTTTCATCCAGATTGTTTTTGATCGCTCCAACTTGTGCCAGTGAAACTTTAATCTATTAAAAGAACAAAAGAACAAAATAAACACAACAATAACAGAGTCAAATAATCATTTTAAAATATAAAGAAAATATTTCCAAACAAAAAATTATTTTATTTAGTCAGATGAATGACCGATGTCATTCATAAATAAGAATCTTTCATTACCACAAACCCAGCTAGGAACAAAATTCATGACCATTGGGGCTTGACAGTAGTCAGTAACTGACTGAGACCCCATGCATAAGTAATTTTCAATTAAACCCTTTATAGGGTGAATTAATTTTCATAAATTTTCATCTTGTAAATGGATGGTGGTTGAAAATAAGGATACTTAAGATTTCAGGTTGTAAATGAACAAATTTGAATGTTACACGATGAGGAACACATGCTGCACTCTACTTGAAAAGTGTTCTTTTATGAAGTTACTATCCGTTTCGGTGATTGTAAATGGTTTTTTTTCCAAATTTCAGTACTAAACATTAGTAAAATAAAACAAAGTCTACTCTGTTTATTTTATAGCTAATATTCGATGTATATGATATTAATGGCACTAGCATTAGTGAATGAATTATAATACACTAATTACTTTGCAACTGTCAACTGCAGAGAAGCTTGGTGGCTAAATAAAAGGACCCCCTTTTCCAACACAAAACATACTCAAAACTGTTTTTAAATGCATCAAAATGCATAATTAAGTAACATAAATATCATGAAAGCTAAAAAGGAAAATAAAAAAATTTTGCCCATTCAGGTACTCTTACGGTGGTATGATATTAGAACACTAACCTACAAAGGGTTAAAAATAGTCAATTTTTTTAAAATTTCATTTTAAGTCGCATCAACATCTTGGTTATTAGCGATTACTTTTGGGTATGAGACAATAGGTTTTGACACTTTATAAATTCCAGGCCCTCACCGGGAATCGAACCTGGGACCTTCTTCTTGGTAGGCTAGTGCACTTACCACTAAGCTACGGAGGCAGCCAATGGTCAATTTAAATGATATTTCATACATCAATGATCAATTAAAAGCAAAAGTTAATTACCTGAAGTTAAACAATGATAAGAAGTGTATTCAAAAATACTTGTAAAGAAATGCTAAACAAAAATCAGGTGTTAAACATGCACTCGACTTAATCTTGCCAATGAAAATAGTGGAAAAACATAACATATGTTTAATAATGAGAGGACAATCTAAAATGGAAAACAACCTCATTTAAATCATGAGTGAATGACGCTAAATGAAAATCAACCTCAGTTTGAATTGGATTTGGTGACCAAAATATGGACGCTTAACTAAGCGCTGTATAGAAAAAATATTTTAAATGAATGTTGTAGGATTTATTAATTTTAACTTTTTCACCCTAAAATGCATATTAAGATTACATTTTTAAAAAAATCAATTTTTACTACAGGAGGAGGATTTTTTACTACATGAGTCCCTCATGATTTTAAACAAATCTACTGAAACTTTTACTGTAATTTAACTGTAGGAGCTGTTTTTGAGAAAATCGCACAAATAGAAGGTTGACTAATTCTGATGAAAATGTCCACATTGGGTCCTGTCATGGTTTCTAATGTAAGTACCAAGTTTTAACTTCATACAACTTTCTCTTTTTGAGATATTTTGTTAACATGCATGCGCACACAGACCAATCGGTAAAAACATAATACAATACAATAACGAAATAAATTCATACTCTTATTATAAATATTAATGAAAAATGTTTTGTTTAAAACAGAAGAAATAAATAATGTGCATATTAATAAAAAAATTTACATCTACTAATTTTACTTTAATGCTAATGATATTTGTGAGCTATGACCATAGATGGGACAGGTGAAGTGAGGTAAAAACATGAATAATGAGGGAGAAAAATTAAAATCTTTAAAACTATACATTAACATAACCAGTAAATTGAAAGATAAAAATACTATTTGTAGAGTATATCTGTAAATTTTATGTTTCAGAACTCTCCATTACATAATTTATTTGTTTAACTTAGTTATAGACAAATTCTTCAAATGATACACATTTTTAATTTATTCGTTGCAACTAATGAAATTTCATTTTCGAATTTCATTAGTGAAAACCAGTTATTTAGTCATAATCGTCATCACAAACTATAGGTTTAGGTGTCCGGGTCTGTTCCAACTCAAAAATTAGTAATTTGTTTCTTAAAAAAGTTGGGATGCTCATCTCTTCCAAGGTTGTCCTATTCCACAATATTTAGCACCTTTATTATTAGACTATTAAAATTTTTTTTAGTTTATTAAAGTCGCATTAACAACTTGGTCATTAGCAATTACTGTTACGAGTTATAGAAGTGAAATGGTAAGTTTTGATAAATTAATAATTTTCAGAACCTAGCTGGAAATCAAACCTAGGATCTTCCGCTTCATACGCTAATGTGATAACCACTATGACATAGAGGCAACTATTGGTATTTACTTTAGTCCATTTTAACATTCTAATATTACTGTAATTTCAACAGAGTATTAAAAATTATTTTAAAAACAATATCTAACTCTGTATAGGGCCAAACAAGATGGTTACAATTATACAGTGTATTATTTGAATAATTGAAAATCCAAATGAGCTGTATTCCCAATATATTAGGATAATCAATACTCTATAGTAAATTAAATATAATATACTCATTTTTTTTTAATTAAGCTTTTCTTTTCTTTTTAATTAGACACCACAACTAGAGAAAATATTTTTTGTTTGTTTTCCATCCAACTGTTCTGATGCAGACAATGAAGTGTGATAAATGAAAATGAGTGATGAAAAACCGCTAGATCTAATAGTAGGGATTTGAACCCAGAACCTCTAGCATAGAGCCCATTTAAGCGAGGAACACTACCTCACTGTCCAGCCAAAGAAAAGTTAAAAGAACATGACAGTAATAACAAAAATTAGTGTTATATATTTTCTAATACATCTACAGTAAGACAAACTCGGTATAAAATACTGTTGTATAGAACAATTATATAAAGAAAATACTGTACAAAAAGAAATGAAAAGTATAAATGTGACGTATAGGCTACACTAAGAAAAGACACATGCCCACCAGTGTGCATAAACAACACTCATATACCTGAAGCAGACTCTGCTAAATACCTTGGTATTTAATCGACAAACACCTGAACTTAAAAACATAATACAGAACAAAATGAAACAATTAAACCCAAAATTTTAACAATTATATTGGATTTTAGGAAACCGATCTACTCTCTACTCTTTTATTGAGCAACAAATTACTATTACACAAAACAATTTTAAAACCAATTTGGAGTTATGGGGGGGGGGGGGATGGCAAGCCATTCCAATATAGAAATCTTGCAAAGGTTTCAGTTTAAAGTGCTTAGAACAATCACAGCAAACCCTGGTACATAACAAACAAAATACTACAGAGAGATTTAAAGATCCCTCTAATTAAACAAGAAATCACACATTTAAACAAAATACCAAAGAAGACTTGAATCACACACAAATCATCTGGTCATCTCAATTTTAGATAATTCAAACGACCTTGCTGACTGAAAAGAAGACACCTTACGGATTTATTTTAAAATGATCATAAAACACACGGAATAAATTTCTGAAATTCCTCCCTTGTCATGGAGAAAGCAAACTCAGCTGCTTATTATTCTGCAATTTTCGCTAAATTAAAAAAAGCATAGTATACAGTAACAATATTTGTGAATTAAAGTGCACTCCCTTTTGAATAAATTTTTTTGATTTGATTTTATAAGAGTATCAAATTAGAATAAATAATGAACAATATGAGTTTGACAAATAAATAAAAGATAATCTCAATGTGATTTATACTGCTAGTAATAATTCAATCAATTAAAAACAGATTAGATCGATTATTAATATTCGAATAGAGATAAATCTTTTATTTACAGTACTGTTGTTAAACATTACGGTATGCCGTCAGTACATCATAAGTGCCAAATAACCTTGCCACATGCCACTATTTGGCACACATCCAACACCATCCTATTTAATAGATATTTTAAATTTTTAATAACCAAAAATTGCACAGCAGGAATTGAGTTCGAGTAGAAATAAAATTAATTGCTATGAGTGTACTGACCTCTGGCCAACCATCAACCTTTACATCAGCCAACATTTTTTCAGTTACAGCAAATATGGAAAGTCTAGCGCGGAACCTGTTAACATTGACACGGTAATGTGACACTTCCACTTTATCTCCTTTTTGTCTGAATCCTTTTAATTGAAGTGCTGGTGTTGCCTCACAATCACATGTTATCGTCTGAAAAAAAGAAAATTACTTTGTTAATCTACATAAGGTAATACAATGTTGTTTATAATACATATATTACAATAGCTTGACCATAACAGGCAGATCGAGTGTTAAATTATTAGAAATTGATCTGCTAGTTCCAGGACTACAAAAATAGTTCTGTTTCTTATCACATGGTCAGCCAATTATAAGACTGAAGCATTTAAGAACAAAATAGATACAGATGTAGAAGAGACAAGTCAAGAGTTATCTCCTCTGAGAGTAATGAATTTCATTATACAACCAGACCCTGTGGTGAATGAAGTGACGGTGTCATTTGCAGGGTAAAAAATAGATGTTTTTCACAATAAAAGCTGAAACTTTTGTATTTAATTTTTTGTCATAGCTTGGTTTACCTAAAAATTTAATATTCTCAAAAACTGTTAAAATAGGTTTTTTTCAAAATTACAGCCTTGTGAATTTAAATTGCAAGTACGTAACATAAAACATACTTTTCTACATTTTTCTTTCTGACACATTGTTTAGCAGTAATTTATCTTTTTTTAAGCAATATCAAAACTGGTCTATTCACTGAATCAAATCAATAAAAATATGATTTTAATATAATCAACAAGTATTTAGGGGCAAGTTTTAGTTGCCTACTGAACATTGTAAATGGTATTACAGTATTACGAAAAACTTCTCTGAAATATTTCAATATAGGCCTACAATACTGTAAAATCAATTAAGTAAATATTTTCGAATTTGGAAGCAAAGCTAGTGGGGGTTTCAGTTACATTATAAAATAAAAAAAACAAATTGTGTTAATATAAAAATTACACGAACGTCCTTTTACTTTTCTTCCCAAGTTCTCTTTTCTCCTTTGGTCTTCCACTTTCACCCTTCAACTATGTAGGGAATTTGATCTGCACCTATCTTTACATTAACAACCACTTTTATAATTTTTGATATTATGGACTAGCAAATTTTTTTGTTGTATAATATATTTATTACGTTCTCTGAAATACTCTTCCACAGATCACAATAACCTCATTTTGGCACTGAGCAAACTTTACTTGCGAGAATCGGTAATTATCTACATCTTGCTTCCAAAAAAAAAGAAAAACAGATTTTATTTCATTTTTAGGGAAGTTAATACACATAAACAAAAATTGTATTTAAAATTAAATAACTGAAGTTACTAGATGATATAAGTGGATTTCATACACTTGTTAATCAATCATATTAATAATGAAGTTACTAGATGAAATAAGTGGATTTCATACACTTGTTAATCAATCATATTACATTCTCTTCTAATAAGTTATGAGTTGTTCCCACAGCAATACTCAATTTTTACAAACAATGCTCAACAACAGAAATTGACCATGAGCAATCTTATTTAATTGTTATCTAATAAATAAAAGTAATAGAATAAATTTGAATGCTCATATAAAAATGGTTAAAACAATAAAACAAGAGCAAGCGTTAAAAGTAAAAGTTACCCTGAAGCTTAAATTATGTAATTGTAGAAAAAAGTAACAGGTATTAAAATCTTGTTTTCAAATCAAGGGTAAGAATAAAGAGAATAATATGGACAATGTTGATCGGTTGTAACGATTTACAACTAGGACAAATGTAGCTGACTTAGGTTAGTCTATAACAGGACAACTAAAAAAGTATGTGTCGACACATCCATTCAATACTCAGCTTTTTTTTTATTTACTCGTAGTATAAAATGTAACAACTAATCAATATATCTTTTAACTTTCACTTGACTCTATGTATAGCAAATAATAACAATAAATTGGAGAGGCGCATCATTTTGGATATGTTGTTGTTTAGGTCATCAGCCGTAAGGCTGGTTTGAACCTCTACAGGCTTTACTAGGTAAAACGAGGAGTGAGGTGGCTTACTAGTGCCTTCCTACTTTCCAACAACCTGCAAATGACACCTTCACTTCATTCGCCACAGGGTCTAACTGTATAATGAAATTCATTACACTCAGAGGAGATAACTCTGACAAGTGTCTTTTACACCTCTCGTTGTCATATAATTGGCTGACCACGTGATAAAAAAACAACAACTTTTTGTAGCCCTGGAACTAGCAGATCGAGAGCAAATAATTTAACATTCCACCTCCTGTTATGGGCACAATTTTTTTATCCAAGTTTCAAATAATCTTTATTTTTCATGACAACCAGAAGAGAAATATAAGGTTTTCGAAAGAGGTTTGAGTGCACACGTGTAAGTGTAACGAAAAACAAATATTTATCAAGAAGCAAAAGCTACAACTCCAATTGAACTGAAACTGAGGTTTTCTCAACTAATCCTGGGTTCTTTTTTTAAATTAGCCACATATCTTCAAAATTATGAGCAATTTCCAACGAATAAAAATACACGCTCTAATTTTCTCAAAAAAAGTTTTAAAGAATTATATTAAACCCCTATTTTATATTCTACCATTGAAAGTTTAACTATATAAATTTGAATAATATACAAATACTTTCTTCCATAAATAAATTTATTTAATAGATACAGTAAAACCTCTCTAATTCGTCACTCTCTAATTCATCACCTTCTATAATTCGTCAGCCCTCCCCAGTTCATTATAGGAAAATATTTCTGCAGAGTTTGATATTTTCCGAAAATGAAACGCAGGTTCAAGAATTTTGAAAAAAGTATACAATCAAAGATGCTATATATAACATATCACAAGCATGGCATAACATTTCAAAAACAACACTTAAGTCTTGTTGGAACAATCTGTGGGCTGACCGAGAAGAAACTAGTAACATCCGTTCTTACAATGAAACAAACAATGTCTTATCAGAATTAAAAGAAGTGTGCCAGAGTATACCTGTGACTAAAAATATTACCGACGAGGAATTAGTTGAATGGATAGAGCAAGATGCTAACGAACTTGGGTATGAGATTTTAAGTGACAAAGAAATTGTGGCCTACGTTCAAAACAAAGATTCACCTGTTGAGGAAGATAGCAACGAAGAATATGTTTCAAGCCCTGAAAATATTGGTACGAATCGAGAAATAGAAGGAATGCTGACGAAGTGCATCGAATGGTATGAGAGACAGAAAGAAGCAGAGTTATCAAAATTAATTGTAATACGACAAATTCGCCAGTTGGCTGTGGAAAAAGAAAAGAACTCGTTGGTAGAAAAGAAGATAACCCACTTTTTCAAGAAATAAATTTGGCATTTTACATACATAGGCCTACATACATATTAGTGTAATTAAGTAACGTTTTCTAAATTTTAATGTGATTTTTTGTAGTGTTAAGTGATACATAGTTAAAGATTCGTTTCATCGATTTTGCAAATGTATACTTCTTCGATTGTAATTTTATATTCGGTAACGTGTACTGTGTTTTGCGTTCTACAAATTAGAAAATGTAAGTAGTACAACCATATACAGAATTTCTGAAGTAGTATAAAACTAGATACGTAGACTAATACAAATTTACTGTAGTTATATGACTTAGAATTACTTATTGTGTTTATCGTTAATGTAAGTTTCATTTATGTAATTCGACTTTTATGGAACTAATATACGTACGAGTATGTTATTTATTAACCGTTCATAGCAAATTCCATAATTCGTCACTTTCTGTATTTCGTCACTCCTTTGGTCCCGAACGAGACGAATTAGAGAGGTTCCACTGTATTTATAAAATTAATAGATAAAATCATTTCAGTAATTGTCATGACATACAAACTTGGTTTACATCTCTGATAAAATATGTTATAATTGTGTAATTTTAAGTGTCGTGAAGAGCTGATGATGAGTAAAGCCACAAAACTACATCTCAATTTTGGAAAGTGTTCTTACTCATTCTTTGACCATTTCTGATGGTTTTTAATAATTTAATTTACAAAAAAATTAAATAAGAAATTCATTAAACGGTGGATATATACTACAATGTTTAATAAATTACATTAAAACTAAATAAGATGTTTGGGCCAGCCCAGTCAGTCAGTTGGTATAAAGTCGCTATTAAATGTTAAGCAACAATGGTAAGGCAAGTGACTTTGTACGGTGACTGGCTGACAGCCATTCCTGAAAAACTCCATTGGGGGTCCCTGTTCAAAAATTCATGCCGAATCACATCAAAAATACAGCAAAAAGTAGAGATAAATTGGATGGTTGTCAGTAAAGTACGCTTCCCGATAACAAATAAAAGCTAAAAAAACTAAATTACCATGCAAATGACTTCAGTGAAACAAGAATTATGAACTAAAAGCGGGAAATTCCTTTTACACTTTACTTCTGATACCAATGAACACCATAAAAAAGTTAAATATATATGAGTACATACTAAGAAAAATAAATCCAATATTCTCCAGCAATTTCCCTGATTTGCATTTTATACAAACGTGAAATACAGTATCACTGACTCGCTACTAATTTATAACAAAATTTCCAGAACTACTTAAGCTTACAAAATTAAAAATTGCAGGTTATAATTTGGTCATAAGTGCAATGAAAGGATTTCGAGAAATTCTACTTTTAAAGTACAAAAATGAAAATCCTATATATGGTGAGTGTTACAATACTAAGTTTGCCAGAACAATTTTTAGTTGTTTATTAAATATAATAAAAGTTTATACCATTAATAAAAAAGTAAGCTTGTCTGAAATACTTCAATATACCCAACCAATATACGGGCTTGTGACGCCAAAAACCATAAATAAAATGTTATTACAATGTGCTACAGAACATTTCCTACAGAGCTAGTACAGTCCACTAGAGATAGCACGATAGTCTCTGAATAGTAGTAACTTTTCTGAATAAAAAGTCCCTTTTCGAAAGTAAAATTTCCCTTTTAATTATTCTTACAAAATATTATAAAATTCTTTGTTTTGCAATTTTGAAAATCACATGGAATTTTACATAATTATTTTACTGGCATTTGTAATTGTTGCATTCAGTAACTTATGCATTCAATACTCATGTTCTAGTGAGAGCGATAAACTTTTTGATTGTGATTAAATAAAAATTTCGTTTACTGTTTTAGTTACTTTTGTTCAGTTATGTAATAAATTTGATTTCTATTTTCCGTGTGTTATTGGAAAAATCATTACTTTTTCTTTTCCATTATAAATTTATACTTTAAAACGCTTTCATTCATAACAAAGAAAATTAACACAAAAAAATCGCTTAAGTGACACTGACGCATGAGCACATTACAAAATTCCCTTTTTTTATTCCATTTAAGTAATACTATCATGCTATACCGAATGGGACTGTACTGTGCATCGGGCCAAGTATAGACAATATAAAACAGCGTTTTCAAACGGGAAGCGAGAGATGGTAGCTAGTAAGCCATAAACTGAAAACCAAAACATTCTTCTTGATTTGTATATAATAAACTACAGAAAAATGTAGGCAAAAACTGGAAAATAATGATGCTATATAACAAGTTAATCTTTCTAAATATAAAATATCAATTAACTTTTTCAAGGTCAAACAAAACCTGCCATAAATAAAAGAAAAGACACAAAAAAATTAAGATAATAAACTCGTTTAAGAAAATCACTAATCTTAAAATACGCATAAATATAAAATAAGAAAAAAACACATTTTATATACCAGGCTAGTTTCTTTTTTAGTAATTACCAAAGGAAAAATAATAAAAATTGCATTTAAAATTGTAAATATAGAGTAATGGAGCTAATTAATGAATGCCAATTCTTAATCCGTGTAGTAATAAAGCGGCCTGTACTATTAATCTCAGTTAATGACCAATATACAAATAACATACAAATGAACTTTATTTACGAGTAATAAAAATATAAATAATATAAATATTTACTATAATAATTATTTAATAAAAAACTGTTGACATTTCTATAAATTTTAAATTCTGGGGTTATATTCAAAGAAAATTTATTTACGATAAACGAAGTACAATGTTACATCAATTTAATTAACTAAATATAGTAATATTAAGTAAATATTAAACTAAAACGCAATTATGACAGATAATTAAGTGATATCAAAATATAAATTAATTATTCTTCAAAATAATTGAAGAAAATCTAAATATAGATAATATAAAACATAAATGAATGTTTTCAGAATAGTTTCAAGCAATTTAAATTAGCAATTATTACGAAATTAAGAAAAATGAAATCGAAAATCTGGTGTGAAAGACTCACACGACTTTCTCTTGCCAATGTAAATAATTACAAAGAGAGTATTTTTTTATGTAAATAATTACCCGTGTAATCAATATAAAATGAAAAACAATCAAAGTTTATTCATGAATTAATAACGAAAAATGAAATCAACTTCTGTGAAAATCACACAAACCAACTAGCCTACTACTACTTCCGGTAGACCGATTTTGATGAAAATTTTCACGACGGAATCCCTAGTGGTACCCAAGTTAAAGTTTCAACTTCGTACTTTATTCCGTTATTGAGACATTTTGTTCACACGCACGCACAGACAATCGCTAAAAACATGTTTTTAAGAACAGGTGACCTGAAAACGTGTATTTCCGGTGAAAACTCGACATGAAAACAATACTTTCCTTCCCTATACATTCATATAAGCCAAGAGACAGTAAAAATAATGCTTTGTCAAGAAAACCCTTAAAAATTTTCAAATGCCTGGAAATGTCTTAAATTTTTGAGACTTGCTGCTTAAGCACCGTAATTGCTGCTTATGTCCGTAACTAAATTATAATATAAATAGAGCTACCTCAAAATTGAATTTATAAAAATGATCCATCGAAATTTTACCACACACGGCTCTCTGCAATAATTTACACAACTACACCTCGATAATAAAGGACTTAGCTCATAGAAATGTTCCAAAAGTAAGAAGACTGAAAAACAGAGAAGTAGGGATCTACTGTAGATTTAATATTATCACAACATGTTGTACATTCACATCACAACTAATGATAAAATCATATAGAAACAGTGTCATATCAAAAGACGCAACTCCTGCAAACTACCTGCAGCATAGATTAGTAATTTAAGAATTTAATCAGCAGGTAATTGATTTTCTTTATTTATAAATTCACGTCATATCTGTTTTCTTTGCTTTAAGCTTTTCTGAATCATTTGGTAGTTGAACATGATTTTATAGTTCCAAATTTACTATAAAGAATAAATAATTCTTGGGTGGCTCAGTAAGCACCCGCTCTAGATAAATAAGAAGAAGATTCTGGGTTCGATTCATCGATTTCCGGTTAAAGTTTAAAAAAGTTATAGACTTCCGATTTCCGCACAGCGTCCTACCCCAGTATAATCGTTAATGACCTAAATTTGACGTCATTTAAATAAAGTTATAAAAAAATGCCAAGGTGTCAATAAAAAAAAATGTTAAACAATTTTTGCATACAATTTAAAATTGTAAACCTATCTAGACGGAACATGAAGTAATCGGCCTTTTGCTAAAAATAGCCAACCAACCAGCATAAGGAATTATGACATCATACTATAGTACTTAAATAAAAGACAATAACAAATATTGTTTATAAGTAATAAGCATTATATTAGAAAGGGCGCCCACTTTTCTGAGGTCATAGTCTACACGTTGTAGTTTATGGAATCGAAGTTTCTTATCACTGAATAGCTACCCACTTATCTCAGAATATTCATCTAAGTCTGCGCGAATAAACTTACGTCACTGTTCTACGTCATAATAGTAACTCATACCTATTCTATGAATCATAATTCTGGTTAAAGACAAATAAAATACTTGAGTATTAAATGTCAATAAATATTTAAGTACAGAGAAAAGCCGTCTCCTTGGCGTGGTGGTTTGTGTGCTTGACTATAAGGCGTACAGTACTGGGTTTGAAGCTACGTTAACGTGTACGAAGTTAAAACCCACCGTTCTATAATCCATAACAAAACCAAAAAGGACCGAGAAAGTATTTAAAAAGAGTGTAAATACCAGAGAACCGTACATTCTGTTGCTACCCCTTGATACAAAATTTCTTTAGGATACATCAGAAGTATAATTGTATAGAAAAGTAACCCTCAAACTACATTAAGTAAATTTTTAGTTCAATTAGAGTAAGTCAAGAAAGAGCTGAGTATATTAGAATCAGAATATAAATCATTTTATTATTTTAAGGGATGGGGGTCTGGACTTAAAAGAAGAAAATTACCGATAAATTGGAGGCGTTCGAAATATGGTCATATTGAAGAATTTAGAAATTTAGTGATCCTCAACCTTTTTTCAGTTGCGTACCCCTTACAAAATTATTTTTACCAATTGTACCCTTGGATTAGATTCTAATCTAGAGACAATAATAAAAAAATCAAATTAAAATAATGAGTACTGCACTATATTTTGAGATTACATTTTAGCACTACAATTTTGATAAAAAATACTTTTAACTAAAAATGTTTTTAAATTCAACTTGTCCATTAGTTTTTTCATTTGTATAAAAAAGTAGATTTTTGAAAAATGTAACTTCTTTTACTTGCACATTAACGGGAGCCTGTCCTTGCTTTACTGCACACAGTTTTCTGAAGTTGAGCCCAAAAGAAACCAAAGTACAGTATCATATCTGGGGCAGCATCCAACTGTTCCTGCATTTGTTTTTTATGAAAACGTTCGATGAAAAAGCACTTTCCACCAATACAGAGAATGGAAAGGCAACAACACCTTCATTACCAAGTCAGACAGATGTTCATATTCACTGTTGAGATCCAACCAAAAGGTAATGAAAGGTTTTGTCTTGAAATCTGATTTCAATGCGCTGTTAGTAACAATGTCAATCAGAATTTCTTTATTTGGTGTAACATTCGACTGCGCACACAAGTAAATCAAAATATTTACTCGTGTGGGTGCTTTTTGTTTAGTTAAAAGTCAGCCTATTCGTTGTACAAATCCACCATTACAAATTTTATTTCCACGAACGTCCTAGCGACCCATTGCGAACTGCAGGTTGAGAACCGAGCGAGATGGATCGGGTCACAAACAAGAAAAGAAAAAAAGGTAGTAAGAACCATAACGATTAGAAAGTTCCAATATTTGGGCCATGTGTTGAGAGAGAAAATACAGATTACTCAATAAATATTCTAAAGAAAATTACAGAAAAAGAGGTCGGGGTGGAAGATGCATACTCTGGCTGAACAACTCGAAAATGTGGTTCCACTAATTCGTATAGAGCTGCACCGTCCAAAGTAATGGTTGCCAAGATGATTGTCAATCTTCATAGACGAAAAGAAGAAGATACAACTTAATGGTACAATGAGCTACAGGGTTGAAAACCTGATTTTTACGAAGAAAAAAGCATTAAAGTTATTCGGGTTTTGATCGGAAAAATATTTAAAAAGTGGTGGAACAGAGAGAACAGCATCGAAAGAAAGTAAAGAAGCAAGTTACGAATAAACGATTTATTTTAAAGCAAAACGTTTGCAGAAAACTACCAAAGAAACGGATGAAAAGAAAAATAAGTATAAAATGCAGTATAACGTTCATAATGGGCTTAAGGCCCTTAAAATGAAGAGACATAGATAAAAGTAAAGGATACAATGGGATATGGCTGAGACCTGCCAAAATAAGATATTCGAAGAAAATTTGATATTGTTGCCATGACAATAAGAGAAAAAAAGAATAACATGGTTACATGGTTATATTACAACATACGACAGCACCATTATCAGTAATTTATAGTTGTTTTCTTTTGAAGCAAGCATTTCTTCGGTTAACAAATAACAAATGCGTCATCTAATAAAGGAGGGAGATGAAAATGTAGTCAATTTATCGATCACCGAGTAATAGAGAACCAATTAAAAGCAAGGAAAACAATAAAGAAAAATAAATAAATGTAAAAAAGTGGTTTTGATACGTCAGAGAAATTTAACTGCGGAGTTTATGGAAACTGCTATTGAAAAATCTAATCTAAATCTAATCTAATCTAATCTAAAAATCTAAGATGATTTAAATCAAGGAAGGACTTTTTAATCCACATGATTATACAAACATAAAACGTGTTGTAGTGAATACAAATATCTTCATATAATCAGCTTAAAACATTAATTTTTTTACAAATATACAAATTTTGATGTTAATTATCATATATTTTTTTGTATCCGAGGCGGCGAGAAAAACTCATGTTCACACCCTCACGATAGAGTAGTAGTGTTGGACTCAATGGAGGCGTCCTCGTCAGTCCCAAGGAGGCTAAAACCGCCTACCAACCAAAAACCCACCGCCTGGCCACTTGATCCGACAAACTGCAAAAATCCTCCATTTTTCTCGGAATTGTTAATATACCTAGTACTAAAAGGGAAATGTGGGATTCATATTTAGCACACGGTCAGCGGGGCGTCGAAGGGAATCGTAGCCTAAGGCTGGGCGCACATGGTCCGTGCGATCGCACGGACTATATCATCCGTGCGAACGCCCGGACCGGGCGATGTAAAGTTGTCCAGCGCACATAGTCCGTGCGATGCACGGATGTTATGTCCGGGCGCTCTGTTATTTCTGTCTTGTACTCCCCTTTTCACTCATAAAAAAGCGGTCTTTCTTGACTTATTGAAGATAGCCAGCTTTATTTAAGTTATCGGACACAATTTTCAGACAGTTTGACCTAAAGTTATTAGTTTTAGCAATTTTTACTAATCTGAAAAAGCATTTGACCTATTAGATCACCCAATTTTATTATGGAAATTAAAATACTACGCGTATCTAACACTTTCCTGCAATAGCTCTGTAAAATTGATCGAGTCGTTTCTTAAAAACCGATCACAGTGTAAGGAGATTGATGGACCCAAAACGGGTTCATTTAAATCAAACTGTAAATTTTCTACTAGCGGAATACCACAGGGGTATATGATTGTCCCTCTATTGCGACATATATTTATTAAATAAATTAATAAATCTATAATTAAATTAATTAAAATCTCCATATTTTCTACTGTAATTAATTTCGTTACTGTAATGTTTTCTGATGAAAAGAGCAGTTAAAACGGCAACTAATAACGTAATAAACAGAATGTGTAAATGGTTCTCTTGTAATAAATTAGAATTAAATATAAACAAAACTAACTACATTCAATTTCCTATTACTTCACATCTGATAACTCTAGTACCAAGTATCGTTTTGAAAGAAAATATTTGAAAAAGGAACGGACACCTAGGTCTTAGCGTTTACGTAGATGAGAACCTAACCTGGAAATCACAGAGTACCTATTGAACCGTCTTCGCTCAGTGTGTTTTATTTTGAAAAATCTCCGGAAAATCTTGTCGGAATAAGACAAATATTACATATTTTGCGTTATTCCACTCTGTACTCAGGTATGGGGTTACGCAGGGGGGCAACTCAACCGAATAAAGATTTTGCGCATACAAAAATACCCAGTTAGAATTATCTCAAACATCCCAAGCCATTTCTTGCCAAATATTGTTTGTTAAATACAATGTTCTCTTCTTACCGTCTCTTTATTTATAAAACATTTTAAAATTCACGTAAAAGGAAATTCGCACAGTGTTATTTACAAAAAATAAGTACATTCATAACAATGAAACTCGCCACAACGATGACTACAGAATTGAAAAAGATAGAACTTTAAAGTTCTTGAAAGGAATTCACTACCGTTCGGTTTTAAAACAAATTACCATCTAAAATGAGATTCCTTAATTTATAAAACTGTGATCGGGAAGAAAATAGGTTTTTTTAAATAAAACATCTACTATATTCTAATCAGGAGTTCTTAAATTATCTTATAAATAATGCTCTTCAAATGTAATCTGTGTAGAATTATAACATTAGATATTATAACATTGTATAGTAGTATAAATAACAAACACGGAATGCCAATGTACAGTTTTAGTAAAGTTTAAGTAGACTAGTAATTAAACTTCCTAGTTATTTTCGTAGTGAAAACATTAAAAAAACGTTCAATTGTTTGTTAAAATAGTTTTTTAATGTAGGCCTATAGGCTATACGTATTTATTTGATTACCCTATGTCTATTCCTTTTTTGGTCGCTGACAAATAAGATTTTATTTGTTTATTTATATTCCTTATTATAGGCTTTCTTGTATGTATAACTAATTAACAAATCTATCGATATATTTTCTCTGCATTTTAAAATATGTAGGCCTAATATAATTAAATATAGTAAATATAATATATATAAATATAGTACAAAAAATATGTAGGCCTACTGCGAATACTATGTACTGAATCAAGTGTAGTCAACTAGACAGCGCACGGATGAATAACGCACGGATCAGTGTGCCATCACTCATTTGAAACAATGGTCTGCTAGATGTAGTCATAGCTTCATCCGGGCGTTCGCACGGATGAGTTGAAGCGGGAAGGTCCGGGCGCTTTTTCGCCCGGATCCGTGCGGCGCACGGATCTGGGCGTCGCACGGACCATGTGCCATCCCCAATGCTTCTCCATTACCTGCTTACTTGTCCGTGCAGCGCACGGACATATCATCCGTGCGTCGCACGGACCATGTGCCATCAGCGTAATCCCACCCTCCCGTCCAAGACCAACACTCACTCTCTCACTTTATTCATCTCTTTCTTTCATCACCGGCTCATATCAGTTAATATTGTCATATTTTGCCAATAACAGGAAGGTGGAGTGTTAAATTATTTGCACTCGATCTGCTAGTTCCAGGGCTACAAAAAAATTAGTTCTGTTTCTTATCACATGGTCAATCAATTACCAGATTGAAGTACTTAAGAACAGAAGAGGTAGCGGTGTAAAATACACTAGTCAGAGTTACCTCCTCTGAGAATTCTGAATTTCGTTACACAGCCAGACCATATGGTGAATGAAGAAGGTGTCCACTTGCAGAGTGGAAAGTATATAATTTTCAGAGGGCCTGGAATGCTGATAAGCATACTTTTCCACTCAAAGACTAAGGCAAAAGTAAATTACCTCACTCCTTGTTTTACTTAGTACAGCCTCTAGAGCAGCAGTCGGTAACCTTTTGACCAGAAGGAGCAAATCCAAATTGTAACACAAACACTGCGGGCGCATTTAAAATATACTACCGTTTAAGAAAATTTCATTGCGAAAAGTAGGCTACATATATGCAGTCCACATAAGCCTGCATACACTCTTAAAGTCTAAATTAAGCGCGACTCGTGTAAAATAAACTTAATAAGCTTACGTGTTTTAATTACAAATAATAACAATAGAAAATGCGTCCCGATGCATTTTTATGAGCCGGTCAAACACGCCTATACGGACCGGACCTGTTTTATAATTAAAACTTTACTAATTATTAATACCCGAAACAAAACTTCTAAGAGGTTTCACCGTCGCAGGGTTGCCGACCCCTGCTGTAGAGGTTTATAAATAAACAACCTTTCGATTGATGACCTACACAACATTATCATATTAATGCTATAGGACCATAAGCTGATAAAATCTACCTGGCCTAAATTACAAATATGTTCAGCTAAATTAAGTTTGGACTAATATTTTAATTAATAAAATTTACAAATTCACAGAACATAATTTTCCTCAAAGTTAATTAAAAGTGCTTGTAGGTTAACAAAAGACAACAGAGGGATGTGTGAAGAAGAATTAATACACCCTTAGTGTATGTAAACGAAAAGTAAATGACATAACACTGACAAATGAGGCTGGTGACCTATTTCCCTTGTCTAACCTAGAAGTGGTTGGATGACGTCATTCCAAAAAGTCAAGCAGTCTCTAAAAGCGAAGTGAAGTAATCTTGACAAAAGCAAACCTCACCACCTCAAACCATCAAACACAAAACGTGGCTGGGTTTTCAATGCAAAATACCACCCAGTTAAACATTTTACCTAAAGAAACAACAATCTAATTTATTAGAATTTTATATTTTTCTTTAGATATATGTCAATCGCTTTACGTAATTTGGTCGAAACAATAATCCTATTTTATATAATTTGTTTTGAATTAAATTACTAGTTCATGCCAAATGATCGTTAGGCGTAATAACTTCTCCATTTGCCTTACACTTCCAGGTACAACAGTACAAAAAAACACGACCTTAATAATCCACAGTTTCCAAAATCATGATAATGATTTTCGACGCAGAAAAGTGTTATTTGTTCAAAATATTTTTTTTTATTCAATATTGTGTTCTTTGTCTAATTATAATAAAGAAACTCTAAGCAGCCAAATATGGGTTACTGGGTTAAAAATATAATACTAAAATAAAACGAGTCAAGAAAAAAGCTAATAAACACTTGTAAATCTGTTTAGTCATTCTCTGCGATTGTCTCGGAATAAAACTTCAAAATAAAACAGTAGACAAATAACTGGGTCAACAAAAGCCACGTCGAATTTAAAATATTTAAAACACAATTTATGTTTACTACAAAAGACTGAATAAAATGTGTTTAATTTCTTTCTTCTGTTTTTTCCTCCGATTGTTTTGTACATAGCGCAGTCGGTGTAAGTTGAAAATACAAGATAAAAAGAAGTCAAATCTGATCAGAGTCTAATTCGGAATATCTGACACGTATGAACAATACCTCACCGGCCCGACTAACAAATGTGAAATAAATTTTTTAATGACTTCCTCCGTGGCGTAATGGTTACCACGCTAGCCTACAATGCGAAACATTCCAGGTTCGATTACCTGCTAAAATTAGTAAATTATTAAGTAAAAATCCGCCCATCCAGTTCCAAAACACACCGTAATCGCTAACGACTAACCTGTTGACGCCTTTTAAAATAAAAAAAAATAAAAATAAAAAATCTGGTGTGAAACACTCACACAACTTTCTCTTGCCAATGCAAATAATTAACTTACCTATCTAGTAGTACCTATATAACGTAACATTAGTAATAAAACATTATAAATAAACAAAAAACTAACCTCAAAAAACATCCTAATTTTAATCATATGAGTGAATGATGCAAAATGAAAATCAACTTCAGTTTGGCTTAATAATACAGAAAATCACTCTTTGGCGCTAAACTAGGGTCTGTAGAGAAAAACGCTTAAAATAAAAGTTGTAGGTTTTTAATTTACTATAAATTTGATTGTATACAACACTTTTGTGGTAAAATGCATACTAAGTCCGAAATCTTAAAAAAAATCATTTTTTACTACAGTTTCATAAAAAAACAGAAAGTCACCTACCTCTAAACTAAGCGTTATAAAAAGAAATGTTAGAAATAAAAGATATAGGTAGGTTCTTACACTTTCTACAACTTTGCTTGTACACACTTTTGCCCTAAAATGCATATTAAGGCCGCAAGAAAACAATTTTTTTCTACGAGAGCACGACCTCCCCAAGAATTTCAGCAGACATGGCGCCTACCCTATCTTGTAGAGCATAAAAATGTAGTAAATGAAGCAATTTAAAAAAAATCGTAGGAACGTTTTTAAGAAAATTGCAAACCAGTGGAAAAATGAAACGAATATTTACTACTTCCGGTTGAACGATTTTGATGAAAATGTTCGTGTCGGGTTCTCTAGTCGTTCCTAACTAAAGTTTAAAGTATAAACTTCGTACAATGTTCCGTTCTTGAGATATTTTGTTCACACAGACCAATTGCTAAAACATGTGTTTTTGGATTCAGGGGGTCTGAAAACGTGTAGATCCGGTGGAGACTCAATTTCGTAAAATCGACACGAAAACAATACTTTCCTTCTTTTATATTCATATAGGCAAGAGAAAGTAAACATAGCAAAACGAGCACCTATGAGAAATGACAGTACCGCGCGCACGTCCACACACGCGCGCACGCACACACACACACACACACACACACACACACACACACACACAGGCCAATCGCTAAAAACATGTTTTTTGGATTCAGGGGGTTTGAAAACTTGTAGATCCGGTCAAAACTCGATTTCGAAAAATCGACATGAAAACAATACTTTCCTTCCTATATATATTCATTCAGGCAAGAGAAAGTAATAATATTGTCACATCAATTATTTAAATCTTGAAAGGATTACACATAGCTGATAACAAGTATCAAGAAATCACGGAAAATTGACCGCGGTAACTTTTTCATTAAACTCTCGGGATTTAAAACTTATAAAACCCACATAATGTTTTTATCAATCTTCAAAAAAATTTAAGATTAAAACAAAACACGTTCCAAAGTACCCAATTCTTAATTGTTACAGCGTAAATTACATTTTGGAGGATTTTATTTTAATCTTCGTAAGAATGAGTAATTAAAATTATCAATAAAAAAAATATGAACTTTGAAAAATAACAAATAAATACTGGATTAAACAAACAAACTTATACGATAAAAATTATTTATTTTCTATTATTAAATTTACTACTATAACCTATTTTCATGTTTAGGCTGGTCGTTTTAGTGGAGCGATTTGATTCCATTCCTTTGTCTAAGAAACACGTCCGATACTTTTTAAAACATTAACAGTTTATCAATAATAGATCATTTTTTCACAATAGTCAGTACTTTTTAGTTATTTATTTATATTATTAGAATTTATACATGCAGTTCTTTTTTTATACCTAACCAGAAATAAATTTTGTTAAGTCAATAAGCCAATTTTTTCAAACCCATTTTATCGAAACGATTTACTACGTTCTCCGATTGAGTATAGGCTATGTAATAGGCCTATTATACTTTTTGTTATGCCCATAACGGGCAGGTGGAGTGTTAAATTAATTGCACTCAGTCTGTTGGTTCCAGGGCTACAAAAAATAGTTATGTTTCTTATCAGATAGTCAGCCAATTATATGACTGAACTATTTAAGAACAGAAGAGGTAGAGGTGTAAAAGACACTAGTCAGAGTTACCTCCTTTGAGAGTAATGAATTTCACTATACAGCCAAACCCTGCGGTGAATGAAGTTAAGGTGTCATTTGCAGGGAGGAAAGTGGGTGCTTTTCGGAGGACCTGGCATGCTGATAAGCATACTCTTACAACTCAGTGAGGAAGGCAATAGTAAAACACCTCACTCCTTGTTTTTACTTGGTAAAATCTGTAGAGATTCAAACCAGCTTTCGGCTCCTGACCTAAACAAGACGTACTTTTTGTAGAAATAATTATTCTTTTGTCCCTTGATTTTTAAATCAACTATTTTAAAAAATCGACAAAAATAATTGCCATACCTTTCAGAGACCGACTTAGTTATGTTTACGAAAAACATTTTTAAAATTATATTTTTTTTTACAGAAGGGTTGCGTTACAAATGGGTTTGCAAAACACTCGATGAATAAAAATAACAGTCAATATAACTACAATATGGGACTTTTTGTATTTTTCGTTGAAACATATAGCAATAATATTTATTCCTGTAGGGTTAATTATATTTTATTATTTCTCAGGCGCAAGTGATCGTAATTAAAAATAATTTATTTTTCTTGGGTAGGCTCTATCGTTTAGAGAATACGATAGAGAAAGCCCATTGTCAAAATTGTAGCTCCTCGAAATGTGCGCTGCTTTAGTGTTATCATCCCCCTTTTACTACTCAGGTGCAAATGATCGAATGCACATGTTTTAGTTTCTCTGAAAACATCTAAGATAAAAATACGCCGAGTTTTAGCTCTCTAGGGGACCGGGAAGTTAGTGAATTAGTGATGAGTCAACTAGTGAACATTTTTGCAATTACACGCAGTACAGATTTAGAGATAATTTAAAAAAACCGGAGGTTTATATCAGTAATGTTGAAAGACGAAGGGCTTTGATTAAACTTCCAACTAGGATCAAGAAATTTTAAAGCAATTCCATACCTTACCATACAAGAATGGGCTAAATATGTATAAAATTTTTATACGACTAAAGTAAATAAATCTACTCTGTCTTGCTATACGGCAAGAAAAAGTCGTGTGAATGTTTCACACCAGATTTTTGTAACTAAAATCTACCAGCTGATTGACTGGGTCAGCCCACTGGCCTTCGTTTTATTTGATTTGTTAAAACGGTAAGAATCAATTGTGTAGATTTGGTTGTAGATTCTCAAGAAAGTACGAGGTGTGGCTATTAAATAACGAGACTGACGTTGTAAAAAAAATATTTTTATTTTATACACAATCACTTATTGTCACGTTCAATATACACTCCTTCTGTATTCCTACAACGCTCCATGCAAATTTTACATTGTTGGAAACAGTGCTGGAAGTCATCTTCAGTCAGCTCCTTCAGGACACGTGCTGCTTTCTCTTTTACAGCTTCCACAGACTCAAATCTTGTCCCTTTTAATGCAGATTTCACCTTAGGGAACAGGTAGAAGTCACATGGTGCAAGATCTGGTAAATAAGGTGGATGTTCTAACACCGAGATGCTGTACTTGGCTAGGACCTCTTGACAGATAACGCGGAATGAGCTGGCGCATTGTCTAGGTGGAGAACCCATGATTTATCCTTCCACATTTCGGGGCGGTTTTTCCTTACTCTTTGACGACGTTTAGAAAGTACCTCAAGGTAGTAATATTGATTAACTGTTTGACCTTCAGGAACCCAATAAAGGTACACAATCCCATGGATATAAAAAAAACAATCATCATTGCTTTAAATTTTGACTTGCTCATTCGAGCTTTTTTGGCTCTCGGTGAAGTTGGGCTCTTCCAGTGCATGGATCGACGCTTCGTTTTCGAATCATAAGTAAAAAACCACGTTTCATCACATGTTATTATCTTCTACCAGTTCTCTAAGGTGAAATCTGCATTAAAAGAGATAAGATTTGAGTCTGTGGAAGCTGTAAAAGAGAAAGCGGCACGTGTCCTGAAGGAGCTGACAGAAGATGACTTCCAGCACTGTTTCCAACAACGGAAAATTCATATGGAGCGTTGTAGGGATAGAGAAGGAGTGTATATTGAAGGTGACAATAAGCGATTATGTATAAAATAACAATAAAATTTTTTTACGTCAGTCTCGTTATTTAATAGCCACACCTCGTATGTTTGGCTTGTCGTACCATCCACGGTACTTAAGATTTGTTGATGTACAAGAACAGGTATTACTACTACATACAACGATACTTTGTATACCGCTATTACTATAATAGCAACAAGTTCGTACTACGTACTATTTATTTCTGCTGCTAATAGACCAATTATTGATCTATTTTTATCAAGATTGCGGAAAGTAAAAATGATTTCCCTTTACTTACAAGTTAATTTAGTACTATTTATACACAATGACAAAGTGTTAATTCTACGATTACAATTTTGTTTATATTAAACTTAAGCCTATACGATACTACGAGACAACCAAGGTGCTTTGGTGAAGGCAAAACACATTAAGAATTACCTTCGTTTAATATTTATAATAAAATATTAAGTCCATACCGAGTTAAATGAGTGACGTAAAAGAAAATAAATATTATTTTTTTATTAATTCATGTTCAATGTCAAAGTATTTACAAGGCTTAAGTGCAAATCGAATTTGCAGTATTTTAAAAATACCGTTGCTATAACAAATAATACCAAATTAATATTCTTGAAGTATTTTACAATGCATTATGAATTACTTTTTATTATCTTCAATCATAACTTTCTTTTTCAATGTTTAATTCTGGATCGGAAATAAATTTTTAACCAATAAATTTACAAACTGATCTACTACAATAATAACTTCGTTTATTATTTGCTCGGAATTATTTTTGCTCTTAAAAACTTCGTTTGACTTTTTATTCTCTTTATTCTACATTCAAATTTTACTGCACTAAGAAAAAATAATAATCACAAAAAAATAATTGAGCAACTTTTCGATTTAATAGGGGAGTCTACAAAAAAAATTATTTTAAGGAGTAGGAAGCTCATATTTTAACATCATTGGAGACACAAAGGAGAATGTTTTGCTAAATTTGCATAGTTCTATGACAACCGCAACCCCTCCCCAAGAGGGAGGAGTGGAAATTCAGTACTTTCTACTTTCTACGTCCCAAGTCCTATTCCTGCATCCATCTAGCCACTGATCGCCCAGGAACACACCTTCCTTTTGATCAGTAACTTTTGACCAGTCAAGAAACCCTATACGGAGACGTATTTCGAAGATATCGGGCCATTTCCGGACGTCATGACTGTCTCCTTAAGGGAACCTTCTCCTAATTCTCGCCTAGCATCCTTATTTATGAATCAATCCTTAACAGCCCTTAACGCTTCTCACTTTGCTTTCTTTTGCTTTAATTTTTTTACATCCTACTATTTTGCTCATTAATACTAATGCAGACGAAAAGTGATGAAAAAAATGTAACATTTCTGTGATAATACTGTTCTATATACAAATGCATAGAGAAAAACCTGTAATAATAGAAGTAAGAAACTCCATGAAATCCGTGTTCCAAGAAAAAACTTTAATAGCCTATTAGGAAATAATCTATTGTATAAAACCAGAAGAAACCTGCATTGGGGCCTTATGTAATACAGAATAAATATCTTATGTTAAATCGAAAAGTAATCAAATACTACATAGATGGTTAATTAGACGCAAAACGCAAGATATTTAGAGAAATAAAAAAGCATTTTATATTACCGTACAGAACAGTTATTTCTATAAAGAAATGTAATTAATTTACAAGTTAGCTACAAAGCATTTTATTAAATTAGATTTATAAATAAATGTTAATAATTATCAACAATTAATTTAACTAACACAAATTGATGTACAAATTAAATAATAAATATAATTAATCGTAAATAACAATAGTTCAGTAGTTAATTTCTCTGATTAAATAAAAAGCTTATTAGAAATCGTCTAGTAAAATACAACAAACAGTGTGCCAGCTCATTTCCAATTGCTATATGGTATAATACTGTTCAGTTAAATATTAGAGAGGTTAGCTGTAAGGTGGCTTAAAGCCAGGTTCGAAGTTACTGCAGTCTAAAAGACACCACTACACAGAGATTATAATAATACTAGAAAAATATATACTAAATAATAAAGTATATAAGTACATTACTACTGTAAAACAACTGGCTTAAATCCAATTTTAAAATACAACTACTTCTACTACTTAAATACTGTACTGCAATGCTTATAAAAACACCTTCGAGCCGAGTATTTCACTTGTTAGTCAACTTAATACCGAACTATTTCTTCTAATACTGTATTCTATTCATTACAAAGATATACTAAACCCATCTGTTTATCAAGAATTTGTTAGTAGTAATCAATTAATAAAAAAAGACGTGTAAATACATAATATATATTTTGGGAGTTCTTTAGTCAGCTTGGCACCGACAATTATTTTCCATTCATACTAAATAAACCATAGTATTTCGCATATATGTTTGTGCCATACCAATCAATAAAATACTATATAGTCTTTAAATAAGTACTAAAAATACATAAATCCTATAATGTAACAATACAATAAATATTTTGTTGTTATCAGCCGAAAGGCTGGTTTGAAACTCTAGAGGCTACACAAAGTAAAATAAGGAGTGAGGTGTTTCTAATTGCCTTCTTCACTGAGTTGAAAATTATGCTTACCAGCATGCCAGGCGCTCTGAAAAGTATCTACTTTCCACCCTGCAAATAACATCTTCACTTTACTCACCACAGCGTCCGGCTGTATAATTAAATTCATAACTCTGAGAGGAGATAACTCTGTCTATACTCTATCCCATGGAAACGTGCAGCACGTCAAAACATAATTGTATTAAAATTGTGATTTAAATTAGCGCGATTCATTCGAGTTACAAAAAAATGTTCTTTATAAGCTTAATCAAATTAAAAAATGAAAAATAACTTATAATAATGATATAAGTCAATTATTTTACTTAAAAATAAAATTTTGAAAAAAAATCTGGTGTGAAACACTCACACAACTTTCTCTTGCCAATAGAAATAATTAACAATAAACCTAATATTAGTAATAAAACATTAGAAATAAACAAAAAACTAACCTCAATAAACATAACCTAATTTTAATCATGAGTGAAAGACGCAAAATGAAAATCAACCTCAGTTTGGCTTAGAAATACGGAAAATCACTCTTTCTCTCTAAACTAGGCTCTGTAGAGAAAAATGCTTTAAATAAAAGTTGTACATCTTTTAATTTCCTATAAAATTAATTATATACACTTTTGTCGTAAAATGCATTCTAAGGCCGAAATCTTTAAAAAATCAATTTTTCACACGTTTTCGTGAGAAAAAAACAGAAAATCGCAAATTACCGCTAAACTAAGCGTTATACAAAAAAATGTTTGAAATAAAAGTTGTAGAATTTTAAATTCTCTACAACTTTTATTATATAACGTTTTGCGCTAAAATGCATATTAAAGCCGCAATCTTAAAAAGAAAATGTTTTTACGTAAAAACAGCCTCACGCAGAATTTCAGCAAACATGGCGCCTACCCTATCTTGTAGAGAATTAAAAATTTAGTAAACCAGGCGATTTTAAAAAAAATCGTAGGACCAGTTTTTGAGAAAATCGCAAAAAAGTGAAAAATTATACGAATAAACTACCACTTCCGGTTGACCGATTTTGATAAAAATGTTCGTGTCGGGTCCGGTAGTGGTATGTAACTTAAGTTTCAAGTTTCAAGTTCGTACGATGTTCCGTTCTTGAGATATTCTGTTCACACACACACACACACGCACGCGCGCACACACACACACACACACACACACACACACACAGAGAGAGAGAGACCAATCGCTAAAAACATGTTTTTTGGGTTCAGGGGGTCTGAAAACGTATAGATCCGGTGAAAACTCGATTTCGAAAAATCGACATGAAAACAATACTTTCCTTCCTATATATTCATATAGGCAAGAGAAAGTAAAAATATTTATATTGACTAAATTCTTGTCGGACTATATTTTTAGCAAGTAGCGTACTAAATTTTGATTCTCTGCCTTAACCCACTTCCTCGATACCTAATAAGCTGCTTTGTAGAATTATCTTCATAGTTTCTGACATTTACCACGATATTTTCAATAATATTTTCACATAAAGTGTCCACTTGCCACGCTCTTTCGTCTTCTATGATTACATGTTAACACAATTTTTCTAAGCGTCTGCATATACTCTATTGACACCTTCTATTAACACATTTTTCACGTCACTTAACTGTTTTGTTGTTACTCCCAACGTAGCCTTAGACTTGTGCCCATATTAATTATATGGGGTTAAAGTTACAGTGGTAAGAAGGAGGTTGTAATACAACAAAAATTTTTCATTTAGCGATTTTGTTTATTATAAAAACATCCCGTCTGTCGCCGGTTGTTTTGACTGAAGGCGCGTCAAGTGAAACATAATTAGGCTACGCATCCTTTTTACTGACTTTCAACCCGTAGTCTGTTTATATCTGCTCCACGTTTCTGTGAGATATACTAAAGTGTTTTTTACATTTCTGCTTCTACTGTTCTTAAATACTTTAATCATATACCTAATTGGCTGGCCACGTGATAAGAAACAATTATTTTTTGAAGACGTGGAACTAACATCGAGTGTAAATAATCTAACACTCCACCTGCCTGTTATGGGCAATATTTACGAAATATAAAATCCGTAACAAGATACAAAACGTACCTACAATAAAACTAAATATGTTGTAATCTAAATATTGCTTTAAAGTCGTTATAAAATTTTCGAGTTAGCAACTAGAATGAATTCTGCAACATTATATATCGTGGTGTAACACATAACGTAGAAAGAAACAAGAAGAAATCATTATTGTTAAGAAGAGGAAACTGGACAATTTTGGTCATACAAAAAACGTCTAAAATGTGATTTGCTAAGGCTGGTTTTGAAAATACGTAAATATAAAAAGGGAGAGAACAGATGTTAAAGAAATTGTAAGCAGGTGCAAAATATCGTGGATTTTGAACGTAAGAGAGCGGTTTAATGAACTGCAAGACAATGATTTACTCTAACTATAGTAACCGAGATGAGGACTTATGGAATAGTAGTCGAGAACTTACCCAGGTGACTGAGTTTAATTTAATTTCATCGCCACAATTTCAGCCTATTCCACAGCTATTTTAAGACTATATAAAAAAATAATAAATTCAGAAATACTTAAGCAAAATAACAAATCTTCCTTAGATTTGTTTACCTTAAATTAAATATTAAAATGTTTTTATTTATAACAGACAATAACGTAGTAATAAAAATGAAACCCTGACATCCTTTGAAATTAGTACTGTAACGTAAACGCAGACTATTATAAAAACCTAAGGTCATTTCCTTAAAATAACGTATCTATGTTATTTAATATAAAGCAGCAAAAGTTGACCTTGCAAGGTTTATAGTCGTTCACTTTACAAGTTGCATAAACAAAAATGCAAACTATATTGGGATAGACTTCTAACTTTCAAATTAAAAAATAATAAATTTTAAATAATTCATTTATAAATTATTAACCTTATGGTTCAATGATTTTGAACAATAACAAAGGGTGGGAGTTAAATAATAAAAATACACGATGAAAAGTTTTTCCTGCATTTAAACAATATGGGATTGTGAAGAGTATTATTATTATAATATTGAGTTTCATGAGTAAAAATATTTGATATTGTGTGTAGTGAAATACATACTGTAGTAAATGCACTTTCATGTCATATTCAAGGACAATAATAAAAGAATGAATAAGATCAACATCACACGCTAAATCTTTTAAGTTCCTCGAATAATTCAAGGTACTGACAAGGATTCGCACATCAATTAAAGAAATATGATAAGCCGATCATATTTTGTCTAAAGTAAAAGACGGTTTGAATTACTTCAGGGTACAGGAAGTTTATTTCTGATCTGAACAGTATAAATAAAATTTACTGCATCTGATTGTAGATAAGGATACGGGTAGTTAATTAACAAAAAGCTTGAAGCTTGAATTTGCATAGAGACCTGCCTTTGGGTATTAAAAATTTATAAAATCAACCTTGTCGATACAGGGCTGAGGAAGATCTTTTAAATTAACTATAATAAATAAAAAATAAATCCTTAAGAAATTTTTCGTTTTTTTAAATTTATATTTTAAGATGTTGCTCGTAACCAGCAGGTAGAGTGTTAATTACTTGGATTCGATCTACTAGTTCCAGGAGTACAGAAAATAGTTCTATTTCTTATCACATGGTCAGCCAATTATATGACTATTTTTTCTTTTTGTTTTTTTGTTTAAAGTCCGACTGTTCTGCAATTACTGCTAATGCAGACGGTGAAGGATGAAATTGATTTTGTAACATATGAAAATATGCCGTACCAGAATGGGATCGAACCCAAGACCGCATGATGAGAAGCGAGCACGTTACCAACTACGCCAATGCGGCCGGCAAGAACAGAAGAGGTAGAGGTGTAAAAGACACTAGTCAGAGTTATCTCCTCTAAGAGTAATGAATTTCATCCTTATACAGCCAGACCCAGTGGTGAATGAAGTGAATGTCATTTACAGGGTGAAAAGTAGATGCTTTTTAGAGGACCCGGCACGCTGATAAGCATTCTTTTGAACTCAGTGAGGAAGGCAGGGTAAACCACATCACTCCTCGTTTTACTTAGTAAAGCCTCTAGAGGTTCAAATCAGCCTTTCGGCTGATGACCTAAACAACAATAATGGAAATGAGTTTCTGGAAAAAAATTTGTCAGTTGATATAGTACAAAATGATATTAATTTTAAACAGCTGATACTTATATCAGTAATTCTAAAAAGTCAAATAAAGTTTTAGTCGTAAGTTCTGAATTAGTTTTAGACAAAGTATTTACTTTTAAAATCAGTACCGGGCAATAATTTTGATTGATTAATTGAACGAGAAGAATAAGAGCCCTTCCAGTTTCTTAATAGCGCAGTTCTGGAGAGTCTATTATAGTACCCCATCATTTCGTGTTTACTCAGCGAGCGTAACTTCCCCTGAATAAGTTTCAAGAGTACGCACACTAAGCCTTCGAGTGGAAGATTGTTCTCCACGTTTGTAAGCACGATAATTGAGCATCGCCTACCAGCCAAAGTTTTTCCTATAAAGAAAATGAGGGAGGCCGATTTTGTTCTGCACCTCATAGCATACATCACAGGTCATCACTAAATACACCCAACGTAACGTAGATGATAGTGTTCCGGTATCTACCTAAGTTAGTACAGCTGCTAATGCACTTGAAATACAGACACACACACACACACACACACACACACACACACACACACACACACACACACACACACGACTGGATTTAAAAGTTCACTGCCTGTAAGCTACAGTCTATTTACCACTCCCTGACCGTACTTTTACATTGGGTACATAGAATTTGTTTGTACTTTTTGTTGAAATTAGAAAAACAAATATGTTTTAAAATTGGTTTTATTACAATGACAATAAAAAATAAAAATATTTGTCCTGGAATACGTTATCTTATTTATAATTTTTAAGCAATAAAAATAATAGTTATTCAGTAACCTCAAGTCAATTACAGATCAACCTATATGTTTA
Source organism: Catonia carolina (assembly GCA_035578175.1). Lineage (NCBI taxonomy): Eukaryota > Metazoa > Arthropoda > Insecta > Hemiptera > Achilidae > Catonia > Catonia carolina. The sequence continues at coordinate 90,866,162 of JAQMRL010000002.1, forward strand.
AATAAGCTTCCTAAGACAATTTTTATGGAAAACTAATTCATGATGTTTTAGTATAAAAGTTTATGTGCCAAGTAAATCAAGGGGGTTTAACTTATTCTTAAAAATTTTATTATTAAATAACTTTTTTCTTTTCAATTTTACGTCTGACTGGTTTGCAATTGCTGCTAATGCAGACAGTGAGAAGGATGATACATGAAGATGAGCGTTGAAAAAATGCCAGATCTGATCGGGAATCAAACCCCGGTGTAGACGCCAGTTGCGCTAACCACTACGCCAACGGGCCGGCCTATTATTATATACGAGAATACACTAAAAATTTGTGTGTACACTAAAAAAAAAAACACAAAAGTAGGTTAATAATAATTTCAACTCTTAAGGATCAATCACAGTACCTACAAAATAAATATTTTCTAAAATTTACCGCTCTAGGCTGCAGCGTACTTATAAACTGCATACACAAAGGATAAGAAAGTTAAGGTACGTAACTTGAGCAGCCGTCAGTAATATCCGAATTTCTTTTCAAACATTTAGCCTCCCAGGTGTTTTGTGCACCTTACAAGAATTTTCGATCAGGATACCCTAGAAGAGTACGTAAATGACTATTAGTAGATTATATTAATTAATCGATTAATCGAATTTAATAAGCAGAATTTGTACTCGGGTGTACCAATAAGTAAGATAATAAATACTGGTATTTTTCCAATACACTTAGTCGTTAAAAGGTAACGGAACAATGTATGCTATAATTTACATGTCAACCCAATATTCAAATGAATATTAATAGTGTTTTAGCAGAAAAATTCTAATTTCCATAGATAATGTAAAAATGTAAAATTAACAATTGAAATGTGACAACATGAAACCACTGACTTAATTAATTTTTATAAAAATACTATTTTGTGTATACATCCACGTGATAGTACATACAGTAGTAATAGCTTCTAGTGTAGTAAAAGTTGCCGAAATCACTTTTTATTACACGGGTTCACAAATTAAAATTTACTGGCTTTATTAATTGTGAACTACAAACAACTAATGTGCTCAAAGAAAGAACGTCGGAAGATGATTGCCAGCGATAATATTAGCCTACAATACAGACTAAGACGTCGGTGAGGCCGAGAAATGCCGTTAAATGGATAAACACCGGAAAGGTATACCCACCAAATGGAAATTTACGTTAAAAAATTGTGTGTGAAACACTCACACAACTTTCTCTTGCCAATGCAAATATAAAACAAATAATTATAATAAATAATATTAAAATAATTAATTAAAATTAAATAATTAATTATAATTATTAATAATATATAAAACTAATATTAGTGAGAAAAATTAGAAATAATCAAAAAACTAACCTCAAAAAACATTACCTAATTTTAATCATGAGTGAAAGACGCAAAATGAAAATCAACCTTAGTTCGGCTTAATAACACGGAAAATCACTCTTTGACGCTAAACTAGGCTCTGTAGAGAAAAATGCTTTAAATAAAAGTTGTAGATCTTTTAATGTCCTATAAATTTGATTGTATACTTTTGTCGTAAAACGCATACTAAGGCCGTAATCTTAAAAAAAATCAATTTTTTATAGATTTCCATAAAAAACAAAAAAATCTCCAATTACCGCTAAACTAAGCGTAATTAATTTTAAAAAATGTTTGAAATAAAAGTTGTAAGTTTTTAAATTGTCTACAACTTTTATTATATACATTTTTGCGCTAATGCTTATAACGGCCGAAATCCTTAAAAAACCATTTTTTTCTACGAGAGCACGACCTCCCCAAGAATTTCAGCAGACATGGCGCCTACCCTATCTTGTAGAGCATAAAAATGTAGTGAAGCAATTTAAAAAAAACATAGGAACGTTTTTAAGGAAATCGCAAAAAAGTGAAAAAATGACACGAATAAACTACTACTTCCGGTTGACCGATTTTGATAAAAATGTTCGTGTCGGGTTCTCTAGTCGTTCCTACCTAAAGTTTTAAGTTTCAGCTTCGTACGATGTTCCGTTCTTGAGATATTTTGTTCACACAGACCAATCGCTAAAACATGTGTTTTTTGATTCAGGGGGTCGGAAAAAGTGTAGATCCGGTGAAGACTCAATTTTGTAAAATCGAAACGAAAACAATACTTTCCTTCTTTTATATTCACATAGGCAAGAGAAAGTAAACATAGAAAAACGAGCATCTATGAGAAATAAAAGTACTGTAACTACAGAAGAAAGCTTATCAAAATTAGTCAAATATGTGATACGTAGGTTACAGCACAGACAGAATGAGAGACAGTATTTCCAAAACTAAGGCTTAGGCATAGAAAACCTTAAAAAGAGAGTTCCATAAAAATGATGATATAAATTTTTTGTACGATATTTTTCTTTGCACAAGTGAAAAGGTAATAAAACCTGTCAACTATGGAGAAGATTTAAGCAATCATAAAATATTATTCTGTAGTAAAAGCCGTATATGATAATATAATCGCAGTACAATCGATATATGAAAATATATAAAGAAATCTCATAAATTAAAAACATAACCATTAAAGAAAATAACAGGATCTCATTTTAATCAGTTATTAAACTAGAATATCACAACAAAAATGTTTTAAACAGTTGTGTAACTATGACAGAGATAAGTGAGATCTTGGATCATAGAAAATGTACTGTTAGAAACTTATGTTTTGATATGTAGTTGGGAAGAGTTCTTAAATAAGTCCTTAATTATTTATAGGAGTTGAAGAATAATGTTTATAAAACGGTACTGGTACTAACCGACAAGTATACTGTTTACCTGGTGCTTTGAAATACACCGCTGAGTACATTTGTACACACTTAATTAACATTGAGTATTTGCAATTAAAAAATGAATCGCCAATACCTTTTCTCAGTCAATTTCTTTCTTTCTAACAGAACATGGTGCACTCCATCCGGCGTAAACAGTAGAATTGGTAGTGTAATACAGTTTGGGAGCTTAACAACAGATAAATATAACATCAAAGAGCCAAGTTTGCATCGTTGGATCAGACAAAACAAAGACAATGAAGGTGGGGGCGTGATGAGCGAAGATCGAGGCCTTCTGCTTTCAGACGGTAATTGTGTTAGTACACAAACGTATCTCAAATATGCTTTCTAAAAAAAAACATTCCACAGCGGTGACAAGATACAGCTAAGAAGTTAAGGGTTATTTCTGGCCTTGGTACAACAAGCAGGTTATTTGCCAAGGGATAATTCAAAGAATCCTGTAACATGTAATTAAAAATTTACCTGCCAATGAGCTACAAAAATAAAACCTTATCAGTTCCAGTTATATTAAAAGCTGTAAACAATAGATATCGGGGTAATTCAAATTCACTTATATCTCATTGTCAACTGAAATATGCGAGAACAAAAAAAATCATCCAATAAAGACAGAAATAGACAATAATCGTAAAACAGCATGAAAACAACATTACGTTCCGGTTTATCGTGTGACAAAACAATTAAAAATACTTTATTTTTTATAAATATTATCATAAAATCCTACACAAAAATGATAAAACTCGGTGAATCAGTACCAAAATTATTAAACTCCACCCACCCAATGAAAATGTACAAAGTACCTACATGTAAAGGCAAATTAAAATTGCACTTCACTCTCAAATAGTTCTTTAAATGAGTCACAAATTCAATTGTTAATATTTTTGTTTTGTTTTACGTTCGATTGTTTTTACTTAATTAATTAATTAATTACTGCTAATGAAGGCGATGGAAAGGATGATAGATCAAGATAAAAAAATTCCAGACCTGGCCGGGAATACGGCGTAGAAGCCAGTTGGGCTAACCACTATACCACCGGTTGGCCATTGTCTATAGAGAGATGGGACAGACGATTGCGAACGAATGCTAAAAAGAGCAACATGATGTTATGAAATTTATTTCAATTTCCGATCTGAATTATTCTAAAATAAAATAAATTACGAATACTAAAATTGATTTCAGTATCACATTAGTATTTCTATCAGCTCAATTTATTTTTATTTTTATACACGCTTTCCGTAATAACCGGTGGAAAGAAAATTAACAAGTTGAGGTGGTGCTTTGTACTGCTATTTGCGTCCCCTGTTAATAGTTAAGAAATTGGGTCTTTTCCGTTTTCTGTGTGCCACTATCAAATCCGAATTCCCTGAAGGGTTACACAATTCTCTCACTCCTGCGTAGTGTAAACTCCGATTTCACAATTAGTTACTACACAGTCTGCTATGAATTTTGTAGAGTTACTTAATAATATTCGGACGGAAGAAAGATGCTGCAGAGTTCCTTGAGGAAAAGAGGTTATTATATAATCCCACAAGATGTAACAACTAAAAAGTATGTGTGAAACACTAGCACGACTTTCTCTTCCCAATGTAAATAATTAAAAAATATAACGTAATAAGTAGTATAATGTAGCCTAGTAAAAGCAAAAAATTCAGTTAAAAATATAACTTAGGTAATAGTAATGTAGTAACAGCAAAATAAAACAATTAAAATATGAAATAAAACAACGGACCGTATAACATAGTATTACTATACTGGGAAGGACGTGTATACGTGTGCGTGAGTGTGTCTGTCTCTGTATGAGTATTCAGTAAGGCAAGGAGTGGGAGAAATGAACAAGTGTGCAACCCTTCAGGAAATTCGGATTTGATAGTGGCATACAGAAAACGGAAAAGACCCAAGAAATTTATTATAAAAGTTATAAGAACCCAACGGGGTTGGTCTAATCACCGTTAAACAGCTAATTTTCGGAGAAGGTTCCGTGGTTCAAGTCCTAGTAAAGGTAATTACTTTTATACGGATTTAAATAATCGTCGGTGGTTATCGGTGCACTTTGATGGTTGGGGTTTAATTAATCATACTCTCTCATGAATGGTTGGGCTGAGTATGTACATGACTACATCGGATTTACAAATCACACATTTTATTCTTATCTCATTGGGTCATCGGGTTACTTATTGTTCGTAATTAAAAAGATTGCAAAGTACAGACATTAGGTATTAAAAAAAAACAGTTATAGCCTATGTAAAAACCACCCTTTCCAATTCCAAAACCGTCCGACCAATTTTTTGCGTTTCAAGTGACAGATGTCAGGCAACTCGTGTTAAATGAGATATTAAGAAGATTTCACAAGTGTAATTCGAACGAACAAAATACAACCAAATATACGAGACAAGAAACAGACATCTGTTCCTTCCAGACAAAGCGAGAAACACGCTCTATGAGCGACACTTCTCTCACTTGACCCCTAAAATTAAATAACCTGCTACCTAAAAATTAAACTAAACAAAGTGAAATTAATTTTAAGGAAGAAATTCAGAAACGGGTCATTAATGTCGGAAAGGACATCATGCAAGTGATGGTAAATAAAACAAAAAGTTCATTGTGAGCTCACTTACCATATTTTTGTGGTAAGTTCACAAGATTAGTGAACTACATATTTATACAAATTCTGGCCCATAATTTTTTTAACCATGGTTAATTTCCACCGCTTGAAAAATGGAATGAGTGTGATAATAAAGATGAATGTGCATATAAAAATTAAATAAATGTACATGTGTGTTACAATATATTATATTTTATTAGAAATAAAGCATTAGAGGCCTAATCATAATAATAACAATTAAATTAACGTTTGACGCCGAATTAAGCTTTTGAAAAATTGTATGCAAAGGACTTATAAACAAACCTTACGGAAAACATGATACCTTCTTCGAATATACGTGTATAAAGTCTAAAAATCTGGTGTGAAACACTCACACAACTTTCTCTAGCCAAAGCAAATAATGAACAATATAACCTAACATTAGTAATAAACCATTGGAAATAAACAAAAAACTAACCTCATAAAACATAACCTGATTTTAAGTTCCAAGTTTCAACTTCGTAAACTATTCCGTTCTTGAGATATTTTTCACACACGCACGCGCACACACACAGACCAGTCGGCTGGAAACATTTTTTTTGGGTTCAGGGGGTCTGAAAACGTGTATATCCGGTGAAAATTGATTTGAAAAATTGACATGAAAACAATACTTTCCTTCCTGTATATAATACATTCACATAGGCAAGAGAAAGGTAAAAAGTCACCACACCAAAGTGAAGCGAAGAAAGAAAACTCAAGCTCAAAAATAGGAACTCGAGCAAGAAAATTAAAGGAGGATTACATGCATAATTATCGTACACCTAAGTTGACTGAAACGAAAAAAGGTCACCAGTATTAAGAAAATTTAAATTAATTTATACACCCCGACGAATACGAAAAGTGCATTTTAAATACATGTCATTTATAAGGGATATTTCCCCCAAAATTAGCATTTTAAAAATACACCTAGATATAAGTAATAAATATGGTATTTTTGTTGCAATATGATACTACGGATTAATTTTGCAAAAGTTAAGAATTTAAAAGAATATCAAACAATGTTTAATAGATGGCCATAGGTCAGGCGAATTTGCATGCTGAAACCGATTACATCTTAAAAAAGTAAAGCGTTTCTTGTAAACAATCGGATATTACACCTTACGGGGTAATAAATAATTCATTTAAATAAATAAAACTTTTAAAAAAATGTTATAGTAAATAAAGAAATCATCAATCAATAAGGTAAAAAGGTTTTATTAATGGGAAGAAACTAATAAGATACGTATACAATGAACATTCACGTTTACATTAGGTAATATAATTCAAAAAGGTCAATGAACGTTCTTCTTAAAAATATTTTTGACTTTTTGTCGGAATCAACAAAATATTAACTACTGAACCGGCAAATATGAAAAATATTTTGTAGAGATGAAAAAATTTCAATTGTATAACATATTCCAAATTGAATCCGAGTATTCCGAATTAACGACTGATTTGTTGATGAGAAAAATGGTATTATATTACAAAATTAGCATTTATATTAGTGTAATAATCAAGCGTGTTCGGAATTTAATCTTTTAAGTTTAAAATATTGTAACATTTAACCTAAGGTCCTTTCGGGATCTGGTTATAATAAATAATAAACACACTCCCTTTAAACTTATTATAATTTTTTTATTGACACGATTAATAATTTTGCAATTAATTACCAAGCTTCGACTACTCGCAAATTATAATTAAATTAATTTAAAAAACTTAAACTCAGCTCGACTGTAGATAAAAAACTGTCATTTAACAATCAAAACAATGATTTACCTATCCACAATTACTTGCTACCACCCGCACTATTAACGTAATCTAATTCCATTCACAGAAAATGATAATAACTAACTCACTACAAATGCGCTGACTGTTTGTAGTTCCTCAAACAACGAGAGTCTACTCACATTTTCTTCGCTTTACAAGAACACAAAAGAAGGAATCAAAGAAAAACAAACGCTTCTGGTAGTTTCAATTTCCGAGAATTCCTATTCAAAACATTTCTTTCATCGCAATTCATTTTCCATGTTCAATACACTCCATCCTACAAGAAACAATCTCCATCTACCTTTTCTAGAATAACACTGTACAAAGTATCTGTAAAAAGTATCAGGATAAAATATATTGGTTAGTGTTCCTCCTTATATGTTAGAACTTCGTTGAGATGTTACACTACAATTAAAATTGTACCTCTAAGAACGATTTCCTTGAAATCAAAACGCGTAAAATACTGAAAAAGCTAAAATATTCTTAAGTCAGAGATAATTATAATACATTTTATTAACCAAGTAAGCTATTGGTTCTTTAACATGATCTTATGATCTGCAGTTCATACCAGTAATTCCTATTATGTTTCAAAAGAAAAAAATATTTAAAGAAACGTTATAAAGTTAGTTGATAAACAAATTCATAAATGGATCTCCAAGCGAGCCCAGACACTCGGCTTGTAAAATAATCCTTCAAGAAATTAGGGCCACCCTCTAAGGCGCAGTGGTTAGCACGCCGGCCTACAAGCGGAAGGTTCCGCTTTCGATTTCCGGAGAGGGTTTGGAAATGATTCAAGTCAAAACCTACTTTTGCCGCTAATTACCAAGTTCTTGAAACAAATTTAAGTAAATAAAAAGTTATATTGACCAAGCAACTAAGTAATTTACACCAGCAAAAATCAGCTAAGGAATAGGATGGTTGTCAAAAACTTAGTCTACAGGTTCCAACTATAAACAATACGTAAAAAAGTTAGGCCTAACTGTTACGCATTATTTTACGATTACAGCAACATTCACTCAAGGGTGACCAAACGACAAGCGTTGTTTAAAAAAAAATTCCGTAAGAGATATAAACGAAATATACCTGCCAAGTACATACAATTATGGATACAGCCCGTGAATTTTCACAATTCATTTTCTTTCCACATCAATAACAATGCTTTAATTACCTACCATTAATGATATTTATCAATTTGTGTAAAGGCATTTATAAAATTACTGAACATACCTTGAAAATTTAACAAGATGACCTTGAAACAATAGGTCAGAACATTACGGTAGAGTAAAACTAAGTATTTTTTAAATTTTTAATAATAATTTTATGAGTAAATGAAGGTCATATTTCCAACGTAAACTAAATAGGCCTTTGTGAGTCCGAAAAAATAATTTCACTAACACGCGAATACATTAAATACTTATTATTGTCTATTAATCAGAAAAAATGATAATATTATAAAAATTTTAGGCGAATTAGGATTAAAAGTAAAATAAAAGTAAACATTTCGTCTAAAAAAAACCAACAGGAAAATAAATACAAGTTGCACAACGAACTTGTATCAAAACTTACTATACTACTAGAGGAATGTAGATCTCCAGATCATTTATACATGTTTGTTTGAAAGAAACAAATTACAAATAAAAATCCACTCTCGTTTGTTTATAGAATGTTCAACTTTTAAAAAGATGTGAAAATGTTTGTATTGGTTTTATTTCATTTGTAATGAAAACAAACACGATTCATTTTGTTCCCGCTATTTTTTCTTGATTTTATGACCCTGAATTTTATGATCTTCATATTCTATAAATAGCCATTGCGCCTTACTGATCCAAAATACAATTTTTTGATAACGTAGATCTCCATAAGCCATATAAAATGATACCATCTATACACTGTTGTTGTTTAGGTCATCAGCCGAAAGGCTGGTTTGAACCTCTAGAGGTTTTACTAAGTAAAAAGAGGAGTGAGGTGGTTTACAATTGCCTTCCTCTCTGAGTGAATAAGTATGCTTATCAGCACACCAGGTCCTCTGAAAAGCATCTACTATCCACCCTCCAAATGACATCTTCACTTCATTTACCACAGAGTCTGGTTGCATAATAAAATCCATTACTTTCAGAGGAGATAACTCTGACTAGAGTCTTTTACACCTCTACCTCTTCTGTCCTTAAATGCTTCAGTCATATATAATAGGCTGACCATGTGATAAGAAATAGAACTATTTTTTGTAGCCCTGGAACTCGCAGATCAAGTGCAAATAATTACACCACCTACCTACCTTTTATAGGAAAACATATACATTACTGAGCTTATAAACAAGAACTGTCCCTGTACGTATTTAAACGTTGAGCGTTACACTACTTTGTTTGTATCAGTAATCACAACTTGACCAGCAACCTGGAGAAATTAGAAACCAAGTGATTCTTTGTCAAGTTTAAATTATTATACAGTTCAATGTGCAGCGTTTTATAACTACTTACTTGAAATACCTCTTGCACACAAAAATCCATCTTTTTTTCTTTTAAATAACGAGAAAAACCGACAAAGAGACTAATACATTACAAATATTGACAAAGCTAATAACTTCAAATAAAACATAAAGAACATTCAAAATATTAAATTTAATTGGCTACAAATTTGATAAGTCACAGCAATAATGGCTAAAACCCAGTAATTTTAACAAATTAGTTCTATTAGAAAAATCAACTTCGATCTTATTATACTTTCTTTAGCCTATATGAATATAAGATGGAAAGTATTGTTTTCATGTCGATTTTCCGAAATCGAGTTTTTACCAGATATACACGTTTTCAGACCCCCTAAACCAAAAAAAAACAAGTTTTTAGCGATTGGTCTGTGTGTCTGTGAACAAAATACCTCAATATAATCGAACATCGTGCAAAGTTGAAACTTTAAGTTAGGTACTATTTAGAGGACCCGACACAAACATTTTCATCAAAATCGGTTAAGCGGAAGTAGTAATTTATTCGTGACTTTTTCACTTTTTTGCGATTTCCTCAAAAACGGCTCCAACGAATTTTTAAAAAAATCGCCTCATTTACTATACTTTTTTATGCTCTAAAAGATAGGGTAGGCACCATATCTGCTGAAATTCTTGGGGAGACAGTTCTCTCGAAGAAAAAAATGTTTTTTTAAGATTGCAGCCTTAAGAAATATGCGTTTTAGCGCAAAAGTGTATATAATTAAAGTTGTAGACAATTTAAAAATCTACAACTTTTATTTTAAAAGTTTCTTTGTACGCTATAACGCTTAGTTTAGCGGTAATGATTAGTTTAGTGATTTTCCGTTTTTTTCATGTCGCTCAATTAAACAAAATACGACAAAATGATCACCACATAGTTAATACATAATTTACAAGTTCACATCGTACAACGGCCAAAATTTTAATTTAATAATAATAAGACGTCAAAAACAAAACAATTTTGTTTTTGTTATAAAAACAAGGGTAAATAAATAAATTTTAATTTTGCTACGTCAAGTAAAGAAGTTTTCGTTTACTTAATAAATCGATCAAAACAACAGAGTATTATTGAAAAAAACTAAAGAACAATAACATTGTATAAAAATAGACATACAGGTCATGGCCTTTAATTCATTTAGAACGCGCCTTTTAAACGCGTTGCGGATGGTGGGTTGATATAAAATTGTATGACGCCTGAAGAAGAGCTGATAGACTAGCTCATTTCTTAAAAGCTATAGGCAGCATATTGGTGTAGATTGTAGCACAAACTACAAAAAGGCCTATGCAATACCACCTTCCTTAATCAATACAGTCTAGCCTTGCTCATGGAGCAATCACTTAAAAAGCTCGGATATTACAAGTAATATGGTCTACTGCTACTGCTATTGATCTATATCCAAATTTTGTTTCTTTAACTAAATCGAAAGATTAATGGTTCTATTTTTAGAGATTTAAGTCAGCATACCACATCCACACGCTAATTTCATTTATCTGCTTAAATCAAGTTAATTTTCAATGGGAGAAAAACAGCAACAGTGAAATCAGGTTAGAATCTCACTAAAGTTAGACTATTACCAACAGAGAAGCGCCACAGTACAAAATTTTGATGACACAATGATCATGACACATAATTAATACACTTATTATTAATAACTGGCAATCAGGGAGTACGAGCCAGTCAGAAGCAAAATTTTTATATAGATAAATATTTTAGAATAGATATCCCACTTTCAGTATCTAGATTGCAATATTACATACCAACAGAATAAACATGCTTACAATAAGATGAACCGATTTCAGCAAAATGCGGAACTATCCATCGAACCTTAAAAAGTAGCACCAGCAAAAACACAAGGTTGAGATTTTATAAAACAATAGCAGGGCTGACCCTACTCTATGGTAGTGAAACTTGGGTGCTATAAAAGCGAGAGGAGAGTAGATTGCAAGCATCTGAAATGAAATTTCTTCGACATACTTATGGATGTGGTAGAGGAGATTGTTACAGGAATACCGAGATAAGGAAAGAACACAACATCTTCTCTATAAATGACAGGGTATCTCAGAAGAGATTGCAGCGGTTGGATTATGTGAGCAGAATGAGGGAGGAAAGGATAACTAAGCGATTACTAGGCTATAAACCGGAGGGAAAGAGAGTTCGAGGACGCCCGAGAAAGAGACGGACAAATTTAAGAGGTTCGGAACAGGCAGAGATGCCTAATCTTTGAAAGACAGAAGATTACCTAATAATAACTTTCTTACAAGCTATATTATTTAAATACAACCGCACTTATACACTGTTTATGTTGTTGTTTGTATTGTGTTTACTGTTTGGAAGTTTCTGGAACATTGTTTGAAAACTTCTACAAGGTTAGCGCAGCAACCAACCTATATCAATAGGTGTGAACTAGTGAATCTTCGATTATTTGTTAGATGAGAACTTGTACTAGAAAGTTTAATATAGTAGTCTTTTTTATGTATTTATTTATTTTTGGAGTGATTTTGGCTACATAAGCCTTGTCTTGTACGTAGGTAACGATATGAGGTGAGGTAGGCAGAAGATGAAAAAAATGCTAAACCTGACCAGGAATCGAACCCGGGACCCCTGGCATAGAAACCAGTAGCGCTAACCACTACAACAACGGGTTTTTTTCGTACAGAGTTTGAAATCTTATTATTTTATAATACGAATCTTATTCTTGTGACGTTAAATTAATTAAGGTTAATCAAAATTAAAACGTTGATTTTAAATTTTTATTACACAATTACGTAATTACATAATTCTTCACTTGCAAATAAATAGACCTAAATAAATAAAATTTTGAATATTTTAAAATTTCAAAGCAAATAATTTTATAACAATATTATTTTTATCAGAACAATGCAACAAAAGAAAAAATAACACAGCATTATATTCACAATGCAATAAACTATAAAGTTCATAATAAAAATATGTAATAAAACAGAGTGGTAAAATAATGACCACTTTATTGTGAAAAAATGATTAAAATAACTATCATTAAAAAACGACAATCACGAAATGGTTTCCTTAATAATAAATACCTTAAGAAAAACGGTGCAAGCGTGCAACTGTCAGTTGTTCAAGAAGATGATGGATTACACAATTAAGTTGAAAGTATGATAACTTAGAGGATTTTAAAGTTAATATCAACTTAAAAAATTACGTTTTATTGTTATTGGACTAAGTTCGTGTAATTTATTAATTTAAAAAATAGAAATCGGATCTCAAAATTGCGTTAAAAATATTGATTGGTAATCTAAAAGGTTAATGGTCTTAATAAATCTATAACAGAAGTGAGACTGAATTAAATTATTTAAAATAACTAGTACTACACAAGGACAAGCGTTAATAGTTCTATTGCACATGGAAAACAAGACTTATAATTTAAAAAGTAAATAGACGACGATTATTTCAAATAGTATAAGTAACAAAGTATCATTTATAAAGTAAATTCCCGAAAAAACAGTATTTGATTATATCTATTCAATTATATTATTTTTATATTATATCTATTCTGAAATTCGATTGGGAGGTGAAGCCACACCTTCGTAACATCCCGGACTTAGCCCCGCCTGATTTTCACTCGTTCGGCCCGCTTAAAGACTTTATTCGGCAGGAAGTTCGGCGACAACGAAGCGGTCAAAACTCGGTACACTAGTGGTTCAAACAGTAAGGTAAAGAGTTCTACTCTGCAACGAACAAAAATTCACAGAACGATGCGACAAGTGTCTAAATGTTGCTGAAGATTATGTTAAAAAGTGTAGTTGTTGTTCATCAGCAATAGCTAGTTTACAGCATAGTTGTTGTTGTTGTTGTTGGTCATCAGCCGAAAGGCTGGTTTGAACCTCTAATGACTACTCAGTAAAACGAGGTGTGAGGTGGATTACCATTGCTTTATGCTTATCAGCATGCCGGACCCTCTGAAAATAATACTTTCACTTCATTCACCACAGGGTCTGACTGTATAATGAAATTCCGTACTCTCAGAGGAGATAACTATGACTAGTATATTTTACACCTCTACCTCTTCTGTTTAAAATGCTTCTCTCAAATAATTGGCTGACCAAGTTATAAGAAACAACTATTTTTTGTAGCTCTGGAACTAGCAGATAGTGTGCAAATATTTGAACACTCCACGCCTATTATTGGCAAGTTAAAAAGACGTGCAAGTTTAATTGTCATTGAATAAATTCCCACATTAGGGACAGTAGGGGTTTTTTCCCTACATCAATTTGTCGTGTTAATTATTAAACGTCCATCGTACATTCATTGCGTAGTTTAGGTCAAAAGCCAAAAAAGAGAGGGGGTTTAAATTTCTAGAGGTTTTACGTAATAAACCGATTAGTGAAATGGTTCCCTTTATCAGATTGAAAATATAACTCCTTATCGGTGTACCAGATCTCCTGAAAAACGCTTAATTTCCTTCCCTAAAATTGTTTATACCTCCCTTCGCTTCATTCAACACATTATCAGTCTGTATAATGAAATATCGTTAATTTTCGAGTAGAAAAACGCGATCAGTGTCAATTTTATAACTTCCTCTTTTGTTATTAAGGACTGGAGTAATTTATTTGCCGGCGCATGCGGAAAGAAAGATAACTATGTTCCATAATAATTCTAGAACCAATAGGACAAATTAATTTAATTAGCAATACATCACAGAGCGCTAGATAACGCCGACCTTCAAAGCGGTACCGATTTTCATTCCCGTCAACTCCCTGGAAAATATTAGCACAATCTAATCCACCGTCGACTGTACCACAACCAACCGTAGTCACACAAACGACCAAGCAGTTTATGCTACTTTAAGAATTAAGAAACAATTAATATATTCATAAAAATAGTACGAAACATTCATTTTATATATTGTAGAGCAAATCTATATTGTGATTTATTCACTTAAGCTGAAATTGTTACAACACTTATAACATTGTATAAAAAATACATGATATTTAGATAACAGCTACATGAAATAATAAATGACGTTATAATTCAGGCACGTATAAAAATGAGTCAATGAACAAAAGGGTCAAAGATAAAGAAAGTTCAAAACAAGTCGAATGAATCGTTCATAAAATAAATAGTATTTGCAAAAGAACAGCAATTTTTTACCCGTTTATGTATTTTAGAAACTATAATATAATATAATTTGTTGTTTCTGAAAACTATATTTTTATGAAGGTGGATCTGAATTTTGAAAAAAGTTGGGAAAGACGTACGAGAAGAAGGGGCCTTATGAATAAAGTCGATCAGATACTTTTTTCTACCTTTTTAAAAAAATCCTTCAATATGATTAAAAAGAAAAGGTTAATCTCATTCTCAGCAGTACCTACTTATGGTAAATGCTTTTAACCTACTTTATATAAGTAAACGACGCAAAAGATTATGGTTTATACCAAATCCTTCAAGAAATAGAACCAAAGTTATTAACAGACTGACGTTTAAATATAACACAAGCTCTGATATAATTGAATAAGGAAGGCGTCATATTTTTGAATGATTCATTGTGATATCTATTATAAATCTCCACGTTTCCGTTTTAGAAACTATTTTTACTAGTTTAGATCTATGGAAAACTGTTGGCAGAATTAGTCTAAACTGTTAAAATAATAAATAGATATATTTTTTAAAAATAGCTGGCTTATAGTGTAATAAAAATTGGAGTAAGACCTTACAAATGAAAAGTAAAATATGAAAGTTATTCCTACGAAAAAAACAAATGCTCTTACTACTAAGTAAGTAGTACTACTAAGTACTACTAACTAGTAGCACTTCTACCTTTTGCTTAGAAGCTTAACCTTTTCAATTTTGCTCACGCTCACGATCATTTTCTCCCATTTATCCATACGTCCTAAGGAGCTTAAGAAAATTTAAAAAATAAATAAATAAAAGTTGTAGTATAATATTATCAAGTAATTGACATCATTTAAGTTTCATTTGTAGAAATTTCACTTCTATCACATCAATGAAAAAGCATATGATTTTTCTACAACTTAAGTATTCATTTTAGTTAACTTTTAAAAAAATTGTTTAATTAACTTCAATTCCTGACCAGTTATGTTCTTCTTTTATATATTACTTTTATTTTAAAATAAAAAAAAACAATTCCAAAGTAATTTCAGTACAATTAGCATTTAGAATTTTGTAAGCCCTAAGGTAAATTATTTATTTTTATGTAAGGTAAATATTCGCTTCAATTAAGTTTTACAAAATTGTAAAAGAAAAATCAGAAAGAAAGTTTTGATCTCATACATTTTTTATGTTGTTAAGGTCATCAGCCGAAAGGCTGGTTTGAACCTGTACAGGTTTTACTCAGTAAAATGAGGAATGAGGTGGTTTGAAATTGCCTTCCTCACTGAATGAAAAAGTACGCTTATCAGCATGCCGGGCCCCCTGAAAAGCACATATTTTCCACTCTGCAAATGACACCTTCACTTCATTCACCACAGGGTCTGGCTGTATAATGAAACTCATTACTTTCCGAGGAGATAATTCTGATTAGTGTCTTTTACACCTCTACTTCTTCTGTTCTTCTTTGGCTGACCATGTGATAAGAAACAGAACTATTTCTTTTAGCCCTACAACGAACAGATTGAGTGTAAATAATTTGACACTCCACCTGGCTGTTATGGGCAAACATTTTTGATATTACAATACAAAACATAAAGATAAAAGTATATTTATTTATATTTAAACATCGTATTTCAGTTTTATATAGTAGTTTTTATCCATATACTTTTTTTTAAAAAGTGCTTTAATTTGTTCTTAATATCTATTCAATTCCGACTTAAATTAAAAATATACATTTCATTTTAGCTTGGTTCTAGGCTTTTCTTTTTTTCTGAGCCTGATGGTACCTCAACACGATTCTCAATGAGATACCTAACCACATTTTTCCTCAGTTGATGTCATTATAATGTTGTTGTACGTTTGGTTTATTATTGTGTTATAAAAATTAGTTTAATTAGAAAAAATATTGTAATAAAAATATTAAATTTTTTCAATAACCGATGTAAAATTTTTAACTAGGAAATTATGTGTGTGATTAAAAAAAAGTTTCCTGTTTTCAGAATACAAAATTCTATATTAATAGTTTCGGTAATAATGTATTAATACAATAAATTAAAAATACAAAAGGAACTGATCAAACAATAAATGAGTGATAACTAGGCTAAGAATTTATTTATTGTGCCCAGTAGGCTTACAAATATTAATAAGGTGTTATAAATTTAAAATTATCATTGAACTTTGGTAGCATAAATTAGCTGTATCAAAACGAACGTTCTTAGTATTACGATTACATTTATAAATAAAATGAATTATTTCAACCAAAAATATACTGCAGCACTTTAATATTAAACTATGCAAATAAAACTACGAACTGAGCTAAGTAGAACAATTGGAATGAATAAGAAAATAAAATACATTTTAAAATTACGTTCAGACAATATTATCATTTTAAATAAAACTGCAATGCAATGTTTTAATAAAATCAATTACTATAAATGAAATTCTATGTAAGATTAACAAAGTACACAAAGAATAAAGAAACTGCCGACGCAGCAACTGAATAAAACGATTTCTAAATAAAACTACTAGCTTAATTTGTTTTTAAAATAATTATTTTTATTTTTGTTTAAAGTTTATCATAGCGAAAAATGTCATGTGTATTTATTTCCTTTAGTGATAAAGTTAAAAAAGTATAAAAACCGTTATTGACTGTCTTAAAAAACAAGCTCATTTAAAAATAAACAAGTTTGTTCACAATATTAATAATTGTGATAATACTGAGTAACATAACTTACTACCACCAGGCCTTGACTACTTACTAATTATTCTAACCGATAGACTTAATTCGTTTGAAAAATCAGATCAAGAATATAAAAATCATGGTTTCAAAAGAATTATTATTTGGTTAAATAAATAAGAACAACATAAATAGTTTTTGAAAGATAATTACGAGAGACTTACGTATAGTTTTACGTTCATACAATTTTTGTCTACCTATTTAACTTCACATCAACAACTTAGTTGTAGGCGATCACGATGAAAATTGATTAGTACTGTGGGTTATTAGGGTATAAAAATTTTCCACAAATTATTTGGAAGAACCTTCCTTTTTGCAGTCAACAGGGTTACATTCCATCACTACGCGCTGCAAAGCATCTTTTTTAAATTTAAAATAATTAATACAAAATTCTTGGATTCGTTATTGGGGGTAATTTTTAAAATTGTCATTTTTCTTAATTATTCATTATTCATGTTTTCATTAGCTTAATGAGCTCAACATCGGATGTAAAACTAAACAAAAAATACTCCTAAAACGCCATACGCCCGTAATTGGTTGAAATGAAAATGGTATAGTACTGTCTGTCTGTAACTTGATGGCCTCCGGCGGAGGTGAGTGATATGCGGATTGTAAAACCATTCCACAAAACATACATCTAATTTTTTTAAGTAACTGAAACTTGTTGGAAATGACGTATTTTTTTTAAACAAAGTATTTCGCATATTTTTTGTTCTATAAAATTATTTCGAAAAACACACGCTTAATGAGATAATGCATAATTTAGTAAAAGTTTTGTTTTTGATGAAAAAAACCGTATTTTCTAATACATCGTCATTGTTCAACAATTATTTCAGGAATAAACATAATATGCGGCAGGTTTATTTTATAATAGTTATGGAAAACGATGATGCAATAAAATTTAACAGAAAATCATTACTTTTTAAGTTACGAGGACAGTTTTTTCTTCAATAACAAAACTTTTACTACATTATAAATATTAACTCATTAAGCGTTTTTTTTCGAAATAATTTTATACAACAAAAACATGCAAAATACTTTGTTTTACAAAAATAAGTAATTTCTGACAAGTTTTAGTAACTTAAAAAATCTGGTGTGAAACACTCACACGACTTTCTCTTGCCAGTGCAAAAAATTAACAATAAACCTAACATTAGTAATAAAACATTAGAAATAAACACACAAACTAACCTCAAAAAACATTAGTGAAATACACAAAATTAAAATCGACCTCAGTTTGGCTTAAAAATACGGAAAATCACTCTTTCACGCTAAACTAGGCTCTGTAGAGAAAAATGTTCTAAATAAAAGTTGCAGATCTTTTAATTTTCTATAATTTCGATTATATACACTTTTATTATAAAATGCATACTAAGGCCGAAATCTTAAAAAAATCGATTTTTCTCACGTTTTCGTGAGAAAAAAACAGAAAAATGCTAATTACTGCTAAACTAAGCGTTATACAAAAAAATGTTTGAAATAAAAGTTGTAGGTTTTTAAATTCTCTACAACTTTTATTATATACATTTTTGCTCTAAATTGCATATTAAAGCCGTAATCTTAAAAAAACTATGTTTTTACGTAAAAACAGCCTCACCCAGAATTTCAGCAAACATGGCGCCTACCCTATCTTTTAGAGAATAAACAATTGAGTAAATGAGGCGATTTTTAAAAAAATCGTAGGACCAGTTTTTGAGAAAATCGCAAAAAAGTGAAAAATTATACGAATAAGCTACTACTTCCGGTTGACCGATTTTGATGAAAATGTTCGTGTCGGGTCCGGTAGTGGTATGTAACTTAAGTTTCAAGTTCGTACAATGTTCCGTTCTTGAGATATTCTGTTCACACACACACACACACACAGACCAATCGCTAAAAACATGTTTTTTGGGTTCAGGGGGTCTGAAAACGTATAGATCCGGTGAAAACCCGGTTTCGAAAAATCGACATGAAAACAATACTTTCCTTCCTATATATTCATATAGGCAAGAGAAAGTAAAAATTAGAAATGTTTTCTGAAATGGTGTTACAATACGCATATTGTACCTCTATGCCGGAGGCCATCAAGTTATAGACAGACAGTTCTTAGTCAATTCCCTAAGGAACAAATGCGCAGAATGTCAACTCTCTGAGTGACCAAGAAGTTTTAACAGTTTTATGATAAATGAGTCGGCGAGTACTTTTACATTAGTATCTACTGACTGTACAAGAAATTCTTTATTGAAAAAACTATGACAAAAGGATACGCTTATTAACAACCTACCACTTAACAGGTTTAAACATCAGAAAGTAATTAATACACATGAGTTCTGATAAACAATAATGCTGTTTTAGAAATATCAAAAAACTTTGCTCAGTTAAACAAAAACAATAATATAAAACAAATCAAGTAAATCGAAGATACAAAACAAAATAATTACTAGAGTTCCGTCGCATTTAAGAAAAAATACTTTCTTTTCTTAATGTATTATTTTTAGAACGCAGGAAATGAATTCAGAAAAGTCATGCTCAATGTACTGTACATAGCAAAAGACTGCATTAGTCGTTTACGGGAAAGACAAAACGTTATAAAAGCAGAAGATCGTAAAACAAGAAGATTAATCCACCCGAGTGAGTTGAGGGAGTGACATTCTATAATATAGTGAATGAATCATCACAATTAATGTTCGAACATCTTTATATTCGAATACAAAAATAAACTTTTATAATATAAAACAACTGTGCATCATTTTTAGACTAGCAATAAATTACTAAAATAATCACTAAATCGAAATATAATACTCCAATTTTAGAATGATAAATAAATCAGTAAGATGATGAATGACAAAATCTATCATCGTAAATATTTAAGAAAACATAAATTATGGTACATTAATCACACCACAGTTAACTATTCGTAGTATTAGTTAGTCGTAAATAATTTTAAGTTAATTAGTCGAGAAATGAACATAAAATATTACGTTCAAAAATAGATGGCCGAGCAAAAATGAATAAAATTTGAAAAAAATTAAAAGAACAAAAGGAGTTTAAAATATTCTTTATTTTTTGCTACAAATATATTATATAGTTCTTTCATTAGGCCGCGTACATACAGAGAACAACTATAGGCCCGCCACGAAAGAAGTCTGTGTATGAAGAGATCCGTTTCAAAAACGACCGAACGGAAAAATATTAACGCTACAGTAAATTAAAGCCTGTTGTTTCCTCAGTTTATCGTTTAACTTATTTTTATTTAAAAATTTGTCGGAGATACAGCAATAATTCACGCATAAAAAGTACCCAGTTCTTAGCCGGTTTTCTGTTAAAAGTGCTTTTTAAACGTCTGTTACTTAACATAAAAGATTGGGGTTTAAGTATGTTAAAAGATCACAGTTTTTTCTGTAATGTGAATATTTAAAAAGTAAAATTTCATTTTACGTTTTAATATGGCGGTCTATTTTGGCTCCACGTGAAGATTAGGAAATGATTTTTCGACTGAACTATGTATTTTTACAACAGTATTGTGTCATGTACCTATAGTAGACTCTTGCATTTATAAATTACAAATAAAACAGACATGAAATTGTGATGAAACAACAAATTTTATTAAATTGGTTGATGAGAAACTGTTCTTCACAGCGGACTTCTTTCGTGGCGAACACTCTAGTGACGGAAACGCAATGCTAACTGAAGTTGCTCTGAAGACAATTCAAGCAACGCCCTTTAATGTTACGCTCACCCTAAACCTCACCCCAAACTTTGTCAGTTGTTAGTTTGTCAGTCTTATTTGAGTACAAGGACGGATACTGATCCATTAACAATTTGAACTCAATATTTTGGTAACTTTTATTATAATAGTGCAACAAAACTACCCAATAACAAAAAACAAATAAAACAAAAAAAATAATCAAAATACACGGTGTAGTGTCCGTTCTACAATACTTTCCAACACGAAATACTCCAAGCAACTGAGCAACAAGTTTATAGCATGTCGTGGACTGGAGGAACGTCAGTTGCTGCGTCACTCACCAGTTGCGTTGCTCTCACTCCACTGTAAACATTACATTCAAAACTGAATGCTGAGGAAGAGCAACTCCAGTTTGGGTTGCGTTACCGTCACAAGTTGCTTTCTGTGTGTACGCGGCCTAAGAAGTTGGACTTGATTGTTCGAATATTCACTACAAGTTTGAGTTTAGCGTTCAGCTATAGTTTGTAAAATGTTAAGTTACGATTGTACCAAAAAATAACACCCACGTTACCTTACTGAATGTTAAAAACCGAATTTTATAATCTCATAAATTTATTAAATAAGGATAAAATTTTATAATAGTGTCTGTACAACGAAAGAATTTTAAATCAGGAAAATAACAGCTTACGTGTTCATCGAGTAATTTATTAACAACTTTACAATCTATTACTAATAAGGCAATGCATCTAAAAACTGTTTATCATGTCCAGCATGATTTTTACAATCAATTCACAATGGATAATCATTGTTTGCACACGTACAACAACAGATAGCATTTATAAAACAAAGTCGAAATAGAGATAGTTTATTTAAATTTGTAATTAATAAAACATTTTTACAGCACGAATTTAAATCTGAAAACGTCCAATTAGGATATCCTATACAATAGAAGGAAACTATAAAATTGTAATGTTTTAAAGAGAACATTTCAGCAATGTAGCTGAAATTGGTAAAAATCAATAAAAATATTAGCGGCATAATAATTTTCGGTATCAAACTCATCTTCTCTGTACATATGGCCACACTGATGCACTCAATCACTCGTCACTGATTATCTGACTTTCCGATTATCTAGAAATCTGAGATTTGGAACATATAATCTTAAGGAGTTAAACAGAAAAAATACATCATTTGTACTTCGATCGCTTGCGCCCAAGAAGTAAAAATGGAGTTATTACTATAAAGCAATACATAAATTATTTCTACGCCTTCCTGAAGATCTACAGTTCTAAAAATCGGCTCAGATGTTCTGTAAGCGATCTCTAGAAAAATAAAGCACTTGAATTTCGACCTCCTAATGGGTAGCAAGGAGATAACTATCCTAACGCAACAAATATTATTTCTGTATCTTCCATAAGAGTTTTAACCCTGAAAATCGGCTTTCTTAAAGCGATACTCAGAAAAAATTAAGTGTGTACAGAAACCGGGTAGAGCAACAAACCAGTTAATTAAATGGACTCTTTGAGGGTAGCAATTACTACTGATAAGCATTCATTAAATAAATGTAATAATTTAATTGCGTTATTTCGTAATGAACAGTTAAAAGTAGAACTTGGTCCGCATACTGAAATATTAACGTTAGAGCAGTTGATCTTTTACCACTTTTTATAAAAGTATAAAGGTGAATATAATTATAAAACTTACCTTTCTATTAAATAAGGATGAAAGGGCAACAATGAATGGCATTTTAAAATTTATGGTAGAAATAAACGACACGAAAGTGTAGATCATCGCAGTTTGTTTACTAGTCCAAAATTACGGGCAGTGTCCTTTTGTGAACCGTGTTGTGTTCGAATCACGGACCATTGCGGTCGGGAGAAATTTCCGGACATTTGCGGTTAGGTGATTTTCCTTTACTACCTAACAAGATCCACCTTCGATACAAATGGAAAATTCATTCGGACTTTTGCGGTCACCTTATCGTCTACACCGTTGACGGATGGCACCACAGGATTAATGATATTCTTGGGAATCACCATCCGAAATTGATTGATCTTATTGCACTCTTCAAGAAAGAAGCTAAAAGATCAGACAATATGTTCATGAGGCTCCAGCTAAATCTGGATGGAAAGAAGAGAAAAAAGTATACCTGAAGCATCCAGAATAGAGAAGACCCTGAAGAAATATAAGGATAACGGGGAGACAAATGTTTGCATCAAGTCCATATCGAACATTCAGAAACTGGATTAGTTTTTGTAAATAAAATAAAAATTAATTAAAATAAGCAAAACAGGAAGTCGTCAAGACTGATCTTAAACAAGCCAAAATAATTGCATTATATTTGTCATTATTTTTCCAGTTCACAGCCTGGAGAAGGTGTGATGGGAATCAGTTTAAGGTAAGGTGACCGCAAAAGTTCGAATGAATCTTCCATTTATATCGAAGGTGGATCTTATTAGGTAGTAAAAGAATCACCTGACCGCAAATGTCCGGAAATTTGTCCCGACCGCATCTGTCTGGACACAACGGTGTTTATCCTCTAATTCTTATGTTACAAAAGAATTTATTTAAAGACATAATTTATGTACTGTTACAACAGTAACTGTCAAATTAGATGCTTGTTCTGATTTGCGTAACTGACGATTAGGCTTGAACAATATAACCTAAGTTTTTGTTTTAGTTCAGCTGACTAGCTAAATTTCAAACTGCTGATGCAGCCGATGAAGGGCGATAGATAAAAGTGAGTGATGAAAAATGCCAAATCTGATTAGGAATCGAACCTGGGATCCCAAAAGCAGAAGCCAATTGCACTAACCGAACCACCAGCAATTGCACCACGGGTCGACCAGCTGACTAGTGGTTACCATACCTAAACACTAGTTTAATCTGTTATTTAATTCTGAAAGCGTATTTCTATCGGACGGCTGACAGGAATGGCCCAAAGCCAAGACAAAAAAAAAATAAAAACCCCTTTTTCTGCTTTACTCCATTACCAATTCTAGCAATTTAAGAAATGTCAACGCAAGTATGCAAAACACTTTTATTAATTTGTGAATTTATACCAGTGTTTTTTATAGATCGCTACATTTATTAATTAAAAAGAACTGTAAAAAAGTAAATTCGACTCCAGGAGCTTCGTTTACTAACTTCCATTGATTTTTACATTTATCAAAAATTATTTAATTATACCGGGTGAGCATAAAGTCTTGCCCTAATTATAAAAATTTATTGCAGAATAACTGTTTGACATAATAATTTAAATTTGATGCTGTTACACAGGTTAGTGTTAATAGTTTTTTTTAAAGATTACTTACATTAGTAAACTTCAACGTGTGCCCCCTTGGTAGCTCGGAGAATGTCGAAGCGGTATTCCAGTTCCCGCCAGGTATTTTGTAACATGTGTTCTGTCACAGTACCCACAGCAGCTTGTATCCTAGCCTTCAGTTCGTCAACGTCAGCAACTGGTGTGGCGAAGACTCTATCCTTGATATAGCCCCAGAAAAAAAAGTCAAGGGGAGTAATGTCTGGAGAGCGGGGTGGCCAGGGTGTTGGACCATCCCTTCCAATCCACCGATCCGGAAATGTTTCATCACGGAAAACACCATTAACGCTAACATTTACTTAGATGTTTTGCAACAGTTCATTGCACCACAGTTAGAAGAATATCAACAATGGATAATTTTCCAGCAAGATGGGGCACCGCCCCACTGGGCTTTGATAGTGCGTAATTTCCTGGATGAAACATTTCCGGATCGGTGGATTGGAAGGGATGGTCCAACACCCTGGCCACCCCGCTCTCCAGACATTACTCCCCTTGACTTTTTTTTCTGGGGCTATATCAAGGATAGAGTCTTCGCCACACCAGTTGCTGACGTTGACGAACTGAAGGCTAGGATACAAGCTGCTGTGGGTACTGTGACAGAACACATGTTACAAAACACCTGGCGGGAACTGGAATACCGCTTCGACATTCTCCGAGCTACCAAGGGGGCACACGTTGAAGTTTACTAATGTAAGTAATCTTAAAAAACTATTAACAATAACCTATGTGACAGCATCAAATTTAAATTATTATGTCAAACAGTTATTCTGCAATAAATTTTTATAATCAGGGCAAGACTTTATGCTCATCCGGTACTTCTAGGCTATAAATAACATAAAATATTACAAAATAGTTTTCACATAAAATGACAGTGCACGTTTCAATATTACAAACAAGTTCTCTTGAAACGTACGAATATTGATAAAAGGCTTAACAAGTTATGAATGTCCTTGAAAGTATTCACAGCTGAATAATTTAATTGAAATTTAATAGTATATGAAATGAACAAAGATAACTAATGGATGTGAGAAAAAGTCAACAGAAATCGGAGAGGTAAAATACAAAAATATTATTAGCCTAGAAAATGTAATATTTAATTCAGATTTTACTGCAATAACAAATAACAAGATTGGTGGTTTTTTAAGGATACTAACCATCGACATAATTTATAGATTTCAACTTAAAACGAACATATAAAAAATTAAGAATATTTCAACAAAGGAAGACCTTCAATATTTCGGATTCAATTCAAAAGCTACTACTTACAATAATCCAGTAATGCTATGGATTTTGTTTTGATTCATTAACGGGGCTTCGTGATCTACAATTTAATTTTCTGACATTTGTACAGTTTCGGTATAGGAAACATCAATTTAAAGGAACAAACATCCGATCCTGGACAACAAAGCTATCATAATTTTATAAATAAATAAACCAATAGTGGATGTTGATAGATGATAGGTAGTTGGTGAAAAATATTCACTAATATCATGTAAGAATTTGTACATAAATATATTATTGTGAACCTATTGGGCTGGAGTGGGATTGCGTTAAAATCAGATTTCCAAATATTATTGCAAGCCATTTACATACGGCGTAAGTTTTTGTAAATTTTTGCTGGAGTTTCTACTCAAATATATTTTGTTCTAAAGTATCGAGGACCGTATACATCCTTGACAGTTGGGTAGTTGTTAAGTTTGCATTTTAACAGATGAAACTTGAACGTGAGCGGATGTCATTTTAATGAAGTTAACAATACTGGTATTTCCGGTCACAGTAAGTTTCTCTGATGGGGGTTTTTAAACAAAATTTAGACAAGGGCTAATGACTATCGCAATCGATGCTTGATAAACAAAACAAACACTGCGTAAATCAAAATTATCAGTATTGAAATACACGTTTCCTATGTTTTCCGCAATTCCAGTTCGAGATTTCTCTTCTGGATGATTAAAAGTGATTGTTAATTCCCAGAATGGGCAAGTGACCCAATTGTGAGTACGCCCAAAGGTGGGACTACTACCTCAAAGCATCTGAACGTGCTCAAGGTTTGATTTGCAGACCAATCACCTAGGCTCTTCCGCTCTCTTCGTTGTTAGGAACAACTTCCACTTCCATCGTCAAGACATTTGATCATCTTATTCTACATATGGTTGCTAAAAAATACCATAAGGTAGAAGAAGTTTCGAATGACCGATGAAAGGTTGGAACAGCCAATTCCAAAGAGCGATAAGGCTGTTATTTTATACTTGTGATGAAGACAAAAAAAAATTTACATGTTAAATTTTCAGAACTGCGTCACTTTTGAAAATATAGAAATATTATGTTTTTTTGCACGGTAGTTACCCCATTTTTACTTCTTAGGCACAAGTTTTCTAAATTAAAATGCTCTATTTTTCCTAAGTACCTACCACTTAGACAATATGCCGATTTTCAGAATTGTAGATCTTTGGAAAAATAAAGCGTACGTAATACTTCAGGGTTGTAAACCCTTTTTAACTACATAGGTGCAATTGATCTAAATGTAAACGTTTTAAATTTTCTGTTCAATCCCTACGGAACAAGCACGTCGAATTTCTGCTTTCAAGGTGATCAGGAAGTTTGTAGAATTAGTGATGAGTAAATAAATCAGAGAGAACTTTCACATTTTTTATGTAATTATATAATTATATTGTGAATATTAGATATCTAGTTAAACGGGAAGCTAAAACCAACATACTTAGTATAAAGAACTCACATTCGCATAAAAACAATTACAGTTCTATAGTTATTCAAATTTCTGGAAACGAATTTGTCTTTCTATTATCAGTAACGAAAGCTTAAGTAGATTCGGATCAAACAAAAAACTTAATAATATGTTTAATAAGTAAACCCTCATTATAACGAATTAACTGGGGTTTAAGGCTGTCCGTCTTGTAACAAATATTCTGTAATGACATTCTGATGCAGTACTGTAACGGTTTACAATGATTAAACTACAGAAATAGTAGCTATAAATAAATCGTGTTTTCTGAATTTATGTATCAAACAGCTACCACAAAATTAAATTATAGCGGACTTCTCTTTTTTGACGATAATGGTTTTAAGCATAATGTAACTGCCCCATGCATTCGCGAACGATAAATTGGACACAACCACCTTGCTTATATTCCTATCAGGCAAAGTTTCCTCACTAAAAAGCTTGTGTGTTACCAGATAGACTTGCCTCAACAGACAGTTTTATCAAAATTGTAAATTTATCTCGATTTTTTAACCCTCATGTTTAATCAAATCGTTCAAATTTTCTCTGAAGGTTGAATAGTTTTAAAATTGGTGCTAAGAATACCCCTACAAATTTTGCAGTTAGAAAAATTGTGTAATTTCGAAGAAATCTAAACAGCTACAGTCAGAGACTATTTACCAATATAGGTTATTCAGATCCCATTTTTCGACAACGGTTAAAATTCTCCAAAACAGCAGAAATATCTTTGTGTTAAGACATTATAAGCGACGCGACGTCCGGTTTAATAGGATATGTTATGAGACTTTACTATAATAGGCCTATAATCGAGGTGAGAAAATTACTACGCAACATCTATAACTTAACACCCGATATCTACAAACTAAATTAAAAGTAGTGTAGTAATAATGCATTTCCTTAAACACATATCATAAAACCAAATATAGGCTAATACTACTGTAAAAATAAAGTATTTAATTTTTCCTGTTATATCTGCTGTATCACTGTTTTTTACCTCTTAACTTTCTCTTGCCCTATATGAATATTAGGGAAGGAACGTATTGTTTTCAAGTTGACTTTTCCAAATCGAGTTTTCACCGGAAATACACGTTATAAGGCTCCTTGAACCAAAAAATAAGTTTTTAGCGATTGGTCTGTGTGTAGAGTGTCTGTGTGTGAACAAAATATCTCAAGAACGGAATATCGTACAAAGTTGAAACTTAAGTTAGGTACAACTAGAGGACCCGACACGAACTTTCCCATCAAATTCGGTCACCGGAAGTAGTAGTTAATTCGTGCGATTTTTCACTTTTTTCAAATTTTTTAAAAACGACTCCAAAATTTTTTAAGAATAGCTTCATTTACTAAATTTGTAAAGCTCAACTAGATAGGGTAAGCGCTATGTCTGTTGAAATTCTTAAGAGTGGTATGAACTCGTGGTATTTTTTTAAGATTGCGGCCTTAACATAAATTTTAGAGCAGACATTTTTTAAAATTTTAATTTTATTTCTAATAAGTGTACGTTGCAATCTGTTCAATTTAGAACAATAAGCAACCCAATGAGATGAGGGTGATGTGTATGACGTGTAGTCTTGTACAGACTCAGGCCGACCATTCCTGAGAGAGTATGATTAATTAAACCCCAACCCTCAAAGTACACCGGTAACCACTGTCTAGTATTCAAATCCGTATAAAAGAAACTAACTTTACTAGGATTTGAACCAGGAACCTTCGTCTCCAAAAATCAGCTGTTAAACAGCTGACTAGCGGCGACGACTTTACCCCTAGACCAACCCGGTGGGTTACGGCAAAAAATGTATAACAAGTAAAGTTATAAGAAATTAAATATCCTACAACTTTTATTCCAAGCGGTTTTTCTACAACGCTTAGTTAGTTAAGCAACAATTAGTGATTTTACGTATTTTGCTCATCAAAATCGATAAAAATGCGTTTTTTAAGATAGCGGCCTTAGTAGCCTACGCATTTTATGACTCAAGTATATATAATGAAAGTTAAAGGAAATAAAAAACCTACAACTTTTATTCAATCATTTGTTTCAGGGCCCAGTTTAGCGTCAATTAATGATTTTCCGTATTTTTAAGTTCTACAAAGGCTGATTTCCGTTTTGGGTCATTCACTTATGATTAAAATTATGTTATGTGGTTCATTTTTCATTGATTATTCTAAACCAGATTTTATATTTTGATATAATCCTTCTCGTTACTGACATGTTTCGATTGATCCACCGTCATCAGAGTACGTAAAACAGAAACTAAACTCATTAAAATCTTAAGAAGATGTTGTAAATATCCTGTCATTAGTACAACAATTTTATACGAAACATCTTCTGAAGATTTTACTTTATTTAGTTTTAATTTTATGTTCCCTGATGATGGTGGATCCTCCAAATAATGTCAGTAACAAGTAGTAAAATTACATAACAAAAAAAGGTAAAAAAACAAGTGATATAGCAGCTGTAACAGATCAGTAGAAAAATTAAATGTTTACAAAAGTATTAAATATAGGCTGCATGATTAATTATAAAGACTTATTTATAAATATCAATAAGAGATTATGTTCAAAATACTTACAACATCATCATTTTGAGCACATTCGCAGAACACATTAGTGAGACTCGGAGTTTGAGTTTCACCAAGTACTCGTACAAATTCCACTCCAACACCATGCTGAAACATAAATTAAAAAACAATGTATAATTTAGTACTAAGAATAAAGCTTCAGCTTTGGGGATGTACAAAAGCATCAAATCACTTAATTATACAAAGATTCCAGAACAAAGTTCTGAGAAGAAAAATTGTCAAAACTCCCTGGTGTGTTAGGAACGACGACCTGCACCGGGAGTTGGAAGTGGATTCCATAAACGAGGTATTCGGAAATTTGCCAGGAGTCATGAAGACAGACTTATTCATCATGTGAACGTCGAAGCTACTCAACAACGCAGATCAGAATAGGAGGCTTTATCGAGTGAACCCATTTGAACTTTTGTATTGAACATTAGAAAGTTATTGGGCCTAAGTCGTTAGGTAATAGTTGTATTATACTTGAATAATATATTTTGAAGCGTATGTATCAATGATTAGTAAATATTATAAACAGTGTATTAGAATATATCAAACGTAAACTAAGAACTGCTAGTTAGTAAATTCTTAGTACTTAGATAAATTAAGTTGGAACAAAATTGTTAGTTAGTCTTAGACTAGTCACAATAAATCACAAAAAAACCTTCAATGTTATTGTGGGACCAGCTTTAGATATGATATCAAAATAGAAATACCAGATACGACGAATACCTAAAAAATCTTCAATTCTGAGTTCTACGCAAGGAAATGTTCTTCTGCGTTTTGTTTCAGATAAACAATTTTTGAATTTTATACAATCAATAAAATATAAAAGTCAGTGTTATGGTAAACAATAGTATGCCTCACTTTAGTACAAGGGTAGCCTAATTCTCCCCCAGCGTGGAAATTAAACACAGTACTCTCACGCACACTACGTACAAACAAGAGTAGAAATGGCCTCCATGGCACGCGACGCAAGAGTTCCGCAAGATTAATGTTCACTCATTTTGTTCAAGAGGAAATAAAATAGACGCAACCCTACAGAAACACCCACATAGTTTAAATGTATTAGTTAAATCGACCACACTGTTTGATACCGTTTTACGAAGTTAACCCCAAAGTATTCTAGACACAAACTATTCGAACAGGATGTACATGTGCATTATTAGTAATTTTTTTAAATACTCACAGACCAATTCAGGGCTACAAAAAATAGTTTTGTTTCTTATCACATGGTCAGCCAATTATATGACTGAAGCATTTAAGAACAGAAGAGGTAGAGGTGTAAAAGACACTAGTCGAGTTATATTCTCTGAGAGTAATGAATTAAATTATACAGCCAGACCCAGTGGTGAATGAAATAAAGGTGTCATTTACAGGGTGGAAAGAGGTGCTTTCCGAAAGGCCTGACATGCTGATAAGCATACTTTTCCACTCAGTGAGAAAGACAATGGTAAACCATCTCACTCCTCATTTTACGTAGTAAAGCCTTTAGAGGTTCAAACTAGCCTGCAGCAGTCAGATTTGAGGCTAAATTTTTACAAAACATAATCTTATTTGTAATAACACAAAAATAAGAAAAATTTTCAAAATTCTAAATTAATAAATTTTATAGAATTTTTTATTTAATATACGTTGTTATTCCAAATTTAAAATCGAACGTTTATATAAAATAAATTAAAAAAAAGTTTTGTCGGTATCTAGTTACCGTAATGTATAGAAGTTTCAAAAATTAAATTAATTTGCTACAATTATTATTTTCTTAGTTTTTTTTATTATTAACAATTAAGTTAATTTTACCACGCTACAAGCCTTTCGACTAATGACCTAAACAACAACACAGACCAATTTCGATAATTTGGTACCCAGGTAGTCAAAACATGTGATAATCTGAATTACAAATGAAGAAAGAATTAGCAGTAAATTCAATACCGGTAATAAAACATGATGATAATATTAAAAGCAAGATGAAGAGGAATGAATTAAATCTAAAATACAAAAGGATGTACTGGCTGATTGGCGGGAACTCTTCACTCTCGCTTGAGAATAAGTTGCTGCTTTACAAAATGTTATACTTAAAAGTAAATTTACTTAAAGTAAATTGTTCTCTGTAAGACCAAACTACAGTAGAACCTCGCCAACACGACTTCCTTGATAACATGTGCATTTTTCTAATCCCCTTGAAATTGCCATAACACTTGACTGTTAAAGGTAGCTCTATAGTACACCTATTATTATTATAATAAAACCCCAATAGCATGGATTTTTTCCCAATTCAGATCAAAGCTCCAACCCTTCAAAAAAAAGTCTAAATGTCTTCAAAAAAGACGCGAGTCTTTTTGTGGAACCGAACCTTAGTAGCACGAGTTCAACCTTTCCAAACCCCTTGAAAGCATGACTTTCGTCTACATAACCTTGATAGCACGCACCTCAATTAAATACTGTGGTTGAGGTTGGTTGATTTCTTCTACTTCTAGTTGAGTCTTGATATCGAGGGACTGAAGAGTTTCTCGATAACAAGACTTTCACAAATCCCCTTGAGACTTATTGCTACCGAGGTTCTACTGTACCACTCATACGTTTTACTTACAGTATTTTATTAGCGTATGTACTTATTACACTCACAAAAAAATAATAAAAATTTGTATTAGAAGTATCTATCGGTTCAAGGCCAAAACTACCCATCTTCTAACTTAAATTAACGTTTATTCTAGAACTCGACTTTATAA
This sequence comes from Catonia carolina, assembly GCA_035578175.1. Taxonomy (NCBI): domain Eukaryota; kingdom Metazoa; phylum Arthropoda; class Insecta; order Hemiptera; family Achilidae; genus Catonia; species Catonia carolina. The sequence goes on from JAQMRL010000002.1 coordinate 90,898,658, forward strand.
ATCTAATAGCGTCACTAATCGTTTAACCGAAAATCAACACTAAACTTGAATTTAAGGTAGCTTTTGGCCTAAAAAAAGAGATGAAAGTTACCACGATTTTTGTTGTGATGTCTGAAACACACGAAAAAATTTCTGTTCATACAATCTGCCTACATTCACCTGTATGAGACTAAATCGTTAAAAAACGGGGTAGCTGATAAGAAAAAGTTTTCTAAGGTTCTTATTGATATCCTTCCTTACGCTATTCACTCCTTTTTAATATAGGCCTAAATTATTACAAACGATACATATTATTTTGTACGATATGATACTATTTAGATTGTACGGCGTAATAGCTTCTACTTTTAAGAACTGTTACAAAACTAAGGAAAACATCTCCAGGTAAAAGTTGGATAAAAATACAGTAGAACTTCTTAACAATAAATTTTGTTTGTTTATATCCCAGGTTCATCGACATCGAACACAAACATGATGTATATACTCTACTACTACAGAAAACGGAAAGTTTGTTTTGTTTACATAGAATAAACGAGGGAAATGTCAGAAGAATTATAACTACTGAAGTCAATCGATAACAACGTCCGCAAATGGAAATGCAGTATTCCGTACTATAAATTTGAATTATTGTTATTTACCACGATGAAACACGAACCGTACTTTTAATGTGTTAATAAAAGAACGTCAACTTTTTAACATTACGACCCAATATTAATTTAAATTTGCGAACAATAAATTAAATCATAAAAATAAACATCGTCAATATACTTTCAAAAAATATTCTTTTAGCTGTTATTTTTTATGTGGAACTGTTTCAACAACCATCCAATTTGATTAGGAGTTTTGATGTGAATAGACATGAAATTGAACAGGGACACCTACAATGACATTTATTAATGTGTGGCTGACAAATGGTCACCAAAGTTTTTCGTCCAATCCGTGTTACTTAACCATATGACTCTACAAACTGAATGACTGGGTTGGCCCGGAGGCCAATAATAATTCTTTTTAAATTAATATTTATAATTACAAAGAAAATGGTTCTCTTATTTCCTGGTAGATTTCAGTCTTTGTTAAATAACTACAGATGATAATACATAGATATGTATTGCGTATCAAATACGAATTTAAATGCCTTTACAGTTTTCTGTACAAAACTTCAAAGTCCAATAATTATTGTTAATTTCTGGTTCATTGATAATCTAAAAGAAAAACGTTTGATAACAAATTCACACTGATGAATTTCAGTAAATAAGAAAAATTCCTTAGGTAGTTTAAGATTCGATAAAATTATTGTTCATTAGTCAAAGACTGCTGTTTAGGTCATCAGCCGAAAGGCTGGTTTGAAACTCTAGAGGTTTTACTAAGTAAAACGAGGAGTGAGGAGGTTTACCATGCCTTTCTCACTGAGTGCAAAAGTATGCTTATCAGCATGTCAGGCCCTCTGAAAGCATCTACTGTCCACCCCGCAAATGACAACTTCATTCACCACAGGGTCTGGCTGTATAATGAAATTCATTACTCTCATTATTATTGAGTGCAAATAATTTAACACTTCACCTGCCTGTTATGGGCAAGTATGTATTTTGACATAATATTTAAGAATTTAATAAACTGTACCAATGATAAAATATACTAGGATACAAAAAATAACCTGGTTTTTATCGCCAAAAGAATGACTTCTTGGAAAAGTTTCTGAAGATGGATGTGAACTCGATCAAGTCATTCCACAAAGTATATTTGTATCAGAAGACAGATAACTTTGAATACCACTTTTCTGGAATAATGTTTAAAATATAAGAATCTCAACATACGAGTATATCTAAAAATCAAGTTTTCAATCTGTTACTTAATACATCCATTATTCTAAGATGTAATACTTTGTACTGTGGCTAAAAGCTAATTTATTACAATAGATAAAAAAACATTTTATACATTATTTAAGCTGTCACAAAGTTAACTTGAAGAGCTGCTATTCTATAGTTGGTTGGGTAAACTATACATAATTAGTTACTTTAATGAGGAATAAATTTTCAAATTAAATTATAGGATGCTTCATAATACTAATGATTAGAATCCTTCTTTAAATAAAACATTCAAAATCCTGAATACAAAAACAATGTAAAACACCCACTTATTCAAGTGAGTTTTGGCCAACAACATGGTTTAATATTTCCTGCATCCAGAAAAGTTTAAAATCAATTTGAAATTTATTTGACAAGTTGCTTTGACTTTAACCTAACGGGTTGGTCTAATGGTAAAGTTGTCACCGAGGTCAGCTGATTTTGGAGAAAAAGGTTTTGTGGTTCAAATCCTAGTAAAGGTAGATTACTTTTACATGGATTAGAATACTAGACAGTGGTTACCGAAGTACGTTGATGGTTGGAGTTCAATTAATCATACTTTCTCAGAAATGGTCAGCCTGAGTCTGTACAAAACTAGGTACTCTTCATTTACATGTCAAACAAATTGTTCATCCTCATTTCATTGAGTAATGGGGTTGCTTATTGTTGTAAACAAACAGATTACAACGTACAAACATTAAGGTTAAAACGAGACAACGTGCTTTGACTTTTGTTAAGAATGCTACAAGTGAATATTTTGTTAAATTCTTTTCACCATCAGGAACTAAATTTTTAATCCAATCATTCCAAAGGGAGAGAGCTTCTGTATATTAAAATTTTCCAGGGTTCAAACCAAGTCTTTCAATTCAGCAATCAAGCATGGTACTGGCTGACCTACAGATGCTGTCTACTTACAACAATTCTAATACTTAAAAATGTTAATTAAAATTAAACATACTGGCATGGTATTGCTAAGTAACATTGGTAGAGAGTGACTTAGTATGGTGACCAGCTGATCTACTAGTGAACAAACACAGCAGTCACAGTTGTTTCCGAATGGTTGTTTAAAATTTTAAAATAAAAACAGATGTTTCCAATGCGAAAAATGAAAATGTGTCTTAAATAATTAATTATTGCAAGTTTCATTTATATTAAATAATAATACTTCATTTTGGTGTTATATAATGAGAAACCCTATTATTATACTGTATCGAGTTGACCTAATGAAAAGTAGTTAATCTGGTTTACACAATACTTTGAACTACTTTAATTATGCAATCTTAAAAACAGTAGGCTATAAATAATATAGTAACAAAAATATCAATAAGTAAAAGAATAAGATACTACTGTGACAATTTTTTTACAGTAACGCTAATATTTTGTTATATTGTGAACAATTCGAACTGGCACAACTCTTGCTCTACATGTACACACAGTTTCACATAAAGTATATCCATAACCATAACATACCTATTCTTTCAACAAGGTCTACAAATTTTAATGTACGCAAATGCCTATAACCTTATTTCAATGTACAAACATATAAATAATTAAAATTATAAATTACAAGAACTAAACTGCAAAAACTCAATAAACTATACCCTACAGAGGCACGCAACTAATTAAACAAATTGGTCAGAATATATAATGAACAGAAAATCATATATGAAAACAAATTACTCACATCTTTATGTCTGACAGATTATTAATAACAGTAAAAACAAAGTGTAGTGATCGTGCGTGAGTCCCACATTACAGTGGTGATTGTATACTTTTGTGACTGTACCAATGTTGCATGGCAAGGGGCGAAGAGTGGAGTAGATAAACACTGAAGCTGCTAGTGCCAATTCGAATTGTTCAAGGTATATCACTTTAATTTTCCCAATGCTTTGATATAGCTAAGTATTCTGTACCTATGCACTGTCACTGAAAATTAATACCAGATGTACTGTATTTGAGTAACATGCAAACAGTGGTTACAATATGCTAACAAATTGTGTTTGCTCAAAATGATTACAAATTATTTTTTCATTCATTTTTGACAAAATGTAGTCACAATTTATAATTTACATTCTACACTCTGAGAACTACATTTCAGTCAAAAGAACAAACTATAAGAATATTTCTCTGACAATTTTCTCCACGAGGATTCTCTGGCAATTATTGTCAGAGAATTCTCATGCAGTTTGTTTACTCAAAATAACTAGGATGTAATTTTATAACTACTAGCCATTGTATAATTACCGTTGTGAATTAATTTGCATAATAGTACTATAATTTATTCTTCTATTATTTTAAGATATTATTTATTTGTATCTGTACAATGAATTACAATGAAAAATGGGCTAAAGGTGACAATAATACAAATGATAACATGAATGACACGAGGAAGCAGATCACCCATTCATGGAGCTTCTTGGTTTTTACTTTACTAATTAAATTCTGGATCAGTGTAAAGATGTCAGATGAATTGAAGTCCCATAGCTGAGCAAGTGAGAGAGATATGTGGCATAACTACTGCCCGTTCCCAAGCTTTGTGCAGCTGAGAGGTATGCATTACGTCACTACTACTGTGAGAGATTGTGTTAGTAGTAGTAATGTTTTACTTGTATTATGTTTGTAGTAGTCAAGGGTACTATCCAAACAACATATATTATGTGTCGCCATCTATAGCGAATAGTCAAAACAACACCCACATATGTCACGCACTAGGCAACCTACTGCCCAGCGAAGAGCAATGACATGATTAGTACAATGTTATGAGGTAACAGCAGTCTAGTACTTCGTCTTTCCCCTTCATCCCGCAGCTGCACAAAGCTTAGATTCATACAGTACACATGCCCCCAAAGGTCTTTACTGTTATAATCCAGATCTGAAAACATTCTACAGTCGTTATCTTGGGTCGTGTTACTGTGTACATGTGTGTATGTTTTTCTGATTGTTCTTTTTATACTGTACCCGAGAGGTAAAGGGTGTTAACTCCATTTTTGGCCAAATGGAGTTAACACTACCATTAGAATCAGCAAAAAATTCTCTATCTAGTGGTATAAAGAGTTAACTCCTATCTACATCTGTTGGCTTTTCAGATGTTCAAAAAATGGTATTAACTCCTACTTTGCTTAGAAGCAAATGATATTAAGTCCTTATAATACTGTTTACCTCAAAATGAAATGTACAGTAAAGTATTAACTCCCACTTAACTTTGTTTACCTTTCATGATAATTGTGGTAAACAGTGTTATCTCCCAGTTAGTACTGTTTACCTCTAAGTTCATACAACATGATGGTAGATAATATTATTACATCTCTTAATTTTAATCATTATTTTTTATATTATTTTATAAAGGTTATCAGCCGAAAAGAAAAGTTGTTAACCATTTTACTTTTTAAAAATATTTTATCACACAATAATTTTTGTTTATTAAGTTGGCGGTCATTTTATGCTCATTTTGTTTTCCTAACCTATAAAACGTACGCATACACGTGTTCGAGTTACATTTTTACTTATCTTGTGATCGTGAAAATGAATAATAGAGGACGTCAATGTTTGCAATTACTCGGAATAAGACTAGGTGAAGTTTATGATGATGAAGAATTAAAAAGTAATACAGTGGAACATGAAGAGGATGATAATGACAGAACTATACAAGTAAGTATTCATTTTTATCAGCTTCAAAATTTAAATTACGTTATACCTACTGTTATTTCTGATAAGGATCATCTATCCAGCTTCTTTTAATATTATATTTTTAAAGAAATGGAAGCTTAGATTTATTTTATATTTACAAGAATTTCTCATTATGCTACCTAATATGTTGAAATATTAATTTTTATAATGGTAAAACAAAAGTGGAGGCAAAAATCAAATACAACAACTATTATGTATGCTCACTCATCTTACTTCTGGAGGTTTACAATTTGTGAATAACTGGCAGCTAACATTTAATTCTGTAAAAATTTCAGTTTACCAATATCCTTACAGACAGGGACAGTGGAAGGTGACAGTAGTGGTAAAAATATTTGTCAGACAGTTAACTAAATGGCAATTGTGCTTGTACACAATGCCACCGCTAGCTAAAAGTAACATTCAATAAAGAAAACATTTGTTTTGTTGCAGAATGAACTTCAGAACACAACAGTACGTGACAGCAGTCCTGATACGGATAGAATGTTTTCAGATGATACAGATGATGACAAGGATTTTATTCCGCCGACTGTACTTATTGTTCTTATATATTGTACTTATTGGTTCTTACTTTGCAAGAACCACTTTGCAAGAGAATAGTGTATTTATATTATAAATACACTATTCTCTTGCAAAAACATTCATTTGATCGGAATTTGTTGTAGAACTCTGATTTCTTACTAGCCTATGTATAATTTTAACTAAAATTGAGATTACGCCGTGTATTTTATGTGGCATAAAAATAATGTCTACTGATACAAATGTTCGCAAATGTAGGCAAACAATACAGAGCGGAGAAAGAAATCTAATATTACATGTATTAAAGTGCTGTGAGGAGGAAGCTAATTTTAATAGACTTAATGTTCCTATTAATAAACCAGTTGAAAGAACTTCAAAAATAATATTGTAAAACATCCTGAAAAACAACTCAACGGATAAAGAAAGAAAAATAAGACTGCTGTTAGTTTACTGCATGCATAAATGCTTGCTCACAACAAAGAGTAAAATTAAACAATGTGATTGGAATGGTGCATACAGCTTGTACGAGTGATAGCGTTATGCATTCTCTCACTCCCATGGCTAGGGGACTTCAATTCATCTGAATTCTGTATATTAGTTATTTTACAGTCATCTGAATTGGTTTTTTCTTATTTTTATTCGGGTAACAACAAATCTCTGTTCCAAGTTAATCTTTAGCCTTCTAGGAGGGTTGTCCAATAAAGTAACTGAGCTAATCGTCTTAATTAGTTCGTTTTTATGTCTAGTTAATTTTCTCTGAAAACGTTGATAGTACTGTTTTATTGTGTTGGATACATAAGGAATATTCAGGTCATTGTGAATAGTCTCGTTTCGTACATACCAAGGGGAATTCGTAATAACTCGAAGTACTCTGGATTGACAGGACTGTAATTGAGCTGTATTACCCGGTTTAGTGGAACCATACATAATTTATTCTTAACAACCAATGTCACAATTACATTAATAATTTCATTTGGAAATTTACTGTATCGATATTATTAATGAAATAAGATGCGCAGGTAAATAAAAAATTCCCGATACAATAAAGACCATTTAAAATAAACTGAACTTGGCAATGTTGCCACTAAAAAAGTACACCATCGAAAAGAAACTGTAATTCAATTATTTTGTTTTTTATTTACAAAATCTTGTCATGGATTTTATGAACTTTCATTTTTGTATTTTTAGCAGAATCTCAAAAGTGTCCTCTTCAAAAAAAGATGTAAAATTTTTTAAATCCATTCGGTAGAATTCTGTATGCAAGGATAAACAAAATTTTCATTTAAAACACATTGGACCAGTTTGTGTAAATGAATGATACAATGTATGCAATATTAGAAAAATATTCTTATTCAATAGGCTACCTACTGAAATGTGGGATGAAACTACCCTCTAAAATATGTGAAAATTCTGGTAAAGTAATAGGAAGATACACATTTAAATTGTAATTGTATTTATTACATGAAAGAAACTATTAATAAACTGCAATAATTTTATAAAATGAAGGTTTCCAGGTCTACTAACTATTTTTGACTGACTCTTGAAACTGGTATAACCTAGAAATTATTCTCTGATGTATCATTAACAAGCACTTTACTTTAAGAATAAAGAATAAAATAAATTAGTAACTTTATTGTTACATAAAATAATATACATTAGGTAGTGTTGTTGTTTAGGTCATCAGCCGAAAGGCTGGTTTGAACCTGTAGAGGTTTTACTAAGTAAAACGAGGAGTGAGGTAGTTTACCATTGCCTTCCTCACTGAGTGGAAAAGTACACTTATCAGCATGCCGGGCCCTCTGAAAAGCACATATTCTCCGCTCCGTAAATGACACCTTCACTTCATTCACCACAGGGTCTGGCTGTATAATGAAATTCATTACTTTCAGAGGAGATAACTCTGATTAGTGTCTTTTACACCTCTACCTCTTCTGTTCTTAAATGATTCAGTCATTTAATTGGCTGAACATGTGAAAAGAAACAGAACTATTTATTTTAGCCCTGCAACGAACAGATTGAGTGTAAATAATTTGACACTCCACCTGTCTGTTATGGGCAGACATTAGGTATATGACAAGTTAAAAATATTTGAGGTAGTGTATGGAAAGTTAATAATACTACAGAGAAATGCAGAAAGGAGAATGACCAGCCATTTGGTAGACAAGGAAAACTGTGTAAAACCTTGACCAAGACAGCCAAGCAAGCATTACACTAAGAATAATTGATTACAAATAAATTCTTAATAAAGTAGGCTACACGTTCATATTCACAATAAAACTTATCAATAGTCAGTAAATAGTTTGGACTTTTATTACTAACACAAAATAAAATGGATGTCAAATAATTAAATGACACACATTGAAAAGTATTAGGCTTATTATATTAACAACCAATAAAAAATATAATTAAATTTTACACACACTTCAGAATATATCAATTTGAACAAGCTAGAAACATAAATTGATACTTTTGATATTGAATAAAATAATCAGAATAATTAAAAAATATTATATAAAAGATAATATTTACATAAACAAACTGTTTATTTTAAATACGTTTCTTGTACCAATCATTGAAATGGTGGAAGGAACAATATTTTGTTCACATTAGGTTGGAAAAATTACCAGATTAATAGATTTAGTCCCCCTAACTGCCCATTATAAAAAATAAAATGTAGTACAGGTTAAATTAACTTAATATTATTATAGTTAATTTAAAAATTACCGAAAATTAAAAATACAAAGACCGACACAGAAGGAAAAATTGTTCAAAATAAGGAAAGCAACTTTAGATTCTGCAAAGCAATAAGATTTTGTAAGTCCAAACTTAATAGAAAATTACGGTAAGACTGTAAAAAAATAATTTCTGAAATTACAGATAAATGAAATATCGTGTATTTCAAAATATTGGTACATACCAAAATATCTTCCAAACATTCAATAATTGAAGAACAAACATGTTCAGACTGACAGATAATGGTTATGAACACGTTAACTACTTTAATAGAGGAAAACAATAAAATTGAGGTTAAAACCACTCACAAAATTTTATACAATTCACAGAAGCTTTACAGTATGTATTGAAAGGAGTTTATTCCAAGATTACCTCTATGTAGAATCCTGCCTTCATTAGCTAACATATTCAGTTTTTTACGGTTTGGTAAACAGGTGTCTAAAATGCATAATCAATATTCAAGACATTTAAAAAATTTGTCTCAGAAAATTATCACAAAAACGCGCCTTTTTATTTGAATAGACAGCTTTTAATTGTATTACGGTAACTTATCACTAATATGTAAAATAAATAATAAGTTACAACTTACCTCGGCAACTGATTCTTTGGTGAATTCATTTAACGACTGAACCCAAAGATTAAGTAATTCATTCACTATCACCAAGTCAGAATAAAGCCAAAGAAACAATTCGTTTACCCACTTTACACTTTCACTTTCGGGTCCGGTCGCGGTCGGAGGCGGATGGATAAGGGATGTTGATTTTGGTTTGGCCGGACCAACCGGTCTTCCAGATTTTGAACCTAATCTTTTTCTAACAGGAGGAGTAGGAGGTACATATTTTCCTCCAGCACCGGCCGAAGATTTAATTTTCGTATCTTTGGTAGCCGGTTTAGTCGTAGCATCGACACTATTTTCTATCTTCGCTGTAACGGGGGGTTCGATTGTCGCACTTTTTGCTTTCGCGTCTTCGACACTAATAAATCTACCATAAACATATCTACCTATTCCTAAAACTGTTAAACCAAATAACATCCATCCAAACAAATACATAGCTATAGTATCCATCGTGGTGTCACCTAACCCTTCAAAACTGCAGATCAAATCGTCAATCTTATCCGCCAAGTCGGCCATATTCCTCCATCCTTCCAACACCCAGTTCCAAATTTGCTTGGGAATGAGTTCAACCATATCTATATTTAACACAGCAGCACTTCACGGAACAAAAATAGCACCTCAGCCACTACTGATATCGAGTTTCTTGACATTCGTGCCAGAACTGCTGTCACTGTTATCCCTACAAACGCCATGACTGTTATTATAACATGCCCGCCCCCTAGTGTGTACAACTAACACTACTCTGAACCATATGACTGCTAAGCAGTTCATCGCTGTTGGTTAGATAGCAGCACTATAACGTACGTTTGCCGCACAATTTTAAAAATGCGCTCTTTCCATTTTTTAAATGACAGTTATTATTATTATACAGCATTGTAAGCATGAACAAAATGTACACAAATAATTTCAATTTTCTGATAGTATCAATGAATACTACTTTTATTTTGAATGTTATAAAAAAAATTTTCTGGTACATTTTTTATTAGGTTAAAAATTCGTTACAAAGTATGAATGCCATTTCAAAGCTCTCAAATACACGTTGTGTACAAATAGTATACCCGTACAGTTACAGTAAAAAATAATTAAATTTTTATTTGGTATACAAATTATTTAACCTTGAGATTAAAGACAGAATCATAATAATATTATAAATTGCCACAGAAATATCATGTTGATTATAAAATAAAGCATCTTTGATAAATCAACAAAAGGCATATAAATTTAGCTGCACCGCGTGATACATAGGTAATAAGATTTTTATGCACGATTCACTCATATGCAGTTGTTTGTGAACTAGTGTATATTATATAAGCCACTGAGACAACTATTTGTCTGTTTTAGATTATCTGTTTTTTAGTTTATATGAAGTCGCATCAGCAGCTATGTTATTAGTGACTACAATGTATTATATAACTTTAGTGGTGGGTTTTAACTTCTAATAATTTCCAGACCCTAGCTGGGAGTTAAACCCAGGACCTCCACGTTGTTAGGTTATCTTAATCTCATAATAAAATATTTTAAGGCACTCTTTAGGTCATTTGTTCTAAATGCTGAGTCATCTTAATGAATAATTTGTAGGCTTACATATTCAGGAACAATGCAATAGTTATCCAAATATTCATTCTATGTACAGTACAAGAGAATGTTGTACTATATTTTTTATTCTGTTACCATTACTAACTGGCAGTCCTAAATGAACATCGTGCTTCAGTGATTTCATTTTTATATTTTTTTATGAATTCCCTAAAAAAACTAATACCCATTTCCATATATTTTACATAAACTTAAAATATATCAATAAAATAAATTATTATTTATTTTAATTTCTGTTTTTTCTAGTATCTTATATTACCACTGCATAGATGACAGCAGAATATAAGTACATGATTACTAATACAATTGCACTGATTTGTTGTTGCCAAATTCAATGGCCTAATATTCAGGAAAAGAAAGAAACTTGCTTCAGTACAAACCAAAGGTATTTTTATTTATGTCTGACTGTTTTTCACAATAATATTAATGAAGATGATGAAGAATGATAGAAGAAAATGAGTAATGAAAACATAACAGATCTGACCAGGAATCAAACTCATGACACCTGACAAAGAAGTAAATTGTGCTGACCACTATACCTGGCTTTTACGCTGGCCAGGAAAAATTTAAAAGACAAATCTTATTTGTAATTTCATATATTTTATTAAATTATTTAAATGATCTTTTCAACATGATGGACCAAGTAAAAGTGACATTTCTACAAAAATACTCATAGAACAATTAACTGAAATGTGTTACATTATTGACATGGGAAAATGCCATTGAAGAGGTGGATAAAGAAGGCATAAATGAAATCATCCATTCATTAATTTCATCTAAGTTGGTAATAAAATAACATGTTTACTAAAATGTTGTAAACTACATTTAATGTAGTTAATTTTTTAAATTTAACTTTTTGTCAGATGACACTGGTATCACATTACTTACTTGTTTTCTATACCTTTTATTCAAGCTACAACCATGAAAAGTGTTACCAAAAATGTTGTACTAGCATTCAGACTGTTCCTACAAATGCTACGGTGAAGGTTGGTTTTATTAAGCTATTGCCAGGAACTAAACAAAATTTTTTTGAATGTCCATTTAGAAATGCGAATGTAATATGAATAGAATTTTCATATCTAAAATTTGTATCTAACTAGATACCAAATGAAGATATATAAAAGCTGAGTAAAAAAGATTATCATTTGCATTCACAGATTACTCCAGTCAGCATCACACTATTACTTCACTATGGTGATGCAACCATGATTCTTGCCCTTGAGCTCAATTTCTTCAAGGTGCAGTAACATCATGGTTTTATTAACTATCATATTAGGATTTTACAGTGAAATTCAGTTTTTTATACAATAATTTTCCAGACCACAGCTGGGAATAAAATTTGAAGACTTGAGGCAGACATGTCAAGCATATTGCCAAGTGAGCTACTGAAGTAATTAAAACAATTTTTTCTATGATGATGGCCAAGTGCTCATAAAAATATTTTTCCAGTTTATTCAACTTATTTTGTAGATTCTGAAATAATTAAAGTAAGAAACTCATGACTGATTTTTTGTCAAGGAACATAATAGAACTCGATAGATATCTTAAAACTGTTCCCTACTCCACTGGTAATATAATATTTTTCAGATAACTCAGGAATTATCAGAACTGCAGCAAATAGTTTGAATTTATGTATTTCAGTTAAAACATTCTATTTTTTTTTGTTGTTAGCTATTTATGATGGAACCCATAAATCTGGACTCGACGGGACAGTATCTCTTAGCTTATAAATATTTGAAATTGAGGTAATAAAATAATAACAACAGTTTTTTTTATACAATTACAATTCATTTTACAACTGCACAAGGTTAGGCCTACTATGTATAAACAAAATTGCATCTTTTCAAACGGTAGGCTTAATACAGAATTTTTCGTTACTTTACATCACTAAAAAAATAAATAAAAAAAATGAAATCAACATATATATAATAATTATTTTACAATACATATTTTTAACAACATATTATTTAACAAAATTATCTTTTCACAAAGAATTATAATATACAAAATTACTTATCTATTTATTTATTATTTTTTTTATTTATTTTATATTTTATTTAATAACTGGAAATAAAAATGACTTCATTTTATTATGAAAATTTAATATCAATAAAAACAAATTTATCAAATCAAAAACAATTATTTGAATATAGAGATTCTGATTATACAATCATAAACAAATTATAACTAAGAATTATATCCTATGAATTAATTTGGAATATTTATTAAAAAAACAAAACAACTACAAATCTACATGTTTATAAATCTCTTAATTTTGCATTCATGAATATTAAAATAAATTTCCTTTAGTGTACACCATTTTTAACAAAAACAGGATGAAATAGCCAAAACTATACATATAATCTGTTAGAAAATGTTTCTTATACAGTCACGTAAATTTGTAATAATCATAAATAATAAAAATAAATTACAGTAAAGAATTTAACAAATATATTAAATATCATTGACCATGACACTGTAATTTTACAATGTATGGTACAACCAAGTTAGTCTGCATAATGAGGAAATAGAAGTGATCCAGATTAATTAAATCTTGAGTTAACAAAGATAAAGGAAAATTAATAAAAAATGAAACACCAATTTTATTGAAAACACACACAAACATGGAACTGAACTACACACTGTATCTAAATCAGGTAAAACGAAACGTTTGGATCTGAACTAACGGTGTCCTACTGTATCTTGTTTTTGTATAATTTATGAACTTTAGGTCAGGAAATCGTTTCATACTAATTCTTCAATGGTTAACCAAATCAAATTAAATATAATTACTTACAAATTTTGTTAAAGTACAACTGACAGAATATTGAAATAATATTATTAATAATAATTCATCAAAGTTTAGAAATTTCAGTGACACACAGGGAGTATATAGATTGCTGGCCCAGTGGTAGCACACAGATGGCCTGGTGGAAGGAATTGTTAGTACAAACAAGTGCTACACATATACCCTTCAGTGATTGTTTGGTAAACTGTTCTGCTTCCCCATGTAATTTTATTATTCTATTTATTAAATTTTTAAATTTGTGTTCATGAATACATTTCTGGGGTTTTTCAGTAATTTTGTTAAAACGTTTATTATTACACATTTGTTTTAACTTTTTAAAGCCACTCTTCATCCTAATCTGTAGTTAGATCTTGGCAGTGGCATTACGAAGGCCAATGAGACCAATAAAATTGTATGACCAGGAAAAGTATTCAAAAATAGCAGAAAAATAAAGTCATTTTGAGAAATAGTATCAAAATTTTTTTTGGTTTTTATGTCTGACTGGTCTCCAATTTCTGCTAATGCAGATGGTTACAGTTACTCCTAGACAAGATAGTAAAAGATTGTGCGTATACACAAGATCGTTCCATGTGTACATACCATAATCCCCATGGTAAGGTACATTGTGAAAACTTTTTATATCTTGGCTATTTATAATACATTAATTTGCTGATAAAAAATGGAATACCAATGTTGAAGAATGACTAGATTTTTTTATATAGAACTACCTGCTTGGTACACCACCATAAAACCCTTAATCCCCTTCACCATACTATTAGTAGCGACATCCCTGAGGGTTGAACTACTGCGCATCTTTGTGCTCACACTTATTAAACTTTAACTAACTACATAAGGCATGTAGCCAGGATTACGGTTCGGGGAGGCGACTAAGTCTAAAGATTTTTATTGTTTTGCGTTTGGCTGTTATGCACATTAGGGTTAGTATAGGGTGATAAAATGAAAATGAATATAAATAGTATAGGGTGATAAAAAATGCCAGACATGACCAGAAATTGAAATTGGGATCTGCAGCTTAATAGTCTGGTATGATATTTGTATTTTCTATTTCGGGATTATCTGTTTAGAATTTCAGGGAGCATAAATTCTCATTAGATATAAATATGAAGTTGAATTTACTGTTTACTGAATCAAAATCTTTACTGTAAGCTGTTTAAAAAATAAAATAAAATTTATGGTTGTCTATTAACATAAGTACATTATGTAGTATACCACTAATAATAAAAGAATGTTTGCGTATCTTAATACATAAAGAAAAATCTATAAACGTACAAAAATTATCAGATATTACATACAATATTATGATCCTTTTTTATCGATAAATAATACAATGCATATATAAAATACTACTTAAGTATCAACACTTTAATTTAATAAAATAAAAATTGAATAGTCAATTCATTTTTCAAACTTTGATATTATGTACAGTCGTATTATAGATCCGATGATAGATTTACAATATACAATAAACTGCCGAGCTTTTCTAACGATAATGTTGACCGACATTATTATAAGTGTACAATAAAGCACTGGCAGCTCAATTGTTAAATTCTATTTAACATCCTACACAACAGACCTGACATTCAATAATCATACAAAATCTAAAAAAAAATTATTTAATAATTATTTTCACAACATTTGAGATGAGCAAACAAACAGGTAAATAGCATTTAATTGTTTTTTATTTTAATTATTAAAATTAATATTTATCATAACCTTGAATATTTTAATAAAAATATTACTAGTCAAGGACATAACTCATAAATCAAATATTTTTTCATATTTTTCAAATTACATTAATTTCAGTGTTTTAAAATTTTTCAATAAAACAATGTTTTTTAAGGAAGTTATACAGTTCTTACCATTAATTAATAATGAAATGAAAAATAAATAGAAATGTAATTAATATATAAGGTACCTTTTAGTACTCAATAATATGTGTACATAACCCATAACCCTTGATATATGAAAATAAAAAATAAAAATAATTACGGACTCTAAGAGGTTATTTTCACAAGGATTTAAAACTCATACCTATAGAACTAATATGGAAATCATAAAATTTTTAATTTTTTTGGACAAATGGTTTTTTTATAATTTTTAATTGATAGTAATGTATTATTAAAATATCCTAGAGTGATACCTAATTACATCTACTTACTAATGATATGCAAGGAAAACGTATATTTATGGAATATTAACTACAATTTGACAATTTGAATATGATCAGTTTTAATAAATACAAATTGTAAAAGGAACTGTTTAACAAAACTTTTCTTTCACTGCAAAGATTTTTAAATTAAGAAAAATATTATTTGAAATGCTAAAATTATATATTACAATGCAGTTTTTAAACTGTTAATCCTCTACGGAATGAAAAGAATGATCACAAATAAAACACAATACAAAATCTGGAAAAAATGGAAAGCAAAATCCATTGTAAAATCTACTATGTGAACATTACAGAAACTGTAGAAAGATGCAAATAAACCAAACCAAGAACTTTACAACGACATTGAGACTTTAGAAAACATTGTCATAAAAAGAATGGCAAGATTTTTTGGACACATGAAACCTATGAATGACAATTGTTTAAACAAAGATTTTCAATATTTGCAGCGACAAAAACAAAATCAATTTCAGTCATAAACAACAGGTGATAGAACAACTGGAATTTGATAAAATTAAGTTTAGTTATAATTTATATGGATTGATAATTTCTGCAGAAATTAACCAAAGAGAAACTGTGGCTTCTAGAAGATGCAAGAAAGTTCCGATCAGAAAATATTGAAAAGAAAAGAGATTAAGAATAAAAAATACGAAGAAACACAAGACTTTCCAAAGAAGCAAGAGAAAATAAATCCAGTAAAATGAAGACTTCTTGGAGAAAAATGAAAATCGGAGAGGGTAAAGATTCTGATAAGGATGTGGGAAGAAAAGGAAGGCCAAAGTTGTTAAGTCAATTGCAACTGAATTCTTGCAATAAAAATAGCAGAAGTAACTTACTTTTAAAATATTACATTGCATAGAATTTTCTGAATTATAGCTAAAGCTTTGATTGTTGTCATAATTTTTTTTATAGAGAGCTACTATTTTCAAAATTAGGGAGCATAACAAATACATTTACACAAGCAGACAGAGTTGATGAAAAGCAGAGCAAAATTACCATACTCTAATAATTATTCTAATTAACCATGTGCAAGTAAGTGTTTGTTTAATTTATTTCACTGTACTCATTATTCTACTTTTGTTGATCTTAGTTTATAATTCATGAATTTAATTAGTTTTTTATAGTTTGGTTATTAACTGGGTTAACTGTGGGTTTAACACATGTGATATTTGCATAAATTCACAAATATTTGAACAAATTTTGTGTATTCTTTTGCATAGTACTTTACTAATATGCTATGATAACTGATAACCTGACATACTTTTTTCTATTTTAGCAAACGTACCACAAAAAGCTAGTCAAAATACAAAACTGAATGTTTATTTTGAAATAATTTAGAGCAGGTTCCTTTTTTATAGAGTTCAAAACTGACCTTTAAAACAAAACAAAAAAAATCTCATAGTTGGCCAGTTATAAAATTTTGAAAATAAAATAATATTTTAAATATGATTTACCCAGTTAGGTTATATTACAATTAATTTTAAAACATTAAAAATACAATTAGAATAAATTATTGATTACTTTGCGTTAAAGAATGGTAGGTTTGGATAAGCAATAGTTTCCCAGAACCTAGCAGGAAATTGAACGTGGGACCTTCCCAATAGCAATGTACTACCTAACCATTGTGCCATAGAGGCAATCAATTCATAAATTTATTAAAAAACACAAAGGTGTTTACATTATGCAGACACAAATGAAGGTTGTGAAAGGTGACAACACACAATTTTTTATTGTTTATTTGAATGAGTATCATTATGTTAAATATCTGCATATTCATATTCTTCAAGTCTTCATATCAGTATGGTTGTATCCATACACGACCATACCAATATGCATACCATACTATTAGCAATAATATTGGAAATTGTGATCGTACTGGAAATTATGACTGGTAAGGGAAAAAGTAAGTATTGAAAAGTGCATAAAGAATTAGATAAAAAAATTTAGCAAGTATTTTAGGACTGTTTGCCATTCTACTTGCTGACAGACTTCCATACCTGGCTGCTCACCGCTCTGTGGAAGGAAACACCAGTGTGTAAAGGGATGTGGGTGCCCTGTAGTAACAAAAAACCCTAAGTGTAGTTTCTAAGGGTTAAAATTTTTAAAGAATTTTTCAATAAATATTTATAGAACACACATATTTCAATAACAATTATTTTAATTATTATTATTTTCTTTATTTACTTGAACAATCACAATATACTGTAATGTTATTGACCACTATTATTGTGGTTACATAACACGATATACCTAAGGGCTGGTATAAAAATTTTCACCCTAATCTGGGAATCAAACCCATAAATTCAATTTAATAGTTGAGTACATTACTCTGAGCTTTCAAAGTAAAAATGTAATTACATTATTTTTATTTTTTGCTCATGTACAACATGATAAAATAATAACTTTAAAAGTATCTCACCATTTTTGAGATTTTATTGACTTAATTTTTATTGCTTTATATATATTTATAAATAATAATTGATGCATTGAGCAAAAATGTTTGAGTATGAAGCACTTCAAGCACTTGAAAGAAAAATTAATAAAATAATAAGTAAACCTTTTAAAAGGCATTATTAAATTTCTAAATCTAAATTGCTTTTCTTTTATTATTTTTTAATAATTTTTTGTTAAATTTAATTCATCATCTTCTGTTATATTTACAATCTTATATCGATAATGTATGGCACATTTATAAATTTCTATAATAAAATAATTTTATTATGTTTTTATTATTTAATAATATTAATAATGATCTTGAAATGTTTAATTCACTAATTGACATAAAAATTATTTTACTGAATGTTTGCACATCTCTATTATACAAAATGTTGTAAAATTTTTAAGAAAAAAGTTACATTATACTCATTCATTCTTAGGCCTGACATGTTTATCTTTTATTAAAAAAATACACTGGAAAACATCAGTTTATTTTTAAAAATTATTATTTAAGACAATAATAGTACTTTAATATTTTACTCGTCCAACACAAAAATTAATACTTTAATTTACCACCTAAAAGACTAGCCTAAATCATGTTGAATGGAAGGTAAAAATTTATAAAGAAAACAAAATTTATTTTATGAATTCATAATATAATAATTATATACATCTATAACAGTTACCGTAGAATAGCAAATACATTATTTACATATTAACATAATCGTATAATAATAATAATAATTATTATTATTATTCCATCATTATTATTTTAATCATAATTACAATGTTAACCTAATTTATATTTAGAGTCATTATTAAATCTAAGAGCTTTACAAAAAAATTTATTTTTAACAGTAAAAAATCACAGTTCTTATACATATCGAGGGAGGTACCAGAGAGGCAGGAATCAAATCACAAAATGTCCTTTCATTTTTTTATAATTATTTTTTACAATAATCAATTTTTTAATGTTTCAGAAAGAGTATTTTATTAATTAATAATAGTAATAATAAAAATGAATTTTTTCATGGCTATATAAGTAAAATTAAACTAAGAAAATAATATATTTTACAATGAATTTATTTCAGTACCTATTAGATATCATTTCAGAATAATAGCCTATCAGAAAGTTTATTATTATTATTATTAGTATCAAAAATAATAAAATTATGTGAAATCAATTTTAAAAGATTTAATTCATCAGATGTAGTAATACTGATTATTTTCAAATAAACCTGACTTTAAATTTTACTAAATAATCATTATTATTACTAAGATAATACATGTTATAGTATTTTACTTAAAAAAAAGTTGTAGAACAGACAGAAATATTCATCATTGTAGTTAAATTAAAATTTATAAAAAAATTAAAGAGGTTAACTTCCAATTTTAGTTTTACGTGGTCACGTACTGCTTCATCTTCATGATAGCCTGAACAATTTGAAAAAATAGGACATGTAATATAATTACACAATTTAAATATATTAAGACGTACAAAATTTACATAGTTTATGTTTTAAATTGTTAATTATCAAGTTGTACATAAGTTTGAGTATTCTGTGAATAAATTACAGTTAATTCTCAAAAAATTTAAACAGTTTAATTGTCTAACAATAGTTTTGTAATTCATTAGGATTTTACCATAAAGTTACGATTCAATTTAAAGAAAAATATAAATAAGCACTAAAACAAAAACAAGGTACCAAACTATAATGGTGTACATTATCAGCATTAATTTTATAATAGTTTAAAGGCTATTAAAACAGGTGGCAAAGAGGTTTGCCAACCAAAGAAGTTTTGCTGAATAAGATTTAATTAGCAATCTAAATGAAAAAGAAAAGTTTAATTTAACTTAGATAATGAAATAAAAATTCTATTCACCTTTTAATAGTTTAACTAAAAATGATTTAGGGCTTAATAATTTCTTTCAAAGAAAATAATTAATTATTAGTACCTCTACCTCAATTAATTGTACAACCAGAATTCGAGGGGGGATAAAACTGCCAGATAAAGTACAAAAAACTAACACCTGGAAAATTTAGGCAGACTATTTTACATATGGACATATATTAAGAATCACTGGTACCAAAACTCATATATTTACACAATACATAACTATTACATATAAAAATTATCTTAATATCAAACACAATTAAACAATAATTTACTGTTAGATGAAACCAAATTTTCACTTTATGATAGGCTTTTGAATTAACACATTTTCTTCATTCCTCTGATTATGAAACTTCACTTAAAATAATCAGATACAATTCATAGAAAATTATACAAGTGTGAATGTCAAAAAAATCATAACATATAAATGTTTAATTTTGTATAAGCAATCGGTTACATTACATAAGAAATATGTGTATAGTAATTTCAAACAATATTACAGAAAAAAACTATTCTGCATTGTTAGTAAGGTTAGAATGTTCATGCTATAAAAATTACTATTATTAACTAAATGTATCTTTGGCTTGACCAACGAGATCAATCTATAAATACTGTATTTTAATATTACATTTTTAATTTGTTTAGTTTTGTATGCTTAAACAATGTACGTAGTAAAACATAATAATATATTCTTATTACAATTAAAATAAAAAATAAATTATAAGGTAATCCATTACCAATAATTACTTAGCAAATTTAAATCTTTTCCATTTATTTAGTGATCAAAAGGGCTTTAAAAATAAATAAAAATAAAATATAGTTTTATAAATCCGCAATAACGAAAGCAAATAAATAAGACATGGAATATTGTAAGAATAATTCATTATATTGTTATAAAAACAATAAGTTTAACATATAATATCACTTTGTAAAAGTACTTAACATGATTACATTAAAAACAAACATTTTTACTTTAATGCTTTAAAATTACGTAAATTATCCCCAAGTTGTCTGATTATATTAAAAACAAAGGATAAACATTATTAAATAATTAAATCAAATTAACTTTCTCCATTAAATCTCTTTATGAATAAATTTTATTTTTTTAGTATGATTTTTATTTGCAAACAATAAGATTTATTTACTTTTACCGTAAACAATTCAGAGGTAAATTCAATAACTGTTCACTTAAAAAAAAGGATCAAAATAAAATAAAATTTTATAACCAATATAATACCTGTACCCACTTTTTTATCTATAAATAATTTAAATATTTAAATTTTTACTATACTAAGGACCTCCACCACCAGATATCTGAGAACATCAAATTGTTCATTGATTAGTGAATAGTTTGTTATAATAATTATTTAATAGAATGGTTAAACCAAAGCATAACCAATGAAATATAAGGGAAAACTTCAAAATGTCTTTTGGATTCATTGAAACGAAAAAATTTACTCTATGAAGATAATTAAGATAAACAAAATACAGTTAAATACTTTACAATGAATTAAATTAAATTTTAATATGAACCTACAAGCAAATTTTTAATAATTTACTGTATTACTGGAAAGTAAATAAAACTCAGTAATTAAAATATTTAATTAAATAATAATTTACCCTGAAGAAAATAAATTTTTTTTAATATTTTGCATTCATTTGTTTAAAGAGACACTGAGGTGAAAATATCAACTACTACAAAAGTAGTTCTACAACAAAAACTATAACTTTTAATGTACTGTAGCGATTCCAAAAAAAAATTAACTTTTTAAATCAATTATTTAGAATGTAATAAAGAAATTTATAAAACAAATTAAGTATTTTTTTACAAAAATTCAAATGTATCTACCCCTTAAAATATAAATTTAAAAATTTGAAACAAATCCTAGAATTTACTCAAATATCAACATACAGCTTGTTATGGATATCAAAATTTACAAACAAATGACAAAATTTACTCTATAAAAAACTGTCTCGTAGTAAATTCCA
Organism: Catonia carolina; assembly: GCA_035578175.1. Lineage (NCBI taxonomy): Eukaryota > Metazoa > Arthropoda > Insecta > Hemiptera > Achilidae > Catonia > Catonia carolina. The sequence goes on from JAQMRL010000002.1 coordinate 90,920,941, forward strand.
TACCAAGTTTTGATAATCATATTTTAAAGATGAACCTGCAGGAATAATTTCAGAATAAATTAACAATTAGAAACAATTTCAGATAGATTAAACAATTTTTGCAGAAGTGAATGCTCTTTAGAGTATTAGAAAATGTGATTATATAAAATTAAAAACAAATGAAAAAAGTAGACCATACAGATTAAAAAATTTGCTTACTTCTAACATAAAATATCAATGAACTATTATAAAAAAAAACTTTACTGCAAAACCTATTTTAGCAATAGAATCATAAATGAATTTTTAGGATCTACAAAAAAATTACAAAACCAATTTTTTTTTAGCCAAAATGATCAAATTTCACCTCAGTACTCATTTAATAATGTACCAGAAAATACTATTTTTTTTTGAGAAAAAGTTTTGATATTGTGTGATTAATGAATAATGAAAAACCATGTTATTATACAACGTAATTGCAAACACCTTTGTTAACAAATAGTTAAGATCTAAGAGAACTCATTTAAAAAAATCAGTGCACATTGCACTTTTATTAAATTAAAAAAAAATTATTATTATTATTTATGAAGCCTACATTTATGTACTTTTCATGATTTATTAATCAATCCTGGTAAATACTTAATACTACCCACAAATAATAATAGGCCGTTTCACTACCTGTCTTTTACATTACATAATTTCCATAAATTTTGTAATTTAGTAATAAATACAGTATTATAGATCTAGAGACACGATATATATATTAAAATATAATAGAAATAATACAACAAAATATTTTCAACAAAGCAAGTCATCATCATATTTGATAATAATATCATTTTATAAATGATTATCATTAGCGCAACTTAAATAACACTATATTTAAGGCAAAGTGAATAATATTAGATAATATTATAAAAAAATTCACAGGCTTTACAATTTTCTCACATTATTGAATGTATTTTATCAGCATATTACAATTAAGAACCACAATACTCTGATATACTGACTCAATCTGGATCTACCATAATCTATTCAATTAGTAATAATATAATAAAAGAAAATTATATTTACACATAATGGATTATGAATCAGTCTATTAAGTGAATGTGAGCATATGGTAAGAAATATTACAAATAAAAATTGTAATAATAATATTAATAAGAATTCTAGGAAATTTACTTCAAATAAAGTACACATACAGTTTTCTTCAAATTAAATATAATTTATAAAAGAAATGTCTTAACAGTTTTTTGTCTCTACTTAATTCATCACCAATCTGACTCGTTTTCACAATATAGAATGACAGTCTTATGAAACACATTTTAACACTAAAAATAATATTATTTTTTTAGTATTTTCTAAAACATATTCGATTTTACAAACATTGTTTGCTAAATTAAATTTAAACGTTAGTCCCTTACAATTAATTCTTATTTTACTGAACACGTATTTATAGTTAATTAAGTAGATCGATTACAATATCATATTAAATCGACATACTGGAAGTCTTTTAATACTGATTTTATTAAATTAAGAATTATGCGACATATTATCATTAAAACTGGGAAATTAAAGGGACAAGGATGATAATTAACAAACAATGTTTGATTAAATGAACTTCCGTACTATTCACATACAATTTGAGCCAGTGCAAACAAACACAAAATTCGTTGATAAGTTTAATTTTTACAAACATACGAAAATAAAAGTCGATCGCGTCACATCAACTAGGAATGTTCAGCGTTTTGAGCGAGTATTATACATGAGTGGCGAGTGTACCACGTTTTATCGTCGCTTGTTGCGTCGTAATATATTGTGGTTGTGATGTAGGTGATGAAGGAAGGGGTAAACGGGAAGAATTGTTCGTATTAGCATTGCCATTCCGCACTGCTGAATATGGTGGTGGGGGCGGTGCTAATGGAGGCCCCGTAGGTGGTGGCAATTGAGGGCTGCCTACATTCCGAAGATATGGATTACCGTAGGCGGCTGAATACCTTGGATCTACAGCTGTTGTAGACGTAGGTGCAGGCGGTGGGGGTGGGGGATTATAATCCCTTGAGTAGTCAACATATGGGACATACCCATTATTATTTTGACCATCCTGAAAATAGAAGAAAAATAGTTTTACTTAAGTATAATATGCCAATAACAAGTTTTAAACAACATGTATAGTCGATTATTACATAACTTCTAACCAAAAGAAACATAAATAAACCACAGTGGTTTCATCTTCTCCTTCTTCAAGTACCATGTCTTTTTAGAATGTTGGTAACCATCACAGACAGTATTTACTTTTTATTGGCAACCAGTCTAAAAAGCGCACTCGTTTCTACACCCTTAAAAGTCATGCAGGTTCTTTAGCCATGATTTTTTTCTTCGACCAGGATCAAGTTTACCCGTTATTTTACCTTGCATGATATTCTGCAGTAATGTATATTTCTGACCTCTCATTGTATGTCCAAAGAATTTCAGTTTTATTTTTTTTTAATGGTACCTATAATTTCAATGCTCTTATGTAAAAAATGGTGTATCTTAAAGTTGCAGACGTTTCAAACCACGAAATATGTAGTGATCCAGGGAAGTGTTAATATCCTGACTGAGATTTTCCTTGCTTACATTTACTTTGTCTTTGGCTTGTTAGCATCAACTAATAAATAACCAGAATTTTTCTTTTGGACAATTCCGAATTTATGAGTAGTAATACAGTTATTTTGATCTTTTCAGTATTGGGTTTATTTTATCAACACACATCACAGACAAACTGGGTTTTTTAGCAGTACCTACTCATCTAACCAAAAATCCACCTGATTTAATCAATTCACTCACTTTAAGCACTGCTTTTCTATTATATTTTCCAGAGTAATTGTGCAAATTTTAAATTAAAATTTTCATGAGGTGTTGAACACAATAACAAATTTGTATTTTTAGGTTAGATGGTCAACATATATAATACTGTGGTAGCTTGATTACCTTTGCTGTTCCTACAAATATCAGTGTCATAAATAACCTATTTTAAAGCCAAAAGATTGCAGTACACGCCAGTAAAAAAATCATAATGGTTAAATTAACTTGACGGAAGTTATTTATGGGTAAAATATGAGAATTTGTTTGTGCAACACGAGGAGAATTCATACGCTCAGCCGTTGATGAGTTTACTTGATGTCAGTATTAATTACAAATAAAAGTACTAGTATACTTCAAATAGTATGAGAACATTATAACATCAGGTCACAATTTAACAGATGAGGTAGCATATTGGATAGGTTAGCTGTTCATGCACATGAACACCTATCATATACTCAAGTACTACAGTGTTAATAAAGACTTGTATATTTACCAGCTACACAAAACAAACAGAGCGTAAATAATTTTTTGTTTATGATAGAAAACATGATTTAATTATTTTTGAAGTAGACTTTGTATTGAAGATTTGTTCTTCCAAAGTAAATACATTCTAGAAACAAATGGTGCCATTTCATATGGCTTATGGATAGCAGGAGCTGTCTGTAGTGGTCCCAAGTTACAATTAGTACAAATAGTCATTAATTTACAATTTGTATGAATTAGATACTTTGTTTTTATACATATTTAACAACAATACAGTTACAGAAAGTCATTCATAAATATAAATACAGTACATGTACAGATAATTTGAATAAATCATTAATGAATGCCATACAAGAAACAAATGAATAGGTATTATATGTGAGTAATGTGGTTCGTTTGTGTTTAAAGTGTTAGAGGCAGTTGACTGATTTGTGTAGAAACACAATAAAAGTTAGGCCAATATGGCAGTACACTTATGGTAAGAAGGATATTAGCAATATTATTCCTGTGAAATTTTGGGGGTAGGTTTACAAGCCATATGAAATGTCACCATCAATAGAACAATGAATGGATTCATTAAAAATTAATTAAATTATAAATTAATATGTTATAGGTACTTACAGTTTTTGGAGGAAAAATTGGATCTGGATAATCCCCAGTAGAAAATCGATTATTTGAATATCGATGGTCTATAGGAACTGGTCCAGCTAACGGTAGCCCTAATCTAGTTCCAACACTTTCACTACCCGTTTCAGATTCATGACCACCACCATAATCGAGTTCACAATGCACATTACTAACTGACGATCCTGTCCTTAATTCCAATTTCATATCAGATATATTAGATGAACGATCACTTTCTTTGCACTGTTTCTCAGCATCAACATTTTCGACTGCAACAACATCTTCAAATTAAACAAAAAATCAATTAGTACACATCAACCCAACAAAAAATAAAAATCCAGTCCAGTAAAAAAAAAATTAAAGGTAAACTACGTTCATATAAATATGAATCCAATACTTTAACAAAGCAGGCATACTTAATATCAAACTTCATCCTTAACTTTCGACTTAATTAACTTACAAAATACAACATACAATTACGATATAATAAACAGCCTATATATTAATGTCAAACTTCAAACTTAGAAAACAGTAATATTAAAGAGACTAAATAAATTGTTACTTTCAAATTATCCTGCTTTAAGCTTTAACGATCTCTGTGCCAAAACCATTCATGACAATCACGATTTATACTTCAAAAATGTAGGTTTATGTATTTTTTTATAAATTCTACATTTCAAAAATACAGTTTACTTAACAGGATTAAATAATTTTGAAAAAGCGTAAAAAATACTTTATAAATAAAAATATGTGACAGCTTTGATTTAATTAACAAAATATCAATGGTGGGGGCCAACGAAATTGATTTGATGTTACCTGCATTCAAACTTTATTTTAATGTTAATTCACTCTGAAAGTAATATGATTTTAAGTACTACTTACAAAAACCTGGTAAAAATCTATTTATTAACAATAGTATTAATTCTTATTACAAATGTACAAGGTTAATTAAACTGTGTGAACATATAAAAAAAATATAGGATACAATTAATTAATTATCATTTACCAAGAAACTTATTTAGACATTACATAATTGTGACTGCAATTTAAAGAAGTCAATTAAATATTTCTGCAATGTTTGCTAAAAGTAAATAATTAAACTATGCATCAAAATGGATTGATGATGAATCTATTAAGAAATGGAGAACAGAAAAACAAATTAGAGCAATAGCTATCAGTTATGCTATCTGAAATTGAAGAAGAGGATGCTTATAATATGAAAATATACAATATTAAAACAAAAAAAACCCACAAAATGAAATAAAATATATAATACAAAATGAGAGGAACGTAAAATCATCAGGAAAATACTTGGACCAAGAAAAACTGACGATGGATACCAGCTACAAACCAACAGAACCACAGAGAAAATTTCAAACATTTCAGCAGACATTAGAAAAAGATGACTTAAATTCTATGGACACATACAACGACTTCCTGAACACAGACTTACCCACCAGATTCTTATCGCTACAGAAAATTTTAAAGGCATGACGTGGGCCGAACAAGTAAGAAGAGACCTTGAGAACGCTCAACTCACTTCTAAAGATGCGACGGACCGCAATACGTATAGAAAGAGAAAAGACAAGTGGGAAGTGCAGCCAGAGATCAGAGCCAAGAAGACCGGCACTATGTGGATAGAGGAGAGGAAGTGAGCCATGAGTGAGAAGATGCAGATGTCGTGGAGGGCCCGCAGGAAGAACCGTAGAAGCTTCCATGATCCATAAGGGTCTACAAGGTGTATAATAATAATACAAAATGAAACATTTTTATCCCCAATGTTTGTACGTAGCAGTCTGTCCAATTTAAGAACAATAAGCAACCCTATTACCCAATGAAATGAGGATGATACATGATGTGTAAATGAGTAGTAGTCTTATACAAATTTAGGCTGACCATTCCTGACCGAGTATGATTAGCTGAACCCCAACCATCAAAGTACACCAGTAACTACTGCCTAGTATTCAAATCCATATAAAAATAACTACTCTTACCAGAATTTGAAGCACGGATTCTTTGTCTCAAAAAATCAGCTGTTAAACAGCTGACTTGCAGCAACGACTTTATCACTAGGCCAACCCAAAGGGTCAAAAAAATGAAACTAGCAAAAAATTAATTACATAATTTTTAAATTATAACAGTATTCTCAATAAGCATACCTGGTGGTTTGTTTACTTTACGTTGACAGAGAATAACAACCATTGTTATTGCTACAATTACAACCACACCTCCTAATACAGCTGTTAATATAAGAAGTAACGGAAAACTCTCTGTAAAAAAAATAATAGAGATTATTACATTAGATGTACTGATAATAAAAAAATTTGTACTAATAGTAATTTAAATAGATCAAATTTAATGAAGTTATATTTCAGTAAAAAGTACCAAAAATAATTTTAGGAGCTCCACGATATGTCAGCAACTTGATGCTACACTTTGATTTTCAGATTAAGACAATATAGAATGGGAAAAATTTTACACCATTGATTATTTAATACTAGCTAATCAGAAAAATCAACTGGTATATTATGCACTAGTAAAAATAAATTTTCCGTTGGCAAGACCAATAAATTTTTCGTATAGTTTATAACTGTTAGAATAAAATTAAAAATACGAAATTATTCTCTTTCCTCATGCATTTCTCTATTTAAATAATTATTCCTTTCAAAAAGGGTTTGAAACAAATGTAAAGGACTTTTTAAAATTTTCAAGCTTATTTGATCTGTATTTAAAATATTGTTATAAAATTTTGTTGTATTTATTGATGCAGTTACAAATAAAGAATAAAAGAGAAAAAAGTATGGAAAGGTTAGTCATAATTAATAATTAATAGGCATAATTAATAATAATGGTAATATTAGTAGACTTTTTAAAGCAAACATGGTGGAGATAATTCATGCTAGTCTAAGCTAGTTGTAAATAGGTGGGGATAAAACCTCAAACATTTTAGAGCTACAGTACATCTTCGATTTACTGTGGCTCGGATTTAATCTCACTCGTTAGAGAAAAAAATTTCGCCCCATCCCATCTTTGGTTTGAGAATTACCAAAAGTGCCCAGTAATTCCACAAAATGTGAGTTAAATTCATCAACAATGGTAAAGTGGTTATTGACAATATTTTCGTCTATATTCATTAATATGTCTATTATGATTAACGTCCTATTGTAAGTCCTAATGAAGTTCGTAGGATCACTGTACATATACGAATACACAAATTCCCCCACCCCTTTTTTGAAGGTTCGGATTTAATGTTGGTGTCCGATCATACTTCAGCACAGTAAATCGAGGACCTATTGTAATTTAAATAATTTATTGAGAAAGTAATAATAAATACACGAAGATAACATGTACATTAAGTATAAACTTAATTTAAGAATAAATAATTAAAATATTAAAAAAATTATTTTCTTTGAAATTCCAAAAATCCCAAAATATATAGCAACACTTTTTCTACAGATGCTATTAAACAGTAATTAATAATTCTATTTAATACAAGTTACATGCTATACTATGTTGTAATTAGTGGTTATTTTAATATTCTTATAAATAAAAATAAATAAACTGAATCTGATAATAGTCATTAGTGTAACAATATTAGAGTAAAAACATAAAATAACAATGTAAATTAAAACATAAAAAACACTAAAAGAGTTTGGACTTGCACAAAAATTAATAAACTTAATTGAAAAGACAATTTCGAACACAAAATCCAAAGTGAAATTCCGAGGAGAGACTTCACGGCCATTTGAGGTGATTACTGGACTAAGGCAGGGAGATGGCCTCTCGCCATTACTATTTAACTGCATCTTGGAAAAAATTGTTCGAGAATGGAAGAAGACCTGCAAATGTGTGAAAATTGGGACGAAAATCAAAGTGGGCTGCCTAGCCTTTGCCGACGACCTGGCAATTTTCTCCAATGACTGGGAAAACGCAAAAGAACAGATAGAATCACTGCAGGCAATTGCAGCAGGAGTTGGTATGCGAATCTCCTTTGAGAAGACGGAAATAATGTCCACAAATACAGAAACACCAAGATATCTGGAGGCAGCCAATCACAAAATTAGGATAGTTAAAAAATTTAAGTATTTGGGAGAGGTGATCACATATAATCTAAACGAAAAAATAAACATGGAATCAAGAGTTAACAAACTCAAGGGAGCTCAAAGACTGACATGGTCCACCTATAAGAGGAAGTCAATGTCCATAAAATCCAAATTGAGGCACTACAATACGGTCACGAAGTCTGTGGTAATGTATGCGTGTGAGACTTTGGGCAGGTTGAGGCACTGTGGGAAGATGGAGGACCTTAGAAAGACAGAGAGAAGAATCCTCAGAACAATAATAAACAAAAAGCACAGAGTAGACAATGAGTATAGGTTGTTGCCAAATTTGGTTCTATACAGGGAAAATGAGGAAATTTCCGAGATAATGAGGAAGAGAAGAGTTGGGTTCTTTGGACATCTTAGGAGACTGCCAGAATCCAGATTTACCAGACAGGTACTGGATTTCTTTTTGAAAACCAAAGTCAAGTACGCCTGGTTTGAGGAAGTTCAACAGGATCTGCAGGACCTGGATATCTCAGAGACACAGATTTTGAACAGAGAAGAAGGATATAAGATCAAAAATCCAAACACGAAATTTCCAGAAGTACCTAAAAGGCAGACAAACAGACATTGGACTGTGGAGGATAGGGCGAGAGTGTCGCAGAGGATGAAGAACTACTGGGCAAATAAGAGGAATAACTAGGGATCTTCTATAAATCGATTAATTTTGCTCCAATGAGGGCCTAAAAAAAAAAAAAAAAAAAAAAAAAATATATTCAGTCGCATTGAATAATTTAGTGTTATCACTTTTTAAATATGTACATGAAATATACGTTAATTAAATAAGGGTGTATAACACTATCATCAGTATTATTTAAATTATAAATTATAATTACAATATTCCATAATAATTACAATAATAATGACAAAACTTACTTTGTGCTTTAAGAAGAATAATTGCGTAATCACTACCGTACTGATTATAAACTGTGCAGTTGTATATTCCAAAATGCTCCTGTTTGGATTCTCTTATGATTAATGTACTCTTAATACCTTCACTTAATGGATCTTCCAGCACCTAGAATTGAAATTAAAACAAAAATGTTAATGCGAGGTAAAATTTGAGCTTTTACAACAAAATACGTTGGGTATTTTTTTATGTTACTTTTCTGTCTGTTGCTTTATGCACTATTTACTACTTTATTTTTTATTCGCTACAAATAATGTGTACAAAGACAGTTATCATTTTATGAAAAAACTGAGCAAAATCATAGAGACCAACTGAGAAATGAGGATATAAGAATGAAACTGGGTGTTTACAAATTGAATGGGAAGATTGCAGAATATCAAATTTGATGGAGGGAGGACATAGAGTGAATGCCCGAGGAAAGGCCCATCAACATTTTGAAATACAAATTGGAGGGGAGGAGAGATGTTGGGAGGCCACGCAAGAGATGGCTACAATTCAATACAGTTTTGTCGTTGTTGTGAGTTGAAAAAGGTGGGAGCCTAATCCTTGATTGTGAGAAGAAGAAGACTGAGCGATTCAACAGTTTAATGGTAGTTAGTAGAGGTTTGGATATACATAATAATTAGACCGTTCCAAGAATATTATTTTATGAAAATATTTTTTTATACAGAAAAGAAAATCAAAACTATTTTATGATCTTCAAATTCAATGTAAGTAAACTCTTGTATTCAACATTTCAGTGCAAAATTACACAGATGAAGTGAAAACAGAAAAATTAGTATAATATTTAAAAAGTGATGGAAATACATTAAGGATTATGAAATGTATTCTGTTTTTGAAAAAAAAAATTAGACATTAACGAAACAAGAAGCAACGTGGTGCAAGTAAACAAAAAGAGTTGTGGCAATGACTACTTTTTACATTCGGAGCTTATTTTTAAAATGTATGTCGTTGATAATGGGTAAAGTTAATATTTAAGATAAATGCAGAATCATACAAAGAAGATGTTAAGAGTGATTATGATAATGAAGTACTTTTGCCGGATCTGTCTTTAATTATTGAACCAAATTTGGTTACTATCAACAGCATTCAGCAGAAACACATACTGAGATTATTCCTGTTATATTATTGTAAACAGGTTTTAAATTACAGCTTCTTCTTCTTATAGTGCATCTCCTATCGGAGGATTGCTATCATCACAGCAATCCGGACCTTGTCGACTGCAGCTCTGAAAAGTTGAACACTGCCACAGTCAAACCAATCCCTCAGGTTCTTCAGCCAGGACACACGGCGTCTTCCGATGCTCCGCCCTCCACTAATTTTTCCCTGGACTATCAGTTGAAGAAGCTTGTATTTCTGTCCTCTCATTATATGACCCAGATATTGAAGCTTTCTTCTTTTTATGGTGTTAATGATTTCGCATTTCTTCTGCATCCGGATCAGCACTTCGGCATTACTAACTTTATCCGTCCAGGGAATACGCCACATTCTACGGTAACACCACATCTCGAATGCTTGTAGTTTGTCGATGTGGTTCTTCTTGAGGGTCCATGCTTCAACCCCATACAAGAGCGTGGAAAAAACGTAACAACGCAGCATCCTCATCTTAAGTTCCATGTTGATATCCCGACTTGCAAATAACTTCTTCATCCTTACAAATGTTGATCTGGCTATCTCTATCCTCGTTCTTATTTCTCTTGTTTGGTCACCCGATTGTTCTATCCATGTTCCCAAATATCCATATGCCGATACATTCTCTATTGGGGTGCCTGCCACTGTCAGGTTCACATGGTTCAGATCTTGAGGGAATTTTGTAATTACCATTAACTTGGTCTTCTTAAAGTTAATTTTTAGCCCATATTCATTACATCGATCATTTAATTTTTCTAATAGGTGTTGTGTGTCTTCAAGGTTGCTCGTTAACAAGACGGTATCATCAGCATACCTCATATTATTAATTACTTCTCCATTTATTACTATTCCCACCAACTCATCTTCTAGGGTTTCCCTAAAAATAGCTTCACTATAGAGGTTAAATAGAAGCGGTGATAGGATGCAACCCTGTCTCACACCACGACGAATCTCCATTTCTTCTGTTGGTTGGTTTTCTACCATTGTTTTGGCTTTTTGTCCCCAATATAGGTTAATTATTATTCTAACATCGTCGGAGTCGATGTTTTTGCTGATGAGCAGCTGATGTAACCTGTTATGTTTCACCTTGTCAAAGGCTTTCTCGAAATCGATGTAACATGCATACACCTCTTGGTTTATATCCAGACAGTGCTGAAAAAGAACGTTAATCCCGAACAGCGCCTCTCGTGTACCAAGTCCTTCGCGGAATCCAAATTGTGTGTTGCTTATGTCTTCCTCCAGTCTTCTGTAAATTCTTTTGTGAATGATCCTTAAGAACAACTTCAAGGTGTGGCTCATAAGTGCGATGGTCCTGTAATCTGAGCATTCTCTTGGATTTGGTTTCTTAGGTATGAGCACAAATGTGGATGACAGCCATTGTTTAGGAATTTCTCCCTTTTCATAAATGCGGTTAAAGAGGCCCAGAAGAATATCAATCACATCATCGTCAAAGAGTTTGATAAGCTCTATGGGTATCCGATCCGGACCAACAGCCTTACCGGGTTTCATAGTTTCCAAGGCATATACTATTTCCGATCTTAATATTTTCAAGTGCACATTACTTGATTCTAAGATTGGTTTTGGAGGTCTTTCGTCATCGAACAGTTCTGACAGGTATGTTTTCCACCTTTCAAGTTTGTCCCCCACGTCAGTTATTATACACCCATTTATATCCTTGATAGTATTACCAGCTGCCTTGATCCTGTTACATCCAGCCATTTCCTTTATCCTTTTGTGCATGTGAAAGCTGTCAAATTTCTTTTCTAGTACCTCTATTTCCGCACATTCAGCTGCTAGGTATTCCTCTTTTGCCTCCCTTTTTTTTCTCCGTACTGCCCCATTCAGTGTCCCATACTCATCTTTGTTGCCTTTGCTCTTTCTCCTTTCTTCCATAAGATCCAGAATTTCCGATGTCATCCAGGGCTTTTTCTTGGCTCTTTTGCTTCTTAGATGTTTTTCAGCTATTGTTTCTAACTCTATTTGCACTTGGTTCCACCTTACATCCACATTAACTTCATCAGATGCACCAATATCTCTCATACATTTGTTAACCTCTTTCCTAACTGTGTCATGGATTGTAGAGTTCTTAAGGAGTTTTGGGTCTATATAGTTGTTTAAACGTTTTGTTATCCTTTTCATCCTTATACTGAGCTTGGCTATAACTGGGTTGTGGTCGGAATTAATGTCAGAATTAATTACAGCTTACATTGTTACAAACACGTAAAAATACCAGTACAAAATATTATGAAGATTGAAGAAAAATCATGAAATGTAGCTTCATAATGATGTGAGGAAGTGTCATAAAAAACCTAGACTGTGTGTGCATTCTTTCCTGTAACAACTCATTAGTTAAAGGGTAAAAACTCTGGAGGTAAGATAATTTGAATGTAGATTTACAGGTAATTTCTTAGAAGATTAAGTCACCAATAATGGTTTGAACACACAGACTGAAACTTTTGGCGTCCCCAAGTGAAAAAGCACCAAGTGCAAAGTGAAAAGTGTTCAAGTAAAAAGTGGAAAAGAGAAATTTATACACCTTGACAATATTATAAGGAATCCAAATAGGTATGGTTTATTACATCAATATCTGGAAACTTGTATGTATGAGATGTAATGATAATATTTAATTTGATACCCAAAAGAACTTTGCTTTTTAATTTCTGTCGAAAAATTTAACAAATAACACATTGTCTTATCCATATCAGCTAATACTACAGCATAATAACTACAAGAAATAACTAACCGAATAGTCCTGATGGTTATCTCCAACGTCTTCTCCTTTAAATGTCCAGACCACTTTTTGTGGAGTTGGTATTGAAAATGCTGAACATTCTAATCTTACATTATCTCCAGGTATACCAAATTGAGTTCTATGTGATATGATTGTAGGAGGTCCTTTTAAATACACAGTTGCTTCAGCACCGATTTCAGGAAAACCATGTACACTTGCTCTGCAATAATACCGACCGCCTGTATCTTGAGCTGCTGTTAATGTTAAATTACTAGATGTACTAACAACCTGCAAACATAAAAATAGAGTTACATACAATAAATTTTATACAAATGATACTAAAATATTAATAAACACAATTAAAAAACTGTTATAAATGAAATTAAAAATTTTACGGTTGTATATTTGACAAAATAAAATAATAATTTGGAATCAAATTTGGATTTGAAGAACCATAAATCAATATGATTTAACCTAATAGAAAAAAGTATGGTAGACACTTTTGTATGGCAGCGAAACTTGGGCTTTTTTTACAGGGAGAAAGAAACAAGAAATTGCAAGGTGTAGAGATGTGTTTTTTATGAAGGGTTGTACAAAGGAGGACATAATTCACAATTGTAATATGAGGAAAGAGCTGCAAACAGTCAGTGTTAATAAGAAAATCTGCTAACCAAAAAAAATGGATGAAACATCTTCAAAGATAAAGGGATACTATTCCAAAAAAAATTCTGGAATACAGGTCTGAGGAAAAGGGAAGCTTGGGAGACCTCTATAATCTTGGGAATACTTTAATTTATTTACAGCTTTCTAACAAAAAAAAGAAGATATTTCGATGCCAGAACAAGCTAATTGGCTTGAGCTGTGAAGAGGAGGAGATAAAACAGAATAAATATGAGTGGACATGGCTCTGCATCAAAGCGATTTCTTTTAAAGCAACTGAAAGATAGGCTTTCACCATAGAGGTAGCCATCTTCAAGATCCATCTAGACCACATCTCATCATTTAAAAAATATCTATATTATTTGAATTAAGTGTAGAACAGTCAAGTAAAATAATTTCATAAAGGACAAATGAAATAACTTAATGTGTCATTTGTATGGATGAATAGTAAATGAACTTAATGTAACTACTTTATTAATCCTAAAATAGTGGATTTCTAGTAGCCTTTCGACCCAATGTGGTCAGTAGTGATAAATTACCTTGTTTTTGGTTAATTTAGGCCAATATTTCATAATGTTTAATCAATGAAATGAACTGTGAACCTATCATTCAGTAAGAACACATTAGTGAAACTTACAAATGTGTTATCAAAAGCTAGTGGACAACTTTTCCTAGATTATTTTATACTAATTTCTCCTAGAGTCATAAAAAAATTAGTCATCTGTAATAAAATATTTGTAAACAATATTAAAGAACCAATATTTTAGCCTCGGCAAACAAAACTAACAATAATTTTCTACAATACAATAAGCAATACCCTATAATGAGCTTTTCGATAAACTTTATCTACAGTTCTATATCCATCACAAAAACTTCGGCTAAGAATGATTGATCATCCACAATACAACAGATTTAAATATAATATATGCAAGACAACACTAACTTTTTCAGTTTCTTCATGTATCCACATTATTTCTGGCGGAGGATTACCATCTACATCACATGTTAATGTTACCGTAGTACCAAAGTCAGCTTGAACACTTCTTGGTCTCGTTCGAAATCTTGGACCATCTGAAATCATTGAAAAAATTATTAATGCATAAAGTACAAAGTTTTTTAAATTGACAAAAAAAATCATATTTAGAATTTTTTTTACTACTAGAAGGAATTAGATGACTTTTTGGCTTTATGAAATGTAAAAAATCAATTGAATTCTGAATTTGGGCAATAAATTTTTTGCATGATGGTAATATTTAGTCACTTTACATTTTAGATACATACTATGGTGTCCAAAAAAGTAAAAAGATAAAAATGGTAATCTAAAATTAATTTTTAATATTTTCCTATACTTTCTGGATTTTATATAATATGAATATCAATTTCTTGTAATAAGCCTAAGTGCTGTTATTGTGAAGTAAAATCCAAGTAATATTTGTGTTTCAAAATATGTTTGTGATAAATCTAGTTGTTTTTATTTTATTTTAAAATACATTTGAAAGTCCTAGATAGCTTACTGCTGTTGTAACTTCAAATTGATCTAATGATCAGTCTATCGCTATTTGAATCTTTGCTTTCATTGGATATACATGGAACAAGCAAGATTAACATAAAAAAACATTTTGGGAAATATGAAGAATAGCAAAGAAAAAAAGAAAACATGCGTGTGGGAAAATGATCATTTTAAGTGGTCTTTAGTAGGCGGAAACAATAGAAGAAGTAAGTACTGTAAATCTAAGAAAATATTCTAGTAGTCAAGTATGTGATACTAAAACTAAAAAAACTTCTAAACCAGAATGCAACATAATTAAAAAACTAAAATTGAAAACTTACAGCTGATATCCAAAGTTTCAGATTCTTCACTTTTTCCGACAGCATTATGGACTTCGCATTTGATAATCGAATCGTGTTGTCTTCTGGAAATATTTGTTATAACTAATTCAGTCGTTGGATCACCTGCTACAAGTTGATCATTAATAAACCATTTGTAAGTAACATCTGGAGGGTTTGCATCGGCTGAACATAATAATCTGACATCAGCACCCTCAACTAATCTTGAGCTACCTCCGACAACCTTAACAGTTACCTGAAAAAACGAGAAGCATTTTTGAAACATTTTACAAAATTATAATAATGTTTTTATATAAGTAAAAATGAACAAAAAATTATAATTTCTTTAACAACGAGCAAGAAAATTATTTTGCAAATAATAATAATAAAAGTATTTTATACATTAAACAAACTCTTTCCATACAAAATAAGTAAATAATTTATCATTAAAATTAATCAATAAAATAAATTATGTATAAAATTTACATTTACCTTAGGAGCATATTTTACTTCAAGACGTAATTTTGCACTTCTATAAGTTCTATCTGCTGTATTTTGTGCTTGACAAGTGAACGTTGTGTTATGGTGTTCTTTCTTAGGTGTTAGCTTTAATATAGATTTTGCTGTGTACCTTCTATTATCAGATAAAGCTTCTAAAATATATTCTATTCCGTCAGTCAATACATTTCCAAACCCATCTATCCATGTTATCTAAAGTAAACAGACAGAAATGAGTAAATTATTATTAAAAAGAAAATTTAAGATAAAAAAAAGACTTAAAATAACAATGTACAAAGAAAAATTATACAGAAAAATAATGCAGTTATACAACAAATTTATTACATTGGATTATTTTTGAAAAATAAAGAATTTTACCAGAAATTTTACAATGTTTGTGCTGTTTAAAAAAATTAATAATGTTTTTCAATACATTTTTCAAAATATTTACACTCTGTTGTATAAGTTCAATAGTCTTCACTATGAGTCTTACTAACTCATCACTAATTTTTTAACCTACCGATCACTCACAGAGCTAAATTCAGAAAAAATTTATTCCCAAAGGGTTGAACAGAAAAACTGAAGTATTTGCATTTCACACATTTGTGCCTAAAGGGTGAACAAGGGATGATACCTCCAAAGCAATTAATACAATTTCTATATCTTCCCAAATAACTACAAAGAGCTACATTTCTGAAAATCATGCATATTCTCTTAGTGACATCCAGGGAAAATAAAGAATTTTAATATATTTTGGGCCTAAAAAGGATAACAACCTTATACCACTAAACATTATTTCTATACCTACTTAAAGATACAGAAGTGAAAATCAAAAGCGAAGCGATAAAGTTGGAAAAGAACTAGAATAAATAATCAACAGAAACAGATCTGGGTGATCTTTTGAACCTCAATAACAACTCACATTTATTCAATACCATATTACTGCAGACTTTTCCTTTCCAATTATGCTTAAACACTGCTATAGGTGCGACAAAAGTGAGGCAGGTCTAAAAAGTTTTTTACCAGTTTTGCTTTGCAATGTGCAGTACAATCTATTGAACTAACCTGGGCCAAGGAGGTAGTGAATAACATATTGAACCAATTATAATCTTAAAACAGTACATAAATAACAAATTTTTCAATGAACAGTAAATTATTGATAATTTTTTTTGATAGAATTTGAGGAAATTGAAATTCTAGTACAATTAAAATCTTTAGTTATGTCTAAACAAAACACAAATGTTTTGTGTGCAAGTATTTTTAGTATACAAATATAAAGAAATATTTTGAAAATGTTACGTAAAGTAAAATGCTTAAGTAACTTACAGTAGTATTATTAACAGGGGGAGTTTTTTTACTCTTTCATTTTTAAGTAGGGTAATAATAAAGAGCTTAACATTTCAGTATTAAGAATTACTGTTAATAAATTTTATTACCGACATTTATGAGCTTAGTTTGCTGTTATTACTATTGGAAAAATATTACATTACACAGACATGTATATGTTACACAGTACTAATACAAAATTCTATTTTTTGCAACTACTTCCACATATTTTCTCCAGATGTTACTTTTATGTGACTGTTATTATCAGAATATGACCATAATGGATTTACTTCAGACTTGAGTAACATAACTTTACTAGTGTGATATTATTGTCACAAGAATTTTTCATTCTATGAGCCTAAAATTAGTTTATTTTTCTTAAAAAATAACTTTAGAGTGTACTGATGTTTTCTAAAAACTAACTAAACTTTTACATACTTATAAATTTCAGAATAAAAATTTGAAATAACTTCTAACACATTAAAATTATAGATAGGTTCATAAAAAGTAGAAAAAATAGTTTCTATCGAGCAGTTAAATTATTTTTAAATTCTTTACATTTGTAAAACTGTTGTCAAAAAATATCTGGAAAATAACCATTTATGTACTTGAGTTGTGCCAGAACAACTGCTACAAAACCAAGATTAATTTATTTCTGACCGTCCTTGTTATCAATTTCGTTTCATTGGATGATGACTCCTGCACAAGCCATGGGCTAGTGGTTTAATAATGATAAGAGGAGAAATAAAGTTGAAAAATTGCCAGACCTGAGTGGGAAATAAACTAGGATCTCTGAAATAGAAGCCACTTGTGCTGCCCACTACACCAACTAGCTGACCATTTGCATAAAGATACATTATTTATTGTGTTGTGTATAATTTGAAAATTTCAAGTGTTTTTTTTGAGCGATCTTTACAAGTCAATGCAGGAACGTGGGAAAGAACAGAGCGAAACAAGAACAGATTATGACTGGATGGACCATGAAAAAGTCACTTACGCAATTAGCAGAAATGTATATAATAATCAAGTAATTGGGTAAAAGGGTCAGTGGCTATGCAATTACTTGAATATATTTTGTTTTGTTCTTGTTGTCAAGACTGCTCTTACGCCCTCGCCTAAGAGGACTGCAAAATGTCCATTTTCTCATTGGGTTCTATATGAACTGTTCAAGATGTTTCAATCGTCTGGCATCTATAGACCACATCAATGTCATAATGCCAAAAATTTCCTGACATCTGACTGTTTGGCACATTAATGCTAATACAAATGATGTAGGGTAAATAATGACTATGAGTACTGAATAAAATCCACATCTGATTAGGAATTAAACTAGACATCCCTGACATAAAAGTCAGTTGTGCTCCACCACTCCAGCAATGGTCCAACCAAAACATGAATATATAACTCAAAACTGATGTACAGCACAGTAATATCTAGTTAGCATGGTAATAAAATGACTCACATAAAAATTTATTACAGAAAAAAAGTTATTTCCCCCTTGCCTTCTTATATTATATACCTACAATAGGTGCACTAAACAAAATGTTCTTTTAATAGTACAAAAATAAATTCCTTGTGCTAGTTAGTAACACTGAGGCAGCATGGATTCTTCCAAATTATAGTCAAATGATATAAATAGAAAATGTAATAATCTATTTCAATCATATTCACAAAGACTTGAAGCAAGATGTGAAACTTTTAAAAAACAAATTACTTTTTGTAACAGATATTACAAAACCAAACATTTTCTGGTAAAATTGAAGAGTTATAGTTAAATTGAATAAAACTATAATAACATTTAAAAAGTTACCTCAGCAGCAGGTTTTCCTGCTAACGAAATACATTCTAATTCAATTTCTCTATCTTCAGTCGTGAGAAGATGATCCCCTTGAACTATTCTTGGAGGTTCAGGAGGCGTAAGAACTATAAGGCTGGCATAACGTGATCTAACAGGCTCCTGACCTAGTGGTCCTGAACTGACTTGACACTGATATCTGGCATCATCTTCTAGCATAACTGGATAAATATCAAGGGAATAATCACCTGGAAAAAACAAATTCTGTTAAGTAAAAACAAAAAATAAATTTTTCATACATTTTAAATGTTATACTGTACACCCAATATTGTGTATGGCGTGGATTCATCGGTTATAACTAGAAAGAACAAAAGTAAAATTAAAGAGATGAAAATAAAAGCAGGATAGGCTGAAATGAGGATTCAAGGAAAATGATGAACGTAGAGAAAGTGCTGTTATAAATAAGAAGAGCTAGGTTGAGGACATTTGTGAACATGAAGTTGAAAGAATAAAAAAACTGTATTTAAGATTTTAAATCTAAGTAATGTTAATAAGAGGAAAAAGAAAATGAGGTAAACCCAGGAAACTGTGGATATAGATATAGAATAGATAAAGACATCATTGTAGTAACAGAAGAAATTTGAGTCCAAAATCAATATTACCCAATTGTCATCACAGAAAACAAATTATCTACAGTTCAGCTGTTGTTAGTTTGCTCCTACTGTCAACAAACCAAAGCCAGCTACTACAGGGTGCACACTAGGGTCCACCACTCTATGAATATCGTATTCCTATTAAGTTAACTATGTTTTAAATTATAAGTACTTTAATTAGTTAAAACATCAGTCATGATATGATGTAGGCCTAACAATTTCATTTATAAAAATACTTTTAAAAGCATTTTGTATTTAAATACTTTTGAATGTATTTTGCAGTTACTTTTTAATCAGCGTGTAGGCCTACACATTTTTATATAATGCGCATGCTCAGTGACGTCATTATTTGTTGACAGTAGGAGCAAACTAAGAAAGGCTGGACTTTGCTTCACTTTCTTTCAAATGTATGATTTGCTCTGCAAGTTGATTTCCTATCACTATATTCCTTTTCACCATTGATGAGCTCTGCTGTTCCACACGTTTAGACCAATCAGAACATTTGCCAGCATTGTCAGATTGTACCAATGTATCAGCCTGACAAACATTACACGTGCATGGGTATAAGAGCCACAATAGTTTACTTGTGTCTTGCATCTCGTATTGAACACGTCGATTATAGAGCACGTTAACATGCAATACTTTATTATATAATTAGCTAGTTGTATGTTCATAGGTATTGTTATTAAAAGACCAAAAAAAATGGCTGACAAAATACATAACAGAGCTATGAGAGCAAGTTTTGGCAACGTTGTTGGCAAGTCATTGACTAGCTATGAAGTGGGTAGGGAGCAATGCGTACGTTCAGAGCTCATCAACTTTGAAAAATAGTATAATGATAGTCCAACTGGCAAATCTAGAACTTACTTGAGGAGGGCGGAAATGTATGATGGGAAAATCTGGGGTAGGGATCTGGAATTTTTTTTTAGAAATATGTTATAATACATCATTTCGAGAACACTTGAAAATATGGAAATAGTTTAAAATTTTCCTGTTAAATAGACAGTTTTACAGAAAAGTGCAATTTTAGGCTAGTACAATAAATTATGTATGATATATTTTTCTATACCTTTTCAAGCTTCGGGGAGGGGTACTCTCCCTGGTAGATCTACCATTGGTGCCAGTAAATGAACTTGATATATTTCTGAGCATTTACAAGATTCAAATGTTGATTTTTAGGATTACATAAATAGACCTTAGTCATTACTGACTGACTACTGGACAAATTTTCAAAAAGTTTTACATATCCTTTATTACTGAAAAACTTTATGAGTTAAAGTAATAGGAATAACTAATCCTCAATTTTAAAAGGAATAATATTAGGGGTACAATTACAACCACAGGAAGCAAACATTGAGCTTTACTTAATTTAAATTTACATTTTCATTTCGCTAAAATTTATGATGAATAAAATTGCTTTTCCATTCACGAGAAGGTATATGAATAGGTAAAGTTATGTTAGTTTACTCAGTACACTAAGAATTTCATTTAGTTGATACTACTTTAAGAGTCTTATGAGATATTCTTATGTAATCTTGATAAAAAACAAACTCATTGAAGATTTTCAATTCAGTATGAAAAGAGAAAATAGCCACTGCTGTTTACTTGGATATAATCTGATACCATTCCAGAAGTACACCATAGATCTCCCTACTATTATATGACCCAGTATATTCCTTGTTTTGGTTTCAAGGTATATTTCTGTTTAGAGTACTACCATTATATTTTTACATTATTTTTGTACAAAAAAAACATTATACAAATTCGCATAACTATAAATTATACAGAATGTAAGTTTCCGAGTAAATTGTTCAGTTTGATAGATACCTAACAGACTGAGAAGAAAAATGTCTTAAATTTCAGACACAATACTTACAGGTTAGTGAAATTGATGTCACATTTTAATTTTGTAAATTATAAATTTTTAAAACTTGCCCATAGTGAGCAGGCGAAGTGTTAAGTTATTTGTGCTCTGTCTGCTAGCTCCAGGGGTACAAAAAATAGTTGTTTCTTATCACATAGTCATCTAATTATAAGACTGAAACATTTAAAAACACAAGAGGTAAAGGTATAAAAGACACTAGTCAGAGTTATCTCCTCTGAGAGTAATGAATTTCATTATACAGCCAGACCCAATGGTGAAAAAAATGAAGGTGTCATTTCCAGGGCGGAAAGAAGATGCCTTTCAGAGGGCCCGGGATGCTGATAAGCATACTTTTCCACTCAATGACGAACGCAATTGTAAACCACATCACTCCTCGTTTTACTTAGTATGGAAAAGTGTTTACTGAGCGGAAAAGTATGTTTACAGCATGCCAGGCCCTCTGAAAAACATCTACTTCCACCCTCCAAATGATACCTTCATGTCTTTCGTCACAGGGTCTATATAACAAAATTCATTACTCTCAGCGGGGATAACTCCAACTAGTGTCTCTTATACAGCTACCTCTTCTGTTCTTAAATGGTCAGTCATATAATTGGCTGACCAGTGATAAGAAAACAAACTCTTTTTTGTAGCCCTGGAACTAGCAGATCGATTGCTAATAATTTAACACTCTACATGCCTATTACGGGCAATTATAAAATTTATTAAAAAAATAAAGTTTTATTTTACGCAGATCTGCCAGTAGAATTTTTCTGGTAGTAAAAGTTCAATTGCTTCATTTTTAATATAATTATATCTGTTTACATCAAAATTATATCAATTTATCAAGTTGTTGGCAAAATATATCCTGTACTATAATATTTTATTAAATAATTGCTCCATCCCAGACAACAAGCATTGTCTAACGAAACACACATACTACAGGACATTGTAATTTTTATCAGTTCAATTTGCTTCCCTACACTGAATATACACACACAAAGTTTACAATATCTGTCCACTGGTTTCTCAGATACAGAAGGGACAGTTTACTAGCCCTTGATTTTTGGAGGGACAGGAATGCTACATTTTTCTATTTATATTTATTTTTATATTTTTCTGTGACAGATACCTTGTCATTACAAACTGTACTTAAAAAAGTCAAGTTCTTTGTGTTGTTGAACTATGTTTTATCAGAACCTTCTTCAGGTAATTACCATGTTACAGACAAAGAGAATGGTATCACGAAGTTAAATAAAAGGTTTTAAGACCATTGTAATTTATAACACAATTTTTTATGTAAATAAGTTGTATCCTAGTTGATTAAAAGTAGTCATAATTACCTTCTTCATCGCTTCCAACCATTGAATATCGATCGAAACCAGTTAGATTTCTGTGCGTGCCGAGACCAAAATCATCTTTGGTCCATTGTAAAACGCCAACTTTATTAACTACCCTACAAGGTAATGTCACTCTGCTACCGACTATTGCAGTCTGATCTTGAGGCTCTATTGCAAATTTTTGTTCTAGAAGAACTGCACTACATCTGCTGCAAAGGTGCCAGCTGAGTAACAGCAAATGCACCAGACACCACCAACAGCTAGTCATTCTGCAACTGTAAAAAAGAAAGAAAAATTAAAATTAATTATAATAATAGAATATTTTTCACTAAAATATTAACATTATTCTATTGATATTGAAAAATAAGGAAAAATGTTGACACAAATTTTAGTTTTACTTGAAGGGAGATGAATCACATTAACAGATAAGTTAAATGTGATTACAATATTTCTTTTTGCTAAAAATAAAATAATAAAATAAGAATAATACAGTTTGTTGTCTTAACATAAGAAATTGCAGAGCAAATAAGGAAAAGAAAAAAAAAACCAAATTTTCAGAATAGCTAATAAGTGTGATTGTAAATAAGTTACCACAATTTTCTTTTTTTTTATTAAACAAAGCGTATATTCGAGATTAAAATATTTCATATACGTGATTTTATCATATTATATTTTTCCCGATATTGTTTCAGATGATTTTGTAACATTTTAAACAAACCGACCCACTTAGGTTAAGAATACTATACAGTACAGTGCAGTAACAAGCAATCATGTCTAATGGTTTGAAAAACTGAAATGGCCAACACAATAAGGTTTGTTGATCTCATCCTCCAATTTTACAAAACCACCCCCTCGACTCTGCTCTTATAAACGACCAACAAACTCACTCCTTTTTACAACCAATCAAATGATAATACAATACAGCGCGCTACAAGATGATGATAATATCAGCAATCTACTTTATCTTACATCTCTTTTCTATTTTCTTTATTACACACCACACAAATTTATAATATTACATTTTCATAATGTAATACAATGTAAAAAAAAACTTTATTGTATAAATAGGTCTCTTTATTTAACATGTCTTTCAAATTAAATTACTGAAATATATATCATTACATTACTTTAAAAAAAAATTATAGTTTCAATAAAAAATTCAACATCAATTTATATAACTGGTGTATATTTACGAAAAAGATCTGCTTACAAAAAATTATTTTGATGTTTATATTAGATTTGATAATTTTTTGATAAAAGACAAAATACTACCTTCTAATTTTATATGATTTTAAATGCTTTCATAAAATCAAGTAATACTGTGTATGTATTACTAAACCAAGTGAAGTATTTAACCTGTAACAGCGCTGTTTTGTTTTGATGCATGGATGACAGAAAGCGATTGGCATGTAACAACGATTTAGATTTTGACACTTTTATTGATGCTACGAGTACATAGATATGTATTAGAATATTTTGTGCAATAGCTGTCATTACATCATGAAAGTACAGAAAATCAGTAACTAATTCCGCCAGATAAATAATAATAATAATAATAATACTTTATTTCTAAAAAAATAATGCAATCTTAATCTTAACATTTTATATTATTTTTGTACACATATCCATTCCTATTATCACATTCATTCCAATAATCAAGGCCGTGGAAATTGAAATTTCCAACTATAGTTAAAAAACCATATGCCAGGATAAGTAAAATAAGATTATTTCACTAATTTTTTAAACTAATACCACACAAGATATGGTAAGTGGGCTCACCATTAACTTCATTGGGTTTAGCTATATTACAAGTCACTGGTTAAAAAAATGAAAACTAAATAATTTAAGGAATTTAATGAACATTTTAGTTATTTTATACATTTTATTATTTCTCAATTAAAACTGTATATATATATAATTAGGTCTTTAAATGGGGCTGAGTCAATCATCTGGTAAAAAATCCCTTCAATTTGTTAAGTTCACAGTTTGGGTGAATGACTTTTTATGGTGATCAGATGACAGTCAAATGAGAACAAACACCACTGGTGCACCTTTTAAATTCATTTCAATTCCTGTTAAATTAACATTTTATAGCGATCAAATTTGAGTGGTTGTTAACAGTGTAAAATTCTCTATAAAAATAGGCCTAAATAACCGTAATTATTTTCAATAAAAATGAATTAAAAAATAATTTGAACAAAATACAAGCAAACTTTGAAGACCTAATTTTGGTTTATGTTTTTTATCTCTTCAAATAGAACTAATTTAAATTAAAAAAAGAAATCGAGTATCACTGGTAATTAGTGACTATTGCGGGTTGTGTTGTTGTTTAGGTCAACAGCTGAAAGGCTAGTTTGAACCTCCAGAGGTTTTACTAAGTAAAATCAAAGAGTGTGGTGGTTTAATATTGCCTTCCTCACTGAGTTGAAAGTGTATACTTATCAGCATGCCAAGTCCTCAAAAAAACACCCACTTTTCACCCTGGAAATGACACCTTCACTTCATTCACCTCAGGGTATGGCTGTATAGTGAAATTCATTACTCTCAGAGGAGACAACTCTGACTAGTGTCTTTTACTGTACCTCTTTTCTTCTTAAATAGTTCAGTCACATAATTGGCTGACTATGTGATAAGAAACAGAACTATTTTTTGTAGTCCTGGAACGAACAGATCGAGTGCAATTAATTTAACACTCCACCTGCCTGTTATGAGCATATTGTGTGTTATAGAACTGGAATAGTGGGTTTTGACTAGTAATAATTTCAAGACACTAGTCGGTAATCGAACTCGGGATCTTTTTGCTTAGTATGCTAACGCACTAACCACTACGCTAAGGAGGCAGCACAAGTAATTTTATTGAAAAATTATACGAAATTCTATAAAGAAAATTGCATGAAAAATGTTATTCGATTTAAAATTACAGCTGTTATAAATAAAAAATTGATCAACTTAAATAATAAATACACTAGACGAATACATAAAATAAACCTAGCGACTGTACTAAACGGCCGACTGTAAGTTGGATAGATAAATAATACTTAAAATAAAATGTAAGGAACTACTGTGACTTAAAAATAATTTAATGCCGTCTGGAGAAGAGCTAACCTTCCGGATGTTCTCAATTCAGATTACGCCAAGATATTTATATTTGTAGACAAAGACACGTTTCATTTAAGTTTAAAATAATGTAATTAAAAGTAGCTAGAAGCACAATAACATTGTAAAAATAGTAGGGTCGGCTACATTGGCCACCCGAAATAATTCATTCAGAGCATAACATCATCGCTTCGCTCGTCTCATCCCGCAATTAAATCTTAACCTAACAATATGTAGCTTACTACATCAAACAAAACAGATACCTTATAAAGGAATCTTTAATTTTCATAAATTTAACAGAGGGTTTTTTAATGAGACACACACACCCTGCAGGTTCAACTTCTAACTTCTAAGACACGTATAACACACGTGTTAAAAACGGTTAAACCTGTTTTGCAAAATAAGAACATAAAAACCTTTACGCCAAAGTAAAGTGAAATTTATGATGTCACGGACGCAAGTATAAAGGCGTCAATATCTAAAGAAATAAACAACTTTTAATAACTTAGTTCTGGAAAAATGCTCGTGAGGCCCGTAAAATGTTTAATTAGAAAAATGGCGTATTTTATATTATAAAAAAATTCTAGAGAAAATTTTTAAATTTTCACCCGGATTTCCATAATAACAAAATTTTATAAAAATAAGAAAAAACCAGTAATTTTTGTTTTGTTTTACGTCCAACTGTTTTGCAATTTCTGCTAATGCAGACGATGGAGAATGATTATATATGAAAATGAGTGATGAAAAAATGCCAGAACTGACCGGGAATCGAAACCGGGACCCCGGCGTAGAAGCCGGGGTAAATCCGTTCAGTAAAGAACGTCAAAACCTTAATTTCAACATCTACTATATACGAACTGCAAGTTACCTCAAAATAAATTAAAAGACAGTCTAAAAAATTTATGTTAATTTTTGACAAATTATAAATTGTTTCGGTAGTTTAACTACGAGAACTAATGAAACTAACAAGTAAAACAAAGAAAAGATTGGTTTAAGTCGAACTAATTAACGTGCAATGCTGTGGATGAGGCTTATAATTGAAATGAATTATTGTTAATTCACCACATAATAATAATGGTTTATGAAAATAATATTTTTGTAGATGATTTTATAACTATTTAACGATAGTTTGTGTTTAACTTCAAGGCGTTAAGAGTCCGTTGAAATGTAAATATTTCTATTGACAGCTACTACTAGCTCGCAAAATTTATTTGCATTAAGATAATACTTAAATTCTATTCATATTTATGAATATTACTACTTTTTAGACGTTCAAAAAATTTAAGGTCAGAAAAAATAATACAAATAGACTTGAAATTAGTTTTAGTCATATTTGTATATATTTGGTCGTATGCATTAGTCATATTTTATTATCATTCGCATTTTTTTACGCTAAATATTAGAGACTGGGATTCGGCAAGGATATTTTCGTTTTCTACGCCTGAAAATATTTAAAACAACTTATATTTTAAAAAGGGTCAGGGACACAAGATAAAAGAATTTCAAAATGGTGTAATTTCATTCCAAACTAAAAAACTACCACAAAATAACTTAGTCTTTATGGAGGCCAAAATTGATTAAATACGAGAAGGAAGCAGCATTCTTCTAAAACACCGGGTTAATAAAGAAGTGTGTTTCTTTTTTTTACGTTTCGGGAATTTGTAAATACATAACACTGATAAAAAATCTGCATGTGGAGTGCTTCGATTTACAAGAAAAGAGGAAAATTGGTACAGTAGGAACTGAAACAAAACTGGAAATAGTAAACCCATATCCTTTTAAATATTACAGTCATTACAGGGAAGTACCAAAATAAAACAATGTAGGCATTCTTTATAAATTTAGACTTGGGTAAGATTTACATATAGTACATTTTTTTAACAATACGACAATCGTACCGTAAAGTAGATTTAGTAATTAAAGTTTTGAGGTCGAGTTCTGAGGTTTCCCTGGACGCTCCAGGCAAACAAGAGAACTGCTCTTTTTTGCCGTTGATATGATAACATTACATCTACCTTACTTTCACCAATATTTGCTCAATAAATAATGCATTTAAATTTATATTTTATACAGTCTGGTTCTATTGCGTCCAAAATAAAATTACAATAATTTTACCATAAAATTAATGAATGTTACAGAAAAAATAATATAAAACAACTGAGGTAAATACACGTATATTGCATCAGTTCAATGAAACACAATTAGTGAAATATTTTTACAGATTTTTCTTTACAATACTGTTAGAAATATCTCTTAAGAAATATATTGTTACTATACATTGGTTGGCAACCCTTTGTGTACTGAAATACGAAGGAAAAATTAAAATGTAAATAATGAAAACGTCTAAAGATATTTTAAAAACAAAATAATTGTTAAAAAAACAAAACCGAATGTATTAAAGAAAAATATAAATCAAATTCAAAAATTTAAATGAATTTTCATTTAAATAATAACAGAAAATAAAGAACTGGAGAAATAAAACAACGGAGGATAATGAAATGGGAGCGAGAGAGTTCACTCGGATTAACAATATCAATATTGATAAAGCTATTAAAAATTCAGAGAGAATAATAAAGAAGTAGAATAATAATTTATTCCCTTTAAATGAAGGCAAATTAAAATGCATATTTCATTCAAACATCTGGGTGTCGATTTTATATTATATATACTGTAAGTTATAACTAAGATAACTCGATTACGATTCAGTGTAACAAAAAATATTAATTAATACATCCTTTACTGGTAGGGGGCTATATGAAATTTTGTTATAGTCAACCCTAGACATCCTTCAGTTGTGTGTGGACGTCCTTTGACATCCACGATTTGGTTATTCGCATTTCTTTTTGAAAGAAAATATGCAAATTACAATATTACACAGAAAAATAAACAGTAATTATAAAATAAACATGTCATTACGATGGAGGAGGGTAGACTGCCTAAACAATGTTGTACTTACAGTCGGAAGAAAAATGATCAAGGGTCAAACCAAGAGTGAATAAGATGGGTTCACTTTTGGATGGATTGGGTAAAAGGTGTGATCCCATGAGAGTAATGATGGAGAGATGGTTCAGCGATACAAAGAAGTTGAGGAGCCCTGAGTTGTTGGGCCCTGAGAAAACTTGTAAAATGGGATGCAGAGGTGATTATGATGAAAATATACGAAATAAAATAGGCCTACAAATTACGCATTAATCAGTTGGACTGGCCCATCAGGAAGTGAAGGTTTTCAAGATACTGTAGATGAAGGAATGCAAACCTTAATAAAATTTCATTCTAGAGACTATAATAAAACAAATATCTGAAGAGGATTTTCAGCTTATGAAGAGGCTTTAGACAAAATTGCTATACAAGAGGATCTAACTTAAAATTCAGATAAACTCCCAACGGTACGAGATCGTGATAGTAAAGCTCTGGCAAAATTAATTAAAATACATCGTGCCTTAATTGAAAGTCATCGCTCAAGACTCGGACATGCATCGGAGTTTGATATTCAAAAGAAAAAATCCGAAAGTTACGGATGACTACAAAACAGAAGATTTACACTGAATGTTTTACTGCTAAACCCTCCTTTTAAACAGCTTACTCAGAAACATGAGACACGCGAAATATGATTACGGACACGCGTAATTAAATGTAATTATAGTTAGAATTATTTTTTTACTTATGATTTCCATTTTGTAAAAATTTTTTTTTTATTAACTCAAATATAAATACTTCCTTCTCTACAGGGTGGCCGATATGTCAGTTTCCCCAATATTTACGGAAATCGGAAGAAATGTTAATGGATAAGAAACCTATAGACAAAAAATATATATGAACTGTACATAGGGCCTATATAGGTATTAACTTGAAAATGTTAAAGCAGGTGTTCAAAATGTCCACCATGATTCTCTATACACTTAATACAGTGAGTTAAAACTGATTTAAAAATTTTCTACAGAAACATTTTATCGTCATTTACATAGTCAAATGCAATTTCAATTAAACTTTTTAGTTCGTGCAGGTTTTTTGGCTTGGATGAATACAAGTTCGTTTACAATGCCCCACAATGAAAAATCACATGGCGTTAAGTCTGGCGAGCGCGCAGGCCATTCGATTGTACCACGACGACCAATCCATTCATCAACTTTGGAATTTAAAACTCACGAACTCGTTATTCAGTTGAAAAACAGAAGGAAAAAAAATAGTAACTACACGGAGATGTACCTCACACTAGCCACTGTTACAGAAAATAATTAATGAATGTTGTATGTGATGCTACCAACATTACACTATTACCAACTTATCAAAATGAAATGTCCCATCTCATGGGGAAACCGATATGGGCCACCGGGTACTGTAGTCGTAAAGTTTCTTGCAGTTAAATTCGTTTTTAAAGCTTCGGATTGGGTACAGTCGTTATTATTACACATTTATCAGTACCAAACTGGAATACATGAACAGTATTTCTTAAAAGAAATCTTTTAGTTCTATAACATTCCTAGATAAGAACTTTGAAGACGTAACCTCCGGTTTCTCAATGCATTATAGCCTCAATACTCGCAAGAATGAAATCATCACAAACGTCAAGGGATGACTGTGTACTAAATTTTTTCGTTAATTTACGTTGCAACAACGGATAGGTCATTAGTTACTACAGTGATTTGTACGTAAAGGGGTAACTCTTTAATTAGAGTTTTAATTGGTTAAAATTCATGAAACAAAGCTGGGGTATGAACCCGCTATCTTGGTTTAGTTAATAGCGCTTTACACCACCCTATGAAGATGGGTATTGTAATTTTACGAATCTTTTTTCTTCAAATACCTTGAAAACATGTTATACTGAGAATTATTATGTTCTATTTCATTAAAAATAGAAAAATTACACACGGTCTAAGAAGAACCAGATGTTATTGTTCACCCACAAACTTTAGATAGGTCCACACAATGATTTTATTTCCATTATTGAATCAAAAGTCAAACTTTTAAGAAAATAAAACTTTCATTTATACAGTACCTACTATAACGTAGTTGAATATCAACAAACATTTCTGTTTAAAAGAAATAAAATGTAAAAGAAATTTTATGGGAATAATCATCAAAATTAAGTGAAAGTTAGTTCAATGTTACCCCAAATATACTGCGAAAGAAGTTTTTGTAAGGGTCAACCTTAACAATACAGTGGTAAGGTACATCAATAAAACATAAGACAATAGACTGCCTCAATTGTTCAATCAGTAAAGAAGTACAATACAAGTTAAAGGTTATTGATTTGAATCCCAGCTAGTTTTAGAAATACGTAAAAATAAAAATTGTAAACACGTTGAAACCAACATTTTAAGTTTATTCCTCCGCAAACCAATTAATCGCTTAATGATCTATTTGATTGGTACGATTTCTAGTTAAAGAAAAGTAATAAAAATCTCGTGTGAAACACTCACAGAACTTTCTCTTGCCAATGCGAATAATTAATAATATAACCTTACATTAGTAATAAAACATCAGAAGTAAACAAAAAAATTAACCTCAGTTTGGCTTAAAAATACGGAAAATCACTTTTTTACAATAAGCAGGCTCTGTAGAGAAAAATGCTTTAATAAAAGTTGTAAATCTTCTAATTTCCTATAAATTTGATTGTATACACTTCTGTCGTAAAATGCATGCTAAGGCTGAAATCTTAAAAAAATCGATTTTTACACGTTTTCGTGAGAAAAAAAACAGAAAATCGCTAATTACCGCTAAACTAAGCGTTATACAAAACAATGTTTAAAATAAAAGTTGTAGGAATTGAAATTCTGTACAACTTTTATTAAATAAATTTTTCGCTAAAATGCATATTAAAGCCGAAATATTAAAAAACTATTTTGTACGAGAAAACAGCCTCCCCAAGAATTTTAGCAGGCACCGCCTACCCTAGCTTGTAGAGCATTCAAAATTTAGTAAATCAGGCGATTTAAAAAAAAATCGTAGGAGCTTTTTTTGAGAAAGTCGCAAAAAAGTGAAAAGTGACAGGAATAAACTACTACTTCCGGTTGACCGATTTCGATGAAAATGTTCGTGTCGGGTCCGGTAGTAGTATCTACTAGTTTCAAGTTCGTACGATGTTTCCTTCTTGAGATATTCTGTTCACACGCATACACACACACACACACACACACACACCAATCGCTAAAAACATGTTTTTTTGAGTTCAGGGGTTCTGAAAACGTGTAGATCCGGTGAAAACTCGATTTCGAAAAATCGACATGGAAACAATACATTCCTTCCTATAGCCTATATTCATATAAGCAAGAGAAAGTAAAAAAACTGGCAAAGAATATTTCAATTACATGATTTTTTGCGTTTCATTTTCTTCCTCATCCATAGTTTCGAACTTTAGAAGTCAACAGTTAAAGAGAATTAAGTAAAATTTAGAGTTTACATTAACCACAATATTTGAGAAAGTTAAACTATGAACAAGTTTTAATAACAAAGCATACAGATGAAAAAACAAATAAAAAAGGGCTCTTAACCATTGAAAAAATACGTAACTCGTGTAACTGTTTCCAAGTGTTTGATAAACTGTTAAAATTGAGGTCAGTAGTTTAAATAAATTATTCAATAATAACAGAGTAATAATAATAAACGTTTCTAATTAAACGTTGTACATTTTTAATTTGAAAGTTGAATGAATATTTTAAAAGAATTTAAGAAAAAGAGTGCAACAGCTGTAATTAATAAATAATAGTACAGAATTAGCTTAAAGAACAAACTATCATGGTAAAGGAATTCAGGAAACTTTTTTTTCATCTTTGACATTGTAGATACAAATTTGGAGATGAGTAGCGTGCGTACATTTTTAGAAATGAAAACAGTAATTGTTTAAAAATTTATTGCTCATCATTATTTTTGTAAGTTTAAACAAAAATACAGTAAATTCAGGCAAGTAAAATAAGCGAGTGTTTGCAAGAAAGCAGCTACAAATGAGTTATGATTTTTACTTTCTCTTTACTCTACAATATTGAGTGAAAAAGTATTGTAGTAGCTAAAACTTTGGTAACAGAACTGTAAGTTCATACCCCTGAAGCTAAAAAATAGTTTCGGAAAAACTACTTAGTGTTAGTGTTTAGTATTTGCTATACAGGTGCGGGGTTTATTTTGTTGGACATAAATTATATCTTTGGAAAAAATATTTAGGTTCCGCTCTCTTTTGTAAAACTGGATTTTCTTTAAAATTATACCCTACAGGTACATTTAAGGAGCAAATTTAACATAACTGTTATTAAAGAGAGTCAAGAGTGTCAAGTTTTTGTATTTAACATTGTTAATTCGCCGTCTAGTTTACTAGAAATTTATAATTTTATAGGAAACCCACTTCAAAATTTTGGTTCACCCAACACTAGTCGTTTTACTTTCTCTTGCCCAATATGAATAAATAAGGAATGAAAGTATTGTTTTCATGCCGTTTTCAAAATTGGGTTTTCACCAGACATACACGATTTCAAGCCCCTGAAACCCAAGAAAACATGTTTTTAGCAATTAGTTGTGTGTGTGTTTGTGTGTTCGTGTGCGCACAAAATATCACAAGAACGGATTTTTGTACGATTTTTGTAAAGCGTCATTCATTCATGATTAAAATTAAGTTATGTTTTTCATTTTACATTGTTTACTTATGATTAAAATATAGGTTATAATTTTCATTACCTATTAACAATAACAAGAGAAAGTCATGTGAGTGTTTCATATCATATATTTGAAATTAAGTTTATCAGGCCCGTGCTGTCATGGTTATTAGCATCATACGGGTGCTCTTCACAACCTATAACAAAATATACTTAGATTCTTAAAAGAATTTCGTCAAACATTTGAAATACATACGTCGGGTGTAGGATGTAAAGGGCCTGCGCCATGTGTGAAAGATAAATTGACTAAAAATAACAAGGAAAAGTGAACGAATGCAAACATGGGAAGGCTGTTTGTAGTTTTACTTTCATTGCAGACTTTCATACCAGGCTAAACTTCACTATGGGAGGAGACGGTGGAGTCAGGGAGATAAGGAGCCCTCTAATAAATGTTTACTTAATTATTTTAAGTAATAAAACATTTTTTCTATATTCACATGTCTTTTATTAATTGCCTATCGGAGGTTGAAAGAAAACGGCCCAAGTATAGCCTATACAGGATTTGCAGAAACGTTAGTGCGATTTGCTGCACAATTCTAATTATTTATCTAGTAGTTTAAATAATTTATTTCGTTTTAATTAAATTAAATTTAATTACTATAATATGTATTTGAACAAATATATTTTCATGTTTATCTAATTTAAATTAATACAATTCATTGATTTGATCGAATAGAAATTTATAAATGAATATACCTGTTGTATTAAATTCTAATAAAATCTATGTATAACAGATATCCAGTAACATTCATAATAATTTTCAACAAACTGAAGTAGACAAAGTCAATAATATATCGTTGAACGAACAATTCAATTTAAATTATAATATAGCATAACTTCATTAATATATTAATTAACAAGATAATTCAATGCTTTGTTTCGATTCTGATATTTTCACTATCACATTTCACCATTAGGTAATTCAATCCCGAGATTCAATTGATTATGTTGGTCTGGTTGTTTTCCAAGAAAATCTTTATTATATAATATAATTATATGAAAATAATATACGGTAATTAAATACATTAAACATAAGGTCACTTAATGTAGTAACCTAATAATTTTACTGAATTAAGTAAAGTAATTTCTACATTAAGTAACATGTTAAGCGTACACAAAGAAATGCATAACACTAAGAAAGAAGTAAACACACACAGTGAAAGAATGATGAGAATGCGGGCCGCAAAAAGAGCTTTTAAAAATGATTAAATTTACATGACCTAAAATGGTCCTAAATTGTACAGAAATTATGAAAGGCTTAAACGATAGGTTTATTATTCAATTAGAAATTTAATTAATTATTTATGAGTTATTTTTTGCTATTATAGCCTATTTAAGTTGTCACAGATAGCCTAACTGATAAAGGTTACCCATGGTCTTTTTTATTCTTCTATACCAGAACAGTTACTTTTGTTTACCATCTCCTTCATTTTGTAATTTATCTCCATGTTTCATACTAAAATTTTGATTTTACAGATTGTGTAATATGTTGTTTATTTTATTTTGCAGGATAAAAAAAGTTTTCAACTATTTATTTATTAATTTAATTAGAAAAACTAAATACTCTTTTGGGGTCGGTTCACGGTAAACAATGAATTACAATAGTTGTAACCAATTTTCATTGATGGAGTAAATACTCTGAGGAGAAGAGAGAAAATTGGAAATAACCTGAAAAAATATTTGCTTGAACCAAGATTATTATTAACTTCAAGGAATTCCACCAAGAGCAAAAACAAAAATGAAGAAAGAAATAAACCCACCCAGTAAACGAATCTTGAGAATATGGGCCGGAAAAAGAGCTTATAAAAATAATTAATTATTAATTTACGTGACTTAATCCTAACCCACAGACAAAAAAGATAGAGGCTTCGATGCATCTAGTTTATAAATTAATTCCGTTTTTCATTAATACACCTCGAAATATTAAAAATTTAAACATGCTCAGAGATAAACATACGAAACAGCCTAATTTTTATGTAATTTTATTGGTTATGCAGAATACTCTAATACATTGCTACCAATAACAAAATTTCTGTCATTTTTAAAACTTGATTTACTTGTAGAAGCTAGCAGACATTAATGAAGTTCTATAAATGGCCATCCTCAAGAAGATCTCTTTTCCAGAGGAAAATATTTCTTTCATTGTGTGTAAATGTTTCAAACCTCTCCGCAGAGTACCTGGTATCACCCTTGTGAATAGGGTATGTTTTGTATGATGAAATTGAAAAAAAGCTAGAGTATCAAATTATAAGAAACATGTAAGATTTATTTAAACAAGAAACCGTATAAGTTGTAGACCTTAAATAAAAAATAAAATCAATGTAAATTGTTCATGAGTTAGTTTTGTTACTATAGATTTATCTGAGAATACACAAGTTTAAAGAAGAAATCTATTTTTGTTGTGATGATGAAACAAGAGCTTTTAAGTTCATTTACCATGTGTCACAATTTTCTATCAGTTCACATGCTTAACAGGACATGAACTAAAACTAAACTCACTATATACAGTACAGAGTTGATAAATATTCTCGTAAAACTACACTAAGTAGTGTTGTAAAATATTGTACATAATTAATAATGTTGCATGGTAAAACTTGTTCTATATACGTATTAAAATCACTGTAGTGGTGGTTTAAGAAGACATGAAATACCATAAACATTCACGGTATTTATAAAATATTCATGACAAAGCAAAAAACAAAGAATTAAGTAAGGTTCATATATTAATTAAGTAAAACGAAAATAAATTGGAAATTAAAATTTCACCATCTAATGAAATTCAATTAACAATGCAGAGGATCTAACTATACTAAAATTAACTTTTAACACAAACACTTTATGAAAATAAACCTTAAACACAAGTCAGAAAAACACATTATCACTAAAAAAATATACACCGTTTATTAATGAAAAGGTTAAAGAACTACTGATTTATTAAAGGTGTTTTATAATTTCATAAATCATTATACAAAACAAACTAAAATTTGAAACGGTATTAATAATATTGAAACTTTATTATAATCCAAGAATTATTTTTCAACAAAAGGAACATATAAATTAGTCATCATAAATATTAAATAATTTTGTTTCAAAACCAAACATATTTACATTTCAAAGTTACAGTCATAAAATATTAACAAATTATGTACTTACAACATTGTGCTTAATGATTCTACATACACAACGTGCTAGCTACGTACATACCGTACGTAAAATAGTTACCAGAACATTACAGAAAGCTGTAGATCTGACCGGTAATACAAAACTATCTAAAGGAAATTTTTAGCAAAATTTATTAAGGTTTTATAATATTTTAAAAGTTACATTTATAATTTACTAACAAAAGATTTAATTTCAGGTTAGTTTTGTACGTCCAATGAATGTAATAAAGTGAAATGT
Source organism: Catonia carolina (assembly GCA_035578175.1). Lineage (NCBI taxonomy): Eukaryota > Metazoa > Arthropoda > Insecta > Hemiptera > Achilidae > Catonia > Catonia carolina. Next base: position 90,957,844 of record JAQMRL010000002.1, read on the forward strand.
AGCACTGCTAATACAAAAGAAAAAATAAAAACAACCCAATAAAACTGTTATTGACATATTTTTAGAATTGCCTAATATGTTTATTAGGCAATTAAGTAAGGTTCATATATTTTTTGACCCCTGTAACATCCGTACATTGCACCCATTATGTGAATACATAAATTAGAATGAAATTACCTTGAAAAATGTTGCAACACATGTTTTGTCGCCAGATGTTAGATTGGTGTAGGTCAGGAATATATTTATTTCTTCCTTACAGTTCCTCACAAGGGCGAAGCCAATTCTTATTTTCGGTTCACAGAAATTCTATAAAGGGTCAAATTTGAAGACGAGGGATGTGCAGAAAACGCTTGTCAAATTAAATGCAAGTGAGAGAGATTGTACTGAAGGGTGAGTAGTTCGCCGTTACCAGATATAGCCCCCGTGTGGGTGAATAGTCAAGAGAAATTCCCTCTCCTCCTAATACCACATACACTTCAAAAGACGACAGCGATTCGAGACTAAATTTAGGGAGACTGTTCCGACTCGTTCGTTCGGTTCGGGCACTAGACACAAACTGAACTGAAAATAGCCCAACCAGACTATATACAACAGTAAACGGTATGCCTTCTGTCTCCGATAGACTCCTGGCCAAGGGGATTCCACATCCTCCTTGTGCTTATAGATTCCCCCCACGACGATTTGTAGACAGCTCAGACGTTATCAGATAAAAGCCTACTTCACATCACGTCATTCTACAAAATTAACAAAAGGTTTCTGAGAAATCCACCCAAAAAGTTAAAATTTACTTTCAATTACAGTTTTAATAACAATAATAATACAAAAAATTTTTTAGAAATTATATCACAGAATTTTTCATCTTTAAATTGAAATTTTAACAGTACACAATCATACGACAACTAGAAAATGTGAAATACGTACATAACGAAGTAACATGAAAAAAGGAAACACAAAGACAAAGATTGATACCCATTGCTATATGTTTGGGTATAATTAAGTATTAAATATGAAAATTAGTCTATTTAATTGTTTTTTATGATCTTTTTTTTAGTTTTAACACAGAGAAGATCTTCTTTTTGGGCGCCAGGGTAGATTCCCAGGAAGGTGAACGCGATGAAGTTCTTGAATTAGAGGATTCGGATTTAGTAGCAATTGTGAAAAGTATTTTTTATAATAGGACTGTGCTACCTCTTCAATGGTAGAAACCCTAAATCGGAGTGTAGAGTGTCATTGCTTACGTAGTACGGAGCTCCTGACATTAAACAAAGAAATTGGAACGTCTGTAGACGATTAAGATTACTGAATTTTTCTGAGCCAAATAACTCCGTAAAGAATAAATTCAATTACAATCAAACAATTTCTAAAAACACTTAATCGGTTCACAATTTAGAAAAATAAATATTTTTCCGTATCAAAGTAGAGCAATGATATAATAAATAACAAAATTTACACTACCTAAGGTTCGAATAAAATCATAAAAATCTGGTAATTCTCTTAAAAATTACAATTAGGAATTTTTACAGCAGTAAAACTCCCTTGCAATTACGTTCTCCTTCGCCTTATACTTATCATTACTGTAATAATTGTAATAACCGTAAACGATGAAGATTATTTAAAAAGAAAAACACTCATTTGATTATCTACCGTTAATTCATTTTTATACACTACCATACAATTAACGATATACGTACAGTTTTATTGAGATAAGAAAATAATTCAACTGACTTCAAATGCAATTATTCATATTCAATTTTAATGATTTCACAAAAAAAATCAGGAATGAAAGTACAATTATTATAGTTTTCAAAATTAAAAAACGGAAAAAGTTATTCTAAATCAAATTTTTTCGCAAGTAAACGTTAGTCTCAGCAGAATTAAAAAGGTATTTCAGAGGCTCTATTAGGGGAGAATGTTGGCGACGACAAAAATTATTAAATTTAAAGATTAAAAACTTTATTACGTTATTAATATAACTACAGTAGTTCAATATTCACAAAATAAGTTTTCATGTCACAACTTTGATAAGTTATTACAAGACATCCTCAGTGTTAATACGTTTGTTCACCATATTTCTTCACATTAGTTAAAACAAAAAAAGTAGCAAACGAAATTACTATGTCTTATACAAGTCATACACTAAATACTATGCAACAATATGTTTAAAAAAAACGAAATTAATTAAGTTTATTACATCTCATTATTGTTAAACTAACGTTTCAACGAAATGTGGCAAACAGATGTAAAGTATTAAGTGATTTATACTCAATGTTAAAATGACAAAAAAAATATCTTACTTATACTTATAACAAAGCAAACTTGATAAATCTGTAGCAATAGATATAAAGGTCTTAAGTCAAAAATTGTCGATTTTGAGTTAAGTACACTACCCAGTTTAGAAAAATTTTCTCTTTCAATTGGTGCAAAGGGCTTGAGTGTAGCTAACTCCTGAAGTGAATTATGTTGACTGACTTTATAAAAATTTTTTCTTCGCGTAACGGTATAAAAGTTTTAATTGTAAATAATACCTTTAGATTTAGTTTATCAGTCTTTTTTAGTTGTACAAAAGGTCTTAAGTTGAGTTAAGACCTTTATACCAATAGTAGTTTATTTAGATTGGATTTAGTTTTCAGTCTTTTTTAGTTGTACAAAAGGTCTTAAGTTGAGTTAACCTTTATTAGTAGTTTATTATTTCACCAATATCAATTGCTGAGATCAACTGGGTAAAAAATCAAATTGAAATGGTCGAAATGACAAGAAACCAAAGGTAAACTTGTAACTTAAGTAACTGTAGTAAGAATTTACCAGGTCAAAAGGTATTAAGTTACACTATAAACGGTAAAGGTTTTAATTCGTGAATTGCCCACCGAAACAAGGGCCTCAGTGTGACGTAAACAGAATTTTTATTTTCGTTGTTAAGTAGAAAACAAAAGAAATGTATAACAAATTAAAAAAACAATTTATGGAACAGTCAATTGCAAAAACTATCCTTAAATAGTAAAAAAAAAAATATAAATTATACTGGCTCAAATTTTCATTTGCTTTTCCTGAAAAATTACTATTTTCAAGTTAAGACCTTTATACCTATCACTACAGAAATAATATTTATATATTTGTTTATCCCGAATGTGTGTACTTGCAATCTGTTTAATTTAAGAACAATAAGCAACCCATAACCCAATGAGATTAGAATAATGTGTATTATGTGTAAATAAGATGTAGTCTTGTACGGCCTCAGGCCGACCATTCCTGCGAAAGTACGGCTGATTGAACCCGAATCATCAAAGTACACCGGTAACCACTGTCCAGTATTCAAAATCTTTACTAGGACTTGAACCCAATCTTCTTCTCCGAAAATCAGCTGTTTAACAGCTGACTCGCAGCGACGACTTTATTGCTAGACCAACCCGATGGGTTAAAAAAAATTTAAAAATAATGTTAGATGATTTAAATGTACAAAAACTCGGGTTATAACGCGATAATGATTCTTAAAAATTTGATACTACTTTGCCTGGTTAATTTTACGTTGCTTTGTACTGAAGACATGATAATGTTTAAAGCTTGTTGTAAAACTCAGCTAAAATCATTTTTTGAAACAGGCACCTTTTCACCTCTTTTCGAAAGAAGTATTAGAAGTAATATAGGAACGGATTATTGATATAATGCCGGATAAAAGAATTCCTCCTTTCTTACCAATCGGCGCTACAGCCCTGTATGAGCCTACACCTCCTCTTTTGATTCATAACTACAACAATTTTTACAGAAGACAGAAGTTAGCCTCTAGCCCAAATCGCCTGGAGGACTAAAGTTTTTCTTTCAAGGATTCCGTTTCCTTCATCCAGGAGATCCCGATTTTAGGTATCGAACCTAAACAAGATTTGATAAATCACACTACGAAAAAATAAAAATTAGAAGCTAGGAAATTCGTATTCTTAAAAATCTTATTCACTAAATCTACGAAACGTTTAATAATTCAAACACATTGCAGTAATCAAATGTTTAAGATATTTTTTAATTTATCTCCAGCAGGGATGTCCTGCATTCTGTTTACCCCAAAGAGAGTACGGGTTAGAGATTACTTCAACAATTCTTAAGCAATAAAATTCTTAATTTTTGTTCTTGTTAACACATTTCCTGTTGTTTTACGACATCAAAGACCTAATTTTTTAATGAGTTTACAGTGTCTTCCTTCCGTTCTTCCTTCACTCGTATTCTGTCTTTTTATTTATGACTTTGTTTCACCAGATAATAATAATTTGTTTTAAAAAGACTATAAAATAATTTCCGAACGCAATCAAATCAAGATATGTGTATAGCCTACGGCTAATTTGATTGTCACAGCCGCGTTCAAATTTGTTTTTCTAAATCAGTAACACTATAATTTGTTCACAATAAATTGAAAAGTTAGTGATAACAATAAACTTTCATTTAACGAACCGCCCTTCAAGATCGAAAAATGACTTCTGTAAAAATTTATTTGGTGTCTTTATTTACTATTTCGTGTCTTTATTTTTCCAGCGTTCCTAGTTACATAAAAGTGTCAGATTTAAGTTATAGATTTTAATGCCATTGTCATTGTTTTAAATTTTTTCTCGTTCCTATAGGACGACGTTATCAGCACTTAACGTACTTTCATCTTATGTATATACAGTATTATGTTACCACATCTATTGAAATATAAACTGAAAATGATATTCTACGAGCAAGAACTTGAGAAATTTTCCAATTTTTAAAATAACTGTTTTCTTGTTGGTTTTTAATTTCCATTTTTGCAATAGTTTTTCTTTTCATATGCTCATTTATTCAATTAATGCCCATAAAATAAAAGTATCCAAATTGTGTTTGTAAAACATTTATTGTAAAATAGTTTTAGAACTAAAAATAAAATAAAAAATAAACATTATGTCTTTTCATACTAGTAAAACTATTATCAATATTGTTGAGAAAATATACAGCCAGAAATTTCAGATGATGGTTCAGTTTTTCTTCATACAGTAATTAGAACTGAATTTTGATATTTTACTTGTTTGACAGAGTCGATGTTACGATCAGGTAAGATATAAGTTATAGGCGTATCATGGAATTTATTGGACTCACCGTAAGAGTTTTAATTGGAAATGTTCAAATATAGTGACTTACTATTTTCTTAAGTGTTGGATGTACCCCACATCTGAATTCCGTGCGCTTAAATTATTAAAAAAAAATGTACCTAATTTTATTGTTACGGCTAATTTTATAAACAAATTCTCAGGGAAGAATACAATTTTTACATCAAAACAATTAAATTCTACTCACATAAAATAACGTATTAAAGAAGACTATCGGAGTTAATTCATTTTCTGTAAAATACAAAATCTTTTGTAGCAACAAACATTATGTTGTACATTCCTTTTTTAAAAATTAATTTATAACAACACAGAAGATGCAAAAATTAAATTACAGAGTTTGTTGTAATAAGTATAAAAAATAATAATAAACGTTTACTATAAAACAAATACAAAACTTAATATAAAATAAATTTATGAATTTACTTTTTAAAATATTAAAAATTAGTCTTTGAATTAAACAATTTAAATCTCATTTACTTATTTCAACATATTAAGCTTTTTAACAAAGTGAGTTTAAATAAATGTCACGCTGGGAAACTCTCTAGGCATGTATACACAAAAAATGACTGATTAAGTCCCAAAGGTTGTGAGTTTATTCGTGATATTTTTACATCAAAATTTTCCTCTGAGTTAAAATAATTAATCCTGTTAAAAGAAGTGCTTACTGGAAGGCTTGTAATTAACCCTAAGAACTAAAAATATGAACATTTTTCCTCGGTATGAAATTAAAAAAATTTTTAAACCGAAGTTAAAGAAAAAAATACAGTAAAAATATAGTAAAATGCATTTTACATAAATTTCTGGAAGCGTTTAAAATGCTAGTGTTGTGTGTGTTTTAAGTTAATATAAAACCCAGTCACGATTAAAGCAAAATTCGTTAGGCTTATTTGAAAAATATTTCAGTTTTATGTTGATAAATGTTTATTTGCTCACACTAATTAAAGTAAAAAATATTTTGTATTTTAAAATTATGTGAAAATTGCTCAATGAGAACTGACGATAAACAACAGGCAACTTCTAAACTTTCCCTAAAAAAATGAACTTTTAGGAACACAAATACAGCAAAAAATTATATATAAGCAACTTTTTGAAAAATTTCAACAGGCTGACACGTTATTGTTGGGACTTCGTCGTAATTTACAGACGTTCTCTAAATAAAAAATCTTTTGCATAATTTGCATAAAACTCTTTTACTGTCTAATATTTATTTTCCGCTTAAATAATTTAGAACTTTTTAATTTTGTCTTGTGGATAATTTACTTTTCTTATCCGTCAAAAACAGTACAATGAAGATTGTTTTAAACATAAGTTTTACTTAATTATAAGAAAGGTGATTTCTGCACAAATAACTTGAAACACATTATACATATTCTAAAATTTCAAAACTTTAGAGAAACTTCCATACGCAAAATAAAATCTGGATATCTTATTACCGTTCATAATTTTCAATCTATATTTCAATAACAGATTATTAACCTTTTCAAAAAAGTAACTTTAATTTATTTTTGAAATTTTGGAACTGTGCAAAGACAACTAGCAAAAATTACCAGAATGCGTGTTTAAATTAAAAAAAAAATGCCGTTAATGGCTTACACGAGGACATCACCCAGAGGTAGTGCTCCAGAAAATTAAAAATTCTAGTATTGTTGTGTAAATATACCATGTCAGTACTCAACCGGCGTTTCAGTAGTCTTTGTGCGATTCCTGGTAGATCAGAAGAATTTATGTTGCATATTAATAAATTATTATGATTTTGAAGTCTGTCTCTGAACTTACGGTACAATTTTAAAAATTTTCCGCTGACGTAAGGGACGTGTACGACATTGTGTGATGTTTCATTGGATATACAACTCGGGGAATTAGCTATTAGATATTTACTTGCTAACATACTACGAATTTTCTTTGAAATTTCAATTATTTTAAATTCGGGAAATGACTGACGACTTGGGTGGACACCAGTAAAAAAAAATACTAAAATCAACGCACTAAGTAAAATTACAAAAAAATCAAATAAATTCCACAATACAAAAATTAAGTGGGTAAATTCCTTTGAAATAGAATTAAGCAACAAAAGAGTGTAAATAAAAACATTCCAACTTTCAATGAAAAAATTTAAGCACAGATTTTATACAGAATAAATGACGTAAGCGAATTTTTTTGGCACTAGTTTAGCTTTCAAGGATGATAGTACATTGGCCTTACCCCCAGCAATTTGTTTTGGCAAAATCTTTAAAGAATTATTGACAAATAAAGTCCGGGATATACTTTTAAATATTTTCAAATCAACTATTACAATTAATTAAACTTTAATGGTTTACATAATATAGAAATTTTTAATACAGAATAAACAATTAAGAATTCTCATTTTAGACGTTGTATTTGCGTTTGTTAAATATAAGTTGTTATAATAGATTCACTTCCGTATTTCTATCTGAAATCAACAAGCCCAGAACTAAGACTTTACAAAACATTACACAAAACACTTACACATTATGTTCAACAATATTACAAACAATTCTAATAATTTTTATTGATTTGGTTTGGGAAAAATTACTATTGTAATTTTAAAGTACATTTAAAAACTTTAAACTTATTACAATACGAGGAGAGTACTGTGGAGCAGAGAATTACATTTTTAAAGTTACAAGCTGGACTCTCAGGATGTAATAAGTTTTCATTTTTTCTACGGCGTTGATTTTTGAATTGCAAAGATAAAGATAACAGCCGGATTGGAGGATTTTGGCATATTAACGTACAATTAAAGTTTATGATAGATTTATTTGATTGGGTTATCATAAGTGAGGTATAAAGGCACTGGGGAAAGATAGGGAAGTCACAAACACGATTGAAATAAGACACTATAGTATCTGGGAACCTTGGAACTGATGTCTCGTAACTATGGCGTGAAAAATAAACTAACTACATTTTAATAGATATGTGGAACAATTCAAGGACATTGAGGCAAAATACAAGACCAGAAACAAGGTTAACAATTTATAAGACCGTGGTAGTTCCAGCCTTTACGTACGGCAGCGAAGCATAGGTGATGAGCAGAAGAGAGGAAAGGAACATCCAAACTGCGGCTACGAAATTTTTAAGGTTTGTGAAGGATTGTACAAACTGGAAAGGATCAGAAATGAAGTTATACAACAAGAATTGGGAATTTTTCCATTAACGGAAAAATAGGATTATACCGTGCCCAATAGGTTAATCATTTAAATAGAATGCCAAAAAGCCGCTTACCTCGTTTAGCAAGAAGCTACAAACCAATAGGAAGCAGAGCTATTGAAAGGCCGAAGAAAACATGGGTGCCGGAAAAAGTAGAAATGCCTGACTCGTGAGGAGCAGAAGTATTTAGGTTATTTAATGCAAAAAATTACAAAAACACTTTAGAAAAATTGTAACAGGAGAAGTATACGAAAAAAGGAGTTGTGTTCGCTATGGTATTCCAGCTGTTCAGTTTAAAAACATAGTTAACAGAACTATCTCGAGTTAAGATATCTAAAATCCTAGTAGCCAATTGAATGGTATACTTCTGAAACCCTGAGACTGTAAACAAAGAATATTTTACAAATACTATTTTTGCTAAGATGGAACACCAAAATGAACGATCAATTACGGCAAATCAATGTTTCTCAGTGATACTATAACTGACTGAGTTATACATAAAAAGAAGTGAATAATGTCAAATTTTGACAACTAGGAAGTAAAGTAATAGTATTCTACACAGAAACAGAAGTTTGTATATCATATATTTATATTTAAAAAAACTTTGAGAACCGAATGCAATATTGTTACGCCTAACTGTAATTCAATTACAACTTTAATTAGAACGACAATTCATTAAAAATTTAATTAAAATGACAACGAAGAACGTTTCTATTATTTTTCTGTACGATATTTATAACAGCAATATTGTATAACAGTGACTTGTAATACCTATCAGATTTATATCAGCGTAGGGATATCGTTTAAAATGTTGTATCAGTTTAAAATATATATTCGTATTAAAGAATGACAACTTACATAAAAATCACATTATCTGTTAAGAGTAATGTTTCTTTACTAAAATTTTCAGTGAAATGGACTACAATACTATATAGGGTACGTATAATATATATACTATGTATGGATATATACTATGTATGTACCTGTATGCCAGAAAATATGTACTATATTAAAACATATGTTTACAAAAGGAAAACCAATGTTATAAATTTGTCCTACAATATTTTTTTATTAATACAGAAAAATCTATAATCTGTTCGCTATGGAACAATAAAAAGGTAAAATGACTGGCTAAATGGTGAATGTGTCTTGGATGGAGGATTCACCCATGGATTTGCCGACTCATTTTTTGAGGATCACGACCTCTAGAAAATAATTTGGTTTTGTATGCAGATCTTATTTTCGTGTGTGATGTGAATTTTTTTACATTTAGGCTGTGTGCATTGAGTAACTGGTGATGTCAACACAACGACACCCAAGTTTCTTTGAAGAGAGTTAATGCTCGCGGATAAGTTCAATCAAGCAACGGAATTCGTGAAAGCGCCGCGCTACAAAATACCATAAACTACAACTTTTGTACATGAGCTTACAGAAACTGTTGTTACATTTTATTGCTCATACGTTTTCGAAATCAACAATTAGTATTAAGATTTAGCATGTATGCTATACCTAAATTTTTACTTACGGCAAGGTATGCTTACCGGACCGTGGTAGCTTCATCAAAATTTTAAACGGACCTTGATCAAATATACTTAATGACCACTGCTCGAGATGATGTCGTTACTTAATTTGTTAGTCTATCTTCAAAAAATGTCCGTTAGATGTTTTCGTTATAATCTTCTGAGTGTTTCTGTGTTCTCCAGGAGGTTCACTACCAAATTTTTGGCAGATATTACAGATATGCTGGAAAAATGTTGGACAGATTTTCTAATTTTATTACATGTTGAGGAAAATGTTAACATTTTGTATTTTACTGTTGGTAACTGGGTGTATAATTTTGTTAGAGGTGTAACAAGGTAATTGTATAAGTGTTCTGAGAATTTTAGATTAGAATCATTGAGTAATTTCTACGTTGGACTTATTGGCTGTTCCCCAAAGCTGAATTCCATAAGTCCAAATGAGCTTTAAAATAGGTCTATATACAAGAATTTGGTTCGAAAGTGAAAACTTCTTACAATACATTTTAAAAATATTATGTTCAGTTGTTTTTTTAATGTGTGTGTCTACTATCCATGTAGGACTTAAGTTTATGTGTAAGTTTATCTAAACGCATACCAAGATACTTGGCTGAATCAGAATAATGTAATGCAACGTCATTAAGATATACTGGTGAGCAGTCACCTCTTCGTAAAGTAAATGTTACTTGCGTATACTTTGCTTCGTTAAAATACACAGAGTATATAAAGTTTGCTACGTCCTGTAATATAGAATGAATTTTCTTAAATTTTCAACCAATTTTAAAAAGGAATATACGGTATTTAAATCAAGATCAGTTAAAATAATATCAATATAATGCGACATCATCACTGATTCCCTCACTCACTTATCGCTTATCTAACTCCTTGATCACTTGAAGAGCTGGAATTTGGCATTCGTTCCATATTATAATAAGGATTGTACATTAACTGTAACATTTACACATTTAAATTTCTATCATTAAGCCTAAGAGCGTAAAAAAGAGTGGAGAATCATAAAAGCAAAATATATTATTTCTATTACGTTCCGAAGAGCTACATTTCTTAAAATCGGTATGCGTATTCTCTAAGTGATACGTAGAAAGAAATAAAATATTTTAATAAAAACTACTTGCGCCAAGGGGTAAAAACGAGGTTATTATCTTACAAAAATAAAAAAAGGAATAGTATACCTTCCTAAAGAGATAAAGTTCTGAAAATTTCGCATAATATTCTAATACGAATAGTAATTTTTATTCAACCAACAATGTTTACGGGTTGGTCTAAAGATGACTTCTCGTCGCGAGTCAGCTGTTTAACAGCTGATATTCGGAGACGAAGGTTCCTGGTTCAAATCCTAGTAAAGGTATTGCTTGAGTCCCAGCTCCGTGTATAGTTCAGCCGCTCTAAGTTTGCTCCTACTGTCAACAAACCAAAACCAGCTACTACAGGGTGCACGCTAGAGTCCGTGACTTTATGGATGTCGTATTCCTATTAAGTCAACTATTTTTTAAATTATAAGTACTTAAAGTACTAAAAACATCAGTCGTGATATGATGTAAGCCTAACAATTTAATTTATAAAAATACTTTTAAAAGTATTTTGTATTTAAATGCTATTGAAAGTATTTAGTTGTTACTTTTTAATCAGCGTGTACACATTTAGATATAATGCGCATGCTCAGTGACGTCATTATGTGTTTACATTAGGAGCAAACTTAGAACGGCTGAACTATAGTTAGAAGGAATGCAGTGCGTTGTTATAGTAGTGAGAGAATGAATGAGTTAGTAGTGTTTCACAACTGATACATTTGTAGTGGTAGCGTGTACTAACTAGACTAAAAAAATATTCTTATTATCCGGCGCATTAATTTAACAAATACCTACCGGGTTATTAACTTGGTCGGATTTGAAATATTTAACTTGCTAATTTATATCAAAATATGTAAATAAATAAATGTAATAAATACAAACAAATATGTAAAATACGGAAAGTTTGAAAACGAATGTTTTGTATCAGAGTTACAACAATCGTTCTCCCAGCATGCGTCACTCATTCATTATACCTCACCCGTACCCTTCACCCCGCAACTACGCGGAGCTTAGAACCGCACAATAGTTACTTTTATACGTAGCTATTTGAATGCCAGACAGGGGTTACCGGTGTACTTTGATGGTTAAAGTTCAATTAACCATACTATCTCAGGAATGGTCGGTCTGGGTCTGTGAAAGACAACACCTCATTTACACGTCATACACACTATCCTCATCTCATTGGATCATTGGGTTGTTTATTGTTCTGAATTGAACAGATTGCAACGTACACACATTAGGCATAAAAACAACAATGTTTACAAACACAATTAAACTCAGCCCTATCGAGGCTAAATGAGATAAAAGATGATCAATTTGTAATTGTAAATACATACTATTTGTAATATACCAAATAATTCACAAAATATCCTATCCCAAAAGTCAGAAAATTACACCACTGTATTTATTTAAGATAGTTACGGTAGGTCTATTATTAATAAAAAGTCAATAAAGCATATTTAAAGATGGACGCTTCATTTGTAACCTATTTTTAAATTAATTTTTTCCAGGTAAAGCTGATTATTGACGCAAATTTTAAAATAAAAAAAGGAAGCCTCGGAAAAAATAAAATGGAAGAAAGTAAAATAATCACTTAGGAAGGCATACATCATAAATTTTGTTTTTGAAATACCTTCGGTTTGATGATTCTACACCAATAAGAAATTTATTCAACTAATAATGTTTTAGGTAATTCTACGAGCTTTTCAAAATAAATAAACAAACAAAAGAACGAGAAAAAATCAAAATGATAGAAAGAACCCATAATACCAATTACAGGAATCAATTTTCGGTGCGCCTAAAACGAACGAGAAAAAGATCACTGAGTGAACATCAACTAAAAAAAGAAAAAAAGAATTAATAAACGAGTTGGTTGATCACTTACAAGAGGGAAAGGGATTTTGTACAAAAGGACAGTTTGGAACTGGTCTGAAAAGGGTTAAAAGTAGGTGAGAAGAACTTCACGGCGCATTGGAATGGGGTTTGAGGGTGAAAAAGGTTAAAAGAAAAAGTGAGAGGAAAATTTGGAATTCTGTAAGTCTACAACCGCTACAATGTTGCGCTATCTCTTCTTTTGGAAAGGAAAGTGAGAAAATGACAGCAACTTGTGTTTTTCGTTCCATCAAGAAAGACAAGGACTCCATTCATTTCTTAATTTGTAAGCTACTTTGTACCGCTTTTTTAGACACAAATAATTTAATGAATAATTCTACGTAAAGTGCGATTCATTTATTCTGATTTTAAAAATGTCTTCATGAAACTTACAAAACCTTAAAAGTACTGCTATAAACCTCCCAATATTTAACACTTCAAATATTTCTATTAACGAACAGAAAGTTCGAAGCTGGAAAGTTTCAATTTCAGGTACTCCTTCAATCTAGATTTAATCATTTTTATCCATTAGGTTCATTTTAAACCGCATTTAGTATCTTTAAACGATTTTTTAAGCAACAAAAAAGAAAAAAAATTCACTTTTACAACTATTGAATTAATTAGAAGTAAGATAAATCGGTGAGAAATATTAATAAAAGTTTAAAAATAAATTTTTATTTAAGACCTACTGCTTGCTACAGAAATATATTCCAAGATCTAGCAATTTTTTAAATATAATAAAAAAAGTTTAACTAGAAACGATATTTTTCCTTTTTCATTTCTATAATGTTTTTTCATTTCTTCTGAGTTAGGCAATAGAAGTTTGGACTGGATTTTACGGCCGGAAGCCCTTCCTGACGCCAGCAACAAACCGAGAATACAACACAAAGGCCTGTTCTAGGAGTGTGTTAAGTATAATTTGGAGCTTTTGTTTTCAACTAACGACACTTCTAAATAAATACACTTAAAATAGTACAAATGCAATAAAACTAATTTTAATTTAGAGGTTATTCAACCAAGAAAAATTTAACATTACAATATAATTATTCCATTTGTAGAAACAGCCATTTTAATACAAGAACTAAAATGAATTCGTCACTTTGTTCAGGGATTTTAAAACCTCTGATTTGGACTTGGATTCAGTAAAACTAAATAACTTCAAAATTTTTTTACAAAAATTAGGCTACAAGTTTAATCTCCCGCAAATGCATTAAAGGATACTAAAGAAAAAAAGCAATTACAAAATTACTGAAATTAAATGTTCAATATACTCGTTGGCTTAATCTAAAACGTGCTCGAGTATTCAGATAAAGTTTCAGTTCAGTTCCCGGCTACAGTTTGGATATAATTAACGTTTGATCTCTAAGTTGAATTGTTCCATGTGACGAGTACACCAAACTGACCTTAGCACTAAATTACCTACATTACGTACGGTTAATTTGCGAAGGACGACAGGGAGTGATTACTCGGTTGAATAGAATACGACATAAAGATGTAAGGTTGGAATTGAATATCTACAACTTAAATGAGAAGATAAAAGATATCGTGAAGGTTATAAAACATGTAAACATGATCGTAACATGGAAAGAATGTCAACTTAGGGGATAATTCTGCAAGTCCGATAACCTCTGCAAGTCTTCGATGGGGAAGAGATACATTGGCAAACCTAAGAAAATATAGATATAGATATGGATATGAGTACGTAAATCCAGAACAGGGATTTGTTTAGCATTGTTTGGAAGAAGAACAAGAAGAAGAAGAGAAGACCGTACGGGTACAGAGAAAAAATAAGGAATTGACGGAAAAAGGCAAGAGGATGATTGCAGCCGTGCACGTGCACTTCTGGAGAATAAATTGTCGGATCTCGAGGTTGAAACCCATGAAGCGATCTAGGAAAAAGTAGGAAGGCCAAATTTTAACTTAGATAAAAATTGAGAAGAATACACTGTTATTGTAAGAACACATGCATCGGATGATAATATGAGGCCCGACAAAGTATGGAAATTGACCCCAAAGGAAAGAAGGTAAAAAGGGCGCCCAGCAAAGCAATTGATAGATAAAAGGGATTTATTGTAAAACGGATTTATTATTGCCCTTACCCTTGCGATGCAAAAACCGGCAATAATATTCTATACAAGTCGAAAAAAGTAAATGATTGACACCTTCTGTGCAACTGCCATTTCTAAAATAAATAAAATTACAACTACGAACTGATAATATCTAACATTATAATACTGTAATTTTCTAAAACACAAACCTGTTTAACATTCTATCCTTTATGACACGTTTTATAATTACTATTTAAACACTATATTAAATGTTACACAGCTACACATTAATTCGATTATAAATATCGTAATAAAATATACAATAATTATTATTGATAAAGGAAAGTTGACACGACAGAAGAAAAGAAAAGATCTTATAAAGCAAAAAATTGAACAGAATATAACACATGTTTAACACTCTTATAACCAAACTAATTTCTAAGCAGATACAGTTTACGAGAAGCCATGAATGAAACATTAGGGAGATATGAATGGCATAATAACTGGATGAATTAATAAAATGAAATGCTGGAATTAATTAACTACAACATGATTAAACATAGTGTTGATGTGTCTGATGATATTCTCATCTAAATTACTGGATAATATTATTCGTATTAGTAATTCAAGTAAAAGTAATTAAGCGTTTACTGTCAACAGAGGGGTCTAGTAACCAAAACCGGACGTTATTATTCCTAATACTGTACTTTAAATGCTACTTAAATTGTAAATTTATTACAGTTTCTATATAACTGAATATTCTTCAGGCTATTCGAATCAGTCATCTGGTATGAAAATTGCTTTTAAAGGTTAAATAACATCATTTGTGAAAAATACTGGGTAAGACAACCATTTGACACAATTCAGGAATTCACCGATGTGTGTCCATCAAATTCATGCCGAATCCCGCCAAAAATTTAGTTATAAGAAGCAATTAAACTGGGCGACTGTTTAAAATATTTTTTGTCTTTTATTTTTTTACAGTACTGTACAATGAGCTGCATAATTTCCGTATATGATAGGTTTATTTAATTTAACGAGCGGTGGGGAATTTTACTTAAGGAGAAAAGGTACCCAGTGGTACATTCTCCGTTTAGAACTACGGGTGTTGTCTGTTATTCAGACCAAGAGGTCACTGCTCCATTTTAGCTTTAGACGTCATACAGTTGGAAAGTTCACGGGCCAGTTAGTTATCTAGTCGTTCGCAAAATTTACTATCAAAGAACGCGGTTAGTTCCTTTTCTGTCGAAATTTTGAAATCGTCGAGGAGGGTTTTATTGCTTACATAAAAAGGAGCGTCAGAAGCAAGTCTTAAGAATTTTGACTAAAAGGCCTGGATCCACTTTAAGTACCTCTCTGCCGATGCTCCAAAGAGCTGAACACCATCAATCCAAATTGGTCTCAAAAGGGTTTTGTACATTAAAATTCTGGAACAGAGGTTCAATTTTGATCGAGGGTTAATTAAGTAGAACAGTAACTTCTGGTGGCAGTTAAGTACTGAACGTTTTGTACGCAGATGATGCATCGAAGTTAGTCGCCTATCAAGCGACAAGCGAAGATTTTGCACCACTCTCACCTTGGGGATGAAAACATTATTCAGAACCACAGGTGGACAAGTTTGAAAAATGATACCTGTAAAAAATTTCCAAATTTATTTTTATTATAATATTTATAAAATAGAAACAGCAAAAGGGAAGGACAAATGTCTAATGAATGCTTTAATAAATATTGATGTACCACAAGAAGAAGCAAGCCATCCACTGATTCAGAATCAGAGTTCACATAAGTTATTATCAAGTTGCTTACATTATGTTTAAAATTTATTTGGAAAAAATCCCCTGATTGAGTGTCTTTAGATTGAGTCGTCTTTCTAGGTCATCAGGCAACCCAAATTTGTAACCTTCTGGTTAGTTAACGCATTTTCTGAAATCATACTGAACTTTGTGTAACAATCTATAGCAAATTTACTTACACCATTACTTATTCATTAATGGGATCTACTTACAGTTCTGTAAAGAACAGATTTTTTTGACAATTTTTTTTTTAAATTTTAGTATCTGTTATTACAATAATATAACAATTTCTAAATATGATGCTGAAGGTTTCAAAACGTGAATTACTTGCCGGAGCCTGCAGTCATCACTGCAATCCTACAATTAGCCAAGAAAATCACTTGTCAAGAGGAGTTTTAAATATCTGTGCTGAGTACACGGTATCGCCCTAGAGTAAATGTTTTGTATGAGAGGGTTGTCACATTATTTAAATTTGTCATTTTTTTAATGAACAAAATAAATTACTAAAATGGCTACTGTTTAAGGTATTTTATGAAAAGTAATAATACCGAATATCTATCACCGAATATCTATTAAGGCACGGAATATTTTTCCAAAAAGAAACAAGCAAAAATTTAAGCCACGCTAATCTAAAATTTTCAAATTTGGAATAATAGAAAGTTTAATAGCAAGTAGTATGAACCATTACGAGAATATATAAATGGAAAAACTTTTAAGTTTCTAATTGACAATAAACAGTAGAATCACTCTAAAAAGATAAATGAACTTTTTAAAACAAAAGTATTTCTACAGAAGTAGAGTGAGTAGAAAAAAATAAGGGAAGAACACACTTTAAAATGTTTTAAAAGTCTTAATGGTATATTTTAACAAATAGAGATAGAAAAAAGTGAGGTAGGAGAAAACAGTTTGAAAGGGGGATACTGTGAGCGTATTCGTGAATTAATGATGGCATGATGGGATATGGGAACCACTCCTGACTAAAATAAGTAACTTTGGCCCAACTTTACCTTGCGTTGGGACCCCAAACCGGATGGGTCTGTAAGTTGAGCCAATAAAAACTAGAAATTCTCTTCGAAAGGAGGAATAGTAGTAGCAGTTCAGCAGTATTAGTAGTAGTATTACCAAGTATTTCAGCTGATCAATAGGTTATCTCGTTCGGTGAACTATACGTAAAGTATAACAGTATATAGACTGACCGAATCAAACTTGTAAAGTTGAAACTTAACATTGATTTTAATACTTAAACAAATTTGAAGAAAGGATGGTAGAAGTTGCTCCCTTTTATAATAAAGCCAATGGAAAGAAGACTTATTTAAAGAGAGCGAATAAGTAGCAAGCTTTTAAATACATCCATCATATCTCAGTTTACTTCTTTTACGTATACTTCATCTTCTTGAACCCTCCGAGTTACTTTTCAACTCAATTATAACTTCTACTTAAAATTGCTTTAATTAGGCGCGCATCAACCAATTTCTAGATACTTTGACAACCACCATTCATCCGACTTCTACGGAGTTTATTATCTCCCCTCCTCAAAAATCTCTTTCTCCCGCTGTGAATTTAAATTAACTACATACACATTATTTATAAAGCCTACCAAATGATCACCGAAGAAATTTATTAGATCTCTTATAAATTATAAAGTACGCAAAAATTAAAAAAACACATCTGACCTAAGTATAAAAACTGATTAATGAACTTTAGTACATGGTCTAAAGCTCTAATGTAAATTTATAATTCATTATAAAGTTACAAATTCTGATAGTCATTAATAATCGATTACAGGTTACTACTGATCAAAGTAGCAGAGATATTTCATCGTAAAAATGTTTAACAAGATTTATTTACTTAGAGTTAAGTTAATTTACAACTTTATTTTCACTTATTTGATACCCACTACAAATGATATTTGTACATTTTTTTTTTAAAAAGGAAGGGGAAAAGTTATTACTTTTCAAATGATTTAATCTATTTTTTCAACTATGCAATAACTACTAGCAAAAATTATCAGAATTTGAACTTAAAAAAAAAATGGCGTTAATGGCTTACAGGAAAATACCGATAGTGAAAGATCTCCAATAAAATTATGTTAAATTTAAATTTTTAATTAAATTTGTAGCAATTATTATTATATTAATGTAGCATATTTCATCGGCGTTTCAGCCGTTTTTATACGATTCCTAGTAGATTACATTAGTGTTTAAAAAACATCAAAAATGTTAATAGTCTCACTGATAAAACTGATAAAACTCAGGAGAAGATAATGATGTAATTGTAAACTCGACACCCAACTCTAAAATCCGTACTTGTTACACAAGTAAATACTATTAGAAACAATACACAGTGATACTGTAATATACGGGCTCGGTGTGAAAGAACGCTACCGTATTCTAGATGTGCAAAATACTCAAAATAAATACAAAAAATCTGGTGTGAAACACTCACACAACTTTCTCTTGCCAATGCAAATAATTAATAATAAACCTAACATTATTAATAAAATATTAGAAATAAACAAAAACTAACCTCAATAAACATAACCTTATTTTAATCATGAGTGAATGACGCAAAATGACAATCGAACTCAGTTTGGCTTAAAAATACGGAAAATCACGCTTTCACGCTAAACTAGGCTCTGTAGAGAAAAATGCTTTAAATAAAAGTTGTAGAACTTTTAATTTTCTATAAATTTAATTTTATACACTTTTGTCGTAAAATGCATACTAAGGCCGAAATGTTAAAAAAATCGATTTTTCTCACGTTTTCGTGAGAAAAAAACAGAAAATCGCAAATTACCGCTAAACTAAGCGTTATACAAAAACATGTTTGAAATAAAAGTTGTAGAATTTTACATTCTCTACAACTTTTATTATATAACGTTTTGCGCTAAAATGCATATTAAAGCCGCAATCTTAAAAAGAAAATGTTTTTACGTAAAAACAGCCTCAAGCAGAATTTCAGCAAACATGGCGCCTACCCTACCTTGTAGAGCATAAAAAATGTAGTAAACCAGTTGATTTTAAAAAAAATTGTAGGACCAGTTTTTGAGAAAATCGCAAAAAAGTGAAAAATTACACGAATAAACTACCACTTCCGGTTGACCGATTTTGATGAAAATGTTCGTGTCGAGTTCGGTAGTGGTACGTAACTTAAGTTTCAAGTTTCAAGTTCGTACGATGTTCCGTTCTTGAGATATTCTGTTTCACACACACACACACACACACACACACACACACACACACACACACACACACACACACACACACACACACACACACAGAGAGAGAGAGAGAGAGAGAGAGAGAGAGAGAGAGAGAGAGAGAGAGAGAGAGAGAGAGAGAGAGAGAGACACACACAGACCAATCGCTAAAAACATGTTTTTTGGGTTCAGGGGGTCTGAAAACGTATAGATCCGGTGAAAACTCGATTTCGAAAAATCGACATGAAAACAATACTTTCCTTCCTATATATTCATATAGGCAAGAGAAAGTAAAAATATAAGTAGCCAATATTTTATTTTTCCTATTACATAAAACAACTAAATATACAATACATATAACATACATACATATAAACATATAACATAACAATACATATAAACAACAATATACAATAGTATATTGTTTAGGTCAACTACCGAAATATGCTGGTTTGAACCTCTAGAGATTTTACTAAGTAAAACGAAAAGTGAGGTGGTTTATGGTTTACTATTGCCTTCCTTACTGAGTTGAAAGAGTATGCCTATCAGCATGCCAGATTCTCCGAAAAACACATACTTTCCACCCTGCAAATGACACCTTCACTTCATTCAACAGAGGGTCTGGCTGTATAGTGAAATTCATTACTCTCAGAGGAGATAACTCTGAATAGTGTATATTACACACTTACCTCTTCTGTTCTTAAATGATTCAGTCATATAATTGGCTGACCATGTGATAAGAAACAGAACTATTTTTTGTAGCACTGAAACTAGCAGATCGAGGGCAAATAGTTTAACACTCCACCTGCCTGTTTTGGGCAAACAACTAGATATGTAATAATTAATTCAGCAAAATGAGGGGTGAATGTTTTGAAGAAGCTGATTGCGCACGTGTCGCTACATAATGCTATATGTGTGTATGCCTGTATTGTACTTTATTCCAAAATTGAGTGACTTACTTATAATATTAATCCTGTAGTAGATTAGAAATTTGTCAGTTTATAAAAAAGTAAGAACGTAGATTTAAAACAGTTTCTTTTCTATATAATGGAGTTAAAAAATATCATTATTACTGAATCTACTCACTGAGTTTTAACGGCAGACAATCAAAAGGTTTTAAAAGTGAGCTGATAATGAGAATATTTCGATTTACACACAGGGTAAGAAGGATATAACAATGATCGTTTCACGACTGCACGTATTATTGCCTCTTACGTACAATTTAACTTAAGCTTAGTAGAAGTACGTACTTGGTTATAATATAGCTTTACAGAATTGAAGTTGAAAACCTCTTACTGAAATGACTGCTATCAAAAAACCGTATTGTGATGACGATAATGCTCCGTAATGATAATGATACGAATGAAAACGGTTGGAAAATATTGTCACTTAAACACTTATTGATCACAAATAATCAGTTGCCAATTTTTTTCAAGATTCACAATTGAATCATCTAATGTAGTTTAATAAGTCTATCAAAGAAGCACCAGTTTTTTTCTTCATCACTTTTTATTAAAAAAGCAAAGATTCACAGCCAATAAAAAGCATGATTTATTTATTACAAAAAAAAAATCTGACGTGAAACATTCACACAACTTTCTCTTGCCAATGCAAATAATGAACAATATAACCTAAAATTAGTAATGACACATTAGAAATAAACAAAAAAATTAAACTCAAAAACATAACCTTATTTTAAACATGAGTGAATGATGCAACATGAAAACCACTTTTAGTTTGACTTAATAGTACGGAAAATCACTCTTTGACGCTAATCTAGGCTCTGTAGAGAAAAATGCTAATAATAAAAGGTGTAGGTTTTTTAATTTCCTATAAATTTTATAATACACTTTAGTCGTAAAATGCATACTTAGGTCGAAATCTCAAAAAATCCATTTTTTACAGATTTTCATGAAAAAAAAGAAAATCACATTAGCCTACCACTAAATTAAGGGTTATAAGTAAATACAAAGAAATGTTTGAAATAAAAGTTGTAGGTTTTTAAATTGTTTACATTCATTATATACTACTTCCAGTTGACCAGTTTTGATGAAAATGTTCGTGTGGAGTTCTCTAGTAGTACCTAACTTAAGTTTTAAGTTTCAACTTTGTACGATGTTCAGTTTTTGATATATTTTGTTCACGCCAAAACAAACACATGTTTTTTTTGGGTTCAGGGGTCTGAAAACGTGTATATCCGGTGAAAACTCGATTTAGAAAAATCGACATGAAAACTATACTTTCCTTTCTATATATTCAAATAGGGAAGATCAAATAATATATACAACTTGATGAGTAGGAACATAATTCCGGAAAGACATATTTTAATTATTTGACAGTACAGTATTAAATCTCAACTTGTTTTCTATGAGTAACAGTAAAGATTAATTTATAATTAAAAACAATACGTTATTTTCTAAGGTAAACATTAGCATGAATATTCATTTAGTTCTTTTTTAAGCATTAATAGCGTTGATATAAGCATTGTAGGTGGTGATGACGTCGGGTTTTGGTTTTAAAAATCAGGCTTTGATTATGAATTTAAAAACAAAATTTTAAGAAAAAGTAAATACAAATTATTTAACAAAATTTTTTAGTTTTATTCTGACTGTGTTATTTTAAAACAAAATTGCAATCGGACTATTAAAGGAAAGATATTTTAAAGATAGCTACAGATGTGTAAACGAACCGTATTTCAGTCAGTGTGCGCGCCATGTAACGATCTATTCTAAACCGATGTGAGTTTATTTTTTACTTCGACGTATTTGCAATCTAATTTTACTGCACTTCTTTTAGATTCCTAGTTAATTTTATATTAGGCTTGGTTTTTTCATAATGGTAACCTAGTTTTCTATTGTAATTTAACGGCATTTATTAATGAACTATAATTCTATTTCTAAGCAGGAAGGCACCATAAAAACACAACAAAAATCTGTAGGCTTTCATTTAAAATGGTAGTAAAATGCACATGTATAAATATGCCGTCTTTGTGTTGATAGTTCGAAGCATACAATCATACTATGCATTTATTATTAAACGAACAATTGCGCCCGCACAGCGCCTATACTTATATCCACCCACAGAGGGGTGCGTTAAAATTAGGTTTGCAAATATCTCTGAATAAAAATTACTATTAGTTGTAGAATACAACTAAAAAAACTTTGATAAAAAATGAAATTATTTTAAATTAAATGTTATCATAGTTAAACAATCTGGTGTTATCTGAAATTATTTTAAATTAAATGTTATCATAGTTTAAAAATCTGGTGTTAAACACGCTTACGATTTTCTCTTGCCAAAATAAATAATGAGCAATATAATCTACGTTTAATCACTAGTAAACAATGCACTAATATGAAAAACATAACCTTTTTTTAATCATGAGTGAAC
Organism: Catonia carolina; assembly: GCA_035578175.1. NCBI lineage: Eukaryota > Metazoa > Arthropoda > Insecta > Hemiptera > Achilidae > Catonia > Catonia carolina. The sequence continues at coordinate 90,981,024 of JAQMRL010000002.1, forward strand.
GATGCAAAATGAAAATCAACCTGTGGAGAACTTAAAAAAACCGGCAAATCACTAATTGGCACTAAACTAAGCTCTATAGAAAATAAATGCTTCAAATAAAAGTTGTAGGTTTTTTTATTTAAGTTCAACCCCTAAGGAACAAATGCAAATTTTAAGATATGTATATGATCGGGAAGTCACTGCGTAAGTGAGTAGTCAATCAGCCAACCAAAGTAATTGCTTTGATACTAAGAATTAATCATTATAAATTTCAAAATAAAAATTAATTAAAAATTGTTAGCAAAAAACCCTGCACGTCGATTTAAAAATTCCAACAGTAAAGGAACTAACTAACAAATTCCTTCTGTAGTAAATTCCACAAACGACTAGATACCATCAAAACCAACGAGCCCGTGATCTAGCAACAAGAAAATTCCCAACAGTAAGACGTCTAAAGAGAAAATGGAACCGAGACCTCTTGGTCTGACTAACAGATAACACCTAGTTATAAACGGAGAATGTACCACTGGTACCTCTTCTCCCTAAAGTAAAATTCCCCACCGCCCTTTATATCATAAACGGAAATTGTACCACTCAATGTACAGAACCGTAATAAAAATTAAAGACAAAAAATATTTTTTAACAGTATATTTGTGTGCTACCAAAATTTTATTCTTCCTAAAATAAAAGACTTTCCATGAAAACTACTGTCAACTCAGTAGACTGAGTATCATCGATCATCAGTGTACAACATTTAAACAATTATTTGTTTATCTTTTATTGTTGCGAAACTATAAATTAAATTTCAAATTTAAATACAAATTTAGAATAATGTATTGAAACCTATACGGACTGCAACTCTTCGGTGCAGCAAAAGTAACATTTAAAAATTGAAACTTTTCAATCAAAATTACAAGTGCCTCTTACTACATTTCAAATTTAACCTTTCAAAACGCATTAAACGCGCCCTTTATAAATGAAGTTATTAAATAATGATGCCTACATAAGCCTTAGGTTGTGCGTAATGATATTACATGATATAGTCTACAAATGAAAAAATGCCAGACTTGGCCGGGAATACTTTGTATAAGTATACGTTATATACTTCTGAAATGCACGATAACTTGTACAACCTGTAAACTGCAAATTAAATAAAGTCTGAAAATAAACAAATTAACATTTCCTTCTAATTTCGACTTCAACTTAGTGAAATTTACAACGAAAAACTGTTTCGTGAGCAAAATTATTTGTTTATTGCAATTAACCTGCAGATCTAAAGGTACAACCTCTAACAAAGATTTTGTTTACGTTCCTACATGCAAGTCAAAATCTTAATTACTGAAGTGAAAAATTAAACGAAAACATTGTGATAAAGTAAATTATAGTTAAATTAGAAAAAATAGTTGCAATACACGTGTTCTTCATAAATTTTAAACAAGATTTAAAAGTGTGTTGTAGTGGTGTAACACGAGACTTTTATATCTTTATAAAGAATAACTAACGTACGAGGAAAGCTTAATGGTGACATTTCACACAAAACTTACTGAAAGTATTTCATTGTTTATAAATGTGTTAAGATTACTTAAATATTATTCGTAACAAACTACGTACTTAAAAGCAGATAATTTCGTGGAATACATTTAAAGAAATTTTTATTAAACGTATACCAGGGACAATGATTGTGACAAAGGAGACATAAATTTGTGACTGAATAAATGATACACAATTAAAAAACATTACGTGTTCAGAACTCATAAATCAAAAAGTAAAATATGTTAAAGCATAAAAAAATCACGGGGTTAAAGCGAAGGGGTAAGAGAGTGAGGTTAGAGACGAATGGACAAATTTTTAATTAATCAAAGCTGCGTCGGCAGTTGGGCACGCGATTATAAATAAGCCCATGCCACTACAAAACTGTATTCGTAACTAACTGTACTTATCTGCAGTAAAATCCAAAACAACATGAAGGGGACAACAACGGTAAACCAGGAGAAATAGTGGTGGGAGTCGAGAGCTGTGCGTAATAGATACAATGGATTCACGTTCATAACATAAACACGAACTATATATTATAAAACAAAATGAACCTACTGAAAAAACATTCGATACCTGTCTTCATAAATACATTTTTAAACAATACTTTTAACTTTTACGTACACAAAATTTGAAGACAACTTTTAAAACGATATGAAATTAAACGAAAAGTAAAGTTTGTTTAACAGATTTTCGTTTGTAATATTTTTTAGTAATATAATTATCTGAACTTGAATGGTAGTAAGTACATGAATAAATATGAGTATAATACATGCAAGGTAATGAATAAATATTTGACTAACCGAAAAAAAACATAAAACTTAGGTATTTCGGTAGTAGAAAACCATAACCGCGTAACTTTAATCCTCCGCAAGCAAACCTGTCCTATAGTATTTATTAACAACTCGCCCATTCTGCAACCAGAAACGATGAAATATTTAGGTGTAACGCAAGAGAGGTGACTCACATTGGTCAGTACACACAAAAAAATATCAGACTCTTTTTTTTATCGTTCTAAACAACTGATTACTCAACTTTACGCCGGTTTTCACTACCACTGAAAAACAAATATCATTGTACAAGGGTCTCCTCAAGGTAATTTGGACATATGCCAGTCAAATTATATGGTTCAGTAAAAGCAAATGATATGCTCGTTTGGAGTCTTTTCAGTCTACGTTTCTGCAACTCGTAACAGGTGATCTTTGGTATGTAAAAAACGAAACGCTTTATAACGACCTAAGAGTAAGATACATACGAGACACCTTGAGATATTTCTTTCAAAAATTACACCAAAATTTGGGGGACATAAAATTTTTTAGTTCAAATGCGTACAGACAAACTTTCGGACAATCCTCCCCGACGACTAAAGACAGCGTAGAAGATAATTTCTTAGGCCTTCGATATAAATACTTTAAATTAATTTCATCCAATTAACTATTTGATCAACATTCAATCAATGAAATTTAATCTAATTATTATTATTCTATAATCGCAAGCAACAGTAATAGGTGATAGGCTTCCGCAAGTCTTTTAAATAAATAGTTTACCATCAATCCTCATCACACCTGTTGTATTTTATTATACAGAAGGAAGTAAATTAATAACAAGAAAATATTCTTTCACTGTATTTTTTGTAATTTTTAAAAGACATCATCATAAAAAATCTTGGTGCTAAAAAGCCGTAAGAAGATACTCTTTAGCTTACTTAACCTTTGGTCAAAATTAAAATTCCGTTTCAAAATTTTAATTTTCAAATTCAGTCTGGACTTATGACTCTTTGGCACAGAAGCAAACAATAATTATACATCAACAGATGTTTTCGTCTAATTTTCAAGAATTACTTCTGACGCTCGTTTTTTGAGAGCAATATGACCCTCCACAATGATTTTAAAATTTCAACAATAAAAGATCTAACTCTTTCTTTAATCAATTTCAAGATCAACTAGAGACAATCAAACAAAACGAATTAGCAGGTGATCTAGATATAAGAAACTATCTAAACGTGCAACTTTTAAAGCTGGAAGAGATCTTTTGGTGTAAACCAAACGTAATACCGATAATTTTTACTGTCGAGTACTTCTTCTTTTGAAAATAAAATTCCTATTGAACTACCTTTAATATCACTTATTTTATAAATAGACTACTATTTCAGCTTAGCATGACAAAATTGACCAGAAAAATCTACTAACCCAAATATGATTAAATTGAAGAAAATGAATACCATTTTAGTAAACCTATCTTACATAACAATTACATGGCTACCTAAACAGAATTTCAAAAATGTCTTATTTACTCGTATTTGGTACTTCGCCTTTGTATATTTATAATTATATAATAGTATGAAATAGTCATTAGAATAATGACTATAAATTAGTGACATTATTACGATACGCTATACTTCTATTGCTAATTACAAAACGAAATGAAATACAGAAGTGTCTAAAATGAATATCATATCTTTTGGATGAATATCATTCATATTATAATTAAATTAAGCTGATGTGTCAATCTAACGGTTGATTTAATTTGTGGTAGTTTATTCAGTAAAATGTAAGATCTATTGTATTCATATAATTCTCTCTTTCATTGTACCTGTTTCGTTTCAGGATTATATTATTGAATTTATGATCAGATACGGGTCACAATCTAAACGACATCATGCATTAGTTGAGCACAAGTCGGTTGCATGGCGTCAGATTATCCATTAAACAAACAGCATGTTACAGTATTACGCTAGATGGTGGTGTTTCTGACAGACACGTCTCAGGTAATGCCGCACAGTGTGCTGTTTAACACCAAGATTATTAACTGTTGTTACAATAATTGAGAACATATCATTGTGTACTATACATATATGGCTGTGGTCACCTCTATTAAACAGCCACTCAGGGTGTGAATATTCTGTAATATTGACAGCTTACTTGATTAAGATTATTATTGGTACTGCGCAGTGCGTTTAATTTGCACATCAAACGAGTCACAACAATATCAACAGGTCTGAAGATAAACATTGATTAAGGATCAGTACTAAAATTAGCTATTTGCACTTTAATTATTTCTCTATGTTGGAATTTGTTCTTTCTCCAGGACGTCTGCTTCTTCTTTTTCATTACGTAGTTTGTTACATCAAAATATTTTATTTCAATTCAAAGCTATAACTAAAACAAAACTATTACCAGTATTTTAGAAGCCTTTCTAAGCTTCTACTTTCTTACCGACTGTATCTTAGAACATGTTTGGGATTCTACATCTCTCCATTCTTTGAAGATGATCCATAAATTTTACGTAACACAATTTCAAATTTTATTCTTCCTCGCACAACCCTTAACCCTCCGCAAGAAATGCATCTCCACAACTTCCATTTCTGTTTCCTTTTTCCTAAAAGAATTTCTAGTTTAACTGCCCTACAAAAGAGTTGGCCCTCCATTAGATAATGAAATCGTTTCATTGTATGCCGATGAATCCTGTTTTTCAAAGTACGTCAGGACGTTTTCATTTGTTTACACATGCAGAGGGTACGTGAAGCGTGGTTTAAATAATTTTTTTTCTAACATCTGAGAATATTTATAATCAGTTTAAAAAAAGAAAACCTATAAGTAAATAGCATGAAAATAATTTTTAAACTGATAAAAGTTACCGTATATCACAATTCGCCTTGTTCTATTTTCGTTTAAGTCACCTTAGGATTACTATATTTATGTATGAGTTATTATTTTAATTTTATTGCGCAAGTTCTTATTTCGGAACTTCAGTTTTCTTTCTTCCCATTTTTTCTTCTCTAATTCCAAAAATGCATTCTTTCGTTCAATGCTCTATTTCGGTCTGAATTTACTGTAATATCTTTATCTACGTTACGTGGAATTAGGTCTTTTTCTTTTTGAACTAATTTTTTTTGTTTTTGAATTCTGTCAAAACTAATACTAATACTGTACACAAATTTTTGAATGTTATTATTGGATAACATAAAACAGTCCTGAAGTTTACCAGCTGGCATAGGTTTTAAATTAATTTTGAAAAACGAAAAAATTAATGTATGACGCGAGGTGATTTTTTCCAAGATTTTTATTTAATTTTAAGCCAAAATCAAAACAATTAATGTTGACAATGTAACGGTGCCTTTATATAACATAGCTTTACCTTACAAATCATGTACGTATAGTATTATCCGCGTTTAAATTTCATTCATGAATTCCAAAAGTTAGAGATATTGTGAAACTTTAAATAAAATTTCTGAAGAGTGATGTAAGTATAATAAATAGTCAAAACATTAGCAAAAGTCAAATAAAAAATAGTTATAATAGAATACGAAACAAAGACAGAAGGAAAGCAGAAGAAGAGACGTACACGAAACAACTTGACTTGATGAATTTTAATTCATCACCAAAAACATTAACACATTCTGGTTAAACTTGAAAAAAGTATTAAGTAATATTATTCTTAATAAGAAATAGTTGATGAAGGACGTGTACTATAATGAAAGAAAAACTTTTATATAACTTTTGAATTATTCTGAGCTGACGTTGGGAACCTGGTTGGACGGTTAGTAAAGGAGTATAGGAGGGGTTTTTGAATAAATGAATGAATATCAAGGTGGTTATCAACTTAAGAAGTATTACAGGAACAGATTGAAAGACAAAAGCAACTAAGGAAGGAAAACTGGGAGAGTGAGAGAAAATGAGTAGTTGTGGAAAATTTTAAAATGAACAGTCTTGAGGGATAAAATGAGACGGCAAAAAAGAGAGAGAATCTGAGTGAGTACATTAATAGAATAGATTCGGTTGGAAAACGGGGTAAGCAACACTAAAGAAAAGAAACCCGTTAGCGTGTTCCGCGTATGTATCAAAATTCTCTATTTCTCGCTTATTCGTCTTGAGAGTTTTTGAGTGAATGTTGACGTACATTCAACTTTTCATTTGAAGCCCTACTGAAGAGAGCAAGACAGACTACTACAATATATATATATATTAAAATAGTCAACTCCGTATATTTTCAAGGCGGAAGAAAATTGAATAATATAAAATTAACAATTTCTCTTGTGGCGGTAGCAAGCGGTACTGAATATTCTGACGAGGCCACTCCACGAGAAAACGACGGGTGAAAACTTTGCTTACAATTACTTCGCACAGTATAATATTTGGGCTCGGAAATTGCATTTAAATTAATTTCCTTCTGGGAAGAGAAGAAGTGTACGAAAATGGAGTGAGGTATTTTCTCTCTCACATTAGACAATACACAGACACACACATACGAAACCGGCAATGGACCTTTCCTTTGACTTGCAAACTTATCCCTATTTACGACACAAATTTGAAATTCAAATGTTTCGTTTTATTTCTCTTTTTTCGACCTAAACGAACTCTAATTTTTACTTCGCGGTCTTGAACACCAGAAATACAGCTGCTTATACAAGCGAAAATTAAATAATAGGAAAAATAATCTAATTAAGGTTTTAGGCGCGACAGACCGAAGAGTACTGGATAGCGCACGCTCTCTCACTCCGTTTCTCGCGTTCTCTCTACGAACCACTTCATCATCATAACAGTTAAGCTTATTTAACTAAAAACTGCTTAAACTAAAACTCTCAGATTAAAAAAAAAAGTTAATTTTATTCAGGAACAAACTCTAAATAAAAGTAAGTACCCGTCATATATGAAGAATAATTGGTTTCCGAACAAGTTCAGAATAACAAATTGCAAGTAAACTGCAAAATTCATAATCATGTTAACTGGATTATTTTTATTTTATAATAAAAGTTCACAATCTACTTAAATAAGAATGACAATGTATGTAAGAAAGTCATTAATTTTTCATGAGCTAAATTATAAAAATTATTCCAGTTTTGTGCAGTAAAATCCAAGTAATCAAATATTGTTTGACAGTTCAAACACAACGATATTATGCATTATCATAACAAATTATCGTTACAAAAAAATCATTACCTGATTCTAAAATTTCAACATTTAAAATTAAATTCAGTCTTAGTCGTATCAAACTATCTGATTAACTCCAAAATATTATTATTTTACCTTAGTTTTCCTAACAGAAATCGCAGAAAGTGTAAACTAGAGAATTAGTTTTTCGCGATAAAGGTAAATAAAGGATTTTCAATGAATGAAAGGATCTTCTTTCAATCAAACAAGTTTAGGGATGGAGGCATGAAGGAAGAAGAAGCCTGGGAATACCTCTATAACGTTAAAAGTAGTGTATTTTAATTAGGGCCTAAAGCTTTTTAATGAAAAATAAAACATTACGATGCTGGAACAGAATAGATGGCATATGTCGTAAAGAGAAAAAGAATACGACGTTAGGTTTACTATGTCTTAAAGGATAGGTGTAACAAAATAATTAATACAAATTAATTAATTAATAAAAAAATGTCGATGGTAATAGTAAATCGTGTGGTGTAGTACTCCAAAGTAGTAGTATTCCAAATTTGGTTACCGGCTCGGTCAGGTATGGGATTCACCCCTTGAACGGAAAACGTAAATTTTTTATCAGACTAACATGCTGGGTGTCCTGGTTTTGATTCTCTGTCAGGCCTGAAATGTTCATCGGTGTTTTATCGGTCGGGGAAGGTTTTATCAATTATTCTTCATTCGCTTTAATTCAACAAAAATTTAATTTAAAAAAAAAACAAGTGAAAAAATTCGAACGTAAGTAAAAAAGAAATTCAGGCCCCCTCCCCGAAACAAAAATGTAGGGCTCCTAGTTGTTAACTACATCCATAAGAAACCAAAAGGGAGTATAGTACGAGATTGTAATGATAAAGCTGATACGTCCCAATATTAACACATTGTTAAATTTGTTTCAAATCAATTCATTTCATATTAACTAAATTATTCATTTCTACTTCATAACCTATCTACTTGCTTAAATAAGCGTGACAACTAATAAATAACAGGTGAGTGATAATAATACAATAAAGATATCTCAAGACGAAGAAACCCAAAACTGGTAATTGAGTAATACGATTGCGCACTACAATACAGTGGTTCTATCAATAAATCTTTTACATATGCTTAGTTTTGGGTCATGCAATTAAAACATATGTATAGAACGCATAACAAAAAAAGTAAAAATAATAATAGGTCCCTAAAATATGAAACAAAAAATAAATTTAATTGACTTCATTAAACAGGGTATACTAAATATTTAGTAACCCAATTTTTTTGTAAGTACCTACATTGGATAATATATGTACAATTTGTAATTAATAAGATGGGTCACGCAATTTGCGGAAAGAAGTAGCAGAGTTAACGGCGGTTTTATTTTTTTAGCACAACGTATCCTTTAATATAGGAAGCTATTGATGGATGGGACCACTTACAGGTTTTAACAAGCTAACCTATCAATCTCTTTCTATTTGGTTGGTACCACTGATCTCCACTCACCGGCTCTCATTTATTCCATCTCGTCTTTCGTATCCATTAATAAATTGACCCGAACTACACTCATTTATCAACAAAAATAAAAAAAAAAAAACAACTGGGATATAAAATAGATTTACACTTTAAATACGTACAAAAACATTGTGTTAAACTAAATCATTATTATTCATACTTTTTGTTAAAATCTTTTAAACGGTATGATTTCTTTGTAAGTGATCAATTTTCAGTTGTCGAAGGAAAAATACTTTGATACTATGAAAGAACATTCCCTGGTTAAATTAATTTTCAAAAAACTCGTAATTCAATACTACTGTAATAATAAAATTCGTCCGTTTCTTTTACTTATTGAATAAAGATAACCAGAGTTTGATTCTCGGTTTTGTTCAACAAAGTGATGGTTTAAAATCATCATTTTGGAAATAAAAAAATGATTGTCAAGTCCACACAGTGATTTGCATACCCTTTTGAAATTTTTTGCTTTTCTTGCAAATATAAATATTTTATAAATAAGTGTAGTCTACATGAGATTTAAATTAATATACTTAAAATTCCGAAGCACGTTACGTGAGTAATCCTTTAATAAATTGATTTATTTTGAATATTAATTAAGGTCATTATAGGAAACCTTAAAACTAGGAGGTAGAGGTGTAAAATACACTAGTCAGAGTTATCTTCTCTGAGAGTAATAAATTTCATTACGCCAGTGATGAATGAAGTGAGGGTGTCATTTACAGAGTGGAAAGTAGATGCTTTTCAGAGGGCCTGGCATGCTGATAAGCATACTATTCTACTCAGTGAGGAAGGCATAGTAAACCACCTCACTCCTCATTTGACTTAGTTAAAGCCTTTAGAGGTTCAAACCAGTCTTCCGGCTGATGATGTGATCAACAACAACAAAATTAAAAATGTCTGGAAAGCTTTTTCAGTTCATATTCATTCTACCTACATTACTATAGCCTTTTAGATTTTTTCCGTTCAACTACTGTTTTACTTTTAATCTTTGTCAAATTCCTTAAAATTTGTAATCTGTGCTTCGTTTGGTTGGATTGTTCTGTTTTTTAAACAATATTTTACTCTCCTACAAACATTATTTTGCATGCCACATAAAATGTTGTCCGTATCAATAGTAATTAACAGTTTTATCAGCAATAAAAACTGTTTCATATTGAACGAATTAATTATTATTATTATTATTATTATACCATCTGTTCTACAGCACTATATTTTTACCGCAACCCAAAATCCATTCATTTCCATTGAACACGTCTTCATCCCTTGCTTTCCTCTTCTCCATAATTTTCTTATAACTCCATCAGTTTACATCAGGTCGTTTTCTAGGTTATCCTCGCTTTGCTTCCCCTTCGTGGAACCCATAGTCAAAACTTCTGTGGTAACCTGTTCTCAATTATTCGCAGATGATCATACCAGATCTTTCTTCAATTTTATCAAACGAAAAAATCGTGTCAAGTTTGTTTTCAAAGTCAAGTGACAACTTTTACAGAAATTAATGCCGATAATTATTATTCTACTTTTAATCGCATTAAAATTATTGTAATTCGTTATTAAGTACTAGATTGTAAAAAAACGAGAATGAAAAAGATTTTTTGATTCAGTTAGCCAATGACTTTTTTATGGTAGAAATAATCGGCTACTATTCTAAAGAGACAATAAACCACAAAAATCGTACCGATATTTGATAATTATTGTACAATTTTCAGTGTTGATTTATTAAATAAAAAGTATTGGTGTAGCTATAATATATGATGACGGTAGATACTCTCAATGATATAATTTATTCTACGGTAGTATAATATATTGTTTTTAATTTATCATTTAGTTGTATCACTAAGATAGCCTACATGTAGGTGGCCTTACATGTATTATCCCCATGTTTATGATGGTATAGTGTATGTGAGACCGCTGACCACCTGACCGCTCCCGAGGAAACAGTGCAGGTATAGAGAGAGCAGAACAGTGCTCTATGCTGTACAGAACAGTAGTCTACTCTTGTTAAATATTTACCACTTGATTAGAGCGTGAACCGCAATCACCACACAGCCTACAACCTCGCTCTCCATTACTATCATACTACTGCCCACACATAAGCAACTGTTAGCTATGGGTCACGGACAGGCAAACCACATACCTACCACCTGAAATCAATCACTATATACTATCAGGTACTACATCTATTTAAATTAAATATTATCCATCGGACAATGCGAATCGTCTGGAGAGCAAACAAATTCTAAATAAACAATTGCTAATTTATACCCTAAATTTTTATACGTTTCGCATTCAAGATCAACAATAAATAATCAAATACACGGACATCCACCAAAAGAAAACAATAAATTAATATTCTGAAATTAATAGTAGTAAATTTATACAATTTAAAATAATTAAAACCAAACCAAGGAAAACAAAATGTTTTTGTAATAAAATGTATTATTATTAGGATTTAATCTGAATTTTAAAATTTCTATATCAGATTAATTATTTTTTGTCTTTAATCTTAAGCACATTTATTACATATACAAAAATATAAATTAAAAATGAACACAATTATCGTTACCTGGAAAGCTACCACTGGGTGGTGTCCGGTGTCCTTCTCTAAGCCATTAACGCGGTTAGTTTTTTAAAATTTAGTTATAAAAATTTTTGATGGTTGTTTGTACACAGTTGCAAAATAAAAAAGTAAAACAATCTTAAACACTGTACATAACCTCTACATTTATTAACTTTTTCTAGACAAGGTGCGGGATATGGTAATTTGAAGCATCCCCTAAGTTCACATACGTTTAAGGAATTTTTAATCAACTCTTCACAACTACATTTATTCATTCATTAGCGGCAGAAAAAGAAAAAAAATGAATTTCGTACAAAAGAGCAAATACACGGACATCCACCAAAAGAAAACAATAAATTAATATTCTGAAATTAATAGTAGTAAATTTATACAATTTAAAATTAAAACAAAACCAAGAAAAACAAAATGTGTTTGTAATAAAATGTATTATTATTCTTTTGAGCAAAAGGGCATTGGGAATAGTCGATAATGATATTTTAAACTTTTGGATAATCTGGATAGGCTATAAGCAAATAAATTAATTTTTAAAACAATAATTTTTTTTAAAGCAAAATTGAACAAATTAAATTTGTTTGTTTTAACAACAGATTACATCTTACGGATTCACTAAACTTTGTAAAATTGAAAAAAGTTATGATTCATAATATAATAGGGAAACCTAACACAAACGGATGACAACAATTGTGTATGTTTCTGGTTAGAAAGGAATTGTTATTAATTTTAAAATTCACTGCCAATGAATTGTGCTACGTTTTATAAAATGATATTTCAGATGGCTACAAAACCAAAAAAATATGCCTTTCAAAAGAAATGACATTAATTAATAAACATATTAATGGCAACGCAGACGTAGTTTATCAAAAGTCTTTGAACTTTAAAAATGTTCAAGAGGGATTAATAAAAAGGGAAAGCTGACAGGATAATGGTAGAAAAATACGATGGGCCTATATTTTAAAACTTTACAACATTTACTGAGGCAACAAAAAACCGAACATAAAGTAAAGGATTAATGAAATATTAAAGTGTTTTCTTTCTTTTGAAATAAATCAAGGTAGGATATTAAATGATATGCACGTGGATGTGATAGATAAAGGGTGTTTATAATAAAGCGTATCGAATAGGTTACTACAGGAATACATAGACAACAGGGACTGGAAAATTTATGAAAAGTGCTGAATATTTTTCTTTTTATTAGGTGTTTTAGGCATCATATAAAAGAGTATAAAGATGATGTACTGTGTACACAATGAGTTGAAGTGGGGTTTAGAGGTATCCTCCACCCACACACCCATAGGTAAAGTACGCAGCGGTAGTGAGGAGGGGTGTATGTCGACGCTCCCTGGGCTGTTCAGCCAAGGGGTGACATGTGGATAAATCAGAGAAGGTTCCTACATCCACCCTTTGGCTGCAGGGTGAGTACAATGAGCTCAAATATTGTTTACGGAAAACCTGACACACCCCTTTTATGGATTTCTTTCAACTCTTTTGACGTGACAAATTGGTTAACCCCCTCTTTCATCATATCAATCCACCACCCAACAAACACCCCCTAATATATCCTTTTGACTTGTGTGACGAATAGACATCAAATTTGTCCTTTCTAAACGAGTCTCAGTTTGCTAATTTTTATGAGACAACTATTGTTAGTTGTAACAATTATAACAAAAAATACACTGATTCCGTTATTTTTTTTGTAACAGAACAAAATTTCATGCTTAATAACACGGAATTTTACAATATAGCTTTTAAAAATTCTAGGAATATTACAAAAATTGAGTTTTTAAAAACCTTAAGTATACTGAACTGTATTTACCTTTATAACGTTGAAATAATGAAACATCAAAAAGTTGTCCTTACCTGCAACAAAAAGTTAATATTTTATTAATTAACTGAAAAAAATATTAAAAAATTAATGCAAATTATTGATCTTTAAAACAGTTCATAGAAGGGAAGTCGACGATCTTTAGTAGTGTCAAAGAATTTGTTTCTCTTGAACAGAAGTTCATAGTTTCTTTTGTGGTATTTAGAACGCAGACTTACCTTCCACACCTGATACGAAAGGCTAAAAACAGCAATTACTACTAATTACACGAATAAACTACTACTTCCGGTTGACCGACTTTGATGAAAATGTTCGTGTCGAGTCGGTAGTTAGGTCTAACTTAATTTTCAAATTTAAAGTTCGTACCATGTTCCGTTCTTGAGTTATTCTGTTCACACACACGCGCACATGCACACAGACCAATCGCTAAAAACATGTTTTTTGGGTTCAGGGGGTCTGAAAACGTGTAGATTCGGTGAAAACTCGATTTTGAAAAATCGACATGAAAACAATATTTTCCTTCCTATGTATTCTTCTAGGCAAGAGAAAGTAAAAAACTGTTATATGAAGAAACATACCAATAATACGTTATAATTCTGTATTTTATAAATAGTGCTTCTTCTTTACTAAATCTCAGTGAGCTGTAAAACGATGAATGGATGCAGTTTCATTCCTCACTTAGTGGCACAAAGACATGTTGTAAGACTTTCTTAATATATTAAAATGAACTAACTGGAGACAGGCAGTCCCTTTACTAGAGTAAACTACTAAATATTCATAGCGTCAAATGACTATAAAATTTATGACGGATTACAATATGGTAATTAAAAACAATCTAATTTTGAACAAAACATTTTAAATGGTCATAACATTAGTAATACTGTAAAAATAAGTTGTACATTGTTTGTAAACTCAGTAATACTTAAAATTTAATTTTTCCTAAATCATGTATTGTGACAACCATGACAGTAAAAACGTTTTAAATTATGACATATATTCAATAAAACATAAAAATTTACGATGCGTTGATGTATAGAGGTAACAAACTACGAGAAAAACAAACAAATGCCACTTTTACAACAAAGTAATAATATAAAACTCCAAAAAAAGAAATTATAAAACTTCTAGAGAACCCTCAAAAAGAAACAAAAACAGTATATCTGTCACAGAAACTCATAAAAAAATAACTGACATAAAGTTTACAACCCGACCTTTTCCTACATTAGACCAAGTACTACTAATTTCAAAGTTCCTTTATCTTAGAAAACATCAAAAACCTACAAAATTAAAACACTTTGGAAAAGTTAAGTAAATAAAACAACAAAAGTAGTGTTATTAAAATTCAGTAAAAATAAGAGAGAAAGCGCATTTTTCCTATTCTATACTCCAAGTACACTTCTGTTCTCCCAAAAAATGATAAAACTACAGTAATAACGACACTTGCCGACACAGCCATTCCAGTAGTACTCGAAGATTTGCGAGTTGTATCAAAATACTTACACCAGAACTTAGACAACATACAAAATCGACAAAAGAAGTGGTGTATAAAAACAAATGAATAAAAGAGTCTGCACATCACATTCAAACTTAAACGGAAAATATTTCCAACAGTGTTTTTAAACAATGTAAATATTCTACAATCGGATCGAGAAACATATCTTGGGCTCCACCTGGACAGGCGTTTAATGTGGAGTCACATATATGCAGCAAAAGAAAACAGCTAAATCTCAAACACCAACAGCTTCTTACTTCTGGAAACGTTTTTAACGGAAAGTAGTTCCTCCATTACTTTCATAAAGATTAAAAAAAACGACTAGATTCTGTTAAAAAATGTTATAGCAACTAGACCATACGATTTACAAATTAAATTAAGAAATTAATCTCATATATCTCGTTTTTAAACAGATTGTGAACTAATAATGTAAGTTCCAAAAAGTACATTAGTTATATTATAAAGTATGTACTTATTTTTTAAAGCAGCGGAGTTAAATAAAAATTAAATTTATAATTATTTTACAGTCATTAATTACAGATTGTGTTATTTAATGCTATTTGAATGACTTTATAAATTTGAAATACCTAATAGAAAATTATAGTAGTGTAATAAATTAATTACAAATAATTATATTTGTTTTTAATTACCACGTTGTAGTCTAAACGTTAGAAAGTGCGATATTGGTTAATAATTATATTTTTATACAGTTAATGTGTTTGCCTAATACTAGTAGTATAGATTTACATTTTCCCTGCGTCACTCAGATGATTGAGTATCCTTTAGGCTTATTATAATTTAGTCAATTTTTGTTTTTTTTTATTTATACTTCATTTACCGTACTAACTTATTTTATCCCTTCATTTTTAGTATCAGTTAAAAGTTAGTCAAATGATTATAAAACTTTTTAATTGCCTTGTGAAATGTAAACATTACAAGGAAAGAGTAAATATTTCAATTTCATTTAATGACTTCATTCAGTTGAAAAAGTTTTAAGTGTTCACTCGTATCTCTGTTACTTACATATATATTAAATTGTATACTGATACACTAGTTGAGTTTTTCAATAAACGGAAATGTTTTACTAGTTCTTTTATTACCAATAGTATCCTTGTTATAAAATTTAAAATACGAGTAAAAAAAAACTGGAATCAACTAATTTGTTTTGTATTTAATTTTATAATCCTCTCCGTAATAAACCTTTTAGTGTTGAAAAAAATAGATAAACGTAACACACATGAAATTCGATATCACATAAATAAATGTTTATATCTATATATATAAACATATATCTACGATTTTTAAATCATTGTATTACAAAATTTTCAACTTTTCTTTATTTTAACAAACCTTACAACCCAATCACATAATTAACTTTGAGTAAGTTTTTGTTTTACGTCGGACGTAAATACCAATGCAGTCTATGAAGGGTGACTGATGAAAATGAGTGATGAAAAAATGTATTTTAAATGACCTAATCACGAATTAATTAATAGTCCTTGGCGTAGAAGCCAGTAGCGCGGACCAAAACAACATAGGCCGACTGCAGTGTTAGTATGCCGTAGTCATTAAATATGCCATACTAGGTAAGTGGACTGATAAAAATATAGAGTGAAATTCGGTTATAACGAAAATTCGGTAATAACGTATGAATGTAGAAAATTTGGTTGAATTTATATGTTCTAACACAACGTAAAGTCGGATATAACGAAAATGGAATCCGGTTGTAACGAACTAATCACCTTCCTTGAAATAATACTAATAATAGACAAATATATTCTCAGGGAAATCAAAAACAAACAGTTTTGCGATACGCATATCAATACTGTGAAAAATTTTACTGTTCAGGTATTTCTAAGGTAAGAGGGATAAAGTTGGGGAGTTATCGGTAAATTGCAGTATTGATTGCCTCAGTCCAGACCTACCGGAAATCGAATCCGCGACCTTTTTTATATGTAGAACAGCTGAGACTAAACGTCGCTAACCAAAATTACAAATGTTCGGCCGCGGAGGTGATGTAAAAGATCTTTATTCATGATTTTTTACTTAAATTAAGTATTTTGACTAATATTCGTTATTCCGTAATTGACCAGCCACGTAAGATACTAGGGTAGGGTAGTACACAGATATTGGTCATACGATTTTAATAAACACCCGAATATAACGAACAAATAATGCCGGTACACTGAATTTCGTTACAACCTAATTTTACTGTATAATGATAAATGATTAAGTCAGTGTCATGTGACCCTTCTCTGCAAATAACAGCCGAACAATATACAGGTATATGATAAGTAATGATTGGTAATTAAGAAATTAAAAAGAATATAAAAATGAAGGAAAACATGTTAAGAAGATACACTTACATAATATTGCAGAAGAATTATAAAAAAAACATAATTACTGAGTACTGTATTTACTGTCTTCAAAATATACATGAAAAAAGATAAATTCTGATTAAGTTTGTTAAAGAAATGTTAAACTTGACTCGAACGTGCAGTATGAGGACGTTATTTAAAAGAACTAGATAACTCTAATACTGTTATAATACAAATAATTTACATGAAAACCCCATTAAAATAAACACAAAAATAACAGTTTTTCACCCAAAAGTCACAAATTATATTTAAAGAAAAACTAAGTCGATCTAAATACAAAAAAAAAATCATACAAAATTTTCAAAATGTGTTATTTTTATTTATTTATTTATTTATTCATTATCATAAGCCTAATCTAATATAATAATGCAGCTGACGTTTTTTTAGAAAAAGAAAGAATGGAAATTTTACGTCAAAAAAGGACAGAATAAGATAGAATTTACTTAGGAATGGGAAATAGAAGCAACCTGTCCAATTTGAGATTTATAACCTAAGTCGTGGACTCTGAGACCTCTCTTAATATTTATGAAACACCACTGACAGTATGCCTACAATTTTTTCTAAGGATCTACCACTGAATTTAGTTTCATTCTGTAATTTAGCTGAACAATTTTTCATATCATTGTTGACAGCTACTTTTTCTATGTTATATAAATTTCTTTAAGATTATAAATTATCTACAGTGATTGTTGATCTTACAAAAATAAATTTAGTAAATATTGAAGAAAAAACAGTAACAACTTTTGCAGTAGTATCGTTAGTACTTACAGAATCATCTTATGAACGAAAGGAATAATAAAAACGTTTGAAAAACTAAAAAGTACAATAATATCATGCCCTACTTACCAACTACAAAATTTATAGCGTTGTAAAACATACTCAATACTGATTCAAAGGTGAATATTTAGAGAATCACTTGTCCGTTGAATAATGCCAAACTAAACACTTTCTCGTGAGATTGTCACGTGGCTGATTTTTGTAAACAAAAGTCGTGTTTATATTTCCGCAGCAAAAATTGTTTAAAATATTAATACCAGCAAGACTTTTGCTGCAAACGGTGAGTGGCAGATATTTAACATTATATGCACAATATAATTTACCAATTTTAGTTTACATCTGAACTTTATAGTTTATTTGATTTTAATATTTTTATCAGTCGCCTACGGCCATGGCCGATCAGGCAACCATGAGCACGTCCGAAATGTTGTCGATAATAAGTGCTCACGTCGACAACAATTCTAGCGATACAGATAGAATAGAGTGGACAGATGTCGTTCCCAAGAGAAAAAGGTAATTACATGAAAATAGTCTGCCAAATAATAGTTCAACTAAACGTTTTAGGGACCCTCGAGTGAGGGACGGACACGTCCCAATTTCAAACAGATTCGACCCACTTCCGACTGCAGCAGATGCAGTAGAAGAAAGCGTTACAGGTCACTCCAGTACATCACCTATTACAACAAAACAGTCGAGGCCTCCTCCTGTGCACTTGAAATCAGACGTGGATTTCGTGAAATTTCAGGGTTATCTCACGAGTTTGCTAGGTACAGATAAATACCGCTGTACCGCTACAAGAACCGGCATCACTATCTACACACTACATTCTGATGCTTATAGGAGGCTAGTACAGTGCCTGCGCACTAACAACGCAGAATTCCACACTTACCAATTAAAGGAGGACAAAGCATATCGTGTAGTAGTACGAGGGTTGCACCACACTATACCCTCAGAAATAATTAGGGAGGAAGTTACGAAATTAGGGTTTAAGGTGCGTAATGTGACAAACATACTGTCTCGCGATAAAGTAAAGTTACCACTTTTTACATTGATTCGGAGCCAGATAAGAAAAATAGTGAAATTTTTGACTTGACCGCACTGCTCCAATGTAAAGTTAAAATCGAAGAACCGAGGCAAAGGCGACAAATCGGTCAGTGTGCCCGCTGCCAACGATACGGTCACACTAAAACCTACTGTAATTTATTACCCCGCTGTGTGCGGTGTGCAGGTCCACACGAGTCGAGCTCATGCTCTAAAACCCGAGAAACACCGCCGACATGTGTTTTATGCGGCGGGGCACACCCATCCAATTACAGAGTTTGTACAGTACACCGCCAATTACAGCACCGTCGATCTCCAGCATCAACAGTGACCGATACGAAGAAATTGTCTTCAACAGATTCTAACTATCCAATCTTACCGCCACCTGGTACCTCTGAAACTCGTAGTCAAACAATTACGTTACCAAAAACTCCACCTCGTCGATTCTCCACGTACAGTCAAGCTGTGAAATCTGACCAGAAGCCAGCTGAACACGACTGTTTGCCTACATCTCAGGATATTTCAAATCAGCTTACAAGTTTCCTCACAGAAATAAAAGACCTCTTCACTCCGGTCATCACAATGATGAGTCAACTGATCCAGATGCTCTTAACCAACCATGGTAAATAATAGAACAACAGCTAGTTCACTCGTCATCATGTTATGGAACGCCAATGGCATCCTTCAACACCGAAATGAAGTAAAACTATTTCTACATGAAGAGCGTATTGACATTGCTTTGCTAACAGAAACACACCTGACTTCTCGCAGTCGCTTGAATATCCAAGGATTTAACATCTACAGAACCGATCATCCAGACGATACAGGTCATGGTGGAACTGCAATATTAATACGACGAGGAATCCAACATTATTTCCATCCTATGACACCACCTAGTGAACATTTGCAAGCCACAGCAATAACTGTGTTAACACGTGGGTTTGACGTCACTACAGCTGCAATCTACTGCCCACCTCGCCCGCTGACAAATGAGAGACATTTCCAGCAATTGCGTTCTGATCTAGGCGATTGCTTCATTGCAGGAGGAGATTTCAACGCCAAACATCCAGCCTGGGGCTCACGTCTTACAACATTAAGAGGTCGAGCCCTTCACAAAGTTATTTGTGATGGCCAGTTACAAGTACATTCTCCAGGTACACCAACCTATTGGCCCGCTGCTAGAAACCGTCAACCTGATCTGCTCGATTTTCTTTTCTCCAAAGGAATGCTAAACTTCCACCTTGCAACTACAGCTACAAATGATCTCTCCTCTGACCACTCGGTTGTAATCACTACGCTGAGCACTGAACCGGTGCTGACCCCACCAAAACCAACTCTACATCTTGGACGAATGAACTGGGATTCATTCAAAGAAAAAATTGAGAACAACCTAACGCAAAACATACCACTTAAATCGAATGACGATCTTGAAAAGGCTGTGCAACATTTTACGACCGAAGTACAGAAAGCTGCCTGGGAATCATCTACACCCATTAAACGTTACCCTACCACTCAAGATGTTCCGCAGTATGTTAGACGCCTGATACGAGAGAAAAGACAAGCTAGACACAGGTGGCAAAATTCTCGTCTACCAGACGATAAGCAATATCTCAATAGATCGCCAACCGTCTGAAGAAAGAATTAGCCAGATTAAAAGCAGAGCATTTTGAGACTTTTTTAACATCGATGAATGAAAGCACAGACTCACTATGGCGGACATCTAAGAAGCTTTTACAACACCGAAGTGTTTCTTTGCCACTGAGAAATCCAGATGATACTTGGGCGAAAACGGAAAACGAGAAAGCTACTCTCTTTGCGACTCATCTAACCAGTGTATTCAAACCACACGAAGATGTGCAGGACGTGAATTTTATACAAACCGTCGATGAAGAACTGCAGTCACCTCTCCAGCTTTCACTGCCTCCACAACCATTTACGATCGATTATGTCGAAAAGGCAGTACAACGGCTGCCAAAGAGAAAATCGCCGGGATTTGATCTCATTACATCTGAGATACTGCAACACCTACCGAGAAACGGCTTACGCTTTTTACTACTATTATTCAATGCAGTCCTTCGTGTGGCGTATGTTCCTGGACAATGGAAATTTGCCGTAGTTAAGCTTTTCTTGAAGCCCGGAAAGCCGTATTACCTGCCTTCATCCTACCGTCCTATCAGTCTCCTTCCGACGACAGGAAAATTATTCGAACGTCTCTTACTACCACGCTTGCAGATACAATGTGAAGACGCCAACATTATTCCACCTCATCAATTTGGATTTCGGCCGCTACATTCGACGACACAACAACTGCACCGAGTTGTGGACTTCATTTCGGAGGGTCTAGAAAGGAAAGAGTATGTCACTGGCATTTTCTTGGATATCAGCTCCGCGTTCGACAAAGTATGGCATGATGGACTACTATTTAAATTGAAAAGTGTTTTAAGTGATTCGTACTATTTGGTTGTAAAATCATTTTTAGAACATAGATTCTTTGAAGTCCAGCACGGTACTGCTTACTCTGAGCTGCACAAAATTAACGCCGGAGTACCCCAAGGGGTAATACTATCCCCATTTCTATATAGCGTATTTGCATCGGATATGCCTATTTTGGACACATCAGTAACCGCGACGTATGCTGACGACACAGCAATTCTTGTACGGGAAAAGGGCGCGGATGAGGCTTCCAGGTTAGTACAGCGACATCTTTTATTAATACAGGACTGGCTTACCCGTTGGCGTATTAAGGTGAACCCAGTTAACTCAACACAGGTTACGTTTACCTTACGACGTCAAACTTGTCCACCTGTGATGCTGAATAACGTTCATATCCCCCAAGCCAGAGTGGTGCGGTATCTTGGTTTATGGCTTGACAGACGACTAACTTGGAAGCATCATCTGCGTACTAAACGTTTAGAACTTAACCGCCGCCAGAAGCTACTCTACTGCTTAATTAACCCTCGATCGAAATTGAACCTCCGCTCCAAAACTTTATTATACAAAACCCTTTTGAGACCAATCTGGACTTATGGTGTCCAGCTATTTGGAGTAGCGGCAGAGAGTAATTTAAAGTCGATCCAGGCCTTTCAATCAAAATTCTTAAGACTTGCTTCTGGCGCTCCTTTTTATGTAAGCAATAAAACCCTCCACGACGATTTCAAAATTCCGACAGTGAAGGAGCTAACCGCGTCCTTGTATAGTAAATTTCACGAACGACTAGATGTCCATCCAAACCAACTAGCCCGTGATCTAGCTACAAGGAACTTTCCACCTGTGCGACGTCTAAGGCGAAAATGGAGTAGAGACCTCTTGGTCTAAATAACGGATAATACCCATAGTTACAAATGGAGAATGTGCCACTGGGTACCTCTTCTCCTTGAAGAAGCGAAACTCCCCACCACCATTTAAATATCATTTACGGAAATTGTGCAGCTCAATGTACAGTACCGTAATAAAAATTCAAGACAAAAAAAAGAAAAGATTGTCACGTTATCATTTAAACAAAATTACCAGATTAAATTACAAAAATATCTAACACCCCATATCCTCTATTAGAGTGGGGTAATTTACGGGGTAAAATGGGAATCGTTTTTAAAAATACGAAAAAGGTATTAGGTGTATGGTCGGAGCAAACCTTTAACTCTCAAGTACACTACTATTCAAGGAGCTTCAATTACTAACAGTTCTTTTATAAAATGTATGAAGTAAATAGCCTACGTATATAAGCTTTATGTAGAATTTAAATGTCAACAATCACAACAGTCCAAGTAACCCCTGACTAATCGTCGGCTTTGCAGAAAGTGAGCAGAGATTTAGGATAAATTTTAAATTTCACCTGAATTTTTTATTCTTTTTAGTAAACATATAAAAAAATTATGTAACTAATTTATGCAGGTAGAAAACACATCAATAAATTACCAAAAGTTTTAAAAACTTGTGGTAATCTGTATTTGTTTAAAAGAAATTCTTTACGATGAAATATTTACAGAATATAAGAATTCCTTTCTAAACAGTTTTTCGTTTTAAAAATAAATTTTTAATTAAACGCTAAGGTAAATTATGTATTATTTGGTGAAAATTATTAAATGACACCATTTTTGGAACAAGTCAGAAGGAAAAACAAAAAGTAATACAGTATAAATAAGTTGGTAAATATGTATTTATATTGTAGTTCTGATATGCAGGTATCAGTTTTTAATTAGACATGTTCTATTCTAATGTTCATTCTCCATTTTTGGAATCTCTTGGATGCAGTTAACAAAAAACGAGTAGTCTACAATACACAAACTCTATATATTATTTTATAGCATAATATAACTTTTTTTTTATTTATTTATTTAACGTCGCATCTACTGCAAGGTCATTAGCGACGACGTTCGGGTGTACCTGTGCGTATTGAGGATGAAATTATTTTTTTGTAACGTATGAAGATATGCCGTGCCTGAGTGGGATTCGAACCCAGGACCGCATGATGAGAGACATACTTTTTAATACCAATTCAAAGGTAAATAAATACTTAGAAAATCATTTATCTATTGAATAACAACATACGAAACACTTTATTCTAAGTTCTAAATGTACATAGGATTTCCAGTTATAACTTCAAAGTCAGATCTTTTACGTTACTGTAAATTTTAGATTGAAATGTACTTTAACAAGATTTAGTATTTAGATTCCAACATCTATTACAGTAAAATCACTTCCAAAGCAACGAGAGTTAATAGGTAAGTATTTAAAAAAGTGTATATATACGTATATATCTTATAAAATGGACCTTAAAAAGTTAATGTATTTTTATAATGTGAAATATTTATAAAGAAAGTAATTTGTCCATTTTTTTATAATACGCAAGGGAAAGACTTTATATCCCTCATATAATGAGAAGAAAAAGAGAGAAATAATAGATGGGGGTAAAAAAGGAAGCACCAAGTAAAAACTGACATAAAACTGATATCGCAGTTCCATTACAGCTCTCAATACAGTACATACATAATTCACGCCCTTCCAGAACAATCTCAAAGTGTTGACACAGGGAGCACTAAGTAAACACCCCCAAGAGACTTCACAATGTCTATATTGACCCTTTAACTATATCAGATCAATTTAAATTTCTCGTTCCCTTTAAATTTATAGATTATCAATCTAAGAGATGAAAAATAAATTATAATTCCATAAAAAAGTGTTACACAAACTCATATTAACTCTCTCAAACTTATCTAAATTTGAATTTTATAGTTCATATTTTAACCGATTTTTATGATAAAATCCACTGAAAAATCTTAAATTGAATTAAAATAATGTTTTTATTAATTATTGATACGAATTTTGTAACAAATTCACTTTAATAATCAAGACAGAAAACAAGTTACACACCACCATTGCAACATTTTCAACTTTTATTCATCTGCACCATATATCTTGATTACAAAATGTTTTGTAAGCTTTTTTATTCTATTTACAAATGTTCAATACTTATAACTAGTGAATGAAATAAAGATAATTAGCAATATTTTATATTATGGTTTGGAGGGAAATACCACTCAATTGTAAGACTTCAAAGGGTTACAACAAATAGGCTACTGTCAATAGGATTTATGATAATACAAATAACCACTTAATTTGTTAAAAACAATATATAAAGAAAACCTATTGCCTATTCAGGTCCCTGCTCCAGGAACTTTGCAAAAGCTGAGGTGGGGTACCAAGTAGATGACACATAAAACAAAGAAAAAAACAAATTTATATCCGAACAAAACAGACCACAATTTCAGAAAAGCTGTATTAATTGACGTATGCGTCCGAGACAAACCCTGACACCGCTACAACTGTAATATTGGTGCAAACAGAAATTAAGGTATTGACAACTGTTAAGGGTGTTACCCTAATAGCTCGGCAAACAAGTCACAGGAGAACTTGGCTCACAGAATATTGTAAGATGGGTTGGATTATAATGAAGATTTCGGATAGATGATGTAGACAGAATAGATATAAAGGGTCAGGAAGATTAGGAGAAATCCCAAATACCAGAAACCAAAAGATCAATGGGTAAGCTTAAAAAATTTGGCTTACAAAATCAACAGACAGTTAGTAATAAGTGTCACCAGAGAAATAATTAAACTGCACAAACAAGATGTAGTCTTAGTTTGAAGTTGAAGAAGAATAATTAAAACTAAGAATTAAAATTAAGTTTGGGTATAACCAATATCCATTATAAAATCACGAAACCTAAGAAATTTTCTGTTTAAATACCACTTATAAAAATATATCTTTTTACTAGTAAATAAATTGAAAGGATACTTCAGGACAAGTTATGCTAAAACCATGAAAAAGAACAGAAAATTTTTTCGAAAAATTACATTTTGACTCTCACAGGCACTAACTAATTTCACTAAACTTGGCGTTCATAAAACGCTAAATCAAACTTTTACAGCAACAAATTTTTCAAAACTGTACATTGTGTAAAATATAGTTTGAAAATTAAAGGCTATCATTAGACATACAGACACATTTTACCTATTCCATTTTAATCTAATAAAATTTTAGTATTACTTCCAGAAATCCCAAAATATGCAACAAGAATTCTTCCAAACTACCAGGAATCACATAAACACGACTGAAACGCCGATGGAGTAGAAACATGATTATATATTAACACGCTCTAATAGTATTAAAATTTTATATAACATAAAAATTCAACATATTTTTTAATTATCTGGAGCACTTCACTGAGTGGTCCCTTCCTCTAAGCTATTTCCGCGGTGATTCTAAATTAATAAACGCTATGAACATTTTTGCTAGTAGTATTTGCACAGTTTGAAAATAAAATAAGATAAGGAAATGTAAAATTCTTCATCATGAGCGTAACGTCCTGGCCTGTTTCAACTTCAAACATAGATATCTTCTATTTCTTAAACAATTTGAAATGCCTATCTCTTCCGAGATCGTTCAATACCACGTTGTCCAGTTGGCTTCTAAGTATACACCTGCTTGGTTGTTTTATTACCTGGTATCTACAACAAATGCCTATAACACTATTCCCTGTATTTTCGAATAGCTTGTGTTTGCCCTGGCACATTAAGCTCATATCTAATACGTTCATTTCGTTTATGTACCAGCAAGCGATATCCTACTAAAAGTCTTAACAATATCATCGCAGCAGCCTCTGTTCTTGACATTTGATGAACAATCAGGGTTCAACGTTAATGTGGTTCAGAGGATAAACTAAAACTTGGAGAAAACCAAGGTGTGATAAAACATTATAAAGATCTCCTTCCGAACTTTATCGGCTAGCGTTTTCCTCAAAGTGTATAAGCTTTTGAAATTTTCCTACTTAATTTTTGCTATGTACTCGTTATTGCGCATAAGAGATGTCACATCCCATGTAAATAAATAAATATTAAAATCAAACAGAAAAGAAAATTCCAGATAAAAATACAATATTGTATTGTAAATTTTGAAAATTGGAATTCGATTTTATTACATGATTTTAAAACAATACTAAATTTCTAATTGTAGTACTATATGCGTGTTTATGTAGAAGAGAAAAAATACAATTTTCAGTATTTTTAACAAACGCTTATACTTGTATTATTTGTAAAATTGATGGTTTTTTCAGCTTTATTACAGTGCTTAAAGACATTTTTGATGAGTTAATAAAATCAGTAAGTAATGAATTTGAAGTATATGACCAATATTACCAATTTGCTGTTTAATTAAAATAATAATATTTCAGTATTTGATGTCAGATGTAAAGATATTCATAGCGCTTTACTTTTGATTTATCACAATGATGGTAAAATCTTTACTTGGTTTGATAACAAAGAGAAAGCCTAGTAAGAAAATAAGGGTTGTGGCAATTGTGGGTGTAGGAGAATGTACGGAACATGATGGTAGTAGTCAGAAGAGTATTAAGTTCTCTTTGTCTTCGTAACAGACTATCTGAACAATAAACAGACATTTTGCTCTTACTCGGTGTTCAATATTAGGCTACACAGCAACGATTTTCATAGAGGGGTGTAAAGATTTTCATGAACAAGAAATATGGGGCAAGAGGCAATGTTAAGTGTACTGAACAGGAATTACCGACGCATAACAAGGCACTTGTTTATTACAAGTGTTTCAATTCATTGAAACTGTTAACGAATCACAATCAGAACAATAAGTATTGAATAATGAATGTATTTTAAGTTATGGTTTACTTTTCTCTGAAGTTTTTGAGTAAACAACTGATAAGATTATTTTTATTCAACATTTTTTAACCCTTATGTATTTACGTAGCAATCTGTTCAATTTAAGAACAATAAGCAACCCTAATGACCTAATTACATGAGGATGATATATGTATGACTTGTAAATGAGGTGTGGTCGTGTACAGACTCAGGCTGATCATTCCTGCAACAATACCGTTAATTGAATCCCAACCATCAAAGTACATCACTAACTAGTATTCAAATCTGTATAAAACTACCTTTACTACGATTTGAACTACGAAACCTTCGTTTCCAAAAATCACTAGTTAAACAGCTGGCTCACGGCAACGACTTTACCACTAGACAAAATAAATATAGTAAGTAAAAAGATGACAAGGTGTGATAAAAACATGTCATTCAATTTTAAATTATATAAAAATTTCTTTTTTTTAACTTTTATTCAATATTTTCAACTGTATACAATGCACCTACCAGAAAATGAAAAATACATTATAAACAAATAACATAAAAGAAAGAGAAAAAAAGATTGATACCCAGAGGTATATCTTTGGGTATATAAAATTAAATGAAAAACATACATAGAGGGTGATTCATGAGGTTCCCTCCCACTTCTACAGCGCATTCTACAAGTAAAAATAATGGAAAATGTTGTACAAACATAGGTCCGAAAACGCTTTGTTAGCGAGTTATAGCAAGTGAAATATTTCAGTACGATTCCTGGCTAGAGTTAAATAAAGCCATACTGAACTTCTGGAAAGGTAAATGAAGTGGCAAAATTTGTGGCCATCTCTTCTGTATTTTGACCTGGGAAAGCTAATAAAATAGGTTTCAGAACTATACCTTTAGCAGTTTTTTGAGGAATTTGGGGTTAAATGCAAGAAATTGGGGCATGAAACCCTTTTTTTACGTTTGATATACAATAACTTTGTAAAATGGATAATAAATACATAAAATGTAGAGGATTTAATTCTGAGAAAATTGATATCATCTAAAGTAACTGGGGCGAGCCTATTACGTACAACCCAAATTTACCAAATAAAAGCTTAATAGATTACATTGTTGTAAAAAATATATTTCATAAGTTCATGGACAATCCTATGTAATTACATCTAGAGTTTACTTTACTATACATTTAGCATACAACTGAAGGTGAAATACAGACTAGCTGTAGGGTAGATAATAGGTTTAACTATGTACGAAACGTAAAATAACAAATAAAAGTATCAGCCTCTCACACTAACTCCATAGAAAAATTTGACAAGCAAAGTAGAACTGGGATAATTTTTTTTATAACAATATATACAATTCTCACTTACTTTAATTAGGAATGTTGTTTGAACAAAATTTCCACTTGCAGAACAATACAGAATATAAAATGCTAACAAACAGTTTTAGTAAAAATGACGAAGTGTTATGATAAATTCACACCCGTGTAGCAACCAAGAGAAAGAGAATTATTAAGTATAGTGCGTTACGTTTCATTTTCATATTTCTAAAATGAAAATAATTTACATAGGTAGTCTTACAGAGAAACTTATGAAGTAAAATCATCACACTAAGTAATGACAGAGAGTAATAATATTTTATGATGTACACAATTCAAGCGTTGAAATAAGTATGGTAACTTACATTAAAAAATAAACAAAAAATAAGAAAAGACTAGAATAACGAGGAGAAAAGTACAAATTCTTTATAACTCCCCCCAGGGAAATTAAAGAAGCTAAGAGTTGAAAAATTGAGATGGAAATTGCAAGCGAGAAAAATAAACTGTTGAGTTGTTCAAGTAACTTCAGATGAGTAGGCTGTTTATAGAATCAGAAGAGAAGACAGGAAATAAAATAAAAAATAAATAAAAAGATTAAAATTATGTATTTGTTGGAGCTGATAATAATAACAACTCTAACAACGATAGTAACGTGTGCACTGCACAGTTAATATTTCAAAAAGTTTAACATGTTTCTTTTTAAATTAGATGTTGTATGCAAAAATAAAGTAAGATAATATAAATGTTAAGAACAAATTAAACATTACATAAATTGAAATATAACTGTCTAGTTAACCGAAGTGTGTCAAATTTATTTAAAATAATATATCAAATAATGAACATAAAAAAATAAAAAAGTAACAAAACATTCACTTGTCATGGGTGATGTTTAACATATTACTTTAGGTTATTCAAATACATTATCTAGGGAATGTATCAAAATTATACCATTATTTTTCTGTATTACCATTTAGAAGAACACACATATTTTTCTAAATTGTATTTTTTTATTTAGTGTCTTAAAGTCACATCAACGACGAAAGTTATTAGTGATAACAAAAATTCCTATAACAATATTTACAAAAATGATTGATACATATTATAGGACAACATTACAGAATAAAATATAAAAATACAATTTTTAAAATTCATGAACTCAGTTTCTCAAAATACAAACATTAAAACACGAAAAATTATACTGAGGTTATTAAAATTTATTAAAGTAATTAATTAAAAAAAAAGTTTTTTGAGAGAAATAAATTGGTTTATCTAAGGACTTGGGAATATCATTAGGAATTTTCAATTTAGATCTCACAATTTGTAAACTTTTGAATTCCATCAGTAAATGTCTTATCGAAAGATTACAGTTAAAAAAGTTATCTTTTGGAGGGTCGGTTTTATTTGAAAACTGTTTGTTTTCTGTATACGTAGAATTATCACGATTTGAGAAAATCGATTTATCAATCGGTATTATCTCCTGATTTTTTTTCTGAAATCTTCTTCAATCGTCATGGTATATGGACAAGTATTTTGTTTCATATCTCAAAGTACTTAGGTTTGCTTATCTGGCTTAGTAGATAATTTTAATAAGGCTAATAAGATTACATTTTAATATAGTTAATAAGATAGAGGATTTTAGTAAGATTACTTATTATATAAGTAATTACATTGACAGAAGTATTTGTATTAAATTACTACAGTATTTTTCACTTTCTACTAGAATTATTTTTGTAGAAAAAACTGAGCTATAGATATATATTATTTAACAAGTAGACCTATACATTATTAATATTCAAATAGAAAAAAATATTAAAGATTTTCTTTTACATAAACTGAAAAAAAATAAAACAAGCTCTGAAATTACTTGTCCACATGAATCAACAGAGAATACATTAATATTATTTTACTTCATACAACGACTGAATATAAAAATACGTACTAATTTTTAATCGTATGATTAGTCGCTGCAGTATTATGCATAGTAAAACTTTTCTACATAACTGTAGATAATACTCTTCAGTGAAATGCAAACAACAGAGTCGTTATGTTTTGGTATCATGTAAAATTAAATGAATGGAATAAATTTGCATAATAGGTAAAGGGATAAATACTTTATCATGAAGAAATGCAGTAAATTAAACGATTCTATTGAACCGACTAGTCTAAAACACGGCTAGTGAAACAGAGGGCATATCTAATACTAGAGTAATGAATATCATACGCTACCGGTATCATGGGAAATCATTTGTACTGAGCCAAAATACTATGCTATGAGACAATATACCGACTGGGACCAAGAAACATTGCAGGACACAAACATATTGTGTATACAGCAGATACGAATACTATATAACAGTTTGTAGAACTAAGAAAGGGGCCAAGATGTCTCCAGAGATGGCAGGCCACTCCATTAAGACCATTGTGAAATATTACACTTAATAATATTTTCGTAAAATTTGTATGAATCCCTAACCTGATATTAAAATATATTTTATTTCCACACCAATCTCATGAGAATATATGGATAAAACTAATTATAAAAGCTAAAATAATTAATAGTCTGAATAAATTAAATTATGCTATCTCATTAAAATTTTTCCTATCGTAAGTTAGTTTAATCTAGGACAACAAATCAAAATTCTATATAATAAAATATCAATTAAAACCCCAATAGAGAACACACAAGCACCGACTAGACAAGAAGTACAAAGAGCAATTAAACAACTAAAAAATAATAAAGCAAGCGGGGAAGATCAGCTAACAGCAGAACTGTGGAAAAATGCAGGAGATAATGCAGTGACAAGCTTACACGAAGCGATGGTAAATATTTGGACTAACGAACAACTACCAGAAAAGTGGACTACTGCAAATAATATGCCCGATACACAAAAAGGGCGACAGGGGTAACCCAGATAACTACAGAGGTATCTCCTTATTAGACTGTACTTACAAAATATTATCCAGAATTATTTATAACAGAATCAAAAGTTAGCTGGAAGACGAATTAGGAGAGTACCAAGGGGGATTCAGGCCTCGCAGATCTTGCCCAGAACAAATACTAAACCTAAAGCTGATTTTAGATTACCATAAATGCAGATCCAAACAGTTGGTAATCGCCTTCGTCGACTTCAAGAAAGCGTACGACTGCATACACAGGGAGTCCCTAATAAAAATTCTAAGGAACCTAGGGCTTCACCCCAAGCTAGTCAGAATAAACAGTTTGACCTTAAAAAATACAGTGTCTAAAGTTAAATTCAGAAGTGAGGTCTCGGAACCATTCGAAGTAAAAACCGGACCAAGACAGGGAGACAGATTAACGCCTATGTTGTTCAACTGTGCACTTGAAAAAAAAATCAATTGTGAAATAATACTTTCAAATTTTGACAGTTGAGTTACAAGTTCTAAAAGTTAATTTAACAACGTTGTTTCCATTTCAATTTGCTTTAAAACTCCTTACAAGTTCCATTTTATTCTCCTAAAAAATTATGATAACTATCAAAAGCACTCATTAACACGCCACTATTTTCAATTTGTTTTAAACATAACATTATAGCCTACATATTTACACAATATATTACGTAAATATATTTAATTTTCTATGTGATAATTTTATGTATGTATAGTTTTATTAATTGTATATGTATAGTTAATAACTATAGCCTACTTGTTATTATAATTACACAATAATAATTGTTTGATGTTGCTCCAATTAATAGCTGTTTAGCTACAGCAAATGATATAAACGAAGTCGTTTGTTTTTCAGAAAAACCAGAATTAAAGAAAAATTATACAAATACTGTGTTTATGTTATTTTGTGTTTTATGTTTCTCGTGTCTGTGTTGTGGTATCTGTTGGTCTCAGCAGCTGACTGTTTTTTCTAGTGAAAGAAAAAACGACAATGATAAGAATATAATGGTGCAGTATACCAAAGCAATATTCTGTTGCTGTTCTACTGTATCACCTCGCATCCTTTCAAACAGCCATAGTAAGGGGTAAAAAAAATAAACGAGGGAAGGCTTTTGGTCTAAAAATTAACCCACTGAAAACTAAGGTGACGGTGATCAGTAAAGTTAGACACTCGAGGGGACTTAATCAATGAAGATCAACTTATTGACTAGTTTAAGTATTTAGGAAGTTGAATTACAGCAGATCTGGAGCCAGCAGTAGAAATTAGAGCTCATACTAAAATGGTTAGGCTGGCATTTCTTACCAGAAGCATCTACTTGTTAACAATACAATTTCTGTAAGATATAGGTTTGTAAAGACATACGAGGCGTGGCTATTAAATAACGAAACTGACGTAAAAAATTGTATTTTAATTTTATACATAATCACTTGTTGTCACCTTCAATATGCACTCCTTTATATTGAAGGTGACAATAAGTGATTATGTATAAAATAAAAATACAATTTTTTTACGCCAGTCTCGTTATTTAATATCCACACCTCGTACATCTACTCGCTCCCGCTATTCGGTATGGAAACATGAACTTCGAGTATATGGTCAATGCACAATTTAGATGTGGGTGTTTAGAATAATGCTCCGGATTTCGTAGACCGGTTACCAACGTCGATATTTTGATACGTATGGTTGTGGATCGTGAGTTAATGGTCATAATTAAAAGAAAAAACTGGCTATCTTGGTCATTTATACAGGGGTGAGAAGTCAGACAGATTCTCGAGGGTAAATGTTGGCCCGTGCAAAAAAATGCTCATGGTTGAAGAACATTAGAGACTGGACAAACTTGAGTACGCTCACTCTTTTGAGTGTGGCTCATGATAGAGAGCGATTTAGAGAGAGGGCCCAATGGTTAGTATGATACGCTGAAAACTGGAGGTCCCTGGTTCGATTCCTGGCTAGGATCTAAAAATTATTACACATTTAATCCACCGTTCCGTAATCTGGAGTAGCCGCTCAAGACCAAGACATTGATGCAAATTTGAACAAAATAAACTACAAAAAGAATAAAAGAATTTCAGTAATAAAATGATTCTATTACAATGTTAACAAAAATTTGAAAAAGAAATCTCAGAGAATTGCCGAGTTGAAATTTAATAATGATTTTATTTTGGGAGTTCAATGTTATCTAACACTATTAAAAGTTTATAAATTTCAACAAAAAGATTAACAACAATGTAATATACGTAACAAGAGAAACCTAAGAGAGATAACAGAGACAAAATTTAATAGAAGTTGATAATATGGTTCGTATGTCAAAGCCATGTGCCATACCATGTGCTATGTGCCATGTGGTTTAGTTGTCAAATAGAACGAGGTCGTTGTTCTTATTCTCTACAATTTTCCGACTCTTTTATTTAACGCTCTGACTTACTCATTTTGTAAAGTGAACTGTTTTATTTCTATCCAGACAGTTGTGACTTGATAACAAATTGAAATAAAGAAGAAACAAAATCTTATTTGCTAAGTTATGTAGAGGAACTGTAAAGATAGTTGGTTTGTAAAGTGCTTACGCTTTTGGAAGACTAAACCGCGTAAGTAATCTCCTGTTGTAGGGCAAACTTTAAAATTACCATCACTATTGTAAATAATTTCATGGAACCACCCAGTTTCAGGGAAAGTGCGGAGAAGGGTTTAACTTCTTAAAGAAACTTTCTCAGAGTAGATTTTCTTTGGTATAATCTTAACACTATCACAAATCAAAAGTTCTTTGATTTGGTTAGGTTGTTTCGTTTATTATTATTATTATTATTATTATTTACTCCGCAAACAACAATGTTAACATCTTCTACTAGCAGTATAACTCCAAAACCACTCATTAATTCGTAGAAATATAAATATTTTAAATTGAATAATTATTAATTTATTGAGAGCTTACGTTGGTATATAATTCACACAAACTACTCGTAGTTAATTAATGGACTTGACATGTCCTATACTCCCTTTGGAGTCTCCAGGATGCAAGTAGCAAAAAAAAAGAAAAAAAAACACAAACAAAACTACCATGGATGGGCATAATTAGTATACCAATCAGTTCAAATAATAGAAAGGTAAGGTTGAAAACAAAATTGCTGTACATATTGATAAAAATTAGACAGCGTATACAAAATACACAGATACTGAAGACAAATTTAAAAAAATCACGGGAAATAAAGAATTTAACCTGTTTAACCAAAGAAGAATAAAAATCATAAAACTTATAAATATTGAACAATTTAAGTAAATTGTCATTCCTAATAAAAATCATATTTTGTAAAATTATTCAATGGACATATCACTGTTCTTGATAAAAATGGAAATATTTATTACCTGCTAATAAAAACATGACTACAATTTTATAATGCAGTATATTTCAAATAGAAAATTGATAATTTTCATAATCAAATACGTTAAAACGATGTATTTTTAAACTTATTTAATTTAAATTTGCAACTATACAACGACAACTACCAAAAATGATCACTGTCTATATCAGAAAAAAATGGCGGTAAGAGCTTAGAAGAGGACATCCCCAGCAATGGTGTCTCAAAAATTAAAACTGTGTTTAATTTTTTATTGATTTGTGTAGTAAAAATTAATGTACCATATATCTACTACATCGGCGTTTCAGATAAATTTCTTGAATGTTTGACAAATCGAAGGAGTTAGTTACATATAATTCTTCTCCTTTTATAATTTCAAAATATTTATTCACAACTGTACAGCCTACATCTAATGAACATTATGAAATCATTGAACATGACTTTACCGACTTTAAGAAAACCATCTACAAGTGCTATTCATGTAGCCAGCACTACATAAATAAATAAATTTAACGGAAACTATAGAAAATTAACAAGAAATAAAATTGATCGAATAAATTCCATTTGCTCGTAAAACCATAAAATTAAAAAATAAGTATACATCTGAATAAAGAATTTAAAAAAGAATTTAATAAAGAATTTAAGAATTCAATGTAGAATCTATAATAAAAGTAAACCAAGGGGATTTGTGTAAAAGTGATTCAATTTAAAATTTTCAAAAATCAATAATGTGTTTTTTAAACCCTAATTTATGTATATTGCAATCTGCTCAATTTAAGAACAATAAGCAAACCCACGACCGAATGAGATGATGATACATGTGTAAATGAGGTGTAGTCTTGTACAGACTAAGGCTGACCATTCTTGAGAAGGTATGGTTAACTGATCCCAAATTGTAATAGTGTATCGGAAACCATGGTCTAGTACTCAAATCCGGATAAAATAAACAACTTTACTAGGGTTTAAACTATGGAAGCTCTGTCACCGAAAATCAGCTGTTAAACACCTGACTAGTGGCGACGACTTTACCACAGAACCAACTTTTTGGGTGAAAATCCATAATATTAAAACAGACATAACTTATAAATGCTTGTGTATTTTTTTTTTGAATTCCGGCTGAAGTATTGTCAGGTTTACACGTACCTTCTGCAATTTTTCTAGTTTTATTTAAGTAAAATTAGATTACTTAATCAATTATATGTTTTAGTTTGGCGGAATTAAATAAGAAATGTAATGTTATTGTGTTTTTGTGAAATACAAATTATTTTTACTTTCTTTTTGTAAATTAATTCTGTTATTTGGTTACTACTCAAATCTGTTACATTTATACAGATTTGAATAATAGACAGTGGTTACTGGTGTACTTTGATGGTTGGGGTTCAATTAACCATACTCTCTCAAAAATGTTCGGCCTGAGTTTGTACAAGACTACACTTCATTTACTCGTCATACACATCATCCTCATACCATTCGGTCATAGAGTTGCTTATTGTTCATATTTGAACAGTTTGCAACGTACAAAGATTAGGGATTAAACAAAAAAATTTCTTTGGTTTACGTAACCAATTTAACTTATTCTATGTACAACAATGAAATCTACATCATATACCAAAAGCAACAACGCAATTAGTGTTGCAGAGGTATCTCTGCCACACTAAATTGAACACACCACATCACAACACCTATAGGGTACTGTAAAGCAGTTTTAGTTATTGAAAAAAGGAATTTTTTTCTCTATTAATACAATTGTACATACTCTAAGGTATTTTTTTAAATTTTATTGTTATTAAAATTATAATTATTATGTATATTTTTTATACAAATTTAATGGTATTTATCATTTATTTTTAATGCATTTAAACAAAAACTGTTTAATGTATTTCTTGTACCTATTTTAGATTTTATAATATTATTTTTATAGTAGTTATTAGTATTTTCTAAATTTGTTTAATTTTTTTCTGTTCACTCCTATGCGCGGACAGAACTCTTCGTGAAGAAGAGTTTTTTCGTATAAGTATATTTAGTTTAAAATATTGTTTATAGCTCAGTATAGTAATAATTATGTTAAACTAAATAAAACAAATAAATAAATAAATATCGCCTGATACAGCAATGAACACAATGTCAAATACCGCCACATGTAAACAGGATCCTAGATTGCGTCATTAATCTGTAACTTCTGAATTAAATTAACAACGGTAGCTAGTTACAGTTCTTTGAGAATTCTATAATAATTAAAGATACTATTCTATAATCAAAAAAATGTGGTCATAATAGCCAAGTTCAGAATATGATAATGTTTCTATTAAATGACCGAATATTTAGAACAACTCGTCAACTGACTTGTCTAATAGGTACACTCCTTTAAGTGACGATGTTAGTAATAAAATGATGATAAAATTGTCCCTACTAAAGTTAGAGAATTCGTCACAGGTGTTAATTAATTCTATTCTTCAATTGAAAAAAACCGCTTCTTTTTCAAACTTCAAAAAAGTTTATTAAATTAATTAATAAAATTTACAACACAAATTTCATTAAGTCACATTCATTAATTGCAGAAACACATTTTTCATCTAATATTGTTTAATACGAACATTTAATATTGTTTAAAAACAATAACAGTAACCGATAATAATACGTTGTGTTTACACATAATATTATTTCAGGTCAAATATATTATATTCTGAGAATTCTTTTTGATAAAACAATAAAAATATTATTTGTAACCAGGTGGAATTTAATGCATTAACATAAAATAATTATAATATTCAAATAGTTTTATTTTTTAAAAGCATAAATTACCATCACAAAAATATATATGTACGATTTTATATTTTTAATTAAAATATTATCATTGAACAAGTTTTGATATCGTAGAAATACTGTATTATTTTCATACTGAATTACTAACATGAATTATGATAAAACATTTTCAGTAAAACCACTGGTGGTCGTGTTGGCCCGTACAGCATTATCTATGATGAAATAAAATAAAACTGTTTTCTTCACATGTTATAAATTTGAGAATGCTAAAACTTTTCAGTATCACAATTTTACAGAGAGGTAACCTCAATCATTTATGTGTAGAATTATTGGTTGTTCATTTTACGTATTCAGAACCACTAAAATTTAACAAACTTTTGAAAATTATGTAGATGAAAAGATATGCATGCAAAAAACAATGATCTTAAATTATTAATTAATTAAAGATATTTACTTTTTTTGTTCTGTATACTCCTATGTGCGGACAGAACTCTTTGTGAAGAGTTTTTGCGTATAAGTATATTTAGTTTAAAATATTGTATACTTGTACAGCTTACTTTAGTTCACTGTTAAATCGTTATGTAAATTTAACTAAATAAAATAAATAAATAAAAATAAATAAATAAATAATTTATAACCCACCGGGTTGATCTTGTGGTAAAGTTGTCGCCGCGATTCAGCTGTTTAACAACTGATTTTCGGACACGAAGTTTCCGAGGTTAAAATTCCTGGTAAATGTATTTAATTTTATATGAATTTGAATACTAGACATTGGTTACCGGTGTACTTTGATATTTCGGGTTCAATTGGCCATAATCGCTTAAGAATGGACGGCCTGAATCTGCGCAAGACTACAGATACTACGATAGCCGACGCGTTGGCGTAGTGGTTAGCGGAAATGACTTCTACGCCGGGGTCCCGAGTTCAATTCCCGGTCAGGTCTGGTATTTTTTCATCACTCATCTTCACCTATCATCCTTCTCACTTTCTGCATAATCAGTGGTAATAGTAAAACAGTCAAACATAAAAAAAATGTACAAGACTACACCTCATCTTCACTCATATATCATCCTCATTTCATTGGGTCATGTGGATTCTTATTGTTCTTAAACTGAACAGATCCCAACGTACAAATATTTGTATTTAAAAAAATTATTGGTGCTTGAAATATAAACAAGGGTTTTACTAACCACAAAATTGAACGCTGTTTTTACTGTACCTAATCTGGCTTTGACTGTTCTTTGAAGTACACATGGATTTGAACACAGAGTCTCCTCCGACGTGAAGTTTACAGATGTGTGGCAGTCAGCTGACCACAGTACAAAGCATCTACTCAACATGTTACTATTTAATCATTATGCGATGATACTTAGCAATAAATAGTAACTATCATTTTAGAAACTGACTGAAAGAGCTGGCGAGTAATACATTAAAAAAAAAATATTAAATTTATTCAAAACTATGTTATATGTGGGACAATAGCGCGGTCACTGGGAAAAATAGTTCAGAAAGAAACCTAGTTGAAGTTTTACAAGACTCTGGCGGTTTCAGTTGCTGTACGGTAATGAATCCTGGGTAATTCGGAGGAAAGACCAACGTCAGATCCAGACAGCGGGAATCCAGTTTTGAGAAGAGTTCATGGATGTAGTTTGACGGATCATATTAAGAATGAGGAAATCCGGCCCATTTAAATGTCTTCTCTCTTAAAACCCGTCAGTAGAAATACTGAGAGAAATAGAAGGAACATTTAGTGTGAATGAGTGAATATGGAAGGCCGAAAAGGGGATTAAGCTACCTGATGGACGAAGAGATGTAGGTAGGCCGCGAAAAAGATGGGCAGAGAAATTGGAACAAGTCGGAAGGCCTAATCCATGACCGGAAGAAGAAGAAGACGAAGATAAAAAACTATAAGAATCGTATTCCGTAAAATACTGAAACGTCATCGTATAAAATGTTTTAAATGTAGCCTACTATGTTGTATAGGGCCTACTACAGGCGTATTGAGGGTTTAAACATTTTGGAAAATTGCCAACAAAGATTGCAATACATCAATTCAATTATGTAACAAAATGCAACACAGCATATTGTAAAATTATACATCCGTAAATAAAATACGTCTGTCAACTAAATGTGGCACATATTTGATTAAATATATAACAGAGTAAGCAAAATAAATAAATAAAAATTACGTTGAACTTCAACACAAACAAACAAAACAACACTATGTTCAATAAATTAATATGACATGTACGTTGAAATAGAAATAATATTTTATACATAAAACATACAATAAAATAATTCCTTTTAAAATAAATTATAAAATAACCATATAGAATTAAATATTTTGATTTTGTTTTAATGAAAAGTATAATGGACTCTTTGTAAACAATTTTTTAAAAGTTATTTAAATAAATTATTAAGATTGATCAAAGAAAAATTAATCTTTTTGTCACCATTAAGAATTTATGAAATAAAATTAATGTTTCAGGACGAATGTTAATTCTTTGTTGGATCCTATCCTACATACGTACAGTAATCTTACTCGTACAGTAATTGAAGGTGACACCAGAGCTGGTAAACAGCTAATATTTCCGCTACAACGATATCCTCTTCAATTACCAAACTTATGAAATTATTTTTTATGAAAATGACAAAAGAATATAAAAGTGATTGGCTTGTTAATGGAAGAGTTAAATTAAAAAAGGTGTACGAGAAAGTACATTTCTGAAAGATTCGAAAATGAGTAATAAAAGAAGTAAGTGCAACAAGTTGTTATTTTAAGTTTACAAGTAGATCATTCCGAATTGACGTATGGTCATCTGACATCTAACCAGAATTTTACTCGTAATATCGTATTTTTCGCTAGACTATTGATTAACTGTCAATTGAGTACCCGGGTCTTCAGTCTGTGTGCATTTTCGTGCGATCTAAATCAGAGTTTTTGAATGGTGATGGTGTTAAGAAAACATTGCGTTCATTAAAGATCGTTAAATTAATCCAAGAAATTTAATGAATTTTATTTTAAGTTTATTTCAATTTTAAAATGTTATTTTTTCTACTTTTAACTTTACTCGCTCAAATTTTTACTTTATCTTGCCTGTATGAATATATAGGAAGGAAAGTAGGTATTGTTTTCATGTCGATTTTTCAAAATCGAGTTTTCACCGGATATACACGTTTTCAGACCCCCTGAACCAAAAAAAATGTTATTAGCGATTGGTCTGTGTGTGTGTGAACAGAATATTTCAAGAACGAAACATCGTACAAAGTTGATCCTTGTAATTTAAGTTAGATGCCACTAGAGGGCCCGACACTAACATTTTCATCAAAATCGGTCAACCGAAAGTAGTAGCTTATTCGTGTCATTTTTCACTTTTTCGTGATTTGTTCAAAAACGGCCCCTAAGATTTTTTTAAAAAATCGCCTCATTTACTACATTTTTTAAGCTCTACAAGATAGGGTAGGCCCCATGTCTGCTGAAATTCTTGGGGAGGCTGTTTTCTCGTAAAAAAATTGTTTTTTTAAGATTGCGGCTTTAGTATGCATTTTAGTGCAAAAATGTATGTAATAAGAGTTGTAGAGAATTTAAAATCCTACAACCTTTATTTTAAATATTTCTTTGTATAACGCTTAGTTTAGCAGTAATTAGCGATTTTCTGTTTTTTTTTCACGAAAATGTGCAAAAAAATCGGTTTTTTTTAAATTTCAGCCTTAGTATGCATTTTACGACAAAAATTATATAATTAAATTTATAGGAAATTAAAAGATCTACAACTTTTATTTAAAGCAATTTTCTTTACTGAGCCTAGTTTAGCGTGAAGGAGTGTTTTTCGGTATTTTTAAGCCGAACTGAGGTTGATTTTCATTTTGCGTCTTTCACTCATGATTAAAATTAGATTATGTTTATTGAGGTTAGTTATTTGTTTATTCCTAATGTTTTATTACTAATGTTAGGTGACCCACCGGGTTGGTCTAGATGTAAAGTCGTCGCCAAAATCAGCTGTTTAACAGCTGATTTTTGGAGACGAAGGTTCCTGGTTCAAATCCTAGTAAAGGTAGTCACTTTTTTACGGATTTGAATGGTAGACAGTGGTTACCGGTGTACTTTGATGGTTGGGGTTCAATTAACCATACTCTCTCAGGAATGGTCGGCCTGAGTCTGTACAAGACTACACCTCATTTGCACATCCTACCTCATCCATCCTCATCTCATTGGGTCGTGGGGTTGCTTATTGTTCTCAATTGAACAGATTGTAACGTACACACATTAGGGATTAAAAAAAATGTTAGGTTATAATGTTAATTATTTGCATTAGCAAGATGAAGTTGTGTGAGTGTTTTACACCAGATTTTTTGTTACTTTTGACTTTACTCGCTCAAATTTTATTTACTGAATCTCAACTTTCGTTAATTTACTTCATATAATTATGTTAAGGTATCACTAATGGTTTTATAAATAAATGGATATCTTATAATATTTTTTTAAGTATAATTATTTAGTAGTTAATAATAAAGTTTTACTATAAACAAATATGTACAAATAGTACTTTTCATTACTTACACCATGATATTTTTAAGTAATCCCAAATTCATATGAAACAAACACATCACTTTAACGTATAATACAATTCACAGATAAATAACAAAGATACGGGGGTTTCAGAACAATATATTATTATTCGCTAAAAATAAAATTACATCTGCTTTGTTGTTATAGAACACATTTACTAAACAAAAATAGCCTACATGAGAAGTTTGGTTCAGTGGGCGCGCATTAAAAATTTATCGGGTTGCAGTAAGGAAACGCTTCACCATAATGTACACTGCATGAGAAAATGTAAAGTCACTGAATTAGAAATATGATCGGTAACTGAACAGGATGATTTCTGCTAATAAACCGATGAATTATAGTAATCAGCTGATAATCAACGGGTCAGTGGAAGGGGAAATGGTTTATGGAGTGGTGTAAATAAATAACAATATTGTAATTCATAAAAGAATTCAATATCAATATTTTAAACAAAACAACGGCTAACTCAGAATATGATAAGATAATGTTAGCCCTCACTGATTCCTTTTATCTGAAGTAAATTTTGTCAATGATATTTAACTATCGTTTAATAAAATTACTGCTACATGAATTTGCTAAAAAGAATAAACAATTAGCTCATTTTTTAAATTTAAAGAGTATACGAAATATTTTCATATATATTATTAGACTACTCGAAAATCATAACTACACAATTCAGTCGAAACACAACAAAATGTAAAATTGTTATAAGAATGTATGTTCTACGATTTCGTAAATCACCTTGGTGTATCACGGGGGTAATGTACTTGGTAACCCTGCTGAAAGATTGGTTCTGTTCTCCAAATAGGATCCGGATCTAATAAAACTTTATTATATCGTAAAAGATTTTGAAAAACGCAGAAAATTGTAATATAAATTTGAAAGCCTTCATTGATTGACTTCATCATTACACCAGCACATTTGTTCCTAAGGGATAGAACAGAAGAATTAAAGCATTTGCATTTCGATAATATGCAACTAATTGAAAAAAAAGGTTGACTAACCTAATTTTTGATTCTGTTCCATCCCGAAGAGCTACAGTTCTAAAAATCAGCACAAGTATTTTAATATGGAGCAACAGCAAAACATTTAAGTTTAAGGGGAGCAGACTGATTTTAATAAAAAATATTGATTTTTCAATTTTACCATATATTGATAGATCGTTTTACCCTACTTATATTCGTACATAACAAGACATTTGTTGCTTTTTCTGTTGAGAAAAAAATTAAGGTTTTACGTTGGTGGGGTACGTAGCATTTATTTCGATATACTTCACGTTTTTCATTCTTGTAAATTTGGATTAATATAATCACGTTATTGCTCTAACATTACGAAGATCGCGTTCACGTATAAACAATAATTTCTAGAACGCATAGGAATCCGCAGTAACGCAAGATAAATATTGGTGTGTTTTTGTTTAGAAGTTAATTCCAGTTGGCAATTGGTGCTTCTGTTACGGTATTATAGTTTTACTATATCCGCATTTTCCGCATATGGTGTTTTTAAATTTAGGTACACTTATTTCAAGACCCATCCCACATAGGAGTGTGAAATTTCACACATTACATTTTAGTACAAAGGTGTGTATTTACTCCAGAGGTATTTTAAAATTTTTGGAGTTTTTATTTTTTGGGTGACTTTTTCATTAAAAAAATGTATGCTTTATTTGAACATTTTTTGTGAACAAAAATAATTTTTAGATTGAATACAAATAAATGAAAAAGCTCTGGTGCAAATTTATAAAAAGGTACTGAAGATAGGTGTGCCTAAGCTCAGCTTTGTAAGCTTTGACGGTACCTAAAAAAAAGTCTACTTAAGTTAGTATTGCATGTATAGGGATAATGAAAATGGTCTGGCTCCCTTAAAGAACTAACTGGTCGAGTCAAAGTGGAATATTAAAGAAAGATTAAAGTGCGGAGAAAAACCGGGAAGAAAAATAAACCAATATACTTTATGCAACCCTCCGATG
Organism: Catonia carolina; assembly: GCA_035578175.1. Taxonomy (NCBI): domain Eukaryota; kingdom Metazoa; phylum Arthropoda; class Insecta; order Hemiptera; family Achilidae; genus Catonia; species Catonia carolina. Next base: position 91,025,058 of record JAQMRL010000002.1, read on the forward strand.
TAACAATAAGTCCGCGCTGCGTTCAGGCGCAATTGATAGCGTTTAATATAGGCATGTAAATCTGCATAAGTTAGCTAGCATGTGATGTAAATGTTTACTTAATAAACGTTACTACGTTATACTTATACGAACTCTGTTTTACGTTAAATTGTCATAAACTAACGCTATCAGGCTGTGTAATTATGCGTAATATAATACCCAGTAGTTTATTATTCTAAAATAATTTACAGTAAGGCTACAAAGATCTTTGTACGAACCCAGATTTCTATGCAATAAAAATACTGATTCACAATAATCCTTTGTTACTTTATCCTACCTATGTTTACAGTAAATTTCTGCGTTTCATTAGGTCTACTTGTTTTTTCAGCTAAAAATTGACAATGTCACAGAGGAAATGGACCTACACATTGTAAGATGTATAAGATCACAACGAAGGTTTTGAATCAAGTGAACAGAATTAACCCTAAAGCGTTAGAAAAATTGGATTAAATCACAATTTACTATAAACTAAAAGAGCTATGCGTATACCTATAAAAATACGAAGAAACAGATGGTTATCAGTCTATAATAAGAGAATTAACTAAACAAGACATAGTCCTGTTTTAAGAGGAAGAGGATACTTCTAATTAATTATTTGCACTCGATCTGCTAGTTCCAGGGCAACACAAAATAGTTCTATTTCTTATCACATGGTCAGCCAATTATATGACTGAAGCATTTAAGAACAGAAGAGGTAGAGGAGTAAAAGACACTAGTCAGAGTTATCTACTCTGAGAGTAATGAATTTCATTATACAACAAGACCCTGTGGTGAATGAAGTGAAGGTGTCATGTAGGGTGGAAAGTAGATGCTTTTCGGAGGGCCTGGCATGCTGATAAGCACACTTTTCAACTCAGTGAGAAAGGTAATGATAAACCATCTCACTCCTCATTTTACTTAGTAAAGCCTCTAGAGATTCAAACCAGCCTTTCGGCTGATGAACTAAACAACAGATACTCGGATTAAAATCGGTGCCTAACTAAAGTAGCAATAATAGATAAAATATCTTTGAAAGTAAAGTACATAGTAAATACACGCAACAATTGATTGGTCTACTCACTTACAGTAACGATTTTTCTATCACAATGGAATAAAATTAGAAAATACAAAAATGGTATTAGATAACATTAGTTCGTGGAATAAGTGGTAAAATTAACGTAATTTTTTTGGATACGATATTATGTCACAAGATACATTAAATAAAATTCAAATAGAATTCAATTATATAGTTCAATGAATGTTTCGGTAGACAGAATAATATAAATAATTTTTAGAAGAAATGGAGCGAAGAGTAATTTTGAAAACAAACTTCTTTTAGTTATTAGATTCCAATTTTGTTACTGGCAATCCAAATTTCTTTTCCAGCACAGATTACACAATGTAATATAATTACGTTTTCCGAAATTATATAAAATATTATAATAATGTAAATTAAATTAATCCAAATGAAAACTAGTTTGTACTTCTTTCAGACTAAATGAAATTACTACACTCAAAAAGTTTAAAGGGTTTTTCCTTCGGTTCGTCTGTGAAAATCAGTAGTACAAAATATTAAGGTAACTTGACTGATCCTATGTAAATGAAAATTATTTAGGAATTCAACAACATTAAATTTTAATAAAAATGTAATCGGATTACTATGGAGCATAAATAGAACATTAAAAAAAATTGATTAAATAAAATAGTTCTATTCATTATGTTATTAATTTATTATTCTAAGAGACTACACGTACGTATAATAAGAATAATAATATATTTTAATTTAAATATCGAGTTTTTTTGCTACTAAGAATTGTTAAAACTCATATTGGAACTTTTTTATGTTGCTCCAAATTCAAAATAAAAGCTTAAAAAATATCGAGTAAAACAGAAATGAATTCATTGTTAAGAAGAATGAAGTTGCTATATTTTAATTATTTTAAAATTAAGACTTTTATTAACAAAAAATGAAGTAGAAAAGTATACTAACAAAAAACCAAGTTAAGGAAATGAAAATTAAGGGAAGAAAAAAATAAAAAGTACGAAAGAATGGAAAAAAACAGGAAAAGTAATGTTAAGTTGTAAAAACCATTTTACCAAACACACTACTATCTTCACATTCTACTCTAATGAATTCTACACTATGCTTTCCTTTTTTCCTCTTCATTTTCCTAACCTAAAAAGGAGGGAAGGATGAAACGAAACTAAAAACGGGATTTCTAATTAAGATAATGAATATTTATTGTCATTTCTTGCTCAGAGGTTAATCAGTTTATCTAAAAGCAACCGTACCTTGTACAAGTTACTTCTTCCACTCTATTATTATTGCATATTATTATTATTATTATTATTACTCTAATAATAGTAGAATAAGTAATATTGTAGACTATAAAAATATTGTATTTAAAGCTTAAGACTGCCGTAAAATAATCTTTTAGGTAGAATTGAACTAAGGAACAAATTTGTTTAGACAAATTTTCGGAAGAGAAAATTAGGACGAATTCAATGAGAGAAGGACGCCAAACAGAAAGGAAATTATAAACCAAGAACTGCATAATATGTATATTTATCATTCTCTAATTACATTATTAAATTAATACCAATAGGCTATATTGCCCTATAATTTATCAATTACCTGTTGAATATACTAGGTATTTAATGTTGTTTGTTATTGTTGAAATCTGTAGTGCGCTTGTAGAACTTACGTTAAAAAAACTTGTAAGTTTAATCACTTGGTACTAAAAAACAAGTAATAATTCAATTTAGGTATACCTTCTTACTATTTTTGCCCTAATATAAACTTACAGTTTCAAGTTTACTCGACTAATCTAACAGCCATTAGATGACAACTCATTTTAATTGGTAGCACGTTCATAAATATTGTAAAATCTAAGTCTGGGTTCGTTTCAGATCTGGGTATAATATAATGATAAACAGATTTACTTCTTTAAACTCATTAGAATTAATTATTCAACTCGGCCTACTAACAAATACAATTAGATTACTTTAATTAAATTAATTACAAAACTTAAGCTTAAAATAAACTTGATTATACGAGTAATTAGAAACGTCACTTAAAAATCAATACAAATTACCTGTCCACAACCACTTGATATCCACTCGTACGCAACCGCAATATTAACGTAACTCAGGACCGGTCCTGTAACGGCACTATTTCGAAACGCCCCGACAACATTTTCCATTCATATTTCAAGTATCAACTAATTCACTATGAAGGCGTTAACTGTTTTTATCCCCGCGGTCTGATAGTTTATTAAAAAACCAAACATAGTAAAAATGATCAATAACAAGCACAAGAAAAACCCACTACCTCTTTTCCAAGAATTCCTATTCAAAACAACACATTTATTGCAATCCACTATCCTAATTCAACCCACTCCAACCCGTACAATACACAATTCTTATTTATAATAAACAAACTATACCATCAACCGTTTCTAGCATATCACTCTATAATATTACATTATAATCCCGAATGACCTTTGGTTATAAAATAGCTAATACACTATAATACAAAAAAAATTTAATTATCGTTTAGAATACTTTAGAAATACCTTTAAATATCATAAATCGGTACATTTAACATTAATCAGATGATATAAATTTTCCACAATGTAATTAAGTACTAATGTAATAAAATAATTACTATAATCTATTGAAAATTTGTCACGAATTTACCAAAAATGATAATTTAAAGCAATATGTCGACATATTTCAATTATAAATAATAATTGGTAATTATTAATGAAAAACGATAACGAGGTCAAACAATGTGTACGGATATGCACGTGTTTAAAATACGGAATACTGTTGCGGAAAATGGTATCAAAGTTCTGAATAATTTTCAGTTAGTTTTTTTCTGTTTACATGTTGAGTCAGCCAAACAATCAATCATGGTTAAAGTCGCATTAAAAATTGTACATTTCAATAACGCCATATTTAGGAAGCTGAGTAATTTTTTTATTAGAACTTCCACAAATCGATAAAACGTTATGCACCATAGCAAACACGTTAAACTTGCAAACATTGAACATCGCTCTATCTTTACATACACAAAAACAATCATAAAATCATTTTTAAGATGACTTTATTTTAAATACTGTTATAATATTTGACCGTAGACCTTTCAGTATATAATTCAAATAAAAATAATATTTTTCCAATGCAATTTTGCATATACAAACTCATGTTTCCACCATGAAATATAACTTACCTGGTTCAAAACTACCGTTCGGGAAAATTTAAATGACATTTACTTATTATGAATTAAAAATGTTTCCCTTTTCTAGTTCAATTCGTTTGACTAAAATTTTTTTATTAAAAATTAGTAGAAGATACGGAAATTTATGCATACAACAACCACAATTTTACGGTAATGAACTTTTAAAACTAATATTAATTCGTTTTCGCCGACCATAAAAACAAATCAGCGTTCAAATATATTAAAGGTTACAGTTTTCTTTCAATCCAAATATTTTAAAAATAAATTGTTGTTGTTTAGGTCATCAGCCGAAAGGCTGGTTTGAACCTTTAGAGGTTTTACTAAGTAAAACGAGGAGTGAGGTGGTTTACCAATGCCTTCCTCACTGAGTGGAAAAGTATGCTTATCAGCATGCCGGGCCCTCTAAAAAGCACATATTTTTCACTCTGCAAATGACACCTTCATTTCATTCACCGCAGGATCTGGCTGTATAATGAAATTCATTACTTTCAAAGGAGATAACTCTCATTAGTGTCTTTTATACCTCTGCCTCTTCTGTTCTTAAATGATTGTCATTTTAATTGGCTAACCATGTGATAAGAAGCAGAACTGTTTATTTTAGCCCTGCAAGTAAATTATAAAGTTTTATTATAATATGGCGGTCGTATTTCGAAGAAAATATTGGTACCTCAACTTCTTTCACGTAAAAATAAGAAAATAATTTTTGGACTGCACCCTGCATTTCTAAAACAAACTTACACATTATAAAAATGAAAACCGAATCTGCCTTTTTCTAAAGAAAATCTTAATAATACACAAGGGAAAGAAAATGGCGATAGAGAAAAAAAGAAATTAAAAAAAAATTCCGGTAAGGTATCTGAAACCTTATTAGAAACTATGTTCTTAACATTTCATTACAAATCGATAACGTTTTGTTGTAGTCTAATGATATCAATGTATACGTCAAACACGTTTCTGGAAACAATATTTATATTATTTTAATGATAGGTTAAAAGTTTTTATCTGATAAAACACACTTCACATTTCACAATAAACTAAAAAAAGAGTATTAACACAAATATTATTTTTAAAATTATTAAGTATCTAAGAACTAATAAACTTAGGTTTACTTTCATTTAAAAAATAACGTAACTTTCAAATAGATTAGGCTACTTATTATTTGATTAATATTACATTTCTTTATTATTGTAAAATATATTTAATCCATAAAATAACTTTGAACAAAACGTAGTATTTATAGTAGTAGAGAATTATTATACTTATTATTTATTTATTTCAGTAGAATACAGTAAATATTTATGGTAAAAATACATAAAACATTTTTATTAATTTTTATTTCAACCGTGAATGAATATATCTAGAAATATAATAGTTAAATCAATTTCTGTACGGTAAATTATTCTCTTTACTCGTAAATGTTTTTAGCTTTAAATTGGAATTTATTACGTATAATAGGTTATATAGTTTCCTCATAAACACGCAATGCAATAATAAAAACAATCGTCGTAAAAAAAATAAACTATAAAGTTTTAGGCAACAATTTATATTACGTTATTGTTCAGTAAGCAACCTCTTCATTACTATTTCATTTAATAAAGAAATTGCAAATAAAATATTAACAATGTAAGTATTATTAGAGTATAAAGTAACTGCAATAAAATAATAAAAATATGAATTTCCATTTACAGTCGTTTTTTTGATGAGTATAAGGACGTAAGCTGAATAAATTAATTTCATACTCATATTTGTTTTCCTAAAAAGGAATATAGGTGAAAGGAAAGTGATATTAAAAGGATAGAACCCAGGAATGTGAGACTTATTTAATTTAAATTTGTTAACAGATTGGTTTTGAGAGCGATATTGAGGGTAACCCGAAAAATAAATGAAAGAAATGCTCGCAGTTGAAAATATTAGAGACTGGCAAAATACAAGTACGCAAAATGTATTGAGGCTGGTTCATTATAAACAGCGATTTCCTAGAGTTGTAGCCAATCTTCATTGATCCAGTCGTCACTCTGGTTATTTTGGTTTGATTTTAAGATTGTAAGACTGTACGTACTTAAAACGACACCAAGGCACGGATGTGATTAACGTTGCAGCAGTAAGATTCGTTAAAATAAATAACACATCAAACTCTGAAAGACCAAAAAACTTTGTTCAACTTATAGGTAGGTATAGGTTGTTGTAAACCAGCTATCTAGAAAGTTCAACTAGAAAGTTAGAAGCTAGAATATTCCAGAATGTTAAGAACAAACAACACAAGCAATAAAGTGTGTGTGTGTGTAGTTATACATAAAATAACATGATATACGTTATGTTTTTGACAATACGAGGTGTGGCTATTAAATAATCAGACTGACATTGTAAAAAAAATTATTTTAGTTTTATACATAATCACTAATTGTCACCTTCAATATACACTTCTTCTCTATCCCTACAACGCTCCATGCGAATTTTCCATTGTTGCAAAAAGTGCTGGAAGTCATCTTCTGCCAGCTTCTTCAGGAAAAGTGCCGCTTCTCTTTTACAACTTTCACAGACTCAAATCTTGTCCCTTTTAATGCAGATTTCACCTTAGGGAACAGGTAGAAGATAATAACATGTGATGAAACGTGGTTTTTTACTTATGATCCGGAAACGAAGCGCCAATCCATGCACTAGAAGAGCCGAACTTCACCGAGAGCCAAAAAAGCTCGAACGAGCAAGTCAAAATTTTAAGCAATGACGATTGTTTTTTTTTATATCCATGGGATTGTGTACCTTCACTGGGTTCCTGAAGGTCAAACAATTAATCAATAATACTACCTTGAATTATATACTTTCTAAACTACGTCAAAGAGTAAGGAAAAAACGCCCTGAAATGTGGAAGGACAAATCATGGGTTCTCCACCAAGACAATGCGCCAGCTCATTCCGCGTTATCTGTCAAGAGGTTCCTAGCCAATTACAGCTTCTCAGTGTAAGAACATCCACCTTATTCACAAGATCTTGCACCATGTGACTTCTACCTGTTCCCTAAGGTGAAATCTGCATTAAAAGGGACAAGATTTGAGTCTGGAAGTTGTAAAAGAGAAAGCGGCACTTGTCCTGAAGGAGATGACAGAAGATGACTTTCAGCACTGTTTCCAACAATGAAAAATTCGCATGGAGCGTTGTACGGATAGAGAAGGAGTGTATATTGAAGACGACAATAAGTGATTATGTATAAAATTAAAATTAAATTTTTTACAACGTCGGTCTCGTTTTTTAATAGTCATACCTCGTATACTCTATCAATTATTGTTTTAATCTGAAAAAAATCCATTAAAATCTTCTTTTTGGTTTCCTTCTTCTAACGGAAGTTGGCGATCACAAACGAAATTATAAGTTTAGACACATTTGTCCTAAATATTTTTACATAGGAAGAACCAGTTTCAAATCAAGATATTCTTCGTTTTCTTACGATCCTTTTCCCTGATATTTTTCCTTGCATAATGAACTGCAGCAAATGGTACGCATAACATCCAAAATACTCCAGTTTTCGTCTCTAAATAATGTTTTCATTAAAGATGCATGTAGTATAATGGGGCTTGTATGATTAGTAGTAATGGTTTCCATTGAAATTACTAAAATGTGGAGTTTAGGGGTTTTCGGAGTCAAATATTTGGCATTGGTAGGTTTATATAGGCCGTATAACGTTAATACACGCTACACAAAGACCTGCATGTGCTATTAATTAAGTCAAAAATATAAAAATGATAATATCATTTTTATGATATGAAATGAAATCATTTATATTATAAATGATTTCATTCAAAATTACATGGACACTCTATTTAAGTCATTCACTCCCTTTTCTTGAATATGCTTACATGAAAATGTAAGCATATTAATGAGCTATTAATTAAGTCAAAAATATAAAAATGATAATATCATTTTTATGATATGAAATGAAATCATTTATATTATAAATGATTTCATTCAAAATTACATGGACACTCTATTTAAGTCATTCACTCCCTTTTCTTGAATATGCTTACATGAAAATGTAAGCATATTAATGTGCTATTAATTAAGTCAAAAATATAAAAATGATAATATCATTTTTATGATATGAAATGAAATCATTTATATTATAAATGATTTCATTCAAAATTACATGGACACTCTATTTAAGTCATTCACTCCCTTTTCTTGAATATGCTTACATGAAAATGTCTTGCTACGCTTAAAACGCATTTCGGATAAAGATATCCTTGAAAATGACTAATACTCAGTATGTTCACATATTTAAAAAACTTCTTTCTCAAATAACTTAAAACAAATACCACAAACTACAACCACATCAATACGTAAGAGACTTAAAATTTCTAGTATAAAAAATGAAGAAAATCATAATGGGGCCTCACTGCCGCAAGTGTGTCATAACTTATATTTAATGCAGATCTAAAATAAACTGCAGATTCGCTTGTATGGAAGAGTTTATAAGGAGCATCATATCATTATCTTGATAGTAAGTAAATAATAAAATACACAACAAAAGAAAAAAGTACATCAGAAAGTAAAAAATGTAGCCTTACTTTTAAAGGTCATCCGTAATGAAATTCAATATGCAAAAATGAGAGTGATGTGAAAATCTATGTTATATTTTTACTATAATTTTAGCTAACATTCGGCTTAGTATGCTATCGTTGCACACGCCAAAATGATATTTGGTGGTTTTAGTTTTTAAAGATAAAATATTTAGATTAGCTAAGTCATTGTAATTTTAACAGCCCTAATACAATTAATTTTTTGTAAATATTTTCTATTCTTGGTACAAAAGAAATAACATTAACTAAAATAAAACCGGGAGAAAACAATAAAAAATAAACAAAAAAAGGATTTGAGAGTTGAAAAGTAATGAACAAAAAAAGAACAGTAAAAATATTTTGTTAGAACAAAAAAAATACCCACAACAAAAAGGAACTCTAGGATAAGCTGAGTAATTAGGTTGAAGTAAAAAGAGAATATCCAGGAAGCTGGAAGGGTGAGATGGTATCAGATTAGTTAAAAAAAGTGGGAGATTAACAACGTGGTTACACCTGGTGTAAATTGGTAGTTATTTAGAGTACTGGAGTGTATTTAAAGAAAACAAAATAAAAGCGAGGAATTCTGAGCAGTTTTATTTAGTATACGTATTGGGACTTTTTGTCAAACGAGTTTTATTTAGCATTTGGATGAACAAAATGAAAAGTAGAATCACAAACGGGAACTTTGGAGTGAACCTAAAACCGTCTCTTTTAGACTTAATTAAGGTAACATGTTTATTTCTGTGATACATTAAGTAAATAGAGTATAGGTTAGCAAATATACCAGAAAGAGCATTGATCAAATAAGACAATAAGCGACCGCCGTAATACTAGAGGTCGGGTCAGTTCAAGCGCACCAGCAACGGTCACTATCTTATTACTCTGGATTCATTAGTAGCGTTATCATTACACAGACAAGTTGATAAGGTTTATCTAGTTTCGCTTTCTCTATGTTACTACAGCAAGCATAAACGTAATTTACGGGGTTTAGAAGCCTAACACTCCCTAGTGCACATTTTCTGTCGAACATGCGCAAGAACACACAGCGTACTACTATATAACATACCTCCTTTTCATCCTCGAAGTACACATGCACACATCCACACTTATGAAACAAGTAATCTATACTATATATCTAACGCATATACCATTCGCACTTATGTGCACAGAGTTAAATTGCACTCCAAGTAATTAACACTGTGGATTGAAACAATTCATTTGCGATGACTGCATTTCCACAGCAATGTAAAGTTGATAAATATATTACATTAATGTGTAAGTAAAGGAAAACTAAAGAAAATATAAAATTCAATGTAATAGCTATACGGAACCAAAAAATGTTAAAAACACTTACAAGTCAAGAGTGGACATAGTAATTGTACAGAAAAATATTTTCCAATAATCTGAAAAAACATTTTCTACTAACCAGACAAAATTTAATTTGAAACTATGACCGAAAAAGCCTCACAATAATAGAAGTTACTGAAATAGGAACCATTTCTATAGTTGGGGCATATAGTTCTAAAAGTTGGGACATTTCCTATAGGCCTACATACGTATAAAATTCCGATGCCAACTAGCCGTATCTAAATTGTTCCGCTCCGGTGACACACACATAATTAAAAACATTTTATACACATAACCTCCAGCACATACATGCTCGGGCGCCTGTTCACGGAAAATGAGAAATCGGAGCGAATAGCTATACCATATGGTAGGATGACTAAGTCAGAAGAGTCGAATGAAAAGTTCTAAAGCTCGTGGGAAGAGACGGAAAACCCCAAATTTAGTTAAGAAAACCTAATTTTTAGTTCAATTGGTATTGTAGGTTTCGCTTAATGACATGACGAATAAATGTTGTTCGTCACACATCCACATGTGCACTCAAACAACTTTCTAAAAATCTTTTATTTTTCTTTTAGGTGTCATAAAAAATAAAGATCATTTGAAACTTGGATTTAAAAAATAATTTCTCTAACAGACAGGTGGAGTGTTAAATTATTTGCACTACAGCATCTGCTAGTTCCAGGGCTACAAAATGTAGTTCTGTTTCTTATTACCTGATCATCCAATTATATGATTAAAGCAATTAAAAATAAAGAGGTAGAGGTGTAGAAGACACTAGTCAGAGTAATCTCCTCTGAGAGTAGTAAATGAAATGAATGTTTCATTTGCAGGGTAGAAAGTAGAAGCTTTTCAGAGGGCCTGACATGCTGATAAGCATACTTTTCCACTCAGTGAGTAAGGCAATTGTAAACCACCTCACTCCTCATTTTAAGCCACTAGAGGTTCAAATCAACCTTTCGGCTGATGACCTAAACAACAATATTATTAAAATACGAAATTACGAAAACCTACAATCTAAAGGCATAATAAATCTATTTAACTAAACACTACACATAGATGGGTCAATATTCATTAATTTCTAGAGCATAATTTTCCTTTTTCTACATTCTGTTATCCACTCCTTTACTTACTAATTTTTAAATGCCTATCGTGTAAGTTTTGAATGAGTAAAGGAAGCAAATTATGAATTATGGGTGCCAAAAAATTGAGATGGCGCTAGTAAAGAGCTTTTTTTTCAATTGTGGATGTATTAAGTATCTAGTGTTTTAGTGATGGCCTACGCCTGTAGAAATAATCTGTTTTTAAGCCCCCTAATTACAATTTCTTTGACATAAAGTTGCCTTACATTCATATTAGAAAATCAGCAAAAAGCTAATCAGATGAATAACTCGGAGGTTTGTTGTTTGGTAAGTTATTAAGTAATTTATGTACTTTCAATACGGAATTTATGTATGATAATACATAAATACCTATGTCGTACCAATGATTACTTAGGTTTAGGGTATTTGACCAATCGAGTAGTATACTAATTTTAAAATTTAATAATTAAAGGGATGAATAATTAAGGGGATTTGGAAAGACAGAGTATTTGGCAGTCGGGGGACCTCAGGAAGACTTGCAGCTAGATGGGAAAAATATTAGATGAGTAGAACAATGCACCTCAGATCAATATTCACTATGGAAGGCACATCTGCAACAAATATTAGTTGTATTACCCAAGAATTACCCTAATATTAGTTGTATTACCCAAGAAAAGAATTTATAGTACTGTAGTGAAGCCTATACGTTGTATGGTTGTGAGGCTTGGACCCTCGATAGAAGAAGTCAGGACAAATTGAGGGCTTTTAGAGATGGATTGCTTCAGGCGCTTATGTCGGATTTCCCGGATGGATAGGGTTAGAAACGACGAAGTCAGGGGGAGGACAGGTTTTGGTAGTACAAAGTGGTGGACATTGAAACAAGTCAGTTTGTGTGGTATGGCCTTGTTCAGAGGTAGAGATGGAGGGGAATGGATGGCCGAGGAGACTTTTGCAGTACTGTCCTTCAAGTCGGCGTAGAAGACGAAGGTCGCGATGTACTTGGCTGCAGGGAATCAGGTCCGCAATGGAGAAGAGGCAATTGACAAAGGAGGACTGGTGGGTTCGAGATCGATGGCGTTTTGGTATGCGAGAAGCGGATCATCCGTGGGAACCTCGCCGTAAAGTAAAGAAAAGTAGTAATTAAGGGGATGAATTCAGAGCTTAAAATTGTGTAACTACTTCATATGATATTACGAATCAATTCACATTATTACACACGTTAATAAAAAAAGACTATCTGTTAGAAAAATACTGGTATTTTAATAGATGTAAAAGAAAACAAGGTACCATCTTTAAGGATGCTAGCTCGTATTTCTTACATTTTATATGACAAGGGTACTAGAAAAATACCCGTGTAAAAATTTTCAAAGCTGTAATTTTAATTCGGCGTAAAAGTGGAAAGACCAGAGAAGTAAAAGGGATAGTAAAAACTGAACGTACGATGTGAGAGAAGAGACAGTACAATGATACTTGTACGAGTACGGACGCGTGCGTGTACAGAAACAACCGAAGGACTAAACTGTTAGCTTCAGTTATTTATGAAGAGTCGCTCAGCTTTTGTAGTAAAATATCGCACCATTCGAGTACAGGGTATGAAACCCCCTTCGCACCCGTTACCTCTTAAATTCTATCCATTCTTTTCTACTACATAAGTAATATAAGTCTTCCCGTTTTAGTAGTCCTGTACCATTTATAGGAAGGTAATAATTTTTCACTTCAAATTCAATAACTATCATATCAAATGTAGGTTTTCAGATAAGCTTTTATAAAACTCGATTTAGGATATATTCAAGACAACTATTAGGGTTTTAGTGTAAATTTCAGTAGCTGATCGTTGACAATTAATGGTGACAGAAAATCAAAAAGAATCGTTTAAAGTACTGATCTGGAATTACTTCCACAGATAAGAAAAAAACTGGGCAGTAATGGTAGTAAAGTTTTAGAATAATAAATATCGTTATCTAAAGTCTCAATAACTGTCTTAATCTAAATTCCTGTTTTAATAACTGAAATTTCAGAAATAAATGATTCCTATAATTAAATAAGTTTTGTGTTATTCTCAAAATTAACTAAAGTATTCGTGTTTCAGGTAGGTCCTTTAAAACGAAAAACCAAAGTAGTTGCCATTGCCTGATACCTCAATTTAGGATGTTTAGACCTCTAACAAGGTAAGCTCACTCAATATTTTACACAATTAAAAATTATTGTGTTTTTTTTTAATTCTAACTTAACCTAAAATTATCATCATATATATAACGTTTACATGTGAAATAGAACGTACTTATTTTAATCTAATGAAGTAATTATTTAAATACACGAAAGTAAATAATTGCCTCGTTTTAAAAATAATTTAATAATTTAATGTGTGTTTAACAAAAATAATTTAATGTGAACATGGAAATTTCCATCAAAATCAGCAAAAACAACTTGTATAAAAATGGTAAACCTAAAACAATTCGCAATACGAAAACAAAAATTCCATTATTTTAAAAAGGAAATTATACGTAACGCAGAGGTTATTTTATACGACAGTAACTCTGCAAAATGCATAGATTTAAGGACATGAGGGATAGAACGGTGTTTACATTGTGATGCAATGGTGTAAAGATGTTAAGAATAATAATAGCCGAAGAGTTGCGGACACTAAACACTACTCAGTCAAGTGCAGAGACATGTAAAATAAAGTACATTAGCTATCCACTAGGAGCGCTACATGCTTGCTCTACTGTATTACGCTCTGCGGGGCGTACGTAATCATAGCTTACACCACCGGCAGAGTGCGCTCGCTCTATCCTCCCCAACCACAAACCAAAATAATACGCGACAAAAATGTGCCACAAAGATTTCATGTGCGGATTCTTGTGAAAACTGGACTTATAGTTTCAAAATTATAAAAATACTACATACATCAATACTTCAATAAAAATATTTTTACGGTTAAGGAACAGAGAATGTACAAACATTCAATAATGAAAACGTTTCATACTTCAAATACGAAGGAAACAAAAGTGACCTATTTTAAATTAAATACGCCGTTAGATGTAACAATATAAACTAGGAAAGAAAAGTAAAATTATATGACCTATCTTATTACAACAGATCAAAGTTATTTAACAAAATAATAAAAGTACATCTTTAATTGTTTGTCACAGAGCGTAACAGTAATGCTCTGACAGTCACAACACTTGAAATCGTTTCAAATTGTATTTGAATTTAACCGTTAGTAATCTATCTAAATTAACATTAAAAAAAATTCAAAATAATTCGAATACTTTTTAAAAAGCACCAAATATTTCATATATCAAAATAAAAATAATTTGTAGCATTTAATTAAGAAATTGATAGTAAATATTTTGGCTACAGTGTGAAGTGTGTTAGTTAAAATCCGGTTTGTGTGTGGTTATTAAAGAGATTCTATATGACAAGCAAATAGTGTACAATTGTAATAATTGTGTACAGCTGTAAGAATTAAGTCATTTTCTGATTATAATGACCATATTTCTTTTTAGTTACGTTACGTTTAAGTTTTGGTTTAGTTTTAAAATATTTTGTAATCAATTAAGTCTGTTATAAGATTTATGATAATTTTTTAGTTATTGTTGTTTAGGTCATCAGCCGAAAGGTTGGTCTGAATCTGTAGAGGCTTTGCTAAGTAAAACAAGGAGTGAGGTGGTTTACTCTTGCCTTCCTCACTGAGTGGAAAAGTATGCTTATCAGCAAGCCAGGTCCTTTGAAAAGCATCTACTTTCCACCCTCCATGACACCTTCATTTCATTTACCACAAGGTCTGGCTGTATAATGATGAAATTCATTACTCCCAGAGGAAAACTCTGACTAGAGTCTTTTAAACCTCTACCTCTTCTGTTCTTAAATGTTTCAGTCATACAATTGGCTGACCAAGTGATAAAAAACAGAACTATTTTTGTAGCCCTGGAACTAGCAGATCGAGTGCAAATAATTTAACACTCCACATACCTGTTATGGGCAATTCTAGTTATTATAAACGTAATAATTAATTCACGTATTTAAGTAAGTTGTAAATTACTAAATAATATACAGTAAATAAATATTTTGTACTGGATTTTAAAGAGTTTTATTATTTAAAAAGAACCAGATCCTGAAAGAATCAAGAGTAAACGTCACAACATCTTTCAAAGTTGATAATTTATTTTAGCAAAAGTAAACAAATCACATAACTTCAGAAAAATTTGTTCAAGAATTAAAATAAAAACGAGCAGCTTACCATTCAAAAATTAAATCCTTCACTGTATTAGGCCTACGTTTCTTCAACAAAAATTGTTAAATAAAACTACATACTTTATCTAACCTCTGTTTACATCGATATCGAGAAATCAATACTGAATGCGAATGTATCACCTAAATGAAAATATATGTTGAATATGTGCAAATCCATTATACTGTACATACTGAATATTTATGTATATGAAAGATTATTCTATAATTTGTTGGGAGAGAAAGTGACAGAATTGGAAGCACTGAATTTGATTTGTACATCCATTCGAAGCGTTGCAACCTAACCTGAATACCAGATAGATATACTGTACGTATGTATATGTGTGTATAAGCGTATGTATTTACTAATACAGCAATCAAGCGAAATAACTAAGTTACCACAATTAAATTCCATAGCTGCAGCAATAATTAATTAATAACGATTTTGTGGCGTTATATAACCATCAAAATAGTTGATAACAGAATAAACACGATAAATTTATCAAATCAAAAATAAATTTATTTTCACAATTTATTACCCGAAAATTATTAACATTGTGATCTTGTTTACTATTTTGCAAAATGTGTTCGAATAACTTTCGTATTTTTTGTACTGAATTCTATGCATGTTTAATAACAATATAACAACGTTGTAGTAGTTTTATATGAAGAAAGTTATAAGTCATGTGTTCAAAACTAAAAGAAACAAAACACAATCGATTAATGGGGTAAGACAAAGTTTCGAGTGTAAGAGATTATATTATCCCCACGAGGGATTAGCCAAATTTGTTGTATTATTTAATTTATATATTATTTTCTTTATTGGCGTTGTATCAGCTTTCAAGTTTGATTTTATTATTTTTCCATTTTACCTTGCCTCATATTTCATTCAATAAAACATTATTCACATTTAATACATTATGGTTTTTATTTAATTAATATATTTTCATAATTACAATCACAATCTTCACTGTTTAAGTGTAATTCTAAAATAATGCTCCTGTTCTTAATACTGTTAAATCAACTCACTGGTTTTATTTGATTTGAATGTTAAAAAATCTAACGACAACAATTTTTTTATATTATTTATTTTATCCTACACATTATTCTATTTTATCCTTGGTCTCTACTAAATTGAAGTGCAATTCTTGACTTACTTCATTTATTTTTCTATCCACGTTATTAAATCTTTGTTTAACCTCAATCATGTTGTTTATAAAATCATTCAGTTCCATTTACTTATTATTTGTTTTTTCTAGTCTATCATTGAGTTCCCTATTTTGGTTTTCTATTATTCCTTTGAATATATATATATACATTATAATTATTAATAAACGAATGTGTGAATGTACGAATGGGACGTCTAATAAAACATGTTGTTAGCTTGAGGCTTTACGCCCCATTAAAATAATTTACAATTTTTATTTCTTCTTCTTAGTTGCTTAGTAACCATATTTTGTTTATGAAAATTAAATAATTTTTAAATATTTTATTTTAATCAGCTGGGTTTATTTATACTCACTACTAGACCAAATATAAACAGATCTATCTGTGACTCATTTTTGAATCGTTACAAGAGAATAGAGTAAAAATCCTTTATCGATAACAATACTCACAATTAAGCTGAAAGATAAACCAATTCTCTCTTACCGTAAAGTTTTATTCATATACATAAAAACACACAATACAAAAAATATGAGAAACGAGGAATTGCGCCAGTAACACGTGCGGGCGTATCGCTTGCCTCAGCGGGTTGAGTCCAAATTGATTTTCCAATGGAAGGTATTGATTTTTATACGAAATAATATTTATTTCTTTAGGGTAGTGACCAAAAACTACCCCTTAAGTACAAGCCGTAGTAACTTAAATTATTTTCTCTTGGATATCGCTAAAAGAATAAGCATCCTGATTTTCATAATTGTAGCTCTTCGCGAAAGTGTAGAAATGATGTTTATTGCGTTAAGGTTATTTACATTTATGGTTATTTTACCCCCTAGGTGCAAGTGGTTGAAATTTAAATTCTTTAGATTTACTTTTCAACCCCCACCCCAAGAAAAAAATATGTTGAATTTCAGCTATTTAAGTGATCGGGATGTAAGAGAATCTGGGATGAGCGAATCAACCAGTTACTCTTGCCTAATGACTTGGACTGTATATATTGTTAGTTTGGTAAAGAAACTACGTTTTGAACGTCATTTTAAATTAAAATTCGATTCTTAATATCATACCTTGATATTTACGTGTCTAGGTTAACCGTTTGTCCAAATGCAAGCTAATTACCCTGATGTTAGTTTACTTAAGCTTCAATTAGAAACTTGTTTTTTCAAAAAAGTAACCAATTATCATAAAACAAAATTATAAGAAACTATTGTTTAAAACAATTACATGAGTATCCTTAATTACCAAAGTAGTGTAAAAATATGACTAACAAAAATAGTTAGGTTAGGATGAGGAGAAAAGTGACATGTGCCCCTTAGGGAAGAAATAGAATTACAGGATAGGTTATAAAAAGACTTACTATATTGAGAGAACACCAGTACCGGGGGCGTGGCCCAATTAAAGAAAGTGCATTTGAGAGGATCTCGTTCACTTATTTTCCTTCCTCTCCTCTTTTGTATCCTTGTTTTATTAGATATGCACCAGTAATGAAGAAACGCAAACAGTAAAGAATGGAGAGAAAATTAAAGACAACTTAAACGATGAACATAGTTTATCTAGTTTACTTAGAAAAACACAATACAGTAATAAAAAACCTTGTAACTGTAACATAAGACTTCATAATTACAATTTTGCCTCTCAATTCAATTCGATTCTTTTTTATTAATTTAATTTTTATTCTAAATGAACGCTCACGATACTTTCAACAAAAAAAAGTTAAAGAACAAACAAAATGGAATAATTTAAAAACAACTCCTTTCATGACACTTCTTTCTCTATCTCTTTTATGATACCTACTCAGTACTCCTCCACAGCATTCTACAGACGTTCACCAAAAAACATTTGTTTGTACCAAAATAACTGATGAATTTCAAACACTTCAATATGTATTTTAGAAGCACTATTATTATTATTATTATTATTATTAATGATTTTCGGTTAAAAAAGTAACAAATCAAAGTGGAAATAATTTTGTAAAAATACGACTAAATATATAAATAAAATAACAAAATGGACTCTTCTGTTAATACGAACATTTTTACAGAATATTCTACTAAAAATCTAATTTGAAGTAAAAATAAATTAAATTTTCTTTTGTACTGATAAAAATGAAATTGATGAATCGGATTAATGCCATTAGAAGGTCACTCTTCAATCATGAAATTAAAAAAAAATTAATAAAAAAAAGGTTATAATTAGAATTTTTAACGGGTTTGTTAAACATGAGCCTTTCATCAAATTTAATTAGATATAACCAGTATTATCGTCGATTAAAATAATTAATTTTGGTTCAATTTGTAAGAATATGTCTTGTTTGATATTAACGAACTTGAAAAAGTATTGATGTTTTATATAATGCTTGAGAGGAATACTAATTATTTAAATTAAAACCGCACGTGTCTTTTACATGTTAATTTTAGTGATGAGATATTAAATTGTAATTTGTAGTAAAAGAAAGACTACGGTACCGTCGTCAACGAAAAGAAACTAAACACCTCCTTTTTTGGTAACAGGTTATGTAAAAATATTAATTTACATTCGATTTGTAGTTGTAGACAAAGTGTTTTTTAATAGGTTTACACACATTTGGATGGGATATGTTGGTTTTAATTAATTTATTGAACGTACTACAAAACATATGATCTGACTCATAGGTTACAGTTTTTCTTTTGATTTTCAGAGGTTTTTCTCATGTTACCTTTCTTTTCAAATATTAAATTAATACATTATTTTTGGTCTAATATTTCCAACCTGTCTTATTTTTCGTTTTTAATTGCTAACGGAAATGTGAACCGTACCTCAATTTGTGTACTGCTTTTCGCTAGGTCCTTGGTTTAAATTAAGATAGAAAGATCCAGTGGTATTTATGTCCAAAGCTATTCACATTCTCTCAACCGGTGTAACTTAACTTTTAGTAGCGACTTCTATCCGTTGACTGGCAGGGTAGCCATTTAACTTAATTTTTAAATAATTATATATATATATATATATATAATTATTTTTTTATATCTTGTATTTATTAATCTTGTTAAAATCTGCTCAGTCAAAGATTCTACGAATCATTCCAAACTTCCCTTGGGACACACATAATGAAACTGCACACGTATTACAAAGTTAATACGTTACGGACATCAACAAACAATAGTAGGCTTACTATAATAATGAAAAACTGTTAGATATAGCCTAAAGTGACCTCCCAGAAAATATACCCTCACTAAACCTAACTGGTAATCCATAGGAGGTTAAGGAAACGAAATAATAAGTTACGAAAAAATCGATTATTATTTTTACTCCATTATTTCTTTTGATTTTGGTTATTATTCAAAACTACTAGATTGATAGAATACGAAGCGTCACTACTCGGTGATCAGCTACGTCACGTATTTTATGTCACAATCCATCACATAACTTCTCATTTACGACACATTGGTCGTTGTTATTAACAGGATAAATAAAGTGCAGGCTATACATCGAAAACATATTTATAAGCGATAATTCTTTGAATAATTTATGAACATTTAGTTAATCGTCGTTGAATAATATTTAATTATATTACAGGAGTAGAGAAGTTTTATAAAACAACAAATTGTTCAGTAAAATAGAAAGCTTCAAGAAACTTTAAATTAAAAAAATCTGGTAAGAGAATGTAAAGAACTTTTAAGAATAGAGTGAATGAAACGGGGGAATGGACATTAGAGCAAAAGGGTGTACAGGTCATAGAAAGGGCGATCAGGTCATTTGCAATTAAGCCATCACAGTTACCTTACTGATCGTAAAAGACTTTACAGGGCAACGCTCTTTCTCCCTCTTTTATCATTCAGTATAGGTTACAAAGTAAAAGACAAATTCAAACGTCGATACACATTAAACAACTCCTTAACTTTAAATTGGTTCTTTCATAAAAATAGGTTTTAATTAAAAACAATGTAAACGTTAATGAACAAATATAAAGATAAAAAAGTTTAAAAAGTGAAGATTATATTAATTAAAAAAATCACTGCAACTAATTCACCCAACAAAATTTAAAGAATCTGGTTTTTAAATGGTTGAGTAATTAAAAGTCCCAGACGCTGGCAAACCAGAACAACGTTCTCGCTAATAAAATTCTTTAATTTTGACAGTATTACTGGTGTTCCGTTCTTGAGATATTCTGTTCTCTCTCTCTCTCTCTCTCTCTCTCTCTCTCTCAACAAACACACCCATCCACCCACACACACACGCAGACCAACCGCTAAAAATATGATTTTGGGTTTAGGGGGTCTGAAAACGTGTATATCCGGTGAAAACGCGATTTCAAAAAATCGAAATGAAAACAATACTTTCCTTTCGAAATATTCAATTAGGCAAGAAATTAAAAAGAACAAACAGAATCACCAAACAGAATCAAAATACATTGTGTCATACTCTGCGTTTCAAGTATACATTTTTTAAGTTCCTTCGGATTCCAGTTATTGAGAGGCATAGCCTACTATTCCAAACACAAAAACTTTTAAATTTGTTTATTTTTCATCAATCTAGCAAAAAAAACCGCAAAGATTATTTGGACTAGGTAACAAAGTCTGTAATGATTATATTTTTTTATTCGCATGATCACCAATGCTCCGTACTACGTGTCAAATTCAACACTTCATACTGACCTACAAATACCTTACGTTACCGAAACAGTGAAAAGGTTGTACGCGAGGTTTCATTCAAAATTGAACGGCCACCGTAACCCGCTTGTAAGGGGAATTCTTATCAATCCTCGGCTCGCCAGACGACTAAAAAGAAGATGGAGCAGAGACCTGCTGAGATGACACCATTCCACTACTTTCCACCATTTCACCACTCTGTGCTACTGTTATCCCCATCATTTATCATCAAATTTCTTAGTTTTAATATTTGTTAATTTGTTATGTCTATTTGCTATGATTGTTACTATTTGTATGTTTTTTATTTTTTTGAACCCAAAATGAATGTCAATGGACATGTAATTTTATCCTACAATCACTGTGATTTATATTACTTTGTGCTAAAATTTGGTCGTTGTATTGTTATTGTACAGTTCCAAATAAATAATAAAAGAAAAAAAAAATAATATAGAGAGTTGAAAGAAAGTACAAAAAAATCACAATCCTACCTTTAAAAAATATATAAAATTTTTAAATAGTTGATGAATACAAAATGACCAAATTAAAACAACTAATAAACCTGGAAAATTATCTATGAATTCTTTAATTCTTTTGACCAAGTATTCTACAATATAATTTTTCACGTAAATTTTACTTATATTCAAACTGTACAACTTAACAGGAACGTACAACTAGTGAATGAGAAGAATGGTTTATGATAGTGACTTGAGTATGACACGAAGTGAAGTAAGCCCAAAGGCCAATTTCGTCGTGAATTCAAAAATTTGAATGAATATAAAACATAAAATTTATTGCGTTATTGCGTTGAATATTAAAAGTTATTGCGTTATGATAAATATAGCGTGAGTACGATATGACAATGAAATGTGAATGCCAACAATTACCAGATGAATAATATAAGTGAAAGTGTGTTACGGATGAGTTTTTCTTAGTCTAATGGTAGTCTTAGTAGATCCCGATTCAATTTTCTTTAATAATAATTATTTAATTATTATTAATATTTCTTTACTTTAATTATCATCTATAATATGATTTCAGAACTGTGTTTCTTCATTTAGTAATAATGGAAAAAAGAACGTATCAATCTAGACATTTCACTACCTATCACCCAGTTATTTATTAAAATCTAATTATTTAAATACCAGAGGAGCCTGAAAACTGTAACAAGAGCATGGAGAAAGAAGCTTTTATTAAACAAAACAGTATTCTACTCACATACAATAAGAAAACGATCAATTAATGATACCAAGACATGACTTCCATAATTAATTATTTTATTGAAGTGTTTTACCGTATAGTACGACTTCAATGGAAAAATATATAAGTAATATTATATAATTAATGAATATGAAAATAATAAAATCCACAATATAATTATCTACGCTACAAAATTTATATATTTTTCCAATAAAATAAATGAATATTCATTTAATTAAAAGGAAAAATTAACACCGAAATGGCACGGTTAAAATACTGAATAAATAATGCAATTTAAAAACTAAACATGTTCTGTGAATCTAACCGTATGGTGTACCTTAATTTAATTTCAATTTTTCAAAAAAAAGTTAATAAATTATTCATTCTTTATGAACAATAATGAAGTTAAAATTTTAATAATTTTTACACATTTTTTAAATTATTATTATACTTATCCACAGAACCTTAAAAAACAACACTAGTACGAGGTTGAGATTTTATAAAACAATAGCTGTACCCAACCCTATTTTATGGTAGCGAAACTTGGGTGATAGCAAAGACACAGGAGAGCCAAATTGCAGGCATCTGAAATGAAATTGTTACGGCAAACATATGGATGTAGTAAGGAAAACCGTTTTAAGAATGCAGAGATAAGGAAATCGCTCAACATCTTCTCTATAAATGATAAGGTACTGTAAAATAAAATGCAATGAATACAGCAAGTGGACAGGATGAGGGAGAACAGATACCTACGCAGACGCTGGATGACAAACCGGAGGGAAGGACAGACCGAGGACGCCCGAGGAAGATATGGGGAGATTTCAGAGGTTCGGAACAGGCAAGGATGCCTAACCCTTGAAGGGCAGAAGAAGAAGGTTCTTAGACCCACTTCTTTTGCCATCGGTAGGAAACCTATATCAGTGTATATATGAAAACCTTACTACCTTATCACATCCTATAACTTAAAATTATCCTCTACAAAGCTCAAATTTAGCATATTTGTTCCTTAGATATAGTGAAGTACCTCGGGATGACGCTTAATATAAACCTAAACTGAAAAATATATGTCAAGATGAATAAAAAACATGAAAAAGTTAAAATACAAGAAAACGTACTGGTTAGGCCTAATAGGTAGGAAGATTTAAGTGAGGTATCATTTTATAAAGAGATGTTAAAACTAACTAGGACTTACGGTATCCAGTTTTGCGATTGTACGAATTTCATTAATGAATGCAAAAAATAAAAATAAGTGCTATCGATGATCTGTGTGCTAGCCTACATACGAAATAATAACCTACATCGGGATCTGAACATAAAAATGGTGGATTAAGAAACAAAGAGATTCGCAGTGAGTCAACGAAGGCCGATTTCTATACCATGAAAATTTTGAAGTACCCAACCCTTTTTTTCTACGAGAGCACAGCCTCTCCAAGAATTTCAGCAGACATGGCGCCTACCCTATCTTGTAGAACATAAAAAATATAGTAAATGAGGCAATTTAAAAAAAAATAGTAGGAGCCGTTTTTGAGAAAATTGAAAAAAGTGAAAAATTACACGAATAAACTACTACTTCCAGTTGACCGATTTTGATGAAAATGTTCGTGTCGGGTCCGGTATTAGTGTCTTATTTACGTTTTAAGTTTCAAGTTTGTACGATATTCCGTTCTTGAGATATTCTGTTCACACACACACAAACCAATCGCTAAAAACATGTTGTTTTTGGGTTCAGGGAGTCTGAAAACGTGTAGATCCGGTGAAAGCTCGATTTCGAAAAATCGGCATGAAACAATACTTTCCTTCTTATATATTCATATAGGCAACAGATTTTTATTTTGTAAAAATAAAAATAATAACAGTCGGGAAACACCAATCTTTTTTTTATCGCTAATGTGTGTACAATGCAATCTGTTTGATTTAGAACAATAAGCAACCCCACGACCCAATGAGATGAGGATGATGTGTATGACGTGTAAATGAGATGTAGTCTTGTACAGACCCAGGCTGACCATTCTTGAGAGAGTATGGTTAATTGAACCCCAACCATCAAAGTACACCGGTAACCACTGTCTAGTATTCAAATTCGAATTAAAGTCGAAATTTAAAAGTCGAAAAAATTCAAATAAAAACCTTTACTAGGATTTGAACTCCAATCTTAAGAAATAAATGTAAGATTAGATAATTATATCTTAGATAATTGTAATCGTTAGGTAATTTAGGAATGAAGAAAATTGTTTTAGGTCTAAGACTAGCTACATTAACTTTTTTTTTAAGAGTCTAAACATAATACATGGTAAGTATTTCTATAATTATATTTCCGAAGAGATACAGTTCAAAAGCTGAGACGTGTATTCTAAAATTAATCGTAATTTTTACTCTTATGGGCGCAAAACCAATATTTTAACTCTCTGAGGCTAGCAATAAGTCCTGAGTAGCGAGAAGGGTAATTGTTTAGATTCGGGCACACTGAGATAATGGAGATAAGACGATAATTTATGTTGACACATAGGAAGAAAGACTGTATAAGAGAAGAAAGGATAGCCGTACTAGAAAGAGGTGGATGGACGATATTATGATCGATTTGATTTTGATGGGTATGAGAGAGTAGAGGGCGTTAGCAACTTGCAGAGAGGGAGGACTGAGGATGAAGCCAAAGCCCACCAAGAGCTGTAGAACTACAAGATAATGATAAATTAAAGTAAGAAACTTAATTCCTTAGTCAAAACGGTATGGATAACATTAGTTAACAGAATTTGAATTTTTTATCTGTTCCGAAACCATTAAAATTGAATTTTTAAAAATTAAAAATATTCAGAATATTCAAATACAATTAATGAGATTGACATTGTCACATTTGAGAAAAATGACCAGACAGACGATCTTGTCCGAGTGACGTGAGTCAATATTAATACTAATACCGATATTAAACATTAATAGCATCAACCCATTCAGTTGATTACAGCTAGGCAGGTTGATTACATAGTGCATAGTCAATAAAGGTAATGGTACTAATATTAATAGTAGATATATCAAATGTCAATTACCTATTATTATGTTGTTCTCATCATACCATACGCTCATAATGTATGCCTAAATATATTTGCATTCCTAAAATTTACCATATTTCAATCAATTATACTTAATAATATTCCGTGAATTATACTTAATATTAAAGCTCAACAGAGTAATTTAACTCAGCAATAGAACTAAAAATAATATAATGATTAATGGCTATAATAATTAATGGTATGTTGAACTATTATTAGCAATTTGCTCTCTATTTTGTTCAGCATGTTACTTCATTTATACTTATATTATGAAGTATATTTTGTTTGTTGAAACGAAGTAATCTACGAAACTACCCAACCGATTTCAAAAATATTTCACTCTTTGAAGGAGCTTTCTCAATAACACTTGGTTACATGACATTAAGTGATTTTTAATTTTGAATAAAATTATGTTTTGTAAAATGATTTCATCTTGTAGCACATATTTCATTTGGGAAAGTTTCACGCTGTGATAGTTTCCTCCCTGGTGCCGCCTCACTTGTTGTCTTTCTAGTGTGGAGTAGAGTGTTCTACTGTTGTTTATTTCTCTAGATTATTTGATTATATTCGTAATCCAACGAGAGGGTTCTATGGTCGTTTATTGACCGCAAGTCAGTGTTGGTTTGAACAGATTGAAGTGAAACTTTAAAAAACGGTTTGTGGATAATACATCACATATTGAAATGGTTTCTTCGCGATGGGCAAATTCCGTACAATATTGTTATCAACTTTTAAGTAATGTAGGCTATTAAATTATCTGAGTGTAAATGGCCAATTGCTATTTATTTAAGTTTCATTTAAATTTTGGAGCATTCTGTATTAATTTTTTTCTGATATTAAGTTAAGCAGCAGTTCATTGTAATTTTCTAGCTGTTAAAACTGTAATAATTATTATAATAAATAAAAATTTGTTATAACTTTAGAGGGAAGTTTTTTAATTTTAAAAATAATCAGATTCTGAAAGCCCGGAAAAATTCAACTTTGTAACCAGCAATATTGCTAAAAATAAAAAAGGAATTTAACTAATAAATTGATTGAAGAGAACTTTTATTATTCGGGAAAGAACAACGATAAATTTCATTTAATATGTAATGTATAAACATTTAATTATATAATGCAACGAAATTTCATTTGTATGTGCAATTTCAGTTAGTTATAAAAGGAAATGAAACTGACATTGAAAGTAAAAGAGAAAAACAAAAGAAACATTTATTCTAAAACCGCAGAGGAAGTGCATATGCAAAACACACTGCACTTTGAACGGATGTTTTACATACCACAAAAAGAAAAGAATTTCAGGAATTAATATGCATAACTAAATGTCAGGAACTATTAAGTTCATGTCCGTTTTAGCTTAGTTATTTAAAACTTTAATAGATGAGTACAGTTTTAGACTAACCACAACAAGTTAGATTGTTAAGTGTGTCTGACATTTGTCAGGAAGAATTACTACATTCCCATATTATCTATTAAAATTGTGGATAAAAATATGAATTCCATGAAAAACATAACAGATCGCTTTTTGAACAGTGAACAGGAAGTTTATTGTTTATCTAAAAGAGCAGTGGACACTCTGGAACACCATTGGACTCTTGATATAAAAATTATTTGATA
Organism: Catonia carolina; assembly: GCA_035578175.1. Classification (NCBI taxonomy): domain Eukaryota; kingdom Metazoa; phylum Arthropoda; class Insecta; order Hemiptera; family Achilidae; genus Catonia; species Catonia carolina. Next base: position 91,052,171 of record JAQMRL010000002.1, read on the forward strand.
TGGCTACCTCATAATTCCATTAAAGTTAATTACTTTCAAACTCAAAATATCATTAAAAAGTATTACCTTTTAATTTATAATAGTTCAAAAGGTTTTCAAACAAATATAATGATGTGTATAAATTAAATGGTTTTACAAATGTCACTTAACTGCAAACATATAGGTTACCAATTTTTTATGTTAGCCTACTACTAACTCAAGAGAGATTAGATATCAAGAAATCAAACTATCTGATACAACAGTAGTTACAACACCTATTTCCTTTGTGTAATCAGTGTTAACCTGAAATAAAAAAAGCCCGAAATAACTCATAAACTAAACGAGGTCTAATACATTGAAGTTCGAAGAAGCAAATATAAATTAAATTTTTAAAAACGCAAATAAAACTGAGCCAAAATATATTAGTAAAAACGATCGTATTAACGATCTACGCTATGCAACGACGCCATATTGTGTTTATTGGCTTTTGCATTTTAAAAATATTTTGTTTTTATATTACCATTTATTACTAAAATTTTGTAATATCATTGGTACTTAAATTCATACTTTGAATTTAAAATTTTAGTCATTAGCATTGTTACTACGGCTCATTAATAGATAGCATATTGTATTACATTAGCGTGCCGTGTTTCGATATACAGACAAAGGTACCAGTGTTATTGGCTTGGGGCTGCAATTTAGCCGTGATTTGTTAGCGTTGGTGCTAGCGGAACAGGAAATGTCCGACATTTAGCAGGCAGGAAACCTCCGGAGTTGGGATGTGTTAATCCCATATGAACCGCCCGCCCCAGATTTGTTAACCGTGGTTTCCCTATTTATCCCTTTACTGATTTCTCTCTAGTTTAGGACGAGGCTTAGTTAACAAAGACCTGTGTATATCTCAGTTGCCCTTTTTCTTACCACCTATCAGCTTATGTTAAATAATAAATTATTAATTAGATATGCTTCTGAGATTTAATTACATTATTTATAAAGTTTTGTTAAAACTTTTACAAAATTTTGTAAACGTATAAATTATAAAAGCATAATAATGAATTACTAACAGTATATCAACTAGGTACCAAACTAATAAAATTTATTAAAGTTAATTTTGAAATGACTATGATTGTTTTTAAACCTACCTACTACAAAAAGTAAAATTCAGTTGTCACTTTTACTTTCTTTTTGGCGGTACTGGGTACTCAGTAAAAAAGTTCAAAACACCACTTAGCTTCGACTTCTAAATGATCGTCTTCGCTAGGATCAATTATAGGACTGTGAAGACTAAAAGCTATAAAAAAATGTATCGAATTTGGAAAACATAACAAAAACTAATCTATTGTAACACATTTATATTAACGGGTTATAAATAATCAATAAAAACTCTCAAAAAATTAGCTAAAACTGTAAATTAATACAATCTTGTATTTTCTGCATAGTATCCTATATATGTTAAATGTTTCCGCTGAATCATAGATCAAAGTACAGTACACTGGTCGATTTAGGTAATTGTAGTAATTTAATTTTGTTTAACAAGCATGTATATTCTACGGTGGTACAATTTAAGCTATAAAATAAAAACGTAATCCTCAAGTTAACCGAGAATCATCTGCTTCTAATGTTTTCCTTAACCTTAAAACCACAACATGTCAAACATCTGCGAACAAACTGTTTATTCGTATATACAATAATTATTATTTACATAAATACGGTTAAAAGATCATATCATGATGTTTACAATAATTATTGTCAACAATACAAAATAAATTTAATAATACGTATTCACATGCAAAAAACTCTTGTTTTATTGAGCAGTTATTAAATAATAATAAAAATTACAAGTTACAGAAATATAATTTACTGGTTTGTCATGCAAACTAAATTTAATATATCGTACGTACATAAAATTTACTTATATTTACTAGTAGTTATATATGTAAATTTTCTAAGCAATTTATTTGTACAGGTTGCAATTTCAACCGGCAGAATATATTTGTATAATAAGCTTATCTTTGGTAAAAAAAACATTAGTTATTCTTAGAGTAAAAAATAAATTATGGCCTTAATTTTTCAAAGTTTAATCATTTGTGAATTCCAAACCGAGAAACCAAGAACTTATAAGTTTTCACTAAGAATACTTCATAATTTCATTCGGTTTTTAAAAATAAATGATTAAAAATTTAGCATTTTACCAGTAAAGTGTTTTTATCCTAAAATTAAAAATATTAAAAAAACGCCCTCAATTCTGAACAGGAGTTTTAAAAATTAACTTCTTGACTAAATAAATTTAAGGGTATTATTCTTGTCGATTTCCTAATCTTTAAGGTTTTCCCGCATTGGGCCAATTTTAGACAACGTAAAGTAACTTTACACATTTGTGGAAGCTCTTTTTGCAGCCCATATTCACAACATTTATTCGCTGCAGGCTTTCTCCTTTGTTCCGTCCTGTTTTATCAATATCCATTCAGACTTTTTCAAACCTAACCCTCTTGCTCCCTTTGATACCTAAGTGAGAAGGAATCCACAGAAGAATTACTGTTTAACCGTCCATAGTTGTTTTGTGATTGGTGTTAATTATGTCTTATTTATATTAATTTATAGGTAACTATTGATTTTAATTTGTTTGTATTGGTAAATATAATATTCTGACGAATTATAATCCAGAATAGAGTCGCCGACTAATAACGATTCAAATATTAATTAAAGTAAATTAATTATAATTAAATTAGTGAAGTTTCAGTTCTAATCGCATTGTAATTGCATCAAAATTACAGTTTGTTCATAAGAGCGTTTGTAAATTAAAAAATACATGTTAATTATTGAAGAAAGATGGTTATAACCCACGGTTTGTCACGTAATGAAATAGTAGTTAAACCTAATTGGTCCCTTTCTATACAAGCGTAGCTTATGATTTCTTCGACACGGTCTTTTACGATGAAACGTTAAAGCGAAAGGAGTAACATAGCTACGGTGGTTTTCATACGGAGATGTGAAGTGGAAGAGAAACGACGAGAGCGAAGAAAGAGGGTGTGTGCAAGAGAAAGGTCTGTAAATTAATTAGGAAAATCCGGCAGGTCCGGGGAAGAACAATAGCTGGCTCAAGTGAAGGGACCCCCTGTCTTTTTGTCGCAACACAATCCCCCCTTGCATAATTACAAGGGGCACCGTCTCATTCCTTCCTTCTTAACTCTCTTCATCCCTTGCCTATAATTAAAGCATGACGCGCTCTTCAGTACGACGGGCGTAAGCAACATAACACCCTGGTTGTACTAACAGACAATCCTTTTTCATTAAATACCAACGCCAACATTACAATACACCCGGCAACCGACGGTGGCGGCCGGCAAGATAAAACGTCAGCTAACAAACAAAACTTTCTACTAATTCATTTTCCACTGTTAAAATGTCTTAAAATTATTCCCACTGAAATCTCAATTAATTTATAAAGTCATTCCTTTAACAAGAAACGGCAGCGAAAGAAAGTTAAAGCAAAGAGTAAACCTGAATTTTACATTTGTAATATTATTTCACTTAATTAATTCAAAGAAATTGTATTAAACTTTCATCTTCGTGAAAGAGTAAACGACATTATAAAAATTAAAAAAAAAAAGTTAAATAATGGAGTCACCGCAAACCATTTTCGTTAATTATTTTTTAAACAATCCTGCACTTAAATTAAATTTAAAAAAAATAATATTTTAACAATTCATTCAATTGGTTACCCGAAATTGTTTAAAAATTTTTTTAAAAAAAGTCAGATAAATTGTGTTAAATATTTAAGTACGATTAAGTTATTATTATTTTTTGTAATTTTTACAACTTTTATTGCCGTTTATTGCATCCCAAACGCCAAGCCTCTCAATCCATCCTATCATCCTCCTACAGCCCTCTACTGGTCATCACCTCCATATCCACTCATCCATTGCTTTGCGGGGCGGACTCTTCTCTTTCCGTTGGCGTCCACCAACTCCGCTAACAGAATTGTTTAACACCGCCAGTTGTAAGCTGGGAGACTCATCTTGCAAGTGATGTGGTTGTGGTATATCTACATTGGGAGCGGTAGCAATCTCGTAAAAAAACCATTTGTCTCCAATGGTAGTAGTACCCTGTTAAAGAGCCCCACATTGGATACAGATGGTCAAAAGTTTCGACAATATCGGAGAAAGAAATTCCCAACGGTAGAGACGGCGGAAGAGCTTAGGGGATAAACCCTGATTGACAATCGAGGGTAAAAAACCGCAAAGAACTCAGGTTATCTACAGCCATAGGAACCCTTATGTAAGTGATGGACCTGCAACCAATTATCTGAAAAAATAGACATAAAAAATCCCGAAAACACGCCTGATTGGAATTAATTAAATTTTGTTTTCTGGGATTTGTTTACAGTTTCAGTTTTGCCCTTTTTCATATCTCAGACTCACGCCAATACCCCTCTGCCAACCTTCTTCTGTCTATGAACTCCATAAGACCATCAATTTACTTCCTCGCTGGTCACCCTGTTCTTTTTCTCATCCATGGGACCTAACTGAAGACTCAAAAGGCTATCTCCCTCCCCTTCTCTGCAGGTGTTTATACCACTTTAAACTTTTCCTCTCAATATCCTCCACACCAGTTTTAGTTTCACCCATCTTCTTCAGCATCTAATCATTTCGTTAGTGGTCCAGCCATGAAACTGTACAACTCTTCCTTAGGAAATCCATTTGTGTAGCTAATACTTTATTTTTGTTTCTTTCAGTCAACTTCCTTGTCTCAGCACCGTAGCTTCACTTTTGCCGTGTCTCACATCACAGATATTATCACCCTTCAGGTAAGCGCTCCCTCACAGGTAAGCACACCCTTCTGTATCGGATATCTTATTCTTTTTCGTTTCGTTCCGGATCACTTTAGACCACAGCACTGGATTCAACAGTTGGGTAACTCTTTTCCCTTGTACAATTCCTCTGTTCGCCCGTTGTTGCTGACTATCGCCCTTTTACTAAGTAACACTCCCAGTAATACCTTCACATACTGCAACAGTTTTTCCTCTATTTGCAAATTAAATTATTTACACATTAAAATAAATAAAACGAAAATTAAAAAAGTACTCACGATTGTAGTTTAAAAATTATTTAAAATATTACTGGATTCAGGAACATAAACTCACCTGTAACACAAAAAGAAGAAGAGAAATATTAGAAAATTTGTAAACAAATTATTATCATAGAAATATGATACACAACCTACATAATAAGAAATCTCATGACAGATAAAATATTAAAATATACAAATTAATTAACCAAAAGTAAAGTATTGATCTTTAGAGTAACCAAGAAACGGTAGCTGAAGTATGTTATGATCCGTTATTTTATAAATAATGAACGGAGATTGGCACATGTTTGCCCCTTTCAAAAACAGACAAACTAATAATAACATTTCAAAATAATGTGGCATTTCGGGTAAAACAAAATTTCTATTTTAGGGTAATGTCAACCTTTCCATTCGATTTATATCAATATTGATTTTAAACGTTACGTTGAATGGATATTTAACTGAAGTAAAATCAAAACTAAAATTTAAGATAATAAATATTTCCTCAGTTTTAGAGTACTGATTTTCGTCACTTAAAAAGGGGTTTGTCGCACAATTTGTAGTGTTTTATGTAGAATTAAAAAAATACTATATCTTAGATAAAAATACAAGATTGTACACAAAATTTGAGAGTCTTTTTATCTACTAATACTCTATCAGTCCTATTACTATTTTATTACATTTTTTAGCTTATTAAAATAATTCTAAAAGAATTCTTAAAACCTACATTAAAAATGGATGGCCATTTTTATGTTATATATATTTTTTAAACAGTAAATCTTTTTTGTAAGAATTTTCGAATACCAATATTAGGAGAATCTGGGTTTAATTCAATTAACGTGTTTATTTTATACTAAAAACGGCCAATACGAGATTTACGTTCTACTGAAAAAAATGTTAAATAGAATAAAATGAAATTCATACTTCTCGATTAAAGAATAATACAAATTCTCAGAACTAAGCAGGTTGAACAACAATATAATTCTTAGATGAAAATCGACTTGTTTTATCAGAATTATCTTACTAGAATAATTTTATACGAAAGCTATATTTTTGACAATTTTAGCTCTAAGTATTTAATAACCCAACGGGTTGGTCTAGAGGTAAAGTCGTCGCCAAAATCAGCTGTTAAACAGTTGATTTTGACGACTTTACCTCTTTAATAGTCTCCAAAAATCAGCTGTTTAACAGCTGATTTTCGGAGACGAAGGTTCCTGGTTCAAATCCTAGCAAAGGTAGTTACTTTTATACGGATTTGAATACTAGACAGTAGTTGCCGGTGTACTTTGATGGTTGGGGTTCAATTAACCATACTCTCTCAGTAGTGGTCGACCTGGGTCTGTACAAGACTACACCTCATTTACACATCATACACATCATCCTCATCTCATTGGGTCATGGGGTTGCTTATTGTTCTGAATTGAACAGATTGCAACGTACACATATTAGGAATTAAATTAAAGTATTTAATAAATATAAAATTATTTAAAAAAAAGTTCAACAACAGATAATATTATTTCGACACTGCTTGTTTTGACAGACAAACCTGTCTTCCGATTAAGAAAGTATAAAAATAATTAATTAGTTATGACTATTCTGGATAATCAGTTTACAGTAGCATACACACATTTTTTAAAACAATAATGAAAATTTTAACTAAAATTTTGGAAATTAGTTCTTACATTAGCACAAACGAATGTCTTTTTAAATTAGAGATCCGATTATCAGAAACTATAAAAAAGTAATTTGATCTCTTCCTTCTATAGACCATTCCATCAAGAAATCCCGCCTTACTTATCATCTACCCCCACCACCCTCAGTGAATAGACATGGGTGATGGATCACTGGTATTCACTTTTTTCTTTACAACTTATTTGTCTTCGTTACATTTTATTCTTTTTCAATAAAGTTTCAATCTTTCACCCATTCTCTCGCAACCTGTGTGGGAACCATTATTCTATGCACGCAATGAACATTTTTCCTCCTTACGGGTTATAATAATACCTTTCACATGAAAGTATTAATAATGCAAGATAAAAATCTAAATTTTGTAAAACGTTCAACCTATCTAAACATAAACACTAGTCTATATAAACTTAACAAATATCTACAAAATCATCGAATAACTGAGGGTCATAAATTGACCAATAATTTTTTGAACTTCATCATACAATATACGAATAAAAGTAAAATACATATAATATAATCGTATATAAAACAAATAATTTAAAACAGTATGATTTGAAAATTATACATTCATTAATTTCTGAACTGTTATCAAAAACCAAGCTTAACCAATTCTTTGTTCAAAAATCTTTTTACTTACTCATATATTTTACACAATAATATTAATCCAAGGATACTTGGAGGCTCAATCGGTAATTAACGTTAAGCTGAAGAATCCCAATTCGTTTCACAAAAAAAAAAAAAAATAGCGTCTAAAAATTCTAACGACAATTTTTTAACGTTTATTATCTAAAAATAATTACTATTATTGATCGGACTTCAATAAAATAAAAACAAATAGCGATGAAAAATACCTTCTACAAGTCAGTGATTCTACATTCAGACGGCGAGATATCTGATAATTTAAACTTTTTGTTTATTAAAAGTCGCATCAACACCTTGGCCATTAGCGGCTACTTTGGGTTAAGAATCGATGAACGTGTAATCATTTTCCAGATCCTGGTCGGAAATCAAACCTGAGATTTCTAATTTGCAGTGCAAAACGATAATTACTGGGACATAGACGCAGAGAAAAACATTATTGTAATAGACAAAAGTAGGCCTAATGTAAACGTATTATGTAATTGTCCTTTAGAAAATCACTACTGCAGTTTCTAATCTCAGTCGGACAGTTTCACTGAAGAATTTGTGGTGTAAATAATAATAATAAAGCCTGTTATTTGATTTGTTGTAGAATGGGGTAAAGACAGAAATCTGAACAACAAAGCGATGTATAAATAGATAAATTAAATATATTATTACTGTTTAAGCTAACAAATCTGAACACTAACAAAGTGCAGATATTTTTAACTCCATTTATTTATAAAAAATAAAATAAAATATATGTCTACACAACGAAACAAATTAAAAATACAGTCTTACGAAAACGAAATTAAACATTAACTGGTAGTGATTATTCATAATCTATGTACGCAAGAAGAAAAACTTTTAAATATAATTTGTTTTTACCACAATTAACGGAAGAACAACTGTGACCTAAGCCCTAAGGGGGCGTCTTTGTAATAGGGATGAAACCAATTATGTTTAATGTTGTATAACGCAAAGAATTAGAAAGGGTTGATGTAGAAAAACAGAAAGGGTAAAAAAAGAAAGAAGTAACAAAAATTAAATACACAAGGGTTTTCGTAGACGTTCAGCCTTGAGAGAATGAATGATTGTGTTTCATAAGTTTAACAAAAAAAAACTAATCCTTTTCTCAGGGAAAACATTTTACTGATATTAAAAATACCGATTTTTGATAAAACCAGATTTTAAATTAGATCTAAATGAAGAGTTTTATCTCGTCACAAACGTTGCAATTGTGTGAAGTAATACATGACGAAACTGACCAAAAAGAACGGATTTAAACTGAAAAGAGTAAACTACTAAGTAGGTGTTATCTTATAAAAGAAATGTTAAACAGAAAATTAAAATAAAGAATCTGATGTGAAACACTCACACAACTTTCGCTTGCTAATGTAAGTAATGAAAAATACAACCTATGTTTAATCATAAGTAAACAATGTAAAATTAATAACATAACCTAATTTTAATCATGAATGAACGCTATTATTGAGATACATACAAAAACACTAACGAATCGCAAAAAATACGTTTTTTGAATTAAGGGAGTACGAAAACGAGCATTCCGCTGAAAACTCGATTTCAAAAAATCGACATGACAAATATACTATTCTTCCCTGTATGTTCATGTGGAACAAGCAAATCTAAAATTTATTTTATCTATATTGTGTATTTATGCCTAAAAATGCATTTTGTGTTAGCAATTCTAAAAAATTTGTTTGAAAGATTATCTGAAAAGATTATCCCACTAAATATAATTTAAACTAGTATTATTCGGACCATTTCAGCCAGCTATGGACTATCATTGCACAACTACCTGCGGTTTCTTATGTGTGTTCCCTCATTCTCTGACTAATTTTTGTTTTATCTTCTAATTTTTTTCTCACAGATAATTCACCTTTACAATTTCTTATTGAAAACGTTCCTGTTTTCTTATATCTTCAATTTTTATTCCACTCTTCAGTAAATCTTTCTTAATTTCTTTCACCCACGTTACCTGCATCGGTCTACTTTCCTGGTAATTCAGACTTGTTTCACGTATTTCCTGGTTTAATTCTTCTGCTTTTCGTTTTTATTCTCTAAGCCATTTTTATTCTCTTCATCGTCGTTCTTCCAAACTTTTAGCATAACACATGGTTCGGTCTCAAGTAGTATTTAAACACAATGATATCTTTTGAACCCCATTTAATCCTTTCCTTTTTCTATATTGGCAAGTTTAATGATGACAAAAATGTGTTAAAAACGGAATTTTAATGGAAATAATTGAAATAAACGAGAAAATTATTATAAAATTGTCATTGAAGTAAAAATTATCTTTCATTTTGGGGATACTTGGAAGAATTATAACTTCTTTTAAAATTACTTAAGTATTTAAAATTTTTTATCACAGACGAGGAATTGTTGTTTTTATCCCTTGACGAATCAATATATACAATAGGTAGCTGGCCGAAAATGTTTTCTTTGCTTTCGACTGTAGTCTAATGATTTCTAAAAAAAAGGTGTTGGAATTGAAATGTATTTATAAGACTCTCAAATTTTGCAGCCTGGGTCCCAAAAAAGTAAAAAAAAAAAAAAAATACGTATGTCGGATTACAAATTTTTAATTATTTTTACCATGATATCTACCAGAAATATCCCACTCAGAATTATAACGTATTCCAAGTACTTTTCACATTTATTTTATTTCTCTTAAATATGTTTTACGAAAAAACGGGAATCACGTTTCAAAGAAATATTCAGCTTTGAAGAAGTGCTTACGGGTAAATTGTAGCTAACATTTTCCGCGAGCCGATTTCTTAAGAACTCTTCACAACCACACACTTTTACAGTATTAAACATTTTGAAAATCATTTGACACGATATTTTATAAATTGAAAAATAACAGGTTAAAGAAGAACAAGTACTTGGATCGAAGAAAGTGTATGGAAAAATAAAGAAAAACAAAATACTCTATCGGTGCAGTAATAGCAATGGAAGTTGGAGTAGAAAGCAAATGTTTATAAAAATACAGAGATTGACGGATGTTGTGTTATTGAAATACAAAAAGCATTCAACTTTCAATCTTGTACAGCACAGAACATCATCCCACCACCCTATCGCCCTTTGCTACACTTACTCATACATACGCACCAATTCTGCCAACTCACTTAACCCGTACTCAAAAAAAGCAGATTTTCTTTATCTTCGGGTTGAATGAAGAGGCCTATTTGATTAAATATATTTTATACGAACCTTTGAAAAAAAAAACAACAAACAAATACACGTCTTTTTACCTACCTATGTAAATGAAATAAAAAAATATTGAAACGTAAATTTTAATCTAGATTAGGTACCTTTATCCTATGTTTTTGACGGATAAACTGAGTATTCAATATTTTATTTCAAGATCGCTTTGTAACATATAAATTTGCTAACGACAGGATGTAATTGTGTTATCAACTAAACAGTGAATACGGTAATAGAAAAGAAAACTTAAAAAAATCCTCTCCTACCGTGAAGATTTCGTTCCTGGAAATTTTGGCAGTTGTTTAATTCGTGGGGTAAGCAAACCATTATGTTTACGGAAATTTTAGAATGGGGCATGAATTTAAAGTACAAATTTTATTTAAACATTATAATACAGTATTATAAAATTATGTATGAATTGAATGACAATAAAAATTAGTCGTTTTCAAATCATTCAAATTTGTAGCATGGAAAACAATTTTAGAGGGTTTTAAAATTTATTTAATACAGAAATTATAAAACAATTACATTGCAAAAGTCAACCTTTGTACCATATTCCTTACTTCGGTCATTAATATACTTTGCTTGAGAGCAAAAATGTGTTTTTCGGCCAGTCGATGTCGATAAACTTAAATAAAAAAACCTTGCTTCTAGCGTATATTCAAGCCACGTGGTTACGTACAGCAAACTTGTACACTAAATATTTTTCCCGTATAATAAACCCACGGCTGGAGAGAGTTTACGGTATTAGTATGTTTTTAATTGAGAGAAATTGTGGAGTCACTATAATCGTTCCAACTTGAAGACCTTGCATAACAAGGCGAGAAAACGACGGTTAAATTACAAGTCACCGGTCCAAAGTAATCAAGAACACCTTCAGGTTGTTGCGGTTAGCGGTCAGCACTAGAAAGAAGAAGGTGTTGGGCCTGAATTCTGACTAAGGCCTAGAAAATTATTACAGGTTAATACGCACAGTTATGAGGAAGCTTTTGATCTAACTTAAAAAAAACAAAAATTTTTTAATTAGCCCATTGGTTCTCAACAAACGTACATTATTTCTACATAATAAACAAAAATTTTATAGCAACATCGTAAAAATACTTTTAAAGTGAATAAAACTTAAGTTTCGGTAAAATTTTCGAAGGAAATAATGAAGAAACTAGAGCCATTTTACGCCTTAATAATGTGAATTTTCAATTTGAAGAAAAGAGGCTAATAAATTTTCCGGTATTAAAATGGAACAGTAACAGGATTATTGATTTTGAAGCTTCCTTACGTCATGTAATAACAGGAAGATTCATCTAGTAAATTTTCAGTAAAATTCCTTTCGATTATTTTAATTTCTAGAGATAGTTTATCAAGTGATGGTACATAAATTTCCATTCGTTTCATTTTTATCAGTTTAGCATTGAATCACTTTTGTACATCCAAATCTTGATTTAGAAATCAAGGCGTATCACTTACACCTAATTTTAATCAATGATTTTCTGAACCACAAATTAAAGGATGAGAAACTTTTAAAAATTATTCAGGATTTTAAACGTAAAATGAATATAATAATAGAAAAATTTAATAAGAAATTAGGATTGTTAATGAATAAGCACCGAGAACCTCAAGTAACAGTATAGTATTTGTTAGCGTTAAAAACCAGCAGTTAGATAAGAAACTTTATAAATTTAGAAATCATAGCTTATCAGTTTCACCTACTTTTACGCAATGATACCCTGAGGATTTATAAGGAGGAATTCAATTTTATTAATTAACTAACAGTATTTACTTCAGGTCGGATTTATCTTGTTGTTTAGGTTATCAGCCGAAAGGCTGGTTTAAATCTCTAGAGGTTTTACTACGAAAAACGAGAAGTGAGATGGTTAACATAGCCTTCCTCACCGAGTAGAAAAGTATGCTTATCAGCATGCCTGCCCTCAGAAAAGCATCTCAACCCTGCAAATGACACCTTCACTTTGTCCACCACAAAATCTGGCTGTGTAATGAAATTTATTACTCTCATAGGAGACAAAACTCTGACTAGCGTATTTTACACCTCTACCTCTTCTGTTCTTAAGTTTTTTAGTTATATGATTGGCGGACCATTTGATAAGAAACATAACTATTTTTTGTAGCCGTGCAACTAGCAGATCGAGTGCAAATAATTTAAGACTCCACCTGCATGTTATAAACAGGATTTATCTTAACAGAGCTTAAAGAAACAAAAATAATGGCACTAGCATTTTTAACAAACGATGAAGATAATCAAATATAATTTCTGAAATTTTAATTAAGAAATCAAGTATAATTTCTGAAATTTTAATTACGAAATCAAATATAATTTCTGAAATTTTAATTACGAAAATCGTTGAGTAAATATAGTAGTCAGCGTATTTAGGGTAGGTATAAAAGACAAAGGGGAAATAATTCAGATTTCTCAAGTTTAAAATGAGACACGAAATTAAAAATATACATATTTTTTTATTTATGTAGACCTATTAGTAAATTTATTCAAAATGAACTAACCAAAAGTCAACGTGGCAACAAGATTACATGTAAATGATAACACATAGGTTGTTATATTGCATACGCATACGTAAAAGGCACACGCAGAAACATTTAATATATTCTGTACGTATTTATAACGATATTACGTGTTTAATAATTCAAACAGGAACTCCTTGGAACACATCGTCGCCCTCCGCGTAAGTTTTGCGTGAGCTAAGTAAATGGCGTAATAAATAACTTGTGACGTAGTCCTTGATAACGTGTGATGCTAAGTCATGCTGCGTTGGGTGGTTGCCGGTATCCGTGTGTTGCCATTGAAGAGAAGTGGACTTTGTGAACGGTAAAGAATAACGCGCTTAAAAGCCCGTTAAATACGGTTAACTTCTTGATGTAATATTTTAACGCGACTGTACCATAAATAAAGTACAGTCCGTCACGACTAGAAACAAATATACAAAGGGTGAAGTGAGAGAAATATTCGCCTTAATATGTAAATTATTGGTCTATGGTATGCACTCCCATAACCGCCCACTTAACGATATCAAAACAAAGAATTTTGCTTTTACAATTCAATTATGAAAGAAAACAATGATAAATGCAACCAAATCATCGTATTATTTTTCAAACTGAAAAATAAATAATTCAACGAACGTGGTAATTATTAAACTTTGAATATTCTACTAACATTTATTTTCGGTATTATTTAACCAAATATATTTCAAACAGCATCAACAAAATCTGCATTCCATTCATACAATATCAATGGAACGTCGTACCGCTATTACCATACTAAACGTAGCTTATTAATCTCCAGAAAATACTAAACCAAAAATAACTTCTTTTCTAGAACGTAGTTTCAAGCAGTAGCGCTTACTCTCAGTTTAATTCACTTCAAAACAATCGTTCCCATACAGTTGGTTAACTTCTCCATAAAAACTTTACAACTATATCCATTTACATATACTCGTATATGCCCATAACATTTGATTTCTTAAACTAATTATTGGTTTTTAATCATACTAAATCATTAAACTTACGGCTGTAAATTAACAAAGTTTTTAATTTTTTTTTGAAAACTGCATCCAGAATACCCCAAAAAGGGAGTATTAAATATATCAAGATATAAAACGGATGAGTCTAAATATTAACACTATGTTACACCTATTACTTTTATTATATTACGTCACTACATTTTTGATATGATTATTTATTTAATTCAATTAATACGTCGTATTATAATTTGTACCAAATAATTAACAATTTACCTTAGTCTTTACTTAGAAAATTTATTTAATTATAAAACAAACAAATTATTTAGAAAAACTTCTATCAAAATAAAAAGTTTCATCAATCAAGTATATGTTTATCATTTTCTAAATACAGATTACCACAGCTTTTTAAAGGTAGCGGTAATTTATTGATTTATTTTCTACTCGCATGAGTAGGTTTTTGTGTTCAAACAATTTAATGTTGAGAGTAAGAACATAGCATTCAATCCTGTCTTTCGCTGAAGCTATACATTTAAATTCAAAAAAAGTTTTGCTTTACATACGAAATAAAAATCTTCAAACATTTATAACAAAAAGGAACTGAAAGCAATTAAAACTCCTTTAACAATGATCTATATATGTTAGGGAGATTGCTCCCACCATATAGATCTAAATATATTGTTTATTGTTTAATTTAAAAGTATTAACAGTAAAAAATAGGGCTACTTGAAAACGATGAAATTAAATACTTAGGTATGCATTTGGACCGAAGGCTCACCTGGCGAATATATGGACAAAAAGTAAACAACTTGGTTTGAAATTACGGAGATTATTTTGGCACTTAGGCAGTAGATCCCAACTTTCTTTGGAAAATAAGGTTCTGTTATATAAAGTTGTATTAAAGCCAGTCTGGAGTTACGGGGTGCAGCTATGGGGTACAGTTAGTACAACCAACCTCGACATGATACAAAGGTTTTAGTCAAAATGTCTGCGACTGATCACTGGAGCTCCATGGTATGTTACCAACGAAATTATACATGAAGACTTTAACATCCCTTTTTTAAAGATAAAATTAAAACCCGTATTACTAAACATCTGGAAAAATTGGAAAGACATAAAAATTCATCTGCTATCTATATTCTTGGCTATAGCGACGAAATGTACAGACTAAAACGTTTCAAAAGATTATATTTACCGACTCGATTCACGTAACAGACAATCATCACAGTCATCTTAGTCATTATATTCACTATCGTCTCTTTATTTAACAATATCAAAATATAATTAAATACTAAGTTTGCTTTTATATATTTTTTTATCTTTTTAATGCACACTACTTGGGTGTTGCATTTGTGTACTTTCAATGTTAAATTCACATATTGTTGTAATTTTTGCTTAAAGTGTGTTAATATTTAAGAGCGGCAGAGAGTAATTTAAAGTCGATCCAGGCCTTTCAATCAAAATTCTTCAGACTTCCTTCTAGCACTACTTTTTATGTAAGCAATAAAAACCTCTACGACGATTTCAAAATTCCGACAGTAGACGAGCTAACCGCATCCTAGTATCGTACATTTCACGAAAGACTAGATGACCATCGAAACTAACTAGCCCGTGATCTAGCTACAAGGAACTTCCCAACTGTGCGACTTTTAAAGCGAAAATGGAGTAGAGACCTCTTGGTCTGAATAACGGATTATACCCGAAGTTTTAAACGGAGAATGTACCACTAGGTACCTCTTCTCCTTAAAGTGAAATTCCCCACTACCATTTAAATATCATATAAGGAAGTTGTGCAGCCAATGTACAGTACCATAATAAAAATACAAGACAAAAAAATTCAACATGCGTACCGTAGGGTTTAATAAATAAATGAATGAGTTTTTACATAAAAAATTATGGAAGCAAATTAGAGATTAATTACGGTGTTAAAATATTTTAAATTTCAAGTGATAAATTAGTAAGTAATTTAATTTTTTTTAAATGTACAAAAAATAAAAGTTCCACCAGCACATTACGGAGTGAATGAATGATAAAAAAATAATGATTAGATTGAAGATACTACACAGAGAAAGTTCGTTCTGTAATTTATGACTAGCATAGAGAAAGTGTAGGCTTGTATGTCGTATGTGACATTGGATGCGGTCGAGTGTGTTAGAAAATGAGTAGACGGTAAGTACCTCAGCAACGTAGAAGGGTTGGCGTTCCGAGAAAAGGAAGAATGTTTTCGTGGAGGGTAGTCGGGAGGAGTAGAGGAGGTCACTCAATCTATCTAATGCCACCACAGTTGGGACCAACAAGAAAGAGAGAGAGAAAAGGGCACCGAATGATAAGACAGATAAGAAATAGTGTGCGAGTGAAACCGAGGATACTGAAGAAAGAGATGAAGATATATAGTGATAGACAAACAGACAGATAGGGATATGGGAGACGGCTAATGAATTAAACTGTATAACCCTAGTGACCTTAAACAGAAAGAGTGGACAGATAGCCCTTAGCCTCTGAGGCAGTTGGCCAGTAGATTCAACCGCTCACTCATTGGCTATATCGTTCCTTCTTGCACACACGCTCTCCCTTTCTCCCTTGTGTCCAATGGCTTTAGGACACATGACTACTATCTTACTTACTGCCCTTAACTATACTACGAGTATATCCAACCACCACCTCTTTACCAACTTCCCCTCCCTTTAATTCACTATCCTATACCCAACGTCAATCTTAAATCTACTTGTTAAGCCTCTAATCTTGTACAAAACAATCTTTCCAAGATGTAATTAATGTCAGATTAGAGACAAACTTCTACTAATTTGAAACTAAATATACCTTACATGTAATGTTTGCAACGAACACGACGATAAAAATACACAGATTCATAAAATGGAATCCTGTAGGTAATAAAATCCTTAAAGGGTGTTTGCGACTATTTCTGATTTAATGTGGTATCAAAAACCTTCTCAAGCTGTTAACATAAAATATAATGTAAGAGAGTTTATGTATTTATTTATAAAAAGTGAATAAGCAGAACAAATGGGTAATCATTGTCGCTTGGGTATATGAAACATTATTAATCATTATTAACATCATTAAATATAATATTATAACAACAATATAACATTATTAAAATTATCATCCCCTTTCTTAACAAATATTCTAGGGAAACGATGAGATATGTACACAGGTATACCATTGGTCATGATAAAATCCTAAGGAGACCAGCACCACCGAGCTTGGTGTGTTGTTTGACTCCAAGATATTATTCCGTGAGCAAATTGCTTCGATAGCTGTAAAAGCTCGAAGGAATTTAGGACTCATAGCTTGGATTGGTCGTGATTTTAAATTTGAAAAGTTAGTACTTAGACTGTAAAAGAGCCTTGTGCGTCCAGTTCTCGAATATTGTTCGATGGATGGAATTATAGAAGAGACGTCATAGATGAGGAACTGAAGAATGTGCAGAAAAGACTAATTTATAAGTTGGAGAATAGAACTGGTAGAAAATTTAATAGCTATGAGGACGCACTCTAATTCTACGGACTTCAAAGTCTGAGCGCGTGACGTAGAATGTTGGAAGTTCTGGACTTTTACAACATTCTACATTCACTGGTTGATATTCCTGCTTCCTTGAAGATATTTCTGAGGGTGCCTTGAACAACTTTAAGAAATATCAGATCGGTTACTGAAGTAAAATAGCTCAAATTAATAGTGTATAGCAACAACAAATGATATAAACGGAGTAGTAGATTTGTTTCACAGAGATACCAAAATTAAAGAAAAATTTCACAAAATACTGTGAATATTACGTAATGTTTATGTTATCTTTTCTGTTTTATGTTCCTCGTGTGTGTGGTATGTGTTGGGCTCGGCAGCTGATTTTTTTTTCTGGTGAAAGAGAAAATTACAATAGTAAGAACATAATGGTGCAGCATACCTGCACCATTATAGAATTTTGCATTGGCAATATTCTATTGCTGTTCTACTGTACCACCTCGCAACCTTGCAGCTAGCCATAATAGTGGGTGGAGACGGCGGAAGTAGGGAAGTTTGGGAGTACCCTCGCCTAAAAATATTAACATAGCTCATTATTATGAAAATTACATTACGTCGAGAGTTTTCCTGCCTTACCTTATCAATATGTACCTTATCTTATCGGACTAGATACTTAAAAATTTGAATAGAAAAAATTTGAGAAAATTGAAAAACTAAGAAACACTTGCAATGAAAATAACAATAATACTATACTACTTAATAAAAAAAATTAAAATTAAAAAAAATACCAGAAGGATGCTTTACTTATAACAAAAAGTTTACCTTACGTGCTCCTACATAATACATAAAAACATACAAAGAAATTTACTGTTCACACCAAATTTTAAAAAGAGCAGCTAAAATTTTGATTTTTTTGGTTCGTCCAAAGAAACTACACAACAGTCATGCCCATAACAGAATCATTGAAAGAAAATTTGAAGATCGGTTAAGATAATGCGGAAATCTAGATGAACGCAATAAGGGTTTAGAAATAATAAATAATAATATTAATAATTTATTCATTCCCATACATATTACAAATTAAAAAAAAGAAATTAATCTAATACAAAATTTCCTACATTTACTTCTATACTGTTAATAAAAATACTACAATTCGACGTATAAATCGAAGTGGACATCATTTACTTGGGTTCCAAACCGAAAAATGTAGGTTAAAAATTTAGGCTAAAGGTAAAAGAATAATATTATTAATATACGAAGGCCAGGTTACAACAAGGAATTAAAAGTAGGCATATATTTAAAAAAATAAATCCTGGTTTGATACCAGTAGCGATTAGATTACCTAAAGTTAAACTGTATATAGTACAATAATCTGAAGGTGTAGGTTACAATAAATTCAGTAAGCAAATATTTGAAACGAAGAGGAAGAAAGAGTCAAGAATAATTCATTGAGGGTCATTTCCCTAGCGACCATGTCAGGTTGGGCTCGGGTGCGAATGCCTTTGTTGACATGAGACAATCAATTATTGAATCCAGTACTAAAACCAATTCAGACCGTAAAAACAAAACAACTTCTTTTCACTTAGTTCCACATTGTAAATATACATTGAATACTAAAAATTACTGCATATTTTTGAAACATATTCTTTAATTATTCCTGTTAAAAAAATAACAAATTTGCTGAAAGATGTGGTGTAATGTGTGGTGGAAAGAAGAAGCTGATAACCAATGTAAAGATTCATATTATGTTTGGTTAGAAAGTATGTGTGTTTTAATTTGTGTGTATTTAAAATGTTTACTTCAGTGCTATCATTATTTTGTTTAATTATTGGCCTAATGTATTTTTTAAGTCAACCCTGAATGAAGTAGTACATTATCTGTTATATTTTGTCTTCAATCCCATCCGTAGAACTACAGGTATGAGTATTTTATGAATTTTTTAATTAAGTCATTTATAGATTTGTCAGTTTTTCTGTGGAATGGTATTAGTGTTTTTCAATATGTTTATCAGTAAGAATGGTTATTGAGTAAAGTGTATTTCGTATGTACCAAAACGAGTTAGTTATTGAACTGCTTGTATGCGAACTCAATTGTAGTGAGCTGTAGAACCGTATATTTGACATGTGTTATGTCGAAACAGGCTTTAACAAGTTAGTAGACCTACAGACAGAAAATTTTGTTTTAATAATAAGTGAGAATCGTTGTTCTGTTTGATAATGTTTATTGCTTCAGTTTAATATGACAGGACGTTTATCAAGTACAACTCCAAAATATTTAACCTGATTTGTTTTTGTAACATTTTTTATTGAACATTTAGAATCTGTTATTACAATATTATAACAATTTCTAAATATGACTACAGGTTCCAAAACTTAAATAATTACTTGCTGGATCTTGAAGTCATCGCTACAGTCCTATAATTGTCCAAAAAGACTCAATCAGACGTGTTTTTAAACGTCTGCGCTGAGTACTCGGTAGCGCCCTGGTGTACATGTTTAGTATGAAGGTGTTGTTATGTACTAATTCAAATTTGTCGTGCATCGCTTGTATTGTTCCGCGAAGTCAGTTACGTATGATACTTTAAGTCTTTGTGTAACATAAGGATGGTGACATAAGAGTTTGATAGGGTACCACAAGGAAGTGTATTACACAAACGCTATTTTCTGTAAATATTAGCGACACACAAACTTATATCCATAAGACTATGAACATGTTTGCTGATTATATGGCAGTTCTTGCGGTAGATGACGATCCTGAAATTACAACTTCAAAAACATAAATCCATTTAGACCTGATGGAGCTATGGCTTAAATTATGGAAAATAAAAATTAATGAAAACCAAAATAACGTATATTCTTAGGCGACAAAACTGCCCAACTGTTTACTCTTCTTCTTCTTCTCTTCGCGGGTTAGGCATTTCTACCTGTCCCGGTGCCCATCTTTTCTTTGGCCTGCCAATATCTCTACTTCCCCCTGATTTGTATCTTCTCGCTACACTAGGCAAGCAGCTTTCTGGCATTCTATTTAAATGATCGACCCATTGGGCATAATACAATTTTATTTTTTCGTTGAGTGAAAAAATTCCCAATTCTTGCCCAACTTCTTTCCCAACTGTTTACATTAACAAAATTCTGACACATTATACTCACACACGCTATCTAGGCTTACACTTACGAAAGAAAACTTACATGGAACGCACAAGTAACAAACACACGTCACAAACTCAAAACACGTTTCTATCAACAGAAACCCTTACTCGATAGACGTTCTAAATTAAACATTTCACATAAATTAACAATTTACAAGACCAAACTAGACATAATTATGTAGTTCAACTTTGGGGATCTGCTAAACCTTCACATATGAAAAGTACACAAGCGGTTCTAAATAAGATTTTACGAGTGATGCTCCTTATACGACGCAAACCTGATTTGATTGAAGAATTTCAGTTATTTATGAAAACACGCGAACAGGTACTGTATAAATAAATAAAATTAATTGAAATATTTTTGTTAGATGTAGCCAACAACTTCAATATTCCAGTTTTGGTAACTTTACAGAAAAGGCCTTTCATGAGAATTCAATTAAGACGGTAAGGAATCTAAATTACATTCAAAAAAGTTAGAAAGTTTTATGCGAGTACATATAATATATAATAAAGTACATAACTAGTACATAATATAGAAAAGGAGAATATAAAAATTTTAATGAAGTGTAGATTTTATTAAGGTGCAATATCCATTGAAATTTATTTGAAAAGTTATTACGTAGTTTATTAAGAAGAAGCCTACGGAAGGATGATTATTAGTAAAAAAATCAATACAGTATATCTGAGAAGTTATTTTAAGCGAGAAAAGTTTTATAAGAAGTTATGGAAATGTGTAGACGCACTCACCGACGAAGAAGCTCAGTAAACTTTTTCAAGCAATAAAAATTTGTTTCTTTTCGGTTTTAAAAACTCATAAAATTAGTAAATAGATAAGTTATACTGCAAGTATTAATGCAATATTTATTGTAGTTTTCTGTTATAGGAAAAGTTTATAAAACAAATTATATAAAAATAATAAATGCAAGTTTACGTTACTGAGCTGTCAAATAAATATTTACCTATTTTATTTTGTAGCTTAATGTTGTTTCTATTATAATTTCAATGCTGTCCGAAAAATTTCCGGAAGACTTCAATCATCGTAAACCAGTTCATTGTTACTGATGTTCATTTTTAAAATAAGACCTTATTCAAGTACGGCTACTACGTAGGAGTTAAGAAATGATTCACTGAATTTTTTAAATAGTTAAATTATTTTTATTTAATATTTTATCCCTGTACTTATTTTTGGGATATAAATAGTAAAATGACTTCAATTAAACATTTCATTGGAAAACAAAATTGTGAAAAATCATGTGTTTGGTTTTGCAATTAAGATTTGTGCAAAGGGAATAATTTATCCGTGTTTTTTGTAAGGAAAATTATATTTTTATATTAACTGAAGTACTGAGTACAAATAACTGTAACTAGTATGAGAATTCTATCCAGTCTGAAGAGATGCGCTTTTTGAGAAGCGTTAATGGCTGTTGAAGAATAAATCTGTTCAAATACGAGGATATACGGCAAGAATTAGGTGTTAGTTTCTTTTAAGGAGACAGTAAGAGCCGCTGAAAATGGACGGATCGTCTTCAAAGAATATCTCCACATAGGATTTATAGACTGGTCAACGGCGCTTTCCGGTTGGCTTATACCTACTGCAAGGTTTGATACGGTGCGACTAGGTGGATACTGTAACAGGTCCTGGGACGTAATCCTTGAAATATAGAAGAATAAAAGTTAATATTGAAATTACCTCCGAATGTAAATTTGAACATTATGAAACATGATGATAATGGAGTTCAAATATTTAAAAAATGTATATATATATATATATGCCTACACTTGACGCGAGACTTAATCTGTTTTTCATAGAATCGGATGAATGGTTGACACTTAAAATGTAACCAAAAAATAGGTTTCGAAAATTTTTACAATTTTTTATAATAACTCGGGTAGGCTACTCCGTCCGCCTTCTATTAATATTCCTAACTTCATCTTTTTCAAACAATCGATTTTTGTTCAACGATTTTTTCCTAAAACACAATAATTTCTTATAGGGAAAATACTGACAAAAATATTACAAAATTATTAAATTAAATTATTAAAATATTACAAAAATAAAAAATCGAAAAAAATAAAAAAAATACTAACACAAATAAATCAAAAATCAATATCAAGTATTATCAAGTAGTATCAAGTAGCCTATTATCATTGTCGTTGTCAAGACAATCGTCAAAAAAATCAAAATAGAGTAAAATACACCAGTATTTCTGCAAAAACTAAAACTTGGCCTTTTATCTTTGTTTATTTAACGTCACATCAACTACAGTGGTCATTAGCGACGACTTTGGGTTGTAACTATGAAGGATGAAATTATTTTTTTTTGTAAATTACGAAAATATGCCGTGCCTGAGTGGGATTCTAACCCAAGACCGCATGATGAGAGGCGAGCACGATACTAACTATGCCAATGCGGCCGGCCTTTTCTTTTCCAGATACTACTAATAAATAAAATCTTCCTTGGTAAGCAAATTAAAATTTAATTTTTATTACTATCTACCCCTTAAGTGCAAGTGGTCGTTTTATAAATACTTCAGTTTCACGATTCAACTCCTCAGGAACAACTTCACTGAATTTCAGCTTTATAGTTAATCGCGAAGTTCGAAAATTATTGGTCAGTAGTTGATTCGATCAGCCATTTAGTGACGGCTTTTGCATTCTTATATAGAGAATATTAAAGGAAAAAGAAAAAGTATAAATAAATTATAAATTTAAATTACTGTTGCTAGCTAAACAATGTATAAATTTAAAAGATAGCAGATGGAATTTGTAAGTAGACAAACGTGTCAATAAACAAATATTTAACAGTTATAAAGAATATCTTAGTAATAATATAATTACAAAATTATTTCAATAAAAACGTATGATTTAGCACGAAGGAAACTAAAAAGTCAAACGAAATAAGACTTGTACGCAATTAAAGAATTTATAAATTTTTGTAAGTAATTTCTGTGATACCGATGGTAGAAGTAAAAGGATAATATTATGTTTATTTAAAAAATAATAATTTAGCCATTGTACATAAATTGTAATAAGAATAGAATAAACTATTATTTCTTCCTATTTATATCTTTCATCAGAAACATTTCAACGTCGATTTTCACTTATTGCCACGTGCTCTATCGTTTTACGAGAAGCTCAAGTAAAAAAAGTAAAGAATCCTTTCCCATAATATTTCCTTCCACATACGTTTCCGAATCGTAGTTGTCCTCTCTGAACCTTTTTCTATGATACCGTTCTTTTTCGTTCACTCCTTCTGTTGCCAGTTTCAGAACACCACTCAAAATCCCATTCAATCACATACTCATATTTTACTGCATCCATTTTGATACAACAGTTCCTACAGTACTTTTCTATCATCATACTTTTAAAACATACACAAACACAATACTTTACACGTTTATTTTCTCTATGAATGTAATAAGAGTTCGTTGTAAAAAGAAATTCAATCACAAACAATCAAGAGGAGGAAATAAACTGTTACGAAATTGTTCATATTTCAAAAAGGAAACAACTTTTTAAGTCATTTCCGTTTTCTAAAAATAAATATATAAAAAAAGAATATAAAAAGAACGTATTACAACACTGCGAACCTGGATCAAATCTGAATAATATGATTTAATTTTCATTACAAACGTACTTCTTGCTATAATTTTTTTTAATACAGACAAAAAATGTTCACACCGTGCTAGTTTACTAGGGCTAGTCAATTGCGTGACCTTTTCTCCTCTACTAGCGCTAGTAAAATCAAACATGTTCAAAATCACTAGCGCTTTAACTAAACTAGCTGCTAGTTGTTCGTTCCCACGACGCTAGTACTAGCTGCCAGTCTACTAGTAGCTAGTGGGAATAGGCCGTAAGAATCTTAATGCCGATTTTCGAAATTAAAAATCTTGAGGAGGTACAAAAATAATACGTACTGCTTTAAAGTTATACTCTTTCTTTTCCTAAGGAGCTCATAGTGAAAATTTACATGATTACTTTTATTTGTATCACTTAAAGAATAAGCATGCCCATTTTTGAACTGTAGCGTTTCGGGAAAACGTTTTCTTCTTGTTCGTGTCATGGATTAGGTCTTCCGACCTGTTCCGACTTCTTTGCTCATCTTTTTCACGGTCTACCTACACCTCTCCGTCCACCAGTTGTGTAGTTTACTGCCTTTTTCGCCCATCTATCTTCACTTATACGTTTTAAATGTTCCTCCCACCTCTCACTGTATTTGTCAACTGTTTTTAATAACGGGGGGGCATGTAATTGGGCCTGGATTTCCTCATTCTTAATGTGGTTTATCACACTAACCTTCTGAACTCTTCTCAAAAACTGCATTTTAAAATAGAAAAACAGAAAAACATAGGAAAAACATAGAAATAATATTTATTAAGTTAGGGTAGCTATCTATTATAACCCCGTAGGAAAAATTTATCAAAATGAAAACACTCTAGTTTTTCTGTCCAAAATCTACGGAAAAATCTTCCCGAATTACAGCATTTTCGATTATTGGGAAATTAGAGAAATAGTGATGGATGAAAGGGTAAGTCAGTCAGTCAAAACTACAATAAACTAAAACTACAGTATAACATAAATATTTCGGAAAACTTAAAACAAAACGCACAATTTCAGTTTTATAAACAACTAACTACATAACTGAAGTAATAAAGTACTATTTTTTTTTAATTACTAATTCTAACATTGAATAAACCTTCTAGAAATCTGATAAATACGATATGTTTAAAAAATACACTTGTGCAAAAACTACTTAAAATATAATATAGAAATTCTGTATCGATAATTTAATTACACATTCACAATTTGCATTGTTCACGGAGAATAGACTTGAATGATGCTACAAAACGTTTCGAAGTTATTAAAACTCACAGTGTATGTAGAGTGCAATTAACTGATAAATAATTACTAAAGTCAACGAGATTCAATTTATTTGATAGCATTTAAAATCGAAAATAAA
Source organism: Catonia carolina (assembly GCA_035578175.1). Taxonomy (NCBI): domain Eukaryota; kingdom Metazoa; phylum Arthropoda; class Insecta; order Hemiptera; family Achilidae; genus Catonia; species Catonia carolina. Next base: position 91,077,825 of record JAQMRL010000002.1, read on the forward strand.
ACGAAATTTTATACCGAAATATACGTGATTTTATTGTAGGCCTACATACACAGTAAAAAAAATTAGGAAATTATTCAATTTTTTTAATATTTTGGAATGTTAAAAGAAGCTCATATTTTTCGGCGAGGACTCTGATTGGTGAACTAAAATATTTTTGAAAAAAATTACTTTCGAAATCCATCGTAAATTATGTAGAAATATGTTCCAATTATTATATAGGGCCCTACTAACAAATCATATGTAAATAAACAAATAAATAAATAATTTTTTTGATTGAGACATAATACCTGCAGTAGTCATAATATTAAAGAAAACATACAAAAATTACATGTTTATACTACAACGTACATTAAAATGATTTATAAATTTATTATCATTTCTATTTTCTTATTCACTGAAATTTTTCCCAAAGTAGTGGAAATAAATATACAGTATGGATAATAACCATAGGCCACGATGTATATAAACTTTTAGTTCACAAATATCGTAAGTAAGTTCAGAGTTATCTTTGAATTTTACTTACTATTACTTTCATAATGTCCCATACGACAGCTAATCGATTTCAGAAAAATCGTTTTCAGAAAATTAAATGATTAATCATTTCAACTCCTTTTTTTGTTATTTGAGCTGATAGTTTTGAATGAAATTTTCATCCTGTTCCTAACAGTGATCTTAAGATTAATACGGTTTTTTAGTTCTACGTTCAACTGTTTTGCATAGAAATGCTAACGCAGATGATGAAGGGCGATAGATAAATGGTGAATACATGCTAGTGCTGACCGGAAATCGAACCTGGGACCTCTGGCACAAAATCCAGATGCGTTGACTTCTACGCCACAGCCGGGTGAGAATTTCTTCAATGGCAAATATCAATAGCTTACTTAATTATATTATTATTATTATCTTATATATTATTTATACATGGGAATAGTATTACGAGAACTTCAATTATTGATTGTACTACTTAAAGTAAAATTAAACAAAAATAATTTAAAAGAGCTGTTATAAATTCTCAAGTACGTTTTATTTTATTGGTTACCATACCTGAAACACGTAACAGGTAATATTATTTCTTAAATGAAAAATTTAATATAAAATAATTTTTTTCAAGGAATATGAATCATTTTTACCAGGTAACCCTGTTCAATTGCACACCTCAATCATTAAAAGCGGCGCTACAGTAACAAAAAAATTGACTGGTTCAGATATCCCCCACAAAAATTAGTTGAAATATAAAATTTTTGCATTTAATTTTTTTAATTTTATCTCTTTTTGGTTTCATGAGGTCTTAGCAAGTAGTTGATATAATTTTTTGAGACAAATTAACAATAATATAACAACAAAATATTTATAATTGGAACATATAGCGACAATATCGAAGAAGGGCATGGTTCGCGAATTTTCTAGTAAAATGGTGATATGTTCATAAAATGGTAAAGATAATAGAGTGAATAGATAATAGAGTGGAAAAGTAACATTAGGGTGGCTATAAAGGGATGCCTATTCATGAAAGTTGTTTGAAAGGACTGCGCTATTGTGTTGTTGTTGTAAAACTATTTCTGAAAAGGTCGGCCTGTAACAACTTTTATTTTATTTACAATAAGATCTATTGTTGACTTGTTTACAATAGATTTTTCTAGCACTCATTTATAAAGTTTTTTTTGTGCTTTATTATTTGTATCGAATCTCGGTGTTTTTCGGGAAGATTCTTTTTTGATTCACTATATAAAGAGACCCCCGAGCGCGGTCAGTGAGTTAGTATTCGTTTGATCTTTGACGAGTGGCTATCGGGCGTAGTGCAGACACGTTCCGAGCATTGTGTTGGTCAACGATTGTTATACTGTCTTGGTTTGTGTGTGCATTGTGAGAAGTTATTGTGTATTTGTATTAAATTCAGTTTTTGTGTATTCAGTTTCATTTTGTATGTGTATTCTATAAAATTTATTGTAAGTAGTGCTAAGTAAATTATTAAGTTATTTATTGTATTACTTTATTATAATTAGTTTGTTGTTTATTTTGTAAATCTTTTAGTGTAATAAATATTTGTAATTGTAAACTTTAGTGTATTAATTATTTAATAACGTAGATCCCGAAACGGACCTTAGCGATAAGTGTCACAATATTATACTAACTCGCCAATTGTAAGAACAATTTAATCTAGTAAAATTTCATTGAGCCGTTCAAGAATTAATTTGAATAATTATAATATAAATGTAAATACCATCTGAGTAAAAAAATGAAACAAAACAATTATTACTACTAAAATGAAAAAATGAAATGAAAGCTTTTTAAGTAACATCACAATAACCGTTAAGAAAGTTACAAGTGCAACATGGAAAAAAACAAAATACAAAATTCTATTGAATATAAACTTGTATAAAAATAACCATTGCATGACTAAAATGTAACGTGTAATTTATTATAAATTTACCTTCTTCATAGGGTAAGTTCAATTATAGTACATAACTACAAATAAGCAGAAAAATTCCAGAAATACTACAAAATAACATCAATTTATGTTTTAATAGAAATTTTGTCGTTATTTCTTTTCTGAACTCTTATTTGTAAATTCTGTACGAACACGAAAGCATCAATGCTTTTAAAGAAGCATTTATAAACTATTTTACATGCCAATTCAACGACAAAATTCATGATGTGCTACACGAAAACGTAACAACTGACACATATATACGGTTCTTTATTACACTATAAATGAATTTATTAAGAGTACTTGAAGTTTAAGAAAACGTAAGATTCAAATAAAAACGAAAACTGCAGGATTTCTTACAAGAACCAAGTAATCCAGATAGCCAAAATATTTTTCTAGGTTACATAGGGCAAACTCACAAAAATTAGTAGTAGTTCGCCAAATGCATACAAACTGGCTGACGGAAAATCCTCCCTAAAGACTAAAGAGACCGTGGAACAAATATTTTCTCAGGCCTGGATACATTATACCTTCATTAATATCTTTAATAAAACAATCTGAAAAATTTATGCTAAAGAACATTGATATTTTTGTTATTGAAAGTAGCACTAACGGATAATCTCCTTATTCAAGTCATTCATGTAACTTGTTCAAATAAGGAGAAAGAAAAGTTAACTTATTAATGCGTGAAAAAGTAAGCAACAAGGGATGTATAAAGAGGGGGAAGTACAGACTTAATCAGGATTTTCCCAAGGAGGGAATAAGATAAAAGATGTATGTTAAAAAATGTCATCATTAAATAATTTTCTGTCTTTGTTCACCGTAACCAAGTTTTTATCCTGCGTAAGGTGCTGAAAGATTATCTTTCGATAGATCTTTTTTTTGCACGTTGTGAGATAAGTATTGCCCGTTTTATGGATGGTAGAACAGTTGCGTTTCTTTAAATAGTGCAGCTAGTTCCATGTCCATCAATTTGGTATTTGGCACATTTTCTCCTTTCCATTGGTTGTACCAAAGTTTAGCTTTACAACTGACTCACTCGCACTGATTACAGCGCTTGAATAGGCAACAGAAACAAAAGAACAAAATGATGTCTACCCGTCACGACGAAAACATGGTTTCATGCGAAGCAATACAATTCCTATTGAGCTATAATTTTTTGTTTTACTAAATGAGCCTGAGGGCAAGCGCCCCACCCAGCCTGCGCCTATGGAGGAGGACTGTTTCAGCAGAAGTTTAGATATTGTTCACTTAAAAAAGTCGTACAGTTTAAACCATTCGCCATAAAATATTAGGAAATAATACAGGAAAAATAAAGATTACAAAACAGCATATTTTTCGAAGACATTTTGTTTCAACTATTTCGGCTTATCTGTTACATTTAACATTTAAATAACAGATTTTAGGAATCTACTGTGTTTTTAAGCTTCATGTAAAATGTCATTTTAACTGTTTACAGTATATTTTCAACATCATGATTTGTCACTGACAACAACACTTTATAAATTGGTTGGAATTTGCCGTCAAAATGTCACGTTGTAGAAAACTGTACAGAAAGAATAGAACAACATTAATGACTTAATTAATGACTTTTTAAAAATTGTAACATTAATTAGTGATATACGAACATGTCCATCAACGAGTTTGTATGAACTTGGGTAAATTATGAAGGGAAATGACAGGAGTAAATTAATCGTGAAACAGTAAAATCATGGTAATATTTTCATTTAGAATCGGATAAATTTTACCATTTCTAGGTAAAATATATATTTAAAAAATCGTACCACGATATGGTTGAAATACTCTGATAATTTTCTTTCAATTGTTTGTTTGAAAAACTTGAGAAAAAAGGAAACCGGAAATTTAATAAGAAACTGAGAAATTTACGGAAAAAGAATTGAATATTTCACACAAGTAGGCTACAATCAAAAAGGAGAAATAAGAAAGGGTAAAAATGGGAGTAGAATACAGGAAGATGTATTTTCATCGATTCAGACATGCAAATACGGTTAGGTTGTAGGTACTGATAGGGAGAAGGCAGAGCAAGTAGATGGGGGAAAGGATAACACACTAGTATAATATAGGATACTGTCAGGTCAGTCTCTGTCCCGCCACAATTTTCCCCATCCATACCTTACGTTACTGCACCGAGATGCAGGTATCGTTCGTTGCATATACAACAGTAGGTACAATGCATGCCACCGTACAACATAATGAGGCATAACCTTTATACGTCACGTGCATTGTTAAGCAAGATATTATACCTTATGTGACGTCACGTCATTAAATTAATGGTCAACATGCACTGCAGCTAACAAAGAGAAATCCGCTGACGTTTTGTCAGTAATTTATACAACAATGAAAAAACGAATTAACTTGATAAACCGTTAGTGTAAAAAATATTTTAAAATATTAGTTACGATTTAAACTAATGCAACTAATATTGTAGTAATTAGAAGTGAAATTAAACATAAATAACTAAATTAAGGTAAGAAACTAAACTAAATGAAAATAGGGAATCAAACTGTTGTTTTCTTTTCTTGAAATCACAAACAGACAAGAAAGCTAATACAGTAAATTCACAAATATCCGTCTTGTACTAGACTTCACTATATGTAAAACCGTCTTGACTATAATGTAATTCCGTTCTATCCGTCCGTTTATAATTATTTTTTATACAGAATTATGTATACATATCTATAATTTCTTAACACGGTGTAATTCTCATGATGTAGTCAGTTTTTTTAATATAAATATAAACATTAAGCAAAGATGACAGAAGTCTGAATAATAACGTTCCTTGATATTCGTACTCAGCAGTGAGTTTCAGAAAACGCTAAGTTCGGAACATAAAACAAAACTAAACTAGACTCTAAAACTGCACATTAATATCTTGATGTGGAGTAGTTGAAGCGGAAGGTGGCAACGACCATGATGGAAATGACAATGATGCCGATCATGAGAATGACGATGATTAACGACGATTAATAGTCGAAGTAGAAAAAATAAATGCTTTGAATGATTAACAAAATCGTTAAGTCCAATATGTTAAAACGTTTCAGTCTGTAAATATCTTTGCTGTTGTCGAGGAAATTGCGAAAGGATCTTGATTCTCTTCTAACTTTTCAAATGTTTCTCGTTACATTGTTTATTTTCTTCTTTTATGAAGGGCAGGTTTAAATCGTTCAATATTTCATTGGTTATGTACCTTTGGGTTCAAGTGATCATTCTCAGGAATTTTGAGTGACAACCCTGCAGTATTTCTGTATTAGATGAACTAGTTGCACCCCGTAACAATAATCCAAGTCCAAACTGGTTTGAGAATGACGTTGTACAAGAGACTTTATTTTCAAAAGAAAGTTGAGATTTACTAAGACCCAGAAAAAGTGGCGTAACTTCAGTCCTTGTTTTCTGTTCATCCATATACGACTAAAACAGAAATTTCTTATGATAAAGAAGAGGAGGTAGCGTGATATTGAGACAGAAACAAAAACGTGAGAATTCACAAATGTAAAAGTTTTGTCAAACAGTATTCTATGAAAAGAAAACGTCACACAGTAGAAAAACAACTATAAATTAATTTCTTTTTAAATCCGAGTAAATAGTCAATTACACAATTTCAGGTTTGCGATCGAGATAAATTATTTTTAATTTTGTTTGATAACATTTTTCTATTTGGAATTTAGTAATGTTACTTCATATTTTAAGAGTAAACCTTTTTTATGTATTAACTGTTTCATTTTCAAGTTTTTATGTAATTTTTCTCTTATTACTTTGTAAATAAAGATCATTTAATATAAAACTCACAACAGAAATATAACATATAACAAGATTGCTTTTAAACACTTCCGTTTAATCCGTCTTTCCCGGTCATTTAATATCCAACCGTTTACAACTGATAGTCTGGATCTGTATCGGTTTTCTTTTACTTTATTTTCTTAATTTATTCACAAATAAATTTATAATTTAATAAAATAACTATAAAATAATTTATAATTTGTTCAAAAATTATTTTTTACTGTCGTAAGTTTGTGATAATAATTTTAAATAATTAATTTTTAGTTTTCTTCATAAAAACTCTATGCTTTGAATGAATTAGAAAAGAACGTTATCCGTCAACAAATTGTGATAACCTTAAATTTACTTAATAAAGTAAATATTGAAGTAAAATAATTTGTTTAGTGAATATTCAATATCCGTTTACACGGTTGAATAAAATTTTATGTAAAATTAACGTTGTAATTAAATATTGTTTACATAAACAAAACGGTTTACTAAGATATGAAAATAATTTTATGTAATATAAGACCAATTTGGCAGAAAATTAGAAAATTGAAGCAGACATTAAACCAAGAGTTAAATAAACTGAGAAAATAATTCTATAGATGACAAGGAAAGGTCGTAAAAGTTATTTTGTTCAGTAACCACAAAGCAAAATTTTGTTAAGTAACAAAGTTTGTGTTTATTTATTTAATTAAATACAATCTAATACCATCATTATTATTGCGTTTTGAAACTTTAGTAATATCTTAAAGAACACAAAACAATATCAATAAAGTTTTAAAGTATCAACAATAATAATAGCAACAACAGCGGTTGTAACTTCAAACCTCAAACTTCAAAGAAGAAAGACTTTCAAATAGTAATTATAACAGGATGAGAGAAATTATCTACAATTTCCTTCCCATTACGCCTATTTGCCTGAGATGGGTCGAGTTGCGTGGAAAGTTAGTTTGGCTATTAAAACTTGTGTATTACTTAAACAGTCCTGACAGAGTAAGTGAGGAACCAAATGGCAAAACAGAAATGAGAGATCCATTGAGGAAGAAAGAACGATACGGAGAAAGAACAAAAAGTGAATATTTTGAAAGCTTTCTCTATTGTTGTCAACAGAAGACAAACGATGATTACGGTTTTCCAAAGAGAACCAATGTATACCTTTCTAGGTATAGATAAATAAACCAAGGAAAAAAGTAATTTCACAAATGAAAAATTTAGATAATATTTAGACTAAAAGGTACAATTTATGTTTCAGTAATAAATTTTTGTTGTCCCGAATAGAATTATATTTTATAGAGGTTGCATTATTTTGATGAAATTTTATTACGTTACACTAATTTAAAAGAAATAAATATTTCAGGAAAAACTACGCTTTTTGTAATACTTGTTAGTATGAAATCAAGTTTTAAAAGAAATAGAATTATCCTTTGATAAATAAATATTTGTTCAGTAAAAACTATTTTTCCAACGGGATCTTGAAAAATGTAAGCAAAGAATGAAGAACAAGGAATATGAATAATAAGGTATATAGAATAAAACATACTTTTTTTAAAACTTCGAGACGAACTTAAAATTTTCAAGAACACTTGAAATATATAAATTGATTCTTGAGATAATAGAATTAGTGTTCCTATTTTACGAAATTTGTCCAAAAAATTTTCAGTTAAATATAAAATGTTGGCTTTTCAGATGACTGTTTTAATGAAAATAGTTATTTTCACAATCTGTCATATTATATAATTAATGTTTTCAGGGAAATAAAAAAGGTGGTTATCATTGCCTGTTATTCTATTCTATATTTTGAAAGATTCAAAAGTAACATTGTTGATCTACGTAACATTCATTGTTTAGTAAAGAACTACCGAATAACAAAATTACTTTGTTTAAATATCTGTTTTTTACTTTCGCTTGCCTATATAAATAGATAGGAAGGAAAGTATTGTTTTCATGTCGATTTTTCGAAATCGAGTTTTCACCGGATCTACACGTTTTCAGACCCCCTGAACCCAAAAAACATGTTTTTAGCGATTGGTCTGTGTGTGTGAACAGAATATCTCAAGAACGGAACATCGTACAAACTTGAAATTCAGAACTTAAGTTACATACCACTACCGGACCCGACACGAACATTTTCATCAAAATCGGTCTACCGGAAGTAGTAGTTTATTCGTGTAATTTTTCACTTTTTTTCGATTTTCTGAAAAACTAGTCCTACGATTTTTAAAAAATCGCCTAGTTTACTCATTTTTTTTATGCTCTACAAGATAGGGTAGGCGCCATGTTTGCTGAAATTCTCGGTGAGGCTGTTTTTACGTAAAACAATTGTTTTTTTAAGATTACGGCTTTAATATGCATTTAAGCGTAAAAATGTATATAATAAAAGTTGTAGAAAATTTAAAATTCTACAACTTTTATCTAAAACATTTTTTTGTATAACGCTTAGTTTAGCGGTAATTAGCAATTTTCTGTTTTTTTCTCACGAAAACGTGTGAAAAATCAATTTTTTAAAGATTTCGGCCTAAGTATGCAGTTCACGTCAAAAAAGTATAAAATCAAATTTGTAGGAAATTAAAATATCTACAACTTTTATTTAGAGCATTTTTCTCTGCAAAGCCTAGTTTAGTGTGAAAAAGTGATTTTCCGTATTTTTAAGCCTAACTGAGGTTAATTTTTATTTTGCGTCTTTCATTACATGATTAAAATAAGGTTATGTTTATTGAGGTTAGTTTTTTGTTTATTTCTAATGTTTTATTACCAATGTTAGGTTATATTGTTTAAATTATTGGCATTGGCAAGAGAAAGTTGTGTGAGTGTTTCATACCAGATTTTTTTTTAGTAAACTTATTTAATAAATATTGCAGGAATGACCTCGAATAAATACGCAATCAAGCAGAAATTGTAAGAAACAGCATGCTCAGAGCCGAGTAGAAGTTAAAATTTAAGATAGTTTCCGTCATTTCTCACGAATAATCTCGAAATTATCGGTACTCTCAGTACGTATCAATTATCCACTTTCGTAGTAGTTAATACTGTTTACACATAATCTGACGAACTGCTACCAACCGATAGGTTAGTAAAGGAAAAATAGGGGGAAGAACTTTTATTAGGGAAAGCGCCAACCAGATAAAGTTCAAATTTCAATGACGCAGGCCTGTAATAAAAGAGTTCAAACAATAAATTTTTATTTGTTTCGAAAATAAAACCAAACAATTATCGTTAAATTATTTGTCATCTCGTTTCCAGGAAAACTCACTTACTGTTGGAATGTTATTGGCGCTGTATCAAAAGAGGAATATAAAACCCAAAATTAAATTCTATGAAAATTTTAACATTTAATTTTAAAAGCTTCAAATTAAATGACAAGTTTAAAATTAATGAAACGTAATTAAATAAGCAAATGAAACGAAATATACAACACTTGAAACCTAAGTATTGAACGTTCATTTTGACAAAAATTTTATTTTTAGAAATCGATGAGTATTTTTCGAGAAACGTAGAAATATTTAATAATGTAATTTCATTATTGCTAAATTACTGAAATTTGGAGAAAAAATTCTTTAAAAAATGAAACAAGAAAAACCTGAAGTTATAATCTGTGAATTAAGATCCATGATGAATTAATTAAAATTATAATATTAATAACATAAATATATACATTGATGGGAGTATTCTAAGTTAAATAAAGAAAGCGTTATTTTTTTTATCAATAGTATCTCGTAAACAACGGTAATTTATAGTACCTTCGTGTATTTAAATCACTACTAATGCACCATAACATACTACCACCATTCAAAACAAAAAAAGAGACAAATATTGTGTCAGTTGAAGCGAATAATTAGCATCTCAATTTCATTATTTACTGATGGAATTAGAACGTATACAAATAGACAATGTGATGTTCAAATTGGTTTATTAATAATCTAAATTTTTCAATGAATTCACATTGAGTTCTTACAAAACGAAGTAAACAAACAACCAACTTAATAATTATTTTTCTTATCCAAAAGAAATATTAGCATATTTAATAGCTACACATCAAATGTATATAACTAATACTTTAAGAATGCTATTTAAAGAAATCTCTACGTTATGCATTTATTAAGAATTAATCAGTAATTTTTTATAGTGGAATTCGAATTTATTAGTTAACATGCAATCCACAGTTTTCCTTAAACCCCTAAACCTATTTATTACGTGACACAAAACTAAGAATAAACATTAAGAAATTTTGACACGATATTTAGCAATCGTTTTTGAATAAGTATGTAATTGCTGTTAATGATAGATTTGGAAGAAAAACAAATGATTTTTAAGAAATTTCGGGTCTGATTTCTCTGTTTTTAGAGATATGCATACCGAAATATATAGCCTACATTCACTAATTTATTAACCATTATGTAATTTGTTAACATAAAGTATTACAGTAAAATCCGACTGAGTAACAGACACCTCAGCTTCTTTTAAGCCACGTAATTTACTAATGGATTAAATTAAAAAATATTACTGTCCGACTATGAGTAAAATCATACTTACTTTTATAAAAACAATTCCTCTCGAATGTAAATAGTACACACACAAAAGCGCACGCAACGGCACCTATTTCTTCCCCTTTCACCCCTCTATTTTCGATCTTCCACCCCTCCTCGAGTGACGTTCACTGTATTTAAGTACTTGGGGAAAAGAATGACTGAATATGATTTTAATAAAAAAATTCGATGTTTGAAGGGTTTCTAAAAAAATATTTTTTTCAATATAGGCCAAGTCCGTGCTAAATCTACAGCCTGGAATTTTTCTGTACCTCACGGATGAAATTTGTGTATATTTCTTACAACGAGCATATTATCAAAATACTTTAGTTTAATATATCAATTATTATTATTATTATTATTATTATTATTATATTTATATTTTTTCCTTATATTTCTACAATACCTTGGTAAAATTTCTTTACTCTTAATTTAGAGAACAATACCCGAAAACAAAATGAAAAACGGTTCACTTTACAACATCGTTTAAAAGCAAAATGAAAAAATTTTTCCAGTCTTGGAAAGTGTTTTTGTATAGTATCACTGGACAATGCCTTTTTTCATAAGCTACATAACACAATTTTTACTATCTTTATGAAATACTAAAAAAGATGCAAAACAATGAGTTTTTTTAAAAAGTATTGTTATCGTTACTTATTTCTTCACTATACAAAATACAAACGAAAGAACAGAAATTATTTACATTGTCATCTATACAAATAACATGGATCAACCAAGGTAAGTTTAAAATCCTATAATACTCATGAAAATTTTCTACATACGTTGAATCACTAAACAAAAATGGAGAGGAAAGTATAAGCTGCTATTAATTTATGTTGTATAATTTTTAATGTTCTTGTCAGTATGAAATTCACAGAATGTTAAACTTGTTCCCGAGTATTTATTCCTTTAACGTTTATAATGTTATAATAAATTTCACTTGTATGTAGCTAAATTAAATGCCTATTTAGTTATAATCAAATGAAGTGGTTAGTAAACGGATAAAATGTACAAGAAGAGGCCGAGGGGGTTTATAACCTATCGCCTAATATAATTTGATGTATTTTATAGAAGGAAGTACGGGGTCGGGCGGGAGAAAAAGAGAAGTTGATTACGATGATGTGAAAGGAGGAGAACGACGGGGAGAGGATTGAGAGAGTGTAACACAAAGTTGAAGGCCTGAGTTACCAATGAACGTTCTCCTCTATCGAATCAGGATGCAAAAATGATCTAAAGGATGAAGAGGGTGGTACAGTGTGCTATGACGAACTAACAGGAGGGAAGAGCAGGTTTGGAACAAGGGAGTTGAAAGTCTTGGCATGCCTCGCGTTCTAATAAGGGTAGAAGGGTAAAACGCGAAAATACGGACTATCGGGGAAGGGTTAGGGTTCACGTACCCAACAACAACCGACCCAACGGGCTAATCTTATTACTAGGACAGCCATATTGCCAGATCAAAGTCATCACACACGTATATTGTCTACATATATACATATACACATTGCAACAAGTTCCATACCGACCATGTTTTACCTAATTTTCTAAAGTTACAATTCGATTTTCTATCACACAGCGAACCGGTACCGTATTCCTGTATTCTACACACTGAAACTGCCCTCATCAGTGCAATTCGTTTCTCACTCCGCCGCTACAGTTCTATGTAACTCTCCACCCTCTCGGCCTTCACTAAACACAGAGTCTGATAATTGGACTGCACTAACTAAACTGTACCACTGGCACAGTAATTTTATTAACTTACTGACTGTGTGGATCTGAAATAGGTATGTGAAAAACAACTAAAACTCGTTATTGTTTTTTCCGTTCTGTAGAAAAGTTGTATCACTAGTTTCACAATAGTAAGTGAAACAATATTCGTGTTGAAAATTGTCTGCACGTACATAAAATTGTTTATAAATTATCAAAGATAAAATATTCTAAATAGAATTAAATAAACTCTTAACTAAATCTATATTACATAAATCTCGATTACAATATAAAACAAAAATAAATTTTATTATCATCGTCATAAACAACATGGGTTAGATTCCTGACTTGTGTCAACTTAAAAATTGGCCGCCTTCGTAGCGTAGCGATTAGCGCATTAGCCTACAACGCGGAGGTCCAGGTTTGGATTCCGGCTAAGATGTGGAAATATTCACAAGTCAAAACCCACAGTTCTAGATACATAATTTCTTTTATGTTCAGAAAATGATACCCTGTTGTAGGTTTATTCCAATACTTAAAGAAAAAAATTCAAAATTTAGTGTAACGTATGAAAAACGGTTTGAATCGCACGAAATTATTTGGTTATCAATTTATTGGGCAACAGTGGTAAAACAGAAACGCTAAAATGAAGGCATCCGACAGATAATTTGTTTAGTAACTGAAATTAGTAGCTTTGTTTTTTAAATTTTACTTTCATTTATTTGAAATAAATATCAAACTATGAACAGCGATCATTTTTTAATGCCATTTATTTTTTAAGCTATTTATTTTTAAGAACAGATTGTTGATATATCTGTAAAAAACATTTTTAAAAACATCATCTATTCTAGGAGAAATCTAGAATAAGATTTGCATTGTCTACCAAAATTAATGCTAATTAAGTTTTAATATTTTAAAGAAATCAGAAGACTGTCATCTAAATGTACTATAACAAAAGAGGTATAAAATATGAACAATATCACTGGGTATTTCTTATCGTGTAACAATTTTATATTGCATGTAGATTGGTCTGTTAATGTAATATTAATAACTAGTATAAAAGTGAATGACATACTGTCACAGATTGAAAAGTTACAGTCTGTAGCTAGTTGAAAAGAAAAGTCGTAGGTCAAGATCTGTTGTAACTGCGGGTTCCGTGTTCATTCATTATCCTGTAGTAGTTTCAGTCTACCTAGCTTTATTCTAGTACGGTTCTATTGTTACTGTTAATGGCCTCTTATAAAACTACTTCACTGTTCTATTTTATTTCTTATTCAGATTTCTTTACCAGTAAAACATAAAAAAGCGACTGACGAGTGGTTATTTAATTTATTACAATTTCATGGGTTAAGACAATTAGAGAATTTTATGGCATTTTAAGTTTTTGCCTTAACTCCTTAATTTATTGTAAATGACATTCTATATCACATTAATAAACCTACAATAAAAAATACAGTTTGTTTTATTAGTGAAGAATAAATTGTAAAATCGAATGAACAATAAAAATAAAAATGTATTTTCGTGATAAATATGCTAATTTATCCTAAAAAATATAGAAAATTAAGAGAAAGGTTTCTAAAAGTAAATGGAAATACGATTGGATTAGATTCCTACGGAGGGCGTGGCTTACTAGTTCATTTCTTTGAAAACATAGATAACCAAAGTCCAATCGTATTACAGATGGGATAGCTGCAATGTTAGATTACTACGAAGGGCGTGGCTTACTAGTTAATTTCTTTAAAAATATAGATAAACTAAGTCCAATCATATTAAAGATTTGACAGCTGCAATGTTATGTACGAGTATACTATTCGCCAGCCCATATGAATCGTGTAGAGTGGGAGTTGCCTACTTAATCATTGGAAATCACTACCAAAGCAATGCACTTGTTATTATACATACACGCTAAGCCAATATACAGACTGTAGAATTAAGGCGAGACTAGAAGTATTATTCCTGATCGGGAATTTTCATAGTGTATTCCGGAGAAGGTGAATTCACAAGCAATACGAAATGGTACAATCTATATCGGGCACCAATTAAAATTTAACTAGATAAAGTTTTATAGTTAAATAAATTATCAGACTAGTTTAAACTCAATTATATAAAAAACAAACTAAGATACGAATTCATTAAACAAATTCTAAGTAAGAAAAGTACAGACTCGAAAAGCAAACAATTAAGATTTTGAAAAAACGAAAACATTATTTACAAATCTGCAAGTAATTTAACAATCTTTAAGACACGTCTTCTTAACACCATTATCATTCAGACACACAAGCTCACATTCATACTCGGTAAAATCACTGACAACAAAATTTTGGATTATTTGTAGACATCAGATGACTGTACATCAATTTAGAATGTCCAATAAGTAATATCGAAATAACAATTTGTTCTAATATCTTTTCATATTCAGAGATTTCTCAAACACTTTAGAACGTTTCAATTTGTCACTTTCATTAACAAGTCAATGTATTCTTTTAACATTTAATTAATAATATTAAAAGTGTAATTGTCTATTATATAGGATTTTTTTAAATTTTATTTACAAATAAAAGAGATTAAAACACGATTAATGAATTACAATCCATATTTGAAATAATTTACTATTAAGTATTAATCTGAAGTTTAATACGCTAATAACGCTAAATTAGCACCAAGTTGAGTTATTAAAAATAAAGTGCAAAAAACGATCTATTATATATTTTTAAAAGCTTAAGTTATTTATGAAATTAAAGAAAGAAAAAACGAAACGGTTTATCTTACAAAAGTAAAGAAAAATTAAATAAGTAATTAACACGTACAATGATTTAAAATTCTTAATAAAGCCTAAGTTGTGTTTGAAGAAAGAACTTTTTTAAGTTCCACGTAATTTGAAAAAGAAATAAACGAATAAAGTAATATTCTTAATTAATTTTATAAAATTACAAAGAAATAAAGAAAACTTGCAGTAATGTTCACCGTTTCAGTAATAAAATAAATTTCATGTTTTTTAAAACAAGCGCAATTACAAATAATTAACAAAAACGTCGCGCGTTTAAATGATTAAGACTCTAATAATTCCTTGTTTTATTTACTTTAAAATGTTCAATGTCTTATTAATTAAGTTGTACGTAAATAAGTCTGATAAAAATAAATTATAATGACAAATAACGTTAGTACTCAATCGTCGCTGCGAGTAAGCTGTTTAACACCTGATTTTTGGAGACTAAGGTTCCTGGTTTAAATCCTAATAATTTGAATAGACAGTGGTTACCGGTGTATTTTGATGGTTGGGTTTCAATTAACCATACTCTCTCAGGAATAGTCCGCCTGAGTCTCTACAAGACTACACGTCATATATCCTTATCTCATTGAGTCATGGGGTTCTTATTTTTCTTAAATTGAACAGATTCGAACGTAAAATAATGAAAATAAAATAAAAAAATAACATGCTCGTAGTGTAGTATATTAGATAGTGGGGTCTGGAAATTTCATAACATTAAACCCACCGTTACGGAACCAAAATCCACACTAGTCGCTAATGACCAAGCTGTCGAACCGACTTAAAAAAATAAAAAACCATAATTTCAGACAGGTTAAAAAACTATAGCACTGACAACTTTTTAGTATTACTGTCATGCCTAAAGCCAGCATCTTTAATTATGACTTAAAAAATAGTATTATCTCGTTACAATTGCTTGAATTATCAATATATTTCTATTTTTGAGCTTAACCATGAGTTAACAGACAAACCACCTCACCAACTAACTTCTTACAGGCCAATTAGCTTACTCTCTATTCTGTCCAAGCTATTTGAGAAACTCCTTCTACCACGCCTAGTACCGTTTATCGATGCTTCAAACACAATTCCTGATCATCAGTTCGGATTTCGTTCATCTCATTCGACGCTTCAGCAATGTCACCGACTAATTGATATAATCTCTTCAGCTCTTGAAAACAGACAGTATTGTTCGGCCGTGTTTCTTGATGTATCTCAAGCCTTTGATCGGGTCTGGCATGATGGACTCCTATACAAATTGAAACTAATACTTCCAGATAGCCTGTATCTAGTAATAAAATCGTTTCTAGTGGAACGTTACTTTAGAGTAAAACAAGGTGACGAACTTTCTGGAATGTACGAAGTCAATGCTGGTGTACCACAAGGAAGTGTACTTGCACCAAGGCTGTTTTCTGTAAGCACCAGTGACATACCAAATTGTATCTATACAACTATGGCTATGTTTGCTGATGATATGGCAGTTCTTGCGGTTGATGCCGATCCTGTAATTGCAACTCGAAAGACACAAAACCATTTACACCAGATAGAGTCATGGCTTAAACTTTGGAAAATTAAAATTAATGAAAACAAATCGCAACAAATGACGTTTACTCTTAGACGACAAAACTGCCCAACCGTTTACATTAATAATATTCCGCTACCTCACACTACTCAAACACGTTACTTAGGCTTACACTTGGACAGCAAACTTACATGGAACGCACATGTTACACACACACGCCACAAACTCAAAACACGCTTCTATCAACTAAAACGCTTACTCGATAGACGTTCTAAATTAAACATGTCACACAAATTAACAATCTACAAGACAGTCTTAAGACCAATCTGGACATATGGAGTTCAACTTTGGGGATCTGCTAAACCTTCACACACGAAACGTCTACAAGCGATTCAGAACAAGATTCTACGAACGATAACGCAATGCCCCTTTTACATCACAAACTCAATGTTGCACAAAGACTTACAAATGCCATACGTAATTGATGTCGCGAAACAACTATACAAGACGATGCATGACAAATTTGAACTACATGATAACCCTCTCATACAAAACATGTACTCTAGGGCGATACCGGGTACTCAGCGCAGACGTTTGAAGCGCCTCTGGCCAAGAGATCTTCTTGGCCAACTGTAGGACT
This sequence comes from Catonia carolina, assembly GCA_035578175.1. NCBI lineage: Eukaryota > Metazoa > Arthropoda > Insecta > Hemiptera > Achilidae > Catonia > Catonia carolina. Next base: position 91,095,189 of record JAQMRL010000002.1, read on the forward strand.
GTGGTGATGATTGCACGCTCCTTCAAGTAAATCAAGTTTTGAAACATTAGCTGCACATTTAGAAATTGTTATATTAATAACAGATACTAAATTTCAATCAAAAGTGTCAAAAAAACCATGAGTTCGTTACTGGAACTAATCCTTTCATAACTACATAATTACTGAATCTCATGTTTTTCACAAACCATTCTAGTTCTTCAGCCTTCCATTTTCATACCCTTGGCTTGCTCTGAAACCGAGTACTGTTACGTCAAAAACAATTACACTGAAATCATCGTCTCATAATTTTCATGGTACATTCGTCTTACTTCTATGTTTGAAATAACAATACTTCATTATTCGTCTCTTCTCGGTCCAGTTGATCTTCTGCATTTGCCTTCGTAACCACATCTTCATTGCTTCTAGTCTTACTTTATCCTGCTTTCCCAACACCTCTGTTTCACTTTCATGCAGTGAAACACTACAGAACGTTATCACATGATGTTTTTTTTTATTATGTTGTTATCGACATTCACATGATCAGTCGTTGCCGATTGTCTTTTACTGTTGAATATTTGCTTTACAAAATATGTATTATTCGTTATACTTCTCCATTACTTTAGTTATCATTAGTTATTAAACTTCCTAGATAACATTAACGGCTTACTTCTTAAATTCTTTTATTTGGAACTTTAATATTCACTTTATCATTCAGCATAAGTATATTTGCCAATGACTATTTTCATTAAAGTACATAATTGAAACACAACTGGAATTTCCTGATAACAAATTCCATGAAGTTTTATAATATAAAATTTATAACGTAGTTGATACAAGGGACTGAATAATAAAATCTTTCAAAATAACTTTTATTAACAAGCAAAGTATTATATTAACAAATAATAGTAGTTTTCAATACCTATAAAATACTTAGTATAATAAAATACCAGTCTACAATTCCACAGTGAAAAGGGATTGTAAAATTTAAAACTACAGTACTTCTCCAATGTAACCACGATTATTAGAAAAGTTTTCAACAGAATCATCATACAAATATGTAACATGTAAGCAGTCGACTCTACAAGTAAAATTCTACGGCAGCATGTACCATTAAGATTTAACTTTTACTTCTGAATCAAACTGAAAGTAACTTAGTACTATTTTTCATTTACTTATTGACAAAACTTTCTTATAAAGATTTTAATAAATGAGAAAGCAAATTTTATAAAATGGAGAAATTACGAAGGAATTCTCCTTCGGCGAATATGTACTGATATAAGTTTTAACAGAGGTTGTTTAACTTAGGAAATAAATAATTCATGACAATTTAATAAATATTTTATGTATTATTTAAATAAATAGAAAAGACAAACATTTGTGTAAAAATACAATATAAATAAATGATGGCAACTGACGGTAATGACAGGTCTAAATCGATCACCCACTAGTGCTCAGTTTCAGAGCTCAAGATTTAGAATATTTGGATGACCGCTTAGGCAATCTGGTACACAAAAAAGAAGCTAAACAAGTACCTAAGTATTCTTAGATAACGAATATACGATAAATGAAATTTCTTTGTAAAAAAATTATCTTTAAAATAATAGTATGTATGATTAAGAACAACTCAATTTTGGCCTCGTAAAAGACAAAGGTTTAGTAATGTTACAAAATATAGTTTTCTAAACCTTTTTTGCTCTTTTCGTATCTTGGGTGATTATTATTGGAAATTACTATGGGTCTTAACCCATAGAAGTTGCCAAAGTATTTTTATAAAATGCGATGACAAAAGTATTTTAGTACCATTGTTTTTGATAGACTTGGTATTTCGGAGTTACTTGTATAAGACAAATCTAACAGTTCAGTGCAGCCAAGAAATATTATAAGAAAACAAGGTATGATGAAAATGAATGGACTGGAATAACCATTTCTTAAAATGGTGAGATTGAAATTAAAATAGTTTTTCAGACACTAATCGCGAATCGAACCCAGGATCTCCGCTTTGCATCGTGGAACGCTAACCACAGTGCCAAGGAGGTGGCCATCAGAAATTTGTTTGAAAGAAAGAACAACGCAATTTACAGTAGTTGATAACGAACAAGCTGTTGGTATGACTAAGAAAATGTAATGGCACTTAAAATGTAACCGATAATGTAATTATCACACACAAGGTGTTCCTCTAGTTTTAGGAAGTTATATTTCGGCCGAGTAAATATCATGTATTTAGATAAGGCTGATTTATGCTTGAAACCTCTTTTTTATCATGATCTCCCAAATTTACTCAAAAATGTCACCTAGTTGAAGAACACTTCATAATTACATAATATGTTGACATGTACTTTGTTAAAACCTGGTGCTAAAACAAAAACCATTGTTTATTGGAAATATTTACTTATTTGATAGCAAAGCAAGAGGTCCCGAATTTAATGTTTGCTTCTATTCCGGACGTTCTTCGATATTGATAAATTCAGGAAATTTATCATTTGGATTCTTTCAAAATTTTTACAAAATGCGATGAGAAAAGTATTTTAGTACCAGTGTTCTTGATAGACCTGTTATTTACGGAGTTACTTGCATAATAAATATCTGACAACAGTTCTGTGCAGCCAAGAAATTATTATATTATAAGAAAACAAGGTATTATGAAAATGAATGGTTTGGAATATTTAAATGCACATTCATAATATTATTTTTTATAAAAATAATTACAAGTTGTAATCGCATCAGTATTTCAATGCACAATTTAAAAATGAATATACTATTTCCTTAAATGCTTTTGTACGACAAAATTATTAATATTTCAATGAAAACTTAACAAATACAGTAACCCAATGGAATTTAAATTAAAATCCGTGGTTGACAGGTTTTTAAGACCGTAACAGCCAACCGCACAAGATTTTTACCCATTTAATAGTAACAGTAACATTTAATCTTGCTCCCTTCTGTGCTCAGAATAAAATAGAAAAAACGAACCATAAAAATCGCATTAAGAACGAATGTTTTTAAATGTCAACAGATAATGTTTATTTTTTATTATTTCTAATAAAATGTGACACATTGATGTAACTTTAAAAATATATGAACTGGGAAATATGTTATTAAATTTAAGTTGTAAAAGTCAGCTGGATGGTAGGCTAAATGTTTTGGTTTAGTTTGTTGGAATAGGGCGGGTGTGAATGTGTGTGTGTGTGTGGGCGCTATAAAAACGAAATATTTAGACTTCCTAGATCACGTATTTCTGAGAAATCGTTTGTTGGGGGTTTGCAAGCGATTCGGAAAAACACAACAAAATGAACATTCGGTTCTGTCTACGCGCCTAAGCGACGCACAGATGTTCTGGCTACTATTTATTTAATTCTGTAGTTTCAAGAATGCGGTCAAATATGCTGCAGTATAGTACCGGGCAACACTACGTGAAATTTTATGACCTTTTTATTTTTTTGCGCTATATCTATGGAGTACCATAGTACTGAGATAGAACAAACTATTCTTTGGCTAAAATTTTATAACTTCCTGAAGCCAAAAAAGTGACTTCCAAACAGATGTTCTATATGTGTATACATGTGTTAATGCTCTGGAACAACCACTACACCAACTGTGCTGAAACTTAAGACAGTAAAGTTTTCTCAGCCAACCCATGAAGAGGATTTAAAATTGGTCACATAGCCTCAAAATACACGCATACGATTTTCTTAAAACAGGGTCTAACGATTTTAATGAAAATTCTTTCAATCAATACTTCTACTGGTTTTTTGAGATACCGTAAGCTGTATCATAGAAAAATTCATACAGGAACATTCGAAAATAGGGTTTCCAGTCAAAATTACATCCTTAAGATGTCTCTGTTTAAAAAACGAGCTAAATACATAACTACATTGGCGAGAATTTTTACAATGTACGGGAGTCCCATCTAAATAATATTTTTCATAAAGTATTTGAAATAAATTTCTAAGTCTTAAGGTAAATTATGTATTACTGGGTGAACATTTTTAAATGACATTTATTTAAGTGCTTAAGTAAGTAGTAACCAAATAACCGAACTGGGAAGTAATAAATTCAACATATTTTTAATAATTATTATTAAACTTACTTAAGCACTTAAATAAATGTCATTTAAAATTTTCACCCAGTAATACATAATTTATTATGTCTAATTGTTATTATGTCTAATTATTAGACATCGGTTTTTTGCTTGACATACCCTATATCTGAATTTTCGAAATATCCCGGTTGCAGTTAATAAAAAATTATAGGAAAATACGTCTAACAAATATCAAAGTAATCTATAAATGCTAAAATTTTATATTTGTTTTTTGTTTCTGACACTTCAACGGATTTTTATAATTTTGTGTGAGCAACATAAAAATCTATTTACTTCTAAAAAATGATCTTCTACCAAAGTCTTCCAACTTTGCTTATAGAGCTCCTTCAATTTTTTCCATTCGTTTAGTTCCTGAGCCGCTCTCCTCCGTACTTCAAACTGATTCGTTTTAAATCACCTGACGTATTCCTCTTTTTTCTAAGCCAAGGCGTCCATTGCTGAATAATAGAATACAATTCTTGATCTTTGTTTCTTGCATTGTAGCCTGCGAAACTCAAGCTTATTAAAATACTCCGTGACATCTTGACTTTGGTCTTACTTTTTATCCACCTGTTAATTTCCTTATTCAGCAATTTAACTTCGAGCATTTCCTTCTGTAATGAGACAAATTTAGTGGACATCTGGATTTGTTTATATTTGAGTATATTGAAATAAATATAAATAATTCCAGCTGATTAAGATAAAATATTTAAAAATTATTTAATTTTCATTAACAAAATATGATTACTAGGCAACTAAGAAGAAGAAATAAAAATTGTAAATTATTTTAGTGTGGGGCTGAATATCAAGCAAGCTAGTAGGTCCCACATTCGTTCTTAAAAAATAAAAATAAAAATATATATTAGAAGATAAAATAGTTTATCCAGTAACTTTCATGTTATCAAAAGAGATACAAATTATTCAACTTTATAATAATAGTGATTATCTGGTAGCTTTTCAATGGCAGATGTATGAAAACATTGATGAAGACATTCGTTTAATAGGAGAATTGAAAGAAATATTTGAATCGTTCAAAGATTGTGAAAGCAGATTAAATAAGATACGTAACAAATTAAAATATTGAAATATTCGTTCATTAATAATTATAAATGTATATATATTCTAACAAATAATGTTGTCGTTAGATTTTTAACATTCAATTCAATAATAACCAGTGAATTGATTTAACAGTACCAAGAACAGGAGCATTATTTTACAATTACACTTAAACAGTGAAAGTTATGATTGTAATTATGAAAATATATTAATTGAATAAAAATTATAATGTATTAATGTGAATAATGTTTTATTGAATGAAATAGGGGACAAGGTAAATGAAAAACTTTATACATATAAAAACAAATTAACCTAGGCTATGAAAAACTTCAAAATTTAAATAAAACAATAACTATTTCATTAAAATTATCATATATCTGTTTATTTCATAGCAAATTTGGCTAATCCCTCGTGGGGATAATTTAGTTTCTTTACACTTCTTAACAGCTCTCTGTGCCTTTGATATTTGTTTAAGTTAAACAATATAATATAAATAAGTAAATCTGCGGTCGACTTCTTCCATATCAGTTTTTTTTTAATTTCAAAATTTACTGGCTTAAAGCACAATAAAAACATTAAAAAATTATAATGTATTTAAATTACTACAACATTTGTATTGAATTTACTGTTGTCAAACGTTTAGTTTCTTAAAAAATCTAATTAAAATTGAAACACTCTATACTTAGTCACATTAAATTACTGATCAATTTAATTTCCAACTGTTACATATACAGCATCAAAATATTTAAATAATTACGGGGTACTACTTAAATAACAACGAGAAAATTAGAAATATTTGTAGTCAGTTTATTTAAAATTTAATAAATTTTGTAAGAAAATTACAGTTTTTGTACTAACGAGAATAACCGAGTATAGGGAAAGACATGACTATTAAATACACAATAATATTAGGAAAATAAACAAAAAAAAATAACCTTTCAGTAATACGTAACCTTTTAAGCGTTTGGTTACAATGTTTTTCTATGACAGTAAAATAATATTGTTAATCAATTTTTATAAACAGAACAAAAGTTTTATAGTACTGTATTATATCCAGTAATAAAACCGTTTTATCGAAGGTCATTTTCTGTTATCACAAGTGTCCAGTAAGTTGTCATTGAAATTTACGAGCTCAATAAATAATACGATCAGAAAAGGTATCATTATACGCGGAGGGGTCTTCTCTGTTTCTCGATATCCCCAACTACATTACATTAAGGAACAAAAAAGAAAAACTAATTTAGCAATAAAGGCACATAAAAGCAAGGCGACATGATGGCCAATGAAGTAAAAATAACGGTTAATACCTATTCTACTTTAATTCCATCGTAACAGGTTACGTCCATTACTTTGGCGGTGTTAAATCCGACTCAGCAAGTAGGGCTACAGTCTGTTGTTAGTTCCTTTCCCCCATTCCGTTCAATATTTTACCCCCAGGGGGTAATTTCCCCCATCCTAAATATCCTGCCTCGACCCCTTTAAAAACAACGGACCCTTCACACGGGAGACAGAAATTGACTCCACACATGTGACGCCTCACGATTTATCATCTGTCAATGCAGTGTTACGTTCAAACTTCATCCCGTTCCTAATATCTCACCCGATAGGGTCTAGTTTTTATACTACAACTACTAGTACTACAAATTTCAAAACCTCTCTCACCCCCTGCCTAAAATTTTCATCCCTGATGAACGATCACGGCTCATAACTACTCACACTTCCACTCTCATACCATATAAAAATGTCCACCAGTATTCTGTCAGCTGCAAATAACAACCGCTTATAATATACGTTGTAGGTTATGACATAACATGCGACATGGCACTGAAACAAACTGTTTGACAGTGTTTGAGGGAAAAATCAATGCGTTTATTAAATGAATAGCGACGTGAATATCGGCCTATTTATGATGACGCAACAAAACCTCTTTCACGCATTAAAAAGTATTATGCCACTATATATTACCCAGGCAATGATACTGGCTTTACTGCTTTAAAAAAAGAACTAAAAGGAAAATTTATCTATCGCTGGTTTCAATTTGTATTACTTCCAGAAAATTACCATTAAAATATCAAGCATTAGACACTAAAACACACGTATCCATTTCCATTAATAAATAAAAATAAATAGCAAAATATTAAACCAACCATCAGAAAAGGAAATTATCTAATAAAATGTTGATCAAATGATGTTTCCTAAAACATACTTTATTCTTCCGGTTTAATTAATACACGGAAAATATTTTAATTGTAAATATTTGTTTGTACTTACAGATAACAGTAAATTAAATACGACCAGTAACGTACCTGTAAAAAGACAAACAGAAAATTATTACAATTAGGTTCACTAAAAATTTGTCATTGAACAACTCAAATTAGGGGAAAAATTATTCCCAGCAAAAGGAATAGTTCATCTACATAATTGAAGTATATGTCCACCAAATTTCCCTGAAGATAATTAGAAATGTTCATTCAATAGTTTTCAAAGTTCAAGTAAATCATCTCTAAAGTATTAAAATATCATATTATTTACAATTAAAATCACACCATCAGAATCTTCCTGGTAGATCCAGTACAGTATAACTTTGTGGTCTATGTACATCTTTGTTCAACCAAGACACTAATTTAGTACACGGCTTAAAAGTCGATTTAGGAATAAATTGATTAACAGATTAAAGTAGTAAATTTCAAAATTTTTCTAACATTACATTAAAGTTTGGATAGGATTAAATTGTAATGATTTAAAACAATTAATTCTCTAAGTTATAAATTGTCTGCGCTTATCCCAATCTGCTTTATTGATGTTGCATCTTCGAGAAAAGTAAGTACGAGGTTTGGTGTATCAGTTGTTGTTGTTGTTTATGTCATCAGCTGAAAGACTGGTTTGAACATCTAGACGCTTTACTAAGTAAAACGAGAAGTTAGGTGGTTTACCATGGCCTTCCTCACTCTGTGGAAAAGTATGCTAATCAGCATGCCAGGCTCTCTGAAAAGCATTCACTTCCCACCCTGCAAATGACACCACCTTCATTCACCACTAGCTGTATAATGAAATTCATTACTCTCACAGGTGATAACTCTGGGTAGTTTTCTTTTACACATCAACCTCTTCTGTTCTTAAATACTTTAGTCGCATAACTGGCTAACCATGTGACAAGAAACAGAACTATTTATGTAGCCCAGGAACAAGCAGACGAATGCAGATAATTTAACATTCCACCTGCCTGTTATGGGCATTGGTGTATTTTATTCTGATTATATAGAAGCTTAACATAAACTGAAAAATGTACTAAACTCATTAATGGGTTGATTATTTATATTTTTGTGAACGGAGTTTATGTTTATTGTGTAGGCAGTGTAATAAGTTTACAAAGATGGAAGCAATTTGTGAGAGATAATATTACTTAAAATCGACTTTATTAGCAAATAACCAGAAGAGGGCTCAAAAGATATGGAAAGAAAAACAAGGGAATGTAATTCCGTTGAAAATACAAGTCAAGCGGTAAGAGAACTGACTCACAATTTTTAGCGATGACGATAAGATGATCATGACTGTGCCGTTGATATTATAATAGATTTTTAATTAGGAATCGAACGTTAAACTTTTGGATAAGTTTAGAAGAAAGGTATGAGGGAGGAAATAAAATTCTATGAAATTAAGTGAGCAAGAAAGCAAGCAAAAGGATCCAAAGGACGAAAAACTGTCTTAATTATATTCTTGAACAGCTCATTCAAACTGTAACGTTTCATTAAGAAACGGTCTTGACTTTTAAAAGAGTTAGGCTTAAATGTAAGAAAGTAAGAGCAAAGGAACATAAAAAGAAAAGGACAGAAGAATGGTCTCTTGTTTGAAACTTTTACTCAAATTTACTCTTTCTTACCTAATTTATTTACTGCAATTTAAATGATTTATCTAAAATGTATCAATAAATCTAACATTGTTTAACTTAGACTGTTTATTTTAAACAGTATTAAACAAATTTCTACTAATTTTATTTCAATAATTAAATCATAAATGAAAATTGGGAAATTTCTATTTAGTGAAATGTAATTCTTCTAAAAGTAATAGTAGAAAATTACAAATTAATAAATTATACGGACAATTTAGTTTTGCTAACATGCATCCGATTATAAAATTAAACACGCAAGAAAATAAGAGAAAGGAGAAAATGTGCTTTTATCTACTAATTTTATTTGGGGTTTTTAAATTATTTCATTCATCCAATTGTGAGCCTTTAGTATGTAATTTTACTGATTATATACGATTCATTTACATCCAGTGTGAAGTAATTCTCTACTACCCAAAATACGAGTCTACGGGCAAATTCATAATTAATTCTTGATATTTTTCAAAAACATTGGTCAGTGTTGTTTAGAAATATATAGGCCTATATATCTGCTGTACCAAAGCTTTTATCAAACTAATATTTTAATATTACACCCACTGGTAAATTAGATGATTACATGTTGTTGATTAAAAAAAACATTTAAATACCGACTTTACAAATTAAGTTGTTTTTCCTAAGTACCAACCCCTAAAAAATATTGACTCCCTATATATTAATAAAAATATTAAGGGGTATGATCATACCACTAAATATGGACTTTTAACAAAACGAAAAATATTTTCAGTTATTGCTGGAATATTATTCACGTAGGATATAGTTAAAATTTGATGTAAAAGTTCAAGAAACAGTAAAAATTTTATCATTATGAAAATCGTACGGAGGAGGATGTTTCTATAGATTTTCCAATAAATATTACCATTTTAGAATTTTGTAATAATTTTACAAAATGTATTTTTGTAACCTATATTCAAGAAATTCTCAATCTGTCAGATACAATCATTGAATATGATAACACAAAATATGAATAAAATATGTAAACAAATTAAAAAAAAACGTGAGTCGAGACACAATCCAGTGACAGAACTCCGACGTGAAAAGGTAAGTACAACATATAACTATGATGGTTAGATCACTTTAATGGTTACTCAATTACAGTACTAAGTTAGTTGATAAGATCTCGGCTCCATCTACAAAATACATAATGTATTTTGATGATAATATAATTATGTGGTTACATGTAACAAAATTATCACAAAAACATATTATTAGTAAATTGAATTCATGAAAGGAAATAAGTAGGTAGGACTAAATATTTACATCAAACAGACGGTAGTTTAATTAAAACTGAACTTTCCATATGAGTAGGTTGAAAGAAAATGTGTTTATTAGGGTATAATAGATTATGTGAAAACAATAAACCTTTGTTTCCAGAAAATCAGGTAGTGTTTTGCGAAGGTAGTTGTGACCGAACGTAGGAAAGAGATAATAGTGGCAAAAGGAAACTAAATGCTAGTAGGGAGTAAAGAAGGACAGTAGGTTAGAAAAGTAAGTGATACGACGTTTAGGACGAGAGGATCGGAGGACTAGTTAATTGTAATTGCTCCCGCACAAAAACAAACATCAGGTAAAGTACAATGGGAAGTTTTACAGTACAGGAGAGAACCAGTGCAGAGGGAATGATGGGGAAACCGGGTAGAAAATGGGAACGGGCAGCTCTGACAGTAAGCCATAGAGAGTACGTACAGAAACCTTAAATGACCCGCACACGAGTTAGTTTGAAACAGTTACTGTAGGGAGGGTACGAATGTGTAGCGTATTTGTTTCATTCGACCACACACACGTGCAGTCGCTTACAAACATCGCACAGGTCACAATTACCTTCTAAACAATGACATACTTTTTAAACATATCTACTTAAATGTTTTAACAATAAAAATAGATTTATTTTAGAAAATGTTTTCATTAACTTTTGAAATTCACCGTCCAAAGATTTAGCACAATATAAAAATAAAATAAAATACCTAGTAAATGTTATAAAATAATAATGTTTCTATTACATAGACGATAATTGTCGATGTGCTCGCAATGGAAGCAATAAGTAAATTAGCTAAAAAAATAACTTGTGCAACGTTATTGGAGAAGAGATTTCAATAAACCATAGTTTTGATAAATTTTAAAATGTACAATCTTCTAATCATCACTTTTAATAAATATCTTCTTTGTAAAGTTCCAATGGAGTCCTAGTATTGAGTGGTGATGTTCTTCTCCACGCCATAATATAAATTCACGTTTACTCCAAAGAAAAACAAAGCATAGACTAAGTAGTAAACAAATCGGATGGTTTTCAATAGTAATCAGTTCCCGATAATATTAATAAAAGCTAAAGAAATATTGTATTTTTTTAAATCTATCTTTTTCGCTGCTATCGGGTAACGGTGAGGTGATCGCTGTGTTTCTGTAATTTCTTCTGGTATTTTTGAAATTTTTTGGTTATAAGTTCTTGTACAAAAACTAACAAAATACCATACGTAACTGACGTCGCGGAACAACTGCACAGGAAAATGCACGACAAATTTGAATTACATGACATTCGTCTCATACAAAACATGTACACTAGGGTGGTACCGGGTATAGCTTAAGCCTGAGAGCTGTGAAACAGATATTGCGAGTCACACCGCTACAGCAGTACAGTATGGCTAGTTCTAAACTAGACCTCATGCGTTACTTGGATTTATTGGTTACACGGAACTTAGTACTATTTTTATAATTCTTATTCTATATTAGGTCTAGCTACATTTTGCATTATTGTACCTCAAGCATAAAATAATATTGTAATAAATATACACATTATAATTTATAACTATAAACAAATACACTATTCGACGAAAATATCACATCCTATGAAAAGTATTACAAACATTAAACCAATTACAGTTTAAAATTGTGCACTAATTATACATGCAGTATGCTTTAGTAAGCCACCACGGGTAATTAAAAATATAGTTTAAAAAACAGAGTCTATTACTAAAATGGCACAATAGTCATTTGACTTTGGAAACAATCAAGGGGTTTTGTAAATGATGATGCTGTGCATGATTAAGAACATGATTGATTATGTATGCCTACGTGACTGTACTGATGGGAAAGACGAGGAACGGAACGTTCGGCTACTAGTGCGCATGTCTGTTTCGCGGCTCTCAGCAGAATGCACGAGTTCTATTTTGTGCAGACGAGGCTAATGAATCTTCTTGGCCGATAGGACTAGTAATATACTGCAAGCTCTACGAAGTAATTCAATTTTGAAACCAATTAAGTCATATTTAGAAATTATTGTAGTATTGTAATAACAGATAAAACATTTTCAGTACAAAAATGTTACAAAAAAAGTTCTTGTACTGTTGATATGTTGGTGTGTGTTGTATACAATTTACTTTTATTATAATATGGTGCTGCTGTAATTTAACGAAAGAATTTCGACTTACGTCTATGGATGATGTTAGCGTTTGAATTTCAAGTTGTGCCCAATAATTGAATACCCGTAAATCTGTGTAGGTTCAAATGTGGCTTTTCATATTAAGAGTTTGTTGTGTTGTGAGAGAGTTGATTGTTTCACGATTAGTCGCTTATATTATGAAAATTTATAAACCTACGCGTTCCCGTTTAGTTGTGATTTCATTTAATGTGTTTCCTGATAATATCATAATACGGCCACTTTGGTACAATATATTTCAATTTGAACGTTGCACAAACAATCAGCAATTCTGCCAACTCAGCAACTGCAGTGTCACCGAAATCTTATAAATAATTGGCAAAGAGCATGGTAAACGTTACTCATACTTTTACTTTCTCTTGCCCTATATGAATTTATAGGGAAGGAAAGTGTTTTCATGTTGATTTTTCGAAATCGAGTTTTTACCGGAAATACACGTTTTCAGGCACCTAGAAACCAAAAAACATGTTTTTGGCGATTTGTCTGCGCGCGCGCGCGTGTGTGTGTGTGTCAACAACATATCTCAATAGATAATCGTACGAAGTTAAAACTTGGAACTTCCGTTAGGTACCATTAGGAGACCAGTCACGGATTTTCATCGAAATCGGTCAACCGGAACTAGCAATTGGTTGGTGCGATTTTTCACGTTTTTTTGCGATTTTCTCAAAAACGGTTTATACGATTTTTTTAAAAATCACCTCATTTACTACATTTTTTGTACTCTACAAGATAGAGTAAGCAACATTTAGGCTAAAATTTTTGGGGGCTGTACTATCGTGGCAAAAATGTTTTTTTTAAGAAATGATTACGGCCTTAATATGCATTTTAGGGTAAAAGTGTATTTAATTAACTTTGTTGTAAATTAACAAAATCTACATCTTTTATTCAAATAATTTTTCTACGAGCGTACTTTAGCGTCAGTGATTTTCCGCATTTTTACCATTTGCAGAGGTTGTTTTTCATTTAGCGTCATTTATGACTAAAATTAGGATACTATTTTTCATTTTACATTGTTTACTAATGTTAACCATTAGTTATAATGGTTATTAGTTAACCATGGGTTATAATTTTCATTATTTATATTGGTGAGAAAAAGTCGTGAGAGTGTTTTACAGCAGATTTAAAAAAAATATAAACATATCTCAGACACACTGAACTAAATACTACTTATTTATATTACGCCTGCTATTTAAATTAATAAATATACGTAACACTATAAAATAGTTAATAGTCAATAAATTTTTTGGTCAAATAGTTATTAACTTGGTTAAAAACTGTCCGCATTTTACCTTATTTTCCGAAAATTGTAAGATAGATCCATTATTAATCGATCAAACGGAGATGGTAGAATAAAAATACAAAATTTTAGCGTTTATGAACTGATAGGGATAGTCTATGTATAACAAAATTTGAGATCACCAGTACACGTAAAAAATTCCCTACGTGCTTTTTGACATGAGTTTTCCGTAGGGATCTCTGCAATGTATTACAGATAAACGTATGATGACCAAGGAGACCAAGTTATTTTCCAAACCAATAGATATCCCGTTGGTTTGGTATTATTTTGAAAAAAAAACATGATATATGAACGTTGAGACTTAGTTCCCGTAGTTACTCACAAAAATTAGTTTTATCCCGCGGTATTATAAATATTTTAAACGCACTAAAAATAATTTTACAAAAAAATTACAAATATTATTTTTTAATTGCTTAAATAAACAAATATAATGTTACTACCAAAAGTCAATTTGTTACTGTGAGAAAGGTACGATTGTTCTTACAAGTTACTTTCTCAGACGAAAGACAGAATTTTTTTTAGACCGTAATAATAATGATGATTATTTTGGTAAAGAAGTTGGTAGCTGAATTTCGTAGAACATTGAAGTTATTTATCATTGTCTCGAATGGTAGAAGTGCTACAAATTACCTCGTAGCACTACTCACCCTACAAGTCTTTCATTATTTTCATCTACCATCCTTCTTTACGTTGACCTACCAACAAGTTCTCTCAAAATCCTTTTTACAGTTTCAAATACTCTTCTCCTTCGAAATACTAGGCTTTTTGGAATGGCTTCATTGTATTATCTCAATTTTATAAAATATAAAACATTCTGAAATTTGCCGTAAATTTTGTAACAAGTTCCTGGTCAATTTTATATTGGTATTATAAATATACGACGGATCTGTTAATAAATCATTTGGATCTGCTATGACATTAATAATTAAAGAATTTATTAAATTGAACGGATTTTAATTTTATGTAAGACACATTTTATTGTCTGATTACTAAACCGCAATATTTGATCATCTGATTGAATATTTGATCACCGATCTGAAAATGTAAATTGAAGAAAGCTAAAATAATATTGAACTTTATTATCTAGTAACTAATCAAATCAGATCTAAATGTAAAAAAATATATTAAGTAATGATGCCTACGTAAGCCCTGCCGTGTAAGTAGGTATTGTGATATGAGATAATATTTTTTCTTTAATTTTTATTACGGTATTGTACAAATAGCACAGCACAATTTCCGTAAATGGTATTTAATTTAACAGCCTGTGTGGAATTTTACTTTCAGGTGAAGAGGTACCCAGTGGTACATTCTCTTAAAATTATGGGTATTTTCCGTTATTCAGACCAAGAAGTCTCTCCTCCATTTTCTCTTTAGATGTCGTACAGTTGGGAAGATCCTTGTAGCTATGTCTCGGGCCAAATGGTTTGGATGGTTTTCCAGTCGTTCGCATTTTCCTATAGAACCACGCGGTTAGTTCCTTTAATGTCAGAATTTTGAAATAGTCGTGGAAGGTTATATCGCTTACATAAAAAGAAGCGTCAAAAGCAAGTATTGGGGTGATGTAAAGATGAAAATTGTTGCGCTAACCAGTGCGAACCAGTTGCGCTAACCAATAAACTAAGAAGCCGATTAACTTAAAATAGCTTTACTTTAAAAAATACAATTATTATTACATAAAATTAAATTATTCTATTTACATATTAAATTCATTAAACAACAGTTCACTAATTTAAACTTCAGTGATTATATTTACATCCTACTGAAGTAAACTTTACGTTTAACTTGAAGTAACTTTCAAAGAATATAATTATTAAACTGAAAATACATCTTTCGTCCTTCAACTCACAGTTTTTTATGTACGACGACGTCATCGGTGAAGGTTTTCTAATAAAATAAACAAACGATAATAATGAACACCACATCAACTATGTCATTTTTAGCTGATTGTTTTTCTACCCCTAAGGTGTGTAAATGCAGATGATTTATTACATATATTTATTTTTACTAAACTAAGAAGCCATGTACAATTTGCTCAGTTTAAAAAAAATAAGAAACCCTGTGACCCGTGAAGATAAGGATGATATGTATGACGTGAAAATGAGGTGTAGTCTTGTACAGACTCAGGCTAACCATTCCTGAGAGAGTATGATTAGTTGAATCCCAACCGTAAAAGAATACCGGTAACCACTGTCTAGTATTCAAATTCGTATAAAAGTACCTACCTACCTTTGTTAGGATTTGAATCAGGAACCGAACTGACAGTAGATCTTTAAATTTCACTATATAAGTAGGTAACGTAAAGTGAACAAAAATAAAAATGTAGAAAGAAAATACTAGTACTGTACATAAATGAAAAAATCCTTACGAAGATGACTAAATTTCTTCGGATTTAACTACCTATGAGTTAAAGAACCATTGTTTAAATGTACAGCGTTCTTGGTTCAAAACAAGATATAATACTTAAATTTTGAGTAAAAAATTACTTTACTACTAAACCAAAAACAAAAATATTTGTAATATCAATGACGTACTTTCTGTTAAGTAAAATGTATTCTTCTGTCTAATTCATATTTTCAATTTTCCTTTCTTTTTCAGTTTTTCTCTGAATAAAAGAATCACAGTAAATTTAGCACAGTGTGATGCAAAGCGGCAGATTCTTTTTTTCTACATTTATTACAGAAACAATGAAAACATAAAACAGAAACATTGTGGTCGTAAAATGAACTTGGTTGAAAAAGACAAACCCGAATATAAAAGAGAAAGGAACATCTTACTGCAATCTCAGCAGAATTGATAGAAATAACTACCCTAAAAGATATTGTACAGCAACATTCCTAGGATAATAAAAATACACAACTTCATTCATTACAAAAACAGCTAATTTTAAAAACGACTATTTATTGAGCACATTTCTAGGCCGACAAAAATTTGCATTAGTAAACATACGCCGTATTACAAAATTATACACTAAAGGTACTGAATTACAACTTTCTACCTAATTTGTAAAACAAACGATGAAAAGAAACTGTATTAAAATATATATACCGGTGTCTCACGGAATTTGAACCATAGGGAAATAGAATTGATTTTCATTAGTTTGTTAATATTTTCTTCCTACAAATAAATGAAGACTTGTTATAATCATGAATCATAAGAAATTGTTTAGACCTTTCAAAAATTATCAATTTTGATACATTTTAAGGTGTATTTTAGCTTAAAATACAGAAATTTGTAACCGTTTTCTATTTAACTATTGTATATTTTATCGAATTGTCGCATTGTGTGTTTAGAGTAATGGTAACGTTCTGATGTAAAGACAAGTGGATCGAATCCATCTGCGGTAAACATTTTTTAACGTTAAAAAATATTATAAATATTATTAACAATTAATTATTTGTTTATTTTTTAATTTTACAATTTTGTTTTATCATCTACAGTTATTTCAACATCAGCTGTCTCTGAAAATTAAATGTT
This sequence comes from Catonia carolina, assembly GCA_035578175.1. NCBI lineage: Eukaryota > Metazoa > Arthropoda > Insecta > Hemiptera > Achilidae > Catonia > Catonia carolina. Next base: position 91,112,410 of record JAQMRL010000002.1, read on the forward strand.
GCTGAAGGAAATATATCAGGTATTTAAAATAACCTGAATTTGCTTCCAAAAAGAACCAAATTTTTAAGTAAATAATTTTAGATAATAAAGCAAATTGTCAAAACTAAAAAAGAGATTTTTTTAAAATATTTTCAATATTCTTTTAAATATAAAAAAATCTTTACCGCAAATGGATTCGACCCACTTATCTTTACATCTCCACACCAGAACATTACCATTACTTCAAACATAGGCCTACTATGTGACAAGTTGATAAAATTTACAGTATTACTTAAATAGAAAACGGTTACAAATTTATGTGTTTCTGTATTTAACCTCAAATACAGCTGAGAATGTATCAAAATTGATATTTTTTAAAAAGTCTCAACATTTTCTAATGATTCCTGATTATAACAAGTCTTCGTTTATTCGCGGGAAAAAAATATCAAAAAACTAATGAAAATCAATGCTTTCTCTCTATGGTTCCCTAACATTCTGTAAACATATTGTTTTTCTAGTATCACGTACTTGCAACCTGGATAATAATTATAATAAACAAGGTTGTTTAATTTTGAAAGCAATTAACTAATGAATACGGTATGCTTACTGGTAAATTTAAACTAAATGACAATGAACTAGAATTTTGATGGTTAATTTTTGAATTTTTTTCTACGGACAGTAGAACTGGTTGGCTACAATTCCAGAACATTACCAAAATACAAGGAACGAAAGTAACATTAAACACCCCGGGAAGTTCTTTTAGCAGTTTTTGTATTCAGCATCCTTTCATTGTATTAGGTTTTCCTCTCACTTCTGGTATATCATGTTTTCTCTACGTAGAGGCGCCTAAAATCAATAATTAGTACTTTGTTGGGTTCAATATATTTTACGGTTTATTCCGATTTTTTCACGTTCTTTTGTGACTTCTATAACCCATTTTTAGGCAGTTTAGGTTAATTTTGTTCAATGTGTTCGTTATACAATCGAGAAAACCGTCAAAGGAACAGGAAACGATATACATGATCCCTTTATTTACAATACGATTTAATGGGGTGTACCATTAATTTAATAAAACCGGAAATTTGCAACCGTGGCGTTAGACTGATAACATTGTATTTCAATATTCAGTACAAGTTAACCGAGAAGCGAACGTGTTACAGAATGCATTGTAGAATATAATATCAACAAACATACAACAAACATTTGAACTATTAGTTGCATTGGTTGACATGATTCAAAGCAATAGGGATGTTCAATATGGATGTATGTTTAGAGAATCCGCAATGCACATCTGGAACGTGTACTTATACAATAATGCAATACCAGTATAAACCAATCTCCTTAGAGTAATGGATTACATGCCGTCCAGATGTTCAATTTAATAAGGTCCGACAAAGCTGGTTAAAGCATAAGGGCTTAGAATTCTCTCCTTGGTTCGATACTGAGAGTTCTAACCGCGTACGGTGTATCGGGTTTCCCACTTTGTAAACTGATCTGAATTGCATCTCACTCATCGTTTGTTGTACCAGTGGTAAAATACGTACATACTGAGAAAATATTACAAGCAAACCAATTTCTATCTGCTTTGTTTTATTTTTAATAACCTAGATTTTTTGAAAAGCTTTCTTTGATATATATATATATATATATATATATATATATATATATATATATATATATATATATATATATATCTTCATTTCTAAATAAAAAATAACCCTATTTCATAACAGCAGATCTGAGAATAGCATCAATAAATAAAACACCAGAAAAAAGCAAACAAGGAATCAAACTCTTATTTTTATTTTTTTTGTTACAGTGAGAGAACAAATTAGAAGTCGAAGTAGTATAAAGTACTTAAACAAGTTACACATTAATCCTAATCATTTAGCCATAAATCTTCTCGACGAAAGTAAAGAAAATCAAAGACTCAAGAAAACGAGAACATTTTAGATCTTTCCTTACTGGATCACCTGGATTAAACTTTTTAACTATCCATTCGAATGTATTTTAAAAATAAAACATGTTTAATTCACCATTAAATTATCATCCCCTTAATTAAATTAACATTAATAAATTTATTAATCTAAAAATATTCAAGGTTGAATTTAAATATTACGTACTACAACTTTATTCCATCTATTAAATTGAAAAACGATGAATTGCATTTGTGTCCGTCTTAAAGAAAAGTTAGGCAAAGTCCGGATCCAAGAAGAAACCCTTTATTATCTACCAGAAAATCATACGGAGGAAGTAATACTACTGAGTGCTGTCTTCTTCAAGATATATTCCGAACTTTTTAAAATATTTACTTAAATTTGGTGCTAAATTGTTTGTAAATATTTCTTAACAGTTTAAAAACCAAAATAACATTTTTTAAATGGTAAGCCTAGTTATGAAACTAATTTAAAACAATCACAGTAAATTTTAAGGAAGTTTTACGATAATACTATATAAGAAACATAAAATGTTTTGCAAGAAAGTAGTACATAAGTTATGCATTTTAAAATAAGTACGCAGTTATTATTTATTGTATACTGCACAGCTTAACAATATATATGTGGAATAAATTTGAGGCAATTACAATATAATATAATATAATATAATATAATAGCTTCTACGCCAGGGATCCCAAGTTCGATTCCCGGTCAGGTTGGTATTGTTTCATCTATCACTCTTCATTGTCTACGCAGTAATGTGTAAAACAGTCGGATGTAAACCCCAAGGAATAATTTTATGACCGAAAAAACCTGTTTTAAACTTTAGCCCCTGCATTTATCTACATAGGCAAGTACAATCTACACATCTGCAATGTTTGTTGCATATATTACTCTTCAACACAAAAAGTGACACAATTGTAATTCCAATGAATCAAACTATGCAATATAATAATACAAACCTTGATACTTTAAACTGATTTAAAATATTTAAAATAACACTACGGACCATAATTTCTCCCTTCACAAAAATTTGGAACAAGAAATATAATAGATATTATAATTATTTGAATTAACCATTTATCAATTTACGACTGTTGTCTATTTTTAGAAGAAATAAAACAGAGTAATTAAAATGTGACACGCAAAAGTGCTATTAAAAATAATTATCACCTTCGTATTGATTATATAGTAATTTCATATATACCGTGTGGGAAATATAACTTTCAACAACGAACGTTCACACGAGTATTATAATCAGTGTAAAAATAAAATACTTTGCAATCTAGGAATGATATAAATAAGAGATTTACTTACAGTTTTAAATACTCGTAATTTACCAAAGTAAAGTGAGATAAGAAGAAAATGATTAAATTTAATATTTTTTGCATTATATTAGAAATTATATGCATTAATTACTGATTAAAAGAGTTTGTCATTACCTTCTGTAAATTATGTATTTTGGGAACATTAAAATTCGTAAAGAAAACTTTTAATAAATTCATCAGTAGTATGAGTCATGATTGAGTAATATCCCCTGGTATCATTCTATAAATTAAATTTTTGTAATTTTGTTTTTGACGTGAATGTATTATAATAAATCTCTGGGATATAATTTGTGCAGTCTTCTGTGTGTTTCACTGTTGTCTAGTATACAGCTTCTGTATTTTGATGGTTTTTAAGGTGTATTTTAGTAATTTAAATCTTTAAACTAAATAAATAAATATAATTTACTAAGCACCCTTCTGTTACCAACCGACCAACTCATTTCCGCAAAAAAGACGTTAAAAATGTTTTAATAATTTACTCATTTAAAACTTCTTTATGAAAATCAGTACTACGTTCTGAAATTATAGTTGCAGAAAATGTATGAGTTTAATGTATTACACGTTTAAATAATAGATAAACTAAATTTGATGGTATGTAATAGAAATATGTCCATTTTACTGAATATTGATAATTTAAATGGACCAATTACTCCCTTCAAATGTTAATAAATTTTGCAGCAGAGCTAATGTATAAGCGAAATATATATATAATATACACAAAGTAGTCATCTGCTCATTTGGAATTACTATTCTAGCAAACGTAACGTGAATGTTTCAACAAAATTTACATATTAATAAAAAGAATAATATATTAAGCGCATTGTATAGCAAGGTTTCTTAAAAATAAACGATTAGATCACGGGTTTTATAGTTCTTAATAAACAAAACTAATGACTTTCATTAAACTTAAAAGTTGAAAAAACTGAAAAAACAAAAAAAATTTGAAAATGAAACAAAAAATTATATAAGTTCTACAAAATCCGATCTTTAAAATAATATCGGGCATAATCTGCACAACTTTTGAAACGCAAGGTTAGTTGCACAATACGGTCTAACGAAGGAAAAGTCTTCTTTGGTTAATTTTCCTGGAATGATTAGAAATGTTATAACGCAATAATTAATTAAGGAGATATCTCCTGTATTTTTATGGAGGTAGTTATTTTACAGGGGCCTTATGAACGGTCACTGAATTGGGAGATAATAAATGTTAATAGTAAAAATTTAGTTTGTCACAATTTATTTTCAATTTAAATTTAGTTTTCTTCTTTTTCACCAATATTCGGTCCCAGGACCTGTACCGGTATCCATCTAGTCACCGGTCGCTCAGGCCAGTCGCCCTGTACCTTCTGACCAGTCTAGGAACCCTGTATGGAGAGATTCTTTCAAGATTCAATCCAGATTTAATAGCAAAATAACAACCGTGGAAATACGTTTCTGGAAAAGTTGTCAGTTAGATGAGCTAGATTGAGGGAGAAAAGAAGAAATTTTAAAGAAAGTTGAAAAAGTTTAATTTAAATTGAAAAAATACATTACAGGCTTTTTCAACTTTTCACTGGACTAGGAATCTACTCATCGGACTAAGACCGTACTCATCGAGTACACGGTTATCTGTAAAATATTTAGAACAGGTTGTTGCAGAAGATTTAGCTTTGGGCTCTTACTGGAAGGACGAAGCGAGAACAACTTAGAAAGGAGTGGACGGACGGCGTTTTGAGAGCTATGGAGAGGAGCGATCTAGGGGATGAAGATGTATTAAAAAGCAATAAATGGAATTTTCGATAGCGGTAAATGGCCTAGTGATGAAGAACAGTTGCTATAATAATAATAATAAAAAGTAAATGTAAACATGTTTGAGAGGAGCCTCCATTTGTGTTTTCCAAAGAATTGTCAGTAGCAATCTATTTAATTTTGAAAGAAATTTTTTCATTAAATTAGCAGGTCCTCTACTCCAGCATATTTTTATGCATCTTGCGGGATTGACCGGTAGTTATAAGATGGTAAGTTAACATACTAGTGGATTATCGTGTTCCGGTGACTTTTTGTACAAGCATTTGTAAACGTATGTGAATGTTGCCCACCACATATATATATAGAGGACGTATAACAGTCTTAAAAAACATGAATTAGTTTACGGATGAAAAATTACGTGTGAATGTTCAACTTCAAAAATAAAAGTGATGTTTCAACTTTAAAAATAGAATATATAATTAGATTGATATATCAGTCATCTTAAGCGTTACTTTGAGATGGTTTAATAAAATTTTCATGTCTTCGTTTAGACATTTAGGTTAAAAGAGATTACTTACTGAGTTAGATGTATGAAGTATGAAGATATATTTTCGAAAGGATTTATATTGAATCACGTATTAAAAGAATAAAGATGAAGAGACAATGAAGAACCGAACCAACAGCTTTTACTTAAAGGTCTTTCTCTGACGAATCCTCACACTCACTTTACCCCTCTCGTACCACATACCATTGTTGCTCTTTTCAAAAACCTCTCAAAGCAAAAAAGACTATCTTTTCTCTGTCGTACACTTAAACACACACTATGAAATTACTTTTCATATATATACACACATACATTCTCTCTCCCCCCGACTATCTCTCCTACATTTTTATTGAATAAAACGGAGAAGCGCAAAGAGGAAGTTCAGAGGCCAGAAAAGCCATTGTTCATCACGTTTTATTGAACAAGCCGCAAGTATATCTTCGTGTTTTATGGAATTGCACTTCACCTGACCTCGCTATTGGTACCTCAGTAGTCTGTACTGCCTCCTAGATCATTCGAATCGCTCAATAAGGGCTAGACGTCTTCTATTGAACTAACAAATAAAAAAGGAGGTTTTATGGAACAAAAAGAAACGGCACATAAATTTCACCGTACTTTCTTTCAAATAAAACAAAATAAAGTATATATTATACGTCTTTAATAAAAATATCTTCCAAAAGATATTTTTGTTAACTTTTTGTTGAAAAAATAGTAATGATTTTATCAGCACTATCGATTTAACTTGGGTTGAATTGTTATAAGACAGTATGTAAAATTTTTAATAAACCAAAAATGTTTTCCTATTCCCGGTTTTTTAATACCGTTTGTGATTTTTGTAAGTTAAAAATTATTTAAAAACACTATCAACATTACTATCTATACGAAACAAGTTAGGATATCTTTTTAATCGAGAGTTATTTTTCGTACTAAAATAAACATTTGGAAATATTCAGAATCGGTCTGAAAGAAAATGTTTTTTTTTAATCCATAATGTGTGTACATTGCAATCTGTTCGATTAAAAACAATAAGCAATCCCATGACCCAATGTGGGATGAAGACAATATCAATGACGTTTAAATGAGGCATAGTCTTGTACAGATTCATGCCAGCCATTCCTGAGAGAGTATGGTTAATGGAACCCTAACCATCAAAGTATACCCGTAACCATCATCGTCTAGTATTTAAATCCGTAACAAAGTAACAACCTTTGCTGGGATTTGAACAAAAAACCTTCATCTTCAGAAATCAGCTGTTAGACTTATGGCGATGACTTTACCGTTAGACCCAGCCGGAAGGTTTAACAGTAAATTAGGCCACAAAATAGTTTTTACATAAAAAAAAACAAAATATGATTGACTTTAACAGTTTTTTTTCTTTTAGTCAAAACAATTACTTCCTTTATTAGCTACTACTATGGGTACTAGGTCATTTAGTTTGAACGAGTAATAATTTTAGTACTTAACCGAGAACTGAACCCAGGACTTTCCGCTTTGCAATACAGTCTAGCACTAAAATCTCCGGGCAGGCAGCTATTTAACGATATTTTCTACACGATTTTGTTTCTTCGTACGACGAACTAAAGCAGACGGTGAAGAGAAAGGAGAAAAGTGAAAGAATATAGAGAGTTTGGGCTGTAAAAAGAGCTTTCAGAAATCTGTAAAGTTACTTTACGCGGTTTAAAAAAGTACTATAGGAGAAACCTGCAATTAAAAACGTAACACAATAATATTTAATTATTTATTTTTCTTATTACTCACTAAATAATAACAATAAAAAAGTAAATAACGAAATAAACCGTATGTATTAAGAGAGGGTGTGTGTAAATATTACCATTATTTGTGTGTACAAGTAAGATAGGATCTGCACAAAGAGAATATCAAGGTATAAGTATACCGGTAGGTGGAATTCAGAGTGAGCATATACTACTGTATTATATAGTGTTTGTACATATGAGCGGTAACATACAAGTGTACACGTGCACACAAAGTACATTACTGGGACTATTTACATTGATAATTTCCGTTTGCGATAGAGATTCGCCTCCTGAGTGCATACCCGATTCCCCTTCCTTTATAATATATCCTGCAGCTGTTTGAACGGTCTCGTACCGTATAATCCAGCTAATTTAAGTTAAAGTTCAAAATGATGATGATGATGATGACGGTAAAATAGTTTACTTTCTGTTCTCTCTCCCCCTTTTCGTTCCTCCTTACTCCCACTCCCTCCATCCCTCAATCCTCTGTTTAATTTTTATAAGATTTTGTTCATCTGTGTATTATCCGTTTCCATTTAGGTACTTCAAATACCTAAAAGATTTTTAAACGTCACCACTACATGTTTAAATAAAACCCACGTAAATTTATTAAATATTTTGAAATGCGAACTTCATAGCATTTTTCACAGGAGTACCTATAGAAAATTAAAGTGAATAAACAAAAATGATACCACATTACTTACAAACTGTCGGAAAAATTATCCCCCGTAAAATACGACTATCTTCGATTACCTTAGGTAGATACTTTCAGTACTTAGACCTTACACTGAACAGGAAACAGACATGGAACCTCCACACACAACAAAAATAAATTTCCCTGAATCAAGAATTGAAGAGGTCCTCTCTATTCTACAGTAGATCACGCTTCAGTATTAAAAAAATTAAAACTACCTAATTCTACCGATATGTATGTAGAGAAATTTAATATATGTTTCGGTGAAAAAATCAAATGTAAATAGTATAGAAGCTTTTCAAAACAAATTTTATTTCATCACCATCACCATTAGGGTGTATTATCTTCCTAATTTCTTCATTGTCAGCGCCGCCGCTGTTTTAAATCGAGTTCATCTCCATCGTAGTGTGATTACATAATCCTGGAGCAAACGCTACTGAGGGTGATCCTTACTTCCATGCCTAACTAATAATGTGCATCCATTCTTGTGATATAAAATCAGCTTGCGTAACTCATCAACTCAAATGAGATGACAAAGTCTTATACCTACTTTTTGGTTTAGCAGAGTTTTTAACAAAATTATTTTTAAGAATCAGTGTAACGAACTATTGTGAAGTAACTTTCTACAACTTGACTGAGTAAGCTACTCTGGAGGCTTAGCGGTAGATAAAAGTTTTATCTAAATATTTAACAGAAAAATTACTTAATTTTTAAATGTAACTAAACTAGTACTAAATTGAAAATAATTTATAGTCAAGTAACTTAATTTCTGATATCACATTTCACTCTTACTAACATAACTTCCTGGATGTCACTTTTACAGTCAACTATATGATGCAAATCAATAAATTATGCTACAATAGGGATTCATGCAATTTACCTCGTATTATAGAAAGTACTAGACGAAATACAATTTACAAATTAGAGCATTATGAAACTTCAGTCAAAATGATAATAAATTAACCTAAATTTCTAATTTAAATCTATTTTGAATTATTGTATAAATCACAGATTTAGAGAATACATGCAATACCAAAATAGAAACATAGACGAGTAAAGCAGATCATTCATATGTAGAAACATATGAATGGAATCTGTGCATAAGACCAAATATGTTCCCCACAATTGTACACCGTAACCGTATACCGTAGGTCCAGACTGATTAAAACGGTTTTGTAAATTAAATGTTTGTTTTGAAGCGATGCTTTTGGTTTAGGTACAAGTAGTTTAAAGAAATTAAATTTTAAGTCTAGCAGTTTTCGTTTCTGCCAAAAGTATTTTCTCCAATTTAGGCGTTTGTATAAGTGTAATCCAAGACATTTAGCTGTGACTGTGTGCTGTTGAAAAAATATGTGACAATTGATGATAAACTGTAAATTTAACGTGCGATCTTTCCGTTCGTTTGTCTGCAAACGCCCATTCTTTTTCGAGTCAAGTAGGTTTAAATAGTGAAATTTTGCATTAGCCCTGCCAGGGTCATTGTGAACAGTAAAAATGGCTGTAACTGCAAAGGTACATCTATTAAAATGTTGTTTTCACGAACTAGTATTATTACTAAAACAATTTATTAGCTCACTGGCTCGCTCATTTAATATCTACCTTTTCATAACAAAAAATCTGGCGAAAAACACTCACACAACATTCTCTTGCCAATGCAAATATAGAACAATATAACATATTATTAGTAATAAAACATTAGAAATAAACAAAAAAAACCTCAAAAAATATAACCTAATTTTAATCATGAGTGAAGGACGCAAAATGAAAATAAACAGTTTGGCTTAAAACACGGAAGACCACTCTTTTACGCTTAAATAAACTTTGTAGAGAAAAATGCTTAAAATAAAAATTACAGATCTTTTAATTTCCTATAAATTTTATTATACACACTTTTGTCGTCAAATGCAAACTAAGGCCGAAATCTAAAAATAATTCATTTTTTATAGATTTCCAAAACAATACACAAAATCACTAATTACTGCTAAACTAAGCGTTATATAAAAAATGTTTGAAATAAAAGTTGTAGGTTTTTAAATTGTCTACAACTTTTAGTGATACACTTTTGCCCTAAAAATCATTTTAAGGCCGCAATCTTAAAAAAACATTTTTTTTCTGAGAGAGAACAGCCTCCCCATGAATTTCCCCTATCGTGTAGAGAATAAAAAATGTAGGAAACGAGGCGATTTTTAAATAAAAATTGTAGGACCCTTTTTTGAGAAAATCGCAAAAAGTAAAAAATGACACGAATAAACTACTACTTCCGGTTGGCCAATTTTGATAAAAATGTTCGTGTCGGGTCCTCTAGCAGGTCCTAACGTAATTTTCAAGTTTCAACTTCGTACGATGTTCCGTTCTTGAGATATTCTGTTCACACACACACTCACACACGCGCGCGCGCGCACGCACACACAGATCAATCGCTAAAAACATGTTTTTTGGGTTCAGGGGGGGCTGAAAACGTGGATATCAGGTGAAAACTCAATTTCGAAAAATCGACTAGAAAAAAATACTTTCGTTCCTGTGTATTCATATAGGCAAGAGAAAGTAACAATTTTAGTATAGGCCTACGTACAAGAGTAGGTTTATCTAAGAAACATTAATGAGCTTTCTAAGAAGTTTGAAAATTTACTTACCACTGAAAACTAATTATACGTAATGATACATTTTATTAATTTAACGAATAACTCGATTACTGCTCGGATTTAAGATTAGGAAATTTAATTTCTATTTGAATGAGTGTGAGGTAGAAGAAACGAAGAAACTGGTGAGGCCTTTTTAAGTTTGTGATCGCACCGACTTTGGTAAAGGGATTGGAAACTGATAAAGAGGCGTTGGTGAGGTGGTGAGGGGAGGATGGTAGAACCGTTGAGAAGGGGTTGGAAAATGGATGGATTATGGGGGGGTTTACTCAAGTGAGACCAAATGGGACCATCCAAAATTCTGCTTTCACTTCTTAACCGCAATTATCTTAAATTGTATTGATTTAACTTGAATCTCAATTGAAGGAAACTTAATAAAGTTTATTTAATTAATAAAAGAAAAATATAGGGATGCGTTATAGTTTTATTAATAAAAAAAAAGTTGTTGTTTAGGTCATCAGCCGAAAGGCTGGTTTATACCTGTAGAGGTTTCACTAAATAAAACAAGGAGTGAGGTGGTTTACCCTGCCTTCCTCACTGAGTGGAAAAGTACGCTTATCAGCATGCCGGGCTCTCTAAAAAGCATGTACTTTCCACACTGCAAATGACACCTTCACTTCATTCACCACAGGTTCTGGCAGTATAACGAAATTCATTACTTTCAGAGGAGAAAACTCTTTTACAAATTTATTTACTCTTTTACACGTCGACCTCTTCTGTTCTTAAATGATTCAGTTATTTAATTGGCTGACCATGTGATAAGAAACAAAACTATTTATTTTAGCCCTGCAACGAACAGATTTAGAGTAAATAAAAAAAAAGTATAAAACCAAAATATGTTCTTGTTTGTACCACAAAAATATTCTGTCTTCTCCATTCCATAACGATTAATATAATTCTAATTTTTATACGGACACACAGAAAATATACAATTACAAAATATTTGTAACTGAATAAGAAATAATACATGAAATACTTGAACGAAATGACGCTACTCACTGGTAAGTCTCTTGCTATACTAATTAAGAAAAAATTAAATTCCATAATAGTTACAATATCAGTAACAAAAAGAAAAAATAGTTAATTATAGTAAATGCAGCCTGTAATTATACAAATATTAAAATATCAATTTGAAAGAAAAAGAATTATCAAAAAGGCAAAACTGACGATGGTGTTGACGAAGGAACAAATATTACGAAAATATAAATTACAAAATCTGTTTCAAGAACGATATAACCTTTCCTCAAGAAAATTAAGACGATTTTCAAAGTTTTTTTTTACTTTATTATTCTTATTTACACTACTTGTATGTAACTGCATGTTACGTACAACAAGTAAATTTGAGGATTGCGTTCTGCAATAGTGGTTGAAAATATACATGAAAATAAGTACTCAATAATAAGACTCCCACGGTTCATTAATAAATATTTTACAAGATGTCTCTACTCTATCTTCTACAAAGACTTTGCGGGGGATTACCGGTTATATGTGGCATGTAGAGGTTTTCGTATGAGTCAGTCGGATTTTCAAAGTTTAAGATGAATTTTGAATAATAATTTACGTATCTTGAACGAGGGGAATTTGAAGACCTAGATTTACAATTTTGTTATAGATGCATTTACATTCAGTCGTCATTAATGCAATTTATGTAATATTTTATATTAGGTCTATAATTATAAAGTTTAGATAATTTAAAAAAACACACGATAATTATGACAAAACAGTCAATTTTTCTTGATATTTGTTTATATATTTTTCTTTTTATTTAAAAGTATGCTATATTTATTGACATTAGAATGTCATATTCATACCAATAGAATCTGTAATTTTTAAAATATAAATTAGATGTAGATTATGACAGGCGTGGGAGGTAACAAACGCAAGTAGAACCACTTTTTTCTTGATATTAAAAATGTTAATGAATTTACGTATCGTCGAATATTTGGAAGTTTGTTATTTGAGTTATTTGAAGTTTGTTTATATGAGGCTGAACTATGAGCCACAATACCCAAAAGGATGATAAGAACAACTGATATGAAAATATTGAAAATTTTTAAGGAAATTACACTTAGAGCTTGACTAAAAGTGAAAATATTTGAGAGAAACATGACATACAGTATATTGTAAGATAAATAAGTTTACTATGAAAATTTTGGAGTGACCAGAAAGAAACTTAGTAATCAAAGGCACAAGGAAAGCAATTTAAAAGATTAACAGGACACACCCTATGTTAAAGTGGGAGTAGAGTCTTTTAAATGATTTGAGACAGAATTTTTTTAGTTAATACGTAAACACACCCTACTTTTCTTATGATTGAGAAGATCCTTCGCAATCTTTTGAAGCGTCGTGATGAATTTTCATGGAAGTTTATATAAAAAAGGAAATGAGTGGCGTGTTTAGAGTGTCCATGTTATTGTGAATGAAAGAGCTTGTATAATTTTAGTTTCTTTGTCTTAATAAATGAATAAATAAATTTATTATTTAGTTTAAACTGTGATACCACAATATTTCTACGAAGTAATACATATATTTAAAGGTACAGATATATTTCAGACAAATAAAGAGAATATATATTAAAAATCATAAGGATTGTAGAGGAAAAGAATCTCATTGTTTGACAAGAGAAAAGGAAGACGAATGAATGTTTGCCTAGTTGTCTGAACGTCTACCTATCTGAAACTCTTATACGTCATATATACCGCTACTACCTTTATAGTTAATACAAACTCGTATACGAAATAGAACACATACATTGTTAGTATTGCCGGTAGCATGCATGCACTTTGTTTCTTTTGTTCTCGGAACAACAAAAACAACAACATTCAACTGTTCTGTGATGTTACTGAATTGATAAATCCCAGAGATGTACATTGCACAAGTGCATACTCTGTACTTATAATGGCTGGTGGTGCATTCGTGTCTTCGTTGATGTAAAATTCAACCCACCCGGTCGCCCACTGCTTCACACGAGTTTTATTCTCCATCTTCAGTCCCATTTGAACCTATATTTTATTTCCATTTCAAAAATAACCGGTAAAACGCTATACTATCAAACGGATCTACATTCATTCTGTTTTATTTATTTACTTAATGCAGCATGTTGATTTACTTTGATAAAATGCAATATTTCAAACCAACCATACAATATTCTCTTTATACAAATGTGTTTACCTCTTCACAACAATCTATTACACTATATTAAATCGTGTATTACTTTTTTCATAAAAAACATCTATTTGTACACCTCTTATTGTTATTCATAAGCCCCCGTATTTTAACACTTGATAATTGGTTTTCTGGCATTTCTCCCGCCACCTCCCCACCGATTGGTCGCCCGAAAGCATAGACCCGGAGGCCGTTCCGTAGAACTCTTACATACCGTGACTGGCAACTGTCACACACCTAAATATTTACTATAAAACTAAAATATCGAGAGCAAGGGTGAGCCTAGTCGGCAACCAGGGGGATGCGTGTTGCTCGCTCTCTTGTCGGGGGAGCCTCTTGGCGAACAAGGCGCCCGTCATTAAGAACATTAAACTAGAATTTGCTCCTAACAGTCTTAAAAGAAAAGTCTGAATTAAAATACAAATTAACAATTTGAAATGTAAGCACTTGATAATTGGTTTGCTGGCATTTCTAAGCACTTGATAAGGACTACCCATTAACCTGTAGTTGTATTAGGGTTGTGTCGCTTTGTCTATCCTTTAGGAACAAGAGGTCGAAATTTGAAAAGTTTACTTTTCTTAGGTATAACTAGAGTACACATGCCAATTTTTTAAATTGTCACTCTTCAGGAAGGTATGGAAATAATTTAGGTTGCTTCAGGGTAGCCACCCTAATCTTATCCCTTAGGCAAATGTGGTTTAAATGAAAATCTTTTAGTTTTTAAACCCCTGACGAAGAAACAGGCCGCATTTTAGCTCTCCGAAGTGATCAGGAATTTAAAGAATTTGTGAATTCAGATAGTTAGGATCTTCGCATTAATATACGCAAATTACAATAAAATATTTGACATTCAGTGAAATGTGTTGTTTCAAAAATATGAACCTTCTACTTGCTACAAAAGCTATCGCTATTTTTTGTACAAATTTTAAGAAATTTATCAAAATTTACGAAATAATTTGATACGATGTTTAAACTCTTAAATTATCTCTTTCTTTAAGCATTGTAAATTTGATTCATGAACAAAATAGTCGAGATAGGCAAAATATAAAACAATGGTCTTTCCTCAATAAAGAAAAAGTATATAACCATAACAAATTTCTTCTTTATTTCAACGAAATCAATGAACCGTAAATAAAGAAGAAAGAGAGAAAATCAAAAGAAAAAGAAGCAAACATATTGCCAAGAAAAGATAATAATGAAAAGAAACTGGCATATATAGGACTAAATTCACTAGCTTTTTGAAAAAAGTTAGCGTATAAAAAACAAGAACCAATGAAGAGTTACAAACAGTTTATCCTTAATTTATTCAAGTTGGTTCAGGAAAACACAGAAATACAGGCAAGAAAGAAATATCAAATCGCGGTCGAAGGAAATTGTCAAAGACAAGATATTTTTTATAGAAGTTAGTTTAAATTATCCAATTATTAAACAGAGAAAATTTTTCCGGAAGATCAAATTTGGTTATTATATAGGCCTACCTTAAATAAAGCTTAATTAAATTAACATCCATTTTAAGATAACCTATCTTTTATTTACTGAAAGCGACGGTTTCTTCACATTAATCAAAAATTATTCATTATTTTTTATCATCATAATTTTAAAAGTATAATAAAAGTTCAAACGCTGTAATTTTCCCACATGTTGTTTAGAGAATAGGGTACGCACTCCCAAGTTTTAGATCTGTATTTTTAAGGAGGGTACAAAATATGCATTTCTTTAGTGCAGTCACCTCTATTATACCCGATTAGACTCAAACGTTCGAAACTACAAATGCTTTAGTTTTTTGTTCAATCCTAAGAAACAATTTTCCCGAATTTTATCTTTAGCCTATAGGTGAATTTCGAATTAAAAGAAATAGTGACTGAGTGAATGTTTTAATATTTAAATACACAGAAGTAATTAAAAGATAAAAAAGTCTTAAGAATGGATTACTACTTCATATTTTCAAATTGGAATATTTTAAAGATTGACGTAATTAAAACTGCCATAATAAATATTTTTAGAACTAGAGGGTAGAATAAATGTTTTAATAAAGATAATAAATATAATATGATAACAACATAGTTATTTGAATGGAGGAATAATGCATAGAAGGGAATCTGGGAGAAATTAATGAATTATCTGTTAAATTGCAGCTAATGAAATAATCACCGACCCAACGTACAAAACAATGTTAGTCGTTGTACTACTATAGTTAACTCGATTGCTTACTTAGTGCACTGATTGTCTTAACTCATAACTCATTTCGTCGCCTGGCGTGTCGTAATTTCCTAAACCCAATAAACACACTCTATTACATTATACAAATTTATTAATTGGTTTATCTATCGAATTTAACGGTATTCTAGTTAACAAGATTACTTATTGGGGATGATATTTAAACGAACAAAATTATGAACATAAAAATTAACAGTATAATCTACACGAGAAAATATAATTCTCTTTTCCCTACAAGCATGATTTCCTTTCAGAAGTTATTCTTTACGTGTGTAATTACTTATTAAATTCCAAATCTTTCATTAATCGTTCCAAGTTCTGGTTTCTCAGCCTTCACTTTCCTTTCTTATCATCAGAAATATTCACAATGTGAATATTCACTGTGACTCATAACATGCCGATACATTTCTAATTACTTCTGTTCAATTTTGCAATAAGTTTCTTAGCACTCATTTCTTAATTATACTACATACTTTATATTTTTCTTCGTCCAGTTGATTATATATATATTTTCTTCCGTAGCCACATTCCATCGCTGGTAATTTTGCTACCCTGCTTTCTCAACATTCACGTTTCATTTCCATTTAGAAGAAAAACTCAAGTAAAACGTTTACAAAAATTGTTTCTTTATCTGATTTAACGTTTATACGATTATTTGGTTTAAATTATTTTTAGTGTCAAAAGCTTGCTTAACTACGGCTTTTATCGTTAAGAAATAAAAATGATAAAGAACTTGTTCATTATTATTAATTGATATTGGAACTGTTCCAACAGCACAACTTTTGGGGTGTGCTTACCATCCATTCTTCAACACAATCTTTAGTAAATGAAGGTTGATTTTTAGGACAGATTAAAAAAAGTAGATTATTTTTTGGCCAGCGAATACACGTAAATATTTTGAAAATAAGTTCTGAATAATGTACTTCTACTTTTTCTTTACATTAGGTAAATATAAAGCCATTAAAAGATACATTTTTACCTCACTAATAAAAGGTGTTTGCAGAGTAATTATTTTTTTAATTTATACAAATCTTTCTCAGGAACTAGAAATAAAAAGAAAAATTTATTGTATTTTGCATATCTGTACCAGGTTTCTTCTATACCAAAGAAAATATAACTGATAAAAACTATTAGCTAAAAGAAAAAAATATTTAAGTAACTTGTTAATTTAAATTTGACGGTTAAACTTTATATAATAGCTCCATTGCGCTCCTCGTCTTCCAGTTTTAGCGATTGCACAGATAAGTAAAACGCATGAAAGGTAACGTTGTTATTGGCTCGGTCATCAGCCGAAAGGCTGGTTTGAACCATCCATTCTTCAACACAATCTTTAGTAAATGAAGGTTGATTTTTAGGACAGATTAAAAAAAAGTAGATTATTTTTATTAGTAGATTTTTTTTTGCTCATGTCTAGATATTTTGCTAAGTAAAACGAGTGAGGTGATTTACCATGCCTTTCTCATTAAGTGGAAAAGTATGCTTATAAGTATACCAGGCCCTCTAAAAAGCATCTACTTTCCACCCCTCAAATGACGCCATCACTTCATTCACCACAGAGTCTATCTGTGTAATGAAATTCATTACTCTCAGAGAAGATAGCTCTACCTAAAGTCTTTTACACCTCTACCTCTTCTGTTCTTAAATACTTGTTATATAATTGGCTAATCATGAGATAAGAAACAGAACTAATTTTTTGTAGCCCTGAAACTAGCAGATCGAGTGTAGATAATTAAACACTCAACCTAGCTGTTATGAGCAGTCAAATAATAAATATGGTTATTTTATACAATAAATAAATAATGTGAACAATATTATAAACCGATAATAAAAACAGAATAAAATAAAATAGTAACGGATCGTACTTATAGATACATGTCGTTTTTATGTGATCATGCACATGTGTGAGGGAGATAATCGTACACGTAACAAAAATGTGTTAAAGTAGTAGTAGTAAATGCAGAGGTAAATGCGATTCGACAATATTGTGGCTAAATCTATCGACCTTAAAGCTTACAATAATATCACTGAAAGTATAATAACCGTAGTTAAAACGAAAGAGAAACTGTACCGCAGTTTTGATGAATTATACTTTACAGTTTGAATTCTTTGAAATTTTTTGTATTCAAAATGAGAGAATCTAAAAATAGTTGATTTTAACACTAGTGCCTTTAATTTAATTTATATTTTATGTTAAACTTTCTCCGCTAAAATCGGAATTAAATTTCAGATAATAAAGTGAACACAAAAATTCATGTGATGAAAGTTTATCATGTTTGACAGCAGTTCCAAAAAACCTATATTAGTCTAATGTAACCATAATTCTTTATTAGTTTCTACTAACATTTCATGAAAATGACTTTAGTTTAACTTATTTGAAAAAAAAAACAGTAATAGTAAGAAAGATGATGAGGATAATAATAATAGTTGTATACTTTGTTAGCATAACCAAGAATTAAGTTTTTAGTTGTCTCAATAAATTGTATAGGCGAACCCAAACAACGAATTTTGTTATAAACCTACTGTTATTAAAGTAACTTCTGCACGCAAACAACTTACGGTAGACATTTTAATTCTGGTTTCACCCCGAAAAGAATGCTCATGTCATGGATGACAAATGACTTGTTAATATTCGTACAAATTCACAATATATATAAATATAAAAAAAATTTGTTTCTTAAATTTACGAAGAAGTAATTTTTTTAAAAATTTTTAAAAAATCTACAGAAAATTTATTTTCACGTCATTTTGTTAGTCAAATGTTATGTGTTAACTTATCTAATCATATTTCTACGTGAACAGATTGTAAATTTTTGCAGTAAATAAAAAAATTAAACATGCATTTATAATTTTCCTCTATTATTGTGAAAAACATAATTTTTATTTTCGTTTATTTTATAGTCACATCAGCTACTTGAAAAATAGCGACTACTTCGGGTTAAGGATCTGTGAGTTTTAATTTAAACTTGTAATAATTTTCCAGATTTTAGTTGGTACTGAACCCAGGATCTCCACTTTGCAGCGTAGCATGCTAAAAACTGCACGAATAAATACATATTTATTGTGATTATAAGACTTAATTTAATTTTCCATTATTTAAAAACTGAATTACGTAATTGATTAATTCCTATTTCCAACGGATGAAAATACCATTTTTCAAAACAAAAAGTTCTTTTTTGTAACAATTTACTGTAACTCTGTGATTAAGAAAAGTCAAATTTCAATATCTTCCGTTTATTCTTTACTTATTTAATTTACATTAATTTTCTCATAATTTGTTTACTTTTGAGTTGAATTAACAAAATTTAATGATCTAATTGTAATGAAAGAAATGAATTTCATTTTACGACCACACCCTGTGGTGAAAGAAGTGGTGTCATTGCAGAGTGGATTTTCGGAGTGCCTGGCATGTTAATAAGCATACTTTTCCACTCGGTGAGGAAGGCAATTGTAATCACCTTACTCTTCATTTTAGTTTGTAAAGCCGCTGGTCTAGAGGTTCAAACAGCCTTTCGGCTGATGACCTAAATAACAATAAGCACTTAACAAAATTATTTTACGTTAAACCTAAAGAAGTTGCATTTCGGTCCCCAATTTTAGCGTTTTATGTCAGCTATAATCAAAACTACACGAGATCCAGTTTGGGATCTATTGCAATCAATCTTTCAGGTCAAAAATCACATAAAATAATAATTAAATTTACCCACTGATTGTGGTCTATGTAATTTCAGGATTTATTTCAGGGCCTTTATTTCACAGGGGTATTTTAACACCGGGCGAAAAATTTCGGTAGCTTTACTAGAAAAACGAAGCGTTTTCATACCTATGTTTACATACAGTTTTTTAATTTTTGACTAGAATCACGGTCGAAGAGATTTCCGTGCAGTTTAGAATTACCCTGTATGATGTATGAATATTTTTATAAGCAGTAAAACACGTATATTAAAAACTTCAACATGAATTAAAATCTTACTTTCATATAAATTAGAATAGTGCACTTAGAAATATGTCATTGCATTTGTTATAAGTTTATTAAGTAATAATTAAGAAAGTTGTATTTTAAACTTATACTTTAATAGTAAAGTTATAACTACATAATTAAATGGAAGAAGAAGAAGAACTGTTAAAATCCTTTTTGTTTGGGACAAGACGTGATGGTAGAAACAGATTAAATAATAAATAAACTACTGGTTAATAAACTTTTCATTGCAAATGGAATTTGCACTTCATATAGTTCAGTACTACTACAATCGGGTCGATATGAAAGTAAGAAATTTTAAAGAATTTACAACAATAAATCGATTACGAGAATTTGCTCATAAGAATTACCGTAGAATAAATTTTACGTTAAAAATTCTGTTTTAGTTCTTGGAAAACAATCGCAAGTATCACACGATATAGACTCCGAGTAATATTCTTTACTATAAATTATACGTGATAAAAATATCATGTAACAACGAATTTCCATACTGAAAGACACATTTTTTATTCTCGTATATATTACTTAGAAGTTTTACTTAACGCTACATTATTCCAAACTACAAAAAATGCCAAAGATTCGATATGGACAATGTGTACAAAAATGGTTAAATAAAAATATTTAGTAAGTTGAAATGCCTAGAAGAAATTCGAATTTCGAACATTACCGAGAGAGAAGACAGAATCAAAATTATCATTTTGTAGCACCAAATTTAGGTGCTATAGTACAAGAGTCAAACCAGAATGCTTAAGCTTATACACGTCAAAGACAATAACTAAGAAGGAGGCTTCAGAATATTTAAAAAGGAATGAAGTGTATAAAAAGTCAGTGATAAAACAACGATTGATTTCACATACCGCTTGAGACTAAACTAAGAGTGTAGAACAAAACTGAGAATATCTTGGACCACGATGAAAACAAATACCTTTACAGAATTTAAATGTCCACAATTGCAACACAAAAAACAGAATTGATTACTATATTGCTGATAACAACACTAAATTGTTTGCACAAAAACCTACTTATGCAGGAAGAAATACGAGAATAAATTACCACAAGCTTTAAAAAGTTGCGATAATCTGAATTTATTAAAAAAATGCTAAAGAAATACTTGATTGAAGAAACATTTTACAGCGCACAAGAATTCCTTTCTACATAGTTTTTGCTTGAAAAATATATATATTAACTATTAAATAAACGGTGAGGCAAATTGTATATTATTTGATAAAAATGGTTATGACACGCTTATTGTCAGCACGTGAGTAGTGGTAATAAATGAATAGGTGAATAGGCCTACATAATGCATAAAATAGTATTAAAATTTAGGCTTATCAGTTTTATTTTGACGTGTCCTATATACTTTTTGAAGTCTCCTGGATGCAGTAATAAATAAAAGAATGGCTGTCTACGGAAACATCAGGATAATTAACCAAAAAATAATAACAAAAAGATTCTAAACTTCTAGAAAAGTAGACAGATACAAGTTTCATGGGCGAAAGAAGTTCAGTAAGAACACAAAACAGATAAAAGAGTAACGGAAAACAACTCACACAGTGCACAGTTTTGTACACGGTTAATGAAGAGGGATAAAAGAAAAAGACATAGCGAACAGAAACTTGTTCCAAACAAAAATTTCTGAGGTGAAAGACCTGTCCGAGGAGGAATAGACATGAACTAGACAGATATTCTTAGAAGAGAATGAATGACTACTGGGAAAAACGAAAAATGAAGGGAAATTGTTAGTACTGTCTTGTGTAACTGCAGTACATAGCTGGCTGAAACGGGCAAAATAATTAATATTATAAAATGGTTGTCTTGACAGGTAATATAATCACATGATTAACTAAAGTTTGAGAGGTTATTTGATGTTTGTAATTTTTGTCATTGTAAAGAAGTGATTTAATTGAGATACATACATTTAAAATTATTACATTTTTATCAATGAATTCACTTACTACCTTAAGTTTGGCATTCGATATAAAAATAAACCACTAATGAAAACAAACTTGAAAATAGTCGTAAGTAAATTTAACAACAAGAACTTAATTTAAATTTCAAATAAAATGAAATAAAAAAGGTAAACAAATTCACGTAGCGAAATTTAATTCTTGTTACAAAACTAGGTGTTACAAAAGAAATTATCTAGAATTATGTATAAATTTTTTGATAAAGATATGGAATAAATTCTTGAATAAATATAATATATATGACTCATAATAACAATAATTTTAAAACGCTAGAAAGTTAGATCTATTACAATGGTGTGAATAAATGTAAAATGGATTACGATAATGTAAATTCAAAAAAAAAAACAGTACAGAATAAAACTAAAACCAACATGAAATAATTTTACGAACACATATAAAAATCTGAATTCCAAGATTATAAAAAAAACTGAAGAACGAAAAAATAAAACAAATGTTTTCGTGGAAAATAATGGATTACTTCTTGTTTGTTTAAATTACACTTACATGTGCAAGTAATTTGTCCGCATTGCCTGCTGTAAGTTATATCAGCCATCCTTAACTTTATTTTTTAACCAAATAAGAAACTTGTATAAATGCGTGTCGAGTTGTAGTCTCATATAGCATATTAAAACCTTTCTATTTTGTCATGCAACAGCAATATCTTAAAAAAACAAGAGTTAAAATTTGTTAATTTATTTTTGCTACTGAATGTTATCTGTAATGTTTTAAAACCTGTAAAGGAAATTTAAAAACAGTGGGTTTAACAGTTGTATTTTACGTTATAATTATATGGCTAAAGTTTCTTACCTTATTATATATATTTCTTTCTTTTTTTTAAATATGTATTCTTTTCGTGTCACTAGGTAAATTGTTTTTCTTTTAGTTTATTCTTAGATTGATAAATTTTGCCATTTTCTCCAAGAAAAGTTAATTAAAAGTCGTTTAGAATAATAATTTGTCAAGAAATATTTCAATTTTAATGTTTCAAGTTTTATCTATTTATAAATATCAAAAATTCTACATTTATCAAGTAAAAATGAATACATTGCACGTAAAAATCCTATTATAATTATTTTAATAAATTAAACAGATGTCAAAAAGTCGTATAATTCTATTGATATTACACATGTTTACCTTAAAAATAACTTAAGCAGGAAATGCGTCAATTGTACAAAAAAAATCACAATTAAATCATGTTTTGAAAAGTTCGTGACCGTAGCATACAAAATTGTGAACTAAATTTAATCAGTTCCTTAATTTGACTTTAATTTAAATTGTAAATACCATTTAGAATTTGGGTCAAGCCTAGTCAACCAACCATTAGAAAAGTTGCTGTTGTAAAGCAACACCGATTGGTCGAGAAAATTTTTATGATCACTATTTGGCAGTCATACAAGAACAAACAACATTAGGTTCCTGACGAAATTTACGTCGATTCCAAGTCATAAGTACAGCAAAACTAGCGAACAAATTTAGTGTTTGTCAATAGTGTATAGTTCAAAATACGAAATAAAAAGTGATTCAACATAAAATATATTTTTCAAATACTTTAAGGTTAAAACCGAAGGTTAAGTGCATCAACTTTAAGGTTGGTATATTTAAGGTCGCTGTATAACAAGTATTGAAACTATACCAAAATCTGATTTCAGGATAGCTAAAATTACAGGATGAAATTTGAATTGACGTATCAAAATCAGTCACTTTCTTTTAAAACAATGCAAAACTGCTGGATTAGATAATTGGTAATAATGAGGTTATGGGACAGTAATCTGTTAAAAAGGTCTAGAGCGTAGCCAGGATGAAAACGCCGGAAATAACATTTTGATATTAATTTAAATTTATTATTCACATAATACTGTTGAGCAAAAGAAAGGGTAATCTTAATACGCTTAAAGAACTGTACATAGACTTAACGTTCATAAAGTTTATAGACCTAACTTATATATGAATTGAATCTCACAAAAATAATACTATTGAAAATTAAGGAATAAAGAACATAAAAATGAAAACTTTTATGGTCTATTCAAAGGTCCTAACTGTTTTAAGAATGAATTTAAAAACGTAAACAGAAAATTAAAAGTGCTTGAAAATGCAATGCATTACTTGAAATGTGGCTTTGATGTAAACGTTAACGTAGATGGTAGCTTATCAAATGCGGAAGCGAATAAATGTATGGAAGAGACGAAGCAGAAACTGAGGTAAAGTGTATGGGTACACAAAACCATTTGAAGCATTCACTACGTTTAAGTGATGCCACAAATGGTTGGTTCAAACGCGGTCGGTGTCTTGTAGATGAGTGTTTCAGAAGCAGGCATTTTCATATAATTAAAAATTCTTCATTTAAGAACATAGTACTGTTAAGTAAACAGGCTATTTCGTACAATTTTTCAGTGAAAATGTAATTTTAAATTCTTTAATATTTTAAATAAATAATCTTCTTTTAAACGTACTGAGGAAACAAAATACATTTTTATTGTACAATAAAACGAAAACAATAACTCAATTTCCAAAGAAGTACAATACAATATTTAGCCAATCCAGACATTAAACTGCATTTATTTAACTTGAAAATTATTAAATCGGAAGCGGATATAACCCACCGGGTTGGTCTAGAGGTAGAGTCGTCGCCAAAATCAGCTGTTCAACAGCTGAATTTCGGAGAAGAAGGTTCCTGGTTCAAATCCTAGGAGAGGTAGTTACTTTTATACGGATTTGAATGCTAGACAGTGGTTACCGGTGTACTTTGATGGTTGGGGTTCAATTAACCATACTCTCTCATCAGGAATGATTGACCTGAGTCTGTACAAGACTACACCTCATATGCACGTCATACACATCATCCTCATCTCATTGGGTCATGGGGTTGCTTATTGTTCTGAATTGAACAGATTGCAACGTACAAACATTAGGGATTACAAAAAAAAGAAGCGGATATAATACTGAAATTCAAAAATATTATATAAAGTTTATTAAATATATCTACACGTACGCACTTTATTTATATTATAGATTCCATTAAAACAACCACTCAACTGGAAAAGAAGAAAACAAATGAAAAGGTAACAATGGGAGGTCGACAGAAATTATTTAATTTATCTGTGGGCATGAATTCCATTTTAAAACAAAAGAATACGGCGATCATGGATTGAAGAACAAAAGGGAATTCAGTAAAAACATAGGTACTCGTGTTTACTTTCGAAATTGAATTTCTAGAGTATATTTGTTTTCGAAAATTATCTTTAATAATAATATAGTTGTTATACGAATAAAACTATTATGAATTATTGTATAATACATATTACGTGCCAATCTTCCTTGACTGCTTTGGAGAAAGTGCAAAAGCAAATTTTTACCAGTGATCATTAATTATCCGATTAAAATTTATGCCCGGGTACTAAATTATACAAAAGCGCAAAAACGCAGCAAACTTCCCGAAACAAATCCATAATACAGTATGAGAAATAATTATTTAATTTTTTCACAGAACTAAAAAACCTATTCCAGAAAAGTTTTTCCTACCTTCCGAACCTGCTTCTCGAAAGTTTTAAAAAAGTATACAAAACATCAGAGAGTATAAAGCGGAATTACGGAGATGGCTCTTTAACGTCAGAAGGGAGAACATAAATGAAATGTTTACAACATTAAATGTGTGAGCGCAACACCTGATACATTGATTCTAGAAGATTCTGAAGAAGAAACCCAAAATTGACTTATTCTAGAACATGAGAGACCATGTTTGGATAGGTTAATTTCCCACCTCGTGCATAAGTTTAAAGGTAGATACATCTGAATGCTTGTGTGTCGGTATAAAAGACACTAATCAGAGTTATCTCCTTTAAAAGTAATGAATTTTATTATACAGCCAGACCCTGTAGTGAATAAAGCGAAGGTGTCTTTTGCAGAGTGGAAAATACGTGCTTTTCAGAGGGCCCGGCATGCTGATAAGCGTACTTCCACTCAGGGAGGAAGGCAACGGTAAATCACCTCACTCTCATTTTACTTAGTAAAACCTCTACAGCTTCAAACCAGCCTTTCGGCTGATGAATTTGAAATGTTATAAAGATGAAAAAATGCCAACCTGACCGGGAATTGAACCGGAATAGGATCTACCTGGCACAGGAGCCAATTGCACTGATCAATACACCAACAGACCGGCTAAAAACATCAGGTTATAAAAATATCAAGTTGTGAACTCATAGAATTAAAGGTGTAATCTCTTCCTTAATGTTCTGCCCAATGATCCATTTCTGTAATTACGCTTTGAATTATCTGTCAAAATGTTAACAAGTTAACTTGTTGACAGCGATGTTAATTATCAATTGAAATAATATTTTTAACTTTCACTTAAAGAAAGTGAATATCAAATGATTATTAAACGTTACAGAATGTTCAACAATAAAACAGTTAAATTATGGGAATATATTACATTGTGTACAACTACAAATTATATAACCGAATATCAAATTATCTAATTAAAAATTAATTATGCGAACAACTACATACCAGACCCGTGAACACATTTAAAAGAAATAACGGATATGTTTCTCATAAAAAAGAAGTGTAGCATACATTTTTCAATAAATTTTATACATATGAATGTAATATGATTATAAATAAATTTCCGGTTCGCAAGGAAGTTATTTTATAAATAAAACACAAAGTTATATGGAATAATCTATTAACTACGTCACAGATTCAATTAAACTGTATTTAATTGTAAATTATACATTGAAATTATTTACAAGGAAGGGAAATAATTTGCTTTATATTTTACAACTATAGTATTAAGTAAGGATTACTAACGAAACGAATTATTACATTTTGCTGATGTACTTCTTGTTGAAAGATTTAATATGAACAGAAAGGATTATCATATCCCATATTTTATTTAATTGAATTGAATTCATATAAGAGATTTAAAAAAGTGTATTTAACGTTGACCATTTCTGTCCACCAGTTCTAGAAATCTAACCGTAGTACTTGTGAAGATTAATTTATTCTATACAAATATTGAAAAAGTAAATCCTTGTAAACTTCAATATTATAACTTATTTACTAAACTAATACAATAAAATCTTACACAACTTACTTACTTACTTGCAGTGTAGTTCCATTAATACATAACAGTTAAGTACTAAAATAGTAAGTTATAATTTGAATTTGCAATCTCAATTATTCTCATGAAACTTTCTCGAGTAATTTCCCTAACAAATCAACTCACGTAATTTTCTAAATTTAGTCACGTGATGGTACGGAACACGAATTATATTAATCATAATTTATATAAATTGGTACAATAAAAACATAATAAAACATATTGTACATTACATTTACATATAATTTATTATTTAATTTTTTTGCAAAACTCACTTTTTTGATCGTGTTCGGAGAAACGGTATCTGTACAAATTTTTTTATTCTCCTATTACCAGACCCACCTATCACTAATAATTAATCTTTCAGCCCATTCTCGCCAAAAGGTTTTATGCTGTCTACTAGAATATGATATACGGTGTTCATCGAACAACAAATGTTACAAATGTTACAAAAGTTACTTTTTTTTTGTTGACGATAGAATATTATTTCTACAGCAGAAGATTATGCAGAACATGCATCTCACATTACACAATATTTTATAAGCCTAAGAGATGTACCTTAGTAACTTGCACATTAAGAATAATACCGAAAAACGGATTCACTTTACGAGGGATGTGCTCTTCATGGGTAAAATGTACCTCAATCATATCAAGTTTTCAATGTATGATTTTTAGACATGATTGAGATGGAATGCTCACGTTACTACTCATGAAGACATCTTTACTGTCACGAAGATCTAAATTACCTATAAAAGTCATTTCTGAGATTATCTAAATTTATGTCAGCCAAGTGTATGGTTGTACAAAACACACAGTAGTAAACAATATTCAAATATTCCAGTCCACAACACTACGATAAATTTTGACGCTCCCTTTTTTATAACTAAAGCTGTCCTACGTAATGATCTACGAAAACCGTAAGTACAATACACTTTTCTACTACTGTACGAATTTTTTTTTCAGGAAAAAATCATTATCCGATCCTAAACGACTAATAAATGCCTTGTAATCTGATAATATACTTTGCACGTCAACTCAGTGTTTTTGATGGTCTTGGAGCAGGGACCTAAATAGGCAGTAATTTTTAGTAAACGTAAACATCTATATTTTTCTAATCGTTATCAGTTTTAACTTTGTGTTTGGAGAATCCGTTCGAAGTTTATGTCAGTTATTTATAATTACCTCCATCTCATTCTAGCTGTTAGTATAGGATAAATGAAAGACACTTAGGTCTACATGAAAATTTTAGACTTTTGTAATTAAAAAACAAGAATTTCAGGAGACATGACGCGTACCCTATCTTGTAGAGCATAAAAAATTTAGTAAACCAGGTGATTTTTAAAAAAATCGTAGGACCCGTTTTTGAGATAATCGCAAAAAAATGAAAAATTACACGAATAAACTACTACTTCCAGTTGACCGATTTTGATGCAAATGTTCGTGTCAGGTCCCGGTAGTGGTGTCTAACTTAAGTTTCAAGTTTTAAGTTCGTACAATGTTCCGCTCTTGAGATATTCTGTTCACACACGCACACACACACACACACGCACGCACGCACGCACACACGCACACACACACACACACACACACACACACACACAAAGACCAATCGCTAAAAACATGTTTTTTGGGTTTAGGGGGTCTGAATACGTGTAGATCCGGTGAAAACTCGATTACGAAATATTGACATGAAAACAATACTTTCCTTCCTATCTATTCATAAAGGCAAGAGAAAGTAATAATATCGTCCTGATAAGAATTATTCTATCCAGGACATCTATAAGAGAAATAAATATTTAAGAACGATTTTAAACAAAACATAAATAATTTATAAGTAGAAACAATAAAAGTAAGAAAAAGTTGGTCAACATGAACACAATAAAACGATTTTACGATTTATATAAGAACCAAAAATTGTGTTAGTGAGAAATAGGTAGAATGAGCAGTTAATAAAAATAAAAAAAGAAGAAAAATAAATATAGTATAAAAAAATAAAAAAATGACTAAGAAACCATTAGGAATGGAATCGCGTGTTATTAGGTAGTAAAGGGAACGGGGCAATTTAGTAGTAGGACTCCGTGGAAACTTTATTTAGATATTACAGTATAGTTAACTATGAAAACAGTAGTAGAATGAGAACGGGCGCGCGCCAATTCCTTCATAAAACTGCCTGTGTAACGCTACTACCGGCACATGAACCCACATCATAGTACGACACGACTAAAACCAAAATCAGTTATCTTTCTATTTACATTTTAAAAATCATTCATTTTCAAAGATTTTCCTATAGATTTAGATTTTGTAACTTACAAATATATCGTAGGCGAATGCACGAGAAGAATTTGCCACACTCACCTGAAAATAAAATAAAATTATAAATTAAAACATAACATAAATATAGAAATATTACAGAAATCTGCTTCTGTAAACGAAAGTTTGGCCACCACTCCAAATTTCACATTTGCTTATATGACTGTATTCGGTAATTTGATATAAATGATAGTAAAAAATTCTTACATACTTGAAAGCGTATTGCTAATTTAATTGTGGAGGACATGTTTTAGAATACGCAGATAACGAGAGACTTGGGGGCTAAGCTTTCCAAAACTCTTGGTTATAAAACTCTAGATGTAATAGAATTGATACAATATTCTATATTCCTTTTTTATACGTGGGCACATTTGTTTCTCGCGCCCCTTTAGAGCTATCAAGTACAGTAAAACCCCCATTATCCGACACCCGGTTATCCGAAATAGGGTTTTTCCTGCAAATTGTGTAGGTAGAAGACGCACTACTACTGTACTCAATCTGGTAGGCAACACGTGTCTACGTGTACTACAAG
The DNA here is from genome assembly GCA_035578175.1 of Catonia carolina. Taxonomy (NCBI): domain Eukaryota; kingdom Metazoa; phylum Arthropoda; class Insecta; order Hemiptera; family Achilidae; genus Catonia; species Catonia carolina. The sequence continues at coordinate 91,142,275 of JAQMRL010000002.1, forward strand.
TAGACAACTTTTAATGAATTTAAAGAAGTTAGCAAGTAAAGGCGAATCAGTTGCTCCTAGTCGAAATATCATTAAAGATCGCATAACGGTTGTTGTCGGTGCGAATTTAACTGGTTCCCGTAAAATTCATACAATACAAATAGTCAACCATATGAAGCGTTAGAAACAGCTTTAATTTGGTATGAAATGCAGCCTGAAGCAGATTTTTGTGCTCTCCTAACTGTCAAACGAGTCAGGGATCTAGCAGCATTAATGCGAAAGAATAATGTTAAACAATGCAAAATAAGCGGTTTTTTCAAAAACAATGAACTGCAATAGGTAAATGATTTTTGTTTCTTATAACAACTTATAATATTTTATTTTAATACTTATAGTATTTTTATTTATTACGATTCTGTATAAATTCACAATTTTTATTGTTTTTCCAGTATTAAAATTGATATTTTTCACTATTAAGTAGATTCATCTTTTTATTATTGCCTTTCCCGAGTGTGATCGATTATCAGAAAAAAATCGGTCATCCGAAATTGTCAAGCCCTAATTATTTTAGATAATCGGAACTTTACTGTATTGGTGTTACATTAATATTTCGGCTCGTTCCAGGCCCTCCGCCCATCTGCCAACGGTCCTGAAAATCTGGTGTAGACCCGAGTATGTTCTTAGTTTGTAATACAACCAAAACTTCAAACTTCATACTTAGTAGCTGTATTCCTTGGCCCATAAATGCAATTGATCATATTTACGACCAGGTAAAACCTGAAGTAAACAATAATTATATATTTTTTGTTTTGAATTTTTATTACGGTACTGTAAATTGAGCTGCACAATTTCCGTATATGATATTTAAATGGTGGTGGGGAGTTTCGCTTTAAGGAGAAGAGGTACCCAGTGGTACATTCTCCGTTTATAACTACGGGTATTATCCGTTATTTAGACCAAGAGGTCTCTACTCCATTTTCGCTTTAGACGTCGCACAGGTGGGAAGTTCCTTGTAGCTAGATCACGGGCTAAATGGTTTGGATGGACATCTAGTCGTTAGTGAAATTTACTATACAAGGACGCGGTTAGCTCCTTTAATGTCGGAATTTTGAAATCTTTGTGGAGGGTTTTATTGCTTATGTAAAAAGGAGCGCCAGAAGCAAGGCTTAAGAATTTTGATTGAAAGGCCTGGATCGACTTTAAATTACTCTCTGCCGCTACTCCTAAGAGCTGGACACCACAAGTCCAGAATGGTCTCAAAAGAGTTTTGTATATTAAAATTTTGGAACGGAGGTTCAATTTCGATCGAGGGTTAATTAAGCAGAAGAGTAGCTTCTGGCGGCGGTTAAGTTCTAAATGTTTTGTACGCAGATGATGCTTCCAAGTTAGTCGCCTGTCAAGCCATAAGCCAAGAAATCGCATCACTCTGGCTTGGGGGATATGAATGTTATTCAGCATCACAGGTGGACAAGTTTGACGTCGTAAGGTAATCATTATATTTGAATTGATTTTTTGGCATTTCTCCCGCCACCTCCCCCCGACAGTTTGCCTAAAGGCATAGTCCCGGAGGCCGTTCCTAAGAACACTTATAATTATCTTGTGACGGTAACTGTCACCTAAAAGAAATTTAAAACTAAGTTAAATATATAAAAGTTTGAGTTCGAGTAGGAGCCAGGTCGGCCGATTTGAGCAGTGCGCAACTTCCTCTCCCTCTCACCCCGGGAAAAACTCTTGGTTTTAGAAGGCATCCATTATCAGAAACATAAGAAGAAAAGGGTCCTAACAGTCAAAACGAAACCGTAAAAAAATAAAATTTATGGTTAGGACCTAAAGTCGCCGTTTTATGCCCAGCAAGTACTTACAGACCAAAATTATTTAGAAATACGGCGTCCTACACTCGAGATATTGGGATAACTTTCCTTAAATCAAACTACACGACCATAGTGGAACGAACCATCTCGTTAAGAAATCCCTAACACCGTACGGCTAAGCTCCTCGAGGTACTATCTCGCACGTTCTGTAAGACCCCAATTTTCTTCTTGACTAGAAGCTCCAGGGTCATTATACTGGAATGTATATATTTTTTTACATAAAATAATAATTGGAAATTTTAAATATGAAATTCAAAGTGGTGGTAGTCATTTGTCACACTAATTCATTGAAATTCTAAGTTATAGGTTCATATTAACAAAAAAATATGAGATTCAAATTGGTTGTACAGCAGACAGATTCTAAAGATACATTGTACGTCTATCAGCGAAATCAACTTGAAGTGATTTCAAAAATCTATACAACATAACTTCTGAATTACAACAACAAAAAAATAGTGATTTTTTTCATTGGCATCAAATAAAAATCGTTTGTTATATAAAACCTATTCCTGTAGGCTTTAGATTCATGCTGTCAAGTTAAGCACGTTAAAAGGGGTCTCATCGTGGCGTGCACTTTACCAAAGAGGTTCGTTGGCAAGAAGGCGTTGGTATTCAATACATGTCTTTTTGAAGAACTTCCCCCTTTTTAGTCACTCCACTCTACAATCTCTACCTCTTATCCTTCCATAACTTTTACACAAAATCTTACAGTCATCTTACATTTATTTAAATATAAAATTTAGGAATAAATCATACAAAACTACAGGTAGGTTGCAGTTTAAAATATGTTTAATTGTTTAATTACATAAAATAGGTAATTGTTAAAGGCATGAGATTAATAATTCTTCCGGCTTTATTGTAAATAAACGTGATGATTTATATCATCACGTCTCACTAAATAAATGTTACTAAATTAAATAATTGATAGAAACATTTAATATACTGAAATACTCAAAGGAAAAAAACCCCGTTAAAGAGGTCACTGCTCGATGTCAGTCTTATAAAATGTTAAAAAGCAATACAGTAAAAATCTACTAATTTAAACATTATTGAATAATAAACACGAAAATTGACAAGAAGAGGATATTTAAAAAAACTTGACATGACAAGTGTTAGTATATTCGACCTACCTTCACGATTTTTTTAACCAATTAACTACCTAATATTGTATTTTCCTTCTACTACTATTTCTAATCATCGTCTTCTCATAATCAGCATCATCATCATACCCATCATCTACTATATGTCTCAAAGTAATTATGTAGAACCTGCAGTTAAGTTTTTAAAACACATTAATGAGTGTTGTTTTTTATTCAAAAATTTTTGTTATTGTATCATTCTTTTACTTAAGTCTATTTGTATTTAAAAACTTTTTTTTACAAGTCTGCAACATTGCAATCTGTTCACATGAAATAGAACAATCAGCAATTTTGATAAATGTTAGTTAACATGATTACAATTTCATTATAATGTTAATCAAATTGAAAATAGTAATAAATTAATAAAACAAACAAAATAATAAATGTAACAATGTTCTTTAAAACCTATAACCTAAATCAAAAACACTATGTCTTTTCAGTCTTGAAAACCCGGTATCAATGTTATTTAGCAGATTCAGAGCCAGGAAGTTTTGATGATGATTGAGTTTTTCTTCATATTTATGGCTGAATTTTGACATAGTTTCTTTCACTGAGTCAATATTAAGATCGGCATAGATATAGGTGTTTTTGATATATCACGGAATTTGCAGGGCCCGCCGCAAAAATGTTGACTGAAAACGTTCCAATATGTTTATGTTTAAAATGCTGGATGTACCCCACAATTGAAGCCCATATGTCCACATGGGTTTTAAAAGAGATTTATACAAAATAATTTTTGATTCGTTTGACAAAGGTGAGTATTTACCAATCAACCAGTGTAGTTTACGTACTGTCAGCTCAAGTTGTTTCTTTTTAGTTATATATAAAAACTGATTGCAAAATAATTACACCCTTTTAAATTTCATTTCATTTTCAATTGCTCATTACGATTACTTAAATAATTCTGTCAATATCTTACTCATCTCGATGTCTCACTTGTGTTCTAAAAACTTGATAGACAGAGTATTTAAATTATATTGAACTCTTATTTAAAAAATAATATTTAAACGTAGTTATGCTTTCATTACACAAAATTTTATCAACGGAATAATTTTTAAAATACACAGTTAAGAATCTTTTACAAAAGTGTATACACTATAAAAAAAATGAAAACATTTTAAAAAGTATTATAAAAAGTATACTTGAAAGTTAAAAAGCGTAGAAAATAAGTATGACAGCCGGGTAAAGGGAAAAAGATGGGTGAGGATGAACTCATTTGATTAAGCTTTTTCTCGTTGACTCCCCTAGTCAAAGGTTAATTCTGGTAAGCTTATATGCAAATTTCTTAAGAAGACGGATATTGGGTTCCCGTGTAAACATTTATGATCAAACTGAGATCACTTCAACTTTACCACTTCTAAATTTTAGCTTTTAAAAACTTATTACAATATAAGCCTATACAATAAAAAATTAAATGAAATTGTTTTTAAATAATGTAATAAATAATTTAAAAAAATAAATAGACTATGCACATTAATACAATTATGACTTCAACTCCGTGTCCTATTATAATTTTATTTTTTCAGATTACATTGTATAATTCGACCTACGTCTTTTTTATAGGTTAGGGCTCAACCAAAATAATTGAAAGCAGACACTTTCTCCAACAAAAGTCTTTTCTAAACGCTATCTAAATTTGACAATCTACTTCTCTTTAAAAGCCATACTCTTTATTTTCTTTTGAATAAGACAAAAACCCATAGCCTACATTTTATCCAGTTGAAAGACACTGTACCTATATATAATCACTATACTAGAGATTATAATTTTCAACTGTGAAGAAAAGCCTGCTAGCAGTACATCCTTGTCTTAGTCTGATCTGCTTTCTCAATTCAGCAGTAAATTATTTCACTATGTTGTTTAGGTCATCAGCTGAAAGGCTGGTTTGAACCTGTAGAGGTTTCACTAAGTAAAACAAAGAGTGAGGTGGTTTACGATTACCTTCCTCACTGAGTGGAAAAGTACGCTCATCAGCATCCTGGGCCCTCTGAAAAGGACATTTTTCCACTCTGCAAATGACACCTTCACTTTATTCACCACAGGGTCTGGCTGTATAATGAAATACATTATTTTCAGAGGAGATAACTCTGATTAGTGTCTTTTACACCTCTACCTCTTCTGTTTTTAAATGATTCAGTCATAAATAATTGGCTGATCATGTGATAAGAAACAGAACTATTTATTTTAGCTCTGCAACGAACAGATTGAGTGTAAACAATTTGACACTCCACCTGTCTGTTATGTGCAGTATTTCACTATATAACATAAATGCTGAGAAGAACCGAAAACAAGCTATAATGCTATGCTAATGGTTATCTGGATGTCATCTGAAGTTGTTTTCAAAAGTTTATTGACAATCATAGTGTCAAAATTCAATTTTTAATAACACTAAGTATGTGTCCACGAATGTCTTTTCCCTAAAAAGACCAAATTAAACTACTTAGTTAATTTTTTTAAGGAAATTCTAGTTTATTTTTCCAATAATAAGCAATTTATTTTCTTAAAAATAAATTTGGCCGCCTCCATGCGTAGTGACTGGCGTACTGGCCTACAAAGCGGAAGGTCTCGGATTCAAGTTCCGGCTAGGGTCAGGAAATTTTAAACATTAAAACCCACCGTTACAGTATTTAGGTTTTTAAATTCTAAGTCGAAATTCTTTAGAGGGTGCTTCCCCTTATCTAAAACTCTTCAAATATTTAAATTTTTGGATTACAAACGTTATTTTAACGGCATATTATTCGGCGTTCAAAATTACATAATATAGCGTCACCTGAAAATTTCGGGTAGCACCCCTTTCTTTAAGGTGGAGGGGGAAAGTTTTTTATATCCTTAAACGTGCACATAGCGGAAAAGTGAAAGAAATATTTTTTGTGCCCCACCTAAGTACTTCAAGACCATTTAGCTAAAGTTGGCCTTAACACATCAAGTCGCTGAGAAAACTAAAAAAAGCTCAACGTGTTACCTCAAAATTTCAAACTTTGAAACTTCAGACCTTCGTACTTCGAACATTACCCTAAAACTTTTAAAATTCAAACCCTTCAAATTTCAAATTTTGAAACTTCAAACATCATCTTTAAACTTTCAAATATTCAAAATTCAAATTATTGTAATCCATTCGATCCTTTTTGCAGACGAACTTCACCTTGTGGCAATGTTCTGATCCACTTATGAATTCTGATTCACCTACCCCACTGATGCAAGATACGGAAGCGGCGCCCAGCGCCGCTGGAGTGGCGGGTGTTTATTTTTAAAGGTAATTATGAAGGTTAGACTGGATACAAGTGTAGCACATAAATTTTGACTTTTTGATTTATGAAAAGAAACTTTTGAAACAAATTACAAAGTTAGGTAAACAAATATCATTTAAACATATAAATGAAAGTAAAGTATAAAGCTAAGAAAGTAAAATGTTAATATAGAGATAAGAGTGTAACATTGTCTTGAGAAACTTAGATTAATTAAAACAAAGTAATTTTCATTACCATATATAAGAAGTAACTTAATCGCTAATCGTTGTTCGCGTCTGTATAAAGTAAGATTTGTAGTAACAAGGAACATTTCATTTTCTTGCTGTAGTTACTTTGTCTCTAGCTGTCGAGATTTGTTGTTCACTGCAATAATTCGACTGGAAATCTCGTTAAAAGGAAAGTTATGACACCGTTCTCTGCATTTCAAACTTGTAATTGTCGTTCTTTCTTTACGTCATGATATTTGAAAATTTTATCAAAACAATCTTCCGAGCAGGCTACGATTCTCATAACAGTTGGTCTCCCTTTTCAATGTATTATGTTTAAACTCATATAAACTTTGTATTAGTAATAAGCTGGTATTTCAATAAAGTTTAAGGTAACACACTGATGAAAATGTCATATACATTATTGTTACCTGTGATAGGAAATCCATTTCAATGTCTTCTGGTTAAGAACAATTCATAAACTTTCAACGATCTTTCATCACAAAATTATGCAAATATTTCTCAGATATATTATCATGTAATTAAAAGTTTAACTTGTACTTCATACTAACAACAAGACTACTGGTTGGGTTCCAATAATAAAAATTAGAGCACAAAATTTTATTTTTCATTTTTGAAAATTGATTTTATCTTCTATATTAAATTATTATTATTTTCATATGAGTATCGATCTCATCGAAAGCTTCTTTTCTGAAATTTTGTGACTATTCTGTAGCAAACTTAACTTAAAGTGACTATTAGGTAAAAAGGGATTTAAAAGTAAAGTACAAGGGTTAAAAACTCCTGTACAACTCGAGTTAAAAAAAAGACTAAAGATAAAAGCAACTTTTCAGAAAAAAGAAAAATCTATTATAGGACAATGTTTTCTGGGATTTAAAACCCAGTTGTACCTCTATGACTCCTTAGGGAATTACCTTTTTTGTAATTTATGTAGAAAAGGGGGCATGGAGAAGTTAAACAAATTACACAGAAGATTCAGTCAGGTTATGGTAGGAAACACATACCAAGAAAGTAAAATCCACAAGAAAAGATACAACAAAGCGGTGGAAACAATCCTAGAAGAAACCTTGATAACTATATTTATGATAAGGAGGCTGCAGTACCAAGGACACATAATGAGACTGCAAAATAACGAAAACGAGACCTACAAATTAATAAAAACTAAAAAAATCTCAAAAGAAGAGACAAATGGATTAAAGAAGTAGAAACCGACCTCAAAACATTAAAAATTACGAAAGAAAGTATCTTAGATAGAGACTATTAGAGAAGCAATATTAAAACATTTGGAAATGTTTCGGTTGGAAAATGCTATAGGAAAGGGCAAGCCTGAAGTGAGGAACGGAAGAGGACGTTAAGCGTGAGAACTAAGGAAATTCATGTCCTAAGAAAACTTAGAAAAACATCCAGAAGGCGCAGAAAAAATTAACTACATATCAGTGAGCTCTATGGGTTTGACAAAAAAGAGAATGTTGAAGTATTGGGAAAAGAAAAAGATAACATCTAGAAGGAAGAGAAAATCTTAAGTTATTTTCGAGAAATCTGATATAAATTAAATTTAAAAAACTACTGATATTAAATAATAATTATTGAGAGATTAATTCAATTATTTATAAAATTCTAAAGAAATTAATTTAGTAAAGAATGGCGTGACATTTAAAACGTGGTAAAACCCAAATTATCAAAGAGGACCAACGAATTTCAGTGATTGCTCCACTCTTTTATAGCGTAGATATTAATTAATGTTTTTTAAAAACTGTTTTATCTTTGGATTATTGTTTATAATCTCTAAAGTACATATTGAACAAAAATTTAATCTCGACGTACACAGAAATAATAGGGAAATAAATAAAAACGTAATATATAATTCGTACTTTGCAAATAGTTTTAACTAAGCTCCATACAGTATAAAACAAAAAGGGGTTAGGTATCACAGACAAGTAATACAAAGAGCTGACCGCAATATCTCTCATCGTAACTCTATTCATTTTAACTGATCTGAAACGAAACAGAGCCCGATCCAATTATTAAGCGGTTAACCACCAATTCCATAACCCCCTCCAAAAAAAAGTAAATTCCATTGCGTTGACAAAAAAGCTCTATAAAAACAAACGAAAAAATCTCTACTGATTGGAAAATCACAAGCTATTTCATTTAAATTTATTCCAAATTTGCCGGCCAGTTCGTCAAACCGTAATAAAAAAACAAACACCGAATTGAAAAAAAAAACAATTTAATTAATGAAAAATGATTAATTTTTTTAAAAACACAGCTGAATGACTTACTACATTGTAAAAAGTGGAAAACCAGATTATTTCATTTAGGTTTATTGAATATTTAAAAGCTGTCATTAATACATTGCACAGTATAATGCCCTCTTTTATAATCTTTTTACCTTACATGAATTCACTATTACTTTGTAAGAGTTTCTTTGGAAGCACATATTTTATAGTAATTGTTCTAAACAACCGTTATATTACCTGCGCTTGAATAAGTTAATACCAATTTATAATTTTTCAGTTCGTTTTTTGTCAATAAGTTTTTTTAATACAGCATAATCTACAATCTATTCTTAAGTAGAATATTGAGTATGTAAGGTTTTATTTTATGTCATGATTGAAGAATTAATATGCTAGTAATGAGCAGTTCGATTTGCAAACAGTTTTTACTTGAGAATCTGTTTTAGATCGTCAATGTAGACATGAATGGACATTTCCTCTTCCTTAAGAAGAAACACCGCGTACAACATACACAAGGGAGACACAAACTGACATGCTCACTGGCTAAAGAAATTCTGTTTGACATTTCGTGATATGATGTTGAACGAAATAAAATAGGATGCGAGTGTATTTTTGTTTTCTTTTGTTTTAGTGTAGACGAGCGTGTGGAATGTTGTAAACCGACATTTCCCTGCAAGTGAATATAAAATATTTCAAACAGAACAATACATAGGCGATACACCTCGAAAGAATTTTATGAGATGTAAATATATACAAAATTACTACTTCTGTGTAAATAGAAAATTTAAATCTGTATGAAGGATTTTAGGAGGTGAAATATTAATAAAGTATGATTATCCCAGTATGATTATCAAGCTGAAATTGAATTAAATAGCATACAACTATGCCCATAACAGGCAGGTGGAGTGTTAAATTATTTGCACTCAAACTGCTAGATCCAGGGCTACAGAAAATAGTTCTTACTAATTTTTGTATATGAATTAAAAATAATAACTTAATAACTAAAGACAAGGATTATGTACATTTTAATGGTAACTAGAAAAAATTAATAGTACTTACTATTAATTTAAAAAATGATGGTTTATGATGGTATAATCACATTATAAATTATATACAACTTTTTACTTAATATAAAAAATAATTGTTACTTTATCCTAAACTTAATAATTGTACCACTACTTCGTAACGTTATATTCAGAAATATTCATAGAGGCGTAAAGGTGTAAAAAAGAACTTATAGCGAATGAAAAATTAATGTAGTTTAAAGTTTACGTTTATAGTATTAATACAAAATAAACCTGGATTCTATAACATAAAATATTAATACTTCTGTAAATATAGTTTTCTCCTTTAAAATATTAATAATTGATTTAATGAATGGTTCTAAGGCTATCAGGTTTTCACCATTTGTTAATAGTATATTTTTAAAACTGATTGCGAATAAAATTATTACAATAAAAATTCTCTCAACTAAATCTAAAACATGGGTTCTTTTCAATTTCCTACAGAATTAAAATTATTCAAAACGTTTGTAGCTAATTGATTACTATGGTTGTAAAGACGATTTTTATAACTTCGGTTAAATCTCCTGATTTCTTCTTTGATCGTTGGCATATTCAAATAAAATCGTGAATAACTTTATAACTAAAAAAAAAACATTTTTTGTTGCTGATATTTCACAAACATTATTTTGAAACCGCTGCAGGATTACAACTGTTTCTCATAATTGTATTCCGTAACTCCGAATAGATTTTAAAATAGCTTAATAAACTGAACATTTATTTTCAGTTAATAATATAAATTTTCATCCCACCAACCATTGCATTTTACGTTAACCGATATTTAATTCTTGACTTTTAATTTTGATGTGATTTCACCACGAGAGACCTCTGCCAAGGTAAAGCCCTGTACTTAGCACCTGTACTTTCTGGTATGCTTTCGTTATTTGAAAATACGAGAACATGTTAACTTCCGTAAGGAAAAATGGATTTAATTGTCTTGGATCTTCATTTTCCACTAGTTTAACCATCTTCCAAGAGTAATTAAATAACTTTGAACAGCATTCGAAACCACGATAGGGTCGACAAGGGAGCTCTATTATCAGCAAACCTTGCAATGATCATATCAGGAGTTTCAGGTACAACAGATGTACTCAATGTGTACAGTACGGAACCTAAAACAGACCCCTGAGTAACACCTACCATCATATCAAAATATTTAGATCAATTCTCTTTAAAGTTTACCTGAAATATCCTTCCAGTCAAATAAGTTTATAATATTAGAAAATAGAGACATGTAAATGGTATCTCAATTTACAATATAGGCCTCCGTGCCAAACTCTATCAAAGGCTATTCCGACATCTAGCAATACTTCAGAACAGTATGCCCTACTTTCTAAGCAATTTTAATTAATTATAAAAACGAGTAACTACTGAAGAATGTGTAATGTTTTACTTTTGTTTCTATTTTCTACACAGCTGTTGTTTTTCTTGTTGGTAAGTTTTTCATAGAAGAAGTTACCTAGGTTTTTATTTTGTAAAATGGATAGATTTTTTCAACTGAGAAATCATTAGTAAAGTACAACATATTTCATAATACGACTGATATCAATTATTTACGGCAACTAACAGTCTTAGTCAAAGAAATACGATGTATTGTTTTTTTTTCATATTAAAATTCGATTAAAGTAAAACAAGTGGGTGGACGTAAAAATATCGAGGCAAGAGTAAGGAAAAACTAATAAGGATACAGGTACTCCATACACAAGAGTATGGAAAAATTTAACAAGATAATAGACGGCATTGACGGATCTTCAAATACCACCTACGTACTTTCACAACAATAACTTTGAGTTTAATACTTTAATTTAATATTGTTAAAATATATTTTTCCCAGATTTTCCATTTTGTTAACATTTAATATGAAATCAATATAAACTTGCGAAGGCGGATAAATAAATTATCTTTCGTTATATTAAATGAGCGAAAAGATAAAAAAGTATGGATCAGTGAAGAAAGATAAAAACCTATAAAAGGATACTAATTAAATCAAAGTAAATGAATATTTATTAAATTTTATAAATATCAATAGCAACAAATAGTAAACTTGTCAATTTCATAAAAGTAGGTGTTGTCTATCAATACTGTTTGAATTAATTGCTGAGTAGGGAAAACATATTTACAAAGAATATCGACAAAGTGGTAAATAATACTGTACTACAGTTATTTTAGAAATCATTATTTTGATATTGTAACCTTCATCGGTTTAATAAGGTTATCTAAAAATACAGAAAATATTTGTTAAATTTATTAGGAGGCTTTACAAAAAACATACTTTTTTAATACCACCATTAAAATGATTTTCAACGATTCGTTTGTTTTATAGTTTAAAAACAATATTTTATATCCACTGAATAAAAAGCTATTTGTTTGCAAGCGTTTTTAGTTACATAACATTTTTTAATATAAATTTCTCAAATAAAACAAAGTTAATTAAATTCTAAAAAGGAAAGTGAAATGAAACGTAAAGTTCAAACGTCATTTGAAAGGTGATAAATTGGGATGGATATGATGTTACAGAGGGTGTTGTGATGAAAATAGAGAGGTCGGGAGAGGAAAAGTTGAGAGACGAAAGAGTGGTGGTAGTTGTTATAAGAGGGTTGCCTTTGGAGGAAAAACGGGTGGGCGATACGTTATTGCGTCAAGAAGTGACAACCGGAGTAGCTGACGAGGCGTTTTTCATCACGGTCGTCTTGTCTATTATACTTCTAGTGAATGTTAGGCGGATGCATTAATACTGAGCTGGTGGCTCATATTTCAGGACTAATGTCCTGCTTTAATATCATATGAAACTATGCAATTGTTCTCCTACTCGCTCTTACTTCAGTAAGAGTTGTCGGTTTCAGCATGTGCAAGACTAACTGTGCATGAATGTATGCATGCACGGATTCATGCAGAAAGAAACGGCGAGGAAGTGTGCACAATAGTCCTTGATTTATCCCTTGTCAATCCTGTTTATATCCTCTCTTTCATACCAAACCTCACCCTCCGAAACAATCACACACCAAACCTTGTATGTATGTCCCAACTGAAAACCCCGACCCGATTGAGAGAAGGAAACGTGAAAGAGTTCTTCTTTCCGCTTATCCTTATCCGTTTTTATTCTTCCTTGAACTGCTAGTCTATTTAAAGAGTCGATTTATCTATCATGTCATGAGTTTTTACAGGAATATATTTTTCTTTCCGACTTTTAATAAACTATTTATCTCGCTTTTACACGAACGTATTATTCAACACTTAATCCTCTTTTCCATTCCTTAGTATTTTCAATAGTACTAATAATGAATTCCTCCTGTTTTCAGAAACTAATAAATAAATATAAGGCGACATTAAATTTAAGAAATTTCACTTACGATTTTTAATTATAATTAACAAAGTACCTGAAATAATTTTTAACCGGGAACTAATCATATTTTAGCTGCACCATTATAAGGCAAATATTAAAAGTTATAGAACATATATAAGTTTATGTAAAAATAATTTTGTAAAAAATTAACATTTTTTACTATCTAACAGGGAAATTCACAAACATTTTCATATTTTAAAATTACCTTAAAATGTGTATTATATTATAGATTTCTAAAAATTATTCCACGACCCCTTTATTTTTATTTTTATACAAATGCGCCTCCCTGAGGAAAATTATAGATCCGGTACTGCGCTAAGCCAGGATTTATATTTTTATTCCCGGTCGGTTTTGTGATTTTTCATCAGTCGTTCTTTATCGATACGATTAAATTATTTTTAGAGATCACCACTGACACATGGATGTGTTTTTATGAATTAATTCTTATAAGTTAATTAGGTACTCATTTAAAATTATTACTTATTCATACGCACTGAAATGAAAAAGCAGGTACTGAAAAACCCCGTTGCTTTTACTAATATTCTAAACTACTTTATATTCGCTAAAAGTCCCCCATTAATTTAACTGGCATTACTTAAGTATTTAATTTAAAGTTAATTTAAATAAACAAGCTTTCAATATATCAATTCCAACTAGGTGAATTAAGTTTGCTTTTGCTGACTATAACCAATTTGTTAAGAATAATAATGATTCGGAAGTCAATTGTATCTGTATACAGCGCAGTTCACACAGTTACAGTAGATAGATCAGTATTCAACAGTGATATTGGGGAAACGATTTGACCCTAGAGAAGGGCGGTGGTGGAAGCTCTTCCTGAATGCCAATACTAGCCTGTTGACAATTGCCGACGGCTAATGGGCCGCAGACATCCCTTCAGGAAATTACTTCCTTTGCTAATGCTTGGCTTGGACTATGCCAGTTCTTTATAAGACGTGATCGTCCGTGGATTTTCAGTGCTTTATTTTCCTTCTTTCTTTTAAGGCTGCTTTTTCTAGCAGACTTCTACAGTATGACCGCAGGTCATTTATACTACTACTTTGTCATTAAAAACGACTTCCTTTACCAAGCTTTTTACAACATAGTACCATCGTCTCCTAAACAAGGTTATAAAACTTTTTTTAAACCGTTTAAACGTACTTTATCTTCTTCTAGGTGAAAATATACATAAAAATAAAAATAATTTTCAAAATTACATTATTATAAAGAATTTATCACCACATCATTAAAAATGTTTAAATACAACACATTACATACACGTATACAGTATCAAAACGAATTTCAAAATAATGAGAGAAAAGTTAAATTTAATTTATCCAACTAATCCAACCACATGGTTGTCAGATTTATGGTGTAGCAAAGCATTCACGAATACAGCTATTCCAAAGTAAATTATTGCGATTCATTACTAATTCCCCGAGTTTCGTACCCAATAAAACATTAAACGATGACTTATGCGACCCTTACGCCAACAACACATTCCTAAAATTGTACAGTAAGTTCAGAGACAGGCTTTAAAATCATAATCAGGACAAGAAATATTTGATTCATTTGCACAGAGGTACAAAACTCTTTGGCAAAGAGATTTTCGTTTCGTGGCTCCCATATTGTACAACCTGCTTCCCCAAAAATATAAAAGTATACGAAATCATACCATTTCAATCATCAGACCATTTAAAGCTGAATTACAGAAATGGCTTTTTACATCGGTAGGTAGCACACAAAGGAAAAACTACATCCCCTACTCTGTGACCGCTCATACGATGTTTTGATACTGGATAACCTGTTGTTTTAAAAAAGAAATACTAAATTGACGGTCCTAGGACATGATATGGATATGGGCCATAGTTGAATAGGTTAGTTTGCCACGTCGATCATAAATTTATTGAATACATAGCTGAAATAATAATCCCTAAATAAGCAATATAAATTCTCCCGATCTTTCAGGAATCGACAAAGATGACTTAAACGCCGATGGAGAAGAGACATATTAACTCAACACTAGTTGCAAAGTTCAATTTAAAATTTAAATTTAACACAATTTTTTAAATTTAATAACATATATACTGATAATTTTTGCTAGTTGTTTTTGTAAAGTTGAAAAATAAAACTACGCAAGTAAAAATTATACCACAACAATTTCCATAATGTTACGTCTTTATTATGATAATGCAATTTTAAATTAACTTGTAATTTTTCTACACTCACGATAAGTACTGTGGAAAAAATTGTTAAAAGAAATCATGTGTTATAAAGTTCGCCTAAATAAAATAATAAAAAACAAGCTATATAATTTATACAATTTATAAGCTATACAGCCATACATGAACGCAATTAACATTATATCGAAGGTGACTAACAAAAACTTTTATGTCAGTTTATCAAAAAATTTATTTCGGTGCAAAAATGATGTTTAATTCCGAAAAAACCAATTAAAATAACTGATACTACACACAAAATAAGAAAAATTTGTTGACAGATTATTTTTGCGTAAGAAAAAGGTTTAGATAACATTTTAAACAATTATTCCCACTTTTGAAAAACTTGATTTGATGACAGTAAGTTTTATTTTTCAACACAAATACTGTGGTTAGTTATTCAACACATCTTTTTATTGATGTAATATTGGAAACCTATTTTTTTTGGGAATGATTAAATTTATAGAAATTTAAAAGACATTCGTACCTTAACAAAATAGTTTGTAAAAGCTAATGTACTGTGATCTTATAACCATAATCACCTGAAGTACCTAATTTTATTAGCTTTAAACAAATAAATTGCAATTATTAGTAATAACAATACCATGTATTTCCGGGAGAATGATTAAAACTTAAATAAAATTTTATTGAAACAATGAATTGTTATTGAAAGAGCACTTCACAGCTAGTTTTCATTAGTTACCACCGTGTATGTTGTAATTATAATATCATGTGTAAAATTCAAATACAAGGGTAAAGAACATTACAATAAAACTATTTTATCAAACACGAGTAAAAGCTTACAACATTATATTCACACAAGTCAAAAGTGTTGACACATGTGTGAGCAAGTTAACGCTTACAACCAACTGAGTTTACACTAGCATAATAACGGCATAAGAGAAGTAATTTTCCACGTGAATCTAGGACGAAGAGTTCTGTTTTATGTTGAGATTGTTCCCAGTCAGTCCTCTCTTTTACTTATCACCCTTTTATACACATGAACCCGTGCGCTCGTTAACAAGTGATCATGCTTCCAAGAGAATTTATTCTGACGCTAAACAGACAAGCATCGCTCCCTTTATAACAAGAATACATTCAATATGAAGAACCCTACACAACTAAAACATTATTGTAGTTTCTCTAACATAATAAACTTGTTCCTGATTTTTTAAATTGGTTTCCTTATAAATAAGCAACACTGATTTATTTATTCACTACTAAGAAATACTGTTAATAATACAAAGATAATATTTAAATCCTGGATTTCATCAAATGCTTTACAAGTTTTCATATATTATGTTGAAAACTTCGTTAAAAGTTCTTTCAACAAAAGATATAAAGTTTATCTCAATTATAAAAATTACCAGTAGATAACGTACACTCTTTTGTTAAACTGAGAAGGAAACGAAAGAAAAATTAATGACAGAATTTCACAAAGATCAGAAACGGAAGCTACACACCTGTTTATGCCGAATAAAAACTATTTACAACAGATAAACGCAAGATAAAATATGTAAATACCTATTATTTAGCGCATACGTACTCTATAGTTCCTTAACTATAGTCCTTGTGAATTTAATAAGTGGTTTAGCGTAACTGACCTGACTGCCTCTGTTTAGAGTACTTCCCATAAATTTTGAGCTTCCTTGGAATAATTTTGCAAAATTTGTAATAAATATTCTGTTTTCCTGAAAATTTAATGCTACTTTTTAAACGCTCTTTTGTTAATTTATAAAGTTTGGTTACGATGTAAAATATATTACGACTATAAAATTTATAGGGGATTTTATTAGATAAAAGTCAAGAAGTGAAATATTTACTACTATTACTAATTAAAGGAGATGAAATCACAATCTGTACAATTACTATTTACGACTATTAGTTGCCAAGAGTAGGTAGATGATAGTTATACATAAAAAAAGTTGGGAAAGTCAGTTGAGTCGTGAAAAACCGTATTTTTATATAACTGAAATAAAAACAAACAAATATCGTTTCACTCTGCAATTTTTATTTTAAAGAAAATTAATTAAAATTCCAGTTATAATAGTAAATTACTTATTCATAAAGTATTAGCCTAATTTCGAATAATTACTAAAATTTAAAAATTGAGATAAGGAATTCTTAATTACTGCACCATTTGTTTTTGAAGTATTGAGAATTTAATCGGAAGAATCTAAAATTTATTCCAGTTGATAGGATAAAATCGACTAAAAATAAAAAAAAGTTTTAATCATTAAGGAGAAATAAACATTCCTTTATTTAAATTAAAAATACGCCGTTGTAAAATAAAATTTGTAGTAATTTACTCACTTTTTATTTTTTTATTTTAATTGGAATAAAAAAAAGATACTCAAATGACTACCTTTTTAATGAAAAAGTGTTGATGGAACTTAATACTTGATTTGCAATAATAGTGGGCGGGAGGAGATCATTTGGTTAAAAATATTTTAAGGATAAAGAAAATGAAGAAAGAAATGGATGGGTAAATTTAGGCGGAGAAAAGGGAACGCGGGAAGAGGTAGAAGAGCAATAGAAGTCCTGAAGGAGTGATTATACACAGATTATAAGTTTCGAACGTAGCATGAGAGACTATAAAAATAGGAGAGGTAGAAAAGAGAGTAGCGCAATAACAAGTAAGTGTAAGAGAAAAGAGAATGAGTCTAGCGGAACTCGGCAATCTGTGCGCAGCGCTTCCAAACTGATAAACGGGTACTACTAAAGTAATTGGAGAATATTTACTGCCGAAAGGGAGTAAAAATATAATCCCTCGTTCTACATTATTTCCATTCCAAAAACTAATATTCTGCCGTAAAATATGCGCTTTAGGTTATAAACACGGTTCGCAGGCTTTTGTTTCTAACTGGAAATCTGTAAATTTCCCGCTAAATTAATTAAATTACCTACAGCAGATTTAAATATCAGTAAAAACAGATAATATTACAAATTGTAATGTAAGCGATCCTATTTTTATTTTCGGCTCAATATTTAAATTTTTTATCATTACAAAAACTCTTTGTTTTTTAATTCATCACAGCAACAAACAACGCATCTTTTAATCATTTTAATTAAAAATTATTTTTATCAAAACAAAAGAAGAATCGCACATAATTAATTTGTTTAAAAAATTATTATTTTCTTATGACAAGAAGTGGGTGTTTATAATTTTAGTCTGAATACACAAAACACTAATTAAACTCTCGTAGATCTAATGTATAGAAAGAACGCTCATTGCTCAAAATAACATAAATTATTTCTTTGTCACGCTTTATTATTGTAATTAGTATTGTTATTAACCTACGAAATGAAAATTTGTTAAACGCCTACAGTAATAATAATATTACTTCCTACAAATAAGCCAAAAAGTGCGTATTTTCTTCCCGTTATTTGGAATCCAAAAACAGTTTTAGATTTTAGAAAACGCGCTGAAATTTTGTGGAAAAATTAGCGAGTTCAGTTCAGTAAACTTTTAAATCTCCTACAAGAAAACATAGTACGTGCAAGAATCAGCATCATGATCGAGATATCAAGAGCCCCCTCACGTAAAATACCTAGGAAATTTATCTAACCATCTTGGCCAAGAATGAGTGGCAAAACTACAGAAGGGCTACAAGCTCATTTGAAAACTCTTCAACAAAAAAATGTATTTCCATCAACGCGGAACTCAAACCATACCACAAAATAACTGTGCTCTCCCCGAAGTACTGTAGGTAAAGGAAACAACAGTAATTCATGATAAAGCATAAAAATAAAAATAAATTGACACAAAATAGAGAATATTTTTTAGGAAAATGTTTAGACCAGTAAACAAAGATGGAAAATGAATTTTACGGGAATCATTAAAAACCTATTTACACAAAGAAACGGTCACAGATACTTTCTAAAAAGTAAAACTTTACGAAACACAGGATAAACAAAAGCAGAATCACAAAACAAATCTTCGACATCACAAATTATCAGCCAGCAAAAATAGATATCAACAATTGGGAAAAACGCAGCAAAAACCAATCAAAAACACAAATTTGGAGAAAATATCCCGTTGAGGAGATGAAGCAAAAGGAGAGGGAAACGAACACAGTGAAAAGGATTTAGTAGAAGGAACAAAGAACAGCCAAGAGAAAACAAGAAAAACATGAAAGCAGTTCGTTTAACTGGTCTTTTAAAGAGGGAGTAAACATGAAAACAACAACAACAACAACAACAACAACAATAATAATAATAATAATAATAATAATAATAATAAAAATAATAATAATAACAACAACAACAAGTAATGTATTTATAAAACAATATTGTTTAATTAATTTTTCCACCAGAACATATAGTTTAGTTTTTGCGACGCAGAAAGAAGTAATGTTCCAATTTGTGTAAGACGAATGAATGCGGGTCTATGGGTGGGCTTTTGATATTTACAGAAAGAAACACTATCTTAAAAAGCCCTGTTGTGGTATAATCAGAAAGGCTAATAAATAAATTGAGTTCAAATCAGCCAAATGTAAATAAAAAAAAAGTCTTTCATTGGTCTCAGAAATGAACTGTACACATAAGAAAAATAATTAGATTAAGTAATCCACTAGCCTTATTCCATATTTTCACTTAATAAAAAATGAAATATACATAATAATTAGAAATTAGAAGTTAAGTGGTTCATTAAGTTAAGGACTGTATTACGTTTTTATTTATACAGTTTACATTTGTTGGATCATGTATTTATTACGAGTATAATATTTATTGTTTTTTTTATTAATGTCATAATAAACTTATCCTAATCAAATTATTAAGTTCCAAAGTTTTTAATTCATAGCATTTTATTTTAAAATTTAATTGGTTAGTACTTTGATGTTTGCATTACTGTTGATTCAATATAAATGTCCTTTAAATTCAGTTTTTGTTTTGTTGTATAAATGTAAATATTTGTTTTCAAATTTTTGGTTGCCTAAAGCTGAGTAATTTAAAAACTATTCAAGCATTTCAGTCTAATTTTCTCGTATAATTACCGGTTCACCGTAATATGTCTCAAATTACACACTAAACACCGATTTAAAAACACCATTCATTTGCGACATCTTCAAAAATAGTTATATTAAATTGTACTCAAAACTACCAATCCATAATAATCCACTTATCAGTGATATGGCAAATCCGCCAGGCTTCATTAGAAGATTAAAAAGAAGATGGAGCAGAGATCTTCTTTAATTCTTTCTGCATGTTTATTCTTTCTACATGTAATTTTTGTTTTGTTTTAAAATGTTTTATTACTATTGGTAATAACTTTTCTGTGACAATATGAACTTCTTTGTTTTTCTTTTCATACTTTTGTATATTTTACGTTCAATGTTATTCCAAATTTAACATTGCTGAATGTTGAATTTTATATCATGTCTGTTCTTTTTATTTGTAATTTAATATCAATGTTTTCTCATCTTTTGGTTGTTCTATATAGTACAGTTAAAGATCAAAATAAAGGATAAAAAAAATTTGTTTTATAACAGTAGGCTATAATAATTTTATTTATATAGTATCAAATGTTTTATAGGTTAATAGTTTTTTTTGTATTATTATTTTGTATTAGATTAGCATTCTTATGTAACCATGTAATTATTTATCAAAACATTAATAGATTTAGCAAATTTGTTCTTACCCTGATTTGATAGATACCCTGACACAAAGATTAACATAGTGAGGTATCGTTTTATTGTTTTTGATCTTTTTAACTATTTATGTTTTAAAAAGGTGAAATGATTAAGTTATATTGTATTTTTATTTGTTACGAATAAACTCCCCTGGTAACCGTTTAATGTGGCCAGAGAAATTATTATTATCAATATTGAGTGGTTTTAAAGGTTCTAGTTCCCTGCGAAAACATCTCACCAATACATAAAAGTACAATATTTTCAAAGACTGGACAAAAAGTTTCTACAACATTATTATACAAATAAAATTTATATACGTAAGAAAGGTTTGCCTCATTATTTAAACTGTGGAAACCCAGTTTTGTATTATAATAATATAATTTCTTCAAAGGCATTAAAAAAAAGACCTTTACCTACTGTTCAATAGAAAGACAGTTAATAAGTGAGCAACAAACAAAATTGCCGAGTAGATTGTTTTATCATATTTTTAATAATAGGCAGACGGGTGTTAAAAGCCCATGATTTGTGTGTAAATGTGCCTGTATATTTTATTTAAAATTCTGAAGATTAATAAAGGTATAGACATGCAAAACTGTTTGAAGGAGTTAACAAAATTGGGAATACAGCTTGTTAGCTTGTGACAGCCAAGGGAGTAAGTTAAATTCAGGCAGTAAGTTTGGTTAAGGCTCGTTCGCATGGTAGCAGAGATAGCGTGATAATTCTAAATGCACGAACATGTTGAATCGTATGCGTTTCGCAACAAATCATTAACAGAAAAAAGAGATCCAAAATTTAGTTTTGACAATAAACAATTTTATACGAAAAAACAAACGCCTAGGCTTAACAGTTTTGTTTGTTTTATAAATATTTAAACGACAACGTAAATGTTAGGTGTTAGGAAGAATTTTTATTAAGAAATCATTTTGTTTACAAAAAACTATAACAAAAATAATACTTTAACGATACAAAAATACTTCTGAAATTTTGATAAATATTTTTTTGTGCCAACGAAATTACTTAATAATAAAACATCATATAAAGTTCTGAAGAAATACTTCAGTTTGAAATTTTGGAAACCAAAAGTTAGTTGTAGAGTGGTTTACTGAAACATTTCTTAAAACCTGTTTTTTATTTTGAACTGTATCAAACTCTTTGTCAATTACTTAAATAATTAGTTAAGTTGATATTCAATTTCAACCTCACAATTATTTTTAATAATAAACATTTAAAGAAAAACATAAATAGTCAGAGATTGCTTGTTTGTGTTCTGGCTTTAATTATAAAACACACCAACGTAAAACCAGGTAAAAATACATGACTCAGAAATCAACAAGGAATTCTTTTTTTCACTAACGCCTCGATTGATATTAATAATAAATAATATTACTGATCACGACAAATTATAATTGTTTTATTCAAAAAATAACCAGCTGTCAGTTTTACTTTTATTCGCGATGGTGATTTAAAAAAAAAACTGACGTTAAATTGAAAAATAAAAGAAAGTATGCTAATTGGTTATGAAATCTCTCAATTAAAAGAGACATTAGGATGTTATTCAGCAGTAGTAATACAATATTCTTTTAGAATAAAATTAAAACAGACATATATTAACTAAAGATAATCCAGACAGCAAATAAACTAGAAGAGGCTTTAAGCTTTATAATGGAGTAAACACAGAAAAGAAACTGGCAGGTAGAAAAATATATCAAGGTTTAGAGTATGGGTTGAAGCAATGTACCTACAAAAATGAAAATGGAGTTTAATTTCAGTGAGTTATCAGCAGTGTTGTCACTAATGCAGCACAAACGTAGTAAGAGATAGGAGATTGCCAAGTCAAATGCAGGAACCGGCCATCTAAATTCTCTACGTACAATCGTTTGCTGTAAAAACCGATAGGATTAAAATGAATTTATATACATATATATTATACACCCATTTTTATACACACACGTATACGTCGGAAAACATTTTTCTACCGCTTTACGGTGTGGTGAATGAAGTGAGGAGTAAAGGAACGTGGTAAAAGTACGGGAAAAGTGTGAGGGAGAAGTACAGCGGTTTAATAATCGTACGTCGCCAGCCAATGTTACCATCCGACGGTGATTAATTTTGTTATATCCTCAGTGTAAGTATTCCACATCAGTTGCCAATTTATACCATGCCCGATTATTCTGATAGTACCCATTTCTCATTTTGCTAACTTTCATGTGCGGCACGGCTGTGTTCGTGTACGAATAAAAGCTATGTTATAATTGTACGAATATTTGTTATATACGCATGCACGTTTCAATGAATAGCTTAAACCTCTTCAAAGAGCGCTTTGTGCATTTAAACAGATAAAAATTTACGTACTATAAATGTTAATACGTAGATAATACGGCGAATGTATATAATATACATACTAACATCGACCAGTGAGCTCGCCAACAAATTCTGCCTACCCAAACCAAAACGTACAATATATCGATACTTTTGAATGGGAAACATACATATGGGTACATAGAAACGTTTTCTGTTTAACTGAAAAATACTTAAGCCAAAAATTATTAATAATTTGAAAAAATAGTACCTATTTTTTATTAATAATTTACTTACAAGCATTAAAAAAATAATGATGTAAATAGTCAATAATGATTTAATTGCTCTAAATATCTAGAATATCTGGAAATTTAACTTTATTTGAACTTTACAGCAAAGATTTCGATTGATTAGATAAAGGTAATAATAATTTTATTTGATTTGATAGGCTTCGGAATGAAAATATTCAAGCAGAGATGGGAGTAAAGGTAGAGATAGAGGAATAATGTTCATCGGATGCTCTCACAAGAAACCCCCTCAAAGCATTGAAGTACAGACTTGAGGGAAGTAGGGGTGCGGGTAGACCTTGGAGGAGTCGTCAGAGTAGGTTCTGATCGATGAAGATCAGAACAGGAATATAAAGAAGAAATTCCATAAGAAATATCGTCCAATTTAAACATTTTTATCGTATTACTAATATAAAATATACATTTTCAACTAAAAATAAGAAATTTTGAAACATTTCGCCGACTTCTTGCAATAAGATTTAATCAACGTAAATACAAATTTATTTCAATCATCTTGTTTTAAACAACACATTAATGAAAACGGACGAGCACTTATTTTACAATGTTATTTACGTTTCACATTGTTACAAAATTCTCTTTTATAGGAAGTAACTTTTGAAGAATGATACATACCAACAGTTTATAACCTGTGGGTAAAACGCACGTTTCTATTTTATTAGCTACCATCAGAATCTTTATATTTATTTTTATCTACCATTTCCAGTACATTTATGACCAAAGGAACGGTGATACGTTTAGCAAAGAAAACAGTTATTTCCTCTAAGGAGACGGTTTACGATTTTATACAACGCTTTCAAAATATCACCTGTTTAGTTATAATTTTACAATTTTTATTTTAATTAAAACAATATGAAATGCACAACTTCTGTGAATTCATTATTGATGCAATAAAGTTACGAAACAAAAATAAAATGATACATTTACAATAAAATAATAAAAACATGAGTAAATACGCTCGTAAAAGTACAAAATACTATAATGTTTGGAATTTACATCTATTCAAACAAAAAACATTTTCAGCTTTTCACAAATTTTAATAGCGCTGTTCTATCTATGAGAATTGTTTTTATTTTACCAGGATATGGTTTTAGTAATTAAATCATCCTCATAACTATACGACAGAACAATAACAGTATTTTCATTTTCCAATATTTTTATATAATAAAAATTAAAAAAAAAAAAAAACACTAACGAACCAGCAGGGTATAAACGAACTTAGTCCACGTTGAAAAATTAGCTTTTACCGCCATAACTATAGTGATATGAAAATATTTAATTCTATTTTACTAAAATGGTTAATATCACGAATAGTAAAAAGGAAAACGGCTATAGATACGCTGCAAAGGGATACGTTTTTAATCCCTAATGTGTGTATATTGCAATCCGTTCAATCATGAATAATAAGCAACCCCATGACAGAATAAAATGAGGATAATATCTATGACATGTAGTCATGTAAAGACTCAGGCTGAGCATTTCTGAGAGAGTATGGTTAATTGAACCCTAACCGTCAAAGTACACCGGTAATCTAGTATTCAAATCTGTACAAATCCTATATTTACTAGGATATGAACCAAGAACCATCGTCACCGAAAATCAGCTGTGAAACAGCTAACTCACTACTTTACAACTAGACCAACCCAGTGGTTAAGAGTGGAAAAGGGAAATAATGCTCAGAATTACAACTACAATCAATGAAAACTATCAGAGTCCACTGCGCTCATAATCACATTATCAGGTTGTTGAGGACCAGCTGATAATTCACAAGAGATAACATGTCGTATTGCCAAGACCCGAATTGTCTTCAACACCATGAATTCTGTCTTTAAAAGCTACAATTTAATCCTCGACACTAAAATGAGACTCATGAAGTGTTGTGCGTTCTCAGTCCTATTGTACGAAGTTAAGGCCTGGACTCTGACAGAAGCAACACTTAAGAAATTGAGAGCGTTCGAACTTTGGCTGTATAGGTGAATGATGCGAGTATCCTGGACGAAGAAAAATACTAATGCGGACGTGCTACGGCGAATGAACAAGGCAGCGGAATTGGTCAGCATAGTGAAGGCGTGAAAGCTGCAATATCACGGTCATATCTAGCGAGAAAAGCGCAGGTATGAATTGCTCAAATGCATTCTGCCAGGCAAAATCGACAGTAGAAAGGGACCAGGACGCAGAAGAATTTCATGGTTGGCCAAATTGAGGGTATGGTTTAACAAAAGCTCAGAAGAACTCTTTCGGGTAGCTGCCAGTAGGGCAAGCATTGCCATGATGGTTGCCAACCTTCGGAACGGAGAGGCACCCTGAGAAGAGAAGAAGAAGCTGATAAATATCATGTTGTTATTGCGCGCTTCACGTGAAAACCCTATTTATTTATCTCTATTTTTCAGATAGATATCTATAAACTCTTTATAAATATATTGAGAATTGACTTATTAAAAAGGTTTCTGTTAATATTCCATTATGAATTCAATTAAAACTATGAGGTGAATCAATATCAAGAAACTTATAATTCGGCAAAAATTTAAGTTACCGTAACTAAATCGCAATTATTAAAAAAAATTTTTTTTTTGCTAATACGTCTGACTGTTTTGCAATATCTGCTAATGCTGACGGTGGACAATGATGATATATGAAAATGAGTGATGAAAACATGACAAACCGGACCGGGAATCGAACCCGGGAGCCTAGCGTAGAAGCCCATTTCGCAAACCATACGCCAACGGGCTGGCCAAAATTATTAATTAAAAATAAAGAAAAATAATCAAGTACAATTGGATAGACCATGTTACAACGTACAAATTAAATAATAATAATAATAATGATTCTTTGTATTAGACGTTTCTTTTGCTCAATAATAAAATACAATGTACATACATATTATCATCTTTCCAATAACTACACATATTCACAACTAACATATTCGTTTAAAATAATTGAAATGAATCTTATACGCTTAAAATGAAATAAGAATATAAAAATTAGTTTATCAGGAACAAAAATACTACTGATCCACAAAAAAATCTTTACCGCAAGCAGGGAAGAAACATTATGCAACTTAGGTTTTTTATATTAAATATTAATTCTAGCATGACTTAGAAAAATTTCATTTGTGAGTTCTGAAAAAGTAAGTAATGACTTTGTAGTAAATCGATTTATTCTCCACAAGGCTATGACAAATTTGTAGTAAATTAAATTACTCCTCTAGGTATCTCCACGAGGAATTAGCCAAATTTGTAATATAATTTATTAATATTGCATTCTTTATTGGTTGTATCAGTTCTCAAGTTCGATTTTATTATTTCTCCATTTAACTTGTCCCTTATTTCGTTCAATAAAACATCATTCACATTAATACATTATGATTTTATTTATTTATTTAATATATTTTCATGATTATAATCACAAGTTTCATTATTTAAGCACAATTTTTTAAAATAACGTTGCAGTTCTTAATACTGTAAAATTCAATTTGCTGATTTTATTTGGTTTGAATGATAAAATCTAATGACAACATTGTTAGTTATAACATACACACATTTATAATTATTAATGTCTTAATATTTCAATAGTTTAATTTGATACGTATCTTAATTTTATCTGTTTTCACAAACTTTAACAATTCAAGTATTTCTTTTAGCTATTTTATTAGATGAATATCTCCATCAATGTTTTCATGCATCTGCCATTGAAACTTTATCATTATGATTACAAATGGAATGAATTATCTCTTTTATAAGCATGAACATTGCTGGGTAAACTATTTATCTTCTTATGTGCATTTTATTATTATTTTTAAACAGTAAATGTATGAACAACATAATAAAAAAACTAAATGGACGCTTAATTACTAAAACATGTTCTTCCCTTCAGGTTCTACGTCCCATTAAAATAATTTACAAAAGTCTTTTCTTCTTCTTAGTTGCCTAGTAACCATACTCTGTTAATGTAAATTAAATAATTTTTTTAAAAATATTTATCTTAATCAGCTGGAATTATTCATTTTTATTTAAATAGACTCAAATGTAAACAACACCAGGTGTGCATTAAATTTGTCTCATTACAACTTCAATCGTTGTTCTCTATGACCTACCATATTCCAATACGACATACTAAATAGAAAAATACCAGATTTATTGGAATATCAGAAATATATGTTTTAGGATGGAGATGTTATCGTAATTTACGTTTATCAATCTCTACAAACTAGGTAAATTTTTTTGTATCACATAATACACACTTCATAACTATATTATCAACACTACTCTTATACAATGTTAATTGTATTATCTTGTGTGTGTATAAAAAACAAACATGCATGTCACAAAATTTTAACAATTAAAATACTGTTATTATTTCCTTTAGGCAGAACTCAGCTTTGGAATAAATACTCAGCATCATATTTAAACAACTATAAAAAAGTTTATGTAAAATGAAAATCTCTATCGTACTGCTTGATTCGTCAAAGGCTTATTCGTACATTATATATATTTACCTGTAGTATCTTGTTATATTTTCAACATTACAAACGCCAGAAGGTTGTAATGAAAGCAGTTTTTATGTTCACCCTTCTATGTTAAAATTATCTTTTTTGAACAATATCAAATGCGTTACAACAACATTTTTTTCAATACTATGACAATTTTCAAAAACAATATGAAATTTCAAATTTCATGTTCATTTTTTACTGACTAATGGTTAAATGTTCAAATACAATACATTAATTCGATGAAAATACTATATAAAACTATACTATATAAAAAATAAAAGAATAGAATACTTTATTATAAAAACTAGTGAAAACATAAAAATGTAACCTATTAAAACTATGTTAAAGAAGCTTCAATGATGAAAACCAATGTTGTTGCATAGGCTACCGACATCGAGTTTTCTAATAACAGGATCGAGAAGTTCGCTGTGAAATCTCTCATTAAATAGGCTATTTGGCTGTTAATTCACCTTGAAATTAATTGTTATTCTCAATAACGACAACAATTTATTTCGTCAGTATATTTGTATGTAAAATATTAATTTTTTAAAGCGTTAATGTCGATTGAGTAAGTTCGTCATTATTGAACTATAGAATTTCCTAACCTTAGTTTTTTTACATCAATAAATTATTTTATGGTTGATTCTGAAACCCCACATTTCTTGCGGTTCTTAAACAAGCATATCGTTGGAGGCTAATTAGTAAATTTACATTTACCCATACAGAAACACATTATAAATGTTAATTATACACAGAGGATGAAAACTCTAAAACTTGACATTTAAAAAATTTAATTTTTTGAAAAATACGTAGCCTACGGCATTAATAACAGCTAAATTGAAAAAAATACCACATCAAAATGTAACTGTAAATTAACAATACAACAAAAACTAAATTGCAATAACTTAAATTAGAAAAATATAAAAAAGAAATTTACAAAATATTAAAAATAATATCAGTTTATTGAATATTATTTAGGACGAATAATATTATTTATCATAATAATATTTAATATTGTAAATATTATAATTTATTTAGGATGAGGATAAATAAATTAAGCTATTGCTCAACTGGATATAGGAGTGCAGTTTGTAATAATAGCAGCCATTTCTATGAACTTTTGATATACCCGTGTAGGCTACATCATCTCTTCCACAAGCCGTTACCCTCATTATGAGACACTTATACATTTGGTACACACATACACAAATTATACTCATGCTCGCACGCTCGTACACAGAAAGTGAGGTGTCAGAGTCAGTAACTACAAACTGATGTTGTGGGATTGGTGAGGCAGAGAAGTGGTTGAATGAATAGTCACAGTAAAGTCGCTATTGAATTAAGTTATACTATAACTGATAGCGTCAACTGAAAATGGAACATATTATTCAAAACACAGATAAATATAAAATACAAGTCTAACAAAAAAAATATTTAAATTTTATTTGTAACTGACTTCTTAATATAATATTCATTTAATTAAATACAATAGGTTGTAAAAATAAAAATAATTACTTGAAGCTTTGATTCTATAATAATTTCATATTAAGTAAACAATATCACTAAATACTTGTATACGCAAGGAAGACTGTAATGTCAGTCATGAAATTACCTGGTGCAATAATTTCTGGACAAGTAAGCAGAGAAAATACGTTATTCTATATTTAACAATAAATGTCGGTAGTACGATAAAGAAGGGAGGAACATAAGGGAAGGTTAATTCAACTATGGTAGCATCTAACTATACGGCGAAACTGGAGGATAAACGCGGAGGGGGGTGAATGGGTGTAGAGGAATATGAAGGTATAGGAGTTTGTTTAATCCCTGGATTGTGCCTTGTTATTAAGGGTATTTCTCCCAGGTGAGCAAACCTGTATCAGGCTTTAGCAATGCCAGGGGCATAGTTAGCATCGTAATGGCCCCGAAGCAGCTCCTTTCAAGCCCCCCGCACCTGAACTATTTTACTGTTATTAAATACTTTGTCCTGCTCACTTTCTTATTTTCCTCGTTTATGTTTTTATTATACGGCTATAAAAAATGATGTCATGAAGGTACTTTTCTTCATAAAATACAAAACATTTTACTGATGGGAATTACAAAATTTTAATAACTAATACGTAGTAAAAGTTAATAATCTTCAACGTTTTAAAACTATATAACACATGAAGTTAACAAGAAAAAATCTAAAATTCTTTATAACATTTAAGTGAGTTTTATACTTGAAAATTTTAATGTTAATGTTTACAGCTATGTGTTTTATATTAATGAAGTAATTATATTTGTTAAAAATTAAAAAGTTTTCCAAAACTTTGAGAAATAAAGATATTAATGAAAAAATTGAACACTCGATCTTCTAAACTAACCTATTTTT
Source organism: Catonia carolina (assembly GCA_035578175.1). Lineage (NCBI taxonomy): Eukaryota > Metazoa > Arthropoda > Insecta > Hemiptera > Achilidae > Catonia > Catonia carolina. Next base: position 91,172,692 of record JAQMRL010000002.1, read on the forward strand.
TTAAAAAAAATAAACATTAGTTTAAAACAGAATAAACACATGGAACTGACAAACAAATTTGTCAACTTAAACCGATATTTAAGCTAAACTTTAATATTATACAGTTTTTGTTTAACACCGTCAGTTTACCAATTGACCTTTCAAAATTATAAAAAAAACAATGATTTCATGTCACATAAGAGACATTATGATCAATATTTACATTTCTTTTGTACAGGATGTAACTTCAGAATAAACAATTATTTAAAAATTTAGAAAAATATATCAGAAGTCAATCATCAAACTTGAAAATGAGAACATAAAATATTAAAGAAATCTATAACTTATCAATACAAACAATTAAGAATACGGTTCAACTTAAATTTTAGGGAAAAATTATTTTATTTAAAGGAACTCTTTTAAAAATAAAAATTTACTTACAATGTATGCTAGCGGTAATAATTGAACTAAAATACGAGTAATCCAAAAGTGATGTTGAAGTCAATGACATTTTATTACACCGTCACACATCACGAAGACTTCATTTGGAATGAGTTAGAATCAAATAATATAAGTTATTTATTAATGAAGAAATTAAATGACTGAATCACGTTTTTTTACTGACCGAAAAATATATAAGAACTTAAAATGCGTGCGTTTGTTTGACTTTAGTCCATTTATATGTATATCATGCGTGACACGTGACCTCTGAAATATTAAGATTAAAAGAAAAGAAAATATTTATTATCAAAGTAATGTGTAAGTATTTCAAAAATATTTGTAAATCATTTGTAAGAATAGCACGAAGTACTCAATTTTTAGACCAGCCTTATCAAATGAATTATAGCGTTAAGTGATAGTTCTTCAGAATGTGTTTGACACCAAGGCCTTTCCAAAATATTATAAACAGTGATGAGTGTAAGAAAAATAAAATTTATTTATAAGAAATCAAAATGTGTTTAGGAAATAAGAAACAAAATACTACACACAATAACACTATGTCCCTACTGGATGACAATGCAAACAAAATTTCTTTTATCATACATCATTGATAGAAAAAGCTATTTTATCCACATAAAATTTCAAAAACGCATACCGTGGGTGCATTCATAAAACATACCAGGGAATTTGCGAACGATATTCAACTGCTGATGGCCAAGAGAAACCTAAAGAAACTAATGTGAAGCGATTTCAGCACCAAGTTGATGATTTTACACTTTGAAAAATATAGTTAATATTGTTTTGAAATTAGAGATTGAAAATAAATCACTAATAAATAGGGCAATAGATAAAAAAAGTAAAGAACTTCAACAAGACTAGAAAATTACATTAAAAAAATTATTTTTTCAGCTCGTACAATAGTAATAATTTTATAATAGTCAATATTGACTGCATTAAAATTTTCGACACAGCGTCTTATTATCGGTGCTACGTACTACTGGAGTAATTAACAGACCGGAAGTCAGGAGACAATAAAATGCATTCCATTTATTAGTCTGTGTTTTAATTTATGGACGGTTAAATAAGATAAATCTCATAAGTAATAGCACAATAAATAAATATAGTTTTACTTTTACGTTACTTAAACTTCAATAGCACACAATTATGTTAGGTTTTCTTTGAAAATCCATGTAGGCCCATAGTATTTAAATTCTGAATGAGACGATGCTCACAGTGTAAGAACGAATAAACTTTCCGCAAGAGGAATTACATTTCATGTAGTCTTGCAAGAGAGAACAAGCTGTAACTGTGCAGATAACCGAATGCTTAATCTGCAAACGAATAACTTCATCTGTTACGAATGCTTAAGTAAACTCTCTCTTAAATCGTGCGTAAATGTGCGTACAATTGTTGTACACGTGCACAAATATGTACAGACATATACATTTTGGTTAGCAAATCTTCTACTAGAGTGGTTTATGTGCGAGTGGGTTTTTTGTGTATACACTGGTAACGCAATTTCTTCGAGCCTTCGGAACATGGAGAGTGCCCCCATTACTTGCTTTTCTCGTGCTCTGTATGTATAAGTGTGGGCTTAACCCATTTTCAATTGTGTACTTTAAGGGCAAAGTAGATGCAAAGTTCCATTTTCCAGTCGTTTTTCTTTCCGTACCTCCCTGTTTGCATAACATCGTTTATCCATAATCCATTTATTGAACCAGGCCCTCCAGCCGAAGAAGACCAAATAAAATTTTTTTTGCTTCGTGATCAAAAAATAAAAAATTACACATTACAGAAATATAGTTTATCACACTTTAAGGAGGATTGTGTAAGAAATATTTGGTTAAATAAACTAGATTTCTCAGCATTAGATACCTTTTTAATATTACAAACAATTTTAAAACGCAAATTCAAAAATATCGTTCTATTTTATTAGACTACTACTGAAACAGTACGATGTCCTCAACCCATCTTTATAAAAGCCTACTGCATTATCAATAATACGCCGTTATATTAACAAAGACCGTTCTGGTTCAAAGAAACAGAGAACTACCTAATGACTCTAAACATAAATTAAAATGTAGTAAAACAATTGAAAAACATACAGACTTTTTTTAAAGTTAAGAACAATGTACTGAAGTGGATCTATGAATTAAAAAACCTTTTAGAGATTAATGAAGAATTTTTTTTTCACACAGTACACAAAGACACTGGACTTTATACAATTTTTAAATATTCAAAGACAATTTTAGTGCAATCCATACAAAATAATTTATAATTTAAAAGTGTAAGATACATCTGTTAGTGTAATTTTTTTTTCTAACTGAAAAACATCATTGTAAACCTACAGTGTTATAACCTTATGTTATGAAATTAGTGTTTTTTATGTAATGGGGTCGCTAAAAACAGAATGTTGATGCTACCATAATAAACCAATTATAAAAAAAAAGAATTTTTTTATCATCAATCTCTCGAATGATTTGATGCAGTTATGCACGCTGTTTTATCTTGGGCAAGTCGTTTCATATTTACATACCTGCAACACCCTACATCTTTTGTAATTTTCTTTAAATAGTCTAACCTTTGCTCCTCCTACAAAATTCACTACCTCAACATTACCCTCCATTATTGATAGAGCAATACCTGGATGTCTTAACATATCCCCCACTAGCCTATCCCTTCAACTGGTAAGATGTCTCCATATACTTCTTCTTTCATCAGCTTCTAAGAATCTCTAAATTACTTATTTTTTCCACCCACCTAATTTTTAACATTTTCCTATAATCCTATAACACATTTCAAAAGCTTCTATCCTCTTCGTTTTTACAGCCCCTATCACCCACGTTTCACTGCCTTATAATTCTACACTCCAAACCGAGTGTTTTAAGAAATTTGAAGAAAATATAGAAAGTTATAAAACTGTAGTGACGTTTTAGAAAATTTCTCGAGACTTTGAAATAAGCATTCAAATTTAAATTTAAAAATATATCAAATTTGTAATGGAAAAATATCAAGTATTTAGAGTTCCGGGAGTTTCTTCTAAGAAAAAAAATACTAATTTAGGTTTTACGTTTTCTATAGATTGACTAGATCCATTCTGAAGCAATCAATGATCTATTTGTTACGTAAAATTTAGTTCATATTATAGAGAAGTACATTCTGCTGTAATACTTCCAGATTTATCTATCTTGAAACATCCCGGTTATTGATGTACACGGATTATCAATATTTCCAACCACAAATCTGATTATTTAGAAAACGCTGAGGCAACTATGTTCTTGCCAAGATTATATAACAATGCAGAATTATATTTAGTACTATTTGTACAGACATTACGAAGGCTACTCTATACTCACATAGAAGTATGATGGAACCTAATATTACTGTTGAAATGTAAGGTGGATAACACATATCCCCCATTAGGAGAGTGAATAGGTACAGATGTACCAAACCGTTATCTGTTTATGTTTCACAATTCTGTCGTCCAACTAATATATGGGTTCGCAATATCGATCAACAACGACAGCTACGATAGGAAAATCGTGTGACACGAGTCGGTCGAACTACTAAACCATTCAGTATTTCAATTAATGCCCTGTGGAGGTCGGCAAGCAACCTCTGATTTACCCCACATAGATTTATTCCGTTACAAGATTTGTAATATAATGTTTTCATAATTTTTTTTATTACAAGTCTGCCACATTACAATCTGTGCACATTAAACAGAACAATCGGTAATTTTAATAAATGTTAATTAACATGATTACAATTTCATCGTTTGATGAAATTGAAAATACTAATAATTAATACTTGGGAAATACATAAATAACGTTTTCATAAAATAACTTACAATTTATATAGCAATTTTAATAACCATAACATTCAGAGTACCAAATTTTTTAAAAAACTTCCCAAAATCAAGGGAGTGACAATATTTTACGTAATAACTTAAGATTAAATAAAAAGAAAATAAAATTTACAAAAAAAAATTTACAAAAAAATCACAGAAAAAAAAATTACAAAAATATAAAAAAAAAAATTTTTAAGAAACGCTATTATTTAACAATTAATCAAAAAAAATGAACTAAAAATAAAAAAATAAAAACATTTACAAAACAAAAAATCACAGACATTACAGTTAAAAATAAAAGCGTGGCGCATTAATATATATAATATTTATTGTAAAATATTCGTTGTAAAATATTATATATATTAATGCGCCACGCTTTTATTTTTAACTGTAATGTCTGTGATTTTTTGTTTTGTAAATTTTTTTATTTTTTTCTTTTTAGTTCATTTTTTTTGATTAATTGTTAAATAATAGCGTTTCTTAAAAATTTTTTTTTTGATTTTTTTGTAATTTTTTTTCTGTAATTTTTTTTTCTGTGATTTTTTTGTAAATTTTTTTTATTTTTTTATTTTTAGTTCATTTTTTAAAGTAATTGTTAAATAAAAGCGTTTTTTAAATTTTTTTTTTTAAATTTTTTTAAATTTAAAATTTTTTTTTACAAACACCTCCACAGCGTATTGTCATCGAAGATAAACAAGTGTGCAAAGTTTGATTCATATTGCTACGGTAGAAGTATTAAAATTTTAAGTTGCAAGATTTGATGGATCCAAGAGTAAGTTAAATAAAAGCGTTTAAAAAAACAAAACATATTAATTCGCTGACGAGTAGTCTAACATCATTTGTAATTGAGTAATAGAATTAGCTAACATTTCAGCAACAAAACATTTCCTGTAAATTCTGACGACAAGACAGAGGTAACTGTATACGTATTTAGTTTAAAAGCTGCGCGATATAACTTCCTGATTTCTTTAAAAAAACATAACTGATGGGTTTCAGAAGTACTGGTCACCTAAAAAAGAAGGTAGTTTTGAATGACTAAAACTTAGAACAAGTAAATTTTTTATTTTCTTGTGATTTATTTTTAATGAACAATCGCGAGATACAAAAATTACATTAGAAAAGTTTTACAGGTATGTATACAACATACTTCGAGGAAAATGCTGGTCGGTAAAAACAAAAGGATACCGTTTTAAAGTTTTATCACACATTGATTCTATCAGTTTTAATGAGATAAAAACGCGGGATAAGAAATTTGTTTGACTTTATTCAAAAATTGCAAATGAGTTAGAGGATAACCAGCATCACAATAAACGTACCAATAAACAGTTTTAGAGTTTATCGGGTTGAACTATTGTAAGTAACGAAGTCACCCAATGGCAACTCTTAAGTCACGCTTTCGTAACAAATCCCAATTCCAACGTCTCTTTACTCTTCTATGTGGATTGTGCGAAAGTGAAATATTGTTAATTAATCAATTAGTGTGGCATATTACATTAGAGTGGTACAGAGTATAAAATTTCTTAGTCATTTTGTAAACTGTCTTGATGATTAAAACTGAATTTAGTATAAAATATAGCCCACAATGTCATCATTAGTTTTGAGAAATAAATTTTACTTTAATCCAAACCAAAATAAAGAGTTCAAACATAACTATTTTTATGTAGCGTGCAAATATACTTATAACGAAAGTTGAGTATATTTTTAAAGCTTACAATAAAGAGCAACAGGCAATGTTCAACTGACTTACATTTTGACTTGTCATTCTAGTAAGACTGATGATATATATGACAGCGAATACTAATGTTAAAATAATGTAGGTAGATTTGGAGTAGAAACAGTACACCATATGGGTACCGGATACATTAGCAAAATTTACATCAATCTTACATATACAATGTACACACAATAACAGAGGCTGTAGCCATGATATTTTAGAAGGTAATAGACCACTTAAACAGCTAACTACTAATAGTACTGCAGCAAAGATAACTTAAGCCAACCTGTCATGCATTAAATACTTGCTCTATGTTACGTGTTGCATCATGTAAATCTCGGTCCATAACGGTAAGCATTAAATATCCAGCCATTTAGTTTGAGACCATAATTTGAGACAGTTACTGCTTATTACAATGCTATATGACAGGTAATTAAGAATTTGTCATGCATATAAGCTGATGTACGTGTAATAATAGCTTGTGCTATTATAAATGTACGCTAATATCACATCACCACTTCTAACTAGCACACCGGACTACTTAATAACTTATTACGTAACTACCATTCAACAATTTTTAATTTACATCTTTATTAACACGAACTATGAAGTAATTTAACAACTAAATTACCCAGATAGAAAATAATTTATATTCAGAAATTATAATAAATTCCACTCATCAAATTAACAGCTTTATTAAATCATCTTTGCACACTTAATTTTTCCTTAGATTGTACAAAATAAGTAAAGGAAACTCGGATAACATAGTAATAAAAATCCGACAGCAAACATCCTAAATAACATTAAAATACTGAACGACGTACCGTATTAAAGGCGACAAAACACATATATACGTTCTAGGGACGCGTTTATCCAAACTTGATTAGACCAAATCCTTTTCGGATGAGCCGAAACTTCGTCGATTATTATGGAGGTTTAACTTGAACTTTTTTATAATTTAAAATAAACAGTTTCTTAAATCGTATTAAAATATATAATAATACTATTTGGAACCCTATTATTAAGTTGACTAACTGATAATGAAATTTGAGGTAGTATCACCCTTATAAGTAAGTCTCAAAATCTTTGCAGAAAGTAACGTAAAGTATAATGTAAAACGCTGATGTAACTTTGAAACTGTTTTAATTTTCTATAATTTCAATCATATACACCTTTATCCTAAATGAAATATAAAGGTTGCAATCTTTTTTAAAAAAAATAGAACGTTAGCACAGCCCTTACGAATTTCAGCAGACATACCGCTTTCCATATCTAGCACAGCACAAAAATGTAGTAAACGAGGCAATGGGTCTTTTTTGGAATGTCCCCCCCTGCATTCAGTAAAAATTTTCTACTGATTGTATAATTGCTTAGTAAAGCAAAAATCCTTATTGTAACTGTACTAGGACTGATAAACAAAGGAACTTTTATCTTGGTTTCGACCTATCACAACGTGATAAGCGTTTTCGCTTTAATTATCAATGAGCGCTGTCTTTTGAAGAATGTGAGACAAGCCGGGAAATTCTGGGTTCGTATCTGTGCAAGATTTTATGGCGTCCACGGAACCAGGGAACTGATTATTTCAACAAATATTGGAATACATCAAATCGTACTAGCTAAATGAGTAATGGACTGAGTAATTAATATTCTACTATTCTATTAACTGAGTAACATATTACATACTTCACTCAGTAGAACATTTTTACTGAATGCGGGAAAAAGAACCCGCAATTTTAAACAAAATAGTAGTAGGAGCTGTTTTTGAGAAAATAACAAAAAGTAAAAATCACAGGAATAATTACTACTTACGTTGGACCGAATTTGATTAAAATGTTCGTGTCGGGTTCCCTAATAATACCTAACCTAAGTTTCAAGTTCAAACAACGTACAATTATCCGTTTTTGAGTTATTTTGTTCCTAATGGCACATATGTACCAATATTTAAGAACGTGTTTTTTAGTTTACGGGACCTGAAAACGTGTATTTCCGGCGTAAAAATCGAATGAAAACAACTTTTTCTAATTATATTTCGTATAGAGCAAGAGAAAATAAAAATAGTGTAAATGTGTAATAACTGTTCCTTGTAATTAAAATAGTCTTAAAAACATCTAAATTCACAAAATAAATTGTATTTATTAATATATATATATATTAAATCAAATTTAACTTATTCTATTGTGTAAACATTTTACCATATACATTTCGTGCACTACTCCACAGAACTAAATCTGTAAATTAATCAGCATACAGTAAGTACAAACCATGTAATGTAGGTAATAAAACATACATGAAGCTAGAACAAATGAAACTACGCTTATGAACGTTACTAAGATAGGAATTGGAATTCAAATTCTATTCAGTTCAGAGTTGCTTCAGACATAATGCACACAAAACATTCCGTGAAACTACTATTAGTTAAATTTTAACAACTTTTATACGATATAGTAATCACTTAAAATATTTTACGGTCCTGTGCATCTCCAACCCGTGTTTGAACTGAAAAATAATCTGAAAATTTAGGTCAAAACACAGAGATCATTCCAGGAAAACCGTCAATAAAATAAAAACGAAATACAGTATTATAATTACAAATTAATTTTAAATGAATCTTTTAATACCTAATATAGTGTGAGACAAAACAAAAGCGGTAATGATAAACGGGTGTTTTATTAAATACAAAATTACTTCAATAATTAACGTTCGTTAATATACTTTGTTAATTAAGGTTAATTACATAATAGTGTTGATATGCAAAACGAAAATAGATTCATATTAAAAGGTACAGTAGCGGAATGGCATCCGTTGTTAACGTTTATATGAAATCACAAAGTGTATACCAAGTACTAATGTTACAAAGAGAATTAATCAATGAATTAAATTTATAACGTAGTAATAGTAATAACAATAATAATTATGAACACGTTCGCTACAATTCATTTATAATTATTTATTTTTATTTTGAGATCTTCAAACGGCACTTTAATATGAATAATGAATAAATAGTAATTATTAGAATTAGCAAATTATTGAATGGTTCAATTAACAATGAAGAAGCTGCAGAAAAACTATAGGTTACAGCCACTGAAATAGAAAACTGGACAAAAAAATGGAAATTCGGAATAAATTATCACAAATCTGTTCACGTAAATTCTACGAACAGGAATGGTCTTGTCTTTTTTTCTTTAGGTTCTATCCTTTCATGTTGTTGGCCACCATATTAACAATTTGAACGTTAACCACTGCAGCTTGAAACAGCTGTGTTGTTGTTTTCGAGTTCCATATTCTCAAATTTTTCAACCAGGAAATACGTCTTCTCCCCATGCCACGTTGTCCAGCTATTCTTCTTTGTAATATAAATTGCGCATATCATATCATATATATATATATAAAGATATATCATATCTTTTCTCGTTGCTCATTATATGTCCAAAATACTCGAGCTTCCTTATCTTTGTCGTGTTCATGACTTCTTTAGATTTTTCCATGTTTCTCAGTACCTCCTCATTAGAGAGGCGATCCGTCCAGGAGACTCTCAGCACACTTCTGTAGAGCCACACCTCAAACGCTTCAAGTCGTTTACTCATTAAATCATTAAGTACCCATGACTCCACGCCATAAAACAGAATCGAGAAGACATATCATCGCAATATCGCATTTTTGTTTTAATATTCAGATCATGTGTTTTGAATACAAAACGGTCTTGTAAATCGATATTTTATGTAATTTATTGATTTAGAATGTCTTTCGAGTAAGCATACTAACAAATCCAAAAACGATGTTTATGATTAACCTGGACTGCCAACAAGTTCATTTACAAAGGCAAACGCCTAGGAAGGCAAAAAATGACGTTTCTTATGATGTGTTAGTTAATTAATGGACAAATATTACTTTATTATATTTAATAAAATGTCTTATAATTGTTTTTTTAGTGAAAGGAATTTACAAAACATTCAACTTGCAAAAATCGCACCGTTAAATTTACATTTCAAGTCAAATTAATTTCGATTTCACTCAATCTATAAATTATTTAGAAACTCATTTAACAAGGGGAAGGAACATGTATATACAGCACCGAGGTACAAGACCGAATGAATAAGAAATACCATGAGACTTGGCAATCACGTATCTTATCAAGAAATAACTTGAAGAAACTTTTTACAACAGGAAGTAAAGAACTGTACAGAACTTGTATCAGCATCGACATTGTCACTTTGCCAGAGGGCACGTACAACTGCTTCGGAAAGGCCGTCACGTTTTTAAGTGCATCTGAGTTCGGAGAAAGCGAGAAAATAGGAGAAAGAGGGCAAGAGAGGTTTGGGAAGACTTTGCAATGTGCATTGAAACAACTTCCAGGGATAAAACACTGACATTTCTTTTACCTGAAAAATCTTTAGAAATACAATTTATCAAAGCTATAGTATACAATAACTGAAGAAACTTCCTTTTTAACAACAGACAAAGTCTTGACTGTATGGAATGTATGCTGCTGACAACCGCCTTACGAAACTGAACTTATCAGTTTTATTACTTTCTCTATGTTAGTGTCAGCGCAACGATACCGAGAAGATATTTATTGCAAACGAAACAAATAAAATAACTTACAGTCTTACTTCCAATTTAATTACCATTAAATATGAACTTTTGTCCGTTATATTTTCGGTGATAGGTATATATTCTTCCATATCTTCATATCCACAACCTGCATAACGCAAAATTAAATAAAAACTGTTTTGATTACCACTATTACTCATGATTTGAAATTTGATTCTCACGGACCTGGCAAAGTACAAACTAAGCAATTGATGAAGGAAACGGCAAACAACACTATAATCTTTGTTTTACTTAGTGAAACTTCTAGAAATTTAAACCAGTATAGAAAACAATGAAATTTTGTTCATAGTTTAATAATTATGGGTGTTCTAACCGTTTGAAATTTATAAGAACTAGAAGTATAAAAAAAAATTACCAAGCCACTGGATTTTGAATGTTAATTTTTCCATTAATTTGTCACCATAGAATCCCTAATACATTTTTCTACAATAAAAATAATATAACTTATAACAAATTTAATCATATATTTTTATTTTCTCTTGCTTATATAAATATATAGGAAGGAAAGTATTGTTATCATGTCGATTTTCAGAAATCGAGTTTCACCGGATATACACGTTTTCAGATCCCCCTGAACCCAAAAAACATGTTTTTAGCAATTGATCTGTGAGTGGGTGTGTGTGTCTGTGTGTGAACAAAATATCTCAAGAACGGAATCGGCCAACCGGAAGTAGTAGATTATTCGTGTCATTTTTAATTTTTTGCGATTTTCTCAAAAACGGCTCCTGAGATATTTTAAAAAATCGCCTCATTTACTATATTTTTTATGCACTACACGATAGGGTAGGCACCATGTATGCTGAAATTCTTGGGAAGGCTGTTCTAACGTAGAAAATGTGTTTTTTTCTTTCGATTTGACCTTTGCATTTTAGGGCAAAAGAGTAATAATAAAAGTTGTAGACAATCTAAAAATCTATAAGCCTACCTTTTACTTCCAACATTTCTTTGTATAACGCTTAGTTTAGAGGTAATTTTAGATTTTCTGAAATTTGTACAAAAATATGAATTTTTTTACAGATTTTCTTGCCTTAGCATGCATTTTACGACAAAAGTGTATAAAATCAAATTTATAGGAAATTAAACGATCTACAACTTTATTTTAAGCATTTTTCTCTACAGAGACTAGTTTAGCGTCAAAGTTTTCCGCATTATTAAGCCAAAATAAGGTTGGTTTTCATTTTGCATCATTCACTCATGATTAAAAAAAGGTTATGTTTATTGAGGTTAATTTTTTTATCTATTTCTATTGTTTTATTACTAATGTTAGGTTATATTGTTCAAAATTTGGATCGGCAAGAGAAAGTCGTGTGAGCGTTTCACACAAAACTTTTTATTTACTACTACTGTCTTTCGTATTTAATAAATTAGCAATTAAAATATGTAAATGTACAAATGTCATTTAAAAGTTAAGAGTAAATACAGTAGCGTTCTTACTTTCTTAATTTATTTTAGTTTTATAGTATTTTAAGAGATGCGATTAGACTTACAATTAAGTTTTAATAGCCGGTATTATTTTATTTCTCTTACTCGTAGGAAGTTTTAAAATAATAGCCTACGCAGAACTGGGACTGCAGTAACAAAAACTTTATGAATCTTACACAATAAAAACTCGGTACTTCTTTATGACAAGCATTTACTTTTTATCACTTCCAAATTGTAACGGAATACATAAATAATATAAAATATCTTCCATGTTAATCTCTTAAATTTATTGTAATTAGGATAGAATACATAACAGGTATATTGAAGAGATACGAATGTAATGTAATTTAATATATTTCTTTTAGTTTACTTACCGTATAGATTTTAGATTACGTTCTTTATTGTTTTTCATTTAAGATTAATGTTATTTAAAATTAAGCATCTAAATTATTCACAATTTTTTATCAGTTCAAACAGACTGAGTGGACTCCTGCTTCTATTTATGTGAGTTCCTGTTAGCAAAGTTACATATTGTTCTCATAAATTTTATAGAATAGATTATATTGTCGCAGATTTGTTAATAGAATTAAAATTATTTAAATCCATATCAACAGCATGATCATCATAAGCTGCTGTAGTTTTATTGTAACAAAATTTCCAAACCTCTGCCGATAATCTAACTGCGGACTTTCCGCTTTGTAGTGTACCATACTACCATTGCACATAAAGACAGCCATAACTAACAGTGTTTTGTAAAATAAATGTTTACGCTACAAAACAAATAAACACGAATAACAGTTTTTGAGTTTTGATTTCTATCTAACAGCTTACTTACATATAAAATTTCCAGACTTACTTCCGTTGGATGAAAAAGGTGCATCGGATTAAGGGGCTTGCTTTCTTAAATTTTTCTTTATTTACAGACAAACAGCACCTAGGTCATTAGCGACTACAGTGAGTAAGAGTATCACCCGGTTAAAACGTGTAAAGAATTTCAAGAATCCAAAGATTGGACCTGAGATCCTTTCTTCACACTCTAATCCAGGTTAGTTCTCTATCGCTGCGTCATGGAGGTATCCGAAAAAATTATATCAGATAAGATAAAATATGACTGATTGTAATTTAATACAATAGTGTAGCTGTAGATGAATTAAGTTTCGAATTAGAGTAAAACATTTATGAAACCCATCATTTAAGATTACACGAAATGATGTAATAATTCAGTTGCTGAAGATATTTCCAACTTGAAGTCAAATTTTTGGAAATAAACTTATAAAGATCGCGTCGGAAAATGGAGTTTACAAACGGAATAAAGAAACACACCAATGTAAATTGATATAAATCACATCCATCTCGAGATAGAATATTTTGTAGGAAATATGTTTAAAATGAAAGAGTTTATATGTTTATTCTTATACACGAATGGTGTAAAACATGGAAAATAAAACTTAATACGACAAAATCCCTTCACGTAACTTTCACACTCCGTCATGGTGATTGCCCACCAGTATACATAGACAATGAACCTATCACAAAAACAGATACGGTCAAGTATCTCGGTCTGACTTTTGATAAACGACTAACTTGGAGCACACATATCAAACGGAAACGTTTATTACTGAATTCCCGACTTAAACTTCTATATTCCCTACTTCACAAACGATCAAAATTACCAATGGCACAAAAATTACGCATATATTGTTCTCTTTTGAAATCTATTTGGACCTACGGATTCCAAATCTACGGTTCAACCAAACCCTCTAACTTGCAACGAATTCAAGCATTCCAGTCAAAAATATTACGCCTCATAGCAAAAGCACCTCTTTACGTTAGCAACAAAACTTTACATACAGATTTGAAAACACCACTTGTACAAAATTCCATTGAATACCTATACAAACGCTTTCACAACAAGTCACACGAACCCGAGAACGCCCTGGTGCGTTCACTTTCCTCCGTCCATTTACCTGATAATCCTCCTAGACGCCTTAAAAGACGCTGGAGTAGAGACATGCTAATTTGATATACAAATTTCATTCTTGGGGAGGCACCAATGGGGGCCCTACCCCTCTCATGCCTATCATGTCATTTACATAATCACGATAATCATCACATTTGCTTGTTGTAACGTTTTACAGTTGTAAATAAAAAATTAAAGAGAAAAAAAATGAAAGAGAACGTTTTGAATATTTTGTAATTGTGTTATTTACGTAGAATAATAATTATAAACAACAGGCAAGCCCGTAAACGAGGCCACTTGTGGTTTAGTGGTCATCGCAACAGGCTTTTACGTCAGGGGTCCCGGTTCAATTCCTGGTCAGGCTGGCATTTCTTTGTCACTCATTATCATCTATTACATTTCATATTCTGCTTTAGAATTTATGTGCAGTAGTCGGACGTTAAACAAATAAAAAAAAAAACAGAGAAGTTAAATTAATTATAATACTATTAGTAGGTGGTTATAATACAGCTAAAATTTCAATTATCATTCATTCATCACTGGAAAAGTTGAAATGAAAGTCGAAGAAAATCTTATATTAGTTCGTAGGCAATACTTAGTTGTTTATGAAGTTAAGAACAATAGTGATAGTAAAGAGGAAATTGCTTCGCAATGGGAGATTAGAGTATTTGGTAGTGACGGTGACGAGTCTCGAAGTCTAATGAATTTCAAGAGGAGCGGAAACCGCAGACAGATCGGTCAGTCGTTAGCAAGTTGGGAGTTTATCTACTATTTAAAGTGTAATATAACCAACCGGGCGAGTTCTTGTTCATTTATCCTCTGCACCGGTAGAAGGGAACAAGTTCCTGAAAAGAAAGAGTAGGGGAATAGATCAGAGGAAAACAGAAAGATGACGTGAGGATTGAATCGTATTCCAAATTGAAACAGTCTATCGGCTAGCATTCCTGCACGGAATATACCTACCGCTCAAGCGGAAACAGAACAAATTAATGTTGAATTGAACTGAAAAGTTCACTTTATGTTTACAACATGTTTTATTTGTTTCAGATAATTATTTAAATTAAATTCAATAGGATTTAAATTAAATTTTAATTGGTACTTAATAAAACCACAATAATAACGGTGAAATGGTCAATGATGAAAGGAGGGGAACTCCATCGACCAATGTGCGGCATTTCCAATGACAATAAATTTAGATTCAACTTAATTACAAATTTAATTTATTATAAATTTGAATCTATGTCAATATACGGGGCGATCGGTGATTTCAATTTACGACGAAACCAATTATATTACAAATAAATTGTATTCTTTCTTAACAGTTTTTAATCAACAATTAATTTTTAAAAATCTTATTATAGTGCTTGTACATTGTTTTACAATAATAATGAAGGAAACAGACCACCCACCGATAAAGCTGTATGTTTTTTTAAATTTAATTTTGCACTAATGTTTATAGTTATTTTTTAATCATATAAATATCAAGGGAGCAACAAATTTGCATTTCAAGCTCTTATTAACCATCTTGGAGGTGAGTTTGGGTAAAGTAACTGAGCTAATGGTCCCGATTAATCCGTTTTTATGTCTTTCTAATTTTCTGTGGAAACATTTACACCCACGGTTCTAAAGCTTTTTATTTTGAGCCCCCTCCTACATGGTTTAACTGTAAGCCACGCCCCCTTTATGTACATGAGCGTGCATTTTTTATTACACTTTTACTGGTAATTTTTATTTAAGTTACATGTTTAAAGCAGCTATTCCTACTGGGACAATTGGTTCAATGTTGAAATAAAAAAAACCATAATTACAAATAGATCAGGATATGAATTTAATAAGTAGTTTTATAAAGCCTATTGCTAAATATAACTAAAAACAAAAGTTAAGACTACTAATACAATTTTATTCTTCGTTTATAACGACCAATGCCAAATAAAAATACTTGTTCCAATGTTAGAAAACAAAAATTTCATTTCATTTATATGGTCTACGTGAAACTTCATTTACTTCTTTAAAATATGCTTTCCACCCCCCCCTTCCATCTTGAGAACCAATGGTTTACACTACTGTTTTATTCGAATACGTAAGGAGCTTGTAAGTCGTGGAAAAGTTCTCGTTACGTACAATGCAAGGTAAGTTTGTTATAATTCGAAGTGATCTAGACTGGTAGGTCGATGATAATGGTGTTTTATTTGAATACGCAAGGAATTTGGTCATCTTGAAAAGTCTTGTTTCATACATATCAATGATAGTTCGTTATAATTCAAAAGGCTCTGGACTGGCAGCACTGTGATCAAGCTGCATTAATCGGTTGGCGGATCCATAAATATGGGAACTATACGGCAAGATCGGTTTCAGAGAAAAATGATGTAGGTAGCTTTAATTTTTTTAACAAAGGAAGCAAAGAATGTCTACAATTAGATTGATGTGAACTGTGCGTGAATGTTTTAGTTAGAAAAATATTGTAAGCCGTATTAAAAAAGCTTGATACAAAACAAAAATCTCAGTACAACCATGTCAGTTAATTACATACGACTGTGGATATGTGTACCTTATAAATATGGTGTGCATCTGTGCCGTACAGTCACAATAAAGATAATACGTTTATCTGGGACACAGCACCTGGAAATATAGCCTCGGTTCCATATTTAAAGGTTTAAATGCTATACGGAAATCTCAAGTGAAAACTCGGTACGGTCTGGAATTTTTTATCAGCCATTTTCATTTGTCACAATTACCATCAGATTAATGAGAAAAATTCGGTTGTAAAATAAAGAGAAGAAAAATAATCGCACACAAATAATTTTTGGTTTATATTTTAGAGTAATGTAATAATTTATTGCAATAAAACTTTATTAGAAAAACATAAATTAACTATTATGGAATTTGCATAAGTAAGGGTGATATTAAGTATTTTAATACAGTTGGTTAGTAAAGTTTAGACTGTATTTAGAATGGTAACCTGTTCTAGAGTAAATTTATCGATTTTACTGAAACACTCCCGCCTGTAAAACTTATTCAACAACACGTTGCTACCTCTGTTCTACTAGTACACACCATAGTGCTACACGGTTACACGTTGTGTAATATACGGGGGTTATACTTCCTTTAATAAACGCATAACGCGCTTTCCCTGCTTTTACTACCATCAGCAACGGCCACAAGCCAACGCCACAACGCGCATCTCTAAATAAATAAATAATATCTCCAATAAAACATTCATATACCAGTAACCTACATTCTCAAAAGTTATTATTGTACTCGGTATACTTTTGTAGAATACCACCGGTAAAAGACAAAAAAATAATGGTTGGCGATCGTAAAACGTGAAAAATATGAATAATAATTTTAAAGTAGAGTATACTTAGTCACAAACAAATAAAAATGTCTCTTATGAATTAAGTTTTAATTATTACATAAAAACGTTTCATAAAATCGTTTAAAATAAAAATGAACTAATTATATAATTGCTGAAGATAACAAAACTTTTTAATAAACCTTACATATTTAACTGAAAATAGGTATTAAAAAACTAAAATATACAGGGCCTCTTTTAAGTGGTTTTAATGCGATTTCAAAAACTGTGAAAGTTACAAGAAACTTCAAATGAGTTACCTTCCCTAATACTTTACCTACAATAAATAGAAACTCCTAATTTTTTATGGTGAATTTTGATAGAAGACATAATTCTATTTTTGTTCGTTTGTATTCGCGCCCAACCGTTTAGGAGCTACATCCAATCAAATGTGAATTTTATTATTCATAAGTAAAACTAATAATTAGAACGTGTTGATATTTATGTGCTTAATATTTATCTTTTAGTAAAGAAAAAACATTAAGATTATTTACAGAAGTCATATTGAAATATATTTAGTTTTAAACTATTGAGTGATATAACCTGTTCTCTTTGAAGGATACAGCAGTGATAGGTTTCAGGGTACTGATCATCTTAAAAAAAGTATTTTTGAATGAAAAAATCGTAAAACAGGTGCAATCTTTTGTTTACTTGAGTCAACTTGTAAAAGTTTTAAAAGATTATCTACACTTTGAGGAAAACGTTGGTCGGTCAAGAGCGTTAGGAGACCTTTTTATAACCTTATCACGCATTGGTTCTGCCAGATTTAATGCATGGATCAGAGTATTAAATGATTAACTGCTCAGTAGATATCAAGAATAGAACTACTACGATGAGATTGTTAAAACGTTTATCAGCATATCTCTTGCAAGACCATTAATAAATAAAGATATTAGGCGAGAAGTTGATGTATCAGGAATGATATCAACTATCCGGATGTACACGGAAGAATGGTAAAGTCATTTGTTGCGCGTGCCAGAGGCTTGAACACCCAAACAGGAGTTTAATCCGGGTAACGTGGTATTGGATGACCTCAGAATATACAGACGTCCTCAACTTCTTAATGAAATAGCTGACTACTACGTGGGAAGTTTGAACAGGACAGGAGGCCTAATCCGTATTAATTATGGTGATGATTATTTATTTTTTAGTGGTTGTAAACGGTTGAAGTTTGGAGAAAATACAAACGAGCAAAATTACCATAGAATTTGGCCAAAATTCACCATAAATACTAAAGTTGCTGTTTAAAAATATTACGTTGTCTACCATACTGAAAACATGACTGATTTAAAAAAATGCCAATATCATATTATTTTACTTGGGGGGATAAGTAGGGAAGGTTTGCTATTTAAAGTTTCTTCTAGTAAATTTTACAGTTTTTGTGATCCCAATGGCGACGCACTTAAAAGCACACTGATTACCTTAACAAATTGTTTTTTTAAAGAACCTAAAATTACAATAACTTCCTAAATTTGTCCTCTACCGCTAAATGTTTGTCATACTATATAATTATTTTCAAGTTCTTCACGTTTTTAATATAAAGAAATGTATATATATATATATATATATATATATATATATATATATAGATTGGAAAGCTAATCAAAAAATTAAAAGAATGTTATTTTGTGTTATTATAGTTGAAATAACCAACCAGCATTTATATAAATATAAAATCCTTACCTAGAATTGATATGGCGGAGTGACTTCAGCGCTCCGATGAAAATCCTGGAAAAACAAATTAATAGGTACATTAAAGAAACTAATAGAATCCGAATAAGAATTACAATATAAGTTTTTAAGTTACATAAATTGATGACTTTGAGTAACATAAGTTTAAATTTTTTTAAATGTATGAAATACCGTCTAGCGTACAGTAATAACAAGTAGTTGGTTAGAGTGAAAAGATTTATTATTTTTTCACGGAAAATGTATTAAATTAAAGTTAAGATAAAACCATTTTCATAAATCTATAGAACACCAGATTTTATTCAATTTTATTCCAGATTTTATTCGATTCGATTTTTGTGAATTGATGGAGCGATTTTGATTTGGGTATTCTTTACATTTTAATCTACAGAAATATTATATTTATAATGGAAAACTAATAAAAAAAATTTATATAGGGAAGATAAAATATATATTTATTATATAAAAATATAATATATTTATATTATTGTCACAGTCACCCCCTTTAATTAAGTACTGTGCTTCCGTCTATCAAAGCTTCCGACGTACCGACAGAGGGAGCCACCACTAGTTACGAGAGGGGTGGTAGGCTTGTGGTGGCGTACCGACAGAGCCCTTTGTCATCAAGGCCAAGACCAGTAACCGCCCTCTACCACAGCGCTCTCGGCAACTATATAAAGAGTGCTACTTTCAACAGGGAGATTCAATTCCTAACCAGACAGCAGACAAGGCGTCCACCACGGCACACCGTTAAAGGACTCCAGCGACGACCCCGAAAGAAAGAAGTTGATGCTTCCGCTCGCCGACCCGTCACCGTAAGCCGTCATCGCCCGCTGACGCAAGAGATGCTCACAGCGGTCCTTCGACCGAACCTTACGCCCACCGGATCTGACGAAGCAACTATCGACGCACTACTGCGAGGGAAGAAGATGATGTCTCCGCTGGACGACGACACGCTGTGTCGCCCAGCTCCTCGACCGCCACGACGACTACGACCGGCGCTTCCCATCAAGACGACCACTGCTTAAACGGCCCTTTTCAGGGCCTCGAAAAATTAAAGGTTTTAACTCGCCACTTAATGTCACAATCCGGTGACATTATGTCAAAAAATTAATAATTCGTAGCATAAGTTCAAGTGAAACGCATAAGTTTCAATTGGTTTTTAATTTAGTCACTTTAATTAGGCTTGTATTGATAACTAGTAAAAACCTGAGCGACAAGAAAGTATTTTCATCATTATCAGCAAAAGGAATTTATTTTTACTTTCTCTTGCCTATATGAATATATAGGAAGGAAAGTACTGTTTTCATGTCGATTTTTCGAAATCGAGTTTTCACCGGATCTATACGTTTTCAGACCCCCTGAACCCAAAAAACATGTTTTTAGCGATTGGTCTGTGTGTGTGTCTGTATGTGTGTGTGTGTGTGTGTGTGTGTGTGTGTGTGTGTGTGTGTGTGTCTGTCTGTGTGTCTGTGTGTGAACAGAATATCTCAAGAACGGAACATCGTACGAACTTGAAACTTAAAACTTAAGTTACATACCACTACCGGACCCGACACGAACATTTTCATCAAAATCGGTCAACCGGAAGTAGTAGTTTATTCGTATAATTTTTCACTTTTTTGCGATTTTCTCAAAAACTAGTCCTACGATTTTTTTTAAAATCGCCTGGTTTACTACATTTTTTATGCTCTACAATATAGGGTAGGCGCCATGTTTGCTGAAATTCTGCGTGAGGCTGTTTTTACGTAAAAACATTTTCTTTTTAAGATTGCGGCTTTAATATGCATTTTAGCGCAAAACGTTATATAGTAAAAGTTGTAGAAAATGTAAAATTCTACAACTTTTATTTCAAACATTTTTTTGTATAACGCTTAGTTTAGCGGTAATTTGCGATTTTCTGTTTTTTTTCCTCACGAAAAAGTGAGAAAAATCGATTTTTTTAACATTTCGGTCTTAGTATGGATTTTACGACAAAAGTGTATATAATTAAATTTATAGAAAATTAAAAGATCTACAACTTTTGTTTAGAGCATTTTTCTCTACAGAGCCTAGTTTAGCGTGAAAGCGTGATTTTCCGTATTTTTAAGCCAAACTGAGTTCGATTGTCATTTTGCGTCATTCACTCATGATTAAAATAAGGTTATGTTTTTGAGGTTAGTTTTTGTTTATTTCTAATATTTTATTAATAATGTTAGGTTTATTATTAATTATTTGCATTGGCAAGAGAAAGTTGTGTGAGTGTTTCACACCAGATTTTTTATTTTATGATAATACAGTAAACATAATTAAAATTTTATTAAATATAACTAATAAAAATTGTTAATTAAAACTACTAATTAACTATAACCATCTATAATAAAGCATTATTAACAAACAATAGTAGTAACTGACAAGTGAATACGTGAATATAGAATAAAAGAAATAATGGAAGAAAAAAAGGAAGTAGGGTTGAAAATAGAATAGAAACGAGGATGTTTGGAACGTTTTCGACATCAAGAACTTTTAGGCTTCATTTACAATTCCCATGCCTTACGCACTCAAAAGACTTATTCCGTATCCGGCGTACTAAACATCAATCATCATCAAGAGAAGCCTACTCTGCAGAATTGCCTGTTCAATTTCCCTTAGTATGAGAGTGTATTAATTCTCTCCTGATACTTGCCGGAAGTCAAACAATCTGTGGTTAATTTAGTGGGGTCGAAATATATCATCAACTCGAAAAATTCTTCAAAATATTGATTTACTAATTAGATAATCATTTGTTTAAAGAAGACGAAAGTGTTAACTAGGTCACCGATTGATTTACCCCATCCTTTTTCTAATTATGGGGCAATACAAATTAGTTAAGAGTAAATGTAAAAAAGTTTTTTTTGTTGAAAATTTCGTTTAATAGATAAGTACTTAATTCGACACGATTTGAAAAGCTTGATTTTTTCATAAAATTATGACAGTTCTGTTGTTTAGGTCAGCAGCTGAAAGGCTGGTTTAAATCTCTAGAGGTTTTACTAAGTAAAACGAGGAGTGAGATGGTTTACCAATGCCTTTCTCAGTGAGTACAAAAGTAGCCTATGCTTATTAGCTTGCCAGGCTCTCCGAAAAGCATCTACTTTGCACCCTGCAAATGATACCTTCACTTCATTCACCACAGAGTCTGGCTGTATAATGAAAGTCACTACTTTCACAGGAGATTACTCTGACTAGTGTCTTTTATACCTCTACCTCTTCTGTTCTTAAATAATCAGTCATAAAATTGACTGACCACGTGATAAGTAACAGAACTATTTTTTGTAGCCCTGAACTAACAGATCAAGTGGAAATAATTTAACACTCCACCTACCTGTTATGGGCGGAAAATTCTGTTATGACAAGTCTACTGTATTGAAAAGCAACTAATATAAGAAATAACTGTATTTTATAGGTCACTTCACAGTGGTTGAGCATTGACCTGCAAAGCGAAGATGCCGGGTTGTATTACCAGCTAGGATTTATAAAATTTTCACGCCATTAAAATCCAGTCTTTTATTCAACACCCTTCGTAGTGATCAATAGTCCCATGGTTCTTTTGTTTTACGTCCGATTGTTATCCACATTAAGGCTAACTTAGACGATGAATAGTGGTAGATGAAAATAAGTGACGAAAAAATGCCAGATTTGACCGGAAATCAAATCCGGGACCCCAATGATACGAAACTGTTGCTTCAAACTTTACACTAAACGGGCGGATCTGACATAAACTTGGTTGATAAGAATATAAATAGTAATTATTAAATTAGATTAACCATTTAGTAGACCGCTTCCATGAAGTAATAAATAGCGCGCTAGTCTACAAAGCGCAAAGTTACAAGTTCGATTACCGGCTAGCGTCTGATAGTTATTTCAATTCAAAACTCAACGTTCCTTAACCCTTAATGATTAAAAGTCTACAGTAAAAACTAACTTAAATCTTTTTCGAAGTTGATAACTCATAACAATTAAAAATTGTACGATACATTTCCATCTTAATTTTATATTGCGATTTATTATTTTTATAATAATACAATATTAATTAATTTTAATTAATTACAAAAACGTTTTACTGCATGACTGATAATTTATTTCAGGAATTTTATAGAACCGGACAGAAAAATAAACAAATAAAAATATAACGTAATTTTTTAAAAAAGCAATTTATTTTACATTAATTAATTTCTTTATAAGGAAACAAAAATAACCAAGTTATTTGCATTTTATATTAAAAAGAGAGAAATATGAAAGCTAGAACATTTGCAGAAGATAAACCTCAAATTGTTTATAAAGCAAAAGTATAATAAAATCGGATTAAAAAAAGAAATACTTTAAGCACTTTTAATTTAAAATATGTTTCAATTCTGGCTGGAAGGTGGCTGGTATTAAAAATGGTAGAGAAGAGGTAGCGAACCTTTGGCAATTGCAAAATACATTAGCATAAAATAACAAAATTTTTTGGGAGGAACACAGACATTTTAACGTGATAATTTATTATGTAGTAGAAAAGTATTTTCCATTTTTATGTTTTGATAAATAGAGCGACATTTTCTGGCATCAGTGT
Source organism: Catonia carolina (assembly GCA_035578175.1). Classification (NCBI taxonomy): domain Eukaryota; kingdom Metazoa; phylum Arthropoda; class Insecta; order Hemiptera; family Achilidae; genus Catonia; species Catonia carolina. The sequence goes on from JAQMRL010000002.1 coordinate 91,196,280, forward strand.
TGCTAGTTACTGGTTGGACGGTGGGTGTGTTTATTTATTTGAAGTGCTACTGCTCCCAAAACACTTTTTCATTTTTCAAACACCTGCGGCAGTTGGCAAGCTTGGAAATGCAGTTCCACTGGAAAATAGTGAAGTAGAAGGTAGCGTAAAAGAGAGAGAGAGAGAATAAGAGCACACCGAAAAGAGAGAAAGTCAGATCGAGTGAGGTCGAAGCATAGAAAAATGTGGATGGGGTGAAGAATAAAATGATAAATATGGAGAGTCTGGCCATGTTTTCCCGGACATGCTTCATCGACAGACGCCCATATTCTCCCTCTGCACTGCACTGCCGAGCTCAACTTCAGCCAAGAGCTGAACTTTGCTTTCAAGATATTCCTAATATAAAAACAATCCATTGATCCAGTTCAACTTATTCTGCATATCAAAAGAGAGTTTGATTAAAATATGTTGCGTACGTCTCGCTCTTCATCTTTTAAAACATACTATTCAATTTAAGTAAAAATTTAAACATATAAAATAAAATTTTATGTTTCTTATTTTCCCCTAGCCAAACATAAAAAATTCATTTCAACAGACTAATGCACAACTAAATATACTTACCAGAACTTGCAATTGTTATCCTTATAAGGGTAAATGGAATTGAATAACTGGATTATTGATTTTCCCGGTTTCAGTTCGCACATTAAAAATCAGCTCTTGATGTCGATGATACAAATGATAACAAGAACGACATTACGAGCTGACCACCCATCGATGGAGCTTCTATATTTTTGTTATTCTAATTTAATTTTGCATTTGTGTTTAAAGTTATTTTTTAATCATCAGAATATTTAAGGTAGCAACAAATCTCTGTACTAAGTTCTCTTTAGTTTCTTTAGTTCGTTTTTATGTCTTGCTTGATTAACGTTATACTAATTCAGAGCTATTATTTTATGGATATTAATTCTGATGTTCAGAAATACAAATGTTTGGGAAATTTAATAATTAATATTTATATTTTTAGTATAGTTACTCCTTTTGCACTCTTTTGAATGTGGTTCGCGATATACCAGAGTTGTAGACAATTTTCATTGATAGAGCTCGCACTTTAAGAAGAAGAACTAATTACATCATGTCTACCTTTTGGAAATAACACGTTGAAATGTAAATTCTTTAATTTTCCTGTTCAACTTCTAAGAAACAAATGTGTAGAATTTCAGTTTTGTAGGTTAGATAGATGTTTTTTGTTTTACATCCGGCTGTTTTGCATATAAATGCTAATGCAGACAATGAAGGATGATAGATGAAAAATTGCCACAGCTAACCGGGATACCGGGCTAGAAAACAGTTACGCTAACCACTACATCACACAGTTCGGCTGGGAATTTACAGAATTAGTAACGGGTGAATGAGTGAGTCACTCACTCATCAGTCATTGAGGGTCTTCGGATCTATATATTTATAAGGATTAATGAATTAAATCATCCTTCAACGAAAGAGTGAAACAAAGAACATTACGCAAAGAAAAAACAATTATAAATCTTTTAAAAAACAATATCAATTCTACTAAAACTAATGGTAATGACAGGTTGTATTAAATATTAATTAAAACTTATTACGCGGGCAATATTTTTATAATAGGTTAATTACATTGTTAATTTATCCATTATAGACTTATCTCCCAAGTTCATTTTCAATATCACTGATACTGTTATGTAATTTTTAAATTACTATTTTATATGAATTGAATTTGACAAGTGCACTAAAAAATGAATTCGAATAACATAATATACTAATTACAGTTAATTCATATTGCTAATGATTTTTAATCACAGTTCAGTAATTTAGAAATATTAATGAGGGTGATTTAACAAAATATAAAATCACTTTTATAAAAAACTAAACTTTAATCGTGCAACTTATCACACGAACTTACGCGTTGAAAACCAATTCACGATTGAACAGATAAAAATAATATTAGTACTGGAAACAAGAATTTTGTTGACATAAATACGAAGAAACAGTAGGAGAGAAATATGACCTAAAAATAACTGAAAATGTGTTACAAAAATAATTTTTCTGTAAATTCAAAAACAAGAACAGTAAGTAATACAGTTTTTTATTCATAACGTGTGTAAGTTGCAATCTGTTCAATTCAGAATAAGCAACCCCATGACCCAAAGAGATAAGGATGATGTGCATGACGTGCAAATGAAGTGTAGTCTTGTACAGATCAAGGCCGACAATTCCTAAGAGAGTATCGTTAATTAAACACAAAACATCAAAATACACCGGTAACCACAAGTCTACAGTAATACAGTTAATGCAGAAAATCATCCATAAATGGTAAAGATAAAACGTAAATAAAGAAATTTAAAAGAATTTTATATAAAATAAGATTTATCTAATGAAGTTTAAAGGTTAATTATAATAAAATTTGCTATTAAATCAAACACATCGTTTCTGTTAAATCTTGTAAACGTATAATCGCTGTTGCCTAGTAAATTTAACGCGAAATAATTTGGATGTCAGTTTAGTCTTTGTTCGTATGTTCTACTAAATCGTGTAATTTCCTGTCTTACTGAGTTTAAAGTAGTATTTAATTTATTATAGATGTAATGTTTCGTATATAAAATGGAATCCTAAGAGTTGTTCGTAAACAGTTTGTCGGAAAATGTTCTATAATATCAATTTTGGAGGAATTTTTTGTTGTCCTTCAGAGTTGTATCACAAACTTCTTCTAGACAGGCTTCAGAATTGTCTTGTATAGCGTCATTTTAAGTCAGTTAATATTTGTGAGCGCCTTCTAATCAGCCACAGCATCTTTTTCAGTTGTAAGTCTAACTGTATTCGGTTCATCAACATTTGTGTTTCTTCGACATCAGTTGGCTGAGAAATAGGAAAATTTATTATGTTACAGTTTCTTAGAATATCTCGTACAAACAAACAAACAAACAAACAAACGTTACTCTTTATTTGTAAAGTAATACAAAGTATATTTATATAAATTTCCGTAGTAAAGATTTTAAATCAAGATATGGAAAGAACTATACGTTTCACTATTAAAATAGAAAATTTTGTTATTTGTATTACTGTAATGTCTTGGTAAATTTTGATTTTAATCTTATACTGTAATAGCGTGTTACATTAATACAAATCTTGTACTGTATAAATGTGGTGGTAACTTTGAAATTATATATTTTAAAATTTCTATTAAAATGTTATGCTACAATATAAAAGAAATCCACAGAATATCATAAATAAATTGAATCTTATAAAACTTATCCACAAAAGTAACAATTTTGATAGATCATAAGGATCGATAAACGAGTACCATGATTGCTGGTGTAATAACTTTTCTGTTTTTTATTTTTCTACTCACACAAACTACATGTAACTGATATTCACGATTTCAACGTAAATGCATATAAAAAATATGTCTTAAAACTGTAAAAAGTTTTAACGGAATTAATTACCCTCATCGGTAGACTAATAAATTAATTTTAACATAGATCTGTTCATATGTCCCGTTAACAAAACGTCATTCCGAGCTATTAGGTCACTTTTAAAAACGTACCTCGTATTTGGAAAATTCCAGCCAGTCATTCCCCTTAAAAGCTTACCAGTTTATTTAAAAAGTCTCCTAACAGCTTTCCCAACACTAACACAGTATTATCATTTCCTCCACCTCTTTTCTCTTTTCGATTCCAACCATACCTACCCAGGAAACACGATTTCAAAACTTTTCAATGTTCACTAACTGGAATGAAATCAAGCTGCAACTTGCAACTCGTTACAACTTTTCAAATGGAAAAACTGTTTTCAATTCAACCACAATAAACATTACAGCACAGTCAATCAACCGGCTATGTTTACAATGAACTTCAACTTGGGAGAATTTTAAAACAAAATAATCGACTGACTGTAATTATTCTATTGCAATACCAATAAACGGCAACTGAATTTAATTAACTACATTATTAAACTAATACCTAATCACAATATTTATTACATTTATTATCGACTTTTATATATAAACATGCTAATAAATTTTATTACTTTGTATGGCTAAACAATACTATAATACTAATTTGACATAAATTACAATAATTTCATGGAAATCTCAATGATTCAATCAGTATGCGCTCTACTTCAAAATTGAAGAGCGTGCAATCGTTTCCCAGAAAGTGTCTCGTAAGTTTTTTTATCGAACCTGCAATGATTTACCAAAATGTAATTCTTTATAGGTATCACAGTAGCTAATACATAAGCAGCCGATACAAGTTAAACAAATATTAAGAGCTATAATTTTTTATAAAAACTAGCATCTCTAGCTTGTATCCAGAGTAAATTAACATCTGAAACGTAGTAAACTTTAAAAGGCTTTCTGCTACTAATACTCAATTAAGTTACGTATTTCTAAAAATTGCTAGACTACAGAAATCGAGGTATGTATTAAACATGTACATTTTTACGATTAAAATGTACATCGTATTTTATTAATATAACATTTTATAACTAAATACATTTTTTTCGTAGAATTTTTCTTTCAGTTGAGATGTAGAGAAAAGAATTAAACTTTTTTATCCGTAAAAAAATAAGAATTAAAGAAAAAAAAACAGCAGAAGTAAATATAATATATTTAAAAAAAATTTATTTAAAACTGCATTAACATTTTGACCATGAACGACTACTTTAAAATAAACACTGACGGGTTTGAACGTGTAATAATATTTCAGATCCTAGCCAGGAATCGAACTCGGGACCTCCATTTATCAGCGTAGCACGCTAATTACTGGGCCACAGAGATGGCTTTTAGTTAAATTTATTTGGTGGATTGAATACAAAAGAAATACCAGTCGCCTTTTTGGAGTAGTGGTTAATGCGTGCTACACATCAAAAGTCGATGATCTCGGGTTCAATTCCCGGCTATGATCTTAAAAATTTGGCACGTTAGTACCCATTGTCTGCCATCGTTTCCTGTTTTCTATATGCATGGAAAACGAAGACCTGACAGAAAAAGGGTGTTTGGCTTCAAAACCTGAGAACTTTGTTGGGAAAAAGTTCAGAAGAGCTATTTCGCAGGACAACGACAAAGTGAGCATTGCTATGATGGTCGCTAACATTCGGAACGGTTAGGCACCTGGAGAAGAAGTACCCAATGTAGTCACTAATGACTAAATTGTTGACTAGAATTTAAATAAACTAAAAATTATAATAAAATAATGCCGATATATTTAAATAAGAGTGATTTGCGCAAGAGTATTACGTGAAACATTTTAACAGTAAGGTTAACTAGGTATCACAACTAGAATACATGTTTTATGAAACGTTAATCTTTTGAACTAAAAATTAGTAGAAAAAATTGTTTACTTATTTAATACTATAAAAGTTTTTTTTAAAATTAATACGTAAATGTGAGATAAATGATTCTTATTCCACAAGGATAAAATAATCAGAATAAATAAGCATAATATTTAAACAAGGTAGCAAGTTATTTAAAACCTAAGTAACTACAACCTGAGGCGGTTTAAGTATAACAGCCGGAAGGAGAGTTAATCCAATTATATCCCTAAGTTTCAAGTGAAGTAATTATATGTGAAAAGTGTTTATAATGTACAGTAAGAGAAGAGTACTCGAGTTATATTTTCAAAGGCCTTAAAGGCAAGCGAGTTGCAGCAAGTTTATATAATTAAATTTGAACTTGACAAAGACAACGGCAATGTGTTGTCAACAGAGTTCAACCCGACCTTTTTCCTAATTTGCAAATATGTTCTTTGTGTCCAGTTTACTGAAAGTAAACACAAATTACACAAGATGCAAAATTATAAATTTCAATAAAGTCCTGAAGATATTCCACCTCTAAACATTATCTTTATGTAATTTAGTTTGGAATATTATATTAATTAAAGGTCACAGCTACTTACTTGTCTGTAGCATTACGTAAATAAAAAATTTACTGAAATTAATAAGCTAATTATAGTAACAACTTAAACCATCGTATATTTAAAAGTATACAGTTTTATTCTTTACAAATTTTATTCTATTCCTATTTGAATTAATTCCGGTTAACGTTGATTAAATTGAAGCTCTGAAAGTACAAATTTGCTGTCAATTTAATATCGTTATTATAGTAAAATCTGATTAAGATGGAAAATCGAAAATAAACTTAATTTTAAAACCCGGTTTGTTTAAAATAGTTACCACAAACCTCCATACTTAATTAGTTTAATTGTGGAGGTTTGTTTGTGGAGGATATTCTTCATTTCGGATGACAAATAATATTATGAAAAATCCGGAAATTTGCAGTTCCTAACTGACCCATTCGGAGTACGCTTTATGCGATGATCTCTTTCAGAATTTAACCCTACCAATAAGAGGCTGAAACTTTGTGCCTGGTGAGCTCACGTAAAGGTTTGGCTCTGAACTGAGTAGGAGTTGAGTTTAACTTTACGTAAGACACTGAGTTGGAAGTACCCTGATCCCAACACGGCGCGTCCTTTTGGATGATAGGGAAAGTTCTTGTAGATATAGAGGATAGGTGTGAATAAGGTGAAAATGCATTAAGTATTGACTAAATAAGTACCTACGGAAATAAGTACCGAGGTGAATGAGAAAATGTTTCCAACAGTGGAGAGAGCGGAAAAGACTACAAGATGCGTCTCCGAATGAAACCCCGAGCACGTTCAGATGCTTTAAGGTAGTAGCCCCACCTAGTCTACCACTAGTCTTACAGGTAATCGAGTCAGTAGCCCATTTGAGGAATTCACAATCACTTTCAATCAACTAGAAAAGAAAAATCGGACTGGAATAAAGGACAAAAATAGGAAAAAATTAAATCGGTTTCTAATATTCAAAAAGTAATTAAAATTTTTTTTTGTCTGTTTTTCTAAAGAAAAGATCTTTTTAATAAGATGAATTCTTGCGCAGAATAAATAATACCAAGTATCTTTGGACAAAAAAATTTGAAACATTTTGCGTTCAATAATAAGGTTATTGTAATGTAGATTATTAATGGAATAAAATTCAGTGTACATAATTTACAAAAAACTTTAAAAATTACCTATTACAAGGCCAAGATGATAACCGCTACTGTATTTTTGTTTAAAATGAGGGAGTAATTAAAATATGTAGGAGCTGAAGAGAAAGTTTGTTAACAGCGTACATAATATAAATTGAGAAGGCTTATTGAAAAAAATACAGCTTTTATTTTCCACTTCCGCCACGGGATCACATCCCTTCCTGTATGTAAGCTATTATGACTGTAATAAGAAAGTAGAGATTTTTTTAAACCCAAGGGTAAACTACCCTAAATTTTGGGACTAGAACAGTGACTCTAAAACATTCCTCAAGGGTATCTTATAAAACCCTCTATTCCCAGCAAGTTTTATCAACATGTGTTTATAGATTTAGGCTGTAGTCTCCGGTTGGACCGGCTGTCAGACAAATTTTTCAAATATTTTTCTTTCATGGTGTACAAAACGGAGGATTCATAAAAACATGAATTTTTCAATTTAAAAAACATACTTATATTAATTAATGTAACTTGGTTAAAATAAAAACCTAAATATTAAGATTTTAATGATTAAAATAAATTTTATAATTTACTTTATCGATTTTGAAGACATTTGCAAAAGAAAAACAATGAAAACAAGGGTTCAATCTTGTATTTTTCTTTTCCCTTGTTAAATATATTTTGTATCTTGCTTTTATAAAAAGCTTATAAAATGAATACAATTCATTATAAAATAAAATAAAAAAGGGTAAAGAAAACCTAATTATGTGGGCTGCTTTGCTTGTTTTGCTTTTAAATTACTTCTTTGTAAAGTGAATGAGTTTTGAAACAAAATTTCTTTCTCACTACGCATGATTTACGTCCCCTTCTAATTATCACTTTGGCTTACACTACATTCTTTTACTAGCTTTGGTAATATTAACAACTTTCAAAAGATATACCGACTCATTTTGTAAAGAATTAATTTTGTAGATTTAATATCGTTACGATTATTTTCTTTGTGTTTTAGGGATGCTTTTCTTTTTTTTCTGAAAATACGTTTAAAAGAGAGAATACCGATATTAAATGGTTACTTCACGTAAATAATTAACTTTTCTCAAAGAAAAAAATCGTTAGTGTTTTCATAACACTATATTGCTTATTAAATTATTACTTTCATAAAAAACCTAAATAATAAATTAGCCTCAGGATTTTCTTCTTAAGTCAAAGTAACTTACTTATTTTAGCCTATATCAATCTGACGATGATAAAGAGAGAGATATAACATTTTTATTAGATTTTCTATTCTTCAGTGTATTGTATTCTGACAAGATTATTGACTACCTTGCTTTTTTAACATTTAATAGTACGATGTGTTACTTTACGATACCAGTTGGGAATCGAATCCGGTAATATTTACTTAGATATTAAGTACAGCACCAACTGAACCACAGATAACATTTGGTGTGCACAAAGAAAGTAGGCCTACTGCCGATTTTCTAAGTATTGTGACGATATATCTAAGGGGGAAAGTGTTTGTTCCAGAATTCTCTAGCTGGACTGAGTTTTAGAGATATGTCAATAGCAATAGTTGATAAATCGGGTTAGTTCCCAGAAATGATTAGTGATAGTATGGACCTATTGTTGTGACGGCTACCTGACAAGGGTCGGTGTATCTATTTACATAATTAGCTATTTTACAATAGTGTTGTAACCCTTTATTCAATTCTAATAGGTTTACAGATACTGAAGTCAAAGATTGCCTTTTGCGTATGTATGAGCTGTGAGGAAAGGAAGCGAAATATTTGCAGTGCTGCCCACCTCAACAGTGAGACACTACTCGTACTTTCACAACCGTGCAGTTTCTAGACACATTTTGTAAGCTGTGATTTATTCCGAGAAAATGTTTTCATCGTAAAACTAATAAGAAATGAATATGACCTGTAATATTGCCAATAGCTTAATTAAATGACTAGAAATGTTTGATTTACTGTAATTACAAATGAATCGCCTTCTTTACTACTGCTGTTGCACCTGCATTTCATTATACGTCTCTCTAGTATCTACCTAACCGTTTTCTTTTATTTACCAAGTGTCAAAAAAACTGTTAAAGAATCGCTTCTTCACGTCCTTAATTTCCTTCTTTATTTTTCGAATTGTGGAAAGAGAAACATCACAATAGTTAGCCGCTCGCTCACGGCTAAATGTTGAGAAACCGACATTTCTGTAACAAACAATTAACCTACAAAAGGTTCCGCGATATAGATACTGTACAATATGCTCTGAGTATAGTATAAGTTGTTATGTTTATCGTACTGAAATTAAAGCAGTCGGGCATGCGCACTGATGCTTTCCCCATTTACCCCTCGTTGTAAACAAGGGCAAACTCGTGACTCAAGTGACTATACCTTCTGTTTAGTTGTTTACGAGTTATCTAGAACCCGACAGAAAAACTTTGTATCTTTATTATTAAGTAGAAAATCTAGTAATTTCGATAAGTCCGATATTTAAAGAGCTGGGTCGTTTTATGGTCATTCGGTCTTGAGTTGTAATCGGCAAGTGAATTGTGTACCGCGTAACAGTTACGTTTGGAGGTCTAACGTTTACTGTTGTAGACATCGTATAATTGCTTGTAAGTAGGATTTAGTTCAACTGAGTGAAAAATAATCTTGTTACTAGTTCAGTTTATTTAATGTCATTGATTTATTCTTTATTATAATTAGTTTATTATTTATTATAATTATAAATTGTTTTTAGTAATTGTAGCTTATTAGCAGTTTAAAGTAAGACTATTAATTGTAATTTATAGTGTGCAATAAATACTTGTAAAATTTTAAACGATAGTTTGTAAATTAATTTTTAATTTACCCAAATCCCGGAAAGGACCTTAGCAATACGTGTCACAGTAATTATTTCCATTGAGTCCTACAGTATTATTTCTAGATATTTTGTTAACTATAAAAGAGCTGCAATTTTATTTATTTCTTTACAAACCATGTAACTTTAGAGATAATTTAAAAACTTTTTGTTTTAAAACTGCAGCATAATCTTCCAGTTAGAGGTAAGTTTTACTTATGGTAATTAGTTTACAACCGTAATACTAAAAGCAAAATTATTTCTTGTCCAGCCAATACACTGATTTTTTCTTTGTTTTTTTACTTATTTATTTAATTTTTGCAATTTTGCTGGAACTGATAACACAAATGATCAGAATGCCTAACTTAATTTAAAAAAAATTACGTTCGTGGGTTAGATGAGGAAACACTTAATTCACAACTTTAGAAAAGTCAACAACCCTGTGGATTAAGTCAATGCATTTACTTTTTCTTAGGAAACTAAACAAATAGTAAATTAATTAGCTGAAAATTTGCACAGCTGAGAAAAATAAATAAGGTTATAAACAGTAATATATAATTCTCAAAAAGAAAGTCCTAAAAAAAAATTAAGTAAACCTGATTACGTAAATTTTAATAGCTCAAAATCACCATGAATTGGATTATTCAATACTTAGCAGTCTACATGCGTACACACGTATTTATGATTTATTAACCTACATAGAGTACAGACAATTGAATTATTTAATACAACATATTAAACTCGTCACGTAATCCAGAGCAGTCGCTGTTTTCAGCCGTTTAATGAAATATGACAATAATAACCTGTCCGTTTTACTAGTTCTTCAGACTCCGTTATACATTTACAGTGAGTTTCTTTGAATTTTCATCAAAACTCAACGGACTCAAATAAGTTTACTGCCTAGTAAATTCTCTACCACCTCTCTACGTCTTATGACAAAAGAATATACCTATAGAAATCAGCGAACTTCCATTCTGGACATGAGGACTTCGGGTATTTGAAAAAGCAACAAAAAGTAGCATTAACAAAATACAGGCTTTCCAATCAAACTTAATAAGGACTACAATTTAAGCTCCATTCAACCGTAAAATTTAATCATGCTCTGAATATAATTCTTGTTAAGTATACACCCTAACCCACCGGGTTGGTCTAATCGTAAAGTCGTCGCTGCGAATCAGTTGTTTAATAACTGGTTTTTGGAGATAAAGGTTCCTGGTTCAAATCCAAGTAAAGGTAAAACAAAAAAAAGGTAAAGGTAAGACAGTGATATTGTATTTTTGTACTTCTATACGAATTTGAATACTAGACAATGGAATACCGTGTAATTTGATGGTTGGGGATCAATTTACCATATTCTCTCAGGAATGGTCAGCCTGAGCCTGTACACGACTACACTTCATGTACTCATCATACTCATTGCATTGGATCAAGGGGTAGATTATTGCGCTTAAATTGAACAGATTGCAACGTAGACACAACAGGCATTAAAAAAAGAAGGGTAGCCTACACCCAAGAATATGTATTTCCAAAGCCACTCAAAGAACTCATTCAAAATGTTCCACTAAGACAGATTTACAATTTACGACGACTTCAAAAATACTGAAGCAGATATCTGTTACTATGTTACTACAGAAATTTTAACAGCACCTACTTCACATGACATCAAAATCAATCTTTAAATCAATATAAAGGTTCTGGTGTCCGAGTGACTGTCAAAATAACCAGTTCCCCTTCCACGTTGTGGAAGGTAGGGCAATCTCTTGTCCTGAAGGTGGGAAATTGCCTCCGATGGCGGATGAGCCACAGATGTTGGCCAACGGCAGGGGAATGCAGACTCCGACGGGAGACCACTGCATTAAAGTTCCGTTAGGAATCCAAAATAGACTACATGAGAGTCCTCAGTGTTATGGAGGACTGAGTAGAAACCTGCTGAAAACCAGAACACAAATGATGATGATAAATACAAATTGAAACGTTGGTGAATCCGGAGAATGCTTCAATAGAAGTTTCTTACTGCATCAAGTAGACAAAAAGTTGTTCGAACCTAGAGTTTACAGTGTTGAAGTTAAAGACGATTACTTATTTCCTCATACCTTTTATGGCCCATTTGATTTAATGGATGCCAAATATTTGGCGCTGAAAAATCTTTAAATATTCAATGCATTCAATCATAGTCCAAGACACGTAAGGCTGATATGCAAGAATCCTTTTACGTGAAGAACACTCTACACAAATTTTTTCATTCACTAACTGTTCAACACTTCATTAAGAAACCCTACACAGAAATGCACAACAAACTACATGAACATGCTAATCCATTAACTAAACAATCACTAAACACACCACACAACCCCCAACGACTACAGAAAACACGTTGTTGGATTAGTGACTAAATTAACGTGAAATGAATACATACATGTTCCCACAAAATTAATGAGAGAATGTCTAGAGGAGATGTTTATAGTCGAAAATTAAGATTAATGTAAAAGTTAAAGACAAATAATTATCATTACGTACTTAAATAATAGCTTCAAATACCTCCTTTCATATACTCTCAGTACTTCGTACTAAAGATAGGTACTAATGTGTATTACAAGTTGTAAAGTTTGTATTTTTAAACATACTTTTTTATATTTATAAATTCTATAGTATGATTTCGATATGATGTAAACGAAACGTAGCTAACCAGAGAAGGTTTGGATGGATTTTCAATAATTGTGGTTTGTATTCAGTTTCTCTAATGAAGTGTTTTGAATTATTTATTATTCCGATCGATACGGTTATTGCTTGAAATGTTGTCGAATTTCTATTCGTTAATTATTAAACATTCGATAAATTAATTCTAATATTTTTGTATGAAGTATCCGGTTATTTTATCGAGGGAAATATTTATTACATATAATTAATTTTTGCTTTAAATAATGTAATAAGTTACAAATTCTGTAAGTGAGACTTTATTTCCAACAACAGAAATTTTACAGTAATAATCTATAAACAAAGGCATTAGGCTTTTCATTATAAAGTGTTTGTATAGGTTGTTTTACGCACGCGCGAGTTCTTGTATGTGAACGTGTATTTGTGTTTTAGTTACGTACATGCAAACCGTGAACTTGTAAGTTAAATCTTGTGTTACGTATAAAGCTTAATTAAGGTAGCTGAACTTTATGTAAGCCCTCTCCGGGAACCTTAAACACCCTTACGTTCACTGTCTCATTACCCACACAATACACAGTATACTCTCAGTACTTAGTACTAAAGATGCGTACCAACGTGCATTGTAACTAGTTACAGCAAGTACGGTGGGGGTATATTCAAACATGCTTTGTTCAATAAATTAAGCTCATATTTAAATCAATAGGTCTGAAACTTTTTGTCAAAGTTATCAAATTATCCAAAAACCTCTTCCTGAAACTAACAATAAAGTTTTGTGTACCAATAAAGTTACGTTCAACTAATCTGGCAGTATTTTACCGACTTTACTACCAAAACAATCCTTTTACTCCCTTTTGTTTCTCACGTGATTAGCTATTTATAACAATATCAGTGACGACAGTTGTTTTTTGAGCGTAAGAATCAATTTACCATTAGAAGGGTAGGCGTTTGTGTAGGCGTAATAATTATATACCTGCAGAGATTTAAAGCGTATAATATAGCATTTTGCATACATAAACTTCTGTTATAAGTAAATTACAAACATTATTTAACCTTTCTTAACAGTTTAGTAAATTGTTTTTTATTTGTTTTGGGCATAATCCAACGTCACATCAATTCCGCTAATCCGAACTAACTGGGGCCGGAAGATGTTCGGATTATTAAAAAAATGTTAAAATTAACGAAAAATAATCTAAGTGTGCAACACGGAACAGTAAAAGCACTGCAGTACGTAGAGCAACACAACAACATAACGCTCAGAGACGCTGGCCAAATATTGCGTCAAAATCAAGGTTTTCAGCGTTACGACAGCAACTAATTAGTGGTTTTTGCAACGTTTCTATTCCCAACTATAATGTTTTTTTCTTAAATTGAAATTTAATTTTTTCGTTTAATAGGCTATTTTTTAAATACTCAGAATACAAATTTAAAATGAGTCCGTGCAGGGACTATAAACAAATAGTTTAAAAAATGGAAATAATTTGTCCGAACAGCACCCAGCGATATATCTTCTACAAATAATAAATGTTTATCACAATAGGATAGTAAAAAAATGATAAAATTTTTGAAACAAATGTAGTAAATACTTGTATATACGTATTAAAAAAATCAAATAAAGGCTAATAAATGTATATTTTAAATTATAAAATTACTTAAAATTAAAATAAGCTGCCTGGGCTTTGCGGACGATCTAGCTCTCCTTGTGAACAACATAAAAGAAACAAGAACCCAATTAGAGTCTCTCGAGCAACATTCGGGAAAGATTGGTCTGAGAATATCCTACGAAAAGACGAAAATCATGATCAGAGGTCCATTCTGCACAAGTTGCGTAATGGTTAACGAACACCAAATAGAACTTGTGGAAAAATTTTAATTCGGAGAAATCATAACCAATTGTCTCAATGAAACTTTACGACCCTAAATGACCCATATGGCAAGAAAAAATTAATTAACTCAAGAAATCTCTGATAAACACTCAAAACATCTACAACAAGAAATGTCTGTCAAACAAAACTAAACTAAGACACTACCAAACAGTGGTTCTCCCAGGAATCCACTATTCCAGAGAAACGTTATTCGGGCCATGTCGCTTAGGAGACACCGATACAATTGAGAAGATAGAAAGAAACATAATTAGGAAGTGCATGAACAAAAGGCACATGGTGGAAGGACAGTGGCGGTTTATCCCAAACAATAAAATCTACAATCTAATCCCCCCATTAACACATAACTTTAGAAAGAAAAGAATATCATTCCTAGGACACATACTCAGAGCCGAAAAGTCCAGACTTGTGAATCGGCTGACCAAACATTTTTTGAATAAGGTGTCGAGACCTAGGAGGCTGAAGGATGAACAGCGGGATGTGGAGGAACTTGGAATCACTTAACAAGACCTGCTAACAAAATCAACTAAGTACAACCAAATAGTCAAGACTAATATGGTAACATTCGAACCAAAAACCAGAAGAGGGTACAACAGGATATTTACTGACGAAGAACGGAAATAGAGATCGGAACGTTTTAAGGAAATGTGGGCCAAACGAAAGGAAGCCACGCTTAGGAGAGCGCGCTTTTCAAAGAAACCCAACACTGGAACAAGAGTGATCCTATGAGGTCTCAAAAGTAAAAAAAAAACAATTTTAGTTTTTTTATTATAAAAAAGTTTTATATCTTAAAAGCATGTTAGTATAAATAAGTTTGGATTATCGAAATTTCGAAATAGCAAGGTTTTTTAATGAATATTTGTAAAGGTGGTCAATACTGGTTATAAAATAGGTAAATAGTTGCAGCGATATTAGGTGTGCACTATTTTCAATAGGCCTAATATTACCAAGAATATTTCCTGAACGCTACTAGTTATTTTTGCCGACAGCCGCTATTGTTCCAATAAAAATTACAAAATTTAAGCAATAATAATATACAAAATTTACAAAAAAATTTTAAAAATTTAGTTGAATTTCATAAGTCAATATTGAATAAAAAATATTTAATAAAAAAACTTCTATCTGTGAACTTGTTTCTTTGAGTCATTAGCCAAAAGGCTGATTTGAACCTCTAGAGGCTTTACTAAGTAAAACGAGGAGTGAGGTGGTTTACCATTGCCTTCCACACCGAGTAAAAAAGTAGCCTATGCTTATCAGCATGCCAGGCATTCTAAAAAGCATCTACTTTCCACCGTGCAAAGGACACCTTCACTGCATTTATCACAGGGTCTGTCTGGCTGTGATCTTATTACTTAAATATCATTCTTCAGAATTTATTGTCTATTTACTTCAGAAAATCATAGTTTAATAGAATTATCTCTAATAACTTAAAACTATATTTGGCAAATAATATCGTAAATGAATGTACTTGAAATTCTTAAAAAAATCAATCACCGAATTTCAACAAAAATAATAGATATTTTTGCATGTACACGTTTTTTTTATGTAAATGCATAAATTTTGAAAATTCTAACGACTTCAAAAGATCCTCATCGAAAATGTACATCATACATCTCTAATAAGGTCACTAAAACTTGGCAGGCTTATAATATTAGCAGATAACTCCAAAAAATGTGACTAAAAGATAGTAAAACAATTAAATTTTTAAAATGAAACTTTATTTACGAAAATTATGATAGGTTCACGTCAGCTTTTTAAGAATTTCTGGGAGCCTTCTTTTGCAATCGATATTATCAGAATCTTTCGAAGGGAATTTACATTCTTCCGTCTAATAATACTCTGCTTTTTATAATAGAAGCTCTTAAATTTCGTAAACTGTTATATTTATTTGGTTCATAACAATAGATTTTCTTTTTTTGTTTCGAATTCTTTCAAGATCCAGCCTTAATTCCTGAAAGAACTTTCTACATAATGTATTTAATATTTATTTATTATAACCCTAACATTTTATACGGTCAAATATTAATATTATAGAAGATTTTCATAATTAATAAGAGTAAAATGGAACCTAATAAATCAATTCTAATTTGCAGTCCACGTACTATCGGTGCATATCTCTCACACCACTATAAACACTGTTCTACATCACAATGATGTTCACATAGTCATCTCGGTCCAATACAATTTACAATCTCCAAATCTGAACCAATTTAGGGATTATATTAGTACGGCATGTACCGTGAAACGATCATGTGAGATTTGGTTGCACGAAATTCGAAGTACTGTAAGCCAACGTCGATACTCAGGTACTGAATATTAAATTTATTATAATACATTCCCACGCGCAAACAAGAATACACATAGACACAAACATAAACCGACACCCACATACACTTAAGGCGACAACAAACATTACATCGACTCTAAATCTATACTTAACTCGGATATATGAACTTAATAAGCTAATTAAACATAATGTTTACCATCTACGTTTAGTAATTTTGTTTGCTTATTATTTAATTAAAATGTTTAGATCAGCTACTTCCAGGGTTTACTTAAACCAATTTACTTACATAAAACAATTAGAAAATCAACATAAAATAGTGTAAGTTACAAAAAGTGTTGAATTTAAACATTCTATACTTATAGGACGTTAAAGAAGATGAGAAGAATAGATGCGATTGAGCTTTGGTTGTACAGGCACGTGCTAAAAATACCCTAAACGGATAAAGTACCCAACGAGACAGTCTTGCGGAGAATGGGAACAGAAAAGGAGCTTGTTTATACCATCCAAAAAAAGGAAAATTGAATATCTGGGTCGCATTATGCGTGGACTAAGATAATGCTATGTTATTTAATTTATCCCCACAAGGGAATGGCAATTTGCGACGTAACCTCACAATGGAGATACCAATTTTGTAATGTGTTAATTATGTCCCCACATTAGGATAGTAATTCGATGCTTTATGAATGTTCAATACAAATTAATAAAACAATTATTACTCTGATACATTATTATTTTTATTTAATTATTATATTATTTTCTGTTATTTAATGTATTTCTTTTTTTTTTGTCAACACAACTTTTGATTTATCATTTTTTTAATCTAGTATTATTTATCATTCTTCGACAATTTATTATTAGTCTATTATATTTTTTTATAAATTTACTTTATATATATATATATATATATTTATTTATTTATTTAAAACAATCAAAAAAACGAATGAACGAATGTAGGACCTACTGCTTCCCTTGATTTTCAGTCCCACACTGAAAAAATAATTTTTTATAATTCTTCTCCTTTACTCTAGTTGCCTAGCGACGAGACTTTTGTTTGGAAAAAATTGTATTAATGTTAAATAATTTTGAATATTTAATATCAATCAGCTGGCTCTATTTATTTCATACTTTAATAGACCAAAACATAAACACAGCCAGCTGTCAATTCATTTTGTACCGTTACAATAAAAAAGTGAATCGCAAAAATGGACAAAAGAAAATCAGGAACAATAGAATGAAAGTAATGAAGGTTTTGGAAACTAAATTATGTTAACGTGATTTCTAGTGATCATAATGCAAAAACATCACTTAAAAAATAAAAATTATTATTCATTCCTTGTTTGTTGTAGAAAAAACGATAAAATAATATATAAATGATGAAATAATTAAGGTAGGCCTAAAACAGAAAACAAAACACATTAATTTGTTATACATTTAGAGATATTTAACCGAAATTCTAAAATGTTTACACGATGCAATAAAAATTAACTATTTTAATATTAGTTATCATGGCGCAAATGTTACCGCCGTTAATGCATCAAAAACTGAAATTAATAATTAAGGTAAACCTATTAAACGTAGTTATAGAACAATTAATAACAACAGCAGCGACTTGGAGGAAGATAATATAATTGTTTTGAACGACAATTATAGCTTACTGCAGAAACAGAATTCCTTCTTAAGTTTATTACATGTAATTATTCTTGCCTGACTAGAAGCAGTGTAAGGTGTAAGGTAGCAGCGGTAATAGAAGCAGCAATAGTAGTAACAGTAGTAAAAGGTAGTAGTAATAATAACAATAATAATATGAGGCCTAGCAAGCTGGCGCACCAGGTCGTTGTGTACATTAAGTTGAAATTATTACTCCAATATCTCAGAAATAGGTCTACTTTGTTATAACAAATTGATACTTACTTTTGAAACTGTTCCTTCTAGGTACGTAGTTACTTCACTTGTAGTACTACACAAATGTTACACCTTAAGTATCTATTATTCTTATTATTACATTTCAATTCCAATTTATTACACTCAATTTACTAGAATTTAATACTGAATTAACCATTAATACTACACAGTTTAACTAAATTAAAAGATAATTTACAAAACATCATACTATTATAAGAATGAGCATTTTAACGAGACACTATATTATATAAATATCAAATATCTATTTATTTCTTTAATTTTTAATACAGTACTGTACAATGAGCCGCACAATTTCCGTACATGATATTTACTTTATCGGGAGGTGGGGAATTTTACTTTCAGGAAAAGAGGTACCTACTATCGGTTTCATGATCATAAACACCCAAGTTTGAACCCTTGCATCTCCAAAACTATGAGTTAAATTTTAATATACTTTACATAAAAATTTAGTTCATTTTATTCTACGTTGACCCATAATAGTGCTACATTTTTAATATTGTTTAAAAATGGCCATATCAAGGTTGGAAGACAAAAGACCCGGTTTTTTGCGACCGCAACACATTTCATGCGTTTAGAGGCGTGTAACTCGATAATTATTTGATTTGATAATTTTAACACAACATAGCCAATTTTCTATTCCTACAGCTTGTACGAAATTTCAAGTTCTTACGTTATTTAAATTTCTATTTATTAACAATATTCTGAACCCTTGCTGTCTCGGAAACCGCTCGATCGTTCGGCACAAGCAAACTATCGTTTTATTCAGCATAGAAAACTTAGTACAAAAATGTTAATAACATGAAATATTGATTGGTTAATGTTGTGGTAGAATTTTTACAATTTTGAAAAGTAGACTGGGTAATGTGGGGTTGGGCGCTACTATCCATGTTGCAGATTGTGTACGTGACATCCCTTCGGGATGTAAACCATACCTATTTAAAACGCAAAAGCTGGTCATATGTATTTTAAATGGAGATTCTTTCTGTCCTTAAATACAGAGTTTTACCGAACGGATTAACAATATTTATTTACATATCGTAAAGAGATCACTTTCGGGATTCTGCTAAAAATCCGGAGATGAAAATTGGTAAAAGCCGAAACAAGAAATTTAGGAAGTAAGACTTAAAATAATTTATTTAAAGTTTCAGTAATGCTAAGAATCTGGCGTTGAATTTGTTTTAAAGGACTGTTAAAGCGACGCGAATGTTTTACGTTCATATCTTACTTTTCATAAATAACACTGATAAAAAACATCGTGAAATAAGTCTATAAGAGTCAATATAATTGTGAAATTGGTTGTTAAAAATAAATGAAATACGTTAATCAAAGTTATTGTGCAAATTTATTCGAACGGGTCAGCTAGTAAAAATGAAATTCTTATTTAATTATGCCTTTTTATGGTTAAATCTAACGTATTAGATCTTTCAAGTTACCAGCAAAAACTTGAACGTCACTTCGTGTTACAATCGTTTTATAATTCTACTGATTGAACCGTACGACATTCTGGATCCTTAAATGACTATTTTATTAACGTTCATGTTTTTACACTCAATCAGCACAAAAAATTCCAATTGTTATTATTCATATATTGTTGTTTTATTTTTATTTCCCTAAAATCTTTTCAATTAATTGTATTACTTTCAATAAATGTTTTACCCTTTGCAAGTGCTATAGCACCTACAAAATGTAAAACTTAATTTATAATATTTTACAAATTAAGTTTTACTTGAATAGAATTAATGTGTTCTCTTTAATACAATTTTAATGTACATCACATTTATTTACAGTCTGATAGTTAAACTGATCGTAAATTAAATTATGAAATAAAACATTAATAAAAATAAAAAAGCAATACATATGAAATACAAAAGTTTCCGCCTTATCTCTTATTTTCCTTGTCAGAACGTACTATTCTAGTACGTAAATCTCAAGTACAGGTAACTTTACCTAATAGAATATAGAACATACGGATAGTTTTTTTTGCGTATTCGGTACCAGTTCCCAGCAAGCTGATTGTGTCAGGTATTAAGTACCACTCTCTACGACTCACTCATCCCTAGTATTAATGCTATAAATAGAGAAGCATTCGATAAAAATGCTAACTGGACAAGTACTATATATGTTTCATGGTACAAACTAATGCAAGCGCACGCCAAGTTGTTTTTCTAAGCTGTCTGGGAATGTAATAATTTACTTCTCCTAATTAATTGGCTAACTTTTTATAAATAGTAAATTTTATCAATGATTATACCCTTAATTTTTAATATTTTCGTGTTAATGTGTAATGAAGTTTGAGCGAAACCATAATATAATTTAGTTTATACACGTGTTCCAACAAGAAAAGCTAACAGTATTAAATCGGTATAAGTAAAACACAATACAATACCAATGTAAACGATTGATTTGTTTAATCTAACCGAAGTTTACTTAACTTATTTAAACAATCGTAAAATAACAATGTTTCAACTCGTGTAGTATTAGTTAAAACTATTGTTTATTGTACAGTGTACATTAGAACAGTTGAATTATAACTTATACTGGTACATAATCAAGTTTATCAATGTTTATTTGCTTTCAAATATCATAAATTGATCCGATAGTATATTATTAATTAGTGTTATTTTAATTTCATTCCATTTGAAAAAATTCACATATTGTAGTATTTAAAGACACTTAAGGGTAAAAAAAAAAACAATTTTAGGGGAAAATATGAATCTTCAGTCAATAATTAATACACTCTCAGTTATAAAAGAAATTACAAATAAAATTTGTGGTAAATAATAGGAAGAAAAAAACAATAGACTCCCCACTATAGTTCTGTTGGTTTGACTAACAGAGTAACAAATTTATTGGGGTTTCCTTGAATTTCCCTTGTGTGTAGTGTCCTGTAAACTAGACTGGTCAACTATCTATCTACTTGTCCACTGGTTTTCATACGTAATGAATGTTTAAATACATTACAAACTAAATTTTGCAAATTTTTGCTTTGAATTTTGCGTTAATTACTGAAAAAAGCTACAACACAAAAATACCCAGGAATGATTTTTGAAATTCAAAGCGTAAAGGGTAGTTAGGTAAGATTGCAATATTTTTTTTAATGGATGATGATTCCTACATAAAAAAATCTTACCTTGAGCGTAGGTGATAATATGAGGTGATATAATCATGAAAAAATATTAGGCCTAACCGAGAATCAAACACGCAACTTCTGACATAGAAGATAGTTGCGCTAACCACTTCACCAACGGGCCGGTCCAAAAAAAAAACAGTAATCTAAAAAATTGAAAATTTGTACGAAAACTTTCTTAAGCAGTGTTATTAAAGTTGAACAAAGTGATCTACAACATTTATAAATTGTTGATTATATTTTAATTTTTTTATTGAATAATTACTATACACAAACAGTAGGAAGCTACCATAAGTGAATGATTTAATACAAAGTAACATAAAGGAGAGGGCTTCCATTAAAGCCCTTCCATAAAAAACCAACTAAAAATATATTTTATGCAATTTAACTTTTTTCAATAAAATATTTAGCCTTTTAGTTATTCATGGTAATTATTTTCTTTAATAAATTTTTTTAAATGTTAATAAATATTATTAATCTGTTGTAGGCTTACTTATTTTTAACTGACAAAGAAAATACAGATGCAAAAAGAGTTAGGATAAAAAACGAGTACAATGGATATTAACTGATAATTTGAGGGAAGAAAGAATAAAAGAGTTCTTATTTGAAGAAGAAAATAAATTTCGCAAAGCGTATTAATAAAGAAGAAATAAAAACGTGTAAAAACTTTCATAAATTTTTTATACACGAAATATTCATAAAACAGTTACATTTAATGGAACATTTTATTAAGTAATTTTTTTAACAAAATATGAAAATTTCATGCTTTATTATTTTTAGGATCAGATCAAAATACGAAACCTAAGGATAAAAATTTGATGCACTAAATAAAAAAATGGAAGAATAAGATTTATAATTTTATGGGATATTAAAAAGGCAAATAAATGAAATTGGGGCAATGATATTGGATAAAACACAAGACAAAAAATTGTAAGGTGTTAATAAAATATAGAATAGGTAGATAAGAAAATGGATTAGAATTGTGTTGCTGAGAAGAGGGTCAGGTCAGCTGATTTTACCGATACCGCATTGAATAAAAAGTGGTTTTCAATTTTAAATGAATAATCAATATTATTGACGACATAAAAATACTTTGAAAACCGTTTATCGCGTCGTATTTTAAAAGTATTCCTTAGAACATCATAAATAAGGACAAAAATTTATAGTTCATAAAACTGATTTTAATAAAAATACAAACATATTAATTTATATTAAACTCTAACACCGCTAACAAATTATTGAACATTCTTAAAACAACTAAGACTGTTAATAACCATTAAATTAAAATCATGAATTTACTACTATAAATTAAGAATCGAACAGAAAGAATTTCTATAGTAACCAAAGCCAGAACGTTACTGATATTTTACAAAATTTTTATTTAAAACATAATCACTACCTTGAGGTAAAAATTGAAATAGGTAAAACTGGTAATAACAGTTTATTTTTACTTAAGCTAAAAAGCCACCTCATTCGTTTTCAGTACACTAGTACATGTAAATTTAAAAATCCGCATTAAAATATTTTCATCAATTAATCCATACATGTAATATAGATAACTAAATATATTAATCTATATTACAGCTTATGAGGAATGAACATGTGACCAGTAAACTTAAAGCATTACAACGTAAAGCATAACGTAGAGCATGGTAGGTGTAAACAGCTGTACATCTGTACAGCTGTTCTATCTTGCCGATCAAAATTGCCAATTTCTCTAAAATTACTGTTATATAGGACCTTACTTAAGCCAATGTGGATTTACGGTTGCCAAATCTACGGTCATAAAATATCAAACCCAGCAATTTTAGCCAAACTTAAGCGGTTTAAATCGATATTACTTCGTACGCTAGTTAACTCTCCATTTTTGTGTCCAATCACAAACTTCACTTGGACTTAAAGGTCCCATTTAAAAATAAAACCATACACATAATGTACCAACACATTAAATTTAAATAATATAACATCAACCCATTCATCCGCGATCAAAGTTCTTCTCATTTACCAGGCAATCTGTGTCGTGGCTCACCAGGAGGCGGAGCTATGGGTTAACTTAGTTTCATATAGTCAAATTACACATTAAAAAAGAAAAAAAAATTAGTGTTATTGTTAATTAAACTTATAATTATTAGTTGCTAACTAAATTAATTTTTTTTTGTTAATTAAATTACAGGTACATCCTTGGTCATCATGAAATCATAAGGAAGACCAGCACTGCGGACCTTGGCGTGTTGTTTGACTCCAAGCTATTATTCCGTGAGCAAGTTGCTTCAATAGCTGCAAAAGCTCGAAGGAACTCGTAGGTTCTATTAGTCGTGATTTTAATTTTGTTAAGTCAGTAGGCTACTTAGACTGTATAAGAGCCTTCTACGTCCTGCCCTCGAATCTTGTTCGACGGTATGGAATTATAGAAGAGACGTCACAGATATGGAACTGGAGAGTGTGCAGAAAAGACTGATTCATAAGTTGTAATGTAGATCTGGGAGAAAATTTGATAGCTATGAGGATGCTCTCTCATTCTACAGGCTTCAGAGTCTGAGCACACGGCGTAGTGTTGGAAGTTCTATACATTCACAACATTCTGCATTCACGGGATGATGTTCCAGCTATCTCGAAGATATTTCTGAGAGTGCCTTGCACAACTTTAAGAAGTTTCAGGTTGTTTGCTGGAGCCACTAGAGGTAGAATAGCTCCAATTAATAGATGTATAGCTACGGCAAATGAAATAAATGGAGAGGGAGATCTGTTCCACAGATACCAAAATTAAAGAAAAACTGTACAGGATACTGCGAAAAAGGTTATAAATATTGCGTGATCTTTGTTATTTTATGTTCTTCGAATCTATGTGGTATGTGTTGGGCTCGGCGGCTGACTGTTTTCTGGTGAGAGAAAAAATGACAATGTTAAGTTTATATTGGTGCAGTATACCAAGGCGATATTCTATTGCTATTCTACTGTACCACCTAGCATCCTTGAGACACATTGTAGTGGGTGGTGACGGCGGGGTGTAGGGGAGTTTGGGAGCCCCCAGAAATAAATAAACATAATTGTTAACTTATGAATAGACTGATTTTAGTAATTAACTGCAGGAGTCCTACTAATGAGTCCTCATTGAACGTCTAATATAATGTTTAAAAAGACATATATTGTCTACAAATTTACTGGTTGTGCAAACCCGCACAGTTGCAAATAAAGTGAAAATAGGTCTAAAAGTATCTCTTACTTATTCGTCTTCTTCATTCAGGGATTATGCTTTTGACTGAGCTGATTTCACAAGGTTTACCATCGTTTTCGTGGCCATCCTACATTACGTCTTCCATATGGAACATACTTTATTACTCTCAAAGATTATTCTACGAATTCAACCTTTCCGCTCTTGATGGTATTCTGTCGAAAGTTCATTCTAGTTTTAGTATATATTTAACTCTTTTTCTTATCTCTTCATAGGGAATCAAGTCTTATCTGGTACATTAAAGGCTATATAAGTACATTTAAATATAAATTAATTTAGGCCTATACAATACACAACACTCCCGTAAACGGGAGGTGGAGTGTTAAATTATTTGCGCTCGATCTGCTAGTTCCAGGGCTACACAAAATATTTCTGTTTCTTATCACATGGTCAGCCAAATAAATGACTGAAATTTAAGAACAGAAGAGGTAGAGGTGTAAAAGACACTAGTCAGCGTTATCTCCTCTGAAAGTAATGAATTCCATCATTAATATCCAGACCCTACGGTGAATGAAGTGAAGGTGTTACTGCAGGGTGGAAATTAAATGCTTTTCAAACAGCCTCGGATGCTAATAAGCATACTTTTCCACTCAAAAGGAGGAAGGTACTGGTAAACCACCTCACTCCTCGTTTTCTTTTAGAGGTTCAACGAAGCCTTTGGTAGACGACCTAACAAAAAAATACAATTTCTTCAAATGATAGTTTTAAAATTTGGCAGCAAAGCTAAATTTTACAAAAAAATCGGGTCATTTATTTACAGATATTTGAAAAAAATTTTGTGACATCAAAAGAAAGCTAAAAAATATAGATATATGTACTATACATACGTCAGAATTTTAAAACTTTACCGTTATAAAGTATTTATTACGTACGTATAAATATACCTAAAACATTAATTAAACGAGATGAGTCTATTATATGATATCTATGGAACTCATTTTAATCAATCTAGTTTTTTATATAAATACTGTTTCAACAAAATATATTAGTTCATATTATATTTTGCCTTGAGGAGATATGAAATTGCAATGACATTTCCATTACGAAAACAGAAATGAAACATATTTTAAAAAAAGTCAGATATTCAAAGGAAATTGAGAAAAACTATATAAAAATTTCTGTAGAAATTCTATATAAGAACTGATAAAATAAAATATATTTGTTTACAGAGTCGGTTATATATTAGCAAGAGAACTGAAGTGTTAAATAAATGTTTTGATGGGACATCGTCCGGCTCTTTCCTTTCGCATTACCAGTACGTTTATCCTGAATATAAACAAACAGTCTCATCTAAAAACGCGATTAAACAACTGGAGTAACTGAAGTACTATATAACACAGCAAAAGCACCGGAGGGCCAGCGGCCAATATAGATTTGCATACAAATACCGGCGCGAGAAATCCATTAGGGAGTTTAAGCTGATAACGCCCGCTAACCCTCTCTCATGTTCTCTCTCGTTGTGCCACCACGAAACGGACGGGCAAACATTGCAGATTGCAGGATAAACAAGAACCCGGCAATACCAGCAGGCCTTTTACGCTTTAGATACCTTCGTATTTATTCAATTCCGTCGACCATCTTAAAGATTAACTGACCGACCGGGTGACTACACAGGGACCCGGTACGAACTGTGGGAGCCAAACTAATTATCTCGCTGTAATTTGACCTCCAGTTGAAATCCTTTCTCTTCCATCATCATACAGTTCTTACTAATATTATTTTATTTATGAACAAAACAAATTCAATCTACAAATCAACTTAAATTAAATTTCGGAACTGGTTTTATCATTTCTACATTGATTTCTTTTTTATTTTCAATGCTACATTAATCCTAGTACACAACGTCCTTTATTTCAGAATCGAAAAGTTTTAAATCTTATTTCTATTTTGTTGTCATAAAACCTGTTTGGAATGTTCTAATTAAATAAAATAGTAGCCAACATTTTTTAAAAGATAAAATTTCAATAATTAGGCTATTTCGTAGCACATCAAAACTCATTGAATATGTACTCGTAGTAATACAATACGGATGTTTGATGTTCATAAAATTATAGGCATAATGAATTATTAAATGTTCAGAAGATAGGATACAACAGGGCTATCCCTTAAATCTTTTATCTTAGTTCTTTAACGATAGATAAAAACAAAAGGCTATTTTATTTATCTACACAAAATCCATGGTATTCAGACCTCTTTAAATCTCCATAATTAGCCCATAAGGGTAGAAAAGAAGTAACCCTTGCGTTGCATCAGTTGCACTCGGTAACTGACAAGACTTTAACGCGTGAAATGAACCGGGAAAGCTGGAAAAATTAATAGAACAGTGTTTATTTAATGAAGCTCTCTGAAGATCATAAACGGTTCATGACTTATGTAGGCCTATACAATTAATTAAATTTAAATTTTTCTTTGTAAAGATAATTGTTGCTGATTTAAATATTACCTTATAGTTTCTTGGAGTATACCAGTGTTAATTACGCGGAAAACCCTATGATGTTGCTGGCCTTAATGTGGAAAGAAACTTAACAGAAGTAAAAACATTATTTCCAAGTTTATTGCCTGAAGACGTAGTTGAACAGCACATTTTGTAATACGTACGTGTACAAATAGTTAAAATAAAATATTCATAAAATTTAAGTTCATGTCTGAAAAAAGCATAAAGAGATCGGTGCGTACAACTACATTTTGTTTCAGTCAAGGGTTAAGAGTAGGGTGTTGTGTACTCCATAAAAAGCACTAAAAACGTCATTCCTAGATAGTAACAGTTGCTTCTACGAATAAGATGCTAGATTAACACAAATGGATCTACAAGAAAAAACTCAGTAATTGTTACACAAAAATTACCGTATTTAATATTAATATGTACAAAATATTGATGGTAGACGTGATACGGGCATAAATTGTTATAAAGGGTACAACGAAAAAATCTGGGATTACAAAAGTAAGCCAGTATAAAGACAGAAAAGGAGATTCAGTTGAAATACAAATATACTGGAAATAACCGCAGACAGTCAAACAAAGGGAAAGATTGAATAAGTACCGATGGAATTGACGGGAAATGATAAATAGAGCAATACAGCAACAACAAAGGTAGAAAAATAAATCAACATTGATAACAGAAGAAAAGATTGAAGAATATAAAAATAACACAACTCTTTTTAAATGCCGAAATATTCAGGAATAAAAACGATCTGATATAGCAATTGTATGTAAAATATTCTGATATAACAATAAATTGATATCTAAAATTATAGTTACTTGGTATATGTAAAGACATTAATAATATATGATTGCATTATTTAAAATTTGTGAGAATAATATTTTTATTTGTAATTATTCCTACTCTTAATAATAATTAAAATGTTTCAAAATACTGTAAAATCAATTTTCTATTTTATTTTCTAATTACATCCTGGGGACACTCCAATAAGGTAGTCCTGAAATGTCAAATCTTTTTTTTAATCCCTAATGTGTGTACGTTGCAATATGTTCAAATCAGAACAATAAGCAACCCCATGACCCAATGAGATGAGAATGATATGTATGACGAGTAAATGAGGTGTAGTCTTGTACCGACCCAGGCCGACTATTCCTGAGAGAGTATGGTTAATTGAACCCTAACCATCAAAGTACACTAGTAACCACTGTCTAGTCAAATCCGTATAAAAGTAACTACCTTTACTAGGATTTGAACCAGGAACCTTTATCTCTGAAAATCAGCTGTTAAACAGCTGACTGACTCACAGTGACGACTTTACCTCTAGACCAACCCGGTGGGTCAATACATCAAAATAAAAAGCGGTAACTCTATATTAATACTATTTGTTAATTCATTGTTAATAAACTAGTTTCATGCATTAAATACTACAATTATTTACTTCAATAAGTTGGTCATTTAATTATTTTTACCCAACAATACATAATTTACCTTAATGTTTACTTAGAAATTCAATTTTTAAACCAAAAACTCGGAATAAGAATTCTTGTATACTTCAAAATATTTTATCAATCATTATTTAAATATGATACAGATCGACACAATCTTTAGAACGTATGGTATTACTGTATATTGATGTAGTTTCTCCCTACATAAGTAGGTTTTAAATAATTTTATTTTGAAATTAGTAAAGTATATTCTATAGAATATACTATATACACACACACACACACACACACACACACACACACACACACACACACACATATATATATATATATATATATATATGGGTATATTTTGCCTTATACACATTATCTTTTTTAGAAATTACAATGAAGTAATCGTAATCAATTAAAGCATTAAATATTGGTCAGTAAAGGTTAGGTGGTTTAATTTTAAGTACACCTAATTTTTTCCTAAATTTTGGAAACTCTTACCATACTCGTATAATACAGTGCAGAATTTTTCCCACACTAATACAAGATACCGGATATTAGACCAAATTAGACTATGATAAGCTGTTATTACCAATTTTCTATTATTTAATTTTGCAGAGTGTTTTAATGCAAATACCTTGGACGATATTTTACTACAGATTTTTTTTGTAACAGTGTACTTCTTTTACAACCAGTTTATAAATACAAAAACTTTAAGCAAAGACGAGAAAATCTGAGTAATGTCCTTAGAATTAAAATAAAAACACACTCAGTAGTGTGTTTCAACAAGACTAAATGTGAAGATAAATATATGTGTATATATGTACAAAACTTAACTTGATGAACTGTGAATCAACATCTTGAAACACAAAGTTGTTGAAGCTGGAGATGATGACGATGATGACGATGCTTACAATGAGATGACGATGATTAGTAGTTGAAGTAGAAAAGAAAAAAATCTTTAAATGATTAACCAAATCGTTGAGGTAAGTCTAGTGTTTTTAAACGTTTTAATCTGTGAGTATCTCCGCTGTTGTCGAGGAGGTTAAACGCTAATGGATTCTGATGGTCTTCTAGCTTTTGTAAATGTTTTTCGCTATGTTTTTTAATTTCTTCTTTTATGAAGGGCAGGTTCAGGTCATTGTGTAGTATTTCATTGGTTACGTACCATGGGGCTGCAGTGATTATTCTCAGGCATTTTGATTGGAAGCGCTGCAGTATTTTTATATTTGATGAACTAGCTGTACCCCATAGCTCTAACCCATAAGTCCAAACTGTAGATTTAATCGGCTTAAAAATTCCAAGATAAAGATGTATCTAACCCCTATCTATTAGATAACCTATCCAGTGAAGTTCTAGAAACTTTACTATTTACACACCTTTTAAGATATTATTGTGAATAAAGAATCACTCCTTCATTTTCTCTTACGTTAATTACGTTTTTTCATAAGCAGTCACGTAAAATAACTTTATTGCACTAAAGTACCAAGTTACACAAAGTTATTAATGTAGTACGAAAAGTATACATTCATTATTAAACGATATTGAGTAACTAACTACTTTTAATTAAAAGACAGTTTGTAAATTTACAAGATATAATTATGTAATCAAAACTTTCATTACAAGTTCATCTTGAACAGCGTTTCTGTGGGTTCAAGATTAAAATATATCGAAAATATTTTGTACTGAAATATGAATCTGGAGATAAATGTCTGACGATAGCTTGTCGTAAATTTAATTTATTGTTCTTTACAAATAAAGAGTAGAAAAATTACTGGTAGAATTTCGAACTCTAATGAGTTTACAAAAAATTCCTAGACAGCGTGATAAACTTTATAGATGCGTTATTACAAGTAACAGACACTGAAACTGTTATTAAAACGAAAAATTAACCCAAAACAAAACGAATGAAATGATTTGTACGAAGTAAATATAACACAGGAAATGATGTGCGAATAAATGGGGATGATTAACTATTATTGTAGTTATTATTAGCTATCCTCGCCTCGAAAATACAAATATCATGATTGGATGCATTTACAGAATGAGGGAGTGGGGTTAAAACAAGGGAAGGTGGGTAGGGGAGCGTGGAGGTATCAGAGCTATTGTCTTAAAGACAATAAAAGCACACTAGTCAGCACAATCGGTGCTAAAACATTCATTACTAGTGAATACAACATGACAACACATTAGTGAACCATTACTATACATTACTGCTCTCAATTTAACCAAACCGGGGTATCTCCGTGACCACATTTCAAAATACATCATCAATGTAAACCAAATGACCACTAACGATTTTCAACAAGAACATTGGTCATTAATTGATAATTGAATGACTGAACAAATATTTTATACGCGAAATAAACCTTTTACGGACTTCATAAATGTAGACAATACTTGTGGGTTATAATCGTAAGGAACATTCCTCAATCTACTAGTATTTGCTTTAATCTTTATTCTAAGCAACTGAAACTGTACGTTAATGAAACCAGGAGTATTTATGTCCAGTAAATGAAAATGTATAATATCGTGGTTCTCACCAGGAAATCACACAGTGGCAAGCCATCATCAGTGTTTTTATACAAGATCCTATTTCCAGACTCTCTTTGATATACTGTGACATTATCTAAAAGAAAGTGTTGCTCCAGAATTCTCTAGTAGAACTGAGATTTTAAAATGTTAATGTAAATAATAAGAGTTAACAAACAGGGTTAATTTCAAGAAATATCATGTATAAATGGTTAGGTATAGTATAAGCCTATTGTTGGGACGGCTACCTGAAAATAGTTGGGATATCTATTTAGATAATTAGCTCTTTTTTTATGGCATTATAATGTGTCCTTCATTCAAATATAATGTTTTTACCTTTTGTTAAGATTTATCCAGAACCGACAGAAAAACTTTGTATTTTTATTATTACATAGAAAAATCTCTGTAAATCTAGAACCCCGACGAGTTAGTTATTTAAAGGGCCAGGCCGTCTTGAAGCAGTAGTATTAGTCTTGATCTGTCATTTAGTAAGTGAATGGTGCAGCCAAATGGATACTATGTATCCAGTAACGTTTTGTGAGAAGATAACTACAAAAGTAAGATTTGTGAGAAGACATGTTGTGAGTAGTATTTAGTTCAAGTGCGAGATTATCTAGTTAAGTTCATTTTATTATCACTTATTTTTATTATAATTAGTTTATTGTTTATTATAAGTATTATGTTTCTAGTAATTGTAATTTATTAACAGATTTAAGTAAGTTTATTATTTGTAATTTATAGTTTGTAATAAATAATTATAATTTTAATTATAGTTTGTTAATTACTTACTTTACTCAGATCCCGACACGGACTTTAGCTATAAGTGTCACAATACTTTACGGATATTGTGGTAACTGTAGCTGTGACTGGGTTGAGGTCAAAGTAGTTCAATTCTAATGTATCACAAATCTGAAGGGCAAAAGCCTTTATTCAACTTTACAACACAAGTTCTCGAACAAGACTGATCGAAGATTTACTAGTGCACACTGATTTATAGAAATTGCTAAGCTAGCTTTTTAGGACGTTCCAAATATAATTTTCTGAGCATGCTACACGATACGATAAACAACATAAACATTAATATACGAGAGTGTGGTTATAGTACATAAAATATGACATACATCAGTGTTCATCCTTGTTTCTGGATGTGATTAATTAATTTTTAATAAAAATGAGTGTACAATAATGTTCTAATGATTATGTATACTATGTCTACGTTGGCGTGTCCATGTATTACAATCTGAAGTCAACTACATGAGATAAACTTTATCTTTAATACATAATTCGCCATGAACTTTTTCAATTGTTTTCTGTGTTCTAGTGTTTTTCCCCAGTTATTAAATACGGTCGTTTTCAGTTTTATAAGGGAATGTTTCCCATGATTATAAACTAAGCCAGGTACAATACGGGTGCGCTAATCCGGAATTTGATTATCTAAAGGCTCTATAAACTTTAATTTTGATTTTTAGTCAGTAAACCTGCAGCTGGTTATTGAAGCTTTCAAATTCGGTTCAATTTAGAATTGTTGAGGTAACAGAAATTAAAGGATAATATAAAAAGTATAATTTTTTCATTTCTTTTGTAGTTAATGAAAATTTTCCATCTGTAAGAGAATTTAAACAACATACAGGGAAATATTTTTACCTATCTCTAACAGTATGTAACAGGGATAAATTATATTATGATATGTAGTACAACAAATATTAGAGTTAATTTGTATTTTATTATCAAAGAAAATACAACTTGTTTCAGGTTAATAAATAATATTCTTCAAATATTTATTAATTAAAATATCTTTATGTTTTCTTCATCAAAATATTCCTTTGTGCTTAAAACAAAATTACTTTTCCTTAATTATAAAAATGAATATTTAAAAAATAAAAAAATATGAGAAGTTTTCTGAAGATGCTTGCCAGTAAAACCTTATAGAAGATAAAATAAAATATGTAGGTACAAGTTTCCAGAAACACTGACGGAATCCCAAGACTCACAAGATGTTTCGAAATAAAAAATTTTTAACACGTTCTAAGAGAAAAGTTTAAAACTCTTACCACTACTCTTTCAGTACTTCTAAAAAGAATGAACAATGTGTTTTAAGTTTAACAATTTATTTTTTTCACGTAAAACTAGTAAAACCTGGGGTTGTCAATATATCCACATTTAGAAAGTAAGTAAAATTTCAAATGTTAAAACAAAAGTACTTGTGAAGTACGAATAAATAGTAACTTAATACACGAATAAATATCACAAGTCTTTAAGAATTGCCAGATATAATTTTAGTTCTGTAACGCAAAAAATTAAAATAATAACATTACAACAATACGAAACTTTAAAAACGTTGTTAGACAATATGAGTATCATAATTTTTAATTTAAATCAAATAGATTAAAAGAATTACTAACAAGGAATTATTAAGGAAAGCATTGTGAAAATTTATAAAGGATCGAACGAAGGGTTGCATTAATAAGTCCATATTTTAATACATGAGACCATTACCAAATTAATAACAGAAGTTTATGAGGTGGTTGTGAGAGAAGGAAAACGTAAACCTTTGCTGCAAGTTATAAATGAGTGCAGTAAGATGTGAAATTTACGGGAAATTGAAAAATAAAGCTAATGAGAGCGACATGGTGAAGTCCTGCCAATCAATTCCAAGATTGATAGCCAAAAAAGAAGATTTTCATTGCTACAATGCAAAACTTTGGTAGTCAACATATCTCCTCTTCATTATCATCTTATAGTTCTTCAGCCCATGGTGGGCTTTGGCTTCCTCCAATCCTTTCTGCTGGTTGCTAGCCTCCTCTATCCTCCCACACCCATAAAAATCAAATTATTCAAAGCATCCGCCATCCATCTCTTCGTAGGATAGTTCTCCTTCTTGTATGCAAACTTTCATTCCATATCATTAAAACCATGCTCGTTAACTCCATTCTCTTATTATACTCCAACCGTCTCAATCTACGGGACTTTATGAAACGACAGCTTATCTCATGCATGACCAAATCATGTAACGTAGTTAAATTTTTTAATATTTTTAATATTAATTAAAAGTACTAAGGATATGTTTTGCTATTAAAAATAGTCCAGAAAGTTTACTAAAGCCAGTAAGTACTATTAAAATAAAATTTTTATTTACGCAAACAGTACAATAATTTTTTTACTGAATTTAATAAACACGAGTGAGAAGGGGAGTGAAAATGAATTCGGGAGTCATTAGTTGGTGAGAAAGAACATAACAGTAACTACGAATGGTACGCCTAAATGCGAAGTAGATAAACAGACCGAATTTCAGAATTCATAAACTGTTATGGCATGATATTTTTTAATTATAACTCCGCATATCGACAATAACAATAAATGTTATGATTACTAAAACAGATTTATCAGGGAGATCTGATCGTAAACTTAATTACAGAAGGGGAGAGAAATGTGAGAGTTATAAAACAAACAACAAACTTAGATCACGACCCTTTTAAATGGATTAAGGGGATCAGAGGCGGACATACAGACATACAGACAAACACAATATACGCAGAGATAGTGGTAGATAATATGTTAGTGTGCGTTACGTAGCCTGGAGAAATTCGGGGGAAACTGATGGTGGAAACTGAGAAGAGAAGAACAACAGCGTCAGTAGCACTGTTGTTCTTTCGTACAAAGAAGGAAGTGCGGAGGAATGGAAACTGCATTGATGGAGGGAAAAAGGAGGGTGAACTTAAACACATAAACCAGTCAACTCAGACGAGACGTAAAAGATAGGGGGCAGTAGAAGTGATAGCGGGGTCCAATAACACAGAATAGAGGTTCATCCTAGGGTGAGAACAACGAGCAGGAATGAGTAGAGCGAAGACTTAATGGGCTGCGGTCCATCCACTCGACTCGTGGTGGCGTTGGTCAATGATTTTCAGCAGCTGAAATAAAGGGTACATTTAGTCACACCCTCTAATTGCCTCTGTCTAATAAATACCCATTACGCCCTTCCAAAACCGCACCATCACTACCACCCTTATCTAGTCCGCAACAAAAAAATAACAGTAAAATAAGCACTAATCATACAACAAATTGTTTTCGTTAGATTTTCAATAAAATGGATAAATTTTAAATTTCAAAAAATCAACTTCACAATTAAAATAACAATGTAAATTCAATCAAATAATAGATTCAATGAATACAAAATCAACTAAATAAATTAACGCATGAAGAAAAATATCCAGTAGGGCTAGGAGAAATGTACCTACTATTATACAACATAACAATGAACAATTAGAATTAATTAACAAATGATTGGTGAATAATTAGATTATTTAGATTAAAATATATAAATTATTTAAGATTTCATCCGACGAAAAATAAAATATGTTAAATCTAATATATTAATATTGCAAAATATTTTAAATAAAACCAAATAGTTCGTAAAATTACCAATATCAGAGATTTAACATTCCGTTAAAATTAGAAAATTGTTCGTAATTATTATTAGTTCACTAATTATATGCTTTTCTTTGTTTTGACTTTCCGATTAAGTGTAATGGTTAATCTTGTTCTTTTTCTGAGGCTAGTTGTGAGTTTACCAGTAACTGTAAAATCCCCCGGCCACGCTACGAACGCTGCGCGAGTTAAACTTGGTGGTAGGGCTGCTGCCTCAAAGCCTTCAAACCTGCTCGATTTTCTGTTGGGGTTTATTCCCTAAGGTCTTCCGCTCTCTCCACCATGGGAAATTCCTCATTTCTTCAAGACCGTTGACCATTTCTCACCTGTACCCTAGGCAGGGGCCCTATAACTAGGTTCTACCATCCGGAGCCAGGATTTTAACGAGGTTGTTACTCCTCCTGCTTCTTTTTTCTCTTCACTTGCAAGATGAGGCCCCGGGCTTGCAACCGGCGGAACAGGCTTGTGCCTAATCCTTGATAGTAAGAAGAAGAAGAAGACTAATTATTTACCCGTAACAGGCAGGTGGAGTATTAAATTATTTGCACTCAATCTACTAGTTACAGGGCTACAAAAAATAGTTCTGTTTCATATCACAGGTCAGTCAATTTATGTGACTGGATCATTTAAGAACAGAAGAGGTAGAGTTGCAAAAGACACTTGTCAGATTTATCCCCTCTCAGAGTAATAAATTTCATGGTACAGCCAAACGCTGTGGCGAATGAAGTTAAGGTGTCATTCGTTGGGTGGATAGTTGATACTTTCCTGGTATGCTGATAAGCATACTTTTCCACTCAGTGAGGAAGGCAATTTGTAAACCACCTCACTTCTCGTTTACTTAGTAAAGCCTTTAAAGGTTTAAACCAGCCTTTTAGATGATGACCTGAACAGCAACGAATACTAATTTACTATTTTTTTAAGTATTAAATTTTATTTTTAAAATGTTTGCACTGTTATAATAAATTCCCGTCCGATTTAACTCTTCTGGATGATTGCAAATGAATTTTAATTTCCCAAATGGGTTACAAATGCGATTTGGAGTAAGATCGTTGGTAAGGCTGCCACTTTTAAGGATCTGGACGTGCTGGACTCAATACAGTGCTGGGATGAGAATTCGAGGTTAGTGGCTACCTGCACTACATCAGATAGAAGAAGGAATATGAATATTACAAATGACTGAATCTTCAGTGTTACAGAATATCGAGAGATGGTATAATCACATACAAGGTATGGATGTATCAACCATCCCCGTCTGGTTTGTGAAACACACCGCAAAGTAGGAGAAGTCTGGGGTGACCGATAAAACGTTGGAAGGAGCAATTCTAAGAAAGGATGACATAATAGGCTATTACCTAATGCTTGTGAGAAATGCTTGTGAAAAATATAATTAACTTCTAACCCAAACTGAAACTTATGCAAACGCACCACGAACTTCATAATGATAAGTGTTTTGACCTCAGAAATTTCATTTAAATATAAAAATAAATAATTTAAATTATTATTTTTGACGAATATCAGGTAAGTACATGAAGTGCATCACATAGATTTTCAATAACATTAGGACCAAATACAAATAAACATTAAGTTTCAAAGTCATAATTAAATAATCAGAATTAGTAATAAATGAAAATATGATAACATCAACGAAGTGAATTACTGAATTAATAGCTTTTAAGTACCTTGTTGAAACAATATGCAGTAGCTCTTTACCTCTGTATACAGAGCCACCGATTTATAAATGACCAAAATCCAACCCGGGGTTATATTAACTGCTTTAACTCCTTTTACTTTTTTATATTCAAACAAAGAGCTTCCAGTTATATACTTTATAGCACGAAACAGTTAAACCTTTTTAATGGGTCTCCCCATTTTACAGTCACCACTAAACTTTTTAAGTCTTTTCAGTATAAAATACGACACAAAAGATATTTACAGCTACCCGACCCGTTTGCTAGTACACAGTGGCGTCAAATTATATAATGTATGTCGGGCGGTTTATTTAATCGCCGGCAATTTAAAAATTAAAAAATACTATTATTAAAACAACAAAAGAAGTGCGACGAACAAAATGTATTACCTTTTATAAAATATTTAATGTTAAGGTTAGATAAGGTAAAGGTTTTTGTAAACAAAATGTATACCGATTTAGAAACGCCTAAAACAATCCAAAAAAAAAAAAATGTATAACCAAACTCAAACCACGTGGCCTCTCAATGGTAGATGCGCAGTAGTATAGTCTGACCTTGAACACCGTGGAGACGTCCGGTACAGTCCACACTCCAATTATAATTGGAGTGTTACAAGCCGAATATCTCAGCAGCAACAAAGTTATTTAGTATATTCCTTCAGCGTGAATAGTTAACTTTAACGAGTGTCATAAGTTCTAGTTCGATATCATCTTAAATATTGCGTTGATTACTAGTTAATATTTATTTTCCAAGAAGTTTAGTTTTCAGTGCCGTGAATAAAATATATTTTCCGAAACTTCTTTTTAATACCTAATGTGTATACGTTGCAATCTGTTAGATTTAGAACAATAAGCAACCCCATGACCCA
Source organism: Catonia carolina (assembly GCA_035578175.1). Lineage (NCBI taxonomy): Eukaryota > Metazoa > Arthropoda > Insecta > Hemiptera > Achilidae > Catonia > Catonia carolina. Next base: position 91,234,605 of record JAQMRL010000002.1, read on the forward strand.
ATGAGATGAGGATGATGTGTATGACGTGTAGTCTTGTACAGATTCAAGCAGACAATTCCTGAGAGTGTATGGTTAATTGAACCCCAACCATCAAAGTACACCGGTAACCACTTTCTTATATTCAAATCCGTATATAAGTTTTTTTTTTTTTGGCTTAACGTCCGACTGTTTTGCAAATTGCTGCTAATGCAGACGGTGAAGGATGAAATGAATTTTTTGTAACGTATGAAAAAATGCCATGCCCGAGTGGGATTCGAACCCAAGACCGCGTGATGAGAGGCGAGCACGTTACCAACATCGCCAACGCGGCCGGCCGTATATAAGTAACTACCTTTACTAGGATTTGAACCAATTACTATTGCTTACTAGTATTTACTAGGATTCTGAAATTTAGTTTAAATTTTCAATCAGACTGTACCGAGCGCGTCACAGTATTTCCATTTCTTTCTAAATAGCTTTTTCTCACACAGCCGGTGTGCGCATCTCCGAGGCCACTTGGTTTGAGTTGGGTTATAAACAAAATAAGTTATATGTTTAACTTCATTAGAATATTTAGATATATTTATTTACATTTAGGCTTACTTCAGTAAAGGAAGAGTTTCTAAAATAAGTAAAAAGTAGTCAACGACTGGAAGAATAGTCAAACCATGTTCTCATGAACTTCCTTAATTAAGAGTCATTTTAATGCTAAAAATAATTAATTTTCTATACTGAAGTGAACAATTCAAAATATCTCGTAAGTTATCACGTATTAATGTAGATAACGTCATTTAAGGTATTTACTTTCCTTAAAAATGTCTTCTTCTTCTTTTTTTAACGGGTTAGACATTTTATCCTGTGCCAGCAGTCATATTTTCATCGGCCTGCCAATAACTCTGCTTTCGACTGGTTTGTATCTCCTTGGTACACCAGGTTAGCGGCTTTCTGGCATTCTATCAAAATATCAACCCATTGGGTGCGGTAAATTGTATTGATTTATTGAGTGGAAAAATGCCCAATTCTTGCCTTGTATCTTCATTTCTGATCCTGTCTAGTCTTATACAACCCTTGACAAAGGTTAAGAAGATCATATACCCTTCTTACGTTTGTTTTAAGAAGTTTGCATCCCGTTTACCTTAGCTTTTTTAGTGAAAAATTGAATATTTTTACAGTTATATTATAATGAATAAAAATTAATAAAGTAAAAAGAAAAATATTTTTATAAGGTGAAGTACTTTCTACCTCTCGTTTGTACTCAAATCCAGGACGATTTACCTAACAGTCACGTACGCTGACCTATATTCAACATGAATGGATGTTACCGATTGCATTGTAACAAAAACTTTTAACTAAACTGATTTTCAAGTACATGTTACAGCATAAGTAAATAAGATGTATACTACGATAACTACCAAGTTCAAGTGAACTTAAAGTGACAAGTATAAACTAATTCTGATAGTCTACCAGGATCTTATTGCATTACAGAAACATCTGTCACAAGGTTTACCTGTACTCAGACAGTGAGAATAATGTAGAAAACAGATAAAGTGATGAGAAAGTTAAAGTGAGATAGTAAGAAACTGAGATAGTGAAGGAGAAAAGACAGCAACAAGTTGTAATGGCACGCTGTTGCTTGCTATAATAATAACAATCGTAATACGACTGCAATCTGTCGTAAAATATGTCTTGATATTTTACATAACACAATCAACTTGACACATCATTAAATGAAAGAGCAAGAATAAAATGCACATTTTAAAAATAACTTTATAAGATTTAGATTGATATCAGAATTTAATTTGCAACAATTTTATAAGTTAACTCATTATTTTACTAGAATAACAAATAAGATTGTAATTAAATACAGAGAAAAAGACTTGTGAAGAAAACCGTTGTAATGTTAAAAATCAACGTATTTAAAATATTTCGTAAAAAAAATTATATCTTGTCAAATTATCTATTTATTTAAAAAGTTAAGGATTTTCTTTCCCCGAGAAAATTTGACAACATCTGTCGTTATTTTTTTCAGATACCCGATTAACGTGGGAAGTAGAAACAACGTTATTTTTAAACTCCAGTGTTGAATCAATTTGCGACGTCCTTAAAAGCTAAAACATGTTATTTTTCAGTATTTTTCTTCAATTCGGATGAAATTGTATCATTTATAAATGTAATCCAATTGACCCTCAATAAATCGGCATTAAAACCAGTGTGGAATTCAACTATGAGAATTTTCAACAATTCGAATATAGAAATAGAACGTTTCCACACAAAAACCATCAGATAAATTGTTAAAGTTCTTTGGTACATCAGTAACAGATAATCTATGCTGACATACCAGTGAAAACAATAAAGCAGGAAATAACAATTTTTAATGAACGAATCGATATCGAAGAAGCTTTGGATGGCTTCATGACTAACCAAATTACTTGGCTCTCAACCTTTTAGACAACTATAAAATCGGTTTTGGTAGCTCAAGCTACATAACATACTCGATCTGCTGTACCAATTTGTGTAAGAAGACCTTGAATAAATCAAGCATTCTTGAATAAAAGTGTGAGACTCTTAAATTTGAAACACAAATAACATTAATTACTAATTAATCCGAATTTAAGAACAAATCGTAACGTTCCAGTTTAGTAATTTTTTTTTTACATAAATGCTTTATTTGTTGCTGTTTAATGATACTACTACAAAAATGTGGTGAATGATAGATGGGGTAATGGGATGAGGAAACTGCTGATCACCCATCTCACGCTTCGGATACTATATAGTTGTAGTTAATTAAGCATGTGTATGTGTTGGAAATTGAGGATATACAAGTGTTTCATAAATTAAAACAGAAAGAAATATTTTTAAATCTTTAATTGTTTGCTGATCCATTGAGAGATTTTTGTAGATTTTAGACATGGAAAACGAATATGCTATCAAAAGACTGGAAATCGGTAGCCTATACTATTCAGGAGTACTTTTTCTATCGATTCGCTTCTTTGTAAAAATTCACTGATAACAAAAAAATAATTGCACGGAATTATTCATTCCTCCAATACCGTCGTAAAAATCATAATTATAAAAAAACAAGAAATAAAACTATATTTTTGAGAGTGATTATAAATTCGAGTATTCCGTGGATTTTCATACTTTATTTAACTTTTACTTTTGGGTAGAAATACGAAACTGAATCGTACGAAGAACTTATTCTTCTAAATATTAAATCATTCAATTTTTGATCACTCCAAGAATTGAACAAAAAACGTAAGCGATCGAAATGAAACCTACAAAAATATTAGTGTAAAGTTAATTCGGGAAAAATCAATAAACCAGTTTATTTAATACTTCTCCCTGAGGATCAAAATAAGCTCGTCAGCATTGCTTATTAAATTATATAGCTGTACAATAAGAACTAGAAATGTAAAAAATACTACTATAATTTATATTTCACACTATTAGAAATATGTGATGAGGAAAGGATCTCCAAAAATTATTGAACATTATTATTATAAAATGTATTCTTAATGCTTTAACCTTAATAATTGATGGATCATAATCCGAATGCACGTTTTTCTGAACTTTACTATTGAAATTGACGACCGTAACAAAAATAACCAGTGAATATGATAGTAGGTGAAAGAATGCATGGCATAAGTGACGTAGATAAAAAATAGCACCATTCACTGACAGGTCTCCGACATGTTATTTATTTATTTCTTACTTATTCATCAATTAATTTATTAATAAAGTTAACGATTCCTAAAACAGCAGATCCCTGCTCCTCCTTAATCGCTTTTGAACGTTGTTAGGTGAATTATGGGAAGCAATTTTGGGAAGAAAGAATTGTAGAATAGCAATCTATTATACGAGGGTAGGCTGATAAGTAATGCACACATGCTCGTAGAAGACAACTAAATAAACTTCAGTAGCGCGCCTGGTGGCATGTGGAAGTACTATTTCTCCTCTACAAGCCTGCGCAGTTTGAAGGCGTTGCTTTCATTCAGTTTGTTTTGAGTAGTGGAAGTATGGCGTCGTGTTCTGGTGCTATGTCAACGAGAATTAAACAACGCGCTGTTATCGAATTTTTAACTGCTGAGAAAGTGAATCCTAGTGAGATTTATCGTCGTTTAAAGGCTGTTTATTGTGACGATACTGTTGATAGGTCTACTGTGAATCGTTGGGTAATAAAATTTCGTGATTGCCAACCTGGAAAAGCCTTAATTGTTGACAAAACACGCAGTGGACGACCAATCACTGCCTCAGACGATAATCGTCGCAAACTCATCGATGATTTGATTCAAAATGACCGGCGAATCACTCAACAGCGTATCGCAAACCAAATTGGAATATCTAAGGAACGTGTTGGCTTCATTATTGAACAATTGGGATACCGTAAAATCTGTGCACGATGGGTACCACGCCGTCTGACAGACGAGAATAAACAGCGTCGATTGGAATGCTGTGAACAACTTTTGAAGCGCTACCGTGACGAAGGAGACGACTTTCTTTTGAATATTGTGACGGGGGACGAGTCATGAGTTCATCATTACGATCCCGAAGAAAAAAGGCAGAGCGCTGAATATCGTCATCCACATTCTCCTGTTGTGAAAAAGTTCAAAACACAACCGTCCGCAAAAAAAATTCTTTTGACTGTGTTTTGGGATGCTCGCCGAGTTTATGTGACTGATTATCTGGAACGAGGGGCAACGGTAAATTCTGCTCAGTATATACAGACTCTGAAACACCTCCGACGTCGAGTTTGTCGTGTTAGAGGCAACCTGGCGCCAATAATTTTGCAACACGACAATGCTCGTCCACACACTTCGCGTGCAACTGGAGAGGCTCTGAGAAACCTGAAGTTTCAACCAATTTTACACCCTCCGTATTCTCCCGACCTTGCGCCTTGCGATTTTTATTTTTTTCCTCTACTGAAGAGAGACCTTAAGGGTAATCATTACAGCTCGGACAATGAGGTGAAGGCAGCTATTGCGTCCTGGGTTCGAGGAAAGTCGGAAGAATTTTTCAGTGACGGAATGAAAAAACTTGTTAAACGTTGGGAGAAATGTGTAATGCTTAACGGTGACTATATTGAAAAATAAATAGATAATTTGGTAGGTTAAGATTTGTACTTTAATTTGTTATTTACCCCATCTTGCTATTTCTTTTTGTTCGTCTTCTACAAGCATGTGTGCATTACTTATCAGCCTACCCTCGTACATAGTATCGTTGATCAAATGACAAGAGTGAAAGTCAATTGTTGAATTTTCAAAGAAATATTTAAATTAATAATGAATAACTAATAAACATCAAGATAAATAATTTTCAGTTACTATCTTAATATTTTATAGCAAGAATTAAATACATGAAACTAAAATTTAATAAGAAATATTTAGCGTAAATAATAATAATAATAATAATATTTCCAGAAGTCAGATAGTTCAACTTAATGAAAGTGAAGCTACTCGTATATTAAAACTTTCATTACATTTGAGCTCATTTTATTAATCATATCCTCTTTTATCTACTCCTCTTTTATCTACTTTTCATTGGAATCTAATATTTTTATCTTTTAATAGTTTCAGCCATTCAGTTTTATTTTCTAGATCTACGAAGGTGATGCCTAATTCTTCCATATCTTTCTTGATTTCTCTTAACCACATTACTTCTGTCTTTTTCTGGTAGAGCTTTCTGACTATTTGGTTTGTGATTCTATCTTTCGGTGTTCTGATTATGTCTAAAGAAGGATATCTCTTTTTCCTCATCGTTTCTATTACCGTTTCGGTCTCCTGGTAGACCTGTTCATTTGGGAGAAATCTCCATTCTCCATCTACTTGGTGTCTCTTTGTTAACAGAAGTCTTTACAAAAATGAAAAAAAGAAGGTTTTGGGTTTGATACAATTCTGAATTTCTCGAAAGAAATTGTACTGCAATACAATGCTGTAATTGCAATCAGTACACGTAAGAAAACAAAACTATGTACACGAAAATAATTTATTTATTCAAAATTATACCACGTACGCTATAGTTATGAAAGATGTGAATGCGTTTGAAGTTTAGAACCCCCAACGAAACATTCTGAAATAATTTCCATAGCTAACTTTAAGTTTTACATAAGTAGCTTATGTTGTTTAGTCAGTACGGCTTTTCGTCACTATTTACTTTTTGTGAAGAAAATAATCATAGGCAAATGTATTATATCTTAAAATCTTACTATAAAAAATCTTTTAAATTCATTTAAAAATATTTTCATTTATTTTAGTTTAAAGAAAACTACAGAAAAGTAATAATTTTACCCCGAAATATTGATCAAAATATAACCGTAAAGTTACTTAAAATCTGTTTCAAAAAAGGCTTGAATATCTCTATTCACGAACCAAGGAATTGTTTATCAGAACCTATTATAAGAGGTCTTACAAAGTGTTATAAAAACTTTCTACCCTTCTTAAACTTAGTTCTGGTTTTATGACACTATTTTTAGTTCTTTTTTCTTTATTTGACGACTGTTTTTCTTTCTCTACTAGTAAACAACTCACTAGATAAGTTTTTCAATACGAACACTTTCTTTTTCTCATACTGAAACAAACTAACTCTGTATAAAAACTACCATGCTATATTCCCAAGAACACACCCGACATTTAAGTACAAAAAAAAATACTTCAACAATAAACTGTAAACCTGACAATTTCTGTCAGTACATCTTTGTTTTTAGTTTTCAAAGAAAAGTTCTGAAAATTTAAGTACAAACTAAATTTTTATTCTTTTTATACTTCTAAAAACATAATGTTTTAACCACATGATTGTTTGTTACTGACCAGTCAGTGTTTGCAAAGTAAATCATTCAATATATTGGTGGGTGGTTAAAACAAAATATAAACAACACTGTTGTAAACTATTTTGCTTGAACTAGTGATAACTTCATTTAATTAGAACACTCAATATTTCAATATTTCCTAAAAATACCTCAAAACATACCCTATACCTAATACGTAAACATAAGTAAGTACAAGACATACATTCCGCGAGTAATTTTAGACAATTTCGGCAAGAATTAAAGCATCTAAGTGAAGAGGAGGTGTTAGTGTTCAAACCTAATTAACCACTTATCAACTTTGCAAAGACACTAGAAAAATAGATGAACTGTTAACAATAAAACACTTGACATGTTACTAATGTTACTCGTGTATATCTAAGGTTTTACGATGAATTAACTTCCTAAGTTTGATCAAAGTCAACAGAAAGATGCATACTTAAATAAATATTGAAATGTATATAGTTAATGCCATTTTATAGTATGACATTTAGTGGTAAATATCCCAACAGATCTAAAATTGTGGTGGATGATGCGATGCTGGAACAAGTATCACACTGCAATTACTTAGGTTGACATCGGATTTGACCAAGATTAGCAAATAGAGAAGAAAGTTAACAAATTCAAAGCAGAGTGCGGAAATATTAGCAGAAAAGCAGGAAAATAACGAAAGAAACTAAGATGAAGTTTTACAAGGTGATGGCTGCCCCAGTCCTACTCAATGGAAATGAGTTGTGGATTAGTACAAGACCACAAGAAAGTAGAGTTCAGGGGCAGAGATGAGATTCCTGCGGACAACAAAGGGTTGTAATCGTATGAACCAACTAAAAAATGAGGTCATAAGAACAGAACTGAATGGGAAGGTTGAAGAATATAGAAATCGATGGAGGGAGCACGTAGAAAGAATAACTGAGGAAAAATCCCCCTCAACGTTTTGCAATACAGACCGGATGGGAGGAGAGATGTAGCGAGGCCACGCAAGAGATGACAATAATTCAATAGAGTTTTGTCGCTGTTGTAAGTCGGAACAGGCGGGAGACTAATCCTTGATTGTGAGAAGAAGAAGATCTGTACTGCATATTGAATTTACGTACTGATTTTTGTTGGAATTTTACAATCGATGTATCACGTGTAGTACAGTATGTTGCTATAGTATGTAACGAATTTCAATCTTAAAATGAGGGTAAACTATTCATTCAGTTGAAAAACAATAAACTAAAATTCTAGGTTTCAGTCAATATCTGAATGATAAATTAACAAATAATATGCGTATGCTGGGAGTAGTTACAAGCAGGAAGTTTTAAAATATTTAAATATTAATTGCAATGTTATTATAACTTTCAAGTTATTAATGCTTGAATGGGCCTACGTCAATAATATGAACAAACGATTAGTTTCTATGAAGATAGCCCTATAATTAAAGCAAATTACAAACTGTAGGAGAAACAAAACAAGAGCTGAAAATCGAATGATTAGATGCTTGGATTTAAAAACTGCTTTAGAACACGTTTTTAAAGAAGAGAAAGAACTAGATTGGAGGTAGACAGATAAGATTATACTTTAAGTTTAGAGAGCCGAAGGCAATTTGCAGGTGTCGGGTGAGCGAATGTTGTAATAGGGCGGGGAGATGGAGAAGAAACAATAGTTTTTACCGGCTGAATAATGAACTAACTCGGGAGAAACCGGGCCCACCTGGCGGTGATTAAAGGAAATAATTTAGCAGTCGCAAAACCGGACTGCTCCATGGTATCTTAGAATGAGGCAGCAAAGTAACTAACTACCTGTGCACTGAATCACATAACAACAGTAGCTCTAAATGAGGCTTTAACTACATTTACTGTTTACATGCGCTTCAGATTGCCTTTAAATGTATTAAAACAGAACGTGGTAATAGATACAATAGAAAACCTTCTTTGTACAATATATATTATATAAAACTACGTTGAAAATGAAAGCCATTGAAAAACCAAGCGGTTTTCGCTGTGGAAACCTTAAGCAAATTAAATTAAAAACTTACAACGCTTTAAAACAGACTTTTCTAAAATTAGACCAAATCGTTTTCATAATAGACATATAAATTATTCACAGTACATTTATCTAGTTTCATAAAAAGATATGTATAATAAACCAACATAATTATGAAAATGTTACAACAATTTATATTATTATGTATTTAATATAGGAATAATTAATTTTCAAGTAGACAATATATCTTTAAGTTTCTGTATTTTAAGCCACTAAATTTAAATTACCAACTAGATAGTCAACTAGGGAACTAAAATCAATCACAGAGTATTAATAATTAAAAATTTTAATAACTATACAAAACCAAATGTTTATGAGAAAAATATTAATAAACTGCTAATTATAATTGGTAGATTATTCTTGTATGATTACTTTATTGTTTATAAAATTAAAAAAGCAAAGAAACCCTTTCTTCCTACACAATATTAAAAAAAAGTAATTACATTTTTTCTGAAACTAATTTTTAGTAAATGATAAAATATAGAATCAACTAATGAACAAGTAAATGTTCAGCACCGATTCATTATACCTAAATATTGCAGGTCCGTAACAGCAGACATACCAACCTATTGCCAACATTTTGCGAGAGAACATTATGATAGAAATGCGGGAGATAACCGACAAAAATATTTACGTTGAAAAAAGTGTCATACTTTCTAAATTTCGAAAAAACTACGCTGCTGCAGATACTGTCATTGGTGGAAGATTTGTCTGGGTCATGCGGGTGAACGTATAATCAGTACAAATGCGGGAGACTCCCGCAAAATGCGGAAGAGTTGGCATGTCTGTAACAGCGCCCGCGCTTATTGCATCGAAGGGGTTTTAAATATCAAAACAGATGGGTACACCATAATATTGATCAAAGAAAGCGTTATTACTAATTACAGACAAATGTTTTCATTGTAAACGAAGAAAGCTTGCGCCAAACAGCACTAGTAATCTTCTGAAGTGGATAGAATGTAAATACGCACAGTGGCAATGCAGTAACTCTTCTAAAACCCAGATAACACCGGCTTTTTGGAAAAAAAGTGTTTAAGAATTGAGTCTATTTTATACTTTCTGTATAAATCGGAGATTTGAACTATAGGTCGGCAAATTTTCACATGAAGAGCTTCGTTAAAAAGTAGTTGACCGGATTCAGCATTGTAGAAGCTCAGATCAAACGGAAAAAAATAGAACCTTAGCCCTGTAAATGTCCAGATAAAAAGTTAAAAATTATTTTTTAAAGTAAAAATTATAAATTTTTGTGCTAACCAACCGTATCAAAAATGATTCCTCGTGTTAATTTTCTAATAATTAAGAAATAAAAAAATAAAGAACAGCAATAAGATGTACTTCGGGACAAAGAGGTAGAAAAATGTTTACAAAGTGAAATACAACAAAGTGTAAATTAATAAAGAAAAATAAATACAGAAAAACGTCGTACCAGAGATCAAAACTTCCGCATCAATAATAACAATGTAAAGAAAGGGGAAAAGAGAAGACATGAAAACAACACAAGAGAAAATTTTCTTTGAGTATTTTGTGAACACTTAACCTAAATAAAAACGGAAAAGCAGAACAAGAACATAACAGCCAACCTTTACCAGTAAGTCAACCTTTGATCAGTGTTAATGAGTTAGATGCAACGTGTTTGAACTATGTATACATGAAAATAGGTTTTCTCCTCTTATCTGAGCTCAAATTGAAATATGTTCTATTGTTCTGGAATAGATACAATATAACAGTCTGTTTTCAGAAGAATTCACACTAAAGTTACGTAAGAAAATTGAATACTCGTATGCTACTTAACCATCATAAGAAAACAATTTTAATAACCTAATAAATTGTTTCTCATATCCCAACAATTTTCATTTATTTATGAAAAAAACTCTTCCCATTAAATAATCCTGTGATCTTCAATTTATGTGTAAAATAAATTACTTTATTTTTTCCGCAATTCCGTAGGATTTTTCATATTATTTAGTATACTACAGATTGTTATATAAGTTTTTTACTTTATTAATGCTAATTAAATATTGATTGTATATGTTAGGGTTACTACAAATTAATTTGAGGGTTGCTTTTGTATTAGTGGGTAAAAAATATGACAGGAATGATTTAAGGGAGGATAGTACTCAGGAGTAAGACTCCCATGGATCATTTTAAAAGATATTTCTACTCCATCTTATATGAAGCCTTCGTTGGGGATTACTTGGTAAATGTACCATGTAGACGTTTCGTTTGGTTTTCAGAAAGTTTCAACTTGAAAACGTTTGATTGATAAAATAAATTGTAAAGAGATTTCACTGTTCGTTAGGACAAAAAATTACTGCACAAATCAAGACTGTTATAACATTTTTTCAAAATAAACATAACTCTGTCAACAAAGAGTATATTTAATTTTAGATATCACTTACACGAGAAAATGTCAGGATATTTATGGATTCTGGATATATTGTACCAACCTGAAACAAACATAACGAACAAAGTTAAAATAATTTCAAATAATTTTAGCTATCATAAAATGATACAAGAATATTACAGCTATAATTACAATAATTGATGAAAATTTTTACAATTATACATAATACAAACCACCAGAAAACGGTCAAAAATAGGAAGAAACATTGCCAAGAAACGTAAGAAGTTGTAGCAAGTTTACAACAAATGATCGTCAACCTAAATAACAGAGTCCTAATTTACACTCAAATTATATTTGAAAATATTTTGTCAGTTAATTCCAAAGAATATAAGCTAATTTTTCTAGTGAATAATATGGTTTTTCTATTGTTTTGTGTCATACTTGTGCTCTAAGTATGATTAACACAGGAATATGACAAGATTCTGGCTTAAACTAACAGTAATTATCAGATAAATTAAACATTTAACTATCAGATTATTAGCAAATACGTATGAGGCAAAATATGACAAATTTATTAAATCAGAATACCGAATGTTTCTGTTGTTTTAACCGCTATTAAAATGCACTACAATTTTATGTACAAAAACCTGGAAAATGAACGTATATCTTTGTTATTTTATGTTCGGTACCTTGGGCTATATTTAGACAGGCGGTTGATATGGGACAAGCACGTCAACCAAAAGCGGCAACTACTAAATAACAGACAGAAACAGACCTACAGGCTACTAGCCAAGCGGTCAAAACTATCCATGGCTTCAAAACTCTTGACATAAAAGGCGATGCTTCAACCGATCTGGATGTATGGTAGTCAAATTTATGCTGCAGCAAAGCCATCAGTAATTTCACGAATACAACGTTTTCAAAGTAAAATTTTACATTGATTAAAAATTACCCGAATTACGTATCCAATAGAACACTACACGATGACTTACGCGATCATTACGTCAGCGGCACATATCTTAAACTGTACCGTAGGTTTAGAGACAAACTTCACAATCATAACAATCCCTTAATATGCAATATGAATTGTGCGGACCTACCAGGAATCGAACAAAGACGACTGAAACGTCGATGGAGTCGAGACATGATATATTAACGCAACTGTAACATTATCACGTATATAGAAAATATATAATTAAAATATGAACACATTTATCGTTACCTGGAGAGCTATCGCTGAGTGGTGCCCTCCACAAAGCCATTAACGCGGTTGGTTTTTTCTTTGTTAATTTAGTTGTGAACTTTTTGCTAGTTGTTCTTATACATTCACAAAATAAATAAAGTAAAAAAAAAATCTTTGTTGTTTACACTGATTTTCATGTTACTGAAAGGTATTTTTTATTGTAAGTTTCAATAAAACTAACAGATAGTTTTCCAAATAAGTTATATCCTGACAGTTAAATATTTTATTTATATACAACATAAAAATAGCGTTCATTACATCAAGTTCTGAAATATATCACGATTTGTCTCACAACGGGAGGTAAAACAATAACTTGAACATTTTGAAATGTCAATCGGGCTAAAAAAAGTGATATTGTTCATAATAACTTACGAGCAACTGCAAGTGAGTAGGTGGACTAAATAAAAGTGGGGTTGGAAATGGGAAATATTAAGTGGGGGGGGGGAGAGGGAATTCCTAGACAGAGACAGGATAGTTAAAGAAGGGAATAATAGTCAGGCCGCGTTATTAACGTGTGGGGTCACACCATTATCATATGTCTCCGATCCGCTACCAACTGTGAAATTAACTGTCGCCTAACAGAGACGTTCATTGATAACTTTGCTTTCCCACACCAAAGTACAACGGAGACGTTACTTCGGTCGGTCGAGTTGAATCATGCCTTACCTTAGGTTTGTACAACAGTAAAACCTATAAGGACTGCCATTTCTATCTTTTAATACGTCCTGGTGAACAGATTTCGAACTTATTGGCCAGTTGCTCTATCTGAAATAATTCTAAACCTTTCCTCTCACAACTTCCATCTCGTTAAAGGAATATAGGAGCTATGGGGGTGATTTTATTGTCTATGTTCCATTAATAATACGGGCGTGCAGAGATATACGAATTTATCTACCGTTAAATAAATTTATGGACTGTTCACACTTTTACCGTATTAATAAATCCTGTGTAATTGCTATCTCTACCCTGTGAATACCATGCAGATTATTCCAGAAGATACAGGGACATGAAAATGAGTTTACACACGGAATAACAAACGTACGACTATGTACACTATGATATACAATTGTTTACTTGAACAGATCAGTAATTTGTAACCTGAACTGGAAAAAATTAGTTTCAAACAAGAGTATAAATTAAATATTTATAATCATCTATGTCGAACAGCAGATAAATGTATAGTACATATTATGAACCAACACATTTTATGCATAAAAATGGTGTTGGCATAATCCTAAGATGTTTAAAACGATGGTATATTTAATTCGTTTACTATTATTTGTGCCAAATATGTCCCATCTATTATTGTTTTACAGTGACTCTGAAAATTAGTAAGTTATTACTATATGTATAAATTTTATCCAGAACTTAGTAAACTGAACATTTGTAAAATATAACCGGTTGATGATACTCAATGCATCTATAAGAATACAAAAATAACCTAACACTTCAAAGAAATTGTGTAAAACGATTTTTTTTGTACATCACAGTCATACATCTTTAACTTTACAAAACGACCTTAAAATTCCATTCGTAGTAGACACTTCCAAACGTTTGCACAAAAAGTTCTATGAAAAGTTACATCATCGGAATCCGTTAGTTCAAGATACAATACAAAGCAGATTAAAAAAATCTGGTGTGAAACACTCACACAACTTTCTCTTGCCAATGCAAATAATTAACAATATAACCTAACATTAGTAATAAAACTTTAGAAATAAACAAAAACCTAACCTCAAAAAATATAATATTAGTTAAATTATGAGTGAAAGACGTAAAGTGAAAATCAACCTCCGTTTAGCTTAAAAATACGGAAAATCACTCTTTTCACGCTAAACTAGGCTCAATAGAGGAAAATGCTATAAATAAAAGTTGTAGATCATTTAATTATCAATAAATTTAATTATATTAACTTTTGTCGTAAAATGAACACTAAGGCTGAAATCTTTAAAAAATCGATTTTTCACACGTTTTCGTGAGAAAAAAACAGAAATCGCTAATTACCGCTAAACTAAGCGTTATACAAAAAATATAATTTAAATAAAAGTTGTAGAATTTTAAATTGTCTACAACTTTTATTATACATTTTTGCGCTAAAATGCATATTAAAGCCGCAATCTTAAAAAAAAACAATTTTTTTACGTGAAAACACCTTCACCAAGAATTTCAACAAACATGGCGCCTACCCTATCTTGTAGAGCATAAAAAATTTAGTAAATGAGGCAATTTTTAAAAAAAAATCGTAGGAGCCGTTTTTGAGAAAATCGCAAAAAGTGAAAAATTATACGAATAAACTACTACTTCCGGTTGACCGATTTTGATGAAAATGTTCGTGTCGGGCCGATAGTGGTGTCTAACTTAAGTTTCAAGTTTCAAGTTCGTACGATGTTCCGCGCGCTCTCTCTTTTTCTCACACACACTTACACACGCACACGCGCGCGCACACACACACACACACACACACGCATACATAGACCAATCGCTAAAAACATGTTTTTTCTGTTCAGGAAGTCTGAAAACGTGTAGATCCGGTGAAAACTCGATTTCGAAAAATCGACATGAAAACAATACTTTCCATCCTATATATTCATATAGGCAATAGAAAGTAAAAATATTCTATACAAAAATGTAGTAATAACTTTTTTTTTTGGTTCTCATTCTTTCTAAAATTCTGGACTAAATATAAGTGTACTGTTTTAAAATACCTATTGTATTTGTGAAACAGACAAGAAGTTTAGAACATTTTTTATTCATAAAGAAAAAACAAAGAAATGTGGCACACCGTTTTAAACTTGTTCATGGTTTGTATAACAATCTAGATTGTTGTTTCTTTGATGAAAATATTAAAGTTCGAATATAATTTTGTTCAATTTTCACGAAAAAATATTACACAGTAAAACAATTTCTTACACCTTCATGATAAATAAATACGACCCTTTTATGAATGCTTTTGAGAAATACCAATGGTACGAATTAAAGAAAAGTTCTAAAATAAATTGAAAAATATATTTTCTACTGAAAATATATTTAAATTATAATATGTTTCTAATTTTGAAGTACGAGAAAATACTTGTATTTTATGAAAAACATTATCCTTGCTTTACATCACCGGTTTTTATGATTATCTAAAGTTATATCACATTATAATTCATTAATGCATACAGTGCGTAATGAAACACTACAAGAGTTAAATTTAGGGTAAAAATATATTCCCAAAGACTTGCCTGGAAACGAACGAAAGGGGCTTGAGTTTAACAATCCCTGCGTTACAAATAAGCCATCGAGATAATTATTAGACATTTCATGTCATACCACTAACACAATGTTATGATGTGCTACTCCGAAAAATATTTCTAAGAATTAAAATATTCTTTTAAAAAAAATCTATGAAAAGAATCCACAATTAATTTTTTACGAAAAACTTATACCTGTATTTTTTACTTTGAAAAGAAAATACTCTTTACAGGACAAAAAATTATTTATGTTACATGATTTAAATTCAAATCACCTGGCTAAAGAATGAACTTCTTTATAATAAGTTTAGAATGTAGCCTGAAAGAAAATTGCAAAGAAATTATTAATTGCAAATTATACATCAAGCATAACTAATAATATGCAAACCTATTAAATCATACTTGTGTAGATATCATTACAAGAATCTCACAAGGTAATAAATTAGCGGAATTTTGTTTTTATTTTCTTATGATAATTTCATCGGAGAAGAAGCTCAATAACATATAAGATTGATTTTATCAGAGATATCGATCATAACAATCGTTATATCTTAAGACTTCTCCATTAATTTAGTTCTTGCTTCTTTAACAGAAGTGACTTCTTTCGTGATCATTAATTACGATTATTGTTTTAAAAAATTAAGTACCAATTGAAGATTATAATCAATATTCAAAGTGAAAGTTACTATTAAATCAGAATCCAGTTCATTCGTGAGATTTATCTTTATATAGATCACTATATACATTTTTAAATAAAAGATTGTCAGTTTACACTAATTTATTTTACAAATCAATACCCATTGTGTGTATGAAAAGCTGTTTGAAGTTATTAAGTTTAAATAAATTAAAGAAGAGAATAGAATTTTTGTAAAAACTTATAATTAATGAGGTAAATAAATAACGTATCATCTCCCATCAACATTGGTAAATAAAATTCTTAAAATTTTGTATAGATAATCATTTACTCGAACAAGTTCACATATTTGTTTTAAGATTAATAATAAGATTTGCAATCTAAGTTAAAAGAGACATTTTTTGTATAAATGACTAATACTAGCATCTACAATATTCGATTATATTATTTGAACTATTCAACAGCAACGAAAATGTTTTACTATCTTTTTATTAGATTTTTGAGTAAGATGATACGGATTAAAAGAGTTGATTTTACAGAATGATTAAATTATTCATATGTTATTAATTGAAAGTAGCCTAATTACTTTAATTCATGGACCCATTGTATAAAACTTGTGTTTCTAATTACATACCTTATCTCTTTTGATTCTGGTTACTCATTGTACAATACTAATGAGCGGCACAATTTCAGTCGTATATGATAGCTAAGATAATTTAATAGGCTCTGGGGGATTTAGCTACAAGATACCTAGTGGTATCTCTCCAGTTGAAACTGAGGGTTGCAACTCCAAACAACAGATCTTCGATTCATTTCCGCTGTAGGCGTCGGTTGGTTGAAAATTCCTAGTAGCTAGATCACACACTTACTTTTACTTATCTTTACGGGGGGTCCTACGGTTTTCTCCGCTTTCCGCATCCTACTGCCTATCAGCTTCGGTGTTTCCTGTCGCCCTCTTTGAGATTCATAGGTGGCATAGCACCTTGGATTCTATGTACATACGTTTTCTTGGGCAACCTCTTCTCTTTCTATTTTCTAGATGGAAAATGAATGCTCACTGGGATAATTTTACCACAGATAATCTTTAAATACGCTTATAACATACCAGCTGACTGGTCTCAATTCTAAAATTAATATAGTGCCAAGAGATCATGTCAATTAGTTTTAATTCCTTACGTGCTCCTCTCGGGAGAACCTGCAAAACCCTTGCACCCAGTCCATCTCTTATGTCTTCAGTCGTAGTTTATTCTATATGTTAACAGCACTCACCGCCATTCGTAGGTATTGACTCCAAATTTAAGTATAGCCACTAACTTCTTTATTCAACTAACATTTTTTCCTAAGTTACACAACATTAAAAAAAATATATATATATATATTACACACACGCGAGTTAGGGTCAAAAAATTCCCGGAATTGGTTAATAGAAATTGATTGAGAGTAAATATAATATTTTAATCCTATTTTCATTCAAATACTCTCCTCCTGCATCTGCGCACCTATTCCACCATTCATACAATCGTTGCAAACACTCCTGAAAGCCATTTTTCGAAAGTTCTATAAGCTGTTTCGTCGCATTTTCCATCCCCTCTGATGAATTAGGAAAACAATGTCCCTTCAATGTCATTTTCAGATGTGGAAACAGGTAAAAATCCGGTGGTGAAAGATCAGAAGAATATTGGAGGGTGTTTCAGAGTGGTGACGTTGTTCTTTGCAAGGTATTGTTCACCATTAGAGATAAATGTGACAAGGCATTGTCATGTAAGAAACTAATCATTCCCTGCCCATTTGCCCATTTTTCAGGCCGTTTTCGTCGAATTGTATCTCGTAACCGTTTTAAGATCTCTGAGTACAATTCTTTGTTGGCTGTTTTCCCTGTAGTCACCTGTTTGCACGGACAAGTTATCGAACGCGCTCAATATTCTCATCTGTGGTAGAAGTGGAAGGCTACTCAGTTCGAACGTCATCTTTAATGTTGTGTGACTGTCACGAAAATCCTTGTGCCACTCGTAAACTGCCATTTTCTTCATTGCACCATTTCTACATGCTTTCTTCAGCATCTCAAGAGTCTCCGGGGGTGATTTCTCTAGCAACACATAGAATTTGATATTGGCACGTTTCTCTGATGATGACATTTCACAATCCGACGAAAGAAAAAACTACGTCTAAAATATCATACACCGCACGCAGAAAACCAACGCTAACTGCCTTCTGAATGGCACAGCACCTTCCATAGTAATGATACCAACCTCCCAAACAAAAATTTCCCTTCCAGCAAACAAATGTTGACTGCGTGTGACCGTTTCGGTAACTTTTAGACCCTTCCTCGTATGTTTAATTAATGTGAAACAAATTCGGGACTACAAACCCGAAGGATCAGAGTTGATTACCGGTAAAAATAATAAGTAGCTTCATATAAAATTATGTATTCCAAATCCGATCACTAATGCTCTTAGTTGTTGACGAAAAAACTTCAAAAGCGAAACACTAATCTATGTTTTTAAATCTATGGAATCTTGTGTAACTAAATACAAAAATATGATTATGAGTCAAGTTGTTAAAATCATAGACTCGCTGAAGAATATGAAACAACGTTTGATGTGGGTTTTTAAAAATTCAAAGTTACGTAAAGACTAAATACTATGTGATTAAAAACTTACCAATTACCAATTCTAATACCTACTAATGAATCACTTAAGCAAGTTATAAATATCTTATTATTTATAAGATTTAACAAGACAGCTACTTTACACTCACTACTATATAATATAATATAATATAATGTTATTATAACGTTAGTAGAGAAATATCTTCTCTAATAGGATCAACAACTGACACTTCAAATTACACCAAGTTTTTCATATTTCTGAAACCAGATATATATACTCGTAGTACGTAATTCTTGCTATATATGAAATAACAAAGTGTAAACCATTAATCATGCCATATCATGTCTTATTATTACTTAGGGCATTTTTTTTTAAAATCCTGCAAAATAATTTGAAATTTTTCTTTAAAAGCTCAGACGTTAATAAGATAGAATTTTTCATAATACAAATAACTTACTTATAAATAAAATTTATAAAAATTTAGTACGATATATTTATGAAGAGCTTGATGTTTGTTAAGAAGTGGAGTAGCTTTTTCAGCTTTAGCGTGCTATTTAGTTATCAACTGATAATTACTTGTTAAGCTGAGTAATACTGAAATCCCTCATTATGATCTGAGCAAATGGCTGAGTTAATAGACAATATCCATTCTCCCTAATGTACAGGGTGTTTCAATAAGTACATCACTACTTTTCAGAAGACTTGTATTGTAATGAGATAGTTTTGAATAGACTTAATTAAAATTGTTTCATTTAATTATATTTGCCGCTAGCCAAACACCATTTAGTTTTATTTTTTTGTAATATACATAAACAGCCTAAAAATAACCTTAAACAAAATTTGCCGGGTGTTTATGTTTACATAAGGAAACGTCTCTCGTGAGATAAATTTAACCATTAAATTTAAATTCAAGCAACTACACCACTTTAATAATTTATTTTATTTCTTATTAGTTTTCTTTTTATTTTACGTCAATGGACCTCTTGAATCAAATTTCGAAATACTTCTTGGTTTGGTTTTAGGATTCTTACGTTTTTCCAAATAATTCTTCATATTTTGTGATCTGATCGGTCTGAATTTATCTGTACAAATCATTGACGCAGGAGCTCGAGTTTCCGACGAATCTTGTGTCTTTATCTTTCGGTAACTTAAGCTGTTCAGATATTTCTAAAAGATCTTGATCTGCAATGTTAAGATCTTGCACATTTTGCTTTATTTTGGCGAACCACCTTAGATAATTTTTCCAAGAGTTAATTATAAAAATGAGTTGTTTAGTTACTCGACTGTCCGGTACTCTTAAGTAAATGCCCAAAGAAAGAAATTACTTTCTTCCGCATGATGTCAGTAATCGGCTCGATTTTATGGTAGAGTTCAGAATTAGACTTAAAATCCAAATATCGTTGAGTTTCCGTTTTTTGTTTATGCAAGTCCTAAGGATTCTTCTTTCTTTTTATATTTATTTATTTTATTAATATTATTATTTTTTGTATTTGTTTTCAAGTATACGTATACTAAAACACAATAATTTAATAAAATTCTTAGTATTAGTATTCACGTCACTAACACATAACTTCAATTGCACTAACAAATACCGTAATAGTAGAAAATAAATACAGCAGCATTTAATTGATCTACTAATTAAACACGGGAAACCATAGTTGGGTAAATTAATTTTCCTACCACGAGGTTAATAAAAATATTTTAGAGTTTGTAAGGTGTAAATTAGGTGAATTGAATTAATAGCACTACTTTACAAAAAAACATTACCTATTGTAATGCTTTTTGAAAAATGAACAAATTTATTTATTCTTGTTCTCGGTTTCACTCAACACTTTTCTTGTTCTAGGTTCTAGGCGATACTTCAAGAATACGTATGCCGATGTTTAGCATAACAGCTCTTTGTAAAGGTTTAAATTAATATTTGATTGACGCTAAACTAGGCTCTGTAGAAAAAAATTCTTGAAATAAAAGTTGTAAATTTTTTTACTTCCTTTAACTTTAATTGTACCCTCATTTGTCGTAAAGCACATACTAAGGCCGCAGTCTTAAAAAATCTCATGCTTTCATCAATGTTGATGAGCAAGTACAGAAGTTTTACAAGTTAACACCAAACTACATGATATTTATTGCTGAAATTATTTTTGTTGCTGATTTATCTGCGGTTAGCTTATCATTTTAACCTCTAAGGAGCAAATAGTCGAAATTTATAAGCTTTTAACTTTTTAAAAATCATTTACAGAATATGTACGCCTATTTTAGAGCTGCAGCTCTTTGGGAAGTTATAGAAATTATATTATTACATTAGCGTAGTCCTTATCTACTTCTAAGGCGCAAATAAGGGAAATTTTTAATCTGTAGGTGATCAGGAAATTGAATACTAATTAGCGATGAATGAATGAGCCAATCCGTCAGTTACTAAAGTATTCACAGGTGTAAAAAATTTGATTATTCTGCAAAATCTAAAATATCTTTACACAAACATCTCACGTCTTCAACATAGTAGAAAATTTATAGCCAGTGAATATAAATTAAAATGACTTTCTAGACGAGTAAGGCGTACTAAATCATTTAACTTCATTCACTATAGGTACAAAAAAATTTTTTATATTAAAACAATTTCTTAGAAAATAATTCATCCCTTTTGCTTTTTCACTTTTGGAAGTAAATTGGATTTTTGTAAGAGAATTCATCGTGTAAGAGTTGTGGAAAAAATATTTGTGTATAGGAACGAAGAATCGTAAGGGCAAATTATTGTGCATTTGCGCGCGCGTGACAATATTATCCAGTATTGTTAAGGTATGAGGAAATGCGGTTAGCTTGTGGTGTGCGGATCAGTTCACAATTGGCCTAAGTCCATATGGCAGAGATCCCGAGTTGATGATTGCCTGCCTTTACAGCTGTCCTTGGAACTCATACATTCCAGCCTTAAAAGGATGACTTCAGTCTCACTGTTCTATCTATATAGTCTACGTCCTACCAACACCTTTTGTCTCGCCAAATCAACTCTTTACATCTCGCTTTACCAACCCCACCCCAATAATCCAACCCTTCCTTCATCCGTTAGATTAGATCTTTTCCTACAACCCACAAATAAGGGTGCGTTACAAAAAAAAGCAATAATTCAACTAGTAATTTAGAAAATTACTACTTCCAACGACGGAGATAATTTGTACCCTTAACTCGCCTGACTTATGCTGTAGATTATTAAAAGCCGTAACTTATGTTATTTCCTTAATAACTTAATAAAGGAGATTGTGTATTAACAAGTTAAACTGCATGAAATAATTTATATACTTCACTCTAACAATTAAATTAGGCCTAAAATTTTATTTAGTACAAAAATACTTTCGGGATTCCGTTCATTCTTTGCAACAAAAGTACATAGTCTTATATATTGCTTTAATGAACTACTAAAAAAAACATAATAGTTATTTTATTTAGACCAAGTTAACATATTCTAAGTTTAATGAAAGAAATAAAACTATTTAAACAAATAATACACTTAATAAGTTCATCACTGCATAAGTAAAACCAGTTATATATACAAAATGGCAGATACTTAGCATAGTTAATAACTTATTAAGTTAAATACAACTTAATTATTAAGTTACTATATAGCATCGAGTTACTGAGCTTCGCTCGGTTACAGACTATATGATCGATTTCCGAAAAGAATGGTAATACACTGGGTTGATAATAGATAAGCCATTGACGGATTTTCTCACGTAGTCTTTTACATTTTACCGGGTATTTGTTTACTATATCAACTGTTATTGTTTATTACATCTGTAGCCAGCGTATCGTTATAATTATATTTCTTAATTTAGCGAGTTAACGATTTTTTTTATATATGAGACCTAGCGCTCGATTTGTAATCTTTTCGATTTGTAGACCCTGAAAACCCCTACACACGAATTTTTAGGAAAAATATTAGAACCGTTTTCCAGAGCAGTTGGACATACATACATACGTCAATTGTTTTTTACGTCTGACTGTTTTGCAATTTCTGCTAATGCATATGGAGAAGAATGATGATAAATGGAAATGAGTTATGAAAAAATGTCAGATCTGGAAATCTACAGATCCGGGAATCGAACCCAGGACCACGGCGTAGAAGCCAGTTGTGCTAACCCATACGCCAACGAGCCGGCGTACGTACGTTAAGTTGTCATATAATATTACAAGATATATATATATATTTTTTTTTCGAAAGAAAAATCAAAGGTGTTTTTCAACGTCTGATTAATAAACGACAATAATAACAACTTTACATTTAATGCAATTATTAATAGACCTGACCAGGAATCAAACTAACATAGAAGCTAGTTGTGCTGACTACTACACCAACGGGCCGGCCAATTTTATATTAGATTTATATGTAGTTGTTATGAAATAATACACTATTTAATCTATGAGTATTTTCATTAGTTTTAATTAATGCAATTTTGATTGCTATATCAGAAATTTTCATGAAATTACACAATATAATTCTAAAAGTATTTATTAAATACATTTACAACTACTATGACAACAGTTATTCCGAATGAAATACAGAATTTAATTACTATACACATACGTAATAAAACAATATTATGGCACGAATCATACCATTGTAACAATTCATACAATAGTAAATGATAATTCAAAGTACAATTTATAAAGCAAAGGATTTATACCGAGCTACCAATTTGGAAATGTAATATTGTTTTATATTTGTGAGAATTTATCCCTGTATCGCATAGCAAAATCACAATATGTGGCGCGAATACCTTTTAAATATACGATTTATATTATAATATTTTCCATTTTGAAAACCGTAGAAATATGTTACGCAATTCAGATTTTAAAATTAATAATTGCATTAAATGTAAAGTTGTTATTATTGTCGTTTATTAATCAGACGTTAAAAACACCTTTGATTTTTCTTACGAAAATCCTTCCCACTAATAAATTTCAAAAACACCTGCTGTATCTAAGTCTTAACATCGACAGTAAACAAGTAATATCGAAATTCAGTTACAAATGTGAAACCACCAACCAAATTTCCTGATTCTAAATCTCCTCAACAATACCAAAAACGGTTTTAAAAGATTCGAAATACACAGTTTATTATTACAGACATATAAACAATCAAAAAAATATTGAAACATAAATGTATCTGAGTTGTTAGATACAAATAAACAAATGAATAATTTATAATAAGTAAATCAAATAGGTACAGAATACTTAAATTGAAGAGGAAATATGAAAATAGACTAGAGGAGCACACTGAATCGTCATCTTTCATAATTACATTAAAAATAAAGATTTTAATTAATTATCTGTTAGAATTAATTGTTTACAATTAATGAATCATAAACCAAAGACTTAATATAATGTTACAAGTCTCTTGGGTTTCTTGGAAGGATTTCTGTTTAAAGATTTTTGCGTCGGTGGGTAGGCCTACTCGTGGAGATGTGTATTACTGTAAAATCTGGAATACATTTATTGGTTATATTACTTGAAATTTGTCTACGTGATCCTACAGAGAAGAAAATGGATAACTACTCTAAAGCAATACATATTATTTCAATACTCAAAGAGCTGTAATTTTGAAAATCAACTGAAATATTCTTGTAGGAAAAGGTGTAAAGGGTGAAACCGGGAACACCAATAAATCAGTTAATTTAATGCACTCCTCTGAGACTAGTAACTTATTGCTAATTTATTATATCTGATTAGTGGAAAATCACGAAAAAGTTTTTACGGAACTCATGTTTAAATTTGCCTGTAAACCCTGTTTATTCCATTCATTCACAATTCAATTGAGAATTGTTTACAAATGAAAATCCTTTTAAAATCTCGTATTTAACATTGGTAAAGATTTGTTTGCTTCCGGGTGATATTTTTGTTCCAATAGAATTATTCAAACGGTTAATAATAGGTTGAACATTGAATTGAAGAAAAGAGCGTTGGTAGTGTTGTTTTTATTCTGTTTTTGCTTCAGCCGCTAGGCAACATCGATTATTTCCAATTAAAGGTAATTGCAGACTGCTGCCGGATGAACGCTCTTCGTATAGCGAAGGGACGAAATGGTTTTCTTTGCCCACATTGACGGAGAAGGCGAGGAATAAAAGCTTCCTTGATATTAG
Source organism: Catonia carolina (assembly GCA_035578175.1). Classification (NCBI taxonomy): domain Eukaryota; kingdom Metazoa; phylum Arthropoda; class Insecta; order Hemiptera; family Achilidae; genus Catonia; species Catonia carolina. Next base: position 91,259,602 of record JAQMRL010000002.1, read on the forward strand.
GTACGCTTCCCAGCTTCCTTGATACACGTTTATCATTCATTATAAATAGTCTATCGATATATATCGTTTGAAAAACAACTACCGTACTATCAACCATATATATTCTACACAAAATGATTAAATCTCTATCAACATAAAACAACCCATCATTTACCATAGGACTACATGCTACCAGCAATAAATACAAAAGAATGTAGATTATATTTTGAATGGTGTATTTTATTTATTTACATTCCAATCAGTTATGTAGTTAAAAATTCTGTTATTGTGCTTGATAAAAGATTTAAACCACTGAAATAGCTGCAGAGCATAATCAAAATGCATATTTAAAAAACTACTGTTAAGTAGCCTAATATAAAAATGTTAACAACTAAATGTTGCGATCAGAAAGATAGATTTTACTTAAATTTTTATATCGTCCATCATCAGAATGAAAGACCAGAAAATTAAAAAAAAATTTAAAGACTACATTACAACCTGTACATCAAACCGTACCGAGTTTAGTTACAAAACAAATATTAATAATAGTCTAAATGAAATCTCACTGACGACAATAATATTAAGCAACGAGGTTTCACAAACACTACAAATTAATAACTTACAGGATAATTATCTTATCAAATAAAATATGAATAATTAATAGCCACAAAAAAGGCTTTTGGACTAAATTACAGTTGAATTAAAAATTTGTATATACGAGTATGTATTTCCAAATCAATTTATTTGATTTCAAGTAGGCCTGATTTAAAAAATATATTTCTAAAAATTATCAGATTTAAACATTGCAGGCATCTAATTGTACAATTAAAAGTGAAAGGTCAAAAATATGAAATTTAAACCCGATGATTGTCAACGAGTAAAAAAAATTATTTAAAAATCAAACAAGGCTTTTACAGAGCTTATGACAAGCTGATTCCAAAGAAGCAGAGTGAATTTCCTTTACTGTAATATAACACAGAGCACTTTCCCGTAAGTGTGTATTAATCGACTCCGATGTAGCCGAATAATGCTGTTAAGTAATCGAAATGATACTCTTATTAATATAGTGTAATACAATAACTATACATTCAGAGGGGGGGAATTAAACAAACTGGTTAATTGCTTTTTCCGGTTTTCCCAGATTCAATCCACAATTTACTATTTCTAGGTATCACTTAAAGAGTACCAACGGCGATTTTTAGAATAAGAGATTACTAAAAAGTCACAAAAGTACTATTCATTGATTTAGGGTAGTTAACCCTTTGCAGCCCTAAGGATCCAATGATCGAAATTCAATTGCTTCACAATCCTAGCTAACATTTCTAGAACACAGATGCTGATTTACAAAACTGTGGCTATTCAGGAAAATTTATAAATAACAGGAATTGTTTAAATACTCCTAATTTTAACCCCTTACACGCAGATAATTGCAATGTAATGTTTTAGTTTTCCCCTTCAATCCTATGAAAAAAGTAATCGGATTTTCAGAACAATAGGTGATCGGAAGTTAAGAGAATTAAAAAATGAGCAAGTGAGCCAATCAATAAATGAGGGGTTTACACTTAAAAATAACTAATATAAAAGTGATGTATTATAGATTCTGAAATAATATCTTTGAGAGGAATTCAGAATGTTGATTTAGTAAGGATTAAAAAACGTTACTAAAGTAGTAGTTTGTTTTATAAAGCATTAAAAGTTTGAAAAATAAAAAAAAATAAAGTCAATCAATACACACTGTTTTTATAGAATAATATAAAAAAAATCCAGCAATTTACAATAGCAAATACTAAATTACATGGAACGTATTAACTGTTACAACTAAAACCATTCATTATGTTGGCTTGAGAATGCACGTGTTAGCGACACCACTTTTAGAATACTATCAGGATTTAAACATACCGAATATTAATCACAGCCGCGTTATCTGAAACATTCATGGTACAAAAGCTAACCTTTCATTTGAATAGCAGAATCGAACGAATGAGTTAGTAGCAAAAGTTATGGAGGTGTGGTTGAACAAATGAGAGTGTTGACTGTAGTACAGCTGCATCGGCAATGAACCCGCACCGATATCCATACCTGATGTTTAATAAGCAATGGCGTTTATGGAATTTTCATTTGCAGTTCAGATCCAATGTACATAGATAAGATAGTCAGATAGATGTGATATGTGATTCTGTTTTAATCGATTTGTTTGTTTAATAGGTTCGTGTGCTTAATATGTATGCGTATTCGTTTTCAATCCGACCCTTCGATCGTGCAACAAATAGTTATAGGTTTCTCTATCGTAATTAATTGATCGCAGTGTAATTCGTTTATTAATTTTCATTTAAAAACATTCACTTGTCATAATGACAAACGAATTCCACTAGTGCTACAATTCATACGGTAATATCTTCCATATTCATAATACAATATTGTACCCTACATACCCATAGTTTTAATGATCACAAAATCAGATGAAGTGAGAAAACACACGTTATTGTATACAGTACCAATTTATTATGTATTAAATTTTAATTATCTTAGCACAAATAAATAAACTTTGATATGAATTGATTCATATCAATGAATTCATAACAAATGAATTGTTGTTCAGTGCTTCATTAAGGAAAATTAAATCTAAGTTTTAATTTAGGTTAATTAAATGTGATTTAAAGGTTGAATCGTCTAAGCCATTGGTTCTCAAAGTACAAAGTAGTGGGCGCAATGAATGGTTGGGGGGGGGGGGTTGCAAAGCTTAGAATAAATAAATAAATAAAGTTTTGTGTAGACCAAATAAAGTGAAATATTTTTTATTTAGATAATTTAGTGAAGTTTTTTAAGGCAAAGAAAACCTCATTGATTTTCAAAGCGACACTGCAATGGAAACGAAATTTAAGGAATGTTCGCTCACGGCCTTCAGGATCAGTGTCGAAAAAATACCCTTTTTGGATGAAAATGCCTTAAAAGTACTCATTCCCTTTGATAGGCATTACATATTTTTGTGAAAATGAATTTTCTACTTTTATCCCGTGAAGGGTAAATATCGTTCAAGATATGATGTAACAAGAAAACTTGAAAGTTTCGCTGTCGGAACTGACCCCAACTTTCAGAAAGCTTTGTGCTGAAAAAAGATAGGCTCATCCATCTCATTTAAAATTAAGACTACTAGTCTTAATTTTTGTTTTGAGTTATATTTAGCTCTATGTACTTATTAAAAATACATATCTTGATCAATTTGAAAGTACAGTATGATTTTAATTTTTTCAACATTGAACCCATTGTTTCAATAGGAATAGGCTTTAAACATGTAACCTAAATAAGAATTACCAGTAAAAGTGTTTTTAAAAAATGTACACTTTTATGCATACAAGGGGGCGTGGCTTAAAGTTAAATCACATAGAGTGGGAGCTCAAAATAAAAAGTTTGAAAACCGCTGGTCTAAACCTATGAATGACGAGAATAAATTATGTTTTCCATTACATGTTGTATATTCTTAAAATATATGATAAGTCGTTAAACGTGAAATTATTATATTATCACAATATGTTAATTCCAATTACGAAACTGAAATACGTACTCTCACCAGCGGTTAAGGTGATTTCTTCTGCTAGTGAGACCTAATCGTCTTATTAATTGTTTATACTTTGTATAACATATATTGCACTCATATTATAATGCTTTTTACTGTTGATGAGATCTGCTGTTCCAAGCGTTTAGACCAATCAAAACGTTTGCCAGCGTTATCAGATTGTACGAATATACAATCATTACGACAAACATTACGCGCGCATGCGTATAGGAGCCACAGTAGTTCACTCGTGTCTTGGATCTCGTACTGAATCATGGCGTTCTCTAATTACTAAGTAACTAGAGAACGCCATGACCGAATACATCGATAAAAGAGCGCGTTAACATGCAACACTTTATAATATAATCAGCTGATTGTATGTTCATATGTAACCTATAATTAGTTATTGAAAGACCAAAAAAAAAAATGGCTGAAGAAATATAAATAACAGAGCTACGAGAGCAAGTATAGGCAACGTTGCTGGCAAGTCACTGGCTAGCTATGAAGTGGGTAGGGGGAATGCGTACGTTCAGAGCTCATCAACTTTGAAAAATAGTATAGAATGGAAGGAGGCCGTTTTTTAAGATTTATCCATGGTCCGTTTTAATGTATGGTTCAGAGTATTGGATCCTGACTGTTCAGAGGGTATAAAAAATAGAGGATACTGAGTTGATATTGTTAAGACTTTTAGCAGGGTATCGTTTGCTGGATCATAAAAATAGAGCTATTAGGTATGAACGTATTGTAGCAGGGCTGATATCAACTACTCGTAATGATAGGCAAGATAGGTATAGTCATATGTTACGATTGACAGATGATCGAACAGTCAAACAGTGTTTACTTACAAGCCAATTTGAAAACGTATTGGACGACCTCGGTAGGGATGGGTATCTCAACTTCTTTAAGAACTAGCTGAATATTCCGTCTGCATTAGCAGAAATTGCAAAAAATTCTGACGTAAAACCAAAACAAAGCTGAATATTAAGATTAAAGTCAGAAGAGGCCAGGAGACATAACTGGGAGACAAAACAAGACGATAACTGAGTTTTTTTTTAAATTTATTTATTTAACGTCGCATCAACTACAACGGCCATTAGCGACGACGTTGGGGTGTAACTGTGTACAATGGAGGATGAAATGATTTTTTGTAACGTATGAAAATATGCCGTGCCTGAATGGGATTCGAACCCAGGACCGTATGATGAGAGGCGAACACGTTACCAACTGCACCGGCGATAAATGGGTTTTATTTTTAGTAAATAAATAAATTGTTAATCGAAAAGCGTTTAAGTTAACGAACTTAAAATATCTAAAAGCTGTCTTTGGAATCCAAAATCTCACTCATTTAATATTAAAATTCATTAATTATTGTAAAAAAAATATTTAAAAATACAAAGTTGAGTAGATAATATTTTGTATAATAATATAAAATAGTTAAGTTGTACAATAAATAAAATACTCGTATTAACCAGGAAGCCAATAGATTCAAACCATACTTTAACAAACACTGAAATAAGAGGGTGTGTTTACACGCGTACGCATGAAATAATCCTTTCCTTGACGCCTACATAAGGTCTGAGAAGCAGAATAATCTGACTACTTTGGTAGTAGGTGTCTGGATTCATCTGGAATTAATTATAAGTTTATGTTGCTAAACATTAATATTGTAAATTAGTCATTCATAGCGTCTGTACTTAAGAGATATAGAAACAAATACGCAAATTGATTGATAAATTTTATACATTTTTATTTATAATAGATATTCTTATAACTTAAGTTAGTTAATTGAATTTTCTCTATTCAACGGAAAATAGTTGTCGTTGTAAAGAGCATCAGAAAGCTCATTATTTTCTCTAATTAGGGAAACTGAAAAATCATTACAAGATTGAAAGGAATAATAAAATGAAAAAACCATGAATGAATCTGTAAACCCCAATTAGAATTTTAATTGGTGATAATATTGAAATATTGAGCTACAAAAATCTTTAAATATAAATTATAATTAACTACAAAAGAGATTAAATTTCAATAAGATTAAATGTTTCATTTTTTAAGATATTTACTACATAGTTTTATCCTTTTCCTTCTTTATGATTGCTCTTAAACTTAGTGCTTTGCGTTCTTTTACAATAAAATGTCTTATATTTAGCTAAGTTTTATCAAGTTAACCAGTTTTAGGGAAAAGAGTAAAAAGTTAAAAAGTAATTATTTACTAAATGTAGGAGTTGGATGAGACGGGATTAATGAAATTAAGTAGGAATAGAAGTGGTGAGGGAGTAAGTTAAATAACTCTAAAAAGAGTAAGAAAAAGATAGTGAAATGAAGAGATTGAGGGGACAGTTGTCGTTCCTGTGATTGATAAGAGACCAGATAGCTCAGGTTCAATTAGCGTAAGTAAGGTTCATGCTTGGTTATCAGAAAAGACAACCTTATATTAGGGTATGTAAAAGTAAATTATTAGGCTAAAAGAAAAATTAAAAGCATATAAACTCAACGGAATATACGATTAAAATACTTAGTAACTATAAATTACGCCCGCACTACGCGTCTGTGTCTTGCTGATCCCGGAGGTGATGCGGTAATACTGGATACACTAGTGAATTAGAAACCATTATTCGCATTAAAATATACGTGATGAGTTTTAAAACCATAATCTCTTACAGTTGAAATAAAAAAAATGTCTTGTGCTAATAATAGTTATCTTTTTTACTACTTCTGTTTAAGCGGTCGAAATTAATTTTCTTTAGTTTTTCTACGTATTACGTAAACAATACGTACATCCATATTTAGAAGTTTTAACATAAAGAATAATGTCTATTGCTTTAGGGTTGTCACACGTTTTTTTCTTACAAGCCAAGTAAGTGGTCAAAATACAAAACCTTCAAAATTTGTTTCATCTCCTAAGGAACCAATTTTCTGAAGTTTAGTACGTGATCGGGAAATTAGAGAGTCCCTTTCAAGGAAAAAAATGGTAATATTTTATTGAGGTAAAAGTTTTAATTATTAAGTAATAACTAACCTTTGCGATAGGACATTTCACCATAATTACGGCATAATCCGTGGTTTATGAGATAAAACATGAAAGATGAATTTAAAGAAAGTTAATTTGCTGAACTAAAAATTCTATGAAATTAAAAAAACGGCGATTTAATCATAAAAACTAAGAAAAATATTTTTTGTGAAATTTATTATTACATTAAACATTTTCTTTACTCACAAAAAATAAACCGTTTGTCTAATCTGTTTAATTAACAGAATATGAATCAAAATGAAGAGAGAATTGAAAGGGAACGTAAAAGAAAATGCAAAAAGGAGAGTTTGACAAAGCGAGGTACGCCAGTTTTTGTACAAAGCCGACCCGTATGATGGCGAGATTTTATCGACCCGTGGCAATGCTCCGGTATCAATACAAACAAAAACCATACATAAATCAAGCAACGAACGGGGCGCCATCATGTTTGGACTCCAAGTGAAATATGCCCATAATTATGATATTTAACCCTTCCTGTTCTACTCCATATTGCAAGCCCTAGTAGCTGCGGTCGAAAAACGCATTACACAGGCTACTGAATGAGACACCGCGTCAACACGTTGCTGCGGCCTGTCGTCCCCGCTTTGCCAACGTTTTCCACAACAAGGCTTGTTATAATATGACAGCTGGAAAGAGCATCACCGAATGTTTATTCTCCCAATATTTTAACTAATTACAAAGAAACCGAACAATGAAAAGTCAGATTTATATTTTGCGGAAAATAAATATAATAAATAGTAATATGGAACTTCAACTAGTGACAATTGAAAAAAATTAAATCAATACTTTACGTATTAACCAACTATCTAACTGAAAAAATTACCACAAGATTTTGGTTTTAAAATGATTCACGATTGATAATAACAAACTTAATACGATAGTAACTTACTAGCTAGAAAAATTAAATTCAATCTCACATTGCCGTGATCAAAGCAAAGAAAACTATCCAAAAAAATGACCGGTACGCAAGTACCAATAATTAATAAATACGACTTCATAAGTCAGTACACCAATTTTGGGAAGAAAAACAGTGATGAGTCGAGTGAGGAGGATGAGAGACCTCTCTTTCTCCCCCTCACTCGGCTTTCGATTTTTTCAATGGTAGAGAGAATATAATTTTTTGTGCATAGTACAAGGAAAATCGAATAGATAAGTCAAAGAAGTAAATACATTTTTTTGTTATACGATAGTTTAAAATATTTATAACAGCAAAAAGAAACATCTATAAAACATACGATTTCAAAACAATTCAGCTAATCCAAAATTTAGGATAATCTGAACTTGTTTCCGATTTTTCCAACATGTTTTTTTACGTATACTATAAAACGTATTTTTTTATAATTGGTTTATTATGGTCGCATCAACATTCTAAGTTTTTAGCGACCCCATTACATAAAAAACATTAATTACATAATTGAATCTACACCAATTTACACTTTTACAAAATTATCTTACACTTTTAAATTAAAAATTATTTGTATGAATTGCACTTTCATTTGCATTAAAATTGTCTTTGAATATTTAAAAATTGAATAAAGTCCAGTGTGTTTGTGTACTGTGTGTGATTAACGCAGTCTTTTTAATTGTCCAGTAAGTGAAATTGTCTCCGTATAGTGTTCAGGGTAGGACATTCCACAAGAATATGTTTGACAGTTAATTTCGTGTTGCAGTGTCTGCAGTAGACAGAGTCTTGTTTCGTCATGAGGTGACTGTGTGTCAGTTTGGTGTGACCAATTCGTAGTCGTGTAAGAGTCACTTGGTCAAGTCTGTTTTTAAAAATTTCTGGTTGTAAGTCTCGAATGTCAGTCCGTACTGTGTGTAGGTTAGTCCTTAAAGTCTTCCACCACTCGTTCCAAATTGTTTCAAATTTGTGTCTGAACATTTTCTGCAGATCTCGATGGGAAGACTTGTTTATCCTATTGGAGCATGTAGTGGCGCGTCGGGCTGCTCGATCGGCTGTCTCGTTCCCTTACAAACGTGTTTGTAAATGAAAACGAAATAATTTTATAATAAAAAATATTTACAATAGGTTCCTCAAGATAGAATTACAAAAACTTAACATTGCAGTTGAGAATAAGAAACGAACATAACCAAGTTCATAATACAAATTTTAGTTACAATATAAAAGGCTTACTAATAAAAGATTTCTTTTGGTTCATTAGCAGTCAAAAAGTTCCACTATTCCCTGGCGCAATAAAAACACTGATTGTTTGGTATCTTAATAATGCCAAAAACCTTGATCACCATGTAATATTCACAAGTGCCTTATGGACATGACGTCTGCGTGCGTATCGTTGTTGTGCTGCTCTACGTACAACAGTGCTATCTCCAGTGCTTTTGCTACTTGTGAAAGTGAAATAAACCGCTATGTGTTACATATATTATTAGTTTTTTTTGTGACCTGGCCGGAGCTCAGCATGATTACAGAAGGTATTTTTTCCTAGAAAACTGAAAACGATTCTAAGTGTACTGTTTGTATTGTATTCTCACTTAATTACACACAGTTGGCGAACACCATTTCAATAATGCGTAGTTAGTATTATATTTAGATTTTTTTGGGTTATATTTTTTGTTATGCAAATCTGACAGGTCCCTGTTCCAATTAGTTCGGATTGTCGGGGGTTGTTTATTAAAAACTACTTATAAACTTTCTTAGACTACTAAATATAGTAGTTAGTATCTTATACTATTTTGATTCCCTTGGAGTCGTTTGTTGGAAAATCTCACCACTTGTCTAGTGTATGAATACATGAATATTTAATAAACACATTACAATACTAACTTGCATTACAGTCACACAAGTTTACAATAGAGTATAGTAAATATTTAATTGATATTAGAGTGGCAACAACTAAAATGTTACTCTGTAACTTTAATAAGTCATACGAACTAATACCTTCATTACGTTAAAAACAAGTGCAAGATCATACATATTTAAAACGCAATTAATTACTCGGTATTTATTTTTCATTAATTTTTTTAAAGTCCCGTCAACAGCTCGGTTATAATCGACTACAGTGGGTTATGTAACATGGGTTTTAAATTGTAAAAACTTCCCGACCCTTACCGGAGGTTCCAGACCCGGAACCTCCGCTTATTTTAGTAATTAAAAAGTAAAGTAGTTCAGGATAGGTAGACCCTACTACATGAAAGAAACGGAATAACCAAAAATTTGACAAAATTAATGGCATCATAAAACATAAATTCATCAAAACGGCTTATCAATTTTACAAACCTTTTCTACACGTATACTTCTAAGATACCTTCTTTTTATAGAGCCTACATTCAATATCAAACTACCTATTACCAATTCCTTTTCAAACTGACGTATGAAATATTTTTCAGTATACTAGGTGTTTAAAACCGCCTTAGCGCAGGCGCGCTTCAATTGCGTATTCTATATAACAAAACAAACAAAATATTTCATATGAAAAAATGTCGAATAACCCTTCGTTCTCATTTTATCCGCCATTTTGTATTTTTCAGGAAAACCATTATATCATGTGAAAGGATTGAAATGTTTTATTGAAATTTGGTAAAGATGTCATATGAATTGAATTTTCATAGCCGAGCGAGTGAGATGGAGATAATATATGGTATAACTACGCATGCGCTCAAAGGTCTTTACCGTTATAATCCAAATCTGAAAACATTCTACATTCGTTGTCTTGGCCCGAGCTACTCTGTGTGTGTACGTATAGGTTCATGATTGTTCTTTTCATATTATATACTGTTTTCCTGTAAAAATATTCATTCGATCGGTATTTGTTGTGGGACTCTGATTTTTTACTAGCCTACATATAATTTTTACTGAAATTGAGATTTTTTGGTGCATTTTATGTGGCATAAAAAATGGCTACCGATGTAAGTGTTTGTAAACGTGGGAAAATCCATAGCGGAGAAAGAAATCTGATATTACATGTATTAAAATGCTGTGAGGAGGAAGCTAATTTTAATAGACTTAATGTCCCTATTAATAAACCAGTTAAAAGAACTTCAATATTGTAAAACATCGCGAAAAACAATTCAACGAATAAAGAAAGTAGAATAAGACTGCTTGTTAGTTTACTGCATGCATAAACGCTTACTCACAATAAAGAGTAAAATTATACAATGTTATTGGAATGGTGCGTATGGCCTGTGGAAGTGAGAGCGTTATGCAATCTATCACTCCCACGGATAGGGGACTTCAATTCATCTAATAATGTACAAATATTTACACCTAGTACCTAACTAAAAAATAAAAAAGTACGATCCATGCATTTCATATTTTTCAAAATGGCGGCCAAATGATATGTTCAAAACCGTTTTTCTCAAAAACCATTAGTTTTGAAGAAAGGCTTTTTATAATCTAAAATGTTAGGCGTATCGTTATCGTTAAAGTGTTAGGCTCAGATAAAGAGAAAGGCCAGAGATAGACTTCTCAGAAGGTGGCAGGAGAGATGGGATGAACAGGTGTTCAGTCGATGGACAGATAGATTGATTCCGGATCTAAAAAAAATAGCTGAGTAGGAGGTATGGCGAGGTTGGTTATTACCTTACGCAGGCATTGACGGGGCTTGGTTGCTTTCGGGCGTATCTCCACCGGTTCAGACGATCAGATTAAGCAAGCTGTCTGAATTGTGATGCGGAGGAGTACAACGCAGTACATGCAGTTTCGACTGCAGAAGGTGGATACCAGAGAGGGAGGTTCTAGGGACCAAGCTTGGGTCACCGATTTCTCCGGCAAATCTCTGTGATTTAGTGATTGCAGAAGAAGAAAGCTAGAAAACTATTGAGGAGTTCATTCATAAAGTGATGAAGAACAGATAGACCCAGCTGCGTAAGTCCGAAAAGAAATCACTCAGAAAGAGGATAAATGGGTGATAAGAAGAGAAATCGCTGCGATAACGTTATCCAGCTAATGAAGAACCTCCAGCTTATTGTGAAGTTATGCCTAACGGTGATCCCGCGGCAAGTCGGGATGGGATGGAAAGGAACTGAGAGGTTTTGGCAGATAGTTGCCTTCGGTAGAGCTCCGCATACCCGAGGTAAAGACCTACCTGGATACCAGTAAATTCGGTTTCCTCTCGTAATAATAAATTATTATTTAATAAAAATTACTTTTTATTGATTACTTAAATAATTCATTCCCAGGATATTAAATAATCTGGTTTTAAATAATATAGCCTGTTACCGAATAATTAATATACTTCTACACGAAGTATATTTTCATTAGAAAGTACACATAATATATTTTAATGAAGTAGAATAATCATTAAAACGTGGATACATTCATGTATTTTATGTCACTAGTTACAACTGACTTCTGTTTGAAACTAAATGCAAACTAGGTTATGGAGTTATATTATTTACTGTAACTGAAGTTGTCAATAAAACAAACAACATACTCTCTAGATTCAAATTGTTGACACTTGGTAAAATAACAGACGTGACGGAGAGTACACAACCAAAGGTATCGATTACCCAACAAATCAGTTATAAAACAAGAATTGTACGAACGAAGATAAAATATTGAAATTGAAATGACAACATAAATTATTAATAAGTTTTAAATTAATCACATTTTCATTTAAATATTAAATTGTAATAATGTGGTACACATAATATTTGTTCCGAATTTAAGAAGTAGTTAATGAAAATTTACTTTTAATTTCATCTAGAAAATGTTTAAAGAAAATTAACAATATTGTCACATTATTTACAGAAAAATACACTTCATTTAAGATATGTTTTCTTTCAGAATAATTTCAGCTATTACTATCATAATTCTTTTTTTTAATTTTTCTGGTATAAAGTTATATTAGTGCAATAGGCATACCTTAATATTATCTTTACTTATTAATTTTAATCTTACTTATTTATATATAACTTAATCGTATCCTTACTTTATACCTTAATCTTACTTATGTATTATATACTTTAATCTTATCCTTACTTATTAATCTTAAACTTACATAAGTATATATGCCTTAATCTTATCCTTACTTATTAATCTTAATCTTACTTATGTGTGTATATATATATATATATATATATATATATATATATATATATATATATACACCTTAATCTTATGCTTACTTATTAATCTTAAACTTACATAAGTATATATGCCTTAATCTTATCCTTAATTATTAATCTTAATCTTACTTATTTGTATATACCTTAATCTCATCAACACCTTGACGGAAACTTGTAAAATAAAACGTATAATTTACGTACGAGTAAATAAATTTCAATTCACTATTAAAATAATCATAAAATTAAGTCATACTGTTCAACAAAATCAATCTTAAAAATATTCATGAATCTAAATAAAATAGACGTCATGTCTTATTCCATTTACTTATTATCAAACGAATACATCGTCTATCTCAAAGAAGTAATCTTTTATCCTTAGAAATAACCAGAAGATCATACGGAAGCGACGCTGCGTATTGATGCCTTCGATACAGATCATAAACTAGTACTATACTTTGGTCTGCATTTTGACTTCGCTGAAAAGTGCGCAATGAATCAGGATTACCTCTTCTCGAGGCGAGATTCTACATAACAATAAAATAAGAAAATTAATACGTAATGTCAACAAGAGGGGGTAAATAAGAATTCTTTTCACGCATCTCACAGCTCAAGAACACCCGTCAGAGGTCAAAAATTTTAACTGAAAGTTTTTGTTAACTGTATGTAAATGTCGTCTTCATGGAATATTGATTAGCGCGCTATCCTACAAAGCGGAAGGTCACAGGTTCGATCGCAGTTACGATCTGGAAAATTATTAAACATTTGAATTTATTAAAAGTACCTAGTTCCTAATAACCTCGTTGTTGATGCAACTTAAAACAAACTAAAAATGCTACCTGTAATTCTTAACAATTATACCAAATATTGCAAATAACAGATTTTTCAAAAGTGATATTTTTTTAAATACAAGGATTTTTTAAAATCCTTTCTTAGCCTCTACAACCCGAATGAAACTTCAAAGTACAATTTAAAATTTCTAAGACTTTTAGTTCTTGAGATTATGTGATAGAAAAGTAAATGGCTCACTTAGTCTATTAGGTATTTAAAATCTTAATTGTTCTATCAAACAAGAGAAGCAACGACAAACCGAATAAAACTAATTTTTTCAGGGATTATAAAACGTAAGAATGTATGACTTCTTTGTACTTTTTTGATAGGAGAAATAAAATATTTTTCCAATAATATACAAAAAAGGAGGAGCATACATTTTGGAAAAATATTAGTAGCTTACCATACATAAATATTGATTATTGTAAACTAAAGGTAAACGTTTACTGTACAGTAAAACAGAACAAACAACTGTTAGGAGCAAGGAACTGGGGAAAATACAATTCGTAACAAATTAACTGTTATAGTTGTACGCACAGGCACACATTAATTCAATTAATCGTTAAAACGGTTGCAATTAATTTTACACAAGTCATTGCGCGCAGGAAATTCCAATTATATCTTATAAAAAATAACAGTATTCATAGTGCATTAACCCACTGTCGCTCTAAACAAATTTTAACACAATGGTGAATGATTATTTTAGTCTCCATCAGAAAAGCAGCCATGACTTTTATAATGTTCATAGAACTAGTAAAAATATATAAATGTAGTAAACATAAAAAATTTTCCAAATAAAATATATATTCATTAAAACTATATTATTATATTAACTTCTTGGTTTATAATGTTCATAAAACTAGTTAAAACATTATAAAACTAGTTCATAAAACATTATAAAATCAGCTAATCAAATTGTAGCGTAGAGCGCAACTGACTTACATGTCACGGGTCCCGGGGTCGATTCCCGCTCAGGTCGGGCATTTATTATCACTAATTTTTAACTATCAACCTTCATCGTCTGGATTAGCATTAATATTCAAAGCAGATCGATGTATAAAAAAACCAATAACATAACATTATCAATGAATAAATAATATAAAACAATCAAAATACACTAAGAAATTATAAATCCAAAGTTAGTCCAGGGACAACGGTCAGAGGCGTTTGAGATCAAAACAAAAATACAGCGGGGAAATGAGTTGTAACTAGTTCTGTTTAATGCAGTCCTGGACAGCGTAATCAGAGCATGGAGGAAATAATGAGAGAAAAAGAATTTGGGAAAAGTACGATTAGAAACAAGAAGAAAGGGCTAAAAAAGATACTGGGACAGAAAAAGGGTGTAGGGGTGGAAACAAATGATCAGCTTTACCAGGAAGTACTGTAGAAAGGCTATTAGATGTAACAAAACACAGACTTACATTTACTGGGCACATCGTGAGAATGGTGTGAACAGAGTGACTAAGAAAATTTTTCATTAAGCAAACAGTAAAAACAGAACAACACTAAATGGTTCAAACAAGGAAAATTTGAAGAAAACTGAAATAGAAACAATGAAATCATGGATAGAGATACATTTCGACCGAACGTAAAGAAACTTGAAAGGTTCCATAGGAAGAGAGCACGTGCAGAATGGACCTAGGAGAGGTGAGAAGAGCACTCACGCAAAGGAAGGAGTATTAGAAGGAGCAGGAAATACAGTAAAGAGATTCCAAAAGGTGAAACTATTAATAGTGGTCTTGCTGCAGTTAACGGAGTCAAAATAATCAAATTCAAAACTTATAACAAAATCCGCTGTTGCTACGAAAATTTATTAATAAAAATCTTAAAACGAGCATGAGGAACACGAATGACAACAAGTTTGTAAGTAAATACATTTTGTAATAAAAGTAAGCGCACAGTTTTTTTTGACACATTTCTATTGAAAATTTAGTAGAGGCCTTATATCTTATTACAATATTATATCAATTTCTAAATATGATTCTACAATAACTAGATTAAAACTAGACGTACAGGATGGTTTGTGAGTTCGGAACAGGCCTAATCCTTGATGGTAAGAAGAAGAAGAAGAAGGTTTCACAACTTGAATTACTTGATGGAGCTTGCAGTCATCACTACAGTCCTACAATTGGCCAAGGGGATCCCTTGGTCAGAGGCATTTTAAACGTCTGTGCTGAGTCATTTTAATGTAATTTTTAAATGATCCAATAAATTTTTTATTGAAAAAAAACAGGCTAATGTACTAAGTTTTGCCCTCTATTCAATTATTATAAACGATTAAAATATATATTTCATTTTAGTAAGCGATTGTATACACTACGTATTCCACACGATTTATTTAAAAAAACTAAAAGCGTAAGCAGTATCAAAGAGTATTAAAGCGAAAGTAAAAGTGGATTTTGAAAAGTAAAATTTTTTAATTTTAGTTTTTAAATTCGCATCATCAGCTAGCTGGTCATTAGTGACTACAATGGGATAAGTAACGGTGGGTTTTAACTAGAGAAAATTCCGAGATCCAGACCGGGAATTGAACCCGGGACCTTCGTGTGGTAGCCTAGCACGCTAAAATTACCATACGGAGGCGGCCAGTAAGATTTATTTATTTAAAAAGTTTTTAACTTTAAGAATCATCTTGGGTGGTACAAAGTTGGTTAATATTTGGTAGTAGCCTAATATTTTTTCTAATTTAGTAGCTATAAAGAGATGTTAAGATGTTAACGAGTTTCATGAAGATTTCAGTGATGTCTAATGGCATCTGAATAACAGCAAAAAAATACACATTATGTCAGACGGAAGTTGAAATAAAATACCAGTGTAATTTAGTGAAACATCAATAATTATTTGAACGTCAGTTAACTAATGAAGGGATTTTGTAGCTAAAAAAATTACTCAAAAAGGAAGTGAAGATGGAACAAAAAATTAATACAGAAAGTTTTTACAATTTTACATGACCATTGATGGGTAGCTAATGATTAATTAATTACTTTGACTTTTTCAATTATGCTACAAGAAGGATAACGTCTTGGTCATAATTAGCTTAACTAATGAGACACATCGATGAATATTTACCGCGCATAGTAAAATAAAATTAGAACTATGGTATGAAAAATCTTACACGTCGAGATGTCTTACTGAAGGTAAAAACACATAAAAAAATCGTAACATCTTAAGTTCGGAAACAAGGGAATTATTTTAATGGAGTTACATGAAGTATATTACAAGTAACTCATTTCTAGAATGAATTATTATACCGTCTGTAAAAGTAGTAGGCAGTGTTTGGTGTAATGTTAAGATACCCGCAGTGGAAAAAGTGCACTTAGGTATGCATTTGATAAAAGATAGTTTTTACATTACTACAAATGAAGCGAAAAATAACACACTTTTTTAGATGTACTGTGTACTTTGATTTGAAGATTTATTATTTGAAATACCACATCCACCCATGTTATTAGTAATATATCACTAGAAAACGCCATCTAAAATTAAAAACAAATATACAAATACCAAAAGAATGTGTAAATTATCAAATACTGTAACTAACAGTAATGAAAAAAGATAAATTACATAAACTGAATACTGAACAAATAAACCATATTCAATTCGTTATCAAGATGAAATAACTTGCTGTAGTATCTGGTGCGGAAATACACTACTCAGCCATTTTACAAGGAAATAATACTAGAACTATGTTTTCACAAAATACGTAAAAACATCGCGTAAACTATTATAAAATAAAAAAAACAAAGTACTCTTAAATAAAAACTAATATGTAACAGTAAAACTTTTTTACCAGTTAGCCAGTGAATTCATTTTACCCAATCTACAACACTGCAGCCAACAGTACATTCAAAACCAAATATAACTGAAAACCGGTAGTGTTTATTTTGCCTTGCATTAGTTCAACAAATATTTACTTGGGGGATTGGACATGGACGTTATGTAACATACACATAGTGAAATATACAGACACAATCACACCCACGTAAAAACACTTATATAACAACTAACAAATACTTTTTTAGAGGTTAAAATAAACAAATTTAAAAATGATTAAAACTAAACATGAAATGTAATAAAGTGAAGCTTACAAAACCATTCGATACAAAACTGTCCTACAAAACACTTTTGTACGACAGAGTTACATTACAATGTACACCATCTGTATAGTTACACACATTTATGCCTAACATTAACAAACAAATTCTCATTTCGGTGAAATCGCTCAAAATTTCATCAATGCTGTTTAAATTTTGTAATGTGTACAAACTTGTATAACACAGTGTATATGTTCATTTGCACTTTTTTACAACAGCTTATCTGAAAAAAACCGAATTATAAAATGCTTTCTACAGGTAAGCTACACTGGTTAATGAGATGCACTGTTTGACCGAACTCTGGAGGATACTGTTCCTCAAAATTAAATTATTTTCTAAATAAGTAAAAATATAACATTACAACGACATGCTGGTTTAAGGTACAACAACCAGAAAATAACCAAAATCATAAACGTATTTTATAATTTTTTCTTATACCGTTTATTTTACTGGATAATTTGTTGCCCCTACATAAAAGAAAAATTAAACAAAGTAGCAAGAAACATTTAAAAAAGTTAGAAAAACATTTAAATTATTTTTCAATCAACCTCCTCGACAACAGCAAGGATACTCACAGACTGATCGTTTTAAAACATTGGACTTACCTTTACAATTTTGTAAATCATTTCATTTTTTCTACTAATCATTATTGTCTCCATCATGGTTGTCGTCATCATCCTCACCTTCATTTACTTAATATTTCAAGTTATTGTGCAAAGTTTAGAGTCAAGTTTAGTTTTGACTTTCGTTTAGAGTTAGTTTCTTCGAAACACAATACTGAGTTTTTTATTATCATTCAAAAAAGTCATTACTCAGACTTATTTTTATTGATTAAATTTCATATTTACATTTATAAAAAACAGATTAAAAAGAATTAAACCTTGTTAAAAACAATAATGTCAGGGCTTGGAAGTTTTCGAAGTCAAAACCCACAGTAACAGTCATATAATCCACTGTAGTCGCTAATAACCAAGGAGTTAATGCCACTTCAAATAAAACAAAAAAATCTGGTGTGAAAACTCACACAACTTTCTCTTGCCAATGCAAATAATTGACAATAGCCTATAACCTAACATTTGTAATAAAACATTAGAAATAAACAAAAAACTAACATCAATAAACATAACCTAAATTTAATCATGAGTGAAAGACGCAAAATGAAAATCAACCTGTTTGGCTTAAAAATACGGAAAATCACTCTTTCTCGCTAAACTAGGCTCTGTAAAGAAAAATACTTTATAAAAGTTGTAGATCTTTTAATTTCCTATTAATTTGGTTTTATACACTTTTGTCGTAAAATGCATGCTAAAGCTGAAATCATAAAAACTCGGTTTTTTACACTATTACGTAAGAAAAAAACAGAATATCGGTAATTACCGCTAAACTAAGCGTTATACAAAAAAATGTTAAATAAGAGTTGTAGATCTTTCAATTCTCTACAACTTTTATTATATACATTTTTGCGCTAAAATGCATATTAAAGCAGCCATCTTAAAAAACAATTTTTTTACGTGAAAACAGCCTCTCTACGAATTTCAGCAGACATGGCGCCTACCCTATCTTGTAAAGCATAAAAAATGCGGTAAATGAGGCGATTTAAAAAAAATCGTAGGAGCCGATTTTGACAAAATCGCAATTAAGTGAAAAATGACACAAATAAACTATTCCTTTGGTTAACCGATTCGGATGTAAATGTTCGTGTCGGGTCCTCTAGTGGAATCTAATTTAAGTTTCAAGTTTCAAGTTCGTACGATGTTCCGTTCTTGAGATATTCTGTTCACACGCACACGCAAGACACACAAACCAATCGCTAAAATTATTTTTTTTTGTGTTCAGGGGGTCTGAAAAAGTGTAGATCCGGTGAAAACTCGATTTTGAAAAATCGACATGAAAACAATACTTACTTTCCTATATATTCATATAGGCAAGAGAAAGAAAAAAAAGCCCATTACAGGCAGGTGGAGTGTTAAATTATTTGCACCGATCTGCTAGTTCCAGGGTTACAAAAATAGTTCTGTTTCTTATCACATGGTCTGCCTATTATATAAGTGAAGCATTTAAGAACAGAAGATGTAGAGGTGTAAAAGACACTAGTCAGAGTTATCTCCTCTGAGAGTAATGAATTTTATTTTACAGCCAGACCTGTGGTGAATGAAGTAAAGGTGTCATTTGCAGGGTGGAAAGTAGATGCTTTTCAGAGGGCCTGGAATGCTGATAAGCATACTTTTCCACTCAGTGAAGAAGGCATGGTAAACCACCTCACTCCTCGTTTTACTAGGTAAAGCCTCTAGAGGTTTGAACCAGCCTTTCGGCTGATGACCTAAACAATAAGTAAATAAAAGTAATATGTTTCATTACTATTGGTAATACTTTTCTTTGACAATATGAACTTTTTATTGTTTTTCTTTTCATACTTTAGTACATTTTACGTTCATTGGTTATCCAAATTTAACATTGCTGAATGCTGTATTTTATATCGTGCACGTTCTTCTTAATTGTAATGTAATATCAAAGTTATGTCATCTTTTGGTTGTTCTCTATAATACAGAAATGTTAAAAATAAAATACAAAAAAATAAAAAAGTAAATAAAATAATAACATTAATGTTCATAAAATAATAAAGTTTTATGCGATACATGTACACAAAGTTTCTTTTGGTAACTAAATAAAATTGTTCATTCTTAAGTTTTTGACATTCACACTCAAATATGTTTATATTAACAAAATGCTATTACCCTATTTTATTTGAAAGTTAAAATCACACAATCATAACCGCCCTGGTAGATCCAGTGCAGTAGCACGTTTTAGTTTATTCACGTTGTTACTATTGTCCAACAGATTTAACGCTAGATGATTTATGTGGTTATTTAGTTGGTTGATATATTTACAGCTGTAACTAGGCCTACTTATAACTTCACGAACCGTTTGCTCATCCAAATCTGGATATATGTCAGAGTTGGTAATTTACCACGGCACATTCAATGTGGTTCGCGGAGCTTTCGGTTGAAACCGTTGCCAAGCTTGATGTTGGAATTGGATGCTGTACATTATTATTTATAATGTTAATAAATTATCAAACGTGAGTAGATGATAATAGTTTGTTTGTTATTGATATTATTTATTTTAAATTTCACAAGGAATTAGAAATACCTTACAGCACGTATCAAAAAAGAAGTGCACCCTTATCTTGAATTGTAATTTATTCTGATTAATGATAAAGAAGAGAAGGATCTTGCAGCATAAATAGAGGATGAGCAAAGTAAAATAAAGTTAACTGGTGAGTTAAGAGGAAAAGTTTGATGAATTTTAAAACTACACTTTTAATCAGGGTTACCAACAGTTTATAATTTAAGTAAGAAAATATATCTTTAAAAAAAGTAATTATGAAGTACAGTAGAAAAGAAAAAGAGAAAAGAGGGAACATTCCGTGTTAAGTAAATTAGAGGAAGTAATTGTGGCTGGCAGGAATAAATTTCTCAAAGGAGAGAGGAAGAAAAAAGAAAGAGTGAACCATCGGCAGAGAAATGGAAGCCGGGCGGATTTACGTTGGAATGGGAAATTGCTGTGGACGGGGAATGGAGACCAAGCAACCGATTCTTCTCAAAGAAACTAAATTGGCCCATCGATAAGACGTATACGCCTAAAGAACAAGCATCAACTACGTTCACCCCGACAGCAACCTCGGATAGCGTCTATCCCCGCTGCACAATAAACCCTTTACCATCCAAAAACAAAAATCTATCTTCCAGCTAATGTAGGTAGTTTAACTGAAAAATCTTTTAATGTATAATACTTTTGATGAAATTTGTATCTAAAAGTTATCAGAGAAAAGCAATAATTAATGTATGTTAAATAAAATATTTTAACAAGGAAAAACTTAAGCGTTCACATTAATTCACATAGCAATTATTAATAAAAACTTCTCTACTTCATCACTCATAGCTGTATAGATTTTGTTTATAATTAGTATCTAGTCAATAACAACTTGTTCACAGAATACAACTCAAGTTGTTCATAGAATACTTAAAATTAATTAGTAATTTGAAATTGGACGCATTTGAACCGAAATATCAAATTTCCTTCCCTTACCGTAACATTGAGCCGCGATCAACAAGATTGTACACTAATCACAAAATTATTTATCCCAAAATATTATTCTTAATTATTCGTGTAGACCCTATATCCGGAAAAACCTTAATTTCGAAAAATTAACATGAAAACAATACTTACCTTCCCTGTGTATTCAAATAGGGCAAACGAAAGTAAAAATATAAGTTCGTTAAAACTGAATTTCACTTGCTACAATAAATTTAAATAAATAACACGTACGTAATTATAATAACGAAGTATGCCTACAGTGAGTGAGTATTGCATTTACTGAGACTAAGTGCAAACAAAAACAGTAAACCCTATTTTAACGGTTATGAAACCATGACTTCCAAATGAAGTTTTGGTGCTGTTTACACATTTATGAATTACTGGGTTAATTTTATATTCCGTCAGGTGTCAGCTAATACTCAAAATTTATAGCAGATTCTCTTTGTGAATTGCCGTGTTTTCGTAATTATGAATTATGTTTTATTTCAGTAAGGTAAAAAAATCGCTAAAATATAAAAAATAAAATAAAAATACATCACATAATTAAACAAATGGAAAAACAAAGTTAATGCACAAAAATAATTTATAAATTTCGCTGGAAAATAATGTTCAGTATTTTTTTCAAAGTAAACAGGGCGCCATTGGAATAGAATATTTAATCAAACAACGTAATTAAAAATGAATGAACTTTACCTTAAATAAATTTTTACAATATGATGCAGCAGATATAATGTTTTAAGTAGGCTAACGTAAAATACGAAATTCAAAATAACTTTACTAATTATAAACCCACCTCTCCAAATTGCTTTCTCGTTGATTCCTTTGGTATTTATGTAGTTAGAAAATAGTTTCTGATAATTCTACAGGTAGATTGGTTTAACGCATTCAGAAATTATAAGTTGGTTCAAAATTTCATAGTAACAATTTCACAGCAACAAGACTGTGGAATATTTCTAAATCAAGCATTCTTGGATGTGGGCTTGAGATTTTGAACTTTCAATGAACTCTAATAACTTAATTTCTTATTTTTCTGAATTAAAGAATAAATTGTGAGTAATGTATTAAATGTAGTAGTATGGGCATTAGAAAAACCCACAACAGTTTGCTTTCTTTTCTTTAAATTATATTTGGATTCCCCCAACGGCAATATAATTAGCGACTAATGGGAATCAAACCCGGAACCTTCAACTCGTAGGCTAGCTTCCTAACCACTACACCACGTACACAGCCGTTTTCTTATTATATAAGTTTTATAACAGATTCAAGTACATTGAAGTTACTTAATATAACACTACTTTTTGATCACTTCGAAAGTGTAACAACGTTGCAAGAAATTAATATTTTAAGAATCTAGACGGAATTACAAATACAAGTCTTAGTATTGGAATAACCATTAACTAAATTTTGTTGGCGAATTATTCGATTTGGTATTCAATTTTCTTCAGATCTTATAACTTAAAACATTCTGTTTTGTTCCACTCTAGTTTCTTGTTTATGTAAATAATTTTTTGTTTCTAAATAAACAATTATACATAAGGTAATAACTTATTACCGATAATCTAAGGTAATACAAGGTATAAATATACATTTATACCTCTCTAAATCACCATATATGTTTTTTAAGTAGATTAAATTATATTTCTAAATACTGTGTAAATTGTGCAGTTGATTTTAATTATTTTACTTAATTTTATTTTAATAAATTGATTAGAATTATATATATATATATATATATATATATATATACATACATTTTTTAGGAAACAATTAAAAAGTGTTATTGGGGTACAATAACTATTTCCTTAAACATCCATCAATCTATATGAAGGAAATTGCAACGGAACATCACTAGTTTAATAAAATATTAAAAGGATGTAGCCTATCTAAAACAAAAAATAGCCTACACATGATAATGTTACTAAAAAAATTAAAACTATACGTATTGAAAAACATACATTTCAAAAACTTCCTTTACAAAAAGGAACTAGTGTTAATGACGTCTACTACGACACATGTTTGTATACTAGTTACCATATGTTTATTTATACTATTAAAAAGCCACAATGTACAAATCATAATTTAAACTTGTAAAGTGTTTTCATTGATAATTTTTCCTGTACGCTGAAAATAAGTTTCTAAGCAGGAAATCCTGTACAGTAACATAATCAACCTAAATACATATTTCATTTTATTAGAACATTAAAAATCGTAAAAAACAGTGAAGCTGATATCCAAAGATCCACTTGATGAAATGTATAGTAAACTTCGTTCAAAAAATAAATTGTAAAACTTAGGAGACACTTTAATATGTAACGTAAGATAATTAGTCCATAAGAATGTTAACTTCAGTCTAAAATTTAATAAAACACTTAATTAAGTAATATAATCACATTAAATTCTTGTTAAAACGGACCTGATTAGACCGGGGCCAGTCCGGACACTCGAAAAGTAGGGTTAACTACGAAACACAATTTAAGTAGTATGAAGGGCGTAATCGCTATCCTGAATTGAAAGACTATGCAATGAAAAGTAAGACTATGCAATGAAAAGTAACCTGTGTGTAAGTAAGAATATAAAAATACTGTACTACTCACTTTACTTTAAGCACTCATTCTAACTCACGTGCTTCAACATAAAAGAAAACACGAAAAAATATTTTTGGTGATCGCCGACTTTTAAGAAAATCAATAAAACTCTGATTTTTTCCTGTTTGTTAAAATTTAGCTGGCCGTAGCTACATCTTTGTCATAATTTTATTTTAGCGTATCAGAGAAATTATAACCTCAAGGAAATGTACGCATTTTAGCAATAAATACTTAAATAATACAGAAGACTAAGTTTCAGAATAAACTAATTAAGAGTACGAAAAATTTTCCAATCACAGTTTCGCCATGATGTCAAAATCATTAAAAACAACTAAAGTTCAGTTCAGATTAATCAGATCTGGTTAAACACAAAAACCACTGTAAATATTAACTATTAATATTAAAGAGTTTATACTTCTTTTCAATTAAAATATTTTAATTTCACCAATAATTTATTGAAAACCAACAACAAAAATGTGTAACTGACCGTATAACTAGCAATATTAATGGAAATAATGCGATTTTAATATAACTTAATTTTAAAAGATATAAAGTTAAACTTCAGGTCATTAACGGAAAATATTGTGGAGATAAACGAAAACTAAATGTTTACGAAATCACAGTGAAGTGATGTTCCTAAAAAAAGATGAAACAATTGTACTTAAGATGTTTCATTTACAAATAGAGTTAATTTAAATACTGCTTGTTTAAATCCCCAGACCATGCTGTAAAAAACAAAAATATAGTAGTTACATTCTTTACTGTTACATCTTGAATTATATTTTCTACAGGTTAATATTATAAAATAATATTATAACAGAAAAAATTATCCAGTTAATTAATTTCCCAAGATTATAATCTACATAAAAATATGCTACCGATGAGAAAAACCCGTAAGTGTATTGTGGTGCAATATTAAATATAGCGAAGGGCAAGTTTAATTCAGCCAGTAACACTTAATGAAATGTTGTTATAAAAGGGTTGGAATGGGTTGCAATGAGAGGGTTTTTGTTATCAGTTGATGGTGGAACGAGTTGAAGTGAATCTGGAGGAAGAGAGGACGGATCGAGGAGAAACACAGAGGCGGAGCACGGGAGAAAAGAGGGGCAGATGGTATTAAGTGACAAATTAATAAAGCCAAGAGACGCCCCCTGCCCGGACATGCAATTAACACTGGGTCGGGGGTCGGTTGAAGGGAGGATATGCTAATGGCGAGCTCGAGCCTAACGAGAACCCCGCATATATTAGGGGGTGAACCACCCTTCCAGTTATTGCTAGTCCATTAACATCTAACTCTCGGGGAAAAACACCTCTCCATATTCACCACATCACTCCGCTGCTTTGGTGTTCCTTATAACATCCATCTTGTTTGTGTGTCTTGCGAAACCAACAAGCTGCATATATTTTAGCCTACTTGTTAACGGACGATGCTGGGTAACTTTATATTTTAACACCACCGAATAATTAAACAATATACTGTACTACTGTGCTTAAGGATTACATTACTATCATAAAAAAATTCTCATCACAACTACTCTAGCTTAAACTTTAAACCAACAAACCTACTAAAATTAATTACTTAGACAAACTAATACGATATAGAATTTTAGGAAAACTAATTTATGCTATTGTTATAAATCATAGTTGAAAAATTAATTATAAAATTATTATAAAGATGAACGTGAAAGTTAAAATTAACCAAATCTAAGTTTTAAAAATGCAATATTGTTTTTGAAATAAAATATTATTAGTGGTATTACTTTTTGGATCTATTAGAAAAACTTATTTAATAATGTCTTTAAGAAATTACATACAGATGTACGGTTATGTATATCCCACGGATCATTAAAGGTTTAGGTCACTGAAGAGGGGTTCCAGATAATCACAATAACTTACATTTAGCTGCAGAAACACGCTGATTCTTTTCAAAGAAATTTAAATAAGTAAATAATCGTTTATGAACACGATACCAATGAAATTAGCCGATTAAAAGAAACCGACGTAAACACAGGTTTGCAGATTTCCATTTCAAAGATAGAAGTGATAAAAAGTGCCATAAAATGTTCCAAAAAGACCGTGAAAACACAATACAGAAAAATGAAGACCGCAGATGTTAAATATCTTGGTAAAATCAACAAAAAAACGGAACTGATAAACTGTTGTTCGAGGGGAGAAAACGTAAATTAGAACGATTGAACTTACAAAATAAAATAAATACTTCATAAAATCTTTCCATAACGCACAAGGAAGACACTATAAGATACTTGTAAAGCGGGTCATCTTAAACAGCAAGAAAATCGCAAATGTAATGGGAACAAAAAACCAAGACACAGAAGACTAACAAAAACCGAGACAGAAAGAAAAAATTAGAAAAACATTTACAGCTCAAGAAAATCACAATAGAGCTTTACATGAGCTTTTGTTGCCTACATGCAACAAAATTGAAGACCTGGAAGTAACAGTTGGGAAAAGACGTCTAAAATTTTATAGATCACGATCTATAGGGGCTTCATTAGCTCTTTTAATTGACTCTAGAACTACAGGAGTTAGTGTTTTTAAATAGAAAAAAAAATCGGGTGTGAAACACTCACACGACTTTCTCTTGCCTATGTAAATGATGAATCATATAATCTGTGTTTAATCATGAGTAAACAATAAAAAATAAAAAAATTAACCTAATTTTAATCATGAGTGAATTACGCAAAATGAAAAATAAACCTCCATTCGACTTAAAGTACGGAAAATCAGCAATTTGCTTCTAAACATGGATCTATAAAAAATGATTAAAAAAAGTTATAGGGTTTTTAATTTACTATAACTTTTATTTTACACAATTTTGTCATAAAATGTATACTGAAAATGGAATCTTAAAAAATCCAATTTTTTACAGATTTTAGTAAAAAAACAGCAAATCACAAATTGTCGCTACATTCAGTGTCATACAAAAAATGGTAAAAAAAAATTGTAGATTTTAAAATTTTTCACAATATTAACTATACACTTAACTATATGAACACAGTATTAACTATACACTTTTGCTATAAAATGCGTATAAAGGCTGGAATCGTAAAGAAAAATAAATTATACGAGAGAACAGTCTTCACAAAAATTTCAGCAGATATGGCTCTTACACTATATTTATAGTATAAAAAATGTAGTAAATGAGGCGATTTAAAATCATAGGAGCCTTTTTTAAAAATTGCAAAATATTGAAAAATTGCACGCATAAACTACTCTACTTCCGGTTGACTAATTTTAATTAAAATGTTCGTGTCGGGTCCACCAGTTGTACCTAACTTAAGTTTCAAATTTCAAGATCGTACGATATTCCGTTCTTAAGATATTTTGTTCACACACACAGACCAATGGCTAAAAACATGATTTTTGGGTTCAGAGGGTCTGAAAACGTGTAAGTATATCCGGTAAAAACTCGATTTCAAAAAATCGACATAAAAACAATACTTTTCTTCCTGTATATTTATATAGGGCAAGAGAAAGTAAAAAGTAATATAAAAGTTTAATGTGATATAAAAAGACAGTCTGGATTGAAAACTTCATAGAAAAGAATCTTCTGAACAAAAATGTTCTTGTAGGTGAAAAGTAAAAATCTAGAGATGAAAATGGGCTGAAGAAAGTAAAGCTAAACAGTATGAAAAATTAAAGAACTTCTGGAAAATTGAAGAATTAAACAAGACGAAATTTTATTTGCTTGGTTCTTGAATAACTAAAATGTAAAGATCGGCAGGATTACAGGTGCTTTATCCAATAAATAAATAATATAACAAAGTAATGACTATAAATCTTTATTATAAAATAAACACCCACGCATATGGTGTATGTTTGTGCAAAAGTTTAGACATACATACGGTGCGCACATTCCAGCCCCTATAAACCGCAATAAAGTGGTGAAGTGCTGTACAGCTAGTATAAATGGAAATAGGGAAAAGTGATAGATGCTGGTGGCACTGGATGCGGTGGCATGGCTGCTTGTGCACGTGTTCTTTTGAGGGTATGAAAATATCGTCGAAAGTGAGAGCACGAGTAAAAAGCAAAAGGAAACGAAGGAACGAGAGTCGGGTTAAGGGAAAAAGTAGAGTAAGTTTGGAATTACTTACTGAAGTGATGGTTACATAGAATAAAAGGGATGGAAAAGAGTAGAGAACAGTAAAGATGGTGATAAATAAAGACAGAGAGAGAGATCAGTCGTCGTTGTTGGGGGGCACCGCCACCACATCACGACTACTAGAGGGAACGCGTGTGCGTTAGGACGTGTTGAAAACTCCCGACTCATTTATACCGCAAGAGAAAATTATTATATTTTCAAGAACAAATACAACTTTGCAATGGAGTAAGAGGAAGCGGCATAACACAGAAATCTCCCCTCGTGTGCTACCGGTCTTAACTTTTCCATTCCAGTCACAAGAGAATTTACCCTAACCTAACCCACATCTCCTAAATGTAACCACTATTAAACTTATCATGCTCTAATTAATTATCCTAAGAGTAACTTATTTATAATAATTTTATGTCAATAAATAACAACTCAATGTAAGACACAGCACAACTGATGATGAATAAATTAATTTCGAACACATCGATCATCATATTATTTCTGTACATAAATAATACACAAAAATTTGTTTTCAGTCAAAATACCCATTTACGAAAAACAGAACACTAAAATTACATAACGTCATGAAGTTCTCTCAAAAACCTGTTTAGATCTACCAATTATATTATACTTTTGCTAATCACAATTTTGACGGTCTGGGTTCTAGGTTTGTAACTGTTTATAACCAGTTTTAACTGTGTATAACCTGTGTGTAACTAAACCCACAAGAAATACAATATTTTCATTTGAAATTCACAAAAAGCAGTAATTACTCGCTCATAATTATAAGTATTTGTTTTTGTATTACAAACAAAAGTACTTTATTACGATAATACGCCAGTGTTTCAGTAAAACCCATTAGATATAAAATACTGACTTGATAGGAGTTTTGAGAATAGTCTGCACTACAAACCCTTGTTACTAGTGTTTATTTTGAAAAAAATAAGAAATCTACGCATAAAAATTATAAATAGCATATAAATATAAAAACAGCAAATATAAAGCATATAAAATATATAAACAGAATATAAATTCAGTAGTGAAGTCATACACTAACATCACTAACACTAACATCTATGGCATTACTGGGAAGTTAAATAATCGGAATAAACGGCTAATATGCATAACAATAATACAATATTATATAAATTCATAAAGTTTAAATCGTATAATGAAATATACATAATCAATATATATAATTTATTATTTATGAGTCAGTCTGGTTCAAGAAATGTAATATATTCGATAAAAAATGTAGTACTGTGGTAAAGGGATATCGTAACATACACTTTAGATATTAAAACTAATGTTTTAATGGATTAATAATGTTTTTACAAAGGAAATTGTAAAAAAATTATTTTAATATTAACAGCAAAATAGATGAAGTATAATAAAGAAAGCTTACTGTATTATTTCTTCAAAAGCTTGTATGACGCATCTTACGGTAAATTGTTAACTATTGATCAATGTCCAACACTATTTTCAAACACACTAAAGAAATAAAACTGAGTTTTTAAAAGCAGAAAAAGACCTGACCCAGGCCGGGGAAGAAGACGTGATATAGTAGTGTACTGTTTAGTAAATATGATTAGAAATCACTCAAATATTCACAAAACTCGAAACAAAATTATAATGTAACGATAAAATTATGACAAAATGGTTATTTTTCAACCTGATACATATGTACATAACGGTGAATTAGAAAAATTTTAGACATGTATCTCATTTTAGTAAACAGAAAGGAAAAATGTAAATCTAGTATTTTGTCATAAAGGTTAGAGTGCAGATATTATTTAAAAATTTTCTCGACTAGTTCTTTCATAGTTAACATAAGTCAGTTTCTTAACATAAAATCTCCGATGTAGTATTATATAATAGACAATTAAATGATAAAATATAACAAAAAATTTCCGTTAAAGGTTAACTCTGTCAGTTAGAGCTTCATATTTTCCACAACTACAACTGACACGAGTTTTAAATGCATGAGTTTAAAATACAGATTCCAGAACTCCTTAAATCTCTCCATATTTTTCCAATAGAACAGTTTACCCTAATATTTCTGTGTAAGAAATAGATTAATTTTTTTCTACTAAATCCGAAAGTGAGTCTCAAGTCGATTAAATGCATGACTAAAACAGTATTGAAACACTATAATACACATACACTCTAAAACAACTATCAAGCTATTTAGTTGGCAGTAATCTACTGCAAGAAGTAGGTCTTGGATTCGATTCTAGTGAAAAATTTCTGCTATTCCACTTATTGATTTAATAACAATTTTAAATTGTGCCATAAAAAAACTAATAATAAATAGAATGTACATACCTTGTGCTAGACGTCCATTTGGTGGTATGTCAGAAACTGCCTGGAAAAGACAAAAAATATTCAGTCAATATAAAGTTATGGTGTTTATTTTTATTGTAATACATATAAAAGGAGTATTATTTTTATAGTTTAAAAGCAGAAAATTGAAAGAGTACTGTTACTGTTTTTGTCCAGTTTTCCGAATGCCACTCACATTAGGATTTAATATATTTTTACCCAGGTTTAAAAAAAATACAATACATTGACAACGAAAATGATAAATAGGGAGAAAGGGTTTTTAGGGAAAACAAAGGATTGTACAACCGACTGATTATTATCACAAATGGCTATGAAATGAAATGCAATAAACGATCCAATTGTTTTGTATTTCATTAAGGGATAGTGGAGTAAGAGGAAATCGGGGGAAATACATATAGACATAAGCTCGTCGGTCAACCAACTAGTAGGATGCAGATGAGGCTTGTCAGTGGCATTAATAGTCCGCATAGCGTATGTGACAAAGACAGAGCTACAACAGAATAGGAACGAGAACACAGGGTACTATGTGCGCCCTTCAATTTATTTTCACATACCGACAAACCGATTGGCCCGCGTTAAGGCCTAACCCATCGTTTGTGCGGCATAATTTGTACATTGTGTTCTGCATTGCAATAAAATGCATTGAATTGAGGCCATTCAAAATCGAACAACAAAGCGTTACTAGGGGGAATACTGCACTAACATTTTGTCAGCCTATTCAAGATTATAGGTCCAATAACATTCGAAACATTTTAAGTGCAATGAGATATTCGGAATGTACATACAGAATTAATACGGATAAACTAAAAGGGATAAAGGGATTCAATGACATTTGTATGTGACCCGATAATCGAGCAAAATAGTAAACACTTCATAAAAAGAGAAAAGTAAATTGTAAACCTCACACACAGAAACACTGCAAAATCAGTTCATTACAATTAGGCAGCCAACGAAGAAAAACAATGGACGTTTTACAAAACAGAAAAAGTTAAATAACAAAACAAAGTAATGAAATAAAATTGATTGTAAAACTGAATTTAAATGAAAAAGATCACACAATCGTGCATAACAATGTAATACTATTTTTACAAATAACGTGATAAATACATGAAACAATAGTTTATTTAGTCATTATTTTAATAACAATCATACATTTTTATCTTAATTACGTCGAAAAAATTATATATTTTTTCTTATAATAAAAGTAATGTAACAACCGAGAATATAAAAATATAAATATAACAACCAAGATTTATTCATCGGAGCAGCTCTTTCAAGAATTATCTGTGCTTGATGTCCGCCAAATATTTGCGAGGGAAGCACTTATTTTCCTTAATAACAATATAAACCTTATTTCCAACAAAAACATTACAAAGAAAGTAAAATCTAGACATCATCTTTGGAGTAGCGGCAGAGCGTAACTTAAAGTCGATCCAGGGCTTTTAATCAAAATTCTTACGACTTGCTTCTAGCGAACTTTTTATGTAAACAATAAAACCCTTCGCGATGATCTCAAAATTCCGACAATAAAGGAACTAACCACGTCCTTATACAGTCAATTTTGCGAGCGATTAGATGAGCATCTAAACCAACTAGCCCTTGACCTAGCTGCAAGGAACTTCCCAACTGTGCAACGTGTAAAGCGTAAATGAAGCAGTGACCTCTTGGTCTGAATAACGGATAACTCTCGTAGCTATAAACGTAGAATGTACCACTGGGTACGTCTTCTTAAATTAAAATTTTCCACCGCCCGTTAAATATCATATTTGGAAATTGTGCAGCCAATGTACAGTACTGCAATAAAAATTACAACAAAAAAAGAAATAATCTGTTACACGTGAAATTAACATTAGTCCAACTTATATTTTATATTGTATTTTGAATATTTTTTTCTAGCCATAATTACAATTAGTTATAAATGTATCATATATTAAGTAGGTATAGTTTTATTAATTTTGAACTATAAGTAGCTAAAATAGTAGGCCTATAAATAAATTATTTATGAATAAATTGTGTATAACGAATCATTTAGTGCAATATGATAGTTTTTAGTAAACAATTATTTAGTATTATAATGTAGTATGTAATTTATATTTTTATGATAATTGTAAACTTTAGAATAATACTAATTGTAGTCTATTCCCAAAAAAGAGTCAACGGCCCTAAAAAAATGAATAAATAAATAAATCGTCGTCAATTATGGATTAGGCTGTAATTGAGCCTGCTCCGGCATCCATCTCTTTCTCGGTCTCCCCAATCCTCTTGTACCCCTCGGTTCATAACAGAATGCACTCAAAAGGTAGACTGTCCTGTTTTCTAAATAAATGATCTGTCTATTGTCTTTTATATTTCGTGATGAGCTCATTTAGTGGTTGAGTTCCATATTCCTCTCTTATCACCTCATTCCTGATGTAGTCTTGTTCCGTGCCTGTCCACTGGAGGGCCTGGAACTAAATGGAGTAAGGGCTGACATAACATTTTGTGAAACAAGATGAGAGGCCTCAACCCCGGCACGGCGCATCCCGATGGATGATAAAGAATGCTCCCGTAGATATCCAGGACAGGTGTGAATAAGATACGAATATCTTTAATCATTCACTAAATAAGCACCCGCGAATCAACTGAGGCAATAAATAAAACAATCAACGGCTCTAAAGACGGATGAGGAGAAGATTCCCAACGACGGAAGAACGTGGAGGAGTAAACCCTGAGAGTAAATCCTGTTGGTTTGGAAACAGTGAAGTGGGAGTCCCTTCATCAAACTAGTTCAACGCAGCGTTCGTACTGCGGCCTGCGGACTTCAGTACTACTGCCATCAATTCTACACTAATATTATAAAGACAATGCGTGTTTCTTGGGCAGGCTAATTTCCAAAACTACTGAACGGATTTTCACGAAATTTTGAGACAATATTCGTATTTTTTTATTTTTTATTTTTTGCTAGTTTGGTCTCAATAAACCACTTTAGTCAGTTTAGAAGCCTTTAGCTTGCTATGCTACTCCTTTAAGCATTCAGAACGGTTTTGGAGAACTTCCTCTAAATAAACCCGTACCGGTCTTTTAGGTAAAGTTGTAGTAAGTCTAATGGTCTGGTCTTTCATTATCTGTTTGTATTTGGGTGATTTTTCATCTAAGTATTCGTATTTATATTAACTAAATGTTCGTATTTATATTCACAGCAATATTTTATTTTTAAATTTTCAAAAATGATAACCCTAAGGGCCTTATGAAGATCTTAATAATTATGTGTGTCTGTGTACTTGTAAATACGTATTGCTGTTGAAGTAGATGAAGGTGTCTGATGAAGGTGAGAGACGTACGCGGGGGTAATTACCAAAACGTCGTGGTGTATGCATGTGTATGTGCGTGTGTGTGTGTGTGTGTGTGCGCGCGCGCGCGTGTGTGAATGTACGTATGTATGTTGGAGTATACAGTCGATCTAGCAGCACACAACTTTTGATAGATATTTACTTAAAAAACATTGATTAGGTCCTACACGTGTTTCGCGTGCGATGTCGTGCGAGCCATGCTAGTAATAAATAAATAAACTCACCATTACTATGATACATCGAACAAGAATATTTACTTCTACGAGGTCGCAAAAATGTTATACTAAAGACAATTTTGTTACCTAGTGCCTAAGTTACAAAATTTGGTACTCGTAATTTTCACCAGACATAATAAAATATAAAAAAGCATTAATCATGAGATCAATGAAAATATATAAAGAAACTCGGCGCACACCTTGAGCGCAATTGCCAGTAATATTATATTAATCTGCATTGTGTCCTAATATTGCACAAACTGACGTACATCTGACAATGGTGTTTTTTAATTACTGATTTTGTGACTTTTATTTTAACAGTGTTAACATCACAGTAGTTTCTATCTAATTAAAAAATACAATTGGTGGCCTGCTTAGTTAGATATAGGAACAAAAATGCGGAAAAAATTAAAAGTCGAGGGTTTTGCTAA
This sequence comes from Catonia carolina, assembly GCA_035578175.1. NCBI lineage: Eukaryota > Metazoa > Arthropoda > Insecta > Hemiptera > Achilidae > Catonia > Catonia carolina. The sequence goes on from JAQMRL010000002.1 coordinate 91,294,223, forward strand.
AAGTGAATAACTAGTACACTCACTCTGCTCTAGTTATCATTTATTTCTAGCGCTACAATATTTAAAATTATCACTAACGTTACAGAATATAACATTGTAACAAGAAATATTTTATTATTTACTTAAAAGCACAACTTTAAATTAAAAGTACAATATTAAAAACTAAACAACACCATATTTCTTTAAAAATACGTACGCCAAGTTTAACAATTGAAATGCATTTAAAACTTAGGTACAGTAATTTAAAATAAATTGAATTACATGTAAATTATAGTATTACAAACAAAATGATATTAATAATTTAAATAACATATTCTGATTAAGAAATATGTAGGTTATTTAAACAAAGTGAAGATGGAAATATCGTAATTGTAAACAACAATAAGAAGAAAAATTACTTTTCATATTTTAATGAAGATATAAAATATAATTTTAGAAATAAGATTTATAATAAAGTACAACAGAAGAATAAGGAAGAAATGTTGTATTACAGGAGAAATAAATGAAACTCCGTAATTGTATTAGCGTGTAATAGTTCTATAACAAAATTGTGGATACAGCAAAATTCCCTCCTTTCCATTTCTACTTGCTCCTAAATCTCCCTTTTACGTACACTGTCTCACTCTCGCTGTTTCTACTCCACTAAGTTATGCTTATAAAGTTTTAAACTTACTTACTTCCACAAGTTACAGAAGTTTGGCAACCCTTTTGCTGTTCAACATTCGTGAAGCAAATAATTTTCTTAACATTATGAATATCTGTGTTTCTACGTTGGCCCAATACATTTTTTTATTATAACTGAACAAAGGAATGTTATTTTTCGATTTAATTACACGATGTAAGATGAGAAAGTTAAATTTTTTACACTACATAATTAGACGATACTTCAACCAATTCATATAAAGTTATTTAAAATAACTTTATTCAACAATATTAATATTTTTATTCAGTTTACATCAATTAAATATAGGTCACGATACTACCAAATGGAAGTGTTGGAAGACGAATTTTAAGAAAAGCAATATACTAGAGTGGAACGATTAAGTGGTTCTGATGATTCTCAGAAGTAATGAAGAATGAATCAAAAGAAAAAGTCAAGCTTCAAAATAAGAACTTGAGCAAGACAATTAAAGAAGTAACTCATTTATGATTATCGAAGTCCAAATTGGGCTGATACGAAGAAACACTCTGTTGCAAAACTGTAAAATTAATTTTATAAACGTTTAATTAAATTTAAATATTTATTAATTTGCAATGTAAAAAATATAGATGAAAATATAAAGATAACTTTGACCGGAAATGAAATTTGTGAAATAAAAATGTAATACAATTAGTATCGTATAAGTCAATTAATGAATATATGAAAATAGTAAATTCAAATGAAAATACTCTTTTTCCAAATAAAATGCATTCAGAAAAGTTATAGTTGTCACAAACATTTCACTGCTTGATTAAATATAAAATTTAAAATAATACATAAATTATTATTTAACTTTAATTTTTCACACTTACACGACCGAGTTTGAATTTGAGGTAAAAAGAAAAATATCTAAAAACAACGTCAACCAATGGGAAAGTTTTTAATACATACGTTCGAAAATAAGTTTGTATGAATTAACTGTTTACATGAATTTAACAAGGTATAGTTAATAATTAAAAAAAATTGATAACATAATATTACATTATGTATAGCCTAGTAAAACTTAAGCTATTATTTTCCAGTTAATTTTAATTTCGTTTGATTAAGTTAATTGAAAATTTCACCGTCGATAAGATCCAAAGTAGAAGATAGGATTGAATTTCAAACAGTTTACAAGTTAACAAACAACTTCGGATGAATATGCAAATAAGAAATTTTTCAACAACGTAACAGTATATGAGATTATCTTCTAAAGGAAACAGTTGCAGTTCTAATAGTAGTAAAGTAATAGAAAAGGAACAAAGGGGGATTTCAAGCTTGCTGATCAAAGTAGGAACGAATCAATTGGTAAAGGCTGAATAGGTTGGTTAGGGGGTGATTTGTATTATGGGATGAGGAAAGAGTTATAGAAAGAAGGGGGTTGGTAAATCCAAGCACAATCGGAATTACTAAGCTGTGTCAACGAGGGCCACAAAATGCAATCAGTAGCAGATACAGAGGAGCACTACCGCTTCACTGTTTGAACCCGTACCCGTAGCCTCTTTAGCTGTGAGATGTCTTCTTGTGTCGGTGATGAGTCCCTCTTCAAGAGGACCCGTCATCGTCTCTCATTAACTCTGTACCTTCCAACTGTTCCTTAATCATTTTAATTAAACTGAGATCAATGTTTCCAGACAATCAAAGCACCGACGAGAATAACCATAACAATAATCGATAAAAATCAACTGACTTACTAAAAATTTTATACAAAAAATATCAAATTTCTAAACCAATAAATTTTTAAAACAACAGAAACGTTAATTACTCAGATAATAATTAGATATTTCCCACACTTTTTCTCAGATTTACTTAAAAAAAAAAAACACATACACACACGAATCAATACTAAGACTCCAAATGTTTGTAGTTAACCTTTTACAAAATACTTGTTTATTAATTTCGGTTTATTTGCGAAAATGTTCTTCTACTGACCGTCAAGTAGGCCTACTAAAACAGTATATTCTACTTATTGCAGTGTTCATTATCCTACTTTATAATATATAGAGATTCTCATGAACGTACGTTATTCTAGTACAATTGAAATCATCGCATAGTACAAGCACGAAGTTATTAGTCCTTAGAAACTAAATGCATGGTTTTTTTTTGTAATCTAGTTTATGTACGTTGCAATCTGTTCAGTTTAGAACAATAAGCAACCCCATGACCCAATGAGATGAGGATGATGTGTATGACGTGTAAATGAGGTGTAGTCTTGTACAGACTCAGGTCGACCATTCCTGAGAGAGTATGGTTAATTGAACCCCAACCATCAAAGTACATCGGTCACCACTGTCTAGTATTCAAATCCGTATAAAAGTAACTACCTTTACTAGGATTTGAACCAGGAACCTTCGTCTCCGAAAATCAGCTGTTAAACAGCTGATTTTGGAGACGACTTTACCCCTAGACCAACCCGGTGGGTCTGCATGGTTTCTAAGCATGGTTGTTGCAATAGTTAAATAACTGATGTGTTCTTCGATCATATTTGTTTTAAATGTTATATGTGTTTTATGTTTAGTGTAATAATTCTTGAGGATGTCTCCGAGAGAGACGAAAGATCTCGAATATATGTAATGCTCTGAGGTGAGTCTTATATTTAATTAGTTTTGTTTTGGTTGTTCATTATTCATATATGTAATATATATAACAATATATATAACGCCAAACTCGGAAACCAAAAGACCTATACAGGTAGACCACTAAAACGATGGAAAGAAGGTCAACAGTGACACAGATGAAATAATATGACGAAATAACACTACAAAATTCTAATTTAAAAGAAAAAATAAGAGTAACACGATTAAAAATGTATTCAGTAAATTGTGTATTTTTTGGAAAAAATCTTAAAAATATGTCAGAATAATTACGTTATATTTTTATAAAGCTTAGTTTTTTATATCTACATTTTTCACAGTGGATCATCATCTAAAACGTGGGGCTTCGCTGTTACGACAGGAAACTCCAGCCAGCCAGTTAACTGGCTGGGGGTATGCTATCTATACATTCCAAATGGTCCTTTCCACTTTCTGGGTGATATTTATGGCGTGGTCATCTTTTATTCTTTACTTTATTTTACTTTTATTCTTTTATGGCCCTGTTTCGTAAAATAAAGAAATAAATCGTTAATAAATGCGAATGGGAAATGTTGGTACAACCAGAGTACTTCATATCAGGATTATATAAAAAATAAACTGAAATGTAACAAGAATTATTTTAATTTATTACAGATTTTTTTTGTGATTTTCAAAATCTCGTAGGAAATTTTTTAACGAAAATAATTTAAAATATTGCTTTTTGTTGGCGGCTAAACCAGAGTACATGAATTTTTAATGCAGTTTTCTACCAGATGAAAGAACAGATAACATTGAAGGCTATTATATAACTAATTCGTACCTAACTAATATAATAAATTTAATTTTTAATTTGATTTAATTTTTTTATTTTACCTAGTTAAAATATAATGCAATTATTACTGTACTAAGCTAAAAAAAATATTTTTAACTACAAATATATTTCTATGCAAAAACTCTTCTTCACGAAGAGTTCTGTCCGCGCATAAGAGTATACAAAACAAGTTATGAAAAAGATTCATAAATACCAATAATTACTATAAAAAATAATATTATAAAATCAAAAAAGGGTACAAGAATTACGCTAAACAGTTTTATTAAAATCATTGAATATTAATGATAAATACCATTAAATTTATATAAAAATATTAATAATAATAATAATAATTTTGATTACAATAAAAAATTTAAAAATTACCTTAAATTTATGCACATTTGTAATAATAGAGAATTAAACTTTTATTTAATAACAAAAACTATTTTACAATATTTATTTAAGGAAAGGCCTACAATCTGGATATTTTTACTTAATGAGAATTAATTCAATTAATGAGCACAGAAGGAAACAACCTCAAAGAAAGAAACATAATTTTCTAGTTTATTTCACTATTAACAGTCTGTAATTGATAATTAGTCTGATAATTCTAGTTCAGTTAAATCAAGATTAAATTAAATCTTATTAAAATATAAGACTGAATGGCACTATTCAAAAACGCTCGTACAAAACATTTATGAACAGTAAGACGAGACGAATGTACATCATCATTAATGCTCATTACAGCGGATTATAGAATAAATAATGCATAACCTTGTACGTCTTTAGATGAGAAGACAAAATTTATTTATTAAGTGGCAAGAAGAAGGAGGTTTGAACCGAAGGCAATGGACAGTAAAGAATAAAGCGAGACCAATCGACTAAAGTAAACAGAATTACCGCGCTTTGTGTTTAGTTTGTGAGTGCGAGAATTTCTCACCGACACCGTGAAATGGATTCTTCGGATCGAACGTACCTTGTACTTCTAATCTCCATTACACTTGGATTCTCTTTTTAGAGCCGGTCAGTTTTTAAAATAGCTCGTACAACTGATCGATTTTGAATCGATTCTCTTTATTTAAACCAATCAACGTTTTAATACAGAAGAAAGACTTTATGAAAAATTATAGTCCGTAACGAACAAGAGTATTAATTAAAAATGTAATTAGACGTTTAATCTATCAAATTTTAAAAACTGTTTACCAAAAATTAATTAATAAATTAATATTTTACGTAACAAAACAATTACTGATTTAGTTTTCGAATAATTCATTTTCAGTTCTAAAAAAACCACCCCAAAATTAAAACTCTTTTCTGATATCTAGCCTAATACTTTTAGAGGAGTAAAAGATAATAGTCACAGTTATCTCGCCTGAGATTAATGAATTTCATTATTATACAGCCAGATCATGTGGTGAATGAAGTGATAGTGTCATTTGCAGGGTGGAAAGTAGATGCTTTTCAGAGGGCCAGCATGCTGATAAGCATAATTTTCCACTCAGTGAGGAAGGCAATGGTAAACCATCTCACTCCTCGTTTTACTTAGTAAAGCCTCTAAAGGTTCAAAATAGCCTTTCGGCTAATGACCTAAACATAACAACACACAATATATTTTAAGAGAAAATATTTCAGTATTATATTCGCTTAACGTACTAAACTACAACGAGGAAGGTCCCGAGTTCGATTTCCTGTTAAAGTGTGGAAATCATCTCACGTTTCACACCCACATACGTATATTTCGCTAAGGTACAGAATGTTGCCAACATCACAGAATTTCGATTGGCTGCTATATTATTCTTGAGACATTTTTGAGATATTCCAATTCTTGATATAATCGTATATTATACAGACAAACACACACACACACACACACCAATCACTGAAAACATGTTTTTGATTTCACGGGCATGGAAACGTGTATGTCCGGTGAAAACTCGATTTCAAAAAATTTACATGAAAACAATACTTATCTTCCCTAATATAGCCTATTCATACAGGGCAAGAGAAGTAAAAAAAGTAATAAAAAGAGTTGCAATTTTTCTAAATAATTTATGTTGTTATGACGCCATAAATTTACAAAATTACAAATATAAAAATTGTAAAATTTGTAACAAATAAAGTAACAAAAGACCTGGAATGTGTGAATATAGTCTGCCGTAAACACCGATGAAACTGAAAAATTTTGTTTAAAATTTTTCGAGTGGTAAGTAAATCCTTAAAAGAAACAATTATGGGTTGGTAATAATGCATAGCGGTAATATTTATTATCGTGAATAGAGATGATAGTTTAATATTTTTCATATTTCACATCAACATAATAATGAGGAAAAACATACCGGAATAAAGTAATATCGTACCATAATACCTCAGACGATATACATAATAATCTAGTATGAATACAAAATTGCTATACCATTCAAACTGTTATTAAAAACCAACATTAATACTAAAAGAAGGTTTCCTTTTAAAATGTAGGATATCTGATATTGACGTGCATGGAAAAAGGAGAACGAGTAAGCAAGCTGCAAGAAGAAAGTTTTCTTTCGTTTTTCTCACAAAAGATGCATTATTATTCAGTACAAGAAAATTTCAAAGAATGTTTATGACAATGTAAACAAAAATGTTGAAGAAAAGAATGCTATCTTGTCAGATTTCATTTTCGTATATCAGAATAAATTAAGAAGTTAAAATTTAATGTTTAAACAACAACAAAAAATTAACTCTTTAATTTAAAGAGAAAATGAGAACTCTTCAACATTATTTGTTTTCTGATATAAAGTATTAAAAATTCTTTTAAAATTTAAAGAATTTAACGAGAATAGCCTAAGTATTATTTATTTTATCAGCTGAAATTTACTATTTTGTTGTAACGGATTTATTCAAAGAGTATCCTATAAACAGATATTTTTAAAATTAATTTTCCATTGGTTTATTTATTAATTTTTCATAAAGTTGATGATATCGTTTTTTCGTAAAATGCATATTAAGATTGCAATTAAAAAAAAAGCTTACCACGAATTTCCCTAAACATGCTGTTTATCCCATTTTATAGAGCACAACACAAAAATTTACAAATGCGGCGATTCCAACCACAATTGTAAATTAGTGAAAAATTGCACGAATAAACTTCTACTTCCGGTTGACCGATTGATTAAAGTGGTCGTGTCAGGTTGTAGTTTTTCTGTTGATCCTTAGTTAAACTAATCCTTGGATAACAGAAATACACAACAAAATATAATAAAAAAAATGTATTCAACTTTCGGTATATTGATGATATGTTTTAATTACAAACGTTAGTTACGATGTTATTAATAACACTCTTAGATGACAATATGATATGATAAATAAATTATAATATAGATTAAATCGAAAAAATTTCATAAATATATTTTCACTGATCACTTCCCATTATCAAATGCATAAGAATGTCCGTAACAACAAAAGTATCATTATAAATAAATATTTTTAGTAAATCGTTTAAATAATTATCATTCTACAATTTAATACATATTCTAAATATTATTTAATTTATGAAATATCATAAAATAACTAAATTACCTAATAATTTAAATAAATAATTATAGGAAGTTGCAAGAAAAGTATGAAAGATGGGGGCTCGTATAAAATGTAGACAAGACTAAACACCTTACTGTTAGTCAGCCAGAAAATGATATTCAGCTAGGTACGGGTGTAGTGAAAAACTGTGAAAGTTTTAAATACCTGGGAGTCATCTTTGATAGGAGCGGAACAAGTGCAGCGGAAGTAAACAGCAAGATTTCGCAAGGGCTAATGGTTATAGGGCAGTTAAGTTCTGTCCTTTGGAATAATAAAGTATGGAAACAGACAAATATGAATATTTATCATGCTATCCTGGAGTGTGTACCTATGGTGCGAAAGTGTGGTTATTGAATAAAGTGCAGAAGGATCGCCTAAAAGCCGGTGGAAATGTATTTCTGGAGGCGGAGCTGTGGCTGTGTCGCACATCGATCGAATTCCGAAATTAGAAGAAGAATTGGTGTTCAAAAAAATATCATAAATACCATATCTCGGAAGCAATTAAAATGGTTTGGCCATTTGCAGAGGATGGAGGATGGTAGATGGCCAAAGAGGGTATGGGAGTGGAAGTCAGCCGAAAGAAGGAGGGTAGGCCGGAAGTGACATGGTTGGCTGGTGTGCAGGAGGCAATGTTTTTGCGGCGGCTTTCCGATGGTGACTAGCAAGACAAAAAGAGGTGGTGCTTAGGAAGCGAGATACGGCTGGGAATGTAAATCCCGAACGAATATATATTATATAAATAGTTATTAACATATACTTCAATCACATGTTTGTCTTTGGTATAAATGTAATAAGTTTTATTGTACTATTACGAGGTCTAGTCGTAAGAATTTACATTTCTGAGTAATTTTATTTTTACACATACATAGCCTACGCATAGACCAATCGGTAAAAAATGTATTTTTTTGACTTACGCGATCAGAAGTTCCTTTTTTTTGATGAAAATTAGATTTCGAAAATTTGACAGTAACATAACTTTCCTAACCTAAATTATATGTAGGGTAATAAATAGTAAAAATATACATTCGGTTGTAAAATAAACAGTTACATAAATTAAACTACTAATCAATTTTTATACTTCAGAATAGTAATTAACTTTTGTGTAAAAAACATATATAACTGGAGAAATATATAAGCAGGGAACAGTACTAATTCATGATAATTAGAAATAGGTTTAGTAATTCACATTCGAATATCGATGACATATTCATTGCCAGCATATTATTATACATTCATTGAAATTAGGTAGGCTTTTACAGATATTTCAATGCGTACGCTAAACAGACGTAGAGATATGATATCTCGGTTGCCTGTATTGTAGTTCAACAGGCTGCTGTCAGGTATTCTAACACGGAGCACCAGGTGACTATTCACTGCAATGTTACTTTAACTTTCAACTAACTCATCATCCCTTTTCCGATTCAAAAGATCTCGTTATTCTCATCAATATTATCGCACACCGATCAATATAAAACTGCGTCTAAAATCCACCAAGTTATCAATCTAATATGAATCTTTTTCTATTTTAGCGCAACCACATTTATTTTTGAAATTAATCTCCTGATTAACTAATAAATTAATCTGGTAGCTTGCTTCAATAAGTTAAGTTACACCGACGGAGAAGCGACTTCATAATCTTTACTTCAGAGTTCATATCAAACAAAACTACACGTTATAACTGTCCGAATCCCTAGGTAAAATAAAGAGCCTAAAAATTTAAACATGTAAACAATTTCGGTTAGAAACGAATAAAACAAATATCTTGGCAAATTTAAACATATGACAATTTTAAGCAAACAACAAAATTAAACATACTTATATTAGTACTAAAATAGTCTTCTTGACTTAACTATAAATATTTAAAACATTCTTTCATAAAACCAAAAAACTAGTTACTAAAATTATTCAAAATGTTATAGATAAAATCAAATACAAAACCAGCAGTTTACGTTTACAACAAAATATATGCTATATTTTTAAGTTCGTTTAAAATTATTTTAACAGAAAGTATCAATAGTTAAAGTAATCGAGTATTACTTAGTATTCGAATATTACTAGTTAGTAACTATATTACTAGTTAAAGTATTCGAGTATTACTAGTTATAGTAATCGAGTAATAGTTAAAGTAATTAAGTATTTTTAGATACTAGACATAATTCTATTAACCGGGAACTTCTCATTTACTGATTACTCTACCAATGATATCAAATATTTTATGATTTAAGTTCAGTAGTATATACATTCTGCCCATAACAGACAGGTAGAGTGTCAAATTATTTATACTCAATCTGTTCGTTGCAGGGCTAAAATAAATAGTTCTGTTTCTTATCATATGGTCAGCCAATTAAATGACTGAATCATTTAAGAACAGAAGAGGTAGAGGTGTAAAAGACACTAATCAGAGTTATCTCCTCTGAAAGTAATGAATTTTATTATACAGCCAGACCCTGTGGTGAATGAAGTGAAGGTGTCATTTGCAGAGTGGAAAATATGTGCTTTTCAGAGGGCCCGGCATGCTGATAAACGTATATACTTTTCCACTCAGTGAGGAAGGCAATGGTAAACCACCTCACTCCTTGTTTTACTTAGTAAAACCTCTTCAGGTTCAAACCAGCCTTTTGGCTGATGACCTAAACACACAGTATATACATCTTAGTTACTAGATGCGTTGTAATAGTCTCTCAGGATTAAGTAGTGGATATCTGAACTTCGTATTGACAGAGCCTTTTCATTGCCACAAAATTTATGATGTAATAGATTGTAGAGAGGTATAGAATAATTTAAGTGGATGAGTTTATTTGTTCTATCCCTTTGTATGTAGAATGTCTTCGTTTTGTTTCTGAGGATCGTTTATGTAATCTAAAAGTGAGGTAACAGGTATGTGATTCGATTCTTGTTTGGTATTGTGTACTTAATCTGTAATTAAAGTAATTCCTAGACTACAGTCCGATTCGCGAATGATAACACCTGTCTTTAAACAGCAATATCTTTTGAACCGTTGTATGTAAAAACAATTACGAAACATGAAATTAAAGGTTATTTTATTGTTGGTTACAGAATATACATTAATATTTTCGGGAATTACTAGTGTATTAAACATAACGAATTACACATAAAAAGTACCCTGTTTTTAACCAATTTTCTAGTATACCCAACTTCAAGGTACTATTACTTTGTTCACGCGTACTTTAAAATGTATACGGCTACAAAGTATTATATATGTTAATGTAATTTTGTTTAATAACAATAGAACAAGTTTTAATATGATGTACCGTAATTGTTTTTACACACAACGGTTCAAAAGATATTGCTGGTTAAAGACATGTATTTTCTTTCGTGAATCGGACTATAGTCAGAAGTTACAGACCGATTGGACGGGGGGATAAGGGCGATATGGGGTGACCGGTCGCTAGGTGGATGCCGGAACAGGTCTTGGGACCTAATCCATGATTAGTGAAGGAGAAGAAGTAAATGAAAACTGTAAATTTACTATTGAATTTTAGAAATATTTGAATCTCAATGTAGTATGTTGTTTGTCATGTACCAAGGGAATGCTAGGATTTTCTGAGTAATTTTGAATAAAACTTTTTAGAATTTCTATAACTGAATGACTTGTAGAGCAACATTGAATCTCAAACTTTCAAATAGTTTTGAGAATAATTTTTAATTATTTTTGTTTTTTAGCATGTTCATTAACTATATTCTACGTCGTAATACTTCTGGTAATCGTATAAAACTCTATTGAGGAGATATTCAAACAAAAATAGAGTCAGTGCAGGGTTTCTAAATGATTAATTAGATAATTATCCAGTTAGAGCTGTGCTGTTAGTTAACAGGAATGATAGAAATTAGTTAAATAATACAAATGAGATTCATAATTAAGGGACGGAAACAGTTTGTTTGATTTTAGATACGTAATGCTTATGATTCACAGTAAGATAGTAGATTGTATTGAATGAGATAGGCTCAATGAGGAGGTAGTTCAAAATCACATCGCTAACCAACTCTACGTGTATATAATTTAGGTCAAACTGAATTATTACATATAAAGCCATTAGTACTACTATAGAGTTGGTATTATATGCGTATAGTATACCATATAATAGATGTAATATAATGGGATATGATCTAACTGACTGCACACAGATGCACAAATGTGCACTTCACGTCGTTTGGTAATTAATGATAACGTAATCAGACTAACCATAAAAAAAGGAAGCTTAACATTAATGCAATTACGTAATTCAATTTGTAATTAGATTTTGTTACTGAAATATTGATAATAATACATTCGATTTCTGTTCCAGTGCTACCAAATTGGTATATGCAATTAATGAAACATTTAAAAGTATAAAAACTTTGTAAATAAAATATCTCAAGAACGGAATATTGAACGTATTTTAAACTTGGAACTTGACAGTTACCACTATAGGACCCGAAACGAACATTTTCATCAAAATTGGCCAACCGAAAGTAGTAACTAGTTAATTCTTATTATTTTTACTTTTTTGTGATTTTCTTAACAACCGCTTCTACGGTTTTTTTTTCTTAAAATTGTCTCATTTACTATGTTATTTAAGCTCTTCAAGATAGGGTAAGTGGCAAGTCTGCTGAAATTCTTGAGGAGACCAGGCTCTCGTGGTAAAAAAATTATTTTAAAGACTGCGGCATTTATTTGTGTATTTTAGGGAATAAGTGTATAAATAACCAAAGTTGTAGGAAATTAAAACACTTACAACTTTTAATACAAACATTTATCTCTACGTTGCTTAGTTTAGCGTAAATTAGAAATTTTTCTTATAATAATCCGTAAAAAGATGGAGTTAGTTTAAGATTGCGGCCTTACTACTATACTTTACAAGAAAAATTACAGAAAATTTAAAAAACCTTTTGGAAAGATTAAAGTATGTTAACTTATTTTCGGATTTAATTTTTCAATATCTAACACTATAGTTACATAATCTTTAGATTTGATAACTTCAATCCTGACAAATTTATGCAAAGAATCCCGTTAAATTATTGCTCCGATTCACAAAAATTAAAAATTTAGATAGAAGAACGTAAACATTTGGCTTATATGAGATAACAAAATACTGAAAACAACAGATGATGAAGCTACTGATGTAAAAGTACTCTATGATTTTTTAAGTCTTTGTAAGTTTTGATATTGTCTACAGATAAATGTTGAACGAGATGTTTTGGATGTTAATGTTACATTTTTTAACGGGTCTCTGATAGAAAATAACTTGAATTGCAAATTTGCACCAGTTGAATTGAGCGAATGGGAAAAGTACAGCGATAGATCCACAATTTTCTCTACTAAAAAAACAAAAAAAAAAACAATATTATCAGTTTTAAAAATATTTTTAATCATTTCATTATTAGGTATTTATTACTTTGATTAAGCTATTATAAATTGTGTCATTGGTTTTGACATAGCAATAGGTTTATCGGGATGTTATTTTACCCAAGTTATCACGAAAAAATGTAATAAATTAATGAAACACTAAGGAATAACGGAACCTGTCAACTTGTAAAGTTGCCTTTCTCAGATAAAACATTTTAAAATCTAGTATCAGAAATAAAAAAGCTTTAAAAGATAAGCGTGAGCAATTTTTCAGGTACTGGAGTTGATCTAAACTATAACACGAACGTTTTATAAGGTTGAATGTTTCCAAAACCCCAAAACTAATTACAAGCTCATTCAACTTGGTATAAATTAGTTCAGACTAAACCACAGATCTTAATACATTCAGTCATAGTAATCGGAAACCATTTTTACAGAATTACAACGACTTAATATTCAACAGAGGTAAGGCTTTTTTAGGATTACAGTTAAATACATATCCAATACCTACATAAATACATATATCAAATATATACAAATAAATATAAATATATATATCAAATAGTTCTACATAATAATACATTTTTTTTTCGTTTTAGTCACTGCAATATAGTTACGATTCTTTTTCTCTGGAACATATAAAATATCTAAATTTCACGCAGAGCTTCAAAGAATGATTAATTAAATTTATCTCAGCACGGATAAGATGATAGAGGATAAAAGGGGAAATTGACTAGGTATGAAAGAACGGCTGTTTAATTTTAGTTGTATTTTTTATAGCACGCGAGGGGGTAAAGCGGATAATAATAGTAATAATAATAATAACAGGGGAAGAAATGGTTTACTCAGCAGAGAGCGCGCATGTGGCGAAGTCACCCTCCTCAACAAGAGATTGGTAGCAGGATATCTCTCACGCCTATGGTTTGCTAGTAGGTGGTGAATATAAGAAGATTCAGCGCTATTCAACAAAGATAGGTGTTTCAGCATTCGCATTACTTTCCCTAGTACAAAATCCAATATTCTTTTTTCTATCCTTACATTGATTTAAATTTTTTCTATACAAGGAAGGCTTTTTGTACTAAGTTTATCGGCCATCGACTGCGAGTCATTAGCCGTCGTTAAAAGTAACCCTATGAAAGAAAACCATTCTGTAAATGAAAAAACGGATGTCAACTTAAATACGTTAATACTTAATCAGTTAAAATGCGAACTTAACAACTCCTCAACTGCCAAAAGTTTATAGGGCTCTCCATAGTTTAAAACAAAATATAATATTTGAATTCTTATTGAAACTCCGTCAAAGATGAAATATTGAAAAGACATGTCTGGTGGACAGGGCTTGCCATATGTGCAACAAACAAACAATAAATAATTAGTTTGCACATTAAAGTAAAATAAACACAGAAATCTATTTCTTTCAAATAATGTAACTTAATAATTCTCTTTGTTTTAAAAACTTATAATTTTACTTTCTAACTCTAAACCGGGAAAGCAGTCATTAAATAATAAATATTTTTGTAATAGACGAACATTTGTTTTCACACGCGGGCTTATTTGTAATGCACCTGGACGAGAGCATTCACTACATTTAAATTCCATTTTCTCGGTTGTCCCAATTTCAATCCATTCCTTACTTTTCTTATATACCATTTTACGAATACTAAAGCAGGTTTTCAGATGAAGCTATTTAACAAAGTACATAGATAAAAATAATCGATATTGCGCTTTTTATACGTTTATCAAAATAAAGCGATAACAGTTTTGTAATTTTATAATATGGTATTAAATATTTAAATTAAAAAATCAAAAATATATTAAGTTAAGATCATAACTATTAAATCATTCAGTTAAATATACTAATAGAAAAGCGAGGAAACAGTGTACGAGAGATCTTTAGAGTATTTTTTCGTTTTATGATATTGAGAAATTTGTATGCAAATAGAATTATTTCTAATAAAAGAAGAGACTGAGGAAAAACAGAAGCAATGAGTAAACGAATATGAAAAGAATATGGTTTTGCAGTGAAGATATTTAAATTACAGTATTATAGTGTAGTTATGGTAAACACTTATTCTACCCTTTGTGAATAGGTAAGTAAACTGATATTTAACTACAAAAGATAACGACAAAAATAGACTATTTAAAGAAGCATATTATACTTGTATACTTGAACTTAAATTATCTCAAAACACCAATTTCCCTCATCTTAATCCGTATCTTCCAAGAGTTTATAAGAAAAATAAACAGAAGTTTTGAACGGAAAATACTAAACAGAATTTAAATAATTATAACCCAACCACCCTTTATTCAATTTATAATTTTGAAGAGAACTATTATTACTCCTCACGAGGGTATTCCAAATTTGAAAGAAACTATATTTTCCCCACGAGGAATTGATCAAATTTGTAATATAATTAAGTTGCCCCTCACAAGAGAATGCCAATTTATAATGAATTTCATTAATATTGTATTTTTTATTTGTTTTGCATCAGCTTTCAAGCTTAATCTTATTATTTTTCATTTACCTTGTCCCTTAATTAGTTCAATAAAACATTATTCATATTTAACACATTATAGTTTTTATTTAACTATTGTTTCATCATTACATAATATTCTTTATAATTATCATCATACTAATTTCCATAATCTTTAAAAATGTCTGTTTTGAAATGTAGGTTAAATATACATGTACTTTTATTATTTGCTAGTTGTTCATTAATTTGTTTTTTTTATTAAATGAGTCTTTTTCTTATATTACAATTGTGATATAATTAAATCATATTATAGTTATGATTTATTGTTTAAAATGATTTTGTGAATGGGACATTTAAATAATGCGTGTTATTAGTTTGAAGTTTTATGCCCCATTAAAATAATTTACAAAAGTCCTTTCTTCTTCTTAGTTGCCTAGTAACCATATTTTGTTTATTAGAATTAAATAATTTTTAAATATTTTATCTTAATCAGCTGGAATTATTCAGATTTATTTAAATAGACTCAAATGTAAACAACACCAGGTGTTCATTCAATTTGTCTCATTACAATTTTTTAAATTACTTAACTTTGTAATTGGTTAGTTAAATTAATTATGTTCCTAGTTATACGACTACTAATATTTTTAATCTACTAAAGTAAATAATATAACCTCAATGCTACTACAAAAGAAAATCTACCGATTAGATAATGTTAAATATTTAATGAAAAAATCTTAAAATTTGTAGTAATGACGTTAACTTTAATAAACATTTATAGAACAACAGAAAAATTGATCGGTATCACAATGTTTTGTATTTAATAGATAAAAATGTGTGTGTGTGTTTGTGTGTGTGTGTGTGTGTGTGTGGGTGGGTGCGCGCGTGCGCGTGTGTGAGTTGTAATGTTTTTAATGTTTTGATTGATACGACATCATCTGTTTTTGAGTTAAAACCGTGTAATAAACATTTTTCATTAAAAATAAATTTTTAAATAAACTGTCTTGATCAACCGGTTTGGTCTAGCGGTAAGTTCGTCGCTGCAAGAAAAACGTTAGCTGTTCAAATTTTGGAGACGAAGATTTTATGGTTCACATTCTGGTAAAAGTTACTTTTATGCGGATCTAAATAATATACAGTTTAGTTACTTTGATTGCTGTGGTTTAACTTAACCTTACTTTTTTGGGAATGGTAGAGTCTACAAGACTTAACCTCATTTACAAGTCACACATATCATTCTCATCTCATTGGGTCATGAGATTGCATATTTTTAATTGAACAGGTTGCAATTTAAAATAAATTATTAAAAAAAGATTTAATAATTTATTTTGAATTGAATCCCTAATGTGCACGTTGCAACCTGTTTAATTAAGAATATGCAATCTCATGACCCAATGAGATGAGAATGATATGTGTGACTTGTAAAATGAGGTTAAGTCTTGTAGACTCTACCATCAGATTCTATCAGATTCTTTTTAATCTGGGGTGAAACTCCCACAACTTTCTCTAGCCAATGTAGATAATGCACAATATAACGTAGGTTTAATCATGAGTAAACAATGTGAAATGAAAAACATAACCAAATTCTAATCATGAGTGAATGATGCAAAACGAAAATCAACCTCTTTCGACTTAACAATACTCACTAATCACTAATTGACTAATTAATTAATTGGGAAATTACTAATTGACTCTAAACTAGTATCAGTAGAAGAAAATGCTTGAAATAAAAGTTGTAGATTTTTAATTTTCTATAACCTTATTTATATACACTTTTATTATATACAATTGTGAAATTCATAATAAGAGCGCAATTTAAACAACATTTTTTGCCGATTTTTAGGAAAAAACCAGAAAATCACTATTTGTTGCTACACGAAGCGTTGTACAAAAATATGTTTTAAATAAAAGTTGTAGGTTTTAAAATGTTCTACAACTTTTGTTAATACATTATTGCCTTAAAATGTATATTAAAGCTTAAAACAATAATAAGGTTATCTTAAAAAGTCATTTTTTTCTATGAAAGCGCAGCCTCCCCATGAATTTCGGTAGACATGACGCTTACTCTATCTGTAGGTCATTTACAGACCAATCGCTAAAACCAAGTTTTTTTTGGGTTCAGGGGGCCTGAAAACTTGTATATCCAGTGAAAACTCGATTTCCAAAAATTGACATGAAACAAAAGTATTACTTTCCTCCCATATATATTCATACAGGGCAAGGGAAAGTAAAATGTATTGAGTAAAGATGTAAATAATAAAAAATTCCTAAATAATCTAAGATTTCTTCAAAATATTGTAAATTAATATCTTCGTTTAAAATGTATCTGAATTTAATCATTTAAACGCCGCTTAAAATGCTCAATTAATTTATGTACTAACTACTTTAATTAAGTACCAAATCTAATTGGTAAAATTAAGAGGGAAGCGAACGAACAAAAAGAGAAATTGTTAGAGTTTTGCAGTTTCAGCCAACATTTAGAAGTATTCACAGGATGTAGCAACGACATGTTAAGTTATTACACAACATATGAAAACCAGATTAATTTATTAATATAGCGAAGCACCTACAGAAGCTGTAAATTTTCAGAAATCCCGTTGCTAATTGACTGGAAGTTAGAACTGTAATACCGCCTCGAGATAATTTTTAACAAACAGTACGTAACTGTGTACAGTATACAAACATCTGTGTACACATTCGATACGTATTTTATACAAACAAACATCAAGAATTTTCCGTGTATTTCCCTCTCTGTCTAGAATGTTACATCCTTATGAAATTTAACCCATTTCGAACACGATTAATAATGTATTTGGTTTCAACATTTTGAAATTTCAGTGATATAAACCAAAACTGAATAATCTGTTAATTAATATTTATTATAATCTAAATTCAAACATCGGATAAATTAGCGTAATGACATTTAAGTCAATTATAAAATGTTATTTCCTTCATTCTACTATACATTACTGTAATTGTTATTAATTATGTAAATAACTGTTACAATCTACAATAATATAAATATTTAAGACATTTATTTCTTTTAATCTTACTACTATCATTTCTTGAACTTAAATAGTGAAAAAATATAGTAACATGCACCGGCTAGTCAATGGTATTTGTCCTTGCGGGTTGTGTTAGCGAGATTTATTGTTTAAGCGTCACCAGTTTTGTATCTCTAGAGTAGAGTAGAACGTTCCAACAAATTTAGAAATTTCAATTATTAATTTTAAACAATAATTTCATAGTAAATGTATAATACCTAACGAGATAGTCTACAAAGAAAACGAGTCGATAATCGATACCATGAGAAAAAGGAGAGTTACTTTCTTCAGTCACCTCTGCAGACTACCTGATATAAGACTCACTAAGCAGCTTCTAAGTTACCAACTCAAAAACATGTAAATAAAAATGGTTCCAAGGAATAAAGTCCGATATAAAAGACTTAATCATAACAGAGGAAATGATTCAAAACCGAAAAGTAAAGAAAGTTTTAAAAGATAGTAAACTTTGCCGACTTCCCTTCAAGGAAAGAAAACAACTCAATACTATCACAACAGAGGAAATGAGGGCCGCCAGATAAAATGTATGAAACTGGTATGGGAGCGAAAGAGACAGCAGCAAGCTAACTCCGTAGCTCGTTCTTCAAAAACATGAACATGGAATGACTCAAATGCTCCAATTAGGGGGGGGGGAACTAATGTAGAAGATTCCATTGTTATGTTTCCTCTAGGTTATTCTAATGTGTTCTATAATTATTTATCTGCAGCATACTTTGTGTTTGTTACCCTTCAGGAAAGTTGTATAGTGAAGATTCCATTGTTATGTTTTCTCTAGGTTATTCTAATGTGTTCTATAATTATTTATCTGCAATATTCTTTGTGTTCTTACCTTTCAGGAAAGTTGTATAGTGAAAATTATAAAAGTGGTTATCCTTTTCTTAGAGAATGAGTGTTGTGTCAACAGCTGTGAATTCTGTAGTTGAAACCCCACTTTTGCGTTATGTGTTAAAACAGTTTCTCCACGATTGGAAAATAGTGTGCGATTCTTGCTAAATTGTAAATGAGAATTGATTATTTATCTGATTATAAATGGCCATAATATTAATTTTTAGTTGACCATTGTTTAAGTCTTAAATTTTAAAAACATTTAGTCTGTTATTATGTAAGTACAAGTAATTTATTGTAATTTCTTGTTTTATTGTAATAATTAATTTAGAGATAAATATTTGTCATAAATTTAAAAGGACGAATTATATTTTGAATAATAATTTTGAATAATGATATTTTGAATATCCAGATCCAGAAACAACCTGGAATATTGGTCACGATTATATTAGTGTTATAATTTATCAAGCTCAAATTTAAAAGTAAAAAATTTTGTTTGTTTAAATTTATGCGTATGGAATAAAAATAAAAGAAGACAAAAATGTAAATTAAATATAAATCGCTAAATGCAAGGCCAAAAAATTGACACATAAACGATGGAAAATAGAAATATTTGATAGAAATGGAAAATGGACTGAACGGAGAAAAGTTGTTGAAAGTTTTATTGGTGTTAAAAATGATACGCTTACTTATTAGATGTCGGTCTTAAACAAAATTGATTGTTGACCTTCGGTTTTGACAAATGAGTGGATATAAAGAGGTTTCGCTTCACTACCACAGACCCTTACATAACGAACACAGCAGACCTCACCCATTACTCGAAAGTAACCGTTTGAGTGAAACTGAAAGAGAAGCAGAGAAGGACTGGAAAACGAAGCGAGACTTTCCCAGTATTAAAGGAAGTAGGAGTTTCAATCCGTTATTTTTATAAACCATCATTGGTTGGCTACAGGTGAGCTCTGACTGAAGATCTATCACTATAATTCTGAACTTGGGAAAAACTCTTCTAAACTGCTGTACAACAAAGGAAAAAAGCTACAAGGGTTAAATAATATTTCACTTCATATTTCACACCAGTAAATAGACATAGCTACAGTTAAAAAATAATTTAAAAGTATTCTATTAAAAATGCAATTGTATTAAAAATTTTATATAAACTTCTTAATTTAAAATCTTAAACTTCAAAACTCTTGACGTACAAGGCGATGCTTCAACCCATCTGGATGTACGAGTATGGTAGTAAAATTTATGGTGCAGCAAAGCCATCGTCATTTCACAAATACAACGTTTCCAAACCAAATTCTTGTGACTGATTACAAATTGCCCGAGCTACGTATCCAATAGAACACTATACGATAACTTACGCGTTCTTTAGGCCTACACCAACTACACATATCTAAAATTATAAGTTCACAGACAAACTCTAAAATCATAATAATCCCTCAAAATGCAACATGAATTCTGCAGACCTACCAGCAATCGCACAAAGACGACTAAAACACCGACGGAGTGGAGACGTGATACATTAACGCAATTCGTAAATTAATTACGTGTTCAAAAATATAAATTAAAATTTAACTCAATTACAGTTATATAGAGAGCTGTCACTGCGTGGTGTCCTCCTCAAAGCCATTAACGCCGGTAGATTTTATTTTTTAAAAAATTTGATTGTAAACATTTTTGCTAGTTGTTTTTATACAGTTGAAAAACAAATTAAGTGAAAAAATTAAAATCAAAATCTTAACGTCTACCTTGCAGTTCTTACAGCAGAATAAGGAACTAAACACTTCCAAAAATACTTACGGTTTAACCAAAATAAATACAAGTGAGTCATTATATATAAAATGAAAAAGTTTATTTTGATATCTCTTTTCACAATGGAAATAATAAAAATTATTTAAAAATCGACGGTTTATGAATAGGCTTATAAAAATAAACAATTGACAAATTTTTGTTAATAGCCAAAACAAAAAAATCTACAACCCGAAAAATTAATCTATTAAATATTTAGTAAATACTATGTCAATTTATAATATTTTTTACTCAGTTATTTATTTTTATGTTACAAATCAGCTGCCGTATCATTGCTTTTTCAAATTTAAAGTACATTCTAAAACATATAAAATATAATAGAGTTCATTGTTTAATTGTGGATAAATTATTCTCAAAATTATCGTTAGTTATCCAATTCTAATATTTCACGACTCTTGCTCCTATGGCAATTGCCTTGAAATTTAATTTTTGTTTCGTTTTTAGGTACCTGTTATTACCGTTTTCACATTCCAAACTCCAATACTCTCTACGGATCCAATAACCTTCCTGCAGTCTTCTACAAGTTATTGCCTCCATTACCTAATTTGTCTATTGCTTTGCTGGGTGTCCTCAATTTCTTCTTCTTTCACTTGGAATCCAATTTCACATTGTACTGGGTTTTCATTATCTTTAAATTTTTTTCTAAAGTATTTAAATAAAGTTCTTTAGCACAAAAAATATTTCATAGGTTATCAGTAGAATGTGTTTTGGGTAGTAAGATACATTATAAAAATATTTCTCTGTTTTCAATTTTTCAAACAAAAACTACAGTACACCATAGTGCAATCACTATAATGGATGCAGGAATTCAGTTAGACTTGGAAGGAGGGATGACATCCATTATAGGCTCCTCCAGGATAACCTGGTTACACTACGATAGATATTTATTAATTAATTACAAAAATACTAAGATCAAGAATATAAAATGAAGCATGATTAGATTTTTGAATTAAAAATATAAATACATAATTACACATACGGTTAACGAAGTTAAAAAATAATGCATATACAGTTTTGTTTGAACACCGTTAATTTTATCTTGAACAGAAATTTATTAAATTTTTATAACATAATTTAACCGTACGTACTTGATTGATAATACTCATTGCTAATACAAATATTTGTGTTTCTTTCATAATGAAATTAATAAAAATAAATACAACAACATTGCACATTTTATAAAACATTTCTGTTTATATTTCATTGGAAATTGTTTACATTTAATTAAGTTTAAATAAACTTAAACTTAATTAAATAAGTTTTTCTATTGCCAACGCAATAATGTTTTATTTTAGTACATAAAGAGTTTAATAATGTTTTATTAATACACCAACACCCTGTGGCAATATTCCCTTTTTTAAAAAGGTCACTACTACCATTCTCTCATCCCTTTTGTAAGTGAAGTGGAAGAAGAAAAGGGTAGAAGCAGTATGTTCGTAGCTGGCCAAGCCTACCATATGGTGTATCAGAGTATAGGATGTTACTGAACAAACGACAGTACTGCAGAGCCCTCAGGGATTACACAGTGGGCACTGAAGTGAAAGTGAGTGAGCGAGACAGAATGAAAAAAGCAAGTACAAAAGATAGTAAAAACAGTTTTTTTTTGTTTTAAGCTGATACGAAACAACTTCACAGGGAATAAGGTCTACCAACCTTTTGTGGCCGCAACATTTTTATATCAACAGACCTCTTAGATAATATTAGTTTTAAATAATAAATAAAAATAAATAGTTAATTTAAAACAAATTGCTTTCAAAATTATTGTTTGCTAAGATAATGCAAGAAATAACGTATCATATTTCAAAAAAATCTCGTGGTTAAATGAAAATTATAGAACAGATTTAATATCAATTCACTACATAAATATATATGAACACAAAACAAGCAGTATTGTAATTTAAATGTTATATCCAGCATCGGACTCAAAAGTTGATAATAAATCAAAAACGGGACATTAAAGAGAAAATAAAAACGAAAATCGCAAAAAATATATCACAACGCGGAAGTCACGAAACTTTTCCACGTTGATTTTGAAAACAGCGAGTTCTGAACAGATGTATACACAAAACAAAACAATTTATAATGTTTATTAACACTCGAAATTATTTAAGATGCAAAAACTGTAATCCCGAAATCATATTTTACCACATTTCGGGAGCAATCTTCTTAGAAAAGGCATTTGAGAAAATTTTTATTTAGTATATTTTAATCATAATACGCTACAGAATAAAATTTCTCGACCTCCCGTTTAGATTTACCGACTAACCAACTTTTTTCTTTTTCCTTTTTTTTTGTAAATAATTGAAGTCCATAACAACATCAGCATCATCTCTAATAATATCATCGTTATTACTTTGGTTACCTTTTCTGTTAATGTTATTCATCTTTTATCTTGTTAATATTTTAAAAATTATACTTAATTTTTCTTTCGTTTCCGAAGCAATACCATTGGGTATTGTCTTCGTCATGTGAACCCGTTAATGCAATTTACTTATAGTTTTTGTTTTTAAACTGATTGTAAATATTCTAGGATGTTAGAAAAAAAAGAACTGTGAACATATATTACCTAATCGCCTATATATACACGAAAGTCTTTACTGACCGACAGACTAACGTATTCCATCATCTATCATTAATTCTCAAACTTCCTGATCACCTAGAGACCTGAATTTCGGCAGATCTGTTCATTAGGGGTTGAATAGAAAAATTGAAGTATTTAAATTCGAAAAATTGTGAAGAGTAAAATGGGAATGGTTATGTTAAAACGATACATATATTTTTTCATCACTTAGCCAGGAAAAAGCAGTTGGAACAAGTAAATCATTCGAATTTTGAACACTAGTCTTAAATAGTAGAAAGGGTTTCACTCCCTTAAAGCAGTAAATATTATTTTAGTAATTCTTGAATTGGTGTAATACTGAAAATCGACATTATAGCTTAACAAACTAGAGACTGCAGATGAAGGCGGAGTATAGTGACCTAGATGACAGCACAGAGCCAATTGACTTCCGTTGATTGTATTCTGCGTTGTCACGTTGTGATCCCGCTGTGGATGACAGTCTAATGAAATCTGAGCTGGAGTTCGGTGGAACAGAGTGTGACTTAGCGAAGGGGCAACCTCACACCCGACCTTGGCTGTTATTGGCTAGATCTCATCTGCAGTCTTTAGTTCGTTGGGGTATAGTGTTCTTAAAGTGATATACATATGAAAATAAGATCTGGAGTAAAACCGGGAAATACAAAAAAATTTGTTTATTTAACTCACCGGTACCAACGGAAGGTTCACGTGCCGCGCAGAAGATATTGCTACTTAATTTCCTCTACCATGTACATATATGTGACTAAATACTATAAACTAACGCACTGTATCAAGTAGTAACGTTGCAATATTAATTAATTATAAATTAGTAGTGAGTAGGAGGTTAATACAACAATGTCAATGAAAACATATGTTTTTGGATTTTTACATCCAACTGTTATGCACATTATTGGAGACTGAATCATTATAGATGAAAATGGGCAATCAGAAATGCCAGATCTAATCGGTAATTGAACCCTGGACACCCAGCGTAGAATCCAGTTTCCATAGAAGATACAGTAATGCGAGGATAGGTAAGATACAAATAAGGTTAAAAAAGATTTACAATATTAAACGTCTTGGTTTATAGAAATTCAAATGTTTGTGAACCGTAGCAACTTTTATCATCAGTATGGTCGGAAAGAGAACAAAATTCATTTTTTTTTTTTGGTTGAGTGATGATGTCTAACTATTGATTTGTGGTGGTAACATAGAGATGAGAAAATGCCAGACCTAACCGGGAATCGAACCAGAGACCTCTAGCATAAAAGTCAGATATGCTGACCACTATACCAACGGGCCGGCCATTTTATAATATAATCAGGTCAAACGAGAATCGATAGAAGTAGTTTTTGTACTCAATTTAAAACTTACAAAAAAGTTATACCGAAATCTATTATAAAGACAGCGTGATTTTTTGTGAAGGCTAATTTCCAAAACTACTAAACGGATTTTCATGAAATTTTGACATCATATTCGTATTTATATTCAGAGCAACATTTTATTTCTAAATTTAAAAAAATGATAACCCTAAGGGCCTTAATGAAGATTTTCATATTATGTATGTGTGTGTATATGTGAGTACGTATTGCTATTGAAGTAGATGAAGAGAATTTGATGATATCGAGAGACGTACGCGCGTTGAGGGGAATTATTAAAACGTCGTTGTGTGTGTGCGTGTTGAAGGCCGTACAAAACGTATAAAGACTATCGAGAGACCTATGCGGGGGAGTTTGTCAAAACGTTATGGTGTGTGTGTGTATGTGTGTGTGCGCGCGCGCGCGCGTACGTACGTACGTACGTTGAAGTATACAGTCAATCTAGCAATTTCTATTACATATTTATTTACAAATTGATTAGGCCCTACATATGTATCGCGTGCGAAGCCGAGAGAGGCATGCTAGTTTTAATTAAAATCAATCATGGTTCGTCGAAGCCACTAATCACATAAGATGATAATGAAATTTAAAAAACCACTTGAATTGTGCAGAATACTAACGAGAATTCTAACGTACATGTGTTAAATTTTATAAGCCTGCACTGTTGTTTAGGTTAGTTTGAAGGTGCGTAGAATATGTTTATCTGACATGTATGCATGAAAAGCAAGAAACATACAGTGAGCTATATTTCAAAAGATGTTCTGGACTGAGGTGTAGTAATAGTCAGTTTTAAGTCCCAATAGACCTCATTCCATACCACGACGTTTCTACAACAGGAAGGAACAGACTGCATAAAACCGCTGTTATTCTTACCTGACACTTTTTTCATGTTTTGTTATTTACAGAAATGTAAACAAGAAAAGTTTTTTTCACTTTGCATTGTATATTTTGTGCTATTTATGAAAAACAACAAGAAAAATCCCAGTTTTATTGTTATTATAAGTAATTACTTTCAAGTTTTACGAAATTCATTTACTATGTAATATTACCTATAACAATGTTATTTAAAAAAAATAATAATTTTTTTATTTTGGAAAATATGTAATAAATGCTCAAATAAAGTTACAATATAATTCAATCTACATACAAATAAGTCGGTGTTGATTTTTGTTATACAAGTTAAAAAAGAAGAGAACTAATTTTTAGATTCACTTTTTAATAACGAGAAGAAATAAAGCATTCTGAATTAGAGTGAACTTTATTCACGTGGTGTGTTTTTCGATCAGAATTGGAAAGAGGTGATCGAGAGGGTAGGTTGATAGAAAACAGAACGATAGAGAAGGAAAACAATGAGAGAAAGGGATAGTTGAACATATCAGCGATCAGCGAAGCAGCAGCAGTAGCACCGAGCGAGTGATCGCGCGATAAGACCTACCTAATTGAAATTATATCCGCGCTGGACTGAATTATTCTATTCTACCCCTTTCCTACCATAGTATTTTACCACCGCCTACTCACCCTCGTCGACGTACCTGCTACTACCGCTGATACGCAAAACCAATTAAACCCTTGCGGAATTATTCAAACGCAAGAATCTGTGCTTAGCCCTAATTTGCATGACAATTCAAACTGCAATGTTTGAGTGCTATATTACGATTAGTAAATTCTATAATACTAGATGACATCGCAATTACTGTAGCTTTTCAACAATTTTATCAAAAACTTTATCACTTAATAAATTAAGATAACCTACATAATATTTAAATCTGTTAAATTGCGTACCCTGTGAGTAGTATATATAACTTTTCATCAAGACCAACCTGTAAAACACAAAATAAAGTAAATTAGAATTAAGTAATTATTATTTGTAGGAAGATATAAGTTAAAATAATAATAATAAAATATTCAACTATAAATTATAGTTCTGTTTCAGAAAATACTATTTGGTCTCAACAAAATATACCTTAATTACATTAATAATATTAAATTGTGCAACTGTACTGAAGTTCTACCGTTAATTACTACAAAAGACGGAAGGAATAAACACTATTAATTTCCACAGAACATAATATATTTCTTATTCGTGCGATGTTTAAGTGAATAATCACAAATTAATATATCACTGTCAAAAACACACACTGTACAAATTTACTTCGAATACAATCGATTCACAATGAAAATAAAAATCCACCGCCTCCGTAGCGTAGTGGCAGCACGCTAGCCTACCACGCAGAGGTGCCAGTTTCGATTCCCGGCTAGGGTCTGGAATTATAAAAAAAATTTAAAACCCACAATTCCAGTTACATAACTTACCGTAGTCACTAATAACCAAGCCCTTTAAAACGATTTTAAATAACCCAAAAAAAAAATAAAGCTGATAACGTTTAGAGCAGCAAGGTGAAAAATATACGTAACATCCCATATCATGTATTCATAAAACGCAGGAAATAGGTTTTAAACACGGCAAGATTGAAGTAAGTTATAATATTCGAATTAAAATTCTAGTACTCTAAACTGGCATTAACATTATTATTTAACTTATGAAACACTTTAGCACATCTAATACCGTACATGGTTTTAACTGTGACAGTTTTGATACCGTTTCAGTCATGACTAGCAAAGGATATTTTAAAAGAAATTTATTATGGCTATTTGTAAATGGGTGACCTTATTTAATAGTAAAAATAAATTATATTACAGAAATAAATTGTAAAGAAATAAATGTAAAATTTTTATTATAATATATTTTATACAGTAGAATCTCGATTAACGAATCCGGTTTTCTGAAACGACCGATGGTGAACAAATTTCCGATGTACTTGATTGACGTAGGCAAAATGAAAAATAACGTGCAGTTATTATAACATACATTTCCTGGACCTAAATAGAGTGTTTCTTTTAAGACCAATGTCAAAGTAAGAGTATGTGTATTGTACATTTTAAGTGCATTGTTTGTGTAAACGTGAACGCGTTGTTTATATAACTGATGAAAAACTTCAGGTCATAAAAAGGCTAGAAAAGAGTGAATTGTTGCACACTGTTGCCGCGGATATTGGCTTTGGTGTTCTATCCGTATCAGATTGAACAAAAAATAAAGAACAGCATACAGTTAAGACATCAACTTGAAAAACAATGAAACCATCCAAACACGAAAAACTTAATGAAATTTTTTATTTAAATAATTACGTTTAATTATAATTTAGTGTAATATTATATTTCAGTTAAAATGTTATTGAATGCTTGCTAAATAGATAATTAGATTTTGATAGTTAAAAAGCCTCATTCTTAATAAACTAAACGTTTCATTCTTTATTAAGTCCATATTTATTAAATCTCAGTTAACGAAAAAAATGGTAATCCGAAATGGTTCACCCCTTATTTTGGATAATTGGAATTCTACCGCATTTTGTAATAAAATCGAAAGGATTATTAAAAACATGTTTTGTAGTTTAAAGCTATAAGAACGTAAAATTCTTGCGAGAAATAAATATAATTATTGTTAAATTTATGATACTGATATAGTCACGGAGTAGCTTACTACCTGAAATTTTGGTTATAAATTTAACAATAGATTTAACCGTATCTGGTGGTTTATATTATTTATTTTTGATAAATTACATGAACTTTTTTTAAATTTATCTCCAGCTTATAATTTAATACAAAGCTTCGTTAACAAATCAATTGTTATTCAGCGTGTAATTCCAATCACCGATCCCAAATAACTCGGTATATACCTACGTTTAAAAACAATTAAAAATTATTAAAGTCAAAATATTAGTGTAAATTATATATGATTTATCCTTAAATTTTGCAGTTATTAGAGAAATATTTTTGTAGTAAATACAAAATAAAACTTGAGAGCATTAAATTTCATCAGTCACTGATAACACTGTTGTGTACAAATAAGTGATTTAACTTTCATGGAGTAAACATTTTCTTGGTATTAAGATAATTATTTTGTTAGTACAACAGATCAGGTAGTTAGGGCAAAGTTAATAGCCTTTTATCCTCACCAGACTCTACAGTGTGTAGGCTGATCCGTATATATAAATACATAGACACAACTTGGAGGCTTACGAGGTTAAAAGGTTAACTTAAAAGACATTAGCCTTTGATGCAATTACAGGATTCCGAGCAAGTCTAGTGCGATTATCTACCATCCAAAGGCTCGTTAAATGTCTTCCTCCTTTTAGAAACAATAAAGTACATTATTTAAAACAATAAAACCTACTGTAACAATGTACAGTACAAATTTACTAAAGTAACCCTTACTAAAACGTTAATCTGTTTTTCCCCAAATAAAAAAGATGTAAAATTTTAATTAACAACATTTAAAGAGATACGGACTATTACGACATTATTTTCTTGGGAACAATTTACACTTGGGTAATGGAATTTATTTTGGTCTTAAATTTAAATTGCCAATTCTGTAGGTCCAGCCGAAATTGGCTACTTACCCTTTTCACTGTACGATAAAAGCGGGTGGATATTACCAATCTACAAGGAGTTTTCCTCGCTTCAGTTACGAAATAATCTAATCTGGGCGGTTGTCCGTGAAAGCATGTAGCCAAATCTTTTAGGTATCGGATAAGGGAGTAAAAAACACCTAAGGCATGCAGAATGGTAAAACTCCCTTCTGAAGTTAACAATGTACTACAAGAATACAAGTAAGAATTTCAATGAACAGGTCTATTGCTATCGTCTAGGTACCAATGACGAAATATATTTTTCTTTAGAACACACTAGTATTTTAGTATTTACTAATAACATTGTCATTACACAAATAAAAAAAGACAAAGATTTTTATCTAATCAAAAAAGGGTAGACAATTATCTGAATTTATCAAATCAATCGCCTTTATTTCTATCACCGAAAAAGAATTATGATGCAGCGGAAGTCGATAGAAAAACGTGGTTGGGATGGGAAACTTTCGAAAGGTATAACGGTACTCTAAGGGTCATCACACAATACATAAAAATCAGAGTATTTGATTCTTGTGTGCTTCCAATATTACGTACGCGTGTTCATTGAAAAAAAATATTAAAAATATTACAACGTGCCTTGAAAAGATCCACGATAGGGATAAGGCTGTAATAACAAAAACCAAATAAACGTATAAGTAACATCACCAAAGTGCAAAGCATTGTGAGAAAAATGGTTCAACAAAATAGGAATTGGCATGCCATTATGAAAGACAAACACAAACGGACAATGGAATAATGTAATTCAGAAATGGAGACCATGGACAGAAACAAGAGGACAACGACCACTCTTAGTTCGAGAGAATTTTCAAAAAATCCGGACACCTGATATCGATTGATTGCATTTCATTTCATTTATCGCATGAAAGCATAAAGTAAATAAAATCTGGTTTCTAGTACCCATATCAAAAGTTGATCAATATTTTAAAAGATCCATAAATACTCTAATAATTGGATTTTATTTATCAGGGAACATTATTTTGTAGCACTAAATGATCCTACTTTATTTAAAATAAAAATACTAAGATTCGTAAACTGTAATAAATCCAAGTAATATATTTAAATTGAATAACATAAAGTGTTCAAAAATAATACGGTGTAATAAAACAACCATCCGAACGGAGATGAGATTAAAAAGGCTGTGTGTAAATGGGAAATCGATAGTTCACTGAAGTATCATTTATTCAGTTACAATAAATATCCTAAAGTAAATATAATAAAATGAACACACTAACATAATAAATGTAGACAATTTTAAATAATATTTTAAAATTATGTAATTAATGGATTTTAATTTAGAAATGAAAACGATAATGAACGTGCCATGAAATTTGTTTATTTATTTGAACTCCACGGTTTGTTAGTAGTACATATATCGGCATAGTAGGCTTAACATTTAAATTATCAGGTAGAAATAGCAAGGGGGATAGATGGCTTCAATGCCGCATTGCCGTCATCACCATGGCAACCGTGTACCGCTACAGCCATCACCTACAATAGGTACATGTCAAAATAAGTACTCTACATATTTATTACAAACTGTTATTTACATTCCCTCTGTTGAATTTTAATTATATATTTGTTAATTTAAAATTGTAATTTATTTAGACCGAAAATAGTTATCAGGTCATTACGCAGACGTCATAAACAAAGAACTAATATACCGGAACAAGGTACAATATATACATTTTATATTAGAATTTATGCCAATTTAATATTGATTTATCAAAGCTGTTAAAATAGTTTTGAATAGGTAATTTATGAATTTGTTAGTGCATACATCAAAACATTTCTTTCCAGTGTAGTCTGTATCTACTTCTCCATTAATTCAAGAATAGTTTCTTCTGTAGCAAACGGTAATTAGTTGAATACTTTTTCGGTTATAAAAACAAGTTAGTAATAGATGCAGGAAAGAATAATATACAAGGTGTAGCTATTAAATAAAGAGACTGAGGTAAAAATTTTAATTTTAATTTTAAACATAATCACTTATTGCCATCTTCGATATACACTCCTTCTCTATCCCTACAACGCTCCATGCGTATTTTACATAGTTGGAAACAGTGCTGGAAGTCGTCTTTTGTCAGCTCCTTCAGGACACGTTACACTTTCTCTTTTACAGCTTCCACAGATTCAAATCTTGTCCCTTTTAATGCAGATTTCACCTTACGGAACAGGCAGAAGTTACATGGTGCAAGATTTGGTGAATAAGGTGGATGTTCTAACACTGAGATGCTGTACTTTGCTAGGAACCTCTTGACAGATAACGCGGAATGAGCTGGCGCATTGTCTTGGTGGAGAACTCATTATTTGTCCTTCCACATTTCGGGGGTTTTTCCTTACTCTTTGATGTAGTTTAGAAAGTACCTTAAGGTAATATTGATTAATTGTTTGACCTTCAGGAACCCAGTGAAGGTACACAATCCCATGGATATAAAAAAAACAATCATCATTGCTTTAAATTTTGACTTGCTCATTCGAGCTGTTTTGGCTCTCGATAAAGTTCGGCTCTTCCAGTGCATAGATTGGCGCTTCGTTTCCGGATCATAAGTAAAAAACCATATTTCATCATAAGTTATTATCTTCTACCTGTTCCCTAAGGTGAAATCTGCATTAAAGGACAAGATTTGAGTCTTTAAAAGCTGTAAAAGAGAAAGCGGCACGTGTCTGGAAGGAGCTGACAGAAGATGACTTCCAGCACTGTTTCCAACAATGGAAAATTCGCATGGAGCGTTGTAGGGATAGAGAAGGAGTGTATATTGAAGGTGACAATAAGTGATTTTGTATAAAATAAAAATAAAATTTTTTACAACGTCAGTCTCGTTATTTAATAGCCAGACCTCATACATCATCATGACGTAATGATGTTATATACATCGTTAATTTATGACCGTAACCTGTAAGATAGGAAATACATTTAATTAGTTGCATCCCTCTTTAGGCCTAGCCTCGCGAAGGATCAAGTTGTATCACATCAAAGCGACTAGTTATAGGTTAATTGCCGGCCGCATTGGCGAAGTTGGTAACGTGCTCGCCTCTCATCATGCGGTCTTGGGTTCGAATCCCATTCAGGCACGGCATTTTTTCATACGTTACAAGAAATCATTTCATCATTCACCGTCTGCATTAGCAGTAATTGCAGAACAGTCGGACGTTAAACAAAATAAAAAAAATATATAGGTTAATTATAAAAACATATTAATGTTTTACAAAGATTTTATTCAAACAAGACTAGATTGATATAAGAAAGTATAGTTAAACTTTTAAAGTTACAAAATAAAAATAAATTCAACCCACGTAGCAAAGCAATTACAAATAGACGAAGTCATGTAACAGGATACATAAACTGTATTTTTAAATAGTATTTAAGAGGAGTTTCTGTAAAATCGAAACAAACTTAAAAACGGGAAAGGAAAATTTCATTCCAGTTTGAATTGATAAAGATTTTGCAGTATGATTATAATTTCCAATAGAGTATTCCTTTTATAAGGTTTATAATTAAACGAACTAATTTATATTACATGGTAATTTATTGAATATAATGTCGACGTAATTAAGCTGTGCAACGAAACTGAATGGAGCTTAATATAATTACTTGGCAAACAAGTAATGATCAGCACTACGCCGATGGATCTTATGAGGAAGGTTGTTGCAAGGCGGCTAGGAAGGAAAATGGAAAGGAAAGACAAGAGAGTGTGAGTGCAAGAAAGGAGTTACTACTACCTTAATTGATGCAGGAAGGTTGGCAATATAGATGGATGCAGTGTAATAATAGTTTCAGCGGTATGAGTTTGGCAACATTGGTGAAAACAAGCGAGATGAAAGGGGTGGGAGAGTAAGCGGTAAGCGAGGATGTTACAAGGAAGAGTTTTAGATCTGAGGGTGTGAGAAAGCTGGGGAGGTTAGGTGATATAACTGGTAAGGATTATTGCCTGATCTCAGCTCAAAGCTCTCGGCTAATATCCTACAATACCACTCAGACGAGCGAGGTTAGGTAAGATAGGTGGTATGTTTCCTAACGGTAGCGAACTTACAGGAAGACACCCCCTTTCAAACCACAGCCTGTATTCCATCCCGTCTTGAATACAATGACAATTCAGAAGAATCTCGTTACTAACCGTCCGTAACACCCTACAAGAATGAACCATACGGATAACAATAACATCAATCCTTTAACCTAAAAACATTTAGTTAATGTTATCGTCGAATAAAATTAAAATATCATATATCTATCACACCATTAAGATCACGAACTAAATTATTATTAAATGTTAAATGAAATTTTAAAATCTGTGAATTTTCATCAGATATAAAGACTGCATCATTGCTACTAAAACACAGATTATTACACAGTTTTTATTATTCGATTCAAAATAGGATTTTAAATCGGCCAGCAACTGACATCAGTGTTTTAAATTTAAAATTCAATGCAGCTAGTTAAGACTAGCAAATAGTTGTTCTTTAGTGACATATTCCACCCATTAAGCAGCCACCCACAGGTGCTGATACTCATTTTATAAAGTCACTTACGTAGTGACATATTATTTAGCAACATAACTTATTAATAACTTAAACCGAATTTTATTTTATTTCTTACTTATGTACTACTGATGTAACATTTATACGTCACACATGACGTAAATGTAACTTAATATTATTTATAGCTTAAATAGTATTTTTGGTCATTTATATACATTGAAATTTATTCATAACGTACACTCATAATAGTTTAAAACATTTTAGTATTTATCGTGACATACTAAATCATTGTCCTTTTCAGTTGCCTGGCTATCACACTAGTGTCCAACAGTTGAAGTTTTTTTAGTATTAACATGGTTGAAAAGACGATTTTTATGCTTCTTGGCACACGTACACACTTCTTCAGCTACTGAAATCACTTAGCAAAGCATAACATGGATCAACTTCAGAAAAATAAAAACGTATAAATAAAAATTCTGGGAACATATAAAATGGAAAACTAAAATAGGAGGCCTCAAACAACTTAAGATCAGAAAAACTATATAAACAATCAGGTAAAATTCACGAACAACATTAAAAAAAAACAAAAAATTGAACAAGATATCACATCGAGGAGAGGAAGCAAAAAAAAAACAGAAGAACGAAGAAGAGAACGTAGTGAACATAAGAAGAGAATTTTAGAGGAACGATGGACGAACAAAGAAAAAGAAGAAAAAGATGAAAGCATTTAAATACGTAATCTCTTTTAAATAGAGAAAATAGCGAATAATAATACTGAAATTTTGGGAACGGAACACACAAAAAATTTAAAATAAATAAATATATTTTTGAAAATCACAAGCCTTAAGCAATGAAAGACGTTGAGATAAAATACACAACATTAGAAAGTAAAATTTGCATTTTTATATAGGCATGTATACAAAAATGCTTATTTACAAATTAAAAAACTCGAAGATAAAAGAAATTGAAGAAACTAAAATGTAAACGAAGAATATTTCTAACGATTTAGCGAAAACAACCAGATAATTTTATAATATAAAATAATAATTACGTAGTAATATAATATATACTTTAATAATCAAGATCCCTGGTTTAAGAACGTTTATTTGGAGAAAAATGAAAATTACTTTAACGTAGGATATGTCTGACTAGCGATAAGCGGAACGAGAATGATGTGCGTTATAAATTGTAAATTTAAAATACTTCCGTTGGAAAACGGATGAATTTCACCATTAAATTATGCGAGATAAAATGCAGGTAACAATTTAAAATATAGCTGAAGGGAAAACAGAAAAAAGATAGGGTAGCTGGAAGAACTCAAAATCTACTTGCATGTGTAAGGGATTGCAACCACAAAAAGGGTTTATGGTTAAAAAGAGAGGGTCTGTAGAAAACATTTGATAAAAAAAGCGCAGACCCAGTCAGTGATGAGCTTCGTGGCTTTACAAGATAACAGTAGCATCTTTCTTCCCTTGCAAAGTTTAGAACAGTAGCCATCCTAAGTAGTGATGCCATCCAAAGACATTATTTCTCATACAGCCTTAAGTCATCCCTCCCTTTTGCTGCATTTACTGAAACTCTATATCATCTTAAATGCCAGTTTCTCAAAAGTAATAAAAAAAATCTCTTCTTTTACGGAAAGTATGCAAGGGGCAAATGGGATTTTCTTGTGTACGCGCGAACGAACATAATACAAAAGTTTTTAGATGATAAATATCTTTTAATATTGAAAATTATAGTACCCTATCTGAAATTATTTTACGAAATTAATGTGGTGTTGAATTATTAAAGGGAGCATCAAAGAAAAGAAATGATCAAATATTATAAGAAAAAAAATCTGTGTTGATAGATTTTTAAGAAATATATTCCCTGCTTTATAAAAACGGTCTTTTATTTACAGATATTAGTAGAATGGTGAAGAACGTACAGAAGAATAAAATAAATTTCTTACACTATCGCAAAAAAAATAATTTTCAAATTGTAGTTCAAAAGTTTTATTGCAGTATTATTTATAGATGTTGAAAAAACATAATTGATATTATGTCAGACTAAACAAGAGACACTATCAGCGTATAGAATGCTATAATCAACATAAATTTAAATGATAAAAAGCATATTAAATAAACACAATTTATTTTAACGTAAATTCATTGCTTCTTTCTAATTTAAAGAAAAAACTTAATTACAGGTTCTCGGATTCAAGAGCTAGAATCCTAATTCAGCTGAGACACTGATTTTTAACGTAGAAATTGGACTCGATGTTGGTTCAACCAGCTCTAATTAGGTATTTAATTTAGGAAGGGAGGTAATTAAAAGTAATCAAGCGTGATTCTGGCCTTCTTGTGAAAAAGATGTGGTCCGAATACGAAAAGGGTGTTATAAGGCCCCAGAAAATCTTTTTTTACTATATCAGTAAATCCGCTGAGGTGCTATTAATTTATTTTATACGTAGCCCCTAAATGGGTATAAATAAATTAGTCAATAATTCATTTAATAATTAATCTATATTATAAAAATAGAATATATGTTGTGGAGAAAAACTTTCCTAGATTAACATAACCTACTTCAAAATTAATCCCAGTTACTTATTGAACAATTTATTACTTGACATTTCCATGTCATGGCAGTTTGAATTACGAATACATGCTATCTTTTATGACATCCCCAAATTTGACCACACTTACAAAAAGCTTTAGAATTTTTCGTTTCGTGTCATTTATTTACATATTTCTTTTAAATTTATTTAATTTATTTTTGAAACAGTGTGAAGACAACTAGTAAAATGTTTAAAGTATAAAAAAACTCGTTGATTAGTTAGTAGGGGACATAATTCAGTGATCGTGCTCCAGAATAATTAAAATTGTAGTAAATTAAATTTTTTAATAAAAGTTTTACTAATCGTTGAGGTTAAGTAACAATTATCTACTCCAATCGCGTTTCAGAAACCTTAGCACGATTTCTGGTAGATTTGTAGAATTTATGTTAATATTAAGGAATTATTATAATTTCGAAGTTTGACTCTGAACCTGCAATACAATTTTAGAAACGTGTCGTTGACGTCCAAATCATAGTATAGTGATCATCGTATTATTGGATACGTTATTCGGGGGATTAGATATGAGTTGCAAGGATTTACATTGAAAACGCATTATTCGTGAAATGACGACTGTTTTGGTGCATCATAAATCTGACTACCATACATCCATATCGGTTGGAGCATTGGCATGAAAATCATGGGTAGTTTTGTTCACTTGGCGAAAAGTTTGTTATACTTGTCTAACATTAAAAAATGCATGTGACTTTTGTATATTATTTATTCTAATTTGATGGCGTGTTGTAATTTCACTATTAAAAATATACATAATATACATTAAATTTCAGTAAATCTTATACAAACAATATTTTATTATTTTCTTTTTTGGTTACAAATACAATAAAAACAACAAATGTGACTGAATAAATGTATATTTTATTATTAAATAAAACAATATATACATATATTTAATAAATTAAGTATGCGGTAATTAATATTTATATAATCACAGGATAAAAATACTTGACCGATTAGCTTAGGTAGCACGCAATCTTGTATTTCATAACTAACCCTTTTCTATTTGATTAAAGAAAGTTCAGTCCATTTTAAAGTTACCAATGCTTGACTTGGTTGCGTGAAATATCAATCATTTTAATTATTAATAAAAGAATAATTTTAACATTTAATCATTATTCAAATCCTTAACATACAGCTCAGGAAGTAAATCAAGTAAATAATTTAATTAAGAATAAACATTGACCTACTGTACCATCTAAACGATAATTTTGTTTATAATACTAAAATTTTATAAAATAAAAACATTATCTACAATATCTCGAATGTTTGAACTAAAGATTAAGACAGTTAAAGAAGAAATTTCCAAATCCTGCACTCAATATCAGAGAAGATTGGAATCGCAGATAAACTATCTTGCCTTGAATTACTGAACAATTAAGAAACGAATTCTTAGAAAAAAGTCGAATTTCTTTAAGATTATAATTAACACTTCACTAACATATCGATAGTTTTACAAAAATTAAATTTTGACTGAATAAGAAATTTCTGAGAAGACCCTTCGCAGACAGGTTCAATCAAGAGACCATTAAAAATATTTTTCCTTCTAAATTTACAAATAATTCTTCTTTTTCTTTTTTCCTATTATCTATAATTAATCATATTGTACAAATACTGTAAATAAAGTTTCATAAACTTTAATAACTGTTCCATTTTTTCCACTATTTTATTTTCACCTACTTCATGTCTTTATACAAAACAGTGAAGATACAAAGTATTGAATAGATTTTAACAAAAATTAGTTTCAATTTTTACATTTTCTATACTCTAACAATAGTTGTCCGCGGAAATGTGTAAATATAAAAAAATTAAATCGTAAAAAAAGGAAAATTTAGCAGCTGTAACAGGTTAGTAAAGATTACTGTATACTATTTGAATTAGGATTAATTGTGGGCAGTGGGATGAATTATAAAAACTTATTTGTAAATTAAAATATTATAAAAATGTTATTTGTCAACTAAATGTTAGGTATAGTTAAAGTACAACTTGTGTATTTACCGAGTAAAAGAACAAAATATACATAAAATTAGGAAATATTCTGATAAAAAATTAATAAACTGCACTTTACATTAAATTTATTGAAAGGTAGTCAGAAATTTTTATCAAATTACTGTGTTCTTCAAAATGCACACACATCGGTTTATACAATAATTAATTAATTATTTTTTCGTAAAAATCGTTTCGAAAATAGAAACACAAATAGGCTAAATATTTGTGTGGGTTAATTATTTTATGAGTGTACATCTAGATTAGGTTAATAATATTTTGAAATTATTTCCAGAAGAATGATTTATTTACAGTAAAATTAGTTTTAAATAATAATAACAATTATTATTAATATTATTTACAGTTATCTACCACACATGTTACGTTATGTACCATATTATGAATTGAGAATACTAACGATTTTACTTTGAGAAACTTCTGGAGATACTCAGAACTTTGAAAGTAGGACAGCATTACCATCAATTCTCTATAGATTTAGGAAAGTCTTGAAGTTGTCACATGCGGTTTCTCTAAATTGGTCAGGTCTTCATTATATTACTATCATCAAGGCCAGTGAAGGAGAAGGTTCAACCTTCGTGTATGTAACTTCCCGCTTAAACTTTGTAGTTACTTTAAGAATTAATTCCATTCAATAAACACACTGGTGAATGCAGATTGTGTAGTTAAATCAAGAACATATCATTATATTTTGTTCCGGGCTAAGACGTCGAGACTCATGATTAACAAGTTTATTAAGATCCAGATCTTCAGAGGTTTATTCATCTGCGGTTTGTTACAGATTATTAGTAAGATTCTGATCTATTCTCTCGTTACCATTAATCACACATACACGGTAAATGATTAAAATTTAGTTCCATTGATCAGTCTTTCACTAAGTTATAAAATTTATCACTTAGCGATGAATCCTGAGATATGCATAACACATTTTGAATTCTGTTCTACAGATTTCCGTAATTTAAAAAAAATATCAATAATTCAATTGGTTAGAATTAAAACTTCCTTCATCCAAAAATCGAATGAATTGAGATCATTATTTAGTTTTACTCTACAGCCCAAGTTATATTTGATTTGATAAAATTTTGTTTTAGAAACTCTATCCTATTAAAAATTGAATATACAAAATGCATACTGAACTGATTTAGTCCTTGTTTACACAGTATAAAACTTTTACGTCTGAAGAAATTGAAATCAACAAAGCACATAAGAGAAAAGTTTAGGTACTATTTAAAACCAAACTATTTAAAATTTACCAGTTTTGTCACTATATACTTGTAAATTTTTGTTTTTAATAGGATAAAGTAAATTTAGAAAAAAACATTTTACAAGAACATTTAATTATTGGGCTATAGAACGACATTGAACAACAATCTCAATTACTGATTTTTTTTTGGATTTACTGAGTTTTGACTTTTGACGTAGGCTACACATTTGTACATTACAACTTCTAGTTATCTTACCTTGCCATAAAGTTAATTACTTAAAACGTTATAATTAATATATTTTATAAAAATCTGTTTTAAATTTACCTTTAATAATTTAGAAATAAATGTCTTAAACCACAATATATTTTTGGAACATAATTATACATCCTATGTAAATTATCTTTAAAAACTTGTGAAATTTAATTTAAATTTTTTAAGTTACTTGGCTATTATGAAAGAAATAATTAACACATTTTAACAATTTCTACAACGTTAATTACTGGTATTACTATTTGTGAAAGTAATTTACATAGAAGAATTCCGGTATAACCTACACTGAGTGAATATTTAAACATAAACATAGATCTATGAACGTTCATTAAATACTTACGTTCACACTTTTGAAAAAAAATTAATATAGAAACAACGTGCAGAGGTTATAAGTATTTGCAATCTATTAAAGTAATATAAAAACCTAATAGACACTTTATTAGAAAAAAGTATTGTTGTATTCAACTACGGAAATCAGACCAGAGGTTAAACTAGAAATAACAAAAAAAGTTAACATTAAAAAAAAAAAAGTACCACATAAAATTACACAATATCGACTGATTGAGATTTAGGGAACACGTACAGGCCAACCAAATCAGTCGGCTGATATTCTATTTTTTATTTTAAAGTAATACCGGTTCAGTAAACTATCTGGTCTGGGGATCAGATGACAAGCGCACATGAAAAATAAAATTAACCTGGTACCCTGAGTGTTTTTTTATTTAATTTAAAATCAACTGCCTTAGTTACTAGCGAATATTATGATTTACGGTACGGAGTTGGTAAGTTTTAACATTTAATAATTCAAGACCCTAACCGGGCATTAAACCTGGGACTTAACATTTTGCAGTGGGCAACACAGTTCAGTGATCTAACCACTGAATCACGGAGGCGGCCGGCTATATAAGTTTAAATCAAATCAGTTCAATCCAAAACTTCGTAGAAAAATTCCACGCAGCGATCCCTCGTTTAATTAAAATATTGTTCTCGACAACAAAAATACAATTTTTAAAATATCTGCGCGTATAAAAATATGAAATAACAGGTAACCTTTACATGTGCATAACATTTAGTATTAATATTTTTCAGCCTGATAAAAAACAGTAAAGTTAGCTAATAGTTTAAAAAGAATACTCCT
The DNA here is from genome assembly GCA_035578175.1 of Catonia carolina. NCBI lineage: Eukaryota > Metazoa > Arthropoda > Insecta > Hemiptera > Achilidae > Catonia > Catonia carolina. Next base: position 91,335,500 of record JAQMRL010000002.1, read on the forward strand.
CATAAATTTTTTAAATATTTCTTTGGCCTTCGGGCCAGCCCAGTCAATTAGCTGGTAGAAAATCGCTATTATTTGTTAAGTAACACTAGTTGGGCAATCGACTTTGTATGGTGACCAGGTGACAGCCATTCCCGAACAAACTCTACTGTGGGTCCCTGTTCAAAAATTCATGCCGAATCACAACAAAAAGTACAGCGAAAAGCAGCGATCAAATTGGGTGGTTGTCAATAAAGTACAGTTCCCGATAAAAATTAAAAGCTAAAAAAAATATTACTTTGACTGAGTACATTCGACTATTTGATAGGTTTCAAAAACACCTAAATGGACTTGATCAAAATTTGTCAGTGAAGCTGTTCCAAAATTTACGACGACTTCGAAAGCTGTGGAGTAGACTTTTGACATTAAAAATTTCAACCACTTTCATTTTGGAAATATATTGTCCTAATTAAAACTAAATTTATATGAAACAATTGTGAGTCAAGGGGCTACTTCAATGGAAGCTTCTTCCTACACCACGTTAAGCAAAAAGTGATGGTAGAGGGTACTATTAAATACTTGACAGAAAAATAAAGAAAAACATTTTTATATAATTTAAACAGATTAGGTTAATGACTTTTGCATCTAATTAAGGGAAAAATGAATAATACGTATTCTATGTTTTTGTTTCAACAATATAATTTTTAAGTAACCGAAAACAATGACTTTGTTAAACCTAAATTAACGATGAAAATACTTTTTAAAAGAAAAGTTAAGATTTAATGTATCTGAACAAAATATCAAGCATGTCAATGAAACGAATGTAATAAATTAAAGATTATTAATAAGAGTGAATTTAAACGATAAAAACATTAGAACTTAAATAACAGCTAGCGGTTTATCTAAATACTCAACGAGAAACTTTGACAGTATTGCCCTTTTGAAATACTCTACTCAAAGACCCAATGGGGAATAGTTGATACCGGCGCAAAAGACAAAGTTTCGAGGAAAAGTTTCATCTAACGTCGTTCACATAAGGCAATTTAAAAGTCTCCTTAAACAGCATTCACTTCATCGCTACATCTTTCATGTAACGATACGATGAAGTACATACGCATGGACGAACATAAAGCAGTTAAAACGTTTATAAAAGAATGATTCTACAGATGGAGCTACTTACAACATCAAGAATTACTTTTCCGAAATAAATGATAAAAAAATAGTATCTAACTGCTAAATTTTATTCAAAACATTCACAAGAAAAATAAAGCTTGCATGTTTTTCGTAATTTGTATCCCTATTATTCCAGCCCGACCAACTTAATTAACCCCTATTAATTGTTCATATTGTTACAACTCGTTAAAGTAAAGCAAAATTGTAAACTTTTATTTAATTGATTGATTCACATATATTTATTCAACAAAATTATTTGACTAAAACTAACCAATAAAAATATCTACAATGAAAATAATGAGTTCATGAAAATAAGTTATTAAACATTTAATACATTTTTGGAATACACGAAAAAGACTAGGATTAAAGCTGAAAGATTTGTATTGGATGATGAACAAACGTTCACAACTGTCAGTAGAGAGCAAGCTTCTACCGTACAAAGCCATACTGAAACCGCTATAGACTTATGGGTTACCGCTTTGGGGATCAGCTGAAAAATCGAATCTTGCTATCATCCAACGATTCTAGTCAGAAGTCTTACGGATAATAACACATGCTCCATGGTATGTGACAAATTATGGATTGCATAAGGACTTATGTGTCAACACCGTGAAAGAAGATATTACGCAGCTAAGTTCTAAATATCAAGAAAAATTAGCAGATCGCCCGAGTTCTTTGGCGCTTAATTTACTTGATAATAGCGAATACGTGACATGACTGAAACGAATAAAATTGCTTGACCTTCCGTTTAGATTTACCGACTAACCTACATTTTAAATAATTGAAGTCCATATCAACATCAACATCATCTCTATTAACATCATCTTCTTCCTCTTTGCATTCTACTATCACCGTTATTAATTTTGTTACCTTTTCTATTACTGTTATTCATTTTTTATCTCGTTAATATTTTCAAAAATTATAATTACTTAATTTTTTTCCTTTCTTTCAGAAGCAATATAATTGGGTATGGTCTTCGTCATGTGAACCCGTTCATGCTATTTACTTATAGTTTTTGTTTTTTAACTGATTGTAAATAATCTCAAATGTAAAAAAAAACATTTAAAACAAATCAATTCACGCAATTTATCAACATTAAAATAAAATAAACAATTTCCCTTACCAAACCAATCATAAAATGCAATGTCTAATGACAAAATAACAAACTTCACCGTAAAGAAAAATCCCGTACAATCTAGGCCACTAACTCATCAGCCATTCAAACCGCGGCCCGCCATCCAATCATTTTTTTAATTCCTAATGTGTGTACGTTGCAATTTGTTCAATTCAAAACAATAATCTCCGTGACCCAAAAAGATGAGGATGATGTGTATGACGTGTAAATGAGGTGTAGTCTTTTACACACCAAGGCCGACCATTCCTGAGATGTATGGTTAATTGAACCCCAACCATCAAAGTACATCAGTAACCACTGTCTACTATTCAAATCTGTATCAAAGTAATTACCTTTAAGAGGATTTGAACCAGGAACATTCGTCTCCGAAAACCACATGTTAAACAGCTGACTCGCGGCGACGACTTTACCTCTAGACCAACCCGGTGGATCCCGCCATCCAACATCCAAATGTATCTTTTTTATAATTAATCAGCTGTTTATGAACAGCTGATTTTATTTTAAGCAGGCTTTCATTATAGCAATATTATGAATAAAACCAGAAATACAAAAACGATTTGAAACCTTTACCAACTTGCTCTTTTAAAACGTCTGATAACATTTATTTTATATAATACTGCTAAAAAAAACTCGTAGTGATATTTTTTGTTTTTGTTTGATTGTTACATCAATTATTATTTTCCATCCCTCGATAAAAATATTGTACAGTAGTTTCAAATTATGCAGATAGTAACTTTTTTCCCTAAGGGATATTTTAGATTTATTTATTTTTAAATTTTCCTGTTTGAAATTAAAAATTCCCCTCTACAATTTTTTTCAATGTTGTTATTACACGTTTAAATTGTGTATTATATAACATCCAAGTTGTATTGTTATTTTGTCGGTCATTATAAAGTATATTAATAAATAGTTATTCAATAAAAAAGTTTTCAGAACAATTATTTAAACTATATTTTAAGATGGTAACTACAAAATTCTTGTAATACACGGTATAAATAAGTAAATTTATTTGGTTATCAATTTAATACTTTAGCCATATGAATATCATATGATATAACAGCTGATATGGTAATTTACAAACTTATGAAAAAAATTCCCTCTAGCGGTAACGAATGCGGTTAATAATAACAAAAATTTCCCTTTTTAACCGCTTCATACGTTCCCTATTTAAACAATACTGTCTCGTTAGATTGAACCTACTGTAAAGTTATGTATTCACAATAAATTAATAAATTCGTTACTATTTATGCAGTGTAATAACATATAAAATTAATGAGAAATATGGTACATTAAAGTAACGAGTTATACAGTATTAAAAAAACCACCAAATACCCTCTAGATGACTCTCACCTGATTAAAAAGTCAAGAATTCCTTTCGGATATCATGCATTCATCATCAGTTGCAGTATACATATTTCAATGCATGCACTCTTTCGTCAGTTAGTCACAAAAATGCAATCCTGATAATTTGTCATGACAAGCTGTCGAAAGGGTGCTTGCATTGAAATATTTATACTGCAACTGATTATAGATGCATGATACTCAAAAGGAACTTTTTGACTTTTTTAATCAAGAGAGTGATTTTTTTTCTATATTGTATACTTTTAAATAATATACAGGATAATGTTTAACAAACTGTAAAATAATGAGATAGGTAAGTAGGTAAATAAGTACGTCTATGTAAATTTATAAGTAGATCTACAGCTTAGTTAACAGTGAATTTTCATGTAAGTAAATTTATAATAAGGCTAAACATCAGTTCCTACACTCCAAAAATTGACAGTAGATATTGCGAATGAAAACTGAGTGTTTTCACAGAAGTAATTACTTTTTTGCTGCTTAATGCAACGTTACAATTATAAATTTTATTTGAAAAATAAGTAATTGATATGGCAAAGACAGTTAAGGTATTAAAAATTTATCGATCTTTGCAACTGTGATATTTATGGGAAAAGTTAAACAAACCGAAAAGATAAATACGTAAAACACAAAGAATGTTAAGCTTTTTCAAATTATATTCTTCATTCCATATCTATTTTAGCATTTCAAGAAAAAAAATGTTTCAATTTCGAAATTTAAAATTAAATTTTGAATAATAACCATAATTTTTTTCGAGGATACTTACTACTTAAATGATTGCAAACCTGTGTACTAATAAATATTTGCTAGATGAATAAACATTACGTATCAGAAGTAGAAATTCATTTCCTTCATTGCAGAGGTTAAAGGTGTAAACTGAACTGACTAAATCAGCTAGACTACTGTAGTTACTTTAATGTTCCTCTTCAATTTTTTTTTTTAGCTTTTTTTATTTGTTATCGGGAACTGTACATTATTGACAACTAGCCAATTTGATCACTGCTTTTGCTGCATTATTTGACGTGAATTAGGCATGAGTTTGAACAGGGACCCTTAGTAGAGTTTTATCATGGATGGCTGTCACCTGGTCACCATACAAAGTCACTTGCCCAACCGGTGTTACTTAACAAATAGTGACTTACTACCAGCTAACTGATTGGGCTGGCCCGGAGGCCTTCAAAAAATTAATGTTTATACGATTCGGAAGTTAAGTAATTTCAAAAATGTTTGTGAATTTACATTTATTTAAATGTTACAAAAAGTATCGTACACAAATGGAATAACAATCACTATGTATCAAATCTACGAGCATTGACTTGGTTTCAGAAACTCACATTATTTTGTTCTTTCAACAATATCTCAGGGACAAAATAGTATTTTATAAGTTGGCAACATTGTTTATAGGAATAATTACGTCGATATTAAATTAAGCCAATAATTGAAAAAAGTTTAAGTATTACTTTAGAGCCCTTAATTAAACTTTTCCCCAAGAGAACGACAATAAGTCTTAACAGTGTAACACGCAGGGTAGCAGCATTCATTTACGTAGTCGTAATGCGGGAAATGTGAGTGAGAAAGAGAGAAATACAGTCGATAGAGAAGTAGGTAAATGATTGGGTGAGCGGGTAATAGTGTGGAGGTAACTCCTTTCCCGCAAATAGGTAGAAGAAAGTTTGTTCTCTTAGTGATCTACGAGGAAGAAAGTTTATATCCAAGGTCCTAATCGAAACTACCTATTACGTAGATAGATCAATGTTGGAAGAACAAATGAGGAAACGAAATCACTTTAAACGACCCAGTATATCCAACTTCAATAATGAAGATAATAAATTATACGGGCATTTAATAATTAATTACGCTAGTCTAACAAAAAAATATTCCCATTAATTATAAAATAAACTAAATTCAATACCAATTAAATATAACTGAAGTCCCAATTAACACTTTAATATCTATTTGGAAATAAAATAATACAAAATAATACAATATAAACAACTAAATTGTGCCCGTGGTGAAGTGGTCAGCGCAACTGGATTCTACTGGGGTCCCAGGTTCGATACCCGGCCAGGTCTGGAATTTACTTGTATATCACCACATAACATTACCAACGCAAAATTCAAGCCTTATGTAGGCATCATCACTTAAAAAAATAAAAAAATAGAATTTTTATTTATTAAATTAATTTTTATCAAAAATTTGTTTTGATTTTTAAAGGTAACTCCATACACAGACAAATGCATCTCTCTGATGAATGATAACATTTTAAAAATTCTAATAAAAAAAAAGTAGCCTACATTACTTATATTTTCTATACTTAAAAAAACTATAATAAAAAAGTAGCACAAAAAACAGTCAACAACAGGGCTGTCTTGAAAGATAATAATGAATTGCCACCATTAATTTACATAACAGTACAAGGTACGTAAACATATTAATTATTTTAAGAAAAAATTAATAACAAAATTCATAACAGTACAGCGTACGTGAACATATTAATTATTTAAAGAAAAAATTATTTAAAATTACTACATTTGAACTAATATTTATTAGTAATAAATTATTTAAAAAGATGAATACTGTGGTTTACAATACTGGCCAGAAACAATGATAATAAAATAATTGAAGATCATTCATGGCTTTCTAATTGAAGCATTAAACAAGAGATTTCCGAGAATGTAGATTCTCTGGAGTATTTCAGAATTGTTATGCGAGGAGAAAAACACTACATACTAAAGTTGATTATAGAGGGAAAAATAACAGAAGAGATAATAGTGGAAAGACGAAGAAAATCTAGTTTAAAAAACCTTAGAGATTAGTTGCTCCTCTGTGGAACTAAGACACACATGTCAAAAATAAGAGTTTTGCCGTTATGATCCCAAATCTCCGATGGTGGAAGGTATCCGAAGACGAAGAAAAATAAAAAGAAGACAAAGGAGAAGAAAGGTGAAAATTAGGGATGAAGAAGAAGAGGAAGAGAAGGAGGAGGACGAAGAAGAGGAGGAATAGGAAAGTATAAGAAGAGGAAGAAGAAGGAGAGACCGTAGAAGAAGAAGAAGGGGAAGAAGGAAGAAGAGGAAGTGTATGAAGAGAAGGAGAAGAAGAAGGAGGAGAAAGAATAAGAGCAAGGAAGAGAAAAAGAAGGAGGAGAAAGAAGAGAAGCAAGGAGGAGGATATACGTAAAGATCATTATTAATAAAAATACTGACAGAATTATGAGAAAAAATCACTAAGGCATTCGAAACAGGATCTGTCTGGGATAACGACAAAATTTTTTTTATAAAAATAGTAGGCCTATACTAAAATATGAAAAGTACGCTGTTACAATATCATGCAATCAACGTAATTTTCACGAATAGTTAGATTGTAATTGTCTTAAACAAATAAACTTACGTACATTATTAAAGTGACTGCATCTTTTGACTTCTTAACAAGGAATAGACTAGTTCCAAATGAATTGTAACTTTTTACAGGCGAACTTCAATCGTTTCAAGTTTTATTATATATAATTCATTTTTCTTTTTTTCATCAAGTTTTACCCATTTTTACAAAAAATCCCTCTCACAAATTTTCCTACAATCACCAACTTTCTTGGAAAGGAGATATTCATTGAGAAATTAAGAATACGAGCAGATTTGGACATCCGATCTACGCAATTCCGGTTTCAACCAACTAAATGTTTAATTTTGTCTTCCCTAATATTTTCATAGAGTCTTTCGGTATTATTTTTATTGAATTATCCATGGTTATAAACAGTTAACAAGGTTACTTACTAACTTTCTTGACCAAATTCCTTTCATTGTTTTACAGTTACATTGAAACCGATGTAAGTTATTTTTACAGTACTACAAAAAGTGAAGTACACTGAATGATTAAATATTGATAAATGACAAAGAAGTATAACATTATAAATTCCAATATACCTTATTAACTTGATAAATTTAATCTGGAGCAACATACGCCGGTGTATTTCTTCATTCGATATATCAATTCAATCAGTGTCGATATAGACCTAAATACAATACACATCATTATCAGATGATTTATGTGAGAAGCTCATTATGTCAATGCTCATCGTCTTCTGTGTTCAACCGTTCATCACATCTGATGTGGAAAGATTAATTCCCTAAGCTACAGATAAGTATAATGTGCCCCAATACACACTGAGCCTACTTTTTTTGTAAATAACATGAATGAGATATTACTATCATTCGTAACTTAATGTATTATTCTTTATATAAATGCAATGTCATGAATAGTTAAAAGAAGTATATTTTTATTTGAAAAGAAGTAATAAAAACAACCCAGTATCGCTTTTTTTCATTATATCACCTCATATCAATACCAACGCACAAGCTAAGGATTGGCATCATCACCCAAAAAAAAAATATTCTGTGAACTATAAAAACATAAAACAGTTAAATCTAGGGAAAATATAAAGAGGAGTGTGTTAAATATACGGATTAGTAAAAGTTGGACTATCGAAAACATTTATTTATTTATTTTTTATTGAGTGATGATGCCTACGCAAGCCTTAGGTTGTGCGAATGTAATGATAATGCCATTACACTACTTTATAACTTTATATTATAAAGTGATAAACCGATAAAACAATCCCAAACTCGACCGTAAATTGAACCACTGGCATAGAAGCTAGTTGCTCCGACCACTGCACTAACAGACCAGACAAATTACTACAATAAAAAAGCTGTTGTATTTTGTGAGTTATTTAAATGAAAGTGAATTGGTGAAAGATGTTAATCCCGGCTTGTCCGAAACCACTACAAAATTGTCGCTACTGAAGAAAGTAAAGAAAATGTAAACAGTTATAACAGTGATCAGACGAATTCAGTACAGAACAAGGTATTAAATATAAAAGAAAGGCGGAACTTAATATAGGTACTGCTGGTCATCGAAAAAGGACCACAATTTCCAATTCGGAAAAGCCTACATAATTTACTACTAGCAATTTCCCTCGTGCAAAGCACGGGCTTATCGCTAGCGTTAGAGGGGTTGAATATATTTAGAGTTAAAAATATCAGACGGCTGGTAAGAACATTGTAGCAAAACAATTTTTGTGAAAATATAAGGACTCAAGACACGGACTCGGCGGTGACATTTTCGTTTTTCTACGCCTAAAAATCTATAGAATCCCCTAATCTCCAAAAGAATCGCCTAACAGCTGAAGATTTCCAGAATGATATAATTTTATCGAAAACTAAGAAATCAACAGTAATACTGTACCAATTATTTATCTTGGATGCTACAAATTGATTAAGTAAGGCACCTGTTTAGTAAATCTTCAAGAACCGTATAATAAAAACAGTAATTTTTTATTTTTTACCGGATTAACCGGAAATTTGTAAAAAAACGACAGTCAGTGAAAAATCTTCACGTGCGCTACATTTAAAAAAACAAAGTTGACCGGAATCAGCCCAGTGGGAGCTGAGAACGAACTAGTAAATAAATTTATTCTTTTAAATATAGTAATTTATCCTTTTTAGTAATTTATTGTTCACAGCTGTCTTTAGAGAGCAAGCTCCTACTGTACAAAGCCATATTGAAAACCGTTGTGGACTTATGGGTTACCGCTTTGGAGATCAGCTGCGAAATCGAATCTTGCTATTAACCAACAGATTCCAGTCAAAAGTTTTAGGGATTGTTACAAGCGCTCTATGGTATGTGACAAATGATGCGTTGCTAAGGGACTTACGTGTCAACGCCGTGAAAGAAGAAATTACATAGCTAAGTTCTAAATATCAAGAAAAATTAGCAAATCACCCAAATTCTTTGGCGCTTAACTTACTTGATAATAGCGAAGACGTAACTCGACTAAAATGAATAAAATTGCTTGACCTTCCGTTTAGATTTACCAAATAACTTACATAGTAAATAATTCAAGTCCTATACGCATTCTACGTACAATCACTGGTGTTATTTATGTTACCTTTTCTATTACTGTTATTCATCGTTTATCTACATTTAATGTTTTCAAAAATTATAAGTAGTTTTGTTTTTCTTTTGGAAGCAATACCATTGAGTATTGCCTTCACATGTAAACACTTCCATGTTATTTACTTATAGTTTTTGTTTTTGAACTGATTGCAGATAATCTTCGATGTTATAAACAAAATATCCACAGTAGGCTATAGATTACATTAATTGTTGTTTATTTTTGGACAACTATGTAAACAAACGTTGTTTGTGCAAACGAAATAATAATTTGCTATAACTTTATGCAAACTGAAATAAATACAATTTAAAGAAGTGCAAGATTGCAAGACTGAACACAAACAGAAGATAGAACTAAAACATGGTCTTCCATGTTATCGAACGAGTTCTCAATTGCGAGTAAAAACCCTAGTTACAAAAAATTATGAAATAAAAACAATCCATAATGAGAAAAACTAAAATAATTGTTGTCAAAGAGTTAAAAAATAAATTGGTAATTTAAGGTATAGAGGAAAATACAGACAGGAAAAAGTAAAGAAAGATAGAACGAGAAAAGTGATTTAGTGATTTACAAATGACAAGATCTGTGAACACTGCGTCACATTTTTGGTCCTTTCCGGCCCATGCATAATTCAATTTTTGTATCCCTTTATGTCTTTTCTTTGTAACAAGCCTTCTAAGTTTTGATAGAATGTATCTACTTAAGTTCCAACAAAGAAGATACTCAGTGAAACATTAGGTAATATTTCATGTAAAATCTCTATTAACAAAACAGCAATAATAAAGTCGACTACAGAATGACAAGATTTGTATTATTACACAAATTAATATTTTAACAACAACCCAAACCACAAACTTTGATTAAATCAGTAATATGTACTAATGTTCAATTTATCAGTGTTCGTTTTAACCTTCTTCCAGCTCTATAATAATCGGATATATTAAGTCAATGAATAAAGCAAAAAAGGACTGTTTTCTAGCAAAAATTTGGTACGTCGATTGCAACTGATCTTCCCGTTTCAGCCTGAAGAAACCTGAAAATAATTTTTAGAAAGTGGATTAAAGTTATTCATCCAGCTGGAAATATCCAACTCTAATTTTGGGCTAAAACTTGAAAACTAAGACGCTATCAAAAAACGAAGCTTTCATGAAATTGGTAATGTACCTAGATATTTTCACAATCTAAAGCCATGTGTAAATTATGTTGTTTCAAGATTTACAGATAACCGTTTTTCTATATGTGTAGCAATTTATTAAAACTGGTTCTAAATCACTTTATAACCATGTAGAAAAACCAAAACACTAATTAAACATTTACAAAAGAAAAGTATACAAAAAGAATGGATTACTTCTAAACAAAATGATCTAAACATGGGAAATATTAAATCTTTTTTTTTTAATTTCGTGAATTTGTAACTGTTCCCGTCTCATTTATATTTTAGGTATTTATTTAAATTATTGTTATTATAGACGGACTAACCAAGTTAGTTATATTCTCTTAAATATCGAAACTAAATGAATTTTATTGTTAATTTTTTTTTTTGGTTTTACGTCTGACATAAAACGTGTTGTCTAATTGTTTAGTTTAACAAAAATTTAGCAATTTTTCTCAAAATTGCATAAAATCATCTGTCTATTCAAATAAAAATTCTTACTGCTCAATATCAACAGACATATTTAGGAATAAATTACAAGGAATTTGTTAATGTTCTGAGCCACGCTCAACATAATATGTTTTTTTATTAGAAATATCTAAGACGTGTGAAACAGATGGAACAAGTAGTAGATATTCTGAAAAGAAAAAAAAATGAAAACAGATTCACTTGAAATCGCATTATTAAAAAAAAGAAAACTTCTTAACATATTTATATATAATTAAAATTAAAAGTACAATTGTCTTCTACTGTTATTTTTAGTATTCATTTAAAATTCTGATAATTGAAAAATAAATAAAAAATGAATTAAAATGGGCAAAGTCTTTGGGTGTTTACGTATGTTTCGTTACGTATCGTCTCGTTATGTCATAGTTATCTAGGAGCGTACTGGCTAGGGTGTTAGAATAGCTTCGCTATCTTTTTCGGTACTTTACCAAAAATCTCCTGGACGTACGGTATGTTGAGATTTATAAGGATTATATTATTTACATTGCAAGGATTTTAGTCATAGATATTAACAGATATTGTATTGTAAACATATGATGTTCATGTTGTTATAGTTCTATCTCCAAAACTATATATATGCTATACGTCCATATAGGTTTAATGTATTGTAAATCGATAATTTAATGCGTAATGTCAGTGATGAATGTCTTCCTAATGGCCAAAACATTGGCTTAAATTTTAGATTAAGCCAATCCTTAGGGATTGGATAAATCCTAAGGATTGAATCCTTAGGTTCGATTCCCGGTCAGGACTGGCATTCTTCATCACTCATTTTCATCTATCTTTTTCATTAGCAGTAACTTGAAACAGTCGGCAGTCTACATGTTTTCAGAGTAGCTACTTTAGCAGTAACTTCAAAACAGTCGGACGTAAAACAAAAAACAATCAACAATTACACGCAACATTACTAAGAAGTTAATGTGTCTGGTACTAATTCTTGTAATTAAGTAATGTTTTTCTTATTAAAAATCAATTTTGAATATAATATATTCCCTTAAAAATTACAAAAGCTATTACAATATGTAATATATTTTTTCTCAAAATGTTACCATGAATGACACATCATGAAACCTAGTTCTATTAATACAGCGGCCTACGCAGTTAGACGGAGAAACTAAATCATGTCACAATGTAACACGTACAAGTAGAATAGATAAATGGTATTTGTACGAGAATAACTTATTGTATACATAACACAAAAGGTGTAGGTGATAGAACAACAGATTTCTGTATTTCATCAAACTTCTGACAAAATTTATGTAATTGATACTGACACAACATCGTAATATATTAAATTTACGACTAGGTCAACAGTGGTATTACGTAAACAAAATGTATTTAATGATTTTGTTCAAAATAACTCCCACAACAATCAGCAAAAACAACTTTTTGCCCATTCAGGTAATTTCAGCCATTGGAACATTACATTAATTTCGCAATCAACCTTTTTAAAATACTTGTCAGTGATACTTGAAAAGAGTCAGACATGGTCACTACAGAAATTAAAAACGCCAAACGGTAACTAAGTAAACTAATACTTGACGATGCTCATTTAATAAACTTCAAAACTTGCAATTAACTCTGTAGACCTGTAGGTTGTATAGGATAAGAACCATGCAATCAAAATTTTATAAAATCTAATCAGTCATGTTTTATATCTAATCAGTAAAATTACGTTCTGTTTTTTCATGAAAAAAACATAATTAATAAAGTTAACACAGAACACAGAATATTACTCAACAATCTTAAACTCCCCTTCACAAAAAAATAAACTACATAGCGAGAAACATTTAAAAAAATAGAAGAGCATCAAAATCCTTTTGCAACCAACCTCCTTGACAAAGGCGAAAATACACATGATTTTTGTTGATATGTTTTATGATTGTATAAATTGAAAAAAATATATAGTAATGAAGTTTAAAACAAATTGTGCTAAAGATCCTCATCAAAAATTATTTTAATTTAAGTAATCTTGGATAAAAACCTTTTTAGTTCTGTTTGTTTTATTTTTTAATAGACTCTGTACTTAATTTAATCTGCATTTAACAAATCAATAAAAATTTCCAGCGAAATTGGTTATGTATTTTAAAAAATAGCACAGACAGCGAATTTTAAATTTCTTGATTTCTAAATCAGGTTTAAAAGCAAACTGTTTTTTCTGTCAATCAAGAGTACGTTGATATAAATATGTTTTTACTTATTTGTATTCCCACGACATGTGAGCACTCTCTCACATAAACTAAGTTGTGTTTTTATATCTAACAGGTGTCTTACAGACGAATAAAAGTAGTATTAAATAAAAGAATGCAAGTTTTATTGACACATAAATCTATTTGTTTATTTTTTTATTTAGAGGCTCAACAAATGCTCATCAATACAGAATGTATTTCTATTTCCAGTAATAGTAATAAAATATAATACATTGTTGGTTAACGTTCATTTATAATTTTTCAACTTATTGCACATGAAACAAAAACTTACAAATTACTATTGCCTTGAATAAAATGATTAAAAAACGGAATATGAAATTCAAAAAACTTATTTCAGAGACGTTCAATATTATTAGCTTACACAAATAAATCCGTCCATAAAATTTTCCATCCATATATTATGATACTAATCCAATATCTCAGAAAGGTAAAGTTAAGTATATGAGCCTGACACTAAACCACCAACGAAACACATGAATTTTGCTGAATCAAAGATTAAAGACTTTGTACTCCCTACTTCTCCAAACTTCCAGGTTAAAAAAAAAGTTGTTAGTCTACAACTATCCAATTCGACCGATAAAGCTTTGATCTATGGTTCATTGAAAAAAATCGAATGTAAACATGATACAAGCTTTTCAAAACAAATTTATACGTTTAATCAGGTGTATGTAGTTCCTACTACGGACAAAACTTTATCAAATATCATTTACCAACATCATTTCCTCCATCACCTCTTAAATACCAAACCCTAAATTTCAGTTAAATTTATGTCCTAATAAATTGAACGCTAGTAAATTTTGATCGCCATATGGTGTACTTATATATTACGTTCTCTTGCCTATATGAATATATAGGAAAGAATGTATTGTTTTCATGTCGATTTTTCGAAATCGAGTTTTCACCGGATCTAATCGTTTTCAGACTCCCTGAACCCAAAAAACATGTTTTTAGCGATTGGTCTGTGTGTGAACAGAATATCTCAAGAACGGAACATCGTACGAGCTTGAAACTTGAAACTTAAGTTAGACACCACTACCGGACCTGAGACGAACATTTTCATCAAAATCGGTCAACTGGAAGTAGTAGTTTATTCGTGTAATTTTTCAATTTTTTGCTATTTTCTAAAAAACGGGTTCTACGATTTTTTTTTAAAAATCGCCTCATTTACTAAATTTTTTATGCTCTACACGAAAGGGTAGGCGTCATGTCTGCTGAAATTCTTAGAAGGCTCACGTAAAAAAATTGTTTTTTTTAAGATTGCGGCTTTATTATGCACTTTAGCGCAAAATATATGTAATAAAAGTTGTAGAAAATTTAAAATCCTACAACTTTTATTTCCAACTTTTTTTGTATAACGCTTAGTTTAGCGGTAATTAGCGATTTTTTTGTTTTTTCTCACGAAAACGTGTAAAAATAATTTTTTTAACTATTTCGGCCATAGTATGCATTTTACGACAAAAGTGTATATAATCAATTTTATAAGAAATTAAAAGACCTACAAAAAATCTAATTAGAGCATTTTTCCCTACAGAGCCTAGTTTAGCGTGAACGAGTGATTTTTCGTATTTTTAAGCCAAAGTGAGGTTGATTTTCATTTTGCGTCTTTCACTCATGATTAAAATAAGGTTATGTTTATTGAGGTTAGTTTTTTGTTTGTTTCTAATGTTTTATTACTAATGTTAGATTATATTGTTCATTATTTGCATTAGCAAGAGAAAGTTGTATGTGTATGTGTATGAGCGTTTTACACCAGATTTTTTATATAAAGACTTATTGTTCCACAAAATCTAAGCTCAGATCTCCGAAAGTAAATTTGTTGCATTCTTGTACGAGGCTTATGTTAACGAGGCTAACAAATGTACGAGGCTTATGTTTAACAATTTCTAATAGGTTTTGACGAAGTCGTTTTAACATCCCGATGTTGGAATTGAAGAAGTACCCCACAAAAATGTATTTTATATGTCTAAATGAATTTTTAAATTTATCTGGACAGAGCGAATTTTCATTGATTTTGTTAGGAGAGATTTAAAACACCGAAGGCAATAAATTTTACGAAAACATAGATCTAATTGTTTTTTATTTGGTTGACAGTATGTCCTACTTCCATGTAATGCGATGATCAAATGTAAGCTTAGATATTAAAAGTTGTTGCAGCTTGTACTTATTTAATGCCCAGCAGTCGTTTTTCCTTAACAGAATGTAATATTGTACAGATTAAGAGTCAATAATCTTTAGAATTTATATAAAATCTTTAGATATATATATATATATACGAGAATAACAGTGTATGGCGTTACGGGATATTGGTAACATATAGTAAACTACTACAAAAAATCGTATTACATTAAACATAGGTATCAGTTACACCTATTTAGGTTTTCCTTTTTCTTTTTAATGCGATCAAACTACGAAGCCTTATTATTTGCTTCTCCAATAACATTTCCGTTACAGGCCAACTCATCAAACGCTCCTATTAATTCGATCCAAAGTAATAAAAAAAATTAAATTTATAAAGTTTTATAATTAAATGGCACAAATGCTATTAAATACTATATACAGTATCTAATGCTATTAAAATGTAAAAATGTATTGTAGGTATCTAAGCTATATTGTAGGTACAGAAAACAGGAAACGTTAGTGGATATTTATATTGCTCATTAAAGAAAATAAAAGGGCGTTACACTTAAGGCCTATTCCTACGACGCTAGTTAACTAGCTGCTAGTAGACTTGTTGCTAGTTATAGCGTCGTAAAAACTAACAACTAGCAGCTAGTTCCGTTAAAACGCTTGTACTTACTAGCGCGCTAGTGCCTTTGAAATATTTGATTTTACTAGCTCAAGTAGAGGAGAAAAGGTCACGTGATTGACTAGCGCTAATAAACTAGCTCGGTGTGAACGTTTGGAAACGTTTTAGTTACTAATTAACTTCTATTAGTTCCTGCTACTGCTACCAGCTAGTAAACTAGGATCATGGGAATATACCTTAAGGGGAGACTGCACTTAGTATCCCACCAATGTTAAATTTGTTTTTTTTACGTACATTTTTCAAAGGATTGATAAAAGGTAGGGGAATAAAACTTTACACACGTATAGTTGTTGGGTGTCTTTAGCTACTGACATTATTTCAATTTAATCTGTCAGACCATAAAATTAAAAACAAAATAACGAATCACATAGGCTAGATTTTTACAAATTTATTTTCTACGGTTTTTGCATATTACTAATAATTGTTGGAGCATTTAAGGAAGTCAAAAAATGCCGGTATATGTGCGTGTACAAGATAATAACTGGTAAAAATTTCAGCCCGGTAGGTTTGATGGTTTCCGAGAAAAATGTACCTAAAATTTAAAAAATTTAAATTTACGAGAACAGGCAAAAAACAAAGAACCAAAAACAAAACGTACACACATAAGTAAATTTCCCATCTACAGTTGGGTAGAAAGATGAAACAACAGGTAAAAATATTAAAAATAGTGATGCAGATATTTTAAAAAACTAAAATTTCCTTTGTTTTAAAACGATCAGTATACAATTATGAAAAATATTTGTTCTTAGTTACATGATAATTTTTTTTGGGCAGACCTGGTAAAAACTTCTTTTTTGTTTATTAAAATAATGTTTTTGACGTAATTTAATGTTTTTTCTTGTAGATCTAGGGCTGAACTATTGAAAAAAAAACGAAAATCGAAATTTTCAGTCAAAACCATCATACAGTCGTACCTTAAATGTTAATCGTTTTGTTCACCCAGTTTGAGAAAAACAACAAAAAATTATAGATTGTGATGATAAATAAATCCGTAACCTTACTAATGTAATGGTGTTACAATAAACAAAATAAAAAATATAAGTAATAAAACAATACAGATGAAAACAACTTAATTAAAGCTACTTCAAACTTCAACAGAAGAGAATGAAGATATATGGAGGGAAAAATAAAAGAAAAGATCTATTCATCCTTAATAGAGTTGCTTTCGTTTCCCAACATTTTCAATGGAGAATATTGTATGTAGTAAATAGAAGAGGAATAGGCCGTAATGTGTTCTACGAACAATCTGGCCTTATTTGAATCCTTGCCAAGACCAAATACTAACAGCAAAAACCACCTGCTCACTCGCGTTGTTTTTATCTCATTTCAGTGCATATTATCTATACAAGTATTTAACTATGTGCTGCTGTTAAGATCATTACATTCTGATATGCAGAAAATTGCAAACGCTTTCAAATCGTTGCATATTAAGAAGTCCATGTCAAATGGTTTAACACAGTCATAAAAATTCCTTCACTGAATAACAAACTGTGAACAAGAAGCTAAAATTATTTTGTAATAAATTATCTATTGCTTCATTTAACGTAGGTACATAAAAATCGAGTTGGATAATTTACAAACACAACTGGTTAGAATGGTAAATAATAAATTATTTTATAACACTTGAATATTTACACTTATTTTTAAACTCAATAAAAATAGAGCACACATAAGAATATATATATATATATATAAGTAACACATAATAAACCTGTAGTCACTGTCAAGGATTTGTATAAGGAGCACATGCTCTGAAGAATTATCAAGTACGTGTGAAGTCTTTTTTATACGTGTGAACTGTACATATTATCTTATCTATGTTACATTCGAATTGAATCTGGTATTTACAGTATTTTTATTATATTTTCATAGGATTACAGCAGCAATAATTCTTTTCCGAAAACAAAAATAAAAAAATTGTTTTTCTTATCTAATTAGGTATGCATACATCAAGTAAATTTCTTATATTTTATAATATAAACTTATCTTCCAACTAGGGACCAAGAAGCTGAAAAAAAATCATAATATGTAATCTATGAACAAGCTTTAATAGAACATTCCTAGGAGCTGGACTAAATTCCATTTTTAAAATAAAATATTTTGATGCGCTTTAGGATAAAATTGTCAAATACGCGAGAATTACCTTTCTAATAATTATTTTGACTTTGAATCAAAATTACTTATGTTAGTGAAAACTACGTTGGTTACGTACAGTGACATTTTATGTACAAAAATAAGAGTGGTCCCATTCAAAAAAGAGCTATGACACCTATCTGTCATTGAGAAGTGGTGAAAATATGGATTACGTACCTACGTTACATATATTGTAACCAAATATACTTTTCTTTTTAAAATTTTCTAATTGTTAACGAATACTTCTTACCTTTCAACCAAGGTTTACCGTAGACAAAGTCAATTTAGTTCCACTAAGACGAACGACTAACTTGGAACAACCAAGTTAACATTAAATGTAAAGTATTTAATGACAAACAAATGTACCGGAATGTTTCTCGTCAAATTAAATTATTATTAGGCTCTAAATTCCTAATATGTAAAGCTTTTCTGAAAAAATTTTAAATTATAGCAGTCAGAACTACGGCTCGGCAAAAACCAATATGAATCTAAAAATTCAAATCCAAATTTCTAAGGTTAATTATCAGCGCTCCATGTTACATACTGAACAAAACTTTACGCAAAGACCACTATGTTGTTTATAGTCACCAGGTCTGGATTTGATAACTGCAGAGATATTAAAGGAGTTACCAGAAAGAGGGATAATTTTTATACGAAACATATTTAATGCTATTCTCAGAACTGCGCATTTTCCTTTACAATGGAAATTGTCAACTATTGTTTTATTTCAGAAGCCGGAAAAACCATCTCACTGTGTAAGCTCTTACCGGCCCATTAGCCTTCTTTCAGTCGTGTCTAAACTTTTTGAACGAATTTTGTTAGATCGACTTTCGCCGATAATTGAAGCTACAACTCCAAATTATCAGTTTGGATTCAGAGGGCAGCATTCAACAACTCATCAGCTGCACAGAGTTGTTGATTTAATTTCTGTAGGGTTAGAACAAAAATTATACACATCGGCTGTATTTCTGGATATTAGTTCGGCGTTCGATAAGGTTTGGCATCCCGGGCTTTTGTATAAATTAAAATCTATTTTTTCTGATACATATTATGGAATTCTGAGATCATTATTAGAGGATAGATATTTTGTTGTGCGCCAAGGTTTGGAATATTCTAATATCTGGCATATCGAAGCAGGAGTTCCTCAAGGGTCCATATTATCTCCTGCTTTGTACTCCATATTTACGTCTGACTTCCCGGAAAATGACTTCACGACAGTAGCAGCGTACGCAGATGATACCGTTCTGTTATGCAGCAGTGAATCTCCAGAAGAAACTTCGATGAACATCCAAAATCACTTGTATGAGGTATCTACATGGCTCAAAAACTGGAGAATGAAAGTTAACCCGCTGAAATCTGTGCAAGTGACTTTTACTTTAAGAAGAAGAACTTGTCCAACTGTTTACCTGGATAACAATGAGATACCGCAAGAAAATAAAGTTCGATATCTGGGCCTCCATTTAGACCGTAGACTGACTTGGGGATATCATATCAAAACAAAACGTTTGCAACTAAATAACCGTACAAGATTACTTTCAAAATTCATCAACAGAAAATCAACTCTATCATTAAAATTTAAATTATTAACATACAAAGCCTATTTACGACCGATATGGAATTACGGTATTGAAATTTTTGGGACATTGGGATTTTGAAAATCCCTTTTGTAACAGAAACTGCTAAAATAAAATATTCCAAATTTAACAGAAAATTAACAGATCACATCAATCCCCTAATACAGCAAATGTCAAGACGAAACTTACCACACCGACGCCTACGAAGAAAATGGAGTAGAGATCTATTGATCTAATTGTTCTATATTTTTATTAACTTATTTTTTGAAATCCACTATACTTTTGAATTATCCACTGGGATGTATTCTTTAAAAAAATATTTCTGTTTATTTATCAAGTCATTTGTTTTTTTCAAAATTTAGTTAAGCTTTTGGATGGTTGTACTGTACTGTATAGTTTCTAAATAAAATTAACGTTAAAAAAAAAAAAAAATGTTGTTTATATCAACGAACTTTTTAAAGTATTATCAGAGTTATAAAGACAAAAAATAAACTCAAACGTAAACCCCCTGATTCGGTAGCTAAATTATAATCATTTACCAAGGAATCCACAGCGAAGACTAAAACGGAGCTGGCGTAGAGGTATTAATTATATAGTCATTCAATAATATATTTTAAATTTATATACGTAAAAATCCGAATAAATAAAATTATAATCATTTCAATTTAAATGTATCATGTTAATTTTATTCTTATTTGGAACAATGCTATCGGGTGGTGCTTTCCGGTGAGTAATTTTAAGTCATTATTTTTTATATATTTAGCAACTTTTTTCACTAGTGTTGCAGTCACAGTTATCAAAATAAAATAAACGAGAAAAATATTTATAGCTTTTTTTACTCGTATATCTAACCATATAGAACGATAATACATCCTCAATAAACATATTTTAAAATATAAATATATGTGGTAAGTTTTATCATAAATTAAAATTACTACAAATATTATTAGCAGTATACATAAATACAAAATTTACTTCTAAAAATTCAACTAATAAATACATAAACAGACATTCTATAATTAATTCATATGTACATTCTATGTATCAAAGGGAACCACTGAAAACTTGTCAAACATTTATTTACAACGTTGATCAAATATACAAAAGAACTGAAGAAAAAAATAAATCAAATAAATTACTTATTAAAACTTTTAGTATCAAAGTTGTCCGTCAACAAATTAAATATGGAGCTTCGAAAATGGCGAATGTATGTTCGCGCATCGTTCACCTTTTTAAAGCACAACTTGAAATGGCTAATGAACACACACGTCAAATATATAATTCAACTCACTTATCGTGACATAAAAAACTATAGATTTTTAAAAATTGTACTATTTTTGGACAGTAAAATGTACATAAAATTAATAATCGATGTAAAATAAATAAAATTGAATAGAATAATTAATAACACGTTAGTTTAGTTAAAGTTATTACGTCTTAAGATTTGATTCACGTTGTTAGGCAATTTACAGAACGTTGAAGCCTGCAAATGTATGCAAACAGTATTTTATTAGTATAAGTTTTACAGTAACTTAGAAACTCTTGATTCAAATTTGAATTAATTAAACTTTGGTTTACAATTCTTAAGTTTTGAATTTAGAGTAAATACAGCTTATGTATTAATTGGTTACAATTGTATTTTAGGATACATTTAAATAGCATACAAAGTTACTATTGTGTTATGATTACAAAGAAAGTTACAAGTTTCCACCAAGTCTAAATCTGGAAGATTACTACGAAATGTTTTCCTATAAAATCATTAAGTAATATATTTTACCTGTTTCACAAAATAACGTGTTTACTTACAATACAAATAAATTCACTTAAATATCAGCACTACATCATTTTTATTACAAAATAAAATTCACTACAAAGAAGCAGAAAATAAAATCTGTACGCAACATTTTAACCGTTCACAGGATCCATTCACAGATGTTAATGTTCACAGACAGAATGTAAGTCAAGATCCAATTCAGTACAGAAACCGAGAATAACATTCGGTAATGCTACGCCACAGTTCGGTAATTATCGTTCATGTGTGGTATTCTAAGCAGTCTTATATTTTACAACACCAGTAGATGAGTTAGGATCAGCGAAATTAGTAAAATCGGTTTCATTACTTAAGAAAAACTTAATTACTTACAAATAGAAACACACAAATTTGGTAACAAACGTCCATAAAATATTTTGTAAATATAAATTTAGCCTCCCAGAAGACTAAAGACAGCGTAGTACAGAAATTTGTTGTTACGCTAATAAAAAAATTAAAATATTTCAGATGACTACTAATACTACTACTACCTTGTAGTATTATACTAACAGTTACGAGAGAGGTGGAGGATTTTTGCAGATGTCGGATCAAGCGGCCAGGCAGTGGGTTTTTGTTTGGTAGGCGGTTGCAGGCTCCTTGACTGGACGAGGACACCTCAATTGAGTCCAACACAACTTCCTCATCGTGAGGGAGTGAACATGAGTTTTTATCGCCGCCTCAGATACAAAAAAAACGCAAATGCAGAATACATTAGTAAAATACAACAGCGTAAAAGCTCTTTCGATGGGTGACCTGCTTCTGTAAGTCGTTCATATTTGTATCATCATCACTTTCATTTGTAATTGTAATTAACTGTACAGACACAAATAAGAAACAAGATTAAAAATATAAATTAATACAGCCGTTCTAATACATTTTTATAACCTTAACACCTTCTGTATATGTATTAACTAAAACACAACAGAAATATTTTCAATGCAATCTTAAATTCGAAATATTACAGTGAATCTCTGTATTACATAAAATTATTATTTCATTTATTACATTATAGTTTATAAAGTTTTTTATCTATTTATTTCATATTTTTTCAACTGTCAATACTTCAACCCAAAAGATTACGTTTTAGATGTTATTTGTTTTCAGTATCACTTTGTGGTATGGAGGTGTGAACCTGGAAGAAGCATATCACCAAATTGAAGCCGTTTGAAATAAGGTCCAATCGAAGAAGTATGAATTTCAGCAAGCTTGGATAGATGAGACAGAGATTGTAAGAACCATGAAAATTCACAAATTTCAATACTTAGGTGTTGTAATGAATGAGAAGTACAATTCACTCCTTGAAATACTTCAGGGGTGAATTATAGGTAAAAGAAGTCAGAACAGAAGGCACATATATCTGTGTTGAACAACTTAAGAACGTGGTTTAGGTGTACTTCCACTAATTTGTTAACGGCTGCAGAATTGAAATTAAAAGTTGCTAAGAAATTCCCAATCTTCTTGGAGATGCCACCTAAAGAAGAAAATAATTTCTAAATGGATAAATAAACTACATGATTGAATATACTATAAAATCTGCCCATCGAGCTATTAAAATAATAAAGAAATACAAAACAATACCCTACTAGCTAGCCCATGCGAATAAATTCACAAAATGAATTCCGTGTTACATCACTATCACTTGAACAGATTTTTGCTTTGATAAACTTTACGATTTGATTTAATCTCAAACTGTGAACAAAATTTAGTTCTGTCTATAAACTTTTACGTTTTATATTCAATAGTGGCAAAAAAATAAAATTCAGACGGCATTTTATAGCTGTTATCGAACGGCTATAACAACCACATTGTTTGAGTTCAAACTTTACAACGTTGTCGCCAGAATAGTAGCACCATCAAAACTTTAATTCAATTATTTTGTTATTTTCTTTGCAAAATCTCCCTACAATTTTTACAAATTTTCATTTTCGGATGTTTTGCAGAATCCCAAACCGATCGACTTCTTAACAAACACGTAAAAACTATATAGGCCATTAAATGTGTTCGGTACAACTCTGCACTTAAGAGCCAAACAGAATCTCCATTTAAAATAAATTGCGTTACATTTATGTTTAAAATTATTACCTATTACGATAAGAGCAAAAAGTTTATCGTACAAATAATTTTACAGAAAACCAGTATCTGGTTAAACGTTAAGTTTAATTTGTAGGCTGTATTCAAGTAAAAACTTCCCTGGATTTTGTCTAGGACAAAAATATCTTTCCATAATCTATACCTGATAATATAACCTGCTTCTGTGTCACTAATCATGTAGTTTCGCACAAGTGTATTTACTTAAACTTTTTTAGGGAAATTAATTAATTACATTTAACTGTAATTGCAGTGGTAAATTTTTAAAATACACGTTTGTTTTTTTACTTTAATATTAGTGTAGTACAGAGAGAATTACATACGAGTACTAGAAATCATAAGTTTTTATTAAGCTTATATAAATTTACAACCTACAAACAAGTAATAACAAAGTTGTAAAATACATATGGTATCAGAGAAATTTATACGTTTAAAAGTACAATACTTAAACGTTTAGGTCTGTATTTTATAATACAAGAACACCAGGTGTAAAATATATCTCTTTTCTTAAGTTAACTCAGAAATCCTTCTAACCTCCTTAGTAGTTGTTATATCTTGGACTTGTAAAAGGAGGATATAGAACACGGAGACACATTTCCGACCCACCTACTGTACCTCTGACATTGTTATTGCAGTGCCTCTCTGCCTAAGCCAATTATGACGGGTGTTCAACTAGAGCCATTCTGCTACGGTCACAAAAGCTTTCTTGATCTCTTGAGATAATCCTTCTAGATTTTGTTCCACTTTTATTTGTTTAAAGCAAAATCCCAGATATTATTTCACTGAATTTAGTTCTTTTAACCGTGATAGTAATCGCTTTAATAAAAACTTTTTCATTTTCGTAAGTGTAAAAGCTACCTCCTTCGTATTCCAATTACAAATAAAAATATTTTACACTTGAATTACAGTTCTAATAAGAAAATTATATTTTCTAATAGAAATTGTACAACGTGCAAGAAAATTATTTATCTGTAACACGTCGAAAAGAAGAAACGGAAAACCTAATAAAAATTCACGAAATAAGAAAACAAACCAACTTTTACTGAAAAAAGTAAAACTAAAAATAAATTATCTATGTATTATTTTAAGGATTTTGTTGTTTAAAATTTTGATTTTGAATTAGGTATTAAGAAACAGTGTAATTTTTAATTTTATTCACATGTTACAAGTTCTGTAAATCGTCCAGCTAATAAAACCTTCAAAACTGTTAAGTGTTTAAATATACGGAAAATTTGTTCACCCCTTTCATCCTGCTTAATTTATGACATCTACTACTTAAAAAATAGTAGACTTTCCATGTTGTTTAGGTCATCAGCTGTAGTAAAACGAGGTGGTTTACGCTTCCTTCCTCACCAAGTGAAAAAGTATGCTTATCAGCATGCAAGACCCTCTGGAAAGCATCTACTTTTCACCCTGAAAATGACGTCTTCACTTCATTCATCACAGGGTCTGGCTGTATAAAAAAATTAGTTACTCTCAGAAGAGATAACTCTGATTAGAGTATTTTATACCCCTTCCTCTTCTGTTCTTAAATGCTTCAGTTATATTCAGTAAACTGGCTGACCATTTAATAAGAAACAGAACTATTTTTGTAGCCCTGGAACTAGCTGATTAAGTGGAAATAATTTAACACTCCACCAGCCTGTTATGAGCATAGACTAACAGATACATTTAAAAATCACCACTAAAACCCGTGGTCAAGATAGTTTTTAAGGATTTCCTGTTTGATTAAAAAATTATTCATGTAACATTTGACTCTGCTCTGACTTCCTTCCAAGCAACTACCTCATTTGAAAACCAACACTAAAACGTTCACCTTTGTTTATTTATTTATCGAGTTATAAAACTAAAAACTAATATCTTTTAACATGAAACGACAATAAACATCTACATTTATGTTCATATCTATACTACAATTTTACTACGATAAAAATAATTTTACTGTATCTATTATATTAAAAAAATGAAATATTTGGATGAATAAATATAACTTATTATACAAGTTCAAAGAGTTACCCTAAAATTATGAATTTGTTTGCTAGATAATGGTAAATTCAACTGAACTATTTGCCAATATAATAAAAGAGTGCTAAATTTTTAAAAAAACATATGAATAAGAATAACAACTTGAAGTAAAACAAATATTTTATGGAAACAAATAGTGAATAAAATAAAAAAATGTTGTATTATTTTCTTTAATAAAATATAAAGAAAAAATAAAACAGATAATACAGACTGTAGTACTTCTGCAAGCAAATGACGTTTTGTTACACACTACTTGTGTGAAGTTTGTAAGAACTACGTACTTGTTTTAAAATGTACATAATATTGCTGTACACAACAATACGACTGAAGCTGGAATAAAATAAAACTCTATGTAACTATAAACTATATCCATTCTGTTGTATTGTGAATGTAGGGGAACTTGTAATACAACGTTCATAAACAGAACTCAAGCAGACAGACAGATCCTCATGTCATTGCCAACATTTTCAACAGCTAACTGAACGTGATGAGAGAAGCTATCGTTATTTTAATGAAATTCATTGTTTCACCATGGAGCATTCTTCTATACAGTTACTATGTATGACAACACTTGAATACAAGTGTTATACATTCTATTTATAAAGCTAACGATTTTGGTTGTCAAATCAATTTCGTTTTCCTCTTACCCTATAAATGAAATATCGGTTAGGAAAGTTATGTTTCGTGTAGAATTTTAGAAATCGAGTTTTCACCGGAAATACACCTTTACAGGTCCCATAAGCCCCAAAAATTTCATTTTACCGTATGATACGTGCGTGAACGTGCGGGCGCGTATATGTGAACAAAATAACTCAATAACAGAAAATAGTACGAAGTTGAAACTTGGAACTTAAGTTAGATACCATGACGAAACGAAACAAGTATAATTTCACCTAAATCGGTCAACCAGAATTAATAGCTATTTTATGAAATATTTTAAGTTTTTTAAATTTTTTCAAAAAGGCTCGTACGATCTAGATTGAAATTGCCTCGTTTACTACATGTTTTGGGATCTACAATACGAGGTAAACGGCATATCTGTTGAAATTCGTGAAAGCTGTGCTCTCGTGGTTAAATAATTTTGTTTATAAATTGTGATATTATAATTACTTATTTTAGGGAAGAATTGTGTATAATAAAAGTTATAGGAAATTAAAAAAACCGAAAACTTTTATTTAAAGTGTTTTTCATACAGTGTTTAGTAATTTTCCATATTTTTCTTGTCAAAATGAAAATTCATAAAAGAGGTTGATTTTCATAGCGTCATCCGACCATGGTTAAAATTAGGTTAGGTTTTTCAATATTTAACTTAGCAAGATAAATTGGCGTGAAAGTATCACGCCAGATTTTTATAACAAATTAGACATAGTAAATTTTTTTACAATTAAATAAAAACACTACACAGTATAAGAAAATATTTGACGATTTTCATATAGTAATTGAATTAAAACTAGAAACAAATTTTTTTTCGATTTTTCACAAATTTAAAGTAGGATAAATATTGAAATATATTTTGAAAATATCAAATGGCTATACGTCTTAGTGACTTTGGACTTTTATTACAAAATAAAATGAAACGTCTTACTATTGTACTGCATTGAATTTAGTATTGTATTGAATGCTGGACAATACCAGAAACGGAGAAAGATTTCTTAAGATGCTTAGTAAAGTATGGTATATCTAACGTATCGGTCTGAAAAGAGTCTGAAATAAAAGACAGTAGTTCTTAGATCCACAATAATCTTTACAATTTTGATTCACTTTAAAATTTTTTATTAAAATTTTTAATTTTGAAAATTTTTAATAAAAAAATCGAAAGGAAAAGTATTTGTACCTGGTTTAATTTTTGAGAATAAGAAGTAATTGTTTTCAATAACATAATATAATAATACAATAATATAATACCCCCGCGTACGTTTCTCGTCATCATCAAACCACTTCATCTACTTTAACAGCAATACATACTCACATGTACACACACACACACACACACACAAATATTTATGAAAATATTCATTAGGGCTCTTAGAGTATCATTTTTTTAAATTTAAAAATATTGTTGCTGTGAATGTAAATAAAAATATGCTGTCAAAAACTCATTAAAATCCATTAAGTAGTTTTAGAAATTACCTTGCACAAAAAAACACACTTTGTCTTTACAATATTAGTATAGATATATAATTAATTTGCCAAACCTGAAGTAAACTCTTCATTCTCTGTTTTAACATCAACTTTGCATGTACGATTACGTGCTTTTTCATCAAGTCACTTTTATCTTCGTCTTTTTTCGACTCGTTTGTAGTGTTCTTTCATTATTCTAACAATTTACGGAGATTTTGAACATCGTTATTAAAAACTTCATTTAGACAAACAAAAGTTTATTTTTCAATTGAGTTGTAACAGTCAGAAAGACCATTAAAAATAATGTTAAATGGGGAAACACAATGGATCGAACTAAATAAATATTATAGATTACTGAGTTTGGGAGATTCAACGAAGAGTAGGAAAAGAACAGTCGACGGCCAGAAGATAAACCAAAACAGTAAAGAAATACTGAGAATTTAGGATGAAAAAATAGCTTTCAGAAATGTTTAAGGTTAGTTGTTAGTGTAGTCTAAAATTGAGTAAACACTAGAACAACTGAATTGCACGAATTTATTCGCTCAGGGTACGGTTGATGATTATTAATTCACCACTTACGATGTAAAATGGAAAGTAAAACAGGGTTAGACCGTTTACCAGCGTCAGAAATTATATCACTTTTTCTACTATGTATAATAGAGAATATTTATAAAACTCCCTAAAAATTATAATTCATCATGCTATAAAACAATGGAACAAGAACACTATCGAATTCTTTAATTTATACTTTTTAGCATATTACAGTGTGTGTAATTTGAACTAGATGAGAATAAATTTATTTTGGAATCCTAGGAAGAGAAGCCAATTAATTCGTGTTGTCGTGCACCTGTCGTATTCCATTTAGTTCCGTTTTTCTTTTATTTATTTTTTTTGTATTTATTGTCACCACCCAAGTTACACTAGCCGGGTTCAGTATCTTATTACGTATTATTTAACCTAATCATTTGCCCTCTACTACATTTGTACAGCTTCCTTAATTTATTTATATACTCCCTCAAACTAAAAACACCCTTCCTTTAAATGAAACCTATAGTATGCTCGCAATGACGTGGTTGTCGACCACCAGTTTGGTGGTCCTTTCATTTCATTTGTTGTCACGAACCACACAAATCTACAGCCCATACAGAATTTATAAGACAAAGAAAACATCGAATTAAAAACAATCAAAAGGTTTTTGGGTGACAGATCGCTCGTGTCAAACACGAAAAATATAAATTTATATAAATCAATGTTAAGAAAAGCATGGATAATTCATGCGAAATACAACTTTGGGGTTTATTCTGAAAAAGCAGAAATTTTAGAAAGATTACAGTCAAAAATTATCCAAAACATGTTGAAATAATCTGGTACATAATGTAACAAATTTATCTTTGAAGATATTAATACGTAAACATAGTATAAGAATAAATTTCAGATGACAATGTAGAATATTTAGACAGGCGACACGAAAACTTTTTAGCAATCACTGTATTGGACAATAGTTTAAATCAAAATTCAAGGTTAAAAAGTTTGAATTTTTTGTATTAGTTTTATAGATACTGTAATAAAATTTTACCGTAAAATTCGGAGTAATTTTTAATTTTACTTTTCTCGTAATATCGCGGGGTCCAAGATCGAAAGACTTTTTAAATACTTCAGGTTTTAGATAAGCTTGCTATTTCGATTACTTAAAGTTCAAATAAAATAAACAAAATATAACGTAAAAACAAGTAAAACAAGAAGAAAAACATTTTTCTGAAAATAGTTACTTATAATTCCCTGTTGAGTTTCTTGATTTATACATCATACTTGTAAATGTTTCAAGAAAACAAAGTAATGATATAAAATATATTTTAAAAACTGTTGCATTTTAAAAAGCCAAACTATTTATTTATTAACGTAACTTTGTATAACATTTTTAAAAGATTAAAAGGCCGCTTTCGCGGTGTAACCGTTAGCGCAGTATCCTACCAAGCGGAAATTCCCGGGTTCGATTGCCGGCTAAGATATTGAAATTATGATGCGCCAAAACCCAGTATCATGCCCCAAAGTAGTCACCAATAACCAAGATGTTCATGCGACTTAAAATAAAATAAAATAAAGAATACGAGAATAGATTAAAAGATGTTATGTAAAAACCTTTATTAGAAATCACACAAACACAGTGTTGTAATTTATTTCTGTAATCTTATGTTTCTGTACAAAATATGGAAACCCACTCGTACAAACATGTAGACACTAGGGCGATACCGGATGCATAGCATAAACGTTCAAAACGTCTCTGACCACGGGATCTTCTTCGAAATGGCCAATTATAGGACAGTAGTGATGATTGCAAGTATCGACTTCCAAATTGTCCCTTCCGACATTAATTATCTATTTCTGCATTTCATTCTTAAATAATTTAAATGTTCATTTATTAGGTTATTTCTGAAAAGCAGGTTTTTCTTTGTTGTAGAAGGTTCAGCTAAATCTGATTACTTCCTAATTCTTGGAGGCGTCCCTCAAAGATCAATTTTAAGTCCAATTTTTTTATAACATATATACCCATGACTTCCCCACCTCACCTGACACTATAACTTGCACATATACAGACGACACTGCTATTTTGTCTGAATCGCACGACCCTGTTAGTGCGTCAGAACTAGTACAAACACATTTAGATGCTATCAAAGAATGGGTCCAAACGTGGAAGATTAAACTGAACGTTTCCAAATCACAATAGGTAACTTTCACCTTTCGGCCTGTTGATTGCCCAAATTTACGCATCGATGATACTAGGCTTACAGTTGAAAACAAAGTTAGGTATCTTGGTTTAATACTTGACAGACGTCTCACGTAGAAACCACACGTTGCACACGTCAGAACAATCTCAGGCTCACGGTTCCGTATGTTGTCGTCTTAGGTCGCAAGTCCTCGCTAACTTCTACACTTAAAAGTCATCCTCTACAAATCACTAGTACGGCCTTTTTTTGGCTATATGGTGGACCAATTTTTGGAGCCTGTCACAATACAACACTGAATATTCTTCAACGACACCAATCAAAATCACTTAGAGCAATAACAAACGCACCTTTTTACATAAACAATCATACTCTTCACGAATATCTAAAAATCCCAACGGTTCGAGACATTGTAAACGCAACATACAACTCATTACACACAAAGACAATTGACCACATAAAACAAATGTCCAGTCTATTTCAAAAAACGATGTCCCTGTTAACAGACGACTAAAACGAAGGTGGAATAGGGATCTTCTCCGACCACCATAAAAATAACAAAAAAAACATTCCAATTTAACTTTTCATGCCTGTTTCAATTCCTAAAAAAGAAAATCATCTCAAAAAAGATCATCCATCATAGTTTATAAATCATTATCATTAAAAATTGGCACCACATCCTTGAAAAATTTCACGCCGAAATCGGTCACTGGATCGATTCACATTCACGTCACTTTCCCGCCATTCCTCATTCATTCCATCTCATTTACTAGTTGTGCTTTAAAAATTGTACAGTTGTAAATAAAAATAAAGATGAAGCCAAAAAAAAATGTTCAATAACATTTATGTATAAAACAAGCTTTCTAACAAGACTGATTATATTTGCTAAAAACATTGATCGAAGGGTTTTGTGGGTACCACTGTCGTATAACAGCATTAGATTTTAATTACGTGTGTACGTTGAACAGTTTTTATTTTTATGGTATTAAATTTTTTTTTGTTTAATACGGTATTAAGTAGAAATCACCCTCTCTATTAACTTTTATTTTTTTAACATCCTGTAATGTTATTTTGTAGAATGATTCACATCCAGTGATGTGTAACGAGACCATTGAGTAAAGAAAACAGAAGGAGCTAAGTGAATGTTAGTTACTACATGAGAATCGAGTGCCTGCGTTACAGTTTACACTTATACACACTTTATAATGGTTTCTTCACCCAACACTTGTAGATCATTCTTGGACCACAGCTGAGTTAAGAAAAACAAGCAGCCAGATGGTTTGAATGCAACGAATAATTCCACTCTCTCTAGTAAAAAATAATACTTATACAAAAACCATTAATATGCGTTTTTATAAGCATCTTCACGTTCACTCATTCTTCCTCAATCAACGTTTCAACCGTCACACATACAAGAAAAATACACACAGAGAAGAAACGTACAAAGAAAGGAAAAGAGTCGAATTATTTGTAGTTTTGTTTACAAGACGTTTAATTTTCTTTATCATTGGTTTAAAACATATAACATGTTTCTTAAAATATAAGCTTAGTATCTTTATTGACAAATAAATTCAAATATACATAGTTCAAATAATCATTTTTGTTTTAAACATTTTCATAATATATTGTTGATATTATACATGTAAGTTCCTTTTAAACAAGTTTAAGAGCAAAATCCCTTATGTAAAACATAGTTTTTTACTTTAATCTTTTATCTAGCAGTATTTTTAATTCAAATAACCATCCAATTTAAAAAATAAATATATATCTTTTAATACGCACTATCATAAGTTTCAAACATTTCTTTTTCTAAATTTCTAAATTTGACATATTTATAACTTGTATTCTTGTAGTCCACATAGGACTACATGAGTTCATTAAAGAAGAAAAATTTTATTTCGATTTTTGTAATGTTGGAGTACTTTTTCTGACGTTTCTTTCCTTGATTCTTCACCACTATTCCTTCAATCTTTTTGATATTTTTTTACCGTTCTTCGTCGGAATACATGATTTTCTGTTGTTTGGTCGGTCTCTTCGGTTCAAGAATTGTTTTGTTTTATACTTTGATACTTTATTTAAAGTCATATTAACTGTGATCCTCTGCGTTGTCTATCTTCTACGTAATTCTTTTTAAATTATTTACTGTTTCATTTAAACTTTCTACTTTTTTCATGAATTCATTACCACCTACTGCTGTTTGTATTAAAATCGGTGCCCCTGTTTCAATTTTTTATATCTGTAACTTTTTCTTTTTTTATTTGTAAGTTTTTATCTGTAACTACTGTCATATTCTGTCAGAGTTTACTTCTAACATTGTCTATATGCCGTTCATTCATCTTATTTATCCTATTGTTATACAGCTTGGTTGTTAGCAACTAAGGAGAGCTGTGTGACTGGAACGGTAAACTTTGGTTCGTAATAATTTCCAGACCCTAGCCGGGAATCAAACCCAGAACCTCCACGTTGTAATCTAGCGCACTAACCACTACGTTATGGAGGCGACCTAAATTTTATTTACTAAATAAATAAAAGTACAACTTATCAAAATCATAAATATTCAGTACATTGTCTTTTCACCACACCGTACCAACGGAATTAAATTACATTAACAGAATGTAAAGAATATAAAATCATTGGTAATCTTTGGAAAGATTCATATCATGATTTCCTTTGATTTTTTATATTACAATACAGGAAAAGAATGATTTTCAAATTATTTCTAATTTCGATAAGAACGGGTTGAGTTTAATGGAAAATATTTCCTTTACAGTCAATTGAATCCACTAGATACAATGAAGTGCACTCTTGTTACAGTCTGAAATTGGGTAAAATATTACAAGATGCAGTGCCTACAATTTTTAAGCAATCCGGCAAATACTAAAATATAATCAGAAGATGCAAAAGATACATCAAAATGATACACGATTATTACCCTCCTTTGACTCCCCGCATCTCAATCTAGAACCATTTTAATGCAAATATTATAATGGAAAAAATAAGAATAAGAAAAATGCCTGGTTGCCATCCTTTCTTTCGCCTTTCATAATAATGTACACGACGGTGTGCTTAAAGAATTTTTTCCTTTATTTCACATCTTCCCTTCATTTCTAGTATTTTCCTCGACTTGTTCGTTAGAGGATTCATCTGTATTATCGTAAGTTCTTTCTTTGCCTCATCTCTTTTATATAAATGGCTGCCTTCTAGCACATTACCAACTTTTTAAATTAGATTGTCTGCCTTCTTTATCGCCTTTTATTCCTACCACAATTCAGAAAGGGAAAGACAAAGCAAAAACAAAACAAAAATACCCGTATTTTTTGTTCCTTTTACACTTAAAAAACTTGTGTTTTCTTTTCATCTTTCTTTTCTACACAATAACTGTAATAATGAAACAAAAAGACACTAATAAAAATAACAAAATATTTCATCACCATAATTTCTTATCAGTCATTACATTAAAGCAATAACAGAATAAACAGAGTAATATTTTCAAGTAAACCCAAAACAATGTCTTTCTTGAAAAATACGATAAAGATAAAAAAACCTTTAACTTTTCAATACATCCAAAATTTCAATATAGGTAGGCCTACATTACACGGACCTCAAACACATTAAAAAAAATTATCTAATACAAAAGAAACTATAACTTAATAATAATAATAATAATAATAAGTACGAGTATTTACTTAAAAAAAACACTTTTTTCTTTAACGACTATAACTGTATGTACAACCAGCAGTATTTATGATGTACGTATGTAATGCCCTGTTTTTGTCTTGATTGAGAAAATTAACGATAGATATACCCTCAATATTAATATTATAATTTGTAAGACATTAATGGTAAAGGCTTTTTACCTTACTTTATTAAACTTTTCACTGCACGAAAGAATCAATCAGAATGTGATAATAATGAAAGGAGGACGCAAAACAAATTAGAGGAGAACAAAAGGAAACTCAGTAGTATAAAACTGGAACAAAAACTACTAATTTTTTGTAAGGACTTCTTTCATGCTAACTCAATCACCTTCTTGCTAGTCGAATTCAAAGATTACCTGTTAAGTTTTGGTTTACAGGTTGTGTGCGAAAATGCCAATTTTATCAGAAGATTTTTGCTGA
Source organism: Catonia carolina (assembly GCA_035578175.1). Classification (NCBI taxonomy): domain Eukaryota; kingdom Metazoa; phylum Arthropoda; class Insecta; order Hemiptera; family Achilidae; genus Catonia; species Catonia carolina. Next base: position 91,370,361 of record JAQMRL010000002.1, read on the forward strand.
AGAAACCTGTAGAAACGATCGAAAATATCGTTTACAAAGCGAATAGTTAGGTCATTATGAAAAGTTTCATTAGACATGATGCACAGATCATGTTCAATAATCGTTAAGTTAAAAAAGATTATATGTATTAATAAAAAAACACTAAAATAGTATTTTCTACCAAAAAATATCAGAAAAAGAGGTGCATTTTAAAAATCTACGTTTGTTTACAAAAGCTACACAGTGTATGTTAAAAAAAGGCTAATGTTGAATTTTCTGAAAAGTAGCGAAATTAAAGGTTCTGGTAGCTATTACAGTTTCTGAGATATGAACAGTACTGCCTTAAAACTAACATCATTGTACACATTATAAATATTAAAAACGAAGATAAATTTTGTTGTACGAGTTCAGACAATATTTTTAAACGAAAGAAGATACGCTCCGTAAAGCTACAACTTAAAACACTTACATATGCAGGAAGTTAAATATTCAACCCCATAAAAATATTTATAACATAATAAAATTGAACATACGTGTAGCATTAAATTTAACCTACTTCACAACATAAAAATGCATTCTATACGAATAAAAAAGTAAAAACTGAAATATAAAAACATATTATTTTGATAACGGAGATAAATAGGGACTCACGTTTTACAAAAATAATTTAAAATATGTTGCTATAACATGAACAAGTATTTCATAAATCTAGAGATAATTGAATATCCTTACAATATAAAAAGCTTAAGTAATTATAAATAATTTAATTAGAAACCTTCTAGCAATAAACTGTAACAGAATGCATGTAACAAAATTTAAAATTTTAACTAACTATAGTTTGTAATATATTTAAGTCATAAAATTTTGTAATCAATGCATCGTAACAGAAAATAAAAAAAAATTATTCATAATTTTTTATTCTAGTTTCCGTAGCGTAGTGGTTAGCGCGTTAGCCTACAAAGCAGAAGGAATTAGAAACAGTTTCTTAATAAAAATTACCTATAGACATTTCCGTGGCAGTTGATCTACTCATATACTGTATTCTGGATTTCGATAGAAACAAATTTTGATTCAGATCTTTAAATTGAATTGATTTTTAAGAGTTTGAGGTAACACTTTCGGAACTTAAATTATAGAATTGCATGTACTCGTTATCACAATAATCTAAATTACACTCCTATAATACCGTAGTGGTACACTGAAAATGCAACGTGAAAATGCTCGGTGCAGCCAACAGAATCGGCAATTAGAGCTGGAAACGATCAATTTCCCTGGACTGCTTCATTGTTAAAACTACAAAATCATCGTACTACATATGTTTCACTTAGTACGCCATATTATTCATAGTTATACCCTATATAATTTAATTTTATTCTGAGTAAGTGACTTGATTTTACATGGAAATTCAAATCAAAATAAATAAATAAGTTAATAAATTTCACTGTAATAATGTAAATATTAATAATTTGAAAATATTCAACAATAAAACTACGTATAAAATTATAACAAGTCGAAATAATCCATTTCCTCCATTTTTTTCTCCAATTCTAGCTTCTGAGGTATCTCTCTATGTAGATATTAGACATTCGTATAATTTTTTGATAACACAAAAACCTCATAATAGTTCATAGTTTGTATTAAGTTGAATAACACAAACTAAGATTAAATTACAATAATATCTAACATGTTTAAATATAGAAAAAAATTACTTAGTATAAAAAAATATTAAATTGGATTCGAAAACTTACTCAGGAAAAAGATTTCTCTATAGGCTACTACTCCGAAAGTAAAATTACGTGTATACACCGATTTGAAAAATATTAACGTAATAATTAGTAAAATACCTGATGTGAAATACTCACACGACTTTCTCTTGCCAGTGTAATTATTGAAACACACACCATATTTAATTATGAGTAAACAAAGGAAAATGAAAAAAACCAAATTTTAACCATGAGTGAATGATACAAAATGAAAATAAACCTATGTAAGAATTAAAAATACGGAAGATTAGGCCTACTGATAGACGCTAAACTAGGTTCTTTACAAAAAAATGCTTGAAATAAAAGTCATAGGTTTTTTAATTTTCAATAACTTTGATTATACATGCTTTTACCCTAAAATATATATTTAGATTGCAACACCAAGAAAACCATTTTTTACCACGCAAGCACATTCCCCAAGAATTTCAGCAAATATGCCGCTTCCTCTCTCTCTCTTGTAGAACATAAAAAATGCAGTAAATTAGACCATTTAAAAAAAATCATAGGAGCCCTTTTTAAGAAAATCGCAAGAGTGAAAAGTTGTATGAATAAACTATATTACATCCAGTTAACCGATTTTGATGCAAATGTTCCTGTCCAGTACTCTTGTGGTATCTTAATATCCCTTGTAGTGACTTAAGTTCAAGTTTCAACTTCGTACAATACTCCATTCTTGAAGTATTTGGTTCACACACACACATCGTCTGTGAACTGGCCGAGGGGCATATCTAAAAAAATTGATTTTTAGATAAGACCGGCAATATACTCATTTTTTATGCTCTTAAGATATTTTTTACGTTAATATGGTGGTTGTTTATTACATAAGCAACCACTGGATATTGACATATGCCACTTTGCCAGTCAATAGAGCATAAAAAATGAGAATGTTGCCGGTCTTATCTAAAAATCAATTTTTTTAGACACGCCTCTTTGCCAGTTCACGGACGTTATATCAATCTCTAAATACATGTTTTTTGGAATTCTAGGACCCAAACCTGTACTTCCGGTGAAAACTTGATTTCGGAAAATGGACATGAAACGAATGAACCTGTTTTCCTATATGTTCATAAGAAAATAGATTGAATATCCATATTTATATTTATAAAATAACAATACAAACAATTATTGAAATTAAAATTAAATATTTATTTACAGGGAAAGATGATATAAGTTTAAAAATTATTGGTTTGGGAACAGTCAATATAGTATATGAAAACAATATAGAATATGAGGAGAAAAACGGAGAGCTAACAATAAAACAGAGAATCCAATCCAAACAAAATACAAAAATGCGAGAAGAATAGCAAGAGACAAAAAATAATATAGAAAAACTCATAACTTATCAGTTATAGGCTTTCCTTCATATTATATATGATTTTATTTCATGCGATATGGAAAAACTTCCAGGAACAATTCAAATAAATAATCAACCAGAATACAGCAATATTCATGTAGTATACATTTCATTATAATTTTGTCTAAAACAATACATGATATCTGTGTATTGCTTATTTATCATAAGTACCGTAGATTCAGTTAAAGTTTACTTAAGCACTGTCGAAATATTTTGATTTATTAGTAAATTAATGCACCTAACATTATTTTATAAATCACACATTCGCACTGTTTTTACAGTATATTAAAAATTATCAACAGTTTATAAAAACAATCAAAAAATTCATTAGTTAGCGTTTTATAGCAATTACTTCTAAAGATTTTTTTGCTTTAATTTGTCTTCGGGAACTGTATAGTATTGCCAACAACCAAATTCGATTGCCGCTTGCCGCTGTATTTTTGACGTGGATTAGGAATGAGTTAAAACAAGGAACCCCAATAGTTTGTTCACGGATGGCTTCTAAAGCTACTAGGAAATTGTAAAATTTTAACATTCACGAGATGTTATCTCAGAAGATTATATTTAAATATAAGTTTTTCTGTATAATTTGTTTCAAAATGCAAACTGATATATTTATTTGTACAAGTAAGACTGAGTTATCTATTTAACATTTAAGATGGCTACGGACAAGAAAGTTCCTTAATATAAAAACTAATGTTACTTCAAATAAACTTTGCCAAATTTAACTTTAAAAAAATTGTTTTTTCTTGATGGTTGAAAGTGGGAAAAGATTTCCTTAATAGGGCACTAATGTAGTTGTGCGTAAGCACAGTACCTAACACCTTAGAGCCTCTAGATAGGTTCTGGAATTTTTACAGAGACCCACCTCCTAGGTTCACCTCCTCACAAAGTTATTTGTTAATGTCCTCTTCTGGTTTTCTAACCGTTAAGTGGCTTTCACTTGTACCCAAGCAGGAGCCTTTACTGGGTGCTACCTACCGGTATATATGAACCTAGGTTGTTTAACAAGGTTGTTACTTCTTCATCTCATCAATGGACGTTCAAATTGGAAGAATGAGAGAGTCACGAGTTCCCAAAGTGATTGAAGGTTACAACTGGGGTGTGAGACGGACCTTAGGAAGGCCAAGGAAAAATGGAAGGATCAATAATTTCGGAAGCTGGACGGCGCAACAGGCTGTGTGGCTAATTACTTGACCAAAAGAAGAGGAAGACGAAATGTCAACATATTAGATTTAAAATGTTTCAGAATATACTAATTGTATACACTAACACATGCATAACAACATAATATAAAAATTCACAACATGGATTGATTTATAGCCTACTTTAAACAACAATACTTTTTTTAGAGGAATTTTATGTTAACAAGAAATAACGGTAGTAAAAATATTAATTTTATGAGACAAATTGTTATCAAAAAGATTTTACTAGAAGAAATGCATGCAGTGGAGATGAAAAATAAACTGAAAATTACTTTCATTAGTACGGAAATAAGAATCCCAAGCTCTACTAAAAAAAGGTTAAAATTCTTTTTCTTAAGTAACATGCGGTAGGTCAATGAAGATAATTTTGATATATGTGTAAGTTCATAAGAAAGAAATCAACATTATTCCCGCTATAGCAATATAATTTGATATATTTTATTACACTGTGACAGTAGAAGGAAAGGTCAATGGTTGAGAAAGTATTCTTCCCGTACATGCGACATAATTATCTTTGTTCAAATTAAATCATAACATACATAGTTGTTTAATTGAACTAATTATCTTGAAATTATGAAGTTTTGAATAGTTCCTTACTGAATATCAAAGATATTCTCTGTTTATACATCACATTGTAATATACTAAGACACGGTTCAATACGAGACAAATATTTTACCCAATACATTACTCCCAGAAATCATTATTTTAAAATTTATTTATTCTATTTACAATCAGCTTAATGTAACTATGAGTCAGAATTAAAATGAATGTCGCTAAGAATGGACACTCATATCAAAGAAAAAACACGTAAATTTCATTAAAAATAATCTACTATCTATCCTTAGGTCCAGCGTATGAAATAGGCTAAATTCAGACGTCATCACTGCTGCCAATATGTTCAATAGCCAAAATAATTAGAGCGGATGTGTAATTTTCAAATATATATATTTTATTGAATTTTTAACCTCATCTAATTATTGCCGGAATATTCAAGAAATCATGAATATAATTCACAATTTCTGGTAAACTAAGGAGAACAACGCATCATTTTCAGAACCTTATTTTAGAAGAGCTGTATTATCACAATTTGCCATTACTTGCCGTGCCCCTACGTTTGAACCCATAGGTCCACACAGGTTTCAAAATACTTTTGTAAATTCGTAATTATTCAGTTACATTCAGTTTATTCGTCATTATAATGCTGAACATCTACCCAATATCCAATTCAATTCGTTTAGGCAAATGATTATTTCCTCTTTGATTTTATGTACACGTTCCAATTGAATTTTATTTCTAAATTAAGCTTACGATATTTGATTCACTCGTTCTGAGGAATTTATTCAACCCCAAAGTCACCGTACGACAATTTATTCTGTTTAACTTAAAGGTAACATAGGCTGATTTTGTAGTATTATTTTTGATCTTACACATCCTTTAACCAATCATGAATTTTATTCAAAGCCATTTATAATTAACCATTTGTAATTATTTGATGAAATGAGATCTACATCAGAAGCCAACACTGCTGTATAGCCAGAAACGTAGAGATAGTTACGTCATTACTGTCGTCTGGTAAATCCGAAGTAGACAAAGAGTATAACACAGGACCTGCTACTGTTCCTTGAACAATGCTGGGATGTATGTTGTAAAATTAGTTTCCTAGAAATTTGATTCGAACTTTTTAACTAAACCAGTAAACATCACTACGTTGTAATTAATATAAAAAACTCTTCGTTAGCATAAACGATAAGACTACACGATTTATATATCATTAACTTTACCAGAATAATTAATTGTAGTAATTACGCATAGAATAACAATAAATGTTTGTATATAGGCTTAGATTATAATAAGTTAAATGGAAATTCATTTTAAAATACATTATAATTTTATGAAATAGCTACGGAGATATAATAACGTTGCTGTATTATAAACAATTAATTATAGCTGTGGGTTTTATTCACCATAAAATTGCCTCTTATCTTAAATAGCTAGTAGTATTTTAAGGCTAAAAGACACATCGCAACTTATTTTATTGAAAATAATAAAAATATTTTTAGGGAAATACAGGCAGAAAATTCTGATTAAAGATTGAATTCTTTTGTTCTACTGAGGTGAAAGTTTGTACTGTGTGCGAAATGTTTGTGAAAAAGTTTTTATTTTTTCTTTATGTTTTAATTTTTTCAAAAAATATATATTATTTTGTGAAGAATGTCAAACTAATTTGCGTAGTATTCCTTCCCTACCTACAGTCAATATGTTCTTGGTAGGCAAAGCAGTATAATTTGTTAAAAATAAATTTATTTGTACACTTTTATTTCGTTTTATTCGTGTATAATGATTAATTTAATTAATTATAAAGAAATATGTTAATTTTGGTATAGTTTAAATACATTCTAATCATTATAAGTTTTACATAAACAAGTTATAAATTATTATTATTTTGTAGTTTTTATCCGTTCTGGATGTTGATAACAAAATTAGTTATCGTACTTTGTAGACTGCTACACTGAACTGCTATGTAGAAGTCATGGATTATCAGCCCCGCCATTATTTTTCCGAGCACTTTTCCTTAAACAACATTTTTAATAGCTAGTATCTGCAATCATTTCACATAATGCGTCATAAGAATTGGAGCTTACGGGTATTTAATACAGTACATACGTTGCTTTAGTTATCAGTGCTTTAATTTTCTGTCAGGACTGATAAATTTTCATCTTTATACCAACTCATATTTACCTACACACCAGCCAAGACACAAGTAGGCATCACCACTCAACAAACAAATTCGTTTCTTTTCTTCATCCGTTTAAAAATCCCCAGTATTACTAATAACGCTTATCCACAAAATTCTGGATATTACACATTTCGAACGCTCTAACCTTTAACTTCATGGCTCCGTCAGAGTCTGCTGTTCTAAACCATAAAATAAATCAGAGAAAACGTAGTAACAAGAATTCTCAACTTTGCATTCAATGCCAGGTGATGACTTAAAAAATTCCTCTCATGCCATCTAAATTTGTTCTGGATGTGTCAATTCGAAGTCTTAAGTCCGTCGTGTGATATCTTTGCTAACTGAATACGAAACCGAAGTAGTTTTGCACTCTTTAACAATTTGGTGGTTAATTAACTCAAATTATCAACAAAAGTAAGGTTGTTGATACGATACAATTAAAAAAAAAACCGTAGGATAGTTTACAACTTTTTGGTTCAAATAGATTATCAAGAGTTTTAGACTCGAAAGTTGGGAATTCATTCAATTAATTAAAAGTATACTGTAAAAATAAATTCTGGAAATGTCACTACAAAGAATAATTTCAGTGCAAGTATCAATGACATATTCACTGCACTTCAATGAAATTAAAAAAAAAAATATCCGACTAAAATCTGAAAGTTTTACAAATTCGGTATATGAATAGACCAAAAAATTTAAGATACTACTATTTTCATTCTGTGAGCTATAAGAAATCTGTTTAGAGAGAAAAAAATGGATCTATGTTTTTATTTTTGTAATTATCTGAAAAAACTGGAATATTAGTAAGGGATCAGTTGAACGAACTAAAAAGCAAAATAACATTAACTGACATAAATATAAAAATTCTTCAACGAATTCCCGGTCATTTACACTAAACTTTAAAAGGTTTGTGTTGTTAATTTATAAACCCTAAATAGGAACATATAATTAAATTTTAAATACTATCAAATAAAAAAATTGAAATACTTAGAAATCTATTAAGCACAAGGGAAAACATTTAGGCATTAATGAAAGGGAGTAAAATCCAAAAAAACGAAAACAAAAATCAATAGTTACTCAAAACAGAACAGGCTTGAGTGAAAAGATATTAGTAAAAAGGATCCAATAAACGAATGTTCGGCGGACAGGTGGGTCCATTATAATGAACATAACGAAACAATTTGTAAATTGATACCGGATCCGAAACTGTTTTTCATTAACAGGTACATCGCATAAATTAAAACCTCAAATGAATGTAGTAACGATAACGCAGCCGGCAGATTTTTCAAATCATAAAATTTTATAGAGTACGTAACAGGCTTATAAAAAAACTAAGGGTAATTACTAATTAGTACATATTTTTAATACGTAATAACAAAAATTGGTAATTTCGGAGAAATGTTTGAAATTCATTACAAACAGCTTTATTGAATATTAATAGATTTTAATGTGCGTTAATGATGCAATAAAAAAATTTAAACAAGTAGCATTATACATGTTAACATTAAATTTATGTTAATTAGTAACATGTTACAAAATAACTACGAAGAAGGCAGATAATAATCAGTTTTAGCCTACAGGTGGGCCTACATTAAGAAAACTGAATTATCTTAAAGGCACAAATACCATGAATCGAAAAATCCAAACAATCTAATCCAAACATAAGAGAAATTAGCACGAATAGATATATATACCAAAATCTTTATCAGTTACACACGTGGTTTATCAATAATGTATGGGATTGTTGCCAGCCTGAGAGGATTTGCCCTAAGATTGGGTTCGCTAAAGTGAATAAATAATAATATTAGGCCATGATTAAAGCTCTACGAAAGCAAGCTTCAAGGTGAATATTATAGTTACTTGAGTCACGAGTTTGCCTTCTTTAACAGTTTTGTTGACACCTGGTAAAAAAAACGGTTAGGTAGATAGTAGTGCGAGTGATAGTGAAAACGTCGGTGACTGCGATAGTAAAAAAGGCGATTTATTCGTAGAAAATTTTGTTTCCAATGGAATAAGGTAACTAGTAATTACAGTAAATCAAACATTTCTAGTCATGTAATTACGCTATACACAATACGAGAAGAAAAAATGAACGCTTATGAAGAAAAAATTTTCTCGGAATAAAACACAGCTTACAAAATGTATGTAGAAACTGCACGGTAGTGAAATGTACGACAATGTACTGTGAAATGTTACTGTTGAGGTTGGCAGCACTGTCTAATTTTCACTTCTCTACCTCACAGCCCATCCATACGCAAAAGGCAATCTCGTGAATTCAGTATCTATACCTATCCCGCTGCAGCGTTGCCAGGTGTACTGCAACCTAAATATTGATAACACCAGACGTGAAAAGACTAAACGGCAACCATGCTAGGAGAGAGACCAGAAATCAGAATGTGACCTTGAAACTTACAATTATACAGCTCTTATTATAGCATCAAAATATACATGCTGAGTTACTTTATCTTTTAAGGGAAGTAAAGAAACAATATATACTATTGTCAAGTCGATTACCGAAACAAAAAGATAGCCTAACAATAGGAACTTCACTAAGCTCTATACGTACATGATGATTTATAGGTTATATCGAAAGAAAAACATACAGAATTAAAAAGGATACTATCCTAAAGGTGTTAAAGTTATTAATAAATTCAATTTTATGGAAATTAATTGGTTAAAAATAATAGTTACAAGAGTTTTGGCTAAAAGTATTATCAATAACAACTCTTAACAAATCCTCTAACCACCTGTATTACCAGAAAATGGCGGCTTATCAGTTTAATGTAGGTACAACGCCTTTAATAAAGATAACAAAATTTATAGCATGTATAAATGGATACAACGAAAAATAAAAAAAAGTAAATAATAAATAAAACTAAGAACAAAAATTGTATTTGAAAAAGGGACATACAAGAGAAAATCACACAAAGCATAAACCATACATCTTAATAAAATATATCAAAATGATTAAATACATGCTGTATAAAACAGTGAGTAAATTTTGTAAAGTGGGATACATAAATGCAATAATAAGAAAGTATTGTCTACAAAATTCCATAACAGTGATAAACATGGATAACTAAACAATAAAAACGGTATACAAAATGTAATGTGGTAATGAGGATGATGACAACTTTTATATTGCTGTGACTAGCAATAATTTTCAAGTAAGATGTAATAGGTAACAAAACGAAATTAAATGTGACTACATTATATCAAATTATACTAATCATATAAAAAAGGAAAAACATAAGTTTGGTAAGACAGACTAACATTTTATTAAAATAGAACAATGTAATAAAGAAAATAAAAATAAAACTGAAAAATATAAGATGTTTCATACGTACTATAGGAATTTGAAAGAGCAAAGGCAGGACATTTTGAATGAACAACTCAAATTAAAGAATGATCAAATAGTATTAACTGCTGCTGCCTTCTAAAGTCAATATGAAAAAGGGTTAGACTAGAAAAGTTGAACAGTTTTATATAGGATGACTGAAGATATTTTGTAGATTTAAAGTTTTTTTGAGTTTCAAATGATATTCGTATACTCTAAAGATAGTCGATCCACCGAAACACGTGTACTTGTAGATCATAAGGACCAAGGCAGCTGAACAAGTAATTAAAATTTTCAAATAATTAAACAATAGAATTGATCTGAAGCTGCAGGATGCATTATAAAGATTTATTTTTGAAAGTCGTTACCACACTTAACCTCTTACGTGCTAGTTTTGAAGAAATGTCAATTTTTCATAAGTTTTCATATGTTTCATAAGACAGAAAAAAGATACTCGTATAAATTTTTAGAACTCTTCAGGAATAACACAACCCCGCTGAGGCTAGCAACAAACTCGTGCGCAGAGTGAGCGAAATTGACAATGTGAATTATAGACCTTAAGATATTTTAAGTATTACCGAATATCCAAAATTGCAATTCTCAGCTACTGGTACTTTTCTGCTACTCACCTAAAACAAAGAAAAAATATGTAAGTTAAAAATTCGACACAGAACAGTAGAGATCTACGTCTTTTATTAACAGTTTTTAACAAGAACTTTATCGTAAGTTTATCAAACAATAAAATGTTATTACTTATTGAAACATCTGTTTGATTATTATTTTCCAATAGAAACTTCGAATTCATCTGTAGTAAGTTTAACAAATTCCACTACGTTTGTAGTTTTATTGCCCAAACTATTTTATGATTAAAAACCAAATGAAAAGAGAAATATTACATACATTGCTAGAACTTATACACAGAAATATTCTATGATGATGAAAAGCACAATAGTTGAATGAAAAGATGATGAAAGCAAAATATCAAACAGAAAGGTGCTAATCACTTTACAGTTAAACTAGAAAACAGATAGATTAACTCATTGTCTGTGATTGTAACCTTTGTTCATAAAACAAAAACTTTCAGACAGAACATCTGTAACAAAGGTTTTGAAATAAAAGGTAACAGTTTTATTACAATTTCTAATATCCTACTGATATGAATCCAACCACAAAAGAATTTACTTAAATCCAATTGTGAAGGTTATATATTATAATCCAAGCTGAATGCATTTAATTTTGATTATAATCTATATTTATTTTAATGTAGCATCAGCGCAAAAGGCTTAGGGAATTTAATATAAAGGCATTAACTAGCTAATTAAGTTCATTACTTACGCAATTACAATTTCATGGGTACTAACGTAACAGTTGCATAAATTTCCGAGCAAAATTTACTATGCACATACAATTTCTCGTTTCGTGATCGTTATTCTCCATCCCGGTTACAAATTATTGATTTTTTTTATCAGATACTATCTGCATAGTTACACAACAGTGGATTAGTAGTTGGACAAAAGTGGGACAAAGGATAAAATCGAACGTGTATTTTGTAATGAAATACAGTTTGTTCAGTGAACTAACTATTCCAACGAATTGAGCATGTAAATTATTTTAGTCATATTAATTGCTTTGTAATACCTTTCAAATTAGTGATATAAATTAGTATTTGCTATTAATTGTAAAACACGTGAACAATTTAATGTATAGTTTCAAATTTTACATTGTAATATAAAGGTTTTCATAGTTAACTTCCAAGAAAAATACAATAAATATTTTCTTGATAATTTCAGAGTTAACTAAGCTTTAAAAATAAATAAATACGGTTGTGAAGTTATGATGATATTGACAGCCATAGTTTTATGAGTTCAAGAATTTCTTATTTTCTTACTTGAAGTTAGTTATTTTGTAAATGTACAACTCAACAACATAATCTCTATTCACTCCAATTTCAAATGTATCCCCGAACATTATAAATCTAAAAGTCCTCATTGACTGACGGACTTACGCATCACTAATTACCAAACTTTCTAATAACATTAAAAAAAACTGAAATTAGGAAAATATATTACTTAGAGAGTAAAGGAAGTATTGCATCTACGTGGTAAAAATAGGGAAATTATCGTAAATAAATAAATACTACTATTACTAAATATTCCAGAATGGTGAACGTTAGAAAAATAGGCATAATAACTGGCTTTATTGGCGTAGTTGGTAACGTGCTCGCCTCTCATCATGCGGTCTTGGGTTCGTATCCCACTCAGGCATGCATATTATCGTACGTTACAAAAAATCATTTCATCCTTCACAGTTACAACCCAAAGTCGTCGCTAATGACCACTGTAGTTGATGCGACATTAAATAAACAAAGGAGAAAAAATAGGCGTAAATATTTTCTAGATTATTTACGAAAAGAGTGAATTATTGAGTGTGACGGAGAATAGCAAGAAACCTCTATTTTACGCGCCCCTCTTGGACTAGCAACAACCCCATGAAAAGCGCGGGTACTAATACTAACTAGTACATGTAACAATCACTAACAATGAAACGTGCAGTCCACACAACGACAAAAAATCTGTACTGTTGTTATGGTGGCAAATCCATGCAAAAATAAAAGAGTATTCACGATGACCTTGAAATAACATCAAGCTTTTCTTCTGTCATAAAAGAATTTGATTAATTACATGAAATATTAATTAATTTCTTTTTATACTGTTCACGGTGAAAGAAAAATTGAAAAACAGATTAATAGTGATATTTTTAGAGATACATTAAAGTACATATAAAACCGTAAAATACATAATAAATAATCTTAAATTATAGTGCAGTTACTTCATCACAAACATTAGACTTTCTCGGTGCACTTATCTTTGTTTATCAATAATTTGTTCCTTTTAAATAATACTTTATATGAGTTGTTTGTATTATTTTTCTCAGTTTGTCTTAGACAAATAAGTATCTTTACAGTTTACAGTATTGAAAATTTTCATCTTTTCCACTTGTAAGTTGTTCGGGATTAAATACTAATTAACCAAGCAGTATTTTGCTTTTTCTTCTGTGTTATCACACCCTCTTACTCCACCATCACACACTTATCTGTGCTTTCTATTCTCTTTCTTCAGTATAACAAACAGTTACTCCTTCTACAGCTATCTTTGTTCCAGTCTTTTCAAAAGGGTTTTGACATCACACAAATTAATCTGCGCAGGATTCAACAAATTAAACATAGCTCAACTTCAAAGCACATTGCTTCAGAAAATACGAACGAGTTGTACTCCCTGTTCTGCGTTTTGTTCAGCCAGACATTTTTTCTTTCGTTTTTTTTAAACTTTCATAATAATTTGCTCCTTTATAAAATTCGTTGCGATAAGTAATGAGTTCCTTTCCTGATGTCGAGTCAAAGGAAGAATGTCTAATATTAAAACTTTTGAATATCTCTTTTTAATTTTTTCTATTCTTTCTTCGTACTTCTTCGAAAATGATATTCAACTGAAATGAGTACATTACGTGTAGTTTTGTTAAATCTTAATAAGTTCAGTGACCAAATAATGATATGTTCCGGGTTAAAAACACACCACTACATAGGTCCTCTTTGGTAATCATTGTAATTACTGTAAATTCACTTATTATTTACATCCACTACTGGTTTATTCATTATGTATTAATTTCACTTCAAGAAAACCGACATTTTTGTTATTAATAATAATTCATATATATTTTAATCTACTCATGATTCCGAGCAATTAAAGTACGATTTGGACTTATCAAGCTGGATTCTCGTAACCTTAAAACATTTCAGTACTTTTTATAGGAAAGAGTAATTACAATTTGTCCTCAACGGAGTAACTTCTTAACTTTAATATTTTGTTACGACAAACAAATAAATAAATACATTTTTGTAGTCCCGTTAATATAGTATAAATATCCTAAGTTAAATCTTAGAGTATATAGTTGGTAAGTTATGCAATTACACACAACACAAAAAGAGAGTTCTGAAGAGGCCAAAGTGGATAATTAATTGTAAATGCAATAATGAACATTTTAATAATGACCTGTTCTTTTTATAATCTGCGAGGTCATTGAAATTTTCAAACAATAAAACTCTCATTACACTTAATCTTGAAAAGTCAGTAATGAAGTTCAAAACTATTTTTCCCTTCAATGTAAATGTAACTTAAATTATTCAAAAATATCTTTCCCATAATTTATTGTATTAGTTATAAATATATATTATGTACATTTGAGTTCTTATATTCTCACTTACAGACTTAAAATAAATCTTAATTATTTTATGAACCGTATTTATGGACTAGATTTCCATTTTTAAACATTATAGCCATTTAACGTTACTATCTTATAAATCCTTTGTACAAATAATGTCACACATTAATTTCCATATTTAGTAACTTATGTTTCTTCGCCAATAAAGTTACAAGACTGAAAATAACAAGCTTAGGCCTGTTTGGTGTCATCATTTCCAATTAAAAAAACACAATTCTGTCTTCCAATAAAATATAACATTGGCACTAGATACCAAGTCAATATTGCAACAATAAGTAATAGACACGAAAATGTATGAAAGACCAAGAGCTGAGAGCCGTTGTAAAAACACTGCAAAGATGTACATAGCGGTCTACAATGAATATAATTATGAAGATTACTTCTAGCATTGGGAACGTTATAACAAACTTTTTAGTCGTTTAAAACTACTACAGACTTTTTTAGTATGAAAAACTTTCGTAAGCCCTTAATATGAAACCTAGGATTCTTGTATTTGTATTGACGCTCAAACTGCTGGAGATCTAAACCGTTCTACTAATACGGTAAAAAAATTACATTATTATATGAAATTATGAATTTTTTATTAAAAGTTTATTCCGAATTTGTACTTACAGAAAAATACATATATTTGTATATTATGAAGTGGTGATACTATCAAATTATATCTTCCAGTGAAGACACTTTATAGAAACTCTTAAAACAATTTGTACAAATGAATATCAAACATATCGGTTTGATATTCATTAAAAATGTAAAGAAGCAAGAATTTGAAATGCAAAATAAAAGATTTAACTAACTTAACAAATAAAAATAAAAATTTCTTCTTAGATAAATCAAATTACATCAGCTATTGAATGTATGGGGATGAACGTTCTGTAGTTAAAACCTTAGTAAAGATAGTTACTCTTTTACGGGTTGGAATACTAGACAGCTGTTACCGGTTTTATTTAACCATACTCTCTCAGGAATAGTCATCCTAAATATGTACAAGAATAAACCTCATTTTCACGACACACACATCATCCTCATCTCATTGGGTCATGGGGTTGCTTATTGTTCTCAAAATTGAATAAAAGATTGCAACGTACAGATATTGGGGATAAAAAGTAAAATAAATTATTTTATCTTCTTCTTTCAAACACGGCTAGGCATAAGCCTGTTACGAACCAACATACTATATCGACATTTATCTCTTCCTAGGTCTGTCAACGTCTCTATTCCTTTTCCAAGCATACCATCAGACTTTTATAGGTATTCTTTAAGCTGACATCCTTTTCATCTGCTGACTACAATCTTAACGGTATTCTTTTATTTTCCCATTTAAGTTAAAGTTACCCAATTTTATCCTTACGTCTTCATTTCTTATTCTATCCAACGGAGCATCCCTTCCCACCTCCCTACCATCAGTTTTTTGTATAACGCTTAGTTTAGCGGTAGTTTGTGATTTTCTGTTTTTTTTTTCAAGAAAATCCGTAAAAAATTCGATTTAAGATTTTAGCCTTAGAATGCATTTTACGACAAAAGTGTATATTACAAAATTTATAGGAAATTGAAAGATCTACAACTTTTATTTAGAGGATTTTTCTCTTCAGAGCCTAGTTTAGCGTGAAAGAGTGTTTTTCCGTATTTTTGAACCAAATGAGATTGATTTTCATTTTGCATCATTCACTCATGATTGAAATAAAGTTATGTTTCTTGAGGTTAATTTTTTGTTTACATCTAATGTTTTATTACTAATGTTAGGTTATATTGTTAATTATTTGCATTGGCAAGAGATAGTTGCGTGAGTGTTTCACACCAGATTTTTTTATATTTAAAGGTCTCTGTTTACAGTGAGCAGTATTTAACAACATAATGTTTACTTACAAAAACATGTAATATGATTTACGTTGTAAAAAGGGTTTGTGTATCTGTGGATGCTTTTATAGACTAGAATCCTAATATAGCACATGCATGTTATAATAGATTTATTGTTTGCTTTACTGTTCATTCATATATATATATACGGAACATATACCGTCCATAAAAAGCATATTGTACTAGACTGTGATAATGTAAAAAAAAATAAATAAAATAAAAATAGCATGATTTATTCTTGGTGAGGGCGGTCCATAAAGGGAGTAATGATTAATAATACTTCGTAACTGATCGACATAGCTTCATCAATAACAATATTCCTACCATTACAACGCTCGTGTATTCTCTTTACTCCTGTATCATTCCATATTTCCTCCTCCCTTTCATATTTTTTTTATACAGTAGATACAGAGAAGAGCGAATGTGGAAAAACTTGGTAATCCCCAATCAACTTGTTGATACTAACTCAAAAAGCGCATCAGATTTTTTACGGATACATGTAAATATGATGTATACTTTGGAGCACTATTAATTTTTTTTTAATATTTAAAAACATAAATATTAATTACACAGAGCTTATTTTTTATTTTAAAGTCATATCAACAACAAAGGTTTTTAGTGAGTACAATAATTAAACTTTAACAATTTTTACAAAAAATATTGATACATCAATTTTATAGAATAGTATAGTACACAAAATAAAAGAGAACAACGCACAATTTTTAACGTTCATGAACACTGTGAAGTTTAGAACATTATAGTTTCTCGATATTCAACGAACATTAAAACACAAGAAAATATAAAATAAGGTTAGAGTTTATTGATGTGACTAATTAAAAAAAATTGTTAAAGACATAAGTCGGTACATTTAAAGTATTCAATTGTGCATATTATTAGGAATTTTCAATTTATATACGTAGCTTGTTTTCAAGTTCCTCTAATTGTAATGTATTAATTTTCCGGTAAAAATATTGTTTATTATAAATAAATATCTTTTTCTTCTTCCTATCATGGATTAGGCCTTCAAAACTGTTCCGACTACTCTGCCCATCTTTTTCACGACCTACCTAAGTATTTTTGTCCATTAGATATGTAGTGTAATGTCATTTACATCCAATTATCTCTTCACTCAGTCGTATTAAATATTTCTCCCATTTTCTCTGTATTTTCTGGCTGTTTTTAAGAGTGAAGAGACATTTAGGCCCGGATTTCTTCATTCCTAATGTGATCTATCAAACTACACCCCTGAGTTCTTCTCAATAATCGTATACTAAATATGTAATAATCTATAAATAACTTATATAGGTATATTTATTATAACTAAATAAATATTATTTATACATAGCCTGAAATACTATACTATAACATAATATTTGAAATTTTTATACTATTTGAAATATTTTGACCTTAGAAAATATACACAATTTAACGTCAGATTGTGCACCAGATAATATTTTTAAAAAACGTTGGAACGATATCACCAGAATATTACATTCTGTTACGTGCAGTAATCATATTTCTTATGGCACTGTGATGAGAATCTACCGTTATTTTGTTGAAAAGCATTTATGGCTCAAAGATTTGGACGCTTCAACCAATATTTAAAACAGAATAATAACTATGACAATGAATTTTAGAAGCAGTTATCAGCTGACTGTGCTAGATCGAATTAAGAATGAAGAGATTTTAGCGAAGATGTATACAGAGGTCTTATTAGTTTACAGCACTGAAGAAAGACAACTCTTCTGGTACAATAATTTGTGAAAAATGGAGAATAATTTTTCCAGAAGATTTGGCTATAAGCTAGAGCTAGTTAGGGGAAGCGAGGAAAACCCAGAAAGGATAGTGTTATGAGAGCTATGTAAAGGAGGGATCTAATGGATACAGACGGGTAATTAATTAAAATTACTTATTAATTAATAATTTTGTAAAAGTATAATTTTATTGTGCTTAAGTAAAAATTAGAAAAAAACAGTTCAGATGGTATGACCAATGGTATGATGGTATGGTTACTCGAATCGTGCTGAAATGTTGCAAAAAAGAGTTTTGGAGGAAAGAAATGACGGAATGAGGATTTTCAGAAAGCCCATATTTCAGTGCTAAAGATATCTAATAGAAATAAGTAGAAGAATAGGTAAAGAACTGAGAAAAATATCACGGTAATATGATAGGTAGCACATTTTACTGATCGAATTAAACTTAAAATTATTTTAAAAAATCCAAGATTTTTATACTTTACTCATAATTTGTCATACATAATAAAATATAGGCTATATTTTGTACAAAACTTAAAAATCACTTTCAAAGTTAAATTATTTTCGATTATCGTTGAAAATTAAATATTTAGATTTATAATAACTTTAGTTATTATAGAAATTAGTTCAACGTACTTGTGAAGATATTTTGAGAATTTTAAAATTCTTGTAATAAGAGTGAATTTTATTAGTATACGTTAAGCAATCATATTTGGGGCGGTTGTTTAAAAATGTTTTTTATTTTAGTTAAAGACGGACCGCGCGTTTTAGCATAGCTTAGAACAAAAGCTTTACAAGTGAAAGAGATGGAAAAATGAAATCCTACTATAGATATTCCTGTATATTATTTCGATGGAGGATTAAAAAAAATTAATTGTGAGAAATTATCGGTTTAATTTTCATTTATGTTTTTTTAAATTTTAACATTTTAATATTGATGGTTAGTTCACGCTAGTATAATAATGTATTAATATTATTCTGTGGTTGTAGTTGTTTGTGTTGTTACTATAATATTATTGCAATGATGGAATAATAACATATTATTCACTAACATAAAATGTGCTTTGTTACTATCTATTTACATTACTTAGTTCTGCAGCTCAGTAACCCGAAAGCATTAAGCCGTAAGGTGATGACAGAGGAAGAATATTATCAATATACATATGGTAAATGAAGTAGTTCACATGTTTCGCATTATCAGCTTTAATGCTTTCGCAATCATGATTATTCTGAAAAGAGTAGGGAAAATGCAGCTCAACTTATGTGTGTCGTTGATTCCAAGTCAAAGTATAAGTCTTTTGACGTACCATTCATTAATTTATATATAATCAAGTTCTATTGTGATATTTACACATATAAATTAAGTTTAAAGATAAAACTTTATTGAAATATTCTTATTCTGTTTCGATATCAAAAAAGTTCCAAATAAATAAAGGGAATACTAAAAATTCATTAGTCATCTTGATAAAATGTTTTGGTACTCATTTAATTTTAAAGACAATAAATAATTTCTTATAAAGTTTATAACAAGGTAAGAGAAACGAACAGTATAAACTAACATTTACACTAATAAGGAAGTGTTGATCAAGGAACAGAAGACAATAGTTAACAAGATGTGTTTACAAGGGAAAACATACTCTGAACAAAATACCTGAGTAGGGAGAGGATTGAAGAAAACAGTGTTAGTTCTGTTGTTGTTTTGTAGAGAAGATTAGGGTTTAGTAAAGAGAAGGAGTTGTAGTAGTAAGCAGACGCGGTGGTAGTAACTGTTCTGTTTTGAGGAGACGGGTTGGTATTTCATTTTGGAGCGTCAGATGTCCTACAAGGAGGAAAGCCATTAAATTAGGTAACCAGCGTGGAAACACGGAGCAGGAGTCTCTCGCGACGCGAGTCCTGCAATGGAGAGATGAAGTAGGTACCATAAATAACAGCTTCCGTCAGGTAGTGGGACGCTGTGCGCCACCACGCTACACCACACGAGTCGTTTCTATTCTATGCTACTTGACTTCACTCACTCGGTTCCACTTTAGTTACACTTACAGTATTAAAAGACGTCGTATCATCCGATACAGTTCTGCACTATCTTTCAACTTTTACTATACTATTATCGCTATTATTTACTTAAATCGTACAATCTATTACAAATACTCGTACATCAAGTAAAATATCTGTTACAAACCAATTTTGCAACATGAAAGTATTCACAGTTTGAAATGAAATGCAATACCAATATAAAACACAAATAGGCTATAAAATGTGAAATTAGTTATATATTTTTTATCATATTATCTTTATTTTAGTGTATATTAAACACCGATAAATGTGATTGTGTGATAATGACACATAAACGATGACATGAATGACTTCAGAAAACAGAATGGAGTCCCTTTCTAAATTATAATTAATAGGTATTACTAAAATACAGCAAATATAAATACATATTTTTAACTTGTGATGTTGGTTACGCGACGGTACAATATCCGTTTGTGATAGTACAATTCACTTAACGGGTAATAGAGAATTTTATTTCCAGAAGAAGAGGTACCCAGTACCCAGTGGTACCTTCAATTATGGGTATTACTAATTTTTCAGATCTGAGATATATGTTTTATTTTCGTTTTAGACCCCATACGTTGGGGTAGTCTATTACAAATGGAATAGTGGTTTAGTCGATCGTGAAATTATTGGTAGAACGAGGTGTTCGTTTACTGTCGGAATTACGAAATCTTAGTGAAGGGTTTTATTGCTCATAAAAACGACTACCAGAAGTGACAAGAATTTTGACTAAAGTGATGTCAAATTACTCTCTACTGCTGCTCCATAGAACTGAAAAGTGCTGGACTCTATATTCTCCGTACGCAAAGGATTTTAAAAATTAAAATTTTGTAACGGAGGTTTAATATTTATTCAAGTTTAGATCTACATATTTTATAACGCAGGTTATACTTCCAAATTAGTCGAATATCAAAGTCATAAGACAATATATCGCACTACTGATATTAAGAATAGCCGATCTCCGATATTCGAAATGAAAAGGCATTGAAAGAAGAATAAAACATAACGAAATACAAAACAATACTAATTTAGTATAGTTTTTTATAGGGCACGTTTAATCTTATCTGCAAACGTGGAGAAAATGTGAAATTCGTTTGTTTTTAAAGTTGCGTACCTTCAGTAGTTCGATCCTAATTTAATAGACCCCTGTTCCATGGTTTTTAAAACTGTCTTAGTGGATTGTCAGATAAATGTCGTTCATGTACTGACTAAATCTTTCTGTAGGAAAGCTATTATTTGTTAAAATAGAAAAAAATAAAAGAACACCAACAACCAAACAATAATTTATGATCGATTAGTCATGATTAAGACAAAGTCAGCATCCAAAAACTGAAAAATAAATTCATAGGCGGTCTCATACAAGCCAAGCACGTTTTTGTGCTTGCCTACAAGACAAGGGTATTAAATACGGATACATCGTCAGCAACTATTCTAGTGCCAGTTGAAGCCGAAGAAACTAAACCATGAAATTAACAATATTAAGTAATTTAATAAATTAGTAAACATTTTAATTATGCAAATCTTAAAAAAAAAACAGATTTGATTACTACCTATTAATATATTGTGACAATATCGAAGAAAAGATGGTTCGCGAAGGTTCTAGTGTTTCATTCATAAAAATAGTAAAGAGAGGATAATAGAGTGAAAGAGTAACAATATAGTGACAATAAAAGTATGCCTATTATAGAAGGATATCTATTCATAAAAATTATTTAATAGAACTGCCCTATTGTGTAGGATAAAAGGTCGGGTATTGTTGTACAACTGTTTATTGAAAGGGACCTATAACAACTTTTATTCTATTTACAATAAGACCTATTGTTGACTTGTTTACAATAGATTTTTCTAGCACTCATTTTTAAAGGGTTATTTTTGTACTTTATTATTTGCATGGAGTTTCTCTGTTTTGCTAGAATTATCTTTTTGAAATACCTATAAAAAGAGCGTCCGATTGCGGTCACAGTTAGTATTCGTTTGATCTTTAACGAATGGCTATCGGATGTAGTGCAGGAGCGTTCCCAGCATTGTGTTCGTCAACGATTGTTATACTGTCTTTGTTTGTGTGTGTATTGTGAAAAGTTAATGTGTATCTGTATTAAATTCAGTTTTGTGTATTCAGTTTTCATTTTGTATGTGTATTCTATAAAATTGATTGTAAGTAGTGCTAAATAAATTATTAAGTTATTTATTGTTTATTATTTAATTTAAGTAAATTATTAAATCATTTATTGTATTACTTCATGATAATTAGTTTAATTATTTATTTTGTAAATCTTTTAGTGTAATAAATATTTGTAATTGTAAACTTTAGTGTATTAATTATTTAATTACCTAGATCCCGAAACGGACCTTAGCGATAAGTGTCACAATATAGTCATGTATTATATTACGAGAACTTGATTTGCGGTTTTTCAATAATATTACATCGATAAAAAAGTAGCTATTTAAAGGTAATATGCAAACTATTAAACGAAGTTTTACTATGTCCGATTTTTTATTGCAGTATTTTTATTAGATACTTTGTAGTACGCTATGATGAAGTAAGTAGCGACTAGAATTCCAGTACTGGGTGAAGGCTTGCATATCCGGTCCTCATCAAAATGTTCACAAAAAGGAAAGAAGCAGTACGGGCGTTGCCCGCATCTTCCGGCATGCAAGGCTGACATTTATATCAATATTGAACACAATATAACACACGCTTTCCAACAAGCTTTTATCCCTGAATCCAATAAAAAAATAATTCATTTTCAAATAAATCTAATTTAAAAATAAAGTACTACAATATTCTTTTAAAAGTATCGCTTTTAAAAAACTATTATAAATTATTTCAAGAAATCGTATTATTTACAATCATCTTACCATTGTCTTATTTACTTATGTCCTATCGTTAGAAATTCTTATTTAAAAGTAATAAAGACCTAGGAGAAGAAAAAACCGTGCTTCAATAAGTTTTAAAACCATGTATAAACAAACATAAATTATCGTTAAACACAAGATTTAATTATTATTCTAATTACTTTAGTTTTCATTGTTTCATTTGAATAATATTGAATTTTTACAAATATTTTGTAAACATTTACTAAACTGAAAACTATAACACTCAAGATTATAACAGATATTTAATGATAGAATCTGATCTGGACGGTTCTATCAATCATTGGAAATTATAAAATTTATAACCAGTAAAAACTCTAAAAAAAAGCTACGCTTAAACAATGGCAAATATTATAGTATAATTACATTTTTTTATAAGAAACTCAAGGTGAATTAATATTGTTTGGAAGCACGTCGGAATATTGTTATCTTATTATAAAGGACTGAAGTGAAACAGAAACTTGCTGAACAGGTGGTATCATAACTTCTAGGCGTTCATGACTAAACAAAGTACTACAGCTACTCACAAACGGACACGACTGAACCTAAGTTTAATAAGCGTGGTACTAAACGTACAGTTAATAGCAAAATTGCACCTGCACTACGCGCGGGTTCTTGAAACCCTCCGGAGTGAATCTAATTTCTGATTATTGTTTTTCCTGGTTTTATTGGTTTCTCTTCATACAAATTTTTTCTATGTATCATTTCATGAGTATTGATGCGGTTATTCAGATTTAAACATCGTAGGAGGTTTATTCATTACATAGGCTATTATATAACAGTTATTAATTCGGAGTAGTTACAGAACTTCTAACCCTTAAAAGTGAGTGGTCTAATACTATTTCTTTCCTAGATATAACTTTTTTAACTTCTATTTTAAATTTTGGAGCTGTGTAAGACAACTAGCAAACATAATTAAAATGTGTATTAAATGAATAAAAAAAATTGAGTTAATGGCTTAAAGGAGGGCACCACCCTATGATAGTGGTCCACATAATTAAATTTGAGTCAAATAAAAATGTTTAATCAAACTTGTAGTTACTACTGGTATTCTGTTAATGTAAAATTATTCTACAGCATCGGGTATTCCAGTCGTCTTGGTACGATTCCTGGTAGTTTGGTAGAATTCATGTTGTCAATTAAAGGATTACTAAGATTGTGAATTCTGTTTCTAAACCTACAGAACAATTTTAGACACAAATCCCTAGGTAAAAATGTTTTTTTTAAACTTCAGCTCTTTGGAAAGATATTGAAATAATATACTACACTACGTTATTACCTTTAGTCGTTTCATCTTTTCGGTATAAGCAGTCAAACCGATAATGTTTAGTATTATTTTTAACTCTTTTTCTGGTACTTCTTTTTCAGAAAAAAAACATGTAAAATTTCAGCTCTCAAGGTGACCAGAAAGTAACAGAACACGTGAGTACACGAGTGAGAGCTTTCACTAATAAACATGTAGCTACATCCTTCCTATTTTCTACGAATTGCTATAGAAATATCAAATGTATGTTATAGCACTTAAATTGTGAATTACTATAATCGGAATAAAATACTTTGATTTTAAGTAATTGATTATCTTAAACAACGAGACCTACGAAATGTTCATTTATTAGTTATATCTTTTTCTTAAGATTACATTCAAGAAAATATTGTTTAAATCAAAAAATGGAACGCCAATTAAAATAAGTTTAATATTAACTTAAAACGATAAAAAATTTTATAATGAATAAAGTGAAAAGATAATACTGTTATAGGATAAACTTGATATAAATTGGCAAAGTGCTTCTAAATCGGGAGAAATTTCATTTTGAGAGTGAATCCGTTTCCCCCTTCAGTTCATCCCATTTCTTGTATATTCAGCCGCGGGACTGAGAAAACATATTCGCAGTTAAATCGAAGAGCATTTCGATTGTAGTGGGATGGTAACAGAGAAATGTGAAGTATAGTTTAGAGGGGGGGTATTGGGAAATACAAATACTGTAGAGATAAGGGTAGAAACACTTGGGGAGACAATTATAGGTTTTCAAGCCTTAACCGGCTCACAAACGGTATGCAATAATACCTAATACAGGTCCAACCCAAACCTACAAACTCTTTGCCTATAAATTGCCCGAAATTAACTTTTCCCTTAGTCACTATAATTCATCCAAGTTTTTCCATATCCTCAGGGACTTATAAAAGGAATAATGTTACATCTTGTCCTTAAAAAAAATAGAATGCCTTGTTACCCGCTTTATGTTTTTTCTTGTAATAAGAAAGTATAACCACTATTATTGTTTGTTATTCTGTCACTTGATAAAACAAATTTAAGCGTCTTTCCATTTCAATGTCTAATATCTCTTAATTCTATATTTTAATCTAAAGCTATAAATTTCTCTCGTTATAATCTTATCACTTTCTTCTCTATTATGTTCCGGGATAATGCTTCCACTGGGCATTTCCTATAATCACAAATATTTAGATTTATATGATACAATTATAAATTCTGTTAAAAAGATCAGGAACAAAATTAAGGAATGACGATATTTGATGATACTGAATTGGATAACTTAGAAAATCTTCACTCTACGACTTTTAAAGTCTTCGTTAATTTATATCACTAAGAAATTAGAAAAAACGAATGTAGTTCACTTTGACAGTTTTCAAAGCGAAATTTAAATGCAATTGTATGTTTTCCTTCTTAAAAATGTATTTTGCTCATTATCAGTGTCAGTGTTATCAATCGTTTTGTCAAATAACCGTAAAAATGTTTCAATACACTCAAATTCAGGTCATATATTTGGTTATAAAAATATGTCACATAAATACCGAATTTCTAAGCTTTACATTTCACATTTTAGATAAAAGTTTTTTAAGTAACACCAAAAATGAAATTGCTGGGAGGAATGTTAAGGCAACCCTGGGCAACAGTGTAGAACTAAGCTATTTAAAAAATATGGTCATCCTGTTAACATATTTAAGTGAAAAATATGGTTTGTTTTAACGCACTAAAAAAAAATAATATTACAATTATATCGAGGATTTTGATAACGGAAACATTTTAATGCTAATATCACTTCTTTAAATGTTTCACGCTACGTCTATGAAGTGCAGTTTTAAATCGTTGTGCAATATTTCATTGGTTACATACCACGGAGCTGCAGTGATTAGTTTTCAACAATTTTATTGAAAGCACTGTAGTATTTGTATGTTCGATGAACTAAATGTATGCCATAGCTCTAACTCATAAGTCCAAACTGGTTTGAAAATAACTTTGAATAAACAGACTTTACTTTTTAAAGAAATTTTAGATTTACTGACAATGAGTTTAAAAATTAACGTACATTAAACCTAAGAGTTTTTCATTTCGCCCATATATGACTTTTCAACGTATTTATTTGATATAAATGGAAATCCAGATATCTCACTTCTTTTTGTGGGAAAACTGTACTGTTAAAGTTGACCACTGGACACGTTTGTTTCTTTAACGTAAACTTTACGTGTTGAATTACGGTATTAAATTTTCATGTACGGTATTAAAAGTTTGGTTGAGCAAAAGAGAGTAATTTACAAACTATTCAAGCATTCCAGTTTAAATTCCTTCGTATAATTACCGGTTCACATTACGATGTCTCAAATTACACACTACACACCGATTTAAAAACACCATTCATTTGCGACATCATCAAAAATAGTTATATTACAATCTATTCAAAACTACAAATCTATAATAATCCATTTATAAGTAATATGGAAAATCCACCAGGCTACATTATAAGATTAAAAAGAAGATGGAGCAGAGATCTTCTTTAATTCTGTCTGCATGTTTATGCCGAAAATGATAAAATGATGTGAAATATTAGATGTCATTTTTGTTTTGTTTTAAATTAGCTTTAAATAAATCCCATAAATCTCATTCCGAATTGCCAGTTTGGTTTCAGAGAAGGTCATGGCACGATTGAGCAAATTCACAGAGTTGTAAACAACATCTACAAAGCACTTGAAGAAAAGAAATATTGCTCCACGGCATTTCTTGACATCAAGCAAGCCTTTGACAAAGTGTGGCATGCGGGTCTTCTTTTTAAGATTAAACAAAATCTTCCCCATCAGTATTACTCTATTATTGCATCTTATTTGGAGGACCGATACTTTACAGTGAAATATAAGGACGAACAATCATCTCTAAAATTAATTGAAGCTGGTGTTCCTCAAGGAAGCGTGCTGTCTCCTGTTTTGTACACCATTTACACTTCTGATCTTCCACAAAATGACAACACTACAGTGGCAACATTTGCCGACGACACAGCCATTCAGGCAATACACGAAGATGCACAAATTGCATCTCATAACTTGCAACAACATTTAGACAGCGTACAAAATTGGCAAAAAAAGTGGCGTATAAAAACAAATGAACACAAGAGTCTGCACGTCACATTTACACTAAAACGGGAAACATGTTCACCAGTGTTTTTTAACAACGTACAAATTCCACAATCCGATACGGCAAAGTATCTTGGCCTCCACCTGGACAGGCGTCTAACATGGAGGACTCACATATGGAACAAACGAAAACAGTTAAATCTTAAATACCAACAGCTGTATTGGATGCTTAATGGAAAATCCAAATTATCGGTACAAAACAAATTGTTAATTTATAAAACTGTACTTAAACCTGTGTGGACATATGGGATACAACTTTGGGGCACAGCAAGTCACAGTAACATTGAAATAATTCAACGGTTTCAGTCAAAAATACTTCGAAATATCATGGACTCACCTTGGTACATATCCAACACTATATTGCACAGAGACACGAACACTCCCACGGTACACGAAGCTATACAGAAATTTTGTACCAGTTACCAAACAAGACTTGAAAATCATCAGAATCCAGAAGCCATCAATCTCCTAGACAACAGTGGAACACACAGAAGACTATGCAGACTACACCCTACAGATTTATTTTAATATGTGATTGTGTAATTTATTTTACATTCCTGGCAAGATCACTTCAACAAAATGGGAAATTTTATAGAGTAATACCAAGGGGTATTACTTACTCAAGATTTATACTTACAACACATCTACTCATTGTTCTATGAGAGCAGATCGTAGATTTACAGTTATTCAAAAAAAAAAAAAAAATTAGCTTTATTACTATTAGTAATAACTTTTCTTTAACAATATTAACTTTTTATTATTTTTCTTTTCAACTTTTATTATATTTTACGTTCATTGTAATTTCAAATTTAACATTGGTGACATTGGTGATTTAACGCTTTCACGACAAGTCACACGAACACGAGAACCCCCAGGTGCGTTCACTTTCCTCCGTCCATTTACCTGATAATCCCCCTAGACGCCTTAAAAGACGCTGGAGTAGAGACCTGCTAATTTGATATACAAATCCCATTCTTGGGGAGGCACCAATGGGGGCCCTACCCCTCTCATGCCTATCATGTCATTTACATTATTATCATAATCATCACATTTGCTTGTTGTAACGTTTTACAGTTGCAAATAAAGAATTAAAGAGGAAAAAAAAAAAACATTGGTGAATGTTGTATTTTATATCATGCCTGTTTTTGTTAATTGTAATTTAATATCAATGTTTTCTCATATTTTGGTTGTTCTCTATAGTCCAGTTAAAGATTCAAAATAAAGAAATTGAAAAAAATCACTCTCCATTTATTACGCCAGAAATTGAAAAAATCACTCTCCATTTATTACGCCATTTGTGTATCAATATGGGTTTGTATCTTTTCAAAGCCACATGTCAGAAAAATATCTCGCTAAAATCGCTGAAACATCTTCAAACGTTGACATCATTACAGATTAAAGTTCTGGAAGGAAAGCTGTGTAAAGCGCAGCTATATACCAATGAGCTCAAAATTCTGCCATGAGGAACATCGAAATTTTGTTTTAATTTTGTATTACAGACCTATATGCCATATTTTATCAAATACCCGTGGAATGTCCAGGAACACATCTGGAATAAACTGTGTTTATTCTAGGCTCTTCTGAATAACTTCGACTAATGTAAACTTACTTTTCAACCAAGTGCCGTTTTATTTATATAAAAAAAAATGTAGCCGTAGTTTCAACCGTAGTCAACCGTAGCTTTAATGTAATCAAAAAAGAAATGAAAAATATATTGAGAAATGTTCAGGTATAAGTAAATATCTGGAAGTAAAAAATAAATATAGAAACATAAAATCTTTTTTAACAAATACATACATACCTTCAAACAGCTTGTATGTAACAGTGCACAAAAAATTCTAATATTACGAACTTGAATAAAAGGTAAATTAATAAATTATAACGAATTTTAACGAAGAAGAATAAGTAAAGAAATTGATATTTTCACTGATAAAACATAGTACACAAGCAGATAGTTTACAAAAGGAAACAAATTTTAAAATTGCAAACACTCAAAAAACTTTACATCAAAGAAATTTATTTATTTTAAAAAACTAAAAATTTAAAATAGTCAAGCAGAATGAATAGAATTCCGAATGACAAATTAAAAGGAAGTTAAGGATATTTAAACAAAATAGAATTAGGTACTTATAAATGAATTAACAAATATTTATTCAAGTAGGAATTCAAAAAGCAGACGGTAATATTTGTGTAGAAGTGAAAACATTGAAAATGCATTTATGCGTATTTATTCATACTCTCTTCAATACAAACATTTCTAGGCTTATTATTACAACGGGAAAGTTCTTGTTTAAGGTAGGCTATGTTTAATAAATTTTATTAAATGAATATGAATTAATACCTCTCTCTATTGGTTTTTTAAGAGCTTTAAATTTAAACAGAATTATTAATTATCAACGTTCGGATAACTCTAAAAGTATAAACATTTTAAAAAAATAGTTAATACAAGGACAACGTTTTAACTTTATAATATCTATTCTTTACATGTTTATGTTTAATATTATTAAAGTTATAGAAACACTATATGTTTAATTTAACACAGATATAAGTATTTATGAATGACTAAGAAAATAAATACAGTATAGAACTTATTCTGGAAATAACTCGATGGTGAACTCCATGACGGCACTTCATATGGATTGCCAATAGCTAACTCCCACATAAAAGACTATAATAGATTTTTAAATAGTGAAGTAAATTATGATGATGTGAAAACATCTATGTCTTAAGAGAATAAAATAAGTAAAATAGATTACATTATACCAGAACTCTATTCGAAAATATCTGTATCTTATTTAGGTCATCAGCCGAAAGGCTGGTTTGAACTTCGGGAGGGTTTACTAAGTAAAACGAGGAATGAGGTGGTTTACCATACCTTCCTCAATGAATGGAAACGTATGCTTTTCAGAATGCCAGACGCTCTGAAAAGCATCTACTTTCCATCCTGTAAATGACACCTTCACTTCATTCACCACAAAGGTCTGGCTGTATAATGAAATTCATTACTCAGAGGAAATAGCTTCTGATTAGTATCTTTTACACCTCTCGTGTTCTTAATCGTCTGTTCTTAAATGCTTTGGTCACATAACTGGCCAATCATAAGATAAGAAACAGAACTATTTTTGTAGCCCTTGAACCAGCAGATTGAGTTCAAATAATTTAACAGCCCACCTGCCTGTTATGGGAAGATCATGGTTTTATAGGCTACATTTTAATCTAAACTGAAAACTAGTACTAATTTCATTTTTGGTTGCAACCTTTTTAATTTTATTAACTTGTATTTGTTACAGGAAATTGTGCAGTGTATTTGTGAGTTTGTAATGAAAGGGATTCTAACTCTAATTTGTTCATGGGTAGTAGTGCGTTGGAGTTCCTCCTCCTACTACATCCTCAGATGTCCTGTGATCTGAGGATGTAGGAGACTACCATCAAGGCCTCTAGAGTTTTTTGACTGCACGTCAAGAAATGGGCTTTTTGGGCATCATGTCCCAAAAATCAGCCGGCGAGTGTCGTATGAATTATGTAAAAGTGAGATGGCGAAATGATTTGTGTGTGATTCAATTCTTCTTGGTATTTTTTACTGGATGAGTTTCTTGTTGAATTGTGGAACGTTCAAATTTCTGTGTAGTATGTTGTTTGTTATATAACAAAGTGATGATGATGTGTTTGATTGAAATCTTTGGAAGATTTCTATGTTGGAGTGCGTTGCCGCCATTAACAACTGGATCCCTGTATGTCCAAGTAGGTTTTAAAATAGTTTTGTAAAATAGCACTTTATTTTTTGATGTGAGTGTATATCATTTTCCTAGAATCGAATAAAATGGACTTTAAACAATATAATTATTTATAACGCACTGTAATGAGATATTTAAAAACATAAAAATTAACGAAACGTTAATAATTTGAAATCCTTATACTGTACATAAATTTATTTACTAGTAAGATTTATGTGGTTCTTAATACATCTCTTTAGTTCAGGTTGTTAAATCTGCTATGATACACTCGTTTTACAATACAGCTGAACTTAGAAAACAAATTGAAATATACTAACTTGTATTTCTTTATTTTGTTGAAGCTTTAAACATAAGTAAATATCTGTAATCTTATTACCAATATTATTATTACATCATGTTAAATTAAATTATTCATACAATTAAATTAAATACATAATTAATTGAATCATTCAAAAACACATGTACTTTTTAAATGAATGTAGAAAATGTACAATATTTAATTAAAAAACTCTTCAATAATAAAACTAAATTTATTTATTAACTGGTATGTTTAGTAAACACGAAATCACAAAAAAACAAAATAATCACAATTTACATTGGAATAATATTAATAGTAAAATTTACAACCTTTCAAAATAATTAAAACGCATAAATTTCATTAAAGAAGCTTATGTACATAAAATAAAACACAGAGAATTATTAAAGTAATATAAGGTAAGTGAATTTGGTGTGGGATAATAATACGTCCTATATATTACCAGACTAATGTAAGGGTTTGCAGGCTGCGGTTTGTATAAACAATATAGCGTTAACCAGGCACAGTCGTTCTACAATGTTTGGTACCAAACCGTGGAATATAGTAAGTAAAGAGAACAAAGTTGTGTGAGGATGGAGTAAGATAATATTATGGACTATACAGTTACAGCTTTGCGAGGTACAGTTATACAGTATAAAGTTCCATATGCGTACGCACAAACATTATAACAACAGATCTTATGAAGCCCACAAAACGTAAAAATGAACAAACAAAAGTACTCTACTACATAGAAAATCATAGTGTGCATATTTTTGCAGTCATTTTATTATTTTACGTTGTAAATAAAATAAAACAATTTTCCGTCTTAAAAAGTCGAATGAAAATAGGAACGATAAAACCCCCTAAAAACAAACATAAGTTTAACCTCATAAAATTTCAAGCAGCAATTTGAATACCGTTTTAAAATTCATATATGTTATAAAAAATGATAAAACAACAGAATGAAAATTCACCGCAGGAAATGGTATTACATTTCTAATAAAAACCCAACAACAGTTTTAATACATACATTCTGAACTGAAACAAATTCTAAATGCAATTTAAAATTTAAAAACTTGTATTCTTTAAAAAAACAAGTTTTTCTGTATTTACAAAAAAAAAATTGCATTGGTGTATTCTTTTCATGCACCATTGTGATACTGAAGTTATATCAGCGAAAGACTTCCTGTTTGAAATATTTTTTATTTTAAAACATTTAAGTTGAAAATGACAGACATCATCCTGACGCAACTAAATTCATCCAGTGAAACAACTACTAAGAAAATGAAAATGAAAATACTTATAAAATACAAAACACGGAGTATTATAATGCATAACTATTAGTTAGGTGAACTTCTGTAAAACTTTTACTGAACAAAGTCAATACAAAACCGTCCGATAACATCCATTATATTCGATGCATTACCTAGTTCACAAACGTTACAATTAAGATGGATGGAAATAAAATTTCGGTTTATTTATTCAATAATTACCTAATTTTTAAAAAATAATAACAAAAGAAACCAGTTAAGCCTAGTTATGTTTTTATACGTTTGAATCTTTCGAGTTTATGTAATTGTAATTTTGTTTCAGTTTTAAATTATTCATTGTATATGATTTAATAATCATAAATTAAAAAAGGGCTAAAAAAATAGTTCTGTTTCTTATCACATGGTCAGAAAATTAAATGACTGAATCGTTTAAGAACAGAAGAGGTAGAAGTGTAAAAGACACTTATCAGAGTTATCTCCTCTAAAAGAAATGAATTTCATTATACAGCCAGATCCTGTAGTGAATGAAGTGAAGGTGTCATTTGCAGAGTGGAAAATATGTGCTTTTCAGAGGGCCCGGCATGCTGATAAGCGTGCTTTTCCACTCAGTGAGGAAGGCAATTGTAAACCACCTCACTCCTCGTTTTACTTAGTAAAACCTCTACAGGTTCAAAGCAGTCTTTTGGCTGATGACCTAAACTACATGATTTAATGTGGCTTATCAAGCCAATTTAAATAGTTCCATATTTTTTGTATAGTTGTCGATAAGAACCATGTTGATTTAAATAAATGTATTATAAAATAGCAAAAATATCTTATAGGAATCAATTGTAATTTAAATTAAATTCTTAATTCATTGGTAAAATAGTTTACAATTACATCGACCATCTTGTTATCTTATTCCAATCATAATTTGTGTAGCTGAGAGTAAAAAAAGTAAGGAAAAAGAAAACCAAATAATTTCATCGGCGAAGTAAAATATAGTAGAAAACGAAAACAGCCAAAAACCTTCATTCGAGGCGTTCAAATTTACAGCATCAGCTGAAAATATTGCCATGTAAATCCTTACCGAAACCAATGTGGTTGTACGGTTGCCAAATCTACAGTGCTTCGGAAGCTTTTCCAATAGCTAAACTAAAACCATTTCAGTTAAATAACTACTACAACCATTTGTTAATGTAAGTTACCATTTGTTTGTAATTTAAAAAACAAACATTTCACACAGATATGTAAACAATCAATACAAGGCTAAAATATCAACATAAAAATGAAGTTAATTATATTTTTATTGGATAACTTTCTATTATATCAATCGTTCTGGGATGGAAAAATGAGTAAAACAATAGTATAATCTACAGAAAAAATAACATGAAAGTAGCTTTTACCATATTAATGGAATATCTTAGATTTATAGATGAATTAAGTGATTGGTTACTGATTGACCTTAAAAAATAACCAATTACTTTTCAGGAAAAAAATTACATGAAGTATGAAAAATTCTTCGACCTTAATATGTAAAACTGAATAGAAACCTACTACATTAAAATTAATAATTACAAAACCGTTAAATGCATTACGGAATCGACAATAAAACTGTATTATTAAAATCTAAATATGTACCTTTCATCAAAAATATTAATAACCATCGAGAATATTATTTTAGAAAAGAGTTTTAAAACATAATGAGGTACATTTTCTTGATAATTTAGGAAGTGAAATACGAGCCAGTACATGATAGAATATAAAAGCAATAGATGATAGAGAAATAAAGAGAGAAGTATGTTGAGTATATGCATCTACAAAAGGTAGAGAAAGAAATGGAATCATACAAACCGTTAACAAAACGTAGAGAGGTGCATCAGGCTGACTTTTAAATGACGATTAGGTGGGGTCATGTTGTCTTTAAAATGACCATTAGCGCAGCCTAGTGGTGGCCTATATAAACTCTTATCTTTACTCATTATAAACAACCGCACAACATATACGAACTCTACAAGTGCCACTTTTGAGTTTTTTATTTTTTCACAATAGATATTAATGCTAAAAATAACTTTACTTATTCAAATGTTGAAAGAACAGGAAGTAGTGTACTCCGGATATGAACAAAAAAATAAAGATGAATATGAAGAAGAAGAAGAATAAGATGAACGGGGAAGAATTTTAGATTGAACAAATGAAATGGGCACGTCCGGCTTCAAGGAATAACAACAACAACAAATGCTTTTTGGTGTAAAATTTAAAAGAAATGTTTGGGTATGAGTTAGGATGAACGAACAAAACTCAGATCGGTAGAGGTGAGGGAAGAGTTGAAACCCCCCCCCCAACATTAACATCCACCCTTTTCTTCTGTTTGTGTTGTTATTACAATAATCCGACCAGGGGGTTGGCCAATGAAATGACCTTCCGTTTTGCATTTCCGTACATAGGTCTATTTAACTAACTTCCTAACGCTCATTCTATCTCTTTTATTCCCTCCTGTTATCTCACTCACTTTCCAAAAATACAGGCTTGTGAATCCACGAACCCGTACAAATACAACTGTATCCCTATTAAAAAAATCCCGCATTCTTCATGTGTTTCCTGCTGAGTTTATATTCCATGACAGTTGACTATACTTTATTAAACTATAACTAATATTAGAAAAGCTTATTAATAAATAAATAAAGATAGTTAAACAATTCTAATACTGCAAAATTCATGTAAAGAAGCTAGCATGTTAAATAATACTCGATAAGAATGAACAGTCGATAAAAGTGCGCTTCACGGCAAATTTAAATTAAATTGTTTAAGTTCTCAAACAACCTTGCACATTGAAAGATAATCACAACAACTAATAATAATAATAATAATAATAATAATAATAATAATAATAATAATAATTTTTAATCCACAAATCATAATACAACATACAGGAAAACTAAAAAATCAGTATACAGATGTAACCTAAATAAAACTACACAATTGTTAACTTAAATTAAAATGAACAAAATAGGAATTTAGTATAAAATGTGGGACTAGGTACCTCCAATAAAGTTATAGCAACTCCAGTTATTCTGTACGGAAATGAGGCATGGACAACAACAAAAAAACCAAGAGCGGAGAATCCAGACAGCAGAGATAAGATTTCTGCGAAGGACTAAGTGGTGTACACGCTTGCACAACATAGGCTAAGGAATCAGGAAATAAGGTCAGAATTGGGTACTTACAACATGAATGAAAAGATAAAGGAATATCGCCAAAGTTGGAGACAGCACTTGGAAAGAATGTCAGATCACGGGATACCTAAGCAGGCGCAATGTTATGCTTCAGAAGGTAAAAGGGATATCGGTAGACCTAAGAAAAGATGGAGATAGATGAAGTGTGTGTGTTTGGAACAGGCTGCGGCCTAATCCTTCTTTCAAAAAAGAAGAAGAAGAAGAAGAAGAAGAAGAAGAAGAAGAAAAAGAGGTACCTCCTATAGCAAAAGATGTGATGGAGGATACCATCCATGAAAATACAATGTCAAAGATGTATTGTCAATATATAGACAATGTTAACAAAAATATATAAATAAAAATATCACAAAGAGGTACAATCAGAAATTAATATGAATTACGACAATCTTTGACCGCAAAGCAGAACTGGATAACTAAATCAAAAGTAACTATAGAAAAAAGTACCATGACATGTCACATGACATAACATAACATGTCTTGCATATATTAACAAAAAAAAATGAATAGTACTAATTAAGAAAATTAAATAAACTAATATCATAAAATGTCTCTGTATCCTCAACCGTAAACGACCACTCGATCATCAATTTGGAAAAGCGTTTAAAATTTTTAGTATTTTACATTTTCTTTGGTACGCAGTTGAAGATTAAATACCTAATACAAATACAAATAAAACCGTTTCAATAAATAAATTTTAGGCCTTGGCGGTGTTACCATATCAGCATGACGTATAATCCTTGTAAAAGTGATACGCTGAATAATATCTTGAACATTACAAATATTTCAAAACAACTTAGCAACGGAATAAAAATTTGTTAACACCAGCATAAATCAAAAATGGAAGGAAACATGATCGGCGAATAACTGACTAAATACGTGTTGTAAGAAAACGTACATCAAATCTATTTCTTAAAAAAAGGTACAAAAATTCCTTTAACGTAGTTAACTTTTTTAAGGTAGGCCCGTGCTACTGGCTTCTACACCAGAGATCCTGGTTTGATTTCCTGTTAGGTCTAGCATTTTTTCATTGCTAGTTTCCATCAATACTCTTTACCGTCCAAATGAGCAGTAACGAGCGAAACAGCTGGACGTAAAATAAAAAAAAATCCCTTATATTCTCTTACGTGCAAGTTATTGAATAACAATACTTGTACTTAAGTTCTTCTTATTAACTTTTCATAAACAAATGATAATTCGGCTGCCAATTTGATTTTAACAGAGAGCCGTATACTGCCAAAAACCATCATTCTCAGAGAGTAAGCTAAATGATTTAAATTACTCTGATAAATCGAGCTCACAAACATACATTGATTAGATTTTATAACGAAACGCCTCTTCGGACTCTTTTGTAAAGCAGAGAAACTTTTAGCTCTTACAGGAAAAAGGAAACAGTCGGAGGCAATAAGTGTAAATAAAAGAATGAGAAAATAAATCGAAGAAGCATTTTCTAAAAATGAAGGGTGATAAAATTCCACAACAGATTCTGGGATATTAGCCTGAGGGAAGATGAAGCTTGGGAAGACCATTAGAACGCAGTGTAATTTGTTTTAATTACAGCTTTCTAAAAAAAAATATTACGATACACAAACAGGCTAGATGGCCTATTCCGTGAAGAGAAAAAACGACGACGAAGAAACAAATGTATTAAATTTCAGATCTTTAGGTAATCAATAAGTTAGAAAATTAGTAGTAAATAAGTGAGAGCTTTCGCTTTGTGAATATATATGAAACGTTATCAAACATTAACAACTTCAAAAAATATTTGTTTGGCATAGTTTGTGATTCCAAGTTGACATTTCATAAAATATATTCATTTTGTGATACAATCTATTTAACTTTCTAATTTATAAATAATTTATTCATTATATTTAATTTAAACAACATTTAAAAAAAATTTCTCATGAGTTTTACCGTTAATTTTTTACATAACATTTGAAATACGATATTGCGTGAAGTGTTTACCATTTATCTCGATAGTTACATATAGAATAATAAATTTTGTAAATGTAAACAAACTTTGTTAATAAACATCGTGTTGAAGTATTACAACAGTGTATAAGGAAGATCCTTCGTATAAACTAGCAAAGATGTTCGTATTGTACATTGTAATTGTTACATAAGGTGCGTGTCCGTATAGTTCACTATTTTGTAATATAGTAAACGATTACATGGTAAATTTCTTGTTTAAATTGACACGCATATGTTTGTAATGTTTTCAAAATAATTTAAATATTTGCGTTACTTTCGTTTGTTGTTCAATAATAAATGTATATCAACGGATTGATATGTGAATGGGATGGGTTGTTTTTGCATGCAAAAGATGTTCGACAGTTTTGTTGTATTCTTCTTTTTTTATATATTTGGCTAGAGAAAGATCTGTTCAATTTTATTTTCCAATATATGACCTTTCTTCCTTTCACTCTTTAAGGATTTTCTATTTCTCTCTTACGGTCCCGATCCAGATTCTTGTTGATAAAAGCAACGAATTTCTTCTATTCCTTTTTAACGTTTAATATTAAACAGCCTCTATCAGCCAATCATTCAAGTACACGCACGCTCTAGTTCATGATCTCTTCATGAAAAAATTTAGAATCGAACAGTGAAATATGTATCTCTTTATTTTCAGTAGCCTAGAGTAAAAATAAATAAACAAAAATTCCATTTTGTACATACATAACCAATTCAATATATATTTTTTTTAATATAACGAAGGGCAAATAAAATAAAATTTATCATAAGAAATACATCTTTGACATTTAATTCGGGTATGAATGAAATAAATAACATCATTATTGAAAACAATGATTACATTACTTTGAAATAAACACTACGTACACAAAAAAAAATGTTTAACCGATCGCTTTATCGACATATACATAATATGAAACGTCATATCGGTGATCAGCTTTCTCATGCCAAAATTTCATTACGTCATCAAGAAAATTTGTAATTGCTTTTTCAAATAAGAACAAAATTAAGATAACGTTAAAAATTAAATAATTTAAAAATTAAATTAAATATTAAATTTATAAATTAATACAATAATATTAGAATAGTAACACAAATCAGACTTATTGAAGATATATCTGGAAATCCCGATTAATACAACTGTTTTGTTTTATAAACAAAATTTTAATGTTATTAAAAATCTGTTACAAAAAGTAAAATTAAACAAATTGTTTGTTTATAAGTAATAAGGAGTTCAACAAATTTTTAAATAATTTCTTCACTACGTGATTTCTTTATAAGAATCAAAAATTAATCTTAAGTAATTAATCAACTTAAATTGTGATTTATAATTAGTTGCAATAATATTTTCTTATAAAAAGAAATTGTTTTTACAAAATTAAATAGACTGAATTATGTTAATTTAAATTTTAAAGGTCACCTCAAGTAAATTACGCCTAAATTTGGTTTAGGATAAAACATTTTGTGAAACTCTTTTATACTCTTTGACTTAAATAAAATTCGTTGACTCATACTTCTTAACAAAACTTTACTTACGTTAATCTAACACAAATATTTGAACACGAAGCGTTCCTTTCATAAACTTCGTTAAACCATTCTTTAAGAATATATCCTTGCAATCCACACAGTCGATTGAAACATAATATTTTCCTTTGTAAAGATAAATTACAAAAGTTTTGGAAGTGATGTTGAAAGGTGACCGGCAGTCGTCAGCCATGATAAATCACCATAGAATATGATTGTGGTCATCAACATTTAAAAATCAAAATTATTTTATCACGACAGTTAATGAAGAAATTTCCGGATACTGTAAATATAGGGTGATTCAAAAAGAGCGCCGGTTTTGATATATCAAATTAAGAGATTTATTTTATTGAAAAACTGAAAATAAATACATCAACAAGTTCATCTTACCTTCCGATTTTATGTATGAAAAATGATGTCATGCATGTGTCCTCCTCTACTGCGCTGGCACGCATCAACTCTGTCCATGAAATTGGATATTACTGCACGACAAGTTTCGACTTCCATTTGCCCGATAACCCGTCGAATTTCCTCCTTCAAGTCATTGATGTTTCGGGGTTTATTTGCATACACCAATGACTTCAGATGACCCCAAAGATGAAAGTCACAAGGCGTCAAGTCACACGACCTTGGTGGCCATTGATGGTCGGAATTACGAGAAATGATGCGATCCTGGAACCGTTCACGGAGCAACAACATTGTTTCTCGTGCAGCAACTGAATTTTATACGGGTGATATTGGAGATCGTACCGAAGAATTCTCCGCACAGAAGAACATCGTAAACCCAATTGTTGAGAACGGCGACGTATTGATTTTGCTGGGCTAACAGCCACACTGTCACGAACCAACGCAACGTTATGCTCAGTTCGGCCAGAACGACGACATCCAGAACTTTTAAGGTCGACTGTTGAACCCGTCTCAAAAAACTTTTTCATTAGCCTGCAAACTGTTGATTCATTCGGTGCTTCATTACGTCCTAGAGTACCGGGAAGTCGCCTGACAGTAGCCGCATAACTCTCTCCACTCTGGTAAAATGTTTTGACGATTAACACTCGTTGTGCAATAGTAAACTTCTCCATGGTTAGACACCGACTGCGAGAGTACTACACTGCGAACAAGAGGAACTACAACTGAGCCGTCAATCGGAATGTTCTCCGAAATAGAAATGAGGTCTAACAATGTTGCCAACCGATAAACAAAAATTTACCAGCCGTTTAAAAACCGGCGCTGTTTTTGAATCACCCGTTAGTATCAGAGAAGATTAGAATCGCATTTTAACTATTTTTCCATGAATTTACTGAAAAACTAAAAAACAAGAAGATTAAAGCGTAAAAATTCATCCGACTTCTATTGAACAATATTAATAACCGCATTACACTTAAAGTAACTTTAGATTTAAATTTTATTTTATCATCAACAAGTCATAATAAAATAAAATTTTATATAAAAAATAATTTCAAAAAGTGTTCCTGCGGGGGGATTACTTCATTTAGGAGACAATACAAAATAACTCATATTTTTATATAAGATGATTTAAATTTAAGTAAAAAATGTTGATTGATTGGCTGTGAAAATAAATTTAGAAAAAACCAGTTTCATGTCTTAGAAGTGATCAATTTATTATAAATTTATAGCTACGTGTTAAGTTTACTTAAAGATTCTAATCGATAAATAAACAAACAGTACACTTTATAATAATTGAACTATATGTATTGTACAATGTATAACTATTTCTACAGTTCACAATCTTGAGAAATGTTAAAATTAATTTAAATTACTTAACACAGAATTGTAGGTCATAGAGTTGTACAAAAATTACAATTTTGTCGCTTTGGGTCTTCATATTTCATATGAAATAAGCTGGAATCCGCAAATTGAAAATTACGGAAACTATAAAGTCAGTTTTAACCACCATTTTCAGGTGAATGCACAAAGGGCAGGTGAGAGTTTATAGCAGGTTTCTAATAAATAAATTCTTAATGTATTGTATCTATTAACATAATTACATCTACCAAGAGTAATTAATTGAACAATGTATCGAAATAAAAATCCATTGCACAATATAATGAGATCAACAATACAGTTTAATAATTTCAAATTATTAAATTCTAGGTAATTATTTTCGTTTCGTGGAACAATCATTATAATTAACCCATTTATAAATAAAACGAATGGTTTTGATTAGAGAATTAAACTACCCGACGGGAATAGTTCATTCCATTCTTGAATTAAATTCTATTAACATGGATATTGAGTTAGTTTATTTCAATGGTCTCAATAAAGTTAAAAATGATTGACCTCTATTTATTGAATTAGGCTGATTCAATCCGTCGCAGTCCAAATCAATTCCTTTTTGTTTTTAAACTTTCATAAGAATCAGATTCGTCCATAGGAACATGTAAAACTACAATTAAATGAATACATTGATATACTTTATTAATGACTTCCTTCTAAAACGTTTTTGTTATTTTATACAGCATAAACAATGAAAAAAATGAATCGCGACAGATAGTAAGAAGGAAGAGGCGTACTGCAAGACATAAATAAAATTAAACAGAAGAAAAACAGAAATAAAAAAAAAAGTCAGCAACAGGAATGAATAATTGAGAAAGATTATTAGCATGTATTCAATGTAAGAGATGCATCGAGATGGTTAGAACTATCGAAGAGGAGTGGCGTTTGAAAGCAATTTATTTCTTGGTACAACTAAAAGTGCAAGATACACGCAGCGGCAGCAAGGCGCTTCATACACTGAATGTAATGTTGAGCCGAGATGACCTGCTCCAAATGAGAATGACTCCTAGGACCAAAACAGAGAGAGAGGGAGGGAGAGAGACAGAAATAACGAAAAAAGACAGGATGATACAGGGAGCAGAAACAAGAACAAGATCATCGGCTGGACTGGATGTATCAAAGAACAGGTTCAGAGAAGAAACCGGTTAAAGAGCTACGGGCAATGCTGAAGCAAGAGCAACGAACCAAGGAAACCAGTTGAAGAAGAAAAAACCAGCGGAAAGAGGTATATAACAGAATTAATAAAACAACAAAATAAAATAAAAAAATGAGAGCTGGACAAGTGAACGCGTTCTCGTACAAACGGACCTCTCAACCTGCAATTGGCAGCTAAACGTATAAAGAATTAATACGAGTACTACAGCACGATAGCATTCCATATTTCAACCGGGACAGAAAAACTAATCAAATTCCATGGACGAAAACATTATAAAAACATTATCGGTATCAATTTTCATTGCATTAAAATAAAACAAAAAAATATATAAATAACATTTATTATCACAGTATCAATACAATAGCGACAAGGATTTAAATTAAAAACAGTAAAAGGAATAATATTTATGAAAAACTTTTATTGAGATTCAATCGAAATCATTTTACAGTCAACATCTGTAACCGAAGACTTTACCTTCAAAACAACGAATTTGATTGTTATGATAATATGATTGTACTTATTTG
Organism: Catonia carolina; assembly: GCA_035578175.1. Lineage (NCBI taxonomy): Eukaryota > Metazoa > Arthropoda > Insecta > Hemiptera > Achilidae > Catonia > Catonia carolina. The sequence goes on from JAQMRL010000002.1 coordinate 91,413,455, forward strand.
AAAAAAGAGAATTTAACCATCACTTTTTTACGATAAACTATTTTCAATATACAGAAAAATATTGAAAGTATCCATAGTAAGAAACTAATAAAATATTATACACATTTATTTTTACTAATTTATTTTTTTAATTCATTTATTTTCTTTAAAACATTTTAAAAACTTTTTTTTGTTTAATGATTTGTTTACAATTGTAAAAATGATACAACTAATAAAATGTGAGGATGGTTAAGTGACAAGATAGGCATAAGAGAGGTAGGATTCCTATTGGTGACCCCAAGAATAGGGATTGAAAAATCTTCTTTATTTTGAATAAGCTTTATTTAATTAAATTAGCAGTTCTCTACTCTAGCGACTTTTTAGGCGTCTTTCGGGATTTTCAGATAGGTGTAAGATGGAAAGTTAACGTATAAGTGGGCTACGGTGTTATTGTGACTTGGGGGAAGGGTTTCTATAGGTTTTCGATATAATTTTGGAAGAAAGGTATTAACAAATCTGTACGTAAGGTTTCGTTAATAATGTAAACAGGTGCTTGTACTATAAGGCGTAAGGTTTTGGACTGAATGCTGATAATACCTGAATGCGTTGTAAATAACAATTTTTAGTTAACATGTCATTTTAGGAGCCGTAAGTAGCAGTAACATATTAGTTATTAGCGACTACGTTAAGGTAGGGAGCGGTGGTTTTGAACTTGTAATAGTTTTCCAAACCCTCGCCGGGAATTGAACCCGGGACCTCCGCTTTGCAGCTAACCATTGGGCCACGGGGAGGCGACATAAAACAATTTAATACAATAAGATAACTGATTATTTCTATATTTAATTTTATTTGTAATGGTTAAATACTTTTATACTGGTTAACTAATTTTTCAAAACTTTTAATCTCTAAACTTGTATGATGTTCCACACCTTTTTTTATGAGACTAGATAAGAAATCGCGACCCAATAAAAATAAACAAAAAAATCTAAGTAGTTACAAATAAAAAAATAATGACTTCTTTCTATAATCTGAATAAGTTAGAATATAGAAAATAGGTACGAAAATAGAAAAGAGACTGTAACATTACATTCAATTTCATTTAGACACAATAATGTCATTCTTCTCTAATTGTGTGAACAGCAATTCCGTTCCACTTACTTCACAATGCAGTTAGAATTTAACAAAGTTATTTACTATTTAAAATGACCTGAAGGATACTTATCAAACACAGTACTTACAGACACGAAGGTAAGTACCATCGTTAACAAAGACTCGGACTTAAAAGGTCAGAAAAATTTATAAAATATAACCTAACTGGACTTAACCAAATTAAGTACAAATTTTAGGACAATTTACACACTACAAATAAGACTCTAAAACAAAAGAAACTAGTTTTGATAATATATTATTGAAACGTACTTGCATAATTTAAAAATAATCATATGCAACTAGATTTAATTAAAAGATTATAAAAATATTTCATACATATAAATTTTTATTCATTAGAATAAAAATTATTCGGATTTCAATTGTTAGATTTCGAAACTCATATGGGTATTGAATATATTAATAGAAAGACAATGTAACCGATAAAACAAAATAAGAAGTTACTATTTAAAAGAATACAAGTAGACGCATATGCAAAGCGAAACAAGAGTGGATCAAATATACTTCAGTACTAATATGACAACTATTAATGTCATTATTCATAAAGAACAATAGTCAGCTTGTAGGTTGATCTCTTCTAATAGACTGCTTCATTAATGTAGAAACACTAAAAGTAAGATCACACATTTCAAATACGGTATATTGTATACTATCTGAATATTAATTAAAATTAGCTAACTACTTAATTATGAATGTAATACTTGATTTCTAATACATAGTCTAAAGTTATGTTATAACCTTACCATTCATTTTTAAAGGTCGTTAAAAACTTTCAATAATGCCTACCTGAAACAAGAAAAGAACATATTTAATTATTTACGACATACTTTAAACAAATATAATATAACTATGAGTTTAAATAATTAATTTAAGAAATAATTAAATAAATTAAGAAACCATAACAGCTTATACAATTCCATCTACAGATAAAAAATAATAAGGTACCTATTAAAAATTTCGTTAAAAAACCTAAGAATTAAATGAGTGATGCAACAAACATATACACACCCTATTGGTCAACAACTGCACCAGATTAAAAAAGTTGAACTAAATATTTGACACCCACACCTGAAACACCGATTGTACAATTGTATTTTCAACAATACGTTCATTAGTTATTTAAAAAAAATAACATAATTCATACTCATAATTTAAATAAATGTTATATAAAATTTTAAAAAGTCGAATTGTCACAACTAAACGTTATCATTATTTAGAGATACGGATAAGATGTTGAACATAGTAACAAAGACTATAATTTAAATAACATTCAGTATTGTAATATGGAAAAAAATTTAAATTTTAAGAAACGTAGATTAAATTTTCCTTTTCTGCGCGATACATTAGAATATAATATAGCCTACAAATAAAGTAGGCTATGTACCGATAGATACATAGATTTACTCATCAAAATTGATTCAGATAAAAATTGTATGACGATAATGATGATTACTCAAGAGTAACATGTAAGAAATTTTGAGAAAACATAAGAATGAATTCGGTAAAATAAGGATCCAATTTTATTATTGCCCATAATGAATAAAACGGAAACACTTAATAAGAGTCTCAACATGAAAAGAAGACCTCCTTGGGGTAGTGTTTAGTGTGCTGGACAACAAACAGGCATCTTAAAAATACTGATTATATAAATATATTGAAACGTACACTATTGATTTTAATTAAACCTTTCCTAATTTGCACCCTGACATAGTAGATAAATAATCCTGCCAGTTTATTTCGAAGTACGTAAAATCATTTTTTCTTCTTATACAATTCAAGGGTTAAGTCCCAGGACCTGTTTCGGAATCCACCTAGCCGCAGGATCACACTTTTCAATTGGTCTGTAACTTTTGGTTAATCTAAGAATTCTATGTGGAGAAATTCTTCAAAGATGATCGGCCTTTTTCCGGCGACTTTCCATATTGGTACTCTTAAGACGACCAACATCTAATGCCCGCTGTATTTATGCTTATTTCTGAACTGATCTAGTTTTTTTGGTAAAATAACTAAATTAAAGAATAATAAATTCCTGGAAGTAAATTTTAACTGTAAATATAGAATTTAAAATAATATTTTGAACGCATACGTGGCTTAGTGACTAGTGCGCAAGCCTAAAAAGTGAAAGGTCCCGGGTTCGATTCCCGGATAGGGTCTGGAAATTTTAACAGGTTAAAACCCACTGTTACAGTACCAAAACCTACAGTAGTTGTAAATGTTCAAGCGGTCGTTGCGATCTTAAAAAAAACATAAAAAAGTTTTTGGTCATCTCCATGACGTGGTGGTAGCGGGCTAGCCTACAAATAGGTAAGAACAGAGTTTGATTCCCGGCTAGGCTCTAGAAATTTTGATTGATTAAAACCGATCGCAACTGTTTTACGACCCACATTAATTTTTCTTTTGTTCAAACTGTTAATGCTAGATTGAAAAATAAACAAAAAAGGTAAAAATCATTTACACAGAAATATTTCGGTGGAGTAGTAGTTAATTCGGAAAGTTGCAAATATTGCTTACAATAATTTTCGGTAATTAATTTAAGGAAAAAAACATGTCTATTGTTTGATTATTTTAAAAAATTCTCTACGGCAACGGTAACCTTAAAAGTCACTAAATTTTTTTTTTGTAGTGTACGATTATTTTAACAATCACATTAGTTCTTAGTACTGTAAATGATCTAAACGAAATGAAAGAAAGATTTCTATTAATGGAAAATACTTTTAATACTAAAATAAAATACTAAATTGAATGGAAACTACAAATAACAAAGACTTAAGTAAGTGAGATGGAACTAACAAAATAATAAAAAATAAACTGAGTAAACTTGATACCAACAGAAGCACAAAGTTAAAATTAAATTAAATTTAACCTATTTTATATTTTATCAGTAGAATATTCCTTTTGAAACTTGATACCACAAAATCATATAAATTTATAGATTGAAAATACAAAAACCATTTAAAATATCTGAAAAAGGTTAAATAAAAAAAAATCACATTGCTATTAACGGAAAACTTTCAATGACTGTACCGTAGAGAAACTAAAAAAAAGTAAAATGTTAATCTACTTGAGAAATAGAAATAAGTTTTAAACTCAGATACATTAAGGAAATGAATTTAAAAAGTCGTAATTGTTTTATATTTTTATTTTAAATAGTCGTAAAACAAATTTAATATTAAAATACAATATTCATTGAAGTGAACACGTTTATAAATTAAAAGGTTACTTAGTTATTGTGTTAGTACCGAACAGTAAAGATTTGTCGGGGTAGAGTAAATCTTGAAAAATCTTTTTGAAATAAAAGAATCGTTAATGAGTTTATGAAACTTATTATAAAAAGTAAATGAGAGAATAATGAATAAAATGAAATTATAAAAAAAAGAATGAATGAAGTAAGAATAAAGCAGAAGAAAAATAGTATAGGTAATATGTAACCTGAAGGAGAATAAGGAAGTGGCTTTACAAATGAAATGGAGTGCCGAGCTGGTCAGGGGGCAAAAGCAAGCGAGGGTTGTAGCTTGGTTGAGGAGTATTAGACAATTTTCTACTTCTTTTTATGTTTCGCATCCCCTACAAAACGTCTCCCTTTTCCTTGATCCATGATGAAGTAAGACTGATGTCCTTCTTCTTCATCATCATCATCATCATCAACATCATCATTCTTTTCCTTTTTTGTAACTTATTTTCTTTCTGCCTTCCTTTCCCGTCCTTATTACCACTCATCCCACCTTAATGACTTCTGTCTTCACCCGCCTAAAATAAGTAAGGTGGCTAACCAACATCGGTCGTTCAGAAGCGAGTAAAAGCTTTCTAATTATCTTCATCATGCTTACACGATGAAAATTGTTATACTTATAACCAAAACGATTATAACCGGAGATGTTCAATCCCACAAAAAAAGTCTTAAATAATTTATATCTTCACTCAATTTTACGACGAAATTTCTGACATAACTAACTTCAACATCGTTAAAAATTCTTTAAATATACTTAATAAATCATAAAAAAATAACAGCTTCTTAAAGGACCTACAAAAATTTCTATAAATTTACAAAACGCTTTATGACAAGCGAAACAATTAAATAAATATTGAATTAAGACCTTATGTGAAATAAGTTTAGATTCCCTAGCATTGTAAATCGAAAATTCATTTCAAGTTCTTCAACATTAAGTCTTCATTTGTCTGGATATTTACCATCTCATCTTTCGCTACAGAACTTTTAACGTTAAATTCCAGACTCTAGCTGGAAAACCGGAATCCTTTATTTGGTAATCCAGAAAATAACACCACTTTAAAATTCTAAGCTACGGAGAAGTCTTCATATCCACAAATACGTGAACGTAAAAATACAAAGCTATATCATTCATTTTAAAACTATTTGTGCCAATATTTTTGTTAAGTTCATTTAAAGTTACATCAAAAGCTCGTTTATTAGCGACTACAGTGATATAGTTTGTAAAAATTTCTAGGATCTAGCTGGGAATTAAACCCAGGACCTCCACGTTGTAGACTAGCGCGCTACCACTACTATAAATATTGTGTAAGCATTTGTATAATATTAAATTGGTAAACAGCGAACTGATAAAAACAAAAATATTTTGTTCACATACATAGACACCAATTGATAAAAACATGTTTCTCGGTTCAGGAAACCTGAAAACGTATATTTCCGATGAAAACTTGATTTTAAAAAATCGAAATGCAAACAATATAGTCCTTCTTTATATTTTATATAAGAGAACAGAAAGTAAAAATTTAATTTAAAATTTATGAAAAAAATATTAAAATAAACGTGCACAACGTTTAAAATTAAATTTAGGAATAAAAATTCTAATATTTTACTTCATAAATATGTTGACTGATCTAAAATATACACCGAAAATAAAACGTGTGTAAGTAAAATATTTAACTTAAGATTTTTTTATTCAAAAATAAAAAGTCAATAATCTACGCACAACAGTAAAATCGAAAATGATTTACATCACCGATTACCGTTATTGAAAATATGATAAGAGTCAGTAAACGATCGAACAAAATATCAAACTGAGCAATAGATAGTTAATGTGGAAACCAGAAGAGGAATAGAATGTTATGAACAATTTGTTAACTCAAACCTCTGCCGTCCGTCCGTACCTTCTGTTTTGCTAACTCTTCCTTCTGAACACTTGACACTGAACGTTAAATGGAATTATAATAGAATAGCACCCGGTAGAGAGTTACCGTGACTCCCATAAACAGCACTTTCACTCCGTAACTGACCCCAAAAATCAATAACATCAAATCTACCCAGAACTAATAGCACTAATTATAGTGTAACTTCCTAACTACGATATCTTGTAACTTACTCCAATTTAATAATGCAATTATTTAAAGTGAACCATTTACAAGATACTACAGTAGGTAATATTCCGACATTAATTGAATTACAGTATAATTTCTTAATGCAAATAAATACTATTGTTTACTTTGCTAACTTATCCAGTTTATAACAATAGGATAATGTAAATAAGTACACTTACTGAAATTAGTATTGTTGATTAATACACTACGCTGTTGAAACTGACAATAGCTTCAAAAGCTACATAACCCACCGGGTTGGTCTAGTGGTAAATTCGTCGCCACGAGTCAACTGTTTGACAAATGAATTTTAGAGACGAAGGTCCGTGGTTGAAATCCAAGTAATGTAGTTACTTTTATACGGATTTGAATACTATACAGTAGTTACCAGTGTAGTACTTTGATGGTTGAAATCCAATTAATCATACTTCTCAGGAATGGTCGGTCTGAGTCAGTACAAGACCACAGCAAACTAAAGTACATCAATTATTCATAGACCTTTGATTTCTTGGATATATGAGGGAAATAAAATAACATTAAAATATACAGAATTTTACTCTAAATTTTGATTACCCAACGGTTTAGTCTAGTGTTAAAGTCGTCGACGCGAATCAGCTAATTTTCGGAGACGAAGGTTCCGTGTTTCAAATCCTAGTAAAGTAGTTACTTTTATACGGATTTGAATAATATACAGAGGTTATCGGTGGAATTTGATGGTTGGGTTTAATTAACCTTACTTTTGAGGAGTAGTCGGCCTGAGTGTGTACAAGAATACAAGTTATACATATCATCCTCATTTCATTGGGTCATGAGGTTGTTTATTCTTCTAAATTGAATAGATTGCAAAGCGCACATGTTAGGGTAAAAAAGCCATGTAACCGTTCGAAAATTATGTTTCACGGATGTAACACTATATTTACTATTTAAGTCTTTTCATGGAGTTTAAAAGTAATATACTTTAATATTCCTCATACAATCGAATGTTTTAAAAAATTTCCTTTTTATGTAACTTAGCTGGTAGACAGTTGCTATGAATTTTAAAGAACACAGGTCGGGCAGTATATTTTTGAAAAAACGTGAACACAAAGACAAATAAGTATCTCTGATTAAATACAAGTACAAAAAACACAGTTGCCAAATCTGGTGGACGCCTGGCAATATAAAAGTTCCTGATAACACAATACAAGTTAATAAAAATATAAAAAAAAATCATGATTCAGGATAATATAAAAAACTACTAGTCTTGATAATATTGTTATTAATCAATTATCACAAGTAATATTTATTGTATTTGTTAAAAAAAGATTTATTTTTGTTTAATGATTTACATAAAAAATTGAGGTTTGCAATAAGTAATAGTTTACAATCTAGAATGATAAATCGTTTTTAATGTAGTAATGCAACTTTCAGAGTAACGAAAAATATATTGATTTAAAAGAGCAAAAGAAATATTAGCTTTATATATGAACCTAAAAGCGTTTTAGAAGTAAGCGAGTTAGGTCTACTATCTTTTGATATCGAATAATGATTATCAACGTTTGAATTTAATCAGTTTAATTATGCAAGCGTACTACGTATATGTGCGTCTTTACGGTTGAGTAAGTTGCAGAGTTAACTTTAACATTAAAACTGTAGTTGAATTAGACAATTACTAAAGTAGACTAGACTAAGTACATACGAGGTTAAAGCTTTGGCTTACACTAACAATGATAAGTAGTACTTACTGGTATAGTATGGAGACACGGGTTGATATATGTATAACTCTCTCGAGAGCAGATTGATATACTGTTGCGAACAATATAATAGAAAATTTTGTGAATGTGTGTCTTCGCTTCGTTTCTAACAAACTAACTTACAACCAACTTATTAAAACTTTCATCTGAAACAACAATGAGAAGAGTGTGCTGCCTTGTTTACCAAAATAACGCACAGACGTAACATTGTTCACTGCAATGTTCCTTCTATCTCGCGTTTATATTTTCAACCTCCTTGTTATAACTCACAAAACGTACCTACTGAAGTAAATAACAAGAAAAATATTTTTACAAAATTGAGCATTTTTTTAATAAACTTACGAAATAAATTTTATTAAAAAAATCTGACAAAATTTATCTCATACATTATTATTCTTTATGTATATAATGCAATGTTACTTCTTAGTACGGTTATCCCGTAATAAATTAACGAATTAACAATAGGCCTACAATCTATAACAAAGTCAAGTCTCCTTTTCGTAAAAATAATGTCAGATATTTTTTCTTTTAAAATAAATTGTAGTATTAAAATACAAACATTTTTTATTAACTATCTGAAGTACAAATAACCTTGGAGACTTGACGGAAAGTAAAAATGAGGGGTGAAACCTGTGGTCCGTTTTGAAAAATAATTGAACTTTTAAAAGTACGATAATCCAATTTTAAACCAATGGTTACGTAAACATCTATACCACTACGAATAATTGACGACACAAAAAAACCTACAAAATTTAATAAAAGTTTCTTGTTTTTATTCATATGAAAAAATATATTTGTGTTGGCTTTTGAACAAACATACTTTCTGCAACAACAATAATGTAATTAAAAACACTGGTATCTATAAAATAAAAACACACTTTCTGATTTCATATCACAAAGAAATTTCTGACAGAAATACACTCCAATCAATACTATAATATTATCGGAAAAAAAACGAAATAGTCTTTTCAATACAGGTAACACAACTCTAGTAGTTAGCGAAAAAGTAATGAAATTATAAAGAAACGCTAAAATTTTTTAATTTTATTATTTAAGGTTACACTATATATAAAGTCATTAGCGACTACAATTACACAACATTTAGGCCAACCACTTTTACAAAATATCTGTTGAAATAGTAAGAAACCTTTAAGTAATATTTACAAAAAAAATATCAGAAGGTAGATAAACATAATGAACAATTAATTAACCATTATGAGTACTTCTACATTATTTTACCCTTTTTAAATTCTGGTGAAATGTAACTTGAAATCTAGTTTTGTTTAAAATGTTGGGAAAATACTTACAGAGGTTTTACTTTGTAAAAACACAACAGTAGGCTATAATTAATAAGATCTGAATTTACAAACGCAACTGTAGTAATTGCAGCACTACTTTTTGTTGTATAGTAGGGCACATTCATTTTACTTTCAAAATTTGGAATTTAGCTATAGGACATTATAAATATCGAGAAACATGTTCTACTGTACATAGACCTATAAAAATCAATGCGAAATACACTAATACATCCCAAGAATAGTTTAATTTTCTCAATTTCTTAATTGAAATCTACACAATTTTTCCCTGTAAATATCTCTAAGTTCTCTCAAAAAAATGTGAACAAAAACAAAAAGCAGATGAATTGAAAGACAAAAACACGTGTACAAGCAATTTGGTAATCTGCATTTTAATGGTCGACTAATGTAATTTAGAGTAGAGGTATAATCCTTTCAACTTAGCGTTAAGATAAATTTTGTGCTTTAGTTACATTGACGGTAAGTTAGTAATTTACATCATTATTATAAAATTATGTATACTTCAACCTATTATGTTATGCGAGTAAAATTATGAGTGTCTGGTGGAAGATCGCATGAAGTTTAATAAACCTTCAAATATATTTTTTATACGTGGTAGCAGACAAGACCAAATTAGTCTTATCAGGAACAGTGATCGCAAGTATGCAAGATAGAAATCCTAGGACGAAACACACGTACTGGTAAAATGAATGAGAATAAAGGAGGTAAAGTAGGATACTCGAAGAGCATGACATCCTTAATAACTTTTTACGGCATTAAGGCATTACAAGCGTTGCAGAATGGGTAATTTGCCGGAAGAACAAACTTGTTTATGAGCAAACAGTTGAGCCAGGGCAAATGGTCTACCCCTACGTAATATAAGGCGAGCCCTTTAGTATAGTACCTGTGAGACAAGGAAAATTTAATACTTTAGGAAAATTGTAGCTCTCCCTGTGTAAAAGCCAGAAGGCTCATTATTTTGATGAAACGACACAAAGGGTATAACATAAACCTGTGACTCTATCTTCTCATCTTCCTTTGTTTTTACACGTCATATATCCTCTCTCTCTGTCTCCCACACATTCTCCATCTTTCTACGTATTCCATATTATTGACCGAGCTATAAACGTTGTACAACGAGAATAAAAATGTAACTTAAACATTACTGAAATGTTAACTTCTACCATCTCTTTTTACTAGTCTGTCCACATATTGTTGTGCAAAACTACTTACACCAGTTTTATGTTTAATATCAAACACTATGGGATTAAACTGAGCTCATAAAATTGTAAATAACCTTTCGCTTCTACTCTAAATAGAATAAATAATACTTATTTGGCAAAAATAACAATATTACAACATTTTTCGAAAACGGATACTCAGAGTTTATTGTTTATAAAATATTTAATATTAATTTTCTCTATGAAAATTACTTTCGTTATTTAATACAGTAGACCTATTTGAAATTCAAAACATTGAACTAAAATAAAAACATTAAATCATTCTGCACTTTAGAAATAGTATTGACCCACCGGGTTGGTCTAGAGGTAAAGTCGTCGCCGTGAGTCAGCTGTTTAACAGCTGATTTTCGAACACGAAGGTTCCTGGTTAAAATCCTAGTAAAAGTAGTAACTTTTATACAAATTTAAATACTAGAAAGTGGTTACCGTCGTACTTTGATGGTTACGGTTCAATTAACGATAGTCTTTCAAGAAAGGACGGCCTGGGTCTGTACAATACAACACCTCATTTACACGTCATACACATCATCCTCTTTTCATTGAGTCATGGGGTTGTTTTTGTTCTGAATTTAACAGATTTTTTTTTGTTTAACGTTCGACTGTTCTGCAATTACTGCTAATGCAGACGGTGAAGGATGAAATGATTTTTGTAACGTATGAAAATATGCCGTGCCTGAATGGGATTCGAACCCAAGACCGCATGATGAGAGACGAGCACGTTACCAACTACACCAATGGGGCCGGCAATGTACACATAGATTGCAACGTACACACATTAGGGATAAAAAAGAAGTAGGCCTATGGTATGAACCTAGAGATGGCGCGGCTTCACAATTTTATTGTATGAAATGAAGGAATGTTTGATCGCACAAGGAAGAAGGGTAGGGATGATCACAAATAAAATATTGCCAAAATCTAGGTTTCCGAATTTTGGGTATATAACTGTATGTTGTAACGTGGGCAGAGAACAAATCAAACAAAGAATCCTGTGACGGAAGAATGAAGAAAGATAACTTATTAAGACTACAAAATAAACAAGAAAACTGCTATATTTCGGTCATGTTATGCAAAGAGAATTATACAGCCTACTCAAATTAATTATATAGGGTATATTATCGGACAAGAGAAATCTGGAAAGACGACCCGCCTCTTGGCTGGAAAATTAAAAGAATGGTACAACTGTTCCTCTATAGATCTAAATGGATCAGAATAAATATGAATAGAGCAGGAGTGTCCGAATTCGAAATTACCATCGTGATAGCTAATGTGAAGAAAGAACTCCCAGAAGAAGAATGGACTGTGAGTTAAAAAAATAATCAAAAGACAAAGTCAGCCTATTTAGGTCATATGGGCCTATACTAGTACAGGAGAAAGAAATAAGAGCTTTTAAGACTTATTCCCGATAAAAATTGAGGGTAGGCGCGGACCTGGATGAAGGAAATTCTCATGGTAGAAAACTATTATACTGTTTTCTATGGTAGTTCACGATGGAAAGCGATTTACCAGAGTTTTCGTCGGTATACACTCTAAGAAGAGGATGTGTTGTAATAAATTACACACACAGAAAAATGCAATAATTTGAAAAATTACAAAAAATAACTTTAAAAAAAATTAATTTTAAGTCACTGACAGTTCTGAAAGAATAGATAACAATGTAAAAAGTCGTTTCACAACTATTTGTTTAAGTTAATATTAGAATAAGCTATGAATTATTCTATTTAGAAAATAATATAAAAGAAAACATTTGTAAATAAATTATAATAAATTTTAATTTAATAAAAGTGGAACACAACTAACATTTCCGTTTGTTCGCTTGTAATACTATTTTTATTTATTATGTAAGATTACTTTAACAACAAAAACATAAAATTTATCTTTGAAATAATAGAATAAGAAATTCTATAAAGCATCTTTTTTTAATCAATTAAAACAGAATGAGAGATGAATGCAGTTGAGTTGTTTGAACAACATCCTGCGGATGATGAAGAATTCTAGTGACGATAACAAAGGAAATGTATCGAACAAACAAGGGCAAAGAAAAATAAAGATAGCACGAGGGAATAGTAAAAAGATGTAAAACAAGAAGTAGAATAGAAGAACAAAGTCAAGAATAAATTCAAACAGGGCCGCTTCGTGTAACGAATAATTAAAAAGACGTGTCTTATAAGAGACTCAATTAGTATAGCTCAAGGAAAGATGCGATATTCCAGAGACGTGCTGACACTGTACCCTATTATGATGTCACATTAGACAAGCGTCCCGACGCTGACAACGTCCCTACGACGCTAATGACGATGAGAATCAGTGCTAGAACAACCTATACAAAGAGACACAACTCTTTCTCAACAACGACAACTTTTACCAAACGACCACTATGTAGCCTCCCACGATCCTTTACACGTACAACCATATCTACCACGTATTTCAGAAACGCTTACACATTTTCAACTATCTATGCACGTTACAGAAATGCACGTAAATCAGCCACGCAAAAAACGCATAAAGATAAAAACTATTAGCAAATATCTTAAAAAGAATAATTTTATCTCAACAGAAAGAAGATAAACCAACGGTAATGTATCACTTTGTTAAATATTTAGAAATAACTAGCAAAGTGCCCGCTCTCAGCTCAGAGAAATTTACGTCAAAATTTGGTCGAAAATCACTGGGGTATTAAAAACGATTATTTTTGTCAGAATATAAAAACGTGTACGAGTTTTACAACTATTTTATTTTGAAGGTATAGAAATAAGATTTATTTTAAATGGCAGATATTCTCTTTTCTAACCATTAACCCAAGTTTGAAAATTTGGCAAGATATTTTGCAAATGATGTGTACAAAAAGTAAAGTGTGGTATGAGCTCAGGATAACCGAGAAAAACAGTAAAACAGGTTTTTTAATCTAGCCCCTTAAACGACACTTAAGAATAGAAACAAACAAATACTTTGAAGTACGAAAACGTATTTTCTGAACTAGATAAAATTTATAAGAAATAATACAGAATTAAATGACAACAAAACGGAAACAAGTCGTAAACAATGTTTCTAAATATTATATTTTATTTTCATGGAAAGTAGGCCTTTATTACATACTCCATATTTTGGTACAAAACAGAAAGTTCTCTTTGTTTAAATTTTACAATGAATATAAATTACAAGATAATATAATGATATATCGGATGTAATGAGAGGTAATAAAGTGTTGAATAAAGAAAATAAAATAACAAAAGATTATTAAATATCACGAAATAACATTCTAGATAGCCTACAAAATCCTACAGCAATGTAAAGCAATTAAAAATTTACGAGAGACAAACGTTACCATTAAATAAACAAAAACGTTAAAAATCTGATACATTTTTAATGAAGCAGGCCTACGGATGTATATTTATTTATGAGAAAACAATTAACAAAATTTTAATTACCGACTGTTAAATGTTTAAATGTAATGAACATAAATTATGTATAAATTTTGTAACTGCAGTTAAAAAACTCAGTACCCCTACGGAAAAAATAATAAAATACATTTTTTTAAAACAGTATAAACTCGTTGGTTTGTTATTGAAATCGTGGGTTAGAGTATGTATTTGGTTTTTTTTCTATATAGTATAAATTTAAACAATACACAAGATAATGTTTAACAAAACTGCTATAATAATCTATGTAATTAGCAATATTTGCTTAAAAAATGAAATAAATATCTGAAATCTAAATGTATTAATTTTGAGACGAAGTACACAAGTTAAGTAGGCCTACAGTGTATCATAAAAAGTTAAAATTCTAACAAAAACAGTTTAGCAAAAATAATTTTTGCACCAAGTCATAACACCGGAGGTCTTACAAGAAAACATACTTTAGATATAAATCATTTTCAAAAATTTAATATACGATACAAAAACTTATCTTTATTTTTATTCTATTATTTTAAAAATTATAAACCTCGTAAAATCTTATTTATTCTCTCTAGATTTCTAAATTTATTCTGCTTTAGTTCTAACTAACTTCAACGTACATAATATTACGTAATTATTTCGTTGGTCATCAAAATATCAATTTAAGTATTGTTTGAGGAGAGACGATCATTAGGTGGCTTTCAGTAAATTATTTGTATTGTAAATAAATAAATGATTAAGATACGATCTATAACATAACCTACATTTGTTATAAAATTGAAATTAATTATAATGTCGAAAATTGTATGGGTTAATAATTACGAAAATAATTCTATTTGTAACTCAATACACACGTATTTCAAATAGAAAACGTTACAAACGTATAAAAACTATATTTGTTTAAAAACAATTAATTCATGTAAGCGGCAAATTTTTCATAGTATAATTAGGTTACCTAATCTTTTACTAAAATATTTAGGTACTTTGTTTAATTTATTTTGATTAAAAGCTGTCGTATTTTTTCTTGCTGGAAGCAAATCAGGCAGCCACTTCACGAATACAGCGTTTCCAAAGTAAATTTTTGCGATTCATTAGTGTTTCCCGAGTTACGTATCCAATATACATTGCACGACAACTTACGCATTCCTTAGGTTAACGACACACTTTTGAAATTATACTGTAAGTTCAGAGAAAATTTTCAAAATTACAATAATCTGTGCCAAAACGTAATATAAATTCAATTGATTTATCGGAACCGCATAAAATATGACTGAAACGCCATTGGAGAGAGACATGGTACACTAACAGTAAAAATCTAAGTAATAATATCAAAATGTAACACAATTTTTATTATCTGTAGCACTATGATTGGGCGGTGTCGTCCTTTAAGCTATTACGTTTTCATGTAACTACACATGCTGATCATATTCACTAGATACCTTAGAAAAATTGCAAAATTAACTCAAATAAGTTAAGAAAAATCTTGGTTTAACACACAGCGCCTTTACTGAAGTGTTTTTAATGAAACGTGTGGGTGCAAACAGGTAAAACAGGGTGCTTATAGGTAATGTACATGTTAATATTTTCGATGTTCACATATCAGGGAGGGCCCACGAACGAGAACTTGTAAAAATAAATAAAATATATGAAGTACAAATACGGATACACGAGAAGAGATAAATGAATGAAGGTTGGAATCGTTAGGATCTCAAAGGTTTAATGTAATATTTAGCAAGGTGATTATGGTGACTCTGATAGTTCACCTCCGTGGATCCGGAGCCTTGGATAAGTGGAACTTGAATAAGGTAAATTTACTGTGATAGATTTTTTAAAATCTGGTGTGAAACACTCACACGACTTTATTTTGCCAACGTAAGTATTTAAAAACGAACTTAATTTTAATCATAAGTGAATAACGTAAATGAAGATCAAGATCAAATGAACTTTCTTATGGTGAAGTAAATTCGGGAAATCACAAATTGAAATCAAACTAAGTTCTGTAGAAAATAATGCTGTGCTTGAAATAAAAGTTTAGGTTTGTTAGTTTTCAATAACGTTAGTTCTATACATTTTTGTCATAAAATGCATACTAAAGCTGCAATCCCATAAAAGACAATTTTTACCGATTTTAATGAGAAAACGATAAAACATAAATTGACGCTAAAAGTGATATGGAAGAAAATGTTTTAAATTAAAGTTGTAGGGGTTTTAATTTTCTGCAACTTTGATTGTATACATCCGTAACTTGTAGAGCACAAAAGCTTTAGTAAATGAGCCGATTTGAAACAAAAAAATAGGAGCCGTTTTTTGAGAAAATCGCAAGAAAGTGAAAAATCGCACGAACAACAATTACTTCTGGGTGACCGATTTTGATGACAATGTTCATTACGTGTTCAATAGTATTACCAACGTGAGTTACGAGTTACCAGTTCGTACGTTATTTCTTTATTGAGATATTTCGTCCACACACACCCACATACAAATGGTAAAAACATGTTTTTGTGTTTACGGGGTCTGAAAACGTAAACTTCCGGTGAAAACTCGATTTCAAAAAATCGACATGAAAATAATATTTAGGGAACGAAACATCCCGAAATTCCAAATAGGCCAAAAGAAGGTAACAAATATAAAAAAGTCTTACTGAGAAACCAACTTACTATTAAAATATTAAAATTGTGAACTTCACATATAAAGTAATAAATTAAAACAATATTGTCCCACTTATTTTAAATTAAATTTCAAGAATTTTTTTAAAAATCTTTCAGAGAAAATTATTGGTTAACTTTACACAGCAAGAAAATTATTTTTCTTGTAATTCAATAAGAGTGTATAATTATAGTTTTACAGCAAAACTTGTTCAGAAGAAGCAAAAAATTTAACAAGAGAACTTTGTTCCCACTGGACACAGCAGCAGACGAAAAAAGACGACTTAAAAGGCCGAACGAAGGAAAGAAGAATCTGATAAAATTGTAGAAAGTTAAGTGCTGCTCTTTTGATAGAAAAGCTTTCTAGAGTTGACGATGAGGAGAAGGTGAATAGAAAAAAATAAAATTGTATTTTTCTGTTCTGAGTACCACTGCAGTTCCGCATTTGATACATTATTCTGAATTAAATACGATTTACAGTTGAAATGATTTCAAATAAAATAAAAATGTACGAATTTTATTTAGAGAAGAATTTGTGTTTTAAATAAAACACAATGTATTTAAGATTATTTCTTAAAACATAGCTAATTTTAAATTCAAAACTAGTAATCCATGCACACGAGAAATGAATTTGAATAAAGAATTGAACAAGGAATTAAAAAATAAATAATTATTTAACACTTTAAAAAATAATAAAGACATTTACTTCACACTTCAACTGTTTAAAGTATAAGTCTTTAAGAATTATTTCTTATGCAAAATCACTTAATACCAATACATTATTACAATTAAACATTAAATTATTAAACTATCGGCACATTAAAATTTAGGAGAGTAAATTTTACAATTTTATCAGTTCTTAGGAAAAGGCTTTCAACAAATTCTGGCATATATTTGACTAGAATTTCCTCATTATAAAATCAAAAATAAAAGCCGTATTGTATGTAGTTATGTTATCTTACTAACGAGAGGGGGCTTAGGGGAAGTTATCTCAAATATAATCAGGGCCTCCTGTCAGCAAATATGACAAACCTTCATTGACTAAAAGCCGTCTCTAAAATTTACTAATATTTGGTAAAATTTATAAGGCTCTGTAAGTAGCCTATGTACAAAAACGTATTGTGATGAGGCAATTTTTTATATATGAATTTTAACTCTTATAATACGAGATGTTTCATGATCTACTGAAGCCAAGATATGGTTTTATATATATATTTTTAAAAACAAACTTAAAAATGGTAGGGCAATAGATATTTTTTCTTAGTTTGAAAGTGTATTTTGTTAATGTTTATGATGAGTTTCCATTTGCTTTTCCCAGAATTGCTGACTTCACGGCTACCAAATTAAGATTATGCTGAATTCAAATACGAATACATAAAAGTTTGATCAAATGACATTTTTTTAATTACTAAAATTATTTTCACTTCGTTTATAAAAAAAATAAGCTCTTTTTCTTTAATGTTTAAACTGAATCGTATTTTAATTTTAATATAATGAAATTCAATTAAGCTTATTTTAATAATTTATTCTAGATTATGTATTTCCGTGGAATTTTATTTTAAGCCTATTTCTTAAGAAGACAGTATATTGGGATTAGGTAAGAAGATTAAGAGCACGACTTAGTCGGGTTTATTCTGAGTAATTCTTAGGGCAGAAGTCCACCCCATTTTTTTGTTCTTATCTCATAGACCGCTCTTTTATCCAGCCTTAAAGTAAAGTCCCTATTCCAGGTTTCTAAGATGTATTGTTCTTAACAAGCAAATACATTACCTTACCAACATTACAAGTTACGGGTTCCCTGTTTGGGCCTAACATTCCAAACTGCCAGGTTTATCGCCTAACAATTCCCCATCCTCCCATCCTCATGTTCTTCAACCGGAATCGCCTTTGAAAAATCATTAAATTTGATTCCTTTCAATTTATTTCTACTTACATTACTTTATCTTATTTATAAGTATCTCTAAAAATAACTACATATAAATTTCTTTATGTAACAAAAAATTTTAATGCTTAAAAATTAAATGTTTTTCGTTGTTCATTTAATTTAAAAAAAGTTAAAATTAATCTACATACTACAATGTAGTAACAAACCTTGCCTGCCTATCATTTATGCATATTTTAATTACTGATTGTTTAATACTGTGCAGTAATATTCTTTGAAGAATCTTATTTTTATGGACATAAACTAGGACAATAACCAGTAGAAAAATAAAACTTATTCCTACAAACTTGTTAAGTTTGCAGTACCCTTAATATTTCATTGGTTCAGAGAATGGACCGATTTTAAACATGAAACGTCTAACAAATAAACTACAATTAAGAAATAAACAAGAAAAAGAACTTGGAAACGTGAAGTTCCTTCAGTTTCTGAATTTACTTCAGAATTAGTTGTACCTCACTGTATTATTTCAGCAGATCAAAAAATTTAAATTGATTTTGTTCCCAGTTAACTATGAATATGCCATTCGACACAAAATTTATGTTACAACTATCTCATTAAATTAGAAAATATTTTATTATTATTCATAAATGTATATTGCTTTAACGACATTACATTAAATAGATAAGATATAATCTGTTTAATAGCAACCTTCGTTAATGACCACAGTAACTACTAATTAAACAGCTGTATTACCCGTACGCCACAAACTGTAATGCATACAATAGCTGCAGTGAATGAATGTATCCATAATACACCACTGCGTGAAATTAGTTACATAACACTGCACTTAATGTACTTAACAAACTTACAGATTTGTTTATACATTTAAAAAGTTTTCTTTTGAATAAAACTACATGTACTTAAAAAAATAATACAGAAAATTTTTAATCACTAAAGGTAATGAAACTGAAGTAACCTTAAATTTAGACAACGCAATGAAACAGAGTTCGCCATTCATTTAAAGTAAAATTTAGCTGTTTTACAAATGAATTTATACCATTGCGTTTTTAACCCAAAATAACTGGATCATTCCGTAACAATATAATTATTTATTTAATAAACAATTAGTATTAAATCGTACAATAATTATAACTACAACAACGGTACGTAATACATGATGAAGAAATAAGTTAGTGAAAACGTTTTAAAAGAAAATTTAAAAGATAATCATTATTTTAAATGCTGAAGGTGAGTAGTTCCAAAACTTTTAAATAACGTAACTAATGAAAAAAAGAAAAAAATGCACTTATAAGCAAGTGAATTATTTACTGACTAAAGTGAAATAAATTTTGATTTTGAGTAAAATAATACGCTCCTTGTTGCAAGAATTAATATTTCAAAATTTATATTTCGCTGAATCTCTTTCAATAGTAATATTATAAAAACAAACTAGTAGTCTACGTTATGGATAGAAAATCATTTCATTTCTCTGCATAAATTAGCGTTTAAAAACTATTTAACCTAAGGTGAAAAAAGAAAATCTTATTTATCTTAGCTATACTACAACAAAGTATTTTCCTCTAAGCAATAAGTTTAAGATTGTAATGTACTGTGGGAATTCAATAGTTACTCGAGTTCTTAAAGAAACCCAGTTTTTTAAAATGGTTCTGCCTTTTATAAATAGTTTATACCGGATTTGTAAAAACACAATTTAAAGTGTTTCTTTACACAACAGAACTCTATAACGCAAGAGAAAACAGAATAAGAATAAAAAATACGGTTTAAATAAATAAAGAGGAACATAAACAATTCAGAAACATTTGAAAATTTACGTTTTTTCTCTTTGTTAGAAAGCTGCAATCCTCATCCTTTAGGTATGGGAATTTTCAGTTCCCAATTGGTACTCAATCGAATGTAAACCCTGGAATCCCACCAGGGCTGCATCGAGTTTAAGCATTCTGCTCTTACCCGACCATCTCTCTCTTTCTCAATACATCTCTTCTACCTCTTTGCTTCCCCCAAACGCCAGACATTTCCCCCTACCAAAACATAACAGAAAGGATTCCCCCAGACCAAGTTATGTATAGCTTAAACCAGAACAAATCTTCTTCAGCATTCTGTTCTGTTCCGAAAACCAAAACTAACCTTAGCTTTGCGCCAACTTCCTTAGAAATTCCAATAGAGTCCTAACATCACCAAGTTTCTTCGTTTTTGTCTACGGATGAGGGCAATTATTACAGCAGTAGAAACTGTCTTCTCCACCATAATATTACGCTTGGATAAACTATTCAAAACAAAACCGCAAAGCATACCTACGAATGTATTGTATAACTTCAAACAATATTTGTTGATCGGAATTGTTCGCTAATTTGACCACTACACGAAAAAATTATGACCGTTTTCATGGCTACATCAGTAGTCTATTCGCCTGTAATCTAAATATCATAAGTTCAATTACAAGAATTAAGTCGACTCGATTATAACCTTAGCAATTAATGCCATTCAGGTTTTAAGAAAAAATTATCCACAGGTACTTTGCCCGCAGAAGAATTCTACAAATAACTACATTTATTACTATATTAAATTTTACTACCATCTAACGAACTAATTTGTTTTTTTTAACAATCATTCTTAACTAAACTTTATGTAAAGCCAACAGTAAAATAAAATTATTAGTTTCATATCGTTTAATACTTATTATTTATCCACGTTTTATCAAACACAACAATTTATTTTTACAAGTATTATAACAGACCTACAAGGTAAATAACAAACATTTGGTTTGAATAGTTAAATAACACTGGTCCGGTAGGAATTTGTGTAAATAATGAATATTGGGTACTAAGCACAGACGTTAAAAACGCCGCTGACCAATTGTAGGACTGTAGTGATGACTGCAAGTTCCAGCAAGTAATTCAAATGTTGGTACCTTTAGCGTTAAATTTAGAAATTATTAAAATGTTGTAATAACAGATACTAAATTTTCAAAAAAAATGTGACAAAACTGTCAACACTATTGACATTAAACTAGAACTGAACTTGAAAAATATACTAGTATTTAAAACTAAGATGTGAATACGATAGCTTCGTAGCCCAGTGGTACGGTATAAAGCGAAAGTTTGTGATCTCGATTCCCGGTTAGAGTCTGGAAAAATGTTATTCATCAAAACCCATCGTTCATTAACCCAAAGTGGTGCTAAGAACCAAGATATCAATACGAGTTTAAATAAACTAGAAAAATTTGAATTTGTTCAAATTTTGAAAAACTACGTCCAAAAATTTTCAATTCAGTTTATTTTTCGTAGAGACGGGTTTTTTTAGGTGTACTAAATTATTTCAACTATTAAAAATCATTATTATTACTACTACGTTTTATTAAAAGAATAACTACACAATCCATTTTTTTAGTTACGGTATTCGTAGAAAAAATAATAACAATAATAATGATAATAAAATAACAACATAATGCCTAGTAATTTTTTACTTCAAAAATGTAAAATATAAATCACATATTTCTGTATACGTTAATCAAATAATTAAAAACTGGTTTTATGTTATGTTAATCCCAGAGAAGAAAAAATGTTAAAAGCGAAGATGCTGTATAATTTATTTCGACAGTGTCGGCAAGAGATGAAGAAAGTAGTGGTTATGTACTAATTGGTCTGCCGCAGAAGCAACTGCTTTGTTTTAAAGAGCTTATCAGATTATATACCGTATTTAGTTAAGTAGCAAGTAGAAAGCAACCAACCCGTGGCCCATACAACTTGTGTACAACTACTTTACCATGTAATTATTATTTTCAGAAGCACTACTATCGATAGATACTACTTCTAGGAATGCATATAGTTCTTAGCCCCATTTACAATCATAAATCTTAAAAGTAGTTTACAAAGCAGCAATAAATTACTTTATAAACCACACTCATTTATTTGAGTTTGGTAAAAATGAATGTGTACAGATCAATTCTATTAAAAATTGTTTATTTGCACTACTACATACTAATATAAAGAAATAACGTTTGTTTTTTTGTTCGGGGTAATCACAGAAACTACTAACCCATTTCAAAAATTATTTCACTTTAGGAAACCTTAACACTTTCTGAGTAATTCAAGTTACTTTCATTACGCAATTTTTAAATTTTTTAATCAACTTGTGGTTGATAAAATTAAGTAACTTTTTATACAATGTTTTTTCTGTGTAAGGTCGTTTCGGATAGATTTTTGATACATTATTTATTGAAAATTTGGAAGGTATCTTTTTTACAATATTATAATAATATCTCAATATGACGCTGAATGTTCACAAACTTGAATTAGGCTACCTGCTGGAGCTTGAAATCATCACTACAGTCCTATGTAATTGCCCAAGAAGATCCCTTGGCCAGAGGCGTTTAAAACGTATGTGCTGAGTACGCGGTATTGCCTTAGTGTAAATGGTTTTTATCAAAGGGTTGTCATGTAATTCAAATTGGTCGTGCGTCATCTTGTTTAGTTGTTTTACGACGTCAGTTACGTATGGGATTTAATATTATTTATCAGCTTTATACCAATTTTATTGTAAGTAATGTTTTGTGTAATGCAGTCAAATACAATGCAGTTAGGTATCAGGTACGGTACAGTTCCTGCAATATGACATTTATATTGTTTATACCTTTTTTAAATTATTAACGCTGTAGATATCCAAATAATGTTATATTCAATTTCTGCATAGAAAGTTATGTAAACCTTCTAAAAATCTAATACTCGTAGTACGTACCATTTATTTTAAGAAATGGATTTTTCCTAATTTTTGTAATAAGATATTTTCATATCACGTTTCTCCACTTCCACTGTTGATTCATACAGTTTTGATTTACCTGTCAAAACGTAAGGTTGTGTGAAAAGTTAAACGCTTTAATTGCAGTTTGCCGTGAAACGCAACGAATGCTGAAGGACGTTGATTGCTAGATGTAGAATAATTTAATAAGATAGCCTATTTGGAAGTTTTTGTCAGGTGAATTCTAACCAAGTCGATTTTTAATACATCCTACGATTAGCCAATGAACATACCCTTTTATAACTAAATACTTTTTTAAAATTATTCATTAAAGTAAGTGTAGGCGTATTTACAAAAGCACTTTACCAAACAAAAATTCTAAAAATAGCTCTGAGGTATTTTTTGAACGGTTGTTGATATAAATATAGTCTAATTAAAAAAAGGTAATTGTTAAATAACAACGAGGTTGACATCCGTTAAAATTGTTGTACATTCTATAAAAAATGTGTAAAACTAAAAATTATTTTTCTATTTGATTTACAAACCCAGCGGGTAGGTATAGTGGTAAAGTCGTCGAGTCGAGTTAGATGTTTGACAAGAGATGTACGGAGACAAAGGTTCCGTGGTTCAAATTCTAGTAAAGGAGTTACTTTTAAACAGCTTTGAATACAAGACAGTGGTTACCGGAGTAATTTAATGGGTGGGTTCAATTAACCTACTTTTTCAGGAATGGTCGGGCTGATTCCGTACAAGACTAAATCCAATTTATACGTCGTACATATCATCCTCATCTTATTGCGTCATGGGGTTGCTTATTGTTCTAAATTGAACAGAAGTCAACGTACACAAATTACAGTTAAAAAAATATACTCGTATATATACAAAAATAGAAAATTTAAATTAAATATTAAAATAAAATCTATATGTAGCCTACTATAGGTAGAAAATATAAATTTTAATGCATGAAACTAAATTTTCTTTCTGTCCTTGAGACAATACACTTCGGAAAGTACGCCAACTCGTACAGTTAATAGAGCTTAAATCATAGACGCTTCTACTTTATAAATGATGTAGTACAAAATATAATGTATTGTCTGCAGTTATACATTTTGATCATGAAACCTTTTTTATAAACTACATTAAACAGAAAGTTAAAATCAAAAACCTTTGTCTCAGCAAAATTGTTCTCAGATTCTAATCCGAAGGTGCTCGGTTGGATTCCCAGATGGATTCTTAAGTTTTTGAGTGATTTTAGAATCTAATTGAAAATTATTGTACCGTTCAAATTTCCTAACTCACAGTAGTTGTTGATTGTTTTATGGGACATGCACACGAGTACAGTTTATTGTGAACAGGTAGTTTGTTCACAAAACATATTGAACTTAATAGAAAACAGAACAAACTGAACAAAACTAATTAAAACTAAAACAAAATTAATTAATGAATAAATAAATAAATTTTTATTTCTTTCTATCTTATTTACAAATAATAATAAATTAAATAAGTAATTAAATAATAAATTAATTATATAAGTAGTTTGCATGTTGTTAAAAAAAGCATGAGTAATTTTTTACATGATTATCTTTTGCTTAAATTATGTTTTACAAAGGAATGTTGTGTAATATGCTGCATATTTGAAAATTTAAAATTTTAAATACCGAATTTTACAATATAAATAAATAAAAACAACGTATTTTTAAAAAATTAATAAAAAATTCAATATTACTGATTTTCAAATCAATTTAGTTGCTAAAACCAATCTATTTTATTTTAAATTCCACTTAATATTTTAATAAATCACAGCAGTTGAAAAATAAGGAAAAGAGAAAAGAAAATTAGATGTTTTGTATACAATAGAATTATGTCAGTAAAAGATATTATAAATTCCATAATTAAAAGTAAAATTTCTCTTTGAAATGTAAATTAAAGTACAAGATTAAAATGCAGCTTTCCAAAAGAATATCTTCAAAAATGTATAATCACAAAAATAAAATTTTGCATTGAATTTTATTTCTCAGACGTTTTAATGAAACTTATTAAAAAACCCACAAAAAAGTTATTAAATACTGGTTTTGAAAACAAACATTACTAAAATATAAAAATACTTTTCACTAAAACTTGACTTTCAAGCAGTAAAACAGAGAAGAGAATGAAAAGTATTTAATAATAGTAGTTTGTAGAATAAATGAGAATTGAATTAAACATATACAAGATTTCAACAAGTCTGTGTGTTTATTTTTAAATATTTATGTATAGAAGAAAAGTAGAAATCGAAATAAATAAATCGAGTTTTTTGTGTAAGTATAAATGAACTGGAGCAATAGAACAAATCACTTGGTACAATTAGATTAAAAGGTACTAAAGAAAAGAAAATTTATAAAAGGAACAAATAACCTTAACATAAAATAAATAACAAAATTAAAAATAACTTAAATAAGACTCCGGGGTTGTAATTTATTAAATAAAAATTTTGTACGGATCGACCAGTACAAAATGATAGGTTTCATGTATCTTAAGTGCAATGGTATAATTAAACTAACATTATAAAGTTGTTTAATAAAAGTTCAACATTTTTCAAATGTTTAAAAACTGAAAAAACAAACGATTACGCAATTCTTATTAAATGATAATATGAATTTATAGCCATTCATCCAATAAATAATGTACATAATTTTTTATGTACATGTCACAAATTATGAAGAGAATTATTATTTAGTCTAACAGGTAAAGTTGTGAACATTATTGTCATCAACAGAAAGATGAGATGAAAAATATCCCAACATTCCTTCTTAATACTCTAAGAATCGCAGTTAACGTTATAATATATTTCAGTAATTAAATTTAATTACAGTAATACCTAAAAATTAATTTAAAAGCGCATGAAATGTTCTCTACATGAAAAAGGTAACAATCAACAAATTTTGTTAAGATTAATCAACGAATTCGCTTAGCGCCAGTAATAAAATTTATTACTGATTATATTATATTATAACAATTTGATATATCAATACTGGATCTGCACATTACATTGTAACCTTTTAGAAGAAGATAATTTATTTAAGTGTATAAAAATTAACTACGTCTAGTAACTAAGTCGTTTATAAATAATTCACCCGTTTTTGCACGTCGATGCAAAAGAAAAGGACAGAATATTGTCACATCTGGTCAAATAATTTTAAATGAACACAAAACTTAAAAAAAACATAGTTTATAACTAGACTAATTCCATTATAAACTATGAAGTTGACGTTAAGCAACTAAAGAATTTCATCATTGGAAAATATAAAAATTTGATTAACCCCTCTTATAAATTGTACTGCATTCAATTTCTATTTGAACTATTGTATTTCCAATAGTGGTCTTGGAGATCCGGCTATACCTCTCACAACTATAACCAGAAGCAGAAAAACAAACGATCCAATATTTTACTTTAAAACAAAACAAAGTTTCAACTTATATTTCATATTGGTGCTTTTCTGCTAACCCTTCCTTGGTACACCCGGACAATCTCAATATTATTTCACCTAAATCGGCAGCGGACTAACAATCTTTTACAGTCAGGCTTCTCTTCCACATGAAACTTTTCTTTTATTACAAAACTATCATTTTGAAAATTCACATTTTATTCAGCATTAATAAAGATTACGATACAAAAAAATTAATATATTACAATTTTATTTTTTTATTTATTTTATATTATTATTTAATTATTTTATTTAAAATACGTAAATTAAAATTTAATTAGATTTCTTTTATTATTAATAAATAAATGATTAATAAATTAGTTTATTATTAATAAATAGTAAATTAGTCATAATCATCATAATTTTGTACAGTCAATGTCATTTTGTACATCTATATTTTAAAATTAAACTAAAAATGTTTAACCCATCATTAAACTACAAATGCGTAACAAAACAAAAATTAATTGCAGAAAAAGAATAAGATTCATAAATATGTTATGTTGCAGGGCTAAAATAAATAGTTCTGTTTCTTATCACATGGTCAGCCAATTAAATGACTGAATCATTTAAGAACAGAAGAGGTAGAGGTGTAAAAGACACTAGTCAGAGTTACCTCCTCTGAAAGTAATGAATTTCGCTATACAGCCAGACCCTGTGGTGAATGAAGTGAAGGTGTCATTTGCAGAGTGGAAAATATGTGCTTTACAGAGGGCCCGGCGTGCTGATAAGCATACTCTTTCATTCAGTGAGGAAGGCAATTGTAAACCACCTCATTCCTCGGTTTACTAAGTAAAACCTCTACAGGTTCAAACCAGCCTTTTGGCTGATGACCTAAACACAAATATGTTATGTGAAGTTCTACTGAAGTGTTTTCAGAATAACTGTCAGAAAAATACCTGAATAACTTGATCAATATTAATACTATTTATAATCTCAAAATACATTACTCAATAAAACGCGAGAAAATTGACTGACTCAATTCGCATGACGTTATAGTTTCTTTCTTGTTGGGCTTACACCCTTTCACCGTCGTACTGTGTCCATGTACCACTTTTGGTTACCAATGCAAGCGTACAACTCCACAAATATTCAATAAAACAACCTAGTTTAATTGAAATATTATTATTTTTGTTTTTATGATCAGGTCTTTACAAATACAACGTACAATTATGCAACTGTAATTTAATTTTTATAATTTAATTATAGTCTATAGTTTAATAAAATATAGTTTTGTAATGTAATAAATAATCTTGTACTTTTGAACAAGTTTTATTTTGTTTTCTTTTCAAAATCATGAATAATTTTTTTACGATACATTCAACCTACCGGATTGGTCTAGTTGTAAAGTCGTCGCCACTTAGATATTGACTTAGGCAAATTATACGATAAATTCTTCAAATGAATTTATTATTGGTAATCAATCATAGTATCACAAAAACTGGTGATTAAAAAAACCGTTATTCGATTTTTCGTACGTTATATTGATAAAAAGACATTTACATAGTTTTGGTAAATACTTCACTTTTTTGTACAGACTAATAAAATGAATACATTACACAAAACAGCTACATTAAAATTACAGGTGCGCGTACATAAACAAACCACATTAAAATTTTCAGCAAAAAATGTTAATTTAAAAAAAAGAATGTAGGCTATGTCAACAAGCCCAAAAACGAGTGATACAAATGACAAAATCAACACAATGCTGATAGGATGATAGCGAAAAACATGTATTTAAAAAAGACAAGAATCTAGGGCAAACACTGAAAGATGAAAGTACACGAGAAGAAAAGAAAACGAAGCTAGCTGGCTCCTGCGAATTAGTTCAGCTAGGGCATGAGAAATCCACTGGGATCACCACTGAAACGAAAGTTGTCGGACAGAGTTTGTTTTTTATACTGAAAGTCGTTCACCGTATATTCTGTTTTAAGTACAAAATTGAAAATAATATACTGTAATGCCATAAACTTTTTTCTTTTAAGATGTTAACAAAATATTTAAAAGGTTCCTTGACACGTAAAGTAGCAAAATTTACATCATTTTCATTCATACTTGTTCAGAAAACTTGAAAAATGTTATTTTTTTCGGTATCACACATCCTACTTGATCCAGTATTATGATTTATTACAAATTCTATATTTAACTAAATTACGAAGATGAATATTTATTAACAATAGGCTACTGCTCTAATGATAGGGTATCACAATTTAGTATAATGATATGTGTTATTTTCTAAAATCACCCAAACGTGAACATCTATTAAATTTTCCTTTGTAAATATGTACACAATACATTCAGAAAATTGTTAACTGTACGTACTTAACCCTTTAAAGAGCGAATTCTTTTTCAAACAATTATTGTTTTTAAGTGAATGTAGCTACTATTTTTCCACTTGACAATACAAGTTATTTATTCTTATACAGAAGTATAGTAATGATTCTTATTATATAGAATCAATCGTTTTTACAAATATTATTAAATCGGTAAAATTTCAGGAACTGACCAACATCAAACCTTTGTACAATGTATTACCCTTATATCCACGATATAAATTTTAAATAAAAAAATGGTTCATTTAAGGGAAAATAAAGGTGGCATAATAATTATGCCACTAACACTTAAAGGTTACGTACTTGTATGATATAATACAAGAAAAACCACAGAACAGTAAGTGACAACAGCAGGTACGGAAAGATGGCCACTGTACTTCGAAGAACTCACAACCTCACCAAAAAAGCACGTTTGAGAAAATCCAAGATCTAAAATAATAACACTGTGAAAAAATCTGCGTTTCTGTACGCGAGCGAATGCCTTAACATGACTGGAGAAGCTGCTAGTAAAGCAGAAAAAATTGAAATAAAAAGTAAATGGATTGACAATGGCGGACGGACGATAACGAGAAGAAGAAGAACTGCACAGAGAAACCATCAAGGAAATGCCGAACAAATTTTGTGGACACATGTACACAATGGACGACAAATGGTTAGAAAAACCAATTTTTAAAACACTAAACAAAAGAATTATTTTATTAATATAGAGTTATTTAAATAATTCAAAAGGAATACTGGAATAAACTGAGAAGACATGACGAACCGAAACAAATTCATACTACTGATAACTGACGTAAAGGGCTTCCATAAGAACACAATCAGAAAACCGGATGGGTTGAAGAAATGAGAACGGCCTACAGTGTAAGAATGCAGACAGTACGGTTTATAAAAAAATCTTCCAAAAATATTAAAATTACTTTACGAGTCTAA
The DNA here is from genome assembly GCA_035578175.1 of Catonia carolina. NCBI lineage: Eukaryota > Metazoa > Arthropoda > Insecta > Hemiptera > Achilidae > Catonia > Catonia carolina. Next base: position 91,443,599 of record JAQMRL010000002.1, read on the forward strand.
AAGTTTCTAAACCAAAAATAGACATAAAAAGCTAAATATTCAATAAAAATAAATAAATAAAAATATTGACAGAGTAATATGACACATTTGATTTGCACTGTTTTCACACACAATATTAAATTTACTCGTTTGAAAAATAAGTGATACCATATAAAATTTTAAAATCGAAAATATAAATGTGTGACACCGTAAAACTCAATTTAATATTTCCCGTTGACCTGGATGTTTTACAATTTTAGTTTAGTCTTTAAATATACAAACCAAAAACAACCCTACTAACAGTAAACGTTTTCATGGTGTCGGTTCGTATTACTATTTTCACGTACATTAAACTAATTCAGTGGTTTACAAAACAAGTCCAAAACGCTGTAAGCCTTGGTTTGACATTCTCATTACGTTTATAACAGCTTCCGGAATAGATTACGTGCTCACAGAAAGATCTGATAATAATGCTATTAAAAATTACATTAAAAATGGAGATAAAATGTTACAAGCTTTTATTATAACGTTTTAACAGCAATTGAATTTACAACAAAATGTTTACGTATCCATATTTGGGTAAAAATAGGTAATATTTTATTAATATTACAATGAACAGTGATATTTATTAACCCAACACTCGGAATTATTAACGATTTTATTAAAATATTTTAGCTGTTAAGGGAACTCCGCAATGGAGAATATCTTTTTACTAAAATTATTTACAGGATAGCTTTTATAAAAAAGAAGAAATCGTAAACTCTGTAAACGTAACATTGTTTCATATTCCACGGGATCCATGTAATCTAAGATGGACCATATATATATCTCATACCTAAAATTTAGTATTTAATGGTACAAGAAACAATATGGCAATTTACATTTATTTACTCGCGTAGAATTTTACTTTGTAGGATGATCTGATCTACAGATGATCACCACTTCTAACTGGACGTGACTCTTCATAGAACGAAAGTTGATGTGGCACATACGTTGAAAGGTACAGAGGTATCACTGTACTCAACTACTATAGCCCATTGAACTAAAGACTGCAGATGAGATCTAGCCAATAACAGCCAAGGTCGGGTGTGAGGCTACCCCTTCGCTAAATCATACTTTGTTCCACTGATCTCCAGCTGACTTTTTGTTAGGCTGTCAACCACAGCGGGACCATTACGTGACAACGCAGGATGTGATTAACGGAAGTCAATTGGTTCTGGGCTGTGATCTATGTCACTATGCTCCACCTTCATCTGCAGTCTGTAGTTCGTTAAACTATATATGTAGATTTATAGGCTTAGCGATTTATCGTAGCCAAAGACCATTTCTGAAACCGTAAAACTAAGACCAAGATCAAGTGCAATAGTTCAAAATATAATTCCTAATGCATTTTTAATGACATTCTATGTACATTTAAATATTTTAGTGATATTGATAACATTCACTCTAATATTTTACTTAAGAATAATAATAACTATTTAGTATTTAACATTTCACACGTATACATAGCGAAAATCTGTTAGTATGTCTAATAATCTAAATTTTTTAAAAGAAAGGGGAGGAGATTTATTTGTGAGAGATTGCACACTACTTGGATTCACCCTCCGTTACTGACAAGAGCTATCTACGAAACGAGGGTTGCAAAAAAATCATACACCAAAATTCATTGCAACGATTTTAACGCAATTAAAATTTAATACCAATATACAACAAGTAAACTAAAATAAGCTATTAAAAAAATGTGGATGCTACGGAACGTGAAGACGAAAAATAAAACCGAAAATCACACATCTGTGCAATACATTAAACCTCTCTATCTATTACTGAGTCATCCACCACTAATTCTCCAACTCCCCGATCATCCAGAATTGAAATTTAACACATTTTTTTATTAAAGACTGAATATAAAAATGTGTGTATCATTCGACAACTTTCTTCTAAAAAGTAACGTAGATTAATACATTATAATTTCAATAACTTCTGGGAGCTAAATTTCTAAAAATCGACATAGATATCTTGTTAAGTGATCTAGAAACAGTAAATCACTTTAATTTTAACCACTTACTCCAAACTTAAGTGAGTACACTAAAGCAAAATATATTTTTTTAATATTTCTCGAAGAGTTTTATTTTGGAGTTCGGCTTTACTATTCTTAAGGGGACCCGGAATGCCTATCTTCGTAATGTTAATGTAAGGAACATTTTCTCAAAAACTGTTAAGAGTTATCCTGTCCAATTTTCTTGTGGTTACTTTTCAGACTGTTCTACACCCTAAGATGTTAGTAGTTTCTGACATTAAGATGTTAGTAGCATCTTAATATATTGTTAGGAAGATAAGACTTTTTTTTTTGAAGTTACCACTTTTGAAAATCATAACTTTTTGCCTATTGAAGTGGAAAATGAATATTTAAACAAATTATTTTGCTGTAATATTAAATTAGTACATTGAAATTATGGTATGAAAAGCTGTGCAAAATCTTCATTAGCATCTATTCCTAGTTTGCTGAGAAAATGTTCCTTATGCGTCAAAAATTGCTATTTACGGGAAACAAGAAAAAATAAAAGAGAAAACATTATACGTTAAAATAATTCAATGTTATTTTTTACAGTTCAGAGGTTAATATATTATATTCACAGGTGGTCTGGTGCTAACTTAAAGTTTTAAAACAAAAAATATCGCACAAAATAAAAAAAATGTATTTATCTGTTGTCATTAAAAAAAAGAGATGTTATGCAAATGGTAACGTTTAAAAAATAACGTAAGGATTCAACATATTTTTAATTTAAAAAAAACTGCTAAACTCCCAACAAATTATACCTATATCGTTGGATGGAGAATAGCCTAGTCTGAAATTTAATAATTTGAAAAAACTGGATATGTGAAAATTTTCAATTTCGTTCGTTTCGGGTACCCTTAAAGAGAGAAAAGAAAGTGTTCTAATTAAACCCGTAAAGCAATGAACTAGTTTAGGTAATACGCTTTTCTAAGGTAATTATTTCGCGTGTAGCACGGGTGGAGTCACTAGTAAATCAAGAAATAAATTATATTATTTATTGTATAAAAATAATTTGTGTTGAACTTAATCAAGAACATAATATAAGGAAGAAAAGGTGGATAAAAATATATAAAAAATTATTTATATTATTAACTAATAGGATCACCGGATACGAACGAAGCAGACTTTTTTATTAGTCAACAAAAAATAAATAAAAATAATACCATAAAATAGATATGAATTTAATTATAAAAAAGGTTGAAAGAACTAAACAGAGATAACAACCGATTAAATGTAGAAGGAAAAATAACAAACAATAAAAGTAAGGTATCTGAAGAAGCTATAGATAGGTACCTAAATGACGAGCAGACATACTAGTTGCACGCAGAGAATAATACAGAATCAAGATGAACGTTCTACAACTTAAGCGAGTGAGCAGATACAACAAAAACAATCCGTGTGATTTGCAACAGGTCAGTCTGCATTTTTAAACTATTTAAAGCTAAAGTAACTAACAGACAACGTATACAGAAGTACCATCCGGAAACCGGTCGAAAACCAGTATAAAACAAGATTCTTTTTTAATGTTTTTCTGCAATCAATTTAGTTAATTAAAAAAGTAAATACTACTAATAAATATTCTATTAATGATATTCTAATAATATAGAAGATCATTAAATTAAAAATATTCTGTTAATGATCGAAGTTATAAATTTGAATTCGAAGTTATGAGTGATACATTACTTTCCAATCAAATGCGAACATCCATATTAAAAGCTCGGCATTTCTTAATTAAAAAAGGTATTATATGCTATCTACAATACGGTAAACTATACTTTTCATTTTTCCTAAATGATATAATGCTACTAAAACCTAAAATTTTTTAAGTGCTGGATTCGGTTTTATTAATACTATTTTATAGAATTACAAACAAAAACTTGTATAATATGTTATGTTATCTATACAAAAAATATATTCATAATACTATATACAAATGTATGAGAGTGGTAAGCAAATGGGAAAATATGTTTTAACAATAGAAAGACAATTGAAATTCTGAAAAATGTCCAAATTTTCTAAAATATGGTAAGTCTACACATTCGCGACAGAACCGTTGATATAAAAAGAATCTTTCAATTAAAATGGAAATCCATATTAAAAATTAAATAAGAGCAGTAAACCCTTATGGTTGACAGTTTTAAATGCCTTAAATTTAAATTATTCCAAAATATGACAAAGCTAATCCCTGGATGCAAAGGACAAAGAACATTAACGTTGGGACTAATTGGACGAAAAATAAAGGAATTACTGGGTTAAAGCTCATTACTTTACATCCAGTTTAAAAATATACATGTATGTAGGGTAAATGAATAAAGTAAAGAACAGAGATAGAAAATATGTATGCAAGTGATTTCTGGAAAGGTTTTGCACAATGGGGAGCCAATTTATGCAATCCACTACTCAGAGTCAGAAATACACTCGGGGCTCTATAAAGGTCACTGTTACTCTGCGCGAACAAGCAAGAAAAATGTTCAATCTCAGATTTCTGAAGTAAAAATTTTAAAAAGAAATATTTATGCAGTCAATTCACACAGTATTTTTTTGTACTTCTGACAATTACAATGAATACCAGAGTAAATATTTGATAATGTGCTAGTAAACTAACTTACATCGGGGTTATTTTTCATTTATAAATATTTTTAACTTGCGACACGTTTGCTTCGCATCCTATAATTTACAGGAAAATTTAAAAATAAAGATCGCACCACTTTTGTTTTATTTACTTTTTGAATTATCAATTTTAACGTGGATTTGCAAAATATTGTAAACTGTCGCTAAACTAAGCGTAAATATAATACAAACATTTGAAATAGTTGAAACTATCATTAATATTTTTTATGAGTACTTTTGTACTCAGGTATACCTTAAAGCTGCAAGTTTGAAAGAACCAATTTTATAGAAAGTTGCAAACGTACAAGTCGCGACGGTTGAGAAATAGCTACTAAATACAAATTGGCAGCACTTTTATTTTACCTTATGTATATTTATATAAAAAGTTTCTTCAAAATACATCTTACACTTGTAATTTTAAAAAAAAATAGTTATTTTTTCCTTTAGAGATGTAAAATTTCTAAAATCCTTCTCAGAAACAAATAGAGTAAGTTTATAGATTCGCACTTCTACAGATTTAGTTTTAAGTGAGTGACTGGATTTCACATTTTACATGGACTGGATTTTATTATTTACGTAAAAGTTTCATTAACAAACTTTTTTTCCACATTTTTGACAATTTTGGTTACTAAACGAAATAAAGGACAAACAAAAATAGCATGATATTTAAAAAAAAAGTAAATTGCCCAATAATATTAACACTATCAAAATTCAAGCTGGTTTTTTTACTCCTGATTCAGAAGATCTCCTCTCTTTTTCTTGATTGTGGTATGTTTCTACATCTAAACTGTTAAACTAAGAAACAGAAAAACAAAAATATGAAGATGCAGTCAATATAAAATTAACGAATAAACTTTATAAGAAACGAAAAATATAAAACTTTTATAACGTATAATAACCTAATACAAACAATTAAACATTTCTGAAAATTTTCAATTATTTACTATTTTTTAGGAACTGAAATAGAAAAACATTATCTCCCAGGAAATAATACTGTAGTTACAGATGGTTACTACAACTTAAAATATAAACCACAGATTTAAGAAACAGCGTCACACATTTTAAGCAATGTTTACTTAATATTTATTATTAATGATTACTTGAAAAAATTCATCAACTACAATCATGACTTAAAAGTAATCCAATCAATAAATGTAAAAAATTAGTAGTTTAATATTAATTTTTTAACGTACTTCGTGTTACGGAAAGTAAAAGAAATTATTTATTTACTTTGTTTTACACAAACAACACGCATCAATGTCACATTAAAAAAGAAAGTTGGCTGACAAGTTTATGAATGCGTGGTTTTGTGAGTTTTAAGGGAAACGTAACGGTGATAAGTCCGGGGAGGTTGTATGAGTGAGCAAAGTTATGAAGAGTGAGAGATCAATGTCAGGCAGTTACGAAATTATAAAGGGTTTCTGACATTGTATGCGATGTATGCGGGGATGTTGACAGAGCACTCTGTAGGTGACAACCCTAATGATACGTAAAGCAAATACCTTACTCTATCTCGTATTCTGAATATTTTGATATCTAAAACGGTATTTTTACAGGGAGAAACAATGAGTCAAACTCGATGGGACACTCTTTTACCATACAGTAGAAATCAACACATTTGTATATAAACCACTAATGAAAATTAATTATTTGACTAAAAAGTATTTTAACACTTTACCGAACGCCGACATTAATGGGTACTTATTAATAAACAGTAATCTGTACAATATTGCGAAAACCCTCACAGACTCATCACTAATGCGTCGTTCTCACAGTAGCGCTTGTGTCATGACACTGGAGTAATTCAAATGGTATCCAGTTCTTTTAATGTCAATGTCATAAAATAAAAGGAAACAACGGAAACATTGATGTGTGAGGGCAAATGGCTTCTACGCCCGGGGTTTCAGGTTGGATTCCCGGTCAGAGCTGGCGTTTTTTCATTTAACATTCTTCATAGTCCGTATTAGCGTCAATGTGCAAAACAGTCGGATGTAAAAAAAATATTTCTGTTTCTTATTAGATGGTTAGCCAATTAAATGACTGAATCATTTAAGAACAAAAGAGGTAGAGGTGTAAAAAACACTAATTAGAGTTATCTTCACTGAAAGTAATGAATTTCATTATAGAGCCAGAGACCATGCAGTGAATGAAGTGAAGGTGTCATTTTCAGAATGAAAAATATGTGCTTTTCAGAGGGCCTGGCATGCTGATAAGCATATTTTTAAACAACTCAGTAGAAAACAACACTATCAGTCAGGGTGACACTAACTGTTTTCATGATGATACCAAGTTGAAAGATGACAGAAGTGCCGTATAAGCACTAATGACAGCGTCGCTATATCAAAAATTTCTGAACCTTAATACCACCGTAATGACAAGGTTTTAGTAACACTGAAATAGTTCGGATGATGCCATATTTACTACATGATGATATTGAGACATCAATGTCACGGCACAAGCGTCATTGTAAGAACTAGGCTTTTTTAATTTCCCTGTCACATAGGTAGATGAAATTCAGCATATTTGTCCTTTTGGGGCTGAGTATAAAAACTTATGAATTTAAATTTTAACCGCATCCTTGTAAGTGATAAAAAAAGGCAGCTACACTGAAGAACTCTACCTAGCCGAAGAGCTACATTTAGAAAAATCGGCAAGCGTATGCTTCAACTAATTTACTATTAACAGTTTTGTATTTTGGTTACATTATAAATTTAAGGTTATTTAGAGTTAAATCTAAAAACCCCACAATCATTTTAAATTTCCTCATTTGTTGAATGTACCGGAGATTTTTTTTATTAGGCGAAACTCTAATGCAATAAAAGGTAGGAAACGTATCAAAATTTTGTGATATCTACCTCTATGTAGGTGGGTTATTACACCCAAATGAAAAACGTTATGCAAAAATGCGAACCGTTACTTTTACATGGATTGTTCAAAATCAGATAATGTCATCATACAAATATGTAATAGCTAATCTGAAATTAGCAAGGATTACAAAAGTGATTAAACATTTGCATCATAAAATCGAATCGAATGAAATCACTTTTTTGATCTATAACTAATGAGAACTCATACATAAACCACCAAAGAAGATGGTCAGTTTTATTACATGTAAACATATATTATAGTAGATGACTAATGAAAAGTAATCTGTCAATACACAGTGTTTAGTAATAAATGTATTAATCTTTGTAACTTCAAAGCGGCATGAAACATCAGATTCAAGTTTCAACATCATTAGAGTGTTAATTTTCGTTCATTTTAATTACCCATTATTCTCATAGGTGAAAAATACATAATGAAATATTTGTTAAAAATTATGAGTAATGTACGAATTACATACAATGCAATTAAATTAACCTTCTCTTTACATACACAAACCCATGCATAATTTTACAACCTCAGCTTGTAAACCCCAAACATGATTTGAATTTACTAGAATTTAACAAAAGTGATTGTTTAGATTATCTGAAATTAATTTACTTAATCGAAATATTTTATATTAAAGTAACTGAATACAGGGCAATAGTATAAGTGTTAAGGCGCAAAAATACTACCAAAAATCAGTTAGAAATTCGCTGTATTCTTTAAATATTCTGGATTTTGTAGAAATATCACAAAAGTTACTTTAAAATTTTCACAGCTAAAAGAAACAAATCACTAACAATAAAGGTGGAGTCGTGATCTATTTGCTAGGAATAACAAAAAGCCCAAACTAAAAGTGTTGTCAATAGATATTTTACTTTTTAAAAATATTATCATGCCCTTTTTGTTTTGTTCCTTATTTACCTATGGTAATATATTATTATTAGGATAATATCTAAAGGGAAAGTGTGTTCGAGAATTCTCGAGAAGAATCAAGATTTATAAGATATTAATGTAAATAATAATAGTAGTAAGTAATAAATAGGGTTTCTAAGAAATAGAAATATACCGCTAAATGGTTATATATAGTGTAGGTAAGTCTATTTTTGTACGGCTACTTTAAGGAGTTGGGTATCTATTTAGATAATATGCTCTTTTTGTAACCATTCTATTCAATTATAATGAGTGGTTTCCGATTAGTAAAAACTTGTATTTTTATTATTATACCGAAAATCTCTATCCTTCTCGTGACGTCCATAGCTTCATCTATAATATAAGGAACACACCGTTTAGAAGGAAGTTAGCCTTTGATCTGCCATCGACGAGTTTAGATCTGTCACTTAGTACATGTGTTATATTGTGTACAAATACGCCTGCGAAGAGTACCAGCGTATATTGTAGACACGTATATGCGTTGTTAACTGTGTTAAGTAGAACTTAATTTTTATTTAACGTTATTCATTTATTGTAAGTATTTTGTTATTTATTCTAAGTAATTCTGTTGCAGTAAATATTTGTAATTTATTCGTAGAATTAAGACCATTATTTGATTGAAATTTATAGTGCTTAATAAATCTTTGTTTGCGATTTTAAACGATAGTTTGTTAATTATTTAATTTATCTAAATCCCGAAACTGACCTTAGAGATAAGTGCCACAATATTGTATGCACAGTTTTAAGTGTCAAATAAAAATTTAGAACACTCACAAAAAATAAACAGATAATTAGTACGCTAATTATTTCAGTGGATGGTAAAACATTCAAGAATGAATTTAGAATTTCTGAAGAATTACTATTGAATTGAATTCAAGGATTCTTATTCTGTAGCAATTTATGAATTTACAACAAAAAATATAGAAATCGAATACAATTGTTGATTTTTGTAATTCCCTTGTCAACATATAGCTTCGGATAGAAAAGAATCCGTAAAATATTGATAGTCTATTAAATGATTGGCAGTTTAGTCATCTTCTTTTTGAGTTTATTAATTTCAAAATTTTCAACAAATTATTATCACAAATTTCTACCCAAATAAATAACAGCTAGAATAATATCAGATAAATACATTTTATAATATCTTGTTTCAAGATTTAAAATCATCTGCTACTTTGCTTCTACTACAGATTTCATTTATAGGAAAGAGAGGCATCATTGTTCATTTCCAACACATTTCATCTCTTCCGCTTCATTAAATAAGCACCCGAACATCCAATTTCTGAGATTATGTTAGGTCGTCCACCCTTTATAAAGCACATCATTTACACTCCATGTATCCATTAATCAATATATTCCGGTATAACCAAAACTTTCACTTCCTATCCATGATTCATCTAGATAACAAATGTTGACATCTTGGTTGATTACTATTTTTGCGTAATCAACAAAGTACTACGTAATAGCAGAAAACTCAATCAAAGGTTAACGCAATCGAAAGTAATCAACCTCATCACAAAACAAAACCAAATTATAAATTTTTTGCTATTTATCTTAAGTTAGGTACTTAATCATCGAATAAACATAAAATTCAAGTGAACAAATAAAATGTTAGATGTTAAATAACTTGTTTTCCAGAGGAAAACAAGTTTGCATAAGTTAAGTCCAGCAGCTACAAATTTAAAGATAAATGAGTAAATTCTTAATGTTTCAATATCATTTAATTTAAATTTCCCTAAAAGGGAGTCAGACAGGCCTATCTCTTCTATGTTATTTTCAACAATTCCGGTAAAATTTTCTCAAAAATTATAAAATAGAGAGCTATTTTTTGATTTTTATTAAAGGTAGTGTTTCCTTCTGCATATTAAGTTGAGTGGTTTTTAAATTTATCTTAAGGTTGATTTTTAACAAATTTTTTAAATAAGTGAAGACTTTTTTGTAATTTTAAACTTTATTTTTTATACGTAAAAGAGCTTTAGAAAATTAAATAATTCCAATGATAAAAAAGCATACCACTAAAATTATTAAATAAAAAAAAGAGTAACAAAATAAAAAAAAAATCAATCGGATACCTCTTTTAGTTTCTGAGAAAATTGTACCTAAAAATAAAAAATGTCCTTCTTGGGGAAACACATTTTAATTTTACATAGCAGTGTTACAGTAAATAACCATACCTTAGTGCATTCTAGTTCCATAGGCAAATAACCTCAATTACAAACAAACACTGAAGAATCTAGAGCACCATAGCCTACTAGATCAAATAATAAATTAGTAAAATAAAAGTAAAAAAATCTGGATCTCAAAATCTGGATGATAAAAAATATTGTAAAATAATGAATCATCAGAAAAGCGAAATTCCTGCATGTGACATAACATTTAAAAAAAATATAAATACTGTGACGATATCGAAGAAGAGGGTGGTGCCAGAGATTTCTAGTAATTCATAGAATGTTAAATAGTAAATAATAGAGGAACAAAGTAACAATAGGGTTAGTTATAAAAGTATATTTAAAAAGGGCCGTGTATAATAAGGTAGGATCTTTGTTGTACAACTATTTGTGAAAGAGTCGGTTGGTTAAATGTAACACCTTTTTTTCTATTGTGACTTGTTTATACTAGTTATGAAGTTTTCAGAACCAATAAAAAGGATTTTTGCATCGAAATTCTCTGTTTTTCTGAAATATCTCTTTGACGAGTGTTTATGGCGTGTGCTATCGGTACGTTAGAGGTCAACGGTTCCGAGGCATTGTATTGGTCAACTATTGTTATACAGTTTTATTGTGTATGTGCATTGTGTATAATTTTTGTGTATGTGCATTCTATATAATTGTTTGTAAGTAGTACTAAGTAAATTATTTAAGTTATTTATAGTATTACTTCATGATAATTAGTTTATTATTTATTTTGTAAATCTTTTAGTTGTAAATAAATACTTGTAATTTTAAACTTTAGTGTATTAATTATTTAATTACCTAGATCCCGAAACGGACCTTAGCGATAAGTGTCACAATACTTCTAGTTGACTTAGAAACATAATTTTGCTAGCGTTGGAAAGCAGAAATTTCAAACTACATGATGACATCAAAATCTAAAAATCGGTATTTTTTAATTTGTTTGTGTTCGACTCTCCTTAAGAAGCAAGCTAAGTTAAGAAAAACAATACACTTAAGTTGAGCGATATAACAAAGAAATTATTTTTAGAATAAATGAAGAATTATTAAGATGAAAGAAACTCAAGCTTCGAAATAAGAATTCAAGCAGTAAAAACAATTAAGGACAAACGAATACACGATTGATTATCGCAGTACTAAGTCAGTTGACACGAAAAGATTCAAGTGTTATAACCTTAAAATAATTCTAAAATTACTTTCTAACCAAACAAAAAATATTTATCGTAAATAACGTAATCAACATTTTTAGTGTTATGCGATCACAAAGATACATTTAAACGACTAATTACATCACCGTTACTAATTATTACATCAAATTAAATCTATATTTTCAATTACAGTGACATACATTATTATTGTTTTTTATTTAAATTATTAAAAGGTATTTGCAATAACTATCAGCAATTAATATGTAAACTAGAACCATAAAATACAAGGTTTGTGTGCAGAAATATAAGAAATTGCATACCTACAAATATTAATTTTATGTATTAAAACGAAATTCTTTTATGTTTCTGCTGTAGATACATTTCAAATTTAATAAGAATAAGTACTTCATTGACGTAAAGTTATTGATTTATTGAAATAATTTTTCTAACTATATATTTCAATTATTGTCCTCGTAAGAATTAGAATTTACTACATGTTGATATTGCGCTTAAATTTATTTATTTATTTTTATTGAGTGATGATGCCTACATAAGCCTTGGGCTTGTGCGTAGGTAATGATATGTGGTGATTTACAGATGAAAAATTACCAGACCTGACCGGGAATCAAACCCGGGACCCCGACATAGTAGCCAGTTGCGCTGACCACTACACCACGGGTCTGCCGTGGTGAACTGAACGTATAAACGAGGTTTTATGAATCAAGTAATTTTTTAAAAGTGTTTTTTAATTCGAACACCGTTTCAATTGATTGAATTTATATATTAAGATCCTATCGCAGTAGGGTATATCTGCAAAGTTTTAAAAAGACTGTGTATGACGATCATTTGTAATAAAATGTTTAAAATGAAAGCGATACATGAATCAAATTTAAGAGATACAGTTTTATCATACATAAATAAAGAACTGTACTATAACCAAATGTACTTTTATAGTAAAATTTAATTTTTTATTGGAATTATTTACCCATAATAATAATATATTAAATAGAAAATTTTAATACTACTGAGAGTATGTAGGCAAGGTAATGAACTAAACTCAGTTAAATAAATAAAAAAATACAACACTAAACCCAGAATCAACATTGACGTTACGAACAACTGAAAGTAAATTTTATTTATCTATAAATGAAAATAAAAATTGTAACAACTAAAAAACTGGTTTAATGGATAATGTTGTTGCAGTATTTTATTTCACAAACCGAAGAATATTTTTAGATGAAAATATTAAAATCAGTTCAAAAAAGTACAGCAATTCTAACAAAAATGTAGTTAAACCAGATATGATATTCAACAAAAAACTATTTGAGTTTCAATTTAAAAAAATCAAACTTTTATTGATGTTACACTATATAATGCTAATATTAAAATGTGATAATGCTTCAATTTTGTAGTCAACAACCTATGTTTTTCACAATGTTTAATCGTATTAAGCTAATAATAATTATACACAAAATATTAATGTTCATTCAAAGTTCAAGAATACATTATTAGATTTTAGGATACCACAACGACAAAAAGTTAAATACCTTGGACTTCACTTTGACAAGAGACTCACCTGGGCGACTCATATAAAAACCAAAAGACTGACTTTGAACTCCAAATTGAAAGAACTATTTCGACTTCTTGGACGCCGCTCTTCACTGACTCTAAAATCTAAACTATTACTATACAAAGTTTATCTCAAACCAATATGGACCTATGGACTACAAATTTATGGCACAGCTAAACCGAGCAATCTACAAAAATTACAAGCCTTTCAGTCAAAATGCCTACGTTTAATCACCTGCGCACCTTTTTATGTCAACAACAAAATTCTACATGACGACCTTAATATTCCGTTCATAAGTGAAGTAGTTAAGTCCAGCTACAGTGTTTTTCACAGAAAATTGCATGATCACCCCAACGAATTAATCACCAAACTATCGGATGCATCACTACCAGGAAATCCGCAGCGCAGGTTGAAACGTCAATGGGCCAGAGATCTTCTATAAAGTGATTTATTTTATTTTTCTTTCTTCTTTTTTTTCTTATGTTGGTATTTATCATTCATGTATCATGAACTTTATTTCATAGAACATATACCAATGGGTATCACTGTTCTTTTTCATTTATTTATTTTTATTTATTTATTTTTTTATTTTTTTTCCTTGTCATCCTTTGTTTACTGTCATCTAATTTGCTCGTTGTATCGTAGTATATAGTTGCAAATAAAGTTATTAAAGTTAAAAAAAAAAAAAAAAAAAAAAAAAAGATTTTAGGAAGTGATTTGCATATCTGTTTTACTTTTTATAATTCCGATAAAGGTATTAATTAATGTTGTAGGTTGATTAGGTAATGGGTTAGCTGGAATTGAGTAATACATATTGAGTCTCTTTTGTGGAATTCACAGAAACAGTAATTCTAAATACCGGACCGTAGGTTTTAAATAACACTTCACTACGTTATAACCAAAACACGTGCCAAACAAACAAGTAAAATTCAAAGGGGTTGGATTAACTTTTACCGCTCATTATTTTACACCAATCCAGGAAATTTACCGTTCCACAAATATTACAAAATAGTCGAATTTACGAATATGCCAGAAACATTCACAGAATTTAAAACAAAAATTAAAACCCCCATTATTTCTCTTATTTTACTGAACTTATCGCTTCACTAAACCCGCTAAAATGAAACAAAAAATTTCAATAATCACGAAGAGTTAGTATTTTTAACATGATTACCGTCCTATTTAGAGTAGGAATGAAATATTGTAGCCTGTTTATAAAGAAAAATATAAAAAAATAATAACATTTTTTTCATTTGCTTTTATCTGCTCAACAACTAGGCAATATTTTACTGTTTATAAAAAATATTCAGTAATAAAAATAATAAAAGTTTGAGCAATTTCAATGTGTTGACTTCAAAATTAATGTCCAGGGAAGAATAAAAAATGTAGTAAGAGGAAATATAGATGCTAAAAAAGGAAATAAAAATATTGACTCATTTATGTTGTTTAGTTAAATAGACTACATTGCTGATTTATTAAATTTTAAAATTTAAGTTTATTTCATATGTTTTACTTTTAATAGTGGAATGGTTTCAGAGCAATAGTGATTTTCACACGTTTATTACAATCTCAATAATAATATAATACTAGACATCAGAAAAGAACACTTACCGTAGGACTATTTAGTCATAGTTGGGTAAGTTATTTTCCTCCACTTTGTAAAATGTAAATTATTATTAACGTAGTACAGTTTTTTTTAGAAAAAATGTGCATAAATTCGATTGTAATAGTGTAATAGACAAGGAATAAGGTATTATTATTATTATTATTATTATTATTACTGTGAATATTATTACTTGAATTCCCATAAAAAAATGTGTTCACATTCAGAATGAAAAAATTCAATAATGTTACGTAACCTAATTCTAGTCAAACGCCATTATTCAATACCAATTCTAACTATAATTCATAAACGAGAAAAATAATTATTTTAATTTATAAACTATTTACCCACCGGGTTGGTCTAGCGACAAGCTACAAGTCAGCTGTGTAATAGCTGATTTTCGGAGACATAGGTTCCGTGGTTCAAATCCTGGTAAAAGTAATTACTATTTCACTGATTTGAATAACATACAGTGGTTATTGGTATAGTTTGATGGTTAGGATTCAGTAAACCATACTCCCTCAGAAATGATAGGCCTAGGTCTGTACAACACAACTACACCTCATTTACATGTAATACATATTATCCTCATCTCATTGGGTAATGGGGTAACTTATTGTTCTTAACTGAACAGATTGGAATGCACCACACATTAGGGATAAAATAAAATAAAATAAAAATATTGTTTTATTTTTAACTGCAAGTGCATGAGAATTTTTTTAACCCTTGTTTTTGATTGACTTTCTTATGCCTGCTTGATTTCTGGGGTTATATTTTCTTATCTTTACAGACGATAACTTATTTGTTAAAATAATTCTTCTTCTCCTTATCATAAGGTATTAGTTACAGACACTATTACGCTATTTAGTCCCCAAAATTAATGGTCGGCCTTCGTTTTTTTTTGATCATCCCAAGTTTCCTCCTCGTTTTTATTCTCAACCATTTTCAAAACTCAGTCCATATTCATCCTTTTAATCAGCACTAACCACCTTTTTTAGAAGTCAACTAATCTAATTAGTAAAAATAAACATATAGACTAGTTGTATCTTTTTGATTGTATTCCGCTGAAGGCAGTTTACAATAACCCGACACAGATCTCAAAAACGTCACTCCTACACTTTTAAGTCAAATAAACAAATCAGATTAGTAAACCTCATAAATGCATCTGTGATAGTACCAAATACATCACATTACGTTCCCTTAAAATTACATACATAATTTAACAGATTTTTAAAGAAATAAATAAAAATTAAAAGACTTTGATGAATAATATATAATATTGAGCTACTTACTGTATGCATATATACTTATATTAATGTATGTACAATTCTAAGTGTGGGTTGTACTGTTTAAAATTAAAATAAAGGAACAGAAAAAATGATAAAGTAGTGGAAGAAGGGAGGCGGTACAAGACCCTCGAGAGGATTATAATGAAAAATTCACTCTTTTCCATCTTGCGTTAAAATAAATATTTACCTTCTCATAACATAAATGCATAAAAGTGGAATAAATATATTCCAGTGAATTAGTTGCGCTTCGTTCCTGAGTACACAGACGTTGAACCATATAAAAAGATGAAGAATAAGTGTACAAGAAAACACAGAACGTTAAATAAAAATGAGAGAAAATTTAGTTACAATGTTTATTTGTATTGATACTCTATTATTATGTACCTAACAATTGGTTGTGAAATAAAATTTACGACAACGTCACAAATTATACATAGAATTTAGTTTATTTCCTGAACGAATCCGTTATTGACATTAAAACAACAAAGCGATTTCCAAAAAAATTATTTAACAATCTTTATCGACTCTTTATCAGAGACGCCAACGTAAGGCTCATCCTGAACATCATTTACTCCTAACCTACCATTCTTTCTCAAGCCTTATCCTCCGACAAACAATCTCTCACCAGAAAAACTTCGATCTCCCTCTCCCTCGCCTCGTCTCTAGCAACCGTAACTTAAGGATCTACCTGGAAGCACTCTCCTCATGTGCCCAAACCAGTTCAATATTTTGAACTCTACTGTTTCCACAATACTGGCATCAACTCCAGCTCTAATCCGGTTAACTTCATTTTTAAATTTGTGCAATCTCGTGATATAAATCCGAAGCCGATGGTTCAGCTCCATTTCATCCGGGTGCTTTGCATTTCTGTTTGTTCGGAAAATTGACGGAAAACTGCTAAACTAAATTTGGATACGGAATAAATCATTCATTTTGGATTACGAAATGACAAAATTCCGCTAAAATTAATGCATATATAAATACGTTACCGCTCTAGCGTCCGTAATATTCATCCGATTTCAATTAAACTCAGAACTTAGAGTTTTTTTTTAAACGTAAAATCATAAAGAATTCCATAATTATTAGAAAATATTTCGTAACAAAAGTTGTAGCGATTGTATTCTTTCAATATAGTTCATAGACTTGTTAGATTACGGAGAACCGGAAATCGAAAGATTTTGGATTTGAGTCTTAAAAGTCTGGAAAATGTTTGAACGGTTCAAACTTCCGATACTGTTCCGGATGCCAGAATAATCGTTAATAATGAAACTGTTGATAAAATAAACTAAACGACAAGAAGAGCACTGAAAATCTGCTTAGTTTGCGCAGCTCCTAGGTTAGAATTTTTATTTGATAACCTAATTTCAGAAGTGGATCATAAAATAAATAGATTTAATTCAGTAAATGAAACTTTTAAAAATTAATACATTCATAGCGGGATTAGGAGGAAACTCGATAAAGTAAATACTGAGCGAAGTAAATTACAAAATATTCATATACCGAATAATAATTACTTTATTCAGAAATTAGAAATGAAAATAACAGTAAAGGTTGACCATGCTGTTTGTCGAGTTATGAATAAACAATGAATCTAAGCTTAGAATGGTGTAGTGTACAGTGTAGTGCCAACTGTCAGATGTTTATTTCAGTAGGGTTTCTGTACCCCGATACAAGTTTCTCTACCGTAACGTGTTATGTGCATTCGTATACTATATATATAGAACGGTGCACTATTATAGAAGGAACAAACCAACGGTTGTATATTAGTGGAAAGTATAGAAGTTGGTTGGTGTTATACCCAAACCATAATCTAAAACTTTATAATAAGTTGGCTCGGTACTGTAACCTCACTCTCTACGACGGTATCCTCGTTCTCCTTCTAAAATGTTACTATCCCTTCTTTCCCCTAACAAAACAATCCAACGACCCATTTCACGAAATCTCGAATCCGCAAACCTACCCACAATCTCATACTCAGAAAATGTTTATCTACAATGCTCCGGATTCAACATACTGAATAATTTACACACGGAAAATAACACAATAACACTGTCTTATTCTTCTTTCTTTGTTATCATTTGTTGTAGTATAATACGTATTTCAAAATTTCTTACCGGTACACCGCTTAGGAGCCGAATAGCGCTGATTTTGGTAAAGCCTGACAAAACTACATAAAATATACAAGTAGTTCATTATCAAGATTAAATTCACACGAAAAGAATGCTCCTAACAGGTAGAAAAACAAAAATGAGTAAAATGGAGTTGTAAGTGACTGACAGTTTACGCTACCAAACGGTTTGAACATACTTTCAACGCGTGAACAAAAAATGGATACATTAAAAGCACTTTAACCAAACCCAGTCTTAGTGTACGAGTAATATTAATACATAGTTAGTGAATACAGTATGTCTTTAATTAGGAGTAAACGATGAATAAATTGACAATTTATATTAGAATAGGTTATCATACGATCAAAGTTACCATAAAAAATAATACGTTATAAGTAATAGGTTAATTATGAAGAGTAGAAAACAAAATAAATTTGATGAAAAACATTTGAAAGAAAGCCAATGTGCTAGGACACATCGACGTATGTAATGGTTTTTTGTGTATATGCACTTACACTTTAATTAGCCCATAACAGGCAGGTCGAGTGTAAAATTATTTGCACTCGATCTGCTAGCTACAGGGCTACAAAAATAATTATGTTTCTTGTCACCTGGTCATCCATGTATGTCATTGATATTTATGATTGAAGCATTTAAGAACAGAAGAAGTAGAGGTATAGAAGACGTTAGTCAGAGTTATCTCCTCTGAGAGTAATGAATTTCATTATATAGCACAGACATTGTGATGAATGACGTAAAGGTGTTATTTGTATGGTGGAAAGTAAAAGGTTCTCATAGGCCTGGCATACTGATAAGCATACTTTTCCACTCAGTGAGCAAGGTATAAATAAACCACCTCACTCTTCATTCTGCTTAGTAAAGCCTCTACAGGTTCAAACCAGCCTTTCGGCTGATGATCTAAACAATAGGCTATAACACTTTACGTTTACGTAGTTGTTTGTATTGTGTTAACTGGTTTTAATGTTCTCTAACATTCTGTTTGGACCTTTCTAAAAGGCTAGCTTAGCGACCTGTAAGTAGGTGTGCACTAATCAATCCTTGACGAATTTGGTTCGAGAACTTCTATTCTTAAGTTAAAGTCTCTTGTTCTTCAGATTCGATATCTTGTTATTTTTTTAAAATAACGAATCGTACTTTTGATAACGTAAACATAAACAAAGAGAGTAACGTTAATACAACGATTAGTTAAAGACACAGAAATAAGATGTCCATGAATAAAACTTACATACAGTTTGAAAAGAGGTTTAAGCTATTACGAAATTAAGACATTGATGGAAAATATAAATTGCAGATAGCCTAAGAACAAAGGTGCAACGATGACGATGGATCATAAAAAATATAAAAATAGTTCTATGATGCAGGGTCAGTAAAAACGCTAAACAGAATGCAGATGGAACCAATAAATTTCTGCAAAAAAACTCAATATTTTAAAACAAAATTATTTTTGTTTGCAAGATTCCTTACTACTAATTGCAGAAGTAGTTAAGAAATCTGTAGAATGATGTCCAGATTATAGGCAAATGTTCGTAACAAAACAATTTAAAAAAATGTGTAAATAAAGGAAATCAATATTTTAAAATGTATAACTTTTACTACAATATTATTTTAAAAATATTGTCCTGAATAAATATGAGACGTGTGCATATGTGTAAAATATTGCAAAAGAAAACACCAATACAATTTTTTTGAAATATTAATAAGTTACATATTTCACTAATATAAAGACTTGGAAGAGATTATTTATAGAGTGGTCTAGATTTATTTCTATAGAAATACCATGAAAACTGTTATGACGTGGATCACATAATTATTTAATTGTTACTCTTTTGTTTTATGAATTTTTATAGAGATCGCTCAACTAAAGGGTTATTCTGAACGCAACAGATAATATTTTGAGAAACAAGTAGGGCATTAGAAATGGAAAAAACATTTCACAAAATGTATACAAAATAATATAATAATTCGAATAGATGAACGCTTGAATAGATGGATGCTCGTAAACAAGGTTCATAAACAAAATAACTTTACAAAATAAAAGTGAATAGGTAAAGATCTACCATCTTAGCTTTTTATTATTAAAGTTTTCCACTGCAATTGTTTTTCATATTCTAGAACTGATACCTAAGATAAAACTGAAACACGAAAGCGATTTTATGAGACAGAGGGCAAAATCGAATAGCGTGTCCTCAGATAATAACTGTTAAACAACCTCAACTCATTCACTTTCTTAGCAGAGAAACATTCTATGAAGAATGATACAACTGCACAAAGAAATAATTACTGTTTTAGTATTGTTTACTTACTTATTTATAAAAAAAACTTTTAACTATTTCCATCAAAAAAGATTACAGTACAGTTCAATGGAAGTAAATAAATAGAATAATGTCATGATATTTTGCGTTAGAATAATGTAATATTTTAGGTGATTAAGTAGGTTGAGAACTGGTTTCAGAAAACCAATTAGTTGTATAAAAAGAACTTTGGTTGGAGCGAATCGTAGAAACCTGATAATTTTTACCTGACACACGTAACGTACTAGAACCAAATACCGTGTCCGTAATGAAACTACTCTGTACATTCTGTTTCGCTTACAAGATTACTCATCTTTACTTAGAAAATAACAAAACAGAATAAAATTTGCTATAGAAAACAGTAAATTATTATCACATTTGTGGCACAATAATTAACGTGCTAGGCTGTCAAAGTCCCAGGTTTTATTCCTGACTAGAGTCTAAAAATTGTTACATGTTCAAACCAACCATTCCATAACCCACAATAATCGCTAATGAACAAGCTGTTGGTGTGATTTAAATTAAAAAACGAAAAGAATAAAAAGAATAAATTTGAACCTTTTTTTTAATACTATTCTCAATTATTGAAATAATCTCTAAATGGTTTCCTTACACATGGTTTTGAATAGAAATGATTTGGGACTACAGCCACTTATGTTTAGAGTTGCATCACGATTGGTGATAAGCGAATATATTAAAGTATAAATCAGTGAACAGATAACACATGGCTGTTTTACAGAAACAAATTTTACTAATGGTTAAAAATTAGCCCACTTAATTTTAACAATAATACTAAAATGATAAAATATCATTTACTAATATTAATATTTCTTCATCGCAGGCTCACAAAATAAATTATAAAAATTAAATAGCATTTAAAACAAACTGTCACTACACATCTGCCTTTTTACTAAACTTAAGTAGGCACTCAAAATAATAATTTGTGACTAATTAGAATTATGGCATGAATATTATAAAAATTACAATATTAGTAAATAATTTGTAATAATTAATTTCAAGTGTTTTATCTCTAAAAGCGAAGTGGACTTTTAGATATTACTCAGTAAAAAAATATATCCTATATAATTTTTATGTACCACTTATCTAAAAAAATCAAAACCATATGACATATATATATATATATATATATATATATACATGTTTAATCCCTAATGTGTGTATGTTGCAATCTGTTCAATTTAGAACAGTAAGTAACCCCATGACCCAATGAGATGGGGATGATATGTATGACGTGTAAATGAGGTGTAGCTTGTACAGATTTAGGCCGACCATTCCTGAGAGAGTATGGTTAATTGAACCCCAACCATCAAAGTACACCGGTAACCGCTGTCTAGCATTCAAATCCGTATAAAAGTAACTACCTTTACTAGGACTTGAACCAGGAACCTTCGTCTCCGAAAATCAGCTGTTAAACAGCAGATTTTGGCGACGACTTTACCTCTAGACCAACCCGGTGTGTCGACAAAAATATTGTAGTCAGTTTAATGAACAGATTCATAAAACATATTACGCTAATTAGATCAAAATAAACTTGATCGGTCAATAGAATTCAATCAAAGGGTATTTATTTAGATAAATTGTAACAATTTAATTTTATATGAATATTTGAGTTATCGAAATTTGAGTTTGTGTAATTTAATTATACTTATATTAATTTATTCAATAACTTTAATGTAGGCGTTGAACTAATTACATCTACTGAATTATTTCCACGAAACATTCCGCAGATGTTTAGAAAATTCTAAATATTTATCTAAATATTTAGATAATAAAATTTATGAAAACACTATAATAATATAAATTTGTTTGACTTTACCAGGAGTTATTTTATTATACCTGTCCAGGAAGAATAAAAAAACTTATTTTTTAGTTTATTATATTTGTCTACGGCCGGCAGTCATGTTTGTAAGTTAGGCTTTGTGTTAGGGTTTGTATGTTCTATCGTTTTGCTATACATTATCTGGATTTATCTAGCGTAGAATACTAAGTATTGTTATATTTCTTTGGGTTCTATATTGTTTTGCTATTGTTAATTTCACCACTTTAATACATTTTTGTATGTTTGCTGGTATATACCGGGTGTCCCACGGAATTTGAACCATAGGGAAATAGCATTGATTTTCATTACTTTGTTAATGTTTTCTTCCCACAAATGAATGAAGACTTGTTATATCAGAAATCATTAAAAAATGTTTAGACTTTTTATATAAATATCAATTTTGATACATTTTAAGCTGTATTTTAGCTTAAAATACAGAAATACTTAAATTTGTAATCATTTTCTATTTAAGTATTGTAAATTTTATCAATTTGCCGCATTGTATATTTTGAGTAATGGTAATGTTCTGGTGTAGATATATAAAGACAGGTGAGTCGAATCCATCTTCGGTAAAATTTTTTATAGTTAGAAAATAGTTGAAATAATATAAACAATTAATTGTTTCTTTATTTTTTAATTTTGAAAATTTTGTTTTATCATCTAAAATTATTGCAACAATCAGCTGTCTATAAAAATCAAAAGTAGCTGAACCGTTACGCTGTACAGCTTAAAATGTATCAAAATTTATATTTTTTCAAAAGGTCTAAACATTTTCTAACGATTCCTGATTGTAACAAGGTTTCATTTATTTGTGGGAAGAAAATATTAACAAACTAATGAAAATCAATGCTACTTCCCTATGGTCAAATTCCACGGGACACCCGATATAAGCAGCCCAGCTGTTTTTTTCAAGTTTAATATTTGATTGGACAGTGGTGAATTAAAGCCAATATTATTTGAAAAGTTCAGTTTTGTACATAACGGCGTGGCGGTGCAAATGCTTAGTAAATTTTCGTAACGAGCATTAATTATTTCTAAGAAATAAAATTGTTTTGATTACCAAATGAAAAATTAGTTACCGATGGTAAATGCCCATAATAAGTGTATTATATGTAGTAACGTTAAGCTTAGTTTAAGTTTGTAATAACATTTTTCTAATAAATTTACTCTACTATTAAGTTAAGTAAAGAAAAGGAAGTTTTATCGTTTATTAATAACCAGATCTAAAAGAACTTGAAATAAGTGTTACAATATATTAAATTCAACAACATAAAGTAAAATAATAATTTACTGCATAAAGTAAGAAAAATTCAAAAACAAAATTAGTATTCATAATTCTTTATTATGAAAACAGTATTCCTAATAAAAAAATCCAGAAAAATATTAAATTTTACCTATATAAAACGTTTTTACACTGACCGACAGAGTTCAAATTACCAATATCAAATAAACTCAACATTAGAAAATACAAATTTTATTACTTTGCAACACGCGCAACCTTTCACGAACCTTTCATTCCCGGTTTAACTTCTTCAGACTTTACTTAAACAATAACAAGTGTTATCCTTTATTTACATTCTGAATAATACAAATCGATTGAGAAAAGGTTTTCTGTTTTACTGATCACAAACTTCATTCAATATGACTATTTGAGCTGAAACAATTAATAATTTTTGGTATTAAGTAATTTTAATAATTTCCTACAAATGCTTAAAAGTATTTAAAAGCCACGAAACGACCTGGTCACGAAAAATGTAACAATGAAGTTGAATTGTTATTGTGACTTTTTAAACGGCTGAGGAAAAATGTACGACGAATAAGGCCTACATTGTGGGAAGACTAAAACTCACGCTTCAATGAAAACAAAGTTTTTGACCAAAAGCTATAAGGATATTGTCAATCACTCTTCATATTCGACAGATTTAGGCCCCTGTGACTTTGCTCTGTCCCAAAAATGCAATTTCACATTAACGGTCACCATTTAGACACTGTAAGAAGAAATTCGTACAAAACTGCAGGAGGTGCTTGACAGTCTTCAGGAAAAGAGTATTGCGACACTTACAGACATCGAAAAACTGCTAGATTCGTTGTATTGATTCACAGGAAGACTACTTAAAGGAGATGGGAGATATTAGTAGCCTAGGTAACAAAAAATAAATAAAAAATAAACCTAGTCCGAGAAATTTCTGATAGTACCTCGTATTGAAAGATTCTTCTCCTTATATCTTTGTACTGCATCTAAACGGCCAAGAGTAATATTTATAAGATATTTACATAAACATTAAATAACTTTGATTTGTTAGACATGTATAAAAATAAAAAAGAACTGGAATAACTAGACACAAACGCCTTAAGTGTTATTTAAATTTAAAGTACTCTGTAATCATTACAAGTACATGGTTACACAATGTTACATAATTAATAAATTCTATAAAAAACTGACAGCAAACATAAAAGTTTGAGTTGACGTAATTATTCAAATAATGCAAAAAGCAATTTAGTGCTATTAGTTAGGTTAGTTTTAGCAAATTACAGAAAATTTCTTCGTTAATGTGCAGAATTTTATGTATGCTACGTATAGTCTATCTATTGAACTTCAAGTAAATTTGAAATTAAAACTTTACGTAGTTGATTCTGAGTAGAAGAATATTAATTGAATAGAAATTATTCAACAGAATGACGCTAAAAATTCAAATAAACAAAAATACTCCCAATAATAAAGAGCTTTAATTCTTTTTGTTTGTATCTCGGTAGAAATATATTTTATAAATCTTAAAAAAATTCATATGTAGAAATTATACATGTTATCGATTATGTTATCCCATGTGGTCTAGTGGCTAGGATATCTGGCTTTCACCCAGAAGGCCCGGGTTCGATTCCCGGCATGGGAATATTTTTTTATTCTTTAACATAATCCTACAAAATTTATTTACATAATTTTATTGCGGAAAATATTATTGTTTCGCATTAAATAAATAATTAAATTACAACAGGTTTTTTATTAAAAAGAGATAAAGAGTCATTAATAATAGAAGTAAAAAAAAAAGTTCCCATGCCGGGAATCGAACCCGGGCCTTCTGGGTGAAAGCCAGATATCCTAGCCACTAGACCACATGGGATAACGTAATGGCTCAGACATTAATGTTAACATATTAGTGACATCCGAATTGCACACTGTTACACAAAAATTATTACCGTTATGTTCTGTTTGATAATGGGTGGTATTTAATATTTCATACTGTCTTGATACTAGAAAGTGACTGCACGTGACAATACAATGTATTAATCAAAAACACAGATGATTATAAATTAGTTGTATGATTATTAATTTTAAAGTGGTTTCAGGCATCGTAATCTACTAATTTTTGTGGCTTTTATTTTGTTATTGGGAAGTTTTATTATTGACAATTACCACTTTGATCGCCGCTCTTGTTGTATTTTTTTGCTTGAAGTATGTACTATATGTGAATTTGAACGAGGAACCTCAAGTAATTTATATTCGTGCGTAGCTTTCAGATAGTCACCACATATAATTCGCTCAACAAATGTTACTTAACAATTTTAAGTTTTTTTCACCAGCTAGCCCGAACTCTGCTAGCCCAAAGGCGTAATCAATTTAAAACAAACATTTTTGATTGACAATTGAATCAGTCGTTTCAGAAAGCCTATAAGCAAAAGTGTTCCTTTTTTGCTTTATTTCACTTTTGGACTGATTGAAAGTAAAAACACATCGCCTGCAAAAGTCGCATATGTCTGAGCTTTCCTCAAATAATATATTACTAAGAAACAGTATTTTAAAGATTTTATTTCAGTTTAAGACAACGAAAATAAATTTTATTTTGACACTTAAGCACTACAATCCAGAGGATGAGAACACTAAAAGTTTCTATCCATTTTTTTTTTTTTGGAGATAACCACTGTGGGTAAGATGACGAAAACTTGGAAGTTTCTGCAAACCAACATTTTTCTAAAAAGTCAAGAATTTCAATTATTATTTTTATGAAAAGATTGCTTAAGTAATTCATGTAAACTAATATGATAAATTTTATTATTGTTATTATACAATATAATTTGTTTTGGTCATTTAATAAAGCATTTTATACAGAAATAACATAAATCATCAATTGGAACTTTTTTACTTCAAGAACACCACAAGTCAAAATTTTCAATTTTTTTACTTATAGGCCTATACACGAAAAATAAAGTACACAGACTTTATTAAAGGAAACAGTCCACAAAATACATTTTTTAATGATTTTTTTAATTAAAAAAAGTAAATTAGTAGTTTTTTAAGGCCCCATAAGTTAAATATTTTTTTCACTTATGGGCTTTTTGAAATGAATTGTTACAATTAAACATTTTTTATTTTATGTATATTAACCATACGAGTTAACGTTTACTGAAAAAATTATTTTGTAAGAATTTTAAAAAAGTTTGTAAATACTAAGTAAAAACATACCGCTGAAAAATACCGGTATTAGGAACCTGTAGCTTATATACCGACAAAATATTTTGTATTTGAATTTTCGATTCGTGTTCTAAAAATACTTTACGATTTTTACAAATATCTCAGCTACAAGGAATGACAGATAGGCCAATCCAATATTACAAACCTGCTCTACAAAGAGGTAGGCCTACAATGAGAAGCACTGTAGTATTCAGAATACAGTTCTTCCTTGTATAGCAAAGCTTGGTTGAGACGTCTCATTTCCAAATCTTTATAACGAATGAAAACCAAAAATTATAAAAAAATATTTATTTTTTTTATGAATGTATTTTACTCCACTGACAGGTAGGCCTAGTTTGGCAATTCTAATTTTCTTTTTTAACGATATTTATATTCGTAACTAAACAAAATTAAGGCATTAGTATATACCAAACACAAAAACAAAAACGTAACGTCACGTATTTAAAAATCAACTTAACTTGAAAATTTCAACTGCCATTTTACAAATTACTTTTACAGTTTGAATTTTCAGTATGTTTTTAGTTCAAATTAATTTTAAAAACACGAAAGAAAACTTAAACTCAAGTTGCTACAGTCGAAGTGTTACAGACAATATTTGTACTCTATGTTTTTATGACGAATGAACATAAGCATTCGAAAAAACTTAAAAAATGAGGTAATACTGTTCTAAACTGAGGCAGCCAGTGTCAGTTAGCTACACACTCACCCGCCTATTGAATTAAAAAGGATAGGCCTACATAATGACATGCTTAACATAAATACAAAGATGAGAATTCTGCGCAGCTAAGTATTTTGTAAAATTTTATAATCGTGGAAGCAGGAAGTAAAATGTTGGAAGCGTTCGAGATATGTCTCTTTTGCAGGATGTTATAGAGTATCATCCACGGACCGTATTACAAATCTGGAGATTCTTGAAGCCCGAAATCTCCGATACCTAATAATATTTTGCAAAATGAAAGAAAATAGCAACTACTCCAAATCATATCACAAGGAAAAATACTTGATAAAAGTAATGTGAGAAGAAGAACGATGTCATGGCCAAAAATTGTTAGAAACTGGTATTCCATGACAACGAACCTTTCAGAACGGTAAGCAACAAAATAGTGATAGCTAATATGTATACTATTAGCGATACTAATATGTATAGTTAATATGTATATGTAGAGCTGATTACCAAGATCCCAAACGAATAGAAATCATATAACAAGAAATATATATGAATTACTGGAACACCAAAAAATTACGGCGTTTTTATATTCTTTAGTTTTTGCGACAATTACGTGGTAATCCCCACAGAAGACTCAAGCGCCCATGCTACAGCGATTTTAACATCAAGATTTTAGAAGTACTACATAATTTTCTTATAGTCTTAAATTTGCTACTCACTCTTCTAAAATAAAAAATATATAAAGAAATAAACCAAAATATTATTATATAATTAGGTAAAAAATTTGTGTCACTACAACTTCAGTCTTTTTTTTCTGACAAATCTTGGGCTCATGTAAGTAAGCATATTTGAACCATGAGGGCAAATTGAGAATAAATTGAAAATAAATAATAATTTAAGACGGTAAATCAAGTTGGGGAACTTTGGTAAATATAAATAAAAAACACTTAAAAAACTAATATGAATCGGCTAATGGAAGTGGTCAGGAAAAAAATTGTGCAAATGAAGTATCAAAATTAAATTTTTTAAAAATAATGCTTTAATTTTTGTTTTGAAGTAAGTTTTTCTTTGAATTATACATGTTTTCAAAAACAACCTTAAACCGGAAAGGACTTAATAAGTCGTTTTAAATTTAATTGTTAATATCAGTATCAATCAGTCATTAATAAAGATATTTTGTGTGAGAAAGAATTTAGTTATATTCATTAATTAACTTCTTTATATAATCTAATTCTAGAAACTATGTTCCAATTAAGGTAAAACAATAATAATTCCTTTTGATTATCGTAAAATCTACGTAATCTACAAGTAAGGAATAAGAATTTAGAAACAAACAGTAATTTTATTAAAAAAACACGTGTAAGTAAATATTTGGTTACGCAACACAATTAATCAGTATAAAAGGAACATTTTAAAAATTCAATAGGAATTAATTTTAATCAGGTTTCATTGGAATCAAGCAATTGAACGTAGAGACGATAGAAAAGTCAGTGTTTTATTCAATCGTTATGATGAATCACAATTGAGAAATAAAACAGAAAAAGAAACAGAAATGAGTACAATCGTGGGAAACCAAACCAGTTGACTGTCAACGACAAAAGACGTAAGAGAAGAAATCCTTAATGAACCCTGTGCAACTAATGCTGAAACCCCCTTTTTTCTTTTCTTCCTTCTTCCTAGAATATAAATCAAGTGTTTTATATAAATACATAAAAATTAATTTATGAGTATGCTGTGTGCTGTGGGAAGTAGTATATGGGTACATTCAGGTGTTTAAATAAGTATTTCTTCTTTAGGATTACTGCTTTGGTGTAACAATTGATATCTATGACTGAGAGTCCTTCTTCGAGTACAGTTAGGAAACATTAGGAAGTGAAGAAAAAGTGACAAGTGTTCTTAATATGTTTAATAAATTTAGAGAATAATATACAACTTCAGAAATTAAGCGAATACAAGCATTTAGGTACATCTGAATTCACTGGTGTATCCGTTTTAAGTATTGAAAGATAGTTTTAGAATCATACACTAAACCAATATTTCTGTATTTTGCGATTAGAACTTAATTAGGTGCGTAGTAGCTGACAAGTACGTTTGTGTGCACCCTACTCATACTGCTCCGCCCATTACCTGGTTTCTTTACTTCAGGTCTCAACTTAAGAAATATGAACTATTAAAAAAAATAGTCATTTCTTCTCTTAAATTCACACTATTACACAAATAACTTGAATTGCATGTACCTTTGCTGTCTAAATATAAACCAATGAATATTTTAATTTTAACCATCATTTCTTTGTAAGGTTAAATACATTAAAATATGTAATTTTTCACTAACAATTTGTTCAAGTGCATCCAGGAATGACTTCTTTCATTTTTAAGCTCTATGATTAAACCTGCGGAATCCTTCCTTATAATCAACAAGTCGAAGAATTTTCCCTTATTTGTTGAATACCGCTCTCTACTTCACTAAATTCTTCATCGTTGAAGCAAATGCAACTACCTGATTTTGCATTGTCGTTCGCTTTTCGGAAGCCCTTTTTTCTTGAACAGTTTTAAGATACATTTTCCAAATTCTTTTAAACTCTTTTTTTAAATTTGTAAATTCTTCACCGATTCAACGTATGAACAAATTACTGCATCGGAAACTAAAACTTTTAGTTTGAAAAAATCTAAATCGTGGAAATTTTTCAGTCTCTTTTTTTTAATTTCTTTATTAGGAATAACTACATTGTACATAACTCTATCTTTGAAGGTGTATGCATTTACGATTGTGAATTAGCGTAAGTCCAGTAAAAAGTTTATATACGAATTTGCACCCATTTAACTTATTTCCTGATATTCTAACGCAGAAACTAGTGTTCGCAAGCGTACCACATGATCGATATTTAATTTAACAACGGAAATAATTTGTGCATAATTCCTCATAATTACTGACATATTTTTTCATATACTATATCAGATAAACATAATTTTCTTAATTTAATGTGATAATCTGGTTCCGCTAAAAAATGTTTAAATTCTTTGCTCCCTAAATAATTTACAATAGACCACACATTAAAATTACGTATATTTAAACCTAACACCCTGTAGTCATTGTACAATACGTCTATATTTTCATGATATCTTCTTCCAACCCAAGTTTTACCCACAATTTAAGCAACTCTTCGTTTGTAAACCCAAAATAATACTTAAAAGGGTGAATTTCCCCAAATTTAAAATATCTAATATTATTTACTCCTCCCAAGATCACACACAGCCGTGAATCA
Organism: Catonia carolina; assembly: GCA_035578175.1. Classification (NCBI taxonomy): domain Eukaryota; kingdom Metazoa; phylum Arthropoda; class Insecta; order Hemiptera; family Achilidae; genus Catonia; species Catonia carolina. The sequence goes on from JAQMRL010000002.1 coordinate 91,474,481, forward strand.
GTGCTCTTTCAATATATTTATTTGACTGTAGAAATTTTTAATGAATTTTGTTGAATGAACTCTATAATTGCTTCGGCATCATAACCAAAATTAAAAATAGCATCCTGAACTGGCTTAACGATTTCGTCTATAAGGACAATCACCCTTTTCTTGAAATGAATGAAATGCATATGGGACAGTTCATTATATCTTTTAAATCCGATTCACTTAAAACTTAATTCACCGACAATCTTTTATCGGGTCTATAAAAAGCAATCTTCGATAAATTCGTTTGTACAATTATACATCGTGGATTCCAGTCTAGTTATTCCCGATGCTTTTGCTCTCGAATCGTTATATGCGTTTCCTAGACGCTTATCTTTAAAATTATTATCAGGGATTCAAGTGAATGTCAACAAGTGATGGTTTTACTTTCTGATATCTTTTCTCTTGAAATATTTTTGTGATACCTTCACAAACCTTTTAGTTTCTCTGTTTGTTTTCTCTTTAAATATTTCTGATGTTTTCTCTTGAAATTGGTTTTTTTCTGATGTTTTGACTTTGATTTCAAGAGATTTCTTGACAATTTGTTTTCTTTAAATTGCGATTTCTGATATTTTATCTTGGTTGCCTTTTATCAGGGATTAAGTGAATGTTATAAACGTACACATATACTACTGTGGGGTATTGTATTGTCGTACTACCACCATGTTCAAAACCAAACAACATAATTACATAATAAATAAAACGACATTACTTAAAAAACCTGAAGGACTAATACCTGAATTCATGATCGGGAGGACATTGATAACATTCAGTAAAATGAAAAAAAAACACAAACATAAAATTTAACTGATGTTAATACCCTACACGTATCGTTATTTCATTTCCAATTATAGAGATACAAGTGGGAAATTATACAGTAAATTAAATAAATCACATGCTATATTAAACGAATCTTGACATTATATTTAATTCCATTCCACTATTCAATTAAATTGAAAATATGTTCTTTATAGCATGTGATACGAATACGCTACATATATTATTCAGAAGCATAAAAAGCTTTGCATTTTTTTTTGAAAATTTAGTCTTTTCACAATCAAGGATAAGGCTTCCGCCTGTTCCGACTCACAACAGCGACAAAATATTGAATTCGAGTCATCTCTGGCGTGGCCTCCCAGCACCTCTCCCCCTACGGTCTGTATTGCAAAACACTGAGAGGGATCCCTCCCTCAGGCATTCTCTCAACGTCCCTGAAAATTTAGTATCTGTATTATCTATATTAGTCCGTTGTCATACATTTCGTATTCATCAAACGAAAAAGTACAGTAAGCTTTTAAAAACACACTTTTGTAATAAATTACACATGAAAAATTATAATTTATGAATAACTTTTTATAAGGTCACAATAAAAGGTGTCTATTCCACTTTTATACTTTTTAATTTTCTTTGTATTCACCATTTTGTAGTTACCATGAACAAATACATTTTTATTATGTAATTTTTTTATTTAATTTGTTGTATAAACAGTTCTAAATCTAAAATTAGAAAGTCAGATATAGAGAGAATTGAAGTAAAAATGTTTTATGGACGGATGACTATCGAATGACTAAAGCTGGTTATCGTATGGACCATGAGGACAACGTAATGTTGGTTTCCCTAGAAGATAATGAGTTAGTAAAATATGAAATTGGGATTGATATTAAGATATAGTACTTAGGTCGAAAGTGGCGGCGGAGAAGTGTTGAACCAGAGTGAGATTATTTTCAAAAATATTTACGACATATTTTAAATAAATTTCTTGGTTTTGTTGTGATTAATTAATCTGATGATTACAGTAAATATAACAATTTTTTAAAAATATATAATAGATACTAATTTACATTTGAATTTTATTTTAGTTTGTCTTATTTTATAACAGAATAGGGTCCAAAGATAGCCTATTATAGTCTGATTCTAACGTCAAAAAATCTGGAGTGAAACACTCACACGACTTTCTTTGCCAATGTAAATAATGAAAAATATAATCTACCATTCATTATTAGAAAACATGTAAAATGAAAAACATAATCTATTTTTAATGATGTGTAAATGACGCAAAAATAAAACCAATCTCGGTTCAACGTATCAATCACTAATTGACACTAAAATAGCTGAGTAGAAAAAAATTGCTTGAATTAAAAGTTGTACGTTTTTTGTTTTATGTAACTTTAATTATAAACTTTTGTCACGAAATTCGTACTAAGGCTGCAATCTTAAAAAATCAATTTTTGTACTAGAACATAGCATCCTAAAGAATTTCAGCAGACATGGCGACTACCCTACCTAGTAGAGAATAAAAATGTAATTAATGAGGCAATTAATATAAAAACCGTAGTAACTGTTTTGAGAAAAACGGAAAAAAGTGAAAAATCGCTCGAATAAACTACTACTTACGGTTCAACTTCGTACGCTATGCTGTTCTTGAGAGCTTTTGTTTTCACAGACACACAAACACGCGCGCGCGCACACACACACACACACACACACACAAACACACACCAATCGCTAAAAACATTTTTTAGGTTCAGAGGGCCTAAAAACTTGTATATCTGATGAAAATTTGACATGCAAACAATACTTTCCTTCCCAATATATTCACACAGGGCAAGAGAAAGTAAAAATGCTAATAAAACTCCACCACTTATAATTTATACGAGTATATAAGTCTTGTGTAACGATCTACTTAATGTAACAATAATTTGACTTGCACTTAACTTAAAAAACAATTCGACTAAATGATTAAGGATATATGTTTTAAGTAAAAAACAAAAAGAAAACTGGGAAGAGGATTTAGTAAATTTACATTTTTTAATTAAAATCTCATTTCATTAAAACGCTACCTTATTACACAAGAGGTCCCGGTTGTAATTTGTACTCCGCTCTGCGGCAATAATGTCAGGGGCTTGAGGGGGGACTGAGTTTCCTGAAACTGTAGTCATTTCCTAAACCACACCACAACAATTAGTTCAGTCAACTAAACTATTTAACATTAGGGAAATATAAATTACCTGGCATCTGATGTAGGGTTTATGCATTAAATTTAAGTAATACATTAATAAAATAAGGATCTCATTTATTGTTCTACATAAACAACATCGCAATTTAACATTATCAAAGATAATGAAATATATTGCATGTCGTATGTAAACAGGGTGTTAAATTGATTAGTACTTATTTCCACGCCTATAAAGACAGTTCTGTTTCTTTTCAAACGAACATTCAATTAAATCACTACATTATCAAAGGACAAAGAAAATAAATTAATAACAATGTGCAGAGTTATCTTCTCTGAAAATAATGCAATTCACTGTACAGCTAGACAAAAAGTTTAAAAAGCTTTAGTGAATGAAGTAAATTTGTCCATTCGCTGGATGACAGTAAGTGCTTTTTAGGAAGTCTATCAACAATAATCAGCCATACTTTTCAACCCACTACGGAGGACTATTGTCATTCGCTTCATGTGTTTAAATCTTTGAAACCACTAAAGACTAGCATAACAAACAATAAACAATAACAATAACATATCGGTTAAGTGGTCTACACAGTATTAAAAAAAATGGAATAAACCAATACAACAAAATAGACTGAAACACGTTTGGATCACTGAGAAATTACTTCAACGGCTTCCACGAAGAAGAAAAGCAAGGTAAAGAATAAACGAAAGAAATGGAAACGCCAACAAAGAAAGATCTGAGAGTTTGAGTTGAAAAAAACTTTAGAAATGTCTACAATTTTTTCATGTGGTCTCATAGGAAAATTTTACGTAAAGCTTGACATGTAAAACTTGACTTCCTCGGAAGTCTCCTGAACGCAATTGACAAAAAAAAAAACATTTTTTACAGAAACAGGACTGATAAACTATAGAAAATTGTGTTTTAGATCTACAGTAAATACAGCACTACTTCTGAACCGATGACCCTAAATTTCCCTCAGATTGTCGTTTTGAATTCACAAAAAACAATCATAAAAACAAAAATTTTGTAATTCAGATTAGAACAACGAGTGAGAAAGCTTGGCCGCATTATTTCAGAGCATATTTTTTATTAACTATTTTATTTTACTTCCCATAGTTCTTCACTTCCCCTTACATAAAAATTTATTCAACTGTATCCTCAAAACAAATTTGGACACATACAAGTATTTTGTTCAAAAAGAGCAAGTAATGTTGCTAGTTTTAAATCTTAATAATAATAATAATAATAATAATGATTTTTTTACCAATGTTTCTATATTACAACACAAATTACAAACATTTTTACAGCTTAAATTTACATTCGGAGCTGGAAAGTTGGGAAAAAACAAAAAATAAAAAAACGAAAAGTACTATCCGCATGACTTCCTTACAAAAGTACAGTAAATAACAATAACATAACACTACTTGTCATTTTATTGAATGAATTACAAAGTAAGTAAATTGTCTTTACAAAATAAATCATCATATAGCTACTAAACCAGTACAAAAGGATAGCTCTCTCATCCTATCTATCACCAACCTCGCTCACTCGCGCGCGCGAACACACACTCTCAACCTGCGTTGATTGAACACAAGAGTTTATTTCCATCAAAACAATCTGATTACAATCATAAATTCTACATAATAATTATTTGCTATTTATAATTATAAAATCTTTTTATTCCGTTTTCTGCGACCTATAACGGGCTCTTTTTTGGTAAGTAAAAATGAAACGTCTAACAACGATCTAAAAGTACCCCTACAAAACCAATTCTTCTAATTTAATTGAAAGTTAAGCAGACATAAAAGTTAGCTTAATGCACACAGACATACTTCCGGAAAATCCTTCTTTACTAAAGATATTTTGAAAAAAATACCTTCTTCGTCTTTATATGTGTACTAAAATAATTAACTACTTCTCCTTTACATGTGAACAATCTCATACAGCTGTTTATAATTTACTTTTGTTTTTGTATGTTTATGATTTGTTTATACATTGACAACCATTATTGTATTAGTACAGTACTGCCGAATTGCTAAGAACGCTGGTTTTAGCATGCGCAGTGGCAACTTACAGCCCGTATATCCCTCCGCTCATGTCACTCATACATCTGTCATACAGGCTGTAAAAAAAAGTTTATACATACAGTACATTAGCTGTGATTTATAGTTATTTACGTTCAAAACAATTTAAAAAAATAGCCTAATTGGATCCTTCGTAATAAATACCACGCTTACATTCACTGTAGGCCTATTTGTACTATACACCCATTCACAACGTCTGTATACATTTAGTTGTATTGTCCTTCGCTAATTATTTAGACGTACTAATTTATTAAACGCATAATTGTAGACAAAACAGTGATGCAGTGATTAGTCATAATACATTACTAATAGGCATCACTCATTTACTGTTTACATTTCACTGTCAGATTTACTGAACTGTGGCAAGTATTGGGCCTACAAAATGTAAATTGTTTTGTTGTCTACTTCAGTGCTCCGTTTCATGTTCATACGTAAAGGTCTTTAATAAGTGTGTAATAAAAAACCCATTATTTTATTAAATCTTACGATTTCCAAGTTATTGTGTTGAATTGTGATAATTTGTTAAGTATGTGAGTACAGTGCAGTGTTTGTTAGTATATTATAGTATAGTTAGTATGTGTTCATATTTCATTTGTAATTATATCATTGTTTTTATTATTAGTACATTAGGCCTAGGTCAATTACAAAACCGCACAACCATAAACAAATAGATTACAGGACATTGAAATTTTAGGATGTAGTACATATGAACATATGTACATATGTATATATGTAGTACATGTATAGAATATCAGAACGATAGTTACGGTATTTATAAGTTAAACTTTTCTAACAGCGTGTTGTTCCCCGCTCACGAGTCATCGCTTGCTACGTATGACTCTGTATGCTATAATACCAGCGTTCTCCATCAAGCGGCCGTACTGTACATTTATCAGTAGAATTCTTTTGTGTATTAAAGCCTAATTTCAGGTTACTCATTCTTTATGCTTATAACAATATGCCTTATATACATACACTTTTATTAATATGATTCACGAAACTACGTGATAAGCAAAAATATTAAATAACATAATATTTTAATTTTTTTATTTATTAATTTTTTTGACAATCGTGTTGAAGGTTTTGTTTCCTGACTTTACGGCTTACGAGTACATTTGGGAGATGTCATGACTACTGACTGAGCTAGTATAGTTTTAATGTCTTAAAACAAACACAAAAATAGAGTTTCAAAACATAAATTTTTGCGTAAAATTCAAAATATATGTACGAGTACAAATATGATTTTCAACAATAACAAAATAATATACCTGCAGATTACAGTAACTGATACCAAAAATAGGGTAGCCCTCAAAGAGAAAGAATGTTGAAAAAAAAATTAAATATGCACAACTATTTTAACACCGTAAACTGTCTAACAAGAGCCAACACATTATTTTATAATTCTCATATTTCTATAGTACATTCAGCCCGTATTGCGTTAAAGATAAAAATACAAAATAAATTATCACGACATTCAACATGAGTACCATAATAAAAATAAGACATTTAAAAACGAGAAAAGATATAATTCAACTAAAATATATTATTAAATCAATATATTATCAAGTTAATCTTAAAAGATGGCGGTACTAAAATGAGTCACTACTTTAAAAATGAATTGCAAACGTTCATTTTTATTACCCCACTGTAGTACTTCATACATTTATTTTACATTCGAATTCTTGTGTAATAATTTTAACGGTCTCATAATTTATTAGAGTCAATTTTCTTATCTTATTTAATGATTTTATTAGCTTATAATAATTAAACTGATTATATATTCATTTTATTTTTTAATAAAAATTTATGGTAAAATTTTATGTCTCAACTAAAATTTAATTGCTCTTGTTATTTCTTGAAGTGATAGCTTTGTTAAAAGATTTTTATGCTACCATTTTTCTAATAAATATGTATTGCGAAACCAGAAAAAATAACTCAGATTAACATAATGTTAATCATCACAAATACGATCACAAAATATTGTTGACTACAGAATACTGTGAACATTGTTATAAAATTCAATATTTTGTTACCCATCTCAATTAAAATCAACCTCCTCTAGCAATAAGTTGAATAAACATTTTTTACATAGCTTACAGGCCAACTACGTTGTTTATATATTGTTAATACGCTCAACCGTGATGCAAAATAAGGCTAATGTAGACGGTAAAGAGTGACAATTTAATTTAATAATGAAATTATGCTAGACTTGTCCGGTGATCGAACCCGGGATTCCTGGCGTAGACATAAATATAGTTGCACTAGCCACTATATCATACCAACGGGCCATTAGTCATACCAAAGGGCCATCCAAATGGTTGAGTGAATACATTACGCTGAACTGTAAAACCAAAGATCCCTGGTGATTCCGGCTTTGACAATTTAAATTATTAATTAAAATTTAAGTGCTGTTAACAGATCTGGAGATGTATCTGAATGTTTTTACCCTGTCAATTAGATAGATTATACTGAAAGAATGTCTTGAAAGGACATATCCTGGAATAGTCTACAAAAAACTACACTGGCAGTCATACTGTCTTTATCATAAAGCATAGGCCTATACATGTTACAAAAAGTAATAAAATACAGCTAAACAAATTCAGAATAGTTAAAAAGAAATCAGTTTTTATTTATATGACTCTCATAGTAAATCATTTTTTTTTATAAACACTTAAAACCATTACTGTTATATCGAACTTGGAACAAAACTGTTGACCTCATCTACGAATAATCACAATATAAACTTTAAAAATTATAATATTTAATGCTATTGAATTCCATAGCTTATGATGTTGTTAAATGCGGATAGATGAATTACCTAATACAAGAGAGATAGGAAATATGAAGAGCGAGTGAGTAAGACTTGGAACGAAGAGGAAGGAGAGAAAGAATAACAGCCGGACTATGACTTGGACCGGTTTAAATGTAAGGAGATGAGAGGTACCTGCTTCATGTTTTAGTGTTTAGAACACCTGGCTTGGCCTGATCACCGGCCTCTTCTAGTTGACCGATGATTATTAACTCTGATTTGAAAAACTCAACTCATCCGCTTCTAGAATAAAGAAAAATAATTACAGTTTGAACTTCTTACAACACGCAACCACTTTAAATTCAAATTAATACATCCCGTTTTATATACATTCTCTTCGTAAAAACTTTTTGTTACGTTAAAAATGAAAATTATTAAGCAAATTGTTATTGCACTTTATAGAATGTTCTGAATATGTAAACCGTAATTAACGATTTTATTTAAAGAGGTTCCCACAACGTGAACTGAAGAAACAAAATTTTCTACCTGATTTACCAATTTATAAAAAAACCATTAAACAAAAATCAATAATCAACGGTGGTTTCCGAACTGTCCAGAATTGAAAATACTTCTAAATTTTATTACTCCTTAGTTATGCCAAAACTTTTCCATACATATAAATCCACAAAAAACAGAAAATGTATAACAACTATAATAAATAAGGTACATAAAATTGCCCATAACGGGCAGGTGGTGTTAAATGAATTTAACTCAATCTGCTAGTTCTAGAGCTGAAAAAAATAGTTCTGTTTCTTATCACATAGTCAGCCAATTATATAACTGAACTATTTAAGAAAATAAGAGGTAGAGTTGTAAAAGACAATAGTCAGAGTTATCTCCTCTGAGAGTAATGAATTTCATTATACAGCCAGACCCTGTGTTGAATGAAGTAAAGGTGTCGTTTGCAGGGTGGGAAGTGTGTGCTATTCGGAGGGCCTGGCATGCTGATAAGGAAACTCTTTTACTCAGTGAAGAAGGCAATTGTAAACCACCTCACTCCTCGTTTTTTACTTAGTAAAATCTCTTTAGATTCAAACCAGCTTTCGGCTATTGACCTAAACAAGACCAAAAATAATATTAGAGGTTACTTTTTACAATTTTCGCTGTGTTTAATAAAAAAAAAGAATTTTTTTTTCTTTAAAAGTAATTGAATTGTGTAAGTTGGGATGCTTAGTCGAAAACAGTTTCTTCATTATCAAACAGTATAGTTTCTTCTACGGCTAATAGGCCTACGTATTATTGTTTGGTAAGAGTAATTCAAATAAAAATACTTATAGTATGTATTATGGAAGTATAGTTACATCTTGAAAAATAGCTGAACTGGAAACTACACATATAGAACAAAAGAAAAAATTTGAACAGAATATATAGGCTACCATCAGTTAATTTGTTTATATGCAGATTTTATAACATTAAGAAAATAAATCTTGATGAAAGTTATACCTATTTACTCCCAACGATAGCGTAACTCCAATCTAAAAATGAACTGCATATATTTGATGGTCAGCTTAATTTTCAATATGTTTTTTATAAATACAAAATTTATAAAGTATTATTACCGGCTAATTAAATGATTAAAAGAAATGTTATGAATCAAGAGGAGTCAGACATTGTTCTAAGGATCTTCGATTGCAGACACTGACAGATAGCAATGTTAGGTGAGTTTTCTGATCTTCATGGTTCAATTCTGTAAGTTCATAATAGTTTTAATGTTTTATAAATAAGAAGCTAATTGGCCAGGAACAGCAACTTATTGCTAGTAATACATTATATGTTTTTATTTTAATTTGACTGCCATCTGTAACTTAAGAGTATTTTTTTAGTTTTTTATTTAACAGAAACAATAAAAAATTGACAATCTGTTCACCATGAAACAATGAAGATTATACAAGGTTTGAATTAATGAATCAGCGTACGTGTCAATTTTTGGCGGACCTCCTCTTAATTACTGTCTTACTTGTTAAGTTAATAAATCTTTGAAAAAACATACACTAGGCCTAGATTGTACGTTTTCTTTGTAATCATCTGATTTTTTCTGTTTTCTCGAAAAGGTTTACGGCAAAAAGATGATTCTCGAATTTCTTGTGAAATGATGAAGAAAATCTTAATATTTTGTCTTTTTACTGTAGGAATATTTAAACTCTTGTTGCAGATATGCCATAGCAGTTGCATATGTATTCTAAGAATTTTAGATTAATATCTTTATATAATTTCTATGTATATAAGTTTTAGATTGATCTTGTAAACGAAAACTTTGTTGTTAATAAATTCTCATTACTGTAAATTTTTATTGATTATTTAGAATTTGTTAATACATTTTTAATAATTAATACTAGATTTGCGATATTTTACAAAATTTAATTCAATCATTGAAGCTATCAATCATCACTGCAGCCCTGTGATTGGCCTTCTCCAGGTAGATCTTTTCGCTGAAGGCGTTTAAACATCTTTGCTGGGTCATAAATTCTGCAGTCAGTTATGAAAGAATAACTTTACCGAATAATATTTGGGTGGCCAATTTACTACCTTTCTGTTCCAATTAGTTTTATTTCAAATAATGAGCTGAAATCTACCTTAAAAGAATTAAAATATTTTCTTAATGACTTTTAAAAACCGAACGATGAATAGTGAACAGTACCTTTACTAATGGGCAGATGATTTATATTTTTGTAATAAATAAAAATTAATTGAATTTTATACGTAAAACTTTTTTGAAGTTTTTAAGAAGCTATACATTTTAGAATATATTAAAACTGACAGCAAATAATTTTATAATGAAACCAAGAAAATACCTAATTATTAAAATTGAAATTTCCTTATACCTGCAAAATTAATAAATTAAGAAAATCTTGTTAAACAAATTAGATTTTCATTTTTTTATATAAATACAATATTGGATTTTTATTAAACGTAGTACCGTAGTAAGCTTTTAACAAAAAATATTGGCTGTAAAATGAATTTAACTGAAAAGAGGTCTCTTTTAGTAGAAGTTGAGTGGACGGACGGTCCATAAAGTTAAGTTGACGACAGTAGAATGGTCACCCTCACCTCAGTCTATTCGTTTAGGAGAAGAGAAGCTCTGAAGCTCTTTTCAAGACTCAAAGGACCTCAGAACCAATTACCCTCAACCGTATGTTCGTTCGACCATTCGGATTAAACATAAAAATTACCTCAATAGTTGGAAAGAAGTGCACTCAACAAGTTTTCCAATAATAATGATAATAGTTCATTCAAGTGATTTATTTATTAAATTAATTCAATTTTATTAAGCCACCGATCTAAAACATTTATTTACCTCGACTTTACTTATTATGCTGTAAATAATAAAACATAATAAAAACCTCATTTTATTGAAAAGTTTTATTTTTTACAATTAATTACACATACCTTATGAGTACTAGTAAAACCTAACAATCTTGAAGATTTTTTAACCAAATTTTTTTCATTAATTTGTGTCTAGTTCTTAACTCTTTTTTAACATTATTTTAAAAATATTTAATCGAAAATTACTTGATTCATTCATTTTAAATCTACCTAAATTTAGTATATTCCATTTTTTAAATAGTGAAATTCAAGACAATTATGAACTTTAAAACCTTATGAACTTTATTACTTCTTTCATTACAATAAAAATCCTGAATTTGTACAACTACTTAAATTGTTATATTTTATTGTAATATTGTTATAATTTTCCATTCCTATATGGTTTTTTAATTTATACACAACATAATAGAATTTCCTAATGGATTAGCTAATTTACCTAATTTAAGTACTTTTAGACGGTTGATTTAAGCCGAACTGAACGCGGAAAGTCGCGGTTTCAATTTTCATATAGGGTCTAGAAATTTTTAACACAATAATACCTTTTGATACTATTTGAAAAAATTCTTAATACAAATTAAAATTTAATTTAAAAGAAATATCATTTAATGATGTTTGCTAATTGTCATTTTAAAAATTGTAAGTAGCAGCAATGATCACCCGCCCATTGGTACTACATACACTATAGTTAGGCCTACATCAAAGGTAAATAATAGAGAATTAGTTCAAGGTAAGGGAAAACACTTATTGCTGGTTATACTGCAACATTGTACAGTGATATTCTAGAAATGGGTAAAGGAATAAATAGTTCATTGTTAGAAATTGTATATTCTATGAATAGTTGTGTATTGAACAAGGATTATAAATTGTGATGAATGGAATATTTTGAATAGGAGTTCTTGGAAAAAGAAATTAGTAAAATGGTTTGTTTTTATTTTGATTCCTTCTAAAACGTTTTAGTAGAACGGAGAGAATGTTCAAAGGGTCTCAATTGAATGTAGGGCTACAGGGATATCGACTACAGGGATCCGATAAAAACAGGTAGTGGGTCAAGTAGTACCCACACGGTATTGAATTGTGAATAGAAAAGTTTTGTCGGGCCGTTCGAAATAGTGCCGATACGAGACTGGTTCTAAATTACGTTAATAGTCCGTGTGCGTAAGGTAGGCAAGTAGTTGTTGCCAGGTGAATCATTTGCTTTGATTTAAGTGCCATTGTATTACTTATAAACAAATTTAGTTAAGGCTTGAAAATTTACTTTTATTAAAGTAATCTAATTGTATTTGTTAGTAAGTTGAATAATTAATTGTATCAATAAATAACTAATTTTTTTAAGTTAAAAGAAAGTCTGTTTGCTATTTATTATGCCCAGATCCTGAACAAACCTAGACTTAGGGAAAAATATTTATGGGTCAGCAGAATTTACCAAAAATCTAGTTAAAAAATCCACAAATTTAATTACATGACCTTTTAATAATAAATAACTTACCACCGGATCGGAGTCTAGGATAGGGTTACAATAGACTGCAATAATAAAACGAAAATTTAAAAATAATTTCATTTAAATATATTGTTCCAAGTACAGATTAAACAACCGAACAATTGCAGAGCAATAACATTAGTTCAATGTACTAGCTGAATAGACAATAGATCACGTTCACGCGTCCAACAACATGTCGAGCAGCCTAGTTGATTGGGAATCAGAATAACTTGACTGAAAAAGAAGAAATCAGTCAGGGCATTTACCAAACCCAATGAAGGCATGTTTAATATTCTAAAAGTGTACTATATACTACGTGGGATAAGAGCGGATGGCAATAGAATGGGTGAAGAGGAGTAAGGGGGAATGTAGGCAATCCGTTTGATGAAGTTTAATCAATGAGTAGCCTTTAGAAATGTTAATACTAGACGTCCGTTGAACGAGATTTTTCTCAAATACCATTAATACTATACAAGCGCACACACATACCATTATAAAACAATTATGAAAGGAAACCACAGGGTAAGTAAAGTAAAATTGTATCGTAATTACTATTTAATTTAAGGGTACGAAAAAAAGCCTACCACCCACAAAAGAATACACAAAATTAAATGTTTCGAGTTATTACAAAGAATCCATTCACAACGTTAAAGCAAAACAAAAATATCACATACAGAATTTTAAAAAAACATCACATAGGTACCGTATTTAATACACGTTAATTGGTGTTAAAAAAAATTATTTTTTATTAACAACAAACTTAGGTAAAATTTCTGTAATTACAAAAACCTATAACCAATAATTTTTCAGTATTAAGAATAAAAACCTAATATTAATTTTTCATAAGAATTAGAGGGAAACCGGTAATCAATAGATGCATTAGCTGATTTAATATTTCCGAAAGAATTTAATATAGGTACTTATTAAATTTAAGTCTCATTTTAAAGGGTTGTAGATAACTTAAGGCAACAGGAATATGGAAAAAAAGGAAGGAATTAAGGGTTTCAGTGTGGTCTTCTAGGTTTATACATGTACTGAGATGAAATACGAATCGGAAGAGTATTACCGATTAAATGTGTCTAACGCTTCCAGAGTAGTCTGGACCTGAACTATAAGTTTACAAATTCAGTCTCTAGATATAAATGCAAAAGCTCTCACTGATTGATTCTCTAACTTGCCGATCATCGACACAATTGAAATTGACACATAAGTGTCTAAGGCTGCGGCCTGAATGGAGCGGAGCGTTTAGCGGGGCATGCAGCGTTGCAGCTCGAATGCTTCAGGTGCAACTCATTTCCTCAGTCAACCGCTTGCAGTTGCAACAGTTGTGTCAATCGATTCCAGAATTTCAGGCTATTTTCCATACCATTTTGTGATTCTGTTAAATGGATATAGACGACTCGTTATTATTCGACATGGTCTTAGAAGAAAGCTCTTGTCTGAAATTAGACTTACTTAATGTTATAAGCGGTCCAAGTTCAATAGTAGGATAAAGAGAGAAATTTTATTAGCTTGCTATGTTTTATTAAATATTAAGATTCCAGCCTGATAAATTCAATGGCTATGGAATGTCTGTAACCAGAATGTCTCTGTCTACGTTTGATTGTATTTTACAAAAATTTACCTGCCTTTGAAAAGAACTGATTCCAACTGCAACTCCAGAATTTCTCTCGCGGAAAAGTTCCTCGTAACACATTATCTGTACGCTCACAACACTTGTAAAACACAAACTGGATTGAACTGAACGCTCGGAGCTGTAGCCACCGCTGCTAAGCACGCTGCAAGCCCCGCTCAAAATTGTTGTCAACAGACCACGCTAATGTTTATAACATATTTGTCTCGCACGCTGCACCCTCCAACGCTCGCCACGCTGCACGCCCCGCTCTACTCAGGCCACAGCCGAGATTTAAGAGAAAGGCATTTTCATTTCGATCACTTACTTGTAAGTTGTAAGTGCCCGAAGAGCGAAAACCTTAAAGCAATGTGGTTTCTAAACCTTTCCGAAAGGTTACAGTTCTAAAAATCGGTAAACATATTACGTAAGTGATACCTACAAAAACTAAAGCGTTCGATTCTACAACTTTTTCGTAACGAGTAGACAGGGTAACAACCCTAAAGCAACAAATATTGTTCCTGTATTTTATTTATTTATTACTGAAAACAAATAAAACGATCTCTTATCCTACTTTATTTCCTAATACCCGCATAGGTATAGGCTGTGCGCGGGTATGAGTTGGTATATGTTAAGCTTATTTATATTTAGGCCAACACTAAATTTACATAAAACAAAATTTACAAACAAAAAAAAAAATAGAATTTCCTAACGTAATACAAAACTATTATTAAAACTTCCCTTTTCTACAATATATACATATAATATGATTTGATAAAATTTGTAATAATTATTACTTTTAGTAATATCAAAGGAAGAAAAAAATACTAATTACTACTATTATAGTAACTTTAATATTTCACACTAACACTACAGTTATCAACCATAATCATAATAATACAAAAATAAAACGTCATGTAGTGGCAAAGGATGAAAGCAGACTATCAATAACAATCCTGACAAAAAAATCTATGACCGAATCAAGGTAGATATTTTCCTGCGGAATTAAAATTCTGAAATTCTACATGAGTATCCGTAACGTGAACCTAGAAAAAGTTTTAAAGAGAAATGAAACAGGAGAAAACAAACACTCATTTAATTCATTCATCTAGGCTAGAAATAATTTTGAAAGCAGCGCAGGTTCAATACCTTTTTTTATCCGAGGGGACGAGAAAAACTCATGTTCACTCCCTCACGATGGGGGAAGTAGTGTTGGACTCAATTGAGGCGTCCTCGTTCAGCCCCAAGGAGGCCACAACCGCCTTACCAACCAAAAACCCGCCGCCTGGCCACTTGATCTGACATTAGCAAACAACCCTCCACCTCCCTCGGAAGTGTTTATATAATACTACAAGGAAAACGTCGGGTTAAAAAAAAATTTTACATACTGTCAGCAGGGCGTGGAAAGAGAACCGTAGCCTAATTCACCTCTCGCTGTCACTGACCAACACTCACTCTCTCACTTTCATTCATCTCTTTCATCATCAGCTCAGGAAATTAGTGTGTCTACCGTATCTACTGAGATCAGTATAGGATTGATTCACTGTGGGAAAGGGCGATCCCGCTGATATCCATATGTCTTCTCAGCGGGATCACCCTCTCCCACAGTGAATCAATCCTGTCCCACTCTCAGTAGGTAAGGTAGGCACATTAATTTCCTAAGCTGGTGGTGAAAGACATGAATGAAAGTGAGAGATAGTACTTACTTTTATAAATTGAAACACCTACTGTTATATAATTGTCAGGACGGGACAGTTAATTTACATCAAAACCAAATTATTCTGTTTTCTCTACTAAGTTTTAGACATCCGATGTTATATCTACAGTTATATTTATATATTTTCATTAGTACTACAGCTAAAAATATGGTGAACTGAATGTTCTATGAAAACTGACTATAGTTACATTATTTTAGAGTGTTTGATTAATAAAGCAGTAGTTAACAGTACTGTGATTAGAATTAGTATGTATTTTAGACTTAACACGTTTACGTAGGGAGTGTTTTATTGTTAAGTGACTTCGCTAATCTACAAAGCTATTCGTCATTGAATTCAACTCGACAATGCAGACAACCGAACAACAAACTATGGAATTATATTTCTAAGAAAAATATTTTTTCAACACAGTAAATGAAAATACGAAATGAAAAACGGATAGATTAAAAACCGTTTTGAAAACAACTGTTCATTTGTTCTGATATAGAAGTTATTTATTTCAATAAAAAAAGTCGTAAATATTTTTTTGTTTTTACATAACCAGTTAAGAAAAATTATAAACCATAACAACAGAATAGTTAACAACAAACATGAACGTGAATGAGAGTAAGTTGATGAATGTGCAGAAGGAAACGTAATGTACTATAGAGAAAACAATGTATGTTTACGATTGTAGTGAATCTGTCCGTAATTGCATTTACTGCAATCTTTTATTTCAAGTGAATACAATAAATTAAGAATTAAACAATACAGACTCAAGGAAATTCATTTACATTTTCTTGTATGAAAATGTATTCATTCAGCTAATATATTAAAATAACTGGGGAATTCAACAGACTGGTAATAAATGTCAACACAGTGTAATGAAAATTGTAATAAATAAATAAATGTATTTTCATTTTAAAATAAAAAAATATACTAATTATTTAAAATGAAAATAACTACCGCAATAAATAATAATTGTGAATACGTAGTAAACTAAATCGTTTCGGTAAATTAAGGTCTGGTACAATGGTAAGTGATTTAAAATCTCTTGTACAAAATAACGTATTTTCTAAATTTTTCTGTATTATTTGCCGTTGGTATAAAATTAAGAATACATAAAAGAAAAACTCGAAATTAAAAAATGAATCATACATTAGAATATGGTTCAGTAAGCTGAATACCTTTTCCAATTATTCATGCGGTAAAATTAGAATATAAACTTCAAACATTATTCTTTACTGTAAGTATATCTACGCCCAATAATTACAATTAAAATATATATTATATATATTAACAAAAGGGGCAGTTCAAGAAACTCCTAAATATTGGATTTCAAAGAAAAAGAAACTCTCTCTCATTTAATACATTTTTTTAATTTTTATTATTTAAGTTAAGTTACATCGGTTAAAAACAAAAAGAAACATGACACACAAGAACATTTTTGACCATCCTTATTCAAATTCATGACTACTCCACGTACAAAAATTAAGAAAAAAAATGTTTAAACTGAGTGGTTTTAAAAATTTAGGCTTCAATTTTTGATAACACATAACAACTAAAAAAAAATTGCTTACTGTAATAACATAAAAATTTGGCATTTTAAACGTTAATACTATATCCAAAAATTAACACCGGTCATATAAATAATACACGATATACCAAATAAACGTACATGTAGAACCATATTATAAAAATGTGTTGTGGTGTAAACAAATAATTTTCTTCATCGCAGTGACGTACAGTTATACATAGTAGAAATGTACTACACTACTAAGTTTAATGAACCAAGTTCGACGACTAGTTAGGATTTAAAAACACCATCCAAGGAATTCTCTTTGATTAGGTCCAGTTACAGATTAATCGCTAAACACCTTCATAGATAAAAGTGATAACTTCAAAAATATATGTATACCATTAATAATGTTGTGGAATAGTACAAATAAAATATTAGTGGTTAAAACATAGATTTATTTTTATTACTGTCATATCAAAATTCATTTTATTTGGGTAAGTAAACTTATATGACAAACTGGAAACCCAAAGCAAGTCAAACATTCATAGATCTTTTATCTCTGCGATATTTGCGAGAAATTAAATATAACTTAAATACAAAAAATTTTACACTAAATTTTGGTCTAGTGGAAAGTCGTCGTTACGAGTCAGCTGTTTGACAGCTGATGTTCGGAGACAAAGGTTCCGTGGTTCAAATCCTAGTAAAGGTTGTCACTTATATACGGATTTGAATAATAGACAGTAGTTATCGGTGTACTCTGATAGTTGGGGTTCACTAACCATACTCTCTCAGGAATGGTCGACCTGAGTCTGTACAAGACTTCACCTCGTTTACAAGTCATACATATCGGCTACATCTCATTGGTTCATGGGGTTGATTATTGTTCTAAATTGAACAGATTGCACAACGTACATACATTAGGGAAAAAAAATTATATTATCCATAAGGCACGTCCAAAAAATTAAATATTTTCAACTTTTAATTTTAAGATTAATAATTGTTGTCTAATAAACCAATTTCTAGTAAATTTTGATGTTCTAATAGTCAATTCAAAACTATTCAATACTGAAATTTAAAATTTATTATTTTACTTTCCTTCCTATCTGACAGATTCTTTAGAATCCGTTTAGGATCGTCCTACTCAAATTTCTTTCTTGTCTTAGCCGGCGTGCCTCAGGGCTAAATTTTAGCTCCACTTCTCTATTCTGTATACACTTCAGACCTACCGAACCTACCCCAGACCCTAACTGCTACCTACGCTGACGACACAGCGATATTAGCCCGAGACCAAAACTCTATACACGCTTCACTAACACTCCAACATCATCTCAATCTTATACACGAATGGTGTAAAACATGGAAAATAAAACTTAATACGACAAAATCCCTTCACGTAACTTTCACACTCCGTCATGGTGATTGCCCACCAGTATACATAGACAATGAACCTATCACAAAAACAGATACGGTCAAGTATCTCGGTCTGACTTTTGATAAACGACTAACTTGGAGCACACATATCAAACGGAAACGTTTATTACTGAATTCCCGACTTAAACTTCTGTATTCCCTACTTCACAAACGATCAAAATTACCAATGGCACAAAAATTACGCATATATTGTTCTCTTTTGAAACCTATTTGGACCTACGGATCCCAAATTTACGGTTCAACCAAACCCTCTAACTTGCAACGAATTCAAGCATTCCAGTCAAAAACATTACGCCTTATAGCAAATGCACCTCTTTACGTTAGCAATAAAACCTTACATACAGATTTGAAAACACCACTTGTACAAAATTCCATTGAATACCTATACAAACGCTTTCACGACAAGTCACACGAACACGAGAACCCCCTGGTGCGTTCACTTTCCTCCGTCCATTTATCTGATAATCTTCCTAGACGCCTTAAAAGACGCTGGAGTAGAGACCTGCTAATTTGATATACAAATTTCATTTTTGGGGAGGCACCAATGGGGGCCCTACCCCTCTCATGCCTATCATGTCATTTACATTATTATGATAATCATCACATTTGCTTGTTGTAACGTTTTACAGTTGTAAATAAAGAATTAAAGAGAAAAAAAAATTATTTTACTGTCCTGAAGCTGAGATTTTCAGAAAATAAATTAGTTACTTATTTACCAGGTACGTTCAACATGTTTCTGTTATTTTTTGACTGGAATCGCACTGAAATATCGATGAATGGAAAGATTATTAATACATATTTAGAAAAGACAGCTTCAATGTTACGTGCATATATTTAAAACAATATTATTTTTAAGGATTGACTAGTATTAGACTTCTAATTAATCCTACAAATAAACAAAAAGCTTCGTTGGATTTGCTTTAAAAATGTAGGATTTTGAAACAAAAGACGAAAACCTGTTATTATTGCAATGATAGTGGATGGTCAGTAGAATTATATTTTAATAAGTTTAGTAAATTGACGTATTATAATAAAGCACACGTTAATAATAATACAGTTAATATTATTAACCATAATTCAGTAGTACTAAAATAAACAATTCTATGAAATAATTACATTTATATTAATTTTAGACCTTTGTATTACATACTAAACACTAGCTTATAATAACAAATAATATATATATGTTTTAAAATTACAATAATGATTGCAGTAAACCGCCACAAAAATCATCAATCTGAAATAACAAAGTTAGAACGTAGCCTAATTCTAATCATAAAGGGAATATTTAAACCGAAAATAAAACTGACGAACGTTTGTAATGTAATTCAAAAACAAAAGCTAATACCCCATGCAACATCAAACACACATAAACACATGCAGGAGTTATACAGACAGAATTTTACGTATTTCTCCACTACTATTCAGTAAATCATAAATAATTTACTTGATATTTTAACATGTTACATTTAATAAAGGAAAATCTCCTGTTATTTTCATAAATAGAGATTTTAATACATTAACACAAAATATACATACATTGTATTACTATATAATACAATGTATTGCAATGTATAATATACCATGTGTAATAATGTATAATACAATGTATTGCATTGTATACAATATAAAAATATTCGCAGGTGAAATATTAAAAAGGCTTGAAAACTACGTAACCAATTCTTACTTTTGTACATGTTACTTAAATCTGCTAAAAAAAGTATTTGTAAAATTTCACTTAAATAATAATTATTAATTTAAATATAGTTTTCAAGAAATCGGATCACAAGCTGAGATTAAAGTATGATTGACTTAAAAGTTTATGTGATTTGTAAAACAGTTCCACGAATATTTTATACGTTAACTTACTACATAGGACAGAATAAGTAAAATAGGGTATACATACCTTTTAAAATCATCGGAGATATTCCAACTCGAACTCTAAGCAAGAGCGTAATTTTGAATTCTGTAACAAATTTGAATAATAAATAAATTAAAAAAAACCAAGAACCGCAAGTCTCTATAATGTGAGTATAAAATTATTTGAAATATGGTATTAAAACGTAAATCTTGCTATATAAATAATTAGTCAGCCAATTGATAAGACGTACAAAAACTTAATTATTAACATCACAGATTAAATACGGAACCAAACTGTTTTACTAAAATTAAAATTTCTTGTTATTACAACTAACCAAAAGGTGTACCTATAGGCCTACTACTTTTCCGGCCGCATTGGCGTAGTTGGTAACGTGCTCGCCTCTCATCATGCGGTCTTGGGTTCGAATCCTATTAGGTACGGCATATTTTCACACGTTAAAAAAATCATTTCATCCTTCATCGTCTACATTAGCAGTCATTGCAGAACAGTCAGACGTTAAACAAAAAAAAATAAAATACTACTACATAAAATGGTAAAATTTTATGTGGTGATAGCTATTCTATCTAATTATAGCTATCTATCTATCTATCAATCTATCTTAACTATAGCTATTTCTGTAGTTGTACCAGCCCGATTTTGATAATTTTGGTGTCGTTCGATAGCTATAGCCATACACATTTGCTAAAAAATCCTAAATATTTGTTTTCCTCGGAAAATCTTACCGGAAAATGAAAAAAAAAATAGGTATCTCCATAACCGTTAAAGTTATCGAATTGCAACCTTTACCAGTGAATTCCTAGACCCAGAAAACAAGACAAATTCAGTTTCAAACCGTAAATTAATGTACGCCTAGTTTAAAATTGTACGTCAGCGCATACTTTTTCATGTTGAAAAATTATTTTTATTATAAAATTAAACGAAGAGACACTGCTGGTAATTATGATGTTGCATTCATTCAACTCCAGGGACCATGTCCTTTTCATTTAAAAAAAATTCTGTTCCCTATCATTCTATCACTCGCTATAGCAATATTATTAAATCTGAAGGGCAAACATTTAAATTTTTCGGGTTAGATTTGTGCATAAAATGTTTTCCGAAAGAACCGTTATATGTGGGTCTGTCAAAAACTGGTAGTTCTCGCAATCAATAAATTTTAATAACGACTGGAAACAAGACAAAGAATGTTGTGTATGAGGAGGTATTATAAATATTGCTGGCATTTTAACCAATTAAAATGTTATAGGGCTTTCAATTGAGAAAAATTCTGTTTTTACCAGAAACAAAGTTACCTAATGAAAACTTTTTTACAGCCTATTACCCGTTCGAAGCCAAGTTGGAGGTGGCTATTTATTTAGTTTCGCTTTTATTGTAAGTACAACATTTTTAGTTGACGAAGCGAAGCGAGTAAAAATCCGCTGGTACTTCAATATTTTCATTCGAATTAACTTCTCTACCATAGATTTTTACTTATGTAAACACATAATAGTTTTAAGTTCTAAAAAGTAAATTATAAAATCACATAAAAATATAAAAGCAAATCTATCAATATAATAAGATACATCAACATTATACGTATTTTTGCGATGTAAAATAATTTATTTTTTCTATTTTTAATTTAGGTCACATCAACAATACAATCATTTATAACCCGAATTATGGATAACAAAAAATCAACTTGATTAATACGTTGCATAAACAGAATACTTAAACAATTAGACAAACAGCTAACAATATCAATGTAATAAAAGTTTAGACTACCTATACAAAGTATTTAAACAGTCCTCTAAAAATACATATAAGTGAGTAAATAACAACAAAAAATGAAATACAAAGAAAAGAAAAATATGAAAAACGTTTACCAATGTAATAGAACTAATAAAATTAATCCAGTTTCGCCAATTTATTTTAAAATAGTATTTAATTTCTTTGCAAAATTATTGACTTATTGGCGATACTTAAAATCATCTCAATTTTTTTCTAGTTCAGACATTACAAATGTTTATAATTTATTGTGTAATTTCAATGAAACTATCAAAAATTAAATGTAGTACGTCTCAGAAAAATCATTATGTTAGAAAATTTATTTTATCAATAGAACCTTTAAGAAAGAAGAAATACATGTTTTAATATGAGTAATGTTTTACAAGTTAAATAGAATTCAATAATACTTGTTAGAAAATAAAATCCATTTAAGAAAAACACATATCTTACAAAGATAATGATTTTAAGTATAATGTGATACTAAAAATACGGTGATTACATACATGCAGGAATTGCTAAAAAACAAAATAAAAAGAACGTAAAACAAATGTATTGTTGTAAAAGTACAGAGAATATTATTTCTTTTAAAAATAAAATGCAACAAGAAACAAGAACAACATCGTGTACAAATGAGAAGTCATTTAGTTAGGACAGTCTAGCACTAATCGCGTACTTAGTTGGTTGTAGGAGATAAGAAGTGGAACTAGACGCTTTTACTGTGTTGCATTTATACAGTAGTTGCAACAAGACCAGTAGCTTTTCTTGTAATGGTCAAAATAGAATAAGGGATGTTTTGATAGCTGTTCGAGGTAGCAATACTGAGGGAGATACATAATAAGGAAAGAGCGAGTAAGAGAGCGAAGAGGAGATGTAGTAGCGAATGAGAGTTTTGGTCATACGAGGAAGCGGGAGAGAAATTGTATGAAAGAGAGACGACGGATACATAAGAGAAATGATTTGTGTAATGAAATAGTCCATGGACAATGGAATAATATGCATTGATATTTCCCTTTTGTTGTAGCCTAATGCTGGGAAAACAATGGGGGGTCCACAATAGCACATCCACTAATGGATACGACGTTCCCTATTCTACATTTCTCCTTTAAACCCCCCTCTCTTATCTACAAAACTCCTCTTTCCATAACCAAAACAACAACATAAACACAGTAGAAGACCCTCTTTATAACATGTGCTTCCTCCAACCCTTTTTTACAAAGGCCCCATAAAACTAATTGGTCTAAACGATTTTTTAATTAAAAGTAATTATTATTAATAGAAAAATAAAATTTAATGTTTATTTTAAAAATGATCCTGAAATACAATAAAATATACTTTTAACTTAAACAAGAAACCGTGTTCTACACACAATGGAAAATGTAAATTTAATTTTTAGCTATTATAAAGTTACATCGGCATGGCATCACCATCCACCAAAATATACACCACATGTTTTAAAAAATATTTATGTTCCGGTATCCATCTCTTCCTCGGTCAACCAACATATCTTCTTCCTACCAGACCACATATCGCCACACTTTCACCGCCAAACATTTACATACGTACGTGAAAAAAGGATTGTCCAGTTTTCCCTGTACTACTTACTAACACTGTTTATACATAATCGTTCCTTAAAATGGTCTCTTCTAGTACAATCTTGAACACTTTTGAAAAATTTAAATTTAGCTACCTGAATATGAGATTCTATAGGCCTACAATATTTATAACCACACCATACGCTTTAATGTGTATGGAATTCGTATTTTGTTATCCGTTTAGAAGGTGCTTTAACAGTCTGTTTGGAAACTCATAAGCAACCTATATATAGGTGTGCAATAGTTAATCCATGACAAGTCTTGCTCGAAAAAAATGATTCGGCAAAGTTTAATAAAGTCTATTGTCGTTTAGAGTTTGATATTTTATTTTTACTAACGAATTATACTACTGTGACGTTAACTCCGCATTGAAGATCGTTACCTCAATGACGTTTGATGATTTATACCTTTATTAATGATCTATACGTGCGACACATCAAACAGAATTAAAATTTTAAAGTTTCTGTATAACATCTATATTAACCTACTGTATTACTCTTAATATTATAAACTTTTAACGTCGATGCAAAATAATTCATGATACATACAAAAAAAAAAAAATATTAAGTATACATCTGGAGTCATAACTAAAAAATATATTGGTTGTAAATTAGAAATACACTGTTTTTTTTCAGTAAGAACGGACGTAATAAGAATAATTTCATAAAGTAAAAATGAAAAGTTTATATCAAACTATTAATTTTTATGAAGACATAAAAAAATTACTGTCCTGTTAGAAAAATCCATATGGTTCATGTGTTTGCTGTTTTTCAACGTGCGTATATTACCAGTCTGTGTATAGTTACTAGAAAATGCACACAAACACACGCTAATAGTAATCTATTAAATTACGTAACCCGGTAGATTCTGATTCGCTGTAAAGTCATAAAGTTTTGACACGCTACAAAAAGTAACCATTTTCAGTATAATCATATTTTATATTTATGCAAATATATGTCTTTTTTATTAATAGGGAAATACAACACAATACCTTTTTATTACCGGCAATTTAAACATTGTCCGAGAAAGAACGGATCGTATTAAAAAATAGTAGACCTACTATACCGTTGACACAACACGAATTCTTTTCACATTTATTTGAAGCGTCTAATTTTTGAAACGGTTCCATTATATTCGTGTACAGTATACTTAACGCTTGATATTTTTCTCTGAAGGATACTTATTTGTTCGTAAAGAAACAGAAAACATCAATAAGTTGTGTTAAAAATTTCTTGAACCACAAGAAGGCTGGCGTGTCTGACATTTTCCGAACTCTTCAATAATAAACATCTCCAGCTGGGAACCAATAACTGCCAACCAAGCACTCAACTCAACCCAACCTTCTTCCCTCAAAGACCATATTGGCTCAATTCTTCACCAAAATCCGGCAAACTTGAATCACATAACAAGCCTCTTTAGTAAGCACACTCCAAAAAAATCAACTGCAAATTAGAACGCTAACATTCTAAAGAAATACTTACGAACTTATTATTTTTTATTTACCATACTTTTCATAAAATTAATATTTCGTGTACATAGAATACTAACTTTTTCAACATATTGTTTACTTGATTATGAATTATACCAGCAAAACAATGCGAAACGTTTGCGGCAGCATAAAAGATAAAAAAATTATTATTGTTTACGAAGCTGTATAACTTATATGCCACGACCATATGAATAATAGAATATTCCCGTACTTTATGGGACTGAAACAAGCCCGATAAACAAATATCTGAATAATTAACAAGAAAAACACGGTTTAATTTTTATGTAGACTATTTTTCTGAACTAGAAATAAAATAATTATGAAAAATAATTACAGTACGACTGAATTAAGTAATCAAAATAAATTATTTTAATAAACAAATTAGTGTACAAATACCAGTAAGCCACGCTATTTAACACCGATTACAGTTACATTTATGGAAATTCTCATAAAGAAATTCTGTTAACCGACCTTTAATAACATCAATTTTCAGTTTGAAAAAAAATATTAATATTTCTTTATAAAAAAACCTACATAATTAATAAAACGTAAATAAAATTGCTTTAATAAATTATTTTACAATCCAAAAATATTATATACGTAGGCCTACAAATTTTTTAATTTTTTTTTTAAATTTAACGTCGTATCAACTACTAAGGTCATTAGCGACGACGTTGGGGAGTAACTACATACAATGGAAGATGAAATGATTTTTTGTAACGTATGAAAATAATTATGCCGTACCTGAGTGGGATTTTTAAATTTTGTTTACAAGTATTGTAATTATTAAATTTAGAATTTTTAATGTTAATTATGTCATAATTTTACATTAGCTTCTCATATAAATGACAAAATCAAAGAAAATTACTTAATAATATGTAATTTTTATTATAACAATTACGTGACTATATTTCTGTATTAAGTAATCGCTGAATGAAAAAGTTATCATAAACGAAACAGCCAGCAGGACAGTTCTAAATTGTAGCTTGGCATTCTGCCATTATGCCCATCTTTTCCGAGGTCGTTCGATCACGTGTTGTCTGGTTGCCTTGGAAGTAAATACCAGCTTGGGTGTTCGTTCATCTCTGGCACGCGCAAAAAATGACCATACGACTCTTGCCTGTAGTTTTGTATAGTTGTACACAATCTCAATTTGTTTTATGGTACAGCAATTGATACCTTGTTAAAGGTCTTAACCATTTCATCTCAGAAGCCGCTATGTCTACTGATTAGTCAAGTGCACGACTCCAAATCAAACATTAATAAAACTGGTACAGAGTATGATCAAATTTAAAAAGGCCTTTCCGTACTTTAGCGACTAGAGTTTTCCTCCGAGTGTATATAAGCCTGAAAATGTCTCAGTTTACCTTCGCATCTCGTGATTGCAGAAAAATAAGGTTCGATGCTATCAAGTGTCAAATGTGCAGAGTCACTCAACTTTCTGAATAAGATATATGTTGTTAAGGTTTCTTTAAGAATTATGAGCTTAATTTAGATGTGGTAATAAAAAAGTCGTTTGCACAAAAGAAACACCACATACCAAGGAAATAAACTAATGTACAAATTAAGACAAAAGAAATAAATTATTTGATTACAGTTTCGTCATGATAATGATAAAATTATTAAAACTATTTATAGATCGATTCCGATGAATGGGAAATAGTTAAAAGAAAAGTAACTGTACTTATAAAAATTTGTAAAAAAAAGCGTACAAACCATAGTTATATCAAACCTGAACCCCCACACTTTACAAAATGTATTTGTTTCTCAAAGGTAATAGTAAAAGAGGATTTATATATAAAACCGTTTTTATAATTATACTTAAATTAAATTTACAATCACACTTAGCAAACTTAAACAACAACAGATTATTTATAACGTTCTTGTTCATTTTTAAGTAAGCAGAATAAAAATAAACATTAAGAGGAAATTCAATAATGACATTCATATTGGATTACAAAAGTAAAATTCTGAATGATTAGAACACGTAGTATAATTTACATGTAACTCACTATTACATTATATTTTTAGACTAGAAGAAGTAAATAACGAGTGGGCAGAAAACAGATTCACTCACGGCCTACGAATGTAAAACAATCGATAATCTCATTTTACTTCTGTAACTAAACTACTAGCAATCATTCACATAATAGAAAAAAACTATTGAAAAATCGATGACGCGCTTGTAAGAACAATAATGATAAATAAACAGAGTATTTTGTATGGTTGATTAATATTAAATGTAAGGATGGTTACTTTTTTAATGAAAAGAAAAAAGTAAAGGTACCATAAAAAGTAAATACATGCAAGAGAAATGTCCTTTCTGTTTCAACCCTTAGAAATTTTAAATGAGAAGTTTTAATGAATAATAAAATTACATCAAACAACTTTGCCACGCATACACGTGTTCTACGCTCAACTAGCGTTCTTTCGATGAAGTAACTAAATGGGTTTTAAAAAAAAATCAATGGGTGGAAGAGGTTCTTTAATACCTTTTCCATTAAAAGATAAAATTAAAGAAAAACAAATGCACACTATTTGTTTAAAAGAAAAATATTACAGAAATTTATAACATAAGAAAATTAAAGACAGGTGCAGTTAGTAAACCTAACCTAGCGTGGGGTGTGGGGTAGTTTTTACCTCACACTATTTTACTTCCTCTCTTTACACAATTTATTTATCATTTTATCATTATAAGCTATGCAAAATATTTATTCGATTTGTAAAAATCGTTGTACAATATTTTGCAATATATCACAATCTACTCGTTCTTTTACTAAAGAAATTACTAAAATTTTAAATACAGATGCGTTCGAACATTACATGGAAAGACCGCTTACAACATATGTTGAAAAATATTAATATATGTTTCAAAATATGTATTTGTTAGACTCTACGTATATTTAAAACACTCAATATATGTGAGTAAAGCAAGCGGTTTCTTCCGATATTTAAAAAGGTTAGTTGGGGATCAACAACTTCATTTATAGAGTTCCTTTTTATTGGAAGAAAATTATTTATAATGCATATTTTGTACCACTACTGACTTACCCAGCAAAAACATGAATAGGAGGAACGAAAACAGAGAGCAGAATACAAGCGGCAGAAACGAAATTCAAGACGAATATGTTAGGAAAGAACAAATGACATAGTGAGAAATTATGTAATTGGTAGGTTCAGTTATGAATGAATTGGGAAAAAGATGGGATGCCAACGGAGTAATGTTAGAAGAGATATGACAGAGAGTGGCGAAGGAGCGTTGTCTTGGGCCCGATCCAGGAACCTTGTAAAAATGTTAAAGAGGTAAACATAATGATTCGTCAATATGGTTTCTCAGTTTCTGCATATCATACTCAAACCTTGGAAAGTATATTTTTTTTATTTTCTAGTTGTTAAATTAGTTGTTTCTTAAGAGAAGAAATAACAAATTTATTAAAAAAATAAATTATAAAAAATATTAAACCTTAAGATAGATGACATTGTGAAAGATTGGAAAAAGTAGTACATTTCCACTTGATGGAATTGGTGAGATGCACCACGCCTGCCATCTGTGATCGTATTTGTCGCCTAACTTTAGCCACTCCTACTTCTACCATCATTTATACAAGAGTTTACATTACCACTAAAAATTGGGTGATACCTTAATCAATAGATAGTATTTTAATGGTTCAAGCAGATATACTGAAGAATATTTTAGCGGGACGAACGTTGTATGTGGCGATTATTGGTAGTGCATTGTATTTAATATGGTGTGTAGCGTGTTGTATCGTTCCTTACTTAATCGTGTCAATAATGCATTTTTTACTTGATAATTAGTTTTTATTATAATATGTCTAATAGGGCAGTAGTAAGGTTTTTTTTAGGTGACCAAGAACTTTTAATCAACAAAAAACCGCAAAATTTGCGTAAGTTAATAGAAAGACAAAATTCGTACAGTTACCAACTGTACTGGTTAAAAATGACTGCAGATAACCATTCAGCAGTACGTCAGAAATAGCTACAATGTTTTTATAACATGGATTTCGTAAACATTTTTTCGATTAATTTGAGTACAAGTGATTACAAAGCTGTAACACTACTCTTCTCACACATTCTACCAAGAAGTAAAGAGAAAAAAGACTTACTTGATACGGCTTAATTTCTTACAGATGAATAACATTGTGTAGGCTATTTCATGAAAATTTATGACCTGAATTATACGTAAATTCATGATATAAAATGTTTACAAAAGTTGGTTGAAATTAATTGTCAATAAATAAGTGTATTAAATAAAAATTAAAATGAAGTAGAATTAGTTATTTTACAACATCCTAATGTGTAATAAAATAACCAATGGAAAAGATAGTACGTCGCTTAATGTATTGAAATAATCTCCCACATGATAGTTTGTTGGTTTTTCTCGAAATAAGTCAAATATAACATTTAGCGATTTTCCCGGCACCTATTCCTTGAATTTCATTTATTTATTTTTTTAATTTCAATTTTGTGAAACAGTCATTCAACATATTATGGCAGACATATACATTAAAAAAACATATAATAAGTACAATGATTAATATTAATAACATTAATGAGTTTATGTTTTTAATTCACTCCTATTGATAGTTATATTATCAAATTAATGAAATGGTTGGTTATCAAATCTATATTCTCACTGCAAGAGAACAAAATAATATCATATATATACGAATTTCTTTCAACAACTTTTCTACGTTTTATAACAATACAACTTTATTGCCAAAAAGGTTTTGTAGTAGGCTAAGTTCATATGAAACAGATTTCTGAAAATATTACAACGAACATGTTCGTTAAAGTATTAAATTTAAGAGCTTCATACATCTGGTTCTGTAACAATACTTTACTAAACTTAATTAATTAATTAGTAGTTTTCATTTACCTATTCAATTAGCAACAACAAAACATCTAGGCCAATATAGAAGTTGGGTATACCGTTTATTTCTTGTTACAAAGTCAGTTAATTATAATGAAGTAAGCCTAAGTTAAGCCTGCTTTGATTATATTGTAACTAATACAATAATAATGGAATGTAATAACTAGAAATAGGTTACTACTAACAGTTCAATAGACCTATCAAATCTACCCATCCTTTTGTACTTAGTTCTAACACAAGAATTTGCTTTATAACCGGACCAATATTTCCACACAACAATGTTAGAATTCTGTAAATAAATTGTTTTGACGGAATGTTAGGTTAAACTAAATAACTGTTAACTAGTGAACCTTATATAATCACTTTGTTCGACAAACATTAAATTAACTCCAGTTTTTAGAGTACAGATATATATAATAACTAGTGTACGAAAACTTGAATAATTTAATCAATATAAGTACATTATAGGATATTAGTGACCATTGTAAGACCCCTCCCCAAAAAAAAAAAATAGTTGCCGGATTTTATTCATAATATCTTACGAATTTGCCCATAACGGGCATGTGGAGTGTTAAATTAATTGCACTCGATCTGCTGGTTCCAGGGCTACAAAAAATAGTTATGTTTCTTATCACGTGGTTAGCTAATTATTATGACTGAACTATTTAAGAACATAAGAGGTAGAGGTGTAAAAGACACTAGACAGAGTTATCTCCTCTGAAAGTAATGAATTTTATTATACAGTCACACTCTGTGGTGAATGAAATGAAGGTGTCATTTGCAGGGTGCAGAGTAGATGCTTTTTGGAGGGCCTGGCATGCTGATAAGCATACTTTTTTAACTCAGTGAGGATAGCAGTAGTAAACCACCTCACTCTTCGTTTTTACTTAGTAAAACCTCTCGAGGTTCAAACCGGCCTTTCGCTTGTTGACCTAACCAACAACACCTTACGAATGCAAACAAAAACCATTAAGTAAAAAGCACATAACTTGCTAAAATGTAAATCCTACCAATTTATTATTGATGCATTAAAAAATTGTTCACATAATTTTGTTATCGTGTAATTTTAGACCATGTAAATATAAAAATATTTGGAAGCTCTTTGCACCAGCCTACCCTCTCATCAATATTATAATATCAAATGTAAATATAAATTCATTCAATGTAGTTCCTTCTCATTTCTTCTGTCCATTCTGCTTTTGTTCTCCATGGAACCCCATTAAGTAAGTAATCAGTTGTCTGAATTGGGTTCGATTTATTATGTTTTCTTGGTTCATTCTAGTTTTCTTAATACCCTTTCTGATTTCTTTGAACCACTTATTCGAGATGTTATGTCTTTTTTTAGTATAAAAATTTGTTTTATCAACTGATTATCTTCCATAATATGCAGGTGCCCGTAGAATTTTAGTCTTAGGCTTTAATCATTAGATTTTTCTTGTATAGTTTGTCTTGTAGTCGTAACCTGCACTGTCCATCGTCTATCTTCGGACTCATTATCTTGCAGAGAATGTTACTCTTAAATTTTTTTACGGTTCTGCAAGATTAGCCTTCCAGTTCAATCTAAGACACTTACTCGCGTACAAACACGCATATTTCAATACAGTACTATAATATCTGACCTTGGCTCATCTTGAAACTTTTTCCCTATATAGATGATGAGTTCTTCGAATTATATTTTTTATAAATACGTTAACAAAATAAGTATATTACAAATTACGTTTTTATAAAACTAAAAATCGCTTTCATGAGACAAAGCGTCTTATGGCTGGTGGCAATTTTTAAAAAGGCTTACCTTTGACTTACGGCAAAAACCATTAGTGAGAGGAATCGAATGACACTATTTTTTCCCAAATTCCGACTTTGACATTTTCTTGACTTCTGGTTTTGGGCCACTTCCGGTCAAAACCGGAACTTCATCAAACTTAATCCAGGCCCACTAACTTTTTGTGTAGATTACCAATCCGAAAACTCTTTTTTGCTATCTCTTTGTAGTTTCTGACATCTGGGTTTGACGGACGGATAGACAAAACAAAATGATAGATGACAAATTTTTAAAATTGCCACCAAAGAGCGCGAGGTTTAGTAATGATACCATGTGAGTACTAATCTACCTTTTTCTTTTGGATTACCATAAAATTTTAAATTAATTAATTAATTAATTTTAATTTTAAATTTTAATTTGATCTGGCTTACTATTTTTTTGATCTACATTTATTTTTGTAAAATAGTTTAAATACATAACCACTAGTTCGAAAAGACCTCTCGTTTAACATCTCAAGTTTTAACTAGTAGCTGTAATTTTTGTGAATAAGTTATTTACTTAGGCAGAAATATTTAGGAGGAAAATCAAATAAATCTTTTTTTGAATTCAGATAACGCAGTACAGATAGCGGAAATCTACAACGAATAGTGAACACTAAATGTTTTTATGTAATAGCTATGACCCTTCTCGAAAATCGAACTAGAGATTGTAGAATTATGAGCTGACTACGTAACACATATCCTCCATCAGGCGGTAATTTTTTTAAACTTTATTTATCTAAAAGAAATGAAATAAAACTTAATCTGTAACAGGAAATTAAATATTTCGTACTTCGATAAATTTAAATTGTATTTATTATAGTATTTTATTACTTTTAATTTTATATTCTATTACTTTCCAGACATCGTAGAGAAATAATATTTAACTTACAACTTTATTGGTTTTAAGTTCGAAAAAACATACTACCACACGACCTGAAAGCCAATGAACTGAGAAATCGATTTATATTTCATTGGAAGCAATTTAAACTGCCTATGTTATTTGACGAATAGATTGAAAAAATAATATAGATATAACGGCGATTTAAAATTCTGCACGGTATCTTTACAACAATAAACATTTTATATTATCTTTTAAACTACTGCAATGAAATATAAATTATTGAAATAGTTCAGTAATGGTACGATACTATTTTTTTGTTTTGTTTCGATAGTACTTACTAACTTGTGTAACAAATTCTTTTGCGAATCTTATAAATCCTTAACAAATCACTGAAGGTATCTTTCTTGCTTTCTTCCTGAATTTTCTCAATAACAACACACCTTATCCGGATCTGTTAAAAGAATATTCTAAGATGCAATGAATTTTAAAGTTAATATGCAACGTTATAATATTATATAAGAAACCGAACAGTTTATTCGTTATAGGTATTATTAAAAATTTAAAAAAAATCATTCTAATGAAAAAATTATACTTCAAATAATCAGATTCAGAGAAATTTTATGGCAATAACGGCTTAAACTGTACAAACAACTCACAACCAATAAATATGATTGAAAACATAAAAATATGACTTTATTAGAAATTTTGAGAAGAACCAAAAGTAGAACTGCCATGACATTTTTAAGATAAGAATGTATTAATTAATTTAAAATAAATATGTTTGGAAACGTAAAAAGTGACTTTATTAGAAATTTTGAGAAGAACCAAAAGTAGAACTGCAATGACATTTTTAAGTTAAGAATGTATTAATTAATTTAATTTTGTATAGTTTTCAGTAGATTAAATGAATTTAGGGTTGGTTCTGAAATCATTTATCCTTTGGGGTTGAATTATGTTTATCACAAAGTTCAATCTTTTTAAACAATGACCGGAAGTTCAGCTAATATCAAGAATCCTACTTTGTACGAACAGATAATTTATTAAAAGTATGTATTTTTGAATTAATATTTGTTTCTGTTCTCACCAAGGGTTTTCAATGATGGTCCCTCCAGATCTAGTTCTGAAACGGTTTCTTTTCTTTTTCATAGAATGGCAGACTGTCTCAGTTTCTTACCCTAAAATTTATATATATATATATATATATATATATATATATATATATAACACAAAAATGTATTATATTTAACGTGGTTACAATAAACTTCTTTTATTGGGTAATGGTGCCTACATAAACACTGGATAGTTTGTAATAATGTGAATTTATAAACAAATGTCCAGCTTGACCGGAACTGCACGAGAAACCCATGGCATAGAATCCAGTCGCGGTCTGACCACTACACCAGCAGACCAGCCACTTCATTTTTTTACTGAAATATATAATAAATTAATCTAAATATTACTCAGAATAATGCAATATACTGAGTCGTTTACATTATATACACATAAATTTGCATAACTTAACAACTGGAGGACGATTAAACGTTATTTTTAATCAAATTTAGATATTATTTTCTACTTTTATGACAAATAAACTTATATTATTTACTAAAATTATCCAACAAATACACTTATCTTAACGTAGCACATACAGTTTGTCAATGTTTTCCTAAATCACTAACAACTTAATTAATATATTAGTTAAAACGACTTAATCCGTTAACGTTTACTACATTTTTCTTTATCATTTATATAACGTGAAGACGAGGTCGGGAAAGAGAAAACAGACAAACTTTTAAATAGACCGCCAATTACCGGCAGACTACAAATGACTGTAATGTGACTTTGGACTATTAAATAAATGATGATTACCTAGTAAGAAAAATAAACCGGCACAACATAAACAAAAATAATAAAAAACCAACAGCGTTAAAAATTTCATGTTACATATTCAACATAATCTAACTGACCATTCTTTTCATCGTATTGTATTCATTAGCATTATTACTACATGTTTGTATTATTTGTTATGGTAACTAATGAGTTGTATGATTAAGCATACCACACAATTCATCCAGTAATAACGACCAAAAAATAACAATTCATCCAACAAATCATTAATAATTCACCGAATACCATAAAGTCAGAGTAAAATAATGAAAATCATTAATATTCTTCCAAAACTACCTAATGAAAATTAGAAAATATTTTAAAATAACAATTTATAAACATTAAAGGTAATAAAAGCAGGACTAAAGATTTCCTACGAAAAATTAAATACATAATCGACATCAAAACAACCCCGCGTCATGAAGTAATTGACAGCTTCAAATATTTTGAAACATCAAAACAACCCCACGTCATGGAGTAATTAATTGGCAGCTTAAAATATCTTGGAACATCAAAACAACCAAGCGTCATGGAATAATTGACAGCTTCAAAAATCTTGGAACATCAAAATAACTTCGCGTCATGGAGTAACTGACAGCTTCATCATGGAATCAGTACCATGGAACACGAAAACAATCCCGCGTCATGGAATAATTGATAGCTTAAGTATGTTGAAAAGATCATATCGTATCAATGCACTCCGAAGGCTTACCACCTGTATAAGAAATAAGAGTTATCTTGAGATAAGATAATATATTATAAAATCGTGATAAACCTGCCTGTCTGTACAGGAGTGAATACCTTACAATTACCGGGAAGGCTGGTATAAGGGACTAAATAAAGAGAATCGGAGACTAAAATTCTACGGAAACGTGTGTAGTATGCATGGCAAAAAATTTGTAGAAAGGTTGACAAAAATTTTTTTAAGATACTAAACAACAGACCTAAGGTTTCGGATAAGTGATTCTACAATTGAGATTATGTAAATTGGAAGAAACCGACAAAACATAGTAGACAAAATATAGTTCAAGCTAGTGATCTTAAGGGCTTCCGTGAAGAACAAATGCAGAACGTAGGACGAACGATAAAACGAAAAAACCTTGAGAATATTGACTGCAAAAATATATTTCATTAATGTCAAAAGTTAAATTCTAGAGATAATAATTGAAAATTTATTAAGACTGCGTTTACTTTAGTGCACACCCCTAATTTCCTCGTCATTTTCCGTTTATCATACAATGTAAAAGTCCACTGATAACTTCCCACAAAATTTGTGCTCAAAACCCCGTTTAAATATAAATGAAAAACACAATAAATATATACATTTTTTATTCTAAAACATCTACTACTATGTAAAATAAACAACTTTTCTACCAAACCGTCAGTCGCATGTTTACGTAAATTGTTCTATTATTCAATCAAAACACGCGTTCTTGACCTCGAAAATGGTAAGCGTGACTTAATATAATATTAAGTTGAGACGTGTACGATAATTAATTTAAGAAAATAATTTAACGATAATAATACACGCATCTTTGTGTAGTAAGTTTTTCACAAAAATTTTGTGCAAGAGAAAATTATCCCTATTATAATTTTATTAAGTGTATTTTTACCCCTAGTACATTGTAATCTATTCAATTAAAGAACAATAAGCGACCCCATGACCCAAAGCAATGAGAATGATATTATTTTATGACGTGTAAATAAGGTGTAGTCTTGTACTTTCTGACAGAGTCCATACTCTGTCAAGTAACTCTGCCACAAGTGTACTCTGTTAAGTAAACCTTAAACATCGAAATACACCGGTAACCACTGTCTAATATTGAAATCCATAGATAAAAGTAACAACCTTTACCAGGATTTAAACCAATAACCTTTGTCTTAGAAAATCATTATTTTAGCAGCTGACTCGTAGCGACGATTTTACCACTAGATCAACGCAGTGGATTGAAAATTTTATTTAAATATTTAATCCATTCTAAACAGACATATTTAATTTATACTGAAATATATTAAAATCACGTACGCAGAATATACAGATTAACAATAATTTAAAACATAAATTAAATAATTTAAATCATCGTAGAAGGGTACGACTGAGTAATGTATTTAAACTAATTAACTAATGCAGTAATGCATTTGTAGTTGTTGTGTTTACTTAACGGCTTTAGTCAAGGCGATACCGTTAAGTTTACATTTCACCAATTAAATTTAAATTTGACACAAGTATGTTTATTTTCAAAATTAAAATAAATAACGTAAAAGTTACCCAATCCATCCTTTAAATTTGTATTTCTCAAACTAACCAGCACATGTACATAAATATTTAAAAAACTTTTTAACAAAAAAAAAATTGAAACTAGAGACTTGGAGTAAACAATACCTAAAGAACAAAAATTACATATTTTTTATGTTTTAATTAAAAAATAGTATAGATTAAATTTTGTAAAATGTCAGAATTTAATAGAATAACGTATATTATAAGTATATATTATATTTACCACAAATTAAAATTTTTCATTAAAATATGAACGTGTAAAGTAAAAAATTAATTAATTGACATGTGACGTTAATCAAGGATTCTGAATTATAAAATTCTACAAAACGAATTTTATTCAGACAAGAATTTATAAATCCTATTATTATAATCATCTCCTTCTTTACATGTAATATTTATTAAATCCTTTATCGACAACATCCTGTGTGACGGGCCTGTACCGTTGTTTAACACGGGATACTTAATAATTATCAACTAGTCTTTTCGAATGAAATAAAATAATAAACATTTTAATAGATTATTAGAACAAATTTTTTGCGACGTCATTACTTTGCACAAAATTTGACATATATCATATAGTCTAATTATATAAAATTAAATTCCATATTTTTGTGTTAGATACTACATTAACTTAATATAATAATAGCAAAATTTTCATTGAAAACTCTAGGCATAGGTTTTGTTGAAGAAGAGAATACTATTAGAAAATCTTTTCTTTGTGAAATAAAATTACAACGATGTTTACCACCGGTAAAAGAAACGAAGCATGTTTTGACCTTTGTGAGTTTTAACTTGTGTTACCAAGAACTAAGATTTTGCAAGAGATAATTCATAAAGCTATACCAATAAACAAAATTTTCTTCTATTTTTATCAACTAAATTCCATATTAGGAGCACTTGATGGTGCTCTCCTGCAAGTCATTTAAATGGTTTTGTCATGGTCTAATGAATTTTCTATAGTTCTTTATCCAATCTGCGGGTGACCATTGGCAAACAGCTTCACAAATATATAAGCGAGCATTTAGCAACCGTTAACGTTTTTTAAGCATTATTATGATAAATTCACTACCTAATTAATTATGCTAT
Source organism: Catonia carolina (assembly GCA_035578175.1). Taxonomy (NCBI): domain Eukaryota; kingdom Metazoa; phylum Arthropoda; class Insecta; order Hemiptera; family Achilidae; genus Catonia; species Catonia carolina. Next base: position 91,512,919 of record JAQMRL010000002.1, read on the forward strand.
TAGTGTAAGTACTCCAAAATGTTTAGAAATTCATGGGAAAGTTTTTTCTGTTAATTTTATCCAGAAGGCTGCCAAAGGAATATAGGACATTTGAGGGGTTAATTAACAATATAGTATTAATGAAATCAATTCGAGTGAATTCAGATTTATCACGATGAAAAAAAATTGTAATTTTAGTTTGTTAAGTTATTTACTGCACCGAACAGGTGAAGAAAAAGTCAGTCAACTAAACTTTTATCTCCCTTTTGAATTTACAAGAAGGTTAGCTGTAGTAAGATTTGTGAAAATAAAATAAACAGGAAAAAAGTTTTTTTCAAAATTTTGAAACTGATATGCAATGCCACTTAACAAACCTCAGCAAAACAATTGCTAACTTCCATTCTTCATTGTTTCTCTTAAGCAAACCTTTAGGGATCAAATTACAGAATTATACAATTAACACCAAATTATTAACCTAAAAACTAATTACTTACTAAATATATTTAAATTAAAAATTAAAAAGTAAATCCCGTTCTCAACTCCTAACAAAATATTTTTTTAGAAAACTATTATTTCAGAATTTTAGAAAACATCTCACATATAAGTATGTTTAAAACAAATTAATCCTGCTTAAAAAACCAATCTTTTTAATTTAATTAAGGAAAAAAATAACATTGTAAAAGGGATATATTAATCTTAAATTAAATCGATTTGTTGAATGTTACTAACTTTAACAAATAAGTATTTATAATTTAACAATAATAATTAATAAAATAATAATTATTAATAATAATTAATTTAATAATTAATTAATTTAATACATAAAAACTAATAAAGGAACAAAGATTCTTTTTAAATTCAAAACAGTATTATCATATCATTTAATCCTCAAATTTATTGTAACTGGTAATGCATGGATTGCATTATATGAGTACACGAAGCATAAAGTTATATAAACAGCTAACACAACTATAAATTAATAATATAGTATTAATATTACGTATAAATACTTAATAAATTACAGTGTTTAGCTGTTAAAATGTTACTGTATTATAAATACAGTACAGACTAGACAAGGCGGGGAAGCAATGGACAGAATAATTTTGTTCAGAATTATTTCAGATAGAAACAGTTTTCATCTAGTTCATAACATAGAGTACAACAAAATAAATCCTAGTCGGTTTAATCAGAACAGATGAGATTTCATTTTACAATACATAAAAGCAATAGTTTAAAACAATTCTTATTACTCTGAAAATCTATTTTATCCATTTAACCATTTACTATCGTATTAATCTAGCATTGTTGTAAATTGTTCATTAGAAGTAAGTTGAAATTAAATCAGTAGAATAGTAGACAGAAATTTATTAGAAATGGAAAATCGCTATAATTTGATATACTTGTAGAAGTTCATAATAAAACTCTATACAGAACTTTTAAATATTATTTGTATTTTCTAACTATATCAGCATTTTCTTTGAAGATTATTTTATTTTATTCAACAATCTCGTTAATTTATAAAAGATAACTAGAAAAATATTATTTCTTTCCAGAGAGTTATAGTTTGAAGACTTATTGTATTTATACATACAGAAGCACATACTTACGCTATAATTGCAGATGAACACATTGGCTTGTAATTAATTCTTTACGTTTTGGTTTTAAGTTTCACTGTACGTACATAAAGACTAATGCAGAATGTGAAGGGTGAGAGATGAAAATGATTGACGAGAAAATACCCATACCTGACCGGGAATAATATCCGAGACCTCGTCATAAAAACCAGTTGCGCTGACCACTACACAAATTTGTACTTAAAGAATTCTTGTGAGATTGTCGACTTGGTTTAGCTTGTCTTACCTTTTTAATAAGAGAAAACGAAATATTTTTTATAGTTTTTATAATGTCACATGAACACTTTGGTTATTAGTGTCTACTGTGGATTGTGGAACTGGAACAGTGGGTTTTAATTTGTAATATTTTTCAGATCCCAGCTTTGAACCGCGTCTGGGGCCTCCCATTATGAAGACTAGTGCGGTAAACACTACGCCACGCAGGCGGCCACGAAATGTTAACTGTTTAGACTCCTAAGTTGATTATACTTGGCTGAGGAGGTTTAAAACTAATCAATAAATACTTGCAATTACATTTAATACGTAAATTATTGTGAGGTTGTTAAATTGGCTGACGATGTGGTATAGCTACAAAAGTATTATCTGTGGTTTTAATAAGTGTTCTTACTAATGTAGATCGTAATCAGTTGATCTATGTTTATTAATAATTAACACATTACGGTTTTTATACAAGAAACGAGTATGTTACAACGAACTGTTTATATGTAAAGAAAACTGTTTATCATGCCTAAAGGATGCTTTATGTAAATTCGCAAATGCCAAATAGGAAATCCTAATATTCTTAGATGAATGACATTAATTATGTTAAAAGGATTTAAATAATATCATTAAGAAATATGTTTTTAATACTATATACCATCATACAACGCTGAACTTACAACATTATCCTTTTAAACTTCGATAGTGGTTTACAAACTGGAAAATTAAACCCAACAAAGACAACTCACGTAACATGAATGTTACGTAGAAACAAACACATTTCCATCACTTTTTTTGAACGGATCACCCACTCTAAGACTGGAAAAGTTTGCTTATTTACAGAATTAAACTTGGAACAGTAATATTGATGAAGAGAATATTGCTCAAACTTTTTTTTACCCGAAGCGGCGAGAAAAACTCACTTTTACTCTCTCAAGATGAGGAAAGTAGTGTTGGACTCAATTGCGGCGTCCTCGTCCAGCCCCAAGGAGGCCGCAACCGCCTACCAACCAAAAAACCCGCGCCTGGCCACTTGATCCAACATCAGAAAACTTAGACGAAAATATTGCTCAAACTTAGACGAAAACTATTCTCCAAATTCCTCTTCAGGTCTAAAATCCCTCTTCACTCAAAACTCTTATTGTAAAAATCTCTACTCCTACCTATCTGGACTTAATTAATTTTTTTTTTAATTTGTAACCGCGTTAAAAAATATAGAAAGGAATGAACTTTGTGATCTGCCTTTAATGCGTTAAATATGTTATGTAGAGAGCAAAAGTGAAAGGGTTCGTACTGGAAAACGTATAGTACGTAAGTATATAATTATTTACAGTGTAATAAGTTTATTTTGAAAGTTATTTAAACGAAGAAACTAGCGCGAATACCATAAACAAGCATGAGAAAAATACTATTTTTAAGCAAGTAATTTCGAAAAGTATTTATATTAAAACTAAAACTACTTTTAATTCTTAGAAAGGCATTTACTTATTCGGAAATATATATATTTGTAGGTTTTATTGTATTCAATGGAGAAACGGTGTAAATTTAAAGTTCAGACTGTAGTACAATACGGGAAGTTGTATAAATATTCGGATGAAGTGTCGAGACACTTTACTCTTGCGTATTTATACGTCGGATAGAGTAACACAAGGGATGAGAGAGAAAGATAGTGCGCGAGAGGGTAAGAAAAGAGGGCACTGAAACGGGCCGGCTTGTTAAGAAGGCACAGGAGGCATGCTAGGTGTTTCGCCTGCATGACAATACGGGCAAGAAGGGTCGGGGTATAAAGAACAAAGTGCAATGAAAGCGCATGCGTCGGTGTAAATCCATATCTTGCCCACCACGACGTACTGACGCTACCGACGCTAGTTCCAGTACCAGATCGATCACACAGCCTACTACAGACCAGACAACCAGACGTGACGAGATGCCGTGCCGCGACCACACTTCCTGAACCCTACGTCCCGGTTCCTGGTCCTGGGGTAACCCGGGACGCGTCACATTGCTCAGCTGTCGGCGCCCGTCGTTTAACTACTCATCCTCTCATATTCTACAAGCTATCAACCAAATCTCTCTACCGCTAACAATAACAACATAAATCTTCTATACTCGATTTCCATTAACATTCACTAGAGAACGTACTGACTGCAATCGCTTTACAAAATGTGTATTGTTTTTCCGTGTTTTGTATGAAACGATAACAATGAAAACAAATTCTGAAAACAATTGCTTATTATTACATTTCTCGTTTAAAACAACGGGAAAGACTAGTAGTATATTACAAAGCTACAATTTGCATTTCCACAAAACATGGAAAAATGAAACCAATTATTTATTCAAGCATTGAAAACATGTGAACGCACAGTACCATTTAATTGACAATTACAACGTTTTGAAGTTTATATTTAAGAATACCTTTATTTTACCTGTAACTCATTAGAAACTTTTGTGTTTTAAAGATGCAATAGCTGTTTAAAACATACAGGATAGTGACAAGTTTATTTGTATAAAGTACCACATAGTTTTGTTGGTATAGTTGATATTGTCGGTAAATTGGTATTACAAAACGGGACGGTAAAACATTGGTAAAATAATATTAAATTTTAATGACTAGGCAGCTCCATAAATTTGGAAGTTCCAGGTGGAATTTCACACAGTTTATTGCTCAAAGTTGGGTTATCAAAAAACGTTTTACATTACGGAACCGGTATTTAAAATATCCTGTCGTTTTTTAAGTCAGGAAGCACACGTGTTCATGTTCAAGTGCTGGTGTAATTCAGCAGGATTGTCCTTTAATTTAACAATTTAGGTTAACTGAACAAGAAGCATAATTTTTACATCAGTTATGTATAGAAACACTTTCAAGTATTACTTATAAGCATTTCGAAAATATTTATTTAACTCGTTTCTACGTCAGGTAAACGTGATAAAATAGTAACTTTTTTTTTGATTAAAGTTCACCAGGTTTTTTTCATGCAGAATATAGTTGAAAATGAATTATGAAGAACTAGAACTAACCGGGAATTGAACCCAGAGCTCCTGGCTTAGAAACTAGTTGCGCTGACCCTTGGAACCATGAGCCTGCCAATTAGTAAGCATGATTCAAACCATTTTAGGATTCAAAATCACAAGAAATAGCTATTAATAAGCTGGCTATTATGTTTACAAATGTACAGCTACTTCATGTCTAAAAATAAGTGAAATTGTTTGCAAAGACTAGTTGTAGCAAAATGTTTTAATAAGAGCACTTGATGGCTGTTATTATAGGAAAAGTACAAACTTTTATTAACTTTCAAAAGAAACTTAATGACGATTTAAATATTTTAAGAAGACATGTAAGGTAAAGCTTATAAAAATTTTGTAGACTATAGGCGATTGTTATCGTATAGTTTTTTTAATTCTATATGATGTAAATGCAAAGCAATAGAATCTATCATACATCATTCTTCAGTAGGCAAATGAAATTAATGTACCTCTTAGTTCAATCAATGTCCAAACAATCATACGCAACTTCATTGAAGAATCCTTGGGTGAGAGATCGTAACTAAAACATTACTTAAAGTTCAAAAACTCTATTTCTAAAAATTTAATATTATTAACACCCATGCTAAGAAAAATTAAACATAAACATATGAAAAATAAATGTAACCTCCTTAAGATGATAACTCTATAATATGATGATGTTCTATCGAAGTTTAACAGTGCACTGATTCTGGTCAAATAAATTCTTGTACTATTATTACTTCCATTACTGTTCTCAAACCCATTTAAAATTAAGTTTTCTAAAACTTTTATTTTTCAAAAGAGTTTAAAAACATTATAATACATTCTGACATAAAAAGAAAGAAGTAAAAAAATTTAATTACGGAGGCGGCAAAATACTTTTATGCTTTTATAGGATATAAAGTTCAGTGCTATATTATGACAGTGACAGGACTTTATGGCTGTCAACTTTTTAAGTGGAATCCAATTCAAAATTATTGATGGGGAAAGAAAAAAGTATTGTACGGGCGGGTAAGAGAAAAAGAGCATGTGCCTGGGAGACAGTATGTCTGCGGAGGAGTTATAAATTCGATTAACGAGCTAAAGTCAGCGGTAGTTTTGAACGTACTTAATTTGAATGACGAAAATACTGTTAAATATATTAATTTCAAAAATACAAACCAAAAGTTCCTTCCTGAAGAAAGAAGAAACATTATTTTTTAGAATAGACAACCTACCACGTTAGAAGATTATGTAGTTTTAAACGGCAATATTTATATCACTATTCTTATACAGAACTACGATAAATTTTATTGGCTGTATAATTAAATATCACGGTAAAAACTTCATTTTTTATTTTTTATTGGTAGTATAAAATAATAAAAATATAATTTAAATGGTTTAGTAAATTAACAGTGGAAACCAATTCCAGATAAACCCAAATATTTTTAAAAAGGTTAATATAATTTTGAATGAACATTACTTTTAAAATTTTATACTCGGCGACAGCCCAGTTATTCAGTTTAACAACAACAATTATGTGAGTACACTCTTATTCGGGATGACTAACGGGTTGTACAGAAAACAGAGAATGCTCTTATAGCGAGCTGTCCATGAGTTGTATAGAATAAGTAAAGATTTTAACTAGAAAATTTTTACTAGTATAACAAAAATAATTAAATTTTGTAATAATAAAAATTAATGAAATAAAGTATCCGATCCAATTGAAGATAGTGGTATCGGATACCCTCCTGAAACGAGTTTCTTACTTTGATTACTACAGATGGGATGTTGAATTAGAATGTGATTTAAATGTAGAGAAAAAGATGAACAAGTTTCACAGAAAATGTGAGAACAAAAGAAGAACTTTGAGAAATAGATCTAGAAAGGGAACAAGAAAAACCAAAGTTCTATGAAGTTATAACACCCCAGTTATGATGTACAGAAGTGAGGCAAGGACAACTACGAAGTAATAAGTACAAAAAATCCAGACAACAAAGATGTGGATTTTCCGGAAGACAAAAGGGTATACTCGGTTAGAAAGAATAAGAAAGTAAGATGTTAGGTTAGAAATTAGACATAAATAACATAAATGAGGAGGCAAAAGAATATCGTGAAGGTTGGAGAGAACATACGGAAAAATATAAACTTGAAGGAAGGATACCTCTGCAAGTTCGATGGTATGCTACGAAAGGGATAAGAGTCATTGGCAGATCTAAGAAGAAATTGCTATAGACGTGAGTTTGGACGTTTCTGTTTATCCATGGAAGGAGAAAAGGATCCATTTTGGTCGTATTGCTTGTTATTCTGATCAAGGGTTCTCCAAGAAGTTCCTTGAAGTAATTGTCGGCATTGTTTTTTTCTTGTTCCCATGAAGTAACATACCTCCCAACTTCCTTAACCTAAATTTATGAGTTGTTGCAAAAGAAAATATATTTTATTTAAAAAGACAATAAAAAAAATATTTATTTAAGAATTGATGAATAAGATATAGCCACAATGGTGAAAAGGAAAGAAGAATACAATGAAACGAAAAATAAGGTAGATTACAGAAAACGAAGACCAAAGTGGAAAAAACTTAAGAATGTTGGACTTTTTTCTAGGAATGTTGAACCTACGTAAAGACACATTCCTGATAGCAAATATCACGTGCCTTGAACGTTTTTAACGTAAATCAAGACAATTCTTTGTAAAGAAAATCAAAATTATAAATATTGTAAGAAAGAGTACACTCTCTCATAAATAAAATTACAAAACATTAACAGAAACTAATAATTTTGTAAAAAGAATTACTCAACTTTCATAAATATAAATACTTTCACAATTTGAATGTACGATCCATGACACAAAACGCGTAATAAACATCCCATGTTTACGGCCATTGTGCATTTTAAGTACAAAAATGATTACAGACATAAAAAATATTTTAAAGTGAAGCAAAAGCATTTTTACAACCGACTATTTTGGAGTTGAACTAATTTTTAAATACCGTATTTTCTTACCGAGCCGTGTAATATATGAATATATGACAAACAGCATTTCATTTAGCAAATTTTCAACCTAATTAATATCTCGTTAATTTACATTCTTTTAATTATGGGTATAGTTGGCTAGAAATACATTCTGGCCATTTGCTATACTCATAATTAAATATAAATTTAAAAAAAAAACTCTTCTAGAAATAAAACATTATTTGTGAATGCAATAACATAATCGCCAATTACTGCTGAGTACAAAAGTTATGGGACAAAAGTTATTTTCAAGAATACACGTGATTTATTCGTTCTCTTAACTGAACAATTATTTCATAGATGGATAAACACTGCCGCATGCTACCTTTCAGCACTTGACAAAATTTAAAGTTATGAAAAATACAAAATTATTAGGTTTCAAACAGTAATACACAAATATAAAAACTATAAAGTGTCTCCAAGACTCTACGCAAGATAACGGGTTTTAATATTTTAGACGATCAGTGCGGATTATTAGGAAAAGACGTGTACAACAAGAAACATGAACTATTAATGGAGAAGATAAAAAAGAAAAAGCTAAAATTCTACGGTCAACTGTAAAAACGCATCACAAAACTAAGTTTTTGGCATTGTACGTACAATACACCCAAGGTGTCTGATGAGTGTTGTAATATAGAGAAATTAAAAAGAATTATTTTATAAGTTTATTTTATAATGGATAAATGAACGTGTAAGTGTAGTGTACTTTAAGAAGACAATTTCTTACATAAAACAGAACAATATTTAACCTGTGTTACATAATTGTATTGTATTTTTTAATCCTATAATATAAGCTAGTAGGTTAGATAGTTTTAATCTCATTCGGCCAATTCCTAGAAACTGTAAGTTGGTGTCGGATTACCATCCGCTCGTGCTACGGCCGGGGTGCGGTGCGTGCGGGCGGCTGGTATGCACGACACTGTGTGTCGAGTCGAGCGATGAAACAGATGTGTTTTCATTGCGGGAAAAATGATTGTAAATTTTCATACCTAAAGTTCAGTCAGGATGAACCGGAAAGTATTTCGTGTTTTAACGACCGCATGTGTCGGGAATGTGTATCAGTTGTAGATTTTGTGAAGGTTTAAGATAATTGATAATAGCTATAAAACTCTATAAGTATTAAATTTTGTGCGTTAATGGTGTGATACGGGGTGATGTTATGATGTTCGCCGCCGTTCGATCGGGATTGTATCTCCAGTTGTGGATAATGACTTGTAAGTACCCCTTTTGGGATTTTTCTGTTCATGAGGTTCGAATTTTGAATTATGTTTTAAGTGGTTTTACTGGAATTGGCCGCATTAGAATTGGTTCCACTGGTTTTTCTTTTTTTAGGTTATAAGTTGTTTAGTAAATTAGTAAAGCTAAGATTCTTATTGTCTACAATAATTGAACTATAATGTTTTTAATTTATATCAACTATAAATTAAACTAAAGTAACCTTAATAATTAAGGTATTAAAGTATTTAGAGTCACAGCTGTAGTGCGGTGGATAAGTTTGTGCTTAGATATAAGGTATTCAGCTGTCATGTTTCTAGGGAACCTTGTTGGTATAATCTAGTACTAGTTAGGGTCAAATTTCTGAATAAGAATTTGGGCAGACAAGCCACGTATTATGTTGTAGTAATTTCTAAAAGACCGTACTGGCTTTAGAGGCAGTCGAGTGACGATAAACTGTAAATCTTAAATGTTGAATTTAAATAGTAGTTTCAGTGTATTAATTAATTAACGTATTAAATACTAATTAATTACTTACTTAATTATGTCGTCGGATATTATGGTATTCTTCCGACCATTTAATATGGTATAATATGATTATTGTCCTTGGGTAGGGTTATGTTCCTGAACATTTGGTGAAGTTAAAAATTAAAATACTTACTGTTAACGGTAAAGTTGTTAGATATAAAATTATTTTGCGATGCAATTATATTTTTACTTATGTCCTTGTTGGCGTCTGACTATTTATGGTTATCGTAGGTGCCTATGCATTGGGAGTAGTGTTATTCCGTTGTAGTTTACGTATATTCGCCAGTGTGAACCAAGTCTAAATTAATAGTCTAGGTTAAAAAATTAATTGTTTTATTTTTGGTAAATTTTTATAAAAATTTTGATACCAATTGGCGAGTAGTGACAAAATGGGGATTCAGGGTCGGGACGTGGAGGAGTCGGTGGTCTGGTCAGGTAGTGTGACAATGGGGGTTCGGAGTGAGTGTTGAGTGAAACCCATTCCAGACTTATTTGATCGGAGCCATACCGGTGCCTACACCCCTCCACCTCGTACGGCGCTTAGGAGCCTTGGACAGCGCTTCTCGTCTTTTGGTACTTTGCTTCCTAAACTTGTTGGGTAGTACTTTACTAGTGTTTTTGGATGTTCTTACTCCACGCACCGCCGTGGATATAATAAAGTCTGTTTTACTGAATTTATGCGTCAGTGTGGTCAATTTCCGTATCCCCACAGTTTCTATATTGTTACTTAGTATAAGAGGGTTTCCCGGGGTGTCGTTGGGTTGTTCACCTCGCTTGGCGGGGGTTACAAGTGTTTTAAAGAAGTGAGAAAGGCGATTAAAAAATATAAACAATCCAAGAAAACATAATAATCCAAACAAAGTACGGACAACAGATTAATGACTTCAAGGGCTTATACGAAAAACAAAAGAAAATATACCACATTGCAGAAGAAAAGAGAAGAACTTGCAGCGAACAAGTACTGAATAAGAGCTGCAACAACGTTCAATAATTTTTCAAAAGTTTCTTTACGTAATCTAAAATGGTTCAAAACTGCATAATAAATAAAACTATTTATTAAAGCTATAAAATTTTTCAAAAAAATCGTCTATCGTTGGGTAAAAATATTTCAAAAGCCCTTCAGGAGATGGATAATAAAAGCACAGTTTTTTAAATTATAGTCAAAAAACGGCAATTAACTTTTTTGTCTAGAACGAAAAATGTGCCTGGTAAATACCTTGGTATTCAGTTGATAAACTCCTGAACTTTAAAACACATTATACAGAGCAAAACGAAACAACTAAACACAAAATTTAAACAATTTTATTGGATTTTAGGGAAACGATTTACACTAACATTACACAAAAAAATACTATTAAAAAAATATTGAAACCACTTTAGAACTTATGGGTTCCATAAGCCACGACAAAGCACTCCAACATAAAAATCTTGCAAAGGTTTCAGTCTAAACTGCTCAGAAGAATCACAGCGTCACCTCGGTACATAACGAACAACATACAAATACACAGAGATGTAAACAAGAAATATAAACGTTTAGTACAAAATACCAAAAAAACTTGAATCACACACAGATCATCTCGTTCTCTCACTTTTAGATAATTCAAACGACACTCGCCGACACAAACGAAGAAACCCTACAGTCTTAATATTTAAAATGGCAAAACAAAACATGAAATAAATTTATGAAGTTCCTTCATTGGGAAGATTTCTTCGGTCATGTCATGTAACAAGCAAACTCATCTGCTTATTATTTTGCAGATAAGAATAGATTGTAGTTTTTGCTGTAATAAAAAAAATACCGAGTTAAAATTTTAAAAAATTGACTTCAAGTGTTGTTTATGAGTAGGATGATAGATAATCATGATTAATTCTGTATAAAATAGCAACAAAAAGTAAATTTCAGTTCCTTAAATCTGAAGTAAATAATAACCAATATAAACTATTCAATTTTAATCTGAAAATTATTTAACCGAAAATAATGTATATTACTTTATTGTATGGGTGTGATGATACAGAACATTACAATGAAACAAATATTCTAACAATGAGATTTCGAAATGAATGTTTGATATATAAAGACAATACCTTGTGAATGTGGGAAGATTCACACAAATCTATCTTCGACCTTTCCGAGCTAAAGTAGGTAGCAAAATCCCCCGGGATAGGGGAATAAATTATTTAACCCAATTGCAAGCTGGATAGACATCCCACACGGAAATGACTGCCCTTAGGTAACATAATTTTATAATGAAGATAATATCGAAATTCGTAAATATTTTATTTATTACAAAATGTTAAATTAATTTACATCAAGGGTGGACTTTTAATTAAAATTCAAAAATGTCTATATATTAATTATTTCAAATTGAAATCATAATACCAAAAAACAAAATTTTAATTATGCATTTTACAAAAGTAATACATTAAATATAAACGACAAAAAATTCCGTAGCCAATTATTAAATTCGGTGTATCCTATTCTACGTTTGGAGTATTTAATGTCATTAACAATAATGTTAGCAATATAATAATTTTCGTTTTCCCTTACATTTCGTTTTATTTATGTAGTGGTAGTTTTCTCAAGTATTACAATTAAAAAGTTCGTTTGATTTGAATTTTTTAAATTATTTACTAATTAAATAAATAAATAAAAGTGAAAGTTTCTGAATTAAGAATCTTCCCATTGGTTAAAAAAATTGAAAATTAAACTCAACGCAATGAAATGTGTGAATGTTACTAGTTCTGTTCGTCCGTGTTTTTATCCACCAATATACCTTAACGGTTCACCACTCCCACAATCTGACGCACACAAGTTAAGAACTTAGGTATCACCTCTGACAGAAGGCTAACTTGGGCATATTACGTCCAAATCAACTAATGAGTTTTTTAAAACTAATTTAGTCATACGCTTGCAAAATAAATCTACGAGACGGAAAAATTGCTAATCTATCTCGTGTACAGACAATTCAATCGAAGTCCTTCGAAGAATAACAAATTCTACTTGGTACGTTCACAACGAATCGCTAAACAATGATTTATGCGGACTATAAGTTTTAGCTATTTGGCTCGGTTAAACGGTAGCCTACTACAAACGTTTTCATCCAGAAACAAAGCGACACAAACTCATTCGACTACTTTACATACCGCAATTACCTGACAGTCCTGCAAAGAGATGAAAAAAGGTGGACAGGGATTTTTGCAGCTACCAAGGTGTAGCAGTCAGTTTTAGTTAGTTTTAACATGTAGAACACCTGATTAATCAAATCAGCTGATAATTAAAAATATGAACTATTTTCAAAATTCACAGTAGAAATAAAATTTAACATAGTCTATATTTTTTTAAATTTTATATTCTAGAAAAATAATAATTTATATTTATAATAAGACATTTTTATTTTGTAAATACAAATTTTGATAATAATTCATTTTTGTAACCTTATTTAAAATAATGTTTATTTTGATTCAATTTTTTATGGAAAATATGAATTTGATGTAGAAGACTATGGCAAAGTATAATGTCATGCGTAAAATTTTCTGAACAATGACAATATCACTTTTTTAACAACGCAGTTGGACTCCAAACCATTAGTTATGAGTTTATGGAATATTTAATACAGAATTGTAATTGCTATTAACAAGCAGAACTGATAGAGAAGAACTATGAAAATATAAATAAATAAGTGGACATAAAATCCATATCGTTTTGATTAATAAATGATTATGAATTTATAATTTTTGAATAATTGTCTTAGAAGACTGGTGTAATTTTTTTATAAGGAGCTAATTTCAAAGAATCTATTAAATATTTTATCATATCAACATCATTAACAATAATATCATCATCGAGAGTGGTAAGGTGTTTCTTTTAACTAAACAAAATATAACTTAATTTTTTTCCAAATTTTAATTCTTAAAATTTATTTTTCATTTAGAGTCATTAAACAATAATGCTTGCAATATAATCATTTTCGTTTTTTCTTATATTTCGTTTTATTTATGTAGTGGTCGTTTTCTCAAGTATTACAATTTAAAAAGTTCGGTTGATTTGAATTTTTAAGTTAAAGTTTCACCCACACGGCTTTGAGTTTAGCCAGTCAATTTCCGTCGAATGAATACTCGCCACAAACGAAAGAATTGCAACACACTTATTATAGGCCTACACTGAATAAAAAGTCTGACTAGGTTGTATTTGAAAGGACACCACTGGGTGTTTTTCGTCCTCTTCTCATTATCAACACTTTTATAATAATTATAAATTATGTACAATTATTGTACATATCGCATACAGGAACAAATTTTTTTAAAAAAGTTTAAAAAAAGAAAAAAAAATATTTTCTTTTCTGTAAACTAGGTTAAAATGGTCATGAATTTACGTCGGATTTGTCAGCTATTAAATTTACAGAGTTTCAGAATAAACGTAAAAATAGTAAAGAAACTGTATATTACACTGCGCATTGAAAGGATTTTATAGTAAAAACTTTACAAGAATTCAGTAAACAAATAAAAATGAATGGACTAAGTTATGAGTTGTAACGTAGAGCAGAGAATGGGAGTAAAAGACAAAGCAAGGTAAAATGGCATGCAATCTACGTTCTAATCATGAAGCACGAAGAAGCCATATTAACCTGAGTAAGTTTCAAAGTACATGCGAAGGAATTTTAATAAATTTGCAATATTTGTCAGGCTAATATCCTCGTAAGGAAGTCAAGACATTAAGAAGGAAAGTAAAGGAAGGAAGAAAAACAGGAAGTGAAAGAAGCCGGTTAGGGTTTTACTCGGGCAAAATATTTTCCCTGCAGAACAACTACGGACGTAGTCTCTAAACACACACAGTCTAGTCTACAGCGACTCGGGAATATTTTTAATCAAGGCTTACGGTAATATTACGTGGTTGAGGCTAATGAAATTTTCTTTAGGTAAGGGAAAAGCATAAATGACTGAACGCCGTCACCGTTTTTCAAAACACAAAACAAGCCCTTAGATAATTCCAGTGTACTAGCACGCCCTGCACTCTTCACACTATCTCTGTTCTTACTTACAATGTATTACCTACCGACCTAAACTGAATCTCGTTTTTCTTTAAAAATGATTTCCGCTTAAACCTTCAACAGAGAAATTTTGTTATCGTCTTTCTTCCTATTTTCTTCTGGGCTTCTTTATGTTAATTGTTTCTTCCTTTTTTCTTTTACACAATCATTACATTGTAACCGTAAAACCACACAGTCTTTATGACGTCTTAGTAAAAAGTCGTTACAAGATGTTTTTCTGTAAGAGAAAACAACCAAAGTCTACATGTAATAGATTTCATGGTTTATATACTCGTATAGGCCTGTTTATATTTACCAGAGAACAAAAATTACACTTTGATTTTATGGAGTGACTTCAATTTACAGTGGAGAGGCAGAAAACTATGAAGACTACTCAGTAGCAGTATAACGGAAGAGTTATATACAAGAAGCGCAAACGAGAGGTCAGTTATAATAGAAGAAAAATAAATGGAGAATCTTCAAATAATAAAATAAGGTAGATTACCAAACCGGATTTGGGATATAGGCACGGAAAAAGAAAAAACTTTGGAAACCACAACAATCCTGGGAATAGTTTGCGTTTGTTACAAGAATTCAGTTATAATGGACTTCTCGGTAAAACATTGACTTTCCCCTCCTTCTTACATGTGTCATCCGGATCTTAACCTTCTATGATTTTGGTTTCTCTCTAAATAAAGCTTCATTTACGAGATTTACTTTTTCAAACTTCTTTAGAAAGTCTTATTTGTTTTCTTTGGTATTTTCTTACTCCTTATCTCCTTCTTCCCAATGTTTTGTCATCTTTCCTGATCTGGACTTAATTGTAAAAGTTCTGAATTTATTTTTTAATGATATTTAACAAACGTTTTGATCCTGAGCAAGCTAGAATCAGGCCAACGCATAGGAGGAAAGAAGAAAAGAAATTACGGAGGAAGTGAAAAGAAGTTATCGGGCTGATGTCTTAACTGCATAAACATAAGTAAATAATAGTACACTAAGATCATCGTAATTCCTGCAAGAGATATTCAATTCTAATCAAATAAGGTTTTTAATCGTAATTATACGCCCACAACTTTATATTTTTTTAGACTGAAACATAATTTTTGGATGGGAGTTGGATGTGGTTACATTCAATTCTCTTGAAAGTATCTATCATTTTAAAATTCTCAAAATATTGTGTAATCAATATTTTCATAATAACTACATATGTTGTTACAGATAAGTTTAATATGTACTCGTAAATGGCAAAGTAACACATGACATCCAAAATTCTATAGAAATGTTTGATAGAAAACTTTTTACATTCATAGTATTAGTAACCATAACACACTGTATAAAGTTGTTTTAATTTTGTTCAAAAACCAAATTCTATAATCGTATAAAGAATTTTTGAACAAAATTCAACACAGTAAGAAAACTTTCAATTATACCAGAATGTTTAACACCCAAGTTTTGTGGAAGTTGAAGCATAACTTTTACTCGTCCTACCGACTGTATTTTTTGTATTTTCGTAAGTATTCAGATGTGATTCTGCATAGAGAAACAGAAGCATGCTTTTTACGAACATGAAAGAGCCATTTCCTTAAACGAACTGAAAAATGATCATATTTATAATAATAAATGTACCATTAAATAAGTGTTTCTAAAACTAATACTTTTATGAATTATTCGTTACTTAAAAGATATTAAAGAGAACGAATAATGTACAACACTAATAACGACTACAAAGACGAAATGAGTAGAGAAAATATTAAAGGAGAATTTGTTATTTAATGAAATAGACATTACATATAAGATGAACGCAGTGAAGACGTGAAATAGTAAAGTGCTTACATTCAGTTCAGTAAGTTTGAATCAGTCGTGACTCACGCAAGTACCTGGGAGTTAGGTAGTAATCATCAAACTTCTCAACAACAAATACTTGAAACAACTTCCGGAATAGGCGAAACGACAGTAAATTAGTTGTACTAATAAAAGTTATTTATAAAAATGAATAAAAGAACAAACAGTTTTTGGTAAGAAAAACAACAAACAAAATTACACACAAATAATATTAAAAAAGAAATTAATAGCAACAGTAAAAATAAGGTAAGTAATTCATTTTTAAAACAATATAAATTTGCCCGGAGTTATCGTTACAAATGTTGTACGTAAGGGTAAACAATTGTAAATAAACGTGAATGAAAAATTATCCTTGAGGAAAACTAACTATCAAGACGTAGTTCTAGGTATTATCTCAATACAGTAATATATTATTCGGGTGTGTTAACTGAACATTTTCTAATATACTATTACTGCTACCGGATTAATCATACAAGTGTTGCTTTTTGTATTTTTCTTATACTTCGGTCTGAACATGTTTACATTAACAAAAACGAACTGTTGGTGATAATGACACAAATAATAGCATAATAGATGCTTCCGTGTCGTAATGGTTAGCGCGCTAGATTATAAAGCGGAAGGTCCCAGGTTGGATTACCAGCTAAGGTATGAAGAAAATTTATTACATATAAAAACCACTGTTCCAGTTTTACAAACCTCCGTAGTCGCCAATAACAAAGTTGTTGATACAATTTTCAATAAATAAATAAAATAATTATAGTTAAAAAGCAGCCGTTTTCGATCTGAATTAATTGTACGGCTACAACCGATAACACGTAATATATAAATAAAAATAAAAATTTTTAAAAACTGAAAGATATCGTCAGTTTTGTACAGTTAAGTATTTATATATAAGAATTTAGTTAAGAACTTGTGCAGCAATTTTCCTTTCTTGTTGAGTAATCATTAATTAAAGAGCTAATAAAAAAATACATTTTGTAATTGAATATTTGAAACAAGCTATGGTGAATCATAATGTCAGGTCATTTTTAAGTGAGGTGCAACGATAAGAAATGTCAAAACAGTGACAATACATTCGTCTTTTCAACTTATTTTCACAAAACTATACGGTGGTTCTGTTTTAAACAAACGAAACTGGTGTCGATTTTTCGAAAACATGTGGCTTCATAATTTAATAACGAATGTACTTAACTTGTTCATTCTCTTTCAAACAAAACACAATATTACTTGACTTTGTAGAAACATTATTTATATGAGTAGTACAGATTAAGAGTAACCCTACTGAACTTAATATATTTGATCCGATCCTAAAAAATGGTTACAATATTGTTTTGTAATTTGTGTAGGTTTAAAATCCACCCAGATACTGTCAGACATAAAACGTACTTAATCACAAATAAAATCAATTTTGTTTTAACAATAATGATACACAGCTTTCAGCCTGTATTAATAAATATTGACATTTTACGTAAACATATGATTCCATTATTAAATGCTTTTCAAATACAGGATTTGACAGGTGAAATAGTGGGAAATGATGCAGCTATGTATACACCTGTTTTAATTTATAATGGATGATTAATAGTTGAATAACGTTACTGCAAAGTAAAATTTACAGTTAATTAAGTAACGAGGCGACAGTTTACGCCATTTTAAATTTAATACTGAAAACTCATTTATTTTAACTTAAGAATATTTTACATTAGAAGAAAAGTACATGGTGATTATAAAACAATCAATGTTGTTTAAAATGAATATTTTATTTATTTTTTCTAAAGTTCCTTGAATAAATATTTTACAAAAATTTATAATAACACATTTTAATAAATAGTGACATTGTAATTAAGTAATACATTATACATAGTATTGCATTAAATCAAAATTTGTTTTTTTATTAACCATAATGCACTGCTATCTTAATGACTGACTGCATTAATGCATTATCCGAATAGTGCAATTATTTGTATTACTACACCCCAGTAGTTAATCGATACGGTGAAAGAGGGTTATCCATGGTGTACTTATATACATATATATACCAACCGTAACACGACATTGCCATATATTCAAATCGTATGAATAATAATCAACCTTATTGACAGGGTCGATCTCCATCGCTTTAATTGCCAGCCAATTAACTCACAGCCAAAATCATATCGGTCCAACCAATGTCTTGTCACTCATTGGCGTACTGACTGACAGTATACGACACGTGTCTGCAATTAAGCAAGTACTGTACTGTATTACACGAGCAGATATCGGTCGCCAGAGTAAACAAATAGACAAGTAAATTGGATTTGCTTGTAACATATAACTACGAAAACGGATAATTTAAAAAAAAATCAAACAAAATTATTAATATGTGTATAAAATAAATGATGAATTTTAAATGTAATACGCCTGTATAAAATTAAACATTAAACTATATAAAACTGTTAATAAAAAATATTCTTTACATTTTAAACATTGTACTGACTTCTTGTAAAAATTCAACATTAACAATAATACATCAAATTGTGATTTATAAAACGATACCAGACTCTGGGAAACTTAAAGCAATAAAAATATTAAAGTTGTACGAAGGTTTTAGTCAAAACTATCAAAAACTATAACGACGTCACCACAGTACTAAATCAATAATGTAGCAAACAGAGATTCAAATTACGCGACAGTTTAAGAAGGCACTAAGACTGAGATTCCAATCAAACAATCGCTACTTCACTTTTAAATATCTCTTATGACACATGAGGACTAAAACAAGAAGCCAAGTAGACCTACGTCTTCAAGCGAATGCTGAAAAAACTGTGTAGCTGACATTTGGCAGATATTACAAGATGCCCCATTTATTGAAGTAAGTAAAATAAAACATGTACTGTCCATTCGAAATACCATGATAGTAAGTCTCTAGAATGGTCGTAACTTTTCTGAAAAATAAGGCCCTTTTCGAAAGTAAAATTTCAGTTTTAATTATTCGTAGGGGTATTTTTATTATTCTAAGTGGTAGCTCAGACGCACGAGCACAATAAAAAATTCCCTCTGTTCTTTATTCCATTTAAGTAATAGTATCATGCTATTTCGAATGGACTATAAGTTGGCTATTAACAAATTTAGGCAACATGTGTATAGTATTTAGATTATTAATAGGGTTAACATAGTGCTAATATATGTATAGGCTTGTAAGTATTTGACATGCCTATACTCTCTTTGGGGATCTCGTGGATGCAATACATAAAGATATTAGCCAGAAAATTAGACAAGATGATAAAACCAAAACTCGAATGACCGGCCCGTGTAGTAGTGGTCAGCCTAACTAGCGTCCATGCCAGGAGGCCCGGGTTTGATTTCCGGTCACGTCTGACGTTTTTCATCACTAATTTTTAGTCTTTCCCATTTTCCGTCTGCATTTTCATATGTGCGAAACGGCTGGACGTAAAATCAAAATAAAAGAAAAAGGAATAACTCAGATATGTCAGCACCGTGAAGTAACAGTTGGATGGGTTTTGATCGATTTCAATTAAAAAAAAAAAATTAACGTTAGCCTACTCTCGGGAAAAATAATACACTACGGTATCTAAATTACTTATCCTGGAATTAGACCCTAAATTAAATAACTTGTTTCTATTTTTATCCAATATAATTAACATAGCAGCTTTCAAGCAGTGAGTTGTCAATCAGTTGATAGTAAGCTGCATTAAATTATTAAGTAACACCCAGTTCGTGACGGAATATGTTTGGTAACCAGCTGATAGTTAAACGTGAATAAAAGCCGACGTGGTTTTCATATTCGATTGCACGCCTTTCATACATCTAAGAAATATATTCTTAGGGTAGCCTTTTTAATAAAAACATTTCTTATTAATCAAACGCAGTAATTTTTGGAAGAAAGTTTTTTCATACATTTTTCGTTAATGAGAATAATCAACAATTTATTTAACACATAATTAACATTGGACGAAAGCTGATTTTTCGAATGTACTCGAAAGAAATATATAAAATCGATAAAACGTTTATTTAAGATTTTTATTGAAACAATCAGTTGAAATTACTTTCAAACAAGATATCCAACGTTCTGAAACAAAAACGTGAAAATACCGTAGTGTAGTTGAATCATTACGAACAGAGAGTTCAGAATGTAAACAGATACAATGGAAACAAAAATGAAAGTACTGAATACAAATTTACCTAAATATACAAGTAATATACTTTGGTTTATTTTAGAATTGTTATCGTAATAATTGCATTCGTTTCGTAAAATATTTTTAAAAAAGGATACGCAGTTTATGAAATAAATACCTTGAAGGATTGTTTGTTTTTCTTCTTATTTTTTTCTTTTTACAGTAGAGGAAATTGTTGGAACCAAGCGGTAGGGGAAAATTGGATCGTATATTTTAGAAAATAACAGAGGTGAAATCTCATTATATTTGTCTCCCTAGAGTGTCTCTTTTCCACCCCGTACTTTAGGAAACAACAAGCTTGTGTTTGCCTTTTTCTTTAAGTCATGTTAATGTAGTTCGCATTTGTATGTTTCATATTCATGTTATTGTGTATTATTAAAAGTAACAACAAAATGTATAATTTTAAAAATATATATAGGGCTATGCTTTCGTCTAATATCAATCTAAAAATATCTAAACCGATTCTTTTTCAATAATAAGAAAAATACTGTTAAATCCCGGATTCTTCATGATATTTATTTGAATACTGTAATATGAACGATTCAGAAAAACGATATTTTCCCAGGAATTTTGAAACATCTCTCGATTTTTATCAAACAATATAAATGAATATCTGAGGGTAGTGCTTTGTCCGGCTAATAAATTGATACCTTCCGTTTGTTCAACCACAATACAAAGCAGCACAGAATATTCTATTGGACTTCCTTCTACAAAAATTAAACAAAAACCCCATGCAAACGATCCGTAAATATAAAATACACAAAAAACTCATACAAAAGAAAAATCTGTGTATGATCTGAGGTTTTATTTAGCGTATACATAATCAAACAAATAATGCATATACAACCTAAAAATAATTTTAGAATTATAATCAGCGTAGCAGCATAATTTTAAGTCAGATTTTGACATCTTTAATAAAACAAGATTTGAAGACAATGTGTTCACCAGTTGATGTTTATTAACCAGGTGATTTAAATTAATAAATATTACATCTTTAAAAAATCGTAGGAATGATGTTTTCCACTATTATTTGACACTGACAATGTTATATTAAAAAAATAAAAATAAAAAATACATTTAAACGAAAACACTTTCAGTACAGCCAGATTGTTTTTTTTATACCTAAGTTCATTTTATTAGTGTTATTTTTAAAAATAATGAATTTTTATAGTTAATTCAAAAATCACAACTCCCAAGTTTTTGTCTTCTTGTTTGAAATACGTTTCACCTTTTTAGCTATCGCATAAAGAAATTCAGATGTAATAGATTTAATTGGCTATGAACATCGATTGAGAAACTTATTTACAAAGGGTATAAATTTAGAACGTTGTGAAGGGTTAAATTTGAACTGTAAAGAGGAACACTTATAATATTGCTTTTTTAAGAAATGAGTTTGAAAAACTTGGACTTTTTAAATGTTACCAAGGAGGTTCCATATAGTCATACATTTTTCAATACATTATTATTGATTTTTATTTTCAAGTCTAAATTAAATTTCAAATTTTGCTATGGTAAAGGATATAACACATTAAGACAATTATTATTTAGTTCAAGACGTTGAATTTAATGTGATCGCTCCACGTTAGCATTTTATTTATCAATAGTCAAAGATACTTTATTTTACCTTTATTTTACTTGCAGAATATTTGTCTAGTTTAGACACAAGAAAAGACATGATCGAAGTCAAAAAGAAATGTAACCTGAACGGTTGATTGGAATGATTTTTAAAAAACCCAAATAAAAAACAAACATTGTTAACCAAATATCTGATTAATAAGTTCCTCTCCTAAGCAGACACACAGTTTTATCTCAGAAAGTAATTTAATTTTTCACCCGTTTTAACGATTTGGGTTGTAATTATTGAAATGAATAAATTTAGGCAAACAAAAACTAAAAAGTAAAATGTTAAGCTAACAAATTATTTCTTATTTCTTTATCTATTATAAAGACTTACAATCAATAATTATTTCTCACAAAGAAAATTAAATAAAGGCAATTATTTTCTAAAGAAATGACAAAATTAAACAGAATAAATCCTCATATTGCATCCTGCAGGTTGAAATTAATACTATTTTATAAAATAAATTTCAATAACCTTTTTTAAGTTGCCTTTATGTTTTATTAATCACTTACACGTGTTTCGGTGGATCCACCATCATCAGAGTATTATACCGTTTAAAACTAAAAAATTTAAAAATTATAGAAGATGTACATCTTCAGTCATTTGTATAAAACTTTTACACATTATCTTCTATAAATTTTAAAAATATTTCATTTCAAACGGTATAATATACTTTTATCATGGTGGATGCACTGAAACACGTGTAAGTGATAAGTAAAAACTATACGCAGCTTAAAAAAAGGTTAGTGAAATGTATTATATAAAATAGTATTAAACAGAATAATTGTACAACAATGTTGTTATTTTTCATTATATAGTTACAACATTACTACAAAACTTCATAAATACAAAATAGAAAGAAAAATAGATACTGCATCTATTTTTATCACAAATAAGACATGTATATTTAGCGATTTACAGAATTTCAAACATTTTTAAGAGTATTGTTAAATTCAAAATTATTAACTTGATAGGCTACTTGTACTATACATAATTCTTCTACTATTGTATTCACTTAGTATTTTCCCGATTTAGAAACCCATACTATACTAATACTGTGATAATATTTCATGAAACCGTGTAGGTGGAAATATCATTTTGCATTCATCTATTTCTGTCACGTATTGAAGTATTTAAGGACTGCAATATTTTTAAATTCAAATATATATATATAAATTATAACATATATGCCCAACAATGAGTTGAATTTTGACATGTATAAATGACAGATTCAGTGTAGGCCCTATAATGAACTATGGTTAAAATCATGTACCCAATCCTCGTACTTACTGAGAGTATTATTACCGGTTATTCGTAATACAACGTCAAAATTTAACAACACACTGGAACGTTA
The DNA here is from genome assembly GCA_035578175.1 of Catonia carolina. Lineage (NCBI taxonomy): Eukaryota > Metazoa > Arthropoda > Insecta > Hemiptera > Achilidae > Catonia > Catonia carolina. The sequence goes on from JAQMRL010000002.1 coordinate 91,536,485, forward strand.
TGTCTAAGTAGCAACTGCAACGAATAGCAAAGCATTTTACTAAAGAACAGTCAAAAGAGTTAAACAGATTTCAAGACCCTAAAACTTTTAGATACAATTAAATTGTTATAGTTTGATGACCTGACGCATCCATAAATTGATTTTTTTTTTTGCTTTTACGGCCTTATAGGACCCCTTGAATCAAATTTCGAAACCCTTCTTGGTTTGGTTTTAGGATCGTACGTTTTTTCCAATAATGCTTCATATTATTACTATACATACTAGTAACATTTATTACTATAATATACTATACTATATACTATATATTATTATTATTATTATTATTATTTTTTGGGTTCTAATCTGTCTGATTTTATCGGTACAATTTATTAACAACAAAGCTCGAGTTTTTTCGATGAATCTTGTGTCTTTATTTTTGAGCAACTGAAGCTGTTCAGATCTTGTATTGCAATGTTAAGTCCATTTCTATGTCATATCTTGCTTTATTTCGGCCAACAACTTTGGAGGATATTTTTCCACTAGTACAGAAATTAGTTGTTATAGGCCTATTACGCGATTGCCCGGTATTCAAAATAAATGCCTGAAGAAAGAAATTCGTTTCTTCCGCTTGATGTCAGTAATAAGCTTGGTTTCACGGTAGAGTTCAGAATTAGACTATAAGATCATGATATCGTTGAGTTTCCGTTTTTTGTTTAACCAAGTCCTAAGGATTCTTTTTTCTATCTTCAGAATTTCTCTAATTCTCGTTTTAGTATTTAAATTAGAAATAGTTTCGCAGAAGTAAATGGCTTCGGGTTGTACTAACGGTTTGTAGTGTTGCAGTTCAGACTGAATAGATAGGTCTTTCTTGTTGAACGTGTTGTTGGTAAGTTGCTGGGCTTTCGCTATTTTGTTAGTTCTAATTTTCCAGGTCGTTTTCTCATTTCCATAATAAGTTATTGTCTCGCCAATATATTTAAATTCTTCGCAATGTCGACTAAGATACCATTTACTTTTTCTCGACCAATGCAGAGCCGTTCGGTGATCATGATTTTAGTTTTTTCATTTTGATTCGAAATTGATTTTATTGTATAATTCTTTTATATATATTATGTATTACAACCATGTCTTAAGACTAACAGGAAATTTTTTCCCAACAAAATCTCCGCAATTTATTTGAAATAACACATTAAGTAGGCCTACACTACACTTTCTTGTGCTCTTATATTTTACAATCTACACACAAAATTGCTCTGTTTTCAACCTGACAATGACATTAAACCAGCTCGAATGGTTTCTCCTTGGTTAAGCCTGCAACGCATATTCGCTATCAAGCAGCTGAATTGCTTCAATGTTGGCATGACAGTGGAGTCATTCCTTTTGCTTTTGCTCGAACGTTCGCGTTTCACAGAAGTTAAAGTCCATTCGTAGATCTCTAAGATAGTTGTTTTTAATAAACTACAGTCGACGACAATTTTCAGCACCCTGTTTTGGAAGCTGTTGTGATGTTTATGTAAGGTGGTTGAGTACATCACAAAAATTACTTATCAGACACGTTATAGCATCCGTTTGTAAACCAATAGTTTGTTAGGGTATATTGTTTGAACATCTTCTCTACTGGAGTTTCTGTACTGTTATTTTACTGTGCATGATGAACAAATACTTATTTGTTACTATTTAGAAACGAGACATAATATCAGATTTACCATAATAAAACACATTAAAAGATTACTTATTCATATGAACTAAATATAGGCTATATTGTGTATTTTAGTAATGTACTATTTTATCAATGACATTTACATTTCCACTTGAAAGTTGTGAGTTGTTCCAAAGTAATCCGGAAAGACACAGTTAACAATACAGTAATGAGCTTACTTTTTACTCATCAGGTAAAAGAAAACTAGAGTTCTCAAAACTTAGTCATTGTATTATATACCACGACATAACATATCTAGCAATTGATTAAAAACTTAAAATTCTACTTCAATTTCTAGCAATGGAAACATCATTAAAAAATCTAAATATTTCAAAAGATCTTTTATACATATAATACAACAAAATTTCAGATAAAAGGAATCTAGAAACGTTAGTCAATGTGGTTTAAACATTTCATCGCCACAGTAAACTTACTTAACGATAGACATCAACATGAAAAATATATACTGACTTGAAGCAATAACTTTAAATTAGTTCATAGCACCAGTAAATTAAAAAGAACAAATATTTTATTCATGTTAAACTGTTATTAATCAAAAACTATTTTAAGAAACTTAATACATTACATAAATAATACAAACGAGAAGTAGGTGAGTATAACGTTTCTGAAAACTCTTATATCTGAGAAACTTTAAGTTATTTAAGACACATTTAATGCAACATTGTAATTTTAAATTAAAAAATTACATATGAACTACACTTTCAAAAATCGATTATTATTTTAATTTTAATACATTTAAACTGAACAAAAGTCAAGTCAAACGAAAAACTAATATCACTGAAAGATTTTAAACCAACAAAAACGAAAATAGCATGGTGTGTGGCCAAGGAAATACACGAATAAATATGCTCCATTAAATTTAGGTCCTTTGCATACAACATAACGAAATTTTGTATCTGTATTAGATGAAATAAATTCGCGAGTGGGCGTCACACTCCAACTCGACTCCAGGACTTAGCAAGAAGGAATGTGTCAGCCGCGCCCCAACCGGTCATCGCCCTGGATAGCAACAGCAATACCAATGCAGCGACAACTTGCACTATGTAACGGTCGGAAAGGCAACCTGTTCTAATTAGATCTCTTATTGTATCAAAAACTTGACCTTCAACTACGTTTAAACGCATGACTTTTTCATACTATATAATCAGATTTCGTAAACAAATAGGCATATGTTTTTAAGAAATCTGTAACTTAAATACACAATAAAACTACTATTTTTATTTAAATGCATAAATGTATAGTATTTTAATATGATAAAATAATTTTATTATATTATATTTAAAAGTAATATTTTCCTTCTCTTTGACTACAAGAGTATTACAGATTTATATATTTTTCCAATAGCTTATATTTAAATAAGACTGCTGAATTACTGCTTAATTTACACAGTACTAATGGTGAATTGTATGAAATTAAAAATAATCGCAGGACAACAAGCTCTTTCTTTAAAAAAACTGTATTCATACCTGTATGGACACAGTGAATACAATGGTACGAACCACCAGATTCCAACATCGACGTAGTACAACGGTTCCGGAGAAAGTTTTGACGTCCATTCCAGGTTTACCTTTACATATACCAAGAAGAGCATTACATAGGGACCTAAACATTGGGACAGTTACAGAAATATTTACCGATAAGGAAACTTATATCAGAGAAAACTCTAATCGTACTCTATTACCTTGCCATGAATTTACTACACAACTCAAGAGCAACATGTGAATTAAACGGCAAACATCCATCCGACTTATTTTGCTTATAAGCACCCATTACTCTATACTAACATGCACATTAAATTTTAAACATCAGTAAATAATCAAAAAATTTATAATAAAATAAAATTTTAAAAAGAGTTTCTTCAAAGATATTCAAGAAACAGTGCAAAATAACTTCTTCTTCTTCTTCTTCTTTATCTGCCCCTTCTGCCTCTCAGCGTAGGGTGTGTCATTGCCTCGATCCATCCTCTCCAGACACCTCGATCCATCATCATATTCCTCATCTGCCGCCAGTCTTTTCCTCGCGCCTCCCCCAACCGCTCCATGTACTCTTGATAGCTCTGTCGTGGTCTGCCCCTCGGTCGGCGTCCTTCTGGTTTTGCTTCCAGGAATTGTTTTATTTTCTTCGATTCATCCGCTCTACTAGCATGTCCCAGCCACTTCAATTGTTTTTCTTCTATCAGTGTATTCACAGGTCGTACTCCCAGGTCCCCTCTTATTGTTTCATTCCTGATTCGGTCTCTCTTATTCCTGCCCACTATTCTTCTGAGGTACCGCATTTCTGCCGCAGTGGCTCTACTCCTATGCTTGTCCAAAGTAACCCAGCTTTCTGCTCCATACATCAGTGTGGGCAAGAACACTGCTTTATATATTTGCAGCTTTGCAGCTCTGCTCACCTCCCTCTTGCCCACAATTGTATTACTTATGGCATAGTACACTTGATTTCCCTTTTTTACCCGATTAAGGACTTCCTGGTCAATTCGCCCATGAGATTTTTGTAGGGAATCAAAGGTTGTACCCGGTTTGATAAAGTACGTAACGAAGCTATACGCGCCGAGTTAAATGTTCAGTCACCGTGTTAAACGTTAAGAATATGTAAGAGGAACTGGTCTAACCATTTACTTCGCGTGCCGACTTCCTCTATGAGCATTGAAATATAAACCTAGAGGGAAGTGAGACTTGGGAAGACCTAAAAAGAGATGGATGCCAGAACAGGCCATTCAGCCTAATACTTGACAAATGATAATGATAATGAAGCTGTAGTTACATTTTATAATATTTGATTATGAGTTATTTTGTTATTTTGTTATTAAGGGAAGCAAAATAACTCATAATCAAATATTATAAAATGTAACTACCGCTTCATTATCATTATCATTTGTCAAGTATTAGGCTGAATGGCCTGTTCTGGCATCCATCTCTTTTTAGGTCTTCCCAAGTCTCACTTCCCTCTAGGTTTATATTTCAATGCTCATAGAGGAAGTCGGCACGCGAAGTAAATGGTTAGACCAGTTCCTCTTACATATTCTTAACGTTTAACACGGTGACTGAACATTTAACTCGGCGCGTATAGCTTCGTTACGTACTTTATCAAACCGGGTACAACCTTTGATTCCCTACAAAAATCTCATTTCATCAGCCTGTAAACGAGATTTATTCTTCTGTAATGACACTCATGTTTTACACCCATACGTTATGAGTGGTACAGCCATTGCTCTAGAAAATTTAATTAGGGTGTCTTGTCTCGTTTTCTGTCCAATTGTTCTGCAAATAGAACCGCATACAGCGCTGAATTTTGCCAGTTTTTTCAATCCTAAGCACAGCTTGTAGATTGAATGAGCAAATAAAAGAAAATCTCTTACTTTAACTCTAATTTTATGAAAACAAGACACTGCAGTTATTAATTAGGCTGTGAGTACATAAAACTGAGATATTGACAAACAACTAAATTATTTAGCCCAAAACTTTTTAAGTAAACAAAGCGATAAATTTAAAAAGATTCCAGCAATAAATTTTGTAAGTTGTTGTTTCTACAGAAATATAGAATACCGTTCATAAATTGAATACTAAAAAGTAACAACCGAATAGGAGATCCAGAACGGATAAAAACTAATATTAAAAGTAATACCACGGAGGTGGATGAGTGCGGTACGTTGTTATATTTGCCAAGAAGGAAATTCAGAAGTATAAAGGCAAAGGAAGGAAATCTGACAACAGCTTGCATTTGTGTGGAATTAGATGCCGATAGAGATCGTAAAACCGGGGTTTATGTTTTTCACAAAACGTACAGAGAGAAGGGATAGAAGAAGACCAACTGAAGGATGATAAAGGGGTTGAACGGTTTAAGGATGAGGTGGGAGGTAAAGGATCTAAGGAAATAGAAATCGGATAATATCCGGACAGGGTTTGAAGAGATTTCAGTGTCTAGATTACGTTGAAGATGACCTGTAAGCAGTAATCGATAACGTAACGTATGTCGTAATACATAAGAAAATACCTTTAAGTAAATACCCATTCGGACGGACCGTCCAATCCCTTACTCACACCAGTCTATTGGCCAAAACCTCATTTCTTCTAACTTCTTGTCCAAAAAGATATCAAAACCCAAGCCATTAAAAATATATGGGAAATTTAATTGAAAAGCTAAGATTTAACTGAACTAAAAATACTTTTTAATTTACTTAAAAAAGTAAAGCATAAATTTTACAAATTAAACCAAAATTAATTTATTCAGTAAATAATCCGATATTAAAGTTAATACAACAGATTTATCCGAAACATCGAAAAATTATAGTTATTTAATATTTTACATTACAGTTCACACAAATATAATTTTTTGACATGAAATTTTATAAAAAGTTTAGTGGAACATCAAAGAACTCAACAAATAATTTTATAAGGCTTTGGCCCTTCCCAAATTGATTTATGAAAGTGAAATCTTGACTAAAGCTCCAAAGGAGAGGAAACAATATTACGTGCAGTGCAAATGAGGATGAGGCCCATCCGTGTTAATAGCTGATAGTTAGTGGTTTCTCAATTTATTATTTATTGGTCCTTCACTATCAAAGGTTTTTCCACATTAAAAAGGTTTCTGAATGAAAATACTTGGGAGAACTAGACATTCAAGCACTTAATACTACATAACTTAGTACAGGAGATGGAGGGATCATGTTCTTCCAGGAAGTATGGCCATCAAAGCACTGAGGAAACTGAGAGAAATAGGGGTGTGGGTAGGCCTTGGAGGATATGATCAGAATCAGTTTTCAGAACAAGGTGAACCGGAGTAGGCCCATCCGTGGTGGAATAAAAAGAAGAATTTCAATTAACCTGCTGATTTTACCACTACAAACATTTTCAGTTCTTTGTTTATTACGTAAATGACAATAGCATTTACAGTTTTCGGCTGCTTCAACCGGATCGGTTGTAGAGGTAAGCGATCTTAATGGCTATGCATATTTGGTCTAAGATTAGCAGAAAGAGTTCCACCGAGGTAACATCCTTCCACAAAATTCTCGATTGCCTTTAACCTTTCTCTGAATAGCAATCCTATGGGAGTCTGTACTTTTCCGCGTCTCACTTTCAGAAACAGGTAGATTTACGACAAAAAAAGGTAATTCGATTATTAATATCGTTCTTTCTTAATTTTTTTTAGAAATTCTAAAACAGCTGTAATGAAATTTGTGACAGAGCCCGTGCTGTAAGTGAACCACCGTGATTATACAGGGAGGAGTTAATAGCTGATAGTTAGTGGTTAATATAAATTATGTTCCTCACGTTCACAGAAATAAAAGTTTTCATGCACTCAAAAACATGGTTTTACCAACTGATGTTGTGTGTATTTTAAATTTTGTTAATATAAAATCGTTAACTAATAAAATAACTATGTTGTTGAATAAATTCCGTTGAACCGGTTGTGTGTGTACGATTGAAATAGTTCCACTTGCGGGTAATAGAGAGCGGTTGCATCTAGGTAAATATTATTTTTATTTTAAATATCCGTATTTTCTGTCTAGTTATGTTTAAATATTAAGTTTTTAATAATAGTTTTTTTCCCGATAGAAGCTGAAATAAACATTATAGAATTAAGAAAGTATTACATTATACAGCCAGACCATGCGGTGAATAAAATGAAAGTGATTTAATTTGGATGATGAAAACATTTTAGAAAGCCTAGTTAACTGATTAAGAGCAATAACGTTCAACCTTGTGAATAAAACAATGGTAAACAACTTCACGTTTTATTTGGTAAACCCTCTAGAGTTTTAGAAAAAGCTTTTTAACTGTTGACCAAAACAGCAAACAGGATGAGAGATTCTTTTGAAGAACAGGCCATGAATGGTTAATGTAAATTTTATGTTACTGTTCAGTTAACATAGAACATAATAATGCGATATTAAATTGAAAATTTATTAAAATAATTATCTAATAATTAATTAGAATAATTTATTACGTATTCAGGGGGGATTTAATTAAATATTTAATAATATGAAGCACAGTATCAGACACGGTATCAAAGGATACTAATAAATCCTTTTAATTACACAATATTGATAATGACAATCCGAGGTTAATAAAACAACTAGTGATCGTACTATATTACATCAAATCAAATTAAATATATTATAAATGGGGTATTAATATTAGCACTTAATACATACAATAAGAGAATCTCATATTCATTAGAATCAAACAAAAAACTAGGACTATCGTTCTGTCTTAGTAGTAATTATTGAAACAGTAATACCTAAAAATTATTGTCTACTTTACAGATTTCTTGATTTTTTTTTACTCTCTTTTATCCTATAGGAAAGAAACGTATAGTTTCATGTCGATTTTTCACTGTTAAAGACCTTTTCAGGCCCCCTGAATCCAAATACATATTTTACAATTGGTCTGTGTGTGTGTGCGCGCGCATCTGTGTGAACAAAATCTCTCAAAAACGGAATAGCGTACGAAGTTGAAACTTAGGACTTAAATTAAGTAACATAAAGGGAATTGACAAGAAGATTTTCATCAAAATCAGTCAACCGAAAGTAATAGTTTATTCGTGCGATTTTTCACTTTTCTGCAACTTCCTCATAAAATTTGTAAAAAATCGCCATAACTACTTCCTTCTGTGTGTTCTTTAAGATAGGGTAAACAGCACATCTACTGAAATTCTTAGTAGGTCTGTGCTCTCGTTGTAAAAAATAGTTTTTAAGACCACCGCCGTAATAAGCTTGTTGGCAAAAAAGTATAAAATTAAAGTTGTAAATAAATCATTAGTAGGCAAATTTTGATTAAGTTTTAAGACAAGAAAACATTTCTCTTAAAATAAACACCGAATAAGAAAATTTCAAAGAAAAAATCATACGTACTACTTTTATAATCTTAACTAATGGTTTATGTGTCGTTAACGGGAAAGTACTGAAAAATCTGCTTTTAGTGCAGTACTGAAAAATCTTTTTAACAAGGTTTGAGCAGAGCATTGTAAAAATATACCAATAAGAATTTTATGAGAAAACTTAAGAAACAAAAATTTTAGATGTTTTTTAGTATTTTTGGCTTAAAATAGACTTTAATATCTATTTGTAACTTGGAAAAACAGATTTTTCACGAATTTTGTATGTCGTTCCAACACAAATAGATATTATCAAAACCCTTTTCTAAGCTAGCACTTACCATACAATTGGAAGTCATATCAATTTTTCAAGTCCTTAGGTCTTATGAACCGGTTGTAATGAGTGTTGAGATTTAAATGAGAAGGAGGAGGAGGAGGAGGAGGAGGAGGAGGAGGAGGAGGAGTACATAGTATAAGAAGTACCATAGAAATACAATTAGGTAGTAATTGTTTTCCAAGTGTTCTAACATTTATCATTGGATGAAAGCAATATTTAAATCATAAAATGGCAAAACTAAACATTTTTAATCATGGAATATTATTAGAATACAACAATAAGTAAAAACAATAATACAAACAAAACTTCCTAAATTGTTTCACACCAGAATATGTAATTTCTGTTGTTTTATTTGTACACAAAAACAATGTCTTCGAGAGGATTGAATGAAATATTCAGAGACATCATCCCTAGTGACTACGACGGTGAAAAGTGATATAAAAAATATAACAGTAAAACTCAGAACGACTTATATCATTCAACTTTTAAATCGTGGTCGTTAAAAATTAAAGAACCTTAAAAACATCTTTCTACCAGATATCAACATTATGTCTTAGTAAAATAATATATACAACAAAACCCCTTCAATGACAATAAAAGGAAAAAACAATTAAATTACACAATTTATTTCCGAAATAATTTCTACAATATCGATTAGTACACAAAATTCTATCATTTTTGACAAATGATGCAAACAAAATAAAAAGTAACCTTTTGAGGTAGATACGGACGCGGCAACCCAAGCACCCTTATAACAAATACATTGGCATCTTCCTATGAGCACACTAATCTCATACATGTAAAGTGATAGATCTCATTCTCACCTTTACCATCTCTCGGGGATTTATACAGATTATCACCTTAACGCTACCAGCTTCTTCTGAGTCTATCATTACAATGTTTTACAGCCATCGATCTCATCCTACCTCAGTCGTGCTGTCCTGATTTTAATTCTATATTTGTTCTTTTCTTATATTTCACGACTATGCAAAGCCAAACATTTTAAAAACTATATAAATATAAAAATGAATGTATTTTTTGTTTCTAATGCAATCTTAAACTGTTCAACAGATTCAAATCAAATTTTATCTATAGATTACTCAGTTTTTGGAGCAGGTTTTAAACTTTTGAAAACCTCGATCTGATCATTAAAAGAAAGTTAGGGGCTTAAAATGTTGTTTTTGTACTTTCGAAAAAGTCAGATGTTCGACTTTTCTTTCAATAAAAAATGATCACAGAGTTGTTATAACGAGTTCTCTACTATTTTTGTACGTGTAGCAGCGCGCTAATGTACAGATAGTATCAGAAAACTGGCCCGAATATGTCAGCAAATGTCTTCGGTACACGAGAAACGTTAACAACATTATTTTTCTATATTAAAATAACTACATAATCATCTCTTCGATATTGCTTCACATGAAAAATCGTTAAGTTATTCAGGATTGGTTTTCGAATGTAATGCTATTTTCCAAATCGTAACATCGCAAATTTGTAAAAACACTAGCAGTTGCTCCTGCAGTGCGCGGGGGCTAAAATATATTTACCCTAAGCGAGTGCGTAAAAATCAACAGGTTAGTTTTTCCGGTATACCCACGATAACTCCACACTTTATATTTTTTCGGTAACAACTTAAAAATAAGGAAGCCGAATTTTAGCTCTCTAGGAGATCGGGAAGCTAAGAATTACTGATGAGGTAATCAGTTCACATTTATACTGATGAAGATTAAGAATCTAATTTTTTGACATCAAAAAGGAATTCTTAAAAAAAATATTTTTTAAAGATTATTTTTTGTGTTTATTTAGTAATAACAACTGTATATTTATACAAACAGCATTTATACGTACATGTTTAATGTCCTGTTTTCGTTTTGATTAAGATAATATCCCAGTGGCAAACTCTCATCGCTGTTTTACATAAGATCCCTATTCCAAGATCTTTTTAATCTCCTTTGTGGATTTTGTGGTACGTGAGGGTATGACAGTATTTGTATCTCTGGAATTTGTACAGTTTCGTACAGTTTACTTAAAATTACTGTGAACGCTTGATCATTAGCTACTGCAATACGTTAAGAAACAGTAGCAGCCGGTAATCACTTGTTAATAATTTACAGACGGGAATCATCCCGGGATCTTTCATTGTGCAGTACAACTCAGTTCTAGCTCTTTGCTGTATTCTTTGCTCAGTTCTAGCTCTAGCTCTTTGCTCTACAAATGTGATATGAAGTAGCCTAAAGATTTATATTATTTTTTATCAGTTAAATCGCCAGTTTTAAACAAAGCCTATTTTTTTTTTAAATTTCATACATAATACTAAAAGTTTGTTTTGAAAAATGTACAATATTAAAAAACGAAGACAACTATTATTGCAGTACAATCAATTAATATTAAATCAAGGAAAAATTTATATTTAAGTATGGGATTGAAATGAAAATCTTGATCCTAGAATATATGAAACTACATGATTTTGTGATAATTGAACTGACAAAAAATTTTAATTTTAGGTAACCAATAATAATTACACTACCGTTAAAACCAGTAAAGTAGTAGTATGGGTAATCAAATACATCTAAATTATTAAAAGTAAAACCAAAAATACCGATTGTGAGTCGTTATGTTTAAAACTAGGTATTATAAATGTTAAAGAATCATTAAACCATGTAAAGTTGACAAGGTGATAAAGTATTAAAAGCCTGAAGTGTAAGTATTTTATCATTTATTGTAAAAAAAAGTAAACTAATCTGATCTCAGCACCTTGACTGTGAGCGCGAACAAACCATTGCAATAGAACATGGCCCAACTCCTTTTAGTAATACATCATCAGAGTGAGAGCGTAAATATAGTACGGTACAATGAAACGTTTTCTCTGTCACCAAAGAATTACACCTGTACCGACCAACACAGAATCATTTCTCAAAGACCACAAACAGTTGTCAACCGACGGAACACTACAACGATGACTTTGGTAAAACATTCTAACAAAAAATCTTGGTCTTGTTAAAATAATATTCCTATGTAAATTTTTAAGGTTTGCATGCCAGTCTATAAATTGTCTAGTCCTACTACGTATGCATGCGAACAAACTATTTCTTTCCACGACCAATCTTCCGTACAAAATGAAATGATATATTCTGTTTCATATTTTCTTGTAAGCGGTTAGACGAATAAATTTTTCGTTCCAAAGATTTCAAGGTAGTTCTTTATAAGTTGTTGAAATGTACGTAGCCTTTATGTAAATTTTGTAGTCTTGAAAAATAAGATTTAAAGGTATCACATACAATATAAATCTTTACCGTGAAATTTTTATGGTGCTTAACTTTCTTTGGAGAAATCGGATAAGGCATTTTTTTACGCTTGTCCCGTAAAAGAATTTCTAAAATAATTATGAAAAAATTAGTGTAAGGATATCGTATTTTAGAGCGGTTCTCTATCGTACCTGATATGTGCATAATAGAACAGTACCCTACCTTGTATTCAATAGATGTTATACAATACAAGATATAGATAAAAGAACTAACTTACCCGGAACAGATAAAGTAAAAGTCCTCATTTTACCAATCATAGCTACTATTTTTCCTAAAAAAAATTAAAATTACGTATTGCCATACAGGTTACACCATGCTACTCAGGAAACTCTACGATTTTCAATAGCGAAAACATTTTTGAAGTCGTTGTTTCTCGATAGACAAGTCGCAGTTGTTTCTGAGATTACCTCGTTCAAACAAACAAACAAACAAATAAACATTTTTTTCTTTATAATTTTAGTAAAATTGTAGATTATTAAGACTGTTGGAAGGATCAATAAAAGGCAAAAGAAAAGAATGTGTTGAAAAATAAAGATTTATTAGAATCTTTATCCGGAGTTCAATAAATTAAGTTCCAGACGGAAAACATTACAAATTGAAGGCAAACAGAAGCAAATAACCTACTTCAAGGCAGATAACTACACAATGATCTTAAAATTATTTTTTATTAATTCTTTTTGCATTTATTTATTTATTTTCAACGAAAAAAACCATTCTATAGAAATATAATATATAGTAGAAATAGAATTCTGCCCAAATGATTGAAGAATGTAATTGTTTTGTATGCAGATAAAATAACAATACAATACACCAACCGGAAATATAAATTTAAAGATCAATCTTTTTTTAAAAATAATGCTACAAACAGAACACGATTCGTCTCCTATTTATATTTGCAATAGTCTGTTTAAGAAAAACTAATATTCAGTTTTTCATGTTTGAAGTGTCAGAACAGGGTTGAATGTGAGGATTGAAATTTTCGAAAGAAAATTCAATAAAATTTTAATTTTTAAATGATAGGTTTATTAAACAATACGTATCTACATTACACAAATTTTTAAAGACATCAGTGGAAAATGAATACAAACTAACACTTTATTAATAGTTTCCCAGATTTCAGATACCATTAAATTATAAAGTTATGGCGTTTAGTGTATGTGCCGCGCAATTTAGGTTTGTAGAAATTTATAAAGCAGAACGTCGTTATCAGCAAGTAAAGCGGCGAGGAAAGGAGGAAAAGGCAGAAGGCAATGAGGTACGATGGCCAGAGTGAATAATGGAGCTATCCCGAAGAGTCCTTAATTTCCTTCAGCACCTAATGATTCCTGCTCTCAGAGTTAGTTAAATGTGTATGCATAGACCTTCTGTATCTATCTATGGTACCTAACCCCTTTGGATGGTAGTCGCCAGGTGGCTACGGGAGAAGGGTATTTCCGCCCTTACACAGATTTCCTAATGTTATTATTTGAAGCCACTTAACTGTACTATTATTATACATATTTTATCATCGGACTCTTCCTTCAGCACTTGCTTTACTACTTCACAATTTACTATCAGCAGCTACGTATTCCCCTTAGATACCGTCTCATAACCTGTAATACTAAAAGCAACGTTAACTAGATAGTCTATCTGTTTCTTATGTTCTTAATTTACTGAATTTAATTTTCAATTTATGTTTGAAAATTGTTTAATAAAACGTCAATAACGTAAATAGTTTATTAGTTATGTACAACAAGACTAAATAATAACTTTAGAAAACAACAAAAATACATAAATTATAATGAAACCTGAACGAAATAACGTTAATAAATGGAAACTACCAGTTAATTTACTTAGATCAATTAAAATAAAATTTAACCGAAAACGCAGGAAAAAGTAAGGAAATCTATTTTATTGACACAAAATTATTTTCCTTACAATCTTATACTATTTAATTTTAAGACTAATTTTAAATTTTGAAAATGTAGGTAGCCTACACAAAAATCAAATCCCCAAACTTGATTTATAAAAAATTTATAATATGTACGGTTGCGACTTTTTCATTTTAAAGACAATAAGCAACTCTTACGACCAAATGATATGCGGATGAATTGTATGACGTGTAAATGAGGTGTAGTCATACAGACTCAGGCCTAAGTAATCACTATCTCGTACTAAAAGAACATGTAATCTGTATAAATCTGTAAAAAATGTAAATATGTATAAAAGTAACTATCCTTACAAGGATTTGAACCAGAGAACCTTTGTCTCAGAAAATCAGCTGTAAAACAGCTGACTCGCGTCAACGACCTTTCCACTAGACCAACCAAACTGGATTAAAACAAAATATTTTTATCTTTCCAAAATAATAAAATATTAAATCAGTCACCATATAAAAACATGTTTTTTTTAAAACATCGATAAATATACCGATCCTTATTGTTAATTTTATAAAAATGTAATAATTTTAATACTTCAGCAGTAAAAATGATCGATCCGTAAGATTCCAAGTAAAATATGGTTTTACTTTGTTTATAGAGGCTCCATAATATCTTTTACAACACCAAATTTTTCACTTCTTTTCTTTGAGTTTTTTTAAGTTTAGGCTTATACTGAATAACAACGAGTGACTTGTTCAAAAAACGTTGCTATCAATACATTGACTCAGTACGTGGTACTTTAGAGTGTCTAAAAGTAAATAGAATAAAAATATTTCCCTACATTTTCATTTTCGTCTTTAATAGGCCGATATTAAATATTATATTAATAGAATCTGCCACGACATCGGTGGGAAGATTCTCTATAGAATATCATCAACCCGACAAAAATAACTTCTTCAAAAAAGAATAACTACAAACTATTCTACATTGTTTCATACAACGACACACACGTTTTATTACGCCAATAATAAACTGAAATTCGCTGTTCAATGGAATTCATTAACTGAAAAAATTGAAAACTTAGCTCAAAAAATAATTTTTATAAAAACACAACAATGTTATGGAACCATTGGAAACTACTGTAAAGAATTCCATTAGGGTTAGGCTTTGTCTACGTAGAGAAAAAAGAGGTAAAACGCGCTAGGGAGAAGTAAGCTTGTGCAAGCAAGAACATCCTATTTTTTCGTCCCGTTCCCTTTTCCTTTAGTAGCAGAAGGAGTTGGAGTGAAAGCTTCTCTGTATTCAGTAGCGTCGTGACGCTAGACCCGAGAGAAATCCTCCGATGCTGACGCTCAATTCCCTTTTAGACGTGGCGTTTTTACGGCCAAATACTTTCTTCTCCAATTATTGTTTCTACAGACAGAAATTAGAAAACGAACCTGTTTTTTTTTAGTATCGAATAACTAACACTTCTAAATACCATAAGAAAGATACGAAAAATACATTACCCTTTCCTAATTCAAAAAAAAATTACATTAAACTTCAATTATTTTACCACCTTTTGTTAGTCATTAAATCAAAATTTTCACATGAATGACGTGTAACTTTTTTATAAAGAAACTTAAGATGTATGGAATCTTTGCATCCTCCTTCCAGATAAAATATCAGACGTCCTCAATGATTAAAGACTTACATGCTCAATTTTATACACTGAAAGAACTGTAAACTTAATTACAAATGCATTGAGTTGTGTTGTTTAAAGGTTATTCTAAAAGAGCTGAAAAAAATAATGAAATCTTTCTTTTTTGTCCTACAGATATAGTTATAAATTCGACCATATAACGACTAAACAATATGATCGTGACATATCATCCTATGACATCCCGACTACTTCTTCCTTTCACACAGACACATAAAATTAATTTGTCAACGGAATAAATTAAGAAAATATTTACAAGTTACAGTAGTTACGAAGGTAGCATGTACAATATTACATTAAAAACACTCAAAGCGATGTGCAGCTATAAAACGAATACAGAGATGTATTTAAATGTTTCGTTGGGCAATTGAGATGAGTACCACGACGGGTGAGAATAAGATAAAAAGAAGAGGACAAAAAAATGGAAGAAAGTAATAGGCGAAAGGGGTTGGATGGGTAAGCAATACGTTGTAAGCGGGTGGCTACAGTACAGTATCAATTTAGCTAATGGCTCTTCCAGGCATTTTAAGTAATTGTGTTCTACAGTACCCATGTCGCCGCGTTACACAGAACGAAAAGCGAGAGAGAGAGAATGTTCCTGAAACTCGGTGAAAATTAAAAGTTAATTACGGTACAGGAAATATAAACAAGTCTAATAGCAGAAAATATAATGAGGGTATCGACCAAGCGCCAACACAAACAAGTAACTTGAAACAGTCCGCTAACAGTTTCATAGGTTACAGCTCCTTTGGGAACTGTTTGTCATACGTTCCTCCGGTTTTACTTAAAACATTTGCAAAACAAGACCCAAATATTCACGACCGTGGCAAACACAGCCCTATAAATACACCTGTGAACCTTTCTCTTAATTGTAAAGCTTGAACGGTATCACAAAGAAAAACGTTAAAACAGCCCTTGCGTAATACAAGTAATAGTTAAGTGATAAAAGTAATTCAGGAACAGTTAGGGCAGTACGACCCACAACGAACGAAACACAACAGCTTTGGTACTGCAGTTAACTTTAGTTAAATTTATACCGACAGATTCTATCTACGTACTTGAAAATTTACAACAAGCCAGTTTAGACCAATACGTACAGTCTTAAATCCAAAAGACATACGACTCTGCTACATCTGGGAAACATAAATAATATGTACGTTTATACGAAGAATTAAACAAAAACAATTCTTAGGTACAGTTATTTACAAACACAGTAATTCGTTCTC
This sequence comes from Catonia carolina, assembly GCA_035578175.1. Classification (NCBI taxonomy): domain Eukaryota; kingdom Metazoa; phylum Arthropoda; class Insecta; order Hemiptera; family Achilidae; genus Catonia; species Catonia carolina. Next base: position 91,553,423 of record JAQMRL010000002.1, read on the forward strand.
CTACCAAGTAAATAACAAGAACAGACTAAAGAGATGTGATGCAATATGACACTCTTCACCTAGTTGAAAAGTGTACTTGGTATAAAATGCAAAGAATAATCAGTGATGTATTCGTCTTACATTTTTATTATTCGATGTTAAAAAACAATCACGTAGCAAAATAAAAAAATAAGTTCAAACTTACAGAGTGAACCCTGATAAAAATATGTCAATCATATTCTATTCGTTTTGTTCTATTCGTGAGGATTTTTTGAATAATTTGCAAAAAGAAAATTTAGATAAAATGTTAGAGAATTATTAATTCATGTTGGCGCAGAGCGTTCAAGTACTTATACATTTTTGTACAAATTGGCTTCTGTTACTAAAAAACTATAACATCACTATTTATTATCGCTTTATAATTGTTTAGTAAATGTTAAATGTAATGTTTTCCTTGGCGATAGTTATAAATTTAGTTACAGTTGCCTCGATAATAAACTTATTATTTTAATTTTGGTTTTTCTTCCGTCTATTATACACATTAAGACTAATACAGACGGTGAAGTGTGAGATAAAAATGAGTGGTAACAAATGCCAGACCTATCAAGAATCAAAGCGTGATCGCTAGGTGTGTGTACAACCTAATTCCGCTGATCACAGCAATAAACTGACAGTGTTCACAATCGTTCTAGTACCCCGTGGAATATTATTTGGATGCTAGATGTTATTTGTGCCAAAATATAAATGCCTACTCCTCCCCTGCATTACAATGATTCATTTTTATGAACTTAAGAGTAGATATTTTTTATGTAGCTAATTTTTGATACAGAATATCGTTAAGGGTAGAACGATCATGTCGTTGTTTAGGTCAACAGTCGAAAGGCTGGTTTGAACCTCTAGAGGTTTTTACTAAGTAAAAACGAGGTGTGAGGTGGTTTACTATTGCCTTCCTCACTGAGTTGAAAGGGTATGCTTATCAGCATGCCAGGCCCTCCGAAAAGGCACCCACTTTCCACTCTGAAAATGATACCTTCACTTCATTCACCACAGGGTCTGGATGTATAGTGAAATTTATTACTCTCAGAGGACATAACTCCGAATAGTGTCTTCTACACCTCTACCTCTTCTGTTCATAAATAGTTCAGTCGTATAATTAGCTGACTATGTGATACGAAACAGAACTATTTTTTGTAGCCCTGGAACCAACCAATCGAGTGCAGTTAATTTAACAATCCACCTGCTCGTCATGGGCAAAGAACGATCATATAAAAACTGTAATATTTAGGTAAATTTCTAACAAATAACATTTGGTCTTTTTTGAATGCAGTTAAAATAATTTTTTTGCAAAACATTATTATTATTATTGTGAGTAAAGATTACCAAAATAAAATTCTCACATAATATCAAAATATTAATTAATATTTCAAATAAATTATAAATAGCATGCGTTTTTTTACTTAAAGTACGTAACGAAATTGGTCACAACAAAATTTTTACAAGTAAAACTATGGGGACGTGATACAGTTTACAAACTGTCCAATAAATAGGGCTTGCTACGAATTCATAGAAAAAAATAAGAATAATGTTTAACAAGGAAAACTATTAGTATGTCTCATTTGTAGAGTGTAATGTAAATACCTAGATTGTGGTTATTACAACCCTTATAAATCTCATTACAAATTTTAACTACCGGAAAATTTAAGTAGTATAATCTTTTACTTAGTTCTCGCTAAACATAGCAGTTGTCGTCAACAGAGCAATTAGATAACAAAACGCGTGGAAATATAAACCACGGTATATTATCTCTTACAGTGTGTAAACCATTGTTATAGTTTGAAAACAATAAGGTAAAACAAAGGTTAGAAGCTTTGTTCAGGTACTTCTAATAAAAACAAATGTTCTAAATTTTCATTAACATTAAGATGAGATATAACAATGGTTAGTAAATTTCATTTAAATATACAATTTTTTTAATAAATTCAATAAAAGTTACGATAACTAATGTGTTTGTAATTTTTTTTAATAGTGTATTTCTTTTGCAATTAATTTTTTTTTATAAATATAATTATAAACTTTAAGCAAAGATGAGAAAATCTGAGTAATGTCCTTAGAATTAAAATATAAATCACACTCAGTAGTGTGTTTCAACAAAGACTAAACCTTGAAGAAAAAAAATTAAACAAACTTGTTGAACTGTGAATCAATATCTTGTAACACAAAGTTAAAAATGACGATGACCATGATAGAGATAATAACGATGTCGATTATGAGATGACGATGATTAGAAGTAGAATTAGGGGAAAAAAGATTAATTGATTAACAAAATCGTTAAGGTAAGTCTAATGTTTTAAAAAGTTTCAGTCTGTGAGTATCTCCGCTGTTGTCGAGGAAGTTAATTGCTAATGGATTTTGATGGTCTTCTAGTTTTTAAATGTTTTTCGCTATTTTCTTTAATTTCTTACAAAGCGCAGATTTATATCGTTGTTTAATATTTCACTGGTTACGTACCATGGGGCTGCAGTGATTAGTTTCAAGCATTTTGATTGAAAGTGCGGAAGTATTTCTATATTTTATCAACTACCCACTTCATACATCTAACCAATAAGTCCAAACTGGTTTGAGTATTACTTTGTATACGAGTACTTTATTCTCAAGGGAGAGATGAGACTTACTGCCTAAGAGCCAGAAAATAATACACATTAATACTTGTAATTTTCTTATGTAACCAGTACTTTGTTTCAAAATTGTGCGACTAAAATGCAATTTTGAAAAGTTTTTACAATTTTCAGAAGTGAAATATAAAAAATAGGAGAATCTTCCAAAATACAGTGGGTTACTGAATTGAAGGACTACTACTGAAAAAAATTGAAGAGCTTAGAGGATGAAAGTAATACGTAACAAAAACATATTTTTCAGAAAAATGAAATCTAATTTTTAAAATTCCTCTTTTCTTTAAAGGCCTGATTTCTTTCGATATAGCACTTGCATTTTTCCAATTCAAGAAAATTTTTTACAAGGAATTGAAAGTTTGTTCAAAATTTACTTTTAAATATTCTTACTCTTCAATATAACTTTACTGTGCATATAAGATCCTTAGCCACTGTAAATCAGGTTTTTTTTTATAGTTACTGGGAAGCTGGATCACATGGAGAGACAGGTGAAAACTGAAATAGTGTTTGCAGAACTGGGAAGTCGATATATTCAATAAATTTAACGGTTTAGAAAGATCGCGAGTGAAATTTTTCAACTGAGGTTTAATTAGACTTGATTTTCTTTTTCGTTCTTCCTTGTGTCCGTTCGGTTTTTGGATGATTGGATTCTGATTTCATTTTACTCAGATTGTTTTATTTGTTAGCAATTAGGTAAAGTTCATGTAGGCCCCCTATACGGAGACTCCTAGGGATGATAAAGTTCCTTCCCAATAAGTCAAAAGTAGTATACCAAGGTTGTTTTTACTGTTTTACTACACTTGCTTTAAACAACTAGAGTTGCCACCCAACTCCCTGCTTCGGTAAGTATTTTCTGTAGCTGAAAAGAATAACTTTAAGGGAAAATGAAGTCATACAAAAATTATTTATTATTATTAGTAGTGTAACTTAGTAGTATTTTTGTTGTTTTAGTAGCATTTCCTTTAAACTGAAGCGGTAGAGTATTCTATGTCATCTATGAATTTAAATATGTATAACACCTTCATGAATCACAAATAAAGTTTAAAAAAAAATTCTACATAAATTATAACACCATTATCATTTTCAGGTCTTCTATATTGGTTTTTTAAATATTTTATTAGGAAAATTCACAACTGTACATAAAAAAACAAGTGAATGAGATGATTATGAAATGGGATAAAATGCGCTTTAAGACTGAGGAGAACACCACTCAACAGTGAGCTCCAGCTGGAAATGTTCTGTAAACATAATTGTGTGTACTATCGAAAATTACTTATTACAAAATGATGTCTATACTCATCGTCGGCGTAGACGTCTGCGGGGATTTCCGGGAAGGCATGGTAGGTATATATTTTTTTTTTGGTTTAACGTCCGATGCTCTGCAATTACTGCTAATGCAGACGGTGAAGGATGAAATGATTTTTTGTAATGTATGAAAATATGCCGTGCCAGAATGCGATTCAAACCCAAGACCGCATGATGAAAGGCGAGCACGTTACCAACTACGCCAATGCGATCGGCGTAGGTATATGGTAGGTATAGTTTGCGTACAAGTTCGCTGCTACGATGAGATAATTTTATACGGAATCTTGTGTAAATTTTACGAAATAAGTCATTTACGTTGTTATATTGTTAAAATTATTTCAATAAGATTTACCTAAAGTTTTGTAACAATTTACTGGCTATCCCTTCCAAAGTATGCAATTTTCTCGAAGCAGGGAATTGAACATGCAATAGTTTTCGGTAAACTCTGGAAATATATCTGTACCTCAGAGCCAGACAAACCCAACTCCAATTTTTTGGAAAATTAGGTTATGAATGTATTTTATTACACATTCCTTCTCGTTTTAGGGCCACAAACACCCATCTCATTTTATTTAAAAATAAAAGAGATACACAAAACTATAATAACCTAAGTACAATAAACCTTCAGTATCAGATAAACCTAACTGGTACATAGGCTTGTTTACAGCTGAAGAACCTTGAATCACAGAAACCCATCTGCAAGTTGGGTTTGTCTGGCTCCAGCTGTTCACAACAAGCAGCGCTATCTACTGTGTCATTTCAAACCTCTGTGTTGTGTATTATAGCCACAGTGTTTGTGATTGAATTAACTTGTCCAAAGTATTTTAAGTAAACCATAATAATATAATCTTCTAATAATTTTAATAAAATTAACAGTCTATTTTTAAAATCGCTTCGAAGTCTTACTATTGAGTGGTGTTTTCCTTCAAGCCATAATATTAAATTATTTACATTTTCATTTACATGTCAGTAACAACTTTATTTTGTATGCTACCTACTATAAATAAATTTTAAAGAATACAAAAATAGAGAAATATATTGGACGATATAAATTAATTTATATTAAAAAAATAAAAAATAATAATATAAAATCGATACTTTTAAAATGTATACAATAAAGTTCCTAGTAAATTATATAATCAATTTATTTATAAATTATTTCAATATAAGTACATTCTTTAAATTACTCTGACATATTCGTACTACAATAATAATGAATTAAAATAACATTATAAATTAAATATTAGTAAACATTTATATTAAATAATTGATTAGCTGAATTACCTGAGCGACAGAACTCAATAGGTCACAAAAGAACGTACCTGAAATCAGAAAACAATTTAATTTAGTTATTATTTATTTAGCTAAAATGTAATTAACTATGTTGAATACAATAGATGCACTATACAAATGGTAACAATACAAAAAATAAATAAATTTATATAAAAAAAAATAGTAATAGAAAACAATTTTATGAAAGCTGAATTCTCATATAACTATTGTATGAATACTCCATGAGTATTACTACATACAATTTATGTACAATAAAGTCGGTCGATATACGGGGAATATCATTCCACTACAAACTATATCCAATTCATATTCGTACAATATGCAATAAAAGTATTGTAATAATAATAATAATAATTATTATTATTATTATTATTATTACAATGTTACAATACAAGCTATTGTTGTGATACTACAACGATAATAAAAATGCAATATGCACTTATTAAAATTACCCTAAAGAATAATAGTTGAGTAATAATATGATAAAAATAATATAATTATATAACAATAGTTATACAACAATTTATTTAATTTTTCTGAATTATGAGATGTAATTAAAATGTATTTATACGCCATCTGAAGCAAAGACTTAAACGCTGTAAAACATTCAGCCTGTTTTGATGAGGTCAAATTATGAGTAAAAATAGGATTTTATGTGAAAACACAATTATTTAAACTTTATTAGCGAAATGTACAACTGTTCAAAAATTAAAGACCCAGTTAATATTATGGTGGGTGAAAGTATAAAGGACAAGTGAGTAATGTGCGTGGAGACCACTATCCACTGAAAGGTCTCCGACTTGTTATTTATTTATTATTTACTAATTCATCAATTAATTAATTTCTTTATTACTGACATATAACATTTCCTAAAATAGCAGATACTTGTTCCACTTCCTCCTTAATCGAATTTGAACGTTGGTTGGTAAATGATGGGAAGAAATTTCGTATCAGTTGTTTTGGATGAGCGAATAATAGTACAATAACAATAAGTCGTAATAACATACAATAATTATTTGAGTCATTAATTGTGAAAACTATAAAACGTAAAAAAGTGGAGTACTTTGATAATGTGTTGAGAGGGGAAAATACAGATTTCTACAAATATTACGAAATACAGGCGATAAGCGTGGTTCAGATTGATGTAAGATTTCGTGGTTAAAGAACTTCGAGACTGGTATGGTTTGAATTTAATGATGCGTATTAAACGGACAGTCAACAACTCAAAGGATCTTGATGGTGATTATGGTGGCAAATGTTTTCAGAGAATAGGGCACCTGTAGAAGACGAAAAATAGGATTGTATTACAAACAAATTTTTATTCGTTACAAAAGAGAGAAAGAATAAAGTAAACTGTGGGTACTGATGTGCCGCCAGCTCCATTTGTCTGAGAGGAAGGCGGTGTCAAAAATATATCGTATAAACGTCACGAGTATGTTACTAACCTACTCAAAAACATGAAGCTCGTATTAATTTTATTACACTGACAAATTATTAACCTACCAAACAAAATTATAAAATTAAAATTCTTTAGTTTTATAGTGCTTTAGATTAAGATTTCTTGTCACATTTTCAATAAACCGAAAATTATCTACTGAACTTCACTGCAAACCAACAAACTAGTTTTTCATGTTGAAACTCTTTGATGAGGCATACAAAAATAAAATTAGCTTAACAATAATGCACTACTGTAATCCACAATTTATTCATACTTATAAAAAAAAACTACTTAATTGTACACTATCACTGACGTTAAATGTAACATAAAACTTAAAACACATCGTAAACAAAATACGTACTATAAATTTACAATTGAAGTTTTATTCACAAGTGAGCTATTTTAGAACTAGTGATAAAAGAAAGTTATTTTCTGTTGGGTTATGACAATTTTTTCAAAACCGGATTAACAAACGATGAGTGATACATTAATGGACAACGTCAAGCATGAACCATTCTGCTCGCCTTCCGGCTCGCAAATACACGAAGCTGGCGGCTAAGCAGTAAATTATAATCTTTCGAGAGAGTAATCATACGCAAAGAAAGCATCATATTTTAGTTAAATAAACTCTGAACATTAATAGGTATAGCCATAGAGACGTTTCTAAAGTTAACTGTAATCATTACGGGGAGACTGTACTTTGTATCCAATGTTAAATTTTCTATTTTTAGCCTACATTTTTCTTAGAATTGGTTAATAGGAAAATGAAACTTTACACATTAGTAGCTGCCAGATTTTTCTAGCTACTGACGTATTTTCAATTTAATCTGTTGGATCATAAAATTTAAAAAAAATGAATAACATGAAATTTTTTCAAATATTTTCTACGGTTTTACTTGTTACTAATTTCTGGAGCACTTGAATTCCTAAAAATTTTTGAATATGTGGAGGTACAAGAATATCTAGTAAAACTATCAGCCGGGTAAATTTATTGGTTCCTGAGAAAAATGTACCTAAGTGTTAAACATCTAAATTTACGGAAAAAGGCAAAAAACAAAATGTAAACGAACAAGTAATTTTCCATTAACATTCATTTCTTGGTTAGAAAACTGAACCAACAGCTGAAAATATTAAAAAGTGATGTAGATATATTTTTTTTACAAATCTGCCACATTACAATCTGTTCACATGAAATAAAACAATGAGTAATTTGATAAATGTTAATTAACATGATCACAATTTCATTATAGTGTTAATGAAATTGAAAATAGTAATAAATTAATATTTGATAAATACAACGATGATTTTGTAGTATATCAGAACAAAAAAGATAGTAAGTGTAACAATGTTCTTTAAAACCTATAACCTAAATCGAAAACACTATGTCTTTTCAGTCTTAAAAACCCGGTATCAATGTAATTTAGCAGATTCAGAGCCAGAAAGTTTGGATGATAGTTGAGCCTTTTTTCATATTTATTTAGATTTTTAAAAAAACTAGAATTCTCTTAGCACTAAAACGAGCAGTAGGCTATAAAATTATGAAAAATCATCGTCCCTGGTGACATAATGATAACTTTTAAGGGTAAAACTGAAAGAAAAATACATTTTTTCGCTAAATTTTTTGATGTAATTTAATGATTTTCAGGTAGATCTAAGTCTAATCTATTAAAAATTTAAAAAATGTCAAAACTTTCAGTAGTAACCATAATATAATCACCCCTTAAGTAGTTTAGAACTCAAAAAATTGTCCGTCTCTTAAAGATTAGTTAAAATTATATAAATAACGTTTTGAATAGATTTGTTTATAATTTGAAATAGTTGAAGGTAGTTTACGACTGCTGAAAATTCCGAGTACCCTATATTGTACTGACACAGCACAAAAAATCCTCCAACTATTTTTAACCTATACGATCAAATAATGTATGAAGGGATTCAATAATATGTAGGGGTGACCCTGATGATGAACACGCGGCATAGGGAAACGTAATTACATTGCATCAGTTTACAGTTAGGACTGAACAGGGACATGGATATCCCTAGAGTGACAAGACAGACTGTTGGGTACGGTTGTGGACCCGATTTGAAATGGGCCTGGGTAATCTGCACCTATAATATGCATGTATGTGTATGTAGTAGTTGTGAGTATTATTTTCTGTTACATTGTATCTGAATGCGCAGTCAAATTAACTAACTATAATATCAGTAATAATCACACAATACAAGGGGTATGAAAAGTGTAAATTTATTCTAGCGTATGTATGCATGTACACATCCCCATTTTACATCGTTAATGTAAGTTAATAATCCGATAATGACATTACGACAAATTTAATCGGGTTTTGAATCACAGTCAGCGTTATAAACCAACCCTAACTGTTCATTTATTATATACAAATACTCTTTCCTTCTATCAAAATAACCCCAATATTTGATTCAATCAATACTACTCCACCACAAACATATTTCAATTAACTCTCATATTGAAAATTATTCAAATTTTAAATTTAAGTGGACAATACAATTTTGAAGTAAATGCTACATGTTTTAAACATAACTTTTTAATATTTGCTAGTTATTATAGAAGCATTTTATTGGGTGTTTTACCATAAGAGATTTTTGCAGATTTTAAAGGGCAGGCTCTATGCTGTAAACCCCCAACCCTAAAAGTACTTGTAATTTTTGACCAGGGTTTTCCCTTTAGCCTTTGAAGCTCCAATAGTCCAATACTGCAAGGAAGCAAGTATTATTTGGTCTGCTCTAAGTATTTTATTTCCTCAGTACCCCCCCCCCCCACAACACTGGTGATGAATCCTTAATGCCAACAGAGGTGACGCCCAATAGGAGATTAGCACTCCACACAAAATGAAACGAGTGAAGGAATGATGTTATGAGAGCTATGGAGAGGAAGGTTTCAGAAACGATATGTGTTTGATAGAAATGAACGGGATTTTTGACTCCGATAAATGGCGTAGTTTTGGAGAACATTTGCTGTAATAGCGTAACTGTAAAATGTAGCAACAACTAGTAATATAAATAAAAAACAAATAATTAAATGGTAGTTATAAGAGAGCACCACCTAATAGCTATGTTTCTAACGGACATAAAATTGTGTTGATTTTAAAATTATTGTATTCAAAACGCAAAATGTGGTCCAGTGTATTTTAACAGTAGATTCTTTATGTCCTTAAATACTGAGTTCTACCGAATGGATTTAAACAATTTTTACATTGATGTAAAGAGAACACTTTGGGATTCTGCAAGAAAATCGAAAATTATGATTGGTAAACAATGAAACAAGATTTTTCGGAGTAAACAACAATTCAATTTAAGTAATCAATTTTAAGTTTCACTGATGACACTATTCCGGCGACGGAGTTGCGAAGTTCAGATTTTTTTCGGATTCTTTGTTTTGACAATATTTGTTTATTTAGTCATATATTTATTTCATAAATAACATTGATATAAAACATCGTAAAATTCGTACACTAGTCTACGTTTTAATGTAATTGTGAAAGTGGTTGTTTAGAAAAACTTAAGGACACCAATAAAAATTATTGTGCGAAGGGCCAGGCAGTTTTAATTAAACTTTTGGAAGGATGATTTAAGGAATACGTCCGTACTTCAATGTTATTGTGGATTCTATGAAAAATTATTAGAACTTAGCTCTGGAATTAGTAAACCTTAGTTTAATCTAATCATTATTTAATAAAGCTTAATATTTATGATTTAGTGAGAGCTTAATATTTACTTAATAAATAGATTCCAAGAAGCTATAATCGTGACAACCGGGATTTGTATCTAAGAATACCTTAATACCTCGAAAGAGTAATAACAATGAAGAAGTTTGAAGTGAAACCGGGAAAAGTAATAAACCAGTTTATTTATTGCACCCTTTTGTGGCTAACAATGGCTAATTAATAAATATATGTATAAATAATGATACGCTGTGAGTCAATGAATTACATTACGATAACAGTTCACAGTACTGTTCACATTTTACGAATTTATAACAGGCTAATTCCGACAGCAGACTGTAAAATTCATAGGACATATACTTAGGCTTTAACAGTAAAATACCCACACACAAGAATAACAGTTTCAAAAAACCAGACAGTACTTTAAAGAATTCAAATAGACGTTCTTCATGCATTATTACATCACATGAAAAGTACTTTAAAATAAACTTTATAAATGGAAAACAAACTTTTAACCGCAATAATACGTCGACAAAGGTTTGTTCATAAATGAATATAAAGTTCACTTGAGGATAAAAGTGGATACATTTTTGTACTGCGTAAATAATAGACTAAAGATACAGTTCATTGAAAGAAACTTTAACGTTGAAGCGAGAGCTGAAATCCAAAATTCCAGAATACAGACCTACTTGTTTGACGGTCACGTTCTTTTATGTTATCGCATTACAAAGGTTCGTCAACTTTAATATTTTACTACTTTTCCGAACATTTTTATATTATTAAGTAGATTATTGATGTTCATTAAAAATAAATATACAATTTTACTAAAATTAGAACAGTGCTCCGTGTGGCGCAATAGTTAGCGTTTAAACTACATAACGGAAGGTTATAGCTTCGATCCCTGACCAAGATCTACAAAATTATAATACTTTAAAACCCACTGATATAGTCAAAAACATAATAACCGGATTTAGTCTGTAATGATGGAATTTCAAATAAACTATAAAAGAATTACAATAGGTAACCGTTTCAGAAGCGAATAAACTTTTTAGTACTGTTGTTTAGGCCATCAGCCGAAAGGCTGGCTTGAACCTGTAGAGGTTTTACTAAGTAAAACGAGGAGTGAGGTAGTTTACCATTGCTTTCCTTACTGAGTGGAAAAGTACACTTATCAGCATGCCGGGCCCTCTGAAAAGCACATATTTTCCACTCTGCAAATGACACCTTCACTTCATTCACCACAGGGTCTGGCTGTATAGTGAAATTCATTACTTTCAGAGGAGATAACTCTGACTAGTGTCTTTTACACCTCTACCTCTTCTGTTCTTAAATGATTCAGTCATTTGATTGGCTGACCATGTGATAAGAAACAGAACTATTTATTTTAGCCCTGCAACGAACAGATTGAGTGTAAATAATCTGACACTCCACCTGTCCGTTATGGGCAAGGCATTTTTAGTACTATAATGACGAATTACGAGTTCAATCTCTCTTCTACTTAATTTACTATATCTTTTCAGAATGGTGTTAACCATCCAAGTATTTTGCACTTCATCGGGAACCAGACTAAAAAGTGCACTCGTTTCTATACCATACCATAGGTTTCCAACCCTTAGGAATTGTTTTTGTAAAACGGTACGTTTTTCTTCGACCAACACCAAGTTTATCTATTATTTTGCCTGGCAAAAATATCTTGTAATAGGCTAACTATAATTCTGACCTGCCATCACTTGTCCAAATTACCCCTATTTCCGTTTTTCAATTTCGTCTATAATTTCAATGGTTTTATCTAAATTATAAATTATCTCAGAGTTGCAGCCGTTTTCCATATGACAAACTTTCAATATTCTTCTATAGCACTAAATTTTGCACGCTTAAGGTCGTTCGTTGTTATCAGCGTTCAATGAAGAAGCTTCCACATCATACAACAGTGTTAAAAACACATAGCAGCGATTTTCCATGGAACCAACTTACAACATTCTTCTGTAGCACCAAATCTCGTCGTTCGCTTCACGTCTTTCCTTGTCATGACCGTTCTAAGTAAGCAAATCGTACAATTTTGAGGTCCCTACTTTATTTTCCTGAATTTTATACGAGTTAATTCTATTCTAGATCTTATCTAAATTTAATTGTCCCTTTTGTTATTTATCCATTATTTTATTCAAGTATCCGTCAAAAAGAGAGAGGAAGAGCACGTTATTCTATTAAAAAAAAGTTCTAGAATTTAAAACAATCAAGCAATAGAGGGCCAGAGTCAAAACCAGGACCTTCACTTTACTGGTCTACGAATGTGTTTCATAATTTGGACAGTGAAGTTACTTTTGTTTTGTGTTAAAAATTCTTTATGTTTTCAGTTTGTGTGTTGAGTTCTTATCGTATTTTCATACTATGGTTTTATGTACGAACGCTATTTTCATCATGAAGTAATGTAAGCCTCCAAATATACAATAGACAAGTGTTAACGGTACCTAGAACAATTTATTTATATTTTTATACATTATATATAACAGACATTTTTCCATGACGTCTGGCGCTTCCAATATGAATACCAGTCAGTTACCAGAAAAAACGAAAATCTCAAACTGGGAAAGTTTACGCCGTTTCACAGTTAATTATTATTTATTTGAAATCAATTAAAGTGCTTGGGTACTAGTAAGGTTATTAATCAGTAATTTCCTGGATGGTGTAAAAACTATCTATAACTTAGTTGGGCCAGAATAAAAACCAGGACCTTCCACTTTACTGGTCTACAAATGTGTTTCATAATTTAGACAGTGAAGTTACTTTTGTTTTGTGTTAAAAATTCTATATGTTTTCAGTTTGTGTGTTGAGTTCTTATCGTATTTTCATACTCTGGTTTTATGTACGAACGCTATTTTCATCATGAAGTAAGGTAAGCCTCCAAATTAACAGGTTTCTTTTTGTAGTAGAGATGTACGCAACTAATATAACAACGGTGGAGACCATTCGTATAGGCGTATTTGTACAAATACACGTGTACCCATGAATTATGTGAAACAATGTAGAACAAAACTTTTGTCAAAAGAACAAAAAGGTAACAAATGCTAGTTATTTATAACTTAATAATCCTTTATTAATGTAGGCCCATCATTATGTGCTGGCATAACAGAGTTAATTATATTTAATGATACATATTCTTGACTCCATTTAATAATCTCTTACGAACAGAATAAATTATTCCACTCACAGCACGTTGTGTCACTGTGTAAATTTAAATAATTTAAAAGAACGACTGATATAGTTTTTCCATAGTAAAAAACACGTTATTTTTTATTGCATGTATATAACAAGTCATTGAAACGATTTTATGAAGTTAGTTTCACCATCAATATAAGTCTTTCGGGATTATTCGCCTCGATTTCTAAAGCGATGTTGAAATACCAAAGAGGTTTCATTATTGAACATTGTGTTTATATCTTGTTTTTGCTGTTAAATATTTTGTTCTTTAATGTAGATTTTTGTTGTTTAATAGATGTTCGTCGGTAAAAATGCAGTTTAGAAATTCTCTTCTGACTAAATACGATACAGTAGAATGGGGTGTGAGTATAGTGGTATAAAAGTGAACGAAACTGAGGAAGGTATACAGAGAAGAAAATAGAAAAGAGGGAAAGCCTCGGGAAAAGCTAACATTGTTTTCTTATCCCTGAGGAATTCGTTCCTTTGCATTTTCCTCACCCTTCAAACTCATAAATAGAAGATATTTATTGTCAACCCACTACTATTCCATCATTTATTTTCTATTCTTTCGGCTTTCCCCTCCCCATCTATTCTCTAACTGTTACAACCACCACAAATTTATACATCACTGCATCGTTTCATTCTTGAGGCTATGAAAATATTATGACTGTCATTAATTGGTATAACATACAGTGCTTACTCAGAAGATATTCTTCTCTTTCACGCAAGACAAGATAGGGTAGCACCCTTCTTAATAGTATTTATTCATTTCATCCCTCAGTAGTACCCGAGGCGAAACGACTTCTCTTCTAAACGTTTCACAAAATAAATAGCGATACATACAGAATGAAAAGGAGGAAAGAAGCCGGCGTTTCACGATGTGAGAACGGATAGAAATAGTGATAGAATACAAATGTAGTATACGATAAAGCTGAGAGATACATTCTATCTCTCTTGTAACAGTAAACTCACCCTGAAAGTTACAAGTACCATCGTCAACACTATTCATCGTATCCGGCATGCTTATTCAATTACAATATATAATAAATAAACTAATTCAAAACATAAATGATACTTTATACGCTTTGAAATATATTGTTAAATAAATTCACCTCAATATTCCACAAAATTATAACAGGTCTGTCATACTGTTTACTTGGTTAAACATTGAATAATAGGTGCAACCACCGTATTAGCAAACTATTTCTACGATATATTATTGTAATAAATTCATTGTATCAAATCACAACTTATATTACGTACCTAACGTAAATTATTTGTTATATTAACAACATATGTGTACATTCAGGTATTAATTCATTATTCATATAGTTACAGTTTTAGTGATAAAATATACGTGTTTTACACGATTGAATGACTTACAATAACCGGTAGGACAACAACGAGGAGAAAAAATTGAAAGAAGATCCTCCGCGAGATAATGGGTCCGAAGAAAGACGAACAGCACTGGTTAACAACAAGAGAAGAAAATTAAAAGAGAAAATGAACGATAAATGGAAACGATCCGAACGCGAAAGAATGACAAAACAATTTAAGACACTAAAAAATAGCCAAAGGTATCGGATAGGTGGTTTAAAGAATTCTGAAAAATAATTGAGATAATACAAAAAAAAAAACAACAAGAAAACAATGTACTAAACCACGTTCAGTCTACTGATTACTGAAGTTAAGAGCTTCCACGAAGAACCAAACCAGAAGACCGGCTGGAAAGAAGAAAAACTTACAAAGACAGAATATTGAAACTGTGGGATGCATAAAGAGCTTTAAGAAAATTTTCAAAGTACCTTAGGTGGCCTTAACACGTACAGTATACCTACTACTAGTTTCTACTACCTACCTACTACTAATAGTTCCTAATACCTACTACTAGTTAAATACCAGTTTAAATAATGTGTAGTGCGAAAATGATCTCTACGTTACTGAAGTTAACTAGCAGGATCAATTCGTTGTTTTAGAAATGCAGATTTTATTAGAGTTGACAATTTAACTTTTTGTTACAAAATAATATATTTAGGCCAACAAACAAAATAACAAAATTCGTATGGTGAAGAGATATGCAGTAAAATAAAATACCAAACTTATTTTACTCTGAACTATAAATTTTATATCAAATGACTAAGACCGTAAAAAATTTACGCCAGCTTAACAATAATAACTATCTTCAATTCACAACCTATCATCCGAAGTAAACGATTTAAACATTTGGCAACAACAAAATATGCGGTTGTAGATACATACATTATTATTAATATTTGTCTATTAAAATCTGTAAATCTTTCTTATAGTTTCAGATAATTTATCCCGCAAATATTAGGTTGGAAAATGTTTTACAGAAATCAATAAATACAAACTAAATCCGAAAACCAGTAGTTTTATACCCAAAGAATTTACCTGCATACCGTCTAGAGCCCTTTTGTAGAGGTGAAACCACGGAAACTCTAAATTACCGGCCATATAATCATAGAAATTCATTTGACATCGAAGTAAAAAATTCTAGAATTTTTTTTCATATTACTGTTTGTACTTCCGTACAAGAAAGAAAATAAGAATAAAAAAACTCCTTGCACTTGGACCCTCGGTGCTACCTACAGCCTGGATCTAAACAGGTAACAATAAAACATTAAAATCCTGTTATATGGTATTTACCTTTACATGATAACAAATGAAAACCATAGATAACAATTTAAATTTTAACTCCAAAACAGTCAGAGATCATTAACCAGAAACGAGGAATTATCAACTTCCTTTATAATATTCTCGTATATGTAAACAATAAATTCATTATAACATCTAAAAAATAAAATTAACAAATTATTTGGTTTCAGGAACTAGCTCATTATTAAAAAAAAACAATAACGAACAATACAGATCTCACACACACACACACACACACACACACGCACGGACGCACAAAACTAATTTTAAATGTTTACTCAAATTAGAATTTACATTAACCAAAATATTCTGCTATTTTAATTTTACCGTTATTTATACAAAAATACAGAAATAGATATTATTTTTACCACATGCTATTTGGATAAATATAACATTTCAAATCTTTTGTTTAATTTTATATACAGTTACAAAAAGGTGTAAAATTACAATATTATTGAAAAGTACACTACTACATAAAATGAAATAAAATGCCATGTAAAGTACCCATAAATCTGTAAGTTTTATGGTACTTGATAAGTTCAATTATTAAGTGCATAACATTCACGAGGATTAACAAGTACAATAAAATTACAATAAATTACTAAACAATAGATTGTTATTGTTTTTTAACTATACAAAAGTATTTATCTGTGAAAAAACAAAATAATTTATTTCAAATTAGAAGGTTTTTAAGAAAAAGGTGTGATTTAAACGTTTTGTGAAGGTTTTTGATAGCGTATAATGTTACAATGCAATGCATGTATACGAAATAAAACGAAAGGAATTGTATAATAGCCGGATATTAGATTGCATTTCCCTTTAGTTGCATGCGGAACATTGATTTTATCCAAAAATACAAAGAAAAAAATCAAAGAATAGTTTTATATTATTCACACGATTTGTTCGTAGCATGCATGCATCAAGGAAAAAGTTTTGTGTGCTTTAACATTGTTTTAAACATTACGATACAATATAATGTATTAACCAAATCACACAACATCTGGTGACCGTAATGCGATGAAAATTGTAGGGTAGTGGCGCCCTCACGTCAATGTGTTTTCTAAGATCTTTAATCGGGAGGGTTAATGAGGGAGAACAACGTTTGACCTTCAACAAATCTAGGATATACGTTTACCTTGGAAAGAGGCAGGTGCAACAATAAGATCCAGCCGTCAGACGCACCTGCTCTGGACCAACCAAATAACTGGATTCTTTTACTTTACCACAACCGAGATTGGAAATGAATCTCTCGGTTTAATTTTTTTACTACCAGACTAAAATCATTCAAGTCGCGACAGAAAAATAATAAAAATTAAATAAAGGAAGTGAAAAAACACCATTCACTAGATACTTTATCAATATGTTTTGTAACTGTATTAGAAATAAAGAGATTTATATTCCTAACATGAAGCTTTGAAATACTTGTTATTAATGAACTGCGTTCAGAAAAATAAAACACAACATTTAGTTACATAAACTTAAAAGTGTACAAAGGTATTTTTATGAATTGCAGACTTTTGTAAAATAAAAGCAATACAAAAGAGCAGATGTTTTTAATTCAGAGAAGTAAATTCACATTAATGTAACAGTAATTATTCGAAATTAAAATTACCTACATAAAAGTACAATTATAAAACACTAGCGAATGATGTTTGCAAGTAATTAATAAATATAAACAAATCTAAATTACAGTGTAAATTATAATGTATTTAATAGGCTGACGATGTAGTAAGGCCATGAAAGTGCTTCCAGTAGTTTTTTTGATAAGTATTCTCACTATTTTTGACTGTAATCTGATTGTTTATATCATTTATTTGGAACTAATTATTTTTAAATCTTACACGGTGGCTTTAAGCTACAATTCTTTTTTAAATTATTAGTAATTACACTAAAATATGTTTTTTATTTTCATTAAAAATCAAAACAAAATAAATAAATCTCAAAGCCCGATAATTGTATTAAGAAATAAAAATAAATACCCTTAATAATAAATATAAATAATAAATATACCCTAGAATACGGTGAAATTACTCATGTTAATGAAATTGACGATTCATCACAAATATATAAACACACCGTTATCGTACAATTAAACTGCATAAATTCTTGCCAACGATTTTTTTAATTAATAACCTCACTGGGCTGAAAGTTATTTCTTAATTTAAAAAATAAAAATCGTAGTTTAATATTTTTAGTAACTAAAATGTGATTTTAGTTCAACTTGTACTTGTACTTAATTCCAGGCTTTAGCCGGAAACCAAACCCGGGATTTTCCACTTTGTGGTCCAGCATACTGATCACTACACCACAGATGCGGCCTACTTCCAAGTAAATACATGTAAAACCTTGGACATGAAGAGAGAAAAAAGCCAAAAACTTTGCTAAAGATGAAATTTGTAACGGCAACGATTGAATGCAATAGGGTCAAAAAAAATAAATGAAAATATGATAAGTATTTTAATACACCTATTTTCTATTACTGAAAAAAATTCAGCAACAAAAATACTAATGGTTTTCTAACGTTATAATGAAAGATTTTTACGGGAGGTGATTTCCATCTAGGATATAGATCGAAGATATAGAGTAAGTACTTCATTTATTTATTTATTTAACGTCGCATCAACTGCAACTGTTATTAGCGACGACGTTGGGGTGTAACTGTGGAGGATAAAATGACGTTTTGTAACGTACGAAAATATGCCGTGCCTGAGTGGGATCGAACCCACGACCGCATGACGAGAGGCGAGCACGTTACCAACTACGCCAATGAGGCCAGCTGTACTTTAGAGTAGATATATAGGCTACATAATCTAACCGCGAGTTGAAGAAGAAAGGATTATGCTATATATAATATATATAGCATAATCCTTTCTTATAAGATATAAATAAGATACATTATGTAATTATTAAAGAAAACCATACATAGTCAGTTTCTTTAGTTATCGGAGTACAGAAAGCCAGTTAATTTGTGTATGCAAAAAACGCCAGCTTTTCGAAATTCATGAGGAACACTTTTAATTTCGATAACAACCTCTTATGAATGAAGATTCAATTATTGTACTATTTAATGAGACTATATTAAACAACTTAAACAGAAAAAAATAAAAATGAAACAGCAAAGCCAGAACTTTTATTTTTAAATAGAAGATTAAAATAATGCATTGAAATCTAAATGTAAGCCTTTACAGTAAAAAAGGGTAGGTAACCTATATATATTTTTATAAGATTGTGATATGAGTTGTAAAAACAAAATTATGAAATTGATCCAGCTTACGATGCAAAAAAATTCAAGCTATACAAAAATATATATGTATAAAGAATATAGAAGGGCCGTATCGATTTTGACTGAAACGAGCCTGAAGTAGGGAACTTAATAATAAGAAGTGTTTTACATCTGCGTTCTTTCAGCAAGTGATCATGTATAGTATGCATGCCTAAAGGCTGGTTTAACCCTTAAAATTCAGAACAGCCAGCTACGTTTCCTTTAGAAAAAAAGCTACGAAAAAAGGTTGAATAGAATAAAATAAGATTAGAAGGGTTACAATAACAGATTAAAAAAAGTAAAAAAGTCACCTTTCGATTTTCTGTAAAATACGGTTAAGTACAATAAATACATAGTTACTTAATTAATTTTACACCAATATATTATAGAAATACATTTGAAAGTTTAATATAACAATTTACTTTATAATCGATATTTAAAAATATGTTTTTGCTAATTTGGCTATTGAATTCTATAAAATACATATGTGACAAATTGACAACAGCTTTAGCATGAAGTTTTGATAGGTCTCGTTTATTAGCTGAAAGCGTGGTCGGTCTTTTTTCGGAGTTATTTTGTATTCCATTAGGCTATTATGTATCGCTGTTTATTTTATGATTTATTCTATGTTTTCCTTTAAGTTAATTTTATCATTCGTTACAATTTTTTAGCAAATTGTAGGAGATACGATGTAAGATTCTTTAATGCACAATGTATTTTCTTGTTCTACAAATTCTATGACCAGTTTTTACAAATTATGCCGCTTTCTTTGTTGCATCAGTTGGTACTTGAACAGTGTCAAGAGGCAAGACAAGTGAAGCCAGTATAATTAGTGTAAGAACCACTTAAATACACCATCTTGTGTATTGAATAGTTAATGCACACGGGTAAATACTGTGCAATTTTAAGAATTGTGAATAATTTTACATTTGTAAGTACAAAATCATTTATAAAATTTTGATTGTAAATGGCCATATTTCATTTTAGTTAAGTTCAGTTTAGTATTACGTTTTTAATGATATTTAGAAATTGATTTTGTCTTCAAAGTTAAGTTGTTAAATTTTATTTATTAATAAATATAGCGAAACCATGAGCAAAGGAAATGATTATGGTTGAAGAGTATTATAGAGATACACATGATTATGATAAAGAGCGATTCACGAGTTTTGTGGCCAATCTTCAATATTGTAGTCGGCACTATATGTACAATAATAGCTATAACCGTATAATTTAAAGTAATTAATTAATTAATTTGTTAATAAATACTTATTATAAATTTAAAATAAGTTATGTAATCATTTGTTAATAACCAGACCCTTAAAATAACTACGAATAGACGTTACAATATGGTTTTAATGAATAACACAAGTCATTAACAAAGTTAAAATAAAAATTGAGAGGAATGCCCGATACTAAAATGGATGGTACAGAATAAATGTACATTTTCAGATCTCTATGGTTCATTTTCGATTTACAATGTTTATTTAAATCTTATTTGGAAGAGGTAAATTTTTTTTATGTTATAAATATTTTTCCTGAGATTTTTCTGAAAGTTAACAAAATTCCTGGAAATTTTCTTGATTCGGTCAACAAGGATTAAGCTCACAACAGTAGGATGTACGCACGAACGGATTATAAGCCTTAATCCAATTTCTTTAAATGATTAGAGTTGCCCTATCCTAATGTAGTAATACAATTGAAAATGTTTCAAACAAACTTTCTTTTTGTTTAAAAATGTTGTTAATTAAAAATGGTCTAAAAGAAAAACCACTATCATTAATTTTTCTTTCATAGTATTGTAAAACTACTTATTGAAACGCTTTAGACCATTATACTGTGGTTTAACAAAAACACTACTTATCCCAATGCTCATAGATCTTATTTAACCCATCACGCTACACTACTACACTAGCTCAAAGGGGTTAATCCTCTAAACCTAAGAAAATAATAATAATTGAAAGTACGAGTACAGTATAATATAAGTTAAAGTATAAAATAATGCACCACAGCTACCGATAAACGTAGCAACGTACTCAAATTTAGACCAAAAATTATCATAGAATTACAATTTTTTGACATAATTTTTCCTTAAAGTTTTATTGTAGTTATTATAACTTACCTTACTAGCAATATCCCCTCACTTTTTATGCGTAAATTTATTACATTTATTAAGCAAAACATATTTTTGTTATAACAAAATTCACAGTACTCAGTAGCCAATAAGGCTCACGAGCCAACTTAGTCACCTGACAATAAGTTGCTATTCATTGTTAAGTAATAATTTATTATTGAACAAGCGACTTTATGAGTTGACCAATTGACAGCCACCATGTAAAAACTCCACATAAGGTCCCAGTTAAAATTCACCTTAACTATATGACAAAGGAAACCCTGCAAAAGCAGCAATTAAATTGAGAAGTTGTCAATATAGTGTACAGTTCCCGATAACAAACGAAAGGTAAATTTAAAAAAAATAAGCAACTGAAAATTCTCCCAGCAAACTTCAGTTAACAATACCGATAAATTATAGGTTTCCTTATTTTCTTTCTTTAGAAGTAGAATTAATTTTTCAAAATCCTTTCTGAGTAATCACACATGACTCATATGAATACCATTATATTATACACAAAATTTTACATTTCTTAGAAATATTTATCTCAAATTATCAATAATATTCACAGACTTTTTAATAGAAATTATTACGCTAAATCACAATTGCTCCACCATTCCAGATTATTACTAGAACGAAAAAATATTAAGTGTAAAATGTTTTGTTAAGTTAAACTGTAAAGAGCCGTAGCAAAAATATAATTATATTTCCTAGGAGCATCACAAATCCACATTAAGAAAAATATAGCTAATACCATACAATACCAAATTTATTATGATAATAAAAAGAATTAAATTGAAAATCCTGATATACTACAAAAGTGTGAAGAATAAAATGACAAGACTAACAAATTTATATAAAAATTGATTGGGTAAATTGAGTGAGAAAAATAAATATTATATTCTACTGGGAATGACCGCAATTTTCTTCTAACACCAGCAATCTAATCAGAAAAAGGGTAATAATAATTTTACTTTTTAAGGAAAAAAATATATATATTATTTTGGTTCCGCTCAACTGCCAAATATTATTATTGTTATGCTTGAGTTACTTTAGATGATGATAAACAGTAATATATATTTTATTTTACTTAGTTGATAGTCAGCTAGCGGAAACCTTGTTTCAATGTATCCAATTCCTTGTGAAGGAATAGCCGATACAAAACAGTACTATACAGCCATGGAATAGCTATTGTTATAGCAACCCCATAGAGAGTAAAGCAACTACTATTGCTCTGTACTGTAATACTATAGTGAACTACAATACTACTAGTATTTCGTAATGCAATACCAAAATACATTCTTAGTAGTTCTATATAGACCGTAAACATAAATGAACTCCATTTCACTATTTTATCGGTACTTTAACGCAATTCTATTTAATTTCATTGACTTATAGTAAATGGAATGAAATTGTTATTTATAAAAAAATAATATAAGTTACTATAGTATATTTCTTTTGTAACGATAATAATAGTATTTTAGACAACACCCAAAAATAAACATAAAAAATATAAAATTTGCATCATTTTTAAACGGATTATTACATGAATTTATTAGCGTTTGAAGCTTCGTCTCTTCTAAGAAGTCATGCAAAACATTTACAAATAAATACTCACTTATTGTCATAAAACCAAATTGTCAAGAGCATAAAGTGTTGCCCTGATTATAAAAATTTATTGCAGAATAACTGTTTGACATAATAATTTAAATTTGATGCTGTTACATAGGTTAGTGTTAATAGTTTTTTTTAAGATTACTTACATTAGTAAACTTCAACGTGTGCCCCCTTGGTAGCTCGGAGAATGTCGAAGCGGTATTCCAGTTCCCGCCAGGTGTTTTGTAACATGTGTTCTGTCACAGTACCCACAGCAGCTTGTATCCTAGCCTTCAGTTCGTCAACGTCAGCAACTGGTGTGGCGAAGACTCTATCCTTGATATAGCCCCAGAAAAAAAAGTCAAGGGGAGTAATGTCTGGAGAGCGGGGTGGGCAGGGTGTTGGACCATCCCTTCCAATCCACCGATTCGGAAATGTTTCATCCAGGAAATTACGCACTATCAAAGCCCAGTGGGGCGGTGCCCCATCTTGCTGGAAAATTATCCATGGTTGATATTCTTCTAACTGTAGTACAATGAACTGTTGCAAAACATCTAAGTAAATGTTAGCGTTAATGGTGTTTTCCGTGAAGAAAAACGGCCCGAAAACCTTATTATGCATGAGGCCGCACCAAACATTCACATTTTTGCTGTCTCGCTGTAACTGTACAGTAGCATGTGGATTCTCTGATCCCCATATACGGACATTATGCCTATTTACCATTCCACTGACATGAAAGGTGGATTCATCGGTAAAGCATATGCGATTTAAGTAATCGTTAGCGCCGTCAATCCTGTTGAGAATCTCAGTTGCGAATTCTGCACGTCTCAGCAAATCATTCGGTTGCAAGGTCTGCGCGATTTGCACTTTATAAGCATGCAACCTAAGCCTTTTATGAAGAATTTTCACCACACTTGCTTGCGGTATTTGAAGTTCACGTGATGCTTGACGATTTGATTTAGACGGACTCCGTTGAAACGATTCCCGAACAAGATCAACAGTTGCTTCACTCACACTAGGCCTGCCACTTCTAGGAAGATCTTCAACGCTGCCTGTTTCTTTAAACCTTTCATACCATCGCTTTATTGATTTAACATCAGGAGGGCTGCGTCCATAAAAAGCCCGAAAATTACGCTGAACACTGATGGGCGATTTCGTTTCGTGAAACCAAAGCACACATTGTGCTTTCTCCTGCTTCAACGCCATTTCGCCAGCAACTAACGTGAACTAACAGACCATGTCATTGTTGAGGAGCACTAGCGCCATCTATTGGTCACAAAATCTACTAACAATAACCTATGTAACAGCGCCAGATTTAAATTATTACGTCAAACGATTATTCTGTAATAAAATTTTATAATCAGGGTAAGACTTTATGCTCACCCGGTACTTTGTAATACACATACTATGAGAGACGTTCAAAAAGTATCAGCCTTTCTTATTTCCAAGGTTTATTTGATATGAAATTTTAAAAATGAATAAAATAATTGAAATCTACAGACTCTATTTTTTAATTTTTTTTTTATAATTTCCAGAATGGTAAACATTTGTCCTAGTGGTACACAAGTTTTTAGATTTCCTTGGTGAAGAATTTTTAAAAATTACGTAAAATGATTTAAAAGTTTTTGTACATTTTCGTCGTCAAAGCTTTTCTTCAAATTTTCCTTCAATTTCCGAAAAAAATAAAAATTGGACAAAGCAATATCGCGACAGTACGGGAGAAGGATCATGGTCTCCTAGCGGTACTATTTCAAGGCTAGACTGTTGCTTTACGGCATGGTGGCGAGCATTGTCATGTTGGAAACTTGTTCCACGCAAAATTTTCCTAAGCAATTATTTTTGAACACACGACAAAGTTCATCGAGAGTAGGTTTAACGGATTAACCCTTTTGTGAACAAAAGTGCAGAATCAGTTTTTTTTTGGTACAAAAGAAATGAATAACCGAACGAGTATTTTCTTAGACGTAAACAGACAGGAGCAGTTTTTATGACGAGATACCTCTAAATAATCCTACTGAGGTCTACGACGGCTCTTTCGTTGCAAAACACAACAGATTTCTCCCTTGATGAATACGAGAGCATTAGCTTACAATAAAATTCCAGCCACAAAAAGTTTATTTCATTTATTTATTTAGTGTTTGTAACATAAACCCCGAATAGTTTATTACGGAAAAGTTATTTGGCCTTAACAATTAATAATTTATTAAGTTAACGTTTCAACACAATTGTATAATATACACATAACAAAAAGCTACACTAAATAGACAGCTCCAAAATACATTTAGGTAAATTTAGGTAAATTACAAGAAATAACGAACAATTAAATTTAATTAAACGACAAACACAAATACCTGAAGAATTTTAATTCATATTTTTTCAAATATAAAGGCTACACTATAACAGTTCAACTAAACAAACCAAAATGAGAACTACAGTAATATTGAGCTTAAAATACCATCTTATCCCATAATTCTAACAACGGATTCAGTAATGAGATTGGATTCACAATTTTTAGGCCGTTCTTTGGTTCCAATCACATTGTTATTTAAGTAAAAAATAAAACAAAGTAAATGATACAGACTAGCTTGTTAAAGAAAGGTTTACAGCAGAAAAATGTATAAACTGAAAAGAGAGGATTTTTTTTATGTATTCAAATTGTCTGTCCTCGGGGGTTGTTGAAGTCAGCATTGTTTTATTTGACTCGAGCATTGTTTCTGGAATTTTTTATATATTTTTATTTTAGTATTATGAAATACAACCATTATAAATAAGAAACACTAGTTTTTACATTTCAATGTGAAAGCGAATTTAATTTTATTATTATTTTCATCTACCTCTTACTTTTTATGGAATAATTGGTGATATATATGAAATGTGTACAAATACTGAGCGAAAATGTAACAAAAATGTTACCTTCTATACACATGAAAAAGAATATTCATGGCATAGAATCTAATCATAACAATGTTGATCGATGATCAAAAAAATGTAAGAATGAATGGATATATCTCAATAATTAAGTAACACTATAATTGAAATTATTTTTGTACCTTAGTGCAATAACAACCTATATCAGTTTAGTAAAATTATTTTAGTTACATTGTAAGATCTATGTGTAATTTTTCTAACTTCCTAATTCAGTAACAACTAATTTCACACGACTTTTACAATTCAGGTTTTAGGCAATGTTTTCTTGTTTCAACAGTTATACAGAAAAACTCACAATAACCTAAAACGTTTTGCAATAATTTTCAATTACCTGTGACTGAAGACTACGATACGGATTTAAATGCACTTAAAATAATTGCTTATTAATTTGTTATTATTTAATTCCGACTCCACAATGAGAATTATCAACATTTTTAATGATCAGGATCAGTTACACAAATTGGATTGACTTCTATCACAATATTGTAACATTATAGAGTGGAATAAATTGTTCACTATAATGAATGGAATGTTTTCAGTAGGAGTTTTCGAAAATCGAAACTAGTAGAAGCGTTTGTTTTTTATTTTGATTTCTTCTACAATTTTCCACTATAGCGGCGAAATGTTAAAAGGATCACGATTGTTTGGGAAACTATCAGACCGCAGGTATAAAAACAGTTAGCGGCTTTATACTGAGTTAATTGTTACTTAAATTCTGAGTAGAAAGTGTTGTCGAGATATTTGAAATAGTGTAGTTAGATGTCCGGTTCTGAATTATGTTAATATTGCGTGTGTGTACGGGTGGTATCAAATGGTTGTAGACAGGTAAATGTTATGATCTGTTCAGTGACATTATTTTTATTAACAGTCAAGCTTAAGTTTTGTGAATTAATTTAATCAAAGTAACCTCATTTGTATTTATAAGTAGACTAAGTTTAATAATTAATTGTGGAAATAAATAATTAATTGTTATAAGTTTTAAATAAGTCTGTTTCTTATTTATTATACCCAGATCCCGAACGAGCCAAAGTTTAGGTGTTACAATATTTATAATAATTATTTTGAGTTACTGTTAAAATGGATACGCATGTATGCTGGCACAAGTAACTACTAGCTTCAGTAAACATTCTATGTGATACTAGCCTGATTAAAAATATTGTTAACTTGTATTAATGTAATGTAATGACGATCACAAAAGTAAGAGATATTTAAATGTGAAATCATGCTCAAAAATAAGCGAAAAACATTAAAATACTTAGAAAAGAAGGAAAGCAATTAGTTATGATTTAGGTTCACCCGTAAAAGAGGCCAATGTATAGGAAAGTGCTAGTAGGTCTATAATACACTTGCCTACCTCCGCCAACATAAATAGCGACCCCTATAACAGAAGTGAATTAAAAGAGAAATTGTACTTCTTGTGTAGACCTTTAAACACAGGAAATTGGTTCAATATAAATAAATAAGATATTACATTTTTTGTATTTTTTATGGTGTAGTAAAGTTTCCTGGTATTTCATAGTACATAACGAAGTGGAGTATTAAATATTTAATTAAATTGTGCATGTATTATAACAGTAGCTTAATATTATAATAAAGGATTGTTACACAAGAAATCAAGTATCCTTGCATTTATCAATTTCTTTGTGTAGTTCCATTAATCAATTTAATTAATATAACCTTTGCAATATTATAAAAAGTAATTTACATACGGCTGCCGATTCATATAAAAAAGTAACTAATACAATACTTGAACTGCTTACCTTGGAAGGAGTGCAGTTTTGTATTTTTAAAGAGAGATAAAATAACCGATATAAGTACAATAGATTTTTTTGAAATTGTAGCCGCGCGGTAACTTATTACAATAACGTAATTGTAATTGTAATTGTAGAGAAATAATGTCAGTAATATTTAATTAATTCCAATCACAAAATCACTAGCGACAGTAAAGTAGTAAATTCTTCCCACGTAAGAGTCGAAGAAAAAGAGAGAGCTGACCCAAGTAGTCAAACATCCAACTAAATGAACCATCAGACAATGTCTTACCACCGTGACCTACAGAAGATGTTTAAAATTAATTTAATATTCATTTGAAATGAATAAAAAGACATTACAGCAATTAACATACGCACAGTACATATTAAACTTATAACTTCTAATCAATAACTTTTGACAAGAGATACTTAAGCGTTTACATTATTATTGGTCACATAAAACTGACATAAAAATACCTCAAGACAAAACCAGAATCTGGTCAATGTAATTACAACATATCCTTGTTGGCCACCCTACATAGAACACTAAACGGAAAAAAATTTACTAACACAAAGACTGCGTTAACGACACACATTATACATAAACAAAAATATGTAACTAAATTTTAAAATTTTAAAGGATAGTTTTAAGAGACAAATATAATTCACGTAACCTAGTGTAAAAAGCCTATTGTAACCATATTTTGTTTATGTTACTTGTTTTTGTTTAGCTATGATATGTTTTTTATCTGTAATGTGGTCGCTAAAAACAAAAAATGTTGACAAGAGCGTTGTTAAGGGTCGACTTAAGTATGATATGCAACTACAGGCCAATTATTATTTGATATTACTATAACCTGCGTCACACGAAAATGAGCTTCAAAGTCGCTAACTATTAAAAGCTCCTCCATGCCTCTCGCTATTAGATTGTCATCTACCAGTGTTGTCATATTTCACGCCTTGTCATGTGATGGGTGAGGGAATACCCAGCGTCTGTAGTGTTATACATTGCGCGGGGGTGTAGTGTGTGATCCGGCAACACTGCAGTTGGCTGCAATGACCTTGAAGCTTAATTTTTTTTTGTGACGTCGATACTAATATGTGGGAGAATGATTTTAACCTACCCAACACCGGAAAATTTATTTTCTAAGATGCTTCATGAAATTGTTCCGTTACCGAATTAAAATATAGCGAAGAGGTTCACATCGCAATGTAAGCGGGAGTTTAACCAAAAAATAAACCACAAATGAACTTTACAAAAATACGCAATACGACCTTAAAATAAACAAATTAAGAAATAAAACAAGATAAGAGAGATTAATATGTTTAGGTCACACAACCTAATAATTTCTTATCCACCAAAATTGGTGAGTATATCAACTAAATATACACAACAATAATGAAACAAAAGGCCGGATAATTTCAATATTGTTCGAGTCATAATGTACTGATATATTTACAAATTAAAACGGTTAAAGTGTTTTAAATTTTACTCACACATTATACATTAATTACCTTAAGACTGCAATTTGATTTAAATATATAGCAAACACATTATTACCACTAATCAATCTTCTTATTAAACTATCCATTTAAACAAATTATAATGTAAATTTTTTCAACTGATAATAGATCAGTGTTAAGTTTAGTTCAAGGAAAACTAGTAATTGTAATACTGTTTATAAAAACATGTTGACAATTTAATAAATATTTTCTAATATAAATTCATTTTCTTTTTGTTCTGCATTATTAAGTTAATAAATTTTTATATAAATAAATTTGCAGTTTATTTAAAAAAAGCAAATAAATAATTTTTAATAAAAGCATTGATTTTGTAACGCGCTAAAATAAGGTCATCTGTTATAGTTGACGACAGTTCTCTTTTTTTATTTTTTCTCTCGTTTATAATACGTACATTAATAGATAAATATATCTGTCAGAAATAATTAGTACCATAATGAATATTATACCGAAAGAATTT
This sequence comes from Catonia carolina, assembly GCA_035578175.1. Taxonomy (NCBI): domain Eukaryota; kingdom Metazoa; phylum Arthropoda; class Insecta; order Hemiptera; family Achilidae; genus Catonia; species Catonia carolina. The sequence goes on from JAQMRL010000002.1 coordinate 91,583,304, forward strand.
TTACTTTAGTGAAATAGGCTATTTTTTAAAAATTTTAATGTGAATTAACAAAAAAATATGTAGTTTTTAATAAATATGTTTTGTTATTTATATTTTGATTGACGTTTTCTTTGACATGTTAAAAACAGTGTCTATATATAATTATTTAATTGTATTATCCTTATATCCAAGCTATTATATGAATTAAGTACTTAAACATTATAATCATACGGGGAAATGAAAATATACTACGTGAAATATATTATATACTTTTTTAAATCAGTTTTATTATGGTCACATCAACATTTTTATTTTTTAGCGACCACATTAAAAACAAAAACAAAAAACAAGTAACATAACAAAGGATTACAATAATGATTTGCAACAATTGAATAAAATTACATTAGCTTTGTATAATAATTGTTTTACACAAATTGTATTTTTTTAAATTAGAATTGACTTTAAATATTTAAAGTTTTATAAATTTGATTGTTTTAATGTAGTGTGTGTAAGTTATAAAAAAATATAAATTGGTTATAAAATAATTCAAAATATTTTAATATAATATAAAACCATGAAACTTTAAAACTATCATCAACTACATAAATAGTAAGGATTAAGCCTCGTGGCCTGTACCAACCCAAAATCAGAACGAAACGCTCATTTCTTTCGAGGTCGTCCAATGCAACGTTATCCGATCAGCTTGTAATTAAACACCTGTTTGGGCGATACAGCATCTGGTATCCTCAACAATAACTACACCGCACTTGCCCGTACTTCTGAAAAGTTTCTATGAACCATGGCACATTAAGTTCATTCCTAATATTTTTATTTCTCATATGGTTTAACAACTGTTCCTGCTAAAGGTCTTAACGATGTATCATGTCAGCAGCGGAGGCTGCTGACATGAATGAAGAATGGAGATTCTTGATATCTGCTGAGCAATAAGGTTCTTCACTTTTAAACACACTAAAACTGTTCTAGATTATGTAATACTAGCAATTTATTTTTATTTTTTGGTGATGATACTTACTTAAGTTTTGACTCATGGGTAGATAATGGTACGAAAATTTCTAGAAATGAAAAATGTCGGAACTTACCGGGACTCGAACTCAGGACCGCTAGATATATGAAGCCAGTACATTCACAGCTACACCAACAAGCCGACCAAAATTGTGCCCACATTTGTTGCTAGTTTCAGACGGATATATTATAATTCGGTTTACTGATTCTCCCGGTTCCACTTCAGATTATTTTTTCCAAGTACCACTTTAAAAATATACTGATATCGTTCTTCAGAATTACAGCTCCCAGAGAAGTTACGGAAATAATATGTACTGCTTTAAAGTACTTCATTCAATTCTACCCTTTTAGGAGAAAGGATCGAAGTTCAAATGCTTATTTATTGCGTTAGGGTAGTTATCCCTATTTTACAAAATTAGGGAGTAACAACAAAACAGCAAAATGTAAATGATTTATTTTTTTGTTCAATCACTACAGAACAAGTGCACTGGTTTTCACCTCTCTAGGTGATAAGAAAGATAGAGAATTAATGATGAACGATTAAGTTAATCAGTGAGAACTTTCATATTTTCAAACAAAGATGTCAGAATTTTGAGACGGGGAATGGAATGGTTTTGTTTTTAATAGTAATAAAACTACACAAAAGTAAAAATCTTGAGTAGAACAGAAAATGTCGAGAACTGAATCGAATTTTATTAGTTTCCTCTGTTAAACCAATCGAAATGCACAAGTCTTGATAGTAAAATCAACAAAAATAACATATATGTTAATGAGATAAAATAATAAGATAATCTATAGACCTACATCAATTAAAAATTACAATGTCATACAACAAGTCGTAATTATGTATGTTTCATAAATCGTTTAACTGTACTGGAAATAAACGCTCATACAAAAAACAAATGTTCCTTCCAAAGTATAAGTCGTATTAAAGTTTTTAATAAAAAGTTTTATGAAATAAAAATATATTTACAAAACTGTTGCGTTAGAATAGTATGCATAACAGCAGAATAACTAAGTAGAACACAAAATGTTTCCGCAAATTTTAAAACTTTAAATTTATGTTAGAGATTTGGATTTAATGTTTAAAACTAACTAAGAAACTTGACAAGTTAGTTTACTCTGCTTAAAATATTGAATAAGAAGTTGTATGAACTTATTCGAAAACATAACTTTTAGGTAAATTAGGTCAATAGCAAACAATCTTACAATCTGCTACTTAAGTTATAAGTTTAAAAAGTTTAATTAAATTTTCACAAAAGAAAAAAATCAAACTAAATCGTAGCCTATAATAAACGCAAATACCAAACGTAAAAATCTGATGTTACAAAAAAAAAAGAAAGCGGATAAGGTTAGAATCAGTGAGAAAGAGGAAAATCTACCGTGATACAGTTCATTATATTCAGAGATTTATTTTCTGTTGGTCAGCTTACTTTATTCAGCGATAAAAACCACAGACTTCTAGACAATTAAAATAAAACTCACTCTTTTTATTCTAAAAATGGAGTATAAAACTCAGTTAATTTTTAAACTTAATAAACGTTATAATTCTACCAAAATACATAAAATGTATATTTTTCTGAAATAAAAAAGCATGTTACAAACAGTCGTTTTACATATTCGTAATCTAAAAATATACCAGAATAAAATATTTACATCAATAATTTAAGATATTAAGTGGGTACAAACAATTTATTCTGAATAAAAGTTACTTGAATTTAATTAAAATGACTTATAGGTGAATTAGATAAAAGTTAATGAAAAGCTATCTAAAAATTATGGGGCGCGTCTAGAAACGCAAGCACACAAATCAGCGTCTTCAGTTCAGAGTCTTCCGAAATTTAACAGCTGCGCCCTGGTACATTATTATAAACCATCACATTTAAAACAAAGTGTATTTATTTCAACAGTTAGAGAAAAAACTTTATGTACAACAGTATATTTTCAAATTATTAATAAACTAAATTAAATACTTATTTTGTTTTGACTTAGACTTTTTTTCTAAAACCGCCATATAAATAACCTAAATTTTATTTTGTTATAGATACATAAAGCAAAGTTGGTTAATTGATAATACTGTAAACCGATACTGTAGTTCCTTCAAATTACTAAACATGTCTTTCTGATAGTACCAAAAAATCCTCTTCTTAGAAAGTCAAAAATTTAGTGCATTTCACCTTGACATTAAATGTACATAAATTATAAGACTAATCACGTTCAAAAGTTACTTCTCCGTTATCTTGACAGACGACTGACTTGGACTACATATATATCACACAACACGAAACAAATTCAAAACTAGCTTTTATACGCTGAAACTTTTATTAGACAAACGCTTGAAGTTATTTTTAGCGAATAAAATAAGAATATAAAAACAGTTATAAGTCCACTTAAGACGTACAGAGTTTAACTATCTGTTTCTGCTAAACTGTCACAAACAGAACTCATGCAGAAAATATAGAAAAAAATACTAAACACAATAACATAGGTAATGCCCTGATGCACACCAGAAATCACACCACACAATTATTAATACTTTTACCAAATATATTACGGATATGTCAAAATATTCAATTGGGTTCACAAATCCGCGTAGTCAAACTTCTGAAAAACGGACACTCGCGGGACAAAAAAGATTTTCCGTTATAAAGAAGTGTCCGCTAATGAGAAATATGTGTACTGTATATTTTTCTGTATTTACATTAGGTATGTATTTAGGTTATGTAACGTATTTAAAAAGAATATATAAAATACACACTATGTACGTTTATACAATGAAAAAAAAATTAATACCTAAGTATATAGTATAGTACAGTACAGTACTTATAAGTAATCCAACATACCTTATGTTTGTACTCCAGGATTGTACATAAGTTAATTACACAATTTACACAATACCTATATTTGGCTACTTCTAACGCTTTTTCACGAATTATCGAACCTGATAATGGTAATGAATTTGCAAGTAATAAATCTACAAAACCAATCTTATGTTATGCTGTCTATGATTAATCAATGTCAATTTCTGGAAATGCAATGTATTGCATACACTATACTAACATTTTTTATGGACAAGTTTTGTACGCTTTCCAGAAATTGAATTTTCAAAACATACGAATTAACTGTCTGCGTCCGTTATGCGGAAGGTCCGTTATTAGGAAATATTTTACTATTGTGTCTTACGGGAAAATGCCGGGACTTTTAAAATTGTCCGCTATTAGGAAATGTCCGCAATTCGGAAGTGTCTGTTAGTGGAAGTTTCACTGTATACTAAAATTGTATTCGGACATATTCCGTGGAGAATACTGAAATACTGATTAATTTTAATCTAAAGCGTTGATACATTTCGTGTATGATGACATTAACAAATGGAATTTTTAGGTCCGAGTGAAATGTGTGATTTGGCACACAAAATAGAGCGTTAACTAGCGTACGAAAGAGATATTAACGTTGAGATTATATTTTTACACTAAAGAATAGATTATGTTCTTTCTGATTATGGATGAATAGGGAATTCATGGATAAATAATATAATGAACGAATGTCATTGTATAAAATTATGCTTCCATTGCGTTGTATTCGTATATTTGTTTCATTGAGTTCTGTGTAGAATTAGAGTGAAATTTGAATCTGACAATGCTCTAATTTACTTTTAACTGCTTTGACAACCTATTATAACATTTATCAATTTAAAGTGGTATAAATAGGCGTGCGTTTGACCTCTGACCTACTAAATAAACCCTTTATAGAACATCCTTTCACAAATCTCAGGTTTGAAGACTGATCACAAAATTATTTCTGTCATCAGGAGTGCATTCACGTGTTCAGTTACCCTCTCTTGCAAAAAGCGTTTTTTATGCATGATATGAGTGACTCTATAAACTGTAACCTTTTCTAGTTTTCTTAAAGTCGCATTGATTTTTGTTATTAGTGACTGTTATAGGTTACGGTATGGTATATGTATGATTTAACTTGAGATAATTTCAAGATCCAAGTCGGGAATCAAACCGGGATTTCCCACTTTGTAGTGAATCCTATTTTAGTGATCACTGTTTATGGAAAGTAAACTTTCGGAAATTTATACAAGAATATTTTTTTATTTAATCATTAACTTTCGTATTAAAAATATTATTTATTGCTATTGTAAATACTATTGCTATTGTAAATGTCACTTTGACATAATTTTACGAATATTTGGATATCAGTTATTTTCTGGCTTATTGGAAGAAAATCAATATTCAAAAGTAAATTAGATTAATTTTTCAGTTTCTAAAGTACAGAATTTTGTACGACCACTTGTAGCCTACTGTATGTCAGTTTGCTGTACTACTAGCTAAATTCATTCTATAATGTTCAATTATTTGTTTAAAATCTGGACTTGCATAACATACGGAAACTATAATCTTTTAAGTAATTTATTACAACTTCTTTTATTACAAAATATTTTAATTTATTGAAAACTGTTTTGAAAAAAAATAGCGAGAATCTGTCCGTTTTTAAAATTGTTTGGTGTATTGTTTTTCTATCAAAACTGTGGAAAGTTGAGAATTACACTAAACATTTTTAGATAATCGAAATTGTTACTAATTGATTTTTATAGCTATTTTTAAAATATAATAACATATACACGAGAATGCAGACTTAAGTTACCGAAGCGTTAAAAAGCTTACCGGAGGAACAATTATCTACGTAGTTTACTCGCAAGTTAGTCTGTAACGGAAAGCGAATTTGATGATACTCCAGCGCAAACCGATAGACGTTGAAGGGTTACGGGTTGTCTAGGTGCGGTTTTAAGTGTGACATGGAAGAAGCTAAAACAGTTGTACTGTCTTAACCGAAGAGTAGAGTTCTAAAACAAGGCAGAGCAATGGCAACAGTAACAGCAAAACGTTGTGGAATTATATCAGAATAATACAACTTGCTTCGGCTTGCAATTCCCATCTAAACTTCCATACGAGAAACAAACCTCAGGGCTGAATTCACCCTTTCCATACCCATATAAAACCCATCCCTTATCTCCTTCTTCCCGCTACCTCCGACTCACCCTGCCGGGTCTGCTCGGCTCATCCCAAAACTTGCCCCATAAAGCACATTCTGCAACTAAAGCTATCACCACCCACTCCAATGTGCTCCCGCCTCTGTTAACGTCCTAAAGTCGTATATATGAAATATCGTTATATTAACCCCATCCGTTACTTGTATAATAACTATCGTCTAACTCCCTTAATGCGTATTACAGGTTGCTGTCATGTAATACAATCATAGAAATTTAAATTTATAAACAAGTTCAAATATAAATCTGGGTAAATGTTCATCTTATATCAATTTCTGTAATATGCTCTTTGACGTATATGATACATCAAAACCACATTTATCTACTCCGCCTTCACCAGAACAAACTTACTGTCTATATAATTTACTCAAAACCAAGTCTCTGATCGAATTTCGGATGAAAGTTGATAAATAAATGTATGGCAATCTAACATGACTAAAACGAAAAAAAATTAATAGCACAAATATCAAAGAAGCGTTTGGAAATTCGTCTATAAAATGCATTTTCAAAACAAAAAGTGGTGAAAGTTTAAGAACTATTATTAAAAATGAAGAATTTAGATAGAAAAGAAGAATATTTAGGATTTAAATGCAAACTGAGCTGGTAAAATGAGTGGCTAAGGCACTGAAATAAAGGACAAAAGATATAAAATAAAACTAAAATAAATTTTACGATTCTGATAATTGATTCTGCGATTCTTGTTGTTCGGTTTAGGCTTGTTAAGGTAAAATATTTCTGAAACAACGTGCTGTCAACACGTCCTCGTATTGCCAGACTGTTAATTTAATTCAGTATTTCTTGATAATTCAGTGTCCGTTTTTATTAAACGTCGATGTCACGGTCGCAAATTTATTAATAAAATAGCAGTACGATTCGTTATTTAAAAATGACTAGATATAGAACTTGAACTACAAAAGACTTTATTCAACTTTACAGCACAAATTATTGGACGAAACGCCTTATGGATTGACTAGTGCGCATCTGTTTACAGGTTGCTAAGCTTTTTAGAAAGTTTCAAACAGAATGTTCCGACCGTCCCAACAAATTAGCACAATAAAACAACAAATTTATCATTAACGTGTAGAAGGTGCAGTTCTACATAAAAAAACATGCCATACGTCATTAATCCGAGATACATTTTCTCGTATTTTTCACGCTGTGAATTAGTACATTAACATTTTGACTATTCCGTCCAGGTGAAGTGTTAAACTAATTGCACCACTTAACCTACTTTAATCTGGCCTAAAAAAGAAATAGTTAGTTCTATTCATTGTCCTCAATGAAACAAATGCCCGAAGCATGTAAGAATAAATTAGTAAGTAAAGGTGGGAGTTGTTCGAATGAAATTAAGGTATTAATAGCCGCGTTAAAGTTACAGTAATTCAAAAGAACTCAGTGAAGAAGGTTAGGCCTATGTTAAATCATCCCTCTACCAGTTTTACCTTGTAAAATCTTTAGGGGTTCAAACCAGCCGTCATCGAGCTGATGACTTGAACAACTTTTGTCCAAGGGTTCTCTAGCCCTACATTCATATATAGGTTTATACCTGCTCTTCGCACATCGGTATTCTTATGAAGTATTCTTATAAATTACAAAATCAGGCGGTGAGTTCTGTTTTTGTTTACTATTTTCGGTTTGATTTTAACACAAAAGCCATTTTTCAAACAATTGTTTGACAACTGTATGTTTATTTTGTTGAATGATGAATAAAACGCAAGAAAATAAAATGCATAAGAGGAGGGATGACAAGTAATTGTTGAGTCAATTTAAACATGTTAATTTTCCCACTCTCATCTTCTTTATAGCTACGTTTAATCATGATTAAACAATATTAAATTAAAAACAACCTAATTTGAAACGTGAACGAATGAAGCTAAATGAAAATCATCTTTGCAGGACTTGTAAATACGGGAAAGCAATAATTGTCGCTAAATTAGGCTCTGTAGAAAAAAATGCTTGAAATAGAAGTTCTAGGTTTTTAATATTTTTTCACTTTGAGTAGCTACATAAAATTTTGTCATAAAATGCATACTAAGGCCACAATCTTTAAAAATCATTTTTTTTAAGCCAAGAGAGCATAAAAATATAGTAAATGAGGCGATTTTTAAAAAAAAATTGTAGGAGCCGTTTTTAAAAAAATCGTACACAAGTAAAAAAATTGCACGAATAAACTATTGTAATGAGACAAATTTAACTGACATCTGGATTTGTTTATATTTGAGTCTATTGAAGTAAATATAAATAAATCCAGCTGATTAAAATAAAATATTTAAAAATTATTTAATTTGCATAAACAAAATTTGGTTACTAAGCAACTAAGAAGAAGAAATAAAAATTGTAAATTAATTTAATGGGGCGTAAAACCTAAAGCCAACAACATGTTGTATTGAAACGTCCTATTCATTTATTTATTTATTCATTCATTCATAATTATTTAGAAAAATATATAAATAATATTACAATGATATAATAATACTACAATAATATAAATGATATGTGAACATGCATAAATAAACTAAAGATTTGTGAAATTTTATGAGAGTGAGAGGCTGAAAATCAACCAAGATGAAAGGTCCTCACATTTTTTTCTGAGTTATAAAAAATTGTACTTATATGAGGAATATTTTACAACATGTATAAAATCAACAGTGAAAAGAACTCTAAAGTTTAAAAGTTTATGAAGAAAAAACAAATTGATTGAAAATAGAATGTAAGAAAAAAAAACAAAAACTTTATAATATAAAAAACAAATTAACCTAGGCTATGAAAAACTTCGAAATTTAAATAAAACAATAACTATTTCATTAAAATTATCATACGTCTATTTATTTCATAGCACTATTGCTTCCGGTTGACCGATTTACGTAGATGAAAACGTTCGTGCCAGGTTCCCTTATGACACCTAACTTAAATAAAACTTGTAAATTTCTATTTAGTATACCATTCCACTAGATATTTTGTTCACACACAGACCAATCGCTAAAACATGCATTTTCGAGATTGGGGTCTGAATTTCCAGTAAAAATTCGACTTCGAAAAACCGATATGAAAACAATCCTTTCCTTTCCTATATGTTCATACAGGCCACGAGGAAGTTAATATCACATTGTACCTTTATAACAATGTTAAATAAACAAAAGAAAAATTGGTTAGTAAAGAGAAAAGCAAAAGGAAAATGACTGTCCCAATAAGGTTGAAAGAAAACTTTTTTGATCAAAACGAGCAGATAGAAGATTAAACAAAATTTAAGTAAACCTAAGAAAATGTAATAAAAATTAGTCACACTTTTAGAAGTACTACAAATAAATACAAGAATAAAAAATTGTACGGTTTTTGACCTATTAATTTTCACAAAAGCACATTTTTATTGTTAAACCGATTACGTAATTAAAGTAAATTCCTAAAAGGGCAAGTATAAACGCTTTCCAACTGTTCGAAACAAACGGTACACAATGAATTTTAAATTATATTAAGTTCCCCCTTTCAAATATAAAGCCACAGCATCAAGTTGTCGCGTACGATGTGGCGTAGAAACGATGATCATGGGTAAAATGTTTATGCAACGTTTTGAATAGAGAGGGAAAGAGCAAAACTAATATTATGAAAACTCTTCGTTACTGTTGCTTGTTTTAATAGCATGTTATTTTTAACCGCTTTTTATGACTATGATATTTTAATAATACCTCCATTATGATAAATCGGTTAAAGAAAATATTTGTGGACATTATACTGATGGAATTCTAATTTCCTATTGATTTAACTTAAAGAAAAATAAAATTTCCTATTTATATTTCTTTGAGGCAGAAAGTTTACTATGCAGTGTATAACTACCCCTAGTACCCCTTCTGAATATAATTTAGAAATACGTGTTATTGTATAGGATTTTGTTAAAGGTTTTGAGAACTTAGTCAGAAGTTAGATGTGGAAAGTTTAGAAGAAAATTGATATTCCTGAACACCTAGTCAGTAGCTATTATTTTGATACTAGGTTTGCCGTCAAAATATTTGATGGGATTCAAATAAACAGGTAATTAAGGCAGGTTTGTAACTTGTCCCCGACCATTTTTTATAAGTCATTGGCTATTACAATATTGTACGTCTTATGGAAGTGAAATATGGATTGTGGGTGCAGGATAGGAAATCAGACTTAAGTCAGCAGTAACGAAATTCCTTCGAGCTGTCAAGGATTGCTCCAGTTCTAAATGAACGTTCTAAGTGAATATGTTCGAGCAGAGCTGGGAGTTCAAGGACAGCATGCTAAAATTAGTTAGCACAGCAGAACATGGAGGGAACATGTTCTTAAGATGCTCCTAAAAAGAACCCGTATCAAAGGAATAAGTATAGCACTGATGGTAGTAGGGGTGCGGATCTCCTTGAAGGAGATGTTGAGAATCAGTTTTCCGATCAGTAGGACTGAAACAAGGACATATTTGTCTATACGAGTTGGTGGAAGTAAAAGAAGAAGGGGGAGGAGGAGGAGGAGGAAGAGGAGAAGGAGAAGACCTCCATGATAAATCGGTCTAAGGAAATATTTGTAAATATTTTACTGATGGAATTCAAATTTCCTATTATTTGAACTTGAAGATAAATAAAATTTTCAAAAAATTATTTCTTTCTCTCGGACAAAAAATAATTACTAATACAATAATGTTAAACTGCGTAACCACAGTAATTATTATTGAAATAACCACACTCTATTTCCTTAATTTATAGTTAGAGAACAAAACTAACTGATATTTATAATTTTACAATTAGATTTGGTACAACCGGAATGAGATCTAAATTTGCATGACTGGTTTCAGGAATTCCCGACATCAAATGATACATTATAGGTATTTTTAAATTATTGCCTTTGTTACATTTATTTGTAGGTTAAAATTACTATCACCGTGTAAAAATAAGCACAAAAACAGGTTATTCAGTTATGTATGTAGATCGTATTTTTCACTGGAAGCTATTACACATTTACATAAATCTAAAACGAAGACTACTTCGGACCTAGTTCTACAGCTGATTTGACTTCAAGATTAAAACAAAGCTGTTATAAACATCATTAGTGTTACTTTAAACGTGTCCTTTAGATTTTTAGTTTCCAAAAAAGTTTCGTAAACCGATGTTAAAACAATGAGATGAATTTAAAATAAATTTGATAATATTAAACGTGACGAGTCAAATTAGTTACGCCTCACACATTTTTTTAAGAACTGTTTATGACAAAAATTTAGAACCTGTTAAATTTTCATAATAATTATTTTGTAAGGTGGTTATTTTGAAAAGCCAGACACATGTCTTCACTTGATGAAGATAATGGTCAGTACCTCATCTTCTACATTTATTTTTCGTGATAATGTCTCATGATAATTGGCGTTAAAGCCTTCTCCGGGTTTTCTGATATGGACCATGTGCTTCGTGTTTATCATGTGAATCTCGTCATTATCCAAAACGTTTATTAAAAATAAAATACAGAAGGTGTTAGCAACTGAAAGATCGATAAGTGAATAAATTACGTAAATACCAATACCCTACGATTGTACGGACTTTTCAGGAAAAAATTATTACAAAATTCTCTCTAAGTGATTTGTGCATAACTTGGCACCTAATAATCTAATTCTCGACCTACTGAACCGTTTCCGATGTTCTTGGAGCAGAGGCAGAGCAGTAGGCTATAGTTTTTGGACATTGTATTATTTAAATAATATTTTCTAATTATTATTTTACTCCATTTTCATTAAAAGTGTATTTGTTAAGATAGTCAGTTCATAGTCTTTTTCTATTGAATTGTGTTCTCTTCCAAGCCATAATGCCAATTCCTACTCATTTCCTTCATCTCATAAATAAAATCAATTTTTTTATTTTAGTATAATTATTTATTATTTTATGCAAAAGGGTTCAGTTTCTATTTTCTTTTTCTTTTTCAGATAATTAGCCTACTTATTATTTCCCGGTGTAAATTTCAGTTTGTTTGATTTCTTCGTTTTATTTGTATACTCGTAATTATTCTGCTTTTGCTTTTTGGGCAGCATAGGACTAATGTAGCCTATCGTGTTTAAGTTTTTCCAGAATTTCTCTTCCTTTTTAACCAACACTCTTTTATCGCATCCTATTTTTTTTTGCAATCTTCGTCAGAAAATCCACTTCTGTTTTATATTTTGTTCTGTTATTTCTGTTTTTAATTTTTTACGTTTTTATATCTAATTATTTATTATTTCGAATAATGTTTCAAATGTTCATAATGTTTACTGTTTGGTAACTTTTTTTACTTGTTTATAATTTTTGTACTCAATATTTTGAAAAAAAAACCTTAAATTATTATGTGATTTTGGCCGTTAATTCCTCGACTGCTGTTGCCATCTTAAATAAATAAGTAAACAAAGAAGAAAATATTCAGGGTAAAGATAAAAATATTAATGAAATTTCAAAATAAACTATAAAGTAAAAAATAAACAAAATTTTAACATTTTTTTATGAATTTCTTCTTAGCGTTTATGAGTTAAAGGAACACTGTATTTCTAAAAAAACATACTTAAATTAAAGAAAATAACAGTTTACTTTTAATTTAAAAAATAAATTAAAAATATAATTTGTGTACGCTCTGTTAATTTTAAGTAATAAATAACTAAAAATGAATAAACTAAAAACAAAAGGAAAGACACAGTGAAAGAAAAACCTGTAAACGCTTCTTTTTTCTGGTAATTTTTTACATAAAGGGAAAATTAAAAGTATCCCTGTATGAAAAACAACACCACTCCAGTTACAGCTATTGTATTTGAGACATACTCATATGGGTAGTTGGCTGTGTATGTGTACCGTACAACAACAGACCGTATGAGTAGTAGGCACTAAACGATGTTCTCTTGAAAATGTACCACTCACGTTAACACCACCTGTACCGGCTGAATGCAAAGCCAAATGAACGCCATTATTAGGAACGTTATTGTCAGAAAAAAAATGGGGAAAATAAATGAAAAAGTCCTCTGCCGGCTATTTTAAATGTTAATTCTGTTAAAATAATTTAGAAAATCTACTTTTATTTTTAATTAATATATAAAAGATGAAAAATGGATAAATGAATAATTAATTAGACTACATTAAAAAATGAATTAAAATGCAATTAAAATATAATAATGAAACCAATTAGAGAGACAGAGGAACAAAAAATTAAAATTCATTTCGTTTTCTCCGGTTAAAAGCAGTAAATAATCGCAAAATATAAATTATGCACACCAAAGCCAAAATGTTATAAAATAAAAGAAACCCGGCATATCGGAATACACTTTAATACAATTATCCAAATAGGGAAGACTTCGACGATTACATTTTGACTTAAAGGTAAAAAATCAGATTAATAAAATACCTTTAAATTTATAACAAGTATCATATCGTTATTCTTTTTAGTAGCCTAATTATTAAATCTTTACATAAATGCAGTAGTCTCTCGTTATAATGATTCTCCCTACAACTATCAATAATAAACATGGATTGTTTGGTTTGCCATAACATTTGTGTATTTATTCTTTCTCTACACCGATATTGCTCACTATTTATAACGATTGTATATCAGTAGTTCAACGCGTCTCTGTTAGCTTTGTATTGTTTCTAAAGCACGAGCGCACGCTGCCTGCGTAGCAAGGTCATCGCCCGGCGTATTTTGATCCCCGCTTGAGAAATGTTGGCTTGGTCGCTACTATACAGTCTCATTTGTATTTCGGTGCGTGAACGGTCACCATGTTTTCTAAAAGGCTTAAAGTGCTCACCGTTGAAGAAAAGTTATCGTTGATTTGAACAATAGAGATGGGCAAGAAACAAACAGATGTTGTTTGGGCGAACAGGGGTTCTCTCAGTTAACTGTGGCTACTCTGGAAGGATAGAAAGAAGCGGCTTGATGAGGAAATAAAGTGAAGCAACAGGAAGAAATTGCAGAAGCCTGAAGATTTTGATCGGGTCATGATGCAATGGGCGTTTTTTGAAGTCGAAGGCTTCACAACAGAAGTCCTAATGTGTACTTATATTTATGTTCAATCTATCTAAAACAAAACAAAAACTACAGAAACCTCCTGATAGAGTCTCAGATGTATTCGTAAAAGCAACGTTCAGGGTAGACGTAGACCTGGTCGAAGGATAAGCTCATAGTTGAAAAATAAATTGGAGACAGAAGAAACATGAATACGCATACTCTTCGGGGGTAGTTCACGTCAGGAGTGATTTACTAGAGTTGTAGCCAATTTTCGTTGATAAAGTCGCAACTCTAAAAAGAAGAAAGTAATATTTCATTTGGTCGCTAATTACCAAGAAATTGTAGCTGTTTTTACGTCAACGTCTGTAAAGCTGAGTTGAATCCGTAGAGGCTTTACTAAATGAAAGTAAGATGAGTGAGGTGGTTTGCAATTGCCAACCACATAGGGTAAAGAACTTTCTGGGAATTACGTGTTCATACCATTCACCAAATCATCAGGATTTACAACGAAGATTTATTAATTTCAGAGAAGATAACTCAGATAAGTAACACCTACATCTCTACCTTTTGCGTAGCTTAATATTTCAATAAATTGACTCATCATGTTAGAAGAAACATAACTATTTTTATAGTATTGGAACTAGTACGTCAAGTGCAATTAATTTAACACTCCATCTGTTTGCGACAATCAACCACGATTTTGATGAAACTTCTAATAAAACAAGTGTTCTTTTAAGGTGCGAGTAAACCCCTAATGAATTCTTCAATAATATTTTTCAAGTATAAAAAAGTAATAAGATTTTTAAGTTATTATAACACTGCTCTCATTAACCAGATAAATATAAAGAAATTGTACTTACAAATTCAGTATAAATATTTAAGTGAATAAATTCCCTAACCGTAGTAGAGACTTTGATTTTCAAGTAACTTTAATATTTGATCAAATAAACTTCTTCAACGATTTAGTCTAAAGTTAAAAACTTTTCTGGTTATGCACAGTTCATAAATTGGATGTGCCGTAATAAATTGTGAAGCTAGAATGTGAAACTTATAACGAAATTTGTCACAAGAAAGAAATCGTGTAACAAGATTTCAACATCACCCGCTGGCTCATCAAATTTGTTGAATTTCAAATGATTTATTAAACGTTAAAGTTTCGTTGTATAATTTCATCAATTTTATAATCAAATGCTAACTTGAAATAAAATTATAAAAATCTGGTTAATTTTTAAAGTTTTAAGATTAATAATTTACTTAGCAAATAAGGTACTTGCAAGAGTAAAGTATGTTTTAAGCATTAATGCGACACGACTTTATTTGAAAAGATTATCCGTAAACTAACTGTTGGAAAACTTTGAATTTGTAATTCTTTGCAAGTTAAATATTACCAAAGTTAATTCCTACCATCTTGCACGTTAATCTTCTACGTTAATACTATACGTAAATGACACTAATGAAACATGTAGAACATTTCTGTTATAAAAAGTAAACACAAATGACAATATTAAAGTGCTTAAAATTTTAACACAATAATCTTCTTCTTCTTGTTGAAAAAAAGGTTTTTCTAACTCACAACCTACATTTACATCCATCTCTTCTTAGGTATGGTAACGTCTCTCTTCCCCTTCGAAACATACCAGCTGACTTGAAGAGGTATCCTTTGAGCCGAAATCCTTTCCATGAGCTGTCTCCAACCTTCACAATATTCTTTTATTTTCTCATCTAAGTTGAAGATATGCAATTCCAACCATACATCTTTATCTCTTAGTCTATCCAACTGAGTACACCCTTTCGTACGTCTCATAAACCTTATCTCTACTGTCTGGATTTTTCTTTCATGTTATTTAGCAGTTGACCATGTCTCACTTCCATACATAATAACCAGGATTGACATAACTTTAGAGAACTTTACTTTTGTTTCTATCTCTACATGTTCTTTGAAACTTGTTCACTTTTTGCTCCATATCTAAATCAGAGTCACATCCCAAATAATGAAAGTGAGAAACCACTACCAGGTTATTATCATCTACAATATATTTTACTGAATCGGATAATTATCACTAACTGCCATTCCTCTGGTTTTACTAAAGAAAAAATCAAGTCAAACTAATTACATATTTTGTACAACTAATGAACAGCTCGCTAAACGTCATCTTCTGTTTCTTATACAATCCATATATCATCTGCAAATAACACAAATCACAATTAACACAATACTATAGAAGTAATCAGGCTGCCTCTGTGGCTTAGAGATTAACGTGCTAGCTGCAAAGCGGAGATTCCAGATTCGATTACCACCTAGGGTCTGAAAAATTATTACATGTTCAATCCCACTATTCCTTAATCCATGGTAGTCACTAATGACCCAGAAGTTGATGCAACTTTAACTAAAATAAAAAACGAATGATAAAAAAACCTTACTTTCTACATAAATATTTTTTCCTTTCTTTTTTTAGTTTAGCAGTTGGTTTACTAGCTTTGATTTATATTACATGAAAATGATATTTTCTTTTGTAAATGTTGAGACATGATTGTGGATAATGATACAAATAGCACGAGTGATATGAGGAAGCAGAACTTCTACACTTTGAGCACGAGTGATATGAGGAAGCAGAACTTCTACACTTTGAGCATCTAAGTTAATTTTATAAATTTATTTTAGTATTATTATTTAAATTAAATTACCTATATATTAATCATTTAAATTTTCAAGAGTTCAAAAAAAACTTCTGCTTTAAGCTCTCATTAGCCTTCTTGGAAGTTTGTCCAGTTTGAACAAAACCTAATTATGCAGGTAAAAAAATTAACCAATAAATTACTACAAGCTTTAAAAAGTTGTGATAATTTAAAATTGTTTAAAGAAAGGTAGAAAAATACTTGATTGACGAAACATTTTACAATGTACACGAATTCTTTTCTAAATAGTTTTTGGTTGAAAAAAATACAAATTTTTAAGTAAACGCTGAAATAAATTTTGTATAATTTAATAAAAATAGTTAGATGCATGCTCATTAAAGTTAAAAATCACACACCCTTTCGTACGTCTCATAAACCTTATCTCTACTGTCTGGATTTTTCTTTCATGTTATTTAGCAGTTGACCATGTCTCACTTCCATACATAATAACCAGGATTGACATAACTTTAGAGAACTTTACTTTTGTTTCTATCTCTACATGTTCTTTGAAACTTGTTCACTTTTTGCTCCATATCTAAATCAGAGTCACATCCCAAATAATGAAAGTGAGAAACCACTACCAGGTTATTATCATCTACAATATATTTTACTGAATCGGAATATTTTACTGATGCAACTTTAACTAAAATAAAAAACGAATGATAAAAAAACCTTACTTTCTACATAAATATTTTTTCCTTTCTTTTTTTAGTTTAGCAGTTGGTTTACCTTTGAAATTGAATTTGAAATTTGAAATTGAGTTTGGAATTGAATTTAACACAAGAGTTCATATTCAGGTATATAAGTTTACCTTGAAATGTCCTTTACTTTCTTCTGGATATTTATAAAAAGGAAAAAAATTAATTGAGCTAATCTACTTGATTAGTTTGTTTTACGTCCCCCTAAATTTACGTGAAAACGTTAATAAATCGTTTTCTCCTGTCAAATACGTAACGCACTTGTAAGACATTGTGAATAGTGTCGTTTCTCACGCACCGAGGAGAGTCCGGTATAATTCTAAGTGCCTTAAACTAACACGATTGTAATAGAGCTGTATTACTTGTTATAGTGGAATTGTAAATTTAGGAACCATAAGTCGAGATCTGTTTCAGGTAGTAGGTAGATTAAATTTAATTTCTTTAACAATCGAATATGAGAATGTGTACCAAATAAGATTCTATAACTAATATTTTGTTCTATGTGTAAGAGTGTGTTGTTTACGTAGTGAAAATTTAACAATGACTTTGTAAACAACATTGTGAATTTGAAAAGCAGTAGCTATACACATGTTCAGCATTTACAATTCATTGTAACACATTATTTTTTTTTTTTTTTTTTTAACAGTAAGAA
Source organism: Catonia carolina (assembly GCA_035578175.1). Classification (NCBI taxonomy): domain Eukaryota; kingdom Metazoa; phylum Arthropoda; class Insecta; order Hemiptera; family Achilidae; genus Catonia; species Catonia carolina. The sequence continues at coordinate 91,601,338 of JAQMRL010000002.1, forward strand.
TTATTTACAAACAGTTTAACAAAAACTTTCAGTAAATGTGTTGATGATGAATAAAACTTGAAGAAGACAGCACTCAGCAGCGTTGCTTCCATGTCATCGTTTGGTTATAGTTGATGAAGGGTTTCTTCTTGGTCCTGGTGACGTACAATTTTTTTTTTTTTTTTTTTTTACGGATGAAGTGAATGAAGGTGTGAAAAGGAGCGAATGAAGACGTGATACTGATGATAGAAAATTCATTAGATGATTAATTTTAGATTAATGAGAGTTAGCAAGATTTAGTTTATTAATAAATAAGAGTTGACAACCGCCATATAATTTTGTGTTTTGGAGTTATGGAATTGAACTCTGGGGCACAGCAAGTACATCTAATATAGAAATATTACAGAGATTCCAATCGAAGTTTCTTCGACTTATATGCTGTGCACCTTGGTATGTGCCTAATGAAGTACTCCATCATGACCTGGGCATACCTACGGTGGGAGAAGAAATTAGTAGTCGGAGTGAAAAGTATTTAACCAAGTTGGACACTCATTCCAATCATTTGGCTATAAATCTTCTCGATGACAATATTGAACATCAAAGGCTCAAGAAGGCGAGAATATTAGATCTTCCATTCCGTTTCACCTGATCAAAAATGTAACACATTATAACACTTAATTTAATAGTAGCTAGGTAATATATTATTAGATTAGTAATACTAATAATTCCAAAAAAAGGACTTGTTAATGAAAAGAATGGCCATTAAAAACATATTAACAACCGAAATACATCTGTTTATAAGTTAAAATTATCTAAAAATGAAAAGGTTACAATAAAAAAAAATATATCAAGAGATGAGTTCTTTTAGAAAATACTAAAATTCATTACAAAATAAAAATGCACTAAAATATAATTTTATGAATTTCGGTGGCTACATACAACATTCTTCTAAAATTTTAATTCGGAAGAAAAGGAATTCAAGTAACTAATAAAAGATAAAAACACAATTAAAGAAACTATAAAGAGCATTACATAACTATTAAATATTAAGAACATTAGAAGAATGTTGTTAGTAATTTAACTCTTATCATAATTACAAATTTTAAAGATAAAATATTTTATATATATTTAATGTAATAATAACGAAAAGAAAGAAACTTGTTTATAAACATTTATGTGTGTACTAAATATATTTTATTAAATATTACAAGGATCAGTAAAATAAGTGTAAAAATAATAAAATAAATCCAATTTTCAAAAATCAATAAAATAAAAATATAAACATTTGTATAAAAACCAAACCAAATAAAAATTCTTAAAAACTTGACTACCTTAAGCGAAAAATATTAATTATAGCTATAAAAATATTTTACTTACAGTTCTCATGTCAATGTAAAATTGATTTATTAATATTATCATTAATAATAATAAAAATCATCAAATTTTTATAAAAACTGAATGGTAGAGTAAAATATAAACAGGAGTGTAACGAAATACATAATCATACCACATAATTTTTTCGAACTATTTTCATTTCACAAGCAAAACTTGCATTAGAAAGAACTTCAACCAACTATTTTAAATTAATACTGTATCTTCACTGAAGTATGTTGTTTTAATTTAAGTCATTACCCGAAAAGCTGGTTTGAACTTCTAGAGGATTTATTAAGTAAAACCAGGAGTGAGGTGGTTTATCAATGCCTTCCTCACTGAGTGGAAAAGTATGCTTATAGAACTAGTAGAATAAGTAAAAATAATTAACACTATAGTATATTAGAGATCAATAAACGGGTGAGCATAAACTGCTGGATATATCTATAAAATAGTGACTAGGAAGCGACAAGTATTTTGTGACAAGCATTATTTTTATAACAGATGTTTCATAGGAGTAAGTACTCTACGGCCCATAGAACATGCTATCGTGAGTTAAGCAGGGGCAGCGAGAGTCAGTTAACCATAATATGATTATAATATGCTTTGTTTTCCCAGAGATGAACTACGCGTTCTAAACGCTCAGTGGTTATTGTCCAACAAGGAGTGTTTTTTTTTTGTTTTACGTCCGATCGTTTTGTAGATGTCAAAGGTTAAAAGATGAAAATGAGGGATGAAAATACCTGACTTTACTGGGATCGAATTTAGGACCTCTTACGCAAAAGCCAGTAGCGCCGGCCAAAAAAAAGTGGTGAGGTTAGACAGTAAACAGTCTAATATCGAAAATCAGAGTAATTAAGCGTGCTTTACCGTAAGCCGGGTTCTCACGTGTACATTTTACAAGTAGTACAGTATGTCCAAACTGAATTGGTGCGTCAACACTAATAGCTAAACTAGTACAGGGCGTTTCCTAAGAACACAGACTATTTAAACATTTTATTCTTCTAATCGAGTAAAATAAATAAACAATTCACTCAATTTCTGCCACGTCGTTTGTGAGTTATCTTGGGCATGTAAACGAGGGACAAAGATAGCTATGATCACAACTCTATAGCTCTTCTTCTTCTTCTTCATCTTACTACCAAGGATCAGGCATTAGCTTGTTCCGAACTCACAAACTATCCTGTACTTTTACACAAACACGAGATACTCCAACCAGTCCATCTCGACTACTGCCATCTTCTTCGAGGTCTTCCCCCTCCCTTCATCCAAATGGAACATATTCCGTCACTTTTAAGGGTATTATCTCCTCTGTTATTCGTTCCAAATATTGCCTCTATTGATAATGGTACTCCTCCACTTTTTTATTCAGGCTAAATACACCTAACTCAGATTTAATTTGTGGGTACTAGTATTGCTAAAGTGGGTAGTTACTATTAACGATTTTTATGATAAAGATTAATCTGAAGTTACGATAACACTACTTCAGTGTAGACAGACTGAAATTAAGAAACAATGAATCATAAATGATTTGCTTGAAGAAGCTATATTTTTATTTTATTTAAAATACCTTTATTTTATTTCGGAATACTTAAGTGAATCATAATTTTATAGCTCTTAGTATAATAAAGCCTAATGCTTGTTAAGAAAGTAATTATTTCTAATTGAATTCAGCTTTTTTTGTTTTACACCCAGCTGTCTAATACTTAGCGAATATTCAATTTTAAAAATATGTTAATTATTTAAAATGAAAACGTTTACGAAACTTCAGTTTTATTAGTAAAACAAATATATTTTGTAAACAACACGTTCAAAAAATGAAAAACAAAAACACTGAAATAAATGAATATCATGGAATTAAAAAATATATATAAATAAATATAAATAAAATAAACTTGAAGGGAGACTAAATAATTAAACATACAGAGTATTTTTATGTCGAACGTTTAAAAAAAGAAACACAATAAACGGTTCTGAAATTTAATTTCGTACGTAGAATTAAACAAAAATATATTTTGGAAGAAAATTAAAAAATAATTTGGTTTACGCATAGTAATCAGTTGCATTCCACTCCGGTGAAGGACATTCAGAGAATTCAATCGTTTTCCCAGTAGTAATTGAGATTCTCCTGGTTTGTATCGAATATAAAAGTGTATATATGTGTCTACGTACACAATACCAAATAATTGTATTGCCGTTTTTTTTCAGACCTACTGGTGCCAAATAAATTTAAATTCACAAAATGTTAATTAAAATTAAAGGTTAGAAAAAATTTACTCTTACTTCAATAATTTGTTCCAGAGAAACATTTTCATGAAAAAGAATTTTAATTGAAATAAATTATGACAACAATAAACGTATTCGCTACAAAAGGAATTCTTAAAGAAATTCTACCGAATAACTTGTTTTTTTTTCTAAACCACTCAAGAAAAATAGAATAATCATGAGACGAAATGATCAATATAAAAAATAATTTTTTACTTCAAAAAGAATATTAAAAATTATTTTTTAAATTTGAAATTTTTAAAAAAGTTATTTTTAAGTTTGCCACTGAGAAATTTCTTCAATGAAGACGAAACAGGACAGGAAATCACGCGCGCGCGCACATACGCACAATAAAGATACTGCTGATTGTATGAATATACAAAGAGAAAAAATATTACTTAAAGTTGTTTGAACTACAATCGGCACAGGAATTTTCCGTCCGTAGTAGAACGTGGTACGATAACTGAACAGTAACTGATACACAACCTGACACTTTTAGTACCTAGAACCAATTCAGATACTCCAACTGAGTGAAGAGAGATGATTATTTTTGCTGTGCTCCGTTTAATCGGAACTAGAGTCGTAGAAGACCGATATTTTGAATCTGATACATGCGGATGCTAAAACATAACTGCTACTACTACAGCAGTTCCCATTGTGATGTTTGGCTTAATCTCACTTTATCCATTGCAGTGTTCACCCTTATCCAAAATGCATTAAATACGTATTAAACAAACATAATAAGAGAAAGTAATAATAGTTTTAATAGGAAGATAATTTACATTCAGCTCAGCACTACTTAAAATCTTAACTTATTTACGTTCTCTTCCTGTAATGGAATAAATATTTATATAGCCTACATTTTTTCCTTGTCACTAACTGCTTTGTTAATTTTGACTGTCGTAACTATACAGCGTGGAGTTCACCCGTTATCTGTTATTTTTAGCTGATACATCTAAAATATCAGGTCAGGTCTGAAGTATCATTCTTCTGTTATTCATGTCCCCAGTAGTATGGATTGGTTGGTCAAAGCGTCTTAAATAGATGGTGGCATATAATAAAATGTGGTGTTGAAATGTTTTCGACACTAATTTCGAATTAAACACGGAACGATCAGCTTATTAGCCGAATTTATGCCGACTACAACACTGTGAGGACTGTAACGTTTCACCAAGTGGTTTTTTTAGTGACACGTAAATACATTTTTATCTGAAAATCTTATAGCAAATAATAAATATAATATAATATAGAAAATAAAGACTAGTAGATAAACTTGAAATTTGTAGAAGTTTTCTCCTGCTCCTAAAAAAAATTAAAAAACGGAGTTGGCCATCTTTGAAAATGATCCACAAAACTAACGAACCACGTATGAAGAAATCAGGGTTTTATTATATTATTGTAAAGCTGTTAAAAAATGATAAATGTTGTTCTAAAGAATCTTTTATAGCGCAACTTTAAAATCGGGTCAAACAGAACTTATTAGTTTACTTACGTAAGATAATATAAAGTAAAAATACTCAACTTTACTTAATGTAAAAGCTGTGATACAGAAACCACAAATAACAAAAGGAAATACAAAAAATAACATATTATTATAGAAAATTGTGTAAGCATAGATATAAATTTTAAACGATATTTGTGTGGTCTAATAACAATAATACGTGATATTCTTTAATATCTAGATATTCTATCTTGAGTTTAAGCATGAAAAGGAACTTAAGCATTCAAAGGATGCAAAAGCCATTGCATAAAAGGGTTTAGTTGTACTAGTAATAATAACACGTGGATTTAAGAGTAACCAACCAGACGGATTAAGAGCGTTCGGGTTTGAAGGGATTATTCATTAAGTTAGAATATACGTGAACATAATACAGATACGATATAAATGAATGAATAGATCAGTCATGAAATTACTAAAGTGAACAAAAGGGTCGGGGACATTAAGTACCATAAGGTTACTGAAGGGTTGCGAAGGTATTGTGGGTGATTTTGGATCGGGCGATCCAAGAGTGTCGTCCGTGTTACAAGGATGTCGCAAGAGAGTGAAGATGTGATGAAGTGCTGATGATGAAGGGTAGGAGGAAAGACCCTGCCTTGAATAATAAAGAAAGCCTCCTTTTGGTATCTATATCACTTGTCCATGATCCACCACCTACTCTACAGTTTTCAAGTAGTATAGGGTAGAAAAACAGGGTGAAGATGAAAAGAGAAACGAGATAGAATAGAAGTGAGGAAGTCAAAGAATATGAGGGATCATCAGCGAACAAGTCCGAGGCAATTATACACGGAGCAAGGAGCAAACGAAAGAGGATAGGTAGTTTTAGGGGTTAAAACCGACTCTGCTACTGCTTTTGGTTCTTACAAAGCGCGCAATTCATTAGCTCTGGTCTACCCTCGGGGCCTCAGTTGAGGCAATATCTCTCGATTGGTCCCCATCAAAGTTTCCTTTCTCTATCCACTGTCGTTTAACAAATGCCCACGCTTCATCTTTTTAATTATATCCCCCTTCCACACATTTTTCCATTCCTCGTTAAATACGTTCTTTTATTTTTAACACTCGTTAGAATGAATTCAAGGTTTCACTATGGAAACCTCTAATGTGCCATTCGCAGCAATTCTTATATCTTGCAATTTAATGAACTGTATTACAACAAAACCATCGCTTCGTTACATCATTACCGACAAATTCCTACAAATAACAGAATTGAAAGTTTACTAAAAATAAAAGTAATAATTGTACCACCCAACCTGTGATTTTAAATTATACTCCATTCATATAAAAAAGAACGGAAAATGTAATTATAGATTAAACGAGTTTTGTCAATGAATAAATCTATTCAAACACACGTCATGTATTACATGATTTTGAAGTGAACTTATAATTTTCAACGTTATTTACAATACAACGTGAGGAAACAAATCTTAAAGGATTTTCGTAATTTTTAAATAGCTACATTTAAATAAACTATATAATTTACTGATTTGGTAAAATAATTGTTTACACAATAATTTTACAACCAGTTTACTTTTATATGCTCTACATATACCTATCAATATTATCTGGGGAAAAATACTATTATAAAGTATAAATCTAGAAGGCCTATCACTAAATATACTTAAAATGGGGAAATGAATCGAAAACATTATTGCGAGCTCATTACATTTTTATTATTCTTATTTATACATAAATTAATTTCGAAGATGCTCAAATATTTTTATTTAGAAATACGACTAGCCTTTGGGCCAGCCCGGTCATTCAGGTGACAAAAAGTTACTATTGACTTTATTTTTAGTTTAAACTCATGCCAACTGTTTTATAACGACAACGGTGGGTAGTGATACATTATAGTGATTTTAATATGTAATAACATTTTCAAAACACTGCCTGGGAACTGAACCCGGGACCTTTTGATATGCAGCTTAGCATTCTTACTACTGAGAAACGGAAGCGGCAACAAATCCCTTTTTTTAATTAGAAAAAGTTTGTAATGCGAAACCTACATTCTATACACCTTGCAGGGAACCCAGTTAGAAGGCTGAAAAAATAGTGGAATCATGATATATTACGTCCCCTGTAATGACAACTGATAATTCTTAATTAAATTAGTTTGTAGTTTAATATAAAACAATCTTATAAGTCAATTATCGTATTATGTGTTTTTACTTGCAGATGTTAACCGATTAACCAACATATTCATGCCCTCTTATGCTCTTTTAATATCATGTTGTAAAATGATTATCTACTTGTTAAAATTGTACAGTGGAAAAACGAATTAATAAAAAAATAATACAGATTGGGTTAAAAATTTTTTAGTTTGACCACTTGACAGGTACATATAAACAAAGATCACTGTGGTCCCAGTTCAAATCCACGTCTACTCCAAGTCAAAAATATAATGAAAAACAATTGAATGTTTCTCAATAGTGTACAGCTCCCGTTAACGAATAAAAACCGAAAAAATAAAAGCGAAATTTTAAGGTAGTGATTTAACTTAAACACCCGTTACAACAGTAGATTGTTACATATATAATGTAATTAAAACTTTAACTCAAATTTTAAAACCCTATTATCTTTTTCCGTAATAAAACCTATACAATACTTGTAATAAGATGTAGTAAAACGTTTTTATGATCCACAATTACTTTTCTTTTTAATGTAATAAAAAACAAATGAAATAAATGTAATTAGATTTTCCTTTAAGTTCATAGCAGAAAAAGTAAACAAAATAAGAAAATAGGTAGGTTTTATTACAATAAAAAAATTACTAAAACAATATTAGATAACAAAATTATTATAACCTAATAATGCTATGTAAATTACGGTAGCTTAAAGAAAATGTAAGTAGTTGTGATAAATTATTAGTTAACTTCATATATATGACGTAACTTACGAATATGTGTACAACTTACATAATTGAAGAGCTCATAAACACACAAGATGGAAAATATGGGTACGGAAAAGGAATGGGTTGACAACAGTTAACATTAAATGTAGGTAGGGGTCGTACTTCAGTAGGTGCATATATTATGGTACAGAATCAGAGAATTATTATGTGATACACTTTGTGTGCATGACAGTAATATTAAATAAAATTTATACACCTATATATTTCACTGCTAAAGGGATAACGTGTATCGTTAACAATCTCAATTAACAATGAATCACAAAATAATTGTGTGTGTTATGCAAACGATATTAAAATTAATATATCAAAATAAATTATAATTAAATAACGGAAATAAACAATTTTTGTTTTAAGGTCAGTTGCCGCAAGTAAACTATTAACAAAAATTATTTACTTTATGCTGTTAGAGGTTCAAACCAGCCGAAAGGCTGGTTTGAACCTTTAGCTAGAGGCTTTACTAAGTAAAATGAGGAGTGAGGTGGTTTACCATGTCTTCCTCACTAAGTGGAAAACTATGCTTGTCAGCATTCCAGATCCTCTGAAAAGCAACTTTCCACCCTGTAAATGACATCTTCACTTCATTCATCACAGGAACTGGCTGTATAATGATGAAATTCATTGCTCTCAGAGGAGATAACTCTAGTATACTTTACACTTCTACTTCTTCTTTTCTTAAATGCTTCAGTCATATAGTTGGCTGACCATATGCTAAGAAACAGAACTATTTTCGTAGTCTTGTAACTAGAAGCGCGAGTGCAAATAAATTAACATTCCACCTGTCTGTTTTATACGTTACTTAAAATAACCTGCCTGTTATTTATTTTATGTGAATAGAAAGTTAAGTCTTTTGAAAATTTCTAAGAATCTTTCACGTAGTCTACACAAAATTGAATGAAAATAATATGTGATTAATATTTGGAAAATTAACTTCTTTGAATAATGAACTCAACCCCTTAACATTCCACTTGGCTATTAAATTATGGAAGAATAAAATACTACCAACATAAGAGTTGTTCTAAATTAATACTTTCTGGTTTTTACTTCTGACTGTTATACAGAAGAAGAATCTAAATGAAAATCAGTGATGAAAAACGCAGGACTTCCCAGATTTTGTTTCGCAAACAACTACGAGTACTTAACTATAATAATATTATGTAGAAAATACTTATGCTTGTGTTTATTTAAAAAAAATGGAAATAGCACAATGATCTGAAGATAACTCTTGTAAAAGATATGGCCAACAATTTGTTAAAAATTTTAGCATATATCTTCCGTGTAATAAATTTCTTGTTTTAATTATAACAAATAAAATTATTAAAAATCACCATAAACTTAATTGTTATGTAATTGTCCTGTAATTTCCTTGATGTACAGAGGAGGTTTGCATTCCTGAAAAAATAAATGTTATAATTGTGTAGGGTTGTAATGAACTAATGAAGTGGTAAAGCCACGAACGTACTCAATTGGTAAGTGTTCTTACTCATTCTTTTACCGTTTTTAGTGGTTTTTAATAATTTCATTTACAATAAAATGTAAAAAAATAAATTAAGATAGCCCCGACCGCCTCCGTGGCGCAGTGACTAGCGTTCTAGCATACAAAGTAAAAGGTCTGGTTTTTACTTCCGACTGTTATACAGAAGAAGAATCTAGGAGTTAGGGTCTGGAAATTTTAACACGTTAACACCCATTGTTATAGTACCCGATAGTAGTATCTTATGACCAAGCTGTCGATACAACTTTAAATAAACTAAAAAAATGTAACATAGCCAAATATATGCAGCTATTCTCTACTTTTTGACAAGTGTTACAGACACCCAAACAAACTTGTTCAAAAGTTATCAGTAAAGATAGTTTCCAAATTTACGACGACTTTCAAAATTATGGAGTACAGACCTTTTACATTAGAAACTTCAACAAAATTTGTGTAGAATACTACCATCCATTCATAACTACTGTATTCTGAACTAAGTAAAACTAAATTTGAGCATACGAGTATAAGTTGAAACTATCCGAATCTAGGGAACGCTCGAATGGAAGCCTCTTCCAGCCACGTCAAGAAAACAGTCATAAAATCTAGAGGTTGTAGTTAAATTTATAAAACAACACACTTCAAACTAGTCGTTATGATTCAAAAAGGTAAACTGAAAATAGTAGCTATACTGAAAATGTTCTGCTTTAACTTTTATTTTGTTAAATATCTCTGTCCTGCTGACATGAATATTTTATCTTACATTAAACGAAACAGAGGTTGTCTATAGTCATAGAGAGAGAGAGAGAGAAAGAGAGAGAGAGAGAGAGAGAGAGAGAGAGAGAGAATGTATGTGTGTGTTTCTGTAAGCGTTAGTAATCATTTTAATAATTAAAAGAAAAATAATTTCAAAATTGTTTACAGTATTATAAATATTATATGACAGTACGTCACTTCTACATAACGAGTAAAGGATTTCTGATTCGGTAATGCAGTGTACATGATTTTTTAATTTTGACAATGATATTTTTAAACAAAAATAATTTTCTCTTAAAACTTTCTCCATAAAAAAACCACAGGGTTTTATTTTGTTAGATTACTGAGTTTCGCAGTATCCGACTGTATCTCTTATTGCTGTCAGAAACATAACGAGTATTTCAAGGTTTCTGAAGCAAAATTTATTTTTTTAGCTTATTTATAATAATGCACATTTAAATATTTTATCGCTAAAAAATATTTTAATGGATATTAGTTGAAAAAGAAACAAATCATTGTGTTCTTGTGATTTGGTAGTTAAAAAACTTGACAGCAAAACGGAATACGAAGGTTTTACCACAATCCTTATGTCACTAACAATCTTCACAGAGTATGAGGCATTTTACTTCTCGCGAAAACCACAGAAAAATGTTATTGTGAACAATAAAATATAACTCATGATGTTCAGTGATAATAAAAACGAGCTTAGTAAAGCAACGTAGTTAAAAACAATGTAGGCAAAAAGGGGGTTGAACACGTGAAAATACCTGAAGTTTTTATCATTATTAATATATTATACAATTTTCAAATTCAGTCAATAAGCTATGCCAATATGGAGCTATGCCATTCAGCTTTACTGCTGTGCAAAACCATCGGTATTAGCAAAAATTCAGCGTTTCCATTTAGAGGTTTTACGGAGGATAGTTAATGCCTCCTATTATGTAACCAATAAAACGCTATACACAGACCTAAACGTCCCCTACATATTTACGTTTTCTTAAAACTCCACAAAATTTAGGAAGAAACTCGTAAACCACCATAACCCATTGATCTCAAATCTGGCTACGCAGACTCTCCCAAACAACCCAATAAGACGTCTAAAACGTCGGTGGAGCCGGGACCTCATCAATTAACGTAGTACTGTAATTGATTATCCGCAACAGTGTTCTAACTGCTGCACTTAATGCTACACTTATCTATTCACGTCGGAGTTCTATCACTGGACTGTCTCCACTCACGTTTATTTACCATGTTAATTTTTTTTCCAAATTTTGTGTTATCACATTCACTGATTGTTTCCAACAGATTGTGAATATCCTAAATAGAAAAAAGTCAATAAGCTGCTAGGAAGTAATGTTATCAGGTATATTATAATTCCAACAAAAAAATACAAAATCATCATCAACCCCAGTTTTGGCCACCTGGGTCTGTTCGAACAGATAACTATCTACCTCTTCCTCGGTCGACCAACCGCGTCACATTCCCGCGCTCGCTATGGCAAACCAGTCCCATCCATACGCAAGAGATAAGACTGTAAAATTTTCTATGTGCAGCTTAATAATACTGCGCAAAGGTGATATATACATTGAACTCTCTTCTTATATCATCGTTCCTCAAATAGTTTTCAAAGTACAACCTTTTACACCCCGCAAAAACCTCATTTCAATTGCCTGAATGTAAGACTACCTGCTGCTGATTCATACCTCACCACCGTGTGTAAACATTTTAGTTTTATGTTTGATTTTTCATTAAAATATCTACCTTCATAAATTTTTTCAGATTTTTCCGTATTTTGTTTTTAAATAAATAATCAAAGAGGTTATCGTCCACTGCCACTGATACCTCGAGTTAGGATAAACAGGCCCCTAACACGGAGTGCTTGATATTTTATAATGTTATTTCATTGTTATTTTAAATCCTTAATTAATCTAAAATTATCACAATATAATACAACTAAAACAAAACTTCCAAATTGTCCTATACGAGCAAATTGTTTTGTCAAAAAATCGTATTTTCTGCTATGTTGGAGATTTTGATGTTGTTTTTCGAGTCGTCCAACCAAAAATTTTTATTTTTTGACAATTTTATACCGGCACAGATACCCTGTAATGTATGTATACTTTTAAACAACTCCATAAATTTTGTAGATGGAAAACAATATTGAAACTTTATTCATCCGTTTAACATTATTGATTTCAATTTTGATGTCCTATTTCATTTTTAATGTCCTTGTGGTGTCTTATTTAGCGTGATTAATTTTACATTACATATTGTAATTATAGTATGGTACACATCATATTTTGGAATAATAGTTTTTACATACGCCAATGAAAAAAACCATATTAAGCCATTCTTCTTACGTAGTAGTTAGTTTTTTTTTTTATAAAAAATGTATTTTACAATAATAATTATACACTGCAAATATTCAATTAATACGATTACATGAAGTACATATTAAGAAAGGATGAGTATGAAGTAGGAAAGTATTAGTAAGGTATATAACTTGTGATAAATAATCCATCAGATACGATACAATACTGCAAATAATCTGCCAGGGAGGAAATGTAGGTGGAAATGGGATCTGCATTACAACAAGTTCGTGAAATCAAACAAACACACATACGAAGTTATACAATTGGCATCACTACCTCACCCCCCACCATCTTAATCTTTAACAGTGAAAAGAGAAGTCATCTCACTCTTCTCCGTGGGAGTGTCCGAAATGTTTTTCACGTGAAATAACCTTCCTTCTCTTAGATTTATGTAGCGAACTACTGCTGATTGTAATGCTGTAAAGAGTACAAAGATAGGGTGATTGCTTTTTCCTGCTGCAGTCCCTATGGAGGGCGGCATTTTTCTGTAGTCATTTCCTCTTGGATGATATAAACCTTCTTTATTCCCCTCCATAGTTTTTTTTATTTTCATTCTTTCCCTTTTCCGACTCCATAAGCATTATCAAATGGTTTTCAGTAAATGACTTTTATAAAACACAGAAAATAGATTTAAATTCAACAAAATTGTGGATAGTTTTGTATGGCTTCTTCAACATACATTATTCCTTTTCGATTTATTTTAGATCACGTAAAATAACAGTCAATATTTTCGAAAGCTGGTTTTACACCCCATACTCTCAGCATTCTTTCATTGTTGCATGTTCTCCTTTCTTCCGTCCATCCGGTGCTCTGCTTTTGTTTATAGTAGAAGCCCTCGTAGTCTATAAACAACAGTCTGAATTTGTATCAGTCTATTACGTGGAAATTTATTCAAATTTCCACATTACCCTTTCTGACTTCTTAAAATCACTTATCCAACATGTTAGATCTACTGTTGAATCTTTATAGCCGTTTGGCATCCATTCTATTTCTAGTGTCCGGAGAACATTAGTCTTCGTTTCTGATCTCCTCCATGGTTAGTTTATTTTTACAGTTTTTCTATTCCTAGTATCCTGTATTTTCCATACAATATCTTTGGATCCATTAATTTCAAATGATCTTTTTCTGAAATTTCGCTGCTTCTCTTGGACCAACTTTTCCAGTCACGCAAAGGCATTCAGATTTGAACGTTGAAATATTTTGGAGTTGCAATTTTTCCATTCAAGAAAATTTCAACATCAGTATGTTGCACTACATCAAGTCGTTTCCTATCATTACTGTTACAAGTTTAAGCCTCAATATACACACAACAGAATCGAAAACTCTTAGGAGCGAAGGGAACGTGTGAAACATTTTTAAGGTCTCTACCTACATAAGTTTCTGCTCATTTTCCTAAACGGTACATTATCACTGATACAATTACAAATTTTTTAATCATTTGATATTTCAACTCAATTGCATTATAAAATTACTGATATTGGTTAACTTTTCGGACATTTATGATATGTTGTAAAAGGGGATACAAGGAGACATACATAAATAAAAATATACGATAAAATAGATAAGAAATAAACCCAAAGTGATTATTAAAGAGAAAAAGTAGATCATATAAAAAAGTTTGTTTTGTCTACAAGTAAGTAATAAATTATTACGTTTTGGTTAACACCCTGCATCAGTGTTCTGGTAAGAAATAAAGAGGGGAACGACAAACAGAGCATAAGAGTAATAGTTTAGGGGGTTAGGAGTTATCACGTGTAATTTGAACAGTGACAAAGTGAAACTGGTGTCTACTTATGAAGATGGAGATGGGATCAGGATTTAAAGAGCGCCCGGAGCAAAAGCAGGCAAGATTCAACACTAATAATAGCAGTAACAGTAATAGTGCTGTAAACTAACACAAGGAAATAAGGATAACATCTCATACCAGATCTCATCCCAGTCCTTTCTTATCTCGCTCTTCCTTTTTCGCCCATCCTCCTTACTTACATTAGGTAGACTACTCAAACTATTGCTTCCTATCATTAAACACAGTTCCTACGCTGCCTAATCCAAACACGGTTTTATCACTTTTTCAAATTTCTTTCCGTTCTAAATAATAATAAAATAAATCAAACTTCAAAATTACTTTTTCATCATAAAACGTAAATAAACTTTCAAATTTAACTTTCTTAACCTAAAAATTATTAATTTGTGTATCACAAAATGTTTATATTTCTCTTAAAAAATGTACTAATATATAATACGACATTAATATACTTGTAGTTTGTGATACTCTAGAGCTAGCTAAAGAAATATATTGTTTATTGCAGGAAATTGTGTATTTTATAAAGTGAAGTGTATTTAACAAGGGTAATGAATTGAATGAAATCTTTTGAATAGGAATTCTCGGAAATTAAAATTAGTGTAAACGTTTGGTTTTATTTTGATTCCTTTGACCATGTTCCAGTAAAACGAAGAAGTGTTATAAGTGCCTCGATTGTTTGGCGAACTATCAGACTGCACGTATAAAAACAGTGCCTCTGTACTTAAGTATTTATATTCTGAATAGAAAGTGTTGGAGATTTTTGAGACAGCGTCGTTACGGGACCGGTTCTGAATTACATTTTAATAGTGATTGTGTGTACGGTTGTAGCAAGTGGTTGTAAACAGGCAAATCATTTGTTTTAATTGTTATGTGACATTATCTTAGTTTAGTTTAAGCTTACGTTTTCTAATTATTTTCATTGAAGTGACATAATTGTATTTGTTAGTAGTCCACGTTTAATAATTTGGTAATTGTAATTATTAATTGTGTTAAATAATTGTTATTAATTTTTTATTATTTATTACACCCAGATACCGAACGAACCTAGGATTGGGTGTTACAATAGGCCTATTATTGTCCATAAATTACAATTTATCAAGTTTTTTTAAACACTATATCTATGTTTTACAGAAAGTTCAGTCACAAAACTCCATCAATTCTTAAGAAACGTTCACAAATAATTTCTTTAATCATACAGGGAAATTTTCGTTTTGTTCCGAGCATTGCACTCTCACAGAGCCTTTATATCTGATAAATAAATAAACTGGTTTTGTTATGAAAAATAATATACTACATTATAATATTTATAACAAGTCAAACTTTTGATAAGGAAT
Source organism: Catonia carolina (assembly GCA_035578175.1). Classification (NCBI taxonomy): domain Eukaryota; kingdom Metazoa; phylum Arthropoda; class Insecta; order Hemiptera; family Achilidae; genus Catonia; species Catonia carolina. Next base: position 91,617,093 of record JAQMRL010000002.1, read on the forward strand.
GGTAAGTATATAGTACTGTACAGAATGCAGTAAAAAGGCTGATCAGACTTTATCATGGATTGGACGAGGGAACTGTGCAAAACGTCGACCATGACAGCCATATTAATTACTAACTAAATATTTGAATGATATTTAAAACTTAATTTTTTAACGAAAAGCTAACCTCTACAAGTCATCTGAACGATTTTTTTATAAAATTATTTACAATCTAAAATTCACAAACAGTATAATTTAAAGAACAACTAAGTTGTAATTATAAATAAAGAAATATAAAACTGAAAAAATTAACCAACAAAAATAACAGTGTATTAAAATGACTATCAATTGAAAAGTCGTGAATAATACTCAGAAAGCAGCGGGTGGTTTTTGTTGATTACCCGCAAAATGAATTTTTGCACTTTCTCCAAAAAATTGAAAAAAGATTATAAATATCTTTATAAGTTTACAACGGAGGAAAATTTAATACAAGTATTTTATTATTCACCTAGAAAACTAATGAATGTGTTTTAGGATACTTTCAGAAAATCTTTTCCCTAATATATCCCCCAATAACGTTCATATCCTAGGCGAGAACGGTGCGATATCTTGGCTTTTGGCTTGGCAGGCGGGTAATTTGGAAGCATCATCTGCGTACAAAACGTTTAGAACTTAACCGCTGCCAGGAGCTACTCTTCTGCTTAATTAACCCTCTACCATAATTGAACCTCCGTTCCAAAATTTAAAAATATAAATCCTTTTGAGACCAATCTGGACTTATGGTGTCCAGATCTTTGGAGTAAAACTAACCGCATCCTTCTATAGCAAATATCACGATGACCATTCACACCAATTAGCCCGTGATCTAGCTACAAGGAACTTTCCAACTGTGCGAAGTCTAAAGCGAAAATGGAGTAAAGAACTCTTGGTCTTAAAAACGAACAAAACCCCAATAAATAGAGAATATACCACGAGGCACCTCTTCTTCTCAAAGTGAAATTCCCCACCGCCATTCAAGTATCATTACTCGTATACGTATATTATGCAGCTCAATGTATAGTACCGTAATAAAAATTAATGATAAAAAAATAAAACATTACCTTAACTTGAACAGATTATTGACGGTTAGGAAAACAAAATTTCGTTTTATTTGGTCATAAATCTGGTACTAGAAAACATGCGTTCGAAAACGATTCAACTAACGAATTTCAATAATAAATTAATAAAGATCGATACATTTTTAACTAACGACAAGTATTTAATATTTATGGGCGTATTTAAAAAAATATATATAAAAAATCTTGTACCTACACGATTGTAAAATTTTCGTAATTATTAAATATAGCTTCATCTGCGGTAGGTATTTTTTAACCGTCCACCTAGAAAATTGGTGGTAAAGAATTTAAAACAAATTTTGGTAGTGACGTGTCATTAAACTGCACATCTTTTAGAAACTAACAAACGTGTAATAAACTGTTTCGGACGCTGTAAATAATCAAATGGACTATCTTAATAAATAAACTGGTTTTTAACCATACTAATGTTGTTGACAGGATCTTCATTTTATAGGCATCTCATCATTTTTGTTTTTTCTTCGTTAATAAAAAATTTTATAATCAACATTCGTTTCCCTTTGCGTTTCATTAAAAGATAACGCAACTGGTTGTACTAGTTAATAAGCTCTCTATAACATAAAAAATAATAAAAATTTTTTATTTAATGTAGTTAATTTATTGTGTTAGTTGATTAATATAAAATTTTATATTATTTACAAAAGGATTTTATTACAGGATTTATAGCAACATTCAGAAAACAGTTCGTCAAATTAGAAATAGAGTTATATTTTCTAACTCAAATCCGATTATAACTCTAATTTACATATATACCTGTATTATTTAACGTTCTACTTTGAAATTTAAACAAAATAATACGTTTCACAATAATTCAATTGCAGTTTAATTTCTACATTTAATTGTATTAATATGAACAATACAAAAATAATAATTTAAATATATTTTAAACTGTTAATTACATTTTTACAATAACATGTAATTTCATATTTCTGTTAACTTTATTATATATGCTGAAGTCACGAGATTGCCTTTTGCGTATGTATGGGCTGTGAGGAAGAGAAATGAAATATTTGCAATGCTGCGAACCTCAACAGTGAGACACTACTCGTACATTTCACTACCGGGCAGTTTTTAGATACATTTTGTAAGCTGTGGTTTATTTCAAGAAAATGTTTTCTACATAAATCTTACAAGAAATAAATATGACCTGTAATATTGCCTATGGCTTAATTACATGACCATAAATGTTTGATTTACTGTAATTACGAATGAATCGCCTTCTTTACTATTGCTGCCATCGGCGTTTTCATGATCGGTCTCTCTAGTATCTAACTAACTGTTTTCCTTTTTTTACCAGGTTTCAATAAAACTGTTAAAGAATAGCTTCTTCGCTTCCTTAATTTCCTTCTTTATTTTTCGAATTGTGGAAAAGAAACATCACAGTAGTTAGCCTACATTTGTGTTTCCGGTAACATACAGTTATATTCGTACAGTTAACCTACAAAAGGTTACGCGATATACCGTATATGCTCTGGGTATAGTATAATTTGTTATGTTTGTCGTACTGAAATTAAAGCAGTCGCGCATGGGCACTGATCCTTTCCCCCCTTTACCCCTCGTTGCAAACAAGGGCAAACTCGTGACTCAAGTGACTATACCATGTTAGTTTATATTAAGCTACGACGTACACTAAACTTATTTGAATAAATACATAATTAAATATTTGTTTAAATGGTTTGTTTCCTAATTTTACAGTTCTGTATATTGTAACACTGAGACCTGGACGCTTACAAGTCTGTAAACACAAATATTACCGAGTGCTTACTAAGATGAGAATGTTGAGGTCACTGTCTGGTTGAACCAAACTGAATAGATGATAAGAGGACATTTAAGGTAAAATCTTCACCCTCTAAAAGATAGAGTAATGGAGTATAAAGCAAGACAGTGTATCTTTACACTCAGCATATGGATGCAACAGAAATTTCCCACCTGTTTGATGAATACGTGTCACAAGGTAGATGACGTTTGGAATGGTGGATGAAACATTGAAAGGACACGTTTCAAGGAGCGATGACAAATGTTAATACATAAGAATAAAATAGTGGGCATTGGGATATTTCAGAAAAGTTTACTGGTGTTTAATGACAATGTTCAGTAGGTGACTAAAAATTATCACTACAAAATTCTTGGGTACATGATACCAGCAAAGTGTTACCGGTTAAAATAATAGGCCGAATTGAATGAAATTTTACAATAAAAAAGAAGCAATTCTATTACACAAATCATGAAACAAAAAAAAGCTAAAACAAAAATTTGAAATCTTTTATTTTCTACTTTTGGTTTTTCTTTACGTTAAATGTATCTCAAAGGTCAAAACTATTTGTTTTAGCAAAAGTTAAGATGGATACCCAAGCCAAAACACAAAAATCGATGGAAACACTAATGCTTAATATTAGATTAAAAGACCGAGAAACAAATAAGGGTATAAACATATTACGTGGACTTTTATGAAAGTAAACGTTCTAAATTGTATTTAAGTGTTTAGTTTATAATAGTCCTGGGGGATTCCCAGTGGTGTTTCATCATAGTAATCAGTTAACGGATCGTGTACACAACTCACAATGTCAGGTCACTACATTATACAGACCAAACTTGTATCACCTGGTTTAATGAGTTACCCGAAAGCTAAGTGACGCAGATTAATATTATATTGTACAATAATAATATTAATGTACTAGTATAATTACATTGTTTTAATAACTTGCCTGAGAACAGTTCCATAGACAAAACTACCAGGATGTCGGAAAATTAGTTGGTAAGGTCCAGCTGTTCATAACTGATCCAATATAACCTATACTTCGATAAGAAATACTGTACAATCAATAGAAGGAAAATGTTCGTACTTACTATGGATTATATAAAACTTAATTTTAAGTTCATCTTAAATTAAGTAACTATTTAAAATCTGATTGTATGACGAAATTTCATATTATAAAAAGGACATAGAAGATAATGTCATGTTTCAATTTCCAGACCTATATTATCTTCGTTCATTTCCAATACGAAATGAAAGAAAAACGATTTCTAAGTTTTTAAGAAGAAACGTTATTGATAAATTTTTTATTAATTGAATCTTAAAAGAAAAGAAACACATTTTCAAAATGAATTAATTAAATAGTTTTCACGCAAAAATTAAATATAAAGTATTTAAATTTAATAATTATAAGTTCAAGCATTACTTCAGGCAAACTTACGAAAAACTTGATGCAGTCTTCTTGGAGATTCATGAAGTTTATTAAAAGTTCAAGCAGTAAGCAAAATGCCATCCGTCCTTGTTCATTGATTGTTTTTGTTTTCAAATAGGTAAATATAGTATGATGAAATTTGACTCTTTATTTGTTAAATTAATTACGTTCTTTAAGCGATTCATACAGAAAATATGAAACATATTCAAAGAATACAAACGTTAAGATCATATCCGTCAAACCTGCAACCTTAATCCGTTGATAACACTTTAAAAACACAAACAACGGAAGAATAACCAACTACTGTAACGTGTAATTTTTATGAATATTTTGTACTGTGTAATACACAAAAATCAGGGCTGGTAATGAAAATGAAATCAAAATCAAGTCATTCATATTATGATTGTAATCTACAAACTTGTAAGACGGTTGGAATTTTTTTTTTTGTGAATGATTCAGTATCCACAATTTCTAGATCAGTAAATGACAGTAATAAAACAAAGTGCAAAAAGAAATTGTTAAGAAATGCACAGCTTCTAAAACACCATAATATAATTTTAACAACAATAAACATACGGTACGATTACGAGTCTTTTGCACCTAAAACAGCTATTGAGTTTCCTCGTACAACAGCTTATAATACATTATTTGTGTGTAAACTGTATGAAAAACTAACCTACAACACTTGGTATTGCCAGCGTTATCTTGTAACATTTCCTTGTTTATTCCATCAAATTTGTTGAATTGTTTGGTTGCATGTTTGTTACTTCTTATAGCCTACGCTATAACATTTTATGCTTATTTCCTTAACTACTGTTCCTTTACTGCATGCTCTGGATTACTGTTTATTACAAAAATGTCTACGTACTTATTATGCAATTACTTAAAAATTACCACACATGTATTTATTCAAAGATAAGGAGGGGAAGTATTGGTAAGAAAGCAACCAATATTAGTGAATGTATTGAGAAAAAAGAATTTATTTTTTTCAAAAATGTCCACCTAATGAATATTGAAATAAAGACGGATTTGTAATAATGAAATTAATAGATTTAATGTATTACCAAATCATGGCACGAAAGTTTTTGTTGCAAATGTTCACCTTTAATAGCGAATTAACCAAATAAAATTTACAACTTAATAAAGAACATTTATTGGTTTTTTAGACATGTAAGTTAGTTTCCCATGAATTATGTTAGTATGTCTGCCAAAAGGGGCAATTTGAGTAAAATATTTCAAGAATATAACTTAAATATATTCGCTGCAAAGACAAAATCGATGTCCTTCTGGAGAATATCCCGTATGAACAAAAATAGTCATCAATGGGTGCGTGGTAGAGCAGGATGAGCATTTTAAATAACTGGGGTATGATTTAACGTACGCTAGAAATGCAGACTTGATCAATAAACTGACTCTTTCATAATAATATACATTTGGAACAAAATTTTTGTAGCCTGTCACAATACAACACTGAATATTCTTTAAAGACACCAGTCAAAAGCACTTAGAGCAATAACAAACGCACCTCTTTACGTAACCAATCATACCATTTACGAAGACCTGAAAATACCAACGGTTCGAGACATTGTCAACGCAACATACAACTCATTACACACAAAGACAATTGTCCACATAAATCCAAATGTCCAATCTCTTTCAACTAACGATCTCCATGTTAACAGACGACTAAAACGGAGGTAGAATAGGGATCTTCTCTTACCACCATAAAAAAATCAATTTAACTTGTCACGCCTATGTCATTTCATAAAACAAAAAAATCATTTCATATAAGAAAAATCATCCATCATAGTTTATAAATCATTATCATTGAAACATATTGGCACCACATTCCTTGCAAAATTTCACGCCGCAATCTCATTCGCATCACATTCCCACTGTTCCTCATTCATTAGTTGTGCTTTAAAAAAAAAGTGTACAGTGTAAGTAAAAATAAAGCTGAAGCCAAAAAAAGGTTATGGAAATGGTTTTCTGAATAGGTAGAAAATTTTAGTAGCATGAACAAAACGTTAGCGACGTCTCACCTACACGTAACAGGACGAAAAATAAATTACAGATATTTTAGATTAAGTCATATCTTTCACATATTTTTAACTTCCGAAATTATTATACAAAATTCAAATTTTAAATAAATTACAGTTAGTCAAAGAGGCCTACTGATTTAAATATGTAAATTATTAGCTACACAATTTTTTCAACACTTTCCGACAGAGAAAATTGAATTCTTCAGGCACGATGCCTTAAACAATTCAAACGGCTGACAAAATATTATCTAATTTATGAAAAATATACAATATTAAATTACCTCCTTCTCAACTTATAAAAAAGTTTATTAAATATAAGGAAGGTAAAATTTAAAATTCTGAGATATTATTAATTTTTAAGATAAGCCCTATAATATATTTTATAAAATACATTTTTTTAAACGTAAAATTATCAGCAGATGAGGGATATTTATTGTTTTAAACGGATGACGCGATAACAACTAGCCAGAAGGTTTCTAATACTATAAACAAGTGACCATTATTTTACGTTAATAAAATATCGTTGTAATGCCAACTCACTTAATAACACAATGTACCCGAGAATACAATATTACAACTTCGATTTTTTATAGATATAATTATTTTGGATACGGGCCTGAATTCTCAACCTCAAATTACAACAAATGTAATCATAAAATGAGTAAAATCTTTACAGAAAGTTTTTACACCAATCATCGATTAAAACGTAAAACAACCACATATTTAAATGGAGATTCTATTAGTCCTTACAGAGTTCTAACAAAGTTTTTAAATTTTTACCTGGTTGTAGAGGAAGAAACTTCTGGGATGCCAAAATTCCGAAAATGAAAATAGGTAAAAGCGGTAATTGATTTTTGCAAAGTCTTCTTATTCTTTCTTCATGGATTAGGCATCTGTACCTGTTCCAGCACCCATCTTTTCTTCGGCCTGCCAATATCTCTACATCCTACTGAATTGCATCTTTTCACTACACTAGGCAATCAGCTCTGGCATTCTATTTAAATGATCGACCCATTTGGGTAAGATACAATTTTATTTTTTCGTTGAGTGGAAAAATTCCCGAATCTTGCCTTATATCTTCATTTCTGATCCTGTGTAGTTTTTTGCAACCCTTGACAGACCTTAAGAATTTCATTTCAGCAGTTTGGATATTTCTTTTTTCTTTTTTCCTCATCACCCAAGCTTCACAGCCGTATGTCAAGGCTGGAATTGCCACCGTTTTATAAAACTTTAACCTTGTTTCGGGTCTTTTGCTTCAGTGTCTTATGATGCTATAATATCGTACCTTATATTTGATTAAATTTATTAAGTCTATTTTTCACATCATACAACAAAAATAACAACTAGCCATTAAACAAGAAATAAAAAGTAATAATTGGTTGTTAGGAATAAGTTAGTTTGTGCGAATTAATTCTAACGTGTCGGCAGGTACACATAACAAATTATAATTCCTTATTTACAGTACTATAATTGACCTTAGTTACAATTTGGTCTATATTTTTCCATAATCGTAAATTTAGCAGTGTTAACATTCTTTTATTCTAAAACCGTATTTTTATAATTAGTTTTTTACTACAATTAAGTAGTCATCTTCATACGAGACATCCGTTCCTAGTTACTCACTTGCTCCAGTATGTGTCCATTACGGACTACTTTGGAACTTACTCCCAGTATGTTCCACAGAATACCGTGACTTTTGTTTTATTTATTGCTACCGTCATATTATATTCTTTCATCTTTTTGCGAAGTAAACAACAAAATAATACAATTAAAGTTTCGATGGTGATACTACTCTGGCGGGAATATTATGAAGTTCAGTTAGTTTTGAAGCGTTTTTGAGGTGATAGGAATTGTTTATTCAGAAGCATATTTTAATTTAATAACTAATAACACTGATACAAAACATCGCGAAATAAGACTATTTATGTTAATGTAATTTATGAAATTGGTTGTTAGGAATAAGTTAGTTTGTGCGAATTAATTCTAACGTGTCGGCAGGTACACATAATTTAAACAAATTATAATTCCTTATTTACAGTACTATAATTGACCTTAGTTACAATTTGGTCTATATTTTTCCATAATCGTTAGCAAATACTTTTATGCCTACTCTGAATTGGCAGTCATATACGTGTCACATGGCTTTCCAAATTTTATAAAATTTAGCAGTGTTAACATTCTTTTATTCTAAAACCGTATTTTTATAATTAGTTTTTTACTACAATTAAATAGGTATACATTATTAGAAAGACAGTTTATTCCATTTTTAACCAACGAAGAATATTTTATTTTGTTAAGAATACGACAGATACGTCTTATTTGGTTAGCATCTCCCGGCGGAATAAATTTTCTTTTAGATGTATTAAGAATTACAACTTTCTTATTAGACCTGTTTTTATTTATTCTTATAATACAGTCATTACTGTTTTTAAATTATTATTTTCAAGGTATATACAAAATTAAATCACATAACTTGTGGCACTAATAAGAAAATGTTCTGTTCTTTTGTTGGAAGCTCCTTCATTTGCTCCGAGGTATGGACTTTTTAACCAAGATATAAAAACAGAAAAAAACAGGTATGAACATTTTTGGAGAAGAAGTTGCCAGTTGATTAAGCTGGATCGTGTTATGAATGAGAAAATTTAAAAAAAGGACAAAAACCTTTTTTTTTAATTGAAAAAGACAACTCATCTGGTACGGTCATCTGCAAAAAATTGAGACCAGCTTGTCACAGTGGTTTTAGCTGTGGGTCCCAGCTAAACGGAGGAAGCGAGAACGAACGATAAAGGAGCAGACGGATGGTGCAATCAAAGCTTGGAAGAACAGGGATCTGTGGGATGATTATGTTCAATAGAAATTAATGAGTTTTGTGTCGCGGTAAATGGCATAGTGCAGTAGAACTTCCACTGTAATAACAATACTTTAACAAAAAAAAAACTACAAATTACTATTCGTAATATTTGTCAGTCGTATAGTTTGGAAGATTTATCAGAATTTAAATCGAAATAAAAAAGACAATTAGATTTCATGAACGGAGTATTTTCAGAAATTTAATCCCCAAAATATAATTAGCTTGTAATTTCTTTAGCGGTAAGAAAAAAAGAGGGGAATAGCCTACTACATAGCTACATAACTTAACAACCAAATAGCGCCTTTTCCTAAATCACAACACACATACGACTAAAATTTACTTTAAAATACAGGTTCAACATAATTCCCGGAACAGAATAATAATTCAGCTCTATAACCCTTAATAACCGGTATGTGTATAAGGTAATTTAATAATTGCAATGGAAGTTTATACAAAATTACATTTTTACATTATACAGAATATCTGTGGATAAATGACCAGTATCTTTCATAAATTTACTTTAGAAATAAGAAACTCTTCTAACAAAACAGATCGGAAAAGTAAAAAAGAAACTGTCGAAAAAGAGTTTCACGATTCCATTTTAATTAATAAATGTACTATATAGAAATAGGTTAATCGCCTCCGTGGAGTAGTGACTAGCGCACTAACCTACAAAGTGAAAGGTGCCGCGTTCAATTCCCGGCTAGGGTCTGGACATTTTAAAACGTTTAAACCCACCGTTAAAATACCAAAACCGACAGTAGTCGCTAATGACCAAGCTGTTGATGCGACTTTAAATAAACTAAAAGATGTTTTTTTACAAGCACCTTTAGTCACAGAACAATATACGATCGTGAACTATCACATATTATCATAAGCAAAGAATAACATTATTTTATTATGCCAAAGCAACATGCCTTTGTATGTGTTACTGTTTTTACATCCACACTCTTTCACAAACTAAATATTATTCAGTTCTCTCTACAACCAAGAAAAACACATATTTTACATAGATGAGCAACAAGTAATTCCATACTAATTACTTAACTAAATTACTGAAATATTTTATATTGATTAAAAAATTGAAAGATGGAACTGAAAAAGTAATTTTTTTATAATACAATTTGAGTTTCATTTATCGTACGATTTCGTGAGTTCCCAATTATTTATTTCAAATGAAATTTTGATATGCCATTTTATGAGAAGAGGTATAAGTAACAAAACATATTATTGTATTATTTTTATATCTAATTAACTGACGTTAATTAAATGTTTTAGTAACGCGATTAAAAGTTGAATTTAATTAGATTTTTCAAAAGCAAAGGAAAATGAAATTTCATTCTTTTTTCATTATTATACGAATCGATACTTGCCGTCAATAACGAAGATACGAGCCGTTCGTTTGTTAGTCAGTACTAATTTAATTTAGTCCTAACGGGATTAACGTTAGGCTGAAACTGAAATTCAATTCTCATCTTGTCCATTATGCTACGATCCCGCCATTTTGCGACATCCCTCAGGGCTCCCTTATGGTAATTTCCCCTAAGTATCAACTGTTACTAAAACCCCCCTCCAACAAGGCTTATTCAGGGCTCTCTGATATTACCTGTGTATTATTAATACCGGTGTTGTGTAAACTTTGCAATAGGTTAAATTAGGACCTGTAGCTATTATTTGACAATAATGCCTTTACAGTGACACTACTATCAACATTGAAACACTGTACCGACAACCCATGAACCACGTGAAACACACACATACAACCGAAACATCTGTACAATAAAAGCGTTACACCCTTCGTTTCACGGTTCAATTGAATTCACCGTAATATTTCTAACACGTATACTTTCCACAGTTAAAAAAAATGGCATTATATTTTATTCAACATTTTCCTGAGTACAACCTGTTTTATAAAACTAAATATTTACAATAGAACAAAATAATAATAATAATAGATTAATCATATTTTCCTAGATTAAGAAAGGTAAATAATTATATATTTCTTAAAATTTATTTTTACAAGAATTTTTCTATATCCACGAATAAAAGGTTTTATAAATCCCTAATATGAAATACTAAAGGATTATTCTACGAAATTCTACAATCTGCTTCACTGTAAATGTATGTAATTATATTGTAAATTCACTGTAAATCCTGTTTGTAAATTTAGTATTTGAATTAATTAAAAAAAATAAATATGTACTAAGAAATTCTAAAATTATATAAAATCAGATCAAAAAGGAAAGAGCAAGAGAACAAGTTTCCGATTCTTTATTCACTTATCTTTATTGCAGTATAATTATGTCCATCACTACATGGAACTGCTAAGTTAAAAACCAATATTTACTTCATCAGTAAAATGCATGTACACATAAAAATAATACATAAATACATTAGTAAATTGTTAACATTAAACGGATTAGAAAACTAAGAAAAGCATCTTCTTGAACTGTGCGTTAAATACATACAAAAAAACTTAAATGTTCTATATTATACACTATGTGAATAGTATCTTAGACACTATTTATTAGGCATATACAATAAATTTAGATTAGTTCCTACTCATTTTAGACCACGTAACGTAACTTCAAACTTTTCTAGAAGCACGTAACGTAACTTCAAACTTTTCTAGAAGCTAAAAATATAGGATTCCTTCACTTTAAGCTGTTTTTATTTCTTCCATTCATCAGGTCTTCTGCTTTTGTTTTTTTGTAGAAGCCCTTGACATCAGTACTCAGTTTTCTGAACTTAGGTTCAGAATGAGCCGGTTCATTATGTGAACGGGTTATTGTTCTTGTGTAGTCATTCTTTCCCTCTTTAAATTTTATGATCCATCTACTATATTCGGGCCAACTATCTTTCAGAGAAACTTTCTCCTATACTTCTTTGCCTCTCTTAGCAGCCTTACCTTATCTTTCAGAGAAACTTTCTCCTATACTTCTTTGCCTCTCTTACCAGCCTTCCCAGTCATTCCACAGCATTCACTCGCGTACAGACACACAGATTATCACAGTTTAAAAATCTTAATCTTGGCTTATCTTGAGAATGCAGATAGCGAAATTGTCCTTTCTTGTACAGGTTGAAAGTTCTTTGAAATGCATATTTCTTGCCAGCTGTTGTTCGCATCCTTTTTGCTGGTCTTCCATTGTAATACTTCCGCAAAACACTTAACTACAAAATTTTAAATTTTCTGTAGTTTCGTTTTAACTGATTGATGTATTGATGTTTTCTTTTTTTAAGCACAATTGAAGTACTACAGTAAACTTTAAGTCTTCAACAGATCGTTTTCTTCTATCCCACATCTTCATATTTTTAGATCTGTCCCTCCTCTGCTCGTTAGTTATGTTATGTTGTCGAACTTTTCTGGTTATTAGTGGTAATTGAGTTTTTGGGTACTTGAGTATTGGTCCATCTTCTTGTCTCAGAATCATGTTGTACGTTATCCCTAGGTTGTTAAGATCGTTGTTTACCTCCTGTAGCCAACCATTCTGTGATTTGTATTGCATGAACTGATTTAGAAGTTTCTTGACAGTCCTTGTTTTTGGCATCCTCATTGATGTTATTGATGTTTACTATATGTATATTAAATTTTTTTATATAAATATGTATAGTTTTTATTTATTGTTAATAAAAAATAAAATAAAACCGAAATGCATTAATAAAGATGATAAAAAAATAATACGTACTGTAATGATACCAATACGAAATATATTACATAATATAATTTATAAGAAATATAATGATGGTGATATTTTATTATTTGAATACAAATCCGTGAATGATTGCATACACATGTGTACGCGTATAATCGTACAGAAATAATACAAAACAGTTAAAATACCTAAGAAAAAGTAGATAAATTTATTAGATAAAATATTAAAAGTTCTCATTCACATCTAATACAAAGTTGGTTCAATAATTTATTAAAGTTGCTTATCTAAAATCTCTTAAACTTTATAAATAAAAAAATAATTAATTAAAATTTCAAAACGTACTATAATGCGGAGGACAATTAATATCGATCAAAATTTTTTATTCCTTTATAAATTGAACGCGAAATAAATTTAAAATAGTCTATCTAAAATGTCTGATTTGTTGGAATAAATATATCGACTAAAAAATGGCATTCAGGTTCAATAATTTTAAGTGGTTAGAAGAATGAATAAAAAATAAGAGGTAATGGAAAATATTAATGAAAAGGTGAATTGGGAAAGCGTGATTGAGAGGAGTTTTTGTGAGAAAGATAGATAGAAGGTGAAGTGCAAAGAGAAATAATGGAGAAAGAATTGTGTTGTGCACTTTATCAATGATTTCTGTTGTTTGACATTCTTTGAAAGACGATAAAGGAAGGGTGAAGAGGTAACTGGCACGAACAAAAAATTTAGCCCTTCAAATCATTGCAGCATCTTTCCCTTTGAGTTTACTAACGAAGCGTCCAAGAATTTGACAATTTGAAATTCTCTTTCTGTCTGAATGGAACGGCGCACTGTATTTCCTTATTGAACTCGTTCTATCTCAATTGAAAAATGATTGATATAACACGACTTGGATGAAATTGCTTGTAAAAATAAAAATGAAAATCAAATCCAGATTCAATGGTACAAGGATTTAAAAAAAAATCAACGACAGAATCTACATTTTTGTAGTTACAGCAAGGTCTCACCTTTTTTATTTTAATTATAGAACAATCAAATCATATACAATCGTTTCTTTTATCATATTTAAATATTTCTTTTAAAGCATCAGGTGAACATCTTTCCAGGTGTAAAACATGACTACTTCTTAAAACATTCATGTGAGGAGTTATATTCGTGTGTCTAAAATGATCCGAATATTTCATATTATAATGAAATAAGTTACAGGAATTACAATAATATAACTATAAAATGGGAATATATACCTATAATAAAAAACGTGCGTAAAAAACTACAAAAGACTACTAGTAGAAAACGATTTTTATGAGATATTACTATGAAAAGTATGTATTAAGCGTAACAAGTAAAAAATAAGGCATGATTTGAGAATGTTATTCTCAATTTATAATAATGTTGTACTCAGTAGCTCTGATGATTTTTACCTTAATTCTTGTACTTACATTACCTTGTACTTACTTACATTAGTACATCAACTGCTAGTTTTCTGAAAGTTTTAGTACCGTATTGAGTAATAATGTAGTATGTAGAGCTACTACATTTGCCCTTTCCAGGGGACTTGTAAAACGCTGAGTTTCCTGAGACAAACTATTTGTAATAAGACAAATTTAATGGACATCTGGAGTTGTATATATTTGAGTCTATTGAAATAAATATAAATAATTCCAGCTGATTAAGATAAAATATTTAAAAATTATTTAATTTCATAAACAAAATATGGTTACTTAGCAACTAAGAAGAAGAAATATTATTGTAAATTATTTTAATGGGACGAAGAGCCTCAAGATAACAACTTGCTTTATTAAAACGTCCGTCCCATTCATACATTAAACTAAATTTATTCGTTTGTTAATAATTATAAATATATGTACATTCAAAGTCGTCGTCGTCGTCGTCATGGATTAGGCTATTTTAGCTGTGAGCTAAGCCTGTTCCGGCGTCCATCTCCTCCTCGGTCTTCCAATACCTCTTCTACCTCTTGGTATATGGTGCCATGCGTTTAAAGGAAGGCGGTCTTGCGGCATTCTGAAAAGATGTTCTGACCATTTTTCTTTGTATTGCTTGATTATGTCAGCAAGCGGTTGTGTTCCACATTCCTCCCTTATTACTTCGTTCCTGAAGCGATCTTCTCTGGTGCATCCCTTTATATGTCTAAGAAATCTCATCTCTGCTGCTTGAATCTTGGATTCTTGTTTCTTAGACAGCACCCATGCTTCACTTCCATAAGCTAAGGTAGGTATAGCCATAACTCTATAAAATTTTATTAGCGTATCCTTCCTAGCTTTGTTCTTCAGGGACCTACTTATTGCCCCACATACCGAGCTAAACTTTGTTATTTTTTGCTGGACATCTTTATCCTGGTCGTATGTTATGTCACAACCAAGATATTTAAAATTGCTCACTTGGTCAAAAATAGTATTGTCAATCATTATCTTGGACCTTGTTGGCCATTTCCCCTGGAAAGCCATTATTTTTGTTTTCTTTCTTGAAATTTTCATATTAAAACATTTACTCAAAATATGTAGCTTATGCATTGAAATTTGTAGCTTGTCTTCAGATTCCTGCAGTATAACTGTGTCGTCAGCAAATAATAAATTATTTATAAAAGTATTTCGAGCAAGAGGAATGCCTTTGTCAACTTTTGATTGCCATTCATACATAAGCTCACTAACATATATATTGAATAGTGTTGGAGATATTGGGCACCCCTGTTTAACACCTTTATTCGTAGGAATTTTCCTGGACAGTCTCCCACACTGCACCTCCATTTTTATTGACGAATCGTTGTACAAACTTCGTATGCTACTTATCAAGTGCTTGGGGTAACCATGTTTCTCCATTATTCTCCAGAGTAGTTTCCTATCGACGTTGTCAAACGCTTTCTCCCAGTCCACGAAGGCCATGTGCGTTTCACAGTTGTACTCTCGGCGTTTTTCTATAATAATTTTCAAAGTGAATACCGCGTCGATACAGGATCGCCCTCTCCTGAACCCCATTTGACTCTCTTGTAATAATACTTCTGTTATAATTTGAAGTCGTTTAGAGATTATCGTAGCATATAACTTGTAAGCTGTATCTAGAAGACTGATCCCTCTATAGTTTTCTGGATTTGTTCGATCCCCTTTTTTAAAAATAGAGATTATTTTAGCCATCTTCCATTCCTCTGGAGCAGTGTGAGTTTTCCAGCAGATGTTAAATAGATGTAGGAGTCGCAAGTGTAGCATTATACCTCCATATTTCAGGAGCTCCATATTGATTCCATTGAGCCCAGGCGCTTTTCTATTCTTGGAACCTTTTATTGCTGCTTGAAGCTCTTCCATGGTCAGTTGATCAATATGGCACAAGGAGCATTGTGTCGGGAATGTGTCTTCGTTTGTTGCCGCCTCATCAAACCATAGCTTTTCATAATGTTCTATCCATTTCTGCTCCTCAATACAGCGTATATTTACTCCTTCCCTGTTTTCATTAGCCATCATTTTCATGAATTTATATGCCAGTTCCTGTCTTCCATGAATGTCATCTTCCACAGTGCTGATAAATTTCTCCCAAGATTCCTGATGTGCTTTTCTCATTTCTCGCTTAGCAATATTTCTGGCACTATTATATGAGGCTCTGTTTCTTTCTGAGGGATCATTCAAATATATTCTGTAGGTCCTTTGTTTTTCCTTTACTGCTCTCTCTGTTTCATCGTTCCATATTCTTGGGCCTTTTTTCCTACTGATTTTCCTTCTTGTCCCCAAGGCCTCCTTGGCACTCAATTTTATGGCATTGGAAATATTTTGCCACTCCAACTCCACATCCTCAGCAGTAGGAATACTGGCCAGTCGATTTGTGAGGCGCTGTTGATAAAGTGTTTTTACACTTTCTTCTTCTAATAGAGACACCTTGAA
This sequence comes from Catonia carolina, assembly GCA_035578175.1. Classification (NCBI taxonomy): domain Eukaryota; kingdom Metazoa; phylum Arthropoda; class Insecta; order Hemiptera; family Achilidae; genus Catonia; species Catonia carolina. The sequence continues at coordinate 91,633,823 of JAQMRL010000002.1, forward strand.
ATTTTCACCTGCTGTGTTCTGGTTGGGATTACTGTTTGAAGATTTTTTCCACCTCTTGTGTATGTTCAACTTGCATACCAGAAGAAAATGATCCGTGAACAAATCCTGACCTCTAAAAACCCTCACATCTTTCACATGAGCAGCCAATCGTTGATTGATTATGATATAATCTATTATTGACCGACCTCCTCTTGCACTCCATGTAAATTTGTGGATGTCTTTCTTTCGAAAGAATGTGTTGGTTATTTTCAGGTGGTTATAAGTCACAAAGTCTCTCAATCTTTCTCCATTCCTGTTCAGAGTATCTTCACCAAAAGTACCAACACATTTGTGTATTGGGCGATTTCCCACTCTGCCATTAAGGTCACCCATCAAAACTATATCATCGTTCACATTTGTACCACAAACCACTCTCTGCAGCTGCTTGTGGAACTCCTCTGATTCTTTTACTTTTGCTGCATCAGTTGACTCTTCGGGTGCATAGGCTGCAATGATGGTGAAGTTTCCTCGCTCGTGTCGTATCCTGACAGTCATTAGTCTTGCGTTTATAAAGGTTTACATTCAAAGTAAATAATATATAAAAATTGATGTCACTAGATTTTTTAACATTCAGATCAAATGAAACCAGTGAGTTGATTTAACAGTATTAAGAACAGGAGTATTATTTTAGAATTGCACTTAAACAATGAAACTTGTGATTGTAATTATGAAGATATATTAATTAAATAAAAACCATAATGTATAAATGTGAATAATGTTTTATTGAATGAAATAGGGGACAAGGTAAAATGGAAAAATAATAAAATCAAACTTGAAAGCTGATACAACACCAATAAAGAATACAATATTAATTTAATTATTTCATAGCAAATTTGTCATACCCTTGTGGGGATTAATATAATTTCTTACAAATTAAACATTTTTTTTATTTATACATATGTATAGACATTTACAGCCTGCATTCATTTCGTTGTTATTACCTCTTAAAATAAAACAAAACAAAAATAAGTAATTTAGAAACTTATGAATTCGGGCAGACGTGTGTGACACATTAAGAATATATAAGAGAAAATGGTTCAACCATTTACTTCGCATGCCAGCACACAGACTTCTCTGCGAGAACAGAAATATAAACCTAGAGGAAAGCGAGGCTTGAGAAGACCTAAAAAGAGATGGCTGCCGGAACATGCCATTGAGCCTAATCGTTGACAGATGAAAATGGCGTATTAAGGCAGAAGGTTAATTAAACCTGGAACGATTTTTACCGTAACAACGCAAGAGTTAAAAAATGTTTTATAAGCTGAAAGTTGACACCCATTCTAAACCTAGTATCTCTAACAAGCTGACCGTACACAAGGCAGTCATCAGACTAGTATATAGACGTATGGGATCCTGTTTTTTCACCAAATAAACGCCTATAGCCACACAACCTTCCAGAAAACTATGAAGCTAAGGTTGACTGTTGGCTTTATCTAGTAAAAATATTGTGTTTATTCAAAATTTAACTGGTTGGTCGGTCTGAGTCTGAACAAGACTATACATTATTTAAATCCTCATCACATTGAGCCATGCGGGTTGCTTTATAGCACTAAATTTTACATAATGGCAATGTACAAACATTAGGAATTTTAAAAATTTGTTTATCATAAAAAAGCAGATCGTGAGTTTTCGAGTACAAAAAGTTAAAAAAAAAATTCTCATAGCTTTACAGATTATTGGTAAAACCATAAAATTATAAGTAATAATAATATGCAAAAATTGATTAAAAATCAAACGGAAGAACTCAAAACAATTGTTAATACATAGTAACAAGTAATAGTAGAAGAAATTATTCAAATTCTCAAACGTCGAGCCTTCAAAAGTAAAAAAAACCTTAATACATTTAGATTACAATAAAATAATATATTCTCTTCAACGTACTGTCTCTTAGTAATCTCAAAATAGAACTACAACAATTAGTGCAAATGTCGTAGCTATGCTGTGGTTTTCAGTCTGGGGAATACTTGTTTTAGTATTATTGTGTATTTTACAGACGCATTAATTATTAAATAATTATCACATAGTGCGACCTTAGTGTTTAACAACGTTGAAACTGTAATTAATTTCTCATTAATACTAATCGTATATTTACATTGAAAACATTTAATTAAATATGCTCTGTATACATAAATGTACCTGCAACTGGGATCTAGTAAATGAGAATTATCTTAAATTAATTAAACAGGATAGTTTAGTGGAAATTATTAAGAACGTATAATAGCACTTGTTCAAGTAGTATCAGTAACACCGCTCGGGAATTGTAACGTAGATTTATAAATCAAATCAAGTAGGCTACCTACATGGAATATTTTCTGAAACTTGCGCACAGAAACATATGGATTTGATTAAATTTCTAACTCTTTATAATATTTGAATAAAATATGTACTTGTTGGATCCAGTTATTGAGAACAGGAACACCAAAAACGTCGAAATTCTGCAAAGATCCCAGTCTGAACATTTGTTTGTAATCACAATTGTCCACGGTGCAACCCACTACAGGCGACATGGACATCACAAGAATAAATTACAAAAAAAAATTTAAACAATCACAAATATGTATCATTTTTTAAGTGATTAGTTAACATCATAGCAGCAGAATCCATATTAATTTAATGAGCTTTAAAAAAACTTTTCATATTTTTTACTTATAATTTTTCACTGATTTTCTTTTCTTTTTTCTTTAACTTAGGAGCACTTTTGCGGTACAAACCGCTTTATCAGGTAATATCATACCTTCTAGAAATATTGTGAAGAATGCATCTCCTTTATCAAAGTTTGAATTCAGACTCAAAATTCTGAATTCAAACTTTGACAAAAGAAGATGCATTCATCACAATATTTCTAGAAGCTTCATATGATATTACCTGATAAAGCGGTGTGCACAGAAAAAGTGCTCGTAAGTTAAAGAAAAAATAAAAATAAATCAGCGAAAAAAGTAAATAAGAAAAGTTTTTTTCAAACTCATTTTAATTAAAAACATAAATTGGAACAGTATATCAATAACGAAGCCATAGCTTAAAAATCTTCTAGGCAAGAGCACTACACTTGGACATTTGGACAAATTATCGCGCAGATCTTTTCTGAAAAACTTTGGACAGGCCTGTACGTTCTGTAAAGAATATTTATTCTTCTAGGCACTATTACAAGTTATTTCGTATTGTAAATAATTATTAACTTACTGTACATGCATGACCAGATTGTAAAGTATTTTTAACATATTAATTTTTCAAACTAAGTATTCCTCCAGCGCTAAGCCCAATGTTAGCCTTGACCACTTACACTAATCCCTTTCAAGTTTCTCCATTCCCATATATTTTCCCAAACCCATATTACTTCCAAGGTCTTCAGTTACGTCATCAAGATATCTTTCTTTAGCTACCCTTTTTCTGGTTAAGGTAAATCTGAACCTTCAACATTTTCTTTGCCATACACTGTTTATCTATTCATTTCAAGAAGTGACCTAGCCATCGTTTTTCTTGAGACTTGATGGATTTTACAACATCCACCCGTTCTATCACGCCTATTTCTCGACTCCGACTAATTCACCGAATACCATTCTCGTTAATCGATCCATAGTCACGCTGTACAATTTTCTTTTCAAATTTTCACAGTTTTTCTTCTTCCTGTCAGAACCTGCTCGTTGGATTTAAAATTATTTGTAAAATTCAATTGACTAATGACTTGAATTAAAAAATAATACGTATACATGAATAAAAAAACATGTTATTATTCAAATAAATATAAGTAGAAATAGATGGACATCTGTACCATAGTTCTTAAAACAGGCTGCGTCAGTTGTGGATTGTGAAAACAATTCAGTCAAGTACGAGCATCTGACTCGGTTAAACAATTCACTAGCATTGAATGTAAAACAATACTTCAGACACACTTCAATAAACAACATTGTTATAATGAAAGCAAGCTTCGCGTGTAGTTGTAGTGTTTCTTTTTAAACAATACATGTAATGTACATAAAAATATATACGAGTACAATTATTTTTAATGAACAAGTAAATATACAAATAATAATTTTGAAAACTATCATTATTTATTACTTTTGTTGGCTGACAATATAATAAAATGTATTTCATTATAGTTTACATTGATCATAAGGTAATATTCAATATCACAAAAACAAAACAAGAGAACGAAAGCCCCACATTGCGAAAAAATTAACACTGCGTTTAGACTTAAAAATTCCTTTTGCAAAAGAAGCTGTAAAATCAAATATTCAAAATTTAACAATTAACAGATAATTGCAAAAAATAACAAAACTGTTACAATAATCATAATTGACATGGGTTGGAGAAAAACACCATTCCATTCTAGAACTTCGAAATGATTTGACAAATAGATTGTTAATTACAATTGATGATGATTTTTAAAAAATATCTTTACATCAGCCAATTCAGGTGAAGTAGATGAGGAACATTTTCACCTATATTCTGGATAGTGTTGAGATTTCTTTCTCTTAGAAAAGAAGTATAATATCTCTTATAATTATTTTTTGTTTTACAATAAATGAAGAAGTGTAATGTATACAAGTATACATAAAATTATTGTATCTGCCTAGAGCGCTTTCAATTGTTTTAAACAGCCCTCGTAATGACTGAAATGTACGTAATAAATGCTCAAGTGTTAATAGGTAGATGGTTAGCCGCCTCTTATCTTCCAGCGCACAGCGCATTGCTATGACAAAGGAGATATCACCGGCAAATATGCACGCCTAGCTCTCCCCACCCGATCACGATTAGTGAAGGGATATTGGCGGTTCGACCAGCCTACTGCAGCTGGTTGTTCTATGTACGTGTACAATTAAATAGCTAATATTTGTTTTGTACTTACGGTTTCACACAAATTTTTTGTATCACACAGTAAATAAAATGCTCATATACATACTGTATACGTATAGGTACTATATTTACTCTCAGGAGTCTCGCGGAAATGTATTAGTACAGACTACTAGTTTTTATCGGTTTTTTTTTGCAATTTTTCCACTATTTTTAAAGACACGAGCTGCCACTGCTCAAAATTATTACGTGATCACCTCGTGCTCATCAAATTATAATTTTCTGATCACGTGATTGCCTCAAAATTTCCACGTTTCGCCTACCTCTGTCAACCCGAGCCCGAATTGTGAAGAGATAGCTGTGGGTCGACTAGCCTACTGTACCTCTACATGTACGTTAATAGTTAATAGAAATTTTTTTCTAACATCTGAGCTTATTTACAATCAGTTTAAAAACAAAAAAATATAAGTAAATAACATAAAAGTGTTCACATGACGAAGATAATATCCAATGGTATTGCTTCGAAAAGAAAAACAAAATTATTAATAATTTTTGAAAATATTAACTAGATAAAACATGAATAACAGTAATAAAAAAAAGTAACAAAATTAATAGCGGCGATAGTAGAATGCGTAGAGGAAGAAGATGATGTTGACGTTGATATAAAATACAATTTATTTACAATGTAGGTTAATCGGTAAATCTAAATGGAAGGTCAATTTCATTCGTTTTAGTCGTGTTACGTTTTCGCTATTATCAAGTAAATTAAGCGCCAAAGAATTTGGGTGATCTGATAATTTTACTTGATATTTAGAACTTAGCTGGGTAATTTCTTCTTTCACGGTGTTGACACGTAAGTCCCTATGCAACACATCATTTGTGACATACCATGGAGCATTTGTTATTATCTGTAAAACTTAGAAGTTTAATAATAGAAGTTTTATACTTGCGGTTTCACACTGTACGTAAAATACACACGTCAACACTGTGTATGTGTGTATTTTAAATTTTTTACTCTCGGGAGTCTCGCGGATCCTTATTAGTATTCCAGTTTTTCTCGGTATTCTGCAACTTTTCGTCTATTTTTAAAGGTACGAGCACCACTGCTTTACATAAATCAGAAAACTTAATGCCTAATGATTTTAGAGTCTAATTAGATCCCTGCTTCAGAAAGATTGTAAACTTCAAAGTTGGTCATAATGCGTAGCTATTATTATTAGTTATATTTAAAAATATTATGTATTTTTTTTTGTTAGTTTGGTTTAGGAAAATGAAGCTTAATCAAAAATAGTTAATTAGCTTTTTTAGTGCAATACAGCATAATTTTTTATTTTAATATTAACTTGAAATGTAAAAAATGTACCAGTTAAATTTACTTCCTTTTCCGTTCAATTCTAAATGGTTAAGGGATAGACAATTTAAAAAGATAAGCCTACATTTGAATTTTAAATTGCAGATCAATAGGCGAAGAAAATATTTTCTTTAACTTGGCCTGATTTCGTGAGTAAACGGTTGAAATAATACTCTGGCAACATTCATAACTTATTTTCTAAATACACAGAGTGAGCCTATTTATACATTATAATATCCACCAATAATAGGTTGCGTGATCAGTAGTTCAATTCAAAACAAAACAATGGCTGAGTGAAAGATTACTTCATTTATAATAGCTCAATTTTTACTTCATTAAATTAGACATATCAACTGATGAAGTTTCAAGACCACGAAAACATCTGTCAGTTTTAACAAGGCTATGTTAACCTTTGTTAACAATAACTCAACCAACACACACTATTTCAAGGTAGTGTGTTTATTTCTTGAAGAAGTTAATAACAAACTTTTTTACCCGAGTTTTAACGCTATAATGTACTTCAACAAAATCTTCAATGATATTAGAGCACAACTTCTTCATACAACCTGTATTAAATCCTATTATTTCCTTTACATTCACGTGAAAGATCAAATTTAAATGTTTTTAATTGGATAAGGCAATACAGTGGGATTAATTTGTTGAACCTGATCGTTAATCCTACTTATAGAATAACAGGATCTAAAGTAAAAGTTTCATTTATTTCCATCTGAATTGCTTCCAGGGAAAACCACTGTAAACTACTAATGATTATTCCATCAATCCTTAATCCTGAATCAACCTTAATCAACACACATTGAATACATCGGATGCACAAAACTATAAATGTACAATTCACCAAGTAATCCGAGCCCCGCTGATCCGAAATTTTGGATAATATAAACATATTTCTTACTTTTAACATTATTTTATGTAAAAACGTGTTTAAAAAAATAAACTAGGTAATTTTATGATAAAAAAATATTTTTAATAGGCTTCTAGACATAAAAATTAGATTTATAAAATGAAACAGTGTAGTTGAAAATAGAAAACGAATATACAAAAGTTTTTAATGTGATGAAACTGGAAATCGCTTACTGGTAAAACATATCTTCTAGTTCATTAGCAATTACAAGAAATAGATTTTCACCATTACCTGGCTGCATAAATCAATAATGGTTTGTTGTAATGCCGAAAACCTTGCTTTACATAATACACTGCATTTTCCAGTGCTTTGCCTGCTTCTGAATGCGAAATACGCTACCCATTTCATCAGATTTTAGATCATTTTTTGTTATCATGCATATTTTTTCCGACAACCCGAACAGGTCCTGATCCCAATTAGTTCGTAATAGGAAGGTTAATGTGTACATATATTAGACTACCCTCAAAATTTCCTGACAGAAAAGAAAAGAAAGTAATTATATTAGTGTAATGTAACAAAACACAATTTACCAACTAATAAATTTAAAACGGATTTTAACAAGTACTTACTTGCAAAAAAGCTTGCTAAAATAAATTAAAATAAATTTACTGTATAAAATTGATTTAGAATTAAAATTACTGGCGGTGTAATGAAAACACGAAGACTACTACGATTTTAAAAGAAAATGAAATAAACAAAAAATAAATTTCTTCAAATTACAGATCTATCAATAATTACAAGAACACGCATATTTTAATAAATAAATAACAAGTTAACACAAATTGGAAGGTATTTTAAAAATTTAGATTTTGTTAATTAAAAACAAACAAGTTTAACAATTGAAGTGTTATTTTGACACAAAGGATTTAATTAAATTTAAAGCGTAGAGGTAATTTAAATTGATGCAATTTTACTTGATATAAACTAAACTGGAAGTTTACAACGGTACAGTCATAGCATACTGTAATATAATCAAGGAAAAGAGAGAAGAAACAGGCGTGAAAAATCGGTAAAATTGGATCGATGGAGAATTTTAATTCATGACAGGAGGGAAGCAACTAACTCTGGGCGGGTGTCGGGGTGCGGATCAATTATTGACGCCTGTCGGCGTCGCGGCGACAAGGCTTGTCGATAGCACGGTTCCCATTATAGTTAACAAATAGAAATACCTCTTGCTTCTATTTTAGAAGTTGGTATTTTCACTTACTTTTAACCAAACTTAGGGGAAAAACAAGAAGTTTAATAGTTTCTACAAAGTTTCTTTGAAAATTTCATGTTTAAAAATAAAGCTAAGTGTAATCTTATATAAGAGTACTGTCAATAATATAACTCGTAGACATTTCGATAAAAAAGTTTTTCTTTTACTTTTTTAATTTTCTATTGTAATTCAAATAATTATAACTATTGTGTCTTAAAGGGATTCTAAAATTACTTTTTGACTGTATAGTCGGAATCCTGATAAATTAAAGTGCCGTGACCAGATATATACTTATACTTATACTTCTTTTTTTTATATATACTTATACTTCTGAACTTCAATAAATATCATAGATTATGTTTAAAATTTCAGTCATAAACAAACTAAGCACGTTTACACTGCCAAGCCGCCGAATTTGGTATTAGTCCAAAACAATTGAATTGGTCAATGGAAAAACGTTGCTAGTAACAAAAACAAATTTTTACAGAATGTGAAAGATACCATCAGATTCTTACCTGTATAACGATTTTTCACTGTATGACGATTTTGTTTCAAGAATTTCTGAGAGTTTAGTTACAATTCTACCCATTAGAATTCACTATTGTGATCAAATAGAGGATTTATAAGACGTACTCCACTGAAACCTCACTTTATAAATTTTGTCAGTTGCAAAGTTGTTCTGTTGAGCTATTCAATTAAGCCATATAATATGGCTTATTGTTGTAAAAATTTAAATAGAAAATTTGAAGGAAACAGTTTATGCATTCATAAATAAAAACATATATTTTACTTTTTCTTGTTTCTAGATACACTTAATAATATGAAGCGTTATATCGGTTTCTCAAGCCACTTACACCACACTTTCATCAAATCATCACGTTATTTGTTGTTATTTGAAACACGAACTAATAAAATGCTTCCAAATAATAGTTAATTTGTAAAACTCTAATTAAAAAATAAAAATGAATTTACATAAATGATCTTATTCATTTTCTCAATGTTAAACAATTTTTCTACGGTGTCACAAAAAGTACCGACTTAAAAATAAAATTAGCACAAGACTTATTAATGAATGATTTTTTTTACTTCCAAGTTGGCTAACATTGTAACAGATGTGGTCGGCGGAATTCACTTAGTTAAAATAATTTTCCCTTAACTCTATGCTTCATCAATCTCTTCTTACTACAACATAGGGTTGACGTAGAAACTATCCAAAGGTTATAAGGAAATTCATGGAGTAATTAAGGTATGATTTATGTAGAACAAGCTGAAATTTACTCGGTTTAAGAACCGATTCAGTAATTACGCTTGGTGATTTTAATAATTAAAGCAAAAAACTATATTTCTACAAAAACGATTCACACCGACACACAGGTAACCTTGAGATGATAAATAATCTTAAGAAAATCTGAACATAAATTTATTGAACGTAACTTATATTAAATACACGAAAAACAGTATTTTTCTTAAGTTTTTAACAGGATTAACTTATTATGTATAAAACAAGAATACTTAAAGCAATTTTTGTTCTAAACATTTTTGATTTACGACGAACGAAAGTTTTAATGAGTATCACGGTCAAAATACGGACAAACATTTCAGTCTCTTGGGCTTTAAATCCATCCAATTCATTATTCATACAGAAATGTTTAACAGTAAAACAAATCTCTATTGATCATTTGGTAATAGGATTTTCAAGTGTTTAACCGTTTTATAGCGCCACAAAAATATATAAATAAATTAGATTTTCATTTAAATTCTGAATAATATTTGTAAAAAAATCTAACTTTATTGAGTCATTGCCAGAGGCATGAATTATATTATACCCAGTAGACGACAAATTTCGTTAATTGTAACGTTTGGAAATAGATATCAGGTAACAGACTCACCAAAAAAATTCTGAATAATATAAATGTACACTCACTTCGAAATTTGTTTAAAAATGATGCAATTTTTAGAGATTATAAAAAAAATAAAATTTTAATGAAATGTATTTAACATTTTGACTACAAATACTTTGCAATTTTTAGAAGTAGAATCAGATTCAATGGCGTTCTGATTCAATTAATGTGAGTTTCTATTTAATTTCTTTTCGTCAATCAAAAAACGTTTAGCATTAACATAATAATTCATTTTAGTATAAATCATACTAAATATCGTTCAGATTATTGAATGATGTAGGGAGAGATGGCTCCAACATGTAAGCCGCAGGCCAGAGGATCGATTTCCGCTAAGGAGTTCAGTCGTTGGGTAGACCACTAAGAAGATGGATAGAAACTGGAACAGGCAATGTCCCTAATCCGTAAGGAGGAGGAGGAGAAGGAGGGGAAGAAGAAGATAATAAGTTATATTAATTAAAAATCAGTCTCTATCAACTGAAAACTCAGATACTAAAACACTTTGCGCTCCCAGAAGCATTATAAAAAGCTAAAACTAAGCACAAAGTTAAAAAAAAAATGAAAACAAAAAATAAAAATCAATAGAAAAATATTTGGATTGGTCAACATAGGTGGAATATGTATTCAACAACTATCATCAGAAATCTATAAGTACAGAAGTAATCATAGACACTTTCGGAGAAAGATAAAAAGATTTATGAATACGTGCACAGAATGGACAAGAACAGAATCACAAGCACATCTTTGACATCACTAACACCAGCAAACGTATCAAAATGAATAAGTGAAAAAGAAAAATCTCAAACAATTAAAAATCCCAGAAATCAACTTGAAGAATCAGGAAAAACTCAAGACATAACATCAAAAGACATAAATTTGAACAAGATGTCACAGTTCGGTGATGAATCCAATGGCCAAAGGAATTGAGGAGGGAACAAAGTAACCGCTTAAAGAGAATTAGGGAGAAACGACACATGGCCAGAAGAAACACAAGGAAAACATGAAATCAGTCAAGTTCTTATGCTCTCTTAAACAGGGAATAAATTAAAAAATCACTAATTAAAAATAAACTTAATGTGACTAAAAACTAACACGTTAAAGAAACCGATACAAATAAATGAAAACAAAAGAAATGGATCATAAATCCTTTACGATTTAAAGAAACTGATTTTAATTTTAATCAACTTATGGGTACCTCATTAGTAAAAAAATAAATAAATAAAATATAAGGATATCGAAGACGAAGAAAAATAATTATTAAAATATTTTTAAAAAGTGAAGAAGTTAGTAGCACAGTAATTTTTTTTTAGTGGTAGTATTATAAACAGGATAGATAGTACAAAAACAGGTTAAAAGACATGAAAAATTAATGAAGTCAACAATATAATGTATCACCGGAATCCAAAACCGGTATCCTAGATTGCCGGTTAGTGTTTACAAAGATAGAATCCCTAATAAACTTTATAATCAGATTTTCTAGAAACATAATTTTAATTTATTCCTATAAAATACTTTATAAAAAATATTGAACAAACCAAAAAAAAATCTGGCGTGAACACTCATAAGACGTTTCCTTGGCAGTGGAAATAGTAAAAAACTTATTACGCTATGATTCTCCTGATTAAATTATTTTTAATTAGGAGAAAATGATGTGAGTCGAAATTATATAACCTAATTTTAATCATGAGTGAATGATGCTAAATGAAAATAAACCTCTAACTGGAAAATATGGAAAACAACAAATAGACGCTATACTAAGCAATATAGAGAAAAAACGCTTAAAATAAGTTGTACATATTCTAATTTGATGATTGAGTGTTGGTGTTTAAGACATCAGTCGAAAGGCTGGTTTGAACCTCTAGATGCTTTACTAAGTAAAACAAGAAATGAGGTGGTTTACAATTTCCTTCCACACTGAGGGGAAAAGTAGCGTATGTTTATCAGCATGCCAGGCCCTCTGAAAAGCATCTACTTTTCACCCTGCAAATGACACCTTCACTTTATTTACCACCACGTCTGGCTGTAATCTGAAATTCATTACTCTCAGAGGAGATAACTCTGATTAGTTTCTTTTACATCTCTACCTCTTCTGTTCTTAAATGCTTAAGAACTATTTTTTGTAGCCCTGGAACTAGCAGATCGAGTGCAAATAATTTAACACTCCACCTGCCTATTATGAGAGAGAATCCCTAATAACAATTATTAACATAATTTTGCCGTAAACTTCATATTAAGTTTCCAATCTTTAAAAACAAATATTAGGATGAGAGTACAGCCCCCGCACAAATTTCAGCGGACATGCCACTTGCCGCATCATGGAGAACACAAAAATGTTATAAATGAGATGATTTTAAATAAAATATTAGAAGTCGTTGAGAAAATTTTTGAAAAGTGAAAAATTGCACGAATTATTTTTAGAGGAAAATAAAAACATTTTTTTTATTTCCGGCTGACCTGATTTTGATAAAAATGTCAAGGGTCGGGCACCTTTGAGTACTGAAGTTTAAGTCCCACCTTCGTACAAATTTCCGTTTTTGAGCTATTATTTTTACACACGCGCACCCACATGTACACAGACACACCAATCGGGAAAAACCTACAAACGTGTGTTTCTGGTGAAAATCGACATAAAAATATAACTTTCGTTTTCTAAATTTTATTTAGGGGAATAGAAATTAATATCATTAAATAACTCAACATCTTACAAAAGGTTTTACAAAAGTTCGCTTCAGTAGACCTATCATGTTTCATTACTTAACTTATTATTACGTCGGTGACGAATAGCTCACATCATTTTATTCTGGTTACATTTTTACAGTTGCACTCAAGAAATCACACAAATATATCGTAAAGTATACAGTAGAACTGAAATAGCATTGTAAGACGTAAGAAGCTTATATACATTTTTGAAAGACGGTATAAAATACGGTTTCATATCGATTCAGACTGCAGTACAAAAATAAGGTCTCTTAGACAAATAAAATAAAATAGTTTCTATTTCAGTGAAATATAATGACTAGATATTATTACTGCCATTGTATTATTGAAATGAATAGTTAAGAAATAGATATATAATTATCTTTAACATATTTTTAGGTATGTGTTTGACATGGAATATACATGTCACCATATGCGATAATTACTAAATTACACTGAAAAGTTACACAGACTTTTCGACAAGCGATCAGAATTATCCACGCTTCGAAACTCTTAGTATACAAGACAGTGCTTCAAATGATCTGGATGTAGCCAGATTTACGGCGCAGCGAATCTGTCAGTCATTCCATAAAGCGTTTCCAAAGTAAATTCTTGCGACTCATTACTAATTTATCGAGTTACGTATCCAATAAAACACTACACAAAACGCATCCCTCATATCAACGAAACGTTTCGTATCGTTTCTAAAATCGTTTAAAATCGTCTATAAACGTATTAAACGTTTCTAAAATCGTATCGTAGATTCAGAGACAGGATTCAAATCCATTGTAATCCCTTAATACGCAATATAAAGTCTCCCTATCTACCAGAAATCGCTCAAAGATTATGTATGTCATATTTTTATATACAACTGGACTAACACACTTTAATTTGTTGTTATTATCTGTATTGTGTTACCTGTAAAGGCTCTGGAACTCTACCTGTTAACTATACAACGTTTTCGAAGTAAATTCTTGCGACTGATAACTAATTGGCGAGTTTTATATCCAATAGTAACTAAACGATATGTTCCTTACATCAACGACATATATCGAAAATTGGACCGTAGGTTCAGAAACAAACTTAAAAATCATAGTAATCCCTTAAATGCAACATGAATTCTGCAGACCTACGAGGAATTGCAGAAAAACGGCTGAAACGCCGATAGAGTAAAGAGGTCAGACATTAATGCTTCTCTAACAATAATTACGTTTAAAAAAATATAAATTAAAATTAAACACAATTATCGTTGGTGGAGAGCCACATTACACGGTTAGTTTCTTCTATCTTTTTTAAATTTAGTTGTAAACATTTTGAAGCCTAGTTTAGCAACTATATTAATAGTTGCGCACAAGTGAACCTTTGAATAATTCCAAGAACAAGACAATTATTGTCTTGTTTGAGAACTTGTACTGTAAATTTTTAATTGTATTTATATTGTTTTGTTATATTCGTTCAGAGTTGTAATGTTATTTTTAAATAATTAATCGAACTGCTGTGACGTTAAAAACGACGGAAACGCCAATGGAGTGAATACATGATACATGCCATAATACTAGCAGTACTATTTTATTTTCCTGGAGCACTATCACTAAGCGTGGAGTACTCCTCTTAAGTTTGTTAAAAATTTAATTACGTATTGTGATAACGTTTTCTAGTTATCCTTGATATATTGCAAATTAAAATTAAAAAAGTTCAAAAACATTCTTCAAAATTGACAGCGTTGCATTCAAACAGGTTGTCTTAAAAATAAATTTTATTTTACAGCAACAAAAATAAATTACAGTCTATCTATGGTACGATAAAATATAAACTGTGAAAAAATTATGTGTAAGTTATTAAATTATTTACTGACACAAAAGATACGATAGATAAAACATAAGAGAGCATAAATGATAAGACAGAAAACAGAAGGGGGTTGAGATATACATAGCTGAGAACAAATGAACGTCAAACCAACCCGATGGAGAGCAACACCAGCATCTGGCTTCTGGCTTAAAGCCAAGAATGAAGTCCGGATCTAGTCTGTTTTGTAGCCAGAGAGAGGTTGTCCCTCGGGGGACACTTATTGAGTAAGCATACAAGACTAACTCCATCCCGCTACGTTTCATACGTCCTCGTTTTATCCCAGTAATACACAATCCTTTCCGCGAATATAATGTGAACGAAAATAAGAAAATCCTACCTCGGTGTCAATTAATACACTCGTCTTAAAATTAAATATAAATTTTCACTAACAATTACGAACTTAACAAATTATACAGATTATCAGAAAGTTATCTATACGTCCCGTTTCAAAAAACTCAACAAAGGACAGCCGTACTTTCCTTTCTAATAAATAGTGATTGGACGTCATTAGATTTCATTACCAATTAATACATCAATTATCAAATAATAAAAACTTAAATTATTAAAAATCTTTATTTAAATTTACTCTATCTACTGTATCGAGCAAATGAAAGAGCAAAAAAGAAAGGTAGTGAGTTTTACCATATTATTTCAAAACATTTAAATCTTAAAAATATTAATAAAATAATCTCTAGTTGATTATTGTTTCTCTAATACGTACATTATATTATATTATATGGAACATATACATTATATATGTATTATATGTAACATATACATTATATATGTATTATATGTAACATTATATTTGTAATATGCATCATTATAAAAAAGAAACTGTCGTCATGCGCTTTATAATCTATGTAATTTCATGAGAACTAACGCAGTTTTACGTAATTTAATAAGATACAAAATGCCGGGCGCATTGACGTAGTTGGTAACGTGCTCGCCTCTCATCATGCGGTCATGGGTTCGAATTCCACTCGGGCACGGAATATTTTCATACATTACAAAAAATCTTTCGTCCTCCATTGTACAGTTACACCCCAACGTCGTCGCTAATGACCGTTGCAGCTGATGCGATGTTAAATAAATAAAAAAAAGATACAAAATATATACTTCAGATATTAGCTACCAATATTTATATTTCGGTACTACATAAGTCAGTCCCAGTAAACAATCAATATCCCGGAATATTATTAAACAAGTTAAGGTCAACTAAACTTAAGGATTTCAGAGAGAAAGGTATGAAATTCTAGAACAAATATGTCACGCCTTAAGTTTTCATAGAACCAAGGAATACGTTATTTTGTACACAGAGAGGAACCAGAAGTAGATGGAGGTTTGAAAACCGTCGGATCCAGGAACGAGGAAGGCAATCTTAACCATGATAATTTGATGATGGACGGTAAGCTCGTACAAAACAAGAAAATTAAAATTTTGTTCTCGAGATGAGAAGTAAACATACATAGCAGTTGTTGTAAATTCTTGTATATATGTCTGATAATGTAATTGAATGATCTTTGTGAACGTAAAATACAACAATTATCATTATGCATTCAATACTGTATTGTAACTTCAAGCAGTATATTAGACCCACGAGAGAAATACACCGTCTAAGTACTAGTTCTGAAGAACCAACAGAACATCATGTAAAAGGAAGTAAAAGAAATCACTTTTGTATAGGATTCGCTGTGTGAATTTTCAAAGAATACGTGCGTGTGGCACCAGATAATCTGTCAGAACGTGTTAAAATACTGTATACAACGTAGCCGTGTAGCTCAGAGCGCTGCTAGTTGCCTACCACTCAGGGGCTTTATTTCTCTTCTACTTACGTACATTTCTCTTCTCCAATTTCTACGCAGACTCTTTGTTATATTATTGCTTCCTTCACCCGGATTATGGGGCACGAGATTTTTTATATTAATACCTACTTATATTTGGTTATTTATCAATAATAATAAACTTGGATTTCAAATAATTACAATTTTTTTTTCAATAAAACGTAAAGAGAAAACATTAGTTGTTTTCTCAAACAAATTAAAAATCGTATTCATGTAATTTAATGACACGCTATGTTTTACAGAATACACAAATACACCTTTTATTTATTTATTTACTTAACGTGAATAACACTTAAACTGTTACTTTTGCAAACAGACAAATTACATTATGTTTCAATTGATAGAAAAACGAAAGATCACTCTATATTCCCTCTAAAAAGTTAAAAGGACACTTCAGATATGAGTGTAAAAAACTCAAATATCTTTTTAAAAATGATGTGTTGTAAAGTCTACATTCAAGTACTTTATTATATCACAAAAAGCATTTATAGAAAACTACGGTCAGATTTCTTAATAATTAATAATTAAATAATTAATAATTTAGCCTTTACTAATTCACTCATCACTTCTTTCTTTCTGTTCTCACTTGCGGAGATCTTATGGATTTCTCCGATTCCCGCATTCTACAATCCATTGAATTCTATAGCTCCAATCATCCTACCTAAGACTCCTCGCTAGCTTTGTAAAGGTCCTGTATTTAAGTTTTTCCAGTTCGACATCTTCTCCTATTTTCTGAATAAAAAAAGAAACA
Organism: Catonia carolina; assembly: GCA_035578175.1. NCBI lineage: Eukaryota > Metazoa > Arthropoda > Insecta > Hemiptera > Achilidae > Catonia > Catonia carolina. The sequence continues at coordinate 91,651,162 of JAQMRL010000002.1, forward strand.
CTTTTTGAGCCATCTGTTGCCTGGTACTTTTTTGACGTGTTCATATCAAACCAACTGTCTGTCTATTCCGTCTACTATGACATTCTGACAAATCAATCTTTTTATAATGCCTTACTTCTACAATTCCTAAAAGATCCACTCATTTTTTTAATAGTTTAACTTCCCTGTCACTTAAGGAGTTTAAATTCAGCACCGAAAAACAAAACCACTGGTTTTTCGACCAGAATTTCGACCCCCGGAATTCCCGGGGGTAAAAAGAAGTGACTACGTAAAGTAATATTTATTATTTCTATACCTTCCTGAAGTGCTACAGTTTTAAAAATTAGTATATGTATTCTTCAAATTATATCTAAAAGAAATTTAATTTCAACCACTTATTTTTAAATAATAGAAAGGAGGTAACTACCCTGAAAGTACAAGTTTTAGTCACTCTCATTAGTCACATGTTAGCTGCAGTATCTCGAGCATATCATCAGAAATCAAAAAAATTATGAACGGTTACAACGCATTCTGCAAGGGAAAATACATAGGAAAAAATCTTAGTAAAAGAAGAATTCACAGGCTGACCAATTTGAGGGCCTGATTTGGTAAAAGGTTCGCGAAATTGTGCAAGCATAAGAAAAGGTTAGGGATACCAAGAAAAAGATCTATCCTGAACCAATAAATATTTTTTTTGTACCTTTCCAAAAAGCTGCGACTCCATTTCTATGGAGTTCGAATCCCATTCAGACACGGCATATTTTATTCATACGTTACAAAAAATCATTTCATCCTTCACCGTCTGCATTAGCAGTAGTTGCAGAACAGTTGGACGTTAAACAAAAAAAATCCAATTCTATGAAAAGTAACATATGGAATATAACAGAGAAAAAAATCATTACACCATTTCATTTAATGCACCCTGTAAGCCAGCAAAAAGCCAGCGAGCAGCGCTGGCGCAATTTTTAGTTAAGTTATAAGAATTCAACATAATTATAAAGTTATACACAGAACACGTGATTTCTACTACTTTTAACACAGAACCAGCGGGACCATTAAACTAAATTAAGAATGGTACACTTTAAAACTAACACAAAATAAAACAACTTCATGAAAAAGCACCTGTACGGAGCGTGAGAATTTTCCAAAAATACTACTTCATGCTCTTAGACGCTATTTATTTTTTGTTTTTTTTTTATACCTAGTAGGTTTCTAATAAAATAAACGTTTAGTTAACCAGAAAAATTTGAAGGTAATAAAATCAAACATCCCGCATACCAAATGATTTAAAACAAGAAAACTAATAGCAAGGAACAGCACTTTAACATTTAACGTAACGAAATCTGACAAGATACATCTAGTGTATTATAAAAAAATATATTACAAAATAAAACAGAATATATTAACTGAAACGTAATACATTAGATGCTAAAGTTAGTTGCATAAAGTATCACCCGCATGGTTCTGGTTTAATAAATGGACTATCTAAAACGAAATAAAAGGAAATGTCCGACCCATACCGTTTCTCACATTGTCACCCATCGACTTTGTAAGCCATGTATTTTATACCACTGTGATAATCGACTTATAAAATACCAATGTGTAAAAACCTTGACCGGATATTTATTGCTTTATCAGATGATATTTCTATTAATTGTTATGTTCAATAGATACGTATATTATAAAGATAATTAAATATTTCAATGAATTATAATACCACATAAATATATCAAGAGTAAAAAACTCTAAAAGCTTCATAATTTATTGCAATTAGTTGTTTTACACTATAATTAATAACAATAATAAATTCTGAATCAACAGACAACAGACAACAAATACTGACTTCCTTGTAAAAAAAAAACTCATAGTTCCAGAAATTACTGTTTCAGTGGAATACCGTTTCTTGTATCCAGATAATGTCAGCCAAACGATTTACATCCAGTTTAACACTATTTTATAACAATTTCTAAACCTTTGCAATTTGTTTAATATTTTTTATGAATTTTATTCAATTTTTAGAATTATATAAACTTTAAAAATTATTACTAAAAGATTTTAATTTCTTCTTATTGCAGTAAAAAAAAAATTCATTTCTTTTAGTAATAATTTTAAATGGCCACCTCAGAAGTATAGTGGTTAGCACGCTAACACACAAAGCGGAAAGCTCTGAGTTCGATTCCTGGCTAAAATGTGAAAAATTATTACTAACCTAAATCGCAGACGCTTATAACCAAGCTGTTAATGAACGTTTTGAGTAATCATCAAATTTCCACTCGAAAGCAAAAGATTCTTTTCAAATTCAGATTACAAATCCAAATATTTCAATTGAAATTTAGGTTTCAAGTTATAGACAGTACTAAAGTTTTACCTCCAATTCTACTTGATTATTCCAAAATAATTTAATTCATCAGTACGTATGTGTGCCTGCAGTGAGTAAAGAAATCGATAGAATAAGTAAAAAGTATCTCAATCGTCTTGAAACTAATTTAAATCCACAGGCTATAAATTTGCTAGATATTAGTGAACATACGAAAAGAATTTGAAGAGAAGAGATATTTTTAAACTATCAAATTAATCAAAATCATCACAAATACGAGCATTATACTCGTAGAAAAATTCATTGATAAGAACCATAAATCAAATTAATATTGGAAGAAAAATTAACGAAACTTAAAAATCCATTCTCTGTAAAGAAGAAAAGTTAGGGCAGTGCCTAGACCTAGTTACTGGTTTGTCATTACTAAGTGACTAACACAGGTTCACAGGTTCCTATAATACATTTCAAGCTTGATTAAGAGGAAGGCGTTCAGTGTCGGGCGTTGAATGAGACACTATTATTTCATTGTAAATAATTTTGATGGTAACAGTTGAAAGGCTAACGAACTAAAACTTAGAATGGTTAATAAAATAAATAAAATTCAATAAATACGAAGACATGAAATAAAATGGTTACAGAAATGAAATCATGGTTAACGCGAAAAGACGAAGCCTTTAGAATATTTGTGAATTAATAAAAGAAATCCAAAACTAAAACTGAATAGACTCATAATTTTACGATTATAATAGTTTTTAGACAAATAAACAAATATGAAAGACGCAAAAATATTTTCAAAACGATTTGAAATATTACAGTAAGATTTCATTTAAAACAATGACATCTTTTCCCAGAAAATGGAACATGAATTGAATATTCAACATCTGATAAAACCTAAATGTAAATGTTCATAATACAAAAATTAACATAAATATTTATTTATAAAAAAATAAACGATTATTAGATGGTTAAGAAAGTTCAAATGGAAGGGGATGGACTAAGAGGGCAAAGAGAAAGTAGACAAAGAAGGTAGGAATGACAAAAATTATTACGTATTTGCAAGTATAATTTTTAGTATAAATAAGATTAACAATATATTATTATATAATTGGAAAAAATAACCAAAAACAAAAAGAACCTTTATGAGGTAACATATTTAGCAATAAATCTACCAAGAAATGTATTTATGCATTTATTTAATCATCAATCATTCTTATTTTTATAATAAAACTATAAATTTTAATGTTTTAGTATATTAAATTTAATCTGATTTATAAATGTCAAAATATTATTGTAATTCATCAGTATTATGTAAAATACTGAACATATTTAGAATAATGAATTTAAGTTACATAAATAAATTTAAGCCCTTATAAGCGGCATATATTTTTAATCAAATCCTTTTTGGCTTGTTTTGTATAATACATTTTGTTAAAATGTTGTACCATACATGTAGAAAATATGATTAATTATAATCTACAGTAGTAATGTAACTGCAATTTAAAAATTTTAGCTTATGCAAGATCCTGCCGAGAATTGAAGGGTGTATCACTCAAGCGAAAATTATAAGAAATTTATTAATTTAAATTTAACATTAAATTATAGAAATTCGTAATGAAATTTTAAAATAAAAAATGGCGGCCTGTTTAGTGTTTTGGATTGGACTGTTTAATTTAGTGTTTTTGGATTTAGTATTTTTTTTCAAACTTATGTAAGGAATCAGTATCCAAATTTGTCCAGCGCAATTCCAAAACAGCCTGATTTATGGAAATACTGCATAAATGATAGAAGAAACACGATTGGCATCTGGTACAGAAATCCAGGTTTAAATGAAAGTTTTTGTTTTTACAATTAAACCAAGCACAAAATGTTCAATTTAAGCCAAATTTTGGCAAGAAATCTTTAATTTGAAAAGAATTTGTTTGGTTAATTAGTAAAATGGCTGATGAAGGAGCAAGAGTTTCAAAATAAAAAATATAACGTGATTATTGATAAAATTTAATGCCATGTATGTAATTTAATGTTGGTAATTATAAATTTTTTAATTTAATTATCTATTTGAGTATTAATGGTGAACAGTTAACAGAGTAATAACCTTAAGTGGCAATACATGTTATACCTGATTTTATATCGTATTACAAGTGCTAGAATAAATTAACAAACAAATAAAATGTTTATTTTTCAGAATCGCGTTCCTAATCTGAAGATTATGCGGGCGATATAAATTAGCATTAACTTATTTGGTATTCTTTCTACTGTTAAGAATGCAGATGACACGAATAATATTTCTTTTGACTATAAATTTTACCAAAAGAAATTAGGTTCGATTTTCATGTAACCTGTTGCAAAAGGATAACGCAACATTCAGATATTAGTATACAGAATCAAAGGTATAAGTGTTAAGGACAAGTAAGGAGTATGATTTGGATATTTGATGCCGTAAAACATCATAATTTACACAGTATTTACCAAAATTCAAGGTTGTTTTCTTGTACCTGTCATAGTTTTGTGGAAAAAGCTATTTTTTTTATTACATATTTCAATAACAATCATCTATATAGAAATCCAAATATAATTTGCATACTTGCTAAAACACTAAATAAGCAACTGTCAAGAGACTCTTTTAACTGAGGTAATTAAGAAAAATCAGGTCATACACTATCATTTTACTAAAGACACGACGGATAAATAAAAAAATAAATTCGAACTGGGATAGAAATTTAATCTTCTAGGAGGCAGAAAATATATTCTGGTTTTAATAATTTCTAATAAATCTGTATTAAAGAAAGGTAGAACAAGTAACTTTTGGAATCTTTCCAAAAATACTAATTTACCTGAATACACAAAAGTTAAGGTTGGATTTTAAGATGGGGGAAAAGTAGATATTTTAAAACTTACTTTACGATAAATTTCTCAAAAGTCCAGGACAGCCATAACGAGTTTTATAGAAAAGGATGGGGTACAAAATAAAGAAAGAACAAAAAAAATAATAAAGAATGAAAAAGAGAAGTTGAGGGTAAAATGAAGAATGAAATTCAATTTTGATATTTTTCACGGTTTCGCGGCGGTAGAACTGAAATGATTCCTTAAAGTTAGAACATTTATCCTACTGTATAACACGTTCCTTCTTTTGTATGTCGAGCTTAATATCCTTGTTTCCTTGGTACCGGTCCCACTTCCCCTAAGCACTCTCTCTCTACTCCAGACAGAACGTTGGCTCTAATCCAGATCCTTTACTCAAGAGTAACACGAGAGTAACCCGACAAAATTAATGTTACACGTTATTATTGCAACCGTAGGCCTACTTCTCAAAAAGTAAGTTAAATAAATACATAAATTTGTAAGCATTTTGTCAGGAAGTAAACTAGAGACATACTACAAGTAATTTTCATATGTTATCAAATCTTGTTGTTGTTGTTTAGGTCATCAGCCAAAAGGCTGGTTTGAACCTGTAGAGGTTTTACTAAGTAGAACGAGGAGTGAAGTGGTTTACCATTGCCTTCCTCACTGAGTGGAAAAGTACGCTTATCAGTATGCCGGACCCTCTGAAAAGCACATATTTTCCACTTTGCAAATGACACCTTCACTTCATTCACCACAGGGTCTGGCTGTATAATGAAATTCATTACTTTCAGAGGAGATAACTCTGATTAGTGTCTTTTACACCTCTACCTCTTCTGTTCTTAAACGATTCAGTCATTAAATTGGCTGACCATGTGATAAGAAACAGAACTATTTATTTTAGCCCTGCAGCGAACAGCTGAGTGTAAATAATTTGACACTCCACCTGTCTACTATGGGCGAATCTATGTTTTACAATTGTATGTTCTACTAATCTATGTTCTACTATTATCAAATCTATGTTACATGAAATCTCTCAATCGTACTCACTCGTAACGAAATCGATTAATCTTTAGAACAAGGTCTAGAAACTTGGAATATGATGTGTAGCCTATGTTCAATTTGAATCACAGGTACTTGACAAGAAACAAGTTTTTTATGAAATTCTACTTGAAAACGAAGAAAATCAGGTTTCCTTCAAAATTACAGTCTTATTGTGCAAAAATTATTAAACTTAAAAAATAAAAATGCTACAACTTTTGAATTTAATGTTTTCTCAGTTCCTGCTCTTTCACGAAGTAGGGGGATGCCCATCTCTTCCGAGGTCGTCCAATACCATGTAGTCCGGTTTACTTGTAAATTAAACACCAGTTTTGGTGATCGACCATCTGGCAACCTCAACATATGATTAAACCACTTTTACCAGAATTTTTGAATAGTTATGATCACCCCAGACACATCAAGTTCATGCCTGATAACGATGATTTTATTGCAACGTATGAAAAAATGCCGTGCCTGAATGGGATTCGAACCCAAGACCGCATGATGAGAGGCGAGCAGTTGGTAACGTGCTCGCCTCTCATCATGCGGTCTTGGGTTCGAATCCCATTCAGGCACGGTTATTTCATACGTTACAAAAAATCATTTCATCATTCACCGTCTGCATTAGCAGTAATTGCAGAACAGTCGGACGTTAAACCAAAAAAAAAAAAAAAATTCATGCATGAATTTTTTTATCACTGTTTCATTTATAGTCTAGCAAACTATACTCTAGTAAAGGTCTCAGCAGCCGATATTCTTGATATCTGCTGAGGAGTCAAGAGTCCAACACTGAATCAAACAGTAAAACAGGCAAAACCAGGGTATGATAAAATATGTTAATACGGTTTCCAACCGTACTTAACCAAACTAGCGTATCCCTCAACGTTTATATTAACCTTTGAAAGTGTATTTAATAAACAACAATTAAAACGTTAATTACCAAATTACCCGGAAAACTACAAAATAAAAAATGTTCTAATCGTTAAATTGGTTACCAATTACCCATATTGTCAAAAATACGATACCGGATACCCAATTATCGATATACATCTAACGGTTACAATTTGAATTAACTGAACCATAATATGTTTAATAAAATGTACAGATTGTTAAGCTAACAGAGTATTCGTACGAATGGATTTACCCGATGAAAACATGAATATTTTTACTGAACGGCGGACAAATTTAATGATACAACTGAAAAAATATAATCGTTAAAATGGATGGCATATCTTGTCCTTAACAAGTAACATGTTAAGCTTCAATGGATAACAAAAAATATTTAAAAGAATACAGAAAGAAGAAAATGAAGGAGAACAGAAAAAAGATACTATAAAATGTAGAGAGCTAAAAAAGAGAGACGCCGAACAAATAACATCTTTTTGAATTTTTTAACAATAAAAAATGAGCCTATTTTTTATTACAATATTTTTTATACACGCATTTCATAGGAGTAGTTTATTACTTGATAATACTGAGAATAGATAAGTAAATTATTTGACTACATTTTAAGACCGAATTTTTTCCCTCATATCTATTTAGTATATTATAAACTACATAAATAATAGAGTAGGCCTAAAGATGATGAAGATACGACAATAAAAACTTTACTTTATTTCTTTATAGTTATCATAGATTTCTTCATTGTTTTACATTATTTATAATGCTGCTACCAACTCATAAAATTTTTAAGAACTTAGAAATGTTGTAAACTAGAACGCGTTGGCTTAAACAACATTCAATATCTTCTTTACGAGAAATTTATAATTCTAAAATATTCATCTTGAGTCATTGTAACTTTTTAATGTAATTTCAAACTAATGTGGTTGTAAGGTAGCCAGATTTATACTCCGCTAAACGCTCAGTTTTGGCTAAATTACAGCGTTTTCAATCAAATGTTACATGTTGTTAACGCTCCCGTTTTGGTATCGTGGCAATATCTAAAAGGAAAGGGTTGGTTACAGAATCCTCTAGCAGGATCCATTTTTTTAAACTGTAAATGTAAATAATAAAAGTTGATAAATCGGGTTATTTCCAAGAAATGTCAAGAAATATAGTGAATAAATAGGTATAGTATAGTCCTATTGTGTGTCGGCTACCTGAAACATCGAAGTATCTAGTTAGATAATTGACTCTTTTGTAACCCTTTATTCAATTCTAAAGTGTTTACTTCTAGAATCTGACAGAAAGACTTTGTATTTTTTTTTACTAAGTGATTATGTAAAATCTTTGTTCTGGTATTTTCCATAGTTTACGTTTATAACGCAGCCGGTTTGGTTAGTCTCATTCTTGATTTGTCTCAGCAACTGAATTGTAGTTAAAGGCAATTGTGTATCCGGTAGGAGTTTACGTTTTGTGAAAAGTTTCGAATCGTATCTGTGTTTTGTATAATTGATTGTACTCGTAAGTAAGACTTACTTAAATTAAGTGCAAAAATAATCTGTTACTAATTAACGTTATTTAATGTAATTAATTTATTATTTACGAGTATTATAAGCATCTTAATTGTAGTAATTGTAATTTATTTGTATATTTTAGTAACATTATCATTTGTAATTCGTATTTTGTAATTATTTTACCCAGATCTCGACACGGACCTTAGCGATAAGTGTCACAGTATATTTCCAATCATATAATGGATACCTAATATCTCTCACATAATTGAAACAATTGACCAGACATACCAGCGATTTAGATTAAAATTTAAAAAAAAATAAAATGAAAACCCACTAATCCGCGTTCTAAACTTTTCACATTATTTTACCAGATAACCCCAATCGTCGGCTCCACAGAAGGTGAAGCAGAGATTTAGGATAAATTTTACAAGTAGTCGGACTTCGTAATTATTCTTAGTAAACAAATAAAAAATGATTAAACTAATTTAATCCGTAATTTTTACACATAAATTTGATCAATGTCAACTAACGGCTTGATCCATTAGTAATTCTTTTTACATTTGAATGTGCGGCTCCAGCTAATAAGAAAAGTGTTATCCATAAACGTGGTCAACGTGAAGATATAATAATAATAGCTGCAAAAATATTTAACAGTTGTACAGAGCTGCACAGTTGTATATTTAATAAAATAATCTAAAGAAAAAAAATTGAAAGTGCAAAATATCACAAACAGGAAAAACGATCTTAAATAACTAAAATAGGTTTCGAGGACACCACCCTGTCATAGCGTTAAAAATTTTGTTTAATTAGAATTTATTATTTTATTATCAATATATTTTAATTTAAAATGTTGTGTACTACAGCGTACCAGTCGTATTTGTGAGATCCTGGAAAATCGGGAAAGTTCAGGTTCTACCACGGGATTATTATGACAAACTTTTTTTTTCAACTTACCGTACAGTTTTATAAATTATTCACATATGGGAAGCCTATGTTATCGTTTCATGTTTTTTTTAAATAGGAAACTTAGAGAATTAGTAGTAATTAGTCGTACAAATTTAATTTGGATATGCTGTACTCGTATTTCAGAAATGACTGACAGCTTAGTTTTATCATCAATACAATACATCGAGATCGGTTGAAACGTACGTTTCGAAGTGATGGGTAATCTATATCGCTTGGTGAAGTTTCACTCTAATTCAGTAATTATCGCTTATGATTGAAGCGGACGTTCCAAGTCAAGTCTCAAAAACAACTGCAGTTACTTTGCTGACCATCCATACGCCGAAAACACTAATATAATAATCTAAATTTTGTAATGAGTAAAAATAAAAATTTATAACAGATTTACTCTTTTACTATATGCTGCTGAAATTTCGAAGATAAATCGGGCAATGAGAAATTTATAAATTAAACCTCACTCAAAAATACCGGAATCCCATGTAACGTACTTTTGTTGGATAATTATAATCAATAACAGTTAATTATTTAAACCAATCAGGTTGGTAAAGGCTCATGCTTACTGACTGGATGAAATATACACGATTTTTATTGGTTGATTATTTGGTAATATTATGATTATTTGCTAAGCTATTGAAGTTTGCTCGTCGGATTCAACACAAATTGTATTGTTTTTATAGGCCAGACATAAATCAAATAGATTCAAGATTTTTCGGAAATTAACAAACTTTTGTAGGATTCCAGGAATTTAAGTACGCTAATTAATCTAACTAGTTGTACTTATAGGTTAATATTCTAGTGATGGAGACAAAAAATTCGGTATCACGGCAATTTTCATTTAAAAATAAACACCAAATACATATTGCGAAATTAATTAAGCTTAATACTACATAATAAAAATATTTAACACTGATTAAAAAATAATATTCCTGGAATAAATACGCCCATCCCACAAATTTAAATTACACTGCAATAATTAATTCGTCAATTGATAGAAACCCTTTTTATTCTTACAAAGATATATTATAAAAATTACTCATTGAATAAATTTGCATAATTAACGAGTTAATTAATACAGGCAATTAACTTTCTATAGATTTTATTGCGATGAATTATGAACCATATTTCTATAATCTATACGAAAGATTTGACAATTTAATTGAATTACTTTTAGAAGATTATCTTTTTAATAAATTGATAGTAGGCTACGTTACTTTGAAGAAAGAGTTATGGCCAACAGTTTTACATTTAAAAAGGGGTAAAAAACATATTTTATGCCGCTATAAGTATTAATATTTATGGTTAACGAAAACTCTAACGCAATTTGAAAACCTGTTTTAGAGATAAAATTTAAAAGTATGTTCACCGCTCCACTATAACAGTATAAATATGAAAATTGAAAAAAAGGCTGTATTTATTTTTGAAAATTTAAAAAAATATTACCTTACATGTAGACCTCGTAAACACAATTAGAATTTAAAGTTTATGACACGTACAAAATAGGAGTAAGCTAGAAACAACCCTGTTTATATTTTAAATTATAAAACACCATATGAGAATATCAAAAAATAAAGGTAAAAAATTAAATTACGGACATTGTACCAAGGGAGTTTTGATATTCGATTGCAGAATTCAAATAAACAAATGAAGAAAACATTTTAAAAAAACCAGTAACTCCGTCTAACTGTATCTACTTCAGATACTTAAATTATAGTTTTTTACCGATCTGCTTGACAACTACATTAGCAAGCCAAAATAATATCGTTGTACCAAACTTATGATATATCCAGTTGTGTGTTGTGATAAATATATAAATAGAACACACTACTCATTAGTTTACCGACATCAAGAACAAAAATTTTTTAATTAAAAAAACATGGGCCACTTCCATGACCTAGTCGTTAGAACGTCACACTGAACAATAAATAACGGAAGATCCCGAATTCGATGCCCGGTTAGGGTCTAGAATTATAACACATTAAAACCCACGATTCTGAACCGTAAGCAATAGTAGTCGCTAAAAAGCAAAACAGTCGATGGCAACCTAAATGAAGATAGAAAAAATTTGGGCTGAAGCCGTAAAGGAGATTGTTAAAAAAGAATAACAACGTACTCAGTTTCTACGGAAAATATTTTTATATATTTAGTTAATGTTGTTGCAGTCTTTTCATAGATTACATTTCCGAAAATAACAGGGCAAGAAAAGTTCATAAAATGTAAGCAATTTGGAATTTCACTTGGTATTAATAATTTGTTTGTTTAAAAAAATATATACTACATTTACTCATTAATAATAATAATAATGATACCTAATTTAAAAAAATATTAAATATTAAAATAAAAACAGGTTGACTAAGTTAATATGATACGTATGATTAAATTTGTACCTACCATTAGAAATAAAGTTTTATTAATACAAATAGCAACGCTAGTTTCAATAAGTATGCAATAAAATATAATTATTCATAGGAAATAATACTAACAATGACAAATATTAATACAAGTAGGCCTAATATAAAATAATATAATAAATAAGGTTAACCAAGATTAATTTAATGTGCAATTAGAATTTAGTTTTAAATTTTATTTTCTCTGCAACGGTTTAAGTACTCAATGACTGAGTAGATAGACTGATAGGTTTTTTCAAAATTTTATCGAATTATTGGTGACTCTAAATAGAAACTATAAAATAGTTAAGAATAATTTTGATAAAATTTTGACGAAACCTATCAGTCAGTTCAGACCCTGAGTACTTAAAAGAAAAATTTTCTTTAGATTAAAGCATTGTAGTTCTTAATAGCACTGTAATGTACGCCGCTTTATATTTATATTTGCAGAAAAACGGTATTATACAGTTTTTGAAGAATAAACAACCGCTTCAAAAGAAGTACGTTTATAATAACCCATTTTTTTCTTTCTAAAAATAACCTTACAAAAAATGTAAGGCAATTATTACGAACAAAAAAACGACGGGAAAATTATTAATAATAAAGTAATAATATAACTGCATTATTAAGTATAATTTTGATTTCAAAGAAAGGATAAAAAAAAAGTTGAGGTCAAGAAATTTTAAAAAGGAATGAGAGAGGTTAAAATAGAAAAAAGAACGTAGACACCTGTCAATTGACTTCGTTAACAAGACCCTTCTTTCTTACCCTTCACAATTCTACCCCAAGTCGCTACTCCAACTAACATCACCGCCATCATCATTTAAAATTAAAGGTGGGAATATAAAAATGCATTCATTCAACATCAACATGAAAATGTTAAAAATTCAGTAGTAACATCTTGGTAAATAATATTACATGATGTAATAAGGTCACAAGGTAATAATTTTAACGATATTTTTCAAATGTAAAAGTTGTAAACATGAAATAAAACTCATACGTATCTAAATTACTACGAAATGTGTATTCCAAATAGCAATTTCCTGTGAGATCAGTTGAAGAAGTTTCCACGTAAAATGATAGAATTTGACTTATACATAAATAAATATATTACATTATTAAACATTATTTTGGTATGTATTATTTAAAGTAACAAACACAAATTGTAAGGTATTCGTAAAACGTTAACTGATACTTTATGTTCAACTTCAGACAAAAATTTGTTCAACAAAAACGTGAATATTTGATTTATTAAATTTAGCTTATTTTATTAAAAATGTATTACTTTAGTAACAGGTAATCACTATTTCTAACATTCTTTTATGTGGTATTTACATGCCTAATATAACGTAGTGATAAAATCCAAGATAAACATTATTTTTATTAGCGAATATTTTTAGTGCGAATGAATTCGAACAAAAAATACCTATTAATTTATTCTGAACCAATTTTACACTTACTGACATTAATATTACTTGTTGATGTTTTATTCCGTGTTATTTATGAGATAAATATGCATCAATATAAACAATTACCGTCACCATAACGATCCTTTTTCAAAAGAAACTGAATTTTGCCATGTCGTCGCCAGAATAGAAGAGCCATCAATCTTTAATTCAAATTATTTTGTTATTTACTAATCAAAATTAGTAATGTTAATAGTTTTAAGGCTTTTAGTAATTTTAATTTTCGTATTGTTTGCAGAATCCCGAAAGTGTCCTCTGTACAACCTTGTAAAACTTCTTCTAAGTTCGTTCGGTAGAACTATGTTTTAAGGACAAACAGAATCTGCATTTAATATACACCGGACCAGATTTTGCGTTTTAAATTCCCGATAAATAAAATCTATATATTTAGAACGCAAAATCACTTCCAATATTATATTTTAAATGAGAATACTATTAACTATTTAATACAGAGTTCTACTGAACGGATTTTTATAATTTTTACATGGTTTTAAGGAGTATTCTTTCTTGATTTGCCCAAAAGTTCTAAACTTGAAATTCATGCTATATGAACTTCATTTTACGATATGAAAAGTAGGAGGAAATTTTGTTTACGACACAGCGGTAATACAGAATAAAGTAATGTGGTTCTCCCACATTTAGCCCTCCATAGCCGTACTTCATAAGCATACAAGACATGTCATCTCTCTTATCATCTTACAACAAACTCAGTCGGTATTAGCCATTGTGTTAACGTTGTTTTATTTAAAGTTTTAGTTCAAAACCGTTTTTTCAAGATGAAACTATCGTACTACTGTGCTTTAGTCGTTGCTCACCGTTCTTCTAAGAACAGTTAGGTAAGTTTGTTGTTAAATTAAATCACTTATTTAATAATAGAGGTTTGAAATATAAGAACATTATGCGAATTTATTCGCACGGGTCCACTATGCTATTTAGTTATTAGTCTATACTTTAAAAACCACCGACTCTGTACGGTAACCATAGCAGGTTAGTCACAAATACCCAAAGCAGTTGAAGCCACTTTAAATAAACTAAAAAACAATTAATGAATACATTAAAATTATTAAAAAAAATGTTGAAAATAGAAAAATTTAATAGATAGACTATTATATAGATAGATTAGATAGATTAATAGATAGACATAATAATAAACAAAATTACTAAACTTCATTGTAATAAATTATTTTTTAACACCGAATGAGCATCTTTGTGACCCAGTGGTAACATATTTATGGTACTGCAAGATAGAAGGTGCCCAATTCAATTTGCGGCTAGAGTTCGTGTGAAAGGATTAGGCTAGACGTTTAACCAACAAATTCCGTACCGTAACCCGCACAAGCCACTAATAACCATAGTAGGTGATACAACTTTAAATAAACTATAAAAAAAACATCGGTTAGTAAAGAAAATTAGATAAATAAAATGTCTATGTAATGTTCACCGTAAGAGAGATATGTTGAATAAAAAAAAAAAAACAGCGGTTATCGAAACCGCTGCTACAGCGATGACTCAGAAAAATAAGCGACACTTTTAACGAAAACATCACAATAACTTATACGCGCTTTCAACCAATACATAATTATTTTATATTACATGTTTTGATACGAAGTTTTAATAAGCGTTTGTAATTTTCCAGTTTTTATTATACTACTCACTGATAGTTCAGAAGTAAGTTTTATCACTTCCGCTTTGACAAGTGTTGGATTTTTTCGAACAATTTATTAAAGACATTTAACAAAACTGCCTTTTCACAATTCTTTAATACTTTCCTATTCGATGCTTGTTAACAGAAGATTCTGATACGACAGCCAACCATTCATACAGAACGTCAATTCCACAAAAAAATTAAGACAGTAAAATTAAAGCACACACGCGTTTGCACTCCACAAAAAATTAACAATAGATTACACAAATACGGTTCGACTTTCGGACAATATTAACGAACAACTGAAAATAAACGGATGTGATCATGTTGTTATTACAGAAGAAAACAAATGAGTCTTTTGGCACTATTCGGCGCATTTGATTTGCAACCTTCCGTTAGTTGGGGATGTTCTGGCCCTGCCATTATTAGTGTGTCGTATCTACACGCAAAACTACTACAGATGCAGTGTGTTAACTCGAGATATCTTTCTTACGATGATAAAAAAAAATAAATGAAATAAAATAATCAACAAAAAAGAGTATCTTTTGTAGTAAGTAAGATTACAGTCCGGTACTATTTCTATAGGCTATAAAAATTATGATTAATTAAAAGAAAACCTTCTCTATTACACAGAAAATAATTCTGATCAAGAGCATAATCGTTAACTTATTCTGATCTACATCATTAATAATTTCATTTTTTTATCCATTACGTAACAGCGTATGAATTTTTTTTAATGAAGCATTAAAGCAGTTAAATCTTAACTCGCATTAAATACATCGTTAATTCTGTAGAATAATAATAACAGAAACCAGTACAAAGAATTCAAGATTGCAGTTGTATTTAATGTAGAACCCTCACAATTGTTGGATTCCGCAGAATTTTAATAAAATGTAGGGGTGATATATTAATTAAATATCTGAGTAACATATCGGTGGAAATATCTAGCCCATGTCCGTTATTAAATTCTGTTTATGAATATCGACAAAATTCAAAATTCTTCAGTTTTTAAAGAGATAAATAATTTAAAAATAATTAATTTTCAAATGAATTCTTAATTAAAATTCTAACTTTTAGGCTACGCTTAAAATGCACAATATTCGTGAACCTCTTATGTTACTAACGCAGGAATAAATCAAGTTCTCTTTTATAAAAATAGAAAGAACAAAAAATCAAAGTAAACGATAAAAGACTTAAATACCAAATCGGATAAAATAGAAAGAACAAAATTAAAATTTTACTGACGACGTCGTTTTGAATAAATGGATGGATGTTCATTTTCATTTTTTATTTTATTTTTTTTAGTTGTACAAGTCATTGCAGTCTGTATCAAGCCCAAACAAAAGCTGCTTAAATTTTTTATTACCTACGAAACCTGCTTTCATACTGTTCGGTTTTTTTCATTTAAGATTTCAAACACAATACTATAACATTTTTAAAATAACAGTATCAAATAAATAATGTGAGTTTAAATGAATAGACGACATCTTTTTAGTACTTTGATAACAGTTTACGAATAATGTTAAAAATTATAAACAATTACACAAATAAAATAAACAAAATAAACTAAATCACCAGAATTTCAAGACAAGTTTAACTTTCACTATACACCAAAATTTTTGTTCAAATACCTTATTTAGATTTTGAGAACGTAGGCCTCCACTGACGTTGGATTATTTTTATATCTAGAAGTAATCCGGCATTTATAACTTCCAATCAAAAAAAAGAGCTACTGAATGACTGGGTGAAGCGGTCAAATTGAATTGAATAACCGAAAATTTATTGAATTATAATTTAAAAATATCAGGTTACATAAGAAAAATATAAATATCTTTTACAAGTAATAAAAGTATTTCGATGAACGACACAAAAACAATAATTAACCTATACATATCAAATATTTTGAATTAAACCACAAATATTCAAGTCGAATTTATAATATTACTTGCTTTTGAAGTTGTGGTGAATTTATTTCTGAACAGCCTACAACTAGGTATGCAAGGTACAGCCTACTTAAACAGTAGTAGTCGATTGGTTAAGTTATGTACAGTAGGCTTGTTTACGAGAAAGCTAGCAAAATATTTCTCTTTAACCAAACATAATAACCGCAGATATTTCAGAAACGTCTTTCTAGAGCGCTACTTGAAACGGAGACAACCCTATAGGTACTTCAGCACTTTAATTACCACACAATCCAAACTCAATAATACTGTATTTATTATGACCGTTATTTATTTTTAAATTTCTACAAATATTTATAATTAATATAAAAATATTATATTTATATTATATAAGTATATTATTTTATTAAACTTTATTTTTCTTTGTTTGCACCACTACATATAAGTTATGATAATGAACAGCCAAAACAAAACAAAAATTTTTGTTTTTTTTTGGCTGTTCATTATCATATATGTATATAAGTATAATATAAATTAATAAACAATTATTAATAAATTCTTAACAATTAATAACAAATTTATTTAGTTTGAGTTTATATTTTTACTCCCCGGTTGGGTTAGATTTTAAAAAATTATAAAAATGTTGAATTATTTCCCAAATATTATAAGGATTACTTAAAGATTTGTTAATTAATAAACACATAAGGTATTCTAACCCAGAACTTTTGGTTTCACGCACACAAACTCACAATACAAAACCACGAAATTTAAAAAAAAGTGAATTGATTATTTTAACTGAAATATAATTTTAGTCTACACACAGTCCAAAAGCGATAGCTATCTTTTACCTGGAAAAGAATTATTTTGAAAATACTTTAATAATTTTTAAAATGTTAAAATAATTTTACGCAATGAGAAAACACGGAAAAAATATTGTTCATGAATTTTAATAGTAAATAGGCTATACAATGCCACTGATTTACAGCACAAATTCTGAATCGTAGTTAGAACCAACAGGGAAACATTTATGTTTTGATAAACTTGTTGTTTTACCGTGAGTAAATACTGCAACAATGCATCCGAGTGACCACACATAATTTACTTCAATCAATTTTACGAACGAAAATAAATATGAAATTAACAAATATCGTAATGGAAATTAACTGTATTAAAATGTAATTAATTATAAACTATTTATTTAAGCGATCGCTAAAAACTGAAGACGCTAAATACGACCTACAGAAAACTTATCAAAAATGTTTAATTGAAAAGGTAAATAAATTTCCAAGTCACGTCCAAAACGCTGAGTAGATCTGTTATTTTGTATTAAATAAATGTTATTCAGAATATTTTTGTCATTTAAAAAAAAATATCATCATTGCATTTAGTAGTTGAATAATTTTTAGAGCTGTAAATAAATCAACGATAAAAAATATTATCAATAAAAAAAGTTGTCCTCTTAAAAATTTGTTGAAAAAGAGAACAATACTGAATCTAAATTGGTATAATTATTGAATAAATTTAGCCAATTGAAAACTAAAATCTTGGAACTTGTTCTCGAATACTTTTCAAACGAACTTATTGGTGAAAGTATAAGTTGAGACCAAACCAAGTTTCATACTTGTTTAAGTATTCAATTTTATCACGAGGTTCATGTCATAATTCAGCCGAATAATTATCCCCAAAACTGTTAAACTCCGCTCATTTGAACACCATCACCAAACTTGCAGTACACATAGCTAAACTTAACCATTAAACAGTTAAACGATCACATCCATAAATTATGCGACAGACTTCGGTCATTAGAAAATAATTTCTTTATAATAAAGCAATATTTTTCTACCGTAAAACACCAGTAGTGTCCCCATAAACTTTACCAAACAGTTAATTGAACGCGTAGTAAAATAGTATTTTTATCGGTTCACGATAAATATATTATAGGGCCTATAGACACCGAAAAAGTGCAACTTTTTCAGGTTCAGTAATTATGTTATTGTGACTTAAACAAAACCCGTTTTAAAAAAACCTTTAAATATTTTATTATTTAGAACTGTGTATAATGTATACAACCACCGCGTACATAGGCTATAACGCAGCTCGAAACAATAACATGAAGTACCGTACTTGAAATAATAATAAACTTCTTACAACTTACGAAATATACAAAAAATTAAGCATTCGAAGAGAATTTTAGATATAAAAAAACTTTAAGATATTCTTTAAAACGAAATATTGAAAAAATGAAAAATAATTTACCTGGAATGATGTGTTAAAATTACCGTATCCGTTTACATACGAAAATAGAACACTTTGTATTTTATGTCACAAACTAACACAAAATAAATAAAAACTAAATAACGAACACAAACGATGCCCCGATTTGCATAAAATTTGCACAAATGTTTAGCAACGAAAATCGTTTAAATGTATGTGTAACTGATATATTATTTTATTCACATTTATTTAGCGTACATCAGAGGCAACAGTTTCCAACGAAAAATTGATCTCTAGCGGAGAGTTTTTCTTCTTTTTTTTAGAATAAGAAGATTGGCATTTTGTGATATTCGATGGAAATGTCAGTGAATGTCAATGTGAAGCAAACTGTATTATAGATATAGATAGGAAACAGTAACAAGCAGGCAGGCGGGCTGTTTTCTATTAATTCTTATCGATCATAAGC
The DNA here is from genome assembly GCA_035578175.1 of Catonia carolina. Classification (NCBI taxonomy): domain Eukaryota; kingdom Metazoa; phylum Arthropoda; class Insecta; order Hemiptera; family Achilidae; genus Catonia; species Catonia carolina. Next base: position 91,670,772 of record JAQMRL010000002.1, read on the forward strand.
CAGAGGGTGAGTTGTGACTGAGTGAGATACAACCCCCGTACGATAGACAGACAAGCTGACTCACACACAATACTACTACACCGATATCGTAGTAGGGTAATCCACTTGCACTACACGACTGAACACAAAACAAAACGTTTAAGTAGAATGACAATAAAAATCTACAAATTATAAATATAACGCAGTCGACAATTGCACTAAAATACACTCACACGCTACACTTTATCATAGAATAAATACGACAAACTTCTTGTTCCACTTGCACGGAAGCGTTCAAACGCGAATAATAACGACCGACATCAATTCAACTGAACATCAACACTCAACGGCGTCAACTGCTATACTGAACGGCTAGCGCCAGGCACACGCTCCCCGCGCCAAGGTTCAGTGCTACCAACATCCAAACTACGACAAGCTCACCTCTTCCTATTCTGTCTGAGCCGCCGTATTTCCATTGCGCACGCTGTTTCCAAATAACGTAAATATCAGTCATCTCAAAAATTTTATTTTTCTCATTTTAAGGACGTTTTATGTCGAAATAAACACTACTTCGCTCTATATATGTTACTATTGACTTTCAGTAATAATTTCTTCAGACTCATAACCAATATAAACTTTACAAATAAATAATATAGCAAAGCTATTTAGATAACGACTCACCATAAATTTATACGACCTTTACCACATCACTTTTACAATACGACATGATCAGTTTGTAAATTATTTTTATTATAGCAATATAAAAGCATGATAATATGGAAAATTGTTAATTTATTCAATCGTATAGATGGGAATGAACTACATTTAGTACATCAGCTAATCTTCCTTTATTGTTGCGCTGAACTATTGGTTATCTAATTTTTATCAAGCAAAATTTATAGTGGATTGTCGCATTGAAAACCTTTCTATTAAAAATGTATCGGTAACTATCTTTTCATAGATAGATATCGTGTAGGTAATCCATTCACTTCATATTTACTATTGCCGAATTGTCCTAGAATTGAAACATAAAAAACTGCTCGGAATATAGCCTACCCTGAAATGCTACAGTTTTTTTAACGAATTAATTCAGACGCTTTGATGAAGGAATGATGCAGCGCTAGACTACGTAACTGAAAGTTTCAGGTTTGACTCCTCGCTAGGCACTGGAAGTAACCCACCACCTGGGTTTCTATTTTATGTCATAAAAATAAACCTGTTGCTGATGATCTCGGTAAAAGATACGACTACAACTTTGTTTAATTAGCTTCTTCGTTTTAAGGGAAACTGTTATTTTTATCTCTTAAACAACAATCCAATTTTTTAGATTTTTAGGATGTAGTCATGAATTTCAACAGGGGCATTCTCTAGCCTGATACAGGATATCCTTAAGGATTCAGGAAAATTCTTAATGTGGTTTTTGTTTGTGTATACCTATCAGCTCTTCACCACACAAAGTTACTCAACTTACCAATATTAACTAACAAATTAAAGTAGTTTTCTACAACCTCATTAAATAAGCTATGAAACCCGTTATAACAATTGTAAAAATATTTAGGTGATGTTTAGATTTTCAGCCGAAGGGCTGGTTTGAACTTCTAGAGGTTTATTAAGTAAAACGAGGAGTGAAGTGGTTTACCATTTCCTTCCTTACTGAGTTGAGAAGTATGCTTATCGTATGACCGGCCCTCTGAAAAGCATCTACGGTCCACTCCACAAATGGTTCCTTCATTTCATTCACCAAAGTGTCTGGCTGTATAATGAAATTCATTATTCTGTGTCTTTTACACTTCTGCCGTAACTGTTTTTAAACGTTCATTCACATTATTGGCTGACCATGTGATACGAAACACAATTATTTTTTGTAGCTTTGAAATTAGCAGATCAAGTGTAAGCAATTTAAAACTCTCCACCTGCATATTTTGGGCAAAATATTTAGGTAAAACTTAATATTCGAAAATTCTTATATTAAAAAAAGATACTTTCTCCATCATGTCGTGGGTAAATAAAGGACTTCAATATTATTTCCTGCAATTTGTTATAATAATTCCATTACATAACTGATTCTTCCAACAATTTCAAAGGCTTTTAAAAATAAAATATCAATAAAAGATAAGTCAAGTTTTTCTTTGCAGAATATGCGTTACATTTACGGTACTCTTTTAATCATAGAGTATTAAATTTTTTAATAAAACACTTTTTTCTATAGCGTAGGCTACATATTTTAAAGTTTTATCTTATTTTCTTAATATTTACTTTTTGTAATTTAAAAAAAGTTTAATTTTTCTAGTCGGTAAATTATTAAACAACTTATGATTAAAAGTGGTAGGTTTCAAACTTTTTGCTGTCTCATTCTTTCTGTTTTCCATTCGACCTCTTTATCACAGTAATTCTTTTTTCCTTCTGCTTGTAACTTTCCCTCTCCCTCCCCCATATAACTATAAATGATGGTCTCATTTACCATTACAGCAGAATGCAGTAAAACCATGAAAATTAAAAACTTTCACGAGTTTAAGCCAAGAATGTTAATAAATATTACAAGCTCCCTAAATCCTCCCTCTCGCCTGATCTACCTACATCTAACAACAACAACTAGCCCTCCCCTCTTTGCACTTCAAACATCGTTCAACCCTCTCTCTCCTGCTGCACAACCCCGGAATTAAATTCCTCAAGCCTAAACCCCCTTGAATCCGACAACACAAACATTAAACAGACCGCGGTCTATATAATTTCATTCATCTTCTCAAAATTATGTTCTACATTATTTATTTAGACGGATTAATTAATATATTCTCTTATTTACCGTAGTCCAAATTACAAATTCAAATTATAACGTAACTGTATAAAACAAGTTGAAGTTTTCTAGGTCAAGTTTTTAAATTAAATCATTTACGTCTAATTTAGTAGAAATTAGTTTAAAACGATTCATGAAGTGGTCTGAAAAAAGTTTTTGTTAACCCTGTTAATGTTGTTTAATTTTTGAAAAAACATTTGAATCCTTAGAACTTCAAATAAAAACAAAATTATGAACAACTATAACTTGTTGACGATATTTGGAGCTGATCTATATTTTTAAGAAGAATCTGAGAGCAGTGCTTGATTTTAAATCATTAACCTAAAGGTTGTTAATTTTTTTGTCAACTCGGTAATCACTTTGTATTTTAATCAAATTACATTGATATTAAAATTAAAATTAAATTTTTTAATTATATTGTTAATTTATTTAAATGTTTTTGTTCATAATATAATTATGTACATAATATTCATATATTTACAGGCGATCATAACCGCCCTGGTTTTTCACCTTAATAATCATTATAAATTATTATCACATAATTTATATATGATAATTATGATATGATAATAATTATAAATTATAATCTTAATAAATAATTAGTAAATAATAATAATTGTTAAAAGTTTTTAATTTATTAAGATGTAAAACTCTTACAGCCTTACTTATTATCCAGAGCTCAAAGAGTGAAGACTGTTTTTGGTTGTTACGGCCCCAAGGCCGAAATATTGAATTATTTAATCATATCAAGAAACTAAATAGAGTTTAAATATTAAAAGTTGTACCCAAATATTGGATAAGATTAAACCAAGCTAAAAACGAAGCTAAGTTATATATAATTCAGTTTACTTTTATTTACTAATTGATCTTTTTTATTATAAGATTTTCAGATATATATATACTTGTATCACAATAACCACCTAAGGTGAAACGTTACAACATACAAAAAAAGAACAGGGTGGAACTTACTAATCTTATTCAGCGCATTTGGAAAAAGTACGAAAGCTTAGTTTACAAATAACCAACATACAACAACTTCACTATTGCTCCAAGCAGTTATTCCAAAATTAAAAGATCTACAACTTTTATTTAAAAAATTTTTCTCCACAGAGCCTAGTTTAGCGTGAAAGAGTGATTTTCCGTATTTTTAAGCCAAAAACTGAGGTTTTTTCATTTTGTATCATTCACTCATGATTAAAATAAGGTTATGTTTTTTGAGGTTAGTTTTTTTGTTTGTTTCTAATGTTTTATTACTATTGTAAGGTTAAATTGTTAATCATTTGCTTTGGCAAGAGATAGTTGTGTGAGTGTTACACACCAGATTTTTTCTAACTGTTCACCTATTTTCGAAGGCACGACCCGCCACTGTAACCTGTACTAAAAGAATATGAAGATGATGATAATGAAGGCCTGGAAGATGACCCAAAATTAGATGGATGGACATTGTAAGACGAAAAATAAAAGTGAAGTTAAAGATTTTTAAAGATAGAAGAAATGGGGAGGACTTCTGCAATACATTTAAAAGTTTAACTGAATTTGAAAAAGATTACGTTGATGGTAGTTACTCTAAAGGAAACGTTTTAGTTCATATGGTATAAAAATTTTATTTTCAAACTATTTTAACGAAATTTTTTAAATTCCGATAACTAAGGTATGCTACTTAATGGTTACTAGAAAAAATTAAAGAACATGTATATAAATATTGAATGCATGGAAAATTTATTTCAACCATGTTAGATTTAAATAAATTTAAATTTCAGGGACTTGGTGAATTAAATTTGTTATTATGATTTTATTAGGGCCTACAGTTGAATTAAAATGAATAAATTTCACTTTATGACTTTAAATTGAGTTTAATAATATGCGTATCTCAATTTAAAATGAACTTGGAACAAAAATCTAAATTCAAATTTAATTTTTAAGTCCAAATTTTTCAGGTTTTATCATCCATGCTTAAATATGTGATAAAATATGAATTTGTGTTGTAATATGTTAAAAATTTTAAATTAATTTGTGGCATTTTACCAGAATTCCTTATTTAATTTATGCGAGTTGGTAAACGTACCGGGTTGGTACAGTAGTAACTTTTCTAGTGACAAAAAACAGACTTACATGTGCAAAATTTTAGCAGTAGAATTCTGAAAATTGAATTTCACTCGAACTTTTCTCACAACAGTTATATAGTAGCTTTCTGCCCATAACAGACAGGTGGAGTGTCAAATTATTGTCACTCGATCTGTTCATTGCAGGGCTAAAATAAATAGTTCTGTTTCTTATCGAATGGTCAGCTATTTAAAAGACTGAATCATTTAAGAACAGAAGAGGTAGAGGTGTGAAAGACAATAATCAGAGTTACCTCCTCTGAAAGTAATGAATTTTATTATACAGCCAGACCCTGTGGTGAATGAAGTGAAGGTGTCATTTGCAGAGTGGAAAATATGTGCTTTTCAGAGGGCCTGGCATGCTGGTAAGCGTACTTTTCCATTCAGTGAGGACGGCAATTGTAAACCACCTCACTCCTCGTTTTACTTAGTAAAAGCTCTACAGTTTCAAACCAGCCTTTCGGCTGATGACAAAAAAATAGTGGCTTATCTTAATGAAGCCTAATAATTGAACTTTAAACATAATGAAAGTTAATTATTTTTGCTTCAGCAGTATGCATCAGTTTAAAAAATATGCAGTTATTAGCAGTTAGAAAATCATGTTTTTCAAACGTTTTGCATTTTACCAAAATTATTTAATATATGTGATTTTTAACCCACCGGGTTGGTCTAATGGTAAATTTGTCGACGAGAGTCAACTGTTTAACATCTGATTTTCGGAGATAAAGTTTCGATTGTTCAATTCCCATAAAAGTAGTAACTTTAATACGGATTTGAATACTAGACAGCTTACAGGTGTGCTTTGAGAGTTAGGATTTAATTAACTATACTCTTTCATGAATGGTAGCCCTGAGTCTGTCAGGACTACACCTCATTTACACGTTATACATATCGTCCTCGTCTCATTGGGTCATGGTGCTGCTTATTGTTATTGTTTTTAAATTGAACAGATTGCGACGTAAACCATTGGAGATTAAAAAGAAGAAGTGAAATCGTAGCAGATATATTTATACAAATGGTCAGTAGGTGTGCGAAGTCTTAAAATAATTTCATTAGTATTTTAGTATTTAATTTGAAATTTTTGAATTAATAAATCTTCTTAAGTTGACAAATTTAATATAAAACGCCTGTAGAAACAAAGTAATTTTTAAGTTAATTTTCTAATCTTCAAAGTTTTGCTTTTAAGCCTCTATAAAGTTAGGTTCAGCGGAGCTGTCAGATTTTCATTTAACCTAGACGGAAGGTGAAAGTATGATGATTTAATTCCTTCCTTCCTACGTCAGAAACAAATTAGCATTTTCCTGATATAGGCTAACAAACGTTTGAGCAAAAAGTGGTAATATATTCAATACGACCATGTCATAATAATTATGTTCCTGTACAACACACAAACTGCCAGATCTATCAAAAAATGATTTTTCAACAAACCATTGTTTCATAAAAAGAAAAATGAAATGCACGAAAAATATAAATACAGTAGTTTTGTCGTAGAAACTGTAATTAAAAAGTCCAGATTGGGGAAGATAAAACAGACCAATCATATTGATGGTAGGCAGTAATATGTGTGGTACAGAACAGAAGCAGCGTTGGCAATTGGGTTGTGGCTGGTCAAAGAGAAATGGTAGAGGATATTGTACAATAAACAGCAGGAGAAGAGTAGAGAATGCTTCTATGTTAGCGGGATACCACTATTAGTTAGATGGATTGTCTGGGCACAATGTATCCTTCTAACTGCAGTCCACAAGCTCAGTTTCAGTAATATAGACGCAATGTATTCAGTCAGGAGGAGATAATCCTTTGGGATAATAACAAACGAAACTTTATTGTATCTTTACAAATATATTATACAGCCTATTTAAATGAAATAAGACTGGTAATAATCATCAAACTGAAAGGTAAAAATCTACAACCTATTCAACAAAGAATAGTAAGAAGATATAAAAAAAGTTTACAGATAAAACATGAACAAACAAATCACAATGGAAATGCCTTAAAAATATACTTTTATAACACAACGAACGTTTTTTAATAATTTTTAAGAATTATTGACTGTTAAACAAACCTTTTAGTAAATAGTTCTGTGCCCTAAAGGTAAAGGGTTTAACACAAATTTTGGCAAAATTAATTTTTAAAATCAGCAAGAAAGCTCTATAAAAGTTGCAGTAACCACACTACCTCCACTTTTGTATAATAATGCGAAAGGTTTTTAAAATGACCACTATTTTTAACTAATTAACGTCTTTTGTTTTTATTGTCTTACTGATAGGTCTCAGAATTTGCTTAAATTCGGTAATTTTTTCAAACACTGTTGTGAAAAAAATGATGTTTATCATAATAGAGTTAGCAGAATATATTTTGTCTAAGTTTTGTTTTCGTTTGATTAACTCAAATTACATTGGGGGTTAAGACTAATGTAATTAAAACGCAGAAACACGTAAAGAGTATGAAATCCTGTGGGTGGTCAGGGGGTAGTAGAAGTTAAGAAAATTGTTAAGTCATTTAAATCTCTGTATCAGAAGCTATATTATTTGGTATAAGTATAAAAAAATTCTCACACTTTCAAAATTTTTTTTACAAAACAAAAAACTTCATGTTTTTGGGCCTTCTGAAAAATTACAAAAATGGAGTTAACCTTTACCTCTTAGGTACAACGTTAAAAGTTTACATTGAAGAACAGAGCACTCAGCAGCATTAGTTGAATGAAGAAGTGACTATTGTTTTTGTTTAAGATTAGCGAATATCTTTCAGGTTAATGTGATCGAAAAATAAGTTAATTTTTTGGGTATTTTATCAGTGAATTATATCTGGTCATATGTAATACAATTTTATTTTAATGCTTTTTAAACGATGATAAATTTTAATTTAGACGAACTAGTAAAAAGCGTCTATTGGCTATTTAAGTGTTTGATCTGTTCCAAAAAATCATTTCATCTTTCACCATTTGCATTAGCAGTAATTCCAAAACAGTCGGACGTTAAACCAAAAAAAAAAAAACGTGTTCGATCTTCTATACGATCGTTGAAAAGTTTCATTACCAATTGATTAGCATTTCAGGCTCTCTGAAAAGCATATACTTTCCACCCTGTAAATGACACTTTCATTTCATTCACCAAAGGGTTTGTCTGTATAATGAAATTCATTACTCTCAGAGGAGAAACTCTGAAAAGTGTTTTTTTATACATCTACCTCTTCTGTTCTTAAATGTTTTAGTCATATATAATTGGCTAACTGTGTGATAAGGAACAGATTGTTTTTTGTAGCCCTGGAACTGGCAGATCGAGTGTAAATAATTTAACATTCCACCTGCCTGTTATGGGCAATTTTAAATGGAAACGAGTGTATAATTTTTGTTAATAGTTGAGTACTCTGTGTCTGCGTTGATATGTAAGTGTATTGTTGAAATATTATTTGTGGGTACAATTTTTATGACGAACTTAAACTTATCACGCTGGTATTTTGGTTCATTGTCTTCAAACGATATTTATTCTGTCAGTCTTAGATATGGTTAAAGTAAGCCTAGTGGTGATGCCTTGCAGTTACCTTGGCTGGGTTTTGGTATGCTACAAGAATGACATTGCCATCTACAAAAGTACTAGAGTTGTATGTTGGGTTTGTGGTATGTCTAACGTAAATGAAGCAAATATTATGGTCACCCAGACTGGTTGGAACGGTTTTATATACGAATTAACCTTAACCAAATATTTTCCAATATTATATTTTATGTGTAAATAAGTAAACAACTACAAATTTTTTGAAAGATTTTTAAGGGCTGATATATTTAATTTAATAACATAATAGGAATTTAATGTGTTGGGAACGAATAAGACGACTGACTAAAAACCAATTAATTTAAATTATATTTAATAATAATAATTAATATAAATCGTTTTAATAAATTTTGTTAATTTACTTTTATACTTTATACACCCTCATTAAAACAATTTACGCAATAAATATTTAAGGCAATAATCACTTGGTGAATGATAATAATGCACGAGAGGTTAATTTAATTGCACGCACACTGTATATTTTAATCTGCGTTGAAAGCTGGTAATACGTGTTTTATTTATTTAATCAACTTAACTATATTTTCCTAAATAGGCAGAAAGTAAAATTATTAGCAAATGAGCTGTTAACATGAACCTTCAGTCGATAATAATAGGTTTTTAATGCTTTAAAATTATTCCTAATTTAAATTGATTCTGTTCGTAATTTATAAGTGAAATATGTGAATAATATTATGTATGAGTTAGACCTATAATATCCGGAATACCTTATTATACATTATTTTTGTTTCACCTAATGTTATGTAGGCCTACTATCAGAAAGTTTAATAAATTATTGCAACTGAACGGCGAAAATAATTCTAGAAAATTATTTTCACAAAACGATCGATCAGCACGAATCCCCATTTTTGGAATTATATCACGCACGATGAACGAGTGTAGTCGATTAAAAGTTTATAACCGTTTTATGTGGCAACTTGCAAGTTAGGCTTACGAAAGTTGCTATAGAGGATGTCTGTCAACAGTTTTCTTAATGATTACTTTTTTTTACTTGTTCCTAACTTTCTAACGTCATCATTTTCACTATTATAGAAGAAATGTAGAATTAAAAGCCATTTTTAGAAACTATAAGTCCTACTGTACGGAGAAAACGAAAACATGACAATTTTTATTTAAAAATAAAAAATCAGTTTTGAAAAACTGGGAGTTCAATTTTCTTCAACAACAATTATTATAACTATAAAACTTTTCAAGAAAAGTAATTTATGAGCTAGTAAAACATATCTACCGTTCGTTATACCTCTCCTGTTGACACAATGGTGATGATGCATAAATTAATGCTATTGCTATTAGTTAACGATTTAATGAAGTATTTTCTTATAATATTAGGCCTATAACATATCCTGCACATTTGGGATCATTCATAATTACACATTGTTGGACATTATAATATTCCCAACACTGTCATGGGTACGTATTAACTAGAAACATAGGAGTAACGATGGCGGAGAAATCTAAGCCTACACATGAAAAAAAAAATTAATTCCCTATAATCGGGCTGGAGAATAAGTGAGTAGTAAAAAATGAGGAAATAAGCGCAACACAAATAAGAAAACTTACTTGAGCCTATAATTTTTGCGACATCATCAAAAATAGTTATTTTAAATTCTATTCGAAACTACAAATTCATAAAATCTGGTTATTAGTGGCATGGTAAATTCACCAGGCTTTATTAGAAGATTAAAAAGAAGATGGTGCAGAGATCTTCTTTAATTCTTTCTGCATTGTTTATGTATACCTAGTCGAAAAAGATAAATGTGAAAAAATATTAGATGTAGGCCTAATTTAAAAAAAAAATGCTTTTATTACTTTTGGTAATAACTTTTCTTTAACAATATGAATGGTTTAGTGTTTTTAATTTTTTCATACTTAAGTATATTTTTTCTTTCATTGTTATTCCAAATTTACCGTTGCTGAATGTTGTATTTTATATTCATCCCTATTCATGTTAATTTTAGTGTAATATCAATGCTCTCTCTCATCTTTTGTTTGTTCTCTATAGTGCAGTTAAAGATTCAAAATAAAAGTTAAAAAAAACTTTAGACTACAGAACAATGAAATTAAACCTAATTTCAGAATTTATTAAAATGTTATGTTTGGATTGTATTGCTTTACAGAATCGATTATGTACATTAAAGGAAATAAAAGAACAAAAGCTTACGTAATGTGGTTATGGATGTGATTAGAAAAAAAACAGATGGAACGACGAAGGTTGAAAGCGCAAAAATTTGATGAAAAATGTTTAACTGAAGCAAGCTTATTAGTTAGAACTCGTACTATAAGTAGGAGATTTAAAATTAAAACTATATTTCAATGACCACTGGAAAGAGAAAAGAAAAGAGGAAGTTGAAGAATAAAGGTTGTAGAAAATTTGAAAGAATATATGTGTTAACGAGAATTTTAGACGCCGGCGAAAAAAAAACAAATTGTATACAAACATGGCGCAAGAGACCTGCCTCAGGACACAAAACTTGATCATGATAATGAGTGTGAACACTCAAATGGTTATTCTTAAGCTAAAGATGGAACAATATACACAGGATATAACAATGAAATGTAAACTGCGCATCCGAGACATCATTATCAATAAAAATAAACGACTACAGTACTCATGACCAATGACGACCTCATGGACATCCTGCAATAATTACCAGATGGGCACAGCTTTGATAGCCGACCAGCTATGGGACAACTAAGCACCTCGTCAGACATTGAATGTCTGCGCCTGATGCATTTTGACTTGTGTTACATTAATAATTTTTGTGTGCAACAGATATGCAACAGCTAAAATGATGCAATAAGTAATTCAACGAACACTTTTGAACCCGGTTAAATTTATTCCTAATAAACAATTATAAATTTCCCATAACAGGGTGGTGGAGTGTTAAATTATATGCACTCGATCTGTTACTTCTAGGGCTATAAAAAATAGTTCTGTTTATTATCACATGGTCAGCCAATAAAAGTGACTGAATCATTTAAGAATAGACAAGGTAAAAGTGTAAAAGACACTAGTCAGAGTTACCTCCTCTGAAAATAATGAATTTCATTATACAGCCTGAACCTATGGTGAATGAAGTGAAGGTATCATATTTTGCAGGGTGAAGAATCTGTGCTTTTCGGAGAACCTGCCATGCTGAAACGCATAGTTTTCAACTCAGTGAGGAAGGCAGTTGTAAACCACTCACTCACTCCTCGTTTTACTTAGTAGAATCTCTAGAGGTTTAAGCCAGTCTTTCGCTGATGACCTAAACAACAATAAACTTATAGAACATCACTACTAGTCTTTCTAAAATTGAGCTGTATTCAAAGTTTGTAACACAATTAATATTGATATAATATCATTATCACAAAAGTAGTGTTATAATACCTGCTATTTACATGAAACTACGTTTTCTTTTATAAAAAGTCTGTTTTCAGTGATCGCACTCGGATTGGAGAGTGGTTCCACATCAGTTCTTTTGTTTCAAAGAATACCGGTAAGTTCTGGAGGTGGTCATATTAAAGAGGTGTTAGCATCTGTAATTTTTACTGTACTTTTATAATGTCATACATATAAGTATTCGTTTGTTATAGCGTAAACGTTTTAAATGAACTACAATGTTTGAAAGTTTTACAACTTGAAAATAAAAAAAAATTAGGTCCACCTAAAATCTTTACTGGCGTTCTACAAAATAAAGTTTTATACTTTTATGGTTTAATTTAATGAACTTAATAAAATGGGTGTAAGGGCTACGGTATAAGGTACTAAATGTAATTATAGTCAAACTATAATTTAACAATCGTAAGCAAGAGTTTTTTGTGTTTCAACATACGTTTCTAATTGAGTAATATAAATGTTAACAAAAATTAAGAAATTAAAAACTCAGCTAACCGACTACGTATTTACTACATCTTTAAATTCTTCATTATAGCGTTTATAACAACCTACAAGGTGTAATAAAAGTAGTCGTATTCGGTCTTTGAAAGGGTGGGTAAGTTTTGAAACGAAGGATGTTAAGTACAATTCTAAATTGGTCTATATTTATAAACAATTTAATTAAATGGCGTAGTGTTTTGAATAAAATTTTAAACACTAAAAATAAGGTCAATTAATTAATCCTTGATAATAACACAAAATGTATACTTTTATTATTATTATTATTATTATTATTATTATTATTATTGCCTCCATTAGTATAATTTATATTTTGATTATAATTTAAACAAACCGGCATTGTAAAGTAGTATTTTGGGAATTTTGTTATTATTAATTTGCGTTTCTCGTAATAACTCGGTGTCTAGGAATACTGAAATGGTGGTAGAGCAAAATGTTAAAAGAACAAACATCCAAAGCACGACAAGAGATTTTCTTCGAGAACAAAAACAGAGTAAATAATACATATGACCATAAGAAGCAGGTGGAGTGTTAAATTATTTGCACTCGATCTGCTAGTTCCAGAGCTACAAAAAAGTTGTGTTTCTTCTTATCATATGGTCAGCCATGACTGAAAAATTTAAGAACAGAAGAGGTAGAGGTGTAAAAGACACTAGTCAGAATTATTGCATCTGAGAGTAATAAATTTCATTTTACAGCCCAGACCCGGCGGGAAATGAAGTGAAGGTGTCATTTGCTGAGGTGGAAAGAAGATGCTTTCAGAGGGCTTGACATGCTGATAAGCATACTTATTTACTTTTGCACTCAATGAGGAAGGATGGTAAACCACCGCACTCCTCGTTTTGATTAATAAAGCCTCTAGAGTTTTGAACCAGCCTTTTGGCTGATGAACTAAACAATATATTATACATATAAACAAAGGTTTAGGTTGGGAGACAAAATTCAGGAACTTTTAAAATTTAACAGAGAACAACAGCGGACACCCCCTGCATTTGACAAAATTTTTAATCTGTGCAAGCAGACATTTTTCTCGTGACTAGAAAATCTGAGACGACATAACACAGAGTTAAAATCTACGGTTCTCAGTGAGAGCGAATGCCTACAAATGACCGACAATGATATTTCTCTCAAATTATAAAAATCCAACAAAAAAATGGGCCCATGTATAGTGGACGGACAGTACAGGAAACGAGATAAAAAAGAAATGTATCAGGAAAATGAATTGATGGAAGCAATAGGAAAATGAAGAACTCTATGAATATCTTTACAGAATGGATGAAAATTTGACAAAATATGTTTAGTATGCTGTAGTTACTAACGTCCAAGATGTCGGATAAGTTATTAAAATAAGGTATGAAACGAAATTTAAAAAATAATAAACTGAGAAAATATTGAATCAAACAAAATAAGGATTACTGATTATTAAATGTAAAAGCTTCCATAAAGAGCAGAAACAGGATAGACAACGGACTGAAGAACGAAGAAATTGTGCACAGAAAGATGCTAAAAATATGAGCTGCAAAGAATTTCCGGATATATTTTAAAGTTACTTAACGTGGTCTAAACTCTCCATTCCGTCTTCTGGATATGTTTTAAGGTTATTAACATGGTCAAATTTTCCCTCGGGCTAATGACGATTGCAGTTGATACCCGATACAAACACAAAATATATTGTTCCTAAAATTACACAAAACCACTCAGTGATTCATATTATGTTTTTTTTTGTAAATTTAGTCATTCAATCAGATAAGCAGATAAATTTAAATAATTATACACTACTTAAAAATGTAGTCAACATTTAATTTTTATTCATTCTTTATTCTAAGTTTGGCGTAAAACTTGTGTTAAAGTAGTTCATATTAGCCTTAAAATCTAGGGTTAAAACAGTCATGATACGTTAACAATCTTAAGTGTGTTATTCCAGATATTAAATTCTTCTATTAGACCTCTAGTAAATGCCTGTTGTGATAAGTTTATTACTGTAATTCGTGTAAAAATTGGTCTCCACCCCAACTGCTGTTTCCCATTAGTTTGTAACAATACCTAAATAATTAATAAATTGTTATTGATTTATAATTATCTGATGTTTTGAAACATTCTCAAATTGTCACCTACACGTTGTTTTGGCTTTAAAAGAAATTTGTTTTTCTGTGCATAAAAGTTGTAGGCTACTACTAATAATAAAGTTAGCCTATACGTACTAATAATACTTCAAATACATTGAAAAATTTCACTACTAAAATAACTTAATAGTATTTAATACTTAATATGTTTTTAATTTAGGTAGGTAGCCTACACAAATTACCAGTTAAAATATAGCGTATAAGTTAATGTTTTTGTAACGTAACTTGTGTCTTACTAATTTACAATGTATCCTCACTACTCCTGCACCTCCAATAAATTTTCCCTACAAATTGGTCATTCCACACAAAAATACTTAAAAGTTGGGTTCAAAAGTTAATCATAATTCTGTATATGAAATTACCGACCTGATAAAAATCAGAAAATTGTATCGGACAAAGACACAAATTATGCTTTAAAAAATTGTCCTGGCTCACAGGAGAAAATAAATAAGACCCTAGTCATTCGATTAAAAAATAATTCCCGATATTTTATAAAACTGACGGAATTGTTGATTTGGACAACAACCAATTGGATTGAACTGGAGACGAACCGTTGATCAACCGCTGCCGAACCGTATGGTTTCGTACAGGTTTATCAGTGTCCATCTATTTTCCTCAACCGAACAGAAGAACGAAACACCTTCACAAAAGAATATTTTTTAAAATAAAATTGAATGCAAAATTTTATTGTAGCCACTCATTACAAAATTGAAAGAAACATAAGCATTTTCTAACAATAAACAGTTTTCCTAACAATACTTATTATCGTCTTCTTGAGGTAGTGGTTAGCACCCTAGCCTACATAGACGAGGGTCTTGAGTTCAAGTCCCGACAAGGATCTGATGCTTGACCTACAGTAGTCGCAAAAAACCAAGATGTAGGTGTGTCTTTAAATAATCTGAAAAGAAAAAAAAAATATTTAAACAAGATATTTACCGTCTGCATTGTGATAACGGGTGATTCAAAAAGAGCGCCGGTTTTTAAACCGCTGGTAAATTTTTGTTTATCGGTTGGCAACATTGTTAGACCTCATTTCTATTTCGGAGAACATTCCGATTGACGATTCAGTTGTAGTTTCTCTTGTTCGCAGTGTAGTACTCTCGCAGTCTGTGTCTAACCATGGAGAAGTTTACTATTGCACAACGAGTGTTAATCGTCAAAACATTTTACCAGAGTGGAGAGAGTTATGCGGCTACTGTCAGGCGACTTCGCGGTACTCTAGGACGTAATGAAGCACCGAATGAATCAACAGTTCGCAGGCTCATGAAAAAGTTTTTTGAGACGGGTTCAACAGTCGACCTTAAAAGTTCTGGACGTCGTCGTTCTGGCCGAACTAAGCAGAACGTTGCGTTGGTTCGTGACAGTGTGGCTGTTAGCCCAGCAAAATCAATACGTCGCCGTTCTCAACAATTGGGTTTACGATGTTCTTCTGTACGGAGAATTCTTCGGTACGATCTCCAATATCACCCGTATAAAATTCAGTTGCTGCACGAGAAACAATGTTGTTGCTCCGTGAACGGTTCCAGGATCGCATCATTTCTCATAATTCCGACCATCAATGGCCACCAAGGTCGTGTGACTTGACGCCTTGTGACTTTCATCTTTGGGGTCATCTGAAGTCATTGGTGTATGCCAATAAACCCCGAAACATCAATGACCTGAAGGAGGAAATTCGACGGGTTATCGGGCAACTGGAAGTCGAAACTTGTCGTGCAGTAATATCCAATTTCATGGACAGAGTTGATGCGTGCCAGCGCAGTAGAGGATGACACATGCATGACATCATTTTTCATACATGAAATCGGAAGGTAAGATGAACTTGTTGATGTATTTATTTTCAGTTTTTCAATAAAATAATTCTCTTAATTTGATATATAAAAACCGGCGCTCTTTTTGAATCACCCTATATTTTTCAATATTCTAAATTTAAATGAAATAATAATCAATTTGTGTGAATGTTTGATAATTTTGTGAAATGGAACTTGTTCCCTAACCAAAAAATTCATCCCATCGACCAATACTTTTTTTTGCGTCCAGGAGGAGTATAGGACATGTCAGTTATAACACTTAAAATAGCTACATATACGAATCACACAATGTATCACTACTATCAAGAAAGAAATGTACGAAAGAAATGTCTTGTACGCTATAAAAAGTTTCACTAATCAAGTAATTTTTCAGATATTTTTTTTAAGGATGCAAATTATCCCAACATTTTAAAAATTGGGGTAATTTATTCATGAATTTTCTCCCTGCAAATGTAGGTTTTTGTGGAGTGATTAGCCACATAATAATCATTTCTGTTTTTTGTGTTATGATTGTGAACATTAAAAATTTGCATAAAATTATTTTGCCTATCATACATAATACCTCAAAAATGTAAAGAGAGGAAAGTGTAAGCAATTTAAGCTTCTTAAATAGTGGCCTGCATGAGGTTAGCTGGTTAGCTTTCACCATACTCCTAACAGCTTTCTTTTGAATTTTAAAAACCCTATTCATATTACCCATGCTTGAATTACCCCATACTAAGATACTATAACAGATATGAGACAGAATGAGGCCATGATAAGCTGCCATTAGTAATTTTTTATCATTTAATCTTGCCATTTGTTTTAGTGCAGATACCCCAGATGAGATTTTACTACAAAGTTGATTGGTATAGAAGTCCCAAGACACAAATCTATCTAGAGATACTCCTAGGAACTTCACTGTTTCTACATGCTCTAAACTTTTATTATGAATAAATATATCCACTTCTCTACTTTCTTTAACGTTATGTTTGTTTTTGAACTGCAAATACTGACACTTTTTTCCATTAACTGTTAATAACATTTGATTCAAGAATTGTACTACTGACTCTATATTAACATGTGTATTTACTTTAAGAGCATCTACCAGTAAACTAACTGTAACTGGTTACTGAAGTATCATCCGCAATGATACTATAGCAAGTACAATAATAATATAGAAAGATGGCAGCAACTACTGTTTTATTTTATTTAATGTCGATAAAATTTAATAAAACATTTCAACTGTCTATCTTCTTCAGTAAACAGTGAAGCAATGGTGGTTTGGACAGAAGATGTGTACTACTAAGTACTTTTTCGACAAGTTATTTACTTTTGTATGATAATTTACTTTTTGTCTTTACGTGGACAGATTGTAGATTACAGCTTTTATTTGAATTAATACAAAAGAAATACAGTGATAAAATTCAGTATAATAGATGTATATTTTGTAAATAATGTCAAATTGTACTTTTAAATCATTTTACACCTCATAATAAGTTTGAGTAAAATGACGCATAAAACGTTTTGCAGCTAGACTCTCCACGATTAAATACTATATTGAACTAAATTTCAAATGAAAAAATAAAAAAAATGTTAATTTTGTATAAAGTGGAATGTACCTTTACGATTAAATATACATTAATGAAGTAGTTAAATTAGAGAAGTGAATCATTTCCCTTAAGTAAGCGAAACTATCAGTAACCTACTACCCATGCTTGAAGTTCAGATATTCCCGACATTCTATGATTCAACAGTATGATTTGTATTGCACATAACAAACAAAGATGTGGGAAGCGAAGTATAAAGCTTCTGTAATGAATCTACGGTTGTTTAGATCGTTGTCTTTAGAGTACGTTTCTATATTTGTTCAGGATTTTCATTTCCGTACCGTTTGTCTAGTCATGTAGCCTAGTATCTCCGTCTGCTTTTCCACTCCTTTAATATCTACTTAACATTGCTTCACTATTATTACTTACTTGTTGGTATTAGTCTTGTTAGTGAAATGTAAAATAGAGCATTAAATTGTAACTTAGACTAACAATTACTAAATCTGTTCTTGTCGATTTATTTCTTTTAGGCGGTCTGGATTTATATTAATTGAAATTCTACAACTATGTAATATAATTTACCACCATTGTAATAAAACATTAGCAAGATTTGGTTAAACCTCGATATTTGATTAAGTTTACTGAAAATGCAACGCTATAGTAAAATAAAATTTTCGTATCGTACATAAAATGGATAATTCGTCACTCAAAAAAAATTTATTTAACAAATTTCGTGTAATATAGTATATTATATTAATTTTCTAAACATTTTGCACTTTATTGTACCACCGTAAGTTTTTTTTCACTTAGTTATTTTATTTACAACTGTGCGGTTTTGCACAACCAGCAAATACGCATGTAATAAATATATATATTTAAAAATGACGGTACACGTTAAAGGAGGACACCACTCATTAGTAGGACTTCCCTAGTTAATTACTACAGTTAGCCTTTTCACAATTTAATCATTAAGATTATTTAATTTATAATAGTAAGTTTAATTATTTGTATGTTGTTATTAAACGTCATTAAATTTGAACTGTATTGAATGAAGTTAACCCAAGTCTCTGCTCCACCTCCTGCAGAGCCGACGATATGGATTGTCTGTTAAATTAAAAGAACTAAGTTCACAAATCAATCGGTTGGAGTTGTTAAGATTTTAATCTAAAGCGTTGATAAATTTAGTGTATAGTGTCATTAATAAATGGGATTTTTAGGTCCAAGTGAAGTGTGTGATTTGACACAAAAACTGGAGCGTTAAACAGCGTACGAAGCAATTTTCATTGAAACCGTTGAAGTTTAGCTATGACTGATGGTTTTGATGAAACATAGATCTGATAACCGTATATCTACATTGGCTTAAGTAAAGTCTAATATAACAGAAATTTTAGAGGAATCAGTAATTTCGATCGACAAGATAGAAGGCTGTATAGTTGTTTTCGCATACCATCTAATGCTTTACGTTTAACGGTTACATGTTCATTCCATGTAAGCTGTCTGTCTCTATGTAGACCGAGTACCGAATTTTGTCGGCTTAAGGTAGAGGAGAGTTATGCAAGAAAACTTTTGAATAGGTATGCCATCTCAAGATAAAGGTAACGTGATTGGTTTTGTCCGAATTAATTTTGATTCTCCACTTCGGAAACCACGATTCTAATTTAAACAAATGATTTTGTAAATTTAGTGAAAGATTGTCGACAGTTTTATCCGAGGAAAGTATTACTGTGCCGTCAGCACAAGAAGCACTGAGTGTATGCGAATCAGTTGGATTATCGGCAGTGTAAATGTTAAATAATAATGGGGAGAGTATAAAACCTTGTGGAACTCCGGCTTCAGCCGGCTTTAAATCTGACTTTCCGTTGCCGAGAGAAACAGAGAAATATCGATCTGAGAGAAAGCTCTTCATAATGAGATAATAAGTAGAAGGTAAAATCTGGCGTAGTTAAAACTAAAGTCCTTCAAGCCATACCCTAACAAAGGTCTCACTTACATCAAAGAAAACATGGACAGAATACGCCTTTCGCTCTAAAGCTACTGCAATAAAATCAACGACGCGGTATAGCTGATGTGTGGTGGGTGGTGGAATGTTATTTTTTTTTTTTTGAATGTTATGATTTTTCACTGTCTTGAATTTTTATTACGGTACTGTACATTGAGCTGCACAATTTCCGTAAATGATATTTAAATGGTGGTGGGGAGTTTCGCATTAAGGAGAAGAGGTACCCAGTGGCACATTCTCCATTTGTAACTATGGGTATTATCCGTTATTTAGACCAAGAGGTCTCTACTCCATTTTCGCCTTAGACGTCGCACAGGTGGAAAGTTCCTTGTAGCTAGATCACGGGCTAGTTGGTATCTAGTCGTTCGTGAAATTTACTATACAAGGACGCGGTTAGCTCCTTCACTGTCGGAATTTTGAAATCGTCGTGGAGGGTTTTACTGCTTACATAAAACGGAGCGCCAGAAGCAAGTCTTAAGAATTTTGATTGAAAGGCCTGGATCGACTTTAAATTACTTTCTGCCGCTACTCCAAATAGCTGGACACCGTAAGTCCAGATTGGTCTCAAAAGGGTTTTGTATAATAACATTTTGGAGCGGAGGTTCAATTTCGATCGAGGGTTAATTAAACAGTAGAGTAGCTTCTGGCGGCGGTTAAGTTCTAAACGTTTAGTACGCAGATGATGCTTCCAAGTTAGTCGTCTGTCAAGCCACAAACCAAGATACGGCACCACTCTGGCTTGGGGGATATGAACGTTATTCAGCATCACAGGTGGACAAGTTTGACGTCGTAAGGTAAACGTAACCTGTGTTGACTTAACTGGGTTCACCTTAATACGCCAACGGGTAAGCCAGTCCTGTATTAATAAAAGATGTCGCTGTACTAACCTGGAAGCCTCATCCGCGCCCTTTTCCCGTACAAGAATTGCTGTGTTGTCAGCATACGTCGCGGTTACCGAAGTGTCCAAAATAGGCATATCCGATGCAAATACGCTATATAAAAATGGGGATAGTATTGCCCCTTGGGGTACTCCGGCGTTAATTTTGTGCAGCTCAGAGTAAGCAGTACCGTGCTGGACTTCAAAGAATCTATGCTCTAAAAATGATTTTACAACCAAATAGTACGAGTCACTTAAAACACTTTTCAATTTAAATAGTAGTCCATCATGCCATACTTTGTCGAACGCGGAGCTGATATCCAAGAAAATGCCAGTGACATACTCTTTACTTTCTAGACCCTCCGAAATGAAGTCCACAACTCGGTGCAGTTGTTGTGTCGTCGAATGTAGCGGCCGAAATCCAAATTGATGAGGTGGAATAATGTTGGCGTCTTCACATTGTATCTGCAAGCGTGGTAGTAAGAGGCGTTCGAATAATTTTTCTGTCGTCGGAAGGAGACTGATAGGACGGTAGGATGAAGGCAGGTAATACGGCTTTCCGGGCTTCAAGAAAAGCTTAACTACGGCAAATTTCCATTGTCCAGGAACATACGCCACACGAAGGACTGCATTGAATAATAGTAGTAAAAAGCGTAAGCCGTTTCTCGGTAGGTGTTGCAGTATCTCAGATGTAATGAGATCAAATCCCGGCGATTTTCTCTTTGGCAGCCGTTGTACTGCCTTTTCGACATCATTGATCGTAAATGGTTGTGGAGGCAGTGAAAGCTGGAGAGGTGACTGCAGTTCTTCATCGACGGTTTGTATAAAATTCACGTCCTGCACATCTTTGTGTGGTTTGAATACACTGGTTAGATGAGTCGCAAAGAGAGTAGCTTTCTCGTTTTCCGTTTTCGCCCAAGTATCATCTGGATTTCTCAGTGGCAAAGAAACACTTCGGTGTTGTAAAAGCTTCTTAGATGTCCGCCATAGTGAGTCTGTGCTTTCATTCATCGATGTTAAAAAAGTCTCAAAATGCTCTGCTTTTAATCTGGCTAATTCTTTCTTCAGACGGTTGGCGATTCTATTGAGATATTGTTTATCGTCTGGTAGACGAGAATTTTGCCACCTGTGTCTAGCTTGTCTTTTCTCTCGTATCAGGCGTCTAACATACTGCGGAACATCTTGAGTGGTAGGGTAATGTTTAATGGGTGTAGATGATTCCCAGGCAGCTTTCTGTACTTCGGTGGTAAAATGTTGCACAGCCTTGTCAAGATCGTCATTCGATTTAAGTGGTATGTTTTGCGTTAGGTTGTTCTCAATTTTTTCTTTGAATGAGTCCCAGTTCATTCATCCAAGATTTAGAGTTGGTTTTCGTGGGGTCAGCACCGGTTCAGTGCCCAGCGTAGTGATTACAACCGAGTGGTCAGAGGAGAGATCATTTGTAGCTGTAGTTGCAAGGTGGTAGTTTCGCATTCCTTTGGAGAAAAGAAAATCGAGCAGATCAGGTTGACGGTTTCTAGCAGCGGGCCAATAGGTTGGTGCACCTGGAGAATGTACTTGTAACTGGCCATCACAAATAACTTTGTGAAGGGCTCGACCTCTTGATGTTGTAAGACGTGAGCCCCAGGCTGGATATTTGGCGTTGAAATCTCCTCCTGCAATGAAGCAATCGCCTAGATCAGGACGCAATTGCTGGAAATGTCTCTCATTTGTCAGCGGGCGAGGTGGGCAGTAGATTGCAGCTGTAGTGACGTCAAACCCACGTGTTAACACAGTTATTGCTGTGGCTAGCAAATGTTCACTAGGTGGTGTCATAGGATGGAAATAATGTTGGATTCCTCGTCGTATTAATATTGCAGTTCCACCATGACCTGTATCGTCTGGATGATCGGTTCTGTAGATGTTAAATCCTTGGATATTCAAGCGACTGCGAGAAGTCAGGTGTGTTTCTGTTAGCAAAGCAATGTCAATACGCTCTTCATGTAGAAATAGTTCTACTTCATTTCGGTGTTGAAGGATGCCATTGGCGTTCCATAACATGATGACGAGTGAACTAGCTGTTGTTCTATTATTTACCATGGTTGGTTAAGAGCATCTGGATCAGTTGACTCATCATTGTGATGACCGGAGTGAAGAGGTCTTTTATTTCTGTGAGGAAACTTGTAAGCTGATTCGAAATATCCTGAGATGTAGGCAAACAGTCGTGTTCAGCTGGCTTCTGGTCAGATTTCACAGCTTGACTACGTGGAGAATCGACGAGGTGGAGTTTTTGGTAACGTAATTGTTTGACTACGAGTTTCAGAGGTACCAGGTGGCGGTAATATTGGATAGTTAGAATCTGTTGAAGACAATTTCTTCGTATCGGTCACTGTTGATGCTGGAGATCGACGGTGCTGTAATTGGCGGTGTACTATACAACCTCTGTAATTGGATGGGTGTGCCCCGCCGCATAAAACACATGGCGGTGTTTCTCGGGTTTTAGAGCATGAGCTCGACTCGTATGGACCTGCACACCGCACACAGCGGGGTAATAAATTACAGTAGGTTTTAGTGTGACCGTATCGTTGGCAGCGGGCACACTGAGCGATTTGTCGCCTTTGCCTCGGTTCTTCGATTTTAACTTTACATTGGAGCAGTGCGGCCAAGTCAAAAATTTCACCATTTTTCTTATCTGGCTCCAAATCAATGTAAAAAAGTGGTAACTTTACTTTATCGCGAGACAGTATGTTTGTCACATTACGCACCTTAAACCCTAATTTCGTAACTTCCTCGCTAATTATTTCTGAGGGTATAGTGTGGTGCAACCCTCGTACTACTACACGATATGCTTTGTCCTCCTTTAATTGGTAAGTGTGGAATTCTGCGTTGTTAGTGCGCAGGCACTGTACTAGCCTCCTATAATCATCAGAATGTAGTGTGTAGATAGTGATGCCGGTTCTTGTAGCGGTACAGCGGTATTTATCTGTACCTAGCAAATTCGTGAGATAACCCTGAAATTTCACGAAATCCACGTCTGATTTCAAGTGCACAGGAGGAGGCCTCGACTGTTTTGTTGTAATAGGTGATGTACTGGAGTGACCTGTAACGCTTTCTTCTACTGCATCTGCTGCAGTCGGAAGTGGGTCGAATCTGTTTGAAATTGGGACGTGTTCGTCCCTCACTCGCGGGTCCCTGAAACGTTTAGTTGAACTATTATTTGGCAGACTATTTTCATGTAATTGCCTTTTTCTCTTGGGAACGACATCTGTCCACTCTATTCTATCTGTATCGCTAGAATTGTTGTCGACGTGAGCACTTATTATCGACAACATTTCGGACGTGCTCATTGTTGCCTGATCGGCCATGGCCGTAGGCGACTGATAAAAATATTAAAATCAAATAAACCATAAAGTTCAGATGTAAACTAAAATAGGTAAATTATATTGTGCATATAATGTTAAATATCTGCCACTCACTGTTTGCAGCAAAAGTCTTGCTGGTATTAATACTTTAAATAATTTTTGCTGCGGAAATATAAACACGACTTGTTATGATCTAAAAACCGAATTGTTGATCTGGGAGAGTAACTGAAGTTCCTACTAGTTTTAGAGTTCTCTTACCACCGTAAGTAGCTATTATTTTTCTTAATTAACTCTCGATTAAAATTGAATCTCCTTTCCAAATTTTAGTTTACACTATTCTACTGCAATCAGCATAAACTATGTTGTCCAGCTTTTAGAGCACTAGGAGAGAATACAGTAGGTGCGGTTTATCGTGACTTATTCCATTGGTTTATTGAAATGTTAGATTTACACGAATGATAATGTTCGTTCCAGTAGGAATAATTAAATATTTTTGTACTACATTCATGCCATCTAAAAACGAATCGTTCTTTTCGAAACAACTTGTAATAACATAAACAAAGTGTGTTTTCTAAATATTATGTTAATTACATTGGCCTATTTCTAAATAAATATACAATTTACAACGTTCTGTTTCTTTGCAAATGGATTAACATGTTTGAATGTCTTTAAAAAGTTAATTAAAAATATACTTTAATAAAAACAAATATTAAGTCAATACACTATTGGGGGTTTCCTTATTTTCTTTAGCTTTATATAAGAATGGCAAGCATTATTATAATCAACATTAATTATATTAAAATTTTTAAAAATGTGAAAAAGAAGAAATGTTTAGACTGCATAGATTATTATACTTTAACAAACTGAAATTGAAGTCCTTTGTATAAAATTTTCCGTGTATTACAGGAAAGAAATAAAAGAAGAAAATATACACAAAAAGTGTATCTAAAAATCAACGACATCATTTTAATTAATATTTTCATAACAGAGAAAATATCAATCACTTCTTTAGAAAGCAGAATAAAGATTTAATTAAATTAATGGAAGTATATTGTATTAAATTAGGCTGAAGGTCAGACGAACGCAGAAAGTAAAACCCTTTCACTGGTGGAGATTATAGATAAGTCAGCAGATTTCCCCAACCCCACCTACGCTTACTCACTTGTGAAGAGGTATAATGTTTTGCGAGGAGGTTTTGGGGGTGGTGGAATAACAGTAGCAGAAGGAGGACGAGGAAGAGGTGGAGACGGAAGAGGACAGGACCACTTCATTAATTTGATTTACTAGAACTCTTGTGAAACGTCCCGAAACAAAGGCTTATTTATTGCTGAAGCATGCGATATTTGTTTGTCCTTTCCTGAATTAAGGAGCCTTCATTATGATGTAATGAATCTCACCAATATTATTAAGTCTTTAATCTTTTTATTAACATAATTAATTAATCAATTCATTTTTAGTTAATTATTTTTCTTTAGACACTCAGCCGTTTAGTAGTGAATATTTTGATGTTTATTAATTTACATATGTACATTTCTTTAAAAAAAAAACTAAATTCATAATCAACGCCAAAACATCCCCACATCACTAGAAGACAAAATGGGAAAAGTTGATAGTACCTTAAAAACTACAGAATAATAATTATCAACACAGCGGAATTTCGGCAAAGATATAGCAAAAGGTGATAAAAGATGCACTCCGAAAAACTCATGACCTGTAGTACAAGATGAAAGAATTCTTGAGACAAATCGAATAAAATAATATGATAGCCTACTGTGCTAAAACTACGTATTTTTACATGCGTGATTGACTTAAAATGATCGGGAAGGCAACGAAAAGTTGAAAAATTGGAGAAAAAGATCCTCAAATTAAGAATATTAACAATGCACTATGCAAAACGTAATCAAAACCGGCTTACATATTATTGCTTCATGTAACTAACCTAAGAATGGTATGATTTTCTAATATTTTTTTAGAATGTTTGTGCAATCCAAGGAAATTTTATGGATTGACCGTTAAGATAATGCTAATTATTATTTTTATCAGTGCAGTAAAATATTGTTCTGATATACAAAAATAAATTTTTATTTTTATGAACGTTTATAAGTTCTTAATGCGCGACCTTGTCTCGTGTCCTTAAGTCTGAAGTGTTTTCACATTTCTTAATTCTTAATTCTTTAATGTCAAGGTAGTTGTACTGTGTAAATTATCGACTTATTTTGGTGTAAATGGGATAAAAACATTTTATATTAAAGTGCTGCAGATATTGTACAAGTATACAGTTTTTATTGTGTTACATTATTTTCCGGTAGTTTTCACCTAAGGTTTGTATTGCTAGATCTCACGACACGTGGTTTGTATTAATCGTACATTTTACAGAAGGATGTGGTACTATTTCTTATGAAAGTTCCAAATACTAATTCTTTTGTTTGATTTTTCTATAATCATAATACAATTTTAGGTTATTTATTTGTAAAACAATTCTTCAAAAGTTTTTTTTAAGAGGGAACTAATGGTTTAAAATATATTTTTTTTAAATTTTACTCATTATCTATAATCTGTTAATAATTTTAACAACTACTAAGATTATGTTAAGTGTATAAAATTGATTTATTTTTTCCAGTATGAAATTATCAATGCAGTCACGTTATTTACCCTTCCCGAAAGATACTTTTATCAAAGGTGTTTTCAACATGTTTTCTGAGTAACTGATGTCTCTCTAAAGTCGTTTATACGTTCAGTTGGCACAACGGAGCAGTATAGGACAATGTATTTCTTATAGGGCTCTTACTGCTACTAGCACACACACAAACATCGGTTTTGTAGATCAATCAATGCCATCGTAACCAATAACATTTTCCTCCTCCGTGCCATATCAATAACAAACCTTTACGAGTGGTCTATATGACTATAATTAATAATTACCACTGTAACTTTATACTCAACTTCATATGCGAATTCCAAATGTGAAATATTTTTTCGATATCTTTACTAAAAAGATTTTTAATATTTGTAATAACCAATTGCGTCATTTGTTTGCATTTATCACGCAGTTTTTAGAAAGTTTGGCGAGAGAATGTGGAGACGGCATTAGTTGGTCTGGAGTAAAATAGATAAAATATTCATTTTAACCCCCCCTAATAGAAGAAAATGGTTTTAGAGTTTTTTTTATTTTTTACATTTCATTAAACATTCTACATAATACAATTTTTTTTTCTGTTAAAAAACTTAAATTGTAGTTCTACGTTAAAAAATACACGTTCTACAGAGGTTTAAAAAATGTGTTTATATACGCATGCGATGTCTTTAATAGGTGTTTTTAGTTGAGCTAATAGCAATGACGATTCCCATGAGATCTATTGTGTCAACTGAACGTGCAAACGACTATAGCAAACACATTTTGTATTAGTGGGTTCAGATGTGGTCCAAATTAAATGAAAAATTCTGTAAAACTTTTTAAATTATCGGCGACTCCCACCAGAAGAAAAGTTAAATTTTGGACAAATTATAGAACAGGGTAGTTCAATAAAAACAAACCTAAACATCCGATGTGAAGCACTCAGACCAGAATTAATTCTCTTGCCAATGTAGATAATGAGCAATTTAGCCAATGTTTAATCATTAGTAAAAAATTTAAAATGAAAGCATAACCTAAAGCTAATCACGAGTGAATGAAGCAAAATGAAAATCAACCTGTGTGTGGCCTAAAAATATGGAAAGTCACTAATTGACGCTAAACTAGGCTCTGTTGAAGACAATGCATGTAATAAGATTTCTGGATTTAATTTTTCCCTATAGCTTAAAAAGAATGTTTGACATAAGAGGGTAGGTTTTTACAAGTTTTACACCCTTAATTATAAACACTTTTGCTCGAGAATGTACAATCTTTAAAAATCCATTTTTATCTTTCGAGAAATTTCCCCAAGAATTTCAACAGACATAGCGCTTACCTTATCTTATAGAGCATAAAAAATGTAGTGAATGAGGCGATTTAAAAATAAAAGTAGGTGCAAAAACGTGAAAAATAACATGAGTTAACTACAACTTTCAGTTGACGGATTTTGACGAAAATGTTTGTGTCTAATCCTTTAATGGTACGTAATTTAAATTCTGAGTTTCAACTTCGTACGATATTATGTTCTTGAGATATTTTGTTAGTACTCACGCACAGACCAATCACTAAAAACATATATTTTGTGTTCAGGGGCCTGAAAAAGTGTATATTCGGTAAAAACTCGATTTCGAAAAATCTACATAAAAACAATACTTTCCTTCCCTATATACTCATATAGGGCATGAGAAAGTAAAAATAGAGTCGCAATTGTTTTTGTATTGAGACCGACTGCAGTTAATCTTTATGTAAAAATATTAATTAACAGTACCAAAAATATTTACTTTACATATTATTATTACAATATACAACCTATTTTGTACTACACTTCACTTTGTTTCGTTTAAAATTCAGTCAAATAAAATTTATGTTTGTTGATGTTTATGTTAACCTACGTTTGTCAGATCAATTTTATCTTATTAGTTTGTATTCAATTTTCTCGTAAATATTCTGACAAATCAGAGAAGTAAATTTAGGTCAAACCTAAGAGAGCGTAAATTAAAACAAAAAAACCGTTTAAACTCTTCTACATTCTGAAAGTGGTCATAAATATTAAACTGGCTATAAATACTACAGTTTTCGAAAATTGGTTTTTTCTTTGGGAAGTTATATGAGAAATATAAATTTTTAAGCATGATTGTCATGGAAATTCATATCTCAACAAAAATAAATTTGTAGAAAACTGAACTTGTACATAGCAAGTGACATAAATAAAACTGGATAAACGAATTAGTCGCTTAATTATTTCCGGGAGAATAAAAATTTAATGCGTTGAATTTAATGATACGTTTTCTGATAATAATGAACGTTAACGAACGGAAATCAAGCCAACAAATAACGAGCTACTGTTCTTCAATAACTTCAATAACAGAACCATTACAATTACAACTACAGATGAGAAAAAACTAACAAACTTACTGCCATATTAACGGAGTCTGAACTAACATTAAATGAAACATCTACGATAAAGATGCTATAACGGATTTATATTACTAGTTACTTTGCAAATAAAACAAGTCCTTTTGTGTAATTAATTCTGAAACGTGAATGCGAATTCATGTAGACTAGTTCAAAACTATTTTATCCAGAAATTCATCTACATCTGTAACCAATTACCGTTTTATTACATTTGAATTTACCTCAAACATGAATATTCTTTGATGTGCTCTACACGAACGCTAACTCAAAATATAGTGTACGAAGCATTCATATTCTGTAATGTATAAAATATTCCGACATTATATTAATTTAAAATAACGATATTTCAGTATAAAGAATAATTTTCAAGTACTCTACTTTTTTATAAAAATCATAGAGCTGGGTTATTTGTGTAATAAATCATATCATTGTGTAAGAATTAATTAATCTTTCAACCATAAATCTTATTTAGTTTCATGAGTGCTGTTCCATTGATTAAATAAATTTCGTTATTAAGTTCAGGAACTTACTGGCTTCTATTTTATACGCCGTGTACACTTCTGATGTTATACAAAATGACAATACTACAATACAACATTCGCTGATGACATAACCATTTAGGTAATACACGAAGAGCCATAAATTGCATCACAAAACCTACACCAACAGTTACACAGCGTAAAAAATTGGCAAACGAAGTGGCATATGAAAATAAATATGAATATGAACAAAAGGTTTGCACATATTTACAATAAAACGGAAACCTTCTTCGATCTTAATGTCTAATTCTGAATTCGACCATGAAATCGAGCCAATTACTGACAACATGTAAAAGAAATGAATTTCTTTCTTCTTGCATTTTTTTTAGAAAACCGGACAATCGAGTAACTAAACAACTCATTTCAATAATTTACTCGTGGAAAAATCCTTCAAAGTGGTTGGCCGAAATAAAGCAAGATGCAAGAACTTAACATTGCAGAACAAGATCTTTTATAAAAATCTGAACAGCTTAAGCTGCTTAAAGATAAGGACAAGATTTGTCGAAACACCTTGAGCTCCGTCGTCAATGATTTGTACAGATAAAATCAGACAGTTCAGATCCCAAAATATGAAGAATATTACTGGGAAAAACGTAAGAATCCAAAAACCAAACCAAGAAGGAGTTTTAATTTGATTCAAGTGGTTCATTGAGGCCGTAAAATCAAAACAAAAAAGTAACGGGAAACATGTCCACCAGTGTTTTTAAAAACCTAAAAATTCCACTATCCGATACATAAAAATATAAGTGTATCATATACTCGTATGCCTTTACATATCATGTCATTTAAACGCGAGTGTCCTGCTAGTGAGTGGTATTCTATTCAAAATTGGTATATTGGTGTACAATTAGCTGCACATAATATGTACTGGTTGTGCAGAGCTGCGCAGTTGTAGATTTAGTAAAATAAAGTAAAATGAATATAGAGTGATACCAAGGGGCATTACTCCCTCATGAATCAATCACAACATACAGTCATTGTTCTAAAAGAGCAGACCGTAGATTCACAATAAAAACTTTCAAATATTTATTACTAGAGTTATAGTAATCGAAACAGCCCCACTAAATCTAATTACGAGTAGATTGAAAAATTATTACTTTTCTTTACATTACTTTAACTTTATGAAAGGCCAAAGAAATTTAAATAATAAGGAACATTTGTACATTTAAGTAATCTGAGCTGACAGACTTCAGGTTTAATTTTAAAAATACTTTATTTAAATTGAGACAATTGAAATTATTTTTATTTGCTGACCTGAGTTCAATTCCTTGTCGGGTCTGACATTTTTTTAATCACGCATTTTCTTCTATCACTATTCATTGTTTGCAATAGCATTACAGTGCTAAATAGTTGAACGTAAAACAAAACAAATTATGTATTTAAAAATGTATCAACAGATTTTAAATTATTATGACAGAGTTGCAGGATATTGGGCATGACTGCTTTATAATTTTAAAATCTTCCAGGCCAAGAATGAAGATAAAGCTGGGATCTTCTCCTTAGCAATTAAGCTTGTTTTAACTAATCTAATTTGGTATTTAAATTTTTATGAGTGTATCTTTCAGTCCCCTATAATTTCCCTACTCATTTCTACCTGCGTGTAGGATCTCCGTTTCTTGTACTTATAAGTATAATTTTACTCAATGAAAAATCTTAATACTGTAGTAAAAATTTAGCAGTTTTTAGGGAATATTTTTGCTTATATTTGTTAAAATGCCTATATAAAGCCTTAATATCTACATTCTAAAGTTGTATTGCATCGGGTGCCATGATATATTATAAACTGATAAAATATTTTATAGTAGGCCCTATACAATAATTTCTCTCTAAATATTTTAAGTAAACGCTGAGGTAAAATGTGTATTATTGGGCAAAAAATTATTTGTTGACGCACTTATTGAAGTAAGTAGAAGATTAAAAAAGGTAATAAATTATTTGGTAAGTACGACGTAATTAATTTTTTAACTTAGCACTAAGAGGTAAAATCGTCGCCAAAATCAGCTGTTTAACAGCTGATTTTCGGAGACGAAGGTTCCTGGTTCAAATCCTAGTAAAGGTAGTTACTTTTATACGGATTTGAATGCTAGACAGTGGTTACCGGTGTACTTTGATGGTTAGGGTTTAATTAACCATAGTCTCTCAGGAATGGTCGACCTGAGTCTTGTTGACCTTGTCTGTACAAGACAAGAATGAGGTATGACCTCATTTACATGTCATACACATCATCCTCATCTCATTGAGTCATGGGTTGCTTATTGTTCTGAATTAAACAGATTGCAACGTACACACAATAGGGATTACAAAAAAAAACTTAGCACTAATATTTAGACTTGTCAGTTTTTATGTTCACATGTCCTATACTATCTTTCTGGAGTCTCTTTGGTGCAATTAAAATACAAAATTGATTGTTATTAGAAAATTAGTAATGCAAGTTTTATAACAGTTTTAGATACACATTGGACGATACATTTTTAATAGGAATATGATTTTTTTTAAATATTATTTTAATGCTTGCCATTTTAGAATCTGAAACTCTTATTAAATTACATTTAAGCTGTGCCGAAACAAGTGACCGAATGAAGACAGAGAGCTAATAAGTTAGAAAGCAGGTCAGAATTAACTTAATACATCAACTTAAGAGAAGAGAATCCCGCTCTATGCAATAATAAAAGACCATTAGCCGCTACCGAACAGTATTAGTGTAATCAGTAATATACCTTAGTTTCATAAAATATTCAAAAAAAATAAAAATAAAATAACTGATCATAAAATCTCCTTTGAGACAGCGTGTCTCTTTTACATTAAAATGTAACAAAAACTCTTAAAGGAGAAGAAATGAGAAATAAATTAAATGAAAGGTCCTGAACGTGTTACCTAAGTGCTTTACCCTAATGCAGTATTATGACTGGGTCAGCGTTGTTGCAAAAGGTCATACTTAGAGGGTGTGTGGAGCAGAGTGAAAGAAAGAGGGACATATTGCGAGCATCGTTACTTGAAATGGTTTCCCGATATGAACGTTCGGTCGCACAACCACAGACTATAAGCACACGATCATAACATTTGGCGATGGTCACACTCAAAGCCACAGTCAGCTTATTGGTTTCTCTTTCCCGAGGTTGTCTTGTCCCGGATTCATTTTTATCAACGATAGCCGAAAAAAAGAACAGTTGTCCTAAATGGGTATTGGCAATAGAAACTAAAATAGTGGCTGAAATTTATGTGTACTTTCATGTTATTCCGCCCTGCAGAAATAGGATCTTCTGCGTAATTGGACAATAAAATCATACTTTAATCTAAATTATGAAGTTTCCTCCAATAAAATAAATGTAAATTTTTCAGAGAATCAGTTCAGTGTCGATAAATGTAATTGCAGTATGAGTGCAGAAAAATTGCAGCCACTAGAACACAGATCAAAGGACACTTTACGTATACAACAGAATCATATTTAGATCAAAATAAAATATAAGTTTATCATCAGTTATGCTTTGAATGAATTATCCGGTGCAGGAGCACTTATTCTAAGGTCTTGAGTTTGATTCCAGCTAATCTTTAACTTTTTACAGCAGTTTCCACCCTATCTAACCTCATATAACGTACCAGTGCTAATTTTTAGGCCGTAGCCTCTTTTGGATAAAAGAAGTGGGCACCACGGTTATTAATGTTACAAATGTCATGAAAACACATTGAATGGTAGTCACTGGTTTTGTTCCACAAGTAACTTTGGACAGACAGTTGTAAATACGTAAGTTACTGGACTTGTAATATAGACAATACATTGACAAATATTACGTATTGAATTTTCTTAGACAATATTTTGTGTTTCAATATTTATAACACTATTCGTAGTCACTTAATTATTAAGAGATATATTTCAAAAATGTACGAAAGGGATTATTTTTATCACTGGCCAAACATTTTAGGAACAATTTCTTCGTATTGTACAGTTTTATACAGAATTGTAAATTTGTAACAAATATAGTCTACTAAAAATAATAAATACTAAGCCGAAAAATGTTCTTAGATCACATCATTACTTGATTGGTTTTAGTATATTGTTAAAAATATGACAGAAATTTCACAAAACCACATGAAAGAAGTCATTAACAATAAAGTATAGAGAAATACAATTCTTCATTATAACCAATTCGAATAAGGCCTGCTGGCCTGTTCCATTTTCAAACGTTAGTAGTCTACTTCTTCATGAAAAATTTGGAATGCCCGTCTCTTTCGAGGTCTTCCAATTTCACGTTGGCCGGTTGACTTTTAACCAAACACCTATTGTGGTGTTCGATCATCTGGTATCCACCACACATGACCTCTCTTGTCTGTATTTTCTAATAGTTGACACCACCTCTGGCGTATCAAGTTTTTGGCTAATATTCATTTTTCTGTAGTCCGGTAATTTTTGTAGTCCGGTAATTAATTTTTCTGTTGAGAGTCTTAACATTTTTATCCTAGTAGCCTCTATTCTTGACATTTGATGCACAGTCAGCGTCCAACACTCTGAACTGTACAGTAAAACTGGCAGAACCAAGGTGTGATAACTTTTTAACTTGTCTTCTCCGCACTTTACCGACTGGCGTTTTCTTCTGCGTGTATATTAGCTTTTGAAACTTCTTCAATTTCATTTTCACAGTTTGTGATTGCAGTCAAATTTGACTATGATAGTTCTAAAAATTCAAAAAGTCAACAAAGTATGGATTTTATCATAAATTACCTGAAAAATAAATTTAAACAATTTTTATTATAAATCTAAATTCTAATCAGAATTTATTCACGCAAAACCCAATCACTTAATTCGCTTGACATAATTTTACTAATCAGTTTTCCATATTTCGTATAACAATCGATGATTTTTCTGTAAGCAGACTGTGAATAAAATACACAAAAAATTCTCAACTTTTTAAAAAGTAGACACAAATACATAATTTTATTTATATTATACCAAAGTTTCTCTTAATGGAAACAACTTTTATAGCTTAACGTTTTATGCAGTTAAAAATAAATTAATTTATTTGTTCAAGTACTTTTTTTAAGATGTAAAAGTCAATACACATAATTATTAGTAGGGTTATGTACTGAAAAAGGATCAGCATTTTAAGTGCTGTAAAAAAATTAGATGCATCATTAAAAAATCGTAACGTTTGAACAAACGATTAATTAAGTTTCAACATGAATATAAAAAACTAGTTTTCTATACCCAAAATAAACATAATTTTAATAAAATGTAGTTCTGAACGCTTCCGTTTTAGTAAAAACAATTACGTAATTTTCTAAATCATCTAAATATCTAACGGGTATGTTTAGAAAAAAGTGGATTCTATTTCAGGTTACAAAACGTTGATCTTAATCACACGAACATTTCTTTCTTTTTGTGAAACTGATTGTGAATTAATTAATAACACAGGTCTGTGTGTTAGTAAAATTGTACGGAATCTATCTAGTGATTTCTATAGATTTTTGGTATTGAAATAGGACAATAATTCTAAAAATTCCATCACATAAAAATTTAACAGTTTTTAGATATTTGTTTTAGCCATGCAAAGTTGCTTCCTCCATTAAATATTAAATATGGATAATGAGGCAATTTAATAAGACATTAAAAGAAGATAAGACAGAATTCCAATTATTTTTACATTCAATTTCCAAGGTTATCATAAGCACGATAAATGAGAGTGTTTTGTTGGGCTGGGCATACGAAAGATTATAAAAGGTAACAATTTTGAATGTAAAATAGAGAAAACAAAAAAACAAGCGTGAAAGCCTTCAAGGATGTAGTTACAATGTTTCTTGGCAACAAAAGAGTCGAAAATTATAAGAATATAGAAAAAGGTATATTAGATAGATTTAAGAATTTAGGATGAAACATGAGTTTAAAGAATTTTGTACATTACTTTCCTGAAAATCTTAGTGCAATAAGTAAGAAACACAGGGAAGATTCCATCAGAATACAAAAGAGAAGGAGAGGTGATAACACGAAAGATGGAACATGAACATGGTAACTTAACTGACTACGGTTGGATGTTAAATGAATGAAAAGATCACAAAAAGCACAAAATGAGCAGAAAAAAAACAAATATTCAATAAAGACTTTTAAGAATCTAAATAGCATTTAACATTGCCTTCGTTATATACAGTACTAATTTTGTTTTTAAAAACTCGGGAAAATTTATAAAAATTTGAAAAATGGTTTTTAAAATTTAAATAATATGTTTGAACCCTTTTTATGAAAAATCATATTGTGATGGAGAAAAATAGTGTTCACACTTGGATTGAGCTTCCAAAAATGCACAAGAACCAGCTAACACTATGACTATAGTTTTTCGAAATTTAAAAGAATTTTTTTTTGGATTAACGTCTGACTGTTTTGCAATTTCTGATAATGAAGACGTTGGAGAATAATGGTGTATGAAAATGAGTGATGAAAAAATGCCAGACCTGACCAGGAATTGAACCCGGGACACATGTCTGTGTAATTTATGTTACGTTATTTGATTAATTCTATTTTTTATGAGAGTTGAAAAAGAGTGACCACGTTTAAGATATACGATTTAAAGAAATTATTTATAGTTAAAATACAAATTATCTTACTTTCTAACTAAAAACAGTAATAAAATTTCATATCATTCATTTTCAACGATGGTGGTAAAACTGTGATGAGCGTTGTTACACGTAGATGCAATCTCTTCCGTAAAAAAAGTATAATATTTTCGTTTGAAGTAACAAATTACATTATTAACAATATCATTGAGAACGTAATCAGAACTGACAGAGATTAATAGTTCTTGTCAATGTGACTTTAGACTAACAACATAATCATGAAATGTTAAGCTGGCAGCTTGGTTAAACTAGACATTTTGTAATTCTTTATAGATTAGAATGATAAAAAGTACAATTTTATTTCTTTTTAAAAATAAATGAAAAATACCTATCAATTATATGATTTGTATTCTAACACTTCAAACTGATATTTTATACACTTGCTTATTTAAAATACATAATAAATTGTACACGATTATAAAACAAAAATATTAGTTTTATCCGCGTGATATGTTTTATGTAGTATATTATACATAATAATTTATGTAAAGCTTAAGAACTCGAAAAAGAGAGATCAACAAATCTAAAAAATTATGAAGTAATTGTTGGGTCACGTGAAACGAAATTTGTATTTAACCCTTCGCGGACTATTGACGGAAATATTCTCCAAAATATTTTTCCGCGGGTCATTTTCCGGATATAATGTATCGCAAAAATTTTAAAAAGGAACCAGTTTATACTTTTCTCAACACTACACATTTGAAAAATAATCTTTCCTTGAGTACTCCCTAGATACCCTAAGAACCCATATCTGTCAGTTGAGTCGTACTCTCGTCTTTTTTGTAAGGAAACACAATGCCAATACGTGCGCCACCGTTGTTTTATACACTTAATCCTTTGCGGACTATTGACGGGTATATCCGCCAAAAGATCTTTCCCACAGGTCGTTTTGCGGATATTTCCGCGTACAATTTTAAATGGTTATAGTCGTTTAGCGGATTTATCCGTATATTTACCAGTTAAATCAGAAAAGATTTTGACTAAAATTTTGTCTTAATAGTCATCAAAATTACGCTAAAATATTCCAATATTCCAGGAAATTCGCACCCGCAGAAGCTGGGTTGACAGCACTGCCCACCAGTTTTTCCTGGCTGCCATGAGGTCGGTGTTCTAAATCAGCCGTGCCTCCTCTGTTTTTTAATTTCATATGTGTGTTATTACACACGTGATTTATTTTCTTCGTTTATTCTGTAATTAAATGTATAACTAATTGTTTTATTCAGTTCCATTTATGGATATTTCCTCATAAGTAATGTCACTCAGGACAAGACGGATTTATTCGCATTCGTTTTTATTAAGAAAAAGTGAAGAGAAAAATATATGATTAGGTTTACGTCGATTCTGAGCCTTTAAAGACAGTTTTATAATAAGGAAAACACATTTTTCTAAAAAAAAAATTAGTAGTCGCTGGACTGACCGACAGAAGCGACTACTTAATTAATTACACATAATATAAAAAATATTTTTGTAAATAAATTAATGGCAATTGTTTCCATGGTAGTTGTTGAAAACCGAGCGTGACATGACGGCAAAACAAAATTTTTCTCCGTGCAAAAAACACAGTCCAGGTGCGCTAAAAGAATTAACCACTTCGAAAAAAGTTACCTTAATTCATATCCATAATTAGATGTGTCTGTGACATAATATTAATTTGATCCACAAGGGTTAACTAATATCTGACCTATAATTTTATCAGAGTTTTTACCTTGATATAAAATACACATAATAATTATAAAGTTATATTTGAATAGTTTGTTATTTACAAAAGTAGTAGTATACATTGGCACTTGGTTCCATTGAGGAAATGCTACTTATTAAAACTACTAAATTTTGTAACTAACTGTTATTTCAGTCCAGAAATGATTAAAAAGAGGCATTGATGAAATAAGCAGAGGATTTAAAACACTTGATATTTAGGAAGGTTATTTTAAAACACGTAATATCAGTAAATTTACTGTAGTACTAAAAATATGTACATTAAAGGATTTTTACCGTGCTTTTAGGCTGATTTATATTATTAAAACTATTTGCTTTTGTTAAACCAAAAAAAGTATATATATTATTCAAAGCAAAAAATTTTGTTTAATTAAACCTTTGGAAAATTTTATAAAAAAATTAATAATATCGGTTTTAATAGAAAATTATAAGAAAAATTGTTTGTATTATATTTATGGAAAATTATCAGAGTATACCAGAATAAATTGCAATGATAAATTGACTACAAATAGTTGAATAAGTAAGATGGCGCAATCATCTTTACTGCCAAATGCTAAAATATGTAATTTTCTCCAGAATAATGTTGAATCTATAATTCTATAAAGTCTTAACCAGCAGACAATAGTTATGGAGATTAAATTCGACAACGGAGATGAAGTAAGAGGAAAAGGAATAGGGAAGGAATAGACATCGTCGACTACAAATACTGCATTGTAATGAAATGGTGCATGAAAAGCTTGGGAAGGGAAATTCCGAACAAAAGATCAATCCTCCAATTGTTACCTCATTTATAAACCTAATAAAAGATTTCAACTGAAATAATTCCTGTAATCTTTCCGTCGTAGTCCATCAGGTATCTTTTTTAGAATTTATTTAATACTAATTGCAAATAACGAACGGTAATTTTCTTGGATTTGATTACTAATTAAGGATTTAATAATAAGCGACATTTACATTATCGACAAGATATGTAATAGGATTAATTAGATTATATGATTCTACAGAATAACAATCACGCCTACGCTACGTTTAGGTTTATCCTGAAATGGAGTTGCGTTAAAATTGGGTTTGCAAACATCACTGGGTGAATTAATATCGCTACGAATTATGAAATAAAACGAGGGTAATTTAAAAAAGAAAAAAAACGCCTGCCACCACTACTGTCTGTCTATAACTTGATGATCTCCTCCGGCAGAGAAGAGCAATATGCAGATTGTTAAACGATTTAAGTAAACATACATCTAATTTTTTTAAGCAACTAAAACTTGTCGGAAATTACGTATTTTGATAAAACAAATTGTTTTACATGTTTTTATTCTAAAAATTATAATGAAAAACACGCTCTTAATGAGATAATTTAATAAAAGTTTTGGTTTTTAATCAAAACCCGTATTTTTTCAGATACATCGACATTGTTCAACAACTATTTCACGGATTAACATAATATTTGGCAGGTTTGTTCTGTAATTATTATGAAAAACGATGATGCAAAAGATTTTACAGAAAAATATAACTTTTTAAGTTACGAGGTATTTTCATCAATACTTGTAAAATTACGAAACACGATTTAAAAATGCTAGAAACTTTTCGGTCAAATACATCGTATTTGAAAAATACGGGTTTTGCTACAAATCCAAAACTTTTACTAAATTATATATCTCGTTAAGTGTATGTTTTTCGAAATTATTTATGGAACAAAAAATGTGAAATACTTTGTTTTATAAAAAATACGTCGTTCCCGATAAGTTTTAGTTCTAAAAAAAATTAGATGTATGTTTTCTGAAATGGTTTTACCGTCCGCATATTGCTCCTCTCTGGCGGAAGACATCAAGTTACAGACAGACAGTTCTATTCTAGTGTCATTTGTCAAGGGGTGGGAAAAAACCTGTTTTTTCTGCATCGAAAGAGCCGTCATAACCCTCAGTAGAGTAATTCAGTTCAGAGATACAGCT
This sequence comes from Catonia carolina, assembly GCA_035578175.1. Classification (NCBI taxonomy): domain Eukaryota; kingdom Metazoa; phylum Arthropoda; class Insecta; order Hemiptera; family Achilidae; genus Catonia; species Catonia carolina. The sequence goes on from JAQMRL010000002.1 coordinate 91,710,600, forward strand.
CGTTATAATTACAGTTCCTTTGTCAATTTACTTCCAAAATGAAATTCGTTTAGTCTTTTGCTTTTTTGGGCGTAATTCTTATTGATTTTATTTTAGAGCGGGGTGCTAATGTCAACGCTGATATTTTTAAAATAACTCTTAGAAATCTTTGTCGTGTACTCAAAAATAAGAGGCCAGAGAAACATTTAGTGAAAACCAGAACTTACAGGAATTAGAAGGGTTACTAAAGATTTATGGAATTCATTCAATATGTAGATATAACGATAATTGTTCTGTAAGGATCTCATGGCTTCAGCGACAATGTGAATCCTTTAAAATAATAATGAATAATATTTACATTAATATTTATCAATCTACTGTGTGTAATTTCTAATATTTTATTAAAATCATTAAATAATATGGTGACAAATTAAAATTAGTTATTCATTGAGATAAACCGGATTTATTCTGAACAATTACATCCTTGTAAATTTTTTCAGTCATTTTAATCATTCCTATTTAGTTTCATGATAAAGCCTATAAAGTTTAAAATAAGCCTTTTAGTTGGAAAACCTTAGGTAAAGCATAATTTGTACCATTATGAAGCAAACCTTCATCGTCTCGAATCACTCCATCAAAACCGTTAACGAAATCAATCAACGCCAAATATAATAATGTAAAAAATTAACATAAAGAAACTATGAAAACTTTGAGATAATCATTTTGTTCACTTTTATGAAAATGTATGCACATTATATTTATAAAAATAAAAATCAATATAGTTCACTATAATGTTGAATAATTTATGGCGAGAGAGATTGAAAGTTCTTACGTTAAAAATGGAGGTATAATCTAAACTTGTCTGACTAAAGATATACGTATACGGTTCACGTTACAAATTACACATTCTTTTCAGGTTACTTATATGTACGTATATAGCCTATATAATACATACATTGTATGATACACTATACTATATGCAATGCAGTACATTCTATATAGTCTCTTAACCCCTGAGTGACAGGTAAAGAGGTAATCCATCTATATACTCTACCCCATCTACCTTCACCTTATATTTTTATATAAATACAGAGTATGTAACATATCACCCGACTACAAAATCCCCATAATCATATTCATACTTGATATGAATAACTTAGCAAAAATATACTATCAGTCGAACTAAAATAATGGCAAGTGTATAAAAAGTATAAGTGAATCCTGTAGCTGGTGACTATAAATTATTATGCATTTTCCAATCAATCTATTATTTATTATGTTAAAAGAATAATAATAGTAGTAAAGGAAACGCATTATCAGGAAGAAGAGTTATATTAGTTAAATAGCTTAGGAATAAGAATGGGCGTTGACTACCTCCTTAGTGCAGTCCTGTATGCTGATGATATGGATATGATGCTGGAGTGTGAGGATAATCTACAAAAAGCACTCTGCACACTAACCAAAAAGATGGAAGAATATAATATGAAGATAGCTATAAATAAGATAAAAGTCAGGGCATTGTTTGGAAAGACCCCAGTAAAGTCCAAAATAGTCCTTAATGGACATATACTGGGGCAAGTGAGCCACTATAAATACTTGGAACTGATGTCTCCTATGAATATGACTATGATGTGAAAAATAAACTAGGCTATATAAATTTGATCAGATATGTGGGACGATCCATAGGACACTGAGGTAAAAGACAAGACCCGAAACATGGTTAAAGTTTTATAAGACAGTGGCAGTATTCCAGCCTTGACATACGGCAGTGAAGCATGGGTGATGAGGAAAAGGGAAGAAAGAAACATCCAAACTACCGAAATGAAATTCTTAAAATTTGTCAAGGGTTGCACAAGACTAAACAGGATCAGAAATGAAGATGTAAGGCAAGAATTGGGAATTTTTCCACTCAACGAAAAAATAAAAATTGTATCATCCCAATCGCGCCCAATGGGTCAATCATTTAAATAGATGCCAGAAAGCCGCTTGCCTAGTGTAGCGAGAAGGTACAAACCAGTGGGAAATAGAGATATTGGCAGGCCAAAGAAAAGATGGGTGCCGGAACAGGTAGAAATACCTAACCCGTGAAAAGAAGAAGAAGAGGTAAATTGTATGGTCACCTGATGATAATGAGTTACTGCTAACTCAAAAGATGAATACTGACTCATTATGAGAAGCTTAAATCCACCAAAACTAATAGATGGATTGTTAGCACTGAAAATAACTTAATGGAGATAGATATACACAAATCTAAAAACGCAGATAGGAATATCTGTAGGAAGAAAATACAAAGTTTCAGGGGTTTTCAAGAAATGCCGAGGACGATTCGGGAAAGCAGGAAGTTGTTAGAAGAAATAAAATCTGCATTGACCCAACGAATGAAGAAACAAATCGTGAAGTGTTACCAACGTGAATTTCAGACGTCTATAAATAAATAAAAACAAGGAAATAATATATAGGCATAAAAAGAATAAATGTTTATATATCTCTGTAAACTCATAAAGATTTTTTTATTTGTTTCAGTCGGTGAGTGTCGTTTGAATTGTTAAGAATGAGATGGTGAAATGACCTGTTTGTGACTTGATTCTATTTTGTTATTGGTTCTAAAATTAAGATAAATGTGCTTTGTATCAGTTAGTAATGATGAATCGTTTACTGTCTGCTGAATGCAAATAGTTCACGTGGAGAATGTGTCAAAGATTATTCACGACGATTTCTCATAAAATAATTTTTCTCGTGTTTAAAGCCGCTTCAACATATTGGTAATTAATGACTACTTTGGGTTAATGAACGGTGTTTTTGAATGCAAAATAATTTTCCAGACTTTCTATTTCATAATCGAACCCGGTGAAATATAACAAATATATCTCATTAAACTAATTGCCATTTTACTTTAAAAACAACAGTATTCTTTATATTTACAATCATATTGATTCATTTTCTGTCCCAATTATTAAAATATTTTCTATTTAATTACGCGTACAAGATTACGTACCGTCCCTTTAAGATCTCCAACCTCCACTTTAGGTATGCCAAATTTAAAGCGTAGAAATATTCAAATAATAACTCTTTATCAAACTTAACAATCTTTACTTCATTTCATATATATTTTCATAATTACGACAATTTGTACCGTAATGAATAAATATTCTTTAAATGTATATCTATTTTTATAATTAGGAATGAATGTGATGACCTCCACCTCCTTTAGATCTCCAGGTCACACTCAATATTCCTACAAATTTCTTTAACAACTTACTAGCCGCCTAGCAACCCGATTTTGTTTATACCTTTTAATAAAATTAAATTATTTTTTAATATTTTATTTCCACCAGCTGGGTTTATTTACATTTACTTTAATAAGCCAAAATATAAACAGAACCAGCTGTAAAGCCAATTTCGTATCGCTACACCGGGACATCTACTTTGAAGTGTGGAACGAAACTAATACGCCACAGAGGTGGCCTGAATAATTTTTATACAATTTACACAAACGCATTCTAAGTAAAAATTATTTTTTCTTGAGCTGTCACTTTGTTTTGGTTGCTGTTATGTTGTTCCATCACACCAACAATTTTATTTTGACTTAAAAAAACTAAATCTTCTTAAGACTTTGCCACTATCTTAAAACAACACTATTTGTCATTTCTACCTTACTTTTTATTGATCTAATTCATACTAATTTTTTTGCTGTAATTAAATTCTATATAAAACTGAATTCTATAAAGATGGAATGAAATGAACTTAATTTCGTATAAAAATACAAAATATACAATTATTAAAAAACCGTTTTCTCTAATTGTTACCCTAATTATTCAAATCGAAACCTAACCAGAACTATGTGAATTATTAACAAAACAACATAAATAAATTTCGATTTTTAAATCAAAGCTTTTGTTATTTCAACCGTAGATATTTAGAACAGTTGGAAATGTATATGAAATTACAGACCAGTTGACTCAATTAATAATTGAATGAAGATTAAAATCGAATTGTATAAGTAAATAATTAAAATTAGTTCAAATTATAATGCAATAAGTATAATTCAAAAGTATTTTTTTTATTAAGGGTACTTGAAATTCAATATTAAATTCGCCATTTAAATTGACTAACTAATCCGATTTGATTCTGCTGATGTGTTTGGGGTTAGATTTAGCTGGGATGATGATGGCGGCGAGTTCTACACTAGTGGTTGGAGGGAGAGGACATTTTGAGGGATAAATAAGCGCCAAATAGGATAAGCCAACTCGGACGGTTTGCTTAAACCTACTAAACGTATGTAGTATATATTTGAGGGGATTATTGAGGCAGAGAATTAGTCAATATGAAAGTAAAATAAAAATTACCTGGAAATAGCAAATTAATATTTAACATACAGCAATTAACATCTACATCAATGAAATGTATTAATTACTTATATTATGTTTTCATTCTGCACCAACTTTAATTGTGATTAAAATTTAAAATGATGGCTACATTTTCAAAAATATAAAATAAACCAAAACGAGTAAATAGAGGATTAACTCATCATCCTTAACGAATAGGAGTTTTAATTATACAAACGAAGTCTTTTATAAATCTGTTTTATTACAGATGAAAATTTGAATCCATTCCTGTAGATATATATACAATATTTTACCACAAAAGAAAATCAATATTCAGTGTGTACTGTAAATATACTTTCTGTAAACTCAGTGTTGTATCAAAGTTATTACAGAAAATATTATTTTTAATATCATCTCCAGGCCTGCCCAATCAGTCACGTGGGGAAAAAATATAAATAACCTTCGACAAAAAAACTTTAAAAAGTAAAATAATAATATGTATTGGGCCCTTTGGATTTAATATAAGTTATAATATTTTGATCCAAGCGTCGTCACATCGGGTGACCGCTAAGTAAGAGAATAGAACTAACTTGTGTTACTTAGCGGTGTACCGACTTGACGAGCTTGAATCAAAATATACTACTTATATAAAAACTAAAGGTCCAATACATATTATTTGTTTTACTTTTAAATGTTTTTTTGTCGGGGTTTTAAATTGTTTAATTTTTGTTTCATGCTTTTTAAACTTTATAAATGACTTGTTCTGAGGGTATAGTATTTTATCGACCTACGGACGCTTTTTTTTATTGAATCATAGCTCTAAAACGCTCTCTATCAAAACACCTTTCAAATAAAATAACTAAATCAAAATCGGTTCATCCTTTCAGGAGCATTGCTTATGAACAATCAGTCAGTTAGTCAGGAGTCAACCAGGAGTCAGTAATAATTTTAAGGATCTTCGATTAGAGACGCTGCAAGATGACAATGTTATGACATTTATTTGTAACTAGGCCTAAGGTTGTTAATTGGTAACAATGTACTGTAATGGGTTACATTATTTTAATTCTTCTACACTCGATAAAACTTCATCAAACGACATATCATCCTCGTTGTCACTACTTAAATCATGTTCCAAATTTACAAGTTTTTCTACCTGAACTTTGCTCAAAGAATCTAAATCCCACTACATTTCTCCTTTTTTCCACTTGAACTGTACAGTTTTTCCACATATCCACCGATATTTTAGAAACCCCAATTTTCAAAAGTTTCCTTACTTCTTAGAGCTTAAATGTCTTATTATTTGTTGCTACATAATTCTTCACCTGAGGCCACACTAACTCAAAAGGATTCAGGTTATAAATGATGGACAGGTTACGATTAGTATATAGAAATGATAGCGGGTGACGGACATCAGCCATCCTGTTACATGTAGCGTAGACACAACAGATCCAACGTTACTTCGTGCAGTGTTTACAGTAGACCTCAGCTTAAAAGAAGTATACTATAGTTTTATTATCTATACTACTATATAAAATGGTAAAATGTTTTGTTGTGATAGCTATTTCCGGAGTTGTACTGACCCGATTTTAGTGAATTTGGTGTCGTTTAAAAGCGATTGCCATACAGATTTGCTAACAATTTCCAAATATTTGTTTTTTTCGAAAAATCCTACCAGAAATAAAAAAAAATAGGTAGCTATCTCCATAGCCGTTAAATTTATTGAATTGCAACCTTTACCAGCGAATTCCTAAACCCAGAAAACTAAAGAATTTCAGTTTCAAACCGTGCGCCATCGCATACTTTTTCAATTTGAAAAATAATTTTTATTATAAAACTGAACGAAAAGACACTGCCAGCCATTATGCTTTTCGTTAATTTCAGCTCCAGGGGCCATGGCATTTTCATTTAAAAGAATTCAGGTCCCTCCTTCCCTACAAAATTATTAAATCTCAAGGGCAAACATTTAAATTAGTCGGGTTAGATTTGCGCAAAAAATAATTTTCTCATGGACAATTATTTTTGGGTCTGTCAAGAAGCGGTAGGTCTCACAATCAATATATTTTAATAAGGACTGAAAACAAGACAAAGAATGTTGTGTATGAGGAGGTATTATATAATACTGTTGGCATTTTAACCGATGAAAATGTTATGGGGCTTTCAATCGGAAAAAATAATGTTTTCAGCAGAAACAAATTTACTTGATGAAAACGTTTTATCGTTTTTATTACCCGTGTGAAGCTGAGTGAGAGGTCGCTATTTATTTAGGTCCATGTTTGTTGTAAGTACAAAAATTTTAGTTAACGAAGCGAAGCAAGTACAGGTCCACTAGTTGTTTCATTTATAAGCAATTTCATTGGCCAGAAAAGACACGACTTTCTGTCTAGCAATCAATACACTTGGCGTAATTTAATTAATGCTTAACTATTTACGTTTCGTCCAGCTGAAAAAACAATGTTATGTTGAGAACTCCCTAAGGAACATTTGAAATTGACTTTTACATGAAGGTTCAAGAGCGTTTATCAGTTATGTGCATAATTTCCTTTGAATAACGTATTTTTGAAGGAGTAAAAAAAAACAAATAAAGTACTTTCAACAAAGTAGCCTGTCATAACATAACATGTTTTATAAATTAGTTATGAGCCGTTCATAACATCCAACGCTATTATAAAAATCTAGTCTTTGTTAATTATGTAACTATTTTTTAGTTAATTTACAATCATAACAGGTACAATTAATTATAATGAATAGTATTGGATGTATGTTAACAAAGAAAAGTAGTATCATGACACACTGCTAGTTGTATACGTGTTAGTTAAAAGTTAGTATAAATAAACGAATAAGAATTCTAAATCGGTAGTCAGTAATAATATTATGAGTTTCCATACACAAACACACTGGGGGCAAGTTGACTCTGTTCCGCTGACGGGCCAAGCTAGCGGGCGGTCTGTCAGATGAAATACCCTAAGGACCTACTTATTAAAGAGTAAAATATACCGCGCATTTCAGACTGGTCGATGAAATAAGAGGAAAAAATAAATCGAACGAAATCTATGGTAAGTCGTTTGTTAAGTAGCTATGGTTATATTTTTATAATATTATTGAAAGATTTCCATCACGGAACTCATTTATTTCTCCCTTCTTCAGTTTTATCTTTACTCAGTAATAATAATAATTATTATTATTGGTATTATTCTTTGTCTTTTCTCATCTCACCCTCTTTCTTATCTATATTTACTATTTACTTAAGAATTTTTTTGTAGCTTTCATCCTTATACGGATCAAAACAAAAAAGTAAATGTATATATAACTTCATTTCATTTTCTTCCGAGTCTGTTTGATGTGTGTTCGTTTCCTTTCCAAAAGAAATGAAGTTCTTCTACTCCGTTCTCAATTAAAGAAATGATTCTTTTTGCCCTAAGGTTGAGGATAAACGTCGCGTCGTGTTGGTGGTTGCTATGTAACTAAATGTTACTGCCCTACTTAAGTTTTTTTCATATCTTTTTTGTGTTATTTGTTTTAGCCGAGACAAAAATACTTTTAATTTTTTAAATTACAACCTAAAGAAATCTACGTTCAGATTTTTTAATGCTATATAAGTGATTCTTAAGTGTTTACTTTGTAAAATTACTTTATAATAATGCTTGAGAAAATTTAATTTAATGTAATGTGGAGTATACAATCGTATAAATGTAAGAAAATATATTATTTTATTAAAATTTAGATTAAATTTGAAATAAATTATTTAGAAATATTTTAGTGAGTGTTCTTTGAACAATGGAGAATGATTAAATTTTAAATTAAGTGTTCAGAAAGTTAAACACTGTAAGATTTGCAGATCTTTTTGCAGTAATTATTTACTTGGAATCAAGAAAATTGGTGATCAGAGATGAAAAATATAGAATGGTGCAGAATATCATGCAGGGAAAGGTTAAGTGCAGTAGAGCATAATAGTTACGGATTTATCGGGGCGGTATGGTGTGATTTCGGGTATCCTTTTTCGTTTCGTAATCGGTAAAACGCAAGTGGCCGTGATGGTAGCTAATGTTCTCCAATAATAAGACACTTGAAGAAGAAAGAAAACTTATGTACAAAAATTAACAAAAAAAGTATCTTATTAAATCAATAGCATCCGCAACAAATCACTACACATTCCTGATTGAATTTTTGAATAGTTGTTATCACTCCTGGCACAAAATAAAGTTCAAACCTAATATATTTTTATTAATTATATGGTCCAGCAATCGATACCGTGCTTAATAAGCATTTAAGTTTTAATGATCTGGTATCAGCGGCCTCTATTTGTAGTATCTGCTGAGTATTTGGTGTCCAACACTCTAAACCATTATAACTGGCAGAACCACGGTGATAAAAAAACTGGCAAAAAGTGCAATTAAATTTTAAAATGGCCTATTTTGATTTTTACCGAACAGCGTATTCCTCAAAGTGCATATAAGTCTTTGAAACCTTTTCAATTCAATTTCTTCAATTTGATTGCTTTCTTTTATTTTGATTGCTCAAAAGATATCACATCCTAAGTAAATAAACGAACGTAGGCAACCTGTTCGAAGGTTTTGTCATGCGTAACTATTGTGCTTCTGAGATAATCAGTACTTCTGAAGAGTGTTACCTTTATCTTCTCTAAAGTAATCATAAGGTTATTTTTCTCAGCAATTAAACTTAACAGGCTATATACAATGACCTCGTTGAAAAAAATTTCAAAGGAGTCGAGCTTGCAAAATCCTTTTGTTACTTTCAATAACCCTACTCACCAATGATAGTATCAATGTACAAATTAAACAGAATAGGTTACTTACGGCATCCGCATCGAACTCCTTGCAAAATCGTTCACTGTTACCACCTACTGTCTGTAGTTTAGGTTGTCAGCTAAAAGCTGGTTTGAATCTTTAGAGGTTTGACTAAGTAAAACGAAGAGTGAGGTGGTTTACCATTGTCTTCCTAACTGAGTTTAAAAGTGCCAGTTCCCCTGAAAAGTACGTATTTTCACTCTGCAAATGACACCTTCAATTCACTTACTACAGGTTCTGGCTGAATAATGAAATTTATTACTTTCAGAGGAGATAACTCTGATTAGTGTATTTTACACCTCTACCATTTTTGTACTTAAATGATTCAGTCATTTAATTGGCTGACCATATAATAAGAAACTGAGCTATTTTTTGTAGCCCTGTAACTAACAGATTGAGTGCAAATAATTATATACTCCACCTGTCTGTTACGGGCACTGTTTACTGTCTATAAAAAATTATTTTTATAAACTTTAATTTGTTAACCTTAATATTAGAAAAGTGACCTACTTTTTTTTGTATAGGGCCAATCTTACACTACATAAAAATACCTAAAACATACCTAGAAGCTCTTTTTGCAACCTACATTATTAGGATACGTTCACTGTTTCCTTTTCATTTTTGTTCTGTCCACCTGGTGTTCTATTTTTTGTCTTCATGAAAGGCCATAAAGTTAGTAATTAGATGTTTGAATTTGGTTCGATACATTATATTTTCTCGGTCTATTCTAGTTTTGTCAATAGTCTTTTGATTTCTTTAAACACGTATCCAACAACTTAGGTTTATTATTTAGTATCTCGGAAAATTGTTTTGTCAACCGTTTATCATTCATTCCAAACAGGTGTCAATAGAATTTAGTATTTTTTTCTAACTTATTATTGCTTTAATGAGTGGAAACCGAAATTACCGGTACCCAGGTAGGTGACCTTTCACCTGAAGAATGCGGAGTTCTGCCAAAGGCAGCTATTCTCCAAAACCTCTCGGCTCCTTTATATCCCATCCCGACTTGCTGTGGGATCACGATTTTTCACAACAAACCGTTGGTTCTTTATCAGCTGGATAACGTTATCTCAGCGTGATTCCTCTTCTTTCCACCCATATTTTCCTTTTTTTGGGTGACTTCTTTCGAGGCTAACGCAGCTGGGATTCTCTGGTGTTCATCACCTTCTGGATAAACTCCTCAATGGCCTTCCAGCTTTTCTCTTCTGGAATAATGAACTCTCCGAGATTTTCGGGAAAAATTGGGGACCCAAGCAGGAGTAGGGTCCCTAGAACCTCCCTGTCTAGCATCCATCTTCTGCAGTTGAAAATCGCATGTTCTGCGTCATCCTCTTCAGCCTCACAAATCAGACAGCTTGCTTCATCTGATCGTTTGAACCGGTGAAGATATGCCCGAAAGTTAACATGCCCTGTCGATGCCTGCATGAGGTAATAATCAATCTCGCCGTACCCTCTACTCAGCCATTTCTTGAGATCCGGAAGCAATCTATGTGTTCATCGACCGGACACATAGTTGTAATTGTTTCTATTAATCAATATGAACAAAATTATTGATATAATTATTAAATTATACACATATAAAAGAAGTTATTTTAAAAAAATTGCGAAAAACATATTGCAAATCTTTTTAAACTTTATTTAGTTGTTTAATAAATTATCTTTTTCGTTTTATAGTACTTGTTCAGGTTGTATACTCAAGGTGTAAATACACATGAACTGTATATATTCACCATGTTATAACCTATCACGTCCGTAACCTTGCTACTACCAGTGTGCCAATTCAACGACAAACATAGCGGTTTAGAATTTTAACTAATCTCTACTGTACTACAAGTGTATGCTGTAGATAGCGTACTATATTATAGATTCTATTATGAATAGACACGCTTTGTTATTCGTTTAGAGATTTATCCATGAATAAATTGTCTGAATTAAAAACAAAAAACTATTATTTCCAAGTATCACAATATTTTGTACAGACAATAGTTTATTTATTCATTCTTTTTTAAAATTTAATTACAAAATACAATACGTAATATTTTGTGATATGATAATATATATGACTTATCGATATGTCAGGGTACAATAAACATTTTAACAAACATTAAATACAAAACACAAATAAAATTGTTTAGAACATTGATTTGCTCCTTTAAGATTCTGTATCATATAAAAGGTAATATAAAATATTTGATTTTGGTTGTTTGTACGTACATATTATTTTGGTTTTGTTAATTTTAATACAATATTGATCTTTTAAATAATGTGTGCTGAAATTTTACGAGTTTAGCCAGAAAAGAAGCCCGAAATTTCGACTATCAATCTTAAAACAAATTGTATTGTAAACCTTTTCCGGGTTCTTTTAGGGAACTGGTTATTAAATTAATGAATCACCATTCCTTTTAATCGTTTAATGAGTAGATTTATTTATTACTGAATTAATAAATTACAATAAATGATTACGTTTATAACCACTGGTAAATTAAACTACTTGGACTAGATTGATTTTAAAATTTTATTACAAACTTAAAATCAACTAAACTTAAAGGGGAGACTGTATTTTGTATCCCACCAATGTTAAATTTGCTGCTTTTGGATACATTTTTCATAGGATTGGTGAAATATAGGGAATGAAACTTTACACACTTATATTTGCCGGGTTTCTCTAGCTACCCACATTTTTTTCAGTTTTACCTGTTGAACTATGAAACTCAAACAAAAATAACAAATAACATACAATTTTTTCTAAGGTTTTTCCACCTTACTATTTTTTGGAGCACTTAAAAAAGTCATAAAAATGTCGGTGTATGTGCATGTACAAGTTGATTAACTGGTAAAAATTTCAGCCTGGTAGATTTATCCTACAAAGACTACCATTTAACGGTTTCTGAAAAAAAGTACCTAAGTGTTAAACATCTAAATTTACGGAAAAAGGCAAAAAACAAAAAGGCACATATCAAAAACAAAAATGTACAAAAACAAGTTAATTCCCCATCAACAGTCGGTTAGAAAGCTGAACCAACAGCTAAGAATATTAAAAAACAGTGGTACAAACATTTAAAAAAACTAAAATTCCCTTTGCACTACAACAAGCAGTATAAAATTATTAAAAATATTCCATCATGGTGACATGATAATTTTTCTGGGTATACCTGATAAAAACTTAATTTTTTTCATTAAAATAATTTTTAGATGTAATTTAATGTTTTTCCTGGTAGGTCTAGGTATAAACAATTGAAAAACATAAAAAACCAAAAATCTAAATTTTCGATCAAGATCTCGTACTATCATACTTAACTAAACAGAAAATATGGCCATGTACAAACAAATAATTACTGAACGAATCCTACTTACAATTTTAACAATAGAACAACTATTTTCCCGTAACATATTATGTTCAACGCCCATGTTGGTTAAAATAACTAGTTTTACCACACTATATCCAAAACCGATTCACTAGGAAATTCAATCGGCATTCATCAACATACCTTGCACTTAAACTAAGAGGACAACACAGGTGAATAAATCTATAAAGTTCCTTTATTGGAGATTTTCTCGGATCATGTCATGTAAAACTAAACCCGATCTTCTTACTATTTGATACAAGGATAAATTGTAAAATTTTCGACAATTTATAAAAAGTAGAGTAATTTTTCGGACTTAGTTTTTAGTTTTGCTTTTTGTACGTTCTTAGAGTGAAATTTTACAAAAGAGTAAATATACGCGGTTCTAATCACGGACGACTTCTCTATTGAGACAAATAGTGAATGATTTATAAACTTATAAAAATTATATAGTAGGTGAAATTTATGTCAATAAATTATGACTATAGGATTCGTGGTACAATACATGGAAATCTGAAGGGAAGGGCTTAAACTGGCACATTAATGAAGTTTTATAAGACAGTGGCTGATACGGCAATACGGACATACGTCAGTGAGGTCTGGGTGTGGAAGAAGAAATATGAAAATTCCATTCAGTCGGTAGAGATGCTTCTTGAGATGTGCTGGGGCTGTAATAGACTGGATCGGTTCAGAAATGAGAATATACAGCTATAGTTAGATGTTTGTTCTCTTAAGGAGACAATAAATGGAATACGTTGGAAATTGACCGATCCTCTTGAAAGAATGTCTCTACACAGTTTTCCTAGATTAGTCAAAAGTTACAGGGTGATTGAAGGGCGTGATCCGGGGAACCAGTGGCTAGGTGGTTACCGAAACAGGTCTTGGGACCAAATCCTTAATTGGTGAAGTGGAAGAAGAAGAACTATGATTATTAATAAAATTATTGGTAAATAGCAAATTAAGGAGTCAAATATATTGTAGTCGATACTGGTTCAACTCAACTCACCAAGGTACTGTCTTAGGAAGCATTTGTATAACATGGGGATGTTTGGTGATTTTGCGGAGCGTAAAATGTGTGGAGAGGACTAATATCAAGTGATTGAAAGCATTCGATCATTGGACAAATTAATTTAGAGGACAATCTTCCACAGAAAGATTTGGTGAACAGGCTCCTAAAATTTATATAAGGGAGGGTTTTGTTTGCTGAGTGACTATAGAGGGATGGGGTAAAATAATAGGCTATCTAGAGCATCAGTGTTAAGGGACTGAAAGGACCGCCTCATCCATCTTTTACAATCTGTAATCTGTACTCTTGAGATTTTAAGCAGCTTTTCGGCTGATCGTTTCAACTAAAGTTATCGAGTGGAAAAAATATATTCTGTAAACAAAACTTGTAAAAAATTAAGTCACCCACCATTAATGAAGACCATAAATTTTAATTCAACATGGCAATGCTGGTACAGTAGTACTAATTTATTTTTATTAAATAGAATGAATAAAAGGTATGTGTTTTAATTAATAGGTAAATTAAATAGGAAATAAATATTAGTTGGAACCATCTGTCGTGAAGGGTACTACGCTACGATCAGAGGTTGTGGTATGAGTCAAAATATGTTTTGGATTGCGTGCAATACGGTGTATATATGAAATTAGGGGGAGGCGGAAGAAGTACAGCAATGGGCAACGAGCATGAGTAATGGTAGAAACAGGGCAGCCAAGAAATACCCATTACTCATTGCTCTCTATATATTGGCTCGGAATTCATTAAAACTTTCCAAACCTAACTAGAAGGGGTATACAAACAGAAATCTCTATGAGAATTGTGAATTGTATGTTCCACCTTGTACAAGCTAACCTCTATTGAGATCAGTTAAAAAATTGCTGGTGGTTTGTGAATCCATTTATTTGAAACTACTACATCACTTAAATTACTTAATTTCAGCACACATACCTTTCCAATAGTTTTTCAGGAAAACCACGTTGTTTAACATGGATGTGATACTTAATTACAAATTTATCTCTAAAGCTATCAAGTTATTTTATAACCGTAAAACTATAATTTTAAAAACAGTATTCAACTATAGTTTTCAGTTCTACAAATTACGCTTCAACTACTAATAAATGATCTTAGTATAATGTAAAATTATTTACTATATATGTACGACGTGTCAAATTTTAATTATTACAAGATAAATAATATAGTACAAAAAGTACAGCAATTAAACATTTTTGACAAAACTGCTTAGCTTGACAAAGGAGTTGAGCATACAAAAATTGATACAAAGTAACATACTTATAAAAAAAACATGACAAGTATATAGGCCTAAGGATCAAAAATAACTGACGTAAAACAAAAAAACAAAATTTACAGAAGGTACGAGTATATTCCAGTGAATAAACCAGAGTGAACTCAAAAAATTAAAGAACATAAAGCATTAACAAGAAGTTGCAGCAAAACAAACATGAAAAAAATCTTGTGTGAACGATTCGCACGACTTTCTCTTGCCAATGAAAATAATGGATGGTATAACTTATGTTTAATCATTAGTAAACAATATAAAATAAAAAATAACCTAATTTTAATCATGAGTAAATGACGAAAAATGAAGATCTACCGCTAGTTCAACCTTTACCAGGGTAATTTTACAATTCTTCCGTAAAATGCATATTGTTGGAATTTAAAAAATCAATTTTTACCACAAGAGCACAGCCTCTCAGAATTGCAGAAGAAATGGCGCTTACCTTACCTTGTAGAACATAAAATTGTGTAAATTAGACAATTTAAAAAAATCCTATCAGCCGTTTTTGAGGAAATCAAAAAAAGTGAAAAAACGAAAAAACTACTACTCCCAGTTGACCGATTTTGATTAAAGGGTTCTCTTCGGGTCTCCTAAGGATAATTAATTAAAGTTCTATGTCTTAACTTCGTACGATTATCCGTTCTTAATATATGTGTTCACACACAGAGATAAAATTGTTGAACATATGTTTTTTGGGTTCATCGGAAAAACTTGTATTTCCGGTGAAACGTCGATTTCAAAAAATCGACATTAAAACAATACTTTCTTTCCATATATTCAGATAAGGCAAGTAAAAGATAAAAGTATTTTGGTTCAAGGTGAAATGTACCAGCTAAATTTTGTGGATAATACTGATTATGAATAGTACCAAAATTATTTGAATTAACTTTTTAATTATTTTTTAAAATCTTCTAATTCTTTAAATATTTAATAAAGATATTAGACGTAAGTAAAGTATAAAAAATAAATAACTTTTTGCAGTAGTGTTGGTATAATCAACTTATAATTTCTATATCTGTTAGATTTTATTGCAAGTACATCCACGGATGTAAACAATTAAATTCTACGATGTACATTTTATAGTAAATAAGAAGATTTAAATTCACTACTGATTTACTGTGTCAACATCATTACAGTTTAAAAGTTTATCTTGAATTCGTTTTACATATATTTAATAGAGTGGTAGGATATTATTATTTTACTACATCAACAACAAAGCACCTCTAGATTTTATTATGAGGATCTACATGTATGCAGAAGAAGCGGTAGAGAGTAGAAAAAGAAAGAATTACTGTGGTCTGTTCGTTGAACTGATTTTATTATGCTGATAATAAATTAGACCGCGTCCTATCACATCTTCTATAAGTGAAGTTGAATTCATGTTGAAGTCTTGTGGAGGTGGCGTTATATGTAGAACATTATATAGAGTACGTATATAAGTTTGAGAAGATTGTAACCGCGTAGCGTGTAATAATAACGATAACTACTGGGATTAGATGAGATAGAAACCCGTTCTACGAGACAAGTGTATATTACGGATCGGATAGGACGACTCCGGTCAAAACCACTTTTTTTATAACCGGTACTTCAATATTCATCCTCTCATCAATTACTACTTTGTCTTCATTTTCGTAGACATGAAGGAATGAATTTTTATAGAGTAGGTTCAAACATATAATATACTAATCAATAGAACTAATTACTGTTAGAACTCTAAATAATAATAGTACAGTATTACTTGAGAAAAAAATTTATTTTGTTGTCGTTTCCCACAACGATATTTTCTTAGTGAGCAAATTAAGGAAGATCCTGAAATGTAGTCCTGTGCAGGCAAATACATGTAAAAGAAACAAATTTATGTTGATGGAGTATAACAAATACCTTTTATTACTAACAAGTAAATAATTAAATGGTTGTTAATCATTAATTTCTTTTACTTACTAACAAATTATATTATCGACAAGGTAATAGATTAACTAACGTCTTTAATGTAATTTGTATTCCCACAGGAACAAAATATGAATGTATTAAACTAACTAAAAGAATAGTCACCAATAAAAATCTTAGATAAATACAATAAATAAATAAAAATATATTTATTTATATTTCCTTTATAATTTCTTAATAAATTTTAAAATCTACAGTTATTTGATTTGAAATATGAACAATTCCTTAGAATCCTATACGGCAATACAATTTTTCCTGAAATATTAAAACTCTGTTCATCAACGAAAGAATGAAAATTACTTATAATAATTTATTGGAATATAATTATATTATCTGACAAGTGAAAAATATCTTATACGAAATAAGTTATGTATTACTAATAATCTCAATAACAGAATTTCTAATACATCAATACATCTAATGATTACCTTTACTCTTTAAAAATTCCAAAGAAGGTCAACCTATAAAACAGTGTGATTTTCTGAACTCATTTTGTAGTGTACAAATCTTTAATGCAGAAAAATCTACAACATATTCTGGTAGAAAAAACAATTAGTGCCATCTCTGTGGCTCAGGAGTTAGGGTGCTAGACTGCGCTGCACACTGCAAAATGTCCAAGGTTCGATTCTAGGCTAGGGTCTGAAAGTATAACTCGTTAAATTATAAATTTCTGAGAGAACAAAATGTTTTTGCTGGCTGTAAGCTGCGAAAGTTCTATGAACTTTTGCATAAGGTAGACTTGGAATGAGTTTTAATTTATTAGCTTTAATGGAATGTTTTTAGTGAAAGCTATTAGAGAGGTCCTAAATATCGCATCTTACAATAATCATGCAGGAGAAGATAAAGGGCAAAAAATGTTGCCGTTTGATAAAATGATAAAAAAATAAATGTTGACAGACGTCGTCGGGTATCCTGGTTGGAGAGTCTGAGAGACTGGTTTCGTTGCAGTAATACGAAACTGTTCCATGCTGCAGTTAATAAGGTTCGCATAATGATGATGATTTCCAACCTCCGATAGGAGAGGGAATTCAAGAAGAAGTTAAAGCTAGTGGGAAATTTCGTTGAAACAAAAGCAAGTGATATGGGCTAAAATAATGACTTTGTAGTTGCCAATAACCAAAGTATTAATGCAACTTTAAACAAAGTATACTAAATAAACAAAAACGTAATAAGTTCATGGTTCAAGAAACCCCGAAATAAATAGACTTGGACGGATATGAAATCTTATTACTTTGAAATGGATTTGTAAGATTTACTCTAGAATAAATAACACTAATTGTCGATATCCTTGTCGTTAGACTTTAAGTCATACTTTAGTCTTTTTGATGTTACAGTACAGCCTAGTTATGTTTTTCACACATGTAAATGACAAAAACTTTTAATTTTAAATTTGAAAAGAAAAATTTCTTACTAAAAAAAGGTCATTCTGATTACATTAAACGAATATTTCATTAAATATTCCTTTATGTATTAAATATTCGTTTACAAAAAAATCTTGATTAAAGATTCTGGGAACTAGATCCTTTAATCATTGCAAATGATTCGAAATTTCATTTTTCTTTATTTTATTTTTTATATAAATATTTTAATTTTTAATCAGTTACTACAAATGTTGACATTCCCATGTGGGGATGACTCATCTTAAAATATTTAAATACCATACTATACAATTAAAATGTAGAAAGCAGCCCCATTAATGCCCGAAATAACTTTTTTTATTGAAAAACTTTGTCCTTCTTGAATACTACTCTATATATGCTATATATACAATACATACTAAAATTTTCGGTGAAAAATTATATTTAAGCCCTTTTTTCAGCTGTATGATTTATCATACGCTAGGCACTTAGGAGTATTCCATGAATTTTCTCTGGATATGATAACTCATACGCTGGGAATAATCTATGTTACTGCAAAAAAACAACAAACAGTTCTTACATTGAAAAAGAATTTTATTGATTACATGTTACAATACTTTCAGGAGTAATGATAATTTTTGATAAAAAAATGATGAAATTTACTTCGTATGATATTTTACAAAACAGCTTTCAGGATGCAAGCCTATATTACATTTTACGCATCGAAATTTAGTACACTTTCCGCATGAACCACAGCGTCGTTGGGTGCTTTCCTTATCAACGAGGTGATTTAGCTCATCATATCGACATTCTTTCAGCCCTTGAGAAATCTTCTTTGGTCTCACTTCTCTTGGTCTTTCTATGTCAGGTGCAGCAAGTAGTGCTAATGTAATACGCCGAGTAAAATCCAGAAGAGGCATGGTTTTATACAATTTCCTGTACAGGAGCCAAATATTGACAACTGATCCATTCAAGCAAAATCTAAATATTGGCCAATACCATTTTCTTGAACGTATTCTTATACGATAGGTCCCTCTGTGCTGATCAAAAAGATCTACTCCTCCCATGCCTCTGTTATAATATTTTACAACAGTTGGCTGAACAACCGAGATTCGTTTTTTGTCTTTGCTACTATATCTTGAACAAGACCCATGTGACAGAACGATATTGTCATCAGTCATATTTGTAGCCATTGTGACCTGACTGTTGTCTTGCCACTTCACCAGAGTTATCATTTTATCCTTGTCCTGGAGAACGTGGTAGGAGCCCCGTGCTTCCTTTTTTAAGTTTTTTAATGGAGCTTTAGAAATTCTGTCTTCTCGAATTGTTCCTATAATATATATATCATTTTTTGTCATGGTCTCTAAAAGAGGCATAGAATTAAAATAGTTGTCCACAAAAACAATACTTTTAGGTGGCACAAAGTTCAGACACAGTTTTTCTGTTACAGACGCTCCAAGAGTTTTTCCCTGACTACAATCTCCCTTGCCAGTATATGGAGAAAACTGCACCACATATCCTTCGGGGGAGGCCAAGCACCAAATTTTATACCCGTATCGGATAGGCTTACCTCTTATGTATTGTTTCATTGGGTTATGTCCATAGTAGGGTTCCATTGCTTCATCGAGGGAGAAAGCACTGCCAAGTGGCTGTAATAAAGTTTTAAATTTATCATTCAAATGCGTTATTATTGGTCGAACTTTATACATTTTATCCGTTTGATCAATGCAGTCATTATCGTTAAAATGTAAAAATCTGTGAATTTCTTCGAAACGGTTTCTAGTCATTGATTTGGCAACCAAATGATTATAAACATCACTTTTAGTTTCCCAAAACATCCTTCGACACGGTAATTTGTTGTAACCTGACAGTATAAGTATACCAAAATAAATATATATCTCTTCAACAGAGAGCTGAAATGAGTGAAATCCCTTGGACACAGCATACTTCACAGACTCTTTACATATATGTTCCATGATATCATCATTAAAAACTATTCTAAATAAATCAACAGGATTCAAATTGTTTTTCTGTATTTCAGAACAGAAATTAGGTATGCTTAAATATTTTTCTAGACATGTTTTCGACTGATTAGTACTTTCAGCTTTCAGCAGTTTTGATTCCCAGTGGTAGCTAACTGGATCGTTTCGCTTTCTCTTTCTGTTTGGAAATTTTGTAGGCCTAAGTTTATTTTGTTCATTTTCAATGGAAATTATATTTTGTGGTTTCAGTGGTATCTCAGAAATTGGTGGCCTAGGAATTATCTCACATGTATGAGCTTCTTCGTTGTCTAGCGGGGTTTCCAACCGATTATCTTCATATGGTAAAAGATCGCATTTCTGAGAAGTGGAAAATTCTTTACTTTTAGTTACTAACCTGATTTCTGCTCTTTCGCGTAGTACACCTTTACCTAAGCTCATGAACGCTGCAGTGCTTTCATCATCGCTTGGAGCATCATCACGGTCACTATCGTTTCCATCTGATAGTGGCATTAAAATTAAATCTATGTCCGTAGCTTTGTCCACTAGTTCTGTGATTTCTGTGTGGTCTTCAGAGTCAAGCTCCTCCGTAAGCCATGAAAGGATATCTTCAGCAGTTGCACTGAAAAGAAAAAGATTACAGATAAAACAAAAAATAAATTTGGTACTTTTAACACTAGCATTATAGTGTGGAATAATGTAAAATTTCTAAAGTAGGGATGAATTATAAGTAGAAAGGTGAAAATTGGTAGTGTCAGTATAATTTGTACAAACTATATTTAGGCACAACACTATATTTTGATATTAGAAAACAAAAGAAATACTCACATATAAATAAATAATTAAAAAAACCTTTTACTGAACTACAATATTTTGAAAACTAGCTTTTGATTGAATCATGAACCATCAACAAATAAACAAAATAAGACTGCAATGTAATACGCAACAATGCACTCATTATTGCCCAGTGTATGATAAATCATACACAAATTTCAGAACAATGGTGTGTGTGTAAATACGGATGGAATTGTAATTTTCTTCTTTTTTTTTAAATATTAATTATGTACATCTGTAATTGGTGTTACAGAAAATTAGTTGATAAAGGTGCTTAAATTATAAAAATAACCAAAAAAGTATACTAACCTCCTTGCCATGTTAGCTTCACCAGAGCGGCTTCACAAAATTCAATATGGCTGATTAACAGCTGTAAAGATGGTAAAATCAATGCTGCCAACATAAGAACTTATCTCTTCTGCATCAAACAAAGTATTATTTAAACTAATCAGATGAAAACTGACCGCATGACAATAAAATATGTTCGTTCATGTAAAGCGTATGATTAATCATACGCCGAGCATTAATGGGTTAAACTATGTAACGAAATAAAAATCAAAACAGAGCTTTCATAAGTAAGGTATTATATTTATACACTTATACTGCCATTTTAATCGTTTATACGTTTGTGTAATTGAGACAATCGTTAACAGACCATTCGTACATAAAATTGCGATTCAGCAATACTCTATCTAACTCCATCAATCTTCAAGCTCACAATATTATATTGCGCATAGTACAGTTGGAAATTCTGAAAATGGAAATATAATTCTAAAAAACAATACGTTGATATTTATTTATTTATTATTTAAACAAGTAATAATATCTTACAGAGTTTGAAGTTGTAACAATTTAAATTTAATTCATGTTGAAATAGAAGAGTATAATGAACAATATAATGAACATTGTAGTACAAAATGTATTTTATAAATAATGTATATGGAATTTATTATATATTTATTGTTTTAATGGGCGCAGAATGTACTATTGTTGCATTCAATTCCTTTGTATAACGTAATATATCGAACGATAGTATATAAAATATGGACCTAAAACAAAGTATGATGAAAGAACCGTCATCATAATAATTATGTAAAAGCTTATTAATTTTATTATAAAATAACTTTCAACTAGATACATGTATTCTGTTATAGTTATACAAACAAGCTTCATCAAACTACAAGTACATTGCAGTAATCATTGTTGTTATAATTATACATAACAACGGCCATCTAAGTTGACATTCACTGTTGGTATCAAAGAACTTAACTAAGTTAGCCTTAAAACCAAGTTGGTTATTGTGTTAAAACTTTGTTCATATATACACAATGCGGTCCATAATATAAATTATCCCATACAGTATAGTTTATTAATTAATCAATACTAATTACTAATTTATCTGAAAAGTGATTTGCTTTAAGCTTCCTAATTAGCCTGCAAAACCCACAAAATAATAAGTAAATCATAAAAATGAATCGAGGGAAATAAAATTAATTTTATTAATGAACGCGTTCCTTGTGAAACGATAGAGTGATTGACAATAAAATGTAAGGTCTCCAGTTGAATTCTTCCCCAGGTTCGAGTAATTTTACCATTGTTACTGCCCTCTTCTTCTTTTTCTTCTTCAGGTTCCTTTCCGCTCCGAATGTTGGCGACCATCATAGCAATTTTATTTTTGTTTTTTACACTGCTGGAAAGCACTTCTGAGATTTTTCTATACCGAGTTCTCAAATTTCAAAGCCACAACGTCCTTCTTTTCCCAGGATCACTTTGTCCATACATTTTTCCCTGCAGAACAGCTTTAAGTAACGAATATCTAGATTGATTTCTTATGATGACTGCTGTTTTACTCATTGCAACCGCTAATAAAAAATTAGTTGATAGGTGGAAATAAAAACCAATTATTTACGAAAAAATTTAACTCATCTAATTACTTATTACTAATTTTTATACGATCGCCCTATAACGGTAACAGAATCACATATTATAATGAAAATTAACGTACTTCTTTATTCAGGCAATTTAATTGTACTTGGTCAGAATAATCAAACTGCTAAGGTATGTAGGAGAATTTGTTTAGTTTGCAAAGCTTCAGTGTGGATTTAATCCAGTTTTTAAAAATATAAAATTCCAATAAATTTGACGTCCAACCCTTTGTACTAACTTAGGGCACGGAGTACGTAGATGTCATTAGCTTTTAAGTCACTGAACATATTACGAACGTCACAAACAACACTAGAAAGAATGAAGCTTGGAATAATTTCATGATAATAATTTCAATGATTGTGGGTAAAGAAGGAGATAAGATAAATGGAATTGGGATAGTCATATGATCAAGTACAACATCATTACGTAGAAAACCAAAATGAGCGTTGTCAAGACAAATGAGCGTAGTTGTTGTGACAAGACAAGACAAGGTGAACAAGAAGAATAATTGAGTGGCGGCCTAGAAAGTACAGGAGAAGTGCTGGACGGCGTGAAATGTGGTTTGATGATTTCTGAATAAATCTAGGGGATAAGTGGCACACAGTTTTGGATGAAAAGAACATGGGGGCTCATGTCCAGGAACGGACCAGGAGAAAAGGTTATTAAAGAGAGAGAAAGAATTCGTGGAAATAAGTTTCTGGTGAAAACGTTGTTAGTCGACCAAGTTATATCGAGTTAAGAGAATATAAATTTTGAAGAAAATTTACAGGAAATATTTACTAATTGAAAATAAGACAAATTGAAAAGAAGGACGGCTCATCAGCAAACAGGGGAGAGTTGGCCACCTCAAAAGATTTGGCTATGAATTTGAGGTAGACCGAAAAAATGAGGACGAGTTAGAAAATAGTGGATGATTATCATTTATTATGGAGAACCGGTGTATAAAGGGTGATCGGGATGAGTGGAGTTTTAGTTTTCGAAAGATGGCCCAGATGCTATAGAACAACCGACTTAATTCTTATTCCTTTTAATAGATAAGAATTCAAATAGAACCACTGTTCAATAGAAGAAAAAATAATATTGGTTATCTGAAAGCATTCGTATTTTATAAATTGCTAACTAAATTTTTTCAAAAGAAAAAATTGAAGAAGATTGCGTCTACCATCCATGATTTAAAAAAACATAAAATTCCTGAGAAAATTTTTGAAAAAAAATTGTTTTTGTTAGGAATAAATGTTCAAAATGTTGTAAAAAGATCTTCAGTCAAGGTCGAAGATTATTGTCTAGAATTCATTTAAAACCAAAAACAGTACAAAAATTACGGCAGTGAATATTTTTTACTGCATTATTATTTAATAATTAATATCAGATTTCAACTAATTAGAAAATACATGTGTAAAGGTTATTTTATTGACGCTTTAAACTACGAAAATCTTAAAATTCATAGTTTAATTTGAATAACGTCAATTTTTCAAAAACTGAGTCAAATTTAATAACAACCCTATCAATCTTTTATAATTTCCCTTTTAAATGTAAATCGTTTAATAGTTTTTTTGGTCATTAAAACACTCAAAATTATAATGAAATAAATTGTTATTGAAAAATATTGAAGATTCCTTTTTTTATTTTATTTTCAATTTCCTGTTACCCGAATGATCACGTATGAAGCAAAGTAATAAAAAGTATAACAATTTTATCGAATTATTGATGATATATTTTATTAATATATGTGCATACAAATTAATCATTTAATATCGGAATGCACACCACAAGGTTGCTCTGTAACCGATTCCTCTAACCACCGACAAATAAAGTTAATTTAATTCTAGAATAGAGTAATAAAATTTTGGTCAATAGCTCGTAAATTATGAAAACATCTATTTAAGTGGTAACGGTAAGCATTGATATGTAACGATTCGTAATGTAGCCTGAAATATAATTTAAATTGCAAACGGGACGATTGCAAAGCAGGTACCGTGTTGTATTATGGACCAAGCTGCTGAGAGGGGTGGTAAAACAGCAATAGGGGGAAGGTGAAGAGAGTGTGAGTGAATGAAAGGAGAGGTTGATAGTTGGAGAAAATATTCCTGGTACAGTGTTCAGTTATTCTCTCTTTCTGTCATGAATAATTAAACCTAAGCTACGCAGAGAGACATTTTCTCTAACACCCCGTCAATTCCAACATTGCCTAACATTAACCCCTCTAGTACTTTAGTTTATTCCCTAAATAACACAAATGGAAAAAGAGATTGCGAAATAACACATTTTTACATCGCAATTTCCATTCACAGATGAGAAAAGTTAAATGACATTTATCGGGAGAGTAATGCACTTTAAATTAACCGATTGATTGATCTATGAATACCATATACATCAACTTTCAAAAATTTCTATTTTACAATAGGGAAACTCCATCGCAAAGGTGCAAAGACATGTTGACATATATATTTTAATAGAATTGCAATTATCTGTAAACTGTATAAACTAGTAACGATTCAAATTATTGATCAAGAGTATATTAAAACTAAAAAGTATAAATTAGATCAAGAAAGGAAAGAATGGATAACAATAAGGGAAACCTGTGTCCAGCAGTGGACGTAAAGGGCTTGTATTTGATTTAAATTACTGTTGATGATAAACGAGATCACATAATTTTTCAGTATACAGCTTTAACTGAACTTTTTGTGAACGCTAATATGCGTGCGGTGCAATCTGTTCACTTTAGAACAATAAGCAACCTCATGATCCAATGAGATGAGCTTGATATACGCGTATAAATGACGTGTAAATGAGGTGTAGTTTTGTACACTCAGACCGACCATTCCTGAGAAAGTATGTTTAATTGAACCCGACCATCAAAGAACACCGATAAATATTGTCTAGTATTTCAATTCGTATAGAGGTACTACCTTCACTGGTATTTGAACCGTGGAACTATTGTCTCCGTAAATCAGCTGTCAAACACCTGATTCACGGCGACAACTTTACGACTAGACCAACCAGGCTTTTACAAATATTAAAAAATAGGAAGCCGTAAAAAATGTTCTAGTTGTTCAAGATCATAAATAATTAGTTTCTTTGTTTCCAACTTGGATTTATGTGGTATTAACGCAATCAATATTGCCATGTAAGCAAGAGACAAAGATGTTTTTTAAATGCAGAAATGCTCGTTCCTTCTCATTTAGTCTTTTTTAAACTTTTTCTATTATTATTATTTACCCTTTCAGTTATTATTATTATTTCACACGTTTCTCAGGTGAGCTAATCCCGGTACAGTATCAGATTAAAAAAATTATATACGAAAATTTATCTTTCTTCATGTTCGATGTTTTAATTGAATAGTAGACCCTAACTTAAAGTAAATGATCTTTAAGATAGTGACTGTCCAAAATTTTGTATTCAAAAGGAAGTGTAGAAAAAAGTAGCATACGGTTATTTATTTACTAATAAATATTCTCTCCGTAATTTATTTATTCTGTAATTTATTATGAAAAGAAGCAATTTATGAAAAAGTGATTAATTTTATATCAAAATAAAAAACAAAATAATACAGTAGTATGTTAAATAAATAATAATACATAGGTAAATTTTGGGCATAAATAAATTTTAGATTATTGTTTTAATGATAAGTTTTGTATTAAATCTGTTTTACTAAGGTGAGTAATTTTCAATAAGTGTGCAAGTAATATTTTTTTGACACATTAATATAAAAAGGTGTGCTATAGTAACGAAATACTAATTGCGCAAAAATTGCTTTGCGAATTTTATGTCACAAAAAAATGGGCCCAGAAAAATTAAACTTCAATCATTTACCTATTATGTAAACAGAAAGCTGAAATGTTTGGTATGCATTTATGTAATTCAGCTAATCAATAATTAAATTTATTGTAATTTATAAGTGAATTAAATAAACTGTTCAAATTAAATTTCTGATAGAGTTCAAGGAAACTTTGATACGAAGAGTGTACTCACATACCGGGAAGAAATTCTACAGTAAAAAAGGAAGAGTTTAATGCATAAAGTAATGGAACATGTTAATAAAATAGTTCAGTTTAAAAAAATGAAGTGAATGCTAATCGTGATGATTCATTATTAAGAATAATGACTAAACATTTATAATTGCATTTATGCACGCAAACATAACTCACCTGAAAAGACAGTTATAAAAAAATAGAACATAAAACATTAACTTTTAAAATGGATAATAATACAATTAGAACACTAAACCTAGAATTGTATCGTAAAACCATAGAGAAAAAAATAAACAGGAATACAGTACTAAGTTTTTTTCTTTAATGACAGGATAAAGAAAAAATCAAAGTTTAGTTTAAATACGATTTCCTATGTAAATATGGTATAATTCTTATTCAGAGTAGTTTCTTTTAGACTAATAATTACACACGAGTATACTTTTATATTTCTTTGTAAATTGTTTTCAAAATTATAACTTTGACGTAACAAGCTGGAACCTAAAAAAATCAATTAATTAGAAGATGCTTTTATTATTATTTTCGCCTTGTTTAAACATTTTTCGCTTTCTCGAAATTAAATAGGGAGTATGCGAGTTAGTGATGACAACGAAACATTTCTCGTGATTTTATTCTTTCATGCCTCCGGAATTCTCAGTGCTTTCAATACAGCTTAATTTTGTAAACCCAATTTCATTATGTCTCTTATATGCAATCACAAACTGCAGAAATACAATTGAAAAAGTTTCAAACTAATAATTGAAAAGTTTTATACACCTTAAGGAAAACGGTGATCGGTAAAGTGCGAAAGAAGACTGTTTAAAGTTTTATAACACTTGTTCTACTAGTTTTATGGTGTGTTGAAACCTCTACCAGCTCAGCATATATCAGGGATATAAACTATTGAAATGAGATTATTAAAATATTTACAAATTTTTGATTTTTGAACCATTATAGCAATAAAGATATTATATTTACTGAAGTCACGAGATTGCCTTTTGCGTATGGATGGGCTATGAGGAAGAAAAGTAAACGTTTGATAGTGCTGCCAACCTCAACAGTGAGACACTACTCGTACATTTCACTACCTTACAGTTTCTACATACATTTTATAAGCTGTGGTTTATTCCGAGAAAATATTTTCTTCATAAACCTTATGAGAAATAAATGTGATCTGTAATATTGCCTATAGCTTAATTACATGACTAGAAATGTTTGATTTAGTGTAATTACCAGCTACCTTATTCCATTGGAACTAATTTTTTACTTATGAATCGCCCTCTTTACTATCGGTCACCGGCGCCTTCACTATCAGTGCCACTATTATCTATTAAACCGTTTAATTTTTTATGAGGTGTCAACAAAACTGTTGAAGAATAGCTTTTTCACGTCTTTAATTTCCTTCTTTATTTTTCGAATTGTGGAAAGAGAAACATCACAATAGTTAGCCACTCACTCATGACTTTTGTTAAGAGGCAGGGAAAGGATTTTTGTTTAGCTTCAACTTCACAACATTATTACACTGCTTATTACATTTCTTTCAACACTGTGAATAGTCTGCCCACGTTGTCGAGTGACTAACATTTCTGTTTACGGTATCAAACAGACCCCTCAAATTTGTTCAAATTTTCAAACCTAAATTTATTATAAATAAATTTTTAAATTTGTAAATTTTTTGTTCAAATTTGTTCAGGGGTCAAACAGACCCCTGATATTCGTACAGTTAACCTAAAAAAGATTCCGCGATATACTGTATATGGTCTGGGCATAGTATAAGGTTGTGTTTGTTGTACTGAAATTAAAGCAGTCGCGCATGCGCACTGATGATTTCCCCCCTTTATCCCTTGTTGCAAATAAAGGCAAACTCGAGACTCACGTAACTATAGTCATGAAGTTAAAGTGCCAAGGGTGATATCAACTATTCGGAAATACAAGCCGGAATGGTGTATTCATTTATAGCAGATTAACACCCAAATGGGTCCTTACTTACAAGCCAACTGGACAACGTGATATTGGGTGACCTGGAAATAGATGACTAACGCAACTTCTTTAAGAAATAACCGAGTACTACGTATTAAGTTGTATTATTAGTATTAAATAGTATTAAGTTGTATTTGAATTAGATACGCAGAATCTCTATTATTTAGGACGATGAAGTTTCGTATTGTTTAGGGTGATGAATCTTACCTAAAGTTGCTATTCCAGCTCTATGAAAAGGTGTAATTCATTCCATTTCCAGGGTTACAAACTTGACGTTTTAAATGAGGTCTCCGATCGTTATGAGTTGTGGCTATATATACTGCTATTTAAAATTTTGAGATGATAATTTCGATTGAATTACTTACCGTCTCGATGGAAACCTTGTAAAAAAAATTATAATGGTTTTTATGAATAATTTCTTAATATTGTATTTATTTTATTAAACATTATTTGATCTGTTTGCAAATACTACATATACAATATACAATGAACAGCCAAACAAAACAAATTATATATAACACTCACATCAGAGTATTACATGATATTCAAGATATTTCTAATGTCTCGGAGACATCTTCAGAACACACTACACAAATCACACAAAACACATATCACATAAAAAACAAATACGGTTGAAGACCACGTCAATTAATTAAATATGTTGTATACAACCATTCTACGCGCGACTATTCGACCGAATCTATTATTTTATTTATTTATTATTATTTTTTTATTATATTTTATTTATTTATTATTATTGTTAGTTTATTTTATTTATCTACAATCCATGTTAATATAGAACAACGATTAGCAAATTTGAAGTTTAAATTGTAAAATTTAGCATTTGAACAAACTTGTCGGTGCTCACACAAGTATTAAAATATATATTTGGTACGAGAATACTAACATAGTAGATAATGATTTATGTAATGATTCACATTTTTTGTCGTTCCTGATTTGTAGATGTAGTCTAACAAAATTATAAAAATGAAAACGGTTCGAAGTAATTTATACAATATATGGTTAATTCATAAGTAGGTAGGTTACGAATCAGTCTAAAAAATTAAATTATAAATGTTGCTACTAGAAGATGTTTGTTTACAAACATAAATTAATAATCTATGAGGTTTTATTTTTCTAGATTACCAATAAAATTTCAAAATAAAATTTCAGTTAAATTAGATCTAAATAACCGCCACTGTAAAATGACACTACTTTGTTTACGCATATGTACTCGGAAAATTGCGTTACAATGACAAAACCATGTAACATGTTAGGAAGATAGAACTGAATTTGATTACTCATCGGTATTCAATGAAACCCACATTGGTAATTAATAAAACGTTCCTATCATATTTAGAGAAGATTCTGTTTCATATCACAGTTAGTGTGCATAATTAGATTAGTTGTACAAAATATGTTCGTAAATGCAAAAAATTAACTCAGAAATAAACTTACTTTTGTTATTTATTTGTTGTATTTATTTTTTTAAATACATTTAGAATTGGAAGTTATAAGTATTCAATCAACTGACAAAAGTATTGTGCTAGAACACATTGATCTGACCCCTTTGTCTTTCTGAATTTACAGTACTTTAATTTTAGTGAAGGTACCTAATGATAATAAAAACTTTTAAAAATTAAAAATTCTGCAACTATTGTAAAAATATTATTCATCTATCTTACTCGTTTTGTGGCAGTAAGTAATCATACAATGCTAATAAAAATGGGCTTGTTTACATCGGCAAGAAAAAGTCGTGTGAGTGTTTACATCAATTTATTACTTTCTCTTTCCTTTAATGAATATTTATAGAGAAGAAAAATATACAGTTGTCATCTAGATTTGTGAAATCGAGTTTTCAACGGAAATACAACGGAAGTTTTCAGCCCCTGAACCAAGAAACCATGTTTTTAGCGATTGATCTATGTATGTGTCTCTGAGCAAAATATCTCAAGAATGGAATATCATATAAAGTTCAATCTTGGAACTGAAGCCAGGTACCACAAGCAGACGCGAAAAGAAAACTTTCATCAAAATCGGTCGGCGAAAGTAGTAGTTTGTTCGTGTGGATATTAATTTTCTTGAAATTTTCTCAAAATCATCTTTTAATTTTTTTTTTAATTGTCTTGTTAACTACATTTTTTATGCTCTAAAAGATAGGGTAAGTGCCATTCTGCTAAAATTTAGGGAGCGGGGGGTTGTGCTCTCGGGATAATAAATGTGTTTTATAAGATTGCGACCTTAGTATGCACTTTATGGAAAAAGTAGCCTTTAACAATAAAGTAGTAGGAAATTTAAAAACCTACAAATTTTATTTCAAGCATTTTTTCTACAACGCTTTGTTTAGCGTCAATCAGTAAGTTTCTGTATTGTGGTCATTAAAATCGGTAAAAATGGTATTTTTTTAAGAATACAGCCTTAGTATCCATTTAAGAACAATGTGTATACAATCAAAAGTATAAGAAATAAAAAAATACAACATTTATGTCATTAATTTTTCTACATAGTCTAATTTAGCGTCCATTAGTAATTTATTTTATTTTTCAGTTACACAATTTTGCATCATTTACTCATGATAAAAATTAGGTTATGTTTTTCATTTTACATTGTTTACTAATGATTAAATAAAGTAATATTTTTTATTATATATGTTGTCAAGAGAAAGTCATTTGATTGTTTCACGCCAGATTTCGTTTGCACATAATATTTAGATTAGGTGTACAAAATATGTTCCCAAATCCAAAAAATTAATTCAGAAATGTGTAGTTTGTTTAATATTGTCAACAGCTTGTTTAAAAATGACTACAGTGTTTTATGAAACTAGAACAATGATTTTTAACTTATGAAAAAGTTTTAGACCTAGCCGGGAATCTAAACTGAGACCTTCTGCTTAAAATACTGGCTACCAGTAGGCCTACACGGATTTGTCCAATAGAAAAATAATTTAATACAAATATAATAATAATTTAGCCACTTAAATGTAGTATTACGATAACCCACAAAGGATTTTTAAAATAAGTCTTTTTATTATTCCGCTCAGATGAAAGGAAAATTATTCAGTTATATTAGAAAACGAACAGTTGTCTGATTGATAGAAGGATCTTCTTGTTAGGCTTGTTATTGCTTTTAGAAAAACTGATTCAGAACTTCAATGATGTAATGATTCTTGGAAAACCAGATCAATAAGGTATAAAAATATCTGTGTTGTATCTTACAGCCATTTTTTTCGCATTAGTTCCTTTTTACTATTACACTGCAGAAAACTATAAAGCAGCTATACCATTTAGTGCAATTATATTAAGCTATTAGTTACTAATTATCCACTTTTTGTTTTTATGATATTGCATTATTTTTTATACAAAAACATATCGTTTATAAACTGTTAAAGTACGTACTAGCACTCAAATAAGAAGTGCCTTTCAAGTATACTAATGTAGTATTGTATTTATGTATCAAGTTCTGAAAATGTATGATATTTATTCAACTTCCTTTATATGTTTTACTCGATGGAAAAAATCGATAAATTTTTTAGACAAATCAACAAAATATTTAAAAATATTATTATATACATTTTTATCCAAAATAGACAATTCAAGAAAAGTAAACAAAATTATATTTTAAAATTTTGAACAATATACTAACATAATGTAATCAAACTTTACAACACAACGGAAATTTATGACATGATAAAATTAAAGAATAAAAGGCTGTGCCCTCTAAATGCCTCTTCTTATCAGTAAGAAAATAATAAATTTTAATTATCATTTTCTCTTGCCCTATAAGAATATATATAGGAAAGGAAAGTATTATTTACAAATACTTTTTTCGAAATCTAGATTTCATAGGATATACAACCAAATAAAAATACTAGGATTGACTTGAAATCCTAGTATTATCCTGAGTATCCTGAGATCATTATCAAAATTTCATGATAATTAACCATTTGGATAATATTACCACTACCACAGACGAAAAGTTTCAAAATTTGGAAACGTACCGTACAGATATAATAATTATAAAATTGACACTGAAGCAAATCTATTTTAATCACCTGATCATTTTTTTGAATTTTATTCATTTAAATTTTTTGGAGATATTTTGTTTATCATATACAGTGCGGTTTTTAATTTCTAAGCTACTACTTCTTATTCAATGTATTCTATGTTATTCTTGATTAGGTGTATTTGTATTATCAAATTTTTTCCTGTTCATTCTCTAATTTTTCAATTTCATTTTTATTGTTAAAATTCTTTAAATATCCACTAGATATTTAAAAAAAATATATGTTTTTTCCACGTCATTTATTTATTCAAAAAAATAGTTTAACTTTGGGATGGTTATTGTATAGTTTTGAAATAAAGAATAAAATTTTACAAAATTTGCACTTGGCATATGAATTAAATTAAAAATTAACCTGATAGGCAACGAAACCCGATTTTTATAGTGAAGTTACTCCAGTGGATATAATTTCCATCAATATATTATATTTTCAATATTCTTTTTAGTTAAGAAAATATTAACTGACTGTAAATAGCTCACTTTGTAGTTAGCACGAAAAGCTCTAAAGGCAATAAAAATAAATATACTTGTTTTGGCCGCCATTGTAACGTAGCGGTAGCATGCTAACCTACAACGTGGAGGTCCCAGGTTTGATCCCGTCTAGGTTCTGGAAGTTTTCACAAATAAAACCGACTGTTAAGTAACCCACCGTAGTTGCTAATAACCAAAATGTTGATGTGAAATTAATAATAAATTAAGAAGAAAAAAAATTGTATTTTTGTTCGTTTAAAGATATAAAATATGATATTTTATTTGGGAATTATTATTACGTCAGTAAACATCTGTTTGAAGAGCAAAGAAAAAATTTTACGAGGAAAAACGAAAAAATGTTGTACTTGGAGTCTCTACGCAGAGGATTTAAATATCTCATACTGAACCATATTGATCAGAGACCTCTATCGTTTGACGAATATTTTAGTGGTGAACCGAATATGACTTGCGAAAATTATCTTCTCAAAAATTATGAATTTATTTAAATCTAAGGTTAGAGATATGTGTAAATAATAAATAGAGCGTTTATTTTATTTTATTTTTGTATGAAATCATGTCGGTACTAAGCCTGATAAACAATTTACAGTCATAAAAGATGACAATGGAATTAGAAAAGGTTATGTCAGATGTCAATAAGAAGAATGAAAAAATATCGCAATAAAAATTGATACCGGTATGATTATTGTTATTATTTTTATTGTAACAACTGTTATTACTATTTTTATTGCAACAGAACGGCAGAAAGGAAAACGAGAAAGAGAGTACAACAAACAGAAAACTGAGTGAGCTCACCTTAACCTCCACCTCACCTGTTCTTTCCGCTCAATTTGTAGGGTCCATTAAATCCGAGAAAGGACAGCTCGGTCCAATTGCATTTGGCCTACCTCTCTACCTTGAGGCTTGACAGAAATTGACAACAAAACGGGTCTGGTTCCAATCTTATTCTTCTGCTTCTTATTCTTCTTCTACCTACCCCTTCTGGCTCAATACTTTTACTTCATTTTATCTCTCACCACCTCAACAAATGTACTTCCTTCTATCCACCTACCCACACAGCACCTCGCTTATAACACCCTCTGTTCTAAAATTCAATCAAATAATCCCGCACCAAAACAATAGCTACAAATTGGATTTTATTATTTATAAACAATGTTCCACTTTTTTTTGTATTCTTAACACGTTTTTTATTTATGTTACCTGGTGCTTATCGAACACGTTAAAACATCTACGCCTACATTTCAATCATAATAAAGATTTACTTTACTAAATAAGATTATTTATTTACGTTCTAGATAATAAACAACAGTTTATTTGTTCAAAATACATTACTTAATATATGATATTCATAAATAACCATAGTTTTCTTTTTAAAAAATCTTAAATAATAGTTAAATTTTATTTAATACCTATTAGTTTTCTTCTTTTTTTGTTTCAGTCTACTAGGACCACAGATTTTTTTCATTTTATCTACTTATATTTTCAACTGTGCAGGTTTGCATAATCAGCAAATATATTTACAATTTATTGTTTGTTACAACATTGACAGATGGCAGTTTAACCTGGGTGTGGAAGAATAATTATGAGAATTCCATTCGTTCCACAGAATTTCTCTTTTTAAGAAGCGTTAAGGGCTTTAGAAAACTGAACGTGTTTATAATGAAGCTTTACTGCGAGAATTACGTGTTGGGTTTCTTAGGAGAAGGTTATGGAGTACCACTAGAAATGTACAGATCGTCTTCAAAGAATTTATCCACAAAGGATTCCTAGACTAGCCAAACGTTGCAGACCAATTGGAAGGCGTGGTCCGGAGCGACCAGTGGCTAGATGGAAACCAGAACAGGTCTTGGAAAGTAATCCTTGAATGGTAGAAGAAGAAGACAATTTAAAATCATAGAGTATAATTTGTAATATTTTTTGTTGTCTGTTCATATTACTTTTTAAATAAATCTGTAGAACATTTATGTTGTGTTAAAGTGAGATAGTCATATGACATAATGTGATCGAGTCACACACCTGAACTTTCGACCATACTTTCGTACATTTTGTTAAAATATAATTATGTACTAGTAAATTAAACATTTTAAATCACTGGATATTTGAATTTTTTATTGATTTAGTTTTGCCTTGAGTACTTTCGTATTTTATCAACGATGTTCCTTATTTTGTTTTTGTAATCAATGATTTGTAAAGTAATTATTATTTAGTTGTAGTCGCTAATGATTTGTTGTTGATATTACCTTAAATAAATAAGTAAAAAATAAAATATAAAACAAAAAAGTCTTACTGCAATTTCAATTTCATATTGTTATTTTTATTACTTCTATTATTTTTTTAAGTTAGTTTAGTATCACTTTAACTTATTCAAATACATGTTTAAAAATGTATATCAAATTGTATTCAAATGATTGTGTCATATAATTATTATATATATATATTTTAAATTAAACTGCTCACTGTAATGTAAAATTATTAAGTAGGATTGTAAATATGGATACTATACACGATTAAGATCTAGCCCAAACAACTTGATTTCCCATATGTAATGCATATTATATTTACTATTAGGCCTACATATTTTCTAAGATTATTTTGGCTTATTAGACGTAATGTATATTATTTTCCGCGAAAATAAAGTTTATTTATTTTTATTACCATAATTAGGTCGCAGATAGCTAGAAATCAAACCCGGAACCTCTGTATTGCAGCGTATCACGCTAACCACTGGGCCACGAAGATGGCGTAAAAAAATATTTATATAACTAAATTTGCTCAGTAAACCGTTGAAAATTAAATATTTTATAAAAGTCTTGATCTAAGAGCTCAATAACCATATCTATTTTTTATAAGAATAAAAATAAGATTTAATTTTGTACAAAATTCTTCGAATTTTCACTGAGTGATGTTATCGTTAAAAGGAAAAAAATATTTAGGTACTTTTCTCACTCCTTACCTTTGTGTTAAAATAAATTTGTTTTGTAGCTTTTTACGGTAAATAAATAAAACACTTCTGTAAGACGATATTTATAAATATTCGTATATATTTAGATATTCAAATAATGTGTTCAAACTGTGCAAACAAGAACTTGTGGGCGTGACAACATCATTGTAAAAGATCAGAAACTTAATTTTAGATTTTAATTTTGAGAGTTGTTTAAAATAATCCTACACTCAAATTAGTAGCATTACGTTAGAAATTTCCTTGACATTTTTGAATAAATTTCCTGGAATTCAGTTGTACGAAAGCCAAATTATTTTCCATTTCAATTAATATTTTTCTCAGAAATAAAGCTTGCTTGACTGCTATCCTACAACGTACAGTCAAAACCATACACCAATTCTAATCAAAGTATAAAATCACTAACCTGAAGGAAATATTTTACAGCTTAGTCGAATTAAGTTAAGAATCATATAACATTATTACCTACCATATTCAGCGGTTGCGTGGGTTGTCACCTTTTTGAATAACTATGTTAGAGGTACTTGCAGACTGTTTTCGGAAAATAAACGGACTTCAATATTAAGCTTTATAATAACGTGCCCTACTGATTTAGCCATTGAGAGATACTAAATCAATAAAGTTTTTGTTTTATTGAAGTATATATTTTTACTATCAAAATTTAAGTTTCAGTAGAACACAGAAATTAATTATTTTTACTTCTCATTTACTTTATAAAACTTTACGTTTACAATTAATCATTGTGGTACAACTTCCTGTATTTTAATAGTATTGTTACGGTTCAGCTAAATTAGTTATTTATAAATTTCAATAATTAAAATAATATCAATTTGGAAAAATGAAAACAAATTATGGAAATTAAAATGTTTTTTTTGAAAGGGTGCTATACACTGAAGCGTAATTTCCGTATTAGAGATAATTTAACAGGTGGTGCAGAATTTATTGCCACAAGAGGTACACAGTGATACAAACTCCGGTAGGAACTATGGGTGTTTTTCCCAATTCAGATCAAGATATTTGTCCTGTATTTTCGCTTTGGGCGCCATAGTTGGTGGTTGGTGAGTTGGGTTGTCCCAAATCACTATATCATAAACTAATTGGTATGGATGGATTGTTTAGTTCATTGTTAAAATTTAATAAATAAAGCGGCTTGTTTTTTTTACTATCAAAATTTTTAAATCCTCTTGGAGGGTTTTATTGCTTATAGAAATCAGAACGCAATAAGGAAATACAAATAATTTGGACGAACGTACCGGGTGGCCGTTACGTTACTTTCTGTTGCTCCTCCGAAGAGCTGACACCAAACACCCACAGGCTTTCAAATAGTTTTGTAAAATAACATTTTGAAACGGAGGTTTAACTTAAATTTTGGGTTAGTGAACCAGAAGAGTAGTGTTTAACAATGGTTAAGTCTTAAACGTTTTGTACTCAATTGGTGCTTTGAAGTTATTCACGTAGTAAGCCAGAAGAGAAGATAGTACAC
The DNA here is from genome assembly GCA_035578175.1 of Catonia carolina. NCBI lineage: Eukaryota > Metazoa > Arthropoda > Insecta > Hemiptera > Achilidae > Catonia > Catonia carolina. The sequence goes on from JAQMRL010000002.1 coordinate 91,748,335, forward strand.
TACTCTCCCCTGGAAGATGGGAACACAATTCATTATCAGATGTGGATACCTTTAGCGTTGTAAGGTGAACGAAAGAAATTAAAATTAAAACATAACTATTACAACGAAAATGAATTAAATAAGTAGCATCTGTAACTTAACAGATTGAGGAACAGAATTGTGAGTTCAATTGTCATAGAATTTCTATTTCAAAAGAAATTTATTCAACTTTTCAACCATGGTAACAACAGTTTATTAATACTTCTTCAGATTATAAATCCTTACTATTAAAATATTTCTCCTAGTTATTTTTAAAGCTGATCATATTATAAAAGGTGACCTACTTCTGAAATCCTTACAGATTTTTCCCAACTTGGGTTACTCATATTTTAAGCGTAATTGTGTACTGCATAAAACGTATACAAAAAGCATGATTAATTTGGAAATTTTTTACTAGAAGAATACAGAAGTCTACAAACAATTTTTTTGTAACAATAGATTTCAAAAAATTGACGAAATTCTTAAGAAAATAAATTTTTAATAATTGCACTATTATTAAGCTGTCCTAATATCAAGAAATAGCGTTATAAGAAAAATAAAAACTGGTTTATAATTTTTTCTTAAGTACTTGTTTCCTTCTTTTCATCAATAGAATTTCCTGGTTATAATAATTTATTAAAACATCCGACGTATTACGTTATTCTTTTGGTGTAGAGTAATTATCATATTATCATTTCCTAACACAAATCTTTAAATATTGTCCGTTATGTTTACTTCAGTGTTGTTGCGGATGTGTGACCGACAAAGTGAGAATTTAGGACCTAAGGATATTTTGGAATTTAACAGACAGATGACAGGTACAACTGATTTTATAGTTGTTCATATTTGTAATAAAAAACTTTTTATTATTCTTTGAATTAAATGATTTATCAGAAAAAGGTACAATTAATCTTTAATTTTTGTTTTCATCGCGGACATGTCTTCGAGGACCACGCAAATGTCATCTCATGTGGGCTCGTTCTTTCTTCTCCAAAAGTTCTTCATCCTCTCCGACTGTTCGGCCCTCCTCTCATCGGCTCATTCAAACTGCCGGGCACTCTGGAATCCGATCGCCTAGCTTTGTTCTCAGGGTAGATATATTCGTTAGAAGCCGAATCCACGATATTACTATATTTGTTGGTTGATCAAAGTCCAGCGTTTTACAAGTAAAGTTGTGAGCCGTAGACGGTTTCATTTTAGTTCACTTAATACCCTTCATCGGATTAAGCTATTCAGTCGCACCATCGTGGAGACACACATCTTCAAGTCATTATTTTAGAAACTAAAATAAGATGTAAAGGGAAGGGTGTCCCTGAAGATGTCGAAACAGAAGCGGCCAATCTTTAATTTTATTATATTAAATAAAAAATAGAAAATTTTAGTGCATTTATTATTGTTTTATACCTCTCTGCCATATCATATTAATATTTATCTATTTAATAAATGTTCTTTTTAATTGAAATCGGGTAAATATTCCTAACTTATAATACAAAAATTAGTTTATATTTTTTCAAATAAATACACTTATATTTAGTTAACACTTGAATTTTAACCCCTATAATTAAGTTTAAGAATGTTAATTAGTGTAGTAAGACTGCATCTAACTTAATAACTCAATTGAGTCTTTTCTAATATCTCGGACTAACCATTGAATACTCTAGTAGTAATTTAAATCATATAATTTTCGCTATTTTTATAATTTTCGCTACATTTTTATAATTCAAGAAAGATTTTCGATTTATTGAATCGCTTCTTTATAAAAAATTACAAATTTTGATAACGTCCGTTCTTGGATTTAATTCTATATTTTTAATCGATTTAACAAAAGAGGTGGAAAATTCCGACTCAATTTCCTGCTCTAAAAATACTTTTCTTACGTATTTTCAGTCTGAACTCTGAGCTTTATAAGTTGAGTTTTCTTAAAATCTTACTTTTTGGTGTAGTTATTCGAATTTTTTAAACTTTGTTGTGTATTTATAATCTTTTATAAATTAACAATGAGTAAATAAATATGATGTAAAGACGTTGTAATATGACAAATTTACCGGACACCTGGAGTTGTTTATTTTTGAGTCTATTGAAATAAAAATAAACATCTCCAGCTGATTAAAATAAATACTTTAAAAATTATTCAATTTACATTAACAAAAATATTTTAAAAGAATTATTTATTTGGTTACTAGGCAACTAAGAAGAAGAAAAGATTTTGTAAAATATTTTAATGGGGGACAAGAGACCAAACCGAACGGGCGGGTCCCTCATTCGTTCATTAAAAATGGTTTTTTCTAAAATGATATACTCAACTAAATTGTTTTATTCTTATTTTATGTGTATATTTTGAGAAAGTTATTTCAGATTTATTAATTGATTGATAATACGTTGAATAGATTCATAACTTGATTGAGATTTAGTTGATTGCTGTTTGTGTTAACAAAAGTATTTTTTTTACAATTTGGCATACCCTCGTGGAGGAACTGAGAGGAGTAATTTAGTTTCTTTATAACGTTATAATACTTTATGTCTACTTGGGATACTTTAAGTCATCACCAAAGATTTGTTACTGATCCGCGCCATGACACCCTTGGCAATAACTTCTTTGCCTTCTTGCAGTTACTCAGGATGACAGGTGTGTGCATTCTATGTACGGTGGTGTGGGTATGTATCATCGAATCTTGAAGGATTTACTTTATGTAATCTTTTTGCTACTGTTGTGATGAATGGGATGCTAAAGGCTTTAAAACGTGTCACGTTGAAAGTGTCGTTAGTTACGTAGAACGGGCATTGTGCTACCGTTTACGGAATTTTGTTGTACAGCCTAGATAAAATTTTATTTTCAAAAAATTATATATCTAGGTAGGAATATATTTTTAACGTTTTACTAACGGTGTAGATGTGTATTCCGCCTCATCACTTTGCCGGCCGCGTTGGCGATGTTGGTAACGTGCTCGCCTCTCATCACGCGGTCTTGGGTTCGAATGCCACTCGGGCATGGCATTTTTTTCATACGTTACAAAAATTCATTTCATCCTTCACCGTCTGCATTAGCAGCAATTTGCAAAACAGTCGGACGTTAAACCAAAAAAAAAAAAAAAAAAAAAAAAAAAAAATCACTATAGAAATACACGTATATACATAAAAAAGTAAGTAGGTATAAATTGATAATTTTACTTGATACGTTTTTATTTGCCCATAACAGGCAGGTGGAGTGTTAAATTATTTGCATTCGATCTGCTAGTTCTAGGGCTAAAAAAATAGTTCTGTTGTTTATTACATGGTCAGCCATTTATATAACCGACTCATTTAAGAATAGAAGAGGTAGAGGTGTAAAAGACAAAATTAGAGTTATCTCCTCTGAGAGTAATGAATTTCATTAAACAGCCAGGCCCTGTGGTGAATTAAGTGAAGGTGTCATTTGCAGGGTGGAAAGTAGATGCTTTTGAGAGGGCCTGGCATGCTGATAAGCATACTTTAATACTCAGCGAGGAAGACTGTGGCAAACCATCAGCCTTTCGCTGATGACCTAAACAAAACGTTTTCATAAGTTTTTCTTTATTTATAAACAACTGCAACTATAAAACCAGTATTAAAACCAGAAGTATTTGTTATATGCACGAGTGCAGTGTCCTGTTTTTGTCTTCACTGAGAAAATCAACCAGTGGCCAACCCATTCAGTTGGTATACATTAGTTTTCTACCCCAGAATCTTTTAATTCGTTTTAATCTTCCATAATTTAGACCAGTGAAAAATTTAATTTAGATAGTATAGTAAAATCAACGTTACAGTGTTGCAACCAATACAGTGTTACAGTGTTACAGTGTTGCAGCGCATCCTGCAGGGTAGATTGGATGGTGGAAGACGGCCAGGGCGAAGAAGAATATCCTGGCTTGCTAACCTGAGAGACTGGTATGGACAAAGCTCAGCCCAACTTTCTCGCATTGCAGAGGACAGGACCAAGATAGCTATGATGGTAGCCAACGTTCGAACCGGACAGGCACGTTAAGAAGAAGAATTAGTAGCCTTTACTATGAACATTTTATGAAATTTTCAGAGAATGAGGTTTTCATAGTGCGTATATTGTATACAAATATTTAGTATTTGCATTACAATATTAGATTCCAAGAAAATTATTAATTTGAAATTTGATTTTTCACCTACATTTATTGTGATAAGCTTTCCGGAGCAAATTAGGAATGAAATGGATTCTTAAATTTGCAGTTCTAGAGGGTTACTTGATGGGCTGTTTTCCTTAGTACGATAGTTTGGAAAAGCTGGGTGTTTGTGTCAGGTGGGGTCCAAAAGTTGTATTTGATTTAAAATGTATTTATTTGTTCAAGATTTCGGATCATGTATTAAGAAGTTATTTTATATGTGAAATTGTTTGAGTTTTGCAGTGTTTTACTTTTAGGCAAAGAGAATATAAGTAAGTCGTTTAATTGCAAACTAATAAATAAACGAAATCAATATCAAAGATTGTTTTTCATGGCAAATAATAAATGAATTTGACATAAATAAATACAAGCTTAAATTACGTAGAATTAAGATTAACCCGATATTAACATTTTCTTCTGATCTATTGAAATCTAAGGTAATGCCAGAGAAAATATTTTTTTAAATAAAATTAAATTTTGAGTGAAATAGAAGTAAAAAAGTTTAAAAACAGCGAGATATTGAGCTCAGAATGAATTATGAGGGTTGATATCTATGTATAAAGTTAAGTTTTAAGTTAAGGATGAAAAGGAACTATAGAAATAAAGAATTCTGGGTGTTCATTTCTTTGCAATGTTAATTTGCAGCAAAGTACACCACCATCCCTAGGTTTTAGGGATGGTAATATAGAGTTATATAAGAGAGTAAACGGAAGCTGAGAGAATTTTTAATACAACAGAGAGAGAAGATGATGGTGACTTGCTTTTTCGTACGTTCCTTTTCCTTCTCCACCACGGCTCTTCATCCTCAGTATCTTTTCGTTCTTCTCTACCGTCCTCTTTTGGCCTTAGTTTTCCGTACTTCTACTATTACTATTAGGGTCCCTGATGCTGATACTTGTGAATTATGCAAAATCACTGCCACCAGCACTCGTCTACTAATCAGCAATAAGCGAATGATGAGGTGATAGCAGTAGCGGCTATGGCGGCACCAGTATCAGCAGCCCCAGATACTTTGTTTTTGATCCTATTCCGAAAGTAAACAAATTCAGCAAAGTAAATAAAAGTAACAGTAGTAAAACTGATTGAAAGGTGAATTTTAATTAACGACTGCTAGTAAATAATTTAAAATTTAGAACAAATAAACCTAATGAACAGTTCGATTCAATTTATAACCGTTGCATGATCAAGCGCATTAAATATACAATGTATTTAAACTAAAGCCATATGTTACATTAAGTTTTGATATAAAATTAAATTAAATTAATCTATTTTATATAAAAAAACTATTTGCTGTCAACATGGTATAAAGCTATTTTTTTACTCTTTGAGCTACATGATACTGAATAAAAGTTCATAAAAACAAAATTTTAAAAATAAATTCTAAAACGGTTTTCAGACGTATTAAATAATAAATATACGAGTACAAATAAAACTGAAAACAATTCTTCTTTTACTTTTAGCTTTCTACATTACGAAGTATAGAAGGAATGAACGTAATTACCACATTACAAGTGTTAGGGTAGTACCTTGCTAACACGAACCTCTGTAGTCCAAATTTTCCAGCAATCGGAACTGCAGATTAACTATTGATACAGCTTTTATTTTTTGATACAGGGAAAGAAGAATACCTACAAATCTGATAAATCTGCTAAAGTATTCGGTTTTGTGTGTGACTGTTTGTATTTTAATGAAATATGAGGTGTCCATTTGAATTTTTTGTCAAGATTGATTCCTAATGTCTAATTGAGTCAGTCTGTGGGATGGAAGATATTGTTATGTAAGCTGTTGGATATGTTTGAGGCCGTAGGGTAAAGGTAGGCCCTAATATGATAGAATTTTGTAGTAGTATTTATACTGCAAACACCTTCAAGAAGGACAAAGAAAGATTGAAACAGAGATTGGTTGCTCCCTTGAAAACTCAAATGTTTAATATATAATTTTAAATACTGTTAAAAATTAAATTCGATAAAATACAAATGTGTTTCATCAATATGAGATCTGCTTTCTCAAGTCGTTCAACTTATTTTTATATCAACGTCACGATCGGATCATTTTTTTATAGTAAACTAATGAACATACAAAAAGCATACTGATATTAGAAAATAAATTACTAATTAACGTAAAAAATAATTAATTAGTATTCAAAATATACTTTGATTTTTCTGGATTGCTACAGAAATAGGTTTTTTCAAGATCAAATGACCATACTTTCCCAATCCTTATTAAATCGAATTTTGTAGTTTTAACTAATAGATTTAGTTATTTATCGTGTAATTTCTGGATATGGTAAGCTGAAACATTAATGTTTAATTTAAAAAAAAATCAACTACTGTAGTAACCCTTTTTACATCCATATCACAGTGGATGGCTTGTTTATTTATGTCACCCATTTGATAAAATTTGCTAAATTATGTACATAAATTTTATGTAAAAATAAGAAACATAAACCAAAAACAGTATATTATAATTAATTGTATTTTAATTATTTAAATGAGAAAATTAAATATTTTAATTACTGATAAAAGCACATAAGACCCATTCTACATACACTGTATTACAAAATAAATGCACAATCTACTTTAATGCGACACATTAAACTAGTTAACGCCCTACGTAATAGCAAATAATACAACTGAATCAATCAACTTCATTTAACCGTTGTATTGGATGGCTACACCTTGTTTAAGTATTTTTAATTTAAGTAAAGTTAGGTGACAACAGCAGGCAAAATATTTAGAATTACGATACCAAATAATAAATTGTGCAATAAAAAAATAATTACAAAAAAGTAAAATAATTTAATTTCTGGTTAATATATAGTTTCTGAAAAGAATTTACTAGATTAAATGCAATCTGTTTCAGAACTTTAATTAAAATTACAAGTGATATCAGGAGGTAATATTATAAAAATTAATATTTTATTTGGAAATTCATCTGAGCTAAAGTATTTAAATTTTTTAAAGTAATGATTTATTTTTCTATGGCTAGAGTATTACCTTTTCGTTTCTCTACAAAATTATAATTATATTCTACTTGGAATCTATGTACGAAGAGGAGTAATACGTATACAGTTGTACTGAAGAATTTGGATTTATTTTTTAATATTTACAATGGCATTAAAATTAAAGTTTTTAAGTTTCGAAATGTTTCATACTTACACTCTCCTCAAAAGTCCTTCTACATAAAACTTTCCTTAAAACCATGTAGACGTATTGGAGCCAGTTGTAAGGCTCAGCAAAACAATCCGTCGAAGCTAGAATCCAAAGACTTCAGTCACCTACTATTCGATTTATAAAAAATACAAAAACAATAATAAACGCCTTCCTAAGTTTCAAGCACAACAATTAATACGCACTTACATGTATCTTACGTTAACGATTATTTTTTAAGACTTTATAAGTTTAAGGACAGACTTTTCAACCACCGGAACCCTCACATATGTACTTCAAACAATGAATTTCTGCCCATCAGATTAGTTACCCCATCAGACGAATAGACAAAATGTGCACATACATGAACATAATTTTAAAAACTTGAGTAAATATTTCTATACCTACAAAATATTTTATATTGTTAGCATCCTGTAGCTGGGTGGCGTTCTCATTAAATGAATTTTATATCACACGATTATATATTTGTTGTCTTTTTACTAGTTATCAAATTGTACAGTTGTGAAATTTCAATAAAAAATAACGTAAACAAGGAAATAAATTAACATTTATTGTCACATTAATAATGTACGTTGCATACGCCATAAAAATTTGCTACTCCACAGAACACAAGGACGGGGCTGACCAGGCATCCGCTTGGGGCAGTCGAGAGGAACTGTGTAAAACCCTTGATCAGGACCGCAATTTTATTACTAAAATAACAACAAAAGTCTGATTTTCTTCACTTAAACAAGTCATCAATCTCATCGGTTTCTTAAAGATCATTTAAAGTTTTAAAATAATAGACAAGAAACAATAGCCTACCTAACTTACTTACAGAAAAATCTATATACAAGAAAACTAAACTGAAAATATTTACCAATAAAATAATATAATACAATGTTTATTAGTAGGCTATACACAAGAAACAAAACCTATCGAGACATCACGTCAATATTACGTAGTATCCACTACACATGAGAACAGCATTACTATTAGTATTAGTAACACATTAGGTACTGATGCCCAAAACGGGCAGGTGGAGTGTTATTTTAATTGCACTCTATCTGTTTGGTCCAGGGCTAAAAAAAATAGTTCTGTTTCTTATCACATAGTTAGCCACTTATATGACTGATGTATTTAAGAACAGAAGAGGTAGAGGTGTAAAAGACACTTGTCAGAGTTATCTCCTCTGAGAGTAATGAATTTCACTATGCAGCCAGACCCTGTGGTGAATGAAGTGAAGGTGTCATTTGCAGGGTGGAAAGTGAATGCTTTTCGGAGGGCCTGGCATGCTGATAAGCATAGTCTTTCAACACAGTGAGGAAGGCAAGGGTAAACCACCTTACTCCTCGTTTTTACTTAGTAAAACCTCTAGAGGTTCAAACCAGCCTTTCGGCTGTTGACCTAAACAACATTAGGTACTGACTCTATTGACTTCTAAACTTCATTTGTAGGTATCTATAGAATCACGTAACATTAAAAATCTAATTGGAAATTCAACAACAAAAAATATTCATGGTTTTGTAATAAACTTTTTATTTTTCTCTATTAGAACTTGTTGTTGTTTAGGTCATCAGCCGAAAGGTTGGTTTGAACCTCTAGAGGCTTTACTGCGTAAAATGAGGAGTGAGGTGGTTTACAGTTGCCTTCCTCACTGAATGGAAAAGTAACCTATGTTTATCAGCATACCAGGCCATCCAAAAAGCATCTAATTTCTATCCTGCAAATGACTCATTCACTACAAGGTCTGGCTGTATAGTAAAATCATTACTCTCAGAGGAGATAACTGTGACTAGTGTCTTTTACATCTCTACCTCTTCTTAAATGCTTCAGTCCTATAATTGGCTGACCATGCGATAAGAAACGAAACTATTTTTTGAAGCCCTGAAACTAGCAGATCGAGTGTAAATAATTTAATACTCCACCTGCATGTTATGGGCATATTAGAATTTATGGTAAATTTTTATCTTTACATATTTTTGATTTTTTAATATTTAACTTCTAATGGAAACATTGTTAACAACTACGTGTCACCCAGAGTTAAAATGTTGAATTTATGTGGTATAAAAGGTACTTAAAAGAAAACATGCAACCACAGTGCTTCTCCATGGGGATTAAAGTTTATCTGATTCTTTACAGTACTTACCTTCTAAAATGCTGGTGTAGGCTCAGTGGAGTGGAAAATTTATTTTTATATCAGGACAATTTAAAGGATTACATTGGTATTTGAAAATTTACGATGAGAAGTAACGTTTTGTGATATTGAAAACATTATCCGTATCATAAAGGCTTGTTTTGTGATTGGATTTCTTCATAAAATATACAATTTTTCTTCAATCGTTTCCAAAAATAAAACGATTTTTCATTTTATCGTACTGATATATTATATTTTTGTAAGTAAAGCAAACATTGGCAGGCAAAATACTAGTGTTAACGATTAAATAGTTACTTTTGTAATGTTTTTAAGAATGCAAGTCATGCGTAAGTTCTTAGCAGGATTTATTCTGTATAACTTAATCAGAGGTACAGAAGACCTGGTCAATATTAATTAAAGCTGTGCATTCAAGTTTTGGTTAGGATCTGCTAATTAGCATGAACAAAAATTATGGGAAACATAAATTATAATCAGTAAGGGAAGGATTGAAATTGCCAGTTAATGGAACACAAGTAGAGCGTGTATAAAAAGGTATCTTCCTTGAAACTCCAATCAATGCCCTATAGGACCATTCTCAAGAAATTAAATCCAGAAAGAGAAAACCAGAGCCGCTTTTATGAAAATGGTTAATTTATTTTAATGACACAACCTTAATCTCGAACTGAGAAGGTTAGACTCCTCCAATTCTGTAGCGTAGAGTCATGAACACTAAGTGAGGTAAAACAGAAAACTATAGGCGTCCGAAATATGCCTTTTACAGAAGGATTTTAAGAATTTTATAGGTAGCCAAAATACGAAATAAAACAGTACTAGAATGAATGAAATGGAAGTCATGTCTTCCTTCATGGAACTTCTTATCTTAATGGCAACTGACTTTCGAATACTTCAATACAAGCTTGGGTGATGATGAATGTTCACGACTGTCAAAAACTGCAACCATTATTGATAATATCGCTCAAGTTCACCAAATGATGCTAAAATCTAATCTTAATTCGACAGTTATCCAAGTACCATTTGGTGAACTTAAACGTTGTTATCATCAGATAGTTTAAGAAAACTAAAGTATCTAGGTCACCAAATGAGAAATAGTAAATAATAAAAGCTTCTACAATCCATACTACAGGGACCATGTAGTATGGTCCCTGTAGTATACAGGGACCATACTATGTCCCTGTATACTTTTCACAGAACTGTATACTTATACAGTTCTTTTCCTGCAGAAACGAGGAACTGCAGGAAAACAATTTCGTAGTTGAAGAATCTGAGAATGTGGTTTTCTAAGACTACCACTGAACTATTCAGAGCAGCAGTCAACAAGGTCATCATAGCCGGGATGATCGCCGATGTTTGAAACAATTAGGCTCCAAATTAAGAAAAAGAACAAAAGAAGAAGAAGAAGAAACTATGGATTCATCAGAATCTATTGTTATTCTTCGATTGCCATATCCTTAGTAGAGGTACTGCGTGGTAAATTTAAGCAAATACACTGCTGATAGGAAAAGATCCATTGAAGTAAGACCAAATCATTGTCTCAGGTTTTGAACCAGGATGTTTGTGTTCGGACAGGACCCCTTTCCCCTTTCGTTTTTCCCTGCAGCGCCAGCCTCTCCAATTTTTTAAAATATTTTGTAACATGATGCATTCAGAAGGCTCTGAGCGTTTGTGCGTGGCAACAATTTTCGAAAGCATCCAAGCGCCTACTATTTTCATGTGTTGGGATCCATGACTCAACTCCGTTATTTAATACTGAGAAAAAATAACATCGAAGGAACCGTGTTCTGGTTATAAGATATAACGATATACTTCACAATGTATTTCTTAGGTGGTTAAATACGATTCTCGCTTTCTGTATCCTAAATTTTATCTCCCTGGACGTACGTTTTATTCTATTTTTCATTTCAACCACCTACTAAGACAAATAATATTCTCAAAAAATTTATAGAAATCGATTAAAACTAATTACAAGCATATTTCTAAAAAAGACCATAATTTTGATTAATATCTTCAGTAGGTATAACTTTGTAGGCCGGAGGACAAAAAAATAAAGGCTATGGATGGAAATTTTAAAGAATCAGTGAAAGAAACACGGAGTAAAGAAAAAGAAAACAAACGTAATACTATTGAGTTAAATGCTTTTATAAAAATAATTTCCGTCAACAGTGGATATTTATAATAAATACAAAGACAAAAAGATAGAATATCTGGATTCGATCCTTATTATTTTATGGATATGATAACAGCTGAATATAGTTTGTGCGTTTGTAGTCTATTATAAAGGGTTGAAAATTTACTACAGAAATGCAATAGAAGTTTGAATTTCGGTTTGAGTTAAATGATATACGAGTAATATTACTAAATGATGAGGTTTAAAGGTATAATTCAAACCCCATACCCAATTTGAACTGCCTTTTCCAACTTCAAGCTTTACCATAACTGAATCCGGTCAATTGTTAATAATGTCAAACCGTTGTAATGTTACCCAGCATAAAGCATATTACGCTCATGTTGCCTTTGAAGACATTAGTAATCGCGTCATTTAAATAGACAATCCGAATTGATAATGCTATGATAATGGAGTGAGAAGTTTATTATGCAGTCTATTGCATGCATCCCTTTCTGTACAATCCAATAGTTGATTATTGAGTTTTCAAATGCATTAGAAAAAGTGATTTTAAAATAAATTTTGAAGAACATTGTTACTAATTTAGAATTTTTACTCTAAACTTTTAACACTAGTGTTTATACTTAAGTTTTAAACATATTATTATGATCCAGAGACTTTACTGAATTTGGCAAAAGTAATTGTGCTAGAAGTCTTATATTTTTACCGTCTATTCTCTGTTATCTCAGAAAATACATTTTTGCATGGAATCGCAATATACTGCATGCCGTAACCCTCAGGTTTTTTCAGTTTTGCTATTTGGATTATTATTAGTTTCCGTGGTTTTGATGCTTCGTTCGCAACTTGATTTATGCTGCTAAACTTTATTAAATAGGTATAAACAAGAAAAAGAAATGTCCTTGTCCAAATTTGAATGAAATTTCATATTTACTGCCAAAGCCCTCACTGCCAGACTGACTCATTTAATCACTCAGGATTCTCTAAAAATTCCGATAACAAACAGAGCTGAAACTTATTTGGACATTTGTTCCTTAGGTATTGAGGGGAAAAATATTTCAAATTCAACCATTTGTGTAGCTCTAAAAAATTGATATAAACACTAAAGTATTACGTATTGTTTACAATATATCTATTTTCCTAATCAGCTAAATTTTTGGAAATCGACGTATTTATTGTGTAAGTGGTACGTAGAAAAGTAAGGTATTTGAGTTTCGACTTCTTGCTTATAAGGGAGACATGGGAGGCAAATTCCCTAAAGTAATCTAGGTATTTCTGTACCTTCCTAAGAGCTGAAATTCTGAAACTCGGAATACGTAGGGGAAGTGAGTCTAAAAAAACGTAGCGTACAACTTGGAACCTGGAGAAGTATAAAATCCAGCTTATTCAATCCACTCCTCTGAATCTAGCAATAAACCTACGAGATTGCTACTAATTCGGTGCCTGTCTTGTCTAATACTCGCAGTTTTATATTAATCGACCTATGGTTTGTTTTTTCCGTGTAATTTTAAAGAATTGTAAGGTGGAACGGATAGAAAACTATATTAGAAACTTATACGTCGGCATATCAATAGTTCATTTAAAAGATGGTATATCAATACAGAATTCCAAATGCAGCTCAAATACCATAGAATTATATTTAACAAAAGTGAAGTCACTACAATACAATTTTTAATATACATTTTTTTAAACTCACAAAGAAGCCAATAGCTTTCAAAAAATATATAATTAACGATGGATTTCTTTACGTAGGAAACTATTCACTGTTGAAAATACCCAATTTTTACGGATTTTGCTGCATTTGTAGATATGATTAGACGTTAATTTGAACAGTTAGACTCCAATATTCAACATTACCATAAAAAGCTGTTGTCTCAACAGATGTTACATAAACATTAATAGCCTGTTGGTCTTGCAGTCAGCACAACTATTGTCTTCTATGCTGCTAAAAACTGGTGCTGGGTTTGATTACCGGTCAGGATTATTTGTTAATCACAAATTTCCTTCAATCGCTTTTAACTGTCTGCAATAGACTTCATTATGCTTAACAGACAGACGTCAATCTAAAAAACAAAATAAAAAAATTAGTAGCAACTTTCTACTAGCCGATTGATTTGGCTGTCCCAAAAATCATGATTGAAATTTAAAACGTAATTAAACATTAATTTACAATCGGTTATATTCTTTTCAAAATTCACTAATAATTTTTGGAGTAATTATAATTTTATCTTCAGTAATCGAAGTGTATTCAGTAATAAAGTGAATTATTAAGTGTAACTTGCAATAATAACGAAATTATTTTTTTAGTTTTAAACACACTATAATTGTGTACGAATTTTTAATAAAAGAAAACAAAATTTGAGCTGCTTACATGCAAAATAGCAAGTTTAAAGACGATAGATGTGTAAGGCCGTGGATGCATTACCGGTGTAGGTTATTGGAAAACTCCGACGTTAAAAACTACGATTATTGTTCTAAATACTCATGATTGTAGTATCTGATAGCCAAACAGTTGATCCGACATTACACAAGTGAATAATTTAATGAAAACAAAATATTTTTCAAAAGTTTATGATAATATCATTCGAATAAAAAACAAAATTTAGCAAAGAAATATATATTGTAGTTAAATAAAGTAAACATGTTGTAAAGTATTTTTGTTGTTTATGATTCAACAAGAAAGAAATGAAATAGGTTAACTTAACGAAGGTAAAATAAGAACAACAGACTGTCACGCGAACTCTTTTCTGTGTGACAAGAGCTAACTCCATGTTCCAACTCTACAAATCCAATTGTATGTTAAATCCCGTATAATATTACTCAACCTAAAATAAGGATATTACTGATATAATGGCCTAAATCTTAGCTAAACTACTAAATTGCTAACCCTATTATCCTGATTCTATAAATTGTATTACAGACATAATATAATAATTTCAAAATTATCTAATGTTTGTTGGTATTTTAATCATAATATTTTGTAATAAAAGTTACTGTCTTAAATTGGACATATTTTGCATGCATCATAATATACATATCAAATAGTGTGCTGTATACAATAGACAGGTATTACATTCTACACACATAAATTTTTACTTTGTCGCATTATGATATTTTAGAATGTAAAAGTATTGGGATTTTGAAAAAATTTTGATACCCAGATTTGGATCGATATTCATGTTTCATGATCCAAGCCAGGTAGTCAAAAAAGTGGTTCAGAAGGATATCTGCCAGTGTATGTTACAGGTTTAGGATCAATTAAAATAAAATTTAAAACAAACATAATCTCAAACCCCAGATATGTTTTTAGAACTATTAAGACAGCTATTAATTCCAAAATGAAAGTTACCACCCAACCCTCGCATAAGACATGGACATATACGGGTAGTATTCCAATATGTTGGTATAATTGCCGTTAGCCAGCTCGTTGTTGTAGTGATTAGTGCAACTGCCTTCTACAACAGGGGTCTCGGGTACGATTACCGGTCAGGTCTGGAATCATTTTTATCTATTACCTCTCGCCGTCTGCACTACCTTTAATGTTCATATGAGTCGGACATAAAAAAAACAACCCCTTCATGGTGCAATGATAAGCAGCAGTAAACTGAAAAACGGATAGTTCTATGTTTGAGTCCAAGCTAGATTTTGGATTCCGACTAGAGTCCTGAAAACTATTAGGCCCACATGTTACAATTTAATGTACTCTAACCCAGAGTAATCTTTAATGACTATGCAGGAGGTAACATTAATTGAAGAACGAGTTACTATATAAAAAATATTAAATAACAAACAATATTTCAAAAATACAGATATTACAAATTCAAGATTAACAAACCAAGAATATCCTTCGGTCACTGTTCAGAAATTTGTGGGACAAACCACAGATTTATACCAACTGTAACATAAAGTCTTCTTCTTCTTCTTCTTCTTCTTCTTCTCCTCCTCCTCCTCACGGGTTAGGCATTTCTACCTGTTCCGGCACCCATTTTTTCTTCGGTCTGCCAATATTTCTACGTCCCACTAGTTCGAACTCCGCCAACGGTGATATTTAATACCGCCGATTGCAAGCACGAGACTCAATCAGTCAAGCGATGGGGAAGGAAGAGCAGGGAGAGTATCAACATCGTTAAAAAACCAGGATCCATCAGGCACTGGATGTAGCCTAGCACCCTGTTATAGGGCCATTACCTAGGGTTACTAAGCGAAGATGGTCAACGGTCTCGAAGGCGGATGAGGGAGAAATTACGAACGGCGAGGAGGGTGGAAGAGCCTAGGGGAGTAAACCCCGGAGGAAAATAAAATTTGAAAACTGGTCAATGGTCTTAAGGCGGAGAAGGATCGATTACCAACGGTGTCGAGAGCGTAAGAACCAAGGAGGTGAGTCTCCGAATGAAACCAAGGGTACGTTCAGGCGATCTGAGATGGCGGCCCTATCACTGAACTATCCTACAACCCATTGTTAACGCGTTTAGGGGAAATAACAATTACTCTAAGCACTCTAAAGGACCTCGAAAATTGGACTGTCAATAATGTAACAGAAATTATTAGTATAAAATCATTCATTAAATGACTGAAATGAAAGTAATGGTCTAGTGTTTCATATAGGAACAAGATCAATTTATTAAACTCACAGAAAAATCAAATATTGTTCACTGCATTACACAATTTATTCTACTTAATATTTTTTAATTTACAAAAACACTTCTTTAAACCTATCATTATTATTTTCTTGAAATATTAGTTCCGCTATAAAATCGTTTTTTTAGTAACGTCAACAGAAATTCGATCCGTTATTGTAAAATAACAATGTAAGAAACTTCAGACAACTAAACGTTATTAAACTTACAGTACAAAGTCTAGAGCATGATTCAATAACAATTCATAATTATTGTACTCTTTTATAACGGTTGCTAAGTTAGCCTTCTAAGAGGTTCCAAACAGTTAAAAGCTAGAATGTTTCAGAATTTCAAACAATCAACAACATAAATGTTAGAGTATGTGAGTGTGGTCGGAGATAAAATACATAAAATAAGTAACATGACATGTCCTTAGTTTGCAAGGCATCAAAATTTTATTGGTTCAATAAACCTATAAATTTATAATTTAATTTATAAATTAATCAAATTTTGTTCATTTTATATTTTAAAAACATGAATACAGGTTTTGTATTCAATTGATAAAAATTGCTGATGGTATCTTTAGATTTTTAATTTTATGAGATTCAAGTGTCAAGCAATTAAGTTGAAATAATTGGATCAATTTTCTATTAAATACAGCAATTAAGTTACAAGTATAAATACTATATTGTTTAAAACATATTAAAGTAGCCTACAACTTTTTTCTACCGTAATTAGTTTTACTTCAATCTTATTAATACATAGAAAATTAAAATGAAACCTTTTAATTTACGAGCATAATTTTTTAATTTATTAAGTAATAATTATGTAATTTTGGTAATTAAAGGTTTTTAATTGCCTTCATCTTTCTCAGTTTTAGAAAGAAACTTTAGTCTTTTGTAAGGCTGCATGTTCTCTATTTTTTTACTGTCTTTTTATTACTGTATAATATGAATTGAAAAGTGACGTTGTGCTATTGTAATTTTGTAGGTTCCACTTTTAACTGGAAAAATGAAATGGTTACAAAGAAAAACTACAACCATTATAAAGTTTTTAAAGTTTTTTTTAACAAAAAAGAAAGTAGTCCTAATAGTTACGTCTGATGTTTTTAAGCTAGTCATACTTAAATTGTGTAAGCATTAAATCTAGTAATAATGAAATGAATCGTGGTGTAGGCTACGAACCATGGTTGGTTAACTGGACATTCTAAACAAACTGACCATGCTAATTATCACCAAGTTAAATAAGATAACAAGGTAAGAAAGCATAAAAGTGAACGTATCCTTTACTTTTTTGTTTGGTTTCTTACCTACCAATCAACCGTAAACAGCGGATGATGTAGAAAAAGGTAAATAAACAAAAAATAAATCTGTTAAAATAACCCAACATTACACATAAATGTAGTCAGCATTCAAAAGAACTGTTTTGCAATTTGTTATATTTACGAAATCTGAAAATTGATTTTGAAACTACTGATGTTTTCCAGTTGCTGTAATTGCTGGGGAAATAGTTATATTTTAAAAAGAAAATCTTAGTCTTTTATTTACATTTTATCATCAAGATTATCCTGACATTTTTTTCTAACAAAATACAAATTCCACGTAGAGGTAAATATCTCGAATCACACTTAGACATACTCCTAAATATTGAAGACTATAAATTCAACAAAAAACGGAAACAACGGGCCTTAAACAAAATTACTATTCTAAGCTCACTACGATTACTAATAAAAAAATATTTAATGCGGGTATAAATTAATAATTAGAGAAAAAATTCTAGTACTAATTATTTCAAAAATGCCGGTAATAATTTTGTACTATAAACGTTTGCAAACATCTGTTACGATAGCTAAGCTATCAGAAACAGCTTGTGGTTTAATGTTCTGTCTCTTTTTTTCAGGGAGTAAATTTTATTTTTAAAAGTGTCAAACTCTAGTGATTTATTGAGGTGATTGATCAGCTTACACCCTTCTGGAACTGATACTAATAAGCAACAACACTGTACAAAAAACACACTGTTATTATCTGGATTCAGTTGTTGAAACCGAAATAATTTAATCAACTTGCAAGTTAGCCATTTAAACAATTCAGAATATATTTTATAACAGGAATAAAAAATATAAATGTAAATTGTTATTTGATTAAAATCATGTAATAGTCTGTCACAATGTTTTATTTAACTATAAAATCTTTACATAAGAATATAAGATCATATAGGTACTTCTAATCCTGTTCATAAAATGAAAAAAAAATGTATAGTATAATCGTTGAATTAGTATCTATCCTTGAAACAAAAGCAGTGGATTAAGTAACTGTGCGCGTTAAATGAAAAAATCTCCTTCAAACCAATTACCTTAACGATCAGTTTGTGCGTCATCTCATTGTAAGCTTAAAATTGTATCATTGGCATATCATTGTCTAGCATTAGAAACAGCTCCATCTTTTCCCCTTTCTTCCAGTGTTGTCGAATATACAGATAAGTAAAATTAATGTAAAATTATGTTATACAATAAATTGACTAAGTAGATCTTTGTCTATTTATTAGACTTATATACGTAAAAATCAAAACAGAACTTTTATGCATCATTAACGTATAGAATTTAGATACATAATGTTTTTTAATGTTCTCGTTGGTTTGTGAAGTATATAGAAAATGCAATCCGGCAATACTGTGTTCATCGACCTCCAATCTTACAATAATGCGATGCATGGTATAATAATGAATTTATAAGTAAATAAAAATTAATTTGTTAGTATTGATTTAATTAGCCAATGTTTTTGTATGGATAGTAGAGCTAATTAGTTACCTATTTTTCTGGAAACAATTAATACGCAAAGATTAAATAGTTGATAACTAGAAAGTGCACTTAAATAAAACATCCTGGATAAAACATAAGGAAAATAATAAATAAGACCGTAAATATTATACTACAGGGCTACTCACAAGCGCACATATTCTCAAAAACAACTAAAAAAACACTGAAATTTAACAAATGTTTAAATAATTGCTTCTCGAATAAAAACTCAAATAATATTCTCAAAAAACACTAAAATTTAACAAATGTTTAAATAATTGCTTCTACAGTCCACAGCCACTTCTATCAATAATACACATTATCAAACATTGGACAAACTTGTAAACTTCTATCTTGTAATGAACCTTTAGAATCATCTTAATAATCGTTTCAGTTCCGTAGTGAATCACGGGTTTTAAAAATTTTCTGTCGTTCAAATCCACTGCTCCTTAACTCAAACTAAATGGCAATGACCAAAATTTGATGGAGTTTAAATAAAATTAAAAAAAGGTTTTTAGTGTCATATTTTACTTACTTTTAAAAATGTTCTTGTTGTAGATATTCTTTGAGATTAAGAAATGTTGTTCTAATTTCCTAATCTTATCGTTCACCGATTGTCTGTATCTATTTTCTTTTAAAATTATTTCTACTAAAGGATTTAAAATTGTAATGATTTCAATTTTTCATTTTTTTAATCGATTTTGAACGTAAGAGTATTTATGAAACTGTTTCTAATTTTTCGGTGTAGAATTATCTCATGAGAGACTGCGGTGGTGTTTAGAAATGTTCGGTAAAAAATAACCAAATTAATTTTTAATTTTTTTAGTTGTTACAGTATACTTTGTTTTCTTGTGTTTAGTGTTCGTGTATAATTTATTTTAAACTGTACGTAATTACGGACTTGTGCCAATTCAGCTTGTACCGTGCATACATTTGTGCGCCAGCATTTAAATTCTGCTATGTGGTATTCTAATGTTGAATGAATTTGTGAAATTTCTGTATCGTAAAAAGTGGTCGCTTATAACATTATAGTAAAATCGGTTTTGAAATGAATATGTGAGCAAAATTATAGGAATATATTTTTTTAAACTAGGTAGTAATTACTTGATAGATGTTATTTAACAATTTTTCTGGGAAATACCGTAATAAATCTGTATTTAAGATTTCATGTATAGTAAAACTGCACTATGATGAAGTATTTATGTTTAATAAAGTTATTTGTAATTTAAGTACCAGATTAACATCATATCTAACCAAATACAAATATTTAGAAATTAAATATGTTTATAATACTGGATTACTACTTTTATGAGCAAACATTCATTTGAAATAGAATTTAGATTTTTATATTCCGACCGTTTAAAACAAACTAAAATAAATAAACGATCATACCGTTACAGTCGTTAAGTAAACAAAACTAATGAATGCAGCTACTACATTTCCGGTAAAAACGATGAGAAAAAAACAAAGTTTAAACCAAATATGGGAAAACCGCATGATCCAGTATTCTGTCCGCAAATGAAAAGAATTCAGATACAAAAGATCTAAAACTCAAAATGTTAAATTCTTAACATAAGAAGTAAGTGTATATCTATAGAAGAACATATCATTTTAAATCTTACCTCGTATAAACATAGAAAATGAAAAAGTATATGAATAACAAAGAGAAACTTGTAACTACAAAGATGTTGATTTGAAAAAATGCTTTGTAATTTACAATAAAAAAAGTTAATCATGTAAAACTTCCTAATTAATTGACATATTCTTAAACATGACTTACAATATTTAGTTAAATTATTATTATTGTTTATTCGATAATACACGTATCTTAAGATACGAATAAAAAAGTTTCCTCGTATATAAGGAAATTTTTTTCCAGGTGTAATGTAAAGTGTGCTGATTTCTAAGAAATGTATTTTCACATTTATCTAATCGAGATTGAATCACGTAAACGTATAATAATATTATTGGTATAATGTGGACGATTCGAACTGGCACAACTTTTGCTCTACGTGTACACACAGTTCCGCATAAAGTATATCCACAACCTATTCTTTCAGCAAGGTCTACAAATTTTAATGTACGCAAATGCTTACAACCTTATTTCATTTTACAAACATACAAAAGTCATTTTAAAATATGTATTTAATTTGTCCCAGTAAAAATTTAAATTATAAATTACAAGAACTAAACTGCAAAAACTCACTAAATTATACTCTATAGACGCACGCTACTAACTAAACAAATTGGGCTGAATATAAATAATGCACAAAAAATCATATATGAAACAGATTAGTTGTGTAAAACTTCCTAATTAATTGACATATTCTTAGACATGACCTGCAATATTTATATTTGACAGATTATTGATAACGACAGTGAAAACAAAGCGTAGTGACCGTGCGTTAGTTGCACATTACAGTAGCGATTGTATACTTTTGTGACTGTACAGTCGTTGCAAGGCGAGGGGCGAAGAGTGGAGAAGATAAACACCGAAGCTGCTTGTGCCAATTCAAATTGTCCAGGGTATACTTCAGCTTCCGTGATGGTGGGTTCAACACTTGGAGCTTATCTGGCCAGAAAAACTCGTGACGTAAGAAAATTTCTTAAAAACCCTATAAAAAACCATTTTAATGAATTCAGGAGTACTTGAGAAATATTCCTTATGTTATTTAACTAGGTATAAGTTGGAATTTCATGTTGATTGGCCCAGGTTTGATTCCTGGTCAAGACTGGTACTTTCTAATTTCTATATCACTTCACATCATTACCTATGCATTAGCCAAGGCCTGTGAAGACTTCATTATCAAATATTAGGCATTTGAATTTTAAAAAGTATTGGCTTCATCTTACTTCACTGGTTTAAAAAAAACATTTCCGTATTTTTTGTCGTCAGTAACTACCTGTAATCTTAATTGTGTTCATCAACTTTAAAATGGAGTGTTTTCTTTTGTATTGTTCTAGTTTAAAATTCATCTTTCTGTTGCCAATCGTATAAATTATTATATAATTATATTTTTGTAAAAATATTTATACCGTCATTATTTTAATTAATAATAATAAAAACCCTTAAAAAAACCTTTCGCGCTCATGTCATATCTATAGGATAAATAAATCACCTTACAAATTTTTTCTGAACAAGATTCCTAGCAACTTAACGATGAATAATTCACAAATTTAAAACAAATCAAAAAATTGAGAAGAGCTCTCCTGGAAAATGGCTGTATTTCTACATTTTTGAATCAATCTATATTAAGGTACTCATTTTGGAATAGGATTAAATTTTTATTAAAAGTTTTCGTTATTTTGTATGTTGGCGTAATATCATAAATTTTGTTGTTGATCATGTGTTTATGTCTGTGTTCTTTATGTGTTATGATTATGTGTCTTAGGTGCAAATTTGAACTTTGAATCGTATAATTTGAGTTACATGTTCAATAATTAACAGAACACAAGCTTTCATACAATTGAATTAAACTTCTTTGGCCTCAGTAATTTTACAACAAAACCAGCAGGTTATATCGATAGGTTTTAAGTTTAATTGGCTTATTATACTGTGAGGAAGTCACCCGCTAGAAGACCCTCCAGTTGACATTCTCCAAAAGGTCTCTTCCCATTACCTTTTAGTTCTGGTTGAGCAGAAGCCGAGGTACGGACAGGGAGTGAAATTCTGGTGATACTAAATTATATTCTCTTTAAAAGAAAAACATTAAAAACTATTAAAGAAGCACTTGTGTTAGTTATGGACAAGAAAACTCCTACTATTTTTACTTTCTCTTGACTATTTTTTGTGAGTATATAGAAAGGAAGTATTGTTTTCTTGTCGATTTTTCGAAATCGAGTTTTCATCGGATCTACACGTTTTCAGACCCCCTAAACCTAAATAATATGATTTTTAGCGATTGTTCTGCGTATGTGTCTGTGTGTCTGTATGTGTGTGTGTGTGTGTGTGTGTGTGTGTGTGCGCGTGTGTGTGTGTTAACAGAATAACTCAAGAACGGAAAACTGTACAAACTTGAAACTTGAAACTTAAGTTACACACCACTACCGAACCCGACACGAACATTTTCATCAAAATCGGTCAAACGGAGTAGTAATTTATTCGTGTAATTTTTCACTTTCTTGTGATTTTCTCAAAAACGGGTCCTACGATTTTTTTTTAAAAGTCACCTGGTTTACTAAAGTTTTTATGCTCTACAAGATAGCGTAGGCGCCATGTTTGCTGAAAATCTTGGTGAGGCTGTTTTTACGCAAAAACTCAAAGAAACTTATAAAAAAATCGATTTTTTTTAGATTTTGGCCTTAGTATGCATTTTACGACAAATATGTATAATGTATAATTAAATTTATAGGAAATTAAAAGATCTACAACTTTTATTTTAAGCATTTTTCTCTGTAGAGCCTAGTTTAGCGTGAAAGAGTGATTTTCGTATTTTAAGCCAAACTGAGGTTGATTTTCATTTTGTCTTTCACTCATGATTAAAATTAGGTTATGTTTATTGAGGTTAGTTTTTTGTTTATTTCTAATGTTTTATTATTAATGCTAGGTTTATTGTTAATTATTTGAATTGGCAAGAGAAAGTTGTGTGAGTTTTTCAAAGTAGATTTTTTAGATATGAATCGACATTGATATTAAATAAATAATTTTTATATTTTATAAAAATAATATGGAAATTCCAATTTATGAGTAGTACATATTATTAAGTTGCTTAATAATATAATTATATAATTGGCTGTGTAGCTCAATTACATTTGGCGCCAGTTAATTCTGGTTATTAAGTATGTTTTATTTGTTGTCTTCTGAAAACAACTGATATATTTTGATCTGAAGTTTTTAGAGTTAAATTATTTCAAATGTTTTACAAGTAGGCTACTGTCAAATAAACGGAAGCTATTATTAGCAGCACATGGAAACAGAGCAAATCTGCGGTTGTTTTGAAGTGTCAACTAAATTTAATTCTACAGCGTTTTACAACAATTGATTGGAAGCGATAAGATTTATTATTTTATTTAAACATTTTATTATTTTTTATTTACTACGAAATTACATTTTAGTTTAATTATTCCATGTTCAAGAGACTCAATATTATATAATTGGTTGTTCGGATACGCATATCACCCTTCTATGTTTTGGTTATTATGATATAAATTAATTAATTTTTAGTTAATAATAAATGTTTAAGAATCATAACATTAAAAAACATTAACTAACGTACTTTCCGTAGAAATAAAATATCAGTTTTTATTACTTTAATAAATTTTTATTTTTAGTACGTAATACGATCGTTTTAGAAGGTCACAATACACCTATTATTGTGTAAAAGATTTAAAAAAAACATTATGTTTCGTATTAGAGAGTATCTGTCCAAAATAATTTCAATAAATTCAGGTAAATGAGTGGAATCATGCATTGCATTTAAAAAAATGAAACATCACACATTAACAAGTCTTAACCCTTCGTGAACGAAATTAGATTCCTGTCAGAAACGCATTTAATTATGGGATGAGGTAAACAAATGTTTTTACAAAACCATGTTTTTCAAGTTAGAAAACTGTTTATAAAGGCTCAGAATCCACGTAAATTTCATCCGAGTTTTCTTTTTTACCTTTACTCAATAATAATAGATGCGGATATAATAGTCCTGAGTGACGTGAAGTAGGCCTATGCGGATATATCCGTTAAATCAACTGACCAAAAAAAAAATTCTAACAGGATGAATCGCCGAATAAAAGGAGAAAACAAATCTATAAGTACAAAGATTGTTTAAAGAAATGTTATGATTAAATTAGACGAACGTAACACTTGTATTTGTATTAACGAATTGAGTAAGCACGGCTGATATTGAACCCCAACCTCGTTGCGGTAGTGCTTAAAACCCAGCTCCTGCAGGTGCAAATTTCCAGGAATATTGATATTTTGTTATAATTTTTGTCGACTATTAAAGACAAATTTTAGCCAATCGGTTTTCTGATTTAACTAGAAAATATGCGCATATATCAAAAAAACGATCGTAACCACTCAAAACGCTCGTAACCGTACGCGGTTACACGCAAAACAACCTGTGGGAAAGATTTTTGGCAAATATTTTCGTCAATAGTACGCAATGTTTTAAATGTGTAAATAAAAGGTGGTGCTTATGCTTGTATTGGCATTGTGTTTCACCACAAAAGTAGAGAAGCGAGTACGATTCAACTGACTGAAATATGGTTTCTGAGGGTAGGTAGAGAGTGCTCAAGGATGATTGTATTCCAAATGTGTAGTATTGGGAACAGTATAAACAGGTTCTTTTTTTTTGAAATTTTAGCGATGATCTTATGTGAAGTAAGTATTTGCGGTGTATTGTCTACCACTAGATATTTGACATTTGTAGAGTAGAAAGATACCCCATAACAGAGAAATGGAGTGTTAAATTATTTACACTAGATCTGCTAGTTCCAGGGCTACAAAAAATAATTCGGTTTGTATAACATGGTCAGCCAATTATATGACAAGCATTTAAGAAGAGAAGAAGTAGTGGTATAAAAGACACTAGTCAGAGTTATCTCCTGTGAGAGTAATAAATTTCATTATAGGCTACAGCCAGACCCTGTGGTGAATGAAGTGAAGGTGTCATTTGCAGGGTTGAAGGGAGATTCTTTTCGGAGGGCCTGGCATGCTGATAAGCATACTTTTCCGCTCATTGAGCCAAGCAATGGTAAACAACCTAACTCCTCGTTTTACTTAGTTGAGCTTCTAGAGGTTCAAACCAGTCTTTCGGCTAATGACCTAAACAACAATAAGCTAGAACGATACTGAAGTTGAGGCCTTTAACGAGATAAATGTCTGAAGAGGCTCGTTAGCTTGTACCCTGAAACAAGAAGAAAAGCAGATGAATTATCATAATTATTATTAAACTTTTTGTTTGATTTTTTACCTAAGATTTTACCATTGAAATTCACTTTGCAATATGCTGGAACAGTTTATTTTGCCTTCCGCGAAATTCATATATATTTTCCTTACTTCCATTCTCATACATATGAAAATATATTTTATCATTTCGAAAAATTTTAAGATTTACGATTTATAGTTAAGTAAAATATACATTAATCAATTTTCCTTATTTAATTTTATTAATACGACCTTCTTTATTTAGGTTTCCCTATATACTCGTACGCTGGCTTGTAACTTTCAAACTTAACTTCAAAAGAACTCAAAGTTCTCAAGATATCCATGAATATGTAACGGTATTTTTATGTAAGAAACGATACAAAACATATTACAAAACACATCCATTAAAATTACAAAATATCTTTTTACGATTGCACCGGTTCAAATATGAAACAGGTTTACTCGATTTATTATTACAAGATACTGTAATATAAGAATTTAAAAACACAATTAAAAAGTCAAGAGATTATACTTATGAACAGTTAAAATATCAATACGGATTAAATATAATTTAAAAAGGAGAAATTTAAGTAGGCAGGTCATTTGTGACTTGCGGTCTTCCAGATGTTTCATGAGAAGAATATCATGTAACAAAAATATATCATTTATTTTAACCAACTGTGGTTATTACAAAAAATTGATTGAATTTCATAAAAATAATTATATTTATAACGTGATAGTAATATTATTATTGTTTTTTCAATCGAACATAGAAATTCACATTGAAATTCAGCCCTGATTTAAATAACATTTTTACAAAGGTTGTTTTATACTGTGAAGTAATGTATTTCCTACGCACAACAATGTAATCATAAACCATTTCTTAAATCTTTTGATTGGAAACGCTGCAGTATTTCTATATTTGAAGAACTAGCTGTATCCCATAGCTCTAACCCAGAAGTCCAAACTGGTTTTAGTATTACTTTGTATACAAGTACTTTATTTTCAAGGGAGAGTTGAGATTTACTGCTTAAGAGCCAGAACAGTTGACGTATTTTCAGCCCAAGTTGCTTTCGTTTCGTTCATATATGACTTCTCCACGTGAGTCTTTGATCTAGATGCAAACCCAAATATTTAACTTCCTCCTTCTGTGGGATTATTTTACCGTTCAAGCTGACCACTGGACATGTTTCTTTAATGTAAACGTTACGTGCGTTGACTTATCCTCATTAATCTTCACTCTCCGTTTCTTACACCATTTTGTTAATTATTTAAACTTTTTTTTCTTTTCTACTTTAACTACTAATCATCGTGATCTCATAATAGACAATGTTACCATCTCTATCATCGTCATCGTCTCCAGCTTCAACAACTTTGTGTTTCAAGATTTTGATTCACAGTTCATCAAGTTTAGTTTTCTACATTATATATATATAGGCCTACATATATGTTTTTCTTCACATTTAGTTTTGTTGAAACACACTACTGAGCGTGGTTTTATTTTAATTCTAAGGACATTACTCAGATTTTCTCGTTTTTGCTTAAAGTATTTGTATTTATAAACTGATTGTAAAAGAATACACTTATAAAAAAATTATTTTCGTTGCGTATTTTACTTCGTAAATACGGTCATTCATAATGTATTTATAACAAATCTTGTCGTAACATTAAGTATTGAAATGTTCAACAATAAATTTAAACAATATATCGTAATGATGACCAAGTTATAGTAACTCACAAATTTTACTTTACAAAATACCATTAAAGTCTTCGGAAAATAAATTTTAAAGAATAGGCTACTCACAAAAATAATTTAATGAAAAAATTGTCCATGCTTTAAACAACGTTCATTTAATCTTGACATTTTTGATTATGGTTTAGAAAATGGCATGTAAAAATTAATGATAACAAAACTTATTAAATGATCTTTAACAAACGTGTTAAAAATTATTTTTATATCTAATATAATATCTTTTCCAAGTAGGTATGCAATATTCAATATTTTTGGTTGTATTTACACAGGCGGCTGACAAGGAACATAAACGTCAACGATAAGTGACACTTTCAAATTGACAGACTGAAACAGTTATATAGACTTTTCGCCACGCAATCAAAATTACCCATGACTTCGAAATTCTTAACGTTCAAGGCAATATTCCAACCGATATGGATAACGTGTCAAAGTTCTTAGTCATTTCACGAATACAACGTTTTCACAGTAAATTCCTGCGACACATTTTTTACTCCCTGAGTTACAAATCCAGTAAATCATTACACGATGACTTACGCATCCCTTACGTCGGGATATTGTTTTAAAAATTGTACCTAGTTTTAGAAAAAATTGTTTTCTTCTTCTTCTTCACCAATCAAGGATTAGGTCCCAAGACCTGTTACAGCACCCAACTAGCCACCGGTCGCCTCGGATCACACCGACTAATTGGCCTGTAACTTTTGACTAGTCTAGGATTCCTGTATGGAGACATTCTTTTAAGATGATCGGTATATTTCCAGCGGTACTCCATAATTATTGTCTCCGAAAGAGAATGCATTAACTCTCGCCGTATATCCTCACTTCTGAACCGACCTAGTCGACTACAGCCCCTAATGCAATTCAAGTGTACACCTCTGTTGACTGAATGGAATTTTCATATTTCTTCTTCTACACCCAGACCTCAATGCCATATGTCAGTGTTGGGCCTGCCACTGACGTGTGCAACTTCACTAATCTGCTAGTTCGGGCCCTTCCCTGGAAATTTCGATGTATTTCACCACAACTCCTATTAAATTTCTGACCTTTTTATTGTTCTTCATTGTCCTCTTCATATGACAAATCACATGCCAAAAAGACAAAGTGACCCCTTCCAGAATCAACTTAAGATTTTTGTTCCAGAAAAACGTGAAAATTTTAATTAGTTTTAATACACAACGTCAATTTTCCTAATTTATCAGGAATCACATAAAGATGACTGAAACGCCGATGGAATAGGTACATGTTTAATACCAAAATTATAATTTAAATTTTAATTATAATTTTTTATTTTATTTTCTAGACCGCTGTCCACCTATATACCATAAACGTCATTTTATATATTTAAATTACAGAACGTTATGATCACTTTTACAACTTTATCTTTGCACTTTTTTTAAATAAATAAGTACGAATATATGTATGTTATAATTATTCGAGATTTAGAGAGGATTTAGTTGAAATCTGGTAATGAGAAGCAAATTGTGGTTAAACAGACGAAGGTATTAGTGAAAGGAGTTAAAAAGGAGCGCCAAGAAAAGCATTAGTTACTAAATCTCTGTTGTTTATAAAACAAATGATCCTTTTTCTGTAAGATTGATCGGTGTTGTCTTTTCCAATCCAAGTTTGTAGGCGAGTATCTTTACTCCTTAACAGAGACAAAGAATTTTACTTTATCTCATTTAACGCACATTTATAAGAAGTGTGTGTACATGTATACGTACTAACCTAGATACACATATGTGACTCTATGTTAACCTCCGTTCACATACAGAAATGCATATTAATTTATGTCAGTTAATGATAGTAATAGGCCTACATAGTGCATAAATATAGAGTAAAATATTACCTAACATTAATCTGCAAATAGAATCCTTTATTAAAACAATAGGTTTAGATACGTTATTTTAAAGACGTTTTTATTATATTTTTCTTTTAATTTATATCTGAAAAAACATAATAAATAACCCATCTGTCTATTTGTACATTTGTAAAATTTTAGGTTTTAAGAATTTTAAATAAAATATATTATAAATTATACGTAATCTAAAGATTTATCACTAGTTTTATGGTGGCAGGGAACCAAGAAATTAATGTAAGGTGAGAAAAAACCTTAAGAAATATTAAAATACATATAATTAATGTAGAAGCTTTCTTCCTTACAGCCTTAAAAATGAATGTTTTTTAATATCAGAATTGGGCCTTCGGGACAGTCAAGTCAGTCAGCCGGTAGAAAGTCGCTATTGTTTGTTAAGTATATCCGTTTAGGCAAGCGACTTTGTATGGTGACCAGCTGACAGCCGTTCGTTAACAAATTCTAATAAGGGTCCCCTATTCAAAATCATTACGGCAAAAATACAGAAAAAGCAGTATGAAATTGGGTGGTTTTTAATATTGTACAAGTCCCGGTGACAAAGAAAAATGGAATTAATCTTTTAAACATGTGAAACAAGAAACACAGTAAGATATTTTCAAGTCATAAACTGACTACTTTGAGGAATTGGTAATATAATTTTTAAATTTTGTTAACGCTTTACTGATGGTTTTTCTGTGTAAAAGATAAGTTTTTGAAAACTGGATGCAAAATAAACAACTTCTATAAAGAATGTCACATCATTAGATATCACAATATGTAATCTTACGTTAAGTTCAGATGGGAGTTAGAGAAGTAAATTCCGATAACTTATTATATAATACACTAGAATGTCTAATTGGTAAGTAATTATAATAGCAAAGTTCTGAAGAACTTGCTCTTGAAATTAGTAGACGTGAAAACGAATTATACCGTATATACCATTTTCCTTCTAAAATTCCTTTGAAAGAAGTTTTCTTACAACTAATTTTAGAGATCTCATACATCCATCCACCTTTCTTTCAGCGAGTTCAAAATAAATGTTTCATCACAGCTTAGAATATTTGGAGTTAAAATGTTTAAGAAATAATCTTATTTTACCATTGTTTTTCAAGGTAATCCTACATCTTATTTACCTCGTTATTTAAACAAATTATACTCTCTTCACTCTCACCGTCCTATTCCTCCTGCTTCTCCTGCTTTTCCTCCATCACCTTCTCCACCACCACTAGATCTTCGTTATCACTTCCTCCTTCTCCTATTGCTACTGCTAATACACTACTGATATTACACTACTACTATCATTCTACAATCTATGAAAAACTGGATTCAACTGTCTCGTTCTATGTGTATGGTCATAGTAGTTTTTGGAAATGATATATTTTCTATATTACTGCAATTTAAAAAAAAATAAAACTAATTATCTATTATATATATATAATTTTCTTTCTTATTCCTACTTTTTACGTTAATTAAAAAACAAAAGTACCAATTTATGACATAGTCACAGTCATGTTTTTTTTAAAGTGTATTATATGGGTTTTTTGATTGGTTGTATGCTTTTAACGTGTCATAAAGGTTAATTATGTTTTATCCATTTTTTTTGTTAATAAGAGTGCAAATTTTTTAATGGATAGTTAAAAAGCCAAATTGTTATTATAACATTGTCAACTATGAAGAATTAATTTGGAGTCAATTAGTTTTTGTATGATGTTTGGCAGTCTTGGTTAAATTCTGACAGTTTTTCTTCGCTGTTCCAAGATTATGTCTTATAATACCAAGATAATGTCTTGTATACCGTTCAGTAGTAACCTTCCCATTTCCTATCCAAAATTTTGTTTACATGCAAAACATGATGAAAAAAAACTTTTTTTCTTCTACCTACAAAATAAAATTTGTTTTAAGTGTCAAGACTTTGGAACTGGTTAATTAACTAATAATTCTGTTATTTGGAATGTGATATCACTTATGTGCAATCAAAAAAATGCAAAAAAGCAAATGGAGAAGCTGAAAAAATGTACATACTCATTGAGGAAAACGCTGGTCGGTAAATTTCGGAAGGAGATCGTTTAACCATTCATACCTTGGTTCTACCAGCTTTAATGTACTATGGTTCACTGTGTTGGATCCTGACGGCTTAGCAGATATCAGGAATAGAAGCTGCTGAGATTAAATTAATAATACTTTTAGCAAAGTATCGTTGGCTGAATCATGTGGCTGGATCATAAACAAAATGAAGACATTAGGCATGAATTGTTGTGCTAGGGATGATATCAACTATTTAGAAATACAGGGAAGGATGGTGTAGTCATTTGGTGCGGATTCTAGCGATTGAACACTTAAACAGCCGATTACTTATAAGCCAACCAGGGCAACATGGCGTTGGATGACGCCGGAAAAGATGAGCATCTCAACTTCTTTGTGAAATAGCAGACTACTAAGTTTTGAAGTTGAACTAGGCTACAAAACCGAATCTGTTGCGTCAATAATGATGATAATGACTGCTACTGCCACTAGTAGTAACTAGTACTATTACTACTAGAATTTACAAGCTACTATTTCTACTTCTAACACACCCTCTTCCCATGGCACTCCCAAAAATCTTCATCACCTCTCCTCTCTACTCCACCTCTTCCAAGAAGGGGAACTACTGAAATCAGAGTGATATGTCCTTACGGTTATGTGTCAGGTGATTGCCTTATTAAGTGCTCGATCGTGGTTATTTTTTTCTTTTTTCTCTTTAATTTTTTATTTACAACTGTAAAATGTTACAACAAGCAAATGTGATGATTATCGTGATTATGTAAATGACATGATAGACATGAGAGGAGTAGGGCCCCCATTGGTGCCTCCCCAAGAATGAAATTTGTATATCAAATTAGCATGTCTCTACTCCAGCGTCTTTTAAGGCGTCTAGGAGGATTATCAGGTAAATGGACGGAGGAAAGTGAACGCACCAGGGGGTCCTTGTGTTCGTGTGACTTGTCGTGAAAGCGTTTGTATAGGTATTCAATGGAAATTTGTACAAGTGGTGTTTTCAAATCTGTATGTAAGGTTATTTAGTTGTACATTTACGTTGTTATTTAAGTACATAAACCTATTGCACTGACAGCTCTGTATCATTTTACAGGTTGATTATTTAATGTAGGTGGATTGATATAAAAATTATTCCCTCAAGTAATATATATATATATATTCATTTGGTTAATGAGCAGAAGGTACCGCAAGTTAATTTTAAACATAATAATATCTTACCTTAATATTTTAAGTTAAAAGAACTAGGATGCATTTACTATTAAAGAAAAAGTAATTTTCTTTCTCTTTTAAAGCAACAAAATTAATTACTTTTCTAACAAAAACTTAGAACACGCTAAATATGTATACAACAATAGAAAAGAACGACTGAATAGATAAACGGAAATCATTTTAATAAAATTTAATATGAAACAAAAATTAATTAAAACTAAAACTAGGTCATCTGTATTATTAATTTATTTTATACAATTAGATTACAAGGAGCCTACACATTCTTAGAAGAGTTATTAATCATATTAAAGAATTGCATACCATTTTCTAACATTAACAGATTTATTTAAGTTATATATAGTCTATATTCCACACTTTATTGTAATCCAGCTTTATCGTGTGCCATTAATTAAACATTATACAAAATGGTAGAATAAAATGTGGAAGAATAAAATATATTTCTCTAAATTCCCCCTCTCTTTTTAAACTTATACAAAATTGATGTTTTGCGATCAATATTGTCCTGAATTATTTTTATAGACGACAATACTTTTTTAGGGTCGCTTTATCCCAGAAGTTATCAGCGACTACATATTTTTAACCTAATTACATGAAGAATAGTTAGTTTTTGTTCAATTTACAATCTGTTAATAAAAACAACCAGAAAATTTTAAATTGTAAATAGCAGACTAAAATAATTTAATTTTATACACTTGTTGGGACTGAGAACGCTGAAGCACCGACTCTACTTCCATACGAGAAGGCCATTTGGCTATCGGCGGTGGAGCCTTCTCCGTGGAATATCTGGTATGTGTTGCGAGTGCGTCTGGTGCATAACTTTTTTAATTTGTTTGGTTAATTTAAAGTTTGTAAATAAAATAACAATTATAAAAATTGAAATATTAAATAGCAGTAAAATTATTTGCTTGTATATACGTGTTAGTGCTGACACCACTGCAGCAACCACATTTTTTAAAGATCTTTAGTTCATCAGTGCATGAGCCTTCTTTGTGAATTACCTTGGTATGGTTCGTGAATAAATTTATGCTGTATATACAGATTTGTGTTTGTTTCAAATTTAATTTCAATTTAATTTTTTGTTATCTTAACGCAATTTAAGATAGAAATTTAATAAAGAAAATGTAAGCGAGTGAAGTCAAAAGTAAACAATAAATATTAACTAAGTTCAAAAGTGTACAGAATATATATTTTCGATTAATTTAACAATATTTAGGAAACACCATATCTTTTTAAGGTTACCACATTCAGATACAAGCGTACGTTCTCTTTTACGTCACATGAAACGCGGTCAGGCTGATTGGCTTAGACAACAGAAGATCAGTAGTCCAAGGAACACTACATTGCCAGAAAAACTCTGGTTTACTTTTAGTATACATACAAAAAACGGTGCTTCATCAGTTCGTGACCCTGAAGTACAATTCTTTTTAAACGATTATTCATTTTCGGATTAGTTTCAAAAGTTATTTCCTTAACAGATTTTTAACTGTTAATTCCATTAACAAGTCAATCACTATTCCGACTTCTAGCATTTCCTTAATGTGTAATTTTTCATATCGGTATCAGAAGTGAAGTTTGTGATGAAAATCATTCAGTGAGAAGTTTATCATCTTTATCTAAGCACCTCCATGACCTATACGTGACGAAATTTAGCTAAAAATTAACTTTCTTTCTGAAACGCTTGTTTTAATTCTTAATTATCTCAAATCAATAACAGGAATAGATAATAATTTTAAAGATTTTCTATACCTTATTTATCATATCCTAATTATATTTAGTCCAAAAATGCAAAAGATTTAAAAAATAATATTTGATTGGCTTTAAACCATTATACTCGTATTTTTATTGGGTTGAAATACAAAAAATTCTAATGTTAAGGAATTTAGCCTAATGGTTTGATGTTTTTATTTCCTGCATATTACTGTAGAGAAAACAATTTTAAAATATACATGTACCGATTGGTTGACATACACAAGAAAATTTATTGATATAGTGGAATTGCAGAAAAAACCAATCTGTAAGTTTTTGGGTCAATACTTTGACATGCCTTCATCAACATGAAACGCCCGCGTTACAATTAAAAGAAAGGCATTAAACAATAGACTTAAAATGCTTTACTGATTGTTGCTGTGTCCATTTTCAGTACTTCCGACTAGGCAAAAATTAATATCATGCAAGTCCTCACTTAAGAAAATTTTTATGTGTGTAAGACAAATTTATGTCCTTAAGTCAATGGTTACAATTGAAAAAGACGTTTTAAACGTTAGTCAACAGACATTTTTTTGTTTCTGCGGTTACTTTACATAACGGCATCAAAAATCTACTGACAAAAGTTTCAATCAACGTTTTCGAAAATAAACTTCTCGATCATCCAAAGCTACTGTTGCAAAAAGAATCACTTTATCATCTATCAAACAACGTTTTTAGGCGATTAAGAATATAACAGAGCAGGAATCTGCAATCCTATAAGAATTATAACTTATAAAAATAAATAAATTTGATAAGAACAAATAAAATAATGTCATGTATGGTGCTGTTTAAGCACCGTAAGGGCATGACTCATGTCATATCGTCAATTCCTTCACCACTTAAGGTATACTGGTTGTTTTTTTCACGAAAGTTGTTGTGTTAATATCAAAAATGTAAAACAATAAGGATGTATTTAAATGAACCTTTTATTATAGTGGCAGTTTTCAATGAAAAGAAAACATTTTAGTACATAATGGTAAATTGTTATTTTCTAGTATGCCTATATACAACAACTTTAACAATAACAACAACCTTTAATTAATTGAGACTGACAAAAAGTATTGAGTTAATAATTTCCACTACCCGCCAGGTTGGTCCAGAGGTAAAGTCGCCGCCAAAATCAGCTGTTTAACAGCTGATTTTCGGAGGCGAAGGTTCCTGGTTCAAATCCTAGTAAAGGTAGTTACTTTTATACGGATTTGAATACTAGGCAGTGGTTACCGGTGTACTTTGATGGTTGGGGTTTAATTAACTATACTCTCTCAGGAATGGTCGGCCTGGGTCTGTACAAGACTACACCTCATTTACACGTCATACACATCATGCTCATCTCATTGGGTCATGGGGTTGCTTATTGTTCTAAATTGAACAGATTGCAACGTACACAAATTAGGAATGAAGAATGAAATAATTTCCACTAGAAGTTACAGTTATAATAGGTATGCAAATAGAAAAAAATGTGTATAAAATAATTGGTGAATCTTATTGTTAGGAGCAATATTTGAAATTTCATTTCCACTACAACTGAAATGACGAATGTTCATCCAAAATTTGTTGAGTAAAATCTTTAACACACATGTTTGAACTTATTACTTACTATTATATACGAGTAAATGTCATCCATTTTACTTGTAGACAAAGTAAAGGTAAACTAACTTTCAGATTCTAAAGCGAGACGGCGAAACAGTATACAGAATGCTTCTGTCTGGATGGCACAGCAGAGAGCAATAACAGAAACTTACTGCCTAAAGGAGCTTGTGTCTCTCTCATTCATGGTAAAAGTTAACCAAGAGAACCAAGTTATGTACTCTGAAATCTTCAAGGACCGCTTGGGACTACAAAGAGTAGTACGGTATATATGGGAAAATGTTGAGAAAATGAATAACGGTAGTGTGAAGTTACTACAAGAGGTATAACGTAAAAGGTGACGGGTGTGAAAGAATAATTATTATTACGGTTTATAACTAAGTTAATGCAACTGCTAAGTACGAAACATGTTACTTAACATAATAAGTTCATCCAATTAAAGTAATACTTTCATTGCTTTATTCTAATTCAAATTTATATGTTCCTTTTGCTTTATTTTTTTTTGTTAAGAAACTGAAAACATAAAAACATTTGAACCTTATATATAAACTTGTTCCAACACGACTTAACTACGTGAAATCTAGTTTAACCGACTTGAACGTCGAGAGAAAAAAAATGCAAAATTTTTAATTTGTTATAATCACCCAAAAAATTTAAAGGAATTTACGTTTGCCTCTATTTTTGATGATTAGTGAAAGAATTGAGAACCATCTTGTATGAGGAACTATCTTTATATTTCGTTTTGTAGTTCCTCTTGTATCACTAATTCAAGAAATTTGAAAGGACAATCAATATAAAACATATTTGTAAATATTTCAAAATTATTCGACTGTTCAAAATACTCCACAAAGTAATACTAATACTAGGGATGTTTTTACACTCCGTTTTATAACACGTTATTAATCAGAAGCCAACTACAGTAGTAGTCAATTTTAGACATTGTGCAATGACCTAGACATTTCTGGAAGTTTATTTTGCAGCCCACATCTCAATATTCGTTCAATTTAGAGTTTTCACCGTTATTCGTCCACCCGGTGTTCTAGTTTTGCTCTCCACGTAAAATCTTAATGTCAGTAATCAATTGTCTATTTGTTTTGATCAATTATGTTCTTTGGTTTATTCAAGTTTTCTTAATATCTCTTCTGACTTCTTTAAACCACTTATCCGAAACCTTTGGTATATTGTTTCGTATCTTAAAAACTGTTTTACAACTCTTTGCTGTCCATTCAATACAGGTGTACTTAGAGCTGTAGTCGTCTTTTTGTAATGGTTTTTATCAATCGTTCGTTTTTTTACGTTTTTTTCATCCTTGTAATCTTTACTGTCTGTCAACTTTTGTCGAATCTATTATCTTGCATTGGAGCTTTCTCTCGAATTTGCCTGTTTTTCTGAGACCAGCCTTCCCGGAAGGTTCTAAGACACTCATTCGCCTACAGAGTAAATTTATTTCATCAAGTAGTTATGTTTTGCAGTTGTTAACTAGTGTTGCAAAATTATTGGCCTCTTAGTCAAAATAGTATTATAAAATACAACTCGTCTTTACGTATACTTAGAACAAAAACATTTGCACATAAATCTTTTAACATTTTGAAAATTGCTGTATGCAGACTTAAAAGTCTTATCGCTCCTTAGTTCTGTCATAAACCGCTTGCTTTTATGAATGTATCGGTCTGTTGGACTTTTCAGGAGTAAAGGCTGCTGAGATGAGATAATAAGAACTTTTAACACGGTAACGGTTGTAGGAATAAAAAAAATTAAATATTTGACATGAACTTCACGTTTTCGCGGTGAATCAACTATTTCGAGATGCAGGCAAAAGCGTTATAGTCATTTAAATGGAAATCCCAAATAATATAGCAAACACTATAGTAGCTGGTCTTTAATTGGGCAACATGGTATTGGACGACCTTGGAAGAGATGTACATTTCATTAAAAAAATAGCAGATTTTAAAAAAATCGAAGACTGGATAGAAGGCCTGTTGATGATGAAATTGCTGTTTTTGTACAGAACTGCGTTGTAAGGGAAGATAAGTTTATTAAATGTAAAATAGTTTCGTAACGGTAAATTAGTAAAATAAAATACGATCGAGTCTCCTATGATAAACTGACTGAAACACGTTTATTACAACTTATAAAATATTGTTAAAGATTTTCGTCTACGAAAAGGAAATTAAGAATGTTAGTAAATTGAAACTGTTATTTACAATGTGAAACATTTAAGTTAAATGGTAGTAGAAGTGTCTACATTGTTGTTTTTGGAACAGCCTAAAGTGGAATCAGAGAGATCACGTTGATTTATTAGAGACAACACTGAAATGTGCGTAGGACTAGCATGCTATTAAGTTCAGAATAGAGAGAAGCGATTATAAAAGACAGTTAATTAGAAAAGTTAGTTAAGTTATCAGGTATAAAACTTTACAACTATAATTCAGATGTCAAGTACTAGTCTAAAGCATACAAATAACATGATTTACTTTGTATTGCATTTATACGCATAGGAAATTAAATAGAGTGTACCTTAGGACAAACGGTCCAAGAAAGATTGAAATAAATTAGATGCATATTAAGTTTTTCAGCAGCGGGAAGGAGTACGTACAATAGAAATTAGTTGGACATGGGTTTAATAATAGTGTGTTTGTTATACACAAAATTAATGATTTTTACTACTACTGTGACTGCTACTTCTACTACTACTACTACTGCTGCTGCTGCTTCTCCTACTGCTACTGTTACTATAATACTTTCTACCACTACTACTACTTTTACTACTACTATGTTACTACTGCTGCTGCTTCTCCTACTGCTACTGTTACTATAATACTTTCTACCACTACTACTACTTTTACTACTACTATGTTACTACTGCCGCTGCTGATGCTACTACTACTACTACTACTACTACTACTAATACTACTACTACAACTACGACTTCTACTGTGCTGCTGCTCCTTCTACTACTGCTTCTGTTGCTGCAACTTTTATTAATATAGCTAAGACCTGAACTGAATTAAAACATTTTTATTATAGGTTATTTTTTAAAACAAGAGTGACTGATGTACAGGGTTTAGGTCTATAACTTGTAAAGTTCAGCCGTACTTACTTTGCTCCTACTGTCAACAAACCAAAGCCAGCCACTAAAGGGTGTACGCTAGGGTCCACGACTTTAACATTGTTCTTTTTTTACATGATTTATACAATTAGTAACTTGTACAGAGAAAACTATAAATAGAAATGAAGAATCAAATACTGTAACTCTAAATTCCTAATGTAAAATAAATTATATGCACGTAAGAACGATGCGAGGCAATACGATGTCGTAAACGAACTGGTAGCATATTAAAATGATGACATGTTCTTTGCCAAAAATGTGGAGAGAGATTTATTGGTTTCGATCAGTAATCATCAAATTCAATTGTGAAATAACGAGTAACTATACAAATACTAGATAACAATATTTATCATTAAAATTAAAATGTTTCTTTTAAAGTTCTCTTGTTTGTCATACAGATCAGAGGTAGCACGTACATATAATTTGTAACCTCGTAAATTTATAAAAATGAATGGAAATAAAGTATACCGTTTTTATAAATTTATTGAGCAGTACTTAAAACATCAATCATGGGACCTTTTCCGTTATTTCACATCATCAAAATATCGTGTGAATGCACCTTTACTGTTCAACCCAGCAATCGCCAGCGCGTGCTCTGTACTGCCGACTAGCAATCGCCTGTTTCTGTTATTTCGGTTGTTTTCATTTTTATTCAACTGTAACTGTATGTTATAATTTAAATGTAACTGTAAATAAAGAGAAGGAGGGTTCGATAATCCAATTTTGTGTTACCGAGAAATGTGTCGCTTTTTAGAGGTATACTAATGCTACAGATTGCTTTATTACACACCACACCCAACGATCCTGGCCAGTGGTGTTCAGTATCATATCCTGTCCATTTAAACGAATGCGCGGATTATGCAATATTCGTTTCACTTGAAGGAAACGTATAGCTCTTTCCGTGGTAGAAATAATAGGAGCCAATTCCAAAAGATTCATTATGTATTGAACAGAACACGTGCGAAGCAAACAACCAATTAATGTGTTAATAAATGTGCAAACAATATCTACAATTAATTATAGTGAGTGGGAGTAATCAGTACCTAATAATAGTAAAGATTCGTTTACACGAGACGACGTTAAAGTTACACATGATGTGTTGTGAAATAACGGAAAAGGTTCCAATCATGATATGATTACATATACATTTGATATATATTACAGATACAGTTGATATGATTGAACAGTTTTATTCATAAAAATACTAAAATACTTTTAAAAGTATTTTGTAGTTACTTTTTAATCAGCGTGTACACATTTTTAAGTACTTCGTATACTCAGTGACGTCATTTTGTTAACAGTAGGAGCAAACTAAGGAAGGCTGGACTTTAAATAATTAATTTATGTAGGAATAATTATTATAATAATCGGCTCATTAGAGGTGAAGCAGATACTTGGGTTAGCTTAGTTAATATAGTTTAAATTAAAAATTGAAAAAGGAAAATTTAATTAACTTTGCCTTTTAAATTATGCGATGACAATAAAAAATAATTTAAAAAATATTATTATTATTAATTAAATAATCTTAATTATTACACTATGAATTGGCTAATTTCAGTAATTAACAGCAGGAGGAGTCCTACTAATGAGTGGTGTTCTTTATTAACGTCTAATTTAATGTTTAAAATGATAGCCTATATGCCTGTTTATATTGAATATATTATATTATACTGGTTGTGCAAAACCACACGGTTGTAAATAAAGACAAATATAGTAAAAAGAAAGAATTTTGGCTAATAGAAGAATGCTGTGAATATCCCGGACGCATAAAGTTACTAATGCGGAAGTGCTACGTAGAATAAACAAGGCAGTGGAATTGGTCAGCTTAGTGAAGGTGCGAAAACTGCAATATCTCAGTCATATCATGCGGGATAAGCGCAGGTATGATTTGCTCCAACGCATTATGCAAGGCAAAACCGACTGTAGAAGAGGACCAGGACGCAGAATAATTTCATGGAAGGCCAACCTGAGAGTATGGTTTAAGAAAAGCTCAGAGGAACTGTTTCGGAAAGCTACCAATAAAGTAAGTTAAGCATCGCCATGATGGTCACCAACCTTTGAAACGGAGAGACACCCCGAAAAGAAGAAAGTGAAAAACATGTACGAACATGAGATAAAATTTTTGTGTTTCAAAAATAGAATTTCCTTGGATAAACAAAAAACTAAGTAGATAAATACACTTTTACCAGTTTAAAATCCTTAATGTTCCAATATCCGTATAAATATGAGTAATAGGAAATAGAAGTACCTAATGTTAACATATTCCATCATTAATTCTGCACTACAGCTAACACACACGCGCATACAATACACGTACATAAATGCACCATTATATACAAAATTGGGTCATTTCATGCATACTTTCTAACGTATGTATCCATGAAATGTTTCAACCTGAATCCTAGTTTACCTAAATAAACCAAAAATTTAAAGATTGATCCTGAACAAAATATTACTTAATTTACATGGATTAGTCTA
The DNA here is from genome assembly GCA_035578175.1 of Catonia carolina. Taxonomy (NCBI): domain Eukaryota; kingdom Metazoa; phylum Arthropoda; class Insecta; order Hemiptera; family Achilidae; genus Catonia; species Catonia carolina. The sequence continues at coordinate 91,789,991 of JAQMRL010000002.1, forward strand.
TAAAATTGGTGCTATTTTTTGTCCCCTGTAACCACTTTTGCCCATGCAATACTTAGCAATCTCCGAGATTCTAGCGGACTCTCCCTGGATCTCTTCACCGTCACATAGGACTTCATATGTACCTCTTTCTAATTGTAACTAAATCCTGCACTATTTTGGTAGATGATATCCAGTCTGTTGATATGATCAACATAAACGAATTATTTTTCTACACTTGATCACAATCACCCATTTTACTTTTCATGTTATTAAAAATTATTTACAAAATTTATCAGGTTATATAACAGTTGTAATAGATTGTTGATAAATTCATTGTTTGATTTTACTTAACTACTGAAACTGTGTGCTACTTTATTCTTCTTCTTTATTCTACTTCCTGTGTAATATAAATTTTACTTGTATTAAACGAACCGATTTTACGTCCAATGTTTAGAAACCAACATGACATACAAATCTATATGATGCTATTGGTGAATTGAAGAGTTATTAGTTGTAAAGTATTAAGATCTGTTGTTCTGATTTCGTTGCTTTTGTGCTTTTATTTTACCTCGGTAAATATATTAATGCCACTCATAAATCTATTGATGGTAGTACATATAGCACTCGATAGGGTCTGCATTGTTTCCCAAAGTCAAGGGCGGATTTCAAAGTTTTTTTTATCATTAGTTTCCATCACAAAGTTCTTGTGTCATGATCGAAAAATCGTTTGAACCTTGTTCAGTTGCATTGGAAAAACGATTTTATAACAAATATACATTTTGATATTGGCAATAATATTTTACTATCGAACGTAACAAAACATAACATCAAAAGCTATAAAAATGCATTAATATTATATTAATTCACAAAAGTATGAGCTATAAAATGTATTTTATTTTTAAAAAATTCAGACCACGCCAACTACAGGACAACTGAATGGAACATTACAGCAAACGTATTAATATAAATTAATTACGATTAATTAAGAAGAGGACAATTCACTGACTTATTTATTGATATAACACAAACAATAATTGAAGGGGTTGGGAGAAGACAGTGCTAACCCACATCAACATAATTTTAAGCAATGTTATTTTAATAGTTTACTGAAATCTACAAATCATGTTTTGGAAGTTTTATTAAACATTTGTTATTTTGTGTTAATCAAGGTTCTTAAGATAGTAAATATAGCACCCTGTTTAAAACGTTCCAAATATTTTAGTTTTACAGAATGTTTAAGAAAAATCATGCTGGAAATTTTGTGGGTTAGCACTTTCTTCCGCCGACCCCTTCAATTACGTGCACTGATAATAGGATAATAGTGAAATATAGTATATAAATATATTAGTAAATAGGATAATAGATAATAATGAAATAATGAGTGGACTTATAGACAATTAACAGTATACAAATTTTGAAGAATAAATTTAATTTCTTGGCTTGTTGAAAAAAAGGAATAGATAAATATTTTACTAGTAAAGCTATCTTGACTACCTTCTTCTAGTTGTCTAACATTGCCAGTGTTACTTCCGATGATATTATGTATAAATATACCCTATGGGTTTGTATTTGTAGAATAATAAAAAAAAATTCTTTACAGTTTCGTTAGTTGTTGGGATTGAAATAATAATATATTTATTTATATGATTTTTAATCAGGCCTGAACAAAATATCTAATTGAATTTTATATGGTTAAGTAAATTATTTTGTATTTTTTGAAAGCCGTTTTCTTGTAGGATAATATCAGAAAATCAATAATGTTTCTAGTAAAAGTATGAAGGTTTTTGTTTGTTTACTGTGTTAAAATATTATGTTAGTGGATTAATTCTACTTGAACAGCACGGCGGATGTGCAGGATAATGTATTTTGTGGCACTGGCTGGTGTCAGTTGGCTATATTTTAGTGTATCATATTGTGTATGATGTGACTTAAATTTGCTGTCAACATCCAGTGAATTATGATAATAGATTAGTAGAACATAACACACGAAATCAATTGATATGTTTGTAGCAAAGGTCCATTCAGAATCAGTTTTTAAAACATCACTGATGTATTAGGAGATTAAAATAATTTAATTACATGATCCCAAATTCTGTATTCAATGCATAAAAATTAAGATGGAAGGAGTAATCTTAATAACTGGATCTATAAAATTAAATACGATTATTATAAAAAGTAAATAACATATAATTGGTACCCGTTAACTAAAAATGTTATGCAATATTTTAGATTATTTTAATTTTGAATAACATTGATACACCTGACTTTGTGATAGAGACATAAATCAGGGAGTTGTTTCCTTTAGTTATTTTTATGTGTATGTACTCTTAACCCCGCGAGCGCGCACATATACAAGCACGCTTGCTCGACTGGACTTTGGTCTGACTTGTGGAATAAAACAAGTTGTTAATAATTACTGCGGGTTTAGATCGACAGTGACGGAAGAGAAGGTGAACGAAATAAAGCGAGGTTTTAGTTTAGTTGAATTGGTACTGGGTTACGACCGCAAGCACGCAGTTTCACTGGTCTGCACAATGTGTCTGTGCGAGCGTGTTCCAGTGTTATCTTTCCCTCTCCTTTAAAAATAATCTAAAACAGAACTGCCCAACGGCTATCTACCAACAACTACAAGTTTACCTGTGTGTAGTATTCACGTTTAGCGGCAAACCACAACGTACAACCTGCTTTACTCTCTCTCTTAAATAGACCAGCTCTCAATAATATTACATAGCACTGACGCTGGGGAACGAATCTACAAGCAACGTTTACCTGTTTACCGTATTTAAATAAATGTAACATACTACGGAAAACATTTTACAAAGCAAAAATTTGTTCATTATTTTTAGACCTACCGAATAACCAAATAATCTCACATAATTATACCGTATATTTTAAGGATAAGCCTTAACAAAGAAATCTATTTAAAAATTGTTCCACGATAACATGAATGAGCCATAAGTGGTAGTCACCTTATAACGACTACTACACTAAGTTGAAGACTATTACACACTATTGTCTATTTCACTAAGTTGTTTATTTAAGTTAAAATACATTTAAATTTATAATTTGAATTTAGTGTACGAGTTATTATAAATGTTTTATCTGATAAGGAAAGACTCATTCAAGTGTGCGATAAATAATAAAGTAGTTTAAAAATAGTACACCAAATTTATATAATCAGAAATAGTACGATCACTGTGGAGTATAAAACGGGTTGGTTATATTTTTTAACTTATTAATCAAAATTTCAGCTTTTGTGCTCTAATTATTCAAATCAGATACAATTGAATTCGTGGTTCAAATACTAGTACTTAAAGGTAGAACCACCAAACCATCACCAGGTGGAAAAGTTGGTTTGTTAATTTTATACGGATTTGAGTACTAGACAGTGGTTACTGGTGAACGTAGATCGTTGGGGCTCAATTAACCATACTCTCTCAGGAATTGACTCCCTGAGTCTGTGCAAAACTACATTTCATTTCAGTTTTTGATTATTTCTGGGAAAGAGGGCTTATCTTATTTTATTTTTCATTTATCTTTATTTCTTTATTCTGAACTTGTATTATTTATGTAATGCTTTTATAATGAATTTTGTTTGTATTAGATATCTAAGCCTTGTTTTTTTGTGTACTGGTTTATTGTAATGCAATGGAGGAATAAATAAATAATAATAATAATAATAATAATAATAATAATAATTATTATTATTATTATTTACTCACCATACATATTATCTTCATATCGTTGGGTCAAGGGATTTTTTATAATAATTAAATTGAACAGATCGTAACGTTAACACAAATTAGGGATAAAATAAACTTGTTTTCCAATCCAAATTAGTGTTTTAAGATATTGTTTTTTTTACAATTCTGCAACGTTATAATCTGTTCACTTGAAATAGAACAATCAGTAATTTTGATAAAATGTTAAAATTAACATGATTACGATTCCATTATAATGTTAATGAAATTGAAAATAGTAATGAATTAATATTTTTGATAAATACAATGATGATTTAGAAGAAAAGATAATAAGTGCAACAATGATCTAAAACCTATAACCTAAATCAAAAACACTATGTCTTTTCAGTCTTGAAAACCCGGTATCAGTGTTATTTAGTAGATTCATAGCCAGGAAGTTTGGATGATTGTTGAGTCTTTTTTCATATTTACCGCTGAATTTTGATATAGTTTGTTTCACTCAGTCAATATTAAGATCGGCATAGATATAGGTGTTTTTGATGTATCACGGAATTTGCAGGGCCCGCCGCAAGAATTTTGACTGGAAACGTTCGAATAGGTTTATGTTTGAAGTGCAGGATGTACCCCAGAATTGAAACCCATATGTCCATATGGGTTTTAAAACGGATTTATATTAAGTAAGTTTTGATTCGTTTGATAAAGGTGAGTATTTCCCAATTAACCAGTGTAGTTTACGTACTGTCAGCTTAAGTTGTTTCTTTTTAGTTGTTATGTGATGTTTAAGATATTGTGTATGTATTTTTTAAAGTCAAATAAAAGAAAACAAAGTTCTTATTACCATGCTAGTGGGTAGTGTTCTCGAAAGTGGTAAAATTATGTATAATAAGCTACAAATTTATGTACTAACTGGTTTTTCAGGGCTGCACGTTTGTAGATTGAATAACGTTAAAAAAAATTTACCGTTGATAACCATAAATTTTAGATCCTATACTAATCTTGTTGTATGGTCAGTGCATCTGGCTACTACGTCAGGGGTCCCGGGTTTGATTCCCGTTCAGGTCGGTAACTGTTTCATCACTTATATCTATAGAAACAAAGAGTAATTTGTACTAACTCAGGTTCAGCTGAGAAACACAGCTTGTCCACCAAAAAGGAATGGAATTATTTGTTTTTGAAATTTTGTCCATATTTTATTAGAACAAACCCGCAAGGAAGAAATCTATGGTTTCTTAAATAGAGTATGTATATACAGCAGTAGGTTACAGCCGGTGAATACATTTTGGTTGTAAAAATAATGAATTCAGGTCAAAATTGTAAATTATTAGATGTTGTTTAGGTCCTTAGCCGAAAGACTGGTTTGAACCTCTAGTGGCTTTACTAGATAAAACGAGGAGTGCCGTAATTTACCATGCCTTCCTCACTGAGTGAAAAAAGTATGCTTATTAGCATTCCGGGCCCTCTGAAAAGCATTTACTTTCCACCCTGCAAATGACACCTTCACTTCATTCACCACAGGGTCTGGCTATATGATGAAATTCATTACTCTCAGAGGAGATAAATCTGGCTAGTGTATTTTACACCTCTACCTCTTCTGTTTTTAAATGATTCAGTCATAAATAATTGGCTGATCATGTGATAAGAAACAGAACTATTTTTTTAGCCCTGGAACTAGCAGATCGAGTGTAAATAATTGAACACTCCAGCTGCCTGTTGTGGGCAAAAATGAATAGATATAATAGTTTAAATTTTCAGGGATTCTGTAATTGGCTTGTTAGAAATTATATCTTCCAAGAATATTCACGTATCTAAACATACCAACAAACTAAAACTAGTACAAAGTTTAATGATAATAGTCTCTTCGTATCGGTGATATAATATTCCAGGTTATTATCTCTCGTCGCCGCAAGCAGAAATTGAATACAGTACCTTCCGTGTATCCGTACAAACTTGTTGCGCTCTATAAGATAAAAGATTAATGCGTTAGAGTATAAACCTAACAGCAATGCTGTCAATTAAGGGACAGGTGTACTTGAAATACAATCTGCTAAACTTATGCAAACCAATAATTTATATCAGAGTAACAATGTAAGACACAATACTGAGTATTGAAGACCTACATCACATAATAATGACTTATTAAATAAAAGTTATGCATATTTTTTAATCATATAAAAATACCAAAAATTTCAACTTCAAGATATTTAAAATAAATCAGTGTTGGTTTTATATCTATATTTGAGCAAAATTACTTATTTCAATTGAATTATACATTTTTTCAAATACATACTTGCTTAGTTGGATTTGAGAAAAGTTATTTATATCAATTTTACAAATATACTAAAATTAATTTATGAGAAACATATAGTATTATATTATATAGATATTATTTAGTCGAAATAAAATTCTAAGGGTCTATCGACACGCAAATTCCCTGCGTACTTGTAGTTACGAGAAATTTCATCCTGTCAGTGGGTAATATCATTGTCGTGTTACGCAATCATTGTCATGTTATGCGAACAGTGACATATCAGTCACTGTGTCATTCTACGTCAAATTGACTCTGGATCTGAAAATAACATTTATCGACCACGTGTTTGCTGTTTCACAAAATTATTGTAGTTTTGTTTTACCGCCTTCTGAATGAATGATAATTAAGTAAATAAAACGATAGTAATTAATTAGAAAGTAATGTTGAAAAAATTTCATAATATGAATTACTATTTAGAGTTATTTCATTATTAAATTTACATACAGTTAAAAGTCAGAAACGACTTGTTTGTTCTTCAGCTTTACTCGTCAGTGAATTCGATGACAAACTTGATTTACAAAAAAACTAATTGTAACAACAGCTTTTAATTTACGTCAGTTTATTAATCAGTATCAATTGTTTGTCAAAAATAATAAAAAAATATTTAAAGTTTAAAAGAAAATGAACACATGGTTTTTGTGTTTTATTAACTGCATTTTTAGTTCTAATTAAATAAATGTTTAGAATTTCAAAAACTCAATTTAAAAACGCAAGTCAACATCTGCATTACTAAAACTAGGCTACAATGGTACTGTGAACTACCGAGGTTTTAATTTTTTCGAATTATAGCGAGAAATTGAAGTTGCGAACTGTGAAGCAATGGTCTCCAACATACGGCCAGCAGGCCACATCCGGCCCGCAAACAGATTTTAAGCGGCCCGCGGGAAAATTGTTAAGTAATAAAATATTTGGCAGTATGTAAATTAAATTCTAGATCAGAAATTTCAACGTGAGCTACTGGTGAAATACTCATGTACTTTTTATCCTTTCTGTTTTACAGGTACAGTTTTGCTAGCGTGTTGGTAGTGGGGGTAGAAAGCAGTATGGTCTTATATCTTCCTGTTTTTAAAATAAAAAATGAATACATAGCACTAGTAGAGCCTAAAAATACCACTGAATAATTTTTTTTAGGCAGCAACATTTCATACCTCCCAAACCTTCGAAGTGTTGCTGGCCGACTAGGGCTTCTACAGTGATCTATATAGCCCTTGAGTAAAAAAGGTTGGACACCACTGCTCTAGAGTGCAATACTGAATAAGAGTACGTTTACCATGCGTAACTATTTGTCCTGATTTCGAAATGCAGTCCCGGTATTTCACTCTGTTGTCGATGAAAGCAATCGGAACCCAGAAACACGGATGGAAGTTGAAAAGTACCGTCTAGCTAACTGTAGAGTTTCCGTTTAGCCACCGTTCTGGGCGATTCCAATGCAGTAAAAATCAGAGGAAGAAAAGTAAAGTTTTAGTTTTGTCTTAACCAAATTTTTGTCTGGTCAGTGGTTTAAGATGTCATAAGAGACCTTGAAAAATTTCAACTAACCTAGACATCTCATTAATTCGAACCGAGTTCTGATTTACTGACTTTAAGGGTTTCTATAAAAAGGAAAAGCGCATGAACGTTTATCTGGAAAAAAAACAAACGTCTACAGTGAAAGAATGTTGTGGATGCGCAAAATGGGCCTCCAGAAATGTATGAAGATACTTAAATTAATTGCAATTTCAGCCTTCCTCCTTTAATAAGACTTAGTAGTTGGTGAATAAAAATATATTGTAAGCAAAAATAAGAGAGTTCTACAGCTGCTACTGTGTTACTCAGGGTAATCATGCATTAACTTCACCAACAAGTAGAAAATAGCAATAACATTTACAAAAAGATCTTCCAGTAATTCTTCTAATCTTATCTTTTAATTATAAAGACTTCTGTTTGGTACTTTAATAAAATTAACTACTTTTACCTAAAATGCATCTACCTATATTTTTTCAATACATAGTATTTTGTTTGTGTAAGAAAAATATTTTTCTAGTAAAATAGAAACAAAAAAATCGAGACAAAATGTTGTTGCTTTTACATGGATTTAAAACTTACTGTTATTATTCACAAAGTTAGGTACACTTTAGCATATCCAGTTAAACGACGGATTAAGATTAAAAAAGTCTATATAACATTTATTGCTAATCCCAAACAAATTTCAAATTTTTTAAAAACTTCTAAATTGCAAATGGGGCTTGTACGAGTATTCTACTTTCGATTTAAACTAAACAGTAATACTGTACTATTTGCTATTTTTGTAGCTGTATAATTTTGCATTGCAGAAGTGGTAAACATCAGTAAAATCTTGCAGTTTACTATTATAAACTGTATCCGTTTCATAGCATTATGAAAATATTCGGATCAGTAAAAAGATTAAAATTCAAGATAACCGTCTGAATATAAATTGTACTGATTGGGATGTATAGTTTAGTGTATTTTATGTGTAGTGTGTATATGTAAGATTTTTGTTTCTCATGAATGCACCACGTGCATTCATACTTATAGACATGGAATGTGAGTTAAAAATGTTATTAATACTGTACATAAATTAGCTCTTAAAAAGATTTGCTGCAAATAAATACGAAGTTGCACTTGAGAGCACCATAGACGATTATTTTTGTATTACTCAATAAATTATTAGATTATTCCGTCGTTTAGAGGTTATTAATTTTTATTATGGATTTTTGATAAATCCGCTGTCTTCTAATTCTTTAAGTGTGAGTTTAATAAGTCAATATGACTTAATAATGAACGATAATAACTTAGATAAGAAAAAGCAAGTTGTAAAAAATTACTGATTAAAATACTGGAATAATAGGTAAATATACTCATATAAAAACTGGTAGACAACATTAAAAATCTTTTGTCATGGTATCGAAAATGGAACATCAATTTTAATGATTGATAAAAAGATTTATTATAAAACGAAATCAAAAAGCCATCTTAATTAAACAAGTTCGTTACTAGAGACAGGCAGAATAAAAGGGATTTTAAAGGCCTAGTACTTGAAAGAAAAGGAGAAGAGGAAGAAAATTTGATTGGAGTGAAACAGATAAGATGATAAAACAGAATAAATAAACGAAGGGAGGTGCAGTAAATGTTTCATCAAACTTTTTTTAACTTAAGGTATTTGTTAACTAATTCTGTAAAGATATTACTCTACTATTAATGAAAAATTTAACCGCTACGTAACGTATTTGTTATCTATTTAGAAATATCTTTAATACAACATATTATACCGGATAATATCTTATAATCTAATTAAAATTTATATTTTTTATGTAATAAATTATAATAGAAGATATAATATGTTTACACATAATATTAATATATATTATTATAAAAGCTGATAAAGTAATATAAAGTTTTATGATTCCTCCGTGACGAACATCGTATTACTAATTTTATAGTTTAATCTGCCTACACTTTAAAATTGAGCTATCAAATAATCTGCTATTTAGAAATAGAAAGCATCATAAAAAATACCTAGGTATTAATAAGAATTAAAAGTTTTTTCATTATTAAAGATATAATTCGTATTAATGTAAGCCCTATAAACACTGAAAATTTTAACAAAGTTAAGATAACATTTTAAAATGGATAATTAAAAAAAAAAATTTGTATGTGGCAGCCTGCTACATTATTAACATCTACAGTCGGTAAATAGTAAAATTTAATAATGATGCGACTTGGTTAGGCAAAATTTTACGACCAGTATTCAGTGAAATTTAGCTAAAGTTTCTTTGAATGAACGATTAAAAAAAACGTAGCTAATGTTAAAATAGTGGTTTACTGAAAAATTAAAAAAAATTCAGTACACCATTTTCACCATTTTCAGATGAGAGCGTGTGAATGCGATGACGTATAAACCGGTGGTAACTACGACGTCTCTATTTTCAGCGGAAACATGAGGGGTCTAGTATGAAAAGCAGCCACATCCAAAAAGTTTTTTCTGTTTCTGTTCTTTTTTTACAAGTTTTCAATGTTATGAACATAGTGAATAAGAAAATCTGCATCAAAACTATCCATATCCAATGAAATTTCTCAAAGAAATTCTGAAGTTATTTTTAAATCAAGCCACATCCATACTTACAGAAATAGCCAGGGGGTGCACTAGCGCACGTCTGTGGTGAAATAAATTATATTCTATCAAAAACGATGTAGTTTTGTAGTTAATTCAGTTATGTTGACAATTTTATTACAGTATCGTTTAATTTGTTCTGACGTACTATTCAAGTGATGATTTTTAATTGCTTGAAAATGATTGATTTTGAACAATTTAGCAAATTTGAACAATTTGAACACAGTACTCAATGAAAAGTGTACTTTTTGTACAATTTATAGTTAGGAGTAGTTACTTTATTAAATTAATTGAAATTATCTAATTCATCACGTGCCTTAATAAATAAAACCATGTTTTTTCACAAAAATACAGTAAACTTTTGTTTCAAAAAAAGCCAAGTGCCCGAATGAGTTTCGAAACTCATTCAATTGAGTCATATTCAAAAGAAAAATTAGTTTTCGTAGTTTTGAAGAAATATTTATATTATTTATTTATACACATTAATCTGGGATTTAATACTTATAACTTGAACTATAAACCAAGATGGTAGATACTGTAGTTCAGATTTAAACAGTTTTTTTTTTGCTTTCCTGGAAAATTTTATGAAATGGATGTGGGTGATTTTGATACCAGACCCCTCACATAATGTATTTAACTCGCAAAGTCATCGATGTGTCTTAATCTGAGCCGTAATAGATTCGTAGTGTGATAGAACTCGCGTTTATAGTTGTTGAGCTAGCCTGCTTACAATGGAAGAAGCAGTACATCCAGTTCTCCTTTAAGGGAGGAAAGAATAATTTCTTGTTTTAGCTCAGTTTAAGTTAGTGTCTACTCTATCCTAAGCTGTATTTCTTCTCTTAGTGGGTAAACTTTCTTCGGCAGGATGGTATGGTCGAGCGCTCGGCAGTTCAGTGCTTATGTAGAGTTGTATAACAAAATTTTAAACAATAAAAAAAAAACTTAAAATTATATTATCGTGCAGGGACTCCACAGTGAAGTGATGTGCACGTGAGTAAGAAGGTAACGAACTTGACAATACAGTAGACAAAACAGACAGCAGGCAATTAGTAGGGTGAATGAATTTTGAAGAAATGCAACTAATAGATAGTTCCAACAAGCGTTTGTATGCTAACCAGTTAATAGAAAAATCGCGCGACGAAATCGTTGGTGCAGAAAATCTAAGATGCTATGACAGCCAGGAATCTTAAGGGGAACGACTGGAAAGGTAAGAGAGATGATGAGATGTAGAATGAGGGAAGCGAAGAATTCTTTTGGATCCCCGCATAAAAACATAACGTCAGTTAATAAACAAAGAAAACTCTCTACTTTTGTCATTATAATAAATAAAATTCAAAGAAAACATTTCCGAGATTTTTAAGTTTTTTTAATAATTTATTTTATTAGAAGAAATGGCTAAGATCCAAAATTTGAATTAAGACCGAGATAGATTCGCCTGTGTATTGCATTAAAATAAAATCAGGCAGTCGGACATCTTGGCGGAATAATATGTTGTCAACTTTGCTACCAATGTGAATTGGTAAAAAATAAAGACCAAGTTAAGGTAAACAAGATATTTGAGCTTCATAAACATAATCTGAGTTATGATGATGTTTCTTTTTTGTATATTAACAAATGACATTTATGATGTAATAAAAAATTTTTATATTCTATAGCAGTAAACACATAAAAAATTTACACATGTAATTCTGTTATTTTATTGACTTGATAGATACATTTTATATTTATTTTATTTGTAAAAAAATATTATGGTTTTACATTTCAAAACTATTCCATTTACGAAAAAATGGTGAGTTGTAAAGTATGAAATATTGGGTGAGATTAGAAGCCTGAATCTGATATTTAATGAACTGTTTTCCTTATTACCGAAAATATTACTTTTAGCTTTGATTACCTGGATCTGAAACTCAATAAAAGTTTTTTTTTGTTTTATTTGTAGATGCGACAACTTCTTATTTACTTCGAATGACCTGTTTTGTGAGAACGTTGAGTATCATCTGCACTTGAGTCTTGTCGACTGCCCGTCAAAGAGGATAACTAAACTCATACCATACCAGTCCCTACGGTTCTTCAACCATGATGTCCTACGTCAACCTGGTCCTCTATTTTTCCTCGCATGCTATTCTGTAGAATAATACCTCTCAACATTATGACCAAAGTACTCCGCAGCAATCGCCTGTAAAACCGCATCTTAAAGGCCCCAATTCCTTTTATATCAGCATCAAAGCCTCTTCTCCATATAATAACACAAAACAGTAGATCCATATAATTCTAAGTAGCCTAGATGTCTAAGATCCCTAATGAAAAATTTCACTCATTTCTCTAAAGGCAGTACGGAGTTAACAAATACTTTATTAAAATCAACTGTGTTATTCAAATTTTGCTCGCCAACTGCTTAGTCATTAATAGCTACAATTTATTTTCAAACATTAGCATTGGTTTTACCAGCAATGGAACAATGTGCCTTCGGTTTAGTCCAGCCAGTCAAGAAAAACCTACTAGTAGCATTATCAGCTAATAATATGAAAACTAACACCACTGAGTAACAACGTTGAAATTTATATCTATTAAGATGAAAAAATAATGCATTAATTAAATTCGGTTGTAGTTATATAATAAAAAGTCCGATAATAAAGTAATGTTTTTAAATATTATTCTACTGGAATTTTATTTCAAACAAGTTTCAGTCGTAGGTAAAATAACAAATATTATTTAGTTTAACGCAAATGAAGATTTTTACATTGTTATATAAATTTTATTTTAGTTACGATTTAACATTGTGTAAGTTATATTACGACTATTTTGCAAACTCTAAAACTGCATACACATTTTTCGATTATTAGAATTCAATTAATGCAAGAGGTTAGGAAGCTAGTTATTATTTCATTATAATATAATACCGGTTTTAAGCGAATAAAACAAATCCAGAGGAAGGATGCTAAAGGAGTGGCTTTAAAAAGCAAGAAAACCCATTAGGTAGCTCGTCAACACTTTGGCACGCGAATCCCTCGTCAGTCCGTCAACTTAAACGAAGCCACCTACCATCAACAGCTTTCTTCATTGACAAATTCCTTCCAAGCGTAACCTTCCAAACTTCATTTACAAAAAAGTTGTCAACAGATCATAACGAAACGGTTAAATTGGATATTTACAGTTAGGACTATTAGGAAAAATATACCCTACTGGATTACTTCGAACACGGTTGAGTAATAGTTTATTTTACTACTTAATGATTGAATTTGTTCTTAAATAATTTTACTTGATATTTTTTTAGTCAATCTTTTTTAAAGTAAACAAACTGAAAAAAATACCGTAATTTTTTAAATTTTGTAACAGATTTTTTTCTCTGATGTTAAGTACATTTTAGTTCACTACTGCTAATATTACCGGTTTAAACTCGGATTGTACTAATGATACAAACGAAACCAAGGTTTTAGTAAAACGTACTTTAAAGAGTCTGTTGATCTCTCACGATCCTCGGAGCTCCTACTCTAAATGAATAGTTTAAAAAACTGATTCCTAAACATCGATTAAGGAAACATGAACAGGAATCAAGCCCTAATACGAAATTTACAATGTTTTCAAAGTTATGGGTTCTCTTGACTTTATGCTGCATCTAAAGTATGAATTCTTATTTTTAATTCATACTTGACTACCTGTTTCGTTGTCTATTGGATTTTAAACTACTGAAAGATTTTAATAATACAACTAAATACTATATTTTCAGCTTACTGTTATTATATTCTTTTAAAATTGTTGGAAAATAAGACCCGTTGATGACAATTTTTATAAAATTTGCACTATATTAATGAATTTAACATCAAAACCGTGGTAAACTACAAGGAAAATCTACTTAAAAAGTAATGTAGATACGTTTGCATCAATAAAATGGTAAATTTTTTCTCATTAATGGACTTAATCATCAGTATTTTTTCGGTATATAGGGCCGGGAAGAAAAAGTTAGCAAAACTTTATCATACCAATCAATCTAAGTCGATAATTTTCGCTCAGTTTAGATTTCTAAAACGAAGTTGTTTTAAAGTAACGGGATGTACAGTGTAACCTACTCAATAATTTAAGTAACGGGCGTAGGTTAAAGGATTAAGAAATAATGCTAACAAATAATGTTAACAAACACCACTTTTTGATAAAATTAAATTAAGAAACATATTGGCGGCACACAGTAATAACTTATACTACAAAGTTTTGTTATTATGACCATTTATTTAATATTGTTTCCAGAGTAGATGTAAGCAAGAACAAAATCGGTGAAAGGGCTTATCCTCGTCCACATAAAAGGATGGAGAAACGATCAAATACGCTAGAAATTTCTTTTTCCTTTTACCATTTTTGAAATTAAAAATCCGTACTGTATTAAAATGGAGAACATAAAAATTCAGACCAGTGTGAGGGTAATTTCCTGAACTGAACAATAGGAGAAGGGGCGTTATATGCACGGGGTCGCGCTATATGGGTTGTCTAAGCCTGTTACTGCCAGTGCAGCATTGAAGCCCCTACACTACTTACCCACGACTAGTCTGGGTTACAAAACCGTCCGCTAAGCCGCTTCTCTGATTAATACTCGCATACTGGAAATTGCTTTTCTCATACCGCCCAAATAATATAACCCAAATATTTTCTTTGCTTTTATTCAAATAAAAGCTATTTATTGTAACGCCGCTGAGATAACAATACCAACCGCAATAAGATAATCTCAAAATCAGAGAATATTTTGTTCCAAGGAAAATTTGACGATAATGCGTTTAAAAACTAAAAATAATAATAGATAAAAACCAAGAAATATGTTAATGTTTATAACAGATGTGAGAAAATCTATTGGTTGTAGATTTAATTAACTCATTTTAAACATCTGTTCAAAACGTTTTACAAAGAAGGAAGCTTGTAAGGATGTTCAAACAATTCAATATTTTAATAGTTTAATTGGTATTTAAGTTACTAGTAACACATAGTTTTAATTACTAACACACTAATAGAATACCGCAATGGTTGCAGCAATGGGAAATAAACCCAGAAGCACTACATTGATATTGGTAGGGTCAGTGGCGGAGCGTTTAGCAGCTTACTGTCGATAAATAAAAGGTTGATTCCACTCACCTTAGAAGTCCTGCGACTTACCAGCTGGTACCAGTGGCTTTCCGATGAGTGGTGAGCTGCCGAAGATCTTGAAGTGGACTGTAATTGCGCGGTTAGTTTTCGGAGTGTTTCCAACGCGTTAAATACGTAGCGATGCGTGAATTTAATAGAGAAATACACTTAAAAAATACAAAGAAAACAAATTAGCGGTCGCGGATAATTCCCAATACTAGGGCGAAAGCGGAAAAGCGTAAGACCGCACAGAGAGCGTTCTTTTGCGTTTGCGAGTTAGCGGACGACTGTGTCCAGTTCAGTATAAAACTGTCTGTATGCGCAGGTAGAAATCAACCCTCATTGGTTGAGACCGATAAATGATATCTTATAATAGATCACGAAAATAAATTAATGAATTGAACAAAACATAAAATTTATATAGTCCCAAACATTCCTCCCCACCTTAAACGAACGTAAGGGCGTTTAATAGAGCCAAAAAAACAAATATAAATATGTACAGGAAAAGTATAAAAGCGGTGAAAGCGAACATAAGAACAGGATACAAGCGGAAGAAAAGGAATAACGGAAGGGAGGTGCGAAAAATAGTTATTGTGTGGGAAGCGGGAAAAGCTTGACAGCAGGACGAACAAGGTGACCAGCTGACGTCTTGACCTTAGCTGTTCTGACGACTCCGTCTTTTTCGGGGAAAGTTTCCAGAATACGTCCGATAGGCCAATGTAGCGGCGAAGTGTCTTCATTCTTTATGAGAACCAGATCTCCTTGAGCGATGCTTCTTGTACAAGCCTGCCATTTCACACGTTGTTGCAGTGTATTCAAGTACTCCTGGGACCAGCGTTTCCAGATGCGCTGCGTGAAAGATTGCACCAGCTGCCATCTTTTCAGCCTGTTGAGCGGTTGTTGAGACACATCCTCTTCGGGAATTTGACTCGGGTTACTACCTATCAGAAAATGTGCGGGAGTCAAGACGTGCAAGTCCTCAGTATCTTGAGACAAAGGTAAAAGCGGGCGCGAATTCAATATGGATTCAATTTGCGTTGTTAGCGTCATGAATTCTTCTAGCGAAAGTATTGCAGTACCCATTACTCTTTTCAGATGGTGTTTAACACCTTTAACAGCAGACTCCCAAAGACCTCCCATATGAGGTGCAGCGGGTGGTGAAAAATGAAATTTAATTCCCTGTGGGATGCAGAAGTGAATGACATCCTGTTGTGTTTTCTGGTTTTCAAAAAATTGTGCGACGATTTTTCGTAGTGCGTTGTTGGCGCCTGTGAAGTTAGTACCACAATCAGTGTAGATATCAGAACATCTTCCACGGCGAGCGATAAAACGCTTTAAAGCGGCGATGAAGGCTTCAGAAGATAAATCGGTAACTACTTCAATGTGAACTGCTTTTATTGCGAGACATACAAATACACAAAAGTATGCTTTGATTAATTTGGCGTTGCGTAATGCGGTATGAATTTTAACTTGAAATGGCCCGGCGAGATCCGTAGCAGTATGCAGAAACGGTCTGGCGGGTGTGACTCTATCCTTAGGAAGAGCTGACATAAGCGGTGTTTGGTTGTACGGCTTACAACGAAAACAAATATTGCACTTGCGAATGTTTGAGCGTATGATACTTCTAGCAGATAAAATCCAAAATATTTGCGAGATAACTGATTAAAGAAGTTGAGGTCCTGCATGAAGCGAAACGGCATGATAATAATTAATTATTAAGTCTGTTATGACATGGTTTTTAGGCAGTATAATAGGTTGTTTGCTGTCGGATGGTAAATTAGAGTAGTTCAGTCTACCGCCGACACGAATTAATCCATCGTTGGAGATGAAAGGAAATAAGGTTTTCCACCGAGAAGGTAGTTGTTTTTCCAGTTTCAAAAATTCTTCTCTGAAAACATCTTGTTGTACAATTTTACAGACTAATAGCGTAGAGTTTTTCAATTCCTTAACTGAAATATAATTCCTGAAAATCTGTTCATTTTTAAATAAAATCATTTGTGTGCGTACGCGAGAGCGTAAATTATTAATAAAACGTAAAACATAAGCGTAAACTTTCAGTAAATAAGACCACGAAGAAAATTTATCAAACATTTTGTTGCTATCTATAGCAGTAACGACGAGACAATACTGTTGTGTAGTCTTGGTTTCAGGTAGATCTTCAAATTTGAGTGGATAATATTTATTTTCAGGCCAGGTGTTTTGCGATCGGCTGAGAAAATGTGGGTCTCCCCACCATAAGGGATGTGAGTGAAGCTGCGTAGGAGTTGTACCTCTTGAAGCTATATCCGCGGGGTTTTGAATTCCTGGAACGTGATTCCAAATGTTAGGTTGCGTCAGTCTTTCAATTTCAGCAACGCGATTGGCGACAAAGGTATTCAGTTTATAAGTTTCAGTACGAATCCATGATAGAGTGACTGTGCTATTAATCTTTAACTTAATATAACCTGTTATATGTTCTCTTTGGATTTTGGCCGCTATACTCGAAAACACGTTGGATCGAGTTGTGGAATTAATTTCGGAGAGTCAGAAAAGGAAGGAATACGCTACTGACATTTTCTTGTACGTCAGTTCCGCTTTCGACAAAATATCGCACGATGGGCTGCTATTTGAATTGAAAGACATTTAAGAGTATTCTAAAATCGTTTTTAGAATAAAGATATTTTAAGGTTCATTACAGTAGTGCTTACTGAGCTCCACAATATAAACACCAGAGTACCCCGAGGGGAAATACTACCACATATCTTTAGAGGGTATTTAATCGGATTTGCCTATTTTGGACTTATTGGTAACCACGACTTATGCTGACGACACTACATTCGCGTAAGAAAAAAGACCACGGATTAAGCTTCCAGGTTGGCGCAGCAACATCTTTCACTATTACCGGACTGGTTTACCCGTTAGCATGTTAAGGTGATCCTAAATAATTCAAGACAAGCTACGTTCATCTTACGACTTAAAACTTGTCCACCTGTGGTGCTAAATAACGTCCACATCTCCACGGCGAGAGTGGTGCGATATCTTGGCTTGCCGCTTGAACGGTAACTAACTTGGAAGCATCAATTGCGTACAAAACGTTTTGAAATTTAATCGTCACCAGAAACTGCTCTTCTGGTTTATTAACTCTTGATAAAAATTAATCCTCCGTTCCAAAATTTTAATTTGCAAAAAACCTTTTAAACCTTACATAAAGTTATTGTGTCCAGCTATTTAGAGAAAGCGGCAGAGAACTTAAAGTCAATTTAGGCTTATCTGACAAAACTCTTAAGCCTTGCTTCTAGCGCTACTTTTTCTGTAAGCAGTAAACCCATCCTCGACGATTTCAAAATTTCGACAATAAAGGAACTAACCACATCCTTCTATAGTAAATTTCACGAACGACTCGGTAACCATTCCAACCGACTATTCCGTGAGGTCACGGGATAGTTGCTAAAAAGAGTTGCCCAAATGTACGACATCTAAAGACTATTTTAAAGTTTTTAAGATTGTTTTGTCCCAAGGTGATGCGGTTTTTCAAGTTATTAATAAAATTAATAAAGCAAAAAATATCATTAGACGCATTGTAGACATATTTGAAAACGATAGAGAATTTATGAAATGGATATATTTAGCCTAAACATGCACGTTGTACAAAAAAGGTCTATTATAAAATGTATTTCAATTAAAGTAATTAATTACATGATTAAATACTACTAATAAATTTTTTAAATAAATAACCAACCTATTATTTTATTCTTTTAAAATACGAGTATAATCCCATTATAGTTACATTAATTAATTTTTATTCTCGTGTAATTAATTAAAAACATTCTGGTTAATTAATCAGAAATAAGTTTATATCGTACGCCATGATAATATATTTTAGTAAAATCGATAGAACAATAAGTTCTGAGCAAGAACAATAGGTACCACTGCATTGTACTAATTAGTAGCCTATACATGTATTACTTTTGAACTGTAACATTAGATTACAATAATAAAAATAATTAGCACAGATTTTAACGAGTTCATTTTATTGAATATCTTTAACTGAGTTTCGTAGAACCGTTATTAGTTCGAATTAAACATAATGAAAGGAAATACAGTAGTATAGATTACAGTTTATCTCAGGTAATACAATAACTTCCTTGTAATACAATAATGATTCTTATTAATTAATGAAGGACAAAAATTATTTTAATTAAGCATGTTATTTCAGGTTAATCAGAAAGAATGGATACAATGAATTATTAAGCATAACAATTCAATGTCCTAAAATTGTCAGTTAATTGTATTCGATTTTATCTATCTAATTCATTTTAATATGCTTATATTTTTAAGACAATGATGAGATGGCTATTCAAATGGGGTCTCTTGTGGTTAATCTAAAATTTAGGAGAAGTAACTAATACGTTATGTCACCGGATAGCAACATTAAATGGCGAGATAAAACCTTTACTTTTTGGTGCCCCTGAAAAGGGCCGTTTACGTGTGTTTCTGCCAGGGCGGACAGAGTTTGTTGATGGCCCTGAAAAGGGCCGGTGAAAACCTTAGTGAATTGGTCCTGAGAAGAACCGATGAAGGCAGTGCGTGGATGCGGCAACGGCTGCTGACTTTCTTGTTGCTGCACGTTCCAAAACATCTTCCTTCTCTCGTGAATCTTTTCTGGTCGGAGTTGTAGAGCGCAATAGCCGGGGTGGTTGGGGAGCTGGGCGACACGGCGTGTTGTCGTCCAGTGGAGACGTCACCTTCTTCCCTCTCATTAGTGCGTCGATGGCTGCTTCGTCGGATCCGGTGGGATCAAGGCTCAGTCGAGGGACCACTGTGGTGATCTCTCTCGGCAGCGGGCGATGATGGTCCCGGTCGACGACTTACGGTGTCGGGTCGGCGAGCGGAAGCATCATCTTCTCTTTTGCGGGGTCGTTGATGAGTCTTTGTTTGAGCCCGGTAGTCGTATGCCAATGGTGGACATCCCGTCGCTGTTGAGTGGATTGGAATCGAATCATTTGGGCTCAGAGGAGCGCTCTTTATATAATCACCGAGAGCGCTGTGGTAGGGAGCGGTTATTGGCCTAAGCCTTGGCGACAAATGCCTGTCGGTACACTGCCGAAGGGTCTGCCGTGCCGACAAGGGTCGGGTGAGGTATTGAAGGCTGGTGACACAGTAAATGATTTATGAGAAGAGTTGGCGTGACAGGTAGAAAAAAAAGTTGTGTCAAACATTCACATGACTTTATCTCCCACTGTTTATAATGAAAAACATAACTCTGATTAATAATGTGTAGATCGAATAATGAGAAGATCGAAAAATAACCTCAGTTGTAATTCATTTTGATGAGGAAAAATTGAAAAATCACTAATTGACGGTAAACTAAGCAAATTGATGGTAAAAGAAATACTTGAAATAAAAGTTATAGGGTTTAAAATTTTCTAAAACTTTTCTATAAACTTTTGCCCTAAAAAGAATATTAAGGCCATAATTTAAAAAAAAAATTTCCACGTGACCACAGCCGCCCCAGACAAGTTTCCCCAGACAGTCATCTTACTTCTTCTTGTAGAGTACAACAAATTTGTTAAAGTCTTTTTTGAGAAAATTGTAAAACAGTAGAAAATCTCAGAAAAATTACCTACAGCTGCCGGTTTACTGATTTTTATGAAAATTTTCTGGTCAAGTTCCCTCATGGAATGCTACCTTGCTTAATTTCTAAGTTCGTATGGTTTCCTTTCTAAGTTCGTACGATTATTAAAGTATTTCATCTACAGGGACTCACACACTCGTAAATAACAATGAGAAAAATACTTTTTTGGGCAAGGCGTAACGGAAATTATTTTTTTCGAGTAAAAACTCAATTTCACACATACACGAAAACATAACTTTCCTTGCGTATATTTCAAATCGGGCAAGAAAAATTAAAAACTTGTTACTATTGCCTTGCCTCTTCTACTAGAGGACTGTACTGATGGATGCTAGAGAATATCATCACATGGGAGATAATTTTACAGTTCTCCACACATAGAAGTGAAAAAGTGCGGACACAATGTCCACCAGCATCAATCAATCAGAAGGCGTTATTTCCTCTTATTACAGAATGAGCTCCTACTTGATCCGACCAATAGAACGAACATCACTTTCTCTGTAGTGAAATTTATAGAATTTTTTTTACTAGTTTTTCTCAGTGGACTGCTAACATAAGCGCCGATCAAAGAAATAATAGAACCTCTAATGGTATTCTCCATAAAACTTTAAACAAATTACTGCATTTTTATCTTTTGTAGAATAATTTAATTTCTCTGTAACAATTGCGTATTATGGTAAATTTAATCTTGCCAAAAATGTAGCAATAAAAATAAATTGCACTTGAAACGACCTTCCTTGTGCTTAAAATTTACATCAATCAATATAATTCAGAATAGGACCACAGTAGGCATGAGCACTGTGCTTCGCACTGAATATGTCAACGGTTACCATTTTTTTTATAAATTAAACTAATTTTTAAACGAATGTGTAGTACAAACGTAACTAATATGGCAACTCATGAACGCAAAAGTTTGATAAATATTGTTTTTTTTTTTTAAAGAGCACCTAAGTTTAATCAAGTCTGATGGTCGATATATACCATAAACTTATTTTCCATAGATAAAATTATAAAATATCGAAATAAGTTTCTTTCAAATTTATCAACATAGAATACAAAGTAGCATTTCTCCTATAATATGTGATCTGTGATCTCTAAAGAAGAGTATTCTAATTCTTAAATATCAGAAGTAAAACTTCTTTTATAAAAATACAATCACTCTTTGTTCGTTTTATCTTATTAGTTTGACTTCACTTAGATGGGAAACTCTCAGATCAGATTTTTAAATACAAACTACGTATTTAATAATTTCATCGGTAAGTATCGTCTATCGGGATAAACTTTGTATTTGTTCCTTGATAAGGGATGTAAATAAACAGTGTTGCAAAGTTCAAGGCCTTGAACGTAACCTTTACAGTTAATTTTTCATTTAACTTTATTTATTTTGTTTTTTAAAGAGAAATATTCGTGGTATTTCGTCATGGGTTTAAACAAAACCCATCGCGTTGGTCTAGAGAGGTTAAGTCGTCGCCGCGAGTCAGCTGTTTAATAGCTGATTTTTGAAGCCGAAGTTCCTGGTTCAAATCATAGTAAAGTTAGTTACTTTTATATAAATTTGAATACTAGACAGTGGTTATCGGTTTACTTTGACGGTTGGGGTTCAATTAACCATACTCTCTCAGGAATTGTCGGCGTGGGTATGTACAAGACTACACCTCATTTGCACGTCGTACACATCATGCTCATCTCATTGCGTCATGGGGTTTCTTATTGCCATGAATTGAATAGACTGCAACGTACACACATTATGGATTACAAAGAAAAGTTAAAATATTAAATTAGTAAATAGTAAACGTAAGTACTAAGTTATTCTGAGATACACAGGCTAAACAATAGTACGGCTTTTGTGTGAGTTTTGACAGTGTGATATATACCGGGTTAGTGGCTAGATTTCCACTTGTATTTTTAGTATAGAGTAGAGGTAATTTACTTCGCTAGATTATTATTATTTGGGTTATAATTATACCCTTTTCTTAGTCAGTCAGTGTTGTGCTAACGGTTATGAAATGGGTTAGTTAAAACCCGTTTCTTCGTTGCGTATTGAGCATTTTCCTGAAACGGGCAAATAATGTACAAATGTTAGCAATTTGTAAATAAGAATCGAATAATTATTAAAATGTAAATGGCTAAAAACCTATTTATTTTCAGTAGAGTTTCGTTCATGCCTCGGTTAAGTTTTAGAACATTCTGTTAAGTTGTTTATTTTTTAAATATTGAAACGGTAATAAAAATATTGTAATTTATCTATTAATTACGTAAAATATCTATTAGTTATGTAAAATATCTATTATTATGTAATATCTATGTAAAATATCTATTAAGCACCCAAGATAGCCTCGGAAATAGGACCGGGAATGCAGGAAAAAATACTGGAACGTCAAAAAATAAAAAAAGACCTTGGATAACGGATGTTTTAAATGTAGCCACTTGGAATGTAAGAGGACTGGCGAGTAAGGAACAGGAACTTTCAAGGATTTTAGCCAGGGCTAAAATTGACATTGCGGTTATAACAGAAACGAAAAAGAAACTTAAGGGAACACAGCACATCGGTGATTACTTAATGATATATAGCGGCGTGGGAGGTGACCAGCGTGCAAGTAAAGGAGTAGCTTTGATGATACATAAGAAGTGGCAGTCAAGAGTGAAGAATTACCAATATGTATCAGATCGTGTAGTTACTGCACAACTCCAGCACTCACGTGGGACGCTTCTGATGATCGGTGTTTATGCTCCGGAAGAGGGTAAACCGGTGGCAACTGAAGAACTATATAAGAAACTTCAAAATCTCGTCACTGCTAATGGAAGGAAGGTAGACGTCGTAATTGCAGGTGATGTGAATGCTCGGGTAGGGAATCAACCAATAAAAGATGTAGTGGGAAGTTTTGGTGAGAATTTATGTAACAAGAATGGCGATGTTCTTAGAGAATTTGCTACGTTCAATGAACTAAAAATAACAAACACGTTTTTTAGGAAACGCGATATACATAAATATACATGGACAGCTCGAGGTACACGCTCATTAATTGATTACATTATTGTTAATAAAAGACTATCAAGCCAAGTGAAGGACACAAGAGTTTATAGGGGATACGATTTATCTACAGACCATTAACTAGTTGTCTCGAAAGTTATATTATATACAGCATGGAAGAAAACTCGCTCAACTTCTAAGAGGGTCGAGAAGAAGCAGGTATATAAAGTGCATCTACTGAGGGATCAGTCGGTGAGACAGTTATACGTAAACAGACTCAGTGAGGTATTGGCAGGAGTAGCTAGTAGTGATGATGTTGAAGAGGAATGGCTTAATATAAAGACGTCAATTGAGAAAGCTGCTGCAGAAGCTTTAGGGGCAGAGTTTAAATCAGGGAGTAGGAAGGGTTTAAAGATCTGGAATAGGGAGATCGAAGCAGCCATTAATAAAAAGCAGGAGCAATACAAACGCATGCTAAATAGTAAAAATGACACGACAACAGCCTTGTACCGGCTAGCAAGAGCAGATGCAAAAAGACTAGTGAGAGAAGCTCATAACCAGTCATGGAATCGCTTTATTAGTGAAGTAGAGAACGACCTGCATGGACAACAGCAAATGGCTTATAAAGTTATGAAGCACCTAAATGCAGATGTCAAAGAGTCAGTACGGTTAGAGGTGATATCGGAGAAGGATTGGGTCGACCATTATAGTGAATTATGGCGTGACGTCTCAAGAACTGATAGTGGTTTAGTGAAGATGCTTTGTGATAACCGTAACCCAGATATGATCTCAATGGAAGAACTTACCACAGCTCTACAGCATGGGAAGAATAGGAAAGCAAGTGGTTTGGATGGTTTGAGGATGGAACTCCTAAAATATGGTGGCCTCTTTTAAGGCCTTCGTCTGCTACATCTATACAATATGTGCTGGAGAAGCCATAAAGTACCGAAAGACTGGAATTCAGCAAAAATAATTAACTTGTTTAAAAAAATGATAGAAATCTATGTGCCAATTATAGAGGTATAACACTGTTAAACACAGGCTATAAGCTGTATGCATCCGTGATCAATGAACGTTTAAAAGTATTGGCAGACTGTTTGATAAATGAGGAGCAGATGGGTTTCAGAAAGGGGAGGTCGTGTACGGACGCTGTATTTGTTCTTAAATTGATGATTCAAAGAAGAAGGGAGTTTAATCTAGAAACCCATCTAGCGTTCATTGACTTTGAAAAGGCCTTTGATAGTGTTAATAGAGAGCAGCTCTGGGAGATAATGTATTTGCAAGGATATCCCCCACATCTGATATCAGTGGTACAGAGTTTGTATGAAGATACAGCTGTCCATATACAGGTTGGAAATAGACTGACATCAGCGATTGATACAAATAAGGGGGTGAGACAGGGTTGCAGTTTGTCTCCGACGCTTTTTAATATATATATAGATTGGATTCTGAACAAGTGGAAGGAGAGCATAAATGCTGGTGTACAAATCGCCGATTATGATTTAAGCTGTTTGCTATATGCGGATGATCAGGTAATTATCATGGAAACTGAAAATGATTTGCAGAAAGCTGTGTTTGAACTACAAAAGATCTGTGAGGGTTATGGAGTGAAGCTATCTGCCGCTAAGTCAAAGACTATGGCCTTTAAGGGCAAGTATCCAGTCAGAACGAAAATCGTTATACATGATAAGGTTTTAGAACAAGTCTCGCATTTTAAATATTTAGGATGTGACGTAAGCTTTTTAAAAGATGCCGATGTTATGAATAAACTGAATAAGTTTAGAACAATTTGCGGGACAATACATCGAACTTTGAAAAATAAGACAAGAAAGGATACAAGAATTAAACTGTACAAAACTATGGCAGTCCCGGTTTTGCTGTATGGCAGTGAAAGCTGGACCATGACGCAACGAGAGAGATCTCTAATACAAAGTGCAGAAATGAGGTTTTTAAGGGCGACGGCAGGCTATAATAGACTGGACATGAAACGTAATGAGAGTATTCGAGCAGAATTACAGGTCCAACCACTATTAGACGGCATTGCGCGCTACAATTCCAGGTGGTGCGAGCATGTGAATAGAATGCGAGAGGAAAGACTACCAGTCCAAATATTAAGTTATGCCCCACGGGGTAGACGTGATAGAGGAAGACCGCTACGAAGATGGGTGCCGGAACAGGCTTTAGGCCTATCCGTGTTTGGGTGATGATGATGATCTATTAATTACGGTATTTAATATTAATATACATTTTGAAATAATATTAATATAATTTTATAAATTAGAAGATTAAATTATCATTTTGTTTTTTACTAATTTTATTTTACAGTGCCGACCCTACTCTATGGCAGCGAAACTTGGGTGCTATCAAAGCGAGAGGAGAGTAGATTGCTAACGTCTGAAATGAACTTTCTTCGACATACGTATGGGTGTAGAAGAGAAGATCGTCATAGGAATACCGAAATAAGAATAGAACTCAACATCTCTATAAACGACAAGGTATCTCAGAACATAATGCAGTGGTTAGAGCATGTGAACAGAATGAGGGAGGATAGGATACCTTAGCAGACACCGGAATATAGCCAGAAAGCAGGAGAGAACGAGGACGCCTGAGAAAGAGATGAGCAGATTTGAGAGGTTCGAAACAGACAGAGATGCCTAACCTTTAAAAGGCTGAAGAAGAAGAAGAAGAAGACTACTTGTATTAAATTTTGGATCTTTGAAGAGACGGCTAACAAAAATTATAAGCGTGTATTCACCCTTACAGAGTATTCCTTGGCCTAATAATAATAATGATAAAAATTACTGACTATATAAATTATTTTCTATTGAGTGGATCGAAAGTTAAAAACAACGAAGTTGTCGGTAAGGAAATCAAAATAGAATTGGAAGAGTTAAAAGAACCAACCAATGAATGTTTGGTAGGTTTTTTGGTTTAATTTTTTGTACGTTAAAAGTTTTAAATAAATAAAAAGACTCCATACAGGTTTCAGAAGAAAAAACATATAAAATGTAGTTTTAATAGTAGTAAGCTTGTAATACTTGTAAGACTTTAAAAGAATAAACATATTTACTTATAACTTTTAATTTAATATAAAAACTAACAAATTAGTTACTTTATTTATAAAGTAAAGAATTAATTAAAATATGTTCGTTAAAATATGCCACAATGTAGTCCAATAAAATGCGTTGTGTGGTCTGGTTTAAAAACAATAATTACAGCGATTTACAACAAATGTTAACAACGTACATTAAAATTCATACTCGTGGATAAAATTAAAATCTAAATTGTTCCAATAACTGATGACATTATTAAAAGCACCTCTTATCAGCACAACCAGGGAAAAACAGCAGCACAGTGTTGTTGGCATAGTATCACAATTAACATAATAATTATATTGTAAATTGTGATGTCGGGCGGTTAGCTTGGAATTCTCGCTTTACAGTAGCGCCACAAAATGTAATTCTGTAACACCGTTTACCCGCTCGCTGTTATACAGCTCTTGCTGTTCATTCATAGAGGAATTTGATGTCCCTCGCTCTGCCACAGTTCAACACTGTTGTTTCTGCTATGATACATGATGGCACATTCCAATGTGCGCTCCCACACAAATACACATCATCATGTGATATGATAGTGGAGAAGGCGAGTAGGTAATAACCTCAACCCGACACACAAATAGTAACCTATCATTTATGTTATAATTACAATTCCATGTGCAACATTATAATATCGTCTTCATAATTAAAGTACTAATGTTCATACATTTCCAAGGTACAGACACAAGAACGAGTGCATCTAAACGCATACTAAAAAAATAATTGAATTATTACTAGAATATTTTAATGGATTACTACATACACATGTGATATACTTAAAAGCCAAGTTCTGTAAAAAATCCTCACTTGAAATTCAGGAAACAATGTAGTTTTAATCTATATCATTTTTTTGTCGAAATATAATCATAGCTGTATAATTCTGTACGAACATCCAAGACATTTATTAAACCATTTACGAAAATTCTAATGGTTTGTCAGTAAATCCAGTGTGGTTTTTCTCTTTTTAAGACTATTAATTAATAAACATAGTAAAACCTTCTCCTGATCTGTAGAATTTTTTTCTTTTGAACAGTTTCTTATAGAGTTTTTGACAGATCACAAGATGTAAAAGCAAAAATTACTCGGCTCAGCACAGTTAAATTTACTTAAATTGCTTAGCTTCAAAGCTAGCTCGTTTATTACTGATGATTAGGCGAGAAATAATTTATCTAGATTTTTTTGAGGTCACGTGGAGTTTTGAGGGCTAGCTAAAGATGTAGAGGATAAATAAATACAGAGTTCGTATTTTTACAGAAGAAAACTTAAACGGTCTGTTACGACGAATACTGCACTTATTTCCCTTTTTCACTAATAATATTGTTTTTAACGTTGAAAGGCCTTTACCTATTAAATCCGATCAGATCTGGGAACGAATGCATCACGTAAATCTCTGTATGGTGTGAAAAATAATATTTAATTTTCTTTTCACTATGTGTGTTTATTTCGCATGTGTTCTTGCATAACTCGCCGTTCAATTCAAGAATTTATTATAGAACAGAAAACGCTGCATTTTCTGTCTCTTAAGTCGGTGATTGCACGTGCTTTATAGTGTTCTGCAAAGTATTTGCTTAAAAACGAGTTCATTTTTTCTATAATAGTTAATTTTCAAATGTGACAATAACATTTTGATTTTAATTTTACATACAAACACGGTAAATATTTAAGGTAACAGTGTGTGATGTCATAAACGATATCCTTTTACAAGTGGGGTTTTGTGATATTTTAGATCATTTTTAAATTTTTGATAGATGCAAACGATTTATTTTTATTTAAGGTCATATAGTTTTGCACATTGGTGCTAATGCAATCGATGATGTGCATCAGATGAAAATTATGAAGAAAAGAATGCTAGACCTGACTGAGAGTCAAACCTTGTACCCCTGGCATAGAACCTAGTTGTGCTGACCACTATACTAACAAGTTACAAATAAAAAATAAAAAGGGTGCTTAGAATGAAAGTACATTGGTAGATTTGATCGTCGTCGGTGGAAAGAATGGTTAGGTCCGTTAAAACGATTTGATCAGAGAACAGTGCGTAAAGGCCATAAGAAAATTTTAGTAGAAGTAATGTTTATATAATTTTGTAATTTCATCTTATCGGATATTTGATAAAGTTTAAAGAAATTACTTTTTGAAATAGCTATGAATCTACAAGGACAAGTGAAGTATCAGATGCGTCACACATCGTCACAGTATGATTAAGGACAACTTCGTTTTACTTTATTTATTTTGCAACTGTAGAAGAACAACTAGCAAAAACGTTTTTCTGGTAGGTCCGCAGAATTCATATTGTATATTAAGGGATTGTTATGATTGTGTAGTTTGTCTCTGAACCTACGGTACAGTTTTAGATATGTGCTGTTGACGTAAAGAACGCGTAAGTCATCGTGTAGTGTTCTTTTGGATATAGTTCTTTTGGATAGTGTTCTATTGGATACGTAACTCGGGAAATTAGTAGTCAGTCGTAAGAATTTACTTTGAAAACGTTATATTCGTGAAATTAATAATGGCTTTGCTGCACCATTAATATGACTACCATACGTCCAGATCGGTTGAAGCATTGCCTTGTACATCAAGAGTATTGAAACCATGGGTAGTTTTGATCGCTTTGATAATAACCTGTACAAGTGTTTCAGTCTTTTATTTAGCAGTTGTCGCTTTTGGTTGACGTGCTTGTAACACGTCAACCGCCTGTGTAAATATAGCCCAAAGTATCCGAACATTATCTGCTTGCGGAAGAGGTTACTTGAATAAAAATATTTGTGAACACGTTTGCCGACGAAGAGTAAAGGTCATTTGGTACGTTTTGTTTATATTAATTTTTATACGCCATCTTCTAAACCATACTTCAAGAATATTAAGGTGATATTGAATGTCGGTTGAAGCATGAACAGGGTCATCAGAGGATGAAAGAACAACAATATCATCAGCGAACGTAGCAAGCAAAGTAGTAGAAATTTGTGGTACATCCGAAATTAAAATATAAAATAGAAAGGGAGCTAAAACTGATCATTGGGGTATTCCTGCCCTGATGCGGAAGAAGTCGGACTGGGTGGTTCCTATAGATACCGTAAAAAATCTATTTATAAGGAATGATTGCAAATATGAAAATAGGGGTACGGTAAAAAACGAAGCTTACTTAGAAGTCCATCTACCCACACCGTATCAAAAGCTTGGCATATGTCAAAAAAGGGACAGCGCACTGCATATTTTCTAAAGCGGTAGCCAAAAAATCAACAACTCTGTGGAGTTATGAGTAACCGAATGGTCAGATCTAAAGCCAAACTGGTAATGTTGAAATCTGAAAGGATTCTGACACTATTTGATATTATAAGACAAGACAATGTGATCTTCCAGATATGCTGGCATGAATGATATCATAAAATGTAAAATTTAATTAAAGTAAAAAATGCACATTTAACAATCTCATGAATATTGAGGGTATGCAGTAAAAGGATATGTACGAAAAAAAAATTGGTTAAAATTACTGTGGGAGTCAAATTCAAACTCTGAAAAAATATAAACATTATAGCATTCTTCAGATTCCTAAAATTGGTTGAATTACTTTTAATTGGACGGCAACAATTGATACTCTAAAAGAGAAACCAATTTGAATAACCAGTTGTTAACAACTGTAAATAATATAAAAAACGGGTACCAAATTTGTTTTAAATGAGTTCTTAAATTCTTCAACTTAAAATTTACAACTCAAATTAATAGAAAAACTGACTAAATGGTCGTAAAATACATTATTACACCATTGTCTTATCTATTGTTTAAACTAACAGGATATACCCGTGTTGCTTTGATTAGTTGAATGATTCTTTGGAAGTTAAAATAAAATAACAAGGAAATATCTTATTATGTTCCCATCTAGAGAAACGGCAGCCGTATAGACATGACATTTTTGACTCTATAAAAAATAGTTTCTAAATGAGGATAGAATACTGAATGATGTACGTTTAAATTTTGAAAATCTTTGACCCGTTATTGCCTTTTTTGTGTTGATTATTCCAATGGTTATGAATGAAGAGCGGTACAAAAAAATTGTAGTTATTACAATTCTGAAATTCATTCTAAAATATTATTATTCCGGCAATTAAGTTCAATACGAAAATGTCGATTAGTCCATGCGACGTCAAAAACCTAGTACAATTTCAAACCTATTGTTTCTTTATTGTAATGCAAGGTTAAATTCCCGATTGGGTAATATATAATATCCTATTTTTGCTTTCGTTATTACTAATATACTAGAGGTTAGTGAAATCGCTTCATTGTATTGTAAAACCGTAAAACTTTTATTTTTGGTCAAAACTTGTCCGTATTTAAAATTTTAGAAGCCTCAAAATTTGCATTACTATATTTTTATAGCTGCATAAAATACTAAAATTGAAATAATATTTTATTTCAATTGAAGAAAATCTTGAAGATTTGGCTCCTCTGCTTGTAATATTTTCACCTCTCCCACTGCTGTGCATCGAAACTATTCCCCTACTGTCGATCCAGTTGTTATTCATCCCTGACGCTACTCCTTCTGTTACAAAGAAGCAGTTAATATAGTTTAAATAATTTAAATTAATATAATTTAGCTTAAATTTGCAATACAATTAAAATAAAATACGAAGAATATACAATTTACATGAAAACACTATATTACTTACCTTCATTTAATGTGGGCAAAGAAAGCTGTGTTTTCATGTACATTTTTGGACATTAAGTTTTCACCGAAAATTTACGTTCTCATGTCTCCGTAGCCAAAAACATATGTTTTTATCGATTGGTGTGTATGTGTTGGGTGAGAACGAAATAACTAAAAAAATAAAAAACGTACGAAGTTTTAACTTGAAACTTAAGTTAGTTATGCAATAACATAGTTATCGCAATAAGAACATTTTCATAAATATGGGTCAACTGGAAATTGTATTTTAGAATAGTATTTTTCATTTTTTGTAATTTTCTCAAATAATAATCCAACGATTTGTTTAAAATCGTCCCACTGCCTGTCTTTTTTTTACAAGATAAGGTAAGCGGCATGTCTGAGGAAATTCTAGGCGGGAGAGGGGCTGTGCTTTCGTTGTTATATTTTTTTAAGATAGCGGCCTCAGTAATATACGTAATCAGGACAAAAGTGTATACAATTTTTTAAAAAAATATGAAAAACCCACAAGTTTTATTAAAGCGTTTGTTCTCCTGTAGTGCTTACTTTAGCGCCAAGATTAGTGATTTTTCATAAAAATCAAACTTCAAAAAAGGATGATATTCATTTAGCGTTATTAACTCATGATTAAAATTAGGTTTTTTTTAAATTTTACATTATTTTTTCATGATTAAATATAGTTCAGAATTTTTATTATTTACATTCCCCAGAGAAAGTTTTATGAGTGTTTCACACCAGATTTGTTTGTTCCTTTGAAAGAGCTTCAGATCTAGATTTTGGCACGTGCATTCAGCAAGTGGTACCTTAAAAAAGCAGAGTCTGAAGTAAAACTGGGGAAACCACGAAAAAAACAATAAACCCATTTATTAAATGCAGAGTTCTGAGACTAGAGCTTAATAATGCCATTCATGCACGAACTTTCATTAAGTCTCTCATTGTCACTAATTGTCTGCTAACAACGTGGGGGCCTAAGACATTCACATTATAGACAGGTATTTCTGCTGTTTCCGGTAACCTTCCTTCTATTCTCCAAAGGATCAGTATAGACACACATTGTTGTACGTATCCCTAGTTTGCAAAGTTATTAAGATAACTACCTTAACGGTTTTGAATTCCTATGAATCTAATTGCAACAATTGTCAAAGATAATCGCTTTTGTATTTCTTTATCGATTCATATCTGTGTTATAGGCCTACACAAAGAAACTTAGCGTCCTTGAAATCTACAAGTTTAACAAAATTATTGTTAAAATATCAATTACTGATCTAGTCACAATCAATTAAACGGTGGTATTTTAATTGGGTTTAAACAACAGAAGTGTTCTGGTAGCAGATAATAAAAAATTGAACAGCATTTACTGAGATTTCATGACGTTTTGTTTAGCATTGAATAAAAATAAACTAGTATTTGAATTTAATGCGGGAAAAGTCACTTCATATATTCTACTCGTGTAACTGAATAACTGGAAAGAACAGAATGGAATGAAATTATTGTTCACCTACTATAAGGAAACAAGGAGAGAGTGAGGACGGTTGATAAGGAAAGAAAGAAAGAAAGACAAGGCATATAGGGCTGTAGATGAACCAGTACAATACAATTCACTAGGTATAATATATTTTCCAGGAAGTAACAAGTTCTGGAACGAGGAAAGTTTGGGAAGGAAACAGCAAGAGGAACAGGTGAGCGGGATGGCATAGTAGGCATTTTATAAACATCCCCTCTGAGAGCATATGGCGCGCTATATAAATGGAAATCCGGACACGGACTGGGAATTAGCTCTACTCCTCTTCACCGTTACTCCTCACTCTACCACGTTCACCTCCACCAACTCCTATCCTGTCGTAAGTCTAACCGGGGTTGAAAGTTCAAATGGCATCTCAGTTGAACTCCGTCCCACCTGATAATTGACCCTCTATTTAGTACCGAGTGGACATAACGTAACACTGTTTCAAGAATCGTTAATGGTAATATTACAACAGCGATTTGAAATTTGCATTATACTCTTGTGTTTGAAAACTTTTAACTATGCAACTGGGAAAAACTAGATGCCCGTTGAACTTTAGTAATATATGACGTAATTGTCTATTACCTATTACCTAACTTGCCAGTGATATTCAAATTAACTAGTATCATCTAACTGAGTTGATGATGAGAATATAGTTGAGAGTTAGAGAGAGGTCTTCTTACGGAATAACATTTCAATAGCCAAGGTGTTCTTGTTGTTGTTGTTTTGGTTATCAGCTGAAAGGCTGGTTTCAACCTTTAGAGGTTTTACTGAGTAAAAACGAGAAGTATGTGGTTTACAATTGCCTTCCTCACTAAATGGAAAATAATGCTTATCAGCATGCCTGAAGAGCACCTACTTTCCACTCTGCAAATGACACATTTACTTCATTCACCACAGGGTCATGCTGCGTAATGAAATTCAATACTCTCAGGGACAGACTCAGTATTCTTAGGGACATTTCAATAGCCCAGGTGTTCTTGTTGTTGTCGTTCTGGTCATCAGCAGAAAGGCTGGTTTTAATCTCTAGAGGCTTAAGTAAATAAAAAAAGGAGTGAAGTGGTTTACAATTGTCTTCCTCACGAGATGGAAAACAACGCTTATCAGCATGCCTCTGAAAGTAACAAACTTTCCACCCTGCAAATGCCTTATTTACTTCATTCAACACAGGGTCTGGCTGCGTAATGAAATTCAGTACTCTCAGAGGAAATAACTCTGTCTAGTGTCTTTCACACCTCTTCCTTTTATTTTCTTTAATGCTTCAGTCATATAATTGGCTGCCGGCCGCGTTGGCGATGTTGGTAACGTGCTCGCCTCTCATCACGCGGTCTTGGGTTCGAATCCCACTCGGGCATGGCATTTTTTCATACGTTACAAAATATTCATTTCATCCTTCACCGTCTGCATTAGCAGCAATTTGCAAAACAGTCGGACGTTAAACCAAAAAAAACAAAAAAAAAAATATATAATTGGCTGACCATGTAATAAGAAACAGAACTATCTTTTGTAACCCTGTAACTAGCAGATCGATTGCAAATAATTTAACACTCCACCTACGTTAAGGGCAAAGCTAAGGTTTAAATTTATTTATATTCTCAAAAATGTTAACCCTCATTGAAGTGGTCACTTTACAGAAATGATATCCTCCACGAATTTTACAATATAAGATAACAATGCAAGAGAAAGAAACTGTTACAAATAAAGATTCTATTTTTTCTTCAATACAGAATTCTACCGAAACGATTTAAAAAAGCTTTTACGTAATTGTAAAGAGAACACGTCTTTTGGGACTCTAAAAA
This sequence comes from Catonia carolina, assembly GCA_035578175.1. Taxonomy (NCBI): domain Eukaryota; kingdom Metazoa; phylum Arthropoda; class Insecta; order Hemiptera; family Achilidae; genus Catonia; species Catonia carolina. The sequence continues at coordinate 91,824,833 of JAQMRL010000002.1, forward strand.
ATCCAAAAATGAAAAATTAGAGAAAGCCATAATAAGAAAATACATAATGTGAAGTAAATAATAAGATAAATTGAATTGAACATTTTGATGGTGCTACTATTCTAGACACAATGTTGCGAAGTTCAGTTTGTTTTTTAGTGCCATTATGGGAATTGTTTATCTAGGTAAGATATGATATCTTATTTCAAAAATAACATTAATACAAAAAAATCGCAAATTAAGATTGTGAAGTGTTATTGCAGTTGTGAAATTGGTTGTTAAGAATAATCTTTTTCTTCAGCCTTTCAAGGATTAGGCATCTGTGCCTGTTCCGAACCTCTCAAATCTGCCCATCTCTTTCTCGAGTGTCCTCGTACTCTCCTTCCCTCCGGCTTACAGCCCGGTGTCTGCTTAGGTATTCTATCCTCCCGCATTCTGTTTACATGCTCTAACACTGCATTCTCTTTTGGGATACCTTGTTGTTTATAGAGAATATATTGAGTTATTTCCTTATCTCGGTATTCCTGTAACGATCTTCTCTACTACACCCATACGTATGTCGAAGAAATTTCATTTCAGATGCTTGGAATCTACTCTTCTCTCGCTTTGATAGCACCCAAGTCCACTGCCATAGAGTAGGGTCGGCTCTGCTAATATTTTATAAAATCTCACCCTCGTGTTTTTGCTGGTGCTATTTTTTAAAGTGCGGTGGATAGTTCCGCATATTTGCTGAAATCGGTGGATCTTATTGTAAGCATCTTTATCCTGTTGTTATGTCATGTTGCAACCTAGATACTAAAAGTGGGAGATCTGTTTTAAAATATTATTATCTATAACAATTTTGCTTCTGACTGGCTCCTTCCCTCAGAATGCCGTTAAGAGTAATGTATAATGTTATTGTATGAATTAAGTTGTAAGAGTCAGCTAGTAATATAATCAAATTATAAACTTTTTATAAATATATTAATTATTATAAATTAAAAAAATAGTGACATTCATACAAATATAATCCATTAAAAAAATTGACAGGCATGTAGCCCTCCATTTTAACGTTTTAAATTTACTACTATGATTGATTGATTGATTGCTACAAATGTCAGTTAGTAATGACGCTTTGCTATTCAATTAGGAAATCATTTTACGGTATAAACAAAACAAATCTCTAATATCATTATAAAAAAAAAATCTGGTCTGAAATACCCACACGACTTTCTCTTCCCAATGTACAAAAAAGACAAATGTCGATGAGCAGTTTCTGTAAAATTTAAAACTGAAATGTAATGTAAATAACAAAGTAATGTAGATAAATAACTTTAAAAAAATTATGTAGAGTTTTTAATTTTGAAAAACATAATTATTTGTACCTTAACCAAAATCATGTGACCAGAAATTCAGAAAGACATAGTTCTTGACTTAGTTCATAAAAATATTTAGCCATGTTACAAAATATCCATTTTACCGATTTAAAAAAGAAAAATAAGGAAAATCACCAATTGACGTTAAACTAAGCTAATTTTTTTTGTTAAATTTGAAATTTGGCAGAATTTTTTAAATTGTTTATGTTGAAAGATTAGTAAAATTAATTTTCGGTTTTCATCCAGATTTATCAGGGACTAAATAAGAAAGTAGCAAATATGAACCCAATTGAAAAGTTAGTTGTACAAACAAGTTGGTCGCTACATTACACATCGCTACAGTATCCACTTTTGAAGAGGATCTCCTGTCCGACGACTTATTCACGGATTACGTGGTATGCATCAAGAATATTAATCTATTGTATGAACTGATTGTGAATGTAAAAATTTATTATAAAGCTCTTTTGGTGTATCTAAGGCATGCGTAAGAATTAACTCATTGTGTAGTGTTAAATATAGGGAAGTAGTAGGAACGTTGATTTTTATTGTAAGAAGTATTTTTATTCCGTAATTTTTGAGAGAGTTTTCTATGCAACGCTTTAATACTAAGTAGGAAACGAACTAATTTAGAAAGAACAATGAAAAATTGTAAAGCATGCTCTACGGAAAGTGCCTTCAAAGAAGCTTTTCGCTTCATTTATTTTAATTTACAACTGTGGAGATTATAATCAATAAATATTTTTACTGCTTTTTCATTTCATTGTCATACTTTAAGGAGTACAGCATCATTAGCAAGACATCGCGATTAAATTATGTAATATTACTTCAAATATATAGTATATACTTCATATAAACATAGCATAATATTACCTCAAATTAAAATTTATTTAAAACTGTTTCACTGAATTTTTCTATTTAAAGATTGCTGATCTTCGGAATCGTTTGTAAGCTCATTACGCAATTTATATTTTCGTTCGATTTTTATTTAGTATTTAACGAGTTTATCAGTCATGATCGAGTCTATTAATAACTGTATTCTCTTTTACAGTTGCAATAATGTCTCGTCTTAGTTTGTTATTTAATCGTGTTTTGGTCAATTATTTATTGTCTTATAAATCAAAATACCGTAATATCTTTGTTTAAATTGTTATTTTAATCATTCAGAGTATTTCCGTTTTTCTTGTTTTGTTTTATCTTTACGAATAATTTTAGGTTCGGGAGACATGAGCGGTACCACTCGCTCCTCCCAGGGTAAACACCGCGTGGTCAAGCGTTTACCCGCAAAGTTTGCTGTAGTTATCGAATTTGATCAAAGTAAACTGAACCTTTTTATTATGTATGTCATCATCATCATCCTCTGGGTATCCTTCCAGCAGGCCGGGTAGGATTTGAGTGGACGATATGCCTCCATCTATCTCTATCTTGATAATTATACATTTTGTATTCTGATATCCTGTAGTATCATTCCTTTTGTTAGGAGATATTCCTGTTCGAGGTCTTCTATTTTTTGTTTATCTTGTGGAACTATACTTTTTATTTGTTTTTGTTTTTCGACATCCTTATTATTCTTTGCTATATTTCGATCTTTAATAGCTTTTTTCACTCTTTCATTCCGCCAGCTAGTTTGTTTCTCTTTTACTCTTCCATTTGTTTTACCACATATTTCTATTGCATTATCCACTAGTGTTGTTTTGAAGAGGTTCCATTCCTCTTGTGCACTTTGTGTTTCAGTCCTTGGTAACTTCTGTACTATTAGTTCTTGGAAGGCCTTTTTATTTGTCTCCTGTCTTAATTTCCATTCCTTTATTCTAGGAGCTTTTCTTGCATTTCCTGTGTGTTGAACCTTATAGTGTAAATCTGCCACTAGAATTTTATTATGTATGTATCAATATTATTTATTTTATTATTTAATGATAATAATATTAAATATTCCTGAATTTAACATTTCTGATGTAGACTTGGCCAACGTACAAGTAGTGATTTTTGTTCGTTGTGCCTTTGAAAAAAGTTTTGATTAATGATTATAACTGTATTATTTTACTTATAAGAATTTTGTAATTACTATAAAATTTGTTGGTTATATTCAATATAAGTAAGTAATTTAGGGGTTCTTAGGCGAGTGGATGAAAAACGAAGTATATGGAAGCATCTTACCATAACAAGGGATAGGCTAGTGGGGCATATCTTAAGACGTCCAGGTATTGGGCAGGTAGGGTGTTACAGGTGTGTAGATATAAAACAACTTGCACAGTATAGAACAGCCTTGAGAACTGCATCAAACCAGTCGAGAGACTGATGACAAAAAAAATATTTAATATGTTGTATTATTTTTATAATATTACACATATGATTTGTTTTTTTTTTGTAATAAATGAATAAATAAATTGACTGTTACGTGGATTGGCTGTACGTTTACATATATTATGATAAGAAGTTTAAATATTGAATGTCTTCAATTACTTTAAAAATTTGTGTTTATTGAAAACAACTGAGATGACCGGTTGGGCTAAATCTATCCAAATTTCTGCTCCGTCTTCTACGGAGCGGACGATTTTTTTTTGCATCCAGGAGACTCCAAAGGGAGTATAGGACATGTCAAGATAAAACTGATAAACTGAAAGTTTATCACCAATGATAAATTCATCACTTACCACCAAAAAGTTGTTTCTGCTACTGCTTACTTCAGTAGGGTTGTCATGAACCCCATTGAATCAAATATCACACAAAGTAAAAAATAAAAAAGTCAAACACAATGATAAATTCATCACTTACCAATAATATTTTCCCGCTACTGCTTAACTCAGTAGGCTTGTCATGAACGCCTTTGCATTAAATAGTACACATCATTTGTTTAATTAGAAGTTAAATACTTTTCAACCAAAACTATTTAGAAAGGAATTCGTACACACTGTAAAATGTTTCATCAATCAAATATTGTTTTAGCTTTTTTTAAAAATGACTTAAATTGTCACAACTTTTTAAACCTTGTGGCAATTTATTGATGTATTTTCTACCTGCATAAGTTGGTTTTTGTTCAAACAATTTAGTGTTGTGATTAGCAACATAATAATCAATTCTGTTTCTTGTGTAGTGGTTGTGAACATCTAAATTCTGTAAAAAGGTATTTTTCTTTACATACATTATCACTTCAAAAATGTACAAAGAAGGAACTGTGAGCAATTTAAGCTCTTTAAATAGTGATCTGCATGACGTAAGGTGGTTGACTCCCATCATACACCTAACAGCTTTCTTCTGTATTTTAAAACCCTTTCCATGTTATACTGTGATGAATTTTCCCATACTAATATGGCATACCTGATATGAGATAAAATTAAACCATGATAAGCTGCTATAAGCAATTTTTTATCATTTAATTTGGCAATTTGTTTTAATGCAAATACCCCAGATGATATTTTACCACAAATTTGATCGGTGTAATAATCCCACGATAGGGTCCTATCTAGTGACACTCTTAGAAACTTCACTGTTTGCACATGATCTAGGATATTATTTTGTATAAAGACTTCCTTTTCTCTGTTTCCCTTACATTGTGTTTGTTTTTGAACTGTAAGTACTGACACTTTTTCCCATTAACTGGGTTACGTGGTAAATGTGGGAAGTTCAGAACTCGGATAATGGGTTTAATTTGAAAGAAATTAAGAAAGAAAATATTGAAGGATGAAGAACATCTAACTGCATATTAGTAGCCAATTAGTTATACTTAAAACATCTACTGGTCTTTGCTTATTTTGTAAAGACATATCTTGCGGTATGTCTCGTATAAAAACGAAAGATGTAATTTAATTAGACTGTTTCAACAAGCAAATTGTAATTTTTTTATAAATAAATTGCTTCATAAAATTTCGTAAACAATTTTATAAGATAAAAAAACGAAATAATCTGTTGTTATTGCTTAAGTAATTTTTATACTTTAATAAAACAATAATTCAATTTTTCATTTGTCCAAATGTTCGTTTTAAATAAATCAATATACCTGTAGGTATTATAAAAAGTACAACAATGTAAAAAGTACTTATCTAGATTTATTGTTTCAAAGAAAACGTTTAGAGAAAGAGGGAGAATTACTGAAAAGTTGTTTAATGTAAAGTGACAAAGAGACAGATGGAGTGAATAAGAAGTTCACAAAGACATGCATTAAAAAAGAATAGATAGATGGAAAATGGTTGGGTGTTGGAAGGTACAAACAAATAATCAATATTTCCTGGGGTCACAATGCAACCAGCCTCCTCTTTTTATCTCTATTTTACAATATTACCTTCCAAGATTTCTTTTTAACTTGTCATCCAATTGACACAAGAAATGAAGAATAATTTGTTTCTCTCTTTCGATAAGTTGAGAAGAGGTTAATTGTAAGATGGTACCGAATTCTATAAATAATTTCTTTAAAATGTTAAATTTAATGCTGAAGAACTCACAATTTCCTATTTTTAAAATTAGCTTTCCTGTTAAAATGTTTGTTGGTTTCAACGAAAAAAGTTATTTCCAAAGTTATTTCAAACGGTAGCATTTCGATTAAATAAAATTTACTGCTCAAATGTAGACATTTGCATCATATTTGTCTGATACACTCTGTTAATATATATAAATCAAACTACATCATACACCGGTAGTACTGATAATATGATTATAATAATAAAAATTATTATTATAACTCAGAATTATTCTTTATTATTAAACATGTTTTACATGTTAATAATTATTTGACGTTTCCCTGTGAAATAAAAAAAGTGTGAGTACGAGGGGTTACACTTTAAAATTTTCTTTGTATATGTTGCAAAGTATAATAAAATTTACGGTAATAAGAAAATACAAAAATATCAATTCATATTTTTTAATATAAGTATAGCAAAATGACATGAAATGTAATGATCGATTTAAATTGTAACAATGTAGAATTTAAGTAGAGGTGTTTTATTACCAATATGTGTTTATTTACACATCTGAATTCACACCCACTAAATTTGATAATGAGAATGGTAAATTGCATTAGAAATTACTTTAGATTTTTAAACTTCTATATAATTTTCATCTCTCTGGAGAAGTTATATTATACAGAAGTTATATTACATTTTCATGTAATGATTTTGAAATAAAATGAAGGCAGGAATTGTATAAAATACATCAGGGTCAATAAAACCAGATTTTACGAAGTTAGTTCAAAAACTATTGATTTTTAAACAAATTTCCGACTCCATCTTTGAGTATTAGCGACACTTCAGGTAAATCACTCTCTATCATACACCACCTTTAAACTGCCGTTAATGAAGATAAATAAATCTAAAACCTAATTTTAAACCTTGATGAAACTTTTAAGTTTTCTTCTAATTTATGAAATAATAAAATATTTCAACTAGTTAACTAAAAGTATTAGTCTGAATTGATTATTAAATATAATGTTGAAACGTCAACTAATGAATGCGGACTCTGAATATGTCTCTATATGTCTAAATATGTCAGGCTCAAATGGACTGTATGGTCAATATGTCCATAAACTCTTAGTAGACTATTTACTAGATACGATCATTGATAAAATTCTTTGAAAATAAACCAATGTAGCTTTGTGTTCTGTAAAAAGTTACCGGATGTCCCAATTGAAAACTGCCTTTACTGGCATGCTATATCAAATATAGCCTAAGAGTTTGCTAACTCAATTCTACGGTGTTAAAAAGGTTAATTTGATTACAATAATAATAAAAAAAATAATCTAAACTGCATTTCGGGATGATAAATTCCGTATAATGAGTACATTTTTAGTGACGTTCAACGATTATTATAGCGTACGACATAATAGAATTTATGTAACATTCACAGATAACATAACATAGAATTTTGAAGAACAAAAACATAAAAAATGTGTATAGTATATTCTTTGACAAGATCAAACGTCATAAAGTTCTACACCCACTGTTCCATGAAATAAAAGTCATAAACAGTTCAAAACTTGTTATCAGTTTTTTCCCATTTGGTACGTACTGGACGTTTATTAAAAAGAGTAAAAGGGTGTGGCACTGTAATGGTATTTCTGAATATATCTAGTTGTATTGCATGTACAGTATAACGGACAAGGAGAGAAGGAGGATGAGTTGGTCTATGTATAAATGTCTGTGAGGGTACAATTCTGTGAACCTTATGTTTTAAATACAAACTGTCTGAATCAAAATGTATTTAAAAATTGTTTTTTTATCTCATACGTAAATAATATTTTTATTTTTTCCTGGTTACTAAAAATAATTCTATATTCAACTTTTTTACAAATAAAAAAAAAATTAAATACAGTCCAAAATTTTCAAGGTGTAGAAACGGATAGATAAAACTACTTGTCAGACTTAGGGAATCAAATTTATTAAGAAGCTTTAAGTTAAGTAACAGCACATTTAACCAGAGAAACGTTTATTTTTTACGTTTAGGAAATTGTCGAAGATTTAGTGTTAAATTTCATCTCTTTCGTTTTGTATATATGGTTAAAACAAATGCATGTTATTGACTAAGCGTTACTACCACAGAACTTCATTAATAACGTGAAAATATATTTTAAGATTCCTGGAAAAATAATATAAAATATTTGTGTATTGTTTACTATTGAGATCAGTTTTCCCATTGCTTACCATGGTTTGCCGGATTAATGCCGGGATACTTCCTATTGTTTGCCATAAATTTTCACTCATTTATTTTCCTTAACCAGTGTAATCTCTTATGACCAAGAAATTTATGATACCTAAAAACCGTTAATTCTAAGTAAATACGTATTTACTTTCAATTTACATTTCATTTAATTTAAATTCCAACCTATAAATGTTACATAAAAATTGGTTATAAAATAATAATTAATCCTGATGAACATACAACGCGCTTTATGGAAGTTTTAGAATAAACACTTCGGCAGGTTTTAAATTTAAACAGTAATTTAACGAACATTTTGAAATTAATATCATAACTTGAGATAGGCATGGCTTTTACATAGTGCTACAATATTTTATCATCTACCGTTTAGTTACTTTGGCTTTTAAGTTACCTATATTAATTTTAATTACACCTTTCTTTCCGTGTTAATATTTGTATTTTTTCTTAACAGTTTGTTCAGAAAAATAAAGGAGCGTTATCGTGAAATTATTCTTACCTATTTCTTCTTTTTTTTGGAGCCTTCTCCTATCGGAGCCTGGTGATCACAAGAGTACCTAGCTCTAGCTTTGACATTGTTATCCAAAATAATTCCACAGATAGGAAATTATTCTAGTCTCTCAGGCTTTCTCACCAAGATATTTTTCACCTTACCACACTCCTCTCTCCTGCTATTTTTATCCTGCGAAATCAATTGCAGCACATGGTATTCCTCTTCATATGACATATCCAAAACACTCCAGTTTTTCTTTTCTTAATCGTAATAATCATTGATAGCTATTTATGCAACTTCTTTATTCGTCCTTTTCTTCTTAGCACACATCAATATATCCATAATTCGAACGTTTAAGTTTTACCACACTCTAGTTTCTGAAGAGTTTAAGATATTACTCCATAAAAAGTAAAAAAAAAGTTGTAACATCTCGCGAATCTGATCCTGAATTCTTTACATAAATCCATGTTGTATAACAAGTGCTTTATCTTTATAAAGGCCGCCTTCGCCATCCTTATCCGTACTCTTCTTTCTGGTGTTGCCTTGTCCTTTGAGAATATTGGCTACCATCAAGACCACTCGAATCTTATCGATCAATCGAAGAAAAAATGTCACAATATACCAGTCTCAAAAATCCCTTAACCATTACGTTCTACGCCAACCTGGACCACGCTCAACGTCTATCCTTCCTGCATAATATCCTGCACAGTATTATATTCCTCGCATCTCATTATTTATGACCAAGTACTCCAATTTTAGATGTTTGCCAGTATTCACAACTTTCATCAATTTATTTAGCTTCACCAAGACATCCGTGTTCCACCCATGGTACACGCAACAACCATTAGTAACACCAAACCTAAAAGACCTCGAGTGTTTTTTGTCTCATTTTTGTTCATCGTCTAAAACTTCAACCCAATACAACAATATCGAAAACACATAACAGCGGACTAATCTAACATTATGAGTTGGAGTCAATGATCCATACTGCGCAAAACTCTACTTATTTCTATATTGCAGTACGGGCTTGTTCAATATGTGATCTAGTCTAATCCATGTTACTCCAATATTTTTTCTCTTTGATGCCCAGATACCTGAATTTGTTTAAAAATTAAAAAACCGTGTCTTGAATTTAATATCTACTAGCATCCCTGGTCATTTACCAATTAAAAATAACGTACTTTGAATTTACTGGTGTTTATATCCAGGCTCATTTTCTTCCATTTTCTACGTTTGCTTTTTTGTTTCCATAATTTGTAAAAAGTTATACATTTGGGAAAGGTACATACGTCAAAAATCGTCTGCATTAGCAGTAATGTTGCAGTCGGACGTAAAACCAAATAAGAAATGATGAAAATTGAAACGGTGTGCTTGCAACGAAGTATTTTCATTGAATCAACCTCAAAATATAATAAATTATTTTATTATAATTATGTAGGTCTACAACGAAACAAAACTTATATCATTAACTTTTAACGACATAAAATTAAAGAAAGAAAGTGAAGTTATTTGGATGCCTAGATAATTTAATAAAAAAAAAATCGATATAAAAAACAGTAATAGTAATCTAAATTGGATATGGTCGAGTATAAATCATAATTGAGAATATACTGTCAATGGCTAACTCTGACAATTTCTGATAATTACAAGTTTGAATAGGCTGTAATACGATAATACTGGATTAGTGAAATGTATTTGTATCACTTCATGCAGATCATTACATTTCATCACAAAAACTGTCACTTCCAAAATGACAACGTATAGGCCGATTAATGCCATAAATAATGTGTCAATTTACTACTGATTTGCTGATTGGATATTTTGAACAACAACTGTAGGCGTTACGTCATGAGATCATTAACGGACAGTTGAAATAGTCATTAAACGAAAATAGGTAATTTATATGGGAACAGTTCAACTGAAAATTTAACTTAATTTAATTATTTTTTTCAAAACTTAATTGTTTGGTAACTTTTATTTCAAGCTTTAAAAATAATAGCGATTGCGCCCGCGCGTGGCGCAGGCTTATTGTAGGGAATGCACTAAGTTCGGAGTTGCATACGTTTGGGCTAACATCAAATAGTTGGTTAGACTGTCGTAGTTAAACAAATTTTATGAATATGGTAAAGGCAGAGCTAATCAATTAAATGTCATCAGGACTTTTAAAATAATGTGTTCAAAACGACGCAAATCAGTAACCCAAATAGCGAATAGGAAGATAGAACATTTTATAAATAATATAAAAACAAAACACTATATCCGATTGACCGAAATTTTACTCAGAAAAATTCCATGTCAATAAAAATTTCAAACACAGCTTAAAAAACAATTTACGCAAAATAAACGTAAGAAAAAATATGAAATAATTTCACTATGATCAATTAATTTTTGTTGCAGTTCCGAAAATGAGGTCGCAGAACCGATACAGGATACCTTTGAATTAATTCGGTGAATTGAAATTTTTCGGGTCAAAGTTGTACGGTCAGGACCAAGGCACGAGTTTGACGGTGAAATTTTCGTTTTGTACTCCTAAAAATCTACAAAACCTCTATACCTTCACAAGAATCGACTGACGGCTGACGATTTCTAGATCGGCGTAATTTCATCGAAAACTAAGGAAACACACCTAAGACTGCAACAATTCTTATATAGTAATATTTACCAAATAATCGCGAATTTGGAAAGAAATAACGACAGGTGATGACAAATCTGCACGTAGCGCTACATTTTGAAAGAAAAAACATTGACAGTAGGCTTATTTAGTCCAGTGGGAGCTAAGACCAAACTCAACCAATATGTACGCTAATCTTTTTAACTATTTATATGTTTAAAATTTAAACATATAAATAGTTAAAAAGATTTTAAAATATATAATTGAATCTATAACCTATAATAATAATCTATAATAAAATATATATAATATTGAAAAAATAGTTAAAAATATTTAATATTTTATTGTCAAACTTTTTTTTTGACACATCCAATTGAAAATTAGTATCTGTTGTTATGTATATACAACAATTTCTAAATGTGAAGCTAATGTTTCAAAAATTGATTTACTTGAAGAATGTGCTTGAAGGAGTCATCACCACAGTCCTACAGTTGGCCAAGAAGATCCCTTGGCCAAAGGCGTTTTAAACGTCTGTGCTGATTACCCGGTATTGTCCTAGTGTAGACTACATGTTTTGTATGAGAGGGTTGTCATGTAATTAAAATTTGTCATGCATTTTCTTGTATAGTTGTTTCACGACTTCAATTACGTACGGGATTGTAAGTCTTTGTACAACATCGAGTTTGTGATGTAAAAGGGGCATTGCGTTTTTGTTCGTAGAATCTTGTTTTGAATCACCTGTATACGTCAAACTGTTAACATTTAGATTTAACTATTTACATTTACAATATTCCGCTTTACATACAACTCAAACACCCTAACCAGGCTGAGGTAAATCACATGACACATAAAAGTAACAAGAACTCGGCACAAATTTAACACTTTTTTATCAAGTAAAACTCTAACTAGGTAATGAAATATTTAAAAATAAAAATAGCACTTAAATTTAAGCTTTTCATGACTTTCATAAGACCTATACTATCTAGGCTTTCGGAGTTCAACTTCGGGAATCTTCATAATCTTCACACACGAACGTATACAAGCGATATAAAGAAGAAGATCTAAAAGTGCAGTAATGCAATGCCCTTTTTTGCCATAATTTGTAGAAAACTTTTTTACTCCTCACAAGGGATTAGCCAACTTTGAAGAGGACTATTTTATATCCACGAGGGTATGCCAAATTTGTTATGTATTATATTATCCCATGAGGGATTAGCTAAATTATTATGAAATGATTAAACATGTAGCAATATCAGTGAATCAATTCTTGCTTTATTTAATTTATTATATATTATTACTATTTATTAAGAACGAATGAGGGACCCACTCGCTTGGTTTGGCCTCCAGTCCCCCACTAAAATAATTTACAATTTCTATTTTCTTCTTCTTAGTTGCCTAGTAACCATACTTTTGTTAATGAAATCAAATAATTTTTAAAATATTTATTTTAATCAGCTGGAAATATCTATTTTTATTTCAATAGACTCAAAAATAAACAACTCCAGGTGTCCAGTAAATTTGTCATATTACAAAACTTAATGCTGCACTAAGACTTACAATAAAAACTTACGTAACTACCTTTGTGGAACAACTATAGATGATGTACGACAAATTTTGAATTACAGAAAACCCTCTCGCAACTTTTCATAAGGGCGATATTAAGTACTCCGTATAGACGTCTAAAACGTCTCTAGCCAACTGATCTTCTTAGGAAGAGCCAATTGCAGGACTGTAGTAATGACTACAAGTTCCAAATAATGAATAAAATTTTGTAATCAATAGCATCAAATTTTCATTACAAAAGCCACAAAAAACCGTCACCCTACAAACAATCAGTCCAAATAAGATTTTTATTGTGATAATGAAGAAGAATTTTGCTATTGGTTTCACGTCATGCATTTATTTTTTAAAAATCTAGAGCGGTTTTTGATATATTTTTGCGTTTATCAAACACAACATGTTAATTTTTGTTATCAATAATTTCTCGTGCTCAAATATTTCATATTTGTCTATGAACTGTTTTTTTTTAATTTAAATCACTGTAGGCTTATACTGTTAAACTTATTTATTCAGTTTTACTTATCTTCGTTCTTACAAATTTTATTACGTTCCTTTCTTCAAATTGAATCTTTGAATTATTTACTGTAATTGATTCTTCGATGACTGTAGGCTACTGTATTATGTAGGTAAAGAATTTAAGTCAAAAAATTAGGTTATAACGCGATAATCATTTTGCGTCATAAGCCTAATACTACACAATGACTTAGGTACATAACATCATACGTAATTGACGTCACGAAACAGCTGTATGGGACGACAGATGACAAATTCCAATCACATGAAAATCCTTTCTCACAAAACGTGTGTGGGCGATACGTTAATTCTCTGACAACTTTGCACGAGAAATTGTTTTAAATATGTGGGAAGGAAAATATTGATTGACACTTCAAAGATTTCTATTTTCACAGATATCTAAAGAAAACCTCATCCATTATTGGACTCCATTATTATTTAGTTGTAAAATTTAGTTTTTAAATAATTTCAGTCACAGATTTAAACCATTGATAGTACCTTAACTTCTATTTTTGTGATCTTACGGACCGATTACCCTACTTGGCTTATATATTTTACTAAGAATGTAAAAACGTAATTAATATTACGATAAAAACTGTCATAAAATCAAAACATAAAATTAAAGCATTTTTTGTCAGAGAAAAAATGCCACTTGACAGTCGATCAAAACACGGATCCTATTTGAATCATTCATTCAGATATTATATTATACAATATCTTTGTTATACAATGATATGGAAAATGATTTGTAAAAAAGACAACAAGAATAATATTTCATTCAATACTAAAGTAAATTAACAGGTAACAAAAATTATTTTTTTTTGATTTGTTTTAATAAAAGCTTCTATTATGAAACTTTAATTTGAATAAAATCAGCAGAATAAATGAAACAGGAAATACAGCAAATTTCATTTTATTTTATTAAAACAGTAAAAAGATTTTAAAATATTAACAGATTGTATTGAATCGTGATATTACTTTGAGTTTGTTATTTATTATAAATTATTTAATTAATTTTAAAGAATTTAAACATTTTTTAATCGAAAGCTTTGTAAAATTTACTAATTTATTATTATTATCACTGAAAATAACGTTTTTCAACCAGATAAAAATAAAACAGAAGACATTATGTTATTAGTTTTATATTATCAGTTTTTATGTTTTAACATAATTTTCCAGAGGCATATATAGCAGACATTACGTTATTAGTTTGATTTAATCAATTTTTATAATATAAAAAATTGATTTTTGTATTTTCACTATATATTTTTGTCAAACATACTATGTTTGACAAAATTACGTCTACAAAAATTACGTCGGTAACAACAGAAGAAAGAGATTTTCTACCACAACTTTTTTATCTCAGAGGTTAGAATAATAATACTATTTATTCCATTTAGATTCCATCCAAGTAAGATCAAAAATGATTTAAAAGTAATATCCAGATGGTTTGGAACAGTTTCAGAACAAACTAATAAGGTTTATCTCCAATGCTACCAGTTTTGTCCAAAATGACGAAACTCATTGGTCTTTCTCTATCTACGTAGTGAAGAAATAATAAAAGAATCAGTCAGAAGTTTCTCAATCGTTTCACAAGATATTTAAATCCACTGGGCAATAATCTGCATGATAATAGTGAAGTCGTAAAATGTTTAACAAGAAGAGATATTTTAGAACTAGCAGATTAATAAAGTTTCTTAAAATCAATATATTCAAACTATTACGAAATTACTACTTTGCAAAGTGGAAGGTCTATGGTTCGATTCCCGGCAAGAATCTAGAAAATGACCACACGTTCAAATCCATCGTTCAGAAACCAAAAGTATTTTTTAATGAGTAATTAATTCAATTTGATTCAATTTAATTAGTTTAATTAATGTAATGACTAAGTTGTTGATGCGACATTCCAATGGACTAAAAAAAAAAAAAAAACAATAAATCAAAGTCAAATTTTACAAAATAAGAATGAAATTAAATCAAGAAATTAATTAAAAGTCAATTTTATTTAAAAAGGCTGGTCCAGTGCATTCATTGAAATTCTACTAGTTGGTCACTATAGAGAGTAAACGTTGCAAGTTTTGTAAATTAGGCCTACCGATATAGTCTACTATTTTTATAATTATATTATTTGGGAATTAAGGTAAGAGTTGTACGCAGTAAAAGAAAACAAGATTTAATTATTACATGAACTGGATTTATATAGAATCCCCAAATATTGAAGCAGAATAGAATTACAGAACAGATGCTGGGATACAGGCCCAAGGGAAGGAGAAGCTCGGAAAGACCTCTACGTCATTGGAAATATTTCATTTTTGTTAATTGCTTCTAATTAAATAACAAAAAATATTTTGATGGCAAAATTAGATAGATAACCTATGAACAGAACAACAGTAAGTCATTTATTTTTAGTCCCTAGACTGATAGTAAATACATAACAAATAAAAACTACCTATAGTTATGCCATCAGATATAAAAATTACTAAAAGAACAAAAGAAAATAGATCCGTTTTAGCAGGTTCGTACTTTATGTATGTATGTACAGTGTTTTATTAACAAAGAAGTAAGACATTGTCAATTTGCGTATGAGTTGAGGCGTTTATGAATAAAGGTGTATAGCTACAAGTGTCTAATTTCCTTTCCAATCTACCAATATTATTTGAGATTAATAACTCACACAAATATTATTTTAGTGTACTTAATTGAAAATTAGCTCAATAACACAGCTACACGGAAATGATTGTTAACTTGTACTATTCTCGTATATTAAAGAGCAACAATCAATTACGTATGATAAATAATAGTAACATGTATTTCCAAGCAATTACGTTTGCATTGATCGTTTACTGCATAATCAGTTCCTAAATGTACATATATGTACTGTACATGTACTACCAGAACTACAACTAACCACCGCTAACAGTGAAATTCAAAATTTAGAGGAGAGAGAAGTAGTGGAAACGAAATAGTCCAAGAGAGAGAATGAAATAGTCATTGTTATGCAGTAAACTAGACGTACATGCACATAGAGGAGGCTACATGACCCAAAACTGGGCTTCATGCCAGATTTGTCTATCTCAAACCCGAGTTGGTTATGTATGTCAGACAGTATAATAACGTATTAACTGAAGTTCAATATTTCACATTGTTATAATTGATTTTACAACCGCAATTTTGTCAATAAATCATCTATCTACCAATGCACAATTTGGTCAGTTGTTGCACTCTCTAACCAACTTATTCATAACATTTTACAATCATTAATTTTTCAGCTATCTTAATAGCAATTTTAAATGACCAATTTTGTACTTTATTCCAATAATAATGTTTAAACAAAGTGAAATTTTAAAATAGTATTCACATAAATCGTATATATTTATCCCAAAGCTGTCATTTTTATGGTAATGGTGTTAGTGAAACCATTTTACAACTTTTAATCAATTCCTGGGGAAAAAACTTATTCGTCACGTACAGTACCAATTACCCGAAATAATTAAGAATGGTTAATTTGGTTAAACGATAAAAATAATCAGCATTGATCATACCTACACCTCAGCATTCATGACCGTATATGATTTTTAATTGATTTGTTTGTGTAGGCCGAACACTTCTAAAAAAAATCGCAAGTGTAGTATCCCCAACAAATCACGTAAGAGTAATTTCATTTATGTTTCAATCTTTTTCTTCTAAAATCACAACAGATGTATCTTAACAGCTAGAAAAAATTTTTGGTGAATTTTAATTTTTATCAGTAAAATATTTTTAGCCATCGAATTCGGATAATTGGTTTTTTTGATAAGTGATTTGCGGATAATCGTTGTTCTACTTTGTGAGGGAAAACTATAGCTACAATACTTTGTGGATACCGTATTAAAAAAATGTAAATACTAAAGATGCTAGAAAAGAAAAGTATTTAAGATTATTAAACTTACTGCACCCAAAATAAATTAATATTTTTCTTGACTGTATTTATATATCTACAATTTATACAAAGAATCAGAAAACAATAAAAACATTCAATAAAAACAATAAATTACCGAATAGGACTTGAGGTTCAAAATTAATTGGCCAAGTCTTGTCTTAACTAACTGCATTCTTTAATATTAAAAAATATTTTAGGAATATTTATTCCTGTAATTGTCGTAACATAAAGATGAGGTCAATATCTCTGCTAAAATATTAATGTTGTATAATTATAAATATTCTAGAGATTTTTTTGGCTTTACGTGTGACTGTTTTGCAATGTCTGCTAATGCAGACGGTGGAGAATGATGATATATGAGAATGAGTGATGAAAAAATGCCAGATCTGACCGGGAATCGAACTCGGGACCCCGGCGTAGAAGCCAGTTGTGCTAAAAAATATAATAAAGAGCCAACGCAGTGGTAAAGTCATTAAAGCGCTTCTCAATAAGTAAGTATTTTTACTTTTTTCTTTTCTGGTGATTGTTTATTTATAATAAAAAATAAAATTCAAGAAACGGTGGAAGTATGTTACAATGTTTAATAAATAAATATTTATAAAATATACTTATGCAAAGTGTCGTAGGGCTACCGGATATTTTAGCTTGTGATTTCATTCGTAACTTTTTGTGTCAGTAAACCATTTAACCATAATTATTTAGGAGTTGTTTCATTAATTTCGTCGGAAAATAATATTCAAAATTCTTCTATACCATCACGAAATATAAATTCTGAGAAAAACAATAATCAAAAGCTCTCTAATGTGTACATTTATTTTCCAGTCTGAAATTTACGTATTCACGGAAGAAGTTATAAGAGTAAAAATGTTACAGAATGTCAATAAAATAAAGAACAATTTTTTTGCAATGTCACGGTAGCTGCTTCTAAAATACAATACCGAACTAAGAAGTAAAATTTGTAGGCCTACCAGCAAAACTGCAATGATCGTAGATGATCTAATACGCCTTTCATACTCAGTCAATAGATAATACAAATTACTTGATACATTTTAAAGTAAAAAAATTTAATTTAACCCAGATATAAGTCCATTTTTCTCATAAGTTCGTATTATTGCTCGTATTTCTAAAATATACTGTGTTTTTCCATGCGCATATTTCTCATTAAGAAATGTGTGTTGTGAAAATTTGTTACTCTAGTAGCTTTTTGAAAATATTTATGATATAAAATGGTGTAGCGTGCATATGTTATGCTGCCTGTTGTACTTAACTGTTGTACGTAATGTAAGTTTATATGTGGACGTGTTGTGTAAGTACTACTTAAATACTTGTTCACTGCAAACTTTAATAGAAGGAAGGTTAAAGTATCGGGTACATTATGAGAAACAATGTCATTGTGAATAATTTTGATGGTAAGATACTGTGCACAAGAAGAAAGGAAAGACAGAAGAACTAACACTTAGATGGTTAAGTGAAATACGAGTATGTGGTATTTAGTAGAAGTACGTTGGCTTTGTAATAATAATTACAAAAAGAAAGAAATCACGGTATTAGCGATAAAGCAAATTCTTATTCCTTATTTATGTATAAATGAAATAGATAGGTTTTAATATACATATTTAATTGAAAATTAACAACCTATTTTTTTTTCATAATGACAGGAAGATGGTAAATTTATACTTAATTATATGTTTTCACTTTATGAAGTTAACAGTAATTCATCATTGATTTTATGTGATGTCTTGTGGCCATTGACGTTTAAACCCTTTCACTGCCGAATACAAACACCCTCCGGAGTCGGGTGTGTTTTCTCTGTACCGGCTTTGTATATGCTTCGGGTCTGCCTAGCGCGCTTTCGTAGTATTTCTTTTCAAAAGCCGGCAGTGAACCTATCGTTACCATTTTGACTTCGGCACACAATCAACATTCTATTCTTCTTTTTATTAGTAAATCACAGTTTTCACAAAAATCTTGCACTTTGTATGTATATATAGAGTAAATACAATAAAAAATGGTAAAACATAAATCGGTACATGAAATCATGTAACGACAATAACGGTGGCAGAGAAATGGTTAAGTTTCTTTGCAGGGTCACCTGGTTGGTATAAATGGATTTATACTTGTGTCAATTAGCGTATTGTGAAAGGTTTAGTGGGTTTTAAGGCTGATCAGAAACGTATGGGAGAAATAAATCATCGTAAAGGGTACTGTTAATAACATAAAATGGGCACTGTATAATCTTATACGATAATTTTGTTTTGGATGACTTGATTTGCATAATTTCTAAAAATGAGCCCCATAGGTCAATAGTGGTCTTGAAACTGCCTGGCATAAGGTAAATTTTTAAGTGGTATAAAGTTCATTTAAGAGAAACGTTATTTGCCTATCAATTAGCCGTTTTAATTATTTTTGTATCCTTTTTTGTGAACCTTGAGAATTAAATCGGAGAACTTCGGCTCTAAGAAATGGATGATTGATGAATCATATTGATGGTTAACACCTTTTCTCTGATATGTTAAAAAAATTCATCAAAAAGTTCCCTCAGCCACCCGCAATCCAACTCCAGCACTTGACCTTCAAGAGGTACCTTGTAAAACCAAAAACCACAGTGGAAGGTTGGACTAATAATCTCAGTATGAGACCGGGTCGGTAACCTGATTTGTGTTAGAGCCTAAAAAAATATCTTTGGTTACTCGTTACAACCTGATTGTATGAATCGATCCAGAACGTCTAAGGAAGTAGGCGTCATTGGTAGGAGGGAGAATATGAAGTAAGGATTGCAAGAGTGGGAACAACCGCAATTAAGAGTCAGATCCTTTATAGTGATAGGATTTTGGAGGCAAATCACTTGCACTTCTGAGTTTCTTGATGAAAATAATAAAATCATTCTCGGAATCTGGACAGATTTACAGAAGATGATAGGTTGTAGTATGCGGGAAGCGAGAAATTTTTAGAAAATTCGCGAAAATGTAAATTATTTTACACATGGGTATAAAAAATTAAGAATTTGTTCTAATGCCAACTAAAATATTATTATGTTTTTTCTTCTGTGACAGTACTTTTTATTAAAAATATTTGACATTTCTCATCTCCAAGGGGGCGCGTGTTACAGTTTTTTTTTAATAATTCTATTTCAACTTTCCAATTTTTAACCTAAGGTTTTTTGAGGAAGAGAGCTTTTATTTAATTTTAAAAATTGAAAGTTAAAAATAGATATGTTTAGTGAAAACGATCGGCAGATTATTGTCTATGGCGTTATAAACCACCTGCTTCACTGGGACGGCTCATTATAATTAATTATTTTTGCTTTTTGCTTTCGAAGAAAAGTGAGGTTGGTCGTGATTAAGGTGGTAACTATTGGATGGATTAGTGAGATCAAAATCACAAGAGTATCATTCATGCGGATACAACGGCCGTCATGCAATCCTTTGTACTATACTTGAAGAATAACATGTCCTTGGAGGGAAACGCGTTAAACACGAATTAATTCTATCGGCTCAGCCACGCGAACAAATCGTACTAGAAATTAAATAATAAATATAGTACACACAATAGAAGTTTGTATGTGTTATTGGTAGATTATAAAGAGCATTACTAGCACTTTCCTTTGTATGTATACTGCATTAATTAAGATTTCATAAATTTACTGTATTAAATGGATTAATTCTTTGACATATTATATAACACTCTCCATTTTACACATAATTATCTCTTGTACTGAATTAATTTCCATTTTTCCACTTAATGCAACCGTATGTTAACTTTTTTTACCTAAATCAAAACGAATTTGCCTTCTCGTCCTATACGATATGGAATAAGAGTTAATACTATCTTAAAAATTGCTTATAGTTTCAAAAAAAGAAAAAAGAAATACTAATGTAATATTTATAATTTGCTTTTGTTAAGGTTTTCGGCTAATTGCTTACAGATTTTTCTGCCTTTTAATAGAAGCAACTAGGTAGGTAGACCTACTGTTGTAAATAAATAGTACAACCAGGAGTATTTTACGATAATGTAGCCTACATATGAATGTTCTGTTTTCGTCCCGATTCACGTGAACCAGTGATAAACCAGTGATCTACTGTGAAGTACAAAGGTTTTGCCGTGTGTGGTGCAGACTCACGTTGACCATTCCTGAGAAAGTATGGTTATTTCAACCTCAATTATCTAAATACACCAATAACTAATGTCTAGCATCCAGATCCGTAACTATTCAAAAAATAATAAAACGTGTTCAAGAAGTATTCAAAAGTATCTATCTTCACTAGGATGTGACTACATCTCCGAAAATCAGTTGTTAAACAGCTGACTCGCGGAGACGATATTACCACTAGACCAACCCGATGGGTACAAAGAAATATAAAACAAAATTATAATACTGAACTTTGCAACATCAAAACAATCCATTGTTCTGTAAACAATATTATTTTGCAGATATTTCAATTTAGTTCAACAAAAGAAAATTATTTCAACATCAATTTAAAGTTACATTTTCGTGCATTCAATAATAGTGTAGCTACGTTATAATATTTCAGGTTAAAAATAAATTTAAAATTTTATTTTATTTCTTAGATTCCTGGAAACGTATGAACTGCGGAAATATTTTCCAATAATATCATGATATGTCGTACAATAAAAGTTTGTAATATGACAAATTTACTGGACACCTGGAGTTGTTTATGTTTGAGTCTATTGAAATAAAAATAGATAATTCCAGCTGATTAAGATGAAATATTTAAAAATTATTTAGTTCTAATAAACAAAATATGGTTACTAGGCAACTAAGAAGAAGCAAATAAAAATTGTAAATTATTTTTAATGGGGCGTAAAACCTCAAACCAATAACACGTATTATTTTCAACGTCCCATTCACAAAATTACAATTTTAAATATAAATCATAACTATAAAGAATATTATGTAATGATGAAACAATAATGAAGAAATAGTGAAGTATAATAAATGTATAATAAGGAATATAATAGTGAAAGTTGTGATTGTAATTATGAAAATATATTGATTAAATAAAAACCATAATGTGTTAAATTTAAATAATGTTTTATTGAACGAAATAAAGGACAAGGTAAAACGGAAAAATAATAAAATCAAACTTGAAAGCTGATACAATATAAATAAAGAATACAATATTAAAAAATTACATAGCAAATCGATCAATTCCTCATGGGACGATATTTTTACATACTACAAATTTGCAAATCCCTCGTGGGGATAATTTAGTTTCTTTTAAAATGTTTATTATAATTTTTTCTTTCAGTAGCTATTTCTTTTAATTTTCTAGTAATTTCTTGATTTATCAAGCTTAAATCAAGATCAGTATTTTTTTTCAATTTCAGGAAATTTTATCTTTTCACAGGCTATGTCTACTATCTTTTTCCCAAACATCACTTCTACTGGTCTGTGGTTAATGGTAATGTTGATGTTATAATTTATAAGATTTTCTATTGTTATTATATACTTATGCCATTCAACGTGACGTTTTCTTGTTAGAAATATCCTGAGTAGTGTCCCAAGTTGCTGTAGGTATGCCAAATTTGAAGAAAACTATTTTATCCCCACAAGGGATGCTAATTTGTAGGGGTCAGAATATCGTCCCATGAGGAATTGTTCGATTTCCTATGTAATTTATTAATATTGTATTCTTTATTTATGTTGTATGAGCTTTCAAGTTTCAATACCTTGTCCCCTGTTTCATTCAATAAAACATCATTCACATTAATACATTATGATTTTTATTCAGTTAATATTTGTAATATGACAAATTTACTGGACACCTGGAGTTGTTTATGTTTGAGTCTATTGAAATAAAAATAGATGATTCCAGCTGATTAAGATGAAATATTTAAAAATTATTTAATTCTAATAAACAAAATATGGTTACTAGGCAACTAAGAAGAAGAAAATAAAAATTGTAAATTATTTTTAATGGGGCGTAAAACCTCAAACTAATAAAACGTATTATTTTCAACGTCCCATTCACAAAATTATTTTTTTAAAACATAAATCATAACTATAATATGATTTAATTATAACATAATTGTAATATAAGAAAAAGACTCATTTAATAGAAAAACAAATTAATGAACAACTAACAAATAATAAAAATACATGTATATTTAACCTACATTTCAAAACAGACATTTTTAAAGATTATGAAAAATTAATATGATGATTATTATAAAGAATATTATGTAATGATGAAACAATAATGAAGAAATAGTGAAGTATAATAAATGCATAATAAGGAATATAACAGTGAAAGTTGTGATTATAATTATGAAAATATATTGATAAAATAAAAACCATAATGTGTTAAATGTAAATAATGTTTTATTGAACGAAATAAGGGACAAGGTAAATAAAAAATAATAAGATCAAACTTGAAAGCTGATACAACACCAATAAAGAATATAATATTAATTTAATTTCTTTCAAATTTGGCATTCTCTTGTGAGGGGCAATTTAATTTCTTACAAATTTGGCTAATCCCTTGTGGAGATAAAATAGTTTTCTTCAAGTTACAATCTAAAAGTTTATTGTATGAAAAGATATGATTCTATTTAATGTAAACATATAAATATTACTTTTGGCTTGACTGTCCTGTGAACAAAATAACAATATTTTTAGAATTTTGTGCACAGCACAAATCTGTCTGCTATTATTCAAAGCTATTTTCTATAAATTGCGCCTAGAAAACATAATACCTGTACGCAATTGTGAATTATACCAACAACAAAATATTTGAAATTCAATGAAAAGAAACACTTCATATTTTCATATATATCTACAATTTATTCTGCTTTCCCTGGAACTCAGAGATAAATAATAGCTGGTGAAAACCTACTGCATGGATAAACATGACGTAACACAGCTTATGTAGTAAAGTGTGAACATTGATTCTCTAGGCCTATTGGATGGGATGAATTAACGTGTTAATTGTAAAAATATTCATATGTTAAAAAATATTAGCTTTCTTTTGCCAAGTTAGCCTTAGTTTCCGTTAGACTGATTTAAGTAAATCCGTTTTTAAAAATGAAACTTTTCACATACAGATTTGCCACTTTCCATTATTATAGGTAATTTAAAAATTCCAATTAGCAAAAGATGGAAAATAAACTTTTCTTGTAGAAATCGGTTTTTGGAGGAGTAATAATCGTACTATCACAGTTTAAATAACTTTTTTTTTACCTCGGTTGACCTGTTTTATGTAGCCAGGGGAATTTGTTTTTACGGTAGGGGTTGCGGGTTCAATTGCTGGTCGGGGTTGATATATTTTATCACTCATTTTCATTTATCACCTTTCATTGTCTACATTTGCCTAAAAGTCTATGATAGTCGGAGGTAAAACAAACAAGAAATTTCTAGCCTCCATAAAGATTAAGTGGTACTGTATTGCAGAACTTTTCTTTATTGCATTAAATGATGTTGATTAATTTAAATTTCTTCCTTCAAAGTTTCTGTTATTCAATGGATCGTATTTGATTTTTCTGTAGTTAGAATCTTCTAGTCGATTTTCCATGCAAAACATTTTAAAATCGTTAAAAACGTTTTGATAACCAAAAATGTTTAAGGTAATTGGGTCATTAATAACCTTTTTTGTCAGGGCTCCCAGACTCCCCTACACCTTGCCGTCTCCTCCCACAGAGAAACGTGCAGCCAGGTACAGAAGTCTGTTAGCAAGTAGACGGCAAACAACCTTAATATATTTGCTATTGCTATAATGAATAATTATATACTTAATTTTATTTATATTATATTTTACCATTCCTATTTATTATTACCATTTCCAAATTAACAAACCATATATCAACATACTTACACACGAAGAACGTCTGAAGACACGAAGACATTAACATAAACGCACAAAACACGTGACTAACAAAGGGTTTGAACTTAAAAACATAAATTATATCTACACACAATCACAGTCGGTTACATCACGTCACACTCATCAGTAAATCCACCTTATAAATGTCAATTTTTGAGTTAAAAAAGTCTACTTCGTTTCCAAAGCCATTCGCAATACCAACACAACGGGCCATAATAATAACAATAATAATAATTTTATTGCTCGAAAATTTTTACAAATAATTTTGACCTTTCATAAAATAATTACATTAATAACATAATAAAGTCCTAATTAAATAAATGTATGTGCGTTTACAATAGCATACTGTTTAAAGTTCGTTAAACTCAACACCAGCATAAGTAAGCTTGTTCGCCGAGGTCAAAAAATATAAATAAATAAAGCTACGTTGCACTATTCTAACACTAGTCTACAAACTAAGTGGTTTTTTAAAAAATCTAACAAAGACGGCTCGTACAATACAATTTTACTGGCTACAGATAATAAACAAATCTTAAACAAAACAATAATTATTCTATCATAATAAATTCTACTAATTACTTTTTTTATTTTTTGTCATTTTATAAATATTTTTTTATTACATTTACTAAAACGTAGTTGTTATAAAAAAATGTAATTTTTAATAAGTACAATATTAAGCTTAATTTGCTTTTACGTTTTAATTGCTACATAATTTTGACTTCAATAATATATTTAATTTGAAATAAATTGCTTATTTTATTCAGCCCTTAATTATTGTTATTTGATTTTTGGTTGTTTTGTTATTAACAATAATATTTTATTATTATATTATATTAGTTGGGATATTTTATTAGCATACGCAAAATTTATAAAAAAACCATTCCGCCTGCACACAGTTAGTCCAATAAAATGGACTTCAACATTATTCTACCCAACAACATGTATTATATGGAACTATTAGAGATTTAATAAAATGCTTATTTTTATTTAGGTTTAAAATAATTCTTTTGGAGTACGTTTGTCTCAAGGTGAGAGCATTTAGCACTTGGAAAATTAATTTACTTGAACAGAGTTAAAGCTAAATTTCCCGGTAAATCTCTCTTTCTCATAATACTTTTACTAAATTTAAGAAAAAAGTCGCAAAGATTTTAATGATATGAAAAAAAGAGACTTAAATTTTTATGTAATTTTTTAAAATTACTTAGAAGTTCGTTTTGGAACATACTTCAAAGATTTATGTTGATAATGCGGTAACAGCCTGTTGCATAATTTAAATAATTAAAGACAAAGGAGTATAAAACAGTACTGTC
Source organism: Catonia carolina (assembly GCA_035578175.1). Lineage (NCBI taxonomy): Eukaryota > Metazoa > Arthropoda > Insecta > Hemiptera > Achilidae > Catonia > Catonia carolina. The sequence goes on from JAQMRL010000002.1 coordinate 91,851,053, forward strand.
TCGTGGCCTACATTAAGTAAAATCCCTTGGTAAAAGATACATTTTTAATATTCAACTGAACTATACCAACTCATGTGTCACAAAAATGTTATTCTTAAATTTTTTCTATTAAAAAATTAAAAACCGTCAGTTTTCTATGCATATACGTATGCATTATTATTCTAAATATGTATATAGGTTTAACAGAGATAGATCTCTGGTGCAAGAGAGAAAACAGAGGAAAAGAGTGAGTTGGAGGTGGATACACGAGAAAGAAGAGATTAGAAAACCTAATGTGACCCACCATGTTATAGAATAGACGAAGAGATTTAAGCTATTGTCAACAGAAGTAGTAAATAATGCAACTGTTTAATACTTCCCTTTATTCCACCCTAAAGGAGATGTTCGCTAAAGCTTCTCTCAGAGATTCTATGAAAAAGAATTTATCTTTCCCATATTATAGCTACTCTAGACTACAAAGTACAGCAAAAAAGAATACTATGAAATACAATATTAATATTGTTCCTTATAATATTATAAGTGTATCCATTATGTTTAATTTTATATGACGATACTTTATTTCGTCAAAAAATATTGTAAATTTTTTATTAACCGAGAAAATTTTAAATAAATTGTTTTAAAAATTTAATTTTTCTATCTTCCCCAGATTTGCCAATATTTTCAGTCAGAATTCGGAAATGTTTATTAAATAAACAGTTCACTTGAATAACAGTGTACAAAAAATTATAAATGTACAATATTTATTTGCACTCTTATTAGTGGGTGGGTTGTGGTAACGTTAAATAAAAATAATCTTTTCAAATTACAAGATTCTTCAGTATTTTACTGTATGCGATAAAAAACACTATTGAAGTTTTAATTTTTATCCAATTGTAGAAAAATGTACTCTTGACAGATTCAAAAAGTGTTTTAGATTCCCTTAGAAATATTGACGAAGATGAACCAATATTTCATGACATATTAACAAAAATAGCGACGATAAAACAGTAATTCTTTTGTGGATCCCTTCCAACTAGAGAATGAAAGGAAACGAAAAAGCGGATCAAGCAGCCAAACATGCTACTACATTCTCCAACAAAATAAATACATCTTCCCATCGAGAACTACAAAAGATGTTAAAAAATAAGTTAATGTAGTAGAAGACGTTACCAACTAACCTATACATAGTACAGGGACTGCACCCATAACTTAAAACCAGAAATTTTCTACAACAGACTACTCTAGTGAGTGACACACGACTACAAATTGGTTGCACTAAACTGACACACAGCCACCTCATGACGAAAATGTACCTAATAAATGTAGACACTGCAACACAAAATTAACTGTACAACAAATCCTTGTAAAATGCTCTCCCTGAAAACTGTAAGGAGACAATTACACTTACCAGACGCTTACTAAGATTGCATTAATGGCACAAACTACATAACACTAACATTGATAAAAGTTTTAAATATTCGAAGTTAAATTTAATAAAAACATACATTCTTGTAAAAAAATGAAAAAATTTAATACATAATCTTTCAATTATTGTAACCCTATTGTATATTATTGTAACCTTTTTTTATGTAACTTGTTATGTAATGGAGTCGCTAAAAACTAAAAATGTTGATGCATATGCGATCATGAAATTAGTTGTTTTTCCAAAACAGGTTTTGAATTAAAGAGGTTTTTTAGTGAACTTCTTTTAAGTATTGAAACCCGAAAGTTTAATTATTCCGTTTCTAATAATATAAACAAAATCCCGGGCTGGTTATATCAGTAATTTTGAAACAAGGTTTATGGAGCTAAGGTGTACTGCGACAAGGGTATCGCATATAAAGGTAATATAAATTAAATTAATTCAAAAATTAATTAGAAATGGATAGTCGATAATAAAGTAATTATACAACATAAAATAAGTGTTTTAATAAAATAAATAAAAAATGAAATTACTGACATGTAATTACTATTTATTACAAACATACGTTTAGTTAATTAAATTAAATGTTGTTAATTTTCATTACTTATACCTTAATAATATATATTTTATGTTTATAAATTAAGGAGCGAAAATAAGTTTAAATAAAAGCTAGCGTTACCTAGAAATCGAAATAATATATAAGCAAAGATAGAGATCTTAATACAAAGATGTTAGCACCTTTACTAACAATACAGCTAAAGTTGAAACTGTAATTAGAAAGCACCTGTGTCTTAAGTTTGCTACAAAGCTAAATCACATAACTCTGAATGTTCCTTACCTAATATATTTCCATCTCTTACCCAATTTTCCTCTCTCTTATTCCATTTCAGTGTCTTTTCTTACCGTATTATATTCTTTTAATTACAATTTATATACCATTTAAAGTTAAAATTTAAATTAATTGAACTCTTAAGAAAGCTCAATTTATGAGTGGAGTATTTAATTTTACTTTACAGCACATATATTACATTCAAATTAATTTCTTAAATAACCTTTATTAATAAAAGAAATAAAAGACTGTTCAACTTGTAATTCATGATCCAGATTAAGCCTACTTTCAACATATTTAAAGTATGTATTTATAAATTAAACTAACTTCTAATAAAACACAATAATTATTATTTTAGCATCTTTCATTTTAAGACTAGTCAAGATGTTTGTAAAAAAGTAAGTACAAGCGAAAAATCAAAATTTTCAAGAAACACATTTTATTATTTCTATTTTTTCGAACAAAACTTTAACTTAATAGTTATTAAAAAATCATAATCTAGAAGCCATTAACTCCCTACACAACAGTACATAACACAGAAGACTTCACATACTACAAACTAAAGATTTATTTTAACACTCTCACGTCAAGAACTCAAACAAAATGTCAATTTACACGTTCAACTTTTGCTGACAGCGCTGCTGAGTGCAATACACTGTCCTAATTAAACGACAATACAAACATTGACGAAAGTAGACGGAAAGTCGGATACAACTACCTGACACTATTTTCGTTTTCCATTTTCCACCTGTGCAAAGTCCTTAAGAATCACAGAGTTCTGTTTTGGAAAGAAATCTCTAAGTGAAAGCAACGATAATCATTAGAATCGCAGGAGAAAGAATAATAACAAACCTATAAAAAACTTAGGAAAGGATTTAATCCCATTTACAAAGATTTTATCTGTAATAACCTTGAAATTTAGAAAAGGAAAGGATGAGATCAAAATAGAACTGTTGAAAATTATGGATTGAGAAAATAACAGGTGAAAACAAAGGGAAGATTTATATGTAATTACACGGTGAAAAATTACCTCTGTCAACAACTATAAATTCCGCTCTTTAAAGCAGGAGGCTTCCAAACGTTCTTCAGTAACATTTTACATTCCGTCCAAAATCTCTATCAATTGTGGAATACCTATTCGCTAATCTCTAAGTTGGTTCTACATATTAGTAACGACGGACTGCCAACACCAGTATTACCAGTACTCAGAATTCAAAATGGAACATGATACTAATGGAGACGCTTTTTATAATCTGAACATAAGAGTAAAAAAATCTGGTGTGAAACACTCACACAACTTTCTCTTGCCAATATAAATAATTAACAATAAACCTAATATTAGTAATAAAACATTAGAAATAAATAAAAAAGTAACCTCAAAAACATAACCTTATTTTAATCATGAGTGAAAGACGCAAAATGAAAATCGAACTCAGTTGAGCTTTTAAATACGGAAAATCACTCTTTCACGCTAAACTAGGCTCTGTAGAGAAAAATGTTTTAACTAAAAGTTGTTGATCTTTTAATTTCCTATAAAATTAATTTAATACACTTTCATCGTAAATGCATTCTAAGGCCGAAATCTTAAAAAATCGATTTTTCACACGTTTTCGTGAGAAAAAAATAAAAATTGCTAATTACTGCTAAACTAAGCGTTATACAAAAAAATGTTTGAAATAAAAGTTATAGATTTTTAAATTCTCTACAATTTTTATTATATACATTTTTGCGTTTAATTGCATATTAAAGCCGTAATCTTAAAAAGAAAATGTTTTTACGTGAAAACAGCCTCACCGAGAATTTCAGCAAAAATGGCGCCTACCCTATCTTGTAGAGAATAAAAAATTGAGTAAACCATGCGATTTTAAAAAAAATCGTAGGACCAGTTTTTGAGAAAATTGCAAAAAAGTGAAAAATTATACGAATAAACTACTACTTCCGGTTGACAAATTTTGATGAAAATGTTCGTGTCGGGTTCGGTAGTGGTATGTAACTTAAGTTTCAAGTTTCGACTTCGTACAATGTTCCGTTCTCTAGATATTCTGTTCACACACACACACGCGCGCGCGCGCACACACACACACACACACACACACACACACAGAACAATCGCTAAAAACATGTTTTTTGATTCAGGGGGTCTGAAAACGTATAGATCCGGTGAAAACTCGATTTCGAAAAATCGACATGAAAACAATACTTTCCTTCCTATATATTCATATATTCATGTAGGCAAGAGAAAGTAAGAACAGTCATGTTTATTATACAAAATATTTAAGAGTTCTCAATTATAAAATAATAGTTTCAGAGCTTTCCAATGAAAAAATGCTTAGTAGAATGGGATGGAGAGCAATTATTTGTGTACATTGAGCAAATGAGGCTGATATGGTATAGGCATGTGAATACTTCGGTTGGAGAGAGATGGATATTGTGGGTAACAGATTGGAGTTTAACAGTAAAATGCAAGACCCTTGCGGTTGTTAATATGTGTGGTGGGCAAGCTCACAGAGAGAAGAGGACAATGGATCGGGATTAAATGAAGATACAGGTTGTTATGAGGAAGGTGGTGACAACCGTCGGAAACAATTTAAAAAAATTAAGGGACATGGTTAAATATTCTAACAGCAGAAAAGTTTGTTTGAAAACTTTTTGAGTTTCTAATGATAACATTAGTAAGTACAGTCAATCTTTTGACAAAAATTTCAGGTTCTGCTAGATTAGTTGAGGGTGACTGATATTAAGTTACGTATTCGTAGACAGTAGCCTATCATTATTGGAAGATACATACGTAAGAAAAGAACAAGTCAATCTTTCCATCTTTAGGTTTTGGTTTACTGAAAGAGACACACTTATACAGTCTAGCGTATAATACAAGTATTGTTTTATAAAAGTCAAATATTTAATGAAATTTCTATAAAAATATAATATAATGATAATAAAATAACCTTTTAAAATAGCTCTTTTAAATATTTTGAAAACCTTGAAAATAATGAAGGTAAGAGAACCGTGTTGTAAGTGAATCCCAAGTATTAACAGCAGACACCATAGCTTTGTGTTCAAAGTTCAAGCTAAGTCTTCTCAGCTGTACATTGTATGTTACGTAGCCTATAAGAGAGCTGTGTTGCTTTACTCCTGAAACAGCAACAGGTCTTACTGTCACGACCTCCAGCCATGTCATCCCCTTGAGTTCCTACCAATCCCAACCCCATCACCGTTACAACCACCCTTTACCTTTTACACTGTTTTAACTTTCTCATGGACCTAACATCAACTAAGCTGGTTGATGTTATATTTTTTCATAAAAAATAGATAAATTTAGAAATAAAACAGAAGCACTACGTCAACAAAGAAAATAAATATGAATTTTAGGACTTTTTCTCTGTAATTATTTATTAACAACTGTAAAATTGTACAACAAATAAATGTAATGATCATTATAAATTGTGTAAACGGCATGATAGGCTTAAAAGGGGTAGGGCCTCAATTGGTGCCTCCCCAAGAATAAAATTTGTATATTAAATTAGCAGGTCTTTACTCCAGCGTCTTTTAAGGCGTCTAGTGGGATTATTAGGTAGGTGTAAGATGGAAAGTAAACGTACCAGTGGCTTATTGTGTTCTTGTGACTTGTACTGAAAGCGTTTGTGTAGGTATTTGATGGAATTTTGTACAAATGGTGTTTTTAAATCTGTATCTAAAGGACACAAATCAGTGTTACCTCCTCTGAGAGTAATGAATTTCATTATACAGCCAGACCCTATGTTGAATGAAGTGAAGATGTCATTTACAGAGTAGAATGTAGATGCTTTTCAGAGGGTCTAGTACGCTGATAAGCATAGTCTAATTTTCCACCAAAGGAGGAAGACAAATGTAAACTACCATACTCGTCGTTTTACTTAGTAAAACCTCTAGATGTTCAAACCACCCTTTTGCTTAATGACCTTAACAGCGCGACTTATATGTAGTAAACGTGGGTTATAGCTCATGTGTTATGTTCGTAAAATAAGTAGGAATGTTGCGTTATGAGAGATTACTTATGATGTGGATCCAGCCTCCACCAATATTTAATATTCACTGTGAGGTTGTAAAATACTAGTAGAACATTGCAACAGTTCAAGATACAATACAATTGTGTTATCCAGTATGACTTCCATAGGATTTTATTCCTCATCTAGTTTCGTATTCTTTTGATCACTTTTTCTGAATAACTTTCTTTACGCATGCGTATAGCCTACATGATCAATATTCTTGATAGTGTTTCACGTAAGAAAATATTGTGCCATTTATTTTTGGTTCTTTTAGGGATTGGTTATTTTTAAATAAAAATATTCTTTCTAGATCTAAAAAAATTACTTTACAAATTAATTACTCAAGTAAATTACTACAGTTATAGAAATTAGCAGTTACTCTAAACTACTTAACTTAATGACAGGCTAAATTTTATACAAAATGTTCTAAAACTTAACCAAGTTAATACGTTCAAATAAATAATTGATTCAGACTTACACGCCGGCAATAATTTTACGCTAACTGCTCGTCACACAGAAACTACTTCAAAACGCAACACACTGTGTACAAACTTTTTCAACCAACTCACTTTACAACTGCTCAGCCAATACTGACCAAAAGAAAAGGGTAGCCGCTTTTTTTTAGCAACATTTTACTTTATAATAAAATAACAAAAATCTAGTAATGGGATAGACCAGCGATGAGAGGAAAGTAATTAATTACACTGTGAAGATGTGTAGGTTCCTCACACACAAACGCTGCTAGTCAAGAAAAACACCATTGTCCAGCCAGCATATGTCACAACGTGTAACAATGTAATCTGCAATTCCAGAAGATAAAACTGAGAAATAACTTATCATTATATAAACCTTCCACTTATACGAAAAACAAAAGCTGTTAAAATATTCAGAAAATAAAAAGTTTGAAATATTTTGTAAGAGTTCTTATTAAAATTATTCTACTGCAGATAGTTTGCGGGTATAAATGAATGAACAAGAAATAATTTTTATAAACTTAAGAAAATTATATAATATTTTGATTATAATCATTTATTACTTTAGAGAAGCTTCAATTTAACCTACTTATTTTTTTTAGAACAATAGTATTATGAAATAAATTAAATACGATAAATAAATACTAGTAATAGAAAAGATAAATAACTTAATTTTCTTAATATTATGAAATTTGTTTGTCAGAAATTTGAAGCATCATATCAATATATTTTTTATTTATATAATTGAATTTTTCAACTGTGCAAAGACAAGAAGCAAAAATCTTCAGGGTGGATATTATAAATATCAATCTACACAATTTTTTGAATGAGACTTGTCCTGGAGTGACTAGTACCCAACTATTTATCAGTCGCTATGTTAGCCTTTTACAAGGTTCAAAACAAACAATGCCCGAATGTTCAGTACAGTTAACACAATATGAACATTGACAAAATAATTAAAGTTGGTAAATACGTCATATAATTTATGAAAGAAACTATGACATACATTACCAGTGATAGTGCTTCCGATAATTAGAATTATGTTAAATTGAAATTTTAATTAAATTTGTAGTTACTACTAGTAATGTGTTAGTGCATCACGTCTCTATTTCTTCGGCGTTTCTTTCGTATTTGTGTCATTCTGGTAAATCGGAAGAATTTTTCTTGTGTATTAGGGAATTATTAGCAATGATTTTGAAGTTTATCTGTGAATATACGTTATGGGTTGGTATTTATGATATTTGTTTATTAATAAAAAAAACGTTGTGCTCTATAAACGGTCATATTCCTTAGAGCTATTCCAAAAAGATTGAATTTGCAAATATAGGGGTTGGTTGCACAAACGCAATTGTTATTAAAGTAAAGTATAAATTTCGCAATAATAGGGCTAGTTGTCAAAATAATAACGAACTACCATCAACAAATAAAAATATTGCTCACAAATAATTCAAAAAGGGGTCGGTACACATGTAAATAAAAAATAAATTTTGAAATCAATAAAACCCTCCACAACGCTTTACAAAAAAAAAACATGACACATCCTTCATTAGTACATTTCACGATCGACTACCAGCTAGCCTAACTCATCTTGCTCATCTGGCTCTGAGAAGCAGATAAGAGCCACAGTTCTAACCAGCGAATGCACCACTGGGTACCTCTTCTCCTTGCAGTAAATTTCCCCAACGTCCGGTAAATAATATAACAGAACAACTTAGTAAAAAGTGTCCTATGCGCATGCACAACTGAAGACTGGGTAAGAGTTTTCCCTCTAACTATCTCTTTGTGGTAGTTGGAGCAGCGTCATCGATAATTAACAGCTGGATCAACAGTAGGAGAAAGTATCGATGCACAGGAGTGGGAGAGGCGAAAACAGTAAAAGCAGAGCAAGCCATGACTTCCAATTTTTTTTAAATTGTAAAATAACTTAATATCACGTACGGAGACTGTGTTGCTCAGTGTACTAGGACTGTACCCGAAATATAAAATATCAAAAAGGAAATAAATTCCGTTATTGGTTGTCATTTGTTTAAAATTTTAATACAGTCATTATATTACTTTGATTTACTAATAGATATTTCTTGTCTAATTGGCTTGTAAAGTTTACAATTTGGAGTGTAGTGATTTCATTTACGAATGTCATATTTTCATTCACGATCGTGAAAGCAATCCTCAAATTTACTAGCTGTATAGACCCTAAAGTATAATAATTGTCAATAACATTAATAAAGTAAAAAGAAATTCTAAATGAAGTGAGAGTTAGAAATATATTTGCTTTGTCGTAGGTGATTTAGCTGATTTTTTTGAGTCTTCTGTTTATGTGGCACTTTGTTTTAAGGTATTTGACTTTCACGTATGAATTTTTCTTTGTTTTATCGCAGTTTAGTTGCCGACCATAAACCTTTAAAGGGTTGTTTTAACACAGACGTGATTTTAAAGCGTCGAGTTTAGAATTTATTTTATAAATTCACATGAACTCATACTTCTACAAAATTAGCACACAGGCGAAACGCATACTCTCTGATATTACACATGATGATTACGGACATTCAAAGAGGGTGGGAACGTGGAGGAAACCAATGTAGTGGTGAAACGAGACTGGGTGCTGTGAAATAGGAGTGAGTTTTAACCAGGACACGAAGAGAGAATTATCCCTAAAGTTGTGTTTATTTTCTTTTCTCTCTTCCAATGAACCAACTGAACTTTGCTTTTAAATTACAATAAAAAAACTGCAGCAACAAGAATACATTCAATCTCATTATTTTGTTAACTTTTTTAATCTAATTGCAAATGGTTATCAGATTTACATATATTTTAACTGACTTTATGAAAGATTTTATCGTCGTGTGGACGTTTTACTCTTTTCATTTAACGTTGAAAACTTTTTAACAAGTTCTATATCTAATCACGGTAGTGCTAACGTTATTTTGTTTTGATCTTGGAAAACTATCTCAGTTTTAAGTGTTCATAGTGATGTTTTATAAAACTGTCTGCTTTTTCCTAAAAAGCTTTAATTTTTTCAATTTTCTACTATTATGAAATATTTTATACTATCTAATTAAACTTTACTTGTTTCTAAGTGTTCCTCTTGTGACTTTGAAAATAAGTTTTCCTTAATTTTTTTAATACATGAGTTATCACCAGACTTGTTTATCACGCATTTTTGAGTAACGATTGGTACTATTTTTTTACCCTAAATGCATTTTTATGTTTCAAATTAAGGAATGGAATCCTATTTAATTTAATTTTTTACTTTTATCAAACTTTTTGAAGGAGCACTGATCCAACTTCTTTATAACCTCCCCATTTACGGAACTATTTTCAATTTTGGAAAATTCTGTAATAATTTAAGCTTAAATCTCTGTAGAAAAGATATGTTTTGTAGTACGGTTCACGTTAGATGATTTTATAACCATTATTTGCGTAATTTGTAATTTCTATTCAGCGAAATTTAATTTTTTCATTAAAAAACGGATTATTTTATTTTGAAGCTAAGTTCAATACTTAACTGAATTACTAAAAATGTCGTTAATTTGGTTCAAAGAATGGGAAATAATTTTTTTATTGAGTAACACTTGCGCAAACACATTAAAAATTGAAATACTAAAGGAAGTGTATATTGTTTGAATTCTTGTTTCGAATGAACTTTTTTAAAATATTATAGTGTATATTCTTTTTCCGAGTGTGTTGAAATAATCAGTACGAAGTCCTAGTGAAATATAACTGTAACTTGTCAGCGGTGAATTGGGTACTGAATGTTTGGTTTGCACGTATTGTTTTGCAAAAGACAGGGTTTTAGATTGGCAGCAACTCGACAACTTCACTGGTTTTAGATTGTCGATTGAAATACCGACTCGTTTGATAAATTTATTCATTTAATCCATTATCTTAACGTAGTTTTTGTGTTCTCTGTTTTATTTACGTTTTTTAGCCTACTATATTGAAAATACTCAACAGCAAATGAGTTCATTTCATATTTTTACGTGTCCGCCTTATTTAAAACAAAATTTATAACAACGTACTTTTTTGTCGTTACTTTTTATTACTGTGCCTGTACATTGAGCTGCACAAATTCCGTATATGATATTTAAATAGCGGTGGGGAATTTCACTTTAAGGAGAAGAGATACCCAGTAGTACATTCTGCGTTTATAACTAAGGGTATTGTCTGTTATTCAGACCAAGAAGTCTCTACTTCATTTTCGCTTTAGTTGGGAAGTTCCTTGTAACTAGATCACGGACTAGTTGCTTTGGATAGGCATCTAGTCGTTTGTGAAATTTACTATACAAGGAAGCGGTTAGCTTTTTTTACTGTCTGAATTTTTAAATCGTCGTGGAGAGTTTATTGCTTACATATAAAGTTTTAAGAATTTTTATTAAAAGGTCTGGATTGACTTTTAATTACTCTCTGCTGATACTCCAAAGAGTTGGACAACGTAAGTCCAGGTTGGTCTCAAAAGAGTTTTGTATATTAAAATTTTGGAACGGAGTTTCAATATTTTTATCGAGGTTTAATTAAGAAGAAGAGTGGCTTTTGGCGGTAGTTAAGTTCCAAACGTTTTGTACGCTGATGATGCTTTCAAGTTAGTCTCATGTCAAGCCATTAGCCAAGATATCGCACCACTTTGGCCTGGGGATATGAATGTTATTTAGCATCACAGGTGGACAAGTTTGACATCGTAAGATGAATGTAACCTGAGTTGATTTATCTGGGTTCACCTTAATACGCCCACGGGTAAGCCGTTAGCATAAGTGCGGTTAACGACATGTCCAAAATAGTCATATCTGATGCAAATACGCTGTACAGAAATGAGGATAGTATTGCCACTTAGGTTACTCCGGCGTTAATTTTGTGCAGCTCAGAGTAAGCAGTTTCATACTGGACCTTAAAAAATCTATACTCTAAAAACGATTTTATAACTAACAGTATGAGTCACTCAAAATGTTTTTCAATTTAAATAGAAGTCCACCATGCCATACTATGTCGAATGCGGAACTGACTTCCAAGAATATGCCAGTGGCGTACTCCTAAAGAAATACGTACGTACTTAAAAATAAAACAAAAATTCATTACTGAACAAATAATGTTAAATAATCTAGGATTTTTAAAATAAATTCCTATATTTGATCGCCAGAAAAAGTTTATTCTTACTTTTATGAACTATTCACAAACAAATTTTTGTAAATCATCCTGCCAACTATTTAATTTATGAATAAATTTATCGCTTACTTTTCTTTGGTTGCCCTTTAGTTTTAAAACTTACGCGCGTTTTGGTTGTACCACCTTTTTCAGAGTAATATTAAATTAAAATAAAAAAATGAAATGCAGAATGGTATTTAGCATTCCGTAATACTGTTCTGCACTTTATTTTTTTATTTTAATTTAATATTACTCTAAAGAAGATAACACTACTGAAAAGCACGTAAGTTTTTAAACTAAAAGGCAACCAAAAAAAGTTAACCGATGAATTTATTTATATTGTGATTTATACATTTTCTGAACTAATACGTTTGTTTTTTTCTGACGATGGAGTTTTGATATTTGGAATAAATGATTAAAGTTGTCAAATGTCAATCGAGACAAAAGGACGTTACCTGCAGTTTAGTAGTCAGCTGTATTTATTAATTTTTTTTATTGAGCAGCCAAAAACATTATATAGTTATCGTATATGTTTATCTACGGTAGAATGTTCGAAAGTACGAATTACTTGTAGTAATAACATTGAATATAGTAGTTTTTGTTGCAGACCGTCTGTAACTGCTTATATAGTAATATGTTTTCATAAAGATTTTCCGGCAATAATATTTTTAATTCTAAAAAATATTAAACTGCGCTCAAACGTATAATATTTTCCATATTCATGATTAGGTTTTGTAAGTTATTATACAATTCATACCCGGAAAATCTTGGGATTTTCTCAAAGTATGTGCCAGAATGTACTGTGTTAAAAAACAATATTGTTTTTGAATTGAACGTAAGTAATGAATTACCACAATTTTTTGAGGGTGGTTCACGATAGAAAGCGATTTACCAGAGTTGTAGCTAATCTTCATTGAATAGAGTTGACACTCTAAGAAGAAAATTGCACGTAAGTAAGTAATGTTCTACAGGTAAAGGTAAGATGCTTTATGTCAAAACAAAGTAATACGTCTTGATGTATTAGGTCAAGCAACAAAATCAATATAATATTGAAACATAAAACTGCGAATAACATCTAAACGGATTGAGATATTGATGCGCAATTATCAACATTGAGTAACTCTTAAAATTATATATACGTAAGTTATGTAATGCATGAGACCTTTATACTTAAGAGAATACAGTTTAATCCAAGATAGCGGTAGATACCAAGATGACTGACCAATATTTTCAACCCATCATAAAATAATAGTAATTTGTAATAGAACAGACGCCATACTTTATTTTCTTACATATATTCATTCTTAATAAATATGCTTCTTATTTTATAAATGTTAATCCATTTCCAAACTTTTCATCTTCGGACATTGATATTATTACTTGATTCTTCTTGACAGGGAAATCACCCAACAATAAATAAGTAATGTCAGCAAAACATTAAATCTCTATTCCACCATCTCATTGGCATTTCATTTTTGGCGTTATGTTTTAATTGTGATAGTGAGACGATTATATATGAAGGTTAACATTTTTTAGTAATTTCAATGAATATTTTGACATAATTTACGTATATTAAAATACGAAGAGGGGCCCAAAAGTAACCGGACTGTGAACGTGCTGCCATTCGTTGACGTAGTAGAGAGTTCTCGCGTTAGATGGAGCAAGAAGAGACCTTCAACAAACAACTGCCCAGACGGCGTCAGTTTTCAGATTAACGTTTGATCGTAGTGTATTGTTTCTTTTACTGTTGTTATGTTCCGCCTGCGGTATCATTAAGCGTCAAGCCAATCTTCCACAGGCTTGAGGCTTGCTTGGTTTCTGGGTCATACCCTAATACCAAGTTTCATTAGCTATAATAACTTTGGTCAAAAAGTTTGGACCACTTTCAATCTCTGTTTTCAAGTCCTGACTCAAACTCAATCGAATGTTTTGTTAATCCTGTTTGAGAAGCCTAGGAAAAATTTAGCGGCAACACGTCTCATTTGCAAATCTTCAGTCAAAATCCGCTGGCACGAGCCCCGCACCGCACCTGCTTTTCAGAAATTTCGTCGATCGTAAAACGACGATCCTCGTTGATTTTTTCAAGTTTTTATAGTTTCGGGATGTTGGAGGGCGCCCAGAACGAACATGGCCTTCAAATCTCATCTCATCATGTTAAAAGCGTCAAAACCACTCAAAAACTTGTGTAAGGTTCATAGCATCCCCCTTGAAACCCTGTTGAAGCATTTGGTAAGCTTCCGTTGTCAATTTTTCAAGCAGAAACAAAATTTTTAAAACATTCTTTGTTTTTTAAATCTGCCTTAACGACTTCGTAAACGGAACACGGCAACCGAAAGAGAAACACAACACTACGATCAAACGTTAACCTACAAGCTAACGCTGTCTGGGCAAATGGTTGTTGAAAGTCTCTATTTGCTCGATCTAGCGGGAAACCTCTCTACTACGTCTACGAATGGCAGCGCACTCTCAGTCTGGTTTTTTTGTTGGTACCCATGTTGTATAAATTTCTATAAAAAAATAGAAAACCTATGGAAAAATTCATATTTTCTTAAACTGAATTTAAAAAATGGGTTAACTGACTAACTTATTTGATAATAGTCAAAACAGATGAAAATTTATTAACGACAAATATTATTAAATGAAATAATGTTCACTGTAGCAGTATCATTCGTAAATTTAATTATTCCCTTTTTTATAACTGAACTGAGTTAATTGGATTAAAAATAACATTCATGTATATATCTTTCCTTATTTAGGATCGCGTGCAATAATTGATTTTTCAATATGTAGGTCAGTTTTAGAGTGATTATAAATTAAAAGGATAAAGTAATTGATTTAATAATTAAATTATTAATTAAGAATGGGGAAAGAATCAAAATTATTTTCCACAGTAAGTAATCGTAAACCTTTTCCTTTCTGTTTAAACCTTTCCATTGTAAATCTACTATGTTATTTTATTTCCTCACCTAACACGTGTACTTTTTTCTTTCAAAATAAACGTTAACTAACTTAAAGTTTTCTCTCTATTTCTTTTTTATTTCTTTTCTAGTGCACGTTTTTCTTCTCAGAAGTAAACGAATACTTGAGGAAGTAATGAGGGATCTTTACTTCAATATAATTTAATTTCAGGATACTCGATATTTAAGTACTTATTTTTTATCCAAGGAAAATAAATACGAGTATGTAATAACATATATACTAAAACAAAAGTGGTTTTAAATATAAACATTTAATTATAGGTACAATAGTACAAAATTTCAATAATTATTTTCTCTTTAATCTTATATTTAGCACTGTACACTAACACAACCTCTAGATTCTATCACGTTTTGTTTGACGTGGTTTTGAACGATGCTTTCACTTCGATTTACATAATTCCACTTTAGGTGCTCAAATTTGTTTAATGATTTAGTTTTGACGATAACATATTAAAATTATGAAATAAAAGTGTTAAATTATGTTTGAAGTATTCTTTATCATAAAAGGTCTCTATTTCATAATTTTTTGAGTCGTCGTAGATATGAAAACTGGCTCGGTGAAAAATTTTGAGGAAGTTCTTCAGGGTGTCTTTGAAACTTGTTAAATAGTCGAACGTGCATTTTTACATAGTTGGCTACGTCATGTACAAGAGGCATCTTCAGATCATTGTTTAACGTTCTATTTGAGATATCAAATGGAGCTCCAGTTGCGATCTTCAGAAATTTTGATTTTCAGGGTGATAAAGGTAATTGAAGTAAAATAGAGAATCAAAATGTTAGAATCCAACTGAACACAACAGACATTCCTTACTGGAAAATCAACAAGTGAATAAAGGCTAGTGCTCCCAACAGGTAATAAATTATACCTGTCAATATTTCATATAATAGCCACTTGTATTGTCCTACCTATTTAAACTATTGTGGTTTGTCACTGTAAGTTTATGCGTTAATCTTTACTATTTATAACTTAAAATATAAGCTTTCTTAAAATTATATTTTATTTAAATTAAGGATGTTTTGCTTACATAAATAATTTGTGAAGTGCAAAACTGTGTAAGTTTTAAATTGATCTTGAGTTGGCATGGAAGTAGTGAAATATAGTGAATCATATTCAACATTAATTTTGCAGCTTTTAGTCAAGTTACTGAATCCATCAGTCCATAATATACATTTAAATGCTCATGCAATGAGTATAAGATATAGAGCGAGTTCGAGGGGGTGAAGTGTAAGAGGAAAACACTTACATAACACATACATAGACGCCTGAAAAAAAGTAAGAAAACACAGAGATACTGAATTGTATAAAGTGAATTACTGAAGTAACTTTCTACTAGTCATCCCAACTTCCTCATCCCCCAAACTTCGGTTATATGTCTGACAAAATCAACCCTTCTCATTCCCTTCCTTATTTGTTAGAGACATATTTTATGTTTTCCCCTATTTTCCATACTGCTGCTCCTTACACCAAATCTTGTGATGGATTCCCTTTAAAATATTCCTTCTTACACTTCCATGATATAAGTCCCTGTATTTACCAGCCGCAATTTTTTATTGTGATTGCTACAGAAAATATTTACTTTAGTGGAAGCTTTCAAAAATATTGGAATAACTTGTGTGTATTTAATATAGGAGAAACACGATGGTATTTCTTCATCCATTAAGAACTAAAGCTAGATAGATACCTTAGAGAATAAAGTATGCATCCAATTTCTGTTATAACCACTATGCACTGCGTAATTTCAAACCACTGCTTTGTAAATTTTATTTTATTTCGTACAAGGTGTGGCTATTAAATAACGAGACTGATGTTGTAAAATATTTCATTTTTATTTTATACATAATCACTTATTGTCACTTTCAATATACACTCCTTCTCTATCCTTACAACGCTCCATGCGAATTTTCTATTATTGAAAACAGTGCTGAAAGTCATCTTCTGTCAGCTCCTTCAGGACACGTGCCGCTTTCTCTTTTACAGCTTCCACATACTCAAATCTTGACCCTTTTGATTCAGATTTCACTTTAGGAAACAGGTAGAAGTCACAAAGTGCAAATTCTGGTGAATAAGGTGGATGTTCTAACACTAAGATGCTGTACTTGGCTAAAAACCTCTAGACAGATAACGCGGAATGAGCTGGCGCATTGTCTTGGCGGAGAACCCATAATTTGTCCTTCCACATTTCGGAGCGTTTTTTCCTTTCTCTTTGACGTAGTTTAGAAAGTACCTCAAGGTAGTAATATTGATTAATTGTTTGACCTTCAGGAACCCAGTGAAGGTACATAATCCCATGGATATAAAAAACAACAATCATCACTGGTTTAAATTTGACTTGCTCATTCGAGTTTTTTTTGGCTCTCGGTGAAGTTCGGCTCCACCATGCATGAATTGGTGCTTCGTTTCCGAATCATAAATAAAAACCCACGTTTTGTCAAATGTTATTATCGTTTTCAAAAAATTTGGGTCATTTTCAATCGCGTACAAAGTGTCAGTACAAACATTTTTGCGAGCTTCTTGTTGTTCAAACGTTAGAATATTAGGCACCATTTTAGCACACACTTTTCGCATGTTAAAATTATCATATAAAATTTGCCGTACAAATTCTTTATCAATACCTGCAGTTTCACCAATTGCGCGAATACTTAATCGACGGTCAGACCGAATCAAATGACCGATATTTTTCGACATTATTATTCGTTTTTTGATGTTGAAGGGCGACCTGGCCACTAATCATCTTCAACATCTTTTCTGCCATCTTTAAAACACTTAATCCATTCAAAAATACGTGCCCGCGGGTAAAAATTCACTGCCATACACTTCTTTCAGTAAATTATAAGTTTCAGTAGCAGTTTTTCCAAGTTTAAAGTGAAATTTCACCATAATTCGTTGCTCTACTATTAGGCCTACACTATTTTATCCGGCAAAACAAAAAACCAACAATAACGCGAACGTAGGATCTGACTAAACGGTGTTGTTTATGGAAGTGAGACTAGCTGCATACTAAAGAGAAATGGTTCACAGTAAACAGCTGTTGATTAATGGCGGTTGACGCATGCTTCCTTGATCCACAGCAGCGTCAGTCTCGTTATTTAATAGCCACACCTCGTAAACTTCAGCCACTCACTTCTTATTATGATTTTTTCACAGTTATACTACCCATAAGGAAAACTACATAAACTAAGAGTATGTAGACTATTTATAATATCTTTTAATTGGTTAATTTACTCAATACTTAAAATAGTTAGCCATAAATGTTATCAAAATCTAATTAAATCATATTGACTTAACAAATAATGTTAATTAGTAAAATAATAAACCTACAGAGAAGAATCATGTTTACAAATTCAGATTATTGACACATTATAAGAAATTTTGCTCGCATGTACAACCATGTATAATTTTTCCAAATATTACCGGCTTCATCACAGATATGAGACAATGATTTTTGCGTTTTGTACATTATATCTATTTTATATTTATATTGATAAATGTTTAAAGTTTTGTCGTTGTGTGTATATGTTTTTAAATTAGCTAGTGCTTCAGTATTCCTAATCAGATTACTTATGAAAGTAAATATTTAGTGCAGAAAATCAAGATATTATATTGTAATTTATTATAATAGATGTTTGCTCTGGTCTAGGCTTTTGCCCATTTTTTGTGACTACTCCAAACGATTACCTAGTCAACCTTCTTCTTGCGTTTTGGCCAGTAGCGTATCCTTCCTGATTCATAACTTAAAATTTGATACGCAATATAATATTATAATTCACATTATTTTACATGACAAAAGTTTATTTATTTATTTATAGTTAACGATTCAAACTCTGTTTTGCAAATGACTTTTCTTGATTATTTTTATTTCAATTTTGAGTACTGTATACATTAACGGTAAGATTTTTACTCGTAATTACATTTTTTTAATAAATACTATATCAATTAAGAATTATTAACAAAACTTTAATAAAAATATATGTTACGATTATCTACGCAATCTATCTTGAAAAGGTAGTACTAAACAGGTTGCTTCCGTAAGTTCTTCCGGCTATTGCAGTTGATAAAATGTTTAATTTTTTTGGATATAGATGATATACAATTTTTTGTGAAATGAAAGTTGACACAATTTATCGTTTGAAGATTATAGGATTCAATGAATATTATAATGACATGTAGTTTAGCTCGTTATTGATATTTTTTTATTATGAAAGATATAGGCTATGTTTAACTATTTTAAAGTTGATTTGATAGAAGAATAAAAGTATACCTACTTGTACACAAGATTAATTTTTTCACAAAACGTTTACGTATTTTATCCAATTCCTTTGAAATCAAATCGATTTAGTGTTTATAGGTAAAAAACTGTGGCGCATGTCATCGCTTGATCCTACAAGTTGAGGTACATAGACGATTAAACTAAATATTGTAATAATATTACAGACTCTACAAAATGGTGATATCACAGATAAAATTAACTTACCACAAATTTAACAAATAAATCGATACTTAAAACTTAAAATCTTTCAATTAGAATATAACGGAAGGGCTAAGTGGATAAAGGTGTTATGTAACAATTTTCAAAAATTGAGTTTTTGTGATTCATAAAGATGCTATGTTTTTTGCCCATAACAGACAGGTGAAGTGTCAAATTATTTACACTCAATCTTTTTGTTGCAGGGTTAAAGTAAGTAGCTCTGTTTCTTATCATATGGTTAGCCTATTAAATGACTGAAACATTTAAGAACAGAATAGATAGAGGTGTAAAAGACACTAATCAGAGTTATCTCCTCTGAAAATAATGAATTTCATCAAACAGCCAGATCCTGTGGTGAATGAATTGAAGGTGTCATTTGTAGAGTGGAAAATATGTGCTTTTTAGAGAGCCTGGCATGCTGATAAGCATACTTTTCCACTCAGTGAGAAAGGCAATGGTAAACCACCACCTCACTTCTCGTTTTACTTAGTAAAACCCTACAGGTTCAAACCAGCCTTTCGGCTGATGACCTAAACAACAACAAAGATGCTATGTGTATATTTAGTTATACAAATGTCATACGAGTAGAATACTCTATCTCTAAATTCTCAGAAAACACTAGCGGATTTACGTGCTATATACTGCTTAATTAAAAAACTAAACTATATAATCACAAAAACTATATTTTTGTTACATAGAATCTTTATTCACTAAGCCCTTCAATTGTTAGGATCTGTTTGGTGACCCCTACGGACGAACAAAAATAAAAAAATAAAAACAAGATAAATCGAAGGAACTATTATCACAGTCGGGGCATGCATAAAGGAAAGGCTTACTCCATTTAATAATTACAAGTGGTCTTAAATTTAGAACTACAAGCGAACACAATAAAAAACCACAATGATAGTACTGAAATCCGAGACTTAAATATTAGTATCACAGCGGTTGTAATAAAACAATCTGAAACATGAATTCTCATACAAAACAAAATATAAAAGGCAACTGTGTAATCCCAAATCTCATTGTATGATCCGTTAGACTGTAATTTACCGTTAAACGAGTCTTGCAAAGAGTTTTATTTTAAATTACAGAAAATTTGCTTCTCTGACGCAGAAAATCTGATCTTAGAATTTGAGCTCTGAAAGAACTATAGTAAAATAATTTTCATTTGATGCATATGAAAAATTTATCGATTGAGTGAAATTAATGAAAACAGTATTAGTAATTTAAGTTAGAAATATATATCTTTAGTAGAATATAAGAATACTTTAAAAATGAGAACATCGGGTTAGTAGTAAAGTTTTATGAAGTAGATAGTAGTTTTTATGTAAACGTTTCGATCAATCTGTATTACATAATAAACTTAAGAAGCTTAAAATTGAGTTTAAGCATTTTTAATCCCGTTTTAGAAAAAGAATGTTTCATAAAATTTTGATCCAACCAATTTAAAAAAATTTCTAGTGAATTCCAAAGATATAAAATACCTTGATATAGATATAATTTTTTTATTGTCAGACGTTGAAGAATAAAAGATGTATGTTGATGTTCCAAAGGAAGGTACCGTGAGAATAATATTAAAATAACAATAGTAAATCCAATATCAAATAAGTCTATAAGCTACTCTATACAGAAATAGAGTAGATAGTTTTGTGTTAGTATCTACCATGGATAATATGATGTACTGTGACGAAACATCATTAATTTATTCAGAATCATTTTTTAAAGTGTTCACCTACCGCGGAAATTCAAATCCGTTCGACTTCATAAATAAGCGTACGACAATGGATAGAGAAACATTACTGTTCATGCTACATTGTGTTATGGATAACATAAAACTAATTTACAGTTCATAAAATAGAGCCTACCAGTTGCAATAAATATGTAACGTAATAATTTTTCTGTTACAGGCTAACTCAGTTTAGAATTTGCATGTTTCATTCAACGTAATATTATATATCCACGAACTATATACAGATGGTCTCTTTTTGTGAAATTATTGATTACGTGGTTTATTGTTTTTCTGTTTGTGAAAGTAAAAAAATTATCTTCTTTTTTAAAATGAAAGCAATAAAATAAAATTGAAACAAATAATGTAAGTTACATTGTAATAAAATCATATTTAAATAAATACTAGTCAGTGAATTGCGGTCATTCTTTAATTTCCATTAACGGAGTTTATAATTATATAGTCTACATTTTTTTCATATAACTATTTTTTAATGCATAATCTGTTATATAACAAGAAATGCAACTTATCAATTAGATTTAACTCATGCAAAAATTACGACCCACTGCCGTAATTTACAAATTATAACATTAAAACATATTATACTGTTCTCAATTATATAATTTACAATCAAAATTAGATAAATAATGTGTTTTCTCAAATAAAAATAAAAAAGTAACCAAAATCTCCTTTAAAACGAAAAAACAAAAAGAGAAGTAATAAAAATAATAAGCACATGATTCCGAAATATAAGCACACCAAACTTTACTAGAGATAATTAAAAATTTTCATTCAGTTGTTTACAACAAACACGCCAGTCATCTACAGAATATTAACATTATATTATTTACAATTTTAAAATCACGCTATAAATTTACAATTTTAAATTTATATTTTTTGTTTATTTTAAGAACATTATTAGGTTAAATTTTTAAAATGTCGACACAGGGTTCTTCTTCTTCAACCCAATCATATGATATTGATTGTTCTAGTGGTATGTCTATAAATAACAACTTATCGGTCGCCAAATTTTCAACCTCTTCCGATCAAGAAGGCGCTGCTAAACCATGTGTTGATAGATTTGCAAATCACACATCGGAAAAACGATTCATTCGGGATCCAAGACTCGTTAATGAATCACGTAATTTATCGGTTGACAAAAACATACCGACATTACCATTAAAACCCCAAGACGAGTTTACTGTTGTAAGAGCGAGAAATAATAAAAGAAAGGCGGAAAAGTCATCAAATGATTTGCGTGCAGGGAAGCGACTCGATAGTGCAGCCACAGCGTTTCCACTTAGCAACGCTTACGATGTGTTGTCAGACAATTCCGACATGGAAGACGATTCATCTTCAACTGAACCAAAGCCGCCCCCTGTCTTTATTCCCAGCGTTAGCAACCTGCAACTGCTTTTAAATATAATCACCAGCAATGGTGTAAACAAAACAGATTATGTGTACAAAATTATCTCTCGAAGTCAAATGAAATTGAACGCCAGCAACAGCCGTGCATATTCGACGATAATAAAAAACCTGAAGTCTTCTAAAATCGACTTCCACACCTACCAGCTAAAACAGTGCCGTGCATTCAGGGTTGTTCTACGTCACGTCCACTACTCAGTTGACGTCAACGACGTGATACAAGAACTGGCTACGCATAACCATGCCGTACGGAACATCTCGAACATACGGCACAGAATTACGAAGGAACCTCTTTCGCTTTTTTTTGTGGATTTAGAACCGGCGTCTAATAACAGAGATATTTATAAAATAGAATTGTTGCAAAACGCCAAAATAAAATTTGAGCCACCCTACCAAAAAAACGATATTATTCAATGTAAGCGATGTCAACGGTACGGGCATTCAAGAGCGTACTGCAACAGACCATTTCGTTGTGTGAAGTGCGGTGATAATCATGACACTACTATTTGTGGTAAACAGAAGGACGCCCCACCATTATGCGCTTTGTGTGGAGGAGGCAATCCCTCTAACTACAAAGGTTGCGAAATATACAAACAGATTAAACAACGAAAATTTCCACCTTTACGCGAAAGAACAGTTACACCACCGGAAACTCAGACGGTCAGCTCAAAATTTGTCACCCAAGTTGTTGCAAAAAACAGCGTCCAGGAAACATTACATCAGACACCTAACGGTAACAGTATTTTAGACTATGCGAGAGCCGTAAAGGGCAATTCTACGCAACCAATCCCAACCAGTCCGTTGCAAACTGATTCGATTTCAAATCTACAACAATCATTTCTAGAACTACGAAACGTAATACAAAAACAAACAGAACAAATTGCGACACTATTAAATTTACTTACAATCGTTGTTTCGAAATTGAATTAAAATGGAGCAAGTATTATATAAAATTGCACTCTGGAACGCCAATGGCTTAAGTCAACATATTCAAGAACTAATCACATTTTTAAACATATACAACATCGATGTCATGCTTTTGTCAGAAACTCATTTCACTAACAGGAGTTACATCAGGTGCAACGGTTATTCTCTATACTTTACTAATCATCCTGATGGTACGGCGCATGGAGGCTCCGCTATATTAATAAAAAATAATATAAAACATTACGAACTTCAAAAATTCGAAACACCTTATCTACAAGCAACAAACATTGTCATTGAGGACGTGCGCGGACAAGTAACAATTTCAGCGCTATACTCTCCCCCACGGCATCACATTACGGCCGCTCAATTTGAAACTTTTTTTGAAAGTTTAGGTAACAAATTTATTGCGGGAGGTGATTACAATGCGAAAAATCAGGCATGGGGTTCTCGTTTATGTAATCCAAGGGGTAGAACTCTGTTTAATGTTGTACAAAAAGATAATTTAGGCTTGTTATCGACAGGTGAACCAACGTACTGGCCAACCGATCGACGCAGAATTCCGGATCTCCTCGACTTTTTTGTTACCAAAAATATAAGTCAAAATTCTATTCGAGTAAAATCGGTCCTGGATTTGTCCTCAGATCACACTCCTATAATCGCCAG
This sequence comes from Catonia carolina, assembly GCA_035578175.1. NCBI lineage: Eukaryota > Metazoa > Arthropoda > Insecta > Hemiptera > Achilidae > Catonia > Catonia carolina. Next base: position 91,875,103 of record JAQMRL010000002.1, read on the forward strand.
CGTTGGTTGTAAACTACAAAAAAAGAAGAAACTCCCTATTCTGTGTAACAAAAACACAGATTGGGCCTCCTTTAAGCGTCTGGTTACCGAAAATATAATTCTAAATGTATCATTAAAATCGCAAGACGAGATTGAGGAAGCGGTTGAGCATTTTAATACGGTAGTGCAAAATGCCGCATGGAAATCAACTACGGACGCCAACAAAAACACTCATGGCAACAGTTGTCCTGCTACCATTCGAGAATTGATAAACTACAAACGAAGATTACGTCGAATTTGGCAGCATAGCAGACACCCAGATGACAAAACAAGATTCAATCGTGCAGCACAACATCTAAAGTACACGCTTCTAGAACTGCGTAATCATTATTTCCAAGACAGGTTGGTTCAATTATCTCCAACGGCAGCTACTGACTATTCATTATGGAAAGCTACAAGATACATAAAACGATCAAAGAAACAAATTCCACCTCTTCGTCTAACGGATGGAAATTGGGCTAGGACCACAAAAGAAAAAGTGGAAGCGTTTGCGGAATATCTGTCCACTGTCTTCCGTCCACACGACGATGATATCGATCGAAAATTAGAAGAAGACATTTTAGAACATCTTGAAGCCCCATTTCAGCTATCACCTCCTATCAAATCTTTCACTCCGGCTGAAGTGATAACTACAATCCAAACGCGCCTGAGTTCCAAAAAAGCTCCTGGCTATGACCTAATTACCGGTGAGGTGTTAAAGCAACTCCCAAGGAAGGGAATTTTACTCCTGACATTCATTTTCAACGCAATTCTAAGGACGGGTTGCTTTCCATCTCAATGGAAAGTTGCCCAAATAGTCATGATTCTCAAACCTGGCAAGGAACCTACCGAAATTACGTCATATAGACCGATCAGTCTTCTATCCGTGACATCAAAAGTTTTTGAAAAATTACTACTTGATCGTCTAAAACCTTTTTTGGAAGAAAGTGTTTACCCGGATCATCAATTCGGTTTTCGTGAAGAACATTCTACGATAGAACAGGTACATCGGATAGTTAACCAAATTCGATATACCTTAGAAAAAAAGGAATTTTGCTCAGCCGTCTTCTTAGACATAGCTCAGGCCTTTGACAAGGTATGGCATTTAGCTCTTCTACACAAAATTAAATTAAACCTGGATCATAATTATTTTCCTATTCTAAAATCATTCTTAACCGATCGTTTTTTCCAAGTGAAATTTGATGATGAGTTATCGACCTTGCACCTAATTCGTTCAGGTGTACCTCAAGGTAGCATTTTAAGTCCTTTTCTATATACGCTATTTACAGCAGATATTCCTGTAAATGAACATGTAACAACAGCAACTTTTGCCGATGACACTGCTATTATTGCATCTGATGCCTCCCCAGTCCACGCTTCTGAAAAACTACAGCAACATCTAAATGACATTCAAGACTGGTGCCAAAAATGGAGGATCAAAGTAAATGAACAGAAGTCTGCACACGTAACCTTTACGATGAAACGAGAATCATGTTCACCAGTAACGTTTCGCAACAACGTAATTCCACATTCAGATGATGTGAGATACTTGGGCATCTATCTAGACAGGCGATTGACGTGGAGAAAACATATATGGACCAAACGGAAACAACTTGGACTCAAATTACGACAACTATATTGGCTTGTTGGGAGGCGATCACAGTTGTCTTTGGAAAATAAATTGACACTGTACAAGGTGATGATAAAACCAGTTTGGAGTTATGGAATTGAACTCTGGGGCACAGCAAGTACATCTAATGTAGAAATATTACAAAGATTCCAATCGAAGTTTCTTCGACTTATATGCTGTGCACCTTGGTATGTGCCTAATGAAGTACTCCATCATGACCTGGGCATACCTACGGTGGGAGAAGAAATTAGCAGTCGGAGTGAAAAGTATTTAACCAAGTTGGACACTCATTCCAATCGTTTGGCTATAAATCTTCTCGATGACAATATTGAACACCAAAGACTCAAGAAGGCGAGAATATTAGATCTTCCATTCCGTTTTACCTGATCAAAAATGTTTAACCATCCTTTTAAGATCAAAAACACAAAATTATACTGCGGTTGTCAACTCTTATTTATTAATAAACTAAATCTTGCTAACTCTCATTAATCTAAAATAAATCATCTAATAAATTTTCTATCATCAGTTACACAGATCATCAGTATCACGTTTTCATTCGCTCCTTTTCCACCTTCATTCACTTCATCCGTATAAAAAGAAAAAAAAAAAAATTGTACGTCACCAAGACCAAGAAGAAACCCTTCATCAACTATAACCAAACGATGACATGGAAGCAACGCTGCTGAGTGCTGTCTTCTTCAAGTTTTAATCATCATCAACACATTTACTGAAAGTTTTTGTTAAACTGTTTGTAAATAATTCTTACTGTTAAAAAAAAAAAAAAAAAAAAAAAAAAATCACGCTATCAGAAACGCCCTGAGAGATCCAGTAATGTAGCACGTTTTAGTCTATGAACATCATTACTGTTGTCTAAGAGATTCAGTGCTACGTGATTTAGAGTATATATACATATATAATATGAATTAAAAAATCGACTTGTAGAAACAAATCGTAATCACTGTTAAAGAGTATAAATTCTAATTCCTGTATTAATAATTGCTGATAAGTCAAAAAATTGATGTTATTTCTGCAGGTAAAATTCTTTTGTTGTTTTTCGACCAAGAAAAACATATTAAGGCCTATTTATTGTAATGTTTATTTCGAGATCTTTTCAGGGGTCTTTTTGAGATCTTTTCAGGGTTATTTATAAATAATAAAACTTTCTTTTAAATTTACTGAAAATAGTTTTTACAAATTAATTACTTATGTTAATTATTACAGTTACAACGACTAGAAATTTACGAGAAACTACTTCACTTAATTACATAATTAAATTTAACTAAACGAAATATGGTCATTTACAGTAAAACAAATAATTAATTGTTAATTAATACCTGAATATAATTGCATCTTGTTATCCTGTTACGGTGAATATGTTTCAATACCGAACGCAAAAACCCGGCATCGCAAATTAAAATACTGACTTATTCGACTAGAAAATGACATTTTTTATATAACCGTCGCTAGATGAGAAGGACAAAGTACATGCAGAAGTCTAAAAATTAAACAGGTCTGACGGCGCTCGGCAGGTAATAAATTACACATAAAGGACAATTTTACAATAGACAAACACAATATTGACAGACATAAAATATAATAGTCTAATAGGTTCCTATATGCTTGAATTCTCAGAAAACATGATTACAGAAACTTAAAAGTAACCGAGAATTCAACGATTTTCAATGTCTTTGGGATATCATTCAGATTCAAGCTTACAAAACCCCCTATCCCGAAAGGAAGAAAAAAAACCGAAGAAAGCCTTTATGAAGATAAGTATAGTATACAACAAAACCACATCTATTCTCACAAAACTGAGTTATTATAATACTGTTATTAACCCTGAGGTAATTTTATGGATGTGAAACCCTATCTTCAAACAATAAAGTTTTGTTGGAGGATTTAGAGAAATGCACGAGAAGAATTCTGAGGAAGAATACGAAAGCCTGCTAAGGAATATGGAGGGAGAAGAGAGATTAAAATCAATCAAGAAAATGTACTCATATGAGGACACTCTTAACCTCCAAGAGGAAAAGAAGACATTAAATTTTATAGACATATTTCTATAACGAATTACAGAAGACTCATCAAATGGATCTTCAACTTCTTGAAAGACAAAATACTAGGTTGAAATATACTCAAACGATCTGGGGAACAGTATTCGATAAGGGAAGATAAAACGCAGGATAGAAATAGGAGCATTTTTGTAACTCTAGGTATTCCGGAGAATATTATTAAGAACAAATAGGCTATTTTGAATTTTTTATTTTTATTTTATTGAAATACATTGTATTTGAATTACATAACTTTTTAGCGACAGTATTTTTATGGCGATTACAACGAGTAGGACAATAATATGATAATATAAATCTGCATAGGCCTATTCAAAATGCAGTACCTAATTCGTTTTTTTGTATATATAAATTACATTAAAAAAATCTTGAAAATATAATTATTAAATGAACAATTCAGCTATAACATTGATATTATTTAATTAAAATTTTGTAATTATATCTAATAAATAACATAGACGAAGTTTATCTTCAATTAATTGTCATTCACAGAAACGTATTTAAAAAAAGGTCATGTTTATTTAAATTATCCTCAGTAAGCTGTAGAAGTAGTTCGTTTTCAATATAAAAGAAATGAAAAAAATATAGATTAGTCAGAAAAACTAACGTCGTTTGAATAATAAATATTAATGAATGTATAATAAAACACTCATTCTAATAAAAAAGAGAAAGATGTAATTAAAAATCTAAAATATAAGTGTGAATCTATTAAGTGAAATACTTCGTCACCTAATAGTAAATGCACATCGCATCCGATTTCAGAACTTATTTGTATGCAAGAAAGGTACAGCGTGAAACCAATTAAAGGGATTTATTTTTATAAGTGTCCTCAGTAGAAATACTTATATTGGTTAATAAATGGAAGGTCTGGTATTAAGAAGGGTGCGAGTAAATAAAAAGGAAAAATAAAAGGTATTTGTAAAGAAATAAATGCTAAAGGAAGAAAATTACTGATAAAACATCGTTGACAATATTAAAATTATAGCTATAATACCGTAAAATTCTTATTGATTAAATTTTTAAATATTGTAAACACAATATAAACGTTAAAAGAAAATAAGAAAATTAACAAACGGGAAACTAACTACAAATTAACAACTCTTCAATAACTTAAAAATTCCAATATAAACATTTCCCCAGCATATACAAATAAAAATTTAATTAAATTTTTTTTTAAAATAACTGAATTACCTTAGTGATTTCATTTTTTAATTAAATAATTATTAAAAAACACGAAATTTGTGTTACTTCGTCGTAATAAACAGTATTATTTACGTATAAAATTGAATTTTTATAATTATTTCGCTTTGTTTGAGAAAAAATTAATAAATAAATTCCCTCCTCATGTTAAACGAAATACCGTTTGGAACGGGAAATCAACAGTAGAATAGGGTATGGAAAGATGTTTTACTGTATTGAAGGATCTATTTCTTTTACAATCAGTTGATAAACACTAAAATTTTAAGCAAAGACGAGAAAATCAGAGTAATGTCCTTAGAATTAAAATAAAAACTACGCTCAGTAGTGTGATTCAACAAGACTAAATTTGTAGAAAAATGTATACGAGTATGTGTGTGTGTGTGTGTGTGTGTGTGTGTGTGTATATATATATATATATATATATACACACAATGACCAAAACAAAATATGTGTATACATATATATATATATATATATATACACACACACACTCGATTATACACCTAGCTCAATTATAAACCTTTCAGTATCAAACTCAGACATTTAAAAATTAATTGGTAACTATGAACAATAAACTATAAAATATATAAAAATTATACTGATGTTATATTCGCTCACGCCATTCTCAATGCTTGCATCTGTGGTACTATGCTAGGCGGGAGTCGGTTGCAGAAGTCAGTGGTACCACTAGCGGAGGGTAAAAAACGCGTACATTGTCGCATCGCATTGTCATGTGAAGTAGTGGATGCGACTGCCATAGTGCACAATAGTATTTGACAGCGCTGCGTCAGTGTTACGACAGGCGCGCGATTAGTGGTAACGACTTACCACTGCAATACTCAGCCATCTAAACCAGGCCTAAATCGTTAAGTAAATCGTAAAGTTTAAAATCGTAGAGGTAAGTCTAGTGTTTTAAAACGTTTCAGTTTGTGAGTATCTTTGCTGTTGTCAAGGAGGTTAATCGCTAATGGATTCTGATGGTCGCCTAATTTCTGTAAATATCTTTTGCTATGTTCTTTATTTTTCTTCTTTTACAAAGGGCAGGTTTTGGTCATTGTGTAATATTTCGTTGGGCACGCACCATGGGGCTGCAGTGATTAGTGTCAGGCATTTCGATTGGAAGCGCTGCAGTATTTCTTTATTTGATAAACTAGCTGTACCGCATAGCTCTAACCCATAAGTCCAAACTGGTTTTAGTATTACTTTGTATATGAGTACTTTATTTTCAAGGGCGAGTTGAGATTTACTGCCTAAGAGCCAGAACAATTGACGTAACAGCAGTCCAAGTTGCTTTCGTTTCATCCATATATGACTTCTCCGTTATTAAGTACTACTTAATAATTTATAATCGTAACAGAGTATCGTAGATCATCTTAGAACATCGTTATTGATGGAGAGAGCACGTCGAGAGAATGCTTAAGGGAAGGATCCCCCTCAGTGTTTTGCAATATAGTCCGGTGGGAAGGAGAGATGTTGGGAGGCCACGCAAAAGGTAGCAATAATTCAGTATTTTGTCGCTGTTATGAGCCGGAACAGGCGGAAGCAAATCTTCGATTTTTAGAAAAAGTATAGATAAAGTACTACATTTTTAAAAATAATTGTTTCAAATTTAGGCAAAATAAAAAACACAAACTTTGATCATTGAAAAGTAAACAAATTAGAGAACGGAGAGAAAAACTCGGATGAAAATACTAGGATCCACAGAATCATGAAATAGTTGGAAATAACGAAAATACGATGTACTCATTCAGAAGATTCAGCAATCTGATGCAGTTAAAATACAAAGAATGTTTTCTTACCTTTTATATGCTTTAAACCAGAATTAGTTAAGTATTGATTAACTAAATAAATTATAGAAAAGTAATTATTAAGTTTTGGTAAGAGATCAAAGAGGTTTCACGGATAGAAACACATTCAGACTAAAACATAAAACGATTGAAAAATTCCTGAAAAACGAAGACGAATGGAATAAACTCACAAAAAGCGAGAAAAATTATTATGTTACTAGGGACACAAGAAAATATATTCCAAATAGCAAAACTATTATTTATTTTTAATGTACAGTTATCGGAGTTGATTTTTAAAAAAAATACTAAACTGATGAATCTTAGCCACCAGTGTAGTCGTTATTCCAATTATTATCCGCGATCGATGCAATCTTTGGTGGCACATGCTCGACTTCTAAGCCGGAAACCCTTTTCAAGGTGTCACTGGAACAGAATGTTCCTTATGGTCCAATATTTATTTAACTGAATCAAGGATCTAGGGTAACATACTTTGCCCTTTTAGTTTTCAGTCAATGAGAAGCCCGTTTTCACCACTTAACCTTAGAGTTTTCATTGTGAAATATTAATAAAGAATAGCTTAAAAAGTGACTGTTGGAGATAAGGCATTCTGAAAAAATTATTTAAGTTTAATTTATTTAATTGAGTCAGACGATTAAAATGCTTTTCTTGTGGACCTCTGTCTATCCTCTTTGAACAGATATTGGACGGAAAATTTGAAGAACAGCTCGCTGAGGACATGAAGGCAGTGCAAGTATGAGTAGGCAAGTAATCTTGCTTGCTAGCTAACAGTCTTAAGAGAGTTTCTAACTTTCTCAAGTAAGTTTTAAACAGATAAATAAGAGCAGATTGCATTTCGCTTTCGTAGCTGTACGCGCAACATAACGAACGCAAGGAATCCGACAAACCTCTCCCTTACTATCACAACAACCTCTTTCTCCTACAGAAGACCCTTTAGCTGATAAATTAACTAACTCTCTCGTCATTCCACGCCTTCAGTTTACCCCTTCAACCATCTTAAGTCCTGCAACGCTATTATTCAATTACCCTGTACTTATTCTTAACGCCTTGCCTTCTCCGAAACACCTTCCATTCCGTACTCTTAAGGATTTAATTGAATTTTTATCTACAGGTAAAAGTGGTTTTAATCATTTTTAGACATTTTAGACAAGTTGAAAAGTTCTTTTAACTTACTCTGAATATATTTTCTGTTAAATTTTTACTTACGCATTTAAGCATTTGTTATACTTTTAAATTTCCAAAAGTAAAGTAATTATACTTATAATCCTAATACAAGAACTTAATTTATAAGATAAATTTTGAACTGAAACTTTATATTCTAGTTTTTGTGTATTAAGTCATAAACTTTTCTGTAATATTTTTGCTTAATCATATAATTATTTTTAATGCTATCTATTATCTTCCGTTTATTATTTTCATTAGGATTCTTTAAACAAGTCTTCGTTGAATTTTAATATCACATTAGCTCCAAACTTCAATGATTTGAAAATGTGAACGATTGATTGATTGCAATCAGATATCGTAGCAGACATACATGTGCCGACGTTTTGTGTAACATTCAGTTGTGTGGAATTATCACATTAAGAGTCGAAATTTTCTTATCAAATAATAACTAACATAATTTTTCTCCCAAACATGAGTGCTTTTAAAGTGCTAAAAAATTCACAGGTTTTGTGGTTTATATGGTCTTTACATCATTTTTGTTAGTACACAAATTATTATTTGTGAATTGCTACATCAAAAATCTGTTTATTTCGAGCTTGTAGGTTTAAATCTACCGTGTCTTATGTTAGATGCTTTCTAGATCGTTTCAGAAACTTTCATTCCATACAGTTTGTGTTAGTAAAGATTTCATTATAGTTTTTTGATTTAGATTTTGTATACCATTTTCGCGCGTATTTGTTTAAAATGGTTCTTTTTCTTTGAGTGATTTTTCCTCCAGTGGACGTTCACGGTCATCATCTTTTATCTAATACTATACGAGTAGATCGAAGAAAGTTCAAGAAGTGACCAAACCATTGCCTCAATTTTTTAAGTCAGGATGTGTCTCTGGGTAGAGTACAGCCTCGTTTAGATTTTCTCAACAGCCAGTCTCAATAACTCGTACCCCGCACTCATGATATGACCAATTTGAGAATTCTCTTCTCTTGAAAATACTCAGAATCACTATTTCTTTCTTTAATTTTCCCAATATTTTTTCTTTTGATACATGGTCCATTCCGGAGACCGAGTATTTATCGATAAAACTACTTTGAAAATGGTTTAGGCTTAAGCGTCTATTGTTTATTCAATTCTGTTTTTGAATGTTACTTAAAAAACGCTTTGCTCTGCTATTGGTTCTTGGCTATTTATTATCGTTATTGTCGTTACTGGAAATGCTAAGTGCGGGCCATCCGATATATGAGATCCAATTCTCATCTAATTAAAATTGTCTTTAACTGCGAGACAGCACTTTCTTCGAAGAAGGATTGCAATCTAATCCAGATACAAGAAATACCAAAATATTATTTTATTAGTAGTAAACATAATTACATAGTATGTTGATAGTTATTAACATGACTTGCTACTAGCGCTTGACCTGGCAATAATTCTTTTAACGTACTTTAATAATAAGTGTTAATATAGTTTTTAAAGTTAATTGATATACGATAGTGTAGTAATGTCGCCCGTCAGTACCCATACATTCTTCTTCTTGGAGTGTCTCTTCGTTCCGAAGATTGGTGACCATAATGAGAACGCTTAATTTATTGGTAGCTATTCGAAACAGTTCTTTTGAGCTTTTGTTAAACCATACTTTATTGTTGGCCATCCATGAAATTCTTCTGCGTCCTGGTCCCTTTGTACTGTCGATTTGGCCTGGCAGAATGCTTTTGAGCAATTCATACCTGCGCTCATCCCGCATATGACCGTAATATTGCAGCTTTTGCGCGTTCACAATATGCTGACCAATTCCGCTGTCTTCTTCATTCGACTTAGCACTTTGGCATTAGCAATTTCTACGCCCAGGATATTCGCAGCATTCTCCTATACAGCCAAAATCAAATCTATACATTAAAACGATTTAAATTTGATGCATTAATCTACATAAATGTATTGATTTATATTTCAGATGCGATTGTACAAATTAAATTAAAATATGAATTGCGTGTTACGTGTGATATAGGAATTAAATATATACTAAAGCTTAAAATAAATTTATAAAACACCTACAGTACAACGACGTATTATGGAACGGAGTCTGTTTTCACAGGCCACCTGCATTTTGATTTGATTAACGACCCGACTTCAGTTCCACTCACTCTTCTGTCATTCTCTCTATACGTTATAAATATACACATACAGCCAGTAAGTCGTTTATAACTAACTATACACACATTCATCGTACGCTTTTACATAAAACACAAATAGTCATTCGTTCAGTGTCAGTGGTCTCTACACACTGGCTTTGTGTAATGTATTATACAGAAACAGAATAATACACTATATAAAATCTATATCACAACAGACGAATTGAATCGCATATACCACTTGCTAATGGACCACCATCATCCATATTCCAACACGATCCTGCGCGTTGTATTCAGACTAAACAAAAGTATCATATACGCGTGACTCGGAGGTCCTGTCAAATTTGGTTCTCACAGACACTTTTATAATACCGCTCCAAATGTATATTAAATGAACAATTCATTATTTAACTCTATTTGTTCTTTATTTTAATTTTTATTCTGTTTGTTATTAAAATCATTAGTTCAAATAAATTAGTTCAACAATGAATAGAGTTTTGTGTTAACCTTGATATATATATTTGATGGAGTAACGACCCAAAGATGCAATTATAATAAAACAATCATTGTTCATTTCCAAAAGTGGAAGAATGAAGATCCTGCACTTAAATAAGTTAGCTATATTACCATACATTAATAATATTGATTAATAATTTTCTATCAATCGAAACAATGAAGGGGACACGGAATCCCGATCTTCCTTTAGAATGAAACAATTTTGAATGCCCACAAAAATGACAAAATATTTACCATAAATTTTTTTTAAATACCTAATTCTGCAATTTTTAACCTCAAGAAACTCAGCATAAGTAAAGAGATGTATTAAAATGGTTCTAAAAATTAGAAGGAAATTGTTTGAGTAGTTTTGGAGAAAATGTAATTTTGTAGTATTAGTAGTTATGGAGAAAATGTAATTGGTATATAATTTATTTTTCTAAAGCAATAAAATGATACAGTAAACTCTTGGTTATTAAAAACCATATTAACTGAAACCCGGTCTATCTAAAATCATAGAAAATTCTTTTGTCTTTTTAAAAACCGAGAGATTTAATATAGTTACTATAACGACTTAGCATGTTGACGATGAGACAATTGAGTTAGTTTAAACTTTCTCAACTACTCAACTTACATTAAAAGACAGTTAGAGATTTCAGGCAGATTAATGGTTGCATTACAAAGGGCAGAGTGACAATTCTACATCTACGAAATTGCTCTTTTGCTGCAAAGAGCTCAGCCTGGAAGTGTAACAGAAGATCAACCACTGTTATATTTAAATCTTAAACTCCCTTTTTATTTTAAACATATTTTTTAATATATATATATATATATATAATTTGTTTATGTTACATTAACCAACAATAAATGTGATGGAGTAACATAAAATGTGGAATAAATGACGTATAGAATCTGATCACTCACGTCACGTTTCTTATTTTTATGGGTATGTATGTATATTTGTCGTGTAGTTAATATGAAAATTATGTGTCTCTTGAGAATCAATAAAATTCTTCATCATGGTATATCGTAACATATTATTACACACTTTATAAATCCTCGTCAAAATTAATGTATAGAATTAGTGATAGACGCTCCAAATGATAGCGATATTGCTGGTGATTGTGATGAGTTCATCAGGCTGAAAAATATTTCTACAGGAATTCGCGAATAAGAACACAAATTCCATTGGTTACCCGGTTTTTTAGAACCATATACGCTCTAAAATTGCTTTCTTTTGAAGCTTTGACGTCAGCTTTGTTAGGAACATGCATAAATAAATATTTCACCAATTAGGAAACCATCAAAGAAGTATAGTCCAAATAAATGATGTTCTTTTATCCCAGCTCAAGTTAAGTGAGTTGGATTCCCTTTATAAAAGACGCGTGTAATGAGAATTCTCTTTAGCTCAGACGAAAATATTTTTAGGGTGTGAATAAAACCAAGAATTCAATTAACATGCTCATTAACGTAGGGATTCAATCCTTTACCACTGTATATTTCTATGTTTCCCCTTTTCATTTTTATATATACATTTTTTGATGGAATCTATTGTATGTTTTTCTTATCCCTTCAGTACAACCATGATCTGTATGTTTTACTTGCATGCATTGTTTTAATTAGTTTCTTTATTATATTTTGATCCCTAATTTTATGTCTAATATCATTAAATATATTGGAATATTCTCCGTACTACTGTACTAATTATCAGAATGACCTTGTGCTTCATTAAATTAAAATCATCTTCTTGTAAAGTGCTACAGTATTTGCGAATTGCCAGAGCTCCCGTAAATTTATTAAATAATTATAGTTTATATTTTTTACATATTATAGCATATTTTTATATGCACCGCTTTAAAGAATTTTTTAATTTTCTATTCTATTTACACAAAAAAAATCCTATAATTCTTATGACATACAGAGGAGGTCTTTCAGAGCAGCTTTTCTCCTAACAATTAAGTCTTCATTTACAAAGTAATTCTCAAACCAGTTTCGACTTAGGAGTTAGAGCTATGGGGTACAGCTAATTCATCGAATGTAGAAATACTGCAGCGCTCCCATCAAAATGCCTGAGACTGATCACTGCAGCCCCATGGTATGATAATTATATTATAAAACTATACTGTATGAAAACAAAATTTTAGTGGCAAAACACCTTTATGAACTAAGCTTTCATTATGAAATCTTTTTGTAAAAATTAAGAGAACGAAATAATTTAATAAAATTTGCTATTGTATTGATTCGCTAGGTATTCGGACATTATAATTTACTTTCTGTAGTGGTTTTGGTGTACTTTCTTTTCACTGGACTAACGAAATATTCCACAGCTATATAAACCTGCCCTTCATAAAACAAGAAATGAAACAACGTAGCGAGAAACATTAAATGTTCTTTAAATTTTTAAGAAAGGTAAAAGAGCATCAAAATCCTTTCGCAATCAACCTCCTGGATACTATCACTGCAGAGATAACAGACTGAAACGTTTGAAAACGTTGGACTTACCTTTATAATTTTGTTAATCATTTGACTCATTTAATTTTTTTACTCCTACTAAAAATCATCGTCATATCATCATCGGTATCATTATCATCTCCATTATAGTCATCGTCATCTTCAGCTTCATCATGTTTCAAGATAATTGAACGTTTAGTCATGTTTCGCTTTTTCTTTAAAGTTTAATTTTTTTGAAACACACTGTGTGTGTTATATTTTTTGATGCAACGAACGTTTTTATTTAGTATTTTATTGTCTTTAGTTAAGAAAAATTATCGTTGTCATGGAATTTAAACCTGAGGATCCTGATAAAGAACGGTACTCTCCTCGTAATTGGTAAATAGATTTATTGTAATAAGCTGAAAAAACCTTTACTGATTGTGAAGAGCTGAACAGTTGTAGATTTAATAAAATGAAACGAAAAAGAATTGTGGATGCTTCTTTAACTATGTTTTCATTTTGACTTTTGTACAAAGTATCTATTTGTGCATTGCACTTTCTTATACATACATGTATATATTTGAGAGATATAATAACTGTTTGATTATAATCCTTTGTGGGTTAATTATTTTTTAGATAATGGTATCAATAGCTATGTTAAATATTAAGCAGATTAGAACTTTTTATCAATAATCTGCTTATTAGGTTTAAGAAACAAAAGAGAACTCCTTAATAAACAGTTTTTATATTCAAATGTAACGAATCTGGAGTTAATGTTATAATGTTAAGTCGTTTATAAATATTTTTTCTTTAGAAGTTCAACGACAAACTCATTAAAATTTTTACAACTCATTACTATATTAATACTACCACTTATATTTGCATTTATACAACCTAAGTATTTTTTAAATAGATTTTTGTCATAAACATAGCCACTCATAATATCTTACAAGTTCTAGAAATTTTATAACGTGATTATATATTCTTGATGAAACGATTTCCATGCCATTCTCAAGGATGTCTTCCATTTAGCTAATTTATTTTAAAATAATAAAACTAACATAATACTGAAAGATGCCGATTCTAAATTTCTGAAATATAATTTTACAAAGTTCTTAATTAACTAACTTGAATAAAATATAGTTGTTAACGTTTTATTAAAAAACTATCTTGACATAAATGGTAATGATATTAAAACTAAATGGATATCAAGATTAGACTGGTTATAGTTCTCCACATGAGAAAGATAAAACGTAATTATAATATTATGTTTTCAACTAGCATTCTAGACAAGGCATCACAAACAGAAATTGGTGTTTTAAAATTATTTCAACTCAACTATGAATATCTATTAATTTTCCATTTCTTTTTTGTAACGAATAAGTAGTATTGCATGTCAGTTTGAATACGCAAGCCGTACTATTCATTCAGTGTACTCTCCCAGTCTAGGTAGTCAAATTTGAAACTAACGACTGGCTAATGGTGGCAATCAACAAATTTTGTTTAAAATTAATAGAGCCTTTTCTTTTACAAACACGCAATGTTGTAATTATATAATGTTAGCGGAAACAACTGGAAGGCATGTATAGGAATATTTCTTGTTCACGCTGACAATATCAGCAAATTTTGCTGTCATTTAACAATAAATTTAACACTTTTCTTTTCTATTGCAATGCAAATTCTTTAGTATATTTTTTCAATTTCCAGAAAATTTTATAGAATTAGAATTAATTAAAATCATTTAAATACAAAACTTTTTCTATAGTACACCTGAGGGCTAACAAAGTTTGAATGAAAAGTTATAAAAAAAAACTAATAACATAAAATAGTGATTAGAAATATTATTATAAAGAAGAGAAGAATACAATATAAAAATTATTTCTTTCATAACCCTTATTTAGCGTTAAAATAATAATACTCAATGTAAAAATTTACTTTTCAGTAAAGATGAACTGTAAAAAGTTTATAGAAAAAATAAATAAAGTTATTTAATTAATGTAAATATTTCAAAATTTGTGATATTAAACTAAAAGTATTTTTGAAAAATTAGTGTACATTTTTACAACAATTATGTACGTAAAATTTAATGAAATAATTTTATCGCCTATGTGTAAATATAAAAGTTTATATAACAACTTTTAACGTTGAAATTTGAAAAATATTTTACTGTAGGCTATTTAGGCGGAGATCTCGAAAGACGAATATACCAAGGATGTTCAAAATGTTCTGGTAATTTTACACTGGAATAGTTTTAAAATGCGCCCATAACAGACAGATGGAAACTATTTACACTTAGTCTATTAGTTGCAGGGCTAAAATAAATAGTTCCGTGTATTATCATATGGTCAGCCAATTAAATCATTGACTCATTTAAGAACAGGAGAAGCAGAGGTGTATAAAACACTAACCAGAGTTATCTCCTCTGAAAGTAATGAAGTTCATTATACAGTCAGACCCTGTGGTGAATGAAGTGAAGGTGTCATTTGCACAGTAGAAAATATGTGCTTTTCAGAGGGCCCGGCATGCTGATAAGCGTACTTTTCGACTCAGTGAGGAAGGCAGGATAAACCACATCACTTCTCGTTTTACTTAGTAAAACCTCTACAGGTTCATACCAGACTTTTGACTGATGACAACACAACAGTTTTAAAGTATTATATGTTCCGAGTTTGCAGAAATGTCCTAAAGTTCTTTCCTGTAAGTGTAAAATCCTAATAGGGTACGTAATATTTACAGATATTTTTGAATGTAAATAATAATAATAATAATTTTATAAATAAATAAAATTTTGTTTTGTGTCTCCAGTGCTTTATAAGTTTTATATGTGCGCGCACGCTTGTGTATGTGTTTGTGTGTGTGTGTGTGTGCGTTAGTGTGTGTTTGTGTATAAAATATAATAAATTCTTTAAAAATGATAACGTATCTATTCCTATAAACTAAGAGAATCTTATTAAGTTAAAAAATCTTGTACTAAATGTACCTGTATTAAAAGTTACAGCAAAATTAATTAATTAAAATAATGAACACCACACAGAGAAATTCGAATGAATTAGACAAACTTAATAAATCATTAACCTATTTTATTCTTTCGCTCTTTAAACGATAACTACAAATAATTGAATTAACATGGAATTAAATTGAGAATGAATACTCGAATAATGGAGTTCATTTTATTGAGGTAATAAATAAATCCTTTTATTTCAATGTTATTAACAAATCAAATAAAACTACGTTTATTATTCATTTAAAAATCGTAACATTAATTAATGTTATAATATAATAAATACTGGATTTAATTATAGATTAAATTTTAAAAATTACAAATTTTAATAAAAATAATTAATGTTTGCAATTAACAATAATTTTTTGCATAATTACAATAAGTAATGAGAACGTGAAAAGTAGGATATTTTATTGCTGCTCCATAATTGCGTATTAAAATATTTACTGCAACAATAATTTTCAAAGTGAATTTTATATATCTAATTAATTAGCTATAATCAGTAGGCTATTAGCCCCGTCACCTAAGCTAATTTTTGGGATTTTCGGACAATAATTCATGTAGTGTTCTAGTTTGGTACACTCATACACACACACACGCACACACACATCTGACGAGCTATTTAAACGACATAACAAAAGTACCTATATCTTGGACTTCTGCTTCAACCGCTGTATTGGTAAATGGTGGAAAGTTCGTGTTCTTCATTTGCATCTTTATTTGCAGCGATAGAAAGGTCAATATAAATTCAAAATGTCAAACAAACATTTTTGGACAGTTAAATGCAGCTCTACGAAAAAGAGTTCTAAAAATTTTCGCTAGCACTGCACTGATTTAGAAGCTATTCGTTATCATATGTAGAAATCAACGGAGCGCATACACTGAATCTGCACGCTGAAGCCCTCTTTCGCAGTTCCAGTTGGGTTCTAACAACACTATGCTAAGGGATAGTTTACGTTAAAAATAGATCATGGCAATTTGACGATTGTTTTTATTGACAACGGTTTACAATCATAAAATACAAGGAGCTATCAGACTGAACTCGTCACGGTTGTTGGAAGTGACTGCACAAGCTGGCGTAAAAACGGTTCATTACGTAATACGTAATGAGTCAGTGTGCCGAGTTTTGCTGCATTGTGAGGTTGTGCTTAATCTACGGCTAGTGTTTTATAATCGTGTTATCATTAGTTTCGAATTTTATGATGCCTGATATATTTGAGAAACAAGCTTGCATCAAGTTTTGTTTTAAACTTGGTAAATCGTCCACTGAGACTTCTGCAATGCTTCGAGAAGCTTTTCAAGAACATTCCCTGCACAAAACGTAGGTTTTTGAGTTTCATGCTCGTTTAAATGACAGCAGAACTTCACTAACAATGATCATCATCGTACAGGACGACCATGAAAATTGGAGAACTCATTTACAAAGTAATATATCTTCAAACAATCAATGTTTTTATTGTAACGTTAAGAGGTGGCTAAGATAAGAAATGTGACGAAAAAGGTTAAAATTTTGGAAACACAATAATGGACTGTTGCATCACGACAATGCACCTGTTCAAGCTACAATGAAAATAACACCGGTTTTGACGAAAAGAAATATGGCCGCCTTTATACAGCTTTCATAATTACCAGATTTATCCCCTTTGACTTTACTCTGTTCCCAAAAATGAAAATTCGCACTGAAGGTCACGGTTTTGCCACTATAGCGAAGACATTAAAAAAAACCGCTGAAGGTTCTTGATGTTTTACAAGAAAAAGGATTTGTTGACACTTTTCAGAAGAGATTTCGCAGCAAGAAAAGTTATTAGAACTAGCCCGGAATTTTCTGACAGCAGCTTGTATTAGACCTTAATAAACCTAAAACTTTTCATAGTTTATTAAGCGTAAATATATAAATTCATAGAGTCCAACCTACAGTCATGCCGTTGCCAGTATTTTGGTGGAAGGAATATGCGGTTTGTTATTCCTTCCACCAAGCCTCATTGTGTCTTCCCACCAAGCCAGCAATCTATCTCCGTCCTGCGCGATAACTATACATTTGCAAGACCTCGCCCGCTTGCTAGGTTTTGTGACTGTCATCTTATTCCCCAACGATACACATCTTGTTAATTTTACGTATCAATATTCCATATTGTGTGTTTAGAAAATTAAATTGAATTTGAGGACTTGTAAACCATTTTGGAGCATGGGGCGTAAATGAAGAACATGAATTTACCGTCATTTTCTTAAATAACCAATAAAGCTCAAGTTCAAGAGTCGGGGGCTATTGATATGTTATTCAGATCGCTATCAGGCGTCTGTGTGCCAAATTTGAAAAAAAATATGGATTTGTTGCCCTCAAAACGGTAAACACCCTGGACTAAAAGAATTATCGATTACTGCATTTTAAATGCAATTTGATTGTCAATAAATAATAATTTAAATGGAATTATATTTATGGTTACATTTGTTTTTAAATATACGACAATATCTGACGAATTATGCACACATTTTATTAAATATGCGGTACCTCAATCAGTATTATTGCCGATAGCATGAATTATAAAGTAATAAATTCAACACGTAAATCGTTTATTAGTTGAATTGATTTATATTAGAAAGTTTTCCATTTATGGATTTATTAAAAGTAATAAATGTTTTTTTTTTCAAATCGACTTAAGCGAAACCAGTTTAGAGTTTTTACAAATGATTTAAATATATAACAAGGTCAGCATCAAATTACACCTACATATAAAATAAATAGAATTACTTGAAGGGTAAGTGTTTTATCTAAATAATTTTAATAAAAAAGTAGTTACAGAAAGTTAATTATTAAATTATTTAACTTACTTCAAAGCGCTTAAAGTAATTGGTAGTTGTAGTGCTAAATTACAAGGTTTATATTGCTGTTTATTACATATTTTTCTATATTACAAATTGTTACATTATTTTAATAATAATACTGCGATAATATTGATCTAAAAATGCCTTCAAGAAAGAAATATTATGAAATTTATAAAAAGTTAGTTCATACATAAGTATGTCTACATTTTATTAAATTTTATGTTACCGTATTTTACTTATATTATTACTAGTTATTGCTGGCCACAAATGGTACACTAAAAGTGACTTAAAGCTGTTAAAACTGAAGAACATTTTTATTTAGAACGATCTTGCAGCAAAATTTGCTCTCATAGAGTGTGGTCAATCTTTCGAACAATCAGTTCCCGATCGTAGTTTCACTAAGTCTTCATTAAGTTATCAAAGGTGTGCCATTGGAGAACTTCATAATATTTGATATGTTTCGGTGATAATTTCAGCATATCATAGTTCACATTAATACTGAAGAACAGAATATGAGTTTTTATTATATTACTTTTAATATCATTGTATATATTAATTTACTAGTAGTTACTTTTTTAACTTCTGAGCGATATAACCTTTTGATTGCTTTAGAGAGGTCAAGGGTCGTGGATGAGATTCTGGGTAATTAATTTTTTAAGAAGTAAAGTAGTTTTGAAAAAAATTCTTAAAGTATGTGCATTCGTTTAATAACTTAGCATGTAATGTATCTTATGTGTAATCACGAGACGCAGACATTAAATTGGATAACTTTCAAAGGCATACACTTGGAGGGAAATGCTATCCGGTAATTTGTGAAAGGAGACTACTTCAAAGTTTTATCACACGTTGGTTCTATTTCAGGTTAAGTTGTAATTTATGGGCAGAGTGTAGGACCTTGGCTGCTCAGCAGTTGTCAAAAACAAAGGCTGCAGAGATGATAATATTATTAATACTTTTAGAAGTGTATTGATTGCTAAATAATTAATGAAATGGACATATTATTTATGGCTTGATATGCCAGATATCAAACATTCGGAATACAGACAGAAGTGGTATAATCATTTGTTGCGGGTGTCAGATCATTAAACATGTAAGCAGATGTTTACTTACAACCCAACTAAAGAACGTCCTGATGAACTATTTCGGAATAGGAGGGTATCCCAACTTCTTTAAGAAATATCAGATAATAAAGTTTGAAGTTGAAATCTACTAGGAGAACAAATTTGTTCCTGCAACAACTACACAATTTTCTGAATGCTACAAAAAGAGGTATGAATGGAATGAACAATCCATCTGATCACACACGTAACACTTCGTATTAATAGTTTTTAACACGATACTATGTAATGAGCTTTGTTTGCAATTACTCTGTTTTATTATGTTTAAAAATCGTGTATTTTTTGTCAAGATTATTGTCAAATTTGCAACAAAAAATAATAAAAAACATTAGCCTTTTTTTATTTTTTGGGAACAAGGTATGCCATACTATTACATGGAACATTTCCTTAAAAAATATTTGATCAATCACTGTCAAATGGTTAGCATGGTTAATTAGTATGTTTTACACTCACACATTAGTAAGTTTATTTTCATACAAATAACTTCTGGCTCTAAGAACATAAATTAAAATTTTGTTTTATGACATTGAAAAAACTCCCAACATATAACCATATTAGTCTGGAAAAACCAGCAGGCAAAGTTTAATCAAAATTAATTCAGGGGTTTCTGAGAAAATTTTCCTAAAGTTCCAAAAATATAATTTTCGGGAAACGCAAAAAAACCAGAAAAACAATATATTTTTCTTATATTAACACATTCCTGGATCATGTACTGAACGTTAATCAAACTTCTCTTCCAGTTTTCTTTTACTTAGTCTTCTTTCCTTTCCTGCTTGTCGTTCAATGTCATTTGTACCTGAATTTTCATTTGCTATACGACGCACATCAAAACGTTCCATGGGTTTATCATCGGTAATTTACGTTCAATTCTGAGAGTGTCGTCCATTTAGAAATATTTCCTTCATTAGATAGAACTACATTAAACATGATAATACATCATCATAAACATGATAGATAGAACTACATCTAAAGAAACAAATCCTAATGTGTCTCCGGTAAAAATTGTACTTCTAGGTACCCTGGATCAAATGACATTATTAAAGCTCTCGTTTATTTGATATTTACTATCCGTTTAATTTATTTGGAGAATCTAGAGAAAACTACGAGTAATGATAAAAGTCAGAAAATGAATAACTTATTGTATATGCTTTATTAAAGATACATTATAAAAGTTAAGCCCTGAAAAATGTATCATTAATTTTTTTACCTTATTAAATTATGTATATACTTTACAATTTATTACTGCACTAAGCTATACACAGTACTCGTATTTTTTATTAAAATAGGCCTACTTATACGCAAAAACTCTTCTTCACAAAGAGTTCTGTCTGCGCGTAGTTTACAAATAATTTCATAAATATTTAATAACTACTTACTATATTAAAAATACTATTATAATAACATCTTAAAAGGGTACAAGAATTTAGTTAAACGGCTTTTTCAAAGCGTTGATAGAAAATGATAAATACCATTAAATTACATAAATATCAATAATATTAATTTTAATAACAATAAAAATTGAAAAAAATACCTTACAATAATTATGTCCACTTTTTAATAAAAAGAAAAGTTAAAAACAACTTTTATTTTATAACAAACTAATTAACAATATATTTTTAAATAATAAAATTTGGATATTTTTATTTTATAGAAATTAATTCAATAAATGAGCATAGAAACAGAAAAACTATCTTATAAAAAAAAGTAAAAACAGCATAAATATGTTAACATAAAAATAATGAAACTTATAGAATTACTATAAAAGAGTTTATACTAGCTATACATTAAATGGTGAAATAAACTTTTTCATCACATTTATTTTTGGTTAACTTTTAATTGAGACAGGAAGTAAAAAAGGTAATTTAATCACGTCAGTTAATTCAATAATTCTATAAAAAAGTAATAAATAGCTTCAATAATCATAAAAATGTGTAACACCAGTTATATTGATTTGTGAATTACACTTTACAAACGGAATAAAGTAGAACATTAATATTATTTACACAGAAATAGAATATTTTCTTAGTAAAATCAATTTCTTTTACTCTTTTTTAACAAGCACTGTACATTTGCATAAGAAGATACGATTCTAAAGCAATAAAATCCTTCCTTTCTTTCTATGTAAACACGTTACACCTGCTCTAGCGGAACAACGAAATATAACCTGTAGATAGACAGAAAACATTCGGTTCATCGAACTATTGATTGTGTTTCTCAAAGGACAATCTAGGAATGTGTGTGTCCTTATTAGTCAAACCGATTTACAATCATGATCTATCAGTTTCTTTGTCTTCTTTGTTGTCTAATTTACCAAATTAGTTGAAATTTACCTCTATTTTTATGCGATCCCACAGTTATAACTTACTCATACCCTAAATTTTGCGGTTAGTAAATCGTAATCAAAATCACTAATTGTTTTTTAAAAACTGTAACATTTTACAATGCTTTGATTACTTGAAAAATAAATGTGCTTTTTATGTCAGTTCTCATGAGACTTTTTCTCTTTAAAATTTGCATAAAAACTTAACCTATTACCCACTAATTGATGAAATGAACAAAAACTATCTAATGAAAACAATATTTAGGAACGTGATAATTGTTACTTACAAAACTACATAAATTGTATTTGCTTATATTTCCATATGTTAGGTTTTCAATTACGATAAAACATTTTTAGAAGATATAGTTAAAAATGATAGTACTATTTCTACTTTTAACCAAATTTAATAATTTTTTTATCCCTAATGTACAGTACAATGCAATCTGTTCAATTCACAACAATGAGCAACCCATTCACCCAATGATATGATAATGATGTGTAGGACGTGTCAATAAAGTGTAGTGGTGTAAAAACCCAGGCCATCCATTCCTGAGAGGTATGGTTAATTGAACCTCAATCATCAAAGTACACCGGTAACCACTGTCTAGTGTTCAAACCGTATAAAAGTAGTGTTTAATCCGGATAATAGTACCTTTACTAGGATTTGAACCAGGAACCTTCGTCTCCGAAAATCAGCTGTTAAATAGCTGATTCGCATAAACGACTCTACCTCTGGACAAACCCGATGGGTTAATTTCATAAATAACTATTATTTTTGACTTATTTAATTAAAGACGCAACACTACTTCTGTCATTATAAATTACTGTGGGTTTAATAATTCATGATTTCCTTACCCTACTTATCAATCGAATTCAGAACCTTTCGCTTTGTAAAATAGCATACTAATCACTACGCAAGAGTCAGAATTTTTTATCTGAATTCCAATAATTGTATCTGCATAATTTTATCGGAAAATGGTTTGAAATTTTCATACTTAAGTACTGATGAATTTTAGTGTTATAATTGAGACAAGCATTGCGATACGTATTTGTATATTTTACCTACACCTTTGACAGTGTCAGGGTACATTGACTGTACTCATACTTAATCACCTCTGCCAAATGCACTCGCACTCCACACGGGATAATTTCTAGCTTCAAATAGATTTGTTAACATAACTGGGAGAATAAAAATTACTATATGTGTTATAATATAAGTGTTAAGTTTTAGAATCGTACTTCTTTAAAAAAGCGTAGAAATAATATTTATCTGCAAACTAATTATGCATTTTTTACCCCTTGGTAACAAATGATCATAGTTGAAAAGATTTATATTTCGTACGTATCAATTAAAGAATTTTTTTTTTGGTTTAACGTCCAACTGTTCTGCAATTACTGCTAATGCAGACAGTGAAGTATGAAATGATTTTTTTTTGTCATCAGTCTCTCGACTGGTTTGATGCAGTTCTCCAAGCAGTTCTATCTTGCGCAAGTCGTTTCATATCTACATACCTGTAACACCCTACATCTTTTGTGATTTTTGTAACGTATGAAAATATGCCGTGCCTAAATGGGATTCAAACCCAAGACCGCATGATGAGAGGCGAGCACGTTACCAACTACGCCAATACGGCCGGAAATTAAAGAATACACTTTAATCACCTTCCGTACTTCTACAACTTTCCAAAAATTTCCATTTCTGACCGTGAAGCAAGTGTTTTTTTTTAATTGCTTCACGGTCAGAAATTGAAATTTTTGGAAAGATGTAGAAGTACGGAAGGTGATCTGGAAATAAGAGATCACTGATGAATGATTAATAAGTAAATCAGTGAGAACCTCTGAATGTATAATATTTATTACACAAAATAGAATACAGTATACATACAGTAGAGTTATTTCTCAGAAAAACCGTGGTAACGAGACAATCTTCTTCACGTCTTTAGTCACTGCAGAACTATTTTCATAGCTGAAAACTTACAGCTTGCGTTTAATATGTAAATGTAAACTATTTAAAATTCCTTTTACAATATGCGTCTAAAACAAGAAACTATTTTAAAACATACACATCTTACAAACTGTTTTTATATCTCTATTTATTTTTTAAACACTTCTCAGAGAGAAATAATAATTGAATAACAAATAAGTACCATAACATTACTTACATTACAACCAGGTTGTCGCTACTTCTTATATTTATATATATATATATATATATATATTGTATAATATCGTTTCGTATACGCTATAAAATAATTAATTCTCAGTAAGAAAAGACAAATACAATGTTCAAACAAGAAGCTGCGCTGCTTCAATTCAATAACGGAAATACTCTTGTATAGAATCCAGCTGAGTGATTTGTGATACAACAAACACAAACATTTTACATGGCTCCTTTGCTACTGTAGCATCTGAAAAACAGTTTTTTTTTAAAGTATTAATTCTGTTTGAAAACAAGCTCTCTTTCATTAAATAATGTGAACAGCAGTAGTCATAAAATATTACCTGAAATTTGGATTAATGAAAACATTTATAAAAAAAAAAAACATTATTTTTGTTATTAAATTTATGTTGAGTGAATTCGAGAAGTTTCTTATGAAACAGAAAACAGAATAATATATTGTTACATATTTAATCATCGTACTTTATTTCAGAAATTCGTTGAAATAACGTTTTGATACTAATTTATAGCTTATTGATTTAAATAAACAACTTAATTCATAAATTAACTTCATTGAAAAATGTATTAAATGAATACATGTGATATGTAATAGTAAGAATGTTTCCTTTTATGTTGCATTATTAAAGGAAAAAATAGAATTTCAATATAGCCTACATGCAGGTCGGCTATTCAGTTTTTGGAACGTCACTTTAAAAATGGATGTTAATAAGAGTTGGTTAAAGGATTTGGTGATGAGTTCAGCCTCTGAGCTACCCATGAACATACACCACGAAGCTAATCAAATTAATCAGAAATACCATCTTCAGACAGCAAATGAAATTATGGTGTCATAATATTATATTGACTTCCTGAAAACCAGTAAACGAAAACGTCTATGTAGCATAATAATAAATATTAATGAAACGCCTCTCTAATGTATCGGAAGCGTGCTAAACTGCAAAATATGTTCTGGTTTCAATTCTGAGTTGAAGTTTGGATGGGTGAAAGTAACCGCATCAAATTCGTCTAGTCAATTTTATCTTTGTGATTGATGCAATGAGAAACTAATCCGTCGATTTAAGATGCAGAAATTGGCAGGAAAACCGTGACTATTCATAAATTATTATTTATGTAATAATATTTGTTGAAGAATAATTTTCAATAGAAATCCTGTTTCCAGTACTAATTGATTTTATTTTTGCAGTTGTGATTTGGATGTCATTGTGAAAGGTTGTGTGAGAAGTTAAACTTTATAAGTATAGTTTGTCATGAGAAGCAGTGAGCAGCAGGAGGGAGGGTTGCTTGTATTAAATGAATCCGTTAACAAAGTAATTCTATTGAAATTAAACGGTGTTTAACGCTAAAATTGAATCATAAGATGTTACTTAATGTAGGATAGTAATTTTGTAGGAAATTACTAAATTTTTGTTATTTTTTCAAACTTGATCTACTAAGTGGAGCCTACGGTCATCAATGCTTTCCTATTGATCCCCCGCAATAAGATCCTTTGGCTAAAGGCATTTCAAACGTATTTGCTGAGAACCTGTTATCGTCCTAATGTAGGCCCTACATTGTAACAACTAAGCCTATGGTCCTTCTGGATCTAAGTATACAATTAATAATAAACAGAGTTCCATGAACGATAACGATTATTTATTGACACTGTTTATAATTACAATTATTAAATCAAGCTTAGATTACTAACAAATTACAATTAAGTTACTTAAATTAAATTAATTACAAAAACGTAAAGCTTAAACCAACTTAACTAATAATAGCAATAAATTGACAGTTAAGAATCACCTTTTACCTAAAACCAAATTCAATGTGTACACCACGCAGACATTTTCTTTTAATGTGTAGTCTACACACTAATAAAACTCCATATGACAATTTGACCTCACTAAATTAAATTGACTGACCGACAAAAGGAGCTGACTCTTATATACCCTATTAGGTTTCTAGAAAAGAAAAGAGAGACGCGATCGTAAACGTTACGAAGAGGTAGTTATTAGAAATCAAAAAGCTTTTTTTCAAATTTTGGAAGCAATAATAAATTAGTAAATTTTACGAGGAAGGAAGAGATAAAAGGGGTTCTAAAAATTTTGTAAATAAATCATAAAAGGTAAAATCATAACACTTGAAATTGTAAGAAATTTAGGCCTAATTACAAAGGAGTAAAAGAAATTACAATAAAATCCGATTATATAAAATGTTACACCAACACTGTACCCTTTCGCAGGTAGCAATGATTATCACATAACAATACACTCTTTTGGTACAAAATCTCACTGAACCATTTTCTGAATAATTTTGTCACCTTAACCATTTCCTACTGCATTATATGCCTAATGCTACAGTATATTGCTTGAGTGGATTTACATGGGATTCAAATTTGTCGTGAATTGTCTTTGTATTTGTTTCGCGACTTCAGTAACGCTTGGTGTTTGTGATTAACAAATACAAACTACACTACACTTCGTGTGTAGCATTATACGGGAGTGAAACATGGGTAATAGGGGCTGTGGAAAGGAAGAGGATAGAAGCTTTTGAAATGTGGTGTTATAGGAAAATGAAGATTAGATGAGTGGACAAGATAAGTAATTAGAGGTTCTTAGGCGAGTGGATGAAAAAAGAATAATATGGGAGCATCTTACCAGAAGAAGGGATAAGCTAGTGGGGCATATCTTAAAGACATCGAGGTATTGGTCTATCAATAGTCGAGGGTAATATTGAGGGATTGAATTGCAGGGGGAGGCAAAGGTTAGAATTTCTAAAGCAAGTTACAAAAGATGTAGGGTGTTACAGGTATGTAGATATGAAACGACTTGTGCAAGATAGAACAGCTTGGAGAACTGCATCAAACCAGTCAAAAGACTGTGATGACAAAAAAAATACAAACTATTTGTATTAATACTAATTGGCATCTTAGCTACAAATATGAGATTAATTAACATGTTTCAATACTCACTACTGTCTAGGAATACGAACTACTGTCGGAACCTGTTACATTACATAATTTCCTTTAAACTAGCATGCAGGCGCAACCAGGACTGTTGCACTAGTTTCTTTGAAATATTTGCTTTGCCCATCCTTAGTCTTTAAATAATAACACGTTAAAAACCCAAAGTTACTTAATGCAAGGTAAATCGAGTGTTAGTATTTCATAACCTACCGTAGACGTAATGATAATGCAGTAGATGAAGCTTCACAATGAATAAAGAAAAAGTTAATTACCGTTGCCAACATTATTCAAATTGTATTTTAAGTCACATTCATTGTTCAATTTACTGGAACAGTACTTTTTCATTTAGGTGTGTATGTGAGGAACAGAGGATGTAAGCGTGGTGTATGTGCATGTGAATGTGTGATAGTACGTAATTTCCAAAGCGGAACTAGGGCGAATGTTGCATTCAAATGAAGTAGAAAATATGATTTCATACGCCATCCATCTCCGGTGTCGTACGGGAATTTTATTTTCAGTTAATTTGAAATCGATGCGTGCATAAATATAAATGAGCAATGGATCATCTGGGATGCAGCTTTGGAAAAAGAACAGAAGAGAAAGAGTAACGCAAAATTGGTAATGGTGGTAATAGAAGGGGGACTACAGCGGGGAAGCAAAACAATGAGTGTGAGACTACTCTACAAACGTAAAACTTCTGCAGTAGAAATTCCTACATCCAATTTCTAATTAAATAAATAATATCGAAAATTACTAAATTATTTTCCTCATGATTAATTAAAATCCCGTGATAACATTATGGTAGAGTATTTAACACGTCTTAATAATTGATTTAATATTAGAATGTTTTAGATATTCTAAAAATTTAAGACATTTTTACGATAATATTATTTGTGAAGGTTTTTAACTTAATGTTCATTTTTTTTGGCAATGAAGGGTTACAAACGATTATAATCTGAAAAATGTACCATAATATTTATTTTGAGATATTCTTTTTATGTATTATGTTAAAATGTACCCGGTTTTAAGTGCCTGAGATTCATAACAAATTCTCCTCAGTAAGTAAAAACCGAAACGTTTCACAACGACCTTAAAGTACAGTACATACGAGACTACATAAAACAATTCTATTACAAATTTCATCGAAAGTTAGGCGGACAAAAAAAAATTGTTAATTTCCCAAATGCGTACAAACTTCCGAACAATCTTTCCAGTGACTAAAAGGGTTGGACAGACACCTCCACTTTAATTGCTATCATTCAAAATATTACTGACAACCATTTAAACAAAAAAAAAGTAATTTTTGCAATTTTATTACCGTAAGTAACTTTAAAGCGGGATCTGTTCTGAGTCATTCAAGCTTTTGTCCAACCATCAAACTTGTCATTGTATTTTATTGAAAAAAAAACAAGCAAATTAATAACGTAAAATGGAAATACATTTAAAGATCTAGGTTTTGCATGAATGAAACAAAACAAAAATTTAGAGATACCACGAGTTGTTTAGGTCATCAACCAAAAGGCTGGTTTGAACCTTAACTATAGCCAAAAATATTTGATCAAACAATGGTTTTATTTTACAGTTGTGACTTTTCTTGCATCGTGTAAGGCTGTGTGAGAAGTTAAACGATTTAACTTAAGTCTGCTGAGAGGTACAACAAGTAGTTGCTTGTTATAAACGAATCCATTATGAGTAATATTATTGAAATTAAACGTTTTCTTGTATGGTGAACTATTTTGTTAAAAATTGAAACATAAGAAGCCACTTTAAAAAATGATATAAAAAGGGTCATAATTTTTACATTCTAAATTCGTAAGATTATTTTTTAATATTATATTATATTTTAAGTTGTAATATAAATAATATCACACGTGTTACGTATTATACTAAACATAGTAATAAATAAGCTTGTAACACGACATTATGAGTGCTATAAACAATAAACATGTACGAAAGAGTAACGATGCAATATACAGCAAGTAACAGAAGTAAATAAGATCTTTCTTTGGACAATAAATCTACAGAAGTAACAGCATTTAGTTTTAAAGCTAGCGATAAAACCGTTGTACGGTGTAACATAGCTCCGCGCATTGGTTCAAGGGTTGTGTGTGCCATATATTTAAATTGAAAATACTTGACAACATACACGGTCCCCTTCTACAAGTGAAAGACGAATTCTGCACACATCTCTATATTGGTAACTACATTTGAGTATTCGTAAGTGTTTTTCTTTGCGTACGTGCATGTGTTTCACATTTTGGTGTGTTTTTGAGAGCAGGAGAAATACGAGGAGGGAACTATCGAATCTCGGTCTATACATTCAATATGGCGTTAATTTCCGTTGCAGCTAGTAGTATTCTCTCGTGTTACATTCCCCACAACCCTTCTATACTACGCTATTTACTCTCTGCATTTGTACTGGTGAGGAAATTAATATACGAGTATTTGAAACAGCAACAGCAATGTTTCAAATACTACTGGTGCTTTAAATCGTACAGATCTCATCACATAGGTTAATGTTTTGTAGGAGGTATATTATAAAATAATTCTTTACATCTGTAACGTTACATTGATAAAGTAAAACATCTATCGACCTATCGTCATTATTTAAAGAACATAATTGTACTAAATAATCTTCTTCTTCTTCTGCCTTTCAAGGATTAGGCGTCTCTACCTGTTACGAACCTCTCAAATCTGCTCATCTCTTTCTCGGGCGTCCTCGTTTTCTCCTGCCCTCCGGCTTATAGCCCAGTGTCTGCTTAGGTATCCTATCCTTCTGCATTCTGTTTACACGCTCTAACCACTGCATTCGGTTCTGGGATACTTTGTTGTTTATAGAGAAGATGTTGAGTTCTTTCCATATCTCGGTATTCCTGTAACGTTTTTCTCTACTACACCCATATGTATGTCGAAGAAATTTCATTTTAGATGCTTGCAATCTACTCTCCTCTCGCTTTGATAGCACCCAAGTTTCACTGCCATAGAGTAGAGTCGGCACTGCCAATGTTTTATAAAATCTCAAACTCGTGTTTCTGCTGGTGCTATTTTTTAAAGTGCGGTGGATAGTTCCGCATATTTGCTGAAATCGGTACATCTTATTGTAAGCATCTTTATCCTGTTGGTATGTAATGTTATAACCTAGATACTGAAAGCGGGAGATCTGTTCCGAAATATTATTATTACGGCCCGTGGTTGTTGCTGGGTCTGCTATCGGGAGCCGTCCCTGGCGATGGGGACCCTCGTCAACTGTGTTGGAGAAAGCTGAGGAAATAAAATACTCAGGGTGGATAAAAAGAAGTGAAGATGCTCAACGGCTCAACAAACGGACATAAGACTTTTCTAACGGCGGAGGAGCCAAGAGCGGCATCTCGAAGGAACTGTCCTGCAGGCTCATATGCAGTGATGTGGCAATCCCGCTAATGGCTTAATCTGCGCAGCGCTCGTAACGCGACCAGAGACTTTTCTTAAATACTAAATATTATAATTATAAATACGCTTGCACACAAGGCAGATAATCACCTGAATCATTTAAGTTCCTAAATAACACTACTACTAAATCTTTTCTGCTTTATTCGGTATTACCGATTATGAAAAAACATCAGGTGGTTTTCTAATAGTTATGTAAATAACTAATTAAGTAAATATATGTTCTGTATCTGAATCCTAATTGATAAAGATGCTAATTTTCCGAGGTATAAAAATTACATTAACAAAATTTAGTTTTAATCTGTTTCAAAAATCTGGATCTGCTGTCAAAATTTGTTAAGTGGTTCCCTAGGACGCAAGAAACATTATGTTCAATAAATTTGACGACTCTAAGTTTAAAATTTGCTCTTTTCAGTCATTCGGAATAAAGTTTTAAATAATATCAAAAATCCTTTTACAGTGATGAATAATTGTAGAAAATTCATTCACTTCATTTCGGTAAACTCTTCCTCCACATTTTGCTAAGGATACCATAATCATGATACGAACATCGATACTAGTATTATTCGTTAACATGAGTTTGGTCATCTCTCAAAGAAAAGAAAGGAATAGGAAATGCCTAACGGAACCCTTTAAAATCAACATCAAATTACGCCAGTACCTAGTACAGCTAAAGTTACAGCAGTAAAATTATATATTATAAAATAGATAAAAAAATATCAAAATATGAACAAAAAAAATTTATTCTATTCTATTCTAATCTTTAATGTACGACTACAAAAAAATCATTCAATGTTTTGGCAGACGGTGACATATCGTGCAACAAGCTACAATAATTCCTTGACAGTTAATCATTTATAAATTACGAGGTAATAAAACTAAAGTGGCAGAAAAATATCAGATTAATCTTAATAACATCGATTAGTACAATGCCTAGCAACCATGAACTATAATATTTAATGATACAGGCTATAATAGTTACAGAAATATTCTAGCATTTTATTACTAGAAACCAATAACAATAGGTGTAATATTATATTACTATTTAATCTAATTTAAAAAATTATATCATAAAAAGGATAGTGAAAGGAAAGGCCATGAAACGAAATAAAAATTTAATACCATATAAACAATGAAAAAATCATAATAAATAGATTGAGAAACACCTACAATCAACAATAAAAATCAAGTTTACATGTACTTGAATGTAAAAAATAATTTGAAATACAGTGTTTTACAACTTCCCACGAATAAAACATGTTTTCAGAAACTTGTTCAACTGTAATGTTATTTATTTCGGATGAATCTTTATTCTTACTCTCCTCAATCATAAAATTGAATTGAGAAAATATTATGTGTCAAATTTATAAATATTTTCCCCCTAAATTAAATTTTCAACTTAAACGTTTGAAATAAAAAAAACAATAGCAAAAACAATAAAGTTAAAATATGGGTATTTTATTTGTTTTACTTTACCTCAGTAACTTTCGTTCATGGTTCATCAGTTTTTAAAATAACTTTCAATGGGAAAGAAAAAATGTTCGAAAGAAATATTTTTTTTACCATCTATGATTTCCTTGTCTCTAAAAACATTTAAATTTATTAAATGTATTTTTCATTTTACCATTTTATTTCATAAACAATAACTTATCGACATTGCGTAGAGTAATTAATTATTTTATGGTTAAGTCACACTTACAAGCTTAATACTTTTTTAACTGAGTAAAACATCAGTGCGGGAATTTAATTCCCGGGTAGAATCTGAAACATTTATATTGTTCAAAGGTTTTTTATTTATTTATTTAACGTCGCATCAACTGCAAGGTCATTAGCGACGACATTGGGGTGTAACTGTGTACAATGGAGGATGAAATGATTTTTTGTAGTGTATAAAAATATGCCGTGCCTGATTGGGATTCAAACCCAGGACCGAATGATGAAAGGTGAGCACGTTACCAACTACGGCAATGCGGCCGGCACTGTCCAAAGTTAATTACTGATTGTGGTCGATAAATAAATACCTCAAAATTGATGGTAGAGGCTGAGGTTTTACGGTAGCTTCCAAGAAGGATATGGTATTTTTAACGTATTGATTCAAAGCTATTTTCAGGACATTCAAATTCCCAATCCAGTGGAAATTTTCTTTGGTAAAAATGACTCCAAAAGAGAAACACCTACAAATTAATACGTTGAGGGATTACCACCCCACAGACTACTTCGTCTTATCGCCTTATTAGCTTTCTTCATTTGTGCTTTACATTTTA
This sequence comes from Catonia carolina, assembly GCA_035578175.1. Classification (NCBI taxonomy): domain Eukaryota; kingdom Metazoa; phylum Arthropoda; class Insecta; order Hemiptera; family Achilidae; genus Catonia; species Catonia carolina. The sequence continues at coordinate 91,908,115 of JAQMRL010000002.1, forward strand.
CGAAAGAAATTACTAAATAGAATGATTTCATGTATGGGAGAATCCGATGTATTAGAGCTAACTATTCCAATACTCACCGGCTTCATCGAGGTACTGATTATCTAGCCACCGCTTTAGAGCGAAAACAGTATGGCAATAAGGGCTGCTATATAAACTTCGATTCCTCCATTCATTCTAATTAATGAATGAATTACAGGTCTGAAAAGTTTGGCATTTCAGTGTAAAAGTAGTTTTTTATTTTGAAGTTATGTAAACTTTAAACTTAAAATGTTAATTAACACAAACTTAAAAACTATCTGTAAAAATCCTATCTATAAATATCTAGTACAAACCTACCTAAACAAAATCTACATGTAAAATTGATTATATTTTTTAATATGTTATGTTGCTTACATAATATTATGTAAAGCATTTTAAAACGAGTTTGAATCATTCCTGCTAGATATAGAACAAAGTAACAGCTTAGGTAGTGTGGTTAGCAATTTTCTCGATCTCGTTACTTGAATAGAAAAATGAAAATACTTTAAAGTCTCAAGAAATAAAAAAAAAATTGATTATCTTATTTTCTTCGGTATGAGAAATTATATCCTATCAATAGATTATTTAATTACAGCGAGCTTCAGGGGCCGTCATTATGCGCAATTAAATTGATGATCATAAGACGTGATTTATTTACGTACTTTTACTTGATCCTAGTATTTTACAATACGTATGCGTGTATCTATATTACGAGTAATTTAGTCTGAATACAAGTGGGGAGAATTGTATGAGACTCGCGACTGACCCCGCACGGCACGCAGTTTGTACCCTGAGGCATCGACTTGGCCGGTCGCCTTGACTGCTCTCGTTCTATGCTGTTGACCTTCGATGATAGACTAATGCACTCCTTCAGCATCAAAATAACAAAAAAATAAATAAATAAATGGTAGACTTATTTACAAGATGAAGAGAAATGAAGTTTAAGATAGTCAAATTGTTAAATCTCTACCTGACATCTAAAACTTGAACATCACATTGCAACCGGATTTTTGCATCTGCTTCATTAGTAAATGGCCTATACTATTAGTATTATTTATAATGATATTCAAATAACATATCAGTTAATTCTGATTCAATATCATGTAATTAAACCTTTCCAGCACTTATTTTTATCGAAATCAACAAATTCAAATAGGTTCCTGCGTAAGAACGGTAGGCAGGTGAATAGATGAATGATATCACGATTGAAGGAGCCAACAAATGAAGGTAATTTACAGTGTTATAAGATTCAGGTTACCGTTGTTTCATCTTGTGCAATTTTCTGAATGATTTGATTGTATTCGTATGTTGCTTTCACGTGTTATTTAAAATATTAGGTCATTCTCGAAGTATGTCGGTTTTTCTCATGGTCCAAAAATCTCCTGTTGTATACTTTGTTTTACTCTGTTCAATACTTTTTATTGATCTCTTTAAACTTTGGGTAGTTTTCTTATGTGTAATGATTTTCCTATGTATTCGAATTGCACATTAATTCAACGTGCACTGGAAGGCGTACGTTGTTTTGTAACTGCGTTAAAAAGTGATAGCAAAAATATTGGACAAATAATGTATGTGATATTCTAGTAATATTTTGTAATAAATGTGTGACTCATACAATATTGTCATAGTGCAGTCGCGTGCCACATAGACAGATGTTTTTGGTACGAACAGTACATACAAAGAACAGCAACTGCTATCCTAGATGCCGGTTCAGTAATGTATTCTATTGCATTGAAATTGTTGATTGCTGAACTTGTATTTCATTTGTAGTCCCTAGCGCTTAAGTCGTCATTATGACTAAATCAAATTTCATAAAAAAATCATTTAAAGACAATTAATAAAAAAATAACGACAACAAACTAAATCGCATAAGCTAAGCCACGGTATTTAAGAACAGATATTTAAATAAAATATTTCTTGATAAGTGTTGAAAATGCAAAACCGTTATATTTTTATTTAGTGAGACCGTTTAATCCAAATAAGCTAGAGATTTAAAAACAAAACAATATACCTTTACTCGATTTACTGTTTCAGAAACCAAAATCTCATATCGCCATGGTTACTTCTTATTAAAGATAAAGTGGAGTACAATAGCTACGTTTCAGTAGGAGATAAAAATTGTGTGACAAAACAATGCAACGTTAAGTGTAAAACACACTGGGATTGGTGATGGTAGGTAGTAGTTAACGCTTAGATTTAGCTTTACACCGCTGTGTTCTTTCCCCTTGTAATGGAGTTTTTATTGGAAAAGGAATTAAAGGAGTCCTTTCTCCCTTCTCAGGGTTTAACTGCAACTTCATATTGTTTTTACCAGATGAGAAAAGATGTTCACTACACTCAACAACCATATCCCATCTAACTCTGTAACTGTGAAATCATGGACTAACCCAACCACTCTACAGAAAACACAATAATGTAAACCCCTACAGGAAAATAATCTTTATAAAAAGAAATGTTTTCTGTTGTTGTTTTAAAATTCAATGTCTGATGATTTTTATAAGAACTGAAGTGGTTAGGGCCTACAACTTGCATGAAAAACTTTAGTAGACATTTTAAAATATAATACAACATATTGATATTTTCAATTAATATTTTTACTTTCTCTTGCCTATATGAATATATAGGAAGGAAAGTATTGTTTTCATGTCGATTTTTCGGAATCGAGTTTTCACCGGATCTATACGTTTTCAGACCCCCTGAACCCAAAAAACATGTTTTTAGCGATTGGTCTGTGTGTGTGTGTGTGTGTGTGTGTGTGTGTGTGTGTGTGTGTGTGTGTGTGTGTGTGTGTGTGTGTGTGTGTGTGTGTATACAAAATATCTCAAGAACGGAACATCGTGCGAACTTGAAACTTGAAACTTAAGTTACATACAACTACCGGACCCGACACGAACATTTTCATCAAAATCGGTCAACCGGAAGTAGTAGTTTATTCGTATAATATTTCACTTTTTTGCGATTTTCTCAAAAACTGGTCCTACGATTTTTTTAAAAATCGCCTCATTCACTAAACGTTTTATACTCTACAAGATAGGGTAGGCGCCATGTTTTCTGAAATTCTGGGTAAGGCTGTTTTCACGTAAAAACATTTTCTTTTTAAGATTTTGGCTTTAATATGCATTTTAGCGCAAAACGTTATATAATAAATGTTGTAGAGAATGTAAATTTCTACAACTTTTATTTAAAACATTTTTTGTAAAACGCTTCGTTTAGCGGTAATTAGCGATTTTCTGTTTTTTTCTCACGAAAACGTGTGAAAAATTGATTTTTTTAAGATTTTGGCCTTGATATGCATTTTACGACAAAAGTGTATTTAATAAAATTTATACGAAATTAAAAGATCTACAACTTTTATTGAAAGCCTTCTTCTTTACAGAGCCTAGTTGAGCGTGAACGAGTGATTTTCCGTATTTTGAAGCCAAACAGGTCGATTTTCATTTTCCGTCATTCACTCATGATTAAAATAAGGTTATGTTTTTAGAGGTTAGTTTTTTGTTTATTTCTAATGTTTTATTACTAATGTTAGGTTATATTGTTAATCATTTGCATTGGCAAGAGAAAGTTGTGTGAGTGTTTTACACCAGATTTTTTTAAATTATTAAAGAAGAATATATCATTAGTATATATTTTTACCATCTGAATCGTTAATTAAATTATTGATAACCGTCAACTGTATGTTGCTGAAATAAAATGACATTTTAAATTAACAAAATCACTTTGTAGAATTTCATGAAAGTCGGATATGCATAACATCAGTAGAAAGTTCCCTAGTATTCAATACTAGACCAGCATTTGTTTCAGTTATTATTTTAAGTACTTTTTAGTTTTTTTTACCATAGTTATTACTTTTGAGTGCCAATTACTTTTTGGTTGAGTTATCCTTCAATCCATCCTCAATGCGACGAAATAACGATTGATCTATAGTTTTATTTTATTCATTCTTACGGTTAAGCGGGGTTCAATTACAGGACTGCGGTGTTTGGAACAGAGCAACATAATGGGTAAAAATTGTTGATTCACTGAGTAGGAGCTTCAGCTTAGCAGTCTAATATTAATATTGCTACATACTAAACCATCGTTTATTAATATACAGTAGTTATAAAATTTATTGTATCGGTATTTAATATAAATTTTCATTTAAAAACGAACACGCATTTAGTGAAAGGGATAAACTGAAACAATAAAACAGGTCATTAAGACTTACACTTGGATGTTATTTTATTTTCATCAGAGTTTTTCTTAGTAAAAAAGAAAAACTTAAAGTTGAAACAAATTTTTTGTGTAAAAACTGTTTTACATTTTTATCGTGGCCATTTTTTCTCTGAAATAAAGTCAGCGTAAACTGTACATAAATTATACTTACAAGGTCAATTATGCTTTGGTTTCTTGAAAATGTGTTGATAAAAATGTAGTTTTAAATAGAATCTACTTGAAAACTATCAATATTAAATTACACAATATATGAGTTAGTTAAAAGACTCTATTATTTTACTAGGAAACCTGCAAAGTTAATTGAAACGCCGATGGAGTGAAGAACGGTTTAGCATCACATTACAATTAAAAATTTTAGTTAAGGTAGCTTGATTTTCTCGAGCCTCCTCTTGTGGTTTCTCCTTTGAGCCATTAACGCAAATTTTGGTTGTCTGCAGAGGCGACCGAAAGAGGCGACTAACTTTTTTCGATTGTGTCGATTACCGAATCGTTTTCCTTGTAGACTACGCATTGGGAATTATCTAAATATGCCGTGAATTCAGTGTTTGAAATTAATGGGTGTTAATATTCTTTTGCCTATTTTTTAATTTGTCAGAAGTTAATAATGTAATAAATTTAAAAAAATTATAGATATAAATTTATTAAAAGTTAAAAATAATAACAAAACGAACTGACTATTATGAAGGAATTACGAATTCTTATTTAATTATGAGTTATGAAAAAACTTAACAAAATTCTCTGTACAAACAATATACAATTTATTCAGTGACCCATAAATTGAATTAAATGGCTTCATAACATCGTCCGCGTTCTTGATTATAGGGCGCTTTCAACACATTAACTTTATAATAATTCGTAACGCATGTAATTGAAATTTACATTATATCATGTTATATCTGATATTAGAAAGGTAATTTTGTGTTATGAAGTCCAGCACCTATTTCAGGTACAAAGAAGAAAAAACATATTACTTTCTTTACCTATGTAATTTAGTTTGCTTTTACCCCGAGGAATGAGGCTCTCTAATTTTTAACTTTTCCCCTTGCCCATTCTTGCCTTCATAATCTCTGATTTACTTTTTCTCTTTATGAAAAATTTTCTTTATTCCTTATTTTGTTTTTTATTTTGTAATTCTTTCAGAAAAAATCTCGGTTTCATTAACTTACTCTGACTGGAATTTTACTTTTCAAAGTTTCATCTTATATAAGACAGTAGAATATTATAAAAAATAAAAATGAAAAATAATTTTGATTCGTTTTCTAATTTTATTACTTTTAAGGTAATTTACATTCTTTGACAAATTCTTATTACGTCTCTGGAAAACGAATACTGAAATGTACGTATATTCGTTAAGAAATAATAATTTATTGTGGTAGCTTACAATATGTAGAAAAATCAAATTTTAAATTTTTATTAACAGTTTTTTCATATTTTGTTGACGTCCCCATTAGCGAATTTATCAACTTTTTATGTATTTCACAATTCTTTAACTGTGACATTATATTAGTAGTTCATATATTTCTTAAATCTGTCTGAGAACATTCTTTTGTATTTGATATCTTCGATCTAACGAAAAAATATGACATTATTGCAGTAAAAATACTGTACCGATAAACGAAGACATTATTTACAAATTTTAGACAAATTTTCTCGTAAAACATTTCAATAAATATTTTGTTCGAAATTATATGAACATTTTTCGATCAAAGGTGATAATATATATCAATCTTCGTCAGATTTTTTAAACATCAGTGGCTACCTTATCAGGGTTACACCACTTTTATTAGGAAATAAACAAGCACGCATATATAGATACCGCACAGTGATGTATTATATTAGCTACCTAGATAAGGTGTAACGATAATTGTGTAGCCTATTGTATAATAAGAACAGAAAGTAGCTACATTACTGAAATTGATAAAACATGAAATTACAAAAAGTATTTTAACAAATAATAAACAAAATGGTCGTCTCCGTAGTCTAGTGGTAGCGCGCTAGACAAAAACGCTGAGGTCCCGGGTTCAATCTCCGGCTAGGGTCTGAAAATTTTCACAAATTAAAACCCACTATTACATTTTTTATCCTAGTACATGTACCAGGGTTATGTACAAGCAGTATTATGTTTAACACAAGACAAGCTAATCCCGGTGAATTAATATTACAAATTTGCATTAAGCGTTAAGTACAACACGATGCTGTTTGACATTACCCTACAAATTCTTTTGTAGCTACATTTCAACGAACAGACGTTTAACATACAAGATATTTTCTCATAAATATCCATACTTTATTTCTACGGATAATTTTTGTGCTACAGTTTTCTCAGTAGAAACCTGTTATTCCAATTAGTATCATCTTGGCTAGGTATTTTTCGTTGTAATGTAAATCGTGTAAACAACGTAATCAAGTTTGTTAAGGTTTTATGATACTATTACACCTAACTGGAACCGTGCCGAGCTGATAGTGAACAACTAACTTCGTATTTTAACTTAAAGGTTAAACAGAATAACTTATGTGTCCAAAGTGGATGTATAAATACTTGATTATGATTTACGTTATTATTTAATAATGGTTGCAAATTTTCTGTATTTGAAGTTTACTTAAATAGGAAGAAGATATTTAGACTTTTATACCCTTTGGCTTTATCATCATTCGTATTATATATAAATAACCTTACAGAAAACAAAGGTTTTACAAGGAACTAAAAGGTATATCCTCAGGGGTGCCGTTTATATTGGGGCACCACCTTTAGTGCTAAACCAACAGTCACTAGGAGGAGAGCTGTTGCTTGAAAAATACTATTTTAGTCAAGTTTTTAAGTGATTACGGTCTCTTGCACAATATGAAACATAGGGAAGGAAATTATTGCTTTCATGTAGATTTTTGAGACCGGTTTTAACCGGATGTCCACGTTTTCAGGTCCCCTGGATCTAAAATTCATGTTGTACCTATTGGTATGTTCGTGTGTTAACGAAATGCCTTTAGAACGGAATATTGTACAAATTTTATACTTGGAACTTAAGTAAGAAGAACCCGTAAGGGAACCTGAAACGAACATTTACATCAAAATCGATCAACCGCAAGTATTAGTTTTATCGTTCAATATTTCACTGTCCTGCGAATTTCTAAAAAAGCAGTTTTTACGGTTTTTTTAATCACCGTATATACTAAATGTTTTATGCTCTGCAAGATAGGATAAGAGGCGTATCTACTAAAATTCGAGGAATATGTGCTTTCGCGGTAAAAAATTGTATTTTCTTAGATTGCACCCTTAATATGCATTTTAGGAAAAAAGAGAATGTTGTATTAAAGTTGTAGAAAATGTAAAAAAACTTACAACGTTTATTTCAAGCATTTTTTATGTAACGCTAGATTAACGTTAATTGCTGTATCCTATTTGCGATTTTCTGGATTTCCTAATTGAAATTTAAAAAATGGCGTTTTTAAGATTACGGCCTTAGTACGCATTTTACAACAAAAGTGTACAATAAAGTGCTATAGAAAATTTAAAAATATGCAACTTTTATTTCAAGTGTTATCTTCTACAACGCTCAGTTTAGTGTTAGTTAGTTATTTTCCGTACCTTTTCATCAACCTTCCGAAGTCTAACAAAAGTTTCATTCGCTCATGATTATTTTAGGTTGTTTTTTTATTTTACATTGTGTACTCATAATTTAATATAGGTAATTAGCGACTATTTGAGTTAAAAACGATGGGTTTGAACAGGTAATAATTTTTATTACCCTAGCCACGAATCGAACCTGGGACCTCCGCTTTCGAACGTAGTACGCTGGACCACGAGGCAGCCATTGCGCAATATTTTCTTGTTTCTTTCAAGAAAAATATAGCTTCCAAAGCAAAAACTTTATTTTCTACTCATCTTACGGGATCCCTTTAAACCCGATTAAAAATGTACAAATAGCAATTCTACATTTTGGTTATTGTAGCCGAAATAATATTTTTCTTTTGGCTCAATAAAAACTAGGTATGTAAAAATTTAAAAAATTATTTACGTTTCTTTTCTTAATTCTGTTTTATTAACGTATTAAACCCAAGGGGTTGGTCTTGTAGTAAAGTCGTCACCGTGAGTCAGTTGTTTAAAAGCTCATTGCGGAAACGTAGGTCCCGAGGTTAAAAACCTATTCTATAGGTATTGTTAAACGAATTTGAATACTACGCAATGGTCACCGATAAACTTTAATGGCTGGGTTTTAATTAACCATACTCTCTTAGGAATGGTCGACCTGCATCTGTTTAAGACTACACTTCATTTACACGTGATACATATCATTCTCATCTCGTCGAATCATAGGGTTGCTTATTTGTTTAAATTGAACAGATTACAACGTACGCAATTTAGAGATAAAAAGACATTATAACGAGGGTTCCTCTAAGTCTTAGTGGTTAACGTACCAGAGTACAAAGACAATGATCCTCGGATCAATTTCCGACTAGAATCAGTATATTTTTACCCATTTAATTCCACTCTTTCTTAACTATGGCAGTCACTAAAGATCAATCTGTTGATGTGGGTTTAGATAAACTTAAAATTAATTCGAAATTTTCTAAAATAGATTCATAAGCTTTGCAATATCTGGAGTATATAACTATAATAATTAAATCAACGAGATTTTTGATTGTTGAAGACTAATAGATAGACCTAATAGTCAAGTAACAAGAAAGCAATAACCTGATTTTTATATTGCAGAACGAAATAAATTGTTTTCAAAATTATAAAATGACATAAAACAAAACAATTTTTTGGTTACTACTACAAAATTGTTTAGATAGACATATTATAGGTCTATATTTATTACCTAGTGCTTTTGCAATTCTAACATAAAAAAAATATTTCGACTTCTATGCTTGTTATATCATCTAAAATCAAGAATAACCAGATTCTTTGGATGTTAAAGAAAAAAAACGTCATGTAAGTGCATCAAAGTATCTTGTGATGCTTTTTGATGTTTGTAATTTTATGTTTATATATTAGTCATTATTTTATGTAGTTTTTCGTTTAATGTATGCATTACTACAGACACTAATCGTTTGACTGGCTATGTACAAAGAATTTTAATTTTAGGTAGGTACTGAAATTTTAAGTTTTTCTTATTTCTTTGCATTACGTAAAAATATATACAACGCTGTGAGTTTGATGATAAAGTAAAAAGGTTTCTTTTTAACAAAATGTAAATTAACTAAAAGACATATTTTACCAAAGAATGAGAAGAATTCGAAGTAATATCTCTGTACCTTTATGAAAAAATAAAGTTATCAACAATCTGAAGAAAATTTTATCGTTCAATTCAGTTTACGTAAGATGTATGAAATACCTTGAAGAGAAAATTAAATTTTTGCATTCCCTTATGAAAGTGAATTTAAAATCTTGTAATGTAACTTAATTATTTTTGTCAAGCTTTGTTCCTCACATTTTTCTAATATACTTTGTTTCTTGGTTTCCCGTCTACTTTTATACGTTTGCTTTTAAATAGACAACAATCTCGTGTGACACAATGACTACGCTTTATATAATTTCAAAGCAGAAATACCCAATCTTTTTACACCCTATTGTAGAGAATGCTTTGATATAGAATATCAGAGATTAACCTGACGTCATCTGTTTTCTATAAACTCTAAAAGTTTTATAATGCGTTTCCTAAAATAGCTCAAATACACAAGGAAGTTGAAGACTAATATTTTGAATATTTAAACCAGACCTGTAGCGTTACCAAAAGCTCGAGATTTAATTGGGTTCTTTATATCTGACAATGACTCTAATTATTACATAAAAATAAAATGAATTTACTCTAATATTTCCTTGCATTATTATTCATCTATTATTACAGAGTAAATATAGCAAGTTTCGAAATTATCATTACTTTCTCATAAGTCAATATCAGATTTAAAACAAATTATATTAATAACTATCGGTTCATTGAAAATCTCAACTATTTTTACTGCTACTAAATTAAATGCATTTTAAATCTAGGTATTTTTTTTTAAATACTCCTTCGTACTCTAAACTCCTGCCTTGTCAATTCTATCGTAAGTTACCCTAATTAACCATTTTTTTTTGTTTAATAATTTTTACGCAGTGTTATATTGCCATCTTTATGAAATTTAATATATTTCATTAATGAATCTAAGAGGTGATTCCTCAGCCTGCCCATTTGTTTCTTACGCAATATCTTACTTTCGAAAATATTTACATGGAAATTATTGTATCCTATAATGTGCCCGATACATTTGAATCATGCATTTCCAAAATATTGTTAAGTGCCAAAACAAAATTTTACTAAAAAAATAAACACATTTATAAACATTGCACGATGATTTAAGTTTCCCAAACGTCAACATTACATTTACAAAATTTTATCAGAGAGTCAGAAACAGATTTTAAAATTATAGCAGTCCAAATTCTCCGATTATTATTCCTGGTAAAGAATATCACAAATGAAAAATAAAAAATTATGGAGTAGAAACATGGTAAAATAAATTTACTTTAATATTAAAAAAGTTAAATACAAAGTTCAAGTTTACGAACTAAACTCATGTTACGATACTAGAATTAGAAACAAAATTTTTGTGTTTCGTTGAGTGCAAACTACAGCACCATTTATTAAAACATTTACAGCATCATTTTATTAAAAGAAGGACTGAGTTTTTAATCAGGAATGTGATATGCGTGCATAGTAAGTTATTAAAATGATAATGTTAATGATATTAAATATATAAATTCTATCACAAACTATAAGAGCTGGAAGTTGGTCGCTCAGTTTACGGAGTGGGTGGTCGGAAGACTGCGGAGAGAGGAGACATAATGGAGATTAGCGAGATCGCCCTCTCCCACAGTGAATCAATCCTGTCCCGATCTCAGTAGGTAAGGTAGGCACACTAATTTCCTGCGCTGGTGATGAAGGAGATAAATGAAAGCGAGAGAGTGAGTGTTGGTCAGTGACAGCGAGAGGGAATTCGGCTACGGTTCCCTTCCGCGCCCCGCTGACAGTATGTAATTTTTTTTAACCCGACTCTTCCCTTGTAGTATTATATAAACAGTTCCAAGGGAGGTGGAGGGTTGTTTGCTGATGTCAGATCTAGTGGCCAGGCGGCGGCTTTTTGGTTGGTAAGGCGGTTGCGGCCTCCTTGGGGCTGGACGAGGACGCCTCAATTGAGTCCAACACTACTTCCCTCATCGTGAGGGAGTGAACATAAGTTTTTCTCGCCGCCTCGGATAAAAAAAAGAACTAAGTACCTATGTATTTGTTTGTTTACATTTAAACCCTTGAACCTGCCAAATAATTTTTGGTAATCATTGTATTTAAAACGTAAAATCTGGTTCAATGTATTTTAAATACAAATATGTCTATCGCTGTGCAGTATACAGTGAACTACCAAACGAATTTTAAAAATCTTTAAATGATTGTAAAGAGCAAACTATCGGGATTTTGCAAGAAATCCGAAATATTATTGATAAAAGCCGTAATGAGATATCGCGAAGTAATTAACAAAATAATTGAATTACAATTTTCATTGTGCACTGCTCTGAGTCCGATTTCCGGTCAGGTCTGGCATTTTTCATACCAGACCTGATTTCTTTTTTTTCGCTCATCTTCATCTACCATCCTTCTCATCGTCTGCACTTGTAGTAATTGCAAAACAGTCGGACGTAAAACAAAACAAAAATTTCTAGTGGTAGGCGTTGCGTAGTTCAGTTTATATTTAAAGGTCGTTATAATGACGGTAAATTGTTTACCTAGGTGCATAATTTTTTCATAAATCCTCTGATACAATATATCCAGAAATAAGACAATTGTTAACGTAATAGTAAATTTGGTAGTATTATTGTGTGAATTAATTAGAACCAGTACGCTAGTAAATATCATTATTTTTATTAAATAAGTACGTACAATTATTACGTAAATGTATTGTGACAATATCGAAAAAGAGCATGGTTCGCGAAATTTCTAGTATTTAATTCATAAAATGGTAAAGAGTAGATAATAGAGTGAAAAAGTAACAATAGGGTTGGTTATAAAAGGGTACCTATTTAAAAAGGAGTGTATAATAAGGTAGGGTCTTTGTTGTACAACTATTTGTGAAAGAGTCGGTTGATTACCTGTAACACCTTTTATTCTATTGTGACTTGATTACTATCGCTAAGATTTTTACAGTACTAATAGAAAAGGGTTTTTTGTACTTTACTATTTGATCGAATCTCTGTACCTTTCGAATAACCTCTTTCATCTACCTAGGCCTATATAAAGAGCGCCCGAGTGCGGTCAGGGAGTTAGTATTCGTTTGATCTTTGACGAGTGTTTATTGTAATGGATCAGGTCAACGTAGTATCTGGGCATTGTAAAAATTAACTATTGTTATACTATCTTATAAGTAGTACTAAGTAAATTATTTAAGTTATTTATTGTAGTACTCCATTATAATTAGTTTATTATTTATTTTGTAAATTTTTAGTTATAATAAATACTTGTAATTTTAAACTTTAGTGTATTGATTATTTAATTACCTAGATCCCAAAACGGACCTTAGCGATAAGTGTCACAGTATTATTATTATTAGTATTCATTTTCATTTTCTTGGATCCAGTCAATGGACAGTATCCTCCTCTAATTCAGTAGAAAGTCATTATTTATAATTTATTGTGATCCTTTTGTATTGTTAATGTGCAGTTGCAGAAAATATTATATTAAGTTATGAAAAATATACTAATAAACAATATTATTTCAAAAATATTACATTATATCAATATTTTTAATTATTTAATAAACACTTGAACCATATATTAGTAAATTCGTTTAACAATAAACATATTTTCCTATATTTAAAATCCTTGTACAAAATTAATACGAAGTAAATAACAAATATTAAACTTTTTAATAGAAACCAACTAATAAAATTATGGACACATTATTTGAAATAGCGATTTTATTATACTGTACAATAATAGGTTATGGTATCAAATAACTATGTAAAAGTGATAAGTTCTACGTTGAGAAAATTGCAGAGAGAAAAAGAAAATGGAGAGCGATTTTTATCTTGTGTTATTATAACAAACCGATTAACTTTTATGGTTCAACTTGTAGTTAGGTAGATAGACTACAAAGAAGTCTGCTTGAGATCAGGTAGTTGAAACCTACGATATTTAGTTTTCAACTTTTTTTTGTATCACGGCAACAGTTGTATTACGAGTATGGTGTACATTTCATACATACAGATACAATAGTACTCTTCAGAAGAGGATCAGTACACTTGTACAATGTATGTAATCACTATAAATGAACCTAAACCTACCTATAACAGGTTAAACCACTTCTGCACTTTGATGATAATACAAGTTACATTACTTACAGTTATTACCGGCCGAAGCTTAGGTGAAAATAAATAACTGTTTAATCTGCTATTAGAAATTTACGCTTGAAATACATATTAATCGCTTATTTTTTTATTGAATTACGTAAGAGACTAATTAAAATATATTCTAAAAAATCAGGTACACGAACTATAGTATAGGTACACATAGTTCGTGTACAGATAATACATTATCATAAATTATCCTTATTCTATAAGTGAGTATGTACCGTTGTAGGTATAAATAGCCCTAAAATAGTAATTCCTAACTATACTATAAAATTAAAAATTGAGATAAAAACCCAACCGAAAGGTACGAGGGAGATCTCACAAATTTAGAATTAAGTAAATTATCACAATAATTCGATAATAATTTGGAAATGTTGCCAACTTTCGTATGGGAAGGAGATGTATTCTTTTTACAAGGGATGTGTTTCTCTCTCTGTGAGATTGAGCCTCAATTTTACCTACCAACTTTTAACCAATTGTGAAAGAGGTTCTCTTTTTTTGAGGGCTCAAGGTTGGTTGAGACAGGTTAGAGTCTGGTCAACCAGAAGTTTAATTGTTTCGGGAGGATGTGTAATAATGTACAATATAACATGTTAAATTTTGAAATAAGGATTGGGAATATTATGCTACTGCACAGATACAAGAATGCGCTGACTATGCATTTGCTTAAAGTAGTTAAAGGAACCTGTGAAAAAACATTCCCCAGGACAGCCATATCCTATTGCTACTTAATAAAAACAAAATATATGACTCTTTCACGAAATGTTTTTTCACAAGTCATCTATCAGAACTACTTCTTTCGATTTACAATTTTAAAACAAAAGAAACAATGAAACAATAGCTAATTTAAAGAACAAAATATATGAATTTTTACAAAACTGAAAATATAAAATACCAATACAAAAACACAAAATAAAAAGCGTACATAAAATACAAAACCATTGTATACTATACAATACTCATATCTGTGATGCTGCAGTTTTAACTTTTACAAAATATATAATTATAAAATGTACGTAATATTTTAAATTAATAAATGCATAATTTTTTAATTGTTGTAGGTATTGATTTTTTATATTTTATAAGAAAATTTATTATTAAGTAGATATCTAAAATATTTATTTTTCCAACAAAAGTTATAAATTTTTCAAAATACGGAGTAAGTTGTCAAATGTTGTGTTTCTTTTTTAGAATGAAGTTACTAATCTGAATTTGAAGTGAAAGTACAGTTTTTCTATTTAGAAATATAAAAATGCAAACCAAATATGTTTACTCGATATGTCAAAATGATGTGAAAACGCCAACTGGAAATACTCTGTAAGTATTCCATGTAAGAATAAATCTCAAATGGTGATAAGGAATTCGCGTTGTTATTGTAGGTGCATGATAAATGGTACAGAGAGGTTAAAGAGTGAGAAGGGATTTATTGCATGCAAAATGTGTCTCGAGATGTCAGATATGCTATGAAGAGACGGCGGGATGAGAAGTATTATTGGTCTCAGAACTTAGTGACCTGCCTGGCATACCACCTTAAAGAAAAGCTTGCTTTGCTTATGTAGATGTTGGGTTCCATAAAAAGTGTCTACTGCGTTACCTTGCGTCGTTTCTTTACCCGCACCGAAAGTGTTTGTGGCGTCGATCTTCTCTCCATAAACATCATCAAAGAAATCCAATCCTACCCTTGCCGTCTTTATTCCCTCACATAGGTCTATCTAACAACTTGAGTTCGGGTTATGATGAAAATACTTTTACATCATCTTTTCTAACAGACGACACTTCACGTTCGCCCATTTTAAAAATATATATGCAAAATATATCTTTACTTGCCGTACTCTCCTTCGGGAGTTACAACTAGACATATTTTTTATCTACCGATACTTTTTTGAAACTTCAAAAAGAATCTATAATTTTAAGTATAAACATCAGAAAATTCTTTACACGAATTTTTAAAATTGTTCTCTTAGTTAACTTAGGGTTTAATAATCATCTGTGAGTTACTGTTTTAACTGTCTTGTTCGAGTTATTTTGGAGCGTTGGGTTTCCATTCTTCCATTTTTTCTTCATTAATTATAAAAATTCTTCCTTTCATTGCTTCAATACCGTATATTTTGTTTTTCTTAAATTTACCTCTGAAAAACCCTTATGTTCTACAATTGTTTTTTCAGAATTTATTCCTATCTTCTATTACATCCTCACACTTTCCTATCTAGTACCATATTTGATTTCCGTCTATTTTTTAAACCGTCTTGGTTTGTTTTCATATTGATTAGGTTTTCAATTACTTCTTTATAAATATTTCTTGGTTTATCCTTACCATATGACTGTAAAATATAATATTCTTCTCTCCTTAGTTCATCCGATGTATTAAGATTTGTTAATAAATTTCTTTTTACGATTCCTTGCCCAATATTTCCATATTATTTAAAGTTTCTTTCAAATTATTAGACCATTATTCTCCTTACAATTCTTTCCTCTCCTTCTTCTATATCTTCCCATACACATTTTATGTTCAGTGTACCTATCGCATAGTTACTAGTGCTTCTACTGTTTTTTAATGTCTGATTTTTGGAGTAGATGAATGACTTTTCGTTTATTGTAGGTCTATTAGTATGCGTTAATTTGTATGGAGTATGAAATTTGCCTATTCCAATTTTTCACTTTGGTTTTATCTCTTGTATCTTCTGATATCTAATCTCCTAAAAATCTAAATATTTAAACTTTATCTATATTTTAGTTGCTATTTTTATTTTACCGGAGTCTTTTGTCGTTTGTGCAATTTTATTGAAATAATATTATTTAATTAGGGTTTTGTGAATTACACTCGGAATAACAGAAATACTTCTTTAGATAAACTTTTAGTTTTAGAAGATCTAGTGTTGAATAATTAAGAACACTAGATTGTCCTATCCTAGGATATAGGAAACCATAGTTGAAATGTTTGACTTCCCACATTACAATTATTTCATTTAGTACATTTTAAACATGTTACATTTAGAATTAGTGAAACAGAATTACTCAGTAGTATGTCATTCTAGTTTACAGCTTGTAGTATCCTACATAAACCGTTTTTATTCCGATATAAAGTGGTCTTTATCAATAATTTTATAGTTTATCAATAATATTTATTCAGTATAAAACCCGTGAAAGGACCTGGAGAAATTAATGAAGATATTGCCTATGTTTGATTAAAAATAACTTTAAATTCAATTTTGGTATATTTTGGTGAACTGCATCGAGGGTGATATTATACAATGAACAGTTGATATTTTAGCACTGGATATTAAATTTTAATGGGCTTCGGAAACCCGATTGAAGAGAGAAAACTAGAACTTTTTTTCATTTTCAATGTCTAGAAGTACTTTTTCCCATGGAAAATGCTACTGTTCAACGCTTTTTAACATTAAACATTATAATTAGTAGTATTTATTCCATTATTTTTATTACTGCATTCGATTAAGTCATGTGGACCACGCTAAGCATCCTTACATTTACTAGTTCTTCTTTTTCCTTTTTCAAATAACCCAATAGTTCTTCAACATAACGAAATATATTGCCCTTCTTTCCTCTAATCATATGGTTTCTTGTACCTTGTCTTGTGTTATGTTTTGTTCTTTCACGTTCTCGTTAAATTTCCTTAACTAGGTGACTTTCATCTTATTGTCCTCAATAGATTCTAGAATTCTTTTGGATGTTCTTTCTACTGACATTGCCTTGATTTATCCATAAACGTACAGTCTTCTCTTTCTGAATGAGCATATCAGTTTCTCAGTCTTTTGGTGCTTCATCGCAGCTTGTGATCCTGTAATCTTGTCCTGTTTCTTAAATTCAAATATTTTTCTAATAATCTTTCATTCCTTCTTTTTAATATTTTTAAGCAACTCTTTTTTATTCAGCAGTGTAGCTACGCTCTATAACGTTAAGACTTTTAGGTTTGTAGTCATATCTTGATCTTCTCTTTCGACGAAAGGTTATTTACTCCTATTGGCTTCACTCAGTCTTCAAGTTTTTTAATTTTTGGACTTTGATGTTGATTTCGTATTTTGTCTCTAACTTACTGTTAGCGTCCCTTTATTTTGGATTATAATTTCGGTTTTTTGTACGTCGATTACTATACTGTCACTGTATATTTTTAATATATGGTTTTTGTGCATTATGATCCTCTATATGAAGCTTAACAATTTAAAGTAAAGAGCCTACTACTGACTGTGAACACGGTATAAGAAAGTATTTTTTATACTGTGGCAATGAAATGTGTAACCAAGAGAACTTAAAAAAAAATTTATTGGAAATATTATGACACTAGTTATCATAATACAAAATGTGACTAATGCTATAAAGAGACTGGTTGTCACATCAAGTAAATGATGTTCTGATCAAGTGAAGTTACTCACTTATTTCATTGAAGATACATGGGAAATCTGAATGAATTCTGGACGTTTAAACACAACTGCCCGCATAAGAATATAAATAATCTAATTTACCGACAGGGTGCTTTCTAAATACTCTTTGAATTTCTTCTCAAGCTTAATACATTATTAGGTCTACAATAAAAGAACAAACTAACAAAAAAATTTACGTAAAAAAAGATTTTTATTTACACATGGAGTTAACGCTTTAATTAAAGATTAAAAGTGACTAATTAAATATTAAGTCTGAGAATTACTTATTTAATGTACAAACATTTTTTATATTACTTTTTATTTCTCACATAAACTAAGCAATACCTTTCTACTTATACATTTTTAGAAAACCTGATTAGAATACAATAAATAATATATCTTTTAATTACACGAAAAAATGTTAAAATATCACGAGATAATAAAATATGTATATACAAATGTAAAAGAATAAGTACTATTTTCCCTGTAAAAACTAAATATGTAACGAACATCAAAAACAGCTCTGCTTCACTTGAAGACGCAATACAGAAAAATTGAAAAGATTGACAGCGTGAAAGACCTTGGGGAGTAAACACAAGTGAAGACGAGTGAAAAGAAAGCGAACAACATCCGAAGGGGGAAGAAACCGCTGCACTCTGAAGAGCTCATCATCTATATAAAATAAATGCACTCTCAGGAGAAGCAAAGATAAACCTGTATGTCTGTACGTGAGTATACCTTAGAATGACCGGGAACTGTGATCTTAGAGAGTCAGAGAAATTTGAGAAAGAGATCCTTTGCAGGATAATGGGTTTAAAAATGCTAGTTGAACAGCATAGATTCTGAGGACGAGAAAAACTTTACAAGTAAAAAATATTTGGAAATGGTCAGAGAAAAGAGACTAAAATTCTAAGAACAGCTGTCTCGTATGGATGACAACCGATTAACAGAAACAATGTTTAAGAAACTAAACAATAGACCTAAGGTGCCGAATGGTTTTACAAAGTCAGAAAAGAAATAGAAAAATCTGGTGTGAAACACTCACACAACTTTCTCTTGCCAATGCAAATAATTATTAATAAACCTAACATTATTAATAAAATATTAAAAATAAACAACAACTAACCGCAAAAACATAACCTTATTTTAATCATGAGTGGAAGACGCAAAATAAAAATCGAACTCAATTTGGCTTAAAAAAAACGGAAAATCACACTTTCACGCTAAACTAGGCTCTGTAGAGAAAAATTCTCTAAACAAAAGTTGTAGATCTTTTAATTTTCTATAACTTTTATTATATACACTTTTGTCGTAAAATGCATACTAAGACCGAAATGTTGAAAAAATCGATTTTTCTCACGTTTTCGTGAGAAAAAAAACAGAAAATCGCAAATTACCGCTAAACTAAGCGTTATACAAAAAAATGTTTGAAACAGAAGTTGTAGGTTTTTTAATTCTCTACAACTTTTATTATATAAGTTTTTGCGCTAAAATTTATATTAAAGCCGTAATCTTAAAAAAACAACGTTTTTACGTGAAAACAGCCTCACCGAGAATTTCAGCAGACATGGCGCCTACCCTATCTTGTAGAGAATAAAAAATTGAATAAAATAGGCGATTTTAAAAAAAATCGTAGGACCAGTTTTTGAGAAAATCGCAAAAAACTGAAAAATTATACGAATAAACTACTACTTCCGGTTGACCGATTTTGATGAAAATGTTCGTGTCGCGTCCGGTAGTGGTATGTAACTTAAGTTTGAAGTTTCAAGTTCGTACGATGTTCCGTTCTTGAGATATTCTGTTCACACACACACACACAGACACACAGACACACAGACACACACACAGACACACACACAGACCAATCGCTAAAAACATGTTTTTTGGATTCAGGGGGTCTGAAAACGTATAGATCCGGTGAAAACTCGATTTCGAAAAATCGACATGAAAACAATACTTTCCTTCCTATATATTCATATAGGCAAGAGAAAGTAAAAAACGGGAATAAACCGAGAAATTATGATAAATTGATCCGAATAGAGACAACTGAATAATAACGCCATGAGCTTCCACAAAGAAGTACAGCAGAATACTTTCTAACCAATACACCTCCGAGATGGCAATCTTTTTTTAAGCAGACCAAAGCACAGGAAAGATAAGAGAAGCGCGATCCAGATCGATGCAGAACAACATCTTGGTTGATGAATCTTTTGGTCTACTATGTATGTGTTTGGTTACCCTATTTTTGCAGTTAACATAAAACAAGTGGCCTTGGTGGTAGCCAATGTTCACAATCAACAAGGCACTTGAAAAAGAAGAAGAATTAACCGACAAACATAATACGATGAGAGTACTAAATGGATGGTTGTAAAATACGCATATCCGGTTGCTTTGATTAGGGAATATGTTTTTTATTCCTAATATGAATACATTAAAATCTATTCCATTGAGGATAATTAGCAACCTCATGAACCAGTGAGATGAGGATGATAATACAAAAGACCTGTAAATGATGTGCAGTCTTGTATAGACTCAGGCCGACCATTCCTGAGAGAGTATGGTTAACTGAACCCAACGACCAGAGTACACCGGTAACCGCTTTCTAGTATTAAAAGTAACCTATGCTAACCTTTACTAAGATTTGAAGCATGGAACTTTCGTCTATGAAAATGAGCCGTTAAATAACCGACTCTCGGCTAAGACTTTCTCAGCTGACTCGGCTAGACCAACCCGGTTGGTAAGAAAATCTTACTCTAATAATAAAGCCAAAATTGACAATAACCATAGAGTAAAAATAGAATAGTGAAGAATGAATGAAATATTAACTGTTTTACATTAATTAGCAAGAAATCATAAAATAAATCTTTTAAACGGGAATAGTGAGTTCTTTTAACTTCATTTATTTAAACTCACAACTGAGCAACATTTTTAGAACGAGGGAATGTACTACTAATATAAGTTACATAAAATTCTGATAGAAATAAATTAGGCGGAGAATACTATCGATGAATAACTCTCCGAAAAATAATGAAGTAGCTTTGAAATATTAATGTAGCTAAATATTATCATAAAGATTTAAATTATTAACAATATTTGAAAGATTCACTTTATGTATTTACGCATAAAGCACCCAAAGTATTCTCTACTTGTATATATAACAAATTTCAATACTGCATAACATATTAATATTTTACTATTGAAATATTCTGTATTTTAATATAGCCTAACTTACATAATAGATAGATTACAACGTAAACCAAACATAATGAAAAGAAAAATAAAACATTAACGGTATATGTTTCGTTCACGTGACCAATCAATGCATGTAACATAAATTACAGTAAATTTTCTGGACGAAGTGAATGAAACGAAGGATAGGCTTTCTATGCAAAACATGAGGAAAAGTTGGGAGTAACGAACGTTTGCAAACAGCCCACGGGCACATCGTATATTGTATTCATTGGCCATACATGATAAATTTTTCTGTAAAACCAATTAGTTAGCATTTACCTGTAATAAATAATTTTAAATAATTATGAATTTATATTTCTACAAGGTACTGTTAATTGGTTACTGTCCATTGCTACTATTTCTAACGCAGTTAATAAATCATGTAAAATACGCACGAGAAGGTAATAAATATCTATTCCTTTTTTAGTAACAAAATTTAAACAAAATGTGTACATAAAACAAATTTTATAAAAAATTATCTTAAGTTTACTGTTATATTTAGTTAAGAATTACAAACAGAAATAAACCAATAGAGCGTTACGAAGAACCTTTGAATTTACCTTGCTTTACTTGCTGATTTGAGAGAAGAATGAATTATAAAACAACCTATTAAATTTAATAACAATTGTTTGTTAGTTGAACATATTGTAATGGTGTTCTTCTTCTGGATCAAATTAGGTGTCAATATGTAAAATATATGTGTATATTTAGTTATTCTTAGGTGCTGCTGTTGTATTCGTGAAATGGCTAGCTATTTTGCTGCATCATAAATCAGGCTGCCGTACAGATTGGTTGGACTGAAAAGTCTTACCAACTGGAAGACTGATTAAAGAAAACTCATTAGTATTCTGAGAAACAAGAACATCCCACAACTATACTATAAGACTAGAAGAGTATTTAATTCTTGTGTGCTCCCAATTTTAACGTGAGGTCGGCAAAGGTGGTGCACGTAAAGCATATTGTTAGCAATCTATAAAAATCACAACTTGTTACGGTAAGATCTGTCACATTAATATTATTTTTATTACCGCATCAAAAAACAAACGAACATGATAAATACAAAAATAAGTGATACAGACGGAAGAGGAAATAGCGTTATTCAGAAATGGAGACGATGGACAAGAACGAGCACAGAAATGTGATGCGGAGGTACCACCAAGAAAGTGTTAGAACTAAACCGAACACAGTACGCAAGAGACAGAGAAAGATGAAAAATTTGGAGGAAACTTACCGTTCAAGATTGGAAAAAAGCAAAAAAATTGGTTATTGGAAATAGCATGGTAAATTTTTCTTTTTGCTGACAGTGTTTTCCTATTTGACTAACAGGTAGCAAAATTTAATTCAAGATATTGAACTTTGTAGAGTAATGTCTTTAGAAATTAGTAAAATGAATAAACAATAGTATAACGGCTAATTTGCTTCGAACATAAGTATGAGTAACTATAGTCAATAATGTTTTTGAAGAAATGAGCAATGATTGAAATATAATTTTAACTTTAATATAATGGTTTCATTCGGGAAGAGCAATAATGAAAGAACAATAACTAACTGTTCTTATTAACACAGTACAAAGAAAAAAGTAAATTAGTAAATATGCGTTGAAGGAATTTCGTATCCTTTTACATATTTGTAAATGAATAACGAGAATGAGAAAAAGAAGAACAATAAATTGAAGAAACAGAAAGGTAGAAAATGTGTTTACGATGTTAAAATGATCTCGGGAAGATGTTTTTTACTTGAGTCAAGATAAAATTGGTTCCTGTTTGTATTGGAACATTGAATATTGAATGTTTTATCGATGGGTGGAAATGTGTTTGTGTGTTTTTCTTTAACGAAAGGAGTCTGTTGAAGAGGGGGCTAAGGAGAACACGAAGAACTCTTTCAAGTTGAAATCGTTCGTTGCAAGATAACAGAAGTTGTTGAAAGGAGTCTCGAATATAGAAATAAATAAACACAAGAAAATAAGAAGTAAGAGGGAAAGCATTAGAATGATGTTAAAGAAAGATGGAGACTAAACAGAACGAAGAAAAAATAAATGTTTAAACAATGAAAACAGTAATGATGTCAAGAAAACGATACATTTCTACATATAATAGAATCGGAAAAACAACTCAAAAGTCAGTCAGTAAAATGTCATCCGGAAAACCCGTATTCTATGAAGACTATATCATCTGTCTCAGATTGTCTCTCTCTTTAAAGCAAAATCACGCTTTATTATAAATGAAAATATAAAAAATTATCACCCTATGAAAAAAATATATAAATGTATTTATTACGATATTATATATAAAATACTGGAGATAAAAATATTTAGAAAGTACAGTTTTCTGTAGATTGATTGTACATCTGCTTAGGTTTTACTGCAAACCAATTAAGTATTAATTTCAAGTAGAAAAATTTTAGTTTTTTTTTAAATTATAAATATCGCATAACAAATGTAGCTTCTTTTAAAGTATTAAACATTATTTTTCATATGTATTTAAGGAGTTACTTTTGCAGTTCGGCTGAGCCCTCAGTAAAACTTAACTGTAATACTTTCAATAAAAACGTTTATAAATTATCGTACAGCGCAATGCTTCGTTTCAAATGGAACTCTTTTGAATCACTTAAGAATCTACAATGTGACCTTTGTCACTAGAGTTTACAAATTTTGATGACTACGAAAATGTTTTTAAACAGAAAAATCGTGGTGTCACCAACTTACATTTTACTTACTTAGGTTGGATTTCTAAATCTACATTCATTTTCCATAAACGGAAAGCTTTGTCTGTATTCACTATGTACATATAGACCTATAAGTTTTGTTTTCAACTTTTATTCTTAAAACAAACATCCAAACGCTTCACTTTATTTTGTATAAACAAATGTGAAAAATAAAAATGTTTTTAAGAAGAAATTTTAGTAGATTTCAAGAGTTGAACAACAACAAAAATTAATAAAATAAGAGAACAAACAAAGGAAAAATTGAATAATAAAGACACATAATAAGAATAACATGAAATACATAGAACAAGAAGTATTGTAGAAATTAAAATTTCAACAGACAATATTGTATGATAAAAACAATGAAATCTAAAAAAATAGGCTTATATACATGATACATGTATATCAGCCTGTATAAAAAATGTAAACAAAGCAAACTAAAATAAATGTTTGAAAGTAATATTATTAAAAACCAAAAGAAAGGTCAAAGATAAAGTAAGAACACTTACATTACTTTGACCGTTCTAGCGACGTTTAATAATTTTATTTATAATAAAAATAACATAACAATATTTTGGATATAGAGCAGATATTGTAAAAATTCCAGAGGATATGCTGGAGTATAAGCAGAACTTTAAGAAATTGAGCCAGAAAGGTCACAAAACTTAAGTTTTAGAAAGTTGTGACAGCTCCAGTTATTCTGTACGAAAGTGAGGCATGGATAACAACAAAAGGGTGTACACGTTTGGGCAGAATACGGAATGAGAAAATAAGGTCAGAAATGGGTACTTACAACTTGAACGAAAAGATAAAGGGTTATCTGCAAAGTTGGAGGCAGGACATGGAAAACATATCAGATCACAGGATGTCTAAGCAGGCGCACTGGTATGCTTCAGAAGTTTAAAGGGATGTAGGTATACCTAGGTGAAGATGGAGATAGATAATATAGTGTGTGAGTTCGGAACAAGCTGCAGCCTAATCCTTGTTTGGAGAAGAAGAAGAGTATAAAATATAGATATGAAATTTCATAAATCGTTGGACATTAGGCTGCAATATTTGATAAACTAAGTTATTACATATTTATAACAATGTACTGGGTGTCCCACGAAAAGGTTTCTATTTTTGAATTAATATGCCGGACGTATCGCATACTCTACAGACTGGAAACTTTACAGTTATAATAAATCGATATGTAAAAAAGTACCCTCGAGTTTCATTTTCAACAGGATCTGTAAACAGATAAAATTGTAATTATTATAACACACACAATTTACATATCTTACACCAAGAGATCTTGAAATCAAAGGGTTTATTAGTGTGGGTTGCTGTCACGAAGGATGGTGTTTATGACATATCCCATCAGACAATGACTGGAGACAGATACACATCAATTTTAACTAATCATATAGTTCTTCATCTTTCTCAGGCGGAGATGCAGTCACTTTAATATTTCTTTCATTTTATTACTTAAGTAACATTGTAGCAAATCACTAATTTGAAATGTTTATGCAAATAAAATTACTTTCCACCATTTTGTTTTGATCAATCATAAGCAAATGAAACTCGACCGTACTTTTTTCATATCTATTTATTATGACTGTAAAGTTTCCAGTCTGTCGAGTGCGATTAATTCAAAAATATCAACCTCTTCGTTGGACACCCGATGTATTTACTAACGAATAACATGTATTAAACTATTAAAATAACATTGTCGGCAGAGAATTTTATAAAATTGTCTTTGGAATTCTTCGACCACTTCTGAGATAGTACTAATAATATAATGCCTTGTATTATACCAAGAATCGATAGCTGTAAGTGACTTAGAGAAAATTAGTTTACTATCCCTCTAATTCAAATGAAATTGGAGTACCGATATGCAAATTCTGTCAAGTGGTGTAAGTTTACTCAGAGAGTGACAAGTTCGAAGTTACCACCAGTTTTCAGTGAAACCTGATAAGTCGACCAGATGGCAGCCAACCACAACAAAACCGCTTAATTTTTTGACCATGTTATATTCAAAAAACTATTCTTTACACAATGGGTGCACTGATTAATAAAATAAATAACCACCTTTTCTACTACATATTCCGATTTATCGCGTTAAAATTTCCAAAGATATAGATCTATTAAATATAAACCAAATACTTTTAACAGTGGAGAGCTTTTGTTTATCTAATTTAATTTTCGTTTTGCTTCAGTAATTTAATTTAATTTAAAGCAAACTGTATAGTTTATGTTGAATTGATCGTCTCTGTGGTGCAGTGTTTAGAGCGCTAAACTCTACTGCCGACTTCAAAAAAAAGGCCCTGGGATCGATTCCTGGCTAGGGTCTGGAAATGGTTACAAATTAAAACCAACTGATTCTTTTCTGTAACACATAACCAAAAACAGGTGATGGTGCCTATAAACTAAAAAAATTAACAACACATGTTGTCAATAATTATTTGATAATTATTATGAAGTAAACTTCCTTTGATATTTAATTTTCATAAACTTAATTTGAAGTTTCAAATTAGACATTAATATCCTGATTTCAATCAATTAACGTATAAAATCAATCAGAATCTTAAACGGAATTCATCCTTCTTACCTACTGAACCGAAATAAACTGTAGAGCTAAATCCAAATTAACTGAATTTACGTGATTTGGATGAAGGAACTGATTGATTGACAAGTAAGACTAATAAGTTATATTGACTACCTCCAAAATTTATATGTTTCAAGTAACAAATTAATTATTAGTTGTAAGTAATCGACTTGTATTCAAATGTTTTCGCATTGTTGTAGCCATAATTTACTTTATTCAACGGTAAAAATATTGCTTAATAAAGAAAAATGCTTCATAAATTATTTTAAAACTTTAGGATGCAAATAAGAATCTTAATACACTATTATTGCCTAAAACAACTGAAAAATCATCATCGAGTTAGATGTTTAACCAAAAATACGTATAAGGGTTACTGATCAGTAAAGAGCCGAAATTATCAATATTATAATGCATTTCTTTTGTAATCAATGGATGATTATCAGTAACTACGGGAAACTTTCTGTTTGATGTTCCTTACAATAAAATTGGAAACTAGTAAGTTATATAAAAGAATTAAATTAATGTTTCAATTAAGCTATATTTTCCTTCTCTTTCATCTTTTCTTCATGTACCACATTCATTCAGAACGTTAGTAAGTTCAACATCAATTTGCACTTTATTGGGAGCCAGTCTGAAACGGGCAACTGTATATGCTCTACACCACATATTATTTTCAATAAAGCTTTATTAGGTTACTTTAACTTCAACTGTTTTAATAATTTAAAAAATCTTTTTAAAATTATCTTTATCTTTTAAACATACATTCTTTTAGATGTGCTAGTTATATAAACTATATATCTAATGTATGTTAATATATTAATTTTGTTGGCAAATTAATGTTTATAGAAGCTATGTTTACAACTGTTTCTCAATTAATACAAGCTTATCAACGTTGCAAAAATTTAATTTTGAAAAGTATAGAGTAATTCGAACTGGAAATCAAAATATCTGGTTTAGGTTAGCTTGCATGGTTTAACTGGTATTTAATTCTAATAATATATTATAAAATATTATAGCATACATCGACCGTTTAAAACTTTAACTTATTAATTTTCTCTGCCCTGGAAGAGAGAGTAATACAAATGGAAATAGCTTGCAAACTGTACTGATGTCTACAAAAATAAATCAATATAAATCACTGCGGAGGTTAGAGATTACAATATGGTAATCACACCTGACCTTCTACGGTGTAGAGTGTATACCGTTCAATAGAAAAGGGCTTCTTGACAGATAAAAAGATTATAAGAAAAGTATTGGGATCTAATGTAGGACAAGATTACAAGCCGCAATCTAGTGAAGAACTTTATCAAAAAACTGAGAAACCAAGATTCTTTTATAAAAAGAGAATACTGTACTTTTACGGACACATCGAGTAAATTTGAACAGAATAAACACCCAGAAGGATTTCGGAATCCATGGAAGAAGGAAGTATCAAATAAACTGGTTCAAGGAACTCAGGAAAGAGCTAAAAGAAAGAAACATAAAAGAAGAAACAGTTCACAACAGTCAAGAGTACAGTAAAGTCATCAAAAGAAACAATATTAAGATGTTATTGGAAATAACGAAAAAAGGGAAAGAAGGATTCATATGGTTGCAGGAAAGGAGGTGAACACACCTTATTGATTGGGAGGTTCTTGATTGGTTGATTGGGAGGTAAAAAACAAAGAACTTGCACATATAAACATATAATTAACGTCGTTCATAGCGACCTAATCGAAAGAAAGAAAAAACACCACAAAATCGTATTTTAGATTTTTTATTTTGACAAGTAATAATATTTTGTACTAAAAATAAAATATAATTCAATAAAACAAGCGCACTGCAAGATATACCGCCGATACTTTCAAGAGGTTCCGTAAATTAGGTTAGAAATCTTGTAAACTTGAGTTAAGAGTTATTAAAACAGATACTTTCAAGCAAGTGCAAAAGTTAGTTTCTACTTTATTATGCAATATGGCTTAAGGCAAATAGTAAAGAATTCCATAAGAATTACTAACTTATACTTTATCAATTAATTTCCTTCTAGCTGTAATTAGGTTATTAAATGTCTTATAAATTATATAAAGGACTTTCATGTAAAGTGTTTATTGGTTCAGTGGAGAATTAGTAATTTACTGGGATATCGTAGAACTTGATTAGTTTGTTGTCTGAAATATGAAACAAATTATTCTTATCTGTATTAAATCTTTTAATAGCCAGCATTCATGTTACCTACTAACCTTAATTCAGCTTAAATATGTGCTAATAGTGCAACTTGTCTTTGCTGTTATGGAATAAATTGTGAGTGGAAAATAGAAAAAAAATTATTTAAAACTTTTTGTGTAATTAAGCTTTTAATTTTTATTGAAAACATAAACAAGAGACATTTACTTTGGTACCTAATTAAAAAAATAGGCTTTTATAATGCAATTTTAATAAACAAATTAATATTATTAGTTTTAATTAGCTAGCCTTTAATAAAAATTCCTTTTTTAACACAAGCTAAGTTTATGTGGTAGAGTGGGTGTTGAAATATTTGATGCGGTTATCACCTAGAAACTTTGAGTTTCCAGTTTTGGCAGGTAATCTTGTTAAATTCCTTACCAGAGCGGCGTAATTTTGCTTTCCTTAGAAACCATAAGTTCTTCATCGTAAGTTTTAAGAAAAATGTAGAAGATTTTTTTAAATTTGGGAAATAAATTATCACATGAGTATGCTTCCAATTTTAATTTGCATTATTCTGTATCACCTGCAATTTTGTTAAAAGATATTCTGCTTTTTAACCCTTTCTAGACCGTACAATAACAAAATCTCGGTAAGTACTACACTAGGTTAGACGCACATGTACCACATGTGATGGCCTCATTTAATACACAGGTGATATGATCTGATATATTTTTGAAGCCCTTACAGTTTACAGAAAAATTAGACTAGGCGGGATTTAGAAGTCCCGATGGTCAACTAGGCAATTTAAACTGTTAATTCACAAATAAATACAATGGTACTAAATGGGACTTGTAAGTCCCAATGGTCAAGAAAAGGTCTACAGTATATACATAGGAAAAAGGCAAAAGTATACATAAACAAAGAAAATTATATATGGGAACAATTTAAAATACTTAGATATTGTGGTCATGGGTATCGTCAAGGGTTTGTCAATCGGTGATTCCCTCTTTCAAGAATAAAACAGGACACTACAAATACTGGCATCATATCACATGAGTATGAAAAAAAACACCCAAATGACATTCCATTGGAGGATTTTCTTTTTTTTTCGGGAGATATTTCTAATTTTATTTTAATATTTTTTATTTTATTTTCTTTTATAGTGAAGTAAATGATTATTTTTGATTATTTGGGTTGGTTTGATTTTTTCTTGGATATTGGCTGTGTAAATATCGAGTTGAAGTTGTTTCTAATTAGAGACAAAAAAATTTGCGAAGGGCGCAGAACACGGAAAATTGGAGGCAAACATTGGTGGTCTATAGCAACAAATCATGATAATAGCCTGATTAAGAGAAAGAGGAATTTGAAGCAGTCTATTCTCTACTCTAAATATCTCTATTTCTAAATTAAACAAAAAGGTCAATTTAAATCTCAACAGTCGGCCTATTTGTGTAGCAGTCAGCGTGATTGGCTTCTATGCCAGGAATCCCAGGTTCGATTCCCGGTTTCATCTGGCATTTTCTCATTTATATACCACCTCACTTGATTACTAGCGCATAAGCTAACATTTATGTAGGTATCATCACACAATAAAAAAAAATCAAATTGTATCATAGGAAAATCGATCATCCGTTATGTTAAACAAATTGTGTTTTTAACTTAAAAATATAACAAAAGCACGATTGTCTTAAAATTCATAAACTGTTAGTTTCTGTAGCCTGAAATATTAATAATAATAATAATAATAATAAAATTTATTTCCATTTTTTTACAATTATTTCCATAGAAATTCTTTCCAAAAGCTGTAATACATTTACAATTCCTAATGTATGAGGTGGAGGAAATTGACATACCCAACTACTGCAAAAAGCAATGTCCTAGGGTAGGTCTTTTATTTTTTTATTAAGTAACACAGTACAAGAGCAATTAAGAAACACTTATAACAACGACATTTAAAAAATATATACTATTTATAAAAAATACACTCTAAAATTTATAAATTTAATTAATAAACAATATATGGCTTTAAAATTATGCCCTTATTCAAAGTTATACAATTTAAAATTACTTTTTAAAAACTTATTATGAAAATTTTCCACTTATGGTGAATTGCAACACTCCCGTAAGCGACTAAATATAACAATACTACAATGAATACAATTACATTACTGACAAAGCGATGTCCAATCAGAATCAGAGCTGTAAAATTAATTTTTTTTAATATGTTATCTCACAAACGAAAAACTAATACTCTGTTTCAGAAGCTTTTTGTAATACCTAATCAGTTACCGGTCAGGATGTTAAACGATGGTCACTAAGTTAGATAATGTTACGTAACAGATTTTCTGAACATTATTGCAGTCGTTGGTTTGTTAAATTACATGTAGACGCTATGGCGCCATTAAAGTTATAGAAAAAGACTGCAGTAAATTCCTATTTGAAAAAATCGGAAAAAGTAAACTCTGTGACAAATTAGACAAAGTAATAGGATAGAACTTATATAGATTTCAAAGATTAGCTGATTCACATTACAAAGAAGACTGATGGTGTAAAAAAATACACCTTTAACGCTTTATACGTAGTGATTTTTTACATCAAGAGCCTACAGGTAGACTAACTTCTTAGTAAGACTCCGTTGAAGCAGAATATATTATATTACATTAAGTTTTTATTTATTTAACGCTACAAACTGGATCACTGGAGCCTTTTTGCTACCAGAGTGGACTGGCGAGTATCGGGTCGGACGAGGTTGGTACCACTGCTAGTCTCGTGGCTCCACGCGACTAGCACGCAACATCCTTGCTCATGGACCAACTTTTCTATATTCTTTTTGTTTGACAATATTAATAATAATAATTCCAACCTAATCCAGTACTTTGAAAACCTGCCTGCTTACTATGCTTGCTGAAAACGTTGTTATTTATTCATTAAACTTATAGAATACTTTATTCTACACAATCTATTTAGTTGCTCTGTTCAAGGTACCAATGGGATATATTTTTTGCATTTACTTCTTTCAATAAAATTTTTAATTGTTATAAAAATATATTTTTGTATGATAATTATATTTTCGATAGGTTTCAATACATTTACAAAACTAGAATTCTCTGTAGTTTCTAGTTCCTTTATTGCGGAGGAAATTAGCCCTGATAAATGAGAAATTCTGAAGTTTCAATTTTTTCATGAAATCTCAGAATAATTTTAATAGAGTCACACTCCTATAAGGTTTAATGAATTCACCATTCACTGATTACGATAAAACCACGAGATAGTATTTCATTACGTTGATATTTAAATGGGGTTTTTAGCGAAAAATCTTTTAAAACAGTTTGCCAACTATTGATAAAGAGTGAGAATAGAAAGTAAAATTTTGGGATGTAGTAATACTATATTAGGAGTTACCTTCAACAGCTCTCCTTTTATTTTCACGGGTTACGGATAAAGAGCCATTTTCCTCAAACCTGTTGCTGGTATAACGTGCGTGGCGCTTCAATACACCAGGCTGCATGCTCCAGTCAAATTCGTATGTACGTAATTTCATTATTTAGGAATACAAGATGTTTTTAAGGCTGTCTTCATCAATAAAAATATTAATTTTTATTTGTCAGTGACCCAAATACACAAATAAACATCATCAAATGTAAAAATAATACATATTAAAACAATTTAAAAAAATTATTTTACAACTTTGCCTAAAACTAAGCTACTCAAACAATGTACTTAAACTTCTTACTTAAATTTTAGTAAAGACCTTACTTTGATTTATACCAAATTTGTGTTTTACAATCTGCGATACTATTTGATTTTAATTTTCACACAGATTTATATTTAAGAAATATTTGTAATAAGGTAGTTGGAAAAGATCTGTTCAGAAAATAATGCATGTTTTGTTAAAAACCCATCTATTTCACGAACGACGTTTTGTTTATTAAAGAGTTTCATTGTAGATGATGATGTTTTAAAAAACCAAACAGAATTTTTTCAAGAACTTTAAAGTTGTATACTTTTTAACTTTGTAGTCGTCGTTATGGAAAGTTACTTAATAATATAATAATCAAAAATTGTAGTCTCATTGCACTCGTCATCACTTAAGTCATCACCAAAGTTAATGCATTCATTTGGAGAGTTAAGTTCCGAATTCGATTTCCGGCAAGTCAGACAATTTTTACTCTTAGGTTCATCATTCTAGAACCCTGATCTAATAACATCTTAGTTAATATCAATAAAAAATACCGAATCATAGTTTTTACCGTAGGTTATAATTTTTTTATATTAGTCTAAAACCATCATGCTGCTTATAAAAGTAAGTCCTTCTTACTTACGTTATATTATTTTATGTGTTTTTACGTTATGTTTTTTATTGTCTTCTAATGTTTTATTACTAATGTTAAGTTATGTTGTTCATTATTTTAATAGGTAAGAGAAAGTCGTGTGAGTGTTTAACACCAGAAAATTTTCTGATAATTAGGTGTTTTTCTGATAATTTTCTAATGCACCTCTTAGCGATCATCTACATTTTTTGTACCTTACGTTCATAGTGTTCCTACTACTTAATAAAATATTAATGTATTTCAATAACATAAAATCCAATATTTTAGTATATTAATACTGTGAAATGTTATTGTTTCTCAGAATATCATACAATCTTCCACTTATCTTTATAAGTGGTTTATCCTTTACCATTTGTATTTATTTCAAAAGAAAATTAAATATAGGTTTTTGAATGCATGTTGGAGTGTTTTGAAAAAAATTATAAATGTATGTAATAGGCTGTTTGTAAGGCAATTTACATCGCAATAAAAATAAGGACTTGTTAATTAAAAAAAAAAAATTAGTATAGACAATATTTCGAAATTAAAAAACTATTAAATATGTCAATTGTTGTTAAGTACTATTTTCAAAATAATTTTAAATCACTATACAAACGGAAAACTTTAAAACAAGGTTTGAAACATCAAAGTACTGAAATATAGTAAACACACAGGTGTCGATGTAAAGCCCGGAGGTAGTTATTATTATTTATATACGTACGTATTGGAGTTATTTTACAGAGATTCATATATGTATACCAACAGCAACGAAACAAACGGGTTAAAGCTACGCCTGCAGTTCTGTATCTCACCGAGAATGTAATTGGAATAGAAATTTATTTACCACGTCTACATACGTTGTGTTATTGGTAAATATAATAAATTAGTGATATACAAATCTAAAATATGTTATATGTTTGTTTTATCGAACATGTTCGTTTCCTTTTAAACAGGATTATGTTCTTTTACCCTTCGGCTAAGACCTTCTTCTGTAGAGAGAAACCGACAGCGATTATAATTTACAGGATGAGAACCAATATTGCTCAGTTACGTTTGTATCAATGAGCACAATAATAAATGAGGAGGGTGGAACAGATTTAATGAATTTTTTTACTGAATGTTTGAACGTAGAAGAAGTCGGTGCAAATATTTGTGTTTGCTAAATCCATAGAACAGCCAACTATCTAAAAAAATTATTCGGAGATATACGATAGTTTTTTGATCTTATCAAATCAAGGTTCGTTGGTATACTGATCGGTGCAATGATCTTCTACATCAGGGCTCCCGAGTTCGATCCCCAGTTAGTTATGGAATTTTTCTATACATAACTTCATATCATTACCAACCCATAATCTAGGGTCTTATGTATGCTTGATCACAAAATAAAAAATATCACACATTGTTATTAAAAATATTATTGGAAACAGGCCATAATGACCACGCTTTAGCCAAAATATAATTTTTATTTTTTCTTCCTTTAGCTAATTGAGATTTGCCTTTCTTCATTGTATTTTTCCAAAGATTTATTGTTACTTCAGTCCTTTTTAACCTTACTTGATCAGAAATTTCTCTAGAAACTGATGCTTGATCAATTGTGGAAACTATTCTGAAATCATTAAGTTTCTTTCTATAATTTAAGAATAGATATCTATAAAATTTGGAGGGCCAAGTGAGAGAAGTGTCGCTCATACACTTCTCGCTTTATCTGAAATAAGTAGGTGTTTGTTCCGTGTGTCGTACGTATGGGGTCTATTTTGGATGTCCGATTTACCCTTATGCAGCTTTCTCAAGCTCTCCCTTATTAACAGTTGCCTGACGTTCATTATCTGACATTCCGTAATAAGTTGGCCTGACATTGTATTTTAATTTTTGAGTTTTTGCTAACACCATGGTTTTTTAGAATTTCTAAGTAAATTTTAATAGTAGCTAATGTATTTTGTAAGAATAAAAAATATCCGACCAAATGGTCGGCCGTGTACGTTTCAAAGTAAAATTTCCCTGGTTTGATTTCCGGCTAGAGTCTGGAAAATATTTACAGCTTAAAACCTACCGTTTCTTATCCAAGTAGTTGCTACTATTCAAGCTGTTAATGCAATTTTATTTGTGTTTTAAGTGTAGGCTTATCCAAGAAGTATAAATGGAAAATCTTTTGTCGAGTAACAAATATTTGACACTAATTTTGCATAGTTTTGAGAAGACATCCTGACATGAAGAGTAATAACAGAAGCTAAATAAAAACTTTATGACTTCAATGACTTGATTTTTCTCAATTTGTAGAGTAAGCGTGAATAAATAAAGTTTTTTATTTTATGTTAAGTTTGAATGAAGAACGTGATTCATTGAAAACGTAATGAAAATTGATAGTCAATGTTTACATTACTATTTCACCAAAACAGCGTAAATCGTTCCGCGGACACGTACTTAGGTAATTTATCTTCATTTTGTCTTCGTTAGAGACAGTTATCTAATGGACAGATAAAAAAATAATAATAAACACCAACGCACAAACTGGAAATGTTGAATGAACTGTCTGTGCCGCGTTAATACGGTTTTATATGAATGTCAAGCAAATTTTAATCAACGGTGAAATTAATTAGAATTGCTTTCATCGGCCAAAAATTTTCCGCTGAAATTGTTTTAATAATGAAAAATTTCGTTGTCATTTAACGCAAGGGCAATTATTTTTCTTTTATGTACTGACTAGGACAAATTGCTGAGATCCAAACTGTGTGGGTGATAGCGTTAGTGGGTTGTTCATCGGGGTTGGGTGGATTTAACGGTGGGTAACAAGGGGTGGAGAGAGTCGACAGACTTGGCTCGCAGCGTGCTGAGCACGCGAGAGAGAGAGAGAGAGAGAGAGAGAGAGAGAATGTGAGTGTAAAAGGGGTTGGGGGAGAGAGTGAGTAGAGATAACGCGTGTTTGCGCCAGTATCGTTCGATCAGTACTGAACACTGCGCCTGGGAATACAGCTTCCAGTGATTTATGCTCTTCTGGTGCCTTGAATCATTTCTAGTTATTTATTGATCACAAATATATTATGCTAACTCTGATTACGTACAGAGTAATTTCTCCTCGGGCTTCCTGTACGTCCGATAGATATACGTACAATGCTTTTTTACAGTAATACACTCGAAGATCGTGTTGCGTGTGTGCAGTCTGCACATTTGCTCTGCTTCAAGGCAGGGAGATCATGCTGTTGTTAATTAAAGTCATATAAGTTCCGAAATAGACTTATTCAGGCTTAAATTATATATCAAAATGATGAAATAATTTGTGCAGACGTACAACTTTTTTTTTGATTTTCCGTGCTAAATTTTTACGGTATTTTCCGTTTCTTTCGGCATGAGCAAATTTTTCATTAATACAAACCAACCTACAAACATCCACCTTTGAGATAACCTACAATATAAACCAAAATTGAAATTTCATTTACATTAATAAATCTCCAGAAAAAAATCGGTGTACATATATTTCGGAATCATGAACTTATTATTTATTGCTTCTTATTTTGTTTTTTCTCGTTTTTAAAGAGGATTTGGTTTTTAAATTTTTATTTATTTATTTTAAAAAACACTATTTATCTATTTTTTATTGTAAATAATAATTAAGAACAGTATAATAATATGTTTTAATGTATAATTTGTTAATTACATCAGTGGGTTGTAATTTTTTCATGTGTCAAATCTAATTGATAAGTTGCATTTATTGTTGTACAACAGATTATGCATTAAAAAAGTTATATGAAAAAAATTAATAAATTATTTCCATCACAGTCAGATGGAGTTATTAATTAATTAATTGTACTTATCTTCTAAAGACGGGATTAGAAAATTAGTTCTGTTCCTGTTTTCTAGATCAGTGAACAAAACAACTAAATTAATAAAGCACATAATAGTTAGATACACAAATGTAATTAACTAGAGTTATTTCCTCTGAAATTAATGCATTTTATTATACAGCCAGACCTTGTAGTGAATAAACTGACGACGTCATTATCAGAGTGCAACGTAAGTCTTTTCAGGAGGTTTGGCATGATATCAAGTGTTCGTGCTTTACAACTCAGTTAAAAGTCATCACTCCCAACTGTGACATGAAAACATAACTTTTCTTACGTATATTTCATACAAGGTAAGAAAGTAAAAATTGGATTACAAATCTTAGTAATCGATGTAACAAAAATAAGTATGTCTAGGCCGATAGTGTTTTATATTGTATTCTTTCGTAAAGCCAGTTTAACCGAAAACTTTTTGAATTATTTTCTGTTTCTAATAATGGAGATACAGTTGGACAAATATTGTTCAACTATCAATTTCTAAAGAGATAGTGTAGTTTTAAATGGGGAAACAGTGACAGATTTATATTCGTACTTTATCAGATTTTAATCTGAATATTCGATCAAAATGTATTTTTAGACCACCCCAATTTAAATTATTTGGTATACTTTCTAATGATAATTTTAGAAATGGTCACAAAATGAATATCAGATGAACTTTCTTAAAGTAATATGATTAAAAATATTTTAAAACCGGTTGTTTGATACACTAATTAGTTATAATTTTAACACGACAAACCAGTTTCATCGCGTTTACTTACGCATTATAATACTAGGTCTACGGTTTTACTATTATGCAACTTGCATCTGTAAAAGAAATAATGACCGTCGATAAAATGTGATTTTTATCAACGATAAAGATCAGTTTGTGAACACAGTTTAGTTAAATTAAAAAAACTAATTTGTTTATCCTCACCGTACTTAGTTATATTCATTTTTTTGTACATCGTGGAAGGAAGAATCTAAGACGAAATACATTTCGTTTCTCAATTAGATGATACAGATGAATAAAAAAGTCACGTAGCATGATTCCATATAGGTGGGCATCTTAAATTACATAAAGTAAATGTTCATTATGTAGAACCTTTTTTGTTTTAACAAGTAGCCCTATATTTAAATTATTCGGTAACTCTATAGTAATGGTAATTGAGAAAAAAACATTTATTTAGCATTACGGATAGAATCAGACCAATTATTTTATTTTAGTTTTAAGAAATTTATTTATTATTAACTATTAATTTTCCAAAGTTTATTAACCCGTATCAGGAAGAATGTATTTTATTTTGTTTAATTAAAAGAAGCGTAAAGGTTTATGCTTCAACTATTTTTATTTGTTTATTTGTTTGTTTATGCTTTAACTATTTCAGTCAAAGCTCTTAAAAACAATAAAGCTCCTGGGAAGGACGAAATTTCAGCAGAGTTACTAAAGAAGGGAGGAGATGTAATAATAGAGAAGATGTGGGAATTAATAAGGATAATATGGGAAAAAGAAAAGATGCCAAATGAATGGCAGGAGGCAATAGTTGTTCCAATACACAAAAAAGGAGAAAAAGAGGAATGTGGCAACTTTAGAGGAATCTCTCTCCTCAGCATTCCCTATAAAGTTGTATCTAAAATAGTCCTGAATCGTATTGAGAAATACACAAATGAAATAATCCTAGAACATCAAGCAGGTTTCATGAAAGGCAGGTCCACAACAAATCAAATATTTATCCTCAAAGAAATCGTATCAAAGTACTGGGAATTCAATAAGGAATTTTTTGCTCTATTTATTGACTTTCAAAAAGCTTACGATAGCATAAGCAGGGAGATATTGTGAATGAAGATGGAGAAGTTTGGAATTCCAAAAAAACCCTTAAACCTGGCTAGCTCAAGCATAGCAGAAGCCTCGTGCTCGGTAAGAGTAAATGGGCAAGTCTCTGAGTCCTTTAGGATAAATTCAGGAGTAAGACAGGGCGATGGGCTCTCCCCAATTCTTTTTAATTTAGCCATAGAAGAAGCACTCCAAAAAGTAGCAAATAGGAATGAAGGCATAAAAATTGGATCGGGAATCAACACACTAGCGTTTGCTGACGATGTGGTAATTGTCGCAGAAAAGATAGATGACTTACGTCAGTTAGCAGAAGTGTTTATGGAGGAAGCAGGAAGAATGGGATTGAAGGTAAATAACACAAAAACGAAGTATATGCATTTCACTAGAAATCGAGGTAACAGAGACCAAGGTCCTCTCCAAGTGAACGGTCAATATTTTGAAAAAGTAGACTCTTTTAAGTACCTAGGCGTCGTCATTTCTGAACAAAATACAGAAGTGACAGAAATACAAAATAGGCTAAATCTTGCAAACAGATGTTTCCACGCATGCAACAAACTTATGTCTTCAAAATTTTTATCACGTACAACAAAAATTAAAATTTATAGAACAATTATCAGTCCAATATTGCTTTACGGAGCGGAGACATGGAAATTAGATAAAAGAGAGGAAAGGAAATTGATTGTATTTGAAAACAAGATCCTTAGAAAAATTTACGGATCTGTAAACGAGGGAGGAGAGTGGAGGAAAAGACACAACAGAGAACTTAGAGACCTTTATAGGGAGCCAGATGTGGTGTGTGAGTTCAAGTGTCGAAGAATTAGATGGGCTGGGCATGTTTTAAGAAGGAAAGAGGACAGTAATCTTAACCAAGTGTTAAGAAGAAATCCTAAAGGACGACGACCGAGAGGAAGACCACGACGTAAATGGTGGAGTCAAGTGAGGGCCGATATGGAGAGAATTGGAGCGACCGAGGAAGTCGCGGGGCATCGAGAGAGGTGGAGGGGCTGTGTTGGTGCGGCTAAATATCTACTTAGATATGTGTGGCCATGGCAGTAAGTAAGTAAGTAAGTAAGTAAAGGTTTATGAAATAATAAAAATTACACAAAAATTATGGAATCATAAATTATAGTTTTTCAAAACAAAACAAATAATAAATAAAACAAATAAACATTCAATGAATAAAAAAGCGAATCCCATGTAAAATCTTATACATAGTAACTATTAATTGAAGAAAATTATACATAATATCAAAACAGTATTTTATGTCTATTTACTTAAATATCACCAGTTAAGTCATTATATTAGTTACCACAGATATAAAATTTGTAAGTAGGGGATCACAAACTGTCTATGTGCTGTCAGTTAATGTCAAAGTATATTAAAGTTCCGGTGAATCTAGTTTATCAAAGAAAGTCGCTGTAAATTTTCGGTAACATCGATTGGACGCGATTTTATATGGTAAGTAGATCTGGACCATACACAAACAATCCTCTGGGTGCCCTTGTCAAAATTCAGCTAAAAGTAACAATAAAATTGGGTAGTAGTTTGAAGAAAAAAACTGTTCCTAATTACCAAATAAAAGCTAAAAAAGAAGAAAAATCATTTGTCTGGACTAGAATATTGAACCTCATTTTATTAAAAGTTGCAAAAGAACAGTTTCATTAAAAAATTTTTAAATATTCTGAACGTAATGATGAAAATAAAATTGAAATACTGGTTTTCTAATAGTTCTATAAGCTAAAATAAGCATTTTTATTGTTAGGCATTCTTGATAGCTCTAAAAGTATTGTATTAAGCTGCTCTGGAAATTTTTTAAACAAAAATGGACGAAACAATAAAATTAGGCTATGTAGTTGTAATAATTATTATACAACATCATAGGCCTACTAGGTTTTTAGTAATTATTTGAAGAATATTGTTAATTAAAAATTAAAAAAAAATGTAACAAAACTATATAAATATAAATAGATCATTCTTAATTTGCAAATTTTAAAATAAATGAATAAGTTTTTTTTGTTACTCCTAATTTGTGTACGTTGCAATCTGTTGAATTCAGAATAATACGCAACCCCATGACCCAATGAGATAAGGATGATGTGTAAGACGTGTAAATGAGGTGTAGTCTTGTACAGACCCGGGCCGACCATTACTGAGAGAGTATGGTTAATTGAACTTCAACAATCAAAGTACACCGGTAACCACTGTCTAGTATTCAAATCCGTATAAAAGTAACTACCTTCACTAGAATATGAACCAGGAACCTTCGTCTCCGAAAATCAGCTGTTGAACAGCTGACTCGCGGCGACGACTTTACCTTTAGACCAACCCGCTGGGTTAAATGAATAATTATAAAACAAATAATTATTGCAAACCCATTCTTTACGAGAATTCAAAAAATCTGGTGTGAAACACTCGCACAACTTTCTCTTACCAATGCAAATAATTAACAATATAACTTAACATTAGTAATAAAACATTAGAAATAAACAAAGAAAACTAACCTAAAAAAACATAACCTTATTTTAGTCATGAGTGAATGGTGCAAAATGAAAATCAACCTCAGTTTGGCTTAAAATAGGGAAAATCACTCTTTTACGCTAAACTAGGCTTTGAAGCGAAAATGCTCTAAATAAAAGTTGTAGATCTTTTAATTTCATATAAATTTGATTATAGTCTTTTGTCTTTATAGACTTTAGTCGTAAAATGCATACTAAGGCTGAAATCTTAAAAAATCGATTTTTTGACATTTTTTACAGATTTTCATGTAAAATAAAACAGAAAATCACTAATTACAGCTAAACTAAACGTTATACAAAAAAATGCTTAGTATAAAAGTTGTAGGATTTTGAATTCTCTACAACTTTTATTATATTCATTTTTGCGCTGACATGCATATTAAAGCCGCAATCTTAGAAAACAATTTTTTTACGAGAAAAAAGCCTATCCAAGAATTTCAGCAAAGATAATGCCTACCCTATCTTGTAGAGCACAAAAAATTTAGTAAATGAGGCGATTTATAAAAAAATCGTAAGAGCCGTTTTTTTGAGAAAATCGCAAAAAAGTGAAAAAGGACATGAAAAAACAACTACTTCCGGTTGACCGATTTTGATAAAAATATTCGTGTCGGGTCCGGTAGTAGTATCTAACTTAAGTTTCAAGGTTCAACTTCTTCCATTCTTGAGATATTCTTTTCACACACACACACAGACACAGACCAATCGCTTGAAACATGATTTTTGGGTTCATGAGGTCTGAAAACGTGTATATCCGGTGAAAAATCAATATTGAAAAATCGACATGAAAACAATACTTCCCTTCCTGTTTTATATTCATATAAGCAAGAGAAAGTAAAAATAATTTAATTAAAAAAGAAATATTTGCTAAGATGTTTTGATAGGAAATTAATATCAATCTTGAGTTATTCGGAAGAAATAAAATTAATTTAAGTTTACTTGATGGTTGATATAACATATAATTTATATAAACTAGTGAGTGATATCTATCTCTGAGTAATTAAACCAATAGATTGAACCACAGGTTGTTATAATATCAAGGAAGCAAGTTATCAAGTTAGACAAACGTAAACATTCAGTAAATTCATCAAGTAGCTTAGCACAGCAAAAGGAAGATGTTGATAAGTTCGGTCAGGGAGTTGAAAAGCATCGTGTTTGCCAAACTGAATATATCTGAGATGGGTTTTAGGCTGTTTATAGGCAGGGGGTTGAGGGTTGATGATGATGCCCTTGCTAGAGAACTCACAACATCAGTGTGACTCCTACGTCATTTTGCAAACAGTAGTCCCTCAAAACTCATACGTTTAGTGTTCTACTATCTCTTTCTGTTGATCCGTCCATCACACTTGAAACTTTATTACACTCCTGATCTATCAACACCCGTAAGCGCATCATACTAATACAATGACCCGTAAACTTGGCTCTTTCAGCTTACATCCAACTCCTGATAAAACAGCCATTACATTATTTTCTACCAGAAAGACGCAAACTTTCATGTTTACACAATGATTTAATAAACTGAACAACGTTAATAAAAATTGACTTTATTATTCAGAAAACTTAATTACAACAATGAGAATTTTATCGATACAGTTTTGTCAAATACTGTACTGACACAAATATTACACACCAGAACTAATTTTCATCGACATAAATTTGTGTAGATATTTAACAAATTAAAAATTAAAAATATATTTTTCACCAGGATTTGTTACCACATTGGAAACATTTGGTTTATAGCTAATTTTTTTCCGTATAATTTTGTTAACGGAATACATAAATAAATATATACAGTGTATATAAATCTGCTATTTATAAACCAATAACTATTTTTGTTTTGTTTTACATCTGAATGTTTTGCAATTGATGCTAATGCAGAGGGTGGATAATGATGATGAAAATGAGTGTTGAAATAATGACAGACCTGATCGGGAATCGAACTCGGGACGCTGGCGTAGAAGCCAGTTGCGAAAACCACTTCGACAAAGGGCCGGCCAACCAATAACTAGATTTTTTAGATAAATTTTGTTAAGTGTAAGTAATATACAGGTCTTTAAAAAACAATAGACACATTTCTTAACCTCCTCACCCTTTAATTACTAGTTACATTTGACGGTACTTGATGGAATTGTACAGTATACTGTACGCATGACTTAAGATTACAATATTTCAGTAAAATCGTGCGTTTGAAAAAAATGAACATGGATAATTTGTCCTAGGGGAGGTACGGTAGCAAAATAAAACAAAATAGGTACTAAATTTCACATATTATAAAGCTAAATTTTGACAAACAAAGGTAGGAATTTCATTTTCTGAAGAAATTAGGTCCGCTGAATGCCTCAGTTTAAGACTTCATACCGTACCTCCGTTGTCCAGTAAATTTATAACCAAATCGTTGTCGTGTGATTTAAAAAATTTGTTTATATCGTTTAATTTTTAACGTTATGTATAAACTACTTCTACAGTGACATTTGACGATCTAATTACACATTTGTAATGTAGATCAAATTTAATTAAAACATTGAATATAAAGAATTGGAACATGAATTCATTCAGTAACAGAATTCATTATAAGATTCAAGAAAATAATAAAAACGTATTGAGTGGTTTGTTAGTATAGTGGTCAGTGCTATAAGCTACAATGCCAGGAACACAGTTTCGATTCCTGGTCGATGAGGGACTTTTCTGTCAAACTTTCGTCCATCCCCCTTAATTGTTTGGATTAGCGTCAACAACTAAAGCAGTCAGAAGTAAAAAAAAGTTGGTATTGATTTTATTAATAGAAACTTATTTCGACCACCCCAGTGGAGAAATCTGTAGCATGATGGCCTACAAAGCGGAAGCCCCCAGGTTCAATTCTCGGCTAGAGTCTGGAACTATTACATGTTAAAATACACCATTTTGTAACCAACAGTCGTTGCTAATGACCAAGTTGCCAAAGTGACTTTAAATAAACTAAAAATACCATTTCCTTTACCAAAATAAACCAAGATACATGAACCAAGACCAAGGAACACAATGCCTAAATATTTCTACTGTTTATTACTTTAATACGAAAGCAAATTAATACCTTCGTTATTCCATAAGCCATTAATCACAATGTCTACGGAAATTTTGAATCCAGAAGATATTCTCGAATACCTTGAATCTACCTCACCACTATATAATAGACTACCATTTATTACCTGTAAAATTCATCTTTAATAATGATTTGCACAGTAGAAGTTTACTTTTTGTTTAGTCTTACTTCAGCCAGGCTGTAGTAAACAAACATTTCAAAAGACATATATATTTAACTACATTTTCAAATGAGTGGATTTTGTGGTTCTTGCCTTACATTCTCATTCAGTATTATTTTGGTGGGATTTCATTCGTTGTTTTCTTAACGAATGGCTAGTTATCTTATGAAATTTTCATTAAAACATTGTATTAAATATTAATCTAAAAAAATATATTTAATTAAAATAATTATTAAAT
Source organism: Catonia carolina (assembly GCA_035578175.1). NCBI lineage: Eukaryota > Metazoa > Arthropoda > Insecta > Hemiptera > Achilidae > Catonia > Catonia carolina. Next base: position 91,952,708 of record JAQMRL010000002.1, read on the forward strand.
TAAAATCATTTACCACTTTATTTCTTTTCAAGTGGACGTTGTTGTTCAATGAAAATACATAATCAACAATGTCCACAATTTTAAACAACAATGTTAAACTTTTCTAGTAATCAGAAATCCATGTATATCAGAAAAGTAAACTGAAACCTCTATAATATTTCTAACTCTATGGTTGGTTTTACGATTATTTATGGTCATAATAAAATAAATATATTTTTTACAGCAAAATACAGAAGAACTTCAGGCTAAATTTTGATTATAATATCGATAAGACAGGTCCAAAAAATCAAATCTCAACAACATTAAATTTAGATTTTCACAATTTTTCTGGTAAATTAAGAGTTAATAAGTTTTTATGTTCGTAATTTCTGTCCAAATAATTAATACTGAATAATAATAATAATAATAATAATAATAATACTTTCAATCAAACGTACATACATCAGTGTGAAATATAACATTGCTTTTTCAGTAAATAAATTTCTGTGACTTGCTCATTTATGATTCACTGATAGTCGTCTGAAATTTCAGATGTTGTTACTGTATTTCAAATATGTTTACTAAAAATATCGTATAACGAGGTAAAAGATGAGAATAACAGTAAATAAGGATGTTTTTTAATAAAGAATATAGCGATTTCTAAAAGTAGGCAGACCCTAAGGGTAGACAAAAAATACAATAATATCTTACAGAAAAAAAACAACAAAATATCTGTAGGTTGACATACATTTTAAAATAAGCTAAATTAAATCAGACTTCTTTTAATGCTAACGTACTTCATAGTTCTTCTGTTATCTTTATTTATCAAAAAAGAAAAATCTACAAAATAAGTTGAAGCTACAATCAATATTAAAAACAGTGTTTTTAAAATGCAAAGCACGTCTTAATTTTAGAGAAATTAAAAGTTCAATGAAATATTTTGTAGAAATGTTAATTATTTTTTTTTACAAATTTTCTTAATTGGGTACAATGTTCTGATTGTTAATTTAATTAAGTGTACAAGAAAGAACCATTATTGATTAGTTTCTCGTTCATTCATTAACCGTATTCACACAAGCGCCCTTTTCTACCTCACGTTCGATGTAGGCATACATCTAATTCCAGTTTAAAATTCCAGCTCAAAAACAAGTTTAGCTTTGACACCTGAAACAAGATCTGTTTATTCAGTCGTTTCGTAACAGTTTAAATTAAATGGATCTATTTAAATAAATAATATTATTTCTGATGTTATGATAAAACACAAAGTAATTGTTTTGTATGAGCTAGATATTATAACTAATATTACGCTTGTTCATTCATTAATAAATTAATTGTAACCTACTCAGTTCCTAAATTAGATTCATACTTTTTTAAAGAATTTATTTGCCACCATGCATCTGTATTTGATATTTATTTGGAGGGTTTCATTGTCTACAAACATTTACTTACAGTGCGTCTATTTAACAATTTATGTCAATTAAAACATAACTCATCAAATAATTGACTTAAAAGTAAATATTAGAACAAAATACCTCGAAATAAAAAATTAAGGAAAGAAGAATAAATTAATGTCTAAATTGAAAGCTAAAACCGTAGGAACTAAACATATCCTCCTTTAAATGAGTAGAAGTCACACAATCTAAATAATTTTTAGGAAATTATAGCTACAGAAAGTATTTCAAATTTCATTTTGCAAAAAAATGAAATGATTGATTGTTGACTCACAATTAGGTAAGTGAGGCGCAGTTATTTAATAGTTTTATTAAAGAGGCTAATTTGAATCTTACCAAACAAAAAAAAACCATTTCCTAGTTATAAACATTGCACAGTTTGGTGGTAGGGGTGCTACCTCACTGCCGCCAAAGAGGCAAAGATTTTCCTTATGGGTCGACTCCTCTGGATTCTTCTGCCCACTTGGCCTTTGAGAATTTCTTTCTCATCTACCACTAACTGCTGATTATTTTTCAATTGTCTTCTCAGGTATGGGGTTCTTACTGAGTGCTACCATCTGAGCCAAATGGACTCAGGTTTTTCAGTGAGTTCGTTACTTCTTCTTCACCCCACTTACCAATCAGTTTTTGCGAGATGAGGCTCCAGCCTTGCGACCGGGCCTTTATACGCTTTCAGAAAATTAAAAATTTTATCACATGTTTGTTCTGCCAGTTTTAATGGATGGTTCAGTTTGCTAAACTCTGACTGCTCAGCAGATATCATAAATAAAGGCGCCTGCGATAAGATTATTAAGCCGTTTAGCAGGGTACAGATTGCTTAACCATACAAATTTTAAGATATTAGGAATAAATTTAACGTGCTAGGGGTGATTAATAAACTATTCGCAAATGCAGACAAAAGTACTATTACAGTAATCTGTTGCTATTGCCACCAGCTATTCGAATGCCAAAACGATTCACTTGTGCATACCTATTTATATAGGTTGCTTATCTACCTAGAAGGCCAAGCTAGCCTTCTTGAGTGTTTCAGAGTGTTCCAGAACCTTCCAAAGAGATAACATAATAACAAGAAACAACATAAACATTAGTGTTATTTACAATAATTATAATTAGTGTTATTGCATTATAAAATACGTCAAATTGTAAGCCAACTGGACGGCGTAGTTTTGGATGACGACGAATGAAATTACATTACAACTTCTTTAAGAAATAGTAGATTAATTAGTTTGAAGAGGAACAGGCCTAGAGGACTTTATTTTTAATTATTGTTAAAATAACGATGATGAGTGAAAGAGAACTAAAAAAACAATAATATATTATATGAATTAATAACCCAGCCTTTTACCTTAAAGGCTATACTAAATTTGAGAATAAAATATTATTAAAAACATTTATTGTCTAAATAATTGGAATAATTACAAATTCTGTTAGTATTATACACACGTTTATTTTTTTATTGATTTTAAAGAAACTGATTATTCAGTCTCATTATTTAATTTTTTATTGAGTCAGTACTTTCACAATTTTGGAGTGTAGTGTTATACGGGAGTGAAACATGGATGATAGGTACTGTAGAAAGGCAGAGAAGCTTTTGAAGTTTGGTGTTACAGGAAAATGTCAAAGATTAAGTGGGTGGACAAAATAAGTAATATAGATGTTCTTGAACGAGTGGATGAAAGAAATAAATGGAACATCTTACCAGAAGAAAGAATAGGCATATCCTTTCCGGCATTATTCCTACGCGGGGCATATCTTAAGACATCCAGGTATTGTGCCATAAATATTGGAGGGTGAATTGTAGGGTGAGGCAAAGGTTAGAATATTTGAAGTAAATTACAAAATATTTAGAGTGTTGCAGGTATGTAGATGAAAAGTAGGTGAAATGATTTGCACAAGGTAGAATAGCTTGGAGAACTGCATCAAACCAGTTGAGAGACTGATGACAAAAAAGAATTCACATACCGGTATTCATAGATTTAAATTTTCTCTGAAGTTCTAGAGCATCTTTGATCGAACATTATCTAAATATAATTATGATGTACAGCAAATCTATACCAATAGATATTCTTAATAGTGCTGCTGATAATTACATTCGAAATTTAATATTTTTATGCAGTAACCAGAATTTTTAAACCCAAATTTTTCAATGAATTTTCACAAGGTTTCAAAATTTTAATTACGAAACTCATTATTTTGGACAAAATTAAAGTAAAATAGTCTACAACTAACTGTAAAAAACAAAGTAATTTTAATTTTTGTAATTATCCGTCCCACAGGCTAGTCTTTTTAAATTATTGTTAAGATGTTGAAGATAAATCTAGTTCAATTTATTTTGTTAACCATAAAATTTGATATATTTTTCAATTACCTTTAGTCAGGTTTAAACATTTCAATTGAATTTAATTGAGAAATTTGCCTAAGGCATTATAGAGAATATTATTAAGGAGCAGGATAAAGAGATTTATAAAAATAACAAACCAATAATATGTTAATACGATAGGTGAATTTAATTAATATTTTTAAAACAATTTAAACCATTTATTATGGTAAACTTAATTGTGTATGAGTAAATTTATTACTTGTAATTTAACATGAACTATAATTTTCTTCATTAAGTTACAAACTATTATTTTATTCATACAAAGTTAAAGATCAGTTTCCAATTTCTTCCACATATTTTATTTTCAACCAAATATTTCGTCTAATTTAAACATTTAGATGGCCAGGAATGAATAAAAATATTCCCAGATTTCTTTAATGTAAATTTTAGTTTTGATTAATAAAGATGTACCTTTATTAAGCTGTCATTTTTTACAACTGAAATTTCGTTCCAATTATTAATTTACATGTCAATTTTTGAAGATAAACATTTCCTAATCAACAGGCTGATGAATTTAGGAACTAATAGAAATTAAAATTAGCATCTAATTATTTATCATAGCTTAATTAGTTAGAAAACATTGGCTATCTTTACCTTGATTATTAAAATACACTGATATATCAGGATTCATAAACAAGAATAAATTATTTCTCTGTGTATTTAAGAAGAGTTTATTTTGTTGTCATGTTAATGTGAGTGCATGGAAGAATACATAATATACTTTCCCAAAGATATGCAGCCTACTTTCTAAAAATATTTATTTAGTAGGCTTACGCGCTTTTCCATTATATACGTAGGCATACTGTTTTTTACTTTATTTATTTGTATTTACAACTGTGAGGTTTTGCACAACTGGCAAATATGCATATATTTTAAAATGACGTTACACGTTAAATGAGAACACCACTCATTAGTAGGACTCCCACAATTATTTTCTACAGTTAACCTTTTCACAGTTTAATTATTATGATTATTTAATTTACAATAGTAAGGTTAATTATTTTGTGTATTGTTATTAAGCGTTATTAAATTTGAACTGTATTGAATGAACTTAACCCAAGTCTCTGCTCTACTTCCTGCTGAGCTCACGATATGGATTGCCTGGTAAATGTGGAGAACTCAGTTCACAAATCAATAGGTTGGAGGTTTTAAGTAATTTTAATCTAAAGCGTTGATACATTCCGTGTATGGTGTCATTAATAAATGGGATTATTAGGTCCGAGTGAAGTGTGTAATTTGACACAAAAAAATCGAAGCGTTAACTAGTGTACGAAGCAATTTTAATTGAAACTGTTGAAGTTTAGCTATGACTGATGGTTTTGATGAACCATAGATCTGACAACCGTACATCCACATTGGATTGAGAATATCTTACATAACAGCAATTTTAAAGGAATCGGCAATTTTGATCGACGTGATAGAAGACTGTATAGCTGTTTTCGCCTACCATCTAATGCTTTACGTTTAATGGTTACATTTCCATTCCAAGTAAGTCGTCTGTCTTTATGTAGACCGAAGTACCGAATTTTGTCGGCTTTGGGTAGAAGAGAGTTATAAAAGAAAACTAAGAGACCTACTTACAAAAAATCTTTATCTTTTTAATTTACGTCTACGAGACTTGGTTTTCAAGTATGGCATGTGTAACATTTGCCTCTAATCAATGTATTAAGTCGTTGGAAGTAAATCGCGTTAGTATCAAATTTTTATTTATATTATTAGTCACTAATCACACCACATAACATGACTGAAAGGCATAAAACTACCTACTACGACTGAAAAGACGATTGATTAGGGATATTTTAAATTAACATGGAATGAATACAGCATGTTACCACAAAATTCTTTTGGTAATTTCTGGAGGAGGTTGTACTGGAGTGCCTCCCATCTGCAAATTTGTCAAGCCAACAGTTCATTATAATTTTCTTTAAAATTTTACTGATTCGATATTCTGTTCCTTGTTGCTAATAAATTTACAACAGATATATTTTTTATTTCCAACGGTGAAAGAGTTATTAAATTCGCTTGGGTGGTTTCTGAGATAACGTACAAAATAATAAACGTTACTTAGTATTATAATATTTGTATTGGGATATGTATAAAAATAGATTTATACCTAAATACAATAACCAATTAGTACTGGAAACAAGAATTTTGTTGACATAAGTATAAATCAGGGGTTGGGGAGAAATAACTGAACACGTGTTTTAAGTAAAATAGGTAAATCTATTTCTTAAAATATAATAGACGATCGGTTTCAGTTTTGAACGGTTTGCATGATTTTCTTTGCAGAAATCATGTATAGTACATTTGTTTTAGGAATAAGCTTGTAAGGGGAGGGCGAGTAGGTAGAGTAGGGATAGTTTTAAAGGGGCAAGTGTTGTCTCCTTCTCACTTAATGATCCTTCCCTCTCTTTCTAACTGTATACTACTGTTACAACTACAAGGTGCTTCCCCCACCACTAAACAGAACAGCTCAGCGGCACAGAGCGTTGGAGGGAGAGCTTCTAGCTAGAACAAATGACCTATATGATGTTACTTTTTGGATATCTATACCGTAAATAATTTTAAAAAATTTTGAAGAAAGAATGAGAAAAGGATGTAGAATAGAATTATTGTATAGAATGAATGGAAATACTAATCTACAAAAAGTTCTTACCAAAAAATAAAATAAAAGATTGAGTTATTTTGCCAATCAAAAAATATTTTTTTTTATTTAAAAATTGCGTTACTTAATGCTGATAAACTATATTACTTAAGAATTCCTAAGCTTTCAACGGTGAAAGAATTATTAAAATAGCTTTGGTGGTTCCTGAGATCCCCTCGTACAAACTAACAAACGTTACTTTTTTATAATATTGGTTTAGGGATATGTTAGAATTAATAGTTTAACCATATTCATGTTACTTGCTGTGTATACATCTTGGATGAAATATCTTTTTTTCGTGAAGAAAGATCAAAATGTTCACGACGAAGAGTGTAATTGTACCCAACTCTGATTATAGATGAAGTGACTAAAAATACGAACGATAAAATCCGGAAAACAAAAAAGGCGTTAAAACGTTTTCTCAATTATCGAGTGACTAAAATTTTTCTCTACTCAAAACAATAGCTTGCACGTTAGAGGTTTCAAGATGATGAAGAAATACAAAGCAGAGTAATTAATTGGTTTTAGTCAATGACGGGTAATTTCAGTTACGATAAAATAAAGTAGAACGATGATGCAGTGAGGCGACTATGTAAAAAAATTAAAATACATGCAAGTTTGTTTTAATGCAATACAATTTTCTCTCTTTTACTTACTTAAATTTTTATACATATTTGTTTTTCCTTTACTTGCAAAAAATATCATTACAATTTAAATGTTAATTTCCTTAATTATACTTTGAAAATCTAAAAGTATTTATATTAATTCGTGGTGGGAACATTAATCCACCCAAATATGGTTTCCCATGTTCAAGGGTAGATAAATTCAGTGCGTCTTTGTTAATTATACTACTGCAACTACTACGGTAACCTATTAGCAGTATATAAAAACTTATTTTGCTTAAAAACATGCATCGTATCTTATATTATGTGGTAACTACACAAAACAAAACTTATTTTGAAAAGTCCTTAAGAACTTATTAAGAACTCGTAATTTAAGTTTTTATTTTAATATTACTAAATCATGACGCAATCTAAAATATGTATAGGTGCTGGTATTAGATCGATTATACAAAAGACTTTATGCTGTATTTTTTCAATAAAGAATTCTGGTTGATACGTTGTATAAATAATACTAATGAGAATAAAACAAATATCTCGAGTATACGGTTGAATATAAACAGAGAAACTGGCATTGTTAAGAGCTAAATCTTCATATAACCGCATAGTTTCTCTTGATAAAGCCTTCGCCAGCTTATAACCGTAGTTGTCATAGACGTCAATGAAATTGAACCATATATAAACATTTCTTTGTGATAAATGAATTTGAATAGAGCATTTAGAAGGGGTGATTAGTCAAAGTGCCACGCTGGGCTAGACACAGTCATTCATCATTGCTCTCTACATAGTAACTCCGCCATGCTTCAAGTTCCAAGCTCGAAACTCTATAGTCATGTTCGTCTTGCTTTGCAATCCTTTGCAGATTCATCGATCAATGGACCCCAATCATTACTTCAGTCAAAACCACCCCGTCTCACAATTCACCCTCCATAACTTCACTTCTTATATAAACCACCTTCGAGAGTTTGCTTTGTTGCGCAAATCCAACTTCCAATTTCCTTGTTCTTTACAGCCTTTCTGAAATTGTAAAATTGATTTTAGAAACTTAATCTTCCTTTAAATATTCCATCCATATATCATTCAATTTTTAATAAAACAGAAACATTATTTTGCATTCATTAAGCAATAAATCTATCGTACTTTTACTTATTTATTATTATTTATAATTTCATTTAAGCTATAGTTTTATTCAGCGATATTGTTTTTTTATTTACACAGTCAACATACAAGCTGCAATTAAATTTAGATTGCTTATTTGATAATTTATTTGGTATTGTCTCGCGAACGAAGTAATCCCTTTACGTTTATACGAGTATGTGATTAGAGAAACTGAGTTATTCGCTAATCACATTTCAATTTAAAATATATTTTCCTCTTTATTTCCGACGGTTATTCACATTTAGGTGAATGAAGACGGTGAAGCGTGATGGATGAAGGTTAGTGATGAAAATGACGGAAAGAAATGATGAAGAGACCGTCAATCGAACCCGGCTTCCTTGAAATATAAACAAGCGGCGATAACCCCTACACCATGGGTTGGTTTGTATATTTGAGTATGGATAGTTCTGCATGAATTAAATAGTGGTGAAAAGCATGGAATGCAGTAGCAGGAGAAAATGTTTTACCCTAACAAAAGTACGTTGGAATCTGTTCAATTTGGAATAATAAGCAACCGCATGACCCAATGAGATAAGGATGGTATGAAGTGTAAATGAGTTATAGTCTTGTACCAACTCAGGCTTACCATTCCTGAGAAAGTTTGGTTATTTGAACTCCAACCATTAAAGTACATCGGTAACGACTGCCTAGTATTCAAATCCGTATAAAAGTAACTACCTTTCCTAGGATTTGAACCATGAAAATCGTTTCCATACATCAGCTGTCAAACAACCGACTTGCGCCGACGACTTTGCCAGAGGACCGACCCGGAGAAACTTTACAGCAGAGCAATTACACATCCGATTCATCCATAAAGATTATTTTCTCTTTTTCTTTACACATAACAATGAAAAATAGGTTTCAATATACCTCGATTTGTATTATATAATATTTGGAGAGAAATTAAGGATACCTTTATGTTCGTTGAATTTTTCTTATAAGAAATACCCAGATAAATTTTTAGCGTACGAGTATAATAATTTATTCCTTGTCATTGAGTTTTAATTGAGTCAAAGTATTGTATATTGAGAATTTCGTGTTTCTTTACCTGGTCTTTATTGAACAGTGAAGAGTAAAATCAAATTAACAAGAAAAACAGGAAATAAAAGATTTAAAAAGTAAAACAGTATTTTTAATGATCTATAAAAATGTAGTGCAATTAAATAAAGTGATCAAGGAATATAATTCAGTAGATCTTTACACATAATTCATATACAATTAATTGTTCATTAAAATATTTCAATATGCCGAACAATTATTATTTTTTGATATAATTTAAAGAGTTGTCTGTTCTGATAAATAATATTTTTCACAAGGTATTCTGTTATGAATACATCATTCTGTTCAATAATTTTAATGAAGTTAATTTTTAGAGTTGGATTGCTTCGTTTTGTATAAAGTTATTAAAAAAAACAAGAGAAATATGAATTACGAAATACTAAAAAACCTGTTACAGATGACAGAGAAGAACAATTACGTACGAATTAAAAACAAGAAGAGGGATAAAAGTTTAGGGAAGCTTAAAATTGAAGTATAAAATTAGTTATGAAATTAAGAAAAGGTTAGAAAACTTAAGAAGGTTTAGGAAGCTTGGAGAAAAAATACATTAGTTGGCCTATCAATTGCCTCCGTGGTGTAGTGGTTTGCGAGCAACGATGCAAAGCGAAAGGTCGTAGGTCTGATTCCCGCCCAGGGTCTGAAAAATTATAACATGTTTAAACCCACCGTTCCTCAACTCTGGGTAATTGCTAATAACCTAGCCACTGATGCAATTGAACCTTTAAAGGTTTGTAAAAATATTTCGTCGGAAGCATTGTACACGAGAAGTATGCAAATATTATTTGTACACGCATTGTACGAAAAGTGACGTAATATTAAATTTCTGTCAAAACACGAACTAATTTTTGCTTTAGAACGTAATATTTAACGCATTATCGGCCAACAGCCGATAATGCGTACCAGTCTTTTGTAGTACTGTTTTCATTTGTTGGACCTAGCAGAACTTTTGTTCAATGTTAATCCTTCCAAATTAGGTGACAGTTCCCAGGCAACTAATAATTATTGTTATTAGAGTCGTATAACGTAACTAATGTTGCCCGTTGATTGCTGCGTGCTTGTATTTTATTATATAGTGGACTAATAATAATTTCATTCTTTATAAATAATAATAATAATAATCTCTAGGGGGAGCCTGATTCCCTACAGAGCGCGTCCCAGGTGGCGGATCGGGGGGCTCGTCCGGTGGCGCACTTGTGTGTCACTGGGAGGGCTTGAGGGAAATAAAATACCTCTCGCGGACCAAACAGGCCGGAGAATACACTCCGTTATCAAAATTCCTGCTGCCTTGCAGTGAGAAGTTGGTTCTTCAAAGGCTAGGGGAAGACAACCCGTCTAAAAAATCACCTGGTCCTCCAGGTTGGGGGTTGGAGCGATGGGCCTGCAACTCATCATCCAGAAAACCATAGACCGCAAAAAATTTCAATAACAAGCCTCGGACACGGACTGGAATTACGGATAAACAAACGGGAAATGTTCAAAGGAAAATTAGAAGGAAGCGGACAATTAGAGTTGCTACGTGGAATGTTCAGGGACTGAATACTAAAAAAGAAGAAGTTATTCAGCATTTATCAGACTCAAAAATAGACATTGCTTCATTAACGGAAACAAAAAAGAAAGGGAAAGGTACAGAACAAGTTGGGGATTATATTATGTTTTATAGTGGAGTTAATAAAGAAAGACGTGCAAAATCAGGAGTTGCTATAGTTGTGCATAAGAAATTTCGACGAAACGTAAAATCTTGGGAAGAAATGAATGAACGGGTGATGAAGTTGGATATGGAAATTATGGGGTACAAGATTTGCTTTATTGCTGTGTATGCTCCAACAGATGATTCGGGTGTTGATTGTAAGGATACATTCTATGAGAACCTGGCTGAATATATAGAGAAAATAAATTCTAAGAAGGAGATAATATTAATAGGTGACCTTAATGCAAGAACTGGGAGGAAGGTTGGAGATCAGGTTGTAGGAAGGTTTGGAGAGGAAATTTTAAATGATAGTGGAAGTAGGCTGATAGACTTATGCCATAATTTGTCTTTGAAAATTATGAATGGTTTCTTTAGGCATAAGGAAATACATAAATACACCTGGAGACAATTAACTAGGAATATCCAAACGATTATAGACTATGTAATCCAGAGACAGACCTCCAGATTACGGACAATGGATGTAAGAGCTTTTAGAGGATCAGCTTGTACAACGGACCATTACATTGTTCGAGCCGAAATTTACTTGCCGTTTATCTCCTATTCAAATAGTGGGGTCAGATCTGATGACAAAGAGGATGAGGGACAAAAGATAGAGACAATAAAATATAAGTTGGATTTGCTTCATCAGGATTCAGTCCAGTTTCTTTACAAATTAAGATTGGCGGGAAAAGTTAAAGATGGCGTGACAGGAAATGTCGCGAGTCAGTATGACACATTAAAATCGGCATTACATGGAGCAGCAGCTGAGTCTCTCGGAAATAAGGAAATGTTGAGTGGAGGACAAAAGTCAAATTATTGGTGGGACTCGAGGATGAAAGTCATGGTAGAGGAAAAGAAAAAACTCTTCCAAAGGTGGATGACTACACGTGCTGATGATGATGGGAAAGAATACAAAAGGTACTGTAAAGAAGTAAAGAAAGCGGTTCTCAGGGCAAAGAGTGATTCTTGGGATGCCGTTTGTAGAACTTTAGACAGTTATGTAGATGGAACTAGGAGTGGAGAAGCGTGGCGGGTCCTCAAACGTATGAAGTGTAACACTACAAACAAAGTAAATTTGCAGATGATTTCCTTGCAACAGTGGAGAGAGTATTATGAGAAACTTTTCACTGAGGATAGGCAACAATTTATGACTCAAGGTATCCCTAGTACAAATCGAATTAAGACTGGTAGAATTAATGTGATAACAGTTAGAGAAGTACGAGCAGCAATAACTAAAACAAAGAATGGTAAAGCGGCTGGTCCTGGAGACATTCCTGTTGAATTGCTGAAACAAGCTCCATACTCTGTCATTCAGACAATAACAGACATATTCAATAAATGTTTAATACATGGAGAGGTAATTCCAGAAGAATGGAAATTAGCTTACATCACTCCTATACATAAGAAAGGGAATAAAACGGATTGTCAAAATTATAGAGCTATTAGTGTAACGGCTTCAATGGGAAGGTTGTACGGACATATTTTGAAGGAAAGGATTGAGCAGGAAATAGAAGTGGCGGAAGAGCAAAGTGGCTTTACAGCTGGTAGATCGTGTGTAGACAACATATTTGTGTTAAAGCATTTGATTGAGAAAAGATTAACTAGAAATTTGGAGACTCACTTAGTCTTTGTAGACTTAGAAAAAGCATACGACACAGTACCAGTGCAAAAGCTGTTTGAAGTACTAGGAGATAGGGTACAGGAGACGTATGTTGAAGCTATAAGACAGCTATATGATGGTCAAAAGTCGACTGTAAAACTGCAGGGTCGTCTGTCTACCCCATTTAAGGTTACAAAAGGACTTCGTCAGGGATGCTGTCTCTCTCCTACTTTGTTTAAGATTTATATGAATGAAGTTTTGAAAGAGTGGAAGGCAAAATGTGCTAATATGGGTATCGACATCGATGGAGAATTTTTGTATACCCTTCTATTTGCAGATGATCAAGTAGTAATAGCGAATGACGAGTTCGATATTGAATATATGATGAGGAAACTGACAGAGGTTCTTGAAAAATGGGGCTTAAAAGTTAACTATTCAAAGACGAAGTATTTACCGATTGGAGTTGTTGGACGAGATCTGCATATAGGGGGACATAGGATAGAGGTATGTGAAGAATATAAGTATCTGGGTGTGGTGTTGAGTAAAGAAGGAAACAGCCAACGGGAGATAGTAAATAGAGTGACTCAGGGAAAAGTAGTTACAGGAATGCTGAATTCAGTTTTGTGGTCAAAGGATATCCGGACAGAAACAAAGTGTAGAATTGGAAGAGCGATACAACAAAGCGTTCTTACATATGGTGCGGAAACGTGGGAGCTAACTGAGAGAAGTAGACGAAGGATTGCGGCTGCACAGATGGACTTCTGGAGACGCAGTTGTCGTGTTTCGAGGATGGACCATATACGGAATGAAACAATCTGGCAGAGAGTAGGAAAACCAAGTAGGGTATTGGATGAAATTGGGAAAAAGGTATTGTTTTGGTATGGGCACTTGAGAAGGATGAGTGAGGACAGATGGCCCAGTAGGATATGGAATTGGACCCCAACAGAGAGAAGGAAAAGAGGCCGTCCAACGAGACGGTGGATGGAGGAGGTGATGGAAGCAATGAGCAAGAGAGATCTGCAGGAGGGTGATTGGCTGGATCGGGAGGCTTGGCGATTGAAATGCGAAAGACGGCTTTAATTGCTGTAGAAATTCGCAAAAAAAAAAAAAAAAAAAAAATAATAATAATTCTTTATAATAATTTCTTTGTTTTATTAGGGTTAAAATAAATACAATAATTGTTTTTGATCTGTTAATTTTAAATATAGCCTACTTTAAAAAAAGTCATATACTTAATAAAATATAAAATCATAAATAAAATAAATAGGTAATAAATAAATAAAATAAATAAAATATAATTGGACTTCCGGTTTGGTGTTTGTAAACAAATGTTGTGCTGTTTATGTTATGGACAAAAATACAAGTATTTTTCTATTTAAAACTATTAATTACTTGTCTGCGAGTATACCGATTACACTTAAGTGATAGGTAATTATTTTATTTCATTTTGTTTTATCTTTTGTTTGTTTTTTGTCGGCATTGTTGTTATTGTTGATAACCTAACCTAAGCTAGCCTAGGTTACGGAAAATATTTATTATGGCTTCTGAGTACAGAGGTTCATTGTTAAATAATAGTAGTAATTCAATGGAAAAAAACAGTAAATTAAACAGTCAACAAGCTTCTTACGCAAATAGCGTAAAAACGAATAATTTTCCAACGAAGGCTCAGGCCATAATTTTAGATGCAATCGACGGAATACCAGTAAAGGAGTACATCCAGGCAGTCGGTTTATTAGTGAAACCCGAGAACATTAAGTTTGTTTCTCGCATCTCGATGAACAGAATTTGTATGTATCTTGCTTCGTCATATATAGTAAACAGTCTTGTAGCAGACCACACAGTCATTTCACTGAAGAACAATAAATTGCTTATTCGGCCGTTAATTACAACGTACAAAAGGATTATTTTATCAAATGTGTGTCCAGTAATTCCTCATAATATACTGGAAGATAAACTTTCTAGACTTAATATAAGACTAGCGTCTAAAATTTCTTTCCTGAAAGCGGGGATATCTGAACCCGGCTATAGCCATATCATGAGTTTCAGACGTCAGGTGTATATCCACCCGGAAGATTTCGGAAAATTACCTGACTCTATGAAGATTGTATATGATGATACATCCTATTGGATTTATCTATCATCTGACTCTATTTCCTGTTTTGTCTGTAAACAACCGGGGCATCAGGCTAAAGATTGTACTTCAATCATAAATGACAAAGTCAGTGACCTCAATCGTGAAGGTGAGAATTTAGTAAGCGATAGGGATGTTGGTCATGTTAAAAATGTTGGTAGTTTAAATGAGGTTGAGGACAATGAGGTTCCTACTGTTAACGGAAATCATAAATCCACTAACAATTTTCAATCCGATGGTAATTTTGATACCAGTGTTACCGGTACACAAAAATCAAACGACACTAGTAATCAACATACTAAGTTTGATGTTGAATTTCCTGGGCTTCCTGCTCCTGGTAAATCTAGTATGACTGAAGCCAAAATACATAAAAGGCCGTTGTCGTCTGAGGGCTCTACTGCCATTAATAATGACGAGTGTTTAGATAACTCGTCGAATATCGATTCATCGACAGAAGAAGGGTATACCCTAACTAGACCGATGAAAAAGAAGATTAAAAAGGAGAAGGGTGATCACTTTTCTAAAGTAATAGAAGACCAGTTAAGTCCTCTGAAGGACATTCTCAGTAGCAAAGACAACCCCTACGTTCTTGACTACATGCAACTAAAGAGCCTCCTTGAAAGGACTTACGGTTCCTCCAATCCTGTCGGCATTATAAAGGAATATACCTCTGACCTATCTAAAAGTTTTGATTCTTCTTAATGATACGTATCCTTCTTTACACGGAAGATCCCTTAAAACTAAATTTACTAAATTACAAAAGGCACTAAAACCAGCGGTAGATGGATCTAATGACTCAAGTATGGAAATTCCAGTAAAAAGTGCCGACTTAGAAGGTGACAGTAATGTACTATCTTTGCTAAACTGTGATTCGTCGTAATTGTTGGAATATATATTTCTCGATTTTCAAAATTGTTTTTATTAATCACTTAAGTTTTTATGTTCTAAAATGACAGGAAGTTATAATTCTACATATTCCATCCTTCAATGGAATATCAATGGTTTTTACCAGCAAAAAGAGTTTCTCCAACTGCTTATTAATAAACATAATCCGATTGCAATCTGTCTGCAAGAGACAAATTTTAAAGACGATCTATTTGCACCTATTTCTAATAATTATTCTATCTTTTATAGAAATAGAGTAAATGTTCTACACGCTAGTGGAGGTGTGGCCATGTATATTCATAAAAAATTCAAAACTTCTGAAATTAAATTAAATTCTAACATCGAAGCCGTCGCTGTATCCGTTCTTCTTCCAATAGGTTCCATTACAATTTGTAACATCTACTTACCTAACCAGTACAAGCTCTCATCCACCGAGTTGTATAATTTAATCCATCTCAACTACCAAAACCGTTTTTAATCGCCGGAGATTTTAACTCTCACAACTATGCTTGGGGTTCTCATAAAAATGACGCCAGAGGTAATATTATTGAACAATTATTGGAAGATACTGATGTGGTTCTTTTAAATAAGAAGAAACCTACTCATTTCAACAGCAGTTATAAAGTTTTTAGTGCAATAGATCTTACTCTTTGTAGTGCGTCAGTTGCTCATCAGCTTGAATGGAGAACTGAGTCCGAATTGTATGGTAGTGACCACTTTCCGATCATTATTGACATTGGATCTAGAGATACATTTGATACGATTAATCAGAAATGGATTTTTGGTAAGGCCGATTGAGCAAAATTCCGACATGACATATCATTAATAATTGAGGAAATATTTAAGCCCACCTCTCATACACAAGAAGAAAGAACAATAGATGATGAAATTAGTTGTTTTACTAGTATAATTTTAGAAGCAGCAGTTAAAAATATACCGAAAACTTCAGGCAAAATCCGTAAAAGGCAAGTCCCATGGTGGGATGATGAATGCAAGGAGTCTCTACAAAAATTCAAAAAATCGTTCAATAAATATAAACGCCACCCAACTCAGATAAATTTTACTGAGTATAAAAAGTGTAGGTCGTATACGAGAACATTGTTTAAATTAAAGAAACGTAAGTCATGGAGTGATTTCATCTCCTCAATGACCAGCTCAAACTCCGTTGAATCGTGGAATAAAATAAAACAAATAAGAGGTATTAAATGTTCTACTAATATTTCTTGTCTTGTAAATAGTAACCGTAAAATAATCACACATCCAGATGAGATTGCCAATTTATTAGCCAACACCTTTGCTCAAAGTTCCAGTGATGCTAAATATAATGCGAAATGTTTAAAAATTAAAAATAATACTGAACTCAATATTAACGAAGTCACTGACGATGGAGCCAACACCTTAAATCATCCTCTTAATTCTACTATTCTTTACAGCGAGATCCAAAATGTCATTTCAAAATTACGTAATTCAAGTCCTGGACCTGACGGTATTTTTAATATATTTTTGAAGAATTTACCTAATAATGCCATACTATTTCTATTAGCCATTTATAACAGAATCTTATCACACGGTCTCTTTCCAGCCATTTGGAGGGAAGCTATTGTAGTTCCAGTTCCTAAACCAAATAAAGATCATAGTAAAGCAGAAAGTTATCGACCGATTGCATTACCTTCCACATTATGTAAACTTCTAGAAAGGATATTAAATAATCGGCTAGTTTGGTACTTAGACAACATTAGCTTTCTGTCTAAATTTCAAAGTGGATTCAGAAAAAATATATCTACTTTAGATCATCTTGTTAATCTACAAACCGACATATGTAATGCTTTTGAATCTGGTGAACACCTAATTGCAGTTGCATTGGATATGGAAAATGCATACGGTATGGTTTGGAAGTACAGAATTGTAAAGATATTAAGTGAAATTGGTGTTAATGGACCGATCCTAAACTTCATTTCAAATTTTTTACAAAACAGGGTCATAATGGTCAAGGCAAATGGAAGTCTGTCGAGAAAATTTGTTGTAGAAAATGGTGTTCCTCAAGGATCCGTTTTGAGTGTAACTTTATTTCTTGTTGCTATAAATGATATAACTAAATTAGTATCACCGCCAGTAAAATGCTACATATTTGCAGATGATGTGACTGTTACTATTAGAGGCAAAATCGTCCAAACAACTCAACACTGTTTACAGAAAACGCTGAGTGATATACAGAAATGGGCGTTGAATAACGGATTCAATATTTCACTGACTAAATCAGATTATATTATTTTCTCCCGAAAACACTCATCGGATGAACATACACAGCTTTTTATAGGTAACCATGAAATTAAACAGAAAAATGAAATTAGAATACTAGGTATGGTATTTGACGAGAAACTTACGTGGGTTTCTCACATTAAAAAACTTAAAGCCGACTGTTTACAACGAATGAATGTAATTAAATTACTTTCGTCATGCAGTTGGGGAGCTGATAAACGTATAATTTCAAATACTTACAGGGCTTTAATTAGAAACAAATTAGCTTATGGTTCGATTGTTTATGACTCTGCACAAAAATCAGTAAAAAATTCTTTAAACTCTATTCATACAACAAGTTTGCGTATGGCTCTGGGTGCGTTCAAGACCAGCCCGGTGGAAAGTATCATTGCCGAAAGCAATGACATACCGTTGTCATATCGCAGAAAATACTTATGTATCAAATTTGCAGTTAAAATATCTACAACACCGATGAACCCAGTATATAGTGCAATATCCATAGGAAACCAAACATCTACCAGAAAAAGAGCAAGATACCCGAAAGCTTTAGGTGATCGCGTGGACATCTACCTCAAGGAGTTAAATATACGTCTTCCAAATGTTTTTGAAGTTTGTCAACCCGATGAACCACCACGGATCCTAAAACTTCCAACACCTGATTTAAGTTTTAGTGTTCTTGGGAAACAAAACTGCCACTCTGCTGTCTTCAGGCCTCTGTTTCAAAAAATAACTGCCAGATTCAAAGACTACATGAGTGTTTACACAGACGGTTCACTTACAACTGAAGGTTGTGGCTGTGGAATCGTGTTTCCTGATTCAGAGATTCTTTACAAAATTAATAACGTATCTTCTATATTCTTTTGTGAAGCCTATGCTATTTATAAAACTCTGGAAATTGCATCTCAATCTCGAAATTCCAAATTTGTAATTTTTACCGATTCTAAAAGTGTTCTAGAAAGCATTTCTAATTCAAATACTAAAGAACCGATAATTCAAGAAATAGTTAGGCTTTTAGTGTCAAATACAAAAATTAATAACACAATTGAATTTGTATGGACCCCAGCACACGTTGGTATATCAGGAAACGAGAAGGCAGACAATGCCGCCAAAAAAGCTATAAAAGAAGTGTTTCATGATCATGCTGTCTCACATGTTGATTTGTCAAAATTTGTTCTCAAGACGACACAAGGAGTGTGGAACGATGAATGGAAAGGACATCGCAGTAAACTACACGACTTCAGGGAAAACACACATGACGTATTAATACCACAAAGTAGCAGACAAAATCAAGTACTTATAACACGCCTACGAATTGGGCATTCTAGTCTCACACCCAAATACCTTCTTCAAAAGACTGATGCACCGACCTGTTATTTTTGCAACGATACTACATTGACGATAATACACTTACTGATAAAATGTCCGGGATTACGTAATCTACGAGAAAAGTATAACTTAACACAAAATACGAAAATCATGCTGACTGACATCAAGAGTATACAGAATGTGGTTTTATACCTTACGGACTTACAGTTACACAATGTGTTTTAATCCAAATTTTGTTTACACAAGTGATTTTTAGTTCAAATTTTGTTCACTCAAGACATTTTAATTCAAATTTTGTTATGTAAATTTTGTTAATTTAAGATTGTTATGTAATAATTGTGGTCGCTAATGACTTTATTGTTGATTCGACCTTAAACAAACAAATAAAAAAAAATAATATAATTATTCAGTTGGAAAAATTAAAAATATCTTCAAGTTATTATAAAATATTGAGTTTATCAATAAAGGCCGACCATAATTTTTATTGTTTTGTTTGCCAGGTATAGTTTATTACTTGCTGGCACTGTGTGATTAAATGTTTGTTTTTCTAACAAACAATTATTGTTTGTTCTAATTGAATTTGTTCTACAATTGAATTTGTTCTCATTGTCCTAATATGTTTGTTCTTCCATAAAAGATAAGTTTTATTTTTTATCCTTTTTATTGGTATTCAGTTTAATTAATTTACTTGTGTCTTTTCCTTTTTAATTTCTTTATATCCTTTTTTTATTTTATGAGAATACTTCTATTTATTTTAATGGTACAATTCACCTCCTTATACGAATATATACATATGTAGCCCTATATAATATTCACAAAAACAGCCGTCAGTTAATCAGTTCTATTTAATTAGACTTAGTTTAACTTTTAGAATACAGATGCATATTTTTAGAACCGTAGCCCTTTGAGAAGATATAAAAATAGTAAGCAAGGTATTTTATTTAAAAATTCAATCCGATTTCACTCCTTCAGACAAAAAATTGAAAGAAAATATTAAAGTTTTACTTATCAACTCCTAAACGAAACTTACCAAATTTTAGCCCTCTAGGTGGTCGGAAAGTTAATAAATTAATGATGACTGAGACAGCGAGAACTTTTGAATTTATACACAGCGAATATTCATAACAAATAATTAATATTTTTTGTGTGTACTTTTTAAGCATAACAGCACCTTTACGTTATTAAAAATATGTTTTATTGCTTTGTAAAGTGAGTTCACAAGAAAAAGACTAAAATCAGATAAACATTTTTGCGATACTTCGTTTACTTATTCATACAAAGGAGTAAGTAAGGAATTCGTAGCACGTTGTATCGGAGCCTTGCCCGTGGGATTTGAGTACCACGTGCCAACGGATCTCACCCAACAACCCCCCTCCTGTTATCGTAACTTACCCTTCAAACACTTCCTTCTCCTAAGAGTGAATTCCGCTATTTTCACAACTCAGTACGTCTTCCTTTGTGAACCTGGCGTCTTTAGCTTTTCCGTAAACGTACTTGTATGCGTTGCTTCTAGCTCCTTAATTCTTAGTCTGTAGAGTACTATGCATTATATTCCTTACAGAAGCTGCTTGCTTCTCATGTTATTATACGTCCTTCTTGAGTTTGAACTAAACTATACGCTCGTTTTTACGCGCCATCTCACATTCTTAAATGATGAATAGAGCGCACTTCTTCCACGTTAATTTCTAATAAAACTGTGGTATTTTCTTAGTAGGTTAACATAAGATTCACGTTATTTATTGAACTTAAGTAAGCTTGTTAGTTTTCCTTCAACTTATATTGCTCTTCACTGACAGAAGTATTTTAGATTACTAAAAGAGATTTCTTAGTTTTCACATCAAATTCCTCAATTTATACAAAATTTCAGCAGTTCTTTTTTATGGTTTCGATGTTTTCAAACATAAAGATTGAATCAACGTGAAAATATAAACTATTTTTCCTGTTTTAATAAAAGTATAATATGCTTCGTTGCAACAGAAAAATTCAATCATGTGCAAAAATGCTAAAAACGTGCAAGTACAATTTTTTCATGATTCCTTTTTCACACTGTGTCTTCACCAAAAATATATCCATTTTCCGAGGGTGTTTAAACAGTACTGTAAACGTATATTTTTCAAGAAGCTTGTTGACGATCAATCTTTACCCAGGTTTGAGACCGTCAAGAACAGCCGATATGGTTTTTAAACTATTTATCAGTCATTCCAAGCGGTATTAATAAACCGGCTGTAAACGCAAATGGAACAACAAAGTCTTTTATATCCCTAGCAGTAATTTAATCACGTGACAGACTAGGAGAAGAAGAAGTCAAAACTCAAGTCGATAGGGCTGTAAGAATGGTTGCCTCCGACAGGTGTTTTGGAGAAACAAATGTACATTATGTGTAAACGAAGCAAAGTAAACATTTATAACACCTACATATGACAAGTTTTGTTGGACGTTGTCGAGACAGGAGCAGATATCGCTACAACTAAACGATTCAAACTTTTGAATTATTGTAGATAGTAAGGAAGTGAGCTAGTGTTAGTGGTCTGCTAAGAAGTGATTTTATAAAAGAGAACTTGGTATACATTCAAAGTAAGATAGGTTCTTACCCATCTTACAAAACCTTCATCGAGATCTTCAGTAACGGAGGTTTTGGAGAGTTAATGCGAAGAAAATGGATCCAAAGCGCCATGAAATTTGACTAAGTCGCAAATACCGGCAACCAAAGGACCTATGGGTTTACATTTTAACAGATTGGCGTTGGTTACAATGTATTGTTACAAAATGTATATGTAAATTAAAAGACTCAAAAAGACACATTATACTCGTATTTTAAAGCGGAAGAAAATATCATAATTAAATTACTAAAGTGATATTGATAGCCAGTACGTTGTATAGTTTTTTAAGGTAGCCGATATAAAATCCTTTTTTTTAAATTAAAACTTTTGAACAATACGATTCTGTTCAACTACCAAATGATTTAATTAAATGCTTCTACTACTACTTCTGTAGGAAAGTTAACGCTCTTAAGTTGATAAAATAATTTTTTGCGGCAGTGCAACGCCTAAAAATAAATCGGCTTTCAATCTTTACATAAATAACTTCAGTACAAAAAAACCGAAAAATTATTAAAACTAATAAGGCTAATAGTTGAAGAATATTACAAAAGTATTATTAAAAACATTACAAACAAATAATTTTTTAAATCATTTTAATGAAAGTGCGTTTCTTTCAATGAATAAGATTTTTTTAACAAGAGGAGAAAATATTCTAGGCTAATGAGAGATTTAAAATAATACAGTTTTAATGTAAAATACAAAAAACAAATTATATATTTTCGAACGAACAAAGATATAGATAGAGTCAAATACGATTTTTCATTCACTGAAAGAAAAGATGTTACTTCTCTAATTGGAAGTTCTTCAACAAATGAATGCCATCAAAGTCACAAAGTCAAAAGTCGATGTTTCTCATTTAGTAGATGTGGAAGTAAGGAGGTACTTTACCTGAAGTAAAAGAAAAATTGAGAAAAATTATAGCGCGATCTAAGATTTTTCATTTAGTCATTAATATAATATAGAGAGCATATTTCAATAAGAATTCAGTAGTAACAAATGAAAGCACTAAATGAGAAACTTAAAAGTCAAAAGATAAAATACGTGAATG
The DNA here is from genome assembly GCA_035578175.1 of Catonia carolina. Taxonomy (NCBI): domain Eukaryota; kingdom Metazoa; phylum Arthropoda; class Insecta; order Hemiptera; family Achilidae; genus Catonia; species Catonia carolina. The sequence continues at coordinate 91,975,535 of JAQMRL010000002.1, forward strand.
GAAAGAAATTAAACAAAAAAGACTCACGATGTCAATAATTTGTACATTTTATAAAATATAAAATAATAATTCTATCTCCTTCTGTATCAGAATTGATGAAAAATTTTAGCAGTTAAACAATTTCGTGTAATAGTACCTTTTATTACTTCAAATTAGATAAAACGGAAAACGTTTGATTTAATAAAATTTTCTTCAAATATGTTTAATTAATAACATATATCTTAATAATTCATTACAATTATTTAGTTTTACTGGTACCACATATGAATTTTACCTTAATAGAAAACTTAACTATAGTTAGAATCTACTGTCACCCGTTATTTTCCATTAAGGTTTTTTTGAAATTTATGTTGCTTCTACTGAATAACATTGCGCTGTCATAGATGTGATTAGATGTGATAGATGTGATGGATGTGAACTGGGGCTTTATCTTGACCACCGACTGAAGTGGAAGAAACACATTCTGATGAAACGAAAACAGTTGGACTTAACCTGAGAAACATGTTTTTGTTAACTAAGAGACGGTCACAACTATCAATCGATTCAAAACTGAAACTACACAAGAAAATGTTGTAGTCGGTTTTGACGTACGGGATAACTACAACTGTGAGAGACAACAAAAAATTCCAATATTGATATAATAGAACGTTTTCAGACAAAATCTTTGGAATACGAGCGATGTGTTTAACTTAATTAGCGGATTGGGTAATCATCAACCTTTGAAGTTCACCACAAAATTCTATTTTCTTTTCATATGATCTGTAATATTTATTAATAATTAAAAGATTATTATTAATACAATTTTTATTATTATGATTATATTATTAAAACATTATTATTATTATTATTATTAAATGGATGAAAATGTTTCATTTCGAGTTTTTCTGCGTAATCTCTATTACTTGTTGTTCTTAGATTTTTAAATGTAAGAACGGATTGTAGTTTTGGTGCCTAAATAATAATAAGAAAAACAATTTTAGTTTTTTTATAATGTAAATACTTCAATTAATTAGAATTGTAAATACAATTTGCACAAAGATTCAATTTTCTATTGTTCTTGAACGCTAGAATATAGGCTACAGCGTCAAGCAAAAAATGGTTAACCATAAAATCATTAAAATTATTTCAATTTACCTGTTAGTAATTTTTCGATTTTATAATTTTTTTATTATTTTGTCGTTCTGGGCTACCGTTTATTTTATTATCTTTTTGAAATTTAAAGGAAATCTTCTTGCAATGGTCTCGTGATATACAACCTATGTTTTGTAATTTTTAATGCACCACTAGTGAATATATGATGAATAAACATAAAATATATTTTTTAAAGTATTTAGAGAAGAACACCACTCTTCAGCTGGTAGGTCTTCAATTGATTTATTTTTCTTTAGATCAGATAAAATTTATGAAATAAAGTTTCATGTAAGTTTATTCATTTTTTTGAAATTTGTGGATTTATTTTGTGATTGCCACATTCCGAAATCTGTCAGCTTTAAGTCAAACCATATCTCTACTCTATCATCTCCGGAGTATTCTTTGTTGGTGGCCTGTAAATTCAGGGCTTTAAATTCAATGCTTTTGAAATTCGTTAGTCTGAACCCCAATCATAATGTACTATTTCCATATGTTTGTGTCTCTAATCAAACTTTTCGACGTTGCCGCGCTCTGGTGGTCAACAGACACAGTTGTTGTTGAATCGTCGTCGAGTACTGGTGTGTATTGTACGCTTAACCGCTAATTTACATTTTAAAGTGTTTAATTTGTTATTTATTGAAGTGACTTTTTTATGTTTAAAAACGCCTTTACGCATATCCGTTTCACGGTAAATAATTCGCTTCGTTACTTCTTTTTTACGCGCACCTTTTTACAGTCCACTAATACGCCGAAATTTATTTCTATTCATTCTTCCTAATCTCCTTTAAATTTACCTGCAGGTATTTTATTTAATTTTTTTATCCTTATGTGTTTGTCCAACCCTTTGATCCCATTCCTATCAGCAGATTACAACTGCAGTGGAAAGCACGTAAGTGAGATACTTTATTTTATTTCATTTTATTTTTTAATATATTTTCTGCATAAACTGTTGAGATTGAGTGATGAACGATTAGTTATTATAAATTTCGAACACGCACACGCACCATACTTTATATTATTAATTGCGAATGAATTACAATTTTTCGTAGCAAAATACTTTTGCTTGGTTTTTTGCTTTAATAATATATTTATTTAATGAACATAAATTTAAGTCTACTATTTAAATCAGATATATTTGTCAGTTTAAAATATAACGCATGATAACGTACGACCCATATTCCGTAACAAATTGAATATTTCATTCCGACTTTTTTAGTAACAGAAACTAGTTAACTAACATTCAAAATTTAACACAAAATTACCAAACCACATCAATCCTCCAATACAGCTTTTGTTAAAACAAAACTCAACACGTTGCCACCTACGAAGGAAATGGTGTAGAGAGACAAAACAAACGTTTTTTTATTAAGTTAAAAAAGCTATATATTGTGACACTTATTGCTAAGGTCCGTTTCGGGATCTAGGTTATTAAATAATTAATACGCTAAAGTTTACAAATTACAAATATTTATTAGACTAAAAGATTACAAAATAAATGATTAAACTAATTATAATTAAATAACACAATAAATGATTTAATAATTCACCTAAACTAAATAACAAACAATAAATAACTTAATAACTTACTTAGCCTACTTACAATCACTTGTATAGGTTACACTAACATACAACACAAACTGAATTAACAAAACTACACATTAACTTTACAATACACACACAACAAAGAGACGGTATAACAATCTTACTCGGATACGTAATCTGTTTACGCACCTCGACAATCAAACGGCAAAGATCACACGAATACTGACTGACCGCACTCGGAGTCTCTTTTTATACCTACTCATTCATAAAGATTGTTCTAGAATAAAGTAGTGAAATCTACTCAAGTACAAAAATAACTCTTTATTTATGAATACTAGAAAAATCTTGTTAATAGGTCAACAAAAAGTCTTTTGTAAATAGAAAACGTAAACAACCTGCCTCCCTCATAATAGCTGTACACAATACCTAACCTTTATGCTAGTTATTGCAACCCTTATGAATGAATAGACACTTTTATGGTTACAACTGTCATTTACAAAACTGATCTTATTGTGTAAGTTATTGTTATTTTATTATTTCTTAACTATGTTTATGAATGGAATTCTGGAAGATTCAAGAGCGATCCCGTCTTTTCTCTATCTTGTTACATTGCCCCCTTCTTAAGGCTGCTCGTCCCGAGTAGCCCCTAAGTACGGTGCCAATCGATCGAGATGAACTACCATCTTCTTAGTCCCTAGGCGTCGCTGTACTCGGTAGACCATGTCGTTGATGAGATCGAGGACAGCATACGGGCCTTCCCAGTGATTTTCCAGCTTAGGGCACCTTCCTTTCTTCCTTCTCGGTCTGTAGAGCCATACACGGTCACCAGGTTGAAATCCCGCGGAGTTAGCCATCAAGTCGTATCTTGCCTTCATTTGATCACTTGCTACTTGAAGATGTTGCCGTGCATACTCGTGGATTTCGTGGATACTTGCTACCAGTTCCGCGGTGTACTGTTGCGCTGGTTGTTCCTTGTCAGGCGAGGCGCCGAACAGCAGATCACAGGGCAACCGTAGTTCACGGCCGAACATCATCGTGGCGGGTGTCAAGCCGGTGGTTTCATGTATCGCCGCTCTGTAGGCCATCAAGAAAAGAGGAAGCTTCTGGTCCCAGTCTCGTTGGTTCTTGGAGACTACCTTGCGTAGATGCTCTTCAACTGTCTTGATGTAGCGCTCAACCATTCCATCCGATTGCGTGTGTAATCCTGTCGTCCTTGTCTTATGGACGCCCAAACGTTCCAGTACTTCTTGAAGTAGCTGCGATTCGAAGTTCCGCCCTTGATCACTGTGTAGCTCTTACGGTACTCCAAATCGCGTGAACAGCTCGTTCACTAAGGTTTCCGCCACAGTAGCCGCCTCTTGGTTCGGGATGGCGTATACTTCCGGCAACTTAGTGAAGTAATCCATGGACACTAACAGATACTTGTTTCCGCCGTCTGTCATGGGAAACGGACCAGCGATGTCGATGGCGATGCGCTCGAACGGAGCTCCCACATTGTACTGCCGCATTTGTCCTTTACTTCAAGTCCGGGGCCCTCGACTAGCCGCACAGGTGTCACACAACTTGCAGAAATTCTCGAAGTCGTCCCGTAAGTGGAGCCAGTAGTAGCGCTGACGAATTTTCTCCATAGTCTTCTTGACGCCGAGGTGTCCGCCTGAAGTGCCGCCGTGTAGTTCTGACATAACGTCCTTGGTCTTTGTGCGAGGAAGTACTAGCTGCGGGACGCGCTTACTGCCATCCACTGACTGCCACTCTCTACACAGCAAGCCGTCCCTCACGGAAAATGAGTCCCACTGCGCCCAGTAGCTTTTATATTCCGGGCTTCTCAAGCTGATATCTTCCCACGATGGTCGTTGGCCTGACTCCTTCTCGTTGATCAGGGGTCCTATATCCGGGTCCTGCCGCTGCTCCTCGCGAAGATCGTCGTCACTCCAGCCATCTGCCGCCACCGTCGTAATTATCCGTACCTCAGCCTCGTCACCTCGCTGCTCGATTTTCAGACAGTGCTTACAGTCCTGAGCACACGGCCTTCTTGACAAGGCGTCCGCGTTCGAGTGTTTTTTTCCGGGGCGATGCTCGGCTTTGTAGCTGTACTCCTGCAAGCGCTCGACCCAGCATGCGGTTTGGCCTTCCAAGTTCTTAAAGTTCAGAAGCCATGTCAGCGCTGAATGATCAGTCCGAAGTGTGAACTCCCTCCCGTACAGATATTTCCGGAGGTGTTCGATCGTCTTGACGACTGCCAACAGCTCACGCCTCGTCACGCAGTAGTTTCTCTCCGGTCGCGACAGAGTTCTGCTGAAATAGCCGATAACCTTCTCTTCGCCTCCTTGGACTTGAGAGAGTACGCCTCCGATTCCAACGTTGCTGGCATCCGTGTCGACGATAAAACGGTCTTCTGAGTTCGGGTAGCTCAGGATTGGCGCGGAGCATAATTTCTCTTTCAGCCTCTTAAAAGACTCTTCTTCTTCTCGTCCCCACTGATAGTTCTTCTTGTCCTTCGTCAGGCGTGTCAAAGGCTTCGCAATGTTGGAGAAGCCCTCAATGAACCGGCGGTTGTACGCGCACAGTCCTAGGAAACTTCGGACTTCATGCTTGTTTCGTGGTGTAGGCCACTCCTTTACGGCCTTCAGTTTGTCGGGGTCTGCGGCGACGCCTGCTGCTGATACGACATGGCCCAGGTACTGTACTTCTCGCCGAAACAGATTACATTTCTTCGGATTCAGCTTCAACCCGACACCTCGCAGCCGCTGGAACACTTTTCTTAGGTTTTGCAGATGTTCTTCTTCCGTGCGCCCTAGCACAATGATGTCGTCTAAATAGACGAGGCAGGATTCAAACGTCAATCCTCGTAGAACTGACTCCATCAACCTCTTGAAAGTGGCCGGCGCGTTGCATAGTCCAAACGGCATCACTGTGAACTGCCAAAGCCCTCGTCCAGTCGAAAACGCAGTCTTCTCCTTGTCTTCTGGATGAACCGCAACCTGCCAGTATCCACTTTTCAAGTCGAGTGTAGAGAACCATTTCGCTCCTTCAAGAGTGTCTAGTGTATCGTCAATCCGGGGAAGAGGAAAGCAGTCCTTCTTGGTTACATCATTTAACTTCCTGTAGTCAACACAGAATCGTAACTCGCCGTTCATCTTCTTTACTAGCACTACAGGTGACGACCAAAGGCTGTCGGACTCTTCGATGACGCCTTGCCTTCTCATGTCTTCCACCATCTTATCAACCTCTCCCTGTTTTGTTAACGGTAGTCGTCTCGGCGGCTGGCGTATCGGTTGAGCATCTCCAGTGTCGATTCGATGGTACACTTGATTAGTACGGCCGTATCCTTCTTCTTCGGTCGCGAATATGTCTTGGAAGTCCCTGATTAAGTTCTGAAGTCCCTTCCGTGTATTATCGCTGAGCTCAACGCCGGCTGCCGCCGTCAGTTGCTGTAGTTCCGGGTTCTTCCGGCGCCTTCCCTGATTTAGTGCTCTTGGCGGTTCAGATGTCCAAGTTACTGGTTCGCAGTTACCAAGAACGGTTCCCTTCGGTAGTACCTTATCCGAGGAATCCAAATTCGCTACCCGGACTGAGATCGTCTTGCTGTTCGGTACTACAGCTCGCCCGATGATCACTCCTTCCTTTCCGGTTATTTCACCAGCTTCCGTAACGCCGCTATTGGTGCCCAGATTCTTCGACAGTGTGGCCGTTACAATCCTTTCGCATCGGGCAGGTATCACTTCGTCCGCCTTTAGTAGAACTTCAGCTCTGCTGGGCTTGAGGCGAGGACTCCATAATGCTACTTCACACCACCCCATCTTCAGCAAGTGACGTCCTATATCTACTGCAGCGTCGTGCGATCTCAGTATGTCAAGCCCTAATATAAATTCGTCCACGATGTCGGCGACAAACACCCAGGCTTGTAGTTTGTAACACCCGAGTGTTATATTAACTAAGGCTTCGTCCTTAATAGGCAGTGTGCTGCCCGAAGCGGTCTGCACGGCGTACTTCTGGTTTACTTTCCTTCTCTTGCAGCGGGTCGCCTTGTCCGGCCGAATTACTGAAATAGAGGCCCCCGTGTCCACGGTAATAGAGCATGGCCTGCTATTTAATAGTCCGTCCGCGATGAGGCTGTCTGACCCTCCCAGTACGATGGCTAAACTGACGATAGCTGGAGGAGAAGAGATCTTCGGCGCCAGTGGTCTCCTCTTTTCGTTGTTTCCCTGGTCGGATGTCGGCTTGCAGTCTCTTCTCAGGTGGCCGGACTTCCCACATTGCCAGCACAGCTGCTTTTCGGTAGTCGGTGTCCGTCGACGGTTTTGACCCGGCGTGCTTCGGTTAGGCCGGGCTTCAAATCTATTTGAGCCGTTGTATTCGTCGGCAGTCACCCACCGTATTTTCGCTGGTGTTTTTGTAGATGCGGTGACAGCTTTTATACGCAGGGCCTGAGTGAGAGCCTCACTGAGTGTCTTATGGCCCTGGAGAATAAGGTATTTCTTCATTTCGGCGTCTCGAATCCCATTGCCGAAACACTGCGCCGCTTCTTCCTGCATAAACCCGACAGGCTGTTCTGGAAAAGCCTTCTGCGCGAGTTGTTCAATATCCAGGGCGAATTCTTGCAAGGTTTCGCCCGGCTTCTGTCTTCGTCCGCGTAACTCACACTTGTAGATGGCCGCCAAGTTATGCTCGCCGTATCGCCCTTCTAGTGCTGCGACGATTTCTTCGTACCCTGCGGTCGCCGGTACAGCGCGTAGAACTTCCGCTGCCTGGCCCTGTAGCGAAGTCATCAGTACTGTTGTTTTCTCTGCCGGTGAACATGTGTTGAAGTCGGCCGCTGCCTCGAACTGTCGTCGAAAGACTTGCCACGAAGAACTTCCGTCAAATTTCGGCGCTTTCACACTAATTCCGCGCCCGGATGATGTACTGTCGGCGTGAATTACCGGGCCGCGATATTCACTTGATTTCACTGTTTTAACAATGTCCTTAAACCTAATATCTATAGCCTTATCTATTTCTTCTAACCTAGTGTCCATTAATTCGTTATTTTCTTTTAACCTAGATTCTATAAATTTTACAACACTATTTCTAACTTCCTTAACATTTTCATCTAACTTAGATTCTAAAGATTCTACATTTTCTTGTAACTTAAATTCTACTGAATCTACCCTATTATTTAAGCTATCTACATTATCTCTAATTTTTCCTAACTCTACTTTTAATTCTGTCTTTATCTCATCATTATCTGACTGAATTTTATCATCAATTGCCTGTATTTTATCATTAATTTCCTCATTTCCATCTTTAATTGCCTGTACGTTATTATTGGTTTTTTCATTACTTCCCTTAATCTCATTTAACATATCCATTAATAAAGTCATGTCTACAGAACTCGCCATTTTGACTAACAATTATTTACAATTAATTACAAAAAAAAAAAATAGTAACTTGTACAGACACAAAAATTAATTACAGAAAGCAAAATAGAACTATTTTATGAAACAGTTTTATAGCGACGATAAGAGATTCTACAGACTAAATAAACTTACTACATACACAAAACTTTAAACGCTAAATTTAAAAAACACACAACACTAATTTACTATACGATAATTTTAAAACACTTAACTGAATTTAGATTTTACTTACAATCATCCAAAAACACTAGATCCCGCACTTCTGACACCAGTGTGACACTTATTGCTAAGGTCCGTTTCGGGATCTAGGTTATTAAATAATTAATACGCTAAAGTTTACAAACTACAAATATTTATTAGACTAAAAGATTACAAAATAAATGATTAAACTAATTATAATTAAATAACACAATAAATGATTTAATAACTCACCTAAACTAAATAACAAACAATAAATAACTTAATAACTTACTTAGCCTACTTACAATCACTTGTATAGGTTACACTAACATACAACGCAAACTGAATTCACAAAACTACACATTAACTTAACAATACACACACAACAAAGAGACGGTATAACAATCTTACTCGGATACGTAATCTGTTTACGCACCTCGACAATCAAACGGCAAAGATCACACGAATACTGACTGACCGCACTCGGGGTCTCTTTTTATACCTACTCATTCATAAAGATTGTTCCAGAATAAAGTAGTGAAATCTACTCAAGTACAAAAATAACTCTTTATTTATGAATACTAGAAAAATCTTGTTAATAGGTCAACAAAAAGTCTTTTGTAAATAGAAAACGTAAACAACCTGCCTCCCTCATAATAGCTGTACACAATACCTAACCTTTATGATAGTTATTGCAACCCTTATGAATGAATAGACACTTTTATGGTTACAACTGTCATTTACAAAACTGATCTTATTGTGTAAGTTATTGTTATTTTATTATTTCTTAACTATGTTTATGAATGGAATTCTGGAAGATTCGTGAGCGATCCCGTCTTTTCTCGATCTTGTTACAATATTTTTAGCGTAGGTACCTAAAAATTTTGTCAAATTTTTTTTAGATAGTTTCACTTTTGCATTGCATTGTTACGTTCTTGTTACTCATGTTAATAATTTCTTAATACTTCCTATGGTTTATCGTACAGTATTTCGTTTAAATTTTTAAATTTTACCCCACTTTATATTCTTGTTTTAGGCCATATATATCTAGATATTTATTGCCCATAACAGGCAGGTGAAGTGTTAAATTATTTGCACTCGATTTTCTAGTTTCAGGGCTACAAAAATAGTTCTGTTTGTTATCAAATGGTCAGCCAGTTACATTGCTGAAGCATTTAAGAACAGAGGAGGTAGAGGTGTAAAAAAGACTAGTCAGAGTTATCTCCTCCGAGAGTAATGAATTTCATTATACAGCCAGACCCTGTAGTGATTGAAATGAAGGTGTCATTTGCAGGGTGGAAATTAGATGCTTCTTGGAGGGCTGGGCATGCTGATAAGCATAATTTTCTACTCAGTAAGGAAGAAATTGGTAAATCACCTTACTTACCTTACTTAGTAAAGCCTCTAGAGATTCATATCAGCATTTCGGCTGATGACCTTAACAACAGGTACTTATTAAACATTTTACCATATAGCCTGCCCACCGTTTAAAGAATCTTTTGTTTTATTTATTGTAAATGAAAATATTAAAATCACCAGAACGGTCAAAGAGTAAGCAAAAATACTTAGCGAATGAGTAACGTTCCGTGGTAGTATCACATTGTCAGCACGTTATAATATTTTAAATGACAATTTACGCATTTATTTTTTCAGAGACATTTTTATTCAGGAAATCTATTCCATTAAAATTGTTATGACATACAGAGGAGGTCTCTGGAATAAATAAATCAGTAAATGTGTACTTTTTTAATATTATAACGATCTGACAATTTGGTGACAACAGAAAAGTGCTACTTATTTGGTAATTGTTCTTACTTTTTCTTTGACAGTTCTTGTGGTAGTTTTAAATAATTTAGTTTCATTTAAACATTTTTAATGTTTGTTCTTTTTTATGTTATTAATTGTATTTTATTCTTAAATTCTCGAATTACCATTAGGAGTTTATTCTTTAAAGAAATGTTGATGATTTTTCACGTTATTTGTTTATTTAATTATTTTTTCAAAATTTTGTATGGTTACACTATATATTGTTACAGTATATTATAATACTGTATATTGTACAGTTTCTAAATAGTATAATTGAAGTCAAATTTTTTTAAATATTTTATTTGTACTCCAGTTCAATTGGATGAAATATTGCCTCAAAAATTGACGTGAAATATTTAGGTTTACACCTAGACAAGAGATTAACATGGAAGAAACACATTACGATGAAACGCAAAGAATTAGACGTAAAACTTAATACAACGTTCTGGTTACTTAACTGAAAGTCATCTCTTTCATTGGAAGACAAAATAGTAATGCGCAAATCTAACCTCAGCCCTGTCTGAATATACGGCCTTCAACTATGGAGGACTACTAGTTACAGTAATATAGATATTATTCAAAGGTTTCAGAATAAAGTATTAAGAAATTTGGTAAATGCTCCTTGGTATAGAAGAAATACTGAAGTCCATGAGTACTTAAACGTTCCATTTGTTAAAAAATGAATACGAAGACTCAGTGAAAAATATCTCGTTAAATTTTCAAAAGATATAAATCATTTGGCTCTAAATTTACTAGATAACAGTCAAACCACTAGCCTTTGAAACGACATCATGTCTTGGATCTCCGTGACAGATTATAAAGATATAAAAACAAAAAAAAATTAACAAACTAAAATAATTAAACAAAAAATTACAAAATAATTGACATTGATATCTAATAGGCTACATATTTTGTTAATACAAATGATTTTTAACAGCAATTTAGATAAAAAACAAGTTAAATTGCATAAAAATATACATTTATTTTTAGTTAATTTTTTATGAAATGCTTTAATAGAAGCCATCTTATTCTTTGTTATTTAGTATTAACTTATATCTTTCACATGTAGTAGCTTCTTACTGATTGTGTATAGAAATTAATAAATAGAAAAAAATTTAATTCATTTAGATTTAATTAATTAATTTAATTTATTAATAATTAATTTGATTTAATTTATTTAGATCTTTTAATGATTATTGAAAGAAACAGGTTGGCCAACTACAGTGTTAAAATAAATTGGTTTTTAATATACGATTTATGTATTTTTATATGTACAATATCACTTTTGTTTGGGGGTGGGGAGGGTCACTGACACATAAAGCTTTATTTATTTTTACTTTTAGTAGTTGAAGATCATTTATACCTTCTCGTTATATAACAAAAATGTGATGTAGATTTTGTAGTTCATTAAAAATAGTACACTATGAATTCTTTAAAATGAACCTCCCGCATACCCTCAAGGAATAACCGAAGAGATATTTGTTTGCAGTTAACACGGACTGAAAATAGCAGGACACGGAATGGCCGGCGCCCTCATCTTCGGTAAGAGCCTGAGGATGACACGCAAAACATTTGTACAGCCGGTATAGAGTTCTCTTCTTCAACTTGTGTATTCTTTCTTTTAAGAAAATCACTCTTTGAATTGTCAATGATAAAATAAAAGGAAATCAAATGTGTTCGCGTCCAGTCAACTCGTTCTTAAGTACTCTTATAACACGTTTACACTCTTCAGCAAGTATTTCTATTCTAAGTCATCAAACATCATATCACAAGGTGTAAAATATTTTAACGGTCACATCTGTTTGCATGATTGCTCACTTGCTTGATAAAAATTTCGTAGTTTGCGTGCAGAAGTGTATTTTTTATTAATGCTATAATTTGCATAAGAAAACCATTGAAGTGTAGGATAAAATACAATGTGTGACAGACGTGGTTCGCAAGTTTCGGGAATACAAACTTACATAATAATAATAATAATAATAATAATAATAATAATAATAATAATAATAATAATTTTTTTTTGATGGCCTCCACTCACCCCTTACAGCCATCCCAACCTCCATGTAGGTGACTAACAGGGAAGCGGGGACGACCTACATGAGCAGAACAAGTGCAGCAACAGAGAGAAATCCTTGAAACGTTGCACTTACCTATCGGGACGTAAAAACAAGGGACGTCAAAGGAAACGTCAAAAGAAAAACACTAACTCTAATAATATTAATAATAATAATAATAATAATAATAATAATAACAACAATAATAACAACAACAACAATAATAATAATAATAATAATAATAATAATAATAATAATAATAATAATAATAATAGCCTAATAATAATAGTAGTAATAGTAGTAATAATAATAATATATTTTCAATTTGTATTATCTCCAAAACAAAAATTCTCAATTATTGAAAAGTAAAAGTAACAGTTATATAATTTTTTCCTAACCGTATAATACAGTAGTTGCTTTGCTTTGTAATTAATGCGTTATAAAGGGTCTGAGTACTTTATTTCTTTTAGAATACGTTGTAACTGTATTAAAGGATGGTTATATGAAGACAAATGAAAAACAGTAAAAAATATTTATGTTGATTTTAATTATAATTTTTATTACAATTGAAGAGCTGAGTGGATGAAAGTACTTAGTATTTTTTTTAAATTTAATTTACTTTGTTTTAAAAAAATAGTGGAACAGTGTACTATTACGTACCTTTAAGTTTTATGGTGAATAAAGTTGTTACAATCACTTGACGTTTTCTTTGACCCGAATGCATTGCAATCTAACAAATATTTTCTTTTAGTTTTAGTTTAGTTGAGGGTAGGCTACTGATAATAAATTTTAAATTTTTACTGACAAATATTTTGATACTATAATTAAAAATCGTTCGTAAATAAGCTTGTAATATGACAAATTTGCTGGACACCTGGAGTTGTTTATTTTTGAGTCTATTGAAATAAAAATAAACATCTCCAGCTGATTAAAATAAATACTTTAAAAATTATCCAATTTACATTAACAAAAATATTTTAAAAGAATTATTTATTTGGTTACTAGGCAACTAAGAAGAAGAAAAGATTTTGTAAAATTATTTTAATGGGGGACTGGACGCCAAACCAAACGAGTGGTCCCTCATTCAGTCTTAACAAATACTAATAAATATATAATTAATAGTAAATGAAATAAAATGGACGGTGCGTGGTCTTGTACGCGTGATTGAATAGAAAATGTTGTAATGATTGGGACGGAGAAAGAATCAATGTGATTGTGAATGTAAAGAATACTGTTGTTTTTAAAATGAATTTACAAATAGTTTAAATGAGATAATTTAGTATTTTTTCAAGCTTCACGTGTTAAAAACGTAAATTTGAATGGTTGACTTGCTGTTAATGAATTTTGAAAGTAATTTTATTTGATTATTAAGTGTTAAATGTTTTGTTTCAATGATACCGCCAAGTAGGCCTAAGTCTACAGTCTACAGTTAAGCTTAAATAACAAAATTCCCTGTGGTAGGCCTATTGCATTATTGTCTAGGTACAGGGGTGTACAGTTATACAGGGGTTTCTTCTTAAATAATAAATAAACGCGTATTTTATTAGATCGCCAAATGTACAAACATGAAATGCAAACGATCGGGTGTTATGAAAACGTCAACGGTCACAAAAACTAAATTTCGGGAAAATAGAAAATACTGTTTTTCTGACATACTAAAAGTGTTACGCTAATGATATTTTTCATGAAATTACTACATAGAAAGCTATTTTATGTAGCCCATTAAATAATTTTAAACTTTCCAGTCTGTAGAGTGTGCGATACGTCCGGCATATTAATTCAAAAATAGCAACCTCTTCGTAGGGCACCCGGTACATTATTCTTTGTCTTTAATTTTTATTACGGTACTGTAGGCTATATTGAGCTGCACAATTTCTGTATATAATAATTATTTAAATGGCGATGGGGAATTTTACTTTATGGAGAAGAGGTACCCAATAGTACATTCTCTGTTTAAAACTACGAATGTTGTCCGTTATTCAGACTAGCAGGTCTCTACTCCATTTTCGCTTTCGACGTCGCACAGCTGGAAAGTTCCTTGTAGCTGTTTCTATATTATTCTAAAGTTTATTTTGATACTGTTTTTTGGTGGATTTTTTTCTATTTTTCAGGATATTATTTTTTGTACCAATGTGGTCTTCGAACTGTGCAGATTATGGATGAATATTTTTTCTTAGTATGATTAATATTGGATGTTTTATTAAATAAAAATATTTTGGTGTGCTGTATTAAGCAGCAGTGCTTAAATAAATAAATACTTTTATCTTTTATATATATGAGGGACCGCATGAAAGTAGTTTAATCATCAGGTTCCATCGATAATCAAAATCAAGTAAAAATTATACATTGAAGTGTGTAGGACCTACGTAGGTTGTTTATTACTTATAGATAACTAATAAAAATATATATTTTACAAAATTTATTTATAAAAATCTAGATATTCATAATTCTTAATATTAAAGTACAACAAAGTACTTTATTATGTACGTATTTGTATTTTCATCATATATTTTAAAAAGTTTCTACTATTTAAAAAATATCTATTGTCTGTTTAACAGGTAATTATTTTTTCTGAAACCCGTGTCTTAATTGTTACAAGAAATACACAATTTTTACACAGAAGTTTTGCAAGTTTGTTCGGTTTTATGAAAACTTTTATAGCTCAAATTTAAAAAAAAATCACTTTTTTCTTTAACATCAGTATTATTTACAGTTCACTTAACTTTACTTCTTCTTTTATTATGAAAAAATTCAAAATTGTAAATTACTAAAAACTTCTTGATGAGTAATGTTGGATTCTTAAAAATATTAGCTATTTTGTAAAAAAATTGAAAATTAAAAGTTAGGTTGAATATTATAACTTAGTAAAAATAATAATAAAATAGGCCAACTAATAAAAATAATAACTTTTGTAATTGCTTGGTAAATTGTGTTATCTTTATTTTATTTTGTAATTACTTAGGGCACTTTAGATAGAAGCATTTTTTTTAGTAAAAAAAATTAACGACTTCCATTGTAGATATTATTGTACACTTTAATTTATGATATTAGGCGAGCCATCCCTTCCCACAGGTAGATGTTAAGAGAGTTGTTAGTAATTAAATGTATTTCCATTGTATTGATAAAACAATCAGTTAAACACAACTTTTTTTTACGTTTCATGGCTTCATTCTCTACTTTTCACACCTTTATTCACCTCGTCCTTAAATTTTAAAACAAAATTTACGTCTTTCTCCGTTTTATAAAAAAAAAAAATTGGACATCGTCAGGACCCAAGAAAAAACCCTTCATCGCTTATAACCTAACGATTACACGGAAGCAACGCTCCTGAGTGCTGTCTTTTTCAAGAAATGTTCTAACATTTTCAGCACATTTGCTGAAAGTTTTTGCTAAACTGTTTGTAAATAATTCTTAACTAATAAAAAAAAGTTTGTGTCTCAATTCAAAAACATTATGATATGTTTTAGAAAAAATGTGAGTAAATCTTTCAAAATTCATTTAGTAGGTATGTCTAAAAAGCACAATGGATGGTTCAGTGAAAAAATTAAATTGGCCTTATTATGTTTTACGGTGGTTTGATTGTTTATGGTACAGTTGGTAGGGCTTATTGTTTACCATATACTGTACTATCATTTTTTTCTTTTGGCGTCGTATATGAATGAACGTACTGGTCGGTGAAAAGGGTGATAGATGAGACGAAGGGGACTTAGATCATTATTCACGAACAGACATCATTCTACCTCCTTCTCCTACTTTCTTCTTCCATATTTTCCGATTCTCTATCGTTCCGTTTTCGTTCCGACCTAGTCCCGTCACTAACACTATACTACACCCGGTGGGTGGTATAAAATTCCAGTTTTTTTCCACATTCTACCTCCACCCATATTTAAAGCAGAATAATTAATTAGCAACTGTTCGTATATCAACAATGTTGTAAAGCGTTCTAAAACTGAAAACAATGGTGTCACGTTCAGTTAGTTACAGATACAAACGATTCTCAGTTTAGTAAAAATTGTATTTATTGCAAAATGTTTCACTTAATGAAAACCACTGAAAATAAGTAGTTTTATTGAAAAAACTTACAGAAAAGACTCCTATATTTTATATTAAGGTTAAAAAATTAAGTATGGTCTTATATTAATTAAATTGCTAAAGTAGTTATGATAATTTATTGATTATTATTATTATTTTATAAAAAAAAGATTTAAAAGAATAGCACCAGCAAAAACTCGAGGTTGAGCTTTTACAAAACAATAGCAGTGATGACCCTACACTACGGCAGTGAAACTTGGGTGCTATCAAAGCGAGAGGAGAGTAGATTGCAAGCATCTGAAATGAAATTGTTCAACATACGTATGGTTATAGTAGAGAAGATCTTTACAGGAATACTGAGATAAGTAAAGAACTCAACACCTTCTCTATACGAGGTGTGGCTATTAAATAACGAGACTGACGTTATAAAAAATTTAATTTTAATTTTATACATAGTCACTTATTGTCACCTTTAATATACACTCCTTCTCTTTCCCTACAACGCTCCATGCGAATTTTCCACTGTTGGAAACAGTGCTGGAAGTCATCTTTTGTCAGCTCCTTCAGGACACGTGCCGCTTTCTCTTTTACAGCTTCCACTGACTCAAATCTTGTCCTTTTCAATCAGATTTTACCTTAGGGAACAGGTAGAAGTCACATTGTGCAAGATCTGGTGAATAAGGTGGAAGTTCTAACACTGAGATGCTGTACTTGGCTAGGAACCTCTTGACAGATAACGCGGAATGAGATGGCGCATTGTCTTGGTAGAGAACCTACGATTTGTCCTTACACATTTTGGGGCGTTTTTCCTTACTCTTTGACGTATTTTAGAGAGTACCTCCAGGTAGTAATTATGGTTAATTATTTATCCTTCAGGAACCCAGTGAAGGTAGCCTACACAATCTTATGGATTTAAAAAAAACAATCATCATTGCTTTAAATTTTGACTTGCTCATTCGAGCTTTTTTGGCTCTCGGTGAATTTCGGCTCTTCCAGTGCATGGATTGGCGCTTCATTTCCGGATCATAAGTAAAAACCACGTTTCATCACATGTTATTATCTGCTACCTGTTCCGTAAGGTGAAATCTGCATTAAAAGGGACAAGATTTGAGTCTGTGAAAGCTAAAAAAAGAGAAAGCGGCACGTGTCCTGAAGGAGCTGACAAAAGATGACTTCCACCACTGTTTCCAACAATGGAAAATTCGCATGGAGCGTTGTAGGGACAGAGAAGGAGTGTATATTGAAGGTGACAATAAGTGATTATGTATAAAATTAAAATAAATTTTTTTACAACGCCAGTCTCGTTATTTAATAGCCACACCTCGTATACGACAGGACATCTCAGAACAGAATGCAGTGGTTAGAGCTTGTGAACAGAATGAGAGAGGCTAGAATACCTAAACAAACACTATGGTATAAACCGTAGGGAAAGAGAGAATAATGACGCCCGAGAAAGAGTTGGGCAGATTTGAGAGTTTCGGAAGAGGTGACATGCCTAATCCTTGAAAGGCAGAAGAAGAAGAAGATTTATCTTCCATCATGATTAACCAGTAATGTTGAAGATTATAACTTTGCTCTCTGGCTATGGTCTAAATGGTTTTTTTTCTAGATGCCTTTAAATACCAACGTTAAGGTATAAGTATTCACTTATTTCTTTGGCAATCATACAGAAATCCTTTATTACAAAACTGCTGCTCTAAATAGTTTCGTAAATGAACCACGATACCACTTGCAGGTTTAATAACCAAGGCGTTCCTCGTTTCCTTATTCCCTTCTCTCGAGCTATTTTTTCATGAGCATTCAACTGTAGGCCTAGATGCTATATCTGTCTCCATATAACAAGTCCAACAATATCTAGTTTTCATTTCTTGGTAGAGTTAATCTTTAAATGTACGATGTAAAATTTCCTAATTCGTATTTTTTTCCGTGTATAATATCCTTACCCAACGCCCATATATTCATACGTAATTTGAAGGCTTGAATTTGTTTATTTCTCGTTTCATTAGAGCCCAAACAAAAGTCTCCATGCAAAAGAAAAACCGATTATCTCACGAATCTGAATAGGACTCCTGGTTTTAACAAATTCTCCATCTTTATAAAGGCCTACATCGCCATTCCTATCTGCATAACCATTTGCAAAGTATGATTGTTGTACGCAAGTACGTTTTATCTCTTTTAATGTTAATGTTATTTATTTTTAAGTTTGCTAGGTTATTAATAGTTTTGGATATGACTATGAATCATGCTAAGTTAATGCTTAAGTTTAAGTTTACTTTTAGACCTATATTTAAACCATATGATCTTTTCACTCTTTTTAGCTGTTTTATCACCATTTGAAGATATGATATTTTTTGCTGTTATTACTGCATCATCTGTGTATATGCGTTAAAGTAATATTTCATTATTCCAACCTCAAATCTCCATTATAAAAACAAGTTACCGATATCATGAAGTAAAACAAAATAATTAATTTTCTTCATAGTAAGCTGAGCAACTACGATCTAAATACAACTACATACTCAACATTTCAAGTTTCAAGGACTTACAGTTCTGCAGATTTTGTGATGAGTAAGCGAATGAGTAGGTCAAGCTTTTTTTCGTATTCGTAGAAACTGTGAATAAATCATTATGTAAAAATACAATGTGATGAGTTTATTTTATTTTGAAAATAAACTAATAATTTTCAAGAAGGAAGACATACAATTTCCTGTATTTCGTGCGATAAATTACTGGAGACTCTGCACTATAATAAAACGTATGTCTTTTAAAATAGTAACTTATTTTACTTTATACAAAGACAACGTTTAAATAGTGTTAAGAAGAATTCCAAGCGTGAAACTTTTAATGAGAAACTAGAATTATTTGAGTGAATAAGAATTTCCCTTAGCAGAATATGGGAAATAAAAAGAGAAAGAGAATTGTAAATAACACTGGAAGAAAGAAACAAAAAATACCTAATAGAAAAAGACTCGTGATAATATTTTACCTGAAGTACTTAGTTTCTAAGAAATCCATTTTTCCTCGAAACATTCGCAAATGAGACCGCTTTAGAACATCGTTGAAAAAACTGTTCTGTATATTGGGGAAAAAGGTGTAAATTAAAATAAATATAAAATTAGATTTCTTCACTAAGAATAATTAAAACTGAAAATATATTTTTATTTATTTTTCACAGCAGATACATCGAACTTTCCTGTAATTTATATATATAAATTTTCTTTTATTTGTACATACATTTTTTATAAATTATTTAATTACTACAATTTGTCCTGTTAGTTACAATTCAATGTAAGTATCTGCGTAAAAATGACAATTGTTGGTGAAATAACTACAAGTGGAACATTTATATCTGTCTTTACTAAAAGTCGACAACTTTACGCGTTAAACTTTGTATACAAGCACACATAAAACAAGGCATAAGTAGGAAAGTTTGGATTCTTTTACAGCAGTTAAGAATGTTTGAAAATGCGTGTGTTATCTTTGGATTGAAGTTCGACAGTTTTAAGGGTATGTAGTAAAGAAATGCTTTGTGAATAACTCATGAATAAACTTTTAAAAAATAAGTTCAGAATTTGTTAAATTAAATTAATGTAAATTAACGTGCAATTAAATTATACTTGAAGACCGCCTCCGTGGCCTAGTGGTTATTGTGCTATACCGCAAAGCGAAAAGTATCGGGTTTGATTTGCGGCTTCAATCTGGAAAATTATTATTTACTCAAAAAACCCACTTTTCCTATTTTAGCTTAAAAATGAGAACTAGATATTTGAAAACTGTCGGTAAAAATAAAATTATTTTTTTATATTATTCTAGTACTAGATAAACTGGATGATGAATTAAGTAACATTTTGTTAATAAATACAGAACAAAATAAACCCCTCTTAAAAACATTAATTAAATTTAAAAACCTTTAAGAATTAAAATCTTATCAGATGCATGCATTTCATATACAGATTACGGGGAATTAAAAACTAGAACTCGAGATTACTCTAGAAGAAAGTAGAGAAAACTTAATATAAAAATACTTGTAACAATATTTTAACAGGAATTTGTGGTTTTCAAGAAACTAACTGTATCTAGTATACACTTTTTCTACAACAAAAACTTTGGTATAGGCCTACTCTTCAACGTTATGAAATTTGTGTACTTTATGCTATAATTTATAATGTAAGGTAGATATAATAGTAATGGTGAATTTTTGTTTATTTATTATTTTTTATGTACTCGTACTTTAAAAAATATAACCAGATTTTTGTATGTATTTTTCCTATTACCATTTTGCCCTACAGAGATATATTGTTTTAAGACATTTGGGATGTAAGTTTCTATGGCAACAACATTGGGATGTTTGTATGGAAACAATAAAGTAATGTTGTAGAAAGCAACACTGGTGTAGAAAGAAACTCGATGAAAGTATTTAAATTTTGTTAACAAGATTTTCTCATTAATTCTTTATTTACAACTGTAAAATGTTACAACAAGCAAATGTGATGATTATCGTGATTATGTAAATGACATGATAGGCATGAGAGGGGTAGGGCTTCCATTGGTGCCTCCCCAAGAATGAAATGTGTTTATCAAATTAGCATGTCTCTACTCCAGCGTCTTTTAAGGCGTCTAGGAGGATTGTCAGGTAAATGGACGGAGGAAAGTGAACGCACCAGGGGGTTCTCGTGATCGTGTGACTTGTCGTGAAAGCGTTTGTATAGGTATTCAATGGAATTTTGTACAAGTGGTGTTTTCAAATCTGTATGTAAGGTTTTGTTGCTAACGTAAAGAGGTGCTTTTGCTATAAGGCGTAATGTTTTTGACTGGAATGCTTGAATTCGTTGCAAGTTAGAGGGTTTGGTTGAACCGTAGATTTGGGATCCGTAGGTCAAGAAACGAGAAAATAGTAACAAGAAACGAAAAAATAGTGAAATACAGTAAAAACAAGCGTAAACTCGTAATTCTTGCGACTTATTACTAATTCCCCAAGTTACATATCCAAAAAATCATGATACGATGACTTGCGCGTCCCTTACATCGACGATATATTTCTAAAATTGTACAAAAGTTTCCCAATCCCCTTACACACAACATACGATTCTTCAGATCTATCACCACACCAAAACGACTGAAACACTGATGGAGTAGAGATATTATTACACACAACACTAGTTGTACAAATTTATTTGTCCTACCTATTGTCATTATCACAATATTTTTGTCCGTATTCTCCCTACCATCAGATTTAACACAACGAATACATTTTTATAGCCGATTAATATAAAAAACAAATCTTACAAGTTTAGAGGAAATTTACTTTGAATAAATATTTCCGTACTGGTATGCGTGTATATAAACATTAATTTGTTATTGTATGTTTATACGAGCCACGTCGCTAATTAATTTTTGCTACATGCGTGACCGATTAGTTATACTCCGTTTTACGAGCCTTATAAAAAAACGCTAACGTATGTATGGAAGTTTGTAACATTTATGATCTGCATGCATTTGATAAAATGAAAGCAAAAATGAGATTTATTCATATTATTATCTAACGTTAATAATCTTAATATAATATACGGGTATTAACCTTTATGCTTGTTTTAGAGTAAGGGTAATAAGCGAAAATTGTATAATCATGTAATTAATATAAATGACACTTGTTAAATGACACCCAATTTTTATTAAAAATAATGCAAAATAGGCTTACTTGATTAAATATTTCCTTTGGAAATGGTGTAATGAGTAAACTAAGTTTGCATGCAGAAAAATTTTCAAATAAAAATAATTTTATGCAAATATGGGTAATAAATATCCAAATATGTTTCAAGGCTAAAAATCAAAAAATAAATTACTATATATTGTTAATTTAAATGTCACCACTGACTGATTCATGTAATCGTTAATCAGATAAATTTCTGATCATCTAATGAGCTAAAATTTGAGACATTTTGCTACTTAGGGATTAAACAGAAAAACTAAAATACCTACATATCGATAAATCGCGAAATAGTGGTAAAGAAGAGGTGACTGTGCTGAAAAATACCATTCATGTATAATTTAGGCAGGGATACAGTTATATAAATCTGTGTGCGTAGGGAACTTCCTTTTTTTTTAGCTTTTATTTGTAATCGGGAGCTGTACTTTATTGACAACCACCAAATCTGATCGCTGCTTTTTGCTTTATTTTTTGACGTGATTTGGCATAAGTTTTTGAACAGGGCTCCGCAGTGGAGTTGTTTAGAAATGGCTGTCAGCTGGTCACCATACAAAGTTGCTTGCCAAACTAGTGTTACTTAACAAATAATAGCGACTTTCTACCAGCTGACTGACTGGGCTGGCCCGAAGGCCACTCTCAAAATGACACTAAAAACGTAGGTAACCAGATAATTATAAAAAGTGTAATGTGGAATAAAATCGAGAAAATCCGAAAAAAACAACAAACCAATTCTTATAATCTAATCTTCTGAGTAAAATAAGCGAGATACAATAAATTGTCTTTTTTAACAAAGTGTATTCTTTTGCAATCGGTTTCTTTTTAATGTAAATAGAAACTTTAAGCAAAGACGATAAAAGCCTGATTAAAAACTCGCTTAGATTGAAAATATAAAACAAAGTCAGTATTGTGTTTGAAAAATACTAAGCTCTGAACAAAAGCTTGAACTAAACTTGACTCTAAACTGTGCTTTAATATCTTGAAACATGAAGTATAGAAGCTGAAGATGACCATGACTATGATGGTGATGATAATGATGCCGTAAATGATATGGCGATTATTAGTAGTAGAAAACTTCTGTATTAAAATTTATCTTAAGCTTAAAATATTCTGTAAAGGCAGACTATTAAAGGCAAAAACCTTGTTAGACATCTAAAATAAATTTTCTGAGATATTTCTTGTTTAAACTCGCAACAATATTGCTCACGAAAATTTTCCCAACATGCCATTATCGTTAATTTTAAATATAAAAAAATAATTAGTATTTTGCCTTTTTAAATTATTGGAAAATTTAAAATGCTGTTTCAGAGAAAATACACTGACACTAGTTTCCTGCCTTTTGTGTACAGAGACAAAATTTGTTTGTTGTTTCTTATTTCCTGCATGCAATTGTCAAAAATGACTAGCTGTTTCTTCTCTTTATATAAATTATCGTAAATTTCGTCTAACATCTCTAAATCGGCATAAAAAATTTATCTTGTCTCTACATTTCAAGAATTCCCGCTAATTTTGATCCTTACTAGTCGAAATAAAATAAACTGAGTCGAAATTGTGTATAGCACCAATATCTAAGTAATTTACCAAAATGTTGTTTTCCCGCTTCCTCTACTCCCAATTATTTTAAAATAAAAGGATGCATAAAATCTACAGACTGCCACAGGTAAATTATGAAATTTGCTTATGAAGTTTGGATTTAAAAGAGAAATTAAACGATTTATATAAAGAATAAATATAGAATTTATGAAAATTAAGCTTGAGACTTCACCTTGGCAGAAAGATTTTAAGAGTGCAGAAGAATATATAAAAGTTATTAAAGATAGCACAAAAATAGAGTTAGTTGTTGATAAAATTGAAGATAACAGAGGCAAGAGAGCTGTTGCTAAAATCTGTTTAAATAGTTTATAGGGTAAGTTTAGTCAGACAAAATATGTCGCAAACTGCAAACTGCATATGTTACTAATCCTTGTTAGTTCTAGAAGATATTACTAGATGATAGTTTGAACAAAACGTATCTAACACTGAATCGATAGCATTATATTATAGACACCTTACAGTTACAAAGATGAATTTATAGAAGATTCTAACCGCGTAAATGTGTTTGTTGCTGCTGTTACTACTGCTAACGCTAGGCTAAGATTTTTTGATATGTTAGAAGACTCGGAAATTGTAACGTTTATGATACTGATTTTTTTATTTATGTTGATAATGGGACTAACACTGTTGAGACAGAATATAACTAGGCTATATTGAGTGAAAGGAGTGATGAACTTTCAAAAGATAATCATATAACTGAATTTATATCAGCTGGTCCAAGAGTTATGCTTATGAAACTTTAAAGGGTAAAAATGTATTGTAAATTATATTTTATTTTTATATATTTTTTATTATTATTCGTGTTTTCATCAGTTACTTTATCATTATTTTAAATTTCGATTATCGGATTGGTTTTAACGGAAATTAATAAAAAAAGTAATGGTAATGTAAGAGGAAATTTTGCATCAAATAAGAACATAATTTATTACAACCACTTCTGTATTTTAAATGAGATCAGATCTTGCAAACCGTTGATAAAAAGTAAGATTATATTACGTAATTGTATTGAAATACGAGATGTAGTTTAATAGTAAGAATGGTATACGGAAATCCCTGAAGGAATAAAGCATTTACGGCATTGTGATTATAGACATCAAGGTCTGGCTGTCAAATATAATAATGCTGATAATACACTCAGTGCTAAACATATATTACATTGCTATTATTGTTGTTTTGAGTCAGTTTTAACTTGTTGCCTAAAGATGGAAAACCTCAACGGCAAAAGCTGAAAAAGATTTATATTAATTCAATGATTTACATCTTTAGGTTTTGGAGTAATGCCTTAGTTAACGTTTAAAATCAGGATCTTTGAATCGATCGAATCGTAGCCATAAAACGTTTCTTTTATTTAATACTTTATTTACGACCGTAAAAATTACACAACTAGTAGATGCGACAATGAGGATTGTGTTAAAATGACATGAGAGGCATCAGAGTCGTACGCCCACCATTGGTGCCTATCCATAACGTTTTTATTATACATCTTCTGAGTATTGAATAAAATTCAAATCATGAAATTAGCAGGTCTCTACTCCATATCTTTTTAGGCGCCTTGCCGAATTGCTAGATAGATACAAGATGGAAAGCAAACGTACTAGTGTGTTATCATGTTCTTGTGACTTGTTTTGAAAGCATTTGTACAGGTTTTCGATGAAATTTTGGACGAAAGTTATTTGCAATTTATGTGTAAGGTTTCGTTGCTAATGTAAATAGGTGCCTTTAATACAAGGCGTAAAATTTTTGACTGCAATGCCTAAATTATGTTAAAAGAAAACTTGAATCTAAAATTATAGTTTTTAAATATACTATATCATAAACAATGTATTTAAAAATCTGTAATATCTCTGTTTGATTTTTTGATAGAGTATTTAGGAAATCTCCAAGTCATCGTAAAAATCAATGGAAACATAATTCCATGAAAAAATTTTCGTACGTATTTCAGTTTTTTGTTACTGTATTTTAAAATTATTTTTCAACTGTCCTGATGAATGGAACGTTTATGTCATTGCAAAGTTTGTTATTAGTTACATGGACGTTGAGTTAGGTTACTGTTTATAGAATTTTATTTTGTAGTGCTTGAAAACTTTTCGTGTGTGAAAATTACCAATTTTTTTTTACTTGAACCAGCTAGACTGAGACAGGTCGCTTTGCATATCTCTCGTGATTCATCTATGACATCTCTACACGAAGACTTAAACGCAGTTAATCAACCGACCTTTTTCGTGTGGATCAACGACGGAGCTTTGTGATGTCTGACAGCTCTCCAAAGTAAATTCAAATAAATTTAAATTTATTTTTATTTAATTATTTTTAGTATTAATCGGAGATTGTTGTTAGGTCATCAGCCAGAAGGCTCGTTTGAACCTGCAGAGGTTTTACTAAGTAAAACGAGGAGTGAGGTGGTTTTACTTTACTTTCTTCACTGAATGGAAAGTACTTTAGGTGCTCTGAAAAGCACATATTTTATACTCTTCAAATAACACCTTTACTTCATTCACCACAGGGTCTGGCTGTATAATGAAATTCATTACTTTCAGAGGAGATAACTCTGATTAGTGTCTTTTACACCTCTACCTCTTCTGTTCTTAAATTATTCAGTCATTAATTGGCTGACCATGTGATAAGAAACAAAACTATTTATTTTTCCTCTGCAACGAACAGATTGAGGGTAATAAATATGACACTCCACCAGTCTGTGATGGGCAGAGTTGGAAATTATAAATACAAAATAAAATAATTATGAGGTATTTGGAAAGTTAACATGATTTTGATAAATGTTCGTCGGATATCAATGATGTTAGGTTAATATTCTTAATCTTGATTTTTTTTTGGTATTCAATGACATAATTTCTGCTAGAAAATTCACTTGAATTGAATTTTAAGAGATAATTTAAAAACAACTTAACAAATTTGAAGTTACTTCTTTTCACCCAACTAGTAGTTTGGGTATGACTAAAGTAAAGTTACATGTAATTTATATACGATACATATAACTTTTGTACGAAGATAAAATGAGTGTATAAGAGAATGTGCTCTTTAAATAAATATTCATAGGTTAAGTATATTACCTATGATATACAAAATATAAATTTGTACATTATAATCAAAATATATTTAGCATAAATGTGTGTGGCTTGCACGCGAAGCATATTATTTGGGTGTAGATTTGTGTAGTTATGAAAGCGCGTGGCAACGTTTAATTTCATAAAGATACTTCTTAATTGTTTCATCACGATTATCAATCGTGACTTACCGAATAGAGCTATATTATTATGATCCATCCAACACTATGGTTTATCCAGTATCAATCACGACAACATAAATACTTATTCAGAAGCTATTAAGCTTTCAAACAACACATTCTTCCCACTACTTAATATTACAATTAATGTAAATTAATGGAACGTGGATCCTTTCGATGTAATCTTGTACCGAATTCATTAAACTAAATTATAGCTGACTTCAAATAGGTTTTCGTCTATAAGTTAAGTCAATTTCAGATAATTCGAAAACATTTCACTTTGTTTAAAAAATCTCTGTAAATAATAAAAATATGATATACAAGAATACCTAAGTGGAACACTGATAAATTGCTATACTGTAAGATGAATGTATTAAGTTCAATACATACGTAACATAAGTTCATAAGTAACATACGTACATAAGTTCAATACATTTTGTACCAAAGCTCATTAGGTACAATGATTTAAAATTACATGAACTACAAGTATCTTATTTTACAATTTTAACCAATCACTTTCACTGAAGGGAAAAAGAGCCCATGATTGTTTTAATGCTACAAATTCTTGATTTTTCAGTTATGCCGACTTGATTTATGCCCAATGGAATAATGACATTAGCAGTATATTGGTCTATTCCTAAACGTTAAACTAAGCTTTGACATTTATAATTTTTAACGAACATAAATTTCACAGATTCCCTAAATATATACGTAAAACGAGCCTTCTAGAATTTCTGAGCGTAATCCACAGACTTACGAGTTGAGCCCAGTAGCGCGGCATCTTGGTCCCACTAGTGATATTAGCGACTTCTCCCTCGGTTGTACCCAAAGACGTTTCTTCTAGGTACAGTCAGGTATAGTTATTGTTCAGTCAGTCAGAAGCGTCATACTGGGCTGAATATGTTTTCTAATGTGATAACGGAAACGGAGTAGCTTACACGCTCTATCTTTCTTGCGCCTTCATCCCTAAACACTGGGATATTGGTCTGTATCTCTGATGACCGAACTTTGAATTTACAAAAGCTTTTAAAATAAAATATTTTTTTCTAAATATAGAAGACATTCTGAACCGGAAAATGAAAATTTTTGATAATGATGATTTATGATGATGATTTTTTTTGAAAAAAAATAATGATAATGTGTTCTAAGATTATTATAATTATAATATTAGACAGTTTTTTTCATATGATCTCCTAAGTGCAGATTCTGATTTAGTAGCATTAGCAGCCTTCGTAGATGATAGATGATACAACGGTGAGGTTTATTCGTTAACACTCAGTTATTGCTACAGGAATATCCAAGACCAATTGAATTTAATGAACGAATTGTAACAAAAATTGAATTGAAGGAATTGTACCAAAGTGTTTGAGAATAGAAGAAACTAGAAGCACAAATACTACGTCTAATAATGCAGAGGATGACACGTCCCCTTCTATGATTCTCTATGAAAAAGTCTTCCGCAGTTCGAATGCGTAAAGCACTAAGAATGCATATTGAATTAGGTTGATAACTCATTTACAAATTAAACGTTCTCATATCAATCAAAGATGTGTAAAAACTTTATTAGTTAAAAACTCATTACTAACGGTACCTACATAATAAATTATTGATTTGTTAAAATATTCCAAAAACAACATGGCTGTACGAATTACAGTTTGATGAGCGAGTTGTAACTCCAACAATAACATCATTCTAAATTTATAATCAATATTAAGAAGGAGAGAAAATGTTTGTGGTGCATAAGTAACAAAATAAATCCTAGACATACACGTGACGTACGTCCAGGACTAAATTAAAAACAAATTCAACGCGTTATCAAAAACGGCGGAAAACATACAAACTGGCTATCAATCTTCTAGACAGCAGTGACACAACGAGAGGACTGAGGCGTAAATATCTGACAAATTTATTTTAAGTGTTCAAACATAATGTAAAAAAAACGTAAAAATTAATCTAAGTGATACGTATTAATATTTTAACATTGTCAATTTTGTTTCTTGAAGAAATTTTTCAGTGAATTGGCTTTCCATTATTATGTTTGTAATTTTATATCCACTCCTTAAAGTTCTTCAATATTGTGTGATTTACTCTGGGTTCTTTAACGACTTAGTTTTTTTTCTTAACTTTAATTTTTCTTTTTTCGAAACTGAAATGTACAAAACAACCACTGAATAGGTTAATAACTTATAAAGAAAGTAGTATGAATGACGGGAAAATTAACTTACACAAATTAATAATGT
The DNA here is from genome assembly GCA_035578175.1 of Catonia carolina. Taxonomy (NCBI): domain Eukaryota; kingdom Metazoa; phylum Arthropoda; class Insecta; order Hemiptera; family Achilidae; genus Catonia; species Catonia carolina. The sequence continues at coordinate 92,004,454 of JAQMRL010000002.1, forward strand.
TAACAAATTGAAAAGAAAAAATAACAATATAGTGCCAAAAATGTATTCATCAAATAAAATTTGTAGTGAGATAGTTGTGTCTATGTAGTCTAGTAAATCTCTGCTACATCGTCTTCTATATAATGAAATTTCCTTCCAAAGTATTTATTAACAAAATAATTAATTACATTTGAATTATTATTACTACTAGTATATTAAAATAAACTACTTGAACTAATATTATAGGAAAGTGATTAAAAAAATGGTTTAAAAATTGTATAAACTAAATTTAACTAAAAAAAGAAATATGGCCTTATTTACAATCAAATAATAATTGATTCCTTACTTGCATTTCCTTAGTTACCTATATACAATTAAATAATAGTACAATTATTTGCTTGTCACGAAGGATTTTTTCCAAACGAAACAAACTGATTCTTAAGTAACTGAGTTAAAACGGCACTAATAACACTGATTGTTTCCACTAACTCTTTACTACTGACTGCTCGACAAAAGAGCAGGCTGCAATTATGTAAACTACCAAAGAATTTCTTGAAAAGTAGAGAAATAAATAGGCCTAACATAATAGAAAAAATCTGGTGTAAAACACTCACACAACTTTCTCTTGCCAATGCAAATAATTAACAATGTACCAAACATTAGTAATAAAACATTAGAAATAAACAAAAAAACGAACCTCAACAAACATAACCTAATTTTAATCATGAGTGAAAGACGCAAAAATAAAATCTACCTCAGTGTGGCTTAAAAATACGGATAACCACTCTTTTACGCTAAACTAGGCTCTGTAGAGAAAAATGTTTAAATAAAAGTTGTACATCTTTTAATTTTCTATAAATTTGATTATACAAACTTTTGTCGTAAAATGCATACTAAGGCCGAAATCTTAAAAAAATCGATTTTTCACACTTTTCGTGAGAAAAAACAGATAATTGCTAATTACCGCTAAACTAAGCGTTATATAAAAAAATGTTATGAATAAAAGTTGTAGGATTTTAAATTCTCTACAACTCTTATTATATACATTTTTTCGCTAAAATGCGTATTAAAGCCGTTATCTTAAAAAAAATAATTTTTTTACGTGAAAACAGCCTGACCAAGAATTTCAGCAAACAAGGTGCCTATCCTATCTTGTAGAGAATAAAAAATTAAGTAAATAAGGCGATTTTTAAAAAAATCGTAGGACCAGTTTTTGAGAAAATCGCAAAAAAGTGAAAACTTATACGAATAAACTACTATTTCCGGTTGACTAATTTTGATGAAAATGTATGTGTCGGGTCCGGTAGTGGTATGTAACTTAAGTTTTAAGTTTCAACTTCGCACGATGTTCCGTTCTTGAGATATTTTGTACACCCCCCCCCCCCACACACACACACAAACACACACACACACACACACTCAGACCAATCGCTAAACACATGTTTTTTGGGTTCAGGGGTCTGAAAACGAGTAGATATGGTGAAAACTCGATTTCGAAAAATCGACATGAAAACAATAGTTTCCTTCCTATATATTTAGTATATAGGCAAGAGAAAGTAATAAGTAATAACGAAAATACGTTAGTAGAAAGAAATAATTATTGAACATTATTAGGAAAAGTAAATTGTAAATAAGGACTAGTCGGGGCCCGGCAGGTAATAATTACACTACAAAACACAATTGACGAATACAATAACTGTCAACTAGGCAAAATGATACAATAGAATGTAGATTTCTCTAAATCGAGAAGAATGCAAACCGCACGAGAACTAAAGAAACACGGTACACAAAACTTTCGGGTATTTCATGTACCCATTATTCTAAAAACAACATTCCTCTGACATAACAAATTTTAAGAAATCTATCGGTACTTTAAAAGAAATAGTAGTAGTCAATAAGACTCATAATTTTGAAACTAACGAGTATAATAAACTATTGATGAAACTATAAAATTGTGAGTAGTTTTATATAAGGCATTTGTGGTTAATGAAGACGTTTACAAGTATTACCGTTCAACGAGTGATGAAAATAATTTTGATATTAAAAGAAAATCATTTAATATTTTCAAACTTTATAGATGTTGGGTAATGAATTTTTATGGTTTCAATAAATTTATGTAGAGTATATACAAAAAACAATGTGATAATGAATCGACATTACATATTTAATGGAGATCTTCAAAAATATTAAGTTTGATATGTAGGTATAAGAATGTTTTAATATAATAAACAATATTAAAGAATATAAAAAAGTTTTCGAATTTCATAGCATTTTCTTTTATTTTTTGCTTTGGATATAAACGAGAAAGTTGTATTCAATACCGGATTGTATGAATGAATATAGCTCTTAAAAGAAGCACCGATTATAATAAGCGTTTAAGAGATCATTAAAATGTAGCATTAGTAATCGTGACCCGGCTGCAGATTACAGCTTCACGTAGCTGCCACTGTAATTGCAGGAGGGAAATTCTGTTTTACTTCGGTATACCGGTCTATCATTTCTATTCTCTTAAGTCTTCATCGCTATATATAAGAATCACCTTTTTGTGATGTTATTATTGTAGTTATACATTAATGATTCAGCGACATTTTTACCTACAAGAAGATATTGTAACAAAATATTCACGTTTAATAGTTATCATGTTAATAGTAGGTATACTATCTTATTAACTTGAATGAAAATGACTTAATTTTTAATGTTATGACGTAATGCGTAGGAATGTACTTCTAACATATTTTCTTTAACGATTATTTCTTCGTAATTAATACGATCATTATAAAAATAATATGTACATATTATTGAAAAAATGTGTAATTTTCCTTTTAACTATTTTTTTAATTTAACAGTCTTTCACCACACGCCAATAAAAATTGTTACAACTACCTAATTCACCCCATGTTGATACAGAGCTTACGACATACGGTTTGGCGAATAATAATTCACCTGAATAACAAAAAGTACCGATTTTGCCCTTATTTATTTACTACAATTTTGTATATTTATACAACCGGCAGTATTTGTGATATGTTTAATGTCCTGTTTATAAATCCCTGTTCAGGCGCTATTTTGAAGCACTCGCTATAATTATCCAATAAATAATAAATATAGCTAAGTTTTATTTAGACTCTTAAACATGTTTTTATTTATACATGACTGTATTTTTTTACGGTAATATGATGGTGAGTTGTGTGTGGTGCAAGACACCAACAAGACAACTATACCCGTATATATATTTACTTTTTAATTACCAAGAGCCCAGAAAACACCTAAACATCAACTCTGTGTGATCACACAAATTATTATTTACAGTTTTGTATAAGATCCCCATTCCAGCATCCTTTTAATCTCCTTAGTGGATTTAGTGGTCAGTGTGGGTATGACAATGTCTGTATCTCTAAATTCGTGTGATTTCCTAATTTTGAATGGAAACAAGTATATCATGTTTTAATGGTTGATTACACCATGTCTACGTTGAATTCTCGATGTTTGAAATGGACACAATGAAATTTTATGTTTACCGACTCTTATAAACATCTTTCTGAACTCTGATTTCACCGGCTTAATAAAGGCTGGTGATTTCTGCAGTTTTGTCACAAATTTAGGTTAGCTTATCACAATATACGAGCCTAAAATCATCTTATCGTATTATAGCCTAAAATATAAAAATTATTGTCAATACTACCTATATACTTTTAAATAATTTATATATTATTTTTATTTCACTTTCTTTATTTACTTTTAAATTTTGGTTTGTTTTTTTGTTAATGTGCAAAACATGTAATTGGTAGTCTACTTTTTCCTATAGTTACTTTTTTTGTTTATTTATTTACCGTCGGGTCAACTGCAACGGTCATTAGCGACGAATTTGTGGTGTAACTGTTTACAATGGAGGATGAAATGATTTTTTTGTAACGTACGAAAATATGCCGTGCCTGAGTGAGATTCGAACCCACAACCGCATGATGAGAGGCGAGCACGTTACCAACTACGCCAATGCGGCGAGTTATATAGGCCTAGTCACGGCCGGCTGTATAGTTACTTTTGATTAGTTATCCGCTTCATCTTTGCGGTGAAATATTGTCGTAATTTGTATTAATTTCTCATTTTATCTTTTTGTTGTATTCTTATATATATTTTTGTTAATATTGTCTATATGCTGCCACACCTTTAACATTTCATTTTCATGGATGGTATCCTTCATCAGAGCTTTTACTATAGGAGATACTTAGCTTCACATTTATATAAAATGCGTATTTTGTTTAATTTAATTTAATTTCATTGTTATTAATTTATGGTGCATTAGTGTAATTTTATTTAGGTTACATTTTTTATACAGATTTATACATTTTGTCTTTATATTGTATTATTATATGTGGAATAACGTTTTTTTATTATTATTATTATATTATACTAACGAGCCTAACATTCTGCACAAACTTATTACAGTATGAAAAATTAATTATATAATTTAAGCTTTCTCAATGATGATAACAGAATAATTCGTTTTAAAACTAAAGATCGGTTCATCTAAAATCGAAAGAAGTCCGGATAAACGGTATCCAGTTAAACGAGAAATTACTGTAATTATCCCATTAATTGAACTCAATACCTTCTTCCTAATATTAGCTTACATTACCGACTGGAGCTGACCTTAATAGCAGAGCACAGCTTTAAATTAAATAAATTAGAAAGAAATATTATTACAAAAATCTACTTAAGAAAAATTTCTAAACTGAATCATAATATGTAATTTGTTTTGCAAAAATCAGATTTGAAATGAAGAATTAATCGTATGAATTAAAGAACGTAGGCCCTACTACTTAAGCCATTAACCACTAAGCATAGGTATTCCAAACCGAATTGTTGCTACTGATAGAGAGTTAAGTCTAGTTTGTTTGTAGCTCAAGATATGTAACAGGCACACCTGGCTTCTATTAATCGTAGATCTGGTTATAAATTACTGCAATCTAGCTACGAGATTACCAGATTAGAGGGATACCACTTACAGTTTCAGTTCACTTCTCAGAGGCGGCATTTGAAATCGATACTTCTACAGCAATATTAAATTCCCTAACTTAAGAGTAAACCGGGATAATTTATTTCCATAAAAAAGAATTAGTAAGAGAAAGGAAACTTAGTACCTATTACACATTAGGTACTAAATTTTTATAAGTTAGAAAACATACGTACATTATTTAATCAGTTGGGTTAAATATAAGATACAAAGTTAGGTACATAAATTTTTTTATTAAATTAAAAAAAAACATAAATTTTGGTCCGATCATTTTAGCGAGAATCAAGACAAAAATGAAGGAAACCAAACGACCTCCAACCGAAACCGAACTCATATCACCACTATATTCAAGACGGATGAAGCTCCTGTACGAAGCCTGGATGGATTAGCTGCATGTAGGCTAGGATCAATTTGCAGCCTCTGAGTGTACATTTTCAAAAAATAGTTTTGTTTCTCATCACATGGTCAGCTAGTTATATGAATGAAACATTTAAAAACAGAAGAGATAGAGGTGTAAAAGACATTACAGGAGTCACTCCTCTGAGAGTAATGAATTTCATTATACAGCCAGACCCTATGGTGAACAAAGTGAAGGTGTCATTTGCAGGGTGGAAAGTAGATGCTTTTCGGAGGGCCTGGTATGCTGACAAGCCTTGGCTACTGCTCCACTCAGTGAGGAAGGTAATTGTAAACCACCTCCTTGTTTTACTTAGTAAAGTCTCTAGAGGTTCAAACCAGCCTTTGGCTGATGACCTAAAGAACAAAAAAATTTGCTTGTATTTGTGTGAAAATAAACGTGACAAATTATTCCAGATTAGTTTTATTGTTGCATCTAATAAAAATAGTGGTTAGCTTCCTGTAGTGCAATGGTTAGAATGCTACTCTGCAAAGCGGAAGGTTCCGCGTTCGATTTCCTGCAACGATTTGAAAAGTTATTACATGTTCAAACCCACCGTTTTTTTAAACTCGAAGTAGTATTATAATGATCTGACTAACAAATATCGCTAATGATCAAGCTATTGACCAGGCTTCTAATTATCTAAAAGCAAGGACAAAATTGCTATGGTTTCTTTCTTTTTATCAATTTACTTGTTTCTTTACAATGAAATAAAACAAGTGTATTGATGAATGATGGTGAACAAATGACATGGATGACTTGAAGAACCCATTAGTAGGATAATACTTCAAATAAATTTATTAATAAAATTTTAGGTTTCTTTTCTTTTAATGCTTTTTATTTATTTGGATGATATTAAAGTATATGTTAATAAGGCCTAAGGACGTTCCGTGCTTTCTCTACTAGTCAGAGAGGATTGCCTACAAGTATTTCTGTATGCATTTGGGTGAACTAAAATTTAGACTTGAAATTTATTTTCCTGTCGTTGAATTCTTATTATTAAAACTACTCGCAATTATACAATTACATTTAGTAAATGAGACTAACAACAAATCAGGTATAATTTAAATTCCTATGTTACAATAATTTTCTTATGATATTGCCTTATAGAAATTCTTTCTTTGCCAAATACTTAATAAAGTAATACTTATACTTCATATTTAATAGTTCTATTTTTTTATCACATGCCAAAGAAAGTAGTCAGCCAGTTATGTAACTGAATCACTTAAGAACGGAACAGGTAGAGATGCAAAATACACTAGTCAGAGTTATCTCCTCTGAGAGTAATGAATTTCATTATACAGCCAGACCCTGTGGTAAATGAAGTGAAGGTTTCATTTTCAGGGTGGAAAGCAGATGCTTTACAGAGAGCCTGGCAAGCTTGTAAGCCTTGGCTACTGTTCCACTCAGTGAGAAAGGCAGTGGTAAACCACCTCACTCTTAGTTTTGCTTTGTAAAGCCTCTAAAGGTCAAACCAGCCTTTCGACTGATGACCTCATCAACTTAATAAAGCAAGGAAAATAATCTCGTTCTCAGAAATACATAGATATTATTACGAAGACGTGAATAAAAATTCAATAGTAGGTATAGTAATAAAAGTCTATGTTTTAAAGCCCCATAGAATAATATTTCTTCGGAATCTTTATCTTTAAAATGAGTTCAAATTTATCCTCCTTTAAAATTTTACCTTCCAGATCGCGGCTAACTTAGTCTATTTAAAAAGTTGGTACTGTCACTGTGTTAAAAATATAAATCTTTACTTTTTTGAAATTTATAATTTCGACAAATGCTTTAATCATCAGCGACGTTTTTGGAATATTTTATTTTGGATTACTTCTAATATCTGTCTGAGTATTGAAAAGATGACCTACTGATTTCCAATCGAAGCAGTGAAGCTTCCTCGCTGTTCCTCACTGAGGTTGTCAAAATCAAAATTTTATTCTCATCAGTGTTATTAAATTTCTGGAGTTTTGTTTGATACAAAATTCTAAATTAACATGTGTAAGTAAGGTATCATTCAGAATTCTAATTTTAAGAAAGTAGTGTAGCAAAAAAAACATAAATGGTGACTATTTGTATAGTAGTCCTTTTAAAACTAGTACGTAAATTTCCGATTTAAAAAGTAATTACAAAAAATTACACCAAATAACCGACACAGAATTTGCAATTTCTTTTAAATTTACAACCTTCTGACACATATTATTTATACGTGAAAACAAAAACGAAGAAAATATTCACACATGGACTACGCGCATAAATAACTACCATAAAACATAATTCGCCCGCATATTACACTAAATTATTACTCAAGTCATATTGGAAGGATTTGAAGAAACCGCATTTATAACCTCTTTACAAGTTATAGAATGCAGTTAAGTCTTTTTTGTATGTTTATTGGCAACTGGTTAGCTGGTTCATTCCCTCCAATAAACCAGTTCATTAGATATTCTGAGGACAATGTCCTGAAACTGTTTATACTATTAAAAAAGTGGTGACATGAGATACTTTGAATTAGAATCGCACAAAGCATTTTCTTCTAAATAACTGTATTGATATTGTAAATTTTTTTTATAAAATATTCAGAATGTAACTATTAGGCCTATATACACAACATTATTTATTGAAAATACACGTAATATACACACATGACCTTCTATATCATATTTAAATTCTGTTTAAGTTTGAATATAACTAGATATCTAAAGAAAGTAGAACACTAAACGATAAGCGATTTGAAGATTTTCTAGTTACAAAGTTCTTGTGATAAAAACATGAATTTCTTTTTATTTTTATAGCAGTAAAATCTACGATCTATTCACCATGGAGCAATAAATAAGTATTATTAATGAATAAGTACTCACTGAGGTATGTGTCCTGAATAAAGTATGAAACAATTGATGAATCTCTGGATTTTGTGATAGTTAATACTTTGTTTTCTTATCTTTAAAAATGACTGGTTTCGTCGTTGTCTTGTCAGTATCTGGAGTTTATCTAGGAGATTCACTGCCAACACGTTGGCATAAATTGTCTAAATTCGTGTGATGTTATGAAAAGAATTTCAAAATCACATGTTTTACTGTTCGTATCTACTGTTTTTGTGTGTACAATGTTGTTTGAGATGTACCATGATGATGGTGTAAGTGTTCTGATAATTATTACAGCTAATTATGATTGAATTATTTTTATGTAAGAATTATTGGTTGTTTTCCAAAGCTGAATTTCTGGGCTTCAGTCATCTTTTACAAAAGGTTTGTCTATAACTGGTTGTGATTGATCATTCCGTTCGCTGTCAATTTCAATTTCTTCATCTGCATTGCCATAAAGGCAATCAAAAAAGATTATAAAATAGAAAAATAAAGAAGAAGAAGCTTGTCTGCTTGAAAGAAGTGATTCACTACAACAGCTGATTGTCCCAATCATGAGAAACTTCATGGGAAGCCATATTGTTAAACATTGTAGAGGTTAACAAATTAATAAAATATATTATAACTTAGTCTTTACAAAAACAACGAAAATTAAATAAAAGAAATACCTTAATGTAACGTCCAAATTTGGAAACCCCTTCAAATCTGAGGAGGCAGTCAAATTTGAAACTTTCAGTCTAAACCATAACAATTGTGAATTGTGAGTGAGACATAACCAAGTGAGTCTTGGTTTTAAGTTTTAAAATATTTTGTGTTAAATTTAGTCTGATATTAATTTAAGTATAACTCATCTTCATTTAGCAAGCGTTAACACAAGACGCACAATAGTCCAACGATCAGTGATGTCACTGCTAGTTCGGTGGAGGGAATTCTTGGTTGATAATTCCTTCAATCAGTAATTTTGTGCCATACCACAGGGCCAGTAATATACTATCCCCCAAACAGGCTGTTGTACTGCGCAACAGCTTTATTTGCTTTTTTAATGTATTTTCTGCATACATAATATATACAGTTTTTATAAAACATTAATTTTTCGTTTTGTGTTTTATAGGCTTCAGCTTATTATTCAAATTATGAATTATTCAAATATCTATTATATTGTATTGTTGTTTTTTTTAGTTTATTTTAAGTTGCATCAAAATCTTGGTTCTTAGTGACTACTTTGGACTATGAAAAATTGGGTTTTGGCAAGTAATAGTTTTCAGACTCTGGCCGAAAATCGGACCCGGGATCTTTCGCTTGGTAGGGTAGCGCGCTAACCACTACGCCACGGAGGCGGCCAAATGTTTAGTGTTAGTCTGCAACGAAAGTTAAGGTGTCTTTTTAAAGTTAACATATCACAAAGAAAATCAATGAAAAATATGAATAATACGTTTGGTTTTATTTAGCCTACTATCAAATATATAATGCTGTCTTGTGTAAGGTTTTCGCTGTTTCCCTTGACCATTCCAGGTGAAAACCTACTCACCCACCAATTTGTATTCTGTGCAATAGCAAAACCTTTCCAATTTCTTACCCAAAATTTTGCATGGCATATAAAATGTATTTTTTATAATTCACATGACCATAAAAATTCATTTGTTTATTTACTTATAAAATATAATAGTTTCTGTCAGTGTATTTTGGAAGAAAACATTTGTTTTTAATAATAATATGATAAACAAGAATATCAAAATTTTCTAACAATTTTTTGAAACCACAGAAGAAATTTAAATGTAAATATAAAATTAATATTAATAAAAATTCCTTTACTGCGATAAAAGTTCAAACCGTCTTTTTTATCAATTCTAACCAGATTTAAATATCTTACTTATTTTAAATTTCTGTTTTTTATCATTTAAAATTAGAATTCATCTATTCGTAATATATTTATCTAAAATGCAGATTCGATTATTTAAATGAGTGTCATATGTTCTATGCTAGCTATAAATTTTTTACGAAATTGAGCTGCATTTCTTATTACGGCTGTTACTGGTATCCTGTACTAGCAAATAATTTAGAGTCACCGGTGATTCTAAATTACTATCTGAGAAAGGTATTTAAAATTCTGTTTTCGTTCGCAATTTATTATGGACAACTGAAACGAAGCTCATCTGGACGGATATATTAAACCAACATTTTACCATTTTCAATGGTCAAATGTTTTTCAATTTTCAATGCATCACTTTTCACTCCTAAAACTCTGTTACATCAGATGAAATTTTGAACGTAAATTTATAATTGTACAAAGGTGTGCAGAATCATAATTCACTTACTAAAATTAAAGTAATATAAATTTGAGTTTCGTTATAAAATTATAAGATCAATACTTTCTTGAACGAGACTGGTCAAAGATTTACTTGTGCAGAATTATTTATATAATTTCTAAGGAAGCCATCTATAACGGTTCATACAAAATGTACCAGAGCCTTCCAAATAGTTAACACTATACAAATAACAATAATAAACATTATAGTGTGTGAATGCGGATGTACGAGATCGCGGATGATGCTCGTAACTGTAAAAAATATGACATTCGTAAAAACGGCCTCTGAAAGGATTCGATATATTCGATTTTACTTTAACAGTTTTCTTTAACGTCCGACTGTTCTGCTATTACTGCTAATGAATGAATTACTTTAACAGTGTAAATTTTAAAAAATTCTTAATAATACGTTTAAATTAGCAGGTTAGTCATTCTTTGGAAATACATGGAATAATATATGCTAATCTGTAGGGCAATCGAGTTACAATATATTTTGGTTAGGTTCTAAATTCTTATATATGTGTTAAATGTTGCATATTAAAACACCCGATGAAGCAGAATTTGAAATGGGACTAACATTTGACTGTTGGACAGGTTAAGAAGATTACTTTTTAAAAGTCTGAGAATTTTAAGAGAGCTGATCAATTTGAACATTGTTGTGTATCTTGCACGGGGGGTTACCAATCAAAAAAGGACATTAAAAGTTGAACTTAGCTGTTACAAATAAATTTACAAAAATTAAATATTATTGTGTTATTATCTTTTTGAATTAATGTTCAACGTATGTAAGTAAATTGAACACTTGGAATTATAAACTGTGGGGTCTTAACTTCCCAGCACTATTACTATACTCATATTCTCAGGGTAATCGCACTTCCAAATATTATGTTATAACACTTTAATGTCGCTTCTTGGTATTTTTTCTACACCCTGCTTACGGCTATAAACATACTGATTAAGTACTGAAGGTCTTTCTCTCCAAGTACCATCTAGTGCCTCCCTAATGTTGGCTGTCACCAAGGCGTATTCTTCCGTATTCCTAAGCAGACGGTAATAATTTTCAACACTAAAAATTCAGGTACAAAAACTCTTTTTTTTCCAACTAGGACATCAGACGTCTACCATCTTACAACAATCTTAAGTTTTTCCTTCGGTATAAGCTGGATCAATTGATAATGGTAACTTCAGATAATATGTGTTTAGTGCGTCAACTTTCTACACTTGAAAAAATGAAAAAACTCCCTGCCTCCATTAACACTGCTACACCTCTTTATTCATCCTCCGTGCAGCAAACACGAGACAAATTATTCTCCAGTAAAGTACATCCCAAACACGTCAATACGGTTCGTTCTTGCAGGTTTCAGTGTCTAATCCATAGAGTATAACCGACCAATAGTAGTATTTATCCGTAACGTCAAGTTAAACTTGTCATTAAAAATCAGTGATCTTATACTAATAAAGGTTGTAGGCCTACGAATTATTTCATATTTGATTTTCAATCCAACTGGTCAGTAATTTATTTTTATTGTTTTTAACGAGGAGCCTATGGATTTCTCTGCTTTTTGTCCTACAGCCTATCGTCTTCTGTGATCCCGATCACCCTTTCTGATATTCCTCTCTACCATCTTCTTGGACTCAATATCCATGTTTTCAGAGGAGGACCTATTCTGCTGCCCGCTTCCATTTTTTCGACATCCCAAAGCCGAACTATTCGACTCTTCTCTATTCTGTCTACTATGGTATCCTGAGAATCGGTCCAATGTCTTATGCCTCTATTTCAGTAACATAAATTTCTAAATACTTAAAATGACTTTTTAGTGAGACGAACGTATATAATTTGTTTACGTATATAATTTTAATATCTACTCTATAATAGTATTGTGTTATTTTCAACTGAAAATTAACATTGGATGTTTATCATCAACATCAGAAATAAGTTCATTTGGTGAATTTTTTATTTCTCCCTAAAATAAATTCTGAAAAACTAACAATGTTTTACAGGAAAATAATTGAGAAAATGTGTAATATATTAAATGAATGTATCTAAAAAATATAAAATAACTTTCAAAACTACTTTCGTAATCCTTTAGGTAAAACATCTCAAAAGGAAGTAACAGAGAAGCGACGTTTTACTAAGTGGTAAATAAAATATAAAATCCCTATATTTTCGAAAAATGGCAAAATAAGAAAGAAAAAGAAAATGTAAGATAAAGCAGGAGGGAAGAAGAATGATTGTAACGATAAGAGGATAGGATTCATACGACAGGATGAAGAGTATAATAAAGAATGGAATAATATTTGGAGAGATGAGAAAATCTTACAAGATATAACAGCAACAAGAAGAAGAGCATAAAGGTAGGGATCCTCACTCACAAAAGGTGAATTTCTACCTCGAATCTCTCCCCACTATCTACACTTCACCCCCTTCATATAATGTATGACTGTAAAATAAAGTATGAAACGGCCGGTGAGGCTGTAATATCGCCCTTAAGGGAATAGCATGTTGGGAAATGAGAAGGGGAAAATAAAGATGAGCAAGATTTCTTCGGTTATGGACCAGATGTTAGCCACCTTTCTTCCTTTTCTTACAACTGTGTGAAAGTGTGTCAGATAAAGAGCGAAGATAATGGAGAGAGAAATTTCGCGAGTAGCCTATATGCGAACGAGTATAATATAGCTAGCTTAAAACTAAAATGGCATGGTAGTTGAACATCCAGATACTGTCGTAAAGAATGAAGGTAAATGTAGATATGGTCCAAGAACCTTGTAGGGAACACCATATTGACAGGATATAATATTTTTGCTACTTTTGCAACAAGTGTTGCCTAACGGACATCCTGTTTTACAGGATTTCAAAAATACCTGTCATTCTTTCTCAGTGATATAACATATCTCTCTTATAACTACTGAGATCAATTATACAAATGAAGGCATTCTAGAATACAATTTAGAAAAAAGCATTAGTCGCTCATAACTTCTATTCAATAACATAAAGCCACCCTGTATCCCAATACGCAGTAACTCCATTTTAACAAAAACTATTTTCCATACGAAAAGAGATTCTCGCCCTTTTCACTGAAATTCCTTTTATAAATAGCATAGAATATTTTTACTTTTCAGGTAAACAAGTTTTTATTTATTTAGCCATTATTGAAATTAACGTACCAACTTTTGAAAATAAATAAATGGTCTACAATTGGTTTAAAACCACAGTGCACGTTTAAAAAAAGTTATTGCCAAACAGTTTATAGTTTCCAGTTAGGCCTATTTGAAATTAATTAATTTTAATATTTTTGAAAAATTAATAATTTAACTAATAATCGTCGTACACAGGTGTAAACATTTTTTCTTCCGTAGCGTAGTAGTTAGCACGCTAGTCTTCAAATCAGAAGGTTCCGAGTTCGCTTACCAGTCTTACAGTTTGACCTTATTTGTATTAATTAACAAAAGTGATATATCGTTTTCTTACTCCGAACAATTACAAAATTAGCTGGAAAGAGTTTTGGTTTCTACATAGTACCTTCAGAGGGAGAAAATATTAAACTAATACAATAAAAACTAAATAAACGGAAATGTGAAATATCAGTTATACTACTGTACTTACTGATAACAGACTACTTAAAGGCAAAGAGAAATGCAGAAATATTAAAACCAGTTTCAACTTCAACAGTATAACCTCAAAACATCCTTCTGTTTAAACCATTATGAGAAAATTAAATGTTTCAAAAAAATTAATGTATCCCGTCGGGACTCTTGGCATTTCAATTACAGTCTTAAATGTATGTTTTTTCGAAAAGATTTACATATTTTATGTTTACATTTTGTGTAATTCCAGTTAATTATCAGGTATTATTCGGTAATTGTAAAAATTAATATTTTTATTGTAAAAGTAGATTGTAAATATTCATTTTTATTAAAAAACCCAGATACATCTTTTTTGTTATAGTATATAATACTTATTCTAAATTTTTTCAGAAAAAAAAATTGTATAATGCCAATTCAGCTTGTACAATTATTGCTACTCATTCATATATCTACAAAAAATTAATCATTGATAATTTTATGAATAATCTTGTTAGAAAAATATAATAAAAACTGTAAGATCTATATTATAGTGTTACAGATTTAAATATTGTAGGCTAACATGTTACTCTGTATGAGCTAAGTTTAAATGTATTAAAGTAAAACACCAAAACGGTAAGCCTTATTTTTAAGCCAAAACACGGTAGTATTCCAAATGTACAAGGATATCTATGTAATGAAACTCGGAGATGGTTTTACTGTTAACTGTTCTATCCAATTACTTAACAGCCAAGCTAGGATACTCCTGAAACAACATAATACAACAAACATGCCACATATTAATACTAAAGTATCCCAACGGCATATTAAGGATATTACAGTACTATTATTTCTGCGTACGTATTCGAGTTTACTAGTAACTAATTAATAAAGCTGGGTAAACAGAAGTGTTACTATCATGAACGTAAAATATTACATACTGTAACAGTTTAGATACATAAACGGCACGGAGTTATATAATATGAAACGTTATACGACCATATTGTGTGTATTACTATGTTGAAACACAGATCTGTAAACATTTAAACATATCCATTTGATACTTCACTGATGATTGTACATGCTGCATTAATTTAAACTAGTACAGACTGAGGCAATTTCACAACTTATGTAAATTAATAAACGTCGAATGTCTGAATCGTCTTTACTCTGTTACTGTATAACGTTCTGATACCAGAATTAGTGGTATACTAGTTATTCGTTCGATTTCAACGTGATGTGAATCTTCAAAGAGATTTCCCTTAACAGAAATAATATATTTAGAAATCTAATGAAAGGCATATTCATAAAACAACGGTCAAAAATATTATTTGTTAGAAAATGTTTTATTCCTCACTTTAGGTTCCTATAAACTAGTTAACTTCTCTGCACAGTCACCGGTATTTTTAAGTATTTTTCGTAACGCTACACCAAGATCCTTTAATCCCTCTGCATAGAAGTTCACTTAGAATTGAACCAGTTAAAAAAAAATTGATCAGCCAAAATTTATTCCCAGTGTCCCCTTGTTCCCATGTCTGTATTTGATGCAATGATTGATATGATCAATCATTTGGGCTCTAGTTACTGTTCTAATGTGCCTTCTTATCAATTGGAATCGGTATAGATAACTAATATACAGTATTATTAATTAATATATTAATTCAGCACTTCAGGTTATAATAGGAAAATTTGTAAGTAATAAAATTTTTAATTAATTATAATAGGGAGAATTACTGCCGAAGTTAAATATTTTTTGAATGAATTTTTTTATTAAAAAATGAAAAATATCTGGTATTAAAAAAATTTAATTAGTCATTTGTTCAAAAATAATGCACAGATTGGCCACTCAGCTAGCTGGTCGAAACTTAGTTTTCGAAGTTGTTTATGTGTTAGCTAGTAGGACAGAGTTAAGAGTAAATAACTTTCAAATAAGCTTCTAGTATATAAAACTATTAAAACTTCTCTGGATATATGGTATCAAACTGTGGGAGATTGTCATCCATTTTGGTATTGGCGGATTGTTCAGTAATTAAGAAAATAAGTACAAGGTGTTTAACTTTTAGCCCACCTTGTTTTATACTATGATAATAAAAGATTAATTTAGTCTTTTAACTCTAATAATCTATCTCATCGTTTTACTTAGACCTCTAGAGGATCAAAACAGCATTTCGGCTGATGACCTAAACAACAGCAACAATCTCACGAACTTATAATTCAATCTTAACTGTTTCATTATTACTTATTTTTCATATCTAATTATTATATATAGATTGTAACGTAACAGTCTGATTAGAAAAAAGTCCCGTGGTGATAGACACATTCTGGTGTCCAGCAGAAAGCGACTTAATTGAACCTCTAAAAGCAATTGAAGACTTGAAGTAAAAAAGGATGTAAGTGCCAAAAATGAAAAAAAAATGTTATGACCGAAAACACGATGTATGTGCTATTGCCTTTAACGTATAAAAAGATCTAAGAGCCAAGTTTTATTTTATAGTTCTAATGATCGTTATTAGATGGCGTTGTTTGTAAGTGCCATGCTCACCAACGTATAACAGGATGTAAGTCCACGCGTAGTCACATGATCTACCAGCTGTAGGCTACTGTTCTGTTATTGTACTCTGTGCCGTTCGCCGTCAGTTTAAGGTTATATTGTGTTTTTGTTTCTTTCATTCACGACCAAATAATAATTTTAGTGTCATTTAACAACTATGGAACAAGAAGTTGTGCGTAAACGACGCAAGAAAGGTGAAGGAAGGTTATCGGAACAAAAGAAGATCCGAAGGAATTCTGGTAAGCCGTATCTAAACAATAGTAATGTACACGTGCCTGAAAAAAAACCACCAAATGAGACTGCATCCTGTAAATGTAAATATAAATGTAAATCTCTTATTTACAATCAAAAAATATTGCTATTTAAAGAATTGTACGAAGTAGACCATACAAAACAACAAAACTATCTCTTAAGTCTAATAAATGTTAAACCCATTGCTAGACGTAGGCATGGCAGTTTTAACGATCCAGCTCAAAGTAGGCGTCAAGCTACTGCAATTTACACTGTTCCTAACGGTGAAGGGGAATTAGTACAAGTATGTAAAAATACATTTCGAGAAATTTTTGATTTGTCAGTGAAACGGGTTCAAGGGCTTGTTGCCTTGAAACAGACAGGAAATCCTATGTACATTGAAAAGAGGGGAAACAAATTGAAGCATAGGAAGTTCAGTGAAATTGATAAGCAGAATGTATGTGATCACATAAACTCTATTCCCAAAGAAGTAAGCCATTATGGTCGTAGTAAGACAGACAAAGAGTACTTGTCATCGGACTTAAATATTAATAAGTTGTATAGGGCTTTCAAGACGAAGCATCCAGAGTCCCTAATAACTTACCGGTTTTATTACTTGGTGTTTAAAAATAACTTTGCCAAACTTTCATTTCATGCTCCCAGAACAGATACTTGTGTGAAATGTGACTTGTTGGCGGTAAAAATCAAAGCTTGTCAAGGAAATGAAAAGAACCTTGTGTTAGCACAGCAAAAGCTGCACCATTTGAAAGCCGAACGTGCAAGAGAAGCAATGAAAACCGATTACGCAGAAGCACAACAACCTAACAACAAAAAAACTGTGTTTTCTCTAGACCTTCAGCAGGTCCTGTCATTACCCACTTTAACCCATTCAAATATGTACTATCTACGCCAGCTCTCGAATTACAATCTGTGTACCCATTTTCATGACAATAGAAGCATTATGAGTTTATGGCATGAAGGCATTACAGGACGTGGTGGGAATGAAATAGCATCCTGTGTATTTAAAGTATTGAGAAACATTGAGCCTGCAACAAATCTTACTGCCTGGAGTGACAACTGCTCTGGGCAGAACAAGAACAGAATGCTTTTGTTCTTATGGATTTATTTAACTTGTATCGGTGTTTATCAAGAAATAGATCATAAATTCCTTGTAGCGGGTCATTCATTCTTGAACTGTGACCGTGATTTTGCCATCATAGAAAAACAAAAAAGGGTTTCAAAATGCTACGTTCCTGAAGATCTAAAAAAATTAATTGAAGGTGTTAAAGAAAAGAATCCATTTGCAGTTAAAATAATGGAAGAGTGTGACTTTTTTGATTTTAAGAAGGCGGCCAGTGAGTTTCTAAACACTAAAAAACTCAACATTTCCAAAGTGTCATGGATTAAAATTGCAGCCGCAACACCTGGTGTAGTGAAAGTTAGGTCA
Organism: Catonia carolina; assembly: GCA_035578175.1. Taxonomy (NCBI): domain Eukaryota; kingdom Metazoa; phylum Arthropoda; class Insecta; order Hemiptera; family Achilidae; genus Catonia; species Catonia carolina. The sequence continues at coordinate 92,022,803 of JAQMRL010000002.1, forward strand.
ACTTTCAATGAGTTAGAGCCTTGGACTGAAATTAATATTTTTCGTAAAAAAATTACCAAAAAGATTATTGAAGATAAACAATTGCCTAGTTTGGAATGTGTGTCGCAGTTATCAGAAGCTAAAAAGAAGGACTTAAAAACCATGATTAATTTTTTGAGTGACGACCACAAAGACTTTTACATTAAACTTACAAATTAGATATCAATGACTAATCTTTTCAATTACTTTTTCTTAGTATTTTGTTTATTCTTTTTATTTTTTAATACATAATAAATTCTGTTTAAAAACAAAATTTGGGTGTTTGATGCCTTCTTTCATTTTGTGTATTTATAATAAAAAAATATTGATAGAGTTTTGGTAAGTAATGTTATTCTTAAAGTTTTTAGTGTACTAGCACTTTTTAAGTAGCTTAAATCTAACTGTGCTATATAATTAGATATTCTTATATCATTTAAACGTGTAAAGTGATGTATGTTCCATTTGAACTTACATCCTGTTTCACGTCAGTCAAGTGGTACTTAGGTCTAACCTCAGTTGACCCATTAAAAAAAATTATTCCACCTAAACTATTAAAGAATTTAATTGTCTTTTTACACAGATCAATGTAATAGAACCAGATGCAATTTTGGGTAAAAAATCAAGGTCTCAATTAAAACATTTCTTGTATTTAGAAGAAAAACTCAATTTACTCAAAAGTGTAAATATGGCACTTACATCCTTTTTTACTTCAAGTCTTCAATTATCACAACTCCATTCTCAGCGTCTGAGTAAAATCAGGAAGTAGGCCTATTCAACAAATGATGGTTATTAAAAGTTGAATAGATTCCAAAAAGTAAAAAAAATTCTTGGAAAATTTGAATTTAAGTTTAGGTTTACGTCAGAATACATTATTCAATAATTAGGTATTTGAATTCCTTTAAAAAGTTATTCTTATTTGCCCGCGCATGCTGCAGTTTTTAATAAATAATACATAGTCTGACACAGGTTTTTTTTGTAAACTTTCAACCGGTTTTTGTTGCGCACCTGTAGATATCTGCGGTTTTGGTCAGTATTCTGTTTCATCCAACTGTCTCATTTTTCAGTTATCTCTTTAATCACCAGATTGGAAGAAAGAATTTCAACGAACAGTTTTTGTTATAAAAAAAATTCCAGAAGTTCGTATAAAAAATGTGGTGTAATGTAAAACGCGATTAAAATAAGGACGACCTGATATTTGATATAATTTTATCGAATCATCTAAAAACGGATTTATAATAAATTTTAATAATTATAACTTTAAAATTGAGGTGATGAAGTGAAAGATTGTAGAAAATGTAGAAGGTTACGCAACAACAAATGTAATATTTAAAAATACTAATATAATTCTGATTTATTTATTTCGCATGAACTTATTTTATAACCATTATTATTGTATTTCTTTTCTATCTGCTGATAATATTCGAAGCTTTTATAAAAGTTTGAACATTGTTAAATGATTCAACCTTCCACTGTTACTACTGATTTAACCGTCATAACATATTTAATCTTATTTAAGTATAATAATCTGCAGTCTACGTTCAATAAAGTAACAAATACATTTCGAAAAAATCAATAAATAACTTAAACATATGACTGCAATTAGATTACAACTAAGGTGTATTCATAGAATGTTTAGAGTATGCAGTTCACACAAACAACTTCAGCTAATGGCTGTGCCATTGTTCAAGTGATCGACTGACAGCTGGCATACCAGATCACATGCAGAATTCATTAATTATTAACGTAATAATAAACAAACCTCCAAAGAACTCATCTTAGCAGCTTTTCAATGATTTTCCAGTTATGTATGTAAGGCAACTTTATGTCAAATGAATTTCAATTAGCGGGTATAAAAATAAATTATTAATTTTATTTTTTATTTTATTTTGTTTTTGGGAACTGTACATTTTTAACAACCACTTAATTTGATTGATGATTTTTGCTGTATAGCTTTTTGATGTAATAGACATGATTTTGAAGACGGACCCGAGTAGAGTTTATTCACTTGTGGCTGTCAGCTGGTAACAATACTACAAAGTCGCTTGCCCAACCGGTGTTACTTAACAAATAATTGCATCTTTCTACCAGCTGACTGATTGGGCTGGTGCGAAGGCATGTATATTTATAGAGGAGAGACCATCACGGCAGCACTAGAAATATACACTTTTTACATAAACAGTTGGTAAAACCGGCTCTTTAGCTTTTAGAGGTTAAGTCACCAGATTGGACTACTTAGCACCCAAAATTTATAATTTTCTTTCCTTCCACATGAAAATATTAAACAATAGGCAGTTTAAAATTAGTGTAGAAGAATAAGAATAAGACATGTAGGAATATAATGTAGAAATGTAGGAAATGTAGAAATGTGGGAAATGTAGATATGATACTTACAAAATAGATAATGAGACGCTTATCTCTAAGGTCCGTTTCGGGTTCTGGGTAAATTAAATAATTAACACACTAAAGTTTAAAATTACAAGTATTTATTACCACTAAGAATTACAATTAAATAAATGACTAAAATCTACAAGTATAGGGTGATTCAAAAAGAGCGCCGGTTTTGATATATCAAATTAAGAGATTTATTTTATTGAAAAACTGAAAATAAATACATCAACAAGTTCATCTTACCTTCCGATTTCATGTATGAAAAATGATGTCATGCATGTGTCCTCCTCTACTGCGCTGGCACACATCAACTCTGTCCATGAAATTGGATATTACTGCACGACAAGTTTCGACTTCCATTTGCCCGATAACCCGTCGAATTTCCTCCTTCGTCATTGATGTTTCGGGGTTTATTGGCATACACCAATGACTTTAGATGACCTCAAAGATGAAAGTCACAAGGCGTCAAGTCACACGACCTTGGTGGCCATTGATGGTCGGAATTACGAGAAATGATGCGATCCTGGAACCGTTCACGGAGCAACAACATTGTTTCTCGTGCAGCGTGACAGGTGGCACCATCCTGCTGAAACCACAACTCGTCAATGTCCATTTCATCCAAATGACGCCACAAAAACTCCTTAATCATCGTACGGTATCGGTCTCCATTTACTGTCACGGCTTGTCCTTCTTGATTTTCAAAAAATTAAGGGCCGATGACACCGCCCGACCAAAAGCCGCAACAAACTGTCACTCGCTGTGCATACATTTCCCTTTCAATAACCACGCGAGGGTTTTCTGAACCCCACATACGGCAGTTCTGTTTATTAAAAAAAACCGTTTAAGTGGAAGTGCGCCTCATCACTGAAAATGATTTTGTTTGCGAAGGTGTCATCATCCTGCCGTTTTCTCAATACCCAGTCAACAAACTGTCGTCTCTTTTGGTGGTCTGCCACTTTCAAATAGTGCGCCAACTGAACTTTATACGGGTGATATTGGAGATCGTACCGAAGAATTCTCCGTACAGAAGAACATCGTAAACCCAATTGTTGAGAACGGCGACGTATTGATTTTGCTAGGCTAACAGCCACACTGTCACGAACCAACGCAACGTTCTGCTCAGTTCGGCCAGAACGACGACGTCCAGAACTTTTAAGGTCGACTGTTGAACCCGTATCAAAAAACTGTTTCATGAGTCTGCGAACTGTTGATTCATTCGGTGCTTCATTACGTCCTAGAGTACCGCGAAGTCGCCTGACAGTAGCCGCATAACTCTCTCCACTCTGGTAAAATGTTTTGACGATTAACACTCGTTGTGCAATAGTAAACTTCTCCATGGTTAGACACAGACTGCGAGAGTACTACACTGCGAACAAGAGAAACTACAACTGAATCGTCAATCGGAATGTTCTCCGAAATAGAAATGAGGTCTAACAATGTTGCCAACCGATAAACAAAAATTTACCAGCCGTTTAAAAACCGGCGCTCTTTTTGAATCACCCGTTATATTAAAATGAAACTACTTAATAAATAACAAACTAATTAGGTTATATTAACTTAACTACTTACTGTTAACTACTTAGAGATATGACAGAATAAATAAAAAATAAAAAAGTCAGCTATTCGCAGAATCGTTGACCTATTATTCTAACGTACTGGACTACCTGTATGCACTATCGAATACGCTCACTCAATCACACACGAATGTAAACTGAATTCGGACCATAAACAACCCGGCGCTTTTATAGGTTTATATGTGTATAGAGGAGGTGTACAGAGTTAAAGAAAAGACAGAGATTTTCGATATAATAATAAATACAAAAACCTTCTGACGGCTTCTGGGTAAATCTTAACAACTGTAAACAAATTAAAATGAATGAATAGAACGAGCTATTAAAAAAACCCAATTATCTAAATAGGTACCTGGCTCTCACAATACCGAGTGACAACAAAAGCGAGGCCTACCTTTGCTATAAAAGACCATTATATTACACATAATATTCCTTAACTAATTCTCAGAAAACTTTATTTATTGCTTTTATTTTTCACGTCAACATTTTCAATTTTACGTACCTCCTCGAAAATTCTCGAACCTACATTTCTTTTAGATATTGTCACAATACATATTGTTTCATTTACGTATATTTTTTTAGTTTATAAGATTGTATTATGTTTTGCAACTAGCGCGCTAGCCTAAAAAGCAAAAGGTCCCGGGTTTGATTCCCAGCTATTGTCTAGGAATTTTAACACGTTAAAACCCACCGTTACAGTACTAAAAACGATAGTAGTTGCTAATGACCAAGCTGTCGATGCGACTTTAGATATACTAAATAAATATGATATTTTTCAGTTAATTAGGTTAATTCTACCTTTTCATTGTAGTTCATTTCATTTACTTTATTTTTTCTTTTAAATATTGTATTGTACTGCTACGTTATAATCTGTTCATTTTCTTTGATTAATAAATACCTAATTAATCTGACAGAAAAGTGAAAAGCTAAAGGAAGCAATAATCATCGATGTTTTAACTCGGTGGTGTTTATGTAAATATATATTGTAACTCCTAAGCCTAGGTTCGTTTGCGATTTGGGTAATAAATAATAAACAGACTTTCTTAAACTTACAAAAATTATTTTTTGACACAATAATGATAATAATATTACAATTAATAATTATTAAACGTAGACAACTAACAAATGCAAAGATAACTTTAATTAAATTAATTACAAGACTTAAGATTAAACAAAAATTTGTTAATAAGAAATTGTCACTTAATCATGAAACAAATGGTTTAACTATCCACAGAAACTTCCTAACACCAGCATGCACACACACTATTAACGTAATTCAAAACCGGTCCCGTAACGACACTAATCCCATTCACAGTCCAATGACTGACTAACTCATTGCAAATTAATGTGCTAACAGTTTTTATACCACCACACCACCACCACCTCTACTACTACTACTACTACTACTACTACTACTACTACTACTACTACTACTACTACTACTACTACTACTACTACTACTACTACTACAACTACTACTACTACTACTACTCAAGACGCTTTTCTCATGGATTCTGTTTTGATATTAATCATATTATTATATTATACAATTCGTAATGAAAGGTTACTCCTACTTGATCGATCATTTGTAACAACCAATTAGTAAGAGAATGTTATTCTACTAAATGATGAGTTAAATATTAACCGTTTGAAAAATAACATGAATAAATTAAAACTCAAGGGAAATACCAAATGAAATAGAACTTGTTAACATTTAAAATAGTAATGAATTTTTATTATCAAGTTTAGGAGGGATCAATTCATTTTAATGTAATTCTAGTGTGTGAATTAAAATAAAACAATGTACCAAATAGTTTCATTTATATCAACGAAATTTATTGTCCATCATAAATTATATTTTTATACAAAATATCCTAACTATTTATCAAAGATGCACTTTGACATTACGTGGTTTTATTAAATAGCAAAACTACTCAATTAATCACAAGTTTGTTTGGATACTTGCCAAATTTTCAATGCGAAATATTTTTATTTTGAAATACTACTGCATTTAAAATTTACTGAACGATCAGATTTTGTATTTTTAAAACAACGACGAGTTATTAGAATTAAACAAAGCTCAAATTTTGTATTTATAATAAAATCAATCCTATTGATAGTCTTTGAACTGTTTCCGCAATAGTGTTACATGTAAGATTTTTTTCTTACAAAATTTACCTACAATCTGTTCTTTATAGATCAATAAATAGCTTTGTGTAAAGAAAAACAGCATGAACAGCTAAATTCTGGCAGAAATACTTTTTATAACGATATGCCATTTTCAGGGCGACAGGGGACAGGGTGACAGTCATTTTCAGAGCGTATTCATTAGGAGAGGCCAAATTTTAGAATGTGATTTTGTAGCTATAATTAGGAAACGTGAGGAAGGCAATGGTAAACCACCTCACTCCTCGTTTTACTTAGTAAAACCTCTACAGGTTCAAACCGGCCTTTCGGCTGATGACCTAAACAACACACAACAACACAATTAAGAAACTTGTTCACATAAACATAGGTACGAAAAAGTTTCGATAGCTGGTTACGGTAAGCAAAAGATTATACCTACAATTCAGTTACCCAGGTGAAATGAGGACATACCACGTTACACTAATTTAATTGTTTAAAATTTGTTTAATTTATTTATTGATGCTGAAATTTATAAGGTTTTAACTCAAAAACAAATTTATTGGCATGTTATGTTTTATTACCTAAAATAAGAATGAAATCAGTCCCAGAACTGTATTTCCCATAGTTTTAAAGATATATGACAAAAAACAAAAATTAGGAGTCAGAAATAACACTTTAGCAAGCGAAGCGTTTCTGGACCTATGTTTATGTAGAGTTTTTCTTATTTTTAGTTATAATGTCACTTTTTAGAGTTTTGCCTCACTTTTTAAATGTATTCTATTACAATGATACTACTTCAAGCCATCTACAGGGGAAAATAAATTTGGAAAATGAGGACCTGTGTGGTACCTTGAAAATCTGAAATTATGGTTTTGAAAAACGTTCAGTAGAGCTATTTTGCAGTGCAACGAACCAAGTGAAAATTGCTATAAAGGTTGCAAACATTCGGAAGGAATAGGCGTCTGAAGAAGAAGAAGATAATGAAGATATTTTTTAAAATATAGGCTATAAAAAGGTGAGAATTTAAGGTACTAAACAAATAAGTCTATTAGTTGCTTTCAATTTAGCTTTTTTTTTATTGTACTACCGCTGTCGATTAAATTGATAGGCCTACTCAAGTAATGATTTTTGCAATGGAAGCTGTTGAACCCTAAAATAAAATTTGAAATTTTTTTAACTATTAAAACAAGCAAGTCGTTGTGAATGTGGTCATTCTCCATCTAACAATTAATTGTAGACTGCCTCTGTAGCGTAGTGGTAGCGCGCTAGCCTACCATACGTATGTCCCGGGTTCGATTCCCGGCCAGGGCCTGGGAAATTTTCACAAATTAAAACCCATTATAGTCGCTAATGACCGAGCTGTTGATGTGACTACTTTAAATGATTTAGAAAAAATTAACTGTAGATTGCAATCATAACTACAAAGAGGTTCGAAAATTAAGAGTTGAATTTAGGCTTAAGTATGACCTGTATGAGTGTTTTGAGGTTGGGTGATATTAGCGGTCTATATGATATTATGCGAGTAACGATTTAAATTAGTAACTTAAAAAATGAATTCTAAAATGTGGTTATTTGATAATTGGGTAGGCTACTTACAGCTTCGTCGAAGTAGTTTGGTATTATATTATTGGTTTGTTTAAAAAAATGAAAACTATACGTATAAGCCAAAATTTTCCTGTGGTTCTCAGAGAATTTTGGACAAATTAAAAAAGTAGATCTTTTTGCAAATTTCATGTATCTAATGTTGTTGAAGGCAAAATTGTGAGCATCAAAAACAATTGATAAAAGATTAGTAATAGTTTGTAGAAGGAATCTTAACGGAAATGGGTGGTTACATGAGTTCGAATGTAAGTCGTTAAACAAGAATGGAGTGACAGCCAATCGTAGGGGATGGTTTTATAGCAACAGAATAGTCAGAATCTGAGTCCAAGTGCTGACGAAGAGGATGTTACAAATGACTTTACTAGGTTGATGAGGGGTGGTGACCCTTAAACCAGTGGTCTTTGATTCGTTAGTAATTAACTAGGATGAAGTCGTGCCACAGAGGAACGATAAACTTTAAGAGTAGCCGACAGACGGACAGACTATCTTCTCCGTGTCTTTTACAATCTACTCCTTCATTCTCTTCTCTTGCCACCTTTTCCTCTAGAGGAGTTTAATTTCACTCTAGAGGGCTTAAGTACTATGCCTAAGTTCACTGCCAAGGTAATCAATCTAAGTCATTACAAACTGTAAATTAAAGTACCGTGGTAATTATAATAACATTTAAGTGTAAGAAACTTAAGTCCTAAAGCAACAGTAATTTTTTAAAACCGATTATACCTCATACAGTGAAAGTGGATAATTTTATTATTATTCTTAAAAATACTTACAAAATGAAAGAACATAATAATCCAATATAATAATCTTTTTACGTAACATCCTAAATTTTATTCTTATAGCATTCCGCTAAAACAATCGAAAGAACGTTTTTGAAATTATGTTGTCACCATAATTTCAGAAACGTTCTTTCGATTTTTAAAGACATTATAAGGCTAGTTTTAAACCATAAATGTTTTATTAAATTAAACGGTAAGGTAATAGATAATGCTAAGTGACGTTCAATAAACTCAAGAATATCTTAAATTTATACTCCTTTCATTTCAGTACAACTGGGTTTGGTTGTTTAATGCAGTTCATTAATTTCTGATGTTTTTATTCTTTCACGTCAAACGGTTATAAGCATTAAGGTTAATGCAGAAGGTAAAGGGTGGTTGATGAAGAGATGCCGGACCTGACCGGAATAGAAACCGATTCCCGATTTCATTTTCAGGAGTCAGCTTTGATTAGCAACCTACAACTTTATTACGTCATAATATTGATATAAGTCACAAAGATGTTTGCACTTTAATTTTCTGTTTCTGTCCGAGTTGTCTGGTGAATTCATGCCGAGATAGTGTAAGTGAGATTCTAATCTTCTCTGATACTGATTACAGTATGTTACCGTAGATTACTGATACCGAAATTTTTTCTTTAAATGTCACAATGTTTAGGTCCCTATGTATTGTTCTGCTTAGTGCGTACAGAGAAAAAATATAATTTTTTCCAAACTTTTTGTACCGTAGTTAGTAGCCTACATTTAGCCTTAACAACATAGCCAAAACAACATAGAAGTTAACCTGAACGTCTAAATAATTATTTTATTTTAATTCTTAAAGCGGAATAGAGTTCTATATATTTATGTCAATTTTGTACCTATAACAAGAAATTTAACAAAAATTTTGATAAGAAATATTGAACTTCCTATCTCGATACAAACAGGCTTATGGTTAAAGTTTGATACTAATACAACAAACGTTTTGTACAAACAACGACTAGTTAATTGATAAAATTCTTTAGTGTCTCCGATAATTTATACAATATCTAGTTTCAGAAAAAATCAGAATTTAAATATCTACATAGGTATAATTTAAGATTCAGTTTTACTTAAATTTTACTTGATTTTAAATTAAGAACGTAGAAAAATATCGAAAATGAAAAAACAGTACAAAAGTAGAGTTCATTAATAATAATATCAAAATAATCCGGTCTGAAAAATCTAATATAACAGTTAACTGAGGTAACGGACTCATTTTATATTACGAAATAAAAATTACAATATAAATGTGATCATAATATTAAAGTTTAACAGAAGAACCGTATTTAAGGGTATGAGAAAAAAGTTCATGCCTACGCAATAAACGTAAATTAGGTGATACAAAGGAAACAATATCATTTGAAAAAAGAAGCAAAACAAATGGGCAGGTACAAAGGACAGTATAAACTTTAAGAAAAGACAGCAGCTCGGTACGAAAAAAGACAACATTTCTGTTCATCAGTGGGAACTCCATCTCCGTGGGATTCCGTGTAGAAACAGTGTCTATTCACGTAGGAACGGTGCTTATTCTGTAAAAGAAGAAAAGAGAGCGTTGTCGGTTGCTTCTGAAGCCGTGCTACAACATTACCTGCCGTAATCTATGGGCTAATGTAAATGGAAATTACCCTATATTTTCCTCGAACGTTCAATGCAGACTGAAGAAAAGATAGCGCGACTAAGTATGTACCAACGTCCCAGGATAAAATCTTGTTTTACTTCGTTAGCAAAGATCTCCCCCATTTTTGTAGACTCTTAAATTTGCCTTTTATAACAGATTTTTTATCGTATGTTTCCTGATTTTATTCCTAGGAAGCCTAGAAAGTAAACCACAAATATTAAAAACTGTTTTAATATTACAAAAAGAAAAAAGTACATGGTTTCCGCTCTTGATCTCCTAAACTAATTAATTGATATAGAACAAATTCCTTTCATGATTCTGACAGGAGATTATAAACATTTAATTATTTTTAAATTTTCCCATCTTTTAATAAAAAACTTGAACTGATAACCATATCGTGAAATTTATTCAAATTTCATATCCAGTTTCCTTATTGAAAATTAAATTTTCTAGCGAAGAGAAAATAAAATAAAATAGACGAATTTGTAACTATTATTATAATAATATTTGTAAACCTATTTAATCATTTTAACTTTTACGATATTTTTTGGTAAGTTAAATCTATTACAAATCTAAGTAATTATAACTATAAAGCTATTAATTATCAATCAAACTTGGTATTTTTGATCGACATAATTGACATACTAGTTGTAGACCTCAACAAGAACTTATTTCCAGAGTTCAATAAAAACCTAAAAATTTATTCTTACTTGACTTGAGATTACATTATAGGCCTAATAAATCTGAAAATATTCCATATTAAGGTTACTTTATTTCATCATTTTAAATCTAATTCTTACTTTTTGTAAATCAATGGTTCTGCCATATTACGGTAAAATGTTGCTTTGATATGTGTGCAAATAATATTAAAAATATTAAGTAAGTAAGTTTATGCGTAAGGACAATCGTAATTACTATAATTTTGGTTTATATATTCTATTTCATGAATTTTTCTTTTTATGAAACACTTATAAATATAAAAAATACAGTAAGAGTAGTTATAAAAGTTAGTTCTTGAAAGTAGAACTAGCATATTCTTAATTACAAATTAAAATCAAGTTTATAAGTAATTTAAAATTTAGTTTAGCATAATATGAAATACTGACTGAATCGCACATCAGCGGTCACATCGTCAATTTACTGAAAAAAGTAGCGTAATAAAACAGGCTCAAGTAGAGGAATCAACAGGTATATTGTTTATTAACTTAAATTTTTATTTAAATCTTTCTTCACTCTCTACCATGCTCTCCGTTCATACGTAGAGGAAATATTTTTCGTCGTTCGTCAAGGGGATGATTACTCCGAGTGTAGACAGATCTAGCTGGAGTGCCACAGGGGTCTATCCTCTCTCCGTTATTGTACAATATCTACACATCTGATCTGCCGGAGACTGCCGTGACTACCATTGCTACATATGCTGACAACACTCTTCTTCTTTCATCCTCCAATAATCCACAAATCACAAGTGCTAATTTACAAAATCATCTGGATATTCTACAAGACTGGTTATAAAAATAGAGAATACAAATTAATCCAACCAAACCTATTCATATTTCTTTTACTCTTCGAAAAGGAATATGCCCTAATATTTTTCTTAATAACGTTCCCATACCTCAGAAGTGTGAAATTCAATACTTAGGGCTTACCTTGGACAAAAGACTTACGTGGCAGTCGCACATAAAAAAATAACTTACTTCAATGAAATACAATATTACAACTGTACCGATTTCTTCGTAGAACCTCTTCTTTGCCAATTTCTTCAAAAGTACAAATCATTTTTTAAAGTAGTTTGGATTTACAGAGCCCAGTTATTTGGTTCAGCAAAATCCAGTGATCTTAATCATCTACAGACGTTCCAATCAAAATTTCTTCGTTTAATAGCTAGAGGTCCGTACTACGTAAGTAACGACACTTTACACTCCGATTTTGGTATTCCTACAGTTGAAGAAGTAGCACAGTCCTATTATAAAATATTATTTTCGAAATTACTAATAAATCCGAATCCTCTAATTCAGGAACTTCATCACTTTCACCTTCTTGGGAATCCAGCCCGGCGCCTAAAAAGAAGATGGAATACAGATCTTCTCTAAGTTCTGACTAAAATAATAATAATATAATAAAAATAATAACAATTAAACGAACTAATTATCATATTTGATACTTTCTTATACACCCAGAGAAATACTAAGGGCTATCAATCTTTGTACTTATGTTTCCTTTCATGTTACTTGACTATGTAGCCTACGTACAACACATTTTCTAGTTGTCATATATTTGTGATTGTTGAAAATTTCAAATAACAGATAAAAAAACCAGTTTTCTTAATTTAGCTTCATTGATATAAAGGAAATAATATCAATTAAAAAAGAGGTAAAAATAAATGCGCAGATAGAAAGGACAGTACAAATTTTAAGAAAAAAGCGTCTCGGTACGATGAAACACAACATTTCTGTTCATCAGTGGGAACTCCTTCTCTGTGGGATCCAGTGTCTATTCACGTAGGAATAGCGTTTATTCCGTAAAAGAAGAAAAGAGAGCTAAATATATCAATAATTGAAGGGTCAATAGTTTCACGAGAGAGGACAAAACTCAATATTCGATGTACTGAGCTGTAGACAGTAACTGTAAATGAGAGAATCTGCTACTATTGTAATACATGGATGAAGAATTTTCAAGGAATGAAGAGATGTATACGTAAAATTCTAATAAGGATTCTGGAATCAGGTCTGTGGAAAAATACAGCTTGGGAAAACCTCTAAAAAGCTAGGAATAATTTATCTTATTTAAAGCTCTAACACACAAAATATGACATTCTTTTGCCGGAACAGGTTAAATGGTCATACCGTGAAGAGAAGAAGATGAACGATAGGAAGATATCAAAATGAACAGATCTTGCAAACAATATTTTAAAAGGTAGTCTCCTCCATCTTTAAGTTGCTGGTTCACGTCAATTGACTTGTAAAATCTTTTTTATGTCGTTCTGTAAAGAAAAGTGTCACATATTAATTCCGCTTATAATGAAGGAATTATTGGCAATAATTCTCCTTAATTTTATTCTCACAATAATGGTCAGTTAACAAAAGTTTCCCTTGTAGTTCACACCACATTTTCCAAGCTTAAGTAAATGATATATACTTTACTTTTATATCGATTCTTTTTAAGAATTGCTTATAAAATTTAGAAAAAGTTAAATTCATAAATTTACTTAATAATATTCTATTTTTATCAGTATACTAAAATGTATATATCTACTCAGAGAGTAATAATTAACGTTGAATGAATTAAGTGGAAAACAATATTCAGCTTATTGCCTACTTAATTATTTTATAATACCTCACAGGATGTACTGGATAGTAACTTTTTCTTTTTAAGTAGAAGTTAGAAAGTTATTTCTTTATGTTTGTATTGAGTTTTCTCCGTCCGGTTTACATTAGGCGTAATATAAATATTATGAGCAAAAAAAGTAAAGATGAACTTCCTGTAATATTGCGGACGTTACAAAATGAAATCGCAGTGAAATTATCCACATAATTTCCTTCTTGGCTCTAACGTACCGCTGTTGATCTACGTGTAGGGCATAAAATGGATTGCAATCAAACACATTTAAATTGTTTAGTTATTTCATATGATTTTATTCAATAATTTAAAATGAGAGTGAAAGTTTTTATTATAAGAAAATAAATTATATAAAATGAATCAAATTTTTTATTATGTATTAGATTTATTTCGTACGTGAGGTCATAATATGAGCATTATATTAAAATGCTACCTTATAGCAATAAATTAGTAATATGGAATTGGGAATTTCATTGATTGTCCACGTTTTTAGTTTTGATCCAGGAAAACTATATGAGATTAATACAATGGTTGTTCAATATAGGAAACATATATAAAAAATGTAGTTCATAATATATTATAATGTTAGTACTTAGGTTTATTTGACAGCCAAAAACTTGGATACCAAGGAGGTAATCTCAAATTCAAAAATTATGTAGCTACGTATTGGAATTTATTACTGTTTTTTTTCAAAACAGTTAACTACAGATAAATATATAAATGTTTAGGTACCAATTATTATTTTAGATATGGAGCAAAAATTAACACATTTTAAAGGGCTTAGTAGAACTTAGAAAATAGAGCTGTAAAAAAATCAAAATTAAAGTTATATAAATTCAAGGCAACCCTAGTTATTTGAATGGAAGCAAGGCATGGACAACTGTAAAGTCACATGATTGGGAAATTTCGACAGAAGAGATGAGGTTTGGCGAAAGAGGAAAAGATATATTTGATTGGATCGAATAAACAATGAACATGTAAGAATAGATTTAATTATTTATAACTTGAATGAGAAGATAAAAGAGCATCATTAATTTTGCAGACAACACATTGGACGGATGTGAGCTCCCAAAATACCTCTACAAATTTTATGGTATTCTCCAAAGGGAAGACAGATGTTGTAGGACCTAAGAAAAGATGATGCAGATATAGTGTGTTAGTTGGAAGAACTCTTGTGCCTAGAATTGGTCGGAAGAAGCAAGAACTACTTATCGTTTTTCTTTTATGGTGAGTCATAAAATATACAAGTAGTTTCTTTGCTAATAAGTGTGTGTAGGCCTAGAACACTTACAAACAATATTTCAGGTTGCAACAGGAAATAATGAATATGGGGGTAATTGTAAATTAAAGTCTTGAAAAAAGACTCAAAGATTTAAGAAAATTTAGTTCTTAGATATTACTTTGAAATATTATTAGATTATTAGATATTAGATTTAAGCGCTTCTTATAAGGTGTAACCAGGGCGGTTACCTTTGCCTGTTACTCCACACAAGAGTGTAGAGGAGTGGTACGCAGGGAGTGTATGTTATGTTTTCTAAAATACGAGTATGAGAGTACTTTTTCAAAATGATACGAGCTTATAAACTAGCATTACTAGTAAAGAAAATTAAAATTTTACATAAAAAAGGTATTATTATTTCAGATACAGTAGGAATTAAAAATAAAGACTGTAAGCATAAATCATATTAGTATCATAGAACGACAAAAAACTAGTATCGTAGCGATAGTACCAAATAGTCCATCATATCTAAACAGCTGTAAAGCGGTCTTATGTGGAGAGAATCACATAAAACTTCATAAACTTAAAACTACTATCAATTAGATTTAATTAATTAATTAGATTTGATTTTTGTTCAATCTCATTACATACAAACGCTAATGGAATGTGTAGTACTAATAGGGTACACATTATTTTTAGTTTTATGTTATGATAAATTACATAAGTGGAAAGTAGGAGAAACTGAAAATAAATAAATTTCAGTATTTTCAGTAAATTATGAATAACTTGAATGAAGCAATTACTGGAAACTAAATAATGAAGCTAATGTGTTCCTAACCAACTAACTAATGGAATATAAAGTGAAATGTAACAAAGGGTTGCATGTATTGGTTGCTAATAAGTAAGAAAATAAAATGTTCTCGTTCTTAAAACAATAACAACTTTTTTTTAATTACTGTTTTACTGAGGGTACAGACATTAAATAAACTTATAAAAATGAATAAATAATATCAAAACTAGAAAATGATACCTACCTTTAATGTACAACAGTTTTAAAAATTGCGGTACATTTTGGTTAATAACAGATGAGCAACACATTTTTTTTTAACTTTTAAAAGGTTTTCAGTTATGTAAACTGATAATCAACAAGGCGAGATAGTCTGCGTATTTTTTTATGGTGGATGGTTGAATAGTAAGCAGAGGGGCGAGGAAGGAACAGTGGGACGGGGATTAGCAGAGTAGACAGATAGGCAGGCGAGCATGGTGGATGACGGGAGAGGGTAGTATACCCACTGAATATTAATTATTCGCCAGTACTTTTTTTAGGATGAATTACAGGAAGTAATTAGACCACTTCCTCTACAAATTCTTCCAGAGAGGAAAGATCACATTTCTCTTTACATTTTTAAAATTGTTTACGACGCGAGTTCATTTTAAAATTTATTTTTAATGTAGGCATGCTTATTTTGATATCAGTTACGCTTCTAAATTTCGTGTAACGTTGTAATCCGCTTAAAATTTTAATTAAATTTTTAAAATTTAATTCAGGTCAGTTCTAAGAACTCACATGAAAAACTAAATATAAACTGGAATTTAATATATTCATAAAACTGAAGAAAAGATCATGAACCTTGTTTCATTGATGGCTCATTTTACTTCAACAGTTTTAAATCGAAACGTTAAAGGTTCGAGTAATTAATTTTTTAAGAAAACTATTAAAAATGAATAAAAAACTCTAAAACATTTTAAGTTGTAATAAAAGATCCCTTTCATAAGACGACGGTTCTTACGGCTAGTTGCAATTTTTAATAAGATTTATCTTTCAATTATGGCATAAAACATTAGTGATTTCTGTATCTACTCCTTTAGAGGAATCAAATGACAGTTTTTGTTTACAAATTCCGATTTTAATTTCTTGATTTCTGGTTTTGGGCCACTTCTGGTCGAAACCGGAACTTCAGACCCACTAACTTTTTGTCTAGGTTACGAATCTGGAAAATGTTTCTTGCTAACAGTTCTAGATTCTGACTTTGATTTTTTTGACTGCCAGTTTTGGGCCACGTTCGGTCAAAACCGTATCTTCAAACCAAATTTAGACCCACTACCTTTTTATGAAGATCACGAATTCGTAAACTTTTTGTTGCTATCTCCTTTAGCTTATTACATCTGTTTGTGTCGGACGGACGGACAATACAAAATGATAGATGACAATTTTGAAAATGCCACCAATAAAAAATTTTAATGAAGTGTAATATGACAAATTTACTGGACACCTGGAGTTGTTTATTTTTGAGTCTATTGAAATAAAATAAACATCTCCAGCTGATTGAAATAAATATTTTAATAAAATTATTTGATTTCATTAACAAAAGTATGGTTACTAGGCAACTAAGAAGAAGAAAAGAGAATTGTAAAATATTTTAATGGGGGACAGGAGGCCAAACCAAACGGGTGGGTCCCTCATTCGTGCTTAACAAACAGTCGTAAAATATATAATTAATAGTAAAAATAGATAAATAGTAATAAATACAACGTGCATATTATTAAAAGAGACACAAATTATCCTACTTCATAATAACTGACTATCCGGTAGCCTTTCAATGGCAGACGTGTAAAACAATAACAATAAACATTCGTTCAATTATGTAATTATGAAAATATATAAATTAAATAAAACCATAATGTATAAATGTGAATAATGTTTTATTGAGTGAGATAAGGGACAAGGTAAATAAGAAATTGATTTACGGTAATCATTTATTCACATTTGTCAATCCCTGGTGGGGAATTATTTAGTCTTTTTTCAAATTGGCATCCAGCTTGTGTGGAATAATTTATTATTTTTCCAATTTGGCATACCCTCGTGAGGATAATTTAGATTCTTACAAATTTTGACATCCAGCTTGCGGGGAGTAAATTTAATTCTTACAGAAGGACCACAATTTAGAAAAGAGGCCTGCGAAATAAAAGAGTTGTGTTATAGTAGGCTATCTAGAAAACAAAAATTGTATGTAGTCAATCATAATTTCCAAACTAATCTTGACGTATAACAAACTTTAGTTCATATTTATTGTTTTGTAATAAGATTCTAACGTTTTCCCAAAACGTATAAAAATTGTGTAATATTATTATGTCAAAATAATTATGAAAAATTTTATTACAGGTTACTTAAACCAAAATACTCGCATCACATTTAGAAACCTATGATGGTTTATAATTTAATGTAGATTACCTTTTCTTGTTTACTTAATCGTGTTAATACTGTGACTGATTTTCGGGTATTTCTTCCATAATAAAACAGTATTTTCAAAAAAGTATGGTAAAACGATCAAGGTGTCTAATATTCAATGTTTTTGCTTATTTTTCACTTCGAGACTTTTAACTATGCTCAGTTGTTCCATAAAAAGGTTTTACAGAAGAATTTGTGTTTTATTTTAATAAAAACTTGTTTTATGTATATTTATTGTACCATAAATGATTGTTGGTTTTTTGTAAATTATTTGGGAATTTTACTGCACAGCTACTATTTAACATTAATGTTTGTAATTAAATTTTAAAAAATATTTTTTTATCTTCAAAAAAATTGTGACGAGAAGCCTTAGAAAAATTGTTTAATTTTCGATTGCATCAGCAGTATTTTAAAAAATTTGCATGACAGCTATACCAAAAATAGGCACCCATTTCACCAATATTATTATGAATACGTTTAAAACAAGAAAACTTCGGATTAGATCGTAAGGTATATATTTTTATTTATTTAAATAGCTGAGTGAATGGAGGTATTAAGAAGCAATTATAAAAAAACCCGATTTTTTAGTGGATGGTGTTGTGACAGAAATTAATAATAATGTATACGGTTTAATGGCTCTTGCTTTTCTAGATCAGGGAGTATAAATTCAGGGAACGTGATATGTGTTACATTGTTTGCTCTTTTAAAGCGGATGAAGGAATTTCATTAAAATCTGTTTAACGTCTGAAAATAAATAAAATTTAATCTTTCTGGTTGGGTAAATTACCGTTTAATTAGTTTTGTCACTAAAATTATTGTCATTAAGGGGTTCATTAGTATGTAAGAAAGTATTAGACAAATTTTATTGTAGTTTTCTTCACAAACGGTATTTTAAAAAGACGGAAATTTGACTAGTACAATGTTATCTTAATTTAAGAGCTAACAAGGAATAATGAGTTTGTACATACAACTTATCCAAATGTGCTGGTACAAAACAAATATGAATTTTAATTATTTCTGTCAGCTAACTCGTAAAACAGAACTGCTGTGCTGTAGTTTATATTAAGTTAACATGGAGGAGTCTTAGCTTGTTTGATCCTCTTATTCTCTTCTCTTTGAGGTAAGCAAATTTTCCTGTTCCGGTCCACACCGATCAGAAACAAAGACTCTGATCCATTGCCTCTAAGGTCTGCTAACACTCTTATTTCCCTCAGTATCTAGGTGTTCTACCTGAGAATATTAGTTAAATATGATACCTGGGAATCTCGTTCTGCACTGGCTGGCCAATGCTGTAGTCGTCAGTGCAACTGGCTTCTACGCTGGGGTCTTGCGTTTGATTCTCGGTTAGATCTAGGATTTTTTCATCACTATTCTTCATCTATCACCTTCTCATCGTCTGCATTACCAGCAATTAATTGCAAAAAAGTGTGGTAAAACAAAACAAAAAGTTCTTCCGTAATCACTTATTTCTAGTATTCGGTGCTTGGACTCCCAGCTTTTTTTGAATATTTTCATTCTTAAAATGACTTATCTGGAGCAATCGTTCACGGCCTAAAAAAAATCTCTCGTTTCTCCTGTTTTAAGTCTCTTTTCCTCTTCTGAACTAGTACAGACTTAATTTCCATGAGATAATGTTATATCAGTAACACCGTATACAGTTTCAGTTATGTAGGCCTACCGTTTAAACCTTTCTTTTCAGATTACGCAGTTCATTATCAGTACCTTTAACTATTAATTACAAGTTAGAGCCTAACCCAAATAAATAACAGTAGGCACGGGTTCTAACGCAGGAATCATAATTAGCTAATTTAAAAAGACTTAGATTGTGAAAACGTGAAAAGAAGTAAAGCACTTTTTGGATTTTTGTTCAGAATATTTTTGCATGACAGCCAACTTGTTAAAACACTAATTTTAAAACAGCCACTATATGTTACTTAGTAATTAATTCATTTAATTAAAGGAGATCTAATGTACAACTATTTTTTAGTAATATATTAGGTAAACTTAAAAGATGATGGATTGTTCTATAAGGCAAATTTTAATGCATAAGAATGCTTAAAACAAACTCAATATTGCACAAAGACTTATAAGTCCCGTCCATAATTGATCCCGCAAAACAACTATACAAGCCAATGTATGACAAATTTGAATTACATGACAACCCTCTCACACAAAATAGGTACACTAGGGCGATAACAGGTACTTTGCACAGATGTTTAAAACGCCTCTGACCAGGGATCTTCTTGGCCAACTGTAGGACTGTAGTTATAACTGCAAGCTCCGGCAAGTAAATAATAACAGATATTAAATTTTTAATTAAAAGTGTCAAAAAAAGCTTAAGCAATCGTTACGTATCACTAGATGAACGCGTAAATCTTCCGGATACCTTGTAACTTACAAAAATTCAGTGCAGGACAATAACTTCGAAACTCTGCTGAACATAGATATTGTAGTAGGCGACAAATTATCAAAATTAAGGTCTTCAATCATAAACAATACATCAGTATGCAAAGAATATAATATTAACATGAAATTTAATACCAATAAATAATACATAATTTTGACATATTAAATAATGATATGAAAATGTATGTACGAGATTATTTAAAACAAAAACCATACTGAAGAATATGGTTGAATATGGAAAGGTTATATTATTCTATCTGACAAGAAAACATGTTATTTTTTATCTTAAAACATATATTAATATTAATGTAATTTTTATGTAATAATATCGTTTATTAATGTCGAAATTTATTCAATTGATCAATTTGTAAAAAGAATAGCCAACGGCATAGAGCGTGTTCATCGACACACCTTTACTCAAACAACCTTTATTAACCGGATTCCAGATGAAAGGGAACGAAGATAATATGTAATATTAAACTACGTAAATAAACATCATTCACCTCCAAAATACTTAAAAGAAACGATGGTATCCTAGATCTTTTGATTAAAAATAAAATTCTGAGTATGATTGCTTTACATAATTTAATGTTATTTACTCAAATATTGAGTAGATAAGATAAGACGCTTTTATGTAATATTTTATTTGTGACCGATTTACTTTATCTTGCCTATATAAATATATAGGAAGGAAATTATTGTTTTCATGTCAATTTTTATAAATTGAGTTTTCACATGGTTCTTGTTTTCATGATTCTAGTTTTCATGATGCTTGGAAAAAGAATCGGTTAATGGAAGTATCAGCTAAGAGAGAGGACACTGTTTTTCTTTTACTGATATTTTAAAATTTTCTTGGTTCTTTTTCTTCTTTACAACCAGTACTCTAAATAACTAAAGAAACAATCATGGTTTCTGATCTTGCTGAAATATTCTACACAAATTTAAATAGAGAGTTGATACACTATAAAATCTACTTATGCAACCAATGAGCACACTTTAAATGCCACGATTCTGTATTTATGTACATGACAATGTTGGAAGGTTTAAACGCCAATGGCCATGAGACCTTTCCACAAAAACCGAATTAGCAAAGTAAGGTAATGACTTTAGATTTATCGAGTGAAAACATTTGTGATTTTTCTAAAGATATCGTATTATTTATTCATGTTTATAAAATAAAACATCTATTGTAATTTTTTTAAATGTAAAACGTAAAGAAATATAAAATTTTTACGTTATAATACAATTTACAAGTTTTGAAAACTATTTGTTAATTTTTTATTTGAATTAACACAAGGAATCTGTTATCTTTCTTTTGACTCATTGTAGTTGACTCATTGTTTTTCAAATTAAATTTCTGTTAGCGTTTGAACGACTATGAAGTTTTTTTGCATCATTTCTTATTACAGAAGTTCGCAATTGTGTTTTCCAACATATTTGCATTTGTTGTAACCTTCATTATTTTTGTTTTTGGAACACTGCATTGCACAATAACTTGCAAAACATTGTCGGGTTAACCAACGTCTTGTAATTAATGGGAATTCTTTGAACTAGTTTGTTGAAAGCAAAAAGACAGTTATTGTTGTACATTTGCTATTTGTGCCGCTACGTAGTATACAGCTATTTCACTGAAGTGTGCTTCGCTAGTTTTCTTTTGTTACAAATACAATACACTGGAGCTCAACCTATTTAATTTAAGTAGAATCGAATATGTGTACACGCTAAACAATATTTCAAACTAATTTATGGATCAGATATGTTAGTACATGCTGGAATTTTAATACACTATAAATTTAGACTTTTTACACGCATTTGCATTCAGATACCCACTAAAATTTAAAAAAGCTTTTAGTTGATTGAATACACAAAAGTCCTGTCCTTTTTATTATTCGTCAGTCCTAGTTATATTATTAGTAAATATAGGCCTACAACAACTTTGCTAATACAAACTGACTGTAAATTTCTTTTTAAACAAAACTTTAATTTAAATGTGTTATAAGAATAGAAAAAGAACATAACAAAGTTCTTAATACTAAATGTAGTTACTGCAATATAAGTCCCTTACTGGTATAAAATTTCTTCTAGTCCATTAGCAATTACAAGAAATAATACGTTTTCACTATCACCTAGCTGAGTAAAATCACTAATTGTTTGCTGCCTTCATGCCACAATCTTGATGATAAGGCAATATTTTGGCGACGTTTTACATATTTTATCAGTTTCTTCTGAATCTTTGCTGGAGTCAGTCATAATACGGAAACTATTTCTTCATCTATAAACTGAACTTCATTGTCATGAGACAACTTAGAACAACCAACCGACCATCAAGTTGGTTGGTCAGTCAACCAACTGACTTAGTTCACTTTATTCAAGTCAATTTTGTCTAAATGTATACAGCCATTACCATTCCGATAATGCATGCGCAATATCAAATTTAACATCTTTTTCATTATTTTATATTATTATGTACCTTTTTCGGATATTACGAACATTACCAAAGCAGAAAATGTCCAAGACCCAGTTAGTTCGGATTAGTAGAGTTGTTATGTACAGTCAAGAACAGAGTTGTTTCTAAACTTTATTAAAATTGTAAATAAATGTCAATAATATAGTAATTTTAAATACGAATGCTGGGTATTTACATAAAAACAAAACCGAAGAAATAAAAATCCTTTGTCAATAAAAATCAACATTCATGTACCTACTGTTAAAAAACTGGATAATTGAACGCCAAACGAATGTATTCTAGTACCTTAATATACTAAGACATGCTAAGACCGTTCGAGAGGTTTTTAAACATTAAGTGGTAAAGATTTTAAATCTGTCTTATAGAAGCTGTGATGTTAAATAGTTATCAGTGCACATGATATATTATTTTTGTTAAATTTCTACACTTATCTCCGTTGAGGAGGAGAGGAAAGAGGAGGTAGTAAATTTTTCTTTCGCTTTTTTGTTTTACGTTCGACTTAACATGAGTGCTATTAAAGACGATTATGATTGATGAAAACTAATTATGAAAAAATGCCACCTGATAGGGAATCCAACCCGGGGCCCCTGGCGAAGAATCCAGGCGTCCTGGATTACGAGGAGGAGGAAATGGAAGAAGAAGAAAAGGAAATAATTGTTTTAAATTACTTTCTCTTTAATATATTCATAAAAAATTTATTTTGGCAGCATTAAAAGAGAAATAGTTAGCGTGTTAAATGTTAATACGTCTCAGGTTCAATACCCGACTAGGATTTCGAACCTTTACCAAGTTATAACTTACCTATCTATAAAATACAGTAATCGTTAAAGACCAAACTGTAGATGAGAGTTAAAACAAAAATATAATTTTCCTGCTGATAAAAGTTCTGATAAAATCAATTTTATATAACAATAGGCAACTAAAAAGTGCCGTATGTGTGACTTACGGAAAGTTTATTTAATAATTATTCATTTTGAACCAGTTTTGGAAGTACGAATGGAGTGTAAATAAAATAATGGGAGTTGTAAGAATTTAAATTTATAATGGTTTTGAAGTTATAATAGTTTATACTAGTTCAAAATCCGACCTAAGTATATAATCCTCATTTTTAACGTATAATATATACTAGTAAGTGTGATTTCTACCATCATAAAGCACTTATAACGCATTTAAATGTGGCAAGCTTTCAAAATAAGGGGGAATAAAAATTTAAAGTCACGATAAATCAAGGATGAATGCCTGGAGAAGGAATGATGAAACTCGAGCGTCGGTGATTTATGGCATCTGATGGTACAGAAGAGCAGCAGAGGAGCGTGTGGCGCGGGTAAAGGCAGCGTTCAGAAGAGGCTCACCGCGTTTCAATTTGCAACTCGCCACTTCACCAACGCCATACCACTATTTCTACACCCATACTTCCTCAACCTTAACTTTAACCCTTTCTGCTTCTTAACCTTCTCTAACAACAATTTCTAGCCACATACATCCACATACAACCACGTAATTCAATATAAAAAAATCTACTGTAAAAAATCTAGCGCAACAATCAATTTAAATAAAACAATCTGTCTGCAACATTATTACATAATGTGAAACCGTTAATGAAACAACTAATTCAAGAAAGTTTCAAAAATTAAATTTTGGGAGTGAATTTTAGAAGTACAATGAAATACTTCGTATACAGTCTTAACAGGTGTCGTTCTAGATTAGATTTTACCCAAATTACATTTAAAAAAATGTAATTAAATGAAAAAATAATGTAATGTACAGCATTGAATCTATAGCACTGGAAATAAATTATAAAATCTATTAGAATACTAACTTTTATTGTAGGTGATGTAGTGACAGTAGTGAGGAATATTACACTTGAAAATAAAATCTTTAATCTCATGGCCAGATTTAAATATTTAAATTTGTACTTCTGGTCAAGGACTTTATCGTTTCTTTTGACCACTCAAAATAATATTATATGAGTATAATCTTGCAATATAAATTTAGTTTTTCTATTACAAATTTATGTAACAGAGAGTAAAATGACGCTGAATTTTGAAACATAATAAAAGCTTGTTACTTTTTTACGGATTTGAATACTAGACAGTGGTTACCGGTACACTTTAATGTTTGGGATAACTAATTATAAGTTAGTTACTTTTATACGGATTTGAATACTAGACGGTGGTTACCGGTATACTTTGATGTTTGGGGATCAAAATTTAGAATACTGTCTCAGAAATAGTCAACCTGAGGCCGTAAAACCTAATTTACACGTCGTCCTAATCTGATTAGGACATGGGGTTGCTTATTGTTATGAATTGAACAGATTGCAATATACTCACATTAGGGTAACAAAAATTAAAACGTATAAACACATTATGTACACACAATGAAGTTGACAATCATTACTTCAGCTTTCTAATTGATTTTTGGCGAAAAGGCCTTGCGGCCATTGGCTTTAAACCTTCTGACAGGGTCATTTGATATGTGCATTGGGATAAATTTGTAGCGTTACATTTTGTGTACACATAGACATAAAATTATTGAAAAATTTAGAAATTCATTGAACTTAATAGTAGTTTATATTTAAGTATTTGATAACATTTTTGTGCAAGTACGGTTGGATTTCACAGATCAGCAATATGCAGATGAAAATTGTATTGAGTAATGTTACCGTTTATAATCCTCTTAATTAAGTGTGTTACCGAAATAGCATTTGGGAAACTATGCATGTTTGTGGGCGAATGTGGAACTTAAATCAAATATTCAAACTTTACAAAGGAAAGTTAATCACTAAACTACATCTGCTGAATATACACTAACTACAGAGATATAGGCAAGCACAAGCGAACACCTACTTACTCTATTCACAAAGAGAGATCCACCGTCATTAATATCAGTAGGCTTATTAGAGAATTGTATATGGGACAAATGTTATTACATTATTGGAATAACTAATTGAGGTTAATTTAATTAAAATCAAAGTAACATCAACACCGTAAGAAGCCTTTTTGTATTAAGTATGCCTACATTTAATACTGTAGCAGAAGTGCTGTTTAATAAAGTTAATGTGAGAGAAATAATATTAATAAAACACTTAACTACCACCACATTTCGTTGTAGTAACGAACAAAATTTTGGAGAATTAAATAAGTGACATGGTGTAAGAGTGCTACTTTTCATATCTAAAGACGCTGCATTTGATTCTTCGCTTTAGTCTGAAATAGTTAATCGCTAGTTCAGCTTTATTGGTGACAATTTTTTTAATTTTTCATCTATTATTTTGTTTAGTCCGTCCTTCGTCCATCATATTCAAATGCCAGAAACTACGAGAAATAGCAACAAACGGTTTTCAAATTCGTAATCTACACAAAAAGTTAGTGGGCATGAATTGAGTTTGAAGTGCCGGTATGTCCAGAAATCAAAGTCGGAATTTGGATAGTACAAAAATAGTGCAATTCGATTTCTCTTAAAGAGTGAACAAAAATTTCTAATGGGTTTGCGGTAAATAATAGGTAAGCCTTTTTAAAAATTGCCACCAGCCATGTGACACGTTGTCTCGTGAAATGGGTTTTTTTACTTATCGAATACTTAGTTGTGTGATTGCAACAGATAAGTAATTTCTCTATGGTGAATAAAGTGAAGGTGTCATTTGCAGGGTGGGAAGTGAGTGTTTCTTGGAGGGCCTGGCATGCTGATAAGCATACTCTTTCAACTCAGTGAGGAAATCAGCATTTCGACTGATGACCTAAACAACAAGTTATTTTTATATTTCAAGCAATGTAATCAGCAACTCTAATTCTACAATACAAACGTTATTTATTAGATTGTAAAAATCACTTCAATTAGCATGTTGAATGTTGAAGCTATACAACTACTCGACAACGCAGATCTGAATAGAAAACTTTTTCGTGTGAAACCATTTGCCCTGTTATAATGAACAATACAAATTTATTACATCATTAGTTAATAGTTATTTGTTTATATTTTTAAGTGTTGCAAAGACGAAACTATCACTGTATTAATTGATTACTGTATATTCAAATTATAATAATGATGTGTATTAGAAGTTATCAAATAAAGATTAAATACTATTAGTTGGTAAATTCTTAGATTAAGTAGTTAGATCAATTAAGTTAGAACAAAACTATTAGATAGTCTTAGACTAGTCACAATAAAAAAAATATATGAAAAAACAATTTAGTGTGTTATCTGTACGTTTTAATATAAAAACCCTCACACACTGATTCATCACTAATTCTCTTACTTGGTCAATAGCTACATAGCTGAAATTTGAAGGAAATATTCCCTTTAGGGTAAATAGAAAAGATAAAGAAACGATTTCGATAGTCTATCTTTAAGAGGTTGGAAAGGGTGTTTAACCCTTAAACCATTATTTTTTGTTTACTAAGCTCCAAAAGAGGTAAATGTCCAAAACTTGGTGGAGGTGCCCAAATACAAGTCTCATGTATAAGTAACTAAACCACTACTGTGACAGCCTTCCCAGTGGGTCGCGTGGCAGACGTACTGAAGGAAAAGAGAATTATGGATTTAGGGGCGGTCAGTCAAGAGAATCCTTGTACTTCTTTATGGGCTCATCAAATTTTCTACAGACAGTTCTTTTCATTTATTTTGAAATAACTGCATGCAAAATATATTATGTGACATGAGCAGTCATCAAATGTTATGTGACTGATAATGCTATTTTGAAATTCCGAATTTAACATAAAGGTTAGAAGCTGTAATGTTTATTGGCACCTCAACAAAAAATAGAAATTGAAATATTGTGTAAACAATTCTGAAAAGTACTAACATAATTATTCAGAAATAATTATGTAGAGATTATTCAGAGATAATTTAAGCGGCTGAAGAAGATGAGCTACCATCAAGGACCCTTAAGTTTTATCGACTGCCCGAAGAGAAAAGGGAACCGAATTCACACCATACTAGTCCCGTCCCAAACATTTCTCAACCGTGATGGTCTACGTAGACTTGAACCACGCTTACCTGTTACCTTTCTCTGCATGATATTGTGTATTCTTTCCTCTCATCACACGACACCATATGAACGCCAAAGCTCTCACTGACTCATAGACGGACTCATTCATAGCCAATAAACTAACATCCCTGTGAACTAAAAAGCGGAAATTCGACACGGTTAAGACGAAAAACTAAAGGAGGTAGTCATCTTCCTTTTTTCTTAGAAGAAAAAATAATGTGTCTATAGTAAAGAAATACATATATTTCTATACCTTTTGAAGGACTACAGCACTAAGGATCGGCTTGAGTATTCTCTAAGGGATACCGGAACAAGTAAATTGTGAAATTAAATCCGAAAATAAACAATTAACTATAGTAGTTAAGCTGCCTCTCTGAGGCCTAAAAAATAATTGTAAGACTATTTGAGTTCTGTCACTGGAGACCACTGAAGTAGGCACTGATATTTTTACTTTCTCTAGCCTACATGAATATATAGGAAGGTAATTATTGTTTTCATGCCGATTTTTCAAAATGGAGTTTTCACCGAATCTACACGTTTACAGACTCCCTGAACCCATGTTCTTAGCGATCGGTGTGTGTGTGTGAACAGAATATCACAAGAACGGAAAATTGTACGAACTTGAAACTTGAAATTTACGTTAGATACCATTAGTGGACTCGACACGAACATTTTCATCAAAATCGGTCAACCGGAAGTAGTAGTTTATTCGGTTCATTTTTTACTTTTTTACGATTGTATCAAGAATGGCTCCTACGAATTTTTTTAAAAATCGCCTCATTTACTAAATTTTTTATGCTCTACAAAATAGGGTAGGCTCCATGTCTGCTGAAATTCTTGGCGAGGCATTCTCGTAAAAACAATGTTCTATTAAGGTTGCGGCTTTAATATCCATTTTAGCGCAAAAATGTATATAATAAAAGTTGTACACAATTTAAAATTCTACAGCTTTTAATTAAAACAATTTTTGTATATAACGCTTAGTTTAGCGGTAATTCGCGATTTTCTGGTTTTTTCCCACAAAAATGTGTAAAACATATCGATTGTTTAAAGATTTCACCCTTAATATGTATTTTACGACACGAGTGTATAATCAAATTTATAGGAAATTAAAAGATCTAAAACTTTTATTTAGAGGATTTTTCTCTATCAAGCCTAGTTTAGCGTGAAAAAGTGATTTTCCGTATTATTAAAATTAGGTTATTTTATTTGAGGTTAGTTTTAGTTTATTTCTAATGTTTTATTCCTAACGTTAGTTTATATTAGTAATTATTTGCATTGGCAAAAGAGTTATGTGAGTGTTTCACACGAGGTTTTTTTAGTAATCGCTCAGTAGAAAGAAAGTAATTATGAGTCACCGTAATTTTTAATTGTTAAAAATTAAAACTAATTAATATAAAAAAAAAATCCAAAAATTCCATAATATTAAGTTAAAGACCTGGTAATTGATACACCTAGTAAAATTAGGTCACACCGAATAGAAAAACAAGTTCCATAAAACAGTATGATAAACATAGAGAAACATTTTAGTATGTCATAGTGCACCCATATTAAACAAAAATTATTTACATTATTTTGTGATTTTGGGGAAGTACATACACAAATATGTAGCAGAGGTTGGTGAATTTAAAAACTCTGAAACTGTAAAGGTTTTTTTTATAATTACATTTATTACTTTAGTATTAATAAATTTACATAAATTTCGAATAAAATGTACAATCTATATTTTGTAGTTTTTATGAAATAATGAATGAAATAACACGAGCAATAAAATTTCATCTAGTACACGTTTTACAAACAATGTTATTGTATCCTATTTCTACTGTCTTTCAATGTAGTTTATTAAATTTCGAGTAGAGTATTATTGAAAAAAAAAAAACAGAAAATGATGTAAATTGAGAGTAGACTACATGTTTAATAAACTAGAACAGCTCTTAAATAACTGAACAACCGGAATTTATGTTAGTGCTTATGAATTATATTGTATTCTCTCTATATTAAAAATATTTTCCAAGATATAAAACAAACACAATCACTTTTTTTTCAGTAAAATACTTATGAAGTTATTAAATCTCGGATGTAATCGTGCTACATCATCAATAAAATTAACTAATCTTCAATGTATAAAATCCAATTAATTTCTACGATTTATTGAAAACCCACAAAATGACACAAACGGAATCACATGCCAAGTTAACAAAATAAGCTAAAATATTTTACGTCGGGTCTTTTCCACGAAACGCCCTCCAATAAAATTAAAAATATTATAAACCCTCAGACCTCTTAAAAACTAAACTGCAAAACTAAGTTTGGTTGCGAAAGTTTGGTTAGCAATCCTGATAGGTTATTATAAATAATTCGGTATATGGTGTCATTTTAGTCGTAAAGCAATAATGTTTGTAGTGAGTTTTGTAATGGGTTTAATAAAAAAAAAATTGAACATTTGAGGAATGCGTTGTTATACAGAGTGTCTTTACAAGGAAAATTAAATTCAAGGAAATGTTTTTATAGCTAAATATTTTTTTTTAAATGTTCATACAAACATAGATCCCGAAACGCTTCGTTAGTGAGTTATGGTGGACGAAAGATTTCGCTTAAAATGCAGTTACCACGGTAAAATGAGGAAATACGGAAATTTTTCAAGCTTTAATTAAGAGGCAAACGTGATGTGCCTTATAGATTTTCCTGAAAAAAAAAACAAAACAGGTCCGAGAAACTGTACTTCCCATAGTTTTTGTTATATTTCGTTTTAGTTAAGTTTCGTTGAAGTTTAGTTTCACAACAACTTGAATTAAATGTTATTTTGTTACTAAAACCAGTAGTTTAGTGCAATTTCTAGTTGTTATAACGGTTATAATTGATTTTAAGTAATTAATTTTGTATGTAAATTGTTATACATTTAAAAGAAGGTTTAGAAATAAACAAATTGTAAAAGAAGCCAGAATAAACATCACAACACTTCACAGCACTACACAAATCCTCTTTGGTAATACTGAACTACACTATAATTGATTAGGTTGTATTATAGGTCGATTGGTATACATAATTTTTTTAATGCGCAGAGACATTTACTGTTTCTTCTTTTGTTAAAAGTTAAAAATTAAACAACAGTAAGCTTACATTTTTAGGTAATTTATGAACTAAAGTAAGTAGGTAAAATAAAATTAATCCCATATACGTGAAAATTTGGATTTGTGACAGCACATGCGGGTTACATAAAAACAAATTATTTTTTTCACTGTACTGTATTAATTTAAAAACTTTTCTCATGTCTCATTTTCTTTATTCTATTTATGTAGCACCAATGTGAACTATTATTCTCTTATATTCTCAAAATGTTTTTGAGGTAGATCACTGTTCATTAAGAAAAAATATTTTATGTTTTACAAGTTGTAGGTGGTCTATAGTGTCAAGTGAATAAAGAAGCCCATCGGATTAAGTTTTTTTTTCTAGAGGACTCAAATAACATATTCTAATAATATATTCACCTTAAAATTAATCAGATGTAATCATTTCTGAGAAAATTCAAATAAGATATTCATAGATAAAATTACCAATTATAAATATTCCTTTCTTCAGAAAATAGATTTTGGTCTTCTATTTTGTTCTTTCTTCAGTACGGTAAATCTCTACAAAGTTTTTGGTGAATTTTTAAGGCTACATTAGTGGTTTCTTAGTTATCAAATATTAACAAATAAAATTATGCAGATATGGGAATAAGTATTATTTAAAAAACAAAATTTTTGCATCTGATTTTTGTAATACTTCCAATTTCAATTCTTTTAGTATAAAAAAATTGGTACATTTACAAAAACGATATGATTCTACTGAGGAAATATATATTTACTAGCTAGCTGAATTTCGCCGAAGGTTTTGCTTGACGTTCTTTGCCCCAAGGGAACAGAATAAGTGTTTCAGTATTTTCAAAAGGATATCCGATACAAATGTAATCAAATACTGAAATACTTCTAGTTATATTTATCGCAAGAAACAAAAATTGTCTTTTTAAAATTTAACATTTATCCAAATCTATAAATCATAGATAAAATTACAATTTTGTTAATTATACTGTACTACAATAAAACCGTATTATTCTGTTGCTTTATATGGGTAATTTTTTCTTACGGTTCTTGTGCTCTGAAAGAGGTGTTTTGCAGTGGCATGGATAAAACTACAGTTACTGCGTAAATTAAAATATCTTCAAATTTGAATTTAATTTTTATTGTTTTTCTTTCTTACTAGAATCTAAATATTTTTATTTACGTTTTAGGCCTAATTTTTGAAATAAAAAGATGGTTTGACTACAATATAGGAACAAACAAAACGTTAAATGAGCAAAAATAATTGGAGTTCAGTTTTCTGTCATGGAAAATAAATGTCTTATGTAAATATCTAACCATAATATGAAACGAATAGTAAACATCTGGTATAAAATACTAGAATTTTACGTAGGTACTTACTTTTTAACTTTAGTTAAGTTTATTTATATTATCACCAACTGTTTGGTTATTAGCGACTACAAGGCGTTAAATAACAGTACCATTTTGATTTAACATATACATTTTCCAGTATTCAGTGATCTGTACATTTTCCAGTATTGGTCAGGAATCAAACTTGGAACCATCAACTTGGCAGTTTCGAGTAATCTAGCACTTTACGCCACTTAAACACGGAGGCACCCTAAATTTGTTTCAAATACAGACAAAAACACAAAAACTGAAATTTAAAAAGCTGATGTAATGACTATTTACTTCATTATGTGAAATGTGCAAAATTTGTATGTTCAGAATGTTGGTATTTTACTGGTGCTTACAGAAAACAACCTTGGTGTG
Organism: Catonia carolina; assembly: GCA_035578175.1. Taxonomy (NCBI): domain Eukaryota; kingdom Metazoa; phylum Arthropoda; class Insecta; order Hemiptera; family Achilidae; genus Catonia; species Catonia carolina. The sequence goes on from JAQMRL010000002.1 coordinate 92,055,399, forward strand.
CGCTTCCTTGTGGTACGCAAGAATTGACTTCGTACATTTAAGAAAGTTCATCACCTTGCTTTACTCTGAAGTAACTTAACGTTCCACTAAAAGATTTTATTACTAGGTATAAGCTATCTGGAAGTATTAGTTGCAATTTGTATGGAAGTCCATCATGCCAAACCCGATATTAGGCTTCAGCTTTATTACGAAACACGGTAGAACAATATTGATTGTTTTCCAAAGCTAAAAGATTTTATCAATAAGTCGGTGACATTGTTGAAGTGTGGAATGAAATGAACGAAAACTGAACTGATGATGATTAGAAATTGTGTTTGAAACATCGTACAATGTACTAGGCGTGGTAGAACGAGTTTTTCAAACTAATTCTACAGATAAAAATAAGAAAAAAAATCATAAATATAGTCCCGAAAATGCTTCGTTAGCGAGTTACACTGGGAAAAATATTTCCGTCATCAATGAAAAGAGGTCATACAGAAGTTTTAGGAATTTAATTAAGGAATAAACGTGCTTGCTTCTTACAGGTTTTAACTCAAAAAATTGAATTGAACAGGTCCTACATTTGTGTATACCATCGTTTTAAAAATATATCTGACATAGAGCACAAAATTTAAGAGTCCAGAATATCATTTTTTTAGATAAAACGTAAAATAACTTTATTAAACGCTTAATTAGGTAATTAATTTTTCTAACTCGACAGATATAAAACTAAATTCTGAAAAAAAAATTCATTTTTCTCATATACGCTGGCAATAGCCGCTTATCAAATTAAAAGAATGACGTTGCTAATTATAACCTACTAAGTTTCGAAATGGCCTCTTTTTAGATTTTGAATGAAATTGATTTCGCTCTCAACAGCCCATTTTTTCTTTGGCGAATCATATCGGCAGAAATGTCTAAACAGTGTATGTAGCTTCAAATATTCAACACCCTAGATATCGCTGTATGTATTAATCCGGTTAGAATTAATAATTGACTTTACCCAGCTCCACAGGAAAATCACTATGCTCACAGGTGAGCACAGAAGATCTTGTCAGCTATTTCACTTGTCAACCAATCTAACTTTCGCTTCCCTACATCTTATTTTTAGCTTTAGAATAATCTTCCATAAGATTGCCATTAAATTTGACTCACCCCGTATACAAATTAATTCTTTTTTCCAGAAGGATTTTGAGTATTATATTGCGGTGAATCCATATGCTGATATAATCTGATGTAAACTCTTGTTAAAAATAATACACAGTAAAGGTGAAATGTTTTAGGTACTTAATATAATTTAAAAAAAATGAACCTACAATATTAATCACTCTAAAAAAACGTATTATTGTCTGAATTTTAATATATTAGCGGGAAAATAAAATCAAACGATCGCAGATCTATCATACACTGTGTTGTATAGAATTCTAAATCTGTCGTAAAGAGAAGATTGAATTTTAAAGAATAATATAAAAATATTGCTGTAGAATGTTCAAATAATATTTACCTCTTTCATAAAAGAATTTGTAATATTTCGTAGGCTTCAGGATGTTATTGAACAAATATTTTTCAGAGATATATTACGTGAGCCTATATTTTTCCACAAGAAAATTTTATTTTTTATTTTAAAGAATGGAATTTAACATGCGAGCGAATATAAAGCTGTTGTAATATTGTAACATAATGTTGAAGTTTCTTACAAAAATTAGGCTACGTTTTTAAATTTAAATATTTTCTTAAAAAAATAATATTGGATGAAAAATTAAAATTTGTATAATGCTTTGAGAAAGTAATTATATTCAGCTTATTTCTTTTAAAACTTTTAAGTTTTTGTTTTATCATGAGATAGCTTATTATTAAAAATAGGCTTTGATTAAAAGTTGTCGTGAGATATCATACCATAAAAATAAATCACGGATTTTTCATTTATCTGTGAAACTAAAATAATTGTTTATTTTTAATTGAGTGTATTGTGACAATATCTAAGGGGAAAGCGGTTGTTCCAGAATTCTGTAGAAGGACTGAGATTTAAGAAGTATTAATGTAAACAATAATAGTCGGTTTATTTCCTAGAAATAGTTAGAAGTATAGTGCATGAATGGTTAATTATAGTACAGGACTATTGTTGTGACGGCTACCTGGAATGGCAGTGTATCTACGCCTATTTAAATAATTATCTCTTTCTTAATGGTGTGATATTATAATTAATTTGTTTATTTACCTTTTATAAAGCCATCTATAATAGAAACCGACAGAAAAACTACATTTTTAATATTAAATCGAAAATATTGGTTCTTCTCGAAATTTCCATAGCTTTGGTATGTAATCGCAGACCGATTTGGTTAGTCAGTTAGCCTTAAATCTTCATTCAGTGAGTAAATTATACCGTGTAACAGATACGTTTGTGAAAAGGTCTAGCGTATATTTTTAATGTCGTATAATCGTTTGTAAGTAGGGTTCAGTTAAATTAAGTGCGAGTTAATCTAGTTACTGGTTAAGCTAATTTAATATAATCGGTTTATTATTATTTATTATAATTATTAATTTAAATGTAGTAATTGTAATTACTACAATGACGGTTAATTAGTACAATGGCGGATGACACCATAGTACTTGCCGATAGTGAAGAAGGTCTACAGCATCTAGTGGGCAAAATAGCCACAGTAAGTTGCAAATATGGCCTTGATATCAACAGTAAGAAAACGAAGTTCATGTTGATCTCCAAGCACAGAAACGACAATGCCAAAATTTTCGTCAATAACCAGCAATTAGAACGTGTGAAACACACAATGTACCTGGGAACAATGATAAATGAAAATTGGGACATGGCACAGGAGATTAAATATCGCATAGCAAGGGCAACAGCTGCTTTCAATAAAATGAACAGAGTTTTCAGGAGCCATGATCTTACCATTGAAACGAAAATCAGACTTTTGAGGTGCTACATCTTCTCTATTTTGCTGTATGGAGCAGAGACATGGACATTGAACAGGAGTATGATTAAACGTATAGAAGCCTTTGAATTGTGGTTGTACCGGAGAGTGCTTGGAATATCATGGACAGAGCATGTAACAAATGAAGAAGCTCTGAGACGGATGAAGAAATCCAGAGAAATATTGAACACCATCAAGATCCGTAAACTTCAGTACTTGGGACACGTCATGCGGAATGAGTCCAGATACTTTTTGATACAGCTCATTGTGCAAGGGAAAATAGATGGAAGGAGAGGACCAGGAAGAAGAAGAATATCCTGGCTACACAACCTCAGGGAATGGACCGGAAAGACATCTGCTGAACTTTTCCGTATTGCTGTCAGCAAAGTGAGAATTGCCATGCTGGTCGCCAACATCCGAAACGGATAGCGCACTAAAAGAAGAAGCAGAATTGTAATTTATTTGTTGATTCAAGTAACATTTAATTGCAAATTTACAGTGTGTAATAAATATTTGTTTTATAATATTTTAACTGTACGTAGTTCGTTCATTTATTTTACCTAGATCCCGGAACGGACCTTAGCGATAAGTGTCACAGTATTATTACTGTAGATATTTTTACTAATAATTCTTCACTTTTTAGTAAACTTAAGAGGTAAGATTTTAGTTGGTAGTAAAGTTTCCAAAAAATAATGAACTGTACGTGTATTCAACGTTTTTGTTAAAACATTCGTATGATGTACATAAATTATGAATATCGTTGCGCGCGCGCTTATTGCTGACCTCAATTGAGTTAAAATTAGGTTAGCATACATCAACTGGGTGAATAACATTAGTTTCTAAATAGGCCTACTTATGGTGAATTTAAAAACTGTATCTCTTTCGAACGATATAAAAATAAATATTATGTCTTTTGGGTAGTTAACCTTTGTTACTACTTCGGCCAGAGTAGTCATACTAATTTTTTCAAGTCATCAGAAAACCATGCTGATTCACAAAACTACAACTTTTTGGAAAAATTTATTTTTCTACAGAAAAAATAATAATATGTTGGCCTTTTGTTTTAGGATTGTGACCTTCTTTCAAACTTTAGAGCCAGTGATTGAATAAAACACTTCAGTATGTCTGTTCAATCTTTAAGGTAAATATTCCGAATTCAGCTCTTAAGTTATTCGGGGAGTAAGAGAATTAGCGATAAAAGAGTGAGTAAATAAGTACATTTGCTTATGTATAGGCAGACTTAAATAATATTACCTCTCAACTTAGATGTCTGGGCTATATTCCAGAAGATTTACTCTGAAACTACTCCAACAGCGGTCGGGAAAATTAGTATGATGAGATATCCAGTAACAAATAATGCATACAATTATTAACTTTAATTAACATAAATAAAACAAATTAATTACAAAAAATCAGTAATAAATGAAGAGAACATGGTTTTTGAATATAAATGATAATTGTTTCTTCTTACACTTTTCTCTCCAGCACAAGTTTCAGATCATGACTCTTATTGGTCTTCACCAAATCCTTCGTCGAATACGGCTGTTCTGCTTCTCATTTCGTCTGCATATTTACACGGTAACAAGTACGTTAGAAAACGGTCTTCGTATTATAATTGGTTGTAGATAAGAGGCTACTTTTAACTGTAAATTCACTATTATTGATAGTTAAGGTAGTTTAAACTTTAAGTTTTAAATATAATTTAAGTGAAGTAATCTAATTGTATTTGTTTGTTGGCTAAGTTTAAAAAGTGATTGTGTAAATAATTTGTAATGAATTTAAGGAGGTTTATTATACCCAGATCCCGAAAAATTCAGGCTTAGGCGTACATGGCTTTAATTCAAAAACTATGTTTTTTTAAAGTTGAACAGCCATATATGGTTGGCAACATTACTTTACTACAAAGATTTTTGTAGATAGTAGATTACGAAAAGATGATTTCCGGGAGCAAAATTAATTCTTTGGAGACTTTCAAAAATGGAAACAAATTAATTTTCAAAATTTAACACTGGTACGGAGTTTGAAACATGGCTTTCAAATGATATAAATTTTTTTTTAATGACAACTAGAAAATATTTCTCTTTAATTGATAAAAATCATTTCATAATTAAATATTTTATAATATTAATATATCTATATAATATATATAAAAAATATATAATATATATGTATTAATAAAATTAATATTATATATTAATATATTTTATAATAACGAAATATTTTATATCAGATTTCTCAACATTGATAAACGACATTTTCATCAAATTTTCAGGGATTGTTCGCTGTATCAAATGTTAGTTCATTGCGGATGGTAACTACAGGAAGCACAATACTTTCTTCCCTTATTCCGATTTTTTTCTTGCGGGTTTTAGACATTTTTAAATTTAAAAAATCTAGTATCACTCCTACCAATAAAAGTCACTGTAAAGAACTCAATAGAAGATAGATCTAAAAAATAAAAAGAATTGGGTGTCCAATATCTTACAGGTTTTGGATGCTAAAATGTGGAAAAAGTTAAAACTGAGGTAGATACGAAATCGGACTTTCTTAAATCAATCCTGATATTTTGTAGGTTTATGAGATTTTTTTTTTTGGTTTAACGTCTGACTGTTCTGTATGAGATTAGCTCGCACAAATTTTTATTAATTTTTTCATAAGTTTTTGGGAACTGCATAAATAGGAGTTATGAATACAAAATTGCCTCTGCACAAATGTATCTAACATAGTTTACAAATGTAACGTGTAGATATCCTGATAGAAAATCATTTTTTCTTTAATGTAACTATACATATGAGTTAGTAGCCTAGTTTCAAAGATGGGCAACTCCGTTCTTATTTTTTTCAGGAGAAGGGAAAAATTGCTTTACAAATTTCTAGTTTATCTACGAGTCTTCTTTTTCATTGTGTTATTGTCATCTTGCAGTTAATATTTACTGAAATATTTTCATTTTATTTCTTATCGTTAAAAAGAAAATCACAATTAAAATATGGAGTTGGCCACTTTTGTAATGAAGAATATTGGAGTTGGCTGTTTTTGTAACTAAAATGCTTAAGGGGACAGTCTACCTTTATTTTATACCAAAAAAATTCCAAATTAATATCGCCATTCTTTTCTTAAAAAGGTAGTGTAATTTGTTTTATCATCGGTAGATGCTAAATAACATTATAAAGATAAATATAAATGGGTGTCATAGCAGTGAAAAAAGAACTTAGTAATTTTCTTTTATCGTTTTCCGCAAATTATGTTTTTGCGTTTAGTTTAAATGCTAAAATGAACATAACTTTTGATTTAAAGAAGCTGGAGCTGTATTTTTTCTTTAAATTGTTCACATTTTCACATTCTGTGATCTGATAGAGACTTTCCAACTGTAACCTTTATGTAGAAGTTTTAAATTTACCTCAATTACATGAAAATGAAGTAAATTTTTGCTTACTAAGTAAAAATATTATTTTGTTCCTTACAAACGATACCTTACAAATATCTTCTTATAGATCACAGAGCAGGATTTTATCTTTAATTTTACATAACTTTAAATCAATTTGATTAAATAATCAAAATGATATGTTCGTTCTAAGATTGCGTTAAAATCCGCCATTTTGGTTTATTGTAGGAGTTTGGGTAAATATTTTCATACTTCGAATACTTTTTAAAATTCTATTACACATACTATTATATTGTGCTAAAAAGTTAATTGCTTCTGATTATCAGTAAAAAGATTCACCTTCGAGCGTCCGTAGTGGAAGGTTGTGTTCTTGCTGTGCTCTTAATAGATAAGCGGTTAGCCTGTCGGTTCAAGTTGTGCCGTTTGTTTTGTATGAAGTTATTAATATTTTCATTATTATTATTATTATTATTATTATTATTATTATTATTATTATTATTATTATTATCATTATTATTATTATTGTTATTCTTTGTTTAATTTAAAAAAACTATTTTTAAAACGCGCCGGCGTATATTTTTTAACGTAAGTTTATGTCAAATATACAAAATTACTTCTCGCCGGTTGGCAAACGCGGTCGGTCGAACAGCTCACCGGAACAACTAATTCGGTCACAAAAATTTTCCAAGTGTGGTATATCAGAAATGCCGAATGCAAGTGAAATATAGTCTATTCTTGAAGGCTTATTGGACAGAAAAAAGCTTTGCCACAGACTGTGAATGACATCATCCAGATATATGATAAAAAGTATGGGGGAGGTACAACAACTTTGTCTTACAAACTTTTTGGTACTGACTTCTTTGAAATTTTGACACCCTTACCGACAACTACCGTTGAGCCCTCACGTAAGTTCTTCATTGCATAAACCATAAGATAGAAGGGCATTTCTATGTAATATGCTTCATAAAGTTTGTCTATCCATACTATTAAATATATTTAAATACATTTTTTTTAAAAGACGCTACTTACAGTGATATACAGGCAAAAGAAAAGGATACGTTACACGAACGTAAATAGCAAGATATTTAATTACTATTGGCTCTTTGTAATTTACTGGTATTTTTTCAGTAAATTTTACTTTAGTTGTTACACGTCCCGTTGGTATATTCACTGAGATGCGTTCCAATTCAGTAGGGAATTTATTAGTAAGTTTAACACAGTCATATAGTAAAATATGATCGGTGTTGTAAACAGTTTCAATTTTCCACCTGAGCTCTAAATTATTTGAATCAGGAGATACAATAAAATCCAAATACGGTGTTTCGTTAACATTGACATTATTAGCACCTGTAAATCCATTCAAATTTTTCATTAGTTTTATAAGATTAAAAAAGGGTTTAAAGATAATAACTTATTGTACATGTGCCAGGAATAACATCCGATTTATTATACGTATAGTTCCTGTATATAATAACAAAAAACCGCCAATCGTTTTCGATTGAGGCAGAAAAATTAAAAGTTTATTAAGTGATTAATACAGTTTACCAAAGATTCGTCATGGTACATTTTTTTCATGACACATTATGGATGTGACACTCAAACAAGCTAGTCTGACGATATATTAGCAGTTGTTTTAGATTTTGAAAAACCAATTCCTGGTTTCTTAGTTTTCGCGCAGAAATATCAATCAAAGTGATTTATTTTTTATATAGTACACGTACTATGTCATTTATCCGGATGTCCGGATTATTCGATCCAATCTGGATAGAAGGAAGAAAAATTACATAAAACTGAAACATCCGACATACAGGATTTAAACAAAATTGCAGTCTACGTACGCTGAACTATACTTTTACAGTAATGTACACTTATCAAGGTTAAATATTCAAAGTTACAGTATGTGCTGTGTTGTTAAAGTATTGGTAGCTCGGGCTTATTATGCACGCACGTTGTTATTGTATTTCCTTAGTGAGTAATTGCTGGACACCATAATGGCATATTTGGAGCAGCAGCTCGACACCACACAGGTTGAACTTATAATGGTGAACCTATTTGCGCGATCGTGCTGCCTTTAGCGTCATACATAACAAATGCAAATAAAAATAAAATGTAAAGAACAACTAAACGTTTGTAAATATTTATGTAGACATATTATAAGGCACATCTGTACGGAATGTAGATAAACGACAAGTCTCTTAATACATTATCTTCTAATTGGTTTCATTTTGTTTCTGGATTTTATTTTCTAGTCCGTATAAACAAGGTATACATTGGACGAATTACAATCAGTAACAATTTATATGAAATTTTAACAATTTTATTATTTGTTTTATCTCTTATTTGAAATTTTTATTAGTACACAAATATAAGACTACTAGAAAATGTGTTGTACGTACATAACCAAGTAACATGAAAGGAAACATAAATGCAAAGCTTGATACCCATTGCTATTTCTCAGGGTGTATAAGTAAGTATTAAAAATATGATAATTAGTTCTTTAATTTGTTATTATTTTTATTTATTTATTTTATTTTGCTTTTACGGCCATATTAGACCACTCAATCAATTTTTGGAGGCTTTTCTCCTAGCCCAATAATCTCTCATCACTTGGGCTCTTCTTTCCCGTTCTGCTTCCGAATAAATCACCTTTCTCCTCTTTATTTCTATTTCTTTAAATCTAGTCTCACTTTGGTGTAATATTTTCAATTTATTCGTTTTTTGCCTTAAGTCTTGTTCTGTAATCCGTAGTTCCGCCATGTCTTCCTTGACCTCTTTTATCCATCTTGGATGTTGTTTGGATGTAATCAATCTTTCTACCAGTTGTTTTAAAACTCTGGTCTCTGGTGTTCTGAGAATGTGCCCGAATAAGGAAACTCTCTTCTTTCTCATCTTGTCTAGTATTGAATCCGTATGTTTGTATACTTGCTTGTTTGGCAACAGCACCCACATCCTGTCTTTCTGGTGTTTCTTACCAATACACGCTCTTAGAATCCTTCTTTCTATTTTCAGGACACCTTCTATTTTGCCTTTCAAGCCTTTCAGATTGAAGAGGGTTTCACTGCAATACGTAGCTTCCGGCTGAACTACTGTTTTATAATGTCTTAATTTGGTCTGGATTGATAGTGACTTCTTATTGTATGTATATCTAGTTGTAATTTGTGCTCTGTTTAGTTTGTTTTTTCTTTGATCCCAGGATTCTTTTTCTTGATTGTTATATCTGATAATTTCTCCGAGATATTAAAATGACTCAACCCTTTCTATCTTATTCTCGTTTAAACTAATTTCGTTTATCACTAGTGGGTCTGTAGCCATGAACTTTGTCTTTTCGTATGAAATTCTTAGTCCCACTCTATTTGCGATCTGTTTTAAAGTTGTTATCTGTTCTTTTGCTTCCGCTATTAAAACTGCCATGAAAGCCAGATCATCGGCAAATTCTAAGCAATTTAACGCAATTTCATTATTTTTCCTTCCAATTTTAACATTCCTAGAGTTGGACTTCTGCCATTCCCTCATAATGTATTCCAATGCGCAATTAAAGCGTATAGGGGATATTCCATCTCCTTGCCTTAGCCCTGTTTTTATCTCAAATGATTGTGAGATTTCTCCTCTGAATTTTGTCATGGACTTTGTGTTGATTAGGGTAAGTCCAATCATATTTATTAGTTTTGGGTGGATTTCTAAATACCTAAGGATCTTTAACATTGTTGGTCTATGTATACTATCATACGCTTTTTTGAAGTCTATAAACGAGATTATTAGTTGTTTGTTTCTTCTTCTGTATGCGTCTATCAGTAGCTTTAATGTTAGGATCTGGTCCGCGCAACTTCTCCAAGGCCTAAAACCTCCTTGGTATTCCCCCAGTTCTTCATTTAACTGATCTTTTGTCCTGTTGTATAGGATTCTAGAGAAACTTTTATAAGTACAATCCAATAAGGAAATCCCCCTGTAGTTGTCCGGGTTTGATTTATCTCCCTTCTTATGCAAAGGATGAATTATTGCTGTTGTCCAATTCTCTGGTAATTTTTCCTCTTTCCATATTTTTACTAGATTTAAGTGGAGTGCTCGTATTACTCCTTTATCCGCATACTTCCATATTTCTGCCGTGACTGGCTCTGCTCCACTTGTTTTGTTATTTTTCATCTCTTTTACTGCAAGTTGGACTTCTTGTATTGTTGGGGGTTCTGTGTTTTCCGCCTCCGTTTTTATTGGCGTATTAGTGTCTATTTCCAGGGGATTCACGGGTTCTTCACAGTTTAGTAGATCCTTAAAGGCATGAGCTAATATTTCCGTGCTTTCATGACTGTTACGGGCTATTCTTTCTTCTTTATTCCTCAGTGTCAAAGTGACTGATACATATTTCCTTGTTGCTTCCTGAAACATTCTGTAGTAATCTCTAGTACTTACTTTTTTGTAGTTCTCTTCTATTTGCGAGATCATATCTTTCTGGTATTGGCGTTTTACTTGTCTCAGGGTTCTCTGCGTTTCCTTTCTTTGTTTTATGAGTTCTTGATAAGATTTTTCTGTTCTCCTGGTTTGGTGGTCAATCCAGGCTTGGTGTCTTCTATTTACCGCATCATCACAAGTTTGATTCCACCACGCGTGTTTCTTTCTAGAGTTTAGTGGAGATGTCTGTTCGGCTATTTCCAGAGGTTTTGGCACCATATCTGCAAGCCCTTCATTAGCTGATAGTCTAGATGTTAGTTCTAGGTATTCAGAATTATCTTTTAAATTTTGTTGGTTATATTCTTTTTTGACGCGTTTTTCCCTTTTAACTGTTTTTCTAGCTGGAGTAAATATTATCTTAATTTTTATCAAGTAGTGATCCGAACCTGTATCAATCCCACGAAGGACTTTCACATTCTGGATCTCTTTGTGGTGTTCCTTATCCATGCAAACATGGTCTATCTGCCATTCTCCTTTAGTCCAGTTAGGATGTTTCCAAGTTTTCAATTTTCCAGGTTTTCGCATAAAATAGGTAAATTTCGATACCATGTTGTGACTCCGGCAGAATTCGACCAGTCTCTTACCGTTTTCGTTTGTGGTCTTGTGGGCTGGCCATTTTCCCACGACATCTTGGAATCTTTTCTTTTGACCCAGTTGTGCATTATAGTCCCCTATCAGGATCTTCACATGATTCTTGGGTAACTGTGAAGATGTTTGATCCAGCAGATCCCAGAAGTCCTCTACTTCCTTTTTATGCTCAGCTTGTCTATTCTTCTCATTTGTGGGAGATTATTATTTTTATTATATTATTATTATTTTAGTAAGAACTTGGAGAAGATTTCTATTCCATCTTCATTGTAGGCGACGGGCTGGTGTCCCAGGAAGGTGAAAGCGATGAAGTTCTTGAATTAGAGGATTCGAATTTTTTAGTAATTTCGAATATCATTTTTTTGTAATAGGACTGTAATAGTTCTTTAACTGTAGGAATGCCGAAATCGGAGTGTAAAGTGTCGTTACTTACGTAGTACGGGGCTCTAGATATTAAACGGAGAAATTTCGATTTGAACGTCTGTAGATGATTAAGATTACTGGATTTTGCTGAGCCAAATAACTGGACTCCGTAAGCCAAACTGGTTTAAATAGTGATTTGTAAAGCAGTAATTTTGAAGAAATTGCTAAAGAAGAGGTAAACAATTAAAACGTAAATTGGCAAATCTAAGCACTTATCCAATTCTGAAAAATGCTCTTGAATTTTTACAGATAATTATAAAAGTTAGTTTCTTTTACATAAGAAACTTTTTTCACATAATATTATAAATGGACTGTTTAGTAAATAGAGACCACGATTAGTTTTTGGATGTGAACAATATTCGCACTCAGAATTTTGAATTCGAGACCTATAGATTTTATGTGTAACACTTTGTTACAACGCCATCAAGGACATCCTTTCAAAAAAATTTTGAAATAATTGCTCACCTGAGATAAGTTATTAAAATTGTTAGTCGCAAAATTGGGTAATATCATATGAATACAAAATAATATACCGGTATTCATAGTAAACATACTGACCAATATAAGTGTAGGCATTTCATCTGGCGCATGGAGGCTTCGAATGAATCAGCTTGCATATATTACATCCACCCGTCCCTCAATCTTTGTTATAGACTGTTCATAAAACTAATGTATAAATTTTTCTACATTTTATAGTCACATTCTCTTATTGTAAATACAGTACAAAGCAAATGGAGAGTGATGTAATGTATTTATAATTATTTATCAGTTATTATTGATTATACAGTTATAGGCTTATGTACTTATAGTTTATGCATAGTTTATTTACAAGTTAAACTGGTTTTACAGCAGGTGACTCATTATCTATAACGCCTAACAAATGAAACGCACAGAGATTATTGTCATTCAGTGTTTAATCAATTGTCGTTCAGTACAATCATTACGATTATACAGTGTCGAGGGGTTTTTTATGTGTGCAGATCGAATAGTGTGTTAGTGTGTGTGTGTGTGTGTGTGTGTGTGTGTGTGTGTGTGTGAGTTTTTTTATTTTTTATTTATTTTATTTATTCTATTTTGATTTGTTAATTTTTATGGTTAAAGTACAAATTTACCTAGTGTAGTGTTTATTATTTTGTCGTTTACTAGTTTACATTAAGCTTAAAATGTCTAAAATCGGAGGGAGTAAAGTTCTGCATAGCCAATCTCGGGAGAAAATTGCTAATGTGGTAACGTTTATGACCGAGGAAGCAAAGCACGGTGTTTTTACTATAGATGTTAAGAAAATTATCGAACGCATTAGTGCAGAAACTGGTATGTCAAAACATTCAATAACGCGAATAAAACAAGCATCGAAAGTAATATTAGAAGGATCGTCACTGTCTTTTACGATACCCAAAAAACATTCGGTACGATCCAAACCTGTTTCAGTTTGGATGATTTTGACAGGAGTGTTTTCCGTCAAAAAATAAATAATTTTTACACAGACGAAGGTGGAAAATGTTTACTAACAATAAATAAATTATTAATAATCAATTAATAATTAAAAATAGTATTAAAGGCTATTAAAATTGGCTATAGAAATGATATTTTAGAATTCAAACCTCGTATATCAGATAGAATCTCTACCCTCAGTATTAGACGAAATCAAGCGATACTACGGTTTATTCAGGTTTATGCACCGACCAGCTCTTTTACTGAAGAAGAAATCGTGGGAGAGGCCTGTGCCTAAAAATGGGCCTAGTTTCCTAAATACTTATGTAAAAAAAGTGATTACGATTTTATTTGGACATTAAAGTTAAAAATTATAAATGATTTGTTTTAATATAATTAATTATTATATATATATTGTTTTATGTGTAATGTATCTACTCACTGTAAAGTAAAATATGTAATTTTAAAGGAGACTAATAAAAAGGCTATTATTATTATTAGGCCTATTATTATTATTATTAAAGGCTATTAATAATCAATAAAAAAATTAAAGTAGCGCTGTTTCAAAACTGTTACCGAAATTTTGTTAAAGTATAAATGTTTTTAGAAATAGCTTTATAAATTATAATTGGGTCTATATGAATATTATTGTATAAATATACGCTTTAGAAAAAACTGTGTCATGCATTTTGTTTTGAAGTGGGCATTTTTGATACACCTTATAGTATTATAGGCTGAACTCTCTGCAAGCTAGATGAGACGCCTATAGCTATTTATTACGTCTTATTTATTATGTTAAAATATATAACGAATTGTCATGAACATTAAATTGTCCAGGTCACTATCAATTCACGTAGTGTTCAATACTAAAATAGTATGTGATTAAGTTACGCTTAAAAATTATTGTTTTAAAAATATAACTAGAGTAACCAAGGAAATACGCCATTAACGTGCATTTATATAAAATATCTGAGTTCGAAAAGGTTTCGCAAACTTATTTACGTAGATAACGGTAAATGAATCGTCAGCCTGTGTGTACGGGTGCTTATTTTGGCACTTATGAATTTTTTAGTATTCCATTTTTGAGTCTTCTACTGATAAGTGAAAAGGGTACTGAAAAACGGTTTCAGCGAAGAACCCAAATAATTACAAAGATTTTTAAATAGATTTGTTTTTAAGGAAGAGGACTAAGAAAAACTTTGTTCTAGCTGAATGTTTCATCAAAAGCGTGCACAATGTCTAGGATTCCTGTAAACAAAATTTTTTTCCTCAAGAGAATTTGATATTAACAATTCTGTCTATTTGTTATACAGGTTATTTTTAAGTATGGAAACAGTTTTATATTGCGTAACTGAGACGTATTTGGCGAAAGAAGCTTAAGCGGATCCGCATATTTTTAAAAATCCAACTTATTTTTGGTTTTGAATTTTTTTTTTTAAATTCAACTTTATTTTTTAAAATGGGATGTTGGTCGTGTGATACGTCATTTCAATGTGAAATTTTAAGAAAAAAACAATGGCGAAAACCGTTTTTAAATAGATGCTTTCGTGTTTTAGTTATAAACATTCAAAGTGGCAATTATGGGAAAATTGTGTTAGCAATAAAAAAAGGTAGAACGCACTGCATAAACCATTTTATTGCAAATTTCAATCATAAAGTATCTAATAACTAAGTTTAAACGGTGGTAAGACATGATAATAATGAGAAATAAATAATTATAAATAAATAATACAACAAATAAATGGCTGGTAGATCCCCGACTGTTACAACTGATGCAAAGTCTTTTTAGATGTATTGCTGACTTTTGTTGAGGACCCGCATTCATCAATTAGAAAAGCCATTGTCCAACATAACATAAGTTTTTCTTCGGTTCAAAAACTTTTTAAAACAAATAAATTTCACCCTTATAAGCTACACTTGGTGCAAGAACTTTCGGAAGATGATTTTGACCGCCGAGTTGAGTATTGTGATTCTGTAATGTAACAATTAGACATTGACGAAAATTTTTCTAATTCAATAGTATTTTCTGATGAGGCGACTTTCATGTTAAATGGTGATGTTAATAAGCAAAACTGTAGATATTGGAGCGATAATAATTCCAGATGGATGATGGAAGGTCATACAACATCCTCAGAAAGTGAATGTTTGGGCAGGAATCGTTGGTCATTGTATTGTAGGGCCATTTTTTTTTAGATGACAATCTTACAGGTGAAGCTTACTGCGACTTGTTAGCAAATAGGATTATACCAAATATCCAGCAAAATGTTGGACAAGAATTGAATAATATCATATGGTTTCAACAAGACGGGGCACCACCTCATTATTATCTAAGGGTACAGAAAATTTTGAATAAACAGTTTCCAAATCGCTGGATAGGTTGTAGAGGAGCAATAGAATGGCCTGCCAGATCCCCAGATCTTTCTCCTCTTGATTACTTTTTATGGAGGTACCTGAAACATGATGTTTACAAGACAAAACCTGCAGATATTAACGAATTGAAATAAAGAATAATTGATGAATCTGCTCGTGTACCACCAGACATGATACAAAACGTTACAAAAGAATATTAGGCCCTACTCGAGGTTAACACACTGCCAGGCTGTAGAAGGGAAGCATTTTGAACATTTACTGTAGAAAGGTATCCATCCTCTCAAAAGTTATTTTATTACTAATTTACAAAATTGAAACATTAGTTAAGAATTTTTTAATAAATCATATATTGTAGTTTTAATAAAATAAAGTCGGTGATATAAAGACTGGTAGCTGAATTGTAGTTAGTTAAACATTAACATAGCCATTTATTTGTTATATTATTGATTTATAATTATTTTTTTCTCATTATTATCATGTCTTACCACCGTTTAAACTTAGTTATTAGATACTTTATGATTGAAATTTGCAATAAAATGGTTTATGCAGTGCGTTCTACCTTTTTTTATTGCTAACACAATTTTCCCATAATTGCAACTTTGAATGTTTATAATTAAAACACGAAAGCATCTATTTAAAAACGGTTTTCGCCATTGTTTTTTTCTTAAAATTTCACATTGAAATGACATATCACACGACCAACATCCCATTTAAAAAAATAAAGTTGAATTTAAAAAAAAATGTCAAAACCAAAAATAAGTTGGATTTTTAAAAATATGCGGATCCGCTTAAGCTTCTTTCGCCAAATACGTCTCAGTTACGCAATATAAAGCTGTTTCCATACTTAAAAATCACCCGTTGAGTGGAATACTCTAGCGTATGGTGGTCCGTATCATTTAAATGTAATATGGTTTTTATTGGACTAAATTCAAAACGATTGCTCAACAACAAGTTTCTTGCGTATAAAGTTAACGAAAATTTACATAATAGGTGGTTGTAGGAGGCCACTAAATATTCCAACATCGGTATAATTTTTACGCTCAACCATAGATATAGCACCTCTTATACACCTTTTAAATATACCAAACAAAACATTACATAAAACATTGCAGCAGTTAAAGAAGACATTTTCAGACAGGCAATCAATAAACAAAGAAAACTTTTGTGTGTGCTTATGAGCAATTAACTAATGATACTAATTACCTAATGAAAGTTTGACAACATCTGTAAAATAACTGTTTTATTCTTTTCTATTATGATGTGTAATAAAGTAAGAAATTCGGGTTTCCCAATAAGGAGTTGAAAAATATTACACTGCTGATAGAATCCAGTAACGTATAAAACAGTAATCCAAACAGTAGACTGAAAAAATGTGTACGATGCAACTAAAGGAATTTCCACTTCACAATAATGATTATTAATTTATTTAAAACTCTAAAATTAGATCCCGATAAATAGAGTGCACTTCCAAATCGCCCTGTGTAACGGTAATCTTCCCTTCCAGAAAGAAGAAGAAATAACAATACAAGGCTAAGGCCTAATAAATTGATATATCAATAAATAAAGAAAGAAAGGTAGAGGGTTTTACAAAAAAGCAATTAATTTTAAAATTTTTTCGAAGTATTATTTTGGTAATTTATATTACTAAAGAAACTAGAGACACAACAGAAATAGGCATAAAACATCAATGAATACATACGTAAACATAACACAAAAAATAATAAAAATATAAAATGAAAAACATGACCTAATGTTAATCACGAGTGAATGACGCAAAGAAAATAAACCTCTGTAAAACTTAAAAATACGGAAAATCAGTAATTGCACTAAACTAGGCTCTCTAGAGAAAAATGCTAAAATTAAAAGTTTTGCAGGTTTTTTATTTTACTACAAATTTGATTAATATATATACACTTTCATCATAAAATGCATACTAAGGCCGCAATCTAAACGAATACCATTTCTTTACAAATTTTGATAAAAATTAAGTCACGAATTGATGCTAAACTAAGTTCTGAAGAAAATGCATGGAATAAAAATTGTAAATTTTTGAATTTCCTGTAAATATAACTATTCATTTTTGTCGTAAAATGCCGCAATCTTAAAAATCCATTTTTTACAAATTTTGATGAAAAAAACAAAAATCACTAATTGCCGCTAAACTAAGCGTTGTACAAAAAATGCTTTGATTAAAAGTTGTAAGTTTTTAAATGTTCTACATCTTAGATTATACAGTTTTGCCGTTAACTGCATATTAAGTCTGCAATCTTAAAATAAAAATAACCTTTCATTTCTACGTGACGCGTGACGATCAGTTTCATTCACTATTCAGAAAAAGTGCAAGTTGAGCCTAAAGAAATTTTCACTTCAAAAAGTAAGACAGTACTTTAACTATTTTGCTATGAATTAACTACACTTTTCGGAAACAAACTGATTAAAACGTAAACATCCATCTGACTTTCATTAACAAACCTCGTCACATTACTATAACAGATAACTACACGTCACTAAATTAGCAATAACTTAAAACGTTTAGTTTTAACTCAACTTAAAAGAAAAACTTTTAAAAAGTCTTTCTGCAGGGGGATTACTTTATTCAAGTTATAATGTAAAATAACTTATCTATTAAATATTCTAAATTTAGAAGATTTACAGTAACTTTAGAATATATTTACAGCTAATTGATTGACCGTTCAAATAAATAAAAGCTTAATTTTTTTGTTCTTAGTGTATTCAAGATATAACAATGACTTAGCATTTTTGTATTATTGGTGAACCCGCAATATAAAATGGCACTCAACACATGAAGTTACCATAGTACGATCACTAGCTCTCTAGACATCACTGATAATCAGTTTACATAACCCACTTTCGTCCTGCGTAATAGATATTTCAGTAATGATCTATGCAATTATACGTATGATTGATGTATGCAATTAATTGTAGATTGAAGGGAAATATAGTTGGGAGTTGACTTGTTTGCTAGTGCGGGATGAAGTGCAAGGGGGCCAGGTACTGCGGTAGTTATTCGAAATAGTTTATGAGTAATATTCTTAAAATAGCGCGTACTAATGGTATTATTACTACTACTAGGTTATAGGAAGACGGGAATCGTACAATCAATCCTCCTCCACCCGAATTTTATACGCTAGCAATCAAGTGAGCTCTCATCTATACCTTACCTCTGTTTGCTTCTGTTAAATTCAAAATACCAGTTAACAAATGAATTATAAACAAGAAGTAGGTCGTTTTAGAAATCTGAAAATAATAATTTTGTTTAAATTTTAAATAATTAAGATTTTAGAATTTAAAGATATTAAGGACATTTTGAAACATTATTGGTATTGTAATTACTCAACTTATACCAACAGAGAGAATTCAATTCAGAGAATTCGCAACAGAGAGATTCGTTTATTGTCAGTAGTGTTATAGTAGTGATACTATCGTCACTGCCATCTTGTTTTTTGTGTTAAGAGTTAGAGAGTTGGGAATGACGTCATCTGTCTTGAGTGTTAGGCCAAGCCCTCGACCAATCAGGACACACCGTCTTTTGTTATCGCTTTAAGTTAGCTCCGCCCATTTCCGGAGGGGTGAGTATGAGGTTGTATTCTCGACCAATCAGGACACACCGTCTTTTGTTATCGCTTTAAGTTAGCTCCGCCCATTTCCGGAGGGGTGAGTATGAGGTTGTATCCTCGGCCAATCAGGACACACCGTCTTTTGTTATCGCTTTAAGTTAGCTCCACCCATTTCCGGAGGGGGGAGATGGTGGTTGTTGTGTCTTCGACCATTCAGGGTACACCGTTTTTTGTTATCGCTTTAGGTAAGTTCCGCCCATTTCCGGTAGATGGCGGTTGTTGTGTGCTCGACTAACCAGGGTGTCGTTTCGCTTTAGGTAAGCACCGCCCATTTCCGGTGCTGCTGGGTGTGAGCGAGTGAGTGAACCGTGATCGCGTACACTGCAGCCTCTCTAGGAAATCCCCACCACCACCCCGCTATCCCAGCGTCCGTCACTCACAACGCGCGCGCGCGCGCGCGGGTCCCGAGGTCAGAGGCCCGAGGCCCGAGTCCCGAGGCCCGAGTCCCGAGTCCCGAGGCTAGAGTGAAATTCTTTTTTGTTGTGCCCCCGTTCCACATCGCCCGTTAGGCCGGGGGTCCAACTCGCTACAGAGAGAGAGAGAGAGACAGTAAGGTAGAACAAACACTGCCGTCACCGCTTGCAGACTTCGGACTGTCCGCCACAGAAAAAAATACCTACATACGCACACACACTCACATGTGTACGGATGCAGCTAGATTATTCTGAAGGGCGGGTGGGTTTACAGTGTTTGTGTGTGTATGTCATGCATGTGTATGTATTTAGGTATACGTGTACGTGTGCTTGTGTGTGTATTTGTGTTTGATAGTGCCTGTGTAGAGTTCTAAGAAGAACTGTTTAAATGAGGCTGCATTTTCTTACCATGTGCTTGTCTCGTTCCATCCATTCCATCTCCTTCCTTTCGACGAAAGCACAATCAGGCATCCGTTGTCGATGGAACGTAAACGGTTTGTCACCTCGCCTCCAATCGTACACCCGTAACTGACACACCGGACATCGCACCGTATCTTCATCGCCTTCGTATATAAATCCCGCCAATGCCAGATCCTTAACAGACACCGCCTTGTTTGGGAAGATCATCGAAATTATAAACCTAGCCCTATCTCGTTTGAAGTCGTAAAACGTTTTCAAACATTTAGTGTAGTCCATTGTCGACAAGTGAATAAAACATAGAACGCGCATTATATTTATATAGAAAAGAGTACCACATCCTGTATGTACGATAGAGTACCAACTCCTGTCTGATAACAGTCAGTTATCATCATGATAGGAATGTCGTTTCTATACACGCCCCACACGATTACCCACCACCTGTTCTTCGTCTAATAAGCATCTGCAGGACGGGTGGTGGAAATACCGTTCACTTACCAACACATGCTCACTGCCCGCATGACAATTAATAGCCACCATCTGGTGTTAGACTGTAGTTATGAAGTAACAAGCATCTGCACACTGTTTTCTTCTATACACGCCCACATGACAATTTGATTAAGTGTGCCAGTTGTGACTAATAGCCACCATCTGGTGTTCGACTTTAGTTAACAAGCATCTGCATCCGGTATAAAATTACACCTGCCCTCACAATCTACTATCCACCATGTGGTATGAAAATAATTTGCCGGATCACGTGATGCGCGCGCGCCGGGCGGTCAGAGGCCCGAGGCCCCGCGCCGGCGCGAGGTTCCACCCGCGCGCTGAATCCGTAGGTCTCAGAGAGATTCTGCGTAGCGTGCAAACCCCGGCGAGGCCCGAGGCCCGACGCCCCGCGCCGGCGCGAGGTTCCACCCGCGCGCTGAATCCGTAGGTCTCAGAGAGATTCTGCGTAGCGTGCAAGACCTCAACGGGTTGTCGTGCAAACCCCGGTCAGTTGTAATCATGACACCGTTGATAGTGGTCGTCTTTTGTGTCGGTCTCGCTTCTGCGACGACGTCCATCTCTACATCAACCATAGAATACCTCCAAACATTCGGGTATCTAGCGCCAGAGACGAACGTCTCACTCATCGACCCAGAAACCATCAAAATCGCCTTGAAGCAATTCCAAGAATTTTATGACTTACCGATCGATGGAGCGGAGAACGAGAACACCACCTATTTGATGACACGACCAAGATGTGGTGTATTCGATTTGGCATCCGCCTATAGGACCGCACCGTATCCGTGGAGGAAAAACAATTTATCATGGCATTATAGCTTGGCCACACCCGAAATGGTGACGGCAACCGAACGAGCGTTTGAAATCTGGTCAAATTCGTCAGGACTGACATTCCACCGGAGCATCGTGAATCCTGATATTATTATATCAAACAGACTCATCCTTCACAGGCACGCGACACCTTCAATGGGCATGTGTCCTATCCGTTTCGATGGACGAGGTGGAACGTTAGCACACGCGTTTTTCCCCACCAGAAACAACAGTGCTGTGGAGATTCACGTGGATGCGGATGAACAATGGGATTATAATGTGGAACGACCATCTACAGGAAGCAATTTCTTATCGATGATGATACACGAAATCGGACACACGTTGGGAATCGAACACTCTACCGACAGACGTGCTGTCATGTATGCGTACTACAGCGGCTACACTCGTCTAGCAGAGGATGATATCAATGCCGTTCAAAGTCTTTACGGAAGACCGAGACCTCCACCACCACCACCACCACCACCACCAACACCACCGCCTACTACCGCTACAACAGCCGCCACCACTGTACCACGAAGAAACAGTACCACTCCTCCACCAACTGGTGGTGATAGCTCTGAACCGAAAGCCTACGTTTGTCAGTATACCGAGAACATGATGAAAATGGTCGTCATCAACAATAGGTTCTACATTCTACACGACAAATTTGTATGGTCATTGGACATCGACGGGGAGTTTCATCATGCGAAAAAGCCACTGGTGCTTACCGACTGGTTGAAGTTTCTTCCATCAAAGTTTAACATTACAGCGGTGTATCAAAGACCGAACGGACAGGTAGCCATGTTAGTAGACGGGAGGACATTGTACGTATTTGATATGCACAACCTTCAACTGGATACTGGATATCCAGTTTCGGCCGCGAAACAATTCGGTATACCAGAAATGAGTGTTATACACACCATCATCAATACGTACACGGGCAAGACGTACGTACTATACAACGATATATTCTATGCCGAAATAGACGAGAATGATTTTTCGGCACGTGAATTTGGTACGATTACCAAAATATTTCCTGGAATTCCACTCGGTCTTGACTCTGCTTTGCGCTACACAAACGGAATACTCTACTTCTTCAAAGGGAATATCATGTACGAATTTAGCGAATTTTCGGGTAAACTCCTGCGAGCCGGCAAGATCGATTATACATTGTTTGGAATAAACTGTTATAATAGTGTGATTATGGATCAGTTCCGCAATATACTTTTGAAGTACAATGTATCGCCTAAAAAATGGGAATAGAGCAGACTTGTCATCACGCTCCCCGCCCTCTCTGTTACAATACCACCCACGCTTAGAGTAAAACTGTTTCAGTCATCATGAGACAGCAGATAGCGAAAGAACTGCACAAACCGGCCCGACGTCACTTCACCACGCGAAGGGTCGAGCTGAAAGGTGTAGACGATCTGTATCAAGGCGATCTGGTAGAAATGATACCGTACGCCAAGGTGAACAAAGGTTACCGCTATATAATGACCGTTATCAATTGTTTTTCCAAGTACGCTTTTGCCGTTCCGCTAAAGACCAAGGGCGGAGCCGGTGTGGCCACCGCACTGCGGACGGTATTGAAGAGCGTTAATCAAACGCCGCGACACTTTCAAACCGATCAGGGTACGGAATGGTACAATAGTACCGTACAAGGAGTATTTAAAAACACAGCATAAACCACTACAGCACTTACTCGGACAAGAAGGCGTCCATAGTGGAACGGTTCAATCGAACGTTGAAAGAGAAGATGTGGCGTCAATTCACGGCGCAAGGTACATACAAGTGGGTGCATTTACTGCCCAAGTTGGTCGCCGAATACAACAACACGGTGCACCGCACTATACAAATGAAACCTGCCCAGGTGACGAAGAGAAACGAAAAAAAAGTGTTGCGTGCAATCAACGAGGCTACGTATAGGAAAAAAGTACCGCCGAAATTCAAGGTGGGCGATCAGGTGAGAATCAGTAAGTACAAGAAGACTTTCGCCAAAGGCTATCTTCCCAATTGGACCAACGAAATATTCACTGTCGATACGGTTAAACCTTCACGTCCCACCACTTATCTTTTGCGTGATGTACGGGGTGAAGTGTTGAAAGGTGCGTTTTACGAACAAGAACTGAGCAAGACGAAGCACGGAGACGTGTACCTGGTCGAGAAAGTGCTACGCCGACGAGGTGACAAAGTGCTGGTCAGGTGGTTAGGATTCGATTCCACACACGATTCGTGGGTCGACAAAAAAGATGTACTCTGAGAGCATTTGCATACGATGATCATTCCAAATGGAGATACGCACTGTACAACACAAGGCGAAATTACCGCTATTGAATTTTGACGAGTACATTGGTGGTGGTGGTGACCAGATGGAGAGCAGACACAGCGCTTTACTACCGAACAGTATAAGGTGTATCGCGTGCGGTCCATCCAACTGTGGTAAGACCAATGCCGTATTCAACCTGTTGTTCGCCGACAACGGACTATGTTTTGAAAACCTGTACGTGTTCAGCAAGTCGTTGTACCAAGCTAAATATAGATTTTTGCACGAGATAATGGCTAAGGTACCGGAAATCGGATACTTTGCCTGCAGCGAAAACGAAGAGGTGATCAGTCCCGCCGACGCCAAGCCGAATTCGGTTATGATTTTCGATGACGTTGCGTGTGAGAAACAAAACAACATAAGAAGCTATTTCGCCATGGGACGTCATAACAATGTGGACAGCTTCTACCTGTGCCAGACTTACAGCCGCATTCCAAAACAGCTGGTACGTGACAATGCAAACCTACTGATACTGTTCCGACAGGACGACCGGAACCTGAAACATGTGTACCACGATCATGTAAACACCGATATGACGTACGAAGCGTTCAAGCGAATATGTAGAAGAGCGTGGTCCGATCACACGCATGGATTTATCGTGGTGAATAAAGAGTGTGATATGGACAAGGGCAGGTACCGAGTGGGATTCGATCGTTTCATCACACTCAGTCATGACTGAGATAGCAAACTATCCGGATCAACGACACTTTCTGGTGGCGTGCACACCAAAAACGCGTCCGAAAGCCAACCTCTGCACGTGGTATTTTGAAGAGAAGAAAAATTTCTGTGGCAATTACTGCAGCCGAACGCGGGATAAGAGCGCATATCACCCAAGATGTTGGAGACACGCGCTGACACCGAGACGGTCACATCGACCGATTATCGTTGTAATGATCACAGCGGACGGGAAGATTTACAACAAGTCGCTATGGTTGAAATTCATCGCCAAGTGTCAACAGAAAAACGTTCCGTTACGACTCTGCCTTTACGCAGATTGTATGTTTAAGACGACCGTACGTCACCCGTGGAATTTCATTTCACGCTTTAGACCGATGCCGAACATGTACCGCGGGCGGAGCGACATATCATTAATTAACGCGCACGGCTCAATGAACTATGTGACTGTAGTTATGGAGATGATGACATATGCTTGTGACATCGATCATGCACAATCCTGCATCTTGATCACCGAACGCACGATTCCGATCCGATCGCCCGTCACCGTCTACAAACAAGCGCGCTTGTACGGTGACAAATGTGTGCTGGACCCTAGCTATAACGTTCGATTCAGCGGCGACATCCTCCCACTACCTAGACGCCGAGCTAATACAGAGTTTGGTCTTGTCAATTGTCGCGGTCAAGGGCTTTTAAGTTGTACGCTCCTGAAGGCTGCACTCCCTACTCTGCGTCCATACTGCCACCTGTTCGGGTTGGGCTGGGACCGAGTGGATAGGGTGTACAAAGTGGTCGACCGCCGACTTTTTCACAAATGGACCGAATACGTTGGTGCCTATCCAGACGAATTCTGGTTAATGAATTCTTTTCTGATTCATCTACACAAGACGGTGCAACGTCCAATCCGAGAACTGAAGCGATATATGGCCGACCTGCCGGTAAAGGATAATACGGTGATTGCCGAAATCGCAGAGTATCGAGACGGAGTGAAAAGAAGCGCTGTGTTTTCGTCATTGCTTACGAAAAAGAAAATTTATCCTGCCGATAATACGATGACAAAATACTACGGCAGTATGAAAGGGGTTAAAAGTAAAGTAATCGAGACTCATCTGCACCGTGTACTACGATTTCTACACAAACATAAGCGAAGAGCGCTGTTTTTCAGAAACGTTCAATTCGATGTACCAGCGAACGTCTAATCCTACCTACAGTCTGGTATCTAGGTACCTACAATCAGATTTCTAGGTACCTACGGTCTGGTATCTAGGTACCTACAATCAGATTTCTAGGTACCTACGGTCTGGTCTCTAGGTATCTACCTACCATTCCGTTCATTAGTCGATATGACGTCGGCACGAGAACAAGTGGCTATGGACATTGATCGACTGACTCAATCGATAAAACGAAAGCACAGAGCTATGCAACAAGGTGAGCTCCAAACCGATCGTGTCATGGCGAAGAAATTGAGACCGCTTATAGAACCGCTGCAGGAGATTGCTACGAAAATAAAAATCGAAGATGAAAAAGTAGAAGTTAAAAAGGAAGAAGGAGAAGAAGAACAGCAGCAGCCGAAGGACGAACCGTTCGATTACGGACGCATGGGAGCGCTTGCGAAGAAATACACCAATATGGCCAACACTTCGACAAATAGAAGCGAGTTCGACCATACATACGGTATACATTTTAATCCGAACACCGAGCGGTGGCAAATTGGTGATTCGGTTATATCGTTCGATGGAGATCAAGTACGCTTGGATAATGGTAAACAGTTTTTCGTCGGTACCCGTGGGCTGTACGAACTGCTGTTCAAGTCAAATCCGGTCGGGTACAAAGATAGGGACTTGAGACGTTACAAACAGATACTTTCAATCAGTGAAGCGCACCTGGATGGGCTGGGACGGGTGAAACGTAACTCGAGCAGCAAGTATAAAAAAGTAATCTCACAAATCTTCCCGCCGACCAGTAAGTCGAAAACGGGAAAAGGAATGTCAATCCAACATTCAAGCGCTCCGGTAAAATACATGTATTACGACAATGTAAACGAAATATGTGATCGTCTGCGCTTACTGATCTCGTCCAAGGAGGCCGGACACACTGGTCATGACGTGGAGATCGCGTCGATCATAGAGGAACTGCGAGAGAGACGTGTTATTGAGGGTGGTGATCTGAAGATTTCTGTATCAGTGTTGAGATGAGTGTAGACAAATTCGGACGGTATGAGGGCGGTGGTCGTGGTGCGGCGCGTGGGCCGCCCGGCGAAGGTTTCAAATTGACCGGCGACGGTGAATTCGACATGGAGCACCGATCGTTGCGCAATGTGGCCAACAGGGAACAGATGAAAGACCACGATGCCGTAAATTTTCATACGCTTATGAAAACGGAGCAGAAAATTAACAGCTTTGCTGTGATGAAACACAACGAACTGGCACAGCAAATTGTGGATGTATACGTAAAATTAAAATCTCATTACGAAGAGCAAGCAAAGAAGTCATATGCTGATATGGAGCATTATGTGAAGAGTGTAATGCACGACCATAAATTGGAAGCCATCAAGCAGATAGAAGGAGCATTCAAAAGAGTCGAACCGTTGGTCGAGTCGGCGATATCATTACGTGCAGAAATGGAAGATAAAATCAGAACAATTGTGGACGAGAAGATCGCGTTTTACAACAGAGGTGAGACTTATCTGCATCCCCCCGATGCGTTCAGTCCTTCTGTGGAGTTTGACCCGAAGGCATCTAGTAATGACCCCGATAAGTTCAGTCCTTCTGTAGAGTTTGACCCGAAGGCATCTTCTAGTAATGACCAGACGACGGAGCATCAGAAAACAACGGAGTAGACGGTACAAGCGGAAATCAGTCAGTTTAAAGACGGGATCTGGAGTGTTAACATCGGTCGCGAGAAAAGTAATAAGCAGCGCTGTCGAAGGAATCGGTGACGTTGCGGGAACTGTGTTGAACAAAGCGGTCGACTTGCTACCCGTCGAGCTACATATACCCGGATACCAGTATTGCGGACCGGGCACCAAATTGGAAAAGCGGTTGCGGAGAGGCGACCCGGGCATAAATCCGTTGGACGCAGCGTGCAAGCAGCACGATATAGCTTATAGCAAGTACAGCGATACAGCGCACAGAGCGGTCGCCGACAAAGAATTGGCGGAACGCGCCTGGACACGAGTGAAAGCGAAGGACGCGAGTTTAGGGGAAAAAGCGGCCGCTTGGACAGTCACTAACCTCATGAAAACCAAAGCCAAAATGGGTGGTGGACTCAGGAGAAGAAGAAGAAGAGTTCGTGGGAAAAAAAAGAAGACGACGAGAGCGGCGTTAGCCGCACTGCGCCGTCTAAAGTCTATGGTGGGTAAAGGTCTGTACCTACGTCCGTACCCGAAGAGCGGCGGTGGAAGAAAAAAAAAACATCCTCGCCGTCGCCGCTAACCAATATCGACTTGGTTAACTATGCGCGAGCACTGAACATTCCACTGCGCGGAGTGTACATGAGAGACCGGCTGCCCGCGCGTCCGCTTCGCAATGAAATTGCCATCGTCAATCTGGACAGTGTTCGCGGACCGGGAACGCATTGGGTGTGCTACCGGAAACAAGGTACGGTGATCAATTACTTTGACAGCTTCGGTAACCTACCACCGCCCGAAGAATTGATCCAATACTTTGGCCAGCAGACCAGCGTTTTTTACAATTACTCAAACTACCAATCGTTAGACACTGTGATATGCGGACACCTGTGCCTCTTATTTTTGGCGAGCGTGTTGCGTTAGTATCGAGTCGGATGCACACGAGTAACGACGACGACGACGACAACGACAATGTTTTGCCTGAGCCATAACCAAAGCGTTTTAACGTGCGATCTCTTCCCTCCGTTGGAGTTGGTCGGCGACTGGGAAATCGGACTGATCAACTTGTCCACCTACAATTCGATACCGAACGTGGAAGACGGCGTGAACAACTGTTTTGCGTACAGCAACACCGACAAACGCATACTACTGCCCGAGGGTTCGTACGAGATCAATGACATCAACAACTATATCATCGATCGTTTGGCGAAAGGAGAAAAGATAAAACTGATTGCAAACAACAACACTTTGAAATGTGAAATCGAAACGAACCAGAAGATCGACTTTAGCGTACCGAACTCTATCGGATCGCTGCTGGGCTACGACAGGGTCGTGCTGGAAGCCAACAAAAAGCACACTTCTCAACATCCCGTGTCCATAATAAAGGTGAGCACGATACGTGTAGAATGTAATATCGCCCGCGGGTCTTACAGCAACGGAGTGGAAGGACACACGATCCATGAGTTTTTTCCGTCCGTAGCGCCCGGCTTCAAAATAGTAGAGTCACCGCCCACCGTGATATACGTACCGGTGAACACGAATCGTATCCACCACATTACAGTACGGTTGTTGGATCAGGACGGACGTCTGATAAATTTTCGCGGAGAAACCATCACGCTACGTCTTCATTTGCGTCGAAGAGCAGCAGCGGTATAAAAATGGGACTGGTATTCAAGTCGTCCAAGGAGGTCAGTGCACCGGTAAAATCGGTCAGTAGCCGTACGACAACGGCTGAGTTGACACCGGAGAACAAGGCGTTTCTCCGTCGAATAGGATTCATAGTGCAGGAGCAGCAGCAGCAGCACCAACAACAGGAATAATATGTCGTCGATTTTGGGTGTAAGCGACAAGTACGAAATAGACGATACCGTGCAAAAGTTTGAAGAGCACGTACATCTACCGTACGCCTCGCAGACATTAAACAACAACGATGAAATCACGATTCCTATACACCAACAAGACGTGTACACACTTCCGTCCAAAAGTTATATCTACGTGGAAGGTACAGTGACTGCGGTGACCGCGACCGCGGCCGCGGCTGACGTGCAACTGGTAAACAATCCGGTAGCTTACCTCTTTGACGAGATACGATACGAGATTGGCGGTATGGTAGTGGACCGAACAAAAAATGTGGGCGTGACGACCACCGTGAAGAACATACTGTCGGCGCGGCTGAGTCAGAAGCACACATTGGAGAACGCCGGGTGGAAGATCGGGGCCGATCCGATCACCGTCACCGATAACAAATTCTCTTTCTGCACACCGCTGCGAATGTTGATGGGTTGGGCGGAAGACTATGGAAAAATCATACTGAATGTGGACCAAAAACTCACTCTGCTGCGCGGATCGAACGACGCTAATGTGGTTGTTACAGAGGCGGCGACGAATAAAGTGACCTTTACTCTTACAAAATTGCAATGGGTGGTACCCTACGTGTCGGTGGAGGACGCCTACCGCCGCAACCTCCTGAAGATGACGGACGTTGACCGTCCGATTGCTATGCCGTTTCGCACCTGGCAGATATACGAGTATCCCGTACTGCCCACCGCCACGCATCACAACTGGGTGGTGAAGACCACCACGCAGATGGAAAAGCCGCGGTTTGTAGTGCTCGCCTTCCAGACGGGGCGTAAAAACAACCAGACCGTGAACAATTCGTACTTTGACTTTTGCGATCTCAAGAACGTACGGTTACACCTGAACGAACAGTATTATCCGTATATGAACCTTATGGGTAACAAGGCGGTGCTCTACAACTGGTACTGCAATTTCATAAACGTCTATTACGGGCGGGACGAGGAAGGACCATCCCTGTCGCTGGCGACATTTTCTACCAAGACGCCTTTAGTCTTCATCGACTGCTCGCGCCAAAACGAATCGCTCAAGGTCGGTGCGGTCGACATCCGCTTGGAGTTTGAAACGAACACAAACATCCCAGCAAACACCACCGCTTATTGTATCATCATTTACGATTCGGTTGTGCAGTACACTCCGCTGACCACCCAAGTCACCCGCTTGATGTAAGCTCAGTCCTTCGGCTTCGCTCGACATGGCAGGTGGTTGCGGTGTGATCGAATTTCACGCGTTCCGTGACAACCGCAATGATTTTATCGTCAAAGAGCTGGTGCTGGTCGACGAGCGGAAACACTTTACCCATCTGTTTTTCCGTCCGCCATACGCGAAAACACTGTTGGACAAGAGCCATCGACGGACGGTCGAATGGCTTGAGACCCGTTACCACTACATTAAATGGGAACACGGTGACGTAGAATATTCCGAGGCGGCGATGAAGCAGCTTTGCGCGTACTTTCATACGATATACACCAAAGGTTTGGAGAAGGTGCGTTTCTTACAAAGGTTTCACAATAATGTGAAACAGATACCGGACACGGCACCAAAACCAACATTCAACGATGACACATTGTCCTGTCCGGTGCACGCCAACGGTGTACGGTGCGCCCTTCAATCGGCCGTTTTCCACATGGAGTGGTTGAAACAACTGTACGACTATACGCGTGAAAGTAACCGTTTGCAATCGTTGATGGACGCCTCGTCGACGAGACTTCCGGCGGGCGGCAATTGCGAAGAGTTGGCCAAAGCCGGTTTTCACTACGATACGACGATAAACAAAGTGGTGTGTGCGTGGTGCGGAGACTTTTATGACTGGCACATTGCCTGTGTTAAATATTACGTGCGCAACATTCCGATCGAGTTTGATGTCATTATACCACGGTTATAATTTATTCATAAAAAGAAAAAAATCATATGTGCATTAGGCCTATCGGGGAAAGCACGTTAAAAAAAACGCGCCATACTTCCGGCCTCTTGTGGGCGGTGTGGAACTGGAAGTCAGTCGACGGGTGATCATTGCACCGTCAACATGAACACGGTACGTGACGTACGCGTCAAAGTGGGAGATAAGCTCTACAATCCGACAAACTATACTTTGAACGCGAACAACGTACTCATTGTCGACCTCTGCCGGCACGAGTTTAGTGCGGGCGGAGATAACGTGAAAGTGTGTGTGAGCTTTAAAAACTGCGAGAAAAGGTACTGGTGCAAGTTCAAGACTGAAAACCGTCATATCAACATAATCGGAAGAGAAACAATTATATTCTCCGGTTTCGACGACGACGACGACGACGACGACAACGGTAGCGTAAGAGCGTACAAATTGAACGATTCGACTCAATTGGATTTGGACGACGGCACTTTGAATAGGCTCGCAAGTTCAGGTGGCAACAATGTGCTAAACGTCACGGTTTACGAGGCTATAAGGAAACAACAACGGTTTCAAAGAATGGTGTACGACGGCGGATACGATACTGTAGACGGACCGGCAACAAGGCCGCTATTGGTAGCGCACGAAACGACAGAGCGGTCGGACATCGCTTACCACAGCACTACAGATTACCTCCAAGGTCGTTTTTGTACAAATTTCTCTATAATCATGCATAAAAACTACAGCGGCGGCGGCGGCGGTGGTCAACAAAAACCATACATTCGTGTATTCTGAGATTAACAGAGTTGCCATGCCACCATCAGCAGCAGCCGTCGACGACCCGGAACGTTTAATAGCGATATCCGCACGCAAACGTCGTCTCAATCGGAAAAAAAATTTACTCGTTTACATGTTCGCCAAAGTGATCATGGACAAGTGTTGTTGGAGCAGCGGTGGTGGTGGTGGCGGACGCTGAACACTGTTCACGTGCAATAGGCCTACGGGGGAGAGCACGTAAAAAAAAAACGCATCCGCCTTCCGGCCTCCCGGGCGATGTGGAACAGGAAGTGGTTATAAATACGACCGGTCCGTCTGACGTCAGCGCAGTCGTTCGTTCGACGGTGAGCGGTGGTGGTGGTGGTGGTGGTGGTGGTATGGACCCCCGACGACCTCGTGAGATCGTCGCGGAACACGACGTCCGCCAACTGCAGGAATGGTACGTAGAGATCGACAGACTTATCGAACATCGATCGATCGGTACGCAGGAGGAGGCGACAGACGGAGCGGCGCTGAAAAGACTTTTCCTTCGATCCGTACCGATCCGTACGATCGAAGAATACCTCGCCTTCAACGCGCCGATCAACTTGGATCGGTCGACGTTGTACAGACTGCTGGACGACGCGTATAGCGCGTAACAAACGACGCGCGCGCGCGCTTGTCGGGGGGCCTCGGGGCGTCGGGCCTCGGGCGCCCGATGTCTAGAGAGTGGTGGGAGAGAGACAGGCTGGCGCGCGATCACCGCTCATTCCAGCATGGAACGTGTATACCATTGCAACAGCCTGCGGAAAGAGTCGTGGTGCGTGACACTTAACACGCTACTACTGACAAACAACGGTCCATCCGATCTGCTGCGCCACTTGTATCGATGGTCGATGATGTTCAACAACGACGACGTGTGTTTCTGGTACGGCAAGGTGTACGACGAAGACTGGATCAGCATCCGATATGTCAGCGTCCGTCGTATTTTAACGGATATGATTGACTGCTACAACGCTGGAAAGGACAACACATTAAGCAGGGTGTTCCTAACTCCGGACGGATTCTCTGCGTACCACGATCGGGTGCGGAAGGCGCACGGCCCGCCCTAACCACCCACCCACCCACCCACTCTCCCGATGGGGATCGACTTTAAAACAGCCCTTTTCAGGGCTACCTAATTTACCGCTCTTGAGCGGCTTCGCCTACAACCATGCGGGCTATACCTTATTTTATTATGATTGATAGGATAGTAGGACGATATAGGAACAATATTTTTAATCGTGAGTGTGTGTGTGTCACAAACAGCGCCGTCACCTCTTTTTGGCTTCGGACATGCTACCCCCAAGAATATGAATATTTACGCACGCGTACACGGATGCGAATAGACATATCTTATAGAGATAGGCGGGTTTACGGTGTTTGTGTGTGTGTGTGTGTGTGTGTGTGTGTGTGTATGTGTGTGTGTGTGTTTGTAGTTCTCAAAAGAACTGATTTTATTCTTCTCGTCCAGTGTTTTGGGATGTAGAAACGAGGTCTTCATAGGCTAAGTGCACGCCTATTGCCCCATTCATCCAGTCGACATCATCTCCGTACTCTTCCTGATCGGCCAGCCAGCTGATTGCATCGTATAACGTCTGCATTCGAGTGCGCATCTGTTGGCTACCGAATGATGTGGACGGTTGTTGCTGCAGTTGGATTGCACGCATAAAATGTCTGGTCATTCTAAGATGAGTGGTCTGCAGATCACGAAGTGCTGTAACCCGTTCTTCACCGAAGCGAAGAACTCGAAATATACGTACGACAATTGAACGCATGTCGTACATGGCAAAAACAAACTCTTCAACGTGTTCAAAGTGATTCATGTTTTGTTCTAAGAGTCTACAATGAACGACTGTTGGTTTCTAACATTAGTGAGAGAGAATGGTAGTGGTGGGAGTTAACTAACCGCTACTGCGCACAACCGGATGTATTACATCACACCAGATGTTTGCCACACCAGATGTCAGCACGAATAATACACTCGTTCCAAAACCGTTCATAGTGAGAGAGGGAGTCATGGACTTCAGTACCCGTCTAGAAACGTTCTTCTTAATAGTAAAAGGACCGGGGAAAGTGAGCTACAGATATTGCCTGTGGCCACACTCTTCTGCGCTTCGGGAGACAGATTTGGCTCGGAGTGGGTTCTACTACAGAGGCCAACGGGACAAAATAGCTTGCATATTTTGCGGAACAAAAGTTAAAAATCTACACAATAAGAGCAGATTAAAGGATGTCAGAAAACATGATAAAACATGTAAAGGTCCCGCCACTCCACTAATTAAAAATTTAACATAGCCTTTTTTTCCTAATCTCCTCTTCTCTCTCTCTCTCTCCCGATGGGGATCGACTAAACAAAACAGCCCTTTTGAGGGCTACCTTATTGCAAGTATTGAGCGGAAAAGATCAAGTGTGTGTGTGTGTATACAAACAGCGCCGTCACCTCTTTTTTCCATGGCTTCGGACATGCTACCCCCAAGAATATGAATATTTACATACGCGTACACGGATGCGAATAGACATATCTTATAGAGATAGGCGGGTTTACGGTGTTTGTGTGTGTGTGTGTGTGTGTGTGTGTTTGAGTTAGTTGTTATTTATGTCGGTGTATGTGTGTGTGTAAAGTTCTGAAAAGAACTGTTTCTCCTACAGTTCTGAAAAGAACTATTTGTTTTCTTCTTCTTCATGTACTGCTTCGATTCTTGGACTTAACACGACTGTAGGTGTTCTTCTGGAAATTTCGGAGAATGTCAGCGCGTACGGTCTCGCTTCAAATTCATTCAAATCCCATCCGCAAAGCAATTTCTGTAAGCGCTTCGGAAGGAAAATTGTAAATTCCTCGTTTTCATCGTCTTTCAAAACCGCCACCACGCTCTTGCCGAATTTTGTGTTAGCAATATACATGCGGACCACCGGGTATGTTTTGCCTTCTACCAGTTCTGACGCTTTCTTTGTGTCTGGAAAGTCCACTGACGATAAAGCGTTGAATTGATCGATTAGAGATGATGATGATGATGATGATGATGCTGTCGGTTGTTCCATGATGATAGCTTCTGTTGATTCTACCTCAATAATGCCCCGATGAAAGCTGAACGAGCGTTTATATAGCTATACTCCCCCCACCGCTACCTCTATCACACCATCCAACACGTTTAACGAATACAAACTCAAGCGAGTAACAGGAAACAGTCAAGGTTGAATCAAACACGCTTGTGATTCCACTTAATATTTCTACACTGCCCATCAATAGTATCAAATTCTAATTCGTGTTTCCATGCATTTAACGTATTTACAATTTCCGAAAAAACCACATTGTAATTTGCTTGAACAACAACACTGAATCTTTTCATTCTTGTTAATGAAATCACAGCTTGCGGGAAAAAATTAGTTAATATTTTCATTAAATGTCTAACCGAGTTAATCTTCCCATCTGGCCGGAATGTTATTATCCATACTGGAGACGATATGTCAACATCCATCATTGAATTTCAACATCTACTGGACAATTTCCATTTTTTCCTCCTCTTCCTCCTCCTCCTCCTCCTCCTCCACCACTTCCTTCTCGTCTTCCTTTTCTATCTCTTTAATCCGCCGATGTCCGTGTGCCAGTGTGTCGTACGAATTGAGGAGAAGGTAACGCTTGTCGTCTAACGATGATAGCGATAGCTTTTGTTGCTTGAGCGTGTAGATCGTGTGTCGAAAGCTGCGTATATTGTGGTTGGATGTATAAACTTTTGTTAACTCTTGCAAGCAATTCTTATACTGCTCGTGTCGTAGGTCTTCTTTAATAGAGAGTCGCGCCACGCCTTTTGCCACCTTCTTTTCCTTCTTGTCTTGCAACAGCAAAGAGTACATTTTCGCTCGCAAGCCGACAAATTCCCTTATCGCTCGTCCATGCATTTCATCCTTAAACGTACCCAACTTTTTCTTATTGACGAGACTGAAGCACTGGTGGTCAACGGGGTATTCTGACGTGTCGAACCGGTCGAGGTCGTTCATCATATCGTCGTAGATATTGTCCGTCTGAATCTGATAGAGGAGGCTGTCGGTATCTGTCATAAGCAATTTTATTTTTTCTCCGTAACGGGCTTTGGAGTATCCGTAATGGAAGTCGTACATTACGTGTTTGCTTATGTCCAGAACACTGAAGCCTACGTAAATCGGTTTGTTCAATTTGATGACGGCCTTCTTTAACGATACACCGGCCACACGTTCGTTAAATGGAAACCAGGATTTTAATCGCGGTTTCGCTATCAATCTGTCCAATTTAGAAGGGTCCATCACCAGGTGGAAGTCGATCCGATTCCTCACGTTTTCTAAACTCTTTCCGTACACTGCGTTTATCATGAGTTTAAAAAAATCTGTCTCAAATTTGTTTTTCGCCTCCTTCCTACGCTGAGTGTTGAAATCAATGTAGGACTGCATCCACCTTTTCTGTTTAAACGCGAGTGCGCGATGGATCTTCTTCAGCTTCATTCCGTATTTTACGTACTGCTGTAGGTTGCGGTAATGCAGGACGTATTTCTCTCTATCGTCTAAGGTGGTTAACAGTTTTTGCGTTTTGCTGTTGTCGGTTGGCGGTTTCTTGCGTTCTGGTGCTAGCGGGTAATCGTTATGTAGGTCGTGTAGATCCGCAGGATATTCTAGATCCACCTCGAGTATATATCCCGTCTCATTGTCCACGTCCACATTCTGCCATTCAAAGCTTCCGATTTCTTCTTCTGTCAACCAACGAAAGTCTTTGTAGGGCATCGGTTCCATCATCGCAGTTCCGTACAGATTGGTACAATCGTAGTATTGTATCCAAGTTGTCGGTTGCGATGGATCGTATTGGTTGGGTAGAGACGGGTTATTCGCCTTCGCATATCGATTCGAGATCATGGCCACTCCACCCCGCGTTCCTCGCTCGATGAACAGGTGCATGTCGATGTCCGTTAAAAGATGTAGATCGATTTTAGTCATCTTCAGCATGGCGTACCATCCCAAATGCGGAGTGGAAAAGAAATGGCACGGGTCAAGATTGTAGTAGCGCATGCTGAGATCTCGAAAATTCTCAAAGACATCGGCTAGCAGCAGTACGTCGGTCTGGAGATACAGGTCGTGGTAGTCGCCAAACGTATCGATGTTAAAAGCGGCCCATACAGATTTCGCGTGTTCGTAGTCTTCGTCGGTTATGCCGGCACGGTGTAAAGCGCTAAAAAATGCAGACTTTGGCGGTAGCTGACGATCCTGGAATTTTTCGATGTCGGTCGAATACTCGTACGGGAACACACCTTTACGTAGCATTAGGTCTCGACGTTGGCCGTAAACGGTGGTTGTACGTTTGAATGTCTCGTCCTTAACCGTGTCGGTGTCACAGCCGTCGACCAAGTTTTTCACTAAAGTGTCCAACGAAGCGTTCAGAAATTGGAGTGAGTCGAGAAATCGCAACGGTCCCAACTGTATGCTCGAGAACCTTTCGCTGTTGTTGGCGATAACTTTCACCTCCTCTTTCTTGAACTTGCCCAACGATTGAACTATATGATGTGAATCATACCCGCGGAGGTTGTGAAAAAATACGGGTATGTGGAGACATCGCTTGGCGTTCAGGTTGCAACGGTTGTGAGCCGGTCCCAAAAATTTCCCAGATGTGTGGGAATGATGTCTGACCCGATCGTCACCCATCGACGTATCGCATAACATACAGTTGATGGTCGTTTCAAATTCGGCTTCTTCCTCCCACGTCAGCCGCATCGGGATAATGTTCATCATCCGCTCCTTGAGTTCCTTTCCTTTACGTAACAAATCATCGATCATTTGTTCGATAACGTCCACGCCGGCGGTAGCTCTGACAACGACCGGTCCATCTTCTATGTCACCGTTTTCGTCGACTATCACATACGAGTACCCGGATGGTGTGTGTACTGCTACTTTCTCGGTGTAGGCAAACGTGTGCGGTGACTTCAGATGCTCGTTGTCGATACCGCTTTGCTGAGGGTTCGGTTCAGCCGACGCAGTCGGTACGACAAACGATTCTGTATCGGCGTACACGGTGAAAGGCGCTCGCAGAGTCCACGAGTAATTGCGAAATCGCATCACCGATGACCTCTCGTCTCCCGGTTTCGGAAGTTCGATCCGCTGCGTACCGTGTGTTTCGCAAAGTTTGATGTGCTCGTCTCTGTTTCGTAAGGCGATATGTGGATTAGACGAAGAGAATCTGTGTAGACAAAACGGACAGTAGTGGGCGGCATTACCTTGTTTTGTCAAGCCGCTGAGAAGACGAGACAATCCGTTCTTCCCCGGTTTCGTGTTGATCAGGGTGTAATGCAGTTGACCCTCCTTCTCACCGGTCAGCAATAACAGCTGAATGATGTGTGCACGCTGACGGTTTTTCGTTATTCGGACTGGATACACGACGTCTTCGTCTTTGTCGTACGACAGCACGTTGATTCCGATGGAATCATTCATCCTCTCAAACCAGTCGATATCGTGTATTTTGACAGGATAAATGATCCCATCCATCTTTATAGTACCTTCATATTTACGATACCAAGATGCTCGTAAATTATTCCTAGGCTGGTCGTGCAAGAAGGCTAGAATCGACCACAGGAAACACTTCTCGTCGTCGTAATTCTTAACGTTGATAATGGCCTTTTTAACTGCAAGTTTTTTCGGCAGTTCGATGTAAGAACTCGCCGCCCCGTGAAGTGGACGGTACCGGACGATGTGAAGGTCAACTTCTTTTATCTTCTTCACCGTCCATCCCGATCCGTTCTTCAGGTACTGCTCCAAGCTGTTGACGATCTTGTCGATGGATTCCAGATACTGCTCGGTCACGCCTTCAAGATTCTGATCTACGTTGACTGATGTTTTGGTCTTTCCGTGAAAAACGGTATCCAATTCGATCCACTCGTCTTCACCCTCTTCCATAAGTACAACTTTCTGCATTTGTACTTTGACCGTAACGTACCACTTTACGTTGCCGTGAAAGCGACGTCCTTCTTCCAAGATGTTAAACAGAATGGGGTACTTGTATCGAAACAAAATCAGCTTTACGTCGTTCTCCTCGTGCTCTTCGATGTTCCATCGTAAATGGACCATGTTGTCTTCAATGGCACGAACAATTTCTGGTACAGTAGACATTGTTGGAGATGAAAGTATACACACTACCTCTCTTGACGAATGCGTAGAGCGGTATGAATAGATGCACTCAGCAGGAGGTGCGGAAGGGGGATTTATAATACGATTTTCATATATGATTCAACTTTTAACATAAAAAAATTA
This sequence comes from Catonia carolina, assembly GCA_035578175.1. Taxonomy (NCBI): domain Eukaryota; kingdom Metazoa; phylum Arthropoda; class Insecta; order Hemiptera; family Achilidae; genus Catonia; species Catonia carolina. The sequence continues at coordinate 92,094,352 of JAQMRL010000002.1, forward strand.
TTTTCATACCACATAGTGGGATATTTTTAGTAAATTATGAGAGCGGGTGCTTGTTAACTATAGTCGAACACCAGGCTATTAATTACAACTGTCACAATTAATCAAACTGACGTGTAGGCGTCCAACAGATGTGCACAGCAGGAGGTGTGGGAAGGGGATTTACATATATGATGCAACTTTTTCATATCACATAGTGGATATATTTAGTGGATTGTAAAGGCGGGTGTATATTTATACAGGATGCAGATGCTTGTTAATTTGTAACTATAGTCGAACACCAGATGGTGGCTATTAATCACAACTGTCACAATTAATGAAACTGTCGTGTGAGCGTCCAACAGATGCGCTCAGCAGGAGGTGCGGAAGGGGACTATGATGCAACTCTTAAGATAAAAAAATTATTTTCATACCACATGGTGGATATTTTTAGTAGATTGTGAGGGCAGGTGTAATTTTATACCGGATGCAGATGCTTGTTAAGTTATAACTAAAGTCGAACACCAGATGGTGGCTATTAGTCACAACTGTCACATTTAATCAAATTGTCATGTGGGCGTGTATAGAAGAAAACAGTGTGCAGATGCTTGTTACTTTATAACTATAGTCGAACACCAGATGGTGGCTATTAATCAAATTGTCATGCGGGTAGTGAGCATGTGTTGGTAAGTGAACGGTATTCCCACCACCCGTCCTGCAGATGCTTATTAGACAAAGACCAGATGGTGGGTAATCGTGTGGGGCGTGTATAGAAACGACATTCCTAACCACTCGCTTGCCTATGAATCGATTACAAGGTTTTTTTCTTCAAACTCCAGATGCGGTTGCTTGTTAACTGTACTCGAACACCTGGTGGGTATTAGTTTTGCTTAATCAAATTGTCATGTGTGTGTGTGTGTGTATAAGGCGAGCATGTGTTGGTATTCAAGTATATAATAAAACGCCATTCCCGTTTCTTGAACAAGTCCGCGCTAATCTGTTAGAACGATTGTTTGCATTAGTCTACATCATGAACAATTACACGCGAATTTTCATGCAGTCGAGGAACACGGATCGGTACGACGTTGACAATACTCGTTACGAATCGTTCGTAAGGACGCCTAGGTGGGCGGGGACGACCGCACTTTTAGAGGTTCGGATTATTGAGGACGTAGACAATGAAAGGGCCCTGCGGAGTTGTTCACCTCTATTGTTAACAACGTCCTTCAACGCTCACATAGCGGCGACTCAAGAGGACGATGAGGACATCGACGAGATTGTTCGTCGGATCCGGATGATTGAGGAACGACGCGATGCATGGCCAGGTAACTAAATTTCTTTTTTTGATTGAATCATATACACTGAATTTGATATTTATTTTTGTTCTTAATCTAAAATGAGTTACGTGACAGAAAATTTTGACGAAGGTACTTAATGTTACAGGTTATTCTCACACCCGCACCACCTTGGGTGAGGATGACTCGGATGATGATTATAGTAATGCAGAAGGGCCAGAAGAAGAAGGAAATGATGAACCGACCGTTTCTGCGACGGTTGAACCAGAAGAAGATGAACAGATTGCTGCGACCGTCGATGGTGCGGAAGAACGCAGTGCAACTGTTATAACACCTCCTTCTTTGCGTCCTGCATCGGACCAGGACAGCGGAACCCGCAGGGCGTTACGAAGGATTTACCTGGGCCATAGACGATCGTCTACGGTTGAGGGTGATGGAAGGCCTGGGCCCTACCCCCTTCGTCGACCCAGAGCCTTGTTCCCGGTACCCGAGGGTAGCGGTCGTGAGGATATTACGCCTTCGAGGATCGAGCCGGGTCCGTCTGACGAGGTGATACATTAACTCAAATTCCTAATGTCTCACAAATATAATTTTCTTCCGCAAGACTAATTTGATATATTTTTTTGTTTTTTACGTCAGGTCCGGAACAGTGGAACTTGGAGATCAGCAGAGAGCATTGACCTCCCTCGACGAACGTCTTCGAATGCGGAAGGGAGCATTGTCCTCGCCCAGATGCGGGCGCAAGCCCGTGAACGGGCGCTCGCTGGTAGGTTGGTGACATCGGTCGAGGGACGTGAGACACCTTCGAGGATCGAGCCGGGTCCGTCTGACGAGGTGATACATTAGCTCAAATTCCTAACGACTTACAAGTATAGTTTCTTCCGCAAGACTAATTTGTTATTTTTTTGTTTAAATTCAGGTGATACCATCATCACAGGTGTCGCCTTCTCCACCACTGCAGCAGCAGCAGCAGCAGCCGCCTACTCCACACAATGAAGTCTGTTGCATATGCATGGACCGGAGGACGGACACGGTGGTATGTCCCTGCCACCATAGGTTTTGTCATGCATGTGCATTCAGGACCGTATTCTGCGCGTTGTGTAGGCAGTACATATCCGCGAGGCGGCGGTAGATGTGGATGGAAGGTAAAAAAAAATAGTCCTTTTCAGGACTCAACACACCAACACAAACAACATTACCGAAACACTTTACAGACGCACACAAACACTGTAAACACACCTGTTCTATCAGGAAGATCTATTTGCATCCGTACACTCGCTCGCGTGTGTGCGTATGTAGGTATTTTTTTCTCGGGGGCGGACAGTCCGAAGTCTGTGAAAAGCGGTGACGGCAGTGTTTGTGTGCATAAACACGATGAGGAATACAGACTTTTCCCACTACACACACACACACACACACACACACACACACACACACACACACACACAAACTCAATAGATTGGCGATTTTACAAAAACTATATTTTTACGCTGTCTTCTATAAATTTTTGAGCGTCCTTTTCTAGCGTGAACACTCTCCTAATGGTTTTATATTCAAAAGGCCACGCTATATGATTTATAAGATAGTTAATATTGTAATATTTTACAGTCATCTTTTTAAATCCACTAACACCATATAGTCCCACATGGTTCACGTCAATCATCGACAACCGTACCAAGAATCTATTTTCATACTGGTCCAGACCCGTATAGCTGTGACTAAGCAGCATATTTATCACCGCACACCACGATTTGAGTTTTAAAGTGTCCGGTTCATACATATTAGACTGTAGTGTTACTAATTTCATGCGAAGAGCACTAAATCTTGTTGTTGGACAGTCAACGCGAGCGTACCACCCTGATTGGTCAACAAACTCACGTGATCTGATGATACTTAATACGATCGCGCGGCGGCGCGCGCGGGAACCCCCCCTCTGGCGTAGCGATGACGGTGTACCCTGATTGGTCGAACAAACTCATGATACTTAATGCGATCGCGCGGCGGCGCGTGCGGGAACCCCCCCTCTGGCGTAGCGATGACGGTGTACCCTGATTGGTCGAACAAACTCATGTGATCCGGGCGGTGCATCCTGATTGGTCGAAGGCGTGGTCTACCCCACTCGAGACAGATGACGTCAATCCCCCAAATCTCTCTAAACAGGATCAGTGTTTGTTCTACCTTACTGTCTCTCTCTCTCTCTCTGTAGCGAGTTGGACCCCCGGCCTAACGGGCGATGTGGAACGGGGGCACAACAAAAAAGAATTTCACTCTAGCCTCGGGACTCGGGACTCGGGCCTCGGGACTCGGGCCTCGGGCCTCTGACCTCGGGACCCGCGCGCGCGCGCGCGCGTTGTGAGTGACGGACGCTGGGATAGCGGGGTGGTGGTGGGGATTTCCTAGAGAGGCTGCAGTGTACGCGATCACGGTTCACTCACTCGCTCACACCCAGCAGCACCGGAAATGGGCGGTGCTTACCTAAAGCGAAACGACACCCTGGTTAGTCGAGCACACAACAACCGCCATCTACCGGAAATGGGCGGAACTTACCTAAAGCGATAACAAAAAACGGTGTACCCTGAATGGTCGAAGACACAACAACCACCATCTCCCCCCTCCGGAAATGGGTGGAGCTAACTTAAAGCGATAACAAAAGACGGTGTGTCCTGATTGGCCGAGGATACAACCTCATACTCACCCCTCCGGAAATGGGCGGAGCTAACTTAAAGCGATAACAAAAGACGGTGTGTCCTGATTGGTCGAGAATACAACCTCATACTCACCCCTCCGGAAATGGGCGGAGCTAACTTAAAGCGATAACAAAAGACGGTGTGTCCTGATTGGCCGAGGATACAACCTCATACTCACCCCTCCGGAAATGGGCGGAGCTAACTTAAAGCGATAACAAAAGACGGTGTGTCCTGATTGGTCGAGAATACAACCTCATACTCACCCCTCCGGAAATGGGCGGAGCTAACTTAAAGCGATAACAAAAGACGGTGTGTCCTGATTGGTCGAGGGCGTGGCCTCAAGACAGATGACGTCATTCCCAACTCTCTAACTCTTAACACAAAAAACAAGATGGCAGTGACGATAGTATCACTACTATAACACTACTATTGTCAGTTTTGTAAAATCCTTAATTTTGTTTACAATTTAAATTTCAAAAGTAAGGACTAACAAATTAAACATTTTTCTTTTCCCTTGCTAAATCAGAATTTTCTTAAATTGTATTAGCTTTTCAGCAATAAATCTCTCATGTAAAAATCAAACGAAATAAATCTACATCACCTAAATCAATGTTAAAAATTAATAATTGGACATATGAAATACAACTGGAGGGGAAATATGTAAATAATTTCAACATTTAAATCCTAAAAGGGCTTCAGTCATATTAGATACTTGTTGAACATACAATGGTACATTAGCAAAAACATTCATTTACAGAGATCTTAATAAAAGGACACTAAAATAAGAAGTTTCAAAACGCAGTAATAAGTAGTTGAATAAACTTTATGAACATAAAAATTTGTTAGCAATCTATTTCGACGACATTAGTTTTAATCAAATTTCAAGGTTAAAGATATTTGATATTTTATACTATTTTTGCCTTACAGATATTCTAATTAAAATTTAGCGTAATATCTTCTTTTGTTCTATATATAAAGATCGATGAATGTTTCCTTCCAATTAGTTAATTATTGTCAAAAAAATGAACACAATGTACTGTAGCAGTATATACAATTAAATAAATTCCTCCCCATAGCCGATTTTGTTTTAACGAAGTTTCAAATCATTACTATGACAAAAATTCAAAAAAATCTTTTGTAAATATCTAAAATAGTTTTAAAAAAACCTTAAACTTTTTAGATTCAGAATTGAATGCAGAAATTATCCGATTTTTTGTACATTTGATAATTAATAACTGGATAAATTGAATGTATTTACCTTGAAACGATGATACCCTGCCATTGCTATTCTCGGTTTGCAATCCATATGAAATATGAACTGTTAGATAAAAGTAATCTATTTTATATTGATTCGATAATGTGCTACGATGCTTCTAATTAGATATAATTTTAAAAATTAGGCTTACTGCCAACGCGAGATTATTATTATGTTTATACATTTTTTTTCATATTTACAAGTAGAATCACATTTTATATCTACCTAACACTTGCTAATCATGACTTAATCACGGCTGTATTAATGAACTTACGAGTCTTGCTGTATACTTAATCCAGAACTTTTAATGTCTTCTGTATTAATCGTAAGATTACAATAGACAATATATATATATATATATATATATATAGGCTATATTGCCAAACCAAACAAAGTATTTAATATTAACAGCACTATTTTTTATTTACGGGTGATAGAAAGCGATAGTAATATACAACCGTAAACCCTTGAGAAAGTCGAAGGAAAAAGGAATTCTGGAAAAAAATGATTTCCTGCCTCACCAATTTGAGGGCTTGGTTTAAAAACAAAGTAAACTGTAATCTTTAATATAATAATAATAATAATATTTATTCATTCCACTTTATATAAATTCAAAATTGCATTTTATCTACTAGGAATTAATAACTGCCAACTAAAGTAAACGGTGGTTGTATATCTCATTTAAGCCCAAATTTTTTTTGGGTTATCTTTCTTGATAACTTTGTTTGTTATATGTATTTAAAGTGACATGTCACATTTTTAATGATTTTTTTACGTTAATTTCCAATTTTCACTAAGTTTTCCGTGTGTCGACATATGTCGACAGTGAGCGTGAGTGAGTACACAATGTTTAGCCATCTTATGTAGACAAATGTTTACAGTGGGAATGAGAGGGTACACAATTTTCTTTTAATGGTAAGAATAAAATACATGTTTATGTTATCAACTCTTTATTTATTACGTTTCTTTATTTTATAGTACGTAATTAGCGACCATATATTAGGCCTACATGACATATTATGACGATAATAAGTTATAAATAAATGTTATAAATTGAATTTATGCCTACATAATTAATTACACCACAATTATTTACAGATTTTCTCTAATTATATAAATAAAAATTGATAAATACAGTCGTTTGCTGAAATACAACAAAGTAATAACATTAATTAGAATTATATTATTATTAGTATTACATCAGTATCAAAATATCGTATTTTTGAAAGTGTGGCACATGAGTAATTACCAGATATATTCCATAAATAAAACAAACAAATGAAAACATGAAATAAAATACAAACAAAAATAAACCTAAAAGCAGCATTTACAATAATTATAAATAAACGTAAAGATAAATAATACGCACTAAAAAAGTAAGCTTCTACTGAACGTTTACAAACTAACTCATAAAACACGTCATACTACCCAATCTAGTACAAATTGCCCATACTTTGAAGCCAAAACGAATAGGTTTCTCATGAATGTGCTGTTTGGCGCCATGCCTACCAAAAAAAGGCACCATCGATTTATCGAAAGCAAGGTAAGCATCTCCAGGAAAAAATTTCAGCCATCGCTCATTCAGCATTGTCCACATATTTCGTATTTTTCCAAATTGATCATTATTGGTAAGATTAAGTTATCACAGAAGTGCATGTACCTCATAATTTCATCAAACCGATTCCGGGACATTGCTCTTGATACTGCACAATTATGTACATCTGACGAACACTCCCAGTAAATCCTACTACGTGGCAAAATATTGTAGCCCGAAAAAACAAAATAGAAATATAGAGCCGTGAATCATTTCTTGATAATTTAATTTTTTTTCTCTTTCTATCAGCATACTGAATAATAGTGTCAATTATTTCCTCGTCATAAAAAAAGTTAAACAATTCTGTAGGTGAATAATCTTGATTCAAAAAATCTGGTCGAGTGAATTCTACTTGAGACTTATCTTCAATATTTATCATGTTGTTTCCATTGTCTATTATTACATATATTTATTTGTTTGAATTTTTACTGGTATTTATCTTTACTATTTTTACTTCTGAAGGACATGACGATTTACTCGGATTCGGGAAATCTGCAATATCGCTCGGTATAGAACTTATTTCATCTTCAACCCCACTTCTGATGTTTACTAAACCCTCGTTTGATATTTTGTTGCATACTAATTCTGCGCCGGCACGTAGTTGGTTTTCGAAAAGATGGTTTATGTCCACTACTGGTTCATCTTCTTCATCACTGTCTCCATCACTCAGAACAGCATTTTATGGTGATTCAAAAAAAACGGTAACATCAAGTAAATCATCATCTTCCTCCAATAAGCTAGCAATTTCTTCCACGGCCAATCTAAAACGAAGGATAAGCAAAGCGTGTTAGACTCTTACCTATAGTCCTTTAGACCCACTGTCGACAAATGTAGACGTTAAAATTGGACTGACCGTAAGTAACGAATTATCACCCAACTGAAGAAACTGACTTCATAGAACTAAAACGTGATATTTTAAGATACGTGAACAACAAAAATTATGTTAGTTATATGTTAAATAGGATCGATATGTACTTACCTAGAGCGGTGTGTCATGTTGAAAAATGCAGGTGGTTTTTCCAGTTTAGTTCACGAATACGTTATGGCGCGAAAAAGAACAACGGTGTAAGATTACAACGTAGTAGATACCAACCTTTAATACAAAACGATTTTCCCTCGAATTCCACCACTCATTAATAAAAAAATTAAAAATTAATGCCAAGTCGACAAATGTCTACAGTGGGCACAAATGAGATATGTTAAACAAATACATTATAACAAGTTTACAAATGAATTACAAATCAATGTCATAATCCACTACAAATGACAATCCAAATTGTAGCGGCAGCTACGGCGCATGTTAACTATATTATTTTTAACACTATCATTAACCAAGCCGTTAGTCTTCAGATCAGATATTCACCCGTATATGACTAACACTAAAATTGGTTATTAATTGTTATAATTTTTACGAAGATTAGTAAATTCCTACAAGTACTCCAAGCCAGCAACGGTAAAATACCAACACTAACCCACAATTCTTACAAGTAAATCAACATTAGTTATGTCATTAAGCCAATCTTTAACCTTCCTTGAAAATATTAACACGTTAAACCAATTTTTAATTTCAATAGGCAATAGCAATATTAATTTCAATAATTATATACGTGCACGCCGATTTTTTTATTCAGGCTGAGTGAGAGAAGCTATGTTTTGAAAGTTCATTAACGAAAAACCAACTAAAAACTAGTTATTATTTATCCGTAAATTGCTACACCTTCTGTTAATTTCATAAATTTAGCCAAACGAATCAACGCAGAGAAATATATGTTTTTGTTTGGTGTATTAAGCTATTCAAATTTTTTCGTATGATAGTACCTGAGATTAAGTTCTTCCCAACTGACTTTTTCGCGGCTAGGACTATATTATTATACCAATTAAATTACTTTGCCCGGTTTAATAAACTTGTGAAGATTGAAATGAGAAAATCCTTACTGGTTTACTGAGTCATCCTGAGTATACATTATTGAAAATATTATTTTAAACTAACAATAATTGTAATGTAACAAGAGCTCGTTGAAAACCATCCATGTGTTCAATAATAATGAATTACTTAAATGACCTAAAAACCTAATTTAGTTTGTACTTTAAGCATGGCATAGAAACAACATTAATTCTTAGCACAAACTCTTCATTTTTTCTTCAGTGTGCTGTGTGTTTGATTGTTGGATAGTTAATTTATCATGACGTTATCTTACTAACTACTTTAATCCGTTAAAGGGTTTAACTTCTAAAAGGATAATATTGCATCTGAAATTAAGGTAATCTATTTATTTTTATAGATTTTTGATCATTTTTCAATTCGGTTTTATTATTTGTCTTATATAACTTGAACTGTAGGATAAATTTTGTTTGACAGCTCGATTTGGCTCCGTTGTGTGTGAGGTAACGCCTTACTTTAACCTCCTTCAATTATGTATAAAGACTAGAAGTCTAGGAGTGTTGAAAAGGGTTTAATGTACTTGTTTTAATTTCATCCCTTTGAGAATGCTATTGATAATAGGTAATATAGGTAATTATACTAACCCTCACTGTTTATGCAGCCGACTTGAGCCATCAGAAAATTTCACTTCGGCAAGATCTACTCTATCTGTTATTTCTTAGTTTGTCAGTCTTCTTCTTCTGTCTTTCAAGGATTAGGCATCTCTGTCTGTTCCGAACTTCTCAAATCTGCCCATCTCTTTCTCAGGCGTCCTTATTCTCTCCTGCCCTCCGGCTTACAGCCCAGTGTTTGCTTAGGTATTCTATCCTCCCTCATTCTGTTCACATGCTCTAACCACTGAATTCTGTTCTAAGATACCTTGTCGTTCATAGAGAAGATGTTGAGTTCTTTCCTTATATCGGTATTCCTGTAACGATCTTCTCTACTACACCCATACGTATGTCGAAGAAATTTGTCAGTAATTTTGAAAATTACTAGTCAGTTTTTTGTAATTTTGATTATTTGGTTATACATCTCCATTGCTTTTTTGATCCTTTTGACCTAACAACGTTAAATGATTTTTTCATGCATGATATTTCTAATTATTATCATTAATTTTTTTTACTTCATTCCAAAACTATATAGTTTTTACTTCAGGGAATATAGTTTTTACTTCAAAGGTGTAATTCAGGGATCAGTTTTGAGTGTAACGTTGTTTTTAGTAGCTATTAATGAAGCTATGTCCGTTGTCACTTCTCCCGTAAAAGTCTTTGACTTCGCCGACGACATCACTAATTTTTGTAAGGGGAAAAATTTAAAGACCACACAAAACTTCTGCAAGAATCCCTTACTAAATTGAATAATTGGTCAGAAAAATCGGGATTTAAATTTTCTGGGAACAAGTCTCAGTTCATAACTTTATCAAGAAATAGATTCAACTTACCAGATATTCACCTTCATCTTGGACAACATGAATTGCAGCAAGTTCGTCAACTGAAAATTCTTGGTCTTCTATTTGACGATAAACTTTCCTGGAGGAACCACATCTCCAATCTCAAAAAGGAATGTCAAGCTAGAATGAATATTAATTAATCCATCTCTTTTAGTAAATGGGGCGCTGACAAAAACTTTATCTTGTCAACATACAAAGCACTAATTTGTGCAAAACTTGATTATGGATCTATCATCTATGCTTCAGCAAGGAAACATATTTTAGACACCTTAAACTCTATTCACTCTTCGAATTTACGAATGGCGCTAGGAGCTTTAATTACAAGTCCTGTTTTAAGCGTGCTAGCTGAGTCTGGAAAATACCCGTTGGAGATCAGGAGAATGAAACTTTTGTTTGCTTATGCGCTGCATGTCTCTGCTGCTCCAGACAATCCTTTTTACCAAGCTATATTTCACAACAGCTGTTCTGGTTTTTATCCATTCAACGCATCGTGTTCATTGCCTCTCGGGGAACGCCTTAAAATTTCTTTGTCAAAAATTTCAAGTAAGCTGCCGCCGGTCTTTTCAAGAATGCATTCTAAAATCCCTCCTTTGTTATCTGTTTCACCAAACATTAATACATCACTTTCAGCCCTCTGTAAGGCATCAACTCATCCTAATATTTTCAAAACCTACTTTAATGAACTCAGCAATAAATTTTCACAGTATAATATGATATACACTGATGGATCTAGGTCGGCAGAAGGATGTACATGTGCTGTTGTCTTTCCCTCCGAGACTGTACAGGTTAAACTTAATGATGTATGTTCGTCTTTCTTCTGCGAAGTGTATGCGATACTTTGTACTCTCGAAAAATTTAAACATTTAATTCCTTCTAAATATGTTATTTTTACCGACTCATTGTTTGGTCTGCAAGCAATGGGAAATGTCCAGTGTCATGAACCAATAATTCAAGAAATCCAAAAGCTTATTTCTGAGTTGACTGCGCACAATTTTGAAATAGTGTTTACCTGGATCCCGTCTCATGTAGGGATTCCAGGCAACGAAAAAGCCGATCTTGCGGCCAAGAGTGCTGTTTACTTACAAGAACATTTCCATCGGGTCTCTCATTTTGACCTAAAGGCACACGTAAACAGAAAACTATTTGATTTATGGAACAATAGGTGGACCGAGATGCCACCTGCGAAACTCCATATGGTACGAAATCTTTACGAGAATTTCCTCTACCCGAGTTTCATAATCGCAGGGAACAGGTTGTCATCTGCCGATTGCGAATTGGGCACTCATATATATAACACCTGCACCTGCTCACAAAATCTACGCCGACAGTGTGCCCTTTCTGCGACGCAAAAGCAACGGTTTCTCATATCGTCTCAGAATGTAGAGAACTTCAAGGCGCCCGTACACTTCTTGGTATTTCTGAAATTTTTCACAACAATGTTAGGTGTAAAGACAGTTGTGATAAAATTTTAAAATTTCTACGCTGTATTGCTGTTGAAGACAAAATCTGATAAGCCTACTAATTTTTCCTTTTTCATGTTTTAATTTATGAAATTATTGTTGTTTTTATTGTTATTAGTATAATTCTTATTGTGGTCGCTAATAACCATTAGCAGTTGATGCGACCTTTATAAATAAATAAAATAAAATAAAACTGTTAGTATTGTAAACAAAATTTTTGTTGACATCAGTAATAACCACATATAATTGAGGTAAATATGAACTGAGAATAACCGAGTCTATGTTATGATACACAGGCATAGTAGGTAAAATATTCGTAAATTTATTTAAAAAAAAACAGTACTATCTCTTCGGTTTTTTGAAGATTTTCATGTGTTTTAATGCATAAATTGAATGTGGCATTATTTTTTGGATATCTATCTGGTAAATAATTTTCTACTTGGATAGAAGACTGTCAAATATTCCCCGAACTAATCCTAACCTAACCAATAAGTTTTAACTTTCTTGTAATGATTTTCTACTAACTAAATGGCTGGGTCAGCTCGGCAGCAGGGGTAGCCTCCTCTGAGTTTCTTCTGTATGTTTAGTAATTAATTCGCAGAACTTTATAAATTCGTATACCCACTTTTTGGTTTTGATCATACGTATCTGAGCAAACTCTATGTGCGTCATAGAATAAATAAATAAATAAATAATTGATGCGTATTTATCCGTTACCTTTTTGTTTACCGGTATTTTAAAAATCAAACGTCATTCTAGAAGTTACGTTTTAATCAGTTCTCTTGCAATTTACTTAACATTTAGAACGGTTTCAAATATAAATAAATGTTTAAATGTTAACTTAAAGCGAAAAATATCAATATTTTCCAAATTATGAAATAAAATGAAATAGAGAGTAGGCCTATATTTTTGTTCTCATCAAACTTCAGAATATTTTGATATAAGTTACCTAGTTACAATTACATAGACAAATACAAATTTATTTCTCTAAATTAAAACTCAATAATTCCAACGTAAATAAGAGCCTTTCAACCTGAATTTTATATTCGTTGGAATGTTGTGACGATCATCCAAGAATCTTTTTCCGAGATCTCGTTGGGTATAAATAACAAAATATTTTTCAAAATTTTATATAAATTAAACTTTTACACTAACTAATACAGTTTCGACAACTACAAAATTACACAAATTGCTTAACCTAATAACAGACCAAACTGATTAGTGGGTCTACAACGCAGAGGTTCCGGATTCAAAATTCTCGGCTAGGGTTTGGAAATTATTAAAAAACAAAACCCAACGTTCCAGTTAGAAAACCCAACGGAATTGCTATTGCTAATAACCAAGCAGTTGATGTGACTTAATAAATAACTTAATAAATAAAATAAACAAAAAAACTTAACGTGAAATATGATAATTTGTAGCATAGTAATGAACTAATTCTTATTTACAACTATTGCATGCACAATAACAGCATTTGTACACTATTTTCTCGTTATGTATAAATTGGTGATACAAACGGATTGAAGAGCTCATTTGCAGTTAACAAAATACTTTGATAACAATGACTCATTTCCCCAGCTGTTAACATCTGACTGCTCGAGAAGAGGTGGACTGATTTAATAATTTTTTTAATCTTCCTTAGGATTTCTAGGATGATAACAAACATAGCGAGAATTCTAGGTAAATAAGTACACAATGAAATACTGCAAAAATCTAGAAAAGTAAATAACAATAGAACCAACATACTCGCTTGATAAAATACAATAAAAATCTCCACCCTATACTAGAACTTCACAACCGAAGCGCCCTGTAATGAATTTGAACATGTCAACTTGGTCAGTCGCCCAAAAGATTTCTGTGAAAAACTTTGTTTAATACCGAAACGACACTTTTATCACATATTCTACCTACAAAAAAAGGAATTTAATAAATAATAAACTTTCCTCGATAACTATACCTTTAGTTTTTTAACATTTTTTTATGATCATTTAAAATTTTTGCGCTCTCAATATTTATGGATTGTAATATTACGAAGCTCGTTTAACGTGACCTTGGGAACTGACAAAATTAGAACTTTTAAGCTCAAGATATTTTAAAAATATGAGTAAACATAAAGGTTTAAAATTACTACTTATAGTAAACTGTTATAAAAGATAAATGTTTTACTACTATTCAATATCGGTAAGCTTTATATCGGGTGGCGCACAGAAAACTTGCCCCTTCTAAGAAAAAAGGAATATTAATCAACAAAACAAAATCTACTTACTGCAGTTTTAATTTGTATTAATAGTTTAAGGACAGTTTTACTTACCATGTGAGTGTTGTTCATGATATAAAAGAAGTAGACTTGGGTACGTGTAAAAATTACTCTAATTGATTGCTAAAGAATGTCGCTGAGGGGAATTTTTAATCCGTTTCTCTTCTTTACAACGGATAAAGCTTGCATTCATCTATCGGGCTACGTGAATTTCCAAAATTTTCAACACTGGGCTACAGAGAACCCACACAAGTCCATGAAAAAGTCATTACACGATTTGAAAATTGGTATGTGGTGTGCTCTTTCTGGTAACAGAATAATCGGTCCAATTATCTTCAATGAAAGTGTGATTACCAATGTTTACTTTCAAGTGTATAATAAAGTTTTTCCTCAGTTAACTCCAAACGAAAAATATTTTGCCTGTTTCCAGCAAGATGGGAAAACTTGTCATACGCCGGATCTTTCATTGACTCGTATACATACCGATTTTACACAAGAAAGGACCACCAGCAATAATGGTTTGTGGCCGTCCCGCTTTTTGGAATTGTCACCATGTGACTCATGTGACTATTTCCTATGGGGATTCCTAAAACCAAGAATCTACCACTAGAATCCCAGAACACTAGTTACATTGAAAAACATACCACGTGAAGAAATTTCTAACATTCCTTAACGTGTATTGTAAACTGTTGTCGGTAACATGCTTCGTCGTGCACAACTTTGCTTGGATCTTGAAGAACATTTCGAACACAGACTTTAAATCTCTCGATCTGTTAATTAAACTGTAAGTAAAACTGTCCTTAAAACTAGTAATTAAAATTAAAACTGAAGTAAGAAAGTAGATTTTGTTTTGTTTATTGATATTCCTACTTCGTAGAAGGGGCCAGCTTTATGTGCGCCACCCGTTAGTGAAGAATTTTTAACTGTATATCTACATTATTTCCAAAGCGGTTTATTCGTTTTATAGAACTTACAATAAATTATGTTGCTTTCTACAATCAAAGAAAGAAATAGATAAATCACAAATAAATGTCCTTCCTTTTTTCACCTCTCAATAGAAATTGGATGATTTAGCCGAAACTGATAAGTTAAGAAACAAAAAAATATCAACTGAACAAGTTATTAAAATATGTTGTTTGAATATATTTTTTCGAGAACAACTTAATAATAGGAAAAAAAGAAAAAATAAAGGAAAAGAATTTTTGTTTTCACTATTATTGATAAAATTGACAGTTAAAATTGTTAGCTGAACCTGTCAGTAGAGAATTATAAAATATTAAAAATACGTCACAGTTATTATTAAATAAAACAATAGAATTCAGCAAATTGGCATCATTTTTTATTGATTTAAAAAAAAGAATAGAATTCTTTTACACATTTCCTTTAATGGTAGAACATAATTAGATTAAACTGGATTTACTGCGGCTGAATTTTTATGATCAATTTAGCTTGTTAGCAAACACCGTAGATGTATTTTTGCAGAATGTCATTTGCATTATTTTATAACTTCTCCGGTTTGTATTTTTGTATCATTTTTCAATAAGGAAATCAATCAACAACTTGATTTTGTTTATCTTATAAGAAATCAAATCAAAATCTGACTGGTTTCTGCTACTGAGACGAGAGCACTAGTTAGAGATCATCACATTTTAATAAACAAAAAAAGGAAAGAAAATGTGTAAAAAATTATCATATTTTTTAAACATCCGGTTATTACGAAACAGTTTTCGCTCCGGGCTGATGAGTTACGAATATTTTAATTGAAGAATATTTAAATAAATTGATTATAGTATTAAGGGAAATCACAGGTTTCTTAAATTATTATTAATATTTAAGTTAAAAAGTTTCAGTAAAGTTGTGCCTAATTAAATAATACATCGTAAAATTTAACTGCTAATATAATATTATTTATTATTAATCGTATTAAAATAAATTTCAAAATTTACATATATACCTGTAATCTATTCCAGAAAATTTATCATAGAACGTGCATTAAATAATATTACTTACAAATGCAATAGTAGTGCAACAAATCCAGTACAATTGTTCTTTTTTAATTTGAGTTCAAAATTACTCCTAGTCGCCTACCAGAGACGGTTATTAATGGATCTCAAAACTTATTAATTTTTTTTTTGTATACCTGTAAATCTACGATCCGCTCTCATAGAACAATGAGTAGATATGTTGTAAGTATAAATCATAAGTAAGTAATACCCTGTGGTATTACTCTATAAAATTTCCCATTTTGTTGTATTGATCTTGCCAGGAATGTAGAATAAATTACACAATCACATATAAAAATAAATCTGTAGGGTGTACTCTATATAGTCTTCTGGGTGTTTCACTATTGTCTAGGAGATTGATGGCTTCTGGATTCTTAGGATTTTCAAGTCTTGTTTGGTAACTGGTGCAAAGTTTCTGTACTGCTTTGTGTACCGTGGGAGTGTTCGTGCCTCTGTGCAATATAGTGTTGGATATGTACCAAGACGAGTTCATGATAATTCGAAGTATTTTTGACTGAAACCGTTGAATTATTTCAATGTTACTGTGACTTGCTGTGTCCCAGAACTGTATCCCGTATGTCCACACAGGTTTAAGTACAGTTTTATAAATTAACAATTTGTTTTGTGCCGATAATTTGGACTTTCTATTAAGCATCCAATACAGCTGTTGGTATTTAAGATTTAACTGTTCTCGTTTGCTCCATATTTTATGTGAGTCCTCCATGTTAGACGCCTGTCCAGATGGAGGCCAAGATATTTTGCCGTATCGGATTCTGGAATTTGTACGTTGTTAAAAAACACCGGTGAACATGTTTCCTGTTTTAGTGTAATTGTGACGTGGTTACTTTTGTTCATATGTTTTTATAGGCTACGCCACTTTTTTGCCAATTTTGTACGCTGTCTAAGCGTTGCTGCAATTGTTGAGATGCAATTTGTGCATCTTCGTGTATTGCCTGAATGGCTGTGTCGTTCATAACATAAAATACATATTATATATGCCAGAGGGACGTTCAATAATTAACGCGACAAATTAATGTAGAGAAAAAACAGTTCATTCAATGACGATGGAACTTTTTAAGGATCAAGTTGGCAACCTTGGGAAAACTGCTAATCATCTGTTCGATAATAATTATTATAAACATAAATATACATAAAACATTTTTTGTTTATTTTCAAATGTGAGCTCGTTTGAAACGTGTACGCCGTTAGAGCAACTTCTAGTGATAAAACTTTTAATATCTGGAGGTATAGAACCGGCGGAAATTTACTCAAGAACGTTGAAACTGTATGGCGATAAGTTCAAAAGGCAGTATTGTTTATAAGTGGGCGGGATAGTTTAGTTCGGGCAGAACAAAATATGTCACCAATCTCCATCGTCTATTATAAAAAAATTCTGCTTTGGAATTTAGATTACTGACTATGAGAGGAACCAGATTTTTCCCCGTTGTGTTATTAAATGATTCTATTGTTTTTTGTGTTCTTAGTGTTTATTTAAGTAAACGTGACGACATCTGTTGTCAAAAATATTTTGACGAAATAAATTGTTTTTTTATCAAATTTTGTGTGAATTTGCTTTTAACATCCAACTTTATTTTAAGTTTAAATATTCTATAAATTTTAAGAAAACATTTTAATACGTGAAACAATAACGAACGTATAAAATGAAAAATATTTATGGATAAAGTTCAACAACTTTATACTTTTACTAAAGACATAAACTTTAAATTACAAAATAATAAGACGTTCTAATTATTAGGTAAAAATACATATTACATACAAAAATTTAATTGATATTTAAATAGCTGACACCTGCGAATTAATTCGCAAGAAAATTGTATTCTTTATTCTCAATAACCAATTTTACATTACATTAATCCAGGTGTTTTGTATTACCGTAGTTTTATTTATGTAATAAGACACGCAAGTAAGTAAACACTTCCCGTCTCCATAACGACTCTTCAAAACAAACGGACCCCAACACCGCCCCCAGAATAGTAGCACCACAGAAATTTAATTTGATTATTTTCTTATTTACTCCGCTATATCTCGTTACCGTTTTCATCAATTTTCATTTTCGAATGTTTTACAGAATCCAGAAAGAGTTTTCTTTGCAACCAGTAATATTACTAAAATGTGTTTGGTAGAATTCTATATTTAAGACCAAACAGAATTTCCACTTAAAATACACTGTATCAGCGTGGGCGTTTTAAATATATTGATGGTTTATTTTTTTTTTATTTAACGTCCGACTGTTTTATAATATTACTGCTAATGCAGACGGTGGAGGATGAAATGATTTTTTGTAACGTATGAAAATATGCCTTGCCTGAATGGGATTCGAACCCAAGACCGCAAGATGATTGATGGTTTAAAATTTTTATTTTTTTTAGATTTCTTGACGTTTTTAGTATTTTTTATTTTTGAAAGCACATCAACAGCTCGGTTACCAGCGACTACAGTGAGTTTTAACTTGTGAAAATTTCCAATCCTTAGCCAGGAATCTTACCCAGGACCTCCACGTTTTAGGCTAGCGCGCTACCACTATGCTACAGAGGTGGCCAGGTTTCACTTAAACTTCGGAGATTGAGTGAAATAATATTTTCGATAAGGTATATCCAGAAAAGAATGGCGTTTTAGAATATGCGTCTTACTGCTGTGTTAATAAATGTATCTATGGGTGTTGTTGATGTGATGTTCGCATATTGACTAGAGTTGCGTACTTTTGAACTTCATAAATTGTTTCTTTATGTTTTATTTAATTAAAATAAATATTTATATAAATATATA
The DNA here is from genome assembly GCA_035578175.1 of Catonia carolina. Classification (NCBI taxonomy): domain Eukaryota; kingdom Metazoa; phylum Arthropoda; class Insecta; order Hemiptera; family Achilidae; genus Catonia; species Catonia carolina. Next base: position 92,113,040 of record JAQMRL010000002.1, read on the forward strand.
CTCTGATTTAACAAAACAAAATTGTGGTCTCTATGGGGGAAAGGAATTACACAATATATTTTATTTATAGATATATTATTTTATAAAAACGTAAATTTATAAATTTAGTATTTTTGTATTCTTTCTTTATGGACTTGTAACACTTCCAATTCACTTTTTTATAGGGAATATACTGTAACAAAATGACTGTGATGTTAGGGAAAAGACCATATTAATGTCTGCAAATACGTGCGTGCGTATTTTGAAGAGCTTTTTGAATGTGTTAAGTAGGTGAACATATAATATTATGGACATTTTATAACGAAAAATCCGGTATAAATTATCAATTTATACTACAGATCACGTTCACCGTAACATTTTCATGATTCCCGCATTACATCTACTTCATAATATTATAATGTTGAGTGCTATAACGTACTCCTTTGCCTTCTTTGATTCAAATATCGCTCAAATCTGAATGAGCATTGTGACAAATAACCGTTGTACGCTGATATACATTTCAACTCTTAAAGGATAACATCTTTTTTATCATACATATGTAGGGTAAATTTCACTCTGCGCTAATTTTGTATGACTTTTAGTTTCTTAGGACAAAGAACAAATCAATGGCTTTGACATTTCTTTTAATATTATTGTAGTAAAATTCCAGTACAACAATTTTGTGTAAAAATTTTAAAACAGTTCATTATATTCCCCCGTTATGTTTACCGTTAATTTTTGTCTTTCTTTTTTATTTTCTAATCAGTCATTTACGATTAATTATAATAACATTATTTGTATATTACAAAAATATATAAGTCCATCGACCCAGACTGACTGACAAACTCTTTGATTCACTCACGCTTCACAAATTCTCTTACTGCTTGATTCCTAAGAAGGAAAAGTAAATTTAGGAACATTTGTCACTCAGGAGTTGAACAGTTAAACTGTACTCGTAACTATAATAATAGAGACATCTTTATCTTCTACTCATTGTACACTACCCCGCCTATCTAACCACATCACATCAGTTATAGGTGTTGGCTTAAAAGCTCTCCTTAACCCTAGAGCCGCCAATCGTCGATTTTGAGACGATGTAACCGCTTCTTGAACCGGTCGTGTCGCAAAATCGGATTTGCTTCATAGCATTGGAATGTTGTCGTTTTAGTTTTAATTTCATCTATAGACAGCGTTGGTGTTTTTTACAATACGAGTACGTATAATACAATAGTTTTAGTTGCATATTCTGCTTGTAATTCTCTGTTGAGAAACCACGCTGTCCAAGAGCTGGATTTGGTTATATTTTGGTTTACATGATGTGTTTTTGTATATATTTTCTTCAGTTTTGAACATAGATTCGTTTTATTTGGTTTTATTTTGAATAAACATCAAATGTAACGATTCGTATATAATGAATTTTGAAAGTAGAGCATAAGAAAGTTTTAAACAGTAGTGTCGTCTAAGATTTTAGGAAAATATTTGTCTAAAAATTATTTTCAAATAATTTTAGCATCCCTTACTATCAGATTAAAATTTCAGTAATATATTTTTATTCTATTTTCCTAAGTTTTCTTGTTATTTTTATGTCACGTGACAAGGTTTGTGATTTATAGCAAATTTTTAATGATTTCTTTATGGTTCGGTGACTAGAAATTCTCTGCCGGTCTAGAAAAATATTATTGCCGGCTGTAGGGTTAAAGCTGGGCACCTGCTGGTAACTTTTTTCGCGCATCAGAAAAATCCCAAAAAATTAATATCGCTGCAATTCCTCTGGGATTCATACCTTAATCTAAAACTGCACGTTTCATAGTATGGTGATTTTTATGTTGCACGACAAAATTGCTAGTGGGCGCCTAGTCTAACATACACGCGTGAATAGTAGGCCTACATACCCCACTTGCGCAAAAATACATTGATACTAACATTACAGCACTTAGTACATATTAAGGAAAATTTTGTTTAGGTTACTGTCACCGGATGGCGACATTAAGTGGCAAACCTTATAATTTTGGTGGCCCTGAAAAGGGCCGTTTAAGCGGTGGTCGTCTTGGAGAGGCGTCGGTCGTAGTCGTCGTGACGGTTGAGGAGCTGGACGACACGGCATGTCGTCGTCCAGCGGAGACATCATCTTCTTCCCTCGCAGTAGTGCGTCGATGGCTGCTTCGTCGTGTCCGGTGGGCGCAAGGCTCGGTCGAAGGACCGCTGTAGGCATCGCACGCGTCAGCGGGCGATGATGGTCCGGTCGACGGCTTACGGTGACGGGACGGCGAGCGGAAGCATCAACTTCTCTTTTGCGGGGTCGTCGATTAGTCTTCGCTGGAGTCCGGCAGCCGTGTGCCGTGGTGGACGTCTTGTCGATGCTGTCTGGTGGAAGTGAATCCCTCGGCGTCTTGGTCGAAATTGAATCCCTCGGCTCACTGCAGCGCTCTTTATATAGTCGCCGAGAGCGCTGTGGTAGAGCGCGGCTACTGGCTTGGCCTTGATGACAAAGGCCTCTGTCGGTGCAGAGCCGAAAGGTTTTTCGGTATGCCGTCAAATGGCCCATCGCGCTGACAAAGGCCGGAAGCAGTATTGAAGGTCGGCAGCACAGTAAATGATTTATTATAAGGGGTGGCGGTGACACTACAATAATTTAAAAGACTGTGGTGATGCTCTCCACAAATACATCTAATTATGTGAGAAACTGTAAAATTTGAATTAAGTGAAATAAAATGTGAAATAAAGTGGATTCGATATATATATTTATTGTTTTATTTTACATATAATCAAATTTTATAAAAAGAATTAATTATCCATCTAGTGATTGACTAAAATTTTGAACAAGTTTTTAAATGCTGTAAAACTTTAAAATGTTTTGTTAAATATTTTTTAAAAGACGTTTCAAAGGTTAACACATGAAATAAATGAAATAGGATCTAAGCAATAAATGAACGTACAAGTTAACTAAAAGATATGTTAACACTAAATTAAAATTTTAAAATTATAAAATACCTAAATAAATATCAATAAATTTTCAAAATTGGAAAACCTGTTCCTAGAAAAACTGCCTTCAAACTTTGTAATCGTTCCAGTAAAATATTTATTTAACAATAAAGAAACCGTTGTTCTTCCTTCACCATAAAATAAAGTAGTTTTATATATTTATATATAGTATATTTGTTGTAAATAAAAATTGGTTCACTACTCAATAATGATACAAATCTTAAAATTCAGAAACGTATTAAATTCTCAAAACAGTACACAATTGTTATTTACGTTATTCTATTGTCGTTGGTTACCATGTTAAAATAGATTTTAACATAGTAAGGTAAGACGAAGGTTCCTGGTTCGAATCCTAGTAAAGGTAGTTACTTTTATACGGATTTGAATACTAGACAGTGGTTACCGGTGTACTTTGATGGTTGGGTTTCAATTAACCATACTCTCTCAGGAATGGTCGGCCTGGGTCTGTACAAGACTACACCTCATTTACACGTCATACACATCATCCTCATCTCATTGGGTCATGGGGTTGCTTATTGTTCTGAATTGAACAGATTGCAACGTACACAAATTAGGGATATAAAAAAAAATAGATTTTAAATGTTTCGATATAAATAAGATGGATGTAAACAAACTTAAGGTTAAATGAATAATAGATGTGTATTATAAAAATTTTATACGTTACACAACATTCTATGATAGATAAAAATAAAATAAATAAATAAGTAATAATATGTAAGTAGTAGTAGCAGTACTAGTAGTAGTAATAATAATAATAATAATAATAATAATAATAATAATAATAATAATAATAATAATAATAATAATAATAATAATAATAATAATAATAATAATAATAATAATAATAATAATAAATAATAATATCTATAAGCGCTGTTACGTACTATGTTAAAAACATTGACTCACGTTATGAAAATAAAAGTTTATCTTATTGTAGGCTATATTAGAGACTACGTATGATGTTATTTAGGTCATCAGCCGAAAGCCTGGTTGAACCTGTAGAGGTTTTACTAAGTAAAACGAGAAGTGAGGTTTCCTAACTGAGTGATAAAGTACGCTTATCAGCATGCCGGGCCCTCTGAAAGGCACATAATTATTTTCCACTCTGCAAATGACATCTTCACTTCATTCACCACAAGGTCTGGCTGTAGAATGAAATTCATTACTTTTGACAAGGTAACTCTGATTAGTGTATTTTACACCTCTACCTCTTCTGTTCTTAAATGGTTCATTCATTTTATTGGCTGACCATGTGATAAGAAACAGAACTACTTATTTTAGTCCTGAAACAAACAGATATACTTTAATTCAATACTTATGATATTGAAACAAATTACGTTTATGATTAAAAATGTTTACGTTATTATCTGCAGTATATGTGACAGACGTGTTATTACATTTGTGCTTGAATTTAACTATTTATAGTGTTACGTACAGCATTTTGTTTTTAAAACCATAAAATACAGGTATTATCTATATTATTAAAATTGTGATTTTGTCCGTACAATTTTCCAAAATGCCCCAAATTTTGTTTCTACGAATTAAGTTCTACCAAGTAAACACCGAAAAAGTGTTCAGCTAAATTTTTGTCTGTTAATCTGTTTGTCTGTTTGTATGTTACGGCATCACGCAAAAACCGCTGAACCAAATTCAATGCATTTCTGTATTTAGGTTCTGGACATTATCGAAATGAAAATAGGCTATACATTTTGGGGGGGGGGTTCAAAGGGAGGGTTAAACAAAAAACTGCGAATATCTCCGTTAAAAGTCAATTTATCAAAAAATTTTATAAATTCGAAATTACGAAACGTTTGAAATCAAATAAGTTTGATTATGTAAAGTTTTCATTATCATGCATAAAACGGAGATATTACCAATTTTATAAAAATAAACATAATATTTTAGGAAACTAACAGAATAACCATAGGGCTACGTGCTGCAGATATTCATTCCGAACCGATAGTTACCTACCCTACCCCTTCCACCATTAACCTCACCCTGCCTTACACGACACACCCTTTCTCGGTCACATTGTCAAAAACGAATGACAGTCACCTTAGTAGTTAACTAAAAGCGGTTGATGAACATCGTGGTGTTCCTATTGTGATTTACCTTTCATTTAACGGTACCAAAACAGCAATTTTTATTGCTCTGTAGCTAATAATTAAATTTCCGACAGTTACATTACACACTCACATTTGTGTGAGTTAATCTTCAAAACATAAATTTTCATTGCTCTATATAAGTAGTAAATTTATTTTCATTTAGTTATTTTCATTTTAGTGATAGTTCCCCTATCTTTCCCACAGTCTCAAGTGACTGTTAGATATAGTAGGCTATATAAATAAGCATATAAATTTATTATTTATTTTATTTAGTATTTATCCGAAATTTAAAGTAACTGTTTAATTATTCATTATTTATTTGAATTAGGGTTATACTAAGAATGTGAAGGTGCGTGTCAAAAAATGCATGTATTTTTCACCAGAGGGAAACAAGTTAGATACTTATAGTAGAGAGTGGGGACATTATCATCACCTATACCACAAAGTGTCTATTGACGTGGCGCTTCTTAATTTCAACCATATTCGCCTAATGAGTAAAATAAAAATTATTAGCCGTAAGCAATGTACTGGAGTAGTGTACCTACCTATATAATTTTTATACGTTTCAGCTATAGATCGGTAGGAATCCTGTAATTGATACGAAGGGAAAGTATATTTCGATCACTTAAGAGGTACATTAAGGGTAACGGCCCTAAAGAATAAATATTTCTTTACCTTAAAATTTATTGATATTATTATTGAACAGACTATAAAAATTGTAGAGAGTATAATACTCTCTACAATTAGAGAGTATAATACGCACATAAAAAACAGTTATGAGAACATTTGAAAAATTAGTAATGGGGTTCTTCTGAACCGCTACAGACATAACACATTCAGGCAATAGAGAACTGTACTAATTTATTATAAAAATACAATATCCCTACTATGCCACCAATAACCCATTGCAGAACCACTTACTTCTACCTTAGAAAAATACATTTCTAATTAATTCCAAACCACGTTAATCCACCAAAGCGTGGCTGCTGCAGCGGTGTTAGGGCCAACAATTCTACAATAAAGGTTAATTTTAAATTTCAAATTTACTAATTTTTATTTTATTAATAGATTGTTAATCAACTATAGTCCGATTCACGAAAGAAAACACCTTTCTTTTAACAGCAATATCTGTTGAACCCTTGTATGTAAAAACATTAGGATACATCTAATTTAAGCTTGTTTTATTGTTGGATTTTAACAACTTCATGCCCGCATAAAACTCATTAATAATGAAAAATATTATGTCACGTTTTACAATTTTTTGTTAATAAGTAACCGTCAGTACGAAAATTATTTCCGTATCATTACTGGTAGCAGAAATAATTTCTTTTTAAACGGCCGCCCTAAAATGAAACAAAAATTTGCATTACACGTAGAAACCTTATTTTATAATACTTTGTAGCTATACATTTTAAAATTCGCGTGAAAGAAGTAGTAGTATCTTGAAGTTGGGTATACTAGAAAAGTAGTTAAAAATGGGTACTTTTTATGCGTAATTCTTTATATTTAATACACTTTTTATTTTCAAAAATATTAACGTAGGTACATCCTGTAATCAACAATAAAACAAGCTTTAATTTGATGTATCGTAATTGTTTTTACATATAGCGGTTTAAAAGATATTGCTGTTAAAAGACAGGTGTTTTCTTTCTTGAATCGGACTATAATTATAGTCTAGAGATAGATTTATAGATTATAGATTTTTATTTTAATTATAATTAAAATAAAAATCCCTTCCAAAAGAGAAATGGTTCTAACATTCAACATGCATAATCATTCATTCATAAATTAATTCAACTAATATTTTAAAATATATCATTCAACGTTAAAAAATATACACTTCTTCACTTACATATATTTTAAGTCAAAGACATATTTCCGTATATACAATCATCCATGCACAGTTTAAACGTCTGAATGTGGCCGTTAAACAATTTAAAATATACCGTACATTTATATAAAAAAGAATTTCAATGTGTCTTGTGATGTAGTATGTATGTACCGTAGTATTAAAGAGTAATTTCTATGTATCTTGTGATGTTTGAAAACCCAATTTAATGCTTCCCTTCTGAGGCTAGCAGTAATCCCAAGCACAGTGAGGGGCAGTTGTTAATTAATAAATAATTACTTACATTTTGAAAACAATAAGATAAAGTTAGGTTAGAATGGTGTCTTGACTTAATTATTGACTACTGCCTTACTGAAATATACTGACTAAGAATTAAAATTTTGTAATGATATCACTAAATTGTGTTATTAACCGATAATGACTAACACAAAAGACTTTATAGAGGCTTCTCAAACTTAAACTGGAACTGTGACAGCTGTAATATTGTTAGCCTTCTACGAAGGATTAAAGCGTATAAGTTTTCATTGTTTTCTAAGTTCGTAAAAAGTTAAAATTATGATTTCTATTGATAATTCCTCTAAATTGAAACAATCATGAATTTGTATGTTACAGTGTACGTCAGTAAGTTAAAAACACATTTTCTGATAATAAATATGTATTGTCTTTACATGATTATGGTGTTGAACCAATGGTGTTCAAGTTTTTGAAGTTAAAATAGAATAGCACTGAATTTCTTTGTGGTTGGTTACCTCGTGGCTTAACTTTCCCAAACAGTTTTATTCAAACTTAACTTTTCTATGTAAGAAATCACTTATTAGTTAAATTTTTCAAAGACATTTAAATATTTGCGAAAAGAATGAAATGCTTGCAAAGTATTTCACGCAATTCGGTAATATGTGAAACTACATAATATGTATGTGTACAATTTATTAAATAAATCATTAATTAGAATGTTTTTGAATCATTAATACCATGACATTAATACTAGTTTTATGTCAAGAGCCCTAAACACTCTTCTTACTCTTTAGTTAGGTAGTTACTAACTTATATTTCATTTATGTTGATATCTCTAATATTTCTGGTTGCAGTTAGTTTCATTGATGTAGGTTTTTAACGGACTTATGAGAACTAAAGACCATTACAGTTGGTGCCCGATAAACGTTAATTTGTAAAAATCTACATCCGGACTTCCGGAAAACTCGGGTTTTAGGGTTATCAGGGAAACTGATAATCCATTAAGATGATACATCTCAGACCGGTGTTTCCAACTTCAGAGCCAAGAAGGGCCAAGCAGCCCTGTAAAATAAAGGAGTCACAATACAACTAGAAGTTTTGGTATATTGGTAGAAATTGTAAAAATCCTAATCAACAATAACAAAGAGATATCGCAACGAGCCCACTTCTAACAACAATTTAAGTTTCAGCAATCGATCAGCCTTATTTTACTAAAAATGAAAAAAAAAAAATTATTTAAATAAAATAATAATAATACTATTTTTAATACGCGTAATTAATTTTTTTGTATTATCTAACCATTGTATTTAATGATTCAAATTTCCTAATAGCTTTATTATTACTATTATTCTAAATAACAACTCTAAGCGTAAAAGAAATTCTCAAAAATTACCATTTTTTTTATAACAATACAGATGATACGAAAGTATTTTTTCTTCATAGATAGAAGTAGAGATTGTTTGAACACGTGGATTTATTGTTTCTCGTTTTTACAAAAAATAATAACCCGTGATTCTAGCAGGTAAAGCTCCACGTACATAAAATATTTCTGTTTTACTGAAAATTCATGTGGAGTTTTTTCCAATAAAGTTAAGTCACAGTTTGTAGGAAACAGGAAATATCATGAACCACCAACAACATTTCTGTTTTTATAGAGTCGGAAATTATGTCTTCTTTCTGCCGGAGACATCAAGAAATCAGTCATTCATCTAAAAAATTGACCGTATATTTAATTTTACTGTTTTAAAAAGAGTAGGTATATTTTCTTATTTTATTGGAATATCTTTTTGGTCCTATAATAATTTCACAAAAATTACATTACAGTATTTCTAATGTATTACCAGGGTTTATAATCCATTATATACAATCTGTTAATTGTGTTCGATAAATGTTAAAATGCTGGTATTGTGTATATTCATTTAGTTACTATGTATGAATAAAATGCGACTTAAGTATTGTTCACCTTCATTTCAGTATCAAAAAGTATATTACAAATCATTACGCTTAGTTATTTGCAAAAGTTTCAAAAAATATGACATTAAAATCATAATTTTTTTAAAAAATATATTCAAGTATTTTATTAAATACAAAGTAACACTTTTAAATTTTTTATATATATTTAGTATGCTAATGAAAACTTTAAACAAGTCATCATTCATTTTTATGAGTGCGTAGGTTTGGAAAAAGGTGTGTCGTAGATAATACCATTAAAGATAATAATGAGAGATTTGTTAAAATATTTTTTGTTAGTATATTAGTAAAAAATACACTTACTTTCAGATTAATGGGTTTGGATTAAACGCCTATTTATAAATCATATTAAACTAGAACATAAAAGGTTTTTAATTGTAAAAGTTCTCGTAAAATTTGTTTTATTTTCATAACAATAAAACAAATGGTTTTTTTATGTTTTGGGCAGTAGGAAAAATGTTTTTCCAAATTTTTTTTATCAAAGAGTAACATTTCAATATGTTCTTAAATTCAAAATAATAAGTAGTAAAGCTTTTGAAATTGATTAGTAGTAAAATATATTGTCACATTTAGGAATTATTGATTTACAGTTAGACTACACACTATTGGCTGTTTAGTTGATAAAGATTACTTATTTTAGGGATATGAACCCCAGTGAGACCTAATATTGTTTCATAGTTTAGACCAATATGTACGGCAGATCAAACACTTTGTACCATTTGAGTCTAATGACGTTATTTATTTGAATATTACTTTACCTAGCCAATTAGCTTTTCTTCATCGAATGATTTCCATCAAATTTCTCCTAAACTCTTCGTTATACTTTTTCTACATTCGACACTGTCGGTCAGTTTGACTTAATCTAATCATTTCTATCATTCATTTCTATCATTTCTATACCCAAATTTTTTTAAGGCCTTTAGCCTTTTACTTTCTTTTCCTCTTTAACGTCTAATGTTTTTGTCTGTAGTAAATTAAAAAGAAAATTTACTGAATGCTTCCACAGGTTTAATTCAATGTTACTATAAAGTAAAATTTTCTTCTGTTAAATATTTAAGTTTAAATAAAATTTAAAGTTAAATTAATTTTTTTTATTTCTAACGTTTTTCTGAAATTTTAAATGACGGAGAATAAATAACTAAAATATTAAAATTAATTATAGGCCTACGCAAAATTCGGATTAACTATTTATTAATTTTGTTTGTTTAGAATTGTCGCTGTTCTCTTTTCGTTCTATGAAAATTAAATTGAGAATTTAAAAAGATAACGTTTAAAAAATAAGAAAAATTTTATGTATTATATTAATGTAAGAGAACCCTATACGAAATTAGATAAAATAGCCGGTGAAGTACCCGACCTAGGATGTATTTAACGATGTAGCTTCTGTTGTGAGAGGGTAACGTGAGATAAAAAGAACATTGCTAGAAGGTTGGATATTGAAGATATAAAAAGAAATTTTTAAGGACCAAAAGAATAGAAGAAAAATAGAAGGAAAAGTTGAAAACGTAAGAACGTCGAAGACTACTACGTCTGGTGAATTCAAGACACGCACCGGTCTCGCTCATGCATTCTACGTACATAACCTCACGTTAACACCTTGTGCAGTGAAGCCCGTGATCAGACGTTACCCCATTCCCTTTTTGTGCTATATTCCCCGTTTACGTCTCTTCTTAGACGTTCAGACCATCCTCTTTCGATTCGTGTTTTCTCAACTCATTCTGGAATACAGCTTCGGATGACTTTTAAATTCAGATCCAATCTCCCCGGTTTCTTTTACTTTACAACCATTTTAATAGGTCATGAAGAAAACACTAGTCTCAACGAAAGTAATAAACGTTTTAAAAGCTTTTTAGTTTATTGAATTAAAATATTAACCCCAAGTTAAAAACGAAACTTTGTGAATTTTGAGTACGTGTACAGATATATAATGAGCATTCAAATATTAACTAAAATAAATAGATTTCTTTCGATAAATATTTTTCATAACTTAGAACCAATCTGGAAATATTAAAAAATCTTTATACATAATCTTGAAATTTCTTGAATATTCTCCACCGAATGACAATGAAAACATTACTTGTGAATAAAGTTCTTGAAGTGGTAAATAACTCGTTTAATGCGCACAGTTCCCAATCAGATTTATTAGTTATATATTGAAACGATTTTAATATAAAGTTGTTTTTGTTTGCTTACAGAAGATCCATTACTTTATAGCTTGCCAGTCTTTTGCAAAAAAGTTGTAATTATCGTAAGTAAATATATTGTAATTTATTACTTCCAATTAAACTCTAGCCCTCCAATAAATTTATTTTATATTATTTTTATATTTAAATATGAATAAACTATCGATAAATTCTAATACAGTACAACAATTTATTTGACGACTGAGATTAATTCTGGAGTAATTATAAATAACTCGTACTCAAATAAGCCATTGAAATTAATTATTATGTCCAATGTAAAAACTGAATCCGATATTAATCAAATTAAGACTTCAATTTGTTACAAAACATATTTATTCTCTGTTAAATTTTATTAATTAAAGGGATTTTAAATAGACTGAAAAAGTGATTGGTGAATAAAATTCAATAAAATCATTTTTATAAAATTTCCGTAAACATTAATTTATAAAAAACCGCAGCAATAATTAATCCCACTTTTTTGAACAGTTATCAATAAAATACAACCGACTTAAATTACAGAATATATTTAAAAGCCGTTTTCTGTACTGGCTTACTTTTTTCGTTAAAGCTGTTTTAATTAATTTCCTAACCGTGATTGAAAATAAATGAGGTAAACGAAATATTTAGTACTACAACACAATGCATTACCCTACGAAGTCTAAATTAATCAACATTCAATACAAATATATAAACGAAACTCATTAAAAGCAATTATTTAAACAATTTGTGAATTATTTTACGAACTGCAATTATTTTGTTTATTCCTCTTCCTGTAATTAAAATAGTTTAATGTTGGGTTTATTAATTTAAATTAAAGAATAACATTGGGTACATTGAAAACTTTGACGATTTGATTAATAAGGTTTTATTTGTTCATTACCGCTGTGTATTTAATAAAAATAGTAGGAATTAATTCTATTACACCATATTATTTGACTAGCAATTGCTAATATTAATGAGAAAGAAAACAAATACCAAATTTTGTAAATTTTCTTGTTCCAAAGTTTTATACTTATATGAGTAAAAAACTGAAGAAAACAATAAATTAAACTTTACCTACATTAAAAATTAAGGAGATTTTTGTCGAGTCTGATTTTAGCTAAATTTCGGTCAACCTTTCTTTAAAATTAATCTCTGTGTATACAAATTTTCTATGAACCATCGTTATGATTTCTATATACCCGATTAACGCAGGTAGGCCTAATAGAAATATAATGGTTTTGTATAACCCAAAATTTTGAATATTTACCGCAACGATACCGTGTTTAAACACTCTATTGCCTAAAAATAGTCTAAATGGTGTTTTATGGTAAAAGTTCGCTTTGTTGAAAATCAATTTAAAATCTGTTGAAATATATTTTACAAAGTCAAAAGTGAGGTTATGGATGTTCCTTACGGAGAGTTTAATGCTGAAAACTAATATTTTTACTTTTTTGTCGTTATTTATGAAAAAGTTACAGAATTTAAAAAAATGAAGTTTAATAAACACTTGTTTTCCGGACATAGCAATTAAAGTTGGTTAATATTTTAATGACATATTGTTCAGATAGTATATTTTTATTGGTATTTACTTTCCTTGTTTTTGTCATATAGGCCTATGTCATACATGTCTTATTATGTAAAATGTTATGCTAAATCCAGTGATGTCTGCAAATAATTGATATTTTAATAGTTAAAATCCTGTAGCTGATTTTTTTAGATCATGTCACATGTAAAAATTCACGGACAGACAAAAAAAAATTGAAAAATTTGATATCATTAATTAACAACATACAACAAAGACAGAACATTACAAAATAATTTTTTTCTGTTAACAAATTACATTAGAAATTGAAATAATACTAAGGAAACAAACCTAAATAAAAATATAAACTAAAAATTTACATTATGCGAGTTTTATTGATTTTTTTGTTAAGTGTAGAGGCACCAATATTGAATATTTTCTTGGAAGGATATTTTATGTGCTTTTCTTATTTTTTCATGTTTTGAGCCAGAAATGTTGGGTTTCCTTTTATGTATCCAACAGAGAAGGGATCTTGGCTTCACTGATATGAAATACATTGGTGAATCTAAGGTCCGTTTTCCCTTTTTGACATACTGTCTATTTTTGGGAATTTAATCAGGTTTAGAATTCAAAATAAAATAAAATAAGGTTATTTTTATACACAGAAAATAATAAGTAATAGATTCAAACACATAAACAGAAAATGTCATTTTCTAACCTGATTTCGTTTTGCTCTCGTGAAAATTTTGCTTAGTAAAGATAAGGTCCCTTTTTCTACAGACGGTCACGTTAATCTTCAACTATTCTCTGATCAGATCGGAGATTTGGATTTTAATGCATTTTTGGTTACAAGTTTTATTAATAAGTTATTTTGTGATTTTTTCGTTTCCGTCTATTATTATTTGGTATTTGTTTAATAATTGAAATTTTATTTTCTATACTATTATTGCCTCTTCCAACAGGAACCCACCACCTTTACCTAGTTTAGTTAAGTTTTTTTTTATTGCAACGAGCAGGCATATTATTGGCTTATTCAAAAAATAAACTTTTTCGAATACAATGGCGTAACCAGCCTGTCTGATATCTTCTTCTTCTCCACGTGCCATCTCCATGACGGAGGTCGGCTATCATAATGGCGATACGAATTTTGTTGACCGCTGCTTTAAAGAGTTCGTTTGAGGAACATCTGAACCACTTTCTCAAATTACACAGCCAGGATATCCTTCTCCTGCCCACCAATCTTTTTCCTAATATTTTGCCTTGAATGATGAGATGCAATATTTGATACCTTGGTCCCCTCATAACATGACCAAGGTACCTTAATTTTAGTGCCTTAACTTCCTCTATGAGTTCCAGCTGCTTTCCCATTCTACTGAGGACCTCTTCATTCGTGATATGCTCAGTATATGAGATCATCAACACTCTACGGTAGGTCCACAGCTCAAAAGCCTGTAGTTTCTTCTCACTGAATCTATTGAGAGTCCAAGCTTCCACACCGTACAACAGGACAGGGAACACGAAACATTCAAGGAGACGCATTCGTAATTCGAGATTTATATCTCGTGATGTTAAGTAGCTGTCTGATATAAGTAACCCCAACTGTTGCAATAATCCATTTGAATCCAGCAATGGGACCACGCGTTACGTATGTTTAATTTATAGTAAAAATAAAAAGCACTAAACTTTTAAGTGAAATAAACCACGACCCGGTCCTAAGCTAAGATACCGAAGATTTTGTAATGTGAACGTAAGATAATTCACATCACAGCCGTCAAATCACGAGAGCATCAAATCTAATTTTTATTAAACAATTCTTTTAACTGAAATAATTTTTATAACTGGTAAAAAACAACGCTACATTTTGAAAAGACAAGCAAATGTTGTTACTTGATAAATTATATCATCGTGATTTTCATCTTCCCATTGATTTCACATGAGAAGGTCTTGTGGATAATAATGTTTAAGCTTCTTCATCAGATCAACTAAAAATACAGAGTTCGTTGCTTGTATAAATTTGATTGATTGTATGGATTTATGTAATCTGTGTGAATTGTATAAAATTGATGTAGATTGTTGTAGCTAGATCAGATACGTATAATAATAATTGTAGATCGAAGTTGTAAATTGTTTACGTATCATCAGAATTTCGTTTTTGGGAGTTTGCTTAGAAATAAGCTATTACGGTTTTTTATATGAATATTTTTATTTTCACAGTTAACAAACAAAAATTTTGTTTCCTTGGTTTTCAAGTAGGCCTATGTGGTAAAGGACATAGTTACCTTCTTTCTACAGATGGTGTTCGTTTATGAACCTCATAGGTTCTTCAAGCTAAAGTCTTTTGAACGGTTTCTGATTTGCCAAGTTTTACCGTCCTATCAATCGTCAGATTAGTAGTGAATGATCCGATATTCATACAAATATCTAGACTTTTCCTATTTTTGTTATATAAGATCGGCCGTTTATTTTTTTCTAATAAGAAGTTTGTTCTATGGAAATGTATAATATGTTAATATGAAGCATATTTTTATATCATCTTGTTAAAGAACTCGACGCTTAAACGATTTGGCGTTTCAGTAGTAGCACAGATAAGCGTTGGTAACGTATTGTTGGGCTATAAAAAAATATTTTTTTCAAAAATGTAAAAATGACAATATAGTTGTTGATGGAGTAACCGTGTTATGATCACAGAGAAACCGTAAATGTAGGCCAATAGAGATAGCATATACTATGAAAGTATATGGCTAACCGTAGTTCATTTTCAATAGATTTGACTTTATCTGTGAGCTTTAAATACTCCAGTAGTTCCCTGAACTAGTAGCTCATTCAGTTTTCAAGGGTTTAGGTATAGAATAAACTAAATAAAAGTTTTGAAATCCTATCGGCTTATATTCATAAACCAAGCATCTATTATGCCTTTATATTATAAGCAAAAAATGCAAACAACAGCACAGATTTCTATCAAATTAGACTTTTACATGCATATCGATATGAAACGTATCCAATTCATATATTTATATTTTCTACACATGCAATCAAAATATTATATCGCGTTTTTAAGAGCGATAATTTTTAAACAATTCGTTTAAGTCCACTGATATGACATTCCATGTAAACATTATCTAATATTGTTTTATAAAAAATTAAGTTGTAATAAATTCAACGAGTCTGTCCGATTATGTTCTTTAGTAATGAATGCATAATTAAATTAACAATTGGAACCAAATTCATATGCCCTAGAAATTTTTTGTTATGTTAAAATAAATAAATATCTAACATAATTGTTAACCTAAATAAATAGTTAACTATTTTTACAAATTTGGTAATTTAGAGAGATGTTCATGCTTTTAAAACAATAATTTCTAATAAATCTTTCACAATACAGCGATATCTATATCTGTTCAAATGTAGAATAATAAGAAGATGAGTTTGTGTTTTATTTATCATTACCAAAAACACCTTCCAATGGAGAATTGCGTAAAACTATTTCATGTGTTGTATTGTCATTTAAAAATAAGTCCATAGAGTGCCTCCGTTTCAGTCAACGAGTGTTGTTTGAATTATCTAAAAGCAAGATGACGAATGATTTGCGAGTGAAAATTCTGTAGTTTTCTACTGAAGGTGTGGATTTCTTGTTTAATTGTAGTGTCTCTATATAGTGAATTGTTTGTTATGTACCATGGTGATACTGTGGTAGTTCTGACTAGTTTGTATTGAAACCCTTACGAGATTTCTCTGTTAGAGTGGTTTGCCGTCCCCCATAGTTGGATCCTATAAGTTCAAATTTCTTGAATAAAAATTTAAAAAAATAAGATGTTTCTTTTTGTTTTGTATATGCGTTTGTTATGATAAATGCTAAGGTTTTTAAAGGAGTCCGCTTCAGGTATTATGTGTGTGATGGGTATGTGTATTTTTAATATATTACGTGCCACTTTTCATTTTATTTGTCTTCATTCTCATGAAGACGAGTTGAACCTTCATAAATTGGTTGTAAGGTAGTATCATTGGAAAAAGCGACTGTTGTAATGTTTGTGTCAGTGGGTAAATCGGTGGTGTACAATTTATAAAGGAAGGGGGCAAGAACACTACCTTGTGGAATTCCTGCGTAGGAATAATGTAAATTTGTTTCTGCCGATTTTACCTCAACTAAAAAGTATCTGTCGTTTAAGTAACTATTTATTATCGAAGAGAGAGAATAAGAAAAAATGTTTTTTAATTAAATTTGTAAACCATTATATCACACTTTATCCAATTTAAATACATAGTAGGCTCTACAATATAGCACAATTTTTTAAAATTTTTGAATCTTCTTCTTTTTAATGTAGAACTAACAAGACCTTCCAGAGGTCTTATATTTGGTAACTGCACAGCAATCTGCACTTTATTAGCACGCAGTCTAAATTGAGCATCCATACCATAACAGTCCGGTAGGAGTATTTGCCATAATGTTTTTCCTTAACATGGACCAGGTTTACGTTATTTTTCCTTGCTTAATACTCTATTATAATCACATTTGTGACCTTTCACTAAGCGTCCAAATGATATAATTTCCTATTTGTAATAGTGCCTATAATTTCAATTCTCTCAAAAACCGATGGCGATATCTTGCTTGGAGACTTTTTTTATCCAAGGACCTTTCAACATTCTTCTATATCACTACATGTCAAAATCCTCAAGTCCCAAAATCTGGTCGAAGTTGATTGATTCCTCAGGTGTCAGGATAAAAATGGATAACGTATACTAAATTTCCTAAATATTTACGCCATAGCATTTTACAGTGGAAAAACGCATAATTTTTTTTAAAATCTAAAACAAAATTTGTAATATTAATGTAAATTAGATGCAATTTACGTTAAATTAAATTTTTAATTTTTAATCCTGTTACATGTATATTTAACTAACCAAACTTGAATTATTAACTTGTTATTTTTTTGAGATATTTACAAGACCTCACAGAAAATTTCATTTTATAATTGGATATGAATGTCAGGATAATGTATTGGGTTAAAAGAAAACAGAACTGTGAAATTAATTTGAATAAAACATCGAATTCAGAGAAGGATTGTAAGAAATATATATCTAAAAATATCAGATGCAATAGAATATAAGATTTTATATAGATTTAATAAAAAAAATTAAATACATTTGAATGCTAAATTAGAACCACTGAATCACAAAACCGATAAATTGGTGAAGCCATAAATGGAGATATATAATTTACTAATTGGATGAGCTTGTAGTATCAGTTGGATAAAACGGGAAATCTAGAATGAGTTTTCAACCAGTAAGTTTTATTGAATATAATTAGTGAAAGCATAAGATTCAAATGAGATGCGGTATCCAAAAGTACGATAAACTTGGTACAGTGTAAAAATTTATGTTTGTACAAAATATGCATTATAAAATTAGATTTATAATATTTCAAAACTAATTTTAATATACTTTCAAATATTCATTTCAATAAAGAAACGCGAGCTTAATAAAAATGCTTATTTTAAAGTGCATTTTAAAATTACTCAGAATGTTTTTTTCTACAATTTACTTTTTAAGATTTATCATTTATTTAAATAACAAATCAGTTGTGTTATTAAATATGCTTATATTAATAATAGCATTCTCTTTTGTACTCTATGTACTCGTATCCATCCCAAATACGAGGGGCAGTAAAGAATTAATTGCTTTAATCAAGAAAAAATATACAAAACTTTTTTTCAAAAACGGTATTTCTCTTTAGAATACACATTCATGTACCTAATATACTAAGTCTTCAACTTTATTAAAACATTTATCACATCGCGTCTTAAATATGTAAAACCCCTAATTGAAAAATTCCCGTCCATCAGTTTTAAGTTAGTACTTAAGTAAATAGTTATTCAGTTTAAGGGCACCGGTGCAGAAAATATAAAAAAATTTAGGTTTTATCACTAACACACAGTATGAAATTCCCTTTTTCTTATTTAGTATTCTCTTTTTTTATTCTCTTCAGTGGTAAAATAGTGAAAATCCAAAATGCTGGGGACAGAAAAAATATTTTTTTAAGGTGTAACGTTCTTCTTGAATTTTCCATTTAATATTATGTAAACATACATTTATCTGATTGTTTCAGTAATATCAGACAAGTGCGTATTTTGTTAATCTTTAAAAATATTTGTTTATTGGTCCTACGTTACCTACATGGATTTGAATCCATGGTTTGCAATGGAAAAATTAAAACTGATATTATGTTGTTTAATGGTGCATTTTAGTTTTGTGAAAAAAATCTAATTTTAACTTCCACCTAAATCTTAATCTAAACTTTAACGCGTTTTCCAAAACCCTGTTATTCAATTTTAAGTAAAAATCATTCAGTTACTCTTTTAGATTTTGGCTTAAATTTTTTTTTGTTCACAGAAATAATTTGCAAGTTACAAATTTTACATTGGTTTTTAAAACAATAAAATAAGTTAATTACTTATCCACACAATACATTTTCTACCTAAACTGATTTATAACATAATAATTAACTAAATTTACAACAACATTATTATAACACTAACTGAGAAAAAAATGTGGTTAGGTACCTAATTGAAAATCGTGTTGAGGCACCACAACTTTTCAAAGTATTATCCATGATTAGAGTTAACTTTCGGTTTATTTTTTATTGGAAATGTTAAATATAAAATTGACAATATATACAACTTATTTTGTGTATTTCAGCTTAGCAGATATGCTCTGATATGCTATTATGAAGACTTTTATAAGTAGTTACCCAGCTAACTTTCAACTGAAATTTCATCTGCTGAGATTAGTAAGTTTAGCAGAAACCAATTTATTGCCCCTTTTGGCATTTTCTCCTCAATTTTAAACAATTAGGACCATTTTGTCGTATTTAAGCAGTGAAGTGATTTACGACAAGACACTAAGAATCTATGTAGGGGTACACCTTTTTCCCGCAGAAAACATATTGCTGAACGAAATTTTAATTTAGATATTACTTTCAAGTAATGTGACGTCTATGTATCCCTAATAATGGGGTCACGCTTTTAAAAATGAGACATTTTATCAATTGATTTAGATATAAAAGGCTAGCTCATTAAAGTTGTGGTCGATGTAACAGTCTTTTATCTCAGATATCTCAGGTTTGTTTCAAAGTCAAGTACGCTAATTTCACTTTTAATAACCTAATATCATTACCTACGCACTTAAGTCAAGGCTTAGTAGGCACCATCACCCAATAAAAAACTATTGTTATCAGTTACTTTTATTAACATATTATCCTTTTTAAAAAACAATAACTAGTGTAACTAGCCCTCTTTAATGACTCATTGTACCTTAAAATAAATTTGAAAACAGTTTAATTTTGTCTAGTTAACAAAAGACATACGGTGAAGTGGAAAATTTTATTTAAATAATAAAAAAATATTTGTTACAAACCAGTAAAATTAATTAAAATAAGAGAACGCCAAATACTGCTAAAGGTAAAACGTTCAAACTTTTCAGATATTGACCTACAACCAATTTACGACGTGTGTTTAGAAACAAGATAAAGTGGTTTAATTTAGCCAGTCAAAAGAGAAGGAAAAAGCGGAAGCGGTTAAAATCAAAAACGTATTTTCCACATCGTATAGAAGAGGTTGAAGGGAGCTGACCAACCTATGAATTTCTCTGCCAGTTATTATTTGCAGGAGGCGGACTTGGATCAGTAAACTCCAATAAGCTGTTTTTCTGCTTGGAGTACTTCTTCACTTTTGCTGACTAACAAATTCCATTTTAGTCATATACTGTCCTACGCTTTCATATTTTATGAATAGATTTATACATACTGTTCTTTGATATATTTTTTAGAAACTTACAATATCAACTTTATTTCGTATTATTAAGTTGGTAAAAGAAAGATATCAATAACAGTATACGTTTAAATATACGTTTTTTTATTATAAGGTACCTAATGTAATCGATTCAAACTAGGATAATATATTTTTTTGAAGTAATTATACATTTTGACGTTTATTACGGGTTTCTGCGGGATCCAGTTGTTTAAAAATAACAAAACCTCCTTTTAAAATTTTAACAAATATATATTTACAAATAAATTACCTTCAATTATAACAGCTATAAATTTATAATTATAAAATAACTTACTGAACCTAATAACAAACTGTATTTAGTACAAAATGTTTTCAAATTTAATCAAGACTTACACAAAACTTAACTAAAAGATATACGACCATTTACAATTGAATAAATTACACACGTAACTTATATTCGTACACTATTTTACACGTGATGAAGAATCTGCTTCCATAAGCGATAGGCAAACCAGTTCTTTATCATTTAATTTTAAACTAACTTCACAATTCGAGGGGTTAATGTCAAACAACACATCTACAAAAACCTATTTTTATAATATTTTTCAGGAGAGCGAAAAAACTACTTCTAATCTGATTCTCTTCCTATTATTTCAGTTATTTATATATGTAATCAACTATAAATTTAGTAGATATAATTTAATTTACTTCTTAATAATAAATGTACCTATAACAGGCAGGTGTAGTGTTAAATTAATTGAATTCGATCTGTTGGTTCCAGGGCTACAAAAAATAGTTGTTTCTTATCATATAGTCAGTCAATTATGACTGAACTATTTAACAACAGAAGAGGTAGAGGTGTAAAAAACACCCTAGTCAGAGTTATCTCCTCTGAGAGTAATGAATTTCACTATACACCCAGACACTTCGGTGAATGAAAGGAAAGTGGGTGTTTTTCGGAGGGCCTGGCATGCTGATAGCTTACTATTTCAACTTGGTGAGGAAGGCTATTGCCATTGCTATAGCATTTCAATCCTTGTTTTTACTTAGTAAAACATCTACAGGTTGAAACCAGCCTACAGGCTGATCACCTAAACAACAACAACAAAGGTAAATAAATGGTGATGGCTCTCCTGAAAAATTAGATTTTTGTAGATAGTGTTGTTTGACATTAACCCCTCGAATTGTTCACATACTCCTGCCTTACTAACTAAAAAACGGCAACTAATTATTAATTGTATTATAAAATTTCAAGCCATAGAATTTAAGAAAGTTAAAGGTTATAATACGTAGAATAATATAAGAGAAATGATAAAACAATATAATAGAGTCTAAACGTATATAAAATACAACTTTCTGCTCTATTCTAGATAGTCAAAAAGTATTTTGCAGGAACTGCTAGTACCGTTTTGGACGAGCTGTTAGTCCGAAAAGAGATTTTCCTTCGTAAAAGTTTACTTGTATCCTTATGGTTCAAGGCTACTGGTTGTATGCCTAACCGCTTTGTCTTTGAGCTGTGTAAAAGCAATAACAGTTTATTATCACTTTTCTCATATTACTGTAGGCCTACTTACGTAAATTTTCAGTTCCCGGATCGAGTGAAGGATAATCAAATGTTTAATGTATTAAAAAAACATACGGTAGAAAATTTAAATTAAACCTTTTGATTTATATTACTTTCTTAGTTTTATAAATAAAACGTCAAAAAATTATTAATAAACTCATTAAAAATTTAGTGGTGTTGTACGGCTAGGTTAGCATATTCCTATTTACAGCAATAGTTTTTTTTATCAAATCAGCAAAATTACAATCTGTTTTATTATAAAGGAACAAGAACAATAAGTATTAAGATTAACATAGAAAAGACAAATTTACAACATTATACTGATAACCTTTTTGTAATTTTGAAAATTAATTTTGAAATGATTCAAAATTAAAAAAAGAAAATATTTACACACATACATAAAAAATATCGAAAAGTAAACGTTAATTGTGTTTGAATCTCTGAAGTAAGTCCAACTCATTGTATTTGTTAAGTCTTGTAAACGTACAGTCACTGTTGTCCAGTAAGTTTATCGCGAGATGATTTGGATGTCCGTTTAGTCTTTGTTCGTATGCTCTGCTAAACCGTGTAATTTCCTGTCTTTTTGAGTTAAGTCGTATGTCGTTTTATATATATTTATTTCGTATGTAACATGGTGTCCTAAGAGATGATCGTAAAAATTTTGTTTGAAAACGTTATAAAATGTCAATATTGGTATTTTTTGTTGTCCCCCAGAATTGTATCCCGTACGTCCACACCGGCTTGAATATTGTCTTGTATAGCAACAGTTTCGATTCAGTTGACAGTTGTGAGCGTCTCCCAGTTAACCAAAAAATATTTCTCAATTTTAAGTCCAATTGTCTTCGTTTCGTCAAAATGTGTTTCTTCCACGTCAGTCGGCGGTCCAGATGAAGCCCCAGGTACTTCACAACTTCTGACTGTGGCACTACAATGTCATTAAGTACTACTGGTGGGCACGTTCGTCTACGTAGAGTGAATGTCACATGGACTGACTTAGTTTCATTCACCTTAATCCTCCACTTCTGTAACCATTCTTGCAAGGATATCAGAAAATCTTGCAAATACCGTGAAGCTACAGTCGGATCTTCATTCACACCCAGGACAGCAGTATCATCCGCAAAAGTTACTAAAACTGTATTTTCTGTAGTCAGTAAATCTGAAGTAAACAGAAAATACAACAGTAGCCCAACAACACTTCCTTGAGGTACGCCGAAATTAATTTTGAATAATTTTGAAAAATTTCCATCAAATTTTACTCTAAAACATCTGTCATCTAGATATGATTTTAATACTATGTAGAAATTATGAGGCAACAGCGTTTTCATTTTAAAAATTAAACCCTTATGCCAGACTTTATTTAATTATTTTTTTTATTTATTTATTTACAGCAATAATGAATGAAAATTTAAATCTGTATTAAAAACAACTTGTCACAAATATTTATATTATATTATAGAGTATATATTTACAATTTGTATTTACTATGTGTAAACATTGTTCAAGTGTAATACTACATGTTCTTGTTCGTATACAGAGTAAAAACCAACATGAAATATTTTTACTTTTTGCCAAATTTTTTATTAAGCTATTGACTTGTTGACAAACATACCTATGTCGTTTGGTCAATTATTATTTGGATACAATTTTCCACAACATTAATAATTAAAATATAAATATGATGTTTATTAGGAATTACTGTGTAAACTGTATTTAAAATAATGTTTGTAATGTGCAATAAACTTTTAATAAAATATTCAAGAAAAATGTTTTACGGTTTATTTATTTAAATAATGAATACTCTTTGCTAATACATTCAGTATTTGTTACGCTTAGTATTTTACTGATATTTATTCGAATTTGCGAATATGATTAACAAAAATACAATAAAGTTAGTTAAATTTCAACCAATGGAATCTTAAAGAACGTTAATAAAAACTGTATCATAAAAAGAGAGATATGTCTATCAAACTATCTAATCCAAAACTTCAGCAATATAAAATACCTCTGTTTCATTTCTATTTGTATCGGACAGACATTGGCCATTAAGGGTTTGTTCCAAACTTAATTTTTCTGTTAAAACTTATAAAATATGAATAATAGTTTATAATTATAAGTATGTCCATAATAATCTCTAAAAATTTAGACCATATCTGATAACGGAGAATTTAACATGTTAGCTAACCCTGACTATGAAAAATAATCATGAAATTAGTTTTAATATTTATTTATTTTGTATAATATAGAAACATACCCTTTGATCATTAGCTATCACAGTCTATTACGAAAGAGATATTACTCTTTGGACAATTATTTCTCTTCCATAATATGGGTAGTTTTACCCGCATTATACCCAGATCCCTAAAGCATATAGACTTAGTTGTTATACAACTATGATATATTATGGATATATTTTACAATTTGTTTTATTATGAATGAATTAACATTTTTAGATTCTAGCGACCCCATTACAGAACAAAGACAAGTAACAAAAGAATAAAATAATGTACAATAGGTTTCAATACAGCAATAATAGCATTCAATACGCAATAATTTAACTATTACATTAGGTTTTCACATTATTTTACTCGTAATTGAATTATATTTTTCTACTAAAACTTTGATGGTGTTTTTTATTTACAAAAGCCTTCTTAATTTTTTATTTTTCTGATGACTCGCTTTTATTTCCATATCCAGAATATTCCTTTATGGGTTATATCATCAGCCCCAATTTGTGATTTTATGTCGAACTCGACGTTGAGAAAGGACGCTGTTCAAATTTAGTTTTTATGTACTATATAATAGTCGAGAATTTTGATTGTTTTCCGGTCTGGAAGATCCTTATGAATCCCTTTGTTGGAATTTTCAGTCGTGGTTTCATCGGCATGTACCTGACCTTGATCATCGCTGTTAATTTCTGAGGTATGTTCGGTGACTGGCTTTATTTCTCCTTGATGATTGTAGATTATCAGTTATATTTTCAATGCCTGCGTTATCAGTACGTAACGCTTTTGTTTCAAGGACGATGTTGTCACCAGCAGTATTTAGTGGGAAATATTTTTTCATTTGTTCTTGAGATTAACACAAAAAGCGCGATTTGAATCTGTAGGTAGGTATAACCAGTATTTGTATTGACAAACACGATCCTTATGCTCTCAGAAATATTTTTTTTATCTTCTGGATGAATATAAATTTGTCGTTGGTGTTCATGATGTGAGAAAAACAACCAGGGTTATTCATTCTAGCTCGTAAAAGTGTTATTGTAAAACCCAATCTTATATTTAAATTTATCAGTTCTTTATGTGTGACAGTATAGTATAATTGGGCAAGCATTGGAAATTATGATTTGCTTGAATTTTGTAAGAAATTACCTCTTTGTAAGCGTGTTGCTTCCACACAAGAAGAGTTACATTCAACGCTGGATTTTGTTTATTATGATTGTTTCTGTAGTTGGAAGCCATCGTGAGAGAGGTGACGTAATTAAGATACAAATATGCACCAAAATATTTAATATTTTCTGTCCTGAGCTCATGTACTTACACCGCATAGAGTGAAGCGTGCGTTTGACCGAAACCCGTGCCTACTTAGTGCCGCAGATTTAATTAGGCGATTATCGTAAGTCAGGTCATTTCCGTGGTTAGGATTAATTCGTTCTCAGAGTTTATAGTGAATAATTCAGTATCATTTCTTACATATTCTGAAAGATGTTTTTTGAAAACGAATTAGTTTATTTAATCATGTGTTTCTTGCGGTTTTGGTAAGGTTATGACCGTTTTGCGGTAATTTTTGTACTGTTTCCTGTGTTATGTTATTGATATTTTACAAACAAAACAACTTATACTTTTATATTGTAGATTAAAATTATTGTTATTCTATGATTTTATTTATATTTAGTAAGTTCATATCTTAATAAGTTTAACATATCTTAACACTTGTTTTTTTGATAGGTTTTTTATTAATTTTTAATCAACACAACATTTTCTTTTACAAAATTAGAAGTACGTTCTTTATATAAAATAGAACTGTAGTTTATTATCTTAAAACTAATGTATCATCTATTTAATTACGCTGAAATATGTCAAGTAATATAAAATCCAGGACAAAATCAACGCATCATGTAAGATTTTGGGCTAAGTGAAAAAAGTTTAATTTTCATTATGTGCCAGTTCATATCTGTAACTGTAACTGTTATTCTATGTATCTAAATTTTAATAATATTTATTATATTTTAGCAAAAAATTAGAATCGTAAATTTGGTTATTGTAATTTAATTGAAAAATAAGATAAATTAGCTTAAAAACACAAAGTTTTATTTACAAAACCGGAAGGCGGCCACCTCCGTAGAGTAGTGGTAACGCGCAAGGCTAACACGCGGCAGTCCCGGATTCGATTCCCAGCCAGGGTCTGAAAATTTCACAAGTTAAAACTTACCGTAGTCGCTAAATACCGAACTGTTGATGCGACTTCAAATAAACTAAACTAAAAAAAGCAACGGTTACTTACAGTATTAAATGAAAGTTTTCCATAGCTAGTTCATATAATGGAAAATTGTATTTTGACATATTTTACTGAAAAATTAGTATTTGTTATTACAATTTCTAATTTGACGCTAAAATGATAATTATGTGATCTATAATGAATTAGTAATTCAGTAAAGAGTACATCCCCTCTTTCCTTAATTACAGCTAGCATCCGTCTCGACTTTCCTTGAATCTATTTCTGGATTTCCTCCTGGTCGATTTTCTTCCACTCTTCTTTTGCAGCATGTCACTGCTGTTGAAGATTCATTGCGTTATCTTGACGAACTATTTTTTAAGCATCACCCAAACGTGCCCAGCAGCATACAAGTCTGAGCTGTTGGCTGGCCAGATTACACTGTAAATACCTACTTCATCAAAATACTGTGAAACCATTCTTGCAGAATGAGGTCGTGCATTAACATGCATTAGAATAAATTCTTCTCCAATAAAAGGAGGAGAAGTTACTACACATTCTTCTAAACAGTCAGTTATGTAGGTGTCTGCAACTGTCATTAGGTTCTGTCCTGCACTACAACTAGGTCAGTATGGGCATTGAAAGAAATGCCACTACAGAACATTTTGGATCCCCTCCAAATTGGACTTTTGTTGAAATGTTGTATTACAAAATCTTTCTCATGGTCTTCTCCATGTCCGCTGCCGCCCATCCAAAGATAGCAACCGTGCCCTTGTCTTATTGACGTAGAAATTCTAAGACTAGAAATAAAAAAGAATACGAATTTAATGCATCACAATTAAATTAATGATATACATTTAAAATCTTTTAAAGTGCAACGTTAATTTTGTCCACTACCGTATTTTTCAAAATGTAATTAAAATGCTCAGTGTTCTAGAACTTGCTACGTACCTACTGAAGATTCAAGGTGGTAAAAACCCATTAAAATCGGTCTAATATTCACAAAAATATAACAAATTACTTAAACAATACATTTCACTCACCAAATTTTTGATTACTCGCAGTAAATAATTAATTTAATTGTTTGGTTATTAAAAATACATTTTTGTAAAAAAAAAAATATCAGCGATGAAGTTGTTATAAAAATTATGGGTGGTACATTCTTTATTAAAACACTAAAATTGAGCACTGGCAGTTACAGTAAAGAATAAGATGCATTAATAATTTAATTAGTAATATTAAAGAAGAAATGTTACACGTGTGAAGCCCAGGTGCTTATTTACTTTCATTAACCTGTTTTAATTTTACTGTATCATATGTTTAAAAACTTGATTTAATTTACATATTATGGTTTTTAAATTTATTTTATTTTTGAAGAATCAATATCCAAGAACCTTATTAAGAATTACCGATTAAAATTTAAATATATAAGCAATAATAAATTAATTATTCCAGTTAAGAAGATTTACAATTTTAATTCAAAACACTAATTCTCTTTCGATTATTTAATTTGGGTGATATTTTAAATATTTTCTTTTTTAATAAAAATCATCCATTGCCAGTAAAACGAATTGTGCATATCATTGTATTAAATCAGTGAATACAGTCTATTTTTATTTTTTTAAATTAAGAGTTTGTTTTTATCTGCAAACTATCAAAAGCGTTTTAGTCTAATTTTCCTAATAACAGAACAAATAAAAGGCTATGGTGAACTTATCTTATCTTAAAAACCTATAACTGCATTATAATAATTTTTTTTTGATCTGTTAGCAATTCAGTCAATCTTGGTGTAATTAATAGGAAATTATGAATTGTACATGCATAAAAGCATGCTTAGAAAATACCCGTTTTTAAATACTCAACATTCGTAGGACATGTTTAACATACGGAATAACGTTCTAGTAGGAAAAATTGGAAAATTCAAAAAGTCATAAAAATTTACTAATTAACAAATGAGTAGGTTTGATAGTTTTACGTGTAGTTAAGAAAATGATTTCTTTCTAAAAGATATAATAAAATATATAAATGTTATAAAATAAAAAATATAAATGTAATGACTAAAATTATTGCGTTATCTATGAAAACAATTTTGATGATTTGTCATGTATTTTTAACTCAACAATAATATAATAACAGATAGCAATAACATGGTGGTTATATTCATGTGAAATCCTAAATACCACGTCATAAATTTCATAGGAGAACATAAAATTGAACATGTAGTGTAACCACCAGTATGATATTTACAGGTGGGTATAAAGTTGAAATAAAATTAACGATTTTACGACATGACAATATCTTTATTCAGCCTACTGTTAAGGTACACGGAGAAAGAATTTATGTGCGTTTGTTTGTGGGTAGAATAAATTTCTTTACTCATTATATCCTTTTATGATACAGAACACAAATAAAATATTTTACATAATTATTTATGTCGACACCATAATATTATGTAAATCATACGTAGACCTTCTTTGCGTAATGGTATAATGTTAGATTGTAAAAGTTTTGAGTAGAAGCTTTTGGGTTGGATCAACAGGTATTCTGGCAAAAAAATTATTCGTGCAATAATCTAGTTAGTTTTTAATGTCTATCGTTGCCGCTATTGACGAAAAATATGTTACAACATTTATTTTATAAAAATAATGTTACTTTTTACTTGCTCTTGCCTATACGAATATATAGGAAGGAAAGTAGGTATTGTTTTCATGTCGATTTTCCGAAATCGAGTTTTCACCGGATCTATACGTTTACAGATCCCCTGAACCCAAAAAACATGTTTTTAGCGATTGGTCTGTGTGTGTGTCTGAGTAATTGTCTGTGTGTGTGTATAAAAAATATCTCAAGAACGGAACATCGTACGAACTTGAAACTTGAAACTTAAGTTACATACCACTACCGAACCCGACACAAACATTTTCATCAAAATCGGTCAACCGGAAGTAGTAGTTTATTCGTGTAATTTTTCACTTTTTTGCGATTTTCTCAAAAACTGGTCCAACGAATTTTTTTTTAAATCGCCTGGTTTACTCAACTTTTTATTCTCTACAAGATAGGGTAGGCGTCATGTTTGCTGAAATTCTGGGTGAGGCTGTTTTCACGTAAAAACTTAGTTTTTTTAGATTACGGCTTTAATATGCAATTTAGCGCAAAAATTTATATAATAAAAGTTGTAGAAAATTTAAAATTCTACAACTTTTATTTCAAACATTTTTTTGTATAACGCTTAGTTTAGCAGTAATTAGCAATTTTCTGATTTTTTTTCTCACGAAAACGTGAGAAAAATCGATTTTTTTAAGATTTCTGCCTAAGTATGCATTTTACGACAAAAGTTTATTATTTTATTTTATAGAAAATTAAAAGATCTACAACTTTTATTTAAAGCATTTTTCTCTACAGAGCCTTGTTTAACGTGAAAGAGTGATTTTCCGTATTTTTAAGCCAAACAGGTCGATTTTCATTTTCCGTCTTTCACTCGTGATTAAAATAAGGTTATGTTTATTGAGGTTAGTGTTTTGTTTATTTCTAATGTTTTATTACTAATTTTAGGTTATATTGTTAATCATTTGTATTGGCAAGAGAAAGTTGTGTGAGTGTTTCACACCAGATTTTTAGTTTTTATTTTACTTTTTCCTGTATAGCTAATAAAACTAGTGAATGGTATGGAATAAAAAAAAATAAAAAAAAACAAATGACTAAGGCTTCAAGAAGAACACCATTTAATAGTAAGACTCCAAAGAAACTTTAAAATTTGACTGCTAAATTATCTGTTTTTTTAACCCTAATGTGTTTACGTTGCAATATGTTTAAATTAGAACAATAAGCAACCCCATGATCCTATGTATTACATACAAATAAAGGTTCAGGCCGACCATTCCTGAGAAAGTATGTTTAATTGAACCTCAACGACATAAGTACACCGGTAATGAATGTGTACTATTCAAATTTCGTATAAAAGTAACTAATTTATTAGGATTTTAAACTCGGAACCTCCGTTTCCGTACATCAGCTGTCAAACAGCTGACTCGCGGTGACGACTACTTACTAGACCAACCCGGAAAGTTTAAATTAAAATTAATGATTAGAATAATTTTGCATCAACGACATCTACCGTGCCTGAGTGGGATTCGAACCCAGTACCATCTTTGTTATATGGCTCTGAGACATGGACAACGAATAAGAGGCACCTTAGCAAAATACAAGCTTCAGAAATGAGATTCCTCAGGTCCGTTAAAGGTTGTACATTGCTGGACAGGTTGTACAACGAAGATGTTCGCAAGGATCTGGCAGTATTTAAACTAGAAGACAAGATCTTTGAAAATAGACAACGGTGGATGGAACATCTGGAAAGGATGAATGATGAAAGAATTCCCAAAAAAGTTTGGCAATATAAGCCAGTTGGTCGAAGAGATGTTGGAAGACCCAGGAAGCGATGGTCATGTAACAACATTTAACAAATAAACCCTTTGAGATCGGAACAGGCGTTTCGCCTATGCCCTGAAGGAAGAAGAAGAAGAAGAAGAAGAAGATTAGAATAATATAATTTTTTATATTACATACAAAAACCTATTGCCTATTGATTTCCCTTCTCCAGGAATTTCACAAACGTCGAGGTGGTTACCAGGTAGGTTATTGGATGACATATTATTTTATGTACAAGTCGTATAAAATTTATGTACAAGTTGTGTATAAGTCGGTAAAGGTTGTGTAACATTGTTGTTTCTTAAAGTTCTTAGGAAAGTGTCATTTTTGTATGGTATTTGTAGATGATTATATGACAAAGCATCTACAATTTGTCTTAATGTTGTAGACTGAAATCTTTAAATTTCGTTTACCATTCGGTTTCCAATGGCCAATGGTTTCCACCATTTAGTTTTACCAATGGTTGTTTTTACAATTGATGGCTTTGGATAGCCATGTTCACGGCTGGCATATATCCGGGGAGAGTTTAGAAATGGCTTATAAACTGTCAATTTTAGGTTGATAGGAAATTTAAATCGTCATGAAAGTAGAGGGTTTAATTTTCTTCGTCTGTCTCTAATTTCGCTTTGTCTGATATTTAAGTGATCTATGAAAGTCGTCTGTCTAGGTGTAATACAAGGTGAAAAGCTTTCTCAGATTGTGAAAACTGTTGACCGTAAAGACAAACAGAAGGATATATTCCTAGTCGTAAAGTATAATGTGGTGTGTAATTTTGTTCATGATTATCTTAATACTTCGGTTAGTGAACAAAGTTTCTAAAATGGGAAAGATTTTTGAACATACAGTAATTATTAAAAGAAAATTTGTTAAATAATTTGTATACGTTACAAACGTTAGTTCATTTATCCGCTTATTATTAGTAGTCACGTACTCCAGAAAAATGTTTAGCAGAATGAACAAAAAAAACTGTTTAAGCTTTTTATAAAGAACAATTTCAAGAGTACTAATGAAAAGTTTCAAGGACTTTTACAAGTTAAGTTTTTTATTTTATAATTTATTCTGGATAGCTTTGTAGCCTATACAATGCGTTCATAACTCTGCCAAAATTTCAGACAAAATAATTTTTTCGTACTGAATTTTTAATAAGTAAAATCAATTTTTCCATGATCGGATGTTCCTGTTAGCATCCAATTCCACGCTGAAGTACGTGTCACCTTATCTATCCAACGATAAGAAATTGTTGAGAGCGATTTGCTATTAAATCTGAACGAAATTTTGTAGTTTGACTACGTGCACATACTAGATAACATCACGCTGTCCTAGGTATTCACTAACTTCCTTACAGATAGTGTGTGGTAGTGTGTAACTCACACACTATCTGTAAGGATAGTTTATAGGTGTCTTGGAAATTAATATTTTTGCACATGAAACTTCAAGTGAAAAATTCCTCCACATTATTAAGGTAAACTTCAAATTTTCGGTAAAAGTACCGAATCAATTTACAGTTTAAGAATCGGTTTCATTTCTAAGTAGATGGAAAAATATCATAAATATAACGTTCTTTCTTATTTTGTTAAAATTGTTCGTAATGATTCTGATACTTATTTCAACTAACATAAACTGTCGGTTTAACTAGTTTCTAAGACAAAACTTCTTACTCTTCTTTTAATACAAATTTAAATTGATATTAATCTCACCATTTGTTGTCATGTCCATGGCAACTAAAACCTAAAATAACTAAACTAAATCTACAGATGAATCGCACCCACATACAAATCAAATTATCTTGAAAATCTTTTTGTTTAAGAGTCATTAATTTTGCCCATTTGGCAGGTTATGGCTTGCAAATAACAGGCAGGTGGAATGTTATATTATTTGTTTTCGATCTGCTAGTTCAAGGGCTACAAAAAATACTTCTGTTTCTTATTACATGGTCAGCTAACTTTATGACTGAAGCATTTAACAACAAAAGAAGTGTAAAAGACACTAGTCAGAGTTGCCTTCTCTGAGGGTAATGAATTTCATTATACAGCCACACCCTTTTCTGAATGAAGTGAAGCTGTCATTTTCAGGGTGGAAAGTACGTATGCAGAGGGAGCATGCTTATAACCATACTTTTCCACTAAGTGAGGAAGGCAGTTGTAAACCACCTCACTCCTCGTTTTACTCTAGAGGCTCAAATCACCCTTTCGGCTGATGACCAAAACTACAAAAGGTTATTAATTACAATTCTTAGTCAGTAATATGAGCATAAAAATTGCCTACTAATAATACTTTAAAATTGTTTTCATACAATTTTTTGTGCACATCAGAACTACCTAATTATAATTCATTTAATAACAGCCTTGCAACATATTCAAAATAAAGTAATGAGTGTGTCAACTTCTATCTCAAATTATACGGTATAGTAAAGACAAAGTATAAAAAACAACATTTTTTTTACATTAGTTTGAACCATAATCTTGTCCTTCAATTTTTACGGATAACAGTGAAGTATGTATATCTAGAAAGCCTGTAACGACAAAAAAATGTAAATCTTCTAAAAACATTAATTCATTTAAAACTTTTAGCCAGTATCGTTTATTTTATTTTTTATTGTTTAGATCTCTTTGTTTAATAAACGTAAATCATTTACAGCCGGACATTTTTCTTTCACAAGCAGTTTGATATTGAGTAAGATAATGTATGTAGCAAAAGAGCAAGTCAGAACAGAGCAACTCTGTTCAGTTCCAGGGTCATATACTAAGATGACGGCTAAAAATAGGTCGACATCAAGCAGGTGCAAACCAAAAGCCGGACGAGATTTTGGGATAAGTGATGTAAGGTAGAAAACGCTGATGGGTATTAGGCGAGAGGAAGGGTAGAAATCTGGTCAGACAACTCGTTAGAGGTAGTACACTTACCACCTGCCGTCGAGTGCCGCCGCCGCCACCGATCTGTTCCAACCTCACTTCAATCTCACCCAACTCTTTATGTAGTAAAAACTTACGGTTAGAATATCAGTTCACATTCCATTTTTCAATTCATACGTCGATTACAAATTTGCATAATAACCCTGAAACTTGCCTGATTAAAATATTAATAGCAAATAATTGTGACAGGCTAAGAAGATTAAACATGCTTCTTCGACTTTAATTACTATTTACGAAGGTTAATACCCACAAGAAGAAAACAAAGGTTTCCATATCATGTAAATAATATAGGGGTTTTATGTTATTGTTCCAAATACATGCAACAAAAATTCTGCAATGTTGTCGAGAATCTAGTGATCCTTCTACTACCTAAAAAGAAGTTATATCTTCTTCATCCTTTACTTAGAATATTAAAGCATTGAAAATAATGTTAAAGTATTATGCAAAAGAATTTGTACATTCAAACTATTAGCTACTTCTACATTAATTAAAACATCTTAACATCTTACCGTCTAGTTTCTGAATAACTTAATGTTTCAAGCAAAACTAAACTGAAATTAACTTATAAAAATGGTTATGAATATTATTTATCTTGTACATCTGGTTGAAAAAGATTTAGTTGCTGAATCCCAATAATTTTATTCAAAAATTACAATCCACTTTTATAAGAAAACTGTTTTTTTTTTAAATATTTTTACAGTCCTTATGTAACATTTAGACTACTGAATTAAAATTTAGGTATCCCTTGGGCGAATTCAGGTAACAGGGAATTTTAGCTTAGGCACTGAAAAATAAATATGTACCTAATGATTGTACTGTGTATTTTTTAAAAAATTAACCGAGAGTATTCTCTGACATCATATAACTATGGTTTTGTTAAATTATTTTAACTTTCGAACGTGCAATTTTACTTTTCAATCTTCAACACACAAAGAAAAGTTTGTTAGTCTCCAGTACACCAATAAATTAGGTATACAATCATACATTTTTAAGAATTAGATGGTACTCGTACTCTCTTGGAATATTTTACGAAAAAATATTTAAATTTTATTCTTTTGGTTCTTGCGGACTGAGCAAAAACGGAAATAAAAATTTGTGACAAGCGTTCTTACGAATAAAACAATTATTCACAAATGTATGAATGAATAAAGTGAGTCAAAGGAAAAAGGCGGGAGAATTGCGAACTAGAGGAAGAAAACTTTTTGTTTTGCGCAATCAAATTAAATTAATTTTTTACAAATTTTTTTCAAAGACAGGAAGGTTAGTGACACAAAATAAATATTTTTTATAAAATCTAAATATTTTTTATGAAATCATTGCCATCGCGAGTAAAACGACGGCGAATTGTACGTCATTCATTTCTATCAGCAAGAGAGTATGAGAGAATCGGTAAATACCGTAACTATACATTTGTAATCGAAAAAGTTGCATTTTATATTTTGAAGTTGTAATGAAAACTAGTCGGCTTAAATTAATTTTTTACAAATTTTTTTCAAAGACAGGAAAGGTTAGTGACACTAAATATTTTTTATGAAATCATTGCCATCGCGAGTAAAACGACGGCGAATTGTACGTCATTCATTTCTATCAGCAAGATAGTATGAAAGAATCGGTAAATACCGTAACTATACATTTGTAATCGAAAAAGTTGCATTTTATATTTTAAAGTTGTAATGAAAACTAGTCGGCTTAGTAATATTATGGCAAACAGTCAGACCTCATTGTCTCCTCGACTAATTATCAATAGAATACCTAAACATAGAGGAACATACATGGAATAGAGGAACATTTTAATAATAATGTTTTCAATAGGGCTAAAATTTTAGACCACATAATATTAGTAGGCTTTTTTCTGTTTATTTTTATTTTTTCTTCCATCCATTCAAATTCTGCTTTTGTTCTTCGTAAAAGCCCTTAGTCTGTAAACCGTTGTTTGAAATCTATTTATCCGTTGTTTTCTCAATTCTCTATGTTGTAGAATATCATGCAGGGATGATAAAAGGTTGACATAGAACATCACGGTTTAGGATTCTTCAAAACTGATAAGGAGTGAATTTGGTTACGAGCATTCGACCAAACTCAAGTGGTCCCAAGAAGATTATATTTCATTATATGGTCAGGAAGGGTAAGTGGAAGGGCACTCATTTGTCCGAGGACCGGGAAATAGGTCCTGAAGGCGGAGGAATCCAGAATGGATCAACGGCATATGGATGCGGAAGGCCCCGGGAAACCACCGCATTATCGATCCCTAGTATAGTCATCATGGAGACGTTTGATTCTAAATATTCCGGAGTGTCGAGTCCCCCAATCGGGTCTCCGGGGGGGACAGCCTTGAACGTTTTTATGAGGAGAAATACTGAAGTGAAGTTTGCAACATGGAACGTTAGGAGCATGTTTGAAGCAGGAAAACTGGTAAATGCCACGAGAGAGATGGATAGGATGGGAGTGGACATTCTGGGGGTCAGTGAGATGCGCTGGCCAGGCAATGGTAAGTGTAACAGTGGCCACCACACCGTGTACTACTCTGGAAACGAAGAGGTGCAACATCGCCATGGAGTAGGTGTAATTGTGTCAAAGAAAGTGAACATTGCCATCAAAAATTTCATCCCTCTTTCAGACCGAGTAATGCTGCTCCAGATACATGCTAAACCAATCGACATAAACATAATTCAAGTTTATGCGCCAACAACAGATGCTGATGAAGCAAGCATAGAGACATTCTATGAGGAAGTTGCTTTGGCCCTGAGATCAACTAAGGCTTATGACATCAATATCATAATGGGCGACTTCAATGCTAAGATTGGTCAAGGGATAGTGGAGGGAGTGGTAGGTGAATTTGGTCTAGGAAAACGGAATGAGCGAGGCAACAAACTGGTGGAGTTTTGCCAGGAAAACTATCTGGTTGTCATGAATACGTGTTTCAAATTACCACGTAGAAGGTTATACACATGGAAGTCACCTCAGGATAAGGCTGATAATATAGTTCGAAACCAAATAGATTATGTCTTAGTAAATAAGCGTTTCAGAAACAGCATTGTTTCTGTCCGGACTTATCCAGGTGCTGACATAGCATCAGACCACAATCCACTAGTGGGAAACCTGAGAGTCAGATTGCATGCAGTACAAAAGCATTCAGTGAAAACTAGGATAGATGTGACTAAGTTGAAACAGGTTAATCTCAGAGAGAGTGTTCGCCAGGAATTGATTAGGGGATTTAGGAAGATGGACGAGAATGCAGAGATTGACTCTCAGTGGTTAGTGATAAAGGAGACACTCTTAACAACAAAAAAGCAACTGGAAGCAGACAAGAAAACTCGACATAAAGTATGGATGACAAAGGAAATTCTTGATCTAATGGATCAAAGAAGAGAAAGCAAGGGACAAGATCGAGGAAGGTATATTGCATTGCAGAGAGGGATACGTTCTAAAATAAGAGTAGCTAAAGAAAAGTGGATGAATGAAAGGTGTCAGGAGATTGAGGAGTTCCAGAGCAAACATGACAATTTCAATCTGCACAGGAAAATTGATGAATTGGCGAACAGACGACCTAAGAGGAACACTGGTGTTTTGCTGGATGAAGACGGTAACTTGATCTCCTCTACCTCTGATCAATTGAAAATTTGGGAGAGATACTTGGAAGGACTCTTTGAAGACAATCGTACAGAAGAGCATGGTGTTACCACAACAGATACAGGTCCAAGTATCCTTAGAAAGGAGGTGAGAAATGTCATTAACAAAATGAAGCCTGGAAAGGCTCCAGGACCAGATGAAGTTAATGCAGAACTTCTGAAGACCTTGGATGAGGAGGAGCTTGGAACTCTGACATCTTTGTTCAACAGGATATATCAGACTGGTATCATTCCCAAGGACTGGCTTAAATCGACATTCATTCCACTGCCAAAGAAGACAAATGCCAAACGTTGTGAAGAGTATCGCACAATTAGTTTGATGAGTCACATACTTAAGCTTTTCTTAAAGATAATACATGATCGGGTTTTTCGAAAATGTGAGGAGGTTATGACCGAGACTCAATTTGGATTTCGTGGAGGACTTGGTACTAGAGATGCACTGTTTGCTATACAGGTTCTCACTCAGAGGTGTCAGGATGTCGACAGAGATGTATTCATGTGCTTCATTGATTATGAGAAGGCGTTTGACCGAGTGCAGCATGCTAAAATGTTGGAAATCTTGCAGCGGGTGGGTCTTGATGGACGTGACATTCGAGTAATTGCAAATTTATATTGGAGTCAACGTGCAAACATAAAAATTGGCGATGACGGGTCGGAGGAGATCCTAATTCGGCGGGGAGTTCGTCAGGGGTGTGTATTGTCTCCAATGCTCTTCAACCTTTATTCGGAGGCCATCTTGTCAGAGGCCCTGGAGGGATGTGGACGTGGCATCAGGGTAAATGGTTTGGAAATCAACAACCTGCGATATGCAGATGACACAGTCCTGATGGCTGGAAGTGCTGAGGATCTGCAGACATTGTTGGACCATGTGAATTTAGTCAGCAACGCTTATGGTTTGAGAATGAATATCCACAAGACAAAGTTCCTGGTTGTCAGTAGACATGAGGTAAATGCTGTCCTTTCGGTTGATGGTAGTGTGGTTGAGCGAGTCAAGTTCTATAAGTATCTTGGGTGTCTCTTAAATGAGAGATGGGACTTTAGTCAGGAGATCAGGGCCCGCATTGAACAGGCAAGAGCTGTATTCATAAAAATGAAAAATTTGCTTTGCAATAGAGAACTCAACCTCAATACAAGACTTCGCATACTCAGATGTTATGTAATTCCTGTACTCATTTATGGTCATGAGGGATGGATATTGACTAAGTCCTTGGAAAGGAAATTGGAGGCGTTTGAGATGTGGACTTACCGGCGGATGCTCCGCATCTCATGGAAGGATAAAATTAAAAATGGGGAAGTTCTAAGCCGTTTGAATAAAAATACAGAACTTCTTTTCAATATCAAAAGATGGAAACTCCAATATTTTGGCCATATAGTACGGAATAAAAAATACCACCTACTGCAGTGCATCATGGAAGGCAAAATTGAGGGTAAACGAAGACCGGGGAGAAGGAGAATTTCTTGGATGGGGAACCTGCGGGGGTGGTTTGGGACCACCTCAGTTCAACTCTTCAGAGCGGCTGGTTCCAAGGTTAGAATCATGATGATGATCGCCAATCTCCGACGCGGAGCAGGCATATAGAAGAAGAAGAAGATATGGTCAGGAGGCTTCTGCATTAATAAAAATATTTAAAGACTAATATATTATATATATTTTATAAATTGATCTCCACATTTATTTCCGAAGTAATAATAATATAAAGTTTATAGTGAAAATCATATTATTTTAAAATAATGCGATAAATTGGTTTAATAAATTCTGTTTAATAAATAAAAATTAAATTAGGTTTAGATTTCTGTTATTTTAAATGTCTGATAAGCTGTGTTACATCGGAAACGATTCTTATCTGCATAATTCAACCAGCTCTAAATTACTTTAAAAGAAAATAATAAAGAATTCTCGGTAAGAGTAACGTAAAAGTTAGATGCTATGAGCTGAAGAGAAATTTAAACAAAAAAATAAAAAGAAAGCATAATGTTTAAAGAAATGTTCAAAGCATGAAACTAGAGTACTAACGCGTAAAGTATAAAGGGAAAGGAATATATGTTACACTACAATATAAAATAAAACAATAAAGAAATAATGTATAACATAATACATAAATTTAATTTTATAAAAGCATTTACTTTACAAAAGAGTCTTGACGAGTAAAACGCCAAACGTCTTGCTCAGTCAAAAGGAGCAGGATAGTAATACACATTTATACAGATGTTCGTAAAATATATACAGATCACTAGCATCTTCTAGGAAGGAACCTAATTAATTCCAGTTAACTTACGTAATTGATTTTGCCAAGGGTATATTTCGAGAGGTAACCAAACACTTCTGCGCTGCGCTTTGTGTTCTGCACTGACTTAACTTTCAGTGTAACTCCAATACCTACCTATCTCCAAGCTATATAGATACTTCTCTCTTATAATTAAGTATTGAAAAGGAGATGTACACGAGCCCAGTCTATACTGTACAGTTTCAGACATGAATTCTTTTCTAAAAGTTTTTAAAAAAGTAAAGTGAGAAAATATAAGAAAAAACTGATTTCATCTTTTATACTACAGACTAAAATTTACATACTTTCATCTAAGGCAAACTGTTTTTGAGAGAAAGATAATTTAAATCGACAAAACAAAATAAAAAAATACTTCTAAAATTTAAGGTTTTTACTGCAACCATAATTGTTTGTATTAAAAAATACTAATGGCACCTGTTGTACAATATTTGACTGAATAAACAAACAAGGTGATAAATTTCTTTTGATACATTATACAATTTTTAAGATTTTACGATAATAAGTCGTACACGAATAGGATAAAATACCTTTGCTCTACTTTTTAAAGAAAATTCTACAGTATTTATGAATAAATAACAAAAGGTTAAAAGCTCATGCTAATGCTCAAGAGCATCTGCTCAGAACAAATGCTTTAATTCATTTTTGTATTAATAAAACAAGCAAAATAAAATTGTTGATAAAATTCTGGGAAAAATTGTAGCATGCTTATCGGTAGACTCACGTTTAAATATGGCACAGGTCAATACGTAAGATAAAACGTAGTATTTGCGACTCATTTATTCAAAAGATTCACTTTTTATAGTTATATATTAGTAAAACTATGATCTAAATCGGTCAGTACGGTTTCCCAATAGAACAATCACCAAACAGTTGATTTTAAATGAAATAAAATGTGTACGGCATATTTTCATACGTTACAAAATTTATTTCATCCTCCATCGTACAAAAGTTACACCCCAACGTCGTCGCTAATGACCGTTGTAGTTGAAGCGACGTTAAATAAATGAATGAATGAATGAATAATAAAATATGTATAAAACCTTTAGTTATGAAGAACAATAAATAAAGGATGTTCATACAAAAAAAAAACAAATAAAGCAGGGCCTTACCTTCACTCATAAGCTACCTTCGACTCATAAGCTTCATCTTCTCGTTCAAGACCATTTTTGAAGTCCACCTCTGTCATACGCACATTTACGAAAGGTCTTTAACTTTACCAAATTTCTTAAAAATACGAATATGATCACACTGTAAATTAGCGATGTAAAGTAGCATAGAAAATTTCTGACCCGAGCACTTTAATTGATGGAGTTGCCAGCCTACTGCAGGTATTGATGCTAAATTCTTATTCATTATTTTTGACTATTATAACTCTAATACGGAAAACAATAATCTTCAGATGACGGAAAATTAGTACTAGAGTAAAAGTCTGAGTATAAGGTGTTTAAAAACTACTAAACTCGTTTTTATCTAACGTAATATATTACAATACCTAATATTAAATTAATGAATATTATCATTTTAAATAACAGTATTAAAAACTACAATAAAACCTATCATTAATAACTTTATAATAAATGTTAAAAATGATTCCCAGTGACCCGAATGTAGTCACAAATATAGTAATAAAGAATGTAGTTACGTTCACCCTCGTTTTGTAAAATTTTTAGCCACTTTCAATAATTTTTGATTATCAATGTTAGAAATTTCAAGTTCAATATTTGCTTCAATTTGTGATATGTATAAGCATTGTTTTTTAAAATGACACTTTTATAAGACCCGAACAAGAAACATTCTAGTGGTGTAAAAATTAACCCATATTCGTCTTTGAAAAACGACGTCGTTGATACATTAAAGAGAAATGATACAGAAATAGTACTGTTGCACAAGATCGCCATTTAAATTGCTACAAGCTGTTAACCTTGAATACCGTTTTGCTAACTGACGTGTAAGGAGACATGTAATTTACAGGTACCTATGCGATACTTCTACTTTCTTAATAATATGGTTGCGTCATTTTTAAACGTCCGTTACATTCATAGATAGGTTTCGGACGTAGTCAGAGTATATTTTCTGACAGTGTGACCAAAACAGATATGATTACCAATCCCGTAGTGGAAGAAGAAGAAGATGAAAAAGAAAAAATATTCTTTTAGTTTTAGTTGAATCTATGTGTAGGTTATTTTGTTTAAGTCATCAGCCGAAAGGCTAGTTGAACCTGTGGAGGCTTTACTACTTAAACAAGGAGTAATATGGTTTACCATTCCCTTCTTCACTGAGGGGAAAAGTATGCTTATCATCATGCCGAGCCCTCTGAAAAGCATCTACTTTCCACCCTTCAGATGACACTTTCACTTCATTCACCACAGAGTCTGGCGGTATAATGAAAATTAAATCATTAATCTTAGGGGAGTTAACTGTGACTAGTGTCTTTTACACCTCTGTCGCTTCTGTCTTGAATACTATAGTCATATTATATGCTGATGTGATTTTTTTGTAGCCCTGGAACTAGCAGATCGATTGCAAATAATTTAACACTCCATCTGCCTGTTGCGGGCATATGGATGGTTTATTGTCAATTATATTATGAAAATGTTGATGATTCAGTTGTTGTACAGTATCTTATCACTTTGAAGTATACGAGGTGTGGCTATTAAGTAACGAGGCTGACGTTGTAAAAAATTTAATTTTCATTTTATACAAAATTACTTATTGTCACTTTCAATATACACTCCTCTATCTCTACATTGCTCCATGCAAATTTTCCATTGTTGGAAACAGTGCAGGAAGTCATCTTCTGTCAGCTTCTTCAGGACACGTGCCGCTTTCTCTTTTACAACTTTCACAGACTCAAATCTTGTCCTTCTAAATGCAGATTAGGGAACAGGTAGAAAATAGTAACATGTGATAAAACGTGGTTTTTAGTTATGATCCGGAAACGAAGCGCCAATCCATGCACTGGAAGAGCCGAAATTCACTGAGAGCCAAAGAAGCTCGAATGAGCAAGTCAAAATTTAAAGCAATGATGATTGTTATTTTTTTTTGAAATCCATAAGATTGTGTAGCCTACCTTCACTGGGTTCCTGAAGGACAAATAATTAATCAATATTACTACCTTGAGGTACTTTCTAAACTACGTCAAAGAGTAAGAAAAAACGCCCCAAAACGTGAATGGACAAATCATAGGTTCTCTACCAAGACAATGCGCCAGCTCATTCCGCGTTATCTGTCAAACGGTTCCTAACCAAGTACAGCATCTCAGTGTTAGAACATCCACCTTCTTCACCAGATTTTGCACCATGTGACTCTTACCTGTTTCCTAAGGTGAAATCTGCATTAAAAGGGACAAGATTTGAGTCTGTGGAAGCTGTAAAAGAGAAAGCGGCACGTGTCCTGAAGAAGCTGACAGAATAAATGACTTCCAGACTTCCAGCACTTTTTCCAACAATGGAAAGTTCGCATGGAGCGTTTTGAGATAGAGCAGGAGTGTATATTGAAAGTGGCAATAAGTGATTTTGTATAAAATTTAAAATTAAAGTTTTTACAACGTCTGTTTCGTTATTTAATAGCCACACCCCGTATGCCAAGATACGAGTATATTTTAGACTCTAACCTAGAATCGATAAAACCAACTTCCGCATTAAAGGATACAATGATATACCTACACAATAGAGACTGTCTTGAAACAGGATTATTAGATAAATAATCAAACTGTTAAGATTTTTCAAAATTTAACCGCATTAGCAATCCATCTTTATCTAGATCGTTGCTATTAATTAGCGGTACATAGACATTGGCAATACA
Organism: Catonia carolina; assembly: GCA_035578175.1. Classification (NCBI taxonomy): domain Eukaryota; kingdom Metazoa; phylum Arthropoda; class Insecta; order Hemiptera; family Achilidae; genus Catonia; species Catonia carolina. The sequence continues at coordinate 92,156,699 of JAQMRL010000002.1, forward strand.
TGGTTATGTACCGTGTATCTGTGTAACATTTATTATTCCCTTAACGTCTCGTGCTCATTGACCGAATCATCATTTCAATGTTCATTTTGGTCTTCTATACAGAAACATAATAGTCATGAGCGAATAGACCAACCTGATCAAACTTAAAAAAAAGTTTCATTTTACTATATTTTGAAGGATCATCATGAACTTTCTGTAGAAGAAGAAATGGCCTGAACCCTTCCAAAGTGTAAATATAACGTGAACAGTTTTTCAACATAAATTTTCATTTTTCAACGTTATGGAAAATTTAGTTTCAAGATTATGTGTCTTAAATTCAGAGTTACTGTAAAATATCCTATATATCCTAACTAAACGACTTTGTTGAAAAACGTATGGATATAGGCAGGCACACAAGCAAAATTTGTTTGAGTTATTTATTTGTATTTTAATGAAATTTCATTTAAAACAAATCATCATCAGTTAAGTAAATTAAATAAAAACCAGTTTTAAAATTTTATTTCATATAATTCAGCCGCTTTTTCGGATTCCAATAACAGATAATCTGCTTTAGTTGGCGCCAAGACATAAAATTTACAAATAACCGGAAGTAATTACAGCTTTAGGTTTTAAATATACTTTTAACGGTTCCATTTTTTAAATATAAAAAAGTATTTTGCAACTACTCAACATCAAAATAATAATATAAAATTGCTTTATTAAAATTCTTGCAAATTATTAACAGGGTAAAAGGTTTCTTCTGTAAATAATGGTCTTACATTACCACAACACGCGACATAGCCTGAGACTTTTAAATCCTTCAAACAAATTTGAATTCCTCAGCAAAAAGTTTTTTGGTCGAAGAAAAATAATAAATAACATTAATTTGGATCATTAAAAAACAAATTTGGCTTTAGTTGTACCAAACTTACTCTGATTAATGTCAACGATTACTGGATATTATTGAATCCTGTTTTGTAACTCATGTAACGATGAGAAATGAAATGTGTCCATAAAAGAAACCACCACATACATAGTAGATTGCATGCATCTTGTATTAACACACTCATTTCTAAAATAATATCCCAAATCGCCCACTTAATAATATTTCCCCCCTAAAATCTACTATTCATACGAAATATATTGATGTTTTTATGTGGATCAGCTGGTGAAATTAGCTAACTAGAAGTTCGCTGGCGATATTTTTAACTCTCATTTTCTAAAATAACATAAAAATGTATAAATCACATAAATGTACGATTATAAATTTTAATGAACGTTAATGCAAAAAATAAATTAATGTAAACAAGTGATGGAAAGCATCCACTTCCGCCTACAGTTTAGTTTATTGATAACTGTGATTCTAAACTATTTGGGCTAATTAATTGTACTATTTATTACACCTTTATAGCTTTATGATAATAACATTCCATCTAATGTAAATTTAGTTAATGACGTTGGTATCACCAAACGAACGGTTATAGAATGAGCTTATTATATTTATTGGTTGATAACCAATCTACAAAAAATAGTTCTGTTTCTTATCACATGGTCAGTCAATAAGACTGAAACATTTAAAAACAGAAGCCGTAGAGGTATAAAAAAACTAGTCAGAGTTATATCCTCTGAGAGTAGTGAATTTCATAATACATTCAGGCTCCGTGGTGAATAAAGTGAAGGTGTCATTTGCAGGGTGGAAAGTAGATGCTTTTCAGAGGGCTTATATGCTGATAAGCATACTTCTTCACTGAGTAAGGAAGTCACTGGTAAACAATCTTATTTCTCGTTTTACTTAGTAAAGCCTGTAGAGGTTTAAACCAGCCTTTCAGCTGATGACCTCAACCACAACAACCAATCTAGTCACATCCTCTTTTTGGTAGTTAGGTCCTTCCATTCTATCTGTAAGCTGTTATTTGTAACGACTTCCATTTATATTTCCCCGTAAATGAAACATGCTGTGGCAGTCTTGAGCTCTTACTTTCTTATTGACGATGTGGACCAGCTATAGGGTACGCATAACAAAGGAAGTGCTTGCGTTTTGACGATTTTTTTGAACGAATACAAACTTCTCTCCTTGAATCTTCCAACTCTAGAATACAGTCATGTTTGGGGGATGTAATCAATTCTTACAATATTTTATATTCAATAGTTTCTTGTCAATTCAATTTCCATTTTCTAATGAGGGACCTTGAAAGTAGGACTCGCAGCCACACAGCTCCTAAAGGACACCATTAGCGCAATCAAGATAAAGAATGCCTCCTCACTGCCTGTGGTCAATCTTTGCAATCTTCCCTACAGTATTCTCAGTGCTCTTTCATTGAATGTCTTAAGTGAAGTAATGTAATTGTATTTGTTTGTTGGCTAAGTTTAAAAAGTGATTGTGTAAATAAATTGTAACGAAATTAAGGAGGTTTGTTATTTATTATACTCAGATCCCGAAAAATTCAGGCTTAGGTGTACATTGCTTTAATTCAAAAACTATGTTTTCTTAGAGTTGAACAGCCATATATGGTTGGCAACATTACTTTACTACAAAGATTTTTGTAGATATACTAGATTACAAAAAGATGATTTCCGGAAGCAAAATTAATTCTTTGGAGAGTTTCAAAAATGGACACAAATTGATTTTCAAAATTTAACACTGGTACGGAGTTTGAAACATGCGCTTTCAAATGATATAAAATTTTTTCAATGACAACTAGAAAATATTTCTCTTTAATTGATAAAAATCATTTCGTAATTAAATATATTATATAATATTAGTAAAACTTATCTATATAATATATATATTAATAAAATTAATATTATATATTAATATATTTTATAATAACGAAATATTTTATATCAGATTTCTCAACATTGATAAACGACATTTTCACCAAATTTTCAAGGATTGTTCGTTGTATCAAATGTTAGTTCATTTCGGATGGTAAATAGAGGAAGTACAATACTTTCTTCCCTTTTTCCGATTTTTTCTTGCGGGTTTTAGGCATTTTTTAATTGAAAAAATCTAGTTTCACTCCGATCAATAAAAACCACTGTAAAGAACTCAATAGAAGACAGATCTAAAAAATAAAAAGAAGTGGGTGTCCAATATCTTACAGGTTATGGATGCTAAAATGTGGAAAAAGTTAAAACTGAGGTAGATACAAAATCGGACTTTCTTAAATCAATCATGATATTCTGTAGGTTTATGAGATTAGCTCGCACAAATTTTTATTACTTCTTTCATAAGTTTTTTGGAACTGCTGATAGGAGTTATGAATACAAAATTGCCTCTGCGCAAATGTATCTAACATAGTTTACGAATGTAACGTATAGATATCCTGATGGAAAATTATTTTTTCTTTAATGTACTAAACATATGAGTTAATAGCCTAGTTTCAAAGATGGGCAACTCCGTTCTTAACTTTTTCGGGAGAAGGGAAAAATTGCTTTACAAAATTTCTAGTTTATCTACAAGTCTTCTTTTTCACTGTGTTATTGTCATCATGCAGTTAATATTTACTGAAATATTTTCATTTTATTTCTTATCGTTAAAAAGAAAATCACAAGTAAAATATGGATTTGGCCACTTTTGTAATGAAGAATATTGGAGTTGGCTGTTTTTGTAACTAAAATGCTTAAGGGGAAAGTCTACCTTTATTTTATACCAAAAAATTCCAAATTAATATCTCCATTCATTTCTTAAAAAGGTAGTGTAATTTGTTTTATCATCGGTAGATGCTAAGTAACAGTATAAAGATAAATATAAATGGGTGTCATAGCAGTGAAACATGTTTTTTATAGTTTTCCACAAATTATAATTTTGCGTTTAGTTTAAATGCTAGAATGAACATAACTTTTGATTTAAAGAAGCTGGAGCTGTATTTTTTCTTTAAATTGTTCACATTTTCACATTCTGTGATCTGATAGAGACTTATCAACAGTTACCTTTATGTAGAAGTTTTAAAATTACCTCAATTACATAAAAATGAAGTAAATTTTTGCTTACTAAGTAAAAATATTATTTTGGTACCTTACAAAAATCTTCTTTTTGATCACAGAGCAGAATTGTGTCTTTAATTTGACATAATTTTATATAAATTTGATTAAATAATCAAAATGATATGTTCGTTCTAAGATTGCGCTCAAATCCGCCATTTTGGTTTATTGTAGGAGTTTAGGTAAATATTTTCATACCTAGAATACTTTTTGAAATTCTGTCACACATACTGTTATATTTCGTTAAAAAGTTAATTGCTTCTGATTTTAGTAAAAAATTAAAAATTAAGGTAGACTCTCCCCTTAATAACCATTCTTCTGGTTTGGCTGCTCTTTTTCTGCTGTTATTTTCAGGTGTTTCTTCGACGTTTATCTCCATCTTTCAAAATTAAATATTTATTTTTAATTATTCTTTTTAACTAATCAACGCAGTTTTCTATCAGGACAACATTAAGATATAACACATTCGAAAAACCATCACTAGCAGTTCCCATGCGGATTTGCAATAGTCACATGACGGAACCAGCATTTTGATTGGTTCTCTTTCAGGTTGACAAATTTTGTTACCAAGCTACTTTAGAATTAGTTAGTTTTGTAATTAAGGTTAATTTTCAAATGATAATTTTAAATTGACTGGGCAGTTTTTGACAAAAAGTAACCTCATATTTGATTTCCTTGGTCAATTTACTATAAGAATCAATCAAAATCTCTATTTGGAAAAAAATAGAGTTGGCCATCTTTGAAACAGGCTACTTATGCATAAAAAGGGGGAAGAAAGCACATATTAGAATTTATTACGCTGACAAAAATTAAGAAATTATTTAAATTTGAAAATATCCATCATTGCATAAAGTTTCATCTGTGCATAATTGTTGACTGCGATGAACATTAAATCTTTTTATATTCCAGAGAATTGCCTGACTAACAGTTCCCATTCCCATGAAATAATCAGTTGCTAAAATATTTGTTTTAGTTCCAATGTTGAGCTGAAGAAATAATGGAATAATGTAGCCAGAATTATTCTCGGCGTCTTCTCTTGCATTTTCAACTGATGTACTATCATCATTAGTTTTTGATAAGTGAGCCATGGCCGAATGACCTGTTTCTTGATTCCTGTATAAAAACACAATCACATGAATTCATATTGCTCATGAACAAACATTAAAGAGTCTATTTTATTTAAACCTTCATTAAGCCTTCTCACAAACAAACTTTTTAAATTTAAAAAATAATACTACTTTCAAAGAACCAAACTCACTACATACTTTTAGATCTTGTGAATTTTTGAAACTCGTAAATAAATTAAAAAAAAAAAATATGTCTACTGAGCTCTAACAACACGCGGTGTATTAAACTCACTTCCCTTTCCTATTTCTGAGTTCCACAGATGTATAAAATTAATTTATTTTTTCTTTCATCTATTAAGAATCTTGTAAAAAATCAAGTGAACAGGAGAAAGGGTATACCTCAGTTATGTTTTGACAACAGCGGTTAATGCATGAAGTTTAAACCGATGTAATTTTTTATCTACCGGACACACTGACTTTTTTCAATTTTTGATTTCTCCAGTGCATAATGGAAGCTACGAGTATGTTGTACATATTGTTTTATTCTCTCGTATCTTTTCGCGATTATTCTTTATTCTCTTTAAAGTTCTTAGACCACTTACTGAAAATGAAGTCAATTCTCCATTCATTGACCAGTTAATGTTCGGACAGCATTAAGTAAACTCAATGTGTTTAGAGTGTGTTTTTTGTTTAAAACCAGTTTTATGACAGTTTAATGACAATATTTTCTTTTTAGTTAAATTTAGTTTTACTCTTAAGTTTTAATAAAATTTTGTAATAAATTTAGTCTACTGTTAAGTAGTTCAATTATAATATATCCTAGTAGTTACTCGTATTACCGTAAGAATTTATTGTAATTAATAATTTGTTAATAAATACTTGTCATAGGTTTAAAAGAAAACTTTGTTTTTTATTGATAACCAAATCTCGAAAGAACCTGAAATAAGCTACAATATCATTAAGCATATTGAAAGAATAGTTAACATTACATGACACTAATCTTGTCACTGATAATTTCTTTCAAAAGTAAATATTTCACTATTTTTTTTAAAGTTAGTGTATTTCGTTACATAGCAAAATTTTAAGTACGAATTGCATGGTAGAATAAAAGTATATCAACATTTATTACGATAGTTCCGCCTGAGCATCTAAACTCAATGTAAATCTTGAAAATTATATATATTTTTACTTCGTAATCTGTTTTCTAAGAAAAGTGTTTGATACTTACAATTGTGTTGAATAATTTACGGTGTATAAGTCTATAAAGTACTGGCTCAATTTTTCTATACTTCGTGTTTCCAATGAAAACCGTTGAACAGAAGTCCAAAATATTTCATCATCCTCATTTGTTGTTTTTTCTGGAAACGAAACTATTACTCTCCCAGGGTTTCCGTTTAATTGTTCAAGAGTAGACGTCCAGTTTAATGTCTTATTGAATGGTATAAACCACCTCTGCTGGTCTTTCGTAAATCGGTTTATTAAAAATTTCTTGAAATTTTCTCTGTTGAATGTTGACCTGTGTATAAAAATATGAGTAAAACATTGTAAAAAAATCTACTTGAATCTGCTTTTAGTACTCTGTATTACAATACTGTTAAAAATATGGATATCTGAACATAAAATATAATGTTCGTGGCTTTATTAATTTTTAAAGGTCTCAGCTTTCATATTTTAATATGATACATATTTTCTAAATATTCGACTAATATATTCTAAATAAATATTCAACTTAACATTCTATTACTGACAAATTAAAGTTATAAATAGGGTTCGATTCCCGGCTAGGGTCTGGAAATTTAAGTTAGAAGACCTTAAAAGAACGTAGAAGAACTTAGGACGAATATTACTGCTGCATTAAAAACAATTACGCATTAGATGTTAAAAACCGTCATCAGGTAAATGGTTAAACGTATGAATAAGTGTCTGGAAGAAAATGGTACCTTTTTAGCATTTTGTGTAGGTGAGTTGATACAAAGTCAGTATAAATATAACAAACTCGAATAAAACTAATTTTATTAAATGACGGTTCAGGCCTACTTAATCTGTTCACTCTGTATTTTTGAAAAAAACAATTACTTACTGGCCATCGATTTCACATATATCAAATATTACAATATCATTGTTTTCTGCATTTGTGACAAATGTGATAACTTGATCGATCACTTCACCTAAGTTCATTAACACAATGAACTTATTAACAGCAAAGAATTGGCCGTCCTCTTCCTCATACACTCTTACATGCAAGTAACGTATTCCTAATATTAGTTGCTCCAATATGCTCTTATCCTGAAAAAAGTTATGAATGATTATTTATTAAATTTAAAACTGTTTATTGCTTAGTGCCGGCTCGCAAAGGTGAAAACTATCAGATTGACCAGGAGATCACTGATATTGGGTAACAATTGGAGCCACGTAATATTGCTAATGCCGTTCGACCTGCACTAAACATGTAAAAGGATATTTTCTCAGGCAGCTTAACAATACAATTCCTTTAGTTGAATTTAAGAAGGTTCACCATGCAAGGCAGCTGAGTACTTCTACTCCGTCTGTGTGCAGAAATATCTAACCCTGTCTTCTACACCCCCATATCAGAAGTGCGTGCAAACACTTTAGCACAACCTATTGTTGACTGTAGACTCATAAGATGGTGCAGTTGTGTTAAAAAAAACACTTATTCCAATATTAAGTTTCAAATTTATATAGATAATTTATGTTATGTAGACCTAACACGATTTACTAATTTATATCCTATACGTTTATTACAGGTTATTTTAAATGAGTGGAAATAATTAGAGTAATTCGATAATTTTAAAGTTGCACATATTACTTGTAAAAATGAGCCATTTTGTCAGTTTACAATATTATTTATTTAGAAAAGCTGATTTTTACATTTATTACTTAGTACACACAAATATTTAATTTAAATAACATTTAGTTTTTTCGAAATTTACATTTAATTAGTCAAAAACCCACAATATTTAATATAATTATTAATTTATAAAAAAGTAACACAAAATTATTTTACAAAATTTATTTAACATATATTTATTTTTTATATTTATTATTACAACAATGTAAAAATAAAGTCTGTTTTAACCCTTACAGTGCCAGCGTCCTAATAGTAGGACGTCAAGATTTAGACTAAAAAGTGCCGGCGTCGTCCTTTTATTAGTACTTTGACTAAAACGTTCATAGGATTTTAATTTTCACTTAATTTTTATAAACAACATATGAAAATTATAATTAAGAAATGTAAATTGAAAAAATACATGTAGAGTTTTTTATGAATGTAATTGATTAAAAAACATTATAATTAATTTTTACAATACATAAATAGTTTTTTTGTGATTTTTGCGTAATTAAATTGTCTTTAAAGTGATATAGATCTAAGTAAAATTGAGTAACATAATTTTTTAGGGTGATTTGTTTTTTAAATTAAAAAGGAAATTTTCATAAAAATGTATATGTATCATTTTATTTTTAAATTGTAAACCAATATGGACCTATGGACTACAAATTTATGGCACAGCTAAACCGAGCAATCTACAAAAATTACAAGCCTTTCAGTCAAAATGCCTACGTTTAATCACCTGCGCACCTTTTTATGTCAACAACAAAATTCTACATGACGACCTTAATATTCCGTTCATAAGTGAAGTAGTTAGGTCCAGCTACAGTGTTTTTCACAGAAAATTGCATGATCACCCCAACGAATTAATCACCAAACTGTCGGATGCATCACTACCAGGAAATCCGCAGCGCAGGTTGAAACGTCAATGGGCCAGAGATCTTCTATAAAGTGATTTATTTTATTTTTCTTTCTTCTTTTGTTTCTTATGTTGTTATTTATCATTCATGTATCATGAACTTTATTTCATAGAACATATACCAATGGGTATCACTGTTCTTTTTCATTTATTTATTTTTATTTATTTTTTTTTAATTTTTTTTTCCTTGTCATCCTTTGTTTACTGTCATCTAATTTGCTCGTTGTGTCGTAGTATATAGTTGCAAATAAAGTTATTAAAGTTAAAAAAAAAAAAAAAAAAAAAAAAAAAAAAAAAAATTGTAAGAAATATGTTCCAAGTTAAATGTCATACAAGATCAAATTTTTTTATGAACAAAAAAAAAATCATTAAGATAGGTACCTTGAAAAATAGCCATGTTATGGATAGATATATAAAATGCTACAAATCGCACAAAAGTAGGCTGGCATTTTTTAGTCTAAATCGTCACGTCTTAATATTAGGACGCTGGCACTGTAAGGGTTAAACTGAGCATCATACTGAACACTTGAACGTTTTATTTTATGTCATAGTTTAAATTAAAATTAAAATTCTGAAAATATAATTGTTAGCGGGAATATTTCAAAAGGGAATAACCGCTACATACTACACATTTTTTCTCATTTTTTTCGCTGGCATTAAAAGGATTAAACATATAAACCTATTATAAAATTATTGGACAGACATTTAAAATCATCCTTAAGAATAAAATACACGAAGTACAATATTGCGTTTTCCTGCCAAGCCGTCATATACAAAAGTATTTAAAATACAGAGAACAAGTTAGTACGTAAAATAACGCGATGCACATTCTCCTTCACTAATATTAAACTACACAATAACTTAGTTTTACCATACATCACGTAATAGCACAATACTTTATAACCATTTGTACATTAAATTTTAAGCAACCCACTGGGTTTGTCTAGCGGTATTTTGCCACAAGTGTGTTGGTTAACAGCTAATATTTTGAGACAAAAGTTCCGTGGTTCAAGTTCAGCAAATAGTAGTTACTTTTACACGAATTTGAAAAATAGATATTGGTTGTCAGTGTTCGATGAGGGTTGGAATTTAATTAAACATACTCACCCAGAATGATCGGCTTGAGTCTGTTATGACTATACACAGTACAAATATTATTCATCGTATAAATAGAAGTATCATTCTTATCTCATTGTATCATGAGGTTACTTATTGTTCTTAATTAAATAGGTTCCATCGTACACACATTGGAGGCAAAAAAGAAAATTCTAACCCACACAAGCCCTTACGTAGAGTAAGTCCCTTTGCTACACATACCAGGTAATCCGAGGAGTTCACTCAAGCGCTGATGGCCGAGAGAGCTTTTCCAAAGGACTGGTTTCGATGTCACCTTCGGCGGTATCAGTTCAACAATTGAATAAAAACAATAATAAAAGTTAATATGTTATTATAGTTTTCAAATTTAACTATTTCTATTGTCTAAATAGTGAATTAACAAATTAATTTTAAAACAATGAATATTTTTATTTTCTTACTTGTGTCATTGAACATTTTCCAATACGTGATAATGTAGGAGGTAACCAAGTAGACGGTGCATTTTTAGTACGTTTTCCTTTAATATTTAGAACTCTTTTTGCAGCATTAGAAAAAGTTAATTCGTAACTTACGGAGTCATGAGTACCAGGAATAAATATTTTATTTAGTGGCATTTCTTTAATTTCTTTCCAATAAATACTCATCCAATTCGGATACGTCTGTAAGTACTTTGACGTTAAATCTACATGAAAGAAAAAATATAAGCTACATGGAGAATGTTTTTTCTAAAATAACCTTTCTTAAGATTTTATAAGTTAGATATAACATAAGATATCTAGGAAAAAATAAGAAATTTCTACTCTTCATACTAATTTAAAAAGAAAACATTACTGAAAACAATGTTAAAGTAAATATCAATATAATGATTCTTCTTCTGCACTGGGCCGGCCCAATGGCGTAGTGGTTACCGCAACTGGTTTTTTCGCCGGGGTCCCGGGTTCGATTCCTGGTCAATTCTGATATTTTTTTATCACTCATCTTCATGATCATCCTTTTCACCGTCTGAATTAGCAGCAACTTCAAATAGTCAGACGAAAAACAAAAAAAAAACAATTCTTTTGCACTTCGTGGATTAGACAGCTCGGCCTGTTTCGAAATCTATTTCCTTTTTGGGAGTCCAGTACTCCTCTTATCCGTGGGTTTGCCTTTTAGGTCTACGATGGCCTTCAAAAAGTTTCCGGAATTGCCTTGCCGTCGCCAAACAAGTGATAAGATAGCTGAGCTAGCAATATGATTCCGTGCACATTCTTGTTTGAACATGTTTGCACAGTGCAGAGGACGTCAGTTCTCCATGCGACGTGGTTGTGAGTGGTTGTCAGTCTACAAAATGTCGCATGTGTTCATGGGTAAATTGGGAAAGTCAGTTTAAGAGACACAGTTCGCTCTGCAACAGGTTTACAGTGATAATACACTAAAACAAAAACCCCCTGTATACGACTGGTTTGCACGATTTCAAAATGGCAGGAGACGTTAGAGGATGACGAGTGCAGCTGGAGACGTGTCGACATCCCGAATTGATTGCAAAAGTGAAACAACTGATTCTACATGATTGACAAATGACAATCGCGGAGTTGGCGAACCGAGTTGGTATCTCACAGAGATCAATTCATGTCATCTTGAGCGATGATCTGAAGATGAGATGAGTCAGTGCGAAGTTTGTTCCGAGGCTGCTGAACACCAATCAGATGGAGTGTCGCATGACAATCGGCGGCGAGCTATTGAAGACAAGTTGTAGGACCTTACGTTCCTCCAACAGATCGTTACTGGTTATGAGTCTTGGGTGTTCACCTAAGACCCGGAGACGAAAAATTAATTATTAAAATGGCAGAAAACTTCGTCTTTCAGACCAAAGTTGGACATTGAATCAAATGACTCATCTTCAACAGATTTCAAAAGAAGCCGTCTGCCGCTGTTTCCAACAATGGTAGCATCGATGGAGCAAGTCGGTGTGTATGTGCGCAAGGGTCCTTCCTCAAAGGGGTTAGATAAACATTTCCATAGGTCATAACATTAACACGCTAAACCGCTATTATTTTATAACTTTTTGATCACAGATCGTAAACAGGGCAAACGGCCCTTCTGCGACAGTTCTGTTATCCATTTTCATTCTCACCTGAGCTAGCAATGCCCATTTCTTCTCACCTATCCGTATTTGTTAGCCTATCCTCCCAGGTACAGCCCTTTTTTTCCAGAAACTTCATTACATAGTCTGCTACAACTTTTCCGGCTTGGAAAAAGGCCACATCTCGCTTTCATACAGCACCGTAGTCTTATATAACTCTTAACATGTATCTTTTCTAGTCTTGGGCTTGAATGTATTTCGTATCGTCCCGAAAATATTTTAAAACTTATTTTTGTTTATCCGTCACGTCCTGCTTCTTCGTAAAAGACACGGTATATCAAAAATATTTCACATTGGATACATGCCCTAAAAAATGTTCTCCATCAATTGCTATTTTTCACTACATCAAGAATTATTCACCTATAAACGCCATTATTACTTTAATCATTGAAGGAGATATTGTCAAACTGTAATCAGCGCATTTATTGTTAATCGTAAAGAAAGACCTCTTTGAAACATTTTTTTAGATTTCTCAATTAAATCAATATCATCAGAAAAAGCTATAACGGACAGGACATCACCAGACTCAGCCGCATCTCAGATTTAAAGCCTTGCCGCAAACTATGAATGACATCATCCAGATATCTGATAAAAAGAATGGGGGAGATACAACAACGTTGTCTTACAACCTTTTTGGTACTGACTTCTTTTAAATCTTGACACCGGTACCGACAACTACCGTTGGGCCCTTACGTAAGTTTTTCATTGCATAAACCATAAGATGGAAGGGCATTTCTATGTAATATGTTCCATAAAATTAGTCTTTCCTTGCTATTAGACATAATTAAATATATATTATTTTTAAAAAAGAAGCTACTTACAGTGATATTTAGGCGAATGTGAATAAGAAAGAAAAGTTGTACGAACGTAAGTTGCACAATATTTAATTACTACTGGTTTTTTGTAATTTACTGGTATTTTTTCAGTAAATTTTACTTTAGTTTTTACATGTCCGTCTGGTTTATTCACTGAGAAGCTTACCAATTTAGTAGGTTGTTCATAATTATTACGTTTAACACAGTCATATAGTATAATATGATCTCCTATGTAAACTTTGTTAATTTTCCACGTGAGCTCTAAATTATTTGAACCAGGAGATACAAAAATATCTAAATACGGCGTTTCCTCGAAATTGACATTATTAGCATCTGTAAAACCATTCAGATTTTTCATTAGTTTTATAAGATTAAAAATAGGTTTAAAGATAATAAATTATTGTAATGTGCCAGGAATAACATCTGATTCATTATAAATGTATTGTACCTGTGTATAATAACTAAAAATCGCCAATCGTTTTCGATTGAGGCAGAAAAATTAAAAGTTTAGTGATTAATACAGTTTACCAATGATTCGTCATGGTACAAAGTTTTCATGACATATTATGAATGTGACACTCAAACAAAGCTAATCTGACGATATATTAGCAGTTGTTTTAAATTTTGAAAAACCAAGTTCTGGTTTCTTAGTCTTCGTGTAGAGATATCAATTAAAGAGAATTATTTTTTATACAATACTCGTAGAGTACTATTTCATTTATCCGGATGTTCGGATTATTCGATCCAATGTGGAGGGAAGAAAGAAAAATTTCATAAAATTGAAACATCCCACATACAGGATTTAAACAACATTGCAGCCACTGAACTATACCCTTACTGTAATGTACGCTTATCAAGGTTAAATATTCAAAGTTACAGTATGTACTGTACTGTTAAAGTATTGGTAGCTCGGGCTAAAGATGCACGCACGTTATTATTGTATTTTCTTCGTGAGTAATAGCTGGACACCATAATGGCATAATTGGAGCAGCAGCTCGATACCATACAGGCTGAACTTATTGCTGATTTATTGGGAACTAATGGTGAACCTATTGCGCGATCGTGCTGCCTTTAACGTCATACAAAACGAATGCAAATAAAAATAAATGTAAAGAACTACTAAATTGTAAATACTGTATATATTTATATAGAAATAATATAGTGCGCATCTGTATGAAATGTAGATAAACGACAAGTCTCTTAATACATTTAGTTCTTATTGGTTTCATTTTAATTCTAAATTTTATTTTCTAGTCCGTATAAACAAGGTATGCGTTGGACGAACTACAATCAGTAAAAATTTATATGAAATTTTAAAAATTTTATTAATTTTTTAAATTTTTTATTTGAAATTTGTATTAGTGCACAAATATATGACTACTAGAAAATGCATTGTACGTAAATAACCAAGTTACATAAAAAGAAACATAATGACAAAGATTGATACACATTGGTATTTCTCTGGGTGTATAAGTAAGTATTAAACTATGATAATTAGTTTGTTTAATTGTTATTATTTTTTTATACTATTATTATTATTATTGGCGAATTCTCCTTGGATAAAAGACGTTAAGCATCATGACTCAGTTTCGTCATTTGTATTTCTTATTGGTCCAGTAGGCCTTCATTGTTTCCGAGAAAGCTTTTTTGCGGTTTTCAGACCACTTTGGTCTAAACTGCTTCTCTCTTGAGGGCTCTGAAACTTTCCACTTGTCTACCTTGTGACGGAATAAGTTTTTATTAAAAATTTCAGTTTGATGTATATTTGCGCTTTTTAGGTCCTTACGAATTTCGTCCAGCCAAGGTGTTGAAATTTTAAGTTTTGTAATATATTCAATTATTCTTTTTGTTAGCCTATCCTCCTGCAATCTGTTAAGATGTCCAAAGAACTTCAACCGCCTTTTACGCATGTCAATTTCAATGTTTGAATAGCTCTCTGTTGTTTTGTTGGATTGCAGCCTATACCCATCTTCTGTAAGTCGAGCCCCTAGAATTTTTCTAATAATTTTTCTTTCCTCCTTTTTGATTTCTTCGATTTCGTGTTTTCTGCTAAGTACTAGTGTTTCGCTTGCGTAGAGGACCATTGGTTTAATAACTGTGTTGTAGTGCCGAATTTTAGTTTGTCTTGACATGGATTTTTTGTTGTAGAGATTTTGAACTAATCCTAGAGCTTTTTTCATTTTTTGGAGACGATTTTGTTGGGAAATTCTTTCAAGACCTGTTGGTTCAATGAATTCCCCCAAATATTTGAAGTATGGAACCTTGTTTATTCTACCATATTTTGTCCTCAAGCTTATGATATTTATTTTTGAGGATATGAATTCCGTTTTCTCAAATGAGATTTGTAGCCCTACTTTTTCAGCACATTCCTTTAATGTCTCAAGCTGCTTGATCTTCTCGTCATCCATTAATATAGCTAGATCGTCAGCAAAGGCGAGGTATGGTATGGAAAGGTTGTTTCTGGGAAAACCAAGTTGTACTGGCTTCCACTGTCCACATCTCTTCAGCTCCTTCTCCCATTCTTCCATGACTTTGTCCAGAACGACATTGAACAGAAGCGGAGAGAGTCCATCACCCTGCCTTACACCTGTTCGAATTTCAAAGGGTTCTGAGATTTCTCCCATGAATTTTACCTTAGATTTTGTGTTAGTCAGCGTTTGTTCAATGAGTCTTCGTGTTTTAGTATCAAGTCCCCTTTCCTCCAAAACGTCAAATAGGGAGGACCTATCCATTGAGTCGTACGCCTTTCTAAAAGCCACAAATGTGCTTATCAAAGGTTTTTTTCTGAGGGCTCGCATTTTGACTATAATTTTGAGGTTCATTATTTGTTCTGGGTATGACCTATTTGGTCTAAATCCCGCTTGATATTCAGCTAGTTTGGGTTCTAATTGTTGTTGTGCTCTGCTTAACAGTATAGATGACAGGACTTTGTAACAGACCGGTAAAAGAGAAATCCCTCTATAGTTATTGACATCAAATTTGTTGCCTTTTTTATGTAGTGGGTGAATAAGTGCAATCTTCCAGTCATCTGGGATTATTTCGGTTTGCCAAATGTTTTGAATTATTTTTGTAAATTCCTTAAGAGAGTTCGGGCCTAGATTTTTCAAAAGTTCAGCTACAATTCCATCCTCCCCCGATGCTTTGTTATTCTTCAGTTTCTTAATATGTGAATAAATTTCTTCTTGTGAGGGTAGTACGCAGTTATTCTCTATTATTTCTGGTGGAATTTTTGGAAATTTGTTATTGGGTTCTGGACAATTCAGTAGACGTGAAAAATAAGAGGCTAGTTCCTGACAATTTTCCTTATTTGTCAATGCTAGTTTACTATCTTGTTTTATGAAACAAAGATTTTGTGGTGAGTAACCTCTGATTTTATTTGCAAATATTTTGTAAAAATCATGTGTATTATAATTCTTGAAGTTTTCTTCAATTTTTTTATATTAAGTTTTTGAGTTTTAAATTTTAAGTTATTAAGTTTTGAGTTTTTGAGTTTTAAGTTTTAAGTTATTAAGTTTTTTTATATTATTATTATTATTATTCTTATTTTAGTTAGAACTTAGAGAAGATCTCTATTCCATCTTCTTTTTAGGCGCCGGGCTGGATTCCCAGGAAGGTGAAAGCGATGAAGTTCTTGAATTAGAGGATTCGGATTTATTAGTAATTTCGAAAATAATTTTTTGTAATAGGGCTGTGCTAGTTCTTGAACAGTAGGCATCCCGAAATCGGAGTGTAAAGTGTCATTACTTACGTAGTACGGAGCTCTAGATATTAAACGGAGAAATTTTGATCGGAGCGTCTGTAGATGATTAAGATTACTGGATTTTGCTGAGCCAAATAACTGGACTTCGTAAGCCAAACTGGTTTAAATTATGATTTGTAAAGCAATAATTTTGAAGAAATTTGCAAAGAAGAGGTAAAAAAATTTAAACATAAATTGCCAAATCTAAACACTTATCCAATTCTGGTAAATTCTCTTGAATTTTTACAAAAAATTAAAAATGTTAGTTTCTTTTACATAAGAAACGTTTTTCATATGATATTATTATAAATGGGCTGTTTAGTAAATAGAGTTTTAGTAAAACACGATGAGTTTTTGGATGTGAACAACATTCACACTCAGAATTGAATTCGAGACCTATAGATTTGATGTGTAACACTTTGTTACAACGTCATCAAGGAAATCCTTTCAAAGAAATTTTGAAGTAAATGCACACCTGAGATAATTTATGAAGTTTTTAGTAGCAAAATTGGATAATGTCGTATGAATACAAAATAATATATTAATAGTAAACATACTGACCGACACGTTACTTATTTATTATGTTAAAATATTTAACGAATTGTCATGAACATTAAATTGTCCAGGTCACTATGAATTCACGTAGTGTCTCAATACTAATGTAGTATGAATTAAGTAGGCTTAAAAATTATTGTTTTAAAATTATATCTAGATTCATCGAGCAAATATGTCATTAACGTGCATTTATATAAAGTAGCTCAGTTAAAAAAGTTTCGCTACTTATTTACGTTGATAACGGTAAATGAATCGTTAGTGAATTAAATTATCACTGATAATCAGTTTACATAACCCTCTTTCGTCCTAAGCAACAGATATTTCAGCAATGATCTATGTCAATAATTTATATATCACTAAATTGTAGATTCAATTAACCATACTCTCTCAGGAATGGTCGGCCTGGGTCTGTACAAGACTACATCTCATTTACACGTCATACACATCATCCTCATCTCATTGGGTCATGGGGTTGCTTATTGTTCTAAATTGAACAGATTGCAACGTACACAAATTAGGAATAAAAAAAAACTAAATTGTAGATTGAAGGGAAATACCTTACCTGTACTTGCTTCAGTTAAACTCAAAATACCAGTCAACAAATGAATTATAAACAAGAAGTAGATCGTTTTAGAAATCTGAAAATAATAATTTTGTTTAAATTTTAAATAATTAAGATTTTAGAATTTAAAGATATTAAATGAAATTTTAAAACATTATTGGTATTGTAATTACTAAACTTAATGCAACAGAGAGAATTCGATTCAGAAAATTCGCAACAGAGAGATTCGTTTATCGTCAGTTTTTGTAAAATTCTTAATTTTTTTACAATTTCAAAAGAAATGACTAACAAATTAAACATTTTTCCTTTCCCTTGCTAAATCTAAATTTTGGTAAATTGAATTAGCTTTCCGGCAATAAATCTCTCATGTCAAAATCAAACGAAATAAATCTATAATACCTAAATCAACGTTAAAACTTAATAATTGAACATATGAAATACAACTGGAGGGTAAATATATAAATTCCAACATTTAAATCTTAAAATAGTTCCAGTCATATTAGATACTTGTTGAACATACAATGGTAGGCCTACATTAGCAAAAAATTCATTTTCAGAGATCTTAATAAAAGGACACTAAAATAAGAAATTTCAGAATGCAGTAATAAGCTACGTAGCTAAATAAACTTTATAAACATAAAAATTTGTTAGCAATCTGTTTTGACATTAGTTTTAACCAAATTTCAAGGTTAAAGATATTTTATATTTTATACTATTTTTACCTTATAGATATTGTAATTAAAATTTAGCGTAATATCTTCAATTGTTCTATATAGTATAAAGATCGATGAATGTTTAAGTTCCATTAGTAGTTTTACTTTCATTGCCAAATTAGTTAATTATTGTCAAAAAAAAAACACAATGTACTGTAGCAGTAAATAAAATTAAATGAATTCCTCACTGTAGCCGATTTTGATTTAACGAAATTTCAAATAACTACTATGACAAAAATTCAAAAAAAATTTTTGTAAAGATCTAAAATTAAAAGTAAACCTTACACTTTTTAGATTCAGAATTTAATGCAGAAATTATCCGATTTACTGTACATTTGATAAAAAATAACTGGATAAATTGAATGATTTACCTTGAAACGATGATAACCTGCCATTGCTATTCTCGGTTTGCACTCCATATGAAATATTATGAACTGTTAGATAAAACTAATCTATGTTATATTGACTCGATAATGTGCTACAGTGATACAGCATCTAATTAGATATGATTTTAAATATTAGGCTTACTGCCAACGCGAGATTATTATTATGTTTATACATTTTGTTTGTAAATTTACCAGTAGAATCGCATTTCATATCTACCTAACACTTGCTAATCATGACTTAATCACGGCTGTATTAATGAACTTACGAAGCTGTGTTAATGAACCAATAGGTGATAGAAAGCGATAATACTATAATAACCGTGTACCCTCGGGAAAGTCAAAGAAAAAAGGAATTCTGGAAAAAAATGATTTCCAGCCTCACCAATTTGAGGGCTTAGTTTAAAAACAAAGACAATTGAAATATTTAATATAATAATAATAATATTTATTCATTCCACTTTATACAAATACAAAATTGCATTTTATCTACTAGGAATAAATAACTACCAACTCAAGTAAACGGTGGTTGTAGGTCTACATGTTAAAAATGCTAACATAAATCATGGGATAACTCAAATGGCGAACGTTTCAGCATATCATAGGTCGTGAAAAAGTTATGCAGCACAATGAAAGTCTTTTATATTGGATTATTTCTTCAATAAATTTTAAAAAAAATTTTATGATACGCCAATAATTATTAAAATATTTTTTCGCGTCGTTTCATATTTTTATTTAAAAAATGTTAATTAAATTTTATGGATCGTACCTGGGGATGAAACTGGAGATACTTTGTTTTGATTTTAATTGCGTTTCCAAACTGCTTGACGAAGTATTTTATTGTTTAGATTTATGAACACTATTTGTCCATAACAGACAGGTGGAGTGTCAAATTATTTACACTCAATTTGTTCGTTGCAGGGCTAAAATAAATAGTTCTGTTTCTTATCACTTGGTCAGCCAATTAAATGACTGAATCATTTAAGAACAGAAGAGGTAGAGGTGTAAAAGACACTAATCAGAGTTATCGTCTCTGAAAGTAATGAATTTCATTATACAGCCAGATTCTGTGGTGAATGAAACGAAGGTGTCATTTGCAGAGTGGAAAATATGTGCTTTTCAGAGGGCCCGGCATGCTGATAAGCGTACTTTTCCATTCAGTGAGGAAGGCAATGGTAAACCACCTCACTCCTCGTTTTACTTAGTAAAACCTCTACAGGTTCAAACCAGCCCTTCGGCTGATGACCTGAACAATAACATGAACACTGTAACTTATAAACGATACCTTAAATCAAATACAATAATTTACTTCTTACGGTGAAACAACAGGGATTTACTTTAGCAGAATCAAATTTTATACAGAAGTAAACAAATTAAAACATTTCGGACCGTTAAAAAGTAAACATACCAATACTGAGTACTTTATTTATTTTTCTTATAAAGAAACTAATACGGTTTGAAATAAGAATACTTACTGATCTAAAAGTCTGACGGATAAGGTTTCAAATACGATCAGAACTTTTATCATTTTATAAGGTATCGGTAGAAAACGGATTTGATTTTTCATTTAAAAGTTTTCCAGTAACTAAACACGATAAATGTGAACTGTCCGTATCTATTTTATAGTTTTACTATATATTTTCCTATACTGTCATTATATTATAACTATAAAGTATTACCCTGTTTAAGATTTCCGATTTACTTCGATTTTTATACTGATCGATTCGTTTCTACGTTTTATCGCCTGGTTTAACAAATTTTAACTCTTTTAATGACTTATATATATGGAAATATTTTACTTTTATCGAAGGTTTTTGTAGAAATTTATTTGTTATTTATGCATCCAAAAAGGAAACTTGAAATTAAAATACCTACTTTTGACAGTTTAGTTTTAGTGTTATAGGTACTTTTGTAAAGATCTGAAAGAAAAATATTTACTGGTTTAGAAGGTGGTTTACTGATACTTAAACGATTAAATATTTACAATATAATATTTGTAAGTAATAATATATATTACTCAGGATTTTTTAACACAGGGAACTGATACCGATTACTTTCTTTATCAAATGCCAGTTAATGGCCATTGATACTCATGTAGCTAAACAGATCCTTCTATACGTGGAGCTGATTAAGTCTTTCAATAAAATCCTGCTTCCATGAGTTCTTGTTTCAAACTCTGGGCAATGTATGCGAACTCTCGGATTGTTGTTATGTAACAGAATGAAATATAGTAAAATGCGAGCTCCCAGCGCCTTGAAATAGATATGGTATGACACAGAAATGTCCCTGGTTCTCTAGGTTGTGGCGTGGAGTCAACGACGCTTTGCTAGAAATACTAACTGTTACAAAACAACAGCTCGGATGACAGACAGGATTATGGATCAAGGAAACGGAACACCAAAAGAAATAGAGTTTGATATGTGAAATGAGGGATATATCAGATAAGATTTTGAAGAGGTGGATGAATGATTTCACAAGTGAATTAATTACATGGGTGTAGGAGAATGAAAGGCGCTAGCAACTAGCTGCCCGTACAGGTTTCTCCCCGGCATATTTTTGTTTTATTTCAATAATTTTTAAAACAGGGTTATAAAAATAAAAAATAAAAGCTAAGTTTCTCGGGTTTGGAACAAATTAAAATATAATAATAGACCCGTTAGTTGGTAATTTATAAACGTAAGGTTTTAATGGATGAATTCCTTTTTCAACCTTTTAGGTGTCCACTTTAGGTGGACTGTCAGTATTTTTTCCACCGAGTTTCAGCCATCTAGCTTCTTCGAAACTTAGTAAGTTAAAATAATTATTGTTAGGGTTAGACACCCTTTTTAATCTTTTAGAGGTACATTTTGGAAATTATTAAGGGATAATTTTCGTTGTAAAACTTTAAGTAACATCTCCACCGAGTTTCAGCCATCTAGCTTGTCCAAAGCTTCTTCTTCAGCTGCGTATACTATCCGAATATTGGTGGCCATCATAGTAATATTTACTTTGTTACACTGTGAAATAGGTATTGCGAGCTTTTTCCAAACCTAGTTCTCAGATTTCGAAGCCACGAACCCCCTTTTCTCCCACGTCTACACGTTTTATATATTTTTCCCTGGAAATAGCTTGAAGTAACAAATATTGTGAGTCATTTCGCATGAGAAGTCCAAAAAAATGGAGCTTCCAACACTTGATGGTGGAAATGACCACCTCGTCTTTCTTTATTTTCCTAAGAACCTCTTAATTTGGTCTTCAACTTAGTAAAGGAAAATATTGGTTTATGGGTTGAACACCTTTTTCAATCCCTTAATAGTGGAATGTCAAAATCGTTAATATTTAACTTTTCTTTTTACGCTAAAGGGACATTCCTTCGAAAAATCAGCTTTCTAGATATTGTGCAAGTAGGAGAAAGAGTGATGAGTGAGTCAGTCAGCCAGTGAGGGATTTTTCCATTTATTTAAACTAGCAGATAGAATAGAAATAGGATTGTGGAGGACCCCAAAGTTAGCCAAGGCTTTTAAAGCGATAAGATATATTGCGGAATGAATCTGTTTTTTTCTATTTTTTAATAATGAGTGAAAGTAAAAAATATTTAAAAAATTATTTTTTTCATATTATTACTAAAAAACTAAAAATATAAATAAATGCCTTAAACGTTGAATATATAGGAGCTGGAAGTACTTACATTATAATTAATGAGAGTCGTTTGTAATTTAATTGTTGACATGAATAGTAAATATATCATGTTATGAATTAAATGGTGGTACACTCTCTGAGATTAATATATCGAGAGGAAGTTGAACAGACAAGAAGATGAAGTAACCATTCTTTATTTTGTTAAACTTTTTTATAAATAGACCACCCATATACTGAATAAAAATACCTATCCTTATTATTCCACATTAATTGTATTACGCATTTCTTTGCCTAATATTATCAACGATGATTTTTAAGTATTTTTTTAACAGTTTTTTTTATTTAAGCATTCAAATGTTATATTTTGTGTTAGTTTAATAATATTTAAATTACTATATTGTCCCAGTTTTTAAGATACTAAACGATAGACCTAAGGTGTCGGATAAATGATTTAAAGAAATCGGAAAAGATATTAAAATTACCGGAATAAACCGAGAAAACTTTATGAACTGAATCGAATTCAGACAATTAATTATGGACTTTAAGGGCCATGAAGAGTAACGACAGAACACCGGGTGGACAGAAGAAATGAGAAAACCCTACATTGAGCAAATGATGAGAATTTGGGCTTCAAAAACAGCTTCG
The DNA here is from genome assembly GCA_035578175.1 of Catonia carolina. Taxonomy (NCBI): domain Eukaryota; kingdom Metazoa; phylum Arthropoda; class Insecta; order Hemiptera; family Achilidae; genus Catonia; species Catonia carolina. The sequence continues at coordinate 92,179,743 of JAQMRL010000002.1, forward strand.
AAGAACGCCTAAAGTCACCTCAAGTAGTCTAAAATTGCCTTTATTCGAGAAAAAAAAACTTTATTGTTCCATAATCAAAAACTGGGTATACTAACAGGTGTTTCAAAAAATCGGAACTTGTTAATAGATGACATATGAATATAGTACAAAAATATTAAATTAATCCTATTAGAACCAACATTTGTGTAACATTGCATCTAAAATTGCAACACACTGATGGATTAAGTCGCGATAAATCACACCACCCATAGATTTGTCAAAAAATAAAGGCCCTAATGATCCCGAGAGTTCACAACCATAGCACAAATTTAAAGTACAAAAGTAATAAATTAATCCTGCTAAAACCAATATCGTGAAATTATAACATTGCGGTAACCTGATGCATTAAGTCGCAACAAACCACACATTTCGTAAACCACGGATTTGTAAAAAAAATTAAGGTCCTACTACACGACACCAAAAGACCTACGAGAATTAACACACACTATTATGAAATATTTTCTTATTTGTTTTTAGACAGTTTTTTTATTGTACAATTTCCTAATATTAATTACTGGGATGGAATGGACATTAAAATCACCTAGATTAACAATGTTAATTTTGAGAGTTTTTTGATAAGATAACTTGAAACTTTTGTCCTGAATGAAATACCTGTTCTAAAAGATTTGAGATGTTTATTATTTTTTGATGATTTTTAATAATGTTATTTCGATACAAATTATTTTTAAATACCTCGAGCCGACAAGATCCGGTACCTCTGTCTACATTTATAGACAGACGGCTTACATGGAATGAACATGTAACCATTAAACGTAAAGCATTAGATGGTAGGCGAAAACCGCTAAACAGCCTTCTATCTCGTCGAATTGCCGATTCTTCTAAAATTGCTATAAAGACTTTACTTGAGCCAATGTGGATGTACGGTTGTCAGGTCTATGGTTCATCAAAACCATCAGTCACAGCTAAACTTCAACGGTTTCAATCAAAATTGCTTCGTACGCTAGGTAACGCTTCATTTGTTGTGTCAAATCACACACTTCACTCGGACCTAAAACTCCCATTTATTTATCACACTATACACGAAATTTATCAATGCTTTAGATTAAAATAACTTAACTTCAACCCACTGATTCGTGAACTAAGTTCTCTTCACTTACTAGGCAATCCATATCGTCGGCTCAACAGTAGGTGGAGCAGAGACTTGGTTTAACGTCATTCAATACAGTTCAAATTTAATAACATTTAATAACAACATAAAAAAATAATTAAACTGAAGTGATCCTATGGGGTCTCAAAAGTTAAAAAAAAAAAAATTAAATAATCTTAATGATAAAATTGTGAAAGGCTAACTGGCAATTAACTGAGGCAGTCCTACTAATGAGTGGTGTCCTCCTTTAATGTGTAACGTTATTTTAAATATATATATGTATATTATACTCATATTTGCTGGTTGTGCAAAACCGCACAGTTGTACATAAAAATAAATAAAGTGAAAAAAATTATTGGTATTTTTTACGTACCATAATAATCCGTATTGGTGTCAAAAGGCTTACACAAGAGTAGATAAAAATACAGAGGTTACAAGAATTTAAAGAGATGTTAGGCAGAAATGCATTCTGTCTTCTCTGATATTCAACATTTATTCCAATCAAACATTCAATAAAAGTTTCAGATGGTACTGATGGCGAAATTCTGATCGATTGGGAAAGATTAAACAACATTCGATATGCTGATGACACGGACATACTACTAATTCCATGAAATTACTGTGGAATTATCCGCCGGTTTAGAAGCCAGTTGCGCTTACCACTGCACCGCAACCAAGAATACTAATAATTTCTTGTACTACACAAGCAGTACAGGAAAACCTTTTTTTAATACCAATATTTTGTGTGTTTACAAAACTGTGATTTCACAACCAGTAGCCCTATATGTAATAATGACTGAAAAATGAAATAAGAAATCAATTTACGGGGAACAATATTTGGTAATAAAAATTCTACATATCTATATATTAAAAAAAAAAACGAAAATAAAAACACCCATAAACAGTTAACCCAGTTAGCTAACATAAACTCCAAAAGGAAAGGGTCATTTGGTTCACAAAAATATATGAAAAACACGACTGATATATTATTGTCCAACGCTTTCCATAATACAGATGTCCAAATTTCTTATAAACCTTTTAATAAAATATCCAAGTATCTACCAACATTATAAATACAATAACAAATCAAATGACAAATATTATTGTCAGGGCATATACAAAATCAATTGCAGTGACTGTAATTTTTGTTATATCGGAAAAACTAATAGATCGTTTAAAAAACGATTCTCTTATCTGTTCTAATTATGCTGCATTTTTTTAAAAACAGACTAAAAATTCTAATGTGGCAAAACAACTGTTAAAGAATGGGCATAAAATAAGCACTTATGCAAATAACTTAAAAAATTTAAGAAATACGTTCCGACAGTAACAAATAAGTCATCTGGAAAAATATTATATTAAATATAATTTATAAATTATAAATTTATAAAAATTTATTTAAAAATAAATATATTTATAAATTTTATAAATTTAAAAATAACAAGGAAAACTTAATGAACATCCAGACAAATTTTGATGATGACAAAATATTTCAAATTGTTTAAGTTATGATAAGAAATAAAACGGGAACAATATGATTATCTCATCGTACGGCCGAATAGTCGCGCGTGGAATGGTTGCATGCAACAAATTGAATTGATCGACGTAGTCGGCAACCGTATGCGTTTTATATTTAATATAATATATTATATAATTGTGTGGTATAGTATAATATAATTATAATTATAGTTTCTCTAGAATCCTACACAACAGGATAAAAGATCAGTTAAATGAAGAACTGGGGGAATACCAAGGAGGTTTTAGGCCTTGGAGAAGTTGCGCGGACCAGATCCTAACATTAAAGCTACTGATAGACTCATACAGAAGAAGAAACAAACAACTAATAAACTCGTTTATAGACTTCAAAAAAGCGTATGATAGTATACATAGACCAACAATGTTAAAGATCCTCAGGTATTTAGAAATCCACCCAAAACTAATAAATATGATTGGACTTACCCTAATCAACACAAAGTCCATGACAAAATTCAGAGGAGAAATCTCACAATCATTTGAGATAAAAACAGGGCTAAGGCAAGGAGATGGAATATCCCCTATACTCTTTAATTGCGCATTGGAATACATTATGAGAGAATGGCAGAAGTCCAACCCTAGGAATGTTAAAATTGGAAGGAAAAATAATGAAATTGCGTTAAATTGCTTAGGATTTGCCGATGATCTGGCTTTCATGGCAGTTTCAATAGCGGAAGCAAAAGAACAGATAACAACTTTAGAACAGATCGCAAATAGACTGGGACTAAGAATTTCATACGAAAAGACAAAGTTCATGGCTACAGACCCACTAGTGATAAACGAAATTAGTTTAAACGAGAATAAGATGGAAAGGGTTGAGTCATTTAAATATCTTGGAGAAATTATCAGATATAACAATCAATAAAAAGAATCCTGGGATCAAAGAAAAAACAAACTAAACAGAGCACAAATTACAACTAGATATACATACAATAAGAAGTCACTATCAATCCAGACCAAATTAAGACATTATAAAACAGTAGTTCAGCCGGAAGTTGCGTCTTGCAGTGAAACCCTCTTCAATCTGAAAGGCTTGAAAGGCAAAACAGAAGGTATCCTGAAAATAGAAAGAAGGATTCTAAGAGCGTGTATTGGTAAGAAACACCAGAAAGACGGGATGTGGGTGCTGTTGCCAAACAAGCAAGTATACAAACATACGGATTCAATACTAGTCAAGATGAGAAAGAAGAGAGTTTCCTTCTTCGGGCACATTCTCAAAACACCAGAGACTAGAGTTTTAAAACAACTGGTAGAAAGATTGATTACATCCAAACAACATCCACGATGGATAAAAGAGGTCAAGGAAGACATGGCGGAACTACGGATTACAGAACAAGACTTAAGGCAAAAAACGAATAAATTGAAAATATTACACCAAAGTGAGACTCGATTTAAAGAAATAGAAATAAAGAGGAGAAAGGTGATTTATTCGGAAGCAGAACGGGAAAGACGAGCCCAAGTGATGAGAGATTACTGGGCTAGGAGAAAAGCCTCCAAAAATTGATTGAATAGTCTAATATGGCCGTAAAAGCAAAATAATAATAATAATAATAATTTCTTTCCCCGTATCGCGCCTCCACGTTGGTCCAGCTGGATAGTTGTAGGAAAATTGGATATTTTCTACAATGAACTAAATCGTAATTTTCCCTGACCATCTTGGGAATTGCACTACATTTCAAAGCTTCTCAACTTTGATCTCATTCTCTGGCTAAAACCAGATTGAAAACCAAATCACAAGTATTCTACAGTTATTAAGCCCTCAATGACATATGCCAGTGAGACATTGAGTCTTAATCGTAAAATGGACTTGGACATTCTTTTGAAGGAGGAGAGAAAAATCATACGGAAAATACTTGGACCGAGGGAAACCGAGAATGGTTTCAGGCTACAGAAGAATTGTGAAGTCGAAAAGCACTCTAATATAGTAGCAGACATGAGGAAAAGAAGACTTAGGTTTTTCGGACGTATTAAAAGACTCCCCGAGAATAGGATAACACGGAAAATAGTGGAATATGTTAGCTCTCTTAAAAATGGAGTAGACTGGATAAAAAAGGTTAAAGAGGATCTCAATCTTGCGGGAATTCCTGAAGAAATAACTACTGACAGGAAGAAATACCGGAAATGCGTTGAGGACTGGGAGGTCGGGCCGGTGGAAAAACATCAAAAAGTCGGAACTAGATGGACTGAGGATGGGAAAAAGGCATTCTCGGAGAGAATGAAAGCATACTGGATGGAGAAAAAACGGAAGGTACCTAGTAGAGTAATCCACAATTAATTACTTAGCGACTTCCACTTTGAGAGCTTGACGCAAATAATAATAATAATAATAATAATATTAATAATAATAATTGTGTGGTTCGTGTAGTGTGTTCCTGATGATGTCTCCGAGAGAGATGAAAGATGTCTTGAATATTATATAATACTCTGAGGTGAGTATTACATATAATTTATTTTGTTTGGCTGTTCATTGTATACTATATACGAGTATTTAGTGTATGCAAACAAAGGAAATAATGTTTAATAAAATAATTTATTTAAGAATATCATTCCTAGCACAAATACTCAGAGCCGAAAAGTCCAGACTTGTGAACCGGCTGATCAACCATTTTTTGAATAAGGTGTCGAGACCTAGGTGGCTGAAGGAGGTACAGCGGGATGTGTAGGAACTTGGAATCACTAAAAAAGACCTGCTAACAAAATCAGCTAATTACAACCAACTAGTCAAGACTAATATGGTAACATTCGAACCAAAAACCAGAAGACCAACGAAGACCGGAAACAGAGATAGGAACATTTTAAGAAAATGTGGGCCAAACAAAAGGAAGCCACGCTTAGGAGAGAGCGCTTTTCAAAGAAACCCAACACTGGAACAGATCTAAACTTGAACTAGAGTGATCCTATGAGGTCTCAAAAGTAAGAAAAGTAATAATTTATAAATTTACATGGCTTATACCTACTCCAACGTCTAGAAAGACGCCTTCGCGGATTTTGAAGTAAATTTTGAATTATTGAGGTTGACTTTAAGTCAGTTTTCGTTTTCGAGAAGTTTTTGTTTGGAACACCTATAAAAGCAAAGGCAAATATCGTTAACGTAGGGTATCGTTAGGTCGTTCTGTGATGATTTGTTTTTGACGTACCAGGAGACATTGGTAATAACGCGTAGGCGTTTAAATTGGATATGTTGAAATGTGTTGGTAACAGCAGCTTTTGCTAAACTGAAGTTTTGGCAGGCGTAAGTCCATATAAGAAGTAGTAAGTACGTTACAGAGGAGAAAGACAAACTAACGATCCGATGTAAAAAAGTTTAAGATCATTCATTTTTGATTCGCAATGTGGAATGATTTAAAATTTTCTAAAAATGTTAAATATTTTCAATAGCTTATGTTGCTACATATTTTTAGTTTGTAAGTAAGCTTGTAACTTTCAAACATAATACACTGGACGAACGGGTGGATGAAATAATTAATGCAACACTGTTTACAAAATACAGATAGTAGGCTACAGTTATATATTTTTGAAAAATAAAACCAAGCTGTTAAAACTAAAATTTTAACACCAAACTGTTTATTTTAAATGAATTAAATTTTGTGAGCTAATTATAATTTTAAACACATTTATTTTATAAAGATTCGACTGTAACTACTTTTATTTATGTTAACTTGCATTTAAAATACAGCATAAAATGAATGGGAGTTCGTTTTAATTATAGTTTAGTACAATAATTTACATAATTTGTATTTCAATTAAGGTTTATTTTTCTACATAAAAAATTACATGTCATTACAGGCAATTATAATATTAGTGTTCTTACACTCGGCATCGCCTTCTATTTCCATCATTTAACAAAATTATCTACTTTAAAATCGCCAACAATTTTATGTATTACAAACAGTATAATAGTTGTACTTTATACCAATGTTATCTACAATCAGAATTAACAAGATATTGTACATAATAACAGAGTAATTTCTTTTATTTTCAAATGGTATTAGGGAATTGCTGTTAACTACTGACAATAATAGGTTTAGATTCGTGTGATTTAATCAGCAACATAATTACAAATTCCTGAGTAATTACGTGAAAATATTCTACCCGTATACTTCTATTAGAGTACAAAGAAGTAAAAGAATAAATAATAATAAGTGAAACAAATGACAAGTGAAGGAAATAAAATATTATTTTATTCTTTCATACTTATCAAATCAATCTAAATTTTATGGTGGCACACCACAAACCACTAGCTGAATTTTTAAATGCTATGAATGATAACAAAAGTTAACGATTTATTTTTATAATATTTATTTAATAATTCGTGTTTTTTTTACAATTGAAGGAAAGACTTCGATATCATTAAAAATTTTTCGTTTTGATCTCTTTCTTAATTTTAGTGAATCTAAAGATAAAATCCTATTTATCTAATTAATTTACAATCAATTTTTTACAAAGACACTACTGTTAAATATGTTGACTAGACTTTCAATAAACGATTGACTTGGGAAATGAATACCAAGCAAAGGCGTTCATTGGTAAATCCTAGGCTTAAACTTTTATACTTGCTATTTCATAAGCGATCGAAATTACGGTGGCGCAAAAATTTCGCATATATTATTACTTTTCTCTTTTGTAACCTATTCGGATTTACGGCTTCCAAATTTATGGTTCAATTAAACATTCTCATTAGCTTGGTTATTAACGACTGCCGTGAGTTATCTAACTTTAACGGTGGGTTTTGACTTGTAATAATTTTCAGACCTTAGGCTGGAATCGAACCCGGGACCTCAGCATTATAGACTTGCGTGCTACCACTATACTACAGAGGCGGCTGTAATTTGTATTAATTTGAGTCAGGTTGTTTATAAGTTTTTTGTATTAACTGAAAATTTTACCCACTAGGTTTGTCTAGCGGTAAGTCACTACTGTGTCAGCTGTTTAACAGCTAATTTTTGGAGACGAAGGTTCACGGTTTAAATCCCAGTGAAGGTCGTTTCTTTTATACGGTTTTGGATTCTAATCAGTAGTTATCGGTGTACTTTGATAGTTGGCATTCAATTAACCATACTACCTCATGATCGGCCACATGTCTGTACAAGAGTACCTTATTTACACGTCATACATATCATTCTCATCTCATTGCGTCAAGGGGTTGAAAACTCTAAAAACTTCATAACTTGAGTTCTAATTAATAAAAATTTATGATTCTTTTTTTAAAAGATTCAGAAAATTGTGTTCTAGAGGCCTTTACATTGGTATGTCAAAATACTGTACTAAAAATTTGTAATTAAATTTTAAATTTAAAACTAATGTAAAATAAATTAATTTTGAAAAAAAAATTATAGAAATACTCTCAAAAGATGTATTTTATATTTAATGCAGGTGCCACTAGAACTTTTTGTGCTCTTTATTTTAGTTTTTTTGCAAGTTGATGGGTTGATAATCAACCGAGTTTTAATTTTCCTAGTGAAGCTCCGTTTTTTCACTCACCCCCCCCCCCCGAAAAGGGGGGTTCAAGGGATGGTAAATTTCTGAAAATTTAGAAAAACACTGTCCATTGTGTCCCTAATTAGTAGGTAAAATACAAACTTTCAAAAAAAGGGAACCATTTTTCATTTTTTTGGCAGACTCCCCCCTTAATAAAAGCCGTGTGCGAGCTGTGATGTTTGTCTTTCCACAATTCGAAATATACAGTTAGAAGTTAAAGATAGTAAGAAAGATAATTCTTCATCAACATTTTTTTTTTGACACCTGGTAAAAAAAAGGAAACGGCTATATCAATAAGAAAATGAAACCGGCATGTGAAACGTTATTACCGGTTTTGAAAGAAAGTCTAAATTTTAGTGGGAAACTTTGTACGTTCTGAAAAATTTTAAAGGAAATGGGGTTTAATTGAAAAAAGTGTCATTCACAACAAAGAATTGAAAGGCAACATGTGTTTAACAAACGGTACAATTGCACGGTAGTAAAATATAGTGTCTCACTGTTGAGTTTGGTAGCACTGCCAGATTTTTCTTTCCTTCCTCACAGTCAATCCATACACAAAAGGCATTCTCGCGGCTCACTATCTATAACCAAATCCTGATAAATATTCAGATTTAATGTTTTATCAAAACCTTTAGATTGTAATATTTTGATATATTTACACATACTTTATTTGTTACAGAGCAGATATTTTTGTCATTATAGACAGCTAGGATATAAATACAAGGTATATCGAAAAGACATGGACAAGACCGAGGCAACGGACTAGACAAGTAAAACCTAATCTCGGATAGAATACATTTAATTATAAGTCAACTTATTTGCTGTTTCAAACCACCTTATCCTTGCTTTAATGTTCATGTTAGTATTAGAGAATGTTGTTACGATCGAAGTTCGAACACATACATTACGAAAGAGATGTGCAAAGTTAAATACTTGATGGTTTAACTGTTAACGTTTGAAAAGTAAATATTATCGTGTTTAGTAATTGATCATAGCATGGTTTATGGTACAATTATTTTCCTTACGTTGTATTATAACTTCATGTTGGCCTATCTATAGCAAAATTAAATATTTTGTTTTAATTTAATACCTGAACAAAAACAAATATTTGTTAGCAACATTATATTGAAGTAATTGGACCATCCAGCTTTCGTTCAACCAGATAAAATTAATACGTTGAAAAGAGTTCATCAACGTAATAATTTATTACCGTAGAATATAGATTAAAAATTATATTTTTCCTCCTCCTTATAAATTTAAAAATTTTGTTAAAATGATTAAAATATGACAGAGATGGAATGGGGAGAAAATCATACACATTTTGGGAATCGTGTCTACATTGTGACTAATTAATTAAATAGTGGTAATGAGTTTGAAAGCTTCATAGCTCAATCGCTTAAAAAACTTTAATATTTATGTATTTATTTTTGGGATTTTAAGGTCAAAACTAAGTTGCATCAATTACTAAGGTTTTACTATGGGTTAAGGAATAGTGGGTTTGAACATGTGACAATATTTCAGACCCGGAATCTTTCACTTTGTAGGCTACGATAACTACTATGCCACGGAGGCGGAGTCCATGATTTTTAACATTATAAAAAATCTTCGTTAACTTATTCAAAATTTATCTGTTCCTAAGTCGATTTGGCAAGGTGAAGAAGCAATTTAACGTCACCAAAATTCGATTCGTTGTAACAAAATAATAACAACATATTAAAATTCCGACGACTAAAGATTTTGTTAAACTCAACAACGCAAAATGTCGAACAACACTCGTCAACGATTCACCAGTTCACACGTTTTTCAATAGTTTGCTAAGCTAACCTTCTAGAAGGGTCCAAACAGAATATTCCAGAACCTTCCAAACAGATAAAACAATACAAACAATAATATAAACATTAAAGTGTATGAACGCGGTTATAAATATAGTGTATGTCACACATCACATTTATTCTCTAGAAGAAGTTTCACCCAAACTTTAATTTCTGAAATAATTGTTAAGTGTTTGTTTTCAAACCCTATCTTTCCATCGTTGGATAAAAGCATCTTCTAATTTATTCCATGCTTCCCTGTCGTAAGCGATTCTCATCCACCCTGCTCCAGCCATCCCTTTGTCATTATCCACCCTCATCTGAAGATTTTAATACTTGTGTTTGGTTTACGGATCTTCATTTGGTTACTCATTTGGTGTACTCTTGCAAATGTCCAACTCATCTCCACTTGAAATGTAATGCTTCCCCAATATTAAGTGTCACAGAGAAATCGGTCTAAAATTTTACCATTTATAACAAGGATCTTCATAGAAGTATTTACATTTAGTTAGTATACTTAAAATATTAAAATAAAATTATATGGAACTATGTGGCTTAGTATATAGTCTGTAACTATAGCCGTACTTGTATAAATAATCTAACCTGTTGTATAAACAAATTCAGATGTAATCATAACTCGATTCTAGAATGACACACATAGTAAAGTTATGTAGTTAAGCAGGTGATTGTGTTTACGAAATGATATCCCTTTAAATACAAGAATCTATTTTTATACTTCTATAAAAATATAATAATAACATTCTCATATCAAAGGGCATCTCATACCCGTCCTTAAATATACGTAAAGTGTGGCCAGTCTCTGTATACGTTGTCACTGCCTTTAGGATATCACGACAAGAGAGGTAGTTACTGATGATTTTAACCAACGAGAGGTAAGGGATGAGCAAGAAAGGAGTACAGCTTGAATAACCTAAACCTCTTCAGATATATCCAGACCCCAAGCACTTCCGGACGAGATAAAAAAATTAGGATCCTCCTCCTCTTCTTTCTTCTTCTTCTTCTTACAGCCAACACAACTTCTTTTCATTTTATAGAAGAGTGCAAGTTCGTGATGCTCCATTTCAAATGAATTCATCACTCCTTTAAGTATATACGTATGTTAAATTAGGTAGGGCTATAATACACTGAAAAGATAATACACATAAATTATAAAATTACAGACATCAATTTTATTTCTATAAAGCTTCCATTAATGCCTATCATTGAGGGAAAAGATTACTACAGATAAAAATAATCAGTCAATATGTTTTCAATCTTGAAGTAATTATGATCAACTTATATGTAGAAAATAAAAGTTAGGAATTTATTATAAATCTAATAGAATTCATGAAAGAACTTTCACTCTACATCTTAATCGAAATTCATTCAAATGTATTTATTTGATTGCATAATTAGCTCAATTTCAGGATAAAAAAAATGTTACGGCAAATTTTACTGTAATTATGAATTAGACAAAATAAAAATATGTTATTTAACAGACCTGAATCAATCACCAATAATCAGTTGGACTCCGCGTCCGCAGAAATAAGCTTATTGCACTAGCGCAGAGTGTTATATAATGGAAAGAAACTACTAATCTGTTTTTTATTTAATAAAATATAAAATAATTTTTTTATGAAGATACCAATCCAAAATTACCAGTACAAAAGTTACTACAACCTCTCATCATGCTACGTGTTTCTACATGCTCGCCTCTCATCATGCGGTCTTGGGTTCAAATCCCATTCAGGCACGGCAAATTTTCATACGTTACAAAAATCATTTCATCCTTCACCGTCTGCACTAGCAGTAATTGCAGAACAGTCGGACGTTAAACGAAAAAAAGAAAAGAAACTACAACCTTATCGTCACAATACCAAAAATAGGCACTTGATTTTTTGCGTATTTTAAACATTTTGTTGTTAAAAATTTGTAATAAAAGTTATCGTTTAGCCTCATCAACTAACGAGATGAGATGTTATTAAATGGATTACAGAATTGATTTTTGCATAAGAAGACGATGTTAGATGATGTGTCATTTATGTTTTTCTACTACAAATATTTAATATAGAGACAGGTTGGCGATAGCGGTTTTCCCCGATCTGAACATTTAAATGACTAATACCCAAAGAACGGTAAAATATATCGTTCTCAGATGGCGGACGTAATTTTCGGAAACTTAAAAAGTACATTTTTTGCATTTCTACTGATTCCCAATGCTTATTTTTCACTATAAGCCATTCGGCTAAAAATTAACTGGTTCAAACTTTTTACACACCTGGTATAACAGTCGTACATAAAATAAAAAGAACCTTCTGATTCAATCCTCAAACCGAAATCCTGCCTACGTACCTACAAACATTTTATTGAAACAGTTGTAATAATTATTACGATGAAACGGTGTAAATTATATATTTTTTATGTAATTCATGACTAAAAAATTTTATAGACACCACATAAAATCAAGTCATTTGCAACATTATGACATGCTAGGATTCAAGTGAATACCAACGCATCCTGTAGCACTCCAACTTTGAATCTCTTAACTGCTTATGTCATTAACAAACACGATAAAAAAGATAGTAAAAGAACACCTTATCTACTTCAGTTATAATTGTTTATGGCATACCATTATTCAGAGGATGGATAATTTGTTCTAACTTTTTTTTGACGAATAGAAAGAAATCCTCAGTAAGTACATAAGTACGACAATATGTTTTTATGCTTTCACTGTATTTAGTTTTTTTACTTACACAGTCAATCTACAAGCTGTAAGTAAAATGTTTAGCAGATGATTAATTCTATACCGTCTCTTGAATTAAGTAACCCCCTTGCGAAGATTCTCCTTAAAAATGTTGTTATAATTTTATTATATATTTTGAATTATTGATAATTAGTGTTGCCAAATATTATGTTACTTGTTAGTGTACTTTGATAAATTTTTATTAAATACAAGTCATATATATTTGCCATTTACAAGGTTGAATATTGTTTACAAGGATGTTTGCGCTTTAATCGTCTTGTTTCTGGAAATTTATGGCAAAGTAGTTGTAGTGTGATTCTTATCTTCTCGGATATTAACTACCGTTTCTGGAAATTTTTTTCTTTAACTGTCACAATCATTAAGACCTTATATACTCTTCTGTTTGGTATGTACCAAGGTGCACTTATGATTGAACGTAATACCTTCTTTTGAAACCGCTACAATATGTCGATATTGGAATGTAACTAAAAGAGATGAGAACTAACACGCACACACACACACACATATTTTTTTATATTTTATATTATATATTTATCTACACGCACCTTTAACAGCCGTTTGATCTTATGGATGACACATATTTTATTTTTTATTTTTTCAAAATTCCTAATGTGTACATTGCAATCTGTTCAATTCAGAACAATAAGCAACCCCATGACCCAATGAGATGAGGATGGTGTGTATGACGTGTAAATGAGGTGAAGTCTTGTACAAACTCAGGTCGACCATTCTTGAGAGAATATGGTTAATTGAACCCCAACCATTAAAGTACACCGGCAACCACTGTCTAGTATTTAAATCCGTATAAAAGTAACTACCTTTTCTAGGATTTGAACCAGGAATCTTCGGCTCCGAAAATCAGCTGTTAAACAGCTGATTTTTGCGACGACTTTACCTCTAGACCAACCCGGTGGGTTATGGCTTACGGCTTGACATATGGCTCGGAAAATGTTCAAATATCCAACGCATTCAATCGTACCACCCCAAGATATTAAGCTGATAGCCCAAGCACTCTTTTACGTAAACAACACTCTACTCAAAGACTTCCATTTACCAACTGTTTAACACTTTCTTCATAATTAAAATCTACGCTAACTATCACGCGCTATAATATAAAATCTTCACGCAAACTACATGGCCATGCTAATCCACTGGTACAGCCACTAATCACACCACATCTATAACACGGCCCTCAACAATGAATGTTTTTAAAACTTTATTTACAATAAATAAAATATTATCCTGTTATAGGCCAAACATTTCCCTTAGCACAAATGGTCATATCCTATTTATCGATATCGTATTTGAGCAAACGTAATAAGGTTTAAAAATATTTTTAGAATAAAATGTGTAATATTTTATCGAAATAGTCACAAGCCAAAGAAATTAATAATGACTTAAGAAATTAATATGGGTGATAAACTTTTAAATCCACTTCGATGGAAAGTTAGAACATATTTTTCAACAGTTATTTCTTTGAAGGAATGTAAATTTAAGCAATAAATGTGTTATAATTTCCATAGTAAAACTAAATTTGGTGATACGATGTGAATGGTTCTTCAATTATTGAAAAAAAATTATAGATATAGCATGAAGTAATTATTGTTCATATGAACTAACTTGTTTATTTTATGTCATTAATAAATTTTTGTCATTTTTATTTCCCCTTAAACACTGTATTATTGGGTTACGTTCATTATAAAAATTATTTTTATGTCATCTGCATTATTGATAAAACTGTAAAAACTCTTTAAGGCCTTACCGTCATGTGTCACCTTATACCTGATTTATTTTACCTAGCCTATACAGTGAACATCTATTCTCCCAATTACCTGCATATTCCACATCACATAAGTGGTATTCAAATATTTCCCTATCGATGTTTACTAAGCTGTAGAAAGTACTTATGTACAGTCTAGCCTTGTGTTCGTTATACAATAATAATATTTGAACTGATAATACGAGTATTAGGTTGTACAACAATGGATTACATATAAAGTTTTTAACCGAATTTGTTTTACCAAGAACTCGGCTGCCAATGTGGTGTGCATTATTTTTGAAAAATATTGAACAATTATTTTTAAAAAGTGAAGTTTTGTACACAAATAGATTCAAAAATATTTTTAAAATTGTTGAAGTAGCTACTATAAAATATTATTTAATTTAGTGCTTAGCATTATAAAGCACTACATTCACCCCACAAGAATGCTATTTATGTATTACGTGGAAGTTGAATTATAACCGAATATTTGTCTCTAGGTTTAAAATTTGTAATTTACAGTAAAATAATTAATATGATAGATAGCGTTAAAATTTCACTTCAAATATCACGATGATACTGATTCTAAGATGACGATGATTGTAGTAGTAAGCCCTACTATAGAATAACTTAATATAAATTAATTTAAAAAATCCGGTGTGAAACACACACACAACTTTCTCTTGGCAATGCAAATAATTAACAATATAATCTAACTTTAGTATAAAACATTAGAAATAAACAAAAAAATAACCTCAATTAAAAATAACCTAATTTTAATCGTGAAAATGAAAATCAACCTCAGTTTGGCTGAAAAATACGGAAAATCACTCTTTCACGGTAAACTAGGCTCTGTAGAGAAATTTTTTTAAAATTAAAGTCGTAGATCTTTTAATTTCCTATAAATTTTATTATATACATTTTTGTCGTAAAATTCATTGGCTGCTAAGGCTGAAATCTTAAAAAAGTCGATTTTTTACACGTTTTTGTGAGAGAAAAAACAGAAAATTGCTAATTACCGCTAAACTAAGCATTATACAAAAAATGTTTGAGATAAAAGTTGTAGGATTTTAAATTCTCTACAAGTTTTATTATATTTTTCTGCGCTAATGCATATTAAAGCCGTAGGCCTACTCCTAAAAAATAGTTCTACGAAAGCACAGCCTCACCAAGAATTTCAGCAGACATGGCGCCTACCCTATCTTGTAGAGCATAAAAATTTTAGTAAATGAGGCAATTTTTTTAAAAAATCGTAGAAGCCGTTTTTGTGAAAATCACAAAAATGTGAAAAATGACACGAATAAACTACTACTTCCGGTTGACCGATTTTGATGAAAATGTTCCTGTCGGGTCCGGTAGTTGTATCTAACTTAAGTTTCATGTTTTTAAGCTTGTACGATGTTCCTTTTTTGATATTTTTTATTCACACACACACAAACCAATCGCTAAAAACATGTTTTGTGGGTTCAGGGGTCTGAAAACGTGTAGATCCGGTGAAAGCTCGATTTCGAAAAATCGACATGAAAACAATACTTTCCTGCCTATATATTCATATAGGCAAGAGAAAGTAAAAATTATATAAACAAATTTATTTTTTCTAAAGGATTTTGATGATCTTCTAATTTTTAAAAATTTCTTACATTATGTTTAATGATTCACCGAATTGGTCTACAGGTCAAGTCGTCGCCAAAATCAGCTGTTTAACAGCTGATTTTCGGAGCCGAAGATTCTCTCAAGAATGGTCGACCTGAGTTTGTACAAGACTTCACCTTGTTTACAAGTCATACATATCATCCTCATCTCATTGGGTCATGGGGTTGCTTATTGTTCTGAATTGAACAGATTGCAACATACACACATTAGGGATTAAAAAAGAAATTATGTTTATTAATTTCTATTTTTATGTAGGGCAGGTTTAAATCGTTGCATAAAGTTTCATTAATTACGTTTTAGGGGCTACAGTGATCAGTCTCAGCCATAATGGCATTTCTATCGTTGCATGCTGTAGATGATTATGTTACAATCTGTACCAATAAGTACTATAATAATATCGTATCTTCTTATTACCATTTTTTAAGCTTCACATATCTTAACAATATACTTACATAATTTTTTTATCATAGTATAAGAACAATCTAAATTTTTATATTTTGAATTATTATTTAGTCTATTTGAAAACAAATTAATTTCTATAAATTTGAATTTCTGTTTTCCATTAGATGCAATGGAATTATCTATAATATAAAGGGTAGAGTGAAATAGTAACCCACATTACACGAAGTTATTAATATTTTCGGATTTAATAAAACTTGGGAACAACCCGTCTCTATTACACGCAGAGGCTGACAATATTCCGCCTTTTACAAAACTTTCTGGATTCCTGAATCAGCAATTGTGCACGTGTCCGAAACGAGCAGTGGTCGTGTTATGAACGGTTACAAAATGAACTCTAAATCCTGTACTCAAAATATTATTAACCAGTCGCAAACTTTCCCTTTTGTATGCTTTTATTTAATCTTCTCTGTTCCATAAGACGTATATTTCTAAAAAGGATGATCTATTTAACTATGTACATAGTTTTACTATTTCATTTCTTAAATAAAATATAAATGAATTAAATAGGAAGGGAGATTGTATAATAAAATGTAAGCAATATAATTAAATATGATCTCAGGTAATGGATATATCTGGAGCATTTCACTTAATCCCTGATAAAACACAATTTAAAGAGACGACAATCAGAAAAGTAATTCTTAAGTCAAAAAATCAGAAAACTCAAATTAACGAAAACTGAATGAAAAACTAAAAAGTGGTCCTTAAAATTAAAGTAACCGATTCATAATTTGCAAAATCAATTACACATTAATACGAAGGCAACTCATTAAGACAACTTAGTCCACTTGTCAACATTTAAAACAATCTTGGCATTGCCCATTCTTAAAACAATCTCAGTGTTATCTTTTACGCCGCGAACTTCGACATTAAAATTATTTGTGACACTAATATCTTTAAACAGCTCCATAGCTCTATAATATACAGACAAAAAATTATTGGCAAGCGTTTAATTTATCAGTAGCGTACATTTTCATCGTTCTACCGATTGCGTGAGTTATGCATTTGTTAAATCTCGTAAAAAGTTTTGAACAGTCAATAACTGCAGCACGTAGTAATTATAAAAACAAACACAACTCATCTACAAATCGCTTTTGATAGTGATTTTAATTGTATTAACGTTTGTGCGAAAATTAAGAAAGTTCCATGAAGAATTTGTTAAATTGTTGAATGTTATATTGAAAGAAACTGATGTTGATTCTGACAATGTAAAATTAACAAAAAAAGAATGAATGCTTGCAGATCGTCCTAAATATGGATCGTAAAACATTTTGAAAATTGAGAGAAGAGCCATATTATACGGAAAATCCTAAATTACTACACTAATATCTGGTGAACAGAAAAACCTCTAGTTTTGATGTCAACGAAATGAAAATTGCTGACGCAAAACATAAACACCCAGTTTTCACCTTTTCATCTACATTTGCAACAACTCTCTAAAGAAATTTAAAGCGAAACAATTTTACATGTACGTGTATGTGTGCGCCTTTTTGTGAGCTATACAATTTTACATGTAGAGAATCTATTATTTTTGAAGCTGCAAAATTTTGTTGCAGGTGTTAAGCTGTAAATGTTAAATTAAGCTTATCACTTCCGTTTGATATTTTTTTGTTCTTAGCCATTAACAAAAAATTTAATAATTTTCTTTACCATTTTGTTTTCTCCTTAATAATTTTATGTAATGTAGAACGTACTCGTATGTGATAATAAAGTGATGGTAATAGAACTCTTACTGAGATCTTAAAATATAAAGCTACTACGATGCTTTTCACGGTTGATGAGCTCTGCTGTTCCACGCGTTTAGACCAATCAGAACGTTTGACAGCGTAGTTAGATTGTGCGAATATATATCAACTTGACAAACATTACGCGCGCATGCGCGTAAGAGCCGCAGTAGTTCACTCGTCTCTTACATCTCATACTGAACACATCGATTATAGAGCGTTAACAAGCAATTTGTTATAATGTAATCGGCTGGTTGTTTGTTCATAAATTATAATTGTTATTGAAAGACCAAAAAAATGGCTGACGAAATATATAATAGAGCTACGAGAGCAAGTATTGGCAACGTTGTGGCAAGTCATTGGCTAGCAATGAAGTGGCTAGGAGAAAATGCGTTCTTCAGAGTTCATCAGCTTTGAAAAATAGCATAGTTCTTTAAATTGATGTATCAATATGATTTAAGGACGTATCTTAAAGGAACAGATGAAACATATTACTATCTAATAGATTAGATCTTTGATTTAATTCGTTTAATTCTTTTTGATTGCTTTACTGATAGGCGGCTACAAGATCATTACAGTAAATATGCTAAATTATTAATACACACAAAATCGTTTTAATTGTTTTTTGTTGTGAAAATAATAGATTTTACAACTTAAATAAATTTAAAAAAAATATATTTTATTACACAGTGAAACGTACACATTTTACAAAAGTACGTTTTTCTAATTTACATATAGTCGCACCAATAGCTGCTTGGTTATTATTATTATTATTATTATCTACTAAACTGGGTGTGAAATTGGAATAGTGGGTTGTAATACGAGGTGTGGCTATTAAATAACAAGACTGACGTTATAAAAAATTTTATTTTAATTTTAAACATAATCAATTATTGCCACCTTCAATATACACTCCTTCTCTATCCCTATAACGCTCTATGCGAATTTTCCATTGTTGGAAACAGTGCTGGAAGTCATCTTCTGCCAGCTCTTTCAGGTCAAGTGCCGCTTTCTCTTTTACAGCTTCCACAGACTCAAATCTTGTCCCTTTTAATGCAGATTTCACCTTAAGCAACAGGTAGAAGATAATAACGTGTGATGAGACGTAAGTTTTTGCTTATTATCCGGAAACGAAGGGCCAATCCATGCACTGGAAGAGCCTAAATTCACCGAGAGCCAAAAAAGCTCGAATGAGCAAGTCAAAATTTAAAACAATGATGATTGTTTTTTTTTATATCCATGGGATTGTATACCTTCACTGGGTTCTTGAAGGTCAAATAATTAATCAATATTACTACCGTGAGGTACGTTCTAAAGTACGTCAAAAAGTAAGGAAAAACGCCCCGAAATGTGAAAGGACAAATCATGGGTTCCCAACCAAGACAATGCGCCAGCTCATTCCGCGTTATCTGTTATGAGGTTCCTAGGCAAGTACAGCATCTTAGTGTCAGAACATCTACCTTATTCACTAGATCTTGGATCATGTGACTTCTACCTGTGCCCTAAGGTGAAATCTGCATTAAAAGGGACAAGATTTGAGTCTATGGAAGCTGTAAAAGAGAAAGC
Organism: Catonia carolina; assembly: GCA_035578175.1. Classification (NCBI taxonomy): domain Eukaryota; kingdom Metazoa; phylum Arthropoda; class Insecta; order Hemiptera; family Achilidae; genus Catonia; species Catonia carolina. Next base: position 92,199,637 of record JAQMRL010000002.1, read on the forward strand.
GGCACGTGTCTTGAAGCAGCAGAGTGCAGATGACTTCCAGCACTGTTTCCAACAATGGAAAATTCGCATGGGGCGTTGTAGGGGGAGAGAAGGAGTGTATATTGAAGATAACAATAAGTGATTATGTATAAAATAAAAATAAAAGTTTTTACAACGTCAGTCTCGTTATTTAATAGCCACACCTCGTATAATTTACAGTGCCTAGCCGGGAATCGAATCTTGGGCCTCCGCATAGTAGGCAACCGCACTACCACTACGCTACGAAGGTTTCCAAGACACGTTTTATTTATCTTTAAATTATTTACTCATTTGTTAACAAGAAAACCTAACTGTTAATTGTAGGTATTTCATTAAATTTGTTGTAACTCATCAGAGGAGGAATGCCCAGTTGTTTTTAATTTGTTAATCACAACAGCGGTTTCATTTACATAACTGTTATTATGTTATTTTGCTTGAATGCAGTATTTGATTACAGCAATTTCATCTCTTATTTACTAGTAGGTCTGTAATTAATTAACGGTGTCCCATAAACCCTACTTTAACGGCTTTCAAATGTATTAATGTTTAAACAAACTATTAAAAAAATTCTAAGACTTCGTTTTGTTAATTTTTTTCACTTGTAGATGTTAACTGTTCAGTGAAGTATTTTTTCCATCTCTGTTTATTATGTCAGTCGAAATATAATTAGAAGTAAATAGGCCTACGAACAACATATTGTTAAAGGATCACAGGAGGAGTACCGGAGTCAATGGAGGCAACATTTGGAACGGACGCCAGAGGAGAGAATACCTTTAAAGGTGACGGAATATGTTCCAGTTGGAAGAAGGGAGGTGGGAATTGAATATTAAAGGCCTGTTTTTGTTAATTGGTGGAAAACAATGATAATTTTTGTATTATACTTTCAATAAATTTTCTTCTAAAAATTACTGTTCATAAGAGTTTACGTTGTTTACTTATATACTGTTGTGGCCACCCGATATTAGTCGACTAATTATCTCATTTATAACAGCATCCTTAATCACTTACGTTCTCTTTTGCCCACCAGCTAAAATAGGTCTCAACTCAGCAAAAATCTTGAACAGCTTTTACCAATTTTTGGATTTTTCAATGAATTCCGAAAGTGTTCTCGTTACAACCTTGTCAATTTTTTAAAGAATTAGTACTCAATGTTTTGACTAAGATTTTTATTCCTAATATGTGTACGTTGCAATCTGTTCAGTTTAGAACAATAAGCAACCCATGACCCAATGAGATGAGGATGATGTGTATGACATGTAAATGAGGTGTACTCTTGAACAGACTCAGGCCGACCATTCCTGAGAGAGTATTGTTAATTAAACCCCAACCATCAAAGGACACCGCTAACCACTGTCTAGTACTGAAACCCGTATAAAAGTAACTGTCTTCACTAGGATTTAAACCCGGAACCTTCGTCTCATAAAATCAGCTGTTAAACAGCTGACTAGCGGTGACGACTTTACCCCTAGACCAACTCGGTGGGCTTTGCCTAAGAAATAGAAAATTTCAGTTTAAAATACATCAGAAAATATTTTTTTTTAATGATGTTTACGATCATGTACGAGTATTTAGACATTCGCAAAAAAAAATTAAAAATTTGATTTAATTTTTTAATTTTAACAATTAAAAATAAACTATTTACTTACAAGTACTTAAAACAACTCTTATTAAAAGTATTTTTAATGAATTTAATTTACAATGCGTGATTTCACATTTATACAAAAAGTATTTGAGTACAGGATTTTGAGAATTTACAGGGCTTTGCATTTTAAAATCTATAAATAAATTTTTTTACAAAACATTCCACAAAATTCAAGATAATGATATAATTTGTATGGTCACATCCATATGTACACCTACCTGACAACCCACCACGATCAGTTAATATATTTTAATATTAAAAGGAAATAAATTCTACCGTTTAATTTTCTATGGGAAGACACTAACGGGCTCCCTACTTTCCCTTGCCTCTTATGACAATGTTTTTCATTTGAACGGTTGTACAGATGTTATTAAAGAAATAATAAAAAAAAATTCCGTGTTATTGTTTGGTGATACTGAACTCAGTAAATAAATAAAATTCTAAAAGAACATTAAATATTAACTGTAATTCGCAGAATCTTTTTGAAGAGTATAATCAGAATTTCATAAATTTTATTAAATATTATTGTTACAAAGTAATTTTTTATCCTTTTGATTTTTTTTAGAGTTTACTTGGTGTTAAAACAGGTGGACAAGTACCTGGTTTCGTAAGAAGAAAGAATAATTTATTTTCTACCGACCTGTATTGTTTATAGGACAGAATAATAACATTATACCGGCAGGTGCGAGCAAACCAGATTTTTTAATCACTTTAAAATACATACACTACACCTTACGGAATCAAATCGTTTTCGATTGTTGTTTCCTACCTCTTAGTTAAAATATGAGAAGTGAAAGTAGCTATAAAATGTACTTTATTTATATGTATTGAAAAAATTATCCATTTAAACATCAGCTCAGATTTTTTTATTTATCCATTATTTCTTTTTTGTTTGCAAAAGTGAAAGTATACGTTTTTTCAATCAGCCTGAGATTGACCAATGTAAAATATCCGGGTTATCATATTTTAACTTTTAATAATATACAATATTTTGTTCATTTTGTTAAGATCTTTAAAGCTGTGTTGGTTTTAGCGGGTAGGCATAAAAGGCCTACTCAAAACTTTTGTGAAAAATATTAACATAAATTTTTACAGATTTTTAAACCGTGTAGGGTTTTAAGGTTTCTACATATTATTATAGAATGGTTCATGGGGTAAGGATAAGTAAAACTCACCTCCTATATAAAAATTTAACTTACGTAGAACTAAAAAAGTAGAAGCAAAACCTTTCGTATCCAAAAAAATCCTAAAGTTTCTACTTCCAAGTAGGCTACTGTGACAATGTCAGCAGAGTTTTTTTTGTATAAATATCAAAATATCATTAACTTGTTTTTATGTAAAATAATTTTATTTAACAAATATTTTTATAAATTTTCCACGGACGATACAAAGCAATTCAGTTCCAGTTTATAAACCATTATTCATATAGGTAAGATAAAATAATTATTGTCCTGATCTCAAAAAAATTGTAAAATTTTGATGATTTAAATTGCATTATAAATTTTCCTTTTTTCGTCATCATCTGTCAAGGATTAGGCTAAATAGCGTGTTTCGGAATCCATCTCTGTTTAGGTCTTCCCAAGCCTCGCTTCGAACTAGGTTTATATTTTCATGCTCGCAGAGGAAGTCTGTGTGCTGGCATGGAAAGTAAATGGTTAACCAGTTGAGATGGAGAATTCCGAACAGCGTTGAGGGCGGAAGAGCCTAAGGAGTCAACCCAAAATAAAATCAAAGGCAGGGGAAGCCCTGAAAAATGGTCAACGGTCTTGAAGGCGGAGGAGGAATTATCTCAACGGTGGACAGGGCGGACAAACTAGAAGGTGGGTCTCCAAATGAAACCCAGGGCCCATCTAGAGACTCTAAGGTGGCGGCTCCACCACTGGACTAACCAGCGCAGGGCTCGTAACTCGGCATGGGAAAAACTTTATTACTGGCAAGCATCGAAAGTTTCCTTTTCTTTTCTTACTATATTTATTTTTAATTCAGGCAATTTTACAACGTTCTAATAAAGAGTCACACGGAAATACCCGGTATTGAAAACTATGAATGATGATGGACAAATATACTATGTAACTATCATCTAAAAAAAATATTTGAAAAGTAAATATTTTGTTTAATTCTAGTGAGTTATGTTTTGTATTCAATTTTTATTAGAAACGTTAGAAAACAATAGCCTTTTACAATTAAAGGAAACCAAATTAATATTGACTGCAATGTAAACGACAAAGAAAAATTAACTTGGGAACATTATAACCTAATCATTAAAAAAATTGGTGAAAGAATTTTCAATACTAAACTATTTAAAAACAATAGTAAAACAATTCACCATAATGAATTCTATGAACAAAACTCGTTCGAATGCATTATGCAAAATAGTTTTTTTGAAAACGCATATTTGAAAACAATCGCAGTATAGGATTATATAAATAAAAATCTGGCGTGAAACACTCACACAACTTTCTCTTGCCGATGCAAATAATAAACAATATAACCTAATATTAATAATAAAACATTAGAAATAAACAAAAAAAAACCAACCTCAAAAAATATAACCTTACATTTTAATCGTAAGTGAATGATGCAAAATGAAAATCAACCTTAGTTTGGCTTAAAAATACGGAAAATCACTCATTCACGCTAAACTAGGCTCTGCAGAAAAAATGCTTTAAATCAAAGTTGTTGGTCTATTAATTTTCTATAAATTTTATTATAAACACTTTTGCCGTTAAATGCATACTAAGGCCAAAATCTTTAAAAAAATCTACTTTTACAGATATTTATGAAAAAAAAAAATAGAAAATGACAAATTACCGCTAAACTAAGCGTTATACAAAATAAATGTTTCAAATAAAACTTGTAGAATTTTAAACTATCTGCAACTTTTATTACATACTTTATTGCTCGTATGCATATTAAGGCCGTTGTAAAATAAAAACATTTTTTCTACGAAAGAACAGCTTCCCCAAGAATTTCAGCAGACGTAACGCCTACTCTTTCTTGTAGAACATAAATCATACAGTACATGAGACGAGTTTAAAAAAAGTCGTATGAGCCATTTTTAAGAAAATCGCAAAAAGTGAAAAATTACACGAATAAACTACTACTTTCAGTTGACCGAATTTTATGAAAATGTTCAAATTGTGTCCTCTATTAGTATCTAACTTAAGCTTTAAGTTTCATCTTCGTACGATGTTCCATTTTTGAGATATTCTGTTTATACTCAGAGACAAACACACAAACACACACACACACGCGCGCGCGCACACACACACACACACACGCACGCACACACACAGACCAATTGCTTAAAACATGTTTTTTGGGTCAGGGGGTCTGAAAACGTGCATATCCGATAAGAACTTAATTTCAAAACATCGACAAGAAAGCAATATATTTCTTTCTATATATTCATATGGGCAAGAGAAAATAAAAATATATAAAATATAGAAAAATTATAATTGAATAAATCAATATTGCCCAACACAGAGCACAGAGTTGAACGACTCAACCTTACTTAAATAATTATGTCAATGATAAGAATAAACTTAAAATATATGCATAAAATAGAAATACACATGACCATTTTACTGACATTTTCATTACATTATTGTAATGTCATATTATGGTAATTTATACATTCTAATGCATCGGGAATGTGTAATCAAATCGACACAAGTTAAGTAACTGTTAAATTATGGTAATGATTGGACCAAGAAACCATTTAGACATGATTTTATTTAAATAAAATTTAAATGATAACAATTTAAATAACTTTTTTTAAAATTCATTACTCAATTAAATATTATTGAATAGAGTAATGTTTTAGATATTAATGAATACGGTGCCGACATTAAGTCCACGTCATTTGTACCTAAAACGCTACAACTTTTACTAGAAAAAAGTACTTTAATGTCATTGCTTTCTGGAATATGTAATTTTTAATTCTATAAAGTGGGAGTTTATAAAGATAAAAACATGTAACAAAGGAAAATAAGTTCTTTGTTTCAGTATTTCTAAATAGACCGTTTAGAACATTTAAAAAATTATAATTGTGGTCCATAACAATTAATTATTTGTGAATAATAATGATAAAACGCAAAATCTGGTGACATGTATTTTGAATAGAGATTCCATTTGTCCTTAAATACAAAGTTCCACCGAAAGGTTTTAAATAATTTTTACAATGTAATAAAGAGGAAACTTACGAGATTCTTCAAAAACTTCAAAATAAAAATTGGTAGAAACCGCAACGAGGTTTTGCCATGTAAATAGCAAAATAACTGAACTAACAATTTCATGATGCTACTTATATTCTAATGACGACGGACGTTGCAAAATTTTGTTTGTATTGAAGGGTCGTTATTGGGACAGAAATATTTTATTGGTGTACAATCTTATAAAATAAATAACAGTGATTACAAATATATCGTGTGTTAAGAATGTCCCAAGATCGCCTTCCATTAAATGCATTGATCCATAATCCGACAGGTAAAAGATGTATTGGTAGACCGAGGAAGAGATGGACGCCGGAACAGGCTAACGCACAGCCTAATCCATGAAGACGACGACGACGACAAATATATCGCGAAATAAGACGTGTTGAAATAAGAAGTGTTGATGTAATTTTGAAATTTGTTGTTAAGCATAACAAAAGCTAATAGTACGGATCAATTCGCACCATCAGCTGTAATTTTTCCATTACAATCAATTTATTATTTGCTTCTTTTATTCTTCCAGGATATTTTTTCTTTAAGATTGCATACTACAAACTGTTGAAACAGTTTTGATATACGTTTTTTAATTTATTAAAGTCGCAAAAACAACTTGGTCATTAGCGATTTCTAAGGGTTAAGGAACGGATGGTTTGAATATGTAATAATTCTCTAGACCTAAGCCGGAAATCAAATCCTGGACCTCTGCTTTGCAGCGCAGCACGCTAACCACTGGGTCACAGAGGTGGCTTTAATAACAATTATTTTTTTGCCTAGTTTTTTTAAAAATTTTTTACTCAAACTCTACGTGTGCCGACATTATTCTGCGTATAGTTACGAAAAATCCTTCAGATACTAAATTTTGCTCCATATTTCAATATTTCTGGCGATTGTACATCGACTATCGTTAAAGCGCCAAAATTAAACATTTTCTCCTCACAGTTTTAGAATGACCTAATTATCACAAAAAATAAATTTGTTTCTCTGCATTATTTTTTAAGATTAACTTTAGAATTTTCACCGTTATATTACATAGGATACAAATTCATAGTCAGAACACGTTTTACGAAATCATTCTTAGAAAAATGTTACATAAGATAACAAGAAGTACGCTGACAACATGCCATTATTTCTCTAAGTAATAATGGTTTTATGAATGACACATAGATAACTTTTTACTGTGTTTAGTTTAATAAAATAAAAATAAAAATTAGCATAAAAAAGTCAAGGTCAACTTTATATTTAATTAAATTTACTTGAATTAATTTGCATGTCTCTTACTCTTCTCCGGTGGTAAAATAAAACTGCATTATGCAAGATGCAGGTATATTAAAATATTTAAAATATAAATATATCTATATTCTTGTATTAAAACAAGGTAAATTTAACAAGTATATTTAAAACATATCTAGCAGTAGGTTAAAATTATCAAGTATACTATACACACCGTTCTTTTGCGGAACGATTTTTACTTGGACAAGTCTCAAAAATATATGTTCGGATTAAGACGTATCATCATATAAATATTGAGACCCTAATATCTAAGGTTTTGTTTCGGGATCTGGGTAAATTAAATAATTAACACACTAAAGTTGAAAATTACAAGTATTTATTACAACTAAAAATTACAATTAAATAAGTGACTAAAATCTACAAATAAATTACTAATAAATTAACAACTAATACAATAAATAACTTACCTAATTTACTTGATACTACTTACAGAAATGATACAGAGAAAAAAACGTTAAACAATAGAGTAATTCACAGTAACTCTAGCCTACTCCAAACGTAACTGTTAAGCACTACGCGATTCGCTCACTCAAACAAAGACAAATCGAGACTGACTGAACGAAAACAAACTTGCTGATTATATAGTTGGGCTAATGGAAAGTTCAAGAAAAGACAGATATTTTCGATATATTAATATAATACAAAATCCTCTGACGGCTTCTGGATTAGTTTCAACAACTATAAACAAATTTCGATTGAATAGAAGGTGTTACAATAAGGCCATTTATCTAAATAGGTACCCGGCTCTTACAATACCTGTACAACAATAGCTACCTTTACTATGAAAACCATTTGTTATTAGCCTACACATAATTTTTCTAACTATTTCTTGGAAAACACTATTTATTACTCATATTATTTCGTTAACATTCTTAATCTCTCGGTCTTCCTCAAAAATGTTCGAACCTACATCCCTTTAGATATTGTCACAATATGTTGTTTTTTGTCTTTATTTTTCAATCAAGAACAATATACTACAACACTATCACTAGAATGGATGAGTTAGTAACTAGTTAGGCATGAGAAAAAGGGTCACACCCAGCAGCGTTTCCTCCTGGATGATTTTGTAGTCACACTAGTATAGAGAAAAACTTGACAAAAAACAATGGCAGCTCTGACGACGAAGTTGGTTTGGTATAATGGTGATGATGAAACGTTTGTTGAAATAGTAACAGAATATTACGGCATAAAACACCTACACCGATGATGATGAAGAAGTCTGAAATTTGGAAAATTATGAATGGTCATGACGTGTCATCATATCGTTTGGATGATTTGTATTTTATTAAAAAATCTTCTATAAAGCTGTTTTGCGACGTCTTTTGGTTAAAGAATGCAAACGTCCTAACGAAGGGTCTCGTTTCTGGCGTACCAAGATACTCTAGTGGCGAATCTTAAGTAGGCTGTACTTGCAATGGCGGAGTCTCGCATATTTAAGCCTCAAAATATGGTCCAAAGTTTCTTACATAGATATTCTGTTTTCCTTAAATACACAATTTTATAGAACCGATTTAAAAAAAGTACATAATTATAAACATAGACACTTTTAGAAATCTGCGAAAATTCTAAAATTAAAATTGGTGAAATCGTAACCGATTTTATGAAGTAAATAATAAAACAATAGAGTTTCAATCACTTTTTTAATTGAAAGTTTTAAAGTACGAATCAAAATCAGTTTGTTTTAAAGTTTCGTAGTGGTAGCGCTAGCGTGTTAATTGAATGTAAAATATATAAGCTAACAATTAAATTACATTTAAATATTTTGGTAAAATTATTATAAGTAAATGCAAATTGTGAAATTGGTTGTTAAACATAAATTATGACATCAATCAAAAATATTCTGCGGTTTTATTAGCAAAGGGCCAGCTAGTATTTTTTTTAAATCCTTTTATTTTCACTATGAAAAAATTCTGTATCCACTTCTACGATTAGTAAATACTCACACACAAGAAAAATTGTAAGAGATTTATTACAGAGAGAATGAAGAAAAATGGATGGTCCAGTTTAACTTAAAAGGTGGTACATTTGACCGGAGGGTAAAAGAAATATATTACCGTTATGTCATCATTTACGTTAAATTCATCATCATCATCTACTTCAACACTATTATCATTTTAGGGTGTAAAAGTAATACAACTACTATCTACGTAAATGATTTATGGTTAAAAAAAATTACTCTGAAATATGTATAATTCAAAGTACTAATAAATATCCAGGAAGGTTGTACGTAGGTGCGGTATTTAATATAACGTATAATAATGTATGGTACATATCGATACAGAAGTTTTTACGGAAATACCTTGTGTAAAAATAATCTGGTTTGAAACATTCACACTATTTTATCTTGCCAATGTAAATAATGAATAATGTAATCCTATGATTTAATCTTCTGTAAAACAATATATTTACGTCATTAGCCGAAGGCTGATTTGAACCTCCAGAGGTTTTAATAAGTAAAACGAGGAGTAAGGTGATTTACGGTAGCCTTCCTCACTGAGAGAAAAAGTATGCTTACCATCATGCCAGACCCACTGAAAAGCATCTACTTTCCACCATGCAAATTATACATTCACTTCATTTACGACAGGGCTGGTAGTATAATGAAATTCATTACTCTCAGAGAAGTTAATTGTGACTCGTGTATTTTACACTTTTATCTCTTCTGTTCTTAAAAACTTTAGTCATATAAGTGGCTGACCATGTGTTAAAAAACAAAACTATTTTTTGTAGCCATAGAACTAGCAGATCGAGTGCAAACAACTTAACACTCCATTTCCCTGTTTTTGGAAATAGTAAATAATGTCAAGTGATAAGCAAAACCTAATTTTAATCATGAGTGAATGATGCAAAATGAAAATCAATCTCTAGAGAACTTAAAAGTAGGCTACGGAAAATTACTAACTGACGCTAAACTATGCAGAAAAAAATGCTTGAAATATAAGTTGTATGTTATTTTCTAAACATTTGATTATACGTACACATATTTGTCATAAAATAAATACTAGGCCGCAATCATAAAAAATCCCAATTTTTCCCATTGTGACAAAAATAATTTGACGCTACACATTGCGCTATAAATAAAATTTAAAATGAAAGTTGTAGGTTTTTTATTTTCTACAGCTTTAAATGAACACTGTTGTTGTTTAATGCACATTAAAGCCACAACCTTAAAAAACCTTTTTTTTACCACGAGAGCTCAATTCCTCCACCCCAAAAGCTTTTGGAGGAATTTTTTTTACTCTATCTTGTAGCTCATGAAATATTAAATAAATGAGGCAACTTGCAAAATCGTAGAAGCCGTTTTTGAGAAAATCGCAAAACGTGAAAAAATTCACAAATAAACTACTCCTTCCAGTTGACTGATTTTGATTAAAATTTTCGTGTCGATTCCCTTGTGGAACCTAATTTAAGTTTGAAGTAACTTCATTCCGTTCTTGGGATATCTTGTACATACACGCGCGATTTATTTAAATTTATTTCAACAGATTTATTTATTAATTTATTTCACAGATGATTATAGCAGGTAATCATTTGAAAAAGTTGGAAGAGCATCAAAATCATGTAGCAATAAACCCCTCGACAACATCTATTCATAAACTGTTAAAACATTAGATTCACTTTTTTGATACCACTAGTCAAATATCAGTTCTACTCCTCCTGATCATAAATGTCGTCTTAAAACTATTATACGCAGTTTAGTGTAGAGTTATAGTTTTTAAACGCAAATATACTTGTTTTTTTTTCATAAATAAAATTTGGAGATTGATAATTGTTGTTAAAGTTTATATTTCTATTAGAAACTGACTTAAAATTAGCTGAAATGCTCTTGATTATTTATTTGATATGTTTTGATGACAATATAATCAATCAGAATAAAAGTACAACAAATTTCATTAACTGAGGATCAAAAGTGAAATTTCCACATTTTGGCCATTTTTGGGTTATTTAAGCATTTTGTGGGATTTTTTTATATTTTACTAGGTGATATTAAAATTTTCGTGTCAAATCCCTACTAAGCTATTCACAAATTCTGTTTGTTTCAGAAGTAGTAATCTATCCTTGCTTTTATTTAACAAATATTTAGCTTTAAATCAAAACTGACAATCCCCAATTCTATTATGTTTCAAAAGTGGAATTCTCCAAATCAACCAACCAGAGAGAAGGATTTAGGTCAGATGACTGTGCTTTCATTGCTAAGTGAGGTTATGAGCGTTCTGTGTTGTTTTGATTGATGGTGGTAGAGCGATTCGTATTCTTCATGTCACAAGTTATTGACAATATTGATAATAGTTAAAGCTGTTGATTTTGTTTAATAAAAAATAATCACGTCCAAAAATCCACAAAAAGTTACACTGAATAAAGCAAGGAAGGAACTATCGAGACCAGAACTGTGGAAAAGAAACGAAAACAAGTTTTCCTCAACTAATGTTTTTTTTGAAACAAAACTAGTTTTCTCCGAAGCATTTTGATACATAAGTGGAAATCTCCACTTTTGAGCATGAAAAGTGGAAACCTCCATGTTCATTATTTCAATAAAAGAACTATTACTGGCAATAACCTTAAAATTTCAAAAATGATTCTGCATTACATAGTTACTACATAATATTAATATTTTGTTTGAATTAAAAACTCAGCACTTTACTTCATACAGTTTTTCGTCAATTATTAAAACTTTTGTTCAGAGGAGATTACCAGTTCTGGTCCTCAGGGACTGATTTGTAAAAGAATACATGTAGTAAACTTAGTTTGCAGTGAAGTGACAAATATAAACCAAAGATCTTTCTATAAATATAGATAATTATCTTGTAGATATTAGTCTGAAACATCACTTTACACAACGAAGTATTATCGAAAATTATAAGACTAAATAAGTATGTGACTACAACGACAAAAAACAACATAAAATACACTTAATAAAGTTCAGAATAAGTATATTACTTTTTTAGAAGACAGATACAAAGTGCGGTAGATAATTCTTAACGAAAACAATGTTGGTTGGTTCAGTAAATTATATTACGTGAAAAATTTCTCATTCTGCACTTAATGGATAACTTGCGGCATCCTTTCAGAAGCTAACGAAAGGAATGTGGTATTGAATATTATGTTGTTTTTATACAACATTACATGTAGTGTGTTTGTGATAGAGAAAGAAAATTATAAACAGTAGAAAAAAATGGAGTGAAGTGAGCTAGTACTAAAAATTGTCGGTTGCAAGAACTGACTAGCCAGTCATTATTGTAATTAGGGATCTGAGTGAGGTCCTGGAACACTAATAATCATCACTATCTGGAACAGATTCTGCTACTACTTCAATCTATATCAAAAATAATATTACACATTTTTACCTTTTTGCTTTACTGGTTATAAATCCCCGCTCTAATCTAAGTAATTATTTTATTTGGTTTAAAAGATGGTATCGAACAGTAATGTGGGTCGCATCTTATAACAACTGGTTGTTAATATACTACGTACATACAATAACCGGGTGATACAGAAACAACCAGACATTATTATTTTACTTTAAATTTTTACTAGAACTGTTTATATCCCTAACGAAATACTTAATGCGGCTAAGTGAGAGTATTAAATCTCCTGATCATTCCAAATATCTTTTAAATTTAACGAACAAATCTGTTTCTGTATGATAATTTACAGAAAAATGATAACTAATAATAACAGAAATAATAAACTATTAGGGAAGATTAGCTTTAGTAAATTAAGTAAGTATTTAACAATAAAATATAATTAACAGCGAACAATCATAAATGAACGTCTAAATAACGAAACAATTTATGAAAACTTTTAAACGGCGTGATTCACGAAAAAAAGTGATTACATGGGTGTTGGAAAAACAGAGCAGACCAAGAATAGCCACGTCTTTATTGCCTCTCAATGGAGGTGCAGATGTATAGACGAATACAGAAGATCAACACTGGACTAAGAGAAAGGCAAATCATGTATCATGACTCGTATTAGGATGCAAAAAGTATCAATGCAATTTTAAACGAGAGAAAAACAAATATAAAATGTTATATTTTAAAACAAAGACAAAATTATTTTATTGTAAAGTATTTTCGATGGTAAGAGATTCTGGGTAAGAGAGAAAATAGAAGGCCAAAGAACTGGAACTAGAAGGGTTACAGAAGGTAATGAAAGACTCAAAAACCAATATTTATTGGTTTTATTGGTTACTGTAATTTACAAAAGTTGATAACTAATACTAATATTAACAGAAAATAAAAAAGTAGGCTGCATTAGACTGCGTGTATTTATATGCAGTCATGAAAAGCGTGGTTACTGAAATTAACTAATGGCTTCAGGGCTACAAGGTGAAGCCTTTAGAATATGAAAGATTCTGTTTCTTAGTAATAAGAATGTCAAGCCCCATACGATACTCTTCAAATTCGTGATACCAAGTGTCAGAATAATTTCAAACAATAAAAAGTATATTTCTGCACTTAAAACTGATAAAAATACATTGGTGCAATATATTAGATCTGTGATTCGGAAAAACATAACGATGCTCAGTAATGGGTGACCACAGTGTTTTCTTTGCTGTTTTGTATTATCAACAAACAACCTTACAAAACAGTTACCATAAAAAATTTTGTTATTCCAATTTATCTTTATTAAAAGCGTTTCTACAACGAAACAACTGATGAAATAAAAGAAGTTTATATAATGTCAGTTATAATATAGTTTAAATAATTTAAAACATCAGTTTCTAGTTGAACTTCATTATCTTCTTCTACCAATCAGGTATTAAGTTACAGAACCTGTTCCCGCATCTAATTAGCCACTGGTCGCCCCGAATCACGCTTTCCAATTGGTCTGTTGCTTTCAACTACTTAAAATCCTTAGTGAAGACATTCTTTGAAAATGATAGGTCCATTTTCGGCGGTACTCTATGAACGTCACCTTAAAGACGCAACCCAATGCTCACCGTATAACCTCATTTCTGAACCAACCCAAAATATTATAGTCTTTAACACTTTTCAAGAAGCTCATCTCTGCAGACTGGATGGAATTCTCAAAATTCCTACTCTTCTAGTGAATATAATGCTGGTTAAAGGCACTGGTGGGGAGTGGATTAATTAGGAATGAATTTTATCATTTGATACCATTTAATTTCTACTGTTGCTGTCAAATGAGACAGAACCTTATATTTTTACAGTTGGTCGCTCTGCTAGAAAATCCTACTCCCATAAGTCCTCATCTTGATCTCTAGGCACATGGTGGCATGTGGGTTGTCTTTATACAGCAGCACGTAAGAGGGTGAAAGGTGGATTCTCGGCCCCATAAAATGGAAATTTTTCTGCTAAGGTATGGTAAACCTGACAAAAGAGTCTCTGGTGCACCAGGTTGGGGTTTCGCAGCAGTCTGTCTGCTCATGTGAAAATTTCGTGGAATTTGCAGTATCCATAAAACTTGAACTGAATAACGTAATACTAAGCTTTAACAGTGGAATTTCTGGTTTCATATTTTGTTTTTACAATTACGTATTTTAGTGAAGAAGTTTTGCTACTATTTTTTCTCCCAACTATTTCATTGCTTTCATTATATTAGGCTAAGGGTTTTCATCGAAAAAGGGTTCTCGTGACACAAATTTATTATTTTGCAGTATGGAAATGTCTTACTTAAAATCGTTATATTGAGTACAAATACTCGTATTAGTGCTTCCTCTTCAAATAATAATAATATTCATTCTGCGAGATTGATTGACTAAAAGTACACGATAAGGTTTCAATGCTTTATCATCACCCTGTAGAGACAATATACATAGACTACATTTTATGTATACACGAGCACCATAGATGAGAAAAAATTATCAGATATAATAAAGGAAATTATAATCTGTAATGACGAGCGTTTCATCTACATTTTTTATTCTCTCCGTCTCTTTTCACTATTCATTTCGTGACCCTACTGATTATCTTCTCTCTTTCTTCACCCGTCTTCAATTGATTCTCTTTTATCTACTGCGTTATTCACTTACCTCTCATCCTATACCACACTGTATCAACAGCAAACTTAATCTCCAACCCTATTCTTATATAACTCACAATTTTATCCAATAAAATTAGATTCACTTGTGTAGTACAAATATATAAATAAACGAAGGGAAATGGGTGACAGAACAATCATTCTTTAATTCAAATCATTTCCGGCCGATTGTACCACAAAATAGCAGCAATCACTAACATCGTAACAATCATAACAGCAAAGAATATTGTCGAAGCAAAAAAAGAATTATAACATGAAACTCTCTAATACGTAAAACCTGTACTACTCTGCGTCTTAATTCAACCGGTGGAGTTAGATTCTCACACAGTGAATAAAAGCTAAACCTTTCAAAATATACCATATTTTACAATAAATTACAAATATGAAAATTAATGTTTATTATTGGTCACATTTTTTTATAACGGTATTTTAAAGAAACGGGAAATTTTGAAATTTGTTTTGATATCCGTAGGAGATTGTTAGCAATGTATAACTTACGCCAGTCTGTTCACAACACCTTGCCATTTATTTGGTGTGGTTTTCTTTTATGTGCTTTTGCGATAAAAGCTTTCAAAACAGAACAACGACAGTGCGGAGGCGTCACGTAGAGAATTCCGCCATTATTTTAATTTAGAACGTCTCGATCGTGTTCCATCAGGATATGCAATAAACAAGTGGATACGTACTTTCGAAGAATCTGGTTCGGTAATGAAAAAGAAACCTTCAGGCCGTGTGCGAACCACTTGTACACCAGACAATATCCACGCTGTTCGAGATGCTGTCATAAGAAGTCCAAATCGGTCAATCAGTCGTCAATCAGTGTGCCTTCAGTTGCATAGTTCAAGTATTCGAAGAATATTGGTATGAGACTTGCATCGTCATCCATACAAGATCGTCCTGCTACAACGGAAGAGTTGAAAGCCAAGATACGAAAAGCAATTGCCGAAATCCCTGTTGAGATGTTACGTCGAACCATGCAGAATGTTACAAAAAGACTGCAAGAATATTTGCGTAAAAGAGGAACTCACCTGCAAGATGTTATCTTCAAGAAATAAATTGTACTTTGTGTATTCTTAAATGGCATTTCTTTACCATTTTATGACAGAGACAAATTTATTTTAAAAAAATTTCATAAAATTTTTTAATTTTTAAAATTTTCCGTTTCTTTGAATCACCCGATATTAAGTAGATCATAAGTTCGTTGGTATTTTTACTTTTCCCACTTATATATCTTTTAAGCAACAATAAAAATTTCAAATTTTTACTTTATGTTGAACAAAACAAATATAATGAAAGGTTATGAAAATTCTGTATTCGAACAGATGATTAACTTTGGACCCATCATAACGATTCACAACTCCCATGCATATGTGATCAGGTTAAAACATCCTACATAAATTTGTTGCAATATTTGACCGAAATAGAAATACACTTATACAAGAAATAAGCATACACTTTATGACAGGTGTGAGGAGGCTTAAATGCTGATGACTTGAAGTTCTGCTCGCAGGAAATCAAGAAGAAGGTTCAGTTAATGCTTGTAAGTATCATCTAGTGAAAAAATATGTTCAGTTATTCAATGCTAAGTATCGAATTTACTAACTGTACAAAAATGTAAAAGATTACAAAGTTTTAAGAGAAACATACAAACAAATGAAGATACCATGGGAGTTTACAATATTGTAACATTAATAATAGTGGTACTTCGTGAAAGGCTGTAAATGTTTAGGCTGAGATAGTTTTATTGATTGAAAAGTGTATTTTTGTGCTGATTGGCCTGGAAGCGGTGGAGTACTGATGCATCATTTAAGATAATCAGCTCTTATTTTCATTTTTTGTATTCTTTTGTTATTAAATTTTATACTGTTTTTAGTGTTCTCTAATTTGTGTATTTATGTATATCCTTTTATGATTTTTTACAAAATTTCTCAGAATCCCTTCATTTTATTCTTTCTCATGCAATTTACCTTTTCATTATTACTTACAGAATTTTGAAGAAAGCCTTTGTATATCTATTATTTGTTTACTAACTCGTCTTTCTATTTATTTCTAGAATACAAAAGGGTATTAAAGGATTAGCTTCGTTTGTCGGTCAGTTAGTACAGTTCAGTTTAAGTAGCCACGTGGTTATGAATGAGTGAGTACTATTAGAAAGCGTTTATAAAAATTTCAACTTGACGTGAAGAAAACATACTCCATACTGTAAACATTTGTAAACACTGATTGTAGGTAAGAAGGTATTATCAATTTTATAGTAATTTTGATTACTAACTTACATAAATTATATTTCGCTTTAAGTTTTGTAACGTATTTCACTTTTATTTTAGTAGACTAAGAATAATTCATTGTAATTTACAGTTTTGCAAATTAATAATAGTAAGTTTAAAGAAGTTTGTTTATTTATTATAATACTCAAATCCCGAAAGAACCTAGGCTAAAGTTTTAAAATATTATGAAGGAATACTATTATTAGGAAATTTATATATATTTAAGAGTTCGAAAAGAATGTAACGGAAATAAAATTAATATATTTTAAAATATGTAAAATGTAATTTACTATTTTTTGAAGTTCAATATATTTTAGGAAATATAAAAAAACATACATATGTAAAAATTTTGAATTATTGATTTCACAAACAATTCGATGAATATGAAAATATATAGACCTTCGAAAAGTAACATTTACACAAAAATACATATGATACAAATCATGTGACATGAAATAGGTCCAGTATATAACCCTACCCTGCATATATTCAAATACTAAATGGTTTTAGTATTTCTCTACCCTTCCTCCGATAAATCTAACACTCTGGTGCGAAAAATTAAAATCCATTTACAATTAGCACATCCATTAGCAGAAACACAGTAGTATAAAGAGCGGGCGCACAAACCACCCTTCGTCAACAACCCTTCTGTAGCTCCTCTTCTACACATTGGGAACCCCGATTCATGTAAGCCTATCTAACCTAACGACCAATACTGAAGAGTAATTGAAGTCACTAAATGGTTGCAATAAGAGCTGAGAATGGGTGATTAAAACTCTAGATTTGGAAGTGTAACTGTTTTATACCTCTAATAATTTGTAAAACTTTCAACACAATACGATTTCGACTTATCATATAATTTACAAACCAAAAGTGTTTATCTATCTTATCACCAAATCCATTTTGATACATCTAAATCTCTTAAAAAGTTGGTCATGTTTAAATATCTATCTAAAATGAAATACAAAACACTTCTTTACTTGGTCAGAAAAAGTTTCTTCGAAAAAGTATCCAATTAGGGACTCGAAAGAAAATATTTTTTGAAAAATCACTTGTCTTATCTGCTACGGGAAAACTATTTAAGTTTCAAACTGAAATATAGGCTAATAACAACTAAAAGGCTACCCCCCCCCCCCAAGCATTGAAATACATTCTTTTCCACTTCCATAAAATACTATTCATGATATTAACGTTATGTTTTATCATTTGTATATCCTAGGGTTGTAGATAAATATCTAGTGCTCCCCACTTAGATAAAAACAGAAGATATTTGACTATTTGTTCATGAAAAAAATTGAATGAAAAATTCTCTATTTCTCCTTCAAGAATTGGGCTCATACGCTTGTTGTGACTTCAATCGGTCAGCCCATTCCTTTCGTGGTCATCCAATCTTTAGGCCCGACTAGGAATGTCGTATATTATTCTCCTTTACAGTCGAATTTTTCTATTCTATTAACACAGTCAAAGCAATCTGATGATGTGCAGCTATTCTTGCATTTAAACTTCACACAACAAGCCTGTTTATTATGTCGGTACTTTGCATGTGACCCCTTTTTGATACAGCAAGAGTTCTAAGTACAAAGCGCATTTCTGCTGTTTGAATTCGGTTTAATTATCTTTGGATGGTTTTGCTGCAGATATACATGATCAGCTATTGATATATAAAACTTCATCAATATTTCTTTTAAAATCTTGATTTTGAGGGTTCTAGATACAGTTTCATACATGCATGGTTTAATTAAACATCATCAACTTAGGTTGTATATTAATTTCTTTAGTGTACAATATCCCAAATACACAAGGAACTTGAATTTTCTGACCTGTTCAATTCCTTTGATTGTTCAAAATCAACACACACAACATCGGAATAACTACATTGACCAAGGAATGCTATAAGCTTACTTTTGACCATAGATGTATCCAAATTTCACAACTTGAGTATCCAACCAACATTTTCAGCTGATAGAAGGCAAGCTGAAGAGTGTATTTATTGTCTAAAACAACCACATGATCATCGGTGCACAGAAGAGAGAATATAAAGTTTTCCTCACACCAATTTGGTAGAGAAGGAGCTTAATGATGAGCTCCTTCTTTTATTCTCATTTGGCTTTATTGTATTCTTCTAATTTTGTTATTTTTTTCTTTTTTACATGGTTCCTACCCTCCCCTACACCCTGCCTTTTCCTCCAGCAGAGCGGTGTCCAGCCAGGTATGGAAGTGCGTCAGCAAAGTAGAAGAGCTAATAGCCTTAATATATTTGCTACATTGGATCATTGTATCCTTCATTTTATATATATTATATTTTACAATCGTTTATTTGTAATTACTATTTCCGAATTACCAAACCATATATCTACATACTATATAAACGAAGAACATGGATGTGGATATAGCACTTAGTTACAAAGGACTTGAGCAGAAATGTTTATCAATACACTATCACAGTCAGCCAAATCACGTCACACTCCTCAGTAATTCCACCTTGAAGATGCCAATTTTTTGAGTTGAAAATATCTACTTTTTTTTCAATGTCATTTGCAATACCAACACAACGGGCTAGAGGTAAGGTTTCTTTCATCCCATTACATAAAAAAACAATCTTCTTGATATAATAAGCAAATTTTGTTTTTGGGGTTATACATTAACGCTGTTATAAATTGATTTATTTTTGTTATTTTTCTAATAAAATTTTGTGAAGTTCACGTGTACCTGAACTTCATTATATATTAATGAGTTTTATCAACATATTATTTACATAACTAAATGAAAAAACAAATTTTATTTATACACCTAATAAAATGTTTGGTATTTAATAAGGAATAAATTAGTAATTACTGTTACTTTATAACATATTGGATATGATTTAATTATTAAACTGATGCGTAACATAGAATGATTATCAACATACAGCAAGAGATAGCTTTAGGCACCAAATTCACTTTTCTCTTATTTATTTATGTTGAATTTTAAATAATTATAGTAATTTATTGTTTGTTCGTCACTTAATTTATTGTGCACATTATAGCACCTATTTAATTATTCATAAAATGCAATTGTTTATTATTTACTACACTGATAAGAGAAGAACTTCAAAAAAGAAAGCAAAAGTAAATGCAAAATTTTTACGATGTATAATATACATTATAAGCTTATTATGCTTATTAATTTATATTATTATTTGTAATAACAGATTTATTTACTGAAGTGAAAATTTTAAGGCGGTTCTTTTTGTCCTGTCATTATAACCTCTTTCCAATTTGCCAAAACTCTAATGCTGAGACTACCAGTTTGTAGTATCTAGCTACTTCTACAATTCCTTTTATCTTTTAGTATTCAGTTCTCATCTGCAATTTTTTATTTCTGAATTCATCTGCAGGCAAGAAATAATATTTGGTTAATTTCATTAAGTTAAAATGGAAAGCAGAAGGTTTTTCACTTAACAACTACAACTGTGTGTGTTTGCGTGTATATACATTAAATAAACTTTGTAAATGCCAATGTGGATTCACGTAAAGAGATTAGGGATATAACTACTGATGATCGATTTCTTTAGCTAAGTAAAACTACTTATATGGATTTCATACTGCATGGTTCATCAGAAGATAACGTTAACATTAATTACCATGTGTTGGGTTGTAGAGACGCTGTTTTCTGCAATTGTGAAACTGTAAAAACGCAAATTCTGTAGAATATTTAAATAAACTACGCTAATTTTTTTGTTCTGGTATTCCGATTGAAAACGAAAATCCTTTGACTTTATTTGAAAGAGGTGTTTTCTTTTACGTACAATTTCATTAAAATTTTAAAACCTACATGAATTCAATAAACTGTACTGTTTTCTTATTTTTAATCTTACCAAATTACTTCCCGTTTAGAAGGCGATTAATTAAGAAGCACCCAAAGAAAATTATTTATAAAATACAGCTTATAATCCAAATAATGGAAATATTTATAGCAAACAATTTAAAACTTAATAAATTTTGCTACTGATAATGATGGTGTTCTTCAATTCCTAAATAGTGGCAGCAGGCCTAATCAATTTTGTTGCTTTAATATTATAATATTCTACATACAGTATCTCTGTAAACATACAGATTAATAAATATTGTATTTATTTTAATAAAATAATATTCTGTCCACAAACTGTGTTTATCAAATAAACAAACCGATAAATAAACAAGAAAAACATGAAAAAGTATGTTTAAAAATGTTTAATCAAAATTCGTAAAAATGAAACAAACAATTGGTGAATTTTTTTTGAATTTACCTAGGTAGCTCGTGCATAAAACGTATCTAACTTTTTCAACTAACTTTCCTGTTCGTTCGGTTCTGTTTGTATCGATTCAGAGTAATAATTATTGTAGAGAATGCCTGAAGCATTTTTCCTCTCTATGTGTATAAATATAGTAAAACCTCTCCTCATTCGCCAACCGATACACCCGTTTCCAAAGTTTTTCAATTGGAAAGAACGCTACAGGTGTTGTTTGTATGTTTCCCGAATTTTCAGTTATCCTCGAACAAAACTTTTCTTGATTTTCATTTACTTCGAAGAATATTTTTCAACAAAATTGAATTTTTTTTATTACTTTTTATAAATGCATGCAATCATTATGTTATTTGTGGCATGAAATAATAAAATTCATATGAACTTACTATGTAGCAAACCCGTTATTTCAAGGTTTTTTTATTCACACACATAATTTCCAATTTAAAAATTTTACATTGGTTTTTGAAACAATAAAATAAGTTAATTACTTATCCACACACAATACATTTTATAATTAAACTAATTTTATATCACAATAATTTACCAAACTTAAGCAACATTATTATAACACTAACTGGGAAAAAATGTGGTTAGGTACCTCATTGAAAATCATGTTGAGGCACCAACATGCCTTTCTCATGATATGAAGAACATGGAAGGTTAAAAGTAAATTTTATAACTATCGTAAACATAGGGTGATTCAAAAAGAGCGCCGGTTTTGATATATCAAATTAGGAGATTTATTTTATTGAAAAACTGAAAATAAATACATCAACAAGTTCATCTTACCTTCCGATTTCATGTATGAAAAATGATGTCATGCATGTGTCTTCCTCTACTGCGCTGGCACGCATCAACTCTGTCCATGAAATTGGATATTACTGCACGACAAGTTTCGACTTCCATTTGCCCGATAACCCGTCGAATTTCCTCCTTCAAGTCATTGATGTTTCAGGGTTTATTGGCATACACCAATGACTTCAGATGACCCCAAAGATGAAAGTCACAAGGCGTCAATTTTGTTTGCGAAGGTGTCATCATCCTGCCGTTTTCTCAATACCCAGTCAACAAACTGTCGTCTCTTCTGGTGGTCTGCCACTTTCAAATGTTGCGTCAACTGAATTTTATACGGGTGATATTGGAGATCGTACCGAAGAATTCTCCGTACAGAAGAACATCGTAAACCCAATTGTTGAGAACGGCGACGTATTGATTTTGCTGGGCTAACAGCCACACTGTCACGAACCAACGCAACGGTCTGCTCAGTTCGGCCACAACGACGACGTCCAGAACTTTTAAGGTCGACTGCTGAACCCGTCTCAAAAACCTTTTTCATGAGCCTGCGAACTGTTGATTCATTCGGTGCTTCATTACGTCCTAGAGTACCGCGAAGTCGCCTGACAGTAGCCGCATAACTCTCTCCACTCTGGTAAAATGTTTTGACGATTAACACTCGTTGTGCAATAGTAAACTTCTCCATAGTTAGACACAGACTGCGAGAGTACTACACTGCGAACAAGAGAAACTACAACTGAATCGTCAATCGGAATGTTCTCCGAAATAGAAATGAGGTCTAACAATGTTGCCAACCGATAAACAAAAATTTACCAGCCGTTTAAAAACCGGCGCTCTTTCTGAATCACCCGTTATTTAGTGCTAGGAAAAAGAGGACGAGTCAAAAATTTCAATTTTTCAGGTGTTTGAGAAAATTGTTTTATAAATTTAATTTTTAAATATTTTTTAGAGTAAATGCTTCACCTATCCAAGGCCACTACGTGAAGGGCCTATCTGGAAATTCAAATGTTACCGACCATCTCCGCCAGAAGCTTTTTTCTGTTCTGATTACCCGAATCTTCTGGTTTACTCCAAACTTCTCTTATCGACGCAGGAGAGCAAGTCCTATCTTCATACTATATATTATACGAGAAACAATTGCACTTTTAGAGTTTTGACTTGTCTCATTCTGACCATTTTGGAGCTAACATTGATTTTCCTTCCCACCCTAGATATTAAAAACGTAATTTCAAGAATTTCTCTATTTACATTTGGTTTTACAATGACGTACTCTGGAAATATATGTTCTAGTAATTAATGATTTAGTAATAAAAATATTAACATTCATTATTTTATTTTTCATGTAGAAGCTATAGGTTTTTTTTCAATGAAGCAAAATTTACGATTAGCTCATCACCGTTTTAATGAACTCAGTAGAAATCTTTGCAATCTAAAAAAAATAGTTCTCAGGCAGAAACTAAGCACATCTTTACCGGTTTGAAAGAACACTTCTTAATAATCATGAAATAGAATTTTAACCACAAAATTTTTCATGCCTAAGAAGACTCATTTACAAGTGAATCACAAAGGGATGAACATCATTTAAACTAAACGCAATCTAGAATCTATGTAAACGAAAATTGCAGAACGTGCGTGATTATTGTTTTACTCTATAAAGTATTACCAGTATCAAAGGGTAGAAGCCATATGAAAGACTGGTCAATGACTTCTTCTTAGAGTACTGACTCCGTCAATGAAAATTAGCCACATTTCTGATAAATTTCTCTCTGTCGTAAACCAACCACAAAAGAGTGTGCATACTCAAGTTTGTTCAGTCTCAAATATTTTTCAACCATGAAAAATTCATTCGTCCTCAACCCTCAACCTCGCTTCGAGAATAAGTTTGAGAAGCTCATACTTATCACCCTTGAATAAGTAACCAAGGTAGCCATTCTTCCTTCTTTTGATTATGCTCATTCTTATCAGCCTGTTTGAAAACTTCTGAGTATTCTCCAGAATACCTCTATTTCACAAGCTTCAAACCAATATATGGACTGAATACTCAAAGTCCATGTTCCACACCATATAACATAACCCATTAAACATTTTGCATCTTGATAAACCTACCAAAAATTAAATAGTAATAAAATATAATGTACGTGGGAAAAAGTTTGAAAAGCACTACTAAAAAGAAGTATTGTATATCGAAAATTTATTTTGGTTAATTTTTGCTATTACTGGAAACTCCAGCTTGAAAATTTTTTTCACATTCCCAATATCATGTGTAATAAACACAGATCCAAGTTCGTTCAAAAAACATTCCATCAAAAAAATTACAATATACTAATTTACCTGAGAAAATTAGTAAATAATAATTATACCAGAAACTTTCATTATATGAGTTAAATTACTTCTAATTTTCAAATAAATGTAGTATTTTAAGTTACTGAAGTAGATAATAAAAAAAGGAAGTGGGGTATAATAAATATCATAAATATAACTTTACATTAACAATATAAATTCAATTCACTGCTTAAAACAGAAAAGTAAACAAAAGAAAATCATAAAAAGGTAGCCAGGTGTTATAATATGTGTTTAGGACTTTGAATTATCAGAAATAGATATAATTATGTTTGTGTTGTAAGTGCCAAAAGAAACGTTCAATATATAAAACAATATAATCGAAAAACTAAAGCAAAAAGGGAGGCGTAATAATTTTTCTATGGTAAACGAACAGGGACAAAGAACTAATAGAGAAAGGCGGGCATGACGATGTGTGTATTTTGAAAAGAGAAAAGATGAAATAATGGGAGTTAGTTGGGTTGTAGGGCGTTCCTTACTAGTTTTTGCCCAATGTATAACGATTATCATGTATTTTTTGTCCCTTTGCTTGTGGCGTCTAGTGAGAAATGTAGTATATAACTGTCTGTCCGTTGAATGTAACTCTACAGCAATCTGTAATAAAGACTCTTCTTCAGATTATTTAGAAGAGAAAGAAAACAAAAAAAAAACAACAACGAGGATTTGAAGAACAAGGTATAAACAAACAAGAAAGAACAAATCAATAACAACAGTAACAAGTTCCGATAAGTTCACAGATCTACAAGTGTGGCTGTGTTAAACCAAATGGAAACTTTTATGGTATTAACGACTTCGAAAATACATGTACCTTTAGCTTAAGCTAACATATATCAGTATCAAATTACCATCAGGTAATTACCATAATGTACAACTTATTCTACAGGAAAAATACGAACAGACTTGTTGTATGTATACAGACTACACGTATAAACATTAGCTTTTATAAATTTACATCTTTCCAAATAAAAAAATAAAAAATGTAATCCTTGTATTTACTGTAAGTTCACCATAAAGATAAATCGGAGCTAAAAATATTTAATAATAATCTTCCTTTTGTGGTCAAGCCAACATACGACTTTGTATGACTTAGCAACCATTCTTTTTTAATAAAACCACATCAGAAAGTTATCCATATTCAAAAATAGTCATAAAAGAACATGAATATTTTTATACTTTTTTCATCAAACGATTACGTTATAATCAGTGACTATTTAACCCCAACTTGTTTACAAAGGATATATTTTCTTAAAATCTGTTTATACTTCTTTAAGATAAAGTTCATTTATTTCTGAGTAACGGCGTACTAAAAATAAGCTACATTTTATTCTTATACGGATTATGTTTTGTATGCTAAAGATTCGCCAGTTAGCTTACAGTGTGAAAACTTAGCTAACAAAAATAATTATTACATCATTCATTGACCGCTAATCAGCAAAACAGGAACGTGCACTCAGACGAGCAGACCAGACTACTGGTAGAAACGGACGATCCAGAAGAGTCCACCTTCAGTCAAATTATATAAGATATTTCTATTAATTAATTTAAATGATAAACTAGTTCATACTGATTTAAATGGTAGTATAAATGTCATGCGCTCACTCAGGATAAATTAGAAATCTCTAAAATGAACTTTACAAATAGTTTAGTTTAGAACTTTACCGTTTAGACTTTTTGTCATTAACTTCAGGAACTGGGTCTGCAGTTTGAAATAATTATGTGCCCAAAAGTGAGTTAAACGTTAATGAAGTTACTAAAATTAGAATAAGTTAAATAAATGAATGGAAATTTTTAAAGACAATGACCAGAGTCAATATTTTCTTCTTTTTTTTTTTTGCTTATTATCTAGACAGAAAAATTACAATATATTCTTACATTCAAAAACAAAAACAATAAGTAATTTTACAGTTACGCAGAAAACACAATACGCAAAATTTGTATTAATATGTATTTGATATTTAATATTAACAGCCGTTAATTAAAATAATATTTTTACAGATCATATGAAAATTAAAAAATTAAGTTATTCAAAAAAAAATGTATTCATGTGATAACGTTTGGAAGGTTTATTATTAAAAATTTTCTATTTAAGTCAAACACATCAAATCCGTTAAGTAAATTAAAAGAGTATAATCACTGCTGTTCGGTAAGTTTAACGCGAAATAATTCGGATGTCTCTCCAGTATTTGTTTGTATGGTCTGCTAAATTGTGTAATTTCCTGTTTTACTGAGTTAAGTCCTAAGTCGTTATAGATGTATCTATTTCGTACATGAATACATCATGGTATCCTAGAAGGTGTTCGTAAAATTATGTTTAAAACCGTTCTAGAATGTTATTATTGAAATTTTTGTTATCCCCTAAAGTTTATCCCGTACGTCTAAAACGCTTCAAAATTGTCTTGTAGGCCTATAGCGTTAGTTTTGAGTCAACTGATGTTTTTGAGCGTCACCCTATCAACCAAAACATATTTCTCAGTTTTAGGGCCAACAGTCTTCGTATCTTCAAAATGTGTTTCTTCCACTCCAGTCGGTGGTTGATATAAAGCTCTGGTATTTCACACCTTCTGATTGTGGCAGCGCAATGTTATTGAGTATTTTAAAATTTTAATTTTATGCATTTTGTTTTAAGTGTGTAAGTGGGTTATAGGAGAGATAATTGACGAATGTCATAGTCTTCTAAAATAACCACACTCACACAATGTTATAAGTACATAAAATCTTGTATTATAACATAAATATAATTACGTCATATATATCTGTTGTTTGTGTTGTGTTAACTATTTGGAACATACTATGTAATAACGTTCCAGAAGACTAGCTTAGCACCCTATACTCATTATCGTTTCAGCAATAAGATGCGTATCATAAAATAACATTATATCAAGCTCTTAACTACAAAACACTTTTTTAGTGTTTTTATTTAAAGTTTCATCAAGAGCTCGGTCATAAGCGGCTACATTGGGTTGACTTGTAATATTTTCCA
Organism: Catonia carolina; assembly: GCA_035578175.1. Lineage (NCBI taxonomy): Eukaryota > Metazoa > Arthropoda > Insecta > Hemiptera > Achilidae > Catonia > Catonia carolina. Next base: position 92,227,454 of record JAQMRL010000002.1, read on the forward strand.
GACTCTAACCAGGAATCGAATCTGGGACCTCCGCGAGGTAGGCTAACCGCTACACTACGGAGGAGGCCGCAAAATAGTTTTATTCACTTTGCCAGTAAAATAAGTTCTCACACAATGTAATGTCATATACATATAATAATATAGATGTATAATGACTTCTTTGGAAGAAAATAACTTTTTCTCATATTTATTGTAGTTGTCCGCCTAAGAATATATATTTTTTAAATGATAATAAAAATAGTAGCGGCTGCCTCCTTAGTGCCTTATTGTCTACATCTCTTTCCTTATATAGCCTAGAATTTATTTTTCTTGTTCTTCCGATAATATGATGAAGAATAATTTTTTTCATATTAAATTTAAATCTACAAATATAATTTGTAAAAACTGAAATTTCTGAATAAAATACCATTTTACTGTAAACAATTGTAAACTCATTGTAATGACTTAATTAAAAAATATTTTACTATATGTGTAAGTAATAGTCTACGATTTATTCAAGCCAATTACTGTACATTTTTTAACAGAGTTATGTCAAACTGTGAACTACATGTTCTATGTCTTGTTTGTTTTTAAGGAACATTTTATATAAAACAAAATGCCGAATATACAAGATTTTTTCAAATTAAAGAAACGAAGAAGGATTTGTGGAATGAACTTATTTTAGATTCAGTTCCGCCTGAAAGACCAAAGGTATTACGGGTGCCTCTTTCACTTGTGTCGGTTATTCCAAAAACGCAACTTTAAACTCATTTGTATTCCTACAAGTTAGAATTCGACAGCAAGTAATACAAGTTCCTGTTCATTGTTTTCTGCATGAATACAAATCTAACAGATAAATACAACGTTACTGAATTCATGGTAGTTTTTTAATACAAAATTCATGTGTTAAATGGTCATTCCTTATCCTTAATTAATTTATGATTTGATTTTCTTGTTTTCTTCCTGCCAAGACGACATTCATAAATTCAAACTTATATCATAAAGTAAATATCATAATCTATAATATAATCTATATATAAAATCTATAATGTATAATAATATCATAATCTAATATATCATAACCATAATGTAATTTCTTCACATAAAATAACATCGAAAGCTTGATCATAAATGTTTATTATGGGTTATAAAACGTTTGGTTTTCACTAACTGTAATTTTTAGACCTTAACCGGGAATTGAACCCTGGACCTTCCACTTTATACACACTCTAACCACTACACTGCAGAGGTGGCATAACGTAAGTAATAATGTAGCCTAATATACTCGAATGCGTATAACAGTGAGATGGAGTGTTAAATTATTTTCCCTCAATCTGTAAGTTCTAGGACTGCAAAAAAGTAGTTCTGTTTCTTATCACATGGTCAGCCAATTAAATGATGAATCATTTAAGAACAGAAAGAAGAGGTAGAGGTGTAAAAGACACTAATCAGAGTTATCTCCTCTGAGAGTAATGAATTTCATTTTACGAGCAAGATACTGTGGTGAATGAAGTGAAGGTGTCGTTTGTAGGTTAAAAATTATGTGCTTTTTCAGAGGGCCTGGCATACTGGTTAACATACTTTTCCACTCAGTGAGGAAGGTATATGTAAACCACCTTAGTCTTTGTTTTACTTAGCAAAACCTCCAGAGGTTCAAACCAGCCTTTCGGCTGATGACCTAAACAACTGTAATAAAGTATTATATAGCCTATAGTAATGTATAATTTAGTATTAATTTTCGTAACTAAACACTAAAATATAACGTCCGACTTTTTTTATCTTTAACTTCTTTATTTACAACTGTAAAATTACAAGTACATTTTTGTTAGAAAAGGAGGAAAAGACTTGAAATAGATCGGTTACACCGAGTGGTATATGTTCTAGTGTGAAAAATTAAACACTTATAAGACCCTAAATTTTGGAAAAACAAGCAAGAAAAATGAGAAAGTATTATTTTGATCACCATATCTGACGAACTACTTGTAAGCAATGTGCTTATTTCAATGTCAAAAAGTCTTGTTGATCGTATTTTGTCCAGTGTCATCCAAACAGTTATTTCCATTATTTGGTAGCCACCCACGTTTGCCCATCCATTTTAAATAGAGTATTATTAACGTGCAAATTTCTACTACGTTCTGTATGTACTTACAGCTGTCAAATCTTCAGTTCAACTAAACTTGCAGTTACCAACAAACTTCAACAATTATCCAATGTGTCAACGCACTTAAAATTATTACTTGAAATTATCAACGCACTTATTGCCAATTCCCCTGGTACATCAAAAACGAAATATTACTCAGCGTCCTAAAAAAACCCTAGGTTAACGATGTTTTCCTTCGTTTTTATAGGTATTTTTAAAAAAAACTCGCCGAAAACTAAAACTTACTTACAGGCAATCTCAATTCACGAAACGTACCTCAAAATTCGCTATTGTGTCTTTCTTAAAGTTGAACTAGAGATGTTGGGTATGCTACATAAATTTATATGTACCCCGTGGGAGTTTTATTATTGAGTAGAGTTGTTCTCCCTAAAGAGATTTCTCATGCTATTTTACAATTTCACCATTACAATTACTGGTTGTGAATTTACAGTTGTAAATGGACATACATTTAGTTAGTAATAAAAAAATTAGTTTAACTTTGCGTTTTTTTTTTTTAGAATAGAGATTCTGATTACTTTTATGAGATCACATTTATGATGTCTTTACAGACTATTATTTTTGGTAATTTTTGGTTTTATTATTAAATACTTTTTTTAGATATGCACAAGAATCTCACTGTTTACTTCTGACTTTGCTGTAGTTTTAATACACAACATTGTAATTATGAATCCAAGATCAAAGTGTCTCATCATATCGTATACTGTTCTTCACATGACAAACATAGCAGAAACTGTTCCAGTTTACTTTCACTTAAATATTTTGAAAATTAAATAAAAAACGAGTGAAAAGCTGCTCGGTAGTAGCGATAGCTAGATGAGTATATATTAAATTTATAGCTAGTTCTCATGTAAAACATTGTTATTCATTATAAAATTGTGACACATATCTTAAATTCCGTATTTTACTTTCTATTGTGCAAAATTTGCATTAATTACAAAAAACTAGATTAAGAAATTTTGCAGTCGTCCGGTAGATTTTTCTAGGAAAAAGAATGGTTCATGCCTTCCTTCCATATTTGCAATAATATTTTTATTTAACTTTACCAACAGTTACACACAATTACATAACATGTGCATACAAAACATGTTTTCATAGACACCGACAAAAACGTGTAACAAAGGATACGACGAATAGAATACCCTATAGAATCGCAGTGCGTAGTAGAGAACAGAAAGCACATAGGAGAGGTTAAGTCCTGTGGGAGTAATATGTCTCACAGCTGGTGGCGGCTTGAAAGCGTCAAGCAGGACATTAAGGATGGACAAAACGCGTAACCCCTTAATGGTTCTACTACCTGCATTTTAACGCATCAACTACGCTCGTTACAGAGTTCCCGCACTTTCCCTTATTCTAAGTACATATACACCTAAGTCCCTCTGGCTCTCCCGAAAGCTTCTCTTGCTATTTAACTGAATGGCCTTCTAAATTAACTCCTACCTAAATTAAACACAACTTAAGGAGTTGAGTTCAAGAAGCGTACCACTGTGGCCAACGACATAAAACTTCCCGTGTAAGTAATATTAGAAAAAACAACCTATATGATTTTCTGAAAATTTGTAATGTTTTCCAGCAAATCGTTTAAAACCACATTGCATGTCTTTTGGTATAATAAAAACAGTCTGTAGATTTTGGGTTTTGTACATCTAGTTAAATTATAAAATAATGAACGAAGCTTTAAATAAAAAACTTTCAGCAAGAAACTCGGTTTCAAATCTTTTGAACATTCGAATATTAACACTGACATCCATCATAGATAAAAAAATGGTAATATTAAATGACAAATTAAAGCAGAATTCAATTATTAAAAAAATAATAACTAAGTTATTTAGTAACAAACGAAACCACATCATAATAAATAATAATTAACTTTATTTTATATTACAAATGCGTATGAAAGCACAGGAGCACGTCTGACTGCTAGCACATCCCTCTATTCACTTCCTCGCTCTCCTCCTCTTTCAATCTTTCTCACCCCTCACTCTATCACTCTCTTTCTCTCCTTTCACTTATTGGTCTTTTTCTTTCCCTGTTGTTTATTAGTTTTCGTGTCCATATGAGTAATACCTGTGCGCAAACGTTTTTTCATATTTGTTGTCATTGCCCATAACAGGCAAGTGGATTGTTAAATTATTTGGACTTGATCTACTAGTTCCAGGGCTACAAAAAATAGTTCTGTTTTCTATCCCATAGTCAATCAATTATATGATTGAAGCATTTAAGAACAGAAGCGGTAGAGGTGTAAAACACACTAGTCAGAGTCATCTCCTCTGAGAGTAATGAATTTCATTAGCCTATACGAGCTAGACTTTATGGTGAATGAAGTGAAGGTGTCATTTGCAGGAAGGAAAATATGTGCTTCTCTGAGGACCTGGCATCTAGATAACCATACTTTTCAACTCAGTGAGGAAAGCAATGGTAAACCACGTCACTCTTAGTTTTACTTCGTAAAATCTCTAGAGGTTCAAAACAGCCGTTCTGCTTATGACCTAAACAACAAAATTTTGGTGTCAGTCGCTTTATGGTAGAAAAATTCAAAAAAATGATGCGTTTTCAAAAGTTCATATTATTCTGTATAATTGTAATTCATCACTTGAATTATTATTTACTAATCTTAAAAAAATAAATAAAAAAATTGCGAAAACGCTACAAAAGTCAGAAGCTGTAAGTAATTAGAATATTCAGTTAAGAAAAAAGCTACATGGGAGAAGAGGCTATTATGAGAATCTAGTACGCAAACCTGTGTCAAAGTGCATTTAAAAGCTTTTAAAATGTCTTTAACCCTTTGAAGCCCACTGTGGCAGAATGGTAAAAATCCCTTGAGGGGCAAAACAAATATTTTTAAATTTTAACACATTTCTCAATTAATTCTGTATTTTTATTGCAAAGAAGAAATTTATAATTAATAAATAACTAATATTTGAAAGTAATTATGTTTTTATAGGCCTAAGAAATGTGGTTACACACTGTAACCACCGCCCTACTTGGTACACGGAATTTAACATTATATAACAAATGAGAAATAAGATAAGAAATACTACAATACCTAAATTAAAAGTACCCTAGGACTACTGCTGTTTCTTATTTTATCATAATTAGATTTAATTTAATTTTTTTTAGTTCAGAACATTTAAATAATGAAAAAGCATATTTGTATACTTAAAAATACAATAGAAACTCCTAAATATTTGTAACTTATACAGTTAGAGTCTTGTTATTCATAAAATTAACAATAATATATTTTAATTAAGTCCCTGGTCACAATAATTTTTTTCTTGATTACCTAACATGTATTTACACTAAAAATACTGAAAACTAAAAGTAGGTACTTAAAAATAAAAAAATACTTAAAATTAAAGTAAAACTTAGTCCAAGCCAAGAAAAGTAACAGGATATAACTTAATTAAATTACATAAAAAATAGAAATTTGAGACTAGACACATTATTTGGAATGAAAAACACTAAAACACGTTTTCCCAAAAGTTTTTCAAAAAACACTTCAAGGGCAGTGGTTACACCGTGAAACCATTAGAAATTAGCTTACTGCTAACATATACACAAATAAATTCAATGTACAAACATTTAAACATAATAACACTGCATATAATGTTTGAAAAACAAAGAAAAACCACACAAGTTTTACCGCTGTCCGACATAAATTGCACAATTAAAATAGGTACCGTAACATAGATCACAGAATGTAAACAAATCTGGCTGACTTTTCTAAAACTAACAAACTGCAGCTGATCTACATACAGCTCATTCTAGTAGCTCATTTAGGAACTATCAAGGTGGTTACACTATGTAGCTGCTGCTCCAGAAGTAAGAAAATGATAGAAATTCAAGTGGTTTCATGGTGTAACCACTGCCCCGAAAGGTCCAGGTTTACGGTGGTTACACTATGTAACTCCTGCTCTTCAAAGGGTTAATAGTGTCAAGAAATTCAAATATAATAATGAACACGACAATGATCAGTTTAGAATTACTTTTTCGAACTGGAAGCTGGCAAGGAGTCAACTTTTAGAGTAGAAGAAAATGGAGAAGAAAGCAATCGATTTTAAAAACAAAATATTGAGGACATATGGACCGGTGCTGGATAGTTGCTATTGAGTAATCATAAGAAATGCTATGATTTAGGGGTTATAAGGCAAAGCAGGTACCATGTCTATAACAATAAGAAGAGTGAATTAAAAGTGGTTTGGTCACATGTTGATAAGAGAAAACTTCGTCAGCATATTTTCAAACAAAGTCAGCATATTTCGGTAAACTAAAAGGAATAAGATAGCTTGGCAGACCTAAAGGAATATCAGAAGTTAACTTCATAACGAACCCAATGTTCCTTGAAGGGAACACGGATGATAAAGATAGAAGGACTGTTTAAAAATGAAACAATGAATCAAATACTATTCAGATGACCATAGTTGTTAATAGTATATAAGTACATGACGTCAGTTCTGATGTTGCTATAAACATTAACAGTTCTGATGTTGCTGTAGTTCTGGAAAAAGAGTATATCAGTTTTAACAATTTATAAAATATTAAAAGAATAAATAAGTATAAAGTTTTGTCCTTCTAAAGCTTAAACAACTGCAGTTGATAAATTTATGAAACAAATGCAGGACATAAAAACATATGCTATAAAATAAAAAAGTGTCTGAATTGTGTCAATAGAATTGACGATAATAAAAAGAAAACCGTTTCGATACTAGTAGTTCATCAAAAGTTATTAATTTCTTGCGAAAAACTGTCACTAACAAAAAAAAGTACCTTAGGGTTTTTTTAAAATTCTGTGTACGTGAAAAAATTATGACATAGCTATTTCAGTTAGAAAAAGTAGTAAGTTACCATATGAATAGTTTTACTCGTATGACCACAGGGAAATAGAGGTAACAAATTACTTTCTTTACCAATACATTTTGTAGAATTCACAATATTTATAACAAAGAAAAAATAAATAGAAAGAGCATTGGTTTTTAATATGCTTTCATAAAAGTAAACATGATGTATGTACTTAGTTAGTGTACACATCAATGTAACTATTTTTCTAAACAAACTAAATTTTTATTTTAAGTTGTAGTACTCAATTTGTTCAAAAAATGTTGTATTTCATTTATTTGTCTACATACATATTTTAGATGCAAAGAACAAATGGACGGACATATTATAGGGTATTAATCAGAAATAAAATTTCGAATAATTTGCTTAATTCAGTATAAAATATAGGTCTACATATAAGAATTCAAGAGGGCTCAACTAAATTTCCTTAAGTAAAGTTGTTTCTTTATGAAACTTACTTAAAAGAGGATGATGCAAAATTAACGTTATTATAAAAAGAATTTTCGGTCCAGAAAATTACGTCTAATTAAAAATTTTAATCTCAAATGGTTTGAAGATTATTTTTAGTGAAACATGATTTAGACATATCTTCTACACGCCCAATTATATCTTCAACATATTATATTTTGGCCAGTTTACGACAAGGTTCTGGTTTAGCTCTACTTATCTGCAATCTGTAGTAGCCAAACATCTGATGTTCCAAATGTTCTGAATGTTTGAACGACTACTTATGCGGGCAATACAACTATTATGACCAACAATAATGATTGCAACATTGTAATGTTAACTTTGCATCATTATCAAAATTTAATTTTTTTCTCGATGTAAATTAAGAAAAATTGGATTTAATAAAATAAATCACACCACATTACGTTCGCACTTTGTCGGGAAACTTGTCTACCCATATCGTAAAACAACCATCCAATTTCTCAGGCAGACAGTAAAGTATTTAGCCCTTATATGTAGACAGGAGACTCAAGTTGAACCAACACATATATGACAAAAAAGAATTTCTCTGAATCATCGATAAAAGACTTTATACTCACTACCCCACCGTAGATCAGACTTGCCTCTTGAACAGAAACTAAATTGAAATAATGCGTTATACGATCAACATAGATGTACTGGGATTCGATCAATGATTTGGCGAAATACCTAATCAAATTTAAACAGGAGACAAGATTTTTAAAGCAAACTTTAGCGTTCAGACACACGTTGTTCCCACTAAGTACGAAATTCTATCATATTTAGAGACCTCAACATTGACACCGTTTGCACAACTAATAAAAAAGTACAAATTTAATTTTTTAGTAGGCCTATTAATAATTAATCACACAAATAAAAAAATTGTCACAACCATACCTAATACGTAATCCACAAATGCGATAAAATAGGAAATGGAACAGGGATCTTGTATAAAACATTGACCAAGGCTTACCACTAGCTGATTTTCTTAAACAAGACAAACGCAGGATACACACTTGCATTAACCTAAATACTGATGATTATGGTAACTTATAGTTGTTGATACTTTTGAATAAATAAAAAATTTTCACTACTGCAATATCAAAAATTGATCAACATACCATTTTCAAATTCAGAATCCTTTCTTCAATAGAAATAAAGAATAAGATACGAGTATATTTACATTTTTAGAACTTACGTATATTTTTATATCAAATACTTGATGCTAAGACTAATGATACAATGAAATGCAAACTAAATAAAATTATTCTTTTAAAATCGATTTGACGTAAATCAGTATAAATTAATTAGATTTTAGAATAGTTTGATAATTTAAGCTACGATGTTATGTACACAAACAAATGCAGTAAGAATACTTTAAACGTATTTTCAGCATAAATAAATTGTTAATAAAATCATCAATCAGCTTAAAATTTCAAGTGTTACAATATTACATACGATTCTTGATTGGTATTCATACATAGAATATCTTAGAGTGAAATATGTTTGACATTATACATCCAGTAAATATTAGGTAATGATTATTATTAATATATTAATTAGTTGGTTTATACAACGTATATTTATGTTTACACTTAAAATAAATAACTACAATGTCAGTTCCATTAGGAAAACTGAGAAAGCAAAGACTGTTGTGGGCAAACACAAATAGGAAAACGCGGGAACAAACTGACTGTGAATGCAAGGGAATTGTGCACATCCAAATAGTGCACAGCGATAACAAGCTTCTCTATTCCGACAATATAGCTAGAATCATGATCGTTAGTCGCTTTAACTACTGCATTTTCCGCTATCAGTGTTTATTATTATATAATATAAACATAGTCTACAACTAATAATGCTGCTTTTACGGCACACATTTATAACGCTCTTATTACTACTATTGGTTATAATCATTATAAATGCTCTGTTATTACCAGTTCAGCAAAGTAATTGTTAGGAAATTATGTTTAATACTCCTTAAGCTTATTATAACTAAACAGCAAGGATGACTAAATGAAAAGAAATTCATAATATTATTTAGAAAACCTATTTAAGAATTTATTTTCCCTGCAAAGATTTGATTAAATACGAGATATATTCGAGAAATAAGAGCCGTTTGATCAAATAATAAAATATATTCATTTAAAAAATATGGTATTGCCATTTTTAGTTTCCTACAAACTACTTCACTTTTCTACATTTTTTCAGATGTCTATCCGTTCTGAATGTTGGCAAACATAATAGGAATTTTCACTTTGTTCGTTGCACTGCGAAATAGCTCTTTAGAGCTTTTGCCAAATCAAGTTCTCAGATTTCGAAGCCACAACATCCTTCTTCTGTTCTCTTTTTCCATATAATTATTTTTTTCTGCAGAAAAACTTGTAGTAATGAATATCTTGATTCATTCAGCATGATGTTATCCAAATATTGGAGCTTCCTGCACTTGATGGTGGAAATTATTTCTACCATAATATATAATGAAATAACATTCGTCAGACACATCTGAAATACCTCCAGTTCCTTGTAATGGCTTTATCAAGGGCCCAAGACTCTACACCGAGAAGGAGCACAGAGGAGACATAAAATCTTAGGATTCTACGTCGTCGTCGTTTACTTCTAACCATTTTTCGTATCGCTGCATTCTCATTAACTTCTCAGTATAGACGATTGAACCCTTAGAATTGAACCAGTTGACAACGGCAGTCAAATATATGGGAACAATGTGGGAAAACAAGTGCGAGAAACTCAAATTCCTCGCACTTATTTCCCCACATTATTCACTATTATAATACATTTAATTTATATGATAATTAATTTACAAATATATTATTATAATTAATTTGTTGCAGGTGGCGAAAAATAGATATCCTACACCAATGCAGAAACAAAACAGTCAACGCAAACGTACTATTCCATTTTACCAAAAATATAAAAATTCAGGCGCAATATTATTTGGGTCAGAAAATGACGGTTAACGTTTTCTGGGACAAAAATGGGCGTTCTTCTGATTTATTTAATATGGGACAACAATTACAACAGATGTGTACTGAAAACTCTTTTCAAACAGAGACGTGCGATCCAAAGTTGACGGCGCAAGAAACTGTCACGCGGAATAGTCCTACTCCATGACAACAGCGTCTTTACACCGCTGACTTAACCAAGGAGAGGATTCAAGATTTTTGTTAGAAACTTAGCACCTACCCGGCAGTTCCAACTTTGCCTTTAGCAAACACTTCCTTTTCTTGCACATGAAACACTCTTTTCTTTTCTAGAAGAACTGAAACAGTAAAATGGTAACGAATAAAATATTAACAATTTGTTTGTTTTGTCGTCGCTCCGCGTATGTTCTGCTGGTATATTACCTCTACGTACCATCGTCATAACAATAATTTAACACTTAAAAGAATTGGGAATAATTTATAATCAGTTATTTTTTTAATAATCGATTAATGCTGTTAAATTTTCGCACAGTTTTGTTTGGGTATTCCAGGTGAATGCCGGTTTTTCATCAATTTGGTTTTGTGAAGCGTCCTAGTTCCTACTCAAAATTTGCTGACTTGTTCTGAATAAAATGTGTTTATTTTACTTGTTTTTTTTATTTTTAATGTGTTCAGTTGCTGTTTTCTTTATAGATAATGTTAGAATTAGTCTAACATGGATTATTATAACACCTCTGTATTATTTAAAATTTATAGTATATTTTCTGATCAATGATATTGATTTTGTATTAAATTTTGCATCCATTTTTTTACTGTTAAATCCAGGAGCATTGGAAAAAGACAATAATTAACACACGTAGCCTACAGCCTGGCAACAAAACAATTCATTAAATTATTATTACCAGATAAGCGTTTATTCTCTAACTGCTAACAGCAATTTGATAAAAAATTGACAAATAAAATAATAAACTCATCGTACAAAATAAATTTGAAACTGTTGAAGGTTATTATTTTAAAATATATATAGTACAAAATATGGTTTAAAGGTTTAAAATGTATAAAAATGGTATATATAATAAAATGAAGCTTAAGCAAGAACTTCTTTTTTTGCTTTCGTACCATCTTTAGAATATTTGTAAATGACACCTTAATACGAACCTACTAATATTCTGAATGAAAAACTTAATTAAGCTTTTGAAATGGAAGTATGGTATTCCCTTGCGGTATCTACGTAATATAAATATATAGGTTTTAATTTTTCAATCATGAGTTGCTCTATTTTTATTCGCAAAGAATTTATTTAAAATGTAAAAATTGGTTTTATAACCGCCGGCTGACATTTATACACAATGTAAGCAAATAAATAGGTATTTTTGTAAATAATAATTTGGGATGAAAAAGATGAAAGTAATTTTTCTATAAATTTGACTAATCAATAGGACCTGACTCTGTCACTCAAGCATATTCCCCTCCTTTAAGGGGGTAGTTGAAAAAGTCGAAAATGGAAACCTTTCACACGAATGCACACAACCCTCTGCGGTAAAGTGTAGATTTAAGAGAGGATAGGGGCTGGATTTTTTTTAATCACGAATTTGGGGGAATATGTCTTGAAGACACGCTTCTAGACACAAGTCCGTGATGTAAGCCTACTAATGGAAGAAAAGACCCTTCCTCATTACCGGTCTGATTTTAATTTGAGCACCGAGTATTTCAATTACATAAGGGTACTTGACGGGGAATATTAGACCTGGTTATTCGTTGAAATACCCAACTACTGAGGTATACTTCATCATAACAACTTGTCAGATGTAAAGAAAGATTATTGGGGGATTTGAAATATAAGTACGCTAACAGAACACGATCGTTTCTTTTATAACGTTTCAACTACCAAAATAATTCTTTGATATTTATCTTTTCATTTCCTCGCAGTAATTGCTTGAAACATAAAAATCTTGAAATTATTGATAAATAATTTTAGGTACCTAAAATAACACGATTTTTACTGAATTACGCCTTAGAAAGAAAAAGAATTGACATCTTAAACCTGGTTGTCATTATTGCATTTCTTTAAAAACCAATTATTAAAAATCAATTCATATTTGGCCACTTATTTCCTGTCAAAACAGCGCTTCGAAGCGGTTCTAAAGAATTCTGAACAATTTGTTCCAGAAAAGTTACACTTTGACCAATGTTTTTCTATGTACTAATTTAATTGTTTCTGCATCATAATAGATTATAACTATGATGATGAATGACGGTAGACAAACGACACGGATGATTTAAAGAAATAGATTACAATTAGTTTTAAAAAATTAATTACAACATTAGATTTCTTTAGCTTTAATGCTAAGCAGGTCGCTATTTGGGTAAAATAAAAATTAAGTACAAGAAGGCCTATAGATGTATATAAGATCTACGTAGATCTTTGTTTCATGCAGTACTTGGTCGTTGGGAAGGATTGTGCCGAATCTGTTTGTATGAATTGTTGAACAAAAAGCTTTTATGTCTTCGTAACTTTTAGTGAAATTTCCGGTGGAAATTTTATTTTATGTTGTCTCAAATCTATGGTACTTTTAGTTCGTTGTGATGCATTTCATTTCTTTGCGTATCAAAGAAAATCTTTTATGAGTCACCGAACTAATTCAAACCGTTTTTTGTCAACGTAGTACACAATAACCTTGAAGAGACTAAAAATCTAGCCTAGTTGTTCCTGTGGCTCAAAATGAAATAAAAAGGATCTGTAAAAAATTTCATAGGTTCTACTTTACTTTTATTTTCAAAATTTCTTTATATATTTATTCTTTTTTTGAGCTTTCAGAAACGTCTAATGTCACTTCACATGGTCTAAAATTGGTCCGGTACGAGGAAAAAACTAGTCTTTATCTTCCCCTAAAACGATTTTTTCCAGGAATTCTTGCTAAAATAATTGGTTCCTTGTATGATACATATATTGTAATAAATCTAAATGAGTTTTAGGTAGCGATAACCGGTAGTGAAAATATTAGATTTTCACCAGATTTATTTTATTGAATTTATATATTAACAGTGACTTGTGTTAAAATGTCATTAACAATTCTTCAATAAATTTTACTTTAGCCTTAAAATATTTACAGTAGAGCGTCAATCATCCAAACGCCTTGAACAGAAAAATTTAGACACAAAAGTTAACTCAATTAAGGTCTGGACGGACATCCGAATTATTTTGCGTTAAACTGACTGGACAGCAACGATTATACTTTAACAAGACTTAGCAGATACGATGTGTTAAGTAGCAGATTAGATAATAATTAACCTTTAAACGTTATAACAGAAATCTTATTTTGTTTTAAATTCTAACAATTTTTTTAATATTCATTTGATCTATAATGTATTAGTAATGGATGATAATGTTTTATTTAGTGTTTTCTGCGTAAACTCTACAACGTATTGTCCTTACTTTTCAATAACAGACTGTAATTTTACTGTCTAGATAATAAAATTAAATTAATGTCCAAAAACTGAAAGAGAGCGCATTTGATTTTTGTAGATTAGTTACCTAAAAGAGAAAGTCAAACTCAGTTCAAAGAAATATTCAAGATTTCTTTTCATAAAACGTATGCCAGGTTTTTATTTTACAGTTTTCGAAGACGCTTTGGAGGATCTCCAGGAAAATTTAAACTTAAAATTGTTTTAACTCATTAGGGTTGACGGTTAGTTTGTTGTAGAATCGTGCTTAATTGTAGAAGTGCTTATTTTGTCTGTTATGACGGTAATTTTGAGGTCATCGTGAAGTTATGTGTATTCGTTATTTAAATAAATAATTCAAATATTTAAGGCTATATGCATGAGAATAAAAACTCAATGAAGATGAGAGGCTGTATTGTCGAATTATAATGTCGTTAACTACACAAAATGTATTTAATTTTTGTACAACAAGAACTAAATTTTTAATTCCTTTCCAACATACCACTTTAATTTTAAGTAGTAAACTTTATTTATGTATTGGTTCTATTTACACTATTATCAATTACCTACGTTAAGCTTACATCTACTTTCTTGTCTTTACAAATTTGCGTAAAAAAGTACATAAACACAAATTGTTTGCAGTAAAAATTATAATCAAGGGGCATAAGAAGAACCAATTTCTATTGTTGTCTTCAAACATATAATTATTTCAATTTACAGAACCATTTTGCAAGACCTAAGAAACAATAACCGACTACGATGAATTAACAAAAGAAAACGCCAATAAAACAAAGGAAAATAAAATACAAAGTGAAATTATAACAAATAAAAACAACAAAGTATTTTTAAATCATTGAACTGACGTTGACTTAAGATTTGTCAAGAAATTCATTGTATAATGGATATTAGTAATTCAACTCTGGTAAGAATCAAGGCCGGTTTTTCAACTACAAATCACTAATCTAAAAATGAATGATCGTCGTACAACAATAACATAGCCTAATTGCCAACAACGAGTTAAAAAAATATTAATCGATTCCATTTAAAATTCTTTAAATAATCTGCTAATTTTGTTCCGATTGTGATCAGAAAATATCGAATTGGATATGTACATCTACAACATGTAGAGGCTATAGAGATATCAATTTGTAATATCTCATAATTTGTTTGTCATTCTTGGTAAAACAAACGAACCGATCAATCTAATGTTCTGTAAAAACAACATATTTTGAATATTTCTCACAAAAATGGTAAGGTAAATATTTTTGATAGACACAACAGCTATTTAAAAATATATATATTTTACGTTGATTGCATACACAATTATCTCTGTTTTCATTTTTAAAATATGTGTGTCATAACTCATCTTGAGAGTACCTTGCTTGGTGTAAAATTTCACTTAATTTTTGTGCATAGCCGATCTTTATATGAAGATGTCTATATACATTTATACATGCCAAATATCTCCTATTTGGTCTCGATATCGGATTTTGCAGAACGATCAAGCTACCTTTATTAAAAAAAGAGGTAAATTTATAAATTTCGCAACTACTGACCATTTTTTGCGGCAAAATCTACAATCAATTCTGGACCTGTAAGTAGCCAATGAGTGTGAGCAACCTGGTTAATTTTACTTATCAACAGTGAAAAAAATCTTCAATGGGGGAACTTGGTCGTATATTATAAATTGTGTTGTTAGTTTAAAATTTGAGATGAAAGTTCTTCTCAAGGTATTAATTTCGTGTTCAACTGTAGGACTGTTTAAATCTCTGTGTTGTTTGTTGTTATACTATACCAATTTTGTTTTATGATCGTTCTTAATAATTTAGATTGAAAATGTTACAACACTTTTATGTTTTTAAGAGATTATCAGATCCCACAATTAGATCCCGTAGGTCGAAATTATTGTAAGAATAGTTTTTTATAACATTTTTTTACAAACCGAAAAAATATCGTTGAAAATCTAATAATAATTTTTATAAATTTAGAAGGAATACTATAAAAAGGTTTTATTGTTGTTAATTTGTTGGTGAAATTTGAAAACATTTGAGGAGATTTGATATTGATTAGAAGGAAGAGTGAATTTATACAAATACGGATTTGACTGAGATTTTTGAATACGGATTTAAGAGTGATGGTAGGCTATATATAATACTAAATTTTGAGCGGTTTTATTTGATTTTTTTAATAGTAAATATTTATAGGGATGTTTGTAGGGAATCTATAGAAAATCGTGGAATTACTGGTTTATCTTTACTTGTGGCGGGTGAGGTGTCGTGTAGATTTCTCTGACAGCTGGCTGTATAGAGCGTTGACCGGCGTCGTGAATGACACTTTGAAGTTTGGTGGATGAACTCCTCCAGGCTGGGGGTAGAAACGTAGTCGTGGACGGTTTTATTATTGATGAAGCCAGTGTTACTGATTTTCATGTATCTAGATTTTCATGTTTCAGATTCTACGGCTACATTTATAGTTCTGTTTTTTTTCACTAGAGAAGTTAAATTTAAACTAAATCATATTAAGTACAGAAGAGGTACTGGTAAAAGAAAAACTGTTATGAGCTTCTTCCAACGACAGTAGATTATTATAGAGTTAGACCTTGCAGTGAATAATAAATGCGCATTTGCAAGATGCAAACTGAAAGATTTTTAAAAGGCCTCCTATGCTAATGAAAACACTTTTCTACTGAGTGATACGGTTATAAACCAAAAAAATGTAACCCAATTATTTTTTCTAATTATTTCAGATAACATGTAAATGTTTGAACTAACTTCTAGCCTAATGATCTAAAAACCCAATTTAATTGTGCCAAAAATTTCACATCTCATTATTTACCTAATTTTAAGTTAATTGATAGACTGGATTTGAAAAAATGAATATTATCATCGTCGTTATGAAAGAACGTACAAATTTATTCTTACTAATTGTTCAAAAAATATAATCTGATAATAGTTTATTGAATTTAATGTTCAAACCAACATCTTCTTTAAATAACGTAGGCGTAATCTATTAATATGAACGGTCTTATTTCTCAAAATTATTATATTTTTTGTGCTTGAATTTTGACTAAAGCAATAATATTCAGAGAGCTATGGGAAAACTAATTTTCTAATGCTTTTTAAGGCATGAATTGATGATTGGAATTCTACCCTGTTGGCGCGGAACGTGTATATTTTATTTATACATTATGAGTTAACTATCGGATTCTAAATCAACAAAAAAGTAAACATTACAGATATCGTTACTTAACGATTTTTTTTTCTTCTGCACTGTTTGTGTCTATACATATGCGAAAATATATTAATAAAATCTAATAGGACTGATGTACAGTTGACAAATTATTTAGGTCTTGCGAGTAAGGCGGCCTACGTTGACGGTGACGTGTGTGTGACGCCAAAGACAGATATAATAATAGCCAATCAGATGTCTTCTTATGCGTTAGTTTGATTGGTTATTATTGTCCAATCAGAGACCTTATTGTAATTCACTACGTCATCTGAATATGAACCAATGAAATCGTTTCATTCAGTATTACGTCATTTGTCAGTATGGACTTCCTGATTGGTCCGGAACTGTTCCTGCGCGTGACGTCGACTTACATTTTTACATAAGATCCGCCCATTGTCACCGCCCAGTTAATGATACAGCCAAATAATACAGAATAACGTCTACTGAAATGCTATACGTTCCAGAATTAAACTACCATCACAAACATTTTAAAATTGTTAGAGATCTTCCGGGTTCGCAATGATTATGGTATTATTTTATGTAACAGCAGTATATTTACAGCTGCTTTTTACAGTATGAAATAAAAAAAGCCATGTGAAGGATGCAAGAAAATAGATTGGGTTGTCACATACATGCTTGCTCAAACTTAACAAATTATTCTGTCGGCTACCATGCAAACACTACTATACGAACGTAACACATTGTGATTTTGTCACTGTTTATTAAGGTTAATTCTAATAAGGATGTCACGGCCGTTTTTTTTTTTTTTTGGCAAAAATCGTAAGTAGAATCGCCGGCATTGTCAAAATGAATTTCTGAACATACCTGATCTCTACCTTGTTAGAACAACATACAATTGTGCCGTTTCGACGAAAAACCATCACATTAAAAACGGTTAACGATATGAACAATTCTTGGGCGATATTTTTCAACATTTCTCCGCGTTGATTCGTAGTTTGTTTTATAATTTTATTTTATGATGGGAAAATTTAGTATTCCCTATAAACGCAGTTAAACTTTAAATATTTTTTTAAATTTCATTTGCTACTTCTACGGCAACATTTATTGTTCTGTTTTTTTCACTAGAGAAGTTAAATTTAAACTAAATCATATTGAGTACAGAAGATGTACCGGTGAAAGAAAAACTGTTATGAGCTTCTTCCAACGACAGTAGATTATTATAGAGTTAGACCTTGCAGTGAATAATAAATGCGCATTTGCAAGATGCAAACTGAAAGATTTTTAAAAGGCCTCCTATGCTCATGAAAATACTTTTCTACTGAGTGATACGGTTATAAACCAAAAAAATGTAACCCAATTATTTTTTCTAATTATTTCAGATAACATGTAAATATTTGAACTAACTTCTAGCCTAATGGTCTAAAAACCCAATTTAATTTTGCCGAAAATTTCACATCTCATTATTTACCTAATTTTAAGTTAATTGATAGACTGGATTTGAAAAAATGAATATTTTCATCGTCGTTATGAAAGAACGTACAAATTTATTCTTACTAATTGTTCAAAAAATATAATCTGATAATAGTTTATTGAATTTAATGTTCAAACCAACATCTTCCTTAAATAACGTAGGCGTAATCTATTAATATTTAAACGGTCTTTTTTCTAAGAATTATTATATTTTTTCTGCTTAATTTTTAACTATAGCAATAATAATCAGAGAGCTATGGCAAAACTAATTTTCTAATGTTTTGTAAGGCATGAATTGATGATTGGAATTCTACACTGTTAGCGCGGAACGTGTATATTTTAATTATACATTATGAGTTAACTATCGGATTCTAAATCATCACAAAAATAAACATTACAGATATCGTTACTTAACGAAATTTTTTCTTCTGCACTGTTTGTGTCTATACAAATGCGAAAATATATTAATAAAATCTAAAAGAACTGATGTACAGTTGACAAATTATTTAGGTCTTGCGAGTAAGGCGGCCAACCTTGACGGTGACGCGCTTGTGATGTCAAAGGCTGATATAATATCGGACCAATCAGAGTCTAGTATTCTCAACCAATGAAACATCTCTAAATCTAGCCAATCAGATGTCTTCTTATGCGTTAATTTGATTGGTTATTATTGTCCAATCAGAGAGCTTATTGTAATTCACTACTTCATCCGATATGAACCAATGAAATCGTTTCATTCAGTATTACGTAATTTGTCAGTACGGACTTCCTGATTGGTCCCAAACTGTTCCTGAGCGTGACGTCAACTTACATATTTACATAAGATCCGCCCATTGCCACCGCCAAGTTAACGATGCAGCCGAATATTACAGAATAACGTCTACTGCAATGCTATACGTTCCAGAATAAAAATCCCTACCAAAAACATTTTAAAATTGTAAGAGATCTTCCGGGTACGCAATGATTATGGTATTATTTTATGTAACACCAGTGTATTTACAGCTGCTTATTACAGTATAAAATTAAAAAAGCCATGTGAAGGAAGCGAGAAAATAGATTGGGTTGTCACATACAAGCTTGCTCAAACTTAACAAATTATTCTGTCGGCTGCCATGCAAACACTACTATACGAACGTAACACATTGTGATATTGTCACTGTATATTAAGGTTAATTGTAATAAGGATGCCACGGCCGTTTTTTTTGGCAAAACTCGTCAGTAGAATCGCCGGCATTGTCAAAATGAATTTTAAAACTTACTTGATATATACAACATACATATTTGACCTTGTTAGAGAATCATACAGATTGTGCCGTTTTGACGACAAACCGTCACATTTAAACGGTTAGCGATATAAACAATTTTTGGGCGATATTTTTCAACATTTCTCCGCGTTGATTCCTAGTTTGTTTCATACTACTATTTATAATGGGAAAATTTAGTATTGCGTATAACAGGCGGTTAAATTTTAAATATTTTTTTAAATTTCATTTGCTACTTCTCCGACTACATTTATAGTTCTTTTTTTCACAAGAGAAGTTAAATTTGAAATACATCATGTTAAGTACAGAAGAGGTACTGGTGAAAGAAAAACTGTTATGAGCTTCTTCCAACGACAGTAGATTATTATACAGTTAGACCTTGCAGTGACTATTAAAAGCGCATTTGCAAGATGCAAACTGAAAGATTTTTAAAAGGCCTCCTATGCACATGAAAACACTTTTCTACTGAGTGATACGGTTATAAACCAAAAAATGCAACCCAATTATTTTTTCTGTATATTTCAGATAACATGTAAATATTTGAACTAACTTCTAGCTTAATGATCTAAAAACCCAATTTAATTGTGCCGAAAATTTCACATCTCATTATTTATTTAATTTTAAGTTTATTGATAGACTGGGTTTGAAAAAATCAATATTATCATCGTCGTTATGAAAGAACGTACAAATTTATTCTTACAAATTTTTCAAAAAATATAATCTGATAATAGTTTATTGAATTTCAAAGGCAGATATAATATTTGACCAATCAGAGTCTAGTATTCTCAACCAATGAAAAATCTCCAAATCTAGCCAATCAGAAGTCTTCATATGCGTAAATTTGATTGGTTATTATTGCCCATGCAGAGAGCTTATTGTAATTCACTACATCATCCGATATGAACCAATGAAATCGTTTCAATCAGTATTACGTCATTTGTCAGTATGGACTTCCTGATTGGTCCGAAACTGTTCCTGTGCGTGACGTCGACTTACATTTTTACATAAGATCCGCCCATTGTCACCGCCCAGTTAACGATACAGCCGAATATTACAGAATAACATCTACTGAAATGCTATACGTTTCAGAATTAAAACACCTACCAAAAACATTTTAAAATTGTAAGAAATCTTCCGGGTTCGCAATGATTATGGTATTATTTTATGTAACAGCAGTATATTTACAGCTGCTTTTTACAGTATGAAATAAAAAAAGCCATGTGAAGGAAGCAAGAAAATAGATTGGGTTGTCACATACAAGCTTGCTCAAACTTAACAAATTATTCCGTCGGCTACCATGCAAACTCTACTATACGAACGTAGCACATTGTGATTTTGTCACTGTATATTAAGGTTAATTCTAATAAAAATGTCACGGCCGTTATTTTTGGCAAAAATAGTCAGTAGAATCGCCGGCGTTGTCAAAATGAGTTTCAGAACATACTTCATCTATACCTTGTTAGAGCAACATACAAATTATGCCGTTTTGACGACAAACCGTCACATTAAAAACGGTTAAAGATATGAACATTTTTTGGGCGATATTTTTCAACATTTCTCCGCGTTGATTCGTAGTTTGTTTCATAATTTTATTTTATGATGGGAAAATTTAGTTAAACTTTAAATATTTTTTAAAATTTCATTTGCTACTTCTACGGCTACATTTATAGTTCTGTTTTTTTCACTAGAGAAGTTAAATTTAAACTAAATCATATTAAGTACAGAAGAGGTATTGGTGAAAGAAAAACTGTTATGAGCTTCTTCCAACGACAGTAGATTATTATACAGTTAGACCTTGCAGTGAATATAAAAAGCGCGACTGGGTTTGAAAAAATGAATATTATCCTCGTCGTTATAAAAGAACGTACAAATTTATTCTTACTAATTGTTCAAAAAATATAATCTGATAATAGTTTATTGAATTTAATGTTCATACCAACATCTTCTTTAAATAACGTAGGCGCAATCTATTAATATGAACGGTCTTGTTTCTCAGAATTATTATATTTTTTGTGCTTAAATTTTCACTGTAGCAATAATAATCAGAGAGCTATGGCAAAACTAATTTTTTAACGTTTTTTAGGGCATGAATTGATGATTGGAATTCTACACTGTTGGCGCGGAACGTGTATATTTTAATTGTACATTATGAGTTAACTATCGAATTCTAAATCATCAAAAAAATAAACATTACAGATATCGTTACGTAACGAATTTTTTTTCTTCTGCACTGTTTGTGTCTATACATATGCGAAAAAATATTAGTAAAATCTAATAGAACTGATGTACAGTTGACAAATTATTTAGGTCTTGAGAGACCTTTTGGGCGAAATTTTTAACATATCTCCGCGTTGATTTGTAGTTTGTTTTTATAATTTTATTTTATGATGGGAATATTTAGTATTGCCTATAACAGGCAGTTAAACTTTAAATTTTTTTTTAAATTTCATTTGCTACTTCTACGGCTACATTTATAGTTCTGTTTTTTACACTAGAGAAGTTAAATTTAAACTAAATCATAATATTTATAGCATGATTATCTTTATTACCACATTTCATAAATAAGATTATCTTTCTTATTATAATTCCTAATTATCCCCACAACTATTAATTGTTTGAATTGCATAAAAAGTTTAGCAAAAGATTTATCATACCCAAACACTAATTCCTTTCGATCTAATCGTTGAAAATCTAATAATATTTTTTATAAATTTAGAAGGAATACTATAAACATATTATGAATCAGAACATCTAACTTTTGTTATTACAGTTAAAAATACAATACTTTTAACTCGAGTAGTGAAGGACATATACGGGTCAGATTGTATTTTGTATATTCCGAAGGGGAGACAATCTGGACAGTTAACAAAGAGGAAAGAAGTAATCAAACGAATTGGTTAAACAAATGACAGACCCGCTGTCTTGCAAAGTGCTAGCAGAAGGGCTGTTAAGACGGAAATTTGCCAATCACCTGTGGAGTAAATAAGATTTGAGCAAAAAAGGGGAGGAAATTTAAGTAATTCTATTACTCGTCAATTTCAAGTAGGCCTAATACATTACAAAATATATTTCTAATATTTACTCCATTTTTAAGTATTCGTGACATGTGACATTATTGTAATCAAAACATAAAACAAAATCATTAGAATAACAATACTTGAAGTAATTTATTCTGTGAAGAGATAATAGTAGATTATTAAAAATCTCAATGAAATTTTACTGTAGCAGATGTTCTACAGCACTGGGTCATTTTTTGCAACCTAGAACGACATTCATTCCTACTAAACACGTCTTCATCCCTTAGATCTCTCGACTCTATAGCTCTCTTAACGCCACTCTTTTTTGAGTTGTCCTTGCTTCAATCGTACAGCTGGAATTCATAGCCAAATCTTGTGTTGGAATTTTTTCTCCTCCATTCATTGCAGATGAGTTGCCTTCCTTCAGTTTCATGTATCATTAAAAGTTTCGTCCCTCCTTTCTTTTTAAATTCTTGATTACAAACCTGATATAGTAAAGTCAATGCTGGTGTCTCCAGAACCTTATTTAACAACACAGCTGTTAAATCTTGGTTGGAAAGACCAAACCTCAGATCGGAGTCATTAATGGCAGGGCTTTCAATAAAATAATAGATGGTTCTCTTCTTATCGCCGAATAATATGCGGTTACTTCACAAAATATGGTATTTCTGCCAACCATTTTCAAAATATCATTCTCTGGTACTCCATCTGATTTTATAAATACGCCAAAATTGTAGTCGTGTACCAATTCAATGACCATCGGTTTGTATATTTTTATCTTGGCACTCTAGTTACATTAATATACGTCTAGTTTTCCCAATTGTAATTTTCAGCTCCCACTTGCCGTACTCTTTGATCAACTCTCGAATCATATATTTTGAACCTTATTAATCTTTAAACAACACCACTTGGTCACTAGCAATCAAAATAGTACAGACATTGTCATTCCCGAATGGAACACCTTACACCCTTTCTAATCCAGATTTTAAGAAAAACTCATTAAAAACTTAAAAAGAACCTGCAGCAATGAAATATCTCTAGAAAATAAATTCTTCAATTTTTGTTACTACCGAATACGCCCAATTTGGCTACGCATAAAGTAAGCTATACTAAATTTACCTTTCTTGTTATTCATTTTCCCAATTAACGGTTCTGGCCTCTAAAATTTTAGTCCTAGTTTCAAAAGACCTAACTGTCAATGGTTTTACCTTCATCATATTTAATACGTTTCCAAAGTATACTTTGTCTTAGCACTGTTCATAACTGATGTACTCCTCACAATTATGATTTATATTTTCATAATTTCTTGTGCGTGGGTGTAACTTTACATTTTCTGAAAGATTTTTTTCTTCAGTCTGTTTAGATTCATTCTTGCCATTTGGCAGAAAAATTTAACAATCTTTCGGATGTCAATTTACCAAAAGGTTCTAACGTCATATGAATGGTCTGGTTTTATCATTCCTTGTTAATAATGTTATGTCCATTTCCGTTCTTTAGCGGGTCAAGGATATTTCTATGAATTTTCCTTTCTATTTTTTAAAATATTTTCCATTTGTGTAATTTACTATTTCAATTCCATATGTAATGGATGTATTCGTCAATTTTATTATAATATAATTTTTGTCCTCTAAAACAAATATTACATAAATTTACTGCTTGTTCATGAATAAGTTTTAAAGGACGCATACATCTACATAAGGTTTTACTTTTGTCTTACAAAACTGTAAAATTAGTTACCAATTTTCAAATACATTAGAATAATTTATGTTACACTATTATACTTGTAGAAAATGAGAATGATTTGTATACATTCTGATAAAATATTAGAACAACAGAGAGGCCTAGTTAACAATATAAAATATGAAAGTTTGAAATTTATAAATTATCGTAACCTATAAGATAAATATGGAAATTTTTTCAAGATAACTTGCTAACTAAAAGCATATTTCTTCCATATTTGTAATAAATAATAATTTATTAAGTAAATAATAACACTATAAAATAAGTGTTCTTTTAAAACTGAAACAGTAGTGTTATGTTTAATGAGCGTAATACAATAGTTCTTACGCCCATAAAATGGTATTACAAATATTAATTTTATATCAATTTATCAAAAACGTTTTACTTCGTTGAAATTTATATGATAAAATGGGGATAACCATAAAATGTATTTAATGATACAAATAATTTAAATAAAATATAAACCGTAAAATAGTAATTGCAAATAGATAACCCTTTATAAGTGCAGAATTGGTTATTCTACACCGCAATAATGTATACTGTTAGGTGTGCCGCGTTTGTTCCCTTAAGATATTTTCAAAGAAGTTTACCTTGAAATTATTATGCGAAATAAATAGAACAATAATATTTCTAACAGATATTATGCTTGAAAAAAATATTTAATAATTTTTGCAATTATTGTTGGCGACTGGTCGTTTTCTCTAAAAAAAGAAATACAAACAAAGGTTTTATTAAATTAGATTCTATAATTCAGAGTCTACATTGTACAAACAGTTTTACTGTCATCGTTCATATTGAACTATGTTTTGTTATAACTTTTTTTATCTTTCGCTTCTTCACGGAAGTTATCTTTCTGGTATTCCTAATGATTATTTTGTAGGTAACTTTATGTTCAACTAATAATTTTATATAATATCTATAATTATTAATACGCTATGTGACAGTTTCACAAATCGGTTAGAATGTTTTTGCCCGTGCCAACAGTACTTATAAACCCTAAGTCCAGGTTTTTCGGGATATGGATATCATAAATAATAAATAGACTTCTCTTAAACATAAAACAATATTTATTGATAGTAATTACAATCAATTAATAATTAATTAATTAGCCAACTTTAGTATGTAAAATGAAAGATGAAGCCTGTGTTTGAAACTGCGTATCCCACCAAGTAAAAACCATAAAATATTTAGATACGGCTCGTT
Organism: Catonia carolina; assembly: GCA_035578175.1. Classification (NCBI taxonomy): domain Eukaryota; kingdom Metazoa; phylum Arthropoda; class Insecta; order Hemiptera; family Achilidae; genus Catonia; species Catonia carolina. Next base: position 92,253,159 of record JAQMRL010000002.1, read on the forward strand.
TTAAAGCGTGGTTTTTTGTTATTTTATTCGTATTAATTACGAAACACAAGTGTGTTTAAGCCTTTTCTGGTGATTTGAAAACAAATATGTACCCATTTTTAGAGTGTTTTTCACTTAGTCCATGTTTCAGAACATGTAGCACAATCACAGTTAATAAGAAAAGTATGGCGTTTTAGAAGAGTGTTCCTGCTTTCTGTATTAATGTCAGCTAAAATTCAGCCATTTAGTACAAAGGACGAAAGAATTAGAGCGTTTTAAAAAAATTGCTACTTGCGTTCCCGATGAACTAAACAACGGGTAACTACATATTTTGTTTCCAAATCGTTAGAAAATGCCTAATTCACTCCCGTGTTTTGTAATTTTCACGAAAATATAACAAAAACCAACCTTTAAAACAAGTCGTACCTGAAATTTTTATCTTATTTCCTTCATGAGATACGCGGTTTCAAACACAGGTTTTATCAATCATTTTACGTACTAAGTATTGTTTGGGTCAACAGCCGAAAGGCTGGTTTGAACCTCTAGACGCTTTCCTACGTAAAAACGAGGAGGGAGGTGGTTTACTACTGCCTTCCTCACTGAGTTGAAACAGTACGCTTATCAGCATGCCAGGCCCCCGAAAATCACCCACTTTCCACCCAGAAAATGACACCTTTACTTCATTCACTACAGGGTCTGGCTGTATAGTGAAATTCATTATTCTCAGAGGGAATACCTCTGACTTGCGTCTTTTACACCTCTACCTCTTCTGTTCTTAAATAGTTCAGCCATATGATTGGCTGACTATGTGATAAGAAACAGAACTATTTTTTGTAGCCCTGGAACCAACAGATCGAGTGCAATTAATTTAACACTCCACCTGCCCGTTATGGGCATCGTACTATAACAAATAAAATTAGATTACTTTAATTAAATTAATTAAAACTTAAGCTTAAACTAAACTTGACTCTAGGTATAATAATGCCACTTAAATAAAAAAAGAAGATTTTCCTGTCCAAAACCACCGTTAACACCTGTATACAGACGTTATTATGTAATTTCAGAACCGGTTAGATGACTACACTATTTCGAACTACCCGACAACACTTTCCATTTCCAATTCAATTACTGACTACGTCACTATAAAGGCGCTAACTGTTTTTATACATGTGGTCTGATAGTCTCTCCAAATTATCGACAACACTGTAGAAGAAATTAAAATAAAAACAAACATTTCAAATTTTCTTTTTCCGAGAACTACTACTCAAAACATTTCTTTCATTGCAGTCCAGTATCCTTGTTCAATACACAATTTCTTACCATGAACAATTTATCCCTTCAATCATTTTCTAGAATATCACTACAATGTTACATTATAGATACAAATATTCTGTTACTACAGTATGGACATTATCTCGTTTTCATGATTTAGGTATTATTTTAACTACGTAAAAATTTACCAAAATGTTCTTACGGAATATCCAGGCAAAGGCGTTTTGACAATATGGTTTCTGTCGGAGATATTAGTTCGAGAGAGTGTCGTAAGAATTATCTCTAAAATTGTATGTAGTCTATAATATATTAATTAAATGTTGAGAGTAAGCGATTTACGTGAACAACTGTTTCAGCCAACGATTGTGGTACTCTTAACGTGATCGACAGACTGCCTGAATACTAATTTACATGTAAATTAATTCACAGCGTTTAGTTTATGTAGTATGTACGAGTCTTGAAAGAATGTGCTACTAACAGATTGTTTATTAAACACAACTGCCTGTGAACAGGTAGGCCTACTCTAGTTTTAATGCAAAGTGCATCATTTTCAACGTTAGTGAATGTAATTTAGTTAAAAATTTGTGTAGTTTCCTTATTTAGTTCGAAAACGGAGCTAAATGTTACTGAACGAATGTATCTGTTGAGTGTTTCGGTTTTTTAAATTGCCCACAAGTTTATAAAACACATAAATCACCTCGCCATCTCACTGTTAGACAATTCAAATGACACTCACTGAATGAAAAGAAAATATCCTACGGACCTATTTTAAAGCGACAACACATGACTTACATCCACGAAGTTTCCCCATTGGTTTTCTTCAGTCATGATATAAAACAAAGAAAAGTCATTTACTCATTATTCTTCTTACGAATAGAATGTAGATTTTGCTGTATTAAAAAAAATATTAATTGCATCAACATCTTGGTCATAGCGACTACTTTGGGTTATGTAGCGGTAGATTTGAACGTGCAATATTTGCCAGATCCTAGCCGGAAAATGAAACCGAGACCTTTTTTTCAGCACCTTACCACTAGGTTGCGGAAGCGGGCAGTATCCGTTTTAGGTTTATGGCTGCATCATCTTTATTTGGTAAATTCATGATCAAATAAGTTCCGTGCGATTCAAGCCGTTTTTCATCCTCAATTAAATAACTAGATTCATTAGTGAGTTTTAAAGATGATAATGACATCTAGTTGAGTTAACAATCAGCCAAAAAATTGAAGTCAGACAGACGCATTCAAATAATTGAACAGATAGATTATTTCAGTTAGAATTATCTTCCTTCCAATCTTAACAATGAATTTAAAAATGTTATGTTATTAAAGTTTCACAAAGACTTAAAAGTCTCACACGTAATTGATGTCGCGGAACAACTGTACAAGACAATGCGTGACAAATTTTAATTACACGACAACCCTCTCATACAAAACATGCACACTAGGAGGGTGATACTGGGTACTCAGCACAGACGTTTAAAATACCTCTGACCAAGGGATCTCCTTGTCCAACTGTAGGACTATTCTGATGACTGCAAGTTCCTTCAAGTAAATCAAGTTTTGAAACATTAGCTCCACGTTTAGAAATTGTTGTATTTTCTTTTTAATTGAGGCCACATTGGACCACTAAGCCAATAAATTTTTAGTGTTCTTCGGAATATTGGTCTAGCCTTTCGGTTTTACCAGTACTTTTTGAGACGGTCCGATCTTTGTTTCCGTATCTCATCTGTAACTTCCATCGTGTCTTTCTGCTTTTCCCTAATAAAATCTGTGTGATTTGAGAGTACTATTGATTTTTTCCTTGTCAAACGCATCTTCAATTTCCAGTCCAATTTCATTGAGATCCCTCTTAATCTCTTCAATGTATCTTCCTGTTCAAATTTCTGTTGTATCAATATAATAGCAGATACTAAATTTCAATAAAGTGTCAAAAAAATATATACCAACTAGACACTTTACAAACACGTTCCTAATTAAACACATTACAAGCACATTAGTCATTTTCAGGAATTTAAAAAATAAGAGCATTTTTCTAAAAATTAAAACTAATTTTCATTAAAAAATTTACACTGTGATTTTAATTTAAAATAAATTAATTACACTTTGAACAATAAAAAAATCAATTAATAATTAAGATACATCTGAAAATTGTATTTTCATCTATAAAAACTAAGTTACAAAATCTTCAATTAGTTAACATTATGATTTCTTTTGAAGATAATTTTAGAAAGGAGAAGTTTTTGTAATATAAAATAACAAAACTTGTAAAAAATAAATAATTTATGGATCTTGTAATTTTTGATACATGCTTAAGTATAAGCAGAATCTACTAAACATTTAACAGGACGATCCGTTACGGTATTTAATAAAATCGGTAATTTTAAGAAATAGAGATGATGATGGTGATAGCATTAGCTGATAAAAATTGTTTTCTTGTTTGGCGCTACAGCAAATTTGCATATTTAATTCCAAACTTGAATTCTTTACTCATGTTAATCCTTTATTTTTGTTTCTATATGAGCCTATAAACTGTGTTATATTGAAAAGAATGAATCAGAGTACATTGCTATTACAATAGCTATTGTTCTTTTTAAATTTATATATTTGTATATTTTATTTATAAGATTTTTATCCAGTAATTCCCGTACATTGTACGTTTTGAAATTAGCAAAAATGTAAATATATAACTTCGTATTAAGTTAGCGATTCACGTTTGGAATGTTATTATGGCTGATGTATTCTTCTGTCAACGGTTTAATAGGACATAATCAGGATTAGTTTATTATCTATATCTCAGTTTCTGAAGACGTACATCTTTTCCAGAGATAAAGATGGAGAAATAAATAATTTATGGAAGGTTTCTATAGAATATTGTACTTTAAATTTTTATTCTGTACGTTAAATGTATAATCTATAGTTTTTTTATTTTGTAAATCGTTTGAATGAGTTTAAAGAATTATTTTCAAAATTTATGAAGATTATTGGGTGTGTTATTTCACATTAATATAGGCTTTATTTTTAGAACCTGGAAACGCAGCGTTAGTTCAGGTATTTAGTTAAATGAGAACAATTTATTTGAATGTCCTCTTATTTACTGATGATTTATGGTTTTTACAGGAAATAGAAGATGGCTTTCAGCGGGCTGTCCAAGAGCTGTTCAAATTATGTAATGATTTTGACTTTAAAATTTCGGTTTACAGAACAAAACTAACGGCATTTTGGGGGTAAGTAACAGACTCAGTCAAAGATAATGATAGATAATACAATCCTGGAACGAATTTCTCACGTTTATTGGTTGGAAGCTGATGTTGGATTTGACTCTGATTTAGGTGAGGAGGTAAAGCTAAATAAGTTTGAAAGGATATATGGGGCCATAAGCAGCACTTTGGGATGGACAACAACGTAGTCTCATGAACGGAAAATCTAGACGGCAGAGATGAGTTTTTTGCAAAGGAAAGAAGAGTGTACTCAGTTGAATAGACAAAGTAATGAGAATCTTCAACTTAATAGAAAAAATATAGGAAACTCGTGAAGATTGGAGAAACGCCACAGGAAGAATGTTAGCTCAAGGGATACCTCTGTAAGACCGAAGGGGAATAAAGACGTAGGTAAACCTAAAAACCAATGAATGTAAATATAGCCTAGTATGTGAATTGTGAATGTGAGTGTGAAGAAGAAGAAGAAGAAGACAGAGACGAAGAAGAAGAAGAAGAAGAAGAAGAAGAAGAAGAAGAAGCAGAAGCAGAAGCATTGTCAGTAGCATATAGAATTCTTATAAAAGTCAACTAAGTAGAATTAGGTATAAATAATATATTTTGTTTACTTTACGGTTACGATAAAAGTATTAGAAAAAAAATTTTTTGTTCAAATTGTAATAAATTGAATTGACATGCATTAGCTAGTTATCTGTTAATTGCCTACATCAACCTAATTACCTATATATATTTGATTGCCTTCATCTCTGCTAATTGCTTCATTGTAATTACTCACCCGTATCGAAACCAATGTAATTTATTAAATTACATTATTGGTAAGTTCTGCATTCCGATGTGAAATTTGTTTTTTGACAGAGGTTTAGTTATTTAATGGCAAACTTAACTAGATAATTGACCTATGTCAGTAAGTTTAACCCCAGGAATCGTCTCCAACATAACCTGACATGACAAAGGTAAAGTTACTGTATATCTAGTAAAACTAGTTAAATTATAAAAATTTCTTACCCCCTTATATGCTGCCACCTTAAAAACATCTTTTTCAAGATATATAATGAGTAAATATAATTTTTGTAAATTAATTTGTCTATTTCATATCAAGTCTGAAAAAACATATGAAAGAATTATTGTTAAGTTTATTCCGGGTTTTTTTGGAATCGGGTTATAAATAAATAACAAAACTTTCCTTTAGACATTTTAAAAGTATTAATTAACAAATCAATTAATTACAATAATAATTTACGATTGTAACTACTAGTAAATTAAGTTAAATTACTTACCTTGTTAATAGACTACATCTATTATATTATGTTTCTAAACTTAAGACTTAATGGAAATAAAATGTGTTCCCTTACAATCAGACTAATTAATTAATTGTTACTTACAAAAATAATTATTACACATATTATACATAATCTTTCCGAGCAACTGGTTAACTTACTTTATTTGGCAACCGATTCACCACTACTTGACTGTTTTAATACTCACTACAACAATCGGTTCAACCGACATTCGCAGTATTCATGCACTGCTACAGTGTATGGAGAGTTGACTGACGACGCTTGGAAGGTAATAAACCACACCTGTTATAACTTTATTCAGTAACCACTTTTATTCCCCTATTTAGCGTCCATTTTGTCACAATAAAGTTTTTTCTTTTGTTTCAAATCGAATTCATAAAATTGTTTGGTCGTAGAGAAAGTAAAGTATAGAAACTAGGTAGATATTTTGTAATAACTCCGGAGCGGTTTCAGATTTACTTTTCAGATTAGTATAAATCTTTAATTATTGAAATACGTATTACCATAGATTGATTGACCAACATAAAACTTTTTATTGTTTTGATTTCAAATATAAATGTACTATTCCTGCTCGTACACCCGCTACAAAGAAAAAACCGACATTATTAAAATTAATTATTATAACACCTTTACAAATCAAAAATAGTAAAGACCTTTGAAAAAGATGCCTTAATGTAAAAGGGGACATTAGAAATTGAAACTTATTGAACTACAAAAGGACCTAAAAGGATCCTCTACATTGTAAAGGAGGTTTGAAGGACCCACATGCTTAGATGGTTGGAATTTGTCTTTGATGCTACGCTGGACCTTTCAGAGGGAAAGTCCTTTTCAACAAGGAATACATTATTACTGATTTGAGATGAAACCAAGTTATATATTACTGAATTGAAAATATCCCATTTCTGTATATTTTTCTTTATTATGTAAATTCTAAGAAGATTGGGTATTTTCTTTTATTACAAACAAATTTCATCTTTCCAATATGTTCCTATATTTTCCAATTTAGATAATAATATAAAATGTATTTGTATTTTTAGCTTATTAAAATGTCAAGCAATTTTTAACTAAAGACAGAATATGGAATAATTGCTAGATTGATAAATTTTCATATCGTATGCTTATTTAACAAATAAATCTGTCAGATATTGCAAAAATGAGTACTTATAACGCATTTTTATAGGTATTTTATTATAGTTTGAGTATGGATAATAAATATGGAAAATTTTAATATCTTAGTTTTTAAGAAACATTAATTTACAATGACCTGGAAAAAACATGGCAATACTTGAATGTCACTCAACTTGTGCTTGTCGCTCAACTTGTTGACACACAGGAAGCATTTCGAATTGAAACAATTTATTATTTGTTATACGTATACCGGGTGTTCCACGAAATTTGACCATAAAGAAATAGCATTGATTTTTTTTAGTTTTTTAATATTTTCTTCCCACGAATAAATGAAGACTTGTTGTAATGAGGAATCATAGAAAATGTTTAGATCTTTAAAACAATATAAGTACATTTTGATACTTTTTAAGTTGTATTTTAGCTTAAAATAGATAAATACATAAGTTTGTAATCGTTTTCTATTTAAGTAATAAAAATTTAATGATTATGTCAAATTGTATGTTTGGAGTAAGGTTGTTGCGTGGAAATGTAGAGATAGGTGGGTCGAATCCATCTGCGGAAAACAAATTTATTGTTAAAAAATATTGGAAATATTTCACAAAATTAATTATTTATTTTTAACTTTGAGTTTGTTTTATCATCTGAAAAAATTATTTACTTAATGCTTTTTGTAAGCAAATTCAGTAGGCTATTATTTTAAATATCTAATATTATATTTTCTTCAATAACATTTAATTTTCAGAGACAGCTGATTGTTGCAATAATTTTAGATGATAAAACAATATTGACAAAATGAAAAAATATATAAATAACTTTTTTTTAAATATTTCTAATATTTTTTTAGCAATAAAAAATTCTCCGTTGATGGATTCGACCCACCAATCTCTACACCTCCACGCAACAACGTTACCATAACTCCAAACATACAATGACGTAGTCATAAAATTTACAATACTTAAATAAAAAACGGTTACAAATTTATGTATTTTAAGCTAAAATACAGCTTAAAATGTATCAAAATTGATATTGTTTAAAATGACCTAAAGGTTTTCTAATGATTACTGATTATAAACAAGTATTCGTTTATACGTGGGAAAAAATATTAAGGAACTAATGAAAATTAACACTATTTCCCTGTGGTTCAAATTCCTTGGGACACCCGGTATACATATTAAAACATACGTATGTAATTACTTGATTGTAATTACTTACTCGTATCAAAACCAATGTAAATTTATTAAACTGCATTATTGGTAAGTTCTGCATTCCGATGTGAAATTTGTTTTCATACATTTAATATTTCTATAAGTATGTATACGTAAATAAGAATTGTAATACAGGCCTATATATTTATTGTATAAGTTTAGATAATGTAGTGAAGTTAATGTTACAATTTATATATGACGGGTAAACTAAAAATACTAATACAGATATCATGAGAAAACCGCCTATTACATGCCAGATTGTCCCAGATTTATCTTTATTTGAAATATTAACTTCAGGATTCTTAATACTTTTTTGTAAATAACCTGAAACATTGTAGTTTTTATTAAGCATTTACATATTTCTCGAATAATTTTAACTAAGTTTCTCATAAATTAAGATTATTCTGTTCACTGGAGAGAATGTTCACACTGGACGAATAATAATGTAAATAAATGGACTGAAACTACGGAATGAGTTATGATTTTGAAAATGAGATAGTTGCTAGTTTACAGAATAGAATGCACATAATGCAAAAGAGAGGAAGGAGAAAGAGCGGTATATATGTACACAGAATGAATGAGAAATAGACAAAGATAGAAACTGTACATATGAGAGGGTTGTGATTTGAGTAATGCACTAGTTGGTCTCCCAGTTACGAGAGAGGGAATCAGACGAATATGCTTGATGGCATATACTGTAGAGTTTACACTAACAGGACCCTAAAGCACGGCGCACAGCAGTTTGCACAGCATGACACTTGGGATCACTATAAATTGTCTATGATTACTATAATAATCACGCTAAACCGACATAGTATGTTTCTCTGGTCTGTTGTCGGCCGGTGGACTGGGTGGACATGTTATGATGATATACCACTGACCTGAGTTAAAACACAATCCACCAGTTACGCTTTTCCCCACTTCATAAGCTTCTAACTAGCTTCGTGAAACATTATTATGACTCATAAATTTCTTCCAGGGAAATTTATTCACCTTGTACCTTAAATACTCTTGATCTTAATTTTCCCATATTGTAAATACAACACCATTAATTATGTATGGTAAACGGGTCTGATGTTAGGCTAAATAAAAAAGAGTGTACAGAATCATTCAGGTGGCTTTAATATGCTTTATGTAGTTTATTACACAACAACCACCTTTGTAGGTTAAAGATTTTAAGTCCATTGATTCACAGTTAATGTAATCCATAAATAATGCGAAATCTCCCAATAAAATTGTCTAGAAATAATTTCCAGAGCTACCTAAATATAAATTTTACTGGTGTAAAGAAATTGGCAAGGGGAAATGAATTGTTTTATAACCAATACAAAAAATTACTTATTAACGGGTTAAAATCACACCAAGTCACGGAAATTAATAAATAATTAATACGTAGGGGAAGCACGGGCATATTGGCTAGGCTAAGGTTCTTTAATTGTTTTAACTGATGTTTAATCGATCTGGAAACTTCAAAATCGTAGAATATAGACATTAACCATCCTAGAGCATGTACAATTTTTTTCATTGTGGTTGGACAAATAGAAAAACCTATATCATCAATTTCACAAAAAGTACCCAAGTGGCCGATTATATGGCCACAGGGGTAGGGCATAATGGCCACATATTTAAAAAGTGGTAAATAAATTGGAAAACCGGTTTGTAATGAGAAAAAGTTTATTTTCAGGCAATTTTTACTTATTTACACTAACTACACATAATCTTTTTGAATACAAAAAACACTTTTTTTAAATACCCGTTAAAAAAAATAATTATAAAAAAGTAAAATGATGTATAACAAGTTTTGCTAAAGTTTTCGCATAAATACCCATCGTTCTCTTCCCCGACACACCACATAGGTCTTGGGCCTATAAATCACATCCTGGGAACTAGACTCATTGGAAGTTGAAATTGAAAATTTTTCATAACAATAAACATTCTGCATCGTTGTCATCATCTAAGTCTTCAATCAGATTAATTTTAGCAGTGTTGACCTTGTGTTTCTCAGCTGTTTTCTTTGGATTTTTTAGAATATTCTTAGTATTATTTTTTTCTTCAGATATTTTCTGTTTCACAACTTTTATTTTTCTTTTGCTTCCTTACCAGCTTTCTCGGCTAACAAATAATTTTTATCAGGACTTCCAGAAAACAAAGCTGCATAACCTTTCTTCTGCCCGTTGCTCTTGCGTAAAGCGCTACAATTAATCGTTTATCATACATTACCTATATTATATTTAAAGCTTGTTCAGAAGTAATTGTAAAAAGTAAAAAAAAATGCAGACGGGCGTAATGGCCACAGCTGCGGACATTATTAGCCACCTAATACGCCATTAAGAAAAGCTAGTTGTCAGTAGTCAACAACAACGATAAACCATTTTGCAATATAGTATTTTGTGGCTGAGTTACCACTCCTTTAAAACAATTACATTTCAACAAACATAACTTATTACAGATTTCTGTTATACACGTGAAGTGAGGACTTACTTTAGAACAGACGTTACGAAAAACACAAAAATCACAATAACTCTTCATGACACGGTTCTTTTTTCTTCTAGTCACTCAACACAACTAAGGGGACTATGAGAGTAACCTTCGCTCGTTTTCCCCAGGATTGTAGCCCTTACAGCCTTAAAAACCCGCTTGGCCGTTATCCTCGTCCTTTCCCTCATATTAAAAATAATTTCTTTTCAAGTAATTTTGTTCGTTAAAGTGTTTATGTTAATTGATCTATCCATTATTCCAAGTGAACACATTTTACTGCATAAAATTCAGTAAATAAAAACCAAGTACTTGAAGCAAGTTTTAGAATTTAAAAACCTAAATGAAATTAAAACATGTGTGTTACATGAGTGAAATTGTTACATGTAGCTTAAGAGAGAAATTATATTTTAAAAATCTCACAGTAATAAATTAAAATTTTGGAGCTCACCGTTAAACCCAACTTTACTTTAACTTATAATAATCGTTATCCTGGGTTTTATTTATCAATGACAATCACAACAATCATCATAATCAATACTGCATTTCCTGGCCTGTTCCTTATCTAAATTTAGTAATCTGTTAGCTTGTAAGTAAGCAACTGGGAGTGTTTGATCAACTGAAATCCACGACAAACGACTAAAACAATGAATAAAATTTTATCAGTTTTTCTTAATAATTCTACAAATTAAACATGTTAATTAACAAGGTGATGATAGAAGATTTTTAATTTATTTGTTTTGAAATAATTTGTCAATACATTTTCTGTCTTAACTATAGAAATGTAATGATAATATTTTTATGTAATTTTCTTCTGCCTTATATTAAACAAGTCTATTATTACTTCTACCTACGTAAGTGTATCTCACGTAATACTATCCTAAAAAGCTAATGAAAATTTATTACATTTATCTGTACAAACAAAATTTTATTCAAAAACTTCATTAAGTATATAGGCGGTTGTTGTAAATATTCATTTAAATGCACAACAGTATATGAAAGTTGGGAACAAGTTCATACTTTAATAAAAGCTCAGAAGCAACAACTGCGTTAACAAATTAAATAAGGAACTAAAGGTTAGGCAATTTCGTTAATTCATTATTTTTTCTTTGTTTTACCAAATTCAAATTTTCTTTGCTTCACAGAGTTTAAGAAGAAAATACATAAATTTCAATAATTTTCCAAATACTAAATTTCCACTTTTATACAAAAATTTTTATAAAACTTTTAGAAGAGTTGTTATGTTCGTTTTACAAATTTCCAGTGGAATAAAAAAATTAATGATGATGCGTGTTCAAGAAATTCTAATTTTTTTTATTCATTCATTTTAACAATAACAGGTAATTTCACTATTGCATCATATATTTGACCTTTAACCAATGCTGCACGGGCTACCTAACCACTAGTTACTGGTTAATAGCTGTTTGGATGAGTCCAGCTGTAACTGTTAAATAGAGATAAAATACTCCTTAAAATATCTAGGATAAATAGTTAACTTTTTGCTTCGTTGGAATTAAAAGGTACTTTGCTTGCGTTTGAGGAAGACTATAAGCACTCCAAAAAATAAATAAGAATTGTACTAGATAAGCAAACTCTTGAACAGCAGTAGGCCTACACTACTCGACTGTCCAGTCACTGTTAACCTATAGAATCATAGGTTGGGAAGAAACCTATTCATATTAGACCTCTAGTAAAAGTGCAAAAGTGAATTACATTATAAGTAATGAACAACAAACTTTAAAGATACTAGTCTAAACAAATGCTTGCTGATTTACTAGTGAAGCATGTACGGTAACGTTATGACAAATTATAACTAGGGTACTAGGCTCATTGTACCCTAGTTATAATATAGTAACAATATAGTACAACGAGGTAGAAGCAGAACCTCGGTGGAGGTGTCCGAATATATACTATAATTTTTTCCAAATCAGAAAATTTTATTATTAATTTATTTATAACCCTAACTTAAGAATTATTGAAATAATAAAAAATATATACCTACGTGAAGCCGGAAAGGGGAACTACTAAAGAAATAAAGGAAGACTTTATAATAACAAACCTTCCAAAAGGTTTTTGTACAGGTTAATAAAATTGAATACTTTTATGGGATCTATTCGGTACCGTTTAACTTTAAACAGAATTGAAAGTGAAGATTCGGAATAAATTAAAATTTTACTAATTATTAAAATGCATAAAGTTAACTAGAAACTTTGAGAACGAGAAGTGTACTAATATCATTACCAATTAATATTAAAATTAGTACGATTTTTTGTATTTTTATCATAAATATTATTATTAAACCGATTTCATAAAATTTGATCGTTATGTACGTGGCTTGCAATTTGCTTATAATAGTGCAAGAACATTAAATACGGTAGTAATTTTCAGTTTACGATTGAAGTACTTTAAGATGATAGTTAAGCTTTTGAGTATAGTAATTATTATAGTCGGCGTAGAGTTATAGATAAATTGGTGCATTAAATTAATATCACCGTATCAGTATTATTTATACAGGCTATAAAAGATCTCTTCCAATTAATAAGTTATGTAAAGGTAATATAAGCTGATATTATGCGCAGAATATTTATTGCACTAAATTCATTAAGAGAAGTGGGGATTACTGCAGGAGAGGATTCTTGTAAGTATTGTGTAATTAGTAAAGCAAATGAGTTTTCCCGGTAATGACTGGAATGTTCCATGTGGTAGAGGCATCCTCCAGGGCTTAATGGCACCGAATTACGCACAAAATGACTGCAATTAAAATAACCAGTATTCGGCGCGTGGCTCCTCTATGGTACAGGAATATCAACCGCGGTCGCTACAACTAATGAAGTCAAACCTGACCAGGATTCATCATTGTCATTTGCCATTATAATTGTCATAACTATTATCATCATAAAAATTCACATTATTTTTAATTTTCTTATTCATTTTATTCACAACAAAAATGTAATTGCAATATTTTAATACAATTACTGAAAATTTTTTACAGACGTTTATAAACATCCCCTTTCCATTGGGTATGTTATTATGCCCAAATAACATTATTTTTAAGTAAATAAAAATACCTTTGAATTTTTTCGAAGGGTAATCAATAAATTGCAAGAAATCTTTTACAGTTGTACTTTACAAAATTATGATATTAAGTGTTCGCCCTTTTTTTAACCTAAAAAATTAATACCTTAATTATATTACACTTGCATTAACATAAACATCATCAATAATTTCTATATTTCAATCGGGTTAAATGTTTCTGTTTCTATTGGTATTGCTTTTTTGTAAATTGTGACAATAGGGTATCTAAAAGGAAAGAGTGTTCGAGAATTCGAAACTTATTATTATATCGAAAATCTCTGTCCTTCTAGTGACTTCCATTGCTTCATCTACGTAAGGGAGCACGCCATTTTGGAGTTCAGTCTTTGATTTGTCATCGACAAGTTAGATTTGTCAGTTAGTAAGTAATTAATACTGCGTACGAGTACTCCTGTGAAGATATCCAGCGTGTGTTGTAAACACGTATAATTGTTGTTAAATTCGTAAGTAGGACTTAGTCTAAGTGAAAAATAATCTTGTAATTGCTTAAGTTTACGTTATCAATTTATTGTAATTAGTTGGTTATTTATTATAAGTAATTTAATTGAAATAATTGTAATTTACAGTGCTTAATAAATATTTGTTTGTGATTTTAAACGATAGTGTATTATTATTTAATTTACCCAGAACTCGAAAAGGACCTTACAAATAAAATGTCATAATATATATATATATATATATATATATATATATATATACGAGTATATATGATAATGAACAGCCAAAACAAAATAAAATATAATATAAAACTCACCTCAGAGTATTATATCATTTCTAGATCGTTCGTCTCCCTCGGAGACATCATCAGGAATTTAAAAATCTGGTGTGAAACACTCACACAACTTTCTCTTGCCAATGCAAATAATTAAAAATAAACCTAACATTATTAATAAAATATTAGAAATAAACAAAAAACTAACCTCAAAAACATAACCTTATTTTAATCATGAGTGAATGATGCAAAATGAAAATCAACCTCAGTTTGGCTTAGAAATACGGAAAATCACTCTTTCTCTCTAAACTAGGCTCTGTAGAGAAAAATGCTTTAAATAAAAGTTGTAGATCTTTTAATTTTCTATAAATTAAATCATATACACTTTTGTCGTAAAATGCATACTAAGGCCGAAATCTTAAAAAAATCAATTTTTCACACATTTTCGTGAGAAAAAAACAGAAAATCGCAAATTACCGCTAAACTAAGCGTTATACAAAAAATTGTTTGAAATAAAAGTTGTAGAATTTTCAATTCTCTACAACTTTTATTACGTAAAGTTTTGCGCTAAAATGCATATTAAAGCTGTAATCTTAAAAAACAACGTTTTTACGTGAAAACAGCCTCACCCAGAATTTCAGCAAACATGACGCCTACCCTATCTTGTAGAGAATAAAAAATTGAGTAAACCAGGCGATTTTAAAACAAATCGTAGGACCAGTTTTTGAGAAAATCGCAAAAAAGTGAAAAATTACACGAATAAACTACCACTTCCGGCTGACCGATTTTGATGAAAATGTTCGTGTCGAGTCCGGTAGTGGTACGTAACTTAAGTTTCAAGTTTCAAGTTCGTACAATGTTCCGTTCTTGAGATATTCTGTTCTCACACACACACACACACACACACACACACACACACAGACACACACACACACACACAGACCAATCGATAAAAACATGTTTTTTGGGTTCAGGGGGTCTGAAAACGTATAGATCCGGTGAAAACTCGATTTCGAAAAATCGACATGAAAACAATACTTTCCTTCCTATATATTCATATAGGCAAGAGAAAGTAATAAATAAATATATATATATATATGATAATGAACAGCCAAAACAAAATAAAATAAAATATAAAACTCACCTCAGAGTATTATATCATTTCTAGATCTTTCGTCTCCCTCGGAGACATCATCAGGAATTTAAAAAACACTTATCACACAAAACATAAAACATAAACACAATAGTGGTCGTAGACCACGTCAATTGTTCAAAACAATAGCTACCCTACATCAAGCACCATTACGTGCGCGGTTTATTCGGCCGAATGACGGTATAATCATTTTGTACCTAGTTTTATTCCTTATCTCGTTTAAGTACAATTTGAAATAATTTATCATTATCAACTTCTGTCTGGCTGTTCATTAAATTAATCTTTTTATTTTTAAATTTATAAATATAATATTTCTCCAACTGCCATAATTTGTTACTATCGAAACATATTTCTAAAATTTCCAAATTATTTTCATGACTGCTTATTTTATGCCCTTTCGTTAGCAGATGTTCTGCCATATTAGAATTTTTACATTCCTTTTTTAAATAAGCAGCATAATGCTCAGAAAATCGTTTTTTAAACGATCTATTCGTTTTTCCGATGTAACAAAAATTGCAGTCACTACAATTGATTTTATATATGCCCTGGCATATATTGAACAATTGACGTGGTCTACGACCACTATTGTGTTAATATTTTATGTTTTGTGTGATAAGTGTTTTTTAAATTCCTGATGATGTCTCCGAGGGAGACGAAAGATCTAGAAATTATATAATACTCTGAGGTGAGTTTTATATTTTCTTTTATTTTGTTTTGGCTGTTCATTACCATATATGTAGTGGTACAAACAAAGGAGAATAATGTTCAATAAAATTATATATATATATATATATATATATTACGATATGAAGAAGCAAACTGAAAAATCTAATTCAAAATATCTTGAGACGAAACAAAGTCAATATCCTACCGGGTAAGAAAATATACCCCATAATCCGTTTTATAACAAGAAAACTATTTTGCTCTACCAACGAGCATTAGTCGAAAAATAATAATCTACGGTCTGACAAAATGATGATATTATAATGGCCGATGTAATTTCGAAAAACGTTTTCTGGCTTTATTCGTATTTCATTAGTTCCTGTATTTTATGATGGATGAAATTTATTGTGGCCATAATGAAAAGGTAGAGTGTTAAACATTTTTTGCCCGTAATTTGCTAGTACCTGACCGTAAATATGTATTCATTTTTATCACAGGGTCAGCCAATTATATGACTAAAGCAAGTAAGATCAGAAGAGGTAGCGGTATAAATGACACTAGTCAGAGTTATCTCATCTGAGATTCATGAATTTCATTATACTATCAAACCCTGTTGATAATGAAATAAAGGTGTCATTCGGAGTGTCGAAAGTACATGATTTTCCGAAGAATTGGCATTCTGATAAATATAATTATAAACGCTGTGAGAAGACCATGTAAACCAACTCAACTCATCTCACTCAGAAAAGATTTTAGAGGTTCAAACAACCTTGTCCGCTAATTACCTAAAACAAAACTTTCATTGCACAACAATTTCAACAGCCAGCATTTTAGTTTACTGACAAATTGGATTGAAAATAAGTCATATTAATAGCCTACATTGCTTAAGAGAACTCATGAATTGTTCGACTTCGGAACGTAAAAAATTCGCATTTAATAATGCTTATAAAATTGTAATATTCCAACAAGCTGCCTACATAAACACTGATTACAGGCCTAAAACTCAATAAAATCACAGCTATCGGGATCTTAATTTTTCTGCTTATACTTTCGCTACGACAATTAAGCGAATGCTGTCGCCGAATTATTTTTTTCTTATCTCATCTAAACGAATCAAGTGTTAAAGGTTATAGTTTTACCCTGCCGGTGTAGAAGATATAAATACTGCTTATAAATTTCCCGTTAATTAATAGATCCTAAATCAAGGAAAAATAGACTTGACAAGACGTTACTCGAAAAATCATTTTTGCCCTACGCTATTATTGTGTTTAACAGAACAAAAAATATATGTATCAATATATAACCGGTATTCAACAAACGATCTATTAGGGTTGCGTGAGTAAGTCGGGCCAAGTTGAGTGTGATGCGCATGTGACGTCAACGGCTCAGGTAATAATTGCCCAATCAGAGTCTCGTATTTTCGGCCAATAAGAAAGCCCAGTTTTAACCAATCAGATGTCTTCTTATGCGTCATTTTGATTGGTTAATATTGTCCAATCAGAGAGTTTATATTACTGTACTACGTCACACCGATGTCAACCAATGACAAAGTGTCTTGAGCGTTACGTCATTCGCCAGGATATGCTGCTTTCTAATTGGTCCGTACTGATTCTGCGCGTCACGTCGAGTGTGATTGTAATATAAAGTCAACACCGAACGTCAACTTCTAGTTAACGGTAGGGCAGAACATATGAAAGTACCTTTTAATGAGATTTATAGTTTCTAGGTAAATATCACTTATCAAATATGTAGTACCCCATTGTAGAGATCTTTCGAGTTCTTAAGGAAATTAAAAATTGGTTTCTGTTGCTGCTAAATGTTAACACGGTTTTTTAAAAAATCACGAGTGTTCATTCGATACCAACACAAAGAAAAAAAACGAAAGAGAGTTATCTTTTTTTCCTAGTTGTTCGATTTTTGTAACCTAATTTTTAGCCAGTAATGTATCATGTTTTTAAAGGAATGACTTTATACAACTAGAAATAAATATTACGATACGTAGAAGGCAACTGAAAAATCTAATTCAAAATATCTTGAGACGAAACAAAGTCAATATCCTACCCGGTAAGAAAATATACCCCAATAATCCGTTTTATTACAAGAAAACTATTTTGCTCTACCAACGAGCATTAGTCGAAAAATAATAATCTACGGTCTGACAAAATGATGATATTATAATGGCCGATGTAATTTCGAAAAACGTTTTCTGGCTTTATTCGTATTTCATTAGTTCCTGTATTTTATGATGGATGAAATTTATTGTGGCCATAATGAAAAGGTAGAGTGTTAAACATTTTTTGCCCGTAATTTGCTAGTACCTGACCGTAAATATGTATTCATTTTTATCACAGGGTCAGCCAATTATATGACTAAAGCAAGTAAGATCAGAAGAGGTAGCGGTATAAATGACACTAGTCAGAGTTATCTCATCTGAGATTCATGAATTTCATTATACTATCAAACCCTGTTGATAATGAAATAAAGGTGTCATTCGGAGTGTCGAAAGTACATGATTTTCCGAAGAATTGGCATTCTGATAAATATAATTATAAACGCTGTGAGAAGACCATGTAAACCAACTCAACTCATCTCACTCAGAAAAGATTTTAGAGGTTCAAACAACCTTGTCCGCTAATTACCTAAAACAAAACTTTCATTGCACAACAATTTCAACAGCCAGCATTTTAGTTTACTGACAAATTGGATTGAAAATAAGTCATATTAATAGCCTACCTTGCTTAAGAGAACTCATGAATTGTTCGACTTCGGAACGTAAAAAATTCGCATATAATAATGCTTATAAAATTGTAATATTCCAACAAGCTGCCTACATAAACACTGATTACAGGCCTAAAACTCAATAAAATCACAGCTATCGGGATCTTAATTTTTCTGCTTATACTTTCGCTACGACAATTAAGCGAATGCTGTCGCCGAATTATTTTTTATTTATCTCATCTAAACGAATCAAGTGTTAAAGGTTATAGTTTTACCCTGCCGGTGTAGAAGATATAAATACTGCTTATAAATTTCCCGTTAATTAATAGATCCTAAATCAAGGAAAAATAGACTTGACAAGACGTTACTCGAAAAATCATTTTTGCCCTACGCTATTATTGTGTTTAACAGAACAAAAAATATATGTATCAATATATAACCGGTATTCAACAAACGATCTATTAGGGTTGCGTGAGTAAGTCGGGCCAAGTTGAGTGTGATGCGCATGTGACGTCAACGGCTCAGGTAATAATTGCCCAATCAGAGTCTCGTATTTTCGGCCAATAAGAAAGCCCAGTTTTAACCAATCAGATGTCTTCTTTTGCGTCATTTTGATTGGTTAATATTGTCCAATCAGAGAGTTTATATTACTGTACTACGTCACACCGATGTCAACCAATGACAAAGTGTCTTGAGCGTTACGTCATTCGCCAGGATATGCTGCTTTCTAATTGGTCCGTACTGATTCTGCGCGTCACGTCGAGTGTGATTGTAATATAAAGTCCACACCGAACGTCAACTTCTAGTTAACGGTAGGGCAGAACATATGAAAGTACCTTTTAATGAGATTTATAGTTTCTAGGTAAATATCACTTATCAAATATGTAGTACCCCATTGTAGAGACCTTTCGAGTTCTTAAGGAAATTAAAAATTGGTTTCTGTTGCTGCTAAATGTTAACACGGTTTTTTAAAAAATCACGAGTGTTCATTCGATACCAACACAAAGAAAAAAAACGAAAGAGAGTTATCCATTTTTCCTAGTTGTTCGATTTTTGTAACCTAATTTTTAGCCAGTAATGTATCATGTTTTTAAAGGAATGACTTTATACAACTGGAAATAAATATTACGATACGTAGAAGGCAACTGAAAAATCTAATTTAAAATATCTTGAGACGAAACAAAGTCAATATCCTACCGGGTAAGAAAATATACCCCATAATCCGTTTTATAACAAGAAAACTATTTTGCTCTACCAACGAGCATTAGTCGAAAAATAATAATCTACGGTCTGACAAAATGATGATATTATAATGGCCGATGTAATTTCGAAAAACGTTTTCTGGCTTTATTCGTATTTCATTAGTTCCTGTATTTTATGATGGATGAAATTTATTGTGGCCATAATGAAAAGGTAGAGTGTTAAACATTTTTTGCCCGTAAGTTGCTAGTACCTGACCATAAATATGTATTTATTTTTATCACAGGGTCAGCCAATTATATAACTAAAGCAAGTAAGATCAGAAGAGGTAGCGGTATAAATGACACTAGTCAGAGTTATCTCATCTGAGATTCATGAATTTCATTATACTATCAAACCCTGTTGATAATGAAATACAGGTGTCATTCGGAGTGTCGAAAGTACATGATTTTCCGAAGAATTGGCATTCTGATAAATATAATTATAAACGCTGTGAGAAGACCATGTAAACCAACTCAACTCATCTGACTCAGAAAAGATTTTAGAGGTTCAAACAACCTTGTCCGCTAATTACCTAAAACAAAACTTTCATTGCACAACAATTTCAACAGCCAGCATATTAGTTTACTGACAAATTGGATTGAAAATAAGTCATATTAATAGCCTACCTTGCTTAAGAGAACTCATGAATTGTTCGACTTCGGAACGTAAAAAATTCGCATTTAATAATGCTTATAAAATTGTAATATTCCAACAAGCTGCCTACATAAACACTGATTACAGGCCTAAAACTCAATAAAATCACAGCTATCGGGATCTTAATTTTTCTGCTTATACTTTCGCTACGACAATTAAGCGAATGCTGTCGCCGAATTATTTTTTATTTATCTCATCTAAACGAATCAAGTGTTAAAGGTTATAGTTTTACCCTGCCGGTGTAGAAGATATAAATACTGCTTATAAATTTCCCGTTAATTAATAGATCCTAAATCAAGGAAAAATAGACTTGACAAGACGTTACTCGAAAAATCATTTTTGCCCTACGCTATTATTGTGTTTAACAGAACAAAAAATATATATATCAATATATAACCGGTATTCAACAAACGATCTATTAGGGTTGCGTGAGTAAGTCGGGCCAAGTTGAGTGTGATGCGCATGTGACGTCAACGGCTCGGGTAATAATTGCCCAATCAGAGTCTCGTATTTTCGGCCAATAAGAAAGCCCAGTTTTAACCAATCAGATTTCTTCTTTTGCGTCATTTTGATTGGTTAATATTGTCCAATCAGAGAGTTTATATTACTGTACTACGTCACACCGATGTCAACCAATGACAAAGTGTCTTGAGCGTTACGTCATTCGCCAGGATATGCTGCTTTCTAATTGGTCCGTACTGATTCTGCGCGTCACGTCGAGTGTGATTGTAATATAAAGTCCACACCGAACGTCAACTTCTAGTTAACGGTAGGGCAGAACATATGAAAGTACCTTTTAATGAGATTTATAGTTTCTAGGTAAATATCACTTATCAAATATGTAGTACCCCATTGTAGAGATCTTTCGAGTTCTTAAGGAAATTAAAAATTGGTTTCTGTTGCTGCTAAATGTTAACACGGTTTTTTAAAAAATCGCGAGTGTTCATTCGATACCAACACAAAGAAAAAAAACGAAAGAGAGTTATCTATTTTTCCTAGTTGTTCGATTTTTGTAACCTAATTTTTAGCCAGTAATGTATCATGTTTTTAAAGGAATGACTTTATACAACTGGAAATAAATATTACGATACGTAGAAGGCAACTGAAAAATCTAATTCAAAATATCTTGAGACGAAACAAAGTCAATATCCTACCGGGTAAGAAAATATACCCTATAATCCGTTTTATAACAAGAAAACTATTTTGCTCTACCAACGAGCATTAGTCGAAAAATAATTATCTACGGTCTGACAAAATGATGATATTATAATGGCCGATATAATTTCGAAAAACGTTTTCTGGCTTTATTCGTATTTCATTAGTTCCTGTATTTTATGATGGATGAAATTTATTGTGGCCATAATGAAAAGGTAGAGTGTTAAACATTTTTTGCCCGTAATTTGCTAGTACCTGACCGTAAATATGTATTCATTTTTATCACAGGGTCAGCCAATTATATGACTAAAGCAAGTAAGATCAGAAGAGGTAGCGGTATAAATGACACTAGTCAGAGTTATCTCATCTGAGATTCATGAATTTCATTATACTATCAAACCCTGTTGATAATGAAATACAGGTGTCATTCGGAGTGTCGAAAGTACATGATTTTCCGAAGAATTGGCATTCTGATAAATATAATTATAAACGCTGTGAGAAGACCATGTAAACCAACTCAACTCATCTCACTCAGAAAAGATTTTAGAGGTTCAAACAACCTTGTCCGCTAATTACCTAAAACAAAACTTTCATTGCACAACAATTTCAACAGCCAGCATTTTAGTTTACTGACAAATTGGATTGAAAATAAGTCATATTAATAGCCTACCTTGCTTAAGAGAACTCATGAATTGTTCGGTTTCGGAACGTTAAAAAGTCGCATCTGATGATGCTTATAAAATTGAAATATTCCAACAAGCTGCCTACATAAACACTGATTACAGGCCTAAAACTCAATAAAATCACAGCTATCGGGATCTTAATTTTTCTGCTTATACTTTCGCTACGACAATTAAGCGAATGCTGTCGCCGAATTATTTTTTTCTTATCTCATCTAAACGAATCAAGTGTTAAAGGTTATAGTTTTACCCTGCCGGTGTAGAAGATATAAATACTGCTTATAAATTTCCCGTTAATTAATAGATCCTAAATCAAGGAAAAATAGACTTGACAAGACGTTACTCGAAAAATCATTTTTGCCCTACGCTATTATTGTGTTTAACAGAACAAAAAATATATATATCAATATATAACCGGTATTCAACAAACGATCTATTAGGGTTGCGTGAGTAAGTCGGGCCAAGTTGAGTGTGATGCGCATGTGACGTCAACGGCTCAGGTAATAATTGCCCAATCAGAGTCTTGTATTTTCGGCCAATAAGAAAGCCCAGTTTTAACCAATCAGATGTCTTCTTTTGCGTCATTTTGATTGGTTAATATTGTCCAATCAGAGAGTTTATATTACTGTACTACGTCACACCGATGTCAACCAATGACAAAGTGTCTTGAGCGTTACGTCATTCGCCAGGATATGCAGCTTTCTAATTGGTCCGTACTGATTCTGCGCGTCACGTCGAGTGTGATTGTAATATAAAGTCCACACCGAACGTCAACTTCTAGTTAACGGTAGGGCAGAACATATGAAAGTACCTTTTAATGAGATTTATAGTTTCTAGGTAAATATCACTTATCAAATATGTAGTACCCCATTGTAGAGATCGTTCGAGTTCTTAAGGAAATTAAAAATTGGTTTCTGTTGCTGCTAAATGTTAACACGGTTTTTTAAAAAATCACGAGTGTTCATTCGATACCAACACAAAGAAAAAAAACGAAAGAGAGTTATCTATTTTTCCTAGTTGTTCGATTTTTGTAACCTAATTTTTAGCCAGTAATGTATCATGTTTTTAAAGGAATGACTTTATACAACTGGAAATAAATATTACGATACGTAGAAGGCAACTGAAAAATCTAATTCAAAATATCTTGAGACGAAACAAAGTCAATATCCTACCCGGTAAGAAAATATACCCCATTAATCCGTTTTATAACAAGAAAAATATTTTGCTCTACCAACGAGCATTAGTCGAAAAATAATAATCTACGGTCTGACAAAATGATGATATTATAATGGCCGATGTAATTTCGAAAAACGTTTTCTGGCTTTATTCGTATTTCATTAGTTCCTGTATTTTATGATGGATGAAATTTATTGTGGCCGTAATGAAAAGGTAGAGTGTTAAACATTTTTTGCCCGTAATTTGCTAGTACCTGACCGTAAATATGTATTCATTTTTATCACAGGGTCAGCCAATTATATGACTAAAGCAAGTAAGATCAGAAGAGGTAGCGGTGTAAATGACACTAGTCAGAGTTATCTCATCTGAGATTCATGAATTTCATTATACTATCAAACCCTGTTGATAATGAAATACAGGTGTCATTCGGAGTGTCGAAAGTACATGATTTTCCGAAGAATTGGCATTCTGATAAATATAATTATAAACGCTGTGAGAAGACCATGTAAACCAACTCAACTCATCTCACTCAGAAATGATTTTAGAGGTTCAAACAACCTTGTCCGCTAATTACCTAAAACAAAACTTTCATTGCACAACAATTTCAACAGCCAGCATTTTAGTTTACTTCAAATTGGATTGAAAATAAGTCATATTAATAGCCTACCTTGCTTAAGAGAACTCATGAATTGTTCGACTTCGGAACGTAAAAAATTCGCATTTAATAATGCTTATAAAATTGTAATATTCCAACAAGCTGCCTACATAAACACTGATTACAGGCCTAAAACTCAATAAAATCACAGCTATCGGGATCTTAATTTTTCTGCTTATACTTTCGCTACGACAATTAAGCGAATGCTGTCGCCGAATTATTTTTTATTTATCTCATCTAAACGAATCAAGTGTTAAAGGTTATAGTTTTACCCTGCCGGTGTAGAAGATATAAATACTGCTTATAAATTTCCCGTTAATTAATAGATCCTAAATCAAGGAAAAATAGACTTGACAAGACGTTACTCGAAAAATCATTTTTGCCCTACGCTATTATTTTGTTTAACAGAACAAAAATATATGTATCAATATATAACCGGTATTCAACAAACGATCTATTAGGGTTGCGTGAGTAAGTCGGGCCAAGTTGAGTGTGATGCGCATGTGACGTCAACGGCTCAGGTAATAATTGCCCATTCAGAGTCTCGTATTTTCGGCCAATAAGAAAGCCCAGTTTTAACCAATCAGATGTCTTCTTTTGCGTCATTTTGATTGGTTAATATTGTCCAATCAGAGAGTTTATATTACTGTACTACGTCACACCGATGTCAACCAATGACAAAGTGTCTTGAGCGTTACGTCATTCGCCAGGATGTGCTGCTTTCTAATTGGTCCGTACTGATTCTGCGCGTCACGTCGAGTGTGATTGTAATATAAAGTCCACACCGAACGTCAACTTCTAGTTAACGGTAGGGCAGAACATATGAAAGTACCTTTTAATGAGATTTATAGTTTCTAGGTAAATATCACTTATCAAATATGTAGTACCCCATTGTAGAGATCTTTCGAGTTCTTAAGGAAATTAAAAATTGGTTTCTGTTGCTGCTAAATGTTAACACGGTTTTTTAAAAAATCACGAGTGTTCATTCGATACCAACACAAAGAAAAAAAACGAAAGAGAGTTATCTATTTTTCCTAGTTGTTCGATTTTTGTAACCTAATTTTTAGCCAGTAATGTATCATGTTTTTAAAGGAATGACTTTATACAACTGGAAATAAATATTACGATACGTAGAAGGCAACTGAAAAATCTAATTCAAAATATCTTGAGACGAAACAATGTCAATATCCTACCGGGTAAGAAAATATACCCCATAATCCGTTTTATAACAAGAAAACTATTTTGCTCTACCAACGAGCATTAGTCGAAAAATAATAATCTACGGTCTGACAAAATGATGATATTATAATGGCCGATGTAATTTCGAAAAACGTTTTCTGGCTTTATTCGTATTTCATTAGTTCCTGTATTTTATGATGGATGAAATTTATTGTGGCCATAATGAAAAGGTAGAGTGTTAAACATTTTTTGCCCGTAATTTGCTAGTACCTGACCGTAAATATGTATTCATTTTTATCACAGGGTCAGCCAATTATATGACTAAAGCAAGTAAGATCAGAAGAGGTAGCGGTATAAATGACACTAGTCAGAGTTATCTCATCTGAGATTCATGAATTTCATTATACTATCAAACCCTGTTGATAATGAAATACAGGTGTCATTCGGAGTGTCGAAAGTACATGATTTTCCGAAGAATTGGCATTCTGATAAATATAATTATAAACGCTGTGAGAAGACCATGTAAACCAACTCAACTCATCTCACTCAGAAAAGATTTTAGAGGTTCAAACAACCTTGTCCGCTAATTACCTAAAACAAAACTTTCATTGCACAACAATTTCAACAGCCAGCATTTTAGTTTACTGACAAATTGGATTGAAAATAAGTCATATTAATAGCCTACATTGCTTAAGAGAACTCATGAATTGTTCGACTTCGGAACGTAAAAAATTCGCATTTAATAATGCTTATAAAATTGTAATATTCCAACAAGCTGCCTACATAAACACTGATTACAGGCCTAAAACTCAATAAAATCACAGCTATCGGGATCTTAATTTTTCTGCTTATACTTTCGCTACGACAATTAAGCGAATGCTGTCGCCGAATTATTTTTTATTTATCTCATCTAAACGAATCAAGTGTTAAAGGTTATAGTTTTACCCTGCCGGTGTAGAAGATATAAATACTGCTTATAAATTTCCCGTTAATTAATAGATCCTAAATCAAGGAAAAATAGACTTGACAAGACGTTACTCGAAAAATCATTTTTGCCCTACGCTATTATTGTGTTTAACAGAACAAAAAATATATGTATCAATATATAACCGGTATTCAACAAACGATCTATTAGGGTTGCGTGAGTAAGTCGGGCCAAGTTGAGTGTGATGCGCATGTGACGTCAACGGCTCAGGTAATAATTGCCCAATCAGAGTCTTGTATTTTCGGCCAATAAGAAAGCCCAGTTTTAACCAATCAGATGTCTTCTTTTGCGTCATTTTGATTGGTTAATATTGTCCAATCAGAGAGTTTATATTACTGTACTACGTCACACCGATGTCAACCAATGACAAAGTGTCTTGAGCGTTACGTCATTCGCCAGGATATGCTGCTTTCTAATTGGTCCGTACTGATTCTGCGCGTCACGTCGAGTGTGATTGTAATATAAAGTCCACACCGAACGTCAACTTCTAGTTAACGGTAGGGCAGAACATATGAAAGTACCTTTTAATGAGATTTATAGTTTCTAGGTAAATATCACTTATCAAATATGTAGTACCCCATTGTAGAGATCTTTCGAGTTCTTAAGGAAATTAAAAATTGGTTTCTGTTGCTGCTAAATGTTAACACGGTTTTTTAAAAAATCACAAGTGTTCATTCGATACCAACACAAAGAAAAAAAACGAAAGAGAGTTATCTATTTTTCCTAGTTGTTCGATTTTTGTAACCTAATTTTTAGCCAATAATGTATCATGTTTTTAAAGGAATGACTTTATACAACTGGAAATAAATATTACGATACGTAGAAGGCAACTGAAAAATCTAATTCAAAATATCTTGAGACGAAACAAAGTCAATATCCTACCGGGTAAGAAAATATACCCCATAATCCGTTTTATAACAAGAAAACTATTTTGCTCTACCAACGAGCATTAGTCGAAAAATAATAATCTACGGTCTGACAAAATGATGATATTATAATGGCCGATGTAATTTCGAAAAACGTTTTCTGGCTTTATTCGTATTTCATTAGTTCCTGTATTTTATGATGGATGAAATTTATTGTGGCCATAATGAGAAGGTACAGTGTTAAACATTTTTTGCCCGTAATTTGCTAGTACCTGACCGTAAATATGTATTCATTTTTATCACAGGGTCAGACAATTATATGACTAAAGCAAGTAAGATCAGAAGAGGTAGCGGTATAAATGACACTAGTCAGAGTTATCTCATCTGAGATTCATGAATTTCATTATACTATCAAACCCTGTTGATAATGAAATACAGGTGTCATTCGGAGTGTCGAAAGTACATGATTTTCCGAAGAATTGGCATTCTGATAAATATAATTATAAACGCTGTGAGAAGACCATGTAAACCAACTCAACTCATCTCACTCAGAAAAGATTTTAGAGGTTCAAACAACCTTGTCCGCTAATTACCTAAAACAAAACTTTCATTGCACAACAATTTCAACAGCCAGCATTTTAGTTTACTGACAAATTGGATTGAAAATAAGTCATATTAATAGCCTACCTTGCTTAAGAGAACTCATGAATTGTTCGACTTCGGAACGTAAAAAATTCGCATTTAATAATGCTTATAAAATTGTAATATTCCAACAAGCTGCCTACATAAACACTGATTACAGGCCTAAAACTCAATAAAATCACAGCTATCGGGATCTTAATTTTTCTGCTTATACTTTCGCTACGACAATTAAGCGAATGCTGTCGCCGAATTATTTTTTATTTATCTCATCTAAACGAATCAAGTGTTAAAGGTTATAGTTTTACCCTGCCGGTGTAGAAAATATAAATACTGCTTATAAATTTCCCGTTAATTAATAAATCCCAAATCAAGGAAAAATAGACTTGACAAGACGTTACTCGAAAAATCATTTTTGCCCTACGCTATTATTGTGTTTAACAGAACAAAAAATATATGTATCAATATATAACCGGTATTCAACAAACGATCTATTAGGGTTGCGTGAGTAAGTCGGGCCAAGTTGAGTGTGATGCGCATGTGACGTCAACGGCTCAAATAATAATTGCCCAATCAGAGTCTCGTATTTTCGGCCAATAAGAAAGCCCAGTTTTAACCAATCAGATGTCTTCTTTTGCGTCATTTTGATTGGTTAATATTGTCCAATCAGAGAGTTTATATTACTGTACTACGTCACACCGATGTCAACCAATGACAAAGTGTCTTGAGCGTTACGTCATTCGCCAGGATATGCTGCTTTCTAATTGGTCCGTACTGATTCTGCGCGTCACGTCGAGTGTGATTGTAATATAAAGTCCACACCGAACGTCAACTTCTAGTTAATGGTAGGGCAGAACACATGAAAGTACCTTTTAATGAGATTTATAGTTTCTAGGTAAATATCACTTATCAAATATGTAGTACCCCATTGTAGAGATCTTTCGAGTTCTTAAGGAAATTAAAAATTGGTTTCTGTTGCTGCTAAATGTTAACACGGTTTTTTAAAAAAAACCATGAGTGTTCATTCGATACCAACACAAAGAAAAAAAACGAAAGAGAGTTATCTATTTTTCCTAGTTGTTCGATTTTTGTAACCTAATTTTTAGCCAGTAATGTATCATGTTTTTAAAGGAATGACTTTATACAACTGGAAATAAATATTACGATACGTAGAAGGCAACTGAAAAATCTAATTCAAAATATCTTGAGACGAAACAAAGTCAATATCCTACCGGGTAAGAAAATATACCCCATAATCCGTTTTATAACAAGAAAACTATTTTGCTCTACCAACGAGCATTAGTCGAAAAATAATAATCTACGGTCTGACAAAATGATGATATTATAATGGCCGATGTAATTTCGAAAAACGTTTTCTGGCTTTATTCGTATTTCATTAGTTCCTGTATTTTATGATGGATGAAATTTATTGTGGCCATAATGAAAAGGTAGAGTGTTAAACATTTTTTGCCCGTAATTTGCTAGTACCTGACCGTAAATATGTATTCATTTTTATCACAGGGTCAGCCAATTATATGACTAAAGCAAGTAAGATCAGAAGAGGTAGCGGTATAAATGACACTAGTCAGAGTTATCTCATCTGAGATTCATGAATTTCATTATACTATCAAACCCTGTTGATAATGAAATACAGGTGTCATTCGGAGTGTCGAAAGTACATGATTTTCCGAAGAATTGGCATTCTGATAAATATAATTATAAACGCTGTGAGAAGACCATGTAAACCAACTCAACTCATCTCACTCAGAAAAGATTTTAGAGGTTCAAACAACCTTGTCCGCTAATTACCTAAAACAAAACTTTCATTGCACAACAATTTCAACAGCCAGCATTTTAGTTTACTGACAAATTGGATTGAAAATAAGTCATATTAATAGCCTACCTTGCTTAAGAGAACTCATGAATTGTTCGACTTCGGAACGTCAAAAATTCGCATTTAATAATGCTTATAAAATTGTAATATTCCAACAAGCTGCCTACATAAACACTGATTACAGGCCTAAAACTCAATAAAATCACAGCTATCGGGATCTTAATTTTTCTGCTTATACTTTCGCTGCGACAATTAAGCGAATGCTGTCGCCGAATTATTTTTTATTTATCTCATCTAAACGAATCAAGTGTTAAAGGTTATAGTTTTACCCTGCCGGTGTAGAAGATATAAATACTGCTTATAAATTTCCCGTTAATTAATAGATCCTAAATCAAGGAAAAATAGACTTGACAAGACGTTACTCGAAAAATCATTTTTGCCCTACGCTATTATTGTGTTTAACAGAACAAAAAATATATGTATCAATATATAACCGGTATTCAACAAACGATCTATTAGGGTTGCGTGAGTAAGTCGGGCCAAGTTGAGTGTGATGCGCATGTGACGTCAACGGCTCAGGTAATAATTGCCCAATCAGAGTCTCGTATTTTCGGCCAATAAGAAAGCCCAGTTTTAACCAATCAGATGTCTTCTTTTGCGTCATTTTGATTGGTTAATATTGTCCAATCAGAGAGTTTATATTACTGTACTACGTCACACCGATGTCAACCAATGACAAAGTGTCTTGAGCGTTACGTCATTCGCCAGGATATGCTGCTTTCTAATTGGTCCGTACTGATTCTGCGCGTGGCGTCGAGTGTGATTGTAATAAAAGTCCACACCGAACGTCAACTTCTAGTTAACGGTAGGGCAGAACATATGAAAGTAACTTTTAATGAGATTTATAGTTTCTAGGTAAATATCACTTATCAAATATGTAGTACCCCATTGTAGAGATCTTTCGAGTTCTTAAGGAAATTAAAAATTGGTTTCTGTTGCTGCTAAATGTTAACACGGTTTTTAAAAAAATCACGAGTGTTCATTCGATACCAACACAAAGAAAAAAAACGAAAGAGAGTTATCTATTTTTCCTAGTTGTTCGATTTTTGTAACCTAATTTTTAGCCAGTAATGTATCATGTTTTTAAAGGAATGACTTTATACAACTGGAAATAAATATTACGATACGTAGAAGGCAACTGAAAAATCTAATTCAAAATATCTTGAGACGAAACAAAGTCAATATCCTACCGGGTAAGAAAATATACCCCATAATCCGTTTTATAACAAGAAAACTATTTTGCTCTACCAACGAGCATTAGTCGAAAAATAATAATCTACGGTCTGACAAAATGATGATATTATAATGGCCGATGTAATTTCGAAAAACGTTTTCTGGCTTTATTCGTATTTCATTAGTTCCTGTATTTTATGATGGATGAAATTTATTGTGGCCATAATGAAAAGGTAGAGTGTTAAACATTTTTTGCCCGTAATTTGCTAGTACCTGACCGTAAATATGTATTCATTTTTATCACAGGGTCAGCCAATTATATGACTAAAGCAAGTAAGATCAGAAGAGGTAGCGGTATAAATGACACTAGTCAGAGTTATCTCATCTGAGATTCATGAATTTCATTATACTATCAAACCCTGTTGATAATGAAATACAGGTGTCATTCGGAGTGTCGAAAGTACATGATTTTCCGAAGAATTGGCATTCTGATAAATATAATTATAAACGCTGTGAGAAGACCATGTAAACCAACTCAACTCATCTCACTCAGAAAAGATTTTAGAGGTTCAAACAACCTTGTCCGCTAATTACCTAAAACAAAACTTTCATTGCACAACAATTTCAACAGCCAGCATTTTAGTTTACTGACAAATTGGATTGAAAATAAGTCATATTAATAGCCTACCTTGCTTAAGAGAACTCATGAATTGTTCGACTTCGGAACGTAAAAAATTCGCATTTAATAATGCTTATAAAATTGTAATATTCCAACAAGCTGCTTACATAAACACTGATTACAGGCCTAAAACTCAATAAAATCACAGCTATCGGGATCTTAATTTTTCTGCTTATACTTTCGCTACGACAATTAAGCGAATGCTGTCGCCGAATTATTTTTTATTTATCTCATCTAAACGAATCAAGTGTTAAAGGTTATAGTTTTACCCTGCCGGTGTAGAAGATATAAATACTGCTTATAAATTTCCCGTTAATTAATAGATCCTAAATCAAGGAAAAATAGACTTGACAAGACGTTACTCGAAAAATCATTTTTGCCCTACGCTATTATTGTGTTTAACAGAACAAAAAATATATGTATCAATATATAACCGGTATTCAACAAACGATCTATTAGGGTTGCGTGAGTAAGTCGGGCCAAGTTGAGTGTGATGCGCATGTGACGTCAACGGCTCAGGTAATAATTGCCCAATCAGAGTCTCGTATTTTCGGCCAATAAGAAAGCCCAGTTTTAACCAATCAGATGTCTTCTTATGCGTCATTTTGATTGGTTAATATTGTCCAATCAGAGAGTTTATATTACTGTACTACGTCACACCGATGTCAACCAATGACAAAGTGTCTTGAGCGTTACGTCATTCGCCAGGATATGCTGCTTTCTAATTGGTCCGTACTGATTCTGCGCGTCACGTCGAGTGTAATTGTAATATAAAGTCCACACCGAACGTCAACTTCTAGTTAACGGTAGGGCAGAACATATGAAAGTACCTTTTAATGAGATTTATAGTTTCTAGGTAAATATCACTTATCAAATATGTAGTACCCCATTGTAGAGATCTTTCGAGTTCTTAAGGAAATTAAAAATTGGTTTCTGTTGCTGCTAAATGTTAACACGGTTTTTTAAAAAATCACGAGTGTTCATTCGATACTAACACAAAGAAAAAAAACGAAAGAGAGTTATCTTTTTTTCCTAGTTGTTCGATTTTTGTAACCTAATTTTTAGCCAGTAATGTATCATGTTTTTAAAGGAATGACTTTATACAACTGGAAATAAATATTACGATACGTAGAAGGCAACTGAAAAATCTAATTCAAAATATCTTGAGACGAAACAAAGTCAATATCCTACCGGGTAAGAAAATATACCCCATAATCCGTTTTATAACAAGAAAACTATTTTGCTCTACCAACGAGCATTAGTCGAAAAATAATAATCTACGGTCTGACAAAATGATGATATTATAATGGCCGATGTAATTTCGAAAAACGTTTTCTGGCTTTATTCGTATTTCATTAGTTCCTGTATTTTATGATGGATGAAATTTATTGTGGCCATAATGAGAAGGTAGAGTGTTAAACATTTTTTGCCCGTAATTTGCTAGTACCTGACCGTAAATATGTATTCATTTTTATCACAGGGTCAGACAATTATATGACTAAAGCAAGTAAGATCAGAAGAGGTAGCGGTATAAATGACACTAGTCAGAGTTATCTCATCTGAGATTCATGAATTTCATTATACTATCAAACCCTGTTGATAATGAAATACAGGTGTCATTCGGAGTGTCGAAAGTACATGATTTTCCGAAGAATTGGCATTCTGATAAATATAATTATAAACGCTGTGAGAAGACCATGTAAACCAACTCAACTCATCTCACTCAGAAAAGATTTTAGAGGTTCAAACAACCTTGTCCGCTAATTACCTAAAACAAAACTTTCATTGCACAACAATTTCAACAGCCAGCATTTTAGTTTACTGACAAATTGGATTGAACATAAGTCATATTAATAGCCTACCTTGCTTAAGAGAACTCATCAATTGTTCGACTTCGGAACGTAAAAAATTCGCATTTAATAATGCTTATAAAATTGTAATATTCCAACAAGCTGCCTACATAAACACTGATTACAGGCCTAAAACTCAATAAAATCACAGCTATCGGGATCTTAATTTTTCTGCTTATACTTTCGCTACGACAATTAAGCGAATGCTGTCGCCGAATTATTTTTTATTTATCTCATCTAAACGAATCAAGTGTTAAAGGTTATAGTTTTACCCTGCCGGTGTAGAAGATATAAATACTGCTTATAAATTTCCCGTTAATTAATAGATCCTAAATCAAGGAAAAATAGACTTGACAAGACGTTACTCGAAAAATCATTTTTGCCCTACGCTATTATTGTGTTTAACAGAACAAAAAATTATTGTATCAATATATAACCGGTATTCAACAAACGATCTATTAGGGTTGCGTGAGTAAGTCGGGCCAAGTTGAGTGTGATGCGCATGTGACGTCAACGGCTCAGGTAATAATTGCCCAATCAGAGTCTCGTATTTTCGGCCAATAAGAAAGCCCAGTTTTAACCAATCAGATGTCTTCTTTTGCGTCATTTTGATTGGTTAATATTGTCCAATCAGAGAGTTTATATTACTGTACTACGTCACACCGATGTCAACCAATGACAAAGTGTCTTGAGCGTTACGTCATTCGCCAGGATATGCTGCTTTCTAATTGGTCCGTACTGATTCTGCGCGTCACGTCGAGTGTGATTGTAATATAAAGTCCACACCGAACGTCAACTTCTAGTTAACGGTAGGGCAGAACATATGAAAGTACCTTTTAATGAGATTTATAGTTTCTAGGTAAATATCACTTATCAAATATGTAGTACCCCATTGTAGAGATCTTTCGAGTTCTTAAGGAAATTAAAAATTGGTTTCTGTTGCTGCTAAATGTTAACACGGTTTTTTAAAAAATCACGAGTGTTCATTCGATACCAACACAAAGAAAAAAAACGAAAGAGAGTTATCTATTTTTCCTAGTTGTTCGATTTTTGTAACCTAATTTTTAGCCAATAATGTATCATGTTTTTAAAGGAATGACTTTATACAACTGGAAATAAATATTACGATACGTAGAAGGCAACTGAAAAATCTAATTCAAAATATCTTGAGACGAAACAAAGTCAATATCCTACCGGGTAAGAAAATATACCCCATAATCCGTTTTATAACAAGAAAACTATTTTGCTCTACCAACGAGCATTAGTCGAAAAATAATAATCTACGGTCTGACAAAATGATGATATTATAATGGCCGATGTAATTTCGAAAAACGTTTTCTGGCTTTATTCGTATTTCATTAGTTCCTGTATTTTATGATGGATGAAATTTATTGTGGCCATAATGAGAAGGTACAGTGTTAAACATTTTTTGCCCGTAATTTGCTAGTACCTGACCGTAAATATGTATTCATTTTTATCACAGGGTCAGACAATTATATGACTAAAGCAAGTAAGATCAGAAGAGGTAGCGGTATAAATGACACTAGTCAGAGTTATCTCATCTGAGATTCATGAATTTCATTATACTATCAAACCCTGTTGATAATGAAATACAGGTGTCATTCGGAGTGTCGAAAGTACATGATTTTCCGAAGAATTGGCATTCTGATAAATATAATTATAAACGCTGTGAGAAGACCATGTAAACCAACTCAACTCATCTCACTCAGAAAAGATTTTAGAGGTTCAAACAACCTTGTCCGCTAATTACCTAAAACAAAACTTTCATTGCACAACAATTTCAACAGCCAGCATTTTAGTTTACTGACAAATTGGATTGAACATAAGTCATATTAATAGCCTACCTTGCTTAAGAGAACTCATGAATTGTTCGACTTCGGAACGTAAAAAATTCGCATTTAATAATGCTTATAAAATTGTAATATTCCAACAAGCTGCCTACATAAACACTGATTACAGGCCTAAAACTCAATAAAATCACAGCTATCGGGATCTTAATTTTTCTGCTTATACTTTCGCTACGACAATTAAGCGAATGCTGTCGCCGAATTATTTTTTATTTATCTCATCTAAACGAATAAAGTGTTAAAGGTTATAGTTTTACCCTGCCGGTGTAGAAGATATAAATACTGCTTATAAATTTCCCGTTAATTAATAGATCCTAAATCAAGGAAAAATAGACTTGACAAGACGTTACTCGAAAAATCATTTTTGCCCTACGCTATTATTGTGTTTAACAGAACAAAAAATATATGTATCAATATATAACCGGTATTCAACAAACGATCTATTAGGGTTGCGTGAGTAAGTCGGGCCAAGTTGAGTGTGATGCGCATGTGACGTCAACGGCTCAGGTAATAATTGCCCAATCAGAGTCTCGTATTTTCGGCCAATAAGAAAGCCCAGTTTTAACCAATCAGATGTCTTCTTATGCGTCATTTTGATTGGTTAATATTGTCCAATCAGAGAGTTTATATTACTGTACTACGTCACACCGATGTCAACCAATGACAAAGTGTCTTGAGCGTTACGTCATTCGCCAGGATATGCTGCTTTCTAATTGGTCCGTACTGATTCTGCGCGTCACGTCGAGTGTGATTGTAATATAAAGTCCACACCGAACGTCAACTTCTAGTTAACGGTAGGGCAGAACATATGAAAGTACCTTTTAATGAGATTTATAGTTTCTAGGTAAATATCACTTATCAAATATGTAGTACCCCATTGTAGAGATCTTTCGAGTTCTTAAGGAAATTAAAAATTGGTTTCTGTTGCTGCTAAATGTTAACACGGTTTTTTAAAAAAAATCAAGAGTGTTCATTCGATACCAACACAAAGAAAAAAAACGAAAGAGAGTTATCTATTTTTCCTAGTTGTTCGATTTTTGTAACCTAATTTTTAGCCAGTAATGTATCATGTTTTTAAAGGAATGACTTTATACAACTGGAAATAAATATTACGATACGTAGAAAGCAACTGAAAAATCTAATTCAAAATATCTTGAGACGAAACAAAGTCAATATCCTACCGGGTAAGAAAATATACCCCATAATCCGTTTTATAACAAGAAAACTATTTTGCTCTACCAACGAGCATTAGTCGAAAAATAATAATCTATGGTCTGACAAAATGATGATATTATAATGGCCGATGTAATTTCGAAAAACGTTTTCTGGCTTTATTCGTATTTCATTAGTTCCTGTATTTTATGATGGATGAAATTTATTGTGGCCATAATGAAAAGGTAGAGTGTTAAACATTTTTTGCCCGTAATTTGCTAGTACCTGACCGTAAATATGTATTCATTTTTATCACAGGGTCAGCCAATTATATGACTAAAGCAAGTAAGATCAGAAGAGGTAGCGGTATAAATGACACTAGTCAGAGTTATCTCATCTGAGATTCATGAATTTCATTATACTATCAAACCCTGTTGATAATGAAATACAGGTGTCATTCGGAGTGTCGAAAGTACATGATTTTCCGAAGAATTGGCATTCTGATAAATATAATTATAAACGCTGTGAGAAGACCATGTAAACCAACTCAACTCATCTCACTCAGAAAAGATTTTAGAGGTTCAAACAACCTTGTCCGCTAATTACCTAAAACAAAACTTTCATTGCACAACAATTTCAACAGCCAGCATTTTAGTTTACTGACAAATTGGATTGAAAATAAGTCATATTAATAGCCTACCTTGCTTAAGAGAACTCATGAATTGTTCGACTTCGGAACGTAAAAAATTCGCATTTAATAATGCTTATAAAATTGTAATATTCCAACAAGCTGCTTACATAAACACTGATTACAGGCCTAAAACTCAATAAAATCACAGCTATCGGGATCTTAATTTTTCTGCTTATACTTTCGCTACGACAATTAAGCGAATGCTGTCGCCGAATTATTTTTTATTTATCTCATCTAAACGAATCAAGTGTTAAAGGTTATAGTTTTACCCTGCCGGTGTAGAAGATATAAATACTGCTTATAAATTTCCCGTTAATTAATAGATCCTAAATCAAGGAAAAATAGACTTGACAAGACGTTACTCGAAAAATCATTTTTGCCCTACGCTATTATTGTGTTTAACAGAACAAAAAATATATGTATCAATATATAACCGGTATTCAACAAACGATCTATTAGGGTTGCGTGAGTAAGTCGGGCCAAGTTGAGTGTGATGCGCATGTGACGTCAACGGCTCAGGTAATAATTGCCCAATCAGAGTCTCGTATTTTCGGCCAATAAGAAAGCCCAGTTTTAACCAATCAGATGTCTTCTTATGCGTCATTTTGATTGGTTAATATTGTCCAATCAGAGAGTTTATATTACTGTACTACGTCACACCGATGTCAACCAATGACAAAGTGTCTTGAGCGTTACGTCATTCGCCAGGATATGCTGCTTTCTAATTGGTCCGTACTGATTCTGCGCGTCACGTCGAGTGTGATTGTAATATAAAGTCCACACCGAACGTCAACTTCTAGTTAACGGTAGGGCAGAACATATGAAAGTACATTTTAATGAGATTTATAGTTTCTAGGTAAATATCACTTATCTAATATGTAGTACCCCATTGTAGAGATCTTTCGAGTTCTTAAGGAAATTAAAAATTGGTTTCTGTTGCTGCTAAATGTTAACACGGTTTTTTAAAAAATCACGAGTGTTCATTCGATACCAACACAAAGAAAAAAAACGAAAGAGAGTTATCTATTTTTCCTAGTTGTTCGATTTTTGTAACCTAATTTTTAGCCAGTAATGTATCATGTTTTTAAAGGAATGACTTTATACAACTGGAAATAAATATAACGATACGTAGAAGGCAACTGAAAAATCTAATTCAAAATATCTTGAGACGAAACAAAGTCAATATCCTACCGGGTAAGAAAATATACCCCATTAATCCGTTTTATAACAAGAAAACTATTTTGCTCTACCAAAGAGCATTAGTCGAAAAATAATAATCTACGGTCTGACAAAATGATGATATTATAATGGCCGATGTAATTTCGAAAAACGTTTTCTGGCTTTATTCGTATTTCATTAGTTCCTGTATTTTATGATGGATGAAATTTATTGTGGCCATAATGAAAAGGTAGAGTGTTAAACATTTTTTGCCCGTAATTTGCTAGTACCTGACCGTAAATATGTATTCATTTTTATCACAGGGTCAGCCAATTATATGACTAAAGCAAGTAAGATCAGAAGAGGTAGCGGTATAAATGACACTAGTCAGAGTTATCTCATCTGAGATTCATGAATTTCATTATACTATCAAACCCTGTTGATAATGAAATACAGGTGTCATTCGGAGTGTCGAAAGTACATGATTTTCCGAAGAATTGGCATTCTGATAAATATAATTATAAACGCTGTGAGAAGACCATGTAAACCAACTCAACTCATCTCACTCAGAAAAGATTTTAGAGGTTCAAACAACCTTTTCCGCTAATTACCTAAAACAAAACTTTCAATGCACAACAATTTCAACAGCCAGCATTTTAGTTTACTGACAAATTGGATTGAAAATAAGTCATATTAATAGCCTACCTTGCTTAAGAGAACTCATGAATTGTTCGACTTCGGAACGTAAAAAATTCGCATTTAATAATGCTTATAAAATTGTAATATTCCAACAAGCTGCCTACATAAACACTGATTACAGGCCTAAAACTCAATAAAATCACAGCTATCGGGATCTTAATTTTTCTGCTTATACTTTCGCTACGACAATTAAGCGAATGCTGTCGCCGAATTATTTTTTATTTATCTCATCTAAACGAATCAAGTGTTAAAGGTTATAGTTTTACCCTGCCGGTGTAGAAGATATAAATACTGC
Organism: Catonia carolina; assembly: GCA_035578175.1. Classification (NCBI taxonomy): domain Eukaryota; kingdom Metazoa; phylum Arthropoda; class Insecta; order Hemiptera; family Achilidae; genus Catonia; species Catonia carolina. The sequence goes on from JAQMRL010000002.1 coordinate 92,292,759, forward strand.
TTATAAATTTCCCGTTAATTAATAGATCCTAAATCAAGGAAAAATAGACTTGACAAGACGTTACTCGAAAAATCATTTTTGCCCTACGCTATTATTGTGTTTAACAGAACAAAAAATATATGTATCAATATATAACCGGTATTCAACAAACGATCTATTAGGGTTGCGTGAGTAAGTCGGGCCAAGTTGAGTGTGATGCGCATGTGACGTCAACGGCTCAGGTAATAATTGCCCAATCAGAGTCTCGTATTTTCGGCCAATAAGAAAGCCCAGTTTTAACCAATCAGATGTCTTCTTTTGCGTCATTTTGATTGGTTAATATTGTCCAATCAGAGAGTTTATATTACTGTACTACGTCACACCGATGTCAACCAATGACAAAGTGTCTTGAGCGTTACGTCATTCGCCAGGATATGCTGCTTTCTAATTGGTCCGTACTGATTCTGCGCGTCACGTCGAGTGTGATTGTAATATAAAGTCCACACCGAACGTCAACTTCTAGTTAACGGTAGGGCAGAACATATGAAAGTACCTTTTAATGAGATTTATAGTTTCTAGGTAAATATCACTTATCAAATATGTAGTACCCCATTGTAGAGATCTTTCGAGTTCTTAAGGAAATTAAAAATTGGTTTCTGTTGCTGCTAAATGTTAACACGGTTTTTTAAAAAAATCACGAGTGTTCATTCGATACCAACACAAAGAAAAAAAACGAAAGAGAGTTATCTATTTTTCCTAGTTGTTCGATTTTTGTAACCTAATTTTTAGCCAGTAATGTATCATGTTTTTAAAGGAATGACTTTATACAACTGGAAATAAATATTACGATACGTAGAAGGCAACTGAAAAATCTAATTCAAAATATCTTGAGACGAAACAAAGTCAATATCCTACCGGGTAAGAAAATATACCCCATAATCCGTTTTATAACAAGAAAACTATTTTGCTCTACCAACGAGCATTAGTCGAAAAATAATAATCTACGGTCTGACAAAATGATGATATTATAATGGCCGATGTAATTTCGAAAAACGTTTTCTGGCTTTATTCGTATTTCATTAGTTCCTGTATTTTATGATGGATGAAATTTATTGTGGCCATAATGAAAAGGTAGAGTGTTAAACATTTTTTGCCCGTAATTTGCTAGTACCTGACCGTAAATATGTATTCATTTTTATCACAGGGTCAGCCAATTATATGACTAAAGCAAGTAAGATCAGAAGAGGTAGCGGTATAAATGACACTAGTCAGAGTTATCTCATCTGAGATTCATGAATTTCATTATACTCTCAAACCCTGTTGATAATGAAATACAGGTGTCATTCGGAGTGTCGAAAGTACATGATTTTCCGAAGAATTGGCATTCTGATAAATATAATTATAAACGCTGTGAGAAGACCATGTAAACCAACTCAACTCATCTCACTCAGAAAAGATTTTAGAGGTTCAAACAACCTTGTCCGCTAATTACCTAAAACAAAACTTTCATTGCACAACAATTTCAACAGCCAGCATTTTAGTTTACTGACAAATTGGATTGAAAATAAGTCATATTAATAGCCTACCTTGCTTAAGAGAACTCATGAATTGTTCGACTTCGGAACGTAAAAAATTCGCATTTAATAATGCTTATAAAATTGTAATATTCCAACAAGCTGCCTACATAAACCCTGATTACAGGCCTAAAACTCAATAAAATCACAGCTATCGGGATCTTAATTTTTCTGCTTATACTTTCGCTACGACAATTAAGCGAATGCTGTCGCCGAATTATTTTTTATTTATCTCATCTAAACGAATCAAGTGTTAAAGGTTATAGTTTTACCCTGCCGGTGTAGAAGATATAAATACTGCTTATAAATTTCCCGTTAATTAATAGATCCTAAATCAAGGAAAAATAGACTTGACAAGACGTTACTCGAAAAATCATTTTTGCCCTACGCTATTATTGTGTTTAACAGAACAAAAAATATATGTATCAATATATAACCGGTATTCAACAAACGATCTATTAGGGTTGCGTGAGTAAGTCGGGCCAAGTTGAGTGTGATGCGCATGTGACGTCAACGGCTCAGGTAATAATTGCCCAATCAGAGTCTCGTATTTTCGGCCAATAAGAAAGCCCAGTTTTAACCAATCAGATGTCTTCTTTTGCGTCATTTTGATTGGTTAATATTGTCCAATCAGAGAGTTTATATTACTGTACTACGTCACACCGATGTCAACCAATGACAAAGTGTCTTGAGCGTTACGTCATTCGCCAGGATATGCTGCTTTCTAATTGGTCCGTACTGATTCTGCGCGTCACGTCGAGTGTGATTGTAATATAAAGTCCACACCGAACGTCAACTTCTAGTTAACGGTAGGGCAGAACATATGAAAGTACCTTTTAATGAGATTTATAGTTTCTAGGTAAATATCACTTATCAAATATGTAGTACCCCATTGTAGAGATCTTTCGAGTTCTTAAGGAAATTAAAAATTGGTTTCTGTTGCTGCTAAATGTTAACACGGTTTTTTAAAAAAATCACGAGTGTTCATTCGATACCAACACAAAGAAAAAAAACGAAAGAGAGTTATCTATTTTTCCTAGTTGTTCGATTTTTGTAACCTAATTTTTAGCCAGTAATGTATCATGTTTTTAAAGGAATGACTTTATACAACTGGAAATAAATATTACGATACGTAGAAGGCAACTGAAAAATCTAATTCAAAATATCTTGAGACGAAACAAAGTCAATATCCTACCGGGTAAGAAAATATACCCCATAATCCGTTTTATAACAAGAAAACTATTTTGCTCTACCAACGAGCATTAGTCGAAAAATAATAATCTACGGTCTGACAAAATGATGATATTATAATGGCCGATGTAATTTCGAAAAACGTTTTCTGGCTTTATTCGTATTTCATTAGTTCCTGTATTTTATGATGGATGAAATTTATTGTGGCCATAATGAAAAGGTAGAGTGTTAAACATTTTATGCCCGTAATTTGCTAGTACCTGACCGTAAATATGTATTCATTTTTATCACAGGGTCAGCCAATTATATGACTAAAGCAAGTAAGATCAGAAGAGGTAGCGGTATAAATGACACTAGTCAGAGTTATCTCATCTGAGATTCATGAATTTCATTATACTCTCAAACCCTGTTGATAATGAAATACAGGTGTCATTCGGAGTGTCGAAAGTACATGATTTTCCGAAGAATTGGCATTCTGATAAATATAATTATAAACGCTGTGAGAAGACCATGTAAACCAACTCAACTCATCTCACTCAGAAAAGATTTTAGAGGTTCAAACAACCTTGTCCGCTAATTACCTAAAACAAAACTTTCATTGCACAACAATTTCAACAGCCAGCATTTTAGTTTACTGACAAATTGGATTGAAAATAAGTCATATTAATAGCCTACCTTGCTTAAGAGAACTCATGAATTGTTCGACTTCGGAACGTAAAAAATTCGCATTTAATAATGCTTATAAAATTGTAATATTCCAACAAGCTGCCTACATAAACCCTGATTACAGGCCTAAAACTCAATAAAATCACAGCTATCGGGATCTTAATTTTTCTGCTTATACTTTCGCTACGACAATTAAGCGAATGCTGTCGCCGAATTATTTTTTATTTATCTCATCTAAACGAATCAAGTGTTAAAGGTTATAGTTTTACCCTGCCGGTGTAGAAGATATAAATACTGCTTATAAATTTCCCGTTAATTAATAGATCCTAAATCAAGGAAAAATAGACTTGACAAGACGTTACTCGAAAAATCATTTTTGCCCTACGCTATTATTGTGTTTAACAGAACAAAAAATATATGTATCAATATATAACCGGTATTCAACAAACGATCTATTAGGGTTGCGTGAGTAAGTCGGGCCAAGTTGAGTGTGATGCGCATGTGACGTCAACGGCTCAGGTAATAATTGCCCAATCAGAGTCTCGTATTTTCGGCCAATAAGAAAGCCCAGTTTTAACCAATCAGATGTCTTCTTTTGCGTCATTTTGATTGGTTAATATTGTCCAATCAGAGAGTTTATATTACTGTACTACGTCACACCGATGTCAACCAATGACAAAGTGTCTTGAGCGTTACGTCATTCGCCAGGATATGCTGCTTTCTAATTGGTCCGTACTGATTCTGCGCGTCACGTCGAGTGTGATTGTAATATAAAGTCCACACCGAACGTCAACTTCTAGTTAACGGTAGGGCAGAACATATGAAAGTACCTTTTAATGAGATTTATAGTTTCTAGGTAAATATCACTTATCAAATATGTAGTACCCCATTGTAGAGATCTTTCGAGTTCTTAAGGAAATTAAAAATTGGTTTCTGTTGCTGCTAAATGTTAACACGGTTTTTTAAAAAAATCACGAGTGTTCATTCGATACCAACACAAAGAAAAAAAACGAAAGAGAGTTATCTATTTTTCCTAGTTGTTCGATTTTTGTAACCTAATTTTTAGCCAGTAATGTATCATGTTTTTAAAGGAATGACTTTATACAACTGGAAATAAATATTACGATACGTAGAAGGCAACTGAAAAATCTAATTCAAAATATCTTGAGACGAAACAAAGTCAATATCCTACCGGGTAAGAAAATATACCCCATAATCCGTTTTATAACAAGAAAACTATTTTGCTCTACCAACGAGCATTAGTCGAAAAATAATAATCTACGGTCTGACAAAATGATGATATTATAATGGCCGATGTAATTTCGAAAAACGTTTTCTGGCTTTATTCGTATTTCATTAGTTCCTGTATTTTATGATGGATGAAATTTATTGTAGCCATAATGAAAAGGTAGAGTGTTAAACATTTTTTGCCCGTAATTTGCTAGTACCTGACCGTAAATATGTATTCATTTTTATCACAGGGTCAGCCAATTATATGACTAAAGCAAGTAAGATCAGAAGAGGTAGCGGTATAAATGACACTAGTCAGAGTTATCTCATCTGAGATTCATGAATTTCATTATACTATCAAACCCTGTTGATAATGAAATACAGGTGTCATTCGGAGTGTCGAAAGTACATGATTTTCCGAAGAATTGGCATTCTGATAAATATAATTATAAACGCTGTGAGAAGACCATGTAAACCAACTCAACTCATCTCACTCAGAAAAGATTTTAGAGGTTCAAACAACCTTGTCCGCTAATTACCTAAAACAAAACTTTCATTGCACAACAATTTCAACAGCCAGCATTTTAGTTTACTGACAAATTGGATTGAAAATAAGTCATATTAATAGCCTACCTTGCTTAAGAGAACTCATGAATTGTTCGACTTCGGAACGTAAAAAATTCGCATTTAATAATGCTTATAAAATTGTAATATTCCAACAAGCTGCCTACATAAACACTGATTACAGGCCTAAAACTCAATAAAATCACAGCTTTCGGGATCTTAATTTTTCTGCTTATACTTTCGCTACGACAATTAAGCGAATGCTGTCGCCGAATTATTTTTTATTTACCTCATCTAAACGAATCAAGTGTTAAAGGTTATAGTTTTACCCTGCCGGTGTAGAAGATATAAATACTGCTTATAAATTTCCCGTTAATTAATAGATCCTAAATCAAGGAAAAATAGACTTGACAAGACGTTACTCGAAAAATCATTTTTGCCCTACGCTATTATTTTGTTTAACAGAACAAAAAATATATGTATCAATATATAACCGGTATTCAACAAACGATCTATTAGGGTTGCCTGAGTAAGTCGGGCCAAGTTGAGTGTGATGCGCATGTGACGTCAACGGCTCAGGTAATAATTGCCCAATCAGAGTCTCGTATTTTCGGCCAATAAGAAAGCCCAGTTTTAACCAATCAGATGTCTTCTTTTGCGTCATTTTGATTGGTTAATATTGTCCAATCAGAGAGTTTATATTACTGTACTACGTCACACCGATGTCAACCAATGACAAAGTGTCTTGAGCGTTACGTCATTCGCCAGGATATGCTGCTTTCTAATTGGTCCGTACTGATTCTGCGCGTCACGTCGAGTGTGATTGTAATATAAAGTCCACACCGAACGTCAACTTCTAGTTAACGGTAGGGCAGAACATATGAAAGTACCTTTTAATGAGATTTATAGTTTCTAGGTAAATATCACTTATCAAATATGTAGTACCCCATTGTAGAGATCTTTCGAGTTCTTAAGGAAATTAAAAATTGGTTTCTGTTGCTGCTAAATGTTAACACGGTTTTTTAAAAAAATCACGAGTGTTCATTCGATACCAACACAAAGAAAAAAAACGAAAGAGAGTTATCTATTTTTCCTAGTTGTTCGATTTTTGTAACCTAATTTTTAGCCAGTAATGTATCATGTTTTTAAAGGAATGACTTTATACAACTGGAAATAAATATTACGATACGTAGAAGGCAACTGAAAAATCTAATTCAAAATATCTTGAGACGAAACAAAGTCAATATCCTACCGGGTAAGAAAATATACCCCATAATCCGTTTTATAACAAGAAAACTATTTTGCTCTACCAACGAGCATTAGTCGAAAAATAATAATCTACGGTCTGACAAAATGATGATATTATAATGGCCGATGTAATTTCGAAAAACGTTTTCTGGCTTTATTCGTATTTCATTAGTTCCTGTATTTTATGATGGATGAAATTTATTGTGGCCATAATGAAAAGGTAGAGTGTTAAACATTTTTTGCCCGTAATTTGCTAGTACCTGACCGTAAATATGTATTCATTTTTATCACAGGGTCAGCCAATTATATGACTAAAGCAAGTAAGATCAGAAGAGGTAGCGGTATAAATGACACTAGTCAGAGTTATCTCATCTGAGATTCATGAATTTCATTATACTATCAAACCCTGTTGATAATGAAATACAGGTGTCATTCGGAGTGTCGAAAGTACATGATTTTCCGAAGAATTGGCATTCTGATAAATATAATTATAAACGCTGTGAGAAGACCATGTAAACCAACTCAACTCATCTCACTCAGAAAAGATTTTAGAGGTTCAAACAACCTTGTCCGCTAATTACCTAAAACAAAACTTTCATTGCACAACAATTTCAACAGCCAGCATTTTAGTTTACTGACAAATTGGATTGAAAATAAGTCATATTAATAGCCTACCTTGCTTAAGAGAACTCATGAATTGTTCGACTTCGGAACGTAAAAAATTCGCATTTAATAATGCTTATAAAATTGTAATATTCCAACAAGCTGCCTACATAAACACTGATTACAGGCCTAAAACTCAATAAAATCACAGCTATCGGGATCTTAATTTTTCTGCTTATACTTTCGCTACGACAATTAAGCGAATGCAGTCGCCGAATTATTTTTTATTTATCTCATCTAAACGAATCAAGTGTTAAAGGTTATAGTTTTACCCTGCCGGTGTAGAAGATATAAATACTGCTTATAAATTTCCCGTTAATTAATAGATCCTAAATCAAGGAAAAATAAACTTGACAAGACGTTACTCGAAAAATCATTTTTGCCCTACGCTATTATTGTGTTTAACAGAACAAAAAATATATGTATCAATATATAACCGGTATTCAACAAACGATCTATTAGGGTTGCGTGAGTAAGTCGGGCCAAGTTGAGTGTGATGCGCATGTGACGTCAACGGCTCAGGTAATAATTGCCCAATCAGAGTCTCGTATTTTCGGCCAATAAGAAAGCCCAGTTTTAACCAATCAGATGTCTTCTTTTGCGTCATTTTGATTGGTTAATATTGTCCAATCAGAGAGTTTATATTACTGTACTACGTCACACCGATGTCAACCAATGACAAAGTGTCTTGAGCGTTACGTCATTCGCCAGGATATGCTGCTTTCTAATTGGTCCGTACTGATTCTGCGCGTCACGTCGAGTGTGATTGTAATATAAAGTCCACACCGAACGTCAACTTCTAGTTAACGGTAGGGCAGAACATATGAAAGTACCTTTTAATGAGATTTATAGTTTCTAGGTAAATATCACTTATCAAATATGTAGTACCCCATTGTAGAGATCTTTCGAGTTCTTAAGGAAATTAAAAATTGGTTTCTGTTGCTGCTAAATGTTAACACGGTTTTTTAAAAAATCACGAGTGTTCATTCGATACCAACACAAAGAAAAAAAACGAAAGAGAGTTATCTATTTTTCCTAGTTGTTCGATTTTTGTAACCTAATTTTTAGCCAGTAATGTATCATGTTTTTAAAGGAATGACTTTATACAACTGGAAATAAATATTACGATACGTAGAAGGCAACTGAAAAATCTAATTCAAAATATCTTGAGACGAAACAAAGTCAATATCCTACCGGGTAAGAAAATATACCCCATAATCCGTTTTATAACAAGAAAACTATTTTGCTCTACCAACGAGCATTAGTCGAAAAATAATAATCTACGGTCTGACAAAATGATGATATTATAATGGCCGATGTAATTTCGAAAAACGTTTTCTGGCTTTATTCGTATTTCATTAGTTCCTGTATTTTATGATGGATGAAATTTATTGTAGCCATAATGAAAAGGTAGAGTGTTAAACATTTTTTGCCCGTAATTTGCTAGTACCTGACCGTAAATATGTATTCATTTTTATCACAGGGTCAGCCAATTATATGACTAAAGCAAGTAAGATCAGAAGAGGTAGCGGTATAAATGACACTAGTCAGAGTTATCTCATCTGAGATTCATGAATTTCATTATACTATCAAACCCTGTTGATAATGAAATACAGGTGTCATTCGGAGTGTCGAAAGTACATGATTTTCCGAAGAATTGGCATTCTGATAAATATAATTATAAACGCTGTGAGAAGACCATGTAAACCAACTCAACTCATCTCATTTAGAAAAGATTTTAGAGGTTCAAACAACCTTGTCCGCTAATTACCTAAAACAAAACTTTCATTGCACAACAATTTCAACAGCCAGCATTTTAGTTTACTGACAAATTGGATTGAAAATAAGTCATATTAATAGCCTACCTTGCTTAAGAGAACTCATGAATTGTTCGACTTCGGAACGTAAAAAATTCGCATTTAATAATGCTTATAAAATTGTAATATTCCAACAAGCTGCCAACATAAACACTGATTACAGGCCTAAAACTCAATAAAATCACAGCTATCGGGATCTTAATTTTTCTGCTTATACTTTCGCTACGACAATTAAGCGAATGCTGTCGCCGAATTATTTTTTATTTATCTCATCTAAACGAATCAAGTGTTAAAGGTTATAGTTTTACCCTGCCGGTGTAGAAGATATAAATACTGCTTATAAATTTCCCGTTAATTAATAGATCCTAAATCAAGGAAAAATAGACTTGACAAGACGTTACCCGAAAAATCACTTTTGCCCTACGCTATTATTGTGTTTAACAGAACAAAAAATATATGTATCAATATATAACCGGTATTCAACAAACGATCTATTAGGGTTGCGTGAGTAAGTCGGGCCAAGTTGAGTGTGATGCGCATGTGACGTCAACGGCTCAGGTAATAATTGCCCAATCAGAGTCTCGTATTTTCGGCCAATAAGAAAGCCCAGTTTTAACCAATCAGATGTCTTCTTTTGCGTCATTTTGATTGGTTAATATTGTCCAATCAGAGAGTTTATATTACTGTACTACGTCACACCGATGTCAACCAATGACAAAGTGTCTTGAGCGTTACGTCATTCGCCAGGATATGCTGCTTTCTAATTGGTCCGTACTGATTCTGCGCGTCACGTCGAGTGTGATTGTAATATAAAGTCCACACCGAACGTCAACTTCTAGTTAACGGTAGTGCAGAACATATGAAAGTACATTTTAATGAGATTTATAGTTTCTAGGTAAATATCACTTATCAAATATGTAGTACCCCAGTGTAGAGATCTTTCGAGTTCTTAAGGAAATTAAAAATTGGTTTCTGTTGCTGCTAAATGTTAACACGGTTTTTTAAAAAAATCACGAGTGTTCATTTGATACCAACACAAAGAAAAAAAACGAAAGAGAGTTATCTATTTTTCCTAGTTGTTCGATTTTTGTAACCTAATTTTTAGCCAGTAATGTATCATGTTTTTAAAGGAATGACTTTATACAACTGGAAATAAATATTACGATACGTAGAAGGCAACTGAAAAATCTAATTCAAAATATCTTGAGACGAAACAAAGTCAATATCCTACCGGGTAAGAAAATATACCCCATAATCCGTTTTATAACAAGAAAACTATTTTGCTCTACCAACGAGCATTAGTCGAAAAATAATAATCTACGGTCTGACAAAATGATGATATTATAATGGCCGATGTAATTTCGAAAAACGTTTTCTGGCTTTATTCGTATTTCATTAGTTCCTGTATTTTATGATGGATGAAATTTATTGTGGCCATAATGAAAAGGTAGAGTGTTAAACATTTTTTGCCCGTAATTTGCTAGTACCTGACCGTAAATATGTATTCATTTTTATCACAGGGTCAGCCAATTATATGACTAAAGCAAGTAAGATCAGAAGAGGTAGCGGTATAAATGACACTAGTCAGAGTTATCTCATCTGAGATTCATGAATTTCATTATACTATCAAACCCTGTTGATAATGAAATACAGGTGTCATTCGGAGTGTCGAAAGTACATGATTTTCCGAAGAATTGGCATTCTGATAAATATAATTATAAACGCTGTGAGAAGACCATGTAAACCAACTCAACTCATCTCACTCAGAAAAGATTTTAGAGGTTCAAACAACCTTGTCCGCTAATTACCTAAAACAAAACTTTCATTGCACAACAATTTCAACAGCCAGCATTTTAGTTTACTGACAAATTGGATTGAAAATAAGTCATATTAATAGCCTACCTTGCTTAAGAGAACTCATGAATTGTTCGACTTCGGAACGTAAAAAATTCGCATTTAATAATGCTTATAAAATTGTAATATTCCAACAAGCTGCCTACATAAACACTGATTACAGGCCTAAAACTCAATAAAATCACAGCTATCGGGATCTTAATTTTTCTGCTTATACTTTCGCTACGACAATTAAGCGAATGCTGTCGCCGAATTATTTTTCATTTATCTCATCTAAACGAATCAAGTGTTAAAGGTTATAGTTTTACCCTGCCGGTGTAGAAGATATAAATACTGCTTATAAATTTCCCGTTAATTAATAGATCCTAAATCAAGGAAAAATAGACTTGACAAGACGTTACTCGAAAAATCATTTTTGCCCTACGCTATTATTGTGTTTAACAGAACAAAAAATATATGTATCAATATATAACCGGTACTCAACAAACGATCTATTAGGGTTGCGTGAGTAAGTCGGGCCAAGTTGAGTGTGATGCGCATGTGACGTCAACGGCTCAGGTAATAATTGCCCAATCAGAGTCTCGTATTTTCGGCCAATAAGAAAGCCCAGTTTTAACCAATCAGATGTCTTCTTATGCGTCATTTTGATTGGTTAATATTGTCCAATCAGAGAGTTTATATTACTGAGTTTATATTACTACGTCACACCGATGTCAACCAATGACAAAGTGTCTTGAGCGTTACGTCATTCGCCAGGATATGCTGCTTTCTAATTGGTCCGTACTGATTCTGCGCGTCACGTCGAGTGTGATTGTAATATAAAGTCCACACCGAACGTCAACTTCTAGTTAACGGTAGGGCAGAACATATGAAAGTACCTTTTAATGAGATTTATAGTTTCTAGGTAAATATCACTTATCAAATATGTAGTACCCCATTGTAGAGATCTTTCGAGTTCTTAAGGAAATTAAAAATTGGTTTCTGTTGCTGCTAAATGTTAACACGGTTTTTTAAAAAATCACGAGTGTTCATTCGATACCAACACAATGAAAAAAAACGAAAGAGAGTTATCTATTTTTCCTAGTTGTTCGATTTTTGTAACCTAATTTTTAGCCAGTAATGTATCATGTTTTTAAAGGAATGACTTTATACAACTGGAAATAAATATTACGATACGTATAAGGCAACTGAAAAATCTAATTCAAAATATCTTGAGACGAAACAAAGTCAATATCCTACCGGGTAAGAAAATATACCCCATAATCCGTTTTATAACAAGAAAACTATTTTGCTCTACCAACGAGCATTAGTCGAAAAATAATAATCTACGGTCTGACAAAATGATGATATTATAATGGCCGATGTAATTTCGAAAAACGTTTTCTGGCTTATTCGTATTTCATTAGTTCCTGTATTTTATGATGGATGAAATTTATTGTGGCCATAATGAAAAGGTAGAGTGTTAAACATTTTTTGCCCGTAATTTGCTAGTACCTGACCGTAAATATGTATTCATTTTTATCACAGGGTCAGACAATTATATGACTAAAGCAAGTAAGATCAGAAGAGGTAGCGGTATAAATGACACTAGTCAGAGTTATCTCATCTGAGATTCATGAATTTCATTATACTATCAAACCCTGTTGATAATGAAATACAGGTGTCATTCGGAGTGTCGAAAGTACATGATTTTCCGAAGAATTGGCATTCTGATAAATATAATTATAAACGCTGTGAGAAGACCATGTAAACCAACTCAACTCATCTCACTCAGAAAAGATTTTAGAGGTTCAAACAACCTTGTCCGCTAATTACCTAAAACAAAACTTTCATTGCACAACAATTTCAACAGCCAGCATTTTAGTTTACTGACAAATTGGATTGAAAATAAGTCATATTAATAGCCTACCTTGCTTAAGAGAACTCATGAATTGTTCGACTTCGGAACGTAAAAAATTCGCATTTAATAATGCTTATAAAATTGTAATATTCCAACAAGCTGCCTACATAAACACTGATTACAGGCCTAAAACTCAATAAAATCACAGCTATCGGGATCTTAATTTTTCTGCTTATACTTTCGCTACGACAATTAAGCGAATGCTGTCGCCGAATTATTTTTTATTTATCTCATCTAAACGAATCAAGTGTTAAAGGTTATAGTTTTACCCTGCCGGTGTAGAAGATATAAATACTGCTTATAAATTTCCCGTTAATTAATAGATCCTAAATCAAGGAAAAATAGACTTGACAAGACGTTACTCGAAAAATCATTTTTGCCCTACGCTATTATTGTGTTTAACAGAACAAAAAATATATGTAGCAATATATAACCGGTATTCAACAAACGATCTATTAGGGTTGCGTGAGTAAGTCGGGCCAAGTTGAGTAAGATGCGCATGTGACGTCAACGGCTCAGGTAATAATTGCCCAATCAGAGTCTCGTATTTTCGGCCAATAAGAAAGCCCAGTTTAAACCAATCAGATGTCTTCTTTTGCGTCATTTTGATTGGTTAATATAGTCCAATCAGAGAGTTTATATTACTGTACTACTTCACACCGATGTCAACCAATGACAAAGTGTCTTGAGCGTTACGTCATTCGCCAGGATATGCTGCTTTCTAATTGGTCCGTACTGATTCTGCGCGTCACGTCGAGTGTGATTGTAATATAAAGTCCACACCGAACGTCAACTTCTAGTTAACGGTAGGGCAGAACATATGAAAGTACCTTTTAATGAGATTTATAGTTTCTAGGTAAATATCACTTATCAAATATGTAGTACCCCATTGTAGAGATCTTTCGAGTTCTTAAGGAAATTAAAAATTGGTTTCTGTTGCTGCTAAATGTTAACACGGTTTTTTAAAAAATCCCGAGTGTTCATTCGATACCAACACAAAGAAAAAAAACGAAAGAGAGTTATCTATTTTTTCCTAGTTGTTCGATTTTTGTAACCTAATTTTTAGCCATTAATGTATCATGTTTTTAAAGGAATGACTTAATACAACTGGAAATAAATATTACGATACGTAGAAGGCAACTGAAAAATCTAATTCAAAATATCTTGAGACGAAACAAAGTCAATATCCTACCGGGTAAGAAAATATACCCCATTAATCCGTTTTATAACAAGAAAACTATTTTGCTCTACCAACGAGCATTAGTCGAAAAATAATAATCTACGGTCTGACAAAATGATGATATTATAATGGCCGATGTAATTTCGAAAAACGTTTTCTGGCTTTATTCGTATTTCATTAGTTCCTGTATTTTATGATGGATGAAATTTATTGTGGCCATAATGAAAAGGTAGAGTGTTAAACATTTTTTGCCCGTAATTTGCTAGTACCTGACCGTAAATATGTATTCATTTTTATCACAGGGTCAGCCAATTATATGACTAAAGCAAGTAAGATCAGAAGAGGTAGCGGTATAAATGACACTAGTCAGAGTTATCACATCTGAGATTCATGAATTTCATTATACTATCAAACCCTGTTGATAATGAAATACAGGTGTCATTCGGAGTGTCGAAAGTACATGATTTTCCGAAGAATTGGCATTCTGATAAATATAATTATAAAAGCTTTGAGAAGACCATGTAAACCAACTCAACTCATCTCACTCAGAAAAGATTTTAGAGGTTCAAACAACCTTGTCCGCTAATTACCTAAAACAAAACTTTCATTGCACAACAATTTCAACAGCCAGCATTTTAGTTTACTGACAAATTGGATTGAAAATAAGTCATATTAATAGCCTACCTTGCTTAAGAGAACTCATGAATTGTTCAACTTCGGAACGTAAAAAATTCGCATTTAATAATGCTTATAAAATTGTAATATTCCAACAAGCTGCCAACATAAACACTGATTACAGGCCTAAAACTCAATAAAATCACAGCTATCGGGATCTTAATTTTTCTGCTTATACTTTCGCTACGACAATTAAGCGAATGCTGTCGCCGAATTATTTTTCATTTATCTCATCTAAACGAATCAAGTGTTAAAGGTTATAGTTTTACCCTGCCGGTGTAGAAGATATAAATACTGCTTATAAATTTCCCGTTAATTAATAGATCCTAAATCAAGGAAAAATAGACTTGACAAGACGTTACTCGAAAAATCATTTTTGCCCTACGCTATTATTGTGTTTAACAGAACAAAAAATATATGTATCAATATATAACCGGTATTCAACAAACGATCTATTAGGGTTGCGTGAGTAAGTCGGGCCAAGTTGAGTGTGATGCGCATGTGACGTCAACGGCTCAGGTAATAATTGCCCAATCAGAGTCTCGTATTTTCGGCCAATAAGAAAGCCCAGTTTTAACCAATCAGATGTCTTCTTTTGCGTCATTTTGATTGGTTAATATTGTCCAATCAGAGAGTTTATATTACTGTACTACGTCACACCGATGTCAACCAATGACAAAGTGTCTTGAGCGTTACGTCATTCGCCAGGATATGCTGCTTTCTAATTGGTCCGTACTGATTCTGCACGTCACGTCGAGTGTCATTGTAATATAAAGTCCACACCGAACGTCAACTTCTAGTTAACGGTAGGGCAGAACATATGAAAGTACCTTTTAATGAGATTTATAGTTTCTAGGTAAGTATCACTTATCAAATATGTAGTACCCCATTGTAGAGATCTTTCGAGTTCTTAAGGAAATTAAAAATTGGTTTCTGTTGCTGCTAAATGTTAACACGGTTTTTTAAAAAATCACGAGTGTTCATTCGATACCAACACAAAGAAAAAAAACGAAAGAGAGTTATCTATTTTTCCTAGTTGTTCGATTTTTGTAACCTAATTTTTAGCCAGTAATGTATCATGTTTTTAAAGGAATGACTTTATACAACTGGAAATAAATATTACGATACGTATAAGGCAACTGAAAAATCTAATTCAAAATATCTTGAGACGAAACAAAGTCAATATCCTACCGGGTAAGAAAATATACCCCATTAATCCGTTTTATAACAAGAAAACTATTTTGCTCTACCAACGAGCATTAGTCGAAAAATAATAATCTACGGTCTGACAAAATGATGATATTATAATGGCCGATGTAATTTCGAAAAACGTTTTCTGGCTTTATTCGTATTTCATTAGTTCCTGTATTTTATGATGGATGAAATTTATTGTGGCCATAATGAAAAGGTAGAGTGTTAAACATTTTTTGCCCGTAATTTGCTAGTACCTGACCGTAAATATGTATTCATTTTTATCACAGGGTCAGCCAATTATATGACTAAAGCAAGTAAGATCAGAAGAGGTAGCGGTATAAATGACACTAGTCAGAGTTATCTCATCTGAGATTCATGAATTTCATTATACTATCAAACCCTGTTGATAATGAAATACAGGTGTCATTCGGAGTGTCGAAAGTACATGATTTTCCGAAGAATTGGCATTCTGATAAATATAATTATAAACGCTGTGAGAAGACCATGTAAACCAACTCAACTCATCTCACTCAGAAAAGATTTTAGAGGTTCAAACAACCTTGTCCGCTAATTACCTAAAACAAAACTTTCATTGCACAACAATTTCAACAGCCAGCATTTTAGTTTACTGACAAATTGGATTGAAAATAAGTCATATAATAGCCTACCTTGCTTAAGAGAACTCATGAATTGTTCGACTTCGGAACGTAAAAAATTCGCATTTAATAATGCTTATAAAATTGTAATATTCCAACAAGCTGCCTACATAAACACTGATTACAGGCCTAAAACTCAATAAAATCACAGCTATCGGGATCTTAATTTTTCTGCTTATACTTTCGCTACGACAATTAAGCGAATGCTGTCGCCGAATTATTTTCTATTTATCTCATCTAAACGAATCAAGTCTTAAAGGTTATAGTTTTACCCTGCCGGTGTAGAAGATATAAATACTGCTTATAAATTTCCCGTTAATTAATAGATCCTAAATCAAGGAAAAATAGACTTGACAAGACGTTACTCGAAAAATCATTTTTGCCCTACGCTATTATTGTGTTTAACAGAACAAAAAATATATGTATCAATATATAACCGGTATTCAACAAACGATCTATTAGGGTTGCGTGAGTAAGTCGGGCCAAGTTGAGTGTGATGCGCATGTGACGTCAACGGCTCAGGTAATAATTGCCCAATCAGAGTCTCGTATTTTCGGCCAATAAGAAAGCCCAGTTTTAACCAATCAGATGTCTTCTTTTGCGTCATTTTGATTGGTTAATATTGTCCAATCAGAGAGTTTATATTACTGTACTACGTCACACCGATGTCAACCAATGACAAAGTGTCTTGAGCGTTACGTCATTCGCCAGGATATGCTGCTTTCTAATTGGTCCGTACTGATTCTGCGCGTCACGTCGAGTGTGATTGTAATATAAAGTCCACACCGAACGTCAACTTCTAGTTAACGGTAGGGCAGAACATATGAAAGTACCTTTTAATGAGATTTATAGTTTCTAGGTAAATATCACTTATCAAATATGTAGTACCCCATTGTAGAGATCTTTCGAGTTCTTAAGGAAATTAAAAATTGGTTTCTGTTGCTGCTAAATGTTAACACGGTTTTTTAAAAAATCACGAGTGTTCATTCGATACCAACACAAAGAAAAAAAACGAAAGAGAGTTATCTATTTTTCCTAGTTGTTCGATTTTTGTAACCTAATTTTTAGCCAGTAATGTATCATGTTTTTAAAGGAATGACTTTATACAACTGGAAATAAATATTACGATACGTATAAGGCAACTGAAAAATCTAATTCAAAATATCTTGAGACGAAACAAAGTCAATATCCTACCGGGTAAGAAAATATACCCCATTAATCCGTTTTATAACAAGAAAACTATTTTGCTCTACCAACGAGCATTAGTCGAAAAATAATAATCTACGGTCTGACAAAATGATGATATTATAATGGCCGATGTAATTTCGAAAAACGTTTTCTGGCTTTATTCGTATTTCATTAGTTCCTGTATTTTATGATGGATGAAATTTATTGTGGCCATAATGAAAAGGTAGAGTGTTAAACATTTTTTGCCCGTAATTTGCTAGTACCTGACCGTAAATATGTATTCATTTTTATCACAGGGTCAGCCAATTATATGACTAAAGCAAGTAAGATCAGAAGAGGTAGCGGTATAAATGACACTAGTCAGAGTTATCTCATCTGAGATTCATGAATTTCATTATACTATCAAACCCTGTTGATAATGAAATACAGGTGTCATTCGGAGTGTCGAAAGTACATGATTTTCCGAAGAATTGGCATTCTGATAAATATAATTATAAACGCTGTGAGAAGACCATGTAAACCAACTCAACTCATCTCACTCAGAAAAGATTTTAGAGGTTCAAACAACCTTGTCCGCTAATTACCTAAAACAAAACTTTCATTGCACAACAATTTCAACAGCCAGCATTTTAGTTTACTGACAAATTGGATTGAAAATAAGTCATATAATAGCCTACCTTGCTTAAGAGAACTCATGAATTGTTCGACTTCGGAACGTAAAAAATTCGCATTTAATAATGCTTATAAAATTGTAATATTCCAACAAGCTGCCTACATAAACACTGATTACAGGCCTAAAACTCAATAAAATCACAGCTATCGGGATCTTAATTTTTCTGCTTATACTTTCGCTACGACAATTAAGCGAATGCTGTCGCCGAATTATTTTTTATTTATCTCATCTAAACGAATCAAGTCTTAAAGGTTATAGTTTTACCCTGCCGGTGTAGAAGATATAAATACTGCTTATAAATTTCCCGTTAATTAATAGATCCTAAATCAAGGAAAAATAGACTTGACAAGACGTTACTCGAAAAATCATTTTTGCCCTACGCTATTATTGTGTTTAACAGAACAAAAAATATATGTATCAATATATAACCGGTATTCAACAAACGATCTATTAGGGTTGCGTGAGTAAGTCGGGCCAAGTTGAGTGTGATGCGCATGTGACGTCATCGGCTCAGGTAATAATTGCCCAATCAGAGTCTCGTATTTTCGGCCAATAAGAAAGCCCAGTTTTAACCAATCAGATGTCTTCTTTTGCGTCATTTTGATTGGTTAATATTGTCCAATCAGAGAGTTTATATTACTGTACTACGTCACACCGATGTCAACCAATGACAAAGTGTCTTGAGCGTTACGTCATTCGCCAGGATATGCTGCTTTCTAATTGGTCCGTACTGATTCTGCGCGTCACGTCGAGTGTGATTGTAATATAAAGTCCACACCGAACGTCAACTTCTAGTTAACGGTAGGGCAGAACATATGAAAGTACCTTTTAATGAGATTTATAGTTTCTAGGTAAATATCACTTATCAAATATGTAGTACCCCATTGTAGAGATCTTTCGAGTTCTTAAGGAAATTAAAAATTGGTTTCTGTTGCTGCTAAATGTTAACACGGTTTTTTAAAAAATCACGAGTGTTCATTCGATACCAACACAAAGAAAAAAAACGAAAGAGAGTTATCTATTTTTCCTAGTTGTTCGATTTTTGTAACCTAATTTTTAGCCAGTAATGTATCATGTTTTTAAAGGAATGACTTTATACAACTGGAAATAAATATTACGATACGTATAAGGCAACTGAAAAATCTAATTCAAAATATCTTGAGACGAAACAAAGTCAATATCCTACCGGGTAAGAAAATATACCCCATTAATCCGTTTTATAACAAGAAAACTATTTTGCTCTACCAACGAGCATTAGTCGAAAAATAATAATCTACGGTCTGACAAAATGATGATATTATAATGGCCGATGTAATTTCGAAAAACGTTTTCTGGCTTTATTCGTATTTCATTAGTTCCTGTATTTTATGATGGATGAAATTTATTGTGGCCATAATGAAAAGGTAGAGTGTTAAACATTTTTTGCCCGTAATTTGCTAGTACCTGACCGTAAATATGTATTCATTTTTATCACAGGGTCAGCCAATTATATGACTAAAGCAAGTAAGATCAGAAGAGGTAGCAGTATAAATGACACTAGTCAGAGTTATCTCATCTGAGATTCATGAATTTCATTATACTATCAAACCCTGTTGATAATGAAATACAGGTGTCATTCGGAGTGTCGAAAGTACATGATTTTCCGAAGAATTGGCATTCTGATAAATATAATTATAAACGCTGTGAGAAGACCATGTAAACCAACTCAACTCATCTCACTCAGAAAAGATTTTAGAGGTTCAAACAACCTTGTCCGCTAATTACCTAAAACAAAACTTTCATTGCACAACAATTTCAACAGCCAGCATTTTAGTTTACTGACAAATTGGATTGAAAATAAGTCATATAATAGCCTACCTTGCTTAAGAGAACTCATGAATTGTTCGACTTCGGAACGTAAAAAATTCGCATTTAATAATGCTTATAAAATTGTAATATTCCAACAAGCTGCCTACATAAACACTGATTACAGGCCTAAAACTCAATAAAATCACAGCTATCGGGATCTTAATTTTTCTGCTTATACTTTCGCTACGACAATTAAGCGAATGCTGTCGCCGAATTATTTTTTATTTATCTCATCTAAACGAATCAAGTCTTAAAGGTTATAGTTTTACCCTGCCGGTGTAGAAGATATAAATACTGCTTATAAATTTCCCGTTAATTAATAGATCCTAAATCAAGGAAAAATAGACTTGACAAGACGTTACTCGAAAAATCATTTTTGCCCTACGCTATTATTGTGTTTAACAGAACAAAAAATATATGTATCAATATATAACCGGTATTCAACAAACGATCTATTAGGGTTGCGTGAGTAAGTCGGGCCAAGTTGAGTGTGATGCGCATGTGACGTCATCGGCTCAGGTAATAATTGCCCAATCAGAGTCTCGTATTTTCGGCCAATAAGAAAGCCCAGTTTTAACCAATCAGATGTCTTCTTTTGCGTCATTTTGATTGGTTAATATTGTCCAATCAGAGAGTTTATATTACTGTACTACGTCACACCGATGTCAACCAATGACAAAGTGTCTTGAGCGTTACGTCATTCGCCAGGATATGCTGCTTTCTAATTGGTCCGTACTGATTCTGCGCGTCACGTCGAGTGTGATTGTAATATAAAGTCCACACCGAACGTCAACTTCTAGTTAACGGTAGGGCAGAACATATGAAAGTACCTTTTAATGAGATTTATAGTTTCTAGGTAAATATCACTTATCAAATATGTAGTACCCCATTGTAGAGATCTTTCGAGTTCTTAAGGAAATTAAAAATTGGTTTCTGTTGCTGCTAAATGTTAACACGGTTTTTTAAAAAATCACGAGTGTTCATTCGATACCAACACAAAGAAAAAAAAAGAAAGAGAGTTATCTATTTTTCCTAGTTGTTCGATTTTTGTAACCTAATTTTTAGCCAGTAATGTATCATGTTTTTAAAGGAATGACTTTATACAACTGGAAATAAATATTACGATACGTATAAGGCAACTGAAAAATCTAATTCAAAATATCTTGAGACGAAACAAAGTCAATATCCTACCGGGTAAGAAAATATACCCCATTAATCCGTTTTATAACAAGAAAACTATTTTGCTCTACCAACGAGCATTAGTCGAAAAATAATAATCTACGGTCTGACAAAATGATGATATTATAATGGCCGATGTAATTTCGAAAAACGTTTTCTGGCTTTATTCGTATTTCATTAGTTCCTGTATTTTATGATGGATGAAATTTATTGTGGCCATAATGAAAAGGTAGAGTGTTAAACATTTTTTGCCCGTAATTTGCTAGTACCTGACCGTAAATATGTATTCATTTTTATCACAGGGTCAGCCAATTATATGACTAAAGCAAGTAAGATCAGAAGAGGTAGCAGTATAAATGACACTAGTCAGAGTTATCTCATCTGAGATTCATGAATTTCATTATACTATCAAACCCTGTTGATAATGAAATACAGGTGTCATTCGGAGTGTCGAAAGTACATGATTTTCCGAAGAATTGGCATTCTGATAAATATAATTATAAACGCTGTGAGAAGACCATGTAAACCAACTCAACTCATCTCACTCAGAAAAGATTTTAGAGGTTCAAACAACCTTGTCCGCTAATTACCTAAAACAAAACTTTTATTGCACAACAATTTCAACAGCCAGCATTTTAGTTTACTGACAAATTGGATTGAAAATAAGTCATATTAATAGCCTACCTTGCTTAAGAGAACTCATGAATTGTTCGACTTCGGAACGTAAAAAATTCGCATTTAATAATGCTTATAAAATTGTAATATTCCAACAAGCTGCCTACATAAACACTGATTACAGGCCTAAAACTCAATAAAATCACAGCTATCGGGATCTTAATTTTCTGCTTATACTTTCGCTACGACAATTAAGCGAATGCTGTCGCCGAATTATTTTTTATTTATCTCATCTAAACGAATCAAGTGTTAAAGGTTATAGTTTTACCCTGCCGGTGTAGAAGATATAAATACTGCTTATAAATTTCCCGTTAATTAATAGATCCTAAATCAAGGAAAAATAGACTTGACAAGACGTTACTCGAAAAATCATTTTTGCCCTACGCTATTTTTGTGTTTAACAGAACAAAAAATATATGTATCAATATATAACCGGTATTCAACAAACGATCTATTAGGGTTGCGTGAGTAAGTCGGGCCAAGTTGAGTGTGATGCGCATGTGACGTCAACGGCTCAGGTAATAATTGCCCAATCAGAGTCTCGTATTTTCGGCCAATAAGAAAGCCCAGTTTTAACCAATCAGATGTCTTCTTATGCGTCATTTTGATTGGTTAATATTGTCCAATCAGAGAGTTTATATTACTGTACTACGTCACACCGATGTCAACCAATGACAAAGTGTCTTGAGCGTTACGTCATTCGCCAGGATATGCTGCTTTCTAATTGGTCCGTACTGATTCTGCGCGTCACGTCCAGTGTGATTGTAATATAAAGTCCACACCGAACGTCAACTTCTAGTTAACGGTAGGGCAGAACATATGAAAGTACCTTTTAATGAGATTTATAGTTTCTAGGTAAGTATCACTTATCAAATATGTAGTACCCCATTGTAGAGATCTTTCGAGTTCTTAAGGAAATTAAAAATTGGTTTCTGTTGCTGCTAAATGTTAACACGGTTTTTTAAAAAATCCCGAGTGTTCATTCGATACCAACACAAAGAAAAAAAACGAAAGAGAGTTATCTATTTTTCCTAGTTGTTCGATTTTTGTAACCTAATTTTTAGCCAATAATGTATCATGTTTTTAAAGGAATGACTTTATACAACTGGAAATAAATATTACGATACGTAGAAGGCAACTGAAAAATCTAATTCAAAATATCTTGAGACGAAACAAAGTCAATATCCTACCGGGTAAGAAAATATACCCCATAATCCGTTTTATAACAAGAAAACTATTTTGCTCTACCAACGAGCATTAGTCGAAAAGTAATAATCTACGGTCTGTCAAAATGATGATATTATAATGGCCGATGTAATTTTGAAAAACGTTTTCTGGCTTTATTCGTATTTCATTAGTTCCTGTATTTTATGATGGATGAAATTTATTGTGGCCATAATGAAAAGGTAGAGTGTTAAACATTTTTTGCCCGTAATTTGCTAGTACCTGACCGTAAATATGTATTCATTTTTATCACAGGGTCAGCCAATTATATGACTAAAGCAAGTAAGATCAGAAGAGGTAGCGGTATAAATGACACTAGTCAGAGTTATCTCATCTGAGATTCATGAATTTCATTATACTATCAAACCCTGTTGATAATGAAATACAGGTGTCATTCGGAGTGTCGAAAGTACATGATTTTCCGAAGAATTGGCATTCTGATAAATATAATTATAAACGCTGTGAGAAGACCATGTAAACCAACTCAACTCATCTCACTCAGAAAAGATTTTAGAGGTTCAAACAACCTTGTCCGCTAATTACCTAAAACAAAACTTTCATTGCACAACAATTTCAACAGCCAGCATTTTAGTTTACTGACAAATTGGATTGAAAATAAGTCATATAATAGCCTACCTTGCTTAAGAGAACTCATGAATTGTTCGACTTCGGAACGTAAAAAATTCGCATTTAATAATGCTTATAAAATTGTAATATTCCAACAAGCTGCCTACATAAACACTGATTACAGGCCTAAAACTCAATAAAATCACAGCTATCGGGATCTTAATTTTTCTGCTTATACGTTCGCTACGACAATTAAGCGAATGCTGTCGCCGAATTATTTTTTATTTATCTCATCTAAACGAATCAAGTCTTAAAGGTTATAGTTTTACCCTGCCGGTGTAGAAGATATAAATACTGCTTATAAATTTCCCGTTAATTAATAGATCCTAAATCAAGGAAAAATAGACTTGACAAGACGTTACTCGAAAAATCATTTTTGCCCTACGCTAATATTGTGTTTAACAGAACAAAAAATATATGTATCAATATATAACCGGTATTCAACAAACGATCTATTAGGGTTGCGGGAGTAAGTCGGGCCAAGTTGAGTGTGATGCGCATGTGACGTCAACGGCTCAGGTAATAATTGCCCAATCAGAGTCTCGTATTTTCGGCCAATAAGAAAGCCCAGTTTTAACCAATCAGATGTCTTCTTTTGCGTCATTTTGATTGGTTAATATTGTCCAATCAGAGAGTTTATATTACTGTACTACGTCACACCGATGTCAACCAATGACAAAGTGCCTTGAGCGTTACGTCATTCGCCAGGATATGCTGCTTTCTAATTGGTCCGTACTGATTCTGCGCGTCACGTCGAGTGTGATTGTAATATAAAGTCCACACCGAACGTCAACTTCTAGTTAACGGTAGGGCAGAACATATGAAAGTACCTTTTAATGAGATTTATAGTTTCTAGGTAAATATCACTTATCAAATATGTAGTACCCCATTGTAGAGATCTTTCGAGTTCTTAAGGAAATTAAAAATTGGTTTCTGTTGCTGCTAAATGTTAACACGGTTTTTTAAAAAATCACGAGTGTTCATTCGATACCAACACAAAGAAAAAAAACGAAAGAGAGT
This sequence comes from Catonia carolina, assembly GCA_035578175.1. Lineage (NCBI taxonomy): Eukaryota > Metazoa > Arthropoda > Insecta > Hemiptera > Achilidae > Catonia > Catonia carolina. The sequence goes on from JAQMRL010000002.1 coordinate 92,317,584, forward strand.
TATCTATTTTTCCTAGTTGTTCGATTTTTGTAACCTAATTTTTAGCCAGTAATGTATCATGTTTTTAAAGGAATGACTTTATACAACTGGAAATAAATATTACGATACGTAGAAGGCAACTGAAAAATCTAATTCAAAATATCTTGAGACGAAACAAAGTCAATATCTTACCGGGTAAGAAAATATACCCCATAATCCGTTTTATAACAAGAAAACTATTTTGCTCTACCAACGAGCATTAGTCGAAAAATAATAATCTACGGTCTGACAAAATGATGATATTATAATGGCCGATGTAATTTCGAAAAACGTTTTCTGGCTTTATTCGTATTTCATTAGTTCCTGTATTTTATGATGGATGAAATTTATTGTGGCCATAATGAAAAGGTAGAGTGTTAAACATTTTTTGCCCGTAATTTGCTAGTACCTGACCGTAAATATGTATTCATTTTTATCACAGGGTCAGCCAATTATATGACTAAAGCAAGTAAGATCAGAAGAGGTAGCGGTATAAATGACACTAGTCAGAGTTATCTCATCTGAGATTCATGAATTTCATTATACTATCAAACCCTGTTGATAATGAAATACAGGTGTCATTCGGAGTGTCGAAAGTACATGATTTTCCGAAGAATTGGCATTCTGATAAATATAATTATAAACGCTGTGAGAAGACCATGTAAACCAACTCAACTCATCTCACTCAGAAAAGATTTTAGAGGTTCAAACAACCTTGTCCGCTAATTACCTAAAACAAAACTTTCATTGCACAACAATTTCAAAAGCCAGCATTTTAGTTTACTGACAAATTGGATTGAAAATAAGTCATATTAATAGCCTACCTTGCTTAAGAGAACTCATGAATTGTTCGACTTCGGAACGTATAAAATTCGCATTTAATAATGCTTATAAAATTGTAATAGTCGAACAAGCTGCCTACATAAACACTGATTACAGGCCTAAAACTCAATAAAATCACAGCAATCGGGATCTTAATTTTTCTGCTTATACTTTCGCTACGACAATTAAGTGAATGCTGTCGCCGAATTATTTTTTATTTATCTCATCTAAACGAATGAAGTGTTAAAGGTTATAGTTTTACCCTGCCGGTGTAGAAGATATAAATACTGCTTATAAATTTCCCGTTAATTAATAGATCCTAAATCAAGGCAAAATAGACTTGACAAGACGTTACTCGAAAAATCATTTTTGCCCTACGCTATTATTGTGTTTAACAGAACAAAAAATATATGTATCAATATATAACCGGTATTCAACAAACGATCTATTAGGGTTGCGTGAGTAAGTCGGGCCAAGTTGAGTGTGATGCGCATGTGACGTCAACAGCTCAGGTAATAATTGCCCAATCAGAGTCTCGTATTTTCGGCCAATAAGAAAGCCCAGTTTTAACCAATCAGATGTCTTCTTTTGCGTCATTTTGATTGGTTAATATTGTCCAATCAGAGAGTTTATATTACTGTACTACGTCACACCGATGTCAACCAATGACAAAGTGTCTTGAGCGTTACGTCATTCGCCAGGATATGCTGCTTTCTAATTGGTCCGTACTGATTCTGCGCGTCAAGTCGAGTGTGATTGTAATATAAAGTCCACACCGAACGTCAACTTCTAGTTAACGGTAGGGCAGAACATATGAAAGTACCTTTTAATGAGATTTATAGTTTCTAGGTAAATATCGCTTATCAAATATGTAGTACCCCATTGTAGAGATCTTTCGAGTTCTTAAGGAAATTAAAAATTGGTTTCTGTTGCTGCTAAATGTTAACACGGTTTTTTAAAAAATCACGAGTGTTCATTCGATACCAACACAAAGAAAAAAAACGAAAGAGAGTTATCTATTTTTCCTAGTTGTTCGATTTTTGTAACCTAATTTTTAGCCAGTAATGTATCATGTTTTTAAAGGAATGACATTATACAACTGGAAATAAATATTACGATACGTATAAGGCAACTGAAAAATCTAATTCAAAATATCTTGAGACGAAACAAAGTCAATATCCTACCGGGTAAGAAAATATACCCCATTAATCCGTTTTATAACAAGAAAACTTTTTTGCTCTACCAACGAGCATTAGTCGAAAAATAATAATCTACGGTCTGACAAAATGATGATATTATAATGGCCGATGTAATTTCGAAAAACGTTTTCTGGCTTTATTCGTATTTCATTAGTTCCTGTATTTTATGATGGATGAAATTTATTGTGGCCATAATGAAAAGGTAGAGTGTTAAACATTTTTTGCCCGTAATTTGCTAGTACCTGACCGTAAATATGTATTCATTTTTATCACAGGGTCAGCCAATTATATGACTAAAGCAAGTAAGATCAGAAGAGGTAGCGGTATAAATGACACTAGTCAGAGTTATCTCATCTGAGATTCATGAATTTCGTTATACTATCAAACCCTGTTGATAATGAAATACAGGTGTCATTCGGAGTGTCGAAAGTACATGATTTTCCGAAGAATTGGCATTCTGATAAATATAATTATAAACGCTGTGAGAAGACCATGTAAACCAATTCAACTCATCTCACTCAGAAAATATTTTAGAGGTTCAAACAACCTTGTCCGCTAATTACCTAAAACAAAACTTTCATTGCACAACAATTTCAACAGCCAGCATTTTAGTTTACTGACAAATTGGATTGAAAATAAGTCATATAATAGCCTACCTTGCTTAAGAGAACTCATGAATTGTTCGACTTCGGAACGTAAAAAATTCGCATTTAATAATGCTTATAAAATTGTAATATTCCAACAAGCTGCCTACATAAACACTGATTACAGGCCTAAAACTCAATAAAATCACAGCTATCGGGATCTTAATTTTTCTGCTTATACTTTCGCTACGACAATTAAGCGAATGCTGTCGCCGAATTATTTTTTATTTATCTCATCTAAACGAATCAAGTGTTAAAGGTTATAGTTTTACCCTGCCGGTGTAGAAGATATAAATACTGCTTATAAATTTCCCGTTAATTAATAGGTCCTAAATCAAGGAAAAATAGACTTGACAAGACGTTACTCGAAAAATCATTTTTTCCCTACGCTATTATTGTGTTTAACAGAACAAAAAATATATGTATCAATATATAACCGGTATTCAACAAACGATATATTAGGGTTGCGTGAGTAAGTCGGGCCAAGTTGAGTGTGATGCGCATGTGACGTCAACGGCTCAAGTAATAATTGCCCAATCAGAGTCTCGTATTTTCGGCCAATAAGAAAGCCCAGTTTTAACCAATCAGATGTCTTCTTTTGCGTCATTTTGATTGGTTAATATTGTCCAATCAGAGAGTTTATATTACTGTACTACGTCACACCGATGTCAACCAATGACAAAGTGTCTTGAGCGTTACGTCATTCGCCAGGATATGCTGCTTTCTAATTGGTCCGTACTGATTCTGCGCGTCACGTCGAGTGTGATTGTAATATAAAGTCCACACCGAACGTCAACTTCTAGTTAACGGTAGGGCAGAACATTTGAAAGTACCTTTTAATGAGATTTATAGTTTCTAGGTAAATATCACTTATCAAATATGTAGTACCCCATTGTAGAGATCTTTCGAGTTCTTAAGGAAATTAAAAATTGGTTTCTGTTGCTGCTAAATGTTAACACGGTTTTTTAAAAAATCACGAGTGTTCATTCGATACCAACACAAAGAAAAAAAACGAAAGAGAGTTATCTATTTTTCCTAGTTGTTCGATTTTTGTAACCTAATTTTTAGCCAGTAATGCATCATGTTTTTAAAGGAATGACTTTATACAACTGGAAATAAATATTACGATACGTAAAAGGCAACTGAAAAATCTAATTCAAAATATCTTGAGACGAAACAAAGTCAATATCCTACCGGGTAAGAAAATATACCCCATTAATCCGTTTTATAACAAGAAAACTATTTTGCTCTACCAACGAGCATTAGTCGAAAAATAATAATCTACGGTCTGACAAAATGATGATATTATAATGGCCGATGTAATTTCGAAAAACGTTTTCTGGCTTTATTCGTATTTCATTAGTTCCTGTATTTTATGAAGGATGAAATTTATTGTGGCCATAATGAAAAGGTAGAGTGTTAAACATTTTTTGCCCGTAATTTGCTAGTACCTGACCGTAAATATGTATTCATTTTTATCACAGGGTCAGCCAATTATATGACTAAAGCAAGTAAGATCAGAAGAGGTAGCGGTATAAATGACACTAGTCAGAGTTATCTCATCTGAGATTCATGAATTTCATTATACTATCAAACCCTGTTGATAATGAAATACAGGTGTCATTCGGAGTGTCGAAAGTACATGATTTTCCGAAGAATTGGCATTCTGATAAATACAATTATAAACGCTGTGAGAAGACCATGTAAACCAACTCAACTCATCTTACTCAGAAAAGATTTTAGAGGTTCAAACAACCTTGTCCGCTAATTACCTAAAACAAAACTTTCATTGCACAACAATTTCAACAGCCAGCATTTTAGTTTACTGACAAATTGGATTGAAAATAAGTCATATTAATAGCCAACCTTGCTTAAGAGAACTCATGAATTGTTCGACTTCGGAACGTAAAAAATTCGCATTTAATAATGCTTATAAAATTGTAATATTCCAACAAGCTGCCTACATAAACACTGATTACAGGCCTAAAACTCAATAAAATCACAGCTATCGGGATCTTAATTTTTCTGCTTATACTTTCGCTACGACAATTAAGCGAATGCTGTCGCCGAATTATTTTTTATTTATCTCATCTAAACGAATCAAGTGTTAAAGGTTATAGTTTTACCCTGCCGGTGTAGAAGATATAAATACTGCTTATAAATTTCCCGTTAATTAATAGATCCTGAATCAAGGAAAAATAGACTTGACAAGAGGTTACTCGAAAAATCATTTTTGCCCTACGCTATTATTGTGTTTAACAGAACAAAAAATATATGTATCAATATATAACCGGTATTCAACAAACGATCTATTAGGGTTGCGTGAGTAAGTCGGGCCAAGTTGAGTGTGATGCGCTTGTGACGTCAACGGCTCAGGTAATAATTGCCCAATCAGAGTCTCGTATTTTCGGCCAATAAGAAAGCCCAGTTTTAACCAATCAGATGTCTTCTTTTGCGTCATTTTGATTGGTTAATATTGTCCAATCAGAGAGTTTATATTACTGTACTACGTCACACCGATGTCAACCAATGACAAAGTGTCTTGAGCGTTACGTCATTCGCCAGGATATGCTGCTTTCTAATTGGTCCGTACTGATTCTGCGCGTCACGTCGAGTGTGATTGTAATATAAAGTCCACACCGAACGTCAACTTCTAGTTAACGGTAGGGCAGAACATATGAAAGTACCTTTTAATGAGATTTATAGTTTCTAGGTAAATATCACTTATCAAATATGTAGTACCCCATTGTAGAGATCTTTCGAGTTCTTAAGGAAATTAAAAATTGGTTTCTGTTGCTGCTAAATGTTAACAAGGTTTTTTAAAAAATCACGAGTGTTCATTCGATACCAACACAAAGAAAAAAAACGAAAGAGAGTTATCTATTTTTCCTAGTTGTTCGATTTTTGTAACCTAATTTTTAGCCAGTAATGTATCATGTTTTTAAAGGAATGACTTTATACAACTGGAAATAAATATTACGATACGTAGAAGGCAACTGAAAAATCTTATTCAAAATATCTTGAGACGAAACAAAGTCAATATCCTACCCGGTAAGAAAATATACCCCATTAATCCGTTTTATAACAAGAAAACTATTTTGCTCTACCAACGAGCATTAGTCGAAAAATAATAATCTACGGTCTGACAAAATGATGATATTATAATGGCCGATGTAATTTCGAAAAACGTTTTCTGGCTTTATTCGTATTTCATTAGTTCCTGTATTTTATGATGGATGAAATTTATTGTGGCCATAATGAAAAGGTAGAGTGTTAAACATTTTTTGCCCGTAATTTGCTAGTACCTGACCGTAAATATGTATTCATTTTTATCACAGGGTCAGCCAATTATATGACTAAAGCAAGTAAGATCAGAAGAGGTAGCGGTATAAATGACACTAGTCAGAGTTATCTCATCTGAGATTCATGAATTTCATTATACTATCAAACCCTGTTGATAATGAAATACAGGTGTCATTCGGAGTGTAGAAAGTACATGATTTTCCGAAGAATTGGCATTCTGATAAATATAATTATAAACGCTGTGAGAAGACCATGTAAACCTACTCAACTCATCTCACTCAGAAATGATTTTAGAGGTTCAAACAACCTTGTCCGCTAATTACCTAAAACAAAACTTTCATTGCACAACAATTTCAACAGCCAGCATTTTAGTTTACTGACAAATTGAATTGAAAATAAGTCATATTAATAGCCTACCTTGCTTAAGAGAACTCATGAATTGTTCGACTTCGGAACGTAAAAAATTCGCATTTAATAATGCTTATAAAATTGTAATATTCCAACAAGCTGCCTACATAAACACTGATTACAGGCCTAAAACTCAATAAAATCACAGCTATCGGGATCTTAATTTTTCTGCTTATACTTTCGCTACGACAATTAAGCGAATGCTGTCGCCGAATTATTTTTTATTTATCTCATCTAAACGAATCAAGTGTTAAAGGTTATAGTTTTACCCTGCCGGTGTAGAAGATATAAATACTGCTTATAAATTTCCCGTTAATTAATAGATCCTAAATCAAGGAAAAATAGACTTGACAAGACGTTACTCGAAAAATCATTTTTGCCCTACGCTATTATTGTGTTTAACAGAACAAAAAATATATGTATCAATATATAACCGGTATTCAACAAACGATCTATTAGGGTTGCGTGAGTAAGTCGGGCCAAGTTGAGTGTGATGCGCATGTGACGTCAACGGCTCAGGTAATAATTGCCCAATCAGAGTCTCGTATTTTCGGCCAATAAGAAAGCCCAGTTTTAACCAATCAGATGTCTTCTTTTGCGTCATTTGATTGGTTAATATTGTCCAATCAGAGAGTTTATATTACTGTACTACGTCACACCGATGTCAACCAATGACAAAGTGTCTTGAGCGTTACGTCATTCGCCAGGATATGCTGCTTTCTAATTGGTCCGTACTGATTCTGCGCGTGGCGTCGAGTGTGATTGTAATAAAAGTCCACACCGAACGTCAACTTCTAGTTAACGGTAGGGCAGAACATATGAAAGTAACTTTTAATGAGATTTATAGTTTCTAGGTAAATATCACTTATCAAATATGTAGTACCCCATTGTAGAGATCTTTCGAGTTCTTAAGGAAATTAAAAATTGGTTTCTGTTGCTGCTAAATGTTAACACGGTTTTTAAAAAAATCACGAGTGTTCATTCGATACCAACACAAAGAAAAAAAACGAAAGAGAGTTATCTATTTTTCCTAGTTGTTCGATTTTTGTAACCTAATTTTTAGCCAGTAATGTATCATGTTTTTAAAGGAATGACTTTATACAACTGGAAATAAATATTACGATACGTAGAAGGCAACTGAAAAATCTAATTCAAAATATCTTGAGACGAAACAAAGTCAATATCCTACCGGGTAAGAAAATATACCCCATAATCCGTTTTATAACAAGAAAACTATTTTGCTCTACCAACGAGCATTAGTCGAAAAATAATAATCTACGGTCTGACAAAATGATGATATTATAATGGCCGATGTAATTTCGAAAAACGTTTTCTGGCTTTATTCGTATTTCATTAGTTCCTGTATTTTATGATGGATGAAATTTATTGTGGCCATAATGAAAAGGTAGAGTGTTAAACATTTTTTGCCCGTAATTTGCTAGTACCTGACCGTAAATATGTATTCATTTTTATCACAGGGTCAGCCAATTATATGACTAAAGCAAGTAAGATCAGAAGAGGTAGCGGTATAAATGACACTAGTCAGAGTTATCTCATCTGAGATTCATGAATTTCATTATACTATCAAACCCTGTTGATAATGAAATACAGGTGTCATTCGGAGTGTCGAAAGTACATGGTTTTCCGAAGAATTGGCATTCTGATAAATATAATTATAAACGCTGTGAGAAGACCATGTAAACCAACTCAACTCATTTCACTCAGAAAAGATTTTAGAGGTTCAAACAACCTTGTCCGCTAATTACCTAAAACAAAACTTTCATTGCACAACAATTTCAACAGCCAGCATTTTAGTTTACTGACAAATTGGATTGAAAATAAGTCATATTAATAGCCTACCTTGCTTAAGAGAACTCATGAATTGTTCGACTTCGGAACGTAAAAAATTCGCATTTAATAATGCTTATAAAATTGTAATATTCCAACAAGCTGCCTACATAAACACTGATTACAGGCCTAAAACTCAATAAAATCACAGCTATCGGGATCTTAATTCTTCTGCTTATACTTTCGCTACGACAATTAAGCGAATGCTGTCGCCGAATTATTTTTTATTTATCTCATCTAAACGAATCAAGTGTTAAAGGTTATAGTTTTACCCTGCCGGTGTAGAAGATATAAATACTGCTTATAAATTTCCCGTTAATTAATAGATCCTAAATCAAGGAAAAATAGACTTGACAAGACGTTACTCGAAAAATCATTTTTGCCCTACGCTATTATTGTGTTTAACAGAACAAAAAATATATGTATCAATATATAACCGGTATTCAACAAACGATCTATTAGGGTTGCGTTAGTAAGTCGGGCCAAGTTGACTGTGATGCGCATGTGACGTCAACGGCTCAGGTAATAATTGCCCAATCAGAGTCTCGTATTTTCGGCCAATAAGAAAGCCCAGTTTTAACCAATCAGATGTCTTCTTTTGCGTCATTTTGATTGGTTAATATTGTCCAATCAGAGAGTTTATATTACTGTACTACGTCACACCGATGTCAATTAATGACAAAGTGTCTTGAGCGTTACGTCATTCGCCAGGATATGCTGCTTTCTAATTGGTCCGTACTGATTCTGCGCGTCACGTCGAGTGTGATTGTAATATAAAGTCCACACCGAACGTCTACTTCTAGTTAACGGTAGGGCAGAACATATGAAGGTACCTTTTAATAAGATTTATAGTTTCTTGAGTAATATCACTTACGAAATATGTAGCACCCCATTGTAGAGATCTTTGGAGTTCTTAAGGAAATTAAAAATTGGTTTCTGTTGCTGCTAAATGTTAACATGGTTTCTTAAAAATTCACGAGTGTTCATTCGATACCGATACAAAGAAAAAAAAAAGAGTTATCTATTTTTACTAGTTGTTTGATTTTTGTAACCTAATTTTTGGCCAGTAATTTATCATATTTTTAAGGAAATTACTTTATACAACTGTAAATAAATATTACGATACGTAGAAGGCAACTGAAAAATCTAATTCAAAATATCTTGAGACGAAACAAAGTCAATATCCTACCGGGTAAGAAAATATACCCCATTAATCCTTTTTATAACAAGAAAACTATTTTGCTCTACCAACGAGCATTAGTCGAAAAATAATAATCTACGGTCTGACAAAATGATGATATTTTAATGGCCGATGTAATTTCGAAAAACGTTTTCTGGCTTTCTTCGTATTTCATTAGTTCCTGTATTTTAAGATGGATGAAATTTATTGTGGCCATAATGAAAATGTAGAGTGTTCAACATTTTTTGCACGTAATTTGCTAGTACCTGACCGTAAATATGTATCCATTTTTATCACAGGGTCAGCCAATTTTATGACTAAAGCACGTAAGAACAGAAGAGGTGGAGGTATAAAGGACACTAGTCGGTGTTATCTCATCTAAAATTCATGAGTTTCCTTTTACAATCAAACACTGTTGATAATGAAATACAGATGTAATTCGGAGAGTCGAAAGTACATGGTTCTACGAAAGGCTGGTATTCTGATCAGTATAATTATAAATGCTAAGAGAAGACCATATAAACCAACTAAACTCATCTCGCTCAGAAAAGATTTTAGAGGATCAAACCACCTTGTCAGCTGCTTACCTAAAAAACAACTTTCATTGCACCACAATTTGAACAGACAGCATTTTAGTTTACTGACAAATTGGATTGAAAATAAGTAATATTATTAGCCTACCTTGCTTAAGAAAACGCATGAATTGCTCGGTTTCGGAACGTTAAAAAGTCGCATCTGATAATGCTTTTAAAATTGTAATATTCGAACAAGCTGCCTACATCAACACTGATTACAGGCCTAAAACTCTATAAAATCACAGCTATCGGGATCGTAATTTTTCTGCTTATACTTTCGCTACGACAATTAAGCGAATGCTGTCGCCGAATTATTATTTATTTATCTTATCTGTGCGAATCAGGTGTTAAAGTTTATAGTTTTACACTCCCTGTGTAGAAGATAAATATACTGCTTATAAATTTCCCGATAACTAACAGTTCCTAAAGCAAAGAAAAATAGACTTCACAAGACGTTACTTAACAAATCATTTTTGACCTACGCTATTATTGTGTTTAATAGAAACAAAAATATATGTATCAAAATATAACCGGTATTCAACAAACGATCTATTAGGGTTGCGTGAATAAGTCGGGCCAAGTTGAGTGTGATGCGCATGTGACGTCAACGGCTCAGGTAATAATTGCCCAATCAGAGTCTCGTATTTTCGGCCAATAAGAAAGCCCAGTTTTAACCAATTAGATGTCTTCTTTTGCGTCATTTTGATTGGTTAATATTGTCCAATCAGAGAGTTTATATTACTGTACTACGTCACACCGATGTCAACCAATGACAAAGTGTCTTGAGCGTTACGTCATTCATCAGGATATGCTGCTTTCTAATTGGTCCGTACTGATTCTGCCCGTCACGTCGAGTGTGATTGTAATATAAAGTCCACACCGAACGTCAACTTCTAGTTAACGGTAGGGCAGAACATATGAAAGTACCTTTTAATGAGATTTATAGTTTCTAGGTAAACATCTATTATCAAATATGTAGTACCCCATTGTAGAGATCTTTGGAGTTCTTAAGGAAATTAAAAATTGGTTTCTGTTGCTGCTAAATGTTAACACGGTTTTTTAAAAAATCACGAGTGTTCATTCGATACCGACACAAAGAAAAAACAAAAGAGAGTTATCTATTTTTCCTAGTTGTTCGATTTTTGTAACCAAATCTTTAGCCAGTAATGTATCATATTTTTAAGGGAATGACATTATACAACTGTAAATAAATATTACGATACGTAGAAGGCAACTGAACAATTTCATCTAAAATATCTTGAGACGAAACAAACTCAATATCCTACCGGGTAAGAAAATATACCTCATTAATCCGTTTTATAACAAGAAAACTATTTTGCTCTACCAACGAACATTAGTCGAAAAATAATAATTAACGTTCAGACAAAATGATGATATAATGGCCGATGTAATTTCGAAAAAGGTTTTCTGGCTTTACTCGTATTTCATTAGTGCTTGTATTTTAAGATGGATGAAATTTATTGTGGCCATAATGAAAAGGTAGAGTGTTAAACATTATTTGCACGTAATTTTCTAGTACCTGACCGTAAATATGTATTCATTTTTATCACAGGGTCAGCCAATTATATGACTAAAGCACGTAAGAACAGAAGAGGTGGAGGTATAAATGACACTAGTCAGAGTTATCTCACCTGAGATTCATGAATTTCATTTTATAATCAAACCCTGTTGATAATGAAATACATGTGTCATTCGGAGAGTCGAAAGTACATGATTTTCCGAAGGATTGGCATTCTGATAAGTATAATTATAAACGCTGTGAGAAGACCATGTAAACCAACTCAACTCATCTCACTCAGAAAATATTTTAGAGGTTTAAACCACCTTGTCCGCTGCTTACCTAAAATACAACTTTCATTGCACAACATTTTCAACAGCCAGCATTTCAGTTTACTGACAAATTGGATTGAAAATAAGTAATTTTATTAGCTTATCTTGCTTAATAGAACGCATGAGTTGTTCGGTTTCGGAACGTTAAAAAGTCGCATCTGATAATGCTTAAATAAAATTGTAATATTCGAACAAGCTGCCTACATAAACACTGATTACAGGCCTAAAACTCTTTAAAATCATAGCTATCGGGAGCGTAAATTTTCTCCTTATAATTTCGCTACGACAATTAAGCGAATGCTGTCGCTGAATTATTTTTTATTTATCTCATCTGTACGAATCAGGTGTTAAAGGTTATAGTTTTACACTGCCTTTGTAGAAGATATAAATACTGCTTATAAATTTCCCGTTAATTAATAGATCCTAAATCAACGAAAAATAGACTTGACAAGACGTTACTTGACAAATCATTTTTGACCTACGCTATTATTGTGTTTAACAGAAACAAAAATATATGTATCAAATTATAACTGGTATTCAACAAACTATCTATTAGGGTTGCGTGAGTAAGTTGGGCAAGTTGAGTGTGATGCGCATGTGACGTCAACGGCTCAGGTAATAATTGCCCAATCAGAGTCTCGTATTTTCGGCCAATAAGAAACCCCAGTTTTAACCAATCAGATGTCTTCTTTTGCGTCATTTTGATTGGTTAATATTGTCCAATCAGAGAGTTTATATTACTGTACTACGTCACACCGATGTCAACCAATGAGAAAGTGTCTCGAGCGTTACGTCATTCGCCAGAATATGCTGCTTTCTGATTGGTCCGTAATGATTCTGGGCGTCACGTCGAGTGTGATTGTAATATAAAGTCCACACCTAATGTCAACTTATAGTTAACGGTAGGGCAGAACATATGAAGGTACCTTTTAATGAGATTTATAGTTTCTAGGTAATAATCACTTACGAAATATGTAGTACCCCATTGTAGAGATCTTTCGAGTTCTTAAGGAAATTAAAAATTGGTTTCTGTTGCTGCTAAATGTTAACACGGTTTTTTAAAAAATCACGAGTGTTCATTCGATACCAACACAAAGAAAAAAACCAAAAGTGAGTTATCTTTTTTTTCTAGTTGTTCGATTTTTGTAACCTTATTTTTGGCCAGTGATGTATCATATTTTTAAGGGAATGACTTTATACAAGTATAAATAAATATGTACATCTTGCTATCAATATGGAGACCGTACATTTCGCATTTTGTATGTAAAGTGGCAGCCATATATGGCGGCCACATAGCAATCCATGTTATTTTCATCCGTGTTAGTTAAAAAAAAGTTTAACTATACCTTGGTGTTGGAAACGAACCCTTCTGTTTGTGTATTGCTTCAATTTTGGTTCAGGAAGGTTCCTAGATTTGCAAAAAAATATTTTATAAAATCTTGCTCGTGCCTATAAAGGTAGCAGAGTGAATAGAAATTGTATACTACAGTTCATGATTATTCCGCTAGGAGTGACACTGTCAGTTGTGTATATTCGCACTATGTATATTTTAACCACTTTGCTAACAATAGGGCAGCCATAAGCTTGGCAACACAGCTGGTCTATTGTGACTGGCTTGGCATTGTCTCTTTGGCTATTCATAGTTTCTATATTTCGTCAGAAAGTCTTCCTTATTTTACTGTCTACAGGTGTTGCATTATTCTTTGTACTTCTATTTCAGAACCGTGATTTCTTACTATGCCTCGCAAAGGTTGTAATCAGTGTTTCATCGTAAGTTTTACGTCCACTGACTTATATAATAAATTAATCTTTCTTTACCGAAAAATGTCCTACTTGCCTAAAAAAATCAATCATAACTCTACTTTATAAAAAAGGATCAAGAATAGGCATCAAAATTGTAGGCCTGCTGTCTGTATTTTTAGTATAAGATCATCAAAATCAAATACAAAAAAATCTGGCGTAAAACACTCACACGCTCTTGCCAATGCAAATAATGACCAATATAACCTAATATTAGAAATAAACAAAAAACTTACTTCAAAAAACATAATCTTATTTTAATCATGAGTGAAAGAGGCAAAATTAAAATCGACAGCAGCTTGGCTTTAAAATACGGAAAATCACTCTTTGACGCTAAACTAGGCTCTGCAGAGAAAAATTCTCTAAATAAAAGTTGTATATCTTACAATTTTCTATAAATTTGCTTACATACTTTTGTCGTAAAATGCATACTAATACTGAAATCTTAAAATAATAGATTTTTCACAAGTTTTCGTGAGAAAAAAACAGAAAATTGCTAATTACCGCTATAAACTAAGCGTTATACAAAAAAGTGTATGAAATAAAAGTTGTAGAAATTTAAATTCTCTACTTTTATATTATACTATAAATTTTTGCGCTAAAATGCATATAAAAGCCGTAATACTAAAAAAACTAATTCTTTAAGTGAAAACAGCCTCACCAAGAATTTCAGCAAACATGGCGCCTACCTTATCTTGTAGAGCATAAAAAATTTAGTAAACCAGGCGATTTAAAAAATCGTATGACCAGTTTTTGAGAAATTCGTAAAAAAGTGAAAAATTACACGAATAAACTACTACTTCCGGTTGACCGATTTTGATGAAAATGTTCGTGTCGGGTTCGGTAGTGGTGTCTAACTTAAGTTCGTACGATGTTCCGTTCTTGAGATACTCTGTTCACACACACACACACACACACAAACACACAGACCAATCGCTAAAAACATGTTTTTTGCGTTCAGGGGTCTGAAAACGTGTAGATCCGGTGAAAACTCGATTTCCAAAAATCGACATGAAAACAATACTTTCCTTCCTATATAATCATATAGGCAAGAGAAAGTAAAAATACAACACGAAAAATAATTATGATAGAATAATTAAAACAAAATTTTATACATATTTTTACACACGTTTTCTTGAGAAAAAAAAGGAAAATTGCTAATTACCGCTAAACTAAGCGTTATATAAAACAATGTTTGCAATGAAAGTTCTGGGATTTTAAATTCTCTACATTTTTTGTTAAGATAATTTTTTGCGCTAAAATGAATATTAAAGCCGCAATCTTAAAAAACAATTTTTCACGTGAAAACAGCCTTACCAAAATTTTAAGCAAATATGGCGCCTATTCTATCTTGTAAAGCATAAAAAATTTAGTAAACCAGGCGATTTTTAAAAAAATCGTGAGACCAGTTTTTGAGAAAATCGCAATAAGTGAAAAATTACCCGAATAAACTGATACGTCCGCTTGACCGATTTTGATGAAAATGTTCGTGTCGGGTCCGGTAGTGGTATGCAACTTAAGTTTCAAGTTCGTACGATGTTCCGTTCTTGAGATATTCTGTTTACACACACACACACACACACACACAGACCAATCGCTAAAAATATGTTTTTTTGGATTCAGGGGTCTGAAAATGTGTAGATCCGGTGAAAACTCGATTTCGAAAAATCGACATGAAAACAATACTTTCCTTCCTATATATTCATATAGGCAAGAGAAAGTAAAAAATGGACAAAGTACATATAGGTCTATAAGTTTGAATGTCCTTTCTTTATTTGTTTTTATGATGTGGGGTTCTGATTTGTTTAGGAAAATAGGAATATTGTTGGTTATAAAAAATTCGTTAACTATGTATTTCAGTTAACTTGCTACGACATATTTTAAAATAGAAGCGGAAATTTTAACCAGACCAACTCAGTCTCCTTAATTGTTAACTATCCATTAACTTCTAATACATGAACGGCTTTTAAATAAATTGAAATTGGATATAAAAGTTTTCTGTCTATTCTTTCGTTTGATAATATAAACAAAAGTGTTCGATAATTCCAGAAAATATGAGTTAAATACATTAACAATGGACAATGGGTTATTGATAATATTTCCGTATTTATTTATGTAATAACATGTTTATTGATATAATGAATAATGTCATCTCATTTACTTTCTGCTTTAATCTATTTCGAGACAGTTTTCCCTGGGTTTTTTTTTATTTTTAAATTAACTTATCATTATTATAAAACCGTGTTGCGGATCTTATTACCCATTTTTTCTAAACCGAATTCAGTAAAAGTTAAACTTTTTCAAAAATATTTTTAAAATATACATCAAATTATGTTCAAATTATTCTGTCATATAATTTATTTTATCTGCTGAATTTAGTTAAGTAAACAGCTAACTATTTAATGCATGATAATTCATAATATTGGATTGTAATGTACACTGTACACGGTTTACATATATCCCAAACATTTTTAATTGTCATAATTATCTTATGCATAATATTATTTTTACTTTCTCTTGCCTATAAGAACATATAGGAAGGAAATTATTGTTTTCATGTCGATTTTTCGAAATCGAGTTTACACCGGATCTACACGTTTCAGACCCCCTGACCCCAAAAAACATGTTTTAGCGATTGGTGTGTGTGTGTGTGTGTGTGTGTGTGCACGTGCGTGCGTGCGTGCGTGCGTGTGTGTGTTGTGTGAGAACAGAATATCTCAAGAACAGAACATCGTACGAACTTGAAACTTAAGTTAGATACTACTGCCAAACGCGACACGAACATTTTCATCAAAATCGGTCAACCGGAAGTAGTAGTTTATTCGTGTAATTTTTCACTTTTTTGCGATTTTCTCAAAAACTGGTCCTACGATTTTTTTTAAAAATCGCCTGGTTTACTAAATGTTTTATGCTCTACAAGATAGGGTAGGCGCCATGTTTGCTGAAATTCTTGGTAAAGCTGTTCTCACGTAAAAAAATTATTTTTTTTAAGATTTCAGCTTTAATATGCATTTCAGCGCAAAAATTTATATAATAAAAGTTGTAGAGAATTAAAACTCCTACAACGTTTCTTTAAGAAAATTTTTTGGTAACGCTTAGTTACGGTAATTAGCGATTTTATGGTTTCTTTCGGCCTTAGTATGCATTTTACGACAAAAGTGTATGTGATCAGATTTATAGGAAATTAAAAGATCTACAACTTTTATTTAGAGGATGTTTTCTCTACAGACCCTAGTTTAGCGTGAAAGAGTGATTTTCCGTATTTTTAAGCCAAACTGATTTTAATTTTGTGTCTCACTCATGATTAAAATAAGGTTATTTTTATTGAGGTTGGTTTTTTGTTTATTTCTAATGTTTTATTACTAATATTAGGTTTATTGTTAATTATTTGCATTGGCAAGAGAAAGTTGTGTGAGTGTTCCACACCAAATTTTTAAAATTATTATTCTTACAATATCTGATTTGACTATATTTTTTGACTTGTCATATAGATATAGGTAATAATGTATAAATTATTTTACATGACAATTCAGTTCATTTATTTATTGTTAATGGCATTCAAAATTTTATAACATCACTAAGTACTACCAGTCACTTTGTTTTAATGCAGAGCTACTGTACTGTAAAATTATATTGCCATTCCGTCTATAGGCGCGCGCGCGTGTGTGTTACAAAATGTATACGTGTGAGCCGTCATAGTGAAATGATTCAGAGAAGGCTAAAAGAGTGTACGCATGTATATACTTTGGGTCGCCGAAATGCATTTCTTGTGCGGGAAAACTGGCAACGTGGCTGGTTTCGCTATTGATATCAAGGTGAATTTAATATATACCGTGGTTTTCATATTGATATCAAAATGAATGTGTATATGGTGGCGTTCACAATGATAGCAAAGTGAAAGGCTGCCATAATGATATAGCAATGGTCACCAAAATAAACTCCCGTATTTATGATTTTTTAAAAAAACTAATTTAATATCCGACATAGACACCTTCTAATGAACTACTATTCACTTTAAAATCTTAATATACTCTGTTATTTCTGGTGGCTGCCGTATTGTAGGGTTTGTGAAAAGTCGCCGTAATGATAGCAAGATGTAAATATATATATATATATAATGCAAATATACACATCATCATTTAAACACAAGCTTTTTTAAAAAATTAATAAAAATATAAAAAACAAATAACCCACTCAGATACGATATTGTTATGAGAATTTTTGTATTTTAAAAATCCTTGGAGATCCAATATGGTGATTTATAACAACGGTTCTCTAGAAAACTAATAATAATTATTTTTTAAATAAGAATAAATAATTTATACCTATATATAAATAAACATCTTTTTTTATTAAAATATACATATATATATATATATATATATATATATATATATATATATATATATAATTTTTGTTGATTTCATATTTAATAAACTTTTTATATTTATTTTGTAGATATTTATTTTATTTAGTTATTAATTTGCGTTTTGGTTTAATAAAAATAATTTGTTGTATAGGTCATCAGCCAAAAGGCTGGTTTGAACCTGTAGAGGTTTTACTAAGTAAATCGAGGAGTGAGGTGGTTTACAATTGCCTCCCTCACTGAATGGAAAAGTACGCTTATCAGGCCCTCTGAAAAGCACATATTTTTCACTCTACAAATGACATCTTCACTTCATTCACCACAGGGTCTGGCTGTATAATGAAATTCAGTACTTTAAGAGGAGACAACTCTGAAAAGTGTCTTTTGCACCTCTACCTCTTCTGTTCTTAAATAATTCAGTCATTTAATAGGCTGAACATGTGATGAGACACAGAACTATTTATTTTAGCCCTGCAACGAACTGATTGAGTGTAAATAATTTAACACCCCACCTGTCTGGTATGGGCATAAATAAAAATATCTCGAATACATTGAAATGAATTTAGGCGTTTTAACGTTATTTAAAAAAACATTAAGTTTTGCTTTTATTCGTATCAATAAATTTTACATTAAATGAAATGGCAACAGATTTTGGAAAACTGATTTTCCTGGTGGTGTTTAATGTGAGTACTGTTTTTCAGCGGCTAACATCCAACCGATTGGAAAGTTCATCCCGTACTATAATCAGCAAACTTGCGTTTTGCCATATCTGCATGTATACTACGTGTTAAGTCAGGTAGGTCAGTAGTAGTGATGGTACATACGCAAAATTCTTTATTAACCCCCTTAAAGAAAATATCGCAAGTGGTCAGATCGGTCGACGAACATGGAGGCCACCGAAAATAAGCCCTATCATCCGTTTTGCCTTCGTCCAATCCAGGGGTTGGGGAAAATTTTATTAAACCAATCACATACACCGTTATGCCAGTGAGGAAGCGCACAGTTTTGTTGCCAATTAAAATCCGTTACTCGTTTTACAGCCGAGAAAAAGTCAGAGTTGTAGCATTTCTAGACAAACGATAAATGACCCGTAAACTTGATGTTTAAAGGAAGGTACAATAAACAGTTTATGAGCTTGCACGCAGTTAAAAATGTTTGAGTTACTCTTTTATTTCATGTAAAATTCATCAATGTACAAGTAAGTTGAGAAATATTACATACTTTTGTAACCCCATATTCATCTTGAAACACTGTATTGCGTTATAAGTTGTAATATCCTTTGAAATTTACAAACAGTTAAATGAGTAAGTTCATTGAAGAAATTTTTTTAAATCTGACAAAATATTTATGATTTAACCTATTATTTATGCAATATTATTATAGGTGATAAGATATTTTCATACTGATGCAACGTGTAAAAATTTTGGAACTTTCTATTTACACACTTATTCATATTTTGGTAAACATTCATGAAAAATGTAGATGTATGTAAAGTAGGCCTACCTATTTAGTTATCACTTCTTTTTTATTTGTCAGGAAATTAGTTTTAAAGTAGTTTTGAAAAATTACAACGTTTTTCAGAAAGTAAGTTCGTTTGGTAGTAATAACTAAACTAGTACAGATACATTGTAATTAATTGCAAAACACACAACTACCTAACACTATCACTTACATTCAACACACGATTCACAATACACTGTATTTTAACGTTTCCACCATTTTGGAGGAACTTGCAATAGAATGGCAAAAAGTTTTGCATGCCTTCTTCATAAAACGTTGCCACCTATAGTGTCAACCATGTGGTAACATGTTTGTTGAGCTCGTCATCGTTGTTAAAGTTTTGTCCACCAAGGAATGTGTTCAGGTGCAAAAAGAAGATAAAAGTCACTAGTGGCGAGGTTAGGGCTTTACGGTGGGTGGCCAAATTGGCTCCAGCCGAAGACCTCTGAGAGTTGTCGTGTCGTGTTTGCTGTACAAGGTCTGGTATTATCATGAATAAAGCAATACCGTTTGTGAGCATTCCTTGTTGCTCATTCTATACTGCGCCACTCAAGTTTTTAAGCTCTTATAACAAACGTTTGCGTTGATTGTTTTTTCTCACGGTAACAAAACCACCAGTATAATACCATGTCAATCGTAAAGGATTAAGCAAATGATTTTTTGATTTGTCGAAATTTTCTTGACTTTCGTCATTACTTGTACCAAAGTGAATCACTCATTACAATTTTCCATACACCTTGCAAATCTGTCGATGAACGTGACTGGTTTAGTGTTCTTCGCATTCAGAAAATAAATGGTAGATCTAAACTCACACGCGGCGGGATTTTCAATCAACTTTGCCATCTAACTAACCACTATAAAGTGAATAATAGAAAGCGAACTCAAAATGGTGTCATTCCTTCTCCTTGTCTAAGAGCAACTATAGAGCGTGCGCCGAATGGTGATGGCATCGATGCCGGAGCAACGGATAAAAATATAACTTAATATTTGGGCGTACCTGGTAGTTTTCTTTTATTCATATATTTTTACCTTTTTAAAAAGCTTACAGGTGCATAGCAATATATGAAAAACGTTTGCCCTAACTGATCAACAATCATTCTTATTAAAGGTGTAGTCCTTAATTGTTGAGAATATTTTAAACCTCTTCCAAAATCGTGCGTCAATACCGAAGTTCACACACAGAAAGTGTATTTCTTTAATTTTATTTCTGTGAAAAATCATTGTGTTACCACCTAAGTTGAACGATATTTTACCACTTGGTAAGTACTTTGTCCAGTTAATAAAAGTTTAATTAATAAAACGAAGAACGATAGCGTTAAACAAAGTATGTTTGGGTGGCAATCAACATAAAAGTTGCACAAATCGTTATTTACACTAAGGATGAAGAATTTAATTTGGCAAGTTTGCATGTTCTTTATTTAAGCGTGTACCATTTAATTTATGTTAATAATGTCCAACGTAAATAAGGAAAGACGATATTGATTAGCAAGAGAAAATGCAATACATAATACCTTACAGTTTTTACTTTCTTGCCATATTCTCAAAAACTAAATTTATGGGAATACACGAGTAATTTTTAAATTGGTTTATAGGATATTATATAGTTTGCTTCATTTTGACGAGTTAGACTTATTACCTAAAATTCAACATATTTTACGAAAATGTAGAACTAGGTTCTTTTGGTAGTTCGCTTTCTCCACGTAATAAAATGATCTAATTTTAGAGCCAAATACCTTGGAGTGTCATAAAGCGGAATGTTGTCTGTGTGAAGCTTTACTGCAGGACTTTTTTTAGACAGAATGTAATACTTACCGAATATATTTTATTGTATTTAGACTATTTATAATTTGTGTATAATTTCTAATGTCAAGAAATTCTAATTATTTATAAACATTTAGGGCTGATTAAATTTAAATTTCTAACTCTCTAAATCAGAGATATAATAAAGATTGACTTCTATGAATTGATAATAGTATTTTACGGAGTAATTAATAATAAAATTCTATTAATTAATTTTATAAAATACCTAAGATATTATCCACAAACCTTTTTTAAATTTGTTTTTTAAATTATGAACTATTGTAAATTAATAATCTTTTGAAAAACTTTAATAAGGTAATTTAAATGGATGGGAAGGAGGTTTTTAATAAACTACTATGTTAATGTGATAGTACTTTTAAGTTTCCGTCAGAGCCATGATTGTAAATCACCATAGAAGTCCACTGTAGTTAAAATATGCTGTGTAAAGATTATGAGCTTACATTTAGTGTAGTAACAGATCGTTTATTCTAAAACTTTGACCTGTTTATCAATCAATCAATCTTAGATGACATTGGCACACGTTATGTAGGCGGTAACACCGACATATTTTTTTCTTTTACTACTTGAAAGCGACGCTCGATCAAATTTTTAAGTTGTTGCGTCCAAAGCAAACGAGACACTTAACCCAGTCCCGACTTCTCTTATTAACCACTTCAACCCATCCCAATCCAAAACCCGATGACCATCATTGATTCTCTTCTCTCCATTAACTTGTTCAGTTTTGGTTACTGCTGCTGCTGCTTCAATTTACCCTAGACCACCCAATCTAAAGAGGTTTCAAATTAGCCCTAGTTAGAAAACCCCTCCCGCCTCATTTCCAACTAATCTTTCTCGTTCTATTTCTATCTTTCTTTCTCGTCGTTCATCCACTTAATTCTAAAGAACTTTGTTTGTATCTTAACTCCAATTTAATTCCAATAAAAAACTTTTTTAATCTATAGAATTTAACTTTTTATTATAATTATCTTCTGGGCTATTATCTTATTACATAAATTATCATAAATTGGTTTCATACAATTTTTAAAATTTAATAAACTAATTACAAATTATTTTTTAATGTATTTTAATGGAAATGCTTTACTTACATTTCTATTGTTTTCATCAAACAGAAGTATTCAACTACAAAACTTTCTGTAGTTATAAAATGTAAGTGTATGGGTGGCTGATTTTCATATTGATACATGGGAATTCTCACACGAGGCAGTATAAAATTCAATAAAAAGATAAAGTGAACTTAATACATTTCATTAAAAACAAGAATCCTTCTTAACACAAATATATAAAAAAACCATGGAACTTTTACATTAAATTTGGTATTTTAACAAGTTAAAGAAAAGAAACCATGATTTTTTTCTAATTAACACTTCTTCAGTACTATAACATATTTTCACTTCGTGTTTTAAAATTATCCAGTTAACTATAATATTGATAGTTTATTTTTAAATTATTGAATTTTTAATCTTTAATTCTTTATTTTAAGAATAGATATTTTGCATAAAAATTAAATTTTTTAAATAACATACAAACAAAAATAAGTAACTGAAACTTGTCAAATTAAAACTAGAGTCAAAGTTTTACTATTCACAAAACAAAAGAGTAGAATTTCATTTATATTTATTTCTAAAGTGTTTTAATTGCATTCTGTTTAACTTAAGAACAATAAGAAACTACAATACACAATGAAATGAGGATTATATTATGTATGACATGTAAATGAGGTGTAATCTTGTACAAATTAAGACCAACCTTTCCTGAGAGAGTATACCTAATTGAATCCCAACAATTACGGTACACCAATAAAATGTGTAGTATTAAAATTCGTATAAAAATAACCACGTTACTAGGATTTAAACGATAGAATGTAAAATACAATACATAAACATTTTACATTTTGAAGAGTAACATTTCGAACGGTCTTATTAAGAGGTTAGTACTCCATCTCCTTAATCTTTAGTGTATTAATCTTCCCGTATATTTATCTTTCTTGATCTAACAGATTCTGATGATGTAATTTTTTATATGATTTTCTATGTAAAAGTTTGGGAGTGACTGTTACGAATTTTGGGCTATTTGTTAAGTTAAATTTTACATGTAGTACGGTGCATTAAAGTTAAAGAAAATGCATTAATAATGGGAGGATAATTAAAGGTAAAAAAATACGAGATTGCCTCAATAATTCAAATATCTAGGATAAATCATTGATTGCAATCTAAAAAAAAAGTCCACTTGGAAAAACAGACTTCCAAAATGAAAAAAGCACTAGGAATAACCTGGCAAACATGCAAAAAACCTTTCAATGCATGCTAAAATCCGTCACTACAAAACAGATTGTGGTATACTTATTTATCGCCACACAAAAGATGCCAAATTTGTAAAAGAACTTTACTTTAAAATAATTAACAAGATAATAAAAGTAGTAAACATCCCGTTTATTGTAAACTTTTAAAAATTATGACTGAATGAGGGACCTCCTATACGGTTCGCCATATTGCCCCTCACTGCAATAATTTTGTACAAAATCCATCTTATTCTTCTCTAGTCGCCTAGCAACTGGAATAAATAACTTTTTAAATAATTTTGTCAATGTGAAATAATTTTAAATAATTCTTAAATAATAATCAGCTGGAGATGTTTATCATTTTAATAGACTCAAAAAATAAACAACTCCAGATGTTCAATAAATTTGTTATATTACAAATATCCCCCCATTTAAATTTTGAAAACAAAAAGAAATTTTTATGAAAATCTAAATTTTGAATTTGTTTGATAAATTTAAAGCCAAAATTGTTTTTTAAAATTATGTCACTAAGCAACCTTACAATTCTACTAACCAAATAAACTATAAACGAACTATAAACAAACTATAACCCATAAACTATAACCTATTAACATAACACAACAAAACACAAAAATCAACATAATGTACATAGTTAAACCTTTGTACAAACAAAAAATTAATAACATATATAGGATAAATTAAACAATAAAACATAGCAAATATCTGATACATATTTTTTTTTTTTAAATGATTCAGTAATCACACTACAATTGTTCACCTTTGTTTAATAATCGCTAGCAACACTGTTTATGTAATACTTTACGTAAGCAAATAACTTAGTTAACAAAATTAAATGTAGAACAAAATAATATTATCCATATCACACACATATATAATCACCATATAGTTTTTTTTATATATATAAGCGTTTAAATGTTCCATATATCTTTTATATGACCGCTAAAAAAATAAAAAAAAAAAATTGCTTCACATTTTTTGTACTCTTATCTTATTTTACATTTTTACCATATCTACCCATTTTCAAACCTCTTATTAACATGAAATTTATTATTTCCGTGTCTATCACATTGCCTATTAAACATATGTTGGCTACTATAGCTATTGAAATCATTTCTACCTCGGTTATCATACGATTTTCCATTATTGTTATTATTATTATTATTATTATTATTATTATTATTATTATTATTATTATTATTATTATTATTATTATCATTATTATTATTATCATTATTATTATTATTATTATTATTATTATAGCTTCTATCATCCCTATGAAATTTTTGTTTTTGGTTAAACATAAATTTTCCTCTATTATTATAATTATTTTGTCTTGGCCTACTTACCTCTACTTCTCTACAAATATTCGAATTCTCTATTTCGTCTAACAATTTCACAAAACTTTCTACATCGTTTATGCAGCCAATCGTCCTAGCTCTATTAATTAAATTATCAAAATGTCTACTAATTAATTTGACTAACTCTTTTTCTGATAATTGTGGCTCTAAATATTTCGCCTTATTTATCTTGTTCATAAAGTAGACAGACATCTTTACCTGTCTAGTATTATCAAACTTTCCAAATTGTAAGTTATATCTAACTTCCGCCTGTGTCCCGTCATTCCAAAATTTTTCTTTAAACCTACTAATGAAATCTTCTAAACTATCTATACCCTCTCTCACATACATCCACCACGAGTATCCTATTGTACTATCTATCATGTTTTCATTGATAATTGGCTTTATAAATTTCCAGTTCTTTATGTTATTTATTTTAATCTCATATTTAAGAGAGCTAACAAATTCCATGGGATTATTGTTTAAAAATTTAATTTTTATATTATTATTTCTACAATTACTGTGAACAATCTTCATTTCCCCAGATTCCACATATCTTTCAAATTCTCCTTTCAAATTTTCTAAATTCTCATTAGTTTTATTTACTATTTCCCTATGTTCTATCAGATTATTCTCCATATTATCTTTAAAATCTTTTTTAATTTCAAACTTAACTTTATCAATTTTTTTTAGATTGTATTCTTTTATCTCCTCTTTAAGATCTTTCACACCCTTGTCATGCTTCTCATTTAACATGCTTATATTATTCTTACACTTATTAACCTCTAAAACCAAATTATTTTCTACTCCCTTTATCTCAGACTCTAAATTACCTAATTTTCTATCCTGTTCTACAATTTTTATATGTAAAATATTCAATTTATCATCCATCTTTTTCTCAATACCTTGCTCCAAGTCATCTATTCTATTACTTAAATCCCTACCGAGTTTACTCATATTATCTTCAAATCTCCTAGCTTGCTCTTCAGATCTCCTAGCCTGCTCCTCCAATCTCCTAGTTTGCTCCTCCGCCTGCTCCTCCAATCTCCTAGTTTGCTCCTCAGATCTCCTAGCTTGCTCTTGCAACAGGTTCAAAATAAGCTGCATGTTATCATCTGACTTTAGCCTAACACTTCCTGTATCAATATCTTGACTAAAACTAATATCACCTGGTTTCTGCACCAAACCTTTCCTCTGTATTGGCCATTCTACCTCGTCCTCGCCCTCGTCAGCTCCATCTTCACCTTCGTCCTCCGAGTAGTCACTTCCTTTAACCCCATCAGCTCCTCTTCCTCCTGTATTCGCAGTCATCTCCTCTTCTGTTGTGGGCGCAGCCATCTCAAATGTGTATGAATCAGGATCGTGGCCTTCCTCCTGTAGAGCCTTTTGCAATCGTTCCATTAGTACAGCTTTCACACCTTTACTTTGTCTGTTACGTTTTTCGAGTTCCAATCTCAAATCCACTACGCGAAGATCTATCAATTTCCTGCGATTACCTTCAGACATATTTGTGAATAAATCTATTTGTGAATTCGTGAATTCATCCCCACGATTAGGGTTGCCAAATTTGTGGTATACTTATTTATCGCCACACAAAAGATGCCAAATTTGTAAAAGAACTTTACTTTAAAATAATTAACAAGATAATAAAAGTAGTAAACATCCCGTTTATTGTAAACTTTTAAAAATTATGACTGAATGAGGGACCTCCTATACGGTTCGCCATATTGCCCCTCACTGCAATAATTTTGTACAAAATCCATCTTATTCTTCTCTAGTCGCCTAGCAACTGGAATAAATAACTTTTTAAATAATTTTGTCAATGTGAAATAATTTTAAATAATTCTTAAATAATAATCAGCTGGAGATGTTTATCATTTTAATAGACTCAAAAAATAAACAACTCCAGATGTTCAATAAATTTGTTATATTACAAGATGTTCTCTCAGAGGCACTTTACGCCGGTGAACCTATTTTCCTAATTAAGAATGAAGCTAATACTGACCAACTTCTTAAAACAGAGCGCAGAATTATCAGAACCTGCCTTAACAAGAATTATCGAAAAATGGGGTTTGGCGAATTCCTTCTGGTGAAACTGTTTATAAGGAAATTGATCCGATTATTAGCAAGATAAAAAAAGGAGAATTTCCTACTTTTCCACATTTTAAGAATGCCGAATGATAGAATATTGAAACAAGTTGATCCTCAGGAACTTGAACAGGAAGACTACGGGATGGTACATCGTAAATATTAAGAGGGATCTCTATGATATTGGGCTGGCAATTGAAGACGATTTGACAAGGAAAACATAAATAGTACTCTCAAATCACACAGATTTTATTGGAGAAAATCAGAAAAACACTCAGTGGAGGTTACCGATGAGATACGGATACAAAGATCGGACCGTTTAAAAAGTACTGGCAAAACCGAAAGGCTAGACCAATACGTTATCCGAAGAACACTAGAAATTGATGGGCTTAGTGGTCCAATGTGGCCTCAACAAAAATGGAAGGATGTAAATTTTCCTAAACTGTTTGATTTTGTACTGTCCAAAAATGTAATTCACACATACATATGTGCATTATTAGGCTCTTGTAAACAGTTACTTAGGTGTTAATGATTTTTTGTATTTTCATTTTTTTGAAAATTTGAAATTGGTATCTTCTCGTAACAAATACCTTAGTAAGATAAATTTAGAATAAACGGTTATTACCTCAGCGTCCTCAGAGATTTTATGCAAGAAGGTATCGTAGTCATTAATATTTAAGCCTCCTGACAGGGTTACCTGATATGTGCAGTGTACTTTATACCTGTGTCGTAAAAATTAGTAAATGTGACAGTATTTTACATAAACTGGTGTGGAATATTTTGGCCTGATCAGATACGTATGGGAGTTGTATACCTCTGCAGAGTTTCTTTTTTACTTTGAAATATATTTTATTTACAAAATGTGAAGACGTTCACAACTAGTAAATATTTTTCAATTCGTTTTATATTACGTAAAAACACTTTTGAGGAAAACACCAGTCATTAGAAGGACTCGCGTTTATATGTCATATGGATTGTTGCCTGAAAGCTTTGTCTGTACGCGTTAATGTAACAAGATTAATTATCAAATTAATTTTAAAAATACACATTACGTCATTACATAATTTACAAAAAAACACAGGATCACATTACCTCAATAACTTATACAAAATTTATAATAATTAATTTGACATTTTTTTTCATCGCTGACATGGCTTCGAGACCAAATATCGCCTCACGTTGTCTCCTTTTTTCTCCTCCAGAAGTTTGTTCATCCTCTTCCACTGTTCGGTTTTTCTTTCATCAGTCAATTCCCCGCTGTTGAGATTTTTTCCTTTGTCCACAAAAACCTTCAGTCCAAAAAGTTTATTTCTGTATTCTTCTCGATCTAGGCAGTCTTTTTCTGAATAGTTGAACTTCCTGAGTTCTCCCTTCATTTGTTTTATGTAGCCACCCTGACCCTTGTAGTTCTAGAGTTTATAAAAAAATCTGTTTGTTTAATCTTGATATATCCATTTCGACCATATATATCCAAAGGAATTCAACCAACGTTTTCTTATTGTTATTTCCATGTTTAACCATTTATTATTAAATAATTAAAAATAATAATTTACATAATTATACTGTGAAAAAATATATCAGATGATCAGTAAATACGTACTCTTCCTACTGCGGAGCCAACGATTAGGGTTACCTTGTAAATATGGGTTTAATTATACATAAACATCCTTCTACATAAACATAAAGCGTCACACTGATTTTTTAATTGTTATTATTTTATAATTATCATTTAAATAATTTGTATACTGGGTGAATTATTCACTGATGAAATAACGTAAAGATCTTTGTAGATTGTATGCTTAAAAATGAATGAGTTGCATTAACACTGCCCTTAACGTTTTTATTGAAAATATTCTAAAATTTAAAAAAATTAATTAAAATTTATAGAAATAAGTTTTGTTTCTTGGCATAAAATATTCTACGTGGTTATTAAAATTCAAAGACAATTTTAAATTTATAGATAATCTTATTCACAGCAACATGAAAAAAGTAGGCTACATGGATAATTTAGTTCCAGAAAAAATGAAAATTTTAGAATAGGCCTAGGGATTCTATAATAATAGGAATATTCTCTAGTATTAATAAAGATAACCACTAATTTAAAAAAAAATATATGAAAAAACGAGTAAAATGCGTCAAATAATAAGATACATTCTTTATACATTTTACGGGATATTAAAAGTTTAAAGGATTATTATTATATTGTATATTATAATTAAATCTCTGTATTATACTTTCCGTGGTGAAGGAATAAAA
Organism: Catonia carolina; assembly: GCA_035578175.1. Classification (NCBI taxonomy): domain Eukaryota; kingdom Metazoa; phylum Arthropoda; class Insecta; order Hemiptera; family Achilidae; genus Catonia; species Catonia carolina. The sequence goes on from JAQMRL010000002.1 coordinate 92,346,899, forward strand.
TGGTTTTTAACCGTACAACATTCTTTTGGAACCACAAAAATTATACAATATATTATGATATGTAGTTTATGAATTTAAAAACGTTAACAAAACGATAGTTATGAAGACAAAATAATGCGCTTAGTGAAAGAATTACGAGTTTATTATTCGAAAATAATAAGAAAGTGTGGTTTTTATGATGTAATAAAGACAGTTAACAGCGAAGTTGCCAACCAGAGAGTTAAAAGGGTACAGCGGTCTTTCTATTCAGTGGGCGTTTAAAATAAAAAAGAATACATTTTATTCTATCATGACTGAACTCAAACCATTCCTTTCTAGCGTTTTAATGCACTTGTGGGTGTTTATGAAATTAAAATCGTAGATTTTCTTGAATACCATAACCCTGTTTTCTTATCTCTTTGATACAGCGTTACTGATACTTTTCTTAATAGTTACAAGAAAAGTATCGCTTTGAAGAGATTTTAGAAAACACATTAAAGAAACTGACATGAGACGTTCAAGACAAAATAATATTTTTAATTAATAGATGTCATTTAAAACACTGGATCTTTCTCCGCATTTGTATGTAACATATAGAAATACAACCATCGCATCATAAACCATTAGAATTAGGTCTTCTGGTCTATTCCAACTTCAAACATAGTAATCTAATATTCTTTAATAAAGTTGGGATGCTCATTTATTCCCAGATCTTTAATACCACATTGTCAGGATGACTTGTAAATTAAAATCTGTTTGGAGGTTCGAATTATCTGGTATCCGCAACAAAAATTATTTTACTACTCTTGCCTGTATTTCCGAATGGTTGGTGTCACCCTTAGCCAAGGTCATGCCTAATATTGTTATACCTAATTTTTATTATCCAAAAATCGATACCCTGCGAAAGGTATTAATAATCCTATCTGAGTTGTCTACTCTTAACATCTGCTGCGCAGTTAGGGTCCAAATTTCTGAACCGTACGTTCCAACTGGCTAAAACAAGGTGTAATAAAACGTTAAAACGGTCTCCTTCCACATTTTACCAACCAGGATTTTTCGTTTTGTTTATCTTATTCTCCACCTCGTGTATACTGCTACCGATATATCTGACCACACTTCCCCTTCTTTATTTGTCCATGGCCGTATTTCCCCAAGTTTTTCCACAGAACGTAACCCAGTCTATTAACGAATGTGACGAAGCCACTACATATTCCTTGGTCGCACAACTCTTCAGCTCTTAATAATTAACTCCAAGAGTAAAAATAATACCTTTCGTTCCGTATAACGTGACCCAAGCTTGCAGTATTTATTTTCTTAATCGCTGCAAGCAACTCTCATTCTTAATAAAGTCTTCTGAGCACCCGCTCGTTTACCACCCTCGCCATCTATGGTGCTTTGAGTATCCTACCGTATATCCACATTCCAAGGGACTTTTAGTGAATACAAATATTTACACCTTAACTTTTTCATTTAATAATAATACTTTAACGTGTAATTTTTGCTTGTATTTTATATTCCCAAGTAAATTTATATTTGATTTTTCTGGCATTCTGACATTTTAGTCAACAATTTGTCTTAGGGTTCATGTGTGTAACTCTTACTCGTTAATATAACGTAAATTTTTAATATACTGCAAAAGTTTTGATAAAAATGATAATTTATTAATACGTATTCCGGAAGTAGGGCCTACTTTACATTTAACATTTTTTAAAGAGAAAATTCTGACATTTTTATTTATATAGAGAATAAAATTAAGTAGGTAAAAGAAGGTGGTAGTTATGTCAGTAAGGACATGTCGAGGAGTTAAACAGGATAAGATGAAAGGGTGCGTAACAGTATAGAGGATAGATTAGTAAAGAAAATGGAGCTCAGGTGAGCTGAGAGCCTGGCGTCAGTTGTGGGCAATCTCACCTTCAAACACTCAACATCTAATCTCAGTTTATCCCGACCCAACCAAACTCACCCTTGGTCAAGACATCGGTTCTTGTTTCATTTCCTTTTTCCCTTCTTGAGGGAAAATGACCGTTACAAAACGATTTTTCTTAAACTTTTTGCTCCGGCTACTCTCACTTCAGTCATCACGGAGATAAACTATTCCCCTGAATACAATGTACTACCAAAATAACAAACTAACAATACGAAGTTGAAAACACGGCACAAAAATCATTTAGTTCTCCAGGGATTTGACTCATAAAGTCTGCTTCCTATACATTTTAATTCATTTGACTTTAATAAATCAAGTACTGTTTATATCTATCTTTTTTTCTAATTACATAATAAAATTGCCGATTCCTACAACAATAATTTTTAATTAGTCATGAAATATCGTATATTTCACTTGTTTAAAACTGTGATGGGGGAGATATTAAAAAAAGTATAGGCTACATGAAAACGTTCTTAAAATCTGTGAAATCAATCAAAGGAAGAGCTGTAATTTTCAAAATAGTCTGTATCTTTTTTTTTGATGTTATTAATAACGTAAAATTTCTTAAGTCGTTGGTTAATTTCACAGAAAAAGTGATAAAAACGACTTAATTAAAAGAATGCATAAACAATATGATATTCATCTAACTTTCCCCGGAGAAGATTAAAGAAACAATGGACTGACTATTTACTACAGGATTAACATATAATTAAATACATTACGAAAATTATTGTCATCATAAACAATAAGTATTAGGCCTTCTGATTTATTCCATTTTCAAATTTAGTGTTCTTATATTTATGAAGTTGGGATGCAATCTCTTCCGGGGTCGTCCAATACCACGTTGCTCGGCTGATTTGTAACACAATTAATTGTTTGAGGGTTTGATTATCCGGCATCCGTAACAAATTACTATACCACTTTCTCCTGTATACTTGCGTAGTTGATAACCCTTGGCGCAACTAGTACATGCCTAATATCTTCATTTTTTTATGGTCCAGCAAACTATACACTTTTAAAGTTTTTACTATTGTATCTCGACAGCCTATACCTACTGTTAATATCTGCTGAGCACTCAGGTTCTAGCATTCTGGACCATACAGTAAATATAGCAAAACCAAGGTGTGATAAAATTTTAAAACTACTTCCATTCCCATTTTACCGACCAGGATTTTCCTCAAACTGTAGTATAGTAGCCTTTGAAACTTCTCCAATTTTAGTTCTACATTATTATACTAAAAATCAATCAAATTATTTGGAAATGAATTACAGTACGCGCATACAAACACATAAAAATATAAATTGTCACGTAGGTGATTAACTTGTTCATGTCATTCATATCTCATTTTGTCAAATTAATTATCACATTTGTAATTTTTTTACGTACTGGAAACAATAAAAAATGCTATAAAATATATTCAATGTTTGTGAAAAGAAACACTGGAGTTCAACACTAGAATTCATGTAATTACATTCATTCTATTTTACATTTTTTAGGAGTAAATGTATAACTTTACTTACCTATATACAACGAAATTCATTATGATATTTTTCTATGTAAGAATAAATGGGGTCAGAATAAGTAAACAGTTTTTTGTTCAAAAGATTGTGTAAAATATTTATTTATTTAAGCTCAAAATAAATATACAAGAAAAAAATTTCATAAAATGATAAATAACATGTTTCTAAATTAATTTTAATACATTCTGAAACTAAACAGTATGCTTAAAAAAGAAAATAAATTACAATGTATCACAATAAAACATTCCATATCTTTTTTTGTCAAATAGAAAAAGCTTGAAACCCACTTTTAATACACAACGTTATCAGAAATAGTAACTACTTTTTACAAACAATACAGTAACAAAATTAATTTTACCCACAGAGAATTCAATAATAATTACAATTCATGAAGGAATTGGACCTTATTGAAACCAATTAATAAAGAAAATAATCATTAAAGGTAAACAATAATCACGAATATTTTAATGTTTGAATTTTACAACAATAGAACTAACTTTTAAACAATGGAAGCATGATTGATCATTTATTTTATTAATTGCTCTACATGACAAAATAAAGTGCATGTGCTAACTATAGTCATAAATGTATAATAATAGAAATGCAATACTTTATTTCCCTTAGATTCATTTATGTTCACTAAAATCAGTTTCTCAATTCTGGGTTAACAGTCTTGTTCTGATGTACATACTACATTGAGTAAGTTTTTGGTAATAATGTACAGTTTTTTTCTAATGCAATTAGAAAAGCTACTTATCTTTGTAAATTTTCTGTAAGTTACCTTTTATTTTTTAAATTAATTATCCAGTTTACAAATTTAGTAAAATTTACGTTCAAATTTATTTTATTGGGTTGTATATCATACAATCTTCATAGTCGTACAATACAATCGAATATAATTCGATTGCATTGTACGAATATAATTCGATTGTATTGTGTCCTGCAATTATTATAAATTTGTTTTATCTATAATTTAATAATGTGTACTGTTTAATGGACAATGAATAGAGTTGTCAATACTAACACTGTACAATCAATGAATTAAATCGTAATCAATTCCCCAAAAATGTTTTTGTTATTTTTATATGATATGTATTTTTACTTGACAATAACATAGGAATTCATGTATGAATTTTTGAATATCTATCCGCTTAAGTTTGTATCACTTTTTTGAAGATGATGTAACATACAATTCTGGAACTTCATTTATTTTTTTTTTTTGAAATTAAAATCTATAAGATTTCACTAAGTTTGCCTCGTAACGAACCTCAAATTTTTATCGTGGCCTCATTTTTTGGAAGTACGAGTAACTGAAATAGTGATGAAATATTTTTCCAGCCGTTAGTTATCGAAGCGTTTCTAAATCTATGTTTATATGAACATAATATGTTCATATAATAATATATATTCATAATATGTTCATCGGAAGTCAAATTGTAGGTCTAAAAATAAGAAATATTATTTCTTATTTTTAGACCTACAATTTGACTTCCGACATATTGCTGTTAAATTTTTATTCACTATTTATACAAAAATGATAGTAAATCCTATGATAGTAAAACGCTAATAGCAGTTCAATAACTGCGATTTCTAGAGTTTTAGAGTTTAAGAGTTTAAGGACGTTCGAAAGGTAGGCACGCTGTCGGCAAAGTTGTTCATTATCTTGGAGGAGCTTGCTTTCAAAAAAGCTCAATAGGGAAGAGAAAAGTTCTTCTCAATAGGCAGTCAAAAATGGACGAACTTATATGTTGCAAACGTCGTGGTTTTCTTTCGCATAACCTTGGCGGTAACTAGTGCTTTAAGAACTTCACGATGAGTGAACTAAAATAAACAAAAGGGTAATTTTCTCAGTACTTGATATTCCTCTATGAAGAATTTAGTTACAAACAAAGAAAACTATTGGTAACAATTATATAGCACCAGTGGAAAAATACGCTTATCTTGGTCACAAAATTTGAATTACTAGACACACCCAAAAAGGCGAACCAAAAAAAAGAATAACCGTGAAAGGCTTAGAAAAATCTTCAGAGAAGACCTACCCATCTATTTACAAAATAATGTTTTCAACCAATGTGTGCTGCTGGTTATAAGCTGTGGTGCTGAAATAGTGACTTTGACTATCGCATCCTGTAAGGAACTTAGTGACAGAATGAAAAATTAAAAGATTGATGTTTTTCGTGTCATCGTCGAAGAACAAGTGTTTGTCACTGATTACCCACAGATTATACGGCTCAAATGACAATGGGACGGAAAAATTGCCACTAAACTAAACTTGTAAAACATTTATTTAATACAAAAGTTAATGTTCGATGTGTTACAACAGTTTTCTTAAAACCAATATTTTAGATGATTTTCTTCTTAACAATTATGCTAATTGATTGATTAAAATTTCTAATAAATGGCAGATATGCCTATAACATTCCTTCCCAAATTTTTAGACATATTTTCGTCATTCCATAAACCGCAAAAATGCAGAATTGAGAGAAGTTTAACCAACATAATTTAAGCCGTTAACGAGGAAATTCAGTTTTAACTCTCTTAGCTGCTTTAAAGTAATCATCACTTTGGAACTGCACGAAAATTTAACGAAACTCTTGCAAGGAAGAGAAAAACTTAATCTCTAATAACTTTAAAAAATAATCAGAATAGCGATATGTCGTTCTACTTGTGCAAGTGCGGATGTACTTTGGAAAATAACTTCTTCTGATCATAGATAAGCATAATGAAAATAATATATGAATTTGCTGTGTAAAAGTTTAAACCAAAATTATTCGTAAACGTCTCATGATTCTTGCCGGTGGAGTTTCAGGGATGCCTCTCTTCATAAATTCGTGAGAAGTTGTAGAATAGCAACCTCTGTGTATGAAACATTGGTTCTCTACATTTCATCATAGGATATTGTGCCCATCAGCAACTGTTATAAGTTGAAGAGAACACTTCCTTGTGGTATTTACACCTTTTGATTCGTATTTTTATTTTCTGAGTAATGTCTCGTATAAAAATCTAGTGTAACATAAATAAGTTGTTCCGCTTTTGACTATTAGTCTTTTTTTATGTCATAGTAAATTTATGTTTTTTTTTACCTAACGTGTGACTGTTTTGCAATTGCTGCTAATGCAGACGGTGCTAATGCAGAGGATGATGAATGAAGATGGGTGATGAAAAAATGACTGGGAATCAAACGCAGGACCCCGGCGTAGCAGCCAGTTGAGCTTACAAAGTTTAACATGAAACTTCAAAAAGTTTCTAAAATTTTATTTAAATTTAGAACATTTTAAAAATGTGAAGATGCAATAAATGTACAAAATACTTTTTTTAGTTTATTGGTCGCAAGGAATGGTGGGTTAGAATATGTAATTATTTTTCAGATCCCAGCCCAGATTCAAACCCTTCACTTTGCAGGGTAGCACGCTAACCAATGGGCCCCGGAGGCTGCCACCTAGTAAAGTTTGTTGACATAATAATTCATTTTTTTAACCATAATTTGTAAATTTAAAAATGATTTTTAGCACTTCTGCCCTGAAGCTTTAGAATTGACACTTTTGTTTCTAAACAGATGATACGATATGTTAAATTTGGAGAGTGTTATTTTACAGTTTAATTATTTTTTTTATCTATTACTGAGTAATGAGAAAGTAGCCTACATATTATTTTATTTAGCGGTAAAATAATTGATCAAAATCGATTTTCACTCTCATCATCTGACTAAATTTTACGTCTCATTTACGTTTAGACACAAATTTTTGTCATGGCAACCATCACAAGGTTACACTATTATGAAATTTGATTCGGCTATGTAACGTCCATGAACTATAGTACTTTATTTAAAACTGTTGAGTGATGTATTTATGACATCATAGTGCTGTGATAATAATAGCCATATTATATTCCAGATCGTAATGCGTCTTGTATATTGCAACGAATGTCAATTTACTCAAGCGTTAGTGCATCAAATAAAGCCAAATTTACTAATGGGAACTAATACTATAATGTGCAACTATCCAATGGTTGAATAAAATCGGTCATTCTATCTCTTACGATTTTAGAAGTATTTTAGTTTTTTTATTTTATTAATTTGTTTACTAAATATATTTTTGAAATTTGTAGTAGTAAAACATATGGGAAGCTTATGTAAAGGTTGAGTAATTAAATTTTAAATAAATGGTATTTTAACTAATGAACATTATACTAATCAGAAATTTGTTAAATATTTTAACAGTTTTATATACTTATTAATTTTTTAAATATTTTTTAATAAAGTATTCATTAATAATTGTTTGATTTAATAATATTGATTTACAAATTTTAAATGTTTATTATTTCAAATGTGCATTTATTAAGAATAAATTTTTAACGTGACTTTATTCCTTGGGCTTCGAGAGAAAACTTTTGTAATTTATTATACGAAAGGCAAAAGGCCTATAATAACCAATTATTATTATTGAACGTGTATTTATACAATTACATAGTTTATTAATTAATCAAGATAAAATTTATCTTATTACTAAGTTTAATTTATTATAAATATTCATTTTAAATTAAAAAAAAGTTAAGCAACATAAAGCTGACTTATCAAGTACTGTCTTTCATGAGTTTCAGAACGAGTAATATTATTATAAGGGATTTAAATAACCACCCAAGGTGGAATGTCACAAATTCCTAGAAAATAAAATCTGTAGTGAAATTCAAGAATTTTTTACAAAAATATCTTACCTTCATCCTCGTTTCTGACTGCAGGGGATTTTCTCCTTTATTACGAAAACATTCTAACTTTCTGGATTTGCATAAAATTAGATTTAAAAAATTCCACAATTATTGATGCATAAAAATAATTATTAGAAATGGGAAATAATTTTGTTCCCACCACTATTAACCGCCCAGTAAATTTACGTTTATTAAAATATTTTTCTGCCGTCGATAATTAAATAAAACAATTCGTCGGAGAAGTTTTTTAAAAATATTTATTTTCGGGCTGTTAACCCAATACAAATGTATACATTAATACAGAATACTTAAAACACCTGTTTACATAGTTACAAGTTTACGTCTGATTCTGATGATAGAATGGTTCAATTTATATTAAACAGTTGTTTATAAGGATGTAAAAGTTGTTTACAAAAATATAAATAATTTAGATTTCACAAATACATAAATAGCTGAAAGCATTATTTAAATAATAACAATAACATGTTTACTGATCTTACAATTACTACTAGAAATTTATATATTAACTATTGTGACATAACTCCTCCCTCCTTAAGATTACACATGTCCTCATGTGCCTAAATTTGTCATTAACGGTGTTTGTAGTGGTACCATTTGCACTAATTGAGGTGTAGGCTGTTACTTACCTTTTATAAAATATCTTATTACTAAGTAACTAATAACAATAACAATAATTAAAATTATTATAATTACAAATATTGAAAGTTTATAATCATTAAAATTTTCATTTATTTCTAATAACTCTAAAGGCTTATTGTTTACATTAGCCGTATGTAATTCTTCAAATGTTAAGTTAGTTTTTATTAATTTTACAGGTATATTTGTAAGTTTTTGTGGAAAAGTTTCTATAAAAGAAAAAGGCATTCGCATATCTACTACTCTTTCTTGTAAATTTACATATACAATAGAAGTTTGAGGCAAATTTAAATCTATATATTTACTATTAATAATAATTTTTATTTTTGCAATATTATGCGTTAAAATACAGTTACATTCTTCAACATATTTAAATATATCTTTACTTTCTTTCACTTGCACTTTCTTACAGCTGTCTAATTTATCGTTATTAATTATTTCTCTTGTACAATTATCAGATAAGGTTTCAAAATGTTTACAATATTGCTTATTGTATAGTTTTACACAAGATGATACAGTATACAATTGTTTTTTATTTAGTGCTACTAAAGAATTGTTAGTAATAACAATGTAATTTGTATGTTCACCCTGTACTGGGTATGATAATAAAAAGTAAGTTTCACTTATCATTAATCCGATCCAAAGCATGATCATTGTTTTTATCATCTGTAACAGGTAATAGTTTTTTAGGTCGTTTAATACGATTAGGATGAACTTTAAAAGAACGTTTCTGTTTAGTATTTTTATTTACTGCTAAATTTGTATTTCTATTATAATTTACCTTAAAGAATTTTGGTTTGTTTTTTTTTATTAAAAGTAGTTTTTATATATATATCTTCAGGAATTTCCATGTCTTTTTCACGAGTGATATTCAGTCTTTCTGTTCGTTTCTGCTTCTCTTCCTCTGTTTTAGTTTTAACTAGTTTGTGTATAAGCTTCAGTTCTTCCAAATATTTATTTGTTCTTTCTTCAGTTATTAAAGTTTCCGATAATTCGTTTACATACGGATTTTTAGAAATACCAAAAGTAATTTCCATAGGAGTTAGTTTTGTATTTGTATTTAAAGTATTATTAAAAGCAATAATTGCTAATTTCATGTTTTCTTCAGTTGTATAATTCTTATTTTCTAGTTGTATGGCATTTAAAATTTCTATTAAAGTTGAGTGAGCTCGTTCTAATAATCCTTGTGAATCTGGATGACCAGGTGTGATAAAATATGGTTCAATTTCATATAATCTAAAGAAATCCTTTAAGCTTGCATTATCAAACTCTCGGGCATTATCCATTTGAATAGTTTTTGGAACGGGGAACAGCGTAAAATAATCATGAAGATATGATTGTATTTCCAGTTGATTAAGACTTTTAAGTGGGTATGCCATCAATTTTTTCGAAAAGCAATCAATTATAGTTAAAAACTTTATTTTATTGTATTGAAACACATCTATTTGTAATTTTTCATAAGGTTTTTCTGGAGTAGGCGTAATTTTATATTCAACTCGCACTGGTTGTCTGTCATATTTTACTTTATTACAAATGGTGCATTTGTTAATGTAGTCAGTAATATCTCTCATCATAGAAGGCCAATAATATTTTTTCCGTATATGAGTGTAACTTTCATTTATGCCACGGTGGTATGTTTTTCCGACATGATAATTTATAATTGTTTCTTTTTGTTCATCAGTGTTAGGGATATCTAAGTTTATTTTCATGTATCTTTTTAGTTTTACTGTGTCAAAATTACTAGTAATTACCTTTCTAAAATTTTCAAAAATTAATTCGTATTCATTATGTAGCGAACCTTGCTTTGAACAAAAAACTCCATAAACTGTGTTCGGTTTTAAATACTCAGTACATAATGTAGTGATTTGCTTTATATTTGAAGAATTATTAAAATATAATGTTAATCTATTTTTATTAAAAATTTTCTTGAAGATAGGTTTTTTATTGCTACGTTCTAAAATTAACTGGTTTTGTTCAATATTAAGGATTTTATCACCATCTACTATTACAACTTGTTCGTTTGAGCTATCTTGTGAATGGATTGTAGCAATACTTTCATTATCGATATTATCATTATTTTCGTACTCTCTGAGAAATTCATTAAGCACTTCTTGTGGATTAACTTCATCTTCTAATACATTAATTGGCTGGATATTTATTCTGGAAAGCGCGTCAGCTACGTGGTTAGTTTTTCCTTGTACGTGTTTAATAGTAAAATCGAATTCTTCTAATAAAAGTTTCCATCTGATTAATTTTGAATTAGGCTCTTTAATATTATGTAACCATTGTAGGGGTTTGTGGTCCGTCTGTATAAGAAATTTTCTACCATACAGATAGGGTCGAAAATGTTTACAAGCCCATACAATTGAAAGTAATTCTTTTTCTATTGTAGATAAGTTAACTTCTTGTTTGTTTAATGTTCTTGATGCATATGCTATTGGTAAATCTTTTCCGTCAAATATTTGTGATAGAACAGCTCCTATAGCAAAGTTGGAGGCGTCTGTAGTCAATATAAACTGCTTTGAAAAGTCAGGTAATTGCAGTATTGGATTATTTTGTAATAACAATTTTAGTTTCTCAAAGGCTTCTTTATATTCTTTATTTTCTGAATCTATGTGTACATCCTTTCTTAAAGCGGAAGTTAACGGTTTTGCAATTTTCGCATAGTTTCTTATCATTTTACGATAGTAACCAGTAAGGCCTAAGAATTGTTTGATTTGTTTCGTTGTTTTAGGTATGGGGAATTTTTTAATTGCTTCTAATTTAAGAGGATTTGGTTTAATACCTTGTTCGGATATAATATGACCTAAATAGAGTAATTCACGTTTAAAAAATTCGGTTTTATCTAGCTGTATTTTTAAATTATGTTCTTTTAATTTTTCAAAAACGGATTTTAAATGTTTTAAATGTTCCTCCAAGTTGTCTGAAAAAATAATAATATCATCCATGTATACTAAAACATTTGGTATTCTAGAAAAAATTATGTTCATTGCTCTTTGAAATGTTGGCGGTGCGTTTTTTAAACCAAAGGGCATTCTAAGAAATTCGAAGTGACCATTTTCAGTGGAAAATGCAGTTTTTGGAACAGAGTCAGGTTCTAACTCTATTTGATGAAATCCAGAAGCTAAATCTATAGCTGAAAAATATGTAGCTCTTCCAATTTTTCCAAATAGGTCTTCAATGTTCGGTAAAGGATATTTGTCTTCTATCGTTTTTTCATTTAATTTTCTATAGTCGATAACTACTCTAGTTTTCTTTTTTCCTGATGCGTCTGGTTTTTTAGGAACTACCCATATAGGTGAGTTATAAGGTGAATTAGAGTGTTGAATTATTTTGTTTTTCAGTAATTTATCCATTTCTATTTCGACTTCTTTATGGAAAATTTGCGGGTATCTATAACTTTTACTATACACTGGTAACTCGTCCTTGGTATTTATTTTGTGTCTTAACAAATTAGTACTACTCAATTGATCATTTTCTCGTTTTATTATTTCTGGATACTTTTTAATTAAACTTATAATTTTATATTTTTCTTCTTTATTCATATGTTCCGTACGCAATAGTTGAGGAATCTCTTTTATTATTTCATTAATATATTCGGGACAATTGGTCACGAATTTTTCTGAATCAATGATGGTATCTAGCTCTTCTATCTCCATAGGTTCAGGACAAATGGTCATGAGTTCGCTGGAGTATACTAAGCATGTACATTCATTATTTTTAACATTAACTATTCCTTCTTCGATTATATATTTATTATTTTTAACTGGTTTTATTAATCCCGTCTTTAAATTAGGAATCGACCTAACTGGGACAGATATTATATTAAAACCTGGTTTTAAATTTATTTTTTTATTATCTAAATAAAATAACAATTGTTTAGAATCATTGTTGTATTCTAGTAATTTTTTATTAAAATTAACACTGGCTTTAATTTCACTTAATGTTTCATGACCTATCAATATGTCATATTTAGGTGAAAACTGAAATAAATACATTTTAATTGTTTTTATATTAGGGAATACGTTTTCTGAATTAAATAATATGTATTCTGTACCCTTACTTTCACCATGAGGAGTTTTGACAGTGAACATTTCTTTATACTTTTTAATATTAGGTGGGAGTAGTGAGGGATTTACATAGTTTTTATAAGATCCGGTATCTACTAACCATTTTCTATTTTCCCAGTCTACAAAATATGGTAATGAGTTATCAATGGTGTTTAATGTGAATTGCCTGGTGGGTCTTCCGGAAAGCTTGTCTCTGGCTCTAAAAAATGATTCGTTAGTTTATTCATATTTTCGGTCAAAGAATTAATTTGAATTTGCATTTCTTGTATTATTTTATCATTATTGTTTTCGTTGTCTAATTGAGTTAGCTCATATGGTGACCTGTAATGTTTAATTGGATCTGATTTTTGTGTACGCATTGAAACAGTATTTTGTGAATTCCATTTAGGGAATTGTGGTTTGTTATGATAATGCTGTTGTTGTTGATGAGGTGGTTGTGTGTAATGTTGATAATTGTTTTTATTTTGGTAATTAGTGTTTTTTTGGTGTTGGAAAAATGTAGGTTGTGTTCTTTGTTGATTTTGAAAAAATTTATTTGGTTGTTTAACGTGATTTGGTTCATAATTCGGTATTTTGTAAAAATTTGTAGGTTTAAATAATTTTTTTGAGTCAATTTTATTAATTGTATCAATCGTTGTGTTGTATTTTAGTTGTGCTAAAACAATGCTACAATCGTTTATCAATTTGTTTCTGGCTTCCTCTAGGGTGTGTATATTTATTTTGGTAATTAGTGTTTTTTTGGTGTTGGAAAAATGTAGGTTGTGTTCTTTGTTGATTTTGAAAAAATTTATTTGGTTGTTTAACGTGATTTGGTTCATAATTCGGTATTTTGTAAAAATTTGTAGGTTTAAATAATTTTTTTGAGTCAATTTTATTAATTGTATCAATCGTTGTGTTGTATTTTAGTTGTGCTAAAACAATGCTACAATCGTTTATCAATTTGTTTCTGGCTTCCTCTAGGGTGTGTATATTTAATAACTGTAAATGAGATCCTAATGTTGGATGCACACCATGTACTAATGTACGAACTAGAGTGGCATCAAGTTGGTTAGTTAAGTTAATTAACAAATCTCCCTTAAAACCATCTAATTTATATCTGGTTATGACTGTCGTACGTTTCTCGTCTAATCTGTTTAAGAATTCTATTGGATGTTCATTATGAAATGATTTCAGTAAAGCTAATTCTGCTACTAAATCTGGTATTTTTCGATTATCAGAGAAATTATTTCTTAATACATTTACTATTTCTAATATATTTGTACAACTATTATTATAAACAACAGCCTCAGCTGGGCCATCTAGTCTACACATAGCAGCTTTAAATAGTAACCAATGATTTGAATCTTTTTCTTTAACGTTGTCTGCACAATACGCAGCACAGAGTTCTTCACATGTGTTGATAAAATGTGGTAATTTATAAGGTGTTCCATCGTATCTAGGCAGATATTTTAATAGTTCGTGTGATAACGGTTTAGAAGTCATTTTGTATAAAAGTTGAAAACTTACGGTTATAAAAGGTTGTCGTATTCCTTATAGGTGACTTGATGGTAAAGATGTTGAGACGTACAGGTGTATTCTCCTTGACGTATAGATGAGTTGTTAGAGTTTTGGAAACCGTAGATGAAGAGTTGAAACTCAAGTTCTTCTGCTCGGGAAATTGATCACGAAGAAGTAGTAAGTCAATTGGACGTACCTGAAGAATCTTCCACGGTCCCTGTTCGGGCGCCAATTAAATAAAACAATTCGTCGGAGAAGTTTTTTAAAAATATTTATTTTCGGGCTGTTAACCCAATACAAATGTATACATTAATACAGAATACTTAAAACACCTGTTTACATAGTTACAAGTTTACGTCTGATTCTGATGATAGAATGGTTCAATTTATATTAAACAGTTGTTTATAAGGATGTAAAAGTTGTTTACAAAAATATAAATAATTTAGATTTCACAAATACATAAATAGCTGAAAGCATTATTTAAATAATAACAATAACATGTTTACTGATCTTACAATTACTACTAGAAATTTATATATTAACTATTGTGACATAACTGATGACACTTTATAATACCAACTACCACCATTTTGTACACAAAACGGCATTATTCTGATATGAAAAATTTTAGTTCACGCGCCAACAACTTATCCTGTAAGTGCAAAATATATTTTTGTTTTTGTACTTACTAAATTTTTGTTAGTTGGCTTAAAAACATGAATAAATATGTAAACTATCGGTTTTATCTGTTTTGGTAGTTTTATACAATATGTGGGTCCTTTATGACGTGACCAAGTTAGTACATTTTTTATTTACCGTCTAAATCACTTTTATTCCTTTACTCATCATTCACAGAATTGACTCGGTAACTTTGACGGTCCAGAGTACTCTCCAAATTCACTAGTGAATCAAGAGTTCGGAAGAGTCCAATCTTCTTTTGTTTATTTTCTTTACGGTTATAACCATTCAAATTCTCAATTCAATATTAAGCCTCATTTGTACCAATAACGTTCTTATTCTGATAAATGCTGCTCTCACCATCTTTATTTGCGTCGGAATTATTTATTAAAACATAATTTTCTGGGTAGTTACCTACAAAAACAAAATAGGCCTACTAGGTTTAGGATCCATCAATTTTCCCAGTCAGGACGTTTTGGGATAAAGCGTTAAATACTTTTGATTTTCCAGTTCAAGAACCCAGGGCTCCCTATGATAAACATCATTGAAAAGAACTTTCTTTTAAAAACTCATATGTTTTTTTAAAGTACCTATCTAATTAAAATGTATTATTTAATCATATCTGTCATCTACATGTTATTAAAAAGTAATACGGTTAAACCATTAACGTTTGCGGAAAGATCAAAAAAATATTAATAGAGAAATATTTCAGGAAGGGAAACAATTTTTATTATCCAAAGAAAAGTTATTAGAAAGTTGAAAATACAACATATTTTACAAAGTTTTACCCTCTTTATCAATTAAATTTATACTCCTCGGAATAGGGGAGATAAAATATACGAGTTTACAAAAATATTACACATTAAAATATATGTTCATATTGATTTGTTGGGGGATGTGTAGAGCACAACGATATGACATATGACCTACAGACCAACTTATAAGAAAACTTTCATGTTCCTTCCATTCTATTACCATGCAACGTACTAACAACTTTGATGTAAAAGTTTTTTGCACGAAACGTATTATATTCGGTGAATCAAAAACCACAGTTGTAAAAATATATAAATTTTACATATTCAGGTTATCCATGTTTTGTGCTATCATATTTCTGCACCATTCATCATTTTCTTTGGTCTCTAACGTCTTATTTATTTCAGTTTTGTAGCAATAAAAAATTCAAATAAATTTATTATAGTTTAATACGGATAAACATTGTAAACTTACAAGTAAGAATAAAATTATTCACTTACTTTTTTATGGTAAGTTATTTATGGAAGCGTTAAATATCACAATTAATTTACTTAGTTTAAGCATTAATAATAAAGTTTGTTTATAATAAATTTTATTAGATTAATTAGTTACACAAACTTATTATTGTTTTCATTTACTAAACTAAATAGGTTTACTTTAATTTCGTATGCTAGTAGGCTATACTAGTAAAAATCTTGTTTCGCTTCACATTCAGAAGTGGGCTATTTTATAATTGATTCTTCAATAATTAAATTCTGAAATATTTCTGAGAATAAGTATGTGTTTTATTATCATAATTACAACTCTGAGATACAAGTATTTCAGTAAATGCCCTTTTAGACAACCACGACTCCTTCCTCAAAGGCTTCCAACGACCTGCCTTTTCTCTAAACCTAATCACCACCTTTCATTTTTAAATTTATCGAAATCTGTGTCAACGAAAAATGCACAAGAAACTTCGTAAATACGGGGAAATTTGCTCGATTTTTTAAATTGTTTGATATTTTGTATTAGTTATGTTACTGTAGCCACTGCCTAGCTACAGTGTAGCTGTATTTATTATCCTATTTATTTATAATACTGTAGCTGTATTTATTATCCTATTTTAATTTATATTAAGGTTTTGTGTTGTATACGGCTCGTCTAGTGTTCACTTGTTTGTATACGTTTTTTCAGTTCCCTAAAAGTATTAAAAGTATTAAAAGTGGTCAATATATTCAAGTCTGCCCATAACAGACAGGTGGAGTGTCAAATTAATTTACACTCAATCTGTTCGTTGCAGGGCTAAAACAAATAGTTCTGTTTCTTATCACATGGTTAGCCAATTAAATTACTGAATCATTTAAGAATAGAATCAAAACAGGTTGTTTTTCTAATAAAAATAAGGATCATTTTCTCAAAACTCACAAGTTATTTTTTTTTGAAATTTTGGATAATATTCAATTCAACACATATGCTGCATTTTTACTACCTAATTTTTTTTTTACTACTACTATAACTTAGTCTAATTAAAACTACGTAACCAATGGTTTTATAAAAAATATATTTTACGCAAAATATTTATTATCTCCAAAACTTTATATGATAAAGATTTTATATAAAATTCTTTAAAGCTTATCATGCCAAAAAAAAATTCAGTTCATGCAAAAATTCCCAACAGAACCCAAGTACAATTTTGAATAAAATTGCTTCAGAAATTTTTGAGAAAATATTTCTTATGTTGACATGACGTATGACAGATATTTCGTATTAACTTTTGCTGCCTTTTCAAGCCCGACAGTAATAACTCCGGACTATTGATTCAAAAAGTTTTTGTAATAAGGTCAATATTTTACACCAACATTGGGGTTTTTTTGGATATGTTTTTTTTATTGTTCTGGTTTGGCTTTTACGCCTTCAAAGCTTCTACCGCCGTTGGTTATATCCCTACCTCAAAGGCAACTCCCTGGCTGATTATTTTATTAGAGTTTCGTATGTGATTTTACGTTCTGCGTAAAAGAGTTGTTTTTGAGATTTACACAATGTACTTTGAAAACAAATCATCTACAAGTTGAATTAATTTACACTGTAAGACATAAATACATAACAAAAATTTATCATTAAGAAATTATACATACGGTCCATATTATAATAAACCACCGAATGTACTGGGTTGGATTTCCAGGTAGGATTTAAAAGTAACTCAACGATTGCAAATCGTTACATCGTGGATTCCCAAAAGTAATTAGCTTAGGATAAGATAGAATAATTTTAATTACTTCTGAAATTAAGTTATTATATTTTCAGTTATTTTTATATCACGTATTGTATTTTTCCTTTAAATCGTTTAATTTTTAGTTCTTTTGTAATTAGATTTTTAATTGTAATTCTTTGTTCGTGAGTTTGTCTAATTAGGAAGCATTTTAATTAACAAAAGCTTTAAAACAGGTCAAGCAAAATTAGGTTACCTTATATTAAACTGCTAACAGTATAATATGTTCTTTCATAACAGTTATTTTTGTAGAACGGAGCAGTATTTCATTGTAAGTAGTTAACATATAGGCTAATAATCGATGAACTAAAATTATGTCAATTAAATACTGAAAAATAGATTTTTGGAGAGACAAATAAATTCTCCGCTTAGAATATTACCTATATTTAAAAAAAAACAGTAAAAATATTTCTCCAATACGTAAATAGCAGTAATTGCAGAAGTCGGATGTTAAACCAAAAAAAGAAGAAATCCAATAGGTAAACTTTTACAAAATGAAGCAGATATAACTGCGAAGTTGGTATAATAATTTTGAACGGTGATCGTTCAAATTGCAATACTACCAGATTTTCCTCATACATTTGTCATTCTACATGTAAAAATAGTTTTAAAAGTTGCAGTAACTAATAAGTTAACACGTATTATTAAGATCAACAGTAGTTCTCTCCTTTGGTTATTAAATTAGTTTGTTGCAGATTCTACCCAATTTATTTTAACAGGTTATTAACAGCAATTCACACGTAAAGATCGGAGAAAATAATTACTAAATAACAAAACATACTCAACCGCCCACATTCGAACGAAATATTCGTTCAATCCAATTATACAGAGTGATTTTTTAGTCCTGTTATCCAATTGTTAATGTCTGGTAATTCTTTTCTAAGAAAGGAAATGTTTTTTGTGACACGAAGTTGGTAGCCCTACTCAACCGGTATAGATACGGCAGTGTGAGTTGGTTCTTCTTGAGCTGCATAAAATTTTGTTCCCTTTCCGGTCGTGTTACGAACAGAATGTCTTTTACCCTAGAGCAATCGCTTGTTTAAATCTGGAGGCTTATGTTCTTACTAATCGTACACGATACGGATACAATTTAAAATTTTTAGCAGCTTTCTGAACACTAAAATATGACAAACAAACTTGCGAGGAAAGTTTTCGTAACTTTTCCTTGGAGAATTGAGCAATCTTGTTTTCACATTCTCTAAAACGCCAACTGTGAAGAAAGTTGGTCGACCACTACGTTTTCTGTCGCAAACACTACCTGTCTCTCGAAATCGTTTGTGAAAGGAAATTAAATTGTAAAATAAGTCATTTCATTTTTCAGACATAAATGTTTGAGCAGTACATTTTGAAAATCCATAAGAAGTATTGGGTAATTTTGAGATGGTAAGGATAAAAACAATAATATGATATATCCTAATTCAATTTTTTTACGATGAGAAAGTCGATGTAAAATCGAATAATGGCGCCAATACATCGGTGTTCCTCTCTTTAACCAAACAATCACTGTTTGAAAAAGGAGTCCCTGGAGGAGAAAGGATAACCAAATCAATCATGGGTAACGTAACCTCATCTAGAGCATCCTGTATCCTCATTCTTCTTGTTAACCAACATACTATATATATCTATTATATATATGTAGTCATAAATCACTTCTTATTTGTCATTTCATCCTTCATACATACTATCTATCTACCGCTATATTTCGATGGCACTGGTGTGATACTCTTCCCCAACACTGTTCTACATTATATAAATAACTCATTATGCACGATACCACCCGTACTCGCAGCTAATGCTTATGTCCTTGCTGTATCATGTACATCATATTACACCGTACTTATAGTGTACATTATGTATCGGGTATCACGATACTGCACTTTGCAATGTATTTAATAATAATTACAACGGTGCTTAATGTAAGTCTGGTTACATGAGATTAAATATTGGTTAACCAGTATTCGTATGCATGATACATTACCGTTGCCACGGCTAAAATGTCTTTAGCTCATTATTCTAATGAAACTGTTTGGATTATTGATTTCATACCTCGTTTAACGAATAAATCAGGGGATATTCCATTTATAAAGTTGACGTAATCTAGATAATAAAAATATTAAAATAATTTATTCATAAATTTTTTCTGTACATTTAAAATAATTTTAATGGAACATTAAAAACATAACGTGGATAAATTTAGATGTGGTCTCTTGAACCGAATCAATAAAAAGAGTTTTTTAATACAATTAATTTTAAATAAAATGTTTCAAAATCTGGAGAACCTTGAGTAACCTGGCTCAGAAAAATTCAACACGACATGAAAGAACTCGACTTAACCATGGAAGAACGTGCTCGCCTCTCATCATGCGGTCTTGGGTTCGAATCCCATTCAGGCACGGCATTTTTTCATACGTTACAAAAATCATTTCATCCTTCACTGTCTGCATTAGCAGTAATTGCAGAACAGTCGGACGTTAAACCAAAAAAAAAACCATGGAAGACTTAACGCAACGTACACCTTGGTATAAACACCAAATGGGAAATAAAAAATTTCGATTAATCACCAAAACAGTCAAACGCACAATTGGGGTTTGTTCAGGTGAACTAAAGAAAATAAGATCTGAAAGTATGAAAAAGTTTCGCAACAGCAAGAAGAAATTGAAGAAGAACCATCCAAAATGACCAAAGTGATCCTGTGTGGTCATTACAGAAAAAAAATGTTTCGAATTGGGGGGGGGGATATATGTACCTCCTTATTTGATGGTGTATCCTACACTTCATCTGAAATACAGAAATATGTTGGAAAAAATTTACAAAAAAGTTTATTTAAAGGAAGAAAATAGCTTTTTCGTTTTATTGTAGCAAAATCTACATTCTGTTACCGTTCTTCCATTATCTTCATTTCATTATCTTCAACATCACATCTTCTTAAGTTCGTCACCGTTGGGTTTTCATTTTCATTTCCATGAAGATCATCTCCATCATAGCATGATTACGTCATCCTGGAGGATACACTACTGGGTGTGACCCCTCCTTTCACGCCTAATAATAACTCTCATCAAATCTAGTGAATGTGCTTTAATGTATAGTATAGTGTTCTAGATTTTAAAATTAAAGACAAAAAAAATCTACAATCTACTCTGTTATTAAAAAATAAGTAGATAAGTTCAGTTTACGGCGTATCTTGAATGACAAAACACTCTAGCGGAGGAACTTCGTAGATTTTATATCGTATCTCGTTACTTTAAAATAATTCATTGGGATCATCAATTTAATTTTCAAGTGTCATTTGTAATATCTAAATTAAAATGACCAAGTACGTGGTTCGCAACTTCTTTGGTGTTGTAGTTGAAAGTGTAAATCTTGTTGAATTATACGAATATTTTAAATGTTTGTGTTCAGTTTGTTATTTCACTGGATTAGTCTAGTGGTAACGTCGTTGCCTCGAGTCAGCTGTTTAAACGCTGATCTTTAGAGACGAAAGTTCCGTATTGAAATTCTATTAAGAGGTAAACGTGAAACAAGCACGTCAACCAAAAGCGAATACAGCTAAATAACAGACTGAAATAGTTGTACAGGCGGTTGTTTTATCCAAGCGGTCAAAACTACCCATGGCTTCAAAACTCTTGACGTACAAGGCGATGCTTCAACCGATCTGGATGTATGGTAATCAAATTTATGGTGCAGCAAAGCTATCAGTAAATTCACGAATACAACGTTTTTAAAGTAAATTCTTACGAATGATTACTAATTGCCCGAGTTACGTATCCAATAGAACACTACACGATGACTTACGCGTTCCTTACGTCAACAAGACATATCTAAAACTGTACCGCAGGTTCAGAGACAAACTTCAGAATCATAACAATTCCTTAATATACAATATGAATTCTGCGGACCTACCAGGAATCGCACAAAGACGACTGAAACGCCTATGGAGTAGAGACATGATACATTAACGTAACTGTAACATTATTACGTACACAAAAATATAATTTAAACGAACACATTTATCGTTATCTGGAGAGCCATCGCTGGGTGGTGTCCTCCTCAAAGTCATTAACGTGGATGGATTTTTTTTTTGGTAATTTAGTTGTGAACGTTTTTTCTAGTTGTTCTTCTTGTTACGGTTGCAAAATAAATAAAGTAATAAAAAAAATCCTCTTAAATGAAGTTACTTTCATACTGATCTGAATACCAAAAAATTTGTTAAACCAAAAAAAATAAAATGATCTGAATACGAGTCAGTAGTTATCGATGTACGTTAATGGTTGGAGTTCAATTAAATATCCCTGAGGAATGTTTGAGTCCGAGTCTGTACAAGACTATACCTCATTTACACGCTAACACATCATCCTCATCTCATTCAGTCATAAAGTTGATTATTGTTCTAAATTAAACAGATTGCAACGTATTAATTACAGCGTATTAAGGATAAAAGTAAGAAACGTATAATGTTTATTATGTACCACGGTGATACTCGGATTGTTCTGTGTTGATTAATATTTTCATTTTAACCTTACCAGATTTTTGAATTTTTGAATGGCTTACCGAGCCTCACAACTGATTCCCGAACCAATTTAACAAAAATTTGTTTTGTTTAATACTAGTTTATTGTTTTAATTGCGTATTGACTGTTTACCTAGCATGAGACTGAAAGCTAAAAAAACTATTCATATTTTACATCCAGCTGTTATGCACAGTATAAGTCATGCAGACGATGAAAGAATCATAGTTGAAAATAAGCGAAGAAAGAATTCCTGACAGTAAATTGAACCCGGAACCCATCGAATAGAAGCCAGTTGCGCTAATCCTCACACCAACGGGACTTGTTTATGTTTCCATAGGCGCCAGAAATATAAAGTAATTAGAAAAGTAACGGAAGTATATTTTGCTATGAGGTGTAAGTATCTAACCCAATGATTTATCATTTATTCAAAGTTTTCGTTTCAGTTAATCAACTATAATTTATGCTGATTTTTTTATTTTATCGTGCAGTTTCCACACATATAAACGGTAATTAATTATATATTTAATTCTTTACTGATATCTGTTCATAAAGAAATTATAATAAGGCTTCAAGAAACTTTTCGTGAGTTGTACCAAACTGATTTAAGTAAAAACATACACCAACATAATGAACTTTTATTATTACTATAATAAAACTTTCAATCTTGGAAATCAAAAATGTTTTACAGAAATAGAAAAAATAAGGCAGCTTTACAAAATGAAATATTATAAAAAATTGGTCCTCTTAGTGTAGTTATAAAAAATTAAAAGTAAAACCTTGATTAGAAATCAAAAAATGTTACTAAATATGTTATTAGAACATATGAGACGTAAGGGATGAAAGGATTAAACAGGGGTGTCATTTCTATCCTGAAGGGTTGATTGTGGTTACGTCTAGGGATCACAATACTTGGAAGAGACGAAGTGTATGGGGGGATGGGTGAGTAGTGAGAGAGATTTGTTCTGTTGGTGCCTCGTGTATTTCGATTCTAGGCAGGTGATGTGTACGCGTGTCCTGGTTGCGATCTCCACTAATTTATCTGATTCCAACTCAGGATTAGTTCACATTTTGCACAATTTCCCAAATTCAATTTCGCTTTCGACCTTTACTACCACCCCTTGCCTAACGCATTCGTTTCACAAAATTTATCGGAACGGTACAGCTGAGATCATAGCCAACTTATATCGAAACCAACTAACGGTAACTGTTTCTCTCGTTACGTAGCAGGACATTCGATACTAAAATCGTAATGAATAATTTCAGTAAAATCCAAAAATAAACCTGTCATATTATTTGAAAACGAAATCGATATGTTATTAATAAATAATTTGTAACAGATATGCAGGAGATTGAAATTGAAAACCATAAATTTCAATAAATTTAAGCCGGATGGATATTAAATAACAATTATTAAAATTTATTATTACCAAAACAATCATTCTGAACTTAATAGTATTATTTTCAGTTTCGAATAACTGACGTTACTGATTTTTGTTTATGTATCGTATTAGTATTACTGATAGAATATTTCAAACAATTTAAGAATATTTAATCCATGCTAAATTATATTATTTTAAGAATACATAATTTATGAATTTATTCGGGTAAAATCTCACAAAAATGTTTTCCTCGTTGTATTATATCATTCTGTACTTTTTAACAAACATAGAGTAATACTCGTATCTTCACTTGAAGAAGAGGACTCCGAGCCTACCAAGTCCTCAGTCGGTGGAGAGTCGCTAAAATCAATTAAATTACACCGGTTGAGTCACAGAATTAACAATGTAATCAGCTACAGTAGAATTTCGGTTACCCGCATTAATTGAGGCGGACCCGTTATGAATAACCCGACTTAAAACGAATATCATGGACGTAACATTGAATGAAGGTTAATGCATGAAGAACATCGTTTTGTAACTTTTTACTTAACCAGCATTCAATACTATATTTTTAATGAAAAATTAAACAATTATTTTTATTGAATATTTTTAAAAATTGGACATTTTCTTTAAATTTCCTTAAGTTTATCGTATCCAAAAGATTTTCTTTTTTTGATGTTTTAACACTGTGGTTCTTAATGTTTATCTTTTTTCAATCAGTTACGGATAAAACACCAACCCCCAAGATCGGTGGCAACAGTGAGCAACAATACATCCTTTTTAATTATTTCTAGGGATTTAAGTTTTTAATCGTTTTCCAAAACAATACTATTACGTTTACACGATATTTTGCTTAATAGAAACAAAACACCATACCATTAATTTATTAATAGTCAATCGTTTTCGGTAATCTCGGTTCGTTTAAACGGAATTCTACTGTATTGGTCCACCACAAACTAATACTATTAGTTACATCAGTCTCTCCTAGATACCAGGAAAAATGCAGTATGCGTGATCGTCTTCAACAAATTTAATAAAATAAATAAATTTCTAGTATGAATTTAGTAAACCAATGTTTAGAAATTTTTTCTTATAAGATTTAGCAAAAATTGTCATCTAACGATAAACTATTTATTTGTCGACGTACAAATTTATTTGCAATTTTTAAAAATTGTACTAATAAAAAATGTCAAAAGTTGAAAACTTCTGTTAGTTTTAACAAAGTATACTTCACACAAATTCAAAACTTTGTGAGTAATGTTTTGAGTTTATACATAAAATATATAAATTACTTAAAATAAATCAGTTTTCAATGGATCATTTCATCAGTCAGGATAAATACATTACATTATTGACTTAGCTAATGAAAGAAATACTAATGATTGGATTCAGAGTTGTAGTATTTTCTAAATAATAAATAAGTTATTGGGTTAAATTTTAATATACGTTTAATTCAAGGACTGCATTTAAAAAACGTAGGGTTTAATGCACTATTTTTACAGCAAGTAGTCATTAAGTAAATGTCAGATTAAATTATCAGTACTTTTCCGCTACCTGCATTTTACTTCTAATGCATAGACTATGGGTTTTCTGTTTGATAAAGTATTCCTTATATTTTTATACTCAAGAGATTGGATATTAAAGTTACTTACTTTCAGTTAAAAAAATGGTTAAAAGATTACTATTAACACGACCGACTTGAGAACCAACTTACTTCTAGTTTTAAAAACGGCTTAACAATGAATTTAATTTTTTTCGGATAAAGAATTATTTACAATCAGTTTAATGAAACAAATTAGTAAGTATAAAGATAAAAAGAATATCTTCAAAAAGACAGCATTCAGCAGCGTTGCGTCCGTATGAGTTTTTAATATTGCAGGTGATTTGGGATTGAGTTATGCTTACAATCTACATTTAACCCGACGTTGGTTTAAGGTTAGTTTCCTCATGGATTCTAATGGTTTTAAATTTTTCGTTAACGTGGAGAAATATGTACTTTTTAGTTTCATTATGAGTAGATGGAATGAAAATGTAACGCAAATATAAATCTCGACTCTACCAAATAAAACCTTTATTTGACAGACGCTCAAAATTACTCATGAAACACAAACCTAATTTACAAATCAATCATATGCCCAAGCTGGACCTGTGGAGGTCAACTATGAGGTCTGCAAAACTATCACACACAAAACATTTCCAAGCAGTTCAAAATAAAATTATCGAACGAAAACACACTGTCCCTTTTACGTAACTGACGAAACGCTTAGCAACGACTTGAACGTCCCACTCGTCTCGTCAATAGCACAACAATTTTATAATTCAAAGCATTCAAAATTTGACACACACAACAACCCGGTCGTACAAAATATGCTCTTGCGATTCATTCTGGATAACCCCGCGAGAAGACTCAAATGCCAATGGCCAAGAGACCATCCTAGGGTAAATTATTGACGGAGCTACAGTGTTGACTGATGGCTCAAGTAAAATTATGCAAATGTAGATTATAATGAAATATAAAATATAATATTTTACTACGCCGACCGCATTGGAGTAGTTGGTAACGTGCTCGCCTCTCATCATGCGGTCGTGGGTTCGAATCCCACTCAGGCATGACATATTTTCATACGTTACGAAAAATCTTTTCATCCTTCATTGTAAAAAGTTGCACCTCAACGTCGTCGCTAATTACCGTTGCAGTTAAAAAAAAAATTAATAAATATGAAATTGTGCTAAAGTTTATTTACTTATTGTTCATTTAAATAGATTGTAAGCAAAAAATAAAAACATAATTATAAAGATTTTATGAAATTTTTAACATTAATTTTATTGAAGAGTAAGAGTCAATTCAAGGTCTATTTTAATAGCGAATTGACATATACGTATATTTTATTTTTAATGCAATTTTGTCTACCGTAAATATGACTCCATGGTAAAGTACTTCTTCATTAGACACTTTTCAAAATGCATGGCGCATTAGTAGAAGTTATTTAAATTGGAACATCTGTAATATTATTTTGATACCTGTAACAACCTTTTACCTGTGTTTTACCTGTGTTACCTGTGTTTTGATATTTGTGTGTTGATTATTTTGAAATGTGTAACAGTTTCATCTATTAGTTCCAAACTGACTTTATTGTCACCTTGTAGTGTATAACTTTATATTCCAGTAACAACTATAATCGGCTACCAACATAGCTGTTGTAATTTAAGTACAAGTTTCTTCCGTTTGGTCCATATATGTTTTCTCCAAGTCAATCGTCTGTCTAGATACATGCCTAGGTATCTTACCTCTTCAGAATGTGGAATGATGTCATTACTAATGTTACTAGTGAACATGTTTATTCAGCAATGAAGGTTATATGTGTAGACTTCTCGTTTACTTTAATCCTTTATTTTTAGCACCAGTCTCGAATCTCCATATGACCGGCTCTATGCTTTACTAGTAGTAGATGATGTATGCTACTGCTACCATGGATTGAACAACGCTTGGAGTATACATTTAATCCGGTATTGTGACGTTCAAAGACGTTTTCTAAAACTTTGAAGATGCTAATAACCTTAACAGAGCGGTTAGCAGTTTAGAAAAATGAAAGTAAATTTCACAATGTAACTTCAATTCCATAAATGTTGAACATCTGATTTAAGAAGATTATGCTAAACAATACGAGATATCTAAAAGTTGAACAACTTCAGATTGATTTACTTTGACGAGATCTGATATTTTACGTTTTGTTTCAAATCAG
This sequence comes from Catonia carolina, assembly GCA_035578175.1. Classification (NCBI taxonomy): domain Eukaryota; kingdom Metazoa; phylum Arthropoda; class Insecta; order Hemiptera; family Achilidae; genus Catonia; species Catonia carolina. The sequence continues at coordinate 92,374,562 of JAQMRL010000002.1, forward strand.
CAAAAAGTATGATTTAAAAAAGTACTTTACGTCATACGGGATCCGATAACACTAGAGTACGAACTAATAAAATTACCTCATGCACTTACGAAGTATTAAGTTCTTATAAATCAGCTCTAAGTCATTACCACGTTTAGACTGATAAATGACTGGAGGTCATTTTTACATTGAGGAAAAAAGTAAAATTAAGCAATCTGCGGCAAGTTAGTTCAAAATTCAAGCAGTATACAGGCGGAACTACACAAACATGTGCAAAACACTGACACTGGTAGGATGAGAATTGGTTGAAAGGGTCGGGTGAGGGAGAGGGGATATTTCATCCATCATCTTAATCATCTCTCATCACGACATTTTCTTGAGTTGGTACTTCAGTGTAATTCACAAAAACGATACCAGCTGGATGTTAAAATTGAAAACCTTTCGTCTACTCATCTCTTTTTACTGTATTGTGTACAACAAACTTCTTGTCGACAAGCGGAGAGATAGCCATATTTTTGTTATAACTTAAAAAAATTCTTAAATGATCTGTACGAAATTTACAAACCTTTTTAACAATCAACTTAACTTTATATTAAAAAACTTTGTTTTAATTTTATCAGTATAATTAAAATATTTAAAATTTATATATTATATATCAGAAGTCACGAGATTGCCTTTTGCGTATGGGTTGGCTGTAAGGAAGAGAAGTGAAAATTTGACAGTGCTGCCAACCTCAACAGTGAGACACTACTCGTAGATTTCACTACCGTGCAGTTTCTACATACCTTGTGTAAGCTGTGGTTTATTCCGAGAAATCGTTTTTTTCATAAACCTTATAAGAAATAAATGTGACTTGTAATATTGCCGTTAGCAATGACTAGAAATGTTTGATTTACTGTAGTTACTAGCTACCTTATTTCATTGGAACTAAATATCCTATGAATGAATCGCCTTCTTTCCTATCGCTGTCACCAGCGTCTTCAATATCAGTTTTACTCGTATCTACCTAACTGTTTCCTTTTTTTACACGGTGTCAACAAAACTGTTGAAGAATAGCTTCTTCACGTCTTTAATTTCCTTCCTTATTTTTCGAATTGTGGAAAGAGAAACATAACAGTAGTTAGCCACTCGTTCATGGCTTTTGTTAAGAAGTAGGGGAAAAATTTTTTTGTTTAGCTTTAACTTCATAGCATTTTATTACACTGAATATTAGATTTCGTTCAGCACTGTGATTAGTGTGGCCACGTTTTCAAGAAACTAACATTTCTGTTTACGGTAACAAACAGTTATATTCGTACAGTTAACTTACAAAAGGTTTCGTGATGTACTGTATATGCTCTGGGTATAGTATAAATTGTTATGTTTGTTGTACTGAAATTAAAGCAGTCGCGCATGCGCACAGATGCTTTTCCCCCTTTACTCCTCGTTGCAAACAAGGGCAAACTCGTGACTCAAGTAACTTTAAAATAATATTAATAATAATAATAATAATAATAATAATAATAATAATAATAATAATAATATTAATAATAATAATAATAATAATAATAATTATTAATAATAATATTTCCTCTGTTATAATATCCTTTTCTATAAATCATTATTATAATAACAATAATTATTGATATGTAATGTGGCCAAAGGTTCATTGTTGATCTGATCGAAACCAAAACAACAATTTTAGCGTTTGTAATTATATTAGTCTAATGTTTAATTTATTGACACTTTATTCATAAAAAACATAGTATTTGGGAGAGTAAAAATATTCAGTGCGAGGGAGCAAATATTTCAAGTAGTACATCCCGGCTGAAAATTGAATATTAGTAAAATAAATAAACATCCTTACGTGTAGAGATTATACTATAAAGATTATAATTTAAAAGAAATTTGATAAAACCCCAATGAATTGAAAAAAATTGTAAACTCCTAAATTATCTAAACGCGTTAAATCGTGGGGGTTTGAGAGTTGATCAAATCCCACTTAAAACGAAATGCTAATTCACCACTTTAATTAGTACTACAATAATTTAGTTCTTGTTATTTTTGCGTGCCCTATATTTCTTCTTTCTCCGTGAGTAGGCTGCTATACAGTCTCTACAAAATTTCTCCTATCTCTATTCTTGTGTTATTATTTTAGAATCCCTTGCATTCAATCATTTTTTGAAATAAGTAATCATGAATCGAAACTTAGTTTGTTCCATTACATTATCTCGGTACTCTCTAGTATTCTCAGTGTTCATTCTGACTTCTTTAAACCACTTATTTTTGCAGTGTCTTAAATTCTATTTTGTCAACCATTCTATACAGATACGTTTTTACATACAGAAAAACAATATTTATTATTTTACTTCAGATTCTTCTAGTTCTTGTATTCTGTCAGAAAATATATTAACAGTGACAGCATTCTTTTGTAAAAGTTAGAATAAGACTGCACGATGAATAAGAAAAATAATTTTGATTGATGAACTTAATTTATTCTTTACAACCAATTTCACAAATTACTGGAATTAACACATAATGGTTTCATAAAAATTTGTAATATAAGTCAAGTATAAGGTTATACCTGGAGTACTATCTTCATATTTATCGTTTATTGTTACATAACACATGCTACTTCTACCATAGCAACATTATAAACAAAGTGTTGTTGATTCAAACTTTACGACGTCGCCACCTGAAAAGTAACACAACGATACTTGAATTCAATTATATCATTTATTTACTTCAAAGAATCTCGTTACAACTTCTACCAATTTTCAATTTCAATTTTTTTCAGAATTACTAAAATCTTCGTAAAGAAATATTAATCTGTCCGTTAGAACTCCGCATTTAAAGACAAAGAGAATATCCTTTTAAAATACGAGTACATTGAACCAGATTTTGCATTTTATACGTAATGATATGAATGCGTATCAGTTAACCGCTTATAAACTTTTATGTATTATTTTCTCATACTTTTAAGCTGTAGTAATGATAGTGGTTATGTCTGGAGAACTTATTCAGCCTATAAATCGTAATTTATTATGAATTATCATTAATCATTTTAATAACTCGATGTAAAAAAATGGTCTAAAATATTGAGAAATTAAATCAATTTTATGATCAAATATAACTAAATTAACAATGGAGTTGTCCTATGAAATTTTTAATTTATTCATCATTTCTGTACTTGTAAATAATTATAGTATTAATATATCATATTTATGTAGCCGGTAATAATTTATACAATTTATTGAATTATTATTATTATGTGATCATGCGTTTATAATATTTAATAGTTTTATTAGAATTTCCTGCTGTTGTTAACAATCGGTTCTCACACTTCTTTGTACTTGTCGGTTTAGGTCATCAGCCGAAAGGCTGGTTTGAATCTCTAGAGGTTTTTTAAGTAAAACAAGGAGAAGGTAGTTCACCTTTTCCTTCCTCACCGAGTTGAAAAGTATCCTTATCAGCATACCAGGCCCTCTGAAAAATCACATATTTTCTGTCCGGTAAATGGCATCTTCACTTCATTCACCACAGGGTCTGGGTGTATAATGAAATTCATCACTTTCAGAGGAGATAACTCTAACTAATTTCTTTTTCACATCCACCTCGTCTGTTCTTAAAATGATCCAGTCATTTAATTGGCTGACCATGTGATAAGAAACAGAACTTTTTTTGTAGTCCTGGAACTAACAAATTGAGTGAAAATAATTTAACTCTCCACCTGTCTGTTATAAACTTTGTACTTATCTACAAGGATGTACTGCAGGTTTGTGTTTATGTATTAGAGAGTTTTGAAAAACAATGTTTACTTATCATTTCACAAAATATAAAAACATAATGATTTACACCAGTTTTGTTTTAAGTGTTATATTTCTTTTATTTCGAAAAGGGTGATATTTGTAAATGATAGAAAACGCCTCTGGTGGAATACTTTAATTTAGAAGTGTGGTCAGTCCAGTTTAATGACAGAGTATTGTTTTTGGTTTTGCGTTTGGGTTTAGTCTTACTTCCAATTATTTAACATGTTTGGTTGACGGCCCACAGTTAGTTAGTGATTCCATTTCGCTGATGTTTTGATTAGAGTTTGAGTTAAAAGTCAGGTTTGATTCTGTAGCCTGTGCTCTGTGAAACCGTAAAACTGACCGGGGCGGTTCTAGTCTGCCACGCGAATTTATTTATCGAACGTCGCCTAGTTTAATTACTTGATTGTCGGTGTCACGGAGAGGACCTAAAATTTGCATAAAGCAGGTAAACCCCACCCCTTCTTTTAACCGACTGCTTCGTCCTTTCCATGTTATAGACTATAAATAATTTAGACTACCTAGTTTAGCTACCGGTACGATACAATTTATACAAAGCCAACGAACTTTTCCAAGTTTAGCTACCTAATATACTTCACCCTTCTTAGAAATCTTTCTCTCTTTCACCGTCTTAATTACTGTCAATTACATTTTAACAAACGAGATAAAAAGACTAACAAAAACGGTGATGAATAAAGTTAAATTATTCGATAAAATTCACTAGATTTATTTACTGCTTCCGGTAACCCGTTACTTTTAACTTAACAATCAGGTGTCGCTTAACTCAATAAAATTTAACTTTAAAACTTAGTTCAGAAATCGTTTAACTCTTTTTCCTTTCATCCAAGGCAAGAGAAAAGAACACCTTGTTCAATAAATAAGTCAAAGATTACATTTTACCCGCCTCATTTTTCCTATCATTATACAATTATCGCTAACTTCATTTTTATACTTGATAATCAAAACAAAGAGTTTACGAGCACGATAGCTTGTTGTAAAGACGGGAAGTCCTTTTGATCGTTGTAAATAAATTTCTAATATGGTATTATAAATATTTATAAAATTACAATAAATTGTAATTTTCACACAAAAGAAACTCCTCTTAACGTAATAAATAAAATTTATTTAAACTACATTACATAATTCGATAATTATAATGATTAGAGGATTCAAATTCCTCTGTATGTTTTGACAAAGGCCCATCACAGGTAACCATTTTTAAATGTAATAAGTTACTTAAATTATTATAATACGACACGTTACTGGTAATCTAAATTTATATTAGTGCTGATAACATGTATTTAAACGATTTATTCTCCGGTTAATATTACCGATTTTGTAAAGTATTATATTGTCAGATGTAAAGTTAGTGGGTAATAACGGTGTTAAATAACGTACGCTTACAAATTTTTTCTTTTACTTTTTTAAACTAGCCATTGGCTACTAAAAATATGCACTATTTTTTGCATTAAAATTATCGAATTTAGCGGTTGCAGATACTCATACAGTAGTAAACAAAAATAATATTTAGTAACCCAAACATCTCCCAAAAGTAAAAACTAAAATAAAATCAACGATGGAAAAGGAAAGATCTATACATAATCTGACACCAAAAATACTGCCTTTTTGTACTCAAAATGTGTTCGCAATGAAACGTATCTCAACTACCATGAAAAAGATAAGTATTAATATTTCACAAACTAAGGACTTTTGATCTCTTATTTCTTCTTTCAGTAATTTAAGTTGCACCCTAATCTACAAAAAGTACCAAGATACTGGTATCCAGATGAACAGATTTGAGACAGTGGAACTACACAACAAAATCTGGAATGGCAGGCTACAAAAGACACGGACTTAAAATTTTATAAAGCAATTGGATGTTCCAATGTTGGAATTGGATTTGTTCTTTTTTCGGTGTTCCCATATTGGCTCATGGAAGTGAAATCTGGAATATGATTCACAAATGAAATCAGAGAGGAGGTAGCAGAAATGAGATTCCTTTGTGCTGCCAATGGTTGTCCTAGACTAGGGCGGCTTCGGAATGAAAATATTCGGGCAGAAAGTCCAAACACTGAATACTTAAGTCAGTGAGTACTTGAGAAGATGTAGGGATCATATTTAACGGACGCTCACAGAAATAATTACCTTCAAAGCGAAGGAGTTACACTCCTAAGAGGAGTAGGTGTGTGGGTAGGCCTTGGAGAAAATGGTCAAAGTTGGTTTTATGAGTAGTGTGAATTGGAAGAGGATTTTTGACGATCTGTGATGGAAGAAGAAGAAATAGGGTAAAACTAATAAAATGTATTTAGTGATAATTTAAGGTAATCGAGATAAACAAATATAACATTTTTTTTTAACCTAAGATTTAAAACTTAAAAACACCTCATCCATTCTTTCCTTTCATATCATTGAAGAACATTTTGTACACAAATTTGTTACATTCAATTTGGGCATACAAACTTCGAGTCTTATTTGTCTTACTTATTTAGTTACTTATTTGTTTAACTTTTGCCAGTAAATTTTTACATTAATAAAATTCAGGTCATCCAATCAAAACTTTTGAGGATCACCTCTGCAGGTCAATTTTACGTGTCAAACATAACAATAAAACATGATCTGAAGATGGCTCTTGTGAAGAACACAGCCAAAAATAAATACAGAACCGTTTCAAAAATTTCACAGAAACCTAAATGAATTTGTTTAAAATTGTTCAGTAAGACCGTTTCCAAATTTACGACGACTGTGGAAAACGCCAAGTACAGACTGTTAGCTTTCTCATCTTCAATACCACCTTCATTACTTCTTAAAGCAAAGTGACATTTAAAGTGTTGTCCAAGTGCACAGTGATAAGATTAAAGACAAAAAACCGTTGTTAGATTAAAAGTTAAAAAATCAGAACACTGATTGACTTTTCTAATTTTTTTCACGTCACGGAACATTAAGAAGGAACACATGAATTTACAGTTAATCCAAAACCAAAAATATCCTTTTATGTTAGTGAAAAACCCGGTATTTTTTACAATTTTTTTAGAATAAAACAGAGTGATACATATCCTGTGATTTCTGGATCTTGATTTTGCTAATGCGCTAAAGTAATGTATTAAGATTTAAAAGACTTTATTAAGATTTCTTCTTAAAACCTCTGCAGGTTACAGGGCTTACACTCATTCTAAAGTGAATGCAGAAAAAGCCTCTTAAGTATATTAGTTTTCTTCATACGCCCAATATTCTGACTGCTGTTGACGCACCTTTACTTAAGGAAATTAAATCTGCGAAACTTAACTCGCAATTACTTTAATTTACTTAATGTTTACTGCTTTCATACAATCATCTAGATATGCGTATTGTATCAATTGTTTTTATTCTTAACTGGTCGTTTCATGTTCAGCTTCGAGTTTCAAATTGGAAGGTCTATTTTTGAAAGTTTTCTGGTAAAGAATGTGGAAATCTGATTTATTTTCGGGTCAAATTTTATGTAAAATAAAATAGAAAGGGGCAAATATTTTCAATTATTTTTATTTGACTTTTGAGGTAGCTGTGAATTAGATTAGTCAAGAATTAATGAGATAATATCAAGTAAATTTTAAAATCCTGTAAATAATTTTTTTAACCTTACACCTTCGGCAATTTCCAAAAAAAAAATTATGTAATTATTTTATTATTTTTTCCAGTTTATTTTATTTTTTTAATTAATGTATTCATATTCTAAGGTTTTTGTCTTATCACTACAACCATGGGTTTCTTTTAAAAAGCATTCTTTTCATGTGAGCGTACTCATATTTTCATGCTCTCCATCATGATTCAGGCATACTACAGTAAAAGAAAAATAATTGTACGTAAAAGTACAAAGTAAATTTTTTCAGGAATATTGGATATTCATACTAATCATTTGTCTAACTATCTTTTCGATGATAGTGTAGAAGATTAAAGATTTGAACGGGCCAAAATATTAGATATTCCTTTTCGGTTCACCTTAATTAAGATTTCAAGTCATTTTCTCGAAACCAAATAAAATAACAATGGTCGCCTCTGTAACATAATGGTAGCGCGTTACCCTATAAAGTGGAAGTCCCGGTTTCATTTCCCGGCAAAGGTCTAAAAATTGTCACAAATCCAAAACCCACTGTTACATAACCTACCGTACTCGCTAATAACCAAGCTATTGATGCGACTTTTAAATTAAACTAAAAAAATTCAAATAAAAACTAAGTAAATCTTAATTTGCTTAAAATTACTATAAAGATAACAATACAAAATAAAAGAAAGCCTTTATCATTCGCAATAATCAGAAGATTATACGAAAGCAACCCTGATCAATGCTTTATCTTCAAGATAGATCATACATAAACTCATAATTCATGAAAATATCTATAAAATAAGTAAAATTACGTGTATGCTGTAACTATTCTAGTAGGTCTTATTGTTGCCCTGAAACTGCCATAAAGATTGTTTTAACTTTTATTAAATCATTACTTTTAAAATAGAAGTTGTCTAAGTTGAACTCAATGTATTTTTGACCATAATTTTTTTATTCTAAACAGACTATCTAAAACCATAAAAATGACAAAAGTTAATATATTTTGATGAACTAAAACTTTTATTTTCTTTTTTAACGGATAATATACTGGTTAATGTATAAATTTGTAAATTTATTTAGTCCTACAAAAGTATCTCTTGGAAATATATTTATTCAAATAGGGGAATAGTACCATTATAAAAAATTTATTGCTGTTTCCCCTTTGTTTACGGAAACATTTCCAGCATCCCCTAATATATTTACTACATGTACTGCAGTTAGTGTGTTATTTGACAACTACAGTTAAATATATTTTTAATGTTGTTGTACTGCATTAGAAACTGTAAGTAATATTTAGTCACTTATTTAAATTTTTAAAATATCACTTAGGCACTAAAATGTTTTATATGAATATTTTCTTAAACCTCTAAGCATAGATTCATTTCGTTTGGTCAGATATTAACGGTAGGCTATTTTTAAGCAGTTTCTTCCTTATGTTACTCAGCTATCTAATTTAATTGTTAATTTATTTAATTTGTTAAAATTCATTCAAAACAATTTATTAGGTACTTTTAAGTACATGTTCTTTTTACTTCATACAAAATTCTGTCGTCCAGCGTAACCTCAACATAAACACAGAATACACAACCATTAAAAAATTACACACTCATTTTTATTAAAAATGTATCACATATATCCAGAAACGAGAACATTGTCAGAACTACACGTACCACAAAATTCTAAAAGAATATAAAAAAGAGCTGGAATAGGTTTCTTGTAAGAAACACTAACGAGGGCTTGTCACTGGAAGAATCACTCAATCAAGACAAAGGCACTCATATTTCACACAAAGACAAAGGCAATCAGGACTATTCACATTTATCTTCTTCTTCTGCCTTTCAAGGATTAGGCATCACTGCATGTTCCGAACCTCTCAAATCCGCCTATATCTTTCTCGGGCGTCCTCGTTCTCTCCTGCCCTCCGGCCTATAGCCCAGTGTCTGTTTAGATATCCTATCCTACCTCATTCTGTTCACATGCTCTAACCACTGCATTCTGTTCTGAGATACCTTGTCGTTTATAGAAAAGATGTTGAGTTCTTTTCTTATCTCAGTATTCCTGTAACGATCTTCTCTCGCTACGTATACGTATGTTGAAGAAATTTCATTTCAGATGCTTGCAATCTACTCTCCTCTCGCTTTGATAGCACCCAAGTTTTATTGCCATAGAGTACGGTGGGCACTGCTATTGTTTTATAAAATCTCACTCTCGTAGTTTTGCTGATGCTATTTTTTAAGGTGCAGTGGATAGTTACGCATATTTGCTGGAATCGGTGCATCTTATTGTAAGCATCTTTATCCTGTTGGTATGTAATGTTGCAAGCTAGATTCTGAAAGTGGGATATCTGTTACAAAATATTATTATCTATAACAATTTTGCTTCTGACTGGCTCCTTCCCCCTGAATACCATTACCTTTGTCTTCTTCATCGAAACTGTCAACTTATATTCTTTGCTGAATTTGTTTAGCATAAAGAGTGCTCTCTGCAGGTCATCCTTATTCAACGCCTCCAAAGGCGAACCTGGAAGACATTCCTAACGGCAGAGGAGGCGGAAGAGCCTAGAGCGGCATCTCGAAGGAACTGTCCTGCAGGCTCATGTGTAGTGATGTGGCTATCCCACTTATGAGCTTAATCGGCGCAGCGGTCGTAACACGACCAGAGGATTTGCTTAACTACTGGAAAAACTCATGATTCCCTCAGATTATGAACCGGGATTTACGGATAATTTAATCAGGTTTCACACTTATATTTACATAAATATTGTTGGTTGTATTAACTGCAGTTGTAGTTGCTTCTGAATAAAGACAAAAAACATTAAAATGCTACTAAAATAATTTCTTTAAGAATTTTCTCAGGATGTAGGCCTACGAGTGTTGACAAAGGAATAAAACTTACATCAAATTTCTGGTGAAATAAAATAAATTTAGCAGCAGCAGCAAGTGCCTTAACAAAATATTGAAATAATAATCTAAAAACAAATCATGAAGTAGATATTTTGTTTGAACAATTTAATATTTTACAAAACCGATTTCAGTTTTAGTTTCTTATAAATGTACCATGGATAAAGATGAATACAAAAATGAATTTTACTATTTCAGCACTAAAAACATAACAGATAAACAATACAAACTTCGTAGAACTAAGAGTAAATAACCTACAAAATGTATGTTATCGACTTACAACAAACGTCCTATTTATTAAAATACACATTCTTAAAAAAACATAAGAGTATTACATAAAATTGGTAAAACATTAACAACAGGAACAGTAAACAAGGGAAACAAAATTTACTGCTAAGTATTTTTATATTTTTAAAAAGTAAAATGGTTTTTATTTGGCGTGGAGTGGAAGGACTGCGCATCGTTATAAACCCTACCACACTTCATACTACGTGAGGTTATGTCACGTCTTCGCCGTGTGCGCGGTAGGAGAAGTCAAGACCACTGCGCACAACGTTGTCATCAACCTGTTTGCCAATCTTCAGCCAAAAATAGAGTTAGTGGAAGTTAATCAAGTTTGTTAAACTTTTATAACTGATTTAAAAAGTTTTATATAAAGATTTTTCTTCTTCATCCAATCAAGGATTAGGCTTCCGCCTATTCCGACTCACAACAGTTACAAACTATTGAATTATTATCATTACGGGAACTATTGAAACCAACTCTTTAGGAATCGGGAACTAGTAGGCCTAATTGATATAGAACAGTAATAATTTCTCTGGCAAAATAAAAGCGTTGACTATATTCTATACTCTATTCGTCGTAAGAAAGATAAGTCGAGTAAACACAATGCATCTAGTAGTGCGTTTAGATACGACACACTATAACCCAACGTACTAAAGACTCCAGATGAGATATAGCCAATGACGGCAAAGGTCGGGTGTGAGGTTTCCTCTTCGCTAAGACACACTCTGTTCACCGAACTCTAGCTGACTTTTTGTTAGGCTGTCATCCACAGCGGGACCACAACGTGACGAAGCAGGATAATGATTATCGAAAGTCAATTAGCACTGTGCTGTGATCTAGGTTACTATGCTCCGCCTTCATCTGCAGTCTCTATTTCGTAAAGGTATAATGACCGAGCCAAGTCGTCTCCAACTAACGGACGGTTATGAATCAGATGCGCCAAATAGTGCCCAACGATTCATTTGTTTTCTTCTCTAATAACAACACGATCACATCCGTTTATTTTCAGTTGTTCGTTAATATTGTCCAAACGTTGACCTTGGTTCGTTCCGTATGTGGAAATCGATTGTTAATTTTTTATGGAGTGCAAATGCGTGTGTGCTTTTATTTTACAAAAATCTTATAAAATCCTTTTTTTGTGGAATTGTAATGGCTGACGTATCAGAATCTTCTCTCACGAAAAAGGAAAGTATTTAAAAATTAGCGAAAAGGCAATCGTGTTAAATTAGTTGTTAGAAGAAAATTTGAAACTTGTAGCGGAAGTGATAAAAATTACTTCTGAACTTATTGGGGTATCAGTGAGTAGTATAAATAAATGAGAACTCAGAAGAGAAGAACTGGAAACATACAAACGCCTATTACAACATCTGATGTATAATTCCGTATATGGCTAAAAGCGCGTATAAGTTACATTGTGATGTTTTCATTAAAAGTGTCGCATATTTTTCTGAGTCACCCGGTGTAGCACTTTATTCCATAACCACTATTTGTTTACTCAGCATATCTTTCTTACGATGAACCGAGTATAGAGGAGTTTAATCATAAAAAAGTACCTACATACAAATGTAATTTGCTGTAAAACAACAATACATTAGTAAATTGTATACAAGGTGATAGAAATAGGCTAAGAAGATACCGAGTAATTTATCTACATACTTGGTATCGCTGTTTGTATCAGATACAAAGGATATATCTGATACGACTCACCCAATCACTGGAAGACAATTGGTAGTTACATTTCTTTTACAAGTTCTTAGGTTATCACAGAAATTAGAAACTCAAAAAGAAATTCGTTGAGTGTTTCTTGTACTAACCAGATTATTATTTTTTTCATACTAAATTTAGTGTGAAAAATTAATTATCTACTAACATGGCAAAACCATTAATACAATTTGATGATCAACTCGGATAATCAGGAAGTCTAGACGAACAGGATTCAGTTAAACGGGTAATTGTTATAAGAAACAATTTTTGTGGTACACTTAAATAAATTAAAAACAATCAATTAGAACTGAATCTCTGAAATAAAATAATTAATATTTATTAGTTAATGTAAAAAACGAGGACTTTCTATTTAATTAAACTGTCAATTTCTTTTTATATAATAATGCATGATAAATTTTATTCAATTAAGACTTCAGTTAATGTTGTTATTAAACAGATTAAACTCACAAAAGAGACAATACAGAATTGCAAGTGATCAATTTCACTCCGGCAAATACAAACTGATGATATAGTTTAGATAATAGATTTGTCACTGGCAGATAGGACACAATGTCCATCGGTTTAATGAACTATACAAAGGTGCTATTACTACTAGTATCACTGCTGTTAGTACTACAGCTGTGTAAATTGATTGCTCTATTGAGTGAATAAGTGGTCGGCAGGGACGCTGGAACAATTAGTACCTCTGCAGGGGCTATTTCATCTGTTAAAATTATCGTGTATCTGTTTAAAACTACTTCTGCAACTCACCTATTACTGTCCGTTTCTAATAACCACCGGTAATAATGTTTTCAATAAACATTTAGTTATGTGCGTACTTTATTTATTCAATTATATTGATTAAATAATGTTAATTCAGTACCTTCTGTGTTTTAGGTAAAAATAATTATTGATGATTCGTTCTTGATAAACTATTCGTATAATATTTCTTACGACCGACCGCTCCTCTAATTATAAATAATTTATTACGTTAGCATATTGATCAATTATAATAAAACAAGGTAAAATTAAAATGGATTAATAAAAAAATAGTAAATTGTATCTTGTTTCTTCATAAATTTCTTTTAGTACCTATATTAAGATATGTATATATTTATATATATATATATTTTATATAATAATAAATCATATGACAAATATAATTCTCAGGGCATTTATAAAATCAATTGTAGTGACTGTAATTTTTTTACATTGGAAAAATTAATAGATCGTTTACAAAACGATTTGCTGAGCATTATACTGCTTTTTTGAAAAAGAATGTTAAAATTCTAATGTGGCAGTACATCTGCTACCGAAAGGGAATAAATAAGCAGTCACGTAAATAATTTAGAAATTTTAGAAATATGTTTCGTTAGTAACAAATTAAGGCAGCTGGAAAAATATTATATTTATTAATTTAAAAATTAAAAAGAAAATTTAATGAACAGTCAGACAGACGTTGATAACGACAAATTATTTCAAATTGTTACAAAGTCGCGATAAGAAATAAAACAGGAACAAATCCATCGTCATTCTTCTGAATAATCGCGCGCGGCATGGTTGGTACAATAATTAAATAACTGACGTATTTAATTGACCGAATATTGACCGTGAATAATTGACCGTATTTGTTTCAAACGTTTTGTTTTAAATGTGTTTGTGTTTAGTTATAAGTTCTGAGGATGTCTCTGAGGTGAGTGTTGTATTTAATTAGTTTTGTTTTGGCTGTTGATTATATATCAATTATATATATATATATATATATATATATATATATATATATATAGTTCTGTCATGGGACACTTGGTGGCTTAGCCGTGGAAAAAATTACTACTCTAGTTGTACGTATAACAATTGTTGATCAGGTCCTACTTACTGGCTCATCTATATAATTTTGGTGTCTTGCTGGCTCCGGTAAAAATATACGTAGATATACGCCTCTACTGTATATAATTTAGGCGCGAAATCTTAGGCGAGAGAACTAACTTTGAGGTTAGGAACAAAGTAAAGAGGTTATGTCTGCTTATAATCCACCCGCCATTTCCAACAGGCGCGAGAATCATAGAACAAAAACAAGTGAGGTTAGGAACGATCTTTGCAGGTTATGTTTTTAGCCATCTCGAAGACATAATTATATTATTATTATTATTATTATTATTTATTTTAATAATTTTATAATTATTTATTATTTATAATTATTTAATAAATTATTTAATCATTTATTATTTTCATAATTATTTAAATTGTTTAATTTAATTATTATTTTATCTCCTAGGATTACTTGTATTACACAATGCGTATTATTTCATGTTACAAGTGATTTTACTAACAGTAATACCTATTAATGGTGTTGGTAGGAAAATGTGTACATTACTTATGAGTTTTTCTTTTGCTACTTCGTTACTTAAATTAAATTAAAACCGAAATTGCTTGCTAAATTTCTACGTAATGTCTATTTCTACAGTGATGAAGTATTTTACTAAATTTCGATGGGTCTACATTGTAACCAGTATTTGACTAAAGTTAGACGATAAATAAAACGTATTCGATTAGCTATGTGAAATCCTCTAGAAATTATTTTGTTTGCATTTGATGTTACAAAACACTGAATAAAGGCCTATTGCAAGGTTTGAACGACTGGCAGCACAAATTAAATCGCTTAGACATGTAGTCAGAAACGAATCTCACAAACTGAGAGATCCATTCTTTATGGAAATAAATAAATTTTTAGATAATAACGTAACGAAAAGAGAAGAGGGACCGACAATAAAGTAAAAAGACGGAGGTCAGACTATCTGAAATAAGTAGCCTTAGTTTACTAACCACACGTGTCATTCCCGTTATAAAGTTGAAATACGTTTTTTTTTCGAGGTTATTGTAGTCCCTTGAGAGAATTCATAGTCCCTCGATTTCATATAATTTCATATACCGTGTCCTGAAGTAAACCTTATGGTCTACCTCAGATAATAGCGACATCTCACTAATCAGAGTTATAGCTAATATTTATAGTTATTTTTATTTTCCAAATAATCAAATAATTTCAAGCAATTCCCTCTTACTTCAGTGTTCAGGTTTCTTAAGTAATTTTTCAATACGAAATGGTGTCAAATGATTAGATTAAATCAATAAATACAGAAAGAGTTTTTTTTATTTATAATAAGTTGTGAGCAGTAGAGTTAGTGAATTGGGTTAAAGCATACTCCATACTTTTTTACGTTTAAAACTATTCAGGTCTTTTTAAGTCTTTTTAAGTTTCAACAATTTTATGACAAACTTTTATCATCACTTTTTCCATGATTTTAGTTATGGTAACCAGCTTATAAGCCTCTAATTTTCTGGAAAAGTCGGGTCCCCCGGCTTAAATAGGGGTTTGATTTTAGCAGCTTTAACATTTTTTTATAAGAATTACGACAGTCTTAAAACAAATATTTATTATGTATGAAAGTGTTACGGAAATATACGAGGCAATCGTTTTAAGTGTTGTGTTGTCGAGCCCATCTTTGCCCGGACGGCAATTGTTCTTTAAACTATGTGTAACATTTTCAATTTGAGGGACTGGCAAGGCCGAAAAAATCATGAACCGGTTGATTATTATCTTTATCCTGCAGGCCTAATACTGATTAATCCAGATTTTGATTAGGATTTTTATCAGCATTAATTTTACCCACATTAAAGAACGTTAGTGAACGACAGAACGTCACAATTTTGTACTGCAACTTTGCATAGCCTACATACCTGTACCAACGTTAGCCAGAGGTCAACAACCCTCCATCATTGATTGATAAATGGTTCAATACCTATAGGTATTTGTAGTTGATATTCTCAAAGTTGATTCCAAGTGACTTCCTGTTAACTCTTGCGTAAGAGCTATAGAAAAAGTACACGATAAAAATCTCGCAAATTAAATATTTCTCGCGGTAAGTAATTTTTGTAGAAATTTAATTAAACATTTTAGGTATTATACAAAATCGTGCAGGTAACACTCAATGTCAGTATCGTATTGTTGTTTGGTACAACAATATTGTGCTGGCTTATGCCTTTCCCTATGAAATAGTATTTCGTTTCACTAAATTTAAGAGCAAATTCTTCGAACGGACTGCGGGCCGCAAAAAAAGAAAACAAGTCGGGAACCGCGGGTTGTGCGCCCCTAGTTAAAATATTTTAATTAGAAGAGAAAATATTTTTGGTGGAAAGTTAACGATTTTATAACTATAAAATACTATTTAAAATACTATTTAATACTATTTAAAATACTAGTTAAAATACGATTTTAACTATAAACGATTGCCTCGTATATTTCCGTAATACTTTCATACATAATAAATATTTGTTTTAAGACTGTCGTAATTCTTATAAAAAAATGTTAAAGCTGCTAAAATCAAACCCCTATTTAAGCCGGGGGACCCGACTTGTCCAGAAAATTAGAGGCTCATAAGCTGGTTAACATAACTAAAATCATGGAAAAAGTGATGAGTAGCTGTATAATTTCTGTATTTAGAAGTGGACTTCAAGTAGCTACAACAAATATTGGTAACAGTTTCCACGTCCCCGGCGGCGTGCGAGCCGTTTGATTTCTCAAACTCCGCAATTGCTGTATTATTTAAGACAACTTCTAAACGAGGAGCGATCCATTGCGATTGAGAAGTACATACAGTCATTCCCTGAAGCCCCATTGTACGGATAGTGGGTAATGGGTTTCCTGGTGTAATTTTATTTGAAAAGTAGAAGGAAACATATTTTCTGTAAAATGCAATTTTAGAACAAAGAGATCCTTCCGTAATTTTACAGTATTTTCGTTCTGCAACAATACGAAACGTTTCGGAAGTTTCGTTCAAACTTAAAATCTTTTATCTGTGTAGTTGCTGCAGTAAAACCCATTTCTACCTTGGAAGCTCAGTGAAAATGGAATTTCCGAGAAAATAATATATGTAAAATGAAATCTTGACATACAGCTAGTAAAAGTAATTAAATTTATATTAAATCAAGCCAGTGTTGAAGGTATCAATTTCAACGTAAATCGTTCAGTTATATCTCTATACTGTGATAAGAGATGTAAATTTTTCAACCTCCCAAGAATGACTAAATTTTGGTTGGTTCCACAAACTAAACCCATTAAACAAGTACACAAATACCTTATAACAATCCTTGGTTGTAGCACTTCCGTCGAATGGGAAGGAAAATAGATTTCGGTATTCATAGTAAGAGTATGTTTTAATCCAATTATAACTGTGAAAGTAATTTTAACCAGTCCAACTCACTAACACTCGCGAAAACTATCGGACAACCTTTGGCTTTGTCAACTAGAGAGAGGTCGAGGGTCCACAAGAATTAGAAATCACTTATACACATAATAAATCAAACGTAATAAAATACAAAAAACGGAAATATTCGTAACATTAGAATACCGAACCTATAGCAAGACAAACATGCACCACTATACGACCGACAACACTATATTACACCAACACGACACAGAAGGGAACTGACTTAATAAACTGAAAACTTTAATTTTTAAATGTTACAATATTTTGTAGGGAGCGAAGGTTTATTGGTTTGTTTACAACTTTATCGGGAGTTGAGCTGACAGGTGGTGGAGGGATAGTTAAAATTTATTATGCCCAAAGAGACCTTTTTTACTTAGGTCATCCAAGAACCTTACAAGAAACAAGATGTATTATAATCTTTAAAATTTTGTAAAATCTATTCTAACAAACAATATACAAATCATAAGTATGGGAACTACGTTCTAGATTTTTTTTCTGTATAAAACTATTAATTTTCGGAAGCGAGGCAACATTACTACAATTACGTACTTTACATCAAAATGTAAATGTAAATGTCATTAAAAATGTTCGTCGGAGAACGTTTTATTATTTTAAATTAATAGCATAAAAGTTGATACTATTACTCGAAATAAAACAACATTTCATTTCTTCTATTTTATTGTTTCATGTGTACGTAGTTTATCCTTGTTCATAAAAACTGAATTAGTTTTGTTGATGTAGAAGAACACTAAGAGAAACGTGATGTAAAGGACAACTTTCTATGCTAACTGAACTTACGTATTATTTTAAATAACAAATTTAAAAAAATTATTATTACGAACTAATAATTTAGTTAGCGTAGCGCTAACCACTACGCTACGGAGGTGGCCTAACCTAATTTTAATCATGAGTGAATGATGCAAAATGAAAATCAACTGTAAAACTTAAAAATAAGGATAATCAGTAATCTAAATCAGTAATCCTAGTCTAAACTAGGCTCTGTAGAGAAAAAATGCTTAAATTATAAGTTGTAGCCTTTTTAATTTCCTACAACTTAGATTATTATGAAAAATACACTGCAGTAGAAAAATGCGACAAAGGCCGCAATCTTAAAACAATAACATTTTGTCACAGATTTTTATGAGCTAAATTTACAGTTTTGTTGTTTAGGTCATCCGCCAAATGGCTGGCTTGAACCTTTAGAGGTTTTACTAGGTACAACGAGGAATGAAATATTTTACCCTGCCTTCCTCACTGAGTTGAAAGAGTATGCTTATCACCACGCTAGGCCCTCTGAAAAGCATCTACTTTTCACCCTGAAAATGACAACTTTACTTCACACCACCGGGTCTGGCTGTACAGGGAATTTCATTAATTTCTGAGGATATAACTGTGACTAGTGTCTTTTACACCTGTAACTCTTCTATCTTAAATGATTCAGTCATCTAATTGGATGACCATGTGATAAGAGAGAGAACTATTTATTGTAGTCCTGGTACTAACAGATCGAATGCAAATAATATTTAACATTCCACCTGCTTGTAATGGGCAATATTTACAGAAAATCACTAATTAACGCTAAACTACGCTCTGTAGAAGAAAATGCTATACATAAAAGTTGTAGATTTCTTAATATCCTATAACTTCAATAATTACATTTCTGTCGTAAAATGCGTACTAAGGCCGTAATCTTAAAAAAATTCTATTTATTTTATCGATTGTCAAGAAAAAATAACAGAAAATCACCATTTGACGCTGAACAAAGCGAAAGTTGAAATGAAAACTGTAGGTGCTTGGATGTTCTACAACTTTGAGTTTTATACACTTTTTCCCGAGAATATTTATCGAGGCCGCAATCTAAAAAAACAAAATTTTCTTCTACGAGAGTATAATCTTCCCAAGAATTTCAGCAGACTTGGTGTTTTTCCTATCTTGTAGACGTTGCGCATAATAATGTAGGAAATATAGTTAGATTTATTAACTATTAGTTAATAATTAACTAATTACCTAATTACTTATTAACAATTTAAAGTTTGTTAATATGATAAACGTACAAAATGATCAAAATTGAACTAAACACTAGATTAGGAAAATAAGTTGAAATAAAATGTAGGCTACTGGAGATGACATTATTGTTTAATTTTGTTTCATGATTAAATGACTGTCTAACTGAATACAAAGTTGAAGGATCGCCTGCTTGCCGTTCATACACTCACTGTCAGTACATTGCTTGTAGTATTGATGAGAGGGAGAATGATTGTAAAAATAATACTTCTCTACGTAAAGCTATCCACCATTCAAGGTCACTTGACACACGTTCACAGTGTTGCTGCCTACAAATTCATAATACTCGCGCTAAAAACGCGGGCTTTTAATATTCCTAGGTTAGAAAAAATGGCCACCATTGCAACTTCGTGTATAAGTAAATGATCAACTTTATGAGTAAATTTTCCGGAGCAGTTAGATATAAGATATTCTCTAACAGAGAGCCACACTTACACGTAGATTATACTGGACTGACTAAGTCCCCAGAAACGGGAATATATATATATATTGAAATATATATTTTTCTAACCACCAGAATACGGTAACATAAAACACTTACCAATGTTTATAGCGCTTTCGTGTATCTTGTACACATCTTCAGTAAATTAAAATTTATATAGAGTCAAAATTTAAAACTTCTTGCTCCTACCATGGTAGATAAGGAATAGTCGATTCTTATATTTAAAACAGTCTTGCCAACTTAATCAGTTGATTGTCGTATTCAATCTGTGTGTTCATTAATTTTCCCTGCTATTGTATTTATAAATATAATATTTTTCCAAAATTTCAATTTCATTTTGTCTGTAATTTATTTCCAATATTTCTAGATTATTTTTTATATTCGACATATTATGTTTATTTTTAATCATGTGTTCAGTTACATTGGAGAATTTTCGATTTCCTTTTTTATAGTTAGAATATTGTTCTGTAAACCGTTTTTTAAAAGATCTGGTGGTTTTACCTATATATATTTCATTACATTCATTACATTTAATTTTATAAATTCCACATGAATTAAATTGATTATTTCCTTTTTCTTTATCATTTACATTTGCCTTAATATTATGTTTTTGTAAAATAAATTTTATAGGAAACTGGGGTTTATATGCTATTTTGTATTTATTTTTATCGTATATATTGGTAATTTTATGTATTCTATGATTTATGTAATTATATGTAATGTATTTATTACCATTTTTGTTTATTTCTTCTTTATTGTTTAATGGTAATAAATGTGTTTTTTCTGATTAATTTTATGTAAATATTTATTTATTAATCTGTTTATGAAAATATTATTGTAATCATTATTTCGTGCTATTTGTTTAATGTAATTTATTTCTTTATTAAATCTTTCTTTATTGTTATAAATGTGTGTATATATATATATATATATATATATATATATATATGCTCTGTGTATCATGTTGTTGTACGTGTATATTTTATGTATCCATGCGTGATTTGAAAATCTGTTTATTGTGTTATTTGTAACATGTGGTTTCCTATATATATCAGTTTCTATTATATTATTTATTATTTATATTTTTATATCCAGAAAATTTATGTTTTTATCTTTTTCTATTTCACATGTAAATTTAAGTTTTTCATAGTAATTATCCAATTTTTTATTTATAATATTATGTTCACCTTTTATTTATTCATTGTAAATTACCAATATGTCATCTACATATCTTTGGCACGGTTGGAAGGCACAATGAGGTCTGGTGGAATAATAACCAACCAACTATCGCCTTCAACGTACTACTACAGTCACATCACCAAAGGTTGAACTACTGAGCATCTATAACAGCAGCAGAAAACTAATGTACCAAAACCAATTACATAAAAAATGTAATTTGTCAAGTGAGGGCAAAATAAGGTACAATAAAAAAAATTGACAGGTCCGAATATTTTGGTGAAGTAATCACTCGAAAATCTCCTGGCAAGGGAAGATGGGAGTTTTATTTCGCAGGACGCACAAGCTATTAAAGAATCAAACATAACAATTTAAGGCAGTTAGGCCTACTGCAAGTCAATGATAAAATCTGAGTTAAATATTTTATGCAAGATATGCTCTACTATCTGGGACGGGTAATGTAGATTTCAAGGAATAAACAAATGTAACAAAAACATCCACGATCTATGGACATGACAGAAAATGTAAACTAAAACTCCACGAGCCTTAATTGCATACAGAATACATGACAAACAAATAGTTAGGAAATTGGTTACTAAAAGTAGTAGTTTGACAATTGGTTTAATAAAGAATCATGAAGGACCTTAAATAATTTGAATAATTATAAAAACTACAGAAAATTTATTGCAGTTTATAGAACTTCAGGCTTCTACGAAAAATAAAAGCTGAACAAAGTATGAACTGAAAAAAGAAACATATTTTTATAATAAAAAATGATAAGAGTATGAGCTACAATAATAGCTTCCATTCGTGAAACATGACTTGATGTTACCACGAAATACTCGAAATTATTTAAAAGTCAGTATTGTTGATAATAATCACGGATTAAATCTAAGATTCTTCAGGTTTTATCTTCTCATAGACTCTCATAGTCGAGGTACTGTTTTCTTCAGTTGACCACTATTTATACTGAAAAAATGGACTTCCGATAAATAAATATACTACAAATAATTTATTAAACATTGTAAACATGTCACTATTGTAATACTTAATAAAATTTATTTACAATAAACGTTGCAAACACATTTGCTAAACATTAATGAATATATTATTATTTTTTAATTATTACAGATGAAATAATTAAAAACCACCAGAAACGATCAAACAACTATTTTGAGCACTTACCAAATTAAGAAGTACTTTCGTGACTTTACCACATAGTCAACTCATCACAATACTTAAAATTACACAAAAATAACGTTGAAAGTACTTCTCAATTGCTAAGTGTTCTTAATCATTCATTCCCCGTTTCTAGTGTTTTATTTTCATAATTTCATTTATAATAAATAAAATAAAAGATGTATAGACTTGACCAAGTGACTCTTACACGACTACGAATTGGTCACACTAAACTGACACACAGTCACCTCATGACGAAACAAGACTCTGTTTACTGCAGACACTGCAACACGAAATTAACTGTCAAACATATTCTTGTGGAATGTCCTACCTTGAACACTATACGGAGACAATTTCACTTACCGGACAATTACAAAGACTGCGTTAATCACACACAGTAAACAAAGTCACTGGACTTTATACAATTTTTAAATATTCAAAGACAATTTTAGTGCAAATAACATTTTAACTGAAAAACATCATTATAAACCTAAAGTGTTATAATCTTATGTTATGTAATTAGTGTTTTTTATGTAATGGGGTCGCTAAAAACTTACAATGTTGATGCGACCATAATAGACCAATTATAAAAAAAGATGTATAAATATAAACAATGTTCTCTTATAACACGTCTTGAAGACCTTTTCAACTAATTATCCTACCCTTTCTTGGTTGAATACCATGCTACTAAATTTTATTTCAATTTGATAAAATTATTTCGTCTGATCCATTTCATCAGAGTCGAGCCTCGTTTAGACTGACAAGCTCCAAGACTTTAGAAATTATTTATTTTTTGAATGTATTTTATTAATACGATAGAAAACTACAGGCATTTCAATCAAAATTATTACGACTCATCACCAATGCTCCATTCTACATTAACAACAGAATACTACATGACGACCTCAAAATAACACACATAAAAGATATGGCATACAGCTGCTACAGAAGATTCTTCGGAAAACTTCAAAACCATCAAAATCCATACATCAAAAACTTATCATCTCGTACTCTTCCTGGAAATCCTTCCCGACGACTTCGCCGTTCATGGAATAGAGACCTGCTCTTATAAGACAATGACTCGTGGCACCTACAAAGATTAGCCACTGGGTCTAATCTTTGTTATTGTAAATTTTCCTATGTTAAAACCAGCTCATTTGCTTATTGTAAAATTTTACAGTTGCAAATAAATAATTAAAGAGAAAAAAAAAAATTTTTAGTATTTTTTCTGTATCAAGATTTGTCTCTTGGAACTGTACTCTATCTTCGAACTGAAGTTTCTTTTTATATTCTCGCTACCCAATTTAGTTATTTTTTATTTTTTATTATTCTGTATGATTAAAGGATATATTAATTTACATTTGTGCAATCGTGATTTAGTTTGTAATACTGTTTATTTTGTGTGCAATATTGTTCTTATCATTGGGCCACTTTGATCTGTTGCAAACAATGTATTACACATATAATACATGATAAATAAATGAAAACTCTGAAGTAATATTGTTTACTGTATTTAAGCAACAAACTAGCTCGACTGAACTGGGTCATGTAGGCTATGCATGCGTAAGAGAAAACTAGACAGATAAATGTGTAATTAAGTGAATATTGAAACCTACATAAATATCGTTCATGAAACAAAACCATTATTAGTTATTAAAAGTAAAATGTAGTTACGAGTATTGGTGGAACAGAAGTGCAACTGAGCTGACATGTATCAGAGTGAAGCACAATAAATTTAATTAATACTCTAATTATTTCTCATAATTACTGGTCACTGATAATGTGAAATAATAGAACTGGGTCATTAATTGCTAGTGAACTCTGGAACGTGCATCTATTCACCAATGCCCGGGTTGTTTATAGGAAAACAAGCCACTACGGTATTCTGCAAAGCTAACACAATCATTTACTCAGCGACAATATGGTTCAATTTACATTAGTTTTAAACAAATATTTATATTGAACTAAAGTATCAATACATTTCAAAAATAATAGTTACTGTAATTACACGTCAGATATATCATGAACACCTCATAGTATAATTTCAACGTTCACGGATAATACAGGAATTATTGCGAACACTATACATTAATCATCGTTCAGCCTTCAGAATCATTTACGACTCTTTGAAAATTGGCACCGTAGATGGAAAATAAAAGAAAATTCTACTAAATTTTAACAAATTACATTCAATCATCAACGATCATTATGTTTGGCAGTCTTTCTTAACAACATTGAAATTCGACAATAATAAAGTTCGTTATCTCGGGTTGTATCTTCAGTGGAAACTTAATTGGCAACATTATATGGAAACTATTGCCCGTAACGGGCAGGTGGAGTGTTAAACTAATTGCACTCAATCTGCTGTCTCCAGGGCTACCAAAACATATTTCTGCTTCTTATCACATAGTCAGCCAATTATATGACTGAACTATTTAAGAACAGAAGAGGTAGAGGTGTAAAAGACATTAATCAGATTTATCTCCTCTGGAAGTAATGAATTTCATTATACGGCCAGACATTGTGATGAATGAACTGAAGGTGTCATTTGCAGGGTGGAAAGTAGGTGCGTTCCGGAGGGCCGGGCATGTTGATATGCATACTCTTTCAACTCAGAGAGGAAGGCAAAAGTAAACCACCTCACTCCTCATTTTTACTTAGTAAAGCCTCTAGAGGTTCAAACCAGCCTTTCGGCTGTTGACCTAAACAACATTATCAAAACTAAACAACAAACGTTAAACAAACGGTTGAAACTTTTTTACTACTGGGTCAATTTCAAATCAACTCTACCACTTAGATCTAATGGAAAACTCTCAGAAATGATATGTCCTGTATCTTCAATTCTATAGGCACATAGTTGGCTTTAGACTCCAAAGGAAACTTCTACCTATTTCAATTTGAGGTCACTAATCTATCAGTTGATAATTCTTGAAATCCCGGGGAAATTTCAAAAGATGATAATAATGGTGACAGCTTCACTCTCCAAAACAACTATTTTAATTTCGTAGCAACTTTATGATGTAATGTGGCGCATGAGCTATGACATACGAAAACACTAGTACAAGGTAAACTTAAAATGAGGGAAACGAAAGCGGCTGTCTGCCTGTTTTAATATGCTCAATTTATAAGTACTGTTCTAGTTAATAATAATTAGTTAATAATTATACTTAAACAGGACTGATAATAAAACCTACGTTTATAATTAGTACTGCAAAGCAATAAAACAGTACTGCAACGTATAATTTGAATAGATATTATAAATTTATAACGGTTGAAAGTAACCAAAACACACCACTTCATAAACAAACCGACTGATGTTTTCACAAATTACGTACAATAGCACATCTTGTTTACTCTTTGACTTTTGATACACAACTGGTTACTTTCAAATATGCACCGCTCTCCTTTGCAGTAGAATCACTGCAAATCTCGAAGGCTTAGTTCATCTTTGGCCAAACAATGTGAAATGCAGCAAAATGTTTTAAAAAACAGTTTGAGTCTAGTTTGTGTCTAGTGTTAGATAATAGAGAAAAGAATTTCCTTTTAGAATGTCCTGAAATTTAATTTCCAGTTCTGAAAAATATTATGAAACACCCGGTACTTTTACTAAAAGATATTTTTAATTCAATATTAATGTAATTAACATCTCTATATAATAATTCCGTTAATATAAAACTATTACTCTTATTATTACTATGTTATACTATTGTTTCGACGTACAATACACAATAAAATGTTGAAATTAACTTTTCTCTGCTGCACAAAATCCTACATTATGTAAAGTTCTCTATTACAACATATATGATAATTAATTAAGTTTTACAATTTTTTTGAACATTTACGAGAAAGTTTCTCACTTCTGTTTCCATTTTCAATTAAGATTAAATCTTTCACTTGTATTATCCCCTTCTTTCGTCCTATACCAACTTCAGTTTCGTGGAAAATGAAGGTGGAGGACGCTAAAACTGCTTCCACCATCTCATCGCACCCTTCCCAACATTCAGCTACTTATCCTTTTGCACTTGCCTCTTTTATCCTTTGTGTTCTTGTGCAAGTTCGTATTCAAACTAATTAACTTTCTTAATCTAAAATAATCTTTAAATGTCCGACGCAGACAATAATATTATCCTACTACAGATAGATAATTACGTTCTGCTAATTTATAGTTGTTCACATACTTCTGCAATCCGTTATTAACCAAAATTCAGCAGACAATACCACAAAATTTAGATAATTATATTATCTTGCTAATAATATAAGAGAGAAATTAAATAATAAAAAAATGTATGATAAAAATATCTTTAAAAACCCTCCTATGTCAAATTTCAATAACGTAATGTAATAATTCATATAAGATTTTTATTTTACAATAAGTTAAATACCATGTAATGTTAGATGAGAAAACAATAAAGGCCTATGTGTTTTCTCGACGTAAAAGTGCTGTAAGACAATTTTTATAAAATGTAATTGACATAACATATAAACGAAATACATATTCCTTTACTAAAGTCACGATGGAGAGCCAGTCCAAGGCACCAAGCCTCACGGAAAGACTGGTGCTAAGTATTAATTAAAAGACAAAGTAATAAATGAAGATATTTGACCATAACCTAAGGTGGTAGAGTTTAAGTAGTACGTGTTATCACTAAATAGTGGCATTAGGGATGTAAAATGAGACAGATGCATGATCGATGGAACAAGGAGATTCGAAGCGGAGACCTTGGATTGGAAAGAGACGTAGAGGTTGGCCGCAAACATGGTGGAAAGATGACGTGAAACTGGTGGCCGGAATTGGGCAGGAAGAGTGGAAAAAGGGGCACTGTGGAAGCAAATAGGGGAAGCCTATAACCAACACTTGATTATGACTCACTGAAATAGAAAATATGAATATTAATTTTTGAATGAAGTTGTAACATCGAAAAATGGTACACAAAATTTATTTTTCTCTTACTGTAAACTACTGTATAAAATATTATTGCTAACTGAGTGTTTCTTTTATTTAAACCAACTGATCCGCGCAAATTAATTCACACAATAATACTATAATTTTCTTAACCACAATACAATTTCAATAACAACTTATTAACACTTATTGTTATTTCGCGTTGTTTGGCATCAATACTCTTTAATTTTCACCTAAACAAACAATTCCCGTCACCATAATTACTCCTCCAAACAGCCTGAATTTTTAAACGTCGTCGCCAGAAAGGTAGCAACATCAAAACTTTAATTCAATTATTTTGATATTTACTCCGCAAAACATTTAACCGTTATGTTAGTCTCGTAATGGCTTTCATCAATTTTTATTTTCGGGTTTTGGTAGAATCCCGAAAGTGTTCTCCTTACGTCCATGCATTTTTTTAAATCGTTACGGTAAAACTCTGTAGTTAAAGAGAAATAGAATCTCAATTAAAAATGGTTTTAAAAATATATATATATTTTTTTTAGTATCACAAAATATAATTATTAAAGTCCATTAAAAATAAACTGAAATGAAGTTAATAAAATGTCAAATAAATATCTTAAATAAATCGGTAATATAAATTACTGTCAGCTGTACTATTACAATTTTAGTTCTAATTTTAATCTTTGAGCGATTGCCGACTAGTTTATTTAGTTTTTACGTTATCTTGCCTTTTTAATAAATTTTCATTCATAAATTATTATTTTAATCGTAATTATTATTATTATTATTGCCCATGGTTCAAAACTCTTGACGTACAAGGCGATGCTTCTGGATGTACTGTACGGTAGTCAAATTTATGGTGCAGTAAAGCCATCAGCAATTTCACAAATACCACATTTTCAAAGTAAATTCTTACGAATGATTATTAATTGCCCGAGTTACGAATCCAATAGAAGATTGCATTTATATTCATTGCACGATGACTTACGCGTTTCTTACATCAACGACACATACCTAAAACTGTACCGTAGGTTCAGAGAAAAATTACACAATCATAACAATCCATTAATATACAATATTAATTCTGTGGACCTACCAGGAATCGCACAAAGATGACTGAAACGCCGATGGAGTAGAGAAATGGTACATTAACGCAACTGTAACATTATTACGTACACAAAAATATAATTTAAACGAAAATATTTAACGTTATCTGGAGAGTTATCGCTGAGTGGTGTCCTTAACGCGGTTGGATTTCTTTTTGGTAATTTAGTCGTGAACGTTTTTGCTTGCCGTTCTTCTACAGTTGCAAAATAAATAAAGTAAAAAATAAATAAATTATTGTACTCAGTTACCGACAAAAACTCAATGTTACACGGAGAGGAAATTTTGAACGAGTATAGAAATAATAAAAAATTTCTAATCAGTTATTTTACGAGTATTTACTCGTATAAACATATATTTTACTATAAACATATATATTTAGAATAATAGTGCACAACTGTAATTATTTTAATGTTATTCCTTTCAGTAAATCTCTGAAGTAACTTGAGGCATTCCACTATAAATTTGTGTTCAAATTATGTTAATAATGTATCTTTCAATTCTCAAAGATTAATAAATTGAAATAACAGAGAATTTTATGGGTGTTGTATTATTCGAATACGTACAACAATAAAATCTAACTATCGACATTGGTTTGCTTGTGACCAATTAAATTTAACGAATTAGTTCCAAGGGAGGAGTTATGAGAATAGTTATTCGTTGTATAAACTAGAACCTTATTATCCAAGCGAAGAAGAATTTCCGTGTTATTAGTATTTTACAAAAGAAAAAAAGAGTCATTAATGCGACAACTAAAAAAAGAAGACACAAAAATTTAGTCATAATTTGTCGCCTCATCAACTATGAAGGAGGTGGTAAGTTAGTTTTTACCTTGAGCGTAAAAGGAAGAAGGTAGTTTCTTTTTATTCCCAGTTAACAAGTTTCAAGTATAATGTGTTTAACGTATTTTTAACTCCTTCCTTCCTTTATTTTTACGTACGAAATTGTTTAGTATCTTTACAACAAAAGAACAAAATAAAATTCTTTGTTGGTATAATAATCTTAAAAAGTGTTAAATTATATTTCATTTGAAAATTATGTAAAAAAATTAAATAATTAGTAGTGCTGCATCATTAACCATTCAATTCCTGACACTCGTAATGTAGACATTAGAAATGTCATTGAACTTAAAATTCCTACTTCTTTCGTTATCACAAGGGGTAGAGGAAACTTTTCCGGTTTAGCCTTTCAGAGTATATTTTTTTAAAGATTAATCTTTACACAACTGTGTATAAATGTTATATTTCCCTAACTTCTTGTGGTAAATAATATATTTTACGTTAATAATATTATTAATAATTAACGTTCATTTCCTTAACTACTACTTATTTTCCTTAAACTATCTAATACCTTGACCGTATTATATTTGTGCCTGTACAGTTTATTATTAATCAAATGAGCTGATGGTGATGATGATGCGAATGATAGCATGAGCATTAAAAGAAGCAGACCTTCATCCTTAGTTGTTAATTTGAAGCAGGAATAACATCATCGCTTGTTCAATAATAATTTAACAGTGTAGTATTTCTTTTACAATTAGTTAATAAATACAATAACTTTAAGCAAACATGTGAAAATCTGTGTTCAATAATATAGTGTTTCCAATCGGGATGGGTAGATTGTCACAGTTCATGGGACATGTTGTTTTATCAATTGTTAATTTTTATGGTTTTTATTTTTGATACACTAAAGCCAAATCAACATGGCAAGTTACAGGGTTGAACAACACGTGCAAATGATACAAACTGGGCTCTGGAGCCGTTGAAAGCGGACCCCAGTGTCAGCAAAAAAAAAAAAACATCTTTAGCGACAGGGCCCATTTTTTAATGAACGGGTTTTTCAACAATCAAAATTGGTGGATTTTTGGATGATGTAAATCCACATGAGGTCCACTGCGCGGCGTTGGATCCGCAGAAAGTCACTGTTTGGTATGGATTTTGGGTCGGCAGCTTCATCGGTCCGTACTTCTTCAGAAACAACGATAGCATTGCCATCACTATTACCGGAGACCACTATAAATAATTTATTTTGGCCCAAATCGGATGATATCGATGTGAACGACATGTGGTTCTAACCGGATCGTGCTACGTCCCACACAGCTGATCCCACAATAAATATTCTGAACAGGCGATTTGAGGGCATGGTTATCTCATGTGGAGGTGACGCGAACTAGCCGCCCAGACCGCGCGATTTGACCTCGTTAGACTTTTCCTTGTGGGGTTTCCTTAAAAAGCAGGTCTATGCCAATAAACTGCAAACGATTGGGTGCTCAAAGTCAACATAACCCGTGCCATAGCTCAAATTCAGCCTGATCTATGCTCCAGAGCCATGGAAAATAATTGGACCTCTGGGGTGTGCGCCACTCATCAAAACCGCGGCGGGCATTTGAACGATTCCATATTATACAATAATGTCATGGATAAGCCTTCTTTCAAATAAAACAAAAAATTCGTTGATATTTCAGACACAACTTGTTTTATTCAATTGTAATATCTATCCGTCCTTATTGGAAAACCCTTTACACGATAAAGCTTCTCTGTTTTAGTAAAGACATATTTTAATCAACTAAATATTTAAGGGAGCAACGAATTTCTGTTCCAAGCTCTCTTCAGCCTTCTAGGGGGGGGGGGGTTGTCCGGCAAGGTAATTGAGAAAATAGTCCTGAATATTTCGTTTTTATGTCTTACTCTTTCTTGTGGAAACGTTAATAGTATTACTTTGTTGTGTCAAATACGTCCGGAACTTGCAGGTCATTGCAAATAGCCTCGTTTCGTATTAAGGGGACTGTCTTATAATTTGAAGTGGTTTGGATAAGCAACACTCTAATTCAGCTATATTACTTGGATTAGTGAATCCCTAAGTGTGGGAACAATATACCGAAATCGGCTTCAAAAAGTAATGATGTAGCTTCAGTTATTTTGATAAGGGAGAGAAGGATATCTACCAATGTAAACACAAGTGTTCATTAAATCATAATGTTCCAGTGTTTTATAATGTTTTGTCATCCCATTGTGTGTCAGTTGTAATCTTTTCAATATAAGAAAAATAAGCAACCCCATGGCCTAATGAGATTAATGTGATATATATAATGTGTATTGTACTACAGGCACAGACCGACTATTCCTGAGAAAGTATAGTTAATTAAAATCCAACCATCAAATCTGTATAAAAGTACAAAATCTTTACTAGGATGTGAACCACGGAATCTTCGTCTCCGAAAATCAGCTGACTCGTAATGACGACTTAACCACTAGACCATTGGTGAGTTGTTTCCTAAATAAATTATTTATTTTAGTAACGAATACAGAAGTATATATTTTAAATTAACAATTCATATATACCCAACATAACCGTAACACATCAGACTGAGAAAAAAAATGATCATTAACTTATAATGTATTAGCTAATCGCGTTTACTTACAAAGAAAAATCATGCCTGTACATCTACTCCTTTTCTTTTACAAATTCTCAAAATCTAGACATTTTTAAAATTGCCAAAAATTTTAATTTTTAGGCCATAATATCTCTAATGACCACAAGTAAAAAAAATTAAATTTTTAATTTTTATTAGTCATACCACAAGAAATTTCATTTAGTAGTTCAGATTATGAAGTAAGTTGTAACAAGGTAAATTTTTTAAAATACCAAAATTACTATTTTTAGACTACAATATCTCCTAAGAGCACGGGTAAAAACCTTGAATTTTTTTGCATAGCTTGTGTACTTTACAATGGTAACATACTCAAGAAATTTTATGTTCTAGATCAGGATATGAACTGAGTTTTAATAAGATAAATATGACAAAATTAGCTCCTCGGAAAGGGTGCTGATAAGTCACTTTTAATAAAGGAGAAATTTAAGTACCTAGTCTGTTGATTCTTGCGGTAGCTATTGGTTCTTTTGAGTATTCTCGCTTTCTTTTGTCATTATGAGCCTATCGCTGTTTGATAGTGTTTTATTTCTGTCTTCATGGACAGACTCTTTTTGTTGTACGTATATTAGCCATTTTTACGGCACTCATCAATCTGCTCACTCTCTGTTAAACTCTTCGTTTTCATTTAAACCGTACCAAATCGTTTCTCCTTGGTTTTCAAATTTATTATAAATTTTTATATATTTATATCTAACTGTAAGGCTTATGTAGCTTGTCAACGGTGGTTCTGTATTTATCTATACAGAATTTTCGTTTTTACAAACGGTATCTTGAGACCTATTCTTTAGTGTATTACATTTAAGTTATATTTTATCGTTTCAAATACATGACGTACGTTTTTGTTAAATAGTACATACACAAAAAATTTTAATCTACAAACCAAATAAAAGATAACAATGAAAGACAAGAATCAAAATAGAGAATTTTGCGGTTTCGTAATATTCTTTCTAAACAACATACTTGTGATAAGTGAACATCTCTATTCCATTTAAATTTTCTTGTAAGAACGATAGGTATTCAATAAACAACTATATTTTTGTGTTTAAATAAAGTTGAACTACAAAAAGAACAAATATTAGAAATATGAGAGAAGTTTGGATTTACTTTGAAAGACTTTTAAGTTTAACTTGAAAACTTCGTAATTTTCAGTTTGTCTTAAATTATCACTCGTAGTTCAATTCGTTTTCTATTTTCTCATTTTATAAAGATGCTTCTAAAACTTTATTATGTTCTTCGTACGAGAGAAACCAAGTGCAATGAAATCAGACGTACCTAAAATCCCCGGAGATTTTTCCAACCGTACATAATGTCATTATTATTATTCAAATAAATTGTTCATGGTTTATAGAGTTATGGGTTTATGCAATAACTATTATTATAATAATAAATTGTCTACGGTTTATGAAGCATAACTTGAATTGCTTTATGAAAATACCTTAGTCTACGCGAACCATTTCTACATGTTGTTTGTGTAATAAAACAAAGCTAATCCGCAGAAAATGGCAATGTAGTATTAAACGATTTGTTTTCACATTTACAACTTATTGTAAGACAATTAAAACTTTCCTTTTTGTCTAAAAATAATTATCTAAAAAATAATACTACATTAAAATGAAAAATAATATTTAAAATGTTTAATCATGTCTTACTTCGTTTTCTTCATCTTCTTTTTTCTTCTCCTAACGCCATAGGCCATCTAACCTTTTCCAGTATCAGAATATTTTATTTTTTTATTCGCTGTTATTAAAATAAATACTCCCTGCATTATATTCAATATGAAATCGAAACTAAGATGTCGAGATTTATTACTGATAAAGATTTTTCAAATACACCATGTTTCCGGGGCACCAAAATCAGAAGAAATGGTATTGCCTAAGAAAAGTTCTACTCAGAATAAAACTTAATAGGAATACGCTGTACTTATGAGCGCTTGAAGAGGAAACTGACTTCAAGAATTATTAAAAATTGTCAAAATTGTACAATTGTACTATTACAGTTCCGAGGGAGGTGGAGGGTTGTTTGCTGATGTCGAATCAAGTGGCCAGGCGGCGGGTTTTTGGTTCGTAAGGCGGTTGCGGCCTCCTTGGGGCTGGACGAGGACGCCTCAATTGATTTCAACACTACTTCCTCCATCGTGAGGGAGTGAACATGAGTTTTTCTTGCCGCCTCGAATAGAAAAATAATGTACTCGTCTCACTTATGCACTCATCTTTAGTATTTTTTCTCTTTGTTTATTTAACGTCGCATCAACTACAGTGGTCATTAGCGACGACGTTGGGTTGTAACTGAGAAGGATGGAATTAATTTTTGTAACGTATGAAAATATACCGTGCCTGAGTGGGATTCGAACCCAAGACCGAATGGTGAAAGGCAAGCACGTTACCAACTATGCCAATGCAGCCGGCATATCTTTAGTACTGGTTGTTCCGAAATCTATCTCTGAACAATATTATCGATCGATACCACGATCAAATTACTGTATTTTAACGTATTTACAAGTAAAATATAAATTGTTTTTAAATTTTTTATTCTATTCACTTTGGGTAGATATCTAGTTTCCTAATGATTTCTAATTTTTTATTTGATGGTGAGTAAATGAAAGGAAGAGATCTCATGTTGAAACTGTTATGATAATGATTTTTTTTTTAGCCTAATGAATATAATTTGAAGTGGATGATATAATCCGTTGATTACTTTTAAGAAGAATTTAAATTTATTTTATTTCAATGTAATATAAAATTGCATTATCTACCCTTAACAGACAGGTGGAGTTTTAAATTATTTGCACTCAATCTGTTAGTTTCAGAGATACAAAAATAGCTTTGTTTGTTTATCCCATGGTCAGTTAATTAAATGATTGAAGTAAAGACACTAGTCAGAGTTATCTCCTCTGAAAGAAATGAATTTCATTATATACCAAGATCCTGTGGTGAATGAGGTGAAAGTGTCATTTGAATGGTGGTAAATATGTGATTTTCAGAGGACCTGGTATGCTGATAAGCATAGTTTTTCACTCAGCGAGGAAGGCTACGGTAAACCAACTTACTTCTCGTTTTACTTATTAAAATCTCTTGAGGTTGAAACCAGCCTTTTGGCTGATAATCTAAACAACAAGAATTGCATTATAATTTTCTGCGCACAAATTTAGTAGGATGATTAAAAATTTAACTTTGGAAGAACCATTAAAAGAAGTCTAATATTCTGACCCTTATATATCTTTGATCTTTTACACTAGTTTTGTTAAGATTAATGGATGGAAGATTAGCATGTTTTCCAAGTTAGCTAATTTCTTCTATTATCAAAAAATCATAAATATTATGTTTAATAAATTCATAATTTTGTTCAGCCAGGTGATACTATATTGCTGATCTGATTCAGTGAGAAAAATAAAGTAAAAATATATTTACCTTATCTTTTGTTCTACTTTTGCTACGAATTTTTATGTATCTAGTGCGTATGTATACAGAAAATAGCATTTTTCAACAATGGGACCTCGAACAAGCTTCTGTCTCATTCCAGTAATAAGCCTCTTTGGTAGTTTCTTTGATGTCACATAACCAAACCAACAAAAAGAGAATCCAATTCTTTCTTCAAACCCCTTATCCAATGTCATCAAAACAGGAATAAGAAATGAGGATAAAGGATAAAGAGACACAAAAAGCACATGCATAAAAAATTGCAATAGTTAGAATTATAGTCAAATAAAAGCCGTTGCACGAAAATTGTAAAAGTAAATATTTTATAGATTTATTTTATTCTTACATTTCACTCTTAATATTACATATTTTATTCTTTAAACCGATCTCTTTGATGCACTAAAATTACTTTCATACTTAAAATCAAATGAATTTTTTATTTAAATCTGATTAAATATTTTTGAACTTTAAAATACATTAATAAGAGAATTTTTGGCGTCACTAGAAAAATCGTTTATATTTGAACTTTTTTCTTTCGTAATTATTTAATTATAATATCATAGCTATCGTAACATAATGAGAAATTTACAGTGAATATTCATTAACTATCTGTTTTTACTGTACAAGTTTCGCCATTTTTGAAGTGAATAAAAACTTTTTATTAATTGTATTCATGTCAAATGGCTGATCATCCGACAACTAATACAACTATTACTGCTCTTTTTCCTACAGATTCTTATTGGGAGCGTCCGTTCAATATGATCTCTACATCTATTTCTCTACATATTCACTGATTTTATTATTCAGCGTTTGGAATCTGTCAAATATATTCATTCCGAAGTTTGTCTAATCTGGAACAACCTTTGGACAGCCCAAATGAATCTCAATTTTGCTGCCTATAATCTGCTTTCCTATCTAAACCTATTTCTATTTTTCACTTCAATAAACTAATAACTAGGCAGTAAATCTCAACTCTCCTTTGAAAATAAAGTACCCTTATACAAAGTAATACTAAAACCAGTTTGGACTTATGGGTAGATCTATGGGGTACAGCTAGTTCATCAAATATAGAAACACTGCAGCGCTTCCAATCGAAATGCCTGTGACTAATCACTGCAGTCCCATGGTACGTAACCAATGAAATACTACACAATGACCTAAACCTGCCCTTCATAAAAAAATAAATTAAACAACATAGCGAAAAACATTTACAGAAATTAGAAGACCATCAGAATCCATTAGCGATGAACCTCCTTGACTAAAGCGAAGATACTCACAGACTGAAACGTTTTAAAACACTAGACTTACCTCTACGATTTTAAACTTTACGATTTAAACGTTTCTTTCTTTTCCACTTCAACTACTTATCATCGTCATCTCATAATAGACATTGTCATCATCTCCAGCTTTACCAGCTTTGTGATTCGGGGTGTTAATTCACAGTTCATCAAGTTTAGGTTTTGTACAAGTAGATTGTACATATATATTTTTCTGCACATTTAGTCTTGTTGAATCACACTACTGAGTGTGGTTTTTATTTTAATTCTAACGACATTACTCAGATTCTCTCGTCTTTGCTTAAAGTTTTTGTATTTGTAAACTGATTGTAAAAGAAATACACTTTTACAAAAAAAAATTAAATAAACTAATAAAGGAACAGCCAATATCTTATAAAATTTAACACGTTTCTCTCTAAGATTACAGTGTATTAAACACACATTACCTCAAATCTAATTTTACGTTGCTACAAATGTATTTTCGTAAGTTAGGGGGCAACCCAAATAACAGAAAACTGGGACTTGTTCTAATACCAACTGTCTTAGATCTAACTGGTAATTTCTCTGCAAAACATTTATCTTTGTTTTCGTTGTGGATATGCAAAGGTCAAACTTGCGAAATATTTTCCCCGGCTAAAATATAGGGTACCGACCACTTCCTATACCTAGTTTGTTTTCAGTAGTGTACATTATCATTGATCATCTGCAAATAAAAAGATGCCAACAATGCATCTTTATCTTGATTTGTTCCCCCAATCTACTTTATTCATACAGCGGCTAATCATCTTATTTATATAAATACTGAACAGGGTTGCGGACAAGCTGCTTTCTTATCATAATCCTTTGTTCATCTGGTTATTATCTTAAATTCAATAAACCGGTTTGATGACAATCCTAGTATCAAAACAAAAACTTTCAATGGGTGTTCCGTTTGCTATTTTTTAAATATTGAGTAATTCTGAATTTTTAAGAGAAATGATATTCCTGAATTGAAAATTATATTTGAAAAATAGCAAAACGAAATTAAAATAGCTATTAATTATAACAACGTCCCAATGAAACCTAATATGAATCGTATCCTGCTTTAGGAAATTTTGTTCTGTTTGTTTGGGGTAGATAAAATGAGTCCAGCTAGAAATGAGAGAGGCAGCACTCTACATACATCATTAAATTTTAAATACTAATTATTCTGAATACTGTTTGTTTATTTTAGGTCACTATGATTGATTTCATTTTATTAAAATATCGTACGGAAGTGAATATGACAAAATATTATTTTTACATTACGGTAACAATCATATATCTTTTAATTTTTCTTGGTATATATTTATATCATTTTTACTTTACCTTACACAAAATATTTTTAAGGGTACCTTAATCAAAAACTTAGAACGTTTTCAGTAATTTGTAACGCCATTAAATAAAAATAAACGCTTGGTGGTCTTCTGATATCTTGTAAATGCAAGGCTGTTGTTTTTTTCATATAGGCTAACCTTCATTCATTAACAACAAGAATATTTCCTGATTAAGCACTAATATCTTTGCAATCTGGTATTTTTTACCTATTTTTACTTCTTTTTGCTCTATATGATACATGGG
The DNA here is from genome assembly GCA_035578175.1 of Catonia carolina. Taxonomy (NCBI): domain Eukaryota; kingdom Metazoa; phylum Arthropoda; class Insecta; order Hemiptera; family Achilidae; genus Catonia; species Catonia carolina. Next base: position 92,412,655 of record JAQMRL010000002.1, read on the forward strand.
AAAGATGATTTCATTTCGATTTTTCCAAATCGAGTTTTCACCAAACATTCGCGGTTCCGTGAGCCCAAAAATCATGTTTTTACCAATTAATGTGAGTATGTGTTTGTATGTATTATCGCCGACGCCCCACTGTTATCAGCGCTGCAGATGATCCCAGAACCTGCCTGCCGCAAGGAGCGCTACCGACGCTCAGCATGCATTGCCTCCCGTCCACCATGAGTGGACTCGGCGAAGAGGGATTTAAGCGGCCGCACTGGCCTGCGAGTGACACTCGTCATCCAGCTCCTGAACGGAAAAGAACAAAAAAGAAGGAGAAGAGCCCACCCGAGACCAGACGCACTATCCCAGGTCAACGCTACCGGTGGCGAGCGCACATTCCCGCACCGGTCAGCCGAAGGAAGCCCGTTCGTGCCTCATGGCACCATGGTAAAGATCGAGTTCAAGACGGGACCGAAGAGAACAGCCTCAACCGCGCTATCAGCCAACGGCCTACGCCAACCTGACACTGCGGGGCTCTGGGGGCCACTACTGTCTTGCTTCAGTGGGGACTCAACTGCCGCTGAGAGAGAGCTAGGCCTGAACTCGGAAGCCGAGCCGTCACTCTTCGGGCACCGGTCGATCTATAATTCCGACCATCTATAATTCAGGGCCACTAAATTCGCAAGCAAGGTTTTGCTACGTGTTCTCGGCCCCGGTTTGCGATAGTATTAATAGTTCTATAATCAAAGTTATAGAAAATTAAAAACCGCACAACATTTATTTATTTCATACATTTCTCGTATAGATACCTTTTTGAAGCGTCTCATAACTTAAAATATGCCCCATTAATACAGTTAATTACCATTTTCCACAATTCCATCTCTTCTCCACCTTCCGTCAGTACTTCCTCATCAATAATTTTGTCAGTCAAATAAATTTTCAGGATTGTCCTATAACTCCTTCGTTCGTATTATTAAAATTTAATATTTTTACTGGATTCAATTAAATTTTTAGGCTTGCCTCCTACTCATATCAGTTTTTAGCGAAAAAGACAGTGTTGCCTACAGCAAAATGGAAGGTCCCGGGTTCGAATCCAAGCAAGGATTTGGAATTATTGCATGTTAAAACTTACCGATTCAATGTAATCTAATAACTAAATGCAGTCACTAATAACTAAATCAGTTCATTTTAAATTTAAAAAAAATAGATAAGCTATTGTTTTATTGTAAATTAGAATGTTTAAATTTAGTTCATTTAAAGTCACATAAATAGCTTGGTCATTAGCAACTGCGGTGGGTTATATAAATGGCAGGGTGGGTTTTGACTTGTAATCATTTCCAGACTCCAGCCGGGAATCAAACCCGGGAACTCACCGATCTGGATGTATGGTAATCAGATTTATGGTGCAGCAAAGCCATCGGTCATTTCACGAATACAACGTTTCCAAAGTAAATTCTTGCGACTCACTACTAACTGCCCGAGTTACGTATCCAACAGAACACTGCACGATGACCTACGCGTCCCTTACGTTAACGACACATTTCTAAAATGATACCGTAGGTTCAGAGAAAACCTTCAAAATCATAATAATTCCTTAATATGCAACATGAATTCTCCAGACCTACCAGGAGTACCACAAAGACGACTGAAACGCCGATGGAGTAGAGACATGACACACTAACACGATTCTAATAGTAAATACGTGTACAAAAATATGAAATTAAAATTTAACACATTTTTCATTATCTGGAGAGCTATCACTGGGTGGTGTCCTACGCAAAGCCATTAAAGCGGTTTTTTTTGTAATTGATACAAAATGTAAACCTTTTTGCTGATTGTTTTTACAGTTGCAAAATAAAACAAAATGAAGAAAAGGTCGTTATTTCTATTGTGTTATCTGTTTAGAACATTCTAAAAAGCTAGCTTAGCTATCTATAAATAGGATGAAGTAGTCAAAACTAGCATGAGTCTGGTTCGAAAACTTGTGCTGTAAAGTTGAATAAAGTGTTAAGTGAAAATAGCAACCGTAACTGTACGTTAAAAAACAAGTCAATTTACCATGCAAATATTTGTAATTGGGAATTCGAGTAACATGAACAATTGACTGGTGGTCAGTAACGACGTAAACTAACCTATTTTTTATTTCCAACATTCTCTTTGTTGATTAAGGGTTAGCAATTGAGTGTCGCTGACAAATTCCCATTTTAATTTTCTATTCTAATATTAATATTATAAGCTAGCGAATAAATTTCATGTTGTGTATTTTTTAAACTTTCTATTTTCTTACCAAAATCCAAATTTACACACCATGTAGCGATAAATTACAGCATTAAAAAAAATTCTTAAAAAATGTTGAAACGTGTTTGAAGATTCTTTCTTGTAGAAAATTTCTAAAGGTGTTAAAATTTCTATTAAAAATTATTATAATTCCAAGTGAAAAATTATTTTGTCGTTAAGATAAATATATTGTTCATTATTTCTATCGTCAAAATCTAATTAAGTTTAATTCGTCACGCTACAAAAGATTACACAAAAAAATGAAAAATAATAATAATAATCTTTTGCAAAAAATTAACTTTAAATAAAATATGATGTGCTGATTATATAGGGATAAAAGACCTTCGTCAGTGACAAAGAAGAATTTACGGACAAAAGAGTGATTGTTAGTGTAGTAGTAGGGTGGAAAGCTTTCAAACTAAAAACCGCTTTTCATTTTTTTTATAATGTAGTATATTGTCATGAAATGTGGTGTGCGGTGTGCGTTGCTATTGTCAGTATTCTTAATTCATAGAAGTATATAAATTATTGTTCTTATCCTTTTCAACAGGCCCACTGGTTGCTTTTAACATTTATAAATTACTGGCAAAGCAAACCCTTTTCTTTCTCTTTCACATAGTTTTCCTGTTTAGTTTTCTCTTCGTCTAATGCGTTGTCATGTATCATGCGAAAACGCATGACAACGACACCTCGCTCTCCGCATCACTTCTTAGTGTATCTTCTTTAAAATGTTGGCATACAAAATTCTTTGTAATTTAAAAATAATCTTTTATCACAAAAATTATTTAAAAAAGAGTAAACACTTAATCTCTGTGTTTAGTAAATTGCCATAAACCACTTGTTCAGGAAAAAACTAGTTTCAAACATTTAAACATTCATGAAATTTTTCTGAGTTGCTTAGACTAAAAATGACAAATTATTTCCTCGTTAAATTTTCTATTTGCAAATTGATTTGAAAATACTTTAGTTTATAATGAAATTTATTTTAAAACTGTTACATTAAGTCATGTTGCATAAAAAATGAAACCTGTCCATGTAACGTTTTATAAATAAATAAATGATCACCATTGAAAATACGATTCATTGTCAAATTTAATTACGTAAACAGATGAATAAAATTAATTAATAAGTTAAATACAGTAACTGAATGACTTAAAAAAAACGAAAAGCAAAATTAATAACTATTTATTATTCAAAGAGATAAAACTGACCAAAATTGCTATGGTTCAACCCATAGTTAACAACCAACTGTTAATCCAGAGATCCAAGTTAATTTACCTGAGTGTATGTGCTAGAAATGTTTATAATTTTATTATCCATTCACCGGTTAGTTGTTTGAACACCTAGCAGACTGCAGATGAAATTTATGGAACTTAATTTTGAACTAGTTGATGAGACTAAAGTTTTTAAAACTCAAAAAATATTCACCTTCCTAATATAATATTTTCTATACAATCAATTATTGTAGACCAAACAATTAGGATGAGTATCTACCTTAAGTGTTTCGTATTTGGACTTCTGATTTCTTCTTTCACTTTAGAGATACTTGAAACATGAAGTACTTGATTGAAGCTGCACCAAAATGCATCACGTTAAATATACTTAGATCGGAATCTTTGATTTTTATCTATTTTGATGTACTTCTTATTTATCAGGTGCTTTGTTCTCTGAGAACTTTGGCTGCCATTTAATCCGCTTGAGTTCCATCTACTTCCAGTCAAAAGAGTATAACTAAACATTCACCGTAACAGTCTCGAAGATTCTTTAACCATAACATCCTACATCGATCTAGACCGCTTACTCTCCACATTTCCTTGCATAATATTGTGCAGCATTCTATAAGTTTCTCCAGTTTTATACATTTCATTTTATGTATTTACCGTGCCCAAAAGATTTATTCTATTGCTCCAAACTGGTTTTACTACAATTCTTTACATAGTGTGTTTTTATTTTTCAGTGAAAATTGTAGCTGCCTTCCAGCAAATCTAAACAAATGTCATAATATAAGTACCACATGTTTCCGTTTGGTCTTCAAAAGTTTTCTCCGTGTCAACTATCTACAAAAATAAACAACGTAATGACTTGACTAAATTTAATTAACATAAAACAGACTGTTGAAACACTTTTTTCAGGATTTATTTTAATAATGTGATGGAAATAGTGAAATAATGCAAAAATAGAAAGAAAGTATTTTCTTCAAAAATATTTCTACAAGAAAAGTAAGGATATTTTAAAATTTGTACCCTTTCAGTTCTACTAAACTTAAGGAATTAATATTCCTCAACTGTATCGTCAGAATCTATTTAAATACGAGTACAAAAAATCTGAACTTTTCTATAACATTTTCAATTTGCAAAGAATCGGATTTGTAATCTTTTAAAAATCTGCGTTGTTATTGATAATAAGTTTTATTATCATTTTTAATTGTTATATTGCGCTATTTCGCTACTTTCTACTAGTGCATAGCAACTAGCAACATTTCTAACGGCTTCAATAGCTCGATAGGGATAGGCAGTCGGTTTTTCTTACCATTAAAGTTAAACATTTAGAAAAACCGTTATACCATAAGAATTTCTTGGTGAGATGAACTGGTTGTAATATGAATATTATTAACTCCAAAATAACTGAACCTTGAAAGTATAATTTCAGATAAATACACAATAAAATAACAATGTTGACAGAAATAAAACAGAAACATGTTAGAGATTGATATAAGAGAAATAGTAATATACCACTCTTAAACTAAGTATTTCAGTAGCTAATAGCTACTTCAACTTAATGATATTTGTTTGCCGTTCTTTTCCTCCTCCTCGTTATAAATGGAAACAATATTAAAGAAGGCCTAAATAATTTGTTATAGTAATCTCATCAGTAATACTTGTTTTTTGTTAGGTTGTTAATTTCATATTTCTTTCGGGGTGGTCGTCTAAATTGAATTTTGCCGATGGGTCAAATTATGTAACTGATCATTACTTTACTAATTCAGTCACATTATGGTAAAGTTATTTAGAAATCGGATAACAAACTAGTATGAAGCTTCTGTATTTCTGTGTTTTCCTTCCTTCTCTTGCATACGCATTACAGCATTATATACAATTTGCATCCTCTACGATGAGTAAACAAAGAGTTAGATTATAATCTCATCTCATAAACGATAGAATATTTGATGAGTTAACGTAGTAGCTACCATATTCCATTGGTGTAGCTTTCATTCAATAGCTTTTTCAATAGTCAAAGTTAATATTGTCTGTATTAAATGTTAAGTCAAGAAGATGAAAAAAATGAAATAAACTTTTTTTTGAATATTGTAGGCCATACCAGTTTAGAAAAAGTTTTTTTGGTAATATTTTGGCAATTTATTGAGTATTATTTTCAATCCCGAACAGTAAATATGAATAAATAAGTAGAAAATAAGAATAAATTATTTTTAACTTTCATCATTTGTATAAGTAACGCTGTGAATTCTTATGTTAAATTTTAAAAATAGAGAAGTTCACAATATTGTTTATTTAAAATTTACGATATACGAGGTGTGGCTATTAAATAACGAGACTGACGTTGTAAAAAATTTTATTTTTATTTTATACATAATCACTTATTGTCATCTTCAATATACACTCCTCTCTATCCCTACAACGATCCATGCGAATTTTTCATTGTTGGAAACAGTGCTGAAGTCATCTTCTGTCAGCTCCTTCAGAACACGTGCCGCTCAAAAATGTTTGTACTGACACTTTGTACGCGATTGAAAATCACCAAATTTTTTTGGAAATGATAATAACACGTGATGAAACGCGGTTTTTTACTTTTGATCCGGAAACGAAGCACAAATCCATGCACTGGAAGAGCCAAATTTCACCGATAGCCAAAAAAGCTCAAATGGGCAAGTCAAAATTTAAAGCAATGATGATTGTATTTTTTTGATATCCATGGGATTGTGTACCTTCACTGGGTTCCTGAAGGTCAAACAATTAATCAATATTACTACTTTGAGGGACTTTCTTAACTACGTCAATGAGTAAGAAAAAACGCCCCGAAATGTGAAAGGACAAATCATGGGTTCTCCACCAAGACAGTGCGCCAGCTCATTCCGCGTTATCTGTCAAAAGGTTCCTAGCCAAGTACGGCATCTCAGTGTTAGAACATTCACCTTATTCACCAGATCTTGCACCATGTCACTTCTGCCTGTTCCCTAAGATGAAATCTGCATTAAAAGGGACAAGATTTGAGTCTATGGAAGCTGTAAAAGAGAAAGCGGCGCGTGTCCTGAAGGAGCTAACAGAAGATGACTTTCAGCACTGTTTCCAACAATAGAAAAGTCGCATGGAGCGTTGTAGGGATAAAGAAGGAGTTAATATTGAAGGTGACAATAAGTGATTATGTATGTATAAAATAAAAATAAATTTTTTTACAACGTCAGTCTCGTTATTTAATAGCCACACCTCGTAAGAACGAAACATATAGAACTCACAACCAAGCATGGAGCTTCATCGGCATCAAGTCCTACTTACGGGGTTACACACCGGACACTACAATTACACACAAGCACATTAATAGCTTACTTCCACGATGCTAGTTTACTAGCTGTTACTACTAGCAGGACCTACTAGCGCGTAGGTAACGTTTCCCACGGAGCTAGTTAACTAATACTGTGCTCTGAACACATATTTGAGTTGTATTGTCTGTTTCTGTACAAAGTACAGATTACTTGCAACTAGCAACGTTTCCAAACGTTCACATCGAACTAGTTTACTAGCGCTAGTCAATTACGCCACCATTTTTCCCCTACTAGCGCTAGTAAAATCAAACATGTTCAAAGTCACTAGTGCACTAGTAAATTACAAATTAAGCTCTAACAAAACTAGCTTCTAGTTGTTCGTTTCCATTACGTTATTTTTTTATATGTAACAGATGACAAAGCTAATATATTATATCGGTTGTATCGATTATTCTATTCCTCTTATTTTACTTCTGAAGATCCATTTCATAACATCTAGGTAGTTGAATAGTTCAACTAGCAGCTAGTACGAGCGTCGTGGGAATATGCCTTAAAATAAAGGATATACATATACACATGTATCGCACATTATTAGTCTATCATTAAAAAATAACAATTATTTAGGGCAGGGTAAGGTAGACAAGTTAGCATTAAAAATACCATCAAACTTTTGGAATTTCAAAAATTGTTCAGATGTAATATGAAAATTCTGATAACACTTAGTCTACCTACTCTTGTTATTGTATATTTCAGTGTAGTTTTTATTTTCGTTATATCTATCTATGAGGTTTCTAAGTTTTAATTGTACCAATATCTACAATCATGTAATAATTAAATGGTCGCTAATGACCTGATAGCTGATGCGATTATTTGAATGTGCTTGCTTTCCACTTTAACCTCTGGAGTCGCATTTACAGAAAAAATTGACAGAAGCTTTGGGACTGGGTATATTAGACTGTGGTATTAGTTTACAGAAAAACATTAGATCTACTGATATTATGTAATGACGAGATAAACCTGGGACTCAGTGTGGGCAATGCGCTGCTGCTAGCGTGCATTTCTAAAAACATACAACTGTGTAGAATATAGGCCTACTTACCTTATTATAGAGGCGCAAACTCGTAACATTTAAAATAACATTCCATCCGCACTTCGAATTGTTTTACCCTGCTTTCGAACGGTCGACATGATAAACTTATAATACACGGATAGATAACTAATTTATAACAACACTACAGAATAATGAATAAAATGTGAAGAATTAAAATGAAAAGAAACGGAATGAGTTTTAACGAATTAAAATACTTTTATTTGTATCAATGTAGCCTAAAACGTAAAAACAGAGTAACCGAATCAAAACAATATTTCCTGTACTACTCGTCGCCTAATAAAATAAGGACGGTGTTCAATTCCAATGAACTATTGAGTGTCAGTATGTTTTTGGGATTGTAATAGAGAAACTGGGCATGCGCAGTAGATTGTTCCCCTCTTACACTTCGTCTCAAACAAAGTTTATTTCGTGACTAACCATCAGTAAAGTGTATGATTTTCCTGCATGTTTCTGGTGTGGTTTTACAAGGGTATGAGTTCACGTAAGTTTACTATATAATATCAGTATCACACTATAATCTACGTCACACGAAAATGAGCTTCAAGGTTACTATTAACAGCTCATCCTCAATCCTTCCTTGCCTATTAGTTGTCACACCAGTGTTGACATATTGTCATGCGGCAGATGAGGAAATACCGAGCTTCAGTCCTGTAATGTAGTGCGCGTAGGTGTAGTGTGTGATTCGTTAATACTACAGCTGGCTACAGTAACCTTGAATCTCATTTTGTGTGACGCAGGTTATAATCGTAAATTCATTGTATGTGTATTTTCTACAAATTAATGTTTAAATGCAGGTTTAATATGCACTGTTGTTTGCTGATGATTTGTGTGTGATACAGGAAAACGAAGATGACCTCCAAAAATCTGTGCATATCCTCCACGAAATTTGTAAAGAATATAATCTCAAAATATCAAAGGAGAAAACAAAAATCATGGCTTTTAAAGGAAAGTACCCAATACGATCTAAAATTGTGATAGACAACAAAGTATTGGAGCAAGTGTCTCAATTCACATATCTGGGCTGTGACATAAGTTACAGAGATGAAATGGATGTGGAGAAGAAAATAGGAAAGTTCCAAATGATTTGTGGAAGTATCAGTAGGACATTGGCGAAAAAAGCTACCACAAACACAATAATGAAATTCTATAAAACAATGGCAGCTCCAATACTCCTCTATGGTAGTGAATCTTGGGTCACATCAAAAACACTTGAGAGTAAAGTGCAGGCAGCGGAGATGAAATTTCTTCGCAGAACTAAGGGCTGTAACAGGAGAGATCACATCAGGAATGAGGAAATAAGGAGGGAGCTGAACATCTTCTGCCTGAATGAGAGAGTTGCATCGTATCGCCAACAGTGGAAAGAACATGTTGAACGAATGTCAGCCGATAGGCTTCCACTAAAAATTTACAAGTATCAACCGGTAGGCAAAAGAGGTATAGGCAGGCCACGGAAAAGGTGGCAATGATTGTACCATAAGGAAAAAAAACAAATGTTATAAGATAGACTTAAATTTATCATTGATAAAATATGAATTACATATTTAATATAGATGTTTTCTAAAATTATTAATATAAGCTGAATGTGAGTCGGAACAGGCCATGGCCTAATCCCTGTTTGAAAGAAGAAGAAGAAGAAGATTAATGTTTAAACCTGACCTAATAACATTATTCACGGCTTGAGACTGTTTATACTTACTGTATTTCTTCATTTCCATTTCAATCACGTAGTTTTTATTCACACATTCTCATAATTTACTTAAGGAAAAAGAATAAAACGGAATAAAATCAAAGTGCTTTTATAAAAATCATTGTTGTATTTGTTTTTCGAATATATTTAAACATTTTATAACACCATCTAGTCACGCTACAAATAAAAGGTAGTTGAGCTTAAAGTTCAGTACTTGTAGAAAAACGTTTCCTTATAAGCGTTATTTAATACATAAAAAAGGAATTACCGGTTATTAGACATACACTTCTTTCTTTACTGAACACACTACATACGGCAGTCGGTCCGGTGAAACAGGTGGTATAGACAATAATGTTTTTTGGTCACGAATATGTGTGTATTGTACTAGTGTTATGTTAGGAACTTACACAAAGCTGCACGATTATTCTACTCGTCTTATTTCAATCCTGAAGATGCATTTCATAAACAACAAATAAACCTGATTTGGGCTTATTGCCAGTATCACTCGGATGTCGACAGTGGTCAAAACGTGTTAAGAAATTCTTAAACTTATTTAGGCTGATATTGTAAACATTGTTTTTTAAATTCGTTTCACTTTACAGTTCAATGTTTTCTCTTCCATTTTTATATATTTCAGATTTATTCAAATAACCGCCAATCTTCTTCTTAGAGTGTCAACTCCATTAATGAAAATTAGCTACAATTCTAATAAATCGTTCTGTATCGTAAAGCACCCTCTATAGATTGTGCGTTTTAATATTTTTCAGTCTCTAAAATGTCAACAACACATTTTTAAAGAAAAAGTAGTTAAACTCATCTTTGGAATTGTGAAATAGATAATAACCAAAATTTTACCTGTGATATTTCTCTACTCTTTCTGTTAATACTGGATTAATCAGTCTTTTACAACATTTATTTTTCAAATTATCTTCTTATCAAACATAAAAAAATCTAAAAAAAAACAATACAAAATGTAATAAGAATTAAAGACAACAAGAACAAAAACACTCGGTAGAGAAGGTGTAGATCAACAAGAATATGAACACAGAAAGATTTATGGTGCGGGAAATGGAGCTACCTGTAGGACTTCACACAAAACTAAAACAACTAAGTAAGAATTCGCTATTGTCGACATAGAACTTAATTTACTTAATGTATTTTCATAGTATTTACAAAACAACAATAGTTTTAATAACACACATTTTTGACTAGTTTAAAGAAAACATATCGAAACTCAAGTGAAGTAGTAAATAAACAGCTGTACTAAGTTTACAGCAACGGTTATTAGAGTAAACGTTCCTTGTTAAATTTTAAAATGAGTTGTAGTGTAAAGTTAAAGTTAGGTTCCTTTTGCAAGTTCCATTAATAAAGGTACGGAATGTTTTCTGAAACGCATAATATCCTACAAATTTAAACCGTTTCATAAAAGGGCAGATACGTGTAGCACATTCCCCAGTATTTGATTGCCATCAAAGGTATTGAAAGATTCCAGCCTACGTTGGTGTAAGCCATAACGGATGCTCTCTGGTAAATCGGTAAATAATAATCCATCAGGATTTTGGAATTCCAACAGCCCTGGAAGAAATAAATAGATTTTTGTAATAAGAAGGTTTATTGATACCAAAACAGTACTTTACAGCACTCAGATCACCAAGCTATTTCATTACTACGCAATCGCGAAAGTATATTATAACGTCTGAAACGAAGAGACACACTAGACCTAGGTTTCGCAATTGTTAGTTTTATATTGCTCCTCTTTTAACAATTCGTTTTCTTTTTTTTTGTTTATTCATAGAGTCGCATCAACAGTTTAGTTATTAGTGACTACGGTGGGTTATCTAACTTTAACAGTGGGTTTTCACTTGTAATAATTTCGAGACCTCCAGACCATAGCTGGGAATTGAATCCAGTAACTCCGCGTTGTATGTCAGTGCACTACCACTACACTACAAAGGCGGGCACTTTGTCATTTTGTTTTGTGTACTATATTTTGTTATAATTATTCAATTGTTCATTTACTTTTTGTATCCTACGAATAGTATTCTTATATTGAATCTTGTTGATTTGTTCAATAATTTTCTATCTTGCATACTTACTAACATAGACGGGTGTAAAATTTAGTAATTTATTATTTTTGAGAATGTAACCGGAAGTTGAACCCTTTACGTAGGCCTACTATTTATTATAAATTATTCAATTGTTTTTGTGACTATATCTTTATTATTTAATTAGCCTATATTCCAAATATTTGATTGATTTTAAGTAAATATGTTTTATTATAATAAATCTATGTTTTTTTAATAAAGATGTTTCAAAATTATGTGCTCTTTGTCAATTTTTCAATGAGACCTAGGCTACGCACAAATCAATTTATCCAAAATATCGGTACTATATTGTTAGACGTTTTTCATTTTTTGCTCTTTTATCTCAAAGAGCCTTATGTTCTACTTATTTTTCTAAAAAAAAGTTTTCTTTCGTATCATTTAAGATAACACAAAACGTGACTATATAGTAAAACAAAACAAGTAATGAAATAGATTAGATAATCCCTCAGTATGCACAGTGTAGAACATAAAATCTTTCAGCAGTGACATCTATTAAACTAACCACTACAACTTGACCTCACGAGTTTACCTTTATAAGATAACTTATAAACCTGCTTCATAGTGTAATGAATGCTTCCACAGAACACAACAAGCATATACTATTAGAAAATAAAATTATTGGGCGATTTGTTTACGCATATTCATGATATTTTAAGATCACTGATTAAAAATACTGGTAAACAGTGAGCTTTCATGTATTTAAAACTTTCTGAATATGAAAAATACCATTTATCCTGTTTAACAACTGTAAAAATTTAAGCTATAAATTCAATTTTACATAGAACCAATTAGTGATAGTCTTAGATGATGGAAATCTGAAATTTATAGTGCGGTAACTGGAGGAAGAATACAACAAAAATAATTTAAAGTAAATAATTTGGTGACAGAATATTTAACAATTGTAATGGAAAAAGTGAAAGGCTTGAAAACCGTTGATAATAAAAAACAAAATAAATTTAAACATTTAAATACTTGGGTTTACAATTATTTCAAGTAATGAAAACTCGGATGAGGAAATAAGGAACTAATTGAGGCAACCCAGAGCATTAATAAAGTAACTTAACTCAGTACTATGGGATAAACACGTCACATAAAACACAAAATAAGAATATTCAATGCAATAGTACTTAGCGTAGAGACCCATGAGGCCGAGAGTTGATTGGCGACGTAAAACTATAGAGGTAAGATTACAACTGACTGAGTTCTGAAGTAAAAGATGTAAGCTGACAAGAATGGGCTATGAGGTAATACATAGGAAAATGGGGATGGAGAGCAATGTTTTGAATTACATTGAGAAAGAGGCTGACATAGTTTAATAAGCATGTAGCAAGGATGGACGCAGGCAGGTGATAAGGTACAGGCGAGGCAGTCCCCGACGCTCCTTAATAGATTACGTGGACGAGGTCATGGAAAGAATAGGAATTCGGAGGAGAATTAGATGAACCGGGATAAATGTAGGGAAAGGTTGAGATGGGGACAACCGTAGAAAACCCTTTAAAAAATTAAGTAGTTTACTAATTAACAGCGATAAATGACTATGATACTACGTATAATAAAGAAATACATTTTTTCATATTCCTTGTTACCTTTTCGAATTAAACTTAAATACAAAAATTGTATCTACAACAGAACTTTTAGATAATAATCTCAAGCTTCAATATTTTTTAAAATATTTATTTATTTAAGGTCGCATCAGCTAATGTCATCATTGACCACCGTTTAATTTTTATATAACAATATTATTCAGTTACATAATTAATGAATTGTTTATTAAAATATCTTTTGCAAATTTAAGTCCCCGAGGTAACGTATCAAAACACGTTCTGTATTCTCATGACTTCCGTTAGCATACCTAAATGTTGGATATTTCGCGGCTTCTAGATACCCTTCTTTTTTACTTTAATAAAGTTTGCTTCCAGCTGATAAAATTTAAATTCATAAAACGTGTAGGAAGAAATTACACCATTATTGACAATTTATAAAAAGAACATGATAACAAATGCATCAAATTTCTTTTATCTATTTAATGCTTATCTTTTTTATTTATTTATTTAACGTCACATAAACTGCAACGGTTACTAGCGATGACGTTGGGGTGTAACTGTGAAGTATGAAATGAATTTGTAACGTATGACAATATGCCTTGCCCGAGTAGGATTCGAACCCACGACCGCATGATGAGAGGCGAGCAAGTTACCATCTACGCCAGTGCGGTCAGAAATTCTTATCTTTTATTTCATATTTGTTATTTTATGGAATTTTGTACTTCCTACTATGTATAGCCTAGTTTATTATTTTCTCATGTACAATCATTAAATAATCAAGAATTAATAAATATTTATACATGACATTTATTTCCAGTGTAGCCTAACAATGAGTTTTGTATTTTGTGTTCTATTACATTGTTTCCTTAGATTATTTTAATCCTGAGTATTGAATGATTAAATGATTATTGTCAATGTAGTATCATTGCAAAAATAACAGGTTGGTTTGTTATTTTTTGTAGTATTTATTCGCTTCTGAGCCTAAAATATCGGATTCGTACACGTGTTATAAATGTTTTTCAATAGTTTATTTTGTTGTATTTAAGACAATCAATTTCGTATCTAAGCATATTTACGAAGGATTGATTTTTCTATATTTTTATACTTAGTCCTAATATTGACTTGAAACATTCACTGAAAAATTTCTAATTCTCTCAAACACTGTTAACGAATACATAACAAAGAGGAAAAATACACATTTTGTTGATTTTTAATTGTGATAAGATACAGAAAGAAATAATAACATATACTATCTCATTATTATAGTTCATTATTTTAAAGAGTAAAAAATTAATTTTATTAATCACGTAAATAATAAAATTAAGTGAAGAATTAAAAAATGGTTTTATTGACTTTTGTATAATGTAATCAGATTTATGAAATATAATTTACAAATAAACCACCAATGTTGTCTTATAATAACTTACGTAATTATAAATTTCCATTTTTAGTGTAAACTAATATTTTTATGTTCTGAAAACTAGCGTAAACAAACATAAAAATAGGGTTTTATGTTTGTTTTATAAACAATATTCAAGTTTTTGAATTTATTAAAATTTTATGTTTATTGAACAAAGCAAACTAAGTAATTTCCATAACGTTTCATGCAGTCTAACCTATGGCAACGAGACGTAGCGACACTCATTAGTCGGAGGGTAATAAATATTGAATCCCACCTCGGTAATAATTTGTCATTATACGAGCAGAGAATATTGTTTTCAGGCTAAAATTGAAATTCTCATTTCATCCTTTTGTTTTTACTCCTAATTTACAAATAATCTCTATACTTTGAATATTTATTTTTACCTAAAAATATTTTCGAATTTTGTTTATTTTTACATATTCTGTATTTTTTATTTGAGTGCTGTAAGCTCTTTTACTCATATTCCTTACGGTGAACGAGGTCCGTCTTATCACATGGATTTTAATAATGAACTAAAATTTTAAAATTCCGAACAAATAAACAAAATTTTCGTTAATTTATAAATTATTTGTTATGTAACTTCTTTTACAATCAAAACTTTTTTCTGTCTCAACGGTTTGCGTCATTAAACTTCTGTAAGTAGTTCAAAATATTTAGGCCTACTTATCAAAATATTTTTTGAATTATTTTGTTATTTTTAATGCTACAAAAACTCGTATTTTACGAAAGAAATAATAATTTTGAAATTTTATCACTGGGTTTAATTTTTTAAATTCGTACCACTTGAAACAAATTATGATTTTTGTTAGAAAATGGTGATAAAATAAGTATAACTTAATAAATATATCGAGATTTAATACAAACTAGCAATATTGCTCCCGCATTGAAATGACATTATTCCACATTGTAATTTTGTCAGATATCTGATGTAACACCCCCTCATCGCCGCCGACAACACATACGGCAAACAAAAGCGACATGTTGGTAAAGGGTGTTAACAAAACATAAAAAAAACAATTAAGGAAGCTAAAAACAAATACTCGGGTGATTCGTTGCACAAATGAAATAAATCTAAGTAAAATGGTAAAATTATTTAATTTTAAGAACCAGAAATAAATATAGAATTAAACAGCAAAATATTACAATACAATTCAACCTTGAATGTCTAAAAGTTTTAATACAAAAATAGGTCCAGACTAGATATTTTCTGTGTTAAATTTTATAAATTTTAAGCAGACAATAAATATTAAATACAAAATATATATGTATGTTCATGCAATGAACATACTGAACATAGTAAATTAATGGCCAAATAATTTTATATTAATTAATTTAGTTTAGCATGCTAGCAGCTTTTTTATAAACTTATTTCATCATTATAATTCTTAGAATTACCCAATGAAATAAAAATAAAATAAAAAAAAATAATTAACCTTATCAGTAAGGTCTAAAACGCAAGTAATAGTAAAAGATTTAAATGTTACTTTAATTTTTATCTTTAGAATTTTTGTTAAAAAATACACAGTTTCAAATTGGATTCTTAAATGAGAGTAAAATAAGAAATTATTATTATCATATTATGTAATAACAGAATTTAAATTTAATTGTAAAAAAATGTTCCTGGTCATTTCAACAAAATGAATTAACATGAAAATGCTCTTAAAACAGGTTACTAGTAAATCACAAATTTTCCTGCACCAAACATGTAGTTATTGTAATTGATCCAAAATCTGATGTGATCTTTTTCCAAAAAGAAAATGCATCGGCTGCCACCAAACACTTCAGGTAGATGAACGAAATCCATACTTAATAAATAAAATGTTGAAACATACCTTTAGTTGTTAACACATTCTAGCAGTACTACTAACGCTTATGCCGATCTAGAAAGATCACTGATGAAAACCCTCATCCAAATTGGATTTTGAATCACTCTAGGCAACTAATACTCAGGAAACGCCAGACATCAAATAACAGGATAATGACGAGATGAAAATTTACTCATGGTCAGGAGTCGAAACTCAGTGTACTAAGCTGATAATGGATTATGATATATTATCGAACGGATCATTACGTTCCCGGACTCGAACCCTGAAGAAAAAGATCGAGCGAGTGTTAATAATTAGCAAAATAAGCATCGATCTTAAACATCAGCACAAACGCATAAGTAATACAAAGTAAAAGAAAGAAATAAAACAAGGTTATGAATTTAAAGAATAGAGAATTAACACGAGTTGTAAAATACAATTATAAGGCTTTAAAAGAACTAGACAATTTAAATAAGCAATTACTATTGCAAAAAAACAATTTTCCAATTAGAAAACATTACATCGTTTACAATAAATTAATCAAAAATCAAAATTAGTATTACATAGTACTAAATCGTATCCAGTAATCAAGGAAAGCAAGCACCGACACAGCGTAGCTTACTTTTACAAAAACTTAATTTTAAACAACTCGTGATAAATTCCCAGCTCTCGGAATACTAAAATAAAATTAACTTACCATTTTTAAATGGGCAGAAGAAATACTTTTAACTTTTACAAAAGTTAGAAATTTAAAATAATATGTAATAAGAATTACTACATATTCATAGTACAGTACTCACTGAAAATTCACCTTAGAGTGTCCAGTCATGCTTGAGAAGGCAGCTCGACACGAGGGCCGAACGCAGTTCGCCGTAAAAACGATAGAGCGCGCCACCGGTCGGTGAGTTAAATTAACATCACCAGGAGAATCTAGTTATCGGCAATTAAAACGACCAGCAACGCCAGCAAAACCGAAACACAACGTAACAAACTGAAAGCAGTTGTTACACTGAACTTACACTTACATTGTTGCATAGTATGGAAATAGTACATATCTACCCCAAGTAAAGCAACTAATTCTAAATTTTCGTAAAATTTATTGACTTTTAGGTAATAAATTTCTCTTATTTAAGTAAAACATACTAAATCTGGATCAATCAATTTTAAAACCCGTTTGGTCGTATGGAATACACCTTAGGGGATTTCCGCAAATTCGAACATCAAAATTTTAGAAGATTGCATTCAAAAACTTTAAGAAACATAATGAACTCTGGTACATAACCAACATATTATTCATTTTTTTGGAGATCTCAATTTCAAGAGAGTAAAATAATAAAATTGACATTTTAGTTCTAAATATTTGGAGAGATTAGTTAAACAGATATATTCTAATATAATTTTTTGGGGTATTTACCCTATCTTTTCTCTTTGGGGGTACTTTATCATATTAAAAAGCTTTATATTCCTTGGTTTTAGATAGAAAGTACGCTTGCCGATTTTGTAAACTGTAACGCTTTGAAAATATATAATTAGAAATAATTTGTAATGTTTTAGGGTTGTCACTTTTCACCCCTTAGGCGCAATTGGTCGAAATCTAAATGCTTTCATTTTCCAGTTTAACCCCTACAAATTTTGCTTTCGAATTTTTGTATAGAGATTTACAATACAATAGATTTACAACAGAAGCTAGTACATATCATACATACCTTTGATATTAATATATCACTTTATAATTTCCCAAAGCTTTATCAATTAAACGCTATACAATGAATAACTGATGGCAACTGATACTTTAAACAATAGTAGTTTCATATTAAACACTATAATGTAGTAGGTAAACTAAATTTACTCTTCCAGTTATGAAAATTTCAGACGTTGAGTTGTAATGATGGCAATTCGATATCTATTTACAGACTGCTTTTGTTAAATTTATAATGTTTATAATGTAAATAATGAGAAATTACTCTATTATAATTATTAGTTACCATATCTCTGAGATAATGTTTATGACCTGCGGATATCATTATATTATACTAGTCTATTAATAACAAGCAAATATTAATACAAATCTCTGCAAGTTAAATCCAGTAAAAGCTGGGCTTACAAGCCCAATGTACCAAACAACTGTTTATAACAACAAAGTAAAACTAATAAGTAAGTAATTGTTTTCAGTACAACACAATATTGTAGCAATCGAATGTCTTCTAAACGAATTCTATATTTTTACCCTAATAAAATTTATAATAAAAATTTAAGTATTAATAATTTGAAAACTAGCGGATAGTAAAATCCTCTATTTGAAAATTTTAATGTAGGTAAACATATATATATTTTAATTAAGCCTTTTACTACAAGAAAAATATTTCTTTGGAAGTGAAATATAAAAATATTATCGTGCTAAATACTTGTGTACAATGCAAAAATGCAGGGAACATTAATCCAACAAATACTCAAAACGAATCGTTGCATTTAACCCCTTAAGTCAGACGATGAACTGCAGTATATTCACATAATGTCGGAAATACTTGCACACATAAAATATTATACAGTTAATAATATACAATGTGTAGAGTAAAAATGTGTGGTAACCCAAAGAGGCAACCTCCACTAGATTATGTAATGAGAAGACGAAGTCTCCACCAGATTTCGCATGGCAAAGTAAGGTGCTAGACATCAAACTAAGTAAGGAGGAATATCCACTGAAGTAGACGACAACCACCATACTAAGTAAGAGGTACAAGCACAGCGAACTTCACCAGACAAAATGTAGTGTAGCAACAGACTAAAAAAAGAAAGTAACGGCTCAACTGTGTTTCACCAGACACTGAAATGAAAACACAGCCAAACTGGTACTTTAGGGGCATAGAAAAACCTCCACCACTCTGCCTAAGGAAAACGGCTAAAGGATTCGGCAGAGAAAATCCAAATTTCCATTCTCTGAATCTATGCAAAGCATAACCCAGAAATTCTAGCAGGTAGAGCTAAACTCGCTGTTGGAAGAGCGAAGGTGTGATTTAAAAATCAATCTCGGGTCTAAGAATGAAAAATATTACACAGACAACTTGGAGTGAAAAAAATAAAATATCAATTTATTTAAAACTAAACTTAAACAAAAATTGAAACTAAAGTAAAATATGTTTTTTTCTACTTTTTAATAAAAAAAAAATTATTAATGATAAGTGATTAAAAAATCTAATAGTAGTTATAAAAATGTAATAATAACTTAGATAGAATTAAACGAATCAAAATAACGGGGACAAACAAAAACATTAAAAATAACTACAGAAACTTGTCAATGCTAACCAAAATAATTGAAAGGTACTTAATTTAAGGATTATAAATAAATAATAAGTTAGAACGGAACTAGCCTAGTGTTTGTCAGATGGACGATTTAAAGAAAGAAAATTACCGGACAAAATCATTTAAAAATTTCATAAAAAAAATTTATTAAAATTATTTAGTTAAAATTTTAGAAATCATTAATGAAAAAAAATATTTAAAAAAATATTGGATTAAAATTAAAGCTTGGCTTTACAAAAAGAAAAATATAAGAATTAATTTGAAGAAACTACCTAGAATTGAATTAAACAGATGAATTGAAAGAAAATTTAAATGTGAATACGAGAAATAAAGGTGACGTATTTTTATTTGAAAATCAGTTAACAAACCATTTAAAACAAGAAACTATTTAAAGGAAAACTTAAACAAATAAACTATTCGGCAATTAATTTTAAAGACAAAATTTAACAAAAAAAAAACTCGTATAAAAAAACTTCAAAAATCTACTTTAGAAAATCTATAATCAAAAAAAAAATTCTTTACAAAAGAAACAATGTTACATTTCAAAAAAAACTATGACTTATTTTTTTAGAATGAAATAAGAAGAAATTAAACAATGAAAAACAAGGTCTGTTTGAAATTGTTCGAACTGACTTCCACATAAAAATAGTTCTAAAAAAAAGATTAAAATTAAGAAGAGAAAAAGTTTAAAGTCGAAGCGACTGACACTGAAAAGTGACCATTTGAGGTGGTCATTGGAATATCTTAATGTTGGGAGAAGCATTTGAAAAACAAAACATCTTCTCCGTAAAAATTATTACAACCAAAAATTTAATGTGAAATAATAATAAAAAAGAAATTGAGAAAAATACTGATTTTAAATTTTAATATTAAGTTGGAATGCGAAAGGCATACCAAATCTAAACTTTTATAATAATTATTAAAAATATTACTTAAAAATTATCGGGGAAATAGTTTTACATTAAATTCACCAAATATCTTAAAATAAAAACATGCCGTATTAAATTTTAGCCAGAATCCTAACCGGAATTAAATAATCATTTTAAATTTAAATTTTAGATATAGATTAAAGAAAATCATTATAGATAAATTACCTGGAGCTTATAAGGATGTTCACTCGTCCACAGCTACAAAGCAAAGGCGCAGAATATAAGAAAAAATTAACGCACGAGAAAAGTTAAACGTTGACATTGAAAAAGACGGTTCAATGTACATAAAAAGAAGCGTCAGCGTAAATCGTAAATACAGAGAACATATCACGCGACGGTCGATTGTATTGACAGAGATGGGAATTCAATTATTAGAACAATTACACATATTATAAAACCCATTTAAGCCTAACGTAACGTTAGCGAGGAAAAATATTAACGGAAAAAAACCAAGTAATATAACACCGGATATTCGCTTTAGAAAAATATTCAATACAGAACTTCTAGTTAACAATGATTTTAATATAAAATTTATTAATAAAATTTATAAAATGAAATAAAATTACAGGGTGTCTAAACAATTTATTGACACTTAAGAAAATTATTTGAATTTAAAAAAATTTAACAGACAAACCTGTCTGCTATTGTAAGATGTTTCAAGAAATCTTGAAATATCTTACACCTCCCCCCCTAAAGAAAATTTCCATCTCTGGGCAATACAAGTGTGTATACCTAAAACAAGAACATCTCCTTTCGTATGTTGAGATAAATAATCAAGTAAACTTTACATTTTACTAGTATGACTTTAACAAGATAATTATAATTTATTTAAAAGCAGTCATTTGCAATTAGTTACATTATTTGAAATAAGAACAATTTATAATCATGATACATTATTACGATATTATCGCAAAGTTGATATCGTAATACTAGGTGGCTTAACCTGATTATTGATTTGTGACATCAATTTTATTTTAAAAAGTACATATACATTCAAAAGTGTTATCATGCTTAACCATGAATACATTATAATTTGATGAAAATATGTTTGTGTTATAATAGTACTCCAGTCATTAGGTAATTTAATGGGTTTGTTTAAGTTGGCGGGTAAAGGATCGACTTGATTTATAATTGGGAAGGATGTGTTCCAATGTTGGTTGAGGATGTAGGACAAATTGTTTGTCAAAGGTGGCGAGTAATCAACAAAATGTAAAAAAGGTAGTGTAGGAATATTGGTCCATGATAATGGGATGAAGTGTTTCAACTGGAAACTTGTAGGAGATCTATAGTCACAAGGAAAAACAGTGTGGATAAGGGTTTTGAGATTATGTTGTAGTGTACAGTTACAAGGCAGTTGTACATGAGTGACGCCGATGTTAACAGGAGTAAGAAGGATTGAGGAATTAGGACAATTAATAGTAGTATTAGGAAGAATATTGGTGATTAGAAATTCAACTGGTGACTTCTCAAAGATGGACATCAACATTGATGGTGTGCAATGGAAAACACAAAACTTCTGCAATTCTTGAATTGAAGCTCCCTGGATGATTTGCTGTAGGCAAGATGTTTTTAACATTGGATTTGACGTGTGGCGAGGCAGTAAGCATAATCCTTTGTCTGGTTGGCAAGTTGGAGAGGAATGTTCAATAATTTGCACTCTGGAGGTTGAATTGATTATGTAGAAAGGTTCACTTGATAAAACGCATGATTCTTTGTACCACTGAAGAGGAATAGGTGAATACTTGTACAGTTCGTAGCTTGAAGCCAATGTTTTTAGCGGAATTTGTATTTTTATTAGAATTTGTTTCTTGTAAAAACTGGAGGTTGTTAACTTTAAATGTTGATATTTTTTAAGTTGACGCAAAGGTATAGCTAACTCTTTGTTATGATGTTGAATTTTGGTTTGCAATTTTTGAAGATCATTAAGTAGAACTTGTGAACTTAAAATATCTGTTGGAACTTGATGAGAAAAACAGTCCTGTTTAATTTTGTTGTAGTGAGTATCATATGCGGAGACAAAGATGTGTAGATAAGCAAAGTAGAAATAATGAAGAATGGAAAACCAGTTTTTTGTTTCTTGCGTTTCTTGTTCCTGTAGGTGAAGTGCAATATCTTTAAAATCTTGTTCAGATTGATGAAATAATTGTTGGAGTTTTTGAATCGTTGAGTTGAATTTGTTGGTTGTAGATGCTAAATGGCGGTGGTCTATGTGAAGAAGTTCTTGTAAGGTGTTTAGATGTTGTGTTAGGAACTGCTCATTATATTCGACTGCATGTAATTCATCAGTAGTTGCAACAGAACAGCACCAGCTAAGGAAACGTCCGATGAAATCCAGCGTACGTCGTGAGCGGGATGGTTCAAGTCGTTCATTTTCATCTTGATTAAACAAAACGTGAGTTGTCGCATTATATAATTTATGAAGAGCATTTGGGAGTTGACACTGCTGTTCTTGTTTCATTTGACATGTCGGTTGTTCTTCTTGAAGATCCACAGTAGACGATTGGTTGATTAGGGTAAATAAAAATTGGGTAAAGTTGCGAGGAATCATAAATTCTGGAGTCTCAGGAGTACAAGATGAGTTGCTTTGGTTGAAGGTGCATGATGGGAAAGGGATGACATGTTCGTGAGTAAAGTAAGATGTTGGGTTTGTTAAAGGGACGGTGTAAATCAAAGGGATTGAGGATTCGTAAATGAATGTATCCTGGATGGGAAAGAGGTAAATCCCATGAAAAATGTGAATAGGAGTTGTTTTTACGAATTGGTGAATGCCTAGGAGTATATTGAGAAGGATGAAATGACGTAATTGAAGGATCATGGTGAAGGAAGCTATGATAATAATTTGGATGTGAGCGTACTATTTTACAATATTTCAGATTTCAATGACAAAAGTCTAGTTAAGCATAAAGTGATTTTGAGTAACACATTTTTTTTAAAATTTGTATTGATGTGAAATATAAATTGATATTTATAGAACTTTTTTTATAAATTAGTTAAATAAATTTAGGTATACCTATATATTTTTTTAACCTTGAAAATATTTGAACATTGATATTTTTTAGAAAGACCAATTTTTTAATCAGTAAAACTTTAAATATATAATTTTTTTAAGTAGATTACTTGATTACGAGAAATAAATGTAAAAGAGATGTTTTTGTAATTTGAATATAAAAAAAGATTCGGAACGCGGCCTAATATGGAAATCAAATCTAAATTTTGTTTGTAAAACGAATTATTTTGTATTTGGTGTTTTTAATGTAAGAAGTAATTAAAATTAAATGCTTAAAATCTAAATTATACTTATAGAATAAAATCACCAGCTACACATTTGTTAACACAGACTTTAGTAAAAGTTTAGCAGCGAAAATCGAGATAAATTGAATTTACGTTGTGTTTACTTTTTAACATAACATATTGTTAATGCACTTAAAATTTTCATGAAAACTATTAATCACTTTTGCGGAATGATGATTTCAAGTTTATGTAGTATGAATATGATTTCGAGAAATTTATAAAAAACCTGTTTGTCGAGAATCGTAGATTTTGGTAGGTCACAGTATATGATGAAGGAAGCTGTCTAAACGGTGTTACTAGGAGTCCGGGTTCGTCCGAATGTGTAGGTGGCTCTCGCCCAATAGATGGCTGCTACGATCTAATGTAAATGATCTGCGTTGACAGGAAACTCTGGCTACTCTAGGATGCGGAATCTGTTATTAACAAAATATAAGCACTTAAGTTTACATACATAAAGAAAAGTTGCAGGTTATAGACATAGGAGAGTAAAAGTAAAAGTTAAATAAAAGAGGGTAAAAGTAATTGTAATTGAAACATCATAAAGTAAAAAGAAAAATATTAATTTAGGGGTCGAGAAAAAAAATTAAGTTAATCGTGAGAAAAATTACTGAATCATAGTGAAGTTATATTGTGAGTAAATCATAAACCTAAAATTAAAATCATGAGTAAAGTTCTTGACATAAATGAAAACTGAAAATCATACTATAGAATAAACTAAGACGCTAACGGAATGCATCTAGTTAACAGTTCTTAATTGCACTTAAGAACAGGCCTGCAAGATAACTCCATGGTACCACCATGAATTAGACAATCAAGCAGTAAAATAAATAAAATCATAAAAATTCATCAGAGTAAGCTTAAATCTAAAATGTCAAAATATCATCCTTAACCTAAAATTGAAACTGCAGAGTAAAAATTAAATATTAAAAACTATGTGCTGAAGATTGCACATATAACAGCTTCTGGTTGGGTCCCAGAAACAGAAGGTACAGAATGCAGTCTATAGCATCGCCATAGAGTAGATAACCCTGTACTTAGTAAGATAATAAAAAATAATAATGTAAACGGCATATACTTAAATCTAAAATTGAGTTCTTCTGAAAAGTATTAATTATCCTTTCCTTAACCTAGTAAATATAATATTCTTGTAACTTATAGTCTAATCATCATTGTAGCATAAATATAAAATGCAGAATTAATTAATAAAACAGTAATAAAATTGGAATTATAGAAAAGTTAACTCACGACAAGATTAAATTAAAATATAATTAAAACATCTAGACAAAACTTGAATAAAATAATCTAAGTGTAGAATTAAAGATAAGTAAATAAACCCCTAAAATAGTTATAATGGAAAGAAAATAATAGAAAATAGGATAAATTACTACGAAGATTGAACAGTGTTGAATTCACAACATGTGTTCCTGGTGCTAAATCTAAATGTGAGAACAACAAAAAAAATTAAAACTGAAGCAACTGAGGCTAGAAACAGATTGAAATTTTTGAAAAAAAAAATAATTAAAATTAAACATGACTCTTTGGGAAAATTAGCTCTGGACAAGGGACAGAATAAAAAAGTAAAGAAATCCAAAAATAAGAAATGAAAACGGACACAAGGTCGGGCAGTTTGAAAAAATCACAAAAAAAAGATAGCTTGGAAAAATGGCCAGCAGAACGTTCCCTGATTCATACTCAAACAAGCACACACGCAAACACACCGAAAGATTCAACCAACATCCATTTCATTCATCCATCAGATTCAATCTTGATTGGGAGGAAAATCCTAACCCCTGGTATGTGAACCTTCCTTCTCGCAGATACCAATGCGACAAGCCAGGTAAGGGATAGGATCCTGCCCCAATCGCGGTGGAAAGATCAGCTGTCATTGGAAAAACAGAAATGGCAAGACAAGGGGTCCTTATGGGTGGCTAATCCATTGCGACACTAACCAAACAATTAAGGGTCCTAATGAGCTGCTACCCAGAAAGTTAAGTAATACAGTAGAAAACAACCATAAAAAATTAGCATTGAAGATCAAGTGAAAATGTAAGTAAAAATAATCAACTGAAACTACTAGAAAAAAATTCTGAAGACGGCAAAACCTAGAAATTAAACTGGAAAAAGCGTGTGGACAGACGTTAGAATAAAAATCAACATAAAACTACTTGGAGCACCCAGGGAAACATCCATAAATCCAACAAAAGTCTGAATATTGATTCAAGAAGTAGAACTAAGGTTGTAAATTATGTGAAAAAAAGTTAAATAAATAAATACTACGTTAGATAAATATAGTTATGGGGGAAACTGCAAAAGATTTCAGCAATAATTGTAATTTAACTAATAGAAAATCATAATAAGTCATTTGTAAATAAATATCATAATAGGGAAAGTAGTGAATAAACATAAAGATGACTAATAAATCGAATAAATAATTGAAGTAAAATGATGCATTGAAAAAGATATTAATAAATTAAATTAACTACAAACAAATTAAAACTGAGTAGCCAAAATTGTCCAACGCAAAAATATATTAATCCTAATGATGTGCTAAATTTGTAATAAAATAATAAATCCTAAGTAATTGTACCATTATTTGACGTACAAGATATTTAAGTTAACCCAAAAATGTTATGTAACTAAAATCTAATGAAGCCACAAAATTACCTTAGTAAACAACTGTGAAACATTCTCTGTTAAGAACTGGTTTGTTTAAAAATTTTAAGAGTAATTATTAATGACATCAAATAAAATAAAATATGTAGTTAATGATAGAAGAAAAATAATTTTTATGTAATAATAATATTTTGGAAGAATCTCAAAAATTTAATGCAGATAATTAAAATTGAAAACTAGATTTATTATTTAATTAATTACTACAGTTCATAACAGCCTATATATTTCACAACTATTTGAATAAGTTTCTAACTAAATTATGTACAAGGTTAATAAAAAATGTTTAACCACAATAAGTCGATGAAGTATTAACCTGAAAAGTAAATGTGATATGATATGAAATGTGAAATTATTAAAATGATTAGTGTAGTCAAAGGTGTTGATACATGATACAAACAATGTATCCAGTCAGTTATGAGACACTCCAGGTTGGTCATTTCGTTGGATGAATTTCTTTAGTCTGCTGATGTGTATTATTTGTGGAGTTAGTTTTCCATAGCGTTCAATGATAACCTCGTAGTTTAAGGAACTAATAACCTTTGAAATGGTGTAAGGGCCTCGAAAATTAGAAGATAACTTAGGTGATTTACCTGGTGCAGTTTGAGGGAAGAAAACTAGAACTTTATCATCTCCATTGAAAGTGACATGTTGATGAGCTTGTCAGTAGATGGTTGCTGAAATTTGTTTGTGATTAGGCCTATTATTTTAGAAGGAATTCTTAAAACCTTGGTTACCCTGAAAGGCTTGAGTAGATGATGCATAAGTATTGGGTGCAAATGGTCGAGGAGGAAGGTTATTTGAAGACTGGGGTTTGGCACTATTCGGAGCTGCCAAATTAGACTGATTATTGGAAGAGGCATGCGTTATAGAGCGTAGATAATTTTGTTGATTAGGTTGACTTTGACGTGAAGAAAAACGTTTATCATTGGCTTGAAAATTAACAGCGTGTACGGGTTGAGAAGAAGAGCATGATGGTGCTTCTATGGGAGTGGATAAACGAAATTCTAATAGATTTTTGGATTCCTGATATTTCTTTATATTTGCTAACAGTTTGTCT
Organism: Catonia carolina; assembly: GCA_035578175.1. Classification (NCBI taxonomy): domain Eukaryota; kingdom Metazoa; phylum Arthropoda; class Insecta; order Hemiptera; family Achilidae; genus Catonia; species Catonia carolina. Next base: position 92,440,334 of record JAQMRL010000002.1, read on the forward strand.
AAAGTTGAATTATCAGAAAGTGAGATTTTGTCCAAGATTGAAGGAAGTAATCCTCTTAAGACATATTTACAGATTCTATTTTCTGGCATGTTTGGATCTAATTTTGAACAAAGGTGCATGACATCTGCTATAAATGCTGAAGTGGATTCAGAAATATTTTGGCGTTTATTGAAAAGAGAGATTTCCAAGAGGTCTGTGTCATTGTCTAATCGGAAATGTTTAAGAAATTCATTTTTTATAAATGAGTATGTTAAGTGTTCTTCAGCGAAGCGAATTTTTAGGTCTTCAAAAAAATCTAAAGCAGTATCACGTAAATATAGAGGAAGAAATTGACACTTGAATTTGTCATCCCAGAAGTTAACTGTAGCTGCGCGTTCATAGTCCTTAAAGAAATTTTGCACATTTTCATTACATTTAGCGTGAAAAATTGATGGAGCAAAGAAAGGTAGTTTAGGTTTTTGTGTAATTGGGTGAGGAGTACCATCCATGTCTGAAGGAAGTGAAAGATCAGTCTGAGTAGAGATAGAATTCGATGGGTATAGGAACTTAAGTGATAAAGCAGTCTTAAGGTCGACTAAATCTGGATATGTTTGGAGTAATTCAGAAGGAATCGTAGCGTGTTCAATGAGATAATTAAGAGCTTGATCCCTAGCTTCCTGAATGCAGTCAGGAGATTTAAAATAATGTTTTCGGAGACGAAGGACGCCTCTAAGATAATCAAGATCAGCGTTAGGCGGGATAAAAATTTGATGTTCTCTAGCCAAAGTTTTAGCCTGGTCTAAATTAAGAGATTTTACAACAGTGGATCTAAGATCGGTCATTAGAAATGAACCAACGTTAAACAGACATAAACTAAACAAATGTTAAAACAAGAAACAAAATTCTCAAAAATGACAACATGAATTGTTCAAAGGAACAATACAAAAACCTGTGGAAATGCATACACAAAAAATTATAATTGAAAAAAATTGAGATAATGAAAAATTTTATACTGACAACCACGATGATCAGAAATACTTAGCGAGTAACCCGTTTAATACAGATTATGCTGGTGAATTCTCTTATGCTGGTAAATGCAGTATGATGATGTGAATTGTATGACTGATGTAATGAGACGAGATGTATTTTTCAATGCCCTTATAATGGCTTCCATGCGATGATAAAATATGATAATGATCTCTATGCAAATGTCACGTACAGAATGATACCTGGTGAAAAATTTAAAATTTCATTAATAAATATACTAAGATGTGTGTAATAAAAATTAAATAAATTATAATTAAATAGCTTTAACAAATTTTAAGTGCTGTGAAGCAGCAAATTTCACTTGAAATAACGACGTGGTAACGCAAAATAAAATAACAATCACAACAGGTATTCGATGAGTGATTCGATCAAGCAGTTACCAAATCAAGTCAGGTAATGAAACAAAACTCAACTGATTAAATAAAGATCATAGATATGATTTTAAAATATGTAGTTTGAAGACTGAAGAATCAATCTTTTGATAATTAATAATTGAGTTTGTAATAATGAATCCAACAGCAGATAAATGTGTCAGGATATTGTGTAACAGAACTACACAATTAACATTCAGTAAATCAGTTTATAAAAATAAATGTAGCGGTAACAACAGCCAGCCAATCGGAAAACATTGAAATACAAGTGCGTGGATACCGCAGGCCACACAAACATATTAAAAGAAAATATAATACTGAATAGTGCTGCTGAAATACGTTTAAGCCACCAAAAGTAATGGCAAATAAAACTATGTTCAAAACAAAACAAAAATTATCATGTGTGGGTTTTGTGACGTGACAAAACAGCAGAATTTTAACAAGTTAACAACTGCCTTAACCAGTGTTAAACAGATGGCACAGGTTAGCGACTGTGTCCAATTAACATAAATATGCAGCGTCTGAAAAAGATAATGAAAGAAACTAGCCTTTCAAAATCTATAATAAAACGTAAATAAACATCACACAAGCCTGTAAAATTTTCACAGTTATTCAGTAAGCTATAGCAAAATATTAATCCCTTAAATAGGAGTAAAGTCTTAGGGAAGTTAAAACATGCGATACATTAAGTAAATAAAACTATACATTTTATATGAGATACATACAAACCTTTACAGAAATGGAAAACATTGCGAAGAACGACGGCGAATGGAAAACAAAGAATCGCGGTTTGAAAACTGAAGAATGAAATAAATAAATGTAACCGAACTACTACGGAGAACTAAAATGAGCTGCAATGTTGTAGGAAGCAGAAATCAAAATGCGACGTAAGAATACTGTAGGAAAGATAACAGGCTACGAGAAAATAGTTGCGCAAACATGTGAAAACGAGCCCAAACTAAGGGTGGTTGTAAAAACTGGTTTCAAAAGAAAAGGTCAAATCAAGACTTGTAAGAAGGTGGGAGTGAGAAAAATAAATCTGGGACTAGAGAGGCATAGAACACAATGGGATTTTAAAGAAAAAATTTCTAAAAACGTAGTAAGAACATCATAAATCAACCGAAGTGTTAAAACCAACCTAGGAGGTACAGTAATAAAAAAAAACAAGGCTAACGGAACTCAAATCGGATACGAATGCAATGAAAGTGAAATCTCCATACAAACTGAGTGCACAAATAAATCCGTAGTTACCTGTAAAGTAAATTCTTAACACCTAATTAGTAAAAATAAAACTTAAAATATAACAATTGCTAAAATTAAGTGGCTTCATACATCTGTGTAATACTTCATTCAAAAAACACAGCGATTCTCCACCAAATTATGTAGAGTAAAAATGTGTGGTAACCCAAAGAGGCAACCTCCACTAGATTATGTAATGAGAAGACGAAGTCTCCACCAGATTTCGCATGGCAAAGTAAGGTGCTAGACATCAAACTAAGTAAGGAGGAATATCCACTGAAGTAGACGACAACCACCATACTAAGTAAGAGGTACAAGCACAGCGAACTTCACCAGACAAAATGTAGTGTAGCAACAGACTAAAAAAAGAAAGTAACGGCTCAACTGTGTTTCACCAGACACTGAAATGAAAACACAGCCAAACTGGTACTTTAGGGGCATAGAAAAACCTCCACCACTCTGCCTAAGGAAAACGGCTAAAGGATTCGGCAGAGAAAATCCAAATTTCCATTCTCTGAATCTATGCAAAGCATAACCCAGAAATTCTAGCAGGTAGAGCTAAACTCGCTGTTGGAAGAGCGAAGGTGTGATTTAAAAATCAATCTCGGGTCTAAGAATGAAAAATATTACACAGACAACTTGGAGTGAAAAAAATAAAATATCAATTTATTTAAAACTAAACTTAAACAAAAATTGAAACTAAAGTAAAATATGTTTTTTTCTACTTTTTAATAAAAAAAAAATTATTAATGATAAGTGATTAAAAAATCTAATAGTAGTTATAAAAATGTAATAATAACTTAGATAGAATTAAACGAATCAAAATAACGGGGACAAACAAAAACATTAAAAATAACTACAGAAACTTGTCAATGCTAACCAAAATAATTGAAAGGTACTTAATTTAAGGATTATAAATAAATAATAAGTTAGAACGGAACTAGCCTAGTGTTTGTCAGATGGACGATTTAAAGAAAGAAAATTACCGGACAAAATCATTTAAAAATTTCATAAAAAAAATTTATTAAAATTATTTAGTTAAAATTTTAGAAATCATTAATAAAAAAAAATTTTTAAAAAAATATTGGATTAAAATTAAAGCTTGGCTTTACAAAAAGAAAAATATAAGAATTAATTTGAAGAAACTACCTAGAATTGAATTAAACAGATGAATTGAAAGAAAATTTAAATGTGAATACGAGAAATAAAGGTGACGTATTTTTATTTGAAAATCAGTTAACAAACCATTTAAAACAAGAAACTATTTAAAGGAAAACTTAAACAAATAAACTATTCGGCAATTAATTTTAAAGACAAAATTTAACAAAAAAAAACTCGTATAAAAAAACTTCAAAAATCTACTTTAGAAAATCTATAATCAAAAAAAAAATTCTTTACAAAAGAAACAATGTTACATTTCAAAAAAACTATGACTTATTTTTTTAGAATGAAATAAGAAGAAATTAAACAATGAAAAACAAGGTCTGTTTGAAATTGTTCGAACTGACTTCCACATAAAAATAGTTCTAAAAAAAAGATTAAAATTAAGAAGAGAAAAAGTTTAAAGTCGAAGCGACTGACACTGAAAAGTGACCATTTGAGGTGGTCATTGGAATATCTTAATGTTGGGAGAAGCATTTGAAAAACAAAACATCTTCTCCGTAAAAATTATTACAACCAAAAATTTAATGTGAAATAATAATAAAAAAGAAATTGAGAAAAATACTGATTTTAAATTTTAATATTAAGTTGGAATGCGAAAGGCATACCAAATCTAAACTTTTATAATAATTATTAAAAATATTACTTAAAAATTATCGGGGAAATAGTTTTACATTAAATTCACCAAATATCTTAAAATAAAAACATGCCGTATTAAATTTTAGCCAGAATCCTAACCGGAATTAAATAATCATTTTAAATTTAAATTTTAGATATAGATTAAAGAAAATCATTATAGATAAATTACCTGGAGCTTATAAGGATGTTCACTCGTCCACAGCTACAAAGCAAAGGCGCAGAATATAAGAAAAAATTAACGCACGAGAAAAGTTAAACGTTGACATTGAAAAAGACGGTTCAATGTACATAAAAAGAAGCGTCAGCGTAAATCGTAAATACAGAGAACATATCACGCGACGGTCGATTGTATTGACAGAGATGGGAATTCAATTATTAGAACAATTACACATATTATAAAACCCATTTAAGCCTAACGTAACGTTAGCGAGGAAAAATATTAACGGAAAAAAACCAAGTAATATAACACCGGATATTCGCTTTAGAAAAATATTCAATACAGAACTTCTAGTTAACAATGATTTTAATATAAAATTTATTAATAAAATTTATAAAATGAAATAAAATTACAGGGTGTCTAAACAATTTATTGACACTTAAGAAAATTATTTGAATTTAAAAAAATTTAACAGACAAACCTGTCTGCTATTGTAAGATGTTTCAAGAAATCTTGAAATATCTTACAAATGTAATGTAATATAATACAGTTTATTTGTATATCTTAATTTCTTCAGGTAAATTCTTGATAAATGTATTTTTACAAAAAATTAACCTGTGGTAACTCATCTACAGTATATTTTCATCTTGAATGATTTTTTTCTACTATTTTTACTTCTTCTACTGCTAGAGTTTGATATAGTTACGACAATCCGTGTCTTTAAACAAAACGTATTAATTATAAGAGAAAATTACGAAATTATTGCTCACTTTTCACATTCCTTAATGGTTTATTTGCAACTGAAGAGATGATACTGGAAGGAAATGTGATGATGGTGTTTGTGTTAAATGACGTGGGAGGCACCAGAGGGGTATTGGCCCCTTTGGTGCCTCCTCCAAGTTTTGTGAGCAGTAATCTCGTGAATATAACCTTCTCTTCATTAAAGTAGCAAGTCTCTTCAGTGTCTTTTTATGTTTCTTATGATATTGCAGGTAGAGATGAACTTACAAGAGGGTCATCGTGTTCTTGTGACTGTGAAAGCATTTGTAATAATCGGGTTTCGATAGAATTTTTCACTAAAGTTTTTTTTATAAATGTGTGTATAAGTTATTGCTACATACATATTATACTAGTGGTTGTACTACAAGAAGTAGGCTACACACGGTTTTTTAAATGAAATACATGAACACGTTGAAAATTAAAACATTTAGGGTTTCAAGGGTTTCAATAGAGAAGAACACAAGAACAATTTTTAAGGGGTACTGGTAATTTTAGCGTTTGCGAAGTAGGAAATACAAAAGCTCACGTATTAAATTAAGGAATAAATATTTTGTTTCATTTAAACGTTTCAGTTAGTCTTTTCTTGAAAAATTAGGCTGAGGAATGCAATAGCGTCTATTTTGTGATGATGAATATGTACGAGTATTATATACGGCTGGACACTCACCCTAATAGAGCGTGAAAGTTTCTAAAAGAGATTTGGCAGTACGTAAGCTTTATTTTTCATGTTTGACACCATTCGTGTAAGAAATTGAGGCGATTTTAAAGTATTTGTCAAAGATGTATAATACAATTAACAACTTTCTAAGCTATAATACAATTTTATCAGAAAAAATATTTCCCTAATTTTGTTGTGATTAGACCTTTTGTGTGACCAACTGTCCTGATCAAATATTAGTTGTTTTTGTTTATGCCAGATATACTCATGTAAGTATTATCGTGCTTTATTTAATATTGTAACACTGGGGTAGAGAAAGTTAAGGTGATTAGGTAAGACTTGTTATTGTATAAAAACGTATAGTCTATTGTTATGTGACTAGCATTGCTACCTGCGAAGGGGTACAGCTGTGGTGTACCATTTAGGATCTTCGGCTCTTATTGTCATTTCTTATAGGTATTCATTTGAGATGAGTTTCGTACAATTTTTAGTGTTTTCTAATTTTTATATTATTTGATGTACTTAGACCCTTTTATTATTTATTTTTAAAAATCCTCAGAACCCCTTTTATCTCCTTCTTTCTCGTAAAATCTTCCTTTTTATTATTGCTTCCAAAATTCAAAAGAAAGCCTTTGTATTTCTATTTTTTGTTTACTACATCGTCTTTAAGTTTACTACCTCGTTAGTTAAAGTAGCTCAAGCTTTACGTTTTTGTAATTAATTTAATTTAAGTAACTCAACTCTAATTTATAAGTTATTTAAATTTAATAATTAATTGTATCAATAGATAATTGTTATAAATCAAAAAAAAAAACGTTTTATTTATTATTTATCGTAACCAGATCCTAAATGAACCTTAGGCGTTACAATATGTTTTTCAAACTTTTACATATTCGGTTTTACGACTATGAGTACATTTTTATTTTTCATGACGAACTAAGATTTATTTATGTTTTATTTTTAACAACTTCGTGCTGTTTTAATTTCTTCAAGAGAAAAGTACGTTTTGCTTAAGAGTAAAGGAAAATGAAAAAATATTTAATGATGGCTGAAGAGAACTTATGACTTGGTAAAAGTATTTGATACTTTATAAGTTTAGTTGTCTTAAATGTTCAATGAATGTATTCATTGTACTAAAAAAGTACAGAAATTAAAATTTTATGTTCAATAATGTCAATTAATGGTATTTATGAGATCTTATAGAATTAATTCTGTTTAAAAATAGTGGTTCTGATAATTAATTGATGTAAACATGCACATGACCTGGATTTCTTATTAGATACACCATCAATTAATCTCACAATGCAGTGTTTGAAAAAATAACAATAGCTATATTATTTACCGCAATGGCCTGAAAAGAGATAAACCATTTTAGTATAAATATTACACTGGAAATAACGGTTCTAATTTATATAAATCAATGTAGGCTAAAAGTGACTAGGATGAGTATTTTAGTGTTTAGATACGCATTTTTATTGAATAATGCGTGAAGAAAAAATATACTTTTAACACATAAACCGCTAGCCAAATTTTTAAAATCATAAATCAAAATGACATGATATTTTTAATGGTCCAATAAAAAACGAAACCAAATGCATGTACTAATGTTGTGGTAGTTTGAGGTAGCTCGTACACGGCAAGGGACGCTTTGAAACGATTTGAAGAATGAATCCAACACCTAGTAAACAGCATCGTTAATCACTCAACTTTTTAATAGCTAATAATTTAAAATGTAATAAATAATGCAGTAGGTAATGAAAGAATAATATAAATAATATAATTAGCTGAAGTAGTTTATCAAATAATAATTTAATTAATTTAAATACGAACAATTTGAAACATAATTTTAACATAATTTATTATATCTTTAAGAGAAAAGTTCTACGTTTAAAAATATTAATCATGAAATAATCATAACTTTCTTTGTACTCTAGTTTGTACATAAACCAAAAAAAGCCGAATCGATAGAGCCATTTTTATAAATTTATTAATTATAAATCAGTCAAGCACAGTAAAAAAAACCTAGTACGGGAACATAAATATTAATATCACCTTTTCATATTTATTTATTTTTATTGTAAATGTATTCCTTTCCAATTTGTATTAAAATGTAAATTGTAAAAGCTTTATTTATTGGTCTATAACTCAATTGATTGTGGTAGATTCGTAACACATTTAATGGAATTGAAAAAAAGAAAAGAAATTTATGTTCCTCAGTGGTATTAATACAGTTAGTAACAAATACTTTCAATCATATTCATTCACATGCAGACCAGAATCTAACATGATACTAAGTTGTTCACATACCTATTCAATGAATATTAAAAAAGGGTTTATAATTTATTTCAGTTATACTTTATACTGTACGATAACAACCAGCAAAACAATATTTGAAAATCACAATATTTACAAATGAAAATGACGTTACTGATTTAGAGGAGGACACCAGCCAGTCACAGTGCTAGTGCTCCAGAAATCAGAATTTTAATGACTTTTTACTTTATTTTGTTTATTTACAGTCTGTTATTTGAATAACAATTAGGATTTTTGAAGTTAAGGTGTAAAGTTAATCATTTTTCCAGGCTTGTTGGTGCTGATACCGCCACAGCAAATGCACTAGTTCCTTTGGAGAAGGTCTCTTGGCAATTGGTGCTTAAGGCTTCTAGCGGATTAGCTGGTATGTGTCGCAAATCCATCTGTTGTTGAACGGATTTGTCTTTGAAGTAGAGCATGAAATGAATAATAAAGGCATTTTGTTAGGTTTGTAAAATAATTTAATTAATGACATTATTTAAAATATCAATGTTGTTTTATTTAAGCATGTCTTTAACATTTACCCGTTTTCATGTTCTTGGGTACAATTAGGTTAGAATAGGGCTGGCTTAAAAACTCGAAATTTGGAGCTATAGAACAACAATGGAAGTCAAAAGGCAATCGTATAAAAGCAATAATTCAAGGTATCGGTACTTATAAAGCAGAGAAGTGGGAGATGTCGGATTAAAATGCCAAACGCTTGGAAGCAATGGATATGGACTCTTTTCGTCGGAATTGTAGAATCGCGAGATTGGACAGAGTTAGAAATAAGGGTGCAGGGCTAGAACTGGACCTTATGTCAGCTTTGTGAAAATAGAGAAGATCAAAAGGTTGAACTGATAGAGACGGATGCCTGAAGGTAGATAACCTAGTGTGATATGGAGTTGAATGCCGGAGACGAGGTGCACGAGACGAAGACCGAGGTTGCCTAGTGAGAGAGTGTCTGTCGAGTGATGAAGTTTAGAAATTTGGGGGAAGATGAGAGGCAAGATAGGGTGGAATGGAAGTTAGAATGTAAGAAACGCCGGTGGGTATATTCCAGTGACAAATATAGAAATGTCTGTATCGGCTGTCCATCGACGTTTCAATCAAATTTTTCAGAATTCTGGTGTGTGGACAGGATTTAGATTACTAACGGATCATCAACATTCTGAAGTCTATCTGTGCACCTACTGTACACTAACAAAAATATATTGGTGACGTAAGAAACGCGTAGTTTATCGATTTTGTTTTATTGACCACGTAAGATTGGAGAATTAGTAATTTGAAGAAGGAATTACTTTAGAAACGCTTTATTGGTTAAATGGCAGTATCATAGCAAGTTGGATCGCAGTTTCACAATGCAGTTGCTTCAGCACTGGCAATGATTTCTGCTACGTTAATAGATTTAAGTTTAGAATCGCATTCCAAAAGCGAATTGTGTCCGAAGCTGCATATTACATCGCTATGATGAAAAAGAAAAGAAAACGTTGTGCGTACCCTTCGTGAAAAAAGACCAGAAAAATTTTCCTTGACAAAGACATTAAATGATGAAAAATTCATAAACTATTTTAGGTTAAGCCGTGATTAGTTCAGAGAAGTCCATGATCTCATAAAAATTCGATTAGTTTTTCTTCCATCTCGGACTACGGGAAAAATGAATTTGATAAAATCACTACGAACCTTGTACTACGAAACTGCGTTCAAGAGACTCTGTTACGCATGGTCACTACAAGCTGAAACTGCGTCACGTCAACCTGCGTTCTAACATGCGCGGTTCCGACCAGTTTTGCGGTTCGCAGAAACTCATAGTGAGTCACCCTGCGTCACCTCACGGACCTGCGTCTCATTTTTTGCCCGACCTAATGGTTGGATGATAATTATAACTAAACGCTGTGATTGAATAATTACAAAAGTAAACAGTCATTGGCTGAAAGAGTGATTCCCGTGAATAGTTCACTTCCTACACTCAATGACTATAGTAAAATTCGTTTCCTTTTAGGTAAAAAGTTTCAAATTCATGGATAATTTTGATTGCTTTAGATAAAAATTCTGCATGATGTTATGCGTTGTGTTCTTCACATTGTTTTATTCATGAATGTTTGTTATAGTTTACGACAATTTTTCATTTCAACCGCCCGTCTAAATACTGCAAAATATACCGAAAAGTTTAGATACAATCATACAAGTGGTTTTAATAACTTTATGTGTCTGTGTATAGAGCTATACAGCGTGACCGTTTTGAAAGACTTAAACAGGAATTGAAGCAATCAATACTTACCAACCCTATCCGTAGGTCTTTTTACATTTTTAACGAATATTGAAATAACTGGCATTGATAGCTATTAGATACATTCAGTAAATTGCTAAACATATTTTGCAACCGATTTCACTGTCACAAATTTTAAAAATATCTACTGAACAAATTTAGTGAAGCTTTAGCTAAAAACAGAGAAGAATGTTCTGTGATCTTTGCTCGAGAATAATAGGTTATAAAATATGTAACGTCTAAACTGTAAAAATAATTCTTTACCGATTCATTCCTATTTTTCAATAACGGATGTTTGGTCAGCAGGTTTGAAAGCACTTTGGTTACCACCGAAGGGTAAAATTACATACGAGTATATTGTTTTGTTTATTATAGATTACATTTTTAGCATTATTGCTAACAGTAAATTAAACTGAAAAATCTATACCATTTCTTTTCCATTTATATCAAAATATTGGTGTTCATCCTCACTTTTACTTCAGATAAAGGTTTTCTGTGGGTATATGACATGCACAGACGTAAAATTTCTGTTTGCGGTAAACTCTCTTAGGTTTTAATTTCATTTTGCTCTGACCATTCCGACAGGTAAATAAATTGACTTAAAACTTTTTTCCATTATACAGTTTACAACAGATATTTTTCATACTTTTTTAAATACTTGTAAATAAATACAAATATTCGAACCACAATTTGTTTTGCCTTTTTACGAAGACGTAATTTATGACTAAACATTTCAAGGTTTGAAGGAAAACTTTATTATTAAAAAAAAATATTTAATATATACATATATTTTAACTTTCATTTTAAATCTTTAACTGTAGTATGAATCTATAATAAAATAAAAAAATAAATCATCTATAATAATGTAAAAAAGTTAAATGTATTCACTGACACAATCAACCATGAAATCTCTCTCGCCATGAAATCTCAAAAGCTACAAGATCCAAAAACTTAAATTGGGTGTGTAGGTTTTATTTGGGTAAATAAATGCTCGAAATCTGCAAATTTAATGAATAACATTTCTAAAAGAAAAAAATGGTACAATGAATTTTCAAATTACAGGTTGAAAATATATTTAAAACAAAAAATGTTCGTTAGAATAATTTAAAATTGTATGACTTCTGTATTAAATATCTTTTCAATCGACACACTTATATTAGGACACACTTATACCATTATGAAGAAATTTATAAAAAAATGGTTTTCCCATAATTTGTCTTAAAATTCATTAATGGCAAATTAGATAAATAATAAGTAAGTTAAATAAAATAAAGTAGGACAACAACTTTGTTGATAATATTTTTCTGTTCAACGGCGGACGCTTGATTTAGCTTTTTTAACTTATTTTCTTTTCTTTTAAAACTGAATCAAAATTAATCCATTAATTTGACTGACGTAGTGTTGGTAGGTATTAATACTAAAGACATTTGCAAGTACAGTTTATATTCTCTACTAAATATTGTAAAGGTTTAGGTTAATAAAATGTATTTTCTCTAAGATTTTTCTGAACACAGTTCTGTCTGTCTTCTTCTTCTAGTGTCTCATCCTCAAGTGACGTTAGAAATATTCATGATCCTTCTAATCCTATCTACGGAAGATCGAAAAAGGTTCATTGCAATAAGGCCGTTCCATTGTTCCATTGTCTCAGGTTTCTTAACCAGAATGTTCGTCTTCAGTCAGGACCACTTCTTCGTTCGATTTTCCGTGCAACACCAGCCTCAGCAACCCGTATTTGCCACCCCTCTCTTGAATTTGCTAAAGAAAGAATTTTTCTGTCTTTTGAAAACGCTCTGAATTCTTCTTTCCTTCCTCATTCTTTCCAATATTTTTCATTTGATACATGATACATCCAGGAGACTCTGAGCATTGGTCAATAACTCTACACCCAAGCATCTAGTAATGTCATTCATTAGTACCCACGCCTCATGTTTATTGAGGCATGGATCCTAATGTTCTCACATTGTATTTTATAAACAGTAATTCTTTTTCTTCTACTGCTCAAAGATTAGGTTCCAGGACCTGTTCCGGCTTTCCGTACGCCACTGTCACCCCTGTTCATGCCTTCCAATTTGTTTGTAACTTTCGGCCAGTCCATCAAACCTTTGTGAAGCTGTTCATTGAAGATGATCGATCCATTTATAACGGTACTCCCTAACTGTCTCTTTAAGAGAACTTACACCTAAATCTCACCGTATATCCTCATTATTCTAAACCGATCCAATCTACTACAGTCCTTGATGATTATCAAGACTGATTAAGACGCTGCAGAATGAATGGAATTCTTATGATTCTTCCAAACGCAGACCTCAATGTCATATGCCAATCTTGGGACAGCCACTTTCATATAGAATTTTATCAATGTGTCAGTTTGAGGGTTTTTTCAAATACCACTGTATTGTGCTACAAATTCTACGAAATCGTTTTTACTTTTTTTTGTTCGTAGAATATCATTGCCCTTTTTTTATCACGCATCACATCCTAAATAGAAAAAATGCTAAGAACCTGCTACAGAATTACTCTATCAACCGTTATCTTTTTCCTGACTGGATATTATTCTCTCTAAAGGCCGTCACTCATTTTTTAACTAGAAATTTTTAATCAGTAATTAAGATAAAATATTTCTGAATGTTAAGCGAGTAATTCAGAAAATATTTATTTCTATTGACTGTTATCTATTCAATCGATTTAGTTTCTTATGAACTGCATATTTCTTCATAAGAAAACATTAATATACTAAAAAGGAGGCCTTAGGGTAAGAATAATACGAGCTATTTTTATTATTTTTAATTTTCTGCAGTTTTTACAGAAAAAAAACTTGAACAAGATTTCTTAATATATTTAAATTATATGTTTTATAATATAATATAATTATTTTTTTAAATTGCACTTCAATATGTTTCATATAATTTATAAATACTGTATGTCCTTGCTAAACAATCTGATATTATTTATGGAATGGTGTAGTTTTATAAATATTTAGCAATAATTATTTTTACTTTGTACTTTGTGAGCCCATTATTACAAAAATACAATTGTTGTATGGTAACTGATCAAAACATTTTTTAAGCATAAAATTCGATTTGCAACTGACAATGTAATTAGTATATGTCTCAGCAATACAGAATTACCCTATCATTTTCTGAAACAACTGCATTTCAGCACACGCATTGTCGGTTATTTTTTAACGTATTACCTCATTAATTTTTTTAGATGTCTAAATTTTTTAAATCTTAATATTTTTACATGTCAAATTATTTTAAAATTAATTGAGGTCTAGTTTGCATAATTATTTTAAAACAAAAAAAACATTTCTGTTTATTTCAAAACTCAAGAAAGTAGACTTAAAATTATTAATAACCTGATATTTCATTGCAATTTAAAATAAATAAACTGAAGTAAAAAGTAACCTTCATACTTCATCAATTTACTTGTTACAAATATATGCTTACAGCGACAGCTAAATACTATGAAACAGATATCTTGAATAAGAGTGATAAATTTTACATTGTACAATATGTTTATTAAAATTTGCATAGAGAATTAATTTTCAACTATAATTAATAACTGGTTAATATATTTCCTTGAGAATAATTTGTCAAATTTCTTATGTGTATATTTTAATACCTGAAAAATTAATCAATAACATCCCAAGAAATTGTAATCTGTCATTTATTTTCCATTCTATTTGATCGATGAAAAATATTATTTACTTATTAGTTTTATGCATTTCAAGTGCACTGTCATGCTATTATATTAATATTATACAACTCAAATCAAATGAGTTTAGCACGTGTCTAAATATTGCAATAAAATTTGCAAAAAGCATATTCTGCATTTATATTCTATTTTCAGAAATCATTGAATTATTTAGCACCATGCTTGGAGATATTTATTATTTCTTTCTATGAAAGAGACAATGACAAAAATATAATGCCACATTATCGGTATTTACATTATTTTTGACGTCGGAATTGGAGAAGACACATTCAAAAAAGAGACAAGCATTGGAGATCACAAACGAAACAAAAATTTACATTATTCCTTAAAAACTTATGTATAATTCATAAAACCATTTGAAATCAGTTTAGACTACGTGTGCAGTTAAGAGGTGCATCCAGCAACTCAAGTATTCAAATTATTTTGTCAAAAGTCCTCCGAACTCTAACAGCTGCACTTTGGAATAAGACAAACAACAATTTTTACTGCGATTTAGTTATTTTAATACTATTAAAAATTTCAGTTTAGCTTACGATAAATGATTGGAATCATCCAAAAATTATTTGGAAATCAATCTATTTATAACGTGGTAAAATGCGAAAGCTAATACGGCCACTTTCAACAGATTTATTTGATTAGTAACTAAAATTCTGACCTTAAGTTTTGAAAAATCCAGCTTATTTATGTTCTTCTAATGCCTGAAACGACATCAATTTAGGAATCTATTTTTATAGCATAATGCAGCTTATTTTAAATTTAAATGTTTTTACTGACAATCTATGGGGAATCAACAACAGTGGCCTTAACTTTTTATTACGTAATATCCCATCAGAAACAATCATTACTGCATCCATTTGATGTTTAATGTTTTTAGTTGGAAAACAAAACATTAAAAAATAAAAAGTACACAATTATTTAAATTAAAACATATTGGTTCATCCAACCAGAATAGTTCTTCTTCAACTTAATAATTCTTCTTCTTCGGGTGCTTATTCGTTCCAAATGTTGGCAACCATCATAGCAATTCTCACTTTGTTCGTTGCTCAGTTAAGTAACTCTCCTGAGCTTTTTCCAAGCCAAGTTCTCAGATTTTGAAGCCACGACACCGTTCTACTACCAGATCCACGTTTTCCGTATATTTTTTCCTGCAGAATGGCTTGTAGTAACAGATATCGTGAGTCATTCTACATGATAATATGTCCAAAATATTGGAGGTTCCTTACTTACTTACTTACTTTACAATAAGGGCGTACAGGCTTCTGCAGCCCCTCCTCACCGCGACCTAAAAGATCTTTTGTGATTGCCCCTATTCCTATTTCTGCAAGACCCACACTTTCGATAAAGCGCAGGATCTGCCTAGGATCTAGTGCACTTATCTGAGAAGGTGTTTACACAAACTTACCCATCAGCGCTCTTCTTTTGCAGCCAACCACTTTGCAACTGCGTATAAATATAAGTGTGCGACCCCCTGAGCCGCACAGACCTTAATGGCCAATATTTCATCTTAGAAGACGGTTATGTTACACCCAAGGGCCAGGGAAATCTTTCCCCCGGCCCCCAGGCCCCCACTCCCGCTCTTCCGCTCATCACTGAGCCGTCAGTGTACCAAAAGGTAACCCCTTCCGGTATCACTGGCTGTCCCTCCGCCCACTCCTGACGATCAAAAATTTTCACCCTCAGTGTGTCGGAGAAGTCGTATGCTCTGTACATACGGTCCCGAGGACCACCTACCACACCCATCCCCTCAATCCCTTTGAAGATCTCGGTGTGGCCCATCTCCCCTGATGGAACCCCGAACCCGCCCTCCAGCCTCAAGGCAGTTTTTATCGCCTCCTTCTTCACTTGAACATGAATAGGAGGCAAATCAAACCTCGCCTCCATAGTAGCCGTTGGACCAGTGCTCGTTGCACCACATATCCTTAGGCGGGCCAGTCTCTTCAGCTTCCTCAGCCGATCTGTTCTTGGCCACCATACAAAAGCTTCGTACGTGACCATTGGCAGAATGATGCTCACATAAGCCCATTCTACCATACGAGGCCTAAGCCCCCAAGTCCTCCCAAACGGACTCTTAAACATCCATAAGGCCTTTGCAGCCCTCTCAACAGTCCTTGACATGTGGCCCCTGTCCAGGACAACCCCCAGATACTTTACCTCAGGGGAGTAGCTCAAATCCACTCCTTCCAGAGTCAAAGCATCTAGAGCCATCTTCCTTTTCCTAGTAAAAGGAACAACAACCACTTTTAGTTGTCGTGTCAGCTAGGGAAATAATCAGTCCGCCCCTGCATAGCCCCGCGTACAGGGGTAAGGCAAAATACTGTAGGATTTAGCCAAGTTTCCTACAGGCACCGTTAAGACACTGATTAAATGCCCCAGTGCCATCCACCCTTCGGCACGGTAAACGCCTGACACCACTGGGTTGGGCAAAAGCTACAGTAGGAGAAGTTGCCTCTAGCACGGATAGAAAAAGTGCTAGATGCCAGGGACAAGGATCAGGGTAGACAGACAGAAGCCCAGCATCTCAGCTCACCTCGGCGGGACCAGAGCATGGCTGAAAAGTAACCATAGGATGCCGAGGAGTTTCCAGAGGCACGGGCACGAAAAACTGCTACAGAAAGTAAGGGAGCAGGTGTGCTCTCTTGGACGTGATGCTTCGGCACATGCAAGCTAGCCGATCACTGACTTACTTCGCCTCCTGGAGGTTCCTTCACTTGATGGTGGAAATGACGTCCACGTCTTTCTTCATTATTCTCAGAACCTCTATATTCGGTATCCAATCAATCAACCTTCTTCTGTACAGCCACATATAAAATACCCCCAGTTTCCTTATGGTGGCTTTTTCCAAGGTTCAGGACTCTACACCGTATAGGAATACAGAAGGGACATAACATCTTAGATGCATCGTTTTTGTTGCACGAGTGAAATTGTGGCTCTTGAAAATAGGATCCATTTTATTAAATAGGCTCTTGCCTTGCCTATACGATATTTTATTTCCTGTATATTGTCCTACTGCTCGTTTAACATGGTTCCAAGGTAAAAATACTGTTGTACTCTCCCTGTGCGGGTCTGATTGATATGAAGGTGAGCACCACTTGCCGGCTCTCTGGTAATTATAGTGATCTAAAAGTTACTTAAATTTATTTTATAGCAGAACATTAGTACATAAATATTTCTGTTATCAACCCATTTCTAATCTAATAAATTTTACTTCCATCATCATAACACTAAAATAACGTTGTAACGTAAAAGAAAAATGAAAATAAATTGTAAGATCGAACTAGACAATAAGCAGACTAACGTTTTCTAGGCAACAATTTGAATAATACAGCTGGTGATAATTTATATATCGATTTATACAAGTTACTTATTTGACGTTTTTATTAATTCAATTTAATTTTTATTTTGAATGGACTTTAATAATTACGTGTGATAGTTAATAAAATATTTAAATTTTTGTTTAAATTTTTTTTAATGCTATTTTGCGGACCACCCACTTTCCTATACAGTGGAAATTTTCACAAGTTATCATGTTTCATAAAGAAAATAAACCAATCCACGAACCATCTTCTTACAGGCCCATCAGTTTACTTTCAACAGTTTCAAAATTATTCGAAAAACTTTTACTCCCAAGACTGCTTATATTTGTAGAAGACCAAGGTATAATCCCTAATCATCAATTTGGGTTCCGTTGACGGCACAGCACAATTCATCAACTACACAGAATCGTTGATCAAATTGCTTCTGGCTTTGAACAAAAAAATATGTAAGTGCCGTCTTCTTTGATGTTTGCGCAGCGTTTGATAAAGTTTGGCATCAAGGTCTGCGATATAAATTAAGAGAATTCTTGCCAGAGGCCTATTTCTTAATCATCAGCTCCTTTTTAACGGACAGATTTTTTCAAGTAAAACATAACACGGCTCTGTCTGCCTACAAACAAATCGTCGCTGGTGTTCCACAAGGATCAATCTTGTCGCCACTGCTTTACAGCATCTATACATCAGATCTACCTGCATCTGCTAACACCACCTTAGCGACTTATGCTGACGATACAGTCATCCTTTCTTCTGATGTAAAGCCAGAAGCAGCAAGTAATAATTTACAAAGTCACATTAACTTTTTAAATTATTGGTTAAAAATCTGGAGGATCCAATTCAACGCTTCAAAATCAGTGCATGTCACCTTTTCTCTCCGGAAAGGCGAATGTCCTCAACTATTCCTCGACAATAAACCGATGCCACAACGACAAAAAGTTAAATACCTTGGACTTCACCTTGACAAGAGACTCACTTGGGCGACTCATATAAAAACCAAAAGACTGACTTTGAACTCCAAATTGAAAGAACTATTTCGACTACTTAGACGCCGCTCTTCACTGACTCTAAAATCTAAACTATTACTATACAAAGTTTATCTCAAACCAATATGGACTACAAATTTATGGCACAGCTAAACCGAGCAATCTACAAAAATTACAAGCCTTTCAGTCAAAATGCCTACGTTTAATCACCTGCGCACCTTTTTATGTCAACAACAAAATTCTACATGACGACCTTAATATTCCGTTCATAAGTGATGTAGTTAAGTCCAGCTACAGTGTTTTTCACAGAAAATTGCATGATCACCCCAACGAATTAATCACCAAACTATCGGATGCATCACTACCAGGAAATCCGCAGCGCAGGTTGAAACGTCAATGGGCCAGAGATCTTCTATAAAGTGATTTATTTTATTTTTCTTTCTTCTTTTTTTTCTTATGTTGTTATTTATCATTCATGTATCATGAACTTTATTTCATAGAACATATACCAATGGGTATCACTGTTCTTTTTCATTTATTTATTTTTATTTTATTTTTTTTTCCTTGTCATCCTTTATTTACTGTCATCTAATTTGCTCGTTGTATCTTCGTATATAGTTGCAAATAAAGTTATTAAAGTTAAAAAAAAAAAAATATTTAAATATTTCTTCATTTATTAAATTTATATTGTTATGAACTGTTAAATTGATAAGAAAAAGAATAAAGACTTTCACTTCAAGTTTGGAATGGAAAGCATCCAGATTATTTAATTTTATTAAGAATATATTTCAGAATCTTATACAGTAACTCAACTAATATCAAAGGTGAGTTACAAATTGTTACTTGTAAACAGTAGGCCTACACTAAATTAAAACAACAATTTATTCAGGAAATTTTATTGAAAATTTATTTTCCAGTTACTTTGTTTGTCAAATTTTTTTATCCTAAGTTATGTACTTTTCAATATTTCATGTCAGCGGATTTTAGATTTTTGCATTAATTAAAAAACGAGCAGACTGTAAAGATTTTTAAATGGACGTGTTGCTCTGCATAAGATATTAAAAAAAGTTTATAATGAATCATTAATAATTTTGTTATTTTACATACATTTTGTGTTACACCTAACCACTTTGTACGATTTGCTTTGCTGGTTTGCTAGTTTTATTTATTTACATTTAAACTTAAATTACACTGAATTTCGAATTACAGAAATTCCATTAACTACTAAATTAAATGATTGAAAATAAATTATTAGGATTTAAACTGTACAATTTCAAAGCTTTCTACAATGTTTTGATAAACATGTACTCATTTTGTAGTAAAAGTATAACACGTAAAGAGAAGATACCACTTTAGCAAACGTTAATAACTAATAGTAGTTTCCATTAAAATCCTCATTAGAAATCTAATTAATATTTATTGACTACTGACACCAATTCGCTGGAAAAATTAAAGGATTTAAAAAATGTGTAATTAGTTTATTTTGTTTTAAATATTTCTCCAAAATTCCGAACTATGTTATAGTTACTTGAGCCACGAGTTTGCCTTTGTTTTCAACGTGTGGTAAAGGGGGAAAAGCATCAGTGCGCATGCGCAACTGCTTTAATTTCAGTACAACCAACACAACTTATACTATACCCAGAGCATAGACACTATATTGTGGAACTTTTTGTTTGGTAATTGTATGAATGTAACTGTTTGTTACCATAAACAAAACTGTTAATTTCTCGAACGGGGGCAGATTATTCACAGTGCTGAATGAAATCTAATATGCAGTATAATTGAAGCTAAACAAAAACGCCTTTCCCTGCATCTTAACAAAAGTCATGAGCGAGTGGCTAACTACTGTTATGTTTCTCTTTCTACAATTTTTAAATTAAAGATGTGAAGAAGCTACTGTATCCTTTAACAGTTTTGTTGACACCTGGTAAGAAAAGAAAACAGTTAGGTAGATACTAGTGAGACTGATAGTGAAGCCGCCGGTGAAAGCAATACTAAAGAAGGTGATTCATTCGTAGAAAATTTTGTCCTAATGGAATAAGGTAGCTGGTGTTTACAGTAAATTAAACATTTCTAGTCATGTAAGTAAGGTATAGGCAATATTACAGGGCACATTTATTTCTTTTAAGGTTCATGAAGAAAACATTTTCTCGGAATAAACCACAGCTTACAAAATGTATGCAGAAACTGCACAGTAGTGAAATGTACGTTGTAGTGTATCACTGTTGAGGTTGGTAGCACTGTCAAATTTTCATTTTCCTTCTTTACAGCCTATCCATACGCAAAAGGCAATTTTGTGACTTCAGTTTTATCGGACATTCAGTTTTTCAAGACCTCTGAGCCTCAAACATATTTTTACCGATAAGTCTGTTTAAGTGTCTGTGTTGGTGTATTTGTGTGTAGTCTATGTGTGTGTGTTTGAAAATAATAGCCTACCTTGAAAAACGGAAAATTTACGTAGTTAAAACTTGGAACTTAAGTTAGGTATCATAAGAGGACTAAACCCAAACATTTTCATCAAAATCGGTTAACATTTTAATCAAAATCGATAGACGTTGTTTATTTTTGCAATTTTCTTTTCTTTTAAAACCGGCTTCAACGATTTTGTTTAAATCCGCCTCATTTACTAAAATGTTGTGCTCTACAAGATGTAGTAAGCAGCCTGTCTGCTGATTTCGGGAAAGGGGTGTGCTTTCGTGGTATTTTTTTTTTAATTTTAAAGATTGCGTCTTTAATATGAATTTTAGCTAAACATTTTACGGAAGCATAAAAAAATTTATATTTATTATGTAGTAGCCTACAATAATCAAAATAATTTTAATAAAGTTCTTAATTTAGCGTCACTTAGTGTTTTTCCGTATTTTCTCATCAAAATGAATGTCTGACAGAGGTTGATTTTTATTTAGCATCATATACTCATGATTAAAATTATGTTAATTTTTTTTACATTGTTTATTCATGATTCAATATAAGTTATTTTCCATTATTTGCGCTGGCAAGTGAGTCGTGTGAGCGTTTCACACTTATTAGTTTTTACTTATTTATAACGGAAAAACTATTACATACACAAGAAGTCTAATACATCTTCATAAAGTTCAGACATGAGATAACCTTTTGTTATTATAAAAGGTAATGTAGCGATATAGTTTGAGTTGCTGCATCGTTCAAAATTACCAGCATCATATCATATAAATGAGCATAATGATGTACCAAAGTTATTGTTCGATCGAAAAAAATAGCACAAATATATTCGGAAGAAGTTGATCTTGTTTACATGCGTTTAACATATAAACACAGGATTGTAGTATTATAAGTAAATAGCATAATCTGAATAAATATGCAGAGCAGCTACTCTTCTTGGAATAACAAAGGGTAAAAGAATACAAATGAAACAAAATTATAACATGACAACATAAAAATAGATTGTATAAATACAAAATGAAAGTACAAATAATATATATTCACTGTCTTAAATATAAACTCGAGATTCAAATGACTTAAAACAGTGACGAGGGGGTGGCTGTAGCGGGACTGAAAGAAGAATTAATAATTGAATGAAAACATGACATTGCAGAACGGAGAAATACACAAATAGAGAAATTATGGCTCATATAAGCTATTCTAAACAGAATTAATTCATGTCATGTATGCAAATTTTATATTTTTCTATGTACAAAAGACGAATAAGTTGAAGAGGTGATTTAAACTCAAGAGCAATTCGACTTGTACATTTGATTTGCAGTTGATGTAACAAGAACGAAACGAAAGAAGCTTGATGAAGATTCCATTGTCTTTAACCATGATGAATTCTTCACAAGATTATTTCACTTTGACTAAAAAATAAAAAATTTATTCAAAAGATTTTGCTTATTATTATGCACTTTTATACGACGAAATGTATTGTCCAGTAGGCAGTATATCAGTCACGAGTAAAGATATGCCTACTAAATTTTTAAAATTTTTAAAATAGTAATCTTATTCCTTTGTATAACAAGTGATATTATTACTCTGGAATGTTTTTCTAAATACAAAAACATAAGCATTAAGCGAAAATTATAAATGTCGCAATTTGAACACTACATCGATAAAACTCTCAGCAGAATGTTTCAAAAACTAAACTATTTGTAATGTTTTTGAGTCATGACTTCGATGAAGTTGAATACTATGACGACAACGATACTGGTGTTTATAATTAAAGCTATTAAATAAATTAAGAAAATTGAAAATGTAAATCTAATATTAGAACAAGTTTCAGTTTGTAAATTTCTTTTTATCTGTAGATATCGTTCTAACCAATGTTGCTCTGTTACTATACACTGTGGAAGTTCATCATCACGAATTTGTTTATTAATAAATAAATAAGAAATGTGTATTCAATTTATATAGGTTGTACTAATGGAAACATGACGAATTATCAATTAGTATATTTTAATTCAAAATTATCAAATAATAAAAACTCATTTTAAATAATATGAACTTAATAATTTACAACGCATAAGCTCAAAAATAGTCCGTTAAATGGAGGCTTCTCATAAATACAAATAACGCCAAATTATTTAGTGTTGGTAAGATTTCTGAAAATCACTCAAAAGAGAATGATGAAGTCGGTTATTGTGAGGAGGTACAAACTACTACCCACCGGTTTGGTCTAATGGTAAAGTAATCGCCGCGAGTCACCTATTTGACGGTTGATGTTTCGAGACGAAGGTTCCGTGGTTCAACCCTTGTAAAAGTAGTTACTTTTATACGGATTTGAATATAAGAGAGTCGTTACGGGCGTACTTTGATGGTTGGAATTCAATTACTCTTACTTTTTCAGGAATGGTTGGCCTTAGTCCTAATGAGATGATAATGGAGATAATAACTATGTATGGAGATGAAGGTTCCGTGGGTCAGATTTTAGTAAAGGTATAGTTACTTTTATACTGATTGAAATACTAGACAATGGTTACGGGTGTACTTCGATGGTTGGGATTCAATTAACCATACTTTCTCAGGAATGGTCGGCCTAAGTCCCATGAAATAATAATCATCTCATTGGGTCATGGGGTTGCTTATTTTTTAAATTGAACTGATTACAACGTACGCACATTAGAGTAAAAACTTATTCTACCAGTAGGATATCAAAGGCTGTATGAATTGGAGTAAGCTCCTCTTCAAATATTAATTAGTTCTGATCCAAAAAATAAAGATGATGAAGAAGAACTTAGTGGGCATATTTTTGTTGGAACCAATAATTGCAATCGTTGTTTAATGCTCAAAAAAGTTTAAGGAATAAACGAAGGCTCTAAATATTGGCTGGTTTTAAAGATCTTGTAGGAACTTCAGAGCTCGTGGTAAGTGAATGTATAATGCAATGGACGGTTCTCAGGTTACCATAGTAAATGGAATCAAGACAAAGAGTTGGTATTTTAGAGATATGTTCAAAAATGGCAACGAATAGATACATCAGCAAGCGCTCTTTTTCATCCTGAAAATAAAAGGAGAGATCTCCTGGAAAACATGGATACAGAAATTCTAAAATGATATGGGAGCAAGTTATCTCAGGGAGGGCAATAAGGAAAGACAGGTAGCAATGGCTGTATGATTCGGGAATATTAGTATTCCTTCTCAAAAAATTAAAAATAATACAAATGAACGATGAAACGATTAGGTTACGTATATTTTAGAATATTTATAAACACCACCGCAGTCATATAATCACAGAATATTTATAGACTTATGTTTTTCCTTCTTAAATTTCTTGAAGTAGACATATTAGTTGCAACGACGCCAAATTTTTAGTATTTATTCCGTTCGAGAGATTTATTTTTTCTTTTCAGTTTCGATTGTAATAGGTATATTACATTAACTAAACAAAAGTGATATAAGTGGTTATATTTTTGTATTATGAAATACCCCATGGCATAAATTATATTATATTATATTTGTATTATGGTGGCATAAATATTCGATCTACAAACATGTTTACTGATTCTCACGGAAAATAATTTTGCAACTATTTCTAAAACTAAGTACAGTAAAATAATAAATAATGAAATACTACCGAATGTGTATGTCACGAATTGAATAGAAGGAACTACTGTAACTTTGTAGAAGAGTTAATTAACTGTACATAGTAAATAATTTCTAACACAGCAGGTATCTGACAGAAAAGCAGTTTCAATACTAAGAGACCGCTCAGGAGCTGCACGTATTGTAATCCGAATTCTACGCATTGCTTCTTACTCCCAAAATCTTTAGCAGCTAACAAATTTAAATTTATGGTGAACAATTGTACGCTTGTTATTGAAAGTTTGTCATTTAAATCAAACGAGCAATATTTTTAGATAAATATTTCATATAGCCTATTATTCAAAAAAATAATTTTAAAAGATATTTGCTTGGCATTTTTATTATATTAAGAAATTATATACTAATTAGTTCTACATACCTCCGGAAGTTTTTCTCAACTCAAAGTATCAAAATCTCCCCTGTTGGTTTTATCTTCTTTCTCCCGTGCGTAATCTGTAATTTGTTTGGTCAAAAAATGTCTTTTCCAAATAAAAATTTATTTTGTTAATCATTAACCATACAGAATTCGTAAAATTTTTAATTTTGGGGTTTTATAACAACTCTAATAAAAACTTTTATCCATACAATATTACCATCTGTAAAACGTTCTGCCCGTTGCTTACTTTGTATCTGAAGAGGAAAATAATGAAATAAATTAACAAAGTACAAGTGAAATGTTACAATAACTCTTTCAGCCCGATTACTTCTTCCTATATTAGGCCTTCCAATCTGTTTGACTTTACTGTTAGGCTAATCTTATTCGCGGCCTACCCTCATATCTTCTTCATTCAAGAATGTAGTTTAATGTTCATTTCACCTATCGATCCTCATTCGTATCAAATACTCCTCCCATTTCTCTCTCTCTATTTACCATCTATTTCTAGGAGAGAAACATTTAAATACGTACGGATTTCCTCAATCGTAAAGTGATATATCAAACTTCACCCCTGAACTCTTCTCAAGAATCGCCACCTGGAAGAATTTCCGCCACCTGGATTTGGCTTTTATCTTTCCTCACAAGTACGCAGACCTCATTAACGTACAGCAATACTGGCTATTCCCTAAATAAATCTATTTCTGTTATTTATAATTTATTACTGAAACAAATTTCCTTGTGATTTTATAAAAGAATAACAAGTGATTTTTTTTAAATATAAACTTTCAAAATTCGTTAGGTCAAGAAAATATTTAATATATTAAAGTAGCGTTCTGTTTAACGTTCTAAAAGAATTTGATTTCAAAATAACATATGTTTTAATAAGTTCTATAATTTAAATAGATCAACTTGGTGAATCAGTCGTGATCTAATGTAAATCTGAGTAGAATTTTGTTTTTGTTTTTTGTTTTAACGTCCGACTGTTTTGCAATTACTGCTAATGCAGACGGTGAAGGATGAAATTATTTTTGTAACGTATGAAAATATGCCGTGCCTTAGTGGGATCATGTTAATCTGAATAGAAGGTCATGTTTTTGATTTATCGTAAGAATCTAGAAGTACCCCAATGTTACACTATTTGGAAATTTTAAAAACTCAATGCAATTGATGGTAAGTTTAGTTGATGTATCCATTTATAAAAAATCTACAAAACAGATAACTTTTAATATGAGTATCACTGTCATGTAAAGCGTTTCTTGTTAAACTTTAATAAGATGAAATGTGGGTTGAAAATAAAAAGTTGTAACTCTGATGAATATAAAAATATATATTGCTTCTTACAATCTACTAATGATGGGTTAATGTATTTCATTAAGAAGAACTGTTAGAAACTGACATTGGATTTAGTCCCATATAGATTGTTTCCTAAGAACCTTAGAAACTTTTTATATTCGTTCATAATTCATAATAAAATACTTAGGTGGATGTTTACATAATGCAGAGTAATTCAATGTCGGTAAATATTCCCGTCTAAATTACAGTAACTCTACAGGTTTTCCGGTGTCAACGCTCGTCTCTACCGGCCGCATTGGCGTGCTCGCCTGCCATCATGCGGTCTTGGGTTCAAATCCCATTCAGGCACGGTATATTTTCATACGTTACAAAAAAATCATTTCATCCTTCACCGTCTGCATTAGCAGTAATTGCAAAACAGTCGGACGTCAAACCAGAAAATGTACACACATTATGGATTCAAAAATATACATTCAAAGATATACCACTGGGTATCAATCTTAGTTTGTTTCTCTTATTTCATGTTCTTTGTTTACAACCTATATATATATTTCTGATAAAAGTTAAAAAAGATTTGCCTTTCTAGAATCGTTAATCTTGAACGATTCAATGTAAAATTGACTTACCAAAGAAACTTGGTAATCAATTAACGGTTAGTAAATTCTAAGTACTGTTGTAGTTCGCATACGAACGTTCCAATAGAATATAAATACACACATACTTGACATACAGTTGTATCTTTGTAATATTAGAGAAAAATTGCAGTTAAGGGATAGGAGGACATGTATATAGTTAGAGAAAGGGAAATGCAGTACATTGGATGGAGTAACTAGAACAGTTAATTACTTGACACAATTGAACTCAGTAAAACAGAAAATGACATTCAGTAGAACTGAAATTTTGTTTACTTATCAAACATCAATAGTTGTAGGATAGTACTCAGCCCTATTTGGTATACCAGTTACTGTGTACATACACACAATAGAAAGGTATATTTGCCTGTTAGTAATGTTTATCCCATGTTTGTTTGTCTGTTTGTTTTTAACGAAAACACGCAACGTCGAGTGTACGATAATAAATCATTTCATGTTATTCTAGTCGAAACCTAATTATAATAATTACATAGCTTACTTAAAAGTATCCACTCGAGGTATTTTAAAAATTAAACTTAAAATTAACGCAATTACCAAAAATGAATTCTTTAAGCTTTTTTAACATAATGCATTTAATTTTATCTTTTCGTTTACGATGTTGCATGTTATACTAGGTGTGTTGACAACACAATTATTCGTATTCTTAACGAAGATTTTTATCATAACGAAAAATAAAATTCACCTCTGTTGATACCATAGCGACCAATAAAACAAGGTCATGGAATTAGTTTCTGTAAGAATAACTTTAATATTTACCTGTATATTACAGTATCTCATTGTTTTTATTCCACTGTCGTTGCTAATAATCTCATAGAAGAAACAACTAAAAAAATTAATTACAGTGTATTATCTTAAAAAACCATAAATTTAGAGCTATATTTTTGTTAAAAGAATTTATCTATTTATAAAATCTCCTAAGGACACCGGTAACAAGAACAATAAGGTAAATAATCTATAAAGTAAAAACACTAAAACAGTGGATGTTTTAACGGATGGTTTAACACTGGATGTTAATTTGGTGGCAAATTGGATCAAAGAAATCACAAGTGACATGGAAAAGCTAGTGATAACAGACCATGGCTTAAAAACAAGACTGAAGAATTAAAGAAACTTCAGAACAAAAACACAAGATTTGAAATAAGGGTTAAAAAACAAGAAAACAGAGTTTGTTCAGAGGCAGAAAGAAAAATATAATCACAAAACATGAAAAATTATTGGGCCAAAAGAAAAGCAGCCAAAATGGGATATCTTTAGTTGATTAAGTGGTCCAATGAGGCCGTAAAAGCAAAAGATTTACATAAAATTAAATGAAAGTAAAATCGATTTACTCACTCATCCACTCATCACTCGTCACAAAATCTCTAGACATTAGAGGCTTGAAAATTTGAAATTTTATGTACGAGTTCTATTCTGGGGTTAGGTGATTGCTAACAAACGACTTTTAGAAATTCTGGTTTCAAGTAAAAATAATAACCTCCTTTAACCGTTAAAGCTTTAGTTTTTTAATACAGTTTTCCATTTTTGTCCTTTTTGAACAATTCTGAAAGCTCTTTTTGCAGCCCACCTTCTCAGAATTCTCTTACTGTAAGCTTTTCTTCTTTCCTCCGCTAAATGTCTTCATGTCAGTAATCAGTTTCCTGAATTATTTCCGATTTATTATGTTTTCTCTGTACCCGTTCTTACGTCTTTAAATCATGTACCCGATACCTTAGATCTACTGTTTAGTGTTTTAAAGACATTTTGTCAAGCGTTTGTCATACAATTTATATAGATGTGTGTAGAATTGCAGTCTCAGTTTTCTTACTTGTAAAATCTAAATCTTTTGTATTCTGGTATAAAGAAATAAGCAGATGGTTATCCTTTTTACCTATCATGAGCAAAGAAAACCCCCAATGAAGAAACTTCTTAGCTTACTATTGAATGACTTGTCACTTTAAGTAAGATTGCAGGACGTCTTCGTTTCAGTCGGAGAGTGTTGTTAGAATTGTCTAAGAGTTAAATGATATTTGAATGTGTGAGTTCAGTCTTTGGGTTTTTTTACTGTAGCAGTATGTTGATCTCTTGTATGTTGTATGTTGTTCTTCATGTAACTTACTAAGAAGCTGCTGTGATTGTCCTCAGTCATTTGTATTGGAACCTTTGCAGGATTTCAAAGTTTGAATGGCTTTTTGAGCCTGATAATTGAATACCATACGTGTATTGTTTGAGAATTGACTTACATTTTAAAGCTTTTAACTAATCAATAAATATTACAGAAATATACACTACATACAAAGTTCTCCATAAAAGTTTGTTAAAACCATTTTTTAATTTTTTTAAGAAGATGCCTCTAATAATATTGTGGTACAATTTCCTTTTTAATGTTGTTTAGGCCAACAGCTGAAAGACTGGTTTGTACCTCTAGAGGTTTTACTAAGTAAAAACGAAGAGTGAGGTGGTTTATTATTCCCTTCCTCATATTTTTTAATATCAATTTGCTTTAAATAAAACAATATCAGAACACGTAGTATTGAAAACTGAAATATAAATTTATTCAATAACAATTTTACAAAATTTAAATTCTCAGGAAGAGGTTTTATCAACAATTATACTTTTAGCCAACATCCTGTGATACTTTTGTTAATTCTGTGGGAAAAGCGGGCGTTAGGTATTAATAAACACTACAAAAACTTATTTCAATGAATACTTAATAGTAATTTATACACTCAAAAGATATAGCAACAAAGTGCACACGATGTTTTCAGATGAAAGTTGGCAAATATAATAAATATCTAATAACTTAGAATATTGTATGCACAGTTTAATAAACAAGTATATAAATAACTTAACTTGCATTTCATTGCAACATAAACGATGTAATAATATAGAACGTTGTAATCTCCTCTATCTTTACAAGAAAACAATATGTAAAGAGTAACTTATTGCAGTAATATTACTTTGTAACGTGATAACAGGTAAAAAAAATTTCAGCTAAAATAATAACATTGAAATTTACCTCTTGAAATATTATAATATATAACGGTTACCTAATTATTTTCTTTAAACCCTTTGAAAGAGTTGGAGCGGGAGAAGTACACAGAAAAAATTTCAAAATGACACATTTATTTTTTGTAGCTTTATGACAATTTGAACTTTTTTTTGCAAAATCCACATTATCTATTTTCTAAGAGGTAAAGATATAAGTTGTTTTTTAGGTCAAAAAGCTACACGTAGCAAAAGTTTGAAAAAATCAAGTTCTACAGTTTTTGTATTTTAATGGTTCCTCATCCAAGGCTTAAAGTAACTTCAATTTAAAGTATCCTGCAAATGTATTAAAATAGATTTTTCCAACCTTACAAT
The DNA here is from genome assembly GCA_035578175.1 of Catonia carolina. Taxonomy (NCBI): domain Eukaryota; kingdom Metazoa; phylum Arthropoda; class Insecta; order Hemiptera; family Achilidae; genus Catonia; species Catonia carolina. Next base: position 92,470,652 of record JAQMRL010000002.1, read on the forward strand.
AGTTAACTTCAAATGTACATTAAAACCAAAAGTAAAGAAAATACTTAGGTGACAAATATTGTTTTAACTTTTTCTATTGGAAATTTTTTTGTATTTCTTTTAGACAGAAATATCTAACTCTTTAAAACGAAGATATCCAACAGACTTATTTAGTTACAGTTTATTTAGTTTGTAGCTTAAATTATTTCCATAATTTTTCGAAATGTCTTCTTCTTCATGGAACTATCCGTTCCGATGTTGGCTACCATCATAGCAATTCTAACTTTATTCGTTGCACGGGGAAATTTTAAAAAAAATCAAAATTTAGCTTCATTATACATTATATATTTGTTATACATATTGAACTACGAACAGTACTTTTTTCTCCACTGGGAAATACCTGTTCGTTGCAGTGCGAAATTTAAAATTTCAAAATTTCGCTTCATTATACATTATACTGTATGTTTGTAATAAATATCGAACTGCGAACAGTACTTTTTCCTCCATTGGGAAATACATGTTCATGATAATTACCTTTTGTCCAATCTAATTGTTTTGTACGGAACAGATTGTACACAGATTTGTTTATAAAAATATTTGTTTTACTGTGAAATAAAATATCTATGGACGTAAAAGGAAGTAAGCGGTGAACGTCTCGTATTACAAAATAAGTCTACAAAGTAGTATAAAATAAACCAATTCTAATGAAGAGGTCTTTGTTCTATTTTACATCTATTGAGATGTGGAATTAATGTATGTAATGTTAGTTAGTTTTTATTTTTTGATTATCAAGCAAGTGCATTTGCGTTCACCATTAATACAGTTTGTACGAGAATACGGTTCACTTACAGTTACTACTAATTTATGTTATTATTACAGTTTACTTACTATTTACGTAATTTTACAATGTGTATTCACAAAAAAATAATTTTAGATTTTTTATAGAAATTATTTTCTGTTTTGTATCTTGGTGTTGATACTTAACATTCCTAACAATATATTATACTTTATAAAACCTTTCGTACAGTACAATTCAATAGTAAACATAAGAAATTGAAATAAATATTGTAGACTACTTCTTGTTCTAAAACACTCAACGAATATAAATTTCTCTGAATATTCCCCCGTTTACATTTACGAAATAAATTCTTAAACTAAAGATGAATATTCCGGAAGAGGGAAAATGGAGGAAATGGTCACCATTTCGAGTTGAAGACACTACGAGGGGTGAAAACAGGAAATTTGATAGGGTAAGGGTAAAAGAGGGTTCAAAGAGCAATCCTCTAGATAGAGGTTTAGGGGTTAAATAGAAAATACTTAAGCGAATTACAAATTCTAGTCGACTGTTCAAAAGGTATTTGGTAGTTTCTTCAATTTTTATATTAAATAAAACCCATCGAAATACGTAATAAATACATATCTTATATACTATTTACATATTTTATTAATAACAAGAATTCATAAAATGTGTACTGCCACAATACAGTTTAAAACAAGTAATTTCAATGGTATACTGACAGTAGGATACTTGAGGTTCGTGTATTTCTTCAAGTTTAAAGGCACTAATTATTATGTTTTTAACAAGGTATAATTATTTTGCAATAATTTTTTAAATGTAAATTTAAACTGTACGAAAAAATTATAATTCTATTAATTAAAACATTTTTTGAGTAAAAAACCAACACACAATCAATAGTTTAAAAAACCATACTGAGAAAAAACTTAACTATCTTTATAAACTAAACATAAAAACCTAATCCTGCTCTTCATAATATCCAAATCCTTTCGCAATCCACCCACTCGATAACTGCGAAAATATTCACAAAATGAGAAGTTTAACAATATTAGGCTTACCTTTGAGATTTCTTTTAATCATTTAACTCACTTAATATTTTCTACTTCTACTACTAATCATCGTCATCTCATAATCGGTATTATTATCATCACCATCATAGGCATCGTCATTTTCAGCTTCAACTACTACATGTTTCAAGATATTAATGTATAGTTCAGAGTCAAGTTTAGTTTTGTGGTTTGTTCAGAGTTTAGTCTTTATTTTGAAACGCACTACTCTGAGGTTGTTTTATTTTTCATTCTAAGAACGTTAAAATTCGGACTTTTATCATCTTTGCTTAAAGTTTATATTTAATTTTAAAAAAAACTGATTGCAAAAGAATTACGCTTTGTAAAAACAATATAGTAATATAAAAGAAACTCTAAACTGTAATAATTATTTTGAGGGGCAGTAGAAAAAGTTGAGGATGACGACGGCCACCATGAAGGGGATGGTGATGATTAGTAGTATTGGTAATAGTAGTAGTAGCAGCAGGAGTAGCAAAACAAGTTACCAATATTTTAATACATTTCAGTCTGTAACTACCTTCTGTTGTTGAGGAGGTTGATAATTATAAATACTGTTAAAGAAATATAGGGTTAGTAAATTTCTTTACTGCTAACCAAACCGATTGTATAAAAAAGCAAAATGTTTAACTTAAAGCTAAAAGAAACAGTTCTCCCTTAACAGTTCATCTGATAGTCAAATTGTGAGTTTCACTCTATTTTCACTTTCATTAATGCGTGAAGTCAAGAATTTAGTTTTTTTGTATTTTAAAATTTTAGAACAACCACAATCTGATAATCAGACACATTCCTAACATACCATGGTGTATAAGTAACAAATTCATCTTAGATCTCATAAATAGAATAAGAGAAAAAAATACAGAATTCATTGTTAAATATTTGGGCACAATATGAAAACATGAAATATTTGAGTATTTGGATTTACCATGTAGGTACTGTAATCAAAAGTTAGTGTAACATTTTTTGTTCTACTGAATAATATTTCATTTTATTTTTATCGTGAATTCATAGAAATGAAAGATCGATAAATTTTTAATATCCTTTAATTTTAGTTGTTTTGCTACCCATCAACTACTTATTGCTCAAATAAGCTGAAGAGATGCAATGAAATAGTAAGAAAAACCTGTGTTTTGAGTAGTTAAATTTTTCAATAAACTTGTGGCTTGTATTTCAGGTTTTTCCTTTACGTAGTAGTCTTATGAATTTGTTTATGGTTAATTTTACAGTAATATGGGCTGGTAACCTTTTCAACGGTTACAATGTCAAATTTTTGATAACATATTTTAGGTTACGACAACAAAACAAGTGCCTAGGTTGATATACAAAAGTACTAGTTTTAACGCTCTCATATTTACCTACTTTGGAGGAACGAAGGAAAGGAAACGCATGCAACGCTCTTTTCTAACATGCAATAACGTTGTTTAACGCGCTCGTTTACTAAGTGAAGGTCTCGGGTTCAATTCCCGGCTAGAGTCTGAAAATTATAATGTACAGAAACCGACTGTTCCAGTGTTCTAACCCACCGTAGGCACTAATGACCCAGCTGTTGATGCGACTTTAAATAAACTAAAAATATAACATGGTTTGTATGGGGTGACTGAGTAAGTTCATAATTTTACTAATATAAGCAAAGACCAGCTAAGTTTGAACGTACAATTTCAGGTATTTTAGGACCAAGAACAGGTGAAAACTACTACAACGTTTGTCGAAGTTGTTGCTTTCATAATATACAAAAAATTATGAAAACATTTATGCAATATTTTATTGAAAATAAATTAGGCCTACTTTGCATAACAAATACACTAAAAATGTTTTATACCAACTGAAATTTTCGAAAATATAAATCACTTGTTCGTCATTAATAAACATTGATCTGTCTCGTAGACAAAATAGTTTTCAAATGAACCTTAACTCATGTCAAATGAGATAATTTACGTATTTAGAGTAAAACATTTATCTGAATGATTTATTTTAATACTTTACGAGTTAAACCATTTGTAGAGCAATGAAATTTATGCAGTTTAAAAATTATAATACAACAATAACCATAGATTATGCTAATAACTATATTATTATTAAAATAACATAAAACTATCACCATGAAAATAGAACTCAAATATTAAAAATTGATCTTCAACGTATATTTACCTAAGTGAAATATAGCATTAGAGTAATTTATAAAGGTAGGATCTGTCTAAAGTAATTCTTTAAATTAAATGCTATAAATTGATGTAGAAAGAAATGGAACAAATTAGAACGCCGTTATCAGAGGCTAAGAATCAGGTAAGTGGAAGGAGAAGATGTAAGCGAAGAGCGAGTACGATAGAATGAAATGCGGGAATGATGGTTCAGGAGGGGGTGATTTTGAAAGAACGACAAAGAATCGAAGCGAGAGTAGGATTCAATAGCAACTACACGGGGAAATAGTGGTTCTATAACTCTTGATGATAAGTGAGAGTGAGTTGCAGCCTACACTCCCTGTTTTCCTTCCGACTCAAACATCCCGGTTTACTTTCTCACTTGTTTTCCAATTTCTTTCTCACTCGTTGTCGATTTACCTCTCCTATTTTCAGGATTCCTATCGCTAATAATACCTGACTACAATATGTGTCAAAGATTTTCTTTTTATTTCAGCCAATAAAAAGGCCAAATGAAATAAAGTCATTTTTTATGTAGGTACAGTCAAAAATTGTTACATATACTACGTTACGTCCCGTTTATTTAATTTGAAAATAAAACTATGAAAGAAGCTGTTAAAAATAAATAAATATAATTATTTTACCCAGCTAAATCAGTCAAAAGCTAAATTCCTTAAGTATTGAGGGATGTATTGATGCAAAATAACACAGCAGGCCTACTTTTATTCAGACATGTCGATATTGTGCTCTCATTCGCGAGTAACAAGAACGAATGACAAGTCACAAGACAACCGTACAATTAGTACAAAGCTTGGGTTAGTGTGGCTGCTGCCGGACAATCAAAGAAGTTCGAGAACATAATATTTTAAATATGGAGTGGATGAAAGATTTCACAATGATTTGCAACAAGTATATAGCGTTTTGAAATGTAGTGCCAATCATTTTCATCTTTTGTAGGGCAAATTTATTAAAGCTTTAAATTCGGATTAGGACAAACAAGAAATTTTTTGAAATGTAAATTTTTAACTCCCAAGTCATCCAACAGAATACTCCCACCCTGTATTCCATTTTCTTAACTATGGTCATCTACCATTATCATTTTTTAGATAGTGTAGTAGGTACTGAGCTATCAGAATTATCACTTGGAAATTTGCAATACAATGAATTAAAACTTCATTCACTTGAAAACCTAGGTATTAAATGTAATTTAAATACTTTAAAAAATATGGCTTATTGTTTTACTCAAACCGGATCCTCACAAACCAAAGACAGGAAAGCAACTGAAGTGTGTCTATACAATATTAATAAGAACAAGTACCTGAAAAACGACATGAGTTGATTAACAAGCACGAGGCTTTCGAGCATGAGCAATATGGACGGGAGTTTAAATTCATGAAATAAGAATGTCATTTTTGTTTTTTTATCACATTTTGCGCAAATATAGAAAAACAATACAATAATTGTACTTTCTCAGGCCGTACTATGAATGTAGCGAGTGTGAAATGAGATTAGTAGTGCAGATTATGTTGAACTTCTTTAGAAAACAGTTTTATATTCTGATAAAATCATTTTTATAAAAGAGCTGAAATCCTATCCATGTGCTGTATCCAATCTTAACAATATTCGTCTTTCTTCTCATTCAAGTTGTTGATATACAATTATAGCCTTACATTAAAATATTAAAATTTCAAATTATTTACTTAAAATAATTTAATCAGGTAATACAAGTTGCGTTATTTGGTGGCTTAATTCATAAATTTTAAAATGCTATTAAAATTTAAATTAATTATGAGTGAGGATTATTAAACTGACTATATATTTTTAATTGTATTTATCAGATAAGATTATATTCCACAAATCATAAATAATTTTAATTTTTTAGATAATTTTTAGAGAATCGCTTCAAAAGAACAAGGTTTAAATGATTGGTTTCTGTTCATAAATTGTGCTTGCACGAATTAATCATTTATGTACAGTGATAACTACGTATGTAGTTATAATTGATACAACAGCAGATAGCTCATACTACTAGGAATTGAGTTTACATTAAAATATCAATAAAAATGAAAGGTAAACTTAAAAAAAAATAGTTTAGACATAATTAAGAAAGTTCATTCATTTTTATAGTATGATAAAAATCACAAGCTATTATACAAAAAGGACTTTTTAAAGGATGTGTTTTAACAACGATCTCTATAAACTACAACCTTGCCATATTTTACGCCTAGGAAAAACCAACCGCCTTTGACCATAAGAAATCCGCATAAACTAAGGCAAGCCTAAATTTTAGTAATCCGCAGTATATAATTTATCATGACTATCTAAAGTATTCCCTCGCAGTTTTTGAATCTTATAAATGCGACTTTATCTTATTTCTTATCGTTTTCATCTTATAAATAAGTATAAACCGGAATTCTTGTGTTATTTAATACTTATTTACATAATACACAGACAAAAAATGTTTCGTTTTATAAAATACAAGGGGGAACACGAGTTCTAAAAGTATTAGTAGTACATAAATTTGCGAAGTGATATTATAATTTTTAATCAAATGAAGTCTAATAATTTCAATGGTTTTAATCTTCAAAGGTCAAATATCTAAATACTCATAAATGAAACTTAAATTACAAAAATATGTGTATTTTTATTTTTTTTAATAAAAGTCAAAACGATTACTTTTATATTACACAGCAGGGAAGTAAGCTAACAACTACCTTTGTTGTCAACAGAAACAAAACTAAAATATTGTGGAATAATAAATGAATATTATTTCTAGACCTAGAAAAATAGGAATTGTTTATAAAAAATTTGAATATTAATTAATGCTATAATACAATATATTTATTACTGAAGTACATTTTTATATTACTACAGAAAAAATGTACGATCTGTTTACTATCGAACAATCAATTGTCACACAGTAGTAACTTGCCCATCAAAAGTTAACAAGATATCAAATTCTGGACGATAATAGGCTTTCTTCTACTTTACAGCACACGTTTTCGAAAAAGACTCGACATGGATTGACTATTGTACACCTATTCATTGGTTGTTACACTAGCCTTCTAGAATGTTCTGAAACGTTTCAAACAGACAACACAATATAAAAAACAACCTAAACGAGTGCGGTTATATGTGCTAAAACATACGTCAGTAGATACAATGATTATATTAATGATTCTGGTGTATGTTTCTTGGATAGATTCATCCATCGATGCACCTTCTCTCCATGGTTGTGTTACATAATTTTCTTGCGTCTGCAAAAAAATATATAATGGATTTGATATTTTGAATGGTTTTTTGTTATTAAGGAGGTTTACTGCCGAAAGATTGAGATGATTTTCTATTTTTAGGAGAATTTTAATATTTCGTCTTGTACTGCTGGTATGTTTACTATTTTTTTTTGTGTACATAATATTTTTAGAGATTAACCACGCCGATAATGTACATTTCTGAGAATTTGAGATTGGTATCTTTGACTACTCTGATTCAAACCAGAACTCCATAATCCCAAATGAGCTTCAAAATGATTTTCTATACAAAACTTTTGTTAGAAGGTAAAACATTCGACTCTTTCTCAACATCCAGTACAGTTGTTTAAATTTCATATTCAATTGTTCTCATTTAAGGTGGGTTCTCCAACAAAGAATTTTATTTAAATGCAGACCAAGGAACTTGGATAAATCAGAACAATGTAATACAACGTTATTGATAAACCAGTGGTAGACATCTATTCAAAGGGTAAATGTTACTTGTGTGAATTCTACTTCGTTAATTATTGTTTGCCATGTCTTCTACCAAGTTTAATATTCGTTTAATTTTTCTTTTTAGTGTTAGAATGCAGCGTCCGGTGATTTTTGAATAGCTTGTATAGCGGTGTCGTCAGAAACGTTGCAATTGTTGTGTTTGGTATTGCCGTAAAGTCTACTACAATAAAATATAAACTGTATAGTGTGGGTAATAAAACGCTACCTTGGGTAACGCCTGCTATACCGGGTGGAGTTGAGTTTCTTCTGACTCAGATTATTTAACTGATAAGCGTACGCTTATCTAAGCAAATGCTATTTGCAATAAATGATTTTATTTTGAAGTACTGATAAGGTAGATACATAATAACGCTAAGATGAATTGTTCTTTAAAGTTTTATACCTCGTCCTACTTTGCAATGCCAATACTTATCCTGACATAAATCCTGACGTCCCTAAAGAAAACTAATTTTTATAAATTATATTCTTAATAATAGCCTAGTATTTTCTGAGAAAAGATGAATTTTATAAAAATTTTATGATATCAATACCTCTGATTTTGTGCCAAAAATGTTTGTAGAACGCCTAGTTTTGTAGGAGTGACTGATTTTCTGTTAATACCGTATCAGTACACAACAGTTAAATTTCAATATCCGTTGAAGGTTCACGGGAGAATTGTGGTTTGCCGCTCAAGATTCAGTAAAATCGAAGGTTTATAGAAATAAATTAGCTAATAAAGTACTACCTCTATTATCCGGACTAATTGGAACCGGAAGTGATCCGGAAAACCAAAAATCCTGATAAACCGGAAACAATAGAAAATCGATAAAAAGAAAATTTACCATTTTTTACTTCTTTGGGCAGAAACACGCTCTAGGCTTACAATATCTTTATGTGGAAAATATATTTACAAGTGTTTTAGTTTTTCTTTACAATGAAATAATTAATGTGTCTGCTTTACTTTAAGCAGCACAATCACGTTTTAACATCATAAGTTCCGCCGGCCTAGTGTCCGGCTGCTGCTTCAAGTAGACCCTACGTCATGAAGTTTTCCAGCGATGACTGATCAAGCAAATACAGTAACGTGTGAGCGATGTTTAATTCAGGCACTAACACTTTAACAGTACAGTATACTCTAACTGTACACTTAGAATTTTTGAATTTTGATAAGTTTACATTATTTTACGCGTTATACAGTGTATAATGTAGGCTACTGTATCTAGATTGCAGTATTGTTCAGATGTAGGATATCGTTATAAGATTGATTCAGATTAATCAAATCCAGATTGATCGAGAAATCTAGATTGATCCGGACATCCGGACAAACGAGCTAGTACTGTATATGAGAACGCAAAATCATGGATTCCTGATGTTATTGAGTAAATATTTTTATTAAAGTCCTGTTTAATATAAGAAATAACATATCCAAGTGTTTTAATACTTGGTATCAGTCAAATTAAACACTTCTATTTAATTTTAGTTTTGCAGTTCACTTTATTATTCATATAAATTGATTTAAATACCTTCCTCGTAACCATCATTGTTTATTCTTTGTTTTCTTAACCAGTTTAATTTGTATCCCTCTGTGCTTAATGTTAGTGTAATCACTGCAATTTTCATTTAATCTATAAATTTGTAGATTGAAGAAAAGCTTATATGTTAGGTAGTTTTCATGTAATTGTTAAATTCAAATTATATCATTATTTCATTATTACTATTTCTTCGTAATTTATACTATATTAAACATACTATTGGCGTACATACTTATACTATATTTTACTAATTACAACTTATTAATTAATACTGTATATTGTATTATAATTATGGTTTTTAATTAATTATTCATATATTTTTATATTCTATTAATTAGTTAATATATACAATATTTATTGTTCGCCGTAATTGGTCAAAAGCTGTTGCAGACAATTGAATTTAAATAAATAATTAACGAATCAACAGAAAGACAACAAAGGATGTGGACTGATGCTAAACAGTTACACTATCTAAAAGTAAAAAGCTAAAATAGTAACAGCAATTTTTGCGATTAAGCTGACCACCGTGCAACAACAAAAAAGAAATCGTAAATTATAAACGCAATATAGCCTACTGCACCGTAGTCAGTGTAAACGGAACTGAACGGTATCCAATAATTTGTCTTGTAACTCAAGGAATATACAGTGAGAGCCCCGCCTCCTTTTAGCTCCACATGCGATAAATACATATATATGTTGAAAGGAGATGAATATAGATGGAAAGACAAAGAAGAGCTTCAAGAAAATGAAAGAATAAATGTAGTAACGGCTGCCATAAAAGTTAAGCGTATTCAAAAATAATATTTTTTAGATCGGTGGTGCGATAATATAATTTTATTATCAATCTACAATTAGTTTTTACGGGAGCTTTAACAATTTCTCCGTTTCCGGTATTCTGCAGCCCTACATCTTCCATCTTTCCAGTCAACCTCCCTGAGAATCCTTGCTACCATAGCGTCTTGGATTCCCTGTATCCATGTCGTTCCAGGCAGCCAGTCCTCCTGCTATTTTTGAGATGGAAAAGGAAAACACTGTCTTTGACTGTATGGGGCCGTTTATCCACTGCCATTTTTTGGATATGCCCCATTCTCTATTCTATCTATTATGGTGTTAAATACATAATGTATATACGTATAAAATACGAAATCCATACACTCTACGAGAAATTTTCAAATGAAGAGGTCTAGAAATTTGAAATTTGACATGTAAATTTCATTTTCTCGTTGGTACTCGCTAAGAAAGAATGTTGAAAACTTATACTGAAAAAAGAAGACAAGGAACATTTGCGAAAAATCAGTTTTTTTTCAAAATTACATTTTTTTTGAAAATTACAATTAAAGGTAGCCACAAGACAAAATTTAAAGAAAATTAAAAATGTTACAACTTTTGTATAATACATTAATATTCTTATAATGCATTTGGTTAGCTATGATTTTTTGCGCAAACCCGCGTAAAATTAGCCTTTAAGTGAATCGAATGTGAAAAATGGATGAACAAGAAGTAGGCCTACATACAATAGAAATGTTATGATTTTTTATTTAATGTATTTCTACGTGATGTTTACTAGAAATCTGACCGATACTACCAATACTACGCAATATCATGGATATTGTGTATCCTACACAATAAATTTACATAGGCAATTTTAATTTGTTACTGAAAATTCGTACGTTTATAATAAAAAAATTATTATCTCCATCTCCGAAATATTTCAATACAGAATACTGTAAGATCAGAAAATAAAAATAAATCACGAGTGCTAAAAGAAACGAGTGGAGACGACCAGTTTACGGTATAACATAAAAATATTACAGCTAATATTCAGAATAAATTTTATTTTGAAATGCCTACAACTGTTGTTTAGGTCATCAGCCAAAAGACTAATTTGAACGTCTAGAGGCTTTACTAAGTAAAACATGGAGTGAGGTCGTTTACATTTGCCTTCCTCACTGAGTGAAAAAGTATGCTTATCACCATGCCAGGCCCTCCGAAAGGCATCTACTTCCCACCCTGCTAATGACACCTTCATTTCTTTCACCACAGGGTCTGGCTGTTTATTGATGAAATTCATTCTTTCAGAAGAGATAACTGTGACTAGTGACTTTTACACCTCTATCTCTTCTGTTATTAAATGCTTCAGTTGTATAATTGGCCGACCATGCGATAAGAAACAGAACTATGTTTTGTAGCCCTGGAACTAGCAGATGGAGTGCAAATAATTTAACACTCCACCTGCCTGTTATGGGCAAGTCTACAACTAGTAACTACAAAATTGAAGTAAAAATTAATATTATAGATCTGAAAGAAGTATTTCTTTTGAAACACCCGGTATAATTTCATTCTTAAAATAGAATATTTGTTGAAAGAAAGAGAGCGAGAAAAAATTAGGATACGAACAATTTTTTTACTTTCAATTTGTCTTCCGAAACTGTTTAAATTACAGTCTTAAGATGTATTTACATGTTGAATGCATCCATCTACTAACACAATATATTCCATTCATGTAAAACGTGATTATAATTACAGTACATCGACTGTCAGTAGTACTATTATAATAATAGGCTGTTTATTATGTACTTACATTTATCAGGTTCGACACGTTCGAGACTATAAATAAATAAAAATATAATAATTTTTACATAGTAATATTATATAACTGAGAAACGTACAGTATAAAAAATGACATTTTCGAAAATCTTCAATAAAAGTTACATTTTAATCGTCATTTGGGTCGGCTTCATTTTATATAAATGACGTTTAATACAAAATATTTATTATAATATCTATTCCGGGTTATTTTAAGGATCTGGTTATTAATAAATGATACAACTTCCTTTTTAACTTGTAACAAGTAGTCATATTTATTACAAATAAATTATATTAAATTATTGGGACCACGTATACCACCACTTCTTTAAATAAAGTTTTCTGTTATACAAATATTACTAATGTACATATGCTTAGCCTTTATGTTAGTTTATAATAGTTTTTGTATACATTTACAAAAATTAATTAATTAGAAATGTTAAGTATATGAATATGATAACTACCCTAACCACCACAGAGTGCAAAATCCAAATTTAAACTAACTTAAAATGGCTACCAGAAGTTTTGTGTCACTTCTAAACTTACGAAACAGAAAATCAAATTCCAAATGATTTATTTACAAAATATTAAAAAATTTAAAACGGTAATAACCTTAACCTCAACGGTAAACCACACAGAAAATCACTTATCGAGGCTAAATAAAAAATTCCTTAAAAGAAAGGTTTTAGGTTTTCAATTTTTTACAACATTGATTAAAGTATACACTCTATAGATTATAGTATACTATTGATTATAGTATACATGTAGTATATGTACTAGTAGTATAGTAGTATAGTAGTATAGTATAATAGTAGTATAGTATATATTTTTATCTAGTATATAGTCGCCAAGTGCCGTTTGAATTGTCTAAAATCTTTTAAAATAAGTGTATGAATTTTTAAATATCGTTGTTATGAATTGGTTTTTATATACCAGTGATTAATGTTGATTGAAACCTTTGTAGGATTTTTATGTTTGAATGGCATGCCGAGCTCTTTAACTGAATCCCACAAGTCCAAAATCGTTTGAAAATTCGTTTTGTAAATTAGTATTTTATTTTTGAAGTTAAGTACTGGCCGTCTACCTAGTAGATAATAATATGCGTTCTTAAAAATGCCCATAACGGGCAGGTGAAGTGTAAATTGCATTTGATGAGCTGGTTCCAAGGTCACAAAAAATAGTTTTGTTACTTATCATACAGTCAGCCAATTATATAGCTGAACTATTTAAGAACAGAAGAGGAGAGGTGTTAAAGACACTAGTCAGAGTTAGATCCTCTGAGAGTAATGAATTTTATCATTATACAGCCAGACCCTGTGATGAATGAAGTGAACGTGTCATTTTTAGGGTAGAAAGTGGGTGCTTTTTGGAGAGCCTGGCATGCTAATAAGCATACTTTTTCAACTCAGTGAGGAAGGCAATATTAAACCACCTCACTCCTCGTTTTTACTTAGTAAAACTTCTAAAGGTTCAAACCAGCCTTTCGGCTGATGGCCTATACAACAACCAATCATACAACTGTTTAAATTTTATGTTCAGTTGTTTCGTTTAGTTGAAGCTGTTTTAATGCGGGGTTCTAAACGAAAAATTAAAATAAAAACCCATTTTAAAAAATTAAAACTTCTCGTTAAATTCCTTACTACTTTCTTGCTGCTGCGGCTGATACTACTAGTACTACCCCTGCTATTTTTACTGTTACTACTACTACTCATGACTTGACTTCAAATTTACTCTTATTTAGTACTGAGGTTGAAAAATGTTGTTAATAAAAAATGTGTGGTAAAATAAGTAAAACTGAACAAGGATGGGTGTTCTAATTTAATACATAAAATACGATTTACATATAAAACTAGAACTTATAGTTTCGTTTGAGCATATATATACGGATATATATATATATATATATATGCTTATTGGACATTTCACCAGCTAACTTTTGGTTAGAACTTGTTTATTCGGTTTTCTACATTTTCACCGAGTGAATTTGTGTGTTTTATATGATGCGAAATATTTGCAATGTCTCGAGGGAACTGAAACCAGGAACGAAGTCGTAGGGTCAGGCGTATCTAATATAGAATGGAGTATGAAATTAGTGGTGAGAAAACAGGAACCCCTAACCCTATATGAATACGCGGTTCATTTGCTAAAACAGTGTAAAGTAATAAATTATATACCCAGTCAAATGGCAGAGCCAAGTAAACTGGATTACCCAAAGGCAAAGCAATAGTTAATGTTAATACCCGGAAAAGTTTTCCATAAGTTAAATGCCTCAGTCAAGGTTCAACATACATAACCAAACTTATTAATGCCTATGCGTTCGCGTTATGGTCAATAAAATTAACGACTATATTTTACTAGTAGTTGTATTCATTACTTAGCACAGTAATTTCAATTGTAATTTAATTAACGATACATAACTTCGGTTTCTTATTCTTCTTAATTCTCTTCTCCCTCTCACTCATACTCTCCCACTTTTTTTCTTTCGGTTTGTTTTCTTCCTGTTTTTCCTATTTTCATTTTGCTTTCTCTTCCTCTTCTTCTTCGTATTTTTACTTTCTCTTTCCTTACGTTCTCTTTTCCACTACGCAACGTAGTCAGGCAAATCCAAACGAAACTAAAACACAAAAAGTTATAAAGTTTTAAAGATTAATTTAATACAAAGCAAATTTGTTACAAAATATCAACATATTCTTGTACTCTTGTACTAAACTGTACATGCAGACTAGGTCAAATAAATTACTTTACTCAATATTTTCAAAATATATGAAATGGAATTAAATATCATTTCTGTTTTACGTACCCAGTGAAATTCATTATTAAATAAAATACATTTTTGGAGGTTAAATTAAAATCATTTTTAAGTGCTTTTGTATAAACAGTGACATTTTAGACACACAATTTCGTAATTAATTTTGAGTAACCTACGCGCAGAATTTACATCTTCATTTTCCTAGAATTTGAAAGAACCTTTTCACTAAATTAAAAACCATCTTAAATATAATTTTAAGAACGAATGAAATCATTAAATTTAGAGCTGCTAGGCCTTAAAACGTTCTTCGCTAGGATGCAATTTTACAACGTTTGCGTAACCAACGTTCTGAAATTCTAAATAAAATTCGTAGAATCCAACAGAAAAGTGAGTAAGGTGAATCCAGAAATAATATACCGTAAATTTAATTTCAATTTTAAAATGAAATAGCAATGTAATTTATGTTATTTTTTTATAGATCGATTTTTTTATATACAACATTCATCAAGAAATTTTGTATCTAAGAAGTAAAAGGTGGTAACTCCATTTTGGTGATTTTTTTCAGAAAGAGCAAAAAAATATATTTTTTCATTGTTGTAACAGAATTTCAGTAGATGTCAGAAACTTGAAATTTACAATGAACTTCTATAGAAGATGCTTGTTATCTACAGATTTATTATTTCCTTACTTTGTCTACTTCTATAGGCCTACTACTGCCCTTTTTTTCTTTTTTTTATCCGAGGCGGCGAGAAAAACTCATATTCACTCCACTCCCTCACGATGAGGGAAGTAGTGTTGGATTCAATTGAGGTGTCCTCATCCAGCCCCAAGGAGGCCGTAACCGCCTACCAACCAAAAACCCGCCGCCTGGTCACTTGATCCGACATACTGCCCACCTTAACAGGACTTATAATACCTTAACCGCTTTCTGTGTTTTGTCACTTTTTTACGTTCTACGTTATTTTACACTCCGATGTAAGGTGATTTTATAAAAAGAAACTTTAGTGAAATACCTAGTGCTAACTTTACTTTTATGAAGAAGTAGAATGTTATATACATTTGAATTCATATCAAAATTTACTCAGTACTATTTAGTAACAGATGAATAAAATACCAAATAAAACTAAAATTCAAGCAAAATATGAGTCTACATCAACTATAAAATTGAATTTAATACGGTTATTAAATCTCTCTACAATTGCACGTTAGGCAGGAAGAAGTCAATATTGTATACCTTTAGAGCTTTTTTCTGTTTTAAAGGTAGTTTTAACTTCTTTTGACACCAAAATTTGAGTTAATAACCTTTAACTCCGTGGTACAGAATTACCGTATCAAATTTAATTATAATTACGGTAAAAAATTATGTTTTATTTTACCAGTTGGTATTTTATGTTTAATAGTGTAAACAGGCTGGTTGAGACAACCCTTCTAGTAAAATTCTGCCACCAGTTTCAAGTCATCTCTCCCGGTAGGTGTAGGGGTGTAGGGGGTGTAGGGGGACCTCCCGGTGTAGAGTACGACCCCTACCTGTCTCTCTCCAGTGCTGAATCTCCTTGTTCGCAGTTCTATCAGTGGTCAGTTGCGCCTGTCACTACACCACAGGGTAGCTTTGGCGAGCCAGTAGTAACTCCAACGTAAACATTATAAAACGTTTACAGTAATAACTGTTAAGATTCATTACTCAAGCTCCTTGATGTTTAAAGAACCAAATAATCCATAGAGACCGCAGCATACCTTACATTTAGGGTTATTAAAAAAAATCTCGAAATACTGCAGGCCTATATAAAAACAAGTATTAGAAAAACATTCTAACATACAGTACTCGTCATTACTGCCCTGGGCACCGGTAACACTACAAGACGTCTGAAACTTAAACATCCGGCGAACTTGTTTTAATGTATCTTTTCTTATTTCTGTATTTCTTTAAGTGAGCATAATTTAAATTACTACCCATAACAGACAGGTGGAGTGTCAAATTATTTACGCTCAATCTGTTCGATGCAGGGCTAAAATAAATAGTTCTGTTTCTTATCATATGGCCAGCCAATAAAATGACTGAATCATTAAAGAACAGAAGAGGTAGAGGTGTCAAAAACACTAATCAGAGTTATCTCCTCTCACAGTAAGGAATTTCATCATTAATACATCCAGACCCTGTGGTGAATGAAGTGAAGGTGTTATTTGCAGAGTGGAAAATATGTGCTTTTCAGAGGGCCCGGAATGCTGATAAGCGTAGTTTTCCATTCAGTGAGGAAGGCAATTGTAAACCACCTCACTCCTCGTTTTACTTAGTAAACCCTCTACAGGTTCACACCAGCCTTTCGCCTGATGACCTAAACAGCAACACAATTTAAATGAAAAGTTAAAATAACACATACAAGACAAACAATCTTAAATTTAACATTTAAATTTTATTTATAAATGTACATAATTATGTTAATATAAAAATTTAGGCTACTTTTTTTAAGGAGATTCAATGGAAAATTGGCTTTTCTTATTAAGTTTTTCATAAATTCATATATGTAAAATTTGTCGTAATGTTGGACAGATCGTAGATTTTGCTGTGAAATAAAAAACCAAAATAAAAATTTTCACAATTGTAAAAAATTTACACCGTCATTTATACGTATTATCATATTTTCTTTGAAGATTCATATTAATAAATTTTATAACCATTAAACAAAGAAAGCAATTCTAAAATGAGGAATATTTAATGCAATTTTTTTAGAAAGTCCCGCAGGTAGACGACGAAATTAATTATCTTTTTAAGTTTACTTAATTTAGCGAGAGTTAAAAACCACCACGTAAAACGTATTTCAACTTTTAAGCAACTGGATTAAGAGTAATAATTAAATAATAATATCAGAGCAGAGTGAAGAATGTGAGAAAATGGAAAAGAGTAAAAAGGTTGGCAGCGGAATAATTGGAGCAAAATGCTGACTTGTAATCTGTTAACTTTTTACTAAAGTTCATTCATTATGACTAGTGAATTGTCGGTCTACTGTCTTCCATACTTTTTATGTAGGCAGCAAGAAGTTGTAACTGGTAAGGTAAGTAACGTTTTCCCTCGAGAAATTTTCTTCTTTAAAAATTTTATCGCCTATTAATTACTTCTTAAAGAGTTGTGTGATCAGTTGAATATTAAATCTACGAGTATAACCCGGATTCTGATCGTTATAGGTACCGTTTTAGTAACAATAGTAGAAAACTTGAAACGTTTAAAAATTGTGTTAATATTGGTTAATTATTTACTATATTATATGTTTTTTTACGTTTCTCTTTTATATCAAAATTATCAATAATAAGAGGCTAGCCCGTTGATGTAGTGGTCAGCGCAACTCGCTTTTATACCAGGAGTTACGGGTTAGATTCTCAGTAAGTTTTGGCATTTCTTAATCTTCGTATCCCCTAAAATCATTATCTACTCATAAGACTTATTTAGGCATTATCACTAAACAAGAAAATAAATATCATTTTTATTGATATTATACTAATAAAATCATCACCACTTTGTTGTATTTACTGTAGTGATAATCACTACAAACACTTTTTAGTGGTAATGATTTGCGTAGTGGTTAGCGAAACTGGCTTCTACGCCGGGGTTCCGAGATCGATTCCCGGTCAGGTCTGGTAACTTTTCATCACCCATTTTCATAATCATCATTCTTCACCGTCTGCATTAGCAGAAATTGCAAAACAGTCAAAGGTAAAACAAAAAAAAACAATTTGTACAATAATAACATTCCACAATGCTGCACTGTCAGAAATTTCTTACCCTGAGATCGTTAAATTACGACTAACAAAAGCACATATCTAAAAAATATTTATATAGATCTAATTGTATTGGCTTTATGGCAGTAACCTCTCTTGACATTATTGAACAAAAAATAACTCGGTACACGTCAAAGTTGAATCCCATTTAGACATATGGAATGCAATTTCTAACCTTAGGCTACAATTTTATAACAGTTCCAGCCAAAATCGATTAGTAACACGTTTAACATACTAAAAACAAATTCGTGTTTAGTTGTTTTTAGAGTTTAACGCTTAAAGAAATATAAAACAAGAAATTTCGGAATTCTTCTTTTTCTACTGTACACCACGTCATGGATTAGTCATCTCTGCCTGCTCCGGAAACCATCTCGTTTTCGGGCGTACACTACTCCTACCGGTGGGTTTGTATTCGTGAGCTAAACGGAGCAAGGGGTCCTCTCTTATTCGTTCCAAATGGTTGCACCACCTCTTATGAATGTTCATTCTCTCATCTAGGCTACTAATCTAACCCATCTAATCACGTACATCCGTATTTGTTTGCCTATCCTCCCAGGTACAGATCTTCACCCCTCTCAAAAACCTCATTTCCACCCCCTTAAACCTACCTCGTTCCCCCAAATGTCAAAATTCACTGTCAAATATTTGAATAAACTATGAACATTTAAATTTAGAAGCAAATAATTCATTAGTGAACAGTCAGCAGCATAATTTTCATCAGACACCCAGGTTTAGACTAACAAGGCTTTTCTCAACATCCATCTCTTACTTGGTCGACTGACATCACCTCTTCCCACTAGTTCATTTTGCCACGCTTTCAATAATACACGAACCGCATATATAAGTAAGAGATAGGTTGTCTAATTCTCCCTATACTACTAAATGATACTTCTCCTACTGTCTGTATATAACTTGATGGCCTCCCGCAGAGAGGAGCAGAATCAGCCCGCTACTAGCCTTCTCAATAATATTTCATTATGTACTACTACTAACTAGTACACTGGACTTGGTACATAATGAAGTGTTATTGAGAAGGCTAGTAGCGGGCCGATTCTGATCCTCTCTGCGGGAGGCCATCAAGTTATAGGCAGACAGTAGGTGTTACATTGAAGTGTGATCTAATATCGCCTTCCCTCAAATGGTCTCCATAAGTAAATTCTTGTATATTAATCAAAAACCTTATCTTAGCTGCCTGAATATCAGACGCCTGTTCTCTGCTGCTGATCGTATTTCACTACTGTAGGTACGTATCATAGTACAGGCACACATATACTTGATCAAATTTCGAACGATAGTCTAGTCCAGTGTCTTTTCTTCAAAAAGCAATGTACAATTTTTGAATGTTTAACTCAATTTTGAATTTATTTATTTACTTATTTCTTGTTTACAAATAATAATAAATAATTTAATACAAACAATACAATCATATGAAACTTCCAAAATACTATAAAAAATTCATGGTGAAACCGATGTGTTTATTTCTATATCTATTTTTTCAAAATCCAACCAAAGAATAAAAAAACCAACCCCTTGGACTCGTTTATCCGATTCTTTCGAGAAAATCTACATTCCGGATTTAATCGGAGATAGTTATAAAAGGAAGTCCTACTTGGAAGCGGAAGTTGGCGTTTGGTTATAGGATAAGCAAGAAACACGCAAGCTCTCTTTTATACAACGTGCATTAACCTCCTAATTCTGTCAGTATTTATAGACTATAAAAATATTACAATTGTGAACTTGAATTATTTTTAAATTATAAAATTATTTATGAATTTTCCATCACTTGAAGAATTAAAGTATAAAATTGTTACAAAAAATCTTGAAAACATTTGTGAATTTACCATTATACTCTGTACAACCTGCAATTTTTCAATCATTTAATATTTTACCACCTAATCATAGGTTCCTTCGGGATCTGGGTACAATACATAATAAACAGATTTCTGTAAACTTAACAAAAATATTTATTGACACAATTAATTTTTAACTTTAATTAATAACAATACAATTGAGTTACTTAGATTAAATTAATTATAAAAACGTAAAGCTTAACCTAAACTTGGCTTTAAGTAAGACTATGCAACTTAACAAATCAAATCTGCCGATAACCACTTGCTTACACCCGTACGCAAACGCACTATAAACGTAATTCAGAATCGGTCGAGTAACGATTATTTGACGGCCTAACTACACTATACATTCACAATTACATTATTGGCTAACTCACTACAAAGGCGCTAACTGTTTTTATACCTTCAGCCTGATAGTTTCTTCGAATAATTTTATAATAATTTTTCCATTTTACAACATAGTAGAAGGAAATAAAATAAAAAACCGTTTCTACTAGTTACGATTTCTAAGACCGACTATTCAAAACTTTTCATTAATCGTAATCCATTTTTCTTGTTAAATACACACTGCTTCATACAATACACTATTAACTACAATGAACGATTCCCTTAGCTATTTCTAAAATATTACAATCAATTTTACATGTTATATTAGGTTGCATGTTATATTATTTGAATTGCTTCGAAATGCCAAACTAGATGACAGTCTTCTCCTTACGACTAACTATAAATTTAAAAATTCCTAAGTGTTGACATAAAAACGTTCAAAGAATTGACATTATAGCTTTCTCATAAAAATTACAGAGTTAACAAGTTTTATTAATTAACATTTTGAAAGTAATAAAATCCAGCCAACTTCAATGTTGAATAGAAGGGATTTCAGTTTGTTTTACAGTTGAAAGATATCACAAACACGAAATTTTAGCGGTCACATTTAGTAAACACTGTTACACATAAAAAGAAATTTGAATGATATATCACATGCAATATATCAGTGTCGCAACTTGCATCAATGTCCTATACAAACTGTGGGCGTTTCAATAGCAGTCAGATTACAGAACATTCTCACAAAAAACTTCGTAATATTTCATTTTCAATAACAGAATGCGTTTAATTTGTAAAACACTTAATTGCAGTAAAATTTGTAGAATAAATTTACTCAAAAATGTATTGTTTATTACTTGTATGTAATAACAAAGCGAACACATTTAATAGCCTAATTTTACTTTAAATGTAATGAAGAAGTCAGGCAGTTTAAATATAAGTAGTATATGGGTACATTCAGAACACCTCTACTAACTATAAATGTTGCCTTTGATTTTGCATTTTTCGTAGTACATGGGTACGTTCAGAACAAAACTGCTAAATCCCTCATAAAATGAATTTAAAGAGAATACAATCACAAAACTAATCCTAACGTCAAAAAGATGAGAAAACTCAAATGAAAGAGTACTGGACAGAAAACCAAAAGTGGTTCTTAATATTAAAATAACCGATTCAAAAACGTAAAATCTACAAAGAGTTCTGAAATTGCAACCTAGCCCAAATAACACCACACTAAAACTCTTTTAAAGACCTGATGGCCTTTAAAAATTTAAGCACTTTATATTGATATTTAAATCTTTGATAAAACTCTAAGTTAGTAACATTCAGGAGTTTATATAACTCCGAGTCCTCGAATTCTTTCTTAATTTTTAGCATGTAATTTTCCTCCTTTATAAATTCGCAACCGTAGACTATTGTTTACGAAAAATCTCCAAACATTTCTTACTATTAATCTTAAATCTCAAAAAAACAACTACTTTTCTAGGTTATTGGAGAATTTTAAAAGCTGTTCCAGGGAAAACATACTTACATTGGGATGCCTGTTTTTTGTGTAAATAAGCAAAATTTGTTTGTTAGTCCTCATTTCCTGTATACAATGGTAAAAGATAATTAGAAGTTTTTATCGTTGTTTTTTTTTAGTTTTCGCCCCAATTGGAGCATTTCAGTCATCCCATGTTCATTTAGCCTTTGAAGAACGAGCTGCGGAGGTAGCTAGTTGCTGCCTCTTTTGCTCCCACATCTTTTTCATATTTTTTTGATCTGGCAGCCCTCATCTTTTCTGTTATGATTATGTTAGGTTATTTTCTTTTATAGGTGAGTTGAGTTAGCTTTTCCTTTAAGACCTTCTTTTCGTCTCTTTCTTTTATCATTTTTTCAGTTATACCCAAGTCCTTCATGTCGGATTTTATCTCTTGGATCCATTTATTTTGGGTCTTGCACCTGAGTTGGTAATCTAAGAGCTGTTTAGTAAGTCTTGTGTTCGGTAGCCTGTAGAGGTGGCTAAAAAAAGCCACTCGCCTTTTTTTCATTGTGTCAATTATAGACTCATTTTCTTTGTAGACTATGCTGTTAGGAATTATCCACCATTTGCCTTGGTCTTGGTGTTTGAAATTAATGGCTGTTCTTAATACTTAATTGCATACGCAGTAGTGTATTTGCAATGGATTTACTGCAGTGTTCACAGTTAAAATCACAGTCTGATGTCAACTTCTGAAGCTCAACAGAATACATTTTCACTGTTTCTTCAGTTTCTTGCATTCTTGATAAAAATTGGTGTTGTAAACCCCATATGCTAGGTTTCGGGTCAACATAGTCCATTAAAATCTGAACTAAATCTGTATATGTTTGGTTCAGAGGACTTTCAGGAGCACAAAGGTCGTACAGCTTCTGGTGTAATTGGGGTGTCAGAGCATGGAGCAGTGTGTACACTTGGTCCTTTGGCTGCATTCCGTGACCATGTAGATGAAGAAATACTTCAAGACGTCGAATAAAGTTTTTGAAAGTTTCATCTTCTTGAAAAGCGATAAATGAAATTGTTGAAGTAAGTGCTCGAGAATGCTGTGCTGGTGTCGACAATTCTATATTGCTATGGGCCTTGTCCTGCATGTTCATTTGAGTTTCTGCTGTAAGCTGTCCCAATCTCTCCTGTAACTGGTCCATCAGATTATAGTACTTGTCTTCCATTTCCATTCTGTAATCCGACTCTTTGTCTAGTTCCTCTTCTTTAGTTTTGATTTCTATTAATCCTTGTGCATAATTAAATCGTTCCCAATATTCTTCTAACATGTTTATTCTTGTTTTGATAACGTCTTTTGATAGTGTATGTAGGTTTTCCAATAATCTGTCTGCCATAGTCAACTGCCGCTTTACTACTGACCTGGACTTTTTTAAATCAGAAATACTTTCACAATCGTTGTTACTCATCTTGTTCAAAGTACATAAATATACAAAAACAACAAAAATAAATAAATAAAAATAATAATTTGGCTCGTCGCCAACTAATAAATACTGCACAATCATATTACACTTCCATAATGTTTTTATTACCATGACAAACTGTAAACAAAACAGTTCCAACAATAACATTCAGAAACAGCTGATCAGCTGATAAAATTAATTGTATTAAACACATGTCATACGTAAAACTATTTTATGATTAATTTATTTAAATTGTCATAGACTAATGGAAACTTAAAAATGTGTTGTGTCTTATTTAATTTTTTATCCGCAAAAATAGGTATATTACACAAATAATTTCGTAACCCCATGACAAAACAAAAACAAGTAACATAACAAAGGATTATAAGAATGTACATTAAGTTTACAATTATTTTACAATAATTGAACAAACATATTACATATTTTTAAATTATTTTACACGAAATGTGTTAATTTTGTAATTAAAATTAACTTTGAATATATAATAATATATAATAAGAAAGTAAATTTTAGTGTTCTAAACTTTTTAAATATGCAATAAAAATTTTTAAACTATTATTTAGGCTATGGTCAATTTATTTTGAAATGACTGATGAAATAAATAAAAAACTTAGAAATAGCTTTGAGCTTCTATGCAGTCAAAGTTGTTAATGAGATTTGTTTAAAATAGAAAAAACTTCGTAAAATTAAAACTGCTTTTTTCAAAATAGTTAATTTTGAGAAAACCATATGACCTTCACCATTTTGTTTATAAGCGTTCCCTGTTGTGTTTATTCAACTAACCTCTTCCGTAAACAAACACTGATCTTGTATCTTAGGCTGTATTTAGACAGACAAATTACGAAGAAGATAATCATAAGTAACAACTTCTAAATGACAGAATAAATCTGATGTAGAGACCATGCGACCAAAACTACAAATAACTTCTAAAATTTTGAAGTAAAACGCGATCCTCCAAACGATCTGAATGTAAAGTAGTCAGATTAAGGTGCAGCACCTTTTGACAATAATAGTGAAAAAAGCTGTATAAACTTCCACCAGTCCTTAATCATGCGAAAGAAGTGGAAGGCCGTTTACGCATGTTTTAGTGCTATACCACCATACTTAGGAAGTTTCCTCAAAAATTTCTTGATATCACTGAAGTTCGTTTGTGCCATTTTTTCAGCTTCCAAATTATGTAGTTTCATGAAATATGTCTTTTATATTTGCAACAAGGAATCTTTTATTTCTTCATTTGGTAACTTCACACCGATTTTTGACTGAGGCCTTCTTTGTATAGCAATTATTCTTCTTTGTTCATTATTTAAACCAAATTATTATATTATATTATATTATTAAATTATTATATTATTTAAACCAAATCCTAATCGGGTATCATTTAACGAATAATTTAGATGTATATTTTTTAATTTTAGATTATCTGAGATTAACATTTTATGTAAGACACGAATTTTAATTGACTTTCCATTTAAAAACATATCAATAGATACCTATATTATTGAATGCTTAAACAAATCCACCAGGCCTGAAATATATTGTGTATGATCCCAACAGTACCTACCGGTTTCTAAAGAACTTAGTAACAAATACGTTTTATAGATTTTTTACCTCTTCTACAAACATATCCATTGTACAAATCTTTCACTATATTTTTATTTCCAGCACATGATTGAAATTCTTCCTTACGAAAGAGAAGATCAGTTTTACTCTGTGTGAAACCGTAAAAACTGACGAGTTCTTGATCATCTAGAAAGCGATATTTTCCGAGATTATTAACATGAGATAACCCTGCAGTTGACATACACAGTAGTTGGTATATGAAACACCAGTAATTACTATCCCACCGACATTTTCGTTATATTTTGCCAGTGAACCTAATAGGTTAGATGTTAACTTTACCATTGATTTTATATTCTCATTTCTTTATCATCAGTACAATCCATCGTTAATCACAAAATCAGAATCGACGACGAGTGCAATTATTGGTATTTTATGAAGTCGTTGTAAGTATCGCGGGAGAAGTTCAAAAAAATATTCACATTGTTTTTGGTAATTTTCTTGAAATTATCACACCAATTTCTGCACTCAGATTTTTGAGTATCTGTTAAATGTGAACCGTTTATAAATATTTGGGCTCGTTTTTAACTGTTTCTTACTGAACTTTGAAATTGAAGGATAGCATCATCGCAATTTTTAGTGTTACCTCTTGTTTTAAATTGATTTATAACATAGGATATTTGCCAAAATTATTTTGAAGAAATAGTTTATGTAAGTTACTATCATTTCTGTAAAGTAGAAGTTGTTTGAAGATACTTAAAAATTTTTGGCTGTTGACACTTTTGACTGAGAATAATGTGTTAAATGTGGGTTGGTGAATTTTTCAAACTTTTTAGGAACAGTAACTAGTATCGTCTCATCCCCAGTCTTAAATTCATTTAATTAGCTTAGTCTTGTCAACTAAACCTGACGATTGAGATACTTTATGAATGTTCGATGAAGTGGTTAAATAAGTTTAATCCCTAAAACAAATGAATTTTGTAGCAACAATGGAAGTTAATATAATTCCTAATAACTACAACTTCCATTACGCAGTAACAACCCAATAAAAATGTAAGGGAAAACCCCCATTGTTAGAGTAAGTTACATTAGAATAATAGTAGTTAGACAATAAGTTGTAAATACTGCCAACGGTCTACCATCTGATATTCATTAAGCCGGTGTATTTTCTCCCGCTGTGTTTTGGGCCTTTCTTTCACCTACCCACTTTCAGCAAATCACTGGGTTAGTTCTCCTTCCCGATGTCCCTTCAGGTTGGTTGAACGGTTGGTGGGAGAGGGAGGCTTCTCAACCAGAGGTTTCCTGGTTCGGACCCAGGAAATTTACAATCAGTTCCTTTGTCTAAAGAATGGAACAGAGGAATTTGTGAAGAAGGAGCTGAATTTGAAGAAGTTATAAGGAGAACGAGGGTCATCAGGAGAACGAGGAGAAGAAGAAGTAAGGGGAAACATACTTCATTCGGGATAAAATCATTCGTATTTATTAAGAGTTTTTTAAGTTGTTTTTGGTATTAAAGTCACGTCAGAGTAAAGGTTGGCTATATTTTAAAAATAGGTTAGGGTAATTTAAGAATAATTTTGTTAGTAGTTAGTAAATTTAGTTAGTAGTCGATCCATTAAATATTTAGTTTAAAACCAGAAATATAGTTTTTTTTATTTATTTTTCTCATGCTCTGTTGACAGAGCTGGCGCCCAACAATTATTTTATTATTTTTTTTAGATCTTATTAAAGTTTTTGCCCGCCGATCGAAGTTGAAGGTGGTGCACCTACAGTATTTGTATTTTTATCTTATTTAATTAATTAACTTATAATTGTAAATATAATGTTAATAATTCTAGATAGTTTAAAATTAATAATAGTGCAGTGAACTAGTTATAAATTGCAATTCATCTACGAGCCAAGGGTTTATTTACGTTTCGGTTATTTGATAAGAAAACGACTAGCCTAGAGTTTGTTTATTCATAACATACGTTAAAAATTAAAATGTATGACATTATTGTTAAAAAGACAAAATTAAAGAGGCGAGGTATAAGATATTTTGATAAAAGAGTGTGAATTAATTTGGCTTGAAATTTTAAAAATTTTTAAAGGAAACTTCATTTAATTGAGTTAGTAACATTTTTACAGTGCAATGAATCAATAAAAACGTACATAATATAATTTAAAGATAGAAAACCATTTTAACTTATGTTAGAACTTTAAAGTCGCGGGCTTCCCTCGCATTCGACTAGTGCCGCCGCTTACTTGCAGCAGAGCGGAATCTACACGAACCAGGCTTTTTCGATAGAAGAGTTGTCTTTTGGAACGCGTACGGAACGTACACAATCTACTAGTTACCTCGCTCCATGCCAGTACAGGTAACTAGAATAATAATTAGGATTTACAGTCCATTTAAATTTATATTATTTTGTAACCTGGCTTTATGGACAACTTAAAAACAATAAGATAACATAACAAGGACTCATTACGAATTGACAGGATTTTATAAAATTACATAATTCATTTAATAATCTAAATAAAACAAATAAACAACATAATGTAAGCCACAAGCTAGAATAAATTATTCACATTATAATTTTATAATATGAAATATTAATGTTTCAACATTTCCACATTTATTCATACGAATAAACAGTGTACAAAATTATTTAACATACAGTGGTATAAACTGACATTTATCCCTTGTGGAAAAAGGTCACTTTACAGAATATATAATTGTATTTTGTAAGAAAGCTAAGAGAAACCGTATAAGATGTTTTGAATGTAGAGAAAACCGTTAAGGTATAAAATGTGTATTTTTATTATTAGCAATGATTTTATGATTAGGAATTCATAAAAATTTTAATATAGGTGTCTTGGTGAGCTACGGAGTGTGATTCAAAGAGAAGTCGTGTAGGTGGAGATAATGTGACAAGGAACAATAAATTTACCGATAATGTATCAATATAGTGCAATTGCTAGTGATACATGCACGGTTGCTAGTGAGCCGTTGGTACCTACTCAACGGTAAAATTAAAAATTTGAAAGAGAGGCATCGCGTTCATTGGATAACATACAGTTTTAAGTGGGGAGGCGAGAATCAAAATGGAAAATATTTGAATACGCTTAGAGGACTTATAATTCACACTTCATCGGGACCAGTGGTGTCTATTAAGTTTCAGTATTTTTTTGTTCAAAAGTGACTTAGAATGAAATATATTATAAAGTTATATGGTACATTTAGTACGGGAGTTATTCGTTAGATAATGAAGATGATAACATTTTCATTAATGTCTTTATATGGTTGTTATTAAAAAAGTTAAATACGAATGATTAGGGAAGTCTTCATAAGATCATCGAACTTCCAGATGTACTAGCAACAGTTTTTTGATACACATAGGTCGTGCGATCACAGTATAGAAAATTTCATTATCCTCAACCCATAATGGACTTTTATCAATATTTGTTATCAGGTATTCAACATTAAAAGCTTTTATTTTGTGGTACCAAAAAAACCATGTTAGAATCTTGAGTATTATGTTTTGTCAGCTTTCAGGTTAATTTAAGTTTGTGTTTGTATATATATAAAGATTAAGTATTTTATCACTAAAATTAAATATTTCATAAATCTAATTTCATGGTTTTTCTTATTTTAATTTATCACCCTTTTACTTGCAGTCACTAGGAAATTTCACGCTTTGGATAAAAAAAACTATTAAATTGAAAATCGGGACAAATTTTTAAATGTTTTATATTTTGTATCCTTTAATACTTTAAAATGAATAAATCAGTTGTTTAAAAAATAATACAAGAGTAAAAGATATTACAATGTATAAATTAAAATCCTGTAAGTGATAGAACAGAATTTTGTGATCAATAAATTAATATGTTGGTTATAATTTGCCAATAATGTTTACAATGTAACGAATGCACTGAAACCAATGACTTGTGAAAATGTCATTAGCGACTAAACTACAAAAAGTCCTTCCTACTTGAGACTACTGATCTGCTCAAATTTCTTTTTAATTTTTATTCTCTAACTTGGAATAAAGAATTTTTAAAGCACAGAAAAAGAAAAGTTGCTGTGTCGTTTTCCGATATAAAATGTTCTATTGTTTGTAGGCGAATGAAAAACCAAGAAAATTACTGGCTATGATATAACTTTACTTACAGACGCATAAAAACGCAGTAAAATGATAGATTACATAATTAACGCGTACAGCTTAAATTATGCCTACAAATTATTGTAGAAATTTCCTGCAAAGAATATAGCGAGGATAAAAAGAAGTCAGAATTCGCATCTTACACAAGGCATACATAAAATTTAGCCATACGTTTGTTCTCTACACAAGACGTTATTTTCTTCTCTTCTGGGTCACAAAAATCCAACAGATAATTTTGGTTAATAGATATGGAACATTGCAAACCATATTTGCAAGCCACAAATCAAATAAATTCTTTATTATTAAAATAAATTATTTTAGAACAAATCGAATCAAATGAATTCGAGGACTTGGAGCAATAATATTACTAAATCTAGATGACACTAGACACGCTCTGTCTAGTGTCTTCAGGTCTTTAAAAATGTTTTAGTGTGTTGTTATTATTTTGCAGTTTTAGAACCCTATTTAGATTTTGCATTTTTTAATAGGTTATTTTAATTTTAAGGGCCACACAATTATTTCTTGACAATAAACCAATAACACAAGTGAAATACCTCGCACTTCACTTAGATAAGAGACTCACCTGGGCGACTCATATAAAAACCAAAAGGCAGATTTTGAACTCCCAACTGAAATAACTATTCCGACTACTTGGACGCCGCTCTTCACTGACTCTAAAATTTAAACTATTTCTACATAACGTTTATTGTAAACCAATATGGACCTATGGGCTATAAATTTATGGCGCAGCTAAACCGAATAATCTACAAAAATTATAAGCCTTTCAATCAAAATTTCTACGTTTAATTACCTGCGCACCTTCTAATGTCAACAACAAAATTCTACATGATGACCTTAAAATTCTGTTTATAAGTGAAGTAGTTAAGTCCAGCTACAGCGTTTTTCACAAAATTACATGATCACCCCAATGAATTCATCACCAAACTATCGGATGCATCACTACCAGGGAATCCGCCACGCAGGTTGAAACGTGACTGGGCCCGAAATCTTCTGTAACGTAACTTTTTCTTCATTTCTTCGAACATTGTTATTTTTTTCTTATTCATGCATTATGAACATTATCTCATAGATCATATACCGATGTGTATCACTGTTCTTTTTCATTTATTTTTCTTGCCATCCTTTCTTTAATTTTATCAATTTTTCTCGTATTTTAGTATACAGTTTGCAAATAAAGTCATTAAAAAATAAAAAGACGACTTTTTGGTTTTCTGTTCAGTTCTCTTTAATTTCAGTATTCTGATCTTTTTGATTTTATGATTAGTTTTCTAATTGTCTTCTCTTTATATTGGTTTTAACAGGGATTTATCTGAACGAACCCGTAAACTACTAATTCAAAATTAAACCATTGGATTTGAAGAAATAACAAATAACGTAGATAATATAAGTGCTACATTCATTAGAATCACATGCGAGTGTTATTTCTGTTGTACATGTTAAATGTACTTGTTCTGATGTGAATTATAAGCCATTCATGCATGCTATGTAATCCAATCTGCTTGTTTAAATTGCTCGCAATTGCTATTTACCGCAGGTTATGTCTTCTGCTCCACCCCGCTTTACCATTTACCCCATTTGATACAGCCGACAAACTATTTCTTTTGACTGAAGAATGGTTAACAGTGATTTAGCGTGACGAAGAACACGGTGCGTGATCTCTATAACCTCTTATACCCCCCTAACCCCTTGTTCATCCTACATCTATCTTCCTTTTGTCCTTAGTTCGTTTGTCGAGCCAGAATTAAATTTATAATAACAAAGTTTATTTGATTATAACATAGTTTTAACTCATTACAGATTTTATTTACTTTTATTGCTCTGGATAAAATTGATACCTAGTTATTTGCACTAACGTAGCTCAAGATACCTGAATTATAAAATTGTATGATCAAAAGATTAAATTAGTTTAAATTTAAATTCCAATTTAATATAAATTTTCACATTCTCGTTCTGATATGTTTCTTTAGTTCAGATCTCTTAAACCCTGTAAATTATAAAGCTATTCAAACCGCTACCATTATGTAACCGTAAATAGGGTATTAGAGGACATTGTACACTTCATTAGAAAGAAATTTTATTTTAATTTCAGATTTAGTAATCAAATACAATAAAATCAACCATTTATTCATATTTTTAAGGTTTTTCTTTGTCGCAGAAACCATAAGTTCCTTTCAAAAAAATCATTATTTCTGATCTCAGAAAATTGTTATTTGGCTCAACGAAATCCAGTAATCTTAATCATCTGCAGACGTTCCAAGCAAAATTTCTCCGTTTAATATCTAAAGCTCTGTACTACGCATGGAACAATACTTAACACGCCGATTTCGGAATTCCTATATTTAAAGAAATAGCACAGTCCTATTAGCCTATAAAATATTATTTTCGAAATTACTAATAAATCCGAATCCTCTAACTCAAGAACTTCATCGCTTTCACCTTCCTGGGAATCCAGCCCAGCGCCTAAAATGAAGATGGAATAGAGATCTTCTCTGAGTTCTAACTATAATAATAATAATAATAATAATAATAATATAATAAAAATCTGCCCATAACAGACAGGTGGAGTGTCAAATTATTTACACCCCATCTGTTAGTTGCAGGGCTAAAATAAATAGTTCTGTTTCTTATCACATGATCAGCCAATTAAATGACTGAATCATTTAAGAACAGAAGAGGTAGAGGTGTAAAAGACACTAATCAGAGTTATCTCCTCTGAAAATAATGAATTTCATTATACAGCCAGACCCTGTAGTGAATGAAGTGAAAGTGTCATTTGCAGAGTGGAAAATATGTGCTTTTCAGAGGGCTGGCATGCTGTAAGTGTACTTTTCCAATCAGTGAGGAAGGCAATTGTAAACCACCTCACTCCTCGTTTTACTTAGTAAAACCTCTAGAGGTTCAAACCAGCTTTTCGGCTGATGACCTAAACAACAACATAATAAAAATAATAACAATTAAACGAACTAACTAGTATCATATTTAATACAGTACTTACTCATACACCCAGAGATAGACCAATGGGTATCAATCGTTGCCTTTATGTTGCCTTTCATATTACTTTTTTATGTACGTTCAACACATTTTCTAGTAGTCAAAATATATTTGTGTACTATTGAAAATTTCAAATAAAAGGTAAAAAAAATTCTGATCTGTGTAGTTACCAAAGCTTTAAATTTTTAATCCTCGGCCTAGCAATAACAGAAAAAAGTCCGATGTATTTCACTTATTTTTATTTCATTTTAATAATAGTAAAAATCTGTGTCTCACAATATTTTAATATGTTATTTCGCTTTCCTTTTGTTTAAGCTTGGATAGATCTTTTACGCATACGATTTCCAAAAATAATTATTCTTTATCCATTTTTTTTATCGGCCCATCTAATCTGTATTAGCTCTTCATGACTAATTTTCCTTCGCTCCTGATTTTGCGTTCCCAACAATCTTTTCAACTCCTGTATTAAAAAGCTACATATAACCATTTAACAAACTGTTGTTACCTTATTCTAGGTTTACACTCATTTTTGTTATTTTACTGCTAATTGCTTATCTAAGTTGTAAAATGTTGTAAAATATATTTTAACAAACTGACATCAAATTAAAGTGATAATATTATTTTGTAACATACAAATTTGTTTGTTTCTTTATTTAAAGTCACACTAACAGCTTGGTGATAAAGTGGGTTTCGTAACTGGAGTGGTATGTAGCTTGGTTATTAGCGATTACAGTGGGTTTTTTAACTGTACCACGGTGGGCTGTAACTATCCAAAAGAAATAAAGGACCTTGTTATTGAAAGAAGGACGGTTAGGAGAAGGTGACAACGAACAATGAATCCGGCAAGCAATAATATTCATAATAAAAAACCTCAACGGTTAGAAAGAGAAATTCATAATAATTGAAAGTATGAAACGTTCAACAACTATCTCAAAAATTTGACAACCAGTGAAGATACAGCTTTTCGTTATGGAAAGCAACAAGAAAATTAAAAAGGCCAATTACCCGATTTCTCCAATAAAAAAGAAGATGGAACGCGGGATAGGGACAATAGTTAAAAAGCAGAAATTTTTGCTAATTACCTAAATGATAATTTCACTCGAAAGAGACACTTTGCAGTAGATATACAGCCAGCTTTGAACCATGAAAATGTAAAAATTGATCCAGTTACACCAAACGACGTGGCTAGGGAGATTAAGACCAACCTAAGTATCAAGAAGACGCCAGGTTTTGATCTCATAATGTGTGAAATATTAAAACAGCGTCTACGGAAGGGACAGTTATGTTAACATAAATATTTAATGAATCATTCAGACTAAGATATACTCCTTCGGTGTGAAAAGTGGTACCGGTCATAATGCTGCAAAAACCGGGTAAATCGCCAAATGATACCAAATTTTACAGGCCGATTTCTTTGCTGCCAATAATTTCTAAGCTTCTTGAGAATATTTTCCTAAAAAGATTAATGTCCATAATAGAACAACACAATCTTATTCCAACCATCAATTTGGTTTTAGAACAAAACATTAAACAATAGTCCAGGTTCATCGTATAGCCTAACAAATATAATTTTAAAAAATCCTAGAAAAGATAATCATTTGTTTTGCCAATTTTCTAGATTTAGCACAGGCGTTCGACAAAGTTTGGCATGAGGGTTTATTACATAAATTTATTGAACTCACTTCTACCAAATCTGTACGTGAGCTGCTGTCTTCCTACTTGGCGGATAGAATGTTCCAAATAAAACAAGGAGATGAATATTCGGAGTTGAAAGGAATTTGAATTTAAGGAAATTTCTGAGGACCAGTATTCAGTACTTCAGGTTGTACACAAAAAATTCAATATTATTAAACAAATTTATTATATTACTTTGAATTAAACACTTTACATAATAACAAATGAAGTCATCACATCATTCAGTAATATTTTAATTTAACGTAAGACAGGAATAAACAAATGGTATGATAAAAAATATGCTGAGTTGTTACCAGATAATAATTTTTCAGTTATCATGTCATGGAATCATTAACAACAGTTTAGAAATTATTTCAAGAAAAACTATTAAAACATTGTAATTATTTTTATTTGAGATAAAATAAGCTACTTCAAAATCTAATAAAATACAGTATTGTTTTATAATAGTTTAATGTCATTGTATGCGTCCTTGGGTCCGTTATTCATTAATTTCATGTTAATCGAATTCATAATTTTGCCATAAAATATATTATGAGTAATAAACAAACCAATAAAATACACAATAAAAAATAAATTAATAACAAAGAAAAAAGTAATAAAAAATATTGAATTTATGAGTGTAGATAGCCTTTAATGACGCTTTTCCAGATTTTCTTTCTTCTTTAACTTACGGTAATAACGGAGCTTATCTAACGGGTAAAAATTACCATCTTTGCCGCGCTACACGCAACGAGAGTGCTTCTGAGATGGTAGCTTAGATGGTGGACAGACAGTGGGTCTATGAATGTAATTAGTCAGTAAGATAGCGCCAGTTCTAGTGCTGTTCACCTGGCCGATAAGATTCAGACACGCAATTCAGCAATGATAGCCAGCTCTTAACGTAACTGGATAAAAGGAAGAGATGGCGTTCAAGCTATACTAAATTCCATTGTGCACGGCTCAATTTTCAAATTAACCTTTAATCAAAGTTTTACTTTATTTAGTATTACAGGATCCCTATTGAAAAACAACGAATTTTAGAAGTGAAACAAAAATCTCTAAAGAAACCAAGGAAATACAAAGTTAATAAAATAAATTATTACATTTAAGGTGTTTTTCTACTGAAAGAAGCGTTATTTTCATGGCAAAGATTTTTAAATCTAAATTTGTAAAAAACCTTGTTTTTTCTTGGAAACATCTCACCAAATTATATCGGTAGGGTATTTCTTTCTACATATTTTTCTGTTTATTAGCGTGTACTCGGACACGGATTCTCAGTAATGTTTCTTACATCTATCTGATGATGTATGCCAGCCAAGTACATGGCCGGATTAAACCTTCAGCAATAAACAAAAATCAAAGATTTCAGTGTAATACATTATGACCAAAAACTAAGGATGCTCCTTTTTATAAAGCTAGTGTAACTCAATTCTGTGTATTATATAATGCTGAGAATCGGTATGTCGCCTTAGGCTACACCTGTATTTCTTGATGCTCCACTCTAACGACCTTGTGTGCCCCTCGTAACTGGTATATCTCTAAGGCCTCCAACCATTTTTTATTCCAGGAGTTCACTTTTTAGCACTCAGAAGCATATATTACGTAGTTATGGGCTCCAATACAGATGTAGCCACTAACGTCTTCGTTCTCATCTGTATTTTACTGGACCAGAGCAGGACTAGTACCTCGCTCACGCGCTGCTGCAATCGTTTTCATGTGTACGTAGCCTTCCTCAATTTTAATTAACAGTATATGTGTAATGTACCTTCGGAGTCCTTCTGTTGAGAAGTATTCACTTCCAAGTTAAGTATGATTCCCTGTTCATATATTACGAGTTGTTAGTACTGTATAGACGCGTGTATAAGTAGGTAATAAATAAAATTGAGGCATATCAGTACTAATTAGTATTAATGAGTTAAAATATGATTAAGCTGTGCATTTTATTTTATAGATAGTTCAAGACGTGACCTATTTCTGTTTAAATACTGACAATTTTATCAAAATTACTATAAAATAAATAATAAAACAACATAAATAAAATACTACCTAATATTAATAGTAACTTTACTAGTTGAAACTAGAGACTAAGATTTTAGTTTGTAATCAGCTTATAGAAACTACCTCATTAGTAACTCGGAATTAAAGAATGTGGAGAAGGCCGAACAACATTTACAAATGAAGAAGCTTATTATCATCGTATCTCTTATCTTGAACCTCACACCCTTTTTCATAACTACCTTCTTCTAAATGTATTTTTAAAACCAACCATAACGGAGATTATAAAAATAATTAATTAGAAACATACAATGGTAAAATTTAGTCACCGCCGAGGCAAAATTATAAGTCTTAACTCATCATCCTTTCGTATTATACGCAGTGCAACCAAATCTTATTAACTAAAAATTCATAAATATTCATTCTATTGCTAAAAGTTAAAATATTTCAAGGGATTTGTTCCGTTTCTTTTTTCTTCTTTTATATTTCTCTTCGAAAAATAATCTTTTACATTTTATTTATTAAAGTTAAAAATAATAACTGGCCTATTATTTGGAAAAGAATAGACAGAAGGTAATTATTAAAGCCGATGTTACCATTTTTTTTTAATTCAATTTGTTACATTTTAATTATATGTAGGTATATTGATTGAGTCGGATCAATATCGAAGATCATTAATTTTGTGATAAGATAAATTAAATAATCGTTGGCTAGATATCGTATAATGAACCTGGGTACCTTTGATTAGTTTATGTAGCTATATGTTAACAAAAAATATATATATGTGTGTATATATGTATGTATGTTGTATGAAATAGCAAATGCTTTTATATCGCTTTGGATTAATAAATTTGTATTATTCTATTTCTTGATAATATATATGGCACCATTTTATATGGCTTTTGAACCTGCCCCCACCACTCCGTATGAATAATTTTTCTATTACCCTTTCCAACATAAGTCTACAATCTTTTTTTGTTTAACTTCCGAAGTGTACAGTCTGTTTATTGGCAAAACTGTTGATGTAGTTTATTTATATTCATTAGTTTATCATACTACTAATCAAGACTGAATTTACATGAATACATGCAGTTTACTAGTTTTGAACAAATATAGCTATTGACAGATATATTTTTAAACAGTTGATATAAGATATATTTTTAATGACTACAGTTACCACACTTCTTAAGCCAAATAACGTGGCACCAACTTAACGATACTGAGTATAGAAATACTTTAATTATCATACTATTGTTGTCTAGATCAACAGCCAAAAGGCTGGTTGGAACCTCTAGAAGTTTTACTTAGTAAAAACGAGGAGTGAGGTGGTTTACTATTGCCTTCCTCACAGAGTTGAAAGAGTACCGAAAAGCACCTACTTTCCACCCTGCAAATGATACCTTCACTTCATTCACTACAGGGTCGCCTCTACCTCTTCTGTTCTTAAATAGTTCAGTCATATAATTGGCTGACTATGTAATAAGAAACAGAACTATTTTTTGTAGCCCTGGAACCAACAGACTGAGTGCAACTAATTTAACCTAGTATTTTTTTTTTAACGTCGCATCAACTACAAGGTCATTAGCGACGACGTTGGGGTGTAACTGTGTGTGATGAGGATGAAATGATGTTTTTGTAACGTATGAAAATATGCCATGCCTGAGTGGGATTCGAACCCAGGACCGCATGATGAGAGGCGAGCACGTTACCAACTGCGCCAATGGGGCCGGCTTAACCTAATATTATTTAACCTAATTTAACCTGCCCATTATGGGAATACTATATTTTATTAGGCTATTTTAAAATTTTAGTTGTTATCAGACAATTGACTATTGTTCCGGAAAATTTCTTGAATATATAGTACTGCAATATCATACCATTTAATGAATGAACCATTTTTGACTCAGTTTTAGAAGAAAAAGAGAAATATTTTTTTTACGTAATTCGATTCCGTCTAATAATATTTTCATCACTCATTTTTATTTATCACCCACCATAATCTGTATTAGCATCAATGTGCAGAACATTCAAACATAAAACAAAAAATAGTAGAAGAAGACATAGAAACTGGAGGTAGTTTAGGAGGCGGCGAAGGTGAAGAAGATGGAGGAGAGAGGTAAAAGAAGAATATAGTTTCACTGTATCTTATAACTGGATCGACTCTTTCACAACAAGTCATTTTGAAATAAATAATAATTAAGAATCTCTTAAAGAATATAAAATAATTAAAAACCTCATGTACGTATAAAATAAAGTACTGAGCCAAAAAGTTCAGCAACAAACAATATTTTCTTCAACTTCAATTTCGAAGACACTTTGAATTATATTTTCGATTAAAACATTGTCATAATCTATTTTTAACTTTTAATACACAAAAGTACGTCATAATATTATGAGATATGTTTCAGACAATATACAATAATAACGTTATGAACCGAAAGGAGGTGGTGACGCTTTAGGCAACAATTAATGAACAACTTTAGTATAATGTGCATTATATTTGAACGGCGGGCGACGGTATTATAACATGTCTTCTTAATCATACCCCGTTACCTCTCATCTTCACACACTACAACATCCGTTAGATCTTTGTCACTTAACTCATATTATTAGAGTACTTCCATTAGCGATTAGTTAGTTATATAAGGCTTTCAAATGTGACTGTAGTGAGGTTATCTGTGATATCAAGAAGGATGTTCTATTCACGTAGACTAATTAGTTAAGATAATACGTCCTGATCCCAGTATTAACATTTAACCCTCTTCTTTTCTAAAATGCTGAATTCTGAATTAAATTTGATCCTAATTATATACCAAAACAGTACTTATTATAGAATTCTAAAATGAGAATTCAGATCATCATTATCTGCAGTAGTGTAGACCGTATAATATAAGTATTGTAACACTATTACAGTGATATTTTAGAAATATCCCTAGTTAAGGAGATAAATTGTTTATTGTAGAAAGTTATGTATTCTATGACGAGGAGTGTGTTGAATGGATGAATTAAATTTTATGAATGGGAATTCTCGAAAATGAGGTGGTGGGTCTTTCTTATGCCTGTTGTTGATGATGTCTACTATTTTTTGGATTTTACTGGTGAAGTGTAACCATCCATTGTGCTCTTATTATAAAGAAAATCTGTAGCTTTCTAGAAACGACCACCACCATAGGTATTTAAAGGCGATATTCCTTTATCGGCCATTTCAAGTCAGTTCAAGTTGCCGTTTGGCTAAGAATGAATGAATACCTTTAGGAAGTGTTGTATAGAGTAACAAGTATGTGAAGAAGAAGGTGTATCGCATATACTTAGAGACCCTAATTATGTAGTTTAAAAATTAATGTATTTTATTAAACAAACGACGAAAATAGTTTATTTTAAGTTCACCGTTAAAAGATATAGACTAAGTAATTTAAAAAAAAAATAATCAATTTAGTATAGGCCTAACCGATAGTTCATAAATATATATATATATATATATATATATATATATATATATATTAATGGTACCGACATCATAGTGATACATTTTTATGTACGTTGGGTCGGCAGAAGGTATGAAATGTTTGTATGGGGCGAAAAGTACGTTAAATGTCTAAATAGTCCATTAAATTTAGAATTAATGTGTCGGCAGAAGTAGGCAATCATTACACCGAATATTAATTTGTATTGTATGGAATAATTCCTTACACATGTGTTTTAAAAATTTAAACACAATGGGACCTCCGAAAGATACAAGAAGGGTTCTCATTGATCCAACATCATAAATAGGGGAATTGTACAGAGTTTTTAAATACAGAGCAAATTTAATTGAGAGCGTTATTATTGCATTATTTCATTATTCGTTCAGTCATTCTGTTCATTGCTCGAGGAGGAGAATTTGTCAGGACTGGAGAGAGCGAGACTTAGTATTTTTTTGTTAGAAGAATTATATAGTTTAATAACATTAAGTATATTCATATTGTGAGCTATGGACAGAGGATACCGATAAGTTATTTCAGGTTTTTATGTATAAAATTATATAAAATCATTTAGATCTTAATTGTTTTTATCATTTTTCATGTATACAAATTTTTGTCGTTTAATACTTGTTTAATTAAATATCATTTACGTATTAAGTTTTTTTATCAAATTAATGCATATCAGTTATTTTCTTCATTCTACATCGGATGAACATTTTCATAGTCTCAATTATCCATTCCGAATCTCACGTCTATAGACAAAATAATCTTGATATTTTTACTTTATTAATTTTTTAAATTTTTTGTCACGATTTGAAAATCTCTTTTTAGAGAACTTAGTTCAGTCTTATGTTTTATATTGTTACAATGGTACTGGAAACCTTTGTAAACATTGATTATAGGTAAGAATCAATTGTTGAATGTAAAATTAATCTGTATTATTAGGCCTATTAAAGTTAGTTTAAGCTTTAAGTTTTGTAACAAATTTAATTTAGTAATTTAATTTTAGTTTGTTATAAGTCTGAGAATAATAATAATAATTTGTAATTTACAATTATATAAATAAATAATGGTTATACATTTAAAGGTAGTTTATTTATTAATTATAATACCTGGATCCCGAAAGAACCTAGGTTAATAATGTTATAAGTGATTACTAAAAAATAAAAAATCTCACACCCACATTCAAGAATGCTTAATTATTTATAGATATTTCAGTCTTCTTAAATAAGTCTGTATGATAGATCAACTACGTTAAGTCGCTTGAATCTTCCAAAACCGATTTTATTGTTGTCTGAAAGATTAACAACCAATTTATTTGGATGCTCATGAACCTTACTGTGATATCGTTCGTAGTAAATTGTAGTCTCCTGCTTTGCTTTTTTACTGGTACGTTAGCATAGAAGTATCTATTATTGACGTACCAAGTCACTTTAATTAGTAATGAAGTTACTAGTTTGGAAACACACAAGTAGGGTTTATTATGTGAACATTTGAATTGCTAGCAATGCCCCGATTTGAATTTCGGTCCGCACTGGTTTCGATACGGATTTATAGAGCGTCAACTTGACGAGAAAGAAAAGCTTGATTTTCAGCCCTACAACTAGCACGAATTCTTAACTTTAAAGTGCAATTCTTCCTTACTGAGTCGAAAGTATGCTTATCAGCATGCAAGGCTCTCTGAAAAGCACATATTTTCCACCCTGCAAATGACACTTTCACTTCATTCACTACAGGGTCTGGCTATCTAATGAAATTCATTACACTCAGAGGATTACTACATACTCTGATTAAAGGTATTTTACACTTCTACCTCTTCTGTTCTTGAATGATTCAGTCATTTATTTGGCTGATCATGTGATAAGAAACAGAAAAAGAAGAGTAAGTTATGTAAAGCAAATTATTTCATACACACAAAAATGCTTCAGCCTTAATCGATAAAGAATTAATCTATGAAAATAAAATCGCTCACAGTTAGTCTGTGAATTTATAGGGTGTACATAAGGTAGTCAGTTATTCAAAAGATAATAACTCTGTAAAATAATGGGCCTAGAGCAGGAACAGTTCATATAAATAAAGTTTAAACCGAGTGTAAGCATAAGCTGGCACAATAAATGCGTAGTCGAATACATGCATTCATACATTAAACACAACATAGGCCTATGTGTTTCCATGGAAGTGGAAGTGGTAAACGGTTTTCGTAAATCATTAGAATTATATAATTTATGTATTCTGTGTTTGTACACAAGTTTACCAGAGTGGAAAGTTTAAATTCTGAGGTACTGTAACAAATAATCAGAGGCAGTGAAAGGTAGTTTAAAACTGTATATTTTAGCTCTGGAATGGTGGTAGTGGGATGAGAAGAGAGTTGGTAGACGTATTTTGGTTTGCCTCGCGCAATT
Source organism: Catonia carolina (assembly GCA_035578175.1). Lineage (NCBI taxonomy): Eukaryota > Metazoa > Arthropoda > Insecta > Hemiptera > Achilidae > Catonia > Catonia carolina. The sequence continues at coordinate 92,512,370 of JAQMRL010000002.1, forward strand.
AGCGCTGTTTTGTCCTCAAGAATACCATTTGTTAACGCCAGCTCGCGTACCCTTTTTGTCAAAAGTTACACCTGACAGATACAGACCGTCCTCCGTTCTAGTTTCTATAATGGCCAAACTGGAACTACCATACTGTTGCAGTTCGTAGCTTTAACCACTTTCATTTATCTTTCATTAACAATTTTTTGCGGTTGTTTAGAACAGTTTAAATTCAAGCGAATTCATGATAAACTTTAATAAAAAAATTGAACTAAACTAAACCATTATTATTATTTTATATAACAATTCTTTTCTATTAATGAGAATAAATAGTTTTTGTTATTTAATATTATATAATAGATTAAACAATGGAGAATAAACATGAAATTGTGAAAGAAAACCTAATCAAAAACTAACATAGCAGAGTTACAGTTAAATTTAACTAAAAAGTTAAAATTTTAGAACATGTAAAGTTACTTCAAATGTTTCTGAAGCACTTTTTGCCGCCCACGCTCTACGGTTTCTTTCACTACAGAATTTTCTTCTTTCCTCCGTCAAACTTATGTTCTATTTTTGTTTTTCGTGGAACTCCTTCCAGTGACTAATCAGTAGTGTGAAATTACTTCGGTCCATTATCTCGGATTATTTCAATAATACAGTAGTCTTTCTGAGTTCTTTAAACCACTTATCACATCTTAAGTCTATTAGTTAATGTTCTAAAAATTTGTTTTTTCAACATTGTATCTTTCATTCCATCCAGATGATCGTAGAATTTTGGTATTTGTTTTGCATTAATCGTGTATAATTCTTCTGTTTCTCCTAACCTATACTGTCCGCCTATTTTCTTCGGACTCACAATTTGAGGAGGATCTTTCTCTCACATTTTTCTGCTTCTCTTATATCAGCCATCCCGGTAGTTGTATATAATTAACAGGAACGTACAGAAACGCAGGTTTCATCAAAGTTTAATAACATTTATGATCATGGTTAGTCTAATTATAAATATTGTTTGGTAGAACAACCTTTTATTTTATAAGTAAAATTTCGTCGTTTCTTACCACAAAGTCTTTAATTTCACGAAGGACTAATTCTTACAACTTTATTGTAAACTTTAAAAACAGTGTTATTTTCACTGTCCTGTAGGTACTGTCTCGGGAGTTAAAGTACGTTATATAATTTACTTCACTATAATAGGTACGAAAGCTGTAAAAATTCTTACAAAATTGTTGTAAAGCTGGTATTGTGGTTTTAATCAAACTTTTAAAATATTCCTTTGTGTAATTTGATCAATATGGCAATAGCATAAAAAAGTAACTCATAATTTGATTGATAAAATAGTCTGTGTCTAAAAAATTTATTTAAATTTACTACAAAGGAAACGTACGAAGGCGAGCGCTTTCATCCAAAATGTGTGGTACAATATTAGGTACTCCCAAAAGACGTTTAAAATGTCTCTAGATAAAATATAAGTTATTTTTGGAATAAGTCGAATATATGACTAATAAATTTGGTAATTGCTAAAAATATTTTAAAATTTGGTTAATTATATCATTAAAATAAATTTTAGTTTATTAAACTCCTTCCCGGCCGTTATGTATATGTACCTAATTTATTACTTATACTGTTTTGTAAATTACTGCTTTTCGTAAAAATTTATCTTATTCAGGTGATCCTTTTACTAATGTTACAAAAAGCCAGTAGAATGTTTTATAGAAAATAAATTCTTATCCATCATAGATACATTTAGTTGTTGGTTAATCAAAACAAAACAAAAAATAAATAAATTGATGATCATAAATTTCATACATGCATAAGGAAGGTATTAACGCCTGTTATAGAAATATGAGCTGGTTTTTTTAACGAGACTATCTTTAATCAAATTGTAATAACTGTTTTAATTTGATATATAACATTATTTAAAAATAAAAATAAAGTGCACAATTTAATATTGTATTTAACACCGCACGTCAATATAAATTTTGATTAGATTAGTAGTTTGATTAATGATTCAAAACAGCATACTGTCTACCACCCTTTCCTGACCGATCTTTTTTCTACAAAATATTGACTGCCTGATTGATTGATTGAATTAGAACCCAGTCAACTGTAGTGTAGTTCAGTAATTTCATAGAATCGTGATTTGGGGATGGAGGAATGAATGCAAACTAGTTGAAGTTTAAATCAGACTATTCCTGTAGCAGTTCTTTGTTAGTATTGGGAGTTCTTTGTACAAAATTCAATTGAGCTGTTTGTCGAAATGAATTAGCTTAAATTGATTTCCAAACAATTCAGTGAATTAACTAACTCGTTGCTTGATAGCGGTCCGAACTACGTTGCTTAGTAACAAGTTTCACGATTAAATCTACTAATCCATTTAAAATGTATCTATAAAAATTACTTTATAAATATATTATAAATATAATTAATTATTTATGTATTACTAATTAAAATATTCTATAGTATTGGGACAATGTGGGGAATACATTGGCTAGATATTGGTGTTTTAACAGTACGTTTCTTTTTTATTAATTTAGACAGGTGAAATTATTTATTGCCGACGGCCGCCGACTAGTTTCAAATAATTATTGAAAATCTATGACATTAAGGAAAGTAATTATGATAGACATTTATTCATATTGGAAAATGTTTACAGCGTTAACCATGTTACCATGTTTAGAGTTCTTAACGGTGCAGGCGTACACCACAGGAATAGAAGAATTATTCTTCGGCTATACAAGAATCAGAAATCTTTAAAAAGTCGAAAGTTTTAATTAAGCTTAAATTTTACTCACAGCAAAATTTACAATCTATTCATATGTAGAATAAACAGGTGGATTTTTAAAATAGCATGACTGAAGAAAACTTCCCAGTGGAGAAACTTCGTAGATTTAATTGACGTGTTGTATTGTCACGTTAAAATAAGTATGTAGGATGTAGGAGTACTGTTTGATTTATCCAAGAGTCAGATAGCGAGATAATTTGTGTATAATTCGGATTTTCCTTGTATGTACTGAATTTGTTTTCTTGTTCAAGTGAGGAATGTTTAAATCTCTTGAGTAGTGTGTTGTATTGCCCATAAGAGACAGGTGGAGTGTTAAATTATTTGTACTCAATCTGCTAGTTCCAGGACTACAAAAAGTAATTGTTTCTTATCCCATGATCAACCAATTAGTAATATATGACTGAAGCATTTGAGAATAGAAGAAATAGACGTGTAAAAGACACTAGTCAGAGCTATCTCCTCCGAGAGTAATGAATTTCATTATACAGTCAGTTGTTATGAGTGAAGTGAAGGTGTTTTTGTAGGGTGGAAAGTAGATGCTTTTCAGAAATCCTTGCATGCTGATAAGCATACTTTTCTATTCAATGAGGAAGGCATGATAAACTACTTCACTCCTCGTTTCACTTAGTAAAGCCTCTAGAGTATCAAACCAGCCTTTCGGCTGATGACCTAAACAACAATGTGTTGTTATGTACCAAGGTGTGATGCTGGAATTGTTTTGAGTAATTTCAATTTTAATCTTCGTGACATATCAATCTTTTAATGGGGCTTGCTGATCCCCATAATTGAATTTCATACGTCCGAACTGGTTTGAGTATTTATTTTATATTGAAGGTTTCTTGTTTAAAATTGAGTTTTGGTCGTTTACCTAATATCCAATAAAACTGTTTATTTTGTTTAGCCGTTTCCTTTTGTTTTGCATGTGTGCTTTCCAGTTTAAGCGTTTTTCAAGATGAAAGTTAACGTATTTAGCGGAGTCTGCTTTAGGTTATACATGTATGCATGCTTTTATCTAAACTGGTGGGCACGTATATAAAGTATATGTCACGTGTGTATGTTTTTTTTATGTCATTAACGTTTTAACGACATTTTTTTTCAGTTTTTGTTGTGTTTTTTACTTCGTAAATAAAGATAATTTAACACAAAACTGGCATGGGAAATATAACAAGTTTTTTTTGCACACTTCTGTTTCATCCGTCACCCGGCACACTAGTTTATAACGGATAATCGGGATTTTCTGTAATGTTATTTGTTTTACATAGAAGCACCAACTTCTATAATATTTTACATTAGAAATTAATAAAATTTATTCATAGTTTATTGTTAATTTAGTTTTTTTTTTTTAATTATATACAATGGTTGTGAAATATTTTTTTTTATTCAGCCTGGAACGTATCTAACAGTTACACCATACATCGTCTCGCTACCAAATTTCTAACCGTCTGAAATTCCAATGCCTGCCAGTAAAAGATATACCATTATATCGACTCTTATTATGAATTATATAAACTAATTCAAATCAATATTAAAGTCTGTTATCTCGGTTATAATTATAACACTAATGGAAAAGTTATGGCTTATCGTGCCAAGCAGGTCGGCCGGTATTCTTTTATACAAAATACAAATAAAAAACCTATCCTCTAACTTGACCATCATTTCTTTTATATGTCTCTTGACTTGTTTTTAGGATTGTTTATCTTTACGATAACTTGTTTCTAAATCTCTTATAAATAACTTACAATTTAGATTCACTAACTGATGAAGTTGAACCAGAACAGAACGTGTGGCCTCACTTTTTCATCTCTCATTAATTAGTAAAATATCTGATTTTAAAACATATTAAAAAGAACGAACGGATAAAAAAATATTTTAATAATTTTTGGCTATTAAATAGTTATACCAGAACTATTAGTATTATACTACGAATCATTTATATATTGGGTTTTTTTATATATCTTAGTTTCTTTTTAACCTAAAAAATATATTATGTTTTCATATATGCAACCTAATTAATGAAAATATTATTAAAATTGATTAAAGAATATGATTTACAATATTCGGAATAGTTTGCCTACACTATCAATTGTAAAAACAAAATATTATTCGTTTTTGTACCCATAACGAATTTTACGTATTGAGTACACCAAATATTTGAAAATGCAATTATGACACCCAGTGATGGTTCTTTCTGAATTCTCAGGTAATTATACTAACATTAGCAACCCTCCGCTCACTGCACTTTACGTCAAACTGAACTTAACACACGAACTTAGATGTTGAAAGAAATATCACGTTGTACAAATAAAACCATTTCACTGGAACCAGGAATTTTGATAACATTAGTATGCATTGTGGAAGTGGAGATTTAATTGAATATGTGTTATATGAAAAGAGTAGAAACAGTTGGTAGGATACGCAAATAGTAATAAATACGGATAAGAAAATAGATAATAAATAAATATAATAAATATAATAAAGATAATAAATATACTCAATGATAATAATAATAATAATATAAATAGATAAGAAGTTAAAATAAGTTAAGAAGTTAGTTAACCCCTTTATAGGTCTTTGGTAAGTATACTTACCACTGGCAATAAGGTCGAGTTTATTTAAGAATAAGCTATGCCAGTTGAACTTTATTGGCATTTTATGGTGTTATAGATGTTCTCTGGTAAGCAGGCTTTCCACATTTTGAATAAGCACGCAGCGATCATTGCTTCGTGAGTTGCACCAATGTGGTAAGGATTCATACCAGCGTACGCTACCGTGTTGTTTTGTGGTTACTTTTGTACAGTGCTTAGAAAATTCAAGTTTTTTACGGAAAAGCAAGCATTCATACAAATATAAAACTAAGATAAGTTATTCTACACATTTTTCTGTTATATCGTACTACAAGTTGTTTTAATAAGCATTATTACCGCTAAACATTATGCGATTCCTATTTCAACAAACGTTCCTTGGTAAGTACGAGGGGGTACCCAAAAGTATCCGGAATAGCTCTGCTGTGGGCGGAGCTTGTGCAGTACAAATTCCCGCCACTAGGCTGCTTGTAGCGCTACTCATTGCCAGTTCAATGCTATTTTGTTCGTTGATCTAGCTTGTTCTGTTCTCGTGCAGTGATTGTTCTCGCTAGTGCTGTTTTGTGCTCGTGTCGTTTTTGATGATGGCAAGTTTTAATGAACAACGTGCGGCTGTGAAATTTTGCTTCTTGCTCGGTAAAAACGCCGCGGAAACAGTTGTAATGTTGAACACAGCTTACAAAGACGATGCTATTGGAAAAACCCAAGTGTACGAGTGGTTTTTGCGCTTTAAAAATGGCGACATGTCGATTGAGAACAAACCTCGTTCTGGACGACCGTCGACTTCCCGAACAGACGAAAATGTTGTGAAAGTGAAAGAAATTGTACGAACAGACCGACGACAGACCATTGACCAAATATCACAGGTTAGTGGGTTATCTTGGAGCTCAGTCCAACGCATTTTAACAGAAGACTTGACAATGAAAAGAGTCGCTGCCAAGTTTGTGCCTCGGGTTCTGACAGACACTCAAAAGGAACGTCGAATTGAAACGTGTAGTGATTTGAAACAACAGCTTGAAACTGATCCAGATTTCATGTCAAAGATCATTACGGGTGACGAGTCTTGGTGCTATGGGTACGACCCAGAAACCAAACAACAATCCAGTCAATGGAAGACTTCATTATCACCCCGACAAAAAAAAAGTCGTCAAGTCAGATCGAACATCAAAACAATGCTGATTTGTTTTTTTGATGTGAGGGGAATTGTCCATTCAGAGTTCGTTCCACCAGGCCAGACGGTAAATCAAGCTTTTTATCTTGAAGTGTTAAGAAGACTACGAAACAGCATTCGTCGTAAAAGACCTAATTTGTGGCAGACAGGGGACTGGTTTTTCCACCACGACAACGCGCCTGCACACACGGCAATCTCGGTTACCCAGTTTTTGGCGAAAAACGGCATGGTTTTGCTACCACACGCACCGTACTCACCCGATCTGGCTCTGTGTGATTTTTTCTTGTTCCCACGCATGAAAAGGGGCATGAAAGGTCTCCGATTTAACAACGTTGATGATGTCAAGAAAAAAACGACGGATGAGCTGACAGCCATCACTGAAGAGGAGTACAAAAAATGTTTTGAACAGTGGAAGCACCGGTGGGACAAATGTATTAGTTGTAATGGAGAGTATTTTGAAGGGGATAAGGTTCTTTTGTAAAAAAATTAAAAATAAATAGTTTTAAAAAATAATTCCGGTTTCTTTTGGGTACCCCCTTGTATACTTACCAGGGCTTAACATAAAAAAAGAAATATCTTACTGTTCTGGCACTAGAAATACATTATTCAAGTCCCTGTAAAGCAAAATTTAATATTTTACCATCACATTTATAAACATATATATATTGCTTATTAAATAAAGTGGCTGATTAAATACACCCTTCGTAATAAGTGATATATATATATATATGTTTATAAATGTGATAAATCACATTTTCCGACTCTGGAGAAACGAGGTTAGTTCGGGAATTAGGCTGAGCAATGACGTTTACCTGAATCCTTTATTGTTTGCTGATGATTTGTGGATTGTGCAAGAGAGTAAGGATGATCTTCAGAGATCAGTATATGTTTTTAGTTAAGTAAGCATTATTATAATTTCAGTTTCCATAAAATAGTCGAACAAAACGGCATTTACCGGAAAATATCCCACCAGGAGTACAAGGAAACGAACTAAAATAAAGTTTTACAAGGTGATGGCTACTCCAGTCCTCCTCTACGCAAGCTAGTCGTGGGTTAGTACAAAACCATGAGAGAGTAGATTACAGGCGACAAAGATGAGATTTCTACGGATCACAAAGGATTGCATTCGCAGGGACCAATTTTGAGAAGTGAGGATTAAGAACGAAACTGGATGTTTACAACTTAATGAGAAGAATAATAATACAATACAATACAGCGTATTTACTGTATTTTTGGTACATAATATAAATAATATCGTAACGCTTATCTCTAAGGTCCGTTTTGGGATCTGGGTAAATTAAATAATCAACACTCTAAAGTTTAAAATGACAAGTATTTATTACAACTAAGAATTTCAATTAAATAATTGACTACAGTTTACAAGTACGAGTATATTACATTGAAACTACTTAATAAATAACAAACTAATTAGGCTATAATTAACTATTATAATAGATAACTTAACTAATTTACTTAATACTAATTACCGATTTGACACATAAAAATTAACAATAAAAATTTTAAACAATAGCCAGTTATTCGAAGTATTGTTGACCTATTCTAACGTACTGGACTACCTATTTGCACTATCGAATACGCTCACTCAATCACAGACAAATGTAAACTAACTTCGGACCACCAGCATCCACCTGTGATGCTGAATAACATTCATATCCCCCAAGCCAGAGTGGTGGGATATCTTGGCTTATGGCTTGACAGGCGACTAACTTGGAAGCATAATCTGCGTACAAAACGTTTAGAACTTAACCGCCGCTAGAAGCTACTCTTCTGCTTAATTAACCCTCGATCGAAATTTAACCTCCGTTCCAAAATTTTAATATACAAAACCACTTTTGAGACCAATCAGGACTTATGGTGTCCAGCTCTTTGGAGTTGCGGCAGAAAGTAATTTAAAGTCAATACAGGCCTTTCAATCAAAATTCTTAAGAATTGCTTCTGGCTCTCCTTTTTATGTAAGCAATAAAACCCTCCACGACGATTTCAAAATTCCGACAGTAAAGGAGCAAACCGCGTCATTGTTTAGTAAATTTCACGAACGACTAGATGTCCATCCAAACCAACTACCCCGTGATCTAGCTACAAGGTACTTCCCACCTGTGCGACGTCTAAAGCGAAAATGGAGTAGAGACTTCTTGGTCTAAATATCGGATAATACCCGAAGCTGTAAACAAAGAATGTACCACTGGGTACCTCTTCTCCTTCAAGCGAAACTCCTCACCACCATTTAAATATCATATACGGAAATTGTACCCGGCGCTTTTAGGGGTGGCCTAATGGAGAGTTCGAGAAAAGACAGAGATTTTCGATATAATTATAAAATACAAAATTCTTCTGACGGCTTCTGGATAAATCTCAACAACTGTCAACAAACTATGACTGAACAGAAAGTGTTATAAAAAATACCAATAATCTAAATAGGTACTTGGCTCTCACAAACCAAGTGTTAACAAAAGCCAAGTCTACGTTTACTATAAAAGACCATTTGTATAACACAATATTTAACTACTTCTTGGAAAACTCGATTTATTACTCTTGTTATTACGTTAACCTTTTTAATCTCTCGGTCTTCCTCGAACATTCTCGAACCCATATTCCCTTTAGATATTATCACAATATTTTTGCTCACATGCGCACGCACATAAAGAGATAAAGAGCATATAATAGTAAGTATAAAAAGTTTTAGTTTTCGACCCAAGTTGGTTCAATGATTTGCAACAAAATGTCTATTAATTTTAAATCCAATTTACATTACGCGATCGTTTTTTGTTTTTGTTTTTTTCTCTGCACGTTTAAGCAAGACTATAGGTACACACTATTAAGCAGACATTAAATTGTTTGACATTTTTTGTTGAAGGTGATGAAATCATCAATAACTATTCATTTATTTTTTGAACATTTTTCATGCATCATCAGATGTTTGACAAAATGTTCAATGTTATACATGTTTTTGTATTTTTCAAAAAACCAGTTGTAAAGTTATTAAGCCTATGAAGAAAATCCTTGATAAACAGGAAACGGTTCTGAACACGTTCAAGTAATATTTTCCCAAGTAGACATTGTTCGGTATTTTGAGCTGTACGTAGACAGGTGGTTGACACGGAACATTCGCATCAGTTATGAGCAACAATTAATAAATGACAGGCTAAAACAGTTATACAGACTTTTCGCCAAGCGATCAAAATGAAATGATGAAATTACCCATGACTTTAATACTCTTAACTCTGGTATGGTAGCCAGATTTATCGTGCAGAAAAGCTGTCAGTGATTTTACGAATATAGCTTTCCCAAAGTAAATTCTTACAGCATGTTACTGTTTTCTGAATTTACGTATCTAATAAAACATTACACGTTGGTTTACGCGTCTCTCAGTCCACTGACATATAACTAAAATTGTGCCGTATGTTCAGAGACATGTGCCAAAATCATGATAACCCCTTAATACACAATCTAAATCCTCCCGATTAACCAGGAATACTACAAAGACGACTGAATGATGAAGCCACGATAAATTTACATTAAAAGTTTAATTAAAGTTGGATTTTAATGCAATTTTTATTTGTATTTTCTCTTGCCTACATGAATATATAAAAAGGAAAGTATTGTGCTCATGTCGATTTTTGAAATCGATTTTTCACCGGATCTACATGTTTTCAGACCCACTAAACTTAAAAAATATGTTTTTAGCGATTGTGGTGTATGTGTAAACAAATATCTTCTAAGAACGGAACATCGTACAGGGTTGAAACTTGAAACTTAATTTAGGTACTACTAGAGAACCCAACACGAACATTTTTATCAAAATCGGTGAAATGGAAGTAGTAGTTTATTCATGTCATTTTCACTTTTTTGCAATTTTCTCGAAAACGGCTCCTGCAATTTTTTTTTAAAAATCCACTCATTTACTATGTTTATTATACTCTTCAAGATAAGGTAGGCGTCATATCAGCTGAAATTCTTCGGGAGGCTTTGCTCTCGTAGAGTTTTTTTAAGATTGCGGCTTTAATATGCATTTTAGCGCAATATATATATAATAAAAGTTGTAGAGAATTTAAAATTCTTTAACTTTTATTTTAAACATTTCTTTGCATAACACTTAGTTTAGCAGTAATTAGTGATCTTCTGTTATTTTCATGAAAATCTGTAAAAAATATTTTTTCAAGATTTCGGCTTTAGTATGAATTTTACGACAAACGTGCATAATCAAATTAATAGGGAATTAAAAGATCTGCAACTTATATTTTGAGCATTTTTCTTTATAGAGCCTAGTTTAGCGCCAAAGGGTGATTTTCCTTATTTATTTTATTTTTTTTTCATTTTATTTTATTTATTTAACGTCCTATTTACATGTATGCAACGGTCATTAGCGACGACGTTGGGGTGAAATGATTTTTTGTAACATATGAAATTATACCAAGCCTAAGTGGGATTCGAACCGACGACCGCATGATGAAAGCCGATCACGCTACCAACTCCGCCAATGCGGCCGGAATTTCCCTTATTATTAAGCCAAACTGAGGTTAATTTTCATTTTGCGTCATTCACTCATGATTAAAATTAGGTTATGTTTTTTGAGGTTAGTAATTTTGTTTATTTCTAATTTTATATTACTAACGTTAGCTTATATTGTTCATCTTTTTATTGGCAGGAGAAAGTTGTGTGAGTGTTTCACACCAGATATCTTTGAGTTTAGTTAGTGGATGGTGTTCTTCTCTAAGCCATTAGCACCATACTTTCTATTCATGTTGTTATCCCTTGTGCTAGTTGTCATTGCACAGTTGTAAAATTAAAATAAATAAGGTACAAAAAACATCTATTTGGTATTGAGTGACGTTTGGTTAAATGAACTCCTGTATAGCTTCGAATGAAGCTTTGTTCAAGATATATCGATTATGACGGGAGAAGAGGCAAGGTAATGGCTATGAAGACGCAGCGTGGGAAATGCGGCATTGGCTGGCACGTGCCCCGCGATACGGTCAGACAAAGCACACGAACACACACACAAACTCATATTAAATATACTATCTACATTATGTACACATAGATAAGACGAAGGGAATGGCACGCGTACACCATTCTTGTTCTGTCTATATCAAGACGTTCACGTACATAACATTCCCACAGGCACTACAACGTATAACCTTTACTCCACAAAATATCGTCTCATTGTTAAGAACTTCTATAAAATCCTTTCATTATTTCTCAAACTAACACGGCATGTTTGTTGTTAGGTTTACAATTTTCTCTCAAAGATTTTTTTCATTTTTAACTACCCATGAAATTATGTCTTCATTATAATCATTCTCTCTATTATGTCTGTCGTAAATAGTAGTAGTTTGTGAGATGAAGTCATCTGAAATCTTTCGTTGTGTTTAATAACAAATATACTTGAACTTGGTTCACTGAATGATATAAAATACCAATTTAAAAATAAAATACTATGAGGAACGTGTTTAGGCTTAATCAAGATATAAATGATCTCAATAAACTTCGGGAATGTCTGACGAGTGCCTCCCACTCTTAGCTTCAACTTCCATTAGTTAGAGATATTATTCAAAGAATTGATTATTTTATAAGATAAGATGCACTTTATTCTACTGGACAAAATGAATATTTATTTGCATACATTAAAACTAGAATACTGTAAGAGGTTAAGTACATTTTGAATCATAACATCTTACATAAAACTATATTTTCCTATAGGTAAACTAGTAAGTACAAAAAAATACATTAGAATACTACACTAGTATAAAACTTAGCTAAATATTTTCTGTAATTTGAAATTTATATTTGATTAAATTTTAAACTACCGCAAATAATTTTGACAATGTATTCTTTTAAACTCTGATATATTTTAAAAATAAATTTCATCAATTTTGAATTATTTTCCCATTCTTTATGATTATTCCAAAATTTTTTAATATGTAAGTTTATTTTAAAGGACGGAAATTATTTGAATGCGCAGAACTTATTAGAAATAGCATTGTACTATTAAAAATTAAAATTTTGGATAGAACTTATTGAGGTAAGTACCGTCATGAACGGCTGTTCGTTATATTTGCGCTACAAATTAGAAAGTTTGCACGACGAAAATGTTAGAATAACTTCTAATTTAGATTATTTACATTCTTTATTAATTTTTTTTTTGTTCACGAATTGACCTGCTATGGATCACGTTACCAAGTTGTTCATCTGGCCTACTGTATTTGCCAGCTTCCCTTGCGTTCGGCCCATAACGCCTTCATTCTCGCGCTTTGTTGGTGTCTCCTTTCCTCTGACCATTCGCCGCCATTTCCCCGGCGCATCCTCCTGCTCTCGATCGCCCCAGATTCCCTTATCACTGCTCTATAGTGCTCTCTGTCCTGTGTGTCCCGCGGTGTTAATCCTATCTGTTCCAGATCCAGTTTAGTTTCCTTGGCTCATGTGTAGTTCTTCTTTCCCCGGTTCACAAAGTCGAATACCTGTTTGACCAATCTATCGCCACTCATCCTGCTGAGATGCCCAAAGAATAACAGTCTGCGCTTCCTCATCCGTGAGACGATGCTCTCTGAGAATTTATACACGTCTTGGTTGTGCTGCAGTCTCCATCCCTCCGTGGTCATCCTGCCCCCCCATTATCTTCCGTATTATCTTCCTGTCCAATCCCTCAATCTTCCTGAGGCCCCTATTGAGAAGCAGCGTTTCACTGGCGTACAGTGCCTCGGGTTGGACTACCGTGTGATAGTGTCGCTTCTTAGCATTTTTGGAGATGCACTTCTTGCTGTATACGCTTTGTGTTGTCCTAAATGCGTTCCACATTAATTCTTTATTAATTAATAATGTTAAAATAACATAATTATGAGTTAACATACATTTCTGATCTTTTAATAATTACAATATATTTCTTTATTTAAAAAAACCTTTAATATAGGTATTTTATAAAAAATATTAATACATATTTTTTTAAAAAAAACAGTGCTTTAAATAAAACAAGCTTGCAAGTTTCAAGCATAGTATCATGATTACAAATTCACCCAAAATATGTTTACAAAAAAATTTATTTTTAATAGTTTTACTGTTTGCTGTTCTGGTCAAGGTGTTTACGTGATTTCCCTTTTTTCCAAATGTAATACTTGGACAGTTCTTTTGTTTGTCAAAGAGTAACATGCCTTTCTATTTCATTGCTCGAAATGTCATAAACCTAATACATAAAAATTATTTAATTTACATAAAAAATAAATATTTGTGTCTCATTTGAATCTACTGCCTTCTCAAAAAAATCCAATTAGACAATATAAATCGGTTCGATAATGAGAGTTTCAGCTTATGAATTGTCTTCAAAATTATCTGATAAAAATAATTTAAAAATATCAGCCATCATATATTATATTATTGGAAGAACTGCTGCGAATCAAAAAATTCAGTTATCAATGAATAACAATGTGACAATGTAGACTAATGGGATAATCAATGTGTAGATAACACAAAAAAATTTTCTTTGTGTAGGTAATCACAAGTCACTTGAATATTCACCAGATGTAGTAAAAGCTTCATCACTCTTCTGTGCAAAGATGTCCAAATAACCTTTTTCTTTTATTTTGAATTTGGAACAGTACAGAAAAAGTTCATTGTGGTAAAATGTTTTAACAATAATTAATAGTAAAACAATTTGTATAATATGCAAAAACAGAAAGAACCCATTAGCTTTCTTTTGATTTGCATAGTAAACTTCAGGTGATAATTTATTTTAATAACTTTAAATTATGTAAAAACAAGAAAAGAATACCAGATAAAGTTCTACAAGTTGATGGCTGCCCCAGTCCTACTCTATGGAAGTGAGTCGTGGATTAGTACCAGACCACAGGAGAGTAGAGTACAGGAGGCAGAAATGCGATTCCTGCGAATAATAAAAGGGTTACAGTCATAGGGACCAACTACGAAATGAGGACATAAGAATGGAACTGGATATTTACAACCTGAATGGGAATATTGCAGAATATCGGAATGGATGGAGGAAGCACGTAGAAAGAATGCCTGGGGGAAGGATCCCCCTCAGTGTTTTGCAATACAGACCGGTGGGGAGGAGAGATGTTGGGAGGCCACGCAAAAGATGGCAATAATTCAGCAGTTTGTCACTGTTGTAAGTCGGAACAGGCGGAATCCTAATCCTTGATGGTGAGAAGAAGAGAACTTTAAATTACGTAAATAATCGACAAGAAATTAGTGTTGTATGTTAAATTCTCCTCCATGTTTGCCGTAGACGTGTTGTTGTAAAGTGTGTATTGAGAGTTGCCGGAATAATGGATTCACGTAAATATTGAGATTTTTACAAAAGTTGTTTTAGTGAGTTTTAGCGATATCTTGGATAAATGTTTTATGAAGATCATTGGGCAGAATTTTATTGGTAATATAATAAGGAGCTCCTATAGAATATACGTATAGGAATACGTAAATATTTTCACGGGAAACCTTGTATCTTTTGGAGATTCCTTTTTTGAATACAGCCAAATAGCTGAATTCTGTAAGTTCGTATTGAATGAAGCAGACTTTTGTAAATTATCATCATCTGACGGAGAGGTAGAGTTGATTGAAAATTGATCAGATAGTAAAGTTGTTTCAACCGTTTGTTGAAATTTTTCTTTAATTTGGTATGATATTGCCATTTAAGTTTTTGGTGGTAAGTACAACCCGAGATAACGAACTTTTTAATCTCGTGGAATTTCAAAGTTTTTAAGAAACGATACTGGAAAAGAAGAATTAATAATCCAAATGAGCCGAGAAATAATCCCACTTAAGTAGAAAAACGTCATCACAGTGTAATATTAATTTTGAATAAAATTGGGGTAAGTAGGTATGTAAAATGGACAATGGTGTTTGTTAATTTCTGTACTCATTAATTGAATCAATTCTCATTAAGTAAAAATATCCATATTGTTTCCTAAAATATAGTATTGTAAAGTAGTTTTAGTTAGGTATTAAAAAAATAAGTTTTTTCTCTATTAATACGATTGTACATAATCTAACGTAATTTTTAAAATTTTATTATTATTATTATTATTATTATTATTATTATTATTATTATTATTATTATTATTATTATTATTGATATTTTTTATATAAATTTAATAGTATTTATCATTTATTTTTAATGCTTATAACAAAAACTGTTTAATGTATTTCTTGTACCCTTTTTAGATTTTATAATAGTATTTTTTATAGTAGTTATTAGTATTTATAAATTTGTTTAAATAATTTTTTTATTGTTTACTCCTATGCGCTGACAGAACTCTTCGTGAAGAAGAGTTTTTGCGTAAAGTATATTTAGTTATTAATATTGTTTATAGCTTAGTATAGTAATAATTGTTTTATGTTTAACTAAATAAAATAATGCTTGGCTATCACCTGGTCATCATACAAAATTACCCGTTCAACCGGTGTACCTTAACTAGTCAAAGCAATTTCTGCCAGCTGACTAAATAGACTGGGCTGTAAGCCAAATTTTTTTATAAATATAATTTTTTAATTTTTAATATATTTTTTAAAGTTTTGTAAAATACTTTACTACAATATCTAATTTTACTGCACGTTTTCTAAATGTATTCGTTTTCCCAAATGCAATTTTATTCACATAATGGAGTTTAAAACTATTTTATGTGTGATTGTGCAATTAAATGAAACGAATTGGAGCGGAAAATCAACAATAATCTGTGTAACAACAATTCACTGAGTTTCTGTCCTTTTTCCTTCATTTTACCCATTATTGTACTATTGTCTTATCTCAAAGATATAATATTCCATTAGCATCGGACTTTGATTCAAATAAAAAAAACAAGATAGTGATGTTTGACGTAATGCATTTTACAGCAAGGCAAAAGTAGTTACTTTAGAGATACATATAAAAAATGTATGGCTGCAGTCTGCGCGGTTTTAGATCAGTGTTCAGTAGCGCTGATATAAAACAATTACTTTTTTTATTATTGTATCCTCTAGTTGGTTTTTATTTTAATTTCTATTCGTTTTACTTTCCGTTTATACTATAGTTTTTATTCGTGAGTGAAATTATTCAGAACAAATTTTTGATTCTTAAATTCTATCCTTACATTTTATAATATAAAGGCAGAATTTAATTTTCAAACATATAAATATCCTTATAACGACAGAAAATGTAACCGTTAGGAAAATTTTTATCGATCGGTCTTTCGGTCGCCTGATCTGTTTTTTTATTTTTCCTCCCCTACTTTGGAAAATTTTTGCATTATTTATAACTACATTCTCTGTAAATTAATTCAACTTTTAAACTCATTTTATTTCTACGAAAAGTGAATGACAAAAGTGGAGTACCGCATTTCTAAACTACGATATCAAAAACAGTAGTGTCATGAAACATTGGCTTTACAGAGGAATTGTTATTTCTTTAATCAGCTTTAAAACATATCCGAGTAATTTTTTGTAATTATAGTCTCCCAGTGAAGACTGATTAGAAGACTACACTGATCGTAAGTTATGCAGAACATCAAAATAGAATAATTATAACGTTTCAATTGTGATAATAATAACAATATACATAATAGAACCTAATGTAATCCAATAGCATTTTCTACTTTATACTAAGGAAAACATAGTGCCAATATAGACGAGCCGCTAACTCAGAAGGCAATATATTATGCCTGTCAAAATCTTCACAGAAACCGTCCACACATATTCTCCAAATGTCACAACATTAAAAAAATTTTGGCATCAGAAAGATTTTTTCAATTTGTTATTTATTTAACGTCGCATCAACTGCAACGGTCATTAGCGACGACGTTGGGGTGTAACTGTGTGCGGACGAAATGATTTTTTTTGTAACTTATGAAAATATGCCTTGCCTGAGTGGGATTCAAACCCACGATCGCGTGATGAGATATACATCTTTGAATCCTGCGAGTGGCAATGAGATTTCAATTGACGATGCGTAGACTATATAATTATATTGCCTTTATTGCAAGATTGCATAGTTAGCGAATTAAAGGGTATTCTACTGAATGAGAATTGCTGTGTTGATCTCACCCTCCAAATTTTCGGTAGTAACTGTATAACATCTATTGCAAAATTACTGTATAGATTTAGCTAGGTGTGGATGAATGCTAATTGAACGCTTCATACTGTTTATAATTAACACTATAATCAAGTAAATTATTACAGGACTGGTAAGTGCAGTAACTAACTGTAAACACATACCTATTATGTATAGCCTACACAACTTTGTAAAATTTCAACCTTAAAAATTGACGATGCTCTGTTAACTTATGTCTATTTTCCGCGTAAAATTATATTTATATAAACACCATTCGTAGAGTTTTCTTATTTTTAAATACAAATTTAATATAATATGCGTATCAATTTATTTTTAAAAATATAGATTACTGAAACTTTTTGAAGCTTGTTTTATGTTTTAATGCATTTTCTCCCTACATAAGTAGGTTTTGGTTCAAGCAATTCAGTGTTGTGATTAGCAACATAGCAATCAATTTTGTTTATTGTAGGCATTAAACTCTGTAAAAAGACATTTTTCTTTACATAAATTATCACTTCATGAACGTACTAATAAGAATCTGTAAGCAATTGAAACTCCAGTTTTTGTGAAGTCCAGCAATTGTAAGGAGTTGGAACTTAGATAATGATCTTCATGAGGTTATGTGGTTTACTATCTAGTTTTTTTATTGTAGAATTGCTGCAATTAGTTACTTAAAATTAATAAACAGTTTTTCTTTAACGATATTATCCCCCCACCCATGTATACATGTATGTATGTAATTATGCAGTCAACCACTGGTGCTAGCACTTATTATCTGATGTCACTTACACAGTGTTCTATAACCTTATTAATTTCTTAAATCTCTAATTTAATCATATTGTTGATTAAAATTAATTTAATAACTTATGCAAATATAAATATATATGACTTAAAAGTAACTTAACAATTTTATAGCTAAACATTAGTTTTAGTGACTTATATTATACACATGACTTAAATGTAACTTACTCTTATTTTTAGTTTACCAGTACTTTTATTAATCTTTTTTTAACACACTTAATCTACAGGCTTAGTTATTTTCAGTCGCCTAACTATTACACTTTTAGTTTTTTTTAACACACTACTCTCTAGTTGACTAGTAAAAATGAACACTAAAATATTACGAACTAATTGGTGCAATTTGTACTTAAAATAAGTTTTTTTATAATATTTGGCTGTCTTGTACAAGGTTCCTCTACAGTTTTCCTTAACAACTTTAAACAAATGCTCAGATGGTCTTCTTTTCCGTCTTGTGTAGTAGTGTAATCTTTTCATTTCCAAACCCAAATTTTTATTGGTGAATATAATGTCTATAAATATCAAAAAAAATGTAAAAGTACATGAATTAAATTTTATATATGTACAATTACAGCTGATTATAAAAAAGAATATTAAGACGATTCGAGTTAACTTCTTTATTAACATAGATAACTTTGTGGTAGAAAAATAATTTATAGAGTCAGTCACCTGCTGCGGGTTCTATTTTATTGTTATTAATAAGAAATAAATTTACTTTCTCTACTAATAATGATCGGGTAATATGTTATTTTATATGGTCGAATGAGTACGTTGATCGTAGAAGAAGATGATGATGAATGTTTCAGCGGTAAAACACATCACCGCCTTAGGTCCTACCGTACTGTACTGTGTTGTAAATGAAAAATGCCTTCATTTTTATCTTTTAGAAGAATCCTAAAGATGATTATTATAAAAACAACATTTTTCTTTTTAAATAATTCATTATACGTAAAATAATTCCGAATAATATTTAAAAAAAACTGTGACAGTCACAAGTTTTGTCACGTGTAGGCTAGTAGTACTAAGAAACTATTTAAGCACCATTTAATGTGCGCAGTTGTGAAGTGGTGCATTTTTACTTCACGGCAAGAAGCACTAAATAGATAGAAACATTTAAAACGTAGTATGATGGAGTTAAACCTCAGAAATAGTAAAATTAATTTTTTTTTTTTTTAGTGTACTGCCCTGCATATATGATATTACATGAATATTTTATTTATTTATTTATTTGTTTTATTTAGTTAAACATAATACAATTTTTACTATACAAAGCTATAAACAATATTTTTAACTAAATATACTTATACGCAAAAACTCTTCTTCACGAAGAGTTCTGTCAGCGCATAGGAGTAACAATAAAAAAAATGATGTAAACAAATTTATAAATACTAATAACTACTATAAAGAATACTATTATAAAATCTAAAAAGAGTACAAGAAATACATTAAACAGTTTTTGTTTTAAGCATTAAAAAGAAATGATAAATACTATTAAATTTGTATAAAAAATATTATTAATAATAATAGTTTTAATAACAATAAAATTTTTAAAAATTACCTTAGATTATGTACAATTGTATTAATAGAGAAAAACCTTCTTTTTTCAATAACTAAAACTACTTTACAATATATTTTAGGGAACCAATGTGGATATTTTTACTTATGAGAATTAATTCAATTAATGATCACAGAAACAAAAAAACTAATGCAATGAAGAAAGCAAAAAATTATCAGAGAACAGTTATTTTAAAACTTGGAAAAGTTTCTCAATTTCTTGCTCGTATATCGATAGAATATGATATTTAAGTTTATGTTTCATAAGATGTGGTGATATAATACTGTGTATATAGGATGGAAGTACGTTGACGAACCGCCCCTCAAGATAGAGAAATGACTTCTGAAAAATGTACTATTTGGTTTTCTTGTCCTTATTTTTCCAGAATTTCCAGTAGCACAATTTTGGTTTTATTGAGATCAATTATTACTTTGCGGTTACCACACGCTCAATAGAATTGAAGGAGAACCTTATACACAAATAAATGCCTGAGAGGTAGGACTCGAAATTCTTGGAATAGGCTCATACGATCGCGCTTTTTGTATCCGTTAATAGCGTATAGAAAAGATTTTTGCAGATTAATCATGGAACGAATGTGAGTGATGTATGTACTACCCCAACATACAATTCCATATGCCAACCGACAGTGAGCAAGTGCAAAATAAATTTGTTTTAACAATGATCTGGGGCACATATGTTGTAAATTATAAAACCTATGTAAAAGAAGACATAAGTATTTTTTGAGATTCAAAACATGTGCTTTCCACAGAAGATTATCTTCAACTAGAAGTCCAAGATATTTAACTTTATTTGATTGTTTTATTAACCCACAATTACACATATTAGAAAAACAGTCCACTTCATGATATCTCAGCGGTTGACTGAAAATAAAAAATCGTGAAAGACTAAAATTAAGATAAACAGTTTTATCAAGATTTACACTCAACTTATTAAAACGAAACCACAGCGCCAAGAGCTAAAGATCGTGTTGCATATGCTTGTACAAAATATCCAAGTTACCTGCTCCATATGAGAGAGCTGTGTCATCTGCAAAAGCAGAAATGGAGTCTTTAAATAATAAGAGAAAATGGCAGAAAAGCCTAAAGACTTTTCAAATACTTTAATTGGGAGAAGATCTGAGAAAATAAAAAGTACCGGTAGAATAATGAATCCAAAAGTACGTAAGAGGGTGATAAAATAAAATGTAATGGAATTATAAAATGTAATAGCTTCGATGGAGGAAAACTGATCGTCTAGGACATAATAATGAAAGGAAAAAGTTTAATTAAAACTACAGTTAAGTCTCGATTTACCGTGCGTCTGGAAGGACACCGCATTAAATCCGAACCTTCAAAAAACGGGTGGGGGAATTGAGTATTCGTACATTTACAGCGATCCTATGTGCTTCATTAGGACATGCAATATGACATTAATCACTAATATAGACATGTTATTGAATAAAGATGAAAACATCATCAATATTTATTGTTAATGAATTAAACACATATTATATGGAATAACCAGGAACTTTTGCTAATTCTCAAATAAAATAATTGATTTTAAACTGTAATATGACAAATTTACTGGACACCTGGAGTTGTTTATTTTTGAGTCTATTGAAATAAAATAAACATCTCCAGCTGATTGAAATAAATATTTTAATAAAACTATTTGATTTCATTAACAAAAGTATGGTTACTAGGCAACTAAGAAGAAGAAAAGAGAATTGTAAAATTTTTAATGGGGGACTGGACGCCAAACCAAGAGAGTGGGTCCCTCATTCGTGCTTAAAAAAAATAGTTATTGGGATTAAAATATTATACTATTCTCCAAATAAAAGTGAATTCTTCGTTTCAATTGTCGGTATTCCTGTAAGGGACATAATAAATATATTTTCATAGGATTACAATGACAAGAATGTCGTATTTATTGTGATACATAGTTTTATAGGTTTACAGTAACGGGATGTTTACCAATTTTATTATCTTTTTAATTATTTTAAAGTAAAAAAAAAGTTCTTTTCAAATTTGGCATCCAGCTTGCGGGGAGAATTATTTAGTCGTTTTCAAAACACTTTTATGAACAGTTCTTTTTATTAAAAAATTGGACATTCCTGGAATTGGCAAAAGTTGAGTTGCAAGAAGGAAGGTGATGTAAGGGGTGGGGGCGAAAGTTTTCTTTACTCAAATTAGTGACGTAAAATCCGAGCTACGGTAAATGTGAGACCAGTAAATCGAGGACCTACTGTTTGTTAGAATGATAAGTAAAGAAAAAGAAGGCATGATGAATATTGAAGTTAATGATGATTTAAAAAGTAGTTTTAAGTTCGGTATTGATAAAATTAAAACTCTGGCGGAAAACTGAAAAAGTTAGAGACAAACATGGTAAAAGGGGACTTGTTTCAGATTCGGTAACCAAATGTTTAAATCTATTGAAAACTTATATCTTCACTTCAAAAGAATCCTGTTTGAAAACACATACGGAAATCGTTTCAGAATAATGTTTTTCAGATATTTCTCAGAAATCTTTAGATGTTTTGTAATACTTGTATGCACGTATACATACAAAATAAATCGCTGGAACTGAATATTTGACAAAAGAAATACTGAGAATCTTCCAGTTAAATATTTTTTAAAAATTGTATGAATCAGAAGTAATCGTTTAAAGGAAAGAATATTAATATTTTTAACGGCCGACCTTCATTCGTTCATTTATTCATGAAAGGGATGAATAAAAATAAAATACGGAAGAAATATAAACTCAGTAGACGTAACAAAACAAAATTATTAAAGTTCCAGGGACCATGCAATCTCCTGTTCCAGAATGAAGTACGTACAGGAATTTTTGTGATTATTTTATACCTTTAGGCTTTTTGTAGCTTGCCTTTTGAATGGCACACTTTCACCGGATACACTTTTGTGGCAAGCTAAGTTGTAGAGAGTCCAGAACCTTTTGTCAGTTTCAAGAAAGAATAAAAGAATAGGGATAAAAATCTCTTCCCCTCCATGCAATTGTGCGTAACTGTGCTCAATAATGGGTCAAGTACTGTTCAGGTCTTGAAGAGCGCTCTATCTGTACCAAACAATATTGGCTTGTTTTCTCACACTGATTACATTGTTAGTAGGCTGTTCTAAGATTAAACATTTTTTTTTATTTTTACACATCAGAATTATTATTCAGCATAAAATGTACTTGTACTTATACTACAAGAACTTACAAGTCACCGTTCTCTACGAAGGTAATCATTATATTAAAAACATAAGACAAGATAGATTTTAGATTTTCCATAAATACATAGCAACTCAGTTTTTTCTTAAGTTCCAGAGAAAATATATTATGCAGTCAAAATTAAGAGAATACAAAATGTATTTGAGAAAAACAGTAATTTTAATAACAATTTTATTGACGTTTTCAGTTTTAATTTCTCATTAAGTTATTAATTCTACTAGACGATGACAAAACAATTTACCGCATTGGCGCAGTTGGTAACGTGCTCACCTCTCATCATGCGATCCTGGGTTCGAATCCCACTCAGGCACGGCATATTTTCATACGTTACAAAAAATCATTTCATCCTATATTGCATAAAGTTCCACCCCAACGTCGTCGCTAATGACCGTTGCAGTTGATGCGATGTTAAATAAATAAATATATAAAAAAACAATTTTAAACAATTTATTTAACAGATTTAAAATTTTGTAAAACCTTTTTCACGTCTTATGTAACTTAAAAATTACATCTAATATTGTAAAAGATCTCTTTAAATTCTGTTAAAATCATGATACACTTAACATACCGATTAGGAGCGTTACTAACAGTAATTTTAAATATATGGTCTATATTTTTAATTGCGTTGCTGTTCTAATGAAGGTTCTATACTTTCTTTGGTATTTTCAGAGGAATTTGGAACAATTCGTTTTGTTTGTATGGGAAATTAAATATTATGCCTTTACCTCTCATTATCCTTAACTAGTGACTTTTGTAACTTGAACATTTATTTCCGTCTGCTTTCTTGGTGCAGTGATTTACATACCAGTGTTGAATTTCATTAAACAGCTATGAAAAAATATTATATTATAATGCTTTATAATAGCATATTAAAATGCTATTATATTATAATATTACAATGCTATAGGCTAGTGGTGCCTATCTTAAGACACCCAGGTATTGCTCTATTAATAAAGGAGGGTAATACTAAGGGAGTGATTTGTAAGAGGAGGCAAAGGTTAAAATACTTAAAGCAAATTACAAAAGATGTAGGGTATTGCAGGTATGTAGAGGTATTTAGATATGAAACAACT
The DNA here is from genome assembly GCA_035578175.1 of Catonia carolina. NCBI lineage: Eukaryota > Metazoa > Arthropoda > Insecta > Hemiptera > Achilidae > Catonia > Catonia carolina. The sequence goes on from JAQMRL010000002.1 coordinate 92,536,591, forward strand.
TGCACAAGATAGAACAGCTTGGAGAACTGCATCAAACCAGTCGAGAGACTGATTACAAAAAACCTATCCAAAGGTTTCAGATTTGATTACCAGTTAGGATCTGGAAAGTTTTAACACTTTTTAATTCAACCAAACAAAAAACAAATTATGGTACGTCGGAACACTGGATCCTGTGGATAACTGTGGTTAGGAACCTGAATGTCTCCCCAGTTATCGCTAATCAAATTTAAGCAACTATATTAAAAAATATGTAGTAAGTTAATGAAAATGATTTGGCAACCTCTGTGTAATAGCAAAAATCACTCTATTTTTTTAAGGTTCCAAGTTCGATATTTTGCATCGAGGATACAAAAATTTTAAAACGTTAAAATCGTACTATGCAAGCCCGTTACCCAACGTAGTCACTTAAAAGTTGTTTAAGCAACTTACAAGAGAACGATTATTGATTGAAAAATATTTATTTTGATTTAACACAAGTATCCAATACAGAAGCTTTTGTGGTGATATAGGAAAATGGGAAAGATTAGGTGGGTGGACAAAATAAGTAATTTAGAGGTTCTAGGTGAGTGGATGAAAACAGAAGTATATGGGAGCATCTTACTAGTACTTAGAAGGGATAGGCTAGTAGGGGCATATCTTAAGACATACAGGTATTGGTCTATCAACAATGGAGGGTGTTATTGATGGAATGAATTGTAGGGGGAGACAAAGGTTAGAATATATAGAGCAAATTACAAAAGATGTAGGGTGTCAGAGGTATGTAGATATGAAACGATTTGCACAAGATAGAATAGCTAGGAGGACTGTATCAAACCAGTCGAGAGACTAAAGACAAAAAAATTTAATTTGTTTAGTATTTTCCATTATGCTGTATTGTCTTGATAAGGTAATCATTAGATTGTACCTCTCATTCACTGGAGAATGAAACCCGATACATTATTCATTAACCTGTTAATACTGAATTAAATTTTCTTTCATATTGTGAAGAATAATAGAACATTACACCACAAATAGTACTGTTTCTAATGTTGAACAATTCTCAATGAAAGTTGTTCTTTTTAAACCAGACTAATCTCAAGTAAAATAATCTACTTGTTAAATTTTATAATTCTTCTTTTTGGTAATAATAGTAAAATACAAGGAGGAAAGTTAAGAACAAGAAAGCCTCCTCCTTCACTTATTTCATTTCGAGTATGGAGAAAAGAAGAATAAGCAGAGAAGGAGAGGCTATTAATTTTCAGTAGCTTAAAGAATAGAATTTATTGTTGTTTGCTGGGACTCAAACGACCCGAGAACGTAAATCAAAACTCAGTTACCAAGTAAAGTAGAGTCGTTTTCTAATGATCTGTGACTGAGGATTGTTACAAAAAAAACCGCGCTAGTCAACCTTCTTTTGCCTCCTCTAACCTCTCTTACACAAACACAAATAAAGAATAAAAACTCCACTCCAAACTGTGCTGCTTCCAGTGGATAAATTCCCTGTCACTATGAATCTTTATTTATTGAATTTAACCAACAAGAATCTCTCTACTATCGTATGTTTTTAACTCTGTATCCTATATTTTATTACCACATTTTGATTCTGAATAAACCTAGGTCTTAAGAACGTTTATTCTAAAAGAATTACGAATTTTTATGCATTTACAAAAGTAATAAACTAGGATTATATTAATTATCTTGTAAGTCACGAGTAAATTTAATAGCTCTAAAAACACCTTATTTTTATTTATCGGTAAAATAATTTTAGCTTTATTTTGTTGATGAAATAATTTATCAGATTCAAAAATTTGTGAACTAATTTATTAGCCTATTTTGAAATTTTGAACTAGTGAAATTCTGTGTGGTAATTTATATTAGTTAAAAATATTTCATTAAGTAAATCTCTTTTTATTTTTTTTATTTTTTGTTTATTTAAATTCTGTTATTATTAATAACAATAAGTAAATTTGAATATACCTAGTTATGAAAATATTTACTTGTGGGCTATATACTTACTCCTGATATCACTGTAGCATGCGCACTAGTTCTTTTGGAGAAAATTTCATGGCGATGGGCCTTTGAGAATTCTCTGCGGATTACCGGTATGTATCGTATCCGTTTTATTTGTGGATTTGTGTGTGTGTGTGTGTGTGTGTGTGCGCGCGTGTGTGTGTGTGTGTGCGTGTGTGTGTGTGTTGGTTGCAAAGAGAATTACAAACGTTCTTTGCTAGAGAGGCCATCAGACCAGTTATGACTTAAGAAGTCCAATTGTGAAAATATGCCAAACCGTCAAAAACCGTTCAAATACTGTTAATGAAAATAACAAAATACTACGTAAAATAACATAAATTGTCCCTATTACATCACAAGCAGCACAATTTACAATGACTTATTTTTACTAATTATGTCAAATAAAATTTTTAAACATATAAGTCGGTTCTGATGTTACTTACCTTATTTCACTCCTAGGCATGTACCAGCATTACTTAATTATATTAAGTTATTTTTATAAGAAACTATATTTTTAAGTTTGCTTACAGTTACCCCTGTACCATATACCTAACAGTTATCCCAGAAGAAGCTTGTTTGAACGTAAGTATGAATATTATTGGTAACAGAAGTACAAAACAATATTAAATTTGTTCCGTAGATATTATCGTAAGCCCACGTAGTTGCAACTCTTCTTCTTCTTCTTCAGGTACTTTATCCTCTAAGAACATGGCTACCATTTTAAGTTATCTCGATTTTTCAATAAAAAAGGGCTACCGAACTCACAAGATTCTATCTACTATGTTATGTTAAATATTGTTTATATACTATATTACAATAAGTAATATAATTACTTATAATAAGTAATACAATAAGTAATTATATTATAATTAATATTATATTGTGAATTGTGCTGCTTGTGATGTAATAATATAATATAATATATTGTTTAATGTTATATATGTATTACTTACTATGTATTACTGTTAAGTACGCAGTCCTGAAAATTCCTCAAACGTGATCTTCTACGTCAACTTGGACCGTTCTTACCCGTATCTTTTCCTGTACGATATTCTGCAGAATTCTGCATTTCTCGCTTCTCATCACTTGACCAATGTACTCCAGTTTTCAACGTTTCACATAATTCACAGCCCCAAATTTTTTTATGTGTTATTTCATGATATTTATTTTTGAAACGAGGTGGCTTTATTTGTGAAGACACACCTAATACAGTTTAACTTAAAAATTTAACATATTATTCTGTAGAACATGTCATAAAATTGGTTCATAAAATCTTATAAACCATTTTTTGTTTCTCATTACATTAAAAACCTCGCTTCCGCTACATACAGGGTGATTCGCGAATAAATAGACCTACTCGAGAGATAATCTACATCGACAAATAAAAAAAGTAGTTCGTATAAACAGGTCTGAACTCTTTAGCGTATTTCGGCTAGCGGAAGATTTCGCCCGGATTTTAACCCATCCCATGAAATAAATTTGTACTGAAATGTTTTGGATGATAATTAAGAGTCAAAAATGGTGATTTCTTATGATTTGTGACCTGGGAAAGCGAATATAACTATTCTCAGACCATATCTTCGATAGTTTTAGAGAAAAGTGGAGTAAAGTGATATAAATAGGGGTAAACCCCCTAAAAATTTGATTCTGATGTAAATAAAGTCAACTACAAAACAAAAATAAGTTACCAAAAATGTATTTATTAACATCAAAATATTCGAGACTTGGCTGGAAAAAGTTAATTTTTGTGCAGGAAGAATAATAGGATAAAATAATAGAATAGGTTATGGGTATACTTTATGTGGAACTGTGTGTACACGTAGAGCAAGAGTTGTGCCAGTTCAAATTGTCCACAGTGTGCTACAGAATACAGAGTAGTGTTTATATAGGCTACTTAAATCAAGCTTCAATAGCATATTATGATTATCCACTCATACTGTAATTCACCTACTACAACATAAAAAAAATTGAGGAACTGAATAAATAAAAGTAGATAAAGAAAAATCAAAGCTGATATTGTTCTCATAACATTCAATTAAGTTTAACAGTATTAATTCATGGCAAAGTAAATTGTAATAACATTTAATTGTACAAAGAAAGACTTTGTTCTCTACCCTTATACTTAATTAAAACTATGAAAATGCATTTTCAACTAAAAGTTTTCTCGTCGTTTTGAAAAGGAAAATAGAATTTTCTTTTAGTTTTGTTTTGTTTTAGCTTTTCTTTGACAGAAAGCGCTGTTGAAATATTATATACAGTAAAAGAAGAAAAAGAGAGACTCATTTTGCAATGCCTTTCGTCGTATATAGATAACCGAATAGTGCTTATTACAGCAGCGGCATCGGCATTGTTTTTGCTGTGAATTTAATTTCGTAAATGGCAATCGACTTACAAGAGAAAACAGAGATAGAAAAGTGAAGAAATAAAGAGAACGGAATGGAGATTTCATCTCCGAGTCTAGTGATAAGAATTTTCAAAGAATGATTTGGTAGCAGCTCATGTAATTGACTACAGCCAGAACCATCTCGGAAAGGGTACAGTGACTCGTACAGAAACCACCTCTTTCCGCCCACCATTACTCTAGTTTATACTCTTAAAGCCAGATGTAACCCCTTGTTAGCCCCTGCACCATTATTCAACGCTTCTGCATTCTTCTATTATTTCAAATAACAAACCATCTTATCGATTCTATTGTTCATTATATGTCCGTTTGTAACATACCAATTGAAAATTAAAGAAAGCCGCCTGCCTTATTTACATTAGTAATTCAAGGAAAAATTGTAAATTATTTGAAATTTTATGTATAAAATACAAATCAGATTTGTACAGTTTTTAAAACTTCATCCGTGGTAAGGTGTATTAAGAAACTCATATAATGGCTACTTTTTCTACTTTTATCCGGCTCGGGCGCCAGCGATCATCATGGTGATGCATATAGGTTATCTTCTACTGCCCAAAAGAGTCGCACTAGACCTTCCTAAATTAGAGAGTCATATTCTTCTTCTACCGTGTCCTAGAACGCCCTCACACCTACCCTCCAAATTTATCTGAAAGAGCCTACAGTACTTTCCTCAGTGGCTCATTATACGTACGAAGTGCTTCAACATGCGTTGTTTGCTTGTTAATAATAACTCAGACTGGCATCATAAAGTACGTCATAGAGCCTCAAATTTAAACCTTAAATATTTTTTGCAGTAGCAAACGACAGATTCCTTTTCAACCTCTTCAACTTCCAAACCTCTTCAACACCATACAGTAATGTGATTCATGAATACGGCGACAAAAACTTTAAAAAAAATCAAAGTTCTGAACGAGGAAGAACTGTTCAAAAAAATTATCTTTTAAGTTATTCTACATACGCAACTTAATACAAAGACTGGATGCACATTGGAAACTAAAACAGGGCAATTCTTGCTAAAAGCAAAAATTTGTTAACTTTGATAATATTCCTATTTATTAATCAGAATCATTTCTGCAGAATTCAAAATATCAGATCACAAAATATTGTTTTCCATAAATCTATTGTTTGAATGATAGACAAAACTCAAAGTGTAATATTATTTATTTATTTATTTATTTTATTCCTAATGTGTGTACGTTGCAATCTGTTCAATTTAGAACAATAAGCAACCCCATGACCCAGTGAGATGAAGATGTGTGACGTGTAAATGAGATGCAGTCTTGTACAGACTCAGGCCGACCATTCCTGAAAAAGTATAGTTAATTAAACCTAACCATCAAAATACACCGGTAACCAATGTCTGGTATTCAAATTGGTGTAAAAGTAACCATCTTTACTAGGATTTGAACCAGAAACCTTCGTCTCCGAAAATCAGCTGTTTAACAGCTGACTAGCGGTGACGACTTTACCCCTAGACCAACCCGGTGGGTTGTAATAATATTAAAATTAAATTTTCACTATTTTAAGAAAGAAAGAATTACAGGTATGATGGTGAAAAATCTACTTAAACTTCGGCGAAATATTTTTTTAGAATATTTATGCGTGAACGTCATACAAATAAATTGTCAGTTTACTTTGAAAATATTTTAACAGTACGTCTGTTATAAACAGTAAATTCTGCTTATTAGAAAATCACTTTGGTAAATCTCATTTTAATTCAATGATGCAAAAACCGATTTTCATAGAAATGGTAGACATTTTAACACTAACTGTCATTTACTTGTAGTTCTGCTTTTACTGTAATAAGCTACATGAAAGAGAAGTACCTATTGTGCCATTAATTTAATACAAAAGTAACTGCAACATCTTTTCTAGACGTATTTTAATTACACATTAGTGTGGACTCTTCTGAGTTTAATTCATGTTGGAAAAATAGTTTACTATGTTGTTTGAAAACATCATTGATTTATCACTACTTCACGTTGACTGCAAGGCGAAACGTTATAAATTTCTACATTTGTTATTTCTCAATATAATTTCATTTTTGTTATCATGAACTTTAGTAAAAAAAAAACCCATACAGTTTTGTATCAAGCTACAGTGTTGTGAATTAAATAAAAAATGTTCTAAATCTCAATCAGTAAAAATGAACTACTAGCTAAAAATAAAGAATCACAAATTACCAATCACCACAGTACTATTATTTAATTTTTTTTATATATAACACAGGCCGTATTAATAATAGAAGTTGTTTAACAACAGTTTTAAAATTTACGTAATAAACTATGCTGTAAATCCGGTTTTCACAAAATCAACATCTGATATTTTTGCATAGCTGAATGTGAACGTACTTCCATTCATTTTGTGACTGAAACATGGAATAAATCGATTTTACAATGCATAGTTAACGAATAAAATGAGTGTGGTATGAGTAGAAAGAGGGAGACAGAAAAGTAGAAATCAAAATTGAAAGATTTTATCAGAAGTGATTCATCTTCCGTCCTGTCAAGGGCTAGAAAATTAGAAAAGCCCCCAGACCAGTTACAATACTAACATGTATGTATTAGTTATATACGTATATGTGTTTGTGTTATCCATTTCTACTAGGTACTGAGAGTAATATACCTTTAATCTTCAGTTTATGTCATTACAGTATCGAAAATTTACAGACTGATAAATAATTATTATATAAAATCCATTCGGTTTTATAATATTTAAAATGTAAGGACCATCTATTATAAACTTGTCTGTTGTTTTTCCAATCACAGCCAAAAACCTTACTACATTCTAGAAAAAGTTTTGGTAATTCAGTTACAGATATTTTGTTATATTATGCTCAATTCTTTTTTTTGTCTTTTATGACTTCTGAAAGGAAGCTTCTTCCTTTTCATATTCTTTAACTTGATGTTTTGCCAGTACGCTCTCATTCGGGCTGAACTTGCTCTCAAACGACCGGTTTCTTCCTGTTTCGGTTTGTTCTTTCGTCTGATTTTGTTTCAATTCTACTTTCCTTATTTCTTAAGATTTTTAATTTTTCTGTTTTGTTTTCTAAATCATCGAAAGTTAATCCGAGTTCGATCATGTCTTCTTTGACATTTCGCATCCATGCTCCTGATGTTACCATTGGAAAGAGTTTTCTAATCATCTTGTTTAAAATTCTGGTGTTTTGATAAGATGTCCAAGAAAAGATATCCTCTTCTTCCTTATTGTATCTGTTATGGGTTCGTTTTCTTTATAGATTTGTTCGTTTGTTAGAATCCATTGGCCATCTACTTTCTTTTATTTTCTATGCAGGTTCTCAGGATTCGTTTTTCGAGTTTTAGGACATAGTCTATTGCTTTTGTCTTGGTCACTTTTGCTAATGGCTCAATTCTTTATTTTATTATTATTTTGAACATTTTTTATACTTGTTTTCTTTATTTTATTCAAATAGATAAATTAACCAGTATCTACAAATTACAAAGAAACTCTTGTTTTTTGTGAATTTATTATCAATACTAAAGAAACAAACAGTAAAACAGTATATATTTTTTACTGAAACATTTTAATTACTGAGACCCATTTTATTTGATTCATCGATAAATAACGGTAAACGTCCCGGTTGGTAGTGTTGTTTTACAATTTATTGCTTAGCTCCGTTCGCTACGTCGATGCTTTTGTATACCATATTAGAATGAGAGAAGCAGGTAAATGATGACACAAGAGATGGAGTGGTTCGAAAGAAAGGAGGAGAATGAGGAGGAATTGGGAATGGTGGAGGGTAAAAGATGCATGAACGGAAGGAGATGAAGAGGCATTTTCATCATCAGGAGAACCAGTTTGTTTTTTGTGCTTCTTTTTATGAGTGTATTTCAAAGTAAAGAGAAGTACCTACTAACAGCGTGTTTGGTACATCTTCTCTTGCTGCGTAACCCATTCTCACGTAGCAACGTAGTATTACTAACAAAACACACTCTTCTATATTTTCCAATTCGAACGAACTAGAAGCGTGACTGTTCCTCTCCAAACGATCCTAAAAAAATCCTTCCCCTAAACCATCTTGTCTCATCTCAGAAACTCTACTATAGAACGTTGTAGAACAAACCATCTGAATGCGGTTCAATAGTAAAAAAATTAATGCTGGTAGACATATTGTGTCCCAGACTGCTGAACACTCTTTTAAAAACTACTTGCTATAATATATAAACTAAAATTTATATTAAATTTTGTTAAAATATTTTTTAGGTTTGAAATCGTGTCTATCGTAATGAGATTTTCATTGATTTATGAATTCATATGCAAATAGACCAAACGATTATTTTTAATTAGATGCAACCCAACAAGAGCTATTCGCATGACCATAATTTCATGCACTTGACAATTTTCTGTAATCTATAATGATAATAAAGACTATTAGTTCTTAAAACCTACTACTACACAACTATAATCCATATTTATTTTTGTCTTCAATATTCACTGTAGTTAGTAGGCTATGAAACTACGAATAACTTACGAATTTAGCTCTAAAAACTTTATTAAAATATTTAGGCGAAATTACAGTTAACTTAAATTTACTCATAATAAATGATACATTTTGTATGGGTTCGACTTTGAGAACAATCATTGTATATAATAACCGAGTCTAAAAATACATAAGAGAAAGAAGATTTTATTAACTCATTTATTGTCCTGATAATTTTAATATCCCGGACTTTACGAATAAATTATTTTTTATAAAATATTTCGTACGTTCATCACCTCACTTAATTAACCAGGGCCAAGCCAAGGCCTACGCAGGCATCATCACTCAGGAAAGTACAGTTTTGTCACAGCGCATTGGAGGGCTACAGATATAAAGCTTAACGGTAACGTTAAATGCAAACCGCAGACTAAAGCTGAAATGAACCAGGTAACTCAGTTATAATACTCGTAATTCAAAAATCTTTAGATTTAAAATTTAACTGCTTAATATTAATAAGGGCTATAAAGGGCTTCTGTCATCAACTGGCAGAAGACCTCTTTATTCCTTTTACAAAAGGCTTAAGGGAACCGGCCGGAATAGAAGGCTAGTGCCCTATCCACACTTTCACGTTGTGTGGTCTGTAAGTAAACGTGTGATCGTTCATCAGCACGATGACCGTCGCATGGTGAACGGAACTAAAAGGGCTACCCATTCCACCCTGGCAGACGGTGGCTTGGGGCACTCAGTCTGGCAACCAACGAGCTGAAAGCAACAGTAAACTACAGCTTTTCCTGTCCGACTAGAATTATCGTGGGGAAACTCCTTCATGTATAATTCTGGTTAGGCTTACTTAGTATATACAGCTCTTTAAGAGCTTCGATAACATCAAGAACTTTCGAGAACTTCAAAATATGACAAAATAAGCATATTGTGTCCTCTCCGGAGATGAACTAGTCCTTCATTCGGATCTCCTGGCGAGGACTATCAGAGGGGACTTCATCAAAAAGATATAAGTTTCTGAAATTCTTCGAGTTGGAACATGGAATGTTAGGAGTTTACATCCAGGTATTGGTCTACCAATAACGGAGGGTAATATTGAAGGAATGAATTGTAGGGGGAGGAAAAGGTTAGAATATATAAAGCAAATTACAAAAGATGTACTAGGGTGTTACAGGTATGTAGATATGAAACGACTTGCGCAAGATAGAACAGCTTAGAGAACTGCGTCAAACCAGTCGAGAGACTGATGACAAAAAAAATTATTAAATACTTTTACAAAAACTGATTATTTTAAATCAAAAACATAAGTATACCTACAAAGCATGTATCTATCTTTTAAATTTTAGAGAAATTATCATGAAATAATGTGTGAGATTACTGGCTGCAATGAATGCTGCAATTGTATTTACAACAAAATTATGACTAAAGACCAGGACTGTATTTTGCATAATAAGTATTACCGAGACAAAATATTAAACAGAATAGAAAATATTAAATAGAAAACAGGCAAACATTTATCAGATCTCTGGAATTCTACGTTTTTGGATTAGTAAAAAAGGCGAAGACTGGAGAGTACGTAAAAATGAACAGAAAAATCTCAATGAAGATAGTTACATAGTCCGTTTTAAAAAAGCCCAGCAACTATAGTGGTTGGGGCACATTAAAACCATAGAGTCAAGGATGTTTACGGTGATTTAGAAGGAAAGATTATACAAAAGAAGAAGGGGCAAGGGCTATTCTAGAAAGATGATATTACAAATGATTTGATTGATGGATGTCCGAAGATGGAGAACTATCTGAGAATATTGGGAGAGGATCGCGGAGAAAGCCAAAGCTACAGCCCGAGAGCTGTAGAGGTAGAAGATGATGATGATAGGAATTCTATGAGGTAATACAAACAAGATATAATATCATTATCAAAAGATTTATTAAAAATTCGATTTAGTCCTTGAACTATGAAATTTAAATACATTGGCTCTGTCTATATTTACCGGTATACTAATGGCACCATTTTGAAATATTTGAGAAATTATTACACCTCGTCAGCCCTTAAAATGTTTGTAGGTTTTCAATCGTGGAAATTTAAATAAAAAAAAACAAGATTGGTTCAAAACAGGGCATGTAGATTTTTTTATAGTTCCACGGTTACATTGCTCCTTTTTATGAAATTAAGTGAATATTGGTAATAAAAAGTTACAAAATTTAATGCAGTGTCTGAATAAACTGCCTGTATTTCAATAATGCCAGTATTATTAGCATATCCATATAAAATCAAGTAATTCAACTTCATAAAATTGTAATTGTTCCAATTACTTTTATATTGCAATATAATTACAATAACAAAAAGGAAACGACTGCAAAATAATAATAATTGTTATTATAGTAGTATTATTTCTTTTTATGCACGCAGACTTAGACTCCTATTTTTTGTATTTTATATTCTAGAGCGACAAGTTGTTTACTGCCGCTTAAATGAAATAACAAGAAAACCAAATCGACTGTCTGTCTCAAACTCCTACCAGTTAACTTGACTCGTGTTTTAAGCTACATGGAAAAGAATACAGATCGCGCCACTATGCAGAACACAAAACTTACAATTATTTACTATTTCACTTTTCAGATTTTTCATTGTAACGAGATGTTTATTCTACTTTTTTTTTTAAAGCATATTTTTCCAATATTGAACATAAGCTTCCTCCAAATTTATCCATGTTTTCCTGTTTATTACATGATGTGATTAATTTAATCCTAAAACTATCTCAATATCATCTTCGAATCGCATGTGTGATCTATTGCGTCCCCCTATTCTTGTCCATAATCTCCATTTTTTAATAACACTATTCCATCCTTCGTCCGTGTGTCTTTCATTATGTCCCGCCATAATGATTTTTGTTGAGGTATTTATTGTAAGATGTTTTGCATTTTTGTAGTTTCTTATAAGACACCATCCTCATAGACATCTATGTACATAGTAGAATAGATAAAAATATCGGAATAACTTTTTAGTAACGCCATTCCCTTAAACTTTACATTTTAAAGCAACATTTTAAATTCTTACGGAATGTAATAAAATTTAGGTGTTGAATTTTAGCTCAGCACCAACAAATGAAAATAAAATGCAATAGTTTCAATAAAATATTTTCATCGTTCATTGCAATATGTAAGTTAGGTAGGTATTTTGATATTTTTATGAGAAAAAGCCATGTATAAAAATCTATTATACACGGCTAATGAAATTCGGTTGCAAAATTAGTAATGTTTTGACTGTGACCAATCAGAATTTGACTGTGAATTTTTCTTGATATCGTCAACTTTGTTCTTTATGATTACTTTAATTCTTACTTCTAAAAATTAGAAGACATTTAATTTTGTGATTAAATGTGGTATTGAATTAGTACAAAAGCTTACTGTGATAATACGTGGAATTTTTTGCATAAACACAAAATTTTAACTTAAGTGCCGTTATTTTTTCGCCAAAACTAAACATACTCCGGTACTCAGGCAAGTAGCAGAGGAGGGGCTTTAGGGGCTTCTGCCCCCCCCCCCACTGGATGGAAAATTCGAATTTTGTTCTAGACTAATATGCCATGGGTATCGGGTTAGATTTTCAGTCAGGTCTCGCAGTTTTTCATCAGATGATTTTATCTATCACCTTTCTCTAGCTTTAATCTGCATAGCCTAACAGTAGAACTTGAAACAAAAAATAAATCTCCAGATTCAGCCCCCCCCCCGAAATAATTTCTCCTTTATTTTTCACACTGCGGGTACACAAGAAAAAAAATATTTAAAAAATTACATTTGTTTGATCTAGACGAACTGCATTTTTCCTAAAAAATTATTGTTTTACCGGATTGAAAAAAATATAGGCTACCTAAACTTAAATAATGTTTATAATAATTAAATTGTGCAAATAAATTATAACTAAAAATCCCTTTCATAAGACGACGCGTCTCATAGCTGGTGGCAATTTTAAAAAGGCTTAACGTACCTTTGACTTATAACAAAAACCATTAGTTATTTTATCTGTATCTACTCTTTACGTGGAACCGAATGACAATACTTTTGTTTCCAAATTCTGACTTTGATTTCATGACTTCGAGTTTTGGGCCACTTTCGGTCAAAACCAGAACTTTTAACCCAATCCAGGCCCATTAAATTTTTGTGTAAATTACGAATCCGAAAAAGTTTGTTGCTTTCTCTTGTAGTTTCTTATTTTGATTTCTTGACTTCCAGTTTTGGAACACTTCCAGTCAAACCCGGAACTTTTAATCCAATTTTACCTCACTAACTTTTTTAATAGATTACGATTCTGAAAATCTTTTCTTGCTACTTCTTGTAGTTTCTTAGTGTGACGGACGGACATAGGAAAATGATAGATGACAATTTCAAAAACTTTCACCAACATCACATTAGGCTATAAAATAGCTTAATGTGATGTATAAATCAGGCTATAAAATAAGTTTGTTGGTGAAAATCACCAACAAACTTTTTATTGGTTAAAGGAGCTTTCTTTATTATTAGGCTATAAAATAGCCCTAACTGGTTTGAATTATTAAATGTCAATGTTTGTGGCATTTTAGTAAACATAAGTTACCAATTTAAAATTACATTATCTTCCGGTATAGCAAGATAATGTTATTTGAATTTGATACGTTAATTTAGTACTTTATTAGTAATTTAGTATACCTTTATTATTAGACTAAACCACTGTGACTTATTATAGTGCGTTTTACACTGGATTGAAAAGTCGGTTATCAAAATGTTTCCTCATTATATATAGTCTATTCTTTTTGACTAGGTATACAAGATATTTTTATTTGCAACTGTATAAAATTAACAACAAGCAAATTTTATAATAAAGGATAGTCTACTAATATTGACAATTTTAAGACATTGAGGAGATCGCTGACCATTGACAGTATTCCAACCGTAATCATTAAGTTAGTTCATTATTTTGTTAATTTTTTTTCTTTAATTTTGACGTCTCATGAAATCCCTACTCCAGAGTCATTTTAGTCTTTGTATAGGGGCAGTTGGTAAATCTGGCGTGTCTAGGTCAACAATGAGCTAGTTTGGATTATTGGGTAAAAAAACTCATTATTTAAAAAAATCCCTACTCTGGCAATATCACCCGGTATCCAATTACTTCACATCAACAGATGCTCATAACTCAAATTTATTAATTAAATATTTTTAAACTAATTCAAATAGTACACATATTCACACAATACCACGGAATAGAGAGTCATCATTGAGTAATTCTACACTCTTGAAATAGGAGAATTAATCGCATCATATCAAACAGTTTAGTTAGTTAATATGCACAATGGGGTAACTTGATTCTGTAACAGGATCATAGAACTGTATTGATGAATAATTAAAAGATTTATATAGATAAAATTTATGATAGAAATATCACTAAGTATTGGCAGACAAACAAATGAGACAGTTCGTTTACTATAGGCTAATAAGTAACTTTAAAATAATTTACGTTGAAATTTTCATCCAGTAATATCAAATTAAACTCACATCCACAACTCTCACAATAAGGTTTGTCAGTCAGAAATGAATTTATTTCAAGTGAATGAAACTTTTTATTGGTTAAAGAAGCTTTCTTTAAAGTTGTATGAAAACTTATTCAAATTGTACGATCGTAACGTAATACACATGTAGATTAGGCTGTGTACATTTATGGTACAGGTACAAATAGAAATATTTTTAAAATAAAACGAACTCAATGAGATTCGTTTCGGTATAACAACGGCAACAAATATAACAAGACAGAAAATAAAGACAAAACGTGAATGATTGGTAAGGTCGAGGAGCACAAAAAAAGGCAGGTGGATGAGAGGATGGAATGAAGAAGAAGACAAAGGACGCAGCATCACCCACCAACCAACCGCCGCTATAAAGCAGAGGTCGAGATCGCGTGGCTTCGCGTGCCCGAACCTAAACGAAGTTACCCGAAGAATCACGATTATTATAAGCGTGGCTGCCTGCATTCCGGTGGTTGATGACCTTCGAAGCTGTGGCGTCCAAGGTGAGACCGGACAGTAGGAAAGGAGGAAGGTAGTAAAATCACCACAGCACAATCTGGCCACCACAGCAGCAGCCGTGCATGCACGACCCATCTCTTGTGTATTTTACCTACCATCTGTAAAATACAAGTCATGTGTATAACAGGTTAGATATACAACAGCCCCTCCTCGCCTTCTTCACTTTCTTAAACCTGCAAGAACAACTTCTCAGAATAACTTAAGTACTGTACAGTATAATCATCCAAACAATATCCTAACATCACACATAAATACCGTTTATAATTTGTCTGATTAATGAATCAACAACAATGAATTGCAAATTAAAGTCATTGTTTAAAACTTCTAAAGCAAATTCGTGGCAATAATTTATGCTCTTTTTGTGCCTAATCCTCATTTAGTTTAGCCGAAAATTGTCAGTCCTCAACTAACTAATAGTTTATATTAGGTATTAGCACAATCACCGACCTATAAACTAGTTACAAGAACCGTAAAGTATTCTTGTTTACGCGAAGAGATTGGATTTAATGAAGATTTTATGTAAAGAGCGATCGAACCGCAAATGATATGGTCCGATACATACTGTTCTTATCATTTGGTAGAATATTTTAGTATGATAAACAAACATAGGCACATTATGAACATTAATTTAGAAATCAAGTTATAAATTTGTGAAATTGAATAAATTACCTAAAATAAAATATAAACCCATGTATTTTTCATATTGGTAGGTTTTACCTTGTTAGGATACAAAGAGGAAGATACCGAATTTCAATCCCGGCTACGGTCTGAAAAATTTTACTCGTTCAAACCCATCTTTCCATAACCCACATTAAATGTGGGATACCATCATATTTTTATGGTTATGATTAATCTGTTGATCCGACTTACAATAAAACTTAGAAAATGTTTCTGAAATTGAGCAATAAATGAATTGCAAGAAATATTAATGTGTTTTTCGGACATATGATTCAGACGAATCAAATAGTTTTTTTGTTTTGTGTTTACAAATGGGTACTGCAAACAAAGTTTGGACATTTGATTAAAGTTACAAAACTATCTAATTGTCTTGCTACTGATGCTGCAAGATTAGATGATAAATATTTTCTTTTATCAGCAAGTGTGCTTTGATACCTTCTTACAACGATGACTTGCGAAATCGATCCGGGATATTGGCGATTAAATGCTCAAATCAGGCATGCACAACCCCTCAACACTTTTGTTGCCTCAATCAGACGAACCCCAATCAATCAATCAATCAGAGGACAGGAATTCCCAAATTAGTTTTGGAAAATTCAACGGATGTGCCGATTACCGTTATAATACCTGCATATAAAAAAAGAACTTGGCTTTTCCTAATTCGATCAATATATCGGCTACTTTAAAAACATAAGAGTCTGCATTTGTCGAAAAGTCAACATCAATTCACATTGCAGATAAATAATTCCAAGTAGATTCTTCTCGGGCGCGGCTTTTCCGATCGCGCGGTTTCTATTCTACAGTACGCGGATCACTTCGTTTGTAAATTTATTTCTCGTTTACACGAAATATTTACTACTAAAGACCATTCTAATTTTTGTCACAACTCACAAAAGTAAACAATACTATATTTTTATTGTAAAATCCTCGAGTAGACTTCTACAGGAACAACCAAAGTGAATTGTGATTAGAAATTTACCTACTTTATACTACCCTACCAAATTTTTGTAAAGTGTTTTACTTAACTTGCTGCAAGTGCTAGTTCTAGTTTCTCGTAATAGAAAGTAAAGCGTACATGTCGTGTTTCTACAAAGTTATACTTCTTTCTTAAATTTTCTTATTGCAACTAGTGTTTCTTTAATGTTTTGTTTCCATTACTACTACACTACCAATAAAATGTTCAGTTAAACTTTTACTTTTGTTTACTTCTTGTATTACAATTTTTTGGTCCTGGAACAATACATATATTTTCATTATGCCTGTGGTGGGAACCATAATATTAAAGACTTTAGTGCCATCTACTTATTGTACCACTACTCTGCCTCACCAATCCCATCACCAGTTATAGTTAGTGACTTCAAACCTCTCCTTAACGCACATGCATGAAAAATAATACATGCTCGCACGCACGCAACCACTCGTTGATACATATTACATCACTTAGTACAAGAAAAATAAACTATAGTGGTATACACTTCGAACAGAATATTTATAATATTTTGTAGAAAATCTGGACTAGATTCTCTTTAATCTTATGACTAATTTCATTCTTGTGAATCACATATAGTTTCATTCACGTTTTGGTATTTCTATTGAGTAAATAATATCTCTTTTTATTTCGTAAATGTTGATTAATCTAAGCCACTATGAACTATTATCGATTGAGGTAGATCATAATCAATCGTTATAAAATTAAAGTCTTTTGTACTTGAATACAGATCATTTGATTAAGTGTAACATAATAAAATTTACAGAGCTCCCATTTTTTTTTTTTTTTTATTCTACAGAGAGAAACAAAATGTAGAATAGAGATTTAAAATAATAATGATAAGATAAAAGGATACCGCTCTCAGAGAATTGTATGCAAATTAGTTCAATTCAATCTAACCTGTTCGTAAATAATTCCAGGTATTTTAGCGAACAAGATTTTAACAAATCAAACAAAACAAAAGATCATTTAGTTTTAGAAAGTACTACTTTAGTTCGGAATGCATTACTCTAAAACAAAGTGATTTTACTCACTTATTTTAATTTAAACCAGTCGGTCGATCCGGCATCCCACAAAAATAAAGCAATCAATAGACACTCGAATAAAATACAACTGCAAACTACAATAAACGCGTTTCCAGTTTAATTAAAGTACTGAAAAAGGAATAATGACACACTTCATTAATTTAAAAGTGGAGACTACTCACGGAAAATATCAGTTAGTCATCTGTAAAATTGATAAATATCCCGTGTAACAACACTAAAAATGTTTAAATTCACTCTGTATAACTCCAGTCTTTGACCACTGACTAAAGTCAAATCATTTTCTATTAATTTCTAATTTGATAGTAATCTTTTATTTTCTTGCGGCAGTAGCATACGAAATGAAAGGACGGTACTGATTAGGTTATTTAACTTTTTGTGATTTTGGAAGAGCATTTGTAAGAAAGTTTTTTGTAGGTTAATTAGTTTCATACTCATTACAGCCTTTTTGAATCATTAAAATAACTTATTTGCTTACAATGCGAAAGAAAAACTAATTTTATAATTTTACAATCAGATTCTATGTATTTTTAGATATCACTGAATTTTCGTGATAGGGAAGCTGTGGTACCTTCCAAATTCGAATTATCGAAATTAGCGGTTAATAGAGTTAAGAATTGGTTTTTTAACGATACCGTAAAAATTATAAAAAGTAAATTACAACTGAGTTTTTTAATGTGTTTACTTCTTTACATGCTGTATTGTCTTTTCTCTGTTTATAAGTTTTCTGCAGGCATTACCACACACGTTTAGGGTTTTCAAAGCTTTTTCTTTATTCAAAGAATTTGTTAAAAAAAAATCTGAAATTGATTTACCCCTTTTTGATCGACTAGGTCACGGAGCTTTAAATATTTATAGAACACTACCAATTCTCGTGGTTGATCTTAACATTTTCCATAATAGCATCTTTATAATTTACTAGAATCGGGCACTTTGTCGTAATCCATGCTGCTACATTTCTCTGAAATTTTCAGTTACAAACTGCAGAGCATAAAATTCAAGAATTTAGGTTATTTAGTATTTTAAGTAGTTAAATTATTCAATGGACTCAAAACATTTCGGTTTTATTTGCCTCAGAATATTTTTTTAATGAGTAGTTTTAAAATACCTACTACTAAATGCTAGTAAACTTTCCAAAAGCTCCAAACCGAATTTCTGATGACACGTTCAGGCTTAGTACATTCATAGAAGATGTTTGATACACAAGGATGATATTAACGCCGTGGTATTTACTTACTTTTTGGGATAGATTGTGTACAAATGGAGTGATTAAACGATAATGCGCGTAATAACTCTAGTTTAAAACATACGTTAACTGTTTTTCTTCGGATCGACTCAATAACTTTATTAGTTTAAGAAAATAAACGCTAAACTGTAACGCACAATTCAGGGTAGTTTCTGTCCAAAAAGAGATCCAAGGTGCTGCGAAGTTTGTCAAGATTATGATTCTCCTCCGAAAAATTATTAAATTTTTATGTAGGCCATATACCTACCATCTCCACTCCCCCAAGTGAAACAAAAAGTCGACTAACTGACTAGTCGAATTTTTTTCGATTTTTAATTTTTTTTCTGATGTGGTTACTTATAATTCAATCAAATTTATGTAAACATAAATTTCAATATATCATATCATCGATGGTGTAATATTGACATGTGAGTGTGTTTTATGCTTAAGCATAAAATACTGTACAGAAAGCAAGCATGTAGCCCGGATAGCGGCGGGGGGGGGTATTACTGAGTCTGGAGAATTGAACCAGGAACCCGCGGCATATTGGTCTGATATGAAATTTTAATTTTCGTTCGGGGGCCTGAAGCCACCCGAACTCAGTGCAAGTCTGACGAAATGCTAAATGCTTTCAAATAGTATTATACATTACAGTGTGTGTATGTATGGCTATCATACAGATAAGCATAATTCTAGTTCCGAACTTTGTTAAAAAATAATTCATAAAAACCGATCTGAGCAAGAAAAAAATACTTTGGCATGTTATTCCTTCTACTAAATTTTCAATATAGTGCCGAATAGAAACCAAAACAGCCAATCTACTTTTGTAAACACCAGTGAAAATCGTTTTCGGCTTTGAATATTTTATTAAATTCTATAATGAATTAATTATTCAGATAGGATAGGTAGTATGCATGTACACTGTATTGTTCCGAAATTATTTATTCACGTACCTTATCAGAATCAAGAACGATCAACAGCTGCTGCGCTGCTACGATTTCAACCTGTTGAATGATGTACGTGCTGTCAAAAGCTACCACTAGATCGCAGCTCTTGTCAGTACATCGTAACTAGAAACCAACAGGTTTTTGTAACTTACTTTTTCTTTGCATTAGTTTATTTTAATCCGCATCAATATTTTGATGCAACTTTTTTAATTATTGGCCGATATTGGTAAATTTATGCGTAAAAAGATACTAGACCTTAGCTGTGAATGCACCCGGGTTCTACCGCTTTTGAATCTATCTCACTTATTTCTTATTATCTCAATTATTTTAACAAACTGTATATTCGATTTTTTTCTAAATATTGAAATGTAATGTGCATTTACAAGATATAAGTATTCTGTGCATGATGTCCTGCTCCAAATGCACTCTATTTTCAATGAAAACAGAGAAAAATATTTAGATACAGGTATCCGTTGTTAAACGATATTGAGTTTTCTCTATTTTACAGTTGCATCTACTTATTTCATAACGATTAATACCAGGTATGAACTATGTGTGTATGGTCTGAAAATATTTGGGAATCAATGATGGAACCTTTAACATCCAAATCTGTGGATGACCATTAAGCCACCAAAGAGGTCTTATTCGCTTTCTCATTTCTTTATTTTTATAGCAATTAGGTTGAAAAAGTATTGGGATGGTGCAAAAAATCAGATCCTCAAATGTGACTGATTTTCATGTAAACTGATTCCTCCCAGAGGTAAAATAAAGAGGTTTTGTAAGGATATCAGTCTTCGGGTGCATCATGTACATATATTTTATACATAAAATGATATAAGAACAGAAACTGTTATCACATTCACCAATCAATCATATCATTGTGAGTTTGAATGTCGATGGAATTACCAGCTATACTACCAGATCATAATTTCCATGTGCTACTTGTATTAATACCTCAGTCACACAAGCAAGCAAGCTCATTAAAACAACAGTATGTCTATAAATATACCAAAAAAAAGTTGATGGTGAATAAAAAAAATACAGTAGCTGATTTAATTCAATAACTGAATTTTTTGTTGCTGAAATGGAATGGTGTTTTGTGGATTCTAAAGGGAATTCAACATTTTCAGGAATCGTTTGATTCATGTCATCACAACATAATAAATATCCAAGCTGAGGAATCATAACAACAATTAGTGTGACCTAGTTGAACAAAAAACAGAGGTGGGAAGTTGGTCATTAGTAGAGTAAGACCAGACTGAATTTAAGAGACTACCAAAAGTCATCTAAAAAATTTTCTAGTTTCACACGAGTTGAAATCATTTCTCCTCTAGGGTCTTTAAAATAAGATTTAAAGGGTTTGAATACTATTTGATCTAAATCTAATACATTTGATAGCTCAGTAGTCACAAAATAATGTTATCACAGGTAACTTGCAGCATATTTGGACTTTTCATAATGTGATACATGGTCATCTAGAATTAAAAACCTTACCAGCACATTTTTATGGATAAAATATTTAGTAACCCAGTAAATGATTTACTGTAATAATGTAGCCAATCTTTTTTTCTAATCATGAGGACAGTTCCTGGTGGTGCACATCTGGTACAATAGGATTTTGCATAAACTTGTTTAAAAATGCAAAAAGGTGGCAGGAACTAGCTTCTGCATTGCAGCTAGTTAAAATTGTTATAATTTCACTGCTTTTGGCACTAGTAACAAAGTGAATATCTCTACTGCCACTTGATGCAATCATTTTCCAGACACATTGTTCAGCTGAACTCCAATTTAGCCACAGTTAAAAATACAGCCAGGTTTCTCTATCAATATAGATGTGAGAATAATAAAATAAACTTTTACTTCGACATAGGTCATATGCTCAGTTCTACCTCTGCCGATACCTTGAACTTTCTTGACAATTAAATCAAAATGTCTTTACATAAATGAAGAAACCAAACTGTTCCTGCAATTTATTTTTTTATAAAAAGTATACTTCTTACCTAGGGTTTCAGCAAGTTATATTCTCACACCTCGTACTGGTCTAACTTCAACTGCCTTCAGTCTTTTATATAAACAGTGTATTTATTCTGCACATTAAAACCTAATTTTGAATCTAGATCTAATGTTTGCTTCTTAAAATCACTTTACTTAAGCCTATGTCTTAACCCAATAGCGCAAAGCATCTGCTATATCAGATGTTTTGATATACCTACTGTTTGAATACCACTAAAATATTTATGTGAAAAAAATTTTGAGTTTTTCTCAAAATGTCAGTTTTAATAAACTGCCCCTTTCCCACTTACTTCCTCATAACACATATTTCAACGAACAATTTTATTACCAACAAAGGATAAAGGTAATAATGATATCATCGTGTAGTAAAAGATTGTTTCGCAAGGATACTGTTTACGTTGTGCAGAACGTTTATTGAGCAAGCAGTTTTTTTTTCTTTGAATAGCCTATATGTAAAATATAAGTTACTTTGAAGTAATAAAATAAGGTTAGAACTTAAACATCATAAAAAAAATCATGTTATAGCAATTTTACTGCAGTAATGTGAAATGAGTCAATATCAGTGTTAGGCCAACTAAATTTTATAGTATCATTATGTTCGTAGTTGTTCTGTAAGTTCTTTCTTACAGTTATATCTATCTAATGCAAGTTTCTTGTTATAAGTTGGCAGGTACATACATGATAAGAACCTATCCAACAAATAAAAAACAAGATATTAAATTAAGAATGGCAGTTTAGATGGTACCATTTCATACAGTCTAGGAATATTTCCCCTCCATTTCGCATGACTAATACTCCCTAAACCCATATCATCTTGAGTGCACAGTCAGTTTATTGACTGGCTATCCATTGTTTATGTAGAATAAATAGTGTATTGCTTTAGTAGTAACTTGTAATGACAATAGACAGACCCCGCTCACCAAATGGGCTGGAGCAACCGATACCAACTGAAGAAATTCTGGTAATGACAATGTTCATGTACTTCATTTCTAAAGTACAATAAAAATATGTTTTAGGTTTACAGAAACATGTTTTAGCTTCCACCAGCACAATTAAAGCAACTACAGCACACTTAAATTTGGATATGTTTATTATTGTGAAAAACTGAACAAATATTACAAGTAAATATAATGTAACCTTAATTGTTACAATGGATATGAGGGTAGACAATGCAGAACAAGCTAGCAAAAACCTAAATGTTGACAATGACGTAAGGACTACAGATCATCAACACTGGCTTAGCACTGACAATGGGTGTGAAAACAGTACTATAGTCTGCATTGTATTTTGCTTCTACCAACATGCAGCTGCATTGATGAGTGTGAAAACAGCCAAAGCTGTTACAGTAAAAATATTCAATTTTTTACTGATCTGTTACAGCAGCTACATCACTTGTTTTTTACAATTTCTTTTATATAATCCTACTATCTGCTGACATGTTTTGGTGGATCCACCATCATTAGAGTACAGAAAATTGAAACTTAAATTTCTCGGTCTGACTTTTGATAAACGACTAACTTGGAGCACACATATCAAACGGAAACGTTTACTACTGAATTTCTGACTTAAACTTCTATATTCCCTACTTCACAAACGATCAAAATTACCAATGGCACAAAAATTACGCATATACTGTTCTCTTTTGAAACCTATATGGACCTACGGGTCCCAAATTTACGGTTCAACCAAACCCTCTAACTTGCAACGAATTCAAACATTCCAGTCAAAAACATTACGCCTTATAGCAAAAGCACCTCTTTACGTTAGCAACAAAACCTTACATACAGATTTACATTATTATCATAATCATCACATTCGCTTGTTGTAAAATTTTACAGTTGTAAATAAAGAATTAAAGAGAAAAAAAATTTATTAAAATTTTCAGAAGATGTATCTTCTGTCATTCATATAAAAATTTCATATAAATGACTAAAGATAATCTTCTGAAAATTAAAAAAAAATTAGTTTTAATTTATGTACTCTGATGACGGTGGATCCACCAAAACATGTCATAGGATTACATAACACAAAAGGTAAAAAAACAAGTGACACACAAACAGCGGTAACAAATCGGTGGAAAATTAAATATTTTAAAAATTGGATTGAATACAGACTGTACAACCCATTATAAAGATATTTATAAATGAAGCTGTTATATACTTCTAACCTGATACCATATACGTATAAAATTGTCCACAAACCAATGACATTTTTTTCACTTTGACAAAATGGAATTAAGGCATAAAATAGTAGATTATAACACAAAATAATGATAGAAAATATAAAATCAATAATATAAAAATAATCTGGTGTGAAACACTCACACGACTTTCTCTTGCCAATGCAAATAATGAACCTAATATTAGAATATAACCTAATAAACAAAAGACTAACCTCAAAAAACAGAACCTAATTTTAATCATGAGTGAAAGACGTAAAATGAAAATTAACCTCAGTTTGGCTTAAAAATACAAAAAATTACACTTTCACGCTAAACTAGGCTCTAGAGAAAAATGCTCTAAACAAAAGTTGTAATCTTTTAATTTCCTATAAATTTTATTATGTACTCTTTTGTCGTAAAATGCATACTAAGGCCGAAATCTTAAAAAAATCGATTTTTCACACGTTTTCGTGAGAGAAAACAGAAAATTTCTAATTACCACTAAACTAAGCGTTATAAAAAAATATATTTGAAATAAAAGTTGTAGGATTTTTACAACTTTTATTATATTATAGGAATTGTCTACAACTTTTATTACATACATTTTTGCGCTAAAATGCATATTAAAGCCGCAATCTTAAAAAAACAATTTTTTATGTGAAAACAGTCTCTCCAAAAATTTCAGCAGACATGGTGCCTACCCTATCTTGTAGAGCATAAAAAATTTAGTAAACCAGGCGATTTAAAAAAAATCGAAGGACCTGTTTTTGAGAAAATCGCAAAAATGTGAAAAATTACGCAAATAAACTACTACTTCCGGTTGACAGATTTTGATGAAAATGTTCGTGTCGGGTCGGGTAGTGGTATGTAACTTAAGTTTCAAGTTTCAAGTTTGTATGATGCTCCTATCTTAAGATATTCTGTTCAGACACATACGCACACGCGCACACGCACGCACGCGCGCGCACACACACACACACACACACACACACAGACCAATCGCTAAAAACATGTTTTTTGGGTTCAGGGGGTCTGAAAACGTGTAGATTCGGTGAAAACTAGATTTCGAAAAATCGACATGAAAACAATACTTTCCTTCCTATATATTCTTACAGGCAAGAGAAAGTAATACTTAATTTTAAGCGTAAAATATAGCAACACTGAGCATTTTATTGGGCGCAAACAAATCAATCTAAAATGAAAAATATACGATATAAAGGTAAATCAATAATATATTGTCACAGAAAAGAAATAAATTATGTAATACTCATAAAATACAATAAAGTAAACTATTGCATAAAATTTTTAATATGGCAGCATATAATTAAAATTCTATGAAGTAAAATAATGAAATTTACAATCAATAGAGATCACTTAATATAAATGCAAATCAAGAATGGAACAATAATACAATACTATTTGTAATAGTACACAATATCAATGTTACATAAACCATCAGTGGAAACTACACATTCTGATAAAACTTTGAATAAATTCAATGATGTAATAAAAGATAAATTTGTTCAATTAATTAGAAAAATAATCTACTTGTAAATACACAGAATATATATTTGTAATCTCATTCAATATAACCACCTACTGCATAAACAATTAAACTTTTTTATTAATTATAATAAATGTACAAAAGTTACTGTGTATCTTACACAATAATGACTGAATTAAATATTTAAAAACGTAACAAGTGCATTATAATAAAAGTACTGATATTCTTCGACTTAGTTTATTATTATCTTAAAGACACCTAAATTATGTGATACTGATAAATTGTAGTACTAATAATATATCATAATAATAAAAACGAAATCATCAATACAATGCTTTTAGACCATAATGTGATTTAAATAATAAAATGAAAAGGAATAGAGCAAAAATATCCTATATGAAAGTAAGAAAGAGATAACTTAAAACATTGGACACAGGGAAAACTTATAAACAATATAAAGAAAAATCTAACATACAAAATAATAATGCAACAATTTCTTGAAACAACTGAGAAAATTTACAAAGAATATAAAGTAGCTAGCTACTTTTACAAAGCAAATTACAAAATTTTTCATTTCTAATTTTTTTTAGAAAAATATTTCAGAAAATTCATCTAAGGTGCATAATATTTTTAAGAAAAGTTACTTAAATTTTAAATTATTACTAGACAAGGAAGTAAAAGATCTCATTGTAAGCATGCATGAGTTTTGTATACATACCGTAATTCCCATGGCAAATAGTGAAGGCTTTTCAATAAGATATGGGTCCAGAAAGTAAGTACCATTTTGTTCTGATGCCACTGTAGCACTACTGTCATCACTCCATCTTTTGCTAGTTCATTACCTCTTCACTGATGCCAATATAATTCTTTAATCTTGAGTTTTCGGTTTCTGGTGATAATCGTTTGGAACATTTAAAATAATTAATTGAACTTGATGACTGTGGGATTCGTTCTGTTAAAGTTTTTGAATGCAAGTAATATTGAGCCAGCTGAAATTCATCTTCTGCTAAGAAAAAATTATGGTGAATATATTACGAGTGGTCGAATGTTGTAGGGAGTTCAGTAAAGGATAGACAAATGTCTGTAACGAAGCACAGAGTGGACAGACTGCTAACACTCAAAGACAAATTCAACAGTTCAGTTGGGAACAGTTCGATCATCCATGCTACAGCCCAGACCTGGTACCATCTAACTACCATCCGTTCCTGCACATGAAGTGCGCTTCGAAAGTGACAATATGAAAAATGCTATGGAATTAAGGCTATTGTCACTGGTGGGAAGTTTCTTTGAGGGAGATTTGATAAAATGATCACCCACTATGTAAAACTATCTTGAAAAATAGATTAATGTATGCTCCTTCATGTAAAAAATTGGCTTGAAAAGTGTTCTCACTTTTTTTCAAAAAGGTACTTACTTTCCTGGTGTATCTTGTAACATGTCTACTCATAGCTTTCATTCCCAATAGATCAACAGAATTATTTTTCAATATAATGAGAATAATTAATCTTTTACGAATGTAACATTGACTTACAACATAATAGTAAATGCTACATATCAATACACACATAATAAAAAAGTATGGTAATATAAAGAGATACCAACAAAATTTATAAATTTTGAATATAAACATTTTCAATATAACAACATAACATTAACAAATAAAAAGCTTGTTTGTTTTAAATTTCTATCAGATAAAATCATAAATATTTATAAAATCTATATAATTTTTAAATAACTGTACACAAAAGCTGCACATAATAAATTAAACAGAAATATATTTTTTGAAATATTATTTCACATCAACCAAGTTTTTAATAACTATTTTTTTTCAGTGACAGCATGAATTGATCTAGCTAAATATTTAACGTTCCCTGATGTAACTCCAGCCATAGATATACGTCCATCCTTTGTTAAATAGATACTGAATTCCTTATTAAGTTTTTCAACCTGCAAAAAAATATACATTGTTAATATTTAATTATAAAAATGCATAGTTTAAATAGATGCTTCAATAGGAATACAAGTAATTATATGAGTATAACACAATAATAATGTTCTGCATTTAAAACCTGTAGTTCTTCACTGTTACATATACGAGGTGTGGCTATTAAATAACGAGACTGACGTAAAATTTTTTTTTTAAATTTTATATATAATCACTTATTGTCACCTTTAATATACACTCCTTCTCTATCCCTACAACGCTCCATGCGAATTTTCCATTGTTGGAAACAGTGCTGGAAGTCATCTTCTGTCAGCTCCTTCAGCACACGTACCGCTTTCTCTTTTACAGCTTTCACAGACTCAAATCTTTTCCCTTTTAATGCAGATATCACCTTAGGGAACAAGTAGAAGTCAAATGGTGCATGATCTGGTGAATAAGGTGGATGTTCTAACACTGAAATGCTGTACTTGGCTAGGAACCTCTTGACAGATAACACTGAATGAGCTGGTGCATTGTCTTGGTGGAGAACCCATAATTTGTCCTTCCACATTTCGGGGCGTTTTTCCTTACTCTTTGACGTAGTTTAGAAAGTACCTCAAGGTAGTAATACTAATGAATTGTTTGACATTCAGAAACCCAGTGAAGGTACACAATCCTATGGATATAGAAAAAAAACAATCATCATTGCTTTAAATTTTTACTCGCTCATTTGAGCTTTTTTGGCTCTCGGTGAAGTTCGGCTCTTCCAGTGCATGGATTGGCACTTCGTTTCCGGATCATAAGTACAAAAACCACGTTTCATCACATGTTATTATCTTCTACCTGTTCCCTAAGGTTGAATCTGCATTAAAAGGGACAAGATTTGAGTCTGTGGAAGCTGTAAAAGAGAAAGCGGCACGTGTCCTGAAGGAGCTGACAGAAGATGACTTTCAGCACTGGTTCCAACAATGGAAAATTCGCATGGAGCGCTGTAGAAATAGAGAAGGCGTGTATATTGAAGGTGACAATAAGTGATTATGTATAAAATTAAAATAAAATTTTTTACAATGTCAGTCTCGTTATTTAATAGCCACACCTTGTATGTAAAGTAAATTTTGAACAGATAGTCTACTAAAATTTAAAAAAAAACATGAAAGGTATACTATAAACTTTAAAAAACCTTCTATTTTAATTTGGAATTATTTTTAAACCACAACTTAACCCATCCTATGAATTTCATAAAAATTATTAGTTCAACTTTAGATTATTGTTAAGATTATTGCTTAAGTGTATAGAGCTGTATCAGTACTAGGTACTTTGTATATATCGCGGATAATAATAATAATAATCTTTATTCTACACATTAAAATAGTCACAATATAATGGCAAAATACACAAATCAGTATAACAGTGAAACAAAATAATAATTTTATATAAAATGTCGAACAAGGTATCTCCAGTAGCAAAAGCTGTGATGGAGGATACCATCCATGAAAATAGAATGTCAAAGATGTACCAACGTATAGACAATATTAACAAACATATACATAAAAATACAAAAATACAAAGAGATAAAATAAGAATTAATACAAATTACAACAATCTTTGACCACAAAGCAGAAGCGGATAACTAATCAAATATACACACAGACACTATAGAAATATACCAATTACATGTCCTGCACATATTAACAAAAACATAATAAAATTTAAATATCCAAGGTAAATTTTGCACAGATATTCTACTAAAATAAAAAAAATATATAATACTTATACTTTGTTTATTCATTTGATAGTTTTCTATATTTAAACTTTCATTTACATCTTCTTTAAACATTATTTAAACCACGGTTTGTGCCACGCACTTGTTGTCGTCTGCAGTTGCCTACGTCATATACACTACTCGCTTATGTCAAGATATACCCAAGCCAGTAGTAAATCTTATCTGTTTGTATCTAACTTGCTTTGATTGTACTCTCCATAACGAACTCCAAACACTTGTAGCATTACAAATGTACAAGGTGATATAATCATGTTTTTATAACCTGACTGCTATTGATAATTATGTAAACATTTATAATTAAATTCTTACATTTTGTAAATTATTAAACTGGCTAATTATAATTAAAATCTTATTTCTAAATTATTAAATTAAATAACTCAATAATCTCAGCTAATAATTAAATATCAAGTGTTAATATAGTGATGGAAGTTTTTATGTTTAAATGAATCAAAAGAGTGTTTGAAAGTTACAAAAAACATTTATTAAAATGCTATAAAATAAAAAATAAATAAAGAAATACATACGCAGATCATCAAATAAATTTACAAGACATATTACAACACAAATTTATATATTTGAAGTTTTAAAAAATTATCAAACGAAAAGTAGTTAATATGAGTGTATGCATATTGAATTTGGTTGTGGTTACGGTGTGCATGATGGTGTTTCAGTGTTTGCGGGAGACGTATTTGATTTAATTTGAATCGCAGTGGCTTATTTGAATTTCCAGTTGTTCCGTATTAAAACTGTTACAGTATTTATTTTCTTATATTACATTGAATTTTTTGTTAACCTCCTTTCATTCAAAATGATTACTTCATGAATTCAATTTATAACCTAAAATTATGGACATGTAATGTGTATACAGGTTCAGTACTAATATTTCAAGTTATTATAAAATAAAGCATTTATAATGTTACACACTGATTACCATAATACAAGACCAAATGATAAATAAATAATTTAATTTCTTATAGATAATTTCGTTTTACAAGTTAATTAATTTTTCATTTGATAATATACAGAAATTAATTAACACTACACTTACAATACTTTTGAATTTTTTTTAAAGTACAATAAAGTATGTTAGACAGAATGAAAATTAGAAATAATACCTCAGAAAATTAAATTTTGTGTAATTAATTTTGTTTGTTACTGTCAAGGCGATTTCCCACAAGATGAAGTTGTCATAAACTCAGTTGACAACTGCAAATCACTGGTCTGGTATACACCGTCTTTCTGCATACCATGATTTAAACTGCATAATTTACATTGGCAGTTCAACATTTAGATACACACTAAACCAAAGAAGCATTGTTAGTTACAATGCCATTCTTTTCCATATAATATAATTCTACATATTGTGACAATATCGAAGAAGGCATGGTTCGTGAAGTTTCTAGTAAAATGTTCATGAAATGGTAAAGAGTAGATAATAGAGTGGAAAAGTAACAATATAGTGACAATAAAAGTATGCCTATTTATAAAAGGATATCTATCCATAAAAATTATTATTTAATAGGACTGCGCTATTGTGTATGATAAAAGGTCGGGTATTATTGTACAACTATTTATGAAAGGGACCTGTAACACTTTCCATTAACAATAGATTTATTGTTACTTGTTTACATCAGTTCATCAGTTATGACTTTTCGAGAACTAATAAAAAAGATTATTGATCGAATCTCAGTGTCGTTCGAGAAGTTTCTTTGAACCCCCCGTATATAAATAGACCCCCGAGCACGGTCAGTGAGTTAGTATTCGTTTGATCTTTGATGGGTGACTGTCGGGCGTTATATCAGGTTAACGGTTTCAAGGTATTGTTATACTGTCTTTGTGTGTGTGTGTGTGTGTGTGCGTGCACGCGTGTGTGTATGTCGTGTCGTGTGTGTGTGTGTCGTGTAAAATTATTGTGCTTCTGTATTAAATTCAGTTTTCATTTTGTATGTGTATTCTATAAAATTGATTGTAAGTAGTGCTACGTAAATTATTAAGTCATTTATTGTATTACTTCATTATAATTAGTTTGTTGTTTATTTTGTAAATCTTTTAGTGTAATAAATATTTGTAATTGTAAACTTTAGTGTATTAATTATTTAATAACCTAGATCCTGAAACGGACCTTAGCGATAAGTGTCACAATATCATTAATTCATAGTAATTTTGCATTTCTGGTTATATTTAGGATTGTAAAAAATTAAATATACTATGCACAAATTGAAGAAATTAATACAGCTACAATTATTTTACTTTTGTGTATTTTAATACATAGACCTACTTCAAAGTTTTACATTCAAGTTTTATTTTTTCAAGTTATCTACAAAAATTTACTATCATCTTATAATCAGTTGTCTTACATAGAAATCAATATGGCTAAATAAACAACAAAAACATTGTTAAATTAAAATAAAATATAATCTTTAATACAATCCTTCAAGATCAAGTATAACCTGAAAGGTTGTGATGATTGAAAAGTTTTTCTTTACCTGAGCTTCGTTCAATCCAGTAAAACAGAACATTCCGATTTGATCAGTAATGTGGTCCCAGTTGCGTTTTGAACCAGCTTCTAATATACTATCTTTCAGTTCTGTCCTTACAGAAATAATACGATCTGCCATACCTTTCACTTCTGATAACCTGGAACAACCAAATATATAATGTAGTGATAAGATGTAAATATGTGTTCACAAACACATAATAATAAATAAAAAAGTTAAAAGAAACATTTAACAATTTTTCGATCTTTTATAAATACTGTTACAGTTTCATATGCACATAAAGATAATTTGATTAATTATCTAAATTTATTATATGGAAAATGCAAATCAATTTATTAAAACAAATACAAAACCCGAATATAGTTTTCATGAGACCAAAAAAAATTGTCTCTAAATAAGAAACTGTATTAGATCCATAATGAATATATGTAAAAAAAATTAAAACAAAAGCAAAACAGAAGTTTACAAAAGTGTGTATTCACCTTCTGGAGAGCAATCTTCCACAGAAAGACTTGACAAACAGTCTCTGAATCTTATTCAAAAGAGGGCTCTGATAGCTGAGTAAACATGGAGGGATAGAGTAATACAATAGGCTCTTCAAAACTACACTCTTAAGGGATTGAAAGAACTGCCCCATCTTTCTTGTTCAATCAATCAAACCATTGAATTAACCTGAACGTTAAAAAAATAAAGAAACTAATGGTATTTACTCTGCTGGCTACGCAGTCAAGACAGAAATTTGACCTCTTAAACAATTTTATTATGTCTATTTCTAATCTGGACAAATCTAACAATTAATTGTTTTAAATACATTTTAGAAGAAGAAACGGGGAAAAATTAGTTCAGTTAAGACTATTAAACAATATTGTTAGTTGAATGCAAACGCACATTATTTCATACTCATGAACAAAATATTATTGGGAAAAATGAAGGATTAACAGATGTTATTTTTTCTTAATTTTAATGGCCGTCCCATTAGTGTAGTGTTCAACACAACTGCAACTGGCTTCTATGCCAGAAGTCCTAGGTACAATTCCCCATCAAATCTAGTATTTTTTCATCTTTATGTCAACTCATATCATTATCAACTTTCAAGCCAAGAGGCATACGTAGGCATCATCAACCAACAAAAAAAAAACTAAAAAATAAAAATAAAAAGAGAAAACCTTTTATCGGATACAAAAAATATCAAATGTACCGATTAACCAAAAATCCAGAACTTTACAGAACCAAAAATTATCGTTTCTTCTTTTAAACAATGATATAAAAAGAGAATCCTGAAACCTGAGTCACACATTGGTAAAACAGTAAACTACTAAAAAACACTCAGCCGCCTCCGTAGCATAGTGGTTAGCCGTATTGGCCTGCCCCACGAAGGTCCTGGGTTCAATTCCCGGCCAGGATCTGGAATTTTCAACTGTCAAATCCCAGAGTTAATGTTACACAATCCACCGTAGTCCGTAATGACCAAGCAGTTGATGCGACTTTAAATAAATAAATAAAAACAAATAAAAGAATTACACTCTATACAGCAGCACACTCGTTTTTGGAAGGGAGAATGATTTTTTTTTTTAAATTGCACCCAAGAGCCTCCCGGGGCAATGAAGGACATGTAAAGAAGTTATAACACCTGAAATACGTATTACAATCACACATTGTTCTACTACAACTATTTAGAAAGAAATTCTTGTATGCTATACAAAGTTTCACCAATCAAGTAATTTTTCAATTTTTTTTTAATGAACGCAAATTGATCACATTTAAAAATTGGGGTAATTTATTGATGTATTTTCTCCCCGCATAAGTAGGTTTTTGTTCAAACCATTTTATGGTGTAGTGAGTCACATAATAATTGTTTCTTTTTCTCTTGTTATGATAGTAGACATTAAAATTTTGCCTGTCATACATTTCCGCTTCAAAAATGTAGTGAGGGAACCTCACTACATTAAGCAAATTACCTTAAGAAAATTAAGCTCCTTAAATAGTGGTCTGCATGAGGTGAGATGGTTAGCTCCCACCATACATCTAAAAGATTTCTTTTGAATTTAAAAACACCATTCATATTACTTATACTAGAATTACCCCAAACTAAAATACCATATCAACTCGTGCGTAACTAAATTTCAAAATCTACAGTTAAAAAAATCCAGTTCATTCTATAAAAACTTATTGGAAAAATGTGAAATTTTCCAAATTACCAATATGTCCCGAAAATAAGTTATCTAATTTAGTGATAGAATGTTAAAACTGTAGAATCACATTTTTTGCCTCAAAATAACTCCCAGATACAAACATACAGTATACAACATACAGTGTTATCATACCGTATAAACTTAAATATCCCCAATATATTTACCATTGACATCTGAGTTCTTCATTAGCAAGAATTGTGGAAACAATACGAGCACCATTTAGTGGAGGATTTGAGTACATAGGACGTATAAGAATTTTCAGTTGGGATAATACTCTAGAAGCATCATCTCCACTATGGCAAACCATGGTAAATGCACCAATTCTCTCACCTGCACAAAAGAAGTCAACAATAAATAAAATATACAATATTATAAAGGATTAAAAATAATGACAAGCTTACACGAACTAAAGTGTACCATGTATCTGAAAATAAATAATTCTGACAACTCATATACTACTTCATTGTAATTATTAATGAAAATCAGCTGAAGTGGAACTAACTTTAGTATTTAATTCTAAATATTATTCAATATACACAATTTTTTTTAAATAATTAAATATTATACAATAAAGGAATTTTTTGTCAATCTTTACCTCGGTTTAAAACATTTATTTTTTGGCTCTTCTCAGAAATTGAGTTTTGCAAATTAGAATTAGGCCATTGACTTTCCCTGTTGATCACAAATAGTGTGTGCTGACTGTTTCACTGTACTGTGCTGACCACACAATTTTACCAAAGAAAAAACTTTAACACAGGGTTTTTTGTTTGTTTCAGCTGTTCACCAGTTAAGTGTTAATAGATGATGTGCACAAGGCCATTGAAAGGACAAGAATTTGGGAGGAGGATTAGATGGACCAGGAAAACGAAAACAAAGATTGAGAGAGGAGATGTGACAACAACCATGGAAAAATATAGACACTTTAACGAAAACCCTAAAAATCTTCTCTAATTCACCCTCATTAGACTTCAAATAATTGAATGGTGAATATCAATTTTGAATATTAATTGAATGGTGAATGGTAATAGCTTACTGTTACAATAAAATAGTAACTGCACACATTATATAAAATGACAAAACATTAAGGAGCTGGAATTGCGAACAAAAAACATAGTGTAACAATATATTTATAAAACAAGTAAATATTCATACCATAAAGTCCCATGTTCTTGGCATATGACTGGCAAAGAGCAATTTCGTGGCCTTCTTCCACAAAATGCCTAACAGCAAAAGCATCATTATCAACATCTCCTGTAAAGACAAAAATTTTACAAAATTAACGAAGAAACTAATGAGAAAAGTAACGATACTGTATTTCTAATATTTCTTTCTTTTTGAACAATTGGACAATAAAATGTATGTTAGTCAACAAGTTGAGCCAGTATTTTTTAAAAAAATCTGGCAAATCTTGAAAAGACTACAACATTTCTGACAAAATAAATCCAACAGATTCCAGTAATCGTAAAATCACTTTTTAGAACTTCAAGAATATTCTATAAATAAACTGTACAAAATATTACCAGTACCAACATTAGAAATTAAATTGTTTCCACTGAAAGTACACAGAGCTTTGATCTGTAATGGAACTGTGCAAATAGTACAGTATTTTTAATTGTTAAACTAAAGCTACCAATTTGATTTTGGTTTGTTTTGTTTTAATGGTAAACAAAACTCATGATGAAGTGTTTAGATAAACCAACATGTGACAATTCATATTTAACAGATATTATTCAACAGAAAAATAAATACATCAGGTATAAAAATAAAAATAAATTATCAGGTTTGCTCTAGTTCAGTGGTCACCAAAACTGGTGAAATGAAATCCACATTCAGACTGCCGACTCATTTTCTGCAGACCACGATCTGTTTTTTTGTATGCAGATCTTATTTTCATGTGTGATGTGAAATTTTTACGTTTAGCTGTACGCATGCTGAAAGCAGCTGGTGATGTCAACATGACATATACCCAAGTTTCTTTGAAGAAAGTGGATGCTCGTTGGAGAAGCTTGTAGCCACAATCAGGCTGAAACCAACTAGTTATACCAGTGCACTACAAACTATATTTTGTACATGGGCCTACAGTAGTTTGAAACTGTTATATTTTATTGCTTCAACCTTTTCAAAATCAACAATTAGTATCAAGATTTAGCATCATTGCCATATCTAAATTTTGACAGTCAATAAGGCCTGAATAAAAAGTTGCCCGGACTATAGCAGTCTCGTAAAACTTTTAAGCGGACCTTGATCAAATTTAGTTGACCACTGCTTTAGTTTATGCCAAAGTGTATGTAAGAAAAAATTTGCTAAAAAATATGTTGTATTATTACGACCAAATCTTCAGATATTTGTTCTGCCATATAGAAAATGGGGAATATGGTGAAGCTTGTAGGAGAAGCAAAGTAACGCAGAATGGAGACTGCAGTTTTCAGTTTTCTGCCAGAAGGGAGCAGATACGCCACTACTGTTAGTCAAAAACATATTTTCAACAAAGGTCAATGACAGATATTTGTTTTTTACATCTTTTTTATCGCCTGTTCTAGTTTTCTTTTCTTTTAAAAAGTGTTGTACACTACTTTGGGAAACACCTGTAGCTGAAGCTACACTTTCTTGTACTTTTGTAAACAAAATTGGACCCTTGTTTCATAAATTCCTATAAATTACTGATATGTTTGCTTGTTAATTATAATTTTTCCTAATCTTTTCTGATTAACAGTCCGTGTGTTCTGAATATCTCTCATTGCACACTACAATCAGTTTACAATGAACTGTACTATACACCTACTGGTAAACCAACAAATACAAAAAATATACAAACTAATGAACTATCGGCACAAATCTAATGTAATATCAATACCTGATGCAAAGCCTTGATACGCCATGTCAAAAAATGGATATATTTCTTTAACTTTAACTAAAGCTGAAAGTTCAGCCCACTGGTCTGGTTTTAAATCAACTCCAGTCGGATTATGGGCACATGCATGAAGAACCAATATTGACTGTTTAGGCATTTTCTAAAAAAAAAAAATACATTCCTCATAAATTAAAATATACAATAAATTTTATTAACAGTAATAAGAAAAATCAGAATATTAAATAATAAAAATAGTATTTCAGTTGTAACATAAAAGTAATAAGCCATGTAAACTATAAATCACAAACAGTTGTATTACTTTTCCTTGATGTTAATGGTGTTACCAAACACAGATTAGCAGAGAAGGTTATTAGGTTGATCATCCGCACAAAGACCATGAAATACAAACCGTTTCTTCACGAAACTGTTTGCAGAACACTATTCAAACTATAAAAAAGGCAACCGAAAATTCACCAATGTAACTGAACACATGAACGAAAATAAACATACTATGTCAAATATAAAAAATAATCTAAAAATAAAGGACATTAATGACAGACAAAATGAAATTGAAATTTTGAAGAAATATTATATATATGAGAGTGTATTGAAAAGTAATGCCTCCATCGCTATAACTTTATTAGCAATAGATAATATATTGTTTACATATTAGTGTGAAATGATAGATTATACCATTCCCTACTCACCAGTATAATCACATTTCCACACAATCGCCATTAACAGCGACACATTTATGCCAACATACTACGCATTGGAAAAATCCATCACGGAAGAAGTCTGAAGTTTTTGTACGACACCATTTTCTCACCTCTGCATCAGAACAGAAACACAGTCCTTAAGATGTTCCTTAAGCTTTGGATCGAGGAAAAAGTTACAGGGCATAAGATTTCTGCTATAAGATAGAGGAGGAGAAAACGTCTTGAAACCCAAGCTTCTCTAGTGCTGTACGAGTTTTCAGGCTTGTGTGAGGACGAGCATTGTCATGATGCAGAATTGGCTCTTGTTCGGACAAACCCTATGCGCACCCTTATGTCTGTGGACTGACATATTTCATCTCTTAGCGACGTCCCCACGACTCATTGCCGGTCACGATTTTAAGAAGAAAAGCGTCACCTTCTGCCTTGTACTGAGTCAACAATTGTTTGCAAATTTTCTTTCGGTTCTCTTTTATTTCAACGGTAAGCATTCGCGGCACCCGACATGCACATACTTTCCTATACTTCAGCACATTGCAGATAATGTGATGAACTCTTTCTTGCGAATTACCCACCATATTGGCAATGTCAGTTTGTTTACACCGTCGATTCTCACGAACCAGTTCATCCGTGTGAGAAACCTGCATTTCACCACACACCGACACTGGTCGACCACTACATGGCTGATCAAGGAGATTTGATTCAGCAGGATTTTTGTTTTTCACAGTCCTTAACCAACTCCTAACAGTACTCACATAAACACATGAATCATGGTACACGACATTCAACCTTCAATGAATATCAATGCCACACCCTCCGCAGTAAGAAATTCGATAACAGCTCATTGCTTTAACCACACATCACTCTAGTCCACCATGTTTAATACTGTCGTGCACAGACGCAATATTGTTGTAAATTGCCACTAGGATGACTTGCTCACAAAGAGTTCCAGTACTTAACTAACCACTTTTGAGACTGTCTAGCCCATTATTATAATGGTTTTAGCGATGGAGGCATTATGTTTCAATACGCCCTTGTATACTAAATATGGTAATAGAGAAAAATTAATGACACACAAGTTGAATATGACAACCAACTGATTAAGTTGGCAAAGCTATTTTAGATACAAGAATAGACTATTCCTTATCTGCCATAGTAGGAGTAGGAAGTTTTAAATTTTCTATTTTATATAATAAATTTATACAATAAATTTCACTAACCTTTTTAAGTTGCTCTGATTTCTACCATCTACTACTTACACGTGTTTCAGTGGATCCACCATCATCGGAGTAGGGTACACTACATCATTTGAAACTAAAAAATTTTATTTTAAATCTGTAGAAGATATTACATATTACGTATTACAAGAAGATATAACAAAATTCAGTTTTATATGGAGCTTAATATAAATGACTTAAGACTTTTTAGTTTCAAATGATATAGTGTACTCTGATGATGGTGGATCCACCGAAACACATGTAAGTAGTAGATGGTAGAAATCAGGGCAGCTTAAAAAAGTTAGTGAAATTTATTGTATAAATTTATTACATAAAATAGAATTAATTTGAAGCTGTAGGATTAGGATTTATTATAAATTTTAATTTTAAAAGGCATTACTGAAGGTGTGTACAAGATACACAAAAGTGCTTTAAACATTGGTAAGTGTTTACTGTTACCATATTCTGGTGGTTTAGAAATATATATTTCAATTTTAAATAATACGGCTGTTGATAATCCTGCATAGGATGTTTGATAAAAAAAATACATATTTAAATTTAACATCAAAACATCTTATGAAAGTTGAGTATTATTATTTATTATTTTTGTTGTATATTTCAGTGTATCTAGCAATTAGTTAAACTAAAGATTCACAGAAATACTACAATACCCAAACACACATGCGAGAGCTGACCGACATACACAGATCAATCAGTAAAAACGTTTTTGGCCTCAGATGACATGAAAACAAGTATTTCTGGTGAAAACTCGATTTTGAAAAATCAACATGAAACATAACTTTTCTTCCTATATTTTACATAGGAAAAGAGAAAGTAACAAAACTGTGCAACGTTTGGGTGATTGAAACCTATTTTACATACAAGTGAGCAACATAGAATAAAAACCTAACCTAGAATATCACATAGATGACCAGACATGATTGTCCAAAAATTTAAGTCAATAAAAATTTATGAACATTTAATACTTACAGAAACATCTTCCATAAAGTTTTTAAAATCTAATCCAAAAGTAACAGGATCATAATAACGATATCTATTGATTTTAAGACCACTGTCTTTAAATAACGGTAAATGATTGCCCCATGTGGGTAAAGGTAAGTATATTTCTTTACAACCTGGGAAAAATCTAGAAAAAAATGCTCCTCCGACTCTTAAAGCTCCTGTGCCTGATAAAGCTTGGACTGTTGTATACTGAAATAATAATTAAAAAAATATAACATTAAAACATGTGATAATTATAACTTTAAGAAAAGTCAGTATTAAAAATATTCAACCAAAGTGGTTAATGAATCTATTGGCATTCTTAAAATTGAAAGTACAGTAAGTCAAGTTTTCCCAAACTCAAGCTACTCCAGACCACTGGTAAAAATAAAATTTTCAGCAGTTTATTGGCTGACAGTTTGTCCAGGCCGAACGGTAATGCTACACAGAGTTATGCCTCAACACACCAATCTTTCCAGTTCTACTTCTGGATGTTGCTTTCAAAGTTCAGAATATAAACTAGTGTTTCTGGAGACAAACAACATACAACAATTTTTTTAATTTATAATGTAGGTAAGTTATGATAATTAATATCCATTATTTTAAGCGATTAAAAGAAAATGGCAAAAAATTTTATTAATTAAAATATAACTTCAAAAAAATACAGATATATTATCTATCAAGACATAAGATATTGGTAGCAGTAATGAGACAAAACTATTATTGCCTACTTTTATAATATATCAAGGAATTATTGAGATGATCACTCATTTGTCTTATGCCTTTTGTTAATTTTCTTATGCTTTTCTTATCGGTGAAAAGCAATTTTGCATGACGATAAGACTACATAGGTGTGCTCATCCCAACACTCAATTCAGTCCAATCTACGCTACTACGTCACTCATGTAAAAACTGAGTCTTGCCATTTCCTCTTCTCTTGCTTCTCATTACGATAATGGTGTTACAAACAAACATTACACATGCAGGCATTTCTCAGTTAGATTGATCAACTGATACTGAATACTATGACACCCACAATCTGATTCACCAAAAAATATTTAAATAATGTTAAAACATATTCACTAACACAACTAAAATTCAATACCACAGAAAAATACATGATTAAACAATATAAACAGATAATAAATGTTACTCTGAGTTCTGTTACTGTGAGACAAGAAAGAATGTTAAGCAGTCACATCACAACAACATACGCATACCCATAAATTCTTTCCACCATGACAATTTTCACTGAACCATTACGGCCAGTCTAAAAACTGATTTTTTTTGCTTGTCTAATTTTTCCATCTTACAACAGGGAGGGGGGGGGTTTGAAAAGCCACACTTGTCTAAATTTCTTTTAGTAAAAAGTCCATGGAAGCATCCCGCATCAATGTGGCATAGTGAATAAATTAGGATTTATTCAGTAATTTGTTGTTTCTGTGAAAAAAGTGTAGTCTTTCCAAAATCTGAAAACAACTGATGGAAATTTAGAGTCATAAAGCATTTCATCACCAAACAATGTCAAAATGATGAAAATAATTTTGTAAACCAGCC
This sequence comes from Catonia carolina, assembly GCA_035578175.1. Taxonomy (NCBI): domain Eukaryota; kingdom Metazoa; phylum Arthropoda; class Insecta; order Hemiptera; family Achilidae; genus Catonia; species Catonia carolina. Next base: position 92,577,777 of record JAQMRL010000002.1, read on the forward strand.
AAACTGAAATTATTGTTGTGGACAAACAAAAAAGACCATCAACTTCAATGTTCAAAAACTATCAAATGGGTAAATCCACTGGTTCTTGCCATCAAATGAATTACAGTGCATGAAATTTTCAGTTCAATTAGGAATTTCTTATTAAAGTGTTTCGGAAATCATCTCTGAGCCCCTGCATTAGGTATTAAAAAGTTTGTGGTCACTGAGTTTCTTCTTTATTGACAGGCAAACACAACGGCAAAAGTTTCCAATTGGCCCTTATAAGTCTGCTCTACTATGAATGCAATGGTAGTGACATTTAGACAGAATTGTGACCAGTGATCACGTGATCATCCAGTGACCATCATCATTTATGCAAAACAAATAGGAATTCAATGATATTACACACATTAAGTCCAAAATGCAGCGTAAGAATCATTGGAAGGTCATTGGGAACAATGACCTTCATTGGAAGGTCATTGGGAAATTTTGAAAAGATTTGTTAATTTTTAAATTAAGTTTATGAGTACTTTCACGGTGAGCACCATACCGTAAGATATAACATAAATCTTCTAGAAAAACTATTTTAAAATTGTATCTTCATTTGTCAGAATTAGAACTTCGACTAAGTTAGTTAGTAAGACTAAGTTAGTCATTAAGTTTGAATTCAAACTCTGACAAATTAGGTCACAATCTTAAAAATTATTTTTCTAGAAGATTTATGTTACACCTGATGAAGCGGTGCGCACCGCGAAAGTACTCGCAAGTTGAGAAAAAACAAGCAATGTTAACGAAGATAAGTAAATACAGTAAAACCTCTCCTAATGAACACCTACATTTTACAAATTCCTTTATTAAGTAGATATTTTTTACAGTCCCAATCCCATGAGATAGGGCATTTTAATACAAGTCTCCCAAATACGGACACTATATCATAAATGTTTAAATATTCAGGGACAATAAACAGACAACTGAAGAACCTACACCAAACTCACTTATAAGGAGGTATACTTGATGACATACTGTCTGTCTATAGCTTGATGGCCTCCTGAAGAGGGGAGCAATATGCGGATTGTAAAACCATTTCAGAAATGACGTATTTTTATAAAATAAAGTATTTCGCATGTTTTTTGTTCTATAAAATTATTTTGAAAAATACACGCTTAATGAGATAATGTAAATTTGGTAAAAATTTTGTTTTCGAAGAAAAACCCGTATTTTTTCATATACATCGTCATTGTTCAGCAACTATTTCGCGGATTAACATAAACTTTGGCAGGTTAGTTCTGTAATAATTATGAAAAACGATGATGCAATAAAAATTTAATAGAAAATCAATACTTTTTAAGTTACAAGGTATTTTCATAAATAAATTTTGTAAAATTGCGAAACACAACATAAAAAAGTCAGCATGGTGGAAACTTTTCTGTCTTCAAAGATAACTGTACACTGTAAGGGAATTTTCAAAAAAAATTTTTATTCATATTATCAAAAAAAGCATTCACTTTTATTTAAAACAAATGACTTTTGTTACGTTTCGGAAGATAAGTGTAGTGTTCATTTCACATACTTTTCATCTATGTTTTGAAAATAGATTCATACTCTACGTTCACAATTACAAATTACATATCGTGTGTACATAGTTAATTTGGCTCTTTATGTTTAATTTTTTATTTTAACTAAAAATCGCGTACCTCTCTTTACGTTAGTTTCCATAAGCAAAAACCTCAAAACACATAAATCACTAAGTAGTTATGTATGTACATATGTATTAGCTCCTCTCTATAGAACGGATATCTCTATACAAAGGACATTTGGTGTGGTCCCACTGATGTCCGCTATTCGTGTGGTCCCGCTGATCTATTCAGAGGTAAAACACAAAAACGGCTGTATTAAGGTTTTTATAAAATTTACTACATTAATATGGATTCTACTGCTATGATGCTAATTTATCACTTAAATAATAAGTTCATAACAAGGAATTTGGCATTGCAAAGTACTTTCAGGAAATATAAAATTTTGTTCATATTTTTCCTTGGCAAGTGCACCAACTAATTTTTTGACTGCCTCTGTAAATAAAAAATTACATATATATATTACCTCAAATATTCCTCAAAATCAAATGTTATATTTACCCTTTTTTCTACAATAGCACAGCTATCATCACCTAAAGCCAATTTTGCACTCAACTCACAAAATTCTGGTTGGCCAGAAATTGGTAAATACTCCTTATCAAGTTTCTTTTCAGCTACAATACTTTCAGCCTGTAAACAGTAAAAAAAGTGTTTTACTATAAAAACTGAGTACTCATATTGTTAAATATTCTTTCACAATAAAAAACGTTCTGTAATTATGTATTTTCACACAAAGTCCCCCATCACAGTTACAAATTTTTTAAATAATTTTAAAATTTTTGTATTTATTTGCATTTTATAACAGATCATTTTAAAAACCAAAACCATTTCATGTTATGTATTACTTAAAACTACACAACAGAATTTACACAATATTTTAATGTTAGATTTTTCAGTTGAATCAAACTTTCAAATTGTTCAAATAGTAAACAGCTAACTTATTTACATGTGTTTTCTACCATTGCATTTTAACTAACTAACATGTAGTAAAAGCAACTATTTTTTAACTTGATTGGAGGTAAAACATCAGCTACATTGTAACACATGGCGCACGTCAGGAAAGCAAGTCCTGTTTATTCTTACACCACTACAACACAACGATCGCTGCTTTGGGCACATGCACGAGTTTCGTTGGTTCATTGCCTCTTGACTGACACCATAACAATTAATTTGTCTTCAACAACAATGTTTAAAAAAATTGACTGTGTAGTTGACTGTGAGATTCATTCGGTTATCCGGGTTTTGAACACAAGGAACAGTCAAAATTTCCAGTCACATAGTAGAAAATTATGTTGAAAACGGTATACGTGATGGAATGGTGCAAAGTGCAAAAGTACAATTTCAATAAAAGACGAACAAATTTCCACAATAAAAAAATAAAAGGAGGATCCTTCTGATGCGAATGATGACTTTGTCAGGAAAGTGGATGAGAAAACTGACAGTCTTCATAGCAGTTAAAAATTAAAAACCATTACCTTTCGGACAACTGGCAGAACATATGGTTTGCCTTTATCATCACGATAGGCTCCAACACCAAGATTTATTTTCTCTTTATTGGTATCTTTCTTGAAAGCTTCAGTTACTCCCAGGATGGGATCGGGAGGTCCCATATTAACATGAGTCCACCATGACCTGTAAAACAAATTTCCTGTTTATAAGATTTTGTGTAAATAATTAAATTATTTAAGGGCAGTAATAATTTTATTACTAAAATTTAATGTTGATAGATAGTAGGTGCACGAATCCGCACACTGTCTGATAGTTTGTCAATGTTGCAAACTATGGATTTTAAGACTTTTGATTGAAATTCGGTATGGAAATGTCGTAACACTCTCCACAAGCTGGTAAAACACACTATGCATCTGACATGGGTCCAACATAAAGGAAATAAGAGAGTAGATCCCTTTGACAAAGAAAGTCCAGATAATTTTTATGGATTAAATTTTCCTGTGGCACAAATCAAAGATGCATGAAGAGTAAGATTAAGTGAGATAAGGGATTCAAAAATCTCTTAATGGAGAAAAGATTCTAGTTATAAACATACTAAAAAGTTTTAAAAGATTTGTAAAAAAACATCAAAGGCTTCTTTGAAACTCTGCAATCAGGAGTTACAGTGCCTTGTCGACCTCATCCCTAGCCAGGCCACAGCCTTCCTCTTAGGAAAATTTTTGTTTTAAATTGCTAGAAAAATTGAGTCTTCTTTCCTCAAGGGTAGAGGAAGATAAAGAAAAAAATTGTGTACATGTAATGCTCTAATAAGCATGCAATAACATCACTTAAGAGATGTATTTCTTGTGTGATGCAGACCATATAATTTGAGTACAGATCAGGTAGGAATAAAGTTATTAGAATCCTGTCACCAAAAATCTGCTAGGGTTGAAGTGAAAAGAAGGTGTAATGCATATCCAACTTTAATCACATAACATAATAAGTGATATTACCATATAAAAGAACATTAAATATGAATATTATTTTTATTTTTTAGAACATTTATATGTGCAGAGTGGCTGTAAACAAAACATACAGCATCGTATAAACACTGTTGTTAATAAACTCAGTTTCACAAAAAGTGGCTCAAAATTGATGAACTGAGGAATCAAGAATTTGATTCACTAATGAAGACTGAAGAAAACACATGATTAAGAAGAATGAATGGCTATCTTTGGTGAATGAACATTTGGTGCAACCAGCCTACAGAAATATTTCTTAACAGTTTTTTTGAAAATTATTATTTTCAGATAGACAAATGAAAAGGTTGTGAATTTAATTAGAGAAGTAACAAAAATGATAAAATATAAACATTCAGATATTTCATTTCAGATACATTCAGAATGCTTTCAAAAATGTAAAAAAATAAAAAAAAACAAATCTGCCTATCAACATTAGAACAAAATTATGTGAATCACTTAAATTCACTCTAGTTCTCCTCCTAGTTGTTCCATAAGTCTACCAAAATGCGAAGAAATTTGGTGAAGCCAATGAAAATTAATTTTCTAATGAAATATTCTCTATAATTTTTAAACAGGTATCAGGTTAATATTCATCTAGGATTCTGGGTTTTAAATTTAACTAAATAGTAGGCTACACGAAACCACCCAGAGTTTCATAAGAATTTCCAGCCAAAACTAAATTTTACTGGTACTGGTTAGATCAGTATTGATGCTGAATCCATTACATAACTGTACATTGAATCTATTCAGCAAGCAAACTGCAGCAACTTTATCACACTGCTTTCTTTAACAACAGACAGAATCTACCTGAAAGTATTAATTTGCAATACTAAAATAGTAAGAAATTATTTCCGCGATAAGAAAGTAAACCTGTATTAAAGATAAGCTTATTAGAGAGGTTATCTTATAAAATATATCATAATAATATATCTTAATGTAACTAACATAAAAAATAACTATGACGTCAATTAATTTTTCAATAGCAAAATTACACAACCTCTGATACGATAAAAAGAGTAAAATACAAATAATTTTATAGATAAATATTTATTTATAACTGCAAGAACTAATATATGTAACTTAAATAAACTATCTAAAAGTAAAAACTTATTTTTTTACTTTAGGATTATTCATAAAAAAAAGTTGGAAGCTATCGATTTACATCAACAACCTGTTATTCTAGTACAAACATTTTAAGATGATAAAATATTGAATACTTTAAGATGGCAGTCATAAATCAAACCCAGAGTCTTTAGGTATGCACTCAAGTATTTCACCACTGTACACCCATACAACTGTATTGTTTTAAATTCACAGCAGTAACTCATCTTTCAAACTACAGCATGCCCCATTATTTGCTGAAATAATTATTGAAAACATCTCCATGAAAGAATTTAAAAAAAAAATTACAATTGAAATCTAATACAAGATGGAGTACGCCTAAAATCAAAGTTGAATAACAGACAGAAAATTTACAATAACTGTAATTTTGTTTCGTAGCCAGTTAATATACTGTTCAAGATAAAGAACTTACAAGAATTATACCCACAATTTTATACCTTTTAAAATTAGGATTTCCCTATGCAGTGCTTGGTGAATGATTTTTTATCATAAATTAGTTTTGCTTTGGATAAAAATGTATACAAATGAGAAATCCACTCACTCACTCACTCATCACGAAATCTCCAGAACTGCAAGGTCTAAAAACTTAGTTTGGTATCTAGGTTCAGTTTGACTAGTAGTAGCTCGCTAATAAAATCTTTTCAAAGGAAGAAAATGAAAAAAAAAACAGTGATTTTTTTATAAATTAGAGCATTAAGCTGTAACTTTTACCCATAAATGTAATTATAAGAGTTAAAGAAAATAAAAACTCTATAACATTTGTTTGTCTACAAAATATGGTGGCAATTTAAGATTTCCTGCCAAAAACTGTGTTAAAATCAGTTTCTCCGATATTACAACCTTGAAGTGCATTTAATATTAAAAAGTGCACATGTAAATAAAATAAGTCTGCAATTTTCTTTAGTTTATTTAAAGTCATATCAACATTTTGGTCATTCAGTTTGAGCTAAGGAACTTTGGATTTGAACATGTAATAATTTTCCAGACCCTAGCTAGGAAAAGAACTCAGGAACTCCACTTTGCAGTGTCGCATTCTAACCATTGAGCCATTAAGGTACCCTCTACAATTTTAATATTACCATATTTCAGTTCAAAGTTTAGTTTAACAGAGGTAAATAATTGCTCCTACTAACTTCTAAAAAGGATATTGAGAAAGTTTATACTAACAAAGGTTGAGATTCTCCAAAATATTTCAGTACACAATATTGTAAGATCATGTATTGAAGATGTATTGTTAAAATAATTAGAACAGTAAAGCAAAGGAAGTGTAGGCAGCTAGTAACTTTTTTTCGATTAACATTTGACTATTCAGAACATCAAAGCTAATGGAAATGACAGGGTGACGGATGAAAATGAGTGATGAAAAAATGCCAGACCGATCATGAATTTAATTTGGGACCCCTGGCGTAGAAGCCAATTGTTCTAACCACAACACCAACAGCTGGACAAATAAAAGATTAAGAAATATAGATCTAGAAATTTATACAAATTAGAAATTGATAACGAAGCTGCGATGAAAAATTTATCTTCATACATAAATATGATAAAAAATTTAAAGAAGCAAAAAGTTACCAGATTCATAAAAACCTTATCAGTCAGATAATTTTAATTACACTAGTACATAAATTAGAGTAATTAAATCGGTAAAAACTAGAAGAAAATACTGCAGCTAATTCAATAACCATGGAATAAGTGATTAGAAAATTAATTGAATGAATATATCCAACAAACTTTTACAAGTCACAACGTATATTTAATACTCTTAGTCCTATTAATTTAAAAACAAACAACACTACACATGGTTTTGATTTATTAATGTAAATAAAACTCATTATGAAACAAATTAACAGAAGAGATAAGATAAGAGATGTAATTTGCTGCTGTATGTATGGGACAAAATAATTGACTTTATATCGTAAGAACATTAAAGAACTAGAAAATGTAATTTAATTTAAAGACACAACGCAATCTAGTTATCCAATAACAATAAACTTCATATTTATTAAAAACTTAATAAATATACAATACTAAGGAGAAAAATTATGTATTACAATGCAAAATGAACATTCTAAAATAATACAATGTACAGCAAAAATTTGTTTATCTGAATTCCAGTCATCCAGATAATCAAACATCCATATTGATGAAAGGAAAACACTTTGTTTTCCAGAATAAAAAAAATGTACTGAAATTCATCAATCACAAAAAAGGTACATCTGCACTGAATTTAACAGACTAATGTAAATATTTAAATTATTACCATACAGCAATATATAAATGGTTGTGGAAAGTGTGGTTCAACAGGCCCTGGCTAACAGATTTTTCTTATTATTTTATTTTTACTTTCTTATTTTTTTCTTATTCTGAATTACCCTAATTATTTTCTTTTTCTACCACTTAAAATATAGGCAGGATGTATTTTGGCATCCACCTGGCCACTGGTCACCTCTGAGCATGCCTTCCAATTGGGTTGCAACTTTTGGCCAGTCTAGGAATCCGTCATGGAGACATTCTTTGAAAATGATCAGTTCATTTTCGGCGGTACTCCATTTAAGACAATCTTTATTCTTGTGATAAAGATAAAAAAGTAACGTTAAAGCAATGTTCATACTTTATTTCAAAACATAACTTTTTATTTTCTTTCAAACCCCTTTCATTTACAACTTTAAGGTTGCCTCAACCCATCTTCACTAGTCATCCCTCTGCAAGTCATTCTTCTCCTCCATGCCTTATCACTTCAATCTTACTTTTAATGACTGTCTTCAATATCCCTATTTCTGTAGGCAATATCTGGATCACACCCAGTACAATATTTTATTAAACAAATGAATTATTCAGATTCCGTAAACTGCAGTTTGCAAATAGTTTATTTGTTCAAGTTAGTTCAAATATTTTTCAAAATAGTCAAATAAAAGATAACTATTTAAATAATAAATAATTCTAAACGTTACACAAGAAAATGTTTAACAAAATCTTAATAATCTACATTACTCAAGTAACCATGTTATGATTATGTTACCAAGGTTAATCCCAACAAAAAACACGAATCAATAAGATTATCATTATTATTATAACCCTTTGTTATGGCATCAAGGTTATTAAGTATGTCTTATCTACAAATTGCCATACTGCTGATCTGGAAGTAATAGAGCCAAGTCTTGAGGAAGTAAAAGAGGCTGTGAGTAAACTGAAAAATGGGAAGGCAGCAGGAGAGGATAATATTACTGCTGAAATGTGGAAATATGGAGGGGAAGCTTTGGTAAAGTGCCTACACAGAATAATTGCACTGGTATGGAGGACAGAAAAGATGCCAAGGGAGTGGAAAAAGGCTTAGTTTGTCCAATATATAAAAAAGGAGCTAAATTGCTGTGTAATAATTATCGGGGGATCACTTTGCTGGACATAGCTTATAAAATATTTTCCCGCATTCTGACAGCGAAATTGAGCAAGCTTGGAGAAGATATAATAGATGAGTATCAGTGTGGATTTTGACATGGCAGGGGCACTACAGACCAGATCTTCACCATTAGACAAATCATGGAGAGGTTTTATGAGCACAACATAAACTTGCACATGCTTTTCATAGATTTTAAACAGGCATTTGACAGAGTGAAGAGAGTGGAAGTGCTTGCAGCATTAGACAGGTTTGGTTTCCCAAAAAAATTGATCAATTTAGTGAAACTAACAATGATTGAAACAAAAGGCATGGTTCTAACTGAAGGCAGAGTAAGTAGAGAGTTCACAATCTGTGATGGAGTGAGACAGGGTGATGTGCTATCGGCTTTGCTCTTCAATATTGTGCTTCAGAAGGCAATGGAAAGTATTGACAGAAAGGGCAACATTATGAATAGAATGACCCAAGTTATGGCATACACCGAAGATGTTGTCATAATTGCAAGAAGCATGCGGTCACTGGAAGAGATCTTTTTGAAGATCAAGGAGGAAGCAAAGACAGTCAGTTTGGAAATAAATGAGGGAAAAACCAAGTATCTAGAAATGAGCACCAGAGGATTGAGAGGACAAGGAGCAGTAAAAATAGGAGAAAGCATGTTTGAAAAGGTGACGAGCTTCACGTACCTGGGAACTGAGATCAATAGCAGTAACAGAATATCAAATGAAATAAAACGCAGGTTAATGCTGGGCAATCGTGCTTATTTTACAAATAGAAATCTGCTTAAGTCAAAACTCCTTACTAGGAACACAAAAATGATAATCTACAACACGCTAATAAGGCCAATTGTCACCTATGGTAGTGAAACGTGGACAATTCTCCAGGAAGATAACAAAGCCCTGAAAGTGTTTGAAAGAAAAATAGTAAGGAGGATATATGGCCCGGTTTATGAGAATGGTGCGTGGAGAATCCTGAAAAATGCTGAGATAGAGATGATACTGCAAAGAAGGAATATCCTCAGGTACATAAAGGCAAGACGAATAAGTTGGTTTGGTCACATCGAAAGAATGTCTGATCAAAGAATGCAAAAGGTAATGCTGAAAGAGAAGTTAGAGGCAGTGAGAAGAAGAGGGAGGCCGAGAGCACGATGGCAGCAGGATGTGGAGAGGGATTTGAGATCGTTGGGAGTGAGAGGATGGAGATGGATAACGAGAGATAGAGGAGCTTGGAGGCGAATTGTGGAGGAGGCCAAGGCCCACATCGGGCTGTAGCGCCAGGATAAGTAAGTAAGTAAGTATCTACGAATTACTAAGTCAGAAAAACAGTTCTCATTGGATCTGCCTTAATCATATGAGAGTACATACATAATATTTTTACCAATTTAATCTTCACACTTACACACAACCTCTACTTTTTACTCATCTGGAATCAAAAGTTACCTAAACTTCAAACGGAACAATTTTAATGTAATTTAGTTCACGGACAAGCTAATTAATGAAGATGTATTTTCAATTTCTTGTTTATCTCCTAAATCATTTCCTTTCAATTTTATAGCTGCTTAATGTTAAATTAAAATATGAAATAGAAGAAAAATCATGAAATAACACCAGACTATTGATAACTGTTACAAAACTTAATATTGGTCATTAAAATTTAAATTTATAAAGTAAGAATACTGCTTAATTTATTACTTTTTAAACAGTATTGCATAATCTAGGAGTGACCTTGGTAAAAAATTAGTATTGAGACATAATAGTATTTTAACAGTTGTTAAAAAAATATGAATTTGTTAGAACATTTTCATATGGATCCTTTTAAATTATTCGGTATTTCATTCATTCTTTTAAAAAAATAAATTAGTCGCTTTTTACTACAAAAAGCTATTATAATAAATTTACCACTATGTTTTACTTAATAGTATTAATTCAAACATGAAAAAATCTACTATTATCTGTTTATTTTTCAATAGTAAAAAAAATGAATGAAAATTGTTAAAACTGCATTGATAAAAAATTATTTTCAATTACCACACAATAAACAGTCACTGTTTATAATAAATTTTGTTATTTTTTAGTTTGTTTTAAGTCGCATCAATATTTTGGTCATTACCGACTACTAAGGATTTTGGAACAGTGGGTTTAGACAAGTAATAATTTCCAAACCCTAACCAAAAATGAAACCAAGGATCTTCCATTTTATAGTCTAACACACTGATCACTCACCATAGAGGTGATTTTTTAGGGTTAAGTGCATTATTTACAATGAAATAAAGAACTATTTATAATGTATATATAATCATGTTTAGGAGTGATAACACATGTATCACAGGTTTAAATTGATGAATGGCACTGCCTTTCAGAACTAATCAGTTCTAATACATGGATTTATTAATCTACTATTAATGTACAGTTTACAATACATATTTGTATTTATTTACTTGCACATTGACTATTAGGTTATTAACAGAAAGGTGCGTCCTTCAACGTGAATATAAATGGTGTAATAATTTTTTACACATTAGCTAGGAATCAAACCTGGGACCTAGTGCTATTAAGTCAGGGGTCTAGCAGTATACCATTATGCCAAGAAGATGGCCAGTTGTAAATTTTAAAATTAAGAACATTTACAATCAATAATATGAACAATGTTTGAATAGAGACCAATAAACAGTAATAAATTACACTGTCAATATAGTGTTTAACAAGGTCATATTTAATCATTTATAACAGTAACTTTATACTGCCAACTTATATTACAACTTATAATAGGTAACTAACAAATAATATAGACCAAGCATATTATTACGAAATTCTCAACAGTTAAATCCGGTTTAACTTAGACCAAACTATATCCGAATCAGTGGTGGAGGGTGGATACACATAATAGGTAATCTCTCATAAAATAACACTTCCCACAATACCTTTTACAAATTAAAATCATTAGCCACAGACCCTGCCCCGTTATCAATAATCGCTAAAATATTTAAATGTAAACGTGTAAGAACACCAACATTGGCTTCCAGTTTGGTTTTGGTTCTATGATTTCAGAAATGGTCTGCCACAAAGCCTATGACTATGATTTTCACTTAACACCAGAGTGTAATGTTAGCTCTGCACTAGGCCTACTCTATGAATGTGCCATATTGCCTTTTGTACAGGAAATAATCATGTCCAGTTAGAGGTGGTCCACACGTGTAGACCTAACGAAATTCTACTCGAGTAAATATTTATTAATGGAGTGTTGTATATACCATTAAATGCTACATTTATTATATTACACTTTTACTTTCTCTTGCCCCATATGAATATAAAGAAGGAAAGTACTGTTTTCATGTCAATTTTTCAAAATCTAGTTTTCATCGTAAACACTGTACTTGTTTTCAGGCCCCCTAAACCCACAAACTTAGTTTTTAGCGATTGGTCTGTGTGTGTGTGTGTGTATATATATATATGAACAAAGTACCTTAAGAACGGAATATTGTACAAAGTTAAAACTTATAACTTAAGTTAGGTACCACTAGGGGACCCAACACAAACATTTTCATCAAAATTGGTCAACCAGAAGTAGTAGTTTAGTTTATTCGGGTGATTTTTCACTTTGTTGTGATTTTATCAAAAATAGCTCCCATGATTTTTTTTAAATCACTGGATTTACTACATTTTTTTAATCTCTACAATACAGGATAAGCGCCATGTCTGCTGAAATTCTTAAGGAGATCTGCTATCGTGGTAATTTTTTTTTTATAAGATTGTAGTCATATCCATTTTAGGGCAAAAGTATACAATTGAAGCTATACAAAATTCAAAAACTTACAACTTTTACTTTTCTGCGATTAGTTTAGCGTTAATTAATGGTTTTCCATATTTTTAAATTGAACAGAGGTTGATTTTCATTTTTGCATCATTCGCTCATGACTAAAATTAGGTTATGTTTTTCAATTACAGTACATTGTTTACTGATTATTAAACATATGTTACATTGTTAAATATTTACATTCGCAAGAGAAAGTCGTGTGAGTGTTTCACACCAGATTTTTACATAAATGAGAGTGTATGGTCCACCAACTCAGTACACCTAAATCCCTTTGAATATCTGTCACTGATTCGAATAAAATTCAACAACTACCAAATTTAAGTAAATGAACTCCATTATAACAGATTAAATATTAACCAAGGTTGTTAACATATTCCCAACACTTTTGAATAAGGAGCACTTCAGGACAAAGTTGTCTGAAAAGTCACTAATTAGCTAAAAAAAAATTTAAAAAAAATAACTAAGTAGTACGCTATTACAGTAACAAGTTAAAGAAACATTTGAAAAACAAACCCATACATCTATCAGAAAAAGGTTAAGGTCAAATACAGAAATAATTATTAACCTATTTAATGTTAAGTTTATTAAATGATATAAACCTAAACAGGCTATCACATAATAATTAAACCTAATCAATTTTTTATAAGTTAATGCCAGTCATTGTATAGGTTGTGTTAATAGTACAAACATGTTGTAGCATACAATAACTTTTTTTCACTTTCACTCACCACATTAAAGTTAGTGTCTATTTTTAAAACACTACGTTAACAATAGGCTAATGAACTTACACTGAAACATCAATTGAAAATCATTCTGAACAAATAAACCTGACTGAAAATTTCAAAATATTGTAGTATTATGGAAAAATTATTTAATCCAAAATTTAACAATATTCAGCTCTCAAAAAATTAGAAATAACCTTAGACAGTATTTAAAAAAGATATATAAGATGTTTTTAAATTATCAATACCAAATTTTATCAATTTAGATACATGGAATGGGTTTTACTTGTAGACAAAATATGCACTTTTATAAAACTTTTTAGAGAGGCTCTATTCATCACATGTTGAAAATAACTCATTTTTTTATTATGTGATTTTTTTATTTTGGTTTTACGTCTGACTGTTTTGCAATTTCTGCTAATGCAGACAGTGGAGAATGATAATATATGAAAATGAAAGATGAAAAAATGCCAGACCTGACTGGGAATCGAACCCGGGACCATAGAAGACAGCTATGTTAATCACTACGCCAACGGGCCAGCTGTTATTACGTAAGGTGCCTACATAAGCCTTGACTTGTGCGTAAGTGACATTATATAATATAAAGACGAAAAGATGCCAGGACCTGACAGAGTTATTGAACAAACAATATTTTTCCTTATGTTTGCAATGGAGTAGTACATCTTTTCATGCCCTTAATCTAAATGAATGATCAATTATGTACTTGAATGTACAGCATACTGTACATTCAAACGATCTAGAGGTAATCATTTACTTCACAGACACAGATTTATTGGGTAGAAAGTGTATTAAATTAACAGAGTTATCAGTAATCCACAAACAGTTAAATAAACAAAAAATACGTAAAAAGTGGTGATAAAAATGAAATTAAATAACATAAACTAATTAAATTCACACTCTGTTACCCTTATCAGTAAAAAATAAATTCATTCTGCAAATTACTAAATAACCAATTCACACCTGAAAAAATAAATGTCATAATAAAGAACTTGACACTATCAAGTCTTATCTTTTTTTAAAAAAATAAGTTCAGAAGGAATGAAAATTTAGAGAACGTAGTTCCCTAAAAAATTCACTTCTTACATTAACTCTTACTAATGTAACCAATAACAATTATCATTATAAACTGTCTATAAAATATCAACTGGCATGAGAAACTTGTCAAATTGTTAAACTAATCTGAAAAAAGGCATCTAACAAGAGACATTTAATTTGTGGAAAATATTTTTTTTTAAGGCAAATGATATAAAGTACTCAAACATGCTCAAAAGTGATGGGATATGTGCATCAAGCAGAGGGAGAAGAAGATAGTTGACTGAATACTCAACCCACCTATTGGATACAAAGGCTATATTGTAACAACTTGATCTTCTATTTCTAATAGTGTCATCTGCCCATGAAGGCTGCAGTTATTACAGCTCACTTAATCATTGAGATAAAGTTGCTCTAAGAAAGTCGATCAATAAACGGTGAAACCAGTTACAAATATATTCCTCAAGGTATTCTTTTCTCTCTCACTAACATTTTATTAACTAGCTCTTAACTCTACCAAAATTATTTTCAAGTAAATTTTAGATTTTTTGTCATAAAAGCAATCAACTTATACCGAGTGGCACATATGTCAGTTTCCCACATACGGAAGAAGTAAAAATGAAGGCGTTACAAGTTAACGGAATAAGAAACCTACAGGGAAGAAAACAGATTTATTATTTGAACTGTACTTATACAATACTTTGTTATAGTTGTTGTTCAAAATGTCCATCATTAGTGTCTATACACTTCATACAACGACTTAAAAGTGACTGACAAATTTTCAACAATAACAATTTATCTTCATTGACGGTGTCAAATGCATTTCTATTATGCTTTTTAGTTCGGCTACATTTTGTGGTTTTGAAGAAAACATCAATCCTTTATAATACCCCACAGTGAAAATCACATGGGGGTTTAGTCCAGGCGAGCACGTACGGCAATCAATTGAACCAGAGCGACCAATTCATCCACAAAATTTGCAATTCAAAAGCTCTTGAACTTTAATACCAAAATATGCTAGGGCCCCATCTTGTTCCCAGATGTGCGATTGAAAATTGTAAACAGGATTGTTTTCAAGTTACGGAAAGACTAGTTCCTGCAGCACCTATTAGTAACTTTCCGAGTTAACATTTTCCTCAAAAAAATAAGGATTTATATAATTTACAGTACTCAAAATTTCTCCCCCTACCATAACACCATGAACATTAAGCTCTTCTTGGATTACCTTATGAGGATTTGCATCCAACGAGTACACGCACTTACGCTGATTAACACGTTCATTGAGTTTGAAACATGCCTCAACACACTACAAAATTAATCACAAGAAATTTGGATCAGCTTCTGTACGGACAGGACTGTCACACAGAATTACAATTTCCTATCGGGATCAACCTTGTGAAGAACTTGGAGTACAGATGGACGATATGGCTTAGACTCACCTCACTATAACGGACAATTAATGTTATACGCGGTTGCTGCTAATGTAACAATATTGCAAACTTATTGATACAAAATATCCTATTTCATGGAGAAACTGACATATGGGCCAATCGGTACCTATAGACTTTTAGTTTTTAAAGTTTTCCCTAAAAATATCTTCGTGCACTAAACTAAACCACTTGAAACTTTATTTACAAACATTAAATTATGTATTTCTTTACAATTAACCTACCTCTTAGGCCAATTACTAATTGGTTTCTTTAACTATTTTATAAATTTGACTTGACAAAAGTAGGGTACATAAATACTTAAAAAGTAAGTTTCTATTTAAGATATAATATCTGTACAGTTTGTAATTAAATTTCAACAGGCTACAATTGCATTAAATTTAAATTCAAAAAATAAATGGAAAATTTATTGAGAATCAGCTCACAAAATAAAAATAATATTTAGTTATCAAATCTACACCTATAATTTTAAGTTTATTTTTGTAACATAAATAAATGTGTATCTTATTTGTTATTTGAAATAACAATTAAGTAACATATTTGTTTTAACAGATATAATTTAATTAAATTATATTATAATATTTAACATTCTGATTCAGTAATTGATCTCCAAATATCAGGCAGTCTACTTTCCAACTACAGGAATAATAAGTACACAAAAATTAACACAATAATGAGTCATTTATTAGCTTTATTTTTTTAAACCAACAGTAAAAATATTTAAAATGAATTTTACTAGAAAAACAACATTTCAGTTAAAATAGTCATAATCAAAGTATTTTATTTTTTTAACCAGTGACAAAACTATTCGGCTGCACACAACCATATTTTTAATCACTATACCTAATAGTTCACAAAGTCACTTGCAGTAAAGGTTCTGATAAAACCATTGAAACTTATACATAACAACAGGAAACTAGTCAAAAACGTAACAAGAGTAGTATAGGGAATATCATTAATTGCTAATGATGTCATCACTTGTTGGTGAAGTAAAGAAAATAATACAGGCATGTTTATAATGCCTTGCTTCTTGAAAAACCAAGTTTAAAAAAATCAGATTTTACTTCTTTAAAGATCACGTTTTCAAGAAATACAAGGATTTAACTTTACTAACTTTTCCAAGTGCATACAAAGGTACAAAACCACATTAAACAACTAAAGACAAGTGTTTCCCTAAGGAACTTTTTAAAACTAAGAAGAACAATCACCAACATGAAAGGTGATTTTGCATTACATACCAATACTCATTTTCTACTTTATACCCAACACGCAAGAAAGTTCTTGTTAATGTAAGATAACTGTTTGACCCAACCTAATATAGTAAGCTTTGAGTTTACTATGCTTTAGACCGACTAGATTTTTATTAATTTAAAATATTTTCTGAATTACAACCCCTATAAGAGATTAATAGATAATCACACCCTGAGATATGAAAATCTGAAGTTTTGCAAACATTGTAGCATTAACATGACAGCCAAAAATTTAATTACAACTTGTGTACTAAATTATTTTAAGAACCTTCTAAGCTGCGTCAATAATTATTCTAACATACGTGTCAGATTTTAATTATTAAGACAATCTCTCACTCTGTTGACTAAGAAGAGAACAGAAAAATTCACGTTTTAAAAATGGTTTGAGCGTTACTTAATTCTGCTAGTACAAAAACAAAAGTGTTTAGATACATGGGTGTTGAATGACACAGGTATGATATGAAAAATAAGACCTGTGCAGAATATTACAGAGAAACAGACTACTCTAATACTTTACTTCTCATATACACTTCTTATATTATACTAGTTGTTAAGTTCTAAAAGTATCAGCATTACAGAAGCATTCATGAATTCACCATTAAATCTATTTAAATTGAGAAATTTAATTTATAATGCAAATAAATCGTTTATGTTCTTAAATATGTAACCAATTCACTTTTTATTAAAGTAAACAATCTCCTAATTTTTGTTACTCTATTGCTGGAGACTTGCCATTCAATTTTAATTTAACTTTCGTTCATTGGATTATATAACCTTGAAACAATCTACCGCAGTACTTTATTAGGCTGCCGCAACAACGTTCTACTGAACCGCATTGAACAAACAAATTCCTCGGAAAGAAGGGCATTCGGTCGTTCATTATCATACAGCTATTTTCTGAATTTAATGATTTGGTAATCACAAAATAAATATTGAACGAATATCATCAGTTTTATTAACAATTAAATTCACGTACTTTATTTTAAGATGTTAAATTTTCCCTTACCGACACTTAAATTATAACCTCAAAACACGTGAATACCTTAGAAACAAATAAATAAAACAATTCAAATTATTTACCCCATCCAACGAGATCCAATTCGTGAAACATTCTGGTTTAAGGCATTTGCCGAAGAAAAAACCAGTTTGGCAGAATGAACTGACATATTACCAATTCGCAGCAGGACGGTTTATAAACTCACTGAAACTAAGTACCGACAATTCGAACGAAGGCCACACATTCACTGGACGAACGACACGCCACAACTCAATGAAGATACGTCAAAGGAAACAGCTGATTTCAATTCGAACGTTTTTATAAGCAGCCTGGCGTCAGTTTTCAAAACTAATTAACTTGTGAGATAATTTTGTGGGCATACTAATCCAGAACAAATAATTTTCAATGTCATGTAAGATTACAACAAAGCAAATGAAACACAAAATTATTAATTAAAAATTGGTCACTCACTACCAGTGAAACAGAGTTTGCTTAACTGTAAATATTAATTTTTTTTCTGTAGACAAATTAAAAATTTATCTATTCATCTATGTACTTCAAACTAAAATAATGTAAATTTGTTTTGATCAAATAATTTTAGAGAATTAATCTATATTTAATATTTGCGAGTAATATCTCTATGAGGCAAAAATGGTTCAGCAAACAAAACAAAATGCTTAATGCAATACTACCATTCATTAACTCATCTCTTTACACTCCTGTATACCTATCTTCTTTACCAATACCTCTCCAAATTAAAATTTAATTGATGGGTCTCCAAAATAATTAAAAATGCTCAAAACAAAAATCATTTCATTTAGGAATCATGTAAAATTTAATATTCAAAGAAAAGGGAAGATTGCTTGGTTGTTTTGAACGTAAGACTAACAACTTTTGTAGTCAAATCATGAATGACATTAAGACTAAATGGTACAATGTGGAGGTGAAACGGTACATTTTTACATCACAAATCGCTTGCTATCTTTTTCATAACATATTGGTGAATGATAACACGTAATAAAACATATTTTTTTCATAATTATACTATTGTATCTCATGATATTAACATTTTACAATTTATTCAAAGATGTAGGCTACATAGAGTAGCGTAATGGGTATTTTGTTTGTGGAGAAATAGAATTTTTGTGAAAACATTGAAGAAAATTTTATTATTATCTTACTGGTATGAAGTTAAGTAAGAACTTGTGAGACGAAAATTCACTTTAAGAAGCCTTAAACGTAGATAAACAATAATATAAATGTAACCATCCACGTTTGTGTATGTAAAAGATTTGTTCATCTATGTATGGAATTCACTGGAAGAGAAGCAAATCTGTCCTGCAGTTTTTCTGGATGTAGTTAAAGTCTGGCATGAAGGTTTCATACAAATTAGAAAAAATGCTGCCAACTTGTTTATCTTGAATTCGCATATCTTTGGAAGAGTTTTTCGGATGAAGCAGGAAGACAGTTATTTCGAAGTTAACCCAATCAATCCTAGCATTACTCAGGGGAGTGTATTGGGTCCTGTTCTGTATATGCTATACACCAGTCATCTGCCTTGAGTGAAGAAGTAATTATTGGTACGTTTGCCAACGATACAGCCATACTGGCATTAGAAAATTCGGTAGAGGATTCAACCGAAAAACTACAGCGAGCTGTAACTGCAGTTAGTACGTGGACCAAAAAATGGAAGATCAGACTTAATGAAAATAAGTCAGTGCATGTAAGTTTTACCAACAAAAAACTCAGTCACATTCCCATAACTATCAATGGCAATCCAGTACCTTATGCCAACACAGCAAAGTATCTTGGAATGACCCTGGATGGAAAGCTGAGGTGGAAGGAACACATTAAGAAGAAAAAAAAGAATTAAAAATTAAGTATAGAAAGAAGTATTGGCTGCTCCGTACAACCTCTGGACTGGCAATCTTCAATAAATTGAAGCATACAAGCAATAAATTGAATTCTATACAAACAAGTGCTAAAACCGGTATGGACACGTGGCCTGCAGATATATGGCTGCACAAAAGCAAGTAACATAAATGCTATCCAAACAGAGAGCTCAGAAACATTGTAAACACTCCGTGATATGCCCGAAACAGCGACATCCATCATGACTTGCAAGTTAATACAGTAGCAGAAGACGTGTGTAAGTGTGCCAAGAAACACAAAGATCATCTTCACAATCACGTCAACAGCTGTTGGATAATAGTGTAATAGTTAAGCGACTGAAAAGAACTAAGCTGGTAGATTTAGGGTGTAGAAGTAGTGTAAAAGACTAATAAAAGTATTGTCAAAAACTATAAATAAGAGTAAATTACATTTACGTCATGTATAATATAATATAAGTTACTAAAACTAATGGTTAGCTATAAATAATATGAAGCTACTTTTAAGTTATATATTTACCCAAGTTACTAAATTAATGTTTAAATTAACAATAGGATTAAGTTAGAGATTTAAGAAATTAATATGTTTATAGACACGGTGTAAGTGACATTAGAAAATAAGTGCTAGCACCAGTGGGTGACTGCGTAATTATACATGGGGGAGGGAATATTATCGCTAAAGAAAAACCTTTTGTTAGTTTTAAGTAACTAGCTGCAGTAAATCTGAAATAAAAAAATCAATGTATGGTATGTCTGACAGTGAACACTTAATTACTCTTAGAATTTTTTGCCACATACCACTCAAGGTATCTGAACTTATTTTTCATTAAATTGAATACTAACTAAACAATATAATGATTCTCAGAAACTAAAGGACCAAAATATTTAACTCGATAAAGCAAGAACAATAGTATTCTCTAATCACTGCTAGGGGGATCAGTCTAGAAAAAAAGACTAATTAATGTGCTATAAAAATAATGTAGTGAATTCGTATTTATGGCCCAATAACAGCAGCACACACTATTGTGATGGCTACTATGAAGCCCTGATAAAAATATATCTATATCATAACAGCAGTTATTATATTTAGCTTATAGTGGGATCCACATTCCTACAATTTTAGTGTTAATTATTTCTAAATTTGAAACATCTCCTTGTACAATTTCATTTCCTATAAAATACACCTTTGTCAAGACATAATTTTTACTCAGTTCGACCGAATGGTCTAGAAACATGAAACTCTGAGAATGCATCCATGAATCATTAAAAATTTTTTGGGATGTTATCAGGAAAAACATTTGGAATTTGTTGAACTGGTCATAGAACATTGAGGTTTTGAGATGTAGGGATGTGAACCATGAGTTAATGAGCATTATCTGAAGAAGATAGACTGCCTTCATTGGTCACTCATACAGTGATAATAAGAGCTTCATAGACTTTTTCTTGAAGGAACATATCATGGTTAGAAAACATTAGGGACTGGACAAACGTGAGTACGTGCACTCTTTTGAGGTTAGTTCATGATAGAGAGAGATTTACCAGAGCTGTAGCCAAACTTCATTGATAGAGTCGGCACTCTATAAAGAAAATTATTTCTAAAGCTTACAATGGTCTCTATGCCATTTAATGGGCCAGTTACCCATTAAACATAACTCTGCTGGTCCCCCAAGGTTGTTTTTTTCTTTCCAAGTTTTCACTAGGCAAGATACTTTAAAGATCGTCACTCTTAAAGGCATTTTATACTTTCTGCCAAGCCCTTCCTGTATACTACAATTGGGATTGCATATATTATATTTTCTTCAGCTAATGCGCATGAGGGACCTATTAGCTTATTCACTGGCAGTGTGGCTATCTGATAAGAAGAGACAGAGTGAGAATGATATAATTAGGGATTGACAGCTTGATAAAAAGAATTGGGCAGACAAAGCTACAATGGTTTAGTCATGTCAATAGAATGGAGAGGGTAGGCTAACTAAAAGGATGCTGTACTTTGAGGTGGAAGAAAAAAGAACAAGGAGCAGGCCAAGAGTGAAGTGGATGAGTTCTGTTATAAATGAATTGGGAAAAAGATTTGATACTGAGAGAGCAATAAAAAAATACTGGTTCAATGCTGGAGAGGTGTTGTGTAAGGCCCGCTCCAAAGGAGGTTGGAAGAGGGATAAAAAGGATGATGATGACTTAAAAAAAAAACAGACAAAACAAACAATTAAAATTTTATGAATCTTTATTTTTAATAAATATGTTAACATGATAATTAATAAAAAAGATAAATACATAAATAATATGTTATAAAATATGCAATAAAAATGTAAGTAAAAAAATTAATTATTATTGAATTCAATAGTACACTGTTCAAAATGGGCAATCAATATTATCAGTTAAAACTGCGTTAAATAAATTATTAAAATTTACATTAGAGGTAAGAATCCTGATTTATAAAAAAAATGTTCCTAGTTCTACAAAGTAATATGTACAACAGGTATAATATTTACTTTAAAAATATATGAATAATTTGTCCTTTATTTGCTACAGTTTTATTACGGATTTATCTGAAAATATTTCTAAACTAAAAGTATTAATAATTTAATTTACATGTTTCTTATTTTGATTCCAACAGAATTGGTATAATAAGTTGTATACAGTGTATTATAAACACCTCGAGGCAATTCTTTATCACTTTGCATAATATAGCCAAAAAGTATTTATGAACATGTACTGTTTGCTGTATTTAATTATTGAAAAAAAATTAGATACTAATCACAAGGAAACATCAGACTCAGAAATTTACTTAGTTTTATTTAACGATGGAACTAGTGTAAACAGATCATAATGATAGTGAGGTAAAAAGAATGAGACTAGTGTCTTGACTGGTATAGATACTGAAGTCATGAGATTGCCTTTTGCGTATGGATGGGCTGTGAGGAAGGGAAGTGTAAATATGACAGTACTGCCAACCTCAACAGTGAGACACTAGTCGTACATTTCACTACCGTGAAGTTTCTACGTACATTTTGTAAGCTGTGGTTTAATCCGAGAAAATTATCCTCATAAACCTTATAAGAAATAAATCTGACCTGTAATACTGCCTATAGCTTAATAACATGACTAGAAATGATTAATTTACTGTAATTACCAGCTCTATCTTTTTCCATTGGAACAAATTTTCTACGAATGAATCACCTAGTTTACTATCACTGTCACCGGCGTCTTCACTATCAGTCTCACTAGTACCTACCTAACCGTTTCCTTTTTTTACCAGGTGTCAATAAAACTGTTGAAGAATAACATCTTCATATCTTTAATTTCCTTCTTTATTTTTCGAATTGTGGGAAGAGAAACATCACAGTAGTTAGCCACTTGCTCATGGCTTTTGTTAAGAGGCAGAGAAAGATATTTTTGTTTAGTTTCAACTTCACAGCATTTTATTACACTGCGTATTAGACTTCGTTCAGTACTGTGAATAGTCTGCCCACATTTTTGAAAAACTAACATTTCTGTTTATGGTAACAAACAGTTATATTCGTACTGTTAACCTACAAAAGGTTCCGCGATATACTGTATAGGCTATGCTCAGGGTATAGTATAAGTTGTTACGTTTGTCGTACTAAAATTAAAGCAGTCGCGCATGTGCACTGATGCTTTTCCCCCTTTACCCCTCGTTGAAAACACACGCAAACTCGTAACTCAAGTGACTATACTTGTATTGAGTAAACATATCGTCAAATGTTGAAATATTAATATCTGCTTTAATGCAGTAATACTTCTTGTGCACAGTTCAGTGCTTTGTTCTTCCTCGGACAATGACCTATTTTACAGTTAATTGTATTTCATGGAATAAGTCATTTGTATAATCTCAGACTATAACTATTTTCATGTTAATTTATCAACTTAGTATTATACATTTGTGATACAATTTTACCGATTTATTAGGCTGACAATTAGTAAAAAAAGGCCTATTGTAAAATTTATACTTTTTTATCTTGCTGACAAGAGTTTATACTAGTTATATTATACAATTTTAATTTGATGCAAATAGTTTTTTGCGGCTTAGATGGCTCATGCTAAGCACCTTTTATAACCACAATTATGCCATAATTATTATTCAGCCAGGAGTAGAGCAGAGGATATTTTATTGACATCTACATGGAAAATACACTATAATATGTTAACGATTTACTTCAAGTAAACAAGCATGGATATCATGACTAAGAATCCAGCAGTTTCACAATTCAAAAATTAAAAAGAAATTTCAGTTCATAAAATTTTTTAATTGTTATGTTAGGCCTCCGGGCCAGCCCAGTCAGTCAGCTGGGAAAAATTTGCTATTATTTGTTAAGTAACACCGGTTGGGAAAGCAACTTTGTATGGTGACCAGCTGATTGCCATCCATGAACAAACTCTACTGGGGTCCCTGTTCAAACTCATGCCAACTCCACTTCAAAAATATAGCGAAAAGCAGCAATCAAATTGGGCAGTTTTCAATAGTGTACAATTCCCAATAACAAATAAAAGGATAAAAGCTAAAAAAAACTTTGTATGTTATAATTTAGTTCACTTCCTCACACATGATTTTATGATGATCATAAGATAATAATAAGTACAGCTGATTAATGTTGTAAATATAGGAAATGCAATCTGAAATTTATTTTTAAAAATTTTTATGCTAGAGCAACTTTGATAGGTTTTTGTAGCATTGAAGAAAACATTCTTTACAAGACACATAAATAAAAGATTAACATAAGTATTAAATAAGCCGGCTCCATTGTGTAGTGGTAGCATACTAGCCTACAATGCAGAGGTCCCAGGTTCAATTCCTGGCTAGGGTCTGGAAATTTTTACAAGTTAAAAACTCACCATAGTCGTTAATAATCGAGCTGTTGATGTGACTTTAAAATAAACGTAAAAAATTATTAGATAAATTAACAACATTTACACAAATTCCTTTTGTTGCACTTAGGTTAGAGAGAACAGACTTCAATGGATATCAATAATAACAGAAAACAGATCAAGACAACTGTAAATCAGTATAGAGGAAACTGAACAGATCTGTGGACTATCACTTGTTTATCTACTTCTTTTAAACCCCTTCTTCTGAATCAGTACATGCATTTCAAAGCATTCAAACCAAAAAACAATTAGACACCTAAAGTTATAACATCTACTTTCCTTTATAGGTTTTATTAATGCTGTTTTTTTTTAAAAAAAAAGCTTACATCTGTTTTCCATCTAACAGGGTACCTGTAATCCAATTCTTTAGGTATGCTTACTTAGACAAACTGGTTTTACTATTTTTAATCTTTCTTATACATTTTTCTTTAGTTTTATTTTACTCTGGTTCAAGAAATTAGAGAAATAATTTATGTACTAACTATGATGATGTTGATCAGATGTCAATTCAAGCCACATGAATTTCCTCTTGTAAAGCAACATGGAAGGTCTGTCGTGAAGGATTATCACAGCTGCACAGTACATAACTTAAAAATACTAAGAATGTACTAACTTTACGTTTAGAAAATTCCTTCGTGACAATTTTGTACACCTGAAGGTCAGAATCAATTATATTGAAATAATGGTAATTTCATTAATTGATTGAAGGAAACTCAGGAATGAGTAATGACTCAGCATGTAATATAAACTTCAAGAAACTTAAATTTTTTAAAGTTTTTAACAATTAAGAGCATAATGTATATCGTCTGAACTAACATTTAGAGACAATTTTCGCACTAAATCAGGTCGACCCTTTTCAGCTACTACAAGACCAAGGTTTTCTAATGTTGTAGATATACTTAAAACATCTCCAGTTGTAGGATTTTCAATACCTGGAAACAAAATTGTTATTTTCAAACATCAATACGATTTAAAGAACATAAAATGTTTATCTTGAAAAATGTAAACGCTAATGAGATTATGAAAGGAAACAGAAACTGAGGAAGATAACAAACTATGAAATAAATAATTTTATACTCAATTTGTTTATGAACTGAATGAAAGTAAGTCTTACTGTCAATAGTGTTTTCTTACCTTTTTATACCTTTTATAAATTAACCATCTTCTGTATGTCAACTACTATTACAAACAAGGGGTAACCTAATAATTATAATTATTTAAGTTAGTAGCGAGCATTATAGCAGCAGAATCCATTTTACTGTATTGTTTTTTATATACACATAAATGTTATCTTACATAATCTACTTTTAACAGTTTACTCTGATGTAGTTCAACATGATCTGTGGCAGTTAATAATATGGTATTCTTACTAAAAAAAAAAAAAAAACCAGAATGATTCCCGACTCTGCTAGGCTAAATTGCTAATTTCTTTGTAACTCCTATGTGAATTCAAAAATAAATCTTTATAATGCATCCTGCAGTTTTAAATATTTCTATTTCATATAATGAATTAATACAATAATTTCACTAACCTTCTTTTTAAACTGCGTCACCTTTATTTTAATTTTCACTTACATGTGTTTCGGTGGATCCACCATCATCAGAGTAAATAACATATAATTGAAACTAAAAACATTATTTATTAAAAATCTATAGAAGATGATACATCTTCAGTCACTTGTATAAAACTGATTTAAAATTAATTTATTTTAATTTATCCCTTCTCATATTTACTGTAGATAGCAGCAGCAGTCAATATCACTTCATCATTCCTAAATTTCACCTGTACATTCAAAATGTCCTGCTTTTGCTCTTTTAAATATTTATAAATGTGGAACATCTCATATTTTTCAATTTTATTTTTATTTTCTATATTACATTGTTCTATTATATTGAAATGTTCATCTATTTTACCAAATTTATGTTTTTCTTCTTTTATATGATTGGTATAGTTAGATATAATGTAGTCACATTTCAGTGCTTTTTTATGTTCATTATACCTCACTTGAAAATTACGACTAGTCATACCAATGTAAAATTTTTTACAATCCTCATTACCACAATCTATTTTATACACACCCTTTTTATTGCTTAGTGTTTCATTTATATTATTTTTAATTATATTTGTGGACAGTAGTTTTTTATTATTACATGTGTATGCGATTTTATAAAATTTATTTAATGTTCTGTATAATTTATTGTTAATAGTTTTATTGTATTTTAATGCAATAAATGGTTTATGTTTTATTTTATTATCTAATATAAGGGTGGTTCTCAAGTTATTTTTAAAATGTAGTTTGTTTTTAATTTTATTTATTACTTTATTTATTTCTTTTTCATGATACCCATTCTTTTGTGCTATGAATTTTATTGTTCTTAATTCATTTTCTAGTAGTTTTTTATCTTTTATATAATTATATGCTCTGTGAATCATACTATGGTAAGCTGCCATTTTATGTGAGTATGGGTGGTTAGATGACTTATTTATATTTGTTACTGGTAATATACTTTTACGAAATACACCTGTTGTTATTTTACTATTACCCTTGATTAATTGTATGTCCATGAAATTTAATTTATTATTATTTTCAAGTTCTATAGTGTGGTGTAATTTATCATCAAATGTATTTAATTTTTTTAAAATAACATCCTCTTCATTTTTATATGTCTTTTCCAATATTACCAGTATGTCATCTACATATCTGTGCCACATTACTACATTATGTGTGTGTTCTATTTGATACACAGTTATTTCTTCAAAATATTGTAAATAAATTTCAGACAAAATAGAGCTTAATGGTGCTCCCATAGTAAGTCCATCTTTTTGTTTGTATATTTTTTCATTAAATTTAAAATAATTTTGTGAAGTACATTGTCTCAATAATCCTATAACTTGCTTTACTTCATCTTCATGCAATTTACGTTCTGTTAATTTATTTTTTATAATGTTTATGGTTTTGTCAATGGGTATATTTGTGTACATATCTTTGATATCAAAAGACATCATAATATGTTTGTCATTAATTTCAATTTTTTGTATTTTGTCTATTATTTCTTGAGCGTTTTTTATACTATATCGGTTATTTAATATTATATGTGTTTTTAGGTAATCGTATAAAAATTTAGATATTTTATATGTAGGCGCATTTTTATAATTAACCAGAGGTCTTATAGGTACATCCACTTTGTGTATTTTGGGAAGGCCATTAAGATTTGGTGCTTGAGGATTATTATTTATGTATTTATTTTTTATTTTTTTATCGATTATCTTATTTGATTCACTAATAATTCTTCTAAGTTGTGCATTGAATTTTTTAGTTGGATCTTTTTTAATGATCTCAAAATTATTGTTGTTCAAATATTTTTCTGTTTTTTGTATGTATTCACTTTTGTAAATTATTACAGGTACATTTACTTTACCAGCTTTTACAATTACAGCATCTTCATTTTGTAATTTTTTCTTTAAATTTTCATATTTTTTATTTATTTTTTTTTATTTTTTATTTTCTGGTACTGGTAACACAATGTAAGTTGACAATCGTCAGCGAGCATAAGACTGGACTATGGGGGGTGGGGGTGGATATGTGCTTTTCTAAATACATCATAGCGACAGCTCTAACCATGACATCATGTTGTAGTTTTACTCTTACATTGATTATTACGTTTACATCTATGTAGTTTCATAAACATCCCATTGTATTATTTATTGATTATTAATAATTATCCTAAATAATAAACATTCATTCTAAATAAGCCATAATACTACGCCTAAGCTATATTTAGTACCCTTTTTGGTCATCAGCAGTAAACTGAATTACTGCACTCTGACATTTGTAGTGATAGACTAGTTAGTCCGTGAGTTCTGTCGACGCGAGCTTATTATCGTGAGTAATACTAGTTTTACGGTAATTTCAAAATGTTATTGTATTTTGAGAATTTTCATAAATTCATTATTTTCAGTAAAGTTACGTTAAATTGCAATTTAATTTTAAACAATTCATTTTCTTTAAATAATTACATTACTCCTTACTTATTTAGTGTGACTAGTCATGAACTGAATTTTATTACTTAAGTCTTTGTAGTGGTTACATTTTGAGTTACATGGTTGATACATGTCTTATGCTTTCAGGTTGGCCGATGTAAATAGGATAGATAGTATACTGTCCTCCACATGATAGGCGCAATCGTCAACTTAAAGCGCGTTACCAGTACATTGGTACTACCCGATTCTGGTTGTTCTGCAACATTACCATCAGTATATGTTATGGACACACACAAACCAGTTACATTACATTTTCCAGTGATTTTTTTTAATGGAATGTAACAGGGTTATTTTAAATAAAAAAACAAAAATACTCCAAATGACAAAATACACCCATAGTTTATTCAATTTTTTTCTTTGGAACTGATTAGACAAATGCACTGCTTTGCAACATTGGCTGTATGTGCAAGTGTGTTACAGAAAATGCTTGGCATGAGCCATCCCAGCCATGACAACCAATCTACATCTAATTGAAATTGTGTTAAACTGCAAAACAGAACTTAGTCCGAGGAAGAATAAAGCACTGAACAGCACTGAAGTAATACTACATTAGAGACAGAAATAAACATAATAATTTGACAGCTATCAACATGACTTACTACTGGCACCCGACTGTGGGATACAGGGGCTATTCACACCAGTCTCATTATTTTTAACAGTACGCTAACATGATCTGTTAACATCAGTTCCAAAGTTAAATGAAACATAATATAGCCTTCACCAATCTGTACTCCACCCAACATTGCTTTAATTTTCTTACTTATCTATTTATACTAACTTGTTTCAGTGGATCAAAGTATACAAACCATTCAAATTGAAATTAATTAATTATTATAACTTTTCTAGAAGATGTTGTATCTTCAGATATTTACAAAAAATTATTATAAATTGATTAATTTAACTTTAAATTGTTTATTTACTACAAAGACAGGTCTTCTGTATTGCATTGAATTGTTATGCACAGTAAAGGTAAAAGAAATGGTGAAGGGTGATGGTTAAAAATATGTGATGGAAGATGGCAGACTTGACTAAGAATTGAACTCAGGACCCCTGGCATAGAAGTTGGTTGCGCTGACCACTACACCAACAGACTGGCCAATGATGATGGAAAATCCACTGATAAACTTACATGTTAGTATAAATAAATGAATTAAGAAGATTAAATAAGAAGGTAATTAAAGCAGTATTAGGAGGAGTACATGTTGGTGAAGAATAGTAGTATATTTTTCAGTTGGATTGATGATAAGCTGCAGGCTGCAGTTTGAAGATTTATACATGAACATCATCATTATCTTCTTATATTCTTCCAAGTTTCCTCAGGTCGGGCCCAATACAACACCTCTTTTTATCACTGAAACATCTCTATTCCATGGGCAATGCATCTTTTGCCCAGTTCATCCATAACTGAACCCATCCACTTCACTCTTGGTCTTTTTCCCTCAAACTCCAAGCACAGCATCCTTTTCAGCAGTCTTCCCTCCTCCATACTACTGACACCGTTAAACCACCTCAGCTTTTTCTGCCCATTTCTAGTTGTTCCTTAATTATATCATTTCTTGTCTTCCCCAGGATACTTCTCTTGAACTTCGACTCTGCTGCCTGAATTATACTTTCTACCCTTCTTTGCCCAGTCCATGTCTCGGCTGCATAAGTTAACATTGGCATAAGATATGCATTATACCAAACTTTTTACAATGTATAGGAACTGCCTTCATCCCAGACTATGCCTCTCACACTTTAAAAGAAACTACTTGCTTTCTGCACCCTTTTACTTAATACTTTTATAATTTTCCATCTGACAGGAAAAAGTTCCTATGTACGTAAATTCTTTCACTTCCTCCAGCACCTTACCATTTAGCCTTATTCCATGTCCTGCCTTACCTTCTCACATCTCTTCTGCACAAGAAATTTTATTTTTTCTTCACTGAATTCCAAACCACACTAAACAATATCTTTGTTCCACAGATCCAATGCCCTTTTCACCTTCTCCTCTGTCTTTTCCCATATAACTAGATCATCAGCAAACAATAAGCTCCCAGTTTCAAGAGGGGCAGAGCACACTTGGATGTGATCCAGGACTTTGGAAAGCACAACAAACGCACATTAAATGAGCAAACAGCCAAAAATAAAATAAAATCAAAGACTAGAGAATAATGTATGGTTTGGTATTTGTGAACAAAACTAAATAATTTTTAATTCATTTATAGCCACACACATGACAGATACATAACATAAAAATATCAGACTGATATTTGATACTCAATATTACGCAATCAGAAAGTTATTGAAAATATTTTATTTTACATATTATAAATTGTTAAATAAATAAAATTACCTTCTAGAGCACATATGTTTTTGAGATGCTGATAAACTTTGCCAATGTTCGATTCATCGACACCAGTTCGTAATGTTTCATCACGTAATGCTCTCATAACTAACTGAGCCATGGTACTACAACTCCTGAAATTAAAAATGTATCAATTCAATTAAAACATTATAAAAGATTGAATTTCAGAATAATCAATTTTTTACCTCAACTAAATCAGCAATGCAAATATCAATTTACAAAATTTCTAATCAAGAAATGCAAGTAAGGTGTGTACAAATAAATTACTCTGTAAAAACGTTTTTGTACACAAATATTTTTTAATTATCTTTTTAATTACAAGGTAAGAAATGACAATAAATTGTGTCATTATAAAACATTAAGATGTTTACAAGATACTGGCATAAAAATCATAATAATGATTTATAATAATCATTTTTGTTTCCAAAAACTCATAAATTGTTTCAATTTGATTGTAATTCATCAAAAAGTAATTTTCTTAATTATAGTGATACATACAGCTACTTTTCAGACAATTACTGAACCTGTCCTAGAGGTAATGTGGTACTGCACCGGAGAAAGTCAGGTCTTTGGTATTGGCGTAGTCTACTTAGTTCCAAACTTAATTTTTGTTTCGACAGTAAAGTTACAACTAGGTTTAATTACACACACAATACATATAACGACCTGAAGAAGATTACAATATACTTTTGTTTGAATCTTTGTACTAATATTTTAGATTGATTAATTACAAAAAGTAAAATGCAAGAAAAACAACAAGAAT
The DNA here is from genome assembly GCA_035578175.1 of Catonia carolina. Classification (NCBI taxonomy): domain Eukaryota; kingdom Metazoa; phylum Arthropoda; class Insecta; order Hemiptera; family Achilidae; genus Catonia; species Catonia carolina. The sequence goes on from JAQMRL010000002.1 coordinate 92,609,564, forward strand.
TCAAAAAACACCCACTAATACCTAATACCTAGGTATGAAATACCTAGTATGAAATTACAAAAAAAAATCAATACAAACCTAATAGCACGTATTCGAGGACCCATAAATATTTGGCTAAGAGCTTTTTCTACAGTCTGTATAGTAACAATTCCTGAAGAATCCACTAGTTCAGTAGATCTACGACAAATATCTAATGCTCTCCTCGCGTCACCTGATACTGCAGCTACTTTCCTAAAAAAAACAAATTTTTGTTAAAATTTATTCTTAATGATGTACTTATGTACTTTGATAGCTGGGGTTCAATTAACCACACCTTCCTGAAAATGGTTGGTCTGTGTCTGTACAAGACTACACCTCATTTATATGCCATACATATCACCCTCATCTTACTGGGTTACTTATTGTTCTTAAATTGAACAGATTGTAAGGTACACACAGTAGAGATTAAAAAAAGAACCAAGTCTTTTAAAAAGAGAAACATTAACAGTTGAAAGGCTTTGATTCAATGAATTCAAAAAGGATATATAAGTCAATTTACATGAACATTAACTTCCTGAAACTCATTACATAGATTATATTACAAACATATTCTAGTAATGAACAAACATTTAATTTATGATATAAATGAAATATTTCTTACCTTTCTTTTTGGTTGGACTTTAGTTTTGAAAAAAACTTACAATCGTTTCGAAGGTATCACCTTCTTCAGAGTATATTTTTTATACCTAATGTGTGTACGCTACAATCTGTTCAATTCAAAACAATAAGCAACCCCATGACCCAATAAGATGACGATGATGCGTATGACGTGTAAATGAGGTGTAGTCTTGCACAGACCCATGCCGACCATTCCTGAGAAAGTTTGATTACTTGAACCTCAACCAGTACACCGGTAACCACTGTCTAGTATTCAAATCTGTACACAAGTAACTACCTTTACTAGGACTTAAACCACGGAACCTTCATCTCTGAAAATCAGCTGTTAAACAGCTGACTCTCAAAATTTAAGAATTCATTTTTTTTTGACTATTAGGAAAATTCACAACTGTTCATAACAATGAGTGAATGAGATGATTATGAAATGCGATAAAATGTGTTTTAAGACTTAGAGGAGATCACCACTCAACAGTGGGTCCCAGTTGGAAACTTTCTGCGAACGGTTTAAATAATTGTGTGTATTATCAGACATTATTACAAAATGACGTCCCTACTCCATCGGTGGCGTTGATGCCTGCGAGGACTTCCGGGAAGGTATGGTAGGTATAGGTTGCGTACAACTTCAGTGCTATGATGAGATAATTTCTTATGGAATGATAAATGGTTGTTCCATTCAGTCATATCATTCATTCATTTATTTTCAATTTAATTTTTTAAATACTCTGAAGAAGGTAGTACCACTGAAACGATCTAAGTTGCTTTTTTAAACTAAAGTACAACCAAAAAGAAAGGCAAGAGATATTTCATTTATATAATAATTTACATAATATGATAACAAATTTTTTAAGGGTTTCCTATAGTTAACCACTTGTCTTGATCCATCCAATCCTCCTCTTCTCTCCATAGCATCTTCCACTTAATCTGTTAAGGACGGCCAGAGTCTGCCTCTCTTGTACCTTCCCACTCTCCTCCAATCCGTTACCTGCATTATCCACTGATTTTCTCACATCCATACCATATCAATCTCTCTACGTCAATGTAATTAAACACATCGTAACTGTCAGGGTGAAATAAATAAACAGATGGCAACTGCTGTGAGTGCAACTATACTAGTGGTCACCAACTGGCGAACCACAGTCTGCCAACTCACTTTTTGCACACAACTAAAATACCAACATCCTTAGTGGGTCACAGGCAGCGCCAGACTGAAGCAGGAGAGTGTAAGAGTCACTGACCACATAGTGGCAGGCGGATTGTACTGCATGTCATATGAAAACGTTCTTTATTTTTTTAATGACCCTAGTATATTAAAATAATATCAAAAAATAAAGTATTAATTAAATCATGTTTTTATGTTTTATTTACCTTGCAACTAGTTGTACTGCATCTGGATGAAATCTATTGTTACCAGAAAGTCGGTTCAAAACGATTTCTTGGAGTTGATGATGGGTGTAAGGTTGAAACATTAACCTGGTCAAACCCTGACAAACAAAATACATTGATTTATTGAAAACCCATAATTCTCTTCATTATTTAGAAGGTTTTGTTCAAAACCAAAAAAGAAACTGACTAAAAATATAATCCAACTTATAAATAAATTAACGTACAAAATTTGCTTTCCAGATTAAATTTGTAACAAAAATGTGCCTTACCATTCTACTAGTAATTTTTCCTTTTAAAGTGCGTTCAGGTAAATCCATGGTATTGGCAATAGTGAGGACGACAAGAGCAGAACCTTGTTTCGTAGGCCAATCTAGTATATTATAAACAACATCTTGTCTTCTATTGCATAGATAATCCAGCTGAAAAAATATAAAATGTTAATGAGATTTTTTTGTAAAAAAATATTTATGTTTAAATAATCAATAAGCAACTGGAAATACTTTATTTAACAGATTTAGATTGTATTTATAGATTTTTCACAAATTAGTAACTCTGAACATTGTAACTAATTTTATTTCTGTCCAGACTGCTTAAAAATCTAGAACCTCCCTTGAAATGTAGAAATCAGTTTACTAGTTTTGAGATACCTTGTCGTTTATAGAGAAGATGTTGAGTTCTTTCCTTATCTCGGTATTCATGAAACGATCTTCTCTATAAACGACAGGGTACCCCAGAACCGAATGCAGTGGATAGAGCTTGTAAACAGAATGCAGGAGGATAGGATACCTAAGCAGACACTGGGCTATAAGCCGGAGGGCGGGAGAGAATAAGGAGGCCCGAGAAAGAGATGGGCAGATTTGAGAGGTTCGAAACAGGCAGAGATGCCTAATCCTTGAAAGGCAGAAGAAGAAGAAGTTTAGTAGTATAGCAAAGAGATAAAATTTACAAGTAGGACTAACTACATTGTTACACTTTAAAGTTTAAAATGAAATCAGAAGGATATTTTAATTATATTTGGGAGGTAATTCCAGGTTATGCTCCACATGACAAATTTGCACAAGAAAACCTGAATTTAGTACATAATGAGGATAACCACATTTCCTCTCATTGGAGAACTGTTTATGATATATTCCTTAGTTTTATATAATTTTTTTTTTTTGTTCATTTAACATCGCATCAACTGACTAGATCATTAGCGACGACGTCGGGGTGGAACTTTATGCAATGTAGGATGAAATGATTTTTTGTAATGTAAGAAAATATGCCGTGCCTGAGTGGGATTCAAACCCAGGACCGCATGATGAGAGGCGAACACGTTACCAACTGCACCAATGCGGCCGGCAGTCTTATATAGGTAATTATTTTTTATGTTAGAGTGGTTTTTATCAATAATCAACAATGGACCCACCACCCCTATGACCCCACAAAAATAGGTTGAAACCTTCATTCCGCATTGGCTGAAGGATAATTTACCATATAGCAGCACCACTAACCCAAAGAGGCCAAGCCCAAACAAGTCGGTACGGTGTAAGCCACAAGGCATCCCACTTCTCTTAGTAACCATATCAGCCGGATTCCTCCGGCCTTGGTTGATAGGTGACCACTGAGTTCATCATGACACTACCTCCAAATGAGGGCTCCGCATGTCACTCCCAATATGCATGGTTGCATCAATTCATCCTGTAGAGACTGAGGTCATAACAGTAACGACTCCAGTAATGAAACTGGGAATCGGGTAGCGACACTCCCCTTTTTCAGAGGTATATCCTGTGTGGTCTGGGGTGTACCTGCATTCCTTACTAGTTTTCAATGGCTTTACGTCACATGGACTAGCTGCTGCCAATTACATTCAAAAATCTTGGATAAACTATACTTTCTTCATAAAATCTGACATACCTCATCTACAAGCAGTACTGTAGGCTTCTTAGCATTAAATGAAAATCTTCTGTCTAAACATCTTTGAGCTTGTTCAGGAGTTAAACGCTGACCTGACAGTGTCTGCCACATACGAGTGTATGCTTGACGAGGTTCAGTCAATCGTAAACCGTTTATTTCAACAAACTGTAAAAAAAAGAGATGTTATAAACAATATGTCATTGAATAATTATACTGAATACTCACTTGAAATCTGGACCAATATGTTTTAAAAGTATTGGTATGAGTTGATAAAGAACTATTCCATCTCCCTCTGAACAAATTCAATCAGCTACAACACTATTTTGTAGCAATAAAATGAAATACCGATATTATCATACTCTTAACATTATGCCCATATATAAATACTTCAGAGTAATTGTGATTTCTGATAAGATGGAACCAATCTCAAGTTACATGGGCACATGCACGGTGCACTAACACCACTTAATTGCCCAAAAAATTATCAGTTCTTATTTTCAGGTTTTTGTCTGAAGGCTGATTGTCATACACATTAAGGGTAATGCAGACGGTAAAGGGTAATAGATGAAGATAAGCGATGAACAATTACAAGACCTGACCAGGAATCAAACCTGGGGTTCCTGGTGTAGAAGCAGTAGACCGCTGACCACTAAACCAATTAGCAGATCAAAATTACATATACTGTTCTCTTATTTTTAAAGACTATTTTTTACCTATTATATTATTATTTTTACCAATAAAACAGATCAGCATTGCTTTACAATGCTCTTTCTAGCTACTGGTTTTGAAAAATATTCTTGGGGGTGTCTACACCCCTAGTCTGAGTGAACTATCACATACCTTTACATTTTACAACATATAATTAACGATGAACCTGTTTCTGAATGTCCAGAGATTATTGAAAAAAATCCTTGGTAAAATTTATTATTCTAAGAAACATAAATGTAACAGTTATTGTTATTCCAAAAAACATAAAACTAGAATATCAAATACGCCCTACAAATTGTATCAATAACATGAAGCCAACATAAAATTTAGAGCGAGTATCAAAATCGAAATGTATCTTAGAACCCAGTATGTCAGTAGTTTAAATCGTTGAGTCATATCAATTGACAGCTCAACAAAAATAAATACATTAATACTTTGAAGACTGCCAGTAAAATGGAACTCTAAATACATCAATGTGTTAAGTTTATTTCAGATGAAAATTGTTAATAAAATTCTACATTGATTTAATGGATAGTTTCTTGAAGTAATAAGAAATAATCCCCTTAAGTATATATATACAGGGATAACAAATTGATACTTACATCAAAATCAGGTACATCATCATCTTCTTTGGCTTCAAGTTGTAATTTCCTTATTACAGCATGAACAGTAGCAGTTTTGCCAGTACCAGGTACTCCACTAATGTACATGCACCTGTAAGAACAGGTTTTTTAAATAATAAAAAAACCTTGTTTGATGAACTACATTAAAACATTTATTTTAAAACTTTTAATAGCAGTTTTGTAAAAAGACCAAATGCAAAATACATTTAGCTTTCATAAACCTGTATGCCTCTTAAAGCTGGTTTAAATTTCTTCCTACTTTATTATTTTTTTATACTGAATTGTTTTGGTGAATCCATCACCATCAGAGTTTACAGGCCATACAGATTGAAACTAATTACCTATTAACCCTTAAGGGTTAATAGTACGGAACAGCTGGAGCCTTAAGGCTCCGGCTGTTCCGTAGCCTTAAGGCACTGTACGCTTTTCAAGAATATTTCTTTCTAATTGTTGTTCTTAAATCAGCTTTTGAATACATTTTGTTCTTAAAGTTATTCTTATTTTGTTTACGGCATATAAAAACAAATATTTTTATATGCCGCAATTTGATTTTATGTGAATGTTGTATTTGAATACAATTATGTCTTCAAAATACTGTATGTAAATTTCTGGTAAAATCAATAGTATCATCTGATTATTGTACCACTACCCTGTCTCACCTATCCCACCACATCAGTTATAGTGTTGTTGATTTTGTACCTCTTCTTAATGCATAAGCATAAAAAATAGTACATACTCGCACAAGTGCACTATCAAGCATTGACACATATTTTATAATTTCATATATGTTGAGAAGAAAATTGTTTACATTTATTCCAGAACAAAAATAATTCTTCAATGATCATTATTTATTTGAAGCATACTATATGGTGGTTTTTAAGAATGCGACCATGTGTGTGCCATCAGAGAGGAACAATTAGGATAAGACTAGTGGAGAGTGGGGATATATTTATATGTACCAAAAAGTCTCTATAGAAATGGATCTTACTATACTCTTTAAACACAACAACTGAAATATAAAATTTGTTTTTGTAAGTCTAAGGCCGTGATTATAGAAGAGAGGCAAGGAGCAATGAGAGTTGCTTGTAAAAATAAAAAATGGTACATACCCTCCAGCCAAGTCATCTATTTTTCGTAAAATGAAACCGTAGATGTTATTAAATTCTTTATCACGACAAGGTAATGATTGGGGCACAGTAGATGCTAGGAGCTGAGTTCGTGCTTCATCCAGTGACGAAGATGTATTCAATCCCTAAAAAATTTACAAAATATAGCATTAACACAAGTACTTGTAAAATATCTTAAAAAATATATTTATAATAGTATTTACTGATTCAGTGATGTAAACAAATCATGCTCTGGGACTTCATGATATTAATTCAAAAAGTCAAACTGCACTTAAAAATATTTGTAGAAAACATCAAAGACAGTACATTGAAACTTCAGAAAAATATTGTTCTTTACAATCTTATTTTATAAAAAAAAAGTTTATAATTTTATACACATTAAACTAGGACAGTCAAAATATTTTTATCTTTTCTTTGTCCATTGCAACCAGGAACCTTCCAAAGGGAGCATAAGTACGAGGGGGTACCCAAAAGTATCCGGAATAGCTCTGCTGTGGGCGGAGCTTGTGCAGTACAAATTCCCGCCACTAGGCTGCTTGTAGCGCTACTCATTGCCAGTTCAATGCCATTTTGTTCGTTGATCTAGCTTGTTCTGTTCTCGTGCAGTGATTGTTCTCGCTAGTGCTGTTTTGTGCTCGTGTCGTTTTTCATGATGGCAAGTTTTAATGAACAACGTGCGGCTGTGAAATTTTGCTTCTTGCTCGGTAAAAACGCCGCGGAAACAGTTGTAATGTTTAACACAGCTTACAAAGACGACGCTATTGGAAAAACCCAAGTGCACGAGTGGTTTTCGCGCTTTAAAAATGGCGACATGTCGATTGAGAACAAACCTCGTTCTGGACGACCGTCGACTTCCCGAACAGACGGAAATGTTGTGAAAGTGAAAGAAATTGTACGAACAGACCGACGACAGACCATTGACCAAATATCACAGGTTAGTGGGTTATCTTGGAGCTCAGTCCAACGCATTTTAACAGAAGACTTGACAATGAAAAGAGTCGCTGCCAAGTTTGTGCCTCGGGTTCTGACAGACACTCAAAAGGAACGTTGAATTGAAACGTGTAGTGATTTGAAACAACAGCTTGAAACTGATCCAGATTTCATGTCAAAGATCATTACGGGTGACGAGTCTTGGTGCTATGGGTACGACCCAGAAACCAAACAACAATCCAGTCAATGGAAGACTTCATTATCACCCCGACCAAAAAAAAGTCGTCAAGTCAGATCGAACATCAAAACAATGCTGATTTGTTTTTTTGATGTGAGGGGAATTGTCCATTCAGAGTTCGTTCCACCAGGCCAGACGGTAAATCGAGCTTTTTATCTTGAAGTGTTAAGAAGACTACGAAACAGCATTCGTCGTAAAAGACCTAATTTGTGGCAGACAGGGGACTGGTTTTTCCACCACGACAACGCGCCTGCACACACGGCAAACTCGGTTACCCAGTTTTTGGCGAAAAACGGCATGGTTTTGCTACCACACGCACCGTACTCACCCGATCTGGCTCCGTGTGATTTTTTCTTGTTCCCACGCATGAAAAGGGGCATGAAAGGTCTCCGATTTAACAACGTTGATGATGTCAAGAAAAAACCGACGGATGAGCTGGCAGCCATCACTGAAGAGGAGTACAAAAAATGTTTTGAACAGTGGAAGCACCGGTGGGACAAATGTATTAGTTGTAATGGAGAGTATTTTGAAGGGGATAAGGTTCTTTTGTAAAAAAATTAAAAATAAATAGTTTTAAAAAATAATTCCGGTTTCTTTTGGGTACCCCCTCGTATAAGCCATGTCAAGAGCTTATAGGTTAAGTACATCATCATCCTAAACAATACAAACTAGGCCTCCTGGTAAGTTCCATTTTCAAACTTAGTAGTCTGCGATTCCATGAAGAAGTTGAGGTGCCAATCTCTTCCAGGTCGTCCAATACCATGTTGTCTGGTTGGCTCGTAATTTAATACCTGGCTGGGTGTTCGATTAACTGGCATTCACAACAAATGACTATATCACTCTTGCCTGTATTTTCGAATAGTTGATATCACCGTGGCTCATTAAGTTCATACCCAATACCTTCATTTTGTTTGTATTTTTTTTTTTTTTTTGATTTAACATCTGACTTCTGCAATTACTGCTAATGCAGACGGCGAAGGATAAAATGATTTTTTTTGTAACGTATGAAAAAATGCCTAGCCTGAATGGAATTCGAACCCAAGACCGCATGATGAGAGGTAAGCTTGTTACCAACTACGCCAATGCAGCCGGCAAACTACTATTTAGCTCGACTACTATTTTGTTTGTAGTCCAGCAAATGATAACCCTTCTTTAGATTTAAAATCTTAATGCATATTATTTAAATTACATACTAACCAACTACTACATGCTTATTTAAGAGTACATCAATAACTGTTTCATTTTCTACTAATTACCCAATAGTAGTTTTCTTCAGATTGGTTCAGATATTTATTTCTTTTTAAGTAAAAATTGATTTAAAAAATTAGTATTTTTTCTTACTGGGAAGTGTCTCATCGATCAAGTAATTTTTCACATTGTTTAAAAATAAATATGAATTAATACAACTTTTTAAAGATTGTGGTTTAGTTATTGTTATCTCTAATGTGTGTATGTTGCAATCTGTTCAATTTAAAACAATAAGCAACCACATGACCCAATGAGATGTGTATGATAAATGAGGTGTAGTCTTGTACAGACCCAGGCTGACTATTCCTGAGAAAGTATGAGTAATTGAACCCCAACCATCAAAGTACACAGGTAACCACTGTCTAGTATTCAAATCCGTATAAAAGTAACTAACTACCTTTACTAGAATTTGAACTAAGAACCTTTGTCTCTGAAAATCAGCTGTTAAACAGTTGACACAGCGACTACTTTACCTCTAGACCAACCCGGTGGGTTTGAAATAATAGTAACACATAATTCATTAATATGAGCCAAAAGTAAACATTGGAAATCAGAGATCAGTAGACTGTTCTACTTAAATTTTTAAGATTTTACTGATATTTGATAACATCAAACAAAACTTACCACACTTAAAGAATAATTTCTTGTTATTAATGATTTTTCTGATGCTTTTGATGATTTCTTAGGTGAAGCTATTGTTCTTAATGTTGTGATGTCATTGTCTGAAATTTTCTCATCAGTTGTTTGTTTCTTCGGTTTCTTCTCAGATGATCTAAGAGGTACATGATTAAATTCTTTAATTTTATTATTAGGAGTGCTCTGATTTCTTATTTTGGTTAATGAACTTTCAGTTTTAGAAGCACTACCAATATTTTTGGCAGAAGGTACTGGTGAGGAAGGTGCAGAACATGAATCAGTATCAATGTCCACTATTCTTGTCCGTTTTGATCTTCTGGGAGAAGGTGTTTCTGCAGCATGTTTGTTAATACTTTTATTGCCAGCTGGAGATTCAAAATTAGAAATGTGATTTTTTTTCTTACTTTGTGGTGTATGTGGAGAACAGTTAGAATTCAAAGATTTTGCATTTTTACTCTTCAGTAGTGGAGTATGTCGATCTTCATACTTAAATAATCTTACACTTGCAACTTTATTTAATTTAGCATCAGACGAACCATTTACTTTTTCATCAATGCCCTTCTCAGGAGTATGCAATATGTCATAAATTTCTGCAGCACTCTTTATTAATTCTGGACTTGTTTTGTCTTTAACAGAATTAGATTCACTCAAATTACTACTTTTTAATGGACTCGAATCTTTTAACGGACTACTGATTGAAGAAGATAATTTTGAAACATTCGGTGTGGTATTTTTACTCAAAGAAATTTTCTTTTTATTTGTTTTTGGTGTAGATGGTGAAGAATTAATTTTCCCAGTTTTAAGAGGAGACCAACCACATTCACTGCTTTCTTGGCGCCATTTTGGAAGCTTTAGTTTTTCACGGCTTCTTAATCCTTTTGATGCATGATCCTCCTAAACAAAACAAGCATATCAAATTCACTTCAGTTATTGGTTTTACATTTAAAGACAAATGAAAAGAATATTACTTCTATCCAGTTTTAAAATTTCTGTATCCTTTTACCTCATTATAAAAATGGATATTATCAATAACAAAATTGAGTTTCATTTTCAAAAGTCCATTATAAGCCATTCTACAAGTAATACAATGTACACTTAACAGAAAATTAACCTCATTTCCTTTCTATCCTCAGCACTCTATTACACATGTAAAATCTGTAATATGATTGTACACGTAGCAGGTATTCCTCCAACACAGAAAAATTTCTAGTATTATAGGATGTTTCAACAAGGATGAACTCATTTACATATGACATGAATCCAGTACAAAAATATTAAATTATTGAAATATTTATTTAAATATTACAACATTCAAATTACAATGAAACGTACCATTATTATTTTCTCAACTTTACAATAGATGTTGAAAATGATTCCCTGAAACTCAAATGCAGGTCTGCACACATTTTGTAACAGTTTTAGCCAATTTTCGTAACATTTACTCATCAATGTTAGAAATCTCATGTTTGTCTTCAATTCATGAGAATTGTTTCTAAAAACAACACTTTTTAAATACCTCCACAAGAAAAAATCTGCTGGTGTAATATCTGGAGATTTGGGGATCTTGGAGGCCACAACCCTTTTGATATAAAACTATGGCCAAAAAGAATCCCATAACATGTCTAGCATGTCATCGGGAGTATGGTACGTTATGTTATCCTGCTGGAACCAACATTCTCGTTTGTGTAAATCTAACATTGCAATAAAGTAATGAATATATAACGATAAACCACACCATCTACAGATTCTTCAAAAAATAAAGGCTCTTATACACGACGCCGAGAGATGTGCTTTTGCAATCTTGTATACTTCTAGCTTCACAAAATTAATTTAACAAAGACCAGAATGTCAACTTATTCGGAACAATAGAATTGGGAAATGTTAACTGAAACTTATTTATCTAGCAGATTTTCAATAAGTAATAAATAAAATATTTTTGTTGGTAACTTTGTTTTTATTTTGCTTTCTTTTTTTGCAGTTATACGTGTTGTTGTTCAGTGATGGAGGGGATTCCCTGCCATGCATATAATGAAGGGTTAAACTGAAACAAATAATTTATCTAAATTTTCTTGACTTCTTTCAGTTACAACAGAAATTTTTTTAAAAAATTAAAAAGATAATTAAATATAACTTACGTTTTTAGAAGCATCTTGGCCAATAGTTTCTTTTCTTCTTTCTTTACAGTTAGGCTCATCTTCATCTATCTCACTGGTAGCCTTACGTTTTAATTTCAAGCGTAAAGGAGAATTCGTGGAACTGAAAGTTTGCATGAAATTCATCATTAGAAAAAAGATGCAGTTACAAAGAAATAGATAATGTAGATAACAGGAATATAAATCACTATTTCAAGATAAAAGAGGAAAATACATTGAATTCAAGCAATGACTGGTTTAAAAATTTTTATTTGAAAATCACACTAACACCAGATCAATAACAGCTATTTTACCAGAAGAAAAAGCTACTAAAATACCAAACTCCAATTATTAGCATAATTTTTTTATTTGTGTACTTAAGTTAAAGTTTTTTTGGCTTCAATAAACAGATTACTAATAAATAAAAAAATTAGATAGGGCCTACATCAACATTTACAAAAGATGGGAAACAAAATAATTTAACATTTTCAGATATAAAGTAGAACTTTGATAGTTCGACACTTTGTGGACTTGGAGATTGTCAAAGTATCAAAATGTCAAACTAACCACAGCATATGGCATAATATATATATATAGGAAGCATTAAAAACACGATTTACGTATGAAAATTGAGCAATTTTAATGAATACAAACAAACTGATGTGCTCTTCTGTACAATACTGTACTCAAGGACAAAAAAAGGGTATACGAATGAGAAAAAAGTGAAGGGGCTGACCTACCTGCAGTATCGCTACTTACCCACGTCATGTCGCTTAGCCATGAGCCATGTCGAAGTATACAGTGTCGAAGAAGCGAAGGTTTACTGTATAATATACTTTTATAATTTATTTAAAGTCTCAACAACTGCTTTGATATTAGTGACTAATATGGATCATAGTACAGAAATGGTGAGTTGTAACATGTTGTTATTCCAGAACCTAGCCAGCAACCAAACCTGGGAGCTTCTGCTTTGCAGTATGTAGTTCTGTCTACCGCTCTTAACACTGAGACATGTACGCAGCCCCAATACTTTTTATATTATAGATCTAACAAAAATGGTTTAATAATAAATAAATACGTAGGCTATTCATACGTGACTTGTTTATTAGTAAACAGAAATCTCAAAAACATTTTCATCATAGTAGCAATCATACAAATTTGAAGTAAATAGTCTACAACATGATGAAACTGGTTTTCCAACTAGCTGGACTGTTTCATCGTTATGATGCATTAAACTAGAATACACAAAAATACAACTAATAAAAGTTTACATAAAATTCACAGACACTCATATTCAAGGATTAATATTCAATAAATTTACCGAATAAAATTGTTAATTTATTCTATTAAAAGTAATTACGATCACCTCCATGGGCAAAAGTTTAATCATGTCAGATTACTGTAAACTAGTACGACGAAAATCAAAAATTCCAGTCAGGGTCTGGAAAATAATAAGTTAAACCCCATACTGTACCATAACCTGTAGTTATTAACGATAAATACGTTGAAGGAACCTAAAAAAAATTAAAAGAAACAAATAGATGGAGGCCATAAGGAAGGTAGTATAGGTGATACAGGATTTCCTGAATAAAGCACAAGAGAAATGAAGACATAAGGCACATAGTAGACAGAACAGAGACCAAAGAGTTGGTACGGTATGGGTATAGCCAAAGAATGGCAACAGATAGATGGCCCCAAAGAGCATTCCTTTTCAAAAAGTACAACAAGAAAAGGCTCCCTCAGAAAAAATGGAATCCAAGTTACTACAGCATGGCCTCAGAGAGAGTGCCCGAGAAGACAGAAGATTATGGGTTGATCACCATAAAATAATAAACATAAATAAATATTTATAAAAAATTACAAGAAATATTTGTAAAACAACCGATTTTAAATATCTTTGGTTTACTCAGTCCCATCATGATTTAAGTCATCATAACCATATATTTTATGATACAAATTAAAGCTGTAAAAATTTCTAATCCTAATCAAGAACTAAACCTTCAGTCTATCAGTCAAATATGTTGCAAAGGCTGTGATACATTTTTAGATTTATCAAGAGTTGCGTCAACTGCTTGGTAATAATGTCCCAATTTTAACAGTAATTTGAGTTGATTGCAGAGAAAATTTCATAGGCCCTAATTGACAACTTTACCTGGAAACTTCCACATTACGGCTGTATCTAGTATTCCATTTAATTACAAAGGCAGCTCTGCCTAGTTTATTAAAAATTTGATATTAAATCACATCGATTAAAAATAAAAAATTTAACCGAACCTAACATCAAAAAATTTCAACCTATCAGACGAATTAAAGTTTACACTAAAAACACCAAAGACCTTTTATCATTTAGATTGTACAATATAAGCAATTAAATCTTACCCATTAACTTTCACCGAATCCAACTGCAAGACCAGACTTCGTCTAGCTTTGTTTCCTGTTACTAGTCCATTTTTTGAATGATTATTAACGGTTTGGTTTCTTTGAGGTGACTGAATTTTATTTCGTGGTGATTTTGTAATAATCCATTCCCCAACTTTATCTGTTTTTGAATCATTTAGTGAATCATCAAAATCACTTAAATTTACTAAAACATCTTCTTCATCAAAATATACCTTGTTCCCAGGTGAATTAACACTTTTGTTAGTTTTGCTTTCATTTTTATTATCAAATTTTTTAGACTTTTTGGGTGAACTATGTTTTATATAAGTTATTTTTTCAGTTCCATTTACACTAGCACCACAATTATTTTCATCATCACTGTCGAATAACAATCCTGCAATTACAGCGTCATCTAATTTTTTGAATTCTTCACTTTTATTTTTATTGTCTACTTTACGTACTTCTTTTGCTTTTAGGTTATGTTGATCCGTGCCTACATCTTTCTTGTTAATTTTGACTGGACTATCTTGCAACACTGCTAATATTTCTTCAGCAGCTTTTAGGGTTTCATTGGTTATGCTTCGTTTATTTTGACGGTGATACACTTGATTGACATTACTACTCATTGAAAGCGGTTTTCTTTGCTCTGGTTTTATGTTCTGATCCATTACTTAATTAAATGTTCTGTAAAATATTAATCATAAATATTAATTTTATACAAAAATTTAATTATTTAAAAATATTTCTGAATTAATTAATATAAAAATTTCTGTTAACTTATAATCCAAAACCAAACCAACGTAATATTTATTCTTTCATTAGAAACACTTTGAAATTTCTGTCCACATTATCACTAATGTTTAAAACCTGTAAGTCAAAATTACTGATTACCGTTATTATGGTATCCATGCACAAGCAATATGAACAAATATTTCTACAGCTAAGCAGAGTAAACATATCATTGAACATTTTTTTTAATTATCCATAACTCAAAAATTTCTTATGAAAAGTTACTTTTTATTTACAAATCCTTTTACACTGAAATGTTTAAACATTTAAGCTGTTGAATGTTGAGATCAACAATTATAACGGCAAAATTAATCTGTGGCTTTCATAACAGGTTTATTTGTGTGATATACCTAACTACTAATTACTCAAACTGAATAAAGTTATTCTAGATAAACTTCAGTAGAAAACACCTTTACTGACTGATCTAATAAAATCATAATTACATAAACACCACTAAAAATTTAACTAAATGAACCAAATTTATTAACATAATCATTATGGCATTAGGTTTCATTCACTGGTTGTGTATAATAGGCCGAAAACTCAAGATTATTACTTTAGTTACATCACAATGTGTACTAAATTTTCATAAACACAAAAATATGATAGCAATAATTTTTTTACCCCTATTATTTTACATAAATTCAACCTTTAGCTGTTGAAAGATAAATTGAATTACAGGGCTTCAGCATTAGAATCGACGATTATGATTTATATAAACAAAAACTTACTAGTACAGGCCATAAGTCAGTTCTAACTATCGTCTAAAGCCATGAACAAAAGTAGTATACAGCGTACAGTAATTTTCAAAAAGAAAGATCGAAATATATATTCTAATAATTGTATTTTGTATTACTTAAAATAATTACTGATATCACAAGAAATTTAAGAATGCATTTAATTAAATTAGATGCTTGCCTATAACCTACAAAACACTAAAACTACTTGTCGCAGTCGCATTGCTCGTTCCCGCGAACCGCGTATAAACATCAAGTTAGGCAACAACTCGACAGTTGGAACTTCTAATAACCTTACATATTTACATAATTGACTCTGTTTTAAACTAGTTACGTCTATCTGCTTATCTGATTCTATTTACAATTAAAAAGCTACGTAAATTAATTTTATTATTTAAATACAAATTACGAAATTTATGATTTTTTTAAAACGGCTTATACAGTTTACAGCCAACGTATTAAGATGATGATTTACAAATCAAGCGACACAAAAATATCTTTCATATAATTATTACATTTACAAAAGTTTTAACTCATGAAATATAAGTTTTCCGATTATTTTTTTGTTACTATTGGCAGGGTCATAAGAATAACAAAATCTACAATAGTACGACGTTTCTACGTTGGTACACTGATGATAAATTCATGCCGCTGGATTTAAAACTCGTTAACTAACTTGATTGGCAACCACCAATATTATGATGAGAGATTTGGTGTGTTTTAAAACATATTAAAAATTTACAGACTAGAATCAAATGTAGGATCTTCCACTTTGCAATACATCTTAGTTTTATTTCTTTTTAATGGAGGAGGCCAAAAAAATAGGTTTCATACAGTGTACTATTCTAGTAATTTATTTCCTCGGTTTATGTCGCACAACTGCTGTCAACTTGAACAGAAGAGTTCACAGGTTTCTCTTCCAAAATTTGATTTACTTGTCTCTTTTTAAACATTACCATAGTTTTTTTTTTAATATATGAGAAGAGTCACTTTTGAGAGATTCATAAAACTGATCACTAATCAGTTAGTGATTTTTGGTGGTAAGATGGTAATTTGAGAAAAAATAATGTACAGGGAAACTAGAATACTCATAATGGTAAACAACCATTACATAGGCTTTTTGTAATACAGTCAGATCTATCGAATCTAAACCTCCATAATACTCTCTAAATTGAATATTTTTTTTTTACTTTATCCGCTTGAAAAATTCTCTTTAAATTAAATGACATCCTTTATTCAAAAAAATTGAGAGTTTCGTGGTCATGTGTACTCTATGAAAACATTTTTGAAGTATTATTAATTTACAAAGAATTTACATAATGTACCCAGTTCCTAATAAAGCTAGTGTCATTTTAACCAATAATGATATCACTGCCTCAGTGCTTCTTTCTTAATGAAAGATGATAGTGCTACTGTTGGTGTACAATATTTGCAGACTATATTTTTAACTTTTCATTATGCCATAAACAACTGACAGAACTTATTTTGAGACAGTAAATTTTTTATAGCACAATCTTCTTCTTCATCTTCTCCTATTCAAGGATTAGGTTCCAGGACCTGTTCCAGTATCCACCCAACCACACCTTCCAATTGGGTTTTAACTTTTGGCTAGTCTAAATATCCTACGTCGAGACATTTTTTGAAGATGTTCAGTCCATTTCCAGCAGTACTTCATAGCTGTTTTCTTAAGAGACATCTAATTTCTCATCATATATCCTTATTTTAGAATTAATCCAGTCTTCTACAAACCTTAACACTTCTCGAAAAGTGCATCTCTACTGACTGGATGGAATTCTCATACATCTTCTTCCATAACACATAGCAAGACCTCATTGCCACATATCACTTTTGAGACAGCAACTGCCTTATAGAAGAATTTCATCAGTACCTATGTTACGTTAGGCCTGTTCTTTCAAATGAAGATGTATCGTAACACATATTCTCATAAATCTTTGTACTTTTGTGGTACATATTGATCCTCTTTATGTGACACATCTAAAAATGATAAATAGGCAAAATGACTGACCTGATTCAGAATTACTCCATCAACTAACATCTTTGTCCTGATTAGATATTTCCCTCTAAAGACCATCACTTTTGTTTTGGTACCGGAAATTATCAGATTAAACTGGTTTCATAATAAATATTGTTGTTGTTTAGGTCATCAGCTGAGAGGCTGGTTTGAAACTCTAGAGTCTTTACTAAGTAAAACGATGAGGAGGTGGTTTACATTTGCCTTCCTCACTGAGAGAAAAAATGAATTAATTAATCATATACCAATAAATTTGAATTCGGTTTACCCCTAAACCCAAATTAGTATGTTTATCAGCATGCCAGGCTCTCCAAAGAGCACCTACTTTCCATCCTGCAAATGACACCTTCACTTCATTCACCACAGGGTCTGGCTGTGTAATGAAATGTATTACTCTTGGAGGAGATAACTCTTAATAGTGTCTTTTGCACCTCTACCTCAACTGTTCTTAAATGCTTTAGTCATAATAATAGCTGACCATGTGATAAATGACAGAACTATTTTTTAGCCCTGGAACTAGCAGATCAAGTGCAAATAATGCAACACTCCACCAGCCTCTTATGAGCAATCAAAATACATTTATATGCAACCACATTTTGATCCTAGGTTTGCACTTTATAAAACCATGTTGTCTCATATTACAAACTCATGTCACAAAATTCATGAAGTTATTGACTAAATTGAATGTACAACAATTACAGCTTGTTAAATTTATTTTATGAGAGGTACTCTCACAGAAAACTAAAAGCAAGAAGAGCTGACATGGAGAGAGTCTATGAATCTGGATGTAATTGTGGACTTCTTGAGTTTTTTAACATTATAGAATAAATTAACTGTCTGTTTACTATTGGATAATAAGTAGATCCAATTACAGGTTACTGAATGACAAATCACAACAAGTCAATGTCAGAACAGTAATCTTTTGTGTAATTGTTTTGAATGGGTCTCATCAATGAATCATCAATTCACCTGCTCTTAAAGATTGCATTACTTGATTTGTTTGTGTATCATCAAAAAAGGTCTGTTGGGTGTTTTCCTTGTAGTCTTCTGAATGTTTAAATGTTATCCAGGGATTTTCTGTCAAAAAGTTGGGGCGGTTTTCTTATTTGGTGTGATATATTGAACATAATTTTTATATTTTGTCTTTTACAGTTGGTATGTTTAAATCAAGAGGCACAATCTTACACTTGTAACAAAAATGAGGCATCTAAGATGTCTTTTCTGTGCTCCTATATGGTGTAGAGTACTGGACCTTGGATACAGCCATCACAAGGAAACTGGAGGCATTTGAGATGTGGCTGTACATATGAATGTTAAGGGACCCATGGACTGCTTGGACGCCAAATACAGAGGTTCTCATGAGAATGAAGAAACGTAAGGAAGTCCATCAAGTGCTCAAGCTCCGATATTTTGGACATACCATGCGAAATGACTCATGATATTCATTATTACAAGCTATTCTGTGGGGAAATGTACGGGAAACGAAGACCTGGCAGAAGAAGGGTGTTGTGGCGTCAAAATCACAAAAACTTTGTTTGGAAAAAGCTCAAAAGAGCTATTTCACAGTGCAACGTACAACGTGAGAATTGGTATGATGGTTGCCAACATTCGATGGATTCGAATGGATAGGCACCTGAAGAAGAAGATATTTATATTTGTGCATAATTCTGTTATAGATATAGTTATCATGGTGATTGTTAAAGTGTTCTGAGAATTTTGGTGAAAATTACTTTGTATAATAGAATTTTATTAGATAGTGAAGCTTCTACTTCTTACCAAGCATCCAGTAAAGTTGTTTGTAAGTAAAGCAGAAAATTTGGCAATTTGGAAAAAGCAGAAAATTTTTCTAAAGCATTTGGTGTGTGAAACATTCGCACACATTTCTCTTGCCAATGTATAAGGGTATCAATTTTTATGGGCAGTATATTGTTTAAAATAACTAATTGCTACTGATGAAGTAAGATAAATGAATAACGTTCAAACAATAGTTTTAGGTTAAAAAAACAACTTTTATTATCTGAATCTTAACCAAATACGTTACTTAGTAAATTCAGAATGAAGTAGCTTGACCTACTTTTATAAAAAATATTTAATCATGTTACAAAAAATGTCCATTTTGAAAACTCATTTTTTGCCGATTTCAATGAGAAAAATTTGAAAAATTACTGATCAACGTTGAACAGCTCTATAGAAAAAAATATGCTTGAAATAAAACTTGTAGAAGTTTTAATTTTCTATAACTTCAATTATTTACACTTTTGTCCTAAAATACATATTAAGGCTGTAGTAATCTTTAAAAACACACAGACTAATCACTAAAAACCTTTTTTGGGAGGGGGAGGTTCAGAAGACCTGGAAACTTGTATTTTTGGTAAAAAATCTATGTTAAAACTGATAAAAATACATAACTTCCCTTACCTATATTTCATATACGGCGAGAGAAAGTAATAGAAATATAATGGAGTGTTTGGCCAACTTACTACTCGTATGTTACCAGATAACTTATGTATGTATCCTCCTCATCATCATCATATCTAGGTATTCTGTAAATCTAAACAAAGTGATTGCATTGATACAAATGAAAATTGAGAACTACCAAGTTGCTAGACTATAAACCCTGATACAAAAATTTGGTTTACAAAGCTCATACAAATTCCTGAAGTTGAAGAGTGGGCCAGGAGTGGCTGCAGTCTGTTTCAAACATGTTTTTATATCGCAATGTTTACACTCCCAATAACTGGTTTAGTTAAATATTAATTACACTTCTTAAATTCCGTTTAATATACATATTTTTAAAATTTTAACGTTCAGAGTTCTTCGTTATGCAATGGAGAATAAACTGCGAGATAAATGTTGTCTTAAATGTAACTGCCAAGTAGCCTATACAGTGCCTAATTGCATGATTGACAAATTCAATATAGTTTTGTAGTTATCCATATTGCCTACGTTAGCATTTTGAAGGAGTCAACATTCTTTCACAATTCGCGTAATTTATGCGTGATCGCAAAAGGGCTTAGTTTTAATAGTTCTGACAAGGAACTCGATTTAACTTACTTAAATTTTAAAACTTATAATTATAAGCATTTGATCCCTTAACCTTTTAATATTTAAATTATCAACATTATCTTAGAACACAATCTGCATTAAATTTTCTTTAAGGATTACCCGGATTTTTTATATTTTGGCAATACACCAGTTTTTGACTGTACGTGATTTACGTTTAAATGGACTCGATTATTAATTTCGTGAATCTCCGGGTTTGTAGTCATGGTCTTCGAATTACTCATAAGTCTCATTTCACTCGCATATTAAAAAATAGCATAAAACACTTTACATAATTTTATATTTTTTATAGTATGTACATGAAAGACATTCTTTTTTAAAATATCGTGTTTATACAGGGTGTTTTTGAAGGATAGTTTAAACTTCGGTAACTCATTTTAAAGCTGAAAATAAGAAAAAAGCCCTAATAAACATATGTTCGAAAACGCTTTGTAAGCGAAAGATATTGGCCGGGTTTCAGTTTCTACGGATAAATTAAGACTATAAAATTCAGGGAATGTAAATTAAAGGGTAACGTCAAACGTTTCTTATGGGTTTTGATGTGAAACATCGAATAAAACAGGTCCCAGATCTATACCTCCTGTAGTTTTTGGAATATTTAAGGTAAAACAGAAAAATCTGGGCCTAAAAATACGTTTCTATAGGTTAGAAGTACAATAACTTTGTTAAACGGCTTATAAATGCCTAAAAGTTAGAGTCAAAACTTGTAGAGAATTTAATTATCATAAAACTTATTTTAAGTCAAGAAAAAACAATTACATGATTTAAATATTCGTCGTTATTTAAAACGAACAAAAGGTTAACTTGCACTAAAAACTTCTGTCTAATGGTCAGATACTACACTGGATCATCATGGATTAATTGAATGGCAGTATTGTTGGCAAAAGTGACTGCTGTAATGTTTATGTTAATTGGTTTATCACCATTTCATAAACAGTACAGGAAGGGATCAAGAACACTACAGGTAAAACTTAATACAGAAAATTTTCAGTATTCTAGGAAAATAATGAATTAATGAATGAACTTTTTTATATAATATTTTAAACAAAAATAATCAGACATTATAATTGATTAATAAAAAATCAATTACATATTTTCCATATGTTCTAAAAAAACAATTATCAATTTCTATGCTTAGATAATCATGAGGACCAAAAATTTACATTATAATTCGATAATTGTATGTCTTTTCTAATCATCCCATTGTTACTAGACAATTGAAACAAGTATGTAATTAATTGTTTTTTAAATTTATGACTTAAATTTATTTGTGAATATATTAAACAAACAAAAATTAGAAACAATAAAACTCGTGTGTATAAAATGATCATTCAAATCCTATTATCCGTTGGAACAATGAACGATAAATGATTGCAATTTTACAGCAAATGATAAATAAAAAAAATGCTGATTTTTATTTTCCAAAACAAACACGTGCAATGTGTGGTTACGTCATCAAGGAAGACAATAATGTTTTATTAATTTTACAACCGGTATAAAGTTCAATATATTGTAATATATTTTTTAATATGATGGCCTTATTCATATTGCATTGTGAAACAAAAGATTCTCAGGTGAATCATTGCTATCGAAACTCGAACAATGTCCAATCCGTATTTACTTTTTAACGGTTATATGAAAATGAAAAAAATATCCGTTCCCATATAGATAAAATTTGATAGACCTTTGAAACAGTTAATCTATAATATATAGGTAAGACAATAAAAAAAAATGTAACATACACTTTTGTCACTGCTGTGTCCGAGGAGGTTCGAAATTGTTCAACAAATTATTATCCTTTAATTCATTTTGAAATAAGTAAGTAACGTTATTTTGTGTTATGATTAATATTTATCAACATATTTGTTAACGTTAATACAATTGATATTTTCTTTATTAATATGTCTTATACATATTTTCTATGTTTTATATTTTTCATTCATATAAATTAAAATTGTAAAAGTTAACTCAGTAGTGAATGGTCTGGCGTTATTTCTTTCTCTTGCCCATATGAATATATAGGAAGGAAGGTATTGTTTTCATGTCGATTTTAAGAAATCGAGTTTTCACCGGATCTACATGTTTTTAGGCCCCCTGAACCCAAAAAAACATGTTTTAGCGATTGGTGTGTGTGTGTGTGTGTGCGTGCGTGTGTGTGTGTGTGTGTGTGTGTGTGTACAGAATATCTCAAAAACGGAACATCGTTCGAACTTGAAACTTGAAACTTAAGTTACATGCCACTTACTACCGTAAGTTTTTAGTGAAAATCTTCGTAAAAATTTCATGAAAATCCGTTCTGTAGTTTTTGAAATTAGCTTGCAAAAATAAACACGCTTTGTCTTTATAATATTAGTATAGATAAATACACTTTTACACTTTGCCGCGTAAAAGTAGTCAAATAAACTATCTTTGGAACCCACGGACCTCCCAGACACACAGATTCTGTTATCGTGGGTTCAGACACTTACTTTGTGTTTTTAAATTTTTTAAAATGACTAGTTCGCTTAATTTTTATACTTATCAGTGTTAAATTAAAAATCTTATATGACGAAAGTAATTGACGCAAAAAACAATTGAATTAATTATTTTAAATGACGACAATGTTTCATACAAAAGGAATATTTTAAAATGAAATGTTTGCAGATATTGTGTTACTAAGCTAAGGAGAGCCAATCAATTTAAACTTATGGCTTTATGAAAACAAAAATATTGTTAATAATGTTTATTAATAGGAATCAATTTGCTGACATATTTCCGGTTCATTGGTTATTTTCATTTATATGTTAATATCTATAACATCCGGGAGCTAATAATAAAAACTAAAACAAATATTGGTCTAATTTTCCTTTAATATTTTCTTCTTGTAATTAGTTACATAGTTGAAAATATTTAATTCTTAAGATTATTGGTCATTCTTTTATAATTAAAAGTTCAACCAGACATAATGGGACTGAATCCGGTCCAGATTTAATTAATTGTATTATGCATTGCTGCCTACAATTACTAATAGATACATTATTTTACAATTACGAGTAAAAATGAGCAAATGGTGACGTAAGTATACAAATAACAACATGAATGACACGAGTAAGCAAACCACCACCGAAGGAGCTTCTATGTTTCTTCTGATTCAATTTTGAATTTAGGGTTTGTATTCAGAATTTTATCATCTGATTTTATCATTTTTTACGGAACAATAAGTCTCTTTTTCAAGTTCTCTTTAACCTTCGTGAAGGATTGTCCGGTTAATCTAGTGCCCTACCTACTTAATCTACTGATTAGTTTTCGTTTTCATATTTTGCTAATTTCTTATGGAAACGTTAATAGTAGCTATTGTTTTAGTGTCGAATACATGAGGAACTTGTACATCATTATAAAATAATAGTCTCCTTTCTTACGTATCGAGGGGAGTCTGTTCTAATTGAACTTATTCTGGACTGACTGGACTGTAATTGAGGTGTATTACACAGTTAGGTGGAACCGTAAATGTTCAGAATGAAACATAATATTCTGTCCAGATCGATTTCAGATAGTAATTATTTGTCAGATATAGTATATGATTTTAATAGTATCGCAACAGAATATTTTATAATAGTTTGAAAATTCTACTTTTTGTCTTATTTATAAATATGGTTTAAAGTTCGCGTCGACCTTGCATTTGATTTATGCTAATTACATAAATTTTACAATTTAGATAAAGAAGAATTTCTATTATCTTTGATTAAGTAATTTATATTAATTTTATCATTAAAGTTTGTTATAGTGTCTGTATTCCTTCTGTGAATTATGCAATTGATCCAAAAAATTGAACAAAACCTTTACTGATATTAAAATACTTTTTTTATGTAATTTAATTTCTTTAGAATTTATTTTTTTGAATAATTTTAAACGTCTAATTAGTGGTACTCTATTATGATCTAATAACTTTCATTTGAATACAAAATAAATTTATTAATCTAATTATAAACTTCAAAATAACTCAGAAAAGTGAAATTTGACTAATTCGTTCGTTTGGTGTTGAAATCAAAAATTACAGCAGTAACCTTTCGATTTCTTGCGCCTATGGGTGGAAGTGACATAAAAGGAATGATAAAGAAATCAATTTTATTTATTTATTTATACCATCCCAAAAAGCTAAATGTTTTGTGATTTTCTTAAACTCATTTCTAACGAAACTCCTTCGAGGCTAGTTATAAAAAATATAAACTTTCAGATTAAAAATAGCTCAAAAAAGTATGAAAACTTAACACACTTAGTGGTTTTGTGATTTTACGACAAGGCCAACCTACTTACAATTTATAATACACTCAATAAAATGTATTTGAAAATACTTTAACAATTTTATTGTATTGTTCTTTTTGTCGTGCCTATCCTTTTCAGGTACTGGCGATCATCATGGCTGTTTTTACCTTATTTGTCGCAATCTGGAACAATTCCGTGGAACTTTTACCGAACTAGATCCTCAAATTGGTGAGCCAGGAAATTCTTCTTCTATCAGAAATCCTTTTTCCCTCTGTCTTCCCGTGCAGAATGCGCTACAATAGATCATATCTTTTTTTATTTCTTTTAATATGACCGAGGTACGGCAGCTTAATGCACTTAACAATGTTGACCAATTCCAGACCCTTGCTCATTCTCAACAAAATTTCAACATCAGTGACTTTCTGCGTAAACAAAATTCTCAATATTCTCCTGTACAACCATTGTTATGATTAGCGATAGATATTTAGATCTTATTGATAAATAATACTTGCCAATACATTTTAATGTGACGTTTACAAGCAGGGGTATTTAATCGTATATATGAAAAGATATCTAGGGCCCTTAAACGAAATACTTTAAAAAACCGACGATAAAGTTCTATACATCAATGGTTGTCCCTGTAGGTCTTCATGATAGCAATACGTGGCTTTTTCATTCAAGAATATTAACCGAGTGTAGGTAGCAGAGAAGGGCTTTTCATGTAGAGCCTTCAGTGTTTCAAAAGATTATCTGAACATTTCTGACATAAGAAACAGACTCTGTGTGTTTAGTTTAAATTCAAGAATAGCTACACATCGCGCCAAAATTGGTTTGAATATGTCTATACATTTTTTTTAAATTACCATATTGCGTGACTTAAAGACTTGCGTGGGATAGATTAAAAAAAATTTCACAGTATTCCCAGACGAATCAGTCTTTAATTTATCAACAAAAAAAAATGTATAAACTTGATTATTTTTATGAAGACTTGTTGGATAATATATCTACAAAATTTGTAATAAATTAATTCAGTCCGATAAATTTATTACTTAGTCTCTAAACGTGACCTGAGGTTTTGCCAATGTAAATTTCTTCACACGGGATAATAAAAATCGTTTAACACACGTAACATGTTTATTACTGATTTTTTTTTTTTTTTCATATAACTTTTTATTTAATGCATAATCTGTTATAAATAACAATAAATGCAACTTATCAATTAGACACAACTCATGAAAAAATTACAACCCACTGGTGTAATTGACAAATTATATAACATGAAAACATTTCATACTGTTCTTAATTAATATTTACAATAAAAATTTTATAGTGATTTTTAAATAAATAAACAAAAAAATATATAAAATAAAAAATAACCAAAACTTCCTTTAAAACGAAAAACAAATAAGAAGTAATAAATAATAAGCACATGATTCCGAATATATGTACACCTAACTTTTCCGAAAATAATTCGAAACGTTCATTCAGTAATTTACAACATTCACACTCAAACACGACAGTCATCTACAAAACACTAACATTATATTATTTACAACTTTAAAATCACACTATCAGAATCGCCCTGGGAGATCCAGTACTGTAGCACGTTTTAGCCTATTGACATCATTACTGTTGTCTAAGAGATTCAGTGCTAAGTGATTTACGTGGTTGTTTAGACGTTCGATGTATTTACAACTGAAACTTCGTATTTCTTCTCGTACCGTCTGCACATCCATATCACGATGTATATCGGCATTGGTAATATACCACTGTGCATTCAGTATGATCCGCAGAACTTTTGATTGAAACCGTTGCAGAATCTCGATGTTTGAAGTTGATGCTGTCCCCCATAACTGAATTCCGTAGGTCCAAATCGGCTTCAGCATGGATTTGTACAAAAGTAGTTTGTTGTCAATCGAAAGCTGAGAACGCCTACCAACGAGCCAATACATCTTCCTAAAAGTTAAATCCAGCTGTTTCCTTTTCATCTGAATTTGTTTGCGCCAAGTCAGACCTCTATCTAAGTACATTCCTAAATACTTTACATCTTTTGCCTGTGGAATATCCTTGCCATTCAGTTGGACAGGAGAACAAGTTGCCCTTCTGGTAGTAAACGTTACATGCGTAGATTTGCCCTCGTTCACCTTGATCTTCCACTTTGTCAGCCAGACTTCCAGCTCACTTAGATACATCTGCACTCTGCGTGACGCAATAGTTGGGTCTGCATCACATGACATTATTGCTGTATCGTCAGCAAAGGTGGCAATGGTTACATTTTCAAGAACAGGCAAATCAGCTGTGAACAGAACATATAAAATTGGTCCCAGAACGCTTCCTTGAGGAACACCAGCCTTGATCTCTTTCAAACCCGTTAAGTAATTTCCAACCCGGACTTGAAATAACCGTTTATCAAGATACGAAACCAGAACACTGTACAGATTCTCCGGAAACACAGCTTTTAATTTATGGAGTAGACCAGGATGCCAGACTCTATCAAATGCTTGAACAACGTCTAACAGCACAGCCGAACAGTACTTCTTTTCCTCTAAACATTCACGGATTACGCTTGTCAATCGATGCACCTGCTCTATTGTACTATGCTGCTGCCGAAATCCAAACTGATGATCCGGAATAAGATGACGATCTTCTATAACTAGTTTCAACCGCTTTAGACATATTCTTTCAAAAACCTTTGACAT
Organism: Catonia carolina; assembly: GCA_035578175.1. NCBI lineage: Eukaryota > Metazoa > Arthropoda > Insecta > Hemiptera > Achilidae > Catonia > Catonia carolina. The sequence continues at coordinate 92,637,083 of JAQMRL010000002.1, forward strand.
CACCGGGAGTAGACTAATAGGACGATACGAGGAGACCTCATTTTCTGATTTACCTGGCTTCAATATCATAATAATCTTTGCTACTTTCCACTGGCTAGGAAAATATCCTAAGCGGAACACAGCATTAATTATCATAGTAAGCATTACCAGGGCTTTTCTCGGTAATTCCTGCAACATCCTCCCTGTAATGAGATCGTACCCTGGAGCTTTCTGAGGATGCAATTCAGAAATCGCACGCTTAACATCACGAACTGAAACCCGTTCCAAACGGTGTTGTCGCTGCTGCAGATCCATTACTACCGACCTTAAAATTTCTGCTTCCTGTGCCGGGTCACATTGTACATCATGGGGCTGAAAACGCTGCTCCAAATGGTCTGCAAATAGAAGCGCCTTGTCACCATCACTTCTAGCCCAGTCATTGTTCTCCATCTTTAACGGTGGAATAGGCCGGCAAGGCTGTTTAAATCTTTTAGTCGCCTTCCACAGGGAGTAATCTGTATCAGCCGTGGGACTTAGATTCTGAATATAATCATTAAACGTTTCTTCTTTTACATTCAGGATCATCTCCTTTAGTTCACGTGCAGCTCTGTTGAAGTTGGTTCTATCCTGTGGGTGACGAGAATACTGCCATAAACGTCTTAATCGGCGTTTCTCAACAATCATTTCATTAATCGCTGTAGGATAATCCAATTATTACTGATTATTAATTATTACTGATTGTGTTATAAAATTTTGACTATTATATAAATATATGTAGTAGCCTACTAAATTAGGCTATTACCATCATTAATACGAATAATAAGGTATTTTTTAAACTATACTATCGTAAGAGCTACTATGTTTAAATACATGCAATATTAAAAATAAAAATTCAAATTTTATTTGTTGCAATATGAGACGTACATTTTAATAATCAGTCAATCAAAATATCTACTCATATTTAGCAATATGGCTTGTAAAAAAAAGTTGTTTAATTACAATATGTCGCGAGGAATAAAACAGTAACAATTTCTTTTTAATAGGTACAAAAAACTATATTAGTATTTTTATCAGTACAAACAACATCACAAGGAAAACTACAATTCAGTTTATTTAGCTTTTTTTATACCTTAAATGTCGCATCGACATCTTGGTTATTAGCGACTACTTTGGGTTGAGAAAGGTGAGTTTGTACTTGTAGTAATTTTCAAACCCTGGCCGGTAATCGAACCCATGACCTCCTCTTTGGAGAGTAGCAAGCTAACTAGACCACGGAAGCTGCCAAAAAATAATTTTTTTTAAACAATTACCGTTGTTATATCATTTTCCAAAAATCTGATAAAAATGTTATCGCAATATAATCAGTAAATTATACTAACTAAATTAATTTTTGTTTATGGTATGAAACTTGGGCAGTGACACAACAGGATGATTATGTTTTTTAGTGTATTTGAGAGAAAAGTGTTGAGGAGAACACTGTTAAGAAGTCTGGTTTGTGGCATTGAAGGCATAACACTGAATTGTAGGTCTATTGTGTGTGTAAGTATATGTGGGGACCGATGTACATTTATTTGCATCGACTAAGATGGGTGGGACACATGGTTTGTGCAAACAATGCCTACCTTCAAAAATATTTATGATAGCTGAAATATGAAGTGAGATATGAAGGAGGGGTAGGTCCGGGACCAAATGTAGGTTTGATGTGGTCACACAGGACGCGGCGGCAGTAGAATTTGGAAACTGGAGGAGTGTAGCGCTGAATAGAAATGTTTGGAGGCTTAAACCGAAAAAGGCCAGAACTAGCATTTAGTAAAGCCAACCGAGAAGAATAAACAAACCCAAAAATTGTTATTGACTCACTCATCACTAATTTTCTGACTTTCCGATAACAAAGAGAGCTGAAATTTAGCACGTTATTTTCTTAGAGCGTTGAACCGAAAAATCAATGCATTTACTTTTAAATCACTAGCATCTAAGGGGTATAAAGGAGTTGAATACCCTTAAGTAATACATTCTATTTATATAACTCCCCAAAGAGCTACAGTTCTAAAAATGAGTACTTTCTACGTGATATTACTAAGGACACAGGCACGTATTTTGGTTCGAGTGGGGCTGAATCTGGAGATTTTTTGTTTCACATCTGACTGTTAAGTTTATACAGTATTTTTATCCAGGAACTTCCAGCTAGTAAAGAGTAATCGATAAATACAACGATAAAAAATTTCAGATCTGACCGGGAATCAAACCCGGCGCATATTAGTCTAATATGAAATTAACATTTTCCGTTCGGAGGAGAACTGAAGCCCCTCAAGCCCCCTCCTACGGGCCTGAAACGAGAAGTAAAACATTGGAATTTTGATAACTATCTCTAAATCAGTAAAAATAGCGTAACTACTCTGAAACATTAATAGTTTATTAATTTATTTTCTTAGAAAGAAAAATCACAAGTCCTGACTAAAGTCTGAAAACATCTATGAAGTGTGTAAAATGACTAGTCCTGAAAATCTGCTTGTACATTGTGCAAGTGATATTGAAAAGTAAACTGTGGTGAAACCAGGATAATCGGGAATGTACTACTAGTTACTAGTAGTACTAACTTATATTATTTTAAGAGGAATTGAATTGAAAAAAGACTTCTGAAGTTAACACGCCCACGCGCAGCGCGGGTGCAATTGCTGTATCTAATATAAAGTAATACACGTGATTCATTTTTTATTAGTCGATGATTATGATATAATAACGGTTTTTTTAATTTGTTTCAACTATAATTTATTGAAAAATATTGGAATAGAATAAAAAGAAATTATAAAATTTAGTACAAAAAATATAAGATTAGAAAAAATACGAAATGAAATATATTGAATACGTATAATAAATACGTCATAAAATCGTAGGTAACATCATGGTTGTCACAACCATAACCTAAAACAAAAAAATATGTGTAAACTTTTTTTAGAAATCCTTGACCCAAAGTTATCGTTTGGACTGCGTCAAAAACAACTGTTATTGAGATTATAATAAAGTGTGCAATATACGTTTTATTTCAAATAAATTACTGACTGTACCATATAAATAAATAAACACAATAACAGAATCCTTTCTCTAATATTACAGTTACAAAGATATCTTTTCTGTTAATTTTATTTCAAATTCCTTATAAGTGGAAGTTTCACTTTCAAAAAGTGAGTTTCCTAGTAACCAGTCTTTTTTAAACTATCTTAAACACTTGGTCGTACGGGAAAATTTGGGATGTTGAACAATGTGTTTCCAGAGGATTCTCAAGAATGAAACAGACGTAGCGTTTTGCTATAAAAACTTCTTTTTATTAGTTAATTTGGTATTGTACGAGCAGATTTTGGTTTATTCTTTTTGCGATTTCCTACGGCTTACGTTTGTAATAAAAATTTACATGAAAGCTTCAAAATTCCATTTATGAAATGCTTTATCGAAAGTTTACTGCCCACGGTTTTACAACAAATAATTGTTGTTTTTACAACAACTTCAATAATAATCCTTTTAATTTCAGACATATCTCTCATAAATATTCTAGATGTGAGAAGGCTGTAGAACAGTGGAGTAGGGATGTTTTGTAGGTTTAATTATATCATACACTCACGTCAAGACTCGCAACACAATCATGTACTCAGTACTCAGTCATATCAAAACTCAACTCCTGCAACTGTCTGCAAAATAGATTGCCAAATTCAAGAATTTAATCCGATAGGAACTGATTTCTTTATTGATGAATTCAAGTCATATTTGTTTTTGTTGGTTTAAGCGTTAACTAAATCAGTTAGTGGTTGCACAAAATTTAATAGTTTCAAATTTAAAATTAAGGACTAAAATAAGAAGTTTTTTAGATAGCAGGTCTAAAACAGGTGATCGAGTATTAGCGATACTAAAGCAAAACTAGTTCATCTACCGTTCTATTTCATTCGGATTGAAAGAAACCGTCTTCCTCTAAGTATGTATTTAACGTTTGCTAATGTCATAAACCCTAAGATTGTTCTAGCTTTTCTTATGCATTTGTTTACAAAAAGTATTCAAAATATTGATGCTGGTACAGCTCAGTGAGGCTGTGAAATAAATCTGGTCTAGCGTATAAAGGTTAATTCTTGGCTAGGGTTCAGACATTTTAAAAACGTTAAAACTCATACCATTTCTGTTCCACAAACCAAGATAATGTACAAGGAAATTTTACGTTATGGCTCTTTTGTATATCAATTGTAATACAGACGGTCAAATATGACAGAAATAATGAAGAAATCTGAAGAAGATCTGTCGGGATCAAACTGGAGAACCTTTGACAATCATCAAGCCGTTGATGAGATTTTAAATAAATTTAAAAACCAATTAGAATTCATTAGTTTCCCTCCAAAACTCTCTCAGAAAAAATACTTTACTGATAATTCTCTACAGCGACTTTATTTCTTCATATTTAATGTGCATTGCGTTAATAACTTAAATTAAGAAAAAAGAAAACAGAGTGAGAATCGAAGCAACAGATAGTAAAAAAAAATATTTGAGATATTAAATTTTCAACGGGTATTTAAAATACATTTTAATAGTTTTAAATGACATTTTTTTCAACCAAACGTAAAAATAACATTTTTGTAGGCCTACTCATGAAATACAATTCAGAATTTTAAAGATAAAAATCTGTGTCGCAATCAATTAATTTTTGTTGGGGACGAAGTACAAATGTCCAACATAAGAATAATATTGTTTTATTTTCCGTTTAAACAACACGTTTACATTATCAATCGTGTCCGGGTTGATAAATAAATGTCCCATTAATATGATTTATATAAAAATCGGATATTAAATTTTAAACAATAAATTCAGTAGGCCTAACTAATATTATACCGTTTATGTTTTTGATTAATTTTTTTAAGTTTAAGTGCACAATATAAGTGTAGTGTACCTATTGTGTCATAATAAATTAAGTACCGGGTTCTGTTGAGCATCTCTGTAGTAATATTGTCAATAGTAGTTAAAATAAAATTACTCATTAGTCTTAAAACTAGATCGTAATGTACAATCATTTATACAAAACAAAACCTTAAATAAAATACATAATAGTCTTCCTGTTTTACCATCAGATGCAAAATAATAAACATATTTAAATAAAATTGTGATGACTTTAATGGAGCAGTAGTAGCGTGCTAGACTGCATTGGGAAATTATACAGGTTTAATTCCCAACTACGGGCAGTCAATTTTCCGCATGGTTTCTTAAAATCCGCCCTACAATTTGTTATATAATACCTATAATGATGGTAAGTTAGATCCTAATACCTTGATAATTGATATGTTTTCTTCTTTTTAGGCTCTCAATCTAAAAGATTACTCCCGCCAAGAAATAATTTGCAAACCTGCCGTATTTATGACGTTTGTACTTATAATATTGTAATATTAATTAGTTATATATTATATTAGTTGTAATTTTGGTATAGTAATCATCCATAAAAGAGCTACGGAAATTCCAGAGAGAGGGAGAGAGGAGAGAGAGAGAGTAATTAAAAATATCCTATTTTCATTAATGCCACAGTATTACATTTCGGTTTTATTTTTACTCATTGGTTAAAAAAATCATGTGGTTAAATAGTGAATATTTTATTGCAGTTGCACTGTACAAAATCGTACAAAAATACTAAAAAATATTTCCGCCGGATACATCAGACTGGACCCTGTTCCAGTAGGGTCCGTTTATCGAGGAATAGGGTACTGTATTAGGTAAGTTTCTTCCGGAAACTACTTACACTACTCTACTATCATCATCAGACATCAATCATGAAATAATTACCGATTGCCTACCGGATTTGACTTCAGATAAACTCAAACGACGCAGGGCATTAAGAAAAAATGAACTTGTTTAGGTTTTTTTAAATAAATAATTAATTTTGTCGATGGCCCAACCAGCATCATAATGATTACATATTAAAAATATAAAAATAAAAATTATTTGCTTCTTATATCGGTATTCTGCGCAATAAAACACTAGTTCTACTGTAGTAGAACACAGACTAATATGTTTAGACTCTTGGCAGATAATTGGAAACAGAAAACTATTGTATAAATGTAAAATTTGAAACGAAGTTGGTGGTAAGTGTAAAGAATCTTCTCCATATTATGGTGTATATGCCAAATCCATTCCAAAGTCAAGGATCTTTTGTAGGATACTGCAAACATTACCTTGAGGCAAAGTTGAATGAGGAATAATAAATAAATAGACAAGCTGAAGATGAACTACATGAGCACGTGTTCATCACGTGCTAACCAGAACTTTGCATTCATATTCGTCTACGTGTAACGTATGACTATGATGTTCAATTAAATTAAAATTTAAAAATAATCATTCATTTATTATTATACACTGTTGATAATAATATTAAATTGAATTTTAATTAAAAGTATTAGTCTATTTATGCTTTGTGCTTTCTCTAGAACAAAATGGATTATGAACTTTTACGGACTCATCATGATTTGTCTTTTCATTTTTTATCAGTTTCACTTTATTCTAGCTAACTCGTAATTTTTATTTAATTATTCTTTGTTTAGAAATCAACTATAACTTTATAATTTTCTGAGAATATTAAATTGATATAAATCATTAAATATTATACAATATTTTATAAAAGAAAAAGAATTTAATGAATTATGAACTGAACGTTCATCTTCAAAAAAAATTGAAAGTAATTGACCGAAAAATTTAAGAGTCATTTTTAATATCATTTAAACGACGGTGAAAATTCTTTGTATAGTACAAAATATAAATAAAAACTGTGTATAGAAGTTCAAAAATATTTGACCCAAAATATTTATATTAGAATGAAAGATAATTAAATTAGTCATATTTATTTGGAATACTCATTTACTACTGTAGTCTACGTAATTATTATAATAAAAATTTACACACATTTCTTTGTTTTTTATCAACACAACCTTACCGACCTTCATTTAAATTGATCATTCTAGGAATTTTTAAATACGAGAACATGTTAGGAATGTTTTGTCTTATTATTATTTTTTAAATTATGTTGTAATAGGTACGTGAAAACAGAAATTACAATTCGGAATTTGCCAATAGATAACTTGTGATAACGGGAGAGGAATAACTAAATGAGTTCACCTTTTCCATTATTGCGATTTTCCAGCTGATTAGACTACGGATTACAGCTGAGTAGTACGGATTTCCCATATTTTTTGTTCAGCAAATCAGTCAGCGGAACACCTTGATAAGTCATAATTATGATATGAGCAATTGAAAAAACCATGTACAAAGGATTAACTTGGCAAGTTCGTGTAAAACGGCAAGTTGATTACAAGTTCTTTAAAAGTAGGGTATTCCTAGTGTTATGTTGGCTAACCCGCTTACACCTGATTTACTCTGACATCAACTATGCGTAATAATAAAAGTAATGGTTTTTTGAATTAAATAGTCAAGTTAAATGCTTATGTAGTTAATTTATTTCATAAATAAAAAAAATTATAACACAAAATAACATAAAAAACCAATGTCCACAATTTTATTACAAAAAATTACCGTAGAGATATAATCAACAAATTTCAAAATAAACAACAGAAATGCACAGTTAACACATGCGTATATCGTCAATGAATCACGAAGTTTAGAACTACTCCATTAATTATGACTTATAGACTTTTACAGTTTAAAAACACTTCCTGGAAAAAAATGAAAATGAAACGTATCGAGTTCTTCCCGTGTGGTTTTTATGTAGGCCTACGAGTATAAACAAGTGTGTCATACCGCAGGAGTTTAAAGTTAACTTCTCGTCTTACGAGTGTTTTCTTAGTTTTCGATGATATTATGCTGTTCTTATTCAAGAATTATTCAAGAAGATTATCCAAGAAGAATTATTATTCAAAAAAATTTCCAGCTATTCATCTGGAAATTGTCAGCTGTTGGCAGATTCCTTTTTAGACTTAGGGATAATTCTTTCATTTTCAGTCGTAGAAAACGAAGATATCACTACCGAGCTCGTGTTGCGAGTCCTTACCATAACCAATGCTACCCAAAAATTTCAAATCGTACCCTGCCTGTTCGGTGAACTCATTTTCAAAATCTGCACTAAAAAAATTTATAGTGAAATAATTTTTTACGTTTTCTAACGTTTAGTTCATCAAATTTACTCTCTTCTATGTTGTATTTGGAACCTTTATTGACATGTAATTTTTGTGAGTTTCCAAAACGTGTGAAAACCACAGGGGAATAACTTAAACAGTCCACCTTTTCCATTTTTTGATATTTTCCAGCTGATTAGTAGCCGTTGTTTATATTGGAGCCATTGTTTACGGCGTTTGATTTCCTAATATGTTCCTGCCTGCCATTTTGGTTTACTGACTTCGTCTTTTTGTTACATGTAATAATCCTAACTATTTTTTTTTGTGAATTTGCTCTTCTGTTACCATAAATATTTTATTTCTTTAACTATAGTAGTCTAACCAACTGCATTATATTTTAAACTTCAAAGTTACGCATCCAAAACTTAGTGCAACCCGTCTGACGCTAGCAATTGCGCCTGCACTTAGCGCAGGCGCAATATCTAGTATTTGTTAATTAAAGATTTACTAATAAACAATGTGATCGTTTGTACAACTTTCTGTAGAAGGAAATTTTATTTATAAATAAAAAAATTACATATTTAAAACATTCTTAAATGCAATTATTAATAATTAAATGTCTAATAAAAAAAATTAAAAGAAAATTTATGGTAAAATAAAAAACAAATGTTAAATAACAAAATTGCGTGGTAAAAATTATTAAAAAATAAATTTTATTAATTTATTAATAATGTACGTGGATAAAACGTCCCACTACAAACAATTTCAAGGTATTGAACAAATTGCGGCCAAGGAAAAACAGCTTACGCTAATCCAGCTTTTAAGTTAAGGAAAATAAATTATTATTCGCTTCTTGTTATTTTGTTAGTTTCTGGTGTTATTTGTATCGGGAATCTTATTATATTCAATTCCCGACGGTTACTTACAGTAAAAGTTAAATTAGAGATAAATTATAAAAAATTTTGTAAGTAACTTGAATGTAAAGCGGATTAAATAGGCCTACATCAAGTGTCCTTAAATTCATGAGTAATGAAACTTATTCAACGGATGCATTCTATACAATACTATAATGAAGTATACTATACAGTACTGATTCCGCGAAGCTTGGTAATACTTAGGGGTCAATGTCATCTGTGGTCTCGAGTCAACAGAATACTGACGCATATTTTCAAGGCAACCCAGTTCATACAAACGATAACAATAAGATCTGTACTTCTGTGTTTTTTTTTTTTTTAGTTTATATTTCTCTTCATCGAATCTTCAAACTAAAATATATTTAATTTCCTGGTTGCATATATTAGTAAATGTTAACACTCGTTCTACAAGTGGCGTTAATTTTGTTCGATATATTCGAAGTTTGGTAGGTAAATAATTAACTCCCAAAGTGTTCACATTTTACTAATCTCATTCGTTTTATTTTGTTAGTATAGAGCAATAAATATGCAGTACGGAAATTTACTGTCAATTTTTCTTAATCTTCTCTCTGTTCAATGTAATAAATGACTCAATATGGAATGAACCGATTTTAATCCTGGTTTACAGAATATCATTAATTACCGCTTTACTAAACGTTGAAGAAAGAATATTTTGTACAAACGTTGTAGGATCTTAATTATTTTTAAACTCTGTTATATGTGTATTTTCACGTACGAGTGTATATTGATTTTAAGCCGGGAATTTCAGTTCAAACCAATGATGACGCGAATCTTCAATTCAATTTACTATTTAATCTCTCAGGTTCGATCTCCGGTTAGGGTCTGAAATTATTATAGGGTAAAACCCACTGATTCACCATAACTCATATTACTCGCTAATAACCAAAGCAGTTCATTCGACTTTAAGTAAACAAAGAAGTTAAAGAATTTTTTATTATTTTAAACTTTTTGTAATCTAAATGGGCCAAAAGGCTGTAAATGAAAGGAACCAATTTTTCGAAGGATTGCAGAGACCCTTTCAAATTTTTCCAGATATACCTACCTCTTTTAATATTGCCTTCACGTAATAACTAAAGAAGGTTTAATAAAATATTAAAGAAAATATTCCTTCGTTTCGGAAGATTCAACTACTGCAACAGCAGAAGGAACAATAACCGGCCGAGACAAAGGAGAAAAAGATCTCAGCACAGGCGGCCCCAAGCAGTACAGGAAGGTTTTGCGTCAACAAAAGGCATCAAGATCCGGGTCGTTTTCAACTTGTTCCTTGTGTTGTGATTTTAGTAATTTACATTCTCTGTAAAGATATCTTGCTATCATATATAATCACTTAAAAAACGGCTAACCCTTTGGTGTATTGGTCAGCGCAATTGGTTTCTATGACAGGTTCAAGGCAGTTCAAATCCGGCCTGGTCATTTCTTCATCTTCATATCCCCTCATGTCATTACGCACAAGATAAGGGTTACGTAAGTAATAAAAAAAAAGTTGAGTGATGGTACTACAAGCAATTTAATCGGCTACATGAAGTAAAGTGATTTGCTACCACCATATACCTAATAGACTTTGAACTTTAAATAGTTGTTTTCATATTACCCAAAGAAGAATTACTCCACGTTAAAATAGCATAAAGAACACGAGTCAGAATTAGATTATGATGTTCCACTGTCAGTATTTTTTTATAATTTTATCTGGTATACTTTTAAATGCAAATACATTATTAGTTTGTATTTTACTACAGATAATATTTCTGTCACGTGGTAGGTAATCTCTCTTATCCCAGAAAACTTGTTCGATTTTAATATAATTTTTTGTTGCACTGTGGGGTTCAACGGTTGCTGTAATCCGTGTTATTATTAAAACTACTGATAAGAACACATGAACCAGCAATTCTTTGTTTTATTTTTTATTTAGATATCGGAGTCCATATTCTTAGTGTCGACAAAGAGAAAAATCTAACGTAAAAGCTAAACAAATCTTTAAAAATGTTTAGTAATTCACCATAAACAATTAAAAATCAATAAAAATTAAATCCTTAATTATATTGCAAAGACGTGTTGAAACATCACAATTTGGGTTTGTTTACCTACTGTGACAAGGTGTGCCATTGTTTCATCTACTTTTTTGTCCCAATGTGTGTACGTTGCAATTTGTTCAGTTCAGAACTATTTGCAACCTCATGACCCAATGAGATGAGGACGATGTGTATGACGTGTTAATGAGGTGTAGTCTCGTACAAACCCTGCCCGAAAATTCTTGAGAAAGCGTGGTTAATTTAACCCCAACTATCAAAATACAACGGTAAGCGCTGTCTAGTATTCAATACTTACAAAAGTAGACTACCTTTACTAGGATTTAAACCAGGAACCGTCATCCCCGAAAATCAGATGTTAAACAGCTGACTCGCGACGACGACCAATTCTAAACCAACCCAATGGGTTTACATTTACTTAAACACAATTTGTATGAATAAGAATTTAAAAAATTAATTTTATATATACCAACGGGTTGATCTAGTGGTAAAGTTGACGCCGCGAGTCAGATGTTTGACAACTGATGTAAGAAAACGAAGGTTTCGTGGTTCAAATTATTGAAGGTAGTTACTTTTATGCGGATTTGAAAACTAGACAGTGGTTACCGGTGTACTTTAATGTTTCAGGTCCAATTTACCATAATCTCTCGGAAATGGTTGGTCTGAGTCTGTAAAACACTACACCTCACTTAAACGTCATACATATGATCATCCTCATTGGTCATGGGGTTGCTTTTTGTTTTAAATTGAACAGATTGCAACGTGCACATAATATTAGGGTTTAAACAATGGTAAGATACTCAGTAAAGATTGTTTAGCCTCCTCCGTACAGTAGTGGTAGCGCGTTAGCCTACCACGTGGAGGTCTCGGGTTCGATTTCCGGCCAAGGTCTGGAAATTTTCAAAAGTTAAAATCCACCGTTACATATTACACCGTAGTCGCTAATGACCGAGCAATAGATGCGACTTTAAATACACTAAAAAACGATAGGTTATTTAAAAAAATATATAATAGATAGTTGTTTAAATCTAATTTTAGAAAACCGATGTCAATTTCCAATGGGCATTCAAACAGTAATACGAAATGAAGAATTAAAAAATAACAAGACAATACACATTGGTGTATTGCATAATGCAAATTATACAAAAATGCAAAAAAGTAAACGATTATTTTTGTAGATAATTTACATTAAATCCAATGAGCACTAACAATTTGATTATTTATTTCTGTATTAATGACTGAGTAAAGTGAAATTACACAATTAATTTGATCATGGTGTTCATAAAAATTTGTAAATTTGTTTATGAGTGAATTTGTTTACTTTATGTATTTAGAGTTGCCTAGTTTGTTATTATGTTAAGTTATAGTAATAAAAATTCCAGTATATTTTAAAAAAGTAATTATTTTTTGTAACAAACTTGTTTTTCTCGTCCAGAATATTCTACTACCAAACCAAAACTAAAAGAAATTTTTGAACACATGCTGTTCATGTTAGGATTTTATTACTTTTGTAATTTTTTAATGATAATAATCAAACTACATTTATGATGTTATGTTTACAATAAAATAAGTAATATTTGAACCATGATTATATTTCAGGAAATATATATAATAAATGACATTATGGGCCTGTTTAAAATAAAATTCAACATTTTTAACAACGTACGTTGAAGGTTATTGATTATTATTCAAATAACAAATAATACACGACTTTATTTATATTTATTTGCACAGTTGAATAACATGTTTGTTTATCTTCGGCGAATTTTTTTAATATTATTTTTTATTATTAAATTTTAAATGTTCTAAATGAATGTATAAATACTAGGCTATATTTAAATTTAACATCAATTTAACCTACAGATTTGTCCCCGCAAATATCATAAGTTTTATCAAGAGTATCAATCAAAATATTTTTTAATCTTCAAAATTTTAGTGACTTTATTTTTACTTTTTCTTGCACTGTAGGAAATCGATTTTTCACCGGAAATATACCTTTTCAGCTCCTCCTTTTTTTTAGCTTTTATTTGCTGTCGGGAACTATACTTTATTGACAACCACCCAATTCGATCGCTGCTTTTTGCAGTATTTTTTGACGTTATTCGGCATGATTTTTTGAACAGAGACCCCCCCAGTGGAGTTTGTTCAGAAATGGTTGTCGGCTGGTCACCATACAAAAACGCTTGCCCAACCGGTGTTGCTTAACAAATAATAGCGACTTTTTACTAGCTGACTGACTGGGCTGGCCCGAAGGCCAGCTAAGCTCCCCTTAGCCCAAAATTATGTTTGTACTGATTGCTCTGTGTATGTAGGCCTACATTGTAAATGACGTGTGAACAAAACTCAGAAACTGATAATCGTACGAAGTTTAAATTTGAAACTTAAGTTCGGTGAGACCCGGTCTTATCCTTGCATAAATATATATATTTATTCAAGGATTACAGCCCCAGCCAGATCTCGCTTCCTAAGCACCACCTCTCTTTGTCTCGCCACTCACTATCGGGAAGCCGCGCAAAGACATTGCCTCCTGCACACCATCTAGCCACCACTTCCGGCTTACCCCTCCTTCTTCTACCGGCTGGCGTCCACTCTCATACCTTCTTTGGCTACCTACCATCCTCCATCCTCTGAAAATGGTCAAACCCATAGAGTAAGTAAGAATAAAGGGAACTGAGATTGGCCAAATGCAACACTGTTTGTCGTCTGCTAGTGTTACTGGGTTACGATGATAGAGTGTGTGTTGGCGTCGCTTTAAAATTTGGAATCTAGGCGTCATACTGAGCAAGCATGGGGAGAGCAATTCGTACGTTAATAGCTTCGTAATGGCGTATGAGACCACGGTTGTTTGGAGACTATATTTTATTTACAATAAATTTTATTTAGTAAAAAAGTGTTTTCTTCGCAGAGGTATAGGGAACGTCATTTCTTCTGTTTTCCAAGAGACGAAAACCTGTAAGTATTAATATTATGATAAGTAAAAATACGTGTAGGCCAAAATACACCTTGTTTGTTTGTAGGTTAACAGTTAAAGCACATTTACTACTAGCGAATTAGTAAATAATGAAATATATGAATTGCCTATTTTAATTATTGTACATATTTTCTAGTGATTAAGTTTGCCTGGTATAATAATTAGGTTATTAATTAAATTATTAATAACTAATACTTAATTAGTATTAGGTTATTAATAATTAGGTTTGGGATATAGGTTAGGTCATGTGCCATTTTACTGGTTAGATTTCTTTTTAATTGATGTGATGTGAAACTACTATAACTATTATTACATCAGGCAAACTTAAGCACCAGATTTATGTAATAAATAATAATTTAAAAGTAGAATTCAATTTATACATTTAATGTTTAATCAATCCGTTAACGGTTAACCTAAACACATACAAGATTTATTTTGGCCTATACGTATTTACTAATCATATTAATACTTACAGGTTTTTCGCTTTCGGAAAACAGAAGAAATCACGTTCCCTAACCCTCTGCGAATAAAAACACTTCTTTAAGTAACAATATTTCATTTCATTAATAATTATAACTAATCTCAACCCACTGTTTCATGACCACCGTAATCGCCAATAACCAAACTGTCGATGCGACTTTAAAAAAAATTAGTTACCAAAAATTTCAATTATAAAACAAAAAGTAAAATGAAATAAAAAATAAATATTGTATAGGATAATAGGCCAAAATTCAAAATCTCCCTCGTATGCGCTACTAGCGCATTCTACAGGCGTGGATCAAAAAGATAGTAGCAGACGAAAAACGTTAAAACACTTTATAACATGGGAGTTCCTCCTCTATTCTTACTTACTCTATGGTCAAACCATTTTAATTGCTTCCGGCGTATGGTATTCATGATATTCCTTGAATGCCAATTCTCCTATTTCGGAATTCAGAATTCGATCGATGCTCGACGCACCACAGCTCCATCTCCAGAAATCCATTTCCGCCGCTTCTAGGCGATCCTTCTGATATTTTCATCAAAATCAGTCAACCGGAAGTATTATTTTTATTTGTGCCATTATTCAGCTTGTAAAATTTTCAAAAACAGCTCTTACGGTTTTGATTAAAATTACTTCGTTCACTACATATTTTTTACTCTGTAAGACGGGGTAGGCGGTACGTCTGGGTAAATTTGTGGGGGGCCGTGATTTTTCGGTGGAAAATTATTTATTTTAAGATTGCAGCCTTAATATGCAATTTAGGGTAAAAAGTATATGGTTAAAATAATAGAAAATGAAGAAAAACTTATAACTTTTATTTTAAGCGAATTTATCTACAGTACTAGTTTAGCGTCAATTAGTGATTTTCCAAAAAAAATATTTTTCTCATTAAAATCTAAAGCCCAACAGAGGTTGATTTTCATTTAGCGTCATCCATTCGAGGTTAAAATTAGGTTATGTTTTTTATTATAATACATTAGCAGCAGAAAGTCATTTGAGTGTTTCACATGAGACCTTTACATTGGAAAGAGAAAATCGTGTGTTTCATAAAAGATTATTTATAAATTTTCCATTGCTTACATTTTTTAAAGTAGTAAGAATAGGTTGTATTAGTCGCTACAAAGATCCATTTTATTCATAAATCATGATTTAGGCCAACATTAATTATTATTAGAGGGGGCAGAATATAATATGACCTTGCCTTACTACTTAAAAACTAAACTTAAACTACTACAGTGAATCCAAAGGTTCATAACTGTCAACAAATCAATGTTATATATTCATCATCAAAAACATAAGGTTATCTGTCCTGAGGCAGGTCTCTTGCCCCATCTTTATCAACAACTCGTTCTGTTTTCCCCCAGTCTTAATTTCTTAATAGCTCATACCCCTTTTTAAATCGTTTGTAAAGTATAGTTTTAAAAGAATCCTCTCTCATTATGTGTCGAAGTCAATTAGATTTCCTCCAATGAATCGTCACGTCAATTTCTCTTTACTTCCACTCTTCTTAGACCTACTATTTCTTTAATCCCCTTGTCAGTCCATATATGAATTCATCTAACGATCTCCATGACCACACTTTAAAAGTCTCTAGACTTTGTCTTTAATTTCCTCAACGGCTCTTTTTAAAAAACTGGTACAACACAATTCATGATTTTGCAATTGCTCAAAAAACGGCTCTTGCGGTTTGGCTCTTACAGTTTTTCATCGGTTGTAATTTTGTAGGGTTCGTTTGATTATTTAGAACTAAAAAAAGATTAAGTACTTTTTTAAATTTATTTTACCCATCGTTAAATGTTTTTGAGTTTATTCAGATTTGAACCTTCCAGTCTGCCATTCTGAATTGTGAGCTAAATAATTAATACCTGGTAATGAGTAATATTAATAGTAGATAACAGTGAGCTAAATAATTGATTATATTAAGCCAGAATGTCAACGGCGAAATAAAATAGCAAAGATAAAATGTCAGTAATCAATGTTGGCCCGTCCAATGAATGCATTTCCTTAATAAACAAAACACAACTTGCGTTGTGTAACAAATGTTGTTTTGTATCATAAATTTTTTTTTCTGCAACCGAATCCAAGTGTTTAAGCACAATATTTCTTTCGCAGTGATATTTAAAAAGTCTTTTTATCTAAATACATTAATTTTTTGTTTTCTCTTTTTAAATGTCAACTTTGAGCAGTTGCTGGTTAATGATGCATTTTTGTACATTCAAAATTTCCCAAATATTTTTTTGAATTCTTAAAATTTAGCTAAAGGGTCATTAATTTTGTCGCACCTGTATCAAACTAAAATGTGAAACTTATAAATCAGTAAAGTGAAATAAGCACAATATTTCAACTAAACTTAAATAAGCTGAAGCAATTTACACAGAATAGATTTTCCTATTATCTAAATTTTTTCCTACTCAACCGTTGATACTTGATATATAAATTTTACTTCTCTGTTTATTTCTTACAAAATCGCTTCCCTTTCATAGTACCAGCAGTTCTCCAGCCGGCCACCATAAACTACCTGAAAATATTCTGAAATTTTTTTATTCTCTAAAAATTTTCTTCAACTTTCGTAGATATTAATTATTACTTTGTTTGTAATAACACTAGTAAACAAAATAAAAGCGCCATATTTTCAAAAATGTAGATGTTATTGTGAATTGTTGACTAACCTACATAATTTATGTGTCTTGTTTAATTGGCAGTAACACACAACGTCCACAAAGAAAGTTCTCAATTAAATTTATAACAATATTTACAAGATATGGATATAATTTATTAATATGATAATTCAAAATATTAAAAATATTTTTTTAACGTCATTGCATTATTAAAACAATTAAGAAATTTAGTAAATACAATAATATTTCGCTAATTATTTTTTCGAATAGACTGCAAAATACTGAAACTCCACCATATTAATAATTTATACAATAAATCCTGAACAAGGAAGATAAGAAGCGTCTCACTGTGCATAATTTTCTTCACATGTTCAATTGTAACAAGTCAAAGAATTAATTAGCTAAAGTATTAATAATTAGCAATGCTTGTGTCAAAATAAAGAAAATAATAGATATTTTATTTTTACACAATTATAGAAGCATTACTTTTTTGTTCCTGCTGTCAAATTTTCGTTTTCTTCTTTGCCTTTGCCGGGTCTCTTCATTTTAACCTTTCTTGTACTTCAGATGGACATCTCAAAAATTAGGATCGTCCTTTCGTAAAAGAAGAACGAATTTATTGTGATTGGAATTTGTTATTTGGAAAAGAGACTATCATAAAAATAAATTATAATAATGAGTTCAAGACGTTGTTAGAGTGTGTGTCATACCATTGTGAGCTTCAACGTCTAGTATTACTAACAGCTTCACCTCGCTCCTGGTCGCCGCGTATACATATAAGTAAAAGTAAAGTGAGGTTATGTCATACAGAAAGTGGTCAATGTGTTGTTTAGGTCATCAGTCGAAAGGCTGGTTTCAACCTGTAGAGGTTTTACTAAGTAAAACGAGGAGAGAGGTGGTTTACTATTGCCTTCCTCACTGAGTGAAAAAGTACGCTTATCAGCATGCCGGGCCCTCTGAAAAGCACATATTTTTCACTCTGCAAATGACACCGTCACTTCATTCACCACAGGGTCTGGCTGTATGATGAAATTCATTACTTTCAGAGGAGATAACTCAGATTAGTGTCTTTTACAGCTCTGCCTCTTCTGTTCTTAAGTAATTCAGTCATTCAGCTGACTGACCATGTGATAAGAAACGGAACTAATTATACTAGCCCTGAAACTAACAGATTGAGCGTAAATAATTTGACATTCCACCTGTCTGTTATGGGTAGAAGTGGTCAATGTTAACTAGAAAATGAACTGAAAATCCAAACAAAACTATAATGTATCAGTAACTTATCAAATAATATAAATGTAAACTGTCGTTGTAACGTGCTCGTGTGCTTGTGTGAGTGAAGTAATCTTACAAATAGCACATGAAGAATGGATTCGGCAATACTGTGGTTAACTCTATCGAACTTCACGCTCACAGCGATATAATTCATATTCTAAAACAATTAAATGTTGTATTACGAATGAATGAGTTATTTTTTTCTGTATAAGAGAAGTAAATCTCTGTAATAAAAGATGCTTAAAGGTATTTATCATATTACCTACTGTCAACTACAAAGATTTTTTCCCAGTCATTTTAGTATGTTTTATTTACAGTAACGAAATGTCATAAAAATCTAATCCTTCATAACATTATTTTAGATGAATAAGCATAATATTAATATTCGTGTAGCTTGGTTTTTGCATTGTAGGGGTTGTTGCTGTTTAGGTAATCAGCCGAAAGGCTGGTTTGAACCTCTAGAGGCTTTACTAAGTAAAACGAGCAGTTAGGTGGTTCACCATTTCCTTTCTCACCTAATGGAAAAGTATGCTTATTAGTATGCCAGATGCTGTGAAAAGCATCTACTTCCATCCTGCAAATGACACCTTTGCTTCATTCACCACAGGGTTTGGCTGTACTACTCTCAGAAATTGTAGGAGTAATAGTTCAGAAATTCAATATTCGCCAGCCTATCTTGATGACAACGTGCTTATAGCTTATAAATGCAATTTAGCTTTTGGCGTATATTGCTTTATACAGTAATAAACCTACATTTCTGTATTGCAAACTTTTAATACTAAAATTAATGTAATACAAATAGAATAATATTAATGATAAATTGGTAACGGGAAGGTTACTTAAAATTGAATTCTTTATAGACTTCTGCTAATTTATTTTTGTCTTATGAGGTTTAAATGCATCAGTGATTATGTTAATCGTCAAGTAATTAATGTTTGGAACGTTTTGACATATTGATAAATTCTAGTTAGGCAATTTTCCAAATACTTTCCGTGAATGAAAGTTGGGTCGCTTCAACAGGTAATCACGCTATCGATCCGCTGAAGTGACAACAAATTTTTGTTAACAATATTATGAGCTACTTTTTTTATAAAGAATAATATTTTAGATTTATTATTTTTTAGCCATACAGTGATGTATGAGAGATGCTGTTACAAACTGATGTTTATGTAATAAATCTATATTTGTT
This sequence comes from Catonia carolina, assembly GCA_035578175.1. Classification (NCBI taxonomy): domain Eukaryota; kingdom Metazoa; phylum Arthropoda; class Insecta; order Hemiptera; family Achilidae; genus Catonia; species Catonia carolina. The sequence continues at coordinate 92,656,645 of JAQMRL010000002.1, forward strand.
TTTTCGGTTACGGATTGCTCTTCCAATAAAGTCGAATATGGTTGTGGATGTTTCTCAGGGTCAAATGTTCTGGCACCAGGAGCTTACTATTATAAACAATCAAAATTCCCAGCGGCACAAAAATTATTCATAGTATATGTTCTCTTTCAAAACCTTTATAGATTTACGGGTTCCAAATTTACGGTTCAACTAAACATTCTAATTTACAAATCATTCCTGTCAAAAACATGATGCCATTTAGTATAAGCACCCTTTTACGTTGGTAATATAACCTTACATACATATTTACAAATACCTTTCGTCCAAAATTCCATCGAACGCCGATAAAAACGCTTTCATAAGTCACAAGACGCCATAATCCACTTGCACGTTCCATCTTACATCTACCAGGAAACATCCCAAGACGCTTAAAAATACCCTGGAGTAGAGAACGGCTAATTTAATGAAATAAAGTTTATTAAACAAAATTCTTGGGTAGGCACTGATAGGGCACTTCTTGTCTCATGCCTATCATGTCATTTTAACACACTTATCATCATCATACTGTATTTATCTGAGTAATTTCTACAATTGTAAATAAAGGATAAAAGAGCGAGAAAAGTAATAATATAGGCCTATCTTATTATATTTACTCGTATATTCTATTTCCTTAATTTTAATAAAATTGATAATTTATAAAATTTTTAATATCGTGGCATTGACCTTGGACCGTTATTATTTTTTATGATATCTTTGTCCTGTGTTTGTATACTTTGATATCTGTTATGAAACCGTGTCTTTCTGATAAAACATGTATACTGTACTTTAATTTAAAAAAATAACTGTTCAAATACAATAATATTTCAATACAGGAAGAAAATAATCCTATCAAAAACAAAAAAACCGCTTTAACAATAATTGACTGATGTGTTGTCACGTATACCTATCCTATCATCATTTTGGTATCCAATTATTTTAATTACTAGAACGGAAATCTTTAAATTGAAAAGAAAAAACTTTCTGTCAATGTCACTCATTATAAAAAATAATTTGTTGTTATAGCATGACGAAGAATTATGTAAATAAAACTTTAAAATATGTCAACTGATTAACAATTTTATGCAAGTGAACCTTACAAACCCATACTTTCATCTAGACTCTACAATTAGTATAATAAGAGCCATTTCTATAAAATATTTTGTTATATATACATGTTCTTATACATACGTGCATTAGCACTCATAAATAGTCGTGTCTAGATTGTTCCTCTTCGCCAGCCCCAACCCAACCCAATTTCTAAAGCGTTCGTCTCATCCTCTGGGCGATGTGGGAACACATTTTGTCATGGAAGACAATCACAACTTTTGAGAGAGAACTCTTTCGTTTTCGTCTTAACACGAGTCTCTGTTTCTTTTGAAGCATGTTAGAATAGTACACGCTGTTCACGGTACATCATTCATCTAAATTTTCACGAAAAATTGGGTCTTGTGAGTTTAAAAATCTTTAAACTGATTTGCGGATAATGCGTAAGTTCACTAATTTTGGGAGGTGAATCTGGAAGTTTCTATTCAAGACTTTACCGTTCGGATTAGGGCTCAAAATGGTCAATCCAATTTTCATCGCAGGTTCTTATACCATCTGAATCAATATCCCTGAGAAAATTCTTTTTAATCCCTAATATGTGTACGTTGCAATCTGTTCAATTTAAGAACCATAAGCAACCACATGACCCAATGAGATGAGGATGATACCTACGACGTGTAATTGAGGTGTATTCTTGTACAGACATAGGAAGACCATTCCTGAGATAGTATCTTAATTAAACCCCAACCATCAAATATCACCGGTAACCACTGTCTAGCATTCAAATTTGTATAAAAGTAACTACCTTTACTAGGACTTGAACCAAGAACCTTCGTCTCCGAATATCATCAGCTGTTAAACAGCTGACTCGCGGCGACAACTTTACCACCAGACAAACATGGTATTTTAAATTACTGAGTAAACAACAAAAGTATTATCACTGGCAGCCTCCGTAGCTTAGTGGTTGCGCGCTGGTCTACGATGCGGAGGTCCTGGGTTCGATTTCCGGCCAGGGTTTGAAAATGTTCACAAGGTAAAATTCACTGTTCATTTCCCACCGTAGTCGTTAATGACCGAGCTGTTGATGCGACTTTAAATAAAGTAACATAAAAAAATTGTCACTGAACGTGGCTCTTCCGGTGTACACATTTTATACAAAGCTGCCATTTTGAAATTAAACAAAAGAGGATGTGTATAAATTAATTATGATCAAACACCTGATTTACACTGTTTTCATTTGTCACATTTTCTCTCTACATTAATTTGTCCGTTAGTTACTGAACGTCCCTTGTATTTTATCAAAATATGTAAATGTTGATTTCTAATGAAAAATCAATACGGTTCATGAAATGTTCATAGATAATAACGTCATTCAATAGCATATTGAGTATTATCTGCTAATCATATAGATAAGTCAAGATAAATTAATATAATATTCTTACTCATTCCAATACTTGAAAGGAATAAGGTAAACAAGTCAAAGAAGTAAACAATTACGAATAGGTTATTACAAATGAAAAATGAGTTGAAAGCAAACAAGTTTTTAAATTTACTTTCAACTTCGCTATTTCATTCAACATACCTAGATAATTTAAGAATAGATTTAAATCATAATATTTTTGCTACAGAGTAAACTATAATATTGTAAAGTATATACTGTAATAATCAATGAAAACAGTTTGTAAGTTTATCAAAATTGTCCCTCAGTACAATATTTTCCATAGTTTATAGCAATTCATTTAATTTTCATTAGCGTGAATGTTCATAATATTCTGCCGCCGTACCATCCTGATCTCAACCCAATTGAATTAGTTTGGGGTAAAATACGTGAACAAAAAAGATTAGGTCATACCTATGACCTAATCTTTTTTGTTCTTGTAGCTACAAGAAAAAGCGGGCTTTTACCAATGCGTTTTTGCTGCATTTACTACATAATAAAGCTTAAGATAGATACCTTCCTGATCTCAACCCAATTGAATTAGTTTGGGAAAAAATACGTGAACAAAAAAGATCAGGTCATAGCTACGAGAAAAAAGCGGGCTTTTACCAATGCCTTTTTGCTGCATTTACTACATAATAGTGGAAGAAATTCTGAGATCATGTCAAAGAAATTCGAGGAATAATATTATTAATAATATTATAATTTGATTATTGTGATAGATAGTGAAATAGATAATTTTATTATTTATTATTAAAACCCGGATTCGGATTCAAGAAGAATGTTGTTGGCGTCTGTACAGTTATAGCAAGAGCGTATCAGCAATGATTAACCACAGTAGGGATCCACAGTAGGGTAACAGAATAATAAACAGTCGTGGGAGAGACGCAAACATTTAATAGCAGGATAAGTCGCGTGTTTTTTTAAAGTTACAAGTTTTTTTTAAAGTTACCAAGCAATACCACTAAAACCAATTTATATATTATTAGAAAATAATAACATTATGTTTTTGAGTAATTGAAAAAAAACCTAGGATACTAAATTGAGTATTGTAAAGAAAATCAAACATTTAGTATAGCCTAAGAGTTGACTGTAAAAAAACAAAATAGTATAAAATAATAATAAATAAATATATTAAAAAACCCTTAATTAAAGCAATACAGCGTTGGTTCTAACTCGTTACGTCTATTAGGAACGAAAATATCAATTTTTTTAAAAAAACGCTGTAATTCCTTTACCCTTTGTAGTAAAAGGCTGAATTTTAGCTAAAATTAATAAGAAAACATCTAAGAATACTTCTTAAAAATAATATTCTTCCTCTTAAAATTGATCGAGCTATATGTTCTGAAACATGGACTAAGTGAAAAATGCGTTGAAAAACGGGTAGGTATATATGTACATGTTGTTTCCAAATCGCTAAAAAAATGCCTGATAAACTCCCGTGTTTCGTAATTGATACAAATAAAATAACAAAAAACCAAGTTCTAAAACAAGGCGACCTGAAATTTTTATGGTTTTTACTTGGTAAGATACGCGGTTCCAAAACAGGCTTCATCTTTCATTTTACGTACTATAATAATAATTTGTTTTAACCACTTTACCTGAGTGGTTCTAAATTAAAATTCTCAGTGCCTACTTTGTCAGTGATCGAAGATTTGTTCCAACCAGAGGCAATATAATTTTAATTGGTCTTAGCATAGACCTAATTGAAAAACAGGATGTTATTGTCAAGGTAGTCTGCATTAAAGAAAAGAAAATTTAATTAACACCAGTATTAAATTCCTAGAAAGATATCTATAAAATTAACAACACTGGTAAAACAAATATATTTACAGTCACTAAAATGCAATTTTACGAAGTATAATTTCCATTTAAACAATAGCAAAGCTTGCTATAAATATTGTCAACTCAATTTAGGGCTTTCTGCATTAGGTCTCAACGACGATGAATCGTTGGAGTTAAATGTAAGGGATGTTTTTGTAAATTTGTTTAAACAATGCTCTCACTTTAAGTTGTCCTTATTTAAAAGTTTAGATCAATTGTTAGTATCTCAGCTAATATACTACAATATTTTTAAAAGAATGAATTGAAAATTTTTTTTTCAATTTACATGAAAAGAACTTACTCTTATCCTGTATCCAATCGGTAAGTTTTTTCATATTTGATATCTGATAAGGTATAGTCATGTAAATAATCTATTAACCTCAGAATAAGTATATATTTTTTTAACAAGTCTAGTATAGATTCACTATTAATAGGCTAATAGGTCCATCATAATTTCGTTTTTTACTGGAGCCTATAGCTAAACCGCTGCTGATTTCTAATTTACCCTACTTAATGATTGGTAAAGTTCCAGAACAAATCTGTACAATACATTAGATAAGATAATATAAAGCAACTCCATTAATTTTGCTTTTTGGTGGCAATATTTTAATATTGTTGTGATATTGTAATCTATTATTTTCTTTTGTCCGGCCAACCGTCCGTCCGTCACCCAGATGTCAGTAACTAAAGAAATTGCAACAAAGGATTTTTGGATTCGTAATCTACACAAAAGTTAGTGGGCCTAAATTGGGTTTGAAGTTCCGGTTTCGACCAAAAGTGAACCAAAACCGGAAGTTAAGAAATCAAAGTCAGAAATTACAAGAGATAGCAACAACCGGTTTTCGGATTCGTAATCTACACGAAAAGTTTGTGGGCCTGAATTGGGTTTGAAGTTCCAGTGACTGGAAGTGGCTTGAAACCGGAATTCAAGAAATCAAAGTCGGAATGTGGAAACAAAAATAGTATCATTCCATTCCATTTAAAAAGTAGATACTGAAATCACTAATGCTTTTTGCCATAAGTCAAAGGTAAGCCTTTTAAAAAATTGCCACAAGTCATAAGACGTGTCATCTGATGAAAGGGATTTTTACATTTATTTACCATTTTGAAAATTTTAAATCAAGTAATTACAGTAACCTATGTGGGATTCTTCCCAAGAAAATTGAATCATCGAGTAGGCAATGGATCATACGTACTTAAATTAAAATACTGCAACAAATCTATTATTTTCAACTAATCTTTTCTTCAATGGCTTACAGATCTGCGTATGTATTTTACACCAAAATTTGTTGCAAATTAAATATTAAAAAGTTGAATGTTTCCTACATAAGTTCTAGGCTATTAGTTTTTCTAATTAAAAAGGGATTCAACCAGGGATCTTTTACGATGGTAACTAGAACATCATGGTAAAAAGTATACAAACTTTAATTTATCGACATATTTTTACAAACAACGAAATCTGCAATCTATTCTTATCTAGAATAATAAGCAAAGGAGTTTGCTTTAAACATGTCATGACGGAGGAAAACATCCCAATGGAGGAACGTCCTAAAATTTATTTCGCGTGTTGTATTTCATGTCATTTTAGAATAAATTTGTAAGATTTTAGTCGGCGAGTGTCGTTTAAATACTCTATTCTTGAAAGTGAGATGAGTGAGTGGCGAGATGATACCTGTGTGTGTGTGTGTGTGTGTGTGTGTGTGATTCAAATCTTCTTTAGTATTTTGTACTGAACGTGTACTATACATAAATCTTGTTTACATCTCTGTGTAGTACGATGTCTGTTTTGTACCAAGGTGATGTGATTGTTCTGAGTAGTTTAGTTTGAAACCTTTGATAATTTCTATGTTGGAGTGGCTTGCCGTCTCCACAGTTGGATCCCATCAGTCAAAATTGGTTTTAAAATAGTTTTGTGTAATAATAAATTATTTTTCAATGAAAGTGTTGATAGTTTTCCTAGAATCCAATAAAATTGTTTACATTTTGTATTTAGCTGTTTCCTTTTGTTCTGTTTTCCAGTTCAGACGTTTGTCAATGTCAATACCAAGGTATTTACCGTAGTCTGCTTCAGGTACATGCGTGTTATTTGTATAAACTGGCGGGAATGATCGGTTTTTAGTGTGCGAGTATATGTCATGTGCGTACTTAATGTCGTAATAACAATTAAGCGATGAACCTCTTTACTCGCACTAACTACTTAATACATCCCTTCCTCTCATTCCTGACATCCAGTAAGTGAAATATTAATAATCTACAACCTGCATTTTTTAATCAAATTTAATTAGTACGATTTCAACGAAACAAATAAGTGATGAATAATTGTGGTTTGTTCCACCAGATTGGCAAGTTCGGGTTAAATCTAATTTTTTGTATAGTAGTTCTATTTTAAAGTAATCGGAAATAATATTGAAATAAACGGTTCTTGCCTAATATTAGTTTCATAATATCATCACTGGTTAACGTCCAGCATTAAAGCATAGGCCTACATGAAACATCAGTTAAATCTGTCTATAAATATTTATTTAATATAGTATATCATATTTTGATAGTTCAAATCTGAAATTTAAATATAAATATAATAATGGTTTATATATTATACGGTATTAAAAATCATTTAATTAAACAATAGAGTTATTAATACCGAAGTAAACTAGACAAAAGTTTTATAACACGGTTATTTGCAAGAGAAACATAAAAAGAATAAATTATAATCACAAAGTAAATATATATTTTTAAAATTATGTTTTACACAATGCACACGAAAGTATAAACACAAGTACATATCCATAAAAGAAACAGAAATTAAATAAGTAATAACGTAATAATTATCTCGTTTGTTAGTTTCCAGTTTGAGTTAGGAAATAAAAGCGAAATAATGTCTAAGAGTAATTGATTTATGAAGGAAGTTACACGGAAAATAAAATGAAAGTTGAAAAAAAATAAAACAGAAATAGTAGTTGTTGTTTGCCTTTCAAATAAAAATACACTCTGCACTCTTATGTTGTGGTTCAGTAACATGAAAAAACAAATTTAAGGTTAAATTTTTCGTTCATATATTTTGACCTTGTAAAACTATTAATAATAAAACAACAATATGACAGCTTCTTCAATCTCTGTTAAGTAAAAGAGACATTTTTTTACATTAATTTAATTAATTTTTTGCTCTTGTCAAATTCACATCATCTTGTATGTGAATTTAAATCAATTTTTTTATATTTTTCGGTTTTTATTTTTACTAGCTGTATTATTCAGCCACACCAGGGTTATCATCAGAACCAGAATAACAATTTTTTAAACGGCTGCTATATTAAAAGAGAACATAGGATTTTTCTTTTAAAATATTCAATAGGTGTAGAGAAAACTGCCATCTTTAACATAGGTGAATACCGATTTTTCATTTCAGCATGGGTGAAGTAACACGTTTTAAAGCGCATTACTGGAGAACTGGCTAAAAACTGAGTGCTTCTGATGCGTCGAATTCTATGAGGTATCCTACCAAATTTTTACTTAAAACAACTGATAAAAGAATGAACGCAGAAAAGGGAAAGTTTTATTTTTGTTGTCATAATTCAAATTTTTCTTTCGCAGTCTTTGAAAAAGAGTATTTTAAGCACAAAGGACTTTTTCATGGCGAGGATAGTAAATGATCTTCATATAAATGGAGAAGATTAAGAGTGGATGTAAAATGTACGCTAATGTAATTTTTTTTAAATGTTTAATACAATATAGTTAGAAAATTACTGTAATTTGTAATTTTTCAAGAAGTTCCAGAATTATTGAAATAAATTTACTCCTGGGCTGCCTCCATGACGCAGTGATTAGCGCACTAGACTACAAAGTGGAAGGTCTCGGGTTCGATTCGATTACCGGCTAGGGTCTGGAAGTTATAACAAGTAAAATCTCATTATTTAGTTCTAAAACCCACTGAAGTTGCTCATCACCAAACTGTTGATGCAGATTAAAAATTAAAAAATTATATTTTTTAAACATTCCTGAAATTTCAACAAATAAATTGGTATGCCCTTCATTAAAATTAGTTTCTTAGGTTCCAAGTTTGTAGTAGATAAAATGCATCAATGCATCAATGTAGTGAGTAGAAAGTAGTAGTTAGGTCCTTCTTGTGTAATCTGTGTAATCTGTGTACACAATACGTACATGCCAAACGAGTCCTTTAAATTTTTTAGATAATAGGGTATTAGAGGGTTAATCATTGTTTATAGATTACAGGGAAAAGTAATAAATAAATATGTAAATCAAATAAATGGAAGTTCAGAATTATAATTAAAATATTCCTGTCCCTGGAACCGATATACTTTCCTAATCTCTTGTAATAATGTCTTTTCTCCACAATTATCTGCTCATGATTATCAACATAGTTCTGAAAATATTTCTATTTACTTTCCAACGAGTCAATTACCAAAGTGCATAATTTTTATGAATCCAACTACAAAAGAATAAATACTTTTTAATCGCACTTATTCTCAATCTTCTTTCTTGAAAGTGTTATTGAATTTGCATTTTAAATTAGAAGAAATTTGCATGTAATTTGTTGCAACATTCTGATTGTTTTACAAATCTCGCAATGAGTAAAAGACATTCACTAGAAATTTTAAAATGCAATTTAATTGTATTGAAAATTTATAAGAACACACTGAGCTTAACGTTACACAATGCAATTGATTCCTACGTTCATAATCACAGCCTTAAATTATTTGAACAAAATACAATATACTATAATAAGCGGGGAGAAAACACATAAATAAATTACTACGACATATAGAAAGTTGTGGTAAAGTTATTTTATTAAATCTAAAAATTACTTTATTGATAAAAAAAAGTACGTAGGAGTTCATTTCTAGATAACATTTATGTTTTAAAAACGAATTTTTTGGTTGTGAAACCTAGATAATGCACAAAAACTTAGGAGACTACGGACGGATACATCCAACAGACCTTTTTTGAAAATAAGAAAACATAATATATTTTCTTCAATATAGGTAAAAAGTCTTCAATAAATAAAAAAAGATTGAATAAATCAAAATTATTGAATTTCTTTGGGCATATGATCCGAATGAATCAATCAATCAAGATTAACAAATTTTTAATGAACTCTGGAACTACAAAGGCCAAGGTGACTATGATAAACAGACAAAATAAGAAGTCAAGAAGTTCAACACTTCAGAAAAAGACCGCCTAGATTGAGAAAAATACAGAAACAAAATTTTTGGACTGAAGGTTCTTGGATGAAGGGAAGAATCTCAACAGGGGAGAATGGAATAATAAAAGGAGAGAAGAACAGTCGGAGAGGTTGAAGAACTTCTGGAGGAGAAAGACGGAGGCTGCATGAGGTCATACTTGCGTGGTCTTTGAAGGCCTGTCCGCGATGAAAAAAATAAAATACAAAAGTTTATCTGCAGTAAAGGTTAGTTAACATTATAAAATAGGTAACACAAGATCAAAAGGAGCAGCACTGATGGATGAATTCTCCATTCAAGACACATACACTAATTTTATTACTTAATCATTCATAATATCTATTTATTGTTTTATGATGAACAGATCGTAAATATTTTGTGTTGTAATAAAAAAAATGAATACATTTCTAAGTAAATGCTAAGGTGAATTAGGTAAATATTAGTTGATAAATTTATTGAATTAAGGAACTAGTCGTATAAAAAAATACAAAAAAATAATTTAGTTAATACGAAACTAATTGCTAAGTAATGAATCTAATAATTTTGACATTTGAACTTATTATGGGGTATCCTAGACGCAAGTTAGGAATCTATGTTTAAAACTTATTCCACGTAAACACTCCATATCCTCACATTTTATTCATATTGCAGAAATGGTTAATCATCACCACTTAGCATCATTGACCACTTCCCCAAGTTTCACTAATTTATTTCATTTTGTCAAATAATGAAAAACAAAAACATCAGCAACATTTTATAGTACGTACTGACTAAATTTTACTCATAATGTAGGTGATTTATAGTAGGCTAAAATTGAAGACTTCATAAACCGTAGGTATATTTTATAACAACCAATTTACACATTAATTGGAGTATCCTTGACATTCAGTTTTGTTTTATGAACTTACAGATTCACTAGGCTTTAATATTTATTATTTCATGGCAATAAAACTCGTTGTCTGTAATTCGCATTGAAAAACCCGTTATCAAAATTACTGATTATGATTCCTTCATACCTGTCTCGTAGCCTGGTAATATAAATTCATTTTATGTATAAATTTTTATTTCCCGTAAACTTTTAAAATGTTACAAAACTTATCCTGGTATATAATGTAAAAGGAGGTAAAATTTAGATACTTGTTTCTTTTTATTACTTTATTTTAAGTCACATTAAAATCTTGGTGTTAGCGACTACTTTGGATTTAAGGAAAGATGGGTTTGAACTTGTAATAATTTTTCAGATCCTGGCCGGGAATTGAACCCAGGACCTCCACTTTGCAGCGTAGCACGCTAACCACTGGGGCACATACACGGCCTGATTTGTTTCGTATTTGAAAGTAAATGAAAAATGTAGAAACGTTTTTGTTTATTCAGAATAGGACGTAACCAAGCGATTACTTGCAGTAGTAGGTAGAAAGCGAAATTGGAATTCATTGACAGCAGAGCTCAAGGTTCCGCGTTTGATTACAGCTTGGGTACAAAAGTAAATCACAACCATTTTCAAATTAATCAGTTATGTCCCTAGCAGTTACTACAAACGCACATTACACATATTTAAAAAAGAACAGAAATACATCATTACCCCATTTTTTAACGAATCTGCAACATTGCAATCGGTTCTTTAAAATGAATATGAGATCATAGGTAATTTTACTTACAATAGGAACTCACATTACTAGAATCGTCCATAAAATCTGATTCAACTAATAAAAATTGCAAACAATTTAGCATCGGAATTTCAAATGACATTACTAGAATTAAATCTAAAAACCAAATGATGAATTTAGTAATCAAATCTTTAAACTCGTTGAAAATTAGTGTCTTGATATTGAAAATTAAGTGCCAGATAATTTCATTTCTTATTGATGATTCCTGCATAAGTGTAAGTGTACACATAGGTAATGATATGAGGGTGATATACCGATGAAAAAATGCCAGACCTGACTGGGAATCGAACCCTAAAATAAAAGTTAATTAAATACAATGCCTTATTTTAAGTTTACTTTCACCGTTGGTATTGAGTAGGCCTATGTAAACTTTAGAATAGATAAGTACAAAAACAATCGGTGTCGTATTGTGCCTAAGTCAACTTTCAAAAAGCTTTACACTATTTATTAGAGCCAGGATAATTTTGGTGTCCCCATTTTTCTCTCACTTAATAATAAAACCAAACGGATGATTCTGTTTTTAATGTATTCTACTTCTTCGATTTATGTGTAGGCCTACCTATTTTTCATGATATTAGTTATAAAAAAATGACTCAGTGGTGTAGTGGTCAACGTTTTAGTCTGCAAACTAGAACGTCCTAGGTTCCATTCTCGGCTAGGGTCTGGAAATACTACATGTCGAAACCCACCGTTCGCGCTTCACAACCCACAGTTCAATTTTACATCAATTTATTGATGCAACTCTAAATAAACAAAATAAATACAAAGACCGCATCCGTGGCTTAATGGTCAGCGTGCTGGACAACAAAGCGAAAGGCCTAGGGTTTGATTCCCGGTTAAGCTCTGAAAATTATTGCGCGTTAAAACCCACCGGTCCACAATCACCAGTAGTCTTTAATAACAAAGATGGCTATGCGACTTAAAATAAAATAAGAAAGGACAGGAACTTTTTGTATGTGTTTTGTATTACTTTTTTATTTTTTTTACAAATAATTTGATTTTGATTTTCTTTTGCCCTATACGAATGTATAGGGAAGGAAAGTATTATTTTCAATCGATTTTTTTGTTTTCGATTTTTACCGACAGTACACGTTTTTAGGCTCGCTGAACCCAAAAATATGTTTTTAGCGATTGATGTGTGTGTCTGTGTGTGAACAAAGTATCTCAAAAAAAAGGAACAGTGTACGAAGTTAAAATTAAAAGTTAAGTTAGGTGCTACTAGGAATTAACATCGATCAACTGGAAGCAGTAGTTTATTCTTGCGATTTTCTCAAAAACAACTCTTACAATTTTTAAAAAAGTCGCCTCATTACCTATATTTTTTATGCAGTACAAGATAGGTTAAGAGTCTGCTGAAATTCTTGGGGCAGTGTTCTCATTTTGTTTTCTTAAACGCTTACTTTATTGCCAATTAGTATTTTGCTCATTAAAATCGGTAAAAAAATGGAAATTTTTTATATTGCGGCTTTGTGTGCTTTAACGACATCAAAAATATAAGAAATAAAAAAAGCTACAACTTTTACGCCAAAATCTTTTCCCTACGTAGTCTAGTTTAGCATAAATTGGTGATTTTCTGCAATTTTTAGTCCGACTGAGGTTGATTTACATTTTGCTTCATTCACCCATGATTAGAATAATTAGGTTAAGTTCTTCATTTTATATTGTTTTTCTAATGAATAAACAAAAGTTATATTGTTTTTTACTTACATTGGCAAGAGAAAGTCATGTGAGTGTTTATAACATATTTTTTTTATTTATTTTTTTAGATTATGTTCAATGTTGTGAATAGTGAGTTCCAACAAATCTTTTGTTTAGGTTACTACCAAGAAATTAAAAGTAGACTGAAATGATTTAGTTTTATAACTGGGGGGGGGGGGGGTATGTAAGCGATGAAAATATGGAAACAAAACAATGAGAAACAATTAGAATGATAAACGAACAAATCATGTAGGAGGGAAAATAAAGATATACGTTAATGACGACAAACGTTTCTTATCAGAAATGAGGGCATAGGTTGCGGGGTAAAACAGACGGCTAGTCTGTTGTAGAATTATATCAATCCGAAGCGAGATCAGTTTGTGGTAACAACGCGAAACTGTAACATTAATAACTACAATGAGGTTAATATGTGATGTTCCAGGACAAACCGGAATGGGTGATCCTGACAGCCCTTTCCGATTACAAACAGATCCACCAGGACCAGAGGCACAGGCAATCGCCAGAAAAGAATTAAGGGAAACAGAAGAAGTAGTTAAAGAATCCATAGAAGAATTAAGGAGGCTACTCAGAGGTAAATCCTTCATCTAAAAAAAAACTTTAGTTTTACTTACTGGAAAAATGAAAAAATTACACTTAAAAACGTTGAAAAATACACCACTTTGATGGGAATATCTTAAAAATTAATTTATAAATTACATATTAAGCATACTTTTATCTACAGAAAAGAATAAATAAAATTAAGCTACAAAACTAGTCATTAGTATTTTATGAATTTGTATATCTAAAACAAACTGACTGCAAAAATTAAAAATGCTAAAACAAAAGAGCTTTAAATAAATTATAATCCATGATATTTAAAAAAGCTTGGCTTAATAAACTGACGTCTTTACTGTCTATGTTTTATAGAATCTTATCTAGGCTTCCTATTATAAATAAATCTTGAAAATTGTAAACAAAAAATTTGATAAAAGGGCGCATAATATGTTAAGTTTTAGATAAAGTTATTAAATTTTAATTCATTATTTTATTAAATTTTAATTCATTATTTTATTAAATTAATAATTAGGCCTGTTGATGTAGTGATCAGTGCAACTGGCTTCTATTTAGGAGTCCCGTGTTATATTCCCGGCCACGTCTGGAATTGTTTTATGTGTATATCAAGCTGATATCATTACCTACACACAAGCTAAGGCGTATGGTGGCATCATCACTGAAAAAAATAAACATATTAAGCTGTTTAACATTATTCTAGGCCACAAATAACTTAAATTAATTTTTCAGGCTAATGACTTTAGCAGTCTACCCTAAAATCTTTGATAAAAATTGCATTAAATTTATGTATTATGGTATTTTCTATTCATTTAGAAAAATTTTAGACTACAGAAGTAACTTTGAGGATTTCCAAAAGGTGTATTTACAGCCCACATTGTTTTGCTGATATTAGCTTGTTTCATTTCCTCCGGTCATAAAATATTCTGTTTTTTGTTAAAGCTCTTTAAGTCAGCAATCTGTAATTTGTACTTGATTCGGTATTATAAGTTTACGTAGTTTATTACGACATTTTCAAGGTACTTTTATAATGAACAATGGAATGAAAATTATCCATTGCGCTTCTTTACTTAAGTTATAATAAACGCAATTTTGAACCACTTTATAACTTAACAGAAATAGAAAATTATATAAAATAACCTTTTGCCTTGGTAAACCAATCGGTTAGTCGATTGCTCGTAGCTATTCTAATATTTCCAAATTCTATTCTGGCTAGGTTTCTTATTTAAACCAGCCTTGTTGCATCGTTAAATGCCTTGGAATAAATGCAGTTCATCGGCGACTACAGTCCATATGCGACTGGTTTTATAAATTATAGACGAAAAATTATTCTAAAATATAAAAATTTATATAAGCTGTAATAAAATATGTGAGGTGCAGGAAACAAAGTAGTTTTATTGTTTTGTTCCTGTTAAGGCCATCAGCCAAAATGCTGGTTTGAACCTGTAGAGACTTTCCTAAGTAAAACGAGGGTGAGATGGTTTACCATCCCTTCCTCACTGAATGGAGAAGTATACTTATCAGCATGCCAGGCCCTCCGAAAAGGATCTACCCTACTTTGTCACCTTCACTTCATTCACCACTGGTTCTGGCTGTATAATGAAATTCATTACACTCAGAAGAAATAGTTCTCACTAGTGTCTTTTACAGCTCTATCTCTTCTGTTTTTAATTGCGTTAGTCATAATTGACTGACCATGTGGTAAGAAACAAAACTATTTTTTATTGCCCTAGAACAAGCAGTTTTTTCCTAGTTAATTGTTTTACCAAGTAACAAGCTGTTGTTATGTTGGTGCACATGATTACAAAATTATTGAAGAGATCTTTTAATTTAAAGTTGTGCAAATATGCATGAAGCTTTCTGTTTAAACATAAAACGGAGTTTCGCTTAAATTACATTACAAATTTCGTGATAGAAAAGAATCAAAATAAAATTAGAATTCTGCACTGATTGTGGGTCGTTATTATTTGTTTTAAAACTAGTAGATTTAACCGAGGCCAACATGTTGGATAATTTCAAACATGAAAATAAATAGCTTTATCATTTTAATAAAAAAATTATTATTGAAATAATCAACTCACACACATTGCGAATGTGCATGTAATATATATTTTGCCAGACTAGTTACGACTGAATTTTGTGTTTAAGATTTGAGTAAAAATATTTAAATGCACGTAAAAACCAAGTCTGAAATTTAAGTTCATTAGTCTTTTCTAAAATGTTCACATTGTACTTAAGCGCAAACAGAATCTATTAAAAATATATTTGACCAGATTTTGCAATTTTGATAAATGATTGCCGAGTTAACTTTTCTGTTGATATTTCCTTATAATTTGTGAAAATCCGGTAACTGTATTCCATTCTTACATATTGATTCACATAATCTGTTTCTGAATAAATGAATCATAGCCTCACACTCATGAATCATTTAGTTTTTTTAACAAAACAAAGGTTTATTCACTCATTGGTTACTTATACTGAACAGAGAAATTATTTTATGATTGCAATTTATTCAGTCTAATATCTCCGCAAATATTAAAGCTAATAGGCTAATAAAAACGAATTTGGGGGAAACAAATTATCAGATATTACGAACGTATTGATTAAAATTTGGTTACATTTTGTAGGGAATTCAAGAAATAATTTTATTGAGTTAACTTCAATTTTGAAAGGTAGTAACAAAATAATAAAAAAAAACGATGACTGTGTAGCCTATAGATAAAAGCGAAGGAAGTAAGTCGTTATTTTCTTGTCTTTAGCCAAAGCGTATTGTAGAACTATTTATAAAACAACTAAACGTGCGTTTATTAGAAAAATCATTGGCACAAAAGGACGCATATTTAAAACTCTGGTGTGAAACACTCACACAACTTTCTCTTGCCAATGCAGATAATTAACAATATAACCTAACAATAGTAATAAAACATTAGAAATAAACAACAAACTAACCTCAATAAACATAACCTAATTTTAATCATGAGTGAAAGACGCAAAATGAAAATCGACCTTAAGTTTGGCTTAGAAATACGGAAAATCACTCTTTCACGCTAAACTAGGCTCTGTAGAGAAAAATGCTCTAAATAAAAATTGTAGATCTTTTAATTTTCTATAAATTTGGTAATATACACTTTTGTCGTAAAATGCGTACTACGGCCGAAATCTTAAAAAAATCGATTTTTCACACGTTTTCGTGAGAAAAAAACAGAAAATTGCTAATTACCGCTAAACTAAGCGTTATACAAAGAAATGTTTGAAATAAAAGTTGTAGAATTTTAAATTCTCTACAACTTTTATTATATACGTTTTGGCGCTAAAATGCGTAATAAAGCCGCAATCTTAAAAACACTATTTTTTTACGTAAAAACAGCCTCACCAAGAATTTCAGAGAACATGACACCTACTCTATCTTGTAGAGAATAAAAAATTGAGTAAATCAGTCGATTTTTAAAAAAATCGTAGGATCAGTTTTTGAGAAAATCGCAAAAAAGTGAAAAATTACACGAATAAACTACTACTTCCGGTTGACCGATTTTGATGAAAATGTTCGTGTCGGGTTTGGTAGTGGTAAGTAACTTAAGTTTCAAGTTTCAAGTTCGTACGATGTTCCGTTCTTGAGATATTTTGTACACACACACACACAGACCAATCGCTAAAAACATGTTTTTTGGGTTCAGGGGGTCTGAAAACGTATAGATCCAGTGAAAACTCGATTTCGAAAAATCGACATGAAAACATTACTTTCCTTCCTATATATTCATATAGGCAAGAGAAAGTAAAAATATAAGAATTCTTTCTTCTAGAAATCGTGCATCAAGTTCTTAAAAAAACGTTTGCAGCTACGTGTACTTAAGTTTATAAAACAATGGCCTTACGAAAGGTTAGAAAACAATGACACTTCTTGCTTTTATCTTGCACAAATTTATAAACTTGTGTAAAAATAAAAATAGTGTCTTGTTTTTCATTATCATTTCATGTTCAATGTCTTTTTATGTATTTTTAAAATATTTATTACATGTTTACTGTGGGAGTAAACATGAACTTTAACTACTGTTTCTTGTGAATCAATCGCTATACATCCCGAGATTTAAGGCTTAGTTAATTACTGTTGAAATTTATAAATTATTTAATCGGGTAAATTAAACTGGATGATGCCATCTACCTGAGGGACCGGAGGTTTAAGGAAATCTGCGTTTTATTCGTGTAGAAAGAATCGCCTATTGTGTTTTATTAGTGGTGAAAGGGTCGCCTGTTGTTATGATGCGATGGACTCGTCTAGTTGTCTAAAGGCACTTTTACAGTTAACCTGTTTTAAACCTATGCCATGCAAATGAATATGCAAAGATAATGCACTTTATTGTACATAAATTTTATAAAACATAGCTAATTATAATGTATTTTAAATTAACAAATAAAACTTAAAAAGTAAAAATATAAATAGTGCAGTAGTGCAACAAGAGAAGATTTTATTTCTTGAGTTCTTCGTTTTCACTATTCATGCAGCTACTTTAGATAATATGGAAAATTATTAGTTTTTTCACAATAACCTCCTCATTTACCAAAAACAGTCACAGATCTTTGCATCTTCATATGCATGGCATAGGTTTAAAACATGTTAACTGTGAAAGTGCCTTTAGACAACTAGACGAGTCCATCGGATCATAACAACAGGCGACCCTTTCACCAGTAATAAAACACAATAGGCGACCCTTTCTACACGAATAAAACGCAGATTTCCTTAAACCTCCGGTCCCTCAGGTAGATGGCATCGTCCAGTTTACTTTACCCATTTAATCTTTTTTTTGATTGTAGATGAAATATAACGAAAATCTTAAAATTGTTCCATTTGTATAATAAATATGCTATATAAACTTCTTTTAATTTTAATCTCATATGTGTAGGTAGGCTACGTTGCAATCTGTTCTATTACAAACAAAAATCATTCACATGACCCAATGAGATGATGATATGTACGACCTGTATATGAGGTGTAGTCTTGCCCATACTCAGGCCGACCATTGTTGAGAGAGTATGGTAAAGTGAACCCCAACCATCAAAGTACACTGGTAACCACTGTCTAGTATTCAAATCTGTAAAAACGTAACTACCGTTACAAGGATTTAAACCACGGAACCTTCACCACGAAAATTAGCTGTTGAACAGCTGATTTTGGCGATTATTCTACCGCTAGACGAATCTGGTTTGTTCGGTTTGTAAACTTACAGGTCACTTACCCTAAACTGCGGGAAATGGAGTTAACAACTCAAATTGATTGTGGTATAATTTATTATGGTTAAATTTAACCATAATATTTAACCAAATCGCTTAAAATTTAGATTTTTGGGTTTTTACGCTATTAAGATGTGCTTTTAGCTTTAAAATGAGATATAATTTATTAAATTTTGAGCACTTGAAAATATTTTATGGTTATTTTAATTGTATCTTGTCTTGGTGATAATAAGGCTGTCACACCTGGGATTCATTTACAATTTTTTATTCGTAGTTTTCCCACTATTTTTTGTAAATTCTGTTTTTGTATTCATGTGGCAAAACCGTTTATTACAAACAGACGATATTAAAGAAGCATTGGGGTCTCTTCTGTAAGTATATAACGAGATGAAACCATTTTTTACGGTTTGAACATTGTGAAATTCGTAATGTTTCTTTTCTTATAGTGTTTTACTCAAAACGTGCTCATTTAGGTAAAATATCCATAATCTCAGAAACTACTGAAGCTATTTTTTTTTTAAATTTCGAGGAGGTTTTCACTGAACTAAACTACAACTGCTGATGGGTGAATTTTTCAGTGAATTATTGTGAATCCCAGTTATGGCTGTTTGCTGAAACTCTTGTTGACTCCACGTCAGTAATGAAGTAAAATTTTTTTTTCATTAAAAGTAATAGTTTTATAAAAATACTTTCGACTAAAGTTTTATTATATAATACTGAATTTGAAGTAATAAATAAATGAACTTTATTGTCACGTAACATTGTACACTTTATATATTTATGAAAAGTAAAAATATTTGGGACCGGGAGTAAGAAGGTTATACAACTACACAGAAGGGTAAAAAGAGACTGACCAGAAATTTACTTGGAATGGCCAAGGAAAACTGTGGAAACCATAACCATGATAATCAAAGAATATGCTAAGACTAACTGACTACAAATTAATTCTTAATAGTATACGAGTCTATATTCACAATCCAACGAATTAATTGTTCATCAAAAAATTTGAACTTTAATTAACAAAAAAGTTACCATATAAATAAATCATTATTATGACAAAAACTTAACCATAACCTGATACACATTTTTCAACATAAATTTGAATAAGTTTGAAGAGAAATTGATAGTAAATTAAATTTAAAAGTAGAAATAAGAAAAAACTTAATATAAAAAATAGCAACTGTACAAAAAAATATTTATAACTTTTAAATTGCATTAGATACAAAATATTTCCTACATTTCCACAAACTTACTATGAACATTTACGCACTTATGAGATAGTTGAACCCTATTTTTCATAAATTGATTTTAATGGGTATTAAAAACCTTCGATAATATTATAAATTTGTTTTCAAATAGAAACAGAGTTTATTTTGAAAACTGTGTATTGGTTGATCTTTCAAATGATTTGGTATGTTATAAATTTTGACAGAGGTATAAAGCGGTGCTTTTTCCTATCCGATAATAATTATCGGATAGGAATTACAATTATTGTAAGTTGAACAATTCTAAAATATTTTTTGTTTAAATATTTGGTAATATATATATTTATTTTTCAAAAAACAGTTCATTCCTCTTCAGAAATAATGCACTCTCAAAAATGTAAATACATGAAAATGTTAGTACATTTAATATATTTAGACTGAATCATTCAAGAACAGAAGAGGTAGAGGTGTAAAAGACACTAATTAGAGTTATCTTCTCTGAAAGTAATGAATTTCATTATACAGCCAGACCCTGTGGTGAATGAAGAGAAGATATCATTTGCAGTGTGAAAATATGTGATTTTCAGAGGGCCCGGCATGCTGATAAGCGTACTTTTCCATTCAGTGAGGAAGGCACGGGTAAACCACCTCACTCCTCGTTTTACGTAGTAAAACCTCTAAAGGTTCAAACCAGCCTTACGGCTGAAGACCTAAACAACAACAACATTAGTTCTTTAAATAAGGGTTTATAAAAATCGCGTCGTTTTCTCCTAAGATGACCCTAACAGCCTATTTCTGTACCCTGAAAACGTCATCTGCTTTACCCGAAGGTCCTAAGGACATAACGTTGTATTTTTAACATGGAAATATGTAAGCATAATAAATAACTATAAGTCTTGGAATCCTCAGAAAAATTAAATAGAAGCCAGAAATTTTAAAATTTTAACATTTTTTTGGTCTTGTGACAAAAAAAATTATATACAAACCAATGAAGAAATTAATATTAGTAATTAATGCACAATTTGTATTAAATTCATAATGATATGTAAAAATATTTTGTTGACTATCCCTCTTATTTCAATAAATTATTCTATATAATTATCAAAGTTCGTAGACATCTGTAACTTAACATACCTCAGAACCTATTATTAGGTAATAATGGATAATTTGTATAATGAGTACCCTTATGGTAATTAACCATATTAAATCAAGGTCGTACATTGATGATAACAATACAATTGAAAAAGATATTAGACTTTAACAAATAACAGCTTTTATAAGGTTATTTTCATAATAACTATTTATTTAAACTAAGTTTTGAATTTGCAATTTCGAAAATAACAATTTTAATATATGAATGACAGTTGAGAAAGATATGACCACTTAAAAATTTCCCAGATTTTTCTTTATGTTTTTATACGATTTCTGAACATTTGAATTTCTGAACCCGTCCTGACAAATCAACTTTTATCCCTTCATGGTATTTCCAGTCTCCTACTTTCCGCCGAAATTTAATTCTTACTCACTTCAAAATGTGACCTTCTTACTTTATATTCTAGTAATTAATTTTCCTTCTGATGCTATTCTCTAAATTCACAACGTGAGTATTTTTTGTTTTAGGTTATGTAGTACATTAACAACTCTGCTCATTTCGCTTCGCATACATAAGTCCTTTATTTGCTACTCTTAGAGTATTGTCTACGGAAATATTTTAGAGAAACTTACGCTTTTTAATAATATAACCTTTTACTGCGTATAGTAAACAACTAAAAACTGTTAGTAAAAAAATTTTGAGTATGCAGCAACGGGAATACTATGTCAGTCCATTAAATTAAACAAATTAGATGCAACCGAAAAAAGACAATTTCTCTTAACCTAAGCGTCGTCGGACAGAAAAATGTTCTTAAATAACGTAGCATTTTTATTTTCTTTCATTTTGGTTTTATACAATTTCACGTCAATACACTTTAAGGCGGTTATTCTGGAAAAATCTATTATAACGCTGGGTTGTACAGAAGCGTTGAATGATAAAAATTAAATATTTTGAATTTCTTTATTTATTCCAGTGGTTGTCTTTCGTGACCTAGCGTTGGATAGGTCAAACAATTACCCGGAAAATGGTATTTGAAAAACAAACTTTCAACGTAATATTAAAAGTTTTATTTATTTTAACATTTAAAAGAATTTTTCAAGCTATTTTCTTAGCAAACAACTGTAAAATATGGATTCTACAAATCAAATTCCAAGTTTAAGGAGTAGAAGTAGTTGAAGAGATTTCCTGATTAGCGAGTCAGATATTTGATCAATAAATACATATTTTACAAATTGTTTTCCTTCGTACAAAAATAGAAAATAAAACTGTTTTTGTAAATCGGTGAACTACAGGGATTTCGAAATTTACAAATAGTAGTTAACAGACTATTATTAAAAAAGAACAAACATACCCGACAAAATATTTATAAATTTCAATAAGCAGGGAGTTATATACTGTATGATAGTTTACATTTTTTTAGATTAAACACGTGTGCAATTTTTATATCCGCATTTTATAAACTATATCACTGCAACAAATGGTGTACATTATGTGAACACAATCTTATTTTAAAATTACTATGAGGAAATGTTTATAGAAAACAATGAAAACAAAAGAAAAGGTCAAGTTAATTACCACACGAATAACTTATGTAAGAGAAATCAAAAATTTATAATAATATACATAAGTTAGCGTACTTATTAATCATAATATTATGCCAATTTGTTACTCATTCAGCTTATATGGTTCTGTTTTGCAATGCAACCGTCAAAATGTTTGAATTCACAAATTGTTTCTCATCATTGTTAGTGTTTATACATAATATTTCTAAAGTACTTCCTCGTAACATATTTTTATGTTATTTATATGTGTGTTGTTTTAATATAATAGGAAAATTAAGCATGATTATCATATTGTACGAAAATTGAATAGAATTGCGGATTTCTACGTACAATTTAAAAAAATTTAATCCATAAAAATCATATTAGTTAAAAAAACTTTTATTTCTTTCACCAACAATTTTAATTTATCTTCCAAAAAAAAATCAACATGAAAATTCTATATTGTTGATGAGAAGGTAGATAAATCTTTTTAGTCGATCCATACCAAAATAGGTAAACTGCATAACCTTTAAATTATTTTCTTTTTATAATATTGCATCTGTTTTTGTATTTGTTATTTTGTTTTTGTAATATTGCATCAGTTTTTGTATTGTATCTGTTCTATTTTTCTGGTTCAGCTTAAATAACGCTTCACACCCGTACGTAATTTATGGTTGCACTACGGTTTTATAATATTTGATATTAGTGGGAATTGACAAGCATTTTTTGATTAAAGTATCTTTTGCCCATAACAGACAGGTAGAGGGTCAAATTATTTACTCTCAATCTTCCTTGCAGGGCTAAGATAAATAGTTCTGTTTCTTATCATATGATCAGCCAATTAAATGACTGAATCATTTAAGAACAGAAAAGGCAGAGGTGTAAGAGACACTAATCAGAGTAATCTCCTCTGAAAGTAATGAATTTCATTTTACAGCCAGACGCTGGTTTTTGTTCAAACAATTTAGTCTCGAGATTAAACATAGCAATAAATTCTGTTTCTTGTGCTGCGGTTGTGGAGAATTTAAAAGTAATTAAATAATTTTAATAAGCAATTAAAATATTTAATAATAATGGTACAGCGTCAATTTACCATTTCTTCTATCAAATTTATTCAACATTAATAAATTTTTTGTCCAGATCTGCGTCTACCCTAAACTTCGACTTCAAGAATAAATGCTTCAAGCGCATTAGGATATTAAATTTAGGAAATCAAAATTTTTGTATTTGAATAAATTGCGTAATTAATAAAAAATGTTTTGTGAAAAATATTCCGGGTTATCTTGACAGTGGTTCTTATACGTTACCTATTAACCTCTACAATCAAAATTATTTTTCCAACTGCGTAGAAATTAAATTTGACTAAAGATATGCGTTATTAAAACTACTTGTCTTTAAAACCAATGCTAAAACTTGTGGGTAACGAAAATTTCTGCTAAATTTTTGATCAGATCCTTTCTAAAATTCCTGTAAGACCAACCCGTTTCACAAGAAACTTAAATTCAAAATATTCAATTAATTTTTGCAATTATAAAAAATAGGGAGTGACATTATAACAGATAACGTTTATTGCAACTGTAAATTTACAGTTACTTCCTACAAAAAATTAATAGTTACGCCTAATTAAAACTTGATTAAATAGAATTTCAATGAAAATAATTTAACAGTTAAATTAAGAAATCAATTAATTATTAGATAATGCATGCCTACGGCCTAACAGTATCAAGAATAGTTATAATCAGTAAATTTAATGATAGAGGCCTTGAACCGAAGCACAGACCAATGAGTGATATAACCCTGCAGAGTAACTAAGAGTACTACTACGTACATGGTATTTTTTCAAACGGTCGAATGTACCTAGAAATAAAGTAGTCGTAATTTTTTTGTTTTAGAACTTTGATTCTGTCATATTCTACATTTTAAGGCTAACTAAATTATGGAATAATTATTCAACTTCTGTTCAAGCAAAATAATAGACTAACATTTTTTGGAAACAAAATTGTTGTGCTTTATTCTTTTATTTATCTTAAATAAATATGGGCGCATTTTAATTTTTATGAATGGAGAGAAAAAATGGTTTATTCATTGGCAATAAAACTTTTTGAGAGACAAGTTGGCAAATCTAGGAGCACTGTTAATCAATTGGTCAATCATAAGTAATATAAACATAAGCTCTTTTTTTTACTTTAAAAAGGCATGTACACTTGAAACGTGCACGTTAATAAGAGTTTTGCTATCCGTAGGTGTAAAACCAGCGGAAATTTACTCAGGATTAGGGAAAGAGGTCGTATATAACCTGTGATAAAACGTGAGTTCACCATTTCGAGCGTAAATCCAAACGGCATCGTCTTGAATATAAATATCCGGATTCACCAAAGACAAATTCAACATGTAAGTGTTAGCCAATAAAGTGATTTTGGAACAAAAAAGTCTTTTGGAACTCGTAAGGACCAATTTTTTGTGACTATTTAGAAGTTTATTTCAATATGTTTCGACAGAAAGTAGAACCCACGATTAGATGAAAAAGTAAGGGCGCTCCCTTAAAAGGTGTGATTACCTTGTATGACAACATGAACCTCGATTGTTGGCAGTTTTTGCTACATCCTCCTAACAGTCAAGACCGTCGATTTTCGATTTTGGTAAACTCCTTCCGAGAGTTCCATTTCATTTGTTAGGCCCGCTCAAACATTTTGAGACAAATATTTCGACGATAATGAATCTATCAAAAAGCGGTACACGAATTGTTCAAACAGCAGGTAAAGACTTCTACATTGCAATAATAAAAAAACGGTGGGACAAGTTTGAGAAAATGTTGAAAATAAGAGTAAGTTTCATAGACATTAAGAAAATTGTTTTCCTCTACAACGATGTATCTCGTTAAAATTATTGAACTTCCCTTGTATGTTGAGTTTATCCTGTGTGGTGTTTACTTACAGGTAGATAACACCTACCAAGTATTGACTAGTATTGAAGTATTGGTCTATTTTAACCCATAATATTTTAAATTTTAACTAATTCCTCAAAAATAGTTATGTAACGAACAGTTTTCTATCTGTTACACTAACACAAACTTTAAATTACTGAGAATTTGAAGTTTGGTAATACTTTTGCATATTAAAGCTGTTGCTTATTAAATCTATAAGTTTAAAATGTTCACTGTCAACAACAAAATTTTCCCCAGCTTAAAATCAGCACCCTTCATCAAAAAATTTTAAACCATCGATCAAGGAAATTTCAAATGAAATTTTGATGATAAAGTGTGACATTGAGTTTTTGATAAACAATTGAAAACAGTAATTTCGGATAATAAAGCAAAATAAAATAAAATAATTGTTTAAGGCTTTAAGAATAACATTTTTAAAGAAAATAGCGTTTGTGAATTTTGACATGTGTAATAAAAATTGGGGAAAATTATAATAATACGTTTGTGTTGATAGAGTTAAATCGAAATATGATATGTTCCTACTTATTTATTTTTTTGGAGACTGAAAAATCCCATAAATTTTAAGAACAAAGTACAATATTGGTAAACCTATTAAATTTTTGTAAAGGAATTTTTACTTAAGAAGTCAGTTATTTCAGTATATGAATACAGTATGTAAAATATTATCCATTCATATTACAAATTTATAGAATACCTAGGTTTTAGTAGTTTTAGAGGAATATGAATAACTAAATAAAACAAAAAAGTTAGGATTTACAGGAAATAATAAACTAGAGATTTAAATGGAAATCTTGGATTCATGGTTCATCCCATTATATTGGTTACAGGGCATAGAACAATATTGATTGTGTGTTATTGAACTTCTAGTTCTAATTAAAAACAACATAATTTGTCCATACAATGTGACAAATAATTAAAATAATGTGATAATGAACTTCATGTCGGTGATGGACATTGAATTCAATCATTATTAACAAAATTAACTGATTTTTCTAAATAAAATATAGTCATTTTTTAATTTTTATATAATTAGTAGGCCTATGATGAACCGGAAAAGAGAAACGTCAATATTATTAAAATGATTGTCTTTGGAAATCATTTTTTTTAAATATAAATTAATTTAATCTTTTATAATTTTAAGAAATTGTGTAATAATGTCAGTAGATGAATGTCACGCCTTTTATAACTTCTTGTGTATAATATTTAATTAGAGTAGAATAGAAGGCTTGTTAGGCTATCAGTACAGAATAATCGGAAAGATTTAGTTTTATTTTATAAAAATTAACAGTTTAAAATAACTTACTAGGAATACCTCTTAGATATTTATATGTCCCCTAACGATCTTTTTAAATTATTTTACAATCGACTTATTGATAATATTTCAAATAGTCCTAAATATATATTTTTTAATCCCTATTGTGTGTACGTACGTTCCAATATGTTAAATTTAGAACAATAAGCAACTTCATTACCCAATGGGATGAGAATTATATGGGATGATTATAAGTGTAAATTAGGTGCAGTTTTTTACAGACTCAGGCCGACCATTCTTGAGAGAAAATGGTTAATTTAACCCCAACCATCAAAGTACACCGGTAACCACTGTCTAGTATTCAAATCCGTATAAAAATAACTACCTTTGCTAGGAATTGAATCACGGAATCTTCGTCTCCGTTCAAATATTAAAACAAAAAATTGACTCTAACTTAACGTGTCTGATATAAACGTTTGATATTAACGGTACGCTTTCTTTTGTTACAGAAAATCAAAATATCTACTTCAGGGACGATGAAGAAATTCTTCTTATATTTTTGAGGCCTACAAAATTTTATCCAGAAAGTGCTTTAACTTTGGTAAGAACAGATATTAAGTTTTAAGTCTATATTAACTTTTATTATAAATATTATATTGAGAGTACTGAGGCTAATGCAAAAACTCATGTGATAAATGCTAAACTAACCGTCATGTCATTGTGAGCTTGATGGTCAATGAAGTCACCCGTAGTTGTGCCTGATCACATTTCCACGGGCTACTTGCCCAAATACCTGAATCACTCAAGCATACAAACGCATTAAAACGAAAGTATACCTTACGATACGTTACTGGTGAAATTATAGTTTTTTTTATTTTTAGTTCATGATGTAGCTAATTTGTTTTTTTTTTATTAAACCTGTTCAAAATTTTCACAAACGCACTTTCTTTAAAAAGTTTTCTTAGTGTTTGAAACTTTGTTTTAACTTCCTCCCAATTTTCAACTACCCATTTTAATGATTGAACAACCCACACGCTAGGGCAGTTAGTTCACGAATAAAAGTTCAAAATTATCTACAGTTTAAAATTTCCGCTATAGCAGAATAGCCGGTAAGACTTTAAAGAAACTTGTAGTGCTGATTTGCTATTATTCGTTTTTTTAGTCCTTTTCCCAGCTGTGGTAGAACGCAGGGAGCGTTATTGATCTACTTGTCAACAGTAATCGTTGCAACGGATTTAAATGAATTGGTTAATTTACGTACTATTGTACCGATAATTAGTCGCACAACCCCGGGGGGGGGGGGTAATAGTTTGTCCAACCCTGCGCAAAAATTTAAAAACAATCAAAAAGAAATTATTTATTTCACTCGAATCATATAGTTACAAAAATTAATAAAACCTTACAATAAGCAATGAAATTGCCCCCTCCCACTCGGCGAAAGCGTAGTGTTCGATTAACCATATTTCTGAAGACTTTTCTCAACATCTCTTCCGAGATATTCTCTATCTCTTCTGTAAATCGTTGCTTTAACTCGGCCAAACTGACAAGCTATGTCTGGTAAAGTTTGTCTATGACGTACTCCCGGAAATTCATTTTGAACTTGGCAGTAAGAGTTTGTGCGTAAATAAACACGGACAACGAAAATTTGGTCAATGGTGTGCAATTTTGAACTTCGGATTTTTAACACATCAACCGTTTCAGAGAACGATTTTTTTTTTTTTTTTTGGTTTAACGTCCGACTGTTATGCAATTACTGCTAATGCAGACGGTGAAGGATGAAATGAATTTTTGTAACGTATGAAAATATGCCGTGCCTGAATGGGATTCGAACCCAAGACCGCATGATGAAAGGCGAGCACGTTACCAACTACGCCACTGCGGCCGGCAGTTCGTTCAGAGAACGAACAGAGTGTACTAACGACTTCCGCCCACTTTCATTTCGAACAAAAGGGATCAGTGCGCCACTCGCGCGATTCCAAATACCCTCACTATTTTCTTTACATTTTGCTGCTCATAAGATTTTCGGATTGCGCGACTTATGCCCCACTCGGTAGTTAACCGAAAGTAACCAAACAACTAAATTTTATTTTTTTTTTTTTTTATTCCTAATTTGTGTACGTTGCAATCTGTTCAATTCAGAACAATAAGCAACCCCATGACCCAATGAGATGAGGATGATGTGTATGACGTGTAAATGAGGTGTAGTCTTGTACAGACTCAGGCCGACCATTCCTGAGAGAGTATGGTTAATTAAACCCCATCCATCAAAGTACACCGGTAACCACTGTCTAGTATTCAAATCCGTATAAAAGTAACTACCTTTAATAGGATTTGAACCAGGAACCTTCGTCTCCGAAAATCAGCTGTAAAACAGCTGATTTTTTTAAATAAAATAAAATTTTATTTTATTTTTTATTTTTATTTAAAATTACGTTTAATTTTCTACGTCTGCTTTTTTTCTTTCTAATGAGTTTCTTTTAAAATTTATTGTCATTTTGTTATAATTTATCAAAGATATATTTCACATATGTCTACAGACTTTCATAAAATTTTATTACTTCAGTCTACAGTGTATTGAATTTTTAAAAAATTATTACAAAAATTGAAAACTCCGTAGTTTTTAATTAGGTGTATATAACGACATGCCCAAAACGGGCAGGTGGAGTGTTATTTTAATTGCACCCTATCTGTTTGGTCCAGAGCTAAAAAAAAATAGTTCTGTTTCTTATTACATAGTCAGCCAATTATATGACTGAACTATTTAAGAACAGAAGAGGTAGAGGTGTAAAAGACACTAGTCAGAGTTACCTCCTCTAAGAGTAATGAATTTCACTATGCAGCCAGACCCTGTAGTGAATGAAGTGAAGGTGTCATTTGCAGGGTGGAAAGTGAGTGCTTTTCGGGGGGCCTGGCATGCTGATAAGCATACTCATTCAACTCAGTGAGGAAGGCATGGTAATCCACCTTACTCCTCGTTTTTACTTAGTAAAACCTAGAGGTTCAAACCAGCCTTTCGGCTGTTGACCTAAACAAACCAAAGATTTTCGGATTGCGCGACTTATGCCCCACCCGGTAGTAAACCGAAAGTAACCAAACAAATAAATTTTATTTAATTTTTTATTTTTATTTAAAATTACGTTTAATTTTCTACGTCTTTGGTTTTTTATTTCTAATGAGTTTCTTTTAAAAAGGATTGTCATTTTGTTATAATTTATGAAAGATATGTTTCACGTATGTCTACAGACTTTCATAAAATTTTATTACTTCATTCTATAGTGTATTGAATTTTTACAAAATTATTACAAAAATTGAAAACTCCGTAGTTTTTAATTAGGTGTATATAATATAACGAAATGCATTTTGATTACTTTTTTAATAACTCATTACAATTTTAGATGAAGCAAGTGGCAGATTTCAAAGAAAAAAATGCATCAGTTCTTAAAGATCTCTGTCCGGCCACTGAAGAATCGGCACTCACTGAAAACAAAGTAGTGAATGTTTTAATTGATAGAGATCAACATGGTCGCAGAATTTTAGTGGCGAACGTTGGTGGTGAGTAGAAATTGGTTTGTCAATCTTAATTTTCATATGCGTTAAAAGTATTATAAAAATAAATTTATTAATTAAATTCTGTTAATTAATATATGTTTCAGATAAGCAACCTTTTTTTATTTAGATTAATAAATCAATTATATATTTTTTATTGTTTCCACGGGTCAACGAACGGATTTCGTATCGCAAATTTTTATTGCAATGAAACAGTATAAAATAATGGGTCATATAATTATTATTATTGTTTATTATGATCTCCAATCAATGTCCGTAACTAGTCCTCGCACGCTAATCTAATTAAAAGATAAACTGGTTTGTTTGCCCAATTTTTTTTAACTTTTTATAAACTGACAAGATTTGTTTCTTAAGATTTATTACGAAATTACTTTAACTTTTTTCAAAGACATAGAATAAATATATTGTACACTGTGGCTACATAATTTTTTCATTGTGAATGCGACGAATTAATATGAATATTACACGTGTTCTTTGGTTTTCCATCAAAAATTTTATTTAATTTTTCACTATCATTCTTATAATAACCCACCGGGTTGGTCTAGAGGTAAAGTCGTCGCCAAAATCAGCTGTTTAACAGCTGATTTTCGGAGACGAAGGTTCCTGGTTCAAATCCTAGTAAAGGTAGTTACTTTTATACGGATTTGAATACTAGACAGTGGTTGCCGGTGTACTTTGATGGTTGGGGTTTAATTAACCATACTCTCTCAGGAATGGTCGACCTGAGTCTGTACATGACTACACCTCATTTACACGTCATACATATCATCCTCATCTCATTGGGTCATGGGGTTGCTTATTGTTCTGAATTGAACAGATTGCAACGTACACAAATTAGGGATTAGGGATTCTTATAATTTTCTGACTAAGTGAATGGCTGCTCTTACTTTTTACGACATGAATTCAACAATCAGGATTAATGACATCTAGCCATTTTAACGTTGACAGCTTTTCTCTCTTATCTACAAAAATGAGGGTATTTTATAAAAATAAAATAAAAATAAAAACAAGATATTTTATATTCGAATATAATTAAATATTATAATTCTTTTCGCTTCTTTTACTAAAAGGGCTCAATTTCCTTTTTGTTTTTGGCTTCCTGCAGCTAGAACTGCCCCTACTCCTGTTTCGTCTTTGGTTCATTCTTCAACTTTAGTTCGACTTTATGTGGATATTCATTTTTCCAGTTTTTCCATTTCAGTATTGAGAATAAAGTTATATTAATTACAGGTAACGCCTAAATTTCGCTGAGAGTTTAGATTCGCATTGAAACTGAGACGTAGGGTTTAGCAGCATAGTAACAAAGTCCACACGCTTAAAAAGTTTTGAGTTCGTGAAAGTGAAAAATAAAATAGGGAAATTATGACAAGTTCAAGTGCGCAGTTTGCAATTCCTTTACCACCAAAAAGGCATTGCTAATAACCTCACGAGAAACCTGCAAATATTTTTGTTATAAATTATTTTACTACGAATAATCATCACTGATCAATTAAACGTTTAAAAATCAATTTTTTAATATTTTAGTGAAGTTAAGTAGATTTTCATGGTGGAAATCAACTGAAATGTTTAATTACGCCGTTTTAATCATTCTGTAGTAAGTTAATACTTTTTTGGAAGCAACACTAAGGAAGTTAATACAGATTTTCATTATGCAATTTTTAATCATTACTAGTTTTTTTTTTGAATTTTTTTATACATTTTAAGCGATTTACACATTCTGTGATAAAACTTTAATGAACCCAACGTGCGCCCATTGTTATTTTGTTATTCATAAAACTATAATTTCTAAATAAAATGAAACATAAATTATTTTTTTTAAATAGATAATAAAGAAATAATGTAAAATATACATTATTGAAATATATATATTTCGTTTAATTTGACGTCTTTCTGATCTCATGATAGACACGTGATAGATTCGCTAGTGTTCATAAATTTGCTCATCAATATAATACGTACTAATACGTATCAATATAATAAGTTTTAAATCAGTATTTCTTCAACATATTTTTCTTGGAATGAGTCAATAATATTTTTTCATGTTATCGGGAATTTTGCTGTATTTTTGGCTAGGAGTACAGTCTATTCGAAATACCATGAAAGTATTACTTAAATGGAATAAAAAACAGGGAATTTTGTAATGTGCTCATGCGTTAGTGCTTCCACTTAAGAGATTTTTCTTTGTGTTAACTTTCCCTGTTAGTGAATGAAAGCGTTTTAAAAGATAAATTAATTTATGGAAAAGAAAAAATAATGATTTTTCCAATAACACACGATAATGCAAATTAAATTTATTAATTAATTGTTATTTTATTATATTATTATTAATTAAAAATTAATTATTAAATATTATATTAATTAATCACATCTTTTGTATTGCATGCATTGGTTACTGCATAATAATGGGTTAATGCAACAATAAAAAATGCCAGTAAAATAATTAATTCTATTACGATTTTCAAAATTGCAAAACAAAGATTGATATTATATTCTGTAAGAATAATTAAAAGGGAAATTTTACTTTCGAAAAGGAATTTTTTATTTTTAAAAGTTACCTCCATTCAGAGACTTACTACCATGCTATTTCGAATGGACTGTAGATGCGTATTTATTTAAATAGGGACCCGTCCCAGTGATGTTTGTATATGTGTGGCTGTCAGCAGGTCACCATACAAAGGTGCTCCCCAACCGATGGTATTCAAGAATTAATAACAACTTTCTGCCAGTTGAGTGGCTGGTCAAAATGCTAGATATTATTAAAAGTAACAAGTATGGAAATAAACCAAAGGTATTAAAACGTAATACTGTAATAGCTACGATCAATTTAAGAATGATTTTAACATATTTTTTACTTTCTCTTGAGTTAAATATATAGTTAAGGAAAATTTATTTTACATTTAAATTTTAAATTGATTTTTTAAATTCAAGTTTTCACCGGAATACACGTTTTCAGGCCCCCTGAACCCAAAAACCATGTTTTTAGTGATTGGTTTGTATTTGAATGTTTGAAAAAATTATCTCAAGAATGAAATATCATACAAAGTTTAAACTTGGAACTTTAGTTAAGTACCACTGGAGATCCGATACGAACATTTTCATCAAAATCGGTCAACCGGATGTAGTTTATTCGTACGATTTTTTAAGTTTTTGCGATTTTCGTAGAAACACTCATGTATTTTAAAATTCTGGTAAAGTCGGTGCTCTTGTAATAAAAAAATGTATTTTTTGCAAATTTCAGTTTTAATATTATACTAATTAATATAATATTATACTGACTTATTATTGTTATTATTATTATTTCATCACTGTCCTTTCCTGAACACAGGCATTGCCTTATTCAGGAAAGTAATTTCTGTTCAGATAGATAAGAAATTGTACATATTGTAAAATTAACATAATGAAAATACATAAATATGCTTTTAAAAGCCAAATATCTCGGGTTTCGTTAATGACAAGAAACGGCCACGGAACAGGATCGATGGGTTTTAACGTGTTAAAAATTTTCAGACTGTTCTGGGTCGAGTCTGACCTGAATATACACTTTCTAATTCAACTAATCTAGAACGATAAACCACTGTACTACCCGAGAGCCAACCAAAATGAATTTTAATTTTTGTTAATCCATTTTTCCAGGATTATGGAATCCAAAGAACGTTTCACCTGAACACTTATTCCGTGTATTCTACATGATTCACTTAACAGCTATATTGGAGCCAGAGACACAGATTAGAGGTGTGGTTGTAATCCTTGATTTTGATGGTTTATCGCTGAAACAGGTCGGATCAATGTCTGTACCATTTTCACAAAGATTGCTTACATTTATTCAGGTAAGATTAAAAACTTAAACCACTAACATTTATATTTTTGAAATTAAAATATTGTGCTTGTAACAATGTAAATCAGTAGGCTAAGTCTTGAAAAAGTTAATGTATTCCTCCATCCAGAACTTTAAAAAAAATTAAACCTGAATGCTAAAACTATAATAAAAAGTAAAACTACACATATAATAAACTATAACTAAACTATAATAAACTACAGTATAACTCGGTTATTTCGAACTCGGATAATTCGAATTTTTGGATAATTCGAATAAACTGGTATTCCCCTTGAAAAGCATATTAAAATCTGAACAAAAATGTTATGCCTAATTCGAAGTTAAAAATATGTTATTTGGTTAACTCGAAGTTTTTCAAAGAAAGAATAAAAATGTTTGTTTAGCTAGGTTTTTCGTAAACAGGTTCTGTAATAAAATTATTTCTACCTGCTGAGTTTGGGTTGAAAATAGACACAATAGAGTGTCAGTTAATAGTGCGTAGTAAACCTCATCTACGGAATTCCAGCCAGTATGCCGTATAGGCTTTGAACATTGTAAAGTGAATTTCACTTTCACACAGACCTGCACTGTATGATCAGTTTGGGATTTCCCTAGTTAAATTTACACCCACATTCTTGAACCGTTTTCAGTCACAGCACAGTAGGCCTACTGTAGAGTATACATGAGTGCATACGGTGTGTAGAATTTGTGTTGTACAATTTACATACAGTAGTACTACAGTACTTTTTTTTAACAAGATACAGTACATTTCAGTACCACTGAATTGTTTTCGTTTCAGTTAAGAGTTTACGTGCAGTGCGGTTAAGTTCATTTAACAATGGCTAAGCGTGGTCCGTATAAGAGTTTAACTTTGGACGAAAAAGTTAAAGTGATTCAAGATGTGGAACGCGGTACAAAAAGAAAGTGTGACATAGCTAAAGAGTACGGAATTTTACCGAACACTTTATCGTCTTTCTTAAAAAATAAAAACACAATTATGGAAAACTGGAATCAAAAAAACGGAAAATGTCGAAAGCGGGTAAGAACAGCCGAATATCCTGCAGTAGACGATTGTGTTTTGAAGTGGTTCAAGCAAGCTCGCGACCAAGTGATTCCTTTAAGTGGAACAATAATTCGTGCAAAAGCAGAAGAATTTGCAGAAAAATTAGACATTCGGGATTTTAAAGCAAGTACCGGTTGGTTTTCGGGGTTTAAAGACAGAAATGCGATTTCTTTTCATAATGTATGTGGTTAGAGCGAATCAGTGAGCAGCCGTTTAGTAGATAAGTGGCAAGTTGATTTAAAAAAAATTATCGAAAATTATCAACCGAAAAATATTTTTAATGTAGACGAAACCGGGCTATTCTTTAAGTGTTTACCCAACAAAATATTTTCGTTTAGAAACGACAAGTGCAGTGGGGGGAAGAATAGTAAAGAAAGGATAACAATTTTGGTAGGCTCAAATATGGATGGGTCAGAAAAATTACAGCTTTTAATGATTGGCAAATCTGCAAAGCCGAGATGCTTTAAATCTGTTAAAAGTTTACTGGTGATTAACGAAGCCAACAGAAATGCTTGGATGACAGCTGCATTGTTTAAGAAATGGCTTCTGAATCTGGACAAAAAATTCGGTCGGGAAAAGAGAAAAATTTTATTGTTCATTGACAACTGCATGGCTCACAACAACCTTCCATCGCTGAAGTGGATTAAAGTTGAATACTTTCCGCCCAACATGACCTCAGTTGTTCAACTGAAACATTTTTACCGTCGACAGGTTGTTATAAAAATCTTAGGAGCAACGGATAAAAACCCAATTAATGTGTTGGACGCAGCTGAAATGATACATAACGCATGGAACAAAGTTAGGCTTCTACGATAGCACACTGTTTCAGGGCTGCTGGTTTCAAGGTAGAAAATGATGAGGCTAATTCTTCTAAAGGAGATATTGTCTGTAACACTACTAAAGAAAACGACAATCCAAACTGCTACAGAATATGCGACGAAAATATTACACCTCCAGATGGCTGGGAGGATTTAAATGTTGATGAAAGCTACGAAGCGTATTTGAATGTTGATGCTGACGTCGCCATCTGTGGAACTCTGACAGATGGGTAAATTCTCGAAGAAGTGATACAAAATACCCAGGAATCGTCTGATGAAGAAGAAAATCAAGACCTCCAACCCAAGAAACCGATTCCATCCACTTCTGAAGCAGTTTTGATGATCGCGGGCTTAAAAAGATTTATCGAAGCTCAGTCTAACGTTAATCATGAAATTTTTTGTGCTGTGAGTGAATCAGAAGATTTTGTTCAGTGTTCTCTAAGAAATCAAAAACAAACAAAGATTACACAGTTTTTTACTCATCGACAGTAGTAGCTTTGCTATAATCAGCCACGTGAATTAAAAAAGTGTATCACTTTACTGATTCTATTTTATCCATTTGTTTACGACTGAATTATTATTTATGCGTAATGTATTCAAATCTCTCTATTTATTTTTTATAAATTTTGTACCTACTGAATTTCAGTAAAACAGTAAATACTGGAGATACTGTACGTCTAATACTGTACTATAATGTATACAAAAACATGTAGCCTACTAGGTACCTACTTTACTGTAATAGTAATTATAGTTCATTACTATAGTTTATAAATGAAATAAATCGGAGTTATCTGTGATATTACGTTCTTCTACTTTATTTCTGTTATTAGTATACATACTGTAGTACGTATAACAAAAGTTCGAATTTTGTAATTTTTTTAACTTTACAATACTGTTCCATATGATGTTGGTTATTTCGAATTTTGGATAATTCGAACTTTTTTCCATTCCCCTTCAGGTTCGAATTAACCAAGTTTCACGGTATAACTATAAAACTATAATAAAAAGTACCCTATACTAAAAATTTTTAGTTATTATTTAGTGTTCAACATTTAATTAGTCCATTCCTGCATTTCTAAAGGAAAACAAAAAAAACCTACTATATCCAATACTTTAACTTACCGATCTAGTGGTCGTCACTGCGAGTCAACTGTCTACCAGCTGATTTTCGCAGACGAAGGTTTCGTGGTTCGAATCTAGTAAAGGTTATTTTTATAACGATTTGAATACTAAATAGTGGTTACCGATGTACTTTGATGGTTGGGGTTTAACTAACCATATTCTCTCAGGAATGGTCGGTCTGAGTCTGTAAAGACTACACCTTATTTACACATCATGATCCTCATCTCACGTAAGAGATTGGTTATTGTTCTTAAAAGTGAAGATTGTAACGTACAAACATTAGGCTTAAAAATCTCCAGTAGCTACTAGATTTCATTTAATCAGTTCTTTCATATTAGCCTACGGTACAAAATAGGTTTTATAAAGATTGCAGCCTTAATCTATGCATTTTACGGCAAAAGATTATTAATTAAAGTACAATTACAATTTTTAAAACATGTCCCGATTATTTCAATATTATGTTTTTACTACAAAGCCTAGTTTGGCGTTAACTAGTTATTGGTTTTCCGTATTTTTCTCATCAAAATTAAAAGTCCAACAGAGGTTGATTTTCATTTAGCTCCATCCACTCATGAATAAAATTAGGTTCTTTTTTCTTCAGCCTGTTCCGAGCTCACATACTATATCATCTACTGTGTGGCAAAGATTTTATTGCCCTTCGCGGAGAGGAGCAGAATTGGCCCGCTACTAGCCTTCTCAATAACATTTCATTATGTACTACTACTAACTAGTACACTGGACTTGGTACATAATGAAGTGTTATTGAGAAGGCTAGTACCGGGCCGATTCTGCTCCTCTCAGCAGAGGGCAATAACATTTTTGCCACATAGTATCTTCATCTTATCCTAGGTCTACCGACATCCCTTTTACCTTCTGGAGCACACCAGTGCGCCTGCTTAAGGATCCTGTGATCCGACATCCTTGCCATGTGCTGTCTCCAACTTTGGCGATAATCCTTTATCTTTTTGAACGACGACGGATTATCACTCTTTCACGCTAAAACAGGCTCTGTAAAAAATGCTTAAAGTAAAAGTTGGAGATATTTTAATTTCCTATAAATTTGATTATACACACTTTTGTAGTAAAATGCATACTAAGGACGAAATCTTAAAAAAGTCATTTTTTACAGATTTTAATGAACAAAAAACAGAAAATCACAAATTACCGCTAAACTAAGCGTTATACAAAAAAATGTTCAAAATAAAAAATGTAGATTTTTAAATTGTCTACAACTTTTTTATACTCTTTTGTCCTAAAGTGCATATTAAGGCCGCAATCTTAAAAAAAACATTTTTTTCTACGGGAGGACAGCCTTCCCAAGAAGTTCAGAAGACATGGCGCCTTCCCTGTCTTGTAGACCATAAATAATGTAGAAATGAGGCGATTTTTAAAAAAAATTGTAGGAGCCGTTTTTGAGAAAATCGAAAAAACGTGAAAAATGCCACAATAAACTACTACTTCCGGTTGACTGATTTTGATTAAAATATTCGTGTCGAGTCCTCTAGCAGTATGTAACTTAAGCTTTAAGTTTCAACTTCGTACGATTTGCCGTTCTTGACATACTCGTATTATGTTCACACACGGACACACACAGACCAATCGCTAAAAACACCTTTTTTGGGTTGAAGGGGTTAGAAAACGTGTATATCCGGTAAAAACTCAATTTTGAAAAATCTAAATGAAAACAATACTTGCCTTCCTATTCATATAGGCCAGAGAAAGTAAAAAACAATAAGAAGATTTACGGCAATCTATGTTACTGATTTAATAACCATAGGCCTATCTGTCAAAACATATTAACTGATTTTTACGCTGTTTTACGAAACTCATAAGCATTAATATAATTTTAATTTTGTTTTTTTTTTCAGAAAGCTATGCCGTTAAGATTAAAAGAAGTGCACATAGTGAAACAACCATATCTGTTTAACGTGATTTGGAAAATATTCAAGAGATTTGTTGAACAAAAACTACAGAGTAGGGTTAGTTGAATTTTAATATTAAATATAAGTTAAATATATAGAATTCTTTGCATATTTTTAACAATTGTTAGATTAGTGTTTGTTTATTAATGCAAGGTTAGATATTATTTAGCAACCGTCATTTCCTCTACGAGTGAATATAGCGCAAATAGTCTAAATGATATGATTTTTATGTAACGAGTACTTCCGGGCATTGACCCTTGTACCATTATACAAGAAACAATAGAAATAAAATAAGTTATTAGCTAACTAAGAGTAGTTTGTAGGCCATATAATAGGACTTCAGATAGCCACATTTACTGTAATTTTAATAGGAATTAAAACTTAGGCATGTATAAAATCTTCATCACAGCAGAAATTAATAAATCATTGCGTTTTAAAACTCTCCTTCAACGGGGGGGGGGGGGGCTGTGAATTGGTGTTAATCACCTTATTTTGATCAATTGACCAATTTGTTGTCAACCTTTTGGTAATCAGTAGTGGTTTGTGTAGATTTAGGTTTCCATCTGTTAACACATCAGTGTAATAACTATAAGCATAGTACACGTTGAATGTAGTTCTATCAGCTCTATCGCTCTTGTAATACTGCAAGCCAATTGGAGCAAAAATGATCTATCAATATAATACTACATAATTTCAATCGGTGAGTGGTGTAGACCCATGCTTAACTGAATGTAGTTTCAACTGTTAATTCGGATAGAACCACACATATAAAACCCTAAAGATAGGTGCCCAAAGAAAAATTTAATTGTCCAAAGAAGTATCGACGAAGGATTAAAATATCTTGTAGGCTAGTAGATTTATTGTAATACATTATCATTAAAGAATGTCAGACGTGTGCAATTATCCGCTTCAATGTGTTTCTTTATTTTTTTCACGTGGTAGTTACCACGGCTGTATGGCTATTTACCCCGACTTTACCTCTTCACCTAGCGTGCCTTGCCCCCTTTGCCGGGCTAAGGAGTACAATCGATTTATTTTACAAAAATCTGGTCTCAAAACCGGCTCTGACTGATTTTGTTTTACTTCAATTCTTTTTTATATCCTCTTTCTTAGCAGTACATCAATTGCTACTAAAATTATCCATGTAACATAATCAACTACTAACCGGTACTTATTTCTTGTAAATGTAGGCAACAGTTAAAGAGTGGTCACAGGAATTGCTGATATTTCATTGATTATAGCCCATTACAGTTCTCCAGTAATAATTACTACAGGTTGGACGAATGGTGTTGCCGGACTTAACGGCACCGCCAAAGGCATTTTCTTTCTAAAGCTAAAAAAATCCTTCCCATCCGATAAAATTCCATCGAATATTAAATGGTTTAATTACTTTCAATATTAAACGCAAATAACCATACCTGTTATTCAATAAACTTCATAATTTTTTTACAAATACTTTTTCAAACATTTTTTGGCAACACTGCACTTTTAGATCGAAATATAGTGGAACGTAGAGTAATAACAGATGAAAAGAGATTATATATAAAAAGTGGAAAAGAGGAAAGAGGAATTATACTATATCAAGAACCGGTAGTTGACATACACATAATGATGAGTCTGGTCACATAATGGTATTTAGGCCTAATACAAAGTGTGATCGAGACAAACTGCAGTATTCATGTGTTGCTGTCCCACATTTTAACGAGTACAGAGCAATTATGATGACGAGGATCTTTTTTTTTGACGGGTTTTGACGAAAACCGACTGATTAAAATGGTCGATATTCATTTTTGATAATTATTTGCATAGATTTACTTTATAAAATAGCCTAATAATAAAATGTTTATACACACGTTATCGAGTACAAAAATTTAGTTAAGCTTTTGGAGACATACATAAAGATTAGCATAACAAGATAGTACACATGAGGACGTACAAAAACGTATTTGCAGCTGGGCTTTTACAGTGGTGAGAGCGGCAAAATTGAGCCAATTTGATAACTCTGTTTTGCTTAACAGTATGACAGCACAGCTCATCGTTTTTTACCCCTGCCACTGTTTTCCGCTCCTCTGTGTTTTCATCCTTAGTCAAAAATAATCAATTTTCTCAGTATGTCTTGTACATTAGGCATAACTTTTTCATCAAAAGAGGAAGACGATAAAACTAACAATAGAAGTCAGAAATCTGTGAATTTTGAGGCACAAAAC
The DNA here is from genome assembly GCA_035578175.1 of Catonia carolina. Lineage (NCBI taxonomy): Eukaryota > Metazoa > Arthropoda > Insecta > Hemiptera > Achilidae > Catonia > Catonia carolina. The sequence goes on from JAQMRL010000002.1 coordinate 92,697,873, forward strand.
ACCTCGTAGGTGTAGCTTGAGGTGATACATTTGTTAAAATCATAAATGCCTTTGTAATGGAATCAGGATGTTATAGAACCTTATAAAGGTGGAAACTCATGGTGAAACGGTAACTTATCCAATAAGTAATCAGATTACTTAAACATAATTCATGGTGAGAAAAGGAAATCAAAAATTTAATCATATAGTTTTGGTTTGAAAAAACATTTTAAATCTACTTGACGTTATAATTAAAAATATAATGTAATATAATTAAATAAGAACTAAAAATATAAAATTAACTTTTATTTCTTTTCAGCTTTTCTTCCATGGTTCGAAAATGGAATCACTTCACAAACACCTTGATCCAAATTACTTACCAGAAGATTATGGTGGCAAAAAACCAAAAATTGATTATTCAAGTAGTGATTGGTATCCAGTACTTTGCACATTGGACGAACACATTGCAGGTAAATTAAGACAAAAGCATAAAACTGTTGGTAAAATTTCTGTTTTGTATTGATCACAAAAAGACTGTGTTGCATTTCTAGTTAAGACTGTGAAGTCACTATTACTATCTGCTAAAGAGTAACTACTAAGGCACTTACTCTAGTATTACTACTGCTAATCACAACAATAAATTGTTTGAACACAAATCTACTTATGCAGTTAGAAAATACATCAATAAATAACCAAAATCTTTGAAAAGTTATGGTAATTTTAGTTTGTTTATAAAAAGCTAGAAAATATTTGATTGATGAAACATTTTACAGTGTACAAGAATTCCTTTATAAACAGTTTTTGGTTGAAAAATATATAAACTTTTAAGTACCGCTGAAGCATATTGTTTATTAATTTTTACGAATGGTTGAAAGACATGCTTATATATGTCAGCAAGTAAGTATCAGTAGTAAATGAATTACTAAGTTATGAATTTAATATATTGTTCAAATTTAGACATCAATTTTATCTTGATATGCCCTATACTCTCTTCTCGAGTCTCCATATAGGATATTTTTTTGTATATATTTGTTACTATTAACTGCTTGAACCCAAGAACAGAATATTCTACGTAGTTGAAAGTTAGAACTTAAGTTAGGTACGGTACCAGTAAGAACCCAACATGACTGTTTCATCAAAATCACTCAATTTGAAGTAGTATTGTTCAATTTTCTCAAAAATGGCTCTTACTATTTATTTAAAAATCGCCTCATTTACTACAAGATATTTATTCTCTACAAGATAGAGTAAGCACCATGTCTGTTGAAATTCTTGCAGAGCCTATGCTCTCATGGTAATTTTTTTTAATTGTGTGTTCATTTTAAAGCAAAAATGAATAATTACAAGTGGAAAACCTTACAACTTTTATGCCAAACTTTTTTCTATACTGCTTAGTTTAGTGTCAATTAGTGATTTTCTGTATTTTTCTCATCAAAATCAGTAAAAACAAAAAAAATTAAGATTTCAGGAGCCCATTTTACAGCAAAAGGTTATATAATCAAAGTTATTGGAAATTAAAAACAACCTACAACTTTTAATTCAAACTTTTTTCTACAGAGCTTAGTTTAGCATCAAAATTAGTGATTTTTCATATTTTAGGTTCTTCAGAGGTTGATTTTCATTTATACAGTATTCACTCACGATTAAAATTAGGTTATGTTTTTCATATTACATTTTGTTATATTACTTTCATATATTTAATCGTTAGATTAAACATATATTTTGTTGTTAATTAGTATTTACATTTGCAAGAGAATTACTGTTTTACACCAGATTTTTTGTTACAGAGTGGCAGAAATTTGGCAAAGTAAAAGATGGAGATAGTTCTTAAAACTACTTACTACATTTGAAAAAAATTACTAGTATTTAATACAACTCATGTACTGTTATTAATTTAATTTTAAGATACTTTGTAAGGATATTTAATTAAAATGCCCCTAGTGTAGTTAATGAAATAACGGTGAAGTTACCTGTAAACTAAAATTAAGTTCATCAATTTCATATCGTGTATTATGTTTAAGGATTTAAGATTTCTAAGAATTAAATATGAAATTAAAATACTTGCTAATTTTTTTAAATTTTAGTAATTAATTTAAACACAACTCCGGAAAATGTAAAACTTTTATGGTTGCGCAAAAGCAATGTTGGAGTGTAAATTTTGCCCAATAAGCTTCTTAGACACTTTGAAAGCATGAAAATAAGTACTTTAAGTACTCTACCACAAAAATGACATTTAAGAATTAATAATTAAAGAAATTTAAAATTTTTGGATTTATTAATTGTGAGAAATGTAGAAGAACTTAACGTAGGTTCACTCAGAAAGTACAGGAAATGTGTACGGCCTTGAGAATTTTTTTTGTTTATACACAATATTGACTTATTCATATTGGTCATAAAATCTCAAAGTACAGACTGTATCATTAAGTATTCATTTTATGTTAAATTTCTAATACAAATATTTGATAATGAATTATGCAAAACCATGATTCATAAATTGCAATGACAACAAAGCATGAATTTTATTTCTTATTACACAACAATGATAAATGATGGTAATTTAAAATGTTTACTAGTCATTCGTTTTTATCTTGTGGGAGTCAGTATGGTTTACTTTGCATGTATGTAAAGTTATGTCTATTTTAAAAATTTATTTTACTTTGACTCTTGTCTCTCTTTTGCATCACAAAATTATAAGTAACATTATTTTTATGTTGTGTCTTAATATTATTTCTTAATATATTTCTTTAGCATAACTTCGAATTTGTAGTCTTTTACATAAAAAAATATTTAATTTATGTGATTTACCCAACATACATGATATTATAGACTACCTAAATTATTATTTAAATTCTATCCAATACACAAAAATACATTTATTTTCAGTTACAATTTTTAGAGAATGGTGCGATATTTTGGCTGGTGGCTTGACAGGCAACTAACCTGGGAACATCATCTGCATACAAAACATTTAGAACTTAACCACTGCTAGATGGTTCTCTTCTGCTTAATTAACCCTTGATCAAAATTGAACTTCCATTCCAAAATTTTAATTCACAAAACCCTTTTGAGACCAATCTGGATTTATGGTGTTCAAATCTTCGGAGCAGCGACAGAGAGTAACTTAAAGTGAATCCGGGTCTTCCAGTCAAAATTCTTAAGACTTATTTCTGGCACTCCTTTTTATGTAAGCAGTAAAACCTTCCACGATGATTTCAAAATTCGGACAGTAAAGAAATGAACCACGTTCTTTTATAGTAAATTTCATAAACGACTAGATGTCCATCCCAATCCACAAGCCCATGACCCTACCCAATGAACTTCCCAATTCTATGATGTCTAAACCAAAAATGAAGCAGAGACTTCTTGTCCTGAATAACGGATAAGACCTGTAGTTCTAAACAGAGAATGTACCACTGCTCTCCTGAAATTACAATTCCCCACAGTCCATTAAATTAAATATTATTTTACACAAATATTGTGCAGTACCATAATTTTAATTAATAATAATTAATTTAATAATTTTAATTTAATAGTTGTGGTACAGTACCATAATAAAAATTAAAAACAAACAATATTTTTAGATGTACAGTAGTTAAGTAATGTTTAAACTTAATAGTATTTACTATTTTAAACATATTAAACAGATATAAATAATTTTATAACTCAATATTAGTTACTATAAAATATTCATTAAAATATATCTTATTAATTATTAAATTACATTTATTTAAGCTTAGTTTAAAAAATGTTTCCTCCATTATATTCTGCTTTGAAATTTGTTCCTTTTTAACTTATTAAATTTAATTTTTCAACTGTGTAAAGTCAACTAGCAAAACTGTTCAGAATAAAAATGTGTTTGAAATAAAAATATTCCCATGAAACATGGCATTAATGGATGAGAAAACACTACCCAGTGAGTGCTCTGTAAAATTAAAATGCTCTTGAATTTAAAAAATTGAAATTATGTTAAATTTCTAGTGATGATGCAGAGATTGATAGATGCTTGAGTTCCTTTCGATTTTGCTTCTTTTACCATTATTAATTACTTATTATTCAAATAAAATTAACAGATTATAATGTAGCTATAATGAGTAATAAAATACTCATAACTTATCATAACTACAATAACTTAAGATGCAATATAAAATAATTAAGTAAACTTTTATTATAAATCTATTTTCATGAAATGAAATATAGGGTAGTTAATTTTATATTTTAAAATGATGATTCGAGGAAGGAAGTTTTTTTAATTGAATTCCTACACCAATAACTTAAAAAAAATTAGTGGTAAATATTTCTCCTTTTTTTAATATGTAAATAATATTATAATAAAAAATATTACAGTTAAGTTATAGATTTTTAAGAAGCTCTATAATTATATATATTTATTATTTTTGATTAATATCTTATTATTATGTTTGTATATATTTTGTAAAATAAGTTAATATTACTTTATAATAATCCTTTTTATATCATAATTATTGTAATTGTATTCTATAAAGTTTTTCTAAGTTTTATTAAAAAAATAAAGTATACGTTACAAAAACTTAGAAAATATACTTTACTGAACCTTGATGTGTATTCTAATAACTTTTCCTGTGGTAAGTACGATTAAAATATCATTTTAATCCAAACTATATTATTGTGACATTTATAATTCCAGGTTCTTTTGGGATCTGACTGTTTATAAACAACAAAACTTCCTTTTTTATAAACATAAAAATTTCATGGTAATTAATGATATTGACATAGTGATTCTAATAGAGCATGTGTTAATCTTGGTTGTAGAGCTGTTACTTTTCAGCTTCCAAGCTTGCTGGTTTTCATGTATACTTCCCTAAGTTTTTTTGCCCTCTCTGCTCTTGGAAAAATTTCTCATCTGCCATCAAAACCAATGACCAGTTAATGCCTACACCCTAGACATTGGCCCTTATTAAAAAAAGATCAAAATGATTTTATAAGCATGTGACAAGTAGCCATCTCCCACGAATGGCTGAAGAGTTTCAGCCTGCAAGATAAAGGCTGTAGGGATGGTAATGGAAGAGGTGGAAAAATTTTAATGTATTGGAACAGGCTTTTACTAATCTTTTCAGAAAGAAGAAAAAATGAACAAAATACTACTTTTAGTTTTTTGAATTTTTTGTCTAAAAAAAATTAATAAAACAACAAAGAAAAAGAATATTAGAAAATATTGTGTTTAAAAATATAAATTTTGCTATATTTTCCTGAAAATAATGCAAAACAAATGGTTTGTGGTATTAATTCTTAAATCGAAAAAGTTACATATCAAATGTTTTAAATCTTGAGGGTCTGAATAAGTCTCATAAAAGGCCACCTTCATACCCTTAAAAGTAGCGTGCTAGCCTTTAAAGGGCATCCCGGGTTCTATTCCTGGCTAGAGTCTGGAAATTTTAATACGTTAAAACCCATCGTTGTAGTACCAAAACCCACAGTAGTCACTAATGACCAAACTGTTGATGAGACTTTAAATAAATTTAAAATGTTTCATAAAGATACGATCTTCTTTTTAGAAAATCCCTTGCCATACCTATGATCTCTCATCCCCACGTTTCAAAGTTATTTAGCCATCAAGCAATCTAATTTTTGGTCGACTCACTTTTTTGGTCCATAAATTTGAGCCGCCAGTATCCTCTTTGGGATATGCTTTTCGTCCATTCCCTCCAAGTGACGCAACCATCGTATTCGCTTAAAGGTTTTTACGAGATCTTGCTATTCTAATATTTCGTCTAGTTCTCGATTAACTCTGATTCGCCTTCTATCATTCCTTTTATCATTAACAGCCAGTTAAGGAAATCTACAAACCGCATGATTTACCTTTCAAATTTCCACAGAATTTCCTGTTCCGATTTCACGAGTGTCCATGTTTCACCTTTATAGGTGACAACCGGCCTGATAAGTGTCTTGTATTTTTTAATTTTCGTACTACGATTTATCAGCTTGCTTTTTAAAAGTCTAGAATTGGCATAGTGACCTATTTCTACACTGTACTATATTCTGAACCATTGCTTTTATTAACTCTTATTTTCAATGAAATTTCTCAAATACTGAAACTTGTGAACTACTTCAAATGAAACACTATCTCCTGTATTTTTAAGCTTCATATAATTTTGTATTGCAAAATTTTTGACAATTATTTTATTTCATAAACTTTCAGTTACCTTTAAAAATATTAGCGCAATAATAATTGGAATAAGAAGTACGAAAAATCTATTTGTCACTAATTACATAGAAACCTTAATTGTTGATTAGACCCAGGTAAAAAGTTTAAAATAATTGTGTAACGGATGACATCCTTGTTAAATAAAACGCAAAGTGAGTAAACAGAAATGTCTCAAGAATATTATGTAATAAAAAAACTATAATATTAAAGCCTTGAAATTATAAGTAATTAATTAATGTTATACATAGGGGTAAAACAACGGTCATTTGCTCGTCAAGGGAATCTGGTAATACAGTATAAAGAAATTTTTTCTGGTTTCAGTCGGATGAATGTACGCAAAAACGAATTCTGCGTTCTTTTTCTGCGTAGGTAAACTAAAAGTATCTGTGATCTATTAAAATTCTTCAGATCTACAAGCTTATCTTTGAAAATTTTATCACTTAAATATTTATAATATTTTAGAATTTCTTGACTGTCTGATCTTCCGTTGTACCTTAATACTAGCTAATTTTTTTCATTAAAACTTACGCTAGCCAAACTTAAACTTTAACCACGATATAGTACACGCAAATCTCAAGAATAAATTTTCCTCCATTGCAGATTATTAGAGAACATCTTTTATTTGAGTCTTTCATTTTCAAAACTACTTTTATGATAATTTGCATAGAAGAAAATTATGAAAATTTTCTTTTATAATAATAATTTTAACCTTCTATTTTCCTTTGTATGAAGAGTTCTGTGGGAGGTGGAGGGTTTTTGTAGTTCGGATCAAGTCAGGAGGCGAGGTTTTGGTGGTAGGCGGTTTAGGCCTCCTTGGGACTGGACGAAGATGCCTTAATTAAGTTCAACACTACTTCCCTATTGTGCGGGAGTAAACATGAATTTTTCTTGGCGCCTCGAATACAAAACGGTGGATTGATAGCGTTCAGTCCAGAATAATACTTATTATATAAATAGGTTACTTTTAATATCTTTCAATAACGTTGTCCTAACTGAATCAATTCCCGATCGCATGGTTAACAATTTGATTTGTTGGAGTACGTACTACTTGACCCGGTTGGACTTGGTTTAGTTTGAAAGAAAATGATGACTTTAAAATAAAGTGGATTATTAACTTATATACATGAATCGAATCTTTACTTATACATGAATAACGATCAAGTCGTTATAACCGGGGTCGGCAGTAATTAAATTTTTGTTTTTTACGTAGCCATCTTTTAATTGGAAAAAAATGAAGTTGCGTAAAATTACTTCAACGTTCTTAATTTACCCAAATATCTGGCACAAAAAGTTTCTGTTTAACAATAATATGAAAGTGTTAAATTTCAGGCGCTGGTTTCCATGCTACACTTCTTCAGACACGATGAACACCAGTAGAGGTAGTAGACCGTTTCATGTTATCAGGAGAGGTAGATATTGGGTAATGTAATATTTGTTTAACGTTTATGTAACGAATAGCTTCTAATTTGAAATATCATTTTTACGGACATAGACATGAGCTCCTTAGACAGTTATGATATAAATTTCTTATTAAAATCGATTAGGATATATTATTGAATTAAAAGGTATAATTTAGGCGAGCTTAGAGTAAAACGGAACATCGTAATATATGATGAACTTTAACAAATTAGAACACTACGTAATCAAAATTTTAATTTTGACATCACAAGTATGTATAAAGGTTGTCAGTCATTATCATTTGGACGATGTTAATGAACTAAAGCTTTAAAAGTTTGTTTAGTCTTCAAATAGTCTGTTTACACCTTTCTAATTATACACCTCTACTTAAGTTTGTGTATAATAAAATATAAAGGAATTATGTCAAATATGTGTCAGAATAAATCCTAATTTAAATCATCACAGTATGGAAATAAACACAGTTTCATAATATTACCGCACTCAAACAGCGTTCAATTAAACGCTTACTTTAGCGTCAATAAGTAATTTTTTGAATTTTGCTCATTAAAATTAGTAAACTAATGGATTTTTAATATTGCGGCCTTAGAGCCTTACTGGGTAACATTTTAAGATGAATCTTGTGAAAACTGTATGTACTGAAGTTATAGAATATCAGAAAGTCTTTAAAAAGTTTTTTCTACAAAGCCTAATTTAGCGTCAGTTAGTGATTTTCCTTATTCTTAAGTCCTACAGAAGTAAATTTTTAGTTAGCGTCATTCATTCATGATTAAATGTGAGTTATGCGTTTCAATATTTACATTGGCAAAAGAAAGTCCTGTGAGTATTTGTAACAGATTTTTATTTTTCATTGTAGGAAGTAAAAACCTAGGAGTGGAAATGTCATGATAGGTTTCATAGTGAAAAATTGAGACGTGCATAATAATAATATGTGTTCTATGGAGTTAAGAAAAAAATTACTGAATGAAAAGGAACAAGAGAAAATGTTTTGCACTGTAAAAGTACGATAACAAGGTTAACCGCACAGTTGCGAATGAGTAGGCTAAAATCGTTTTACAATATGCAACGTAAAATAAAAGCCTGGTGTAAGAAACAGGCCTACGAAAAAGTTTTAATGGCTGTAGTTTCCTCGTTAATTAAAAATTTAGTTTTGTTTTCTAAAGACCGCATCTAAATCTCCAATTAGAATTTTATTTTATATAAATACGTATATTTTATAAAATTATGGTAATAAGCCATTAAATAGAAAGTAGCAATTACTTAAAGTAAAAGAAAAAACAAATCATACTGTCTCAGCAAGATAAGTACTCTAAGATCGTAAGGATGTACGTAGATCTTCTTTTTAAATAAATAGTAAAAGGTACGACCTATTCTACAAACTACTACTAAAAACAGATAACAATATTCTTTAAAAATTACACAGTGAGGTAAGTCACTATTGAATTGCTTAAACAAAACAGTTAACTGTTATTTCACAACGCATTTTACAAATAAAATTTAATCTTTTACATGTTATTTTTCACTTTTCATGGCACTTTGTAAATACTTAAAAGAATTCCGTTGGGTGTTTATGTTTCGTCTCGCCATGTTAGTATTGTCTCGCAGATAGATAGCCAAGGTTTTTAATGATATTCTTACCTATCAAAACATTTTTTTATTTGATCCTGGATGTACGGTTTATAGGAGTCTTTAAGAATTATATTTTTGCTTATGTGCAAAGGAGTTTGCGTTTTGTTTCTTAATATTTTTAATTGTAAATATTGAATGATGTTAATAACGTTGAAGTTAATACACGCTACGCAAACCTGTACATCTGAATGCGTGCATATCGGTTTGATTATACTTTTATTGATTCATAATTTTTATTATATAAATAGCCAATAAAGTTTCTTATTTTTTTATAATAATTTGATTATGTTTCTTCTACAAATGAGGTCTCCATGTAAGTCATCGGTTAAAATGCAATCAAAAAGTCAGTCGGGTAAAATGACACTCAGATTTCGACATATGTTTTCCATTAAAAGTCACCAACAGGACATAAATCTTCAAGAGGTATAATCATGTGGAAAATAAAATAAAAATAAACGAATACTATAGTAAACAAAATAATTAACTTAAGTTTTATTCTTTAGGCCTACTGTCAGCGTAGAAATAGAAAATAACTCTTTTGAAACAGTTGTAGTACATACTTGCATGTTAATGCATTTTACTATATCAGGATGATTAGATAGTGAACAAAGTAAAACTCTTCAGTTTAAGTTTTGAAATACACTTCTAATAATTTAAAGTACTGTACACTTTTCTTTTCAATATTGTCCACTTTACAGTGCATTTTACCAGCGAATGACTTATGTTTTGTTTCTCATTAAATTTCACATCTAGTATCCACAAATTATGTGATACAACCTTGCTGGTATAAATCTTTGAACAAACTAACCTATTCTTTTCATCAACGATACAGACGATACGTAACAAAGGAACGTTCGGATTGGTTATTGATAAGAAACTGCATGGACTCGTACAGAATGCCATTGTTCACCGGATTTTTTAAACTACCGTTGGCAGTTTGATTCAAAAATGTTTTCCTTCTTCTTCAGGTGCCTATATTGGCGACCATCATAGCAATTTTTATTTTTGTCGTTGGCACTGCGTAATAGCTCTTCTGAGCTTTTTCCAAACCAAGTTCACAGATTTCGAAGCCACGACATTCTTCTTCTCCCAGGTCTTATTTTCTATGTATTTTCTCCTACAGAATAGCTTGTAGTAATGAATAATTTGAGATTCATTCCGCATTATACGAGGTTTGTTCAAAAAATAACGGGAATTTTCGTTTTTTGAAAAAAATATTTATTTATTCATCTACATTAATATTGTCGCATTCAAAGTAGTCCCCATCGCATGCAATACACTTGTGCCAACGCTTTTTCCAATCTTCGAAACACTTCTGAAACTCGATCTTTGTGATAGCTTTTAGCTCTTTCACCGATTCGCTTTTAATGTCATCTATGCTTGTAAAACGACGGCCTTTTAATGTTCTCTTTATTTTTGGAAATAGAAAAAAGTCACATGGAGCCATGTCTGGCGAATATGGAGGCTGGGGCATCGTTACAGTCTCGTTTTTGGCCAAAAATTCACGAACAAGCAATGAAGTGTGAGCAGGTGCATTATCGTGGTGCAAAAATCATGAATTGTTTTGCCACAAATCTGGGCGTTTTTTTCGGATTGCTTCACGCAAACGGCGTTGAACTTGTAGGTAGTACTCCTTATTGATTGTTTGACCTTGTGGCAAGAATTCATGATGCACTATGCCATTAAAATCGAAGAACACAGTGACCATAACCTTCACATTCGACCGCACTTGTCGAACCTTTTTCGGTCTTGGCGATTCAGAATGCCTCCACTGGGACGATTGAGCCTTAGTTTCGACATCGTATCCGTAAACCCATGTTTCGTCACCTGTTATAACACGTTTGAGTAGATCCGCATCGTTGTCGACTTCATTTAGTGACTCCTGAGCAACTTCCATTCGCCGCTGTTTTTGTTCGAAATTCAACAATTTGGAACAAATTTTGCTGCCACACGTTTCATACCCAAAACATCCGAAAACATTTCATGGCATGAGCCAATCGATATGCCAACATCATCACTGACTTCTCTCATTGTGATTCGGCGATCGTTCATAACCATTTCTTTCACTTTTTTCACGTTTTCATCGGTTGTTGATGTGCTTGGACGTCCGGGTCGTTCGTCATTTTCAAAGTTTTCGCGGCCATCTTGGAAACGCTTATACCACTCGTAAATCCTTGTTTTACTCATAACAGACTCACCATATGCCTTTATTAACATTTCACAGACTTTATTACACTTTATTTCATTTTTCACGCAAAATTTAATACAAATTCTTTGATCCATTTTTTTTAACAAACAAAAATAGTCGTGCTCGAAAAACACGTCTAACCTTAGCGGCTTCCACTTAAGAACTAAGCAATGAATATTGTTGAAAATTTTATCGTACGTCAGGGGCATGTGTACCAACATAATAAAAAAAACATTTACAATCGGACTATCCAAACCCGCGAAATTTAAAAATTCCCGTTACTTTTTGAACACACCTCGTATGTCCCAAATATTGGAGCGTACTACACTTGATGGCGGAAATAATTTCCACATCTTTCTTCTTTCGCCTGAAAACATCTACATTTGGCATCCGAGCAGTCCATGGGACCCTCAAAACCTGTAGAGCCACATCTCGAAAGCCTTTCCTTGTTATGGCTTCATCCAAGGTCCCGGACTACACTGTACTCAAAAAAGTTAGCATAAATATTTTTAGTCCCCAGAAACCAATAAAAATGGATATATTTATATTTTTTTCTAATCCAGCGGATGGCTTATGTTTTGTTTCTTATTAAATGTCACATCTAGCATTCACAAATATGTGGTACAACCTTTTTAGTATTAATCATTGAACAAAAATCTAACGACTCTTTTCAACAACGATATAGAATTTCTATTGTAAATGAAACGAGCAATAAGTGCCGTTAACCTACAACTAGAGTTGTCATTTACAAATCGTAGATTATTCACACACTGTGACCTGAAATTTAACAAGAATGCCTCTTTAAAGGTTCGACGAATCTTAATTTAGGTGAAAGAAAAAACAAAAAAGTTAAAAAGCAATAACATATAAATTGTGTTATTCATTTTTATTTGCAATTGCTACTCTCTCCGGCGTTTCTCTTATCCTAACCTCCTGTCAACCCTATCCTGCGAGTTATCCACCCTTCAATCTCTATCCCTCATTTCCCGGCATAACTCTCCGACCAGGACAACCTCAGTTTCCCTCTCCTACGTCTCAACTCTGGCATCCACCTCCATATCACCTGAAGCCATCTATCTTTAGCCATTCTCCCTACGTGACCATACCCAGTTCAATGATGTATGTTAGATGTTAAAAATCGCCGAAGTAAAAATCTCAGCTACATGATCTTCAAAGTACCGCAAATTTGGAATCAGGCTGAAAATTTTAGACAAGTTCGTTAAATTCTATGAAAATGTCAGCTTACATAACATTATTAGCTACTCGCTTTACAAAAGGCTTTTTTAAATCACGGTTCATTTGTTATTTGATACGTACAAGGACCAATTCGATTCTCAAAAAGGCCGGCTTGTCGGCGTAGTGGTTAGCCCAACTGGCTTTTACGCCAGGGTCCCGGGTTCGATTCCCGGTCAGGTCTGGCATTTTTTCATCACTCACTTTCATCTATTACCCTTCTCACCGTCTGCATTAGCAGTAATTGCAAAACAGTCGGACTTAAAAAAAATCGATTCTCAAAAAATTGATAACTTATTTTTGAGATAATTTGATGAATTTAATGCACATTAACTACATAAATTTAAAATATAATATTCTTCAAAATAAACTTATATAGTGAATTATGTTCGTTTTTAAACAAAATTGTTTAACGTTATTTTGATGTTTGACATTCCTAAAACAGTCTAACATAAACGTTTTCTGCAAATTTTATTATTTCCTTCTCTGTTAAGAGCTCTTCCTGAATACAGTATTATGATAATGTCCTACGATAGGTAATCAACCTTCTGTTATTTTAAAGAGTACTAAACTTGTTCGTTTTATTCAGTAAACACATAAATTATAACTTATTTCATTTAACCGTACGTTAGTAGAGAACTAACAATATAAACATCCATCAAAACGAGACATTGATAGTTCATGCTTAGCAGCACAGAACATAACACTTTCTCCAATCTGGCACTGATTCTAGCGATAGTTCTGCTTTAGCAATATCGAGTAAAAGGCGTCGATAATTAATTACCGTTCGTGTATAAAATTTAATGAAGGATATAATTCATTTTAACCTCGTAAAATTACATAGTATTTAAATGTAAATAATGCATAAATTATTTATACTTCTTGAAATTTTCTTAGGTTTTCCAAACAAAAATATTTTTATAATTTTGCTCAAATTTATGACTATCATGCTTTAGTTCAGGTAAAATTTTGTTTGGAATCACAAGTATTAAAAATATTTTGGAAAAATTATAAATTACAGGATACAAATGGTCACGCGATGTGGATTTACAGAATACATGGTCATATCGCCAGACAAAACAGCACAAAATGAAGAATGAAAATAATTTAGTGTAGGAGTGGTAATGAAAGACTCCAAAGCAAGTGATCTGATGATTTCAGAGTACTTTACGGGGGGGGGGGATATTGACAGCAGATTGATCAAAGTGGAAAGAATAAGAAGATGCCTAAAGTCCAGAAGTGGATGAGAAAAGGCTCTCCGAGATAGAATTGTCGGGGAGGAGGGAGAGGCCGACGGACGGAATACAAATATTTTTTGTAAAGTTTAGCTTTGTATTTTGCGTTAATAACCTAGGCAATGAGACTAAGGAACGCAAAAAATTTAAACGATCGGAAATTTGGTGACGTATTTTATAATTTTATTTTATTTATCCCAATTATTGTTGTATTACGTATACAATCATAACCACCATTGTAGATTCAGTATAAGTTGTAATTTGTACAAGTTGTTGGTAAAAAAACAGAGTTATACCAACTCCATTTAATACGATATTTATATTGCTTCAATAACAAAAATGCTATTAAAAGAATTAGGTAAATGAATGTAAGGTGCAATGACTTGCTGCATTATAAAAAATATATTATTTTTCTGACTAGTATTGCAACAGAATGTTAATTACTTGTTTTGCTAGTTAAACTGGTTGCCAAAATTTTTTTTATTAAACTACCTACTTATATGTTTACGTACTTATATGTTGTAAACTTAGTAGGACATGTAAATTAAGGATGATGGTCTACATTCACTTTTATTTTCATTTAAACCCTGTTATTAAAACATAACATGTGTTGCAGTGTTAAAAAGTAAGTTTGATAACTAGGTCTTTTTCATTTTTAAAGCAGGAATTAATTAATTGTGTTTATCTTTTAGCTAATGTAAAAAACAAGAACTGATACATTATTGTATATTTTAAAACATTCTTAAAAAATGTTATTGATTTTTCTTTTTACAAACATTCAACACAAATTGTGTTCAATCTTTTATTTTTACTATAATGTCCAATGAAGAATTTCGGTTCCATTTTTTCTTTTTTTATGGGTGGAATATATATATATTTTTTTTTTCATAATAATTATTATTTTGGACTCTACATCTTAACTATCAAAATCTTATGAAACAAAACCTTAGAAGCCGGCCGCATTGGCGCAGTTGGTAACGTGCTCGCCTCTCATCATGCGGTCCTGGGTTCGAATCCCACTCAGGCACGGCATATTTTCATACGTTACAAATAATCATTTCATCCTCATCACACACAGTTACACCCCAACGTCGTCGCTAATGACCTTGATGTTGATGCGACGTTAAATTAAAAAAAAAAAAAAACTTTAGAAATCAATTATTTTAATGAGAATTTGGAAGATTGCCAAATATCGCAGTCTGATCTCTTAAATTTTTTTAGAACTCAAATAATAAAATATTATTTTTCATTCTCTTGCCCTGTATTGATAGGGAAGGAAAGCATTGTTTTCATAACGATTTTCCGAAATCGAGTTTTTACCGGATATACTCGTTTTCAGGCCCCTGAACCCAAAAACATTTTAGCGATTGGTGTGTGTGTGTGTGTGTGTGTATGAACAAAGTATCTAAGGATGTAATATTGTACGAAGTTGAAATATGAAACAAAAGTTAGGTACTAACTACAGGACCCGACACGGAAATTTACTTCAACATCGGTCAACCGGAAGTAGTAGGTAGTTTATTCGTGCAATTTTTCACTTTTCTGCAATTTTCTCAAAATTGGCTCCTACGATTTTTTTAAAAACTCGCCTCATTTACTACATTTTTATGCCCTACATGACAGAGTACGTGTCATGTCTTCTGATATTCTTGGAGAGGCTATGCTCTCGTAGAAAAAAAATGTTTTTTTTAAGATTGCAGCTTTAATATGCGTTTTAGAGAAAAAGTTTATATAAATAATCAAAGTTGTAGAACATTAAAAACCTACCTACAACGTTTATTTCAAACATTTTTTTATGTAACTTTTAGTTTAGCAACAATTAGTGATTTTATGTTTTTTTTTTCATCAAAATCTATAAAAACGGTATTTTTTATTATTGCGGCCTTTGTATGCATTAAACGATAGAAGTGTACCTATATAATCAAAGTTATAGAAAATTAAAAATCACAACAACAATTTCTATATTAAGCATTTTTCTCTATAGAGCCTATTTTAGAAGCAATTCCTGATCTTCCATATTTTTAAGTTCTTCAAAGGTTGATTTTCATTTCGCGTCATTCACTTATAATTGAAATTAGATTATGTTTTTCATTTTACATTGTTTACTCATGATCAAATATAGGTTATATTGTTTATTTTCTACATTGGCAAGAGAAAGTCGTGTGAGTGCTTTACACCTGATTTTTAATTTTTATAATTGGATATGACTAATCTTTTTGTTATGTCTTGTTATCTTGTTATATGCAATATCTTTCATAATTTAATCCACAAAAAAATCAATAGATTTTAATCCAAAGAAAGCAATAACAAGATAAATCAAAATTTGAGATGCCAGCCGCATTGGCGTAGTTGGTAACATACTCACCTTTCATCATGCAGTCGTGGGTTCGAATCTTACTGAAGCACGGCTTATTTCCATACGTTACAAAAAATCATTTCATCCTCCATTGTACAGTTACACCCCAACGTCATCGCTAATGACCATTGCAGTTGATGCGACGTTGAATAAAATAAATTAAAAAACAAATTGAGATTGTCACGTTTTCTTTTACTTTTCGAACTACCTATAGCTAAAGATTAATCTCATTTACTCTTTACTGTATATTAAGTAAATTAAAATATTGAACATAAACTGGTTACCACTGCATAATTTTATACTGTACTCTCTTTTACAAAGTTTTTCGTAGATTCGTTCAAAAAGTTTTTATGGTAATGGGGAATCTCAGGGAGGATGATTGGTAGATAAAAGATTATGGGATGTAGGATGCTTGATTCGGAGAAATTTGTAAGACCCCCACAAAAAAGTAAGATTAAAAAATTAATAAATCAATGAATTTACAACACACATTAAATTATTAACCGTTACTAGATGATCGTTTTCCACGAACATACCTTTTAGAAATATAACAGTAAACCTACTTACGAATATATCTACAAAAATGTTATTCCTTTGGCTTAGCCAATACACTTAAGTAAATCATGTTAAGTAATTTATTTTATTACGGTCAATTATAGCCTACTAACTTTAGAGTTATTTATCAGAGTATATCATTTCTGTTTTATGTTAGAGTTAAGTAAATTACATTATGTATAGAAACAAATAATAAATAAATGTCATAAATAGATAATAATAATAAAAAATTAACACAAATCTCAGAAGGAGAGTAAATATGAAAGGTAGAATTAAATTAGTTTACAACCCGGTTTAGATTTTTTTTTTTTGTTTAACGTCCGACTGTTCTGCAGTTACTGCTAATGCAGACGGTGAAGGATGAAATGATTTTTTGTAACGTATGAAAATATGCCATGCCTGAATGGGATTCGAACCCAAGACCGCATGATGAGAGGCGAGCACGTTACCAACTGCGCCAATGCGACTGGCACCCGGTTTAGAGTATAAAAAGTTGATGTTAGATTTCTTGAATAGTTTTTTAGAACATAAAAACATAATCCATATAAAAGTAACTGCAGTGCCTTTACTAGGATCTGAATCAGGAAACTTTGTCTCCGAAAATCAGCTGTTTTTCGCGGCGATGACTTTACCAGTAGGCCAACTGTAACGTCTCACATTAGGTGATTAATATGTTACTATTAAATATCACTTATTAAATAACAAAAATCAATAAGTTAAACTTATCTTGATTTAATAGTATCCAATCTTTCAATATAAGTAGTATTTCTTAGAATCTATTCAGTGTACTGATATGATAGATAATATTAATTAATTAGGCCTTAGGCCGTTATAACATAAAAATTACAAATTTTAGGTACACTTAGAGCTCTGGATTCAAAATCCTATATAAAGTTTTCTTCTTCATTAATCAACACTTTTTAACAAGAGGAAACCGAATTTACGGGTACCCAGGTAGGTAGGTGAACCTTCACCCGGGGTATGCGGAAGGCAACTATTCCCCAAAACCTCTCAGTTCCTTTCTACTCCATCCCGACTTACCGCGGGATCACCGTAAGACATAACTTCAAAACAAGTCGGTGGTTCTTTATTAGTGAATAACGTTATCTTAGCGTGATTCCTCTTCTTTCCACCATTTCCCCCATTTTTTGAGTGACTTCTTTCGAGACTAACGCAGCTGGGCTTCTCTGCTCTTCATCACTTCCTGGATGAACTCCTCAGTGGCCTTCCAGCTTTCCTCTTCTGCAATCGTGAAATCTCCGAGATTTTTGGGAGAAATTGGCGACCCGAGCAGGGTCTCTAGAACCTCCCTCTCCGGTATCCATCTTCTGCAGTTGAAAATCGCATGTTCTGTGTCGTCCTCTTCCGCCTCACAATCCAGACAGCTTGCTTCATCTGATCGTCAGATCGTCAGACGAAAAATTCAAGCATTTCAACAGTACTAATGTAAGGCGTACATTGAAAATAATTTTAGACGCTATGGATGCAGATGCTGAGCTAGATTCGAACTGAAGCAGTCTACATTACTTTCTTGCTGGAAAAAAGTATATGACGTTACTGATTTGAACACTAACGAAACCGAAAGAACAATTGCAAATATTTTATCCTTTTTGATTTATGTGATTGAGTGGTTAGTTAGAGTAGTGATTAGTAACATGTCAATAAAATATTCTGTGGGCTACAACTACTGAATAACGTGCTTTTATTACGTACATAAATGCAGTACCTTCAAAACATCAAGTTTTTGGTTTGTAAACTGCTAAGTTATGCATTTTTATATAAATAACATATTAATATGTACACTACAGTATGTATGTACTACTGCTATCGATGTCCAGTGGTGAAGTTCATAAATGATATTTATAAACAAATAAATAAGTTTAACAACTTTCTTTCATTTTAAAATATATGTATATTTTAAAATTTCAATTAAAACCTTTTAAAAAAACAATTAAAACTTTTAAAATCTTAACTTGAAAACTTCCTTATTAAAATAATTGTATATTAATTATTTAGTCTTTTTTTTTTTAAAAAAAACTGTAAATGCTTCTCTCCTTTTCAAAGATTTAAAATAGACTCAACTTTCAACAATCCTTTTTTTTTTAATTTTGGAATTTTAAATTTTCTTTTTTCTTTTTTTTTTTGTTTTATTTATCTTACTTACATCTGGAAGCTGGAAATCATCTGTATTTATGTTGAGATGTAAATGTAACAAATGTAAATGTTGACATGTCTTGGTTATATCAGTTGTGTCAATTGTGTAGAGGGTATGTGTTTACGTGTGTGTTTATTGTAATTGTGTGTAAGGAATGATGTTTATATACTTGTCTCATAATCTATTACAATCTTCCCCCCCCCCTGGGAAACATACACAAGCAAAAGGAATAAGGGGTGGGTGCTTAAATGTCGAAAACAAAAAAAAGATGAGTACGGAGCAGTTGTCGGCCTGAGACGGTAAGTTACGATCATTCGGGGCCCCTTTCATAACACATTCACACATCAAGTAACATCGGATACACCTTTAATACCAACATCACAAGCTCGAGAGTCGCGACGTACCTCACTTAATAATATTACTAATCTTGGTAATTTATGATACCTTTTTAAGATTAGAGATATGTTCTTTGGATATTTCTCCCCCGACAGTCTTACGGAGTAAGGCTGTAACAGGTGTAGAGAATCCAATTATATAAAATGGTTCCGACCACCGGTATGCCATTTTTGCACAAATATTTTTCTTTTTTGAACTTACGGGATGAGTTTTAAGTAAAACTTTATCTCCCACTGAAAATGGATTTGGATGGCGTGTAGCATTATATCTACGTGCCATATCATGATGAGACTTAATTAGTTGCCGTCTAATTGTACTCATCATGTTGCTCGATCGTACGGGATTCCGATGAAGGATATCCTGAATATTCCACGCTCTATCCAAGGGCGTTTGGGCTTGAAAATTATGTAATATGTCAAAGGACATGCACCGTGGGCGGTATGTTGTGCCATATTAAAGGCTAATTGAAACCAAAAGAGGGATTTATCCCATGTCGTTTGGGCAGTTGCGTGGTACGCGATAAGAATAGACCTAAGATTTCTATTCAGTCTTTCAGCATGAGATGGGCGTGGGTGGTAAGGAGATAGAGTGGTTCTTTTAATTCCTAAGGTAAAACAAAAGTTTTTAAACATTGTGGAGTTAAATGTTTTGGCATTATCCGTGACAATTAACCTCGGAATGGAGTAGTTCTGAAAGATACGTTTTAATTCATCTATAATAGAGGATGTATTAGTATTTTTTAATGGAGCTAACCAAGTAAATTTTGAAAAACTATCCACCACCACCAGAATATATTTATAACCTTGGTTAGTTTTCGGAAGACTACCAACGGTGTCAATAAATAACGTATCAAATGGTATTGTTGGAACTCTTGAACTAAGATTCCCCCATTTATAATTCATGCCAGGTTTGCTGCGTTGACAGATCATGCAAGCATTCACCTTTAAAGGAATTTCCTTATATATGTCAGGCCAATAAAAATGCTTTGTTATTTTATGTATAGTTTTGTCAATACCTAAATGTCCTCCTATTTCCGAATGATGAAAATATTTAAAGACTAAATCTTTTAAAGAATTGGGGAGAACAATTTTGGTCGGATTATGATTTTTGTCTTGTAGACAGAGGATCCCTTTTGATAAACAAAATTTATTGTTCATTTGTTGTTTTTGTTTAAGGATAAAGGTATCCTGTTTTTGATGTTGTTTTATATCTGTAAAGGAAAGGGGAAACTGTGATAATAAAGCATTGATATACGATATCTCTTTTGCTGTATCTTCATTATTTAATTCATACATTCTCGATAATGCATCAGCCACATTATTATTTGAACCACGAATGTGATTAATTTTAAATTTAAAGACGGATAAGCGTAATAACCATCTAGCCAACCGACCTAATTGTTTTGGTCGTGAAAGAAGCCAGGCTAAAGCTTGGTTATCCGTTTCTAAAAGAAATTCACGGTGCGTTAGATAAGTTCTAAAGTGATCTGTCGCGAAAACAACTGCCAGACATTCACGTTCATATGCAGAAAATTTTCTTTCTGCTTCTGTCAATGTTTTAGAGGCGTATGCTATAGCTCTTCTGGACCCTTCATGTTCTTGGAGTAACACCGCCCCTATACCTGTATCTGACGCATCTGTTTGTAAAATGAATTCTTTAGAAAAGTCTGGTATGGAGAGAACTGGAGGATTAGCAATTGCTTGTTTAAGATCTTCGAACGCTTTTCTTTGGGAGTCTCCCCAAACAAACTGAGTATTTTTACGTCTTAATCTATTCAGGGGTTCGATCCTGTCAGCATAATTTTTAATAAATTTGGAAAAATAATTAATCATACCACAATACCGATGTACTTGTTTTACTGATGTAGGTTCCGGATATTCTAAAATTTTTTGTGTCCTCGTTGAATCTATAGAGACACCCTTGTATGACAACGTGTGTCCAAGAAATGGTATTTCATTTACAGCAAATGTCACTTTCTCAGGATTAATGGTGATACCAGCTTTTCTCAAGATCGACAACACTATTTTGATATGTTTTAAGTGTTCTGTAAAACTTTTGGAATATATTAAAATATCATCCATATAATTAAACACAAATTTATATTTAATATTTTTAAATATTTTATTCATAAGGCGAGTTAGAACTTGTGCGCCGGTCGACAAACCAAAAGGTAATCTTTCATATTCATACAATCCATCTGTAGTACAGAATGCAGTAATTTGACGAGATCTCTCTGTCAATGGGATTTGATGATACGCTTGTGCCAAATCTAATGTACTGAACCATCGTGCTTTGGAAAACCATTGGAAAGCGTGATTTATATTTGGTAAAGGTTGCGCTTCCGAGTCAATTATTAAGTTGACCGAACGATAATCTACAACCAAACGACTTGAACCATTTGGTTTCGGGATCAAAAAGGCCGGAGATGACTAAGGAGAAACACTCTATCTAATTACCTTATCCTTTAATAGTTTATCGATTTGTTTTTTCATTTGGAATGTTTTTATTGGATTTAAAGGATAGGGCCTAGATTTTATAATTTCATTATTTTTAAGTTTGATATCATAGGTTAATTCATGAGTACAACCTAATTTAGCCGTAAGTACATCCGGAAATTCTTTACACAAATTATTTATTTTATTTTTAATGTATTCAGATTGCTCTATATTATTAATTTGATCTGGAAATATATTTATTAAATAAAATTTTTGATTCTTTAACCATTCAAAGGTTATCTCTGATTTTATAGCATTAAAAATAGCACGTGTTTTATGTAAAAAGTGCATACCAAGTATTATTTCATGGTGTATCTTTTTTAACACTTTGAAATTTATTTTCCATGATAGATTGTGTAGGTTAATTCGAACCCACACTTGTTTAGTAATTTCTAAAGGGAATTTGTCAGCTGTGAGGCAGATTGCGTTAAGTTTTTCCTCTTTTATGATTGCATTGTTATTTTTCAAAAGTACATACATTTTTTGGTTAATAATATTATGTGTAGAACCTGAATCAATAAGCGCGTTAAATATATTATTTTTAATTTTTATTTTTAAACCTTTCAATGTATTTTTATAAGTCAACCTTTGTTTTCCTATCTTTAAAGATTTACCCATCTCATGTTTACAAACACGAACCATATGAGTATGCTGCGCGTGTTTGTATCCGTTTAGTTTTTTGACATGTTTTTATTGTTTTTCTGTTGCCAAAGTCTACAATTTCGTTTAATGTGACCTGGTTTATTACAATAAAAACATTTTAATATTGTTTTTGATATTTGTGACCCAATGTTATCGGATGTCGTATTTTGTGATATGATTTGTTTACCTTGAAGAGGCATTGTGTTATTTATAGAGTTTAGTGCGCTTGTATCGTTCATTTTTGATGAACCTATCTCATGAAGAGTTCTAGCATAAACCCTCTCATATACATAAGCATCCAATTTATTAAAATCATGTAAGTTATTGGGTCTACCAATTATGCCTAAATGTGTAGCATATATTTCATTTAAACCAGTTAATATTATATTAATCAACTCACCTTCGGTGAGGTTAAGTCTTAATACATCATGATTTTCTAAGATTTCTCTTATGTATTCTGTCAAGGTTTCCATTTGTGACTGATTTCTGTATAATAATTTTAATTTTAATATCTCTTTCATTTTTGGTGTGATCTGTTTATTCACCAAATCTCGATGAAACTGATCAAAATTGTGGTTATTTCTAATGGAATTTTCAAAAATTTGTTCCGTAAAACCGGTCATAAATGGAGTTAATAACACCAAGGGTAGATCTACTGCATAACGTTTCTGGATTTGTTTAATAATTTTGATATTTCTAACCAACGTATCAATATCACGTCCATCTGTGATAGTTAATTGTTTTAACTCGTTTTCAATTGGGTTTGCGATTTTTGTCCAATTAAAATTTAATTCACGTTGGACACACACAGGGTTATTGGGACCTATCGCATTTGGTATTAATATATCATGAACATCATTCCTAAAAACGGGACTTTGTATTACTCGATGATGTATCAAGCTAATTTGATCATCATTAACAATTTCTTGCCTTTGGTTAGGTACTGGGTTGTTATTTAAACGTACCTCTTCGAAATTTAAATTTTGGTCAAGATTAGGTCTAATTTCGATATTGTGTAACTCATTAGCCTTCCAATTATCAAATTCCTGTTTTAAATTTTGAAAATCTACAACCTTATCTGGTTTATTCGCTAATATAAACAGTAAGAGTTTATTAAGACGGTCGTCAAAAACTTCAGCATTATATTTCTCTAGATCGTTTAAATTTTCTGTGTTTTGTAACCGCACAAAATAATTTTGACACTCAGTTAATTGTTTATTGAGGTCAAATCTACGTATTGCATTAATGTCAGTTTGTCGTCCGTTATCTATCAATTTTTGTAATCGTTGTTTTCTCTGTCCTATATGTCCGGTTGTTACACTTTTTCGTAGTCTCAGTTGAAAGTTAAGGTTGTTGTCATCCAGTCTATTAGGGTCAATAAGTGGTGTTACTTGTTGTTCCATAATTTATATTCTGTAATTGTATGTTTGACGGATATGTGTAAGACGACTTACCAGATAACTGATGTATACCTTTTTCCAGATGTAAGGACGTTGTCTTTTTGGCCGAAATTGGAGTTGATTTGAAGTTGGAGGATTGTTGAAAGATTAGTGAAAGATAGGCGTTTACGATGATAATATTGTGTTCGGAAGTTTTATGTTGAAGTCTGTTTCTGCTGACGTTCTATGATGTCTTTGATTTCTGTTGTTGATTTCCTTTTAAATTTCTGATAATTTTTGTTAGATTTCTTCTTTCAGTTTTCCGTTTTTCCTTTCTCCTGTTGAAATTTCCCTTATATTTTTAGCTTTCCCGGTCGATGCACCATTTGCTATCGATGTCCAGTGGTGAAGTTCATAAATGATATTTATAAACAAATAAATAAGTTTAACAACTTTCTTTCATTTTAAAATATATGTATATTTTAAAATTTCAATTAAAACCTTTTAAAAAAACAATTAAAACTTTTAAAATCTTAACTTGAAAACTTCCTTATTAAAATAATTGTATATTAATTATTTAGTCTTTTTTTTTTAAAAAAAACTGTAAATGCTTCTCTCCTTTTCAAAGATTTAAAATAGACTCAACTTTCAACAATCCTTTTTTTTTTAATTTTGGAATTTTAAATTTTCTTTTTTCTTTTTTTTTTTTTGTTTTATTTATCTTACTTACATCTGGAAGCTGGAAATCATCTGTATTTATGTTGAGATGTAAATGTAACAAATGTAAATGTTGACATGTCTTGGTTATATCAGTTGTGTCAATTGTGTAGAGGGTATGTGTTTACGTGTGTGTTTATTGTAATTGTGTGTAAGGAATGATGTTTATATACTTGTCTCATAATCTATTACACTACGTATAAGCATTGCTTGTTAATTTAATTAAATTCCCGTAATCGCGGCGAATTTACGAAACCTAACCCCCGCGAATTCAAGAAGTTCACTGTATTTATGTTTGTTGTACATGCAGTAGGCTCTTTGCACTCGACATATGTGTTTTTGATACTTCATCTTTGATAGAGATCAATAAAAATATTATAATTTGTTTTAAACTGTCGAAAGCCCTATACATCTTTGGCAGTTGGGTAGTTGATAAGTTTGTATTTTTTTTTTGTAATCCTTAGTTTGTGTACGTTGCAATCTGTTCAATTCAGAACAATAAGCAACCCCATGACCCAATGAGATGAGGATGATGTGTATGACGTGTATATGAGGTGTAGTCTTGTGCAGACTCAGGTCGACCATTCCTGAGAGAGTATGGTTAATTGAACCCCAACCATCAAAGTACACCGGTAACCACTGTCTAGCATACAAATCCGTATAAAAGTAACTACCTTTACTAGGATTTGAACCAGGAACCTGTTTGTATTTGTTTGATAAAACGTATTGGAACTGATAAAACGTGAGTGAACATGTATGAATTTGACAATACCTGTCGCATTAAGCTTCTCTGAAGGGTTTTTGTTTTTTAACAGAGTTTGACAAGCCATGACTACCATGGTAGTCTGTGCTCGATAAGCTAATAAATAAATCAAATCAATAATATTATAATGTACATAAATTAATAAAGAATTTATTAAATTTTCCTGGAGTTAACCTGTAAACGGTATTAACATTTTTGTACAGGTGTGCTAAGTTTATATTGGTGAAGTTAATGACAATACTTTTTCATTTAAAGTTTGTATAATATTTATTTTTATTCAGCAAAAAACAAAAGAAAGTAAAAGTATCAATGTAATACTATCTAGAATCATTATAATCTCTCATTATTATCCAACGGAGGTAATAGTGGGACGGAGAAAGTTTTACTACTGGTCAGGCAAATGCTCAAGTATTCCAAGAGATGCAGGCTATTCGTTTGCGCGTATTCTTGATATATTTATATATGTTGTTCAATCCATGCATCTATCTATAAGCGTGTTAAAAGGACACACTTTCTCATGCGTCGGATGTTTTAAAGAACTTGTTCCATCCTAGAAATCACTATACAGTTTACAATATAATAAGGAAATCACCGGGAAAAGAGTTAAATATTTTACAACTTTATCATTAGTCAGCAATTTTTTAACGTTTAATTTATATCCGCAAATATAGACTATTTCATTTTATCGATTTTATTTATATTTGTACTTTTACTTGGTATCAAAATAAAACGAGATCGTGAAAGTACTATTACTTTAAAAAAATCTAATTTTTTAATTTTAAATAACTTATTTTATTTTAAATTGTCAATTAAGTTTATATATTAATTTATTTACGTTATTTACGTATTAAGTTCAAGTAATTTTCCAATTTCTCAATAAATTAAGCTCATACCTTAAATTTTTTTATTTTTGAAATAAAAATTTTAATTCGCTGTCTATTTTCTGTTATACTTCAAATAATGTTATTTATTGTATATTTGATTTTTTATATTTTGATATTATTCATGTTTTTTTTGTTATAAAAGTAATCAACACATTTGTAAAACTTTAACCTTCAAATTCCTTATATTATTTACGCATATTTTTTAAGAGCACTGCAATCCCACGAGGAAAATGACAAATAAACAAAGTTTTATTCAAAAAGTAACGTAGAGTACACCTACTTGACATTTCTCAGATGAGTTAATAGTCTAATTTAATATTTTTTAATTTTTTATATTTTACTGTTTTGTATAGTACTGCTCATGTAGAAGATGATGGATTGTAGATGAAAAAGAGTTAAGAGAAAGACTTGGCCGGTAATCGAACCCGGCATCCCTGACGTAGAAACCGCCTGCGCTGTCTACACTGCCTGCGCTGTCTAGAGAAAATGGAGCAAGCATTTATGTGTGGGCACTCGTACGCACCCGCGTGCGCAACTTTTCTAAAAACACTACTTATTTACGAGAAGCTTAATATGGAAGATCAAGTCTTTGTGTTATCCACGCTATTTATATTATTTTATGATATCAATCAGTAAATCTCTTGTTATTATTTGTAACAGGTACAGATAAAAATTGAGTAACTTTACAGATTATGAGTTTAAATCACAAAAACAACTTTTTAGATATAATTTAATGTTGGTGTTACAAAAATTCCAGTTCAATCTTGAGCTTATTTAGATTCTATAGGCACAGAGATATACCAATACTATACATGCTTTAAAGTGATTGGTAAAATAATTACAATCTGGGTATTATAAAGAGATTGCAATTAATTTCGTTACTGAGCAAGGAATTATTCGAGAAAATTCACAAAGCTGATACAATTTTTAATTTTTTTTTTGAATAGTTAAATTTGTTTATTTGCTGTAGAAAAAATTACAGAAACAAGATTAGCTGTAAGATAACCATTAGTAAACAATGTAAAATGAAAAACATAACCTAATCTTAATCACTAGTTTATTCACTCGTGAATAAACTACGAACAAAATGAAAATCAACCTCTGTAGAACTTACAAATACGAAAAATCACTAATTGACACTAAAGTAGGCTTTATAGAAAACAATGATAGAAATAAAAATTGTAGATTGTTTTATTTCATCTAACTTTATTTCAATATGGTTTTGTCGTAAAATGTTCCCTAAAAAAAAATGTAAAATGTAAAATGTGTTTTTTTATTATTGCTCCCTTAGTATGCACTAAGGGAGCAATATTAAAAAATTCCATTTTTTACCGATTTTAATGAGAAAAATTAAAAAACGTCACTAATTGCCGCTAAACTAAGTGTTGTATAAAACAATGTTTAAATTAAAAGTTGTAGGTTTTTAAAGTTTGTACAACTTTAATTATAAACACTTTTGCTGTGGAATGTAGACCTATAATAAGACCGTAATCTTTAAAAAAATATTTTTATCACGAGAGCACAGCTTTTATAAGAATTTTAGCATACCTGGCGCTTACCCTATCTTGTAGAGCATAGAAAAGGTAGTAAATAAGGTGATTTTTTAAAAAAACCGAAGGAGCCATTTTTGAGGAAATAGCAAAAACGTGAAAAATTGCTCGAATAAACTACTAAATTCTCAGAATTATTTTTAAGTTTCACATTTCAACTTCGAACGATATTAATAATCAATAAAACATGTTTTTTGGGTTCAGGAGCCCTGAAAACGTGTATTTCTGGTGAAAAACCAGATATCAAAACAATACTTTTCTTCCTTTATATTCATATGGGACAAGAGAAAGTAAAAATAACAAAAATAAAATAAAATAAAGATAAATGAGAAGAAATAATGATTTAATTGGTTAAATACCTTGGTACTACAGTAATCAGTCTTGGGCATTTCGATTATCTTATTATTGTTATAACAAGAACGAACTCGAAATCAGTTGGTTTTATTAGTAGATGAAATTATAATGCGTTATACCACTGCTGAAGAACAGGCAACAGAAGAATAATTTATTGTCAATGATTTACGACACTTCTAGTTAAATTCCTAGGTAAGTTCGCAATGAGCCTACTTTTCTAAGTACTTAAATTTCACTG
Organism: Catonia carolina; assembly: GCA_035578175.1. Lineage (NCBI taxonomy): Eukaryota > Metazoa > Arthropoda > Insecta > Hemiptera > Achilidae > Catonia > Catonia carolina. The sequence continues at coordinate 92,726,218 of JAQMRL010000002.1, forward strand.
ATATAATTTTAAACTAGGCTATTATTTAAAATTCCTGAAAGTACCGTGTAAATTCCATTTATTCTTCTTGTATTATAAAGTTATTCCACTGGATTTCTTGCAAAGTATATTTTAAATTAGTTTCCTGGGGTTAAGAGGGCTCAAATCAGTTTAAAAACACGTTCAGTAGTTTATTATTGATAAAATACTAAATGATGTAGATTTAATATATTGTTTCATGGCCAAATATGCAGTAAATAATTAACAGCATGATATTAATGTGGTCAGGTAATAAGTAATGAAGGTGATTTGTATTTCAGTTCATGTAATGAGTGTACTGGTTGTGCAGGAATTTTCAATATATTTTTTTTAAATGATCGAATACAGTAGGCGTAATTCTATAAGTTACCGGATTCAATCTATAAAACGCTAACTCAGTACCATATTATACGCTACGACTACATTATTACTTTTGTAATTACTGATGAACAAATATTATTGCAAATCAGCATGATTTTTATTTATATTCCATTACAAATATTAATTTTATTTACTTTTGCAAGAATAAATATTGAAACACCAAAGCCTAGGTTCGTTCGCGATCTGGATATAATTATTCATAAACAGACTTTCTTTAAACTTATAACAATTATTTATTGACGCAATTAATAATTACAATTAATTATCAAACTTAGACTACTAACAAATACAATTACATTATTTCAATTAAATTAATCACTAAACTTAAACTAAACTTAACTATAATTGACTAACTTAACAATCAACACAAAGTTTTACCTGTCCACAACCAACATATTAACCTGTACCACCCTTACGTAATGCACTATTAACGTAATTTAGAACCGATCTCGTAACAACACTATTTTGAAACAGCCTGACAACACTTTTCATTCACAATTCAATTATTGACTAAATCATTACAATGGTGCTAAATGTTTTTATACCTGCTCTAATGGTTAATCGAGACCCTTCTTTTTCAAACATTTTCTCCGTTCTATTCCAACATTTTATCAAGAATCAAAATAAAAACAAACCTTTTTACTAGTTTCGGTTTTCAAAAATTTCTATTCAAAACATTCCATTAATCGCAACCATTATCCTTGTTCAATACACATTTCTTTATTTCATTTATTTCTTTAGCCATTTCTATAATATCACCTATACAATGTTTCTATTAAAAAATACAAAATAATTTTTAAATCACTCCAAATAACTTTTTTTTTTATTGTGAATTACTCAACGATAAAGGTTTGTCAATAGAGTTAATTGAAACTGCGAACAAAATTGAAAGCGGTATTTTCGTAGTTAAGTATTATTTTAATATTTCTTCTGATTTATTTTCCATCGCTAAGTGTCACTGTAGTACATATTAAACTAAGTCGAACATTTTAGAGCAATCTCAGAGCATTTTATTCTTTGGCAGGTCACGTTATATCTCGATAAGCTTATTCTTTCTTACGTTTTTCCACTACGAGGTGATTTACTTCATGGAAGTCCTTAATGTTGGTATCTGCATCTGGTTCGATCCCGTATGATTTATTTAATTTGTTCTTTGATGAATTAACATAAACACAATTGTTTTTAGTTTTACAACTTACTGTTTTGGAATTATTGCAAATGCAGGAGTTATGTATGAGGTATTTAGGTTTAATGCGGACGGCGAAAGGAGATGTATGAAAGAGAGATGAAAATATACCAAATCTGATCGGAAATCAAACCCGGTACCACTGGTAATGCAGCCAGTTGCGCTGACCACTCCATAAACGGGACGACCAATAGTATTTTCTTTAATATGTGCCATTTATTTTTAAATATCCGTGAGAAATTTCCGGATATTTTAAATTACTTTCTCATTATTCTTGTAATACCACATAAAAATTTTTAGTAAATTTTATCGTATATTTAGACCTAAGTGTTCGTCATATTATTAGTAGACTACCTGCGGCAGTTGTTTTTAAGAAAACAGGATTTCCCTTGACTAAATTAATAATAGTGCACCTGGGATTATTTATTTTTTAAATAAAATTCCAAGGATGATAAATTAATTAAATTATCTGGAGATATTTAATATAAACTGTAGGCCTACCTAATTCTGGAATAGTTTTTATTTTATTAAAAAATTTCCCCGATAACATTTAAAGAAAAAGTCTGGATCTCCGGATCGGAAAAATATATTTATTTTTATATTTATTATAAATTTTTTTATAGAATTGGAAAAGTGTACAAAACATTGGCATTAATAATCTATTCATTTAGTATTAAAATACGGCTCATAAAAAAGCACCGGCCAATACTCAGACTCAGTAAATTTGTCAATCGATTTGGTGGTACTTATCTAAACATTAATCCCAATATCTGAAACATCTAAAGAAAAATACTTTTAATAATTAATATCTAAATTATTATTAATTTATTTGATAATATTAATTGTTTAAAAACAGGTAGTCATGAACGAATTGTTCTGTGGAGAAAACTATCGTTCCGGACAGCATCTTCTGAAATATACCAATTACATCCTTTCATATGTTTTAAAACTACAGTATAATATTTCTTTAAATTTCAATTAAGTATAGTATTGTAAAAACAGTTTTGATTAAAATGGGCGATCGCATTAAATCACAAAGTAACAATCTTGATATGGACCATTTTATAGTAGTTTCCTATTGTGAATATTATAATGTTATCAAAAGGATGATTGTCGATACACCTGTTTTAATACAATATGTAGTTATAACAATGGTGACAAATAGCAGACTGTGGAGTTATATACACTTAGATAAAACATACATAATTACCTTTAATCACGCACCACATTTCCGTGTGCGGCAAGTTAAAGCGACAGAACTAATGTGAAAATTCAGTATATGAAGCAAACGGGTAGAACTTAGATCTGTTCTATTGTGTTTGATAATTAGAAACTTATTCAGTAATAAAGTACGGTAAGTGTAAAAACCTCAATTATCATTTATATTTTCAATAATTCATTTTTAGAGGAAATACTTAAAAAGCACGAAACGAATTAACGATGTAACTTTAAGAAAAAAACTACGAATATATTTTTTTCATTTTATTTTCTGTTTACCTACATATTGTGTTAACAGATAAATTTATTAGAGATGATTAATATCAGGTTAAATAAATTGTAATGCTGGGTTTCAGCTTTAAAAATGTTTACATCCTAGCAGATAATCATGCCGGTACCATCGGTTTGCAATTCAGCGCAGCCTACTAATGCCGCACATTTTGTTTCCAACAAGTAGTGTCCAACGGTTGGTTGTCCGGTCGTTTTTGTTAGTTGTATTAACCGAGATATCTGATTAATATTCTATAATTTTCACACCAATTTCACCTTAACTAACCGACTAAACTACTTATTTTAACTACATACTCAAACAACTACATAATATAACGAACATAATACTTTAAGGGGAGTTCGTACCGCGTATCCCGCTAATGTTAAATTAGCAAAATTTGATAGTCATTATCTCAGTAACTATTAATGTTTGAAAGCTGTAACTTTGAGGGATTATTTATGAATACAAGAAGAGGCTACTAATCCTCAGACATTAAAATATAACAACTTTTAAAAAAGTTATGAATTCTTTTGACGGGGCCAATTTTTTTTAAAATATTTTGCAATTTAATAAATATTTTTACAATGCTGAAAGAGGATCCAGAGTACCACTATAACCTACTAGACACAGTAAAAATTTTATTTCTTTATGTTTTGTGGTTTCTGAGAAAATAGGTCTTTTGTAAGAAAAAAACATCTTTACAAATTAAAATAAATAATATTCAGATAAAATTATAATAAACACAGAAATAACACCAGAAAAAACTAACTTTTTTCTTTTCAACCACTATACAAAAACGCATATACATTATAAACCATATTAAACAGAAAATTACAAATATTAATATTCAATAAAATTCAAAAAATTGATTATGGATTCAAATTTTCGGAATGAACTCCCCTTAACTGACATAAATGAAGTTTTACGTTCACAAATTTCGAATCAGTAGTCATATTTATTTCAAAATGTATCTTTTTTTCGTTTCAGTCATTTTATAACTACAATAAAAATTCCTGTGTTACTTCATAAATTTTCTGGCTCGATTCAATATTTTTGAGTTTCAGGTTTCTTTCTCTCCATTTTTTTTCTATTAATTCCAAAAATTCTTTCTTTCACCGCTCTACTCCGGTTTGTTATTTTTCTTAACTTTTCATCTGGAAAACTCTTATATTCTTCAATTGTTTTTCTGAATTTACTTCCATATTCTATTAGCTACATAATATTTATCTACGTTTTGTGTGTTTGAGTCATGTTTTTACTTTGTGAACCATTTTGGTTTGTTTTTGAATTTTCCAGTTTTTCAGATATCTGTCTTGTAAATTTTTGTTGGTTGTCTTTAAAATATCTCCGTAGAATCTCATTCTTCTCTTTCTTATTTCATTCGATAAGTTTTGATTTATTTATGTGTCTCTTTATTTCTGCGATTCTTTGTCCAATATCTTTATCAACAGTTTTCAGTAAAAAATGTAATTTGTTTATAAAATAACATAATATTCTAATAATAATAATAATATTCAGTCTACAGTTTACAATATTTTATTGACTCACCGGATTGGTCTAGTGGTAAAGTCGTCAACGTGAGTTAGCTGTTTTAAAGTTGATGTGCAGAGACGAAGATTCCGTAGTTCAAGTCTTAGTAAAAGTGGTTACTTTTATACGAATTATGAATGCTAGGCAGTGGTTACCGTGAACTTTGATGGTTGGGGTTGAATTAACAATATTTTCTTAGAAATTATCAGTCTGAGTCTGAACAAGACTACACCTCATTTACACGGCATACATATCATCCTCATCTCATTAAGTTAAATTTGTTCTAAATTAAACCGATTACAACGCACACAGACTAGGATTAAAAAATATTGTCTTAAACACCTGGTTATTTAATAACCATCGAAACGATATAAAATTAAATATAAAGAATACGTTAAAAAATTTTAATTACTTCATTTGTCAATTTTGTCCAAGCGTTTACCTATTTTACTAATATTTTCGTGAAAAACTAAAAAACTTTTTAAAGAATTTAATTTTAAATTTGATTGGTATCTTTAAAAATTTAATTTCTAGGACATTTCTTTTTAAATAGGCCAGTAGTAGGAGTTGGTGTAATGTTTGGTGCAACTGGCTTCTATGCTTGTGGATCCGGGTTTAATTCCCGATCAATTAAGCCATTTTTTTACCTTTATGTCACCTCATATCATTAGGCTACCTAAGGACAAGCAAGGCTATGGGGGCATCATCCCCAATAAATAAACTTGCATTATAAACAAGCACTGCTCAATAAAAAAATAAAGCTGATTCATTTAAAAATAAGACTCCTAACTTATGATTACAGTGATACTTATTTTAATAATAGTATTTGTCTGTTTATTATAATCTTTCAGAAAACTATCAGATGGAAAATTTATTTATTTCATTAATATTTTTTAAAATAGAATATCAATGTGGTATTTTTATTGCTATTATTAAAAAAATGTATTCAATTTAAATTAGAAAAGAAGGTAATAATACAAATTTTTGCTTAATTTGACGATATTACTTACCATTATGTTTGTTTTGTTACTATCGAGTGTTTTTTTACAAGGTGTACATTTACAAAACGAGTTCTGAGTTTATTAAGTCCAGGTAGTTCTAAACTTATTATATAATAACTAATTAAAGAATGTGGTTCGAAAAAATTAATGTAGGCCTTCGGTTATAATATTATTTAAAAATCATGTACTAATCCATAAAATTAATCTACCCCGTAAAATCTCTTTAATTATTCAGAAGTAGTCTACATGATTTGTAGGATGCTATATATAAAAAAATTTGTCTAAATATGATTATTTTTCATAAGTATTTATATTTTCTAAAATAATTTTATCTGTGTAACTTGATCACCTTAACTTTTTGTGGAGATCCTAGAGATTTTCTGCTTCCCGAATCTTACGGCGTATCGTAGGGTACTCCGTGTTCCCAGTCATCCTTGCTGAGATTACTCACTACCACAGTGTTTTGTAATTTTCTTCTTCTTTTTCTTCTTCTTCTTCTTCTTCTTCTTCTTCTTCTTCTTCTTCTTCTTCGTCTTCTTTTTATATTGTTTTTTTAAGTTTATAAAGTTTTATTGTTTATTAAAATTATAAACTATGTAGGGCCTACCATGTCGTAGAAATTATACGTAGGTATATTTTCTCTTAGTAAATATATGTAGTAAAACAAAATTTGTTTTATACAGGTTGTACTTCCAAAAACCTCATATTGTTTGGTATTCAATTAGATCTTCCGCCGAAAGTGACATTTTTGGAATTGTGGTAAATATTTATGCAATCAAATCTTTAATATTATTATTCATACAGCAACTACTGAAATTTTGAACATATTCTATTATGTACATAGTAGTATAACATGTGTATACCTGTGTAACATGTGTAGTATAACATGTGTAGAGTTACGCAGTAACTCTAAAGTTTTAATATTGCACAATCTTTACTGAATATTCTAAGTTACATCTATTTGAGATACACCTATGTAAGTGTAGAAAAATATAAGTAATTGAAATTAAAAGGAATTTTTTAGAAGGGGAAATGAATAAGCAGATTTTCAGTCATTTCTCTCAATAATTATTAAGAAATTAGCAATTACAAAACTGCTAATATGCACACAGTCGTCATTTCTATGAGCGAAAAAAATAAAGACTGCAAACAATTATTAAAGCAAGTATCTATAAAAAAACATCACTTAAATAAATGTAATTAAGTGTAAGAAATGATGTCGTACACCTGATAGATTTATTATCATAACAACAAAATTTTATTTGTGACACAATTACAGATGGACAAAAAATAATAATTTTATCAAATCTGTTAGAAAAATAATAACTTTTGGGCATATATTTAAGTAACCGATAACATTATCGTTCAATAGCAAGGTATATTAATATTACTGCTCTTATTCTTTCTTATCTGAATAAAATAAGTAAGCGCGCTTGAACCAGCTAAATTTATTTCAGATAAGTAAACAAGGTACTAACTAGAGTAATGACTCGACACAAACAATTAAAAATTATTTAAAACTCACTATTTATTACAAGTTAATTATTATCAGAAAACAAATGTTTTTCAAAAAGCCTTGTTAGTACCAACATAAAGAAATCAAAAAAAGAAAAGAATCAAAATTTAAAAGATACGTATTTTGTTTTTACTGATAACCAACGGACAGCATGGAATTCAACTTTCAAATAAGGCAAGCATGTCTAAATACGATCCATATTCGTAAAGTAAGGGCCGTTTGGTACTATAAAAATCTGGTGTGAAACACTCACACAACTTTCTCTTGCCAATGCAAATACTGAAAAATATAACCTAACATAAGTAATAAAACATTAAAAATAAACAAAAATAACTAACGTCAATAAAGATAACCTCATTTTATCATGAGTGAAAGACGCAATATGAAAATCAACCTCAGATTGGCTTAAAAATACGGAAAATCACTCTTTTAAGCTAAACTAGGCTCTGCAGAGAAAAATGCTTTAATAAAAGTTGTAGATCTTTTAATTTGCTATAAATTTTATTGTACACTTTTTTGTCGTAAAACGCATGCTACGGCTGACATCATAAAAAATCGATAATTTTACACATTTTCGTGAGAAAAAACAGAAAACCGTTAATTACCTCTGAACTAAGCGTTATACGAAAAAATATTTGAAATAAAAGTTGTAGGAATTAAATTCTCTACAACTTTTAGTTAGTATACATTTTTGCGGTAAAATAAAGCCACAATCTTAAAAAAACAATTTTTTTCACGCAAATACTGCCTCTCCAAGAACTTCAGCAGACATGGCACCTACTATTTCTTGTAAAGCATAAAAAATTTAGTAAATGAGGCGGTTTTAAAAAAATCGTTGCAATTTTAATAAAATCGCAAAAAAGTGAAAAATTACACGAATAAACTGTACTACTTCCGGTTGACCGATTTTGATGAAAATAGTCATGTAGGTAGTAGTATCTAACTTAAGTTTCAAGTTCGTACGATGTTCCGTTCTTGAGATATTCTGTTCACACACACACACACACACACACACACACACACACACACACACAGATCAATCGCTAAAAAAATGTTTTTTTTGGGTTCAGGAGGTGTCTGAAAACTTGTAGATCCGGTGAAAACTCGATTTCAAAAATCGACATGAAAACAATACTTTTCTTCCTATATATTCATATAGGCAAGAGAAAGTAAAAAGTTATTGCCGCTTTTAGTTTCTTTGAACCTTCTTCATTTTTCTACATAGCCGCCATTCACAACTAAGCACTTTTCGTAACATTGAATCAGTTTCTTGGACCACTCTGCATAGAAGTTGGCCGCCTGGGAACGATTGAATCAGTTGAAAACGCCAGTCTTGACTCCTCCCACTCGCTTTCCTATATTGTTGCAGGTAACAAGAAATGGATATTCTGCACCTATGCTAGTAAAAAACCAACAGTCAGTGTAAGGTAGCCATTCAATTTCATTAAAAACAATAAAATTCAAGAAATCTTCTTACTCATGTCGGAAAATGGCATCGGTTTATGGAATGATAAGAGGGTTTTTCCGGTTAATTTCATAGAACGTCAAGCAATAATTGAAATTGATGTGTATCACAAAATGATCCCCAAGCTGAGACGTGCGAGCCAAAATCGATCCTCGGCAAACTATCGTCTAGAATAATTCCTCTCCTTGAAAACGTGCTTCCTCACACAGCTCCTCGAACCAAGGAGAAGATCCAAGATTTTGCTTAGGACGTTTTAATCATACACCCTTCCCTGCACCGTGCAACTATTTCCTCCTCTTCTTGCACTTAATAAAGTAGTATGGTCGACGACAGTTTGAAGACGAAAAGCTCAAGACTGCCGTTGACAACTACTTTAATTTCCAGGCGGAAAACTTTTGTACGGTGGGGTTTAAGATATTCCATAAATGGGTAAAGATGTTAAAGATGTTATTAAAAGTACTTAAAAGTGAATGGTAACTATTTAGAATAGTGAAGTAGGTTTAGGAAACTAAAATTGTCAATAAAAACTTTTACCAAATTTTTTAATGATAAAACGGCCCTTACTTTACGAATATGTATCGTAATATGAACAACAAAAATTTTGCCATTCTATAATATAAATACTAGTTTTTTAATACATATTTATTACCAGTTTGTGATTTAATTTTAATGAAATTTCACAAAAATTGGTACAATCCATTTAGAGGAAAGCAGGCACGACTAACATGATTCTATCAATTAAAACTGTTTAAGAATTTATTTATCTAATGTCAGTTACTGTACTTAACGTGCAATTAATTATTAATTTTACTATGGACAACATCGGATGAATAATTATATTAGGCCTAAAAACCAAATATAAATTTGATTCAAGATTTACGGGAATTATAACTAGGGTTCTGTACTATTTACTTAAACTAAAATAGTGATAAAATCTACGTAAATCAACAGCATAATCCGGTGGGACAGGAATGCAGTTGTCCCTGAATAAACCTTGCTATTAGGGTCTGTTTTATATTTTAAACATCCGCCCAAATTGATCTCTGTTTTTTATGTCCTTTTTTGCGTGAGTGGATTCTGAACAAGGAATGGATCCTGTTGTGTTTTTTAATGTATGACAATATTCACCCTCCATAATTACTCAATTGACTCGATTGGTGTTAATTAACTATTCAAAGCAACTTTTCAATAGTTTTAGGTTTGAATAGGATTTTTCCTATTTTCAGTGAAACTCGGTAGCAGCATTGAACGGTAACTTATACAATACCTGATACGTTTAGTACCTACCTGGTATAGATAATATTTATAATAACTAATTGGAAAAATTATATATTCTTGCTGTATTCGGTTCTTTCGGAACTAGTGAGGGCAAGTACTGTGTGGAAAAGATTTTTGATTGCCCTTTGCGGAGAGTAGCAGAATCGGCCCGCTACTAGCCTTCTCAATAACACTTCATTATGTACCAAGTCCAGTGTACTAGTTAGTAGTAGTACATAATGAAATGTTATTGAGAAGGCTAGTAGTGGGCCGATTCTGCTCCTCTCCGCAAAGGGCAATCAAATCTTTGCCACACAGTAGTGGGAGACCGATACTTTAGACCTGACACAAATGAAAACTAGGAACACTGTTACTACTGCTACAACAGATTTGGTCTACTCTGAGACCCTTTTAACTTCAGTGTTCATTCTCACTTTCCATGAAGTATTTTTTTTTTTTTTTTTTTTGGGGGGTTTAACGTTCGACTGTTGTGCAATTACTGCTAATGCAGACGGTGAAGGATGAAATGATTTTTTTGTAACGTATGAAAATATGCCGTGCCTGAGTGGGATTCGAACCCAGGACCGCATGATGAGAGGCGAGCACGTTACCAACTGCGCCAATGCGGCCGGCTTCCATGAAGTAGGCACGCACTAAGTGATAGTAATAATAGTAATAAACATACAGTTTTTATTGTTTACATTCGGAGCTTTATTAATTATGTTTCATGTTTTTCTCTCCTGCAAGTTTTAAAACAAATCTTCTTAGCATATTATAAATCCTATTATAACGCAATATATGTTTAAAAGAAAGTTTTCTCTCTTATTTCTCATTATTGTTTAGGTCATCAGCCGAAAGACTGGACTAAACTTCTATTTTTTGTTTGTTTTATGTCCGACTATTTTGGCCAGATACCTGACCGGGAATCGAACCTAAGAACTTGGGAATTAAACCTCTAGAGGCTTTACTAAGTAAAACGAGGAGTGAGGTGGTTTACAATTGCCTTCCTCACTGAGTGGAAAAGTATGTTTATCAGCACGACAGGCCCTCTGAAAACCATTTACTTTCCACCTTGTAAATGACACCTTCACTTCATTCACCATAGGGTCTGGCTGCATAATGAAATTTATTATCTCAAAGGAGATAACGCTGACTAGTGTCTTTTACACCTCACCTCTTCTGTTCTTAAATGCTTCAGTCATATAATTAACTGATCGTTGATAGGAAACAGAACTAATTTTTTGTAGCCCTGGAACTAGTAAATCGAATGCAAATAATGTATCACTCCACCTGGCTGTTATGGGAAAATATCTCTCATTACCACGTTAAATTATTTTAGTTTGGAAGTAACTTTCCACTAATCGGTAACATGTAACTGGTATTTTTTATGCGTACTCGGTCCCTGTTCCGAGTAGGCAGTTTTTGTCAGGTACAAAGTATAAATCTCCCCGTGACTAGATCTAATTTCCACCAGATGACTGGCTAGGAAACCGCTTAGTAATTGAAGAACAATATTTATGGGGCCGTTTCCGAAGTTTATTGGTTAGAATGCTAGCTTACAACGCGGAGTGCCGGGTTGGCTTTGGTCTGGAAATTATTACAAGTTAAAACCCACCGTTCCTGTTACAAAACCCAACGTATTCGCTAAGAACCAAGCTGTAGATGAGACTTTAAATAAACTAAATATATATATATATATATATATAAGTTATATATTTATTTATTAATTTACTTATGGGTATACATTGATCATTAAAAAATTCTGTTGAGTTTTGCTCAGCTAATTTTATGGTTTGCCTAGTACCTCTCCCATTAGCTTCACTTTTTAGCCTTGAGAGAACTACAACTGAGCAAAACTTTTTAATGTGCCTAAGTATACGTTTAGTAAACAAAAAAGTAAGTAGGGGGCCTATTGAAAGAATTTTTATAATGATACTATCTTACCTTCTGAATCACATGTACATGCGGGCTCATATAGAATGGATCATAAAACTTTTGTAGGATCTTAAAGAGCCTATTCTCATACAAATAAATAACGTGACTGTAATTAGACCTACTTTATTACAAAAATACGACATAATAATGTCAACAAAGACATCATGTGAATATGGAGAATTAAAAATAACAACATGAAAAATTCACATAGTATTCAACAAGTAGGCGTAGACATAATATTTTTGAACCAAAATTATTAGTTAAATACATAAATTAAAATATTTATGTTTACAAAGATTACATATTATGATTATAGGTTGTGAAAATATTATGTTATTATACAGCCTACTTTTAATTTTATTACAAAAAAAGTTAAAAATGTATTTAGAAATTTCATTCGTGAATTGAGAGAAATATTAATAATGGTAATATAAAATAAATAAGACAATCTAAAATACAATAAAATGTGTTGTTAATTAAAGACAATTTAATTGATGAATATAAATAATGGTTTTTTTACAACGTTTTCATTATTTTGTTTTGTTTTTTCCGATACCAATAAAACAAGATTGAATTCTTAAATGACTGGCTAGCGCGTGAGTTAGCAAACCAGTTTTTGAATCACGATAGACATGTTAAGTATGCAGTCATTGGCCATTATACTTTAAGAAAAATAATAAAAAAGAATTTGTTTTTATTTTTTGTTAAATTATATATAGGTGGAAATAGTTTTCTGTAAACCAGTTCATTTTGCACTGTCCTAGCGGAAATATAACTTGTAAAATGGAAGATAACGTTAAAGATGCGTCTGCTATTTTGGATGATAAAGAGCTACCTTTAAACGGTAATGTAAACATTGAAGAGCATTATGATATTTTATTAGATCAGGACATTCACGAAAAAATAAATGGTAAGGATGAGGATTCGTTTAGCACAGGAAGTGGAAGTACAAGAGTGGAAGACGAAGAAGAGCAGGATTGTCCCTACTACGATGTGACGTCATGCGGTCCTAATAGTAGGGGCTATATAGCTTTAACGGACGATAGTATACAGTACATTGTCTGCGCTCAGAGTGAAATGAAGTCCGATATTAACAAAAGAGTGGCCCTCGGGCAACATATTCTTCAATTAGAAGATGATATTCAAGTTCTCCCCGATGATATCCGTAAGGTAGCTGAAGTCGAACTGAAGGAAACACCTGAACTACGAGAACGGAGTTTAAAACAATTCAAGCAGTTACTTGAAAGTAAGTAGAAAATAAATTATTTTATTAGCCTGTATTTTAGACATAATTGTTAATTTATTTTTACGTTAGATTGATTTCATTGGATAAATTTATAATTTATAAATGAAACGTTTATTTTAATTAATACACCATAAAATATTTCATTAATTCTATAGAAGCGAGTAAAAATTCTCCAATACGCTATCAAAATCGTAACAGCACTATTATTTTAAATAACAATTTGTTTTAAAATTATTTTGTTTAAATTGGTAGCCGTACCGTTTAAACAAATAATTTAGTAAATTTCGATAAACACTATCATCTATACTTTTCTTTAAATTTTGTAGATTACGTATATTTAACATAATTCAGTTATTTATGATAAGGCCAAAATTTTAATTTATTACGTAATTAATTTGTTGTAACTTACTAAATTTATTATTTTATACTGCAAAAATTATTTAATAAATACTGGTCTTGGTAGTCACTATAAGTTTTTATGAAAACTGAGTTTTATTTTCTATGTTAATAATAATCTTTTTTAACGGAAGTTGATTTCATTCAAACAGATAATATAAATGAATTGTTCAATTTAGTTGAGAACTTTACTTTTTATGAAAATATTAGATTATAAAACCAGTGTATGAGTAAAAAAGAACCATAATCACAACTGTAGAAAAATTCGAAACGTTTACCATTTTTATTATGTTGACGCGTACAAAATATAATAATTATTTAAAATCACATGTAATATTGATTAACATTATTATTAATGTACTTAATGCCTACTTTATTTGAAAAAGCTCTAAAATTTATTATTTTTCTTTTTAATAATATTTAAACAATTTGTTGAATAAAAGGGCAAATTTTAACAAAACCATAAACATTTGAAGCTATTCCAGCTGTTATCTTATCAATCTGCAGATAACGAACGACGCATTACCGCGCGCCGCGACTCGCCTACCTCAACAGAGATAAGGAATCAGTCATAACCTACACCAAGTTCTGTGTTAGTGCTCTAGTTGATTGAAGATGGATTTTCCATCAAACATTATCGAACTTAACGAATTGTGTAATTGCGCAAACGACTTCCGGAAAACCCGAGTCCGTTTGAAGCGATACTGCAGAACATTGCTGCTTTTTGACCGACCCAATGATCATGAAGTATTTATATCCGTATCCGAGTAAAGTTTGTATGTTGTATTATTAAAAAAGCTACTCTAAACTATCTGGTTTTATTAAATTTTCATCTACAGTTTGAATCCCTTCACTGTACAAGTGAATAGGAGAAAAGTTTAGTCGTTGGAAGCGTACTATAACGGAATTTTACCAAGATTAGAAATACGTCTTACTAGGTGTTTTTTTTCAGGTTACCTTTAATTTTTCTACAACAATCGGGAACGATATGATTTAACATTACTTTGCTTAATATGGTGTAAATATTAATTTTTTAAATTGTGGTTTAATTCCGAGAAATCGTAGATTTTTTACTTTATTTTTCTTCTAGACTGGTAAGCCTACATCCCTGACTACACAGAGCGTGCCCCTTAAAACGACGTTGACGCTGTCCCTGTAGCCGATCTTGCGAGATAAATGGATGTGACCATTCGTAATTACTTTTTTGGAGGAGAACCACGCAGTGCCCTCTCGGAGTGTGCTGTTATGACCCCGGCGGTTTCTCATCAAACGGGGAAGAACCCGGTCAACATAAGCCTGCGACATAATTAAGATTAGTAAGAGCCCTTAGGGCCTCAATGCACATCCACTAATTTGGATTTGTTTTCTTAATAACGGGGTTCACCTAGGTATAGTGCCCGCTACAAAAGAGTCCGTTGTATTTGAAGAGCTCTATTTCAAAAACGACCCAACGAAATTTTTTTAACGCTACAGCAAAATTAAACCTGTTATTTCCTGCGTAGATTTGTTTGACTTAAATTTTTTTATTTAAAAATTTGTCGGAGATACAGTAATTTACGCATAAAAATACCTAGTTCTTACACGGTTTTCTGTAAATGTGTATTTTAAACGTCTGTTACTTCATCCAGGCTTTACATTAAAAAATCGGGGTTTAAGTATGTTAAAGATACATTGCGTTTTCTCTATAATGTGAATATTTTAAAAATAAAATATGATGTTCCGTTTTAATATACCGGCCATTTTTTAAAGTGCTATTTTAGCTCCACGTGAAGGTAGAGAAATGATTTTTCGACTGAACCATGCATTTTTACAACAGTATTATGCCAAATATAGCATTTATAATTAATAATAAAACAGAAATAGACGTGCGGTGTAAATAGAAAATTTTAAAAAATTGGTTGAAGGGAATTGTCTTCACTACGGATTTCTTTCGTGGCGTGCACTTTTTTTATAGTAATCTATCCATTGATCCAATGCGGGATTAGGGAATTCTTACCCGTAGATCCAGGCGTCGTTGTGGCTGCAGGTACCTCCAATATCAATGCATGTATGTGCTTTCTTATAAAAAAAACAATTTAAAATACAAAAATATAGATTATGTAGAAAATTTAACCAAACTTTGTAAAGATATTAAGTAGCATAATAGTTGAAATGAAAATTTTCGTTAACATTAACAAGAAATCTTTGGGTTTTTTCTTTTGGTTTATCATAAAAGTTGCGTATTTTATTGAATCGACAGAAAATTTTCATTAAATAAAATTTCATGAAAACTGCCTGTATTTAATAACCTCGATAAATATATTTATTCTCCTTTGCGTATTTATTAAATTAAAATGATTTTTATCACCGTTGTGAATTTGAAAATGCAATTAAATAATAAATAATATTGTCACACAATATGGGACAAGGTTCGATATAAATTGTTTTTGGGACATTACAGCCCATAATTTTATTAAGTAGAACATATTTCTTTAAAATCATTTTAACTATAACAATAATAATTAGTTAATTATAATAATATAACAATATTTATACCAATAATGACGGTAGCGTTCCTCGTTACTATTATTAAACTAAAAATAATTTCTGATGTAAACGTTCTTAACATTGGCATTGCTGTGTTATTCGGTATATAGTCCAAAAATTATTTGATATTTATTTTTAGTTTCTTCGCGTTTTTACCATTAAAGATTTACAAAGTTTATATTTCCTTTTTTCCAAAATGCCATATTTTTCACTCCGTTGTTTCTTATTTTTTCGCCGTTTTTTCTTTTTCTCTGGACTCATCAATCTTACTTCTGAAACGTTCCTAGTCTTTGATTAGTCCTTTTGAAATATTCAGTATTTTTAAGTCGTTTTCAATTTCCTACTTCACTTACACTTTTTTCTGAAAATATTTGTTGACATTTTTCACCACAAAGGACTTCTGGAGAAACTTCAGTATTATAATAACTTAATTTTTAATTTGTAGATTTACATTTTCTATTATACACTCGTATCTTTCGTAAGACGGTATGCAATTTCTACTTTATGAACTCAGTTTTTCGTACCAATTTTTTTAGTATATTTTGTGTTATTATTTCTCCATAATTTTAAATTTCAGTAGTCTCTTTATTTCTTTATTTTCTGAGATTTTAATAGTTTATGTGTTATTAATTCTACTGTTCGAGAACCATTCTGGTATGTTGGCAGTTCAACGATTTTCTGTTTGTATATATTGTGTACTTCGAATTTGCCACAAATACAGGAAGATATTATTTAGTTGATCCGGTTGAGTGTATTCTTTTATCAGAGTGATTATCAAAACTAACGACAGAAACAAAATTAAATAAAATTTTGTTTCTGTCGTTAGTTTTAATAGTCACTAAAAAAAATATTTTTATTAACGTTAATATAGTTAATAAAAAAATATTAACTCAGTAAGACTTGACTATTACTACATAAATCTTTTAGAAAAATATTTTGTAGAATTTTAGCCATTTTAATTAACCCTCAATTAATAACTTTGATAAATTTAATAATTAATAGATTTGATATACAATTAATTTTAATAGATAAAATAATCAATTTCATTATTTTTGCCTTTATTGTTTTATGGAAATGTCTTACAAGATTATTAAAGATCAGTAGGCAGTAGGTGGACGAGAAAAGAGTAAAAACAAAATATATGTAGCTTTTTAAATTGTCTTTACAGCATAACTGGAAATTTATAAATTTTGATGGTATCTTATGATTGTACGGCTATAATGAGATTAAAGAACTATAAAATTATTAATAAATTTTAAAATACGTATAGTATATGTAAAATTATTTGTTGTGTTAGAAATACTTTATGTTCATAAAAAATATTTTATTTCATCGAAAAACGTAAAAACAAAAGTTCGTAGTCCTACGAATTTTTTTCTTTACTATGATTTTACATATTTCTGTTCTGCACTTCACTGCTGTAGAATTTTTTTTAAATATTCAAAGGATCTTTTTCAGAATAAACCGTCGCTGAATTGAGCGTTGAATGAAAAAAATTCATAACACTATAAAAAAATGTATATTTTTTCCTAATGATTTTATTTAAGGTCGTATCAATAAGGTTATTAGATTATTTGTATTTTAGAGCTTAAGTACACTTTAAAGCTTTAATATTGAAAGAACCGATTTCAATACGATTTTTCAGAAATTTACGGATCAACATTAAGCGTAGGATGTCTTCTTCATCTAATTTTTCTTTCCCTTGCGCCGTTACAGTGTCAGGTTTTTTCAGCCATTTTTTACTTCTCCTAATAAATACTGCACAAATTAAATTAAACCCACCGGGTTGGTCTAGAGGTAAAGTCGTCGCCAAAATCAGCTGTTTAACAGCTGATTTTCGGAGACGAAGGTTCCTGGTTCAAATCCAAGTAAAGGTAGTTACTTTTATACGGATTTGAATATTAGGCAGTGGTTACCGGTGTACTTTGATGGTAGGGGTTTAATTAACCATACTCTCTCAGGAATGGTCGGCCTGGGTCTGTACAAGACTACACCTCATTTACACGTCATACACATCATCCTCATCTCATTGGGTCATGGGGTTGCTTATTGTTCTAAATTGAACAGATTGCAACGTACACAAATTAGGAATTAAAAAAAAAATTAAATTATACTTCTATAATGCTTTATTCTAAAACAAACTATAAAAAAAAACAGTCCCAACAATAACATTAACAGAACCAGCTGATCAGCTGATAAAATTAATTGCATTAGACACATGTCATCTCCTGTGACCTGCTCTATTTACTCACTTACTCCTGTCTTTATTCTAGATCCCAGAACCTAAATTCGGCTCTCGTACGTAATTCTCTGTTGTAGCCTGACCCTCTATCTCGTACTTTCTGTTTGAGCTTTCATGAATTGTTCACGCTTTCTGTCCTCACACATTTTATTCACACGGCCAACCTCCTTTCCTCCAGCATCTTTCTCAGCGATTCTTGACTCCGACTGTTATGGGTTTTCCCAGCAATTTTTCTGTATATAGTACTTCGTCTCAGTAGCTGTTATTCTTGCAATATTTTTTCTCTTGCTAGTCAAATCTAATTCTCAAACAAAAGTAAAAGAGCTAAAACAGATTCATGGAATCTGGTCTTGGTTCTGACCCTAATTCTGTTTTACCAAAGATGATGATAATTATCTGATAGTAAGCATAGTTTGCCTTCCTGGTACTATACATACTATTAACGGGGGGTTAATAGTATGTTAATAGGATCGACAGGGGTTGTCGATCCTATTGTCTTCCGTAAAAACTAGTACACCCAATAACTCATAGTAGCCCACCCGTTCCAGAACATATCCTTTACACCTGATCTTCACGAGTAGGACGAGAAAAGAGTAAAAACAAAATATATTATGTAGCTTTTTAAATTGTCTTTATTTCTTTTTATGTGATAATTTAAATTATACACTTTGAAAGTGTAATTTTTAAACAAACAACAATTTTCACGTTTTTATTATCTTCCCTTAGGAGAATAATTTTTCTAATTTTTTCAGAAAAAATGTATGATCCAAATGAAACCTACATAACAAATTTTAAGTTTCTAGAAGTTAAATTTCCGGAGATTTTGTGATGAGTTAGTGAGAGAACTTTATTGCTTTAATTTACAGCTTCTCGTACAGATTTACTGCAATCTCGGTGAAAAAGTTTCTAGTCATAGTTGTCTGGATTAAAACGCACGTAATAAGGTCTGTTGCAAGAATTTATAGCATTACTATGCATTTTGATTTATGCGGTACTCTGTTAGAATTTTAATGCAGCTTCCTACGCTTGTAATAATATAGTTGTAAATTTAAGTTAAAATTAAAAGTTAAAGTTGCATCATTTACGCATAAATTTATAATGTTAATTATAATTACATTGCATTATTGTAGTAAATACAAAAAATCTTAATGTCATTATTATGGTAAAATTTATAATGTTTTATTACAGCATTACATTATTTTAGTCAGTGATTCTTATTGACTGTAATATTTAATTAATTACATTCGATTTAATTATATACTATAAAAGGTAGTAAATAAATTCAGTGAATTCAAATAATGTTTTATTGTAATTTTCATGTTATTTTTTTTATTATTTTACTATTGTGTCAAAGGCCTAGTTATAAACTTTAACTAGTTCTTATGAATAATGCATTTAAAGGTCTAATTCTATAGATAACACGACACACTGACACAATTTTCTTGAATTGCAGCTGTTTTGTTGTATAATCTTATCGAGTGAATATTTTGGAACACATTTCCTAATTAATAAAAAGTGTGTTATTTTAACCACATGTCTTTAGAACACGCATATTTTTGCAACTTTTTAAATAATCGTGTGATTAATTTTATACTATTTGTTTTTCTTTAAAACAAATAATGTTAAGTGTTCACATAGTAAATATATACGGTATAAATGTATACATGTAAATGTACAAATATATAAACGTATACAACTGAGAATATTTGGAGGAAAAGAAGTACTGTTCGGTTGTTCTGTTAGATTTTGTTTGAGCAGTTTACAGAGTCTGGTACCCTAATCAACTCCATAAATTAAAAGCTGTGGTATCGGAGAGCCTGTACATTGTTCTGTTATCGTATCTTAGCAACAAATTATTTCACGTACGGGTTGGAATTTGACGTGACGGTTTTCAAAAAGATCAAGGCTGGTGTTCGGCAAGGAAGCGCTCTGGGACCGATTTTAATTGTTCTTTCGACAGATAATTTACCTCTTCTTGAAAATGTAATCATTGCCACCTATACTGATGGATAATACGACAGTAATATCATGCGATGCAGACCCAAGTTTTGCGACACGCAGAGTACATATTTATATGTATCTAAGTGAGTTGGAGGAAAAGTGGCTGAAGAACAAGGAAGATCAAGGTAAACGAGGAAAAGTCTATGCATATAAGATTTACTACCAGAAGGGCAACTTGTTCTCCTGTCCTACCGAACGGCAAGAATGCTCCACAGGCAAGTGATGTGTAATATCTAGGAATGTACTTGGATTGAGGTCTGACTTGGTGCAAGCGCATCCAAATGAGAAGGAAACAGGTGGAGTTAACATTTAGGAAGATGTTTGTCAATTGGCTCGTTGGTAGGCGTTCTTAGCTTTCGATTGACAACAAACTACTTTTTTACGAATTGTTGCACAAACCGATTTGGAGCTACGGGATTCAGTTATGTAGAACAGCGATCACCTTCGATCACCTAGATTTTTCAACGGTTTCAATCGAAAGACCCGCGGACCATTATAAATGCATCGTGGTATATTACCAATGCTGACATACATCGAGATTTGGATGTTGGAGATTTGTATGAGATTTGGTCGTCGTCGTCGTCTTCCTTCAAGGATTAGGTACATTGCCTGTTCCGACTGCAAACTCCTTTATTAATCAATTCCATCTCTTACGAGGCCTGCCCACACTTCTCTTTCCTACTGGCTGATAGGAGATGACTGCCCTGGGAATTCTTCCATCCTCCATGCGCTCCACATGATCTTTCCAGTTTTGTTTGGTTTCCTCGATTCTCTGCCATATGGAGGGTATGTTGAGCTATTTTCTGATCTCAGTATTATGGATTCTGTCTTCCCTAGTACAACCCTTCACTGCTCTTAGGAATCGCATTTCAGCAGCCTGTAACCTGCTCCATTCCTTCTTTTTATGTACCCAGGTTTCAGAACCATATAAAAGAGTGGGGATAGCCATAACTTTATAGAATTTCATTTTCGTTTCCCTTCTGGCTTTGTTCCTCAAGGTCCTGTTGATTGTTCCACAGATAGCTTGGAATATATTTATTTTCATGCTCAAGTCCTGATCCATTTCATATGTGATATCACACCCCAAATACTTGAAATGTGACACTTGTTCCAGGACTTTGTTATCAAGAACTATCTTAGACCGAATTGGATCTTTTCCCACAAAAGCCATCACCTTCGTTTTACTGAATGAGATCTTCATGTTATATTCAGCACTGAGAAAATTCAATTGGTGTAATGCTTTCTGGAGATTATCTTCTGTTTCCTGCAGTATCACCTGATCGTCAGCAAACCACAACGAGCTGATGGAGACTTCCGAGGCTATCCAAATGCCTGGGTGGACTTGTTGCTTCCATCTTCTACATAGATCATCAGCATAAATGTTAAATAAAGTTGGTGAGAGCGAGCAGCCCTGCCTCAAACCAACATTTGTACGAACCTCCTCTGTGAGAGAGCCTGAACAGTTCAAGACGACAGCTGTTCCATGATACAAACTCTCTATAACTTCCACCAAGTGTATTGGAAAGCCTCTTTTGACCAATCCATCAAACAGGATATGTCTATCAACTTTATCAAACGCTTTTTCGTAGTCTACAAATGCAAGGTGTGTCTCCAAATTGAATTCAACTCGTTTTGAAATTATCTGCTTTAAAGAAAAAACATCGTCAATGCAAGACCTGCCCTTTCTAAAGCCGGCTTGCTCTTCTAATAATAACACATCCGAGATTTTTCTGAGTCTATTGTTCAGGATTTTACTGTATAATTTATACACATTACTCAACAAACTAATTCCTCTGTAATTATTTGTATCTTTTCTGTTGCCCTTCTTAAACAGCGAGATTACTATGGCTTTTTTCCAATCTTTAGGAATGTATCGCGAAGTCCAACACATGTTCATCAAGTGAAGTAGGCGAAATTTGAGTAGTGTACCACCATATTTCAATAGTTCTGAATTTATATGATCTAATCCTGTTGCCTTCCTATTTTTTGTTTGTTTTAATGCCTCTTCCAATTCCTCAATAGCTATTTGATCAATACCATGTTTTGCTTCTGGATGATGAGCTTCTTCCATGAATGGTAAATCGCTTTTGTACCACAATCTTTTATAGTGCTCAATCCATTCTTGTTTTTCTATATTGTCTATTTTAGCCATCTCCTTCTCATCATTATAGAGGTGTTTCATCAACTTATAGACAACCTCTTGCCTTCCATGTAGATCATCGTCAATTCCAGCAATGAACCTATCCCATGCATCCTCATGAGCTTTCCTAACAATGGCTCTAGCTACATACGTTTTCTTCTGTAATTTTCCTTTGCCTGATCTGTAGGTGATTTCAATAATTGTTTGTAGGCAATCTTCTTATCCTTAATAGCTCCAGCAATCTCTTCGTTCCAAATTTTCAAACCTTTATGTTTTGTTACAAGTTTTTTCGTCCCCAGCGTTTCATAGGCTACTTCTCTTAAACTATCTTTTAAGTTGATCCACTCTTCCTCCACTGTCGGTGCTGTGGGCCTCATAGAAAGTTTCTGTGTTAATCTTGTCTGATATAGGGTCCTGACACTCTCAGTCCGCAGGAGGTAGACTTTATAAACTTCATTTCCTTCATTTCTTGTGACTTTTTTATTTTTCCTCCATTTGGTCCATAACTGTATTTTTGAAACAACTAGGTAGTGATCACTTGAAATATCGCTTCCCCTATATACTCTGGTATCTCGAACTTGGCTTGCAGTTTTCTTATTCACAATGACATAGTCAATTAATGACTTGTATCCTCTTGCTGCCCAAGTGTATTTGTGGATGTCTTTTTTTCTGAAAAAGGTATTTGTGATTCTCAGATCATTGAATGTACAAAAATCACGTAACTGTCTACCATTCTCGTTCAAGTGACATTCTCCATATGCTCCAACGACTTGTGGGATCGGTTGATTACCAACACGTGCATTTAAATCTCCAGAGACAATGACATAATCTGATTTCTTACATGATGTCAGTTGCTTCTGCAATATCTCGTAAAATTCAATAGTCTCTTCTTTTCTCCCTTCTTCTGGAGCACATACACCTATCAGTGTCAGAAAACCTCTATCTAATTTAATCCGAACTGTCAAAATTCTTTCATTAACCCATGTATAGCTTTCTATTTTATTTTTCCATACCCGATTGACCAAAACCTTCACTCCAGCACATGCTCTTCTGCTCTGTTCTACACCACTCCATAATTCCACATAATCTCCCCAATCCTTGGTGCCCTTCAATTTTTTCTTTGTCTCTCTGATTACTGCTAGGTCTACCTTATTCTGTTTTAGCTCCTGCATCAGTTCCTCCTCCTTCCCCTTCACACCTCTCACATTCCAAGTTGCAAAAATCATCGTATCCATTATTCCAAATCGTTTTTTGTTGGCATTCCTGTTTGTTTTTCCTCTTTTTCCGGTCCTATCCGAGGCTGTTTGCAATTTATCAGTAGTATTTGAAGAATCCCTTGGCCGCGGTACGAGCGCTGCGCAAGTTAAGTTTGATGGTGGGGCCGCCACCTTACTGCCTCCAAACTTGCAGGATTTTTATCAGGTTTACTCCCTTAGACTTGTTGCTTCCACCACAGCTGCGAGTCAAGTCTACCCTGGATTTAATTTGGGTTTTCTCCCTAGGCTCATCCGCCCTCTCCGCCGTTGGGATTACTCCTCATCCGCCTTCGAGGCCGTTGACCGGTTTTCACCTAGTAACCCTCGGCAGGGGCCCTTACAGGGTGCTACCATCCGGAGCCAGATGGACCCTGGTTTTCTAACGAGGTTGTTACTCCTCCCACTCCTCTTTCCTCATCACTTGCCAGATGAGGCCCCGGGCTTGTGACCGGCAATGGCAGAGTTTGTACAAACGGTTCTTGAAGAAATACACGTGGTTTCAGTAGTAAATTTATCAAACGCCTAAATAATCACTTTAATCATCTAGCGTTAAATCTGTTAGGAAACAGCATCGATGTTCATAGGCTAAAACATGCTTCTGTGATGGATCTGTCAGGGCAATTTTAATAATAATATAGTGTGTTAATATGTACTTTGGGGAAGATTGGCGTGTGAGTGTTGTAAACTATTGAATGAACATTTCTAATTATCTTCAGGAAAGTTTGGTGTACATATATTTCAAGATCATGTAGGTTATTATTACTTGTCATTTGTTTCATTCATTTTTATTTAAGGGCGCTTTTTGTTTTTTGATGTTTATTTAATTCATTGTAAATAATTAGGAAGAGTAAAATATGTTTTTTGTTATAATTTGTTAAATACACCATTGGGTTGTAATTTCTTCGCGTGTTATTTCTAAGCACATTTTGAATTTATTTTACACAACAGATTATACATTAAAAAAGTTGTATTAAAACAGATCTAAAGTCGCTTTAACAGCTTAGTACAGTAGTAGCAACTAATGGAGGTTATGAATGAACGTTTGATTTTAACGTGTAAATGTGTAGACCCTAGACGAAAATCGTCCGGTTCGTAGGATAGCGTAGTGCGGTAACCACTACGCCGCAGAAATTGTTATAATATGAATTTATTTATGTTCACTCACAACTGTTCAATGTTAATAATACAACTAGATAATATAATGAATGAAAATGAAAGACGAGAAAGTGAATCAGTTCAGTCACCGATAGCGGCTTGAAATTGAAATAATACAATGATTAAGTGTAATGTAAGGGCTACGTATCAATATTATTTATCAAAAGATTAATAAAAAGAAATAATATCGGATAAAACCCGATCTCATTTTTATAACGTCTATTAACTGGAAGTTGATGTGTCGAAAAAGATCAGACGTTTCGGTTAATGTGATAAAAAATGGTCTTAGAGTGTAACTGTACTGTTTCTAACGGTATTGGAAACTGTAACCATTTTTAATGTATTATACTGTTTGTCACATAAAAAGTTGCGTCAGCCATAAATATATATTATACTTAAATATTCTTTTTTGTTCTACCACCGGTTATTTTTCACGTTAATTCTAATGTAGTCGATGAATAGAGTTATAGATGAAAAAGAGTGCTAGACGTGACCGAGAATCGAAGCTAGTTGTACTGTCCACTACACCAAGGGTCGGTTAGTTATAAAGTTCCATGAGCTTTAGAATGGTGCCGTTAAAAATATGAAATGTTTTGTTGTGGCATGCTCAATTTGTGCTCGATTTGTGTAGCCTACCGTAAAGTCAAAGACTGCGATAATTTTTTTTTTAATTTATTAAAATATTTAAACGTAAAACATACTTTATAAACCTATTATAAAAAATTAAATTATCTTTAAACGAATTTAGAAATTTAATAAATTTTTTTATAAATAAACAAAACTGTAAATTACCACTTTCATTGCGCAGTGGTTAGCAATCTAGGCTGCAAGCGGAAGGTACCAGTTTTGATTTTCATGAAACTTTGTACCACTACATGATTTTAGCAATTATGTGAGATCATGTCTACTATACATGAAGAATCTGAAAATAAGGTTAAATAATAAATAAACCTTGGTTGTTTTGTGTGTAGTATAAACAACCTGTTGTAATGAACTAGTATTTACGCATTATTGAATATAATTATTTTATAATATGTTGAATATATTATGCTTCTGTATTCGATTACGAAATATTGATACGCTTGTCGTGTCTGTCATAAATGTATACTTTGATTACTATAGATGGCATATGGACGCTTATCTTCTCAATAATGTATTCTGTTTGTACATCCTATAGTTTAATAGCACGCACACCTGTTTCATCTGGGCTAATACACTATGCATACAGAGTTCCATTTTTTGGATACTGGTCGATATTTACATGAAACTGAAGTATTTTTTTTAGTATTTCCTGTACATAATTCAGATCACATACTTCCTTAAAACGTAGATCTTATAATAATTTGTTTTAGATTGGTGATCCCGTTGTTAGATTCCACGAATAGAAACATTTTTTGCTGTAGGTTTCCTAATTAAGTTAGTTTGCATAAACAAAAATTTAGTAAATATAGGAACGATATTCTTACAATATCTATCACTGGACTCCATTAATAAGATCCTAGACAGATTTTCCAGATTTTTTATTTTAAAATACTCTTGTTAATACCAAATTATTCATGGTGTTCTACAAGAATCCTTTTAGGTTATGTTACTACATTTGTCTAGTTACTTAGATTTGTTATATTTTTAGATTGCAATATATTTAATAATTGCGTAACTTTTAATATACATAATTTTAAAGCATCCAGTGATCACAACTGTTATTTTGTAATCTCAATTGTACTGTATTGTAACAACACATAGTATTCTAGGTTTATTCGAGAACTGGGTACGAAAAATAATACACAGACTTACTTAAAACTTATAAAAATTATTTTTATTAACACAATATATAATTACTATGAATTATTAAACTTAGCCTACTAACAAACACAATTAGATTACTTCGATTTTATTAATTACAAAACTTAAGCTTAACCTAAACTTGACTATAAGTTAGATAGCCTAATAATAAGCCTAATATCACTTAACAATTGAAACAATAGTTTACACCTGTCCACAACCACTTACTACCAATCGTTCGTACACGCACTGTTAACGTAATTCATAACGTTCTTTTAAGAAAGTTAAGAATAAGTATCTCAGGAAGTTAGATTTTTTTTCTTTTCGTGGTTTCTGTGGTTGTATACTTTGTATCCTATATACAAAGGATTATTATATTATTATATTAGATTATTATATTCTATATAATATCCTGTTAATTAATTACCAGGGATTATTCAAACATATTATCGCAAAATATTTAAGTGCATAACTTTTAGAGAGTTCGCATGGTCTTACATCGACAATATTAAAATGATCAATACTTAAATACATTTCTCTCAATAACCGTTTGAGATGTCTGTATCATTTTTAAAATTTATTTCCCTTGTTTCACTTTACTTCAACGCGGCAATTTTTTATTCTAGCAAAAAATAATTTTTATAAATATATTTTTCCAAACCTTTTTGGAAAATTTCGATGAAAATAATTTTTTTTTCAATTTTTTATTCTGTGTTTAGAATATTCTTGTATTCGAATTTAAACACCAATAAAATTACAAAAGAAATTTTTCAAAAATGTAAAAATATTAAGTGCCTACTGATAAGAATGTAGCTTAGTAAAAAAAATATAATTTTCGGGAAAATGTGCTTGCAGGACCTATCAGTGCATACCAGCCGCGTAAAAAAAAGTTCTATCCACTACAAGTGCATGTCTACCTTCAAGACTTGTAGGGCATCACTGACACCGTTTTCTGCATTTCTTTTCAGTGCTTTGAAACTTTTTGTTAGCTAATTTGATCCGTGCGTTCTATTTTTTTGTGCTTAAAAAAAATTGTAGCCGCTTTCAATCCAAGTTTCTTTAAAATTCTAAATTTTGAAAAAATATATACACTGACAGCTTTATGTACTTCTAGCTTTAGTGTCTGTAGTGTAATAAAAACGGATTTAGTAACCTTGATTATATGACGTTTTTCCGTGACTGACTGACATTTTCGTTCTTCCATGTGCAAGTAAAACAGCATTTGATAATTTCAAAAATATTAATTTTAAAGCTTTTATTTTATTTAAAAATAAGTATGTATTAATCTGTGATTACAAATTTTTCCTTTAACTGCTCTCTTCAAGAATTATGTAGCTTTTTATCGATGTGAGGTAGAAATGTGAAGCCCACATAGATCTCCCCTTGACTTTGACACAACAGATTTCATGGTAGGAAAGCTCAAATGACGATGTGTTATACACCATTGTAAACAGAAAACCCGAGAAAATTTAAAAATGCAAAACCCGGAAACCGATTTTAATTCGTTTTTGACCGAGCGACCTTCCTAAATCGAAGATCGGTTGCTACTGAAGAAAAGTAGATATAACTGATTCGTTATTTAAATAATAGAACAATCGTAAGTAATTTCGGTAATTTCAACCAGTTAATAACATGAAATATTAGATAAGCTAGCAAAAAGCAACTTTTACAAGCCTGCATTTTTTACTCAAATTTTAAGTCATTAGCAAACGACATAAAATTGATAATGAATTTTTAATTTAAAGATTTTTAATAATCTTAAGTAGTTAGTTTGGGTACTTTAATCAAGGATGAATAAATAAATTCAAGTGGAAACATTTTAAAATAATATTAAAAAATGCACAAACTTACAGAAAACCCGAGAAAATTAAAAAATTAAGTTAAGTTAAGTACTCCATAAAGCCGGAATTATAATATTCAAGCCATGCCTGAATTTTTATTTTACTCAGATATTTAATTCGTTGTTATCACATTAAACTATGACATTTTATCATACGTAGGCCTACAAATGCATTTTAGTTAATTTGTATAATTAACCAGACCTTCATAACCTGTAGTCGAAAACTCTTATTTCACAAAAATATGTTGTAGATAATATAAGTTAGACTACTACTTAATTAAAATACATACCCAATCGAAAAATTGTTATGCAATTTTAACCACGAATTGCCAAGCTAACAAAAACAGGAAAAGTTACTCAAGTTTTTTTCCAGTTTACCAAAAATTAATTTTTTTTTGCCTATATTATTTAAAAATATACAAATTTTTTTATTATTTTTTTAAAGGATATTGAAATTTGATATTTGGGTGAATCGTATTACTACGTGAATTATTTTGCAACCTTGAAAAATTAACATACGAATGTATTATTACATAACGTGCAGCTTGCAAAATCTGGTCAACATTCTCGCATCTTTCGACTTTTTTATATCCGAAATTATTCCATTTCAACAACCACTAAATTTGGTGACTAGTTTATACTGGATGTGAAAGATTCATGAACTTAACAGACATCTCTCCTTACTTGTCTTCTTAGCTGACTGTTTATTGGTGTTAACAAGTCGCTCACTCAGCCGATGTAACCTATCTTCTTCTAGCGAATTTCTACCAGCTGACTAAACAGCTTAATTTTTTAAATTTATTTGTTTGTTTTCATTTGTATTGTTGCACTTTATTTTTGTTGCTACTAAAATTAAAGCCGTTTTGGTTTTTTTTTTAAATGAGCCTGAAGATAAACTTGAAAGAGGAAATGAAATGTCCAAGTGAGTTCAACAACTGATTGTATTATGTCATACAATAGAAAGGGTCAAACAATTCAAGTTATGTATGTATGTATATATAGGATGGAGTAAACGCCCATCTCAATACTAAAATTGACATGTAGTAATTCCTTATGTCACTAGGCATAACACACTTACTTCAGTTTTCATTAGCCTGCTATTATATCAAATTAACCGACTACATTATAGTCTGTAGTTTAAGTACTGTATAATTTAATACGTTAAATTATTATAAGTACTGTAGATTTTTACTTCATAAAAAAATAACTAGGATGTAATATGCTATAGCTGTTATGTAATATGTAATTATACACAAGTTTTTTGGGAAGATTGGAAATAATTATATTATGTGTCACATTATTGAGAGCTTAAAGGTCGATGGAGTTATTATCGGATAAAATTTTCCAAGTTTTACTTATAGGATTTATTCACTCAAACAAGCACTTGAGTACATCAAAACGACAGCATGGATTTATAAATACGATACGTTACTGGTGTATAATTTTTCTATTATAAGTCGATTTTCAGTCCATTACATAGATTACTTTTTTTATTTAATTTGTGGCGTCACCTTATATATTACTTTTACTTATCTGTACATGCGGCAACGTTGGAAGATGAAGGGTGAAGTGGAGTTGTTGTTAATGCTAAGCATTGTATCTGACAATGACAAGATGCACACTCTAGCAAAAATGATTCACTAGAGTATGCTTGTAAGGTTACATCACACAATAATATATACAAAGTAACCATGTACATGTATAGGGCAGCTAAATTCTGATCTTTCTCCTTCTTAGGGTCCCTTTCCGTTCCGAAGGTTGGCTACCATCATGGCAATGCTAACCCTACCTATCTGAAAGAGTTCTTCTGAGCTTTTGTTAAACCATACCCTCTATTGGCCCAATCATGAAATTCTTCTGCGTCCTGGTCCCCTTCTAGTGTCGATTTTTCCTTGCAGAATGCGTTGGAGTAATTCATACCTGCGTTCATATCGCATGATATGACCGAGATATTGCAGCTTTCGCGCCTTCACTATGCTGATAAATTCGGCTGTCTAGTTCATTCAACGTAACACTTCAGCATCAGTAATTTTCTGCGGTCAGGATATTCACAGCATTCTCTTATACAGCCAAAGTTCGAACGCTCTCAATTTGATAAGTGTTGCTTCTGTTAGAGTCCAGGCCTCAACTCCGTACAATAGGAATGAGAACACATAACACTTCATGAGTCTCGTTTTAATGTCAAGGGTTAAATTGTGGCTTTTGAAGACAGAATTAATGGTGTTGAAGACACAGGTAGTGTTCATGGTGTTCTGATCTGGAATGATAAATTATGGAGGGAGACAAAAATTAATATTTAACATTCTATCCTAGAGAGTGTGTGTAACTATGATACTTTTCTGTATCTTAAATGTTTCCTGTTATTTACATATTTATACCCCGATCATGGATTTGTATTTAGTTTATTTCGGTTCTCTTGTAGAGCAAACACTAAGAATAATTTGTGAGGTGAAGATAATAAAACACCTTTTGTATGCGACTGAAAAAGACGAAGTTCTATAATAATTTTGTAAAAACCTTATTATTCCTACTTTAAGTAAATTAACAGTGAATGCCTACATCAATAATATTAGATGCATTTAAAAGAACTAAATTATTTATATATAAAATTAATTAAAAAGTAATTTTAATTTATTATAACATATAATTACAACAGTATTTTATGACCATATAATACCTACAATAGAATTTATTCTAAACGTGTTATAAACCAATAGAATTAAAAAATAATAAATAAATTACTATAGAGTTTTATTACCAAAAACCATTAGGAAAATTAAACTTTGAAAGTTTTCCAGGCATTCCATTAGCAAGAATATTATCCATATGAATAAAATAAAATTAAAATAATTGCTTCAAGGCAACGTAATGAAAATAACATAACCATTAAATTTTAATAAAACTTAAAAACATCATAAACTCGATAAAAATAAATAACACTAACGATCAGAATATTTGTTATTGTCTAATCCTTTTGAGTTTGATAAAATAAAACTTCTACTTTTCTCTAGTAGGATTATTAGAAAAGATTAGCCTAAAAATAACAATAAATGAATAAATAGAATAATTTTTAAATTATTACGTGTCTGCTTTCTCAAAGAAACCTAATCTATAACAATATGATGTTTGAACGATGAAGAGAAATTTATTACATTGCCCGAACATCATAGCAAACCGAGCTGTCTTTATATTTCACTGTAGTCATGAAAATATTGTAAGAAAAGTAAAAATACATGTCAAAGATTTAGTAATTGTAGCCTATGGTATAAATTAACTTTTACGAATACCGTACATTTCCTTGAAGTGATCATTCGATAATACAGCGTGTGCGTTATATTTTAATGTTACCGTTTCCTTTTATCGTAATCCTAAAAGTCTCTTCTTTATAACCTGGAAAAAATTGTATAAATCGGTTCGGTAAAACTCTGTATTTAAGAACAACAGAATCTCCATTTTAAAATATTTTGGAACAGAATTTCGTTTTAAGTAGCCTGTAGACCATAATATTTTTTTAAATTCTTAACGAAGGACAAAAGATTTATTAACACCTGTATTTTTTAAATTTTTCTAGATATTTAGGAATAAAATGCCTGTTCATTTTTAACTATCTTAGTTTATGAGTAATTAATGAAACAATAATATATTTTGCAATGATAATAATTTTATTAATAGTCATAAATAAATACTTAACTTACCGCACGTGGATTGGTGTAAATAATTTCTTTTATTTGACAATTTTTCCTTCATAAATTTGTGTATTCTATGAATATTTAATTTTTCCATTTATGAAAAATTAACAAATAAGGCTGTTTATTCTCATATAGGCTACTGTTAAATTTTCTTCAACGTTGCTGTACTTTACTTTTACTTCATTGGTTTTAGATTAATTTATCTGATAAAATCGAATAAGTTGTGACAGAATTTAATTATGTTGTAGCTTTTAAGTGAAAGACGTAAATAATCTACTTACATGAACATCAATAGCTCCGGTGATTTAAACTTCATTGAAGTTATCGATGGAAATTAAAAACAATATACTAGAAATAACCCCGTGCAATTGTTATTATCAGATTAGTAGTTAGTCAAATAAAATGGTTTCTTGCTTTTCCTGATTTCAATACATGATCAATTTTGTTTTTTTAGGTTAGGCATTACCTTAAGAAATTTATTCCCGAAATTAAAAATTACACCTCTTTGGGAAGATACAAAAATATTTTTGGGCGCCTCCGTGACCCAGTGGTTACCGTTCTACACTCCAAAGCGGAGGTCCCGGGTTTGATTTCCGGCCAGGATCTGTAATTATTACAAGTTTAAAACAACCGTTTCTTAATTTAAAGTAGTCGTTAATAACCCAGATATTGATGCGACTTAGAATAAATTAAGAAAAAAAATATTATTTATTTCTTCAGGATGGTAAACTTATCCCTTTTATATTCTTCAGGAACAAATGGTCGAAATCCAAATGCTTTACCTTGTCTATTAGAATATTTATGTTGATTTTCAAAAAGTTTCTCTTCGAGAAGGTATAGAAATAATATGTATTTATTTAGGGTAGCCAGCCGATTTTTATCAGGTGGACGTAATCAAAACGCAATAACTGTTTTAGTTTTTTTGTTCAACTTTTAGAAAACAAATGCGCCAAATTTTAGCTCTCTAGGTGACTGGGAAATTATAGCTGAGAATTAGCTACGAATCAGTGAGAACTTTCGCATTTGCATATTATTAGCAATAATAATTTTAATTTTAAGATCTAGAGGGAACGCACATAGTTATGATGCATTTGATTAAGTACTGATTTTTAGGGCTTTTGTATAAAGACAAACAAAACATTAAACAAATCGCCAGATGAACGCAAAATTATATTTTTTCTTTTATCAAAATGTGTTTTCTTTAATACACTTTCATCGATTAATATTATTCTCATTTCCAACTTTTCTGGTACACTTCCAAATTAACCATATATTCGTTCATAAATCTGTTACTTCTGACAGACTGGGCTGGGGCAATACAATTTGATTTTCTTTTTATCTATATATTTAAAACTCACACGTGTTCTTAAATTTACCATACTACCTACTTAGTTTAGTTCTAATTGTATGTTATTCATAGTTTATTTTTAGTTACGGTTAAAAAATCTACGTATGGCTCTTATCACACCTTCACGTTTTTACTTACTTACCCAAGGTTAAACAATTTTTTGTGCAATAAATGACAAATATAATTTTTTCAGTAAAATTCCCTAAATTAATTATTTAAAAAAAAATTTGTATAACAAATTCATCTAAAATTACTGTGAGTAATGTTTTTATAAAATAACTATGAAACATTTCAACATGTTTGCTGATGATACATTTGCTTCGTTCATATATTAACTTGCTTTTATAAAATTGCTCAACTAATACCTATTAACAGCAAAACTGATACTTGTATCAGAAAGTTTTTATTATTATTATTATTATTATTATTATTATTATTATTATTATTATTTTACAATACTCATTTACTTTTTATTATCATTAGTATTATTGTTCCACAACTTGGGAAAAATATTAAGTTATTCGACAAACCAGTTATTTCAATGCCAATAACATATTTCCTTTTGGTTTAGTGTTACATTAAAATTTTTAACATTCCGGTATCAGACTGAACGAAAAAATTTATCTTCTTACAAAGAAATATTTTTTGCTTTTGCTTAGATTTACCTAATTAGCTTACTGAGGTTACAAGTTATATAACAATGAAGTTTTTATCAATTAATTTTTGTTAATTTGAAAACAGTTGTATAATCTGAATGAGATAAATTCAAATTTTTCATGCTGTTATTTGTTTATTTATTCAAATTATATAATTTTCTCTTAAACTTAAATTATATTAATGAAATACTATATATAAAATTTAAGGTTATTCATAATGAAAATAAAGTTGTATACCTTTAATTAAACTATTTTCAGTCTCGGTAATACTGTATTGTTTATTTTCGTTGAAATTTAGGACACCCAGCTACTAAGGTCATTAGCCCGCCTTCTGTCTTGTTATGAAGGAACTTCATGAAGGACTTGGTTACTGTTACAACCTACACTATTACCTAAAATCTAACAATCTATTTTTTTCATTAACCACTGATCAATATTTAATATATAATTTATTTTATTATAAGCATAAAATTCGACTGAAATTACTGTTATTAATGGTACATAATTAATCAATGGTTTTCGGTAAAATCTCTAATCAACCCTAGCCACTATTGACCTTACACGAATTAAACTTCTCAGTGTCTTAGATATTTTGCTGGAGTACAAATGATAAAAAAACATTTTAAACTAAAAATAATTACTTAAGACAATTTATCTGGTGCCCCATAAAATTGTAAAATAAGGAGCTCGTGATAATTTTGAATTTCATTCAATCGACCTGTAGTTTTGTTTAAATGTTATGTCTAGTAGTTTATTTTTAGACTGCATGTGAGATTTCCATGTTAAACGTTTTTCAAGAAAAAAATGTACCGAATTTAAGATTTTTTGTTGATAGGGAATTTATACTCGTATAATTAGTGATGAGTGAATTAGCCAAAGAAGATTTTCGCATTCATCTTCATTTAAGTAATATAGATTCATAAACTTAAAAGACGATTAGCGAGCAACTTTTAGATTGCTTTACCGGTATTTTAAAAACTCTGGTGTGAAACACTCACACGATGTCTCTTGTCATTGCAAATAATGAAGATCATAACCTATGTTCAATTATTAGTAAACAATGTTAAATGAAAAACATAACCTAATTTTAATCATGAGTGAATAACACAAAATTCAAATCAACCTCTGTTCAAGTTAAAATACGGGAAATCACTGCTTGACACTAAACGAGGCTCTGTAGAATAAAAATAAAAGTTATAGGCTAGATTTTTTAAATCCCTGTGACTTTGATTAATACAGTTTTTCTGTTACAATCTTCAAAAACCCTATGTTTTACCTATTTCTTTGAGCTAAATAGAGAAAATCACTAGAAAATTACTAACGGACGCTAATTTACCGTGAGAGCACAGCCGCCCCAAGAATTTAAGCAGACATAGCGCTTACCCTATCTTTTAGATAATTAAAAATGTATTTAATGAAGCAATTCTTTTTAAAAAATCGTAGGAGCCGTTTTTCAGAAAATTGCAAAATATCGCACGAGTAAAATCCTATTTCCAATTGACCGATTTTTATGAAAATGTTCGTGTCTGATCCCCTAGTAGCACCTAACTATAGTTCCAAGTTTCAACTTAGTACGATATTTTGTTCTTGAGATATTCTGTTCACACACGCGCACACACTCACCAATTACTAAAAACGTGTTTTTTGGGTTCAGGGGCCTGAAAACCTGTATATGTAAAAACGCAATTGAAAAATCGACATGAAAACAATACCTCCTTTCTTATACATTCATACAGGGCAAGAGAAAGTAAAAATAAGTTACCAACTGATTAACGTGCAGTAAAATTTCAATTTAGCAGCTGTCGCAAAAGGTTAAGAATTTCTTGTCAATAGACTTCACAGTTCAATGTGATTACACCGAAGAGATTTTTCTTGGAGCAGTCGATAGATCAATCTTTACACTATCTTGTCATATCACTCAATTCTGTACATTGTGGGATGATGTACATTACTGATAAAGGTTTTTACGATATGAAAATCTGATTGTCTTATTGTAAGATACAATAAGATGCACCGATTTCAGCAAACATGCGGAACTATCCACCGCACCTTAAAAAATAGCACCAACAAAAACACGAGGGTGAGATTTAACAAAACAACAGCAGTGCCGACCCTACTCTATGGCAGTGAAACTTGGGTGCTATCAAAGCGAGAGGAGAGTAGATTGCAAGCATCTGAAATGAAATTTCTTCGACATACGTATGGGTGTAGTAGAGAAGATCGTTACAGGATACCGAGATAAGGAAAGAACTCAACATCTTCTCTATTTACGACAGGGTATCTCAGTGACAGGGAATGCAGTGGTTAGAACATGTGAACAGAATGAGGGAGGATAGTATACCTAAGCAAACACTGGGTTATAAGCTGGAGGGCATGAGAGAACGAGGACGACTGAGAAAGAGATGGGTAGATTTGAGAGGTTCGGAACAGGCAGAAATGCCTAGTCCTTGACAGGCAGAAGAAGAAGAAGAAGAAGAAGAAAATATGAAAATTTATTTTGGATCTTATTGAAATGTGAGTGAGTTTAGTAAATAGCCATTCACAATAAGTATAAGTGTATACAATAAGTATAGTTTGATGTTAGGTTTTTTGTGTATGGTTGTTCATCGTTTCTAATCAGTGAAAGTTTTGGTGCTGGGCTATCTATCTACGTAAATTAACTAAGTTTAATTTTAATGTTCCACGCAATGTTCTTGGCCTGACTGATATTTTCTGCTATGTTTGTAATCGTACGTGCTCGTTCATTCGAACCGTGTATTTTTTACTTTCGCTACTGTTTTACGATTCTTTATACATTTGTAGATACATTTAACGGTAAATATAAATAGGATTAAAAATGTTTTAAATTTTCTTTGAATAAACTAATTATAAAATATATTTTGTTTTCTTAGGCCTTAAAGTAATTTATTTAGACTAATATTACCAGAAATTACTGACACAATAAATCTAACCAATTGTGAAATCATTGTTTTTACTTGTAGTTTACCAGTAGTTTAAATATGAGAGCTAAGAATTCTTTTAATCTAGCTGACAAATCATTTTCACTCATATTTCACGCATAATTAAAATTAAACAGCAAATTTTACAGCAATATTATTCTAGGTTTTAACATTGTATTTACATTATATAATTATTTATACTACATAGATTTCGTTTATGCTACCTAAAAAAATTGCGCAACAACTTTTCTTGGTAAAATAACGTATAGGCCTATACAGGTGT
Organism: Catonia carolina; assembly: GCA_035578175.1. Lineage (NCBI taxonomy): Eukaryota > Metazoa > Arthropoda > Insecta > Hemiptera > Achilidae > Catonia > Catonia carolina. Next base: position 92,763,495 of record JAQMRL010000002.1, read on the forward strand.
ATTTATGCATTTATTTAAAACAACCAACCCATTTCGCTTTGCTTTGTGCTTGAAGCCATTTAATACTAGGCCTACTATTTGTGCATTTGTGCATTGTTTTTTGCATGTTAACTTTCTCTTGAATACATAGGGAGGGAAAGAATATTGTTTTCATATCGATTTTTCACCGGAAATACTGTTTGTCTATCCTTGTCAAGGTTTACGCACAGTTTTCCTTGGCCACTCCAAGCAAATGCCTGGTCAGTTTCCCATTTGCGCTTTGTGTAGTGGTACAACCTTCCCATTTTCTACTCCAAATGTTTTGACTTTCAACACATTTTGTAAATTATTTTACATGACAATAGGCCCTAACGTTTATTATTTATTTACGTACCTACCTTATATAGGAACAAAGTTTCTCTCTTTATTTATCAGTATAAATTATATATTTAAAAAAAATATAAGAACTGTATAGTCAATCTAAAGTAAAAATCATTTTGGGTTTAATAAAACATGGCGTACAATAATCCTAATAAAAAACCCATGATCGTAAATTCAACTTTTCCGAGCAGGTTTATTTACCAGAAAAGAATTACTACCAACAAGACTGATATAAATTAACTACTTTCAACTCGTCATACATTACTCAACTAGAATTATGCGGCATGTCTTATCTTCTTTATTAGTTTACAATAAAGTTTTTTTCAAAGAAAACTCTGATTAATGTCATTTTTATTTATTATAATTTCAATTGTTTTTAATTACCCATCTATACGTACATTTTTCCATAAATAGAAATACTCTTACAGAAAAAATTAAATGTAAAATCACTTCCTTAATCAGTTAATGGAATTAAATTAGTATAGAAATATACTAAGTTTGGAAATACAAATAAATTTACGATAAAAATAATAAATAAAGATTGCCATTTAGCCAAAATTAGACAAAATTTTACATATTTTAAAAATCGGTAATTAATTATAATGGCAATAGTCATCAACCGCATCATTATATCCCCAATTAATATAAATAAAATTGTCTTATGTCATAATCAAGATTACAAAATGTTTTCATGCTGATGCTATTTTTAGTTAGTAATTTGATTTTTATATTATTTAATAATAAAAGTGAATTCTTTTACAGTACGAAAGGGAATTTGTTCAGTAACATGATTTGCCTTGGAGGCTTTTCTGTTTCCTTGTTGTGGAATCAGTTTGATTGAATTGATTTTTTATTTAGAATTAGTTATAATTGTTTTATTGTTTACAATAAGAGTACGTTTTATTTATTATTTTGTTCTATGTTTTATGTTGTGTATTTTTCTACTACTTGTGAAATAAATGTTCTTATTCTTATTTGTAATGTCAGAATTATACAGCAGAAAAAAATATAGATTTCACTAGATATTTTTATTATTTAACGATAAGCTAACTTAATATGTACGTACGATTAGGAAGAATTCACCATGTGGTTTCTACTAATCATTTTGGAATGGTTCGTTGGTATGTATGTAGTTACCAAAGAAAACAATTTAAAATTTAAGAATTTTACTATATTTTAAAGATAAATTTAAATGTCTGTCTAGTTTCATCTGTATTTATTTTACATTTTAAATCGTTAGGCAGTTCGTTCCATTTTGTTCAGTAAATACGTACGTAGCTGATTTAGTTTTCTTATTTATTTGTTATTTTTTCTTAAAAGGCAGCTTGACCTTTCTTTCTTTATTAGTTTATTCAGTAAGTTTCTGAAAATAAACGCGTTTTTTTGTGAATGTATGATGTTGTAAGATGCTGATGGTTATGTACGTTTAGTTTATTTTGAAAATTATTGAAAAAAATACTTCATGTACTGCACTGAAAACGTCGGTCTTAACTAAATTATATACCATTTAATCATAATTATAAAATAATCCTTGAATCTAATCGTTCCGAAATTATGTATCCTATTTTATTTATTTATCAATGATACAAAAATGTTCATTTGAGTGAACGATTTTTTGTTAAGTCTTTATAGAAGTCTACTCTTTCTGGTTCCCGTTTCACTTTCGCTTAGATTTTGCACATGTACATGGACTACTCAGCTAACGCCGAGATCTGGACATATTAGACAATCAGTGTATAAACTTAAAAATCGCTTGAATGGTTTAAAAAAGGGATAAACAGATATTAAAGCTAAAAAATTAAAAGTTTTATTAAAAATATTTTTATTATTTCTTTCTTAGTTCTTCAAAGAAGACTGGGTTTAAAATTGTGTATGTTTTCACTTAGAGAAAAATTAGTGAGTGAATCGTATGTAAAGGTAATATAGAATTTTGAATAAGGGATTTTTGTATGAGGCGGATGAACCTGGAAGTTTTAAGGATTAAGACAGGAACTTAGATAATAGGCTATACTGGAATATACGTTAAATCACCTATGTTTCTTTTTTTAAGTAATCTGCCTAAAATTTAGCGGAAAACAGAAACCCTATTTTTTATGATAGGTTAATAAAAATATATTTTGAAACAAAGATTTTGTTACATTTCTTAGTATATTACTTCATTAAAACATTCAAAGCTGGTTCTTTCATACAGACTCAATCAATACCCGAATTCATTTATAACAAAAAAATTTGTTTATTTTAACGCGGGTTATTTAAATTAAGCTTTGTTAGTTATCTCAATTTACAACAGCGTGTCAATGCGTTAAAATTAATTTCCAGTCAATATTTTCTACTTAAGATTCACCGTTCTGATACTGTAAACTATTTCTTTAAGATTGATAGATGAAAATATGCCAGACATGACGACCGGTAATCGACCCCGGAACCCTTGGCATGAAAGCCAGTTGTGCTGATCAATACACTAATAACCCATTGATGTACTGCTGACCCAGCCATACTATAAACAAACCGCTTAGCTATAAAATGCATAAAATATAGTTATTTTTATTCCGGGTTCTTTCCTCATGGCATGTCCCAAGTACTGAGATTTCTATATTTAATGGTGTAATTTTCCTAGTAGACCTGGTATTTTTAATTTTCTCTAAATCTTGTTATGTGTAGTTTTGCTCATGAAATACACCTTAAAGCACGACGGAGGAGCTTTATCGATGATAAAAAAATGGTCATCTCAAGTAAAATGTCCAAGAGTAAAATGTGTAGACTGTTTTATTTAGTGTTGTGTTTTTTAAGTAGTGAAGTTTTTTAAGTAGTTCCGAATTTGAATCGTTATGTGTATATTGATGAAACCAATATTTTATCATTTTTTTCAATTTCTTTCTTTAAAAGAAGAATTTTTAATATAGTCCATTGTAATCGATCACCTCCGACTTAGTTGTAAGGTACTTGTTTAGGTCAACAGCCGAAAGGCTGGTTTGAACCTCAAGAGGTTTTACTAAGTAAAACAAGGGCTGGGTGGTTTACCATCGCCTTCCTCACTGAGTACAAAAGTAGCCTATGCTTATCAGCATACCAGGCCCTCCGAAAAGCATCTAGTTTGCACCCTGCAAATGACACCTTCACTTCATTCACCACAGGGTCTGGTTGTATAATGACATTCATTACTTTCAGTGGAGATAACTCTGACTAGTGTCTTTTACACCTCTAACTCCTCTGTTCTTAAATAGTTCAGTCATATAATTGGCTGACCACGTGGTAAGAAACAGAACTATTTTCTGTAGCCCAGGAACTAGCAGATCGAGTGCAAATGATTTAACACTCCACCTGCTTGTTATGGGCATGTAAGTTACTTAACAAATTTCAAATTCCTGGGTTTTGTGGGTATGGAGATTTCGGGATGAATGTGTAAGTCACTGAGTGGTTTTCACTTTTATCATATTTGTACTACAGAACGGACAATGATTCTGAATCAATAACATCATTTTTTTTAACTATTACATCTTATAGTTCACCCAAGGTTAACTTCGGTGTAACACTACAAGCAATATCAATTATTGGTGGTATAACCTAATAAGTTTTCTGTTATAAATTGCGGCTTAGTAAAATGGAATAGCCATTCGTGTCTCTAGTATGCTTAAGCGCGTGAACTTTTTTATGGCCAAGAAAATAACCGGTTATACTATTGAGTCTTCAGTATTTATTTTCTTGACCATAAAGGTAGTTGCTCACTAGTTTTTTAGAATCCATGTAAATAAATAAGTAAATGAACTCAAGGTTATCTTCACCCATGCTGGTCTCAATAAAATCTGATGAAACTTTCGTTTTTTTATGTTTCTAGAATTTTTGAAGCGATTCAATTTGTGTCTTTTGTTTGCTGTGTGAATATTTAACGAATGTCAAGGATATTTTTTGTTACAGTTATTAAGATTATAATTGGGTAGGATCATTAATACAAATTTTTATAGGCTACTTTGTTTTTTAGGTTTTTTGGTAGATAAAACGCACAAACTACGACGAGACGTTCGGATCGATAATTTAAAACAGATGTACCTAAAATATCAATAATTAATTAGATTCTTTCCTTATTTGTTTTTGTTATTTTTTTACAATAACTGATGTGTTAATGTCACAGTAAGCCCAAAACATGTAAATGGCACGTGACTTACGACGCTTAATAATTTATGCGAATCTCTAAAATTTACTTCTGGCTACAAAAATTTGTTGTTATTTTTTCTGCATCTTTTACTTTAATTCTGAAGTAAATTTCTGGTGTCATTTAGTTAATTCCCTAAAAATCTTCAGAAAGGTACGCATTCGTTTAGTTTCTTTCTGAAAAATCGTTCGAAGTATTTTTTATAATGTTAGTAACGTATGGGATGTGGAAGCTGTTGAGTAAAAATTCATTGCGCTGATAACAAGAAGTAATAATCAAGTCCAAATACCTTCAATTGCTGTGGGTTGGGTACATTGTAACAATTTATTGTTCATTTGTGTGCACAGACTCTTTTATCAAGTAGGACCAGGGCGTTTGCTTCGGATGACCTTCCGGGATTCCGGGTTTGGGAATCTTCCACGGAAATTTATTCAAAACTATGACTTACATTGGCATTTTAAAACAACTGTGAATCTATTTTGAGTAAAAATCAATAATAAAGATTCAAAAACAGTCTTTAAACTAAGAGAAACGGATTTTGTATTATATTCACAGAGAAACATGGTTGTGTTAACTAGATATTTTTTTGAGAAAATAAAACATAAGTACACGTGGTTACAAATCGAATTACAAAGCGAGAAGCGCTTTATTATTACAAAGCGAGATTACAAAGCGAGAAGCGCATTTTACTGACTAACATTGTGCAGTAAGTTATTAGATCTTGCAGATAAAACACGGTTCCTTTGATTTAGGGCTTTTTCAATACTGTATTATGGAGTTAAGGCATGGATCATAACCGATGATATTACTAGGTGTGTGGATGCTTTCGAAATGTGACAATACCGGGTCTCCGGGATGGACAAACGAAGAACGTTAGAGAGAGAGGGGAGATTCTTGACCGTATAAGAGAAGAAAAATTTCTTACTTTAATGCTATCTTGAGAGCGGAAGAAAAAAATAAATACCAATTACTAAGACAGGCACTGCAGGAAAAATTGAATAGATAAGGAATCCTGATCGAAGACGAACATCCAGTCTTAAAAAATCTGAGACAAGAAACTTGTCTCATGTCAATGGCCCTTTTCCGATCCACATTGGATCCGGTTAGACGGAACATGATGATCTAAAGCCCACTGAGGGGAAATGGCTTTCTAAGAAGAATTTAAATTGAAAGGGTTTTTACTCACAGCATCGGTAATTTGCCCTCAGGAATAAGGACTTTAAACTAAGAACTAATAATTTGGGGGGCCATTAGGCGCCAGGCATGCGCATGCAAATATCAATACTTCTAAAAATATTAATTAGCTCACTTAATTAGACTAACAGTTTGTAAGAAAATTATCTTACTTTAAAATTTTTAATAACTTATTCCCAAATGTTGTAGGCCCAATGATTGTGGCCTACACGTCAAGTAGTATTTCCTTCTATCTTTAAATTGTCACTTTTGCTAATAATAAGATGTAATCAATTTAGAAGAAAGGTAAAGGTATAGTTGAAATTGTCAGTTGGAGGAAACTTTCCGTATTTATTTCAGTTATAATTTATACAACTTGTTCAATTCAAATGTACTGTATTATATTCATACAAAACAAAGCACCTGGACCGATAATGATTCAAACTTTCTGGTCGAAATCGATTCGTAATCATAATATAAAATGAACACAATAAATAGTGTTACTTTGTTCTAATGAGACAAAGGTATAAATTTGCTCGCTAACATAACAATAAGGCCTAGTAACAATATAATAAAATACGAAACAATAGTTATAAAAATGTTTTAATAAAATCATGTAAGCTACTTTAAACATGCTGTACATTTTAAACAGCGGCTACTGAAAGGTATCTCAATGAATTAAAGGGTAACTAATTATATATTCTGCTCTCATATTTGTATGAATGAAAAGGGTCATCATAAAATTTATGATCAGTAGAATAGTCTGAGTATATTGACCTTGAATTCGTGTTGTCTGCTGAATGCAATAAAAAATTACAGTGGGAGATGAATACTTGATAATTATTTTGTTGTCTACCACAGTTTAGTTTTCAATTACTTAATAAAATAATAAATTAGAGATCAGCAAAAACAACTAAGTAACTTTAAATATTTGTATATCTAATTATTTAGTATTGGCATAATAAAATAAGAATCATCCAGGGAAATCGACACGAAAAAATCGGAAAAAGTAGAAAGTTACGGTACAAAATATCGTTTATGAAAGAAATAAGTTGGCAGGAAAGAACGTGAGTTCATTTCAAGAGGATTTACAGACGATCACCTTAGTATAGATATTACCTACAAGAAATTTTACAAAATTTTTAAATTTTTTAAGTACCTATAGTTTTGCTTTAGGCTTGCCGTATGCCCTGGTTTGACCGGGTTAGTCAGATTTCAGAGTGCAGTCTCAGTTTTCCGGTCGGTTGCCAAAATGTCCCAATCAGAGCACAGATTTCTATAAAAATGATTAGTCTCGAATAACATCGTGTAGAAGAGTGGTCACCAACTGGCAGATCGCCATCCGCGTCCGGACCGCAAGCTCTAGAGAAGAATTTTTTTGTAAATCCAAATCTTATTTTCGGTTCTAATGTGAATTTTTAAATTTTACTGTGTGTATGCTGAGAACTGGTGATGTCAACACGACATATACCCAAGTTTCTCTGAAGAGGTTGATGCTCGCTAAACAAGTTTACGGCCGCAAAGACTGAAAGCAACTCGAGATAGCTCAAAGATTTAAAATACAAAAAACTACAAAGTTTGTACATGGGCCTACAGTAGTTTGAAACTGTAGTTATATTTTATTGCTCAAACCTTTTCGAAATCAATAATTAGTATTAAAATTTAGCGTGATTGCCATACCTAAGTTTTTACTGCCGTCAAGGTTAGTCAAAGTAAAAAGTTGGCCGGACCGTGGTGGTCTCAGAAAAATTTTAAACGAACTTTCGTCAAATTTAGTAAACTACTGCTGACCTAGGATAAAGGGTCGTTGTGAATTTGATCCGGCGAGTTCAATACGATAATTTTGAGGGAGAGTAACTTTCATTCGTTTTTCCATAAATTGAATAGTAGAAGATTTCTGGGTTACGATTGCTCAGATTCACATGCTAGGATCCAGGAGACAACCGATGGTGTCAAATTTTTCTAACGTGCCAGATAAGAGGCTTTAATTATGCCTACTATCTGTTTGAACCAACCAGACAGTACATATTACTGAAGGGTTTCCAGTAAAAGCAAATAAAACCTTATCCAAAAAACTTTTATTTATTTGATATCTAACACCATTAGCAATGTAATAAATACGAAAATATTTATTGTAATCCCAGCCCAGCAGCTCTCCATATCTCTCTTCTCCAACCACCGAATATGTGTTTTGGTTGATTAATAAAAAAGTTGTGATAAGCCTACCTCTGCATAATCCATTTATAACATTTTCGTGAACTAGCTTTTCAGTAGCTTTATAGTGAAGGTCTGTCCCTGCACTTCTGACTAAATCATACTTTTATAAGAAAAAATTAATATAATATTATATTATCTAAATGGTAAATCTGTAACTTTAATTTCTTAAGTACATATTATAAATTAGAATTTAATGAAATTTATGCATAAAAATGATCAAAAACGTTTAAAGAAAGCTATTTTATTGAAAACGCCTCAGATAGTTTGTTGACCTTTGAACCAGCTCAGGAAGCTGGTAGAAGTTGTTATTAATTTGTTTAGTAACACCGGTTGGACTAGCTGCGTTGGTGACCAGCTGAGAGTCACACAAGAACAAAATTCCATTAAGGGTCCTGTTCAAATTCACATCTACTCCAAGCCAAAAATACAGCAAAACATGTATCATATACGGTAGTTGTCCGTGTAATGGTTTTTTCTTTGTTATGCGATAAAAGTTAAAAACTAAGAAAGATATTTTGTTAAAATTGTAGACGTATTATGCTGTATTAATATAAGGAGTTAAAGTCTATCATAATAATTAACACTTCTTGAAATAAAGTGTCTGGTACTTTGAAGTGGAATTTTTCTCTTTTTATAGACACCTAGTTTTGAAACAAATTTTTAATTATTGTTGAATAAAAATATATTAATAATACAATAACATGAAACTAAATATAGCGTAGCACAATTAATATTATAAAAATTTTATTTTAAATATCAAAATGTCTTAAGAGTAAATTATAATAACAATAATTATGTAAACCTATCATTCTGAATAGAAGTTTTACGAAATGCCAATTGTGCGTCACTTCTATTCATTGAAGTCAAATGGAACTTCAAAAATTGCTGAGTTGTAGAAGAACTATTTTAAGTCAATGATATTTCACTTTCTCGAATCCTAGCATTAGTAATAATGTTAATAATAATAATAATAATAATAATAATAATAATAATATTAAAATAGTATTTTTCTGTAGTTTTTATGAAATGTAATTATTACTAAATTGTATGTTAGAGTTTTGTTAATTTTAAAGTCATTATGATATGTCAGGTTAGTATTACTATTAGCTATAATATTAGTCTAATCATGTATTCGTAAGTTGATATTATATCAGCTTCTCTGTAAAAGGGTTTGTGTGATACTCTATAAGTTATAAAAAGTGAAAGCCGAGTTGCAGCTAAGAGATAGTTCAAAGAATTGTGAACCTGCATTATGTGTAGGCCTATTCTCTTGTATAATACCATCTTTACTCACATGCATGAATCTACTGTACGCAGACTTGTTTATTTCATTTCTGCTATAGCTGACTTTCATTGGTTGTCAATATTTAAAACACGTAACCGGTAAATTAAATTAACTAACCAATAAAGTTTCTTTTGATCTAGTATGTTTTTTTTTATTAATCTCTGAAACCTCACCTAAATTACAAAATATTTAAATCTATACTAATATTAGCTATAAAAGATATAATATTTGTTTGTACGAGGTAATCTCAGAAACTATTTAACTGTTTTCTAAAATTCTTTCACTGTTGGAAACCTTAGAACTTCCTTAATAACGAAAGCTATAGTATATAACATTAAGTATTCTTTTAATTTTGGAAAAGAATTTGTGATTGGTAAAATGAATTTATCTTTTATTTCAATAGTTTAGTTAGGACAATGTTAAGTTTCGGATACTCTCGAAAGAGTACACTCTTTCATTTTTTCAAATTTTTTAAAAATTATTTACGGGGCAGATATTCAAAAAATAACATCAAATCCGATAACTGCGTAGAAAGTTGTCTTCCAAAAATCAAAGAGGCCGCCTCCGTAGCGTAGCGGTTAGCGCATGGCCTGCTACGCGGAGGTCCCGATTGACCGATTCTCGGCCAGGGTCTGGAAATTTTCACGTGTCAAATCCCACAGTTAATGTTACATATTCACCGTAGTCGCATGTAGAGCCTAAAGCTGTGTGAGAATTTAGTTTACCGCAAAAAGCGGGGGGGGGGGGGTTACTAGAAGATTATAAATGTTACCCTAGTGCCACAAAGTTGCCAAATTTTGGGATCGGGAATAAGAACATTTTGCTAGTACGCGCAACGTAAAAAGGAGACTGTAGACATTCACTCAAGGTCATTAACAATAATTTAAAACGCATACAGTACATAAAAAATAAACTTTCTCTTGGCCGCCTCCGTGACGTAGTGGTTAACGCGCTAGCCTACCAAGCAAAAGGTCCCGGTTCAATTCCCGGATAGGGTCTGGAAATTATAACGTGTCAAAACCAATTGTTCCACACCTCAAAGTAATAACCAAGATGTTGATGTGAGTTAAAACTATAAAAAAGTAACTAATGAAACTAATTAAAAAAAACTAAAAAATGTGATAAATTAAAAAATAAACTTTCTCATTTCTACATGAATGTTTTATAAGAATATTTTTTATTGTAGTTGATTCGTCTTTAGCTTAAAATAAAGATATTAAGGAAATAGAGGTTCTTAAATTTAAAACTTTTTTAACGTTAAAATTAATACAATGAGTTTTTAAAAAAATTTTAATATTCACCTTTTTCGCTGCTTTCCTTTTCTTTTTTCTTTAACTTACAAGCTCTTTCACGGTGCACACCGCTTCATCAGGTAATATCATACACAACTTCTAGAAATACATCTTCCTTTTTCAGAGTTTCAATTCAGAGTTTAATTCTTTCGTAAGATGCATTCTTGACAATATTTCTAGAAACTTTATGGGATATTATCTGATGAAGCGGTGGGCACTGTGAAAGTGCTCATAAGTTAAAGAAAAAAGAAAAGGAAGCAGTGAGAAAAGGTGAATATGAAAAGTTTTTGAAAACTTATTATATTTATATAAATTCTGCTGCTATGATGCTAACAAATCACTTAAATATATAACGTATATTACATTGGCAAATAAAAATTTAGTAAAATGATAAACTTCTAAATTAGTTATTACCTAAATGTAGGCTGAAAAAAATTTTACTGGCCGTTTCCGTGGTCCAGTGGACACATAATTATGTAGGCCTACATATATTCTGATAATGATGGATTCTTCAAAACATGTAAATTTAGGAAAATAGAATAACAGAAAAAAACTTGAAGAGTTATTAAAAGGTTAGTGAAAATTAATAGAATTTTTACATTGGAATTAATTACAAGTTGTGCATTTTAAAGATATATTCGTAAAATAAATTATTATTTTTAATAATGATGCAGTTCTGTAAACAGTAATTTTAACATTTGTGACCCATAAATATTATTGTTTCAACGTGTCTAACAATAATATTCTCAGACTAGCGACACTTTAACACCAATCATTAATATTAAACAATACAATGATAGGTCTAAGGTTAATCTGGCAACCAATGATTTCTGATGTGTATGTGTCTAACTAACCTATATGTATTTTATTTTGTACATAAATTACTAGTTACATTTTAAAAAATGACAAAATATTAATAATGTCAAGGTAAATATATAAGAATAAAATATCTATAATTATTTTCAGTATATGTATTGAACAATTCAATTATCCATTTTAGCTAGGTAATTAACATGTAAGGTCAGTAAATATATTTATGCAAGACATCATATTTAAAAAACTTGTATGATAGATTGTTTTTAGAAAATATATTTATCATTATAGGTTTACTTTTCATTAATTATGTTGTCTTGTTGCACTATTTAATATATTAACAATACTAAAAATTACAATCTCCATGGTCCAGTGGTTAACATGCTACGCTGTAAAGCAGAGGTCCTGGGTTTGATTCCCAGCTAAGATTTAGAAAATTATTACACGTTTAAATCCACCATTCATAAACCCAAAGTAGTCGCTAATGACCAAGATGTTGATCTGACTTTAAATGAACTAAAATTTTAAAAACATTTTCGTTTTATAAGTCTTAACAATATAATTTGCCCATAACAGGCCGGTGGAGTGTTAAATTATTTGCACTCGATCTGCTAGTTCCTGGGCTACAGAAAATAGTTCTGTTTCTTACCACGTGGTCAGCCAATAATAAGACTGAACTATTTAAGAACAGAAGAGTTAGAGGTGTAAAAGACACTAGTCAGAGTTATCTCCTCTGAGAGTAATGAATTTCATTACACAGCCAGACCCTGTGGTGAATGAAGTGAAGGTGTCCTTTGCAGGGTGGAAAGTAGTTGCTTTTTGGAGGGCCTGGCATGCTAATAAGCATAGGCTACTTTTCCACTCAGTGAGGAAGGCATTAATAAACCACCTCACTCCTTGTTTTACTTAGCTTCTAGATTCCTGACCCCCCCCCCCTACCCGCTAATGACCAAACTGTTGATGCAACTTTAAATAAACTTTAAAATAAATGTGTTTCTTGTATGAATACTTTCTAATTCATCATATCTACTTTGAGTTGAACAATTTACATTTTACTTAATAAGAAACTAGGAATAATAATCATTGTGACGTAACCTGTGTACTCCATGGTTATCTAATATTTTAAACCAGTAAAATTACAAATATTTTAATACAATTATACAAATTACAAAAAAATACAAAAGTTGTGCAGTATGTACTGTACATGTTGGTTCACAAACTAAAAATCCCTTCACTTCAACAGTAAAGAAAATAAAATGAAATGTCATTATGAATATTACATTATGTAAACAAAACTTGAATACATTTACATAAATTATTATCACTATAAAGTAAAATAATGTTAGTTTTTAAAATGTAGATAACAGGCCAACACACTATTCAAAATTGCATTGACCTGTTGTTGTCTATCGAACAAGTTAATTCATTAGGTGTAATTTTGTATTTAAGAAATAAAACTATAGGAAGACAGGAATTATTATAAGGGCCTGTTTATTCATAATTATGACAGCATGCTGTTTGTCTTTCTCAAATAATTTCACGATTGTTATATTACTACCGCTATAATCATCAATTTTTCAAATCAATTTATAAAATAATTAAAACATATTTAAAAATTGTTTTCTTTTTTACCAGGTGAAACTGTAAACTAAAAATTATAAATAACAAAAGAACGTAGTTACAGAAATAAAACTCCAAAAGAAAGGATAGTTACCTACCAAGAAAGTGTTAAAAACTTATTTGGTTTTATGTTTGACTGGTTAGCACATTAATCTTAATGCTGATAATGAAGGGTGGTAGATGAAAATTAATGATGAAAAAATGTCAAATCTGACTGGAAATCAAACCCAAGATCCTTAGTGCAGGAGCCTGTTGCCCTGGTCACTACACCATGGGCCAGCTAAAAAAACTTGTGTTGTACAGGTTTAGAAAGTGACAATTTTTCTTACCTAAGACCTTTAAATTTAAAAGTACAGCAACTATTCTATACTAACAAATTGAATTGAAAATTGGCAAAACTGTTTTCACGTGAACATAAATACATTCCACCAAAAAGTTGTTTTAGTTTTGTCTACATTATAAGACTTTAGTACTATTCTTTCTCATTATTATTCTCTTTTATTAGATAACAGAATCAATGAAATTTTATACACAAAAGCAATCGTAATCTTATAAGTAATTTTAAAATTGTTTATGGCAACTGCAACAGACTCTTGTTGTACCAAATGACTGATCAATTCTTTTATATTTGACTGGTTTCCACATAATTGCTAACACAGATGGTGAAGGATGATAAATGAAAATAACTGACAAAAAACTGTTTGATTCACTGTCTGTGAATCAAACCCACAACCACTCGCATAGAAGTTGTGTTGATCACTACACCAATCTGTCAGCGAATTGATCAATGTCTTATCTTCAATTTACTTAAAGGAATTTTTTTAATAGAATAACAATTTTGTAGGTCTTATCTGTAACATTTCTCTCATCATGGGTCATTAACAACTAATAATGTTTCTTATTGCCTTCTCCATCTTATGTCATAATATCAATTGATTCATCTGCTTTTATAGACAGTTTCCTGCCCCAGGGACAAAAGATTGTCCTACCTCTCATCTGTCCTTATAGAGACCATTGGCATTTGAAAAAGGGGAATCTCCTTTTAATGTGAGATACGTACTTGATCCCTGTGTTTGTCAGCCACTTGTCACATAAATGATGCTCCTTCACCACCACAGGAGAGTAATTATTAAGAATTTCCAACCATGGAGACCTACTACAGCCATTTGCACGTTCAATTGACACAATGAAGCAGTATAGGACAGTGTATTTCTTATGGGGCTCCGACTGCTACTAGCACATACACAAACATCAGCTTTGTAGATCAATCACTGTCATCATAACCAATAACATTCCCCTCCACCGCACCCCATCCATAACAAACATTTATAATGTATAAATGAGTAGTCTATATATATTTATAGAGTAGTCTATATAACTATTAAATAATAATTAGCACTATAAGTTTATAATACTCAACTTCATATATGGATTACAAATGTGAAATATTTTTTCCGATATCTTGTACTGGGAAAGATTTTTTAGATTTGTAATAACCGATTGCGTCATTTGTTTACATTTATCATGCAGTGTTTAGAAAGTTTGGGGAGGGAATGTGGAAAAGGCATTAGTATGTCTGCAGTAAAATAGATAAGATATTCATTTTAACCCCCCTGATAGAAGAAAATGTTTTTACAGTTTTTGATTTTTTACAATTCATTACAAATTCTACAGAATACACAATTTTTTTACTGTTAAGCAAAACTTGTATTGTAGTTCTACCTTAAAAAATACGTGTTCTTTAGAGGTTTAAAAAAATGTATTTATATGCATCCAGATGCCTTCAATATTGATGTTTTTAGTGTCGCTAATAGACGGCTTGGTGGGACGCAGACGAATATCCTGGTTAAGAAACCTGAGAGAAGCGTTACATGCTTGTCGCATGACCTTTTCAGAGCAGCAGTGGACAAGGTACGACTGACCATGATGATAGCCAACCTTCGTAATGGAGAAGGCACCTGAAGAAGAATAGACGATTGTCGCATTGACGATTCCCATAAGATCCATTGTGTCAACTGAACGTGCAAACGACTATATTAGGAAGTAGGCATTTTTCAGACAGTCAAATACTTTTGGAGAGGATGAACATAAGTATGCTCAGTCTTTTGAGGTTATTTCACGATGAAGAGTGACTTACCCAAATTGTAGCCAAGCTTCACTGATGAGTCAGCACTCTAAGAAGAAGAAGAAGAATTCTCTAAAGTTTTAACAGTTTCTGAAGTAGACCTACTAGTTGACCAAGAATGTTTCTATTGTAGGAATTGGTATAATTACTTTAACGGACAATGTGTTACTAATTTTTTAGAGTAATATTTTAATTTTTAATATTTTTACTTTTTACATTTTTATTATATATTTTACTTTTTAAAATAATATTTTTTTAGAAATTTCATTAACTGCTTCGGTTATTGGCAACTACTAAGGAATATCGTACAGAATCTGTGTGTTCTAAATTTTAACAATTTCCAGACCCTACATAAGAATGAAACTCGGGACCTTCCGTTTTGTAATGTAGCACATAGTCTAGCACTCTAGATCCACAGAGGCGCCCAGTTTTGTGGTTCTTTTTTACTTTATTACACATTGATCTTTAGTGACTACTGTGGATAACAGAACATGGGATTGTTATTGTCGTAATTTCCAGATTCTAGCCAGAAATTGAGCCTTCCAGTTTGTAGTCCAGCATAAGACCACTATGTATTGAAGCAGTTTAGTTTTTATTTATACAAATTTAATGTTTTTATGTTGAATTACTAATATACTCTTTAATACTTTTATTTTAATCAAATTAATAAGGTTATTATTTTTTTGTGTTTGCAGAAGAGAGAGAGGAACATGGACTTACTTCACCAATTGAAAACGATGTTATTCTCATGGCTTACTTGAGAGCTACCCATTTTTATGTGGATTCTGCTTTTAAAAGGGTAAATGTTTTAGACTTTATTCATAAAATAATGATTTCCTTTAAAAACCAACTAAATAAAACATTTAAAGTATTTTGTGTTTAAATATACAAATAAAGCTCTGAAATTTATCCTGCAACCTATAATTAACCCTATTGTAAAAATACTGTAATTTTTACTAACCTTTTATAGCTGCTATATTTTTCATTTTTTCAATGACTTTATTTTATTTTCTTCAACTTACATGTTTTGGTCGTCCACTATCATCAAAGCAAATAAAATATAAAAATTGACAGTCGCTTGTATAAAACTGACAAAAAAAACTTTTTACAAGTTACAGAATCTACAACATCTAAAACGATTTAAACAAAATTGGTTTTAATTTTTATATTTACTCAGATGATGGTGAATATGCTGAAACAAGTTGAAGAAAAAGAATAAAATCATAGGAAAAAGGGAAAACACAGCAGCTATAAAATGTTGGTGAAAATTAGAGTATTTTTACAATACGATTTATTTAAATTGTATAATTTTCTGTTTTTTTCTTAAATGAAAATACAGATTACCATAAGTTTTTGAAGATTGTGGTAAATTATTAATGTATTTTCAACCAACATGAGTTGGTTTTCGTTTAAACAAAAATTTGTGTTGTTGGTCACAATGTAGTAATCGTGTACGGTATTGCAATATGAATAATCCTTCTCCTCCACCTCCTCAAAGTTGAAGTTGAAGTTCGCGGAAGTTTTGGTAAAATTCTTACTATTGATAGCCTGATGAAGTAAGATATTTCCATCTGTGTGGGTCCAGTCCTTGATGTTTTCATGATGACCAAAATATGCCTTACTAATAACCAAAAGTGGTTAGTGCAACTGGCTTCTATACCGGGGTCCCGGATTCGATCCCCAGTCTGGTCTGGCATTTTTTCATCACTCATTTTCATGTATCATCATTCTCCACCGTCTGCATTAGCAGAAATTGCAAAACAGTTAGATGTAAAAAAAATTATGCCTTCTTCCTAATATTTACCATGCAGACAAGTGTTAATACTCAACAATACCTTTTATTGGTTGTTTTACTAAGCCAGCTTAACCAAATACCTCTTTTTTTACTTGTTTTCCCAGTACAGCTTATTCCAATACCTCTTCTTGGTTATTTTATTAGTCAATCTTATTCCAATACTGCTGTGTTAGTTATTTTACTATAGGATGATTTGCTTTGTTTGTGAAAACACAATGATTCTTTTTTATAGTCCACCGTATCGATACCAAAATACGATAATGCCACATCTTAAATACTAGATAGGCTTTTTAATATATTCTTGTTTAAGGGTCCATGTTTCATATTCCTACATTAACAGGGACCAAGCATAACATTTCAGGGTTCTCAGTCTCATTGCAGAGGACAGCTGCAAGTGGCAAAAAAGTCTACCATTTTCATAAAACGTGCTCTTGAAATTCCAATTTTTCTCTTGGTTTCTGTGGAATGGTTTGATTAAATGTTGCTCTTTGTAACTTGGCATGCCTTGGAGATTAATACCATTGATGATGTTAATAAACAATATGACAATGTGTGATGTTAATAAATATGTTGTTGAAGATACAATTTTTGTTTCTGAGATGACAACTTCTGAACCCAACTTTTAGTGGCTGTCCGCCACTAAATTACTTGTCAAATGCTGCAAATAATGATAATTCTGCCAGAATCATCATGTACCTTGTATTGTTATATCTTAATTGTTAATCAAAATTATGTTTATCTTTGCTTGTTCAGGATGGTCTCGTAAAGATATTTTGAATAAATAATTGGTACTTATTTATATTTAATAATACAGGGTATAAGACATATCTTTGAATGGACTTCTCTTGCTAAGCCCGTGTATTTATTATTGTATTTCGTTTGAATGCACCCCAAATAGGTTAAGAATAATAATTATATTCATTATGTCCATCGAATTCAATTGTCCATAGATTGAAAATTGATTGCTCATGCTTGATACGATCAAAGGTATTTTCACTTACTATAATTAATATTGACATAACAGTAATCGCATTATGAATTATTATGATGCTTAGGTATTATGATTTTAATATTTAATGTGAATTGTGTAACTATAGGCTTATTTATGTACACATGTAAGTTGTATATTATACGTACTGATAATGTATGCCACATTCTCAGTATTCTTCAACTGTAAGCGTTTCTCCTTTTTTTCCATCCATCCGGTAAAAATAAAAAATATGTACCTACAATAAATAAAATAAAAATAATGTAATAATCAATATTATAGGCACAAAAAATTAATTTTGTGTTTTATTGTAACTTTTTTGTTTATGATACATTTTTTAAAAATATAGGATTATTATTATTATGATTTAATATTTAAAATATCATCTTTTAAATGAAGATTAAATTGAAAAGTAATTTATTAACAATAAAATATCATCACTACTAATAAAAAATGTGGTTAATAAACCACATGCGCCATAATAATCACACGCTGGAAATATTTATAAAATACAAATGAAAGAGAAAAATTTATTTTTTTTAGATTTGAACACTTCTAAAAATTTTGTTAGTACAGCCTCTCACAAAACTAACAGTATCATACTATTTTGTATGAACTGTAAACCGTTTCAATTTTCTTTTTATTCTGTTAACACCTGATAAACTGTGAAATCTTTAGATACATAGCAAACAAGGAATCCAGTTCATGGTAAATACATTTTTAGATATTTTTTTAAATTGTATTTTCATAGGATACATTTCTATTTGTAATATAACAAAATTATACGGTTTTTTTTTTGTTCCAGATAACAAACTATTATCGATTCAAACAGAAATATTCAAATTACTGTGCAAACCTGGTACCTCAAATTGAAAAGAGAGCGTTTGAAAATAATTTATTAACAGTTTTGCCCAAACGAGATAAACTTGGAAGAAGAATTCTTGTAATAAGAGCAGGAAGTAATAATTCTGAATTTTATTTTATTCATTAATTTGTATACATTGTACAAGTTAGTCTGTATTGTAATGATGCAGGAGGAAATGTGTGATATGAATCAGTTACAATTCAAAACATTAGAACTACATTAGAGAGTCATCTGATAAGGTTACTGAATCAAATCAATGTATTTCAGTATTTCCTATAGCAATTTAAATTATCTTTCAGCCTTAGTTAACTGAAACTTAAATTTAAAGCCTCAGGTTAATGGTTCAGGCAGAAATTAATTGTTTCCTATCTACATTATCTCCTCAATGACTGGATTGGTCAAAAGGTAAAGTTGTCGACTTGAGTCAGCTGTGTAATAGCTGATTTTCGGAGATGAAAATTCTGTGGTTCAAATCCTAGTTAAGGTAGTTTTCTCTTATACAGATTTGAATTCTAGATAGTAGTTACCAGTATACTTAGATGATTGGAATTCAGTAACCATACTTTCTCAGGAATCGTTGGCCTAAATCTGTACAAAACTACACCTATTTACACATCATACATATCATCCTCATCTCATTGGGTCATGGAGTTGATTATTGTTCTAAGTTGAACACATCACAATGTACACACATTAGGGTAAGAAGAAACTATCATCATAATATTTAAAATACAAATCTTGTGCAATCTATTTTAAATAGAGATTCTGTTTGACCTTAAATACAGAGTTCTAGTGAATGGATTAAAAAAAATTTTTACATGATTGTAAAGACACTATCAGGATTCTGAAAAAAATCCAAAAATTAAAATTGGTAAAAGCTGTAACAAGATTTTGCAAAGCAAATAAAATAATTGAATTAAAGTATCAACCATATATTGTGGCGATGTTACAAAGTCCAGTTTGTTTTGAATGGTCGTAATAGTAATGGGAATTGTTTATTTAACTGCACATCTTAATTTATAAATAACACAAATACAAAACATCACAAAATAAGACTTTAAGTGTTAATGTAATTCTGAAATTGGTTGTTACGAATAAATTAGTAATATTGTGCGAATTAATTTGCAAGGGTCAGCTAGTATTACTTTAATTTTTTTAATTAGTCTTTATCACCTTCTGTAGGTAGTAAAATAGTTTAGCTGGCTCAGGTAGGACTATAGGTAAAGTCATCGCAACAAGTCAGCTGTTTAACAGCTGATTTTCGGAGACGAAGGTTTCGTGGTTCAAATCCTAATAAAGGTTTTTACATGGATTTGAATATTAGACAGTGGTTACCAGTGTACTTTGATGGTTGCGGTTCAATTAACCATACCCTCTCAGGAACGGTCGGCCAAGGTCTGTACACGACTACATCTCATTTACACATCATACACATAATCCTAATCTCATTGGGGTTTTAAGGATTACTTATTCTTCTTAATTAAACAAATTGCAATGTACACACGTTAGGGATTAAAAAAATAGTTTAGCTACAATATCTGAAAAAATTTTAATAACTACGAGTTGAAATTAATAAATCATTTGAGATAGGTACATTGTTATTTCCTAATAAAAAATGGTTAAAACCAGAGCAACTATTTCTGTACACTCTCCAGATATCTAATTTTTACTGTGGAAATAAACTCCCCTCCGAATATGTTTCCCATTCAGAAATACTCTCTAAACATCACTTCAGATTCAGAATGTTTGAAGGTAGATGTCATTAAACTGAAAATATTAGTCGTGTAATCATTGATGTCTTTTTTGTTGATAATGGTAAAGAAATACAGGAAATATAGTAATTTAAATTTTATTCACAATATGTATTCATTTGTTTTTTTTTAGAACAGTGGGATCCAAGTGCATGTAGTATCAGAGAATTAGTCCGAGGAATAATGATGATTGTCAAAGCAGCCATACTTGAACCAGTAACACAAACTGCCGGTGCAATTGTTATAGTTGATGTTGCAGATCTTGGATATTCTCAGATGAAACACCTAATTTCATTATCTTTAGCAGAAATGCTTGTTACATGGGTTCAGGTAAGGGTTCATAGCATTTAAAATTTTCTGGAGAATAATACATGATTAGAAATTATTCTGTTTAAAGTGAAAGTTGTCCAAGTTGTAAGCAATTGCTAAAGAAATATTTGAATAGTTAAATATTTGTAAGAAAACTGCTTAAATAACTAACCTTGTATGCAATAGTTGGTTATCTGTTGGATATTTATCTACCTACTGAATACGTTATCTATTGAAGACAAGAGAGGGTCAATATGAGTAGTTTGCAGAAGAGAGTGCAGGGGAAGTTTACATGTTTAGGGATTGTTTTCTCATCAGATGGAAAATTGAAGAAGGAGTTAAGAGGAACAGAAAACAAGTGATTTCATCCATAGGTTAATTTGGAATCAAACATTTTCTATGTATTGTAAGAAAACTATGTTATACCACATATATATAGGCTATAAATACTGACCAATACTGACTTATGCAGCAAAAACTTGGACAAGTGGAAGGAAGGAAAATGAAGGAAGGAATCCAAGTAGCAAAAATGAAGTTCTAAAAGAATAAACTAGGAAAGATAAGAATAGTTGGACAAACAAAGCTATGATGGATTGGTATGTTAGTAGGATGGAGGAGGGCAGACTGCTTAAAAGGATGCTGTAGCCTACTTGGAAATGTAGGGAAATAGACCAAAAATAAAGTGAATGGGTTCAGTTATGGATGAACTAGGAAAATTGCAAATGCAAAAATGGAGGAGAGGTGGTTAGGCGGCAGATGGAGGTGGAGAGGAGTTGTGTTACGCTTGTCAAGAAAACTTGGAAGAGGGTTAAAGAAGATGATGGATGTCCTTCTACGCCAAAGGTTCCGGGTTCAATCCTTTATCGGGTTTAGTATGTCACAATCGCTCACGTTCTTCTATCTACCTTCTCATCGTCTGCGTTTGTAGTAATCGCAAAAGAATCAGACAGAAAACAAAACCTTTCAGAATAACAATGAATTTTCTCAAGAAATTTAATTGGTATGGAGGAAAAAATGATATAAAAGGTACCGTAGGCCTAAATAAAAATAATATTCATAATAATACTTGCTACAGAATGCAACCTTTATTATCCATATATTTTTATTTAACCATTATTTTAAGCATCATTCAGAAAATAGTTGTAACTTCAGATTTATTTTCTTTTAGATGAATTTTATTTGAATGTACCAAGTAGGTACTATTAAAGTTTCAACCCACTCAATGCCGACTTTTTATAATTTTTAAATGAAAGTTCTTTGTTTGCCAAATAGTAGTGCTCCCTTTATGTATTTTTCTTCAGAACTAGCATTATGGACAAAATATCTTCATGATCATCTTACACTCTAGTAGCATAAAAACTGAGAGATAAATTTATTAAATTTTTGTTACTGTCTCTACAATGTAACTAACTTTATTATTCATTCTAGCTACCACTCACTTTCTGTGCTTCATGGCAAACTAAATTTAGAGCGTTTAACTTCTCACAAAATCTAACAAGTTAAAAACCATATCATGAATACTATTTAGAAATAATACTGTACCAAATAGTACCTACTGGAAACAGGAATTTTGTTGACATCAGTATGAATCACCATTGTAGGGTCTAAATACAACCTGAGAATAATTGAATAATATGTGTTAAAAGACAAAAAAAGAAAAAATTATTTCTTTAAGAACAGTATGACCTCTTAAATTTATACAAGGATATTTTTTCCTCCATACCAATACCAATTAAATTAATACCAATTAAATTTCTTGAGAAAATGTTCAAAACATTTGATTCATAACTTTGTACGTAGAAATTAGATGAAACATTATTTTCTGGATATTTTTTCTATAAGTAATTTCCAAAAATTTTTAAATTGGAAAGAGTACAGGTTGATGTCATACAATAGGGTGCAACTGTACCGTACCTGATACCTGGCTGTATGTACCTAATTGGATAATGCAATAGATGGTACAATATTCAGATTGATAAAGAACTAATCCAAACACCTTATACCAAACAAATAATATACAAGATGATTCTTTTTAAGAATCTCAAATTTTTAAAATGAAGTAATGCCATATGGCCTATGTTACTCCAGAAGTTCTAAGCTATCCAATAGTTAAAGAAGATTTGAAATCAGTTGGGTAGTTTTTGAGATTACCTTGTACAAACAAACATTACGTCTTTATGATATTAGTATAGACATAGATTATTCAAAAAAATTTTTATTGAAATTTGTTTGTTTTTTCCAGGAATGTTTCCCTTGTAGACTGAAAGCAATTCATGTTGTAAACATTAATGCATTATTTGGTTTGGTTTTAAATGTATTTAAGAAATTCCTTAATGAAAAATTCCAGAAAAGGGTAAGTATTACTCATATGTTTAATCAATAACTTGTTACTAAGATATATATTTATGGACCATTTTAAATTTGTACAAGATACTATGGAAAGAAGCTTCTGTAGCCTAAATTTGATATTATTTTTACAATAATGAAAATAAAACTCAGTATTTGAATTAGGTCAAATTATTCAATGTGTACAGAGTGATAATTAGATTTAAACTTTACCAGATAGCCATTTTATTTTTTTATAAACTGTTTCTGAAACTGTTCTCATTCTCTAACTACTCCACACAAAATAGAAAAGTAGGTTTTAATCAAACAAAGGTAACTTTGAGACACCCAAGAGGTGAATTTCAATTTCAGTTAAAAAAACAAGTACTTTATGAGATATTAGGGATCAGGAGAGAGTTCTGGTAAATGAATCAACCAACAGTAAATTTGATACAAGATAACCCTTCTACCAAAGTTTTTCTATTGGCTCTAAGCCTAATTGAGTAACATTTTTCAAACAGTTGGTAAATCACGACTGAAGCCAACGGAACATTGTTAAAAAACTTTGCATATTTTTACTAACTTATATTAAATAAAAATGTATTTTCAGTCTATTTTAAAGCTGGAAATCAATTGGATTTTGGTTCATTCCAAAAACAGATTTTGCCATTTTTAAAGGAATACCACTTTCATCAATATTGTACTACACATTTTGTAAGGCTATTCCATTTGTACAAATTGGCAGAGTTTTAATGCAAGTAGATTATATGATTCATGATCGTTTAATTATAATATTGTAACTATAAAGATGAAAATGTTTTTTTTTAATCTGTTGATGTAGTACTTTTGGCCTCAAAAGCAAGTGGAACACCAAAACACACAAAAACTATGCAATCAGTTGTGATTGTTGTTTTGTTATGTTAGGTTGTGTAATTTAACAAAACATTTTAAAAGAAAACTTAAATTGACTTTATTTAAACATGTTTACTGCATGAAAAAGAGAAAAAATTGATTTTATATTTTTAATATTACTACAACAAAAGAAACAAATATCAGAAAATTCTTATAATTAAACAACTTATTAGAAATATGTTTATTTTTAATAAGTTGTACAATTACACATTCTGTAACTTATAAATAAATATTTTAATGCTTTACTTTTCAGTTGCATATACATAATAAGCCAGAAACTTTAGACATAGAAAAGGATGTATTACCAAAAGAATTAGGAGGTACAATGTCTGATCTACCAGATAACCAAGGAGTGCTTTTACATAAACTTCTTTGTGCATATGGTGATCAATACGAAAGTATGTATTGTTTTCATTAATTTTATGTAATAAGATATTAATAATAAATAGCTATGCATACACAGCATCTTGGATTAAAATGTTGGCTTCAACCAATGTTTTATATTACATTTTACTTTTAACATAAAAATAAACACAACTTTATTTTTAAAATATTGGCTCTTTCGCACACTTTATTGAGCACTTTATTTAGCACACTTGATTGTTTTAGGTTTGTCTTAAGATGTAGAAGATCCTGATTCAAACCATCATTATCCTTCTCTTCATTCCTCTTCCAAGTTTCCTCATCTCTCTTCATTGCTCTTACTATAACATGTTTTCCCCAATCATCCATAACTGAACCTATCCACTACACTCTTGGTCTGTTCCTTTGTTTTCTTCCTTCCACCTTCAAGAACAGCATCCTTTATGACAGCCTACCCTCCTTCCTCGTATTGACATGTCCAAACCATTGAAGCTTCAAGTAAATCTTCTTGTATGGCTCTCAATTCTTATTTACATCAATCGTACTCTATCTCTTCTTGTCTAATTTTAAATTTTATATAAATGTGAGTGTTAAAAAATAAATAACTGTTCTTGTTTAATGCTTTTAAACTCTAATTTAGTTTTAAATTTTTAACAAATAAAACGTGATGAAGGGTGAGTGGGCAGCTTCAGTTAATAGTAGGTGGTGTCTTAAACTAACAGTGCTAAGTACATAAATTAGCTATTTTCGGCCGCCTCCATAGTGTAGTGGTTAATGGATTGGCCTGTCACACGGAGGTCCCGAGTTTGATTCCCAGCCAGGGTCTGGAAATTTTCATGTGTCAATCCCACAATCAATTATATATAATCCGCCATAATCGCTAATGTCCAAGAAGTTGATGCAACTTAAAATAAATAAATTAAAAAATAATTAGCTGTTTTAAAAAATTGGGAACAATTTTTGTTATAACGCTGTCCCTACTACAGAAGCCGGAACTAGTTCTACTACACTTTTAATTTTTTGAAACTTTCAATTTTGAAAGTAGAAATTTGAAATTTTGTTCCATGCCATACAGTTAGAAAGAACATATTACTTTAATTGTAAATTAAAATTATAATTGATATCAACATGAAACAGCTTCATTTGTTGTTGATAAAATTTTTATTATTTACTACCAATGAAAATTATGGTATAGGTGACTACACCTATATGATATGAAAAGAAAAATGTTTACAGAAGGCAATGGGAGAACACAATACTGCATTTTAGAATTATCACTCTTGTAGAATTTTATTAGGTAGAATGATCTCATCTACAGATGCGAACCACCTTTAACTTTATATGATTCTTTCCAGTACGAAAGGTGGAATAGCACATGCATAGAGTGGTACAGAGGTAACATTACACGCACAAAGGATTTGTGCATGACTGCTGCTAAAGACCATCTCTGAAATCGTAGGCCCAAAACTTAGCCAGAAGCTAATGTTAATTGAGCTGTGCTATGTATGAGGCTTATTTGTGTACGTTTTAGCATTTTACTTTTTAATTTATATTTAATTACAGCAATTAATTTAGTATTAATGTTTTGTTTTTTTGTGTATGTATAAAAAAGTTTTTTACATTTACCTTATACTGCTTCTTATACTTTGTTTCTTACAAAGAGTTTGATTCAAACCATTGACAAAGGAAGATGCAATCTTCGTAAACAATTTCTAGAAGGTATTATTGTTACCTGAAAAGCGGTGCGCACCACGAAAGTGCTTGTAAGAAACAAAGTATAAGAAGGAGTATAAAGTATTATATAAAAAGATTTTTTTAGGCATACATAAAAAACAAAACATTTTATTCTGCTGCTATGATGTTGACTAGTAACTTAAATAAATTACAATTAATTTAGTCTTTTATATTTCACACTTAACTTATATGTAAGGAACGGGAGTTATGGCTCATGTTTTAAGTTTGTAAAAGGAATGGGAAGGGTTATTTGATGAGATTTCTCACTATTTGGATCTACCCTCTGCCACTACAGTAGAGTATATTTTTGTTGTGTTATTCAGTCCACAACTATTGTTTCAAGGACAGACCCACATTTGGATAACTCCGCTATTCTACCATTTTGTTTTAATAGGTACTTCTTATTATTAAAAGTAATGTTATTGCAATACAAAAAGAAGCTTGGTATTCTGGAAACTTTGTTAAAATATTTGTTTTTACGCCTATTTTTGTGTTGCAAGTTTATTATGAGCTAAAATTTTAATAATTTTGTTTTAATTTCAGTTGTCAGTAAATTTGGTTATCCAAAAGAAGAGAAGAAGGAGAAAAAAGGATGGTTTTATTAAAAATTAAATGATTATTAAATTAATATTTAAACAGTGTGAATCAAATTATTTATAATGAAACAAACCATTGGTTTTCTTTGTATATAAACTCTGCTTTCTTAGCAAGTATTATTCCACATTGCTGGAACGTTTTAAAGCAGTGTATTTAATAAAATGAAGAAGATATTTTTTATTTATATTTTAATGTATGTTTATAAAATTATGGATATGTAAATAAATAAAACTAATTACCATATTTAATATTAATTGATGCTGCAACTTTTAATGTGTATATATATATGTATTCTTATTAAAAAAATAAGTATAAAAATAAATTATTTGAAATTGTTTTTATTGTACTTTCTCTTTGTTTTATAAATACCCTTATTTTGAGATTGTTACTTTATGTTGTTGTCCTTGTAATATTGTATTGACCTGCTGGTTAATACAATTTTTTAAATCTATAAGTTCATAAAGACAATAATATTTTGTACATAATCTTCAGGCACATCATTTTACAAAAATACAGTAGAATCCATTGATTGGGGCATGGGTGTCAAAGCACAAACGTGTCTCAATAAAACAAAGTGACATGTTATAAATAAAAAACATAAACCTTATAATATGAAAATTGAAAGTAATTTATAAGTAATAATACATATATTACTTATATAACTTTTTTTGTAGCCCTAGAACTAACAGATTGATTGCAAATAATTTAAGACTCCACCTGTATTTTATGATTAGACATTTAATACGTAAATTTAAACATTTACATGACTAAAAATTTAGTTCCTATAGCACAAGAAAATTAAAAAAAGTTTATAGCTTGCTTTCTATAAGATTTCAATAGACGTGAATGTAGGACAGAAAACAGTAAAAATATTAAGGAATTTGTACCATAATGTCCAACAGTGAACAAATACATTTTTATTCTGTAAATCTTTCAATTTTCTTTTCAGCTTTTGGGTTAGCCCTATCAGCTGGTACAATTTTGCAATTAATTTTATGAAACAGCAGTTGAGCCAGCTAGGTTTTATTTATGGAGCAGAAGTTTGGACACTTACACCAGTGAACATCACCCTGTTGAAGCATTTGAGATGTTCATATAAGGATGTTTTGTGTACCATTGACAGCATGTAAAACGAATGAGATGCTGCAGAGAGCTCATACAGTGCAGTAAAGGGGAAAATTGAAGGTCACCAACAAATGTCCTGGTTGAGAAAGGGATTCGATCAGGATATTCAGGGTTGAAAATTTGTTTTGTCTAGCAAGGAGTAGAGAACAGTGTATTCCAAAGTTAGGGGACCTGATATGGAACATGAAAATAAAGACATTCACTTCTTTAAGGCAAAAATTCAATTTTGATTTTACTCTCTCTTGTCCTATGTGAATATGTAGGGAAGGAAAGTATAGTTTTCAGCCCCTTGAATCCAAACAACATGGTTTTACAGATCGGTTTGTGTGTGAATGAATTATTTCAAGTACGGAATATTACACAAATTTAAAACTTGGAAAATAAGTTAACAACCATAATGAGAAGAGATAAAGACATTTTCATGAAAATTAGTCAACCAAAAGTAGTAGTTTATTTATGCAATTTTTCACTTTTTGCAATTTTCTCAAAAACAGCTCCTACAACTTTAAAAATAAGTCACCTTAAATACTATATTTTTTGTGCTCTACAAGGTAAGCAGCGTGTTTTTGGAAATTCTAGGAGGGGGGTTGTGCTCTTGTGGTAAAACATGGTTTGTTAAAATTGTGGCTTAATATGCATTTTAAGGAAAAATTGTATAACATAAAGCTATAGAAAATTATAAAACCTACATCTTTTATTCCAAAAATGTTTTTTCTACTACTTAGTTTAACGTCAATTGGAGATTTTTTGTACTTTGCTCATTGAAATCTGTAAAAAATTGTGATTATAGTATGAATAAACTACTTCTTTTAGTAATCACTAAAAACATGTTTTTTGTGTTCAGGGGGCCTGAAAACATGTATTTTCTGTGAAAACTCAATTTTGAAAAATTGACATGAAAACAGTACTTTTTCCTACAAATTTATAAAAGACAGAAGAAAGTTAAAAAGGTTAGCAAGACAACACTGTGTTAGTTGATATTTATTTTCATCTCATAGAATAAATCATTATATATCCAAACCACATCCTCACACACAGTAAAGGCATTTAATTTGTTTTCTTTCATTTTTATTTTACTCTCTTAGTTAACTGATATGAAAGGTAACTCCCACATAGGTTCCTCAGTAGTGCCTAGTTTGTTACCCAAAACACAATTTCTAGTTTCATATCAGAAAATGAGAACAAAGACAAGCAGAAATGTAGCATGATATTGAAATTCATAAATTTTATTATAATTCTATAAGAAAATGTCATAATTAGTAACTACGTATTTATTTTATTTTTTAAAATTTAAAGCAATTAAGTAAAATTTTTGCCAAGTTATTATTATTATTATTATATTAGCCCATTTCCACAAAACTCATTTGGTTTTGTTATATGGAAAACACATTTTCAGGTTTGTATAAATGAATCAGGTGATAAGACTTCTGGTTCCATAATGTAAAATTGAAAACAGTACATTTCATGACAAATGGTTCAACATTATTAGACATCAGCACAAAGAAGATAGGAAGTGGATCTTAATTGAAGAGGTTTTAGCAAAAACAACTATAGTCCAAAACAGAAAATTTTTCAGGAGGATTAAAAAAGTCCTCCAGTATGTTGTTATTCCTTTGTACATAATGATACTGTGGTAGCTTTATTCAGCATACTTTTTGAGTAAAGAAAAAAATATTATTTGAACGTCTATTAATTTCCAATAATATGTTATGTAATAAAATTAAATTAAAACCTGGACTAAGGTTATTTTTGACAAAAATTTTACCAGCTGTATTTTTGTACTTCCAAATTAAAGCAAAAAATTTATTACACAGAAATGGTAAAAAAACAATAAATCACTTCAATTACTATCACTTTTAGGTGATTCCAATTTAATCGGTAGTTAAAGAAACCAAGTAAAAAATAAACTTTTTTGAACAGTGTAATAATTTTGATCAAAAACAACCTTAGTCCAAGGAACTTGGAATTTTTTGTATAAAACAAGATGAACTATGATTGTTTTTGCAAAACTAGCTAATTTTTAACACATTGTATTCTTGTAACTATGGCTGTTTTTACTATAATGATTAGTATAGCCTAATTTTCGTAAAGAAGAGCGCTGGACAAAATGTGCGTCTGCATTAGTATAGTCTTGTATATACTATAATAGTGCAGTGTAAGTAAACAACAATGGAACAGCATGCCTACAAAATACAATGGGTGGTGTAAATTTTTAACAATACTCTGACTGTACATCTAACTGTAGGTCGGAGGGGTATGCAGGGTCGAAGTCAAGTATGCGCATGCGTAGCCCAGTGGTCACATCAATTGGCTTGGCCTTTACACATAATGAACCCAAGGGTGCACTACAAGATGGCATGCATAAATAAAATTGGCGTTTTTGGATTATGGTTGGTTTTACTAAAACCTCTTCAATTGTATAAAAAAATTGGTGAGAAACTCACATGAATTTCTCTTGCCAACACAAATAATGAACAAAATATTTGTATAATAGACATAAATACACACCACACCCATTCTCACACAACCGTACCCAGAAACGAGGTATCAAGAGTCAATAATTACAACTGATGTGATGAGATGGGTGAGGCAGAGAAGCAGTGCAATAAGTAATCACTATAAAAGTCTCTATTGAGTAGGATTCTACTTGATTTGGAATTGGGTTAAGCGCTGTGCAGCAATATTGTGAATACTGCAAGTCATCTTCCGATATATATTTCTTCCATTCCAAAAATTCTTGATGTTTACTACTGATGTGTTAGATATAATTATTAATTAATGCAACATTAAAAAAATGAGTTAATAGCAGCTACTTATTAGTAGATTTTTTTAATAAGAGAGCAAAATCACAAGTTATCAACTTCTTTTATTTTTGTTTACAATATTTTCTTTAATAGTACTCACTACGTGGTTTTGTTCATAAAATATTGTTTTCTTTTGTACAGGTTGCATCATTAAATTTTTAGGAATGTAATTAGTTGAGTTTTTAAATAAACCCTTCTTTTCATTTTCTTCAACACTACTACCATGAATCAATCTTCGTCGATTCAAACTATCTTCATCACTGCGATGAGCTGTGTGATTCAAATTGGTTTCATTAATTTTTGAAACAAATGTAGTTATAACGGGTGTAAATTTTGTCAGAGTTCTTATTTCTTGTATTGAATTGTTATTTAAACTTGTGTTTTTTGAAGAAGGACTTATCAGATTGTTCTTATGCTGCAAATCTATGTTTAAGTTTATTGGTGACGGCATTAGTCGTGGTGGCATTAGTGGTGGCGGCGGCATTAGTCGTGGTGGCATTAGTGGTGGTGGCGGCATTAGTGGTGGTGGCATTTGCCTTGGAGATTGTGTTATTGGAACTTTAATTTCAGACTTATTAAAATTTTTCAAACTATTTGCCTTCACGATATTAAATGTACTCGAAAAAGGTATTGATTGGTTTAGGTTAACTGTTGTAGAATGTTGATCTAGATTTAGTTGGCCATGCATTAATCTTCGCTCATTTGGAATTAAACTTTTTCCTTGTAAATTGTGAATAAGGTTTGCCAGTTTAGAATTGTTCATAAAATTTTCTTTTTGAACTAACCGACTTTTTGTCTCGGAATGCTCCATTGTTTTATTCTCCTTAGCATTGTTCTTATTTATAATTTTTAAATCCACATCTTTATAAACATCACTGTTAACATGTTCATACATTGGTAACAACAGATTCACTTCTTTTAAAACCTTCAATTTCTTTAAGTCATACTCACCATTAATACTACTACTCCCTTTACCTTTAGTATTTTTTGTGATTGGATCTAATATCTGAACTACAATCGGCTGTAATTTCCAAAGGAGATTCGATTTAACTGTTATATTGCAATTATCACTACAATTAACAAATGTGTCATCATTTGTTTGTTCAACAGGAGTTTTATTCACTAAATTCGTAGTTAAATCATTTAGTAAATTTATATCTGAGTTATTTTCATCTCCAGTCATATTATCAAATATTTCCTTTAGTAAATCTTGACAGCTTAAATCAAGCGACTTTGAAAAATTTTTGTAATTGTCTATATTTTGTCTAAAGGTTACAGTTTTTGTGTAATGAAGATCATCAGTTGTATTACTCAAAGCACTATTAACTGAATTTAATATTACAGCGTCTGTAGTTTTGTGAGTTATCACGTAATCAGAATTAACCACAACATTAGTAACATTTACAAAATTAGGAGAGTGAAAGTTAGAATTTAGATTTTCAGTTTCTATTGACTGCAAAGTTTGGTTAATGTTTAAATTACTATGATTAAGAACGTCTACTAAATTACAAGGAACAATTTCTTCAGGCAATTTGAAATTTAAATTTACAGGTGTACTATTAACATTAAGGATGGTATTTTCAGTTGATTTAATTACTATGTATTTTAAATTTGTACTAGTATAAGTAGTGTGGTTATGAATAGTAATTTCAGTGGTATTAACAAATTGTTGAATTGATGTGAAATTTGGATTTGCAGTAATATTATGAATGGTGCCTTCTGTTGTATGAACTAAAGAACTCAAATCTGGATTTGTGTTAATGTTATGAGTGGTGCCTTCTGTTATTACTATTAAGTTAAAATTTGGATTTATAGATGTATTATAACTGTTATTTTTTGTTACATTAACCACTGTGCTGTTGAAATTTAAAATTATAGAATTAGTAATAGCAGTATTTTGAGGGGTACTAACATTTATAAAATTGTAATTATGGTTTGCGAAAATTGTGCTGGGACTAGTAATGTTTATAGTGTTAGTGATTGGAATATTAAAGTTTGATTGTGTAGAAATATTGTTCTGACTTGTATTATTTGTCAGTTTAACAATTGCATAATCTACATTTTGGTTTGAAAGAAGAAAACTATGAATATTATTTTCTGTAATATTAGGAATTCGAAAATTGAGGTTTGAATTTTTAGAAGTATTGTTAAGATTAGTGTTTTCAGTTGGATTAATTACACTGGATTGAACCAATTTAAAATTTAGTTTTATAGTAGTATTATTACTTATGTTTTCTATTCCATTATTGACTGTATTTTTTGTGTTTGGAATTAAAGTATTAAAGACAGAAGCAGTAGTAATATTATTATGATGAACATTATCATTAGAATTAAAAAACACACTCAAATGAGATAATTTAAAATTTGGACTAACACGTGTATTATTATGAATGATATTAGCTGTTGTATTATTAACTGCATAATTTGGATATGTAGATACTACATTGTTACTATTAGTACCGTTTGTTATACTGATTATAGATTTGGAATTTGGAGTTACATTATGGTTGATTGTTTCTGTTGAATTAACAACTGAATTATGTTGAAATAATGTTGAATGAACAACAACTGGATTCTGTTGAATTAATGATGAATGAACAACTGGATTTGATTGAATTAATTTTGCATTTGAATAGCCAGGTCCAGTATTAATAATATTTTCTGTTGTAGTGATAATGTTACTGAGATTTTTATTTGGTAAATTATCATTACTACTTTCATTTACCACATTAACAATAACATACTTAAAATATGTAAATGGAGCCATATTTTGCTCAGTGGTACTCTGCTCTGTTGTACTTGCAAATGTAAGATTGATATCATTTTCACTTGTAACATTAACAGTGCTACTGCCATTTTCTTTCATCTTGTCCATTATTATAAACTGAAAATTTGAATTCATAGATACAACTTGATCGGTCGTATTTTCTGTAATTGGATTATCAGTTGTACTGTTGAAATGTACATTTATGAGTACCATATCTTGTACGGTTACCTCTTTACCAATAACGGTGGGATTAGAAGGAGAAATTGAGGTTTGTTCACTGCTATAAACTGGACTACCAGAATGTGAGACAGAAATAGTAGAAATTTTGATGTTTGGATTTTCTTCTAGTCCAGAATCAATTACAATTTCTGGTATTGACTGTGCATAGAATAATTTATCCAAAATGTCTCCACTCGACTTTAACTCCTCATGAGTTTTATTATAAGACATCCGTTCTGCTAATTCTAATTTGACAGTAGTAAAGAATGAAGTTGCAGCAACTGCAGCAGTAACTACGAGATTAGGTTGAGAAGAAGTTTCATCAACAGTAGCAGTAGTTTGTGTGATCATTGTAGCTGAATCATCCAAATTAGGATTAGGAAGTGGGAAAAACTTTGTGCTTTTCTTTCCAACGAAATATAAGGGATCAGCTTCGTTTGGAAAATTATGCTTGCTTCTACAGACTGATTGAATATTATTTAAATTTGCTTTTTTATGTTTTACGTCATTTCCTGTTGCCAAAACAATAAACAAATTACTTCTTTTATTACCTGTATTTTGTTTCACTTTGGCATCGGAAACATTACTTGTATTGATTCCATTTATTTTACCTATGTACACCGGAGGTAAAAATCTGGCATTAGGAATATTTTTAGCAACACCCTGCTCTTCAATTACCTTTAAAAAGAAGTTATTTACAAAATCAAATATTACATTGAGAGATTGGTTTTCTTTACTGATGGCTTTATTTTTAATTATGTCAATTTTGTTATTGTTCTGATTATTTCTTATCACTGATCTATTTATTTTAATGTCGTGAATATTTTTTGTTGCAACCCCGATACTGAAAAAATGTTAAAATAGTTACTTAATGTTAATGCAATATGTAGATTAGCTATCAAAGATATTCATTTTTCAAAAATAAATAATTACACAAAGTAGCCAGTCAACAAGACGCTTCCAACAATCTACACAAATATGGTGGGTAAAAAATACCACAAATGCTAATTTATTAATTTATCAGTTTCGAGAAATCATAGACCTGTATTTTATTCTGAAAGTGCTTAGAAGTATATAATTTCTAATTTCAAAAAATTGTTTGACTGCTTCTTAGGTTGTGGTTACAGAACTACAAACATGAGCTAGTGCTTGCTGAAGCTATTTTTGTTTTTCTAAACTTTGAACTAGCAAAATACGTTATTTAGTTTTACCATGCATCAGCTAGCCGGTTGCTTGGGCAATGTAGTTTAGGAACTAGCTTGCAATTCAGTAGAGTTTGATTTACAATAGCACTCTAAGTAGAATTTTGTACACAACATTGCATCATACTAAAGTAATTATTTTAGTTTAAGTTTATTATTATATCACCTATGCAAGCAAGGGGTTATGCAGGCATCATCAAACAATAAAATTTTAAAAAAATATTTAATTTTTGTTTATTCTATTATTTTAAGTTTAGTAATATTTGGAATTGAAGAGACCACTGTTGTACTAAACTATAGATGGTAAACTGACTGATCGGATCCGTACAAACAGGATTAACCCATTCCCTGCCATGATCCCCATTTGGGGATTGTTGTCTTATATCTCTGAAAGTTGGTAGTACTGCCTATTTTTTGTCAGCTGATGTTCTGGGTAATTTAGTTGAGGTCTATTCTTCTGATTGGTTGCACTTATTTGAATAAAACTTACTTGGTTTTCTTATTATTTGGATCTGAAATGAAAATTGATGGGAACGTTGCGCTTTTTAAAAATATGATAATTTGATTTTAAAAAATTGTCATTATTTTTATAACTTTTCTATTGAGTATGATATATGACTTAGATTA
Source organism: Catonia carolina (assembly GCA_035578175.1). Taxonomy (NCBI): domain Eukaryota; kingdom Metazoa; phylum Arthropoda; class Insecta; order Hemiptera; family Achilidae; genus Catonia; species Catonia carolina. The sequence goes on from JAQMRL010000002.1 coordinate 92,798,913, forward strand.
GTACTTTCTCTATAGGTTAGGTTGGCTGGTTTAGTCAAAAGGTTACTACTCTTAATTATTTTAGCCTTTATTGTGTGATACCCATTTGGGGATCGTGGCTGATGACATGTTATTTTACACACATGTTATCAAAATGTAACATTTTGTTTTCCTTGCAGAAACAATGTCTGTAAGACAGTTTCTTTCACTTGCTGAACTAGAATATGTTACAAATGACCACTAATTCTTAGATCAGTTGGACGGACAAGGCCCAATAGGTGTAATTGAGCTTCCTTCAGACAATGTAGATGCTGTATCTGATCGTGAAGAAATAGATGAAAATATTTTGGAAGATACATACATATCCAAATAATGTTCCAGGAAAAGTTGAATTACACTCCAATAATTCTGATTCACAAAACCTGGATCACAGCTCACCTTTAGTGAATCGAAATATAGGGGAAATCTCGGTTCAAAACTGAAACTTCATTCAGAATGGAAAAAAGTCAACCTTGAGTTTGATGTAAATGAACCTGAGTTTAGTGGAATTGACTTACCGAAGGAAAATATGAAAACGGTAAGCATAAAAATTGAATGTTGAAGTATTTGAGATGATATTTGACGAAGATGCAATGATCCACGTATAGTTCAGCAAAGTGTCTACGCTGCAAAAAATAATCGTCATGGTTATATATTTTCAGTAGACTGCTTCACAAAAAATTCCTTGGATTCCTTTTGCTAACTGGTTACCATTCACTGTCGCAAGAACATATGTATTGAAACGAAGATGAGGATCTATACGGGGGGAAAACCATACGTTTTGGATTCAAGCAGTGGGTTATGTGTTGCGCTGCAAGTGGTTACTGTTTCCATACACAGTTAACGGAGGAAAGGATGATTTTCAATGTAAAGTGAAAGGACTTTGTGCTTCAGACATTATGAAGTGTATTTCAGTAATTGACAAGCCGGAAGAACATTCAGTTTACTTAATAATTTTTTTACCAATATTATGAACTGATGAATACCTTAAAAGTAAAAACCGTAGCAGCTACTGATACAACACGGTACAATAGAACGTATCTCTGCCCTATCAAGGGAGGTAATGAAAAAAGGATGAAAAAAGAAGATCTGTGTGTATTATACAGATTTGAAAAATAAAATAATTGGAGTAGCATGAAAAGCCAGTAATGTAGTTAAAATTTTGTCCAATTTTTTTGCAATTTGTAGTAAACTTTTTAAAAAGTATCACCAAAAACTATAATTTTTCTGTTATTTATTATGCATTATATGAATTTATTATGCAGATCTAAGTGAATAACATTTTAGGAATAAAATTTGAGCATTATTATTGAATATAACTTTTTAAAATTAATTCACAGCATCTGCCACGATCCCCAAATGGGACGTCACACAAAATGTTACATATATTTATTATTTTTAACAGAAACACTGTAAAACCAATTTTTACCTGTCTTGTACACTAAAATCAAAGTATTAAAGCCAAAAAAGAGAAGAAAAAAAATTTGGCAGTTAATGGGTTAAGGCAGTAATGTCCTTTATCACCTACTCTTTTTAGTATATATATTGACTACATTTTTCAGTAATGGAAAAAGGAAAATAGCTTAGGAATAAGACTGGGTGATGACTACCTCCTTAGTGCAGTCCTGTATGCTGATGACATGGTTATGATGCAGAAGTGTGAGGATTATCTACAAAAACCACTCTTTACACTAACCAAAAAGATGGATGAATATAATATGAAAATAACAATTAATATGACAAAAGCCATGTTATTCTTTGGAAAGACCCCAGTAAGATCCAAAATAGCTGTTAATGCACACATACTACGAAATTGTGGCAAGTAAGCCATCATAAATACCTTGGAACTGATGTCTCTGATATGAAGATGACTATGTTGTGAAAAATAAACTACATAAATTTAATCAGATAAGTGGAACGATTCATAGGACACTGAGGCAAAAGACAAGACCCGAAACAAGGTTAAAGTTTTATAAGACGGTGGCAGTTCCAGCCTTGACGTACAGCAGTAAAGCATGGGTGATGAGGAAAAGGGAGGAAAGAAACATCCAAACTGCTGTAATTGAATTCTCAAGGTCTGTCGAGGGTTACATAAGACTAGACAGGATCAGAAATGAAGATATAAGGCAATTGGGGAGTTTTCCACTAAAATAAAAAATAAAATTGTATCATTCCCAATGGGTCGATCATTTAAATAGAATGCCAGAAAGCTGCTTACCTAGTGGAGCGAGAAGATACAAACCAGTGGGAAGAAGAAAAAATGGGTGCCGGAACAGGTAGAAATGCCTAACCCATGAAGAGAAGAAGAAGAAGAAGTAATACTTGAGTTATAAATTATTTAGTGGTGAAATTCACCCAGCGTTTGTAGTTTTTATAAATTGGATAATTATACTGATTGCTTTCGTTAACACAAATAATTATATTTTAATGAGATATTAAAAAAAAACATCTCTTCATTTATAGAAACATTAATTTTGGCTTAGTAAAATATAGTAAATCATGTAACAACATTTAACAAATAAACCCTTTGAGATCGGAACAGGCGTTTCGCCTATACCCTGAAAGAAGAAGAAGAAGAAGAAAATATAGTAAATACAGTCATGAATCATCGATGGCTCAATAGCAACTGAGAAGTAGCAAACACGCACACAAATTTTATAACCACGTAACAACCTGCTAATCACTCCAAGAAGCGCTGTCATGCTTATAGTTCTGTAACCACTGCCTTATAAATTCAACTACATTATTACAAACAGCACCCAAATATATAACTCTAAACTATTTTGAGACTTTAGTGACAGAAAAACATAATAAAGCATCTCCTGCAAATTGTAAAGACAATCAAATTCCTTTTTTATGTCCAACTATTTTGCACTATTTTAGTGATAGATAAAAATGAGAGATGAAAACATGCGAGACCTGGCCAGGAATCGAACCCAAGATAATTATGCTGCAGTTCGTAATGTACAATCTACTACTCAATATCCAGAAACCTTATTCTTTTGAAAACACATCACTTATTTGTACATAAATAAACTTTTATTGTCTCATGAAACAATATAATATACATTATTATATGACATGTGAAATTTTGGGATGTTTGGGAAGGTTATGCTACTGCACACAAAACAAAATGGAGGATGGTCAGGCATTCAGGAGTGGTCAAGGGATTTGTGCAAAAGCCTTTACCAGGACAGCCATACGTTATGTAGTAAATGCAACTAAATGCCTGATTCATTTTTCATAACTAATGTTTTTCATGAAATATTCACTTTTTTCAATTTTTCACTTTTTCACAATTTTTTAAACAATTTGAAAACAACAAAAAGTAATCAAACAGTGGCTAATTTAAAGTAAAAACTTTACAAAATAATATATACAGAACTAAAAACATTAACAAATAAAAATACAAAATAAAAAGTATACACAAGTACAACACACCTATTAAAATTTCACTGTGAAATTTGAAATGGTTAATAACATTTAGAAAAATATTATCAAAATTTGTATGAAGGCTTATGTAAAATTTTGCAACAGTATAAGTTAAATGTTTAATACTCACATATTAAAAAATATTTAACACCAATAAAATATGAACATAAAACAATAACTTTATTTACTCTTTCACTTAGAATTTAACCAATTATTCCATTTACTTAATAACTCCTGCTTTGACCTAACCAAAATTATTAACATGTACATTTATTACATATCAATGTACGGTACGTTAATAGTTAAGTTACATAACCCTATGTACTCCATTATGCTTGATTATTGGTTTTGACTCAATCAGTGTACTAGAATAAAACACGTTTGTCTAAGAACACACTGATAGCAAAATTGATTTTAAACACAAAGTAGTTTCACTTACCTCAGCATCAACAAAACAATGGTTTTGTATATCATTATCCCTTTTACTCATTATATTTAACATTTTACATAAGTGCTATGTTTATTTTTTTAAAACCAAAAGAAAATTACATCAGACAGATACTCTATAGCTACTATCAAGGTTGTATAATGTTTCCTTCATCAAATTTAAACCAGATTTTTTGCCTCATGAGGTAGGACTTTTTGTTTATTATTTATATTTACACAGCCTGTTACAATTTGACATAAAAACATATGTTTACTAAAACAGACTTAAATAAAATGGCACGGTGTATGTCATTGTCGATACAATGTATTGACATATTTACTGTGATAACTACATTTTTGATAAATGATTAAACAAATTAAATCAAGAATGATCAATGATCATACCAGTAAATAAAAATAAAGATCAAGAGGCTTCTGTAAGATCTGTTTTCATGTCTCCGAGTACCTTCTGTTTTGTTGTAGACACCTTGGTTTGAGTTTTTAATTTATTTTGGCACAAGTTATTTAAAACACATTTATGGATATCAAGGATTTTACATGCTGGTTTTGTATAAATATCATTGCTAAGCAATTAGGTAGGGATACATAAGTATAGGGTGATTCAAAAAGAGCGCCGGTTTTGATATATCAAATTAGGAGATTTATTTTATTGAAAAACTGAAAATAAATACATCAAGTTCATCTTACCTTCCGATTTCATGTACGAAAAATGATGTCATGCATGTGTCCTCCTCTACTGCGCTGGCACGCATCAACTCTGTCCATGAAATTGGATATTACTGCACGACAAGTTTCGACTTCCATTTGCCCGATAACCCGTCGAATTTCCTCCTTCAAGTCATTGATGTTTCGGGGTTTATTGGCATACACCAATGACTTCAGATGACCCCAAAGATGAAAGTCACAAGGCGTCAAGTCACACGACCATGGTGGCCATTGATGGTCGGAATTACGAGAAATGATGCGATCCTGGAACCGTTCACGGAGCAACAACATTGTTTCTCGTGCAGCAACTGAATTTTATACGGGTGATATTGGAGATCGTACCGAAGAATTCTCCGTACAGACGAACATCGTAAACCCAATTGTTGAGAACGGCGACGTATTGATTTTGCTGGGCTAACAGTCACACTCACGAACCAACGCAACGTTCTGCTCAGTTCGGCCAGAACGACGACGTCCAGAACTTTTAAGGTCGACTGTTGAACCCGTCTCAAAAAAAGTTTTCATGAGCCTGCGAACTGTTGATTCATTCGGTGCTTCATTACGTCCTAGAGTACCGCGAAGTCGCCTGACAGTAGCCGCATAACTCTCTCCACTCTGATAAAATGTTTTGGCGATTAACACTCGTTGTGCAATAGTAAACTTCTCCATGGTTAGACACAGACTGCGAGAGTACTACACTGCGAACAAGAGAAACTACAACTGAATCGTCAATCGGAATGTTCTCCGAAATAGAAATGAGGCCTAACAATGTTGCCAACCGATAAACAAAAATTTACCAGCCGTTTAAAAACCGGCGCTCTTTTTGAATCACCCGTTAGTTAAGTTATAGTTTCCTCTGTCCATAAGAGAACTAGAGGAGAAATAAAGTTAACTGGAGTAGCCTACGTGAAGGCTAACAAGAACACTATGTAAAAATAAATTACACAGCCCAACTGAGGTTGTTGATAGAAATCACTTAATATAGTTTTTAATAAACGTTTGTGTGTTATTCACGGCTTATCTCTTTTCTCTGCAAACTCATTGCAAATACTTCATATTATTCAGCGTTATTTCATATTATCCTGGTCATTAAAGAAGGCCAATAAACGCACACCACTATTCTTTCCTTTTAATTTTTTAAAAATACAATCATATTCTCAAACAATGAAAAGAAAAGAGTAGCGACGTGGTAGACAATGTAACCAAAATTATAGTGCGAAAAACCAATTTTCCGATCTAAGGCCATTCCACACAGCACGTGGCGTGTATGTCTGGACGTACGCTAGCCACTTTTTAAAATATTACTTTTCTGCTTATCAAATGAGATTGTTCAAACTGCAGGTCCATGGCACGTCACTACTCTGGACACACGTGGCTACCGTTCACTCCCTGAGCAATCTTTTTAAACGTGAGGCACACGTTTTTAGTCCGCGCAAGTGCAGAGTGAAGGATAGACCTTGTGGCAATGCCAAGTACTGCATTCTCTGTAGCTGGTGTCGTTTTTCCTATGACACCATCAATCATTGTCAGGACTTCATTGAACTGGTCATGATTTAATTTAAAATAAGTGCTGAATTTGTCATTGTCCGCATCCAGCGATGATAATAGCCATAAGACTTCCTTTCCTATTGACTGCATATACCCCCACTCGTTGCTTGATGCCAAAGAGTACAACAAAAACAGCTGATTACCAGTAGTACCTATGTACTGCTGCTGCTGGAGTCATCAAACCAAGGTAAGCCGCACGAAAACCCAGGTTCACACCACTGGACCGTCGGAGCTGACATCTTTCTGAACACTGACAATAAACTTGGCCGGTATAGATCGCAAAAAGTCGCTGCAATGTGAATCGGCACGCGGCTGGCGTGGCGTACACATGCCACGTAAAACATAAACATGCCACGTGGTGAATTTGCAAATTTTTTAATTTTTTTTTCTTTACTTTCTCATTTTACTTCTCTTTCATAATTTATAGAAAATTAATTCGACTAATTAAACTTTGAAAAACCAGAAGAAATAGTTCGCGAGTCTCCTTATTTATTTAAGTTAACTAATGTTAAAAGATTATTGGGCAACCAATTATTGAAAATATAATCAAAAATTGAGGTTAGAAACTTACTGTAGGTAATAGTTTTGGTGGTGACGACTCAGAAATGGAAACACTTAGCAAACTGACGATAAAAATTATATGTATGTTGCCATTACGTAGCAGCACTGTTACAGCTAGGCTACATGACGTAGTAGCAACAACAAAAATCTGGGGTGAAACACTCACACAACTTTCTCTTGCCAATGCACACACAGACCAATCGCTAAAAACATGTTTTTTGGGTTCAGGGGGTCTGAAAACGTGTATATCCGGTGAAAACTCGATTTCGAAAAATCGACATGAAAACAATTCTTTCCTTTTTACTTTCTCTTGTCTATATGAATAAATAGGAAGGAAAGTATTGTTTTCATGTCGATTTTTCGAAATCGAGTTTTCACGGAATCTACTTGTTTTCAGACCCCCTGAACCCAAAAAAAACATGTTTTTAGCGATTGGTCTGTTTGTGTGCATGTGAACAGAATATCTCAAGAACGGAACATCGTACGAACTTGAAACTTAAGTTGCATTCCACTACCGGACCCGACACGAACATTTTCATTAAAATCGGTCAACCTGAAGTAGTAGTTTATTCGTATAATTTTTCATTTTTTGCGATTTTCTCAAATACTGATCCTACGATTTCTTTAAACCTTGTTTACTAAATTTTTTATGCTCTAGAAGATAGGGTAGGCGCCATGTTTGCTGAAATTCTTGGTGAGGCTGTTTTCACGTAAAAAATTGTGTTTTTTTAAGATTACGGTTTTAATATGCATTTTAGCACAAAAATGTATATAGGTCATAAAAGTTGTAGTTGTAATATCAAAGCATTGGGAGAAGGGATTGTAGCCGAATTTCTCAAAAATGTAGGGTCTATTTCAAGAAATGAGCTAGTAAACATTATCCAGAACATATGGGTCACCGATGAAGTTCCAGATGATTGGAAATATTCCCTAATACATCCTTTACATAAAACGGAGATAGATCTTATGTGAATAATTATAGAGGAATCTCCCTGCTTGCTGTCACGTATAAGATATTATCAGCTTATATTCTTGAAAGAGCACAAAAATACTAGAACCCTAAATTTCAGATTTCCAATCTGGCTTCAGATCAAATAGGTCATGCCCAGAGCAAATATTAAACTTGAAATTAATCACAAGGTTAAGAAAAATGCGAAGAAAGCCTACAGTATATGTTTTTGTTGACTTCAAAAAGGCCTATGACTCAATCCACAGACCCACACTATTTAAAATTCTTGAAGAAAAAGGACTGGATTAGAAGACAAAGAAAATCATAGAACAGACATTAAGTTAATAGCTTCGTAATGGCGAATGACCCCACAGTTGTTTGGAGACTTTATAGTTTATTTACAATGAAATTTTATTAGGTAAAAAATTGTTTTCTTCGCAGAGGTATAGGGAACGTCATTTCTTCTGTTTTCCAAGAGACGAAAACCTGTAAGTATTAATATAAGTAAATACGTGTAGGCCAAAATAGATCTTGTTTGTAGGTTAACAGTTAACCTACAGACAAAGCACATTCACTACTAGCGAACGAGTAAACAATGAAATAAATGAATTGCCTATTTTAATTATTGTACACATTCTCTAGTGATTAAGTTTGCCTGGTATGATAATTAGGTTATTAATTAAATTATTAATAACTAATACTTAATTAGTTAGTATTAGGTTATTAATAATTACGTTAGGGACATAGGTTAGGTCAAGTGACATTTTACTGGTTAGCTTTCTTTTTAATTGATGTGATGTGAAACTACTATAACTATTATTACATCAGGCAAACTTAAGCACCAGATTTATGTAATAAATAATAATTTAAAAGTAGAATTCAATTTATACATTTAATGTTTACTCAATCCGTTAACGGTTAACAAACAATACACATACAAGATTACACACAGTTGTAGTACACATACAAGATTTATTTTGGCCTATACGTATTTACTAATCATATTAATACTTACAGTTTTTTCGCTCTCGGAAAACAGAAGAAATCACGTTCCCTAACCATCTGCGAATAAAAACACTTCTTTAAGTTACAAAATTTCATTTCATTAATTATAACTAATCTCAACCCACTGTTTCATGACCACCGTAATCACCAATAACCAAACTGTCGATGCGACTTTAAAAAAAATTAGTTCCCAAACATTTCAATATTATAAAACAAAAACTAAAATGAAAAAAAAAAAATATTGTATAGGAAAATATAGGCCAAAATTCAAAATCTCTCGTATGCGCTACTAGCGCATTCTACAGGCGTTGGATAAAAAGATAGTAGCAGACGAAAAACGTTAAAACACTTTGTATCATGGGAGTTCCCCTCTATTCTTACTTAGTCTATGCTCATAACTAATATTATTTGGGTACAGACTTTATTTTGATTGAGGTTGTTCTAATTAACAGCTGTCGATTTTATTGTGCAAGAGTTTGTTATGGATTCATTGATAAAAAAATCGAATGTATGAATTTGAATGAGTTTGTGACAAAATTCTATGGTCTCAAAATGTATAGGTACCTATTATACTCCAAGGTAACAGTTACAACCTTTGAGTATATACTTTTATACTGTATGGAGACAACATTGCCTGTAGTTACCGTGTTTACAAATTGTGCAAGTTATAACGCTATCTGTCTCTTTCTAACAAATCTTCTTTCTCACTCGCTCTCTGTACCCCGCTTTACGTACATCGAAATCGTATGTGTTAGAGTGTCGTAATATCGTATATGACTAAGAGTAATCGAGAAATGACTAACAACAGCAGTACTGAGAGTATATAGCGAAGTACTTTACTGTGCTTGCCTTGCGATAATGTTCTAAAGATAGTAAACGACCCTAGGGACTGAAACCAGTTAGACGAGCTAAATGATACTGCATGTCACAATAGTTTCAAGTGTTAATAGTTATTAATCCAGGAATTGTAGATGAAAGATATTAGTAGCCGTAAGTTATCATTCTTGAAGTTAGTAAGTTCAAAATTAAGATATTCTTGAAGTACATCACAGCTGTCAAACCAAAGCCGCTTATCAAACAGGCTGTGATCGTTTCCGTGCTGTGTATTCTATGTAACTGTTATGCTCGTACACTTTCATAATCCAACCAACCTAACCGAGGTTTTCTGTTATGGATGTTTGATTGTCATTTTATAGAAGTGGATTACATATTTGTGTTAATTTTAGGTGTACCGGTGTTCTTAATTTTCAGAAATCTTAGTTCAACGTTTCTGTTAAAATATGGTGTCTATGATACAACCATTCATGGTATGTAATGTTTTATGTTGAGGTAATGAGTACAGTATTACCGGTTTAAGGTATCTCATATTCAGTAGTTCATATAGTTTTGTGATAGCCTTCTTGAATTAAAAACTATTTAACCTTCATTACTGGTTTGCGCTACTATTTAAACCGTGCTTCGTGAATTTTTCAGTTATTAATGTTTGTAGTTGATTGTTGACAGATAACCTAAAAAGGAATGTCAAGTAGGACAGGAGTTTTTGGGTTTAGATCCCTAATATAAATGGAAGGTTAAAAATCTGTGTGATGTAATCTACTATTTTATACTGATATCAGTTATTCTCCTGATAACTGTATAAAAATCAGGTGCTAATTTTGGTAACTTCAAAAGTTTGAGGAAAGTAGAGTCATTTAAGGCTAGTGTTTATTTTTATGGTATATTGTAAATTAATTACCCAATAATAAGTAATTTGTTGTAGTTGATTTCTGTAAAATTGTTAGAGGATCAGACCTAAATGAAAGATAATGTGAAGATAATTAAGCAAAATTAATATTTTCTACACTGGTCTTTTTCAAATGTTTTGAAGAAGTGATGTTGCAGTGCACAGTTATTTCAGTTTTTTTTCTAGTTAGGTACCACAGTTTTCTCATGGTTTGTACAGTAAAATTAGTCATTTTAGTATTACCTATTGATTCTTATGCCCTTATTTATTTGTATAAGCACTGAAGCAGTACATCTGTTTTATTGTTATACACATACTTTTCTAACCTTTTCTTGATGTAAAATATCTCAGCCATAACAGAAAACGTTTGTCAAACAAAATAGAGTAAGTTTGGAGTAATATTGTACTTTGCGTGACTGGCGAATAATATTCCCAGATCAAAATATTGTTTTTGTTATTAAAATGTTTACATCATCAATCATTATCTGTATCTCCAAAACCTTTTTGTATTACAAAATAGTATTAAAATCTTAAAACTTAACAGAAAAGAGAAAATATAAAGGAGTGCTTCTTAATTATTACATTTTTTACTTAAAACATATATAAGAAAGTGCACAGCTGCAACTGTTTTCTACTTGAAAGCCAATAATTCTTTCATCATCTTGTAATCTGGTGTTGACGTACTCGAAGTGTCATTTTTTTAAGTTTTAATATAGATTTTGTGAACTTTACAATTATATGTGTAGTGTATTACCATCTTCAGTTGTATTTATAGTGTAGTATTATATACAGCTTTACCATTTAATTTTGTTTTATTTACTTACTCTTTGTTTTATTTTGGCCAAGTTTTTTAATTAAGAAAATGTATTAGTTATATTTTCATTAATGTTTACATTTTAATCATTTTCAGAATGTAGAAAGTTGTCGATCATATATTGATAAACTTTACTCAACGGACACTCAAAAATGTCATGAAGCTATTATGTAAGTTTTGAATGTTATTTGTATTTTTTAATTATTTAAAGTCTCATCAAGTTGGATGTTATTAGCATTGTAACTTAATGACTTGAACAACAGTAGGCTAGTAGTTGTATCTTGTGTATGTCCATCTGTCCTTTAGAACTGCGATGTCTACTTAGCTCCATCACGGTTTTTGATTTTCAATCACTGTTTCATCGCTACTTTAATTTTATTTTGTGTTGTTTCACTGATTATGGTGGATCCACCTATACACGTCAGTAGAAAGTCGGATTTTATAAAAAAAGGTAAAAACAAGTGAAATAACAGGTGTAATAGGTCTGTGAATTTATAAGTATTTTTATTATTGGGTTAAATCTAGGCTGCAGGATGCATTACAGAGATTTGTTTACAAAGAAATAGGAGTTAAATTAATGTAACTGAGATATAGGCCTACTCAGTTTGGTGGCGAAAATGTGGGCTTACAGGAATGGACTAAGTATCCAATTAAAAAATAGGAATAGGAAAGTGGGAGGTGAAGAGCGATGTTTTGAGTTACATTAAAGAAAAGAGCCTGATATGGGCTTGTGAGAAGGGCAGATAGAGCCTGGTGGATAGCAAAGTAATGGATTGGAGTCCAGTAAGAAGGTGCTAGAAGGGAAGACCCTGACAGTCGTTCACATATAAGGTGGATGAGGCAATCGCAGAAGAATTGGATGGATTAAAATAAATAGAGGCAGAGGTTTTGAAAGGGAAGGTGGAGACAATTGTAGTTAACCCTTTATTTAAGTAAATATATTTTCAATCCACCAACTTGGCAACAGAAATTCAAATCTGCATGGTTGGCAAGTTTTAAGACTCGTACATCATCTTAATGTAAACAACATTGAAGGCAGTATTCTTTAAATTTTATTTTAAAAATCATTGCAGAGGTTCATTGAATCCACCTGTTCATTAATTACAAAAATATTGAAATAAGTTAGAAAATTAAACTGTCTACAGAAGTTATTTTTAAATTTAAGCATTGTTTTTTGTTGGTGTTTAAATTTTCTTATATCCACATGTTGATATTCTTTTAACATGTTTGCATTTAGTTTTAGCCTAGGTTATATTTTTTTTAGATGAAGAACTTTATATCAGAAAATGGAGGAATAACTTGGTATTTTATTGAATGATGTGTAAATGTGTTAACAATTGACAAATAGCTTGCTTTGGATAACCTGAAGTGTTAATATCCATTTTATGTTACAGTTGCCTTAAAAATTCTGTTATTGGAAGTAACAGACAGAAAGGAAATGTTATCGCACAGGGTGTTGTAACACGTTTGATGCAGCTGTTAGGCGATACAAGTCTACCTGTGGAACTACGTACTGAAGCTGCCGTCACTTTAGGCTCACTTGCAAAAGGAACTGAAACCCATGTAAAACAACTCATTGATGTTGGCATTGTTCCTCTTGTTCTTAATAGTAAGTTTACAGTACTTAGAATTAATAATATTGTAATTAATTGTTGATATTGTCTGGTCATTGTAAAGAATTAAAAAAAAAAATCCAATGTGACAAGTTAACTAAAATGTTTTTTTTATTGTTGTAAAATGATTAAACATGAATTAAAAATGTATAAGTGATTGATTACTCAGGCTGAGGAGTTATGGGGTATTTTTTTGACTTGTTGAGAACTCATCTATTGTGAAGCAGCACCATATATGCATATATCCCCATGGACACCATATATCCATATATATGAATATTGAAGCACATTATAAAGTAGCACTATGATGTTTTAAGAACTCATCTATTTTGAAGCAGCACCCAGTTCTCGATGTTTGAGAAGTCAAATTCAGTTGTTCTCCAATCACTCTTGACTGTCTGTTGATAACCAGAATGCACCAGATCCAGATTCTGGCAATATTTTTGTTAGTTCTTGCTGTAGTAGTTCTTCTCTTCCTTATGAATATGCCTTAAACTACCTGAAAACCTTTGCCCTTGACAAAACATTGTCTTTTTAGACCTGCACCTAAAAAAGTCACACTGTAAAGAAACAGCTTTGCATAAGTTTCTGTTGCACTTTCACAAAGTCTGAAATAAAACCTGATAGCACAACACAGCTTTAAATTGATTGCAGTCATTTTCAGAATACACTAGAAAAAACAATTAACAAATAAAAACTATGAACAACCAAATGACTGCGTAGTTGATACGTATACTAACTGCATATTACATGTTAGTTTACCTCTGTCGTAAATTGTCGGCCGCATTGGTGTTGTTGGTAACATGCTTGCCTCTCATCATGTGGTTGTGGGTTTGAATCCCACTCAGGCACGACATATTTTCATATGTTACAAAAATCATTTTAACCTCCATTGTACAAAGTTACACCTCGTCGTCGCTAATGACCGTTGCAGTTGATGCGACATTAAATAAATAAATAAAAAAATCCCCTAAATTGATAGTTCGCTGTGTTGTCAGATCAAATGCTATGTTGCCAGTCTCGTTACCTACACACCTCGTATTTTGTTGTGTTATTCTGCATCTGATATTCCCTATTTTCTTCATTCCAGGTACTTTGACTAGTGAAGATGTTAAATTGACTGAAGCATGTCTGCGCTGTGTCTGTTCTGTATTTCGTCACCCTAGTGCACCAGTTGAACTAATTTTTCATGATACACAATTGGTAACACATTTGTTAAGTCTGGTTATGCATTCCATAACAAATCAAATCTGTGTTACTACAATTCTGGGGACTGCTACAAAGGTATGTGAATGTTTGATTTTTACTTTAGTGGTGTAAAAGTGTAATACAATGGTAAATTTTGGGAAATTTATGTTCTTTTTCTGAAACCACTAAGTACCATCACAGTTGTAGATTGGCTAAGAAATTATTCATTTTATAAGAATGTCATAAGTTTTTGTCGTAAGAAAAATGTCAATTAAACTTTTCAAACAAAGCGTGTCTTACAGTACATATTCTGCAGCATTGCTAGTGTTCTAAAGTAGGCCATCACCTTGTTGATATAAAAATATTTATGCCATTTATTTTGTTCTTAAAAGATTATCGAATTGCTAATTATTCATAATTTTTATAATTAGGAAGTACATAATGAGGATTACATTGGTTCAAGTTCCATTTTTATACCATTCATACCGTTAAGAGTTACCGGATTACAAATACTGATTACAATAAAATATTTGTTCTATCAGATTTTTAACATTTTTATTCGATGATGATGCCTATATAAACTTTGGATCTTGGTTAGGTTATGATACGAGATAATGTAAAGATGGAAAAAATGGACCCGACTAGGAATCAAACCGGGGACCCTGAACACCAATGAACCAGCCCAGATCAAATCGAAACTTAATACTTTCTAACACCAAAATATATTACAACATACTGATTAATCTGTTTACTTGAAATATAAGTGTAATATTTTATCAATAGTATTTCCAGTAACACTATTGATTTTCATACCTCTTGAGTATTCTAAAATTATTTGTAATTACTTATAGTTATTACTTATTGATGGTATTCATACATTATTGTAGTAGCAATTAATAAACTTGCAGAAAAGAAATAAATTAAAGTTTTAATTTTAAAAATTAAGGATTTTGGTAGATGGCTTCAGCCATTGTTAAGGTCTGTTGGTATATTCAAATAGAAAATTGTTTTAATGAATGTTTTTTAAGTTGTTTTTATGTATTTGTTTCTGTTAAATTAAGGCAATGAATACTCTTTATTGTTGTTATTGCACATCTGTAATTTTATGTGTCAAAGTACCTTAAGTTAGTTGGCTTTGTTTTCAAAAAGTTAATGTGTTTTGAAAGTATTAAACAAAACATTGTTGCATAAATGTTATCGTTTAGACGTTGTCGCTTTGAAGGAGGAGTTAACTGGGCATTCTATCCCTATTGACATAATACACAATCATTACAGTTGTATTTAAATTGGGCGAGACTTACAATTAAGTTATTTAAATGTATTGACAGAGACATGAATATAGGTTTATTAAAAAGAGACAGCCAAAAAATTTGACAGAATTTTTATTTTTTATTTTTGGTTTAACGTCCGACTGTTTTGCAAATTGCTGCTAATGCAGGCGGTGAAGGATGAAATGAATTTTTTGTAACGTATGAAAAAATGCCATGCCCGAGTGGGATTCGAACCCAAGACCACGTGATGAGAGGCGAGCACGTTACCAACATCGCCAACGCGGCCGGCGTTGGCGATGTTGGAAAAAATTTGACAGAAGGAGAGAAATATAATGTACATGATGTCCACAAAACATTTGTAAAAATAATATAATTATCACGCAATATTGTAGTGTACATCATGGTAGTCACTTGCCAATACACTAAGGTTTTTGGCAAAAGCAGCATTTGTGTAGAAAACATCAAGTGCCAAACTAGTTGCTAACTCAGTACTATATGATTTTGCTCTGACTGGCTAACTCACTCTAATCAAGATATCTCCAAAACAATTAAACATGGTGTAGATGTTTACGTATTTCTTAATGTAATAAGAAATTTTTGTTGTACCTGAGCAATAAAAAGTAATTATAGCATTACATAAAATTGCAGTATGCTGGATATTGAATTGTTTACATGTATGTAATTCCAGATTAAAACATGTTAATTGCTACATTTGTGTATTAACACGTTGAGCTTGGAGGCTATACTCACAGATTCTTCACTATGCCGACCTGCCATTGCAGTGTAAAATTAGTACCATGACGCCTATAGGCGTCATCCGCCACACGAATGATCTTACTTATTTGTTTTATCAGTTCACCAGCTAAACTGGTTTTTTTTAATGCCTAACATTTTTTAATGTTTGTATGTTGATAACTGTTCAATTCAGAACAATAAACAATCCCATGACCCAATGATATGAGGTTGATGTGTATGACATGTAGTCTTGTACAGACCCAGGCGGACCATTCCTGAGACAGTATGGTTAATTGAACCCCAACCATCAAAGAACTCTGGTAACCATTGTCTAATATTCAAATCCATATAATAGTAACTACCTTTACCAGTATCTCCAATAATCAGCTGTTAAATAGCTGACTCGTGGCAACTACTATACGTCTAGATCAATGTGTTGGGGTAGCTTAATATTGTGCGGTATTATATGTGTTAGTATTTTAGTTTCTGCAAAATTTATATGTGAAATTCATTTTTTAGTTATAAGAAATTAACAAATTAATTAAATTAAAATTATTTTCTTATGTAATCCTAAATAGAAAAGCACGTGGAAAAGTTAGTAATAAAAGTACTTCTCTCGCAAAAATTTTTCGTGAGTGTGATTATAATAGTACATATATCATAATAGTACATATATTATATAACGTACAGTATTTAAGAAATACGGAGCATCAAAATTGTTAGTTCTCAAAGTAACAGAAATTACTTTTCAGTAATAATTAAACATTTTTTACGTAAAAATATATTATTCTTAATTTTTCTTGGTAAAAAGAAGTTGCTAGGAATGAAGAAATTCATAGAATGAATGATGTAATTATATTTTATAATGATATAATTACATCGCATTAGGAAGTCCGATTAGATTACACTTTTAAAATTTGTTCAAAAATTTTCATCAGTAGGTAACAAAAAAAAAACGACCTTCACTATAGCACTTGTAGGATTGGTCTGAATGTGTGAACAGAATTTACTAACGCTGCCTGTGTGCTGTCGATTGAAAGAAACGTAGTAGGGTATAGAAACGTAGTAGGGTATTCACTCAGGCCTGTGAAGAGACTCGATATGATGCCAATGGGTGCTATTATGTGGTCTCAGTGTTAAAACTGCAAAGTGAAATTATTGTTATTAATTATACTTTTATGATTAATTTTTAGACTGTAGATCATCAACGTGTTTTATGTGAGCAAGGTGCTGTTTATACTTTAGCTGCTCTTTTGTGTTCACCACATTATTCTGTTTTGATGCCGACGCTACATTGTCTTGCAAATCTTTGTTATCAAAACTCCAGAGTCGCTACATCAGTTGCTACTGCAAGGTAAGTGGTATAAATTGATGTAGGTATTATAGTTGATGGTTTTACTATTACCTATCATGGTTTATGGTGGTGTTGCATGGCAGATAGGATACAAGAGTGTGCCGATGCGCATATCTCCATGCAGGTACTATTGCTGTGATGTATTTGTATCAGAAAATCATTTCTCATCTCACCGTACACTGTAACTCGAGGTCATAAAATAAATTTTTTACTTAAAGCACTATCGGTAGCAATTTAACAAAAGATTGCACCGATAATACTTGCTCTTGGATTGAAACGGTAGAAAAGGAAATGGGAAAAGGTGGAATATAAATGTTCTGCCGAGTGAATTTTTTGAGTCCCAAAAATGGTTGAAAAGACATTTTTGCAAGTTCAGTGGAAGCACGATATATGTGAAAATAAAGCTGCTGTACGAAAAGTATTTAAATTACTTTCAAATAAAATATTCAAATATACTTGATGAACTCATTGAAAAACTAATTAGGACTTACAAAATATTAAAACATCTGAATAGCTGTCAAACATTTAGAACTCATGAAGATGATAATAAAAAAAGGACAAATCTAAATAAATTTAAGTATTAGACGTTAGCTTTTTCAATAAAAATATTTATATTTATCCTGTTATAGATCTACTTATATATTCATATAAAGTACTTTTTTAATTTCTGAGGTATATTAAAGCAGAAATAAAATAATTAGTCCGTGAATTGCATGAACAGATGTTTTTCTTTTCTAATTAATTAATTTTTATTCTGCAAGGTTTTCATCTGTATTAAATTTCCTACTTCATTTAGTAATTTATGAAATGATATCTAACAAAATACATTTAGTCAATGGCTGACCGTAGTACAGCAGTCAAGTGGTGATGTCAGGACTTTTCCATATTTGTGTGGAGCTGACTGAATTTTGAGCAGAGGATGAGCACACCTATTTAGTCTTTCCGCCATGGTGGTGTTGTTTAAACATTAAATATTGAAGTCACTATTCAAATTTATTATTTGTTTGATGTTCAGTTGGTTGTAATGATAACTTGAATGTGATACTGTGGTAAAACTTATCAACATAATTTTAAACCTTTTGATAAAGGTAACATTTTCATGACAAGAATCTTTATTCTTCTCACAATCAAGATTAGGCTACCGCCTATTCCAACTCAAAACAGCGATAAAACTGTTGAACTATTGCCATCTTTTGTGTGGGTTCCCAACAACTCTCCTCCCCTCTGGTCTGTATCTCAAAAAGTTGAGGAGGATCCTTTCCTTAGGCATTCTCTCTTTGTGCTCCTTCCATCGATTTTAATATTCTACAATCTGCCCATTCAGGTTGTAAACATCCGGTTCTAGCATCTTTATTTGTATTTAATATTTGTTTAATGTAATTTGACTACTATTCAAAGAAAAATTAACTTTAAAGTGGTATGAAAATTTGATAGTATGCCTAACATAGGTTTTGTTTTATGATCTCAGATTCAAAGTTCTTTATTTGTGTAGTAAAATGTTTCTAGATGAGTTTTTTAAATATAAATATTAGCCATTTGTATCAATCATAAATTAATAATATTCAGTAGATACTCTCAAGTTTTTTGTTTTATGAAAATTTACTAAAGTTTGTGACATTGTCATCATCAGTGTCATTACTAACATCTTCACCTTGCCTCGTATCTTCTAGCATTGTCACATATACAGATGTGTAAAAGTGAAATAAGGTTACATTACTCAATTAATAGACCAAGTAAACTACGTAATAATCTGAAAATTAAAACAAAACTAACAGGTGTTTCAAAAAAGACACAACCTTATCATTAAGAAGGTAGAACTAATGCATAGGCAAATTTCATGTCTCCTTCCATGTCAGTTTGGCAACAGTGTATCAAGGTTTATAGCTTGTGACAATTGAACTGTCATTCTGTACACCAGTGCTATTCCATGTTATCTATTCATCTTTATTGTGTCAACGATGTCATTTTCCTAAGATGAATATATGATTCTTGAGACTTAATTTGCTTATAAATCTTATGAAAATGTAAGAAGAAGAAGAATAAGAAGGAAAGTTAAGTTTCAGTTAACATATTTTCCTTATTGTACTGTTCCAAATAAGTTAACAATCTTGCATTTGAGAAATCAATTTAATTTGGTGGTACTGGGAGTATTCAAGATCGTAAACGCACAGGTTGACCATCTTTGATAACCGTGGAAGTTCTGTTGTATGTAAAAGAATGTTTGACTCGCTTTTTTATAAAATCAATTGAGAGGTTATCTTCACAGGCTGAAATTTCATTATCTGCTACTCTCAGAGCTACTAAAAAATTAGATTTGCAGGCTTACCGCATTGGTGTCTTTTATGAACTGCAAGAAATAGACCATGGAAAACGTTTACTGTATTGTTGGTTTCGTTTTCTTGTCGATGCAAACCATATTGAGGTGTTGGATCGTGTTCATTTTAGGGACAAGTCATGGTTTCACTTGGATGGTTATGTTAACAGTCAAACTAAATATGAAACACTAAAAATCCTCATGTGTTTCATGAGTGACTGTGCATGCAAAGTTGGTGTTTGGTGTGATCTCTCTGCATTTTGTAATATTATTTATTTTTTGACAAATCCATGGATTGGTGGTTCGTTGTGACTTAATCCATCAGTTTATTGTAATATTAGATTTACTCGCACGATAATGTTGGTTCCGCGATTAATATAATATTTCTTTACTATATTCATGCCATCAAAAAACAAGTTGCATCCTTTTTGAAACAACCATACAATGCATTTGTAACATCTTATTTATAGATTGTTCTAATGTATTTGTGTATTTCTGTAAGTGAGATAATGTGTGTAATCACATGGAAAATGTGATCTGGCAAAATCGTGACTTATACAGTCGACTTTCAAGCTTATAATGATATGAAGAATACTCTAGTCAGTCTTGTTTAAGTACTGTTTACTTGTTCTGTAATACAACCAAAAAATGTAAGTAGTCTACACAGTTTATATGATAACTGATCAAAAGAAGTCAACATTTTATTCTGTTCATGTTTGAAATTTCAGTTTTGGTGGTAAATCTGTACCAGAAGTAGTAGTTGGTTTAATGAGCCGAGATCATCCGACTGAAATGCAACTAGCAGCAGCTCGTTGCCTGACTTACCTCCACAGGGCTGGTTCATTACCTGCTGATGATCAAAAGATACTTTACAAGACTTTACCTTGCCTGGTTTGTACAAGATTTCATTATCAGTTACAGAGACTTCAGTTTTAAAAAAATGCTTGTTTGCCTTGTTTTTTCATTCATATCTTTATGTCTATTATGTTGTGGTACTAGAAATAATTAACAGTGTGAAGCCTTAGCCCATGTATTAGACAAGCTTGGTGTTTCGATTGGAGACACAAAGCCCGTGTTAACACGGGTTGTCATATTTTATTCTTGTACATTTCAGATTGCGTTTGCTCAACTTTGTTTGTCATATGATCTTTCCTTAGTTAATTTGGAATGACCTATTTTAAGTTTCATCTATCAGATATTTTTGAAAACATTCAGTAAAAATTAATCGCATGTTAGAAATTATTAAAACCATGTTATGATGCTGGTTATGCCCGTGTTTACTGTGTGTGTGTGTGCATGTGTGTGTGCATGCGTGTATGTCTGTGTGTGTGTGTGTGATCTCACACAAACACACACACGCGCGCGGGTGTGTGGCTTATTTTAATATTGTTTTCCGTTTTCTTTTTTTAGGTATGCACAGTTAGTATGTAATACATTACAATAAACTAAATTCTATGCTTCAGATGTTATACAATTTTCATGCAGTTTATTGCCTTATGATTTAGGCCAGTTCTGTAAACAACATTATAACATGTAGTAATTTTTTTTCTTTGTAAAATTTTCTTTATTATCAAGACTTTATAAATTACATATTTGGTAAAATAACTTTGTAATATAATATAAACTGCATTTTATTGTTATTTCAATAGTGTATTTAATGTAAACTTACAAAGAAATGGAAATATGATTTTTTTTTATTATACCTGAAAAAGTGCCATGGATCCCTGGATAGAGCATTTCTCAAACGTCCAGGGTTCAGTGTTAATGAATTAAAAATGTGGTAGATGATTTATGTGTGTTAGTAGGTCTTTCACTATTGTTGATTCCAAAATATCAATTTCAAACATTAAAATGGAGTGAGGTTTGAAAATTTAAAATTGACATTTGCCAAGTCTTATGTTATTTTTTACATTTATTTACAGATATCTACTCCATCAAATTTTATGTATTTTTAAACTATCACTTATTGTTTATGGTTGAAGTAAAGATGATTGTTATAAAGTTGATTTAGACGTGTTTGTTCAGAAAAGCTTAACAATTAAAATTTCCTTGAATTTATCACTCTTTGGCCTAAGCTGATTACTTTTTGAGTTCTTTTTTGAACTTTTGTTCATATTTTTAAAATTTATTCTTCTAACATGCAGGTTACAAAGGTTACTGTGACCCTCATCTGTCTAGGCTATTTTTGAAGGCCAGTGTGCCATTGTATTATTATCCTCTTATTGTTTGTAATAGAGCAGAGTACTGATCTATGATATTCTACATTTTGTTTAGCAGTTTTTTTTGTTATTTCTTGGTTAGAAAAACTGATCGTATAGTATGTCTGTTCTCTATGAACTAGGCAATAACTATAATATTGATTCAATAACAAATACATTGTTATAGATCAATGTTTAGGTTTGTTGGAATATTATGGTCAAAGAGGTTATGTGCATGCAATTACATTACTGAAATAAAAAACATTTTCAAAGAAAAATAAAATGAGAACACTGTTTTTTTTTAATCTTGTTTGTTAAAACGTAAACTTAAAACGATCATTGTCAAATGAATGACGAAATAGGGACAGTAAGGAATGTTTAAAAACAGGAATAAGTGCAATTCGTGGTTGTGAGAGAACAGAAGACAGCAGTACATGAAGCAAATTATTATGGCAAAATGCTGTGGGACTGAATTTTCACTGGTTTTACTGGTTGTTTTTACTTGTATGGCAAAACATATCAAGGGGTTAAAGTCAGAACAGCTTGGTTTTTAGTGACTGCAATGGGTTGAGGAAGGAGTATCAGAGTATTTTAGTTTCTCAAAATTTTCCCAACCAACCTGGGATAAAAAAGAAAATTGATCAAATTGGGATCTTCTGCTGTGCAGTTCACCAAATGGCTCCAAACCATTCAGTCTTAGAGACAACCTTCTAGCTCGTTAATTACTAACTTAACATTTTTTATAAATTTAAAACTATGTTTTGATAGTTTTTGTTTTCATTCACCTTAATTTGCTATTTGTTTTGCTTTGGCAGGTTGTGTTGTGTAAAAAAGATAGACCTTGTGAAGAAAGGATTGTGGCCGCTGAGACATTAGCATATTTAACTGAAGTGGATACTGAGTTACAACGTTTAGCTTCAATTTCTAATCATTTAGTTCCAACTTTAGCTGATCTTTTGCATTATCAACCAGAACCTAATAATAACAGTGCTAACACAGCCTTACAAGATATTCAGACAGTTCAGGATATGAAGCAAGCTGCTTTTAGGGTTTGTGTTTTTTTATTACATTTATTTATTTATTATTAAGTAGATTTTGTACAAATGAGATGAGATAATGTGCTATCATGATATGCAGAAATTAAATTATTCTAAAGGGACATGTTGATACATGTTGAGGCGCTGGTTAGTAAAGTGTGGAAGGAGACCGTTTTATTGTTTAATAATCATTGGATGTACTACTTTTAACGTATGCTTCATAATATTAGATTCTGACTACCCAGAACTTGTCAAGAGTAGAAGCTGCCGAGATTGTTAAAGACTTTTAGCAGGGTATTAAGTGCTGAATTTCCACCACCTAAATCTTGACTGATGGGAAAATGCTTTAATACTGATTTAAAGAACATAATAAAAAAAAGGTTGGGCGCCAGCTCTAGCAGTAGAACATGAGAAAAATAATAGAAAAATATAACTTTGTTTTTTCGCATTAAATCAAAACCTTTAATGTATGAACGATTAACAAAATTATTTTCTTAACTTACCCTAACCTATTTTAAATATAGCCAACCTTATTCTCTTGCGACTTAAATTAAAAACAAAACTTAAAAAACCCTTGATACATATGAAATGAAATTTACTATAATACCTCAAACTAAATATTTTTCCTTTTTATTCTTCTTCTCTTTGTCCACCTTGTCCCTTCTTCAAATAATTACTACCTCCAGCTGCTTACAACTATTCCAAGCTAAATTCCGAATGGAACTGATTTCAATCTCCTGCATCCAAAACCAGGAAACTCTAGTTGGCAAATTTCCCTCTCCCACCAACCATTCAACCAACCTGGATGGCCAAAAGGAAGTAGAACCACCCCAAAAAATGGCTATAAGTTGGCCGGTGGTAGAAAGGCCCATGAACCCAGAGGGGGAAATACACCTACCTAATGAATACTACCCCTTATCAGATGATTGACAGTTGGCTGCATTTACTTATTACGTCTTATTGTCTAACTACTGTTCTAATGTACCTAATTCTAAAAATGGGATTTTCCCCTCACAACAGTTGATGGGTTTTACCTTATTTCTGGAAGTTACAGTAATTAGGAATTACCATAAATTCCATTGTTCCTCTATTTGTACTTTACAAAGGTACAAACTTTATGTGCCAAGTGTGATATTAATGTCAATCATTTGGAGATAGAGGCAAGAGTAGTATGGTCATTTGTTGTAGATGTTTGATGATCAAACACCCAACATGTGTTCATTTATTTGCATGTTGGAGTTTTCGCAAGGTCACTTAATATGCTTGAGAATTAACTGTTGTGCCTCTTGGCATAACATCTACTAAGAAAATCACTTTACTGTTCCAAAAGACAGTTGCCATGAACTTTCGTGCAGAAATTGTGTTGTTGGTAACAAAATGTTTTGCTATTCTATTGACTGTTACTTGGACTCAGGAGTCACTCATAGCATTATCACTGTAAACTTCATGAATCTGGTGGTGAATTTCCATTGCTACCAAGTTTCTTGCACTCAAAAATCGAATTACAGGTCATATGTGTCTTACAGCCTCTGAGTGACTTAAATTTCTGAAACATTATAAACTTCCACAGCACACAGACAGACTATGCAGCTGCAAATGGCGTTTAAACATGCTGGAGGCAGACACACATGTGCACTGTGGCAGTCGCACATCATTCTCATCTTCATTCTCAAAAGGACCTTACTTAAAAAAATCACTTGTAGAAAAAATGGTTCTATTTAACCTAATAGGTGTCATTTAAAAATTTTTTCCCTGATTTTTTTCTCTTAACTAAATTAAATTTCTGACTGCCAAACCATTAACTACAAGAACGTCACTTTTGTATGAAGTAAAAAAAATGCTATGGCGTTTGTGTTATGGTATATTTTGCAATGGGTTTCAAATACTTCTGTAACAGAAATTCAAATAACGTCTTATCCAGATTTGGACTAAGATCTTATAACATCAAAGATCAGGTTTGGTTTAACATTTCACTGTTGAACTTCAGGTGTTCTGTATATAATTTATTTAATTGTACTTTTTATTTTTAGGCATTTGCTTCACTTGGCGCTAATGATGAAGATATAAGGAAGAAAATTATTGAAACAGATAGTCTCATGGAACATATTGTATCAGGTCTTCAGGACTCAAGTCCTAGAGTTCGGCTAGCTGCTGTACGTTGTCTGCATTCACTTTCTCGTTCAGTACAGCAGTTACGCACGACTTTTCAGGTTAGTAGGCTACTATTTCTATATTTTCATGTTACTTGTTTTATCTGATAAGGAAATTCTCATTACATCTCTTTTGCTTTACCCTATGTAAAATGAAACTGCATAAAATTTACTACTTTTTTAGAAATGTCCAACGAAATATATGGTCTATATTCCTTGTTATAAGGTATTTTGTCTTTTTAAATTTATTTTCAGAAAATGGTTTATGGTTTTCTGATAATAAAAATTGTTCTGTTGTTTAAATTGTTCTTTGTTGATTAATTGTTATAGTAAAAAGTTATGTATTTATTTGTGTTTAGGACCATTCAGTCTGGAAGCCTCTGATGCAGTTATTACAAGGGGCTACTGATGATATATTGAGTGTTGCTTCATCTACCTTATGCAATTTGTTATTGGATTTTTCACCTTCTAAAGAACCCATTCTGGAATCTGGTGCTGTTGATCTACTTTGTAATTTGACTAGAAGGCCTGACCCAGCACTGAGACTTAATGGAATTTGGGCATTAATGGTAAGGGTAACTTTAATGAATGGCTTTATTATTGAAACTTATTTGATGTATTCGATGTTTTCTGTTTTCTTATTGTAAATGTTTGTATTTTAATTAGTTGGTAAATTTCCACAGATAAGTAGAAAACTGGAATTGTAATGACTTCTGGTTTTTCAGTGTAATGTACCTTTAGAAATTTCTGAAAAAGCTTGTTTTACAGCTCACCTGGATTCAATATTCTTTCATTCCAAGATTTTCTCCTTCATGCCCATCTAGGGTTTAGGTTTTGTTTTTCAAGAAGCCTTTAAAATCTGATCAGTAGTCTGATCTTGGTTCCACCCATTTTGTTTTCTTGATTTATACAATTTTCTCAGTATACGTTCTGATTTTTAAAAAAGAAAAACTACTTTTCCTCTGCCTTGTTTATAGTGGTCAGTTCAACTGCCTTCTCCTGGTTCCCCAGGGGTCCTTGGTTTATTGTACTTTTCTGATGTCTTAGGTCTATTTTTTAGTATCCTAAAGGTTAGTTTTGTCCACTGTTTAATCAAACGGACGTTCGGGTAGATTTTGTCTTGTGTTTTCTGATCATTTCCATTGATTTTTTGTTTTTTCTCGTGTAGTTCCTATTTTCCTCGTAACCTGTATTGTCTCTACTATCTTCAGTGGACCCAGTACCTGTGTAGTACTTCTCTCAAATTTATCTACTTAATACTATAAATGATGTAGAGTTGTAACGAAAACAAGAAAGCGTTAATACTACACAGAATACCATCTCACCCATGAATTAAAATAAAATGCTGTTAACGATTAAATACTATGACATCTAGATAGGGTTCTTTCAGGATCTGGTCATTAGTAAATGACAAATTTCCTTTTAGACTTACAAGTATTAATAACAACTGAATTAACTGCGACTTTTTTTTTGTTTTAACTATGAGTAAATTACAGTTTAATTATTTAACTTTATAGTTAACTAAATGTATTACAGAATGTTTTTAAAAACTTGAAACTGAGTAAGTAAAAAGAAAGTATGGAATTTACTGTAAAATATATAATTAATCTTTTCCATACAGTTCTATACAGATTTTACAATAATACAACTTTTTTTTTGTTAAGCGACATACAAAACTGGTTCCTACTCTTCTGCAACAAGGTAGCAGCCATATTTAGAAGCAATTTTAGACCTTTTGAGAATGACAAAGTACATCTAAATAAATAAAGAACAATAGAATTCTATAGCCCGACAGAACAAAATAGACTCAATAGGAACACAATTGGTTTAAGTAGGAACTACAAATTTGTACTCTATGCTAGAAAAATCAACCATGTGAATAAAGAAAGAATAGAAAGTAAAGAGTCAGTTGCTCACCAGGTAATAAACCATACCTATCAATACTTCATATGAAAGCTTTTGCATAAACATATTTTTCCCTTTCATACTATTGCATTGTTAATATGCCACAGTATTTCGCTTCACTGGTACCATGCTGTATGTTATTAACTAAAAATGTCTTAATTTTTTAATATTGTTCAGTGTATTTATGCTGTGATAGAAATATTGAAATAAAAGTAATCACTGTATTGTTTTTTTTTCAGAATATGGCTTTTCAAGCAGAACAGAAGATTAAATCTCAGATCTTAAATACATTGGGTACAGATCAGATATTTCGTCTACTGTCTGACCCTCAGGTTGATGTATTGATGAAAACATTAGGACTTTTAAGAAATTTGCTTTCTACTAAACCTCACATTGATCATATTATGGGCCTTCATGGAAATCAAATCATGCAGGTATTTTCAAATGTTTTTGGTTTTTTGTGGCCTTTTTAGGTATTTTATGCCATGGAGCTAATGCAGGAGGAGGACAGTAGGTCTATCCAAACACTAAAGCTCAACATTCATGGGTATATGCGTACCTGTTGATACATGGGTATATGGGTATGATTACGCAGGCATTAGGAGTATTTGGAGTTTTATAAATCATGGAAGAAATAACTTCTTCTTTTAAGATTTTATAAGTTAATTACTTTTAATTTTTTTGTTAATTTATCTGATGATAGTGGTTCTTCATGTCGAAGTCTATTTTGATAAAATCATTAATAAAAGAAAATCAAAGCATCTGTAAAATTTTAGAAATTTTTTTAATAAGTATTTATACATTAAAATTGATTACAAGCTGCAGGATGCATTTAAAGATTATTTTCCAGAAATACTATACTTTTCAAGTTTATTGTACTTCTTACTTTGAAACTGTGATTCATTTATTTATCCATTATCAGATTTAAAACTAAAAAAAGCCATTAAATTATCACATTAAATAAT
Source organism: Catonia carolina (assembly GCA_035578175.1). NCBI lineage: Eukaryota > Metazoa > Arthropoda > Insecta > Hemiptera > Achilidae > Catonia > Catonia carolina. The sequence goes on from JAQMRL010000002.1 coordinate 92,826,845, forward strand.
CTCATTTGTTGAGTTAATGAAGACATTCTAACATTTTCCGTAAAACTGTGTAATTCCTTGACCTAAAACTTTTTAATTTCTTTTTGTAATACAAGAATGTGATCTCCCCTTACTTCTTTAACAAATTAAAGCCAATTCTAAATTACAAAAATGAACAGTATTTAAGGCTTTGCTTGCAGCTTTTCTGCATATTAAGCACTGTAAATATGTTTCATGAAATGAAATTTGTGTAATAATGAAATTTAAAAAAAATTGTTTTAGGCTGTAATTTTGATCCTTGAAGGAAATCATTCAGCTGAAGTAAAAGAACAGGCTCTCTGCATACTTGCTAATATTGGTGATGGTGATTCTGCAAAAGATTACATAATGGCCAATGAAGATGTTTTAAAGAAACTCCAAGATTATATGGTTTGTATTGTCTATCATTGTGCATATTTTTGTAAGATACTTGTTTTTTACAATTATTGAATTTTCATGTGTGGGAATGGGAGGGGTGTTGAAAAATCAGTGAAGTGTTACCTGAAGTGTTTATTCATGAAAAGTTAGTTCCTATCTGTAGTTTATGTTTGATAGTTATTGGTTAGTTATAAATTTTCTTGATTAATGTACCTTGTTAAACAATGGTTAATTCTGGTGGTTGTACGTATTTATATCTGATTCTTGGTTAGATACTGTGAGTGTTTGAACTCGTATTTCTGAATGAAATGAACTTTGGTCTGTCTGTGCCAGATACTCATAGATTTTAAGATAGCCTAGTTTGTGCTGACCAGTATAGGATTAAATCCAAACTAGTTAATTAGAAGAATATAACATATCTGTAAGATTTACATTACATGAACGTATGACACGCAAATAAGATTACGTTGGAGTACTTCATCTTGTGAAACTCTTTTTAATATTGTGTGTACATATACAAAAGGGTCTACGAGGTACATCCAGATAGTAACTTCCGTTTTTATCCGTTGTCTCGTTGTATCATCACTGTTGCTCCCTCAATCATGTCTATAGATTATAGTATAATACTTAATTGACTTGCTGAAAGTTTCTGTGATCTTTCTTTTATTTTGAAAGTATCACTTTTAGTTGTTGAATCTATTTATGTACCCTTTTCATTTTTATTTCATTGATTAAATATTTTAAATGTTAATTCATTAAAAATTTTTGAACTGTACGTATATAAGTAATGGTTGATTGAATTGAAAGTGTATTATAATGAGTGTTGCACAAAGGATGCAACCGAAACATTAAGAAGATAGAAGCAATGCATAGGTAAATTTCATGTCTCCTTACATGTCAGGTGGCAACACTATATTCAAAGTTAACAGCTTCTAACAATTGAAATGTTGCTCTTGTGCTAATCCAGTATCCATTCATCTCTATTGTATCAGGGATTTCATGTTCCAAAGATGAAAGTTTGTTTAGTCTTGAAACTTATTTCATTTATAAATCTTACGAAGAAGTTAAAGACAAGTTTCAGTTAAAGTTTCCTAATTGTACTGTTCGAAATATGTTGGTAATCTTGTGTTTGTTAAATAAATTTTGTGAGACTGGAAGAGTACAGGATAGCAAAAGCACAGGTCGAACTTCAGTGATAACCGTGGAAGTTCTGAAGGATATGAAAGAAGATTTCACTCACTCTTTTAGAAAGTTACTCTGGAAGTTGTATAGAGTGTTAAATTTACATGAATGAGAATGTTGAAATTAGCAGGATAGATAACCCAACTTATCATACTGCTGATGGCACACTAGACCTATTACAGAATTTTTTGCCACTTAGTATCGAAAGGGTGGTGGCTACTAAGATGCCGAGATCTTTACATTGGTAGATTCTTTCTTATTTAACATTATTTAAAAAGTGTCAATTTTTAAAAACAATCCTAATGAATTGATGTTTAACATTAAACGTGAGATTTTTAACATTGATTAGCAAACATTATCAGAATGGGGTGACAAATGTTACAACACCTGTACAAACCTGCATTCGGGTCTCAGGGAATAATTTTTTACATCTTTACATCAATTTTTTTACAATGAAACGTTTCATTGTAATTTGAATATTGTTGCATAAAATTATAAGTATTCCATTAATTTACTATTGTTGTACTACATTCATGTCATCTGAAAACAAGTTGCGACGTTTTTAAATACGCTTTATTTTTTAATAACTTATTAATTTTTTGTCTAGCTATTAGTGCCTTTAATGAATTTTCTGAAGTTAAATTAATTGAAGTAACCACGTGTTTTAGAAATTGTTTAACGAGTCAGATTTTCAAAATTTGATTTTAGATGCACAGTAATGTTAAACTTCAAATAGCAGCTATTTTCTGCATCTCCAATCTGGTTTGGAAAGAAGAAAGTGGTTCTGCTGAAAGACAGGCTAAGCTGAAAGAAATGGGAGTTTACAGACTACTGCAGCAACTGATCATGACGTCTGATACACTACTTTTTGATAAGTATGTACACATTTATGCACTATTTATTATTTACAGTTTTTAGTTTCCTATTACTATTAGTTTGCTATTACCTTTATTAGGTTTTTTCAATGTTGCAATTGCTGTGTTGTGATTTTAAATAGAAAATTTTTAATTTTTTTGAATATAATTATCACTTATTTTTTATTCTTTACAGAGTGAAGACTGCGATGACACAGTTTTCAGAGGCATGACATTTGGCTTGTTCATTTGCACCATATTTAGGTGCATTTTAATATCAATAATTTATGCCAATAATATACGTGTTAGTAGTAAAATGCATGCTGTTTATACAAATAGTAAAAGATATCTTAATGAGTAAGACAATTCTTAATATTTATATCAAGTAAACAATTTTTGTATTTAATTCATTGTAACTAATATAGTATATTTCATTGATGCTGTTCCTTACAATGATCTGATCAGTTCTGTACCCAGTAAAAGGGTATTTACTTAAATGTTTATAAATAATTTTTCTTATTTGCATCTAATGCATTTTATGTGTTGTACTTGTAAATCATTGCAAAATTAAATTTTGTTTTATTTTATGTTGTCTTCTTTAATTAAAAATAATTGTTTAATAAGTTAAAAGTATCAAAGCTTGATAATTTAATAAATGAAAAATCAATGTAGTATGCATTACTCTTGTTATAACAGTAATGATATTTCGAAATTCTCTAAAAATATCACCATTTTTACTTTCCTACATAATGGATAAATCCTACATAAATGTAATGATTTCTTTATCAAAGCTTAAATTTATTTTTGTGATAAGTTGAAGATATTCTTCCTGGTTGTACTTCATGTTCAGAAATATTTATCTATGGTAATAATTATTATATTGGTAATGTATTAATATTGTGTTAAAAGTATATTTATGATGTAAACAACAAATGTATATTTATGATGTAACAAATTGATTAATTTGTTGGTAATTGTGTACAAATCTATCACAAACTGTAAATGTTTTATTCTACTTACATAATAAATTTAAACATTTTACACAGATTGAATCTTTTATTATTTGATAGTGAAAACAGATCTGTTAAGTCTTTTGTTGTAACCAAATCAGGAGAAAACTGAGGTAATGTTTATTTGGTGCAATTACTGAAGGGCTGCGCAAGCTGAAAATGTAAAAAAGTTGTTTTTAATCAAATATTTTGCTACTGTTATTCCATCAATATAAAAATGGAATGAACATAAAAAAATTGTTACCAGAAGATGTTTCCTAACTAATCATATGATTTGATTTGTATAAACATTTTTCTCAACACAGTTTCCCCCATTGTTCTGATACTTATTTTAGCAGGTGAGCTGATCCAAACCTTCCGTAAAAAACATCCTGCCAGTGAAAATAGCTGTAAAACTCCACAGCATTTTTTGTGTTATTGTTACTTTTGAAGAGCAAAACAGTTGTCAAATTTATGGATATTCATCTAAAAGCATTGACATCATGAACCATCTATTCTCTTGAATTTTCTCATCCATTTTCCAAACCAAGTTATTATTCATAGCAGAAGGCCGCACACTCGTGCTTCGTCTTGGACATTTGTCTGCCATTCATTGAACTACCTAACCTAAACCATTCCATCAGAGTATTTTTACTTTCTCTTGCCTATATGAATAAATAGGAAGGAACGTATTGTTTTCGTGTCGAGTTTTCACCGGATATACCCCTGTTTTTCAGACCTCATGAACCCAAAAAAACATGTTTTTAGTGATTGGTCTGTGTGTGTGCATGCGCGTGCGTGTGAAAAGAGTATCCCGAGAATCAATTTTTGACAATTTGTTTTATCATCTAAAATTATTGCAACAATCAGCTGTCTGAAAATGTATAAATGTTGCTAAATGTTGCTGAAGGAAATATTTAGGTATTTAAAATAATACTGAAATTGCTTCCAAAAAAAAACAAATTTTTAAGTAAATAATTTTAGATGATAAAATAAATTGTCAAAATTAAAAAAATAAATATATAATTAATTATTTTAATATTTCTAATATTTTTGAACAATAAAAATTTTTTACTGCTGATGGATTTGACCCACTTATCCTTGCATCTCTGGACTAGAACGTTACCATTACTCCAAACTTAACAATGCAAAAAGTTGATAAAATTTACAATACTTTAATGGAAAACTATTAAAAATTATGTATTTCAATATTTAAGCTAAAATACAGCTTAAAATGTACTATCAAAATTTATATTTTTTAATAGGTCTAAACATTTTCTAATGATTCCTGACTATAACAAGTCTTCATTTTTGTGGGAAGAAAATATTAACAAACTAATGAAAATTAATGCTATTTCCATATGGTTCAAATTCTGTGGGACACCGGTGTAAAAAAATAATAATGGTTTTCATTTCAGATAACATTTGTAAAGTATAATTGTGTTGTCGTTCAGCTCAATGAGAAATTGTTAGTAACGGAACAGTTTATTTTATAATATTGTTTCATGGTATTTTATTTTATTTTAATTAGTTATATCTAGTGTGACTTCAAATACTTTGAAAAATATTATGTTGGATAAACCTGCCAAGTTGTGTTTATTCAAAACTGTAAATTTTAAAGATGAAGATAGATACATTTAAAGGTAGATATATTTAAAGATAGATTTTTTGAGGATTTAATCTGTGTAAAATAAATAGTTATGTGTGGTGATTAAATGGGAGAAATTAATTTCCAGTATTTTTGTGTAATTTAAATTTGGTTGTATTGTAATTTGGGTAAGGAATGGAATTTGTTCTATGGTCTTGATTGTATTATGTATAGGTACTTCTAAATTAATTTTTATCTCTGATAGATTGAAGATGAAGTGCTTTACTTTTATAAAATTTATACAACTTCTTTTTTAAATTAAAGTAATTGAAGAATCTTTCATTATCAACTTTTAAAATTTTTATCGATTTTTACAAATAAACGTTAAAATTTTATATAACAAGTATGAAGGTTTATTCTGTGTTAACTTGGTGAGATTTTTTCATTTATGTACATATTAATGTTATTTATTTATATTTTAGTTTTGAATGTTAAAGTATTTATTTTATCTGTAAATTTTGGTTAGATTACATCAGACTGTTATTTTTAAGTACTGTATGATCTTGTATTTTGTAATTTAATTTGAAATATTATGTTTGTTTTCTGTACTATTCTCTATTCTAGTTGGTCAAATTTTTATAATTTAACAAAAATCATCTATTCTTACATTTGTAACATAACTGTTTTCTTCTTTGTATAAAACACAGCTATTGATACTTATTTGTTCAGTTACTGAATACATAATTGTAACTAAAGAATGTGTTAATTTTTTTAATTTTTTCCTAATTCGTAAGAAGAAAACACTTTTAGTACAGTACGTTTGGCGAAATAGTAGCTATGGCTTTGCGCGCTTGAGCGCACAGGTATAGCTGGAAACTACTGGGTGACTAAGAGAGTGTTACTGTCCTTTCTTTTCATATTTGGTAATACAGTACTACATACAATACATCTACGTTTATTATTGCCCATATCATATCATATCATTATATTGCCTTACTTTATTATTAATATTTTTATAATGCAAATCTAAAATAGTTTTATACAATATTAATTTTAAATTTAATACATATATTAAGAGTAAACTTACATTCTTTTAGCTTGGGCAAAGTAGATTTAGAATTTTTTGATGTTCGTAAAATGTTACTTTTTAAAACGTTATTAAACTAAGTAGATAAAGGGATGCAGGCTTCAACAGGTCTATGAAATTGATAATTTTCACTGTCTTTGCTAAATTCGTCACTACTACTTTCTTCAATATTAATTTCCAAATGATCTAAGACATTGTTTACTACAAACTCCCTCCGGAAGTATTTAGTTTCAACTTGTTTTACTTTGCTATACACAGCCTGCCATTCATCTGTTTCAATTCCTGAGAAACCGTCATTACACAATGACATTATATTTCCTATTTTAAAAGTTGCAATTGAAGGAAGTGTAATATGATTTGTATGCTTCTTGTACTGAATTCAAACACAGACTAATTATTTCTCAAAACCTAGTTCAAATCGCAAATTAAGAAGTCACATGATAGGGAGTGTGTCACGGTAAACAAGAGATTGTTCGATGACTACTAGTTTTGACTACAGTCAGTGGATTATATTGTCCCATGCGCGCATCCTTTCTGTCGAAGGTCATAGCCATTGTTCTAACTAAACAACTGTAACATTATGTTATTTTACCCAAGATAAATGCATTTTAAAGTATGTCTAATGTAATTTTGTTATTGTGTAATTTGCATAGTAAAAGATAGTATTATAACTTGCTTAGCAAAGTTTTGGTTGTGTGATATTAAATTGCGGTGGAGGAAACAAAATGGTTGTATACTCACCTCTGATCTCCTAGTTATAACTACACCTTCTGACCAGCCAGTAAGCAGGTGAATTCTGGAATTCTTTGTTGAGTACTGCATTCTTAGGAGTATTTTTTGGTTGTGGCGTGATGTTTGTGAATAGACAATGTATTAAAAAATTGTGTATCTCTAGCATGCAAAAGTCTGTTGTCAAGCATAGCGTGGCTTCATAAGAAGACAATGCAATATAGCCTCCTTCCTCTTTTCAAGTAAACAAATTTTAAAGAACAAAAAAGTTTATACTATTTGAATTTATAAATTAAATTTTGAATAGCGTACAAATTAATAGTTTTCTACAGTTATTTTTAATTCCCAAGTGTTCACTTGAGGTGGTTCATCCAATTTTTAAATACAGTAAAGTAGGTAAATAAAATTGTTGGGCTAGATCTACTGCAGTAAATTCTGCTTATTGTGAATCAGCCACTGTATTGAACCAGATTTGTAGTTTCTATATATACTCGTATATTTATAAAACAGCTGGAAACTCTTCTGTTTTTGTTTTATTGGATCATTTTTCAAGGAATTTGTAAATTCAAAATTTTTAAAATCAAAACATGATGAACTGTAGGTTATTTAACAGGAAAATTGCTGTCTGAAGCCTGTTTAGTAACACTATCAATGGATTGCATCTATAAATGTGTCTTGTTACAAACAGTGAATTAATTTTACGGTATAAATATTACAAATTTCATGAACCTTTTCAGCTGATTTGATCCTTATGATCTACTGACACGTTTTTCGGTGGATCCTCTATCATTCGAGTACTTAATAAATCAAATGAAGAAACTTAAAAAAAGTTTTTTAAAATCTACAGAAGATGTTACATCTTCAGTCATTTATATAATACTATGTAAAATATAGTTTTATTTGGATGACTAAAGATCCAACATCTTTTGTAGGTTTTAAATTTATTTAAAGTTTCATACAATTTTTTATATACAGTGTTTCTAATGTAAGCTGGCACTTGGGTTTGGAGAGAGTAGGCAACAGTCATATGGTGAGGGATGGGTGGAGGTGCTTCTTGTAATGGCTTTAGAAATGAATAGACTACAGCAAATCCGGATTACTCACCGGGTTAGTAATTTACTATTATAGTTCATGCAGTCGAAAGCATTTGTTGGCAGTAGTTGATGTTTACAGGATGATGAATACAGGTTTTCTACCTGGCGGCCAAGTGCCAGCATACATTAGGTAGGCTGTACTTTGATGATTGTGGATCCATTGAAGCACATGTAAGTAGATTATAATGATCAAGGCAGCTGAAAAGGTTTGTAAAATTTGTAATATTTATAGCAAGATTAATTTAAAGCTGCGTGATGCATTATCAAGACTTACTATTGAATTAATTAATATCGTGTACTTCTGAGAATTCTTTTTTTTATCAATACTGTACCTAAAATTCTGCGTTACAGTAGATGTACTTTCATCCTTTCCAAACTGTTGTCTATTTACAACATCGTGGTAAACAGTTGGTCTATTCTTGTCAAATCTAAATTGTCTGGTAGAGTATTGTGCATCATTTATGTAACTTGAGATTTTTTTAGCCAGTTGTTCACCTTTGCATTTATATTTATTGTATTTACTACCATGTATCTTTATAACAAATATTGCTTAGCACACCTAGTTTTCCCTTTGTTAAAGTTATGTTTTCAAAAATTTTAAGCCAATACCATAAAAGAAAGACAAAAATTTCAGAAAAATGACAAATTTCTGGAAACTAGAACCTACCATTTGCAGTCAATTAGAAGCAGTGACTAAATTAATGATTCAAACAACACTAAACTAAATTATATATTTTTTATTTAAAGTTATATAAACTACTTTGGTTATTATTAACTACTATAGGTTTTGGTTCAGATTCGGTAGGTTTCAAGATGTAATCATTTTCAGACCCTAGCGAGGAATTGAACCCCATATTTATATACTTATACCCCATACATATAACTTTCCAGAGTAGTGTACAGCACAGTCTAGCACTCTAACCACTGGGCTGGCCGCATTGGCGTAGTTGGTAACGTTCTCGCCTCTCATCATGTGGCCTTGGGTTTGAATCCCACTCAGGCATGGCATATTTTCATACGTTACAAAAATCATTTCATCCTTCACCGTCTGCATTAGCAGTAATTGCAAAACAGTCAAACGATAAACCAAAAAAAAAAAAAAAAAAAAAAAATTTAACCACTGGACCAAAGAGAGGGCCTACGTCTTATTGTTCAACCACAAAATAATTTGATGATGCATCTATAATAGATGAAAACATGTCTAGGAACTTATTTATTATCATCTTCATATGTAATTAAACATATTTGTTACAACCCCTGTTAAAAATGAGTTAGTTCACTACTTTTTTCTTAAACGTACTAAGTCACTGCATATAAAAGTACATGTAATATACCGGGTGAGCATCTTGCCCTGATTATAAAAATTTATTGTAGAATAACTGTTTGACATAATAATTTAAATTTGATGCTGTTACATAGGTTAGTGTTAATAGTTTTTTTTTTAAGATTACTTACATTAGTAAACTTCAACATGTGCCCCCTTGGTAGCTCGGAGAATGTCGAAGCGGTATTCCAGTTCCCGCCAGGTGTTTTGTAACATGTGTTCTGTCACAGTACCCACAGCAGCTTGTATCCTAGCCTTCAGTTCGTCAACGTCAGCAACTGGTGTGGCGAAGACTCTATCCTTGATATAGCCCCAGAAAAAAAAGTCAAGGGGAGTAATGTCTGGAGAGCGGGGTGGCCAGGGTGTTGGACCATCCCTTCCAATCCACCGATCCGGAAATGTTTCATCCAGGAAATTACGCACTATCAAAGCCCAGTGGGGCGGTGCCCCATCTTGCTGGAAAATTATCCATGGTTGATATTCTTCTAACTGTGGTGCAATGAACTGTTGCAAAACATCTAAGTAAATGTTAGCGTTAATGGTGTTTTCCGTGAAAAAAAACGGCCCGAAAACCTTATTATGCATGAGGCCGCACCAAACATTCACATTTTTGCTGTCTTGCTGTAACTGTACAGTAGCATGTGGATTCTTTGATCCCCATATACGGACATTATGCCTATTTACCATTCCACTGACATGAAAGGTGGATTCATCGGTAAAGCATATGCGATTTAAGTAATCGTTAGCGCCTTCAATCCTGTTGAGAATCTCAGTTGCGAATTCTGCACGTCTCAGCAAATTATTCGGTTGCAAGGCCTGCACGATTTGCATTTTATAAGCATGCAACCTAAGCCTTTTATGAAGAATTTTCACCACACTTGCTTGCGGTATTTGAAGTTCACGTGATGCTTCACGAGTTGATTTAGACGGACTCCGTTGAAACGATTCCCGAACAAGATCAACAGTTGCTTCACTCACACTAGGCCTGCCACTTCTAGGAAGATCTTCAACGCTGCCTGTTTCTTTAAACCTTTCATACTATCGCTTTATTGATTTAACATCAGGAGGGCTGCGTCCATAAAAAGCCCGAAAATTACGCTGAACACTGATGGGCGATTTCGTTTCGTGAAACCAAAGCACACATTGTGCTTTCTCCTGCTTCAACGCCATTTCGCCAGCAACTAACATGAACTAAAAGACCATGTCATTGTTGAGGAGCACTAGCGCCATCTATTGGTCACAAAATCTACTAACAATAACCTATGTAACAGCGCCAGATTTAAATTATTACATCAAACGATTATTCTGTAACAAAATTTTATAATCAGGGTAAGACTTTATGCTCACCCGGTACTTTAGCATATTACGCTATGTACTTAACACTGTTTTAACATTTACCACTTTTAAAAAAAATTGGTTTATTGAATCATCTAGATTTTTTCCTGTATATGATGGGCAATTTTAGATTTTTTAAAATGACTTGAGGCACTTTTAAAGTCGGTAATCTGTTGTCTGAATTTGATTCGATCAGTTATGTATTCTCAGTTTATTCCAGTTTTCTCAGTATCCCTTGTGACTTCTTTGAAACACTTAAGGTCTTTGACGCTTAAGGTCTATGGTTTAATGGCTCAAAAATTTTTGTCAACTGTTTGTCATTCATTTAATACGGGTGTTCATAGAACTTTGTCTTTATTATCTAATTTTCTTCCTCTAAACTGTACTTTTCGTGTACTATCTTCGGAACCAAAACATTAGATTTTCAAAGATAATTTAATTTAGTAAAACTTATTTCTTCTCTTTTCAAAACTAGTTACCTAGAGGTAAAACATAAACAAATCAATTTCATTTCTATGTACTTTTTATTTTAATAACACAATGGAAAAACATTCATTATCAACTATTGAAATACACAAAATATATATAGTTACACATTTATATTTACATAATATTTACATATGCGACAATAAACAATTAGTTAAATGAAAATTAAAAAGGAAAACATTTACGATCAAGTTAAACATTTTCTGTCATCAAGAAAAATAGAACACATTTTGACACCAAAATTTGAACTGTCTCACACAACTAAGAAAACTCACTCATCAACCATTTTATTAATTTCACTCAACTATCACATGTTTTATTTAATATTTTTTGTTCATACTTTTTTTTGGAAAAGTTCTTTTTGATTCACTACCTAAGTTCACTTCGGAGAGATAGCTTCATTGCGCTTCTTTTTGGGCTTATAAAAGTTTTCTAATTCTGAAAAAAATAAATATATTTCCATTAAAAAATTAAGTATTTTATGTATTACAATAGTATTTGAAATTAGTAATACAATAGTATTTGTGTTTGAAAGTCATACTTCAAAAAAGTATAAAATAAATATTTTACTTTTAATAATTTATTCTTCACTGTTATTTACACTAAATATGTTAAATACCTGGCTATATAATACTTCATTGTTGTTCAAAGCATCTGTTTTTGTACACTTGACTAATGCAGACTGCGAAAAGCGACAAATGAAAATACATGATCAAAGACTCAAACCTGACCCTGCATAAGGTGGTGACATGAAAGCATGTAAAAACTAATCATTTAAGCGTTGTGTGCCTTATCATAACTCCAAAAATTGATGGTTATTCTTTTTTGAGCTTTAGATTGTCAAAAACCTATTTAACCTTCAGTAGTGTGAATTAACTTATGTAGATTATTCTAGATAACAAATATTATTAGATTTTACTAAATTAAATGAAGGGGTCGGGAGAAGAAAGTGCTAACCCACAAAATTTTTTGTGAGGTCTTTCTTAAATATTTCTGTAAAATAAAATGTTCAGCATGTTTTAAACAGGATGCCATATTTACGATCTTACGAACCCAGATTAACAGAAAAAAAAATGTTTAACAAAAAATTCAAAAACATGATTTGTAGATTTCAGAAAACTTTTAAAATGACATTGCATAAAATTATGTTGATGTGGGTTAGCACTGTCTTCTCCCAACCCCTTCAAATGATCTTTGTCTCTAATCTCACTTAAATGTTTTGGAGGATTCACCTTCATCAGGGTATATACAGTATTCAAATTGGAAATAATTACTTTGTTACATTTTTTGTGCTAATTGTTATTTTTTTTAATTTGGTCAACTGTAATGCCCGTTCCCAAGGTTTGTGCAGCTGAGAAGTATGTATTACGTCACTACTACTGTGAGAAATTGTGTTAGTAGTAGTAACGGTTTACTTAGTTACTTAGTACTAGTAGTACGGTTTTATGTTTTTAGTAGTCAGGGTTACTATCCAAACTACATTATATTCTGTGTCACCATCTACAGCAAATAGTCAAAACAACACCCACGTATTTCACTGCACTAGGCAACCTACTGCCTAGCGAAGAGCAATGAGATGATTAGTACAGCGTTATGACGTAGCAGTAGTTTGGTACTTCATCTGTCCCCTTCATCCTGCAGCTGCACAAAGCTTAGATTCATACAATATTATTCACTGAGTGTATACAGTTATGTTAAATGTGTCCAGAATAAAACCCTTAGTATCCAACTAGTATATCAGCATTGATATTATATGATATCGAAGAATCTGATAATTATAGTATTGATACAGAAATAATACCAACTGATTGAAATAGATTATTATTCTCCCTGGATTCTGATCTATCAAAACTTAATTTCACGTTTGACAGCTACAAATAGTGTAAGTATACTGTGGTCTTTGGCCTCCTGTTAAAAATACCGGATCAATTGTACTGTTCTCTCCATGTGTACAAACATTTGTGTACAGTCACTACAGTATATTTTTATAGATAAGGCCTGCAACTCTTCCATCAGTGCAGTTAATAGTGTAACACAAATTATTTAGTAATACTAATTGTAGTAAATTTATAAAAACTATTTACATTTTGTTGTTGCAAAAAGCAAAACAGATTTTTTTTCGAATTTCAGGTTTCAGGTCTCTGAAGTATTTGATATAATTAGCAGATGTACATTTTAAAATGTTAATTATATCTGTTTTCATCAGATACTTACCTATACCTGAAGAAAGTTTTTCTTTTAATATATGTGTTGAACCCTAACAACAATTTTTGGTATATTAAGTGGCACACCTTTTGGTGGTGCCACCACCAAAAATTATCAATCATTGTAATGGTATTTTTTAACAGTAATAACAAAATAAATATTTTATCAACCTTCAGTATGAATATTATTACCTGATCCTTTGAATATGATTATGAATGAGTTTCAGTTCTGGACCCTATGAAAGCCAATATATAATATTAATTAATACAAGTAAAGGTGATGATCGCCATGTACAGGAATCAGCTGCTGCAAGTAGCGTCATATCTTCTACACTGGGCTCTGATGGATAATCTGTAAACAAGTTAAACAAAAGTATGGTAGATAAATGTATCAACTAACTGATATGAGAATGACAGGAAATAATTTGGAATAAAGAACTTTTTGATATTTTGTGTTACATTCCACCTATTTGCTAATAATAATGATATTGTGAAAATTTACAATATAGAAGAAGAATCTTAGGGTACAATTTATGCTTATGATTATTGGCATCACAAATACAAAAATAAGTTCTGTTCAAAACCTCTTTTTGTACAAAACAGCCAGCCAATGAATACTGAGAGAAATTCATTACGCTATGGGTGGACTCGTTCACTTAGTAGTAGTGAGACAGTACTAAATTGTATCCTAAAAAACTTTAAGGAATTCACAACTGTTTCTAAAATCATCTGACCAAAGAATTTTAAAGTATGTGACAGCTAAAAGATAACTACAAAGGTGCTCTTTGATTATGAAAAATGAACTTGGAAACAAGCAGTATAAAAAATACAAAATTTAAATTGGTGCTATTGCTATGTATAGATATTCCAAAATAAACTAATTTTGAATTGTATATCGTGTATGTCTTTCAGTGAAATTTTAAGAAATGCAAGTGAGTTATCTAATTTAAAATTGATAAGTTTATTATTCATTATTAATAAATAAGTTTTAATTAATTTTTCCCTTGTGATTTCCATTATGCCAAGAGATTTCAAGTGGATATTTAATTTTAAATTTTATGGCTCACTTGACATTTCTTTGTGTTAAACTATAAGCCAGTGGTTCGGACACAGAGGTGCAGATGCCAATAAAAATTTTAAAAGTAAGTTAAATTTTGTCACGTTAAGAAAAACAAAAACAATTAGATGTCTTTTTAGAAGAAAGTTATTTTAAAATTACTAGAAACCTTTTTGTTCAAGGCCTTAAGATTTATAAAAATGATCTTTAAACTACTTGTATTATTATAACCAGAATTATGTGATGCAATATGGCAACCTTGCAGACCAAGCGTTTGTTCATGATTGTGATATGACAGCAACGCTTCTCTTCCTGAGTTAGAAGGTTGATGGTTGGCACGACTAACAGTTATTTTTTGTCTGTGAAAGCCATAAGTCCAAAGACATGTGGCCGCAAGTTTTTGCATGTAGTGAGGTTGTGTTTTTCTTAATGCTTTGAGTTTCTTTTATGATGGATTAAGAGTGGGCCTTTTTGTAAAAGGAACCAACCAAATGATGACTTCTACATCCAACGGCAGTACTGCTAGTAAAAAGCCTACAGCTGAAAGCGTTAGTGAGTTGAACACAAGTAGCACACCGAGGAATATGAAGAAGGTAAAAGTCTGTTCGGGTGAATTTATTTTAAACACTGATTTATTTAAGATGCAGCTGTGTGTTTTCAGGTGCAGAAGACCATCCACTTCCTCAGTGTTTAATATATCTTGAGACATTAAATGAAAGTATGAATCCATCAAAACTAGAAAGCATTTACCAACAAAACATGCTGAGTATGCAGAGAGACATATTGACATTTTCAAAACAAAAAGAAAGTACTTAATGACTAAATCAGTTATGAAAAAATCAACATCGGGTCAACAAAGTAAGCAAGCTATATTTGCATGCTACTAGCTTTTCTTTTTTTTAGGCTTGTTTGACCCTACTGGATCACTTTGATTGATTATCTGAATGGTCTTTTTTGGTCCCCCATTAGCTTCGTTTCCTCTGCCAATACTTCTTCATATTTTCCGATCTTGCTTTCTGCTGTTTGTCCATGAACAATTCCAGTCAATTTGTTCATTTGAAATCCCTTTGTGGTTCATTTATGTTTGTTTTCTTTATTAATAATAAACTTTTCTTTATTAATGCAAATAATAATAATTTTATTTATTGAAACTTTTCACTAAATAATGTATTATAAAATTGATAGCTAAAAAAGGGCAAGCTCACTTTATGAGGGATAACACTATTATACCTGCTGGAAAAATCATATCTGACTCTGACGCAAAAGCCACAAAACAAATTGTAAAATCCCTCTGAATGATGAAAACTGGCTAATTAAGAGGCTTACTTATTTCAGTGATATTTTCTGTGCTCTTAATAATCCCAACCTGACATTGCAAGGAAAGGATATCCACAAGTTTTATACCCAGGATAAAATAGAAGTAATGATTAAAAAGCTTGAAAGATGGTTTAGTAAAGTGGAAGGAGGTTGTTTTGATGCTTCTGCAGTCCTTCATGACTTTTAAAAACCCTATGAAGTCACAGTAGATGAGACAACCGCATTAAAATTATAAATAGAAGCACCTTCAAGTGTTAGCCTTTAGTCTCAGATAATTTATTTTAAATAAATTATTAATAAATAAAAACATCTACTATTAGGCCTTATTATTTTTTATTAGAAAGAGAATAACAATAGAACAGCAATATTCATAAAAAAAAAACAAATATACATTGTAAGGGGAATAAGTTAAAAATATGATTCGAATCTTCCTGTTTCAGGAACTACTTTCCTCAAATTAATGTGTATCTGTTATGGGTAAGAAATCAATTTTCAGAAGACCATTTGAATTATGTGTGAATTTGAAAACATCTGAAGAAGATTCCTTGATTGAACTCTTGTGGCATTGATATATTTTTTTTAAAGAGACAAGCCTGATTCAGTTCTGGTTTAAAGCATGAGGGGAATATCCAGAAATGGTAAAAATAGCTTTGAAGCATGGGATTCACAGCTACCTGTACGTGAACATGCCTTCTCCAGTCTGGTCTATTTGATGAACAAATACAGGAATAGACTTTGTGTGGAGAACAATCTTTGATCAAAATTAACTAGTTTTAACCCTGATATAGACACTATTATCAACTTAAAATAAATATCATAAATCTCACTGACTTTATGAATCTCCGTGTATAATCTGAACTACTTGTTAAAAAGGTTTGTTTATAATGACAGTATTAATAATATGCATTTTTCTTTTATTATCAACCTACTTTCATAATAGTACACTCTATGCTTCGTAGCTACACCATTAACATAGAAAATGTATGTGATCATTGATAGATAGTGAAGTTCACGTTTTTGGTGCCTTGTGTAGAGAGTGGGTCAGAAAAAATTTCTACTTCAACACAAGTCCCATCACAAAGAAGTTTAGAAACTGCTGTCTTATGTTATGGAGGAAAATGGACTCCTTCAGATTCAGATCCCAAAATACATAAGAATCAGAATTAAAATTAAAGAATTTTTCAAATGTTAAAATTAAAAATTTATTTATTTATTTTATTCCTAATTTGTGTACGTTGCAATCTGTTCAATCAGAACAAAAAGCAAACCCTTGACCCAATGAAATGAGGATGATGTATATGGCGTGTAAATGAGGTGTAGTCTTGTACAGACCCAGGCCGACCATTCCTGAGAGAGTACGGTTAATTTAACCCTAACCATCAAAGTACACCGGCTAACGCTGTCTAGTTTTCAAACCCATATAAAAGTAACTACCTTTACTAGGATTTGAACCAGGAACCTTGGTCTCCGAAAATCAGCTGTTAAACAGCTGACTTGCAGTGACGACTTTACCCCTAGACCAATCCGGTGGTGGGTAAAATGTTAAAAATGGAGGTCATTATTATTATTTATAACTGAAATTGTAATTATAACTTATGTAAGCTGTTAGTTTTTGGTGAAAATTATTCATATAAATTTAATGTGCAAATATAAAATGTATGAATAATTGTAGATATATTATAATAAAAGAAAAATTTACTGGGTAAATGAATGAATGTTAAATACCATAGATATCCTCACCGGGTCCGCGAGTGTAAAACTGATAAAGGTCAGATACTTCATTCCAGCCATAACGATTCTTAGCTTGAATAATAGCTTCATAAACTGAGGATGCTTGAAGTCCTCTAATATTGTACGCCATTGCATGAGAATATGAACCTGCGTTAACAGGTTGTAACGTGACATCGTGCCACTTTCCAGGCTGCTGGTACGTATCATTCATCTGAAAAATAGAAAATTGTTTACAATTTTTAAAGCATATATTTCAAACTTTTCATTGTGTGTTTTTATTTTTTATGGTTTTTAACTTTATTTAAAAATAAATATTTAAATGGTTTGAGGCATTGTTTGTTATTTATTTTTCATTTTTATCTCTTGTTATCAAACAAAGTGAGATTTTGTCAAAGGTAAAACTCCAGTTTTCACTTGATGGGAATGCCACCCTCAGAGTGTGTTAAAATACCTAAAACTTGTAGACATGATGTGACTTGGATCATATTAAAGTATGAATCTGTCGACATCACTTTGTTAATTAAAAAAATAAATACCTATTCTGTGTAATGCTGTGGTGGTTACAAACAATGAAAAATTAATGTTTAGCTCTGATACATTTCTTTTTACGCAATTTGAAAATCTTATGTGAAACATTCCCACGACTTTCTCTTGCCAAATAATGAAACACTTAATAAGTGCAAATAATAAAAAACATAACTTAGTTTAATCTTAAGTTAAATGAAAATCAACTTCTGTTTGAACTTAAAAATACGGAAAATCAGTAATTGCCTCTAAAGTAGGCTCTGAAGAGAAAATGCTTAAAATAAAAGTTGTGATTTTGTAAATTTCCTATAATTTTTATTAGTATACATACACTTTTGTCATAAAATCCATAACAAAGGCTAGATTTTTTTTACCATTTTTGATGAAAAAGATCTGGAAAATCATTAATTGTTGCTAAATTAAGCGTTGTACAAAAACTATTTGAAATAAAAAGTGTAGGTTTTTAAGTGTTCTACAACTTTGATTACACTTTTATTCTAGAATGAATATTAAGGCTGCGATATTAAAAATATATATATTACCACGAGAGCACAGGCCTTTCACGAATTTCCGCAGGCATGGCACCTACCTTATCTTGTAGAGCATAAAAATGTAGTAAATGAGGCAATTTTAAAAATATTGTTAGAGCCGTTATTAAGAAAACCTCAAAAAAATAAAAATCACACAAATAAACTACTACTTCTTCTGGTTGACAGATTTTTAAAACTTATGTTTTAAGTTTCAACGTCATACGCTATTTCGTTCTTAAGATATTTTGTTCGCACACCCAGACCAAACACTGAAAACATGACTTTTGCATTCAGGAGGCCTAAAAACGTGTATTTCCAGTGAAAATTTGAATTTCAAAAAATTGACAGAAAATAATACTTTCATCTCTTCATATAGGACAAGAAAAAGGCAAAATATATAAACAAAACTCCTCTACTCTTTCATCAACGATTTAAATATTTGGTGAAAGGGTTGTACACTAAGTTTTGTCATCCTAGTTTGATTATTACCTATAAGTTCAAGCAACATAACTTCAGATTGTATTATAAAGGCTTCCTGGTCACCTCAGCTCATTACAAATATTCATTAACTTCTAACTGTTGACTTAAAAAATAATTTAAATTTCTTTAATGGAGAATTGTAACAAGTAAATTATTTTATTAACCTAAATATGAAAGAGAGAAGTAATAATAATTGTAATTTCTGTTTCTCTATTACGGAATAACAGAAATTTATTTATGGATTAATAAAATCATTAACTACCTAATTAAACAGTCATGTCAATCATACAACATTTATGAGTAATTTAATATTCATGTTTTACTATCCCTGTACACAATTGAAATATTATGTTATTGTGTGAAATTCAAACTTGTACTCCAATCCCTTGAATCATGAACTTTCGATTTACAAAATTTTGATAATATAAAGAAATCAATTTTTGACGATATTTTTCGATTTGAAAAGAATAGAATAATTTAAATTATTATACAATTTTTTTGTACAAATACAAAATGTATTGTGAAAACCATTTACACAAGAAAAATTATGTCTGTTCCTTGAAGTAGTACTATAAAAAGCCATTTCAAACCTAACGTAATGCACTACTGTACCTAATTACTGTGTAATGCAATGTTCCTGTGTATTGTGTTTTGGGCTGGTTTTCATTTTGATTTGAGTTGATATTTTTATAAAATTTTTAATTATAAAATTATTTCAGTTCTGTGCTGGTGCTTTATAAATACCAAGTATAGTAATTGTTACAGTATTATATTTAATTTCCTATCTAAACTAGTTTTTAAAAAAATTAGCTTTTATTTTTAAAGATTAGATAATTTAATACAGACCATCACCAATTGCAACCTTGTATTCCTACTGGTGATGTTTTTTAAGGTTCTATGGATATTCCCACTTGTATGTTTGAATCGGAGTATCTTATTGAAGGCATCTTTATTTTGCTGATATGTTACGTTCCAACCCAGATACTGAAATACCTGTTCCAGAAATACTGTTTCCTACAACAATTTTGCTCATGACTGAATCCTTCCCTCTGAATGCCATTACCCTTGTCTTCTACGTTGAAATTATCAGCTCTTAGCATAATTTGTTGAGGAGGAAGTGTGCTTTCTGCAATTAATCCTCATTCTACTGTTGTAATACTATCAGGTCATCGGCAAACAATAAGTTCATCACCATATCCTCTCTCATGAGGACACCAGTGTGTACCTGAGATTTCCATGTTCTGATGACGTCATCCAGATAAATATTAAACTGAGTGTGTGATAGACTACACCCTTATCTTACCCCTCTATTAATACCTAATTATTTTATCAGTATTGGAGTTCTCTGTTGCAGAGCGATGAATGGAGTGTTGCAGAAAGTTGGATGAACGCGAATAGAGTATCTAAGTTAAGAGTTACAAACTAAGGGTTTGTAACCTAGGGGTTACAAACCGGAGGAAAGAGAGATTGAGGGCACCTGAGGAAGAGATGGGGAGTTTTCAGAGGTTTGGAACATGTAGAGATGCCTAATCCTTGAAGGGCAGAAGAGGAAGAAGAATAATAAAAGGAAGATCATCAACAATGTATTTTTTAAATAACTGTTGTAGGCTACTTATCAATTTTTGGATGTGACAAAGTACAATGGGCTTACCCTTGCTGGTACAGTAGCCTACTACCACAGAGATATTTATTTATAGTAAGGTAAAGATGTATGCGACTGTATATTCAAAAATAAATCCTTATATTGTATCCTGCAGCTTGAAATTAATTCTATTTTATATAATAAATTCACTAACCTTTTTTAAGCTACCTTTATTTTTTATTTATTACTTACACGTGTTTCGGTGGATCTACAATCATCAGAGTATATTACATCGTTCGAAACTAAAAATTTTAAAAATCTATAGATGTTACATCTTCAGTCATCTGTATAAAACTGATTTAAAATTGAGTTTCTTTAAACCAGTGGTTCCCAACCTGGGGGCGATCGCCCCCTGGTGGGCGATTTTGGTTCACAGGGGGCGATAAATTTGTGGGGGGCGATAGGGGGGCGATGAGTATTCAAAGACAGAAAAATAAAACTGTACTACAGAGTAGAATCTTTACTGTCGCGGATACATGTTTTTTTTATAAACAAACAGTTTAGTTTTTACAAACAAATAAACTAAACTCTTTGTTGACATTTTTTATGGTCGAGCTCCTACACATGAGATGAAGAATTCTGAACACAACTGCTTTGGTTGATTATTTGTTGTGAACAATAATAAATCTTTTTAACAGAATAACATACTTTATTATTAATATATTAATTAATTATTAATATATTATTATATTTTATCAACACATTACTTCAAATTAAATTAGGTATACGATGCTAAGAGAAGGGGGTGATAGGTGTAAGTCATCCTTCACAAAGGGGCGATGCCCCATAAAAGGTTGGGAACCACTGCTCTAAACTATCCCTTCTCATATTTACTACAGATAGCAGCAGCGGTCAATATCACTTCATCATTCTTAAATTTGATTTGTTCATTTAAAATGTCCTGTTTTTGCTCTTTTAAATGTTTATGAATATGGAACATCTCTTATTTTTCAATCTTTCTTTTATTTTCTTTATTGCACTGTTCTATTATATTGAAATGTTTGTCTATTTTACCAAATTTATGTTTTACCTCCTTTGTACGATTGGTATTGTTTGATATAATGTAGTTACATTTCAGTGCTTTTTCATGTTCATATACCTCACTTGAAATTTTAGTTTTAATTTTAAATGATGTAATTTACTCTGATGATGATGGATCCATCAAAACACATGTAAGTGATAAATAAAAAATTAAGGCAGCTTAAAAAAGTTAAGTGAATTTACTGTATATTGTTTATGATTTACGAATTTTCACACAGTGAATGATATACAAGGAGGAATTATATTTGTCGATGTAATTGGTTAAATTATATTACCTAATAAAAAATATGAATGCAGGTACAACCAACTAGGCCTATATTACTTATTAGGAATGCTTATAAAACCCATATATAAGTAGAATACATTTTTACAGATTTTCAGTTCGTTATAACTTACACAATGTATATACATACCATGACTTTCCTGTAAAGCAGTCTAACTTCTTCTAATGGTGGGTAGCTGTCAATTAGCCATGATAAATTGTAACTGCTGTGTGATCTGCTGAATGGTGCACTGTGGAATTGTGCAGGACTTGGTCGCCCTTTAAAAAACATAAAAAAGATAAGAATTGATGAGATTCATCTGAATCATGTAAAATTTTAATAAATACAATAGGACACCGATTATCCAAAGAAATCGGAGTGTGGTAATTTTAGATAGTCAATTTTTTTGGATTACCGATTACAGTGATTATGTATGTAAAGCAAAATACATTTTTTACTGAATTTAAATGACAACAATCACAAAAAAAAAAAAAAAAAAATAGAATTTATAAAATAGTTTTACTACATGGCCAATCATTATACTATAAATTGATGGACAGAAACCTGCTCTGCGGGCAGAAAAATATATTGATAAATTAACATAAACTTGTAACATGAATTTGTTTAAAACAAAATTAAAAATATGTGATCAAGGTAACATTTTACAATGTAGCTTACAAGGGTTGTCTACTAAACAGATTTCTTTTAAATAAATTTCTATGTAAGCGCTGAAGTAAATTTTAGAATATTTTGGTAAAAAATATTAGATGACACCTTTTTGATGCAATGAGTATGAAGTAGTTAAGAAAGGTAATAAATGAATTGATTTGAAACAAATTTAACATAGTGTTATATTTTTATTTTTATTAATTTTTTTCGGCCCTATACAAATGGAGTTGCTGACAATTTTAAAAATAATATCAATAACAATAATAGAATAATAATAATTAGTTTTAATAGTATATGTAACATAATATAGTGTTATATTTTTAATATTTAGACATCAGTTTTTATCATGACTTGTTTTATACTATCTTTCAGGAGTCTCCTGAATGCCGTTATAAAAAAAAAATCAGGAAAGGGAAGTAAACTAAATATTTCATTCATTTGTGAAAATCGCCAATCGATTTCATAAACCTATAATACAAAAGTTTTTTTTCGCTATTTTATGTCTTAATTGTTGAATTGTCAATATTAATTTTGCGAGTTTTGTAGCACTATCACAATTTAAGATTGAGTTAGCTTGTTGCGGTTTCCATCACTAGTAAGAAGCTACTATAACTTGTTTACACTTACCACTGGCAGAATCCCTCATTTTATTAAATGAAGAAATACGTAGTTATAATTATTAATTAGGAAAATAATAATTGTACAAATACAGTAGTAAATCTGACCAAACTAAGCAAAAACTAAGTGGCTAGCGTTAGGTGCTGGTTGGTCACTTTTAAGAACTGTACGAATATTGTTAGAAAACTGACAACTGTATGTTTCGATTTACGCTCAATGCTCGATTTAACGGACTATTTGGAGGATTCCGATGTACATTGTTGTGAACGTCCGTTAAATTGAAAGTCATTCAATTATAACACAATCGGTCATGTATGTTTCTATATGTATTATAGAAAAATTTAAGGATTTGCTTTTAGCCTTATTCTTACCACAACTTTCAAAAAACTGTACCCTTCAGGAAGAACTTAACTTACGGGAAGAGCTGCACAGCGTTGTGCAATAAAACAATATTAATCGCCGGCTAAAACAATGTTTTTTTTTTGTATGCGTTAACCAATACTCTACTAGTGAATAGTAAACTAACGGCGAATTTTTTAAAATTTACACATTAAATTGAATTATATTGATTAAACAAAAACACAATTAAATAAACACATAAAATAGTACAAAAAATTAACGGAAACAAATAGAAAAAAATAAGATATTACGAAATTATATTGTTAATATCTATCGTGCGTTTATAATTAGTTACGATTATTAAAAACTGTTACTGGTAATTTGTCTTCACAAAAGATTTTTCGTATAATTTTAACCGTTTTATTTATTAGGTCACTTGTCCGTTAAATTGCAAGTCCTATAATTTGAAATCCACTAAATCGAGCATTGACTGTACTCTTTACTGCTCATAATTTTGTCTCTGCGGGGTGAATTGGAGAGTAATCATTTTCATGCAGCTAACTTATTACAGACTAAGAAGAGCAGTTTTTAATAAGTGAGTATTTCCTGTTCTCTCATATGCAGCCCAAAAATGGTCTTTTACAATCTGTAAGGTTAAACGGTGTTTCTCGCGCGGCCGAGCCTAGCTGCTACTAATCTAGCTAAAAACATCGTCCGCTTTGGTGAATATACACTCACTACATAAACTCAAAATTGAAAATAACATTTCATGAAAGATAGATAGATATAGGCTATATGTAAAACTACCATTTAAATTTTAAGTTTTTAAAATAAATTGTTCAGATAATGGATAATTTACACGTCTATAATTAATGTAATGTGTACAATGTTTGTAGAAATGTACGATAATGATCCTGTACTGCTACCCACTCCATCGCGGTGTTCTCAAGGTCAGAGCTACCATTAAAACTGAAGAACTCTACAAAAGGTATGATGGAGAGCCTGGCCAAAACCCTAAAATCGATGGAAAGACTGATGCTAAATACTAAATTAAAAGGCCGAATAAAAAATGAAAATATTCGGCAGAGGACTGGATTAGTGGACTTGAAACAACAAGAGGCATCACTGAAAGGACGGTGGGCTGGGTGTACAATGAGACAGACGGATGATCGATGGAACAAGGTGGTTTAGCAATGGAGGTCCTGGCTAGGAAAGAGGAATAGAGGTCGTCCACAAACACGGTGGAGAGATGACTTAAAATTGGTGGTCCGATAATTGGGGGGAAAAAGGCGCAGAGCAGTGAATTGGGGAGGCAAACAGGTAAGGCCTATATCCAACACTGGATGATGATGGGCTGATATTATAATACATTAGGCTGCTGTAGTAACCATGAATACTAATGTTCATTATGTTAAAATTGTTTAGTCTGCCATTGTGTCAGTACATTACAGTGATATATTTCACCACATAGTGTCTTGGTAAACGATTTTTTGGTTGTAGGTCACCGATGTAAAGAATACGAGGCAGTCTGTTCTAAATTTTCGCTAGAGATCTTTCAGAAAACATTTACTTCTTTTCAAAAATGTCTCAACTCACTTTCAAATCACGTCAGTGTTATTAAAAAGTTGATTGCGGGTATTTTTAGTTTTGCAAAATTTTAACGGAAATCTAAACTTTTAAAAGATATTTTTAAATGAAAAACACATCATAATGGTTATAATCATAAATGACTTACCTCTTCATCAACTTTAGTCGTTGTCAAACAAAAATGCTACTAGTTTGGCCAAGGTCAACCAATTCCTCCAACTTTCTGCCTCGCATTCTTTGCATTGGCGACTAATAGTAGTATAAAAGGTTATAGCATCCCCTTGCCGTACTATGCGTACTGCATATAAAATCTTCATATTTTACAGAGGCAAAGTAATCAGCGGTGTATGATAGCGGTGTAGGGTAATTACAATCGATTCATTACACACGAAACTTTGTTACATTTTTAGATCACGCTGATGTTCTAAAATCTAATTTAATATTTTTAAGGGATGACTGTGATTAGCGAAACGCTACAAGTAAAGAGAAACAAGTAGCTAGCTGATTTACTGAAAACACTATCGGAGGCAAGACTACTATCGAAATACTATCGGAGGATATAAGTTTATTGTTTGTCATTATGTGGAAGTTTGTTATACTACGTGTACTGCATACTAAACGAGATCAAGCAGTTAAGATTACCGCTCACAAACGGTGCCCAACCATTCATGACCATATCTGGTATTGATTTCAGATAATTGGGGTCGTACTGAACAGGCAGTAAAATATTGGAGAAAATCGATGGGTTATTAAAATATGAAGGCAAAATGATAATACACTCAGTAAATTTAGCGTTTAAACATTTTGTAATAAAATTATAGAGCATGTTTGGTTGTCAGGGGATTGAATAAAGTTTAACATATTTAATTTCGACGTTAAAAGTTTTTTTACCTGACAGTTCAATATATTTTTTTGCTCTGCCGAGTGAATTTTCCGCTACGCAGCTGTAATTTCCAAAATCATTGTTTTGAACATTATGTATTGTAAGCATGTGCTTGTTCCCACGAGTATCCATTGAACGCCTGTTGGTTGGATCAAGTAAGAAACTGTCCTGATACCAGAGCATCTGAAAAAAGAACAAAAAACAAATTAATTAATTAATTCTATAACATGTACTACCATGGGAAAATTTTTTAAAACTCGGTAATTAAAAACTAATAAGTTTCATTTATGGTAAGAAGTATTCTAATTTCCTAAAATTTGAAATATTTATGCAAAAATAAAACATAAAAACAACTGTCAGTTAAAAAGGTTTTTAATTATAAATGTTCATATATAACAACATTAACGTTTTAAACTTTATTAATTAGTTTTACGTTATAAGTAGGTACTGACACTAATGGAGTTACGACTTAAAGTCACACCAACAGCATAGGTAAAAGCTAAGAGACAGTAGATTTTGAATTGTTATCACTTCCAGACTCTAGTTGGGAATCAAAACTTCAGTTTTGTAATTAACGGGCTAATCATTTAACCAGTGGTCATGAACTAAACTTGATCAAGGTTTGTTTAAAATTTTGATGAGACTGCCACGGTCCAGTCAAATTATTGCTGAGTTTTACCATGCCGACTATAAAAATTTAGATGTAGCAATCATGCTAAATCCTAATAATAATTGTTGATTTCGAAAAGGTTCGAGTAATAAAATGTACCAATAGGTTGAAACTTCTGTAAGAGCCCGTGTACAAAAGTTGAAGTTTTTGTAATTTGTAGCACAGCGCTGTCGGGAATTACTTTCAGAATTATCTGAGCTGTAAAATTATCCACAGAGCATCAGCTCTCTTCAGAATTATTTGGGTATATGTCGTGTTGAGATCACCAGTTGCTCTCAGCATGGATCTGATGCGGTCCGCCAGTTGGTCATCGCCAGTGATCAGTCGTGCTTGGCACGAAAAGTTATAATATGACACATAATAATATTTTGTCAATCAGGAACGAGTTCCTGTTTCACCTTATTTTATAATAGCTTTTATTAAGTTCAGCGATTGTATTTTTTCTATAATTAAGAAATTAATTTTATGCTGTCAATGATCAAATGCCTAAATGAAAATGAGTGAGGTCTTAAATATTCGGAATTTGTATTAAACGTTATAAATTTGTATTAAACATATCATAACAAGTTAATAAATTTAAAAAGTTATTTACTTATCCAACTAAAAACGTTTATAAAATGAGGCAGCACTATTTTACTAGCTAGTAAAATTTTTATAAGTTTTCCTCTATACTTCTGACAAGGATTAGTTTAAGTAATTACATGAAAATCATGATCCACTTGAATTGATTTTTGTACCGTTCTTCTTATTCACAGTAACTATATTGTTTGTGAAACAAAATGTGTAGTAAAATCTGTTTTGTTTTATCTGTTTGTAACTACTAAACATAACAAAATATTTGACGGAAAATTTTATTGGTTAGAAAAGGTTTTTGACAAATTAGCAGTACCAGATATAAAAATCAAACGCAGGGTGGTCTCAAAGAACGTTTTAAGAGTTAGGATGTGGCTGTTATAATCAAAAGAACAAGTAAAAGTTGTAGGGTACCAATATAATGTCCAAAAACGCTTAGTTTACTGATTATTTGCCATTTTGTTTTTGTAACATAAAATTTATTTCAAGAGAGAACTGACAATAAACAAACTTCTGCCCATAACAGACAGGTGGAGAGTCAAATTATTTACTCTCAATCTGTTCGTTGCTGGTCTAAAATAAATAGTTCTGTTTCTTATCACGTGGTCAGCCAATTAAATGACTGAATCATTTAAGAAAAGAAGAGGTAGAAGAAGTGTAAATGACACTAGTCAGAGCTATCTCCTCTGAAAGTAATAAATTTCATTATACTCCCAGATCCTGAAGTGAATGAAGTTAACAAATAGAACTTAGGCTCAGCGAGAGGTTTACTATTTAAACATTATTATGGACCTAATTGGTCAATCATTTTAAATTGGTGACCTAATAGACTTTTAAATCGTTAAAATATCTTTGCAGCCACTGATTCATTATAATTTAATGTTATTATAATAAAAAATGTTCTACGTTTTATGGCAAAGCAAATGACACCTCATTTATTCTAATCCGTATAAAAAATACAATATTACGGCAAAAACTCTTGGAATAAGTCACTATAAATTCACTACACGTTAATTTCATCCTTTTTGAACGAAACTCAAGAATTTAAACCATAAAATTTTTATTTATGATTTTATTAAAAATGTAGTGTCATTTTCGTTGCCGTAAAACTTTAAATATTTTTGACAACAACGAGAAATTAAAGTGCACAAGTAGCTCATGTTCTTCCTTTCTTTTACGTCAGTTTTTGAAGTTTTGAAGTACTTTTTGAGACCAATCTGTATAAAGATCTATAACAGTTGTGTCGCTCAGTAAAACGTAGGCTAAAATATTTTGAAGCTATGACGAAATGCGATGAGTATAAATTAAGTTAATTATCTTTATTAACTTTCCATATATTATGCGGATTTGTTAATGCTTAATGTTTCATTACAATTCACATATCATCGTGGGGATTACTGTAAAAAATAGAGGATTGGTAAACTAGAGTATAAGATGGTGAAATATTTTAAAGGTTTGTTTTAGAAAAAATAAATTTCCGTGAAATTGGCTGAAGATAAAAATAACATAAAAATAAATTCAGGGATAAAACTAAAAAAGAAAGGACGATCAAAGTCCTATAACGAGACAATTCATCCTGGAGCTTTTTCCAGTGTTAAGAGTATTATACTGATTGTGCCGTAACTTCCACTTATATTTTTATACTTCACGAGGCTCAACGGAGATCATTAGGTTAATGCGAAAGCGGCTGAATTTTATTCATAAAACATAATATGATAAAGGAGAAATTGTATCGCAATTACGAAAATTTCTATTTAATCCTTAAGAATCACAATATAATAATGATCAACGCAGTTTTCTAATTCTACTTATAATGGAATGTTTAATAGCCCTACATTATTGAAAGATTTTTTAATTGTAACAAAGAATTTAGCAAAACGGTTTTCATTACAAATTATGAAATAAAGATATTAGACCATCAGTCATTCACTGTGGCACTAAAATTTCGTAGAGCAAGTACACAAAACGACAGAGAGTTTACCGTTCTATTGAAATTTGGGGGATATGAAAACGTTTAGGTGAAATCTGTTTATTATAAGGGCATCTGAAATTGCTACGTGTGAAGATTACTAACGGACAAATTGGGATAAAGATAGCAAGTTTTGTTAATTGTTCAATAGAATTTAGTGACGGTTCTACTTACAGAATGGGATTAGGATTGTAAGCCCATAATCCACAGATGCTGTGAATTGTATGCATGGTTATACTATCCATGTAGTTTACACTATGTGTTGAATAGAAACACTGCAGGCTAAACATTAAATCTATCACATTGTGCGAAATAGCTAAATGTGCAAGTCAGTGATATGTAGGCCTAACGTACGCAAACAAAGATCTCTCATAACCTTTGATATGTATTCGGTGACACATAAATTCTATAACAGACCAGTAAATATTTTCCTCTTGCATAAGGGAAAAATTCAGTTTTTAGGAAATATAATTCTAAGCTAATCTGATAAAATTAAATTTCATAATTTGTTGCTTGTTTTTCGCAATTAAAACAACACAATTATGAGAATACCAAAGAAAGTATCGTATGAGCACAATAAATTCTATAAATTAATAGTCTACAATTTTAAACGAATATTTTTCGGTTACAAATAAACACTAGGTTAAAAGTAAAACAATAAATTAATAATATTAAAAATAACAACGTACATTTTTATAACGAAATACTACAGTTTACAGTCTTTTAAAGTGATGAAAATATTATGATTATTTTTCTCGTTATTTACATTAAGAAATTTTATAGAAGAAGCCTAAAGAAGAATAAACTCAGGTAATGCTGTATATGAAAGAAATTTTAATTAAAATGTTGTTAGAACTGTTTTTAAGATAATTAATTGGAAGTTTGTATTCTTCACTGGAGTAAAGTTATCTTAATTTTGTGGCTGCATAGATAATTCCAAAAACCTATCTGAAGTTGGTTGAGGAAACCTTATTTTTAAACTCTAGCCATTCGGTCAAGTAGTTTTTAATTTTATTTGGAACAAACACACCCACAAACACAAAAACAAAACGAAAAACGCACAATCAAATAAACATTTATACACACACTATTATATATTTTTAAAACCGCTTTCTTGACTTCAAGGGGTCATGAATAGAATAGGGTAGTTGAAATCCGGGTATCAAACGTATTACTCCATCACAATTCTTTCTCACTCTTTACTTAAATATAGCGGTAAAGTCTCTTTCCATTTTACTCGTAGATAGACGATACTTTAGATATTAAGAAATACTTTAGCAAAAAAGTAAAACTCTACTTATTCTAATACAGTCAGTTATAACAATTCCGGAATTTGAATATTTGCAATGAGAGACTTCTCTATCTTCTACATAACATAAAAAGAGATGTACTTTTGCTTTCAAGTTTGCAAGCTTAATATCTTCTTACTCATTAATATTGTAGTGAAAACCATTTAGTAAAATAATGGTTGTGAGATCCAGTTCTAAAGTGCAAGGCTACTTACTACTACAAAACTTGTTCAAGATATTAATTATACTACAACAAATAGGACAAGCTGTAAGAAAATGCAAATTTCTCAGTGAGTAGGTATTACAAATTGTATAATAATGTTGTTATTTTTTTTAGAAAACTAATGTTTAGTATGTTTTGCAGTTTATATTTGAACCGTGTGTATGGCTGGTACTTACTAATTGCTCAACTTAACATCAGAACTCGCGATTGTTAAGGGCGGGTTTATTCCTTCAGGGTCTAAGACAGAACTAAGTATTTATGCAAATACACTTTGCAGCATTGCTTTGGCCAAGTTCTCTTGGGTTTATACTAGTTGTAAGTCTTCACTTCTATACATGGAAACTGAGTTATAGCCTGGGGATATTTTATAGTCCGCTAAGTTACTCTGTGAAATATTACTTTATTAGTCCCATCGACAAAATAATATAATATGTAGATAAGTCGATTGAATATTATTACATTAATGGAGTTGAAGAAAATACCTATTGAAAACATTTATTTTAAAACTAATATTCAGTTTTGTTTCTTATTTGTTTGTAAGACACAAAACTGGAGCACTGTGCGAAACTTTTTATATTCTCTTCGTTTTCACTATAATTTTCCCAAAATGAATTGTTTCGTTTTTAATCCCTAATGTGTGTACGTTGAAATCTGTTCAATTTAAGAACATTAAGAAACCCCCATGACCCAATGAGATGAGGATGATGTATATTTTATTAGTAATTATAACTGTAGTAATTAATGTAAGTAATTCTGTTGTTAATAAAATTAAAAGTTATAATTTTAGAAGAAATTTCTGTTATTCACAAACAACCAGATGCCGAAAGAGCCAAGAATAAACGTCGCAATATTTCATTATAATTTTTTTAATTATAATTAATTTAGTTAGATCTACTACGCAATATTAATTTGGTTTCGGTCAACACTAGAATTAGTAAGATTGTTTCCTATAGTCAATCCTTCAATAAATTATAAAACCTTTTTATAAATGATTCGCAGTTTCCTAATTACCTAAAGAGCTGGAATTCACCTCATCTGTTGTTTACGAGTTACAAATGAATACAATTAAAGAATTTGAATTTCGGCAACTTTTGTCTACGGAGTAAAATAAGGATGACCCCACGAAAGTATTATTTTTATACCTTTCCGAAGAACTGTTTTCTAAAATTGGCACGCAGTCTGAGATACTGAGAAAAATTAAAGCAAGAAAGAATTTTGATCATTAGCTTTTGAGGACAAGAAAGAAAGTGAATACTTTAAAGAAATAAGTGTTCTCTTTACCTTTTTAGATAGCTGTAATTTAGAAAATTGGCATATCTATTTTTTAAATGTTACTTAGAAAAGTAAAGTGTTTAAACCGGGATGAAAATTGTTTCATTTTTAATGGACCCCTCCAAGGCTAACAATTACGCCGGTACGACGCACAAATATAAAAGCAATTAGTTTTTATATTTATAACCATGAATAAATATGTTGTGTACACTACATTTTAGAAAATTGGTTATAACTATCTTCTTCAAATTATATAAATACAATACTATAACATTGCAAACAATGTTTATTTATTCAGTTTTAAAACCAGTACGTTTTTGTATTGCTGAGGTCAAATATTACTGCAAAAAAATGTCCTTACTACAACGTACTATTTTGTACCAGAGAAAATATATTGAGTACAATATACTAAGCACAATATATTTTCTTCCATTGTATACAGTGCAGCAGAATGAACGATATATGCAGGTACCGGACGAGTTATTGCAATAATTTTCAATCGCATTCATATACAAATGTATAGTATTTAAATAAATATAACTCGTTCCTCTACTAAGAGACGTTTGTGCTTTTGAGACCGTTTAGAACATTGTTATTGGTTTACTCCATTCCATGTACAGCAATAAATCGTTCTATAATAAAATAATCGTGAAGAAAAGAATGAAACTCAAAACGAGATTATTACTGTTATTTTTCCGGGAAAAAATGGCTTATTCTTTAGCCTTTCTATCTATACTGTAGAGTGTACTTTAACAGATCTTCATATTTCATGATTTAAAAAGACAAAAGCCTTGGTCTATGGAAGTTCGGAAGAGGGGTGGGCACTTATGATGGTACAGAATTAAAGCGTGTAACTTTTTTCAGCATTCCGTATACATTGGCTAATATTACGCGGGGGAACTAAAATATTATTAATTATTGTATTCTGCTTTTTAATTGTTTCGTATTTCTTCTTGGATTTTAATTTCGGGCATAAAATTAATTTTAACCTAAGTATTTGTGTTTTTTAGTGGTAGTTATGATTTTTTAGGGTTTACATCTGGTTGTTTTGTGCATTAATACTAATACAGATTATGAAGATTATACTATGAAAATGAGTGATGAAATAATTACAGACCTAACCGGGAATCAAGACCAGGACGCCTGGCGTCGAAGGCAGTTGCGCTGATCACTAAAACACAGTCCGTAATTTTGAAATAAATTATATCAGTAATAAGCTGATAATGTTTTCAATCAGTCTTTTATCGTCTCGAAAGGTTGCTGAATGATAGTGGTCATTTCTGTCAACATAAATGCTTATTCTTCTACTTGAGAGCACTTGGTTTTCTGCCTATGTCGAGTTTAGCGTTTTATTTCTCTTGGAGTAGTCAAAACATTGTTAATAATTCGATCCGGCTGAAACTTGAAAACTAAAGTTTTCTCGACAATCAATTTTAAAATTTTTTTTTAGATTTTTAAGATTCGGTATATAAACTCTAAAGGAGGATGATACTGTGTATGATAAAAATAAAAAAAACTGCCAAAATTATTATGAATAACTTCTCAAATTCGCTACATTTGATGAGCATATTGGAAAGTCTTCTCTGGGAAAATGATTAGCTATGGTCCTTCGAAAAATCTTCTTTTTCAAAATTACTCTCTAGAGGTGTGTTCTCTAAAAGAGTATAACATAAATTAAATAAAATAAATATGTTTTTTTTCTTTGGTAGAGTAAAATGATTATTAGTTGGCAGGTCAGAGGGAAGGACTGCCAACTGAATCGCTGTCTACTCAAACTCACAACACAAAGTTCAGGTTTTAGATTCCTTCGGTTTTATATGTGTGCGCCAGCATGCGCTTGCGTACGTGAATGCAGTCAACTCTTCTCCAAACGTCCAATAACAATAAAAATTTTATTTCTAACAATTTTTTTACAAATAATTTTTTACATAAAAAAGCATAATGATATCATTAATATAATTTAAACATAAATAAAGAAATATATACGCCTTTAATTAATACTTGTACGAGTAATCTATGTAGGCCTATGTGCACATACCATGGTTTTTGTAACATGCTTATTAACGAAATTTACTATTTTCTGTCAAAACAACATTAAATTCGGTTCATTGAACGACGAAGTTTCACTTTGTAGACTATATTAACCATTAAATTTATAAGTGTGTCGAAGAAGAAACGTCTGAGACTTTATTTTACAAAATTTTGTAGTACAATAATACCGCATTAAAATTAGTAAAGAAACAATATCAGTTAAATAAAATAATAATTGAAGAGGGTACAAGCTCAGTTCTGTACTATCTATCTATTAATGTTGCTCAATTTCTAAAAAGTTTAAATTAAAGGGAATCGACGAAACGAGCGGTTTCTATGAATATTTATACATAATAGTATATCCGTTAGTATTGCTTACCATTTCTTCACTTAAATTAATTTCTCTAACTAAATTTACTAGCGATAGTATTACAGCGGTTTAAATTATTTTTATTAAAACTAAAATAATTTAAAATATTTGAATTTCCAATGAAGTCTGCCTGCAGAATAATAATTATAATCATAACTACATTCGTGGTATTCATTTTGTCTGCTTGCTTAAACACTTGGATTTCATTTTATATTTTATTTAACTCTATAGAAATATCTTTAAGACTCATTTCAACGGAATTAAATGTTCTCATTCTGTGCATTTCCCCTTGCATTCTGTATTTTGAGTTTATTACTGATATAAAATTTAAATCATTTGAAACAGTTTGATGGCTTAAGATGAATAATTATTTAAAGACATTTGATTAAATTCTTAATAATTTTAAGTTTTATTAATTTTATTTAAAGATTAATTATTCGACTGAACGTTTTAATTAAATCCGTAATCTTTTGTTTAAGGTTAATTGGTTATAATTTCTTATTAAAATTCCATTAAATGCTCAAGGTTACCTTCGCTAGAAAATGTCGTTTGGAGCTAAAATGATTTTTCTTTACTACTCCATTGAAATAAAACAGTGTAATGTACAGGAATATAAAGGCCCATTTTTTGTAAAACAGCTTAGTACTTATTTGTAATCAGTTAAATAAATAAAATTTATTGACACGAAAAAATTTACATTACAAATATGACAAGTATCAATGTTAAAGATAGGAAATGGGAAGCGTATACTACAGGACAGGGCGCAAAAAAGAGACTGACTGTCTTCGAGTCATGAAGGAAGACTGTGCGAAAATCTGATCAGGACAGGCAAAACAAAGTCTACTGAAACAAATTAAACAAGACTACAAATTAAGCAAGAAATGAAAGTAGTTTGAAAGCTGAAAAATGGTGTTAAAACTCAAGAATTAAACAGTTTCGTTCATACAGTTCACAGGCTTGTTTTCGTACATGCAGTCCTGAATTCCAAATTAATTAATTATGTTATAGAAAATGAAAAATAGCCATATAATTATACTTATCACGTAACTGAATTTAAAACATCGTTTCATAATCAATTATTTACTCGTATTCAAAATATGAGTACGATATATTTACTATTTGTACAACGAAAGTAAAAAGGTGCCTATACATGAAGACTACACAAAAATATGACTATTGGCCTACGTAGTGTACAATACGTGAGGTTAAATGGTGTCGATCGCGCAGTCGAGCCTAGCTGCTACTATACGTCTTGAAGTCACGAGATTGCTTTTTGCGTATGGATGGGCTGTGAGGAAAGAAGTGAAAATTTGACAGTGCTGCCAATCTCAACAGTGAGACACTACTCTTACATTTAACTGCCGTGCAGTTTCTACATACATTTTGTAAGTTGTTGTTTATTGCGAGAAAATGTTTTCTTCATAAACCTTATAAGAAATAAATGTAACCTGTAATGTTGCCTATAGCTTAATTACACGACTAGAAATGTTTGATTTACTGTAATTACCAGCTAACTTATTCTATTGGAACAAAATTTTCTACGAATAAATCGCCTAGTTTACTATCGCTGTCACCAGTGTCTTCACTATTAGTCTCACTAGTATCTATTTAAACTTTTAATTTTTTTCCCCGTGTCAACAAAACTGTTGAAGAATAACTTCTTTACGTCTTTAATTTACTTCTTTATTTTACAAAATGTGGAAAGAGAAACATCACAGTAGTTAGCTACTCGTTCATGGCTTTTGCTAAGTGGCAGGGAAAGGCATTTTTGTTTAGCTTCCACTTCAGAGCATTTTATTATTAATGCCGGCGTATAAGATTGCACTTGTATATGCGACCCGCTGAACGTGTGTACTATTGTGCCTAAAAACAACAATTAAAGGAAACAGCTGATATAAATTTAGATAGTTACTATTGACAGTGTGACGACGTGTAAAAATTCAGCTGTCAGCATAACTATACTAATACTAAGTTATCCGAAAGCATGACTATTGCACCGCGTACCTCACCTGGTCATCTCTATCTCTCTCCAGCAGAAATGCAATCTAATACGCCGACATTTATACACTGCATTTAAGATTTCGTTTTGCACTGTGAATAGTCTGCCCACGTTTTCGAGAAACTAACATTTCTCTTTACGATAACAAACAGTTATATTGGTACAGTTAACCTACAAAAGGTTCCGCGATATACTGTATATGCTCTGGGTATAGTATAAGTTGTTCTGTTTTTTGTACTAAAATTAAACCAGTCGCACATACGCACTGATGCTTTTTACCCCTTTACTCCTTGCCGCAAACTAAGGCAAACTCATGACTCAAGTAACTGTAGTCTAGATAAAAACATCGTCCGCGTGGGTGAATATACACTCACTACGTAAATTTGAAATTGAAAATAACATTTCACGTAAGATAGGTATAGGCTATAGATAAAACTACCATTTAAATGTAGTAACCAATTACACAACGACTTCTCAACGGAATGATTTATTTTTGTTGTGACTAATGTGTACACGATGTTTGTAGAAATGTACAATAATGACGCCGCACTGCTCAGCGAGAACAGAATAAAGATCTTTATTATCAGAATCTTTATTCTGTTCTCGCTGGCACTGCTACGCACTCCATCTTTCGTTCTCAAGGTCAGAGCTACCATTTAAACTCAAGTACTGTACATGCATAAAATTAGTCTACGCACACTGTTCGTTCGCACCCTCTTTTGTACTCTCAATACAGAGTTTTGACATTGGATCGAAGTCATCTTTCTCACCCTTATCGTAACAAATTCCGTTTCATAATTCTTGTTTACGTTTTATAACATAATTTTTTATTTGTTCCTGTTACTTAAAATAATTACAAATAAGATTATAATATTCTATTTACTCACATGCAAAATTTACTTATGTGATAATGATACTATTTTTGCAAAATAGTTGTACCGTGACGGATAAAGCAGAACGAATCAACTGATAAGCGAGAAACAGATCAACGGGACTTAATTGTACTAATTTGTATTCACTTATTTTTCTTCTTTATCAGCTTATCATCATCCAGTATGATAGTAGGCCATACCTGTCTGCCTCCGCAATGCCCTGCTCTGCGCCATTCTTGCCCAGTCAAATTCGGCCACCAGCTTTAAGTCGTCTCTCCACCGTGTTTGTGGACAACCTCAACTTCTCTTTTCCAGCCAGGATTTCCACTGCTAAATCCCTCTTTGTTCCATCGAACAAATCCCATTCAGGCACGGCATATTTTCATACGTTACAAAAAAATCATTTCATCTGTCACCGTCTGCATTAGCAGTATTTGCAGAACAGTCGGACGTTAAACCAAAAAAAAAAAAAAAAAAAAAAAATCCATCGATCAACCGTCTGCCGCATTGTACTATGTTCAGACCATCACCATTTTAGTGATACTACGAGCTGTTTTACTTCTACTAATTAATTTTCTGGGAAATATTCACATTACTTACTTGATCTTTGTGTTTTCGTCAGGATCTCCCGCATGCCTCTTGTAAAGGACCACGTCGTACAAATTATAAAAGAACGGGACGTATATTTTAATTAAAAACGGCACTTCTTAGACTTATTTTTATTCCTAATGTGTGTTCTTTGCAATCTGTTCAATTCAGAATAATAAGCAACCTCATGACCCAATGATATGAAGATGATGTGCATGACGTATATGACGTGTAATCTTGTACAGACCGAGGCCGACAATTATTCCTGAGAGAGTATCGTCAATTGAAGCCCAACCATCAAATTATACCGGTAACCACAATCTAGTATTCAAATCCATTTAAAAGTAACTACCTTTACTAGGATTTAAACCATGGAACCTTCGACTCCGAAAATCAGCTGTTTAATAGTTGACTCGCGGGGAGTTCTTAGTCTTAAAGGGATTTTATTATTTTTCAGTATTTTACTTTCCCTTCCAAAAGCACACCCCACTGATTTCTTACGCCTTTATATTCTTTAAGTGTCTTTCTGAAATAGAAATTATATCGTATCATACGTCAAATGAAAATTGAAAAATGCCAAACAGTAATTACTTACATGAATTTTTGTATTTTTGGTATTGGAAAAGCGCCTTAATGAAATTGATTATTAGTAAGTTAAATTAAATTAAATACGTGATTATATTAGCTTCTTTAATTAAGTAAAAAAATCTAAGTATTTTACTGTTGGGAGAAGAACTTGATGTTGATAGTATTGATTACATAGGCTTACGTCTCTGTAATCAACATAGTAACTTTATGGGGTGTTTTATGGTGTAATGAAAGTTTAGAATGTATTTATTACGGTTTGTAAATTGAATGTAAGTATTAATTACTCACGAAGTACCCATTATTAAGCCCACTCACTTCCTAATTGCTCATCAAGTATTTGTCGAGCCGTATATTTGTAATAACCCAGTTTTGATGGGAGAACGGTAAGGAATGTGTTCCTTCTCGGAAACTCGTTAGGTCTTGTATTTAAAGGAACAATAGGCCAACGATTATTTCCTTATTAGAACTTTCAAATTACGTACGACTTTTATGACTTCACGATGCTTTATTTTAACTTTCGGGAAGAAACCATACATGCATTTATTAACTTTCTCCACTAAATGACTAGTAATAAGCAAAGTTATTCTATAACGTACGTTGTTTTATTAGTTATGATAACAGAGATGATAGATAACAAAGACGAAATCTGGAAATTTATGCAACTTTCTATACTACATTTCCTAATTTAAGAAAAAAATGAGGCCTGTCCGTGGTGTAGTGGTCAGCAAAACTAGCATCTACACCAAGGTCCCGAATTTGATTCCCAGCCAGCTATTTTTCATTACTCATTTTCATCTATCATACGTTTCACCGTCTGCAATGGCAGTAAAACAGTTAGACGTAAAACCAAAAAAAAACAAGAAAAAACGAAAAGATCCACCGGTTTTTTATCACTATGAATTCTGATGAATTAATACTTGTCGGCTTTTTTTAGAAATTTTCAACTAAAATAAATAAACAACGAGGCCGTCTCCTTAGCGTAGGTGTTAATGTGCTAAAATAAAAATCAGAAGGTCATGGTTACAAATCCCGGTTAGAGTTTGGAAATTTTCACCAGTTGTAATGCTTTAGCCCACCTTAACTAACTTATAACCTACAGTAGTTGCTAATGACAAAAATTTTACTGCTATTTTGAAACAAAGAAAACCGCTTCCGTGGCTCAGTGGTTAGATCACTAGACTACGGTTACGAAGCTGTGCTTATAAAAGTGAGTAGTATTAGTTATGTTTAATGAAAATCTACAAAAATGCAGAATCTAAAGAAAATGCAGATCTACATTTTTGCTGTTAAGAAGAATGTAAACTGCCGTAAATAGTTGATTTTAGAAATATTTTTAATAAAACTAAATTGAAATAACCTTACTTGGTTCAGTAGTAATTTAAGAATTTCACTGGTAAGCTGAAGGTCCTGGTTAGGTTCAGTCGAATCAAATCCCGAAGGTTCAATATCCAACCAAGCTCGGAAATACTTTTTCATTACTACAGAAAAATCTACAATATGTTTGTTCTCTATGAAACAATAAATTGATACAATGACTGAATTAGTGATAGACCTAATTGGTATAGGCCTATGTGTATTGAATGGAGGATTGAACCATGAAAGCAACTCTTATGGATGATAGTATTACTTATGTTTGTTCATCTTCAAAAGTCTGTTAGATGTTTTCTTTGTAATCTTCTGAGTGTTTCTGTATTACTGCCAAAATGTTGGGTGTGACTTTTTGATTTCGTGTGGTATGTCGTGGAGAATTTTAATGTCTCGTCTTTTATTGTTAATATGTTTAAACATATTAAACATAAAAAGGTTTTTATGGAAATATTATCTGTGTGGATAATATTTTTAGAGATAGGCTACAACATGTTGATTGTGTAAGTGTTCTGAGAATTTTAAATTGATATCTTCGAATGATCTTTTCGTTTAAATTTTGTTTGTTCCCCAAAGTTGAATTCCATAAGTCTATATATGAGCTTCAAAATGACTTTTGTACAGGAATTTGTTAGAAAGTGAAAAATTTAACAAACAATTCAATGCTATACCATGAACTTATGCTATAGCTGATGGACTGGTTATTAGTGAAAACATATATAAGGAGAAAAAGTGGCTTTAAGAATAAACAATTAAATTTACCATTTTACAAAATTAATTTCTAAATAAACTTAAAAATTCTCTAATACGTGTGATTTAAATTACTATTTCAAATTATTCGCATAATAATCTAAAATAAAGATCGTTATTATGTCAATTTAACGACATATGATTGAGTTTGAAAGCATTTAGACGGGAAACATTTGAGAAAAGAATTTTGTCACTGGAGTCACCAAAAGGTAGATATATGATGTTCGAATGTTAACATTACCAAGTGTGTTTAGGTCGAGAGCTGCATTACTCAAGAGACAAGAACAAGAAGTAGAAACAAAATTCAAGCCGAACGTGTTTATTCTAGTTTGTTTGGTGTCGCTACACAAAATTTTGTCTGCAAAATGTTAGAAAAACAAATATATTCGTAATGTATACAACAGCTGATAATGTAAATTGTACAACTTAAATCTAGGAAATATTAGAGAGAAAAAAGGTATACTTGACTTTAACTGAAAATAAAAAAAGCTTACTTATCCCTTGTTGTTGATTAGGTCATCAGCCGAAAGGCTAGTTTGAACCTCTAGAGGCTTTACTAAGTAAAACGAGGAGTGAGGTGATTTACAATAATTTCCTTTCTCACGGAGTGAGAAAAGTGCTTTTCAGCGTGCTGGGCCCTCCGAAAAGCATCTCCTTTCCACCCTGCAAATGACACCTTCACTTCATTCACCACAGGGTCTGGCTGTATAATGAAATTCATTAGTCTTAGAGGAGACAACTGTGACTAGAGTCTTTTACACCTCTATCTTTCCTGCTCTTTAATGCTTCAGTCATATAATTGGCTGATCATGTGATAAGAAACATAACTATTTTTTGTAGCCCTAGAACTAGCAGATCAAGTGTA
Source organism: Catonia carolina (assembly GCA_035578175.1). Taxonomy (NCBI): domain Eukaryota; kingdom Metazoa; phylum Arthropoda; class Insecta; order Hemiptera; family Achilidae; genus Catonia; species Catonia carolina. Next base: position 92,868,219 of record JAQMRL010000002.1, read on the forward strand.
AATAATTTAAGACTCCACCTGCCTGTTACTTATCCCTTATGTTTAAGGAAAAATTGACTATTCTTCGCCTTTCCGTTCTCGTCACTTCCAAACAAAAGTTTCTACCTTTTCTTCTTGAAACCTCGTAGCTGAATTCCAAACTGAAATTACCTTAACTACACCCTCCCAAAACTTCTGATTGACCAGCCTTCAGCCCCACCAACCGTTCAAACAACCTGGAGGGCCAAGAAGGAAAACCACCCCAACGATCGACTGAAAATCGGCAAGAGAAATAAAGACCCGAAAACAAAGAGGGGAACATACCCACCTAAAGAATACTATTACCCCATTCAGGTGATTGACAAGCTATTTTGACGGCTATATTTACAAGTTATTGGCTAATTATTATGCTAATAAAATAAATTCTGTGTATTTTTTGCTTATACCCGTTGGTTTTTATCTTAATTCTGGAAATTATAGTAATTGTGAATTACCATAATTTCTATTGTTCAGCTATTTGTATACCTGACAACGGTATATTGCTAAACAGATAAAATTACTTAATAGAATATAATTGTATTATGTGAACAAATTTTCAATGACTTAACGATACAAATGAATGAAATAGTACTATTATAATTCTTTACATTAAAAGTCACTTTTTGACTTTTTTCTGTGATTTGGCAGTCGATATGTTTTCGTGTTAAGAACAATAATATTTAATTCTGATGTTTCATTGTTGTAAAAGTTTTATCAGGAAGTTTATTTATAATACAACGTGTCTAATTCTTTATTATTTGATGCGTGTTATTGAAGAACAGAACTTAAAAGGGTTCAGTTGAAGGGCTGAGGTTGAACACTGCAATATGCCAGCCGACCCAGCAGACATTAAAGGAGGCGTGACAGTGCAGGCCAGTCAGTGAAAGAGCATCAGGTGGTTGCGTGGTATAACTTGCCCACCTAAAGCTTCTACATTTAAATTGGCTTCAAGCTTGTTGGTTTCACGTAACATGTTTTGTTGCAGTAAATGTTGTTCCGTTTCCCGAGGGAAAGAATATTTCGTGATTGTGTTTTTGTTTTAATAAAAGTACTAAATTAAGTTTTACACATTTATTATTAAAATAACAAATTCAATAGAATTGTAGTTTTATGAGCGGACAACGTCGGCTTATAAAACGTGGCAGGTTAGATATAACTTATTCATAACTTTTTACTACGACTTTTATCATAAATTTTATAATCTTATATAATCCTGAGCGTAGAAACAAAAATTTATTTCGTTTTAATGATGTAAGCATTAAAACAACTTTATAAAAGAACAGTTAAAAATTTGATGTTGTTTTGTAACAACCTAGTAACATAATATAGCCTAAATAGTTCATGGAAACATATTTACTATAAACTAACGAGTATATTTGATGAGTATTCATAAAACAAAATTTTTTATATTAGCCTACTAGGGTTCTTTTAGACGAAAATATTTTAAAATCTGGGTTAACCAAAATAATTAATTGTAACAGAAACAACTTTAAAAAACAGAATTAAATAAATTTTATAGAATAATTTTTTTATTTCTAGTTTTATTATTTTAGAGTAAAAATTTTGTTAAATAACTTTCCGCAGTGGGTATTATTACTACTGAATAAACAAGTACGATGATACAATTACGTTGCATTAATTCGTTTGGATAAAACAGCTGTTATATTTGTACATAATTGCATGTTTTATTATTTTATATTTTTGGAAAATTAATATTTCTAATGTAGATTAATACTATATTAGTCAAATTTATCTTATTAAATTATTACAGTGTCTGTCCAATAATTAAAAACCCGTTTATACATATTTGGGTTTCAATTACAATATCACTTTAGAAAGAAATTAGGTAAGTTACAATCTTTGTCCAAAACTTTTTTTGACTTCAATTTTATTTATATTTACATCTGTTAATTTTTTTAAATGCACAATTAGTAAATGAGATGACAAATGTTCAGAAATGGCGTGAATGTGAATCGATTTCGGCGTGAAATTGTACAAGAAATGGTGTCATTAAAATAATGATAATGATGTATGAACTATAATGACGGACGATTTTTTTAAAACGATTTTAAACAGACATGGCAAGTTTTATGGTGGTTCGAGAAGATCCATATTCTACCTTCGTTTCAGTTGTCTGTTAACAGGGAGATCGTTAACTGAAAGAGACTGGACATTTTCGGATTTATGTGGTCAATTGTCTTTTTGTGCAATGAGTTGTATAATATAGGTATTTACAGTGTCTCGAAATGTTGATATTTGTCCAAATATAAAGATCAAAATAAATATACTAATCAATAAAATTATCAATCAATCAATCAAAAATAATATAAAATACAAATATAATATGTTTGTATAATATATAAATAATAATATAATAAAATAAAATAATAAATATAATTACATTAATATATTAATTTACATAATATATAAAATTAATCAGAAATATCAGTAAATAATTTAAAATGCATTTTCCCAATGCAAATATTAATTCTATAAAATAAATATTAATTCTATCCTACTTTCAATACATAAATGCAGTTCAACCTTGATGGTATTAATTAAAACTAATGTTGTTGTTTAGGTCAACAGCCGAAAGGCTGGTTTGAACCTCTTGAGGTTTTACTAAGTAAAACGAGGAGTGAGGTGGTTTACCATTGCCTTCCTCACTGAGTGGGAAAGTACGCTTATCAGCATGCCGGGCCCTCTGAAAAGCACATATTTTCCACTCTGTAAACGACACCCTCACTTCATTCACCACAGGGTCTGGCTGTACAATGAAATTCATTACTTTCAGAGGAGATAACTCTGATTAGTGTCTTTTACACCTCTACCTCTTCTGTTCTTAAATGATTTAGTCATTTAATTGGCTGACCATGTGATAAGAAACAGAACTATTTATTTTAGCCCTGCAACGAACAAATTGAGCGTAAATAATTTGACACTCTACCTGTCTGTTATGGGCAGAAAACTAATGGTATTAAATTATTGTTGATGAAATGCTTGTAAATTTTTGTTTCTGTGTTACATACTTGGTTCGACTATTCTTAACGCTTTTTTTCAAAACATCATCACAAATTTTATCTGAAGCCTTTATGTAAATAAACAGTTTTATTATGATTATACTATGTCTGGTGTTTGAAATTGAACAAATATCAAATTTCAAATTTTATAAAATTTATTATATAAATTAGTGCTTGATAAAATATATAAAACTGGTGCTTGAACCAAGACGTAAGTAAGGTCTTGCACCAACTTAATTTAAATTAAATAATCCATGAAAAATATATATTAGCATTCAGTGTAAATACCTCATTTAGACTTCATACATATCTTCCTCATCTCTTTGGGTCATGGGGTTGCTTTTTGTTCTTAAATTGAACAGACATCCATATTTCTTTTAAGGAAACGTCCATGGTAGCAAATTTTGACTGATTTACTAATTTTTTCCCAAGTATGTTAAAATAAAATAAAATAAATCAATATTTATTTTATTCAATTGTCTTTTTGTGCAATGAGTTTAAGGCTAAGAATAGTAATTTCTTCTTCTAAGGTATGGCATAAAAAAAAAAAAAAAAAAAATTGTGTTTCTGTTATGCAGTTCGTTAGCTGGTAGTATTACTGACTTGATTACAAAGTTAATGCGTGCAAGGATGCATTTCATTATTTCTACGTGGTTTATAGTACACGCAACGTATTGGCTATTTTAAATTTCTGTATCTGTATAATAGACCATTGACTGTATTATTATAGACAATGAATATATTTTTTTCACTTTGATTTTTATTCTGAAATCATACAATAAAGTATAACCATTCAAGACCCAACTAAACTTTTAAACAGTAATGATATTGTTTGATTGGCCAGGGCCTGTAAAATTATTATAAGTTCAAATCCACCGCACCTTAACCCAAAATAATTGCTAACGACCAAGATGTTGAAGCGAATTAAAATAAACTCTAATGAAAACTCCACTTAAAATAAAATATAAACTTAGCTAAATGAAAAAATATGTACTGTCTGATCTAGTTTAGATCTGAGGTTGTCACTAGTTTGTATGCCGTACGCTAAGATAAAATAGCTCAGATGTCACTTAATCATACATGCATGCCCAGCAGGGCTCTACGAGTGTTAAATATGTTTTGCTAAAAAATGTTTGTTTACGTTCAACTGTTTTACTTATTCAGCTAATACGTAGTACGGTGAAGGGTAAAAAATGAAAAATAAATAATGAATGATGAAAAATGTCAGACCTGATTGAGAATCGAACTGTAACCACTGGCACAGAAGCTAGTTGGATTGATCGCTAAACCATCCGTTAGTTATCGCGTGTATACAGAAGGTATTTGTGTGCCTTTAGTGAAGAGGAGAAGGAGGAAAATTAAAAAAAAAATCGCTAAAAAATTTGATTTTTCATAGAACTAGACTCCAAAAGGTCACTGAGGGTGGTCTTGGGTTTTACTAGGCAAAACAGATTGAGCAATATGGAATGCTGCTAACCGTTAAATATCGAGAAAACGCAAAAACTAACAAGTCATCTTAGAAGATGCAAGACTCTCGTCTACCAAAGAAAATCTCCAGTATCCACCATCTGGAAGGCATTTTTCGCGTCCAATTATGCGATAGATGGACCAAAACAATTGTTAAAGTGAGGAACGGATCTTTCGCTTAAAGCTTGTAGTAGGTGGTAGAGATAGATGACTATTGTTTTGTCAGTATTGATTTTGTTCATGACTTATAATTACGTTTTGTCTTCTGTCAAATACAGAGAAAATTTAGTGACGTTACATTGGTCGATAAAGTAGGCCTACTACTTTTGGTAATAAATTGCATTCGATAAGTTTAAAATGTCATTACTAGTTGGCAAACTAAATTCACCGCAGAAAATTTTAATAAACCACTAGTAATATCTCTTCTACAACGAAACAGAATTTTGTAGAAGTTAGTTTTGCAAAGTACGGGCGAGTGTACAGTAGTGTAATTAAAATGTTAGTACATACAGTTTGTGTTGACCTTTGTACATTGCAGCAACTCCAACTTATTTCAATATTGTTGTAACAGTAGTTTCATTATACTCTTTGTCCTTTTTGAAAACTTGTGTGTTAGGACCTGGCTTCATCCATTCAACTTAAGGATCATATTATTTAGTAATTACCTACGAATTCCCTGTAACCATATTTCTACTCTCCGTTATTATAACATTTACTGCTTTAGTTTCTCTTCGTTTCTATGTAATGTTTACCTCCATAAGTGTAATGAAATATTTTGCCCATTCATATATCAAGTAATTTTTTTCAAAATTCTAACTGCATTGTTTACAGATATTTTATTCCCCATTTTATGACTAAAAACAAAAACGTACCTCGTTATTCATGTGTCAAATCCTAATGATCTTGCTTTTTGTAAAAGCATCTAGGTTACGTCTAATTATTGAAAAGTTCACACAGTGAAACAAATATAATAATTGGCCTACTAATTTTAAATGACATCCTAAATATTTATCCAATTTATCCAATATTTTCCCAAAAACGGCTCCTACGATTTTTTTAAAAATTGCCTCATTTACTACATGTTTTTATACTCTACAAGATAAGGTAGGCGCCATATCACCTGAAATTCTAGGAGAGGCTGTTTTTACGTAAAAAAATTGTTTTTTCAGATTACGACTTTAATATGCACTTTAGCGCAAAAATGTATATAACAAAAAATGTAGACAATTTAAAATCCCACAACTTTTATTCATAACTTTTTTTTGTATAACGCTTAGTTTTTCGGTGATTAGCGATTTTCTGTTTTTCTCCTCACGAAGTCGGGTAAAATATCAACTTTTTTTTAAGATTTCAGCCTTATTATGCATTTTACGACAAAAAAGTATAATCAAATTTATAGGACATTAAAAGATCTACTACTTTTATTTAGAGTATTTTTCTCTACAGAGCCTAGTTTAGCGTGAAAGAGTAGTTTTCCGTATTTTTAGGTAAACTGCGGTTGATTTTTATTTTGCGTCTTTCACTCAAGATTAAAATAAGGTTGTTTTTGAAGTTAGCTTATTTCTAATGTTTTATCACTAATTAAAATTAGTATCTTGACCAATATAATCTAAAGGTTATATTGGTCATTATTTGCGTTGGAAAGAGAAAGTAGTGTGAGTGTTTCACACCAGATTTTTTTACTTTCTTATATCAAAAAAAAAAAAAAAAAATAGTACAATATTTTTAATTAGACCTATATTTTAAGGTGTAGATTTCTATGTATTTAAGTATTTATGATAATGTAAGTAGGGCCTACACATATTTATGTACAGAAAGAACAAACATAATAAATTTTAATAAAATGGCAGTCTTTTACAAGGAAATAGCATTTTAACTTTTTGAACTGTAAATGTGCAACTAAATAAATTTATTTGTTTTAATGTCATTTCTGACTTAGTGTCTATAATAATTACAATAATATTAAGTTACGTCATTAAAATTTGAATATATTTAAATATTCTTTATTCTATTCGTTTGCTGAAGAACAATACGGAATTTCGTAACAGCACTAATAGCGTTAAAAAGAGAACTAAAAGAAGCAATGTCGTTAAAGTTTGAAAGAGTACATGTTCAAAGCCGAATAAACCAATTTGGCTGCAACTAGTAAGGGACGGGGGCAGTTCCGCATGTAAAACTGCTCATTTCAGTCGGTCTTGCCTTATTTCAGACACTAGTCGAGAGAGCCTCAGGCGAACACGTACCCGTCGTTCAAGCAAATACTTTATGTTATGTATTCATTCTTGTTAGAAAGTAACACAGCACTGTTTTAACAAACGAACCGTTGTTTGCATGTACACAGGTTTAAATTGTAATTCGTTTTTAAACATGCGTCTACACCTGAGGAAATGGAGAAATTTCAAAGAGGAAAAATAACAGAGGAAATCGGCCTTTCGTGAAAAATATATCCTTTTTCTAAAGTTTTTCCTATTCGATCAGTCTTTTATTAGTTTAACGAACTAATGAAAGTCTAATCGGTACAATCTTTTGTTTAAAAAAGGACTTTGGATTAGTTCGGCAAGTTTGCTTTCAAAATTTATAAGTATCAATCAGAGATCAATTTGGTACTGAAAACACCCATGTAGAAGTGGTTTGAAACCTATCAAAATAGTTAGAATTAAGATTTAGTTTTCACTAATTAAACAAAATTTTAAGGCTGGGAACGATAATAAACTGGCAATCTTAAAACGAAAAAACTATAAAATCATGTGATGTGTACCTTCATCATCTGTTCTAATACTATAAAGAAGCAATGTTTTTTTATTATTTATTTGTTTGTGCAAGGTACCCTTAGAAACTACCCAATCGATTTCAAAAATTATTTCACTGTTGAAAAGCTTATTAAAATTTTCCTGAGTAACATAGGCAACATGATATTATGTATGATTGGTAAAATAAAATCATCTTTTATTGTAACTGTTTGGGATAAGGTTAGTTTTTATCTAATTTTTCTATTTTATGCAATTTATTACATTATTCAGGTATCAGGTACGGTACAGTCCCACTCTACAATACATCAGCCTATAGGACTACTCTCCTTTTCTTCAAAATTTTTGAAAATTATTTACGGGGGAAATATCTAAAAAAAATACGACACATCCGATTTCTGCATAGATAGTTAGATAAACCTTCCAAATAGCAAAGCGATCGTACCGTTTTTCTTGTTAGGAAATAACGTTCTTCCTATTTTTACTTATAGCACATTCAGTTTTTCTCAGGTCGTATTTCTCCCCTCCCACTGTTAATTCATGCAATGTCAACAATATTCTATTCCAGTACTATTAGGTTTTATTTATGCAGACATGATGTGGCTTTCAACTTGTAAGGTTTTGTGAGAGTTAAACTGTTTAAGTTTTCCGTGAAGTGCAGTGAGTAGGGATAATAAACCTTTAACTTCTGATCATTTTTTTAACCCCTAATGTGTAGTAGTTGCAATCTGTTAACCTGAGAAAAATAAGCAACCCCATGACCCAATGAGATGAGGATGTTATGTATATGAGTGTAAATGAGACGTGGTCTTGTACAGACTCAGACCGACCGTTCCTGAGAGAGTATACATAGTTAATTGAACCCCTACCATCAAAGAACACCGGTTCATTATAAAACCACCGTACCACACTGTCCATAAAGTAAACCACTGTATTATTCAAATCGGCATGAAACTAAATACTTTTACTAGGATTTGAATCACGGAACCTTCGCTAATGACAAACAAGAATTAATATTCCCCTAGCTGCAAGACAAATATATCTCCTCTGAGTATACGCTGCGTTGTTAAATTGTTTACAGTTTTCAAATACCTAATATTGAAATAGACTCTTCTTACTCGTATTCTTTAAAATGTCTCATAAATTTCTTACTTTGTATTACGCTTGTACATTCCCAGTGTAGATGTAATCAGTTTTAATATGTATATTTATAAATTTAAAAATGAAAAATAATTTCAACAAGGAATTTGTTCTTATTCCAAGAACTCGTCCACCAGTAAGCGATGAAACAATAGTGGTCAAATTTGCGGACAACCTGGCTATTCTAACATCAGATTCAGTTTTATTTACATTATACTAATGTATTTATAATTTAAGTTGATTTTTATTAGAATTGGTATGTATTACTTGTAATTTTATTTTTGGTTAATCTACTGGTTCTAAAATAACATTTTCTTTTAAGGTCTCACCAATTAACTTTTAATTAGTAGACTTATAGTCAGTGAATTTAAACGACTTTCTAAACGTTTAAGGTATTTTGACTGAACCTTTTAATTTTTTCTCCGACTGCTGATACGTTTTTGAAATTATACATGTGCTTAGATCAACTTTTGGCTATTATATTCTACATCATTCATTTTTAGCCAATACACTTGATTATCAACAGATAAAAGAGTGTAGGTACTTTCATTCCAATCCCGATTTTTCTTAAGTTCGCAAGAATACAATTCAAAAAACCTCAAAAAGTTACCTGCGACAATGGAAATCCTTGCCTAACTTTCTTGTTTATAATAAAAAAAACAGTAACTAATTTCTATCATAATATAACTTCTTTTAACGATGTGGAAATGATTTATAGCAATTATTATCGAGCTATCCATTTTCCGCTCTTTCACTGATCTCAATAACACGGATTAAAGAATCAAATGTCTTCTATCAAATACCTTCTTCAAATTCAAATAATTATAATTATACAGGTAATTTAAACTAACTATTTGAAGCTAACTTCAAATCAATGAAATTAATTCAGTAGTTATAATTCATTGTACGATTCCAATGTTACAGCTTTGATAACATTATGTAAATACCCGTACGTCTTTTACAGTAGTATTATGTTGAATATATTTTTTATACGGGAAGTACTATGTTAAACATGTATTTTCGCTGGAATTACATTTAAATGGAATTCCCTTTTATTTTTGAAATGGAAATAAGATTCATTTTAAGTATCTGACTGTATTTATTGAGCCATTCTTTTAGTTTTTTGTTTTAGTATGCATTGATCTGTCTGAAGGAACCTTTTAAAATAATTTGAAATTGAAATGTCTCACAGTATTATTTGAAATGTACTAAACTAATTTTTCGAGGTGTGAATTAAGGTATTATTTATTCACGTTTTCAACTGAAAGAAAGCATTTATAAATTAGAATTGTAAAATGTTCTGAGAATAAAATGTTGTAAATGTACTTTTTTGTAGGATGTTAAAAGATTATTAACAGTAACAGGTACGTAGGGGAGAAAGGTAAATTATTTCAATTAACTATTTCAGATGGTTCAAAATTGATATGATATCATTTAAACCTTTGACGTTCTGATTATTTATTTTTTAAGTATAGGACTTTGTATTGAAATTGAATGGATATATTGATGGAAATTTAAATATAAAACAAGTGTCAATTTAAAGCTTCTACCCTATTTGAACAAAGTAAATTTTTCTTTTCATAGTAATGTCACTACTGCTTTGAGTATATTTGTTGTTTTTATTAAACATATACATTTAAATGCAAACTTTTATATGCAGTGATTCATATTAAAAAACAATTTTTACTGTAAAAGCATAATGCCAGATAAAAGGTAGCTATCTCTTCTGGTTCAAAAGATACATTTCCTCGATTTGATCGGACAATTTCAACTTTTTTCTTTTTTTCATCTATGAGTCTATGAAATCAAATTATTCTACTGTAGAACAGATTTTTCTGTAAGAAATAGTAAAGAGCGATTAACCTTAAATACTGTACTACATCCAAGAATCACTTGAGACTGTAGGACAGATAACCGATTCCAATTTAACATTGGTTGTATAGAGCAGCAATACGCTCTCCGCTACTATCTGTCCTACAAACATACGTAGTATTTTATTAATAACTTATAATTTTTAGTTGTAATTGTAATTTAAACTAAAGTTAACAGGATAAGTGACTATTATTTAACGAGTAATGTTTGGCCCCAATATTCGATTAAAAGACGCAGTATTTAAAATTAAAAAGATATGAAATACTTTAAAATTAATGTAAATAGTTACATATAGAATAAAAATTTATGAAACATTTATAGAATTAACGGGCCTATGGCGATGTAATGGATAAACAATACAGATTTTGAAAAAAGAAAAGAAATGTTTAATTTAATTTAATCTTTTCATAACATTTAATGGTTTTACAAACAAAGTGCTGTACATTACCCAATAAATAGTAATATTCAATTACAAATGTAATAACAATTCTGTCACATAATTATATATTTCAGATAATAACGGAAACATTTTTAATCGTAAACGTAATTTGTTTCAATATCATAAGTATAGTATGGCCTACAATAAGATCAACTTTTATTTTCATAGCATGAGTCCGGTTTTTAACACAGTATGTAACAGCGCTCTGGCCATAATATAAGCAATGGTATCTTCTGACTGTTGAACCGAGTATAGTCTAAAGTGCATATTAAATAGACTATTTTCGTCATTATTTAACATTATTCTGTAGACGTGAATTTCAGAATGTTCAATAAAATTCATAAGTATGAATTGACTATTAACTAGTCCATACGGAGTACAAAAACTATTTGTTATTAAGGCCATCAGCCGAAAGGCTGGTTTGAACATATAGAGGCGTTACTAGGTAAAACGAGGAGTGAGATGATTTACCATTGTCTTCCTAAATAACGGAAAACTATTTACTGTTATATTATTACTATTTTTACTACACTGGAGTCGCAATTGAATATAATATTTAAGTCTTTGTTTGATGACCTGCCTATGAACTTTATTCGAGGCCGAGTCCTGAAAGAAGTGAATTTGCGCTCGGGATGAGGACGTCGTAGCTACCATGTCGTTCGGAAAATTAGATGGAAGTAACTTTTTTGGAATTTTTCTTTATTTGGAATTACAGATGAATAATTAGGGGATAGATGGGCTCGGAATCGGGATAACAGCGAGAACATTGTGTTAGGGAGGGACACTTTTTCTAGTCGGGAGTGGTTTTAATGTGGTTAATTTGTTATGGAAATTTGTAAATATTTAAGGAGGTTTGATATTAATGAGAAGGAAGGGTGAATTTATAGGTGAAGGGGTATAGTACTGTCACCGCCACCCCTTCTAATTAATCATTTACTGTGTTGCCGGCCTTCAATACTTCTTTCGGCCTTTGTCGGCGCAGTAGGCCCTTTAGTGGCGCACCGACAAACCTTTCGGCTCCGCACCAACAGAGGCCTTTATCATCAAGGCCAAGCCAGTAGCCGCTCTCTACCACAGCGCTCTCGGCGACTATATAAAGAGCGCTGCACTGAACCGGGCGATTCAATACCGATCCAGACACAGAGGGATTCATTTCCGATCAAGACACAGAGAGATTTACTTCCATCAGTCTACAGCATCGACAAGCGTCCACCACGGCACACGGCTGCCAGACTCCAGCGAAGACTAATCGACGACCCCGCAAGAAGATGATGCTTCAGCTCGCCGACCCGTCACCGTAAGCCGTCGACCGGACCGTCATCGCCCGCTGACGCGAGCGATGCCCACAGTGGTCCCTCGACCGAGCCTCACGAACACCGGATCCGACGAAGCAGCCATCGACGCACTACTGCGAGGGAAGAAGATGATGTCTCCGCTGGACGACGACACGCCGTGTCGCCCTGCTTCTCGACCGCCACGACGACTACAATCGACGCTGCACATCAAGACGACCACCGCTTAAACGGCCCTTTTCAGGGCCACCAAACAAATAAGGTTTGCCACTTAATGTCACCATTCAGTGACAGTACAAAATTTTTAGGGATTTTCTTTTAGTAGGAAATATTTTAAAGGGATGTTTATAGGGATTCTACAGAAAATCTATGTTTGTAGGGAGTCTTACGACGAGTCCTGCCGTTTGAGAGTCTGTTAGAACTGATTTTACTGCAGAAAGATTATTTTGACCACAGGTACAGTATTTACAGGAAGACAACTTATAACACACGAACATAACTGTACACACTTCCAAGGTATGTTAATGCTTGTGGCAGGGCTAGATTGGAGTATCGAATACCCAAGGCCCTTAACGAGCTACCGACGTAACTAAGAAACTTGCCTACTTATTACAAAATTAATGAAAAACTGAAATTACACTATATCACTTTGTGATTTGTTGGTTGATATATAAAGCGTCGGGTACTATATATATAAATATACCTATATATATATATATATATATATATTGTATATGGTACAAACACATAAAACAGTAAAACATAAATATGGTATATACCGAGACCGACCGACACAATCAAGGCAACAATTAATACCACGGGGAAAACTGGGTTAACGTTTGTTTTAATTAAGACTTTATGTACACAACAGCCGAAATTTTGTTAGTATAAACTGTGCGTCCAACCTGTGATTTAAAAGATTAGTTGCTGTATCTGTCTTTTACCTACTAAATAACAATATTAATTATTTTTTTGTACTTTTTAAACATTTTTATGGTGTTAAATTATTTTTATTTTTCGTTTTTTATAATTTTTAATAAACTTTGGTAACATCTTCTGTAATGTAGCCGTGAACTGTATTTTATTGTTGCTGAATTGTTAATTCGATTGTATTTTTCTAAAGTTGTTTTAAATGGTATAACTATGCGGCTCTCAATAAGATAAATTCTGTGGCACTCAGAGGGGTATATGTCAGTTTTTTTTGGAAAGAGGGGTTTAAGTCAATTTTTCAATTTTTTCAATTAAATTGTTTTTCAATTTATCGATTGTAACATTTAACTTACCGTGGTTACTGTAGATCTAGAACAAATATCTCTTTACCTAAACGTAGATTTTTTCACGTGCTATCACTTGAATTACATTATCTCCATTTTACAAAAATTGCCATATACCCCTCCACCCAAACACCACAGAATTAGCTCAAGAGCAAAATGTGCATTTTCGCTGTATGATTATTACTACTATATTTTTATATGGCAATCCTGAACCACCTAAAGTAACATTCGAAATTTCTAGAAGCTTTCTCCACAACTCATACTTTCAGCATTCGTAAGCTTTTCTTCTTTCTACCATCCGTACAATATTGCTTTTTTTATTTATGTGAAAGCCCTTAAATTCCGTAATCAGTTGTGTGAATGGGTTTTAATTTTCTCGATATATTCCAGTTTTTTGATACTTTTTCTGACTTCTTCAAAGGACCTATCCAATACCTACTTCATACTATTCTTTTTCTAAGATCTACTGCTTAGTGTTTCAAAAACTTGTTTGTCAACCGTCCTTTACAGAACACCGGAAAATTTTAGTCATCGTTTTCCGATCTTTTCCATTAATCGTTCGTTTTTCTTACAGCTATAGTTTTTATCTTTTTCGTAAAAAATTGCGCTGTCACTCAAAATTAACACTCAAATCGAGAATAGAAACTAACAGATTCTGAAATTGAATTTTTGTAGTATGGACATTGTTTTTTTGTCTGTCGGTAATTTTTTCTCGCGCAACCAAATAAAACACTTGAAACATTATTATTATGCAGCTAGTAAGTCTATTCACAGACATTTAGGTTTTTTATTAACAAATAATCATAAAAGTATAAATATAGAACGTATCAATTACTAGGCCAAAAAGATAACTTACGTTAGGTTGAGGTTCTCCGTGTACCGTGCAAACGAGTTGTGCCTCATGTGACTCACCCGCATGAACCCAGCTTCTTTCAACTTCTATTTCAGGCGGATCTGCAAACAAATAAAAAATTACCCCATTGGTAAAAAATAGTGTAATCAAGATTATATTAAACAATAAAATAATAATAATTGATTTATATTAGCCTACATAAAATTACTTATACTTGAATGGCTAGATGCAAAAGGGATGATATCAAATTTTTCTATTATACAGGTCATATCTATTATACAGGTCATATCTTTTGCGTCAAGTTTTGGAATAATAGTGTATTTTCAAATCAATTTCTGTTCAAGGGAAAGTTTACCTTCAAAAAACTTTTGTCTTAGAAGATAATGGTTTTATTTATTTTGTAAACAAAATTATTCAGAATAAACAAGTGTATTTTTTTAATAATATTATTTTAGTTCCAAAAAAACCGAAAATGGTAGCTGTTGATGCGACTAAAACAAATCTAAAACTAAAGTAAAAAAAACAACAATTTTCTTGTGAAAACTTTATTGTTTACAATTATATTATTTTGCACGAGAATTCGAATATTATATGAATATTTATAATATTCGAAGAGAATTCAAGAATATGCAATAGTTTTTTAATTGTTTAATTACTCAGAATTTTTTCTCTAGGGTACCTTGTAAGAAAAAATAACGCAGTGTTTTTAATATTTAAAAATTTTATTTTCTTTATTAAACCTTGATATAAGGTTTTACTATTGTTAGAGAAATTTTTGTTTAAAAATTGAATACGATTGGAATACTGCAACCATACACCTTTGATTTATCATGTAATATTTTCATCAGTTCGACACCAAAATTAGTAAAAGACGGTCAAAGTTCATCCAAGTTATGTTTTCTGAAAATAGTGGCTACTTTTGAAACCCCATCTTGATTTTAGGATATGAAATAAAATTTTTAAATAATTTTTATTCAGAATTTAATAAAAAGAGTAGCCGCATTTTCAGCAAAATGAAGAATTTCATTAATTTGCAACACAAGAAAAAATTTTTTGAAGGTTGACTCATTTTTAATGTTTCATAAATACAATCGTAAAAATTCATTTAAATGATTAAAGCAACCTGTTTCAATAAAGTAATTTGATGAATTAATTTTTAAAAATTCTGTTTAACTTATTTTAAGTTTACAGTAATATTTCAATCTATTCGAGAGAAATAATGTATGAATGTAGAAACTACATTACTGTATTTTTCCACCTCCTGCTATAAGTATTTAACTACTAAGTGGTTTTCCAGTTTAATGTTTTAATGCATTAAATTTTTAATCTTCATTTTCAGCTGATAATAAATAATGTAATAGAGAAAAATAATAAAATATAACAGGATTGTAAGAGTTCAAGTTCATTAAGTGAAGAGAATACAAGTTAGCAATAGGAAATAATCAACGAAAATTTATGGGTCAGACTAAGTTACCTCTTCGAGAAAACTGATCTATTGCATTTGTGAAACGGAGAGAATATTCGTTAAGTGAACGTATGTAACTGTTTGCTATGTTAAGGTTTATCCCTGATGCACTACTACGTTAACGGAGTATTTCTGCGCATAAGTGTTCAAGTTCTGAGACTTACTCACTTTTTAATAGTCCATTTGTCCAATATTGAACATAGGCCTCCTTAAAATTTCTCCATATTTCCCTGTTCCTTGTTTGATTCCCATCGCAGAGATATCTTGTTGTCATCTTCCAATCGCATCAGTGGTCGTCCTTGTCCCCTTTTTCCTTTCCATCGTCTCTAGTTTATAATAACACTATTCTATCTACCGTCTATGTTTTCCATTATTATTGTCCATCTATTTCCATTTTTGTTAAGATACTTTTTGTACGACGTCCTGCACTTTAATGATGTTGTTTTGACTGTGTACTCGCTAAGCTTTCGATGTTGGAATATTACCCCATCTCTCCACTCCATGTCTATTTTTTGCATATTTGCTAATATAGCGCCCAATAAACACCCAATTTTGCGTACCGTATGCGAGTAGGCTTACTATGAGCAGATATGGATCAAATTCCTTGGTTTTCAAGTACTGAAAATTTTCTGAACTGAACTGAAATTTGGAATATTAGTTTCTTAGGTGTAGAACAGAAAAAATAAATCGTTTGCATCTCAGTTACTTGCATCTAAGGAGTAAAAACGGGGTGACTAGCTTAAAGACATACGTATTTTTTTTCTATAATTTTCCGAAGAGCTAAGTTGTAAGAATCTCAATGCTTATTCTCAAGTAACACCTAGAAAGAATGAAGTGTGAAATGAAATCGGGAAAACCGGGGAAACCAATAAACTATTGTTTATTTATATATTTTATAGTTTATATATTTTTGTTGTACGTAAGGCTACCGATATTGCTTGTAATAATCTCCAAAGATTATTAAATGGTTAATTTAAAGTTAATTAAATCTTTCGTCATTTTCTGGCACCGGCTTGTGGTTTTCATTTCATATGATTGCATGTTAAAGAATTTAATGATAATATAAATATCTTAGCTGGACAATTTATCTTTTCGTCATAATAATAATAATAATAATAATAATAATAATAATAATAATAATAATAATAATAATAATAATAATAAAAAAATAGTTTCCTAATTAATTGCAATATGAGTAGGTTAACTTACATTAGCTTTCCTAAAATAATATTTCTATTAATCGCTTGACATGTGACGATTTTTAATCTTAGTTTTCTAACTATGTCTGACAAATGTTAAATTTCCTTGAACATTTATTATTCAGTGCTGGAACTCAGAAGGTTCTGTTACTTCACTATCCTAGTGCTCCTTTTTTACACTTATCTATAAAAATTGATTTTCAAACACAAAAGAAAAATATGTAGATTTATACTTAATTCGTAATTTTAAAAGATTAGCAGTTTGTATTTTCTATTTTTTGAATGTTTCTTTAACATAATGCATCGGCTTACGCAATGTCGGATGCTCGCTAATACTGCGTATTAATGTATTTTAAATTATACAGAAATTTTTAAATTACTTCCGCTAACTTTCATAAAAAACATGAATAAAATGCACTTGGAATATTAGTTATAAAAACTTTTCATAATATTTAAATTACGACTTACCTCCATGATCCTTACACGTAACTCCACGGTTCTGATTTTTACCTTAGCATTATATTAAGCCGAACGTATTTTTAGTCGTATGTTATTAATATTTATAGAAATTTTGCCACTGCAGGGTCATGCTTTGCTTTTGACAGCGAGGTAAACTGAATTTTAAATTAAGGTCAAAATGTTTGCAGAATGTGTGTGTTCAAAATGATAATATTTTACCGAGTTGTGTAAGTATTCATTACTTATCCAGTCGTAGGTAATTTTTATTCATTTTATTAACTTTAAAATGCATTGTTCACTTTTCAAATTGTAAGCAATCGTAACGCACTTAAACATTAATGCATGTTGTTATTAAAAGAACACAATGACTTTTTTATCCCTAATGCGTGTACGTTCTAATCTATTAAATTTGAGAAAAATAAACAACTTATGTTCCAATTAAGTGACGTTGATTTGTGTGACGTGTAAATAAGGTGTAGTCTTGTGCAGAATCAGGCTGAACATTCTCGAGAGAGTATGGTTAATTGAACCCCTACCATCAAAGTACATCGGTAACTACTGTCTAGTACACAATAATTAAGGTTTATAAATGTTAAATAATGTTATTTATAATAAAATTATTATAAATATTAATAAAATAAATCACACTATATAGCACAAAACGAAACAATAATATCGGATTCCAGAAAAACTATAAAAATTTTAATTTATAGGGTGAGCTACCTTCAAAATACTTTTTGAAAAAAGTTTTACGGCATTCATCTTCAGCACATTATTTTTTTTAACGAAATTGAATGTTCTGTTTATTAAAAACATTTGTTTTACGATAATAAATAAATGAAAGAAGAATCATAGCAAAATCAGTTTTTTTGTGAAAAGTAATGCTTTTTAAACTTAAATATTTCGTTTAAGGATTGAGATATAGGCATATGCTTATGTTCATTTTTCAGAAACAAAAAAAATTTAGTCTACTCAACCGATTAAAAAAATTATTTGTTAAAATTACTCTGAATTATTTTCTTTAGGGTCTTATCATGTACATAAACGGTGATATTGGTTTTGAACATTTAAAAAATAATATCTCTTAGCTGATCCAAAGTTTATGTATTATTACAGAATTTAAATACAAAATTTGAATGATCGGGAATACTGCAACCACATAATGAATAAAACTTCTAGAATGGAATTTTTCTTCAATTTGATACTGATTTCATGTAAACTGCCCAAAGTACACTTAAGTTATGATTTCTGATACTAATGGGTACTTTGCAACAACCAAATTGATTTTAAGAATTGAGGATAATGTTTATTCAGAATAAATAACAAGAATCGTTGAATATCAAGCAAAGAAGCTTCTCTTTAATTTGCAATAAACAATTTCCTAGAGGTAGACTTCCCTCTTAAACTCAATTTCGGCTTTCTGAGCAGTATATTTCATTTGGGTGGAGGTCTCCTCTAAGACATTAACGCCATATATTTTATGCTAATTGTTATCTATTTTTCTGGTTCTTACTGCACAGTTACAAAATAAAATATATAACAAAAACAATTGATCTACTGTAAGTTGCGTTCAATTTAATTTGAAGAGAGAGTAATTTCAATTCTGTTATTTTCACAATGAACAGAATACGATAAACAAAACTGCGGGCTGGAAAATATATTAGCAAAAAAGCTTCCTACCAAAGCCATTATTCATTTCTGGCAATCGAATAAACATTAAGTTGTGACTAACAGCTACAAAGTTTAGAATACTTTGCAGTGAAAACATAATTAATAAAATACTGTACGTGTTTTATTTATACAAAGTAATATGTAAAGATGAAATTCCATCCTTGTTGTAGATTTGAGTGTGTCTTATAACTGCACTAACTCTGTTGTAAATTGTCAATATGTTTAGTGCAGCTACTATCTCTTGAATTTATTTTAGTTTTGAATAGTTTAGAACAAAGTGTTGCATTGTTTAAAAACTGATGAAGTTTAGTGTATAATTTATTTCCTACAGAATTTAATTTTAGAGCAGAAATTAAATTTCACCTTTCCAATCTTAAAATTCCTGTACACTCACGCTAATATACAATATTACATAATATTATTTATGATAATAAAATATGTAGCAAGACATATGGTACGTATAGCAAACTAATGGCATGTTTATTATTATGGTAAGGTAACTAATTACACCACAGCATCACTAGGAATTTAACTCTTAGTACGATATTCTGTTTAGTAAATTAATCTATGGTTACTTTTAAAATAAATTAACTTTACAAACTTGTATAACGAAAATGTAATAAAAGTGTATTTGATGTAATTTACTTGTTCATGTAGCTATTAAGGAGAGCTCGAAACGATCTCATAATGCGTTCTTGGTCTTCTCATATAAAGATAAATATTGAAAATTTTCTCTTTAATTCGTTACATAATTTGTATTTATTTGAATTAACTGATTGAGTAAGCCTACGTAATGCCAGGTGCTCGGCTATACTATCACGCGTACGTCATATCAGTGGTAAATTTTCACCAATCCGAGAAGATATAATTTCAACCAATCAGAGAGCGAGTTGGATTCTCCTCCCTCCCACTAATTGCTATAAAAGCAAGTACACCACAGAAACCATCGGCCATTTCTATTACAATTTCGGATTTCATTCTACTAAATTTCTTGAAATTCAGAATCTTTATCCAAAAGATAGTGGATATCTCTGCATCATTTGTGGTACTGACCAAAGAAATTTGAGAGAAATATTTTCAAATTTTACCAGCAAGATGTTGGGTATGAATATCGGTCCAATAGACGAATTATTATTTATTTGGAACGAGAGGAACTTGTTGAAGGTCATGCAATCCTATATGATGATCTACTACATAAAGATCATGTGATCTTATGTACTTTATAAATACTAAATACAAAATTAAATTTATAAACAAGTTATTTATTTAAAACCTAGTTACTCGCTCTCTGATTGGTTGAAATTATATCTTCTCGGATTGGTGAAAATTTACCACTGATATGACGTACGCGTGATAGTATAGCCGAGCACCTGGCATTACGTAGGCTTACTCAATCAGTTAATTCAAATAAATACAAATTATGTAACGAATTAAAGAGAAAATTTTCAATATTTATCTTTATATGAGAAGACCAAGAACGCATTATGAGATCGTTTCGAGCTCTCCTTAATAGCTACATGAACAAGCCTGTATTAATAATTATGTATTGTAATAATATTTTTGTTAGTTTGGATACATTACTAAAATAGTGATTATTAATACCGGGTAGCCCATATGTCAGTTTCCCCACGAAATAGGATATTTCGTATCAATAAATTTGTAACATTGTTACGTTAGCAGCAACCACGTAGGCTATAACATTAATTGTTGTTCGTTGTAGTGAGGTGAGTCTTTAAGCCATATCACCCATCTTTACTCTAAGTTTATTAAAAGAGTGATCCCGATAGGCGATTAGAATTCTGTGAGACAGTCGCTATACGTACAGAAGCCGATCCAAATTTCTTGCGATCAATTTTGTGGTGTATTGAGGCATGTTTCAAACTCAATGAACATGTTAATCGGCGTAACTGCGTGTACTCTTCGGATGCAAATCCTCATAAGGTAATCCAAAAAGAGCTTAATGTGCCTAGTGTTATGGTGTGGGAAGAAATTTCGAGTACTGCATTGAAAGATCCTTATTTTTTTAGAGGGAAGTGTTAACTTGGAAAGTTGCTGCAGGAACTAGTCTTTCCGGAACTTGAAAACAATCCTGTTTAAAATTTTCAATCGCACATCTAGGAACAAGATGAGGCCTTAGCATATTTCGGTATCGAAGTTTAAGAGCTTTTGAATTCCAAATTTAAAAAATGGATTGGTCACTGTGCTACAATTGATTGCCCTGCCCGCTCGCCAGACCAAACCCCATGTGATTTTCACTGTGGGCTATTATAAAAGATTGGTGTTTTCTTCAAAACCACAAAACCTAGCCGAACTAAAAAGCATAATAGAAAATGCATTTAACACCGTCAATGAAGATAAATTGTTATTGTTTTAAATTTGTCAATTACTTTTAAGTCGTTTTATGAAGTGTATAGACACTAATGTTGGGCATTTTAAACAACCGCTATTACAAAGGTATTAAACGTATTATGTAAGTAAAGTTCAAATAATAAATCTCTTTTCTTCTCTGAAGGTTTCTTATTCCATTAACTTGTAACGCCTTCATTTTTACTTCTTCCGTATGTGGGGAAATTGACATATGACCACCCGGTACAAATGTTTAAAAACATTATTTTTACAATTTTATCAGTTTGATACGTACAGTACAAAAGGGAATTACGACTATAAATAGGTCTAATTGGCCTAAAAATGTTCTAATTCTATAATGTATAGCAATAACTATTTAATATAATGATCTTTGAGCTAGCCCAGTCAGTCAGCTGATAGAAAGTCGCTATTATTTGCTAAGCAACACTGGTTGGGCAAGCGACGTTGTATGGTGACCAGCTGACAGCCATTCTTGAGTAAACTCCACTGTTGGTCCTTTTTCTAAAACTCATGCCGAATCACGTCAATAAAATACAGCGATCAAATTGGGTGGTCAATAAAATACAGTTCCCGATAGCAAATAAAAGCTAAAAAGTATTGCTGAATAAAAAAAAAAATATATAAAATATAAACAAAATAAAGCTAAAAAATATATGCCTATCAGACAGGTACAAAATGTTTTCGTTTACTTTTGGTAATTTTTAATACTCAATTTTTATTGAGGTTTTTAACTTTTAGCTATTAAAAGTTGAAAAGTTGTCTGTCCACAAAAAACTTCACGTAAAAGTTTACATTTTATTTCTTAGTGATAAACGGAACATAAAATTATTGTTGAAGCAAGAAGAAACAAGGTAACAATAACAACAGTAATGAGCCCCTGTAACATAAGTTGGTGTACTTTTACTACAACAGATATAACACATAAATTTACCCGCTTGGAAATATTTTTTAATGTAACCAAAAATATAACGTTTAAAAAGAAGAAAAATAATTGTATTTGTATATTTTTTAAAGGAAGTATGAAATAAGGACAATAATAAGGATATTTTATTATATAAATTTAAAACTGTTTTAGAATGCTTTGTAAAATGAGAAAGAGAGCCAAATTATTTTGGGGCAAAGCGTATTTACTTTCAGAGGAATAATATAAAAAGTAATTTTAATTTCTGTTAGGGTTGGTTTTAAAGTGAGTTACAAGAAAAGTGCTTCACAGAATTTTTCTAAGATTTTAGCTTCACTATATGAAGCATATTTTAGGAATTATATTTTATACTTCCACATAGTTTACCTTGGGATAAGTTTGAAAAGTTCAGGTTATTTTATAACTAATAAATTTTTGTTTAAATTTATCTTAAAATAACTGATAAGTTAAAATTAGCAGTTAGTTGTTTTTATTTATTAAGGCAAGTGTTTAATTCTTGCATCTCAAGGCATCACGTTTTTATTTTTTGTCATACTGTTGCAATTCTGCGTCCAATTTCAGTATCACAGTTTTGCTGTATTAAATTCTAGGTCTTCCTTTTTTAATTTTCTTTACATGTTTCCAAATCCAAACACATGAAGGTATTCTTTCTACTTTCAGTCCGCGGTAGATGCATATTCCATTTTGGTTTCTTCTTTGGTGAATTTTTAATAACGGTTAGATGGCAGATATCTTCATTTCTTACATAGTCTCAAAAATTTCATTACAGCACTTCCCCGGTATGTAATTTCAGCTGAGAAAATTTTTTGTGGCATACTGTTACTTATGACTCACACTTCCGGCATACTTGTCATTACTGGTTCTATCATAGAATTAAAGAGTCTGTTAAAAAGTAAATAAATAAAGTTGTATCAACATGTTGGTCATTAGAGACTGCTTTGAATTATGGAGCGGTGGGTTAGAACTTGATATAATCTAAACCCTTACATAAAATAGAAACCCATATCTCCCACTTCGTAGCTTGGTAGAGTAAGCACTATCCCAGAGTCAATCAGTTTTTTAATTGTAAAATGAATTAACAGAAAGCGCTATTTTGTATAATTGAAGAAGTCATTTTAGAAAAAATAAAATATGTATCCTTTGCAACTAACCCTGAATTGTAGAACTTCGCCAGGGGTATAACTAGTGTAATTTTCTGCAAGTTTTATGAAAAATTAAAGAAACACCTGTGTAATTAATTTAATTAAAAATTTTAATTGTTAAGAAAATGCTACGAGGAAAATGGCCTAATATATATATATTATTTTATTAAACATTATTTTCCTTTGTTTGCACCACTACATATATGATAATGAACAGCCAAAACAAAACAAGATTAAATATAAACTCATCTCAGAGTATTATATTGTTTCGAGATCTTTCACCTCTCACGGAGACGTGGTCGTTGACCATAATTTGTTTTAATGTTTTTTGTTATATATGTGTTTAGTGTCTTTTAATTCCTGATGATGTCTCCGTGAGAGGCGAAAGATCTCGAAACAATATAATACTCTGAGGTGAGTTTATATTTAATCTTGTTTTGTTTTGGCTGTTCATTATCGTATATATATATCAGTCACGATAAACGAATGGAATTTGATGCCAGAGAATGAGGTCCTTAGGAGGACAGGGACGAAGTGGACAGAGGAGAGGAAGCAAACACATGGGGAGAGAATGAGAGAGGTATGGAAAATGAGAAAAAATTCCCAAAAATGAGTTGGAATGCTTTGCGCGATCCATCAGGGTCCATACGCACATAATAATAATAATAATAATAATAATAATAATAATATATATCAGTCTCCCGACTGGTTTGATTCAGTTATCCAAGCTGTTCTATATTGCACCAGTTGTTTCGTAACTACAAACTGTACCTGCAACACCCTACCTATTTTCTAATTATACATAAAATATGTGTATATACATAATATAATAATATATTTTGAGAATTTACCCTAAAATGTACCTTAAGTCAATAAAAAAACTGAACCATGTATAGCTACGTCTATAAAAAAGCAAAGCGCTCCTCCACATTTTTGCAACTACAATAATCGTCTTATTTACCTTACATTATGAATTATTTTATGAACAAGATTTCATCAAAACTAAAATGTTGGTGTTGGTTCTCTTAATAAATCCTATTCACTTAGGAAATTTCTTCTAATTGAGAGTCGATGTTGCTAATTAATAAAAAAAACTTACTAAGATTTACTGAAAAACCTTGGTCTGCTAATTTGAACCCAATTGCAATCCTCTTTATTTGTAATGGTAATGAAAAATAACTAACTTAACATTGTCGTAATTTTTTAAGGTTGCGATTTTGTTTTTCGGATTGTTAGTCAGGATAACATAATAATTTATCTGCTAAAGATTATATTTCGAATATTGTAAGCTTAGTATTAAACTTTGAAATCTTTCCCACTTAAACTGATTATTAGTAGATTATATAAATTTGACCATTAACAAAGTTAGATGTATTCGCAAAAGAGAAATACGATATAGATATAAGACATAGGTCAACTTCATTTTCTTGAACGATAAATTTTGGAATCAGCGGTTAGTTAGATTTTCGATGAACTTCATTCTAAAGATCTGTTAAAGCTAAGTATCAGTGTAAGATTATATCCTAATAATTCATCTATTCTCATTGGATAGAATCTTCAAGTTTATTTAATTTCAGGAAAATTAAGATAATTTTCTCGGTAGTAATAAGTAATTAAAATAATTTGGAAAATGGAAACTCAACCTTAGGTAATTAATGAATAAATTACTTGATGTTCTTAAATTACAATGTACGTAATTTGTTTACAATAAAACTCATCAGTCACCCCCCCCCCTATGGTGTCGTAGTTTAAATTGTTAGTGGTTTAGACAGCACGTTGTACCATAAAACGGAAGTTACCGGTTCAATTTCCAGGCTAAAGTTCGGAAAATTACAACACATCTAAATTGTTTGATATTGTACCAAAATCCATGGTAATGCGTAGTAAGCGTAAAGTTGAATCGACTTGAAATAGGTAAGAAAAACATATTTATTGTTAATTTTTAACTTGTCAGCGAATAAAAAAAATGGTTTAGCACGGTTCAGTCTTGTCCAGAGAAAAACTCCACGAATAATTTCACTCTTTACTATAAATTTTTTTGGTTTTAGTATTCTAACATCAAAAATAGATTATGATAAAACCAGGTTGGAGCTCTGGGATTGAACTCTGAGACACAGCAAGTAGTACATCAAACAGAATAATTACAAAGATTTCGATCGAACTATCTTCATTTTATACGCTGTGCAAATTGTGCACAACCTAATGCAGTACTCTCCCATGACTTGGGCATACCTACGTTTAAAACGAAATTCAAAATCGAAGTAGGAAATACTTCAACAAGTTAGATATTCATCCAAATTATTTGGCTATAAATCATCTCGATGATTTATAGAAGTTCAAAGATTCACAAGACCAAAATATTAGACCTTTTTTACCTATTCTCCAGAATTAAAATTTTTTAAGAAACAAAATCATATTACAAAAAAAATCTGGTGCGAAACGCTCACACAACTTTCTCTTGCGAATGCAGATAATTAAAAATATAATCTAACATTTGTAATAAAACGTCAGAAATAAACAAAAAAACTAACCTCAATAAACATAACCTAATTTTAATCATGAGTGAAAGACGCAAAATGAAATCAGCCTCAGTTAGGCTTAAAAGTACGGAAAATCACCCTTTCACGCTAAACTAGGCTCTGTAGAGAAAAATGATTAAAATAGAAGTCATAGGTCTGTTAATTTTCTATAAATTTTATTATATACATTTTGTCGTAAAATGAATACTAAGGCTGAAATCTTTAAAAAATCGATTTTTCACACGTTTTCGTGAGAAAAAAACAGATAATTGCTAATTACCGCTAAACGAAGGATTACACAAAACAATGTTGCAAATAAAAGTTGTAGGATTTTGAATTGTCAACAACTTTTATTATATACATTTTTGCGCTAAAATCATATTTAAGTCGCAATCTTAAAAAAACAATTTTTTTACTAAAAAACAGCCTCACCAAAAATTTCAGCAAATATGGCGCCTACCCTATCTTGTAGAGCATAAAAAATTTAGTAAATCAGGCGATTTAAAAAAAAATCTTAGTAGCCGTTTTTGAGAAAATCGCAAAAAAGTTAAAAATGACACGAATAAACTACTACTTCCGGTTGACCGATTTTGATGAAAATGTTTGTGTCGGGTCCTGTAGTGGTATCTAACTTAAGTTTCAAGTTCGTACGATGTTTAGTTCTTGAAGTTTTGTTCACACACACATTCACACGTTCACAGACATACAGACTCACACACACAGATACAGACCAATGGCTAAAAACATGTTTTTTTGGGTTCAGGGGGTCTGAAAACGTGTAGATCCGGTGAAAACTCGATTTCGAAAAATCGACATGAAAACAATACGTACTTTCCTTCCTATATATTCATATAGGCAAGAGAAAGTAAAAATATCATTTATACTGTGACAGTTATCGTTACGATCCGTTTCGGGATCTGCGTAAAATAAATAATTAACAAACTATAACATCGAGCGTTTTAGGGATAGAAAAGGAGTGTATATTGAAGGTGACAATGAGTGATTATGTATAAAATAAAAATAAAATATTTTACAACGTCAGTCTCGTTAATTAATAGCCACACCTCGTATATTTAACCGGGTTATTTTGTGTTAATAGTGTACTTTGAAATGTAAATGGTGAACAAGCGTGACGTCTGTTTGGAAATAATAGATTTACTGATCTTCTAGTATTTATTTATATCCTCCATCTTTTCAATTATTGATGAATTTAATTATTTAAGTGGGTGGTTTTGTAAATGTTCTGAATTCGTATTTAGATTTGGTTTATCGTGTGATGAAGGGATAACCGGGACATTAGAAAATGTAGTAGTTGTATCTGTCTTCATTTGCAGGTGAGTCTGTTGTTTAAATTGAAATTAATGCTTCCTCATTTATGTTTTCTTCATCATACCTTTCAGACGAAATGTTTACAGAAACATGTCAAGTTTTTACGAACCTAAACTATACTCGTGTAGGCTACATAATGGTGCACCACTCAGCAGTGTTAACCCTAGGCCGACTCTATTAAATAAATAAAAAATAACGTTCATAATTTTAACCAATTAACCTCGAATTAACCTTTTACGCCGTTAACTAAAAATTGTTCTCAAAATAATTGAAATGATTTAACGAATTGTGCAAATGCACTAGAACAACGTAAGGGGAGTAGGGAGTTAATTGTTTTTAAATTTTATTCTTTTATGTTCCAGATTTTTATTATAAATTTTATTTACATAATTTATTACTTTATGGTTTTTCTTGTGTATTGAAACTATATTTTAAATGAAGTTGACATATGGATTTGTCTATGATTTTGGAAACTTTTAGAACTCTTGCTATAACTTGGATTAAAATTGTGTCTTTATATATTTTTTTAAAATTCTACAGATACTCTTGCTGTTTACCTTGTGTTTGTAAAATTGAAATTTCGCATACAACAGTACTGTTAACGTTATAAGATAAAGCGTTAAAAGATGGCACGTTATAAGATAAAACTCATTGTTTCTTTTTTTAAGAAAATCTTCAAAAATCTTTTTTTAAACGAAGAGGTTTTTTTTAGAAAACATTCTGCAAATGACTTTGAAATCTTTCAGGTAATTTTTTTTGAATTATGATACACATTTTAACACGAGAGTTTTTTATGTTTTGCAGAAATAAATTACCTAAATTTTTGAAGAGTTAAGTGGTGTTATCTTAAAATGAATGCTTTTTAGTAATTTTAAAATTTGAAATTTTTAAAAACTCACGTTAATCTGTATTACAAGAACTAATAACTAAAATAAGTTAGAATTATCAAGTTAGTACACGCTGAGAATTTTCCTTACATCAGTATGGATGGAGTAACACACAATTTCTTCCCTATTAAATCCTTTAGAATGAATAAAAACAAATCAATAAAGCAACCAAAATGAATACACCGGACATACTAAACGATTAAAGAGATACAGGAAATTGAAACTTTATCCGGCAGTCTATTACTGTAGTTTAAAGATTCAGTTAAATCTATTCTTTGTGATTTGCTGAAAAAAGCTCATGTAAGTAAACTAACTGATATTACATTCATACGAATTTTAATGAGTAGAACATTTTTACTCAGATTTGAAATATATTATTAAAAAATTAATTATTTAGAAATAAAAATATGTACCCTGAAAAATATTTTCATTATTTATTAGTTATATGAATCCGTTTGTTCAAGATACGAGGGACGTTCTAAAAATAATGTGTTTTTATTAAACATTTATTTAATAGTAGGAAATTAAAAATGAATAAAATAAATGAAATACATATTTTTTTGTGACTTTTCTATGTAATTTACGGTATGCGATACATATTTATACCAGCGGTACAAAGGTTTGCTGAATCAGCCTCTCAGTGGTATTTTCATTATGGTTTTTTACTTTCTCTTGCCTATATGAATATATAGGAAGGAAAGTATTGTTTTCATGTCGATTTTTCGAAATCGAGTTTTCACCGGATCTATACGTTTTCAGACCCCCTGAACCCAAAAAACATGTTTTTAGCGATTGGTCTGTGTGTGTGTGTGTGTGTGTGTGTGTGTGTGTGTGTGTGTGTGTGTGTGTGTGTGTGTGTGTCTGTGTGTCTGTGTGTCTGTGTGTGAACAGAATATCTCAAGAACGGAACATCGTACGAACTTGAAACTTGAAACTTAAGTTACATACCACTACCGGACGCGACACGAACATTTTCATCAAAATCGGTCAACCGGAAGTAGTAGTTTATTCGTATAATTTTTCAGTTTTTTGCGATTTTCTCAAAAACTGGTCCTACGATTTTTTTTAAAATCGCCTATTTTACTCAATTTTTTATTCTCTACAAGATAGGGTAGGCGCCATGTTTGCTGAAATTCTCGGTGAGGCTGTTTTCACGTAAAAACGTTGTTTTTTTAAGATTACGGCTTTAATATAAATTTTAGCGCAAAAACTTATATAATAAAAGTTGTAGAGAATTTAAAAACCTACAACTTTTAATTCAAACATTTTTTTGTATAACGCTTAGTTTAGCGGTAATTTGCGATTTTCTGTTTTTTTCTCACGAAAACGTGAGAAAAATCGATTTTTTTAACATTTCGGTCTTAGTATGCATTTTACGACAAAAGTGTATATAATTAAATTTATAGAAAATTAAAAGATCTACAACTTTTGTTTAGAGCATTTTTCTCTACAGAGCCTAGTTTAGCGTGAAAGCGTGATTTTCCGTATTTTTAAGCCGAACTGAGTTCGATTGTCATTTTGCGTCATTCACTCATGATTAAAATAAGGTTATGTTTTTGAGGTTAGTTTTTGTTCATTTCTAATGTTTTAATACTAATGTTAGGTTTATTGTTAATTATTTGCATTGGCAAGAGAAAGTTGTGTGAGTGTTTCACACCAGATTTTTTATTTTTGAGTGCACAACGAAGTTTTTTGAAAGTCATTTGTAACATTCAGCGTTTAGAGTATTCCCGTCCGAATACATCAATAAGAACGCCTTCATGGTCCAAGAAAACAGAAGTTATGCTTTTTCATTTGAAAAAGCATAAATTCTGTTTTCGTTTAGAGCAATTAATTTTAATTGCTCTACTTTGACCTTTTTGATTTTGGAGATGGTATGATTTTTCATTCCATTGAATGAAGTTTAGTTTTTCGCGTGAGTTGTGGAACTCGCGTTTCACAACCTTTTATTATTAGAGATCAAACTGTATAAATGAAAATCTATATATTTTAAACGCAAAATCGCTTCCAATGTATTTTTAATGGGAATTCTATTAATTCTTAAATACAGAGTCCTACTAAACGGACTTTGATAATTTTTACATGGTTTTAGAGTATTCTTTCTTGATTTGCCCTAAAGTCCTAAACTTGAAATTCGTGCTAATGTTTCGTTTACAACGTAATACAATGCGGTTCTCTCACATTTACCCCCTCCTTAGCCATATTCCATAAGCACACAGGAAATGTGCATCTCTTCTCATCGCAGAATACACTCAGTTGGTAGATTTTATGTTAACGTTCTTTTATTTAAAGTTTTAATTTATACCGAGACTTAAGTTTTACGATACAATTGCTGTCCCTACTTTGATGTATGGCAGTGAGTCCTGGATTCATACGAAAAAGGTAGACAGCAAAATCCAGGCTGCAGAAATGAGATTCTTACGAAGTGTATATGGATGCAGCCGAAGAGATAGGCTACGAAATGAAGAAATTAGAAAAACACTGAATGCTTTACCGTTGCTAGACAGAATCAAGCAGAACAGGAACAGATGGTGCAGCCATTTGAATCGCATGCCAGGCGAGAGAATACCAAAAGCCGCCAGAAACTACAAACCTACAGGAAGAAGAGATATAGGACGACCGAGGAACAGATGGGTACCGGAACAGGTTCAAGAAACCTAATCCTTGGAAGTGAAGAAGAAGAAGAAGAATTTATACCGTTCTTTTAGGACGAAACTATTGTACTACTGTTCTTAAGTCGTTACTCTCTGTTCTTTTAAGAATGTTTAAGCTTGTTGTTAACTTAAATCAATTATTTAATGATAAAGGTTTAAAACCCAAGAACATTGTACGAATTTATTCGCACGAGTCAACTGTGCTAGTTATTATTAATTTGTCAAATCCTACATTATTTGTGTTTCCTACATTATCAGTATTATTTGTGTTTTGTTGATTGTTGTAAAACAGTTAGATCGTTGAGGACTCATTATAGTACCATTAAAAATACATATTAAGGATTTAAGTTAAAAGAAAATATTTTTAGAAGAAAAGGAAAACTGCCCAACCCAGGTTCATAACGGTATGCAATTTCACAATCCTTTTGTGAATTCAATTTTTATAGCTTTTTAAAAAATAGTAACTATTTTATTAAACTGTTTTCCCCATTAAGGTAAATGCAAATGGTAAAAAGCGATGTAAAATTGTTAGTTCTGACCAGGGATTAAAACAGGGATTCGTGGTAAAGAAAGCAGTAGTGCTTACACCAACGGGCTAAATGACAACTACATTACTGTAATTATTTTCCGCATTCAGGACTATTTTAGTCTACGGCAAGTAAGTCATGGTTGGAAAATATTAGAGACCTGATAACCATGAGAATATTCACTCTTTTGAGGCTAGTTCACCCTCAAATGGAGTCAGGATTTAAAGAAGTAACTTTAAACAAATCTGATAGTTTTTTTTAACAATCCATTCTCTCAGCATTCTTTCACTTTTCTCCTACCGTCCGTGTTCTGATTTCGTTCTTCGTAAAAGCCGTTGAAGTCTTGAAGTACTTGGTTGAACCTATTATGTTTTCTTCATCTATTCAAATGTGTTTTAATACTTTTGAATTTATTTTATTTCACATATCCGACCTTATGTCTATTGTAATATTTCCGCAATGAAATAAAGGATTAGATAATTCGTTGCAGGTAATAAGAAAGTTCTGTGCCACAATGTGAATTTAAATTAATTAAATTTTATTACGTTTATGTACTGCCCATAACAGACAGGTGGAGTGTCAAATTATTTACACTCAATCTGTTCGTTGCAAGGCTAAAATAAATAGTTCTGTTTCTTATCACATGGTCAGTCAATTAAATGAATGAATCATTTAAGAACAGAAGAGGTAGAGATGTAAAAGACACTAATCAGAGTTATATTCTCTGAAAGTAATGAATTTCATTGTACAGCCAGACCCTGTGGTGAGTGATTTACAGAGTGGAAAATATGTGCATTTCAGAGGGTCCGGCATGCTGATAAGCGTACTTTTCCACTCAGTGAGGAAGGCAATGGTAAACTACCTCACTCCTCGATTTACTTTGTAAAACCTCTAGAGGTTCAAACCAGCCTTTCGGCTGATGACCGAAACAACAACAACAACAACAACGTTTATGTATCGTTTTGAGAATTAACTGAAGTTTTTTACAGATTCCTGAAACAATTTTTTAAATATTTGTTTATGGCATTTTTAATTGCAGTTTTAAATTTTATTGGACGTACTACTTTTTCATACCATAATAAAAATTATAATTTTTAACAACAGATAATTTTATCACGTTATTTAAAAAGATATTGTCATTTCAAATTTAAAACTACTGAAAATTATCACTAGAGATAAAAGATTTGAGAAAAGTATTAAAATAAATTACACTCTACAAGAAAAGTGAGATGAGTTGGGAGGGTAGAAAAGTTTAAGTGATGTTATAATTTCTGCTTGGGGTCGTTTTATGAGGTAGTAAGTGAGAAATGGAAAAAGAAAATATGACGTCCAAAGTGTTTGAACTTAAAGCGCCTTGAGGGATCGTTTCTACACCAAACAAGCCTATAATAATAATTATTTTACTTCTTTTCATCGTTTCATAACGTCAGATTACCTTGAAATTATTATCGTATCCGTTAAAATGTAACAAATACATAACTATATTTTTTTAAACAATCTCTTCTGTATTTACAACGTAATGTTTAGTTATGTTAAATCAAAAAATATATCAATTTTGCAATGATTTCTTTATTAGGTTACGTAAAATAAAAAAAAATCTCACTGGAATTTATTTGAGCATCTCAAATGAACTGGTCGTACCAGAGAAATAAGAATATTAACAGTGATTTGAATAAAATGATTTCATTAGTTGACATTTTTTAAAAAATTCTGATACCTTTAATAACGCTGAAGATAACAGATGCAGGCCTACAGTTAGCCTAATGCTCATATTGGACTACCCGAGCTTATTGGACCAAGGGAGGTACAGATAAACAGTACATGAAATTCTACCCCATAAGTTTTTTATGGCTTGGTCACAGACTAGTTGATTAGGGTGGTTATCTAGTTGATCACGAAATTTTCTGTAGAAGGACGCGGTTATTTCTTTTACTATCGAAATTTGAAATCCTTGTAGAGGGTTAAATTGCTTACATAAAAAGGAGCACCAGAAGCGAGTCTTTTGAGAGAATTTTGACTGGAAGGCCTGGATCGAATTCAAGTTACTCTGTACCGTTCTTCCAATGAGCTGGACATTATTAGTCAAGACTGTAGCAAAAGAGTTTTGTAAATTAAAATTTGGAACGGTGGTTTCATTTTGATTGAAAGTTAATTAAGCAGAAGAGGAGCTGTGGCGGCGGTTAAGTTCTAAACGTTGTGTATGCAAATGATGCTTCCAAGTTAGTCGTTTGTCAAGCTGCAAGCCAAGATATTGTTTGACTCTCGCCTGGGAAGTATGAACGTTATTCAGCACCACAGGTGGACAGGTTTTTTTTTGGTCGTTAATTTTTATTACGGTACTGTACATTGAGCTGCGCAACTTCTGTATTATATGATATTTAAATGGCGGTGGGGAATTTTACTTTAAGGAGAAGAGGTACCTAGTGTTGTTCCCCGTTTAAAATACGGGTATTGTCCGTTATTCAGACCAAGAGGACTCTATTAGCCTACATTTTCGCTTTAGACGTCGCATAGTTGGGAAGTTTCTTGTAGCTAAATCATGGGCTTGTTTGTTTGGATGGTCATCTAGTCTTTTGTGAAATGTGCTATACAAGGACACGGTTAGCTCCTTCACAGTCGGAATTTAGTAATCGTCGTGGATGGTTTTATTGCTTACATAAAAAGGAGCGTCAGAAGAAAGTCTCAAGAAAGACTTTTGATTGAAAGGCCTGGATTGATTTTAAAATACTCTCTGCAGCTACTCCAAAGAGTTGGACACAATAAGTCCAGATTGGTCTTATAAGGAATTTGTATGTTAAAATCTTGGATTGGAGGTTCAATCGTGATAGAGATTTAATGAAGCAGAAAGTAGCTTCTGGCGGCAGTTAAGTTCTAAACATCTTATAAATAATAATTGAAGTGCGGAAGAAAATCATGCCAGAAATAGAACTTAGAGGGGAGTTATTATACTTATTTTTGTTCTTTAAAATATCCATAATTTTTTTATATTGCTCGTTCAAGAGGATAATTTTCAGTTGCAATCCTACTTAACTTCCAATTACTATATTCAATTTTTAATAAGCATGTTTAATAGTTATTTGGTTAAAATAACAAATATGTTTTGAAAAAACATATTTTAATTAAAATTTTAAATAAATAAGATGTGAATTGAAGTGGGTTCTCTAATGCTACTTGAAATCAAAGTGGAGTAAATTAAACAAACTTTTCTGAATTAATTAGGATAATTGTATCGGCGACTTTTATACCTTGCCAAGTAAGATCATCATAATTTATTTTGAATTTTGTTGTTGTAACTGAATTCTTATAACTTTAAAAAAACTAATTTCTCTTATTTCAATATTATTAAAACTTCATTTTATTTCAATTTTTCAATGGTATAAATAAAAATATTATGTTATGCTGAAGAAAAATCTTTCTAAATAATAATTAATGCCTTTTTTAGCTTAAATAGAGTCGTATAAAGATCAGACCCTAGCTTGCAGTTGAACCTGGAATTTTCATCCTCTACTTTAGCACGCTGACCCCTGAGCCACGGATGCGGCCGACTTTCTTTTTATGTAGTGGAAACTAACATTAGCTGTCTAAAAATGACTAAAAATTTATGTCTGTACTGTTAGTTCAGTATTCAGAAATATTTATCCATATTAATCATACAACACTAATGTAGCTAGCTGTTAAAGGGTAGTTATGCTTACTTGTTCTTTAAAATAAACAAAAAAAATAAATTGCTCGTTTAAGACGATAATTTTCGGTTTCAATCTTCCAATTTCCAATTTTAACTTCCAATTTCTTTATTCAGTTTAGGTAAAAGCAAAAAATAATCAGCTCCTTTTGTTGGTCAGTTAGTTCAGTTCAGTCAGTTTAAGTTACCATACGGTCATTTGTGTTATAATACATTGTTCTATAAAAAAATGGTCTGCGTGGTGTACACATTGTATTGGTTATAGGTAAAAGGTAATTGTTAAATGTAAAATAATTGCTACTGTTATTTAAGTTAGTTTAAGCTTTAAGTTTATTGATTAATTTAATTTGCTGGTAATCTAAGCACAATAAATGTTATTTACAATTTTGTGAACAAATAATACAATTGTTTATAAGTTTAAGGAAGTTTGTTTATTATTTATTATATCCAGATCCCAAATGAACCTGTTTTTAGGTGTTAGAATACTCTGTTGCTAATGCATCTTTAGCTTCTTCATCATGTCATCCCAACTTCTCCATAGTCGGCACTGCCACTGTTATTTATCTGGTTCATCTCTAACGTAGTGAGACTACATTATCCTGGAGGAAACACTGTTGTCTGTGACAGCTCCTTCCACGCCTAACTAATTACTTTCATCCATTCTAGTAATTGTGCTGTAGTGTATAGTTTTCTAGATTAAAATTTAGAAAATAAAATTCCGTAAGGGACAAGATGTGCAAATTGTCAGGTCGCTAGAAAACCAGGAAGTGAGAGGTTCAGTGATGAGTGTGTATGCTTTCACATTTCATGTGCAGAGGTAATGTGTTTATGCAAAATAACTAAAAATGTTACTAGAATAGTATTAATGAACTTAATATTCAGGTTGCTTTAATAAAAAGAAAAAGTAAAGTAGGGGAATACAAAATACGACTTACAGGAGTTAACATAGAAAGTCAGAATTTTCTCTTGCGTGCTGTGTAGCTTAACGTTTACAATAAAAGTGTTTATATACAAAAGGGTTATTATGGAGAGATACGACGTAGCATCGACCTGGGCAACACGGAAATTGCGTCTTGCCCTAGGAATTCAGACAGTTAAATTTCCGGATTCAACAAATTTAATTATTTCATGTAGAAATAATACGTACAAGCAAATTCAGAAAGGAGAGGTAAAATGTTATTACAATTTATAACTTTAATTGGCTTAGAGCTGGAAACACAGTAAGTCACATTTGTTGAATCAGTTGTTTACTACCCAGATTAAGAGGTCTGTTCGTAAATGCATTGAACCCATTTTGAAAGGTCTACTTTTAATTACTTCCCAGTTTTGATTAACATTACGCTCTCTTTTGTTTCGCCGTTCATTATAACCATCTCTCAAGGGTACGCTACCGACCGTATCAAATATGTGTTTGAAACAAAACATACTAAAATTAATAAAATGAAACTATTAAATTAGCAAACAAGATGTGAAATAGTCTTAGTGGTGTAGAATAGTGTGTCAATTATTTGAACTTGATTTCTTAATTTGGTTATTAGAACTGCAATAAAAACGTTGAAGTCAAATGACTGTAAAACGACAAAATTACCTCGGCGTTCACGCCCTTAATAATGAAGTCATAACAGTGTAACCGAGTTGAAGCCTCACGGAGAAGACGGATACTGACGATTCCGGCAACGGAGAATTCGTTAACAAATAATACCTAGGCTTTTACTGTTTAAAAAAGTTCAATTAAATTGCTAGTAAAGCAACCTGAGCTCTTAATAAATACAGATTATGCAACATACACATTTATATTGAGAAACATGTTTATAGATATAAAAGTGAATTGCAATTTATGAGATTTTATTATAAGTATTTAAGCTGTTTTTCTTAAAATCATAAACAGCTATAAAAATTTTGTGTAACTTTCTCACGTTTCTAACCTTGTCTATAATTTCCTTAATATGAACTTCATTGCAGTAATAATGATTTGAAACAGCATATTGATATATATTTTAAAGTGAATAGTGTTAAAAAATACAGTAGCAAGTAAATTTTATATTTAAAACATAATGTGTTAAAAAATAGAAACGTCAATTCACTCGCCAGCAACCATCTTACCCCTACCATCACTCATTTTACCAGAGTTTCAATATCGCTTCAGGAAGAATTGATAAGTTTCATTGTTTGTTTATTACGTACATTTTGTGATTTGCTTATTATGTTTCAGTAACATAAAATATATTATCTAACTGCTTTATTTTGTAACTGATTTTTGTTCTACGTTTAATTTTATACGTACGCCAGTTTAATTTTAAATTCTTCTCAAGATTTACTGACTATAATTCATAAAGAAAATGCATCAGCGGTTTTT
Source organism: Catonia carolina (assembly GCA_035578175.1). NCBI lineage: Eukaryota > Metazoa > Arthropoda > Insecta > Hemiptera > Achilidae > Catonia > Catonia carolina. The sequence continues at coordinate 92,905,520 of JAQMRL010000002.1, forward strand.
TATTAAATTTAAATAGTTCAAAAAATAATTGATTATCAAATTCTAAAACAGCTTCTTTGAAGTTCAAACGCTTATCTTAGATGTATGAAGTAAAACAAAATGGTTTCGTTGGTTCCAAATTAACAACGATGTGTGGGGAATCGTAACCGGGAAAAGTCACCCAAAATTCAGTTCAGTATATAAAAGGATTACAATATTTTTATAAAACAAAAATACCGAATGCTGTGTGTTATAATGTGATCGATGAGGTTTATAATAACTATGGATGGTCAACAGCTAACAATAAATACCTACATTAATGTTATTGTTTACTGTAAGTAGGCATACTACAGAAAGTTTTACTGCAACTCTACGGTCTCAATTCGGACATTTTTATTTTTTTCGGTGTTAATTAAATCTATTCGACAGACTCAAGCATATTATAAAAATTAACTAACATGAATCGTTCACTCCTCAATTTTTAACTACGGCTGCAAGAAAGTTTTTTTTTTTTTGACAATCGAATACACCTTAAAAATGTTGATAAGAACTTTTAACCGACAAATTTCGGAGCTTAATCGATATGAAGAAAAATACTTAAATTAACATGTTATTTTCCTTGTAATCCCGAAAGACTTGTTCTAATTCGATGTAGGCGTACGATATTATTGGAATTCTAATAAAAGATTTAATTTAAACGCTTTAGTTTCGTTTCATCACTAAATTTAACTTTCAGTTTATTTAAAGGTAGGCTATTATTAGACTACTTTGTATGGATTATCTTTTCCCAGAAATTGCTGTTATTGCAATGAACGTTATACGTCGGTACTTGCGCCAACAATATTTTCTGTACTTTCCTGAATAGTGACCTTTCTTTATATAGGTATTCATTTATTTCTATCTTCTATGTTATAAAAATAGGGCGTTTCAAAATGTTCTTCGGGGTTACGAAAATTCACTACAAAAAAACTATTCCACTTACCTAAATGAAAGTTGTACGTGCAGATGCAGGGATTCAAACAGTTTTTTTAACATCTATAAATGTTCAATGTGTGCTCCTTTGGTGACACGGCATACGTCAACACGAAAGTCTAGCTCTTGCCAAACACGCCCTAACATGTCTCTTTCGATAGAGTTGACCGCATTGATTATGCGATCCTTCAGCTCAGCGATATCGTTCGGCATTGGTGGCTTGAAGACCTTGTCTTTCACATAGCCCCAGAGAAAGAAGTCACATGGCGTGAGGTCTGGTGATCTTGGTGGCCACAGCAAAAGTTGTTGGTCTTCCTCAGACGCGCGTCCTATCCAGCGTCGAGGCAGTGTTGTGTTAAGGTACCGTCGAACCTCGTTATGAAAACGGGCAGGACAACCGTCTTGCTGGAAAATGAAGCCATTTAATAGCTGAGGCATAAGCCATAATTGCAACATGTCCAGGTACGTCATGCCGTTTACTGTCGTTTCTGCAAAAAAGAACGGCCCATACACTGCCTTACGAGAGATCGCGCAAAAAACGTTTACTTTCGGAGAATCCCTAACGTGTTCCACATAAGCGTGTGGGTTTTCACTTCCCCAAACTCGCACGTTATGACGATTTACTTTGCCGCTGATATGAAACGTAGCTTCATCGCTGAAAATTATCTTCTCTAGAAAACCTTCATCCAATGACACCTTTTGCTGTAACTCTAAACAAAAATGGAGCCTACGTGTTTTATCTCCATCAGATAGATGCTGCAGTAATTGATGATGGTACGGTTTGAATAATAAACGTTTACGGAGAACTCGCCACACTGTTGTTTTCGGAATTCCTAACACTCTGCCTGCAGACGCAGTCGATTTTGACGGGCTGCGAATAAAACTTGCACGCACACTGTCAACACTGGCATCTGAGGTTGAGGGACGACCAGTTGATTTCCGCTTGCACAAGCAACCAGTTTTGCTGAATTGTTTGTACCATGCATGAACTGAATTGTCACTTGGTGGATCCTTATGAAATTTCAACCGAAACGCACGTTGCACAGTAATTACCGACTTTGACGAGTGAAATTCTAAGACACAAAACGACTTCTCGCTTCCCGTGGCAGCCATTTTCTCTACTGTCTACACCTAGCGGGCAGACGGTCAACTAACTGCCCAGTACCCGTGGAAAAAAACTGTTTGAATTGCTCTTTCGTACAGCACTTGTTTCATTCTTGTAAGTGGAATAGTTTTTTTGTAATGAATTTTCGTAACCCCGAAGAACATTTTGAAACGCCCTTTATGATGCAATATATTACGATTTAAATTTTAATGTATATAAATATACAATCATAGCTGAAATGTACAAATGAATGCTGAAAAATTATGTAGACCTATTCATCAAATTTTTTGTTTCGTACTGTGAATAAATTTTGTCTTTTTTATCCCTAACGTGTGTTCGCTGTAATCTGTTCAATTTACAAACAATCGGCAACCTAACAGGATGAAGATAATAATATGTAGGACGTGTAAATGAGATGTATGCTTGTGCAGACTCAGGCCAACCGGTCCTTAGAGAGTATGATTAATAAACCCCCAACCATCAAAGTACACCGGTAACCATTGTCTACTTTTCAAATCGGTATAAAAGTAACTACATATACTAGGATTCGAACCACGGAACCTTCATTTCGGAAAATCAGTTAAATAGCGGCGACGACTTTACCACTGGACCACTTTACTAGGTGGGTTACTGTGAATAAAAAAAATAAACTTAATTACTCACCGTTGTTTAAATGACTAAATTGCAAAATTATATATCTTTGGTTGGAATACTTAAAAGTTTTTGATTTGAAAATAAATTATTGCTACTTATTCTTTAACTGGTGAATGCACTTTAAGTTTAACTTTTCTGTTCTTCTTGGTTTTACGTCCGACTGTTTTGCACATTATTTATAATGCAGACGATTCTGTGTTTAACAATCTAAAAACTTTTAAATAATTTAAAAACCAATAAAATTAAAGACCAACTTGAAAGTTTTATTTCTCAATTTGTTCGAAGTTTTTGTATTAATAGTGATCTGAAAAGTTATGAAGATCTATTGAAAAAGTATGCGAATAAAATCCTTTGGAGACCTTCTATGAACACCATAATTCCAACACGTTATTTTAAGTTTGATTTCTCTTTGTTACATTTACCTACTCCATTCTATTTCTGAACATACTCTTCACAATGTTATTAAAATTGTTATGTCATAGTAAAAGTTATAAAATTTAATCAATTACTACACATTTAAAATCTTTTAATATTTTCAGGTGGTAAATTAAGATCATAAAATTGTATATGGTTTCTAAATTTTCTATATAATTAATGCGAAGAAAGTTTTGTGTTTTTAGAGAAAAACTCACAAACGCAAATATTCATGCAAATAACATTCTGTGTTTCTATAAAATTTGTATCAGTTCATAGAAAAGTGAAAATGCAGAAAAAATGTATGAACTTAAATAAAAGACTTTATACTCATATTTTTTTAATGGATGCAAATACTAACACAACTTTTTTCAAAATTTGTTAATTAATTGATGTATTTCTACCTGCGTACGTAAGTTTTTGTTTAAAATTTCATGTTATGGTTAGCCACCTAATAATTGTTTCTGTTTTTTGTGTTATGATGGTGGACATTAACATTTGCTTAAGTTATTTTGTCTAACATACATTATCATCTAAAAAATGTCAAGTGAAAGAATTGTAAGTACTTTAGGCTCTGTATATACTGGTCTGCATAAGGTGAGATGGTTAGCTCCCGCCTTACATCTAATAGCTTTCTTTTGATTTTTAGAAACCTTATCCATATTACCTCTACTATTTCACGTACAGAATGCAGTACGGAAAGTCCATAAGCAATGTATTTTATATAGGAGTTAGAGCGCTACTACACCAAGTAAAAATATCGACTCCGTGCCACAACACGTTCTCATTTACAAACTTTAATTGAATAACGTAATAGGAAAACATACTTGATACTTTGTTAAATTTTGTACTTGATATTTGTTTTAAAGATCAGGTACCAAAAAATTATTACAGTAAAAATCCTACTGGAATTGTTTATCAATTTTATTGTCTTTTTTAATTATTTAAAAATAAATAATAGTTATAGTTTAAATTTTGGCAAATCTTTAAATCTTGTTTGAATAACAGGCAGTAGTATTCGGAAAGGTCTAACTAAAATGGTAATAAAACTCCCCTGGCTCGACAGTGAGGGTGACAAAGTGAGAAAGAAAGAGAAAGAGAGAGAGAGAGAGAGAGAGAGAGATGTCATACCCTTTTCTCTTATACGTACTTACGGTCTCTTATCTAAATATCAGAGTATAATAACATTTGCAGCGTAATAAAATACGATTTATTAGGAAGTGAAAGTATTTTTTCAGAACTTTTTGATTAAAAATTAGCTTGCTAGAGCGTAATAAGCGAAATTCCAAATATTTTTTCCTAAGACCTTCGGATGGTTTCGGCGGAGGAGGGATATTGTATTGGCTGTACCTGATGTTTTCCGTACGCCTGATAACACACAACGGTTTCTCATAAGAGCTGTACTGCATTCTGAAAGTGAAACAGAGTATAGAATTACCACATACTAGCAGCAGCATAACTGATACGAGACATAATTAGATTATGTTAAGCTACCTTCAGCAAATTTTTATCATTACGTCTGGAAATTTGTTTACATACAAGTACGCTAGATGATATTTTATTACAGATTTGATTGGTTTAGCAAACGTACAACAAATATGTATTTTTATTGATACTGCTAGGAACTCTACTGGTTTTACATACTCTGGGCCATTATTATTAATAAACATATCCACTTATTTCTATTTTTACGTTGTTTTTTTTAAACTTTAACTATTGACACTTATTCGTATTATTATTTTTTAATCTCTAACGTGTGTATATTACAACCTGTTAAATTTAAGAACAATAAGAAACCCCATGCCCCCAAGAAGATGAGGATGATATAATATATGACATGAAAATGAGGTGTAGTCTTTTACAAACTCAGATTGACCATTCTTGAGAGAGTATGGTTAATTAAACCCTAAACATCAAAGTTCACAGTTAACCACTCTCTAGTATTCAAATCCGTGTAAAAGTAACCTTTACTTGAATTCGAACCACGGAAACTTCGTCTCTGATAACCAAAGATCTTTCGTCTTGTAACATTTAGTATTTACTTCTACTTATTTAACGCATGAAAACAAACGACAATCAAAGTAAAACAGAAGAAAATCGGTTATAAATATAATTTTAATTGAATCTGACTGGCTTTTAAAAAAATGAAACGTAGAATATTTTAGATAATATTTAGTTATTATTTTTACTAAAATATATTTTATAAAGTCTATTTTAGCTGTTATTGAATTAATATTTAATAGTTTACCGGATAATGTTCTATACTTTTCGTTTCTGAAGTCCGTCGCTCGCCTTAAGAGTTTCGTTCAATGTTCCGTTCGTATTTTAATATATTTCTCAACGTAATTCAATTAAATAATGTTCTTTCACTCAATCATAGGTCTATCAGTGTCTTTGTACTATGAATTATATAACAATTTTACTTTATATTTATTTAACACATTTTAATAAATCAAACCGCACACAAACAAAACCTTTCTCTTGAAACTGCCCCGGTCAACAGCACACCAAATCAAATATGCATTCACTTATATTAATTACTTTTTGTTTGACAATTTTTAAACCTTTCAAATAAAATATAAATTTGTGTTGTAATGTCTTTTAAACTTATTTGAAGATCTGCGTAGATATTTCTTTATTTTAAAATTTTTAAATGTTTTTTGTAACTTTTAAATACTCTTTTGATTCATTTAAACTTGAAAACTTCCATCACTAAATTAAAAGTTGATTTTTAATTATTAACTGAGATTATTAAGTTATTTAATTTAATAACTTAGAAATAAGATTTTAATTACAATTTAGCCAGTTTAATAATTTACAAAATGAAAGAATTTAATTATAAATGTTTACATAATTATCAATAGCAGTCAGGTTAGAAACACATGGTTATTATCACCTTGTACATTTGTAATGCTACAGTCTATGTTATAATAAATGTTCATTGGGGGTAATTAACTACTTAATATTTAAATGATTTAATAATAAAGTTATTTAGTTGGCTGACGCATCTGAACAAGCTGAGATCTTTTTCCGTGTAATTTTAAAATATTGTGATTGATGATTGGTATACAAAATGTTTGCATCAATATTCTGTAGAGGTAATTTTGTTTGCTTTAGTGGAGGGCGTCGGGAGGTGTGTGTGATCAGTCAATCAAGACGTATTGTTGTCATATGTTACTCAGGTAATGTAGCTACTGTATGTATACATTTAGATATAATATAGCAGAGCATGGATCGGTAGGAGGGTCAGGTTAAATGGAGTGGAGGCGTGGGATACCTTGATGTTGTATTTCGTTCCGTCCTGATTAAATAGGGGTCAATATTCAAACGGATTTACGGAGACAGAGTTACCCATCTGAATCGTCCTTAACTCTCCCTACGCTAATCGCATCTATTGAGTCACGACACGATCTATCTGACAGTTTCAAACCACATTGCAATTGTACAAATCGGAACCAAATTAATTCTAGCGAGATAACAATTATTGCAGTACGAGTGGCGTATCACTTAAACGTATTACTCTGTTATCATTTAAATTATTAACGTTGCTTGTTTTGTTTGCACTTGTTTATTTCTAGCGAAGAGAACAAATGAATTTGAGGCAAGTATCACAAATTACAAGAACCACTAACCAAACAGTCCAATGTTATCGGAATAATTACCATCTATGTTTAGAAAAGAGTATTGAATTTTACATTATTTGCAATTATTTTGTTGAAACCGTCATTATCGTTGGATATTTGGGTCAACTCATCTATTAAGCAAGAGATAACGAAATAATTTCAGATAGAATTTTTAATATAACATCTGCAAGGTAAAGAATAATGATAAGAGATAAATGTCCGGAATCTTTTTCCTAATGAATACACACCTATTCTTAAGATCTCCATCATTGTTATCCAGTGTTTTATATTTTAAGCATTCTGTATCCAGTTTATTTTGACGTTGTTAGTCCAACGTGTCGGAGGTCTTTCTCTGCGTCCCCTGTCTGATCTCGGCCTCCATTTAAACTACCTTTATGTCCATCTCCCATCCGTCATGCGGGCCACACTTTCAGCCCAATACCATTTTAACAGTGCGATCCGTACAATACCTGTTCTTCAAGGAAGATCTTTGTTAGCTACTAACTAATATGGTAATTAAATGATTGTGTGAATGTATGCAAATATTATTAGTAATTTAGATATTTTTTACTTTCTCTTTCCTGATATGAACAAAATAGGAAAGGAAAGCATTGTTTTCATTTCGATTTTTCAAAATCGAGTTTTCAACGAAAGTACACGTTTTCAGGCCCCGTGAATCCAACAAACAAGTTTGTAGCTTTTTATATGTGTTAGTAAACAAAATATCTCAAGAATGGAACATTGTACAACGTTGAAATTTGGAATTTAATTTAGGAACCACAACGGAACCCGATGCGGATATTTTCATCAAAATCGGTCAACCAGAAGTAACTTAGAAGTTTATTCGTATAAATTTTAACTTTTTACGATTTTCTCATAACGGCTTTTAGCTTTTTTTAAAAAATCGCCTCATTTATTATACTCTTTGTGTTTACAACTACAAGGTAGGGTAAGTTGCATGTCTGCTAAAGTTCTTAGGAAGGCTGAGCACTCGTCGTAATTTTGTTTTAAGATTGTGACTTTAATATTCATTTTAGAGTAAAAGAGTAAATAATCAAAGTTGTAGAAAATTAACATTGCTTGATTTAGCATCAGTTAGCGATCTTCTGTTATTTGCTCATTAAAATTGGTAAAAATTTGTAACTTTTTTGATTTATCACTTTCAAAACCGTCACGTCATTTTGAACCCAAACTTAAAATAATCAGTTGCTAAGATATATGATAACAGAACAATATAGAGGATCTCCAGTAACAAAGCGTTTAACTTATAGAGTGGAACAGAATGCCATTTAACAAACCTTTTTTACGTTAAGCCTAATAAAGTGTTACTCGTATTACACCCAAAATTGCAAGTACACCCAATGTGTAAAAGAGTTACACCCAAAACTTTTGTGTTTTACATCAGATTCCTTTTAAAACTATGGGAAATCCAGTTTTGAAATCTGTTTTATTTAATTTTTATAACGAAAATCATAAGATGAAACAAAGTTTGCTTTGTCATTAAATCTTTTAAAACTTCAGTATAGTCTCCTTTCACCGGAGTAACTGAATTGAATCTTTTGCCATTTGTAACTTGCAAACGATGCGTTTCCGGATCTATATTTATATAAACTTTTTTTATATTTAGCTATAGAATCAGCTCTCGAAAGATTCTTAAATTTTGAGTCACCTGTGCACACATAATGAAAGAACTTAAATGAAAAATCAAACATAATTCCACTAACAAGTTAAATAAGCATGCTTGTTCTGAAAGTTATGAGTCTAGTAAGGGAAACATTCTTGACATCTAGCTTTTCGAATGGACGTTCCATTGCTTAGTGCGGACTTATGGTATGAGATGATAAAATACATTTACAATCAGATTAGTCTTTATAGAGATATCGTAACTTGAACAATCTAACTTTGTAATTTGAAGTGTTTAACAGAAGCTACATTCATAGCTAAAGTTATATCCACAGTTTCTGATTTATACTAGTCAGAGCAAAATCTGTTTGAATAAATAAAACAGAGAATTTAAAGTTATTTTAAGGAGCATTTTCTTTAAATGTACTAACCTCGATACAATATTGTTATTTACCATTTATAACAAGCAGATTTCTAAAAATAAATTTGTAAGCATATTTATACATTTTTAAATTTTCAGGGTGGCCTTAAAATCTATGGTATAATATTGTATAAAATTATTATGTTGTAGTAATATTACAAACTTTCAAAACTGAGGGTTGTTTTTGTGAGTAAACTTCAAGCAGAATTTAGTATTTACAACCCCTTCGTTTTCATTTTGCAATCTGTTAGCACAAATAATACACGTAGAATCTGTAGTGTAGTTAAAAAAACCAAAACAACGGAATAAATTTAGATGAAAATATTTAGCCATCACTTGAAAAGCTTTTATAATGTTTTAGAAGAAATTACTTATAACGGACGAAAACAGGAATAACTATACAGAAATCCATAATTATCGGATATACCATCCGAAAATTAACGTTTTAATTAAATAAATATTTTTCAATTTATTTTGTTTATTTACAGTTACATCAATGGCTTGAACATTAGCGACTACGGTAGGGTAAGGAACTAAAATATTGTTGGTTTAGGCTTATAATAACTTCCAAAACCTAGCCGGGAATCGAACGCGGGATCAACCGCTTCGTAGGCTATCACGGTAACTACTACACCATAGAGGTAGATTCTTTCAATTTCGATCTGATTTGAAATTGAAGTTAACGAAAATTAAAAAATATGTCTCAAGTTTTTGTTTTATTGATTTTTAATGAACGGTTGAATTCATTCTCGAGATTTTTTTGATTTATTTTTCAGTTTTAGGAGCTAATGCCGAATAATGTTTTTACTCAAGTCTTCCAAATCCGATTTTTACGACATTAAAAATAATTTTAGTTTATTTGTGTTTGTACCGACTATGCCCATAACGATTATTATGGCCATAACAGGCCTGGTGGAGTGTTAAATTATTTGCATTCGATCTGCTCGTTCCAAGGCTACAAAACTTAATTCTGTTTCTTGTCACATGCCCAGCCAATTGTATGACTGAAGCATTTGAAAACAGAAGAGGTAGTTGTGTAAGATTATCTTCTCTGACAGTAATAAATTTCAACAGCCAGACTCTGGAGTGAATAAAGTGAAGGTATCATTTGCAGGGTGGAAAGTAGATGCTGTCCAGAGGCCTGCATGCTGATAAGCATATTTTTAAACTCAGTGACGAAGGCAATTGTAAACCACCAAACTCCTCGTTTGACTCAGTAAAGGCTCCAGAGGTTCAAACCTTTCGGTTTGTTTGACCTTTAGGTCATCAGCCTTTCGGCTGATGACCTAAACAACATCAACACCGACTATTAGCTCATTAGTTTCAACGCTACATAGTAGTAATAGACTGTAAATACTATTAAAAATATAGCACGGAGATACAACGAAAATATAAATAGCCTACGTACAATAAGTCGATTAGTGATTTTACGTATTTTTAAGTTCCACAGTGGTTGATTTTCATTTTGCGTCATTCACTCATAATTAAAATTAGTTATTTTTTCACTTTACATTGTTTACTTATAATTAAACATAGGTAATAGTTTTAATTATTTATATTGGCAAAAAAGAGTCGTGTCAGTGTTCCACACCAGATTTTTTACTTTTCGAAAATGATTTTAGCAAAATTTAATGGACAATGTCTATGTACGATTATTACATGATATAATTTATAAATTTTGTGCATCATTCTTAAAGTTTTAAGACGATTAATTCTACAAAACGAGCTACTGTATTATTGATTTTTTCAATAAATTCATTATTAACAAACTAATAAGTTTATTGTGTTTTTATCCTTCTAGAGATTTTTTGTCAGAAGACTTCTTTCTAGAAATGAACGTAATTATTTTCCCAATTCCGTTAAGAAGGATTGAGTGCTGCAGCGTATTCTGCCTACAAAAGAGGTTGTCGAATTATTTTCATTGTTAGTTCATACATTCAATTTAATTTTACTGCGGGCTTAAGCGCCATTCTCTCTTTTTGCCATCATAACGTAATCTACTTTATTGGAGTGTATTCTGTTTACTCATTTCTTCTTTGCATTATTATGGTCAGGTTGTTAGCAAAACAAACATGATGATACTAACCGCTTTAATTCCCATTTTATTTGTTAACCGAATTTAATTATAGTGCTTAAAAGGAAATGTGGAAACTATAACATAGGTTTAGAATGTTCATTAAAACGATTTCATTATTGTTCCTGAAGTACTTGTTTCATTACGATTCATTGAAGAATAAATTTAAATAACACTTTTATTTTTTCCTGGCATTTTTCATTGAATCAGTCTAAAAAGTTTTTCTTGTTGCTTTATTTTACTCCAAGAACATCTAAGTAGCAGTCAAAATTTTTAAATTTGTTTGGATCAAGTGGCTTATTAAAAATAAAATAAAGAATACATTCTGTATTAAAACGGAAACCCATCTACACTAATTACATC